>OW386285.2:253290904-259025116 GCA_936432065.2 Rutpela maculata
TATAGAGAAAAGATGTTCCGTTTAAAAAAAATATTAATTGACGGCGGCAAACGTAAATGGATCATCCTGTATATTTCAAAATATTTTTAAATTATACATCACTGTTCACTATCGCGTTGTTGTTGAAAATTTTCGATATCTTTTATACGACAGCAAGCGTATTTGGACGACGCGAGGCTAGGACACTGTAGAAGTTCTAGCACCCACGGAATTAAGGCGTACATCGCATAGCTCAGCGGTAACGAGTCCGGTTAGTAACTAAATTAATGAATTTTTGGAAATACCTGGTGAGGAGGTTTCAGCCGCTTCCAGTAGCTGCCCATTTTTTTTTATTAACATTCTAAACTCGATCATTTTGTTTTACCTATCTTTACTCGATTCATCAATCTTAGCTTTGATCTGATCTAAATCCTCTTTAAATTTCCCCCCAACAAATTTTCAAATTATATGCATTGGGAATATACTTTTTAAAATAATTATTTCTTGGTATTGTTTTCATTACGTAATACTATTATTTCCATTTTTGGTTGATTTATATTTTGAATCTAATTTAGTTGTACATCTCTCCAGTAGAGTGCAAGGGAGGGATGGGTCGAAACTTTCGTGTTATGCCAAATATTATAATATAATTATTGACTTTAAACCATAAAGTAAATAGACAAAGTTAATGTTTGAAATTTCGTTTTCTGTTTAACCAACTGCAACTGCTAATTATAAAATTGCAAGTTATTGTCATTCAGAGTATGTATACCGATTTAAATGCATTAGGCAGGCACCACGTGAATATGCGGAAGTAAATTCCTCTCGCTATCTCGTAATCACGAATATCTTCTGGCGTTTACATGGCCCAAGGATTACTTACGTGTGCAATCATCACTCATTTACTTGATTACCTATTCCTATAGATAGAGTGATCCAATGTAAACTTGTAGGGTATAAACTGCTTTTAATTAATGCTAGGACTGTGTATTTTATAAAATATAAGGACTATTTGCAGCTTCTTGATTATAGTATAATAAAATCACCTCCAAACCTGAAAGTCCAAAGAAACAAAGGTTTTCGTGTCACAAATTGTTTATTACCCTTTGCTCTAAATATGGTAAAAAGTCTCCGCAGCCATACTGTCGGATTTGGGAGAAGGGGAGAGGAGAAAGTGTCAGAACCGTATGTTTTTTCAGTTTTTCGCAAATATCTCGGAAACCATCCAACGTAGAGCTTATATTACCCTATACAAAATTAAATTTCCTATAAAAATGGTCCAATACATATTTTTGCTACGCCTAATAATTTCCATGATATTGAGGGGGGGAGGAGGGTAGGGGGGGGAGGGGGGGATTTTGGTAATTTTTTCCTATTGTAAATTGTAGAATAGTTGTTGAAATCATAAAAAAATTGATGATATTCTTGAATTGTAGAGGGGAGATAGATTCAGTGAAAGCAAATCAAAAGCAATTTCATGAGATAAGTAATAATTTAATATATTAAACTTGATATATAACTTTATACATAAAACAAATATGAGAAACAGAAAAATCTATATAGCTAGACAGAAAAATCTGAAACTGAAACTATTTCCATTAATGTATTAAACACAAAGATTATTGTCACCTCTCTTCTTCATCACTCTCATCAGTATCTGAATCCATTTCAAAATGTTCTGCACGTCCTCCTCATCTGGAAACACTAAATGCTCTTCAGAATCAATGGCTAACTCTGTATTACTACATCCATATCCAGCGCAGTTGGTTGAGCAATGAGGGGCACTTCTTCAGCACTCACAATTGCTCAGAGACTTTCCTGTGCATGAATAAGAGATTAGGCGCAGCAACTGTTCTGGAGCAGCAGCAAGAGATGTTGTTAATGGGGGCAAATGTCCACTGATCTTCTTCCAGTCCCATTTCGTCAGTCTTTCTTGAAGTTTGGTGGTACACTCAGTGGATGTTCCTTGTTGCTGCTATTGATGAAGGTAGAGTAGCTAACTTGAACTCTCGTTGCACCTTTTGCCTTGCAACTCTCATTAAGTATATCTGGTGACGTACAGCGTCTAAATTTTGTGTGTTTTTGATCCATATAAAGGTAGGAAAAATCGTGGCCAGAATCAGCAATATCATCTACCTGTACATTACGGTCATTGAAAATAAGTAATTTTTTTCTTAGTTCCCCCATCATATTTAACTTTTTTAAATGAGACCGTCTTGCCTTTTCTATATATTGAGGACACAATCACAGCCTGTGAAGGCATAAAAAAACAATAAAACATGTCCCCTATTTCATGCTGCATTACTTGAATATTGGAATTAAAGAAATGGTGGGATTCAAATTCACATTTAATATTACTAAAACTAACTTAAACTTACTAAAACTCCGGTTGTAACTCTGGAAGAACTTTCTCTTGGAAGTCGCATTCTGGAAAATAAAACTCATGCAAAGTTTAATGGATAGTATATTGACAATAAATTAAATTTTCAAGAACACATAAGGAGGCTAAATAATATATTAGCCTCGGGATGTTGCTATTCGCACAATTTATAGGGTCATTTAGTGATATGGCAGTTTCCTACATTTTCTTCCTCATTTTAAAGTATAACAAACCAATAGCCTCAGAAAAACATTTCAGCTCAATTGAATCAATAGCCACAGAGATATTCGCATTTGAACAGAAACACGCTCGGCCGGCCAACAGTCCGTAGAGTGACGTCACTTGGCGTGCGCCGATACCTATATTAGAGCAGCAATTTCGTAAGTCTATCGTGTCGTTTTTTTTTTGGCGTAGAACCAGGTCAAACATGTTAGGTTCCTTCGGGTAGGTCACCGGGCATATGAAATCATATTTTACGACATTTTTTTGTGGTCTCGAACTTTTTAAATCAATAAAAAGTGAAAAAAATGTATTTTTAAATAAAATTGTTTTTTTTTTGTTTCCACCGCCATATCTTTAAAATTATTAAAGGTACCGACATTTGTTTTGTGTCAAATTAAAGCACACACTGTAGCGCTTTTACCAATATAAACGGTTTGGGCACAATTCGCACTTTCATTTCTCTAAAAATCAGATAAACTAAAAATATATATTTCATCTATTGAAATCTTCACCAATCGATAAACTTTTTTATTTTTGAACATTTTTACATACATGCAGCGAAGAAAATAAAGCCTAATAATCACAAAAGTTTTTGAAACAATATATTTTTTCTTAAAATGTACCGTGTGGCAACAGCGATTTTTTTCATCAGCGCTAAATGCGACATTGCGACGCAATTAATACACCTCGCATGCAGGGTTGGTCAGATTAGTCGCCTAGAAGTGGCGGTTGTCGAAAATCATTAAGTATTCATTGTTCGAATAAAAATTGCGACAATCGAAAATGTGCTTGTTTTAAGGAAGGCCTAAAATGTTGCAACAAGTGGAAATGTTCCTGTAACAACATTATTAGAGATTTCGAGGCAGATATGAACGAATTAGAATGCTATTAATGTAGGGCCTACATAAACTACATACTACACTTTATCTACCCAAATAGAACATTTATTTCAACAATAAAACTCATTTTATGCGTACGTTTTTACTTTCATTCATTTAAAAATGTCTAATAAACTTACTAATTAGGTGGGTAGTTAGTAACACTGATTGATATTTATAGATTAGGTATTTATCTTTTTATTGTTAAAAGGAGACTATTTTATATTTATTGTACAATTTCTTAATATTAACAACATATGATCAATACTACTGTACAATATATGAAATATTGAACAATAATATTGATCCCCTAGATGCTTTTGATCACTACTGGTTTTGTATCTATTGATATAAGTTAAAATACTACATACACCCCGACCGGACCGTCAGATCGTTGCAGTCGGCAGGCTTGCTACAGCCGAGCGCGCAAGAATATGTGACTTTGGCCCGTTAAAAAAAATCGCTGACTCAATACTATGAACGAAACATGAAAAATTTGTATCCTAAAAACTTTTTTCAACTATTGGCTTCAATTTGTACGCAGCATGTATATACAAATTTTCATAAATAATTTTTTTTCTCGATTGTCTAAAATTACGCTACTGAAAATAACAAGTTTGAGCTTCCTATTATTTTTCCAACTTAAAAAGAAATAAATCGGGTTCACGTGGGACGTTGTTCGAAGCGCTATTGTGTCTACTTTAATCTAAAAAAAATAGCTTGATAGCACAAATATTTTCAGAGATATAGCGGTAGAGACGTTAAAAACATATTTCATTAAAAATCTATTTTTTGGATTTTTCCGAAGTAAAAAAATTCTCAACCACCAAAAAATGTCGTAAAAATGATTTCGTGTACACGATTATCTTACTAAAGAATCCCACTAAGTGTGGTTTGGTTCTACGCAGGTTTTTCTCGAAAACTAAGCGACTTTACTTCCAGATTTTACTCTACTAACTTGCATTCACAGCCGTGTTCACTGGGCGGTTCAGCCATCTGACGTCACAACTCGACTACATGGTTATCCCGAGCGTTTTTAAGCGCGCCGACTTTAATAATTTTTTTATACATGAAGGCGTCGTCAGTAAATTCTAATTTTTGGCATACTTACTATGTAATAATAAAAAATTGTTAAATGAGCCTATTGGGATATGCTACTGCAAATATAGCTTATTTTTCCCTAATAGTGGCACACCTTGTGGTGTCCTGTTTTGGGGATTGTGTAGTCAACAACTAATGAATGGGATACTCAATTTGTAAAAGCTAGCAATGAGATAGATGTGAAAAACGCGTTTAAGAGACTCTTGCAAACTCTTTGTTGCTCACCAGATATCAATAATAGTAGTATCTATTTTTATCCACGAAATGGTGTCTATTTCATAAGAAATGAAATACTTTTGAATATGTAGAAAATCGCCGCATTACTCGTCAAGCTAATAATATAACCATCTACCAGTTTTACAAAAAAAATTTCTGATTTGTAATAATAAGAAAATTTACAACCATGTTCCAATAGCATTAAAAAATATCTCTTCCGATAAACAATTTAGGAAGCCCGTAAAAAAAACCGCTGCCCAAGGAATCACTACTTCCACATCCAAGTCTCTTACAACAAAAATACTATATTTGCATTCCACTATATGAAAATAATTGTTTATGGAACTTTAATATTATAATATTTGAAATCATGTACCCAAAAACCCATAAAATTATATGCCACATCGGTGGTGGAGATAAATGAAGTGAAAAAAATTCTTAATGACTTTGGCTCTTGTACACACACTAAATCACACTATTTTTTCACCACCTTTAATAATAGGGTGGGGGTGGTAATAGGTGTGGCTAATGCCAAATTTTTTTTCAGACCTTAGCTCCTCTTATATTTACTAAATACCACTTTCATGGACTATTGCTTGATTTACCTATTTACCCCCATTTACCCCAATTTGCCGTTTAACTCTGCAACAGAATAAGATCAAAATACAATTTAGCTCCAGATCTCGTTAAAATACTTATATGCCATATTTTAAGTCAATATCTTAAACAGTTCCAGAGTAATCGTGAGCACCAAAAAGATACAAGACTAACAGACAGACCGACGCGACAGACAAATTTATTTTGTTCAAACTTAAAATATTGACGTTTCATGACATTCTGAGCCTATGTAAACAATGAAAATTTTCAATTTTCTTTTGCGTTAATATACTTCAACTGGATGTGGAAGTAATACGCAGAAAATGGCATGACAAAGATATAAAAAATCGTTGTGTGCCGTAAACTACACGATAGGAGTAAAGCCTCTACTTTAAGTATTTTCTTCGAGGAAACCTACTACGCGTCCATTCTACCCAAGGTAACCCACTGTGCATCCAGTTTACTCGAGGAAAGCCACTGCGCATTCATACTTCTTAAAGTAACCCACTGCGCATCCATTTTACTCGAGGAAACACACTGCGCATCCATACCACTTGAGGTAACCCACTGCGCATCTATATTACTAGAGAAAAGCCTCTGCGCATCCGTGCTACTCGTGGTAACCTACTACGCATCCATTGTACTCGAGAAAAGCCATTGCGCATCCATATTACTTAAAGTAACCCACTGCGCATCCATACTACTTGAGGTAACCTACTGGATCTGTAATACTCGAGAAAAGTCACTGCGCATCCGAAATACTCAAGGAAAGCCACTGCGCATCCGTAATACTCGGGGAAACCTACTGCGTATCCATAGTAGTCGAGCAAAGCCATTGCGCATCCATACTATTCGAAGTAACTTTAACAACATAATATTTGAAATCGTCTACCCCAAAAACCTATAAAACGATATGCCACATCGGTAGTGGGAGTGGGGGTGGTAGAGGGTTGGTAGTGGAGGTGAGTGAGGTAAAAAAAAATTGAGGCCTTAGTTTCTTGTAGACACTAATATTACTAAATTACAATTTTATTTTTTTCACCCCCTTTAATGGGTGGGGGTAGTAATGGGGGTGGCTAATGCCAAAAAAATTTTGAGACCTTAACTTTTTTTATATATACTTAAATATCAATTTTATGGACGCCTACCTACTTGATTTACCTATTTACCCCCATTTACCCCAATTTACCCCCCCAACCCTTCAACGGAATAAGATGAAAATATAATCTAGTTCCAGATCTCTTTAAAATACATACGTGTACCAAATTTCAAGTCAATATCTTAAACGGTTCCAGAGTAATCGTGCGCACAAAAAAAGTTACAGACAGACCGACAGACAGACAGATTTTTTTTTTCTCTCAAACTTAAAATCTCGACGTTTCATAACATTCTAAACCCATCTGAGCAATAAAAATTTTTAAAATTTTTTTTTGTTGTTACTATACTTCCACTGGATGTAGAAGTAAAATTAATTCATAAACCCTAATAAATATTAAATTATTATCATAAAGTTTCCAAAAATATACAACTTTTGTTGTATGTTTGTGATTTTTGTATTTTTTGTATTGTTTATGAAACCGACTAAACAAATATTGTTTTGTGTAATATTTAAACTTTGTAAATGAGAATCAGAGAATCAGATTAATTGCCAATCAATACTAAGCAGTTTTGCAAATTAACCTTTTTGGTAACCCCGTACTTGTTACACCCATTTAAGAAAATGCAACTTTAAAAAACACCAACAACAAAATATAGTTTGCCAGGAACGTTGCATTTTGAAACTGCACTTTCGCAAAGAGAGAAATCGAATTTAGTTAGGTCGACGGTGGCTTCCGGCGTGCTTCCTCGACTTCGCTAACCGTAAGCTACCAGGCGCGTAACCCGACAGATTATCATTCATTAATATTCAGTGCTAAAACACGAGTGTCATCAAGTGCGATGCTACATCCGCCTTCTGGCTGCGGCCACAATACAAAGTGCTACGATGAAGCAACAAGGTGGTTTTGTGGTTTTTATGGATGTAAACTGTCTATTTCCTGTAAGCTATGGAATGCAATATTGCACACAAATAAAAATGCGTGTATACCAAATTACTTCCACGTCCAGTGGAAGTATAGTAACGACAAAAAAATTTTTAAAAATTTTTATTGTCCAAAAGGCTTAAAATGTCATGAAACGTCGAGATTTTAAGTTTGAGCGAAAACAAAATTTCTGTCTGTCGGTCTGTCTGTCTGTCGGTCTGTCTGTCTGTCTGTCTGTCTGTCTGTCTGTAACTTTTTTTTGTGCGCACGTTTACTCTGGAACCATTTAAGATATTGACTTGAAATTTGGTACACATATGTACTTTAACGAGATCTAGAACTAGATTATATTTTCATCTTGTTCCGTCGAAGGGTTGAGGGGTAAATTGGGGTAAATTTGGGGTAAATGGGTAAATCAAGCAGGTAAGAGTCCATGAAATTGGTATTTAGTATATATAAGAGAAGCTAAGGTCTCAAAAAAATTTTTGGCATTAGCCACCCCCATTACCACCCCCACCTCCTTATTAAAGGGGATGAAAAAAAATTGTGATTTAGTGTATGTACAGGAACCAGAAACCTCAAAATATTTTTTTTTACTTCATCCACCCCCCATTACCACCCCCACCCCACTACCGATGTGGGGTATCGTTTTATGGGTTTTTGGGGTAGAGGATTACAAATATTATATTATTAAAGTTCCATAAACAATTATTTTCACATACAAAGTTTTTTCGTTGTGAGTGACTTGGATAGAGAATCTGGATGTGGAAGTACTGATTCCTTGGGCAGCGGTTTTTTGTATCTGGAACAAACGCAACTAAATTCAGACCATAAAAAATTAAAATATTTAATTTTATTCTAATTAAATGGTAAAAAGTAACTAAGGTGGCTTTGAAAACAATGAAATATTTGGCTGGTCAAACTTTTGTGTTTTCACTTATAATATCCCTAGAGCTTAAATTATTTCCGGAAATTTTCTCGAGGTCATGAATATTTTGAAAATTATCCCGAGCCGCAGGCGAGGGATAATTTTCGTAAAATATTCATGAACGAGGAAAAATTACCGGATATTAATTTAAGCTCGTGGGATATTCGGTAAGAAAATTTCACACCATTATTTTATAAATATTATGCCAAAATTGAACATTTTTATTACGAATGACAAAAATTCATTCATTACAGTGAGCCATGGAATAACAACTGGTGGGTAATAAAATACGAAATTTCTTAGTGAAATAACATACCATTCTCCAAGTTTAGTTACATGAACTTTTTATAAATAACTTAAAAACATATTATATTTCTGTTTTTTTATTAACTTTGGTCTACTAAAATTGGTGGAACATCATTTATTTTTGATAATTATTCTGAAATACCCACCTACTTCAAGATTTATATGTTTAATAAAATACGAAATTTCTTGGTGAAATAACATACCATTCTCCAAGTTTAGTTACATGAAATTTTTATAAATAACTTAAAAACATATTATATTTCTGTTTTTTATTAACTTTGATCTACTAAAATTGGTCGAACATCATTTATTTCTGATATTACTTAAGAGTATAATCTGCGGTCAGTGAAATGAAGAAACGAATTATTCGGCTTATTTTTGAAGATAGAAACTTCAAAATTTGTACGTATGTATTCAAATATATATTCTAGTTCGTCACGTTTTTAATTTTTTGTTTTAATCAAAAACACGTAATCAACGAAAAAATTGACGTCGAAAAATTGGAATTTACAAAAAACGAAATCGTGACGCCCTAGATAGTCCTTAATTAATTACGTGGATAAAATATAACTTCTTAATTTTCAAACATAGATTCAATAAATAGTTTCCAATTTTGCCGTCAATAGATGGCACTCGCCTCGGCATTCGCATAGCTTTACACGCTCTCAGACTTTAGGGAGGAACTTGTTGTCATGGAGACCAGACGCGAATGAATGCTTGCCAGGGAAGCATTTAGGAGTTGTGGTAATTGTAATCTTAAATTTATTTATAAATTATTTTATCTTACAGGAATGACTTAATAGATGAAATTCTTGAAAATGTTAATACATAAATAAAAGATGCCAAATAGAGAGGACCGTTTTGTATAAACACTCCTACAAATTTTATTATGAAAATTTGAATTCGGTTTTTAGTTAGGTCAGAAATCAATTTATTCGAAAATATTGCCAAGCAAAATGTACAGGGTGTCCCAGTCAACGCGCTATGCTCGGTTTTCTCGGCAGTTTCTGAGATAAGTTTATGGTTCAAAATCCAGTCTGACGTAGGTTTCCCGAGGAATCTCATACTGCTAAGATATTTAGGAATCCAAGATGGCGGACGAATTTCGTCATCTATGGTCCTATTCGACTGAAAATCGATATCTGGGGGTTTTCGGGGATGCGGTTTACGAATTTTTGGTCAAAATTTAGGAATCCAAGATGGCGGACGAATTTCGTCATCTATGGACCTATTCGACTGAAAATCGATATCTGGGGATTTCGGGGATGCGGGTTATGAATTTTTGGTCAAAATTTAGGAATCTAAGATGGCGGACGAATTTTGCGATCTCTAGTCCTATTCGACTGAAAATCGATATCTGGGGGTTTTCGGGGATGCGGTTTACGAATTTTTGGTCAAAATTTAGGAATCCAAGATGGCGGACGAATTTCATCATCTATGGTCCTATTCGACTGAAAATCGATATCGGAGGGTTTTCGGGGATGCGGGTTTTGCGTTTTGGGATGCGCGAAATTTAGGAATCTAAGATGGCGGACGAATTTCGCGATCTATAGTCCTATTCCAGTAGCTTTTAGACGAAGGAGAGCGCGGGGTCAACTTAGGTCTAGCGCCTACATCATGCAGTTTAGTTAAACTTCTTTTGCTTAATATTTGTATCGCTAGGCTACTTATAGATTAAGTCTGAAATAAAAAAAACATAAGGAAATATAAGTTGTAAAAAAATGGGCAGTTGGTAAATTAGTTGTAGCTTCCCCCCCCCCCCAAAAAAAAATAGCTGGGTTCGTCTCTGACGCCATTGCCATGTAAACCGGAAGTGATATTTAAAATTTACATGCCTTTTTTTACTTTCCTTTAATAGTCAGTTAAGAACATAAATGATCCGATCAATTCTTCTTTGATGTTCAATTATATGTTTCTTAGCGGCATCGATTCCCCGGAAAAAAATACTTATCTCAAAAACTACCGAGAAAATCGGACATAACGCGTTAACTAGGACACCCTGTACACTGTAAATATACATTATATACCTACAGATAGTTTTTCTTTTAATTAAAAACCACTGCTTAAGGAATCACTACAACCGCATTCAGTTTTCCTACTCAAATTACTTTAAATAAAAATTCTTGTGCACCCAACGCGAAATTCGACTCTGTACGACAGAAATATATTTGAACTATTTCTCTTATATTACACAATCTCCGCCTGTTTACGTAGACGGCATATTTCATTGGTCAAAGGGGCACGCCCACCCGTATAAACCTTTTTCATATATATCAATGAAAATATTATTTGTCCTAGGGCAGATTATCCTCTTAAATGCGAGCACAGGGAATGTATTCATTCTTGTCGCCGAGACAATAATTAACAACTTCTAGGCGGCCATGGAATAATAAAAGGTAACAAGATAGTAATGGCTGCCGCACTTACAGACGTCAATTCGATTAATTTTTACATTCTAATCATAACAAAATTTGATTATCAGCCAAAAGAATAAAGTGCATAGGCATATAGCACAAAAATGGCTCCAGGTTCTAAAACATTAACATATTAATTTGTGTACTTATAATACCCTCGTGAATATCCTCTTTTGCGTCGCCAAGTAAATTTAATTCTAAAAGCACTCCAACTCCCGAGTCTTTACTTTGACATTTTAATTGACAGAAAAATTTCCACTTATTAATTTGACAGAATGTAAAAAATTTCCGGAAATTTTTTGGGTTGCCATGGTAACTTAACAAAAAACAAGCCTATGATTGGTTAAAAAATGTGGTGTGAAATTTTCATTCTAATTTTAAAATACCGCAAATTTATACAAGAGATGAAAGAGTGAACATCAGGGGTGAACAAAAAAAAATCAGATTTCTCCCCCTGCTCATCAATTTTGAAATCTGGACAAAAAAAATTTTTTCAGATTTCTCCCCCGCTCATCAATTTTAAAACTTGAAATTTTTTTCCTTCCATTTTGTCCCGTGTTAGCAAGATTCAAATATGGTCCCTTTATCTTATATGCATAGTTTAATAAAGATCTCGTTCTTCGACTAATGATTCACTTGCGTTATTTTGCTTTTATGTCATTTAGATTGAAATTTTAATTCTAATTATTATTGCTAAAATAAATGATTTGCTGGATATAGTTTGCCAGTTTTAGATATAAATGGCCCCTAGGCCCAGGTCAATTTTGCCCAACCCCCCCGGAATAGGAACAAGTTAAATGTCTTGCATTATAAGCTCTATACTTCCTATCAGTTTATGGGCACTAACCACTAAAATGGAAGGCAAAGGCGCCCCCTGCAGAGTGGTGCCCTAGGCCCGGGCCTATGGGGACTAGTCAGAAAACCGGCCCTGGTTTGATCTTCTGTTTATTTATTATGTAAAATACAGAACCTCAATAATTCAATTTTGTTTTATTTTGTTTTGAACCATTTAGATTGGAATTCAATTACTTCCACATCCAGTGGGGTATAATAGTAACGACAAAAAAAAATTGAAAATTTTGATTGTTCAAATAATGTCATAAAACATCGAGATTTTAAATTTCAGCAAAAAAATTTCTGTCTATCTGTCGGTCTGTCTGAAACTTTTTTTTGTGCGCACGATTACTAGTTCAGGAACGGCGTCATCGAAAGGGGGTGATAGTTAATTTAAATCATGTTTCTTATATGTATTGTAGAGAGTATGAAGAATCCAAGTTTTAGACTTCCAAACCCTTGGCAAATTTTTGTGTGGAAGAAAAAACCACGAATTTTTGGCACTTTTTTCAGTTTGTGGCCTATAACTTAAAACAATGCATCCAAGCGAAAAGTCTTTGAGTACCTCAAAGTTGAAATTTCATTGAGAGGTATGGGCGTAATTGGCAGTCGAATAACAAAAATTTTTACCAACTTGTAAAAAATTCACACTGGGGAACTTTTTAAACGTCGTCAGCCCTGAAACGGCTAATCTAAATGAAAACATTCATTGAATGAAAGTTGTAGAGCATGTAATTTCAAGTTCATAGATTACTTGGTTTTCCAATTTTGATCAATATTAAGCAAAATACACTCAAAATACAAAATAAAATAAATATATTTACTATTTTCTTTTATTCCTTTTTATCCACATTAATTTGAGAAAATGGAGTTGTCGAAATAGAAGCATAATGTAAAGAAAGGCCCAAAGTTTATTAACCAAAAATAAAAATTTGAGAAGGAACGCGCATGACCAGCGGAGTCGGATCGAAGGGACCATACCTCTTGATGAAATTTCAACATTGAGATACTCATTCGAAGCGAAATGTAATGCTCTTTAGTTGTGATAATAGATGACTGTTCGATTGGATGCATTGTTTTTAAGTTATAGGCCATGAACTGAAAAAGTGCCAAAAATTCGTGGTTTTTTCGTCCACACAAAAAATTTGCGATGAGTTTGCAGGTCTAAAACTTCTACATACTCTCTACAACATATACAAGATAAAAAAAATCTACTGCCTCATTTAAAGTAACTATAAAGTACCCTGTTATTGAACTATACTCTGGAACCGTTTAAGATATTAACTTGAATGGTACACGTATGTACTTTAACGGGATTTGGAACAAGATTACATTTTCATCTTATTCCGTCGAAGGGTTGGGGGGTAAATAAGTAAATCAAGCAGGTAAGAGTCCATAAAATTGGCATTTAGTATATACAAGAGAAGCTAAGGTCTCAGGATTTAGTGTGTGTACAAGAAACAAGAACCAAAAACCTCAAAATATTTTTTTAATTCATCCACCCCACACCACTACCGATGTGGGATATCGTTTTATGGATTTTTTGGGGTAGACGATTTCAAATATTATATTATTAAGTTCCATAAACAATTATTATTTCCACATACAAAATTTTTTGTGAGCGACTTGGATAGAAAATCTGGATGTGGAAGTAGTGATTCCTTGGGTGGTGGTTTTTTTAAGCATAATGTATAATATATAATGACTAATGCATAACGACTGAGCCATTTTCTTGAAAATAGTTTGATCATCTCTATGGTTACTTTCTAAAACCTATAAGAATCTATATGGTAATTAATATACAAGTACAAATGAAAACTGGCAATGGTAGGTAAATTATAAATCTTGCCTTGATTTATGAAAGTTTTTTATATTCCAAAGCCACCTTATGTATAACAAGATAATTAGGACAAAATTGTATTTTTGTATTTTCTTTTAGGTGTAATTTTGTTTGTATTTATCGCACATTTTAATAACATATGCAGAGGTGTAGCGAGTCAACTTTTTTGGCGAATTATTTTTCAAATTTGCCAACTTCATAAGACTTAAGATGGCATGTAAATAATTCCTTAAAAAAAAAAAATTGATGAGCGGGGAGGGGGAAATTCTAAAAAAAAATTTTCAATAAAAATTGACAACTTAAGTCCCAAATTTCCAACTTTTACCAAGTTCCGCCGAAATAAAAATTGTTGAGCGGGGGGGAGAAAATTAAAAAAAAAAATTAAGTTAGTGTCACTTCCGGACACTTCCGGCGAAACCGGAAGTGAAAAATAAATCATTTGTACGTCAAAAAGTGCCGCTTATTATGTATATAGGATATCCTAAATTTCAATCAACTATCTTGAAAACTAAAGTAGAAAAGGGGGTGTATATTACACTCGGTATGATGATGTACGAAACTTTCCAGCTTTTTGCAAAACGTATCGGAGATATCGACATAACGATTTTTATAGACTATTTGGCATTTTCCTTTTCGATCTAATAGAAGCTGCACCAGATCAAGTTCTCTCCCTAACAACCTATATTGAAGCCGAGTTTTTTCTAATGTTTGACAGTTATACTATCTGAACTTATTTATCTGAATAAATAAAGAGCGCTTTTGCTCGTAGTTTAAATATCTTGAAAATGAATTGATAAAATTTGTGGTGTGAAGACTTTTAAACGAAGTATCACTTGCACTATCATGTTACTTAAAATTTTAGTAATTGTTACAGCGCAAAAGGATGAAGCGACTTACAAGTGAGTTATATTCAAAATTTGACTCTCTCGAAAATCAATGTGTTTTAACAAAATCAATTTGAAGAATTTGCAAACCAGTCTGTTTCGTTTTCGATGGCTCACCCTATATAATATGTACCTACGGTAGTAATAAATATCCAGTTTGTTCTAATAATAATAATAAAGTATCTTTATTGAAAATATACATATGACGTAGTCCAGTCGAGAGGCTCCTCAAATACTCAACCATATAATATAACAGGTAAATACAATTTTAGGTACAGAGAAAGTAATGTGCCAGCATTAAGTAATTTTTTTTTTTATTATTTTCTAGAAGAATTTTTTTATACATTTTCTTCCTGACTTCCTGTTGCTATAGCAGCTCCTACACCTGTTTCTTCATTAGTTCATGACTAATGAAATTTGAGGAAGTTTATTGAAACTTGCTTAATGTTAACAGGAATGGAATTATATATATAACGTTGATGTGGAGTGAGTAAAGGATTTGTTTAAAAAACTTGTATGATGAGGAATTGTCAAATTCTCGGTTTACCTTAGATTTCGCTGTTGAGTGAAGGATCTGGATATTAAAATTTCTTTAAGGTATAAGGGATTAGCTGATTCTACCAACTTATGGGTAAAATTTGCAAGATATAATTTGTGTTTTGATGCCATACTTAATAGGGTGTGTAGTGTAGAGGTGCGTCAAACTTGTGACAGAGGCTTCGAATAAAGTATGTGGACATGAAGCAGAGATGGCTATATCCGAGCAACACTGAAGTCTAGATTGGTTATGCCTCATTTCTCCAAAAAATCAGACTTTAAATGTGTAGTAGATATAAAAAAGAAAAAGTAAAAAACACAGTAAGCCAAAGAATCCTTCTTTGGCTTACTGTGTTACCTATGGAAAATGTTTGCAAATAGTTGTAAATATAATGTAAATACCACACCGAACAATTGGATAGTGGGTTAGGTAGGGTGTGGGTAGAACTCGACGTGCAACCACCTCCACGTGGTGAGTTTTGGGTCGTTTTGTTCTAGCAACATGAGTGAAAATTGCGAAAAATTGGTAAATTTCTGTTTTTTCTAAGACTTTGCACGAACGGAAAAAATTAGATTATTGATCAGAATTTAATTTATTTAGGTTATTTAAACCATAAAATAAGCATAAAAAACTAAACCGTGTTTATTTTAAAAGTAACAGAAAAAAATTACAAAAATATCGTGATTTTTGCAATTTTTCATAAAATTTAAGTACGATGCGCGAACGAAAGATATTAACCGATTTTAATTTTCTTTATACCGTTTTTCTTTTCATTACAATAGGAAACTTTTCCGCCCTAAAGCGTCTTACAATTATTTTTTTCGACCCACCCTAATACTTAACTCAACTATCCAAGAGTTTCTAACTTCTGGAATACATGTAATTTTTTTCTTAAGTTAAGTATGAACCTAATACATGTATTTTGAACCTTTTGAATTCTATATGCATTTATTTGGTCGAGACAAGGGCCATATACAATTTAGTCATAGTTAAAAAAATATAAGACTAGGGATTAACTTAGCGAGTTCGTATATTTTTATAAGGTTAACATGTTGAAATTGAAATTATGGTCAAAAAGTGGGCCCAAATTTTTTATATCATCCTTGAAGGCGAGTTTCAGAACTTCCACGAGAATATTGGTGTTGTCCTCAACAACATTAATTCGCAACTTTTTTTCTGCACTTTTTAGGAGCATTTTTTGACATTTTCCTGACTCAAATTAACATTTAAAGATAGAACTTTCCAAACAGTAATAAAATAAACATATATACATGAATCCGCGCATCTTGGTTTGGTAAATTTTTCTGTTAGATATTTTTAAATAATCATCTTTATATTTTCCGCACTTTTCTCTAATGCATCTAAAGCGTCACACAGTTAAGAATGCTGTCTCTCCATTCATTATTCATCAAATTAAATTCTGTTTGTCAAGATTTCAATTTTTTTTTACGTAATTTGTAACAAGTCAACCAGATAATGATCTGATAATCATAATTATTCATTATTCCAAAGTAATATTTCTTTAAGATTCTTTAAGATTATGTAACATTATTATACTTGCATAATCTGAATGAATATTATAAGTACGTTTACAACCTGTTTAAATCCAGATAGGAATCACTCTTTCGCAAGAATAACCTAAAAATTATTTCTAATTATAATTTATTAACTTATTATTATAATAAACCAAGGAAATCTAAATTATTTCTGCCGTTTTTTAAATATTATATAAAGATAGAAATCATCTAAATTTTAATATTCAATGACTGGAACTTGCGATGTCTTATAGAAAAAAATATATAGGGTGTCTTTAGTATTTTTAGCCAAATTTCAACAAGCGTCTTCTAGTACTCAGCAATTTAAGATAAAAAGTTTATATAAGCATTGTTTCTAAAATGTTTCGCTTTCAATGTCACTAAGAACTAAAAGAAATAAAATAGAAGTGCTGGGTGATTATTTGTGAAATTAGAGGTGAAGTTACTGCTACGCGGCTTTAGCAAACAACCAGCTTTTCCTTCCACACAATGGCATACAGAAATGGAACACAACGTAAAAGTTTTATAATAACGTAATATACCACATGTAATACAACCTTTATCCCTCGCACTCAGATCTTACAATAGTTAAAATAGTAAGAAAAATGATATAATATAAACACATCACAAATAGGGACAACCCCAAATTCAAAGCCAAAGCTGTCCGGAAGAGAGTTACACATTTAGAAAAACGCAGGCAAACATCCATACCCACCGACAGTACCATGCTAGGGCTCGAACCCAGTACACGATAGACAGTGTGACCAGCATATTCGCCACATAATACGCCTTAGTCGACTGAGCTAGTTTTAAAATATTTAGTATTTCAAATTAAAAAGCTAAAAGTCTTTACAGTAGGTAGTGCCAATGCGACTTGTAAAATATGGTGCGTGGTCAAAAGTAACACCAAAGTCTGTTATTATTATCAGGTCGGCCCTCTAAATCCTCATAGAGCCTAATACAATGGAGAAAATATTCATTCTAATAGAATATTTTTAAATCATTTTCACAGAGAAACCTTCCATCAAATGGTAATGAATGTTAAGGACATATGAGGTTCTAGAATATAGCCCTGAGGCATGCCAGAAATTTGTGTAGAAATGACCAAGGAAGCATTGGATAAACTGGGCCCTATTTAATGGGATTTAATCATGACAATCATGGTAGAAGCAGAGAACTTATTCCATAGAGAAGCGACAATATCGGCGGTTCCTTTGACATTTTATGGCCCGGTTCTAATGACATTGATATGAGTGAAAGACAACCTCTTACACTGAGAGAACTGTAAAGTTTGATGTACACTGAAAGTAATTCAGTATAATATGTTACTATACCACATATTAAATATAATTAAATAATAGTTTTAAACGTTTTAAATACTATTAGTTTCTAAAAAAAGGCTAAAAAAACGTAAAAAAAATGTAAATAATATATTAAATATCAAATATTTACATTCACATATAAATAGAATTTATTGTTATCAAAACATATTTTAGAATAATATACTGTACATAATATTACAATTTATTCTATTTTAATATTTTTTTGTTTATAATTCTAAAAATTAAACAAAGAACATGTTTTACAAAAAAGATTTTTATTTCTAATATACAAATTCTATTGCTAAGTTGAATATACAGGGTAGTATAGTACGTATTATATGCTCATGATATAACACTTTTATATTTTGGAAAAGATTATGATGATGGTAACTAGTAATATATTAAATATGACTTGAGGCAAATATCACTTTTGGTTCCATCCATTACATTTAATAATGATACAATTAAATATTCGCCATTAACAAAATGTTTAGGACTTCGTATTGACGAACAATTGTCATAGGGTCATCATATTGATGCGTTACAGAAAAAAAAATTTCTCCCGTTATTGGAATTCTTTTTATAATACGAACTTTTGTATCTAGAAAATATTTAAAAAATATATATTATTGCCTCTTATATTCACACTTACAATATTTAACTTCTATTTGGGCCACAGCTAATAATTCTGTTATGAAACCTCTAAAAACATTACAAAATAAGAAAGCTATAAAATGTATCTACAATCTTCCATACTTGGAACCTACAATAGGGCATGTGCATGTAACGTCACAACTAACCTCAAAAATATATATTTCTTAAGATTTACATGTATTACGTAGCCATTATTAAAATGTCTACCTGGTTCCTGTACTTTCAACCAAAATCTAGTTCAATGTAATGTTTATGAAGTTTTAAATCGTTTGTTCCAATAAAATAAAACACTTTTTGCAGGTTAGAAACATAACCTATAATTAACAGTCTATTTTTATTAGTCAACGATATTGAAATATTACTTGCGTGCATTTTTAAATATTTGCTTGGAGCGAGTATGGCTCCAAGCTAGAAATGCGTATAGAAACATTAAAAATAAGAATAAACCTAAAAAACTTAAAATTTGAGGTTATGTTAGTTATATGATGCACATACCCTACCTATTAGTTTATATAAACCAAATAATCTACTTGATATTGATTCGATATATACACTAAAAATTATAAATGTGACAATATTTTAACCTTCCTGTTTACTTTTTTGTCGGTTTTAGTAATTTTTAAATCCCGATTTGTGTATTTAATGGAATAAAAAATCTTCATTCTTATAAATAAATTTTTAACATATATTTTTGGGAATTCTAAACACGGATGAATAAAATCTGTGTTGTTGATTATGTTAAATAACGTATTAGAAACTGCTCGTCCAGTACAAATTTCCTCAAATTGAGGATTAAATATATGTTCTAATTTGTAAATAAAATTGACAAATTCCTCTGGAGGTGATAGCAGGTTTCCATAAATATTTTTTTCTTCAAGCGTATTAAAATGTTTAAATTATGTCACCAAAAACAGAAGTAGCAAATCCTGGGCTCAACACAAAAAAAGAGTGCGTTCTACTCCTAGTAATATAATATACTATTTTCGGTGTTAAAAGCTTTGAAATAAACTAATAATTTATTTATATTTAGTGTCTCGCATTGTTTCCGAAAAGATTTACAAATATCGCAAGAGTGTACTTCAAGGGTTTTTTTCAAAAGATATCCGCAAACATAAGTGAAAGCATTTTGCATGGGTATATTTTCTTTCGTATAGCTGTAATCAGGAAGAACAAGGACTTTAGGAGGTTTCTCTTCTTTCTCTTCATTAATAGTGTCAGTTATGTTAGTAGATTTTATAGTCATTAATAATTAATCTAAAACATCCTTGCAATTCATGTGATCAGAATGAAAATAGTTTTTTGTTTATCGATTTTTACTTCTATTTGTACATGTGTTAAAATAAAATATATTTTAAATTTTACTTTTTTACTTTCCTCTTAAAGGGACCCTCCCTTCAAGTCTATTTTTAATAGCATTTATCTATATTTTTTTGAACAAAATTATTCAATTCGTGTGTATAATAAATTCTATATCGAAAAAATATTAAAATATACACATTTTAAATGGAAAAATACAATTTTCTAATACATCCCTAAACCAGAGGTTATATCGGACACATTTAAAAAATAATAAAAAAAACATATTGCTCACCTTAATTTACTTTTTCTACATTAAAATAAGTTCCCTAGATATACCTCTATCAATGTGCTTAATCAGATTTAAATTACGCAGATTCGTTCTTGAAATATTCAAAAAAATCTTTAGAAATCACTAGATATATACCCGATTGACGATAACTTTCAGAGCAAAGGACACACCACTGGTGCTCTGTTCTCTAACTCAGAGAATTAGACCAATGGTGGTTGGGTCATTTTTGACGTAATGTACATGTGGAACTGACAACTAAACAACCTATTTGTCATATGCCACGGTACACGCGGGAAGCCTTGCTGTCGCTTCTCTATGGTATAAGTTCTCAGGTAGAAGTCAGTGTCATCTACGCAGGGTCGGATTTACATTTGAGAGGCCCCTGGGCACTTCTTATGTGGGGGCCCCTTGTGTATACGAACACTTACAGAAACAGTCGTGTCGTCTGTTTTGTTGTTATTTACGAGCGTCGAGCACCGAAATTCAACACAGAGGAACTTCCTAACGTGGTGACGTCATGCCGCAAGTCGCAAGTTCTATTGTTGGCAGCGATGCCCGCTGTTCCGGAGAAAAAACAAAGTAATGATTTGAAACATAAATTTCATATAAAATTATTTGAGATTTGGATGTTACTCTTGCTGAATGGGAAGTTTAATTTTTTTAATTTGTAAATTAACTTTTCCTTGCGTTTTCGTCTCTTTTCATTTGTAATTTTTTCATTTATTCCTAAATTTTTTTTTACCGTTTTTATAAATTCGGGGCCCAGGGCCCCCAATTACGTGGGGGCTCTGGGCACGTGCCCCAAGTGCCCTTATGTAAATCCGTCATTGCATCTACGTGACTTCTCTGATTAGAACTTTGGCAATAAATTATGTCTTGCATACTAAATTGGTACCGTTAGTGTTCTTCGACAGAACTATGGCGTTTCAGTACGACAATACTATTAAGATGGACTAGTATATCAAACAATTTTGAAAATTTCCATAAAATTGCAAATGGTTTATGATTAGTGATCTTGTGCCATTTTTATTGAACAGACAGTATTTGTCCAATACAGTTACCACATTTCATCCGTAGTTCTACGCTACACTAGCTACACTTTTCTGCATGGACACATTTTTCAATAGATAATTAATAATACAATTACTTCCACACCCACGTAGTGGAAAGGAAGTCTGTCTGTTGTTCCGTCTGTAACTTTTTGTGCGCACGGTTACTGTGAAACCGTTTTTGATATTGACTTGAAATTTGGTATACCTATGTATTGTAATGAGATCTGGAACTAGATTATATTTTGATCTTTTGATCTATATCAATAAAATTGTGATTTAGTGTGTGTACAAGAACCAAAGGACCTTAACATTTTTTGGCGTCAGCCACCCCCACCCCATTATTAACGGGGGTAACAACTATAATCGTGATTTAGTGTGTGTACAATACCCAAAGGCCTCAAAATTTTTTTGGCATCAGCCACCCCCTCCATTACTCTCATTACCACGACCACTGCCCCCTTATTAAAGGAGGTAGAAAAATAACATTGTGATTTAATGTGTGTACAAGAACCAAAGGTGTCAAAATATCAGCTGCTCCCTCTGCCACTCCCATTACCGCCCCCACTCCATTATTAAATAAGGTAAACATATAACATTGTGATTTAATCTGCGTACAATAACCAAGGGCCTCAAAATTTTTTTTGGCATCACCCCCACCGTAAATTTGAGTGTTGAAGTAGTAATTCCTTAGGCAGTGATTTTTTTAATACTGGTGTGGTCTACAGCAGCGTTGGGCTTAGATATCTTCAACAATTGCTGCTAAATATCTCGATGATTCTGTTCACAATAAAGTTGCTATATCGCAGAAAATTATTGGAGATCTGGAGTTTAATATCTTCAAATTATACTTTTTTGAAAACATATCTCCCTGGATTAAATTCAATAATGTTAATTATTATAACTATTATAAATTTTTTCTATAATTATTGCACATTTTACAGGATATTCCTCCCAGTTTTGTGTAAATTATGTCAGTTTTAGACTTTTCAATTTTATGATGCCAAAGTTGGTGAAATACTCGCCAATATAATAGAAACCTATATGTGTCTCAAACTTGCGACTTTTAGATTTCAAATCTAAAACATTAACTTTTAATTTAATTTTAATTATTAGTATGTACAATATGTACATGTTATGTCATTTAAGGTGCTTTATTTTAGATGACAATCCATTAGTAGAACCGCTGCTCAAGAAATCACTACTTCCACATTCAGATTTTCTATCCAGGTCTTCCACGACGAAACAAATTTGTATGTGGAAATAACTGTTTATGGAACTTTAATAATATAATATTTGAAATCGTCTACCCCAAAATCCCATAAAACGATTTGCCACATAGTGGAAGTGGAGTGGTGGAAGGGATGTGGTAGTGAGGGTGGATAAAGTAAAAAAAAAATGTTGTAGCCTTTGGTTCTTGTACACACACTAAATAACAATTTTATTTTTTTCAGCTCTTTTAATAATGGGGTGGGTGTTTCTGTACTAACGCAGGAAATATTAAATGATGCAAGGAAAAATTTCTAAAACCTTTTTTAGAAAACTCGTGTTTAAAGTGGTCATCATTCGTTACATTTCCGGGTGTTAATAATGTCTGTAATATAATGTGTCAAATGAAAATCATATTTTCACGGTTGCATATTCCGAAATAAAAATCTAAATGCGTTGGAGTATTCTGCCATCGCATCGATCGGTTTTCCTGGGTTCTATGACATTATCAAGTTAAACAACCTACTACTCTTTCATTATTTACTTAATTCACAATCTGTCGTATAATTTATAATATTTTCCTTTTAATGCCTTCAATTTTTCATTCATTTCCATCTAGTATGCGAAAAATTGTTATGTGCAAACGTAGGAAAAGTATCTTTTTCCGTACTCGACGCCTTGCACGGAATATGACACTACCATAATTGTTACACAAATAACTATAAGCTAATACAGTAATGATTCTCTGCATACGTCTTTGAATATGTGTAGTACTATTAAGGTGTCATCAAATTGAGCTATTTAACCTTGTGCGATACAATGTCGCTTTTATGAATAAATCATTAGTTTTTCAACATGGCCGTGCTGCGCATAAATGAATTAAAATAATTAAGTGGCATCTCATTTGAAAAACAGTGAATGGATCAGCAATCGATGCAGGTATTTTATGACAACAACTCTCAAGGTGTGTACTATGGCGTATTTCAACACACTATAGGCGAAAGGAATATGTAGCTAGCTGTATATTGCTAAGTGTGATACTTGTTTGTAAATTTGGTAATTATTATTTCGTAAATTAAATTAGCAGATATTAATATTCCGGTAATATTGTCTTTCAAAATAACCATTAATATAATTGACCATTAACAGTTTCTAGTTAGTAAACTATTCTGACGACGCCATAGTCGACTAGACGTGTTGTCTATAACAGGATCTGAATTCCTAAAATATTGACGCAGGAAACCTATTTCATATTAAATCTATATCATGTTAGCCGATTTCTGGGGCATTTGTATTGTTTTTTTTTTTAACTTTTATGCCTAAACAAAAGTATAAAAATTATTTTTTTTTTACTACAAGATTTTACCCGATATAAACAGAAAGTTGCCTAAGTGTTGTTGTGACATTCTCTTAATATTTTTTTTCCTTGAGTTTCTTACCACGTATGTAATATTTTCAAAAAATAATGTCACAAGATAGCAAGAGAAATAAAAATTAAAAACTCATCAATAACATGCCAACTAACAATAGTTATTTTATAATAGCTTTAAGAACATCTGTATCACCGCGTATAAAAGTAAAAGCTTTAAGGACTGAGAACGTTCTTTCATTATCTATACAACTACTATAAACCGAAAATAGGAGCAAGCTTATAAAACCATTATACCGTTTAAAGCCCGCAAAAACAATCATTATGCAACTATTTAGCACTCCTTAGTAACCTTCTCACAGCATCTAAAAAGTATCTTAAAAAGCTCTTATCGAGATGTAAAAACTCGAATAGAAGTTCGTTTACACTCCTCTATACAACAATAAGGAGCTTTTGTAATCTAGTGAAGCTTAGTTATAAAGTAATTTTATTATATAACTGTTTTTGGTTGAATAAATTGAAGTTGAATTATATAAGCTTAAAAAATAAGGAAACATATTGGCAACATATTGGCAAAAATAAGGCAACTATTGCTTCGACTTACTTGTTTTGTAAGTCAATACGTGTACATTAAAATTTCAATTTTCATGAGATTACTAAAGCTAAAATTAATTTGTTGTTTAAATTTTACTGTCAATATACAACGTGATCTACCAGGGCATGCGGAAAATTTAACAGTAGGTTGTCCCCACCGAAAGGAGTAAAAAAAAATGAAAATTTTTTAAAAAATGACCAAAAAAATACCTTATTTTTTGTAGGAATGCGCCGCCAATGACTTCAACTAATCTAACGTAACGCGGTACAACCATATCACTTTATCAGACTTGGGATTGACACTACTGACAGCAAAGCTGGATAATAAGATAGAAGTGACTTTTTGGTTTTAATCAAACTGCAAAAATACCGAAATAAATCGAAATAAATCGAGGACATTGATCTCATGCTGAAATGACAAGCAGATATACGAGATATTTAGTTCAGCCGGTCAATGACACGGCCGTGTAACTATTGTTCGACCGGAAGCAAAAAACGCTGCTCTCTAGGGGTCTACACACGATCCAGCGGCACGGAGCCAGCCTTGTCAGCATGCTTTGAACTCATTCGTAAAAGTGAATTGGTCCGCTGGAATTCCAATTATCTTCAAAGCGTACCAACAATGTTGACTACCTGCCGCTGGATCGTGTCTTTTTTTGATCTCGCCAGCCGGCTTCACTTTTTATGCCAATTAAGGAAATGTAAACAACTCGAATACGTTCTTTCACCAGTAAGTTCGTCTCAGAATTAGGTCAGGACTTACACAATATCAGTAGTGTATCTTTGCAAATTGACTAATAATTTAATATACTAAATTACCTCAGAATCCTCTAAAATTTTGCAGGGGCTTTTCCACATTGAAGACTAGCACATCATTTTATTTTCCGCATTTCTTGGTAGGTCACGTTGTATGCTATGATATCTCATGAAATAACAATGCTCCATCGAAATTCTACAAATTAGGGGATCGATCAAGATTTATAAAAAAAAACTGTTCTTCAAAATATTTACTCCTATTATATATAATTAAAACTGTTATTAATTTCCATAAAATCTTTTAACAAATAATATGTAATTAAAAGTACATGTGACATATAGTCCATGCCAAAGTTGCAAAAACCCCAAAAGTGCAAACATGCCCGTTTTGGTTGCTGAATTTTACAAAAAACTCCCGATCCACCAAATCCTCGCATCCCTGATAACGAAAAATTGGAAGAAGGTTTTTTTGCATTTAGGAGTACTTGGTTAGGGTGGACGGCTAAATAATATCAGCATCGTGTCCCCTGCCCTTGAGAATATGTAAAAAACAATTTTCAGCACGTTTGGATGTCTTTTGAATGTTTAGATATTGAGGGTTTTGATTTCATTGGTTTCAATCCCCGGAGGTAGTTAGGATGTCTGGTTGCGCAACTTTACAGGACATATTGAGTTTGCTAAAAAAAAACGATCCAACAGGTCCTCTCATGCCTGACAACGAAAAATTGGACAAAAGGAGTGGTTGTTTGCGTTTAGGAGTAGTTCGAGTGGAATAGGGACCACGCGACTCTCACCATCGTGTTGGACGCCCATGGGTAGCCATGTTTGCACTTTTTTTTCAACTTTGGTATGGACGAATAGTTCAATATTGTGCTAATAGAATATTAATTTTCTTATGTCAATTTTTTTCAAGATGGATTTCTCACAGCTTTGAAAAATATGATAGCTGATATAGTACAACCTTCTTGGAAGTGATACAGCTTTTACAAAACCATTTGTTTTATAACAGCTGTCACAAAGCCATTTAAGTTGCCTAGAGACTATTGCGAAGTTTCTTAGAGAATAATTAGGTTCTGTTAGCGGTAATTATGCCAATAATTATTCCAACTCTCTGTAGTATAAATACTGTCACAGGATATTTTATGAATGCGTATTGTTCTATACAACTTGGTTACCAATGTTAAAATAAGAACAAGAACATTGTTTAAAATAAAACTATCAACTATATCGACAGTTCTGCGATTGCCACCCATCCTGATTTCGAAGGGACAATCCCGATTTTTATTTCATTGTCTCGGGTCTCGGCTGGATGCGCCTTCTTCCTGATTTTTAGCGTATATTATTTTGTGACATAGAAAAGTACCAATCGATGTATCGAAGTACCATGAACGGAGGTTCGGAGGATCGAGAATTTCCTTGTCATTCGTCTATTTCTTTGCGGACGAAAGATGTCCTTCTAATTCATACGTAAAATGAGTCTTTATGTTCATGAAGTGGAATAACATAAGGAATAGATGCTCTGAAATATTGATTAAGGCAGACTACAAATAACTATAAATATGATTGCAAGCTGTGCTCAGTTTGCCGATAAATCTTTATTGGACTTTACGCGAAAAAATTTAAAATAGTCCTGGAAATTTAATAAGTCATTCCCCAACGCGAAATAATGGGGATCGGCGGAAAAGATCCTTCGAAACCTAGCATAAAATAACGTATAAAGTAATGACAAATGTATGCCTCCCACTGCCAGAGATGGGCAAAGAACTCATTTAAATTGCTTCAAGTATCAAGTACCAAATAGTTAGTTGGGACACTTGTTGCATCAAGTTTCAATTACTTTTCAAAAAGCAGAAGACTTCAAGTATCAAGTACTTCGAGGTAGTACTTGCAATGGTGGGTGTAAGTGCTACTTGTACTACTTCAATTAGTCATTTAGTTCTAACAAGTACATTTAAATACTTCAAGTATTTTCTTGTCGTATCAAGTATCAAGTACTGTTTAAAAGTAAAACACTTACAAGTACATGTAACTACTTCAAGCACTTTAATTTTTTAATTTTTATCTAAACCATTCTTTGTGTAAATATTTCTGTACATTGACATATTTTTCATATTTAGAGTATATTTAAATAATGATATCGTTTTTTAAATTTACTTTATTTATTTACTAAATGAGAAAATTTTGCTCCTAAAAAACGTAACATTCCTTTCCATTAATGTATTCTAAAATAACTAAAAGTAAAAATTTTTAAATAATTTTTCAGATTTGACAAAATTTCTTGAATATTATAGTCTAAGAGATCGATATATGGGGTCTGGGCGGGACCGATTTTCTGACTAGGCCTCATAGGCCCGGGCTTAGAGGCGCTTTTGCCTTTCATCTTAGTGGTTAGTGCCCATAAACTGATAGCAAACATAGAGATTATAATACAACACATTTAACTTGTTCCTATTCCAAGGGGGGGGGGGGGGGGGGTGATCGCAAAATTGACCTGGGCCTAGGGGCAATTTATATCTAAAACCGGCACTGGGCCTGCAATATAACATGTTGGCATTGCTGTTTTCTGAGCATTTTATCTTATGTGAGTCAGACGAAAAAAAATATTGGCACCTTCTCAAACTCGTAGTTTCTGTACTAAAGAATAGTCTCTGTTAGTACCAATATTGTTTTCTCAATGTAACCCTCCACCCCCAAAACCCTCAACCATTCAAATATTATTGTTATGTTAAAAAGGATAATTACTCGATCATTACTCGCTAAATGTGTCGTCTTATATCCTTTTTGGCAGAATAATCAGTATTTGAATGTTTGGGGGTTTTGGGGGATACATTAACACATAAACATTCTCAATATAGGACTACATGTTTATTATTCGCACACTATGTCTGTCTAATACAAACTAAAGGCAAATGCTATTTTTAACAATAACGAATAACTGCTCTTACCAGTCTCTGCAGGTTTCCACTGGATTGTAAACTTACTTGCAGTACCTAATGTAGTTGAAGTAGTGACCAAGTACTTGAAATATTTATAAAGTAAATTGTAAAGTACTTTAAGTACTATAATTTCGTTTAACAAGTGCTAAGTACTACTCTAAAATATCTGCAAGTATCAAGCACCAAGTACTCATTTCTTCTGGTATTTAAATACTTCAAGTAATAAAAAGTAATTGAAGTAAAATTTATACTACTTTTACATGAAGTAGTGCCCATCTCTGCCCACTGCCACCTCGGTTGTGTGGGCGGTACAAAGGCTGAAAATAAAAAATTCTCCTCATTTCCTATGAGCATTATAGTATGAGGACTAGACACGTTTTTTGAGAATAAACTTAACTTACTGCATTTCCACACTTTTTATAGTTTTTTATGCCTTATTTTATATTAACGTCCTGGCGAAATTTAACTAATGCTACTCTACCACTTAACCAGGACGGCAAGATGAGATACAGTCACCGATCCAAGTGACGGACTCATCCGGCGTGCTTAACTTCGTCGGTCGAGGTCCAGTCACTGAAACCGGTACCGTACTTCATTTTTCTTTCTCTCTAACAAATAACCAGTTCCCTATTTTGGCAACTTCATTATTATGTCCACGCCCGTGAGATAACAAAGACGAGAATTGTTTAAAAATTTATGTAACCTATTTTTTACGGCAATTCTTTTTTAACTGGAAATTTTTACTTTTCATTTTAAACCGCATGACCTTGACAATTTTAAAATGTTTGCCTGCGTTTACTTTTATTATTATTATTATCATATATAAATCAGCAATAACACCTCCCCAACAATATACCGATTACGGAACTAAATAGACATATTTTCTGAGCTCTAGTGCCGTCCATTCAAAATTGCTTTAAATATGCTGTCATTGGAAACGATCGGAAAAAATAGATAGAAAAAAAGTTAAAATTCCATTATTACATCATTTAACTCACACAAAAACTTCACAGTTTAAATAAAAAGATTTATACTTGTCAAAGAAAACCTATTGCCTATTAAGTTATTTTGTTTACATATTGCTTATTGCGGTACATCAAAAACATTCAACAACCCTGAAATTCCCAATAAATATTAGTTTAGTGATTGGGATCCAATTTTTGAGGTAAATCTAGGTAGGTACCTTCTTACGGGTTAGTAGGTTTGTCCCGATTTCGATAAACCAAAAAGTGGCAACTCTGGTGTCACTAGTAAATATCTATGGCTAATGGATATACCAAACTATTAAAGATGCATATTTTAATATACACAGCGTATACAAGATTTTTAATTTTTTTTTTAAAGGAAACAGATTCGACTTCCGAAACGCCAGCCAAATACATTATTTTTATATTTTTTGTTTCATTTGTCAAAAGACAGCTTCTAACTGTCCCTTTGATGTAAAAGTTACATTTTCCATTAACATGTACGGAGTTAGTTTTGTCAAATTTTACCAATGCAGAATTTTCTTCAAATAGTCGATACTTACATTGAAGCAACGTTCATCGCGGTAAGTACTTGGATGGGGTAACTCGTCTGGAGAAACACGGCGATCTCGTCCCACCTTCTACCGATTTATATATCAGAGTATACGTAGAAGCTGTGTAATTTGAGACGAGGATTGCATAGTGGATATACCATCCTTCGGATGAGATGTAGAGCAGCCGGTCCATTGTCTATTAAATGTTAGGTAAGTAAAATATCCCTACTCTTCAACAGAGAAGAGGTTCGGCAAAGTTTCCAGGTTGGGGGTAGCTCGTCTCCTGGCGTCGCATAGCGGGAAGAAACCCTACTGTTCCACCCAAATCACTCTACAGGTCGTCAAGTTAAAGTTATTAGAAACTTTCTTTCTTTAAAATGTTCGTTTTGAACTTATCTATCAATCTGTCGAGCCGAATTTTTTATTTATAGCTACAATTTTTTATAACTTTGACCTAAAATTGAATTTTTACTAAAAAATATCGTATTTTTTAATTAAAATCAGTCTATAGGTTATAAATATGTAAAGATTCGCACAATTTTAATTTTAAATATTTACTTTACAAATACATAATCGATCTGCCAAAGTAGATTTTTCATCCCCTTTTTTTAATTTTTGACATCTGCCAAAATCGCTGTCAAATTTAAAAATTTAGTTTGTCTCGTAATTTTGAAAATAATGTGAGTTTTCATAGAAAAAGAGATATACAGTGTCTTAAAACTTTCTGACAACTTATTGAAAATACCATTTAATAACACAAGTCTGCAAAAAAAGTCTGGTCCTAAAGTTCTAACTTTTCTGAACCCCCCTTTTATCCACTAAAACCCCCTTTTATCCTCTTTTATCCTGTCCTTTTATCCTCTAAAAAAAGTCTTGTCCTAAGACTCTGATCTAACTTTTCCGAAGTATTTTGATGCGCTAAAGTTAATTTTGGACAAATGAAGAATTTCCATCATGTCAGTTTTCCCATACAAAGGGCAAAGGAAATGTTTTCTCCTAAAATTCTTATCTAACTTTTTTGAAGTGTTTAGACGCGCTTAAGCCAATTTTGGACACAAATCTTTTTGCTGCCAGGTCAGTTTCCCCTTTTACATCCTATTTTTTTTATGCAAAATTGATTTCAGCGCGTCAAAACACTTCAGAAAAGTTATGTCAGAGCCTTTGGACAACACCTTCTTTTTGCTTTTTTTTTTTTTAGGGGATAGGTTTGTCCTGATTTCGAGGATAAAAGGGGGTGGTAGAGGGAAACCGACACTATAGATTTTTTTTGTACAAAATTGAATTCAGCGCGTCAAAATACTTTAGAAAAGTTAGATGGGGGAACCTTCGGAAAAAATCTTTTTTTATGGGATAAAAGGGGCGGTCGACAAAAATTAACGAGATAGAAATTTTTTTTGTCAAAAATTGACTTCAGTGAGTCAAAATATATCAAAAAAGTTAGATGAGAACCTTAGTATAACACCTTTTTTTCGTAGACCTGTGTTATTAAGTTGCATTTTCATTAAATTGATAGAAATTTTAACAGCTGCAAAAAGTGAAAACTTTATTTTAATATCAATTTACACTAACACTTTATATCTCTTCTTCTATGAAAACTCACAATATTTTCAAAATTACGAGACACTTGTTAATTTTACTTCCACATCCGGTGGAAGTATAGTAACGGCAAAAAATTTTTTAAAAATTTTTATTGTTCGAGATTTTAAGTTTGAGCGAAAAAAAATTTCTGTCTGTCTGTCGGTCTGTAACTTTTTTTTGTGCGCACGTTTACTCTGGAACCGTTTGAGATATTGACTTGAAATTTGGTACACATATGTACTTTAACGAGATTTAGAACTAGATTATATTTTCATCTTGTTCCGTCGAAGGGTTGGGGGGTAAATGGGGGGTAAATTTGGGGTAAATAGTTAAATCAAGCAGGTAAGAGTCCATAAAATTGGTATTTAGTATATACAAGAGAAGCTAAGGTCTCAAAAAAAATTTTGGCATTAGCCACCCTCATTACCACCCCCACCCCCTTATTAAAGGGGATGAAAAAAATTGTGATTTAGTGTGTGTACAAGAACCAGAAACCTCAAAATATTTTTTTTACTTCATCCACCCCCACTACCACCCCCTATCACCACCCCCACCCCACTACCGATGTGGGGTATCGTTTTATGGGTTTTTGGGGTAGAGGATTTCAAATATTATATTATTAAAGTTCCATAAACAATTATTTCCACATACAAAATTTTTTCGTTGTGAGTGACTTGGATAGAAAATCTGGATGTGGAAGTAGTGATTCCTTGGGCAGCGGTTTTTAAATTTGACAACGATTTTGGCAGCTGTCAAGAATAAAAAAAAAGAAAATGAAAAATCTACTTTGGCAGATCGATTACGTCTTTGCAAAGATTTAAAACTGAAATTGTGTGAATCTTTATATATTTGTGATCTGTAGACTGATTTTAACCGAAAAAAACGATATTTTCTAGTAAAAACCGCTGCCCAAGGAATCACTACTTCCACATCCAGATTCTCTATCCAAGTCACTCACAACGAAAAAACTTTGTGAAAATAATTGTTTATGGAACTTTAATAATATAATATTTGAAATCCTCTACCCCAAAAACCCATAAAACGATACCCCACATCGGTAGTGGGGTGGGGGGTGGTGATAGAGGGGTGATAGTGGGGGGTGGATGAAGTAAAAAAATATTTTGAGGTTTCTGGTTCCTGTACATACACTAAATCACAATTTTTTTTCATCCCCTTTAATAAGGGGGTGGGGGTGGTAATGGGGGTGGCTAATGCCAAAAATTTTTTTGAGACCTTAGCTTCTCTTGTATATACTAAATACCAATTTTATGGACTCTTACCTGCTTGATTGACCTATTTACCCCAAATTTACCCCAATTTACCCCCCAACCCTTCGACGGAACAAGATGAAAATACAATCTAGTTCTAGATCTCGTTAAAGTACATATGTGTACCAAATTTCAAGTCAATATCTTAAACGGTTCCAGAGTAAACGTGCGCACAAAAAAAAGTTACAGACAGACCGACAGACAGACCGACAGACAGACCGACAGACAGACCGACAGACAGACCGACAGACAGACCGACAGACAGACCGACAGACAGACCGACAGACAGACCGACAGACAGACCGACAGACAGACCGACAGACAGACCGACAGACAGACAGAAATTTTTTTTTCGCTCAAACTTAAAATCTCGACGTTTCATGACATTTTAAGCCTATTTGGACAATAAAAATTTTTAAAATTTTTTTTGTCGTTACTATACTTCCACTGGACGTGGAAGTAAAATTCAATTCACTAGGTGATAGTAGCGGAAATAGGCCGACGTTAAATAAATAAATTAAAAAAAAAAAAACAACTGCAGTAACTTGACATGCTTGCTATAGTCCGAAAAACACTAAATCGTAGGTCTGCCTAAGCATATCCTGGCGGGAGGTCTTTAATTTATCTAATTACGGAATATAAAGATGATATGTTCCCTACGTTACGAAACATCCGGCCAAAATTGATCGACTTATTGATTTCCTCTTAATACCTCATTTTTACTTCCCTCGCTCACCGAAGGAAAGTATTGTAATCGTGAAAAAATCACCCTCCGAGATTTCTTCAGTTTTTCACATTTCAGACTATGTAGATTACGAAAATTAAAGTCATTCAATTCCATCTGTCTATCTGGTATTTGTCTATCTGTTGATGCTAAAGCTACAAAATCACTTGACGAAGAAGAAGAATATTTGGTATGTAGTTGACGCTACTGCCAACGAAGAAGTGGAATATACTTGCGTCGAAAAATATACAAAATTATAATTAAGTAGAAAAATGTGACGGAAGACTATAGTATTTGGCATGTAGTTACGACAACTACTGTCAAGAACGAAAAGTATAAAAAAAGAATAATGAAAAAATGTGACAGAGGACGATAATATTTTGCAGTTAACATAAATGACAAAGAAGAAAAACATGAAAAAATGTACAGGGTGGTCAACCTAAAAAAATAAAAGAAATGTGATGGAGGACGATAATATTTAGCATGCAATTAACACAACTATCAAGGAAGAAAAATATTCAAAAGATATCAGGTAACCCTAAAGAAATTAATGGAAAATGATAATATTTCGCATGTAGTTAACAACTGACAGGGAATAGAAATATGAAAATTCCAAAGGGTGGTTTAAGAAGTAATATGGGTGAAAATTATATTTCGACTGTATAGTTGACACAATTACTGAGGATGAAGCCTGACGTACTTTTAGCGAAAAGTATACAGGGTGGCCACTCTAAAAAAATAACTAATTAAGAAATAGCAGAGCAAAATATTTGGAATGTAGTTGTCACTATTGGCAGGAAGAAAACCTGATATACTTCTAATTAAAAAAATATACATCCTTGCAGAAAAGACAATGAACAAATGAAAGGTGCCAATGGAAAATATTTTTATAGGTTTTTTCATTTCATATCTAGGCGAAAAAATACACAAAAAGTTTTACAAAGTGGTTGCAAACATTCAAAATCATGGCCTCCTAATAAGTTTTAAATTACGTCGTGAATTTGGGAACAAATCTTTTGACCGTGTTTGAAATAGGTATCTCCCATTGCATAAAACGCAAACGATTTACCAATTGTATATGCATTTCAATATACTTTTAAAATGCTGCCTCACAACATGACATCCCGACCTAAAGTTTGTAATGTTCTCAAATCTTCAAGTGCAGAAAAGTATTCTTCATCATCCAACTTCGTTTCTGGGTGAATAGCTGTTTATAGAATGAATGTCTTTGTAACATATTTCTGGCTCAAATCTTTTCAATTATAATTCTAATTATATTATAATATCATTGTTACTGCAACGTAGCATGACCATTAAATTACATAATTTGGAAGGTCTTAAATTAATGTCAAATAAAAAACTCAAGTTCAATGCAGAATTCACAGCACACCGAGTCTGTAAAATAATTTTCTATTATTTTGGTAAATACTACTAATACTAGATATGTCTAAAAAATTTCGTTATTTTGGGATAAAGCTAGTTTTAACTATAAAATAACTTCTTACTGGGTTAAATTAAAATTAATAAAAACGAATTAAATAAGTATAATAATATAAAAATTAAACTAAGAACAATACGAAGGATAATTCGAAACAATATTCGAATAAATAAAATAATGCTGTATATTCATCAATCCAGACTTCAGCATTATCTGTCTTGGCAAATATCTGACGGCAAGCAGGCCTTGTTAAAGGACTAGAGAGCAAATACTGAATTTGCAACAAGTTATCAACAAGGCAAAAGAATATTACGTACCTTTGTTTCGTAGACTATCGTAAGGCTTTTGACAATCTGGAATAGTACAAACTGTGAGCTGTGTTATTGGAAATGGGGTTTTTTTTTATTCACCGACTGTATGAAGAAAACTCTGCTCCGGCAAAAGTAGACAACACTAAATTCAATAAGTGTAAAGTTGGCATCAATCCTCTTTAACATCTATAAAAAAACGGGATGCGTATCTCAACCGCCATACAAAGGAGAGTATGTAGTAGCAATCGACTTGGCACAAGAAGATTGACAACTTTCTAGAAGAGTACGAGTGCACTTTGATTTATCGGCAGGTAAAATATTCATACTAAAAATTTAGGCTCGCTCGTGGTTAGCTTTATAATTTCAATAGTGATATATCGTTCAAAGAACTCTTCAGTTGTAAATGCTACTACGTATGCTGGAGAACTGAAAGGGTGAAGTAGCTGTAATAAGCGGAACCAAGATGTCTAACTTGAAATTTCCAGGTGATACTGTGGAAGAACCTTACTCACAGCATCTGATGGACTAGAATATATTTATTAAGGGCGCCAATCGCATTCTCCCCTCATTGTGTATGGTTACTTCCACTCTCAGTTGAATTCTATATATCTAAGAGATCTTTGATAGACGAGAAAGGTAAAAGCTGTACTTACCGTAGATTACTAGCTGCTTTCTCTCCCAATTTGGCTTCTCTGGCGATGAACTTTAGCTTATTTACCCAACACTGTAATGGTTCTTGTGCTTAGAGATCTTTTAATCATTTAGATAGAGAATCCTTCTCGAACTTTCGCGATCCGATAGGTGTATTGAATTACATACTTGCGGGGTCAGGAGACACCCGATATTCAATTCCGACCTAACATACAGAAGAAGAGAGGGAAAAGACTTAAAGTTAAATCAGTAAAATGCAACAGTTCAAATAATATCATTTATTGATTGGATTCAAAGAATACAATTATGTTCATGCAATAGCCTATCTAAGAAAATGTATTTTAATAATTCCCCAAGCAAGCCAAGGACGATAGAGGACGTTTATATCGTAACTACGATATGATGGAGATCGTGCAATAGCAATCGATTAGATAAAAAGATTCACACAACTTCCTCAGAAGTTTATGAATTCATTTTGGTTCTGAGACTGACTGAAAATAATATAAAAATATTTTACTTTAAAAAATTTTGGGACACTAATGGTTAGCTTTAAGGTTCCTTTTAGTGATTATATCATTCACAAGAACGGAGTTCAACTATATGTATATGGGTTTATTTTGCTTTCCTGTCTCCTTTACGGCGACAGGCTCCATATAGGTTCAATATAGGGTATGTGACATGACCTCGCTTTCGAGTGACTTTTATGAAAATTATCTTTTTGTCTTATGCACAAGGCGGTTTTCTCTATAATTTTGCCATATTTTAAGACCTGCATGTGGTTTTACTACCACAGCTTTCTGCCGTTTCTCCAACGCACTCGTCCAAGTGAAACGTCGCTGGATAAATCTAAATTTGTTTTATTTGAGAAACCAGCCTTGACCATTATTACTAATTTTTATCTTATAATTGCATATACACGCTACGCGTCTTTGCCACATTTTTTGGTCTCGCTTTTTCTGTACGTCGTCCCATCAAAGTTTTATTATCATTCATGTATCCACAATGTCTGTGTCTTCAATTTGCCTCTGTTTCGTGTAGCGATTAAAATGTTAAAAATATTTAAAAATATTTTCAAAGTACACTTTTGACGTAGGTTCTTCTTGAAAAGTATACTATATTTTTTCCTTGTTCACAAAAATATTTATAAGCGAAATTTTGCCGTAGTTTTGAAAAAGTATAATATATTTTTCCTTTGACCAAAAATATACTTTTATTTTTAATATAATTTTCCCATGACCAAAACATACTTTTACTCCCGCAAAATAGCACGTGTTATACGAAATTGTCTATCGGAACGTGTTACATACAAGATTTTTTTCTAATTTTAAACGTTTAAAAACATAAATGAAATAGTATAGTCTCTTTCATAGTTACCTTTGCTGCTATTATACATATTATATACATTATAATTTTAATGTCAAAATTGACAAACGTTATTTAGCCAAGTTATAATATTATTAGAAACCTTAATTTGATAGCATAAGGTAAATCGTGTTAACGAAAAAGTTTTATTAGCATATTTTGAAGGAAAAAAGAATTTAAGGATTTAGTATTGAATTTTGCGTTGAATAGATATTGTTTCTATTTCTTTTTGAGAATTGTTTATTTTTTTTAATTGATGATATAACGAACTTTTCCTCAATAACTGGTTATGAAAAGTTGGACGTTTTGACATTTACGTCAGTATTGAAAAGTGTCATTTTATATGTCAAAATTGGAAAACATATTTTTCTATATTCGCTATTTAGGTCTAACATCAATGGACTATAAATTGTGTACAAAATCGGAACTTTTAAGTCAAATAATTTCCAAAATACTATTTTTAGAAATTTTAGCAAAGATTTTTAGCTCCTCAAAGGTACGACTTGGGGTAGATTTAAATTATCATCATATAGCCACTTAAAAAGATACCCTGTATATCCTAATCAAAGTCGGAGGCACTTTTAATTAACAGTAATTACTGCTCTCGGATCTTACCAAGAGCAGTTATTTTGCCTACTTATTCAAGAATTACATTACAGTTTCCTTACTTCCTCATATTATGAGATCCAAAAGTAAGAGTTAAAAGTACTTGTTTCCTCCTTGTAAGTACAAAAATTATGTTAAATATTAAGACCGCAATACCAAGTTTTATTTGTTATTTTTTTGTTGATCAGCTCGATGATTTCAAAATAAATGACAACTAACGTTGCACGTTACTATTTCTATCGATCAACGAAACTCAATTTAAGGGATTCGGGATTTATACAGTGTGTCCAACTAAGTCTGCACCATATGGGAAACTTTTTTATTATCGGTTTTATGAAAAAAAGTTATTCTTGATAAAAAGTTTTGCATGGCCTAAAACCCAAAATGAAATAATCAGATATCAATTTCTTGCAGTGGTATACGGGGTTTGTCGAAAAATGTAAATTTTGCTCAAGAGTAAAGTACCTTTATTTATTACAATATCGACAATCGTTATTAAGAAAAGTTGATCCTAATTGAAAACTACGGTCAGATATCCAATATTATCCATCTACCATGAAAAAACGATTTTTAATAATTTTTGGGTATATCTATTTTTTCATGGCAGATGGATAATACTGGATATCTGACCGAAGTTTTCAATTAGGATCAACTTTTCTTAATATCGACAATCGTTATTAAGAAAAGTTGATCGGTCAGATATCCAGTATTATCCATCTGCCATGAAAAAATAGATATTATACCCAAAAATTATTAAAAATCGTTTTTTCATGGTAGATGGATAATATTGGATATCTGACCGTAGTTTTCAATTAGGATCAACTTTTCTCAATAACGATTGTCGATATTGTAATAAATAAAGGTATTTTACTCTTGAGCAAAATTTACATTTTTCGACAAACCCCGTATACCACTGCAAAAAATTGATATCTGATTATTTCATTTTGGGTTTTAGGCCATGCAAAACTTTTTATCAAGAATAACTTTTTTTCATAAAACCAATAATAAAAAAGTTTCCCATATGGTGCCGACTTAGTTGGACACACTGTATATAGTTACGTATGTCATCACAAAACTGCTGGATTAAGAAAATAATCAAGCCATAAATTGTACTAACCACGTATAATGTATATTATCATTTACGTTCATTTACGTTCTGTCATATTTTGACTACTGCTTTATTCGTTTGTTTATTATTTAACACCCAATAAATGCATAACCCAATTACATAATTACTAAATATTAGGATTAGGAGTTAATAAAATTTAATATCGAATGACAAACTAACTAATTAAACATGATATTGGTATTGGAAGTAGGTAAGTAATATAAAATAAATGAGTTTCAGTGGGACATGGCCGCCTGCAAATATCTAGTTGATGGATATTTTGTTCGAATACGGCTCACTGGGCGGCTCATTTAGCATATTTTTTTTATTACATTTTCCAAAAGAACTCTTAAATTTAGAGCGAAATGCAAAAAAACAGAATTTTCTAGGATCTCTATAGGCTTTAAAATTAATCAAGAACATTGAGGCTGCGTGACGTCAATCACTCCTAGTTGTAGTTATATTTCCCTCTTTTCGGCACTTATATGCTGCATATTTTTGTGTTAAATACTCCAATAGTCTCCAAATCACCACCTCTGGTAGATTAGACAAATCTGATTTTAATAGCCGGGTTCCAACATCGTAAACACAACTTAGAGACAGACTTTCGGATTGAATGCCGTCATAAATTTGAGTGCGTCGGTTCATGTTTAAAGCAGAATATTTCTGAGGCTAGTTACTGGATAGTACTCAAATTTTCAGTGTTACAATTATTCGACGATTACTTCGCATAATCGTACTAAAAAGTAAAATATGAAACTTAACTAAATGACCACACTCACTTTTACGTTGTGCCACTGAGTTTAAGTACACAGCTAAGTTTTATTTTTATTGTTCAAACTAAAACTAAAAAAGTAACATATCTAATCTACATAAAATGCAAGCTTTTACGTTCATTGTCGAATGAAGTGCTTTCTTCGGGTGTTGCTGTGGTTGTCGAATTTTAATTGACGTTTCCCTGATCATGCAGTCAGCTTCTTCAGAAGGATTCTAAAGAAGCTTCAGTCTTTAGAATCCTTCTGAAAAACCGCTGCCCAAGGAATCACTACTTCCACATCCAGCTTCTCTATCCAAGTCACTCACAACGAAAAAACTTTTTATGTGAAAATAATTGTTTATGGAACTTTAATAATATAATATTTGAAATCCTCTACCCCAAAAACCCATAAAACGATACCCCACATCGGTAGTGGGGTGGGGGGTGGTGATAGTGGGGGGTGGATGAAGTAAAACAATATTTTGAGGTTTCTGGTTCCTGTACATACACTAAATCACAATTTTTTTTCATCCCCTTTAATAAGGGGGTGGGGGTGGTAATGGGGGTTGCTAATGCCAAAAATTTTTTTGAGACCTTAGCTTCTCTTGTATATACTAAATACCAATTTTATGGACTCTTACCTGCTTGATTGACCTATTTACCCCAAATTTACCCCAATTTACCCCCCAACCCTTCGACGGAACAAGATGAAAATATAATCTAGTTCTAGATCTCGTTAAAGTACATATGTGTACCAAATTTCAAGTCAATATCTTAAACGGTTCCAGAGTAAACGTGCGCACAAAAAAAAGGTACAGACAAACCGACAGACCGACCGACAGACAGACAGAAATTTTTTTTTTCGCTCAAACTTAAAATCTCGACGTTTGATGACATTTTGAGCCTATTTGGACAATAAAAATTTTGATCAGCGAAACGTCATAGACCGACAGTTAGTAACAGATTTTTGGTTGTGATTTTAGTAAATCTTTCAGAGGACATTATGGCGACTCTTATGACGACAAGGAAGGAATCAGAGAGTCATTCTGGGTTCTTTATATAGAAAATTGAGTATTCATTTGTTCGCAAAGTATGCGTTTTGGTACGAGTTTAGTCAGACTGCCATGTGTTTTAAAATGGAGTTCAAAAGGAAAACCACCGGCATACCGTTAGCGTGGGCCCAAAGGGCTGTTATGGTCACGTGAACTTGTATTTAAATAAAGAATTTTTTCCCTGTTTCCGAACAGGCTGCAAATGCAAGTTGTTGTTATAAAACTGCTGAAAAAAGATGGCCTGCCATTTGCGAATGCCCAAGTACATTATACATTGAACAAATCGTGTAAAATTATGGAATAATATTCAATGTATTCAATGCATACTTGAATTTTGCATACGTAAACGGCATGATATCCTTTTTTCAGCAGTTCTATAACAACTACTTATACTTGTCATTGGCAGCTTGTTCGGAATCGCTGAAAAATTCTTTATTCGAATACAAGTTGCCAAATATGACTACTCCCCATTTCCAAGGATGACCAATATAATGGTGTTAGTCGCGCAGTCCCTAACCCCCTCGAACTACGCCTAAACTCAACTTTTCGATTTTTCATTGTCAGGCATGCGAGTACTTGTTGGATCGGTTTTTTTTGGGGAAACTCAATATGTCCTGTAAAATTTCGCAACCAGACATCTTAACGACCCATGGGGGTTGAAACCACCCCTCCGTCAATACCGAAACATGCAAAAACAACATCCAAACGTGCTGAAAATTATTTTCCACACGTTTTTCAGGACGGAGAACACGATGCTGATATTATTTAGCCTCCTACCCCAAAACCAACTACCCCATTTTTCGTTTTCAGGCATGCGAGGACTTGTTGGATCGGGTTTTTTTTTGTAGAAACTCAATATGTCCTTTTCTTCACGTTTGGATGTTTTTTGCATGTTTCGATATTGAGGGAGGGGGTGGTTTCAACCCCCGTGGGTCGATAGAATGTCTGGTTGCGAAATTTTATAGGACATATTGAGTTTCCTCAAAAAAAAACCTGATCCAACAAATCGTCGCATGCCTGACAACGAAAAATCGAAAAAAAGAAGTGGGTTTTTGCGTTTAGGGGACCGCGCGACTATCACCATCGTATCGTGTTGACCGTCCTCGAAAACGAGAGGGTAGTCATGTTTGCTCCCTGCACTTTTGCACTTTTGGGGTTTTTGCAACTTTGGCATGAAGACATATGAAGAACCCAGGATTACTCTCTGATCCATTCCTTTTCGTCATAAGAATATACGGATCATAATGCCCTCTGAAAGGCATACTGACTAAAACCACAACCAAAAATCTGTCACTAACTGCCGGTCTATTGACTCAAATTCGACAATTACGGCAACACCCGGAGGAAACCACTTCATAATCTACATAAAGTTCATTCGAATCTGAGAGACAGAGTGCATAAAGTAATATTTATAAGAAATTGTAAGTTTAAGAGATATTTTTTAAGCAGCTTCACTCCGCGATGTGGAAGAAAAACTACAGATTTAGAGGTATTACGAAGAAAATGAATTCCAGTAATTTTCTAGCAATACGTATTAAGAAAATTGCCAAAAATAATACATATTATCTATCTCTCTCTCTCTCTCTTGAATAATCCAACTTTAAATATCCCTGTGACCTTTCAGTTATGCCTAGAATGTAAAAGAACACAACAACAAATATATTGATAAATAATTGAAATGCCACAAGCACTTTCCAATATTTACTGTAAATTATAGAATATCTAATTATCAGCTCGTTATGCACGGATAACGGTCGGTATGCAAATATGTTAGACCTTAGGATATGCTAATGTAGACAACAGACTTCTATAATAATATTATGGATTATTGACATCCATTTTCCTAAGACATATTCATGTACAGTCACAAGAACAAAGATTTCCACCTTATGTGCTTCTTAATTACACTCTTCGCAAATACGAATAGTACATTACGTTTGATCGACACATTTTTAAAAATATATCCTTGTGTTTTTGATCTAATTCTGAACAACTTTCAAAATGTCTGTCCGTCACGTTCCTTGTAAGCACGGTAACTGAACATAAAGGAAGTCGATCGTACTGAAATTTGGACAGTTAGCTGAGGCAAGAACAGTATTGTTTTTGAACAAAATCGATCAGTAAATAAAAAAGTCATTAATCTTTTAAATTTGAAAAAAAATTCCTCTTCATTTCATATTTTATAATTAAACTAGCTGATGCCCGCGACTTCGTTCGCGTGGAAGACTTCTTGCGTGTGAAATTAAGAACATTGACATACTAACTTATGCCTATGCCTATAAAAAAGCACTACATACTCACTGAGTACTCCCATGGTACTCAGGAAGTACACTCGACGGAACCCACTGCGCATTCATTGCACTTAGGGAAAACTTCTACGCATCCATAGTACTCGGGGAAACCCACTACACATCCATTGTACTTGAGAAAACCCAATGTGCTGCACTCGGAGAAACCGACTGCACATTTATTGTATTCAAGGAAACCCACTGCGCATCCATTGTAATCGATTAAACAAAAAAATAATTATTTTAATCGACAATAGAGCACATGGGCGGGTATGTGTCAAATTTCATGCTTAAAAACATCCCTGTCCCATTCGGGGGTATCTTTTTGAAAACTGTCAAATACCTGTCTCCTTATTTTCTCAGAACCATCTACCACCCCCGTTTTCACTCTTTCAAAAAGTGAATATCGAAATTTCGTCTTACACGTATCTAATAGATTTCAACAAAAAATATTTCTGCCAAATTTCATGCATCCAGATCTAACCATTTCCGAAAAAGCCTAAAATTTCAATCCTCTTTGGGGTCAAATTTCGAAAAATCCCTGCTTAGTGATTGCCATACATCATTCGAGGACCATCTATGCAAAATTTTAAGATTCTAGACCCAGCGGTTTGAGCTGCGTGTTGATAGATCAGTCAGTCAGGGTATTCTTTTATATACAAGGTGCGCCACTTAAAACTCCCCAGGCTTATAACTTTCTCATTTTTTAAGCGACGCGACGACCATGTTGAGCACATCAAATTGTACATATTTTTAACGCATTTAAACATGTGTACAGAGTGATATAAAAAATTAATAACAATGTTTAAGAAAGAAAACTTAATTTCCTTGAATATTTTTTTACCTCACGCTGTACATGAACTGCGTTAATGTTTATAAATGTTTTAATTAGCTTCAATGTATGTTATTACGTCACATTCGAAATTCTTTTTTGATTTTAGAGAAAGAAATTAAAAATGATTTCCGATTCCAAACTGATTTTTTTTTAAATAAATCTGAAAAGAATGTGAATAATAATTTTATGCTTTGTTTGTAAAAGACATATCACAAACAATGTTGAACGTAACAAAACAGTAACAGGAAACAAAAGAAATAAATATTTATAAAAACAAACTTATATTAAAATATACTAAATAGGAAATTGCAAAATTTTTATTTTTAGAAATTTTTTGTTTTAATAACATAAACTGTAGCTAATTAAAACCTTTATAAGGAAACATTAACACTGTTCATGTACAGAGTGAGGTAAAAAAATATTCAAAGAAATTAAGTTTCCTTGCTTAACAATTTTTTCAAAAAAAAATTTTTTACTGTATGCATGTTTAAAGGCTTTAAAAATGTCTACAATTTGATGTGCCCAACATGGTCATCGCTTCAAAAATAACGAAGTTACAAATTTGGGAGTTTTAAGTGGCGCACCCTGTAGATAGATAGAAACCTTATAAAATGTTATTTCCAATCGCTATTTATTTATATGTTTTATTAATATACATTTCATAATAAAATACATCCAATGGTCGAAATGTAATCTTTAGCTGAACATATTATATTATGGTATTAATGCTTATGAGCTTATGAAAGTAAGAGAGTAAGTAAGACTGATGATCTAGTGGTTACACTTTAGGCTCGAAATTCGTGGGTCTTTTGCATATATTATTCCTAAGTTGTTTTTCTTTATACTTTGTAAATCTTATATACATTTTAAATCGTTCCACAGCGCAAGGAGCTTAGGTTCAGCTTTTTAACTGTTTTTAATCTGGACTGGCCTCATCTTGTCTAGTGTTTCAATTGCCACGGCGTGGCGCACAGTGGGAAATTATGGACTTTTTTTACCAAATTTCGCCCGACAATTGAATTCGCAACGAAAGCTAACATTTTTTTTAAAATTACATAGAAAGGTGTTCGCTACAGCAGGTGCTACTAACAAAGTGACTAAAATTAAATTTGACCTGCAAAATCTTTAAAAAATTTCTATTAAATCTTTCAGTCTAGCCAATTTTAGGTATTTTTGTCGTTTGTATCAAATTATTTCAAATAGAACATATCTTTATTACAAAATCTAATTAAATTATATGTTTTAGCGTCGCTACTTACGATTACAATAGATATTTTGACCAACATTAGACACATTTCGAAATATTGGCCATTTCTGGGTATTTTTGACGTTTTTATCAAATTATTTCAAATATAACATATCTTTATTTCAAAATTCAACTGATTTATATGTTTTGTGGGGCGCTGATTACTAATACAGTAGACATTTTGTCCTAATAATTTCATTGGATTTTATAATGATAAAACGTCAAAATATACCCAAAATTGACTAGACGAAAGGTTTAATATGAATTGTTTTAAGATTTTGCAGGTCAGATTTAATTTTAGTCACTTTGTAGCAGCACCATGTTGTAGTCACAACATTTCTATTCGATTTAAAAAAAAATGTTAGCTTTCGTTGCGAATTCAGTTGTCGGGCGAATTTATCCAAAAAAGTCCATAATTTCTCACTGCGTGGCGCCTCGTATCATGGATGTCTGTCAAATCAAATTAAATCAAATTTATTTACAAAATGAAACAACAATAACCTTTCAGACCTTGGTCTCGTAACCAGCCAATTGTTTACGTGGCATTTATTTAATCGTGAAATGAAACGAGCCAAAGTATGTATGTTGTTGGCATAATATGGCAAGAGAGCATATCAGTGTATCATTTGCGCCACTACCTAACTTCATTCAAGGTCACCTCACCTACCACCATCTTCATGAAACTGTTGCTTTTTAAGAAGTATTTGCGTATGCTCGATGCGCTAAATTTGATAGAACGTTTAACTGGATAAACTTATTTATATCGGTAGTTTTTTACGTAATTAACTATGGATCCAATGCACTCAATAAATAACGTTATTTTACGATAATTGTGTAAATATATCAATAAACTACAATATATTTTGTAATTATAGGGAAAGTTTACTTTCACACACATCCTCGTTGTGAATTTGATTTATTATAGGTGAACTATTCTAGTTTAAAAAAACCGCTGCCCAAGGAATCACTACTTCCACATCCAGATTTTCTATCAGTCACTCACAACGAAAAAAATTTGTATGTGGAAATAATTGTTTATGGAACTTTAATAATATAATATTTGAAATCCTCTACCCCAAAAACCCATAAAACGATACCCCACATCGGTAGTGGGGTGGGGGTGGTGATAGGGGGTGGTAATGGATAAAGTAAAAAAATATTTTGAGGTTTCTGGTTCTTGTACACACACTAAATTACATTTTTTTCACCCCCTTTAATAATGGGGTGGGGGTGGTAATGAGGGTAGCTAATGCCAAAATTTTTTTTGAGACCTTAGCCTCTTTTGTATATACTACATACCAATTTTATGAACTCTTACCTGCTTGATTTACCTATTTACCCCAAAATTTACCTCAATTTACCCCCCAACCCTTCGACGGTATAAGATGAAATTATAATCTAGTTCTAAATCTCGTTAAGGTACATACGTGTACGAAATTTCAAATCAATATCTCAAACGGTTCCAGAGTAAACGTGCGCACAAAAAAGAGTTACAGACAGACAGACAGACAGACAGACCGACAGACAGACAGAAATTTTTTTTCGCTCAAACTTAAAATCTCGACGTTTCATGGCATTCTAAGTCTATTTGAACAATAAAAATTTTTAAAAATTTTTTTGTCGTTACTATACTTCCTTCCACTGGATGTGGAAGTAATTAGAGTGAGTCAAAAGAGTACTCATGTGTACTCCTTAAAATTTAAATTGAATTCCTGAAAATATATTTCATGAATATTTTTGAAACCTGTAGTACATTCGAGTTGATTAAATTCAATTTCTTTCAGCGACAACATTCCACTAGAAATTTTATTGTTGATTCTTATGTATTATGATCTCATGATTACGAGAAAATATTTGCGCCCAAAAATTCCTAATGCGTCAAAAGTTATATGCACTATTTGACGCACTTTCGCGGATTTTCTACTTATCTGCTTAATATATCTTGTACTAGTAATCGAATGGGAATTTTAAAAATACTGACTTATTTGAAATAAAATTCTTAAAAGTTATAGACCTATCCGATATACAGGGTGTCCGGAAAGTAAAGGGACCCAGTTTAACTGTAACTTCCTGAGGTCAAATAGAGCCGATTAAATTAAACATACCTTAGTCTAAAAGTACTTCTTTAAGGAGTTATAGGGCCTTAAAATAATTTTTTTTTTAATTTTATTTACCTATGTGTACCAATTTTCAGCTTGATTAGTCATTTGTTTTCCGAAATATACGATCGGAAAACAAATGACTAATCAAGCTGAAAATTGGTACACATATAACTTGGGGGAGTCCGAATATTGTGTGGGTATAAGTATATCTGCATATAATAGATGGCGCTGTCGGCGTATTTTTTTAAATGAAAAAATATTTCGTATTGTTTTAGGTATAAATACAAAACATTTTTTATTTAAAAACGCATAATTTCGTAAGGAAGCACTTTAGGACTAAGGTATGTTTGGTTTAGTCACTAAACTGGTTCAATAATATAAATTTGACAAACGCTAACTTGATCGAATATCATGTTGCATGGTAGCTCTTGGAATGCGCTGAAATACATAAGTGCGATTGCACTGAAAACGGTGCATTTTATCGACATGAAACAAGTAAATCTTATTTTTGTGAAATTAGTTATTATATAATAATATTAAATCATACGAACCCAAAATAATAATAATAATAATAAAAAGTTATGATAAAAAATGTGTCAAAAAAATACGCCGACGGCGCCATCTATTATATGCAGATATATTTTTACACTCACAATATTCAGACTCCCCTAAATTATATGTGTATCAATTTTCAGCATGATTAGTCATTTGTTTTCCGAAATATACCCATTATAAAATTTAAATAAAATCGTTTTAAGGCCCTATAACTCCTTAAGGAAGCACTTTTGGACTAAGGTATGTTTAGTTTAATCGGCTCCATTTGACCCCAGAAAGCTACAGTTAAGCTAGGTCCCTTCACTTTCTGGACATCCTGTATATACATATGTCAATCCGCCATCTTGGAAAAAATATAAAACACCAAAAATGTCCGAAAAAATCAAAATTGAATATTTTTTCGATAAGGAGTAATTTCACCAAAATTGGCAAAAACAAAACTCATTTATGGTCAAATATAATGCACCAAACCAGAACGCTCTAAGTCAAATAGAACGCTCAAAGATGGCGGACGAAATAATTTTATTTTAATTCTTCGTCAAATACTGAGGAGGGTGCGTAATTTTTTTTTGTAGGTTCTTTTAAGTAACTTTAAAGGGATAAAGTTCAATTTTTTTTAATTTTCAATAAAAGCGTATTTTCTACAATTTTTAAAAATGCATTTTCTTTGACCTTCCTTTTTTTCATATATTATTATTATTATTATTACCATGCTTAATAAGTTTCGTATGCTTAATAAATTTCGTTATCAAATTAATGAAGTTTTATTTTGTATAACATTTTTGAAGTTATACGAGATTTTCTATAGTATATTTCATTTTGTTTCCATGAAAATTGGGCGAAATAAGGATCATAGAGCAGGCATTTTTGAAAATTGTAAAAAATGCACTGTTTTTGAAAATAAAAAAAATTGAATTTTTCGCCTTTATGCTACTAAAAAAACCTACGATAGAAAAAACAAAGAGTGGCGCACAACGCCTCCCTGATACTTGACGAAGAATTAAAGAATTTTATTTCGTCCGCCATCCTTGACCGTTCATTTGACTTACAGCGTCTGGGTTTAGTGCATTATATTTGGCCATAGATGAGTTTTATTTTTGCCAAGTTTGGTGAAGTTACTCCTTCTTATCGAAAAGATATTCTATTTTGATATTTTCGGAAATTTTTTGTGTTTATTATTTTTCCAAGACGGCAGATTGACCTTTACATATCGGGCAGGTCTATATTTTTACATTTCAACGTCAGATTTAAAATATACACCCTCAAAAACCCGTATAAATGATTTTTTTAGGGTTTGTTCCGAAATTAGAATTATTACCATGTTATCGAATTCCTGCCCCTCTGTGGGCCATGAGAATAGAAGGGCGGGGGCAAGGCTAAAGAAGAATTGAACTAACACACTAACCTACTCCTATCTAGGTAGTAGGTTTATTAGGAAGACCTGATGAAAATCAAGTCCTAAAACTTAACAAAAGTGAATAAATGAAAATAATAAAATTATGGTATAATATACACTAAATGCAAACTTCGAAACCCGAATGGGTAAAAGATCAGCTTCAAACAATACACCGGAAGGGGGAGCGGCTATGCCGGTCCGCTAAAATTTTATAATTTCTATGTTTTGGGACCAAATATTTGCGAATAGTAGTTAAAACTTGATTTATTTCTGAATTTTGAAGAAAACAGTTTCGAACAACCGGAAACAAAAAGAAACGGAGAAAAGAGTTAGAGGAAGGTGAGGAAGGTAGAGTATTAGTAGTAGTTTTGCTAATAGGAGGGTACACGGGCTGCCTAAGATTGGCAGCGCCTGGTATGGTTATTTATGTTTAATCCTGAAAGATGCATTATGCTCTCTTATTTGTGTAATGTTGCTTGTTAGCGGACTGTCGCTAAGTTTGTATTGATAACATTTTTAAGAGTTATCCTTGACATAACCGCTAGTGGAAGGATGTCGTAGTAATGGGAGTATAACTCTTTGAGTCTGTTTGACTTGGAAATACGGATGCTTGAAGAGGAAAATGTTTGTCAACTTTTACTTACTAATTATTTTATTCTTTTAATGACCATCCTGTACATTTTTTTCACTAAAACTAAAGTAGGTTTCTTCCTTGGCAATTCTGTTACCTACATGGCAAATGTTATATTTTTTTTCCTTATTTATTTTTTTAAGCCTTCTGTACCTTCTAAACCTTCTATATTTTTCACTAAAAAATTTCCTCCCTTGACAATAAGCGTCAACTACTTGCAAAATATTATTTTTCTGTCAAATAGTTTTTTAGATATAGCAATGACAGGCGGAAAGACTGAACTGAAAGACACTCATTTTTATAAACTGAAATGTGAAAATCCTAACAAACCTAGAAAAGTGATTCTTTCACGATTAGCGATGGATGTAAAGAATCTGAAAAATTATTTGCAAAAATCTCCCCTCTGTATTTGATACCTTTTATTTACTAATTATTATTTGTTTCTTTTCGGTGACCACATATGTTTTTCCACCAAAAGTGCTTCACACTCTTACCATGGTATTGCAACTCCACCTAATGTATGTATGTCAAGTATCTGACGATAATCCTGGAGAAAAAACTGACTACAAACTGGAGATAAAAAATATCAAACAAATCCATTACCCTCCTATAGACGGTAAAATGTGGGTAATTTTCGTTATTCAATATGTGGCTCAAGCTAACTAAACAAAAATTATTTTATTCTGTACATTTAAAATTGGTATTTTTCTTAATAAACCAAAAAGGTAAACATACTGGACTTCATTATCGTCTGAGACGTACGTAGTCAATTTAATTACAATATACAGTAAAAATTTAATAAGTAAGAAAACAACTATAGCATTAATTATACATATACGCAGAATAATTGCAACATGAAACCTGCCTCCTCACTTCTGACTAACTTAGTACCGTAACATAATACCTAGATCTCTTTTCGCTTTTCGCTCTTGTAGTTAACTTAATTATTTACTATTTACTAGTGTAACGGCGAAACGCTATCTACCTTTAAAAATTAAATTAACTTTGATTCATTTGTAATGTGTATGGTAGTCTCATCAGATTAGAAATTTAATGAAAAATCCCAAACCATAACATAGAAAATTTGCATTCATGCCTTGTTGATTTGGAGAAAATGTACCGCATTTTTTATATTCTATATATCTATTATATGTATATATCTGTTTATGTTTATGTTTTATTTTTAATTTAACTAGTCAGTATTTCTGCTCATATATGTAAGTGCTTTCACTTTTTTTTTAAGTCGAAAATAATTAAAAAGGTCTTCATTATTCATTTGCAATATTTTAAATTGTCCTGAAAATATTAGCATTTTTTCGAGTTGCGGTTTTCATATTTACAGAAGATATTTGTAATGAAGTATTCATAAATTCATGTTCCATTACTAATTTTCCGGATTTACACACGATACCAATGCCGTCTAGAGGCACGGATTTGCACGCGACATCTATCTATACGCAGCTCTACGTCACCAGTAAGCGAGGATTCTCGGATATAAAAGCCCGGCCCCAAATCAATAGATTCAGTGTGGATAATTCTGGCAATCTGTCTTCAGCGTGGTGAGCTGGACATATTACAGTTTTGTGCATCTTCTGACGCAAACACGACGGAACGAATGCAATCTGACCTAGGGAATCCTTCAGCGTGGTGAGCTGGGACCCCTCGAGTCGATAGTCATTCCCGACGCCGTTTCGTCACCAGAACCAGAGCGGATGAGCCTGACCTGGAGACCTCCTGCAGCGTGTTGAGCTGGGAAGCTTGAGTCGCAATCTGACCTAGGGAATCCTTCAGCGTGGTGAGCTGGGATCCCCGACGCCGTTTCGCCACCAGACCCAGAGCGGATGAGCCTGACCTGGAGACCTCCTGCAGCCTGTTGAGCTGGGAAGCTTGAGTCAACTATATTCCCCCGACGCCCGATGCCACTTCAGCAACAAACGTCGCATCGCAAGCTTTGCTCTCTCTCTCTCAGATAATAGAAAAAGTTATCCTAAGAACGGACCTGTACCTGTATATTATGTAACACTGCCACACATTACCTGTTTGAAGAAGAAAAAATAAATTGTTTATATTTTTATTGGGTTGTCTTATTAACTAATCTGGACCCTGATTAATCTCCAGACCAGCTACCCGACAACAAACCGTTACATATTTAACATTAAATATCTCGTTTCGTCGGCTATGTGATAAAGAAAAAATGTTACAATAGTATATTATTTCACTCATTAGCATGGTAGTCAACGAGAGCTCGTTTTTTTACCACATTGCACCAATGAATTGCTATTATTAGTGATTATTTCACTCATTAACGTGACAGCCAATGAAAACAAGTGACGTCATTGAGCCAAACAAATGTTATTATTAGTGATTATTTCACTCATGAATATGATAGCCAATAAAAACTCGTTTTTTTATAATATTGCATCAATAAAATATCATCATTAGTGGTAAACTAACCGAGATCGGTTTTTGGCAGTAGCAACACAAAAAAATATAGCTGTGATTTTCTCTATCGGCGCATCGACAGATATATCGTGGTAAATTCCGTAAATAGGACCACTCGTGCTTTTAAATTTTATCTATAAATTTTTTTCTCTAGGTTATTGCTAAACTAACTTTTAAATTGTAGTATTGGATTATATATGGCAAGAAAATGTCTGAAATAAATTAAATTTTAGCTATACATTTTTCTCATGCTAAGTTGTCAAAAGGTAATATAATTCGTGTAAATTGGCAGTGTATTTTCAAAGATTAAATCCCTCGCACTTCAGATAATAAACTGTCAATTTACACCAATTATATTACCAGACAATATAATGTACTAGAAGATCAATAAAATTTATGTTTAAATTTGTTTTGCATAATTAGTTATTTTGTATATGATATATTAATATTAATTTGTTGAATGAAGTTTTTTTATTAATATGTAATCTTCTAATAACTTTTCTAACAATCTCCCAATAGTGTCACTCATTCACTCAATCACTTTAACTCACTCTCGTAACTTCTGAATGGGCGAATGGATGTTTTTCAAATTTGGTGTAGTGATATGGGATGAAATTTACAAGTAGTGTAAAGATCCAAAATGGCCGACTTCCGGTTTCGATGCAATTTACAAGAATATTACATTTTTAAATGGGGCGACCTGTACATTTTTGCATATTTGGATCCTGCTGGCCAAGATACATATGATCTGAGCCTGAAATATTATTTTGATCTTCAAAAATATAATTTTTTTTAATTTTTAGTTTTAATCATAGAAGGCCGCGATTTTGCCAGAATTTTTTGAAAATCAAAATAATATTTGAGGATCAGATCATATGTATTTTGGCTATCAGGATCCAAATATGCAAAAATATACAGGTTGTCCTATTTAAAAATTTGATTTTTATGTTAATTGCATCGAGACCGGAAGTCGGCCAATTTATTTCTTTACATCATATAATTAGAAATTTGATCCCATATTACTACACAAATTTTAAAAATATCCATTCGCCTATTCAAAAGTTACAAGAGTGTCCCTATCGGCTGAGCCACCCGGTAGAATAAAAAGAACAAATAAAAAACTACAAAATTATAAAATACAACAGAAATATTACAAGAAAATAAAAGAAGATAAAAAATGGGACCATATAGTCGCAAGGTCCCCGTAGTTGGCCCTGGGCATAGCAAAAAGTAGTTAATATGCAGGTCGAGTAGTAATTAGAAACTGAATATCTCGCGAAGGCGATCACCTAAGACTTTCTTGTTTGCATTTTTTACCCTACAGATACGCTGAAAACATTTTGCGAAGTCCGTTTTTGGAATCATTTTGCTCAAACTTTCTGCAGCTTGAAGACCGCTATGTACGAGCTATAATAATGGATGGTAAAACCAAAAGTTCACACTACTCAATAGGTAATATCCCCGATTTTCATAAAAAATCACTTTAATTTTAGTTCATTAATAATATAATCGGTCAGCACAAAAATTAAGTAATGCATATAAAAAATAACCAAAAAAGAAAAGACGTTATCTTTGTTTTCTATTTTCTTTTTGATAATTATGAAAAAACAAACATACGGGTCGAACTGAGAACTTCCTTCTTTAAGTTTTATGAAGTCGGATAAATAAATTTTTGTTACGAAATTGTTTGTAAAAAATAAACATTATTAATAATAATCAAGAACAGTAGACTTTAATTATAATTTATCTTAATCTTATTATTATAATAAATCAATTGTTTGATACCGTGCGTGTAATTTCCCATTAGGCATGTACATTCACGTAGCGCGAGAGATTTGACAACACCGGCAGCCGTAAATTCGTCCGTTGGTGGAGCATTCCAGATCTGTTATTTCATTGCAACCAGCTGGCACGCGCGATGTTGTAATTCTTCTCCCCATGCCTAGCCCGCGACTACACACACGGTATATATACGCAGGAAAACTACTTTTGCAGATTGACTTAAGTCGGCGCTAGTGAGTTTACTGTGAGTTTTGTTAAATGCTTGCTCACAACAACTAAACTACAAGGCTGATGATAATGAAATTCAATAGGATTCTGATAATAGAACAAGAAACCAATTTATACCATTTTCTGCATTGTTCATCCGCGATATTGGTTTTTTTAGTTAATCCTAGAAAAAAGTTTCAAATAAAAAAGTTGCTTCCATCTCTTATATTTATTTTTTCTTCATATACTTGGTATCTATTTCGAAAGATAAAAAGTTTTCCTGCCACAAATTTTCACATTTTCTCGACATAGCCAAGATCTATAGTGATAATGTAGATGAACTCACCACCACTCGTTTGAATTTACTTTTTAAAAAGGTTCGCGTACGTCTAGCCTTAAAAATTCCAAATAGTGATTTTATCATATACTTTATCATTTTATCATAAAATAAAAAAACCGTTACATCCCATTTTCGATCCAACTCACTCACAACGAAAAAATTTTGTATGTGGAAATAATTGCTTATGGAACTTTAATAATATAATATTTGAAATCCTCTATCCCAAAAACCCATAAAACGATACCCCACATCGGTAGTGGGGTGGCGGTGGTGATAAGGGGGTCGTAGTGGGGGTGGATGAAGCAAAAAATTTTTTGAGGTTTCGGGTTCTTGTACACACACTAAATCACATTTTTTTTCATCCCCTTTAATAATGGGGAGGGGGTGGTAAATTTTGCCAAAAATTTTTTTGAGATCTTAGCTTCTCTTGTATATACTAAATACCAATTTTCTAGACTCTTACCTGCTTGATTTAGCTATTTACCCCAATTTACCCCCCAACCATGTGACGGAACAAGATTAAAGTATAATCTAGTTCCAAATCTCGTTAAAGTACATATGTGTACCAAATTTCAAGTCAATATCTTTAAGGGTTCCAGAGTAAACGTGCGCACAAAAAAAGTTACAGACAGACCGACAGACAGACCGACAGACAGACAGACCGATAGATCGGCAGACAGAAAATTTTTTTTCGCTCAAACTTAAAATATCGACGTTTCATGGCATTCTAAGCCTATTTGGACAATACAAATATTTTAAAATTATTTTGTCATTACTATACTTCCACTGGATGTGGAAGTAAAAGTATGTTGTACCAACTGGATGTGGAAGTAAAAGTATGTTGTACCAGAAAAGAGACCATCATATCCTCATTTATTTTGGTGCACTGAATCCGAATCTGACGTCGAAATTAACTTCTACCTTCTAATTTTTTTATAAATCTCGTGTTTTTTTCGCATTTTATTTGTGGTGGTACCGAAAAATGGCTCCAATTCACGAGATATCGAAAAACTTTATTAAGAAAGAGGGCTTAGAATCTAACGAGGACCCCCATGCATATGTTAATTTTGAACAAGATTTGAGGAAAAATAAAATTTAAAAAAAAGATACGCAATAGTCGGGGTACAAATTTGTATATTTTTTTTTTATCTTAAATATGGGGTCCTCGTTGGATTCTAAACACTTTTTCTTAATAAATATTTTCGATATCAATTTGATCCATTTTTCGGTACCACCACAGAAAAATGAAAAAAAAGCGATTTACAAAAAAATGGCAGTGACGAAAAATTGCTTAAAGCAACCCATTTATGGGGACTCTCCCCTCCACTTCTATTATTATAAAGACATGTGTTTACTATTACTATCACAGGCAGGTACATGAATATCTACCAACATATTCTTATTATAATGGAAATCAACAGACTCACAGTTATACGGCTGCAATAGGGCGTATACTTGGAGAATTTAAAAGCCGCTCAACTTAGCTCAACTTTTGACGCTAATTACTGGTAGAAATATGCATCTAGAGATAAAATTGTATATAGCCTACTTAGTAGAAAACTTTAATTTTACATATATTTTTGTCGTAAATTCAATGGGAAAGCTGGAAATAGCGAAAGACCATATTTTTGTGCCTCCTCCCCCTACCCCGGGCCTAGTTCAGTTCAAATGGGACAGTGGAATAAATTAAGTACTTCTTACTAACAACCAAGTGAACTAATTGACATCAAGAAATTTTTCGTCTGAATTTTTTCTGCTCCAAAATAGCGTCTGGTCTATACATCTGGATTAAATCAAATAGGTAAAATAACTGTAATTCCATGCACAATTTAGATGTGGAGAATTTATATCTAGTTAGTAGATAATAGAAGTCACAAATTCGAGCAAAGGCTGTGCACTCGAATAAACAGTATTGAAAAAATAAATAGGTCCATTATCTGGAATGATCTATTAGAGGGCGCCATTTTGGCTGCGATTGCAAAAAGTAGTAAAAAGAAAAGCGAAGCGACAGCAAGGCTTCCCGCGTGTACCATTTTCGTATGCGTATGTGCCAAATGGGTTGTATAGTTAGAGCGAAGGCTAATGTATACCCCCCCCCCCCCCCTCTGGCTCACATATTTTTTTGTTGGTATTGCCATGTACTTTAAGGTTTTAGTTGTTTGCCCCTTTTCAATTACAGCATATCCCGTAAAAACATGGAGAACCACGGAAATACGGTGAAAAATATTTTTTACAAAAAAACTTTATTCTTTGCTCCTAATATTCCCATTTAACTTTCATTACTAAATTGATTTTTGCGAAGCTACAGATCAGCTACTACAGGAAATCTATTTCCGAGCGATAGCTGCATTGTTTGTCACAAAAATTGAAAATGGAATTTCTTCGAAAAAAAAGTACGAGTTGTCTACCAAATGTGTTACTGAAATCGCGGGATTGTCCATTATACAAGCTGCAGAAGCAAAAGCAGATGACAAATTGTTATGTAAACTGAAAGAGGTAGATTTTATAGCTCGTGAGGTGTACTATCATAATCACTGTCGTAAGGTATACACAGGACATCCTGATAGGCAACCCCATGCCGCTCCAGAAAGTGAGTCACTTGCACAGCAAAAGGCGCACAAAGAAGCATTTGAATATTTAACGAACTATGTTCAATTAAGTATAATTGTTCGTGGTAATGTTGAACGCATTGTAATGCTGCATGAGAGATACTTGTTATTCATGACGGAACATTCACCACAATTTTATAATGAAAATGATAAAACTGATAAATTAAAAGAAAAATTAAAAAACCAATTTGGCAATCATATATCATTTTGGCAGCCAAACTACAGGAGTGAACTTGTCATCATGGATAGAACCCGGATAAGCAGTAGAAGCTGCATTTGAATCTGCTTCATCAGATATGCGAAGAATACAAAAGGCTGCAATGATTTTGAGACGGCATGTCCAGCAGCCATACGAAAATTCATCTGCGATGCCTTGGCCTCCTTCAGCCGAATTCCTGGCGTCAGATGAAACGAAGGCTCCTAATTTACTATGTGAATTTCTTTCATATGTAACGAGCGGAAAACCACTGCAAGTTGCGAATGACAAAGTTAAACGCACAGTGAATTCCTACGCACAGGACTTATGCTATAGCATTACTAATGGTAAATGGAAAATGTCAAAGCATTTGAGTTTAGGAATGACTATAAGGCACCTTACAGGAAGTGCAGAACTGGTAACTTTGGTAAATAGATATGGTTCATATACAATAAAAGAAATGGAAAAATATGTAACTACTAATTTTATTTTCCAGCTATTTTCCCGGAAAACCAAGGAAACCTGAGGAAAGAATTTCTGCACAAAATATTGGTTATAAATATACCTTCTTTAACTTAAAATTGAAATGAAATGGGAATTAATTCAAAAAAAGTCATTTTCTCCATATCTCTGTGGTTTTCCGGGCTTTTCCGGGATATGCTGTAATTGACAAAGGGCAAACAACTAAAACCTTGAACTAGATGCCAATACCAACAAAAAAATATGTGAGTTATAAATTCCCACGGGGGGGTGGGGTTCATATTGCCAGCTCATGGTCTAAGTTGTCAGTTCCAAGTGTTTACATTGCATCAAAGATCACCCAACCACTATTGGTCTAATTCTCTAGGTTAGAGAACAGAGCACCAGTGGTGTGTCCTTACTCTAAAACTTACCGTCAATCGGGGATATATCTAGTGATTTCTAAAGATTTTTTTGAATATTTCAATTTAAATCTGATTAAGCACGTTGATGGAGGTATATTTAGGGAACTTATTTTAATGTAAACAAAGTAAATTAAACGTTTTTTTATTATTTTTTAAATATAATATAATATATATTATATTATATTATAATCTGTGGTGCACAAATAGAAGTGAAAATGGATAAACAAAAAAATTTCATAAGTAATACACCACAAAGAAAAAAAAATAAATGTGTCATAACCCTAGAGAACCATAAAATCTGTATAATCCAATTTTTCTATCGGCACAATTGAAACGTTAGATATGTTTAATAACCTTTTTGATTTATTAAATTCATTTTCCTTACGAAATTCAAATATATATAAAAATGATTTCGAAGGGTCTACATTTCAAAAAGATTTTTTCGTAAAAGCCCTCACATATTTGAAAGAACTAAAAATACTTAATAAATATAACAAAGATATAACCAATAAAGTTAAGTATCACAAATGTTGGATTGTAACCATAAATAATGTTTTGAAACTGTGGGAAAAGCTTTCAAAATTAGATTTTATGTATTTGAAAACCAGAAGGCTTAATACTGATTGCACTGAAAATTTGTTTGGAAGTAGACAACAAAGTGGAAATAATGTAAACTCTCCCCCAATACAATTTCAAAAAGCATTCCGTAAATTGTTGTGCCAAAACTATTTTTATTCTGATCACATGAATTGCAAGGTAAAAATTACTAAAACCGACAAAAAAGTAAACAGAAAAGTCACATTTATAAATAAAAATCTTTTTTGTAAAACATGTTTGTTTAATTTTTATAATTATAAACAAAAAAATATTAAAATAGAATAAATTGTAATATTGTGTACAATATATTATTCTAAAATATGTTTTGATAACGTATCCTATACAATACATTCTATTATATATGAATGTAAATATTTGATATTTAATATATGAGGGGCGTTTTACGTTTTTTCTTTTACATTTTTTAGCCTTTTTTAGAAACTAATACTGTTTAAAATATAAACTATTATTTAATTATATTTAATATGTGGTATAGTAACATATTATACTGAATTACTTCCAGTGTACATCAAACTTTAAAGTTCTCTCATTAGTGAAAGAGATTGTGATGGGTACATATTATACTGAATTACTTTCAGTGTACATCAAACTTTAAAGGTTATGTTTGACTCATGTTCAATGTCATTAGAACCGGGCCATAAAATATCAAAGGATATTTTCGATATTGTCGCTTCTCTGTAGTATAATTTCTCTGGCTTAACAGCTAGAACGTCAGTTGAATCAATATCAATAAAAAATATTTCTTGTTCCGTTTTTTCTGGAAATAGTCTAATAAATATATTTCGTGTATTAAAAATAATCTGAAAATTCAGCATGTAAAGCATGTTGCCTTTAAAAAACCGTATTCTTTAATTTTCATGTGATTTTGACTTTTTGTCAAGTCTCATCAAAATGATCTCTAGCAGTTTCCAGGCAACACGTTTTCATGCCCTGAATTTTCGAAAATTTTTAATGTACTTAATATATTAGTACAGAAAATGTTTGTTTTACTAAAAATTGATTAATTTTATGTTTACATCATATTTACAGGCTTATTTTTTAACATTTCGATAATTCCTCCCTGTAATATTCCCACATTTTCCAAATGATATTAATTAAAAAAACATTTTTTTGTAATTGGACAATATAATACACGTACACATCTACCACTACCTTATAAACAGAGAGACGATGCTGACAAAAAAATAAGTCTGCCATAATACGCAGCAATTTCCGGCTCTGGAAGATCAATATTTTTGTTTATAATAAGCTTAAAACTTAAAAACAAAAAAATTATGGTGATATTCGATGAGAATAATGAAAATCTGAGCGGTCTGCTGAGTACATCCGGCAAAATGGAGTTAATCGGACCAAATTATTATAAAAGTACATATATTTTTCTAGAACTGACATACATTTTATTGAGATGATTTTTAAGGGTAGTAATATATCCAATTTAATCCGGTAATTAGCTTAATTAAACACCCCTCCAGCAGATAATGCTTAGGAAGACCAAGGCGGATCTGGGCCTTGAGCTTGAGGGGGGGAGGTAACATAGCCGCGTGCTGAAAATAACAAAAATGTTTTTCCTCGAAAATTAAAATTGATGAGCGGGGGGGGAGAGAAAATCTCAAAAAAAAATTTATAAACACAACTAAATAGAATATATATTTAAAAATATAAATTATGAAAATTTTTAAAACGAAAGTTGATGGTTTACGGGATCTTGGGGGGGGGGATAATTACCCCCATAAATCCGCGCTTGACGAAGACCAACAGATCTCATATTATTTACATGATTCTATTTTCTCTTTCACATATAATGTTTACAACGTGATGGTTTGTGAGTGTATAATTTTATCGCAGACTTTCCTATATCCTAACCAGTCTGGAATACATCTTCCCTAGTAAAATATCACGTGACATACATCACTTACTTAAAGGATATTTCAAGCCCTTTATTTGAAGATCAATTACTTTAGCTATTTCCTGCTGTAATTTAGTTCATGATCTAATTGCAATATGTCTAAAGAACTGGCTATAGATTATGCGAGAGGCAAAATATTTCATCTTTAGTTTCTAGGTAATCATTAGAGCATAACGTTTAATGATAGTTGAGGCTAATCTGGGATTCACCATTCAATTATTTGTCTTATTTGCATGCATTCGTCATAGTAATCATGAGATAAATGCCAATATTATTTTCGTTATTTATGCTAGGAAATGATACAGAGTATAAGCATTATTTATGTTCTTCCAAGGTGGTCCTTCTTCTTTTCCCTTCGGCTGTGGTATATTGTAGATTAGGCGATGCAATCTTTACACATTATAATTTAAAAATATTATATCTCTACGTTTTATGAATGTTTCTAATTATTTATAATCCATAGTTTTCTGGGGGGCACTATACAAAATTATTAATTCTAAAGATGATGAAATTAGAATTAACGGGGCCATCCATGAATAGGATAAGGCCAGTTTGCTGTTACACACTCCGCTGATTATTTCATTTTCATTTCATTCCATTCCATTCCATTCCATTCCGTTCCATTCCATTCCATTCCATTTCATCCCATACCATTCCATTCCATTCCATTCCATTCCATTCCATTCCATTCCATTCCATTCCATTCCATACCATTCCATTCCATTCCATTCCATTCCATTCCATTCTATTCTATTCTATTCTAATCTATTTTACAAACCCAATAAAATTTACATTCAAATTGTAGGGTAGGCACATACAGTCAGATGTAAATTCCTGAACCCGAAATATGTATCCGTACGGAAAGTCCTGAACCAGCTCGCGTAAATCTTAGCCGTATATGTGGCTCAGGATTGCGGACTCTTAAGAAATATAATTAAATACAATGTATAAAAAATGTATAATGTACATAAATTTGGTTCAGAATGGTATGATGTTACAAAAGTTAGACTGTTAAGATCTCTTCGTTCTTGTAAGCTTGTGAAATTAAAGCGACTTAATAACAAATTGTGTTCAAGGCCAACAGGTGGATAAATGGTATCGATAGTAAATGCTAAATATTTCAAAAGTTTTCTTTGTATATTTTCAATACTGGCAATATGAGTTTCGCAGCATGGACTCCAAACCAAACTTGCATATTCGAGTTCTGAACGCACGAAGGTGTTAAATAATGTGATGGGAATGAAATGGGAATTAAAAGATCCCTGTGGAACCCCAGAGGACGATGTGAAGGTAACAGAATAATTGTTCCCAATCTATGTTACACAAAGAATCGTAAAGCTCAATGAAGTTGCCTTTTCTGAAATTATAAGAGGGTAATTTATTTTTTGGAAACCTTAGAGTTTGAGGAAGAAGTGTTTAGTTTTACACATAAAGGTGGATGGTAAAGATCTTCGCGGAAAATACATTCATCAGCTCTCACAACAGAGCAATCCTTATTACAGAGAACCAGGTCTAGTAAGTTATTATCTTTGTTTCTTATAAAGTTAAATTGTTTTAAATCAAGATAATTACAGAAGAAATTTAATTCGTTAGTTTTGTTTGACATGTGAGCATTAGATAAAGAGCTGTCACAATATTCACGTATATTAAAATCACCCGTAACAATATATTGCTATCCTGAATGTTATGTTGACTTGTTATGCAGTCGTAAAATAATTTGTGTGTCCCATTGTCAGTGTTTGGAAGAATGTAAATTACAAAAATTATATGCATTTGTAGAAACAATATCCAGTAATGTCAATACTAGGTACAGTTTGATGAATTATAGAGGTATTTATTATATTTGCTGTGAATGATCTATTAACTGCAATCGTCACCCCAGCCTTTACTTAAATTATTATTAATAAGGATAGAATTTTGTGGAGTGAGAGGGAAATTTGCGTTTATTTTTGATTTATTTTAAATAATTAAAAAACCAAACATAGTATAATCTTTAAAATTGATTTAAATAATTGCTACTGTTCTAAGGAATACAACTATATCTTATTTTTATTGTAAATTTCTGTTGTACTTGAATATCGTAGTTTGTCAACAGTAAAACCACAAGAGCTTTTTTTTTATCTGATAAATTTCTCTTTGTAACGAAATCATTTTGCCAATCAGTGATTTTATGAGAAAAACTGACATGAAAATATCGCGAGACCGGAGGTCGAGCGATTTTGTCAAATGTCAGTTTTTCGAGCAAAATTACTCTTTGGCAAAATTTTGAGTTAAAAAGAAATTTATCCATAAAATAAAAGCTCGAGTATTTTTTGGCAAGATACATTAACGACAGAATATGTGAACGAATAACAACAATAATTATCTTTATTTATAAAATTATTTTTCTTGAATCATCTTCACAGTTGAATTCCAGATTGTTTTAACTGCATATTCTTTGTAATCTTCTCCAGTTTTCTTTTTCATACTATAAGCCCAAGCTTTTAACATATCTGCTATATTTTGTAATGGAGTTATTTCTGACAGTTCGTAATTTCGGATTTGACAAAACTCCATAAATTGTCTCCATATTGACGATTTCGTGTTTTTGTGGATAAAGTAAAAAAATGTTTTGAGGTTTCTGGTTCTTGTACACACACTAAATCACATTTTTTTTTCATCCCCTTTAATAATGGGGTGGGGGTGGTAATGGGCTAATGCCAACATTTTTTTTAAGACCTTAGCTTCTCTTGTCTATACTAAATATCAATTTTATGAACTCTTACCTGCTTGATTTACCTATTTACTGCAAATTTACCCCAATTTATCCCCCCAACCCTTAAACGAAACAAGATGAAAATATAATCTAGTTCTAGATCTCGTTAAAGTACATATGTGTACCAAATTTCAAGTCAATATCTCAAACGGTTCCAGAGTAAACGTGCGCACAAAAAAAGTTACAGACCGACAGACAGACCGACAGACAGACCGACAGACAGAAATTTTTTTTCCGCTCAAACTTGAAATCTTGACGTTTCATGACATTCTAAGCCTATTTGAACAATAAAAATTTTTAAAAATTTTTTTGTCGTTACTATACTTCCACTGGATGTGGAAGTAATTATAGCTGACCGTACAGATTTTAAAGTGACGTGCGTGTTTTAAAGATGTACTCTGCTTTTGAGGAACAGGCATTTTTATCTGTGATAAAAAATGATGCACTTTTTTTATCGCTGTCAAAGTGACAAAAATGTGACTGTTAAATAGATTTTTTTGTATAGGAGTTAATTTATTAATGAAAATAGTTCCTCATTTAATTACACAGGCACATAAAAAAAAAAGTGAATTACCAGAAATATGACTATCATTTCCGGATAATATGGGGGCACCTGAAAACGAATTTCATAGTCCAGATGGCCAATTTCGCTCCAATTTTTCGGAAATCACCATACAGAGTGGTCCCAAAATCCCGCAACGATATATTTATTCTTATCAGACAAAGCAAATTAAAATAACAACCGATTGAGCTGAAATTTTGCATACACGTTTAGTTTGGATGACAATGCATGGCTAGCTAAGTGACGTCATTCCAAATCCAATATGGCGGACTCCCAGAGATGGCGGACCAGTTGTTTTTTATGCACCTCCATGATATGGGTATCAAATGAAAGGGTTTGCTGAAAACAATACGAAAATAAAATGACGTCACACTAAATTCAATATGGCGGACGCAACTGAATTTTAAAACAGTTATCCCCAACCGATTGATCTGAAATTTTGCATACACGTTTAGTTTGGATGACAATATATGGTTAGCTAAGTGACGTCATTCCAAATACAATATGGCGGACTCCCAAAGATGGCGGACCAGTTATTTTTTATGCACCTCCATGATATGGGTATCAGAAAAAATATTTCTTTAAATATTTCACATATTAATGTACAGGGTATACTTAATAAATTGGACGAAATTGACTTATTTATAGCTGACTTTAAAATAGATATTTTATGTATTTCGGAGCATTGGATATGTCATGATGGCCCTGCTAACGTAGCATTTCCAAACCATAGAATAATGACATATTTTTCTAGACTGACACATATACATGGTGGCTCTCTCATAATAGTTAGTAATAAAATAAAGGCGAATGCAATTTCATCTATAAATTCCTTATCCATTGAATGTCATATAGAAATATGTGCAATATGCTGTACGATTGTTGAGACCAAGTACGTTGTAATAGTAGCATACAGGCCACCAAGCGGTGATATTGATAAGTTTATTATGAATTTAAATCAAGCATTAATTATTGCAAGTAGTCTGTCTTGTAATGTGATACTGTGTGGGGATTTCAATATCGATGCAATAAAAAACTGCCATAATACCAACATTCTATTTGATGTCTTTAGTTCATTTGAATTACATTTAACCTCTGTAATCCCTACACGTATATTTACAAATATAAACGGTGATACTACTTCTAGTTGTATTGACTACATGGTTTCCAATATACCCATTAAAAATTTTAAACTTGAACTGCACAACCCGAATATCGCTGATCACTTCGCGCATATCTTAAAATTAACCAATGCTCAAACTGAAAATGATGTCACCACCTTCATTACTTTTGTAAAAAGATGTTTAAATGAAAATAGCATGAAAAACTTCATCTTTGAGTTAAGCAAAATTGATTTTGGGTATATATATATTGGAAGTGTAAATGAGTCCTTTGATTTCTTCATAGATGCTATTACGTGGTGTTATAATATTAGTTGCCCGGTCAAAGAGGTTGCAGTAAAAAACAATAACTTTAAAAATAACTGGTGGACAAATGATTTGACGCAACAAAAACATTATGTTAAAAACCTTTACTGGCTTATGGTTAATATTAAATCTGTAGAGTTACAAATTCTGTATAACGAACAAAAACTATTATACAAAAACCACATAAAAAGAACCAAACAGAGTTATTATAAAAATAAAATAAATAATGCCACTAATAAAACTAAGAAGACATGGGATATTGTAAATATTAATCTGGGGCGGAAAAAGTTGAAAAATAGTAACATAAACTTGTTTAGTGAAAACGGAATAATTACAGATAAACATGAAATAGTCAACATGTTTGCTAATCACTTCTCCACTGATATTCCCAATAAATTACTTGAACACTTTGGTTCTAACTTAGCTCTACCGTACACCATTTCACCCTATAACGGGAACTCAATATATTTCGCGCCAATTTCGCTGGATGAGGTAAACAGTGCCATAGACAACTTAAAAAATAAGTCATCAGCTGGGATGGATGGTATAACAGCAAACATATTAAAAAGTATCAGGGAAGGCATACTACCGTATTTAGTCCATCTGTTTAATATGTCAGTTGATCAGGGTTGTTTTCCTGACATATTGAAAGAGGCTAAGGTGATACCTGTATTAAAAAGAGGGACGCCCGAAGAAATAGAAAATTACCGTCAAATTTCTGTACTGAGTGTAATTTCCAAGTTATTTGAAAGAATTATTTACAATAGAATTATTGCTTTTACAAAAAAATTTAATATTCTTACGGCCTTTCAACATGGTTTTACTGCCGGAAAATCGACAGAGACAGCAATTTGTTACTTGCTAGACTACGTATATACCTGCCTAGATAATGGAAAATATGTTGTCTCGATAATGTTCGATTTAACAAAAGCATTTGACACCGTAAACGGTTCTTTCCTAGAACAGAAATTGTATAGTATTGGTATAAGGGGGGATTTACTATCATGGATTAGTAGCTACATGAAAAGTAGGACTCTAAAAGTACAACTTAACGACGTATACTCGGATACTCATGACGTCATGTTTGGAGTACCTCAAGGATCTGTTTTAGGGCCTCTACTTTTCATGTTATATATAAACAACCTCCCGAATCACCTAACAACTGGTCATCTGACAATTTTCGCTGACGATATTACTGTAACCGTAACAGCGGATTCAATAGAGCAGCTACATTCACTTGTTGATCAGACATTTCAAGAAATCACTACTTGGGCACAGAGAGACAAACTGATTTTAAATGTGAGTAAGACAACTATTATAAACTTTACTTTGCAAAAACAATTACCGCATGGATTAATGTTGCACGATGGTATCATTACATCAGAAAATGCAAAATTGCTTGGTATTCACCTAGATAGCAAATTGCTGTGGAGCAAACATATTGATCATGTTTGCTCACAGCTTAACAAGGCCTATTTTGCTATATTACAATTGAAAAGTACACTTGATGAAACGGGACTATTGAATGTATACTACGCTCTTGCCTATTCGCATATCTCCCTTAATGTCATTGCTTGGGGTAATTCAAAAGATAGGGCTAGAGTATTCATTAGTCAAAAAAGACTTATTAGACTTATATTTAAAATGGGATATAATGAGAGCTGTGCAGAAATGTTCAAAAACAAGAAAATTCTAACTGTACCATGCATATTCATTTTAAAATGTTTGACATACGCTAAGAAAAATATGGCATTATTCACTCAAAGGAAAGATTGCCACACATATAGTACTAGACATGGAGATCTACTTAGTATACCATTACATCACACTTCCAGTTATAAACATTCACCGCAATACAATTGTATTTTGCTTTTCAATAGTCTCCCTGTAGAAATTCGAAATATGCACAACTATAAAAAATACAAGGGTATAGTTAAAGACATTTTACTCAAAGGTGGTTTCTATAGTATTCAGGACTTTTTAAATAGGGAATCTGTGGCCTTATAGGACTTCAAATACATAAATTAAATCTGTGATATATAAGTATAGTTTTTTGTAATTTTAGTGTTATGTATCTATTATATTTATCTTTGCTTGTGTGTTTGTCATATTATGTCATATTATGTCATATTATCCTCGTTATTTGTGTAAATACTTTACTCGATATAATCATATAATGTATATTAAAATTATATTATGTATTACTGTTAAGTTATGAATGACTTGCCATATATACAATTATTGTATCTGAAATGGTCAATAAAAATATTATTATTATTATTATTATTATCAAATGAAAGGGTTTGCTGAGAAGAATATGAAAATAAAATGACGTCACCTTTAATTCAATATGGCGGACGCAACTGAATTTTGAAACAGTTATCCCCAACCGATTGAGCTGAAATTTTGCATACACGTTTAGTTTTGATGACAGTGCATGGTTATCTAAGTGACATCATTCCAAATTCAGTATGGCGGACCAGTTAATTTTTTATACACCCCCATGATATGGGTATCAAATGAAAGGGTTTGCTGAGAAGAATACGAAAATAAAATGACGTCACACTAAATTCAATATGCCGGACATCCGAAGATGGCGGACAAAATTTTTAAGTTTTAACATTATAATTTGATCGTATAGTGTATTCGCTCATACGTTGCATTCGAAGAAATGGTGAAGGTATCGGTTTAAACTATAAGTTTCATATCGGATAGGAACGACGCAATGAATATACACTTCTCCAAGAAATTAACGCACCACCAAAAAATAACCAAAAGTTTGAAGTTAGTTAATTTTTAACCCCCGATCCAAAAAGAGGTGTTATAAGTTTGATTCGCATGTTTGTATGTCTGTCTGTCCGTCCGTCCGTCCGTCCGTCTGTCTGTCTGTGGCTTTATATCTCTTCAACGGCAGATCCGATTTTGATGTAGTTTTTATTAAAATTAAATATAACACATAAATATATTTATAATAGAACCGGTCTTGTAGGCCGTGTGCGACTAGTAGAATACAAAAAACCGCTGCCCAAGGAATCACTACTTCCACATCCAGATTCTCTATCCAAGTCACTCACAATGAAAAAACTTTGTATGTGAAAATAATTGTTTAAGGAACTTTAATAATATAATATTTGAAATCCTCTACCCCAAAAACCCATAAAACGTTACCCCACATCGGTAGTGGGGTGGGGGTGGTAGTGGGGGGTGGATAAAGTAAAAAAATATTTTGAGGTTTCTGGTTCCTGTACATACACTAAATCACAATTTTTTTTCATCCCCTTTAATAAGGAGGTGGGGGTGGTAATGGGGGGTGGCTAATGCCAAAAAATTTTTTGAGACCTTAGCTTCTCTTGTATATACTAAATACCAATTTCATGGACTCTTGCCTGCTTTATTTACCCATTTACCCCAAATTTACCCCAATTTACCCCCCAACCCCCTTCGACGGAACAAGATGAAAATATAATCTAGTTCTAGATCTCGTTAAAGTACATATATGTATCAAATTTCAAGTTAATATCTTAAACGGTTCCAGAGTAAACGTGCGCACAAAAAAAAGTTAGACAGACAGACCGACAGACAGACAGAAAATTTTTTTTTCGCTCAAAATTAATATCTCGATGTTTCATGACATTTTAAGCCTATTTGGACAATAAAAATTTTTTAAATTTTTTTTGTCGTTACTATACTTCCACTGGACGTGGAAGTAATTGGACCGCGTCGGCTTAAAGGTTAAAAAGTTCTGTGTGGGACTCGTGATATAATAATACGCTATGTTGTATGTATATGTTTAGTTTAAAAAGTATAAAACAAAATTAAATTACAAATTTAAAAAAACGCCCGACACAAAAATATTGACTAAATAACTAATATAAAAAAAAAACAAATTAACACAACTTTAAAAATTATGAAATAATTTTGATTTCATATACGAACTCTTATGATTTATTTAAATCCAGCTTACATTTTCTTTATGTCCTCGAGATTTGCTTTCTTATACGCATGAATATGTCGGGGGCTGCTGTAAAGACGAAATTAACTAACTTCAAACTTTTGGTTATTTTTTGGTGGTGCGTTAATTTCTTGGAAAAGTGTATATTCATTGCGTCGTTCCTATCCGATATGAAACTTATAGTTTAAACCGAATCCTTCACCATTTCTTTGAATGCAACGTATGAGCGAATACACTATACGATCAAATTATAGTGTTAAAACTAAAAAATTTTGTCCACCATCTTGGGATGTCCGCCATATTGAATTTAGTGTGACGTCATTTTATTTTCGTATTCTTCTTAGCAAACCCTTTCATTTGATACCCATATCATGGGGGTGCATAAAAAATAACTGATCCGCCATCTTTGGGAGTCCGCCATATTGGATTTGGAATGACGTCACTTAGCTAACCATGCATTGTCATCCAAACTAAACGTGTATGCAAAATTTCAGCTCAATCGGATGTTATTTTAATTTGCTTTGTCTGATAAGAATAAATATACCGTTGCGGGATTTTGGGACCACTCTGTATGGTGATTTCCGAAAAATTGGAGCGAAATTGGCCATCGGGACTATAAAATTCGTATTCAGGTGCCCCCATATTATCCGGAAATGATGGTCATATTTCTGGTAATTCACTTTTTTTTTGTGTGCCTATGTTATTAGAGTATGACATTTAACTATACACAAAATTTATGATAAAAATTGTATATGGTTGTATTCCTTAGAGCAATGGGAAGTATCTGAAACTATTTTAAAGATTATACCATTTATGATTTTTTAGATATTTATAATAAACCGAAAATAAACGCATATTTCCCTCTTACTCTGCAAAATCCTATCCTTAAGTTTATTTGTTCAAAGAAATCACATCGAAATACCGGTATTTATCACAGCACCATTCACAGTCGAATATGTGCGTCTAACCAGGTTTCAGTAAATCATAGGACTTCAAAGTCACTGTTGCTAGTTGCGTTAGAAAGAGTAGTTTAGTATTTAAACTTCGTACGTTCTGATAGTATATGCTAAAGTGGCGACGTTTGGTATCCATGACAAGATTTTGAGTTTGATTTCGTACGTATTAATTAAAGTTATTGCTTACAGGATAACCGAACGTATCAGAACGTTTATTATGATCACACGTTTCTATAAAAAAAATATATTTTCCTTTTTTTACTATCCAGATTTTTTATATAAACAGAACATTGTTTACTCCAAGTAGGATGGTTAAAATTAACTTTTAACCGAATTTCTCTACCGCGTGTTTACAGTTAACACAAATTACATCCTTATCCTCGGTCTGGTATTCTTCTGTCGAGTGAGATCCTCCACATCCAGCACAGATATGGTTCTTTTAATTTTTGGCGATGTGATTAAATCCATGGCATGTATAACAAACTGTTACATCTACAGCATCGTATACATAACACCTGTTCCATCCTATATTAATTTTGGCTAGCTTAAGCACTTCAATGTAAGTTTCTCCATCGACTTCTACATATGCAATATATGTCCGGCCGTTCCTTTTATTTTTCGTGACTTGAACAACAGTAGGTCTTACCTTTTTGAATATTTCTTCATTTTGGGCAATTAGTACGTTTTCTATTTCCTCGGGTTCATTTGTTTCAGTGATTCCTACAATTTTTATCCTGGAGATATGTTTTCGGGCTCGCTTATAGTATATTTTTGACCTAATTTGTTTTCGGCTTCTTTTTTGAGATTTTCCGCGTCATTCTCGTTCTTACATTCAACTATAACTCCTCCATCTCGTGCATTTTTCATTTCAGATGCAGCGATTTTTGTAGGGTCAAATGAATTTTTAATTTCTTTTCGTGTGTCGTTGTTACTCTGTTTATTTTTCGGCTTGATTACAACTACTGGGTCAGCGTTTTTTAGTTTCACTTTCTCGGCAAAAGTTTCCTGATTTATTCTGTCAGAAATTTTATTTGTGTCCTAGTAGTTAAGTAGTGAGAGAATGAGACCAAACCCGTCAGTAGAGTAGCAATCAGAGTTCTGTGTGACGTCATCATTCCGGAAGCCCCGCGGGGGCGCGCAGGTGCTAGATGATAGATCCTATTATCTAGGTTGTAGTGTGAGGTGGGATCTTCTTAGATGATAGGTCCTAGGACCTAATGGGAGGGGGGAGATGGGAGATCCAATCCCCGAGCTTAGATATTAGATTATAGCTAAAGATAAGAGATTATATCTAAGAGGGCGTGGATAAGAGTATACAGGGTGTGTCTAAAATAAGATGGCTGCCGTTTATTGTTTATAGTTATTGGCGAATAGTATTGCATGTTTACGTTAGAGGGCGTTAGAGGTTAAGAAAATGGCTACAGACATCCATCATTGAGTTTAAATAGACAAGTCTTATATATGGAATAAATATTCATCTACTTCAATACGTAAATTTTATATTTGAATGTTAAAACTGTGACCAAATGCAGAGACGTTATCGGATTCCAGGAAATTGTTAATGTAAATAAATGCGACTGTCTGCAGCTATATGTATATTTAAAACGCGATTAATTGTCTTTAGATAACAGCATCCGGCGGTTATAATACAATGACTAATAAGTCACGTGATCCATTATAAGGAGCGTCTCAGGGTTTGGAGAGAAATAATGTAAACAATGAAATCATCATATTTTTTCCCATATTTTTCTGCTTACTCGATACGAAAAGTGGGGGTGGAATACAGCATAAAAGTAAAGACCTGAGATCGCTGCATTCATTCACAATCTTAAAGTCGATATATATACAAGCAGCAGCAGCAATGTCTTTCGCAAAAATTAATGTTGAAGCTCATGTCACGCCGTTCATGAAAATCTATGAGCTGGAAGTCGATAGAAAATATAAAGTGCTAGATATATATAAAGCACTTTCACCATATGGTATCCAGGTCCAAGTAATCCTCGAAAATTGTAAAGTGAGTCTACCAGCCAGATACTCACGCATTATTTCTGATGATGATATGGTAACGCTACAACAAACCATTATACTAAAAGAAGTGTACTTAGTATATAGAGGGCTAGCAGGCACGACCACTAACATCGAATTCATCGAGTCCTAAAGATGGATCCCGAAACATATAAGAAGAGGTTACAGCAATTTATGAACAATTTAAAATTACTCAGAGAAGACGTTAAGTACGTTGAAGTTTTACGTACATTTCAACATGTCAGTATCCAGCCGAAGAAGTCCAAGAACAGTTCAGTTCAGCGAGGACGTTAAAATTCATCACATTTACCATTGGAGCTATGCCCATAGAACTGCTAGATGTGGTAACTGGATGCAAGACGCCCGCGATCGAGATCGTTTTCAAATTAAAATATTACGATACGCTCAAATAATTAATCCAGTACTTGAACATAAATATTCTGTTATTATATCACAAAACATGTAACCTCTTTCTTATATGTATTAATAAATTAATTTAAAAAATGGTTGACTATTATTACCCATTTCCTAATTAAATGAAGAATTCAGATTTTTTTTCAAGTTTATTGTAACGAAAATGTTCATGCTACATTTTATGTCTTTTTTAATGTCGAATTTAAATATGCAATCAAAAAAATTAAATCTTAAAAAATAAAGCCAGCCCAGGCAAAAAATGAAAAAATTCATATTTTTCAAGTTTATTGTAACGAAAATGTTCATGCTACATTTTATGTGTTTTTAATGCTGAATTCAAATATGCAATCAAAAAAATTAAATCTTAAAAAATAAAGCCACCCCAGACGAAAAATAAAAAAATAATTTAATTTTTATAATATATTTTATTTATCTGAACGCATAATACAGTAATAAAGCTTATATATGTACATGGAATACATAACCTATAAAAATAATAGCAATAATAATAATAATAATAATAATAATAATAATAATAATAATAATAATTAATATAAGTGCATAAAAATTAAACAATGCTACTTTTTTCAATCCAACTGTTATGGGAACTGTCAAATCCAAGCCATTTAACGAAAACCTTATTTCCTTTCTTCCTTAAAACTTTTTCAACGAGATACATGTCTGAATGTTTAACCTTCTGCAGTTCTTCAGTATAGAAGCATCCTTCTATTGGCTGTTTCCGTGCATCGGTCAGTAAGTATGTTATGGGGCTGGTATAATTAATTTTTGAAATAGTAAATATTTCATTAGACCAATTAGGAGTATAACCTTTATCGAACACGCCTCTGTACTTGCTTATTCTCACATGATCGTTAATTTTAAATTTAGGTAATTGCGAGTATGTAATTGTAGGATAATTGTAAACGGATTTCAAGAGTATTTTTTCATTCTTTTTATTTACATCTACAGGTTTCATGCCGATGGTACGATGCCTAGTATTATTATATTTCTTAATAATATCAGCAAGTAAATTATACCACCGAAAAGAACCATTTATACTAAATTCTTTATACATCATAGATTTTATAGTCCTATTTACGCGTTCGACTACTGAACATTTTTTAGTGCTATACGAAAAATAATGATTAATTTTATATTTTTTCATTAATTTTTGAAAATTAATATTATAAAATTCGGTTCCATTATCAGTCTGTAAATTGACGGGGATTCGTTTATCTGCGACTAATATTTTTTCCATAGCTCGAGTAACATTTACGCCAGATTTAGATTTAACTGGTTCAGCCCATACGTACTTTGAAAAAACATCAATTACAATGAGAATATATTTACAATTTTTATTGTAATTAGCATATGGAATCATTTCGACTAAGTCAGCCTGAAGCAATTCATTTAAACCTCTAACTACGACTTTTCGTCTCTTAAAGTTAATTCTAGCCGGCTTATGTATTTCATTAACAATATCTCTTTTTATAGCAGACATGTTTACAGTTCAACAATAATTTACGTACTGTTAAATTAATCCAGCGGTTCAATTATTTTACTTTCTAATAGTTCCTCTAAAATTCTATTTATTTCATTCGTATGACTTGAATTGCCTGCCTCCTGTGAAGCTATCAAAAGCCTAAGACGATCGACGAGTTCATTAGGATCGTCCCAATATACGTAATCAATAGCATTATCGGTGACTTGCATCATTAATTCGCCGCCTTTTACTTTACCAGGAGCACGTTGCCGAGGTTCGCGAGCGTAAAGCATCGGTTTAATAATATGCAGGTACTTCCAGCTCTTACTACCGGACTTTTGCTTTTCAGAATCATAATTTCTCTTATGTGCGCTAGTCCTTTTTACAATATCAATGTACTGTTTCTTATCATCATAGTTATAGTGATGCGAACGTTTTTTAAATAGTAATTCATAAAGACCGCGAGTGCCCTGATACTCTTTATTATTTATTATTAAATTGTCACCGTCAAACTGAATGACAGAATTTCCAATATAATATTTATCTTCTTCGGGATTATATCGTACACCATATCGAAAATCATGTGTATTTTCAGTATCATGCATCATCTCAGATATATACGTTTTAGGCAGATCGCTAAATTTCTCAAGATACTTCTCATCTGACTGGTCGCCTTCTTCAGAGTCGACAATCGACGGTGACGGTGTAATATTAATATTTTTTTCATCCTCTGAGGGTTCAGACTTTTTCTTAATGTTTAAATTCTCGTCCGTCTCAAGCTTGATATGTTTAGCTATTGAATGTAAAGGTGCGGTGATTGGGGCAAAAGACTTTTCGATTTGCAGATCGTGCATTTTGAGTGCCTCTAATTTGCGCTTTACGGCTTTCCGAGCTTCGATAATTTTATTAGTAATGTCCATGTCGACAGGTGCGTCAGATAACATGTGTAATTATCAACTGATTGAGATAGTAAAATCACAGGTATATATACTCGTCAAACCCCTTTCTGTATCGGCCATGTTTAATATCGCTATCTTTATCTATCACTAGGAATCCGTATTTATCTTTCCAGCATAACAAGCACATATGTTTGAAATCCTCAAAGCTCATATCGGTATTAACGTGATCGGAATATACATGTCTAAGATTCATGTCATCCTGCTTGAATAATATCAGTAAATTTGCATTGTCTCTTATCAGATGTTTTGGAATGCGAGTATAGGTCTGACAGAGATAGAAGCTGTCTATCTGTTTATGCCGTCCCATGCTAAAGTAGTCACGCATCACACTTTGATTGTCGCAAGCTACGTCATCAAATATAAAAATGGAATTAATTTTAGCTTGCGCAGGCGTCATTATTACATCGCTATCCTTGAATTCATGATATCCCACGATCGAGCCGAGTACTTTTCTAAGATATTCATATTTAGGCTGGTAGAGAGATTTCGAGTAGACGTAAACATTCTTGAAACGCAAGCCGTGTGGATGAGTCAGCAGGCTTATCACGATGTTTGTTTTCCCACAATTTGAAGGTCCGCATATGATACACCTGATGCTGTCGGGTAACAGAGGACCATGTCTACTATCTTTTTTCACATGACTATCGAAATCGAGATTATCGATTTTCAGACTGTTACCTGTCTTGATGAAACGCATGATTGACACTGAGGTATTTCCACCAGGAGTTTAAGTATAAATAGCTTTCGGTCACCTGTAACACCTCAGTCTACTATTACATGTGATAGAGGTAACATGGCTGTAAACGCTCTCATAAATAAATTACCTTTCGAAGCCCATATCCCTGGCTATCGTTTCTGCGGCCCGGGTACTAAATTAGAAAAAAGACTGGCGCGAGGAGATCGCGGAATTAATGGTCTAGATGAGGCGTGTCGTGACCACGACATACAATATTCTAAAGTCAATGATGTGAAAGGACGGCATATTGCCGATAAAGAATTGGCAAAACGTGCTCTGAAGCGAGTATTTGCTAGGGATTCGTCCATCGGAGAAAGAGCGGCAGCAGCCGGTGTAGCAGGCATCATGAGTGCTAAAGTTAAATTAGGCTTGGGATGTAAAAAAAGAAAATGTGGCGGTACGATGACGTTTAAAAAAATATCCAATAAAATTCGTAAACTAGTACGTGGAGCTCCCTCTGTCGGGGATGCTATTAAAAAGGCCTCTCGTGCAGTACAGCGTATTAAAAAAGATAAAAAAATATCACCGATGGCTGCTCGCGTTATTCCTATACCGAAGACGGGTGGCGTTCTACCGCTAATACCAATATTTGCCGGACTTAGTGCTCTGGGAGCGCTAGCCGGCGGATCTGCAGGTATAGCGAAAGCTGTAAGAGATTCTCAGGCGGCAGCCTCCCAGCTTAAAGAATCTAAACGTCACAATCAGGCTATGGAGAGTATCGCCCTCGGTAAGGGACTCTATCTTCGTCCCTATCGAACGGGACTTGGACTATACATGAATAAAAACACCAACAGCAAGTGACTAGTAAAATTACCAAATCGAGCGCTCACCGACGTGGATCTGAAAAAATATGTTAAGATGTTAAATATACCTAATTTTCGAGGAATATTTATGCGAGACCGACTACCTAAACGCGTACATAAAATTGAGACGGGCATTGTGAACTTGGATAGTGATAGCGGTAATGGTACTCATTGGACTGCATACTTTAAGAACGGTTCGAAAGCCGTTTATTATGATAGTTTTGGTAATTTACAGCCTCCTCTCGAATTAATAAAATATTTAAATTGTTCTATTGAATACAATCACAAGCAGTATCAGTCTTATGACACAGTAAATTGTGGACATCTGTGTTTACAATTTCTATATAATGCGTCATGCTTTTAAGTCACGTTCATTCTCAGAGCTAACCTTGAAGCCGCAACATGTCTTGTACGTTTACATTATCCGGCAAATCATCTAATTTAACCGCGCACTTTTCCCCACCCATAGACCTTGAAGACGGCGCTGAATATTCGCTTGCTTTAATAAATTTCGAGGCGTATAACTCCATACCGAACATAGACGCTACAAATAATCATATATATTATGATACAGACGATAAGTTTATAAAAATTCCGGAGGGCTCGTATGAAATAGAAGATATAAATAATTACGTAAGAAAGCATTTTATTCAGAATCATGGTAACGATGGTCATATTTCTATAGTATCCAATAAAAATACGTTAAAAGTGGAAATAAAATCCAATAAGATGATAAATTTTGAAAAGGCCGGCGGTATTGGCAGTTTGTTAGGATTTACATCTCGTCGTCTAAAACCGCTCGAGAAACATATATCTGATTTCCCGGCAAAAATTCAAAAAGTAAACGCTATATGCGTGGAGTGTAATCTCATCACGGGTAGTTACATGAATGATAGATCTGTACACATTATTCATGAATTTTTTCCTAGCGTGCCTCCCGGCTATAAAATAATAGAGTGTCCCGCTAATGCAATTTACCTGCCGATTAATAAGAGGCATATAGATAGCATATCAATTAAGATAGTCGATCAAGACGGTGATCTTGTTAATTTCCGTGGCGAGGTCATCACGGTAAGACTGCACTTGAAGAAGAATGGGTCTTAGTTTCCGAAATAGTTTAAAAGGAACACCTGCTCGCGCTCGAAACAGTTCACCTGTAACCTTCAAGGTGTTAACATCTAAAAATAGACGTTTTCTTTACTCTCTCGGTTACAAAGTGCTAATATGAATCCGAATATTTTAAACGTGTTTGAGAAGCCTACGTTTGAAACCGCGATAACTAATTTTGAAAATCATAGTCATGGACCATATTCAATCAGAAATTTAAATAATAACGACGAAATTCGTATACCCATTCAGCAGCAGGATGTGTATACTGCGCCGTATGCTAGTTCGCTGTATATGCGGGGCCGGTTACTTAAAGAGGATGGTACGGTTTCGAACACAGCGGTCTTTGATAAAATGGGGTTATTGTATCTGTTTGACGAGATACGATACGAAGTGAGCGGTAAAATTGTGGACAGCAGTAGAAATCCAGGCCTCGCGACTGTTATGAAGGGATATGCATCATTCACTCCGAATGACGCGAATCACTTAGAAAATGCTGGGTGGACTGATGTGGATGATAATTTTGCAGACGAGAACGGTTACTTTGACGCATGTATACCTTTAAAAATATGTCTGGGGTTCGCAGAGACCTTTGAAAGAATTATTTTAAATGTCCGTCAAGAGCTGGTACTCGTTCGCAGTAGTATTGATACAAACGCAATCATAAATCTTGTAGCCGATGAAAATATTAAAGTAGAATTGGAAATCGTTCAATGGCGTGTACCACACGTGACTGTATCTGACGTTGAGCGATTAAAATTAATGAAATATCTAGAGAGGAATATTGATTTGCCTGTACCGTTTAGAAGCTGGGAATTACATGAATACCCCATGCTGATGGAGTCGCAGACGCATACTTGGAATATTAAAACTTCGTCTCAGTTAGAGACACCGCGATATATTATTTTCGGCCTTCAAACGGGTCGTAAAAATGCAGTCGCTAAACGTATGAGTGAATTTGATCACTGCGAGTTGACTAATTTTAAACTTTTTTTAAATTCGGAATCATATCCCTATGATAACTTGAATATTAATTTTGAGAAGAATTTCTGTGCTACTCTGTATGAAATGTTCTGTCAATTTCAGAAATCTTATTATGAGAAAGAAAATGAACCTCTGCTTACTAAATATAAATTTAAAACTAAAGCTCCTCTGGTAGTTATCGACTGTTCGTGTCAGAATGAGGTTGTAAAGTCGAGTGCAGTGGACATTAGGCTGGAATTTAGCACTAATAAAAATATTCCGAAAGACACTGCTGCATATTGTCTTATAATTCATGATAGATTGATTTATTACAATCCTTTAACCAGTATAGTTCGTCCATACTAATATGTATATAATAGACGTGCAGGGCTTCCAGCATAAAAAGGAGTTAGCTTTTACATGTAAAGAAATTTCAATTTTTAATATTACCGATGTCTCGTGTGTACATCGGATAATTAAACCGACCGTTAGTTACGGGCTTCTTACACACAATATTCAGAAGCAAATTAATTGGATAACTGATCATGTGCACGGTCTCCAATGGTCCACGCCTTATGATAATCTCCGGTACGGCGACCTGCAGGACTTCATCGACAGCCACGTACTTGAGAGAGAAGCAAAAGTTTATGTCAAGGGACTGGAAAAGAAGCGATGGCTTCAGCATTATCTGTCTAATAATAATAATATTATAGACTTATATAATTGTAATAATATGAATAGTTTAATGTTAAATAATTTAGAATATCATTGTCATAAACATATTAATAATCATTTACGCTGCTCTAGGCAGAATGTCTACTCGATATATCAGTGGTATATTGTAAATAAAGATAAGGATTTTGAATAAACAAATTTATGCTAACCATACTGGCTTTTATTTCTGTATACATGTGTGCGTGTATGAATGACGAGTGGGGTGGGGGGCAGAGAGAGAGAGAAGTGGGGGGAGAGCTCTCGCCTCGAGTCAGAGCGCGGTGATCAGTTAGACGTTGCAAAGATGCACAATCAAACGGGGCTTAGAGAGCTGATAGCGGGCAATATTTGCCAATGTTCGATGTGCCAAGTCCCACCGGAGGGCTGGAGGTACCTGGGGCTGCCTCAGCCCCAGGACCCCGTAACGCAACCACCACCACCACCACCACCACAGGAGATGCCCCGGCTGATGCTCTTAGCCGACATCATGAAAGGTATTTAAAATATTTTTTCTGTTTCGTATAACTCAATACTTATAGATATTTTTTTAAATTGTTACAGACTCCATTGAACTCAGAATTTCTTCGGAGATTTGGAGAGGTCGATCTGTCAGCCGGCGAGACCAATAAATTTCTTTTTTTAATTAACATACGATCTGCCCTCCTGCCGGATAGCCAGACCAGTGTTTTTATTATTTTATTAATTCTACACAATTTTAATTATAATTTTTTTATATTAATAAAAAATGTTATTAATAATCTTTTTTTTATTTCAATGAGTTGATAGCATCTCATACTTATTAAGTGTCTGAACAGCTCGAACAGCTCCAACAGCTCCAACAGCTCCAACAGGTGTAACAGGTACGGTACCTGTTACACCTGTTGGAGCTGTTGGAGCTGTTGGAGCTGTTCGAGCTGTTGGAACTGACCATATATAATACACGTATATGTATATGTATATGGGCTGCTTGAACAGCTCCAACAGCTCCAACAGCTCCAACAGCTCCAACAGGTGTAACAGGTACCGTACCTGTTACACCTGTTGGAGCTGTTGGAGCTGTTGGAGCTGTTCGAGCTGTTGAAACTGACCCTATATAATACATGTATATGTATATGTATATGGGCTGTTTGAACAGCTCCAACAGCTCCAACAGCTCCAACAGCTCCAACAGGTGTAACAGGTACGGTACCTGTTACACCTGTTGGAGCTGTTGGAGCTGTTCGAGCTGTTGAAACTGACCCTATATATTACATGTATATGTATATGTATATGGGCTGCTTGAACAGCTCCAACAGCTCCAACAGGTGTAACAGGTACCGTACCTGTTACACCTGTTGGAGCTGTTGGAGCTGTTGGAGCTGTTCGAGCTGTTGAAACTAACCATATATAATACACGTATATGTATATGTATATGGGCTGCTTGAACAGCTCCAACAGCTCCAACAGCTCGAACAGCTCCAACAGGTGTAACAGGTACGGTACCTGTTACACCTGTTGGAGCTGTTCGAGCTGTTGGAGCTGTTCAAGCTGTCTCACCTGCCTCTCTCATGATCATCATGTCAGGATAGGTATTAGGAAATAAAAACACGCATTTTATAAATAATTTAATTTATTAAATGTAAAATATTTATATTACAATACTTTAATACTAATTACAAAAAATGTAGACGAACTATGTCAAGCGTCTTAACATAATCTTCTAAGGTAGTCGATGGCCAGTGCCCGCTGTCTGGACCAGAGCTCCAACCAGTCGGCTGCCCAGAGCGACCTTTGGATATATTATCCTCCAGCCATTTTATTAGCTGCTTATGCTCTTCATTGAAATTAATATCTAATTTGAAATGTATATTATTCCTACCAATTACTCGAAACAAAATTTCAAGAAATTCGTATTGTGTAAAGTAAGCTGCCTCGCAAAATGCTTTATTAATCGACCAATCAATACTTTTATAATTATCAGAAATATTTTTAGCCGGGTACGATTTCGAATAAAAATCAATTGACATATAATCATCATTACACGTTAATAATTCTTCTAAAAAAATTCTAAAATAACTATTATTCGCGGCGGGATAATGTCTGTTAATTACTTCTCGTAATCGATACACGGTAAGGTGAGTAATACATTCTCTTTGGAAAATATATTCCAACTGTTGAATAAAAATATCGTTTTGAAGTTTTTTCGTAAATATTTTTTTCATTAAATCGAAATTAGAACTATCTCTTAAAGCCATCCAGTATAAAGCTTTGTCCGGTATAACAATCTTTTCTAAAATTTTATGAACTAATTGATAATTACCCCGATTCAATGCATTTTGAATGTACCTCTCATATATGTCGCGAGTGATAAGTACAAGCTTGTACTGCAATTCTTTTTCTAACCCATCCATCGCGATCAAAGTCTCTAAAGTAAATGAATCCGAACGGCTACTGCCAAGCGCTTCACTGCGTCGATGACGTCATCTGACGAGCTGAGACTTGTTGGAAATTATATCCCCAAGGTTTCGTATCGGTATTTATATAATTTATAATTCTTTTATCATCATACGGACTGAGTGCCACCTTATTCTGTTTGATAGTATATATTTCATGTTTCTTTGATCGAATTAATCGCTGCTCTTTGATCAAAATTTCTAGTCTTCAAATGTAATTTTTCTGATTATCTAAGAGGAATGGATACCTCTAGATATCATTATCTACCTATGACTACTGCTATATTATTATATGATGGAATATAGTAAAAATCATAACGATGTTGTGCGTCTAACAGGTAACCAAGACAGATGGCGTAATGCTGTCATACGTTCCATACAGCAAGCAGAAGTCCAGTAGGATAATTCATGAATGTGAATCGATGTAAATAATAAGAACACCATAATATATCTCTGTTAACCAGCGTCTTTGCAGAAAATTCAATTAGCTGATTGATGCATGACACATTGCCTCACCATCTTCGTATTCTATCTTGAGAACAGAACGCGGGATATTCAAATCATATGTATAAAATAATCAAGTACTTAACTCGTTTAAAAAATATCATTAGTTTGAGGATGCTGATGTGAGGTGAAGTACGGTACCGGTTTCAGTGGTGAGAAATCGATCAGTGAAGTTAAGACACGCTGTTTGAGTCCGATACTTGGATGGGTGATCGTATCTCATCTCGCCGTCCTAGTTAAGTGGTGAGATAGCATTAGCTAAACTTCGCCAGGACGTTAATATAAATAGTACAAATAAAAATAAAAAATAGTAATGTAAATGTCTTTTACGAAAGCTAAAATTAATTCTATTTTACCTTTTGATGGCGTAGCTAGTGACAAGCAAAGATTGATACAAGAGACCTTTAGCATGAAAACGATAGATATACGGCTTCTATCACAGTCATGACTATACGCACATCTGATAGAAAAAATACTAATTTTTAAATATTCAAGCAGGTTCCATTATTATTCTATATATTTTATTTCCGTATAAGCGTCCGTATAAGCGTCTCTATTACAGTATTATGTATTTAAATAAATGAAATATATTATGAGTTTTTCACATTTTTGTCTGAGGTGGCTTTATTTTACAAGACTGAATTTTTTTGATGACATATTTGAATTCGGCATTAAAAAACACAGAAAATGTAGCATGAACATTTTTAATGCAATAAACTTGAAAAATCTGAATTTTTCATTTTTCGCTTGGGGTGGATTTATTTTTTGAGATTTAATTTTTCTGATTGCATATTTGAATTCAGCATTAAAAAACACATACATTGTAGCATGTACAATATTCATTTCGATGAATTTAAAAAAATGATTTTTTTATTTCATCCGAGGCGGCTTCAACATGAATGTTAGAATACTAATTTCTTTGACTTAATGACTGCCAATAAAGTGAGCTTCTAGTGTTTAGTTTTATGTGATACTTCACCCACCACTCTTCGATGTCTTATAAATATAAATATATTAATGAAAAATAAATTAATTGACTGCATTAATATATTAGCTTCCCTAGAATAAATGTCAGGATCCGAACCTATGCTTCCATACGAAAATTAAAACTTAAATTCGATGTCTTAAGCCACCGACTTCTTTAGAGATTTTTAGATTTGATATTATGAATTAAGAAATTCCTCAAAACTGATATCTCAATCGCACTTCTTACAATTGTTTGTCCTAGCCTAATATTTTAATATTTCTGTATTAATTATTAAAATCTTACTATTCACTTCATTATCGGTATTTAATTTAGTCACTTAAATTATAAAGTACTGATATTTCTTGATATATTATAATGTCCGGTTCTTAACTGAAAATATCTGCAATTGTATTAAAAATTTCAATCATATTGTTTACACTATTTTTACATTTTTAATTACGTACAGTTCCTTTCAGTTCGCTGTCTTCATCTAAAGTAATTAAGTTGCACTAAGCGTATACATATACCTACTGCTGGGAGTCATTTTAATAATCGATCAGCCGTTGTTTATATTAATAAATTCCTCGAAACTGATAACGCCTCTGCATTTGACCGCAGTTTATACATTCAAATCCATACCTATCTTCTGAAGCAGGCAACTACAATTTTTCCTCATAAAAGACTTGAATACATATATCGATGATGGTTTTATCATTATTAATAATATTATTATTGTCATTATTATTATTAATATTTATTTACATAGACATGTGGCCATAAATAATCGCTTCTATTAGCCATTTTACTCATATATTAACACACGCTCTTCTTAGACCGAGCTCTAGTATAAATATTTGATAGCTCCACTCATCACAATGTAGACTGGGAGATGATGCTGCTTTTTTACTCGGCAGTCGAGGGTCACGTGACTTTGCAATGGATGATTTCTAAAAGGCCCCCGAATTTTCATAATCTGTTCGTCTTTTACGTATAAAACAATGTTAAATTGCTATATCGCTGCGGGGTGGCTACATATTCCCATAAGAAACCATGTATTGTAAGACACAAAATTCTTCGCATGCATCTTTACCGTATACCTATCTTATGTTAGTAGGCTATCAGAAATGATTTCATTTGTTTACATTAACAATTTCTCGGAATCCGATAACGGCTCTGCATTATATTCTTATTACATTGAAATTTAAACGTAGAGAAGCGAACGAATATTTATCTTATATAAAACTCAGGCTAACGAGTCTTGTCCGAAAAGCGTTTATATTGGGTCTCGATATTTCCTTTGATCTAGCCGCTGTAGTTATCTAAAGGTAATTAATCACGTTTTAAATATACATATAGCCGTAGACAGTCGCATTTATTTACATTAACAATTTCCTGGAATCCGATAACGTCTCTGCATTTGACCGCAGTTTTAACATTCAAATATAAAATTTACGTATTGAAGTAGATGAATATTTATTCCATATATAAGACTTGTCTATTTAAACTCAATGATGGACGTCTGTAGCCATTTTTCTTAACCTCTAACACCCTCTAACGTAAACATGCAATACTATTCGCCAATAACTATAAACAATAAACGGCAGCCATCTTATTTTTATTACTAGATACACCCTGTATACTTATTTTTATTACTAGATACATCCTATATACTCTTAGCCACGCCCTCTTAGATATAATCTTTAGCTATAATCTAATATCTAAGCTCGGGGATTGGATCCCCCATCTCCCCCCTCCCATTAGGTCCTAGGACCTATCATCTAAGAAGATCCCACCTCACACTACAACCTAGATAATAGGATCTATCATCTAGCACCTGCGCGCCCCCGCGGGGCTTCCGGAATGATGACGTCACACAGAACTCTGATTGCTACTCTACTGACGGGTTTGGTCTCATTCTCTCACTACTTAACTACTTGTCCTGTTTTATTTCATCATTGTTTTTTACCAGAGCATCTGAAAGTTTTTCAATAATTATATTTTGTTTTTTAATGGCGTTGTTTTGATTTTTCACTTCATTCTCTACGTCATTTATTTTCATACTAAGTGAATCGATCAAGTTCTTTATATTTTTGTGTACTAGACATGCATCGCAAAGTTTTTATGTTTTGCTGAGATTTCAGTATCAGTTATTTCTAATTTAAAGCAAGATAAGTGGAACAATCGTTCACACCAATGACAGGCTATACTTGCTTTAGGACCAGATTTTACTTGATTTCTTTTAATGTTTTGCGTATAAACAATACACGTGGACCCCCTCATGGCTGAGTAACTTCAATTTTCATTATCTTTTGTCCAGTTATTATTTCCTCTACTGCTCTATCTACTCTGGGTTCACACAGTTGCCACAGTGGTCAAAATGCCAGAAAACGTGGCCAACACTCTTAGATGTATTTCAGTTTTGCTAGAAATTGATATATATGGATTTTCGACGTCGCTGATTTGATATTATTTAAAAAGAAAACAAAACGGTGGATCCAATATGGCCGACCTTTTTATTAAAAAATTCATTTTTTCAGCCGGGTATTGGGTTTCCGTAGTCACTGATTTCGAATTTGATATTTTTTATGAAAACAAAATGGCGGATCCAATATCGCCGACTTATCCACTAAAAAATAAGTTTCTTCTGCTGAAATCATTGTATAGGGGTTTCCGGTCCATCCAATATGGCCGCATATTTATTAAAATATTAGTTTTTTGAGCCGAAAGTCAGTGTCTAGCGGTTTCCGAGGTCGCTAATTTCGAATTTGATATACATTTATGTTAAAAACATAGAAATAATTGATTCAACAATGCAAACTAGCGATGAAGAAAACGATTCTTCGTCCGACGACAAGTAGCAATTGCAATAAAATTGTATGGAAATAATATTTTCCTTTCTGTATTCCACCTTTCCATTCCGTCCCACTGCGCCATCTTTTACAAAAAGTTAATTATTTCTATGTTTTTAACATAAATGTATATCAAATTCGAACTCGGCAACCTCGAAAACCCTACTACCTAACTAAACACTGATTTTCAGCTCAAAAAACTAAATTTTTAATAAATAAGTCGACCATATTAGATGCGTTTTTTTAAATAATATCAAATTCGAAATCAGCGATCACGGAAACCCCTATACACTGATTTTGGGTGAAAAAACTATTTTTTTAATAAAAAAAAAGTCGGCCATATTTTATCCGTAATTTATTTATTTATTTATTTATTTTTTTAATAATATCAAATTCGAAACAGCGACCTCCGAAACCCCTGTGTACTGACTTTCGGCTGAAAGAACTAATAATTGTTTAATAAGAAAAAGTCGGCCATATTGATTCCACCATTCTTTTTTATATCACATTCGAAATCAGTGACCTCGAAGACCCCTGTATACTAATTTCCAGAAAAAATTGAAAGCCATCTAAGCGTTTAAATACGTCCGTTCACCATGAACCACTAGACTAAACTCTATATTCTCGCTTAGTGCACCAGCAGCGCTCCATTTCGCTGAGTCATTTTTGTTGGTTAATTACGCAAGAAATCGACTTAATTATAGTTTTTTGAACGGGATACCATTTTTAGAATGGTTTAAACTTTTACTAAGTTCTAGTATTGCTGTTTAAAATCACCATATGTCCGTCAGTTGGTCTGTACGTAAGTATCTACGAAAACGCTCTACGGGTCGCAATCCTGAATGAATTCACTTGATTTTTACTTCCACATCCAGTGGAAGTATAGTAACGACAAAAAAATTTTTTAAAATTTTTATTGTTCAAATAGGCTTAGAATGTCATGAAACGTCGAGATTTTAAGTTTGAGCGAAAAAAAAAATTCTGTCTGTCGGTCTGTCGGTCTGTAACTTTTTTTGTGCGCACGTTTACTCTGAAACCGTTTAAGATATTGACTTGAAATTTGGTACACGTATGTATTTTAACGTGATCTGGAACTAGATTATATTTTCATCTTTTTCCATCGAATAGTTGGGGGTAAATTGGGGTAAATAGGTAAATTAAGCAGGTAAGAGTCCAGAAAATTGGTATTTAGTATATTAAAGAGAAGCTAAGGTCTTCAAAAAAAATTATGGCATTAGCCACCCCCATTACCACCCCCACCCCATTATTAAAGGGGATGAAAAAAAAATTGTGATTTAGTGTGTGTACAAGAACCAGAAACCTCCAAATATTTTTTTACTTCATCCACCCCCACTACCACCCCCCATCACCACCCCCACCCCACTACCGATGTGGGGTATCGTTTTATAAGTTTTTGGGGTAGAGGATTTCAAATATTATATTATTAACGTTCCATAAACAATTATTTCCACATACAAATTTTTTTCGTTGTGAGTGACTTGGATAGAAAATCTGGATGTGGAAGTAGTGATTCCTTGGGCAGCGGTTTTTTAAATAATATAATAAAACAATTATATTTTCGTTTACCTCGCTCTAATCTAAAAACGGTCTCAAATTTGTATCGTATTATTATCATCAAATATTTGTTAATAAAATGTGATAATATGAAGCACAAAGTGTGCAAAATATGAATTTTCTTCTAAGTTTATGTCAATAAAATATGTGAATTTGTAGGTGTAAGAATAGTAACGAGAAACTCCTTTATTTCACGAAATGGATACCACTTGTATTGAGAAAAGATAAAGATAGAGGGAGAAAAGCAACTTTATTTTGAATTTTTTTTTTTTTGGGAATAGCAGTTTCTTAAAAACCGCATATGAAAATACGAAAATGCCTTTTGGCGAAAGGACGCAGACGATGGTGTAAAGTTAGTAGATATTGAACGTAAACTTGTACTCGCTTTGACAACGAACGACAACTTATAGGTAGCAGCACTGTAATTTAGCATGTGTGCCACTTACCTCACGGTCCTCTCCATAGATAAACTCGTAATAAAATCAACATCTTCAGTGGTATGAAATGCATTCGAAATACCTGTCGCTAACTCTCGAACTATTCACTTTTAACAATTTATTACTTTTACCATAAAAATTGTTTCGCCTAACATAGGCTTCCTCAAACGGTGAAATGATGAAATAAACTATGCAACTATGCTATGTCCTTTTAAATAATGAACAAATGACAAATTTTGTATTATATCACTCTAATTTACATAATATTAATATGAAAGAATGTAAATCTGTAGCGCCAAAATAAACACAGACATTTTTAATTTGGAACCAACGTCTTACGAGACGTATTTCTGAAAATAATCTTGGATGATTATTAAAAAATGCTGTTCGGTTATAAAATACCTATTTGATGAAATCGAACAGGTTTAAAAATGAAATAGAAAGATTCCGTCAAATAAAACACATCAGACAGTAATTGCTAAACTCTATGACGCACATAAATTATCCATCGATTAATACAAGGCCAATATTTTAAATCTAAGGAGTAGTCAAGGTGAAAGAACATCTCTATAAATAATATAAGTTGTTTCCTATTTTATTGTTATAATCTCGGGGATATGAGGTGGCCTTAGCAAAATGCAAACGAAATTATTTTAATTTTTACTGACTAAAGTGAGAAAATGTTTTTTCTCCTGCTACTAAATAATCTGGCAAGCGAACTTCAGTGCACATGATTTAATCATAAGATGGAGATATTCATTATAACTTTGCCAAATTTATTTCGATATTAGTTGATAGTGTTACCCATTATATATTTATATTTAAGGGCAATAGACAAATTAATACGTGGTGCTTTCAGAGCTACTTTCCAAATGGTATTAAAAATATAATTGAAAAAATTTAAATAGAGTTTTGAATTTTTCTCTGTAGATTAAGATTGTCGAAACAAAAGTTGAGGGTAGGTACACTATGTTTCTTTTGTACAATCCACTATCTTATAATAATGTCTACTTTAGTAAATAGGAAAGTGCGTCTGTCTGTTACTCTGACTGTCTGTCTCACGACTCAAAACAGAAAATCAATCAAGTTTAGGAATTGAAAATTTAGCGAATTTTATATTTAAGGTTTTTAATAAAATGGTAGGTGAATTTGGATTTGTTCTTGGAAGCAAAATAACTACAATATTATGTTGTAATATGAATATTCTTACAACAAAATTATAAAACTGTCTTATTTTTAGTGTTCCAGTGTTCCCTGAAGATGTGAATCGCTGGAACAATTGTTGATTAATTATTCTATAAATAGTGATTTTGCAATACGAAAGTTTATTAAAAGACAAATTTTAGTTAAATACGTGCGACCATTTTAGAGTGCAATATTATAGACAGGCGCAATATTAGAAACATTAATATTTTATCCAAAATTCAGTTTTACTGAAATTTTTTGTCGATATTTCATTTTTCAAGTTACAACGTCATTTGCGGATCAAAAAAAACAAGCTTGCAAACGATTTTACTATTCCTGTCTGCTATTACAAGATTTATTTATTCTGTAAATGGAGATATTCGCAACTTCTAAAGTATTTTTAAGGGCACTTACGCACATCCCTTACAGAATAGAACATCTTAACAAGGCTACCTGTATACAACAATTTTATGTGCTGTTCATGGTTGTTCTAGTGATTTATAAGAGCTTTATTATATTAACAGCGTAGAGGTATTACAGATGTTCATAAAATTATTTTAAAAGTTTTAGGCACGCAGATTTCAAATGTTTCCAAAAGCCATATAAAAAATAAATGGGAGTGTACATGGTTAAGAACCGAAGAGAAATTAAACCGTCTGTATCGCCATGGAAAAACACTCCGAATAACCGCCACCATCGAATTATCTTATCCCGTCTCCGTATAGGCCACACCAAAGCAATCCATGGATACTTATTGGTGAAAGAACCAGTAAGTGTTCTGCATGTAATGTAATCATGACTGTTCGGAATTTCTTAGCGGAGTGCCCCAAATTTGCGATGGAATTAAAAGAAAACCGCAACTGTGTATTAGGGGAATACTGCAATGTCAAAAACCTATTGGCGTACCTCTCCGATAAAAAATGTTAAATAATATCTGATGGTAATACTGTAATGTACCTTGGCTAATAACCCTCGTGGTTGATGCTAAATAAATAAATATAGTTATTTATTAGACAAGAGCAAAAAGTATTAGATTTTAGCTCGAGGTTGTGTTTGTGACAAGACACCGAGAGTTAAAGTCTAACATTTTTACCAGTGTATAATACATTATTTTTTTCTGTGACGGGAAAAACGACGATTTAATATTGAAAAAACATATTATTACAATATATTAGTCAGAAAAACTTTGAAGTTTTAAACTGGTAAGCTGTTGTACTTATAGCGACATTGGACCTGGGGAACCTTTAAAGTAATCAAATATCTGTCAATTCAATTATGTGATTGGGTTTAAAAATTTGCGAACCTAGCGAAGTTATTTATTAGATATTTTGAAAATTCAAAGTTCAAAAATGGACATTTCTGATACAGAGTTTTCTCCTACACCACCGGAATTAGTAGAAGCAGCGAAAGTAGCATCACTAAAATTATTGCTAGCTAAATCGCAGAAAACCCGTATTCAAGATTATTTATGGAATGGAAGGTACAAAGACATACGCAGTTCTTTCTCGGAGACGGTGTTATTGACTTATTTTTCGGAATTGGCGCAACAACAAAAGCCATCAACAGTGTGGTCGAATTATACAATGATTAAAAGTACGTTACAATCCAATAATAATGTAGACATTTCAAAATATTGCAAACTAATTACATTTTTGAAGCAAAATGGGAAAGGTTACATGCCCAAGAAATCTTCGTTTTTTACGAGTACACATATTAGTGATTTTTTAAATAATGCTCCTGATGAAGTTTATTTAATGGCCAAAGTTGTTGTTGTATTTGGAATTGCAGGAGCTTGTCAAATTTGTGAAATCAGTCAGGTAACATTAGATGATATTGATGATTCTGGAACGTTATTAATTGTGAAACTTAAACAAACAAAGAATGATGTAAACAGGAGATTTGTAGTTACTGAAAAATATATTAAATTTTATAGAATGTACATAGCCCTTCGTCCAGCAGCAGTAAAGGATCGCCGCCTGTTTTATGCATATCGCAATGGAAAATGTATCAATCAGGTTGTTGGTAAAAATCAATTTTATAAGATACCTAAAACAGTAGCCAGTTATCTTCTACTTGAAAATGCTAAGTCATATACACGTCATGTATTTCGAAAATCATAGGCTACACTTTTAATTGAATCTGGAGGAGACTTGATGACACTAAAGAAACATGATGGTTGGAAGTCATCAACGGTAGCTGAAGGGCATGTTGATGAATCGGTGGTGCATAGGACAGAAATATCTAATAAAGTGTTTAGAACGTGTGGCAGTGCATTAGCTGAAATAAGACAATTTTCGATCAGGACCATCAACGGCAGTTGTGTCAATGGCAGAAAATATGATTTCGTCTCAAAAAAATTCCACTGTAGCAGACATTCCCAATCGTTCGAGAAACATGTCTTTCATGCAATGCACATTTAACAACTTTTGACATTAAGGAAATATAAGTTTTGTATAATAAAATATTCTAAAATTAAATATCTCCGTCTTCTTATGTGTACATATCCGGGAAAAAAGTATTCATTTTTTTTAGTATTCAAAAGTATTCATTTTTTCCCGGGGAAAAAGTAATTTAATAAAAAGTGACATTTTGTTACCTGTCAAGAGAGATAAAATGTCAAACTTTTTTCCCGTCACAGAAGAAAAGTAATTTTAGGCAATGCAATATTTATAAGAGATGCAATAATGCAATATTTATAAGAGAATTTATAGAACAATTTTGCTGTGTAAAGCAGCGCCCCTTTTGCGCTTCTAGTACCCTTATAACTGTTGTAAGAACGTTTCGGGAAGTCATTTATACTGCTTTAATATTTATAATATTTGCTGTAAGAATATTCCCATAGCTATTATTATAAAGATATGAAATGCTAGTTAACACATTTTTCTGATCGGTACGAGTTTGCTGTATAGCACGTCTAACAGCAACAAGCAAGGTGTTGCAGTTGCCGGTTAAGCTTACTGTTTCAACAAAGATCTTACCCATCAATTCCTTGGCTTATTCAACAAATACTAGTGACACTAAAATCCTGGACGGCTATTCTGTAATTTTAGTAAAAATGAACTTTTATCGTGAAAAGACCCAGACACACATCACGTTCCCTTCCCAGTGGGTGGGAAAACACTATTCTGTAACCATAGTAGCCATTCAGTGATGTGATGTGATCTTTCCAGTATTGCCAACGTTTACTTCCACATTTCAACCAATGGAAGAACCCCATTGCCATAATTGAAGGTCGGGCTCGATATGGAGGAAAATGCATCCTGTCAATATGCGTAAGTAATTCTAATATAACAAGCGGTGCACGTAATTGCTAGTGACGTCATAAAGCACCAACTCAAAAGTATAACAATTGCAAATTCCGTATATCGAAATGAGGTCGCCAAAAAGTGAGGTTATATTTTCACTCTCTCACGCGAGAACAGCCCAGTTCTCTTATAATTTACCGAGAGAAGCGAGTTTCCCTATTTTTGTCGTGATATGAGCACGGCTACAATTAGAGAACAAGCTATTTTAGTTTTCTAGAGAACTCCTCCCACTTTATCATCAGAACGTGCTTTCACATCAATACAGAGTAGCTGTTTTGATGTGATGACATATTTGTGGGGTAATGCCATTCGTTTAAACTAAGAAAATCGGTTTATAGTAGAGGGAGGGATTGAAAAAAATCACTAACTCGAAAAAAAATTGTGCAGACTTTAAACTTTGGTTATAAGTTTAAAATAGGCCAAAGTTCACGAAACAAAAAAGTTTAGGAGTTTGACGGATCCGCGGGAACCTATAGGGGGTAAAAAGGGGTATTCTAAAAAGAAATCAATTTTTCTTTATTTTCTAGGGAAATAAGGCATTTACAGAAAAATAGTTCAAATAAAAATTGTTTCTGGTAAAATTATCTTTAATTTGGTATTTTTAAATTAATTCTATAGGAATAATTAACTGAAATACGACCATTTTTCGATGGCGGGATGGCGATGGATTTTTTTTCTAAAACAAGTGTTTTAAAGTGACAAAATAAATTGAGCATCTAGGTTATGCTATATATTGACGAAAAACAGCATTTTAAAAAGAAAAATTAATTACTGAACAATTACAATAACAAAACGCCAACATTTTGTTAACAAAAATGTGAAAACGCCCACGACACTGCACGCCGTGATTGTCGGGATGATTCCGGGCCGGGATCCGGCAAGGCGCATTTTTGTACCGTTCAATACGTAATAACATTGTTTTGTTGCGGTTGTTGTTGTTGCAATCCAAAGGTCTTGTGTTCGGGTGGTTGGTTTTTTTTCATTTTTTTTTCAACCGTTAAGCCGAACTAGAGCCACCCCGCCCAGCCCCACATTTACCACGACACTGCACGCCGTGATTGTCGAGCTGGCTCCGGGCCGGGATCTGGCAAGGCGCATTTTTGTACCGTTAAATACGTAATAAATTTGTTTTGTTGCTGTTGTTGTTGTTGTTGCAATCCAAAGGTCTTGTGTTCGAATCCCTGACAGGGTGGTTGTTTTTTTTTCATTTTTTTTCATATATTTTTTTTCGCAACAAAATTTAGAATGTCTTAGAAATAACATTATTTACAAGAAACATGCGAATGTGTAACAATTATATAAAAACATCAGTAAATCCGCGAAGAGTATAATGCTTCCACTAGTTTCATTTGAATTTAACACTTTTCATGATACTTGCTGATGTGTTAGGTTTTTTTTGTATATACCACTTCACTGTGTGTATTTACACTTATATTTTACTTTTTAAGTTCTTCATAAATAAATTACCACAAGTTAAACGTTTCATAAATAAGTCATTAATATGGTTTGCTGACATGTCTGATCTATATTATATAATCCATCATAGTTAAAAATTTCAAAAAACATATTATTATTTTAATGTGATAAATTCTGGACACTAAATATCTACATAAAAAGTAGCGTAAATGGGCACGCCCGGTAAAGAGAAGAGAAAAGAAGATGTTCCGGGCTACACACATAACTCTTGGTATTGCATCCAATCTAGGACACTTGTCTGAAAGGCGTATGTAGTGAAAGTTCATTTCATAATAGCACCAGAAGAATTCCGCAGAGATCTTATTTTATTTGTCTGACTTCAGGTGCGTGAGACGTTTCGTCACAGTAATCCTTTATATGTTTTGCTATGGGTATAGCATTTAAATGTCTTTTTAGTTGTGTAAATTTACTGGTTATTGTCTTATTATTGTTTCCTAACTTCTTTGTACATTTAATTAATTCTCTCAGTAATTATTTATTTAATGTGGTTGTTGCATTTTATGTTTGATATCAAGATTCTGCTAATTTATTATAAATGAAAAAATTCTTTGATGTTACGTTTTATTTATTGTTAAGAAGATAGAAAGTTATGTTCAAGTAGGTAGAAGATTGCTACATGTGTACTAATTGTGTGCACAAACTTTTGAAACATGTATTTGATCCTTTGTACCATTTTTTAAAAATCTTATCAGCGCTAACATTCACTAGGTCCACCTTCGTGTTTTATACACTAACGGAGCGCAGAGTAGTATATGTGAGGTTGGTTTTAAAACACTACAAAAAATGTACCGACCGGTCAATGATATCAAAATTAAAATCAATAAATAGGCAATATACAGTGCTTGTAAAATAGAGGACACATTCGATAAAAAAGTGTACAATTTTTTTTGGTAAGCAGGGTAAAGTCAAACGCATTCCGATGATTTTTAAAATTTTTTCTTGTGAATAGTACTTTGTATGAAAAACCGAAGATGTATTAGTTAAAGATGGCAAATTAATGAAACAAAAATTCGCTCGGTTGCAAATTTGCTGTCTGTTCGTTAGTAGATGCAGGAGGAGGGGGTGAAATGGGAGTTAGATCTCTTGGCAATTGAAATTGAAATTTGACATATACTGGAGTGGATCTGGTGAGAAAAAGAGGAGTTGTGAAACCAACTTTTTAATTTTTTTTTTTACAGTTCGGTTACACGCGTTCTCTTTTATCACGCTATCAACTTAGTTCAGCTTAATCACACGGGGTAACGGAGGAATTCGCAAAGACAAGTTTTTCCACGATAACTTTGTTATTATTGACCTGACGAAAAAAAAGGTAAAATTAAAAATTGAAGATCTCGTGGAAGCGCATCTGGTTTTCAAATCGGACGGTAACTTTTCGTGAAAATTTTTTTTGAAAATACTCGTTTTTTACCCTAACACTAATACACAAAAAAGTAATTCCTTGATTTATTTACGAAAAAAAGAAGTTAGGGGGATGAGATTTTTTTTAGGTAGGTGAAATAGATAAGAATTGATGGAGCCGGAAGATTGGGGTGGTGGGTCAATTAAGAGAGGGGGGGGGGGGGTAGAGAAAGGAAAATTATTCAACCCCCTCGAACTTTTTTCCCTGTCATGCGATTTTCAAAAACCAAAATGGAATTTGTTCGTTATTACGTCTAACATTTGACTGAATAATTTTTTTTATTTTTTTCAAATAAGCAAACTTGTGGGAGGGGAAAAACCTTTTGCATTTTTTTTATATGCGTTTTTGAGTGCGAAGGAAAGGGCTCAGGGCCAGATACTGCAAACGAGTGGAAATCTAATAGCAATTAATTGCAGTACCTTGCCAACAATCACTCATTTGCATTTTTCTCGAAAACTGCTAATTCTAGAAAAAAAAGTTTCAAATAAAAAAGTTATGTCCATCTTTTACTTCTCGACACACTTGGTATCTATTTCGAAAGATAAAAAAGTTTCCCGCATGTTACATTTGAGAATGCAAATTTTCGACATAGCCTTAGAAAAATAATGCTTTCTGCACTTATTAAAATTTGACCTACATATTAACACATTTTATTAACAAATATATAGTGATAAACACGATAAAAATTTGAGAGTAATCCATTGTGCCGTTTTTGAGTTAGAGTGAGTTAAGCGGAAAAGTAATGGTTATATATATCCAATACACACCTAAAACTAGAGAAATGCGCCGCGAAAACTCGTGACGGTGTTAAATAATTATTTATAATAAGTTTAATATTTGTTGGAGGGTAGACTGATAAAATATGATGGAAAAAAGATTTATATATCCGAATGTTAAGCTCTGAAGTCCCTATCTCTTTCCCTTAACCCTTTATTCCCGCAAACGTATTATGCCCCCCTCCCTTCCTTCCTATTGCTTGAATTGCGATAATTTTTTTTAAATTAAAGATAAAAAAAATCTCACTTACCTGTAAAAAAATTTCTCTTCCGAGCCCTTTCCTTCGTACTCAAAAACGCATTTTAAAAAAAATGCAAAATTTTTTCCCCTCCCACAAGTTTGCTTATTTGAAAAAAATTTTAAAAATTATTCAGTCAAAGATTAGGCGTAATAACGATCAAATTCCATTTTGGTTTTTGAAAATCGCACGACAGGGAAAAAAGTTCGAAGTGGTTGAATAATTTTCCTTTCCCTACCTCCCTCCCCTCCCCCAATTGCCCCACCACCCCAATCATCCAGCTCCATCAATTCTTATCTATTTCACCTACCTCAAAAAAATCTCACGCGTGTAACCGAATTGTCAAAAAACATTTTTAAAAAAAGTTTGTTTCATTTCAAAACCAGATCCGCTCCGCTAATAGGGTGTTTAATGAAATTTTTTGCTGTCCATTGATACATGTTTTAAGATGCCCTAAAAAATCAAAAATACAGTATTTTTCGTAGTCAGGTCTGGTGTCCAGGTCCAACTTCAGGAAATTCCGAAAAAACGGATCTGGGAACGTGGCGATTTTTTTTTTTTCAAAAACGTGATTTTTATAAAGTTAAGATACTATTAACAGCATTATTTTTTGTCTATCACAGAAAGGGTTAATAGGCAAAAATGGATTTTACCAGGCCATCCAAAGAAGCTGTTATTTGCAGAGGATGTAATATCAGAACCAATGACCTAAAAAAAGGTATTTTTACTCCAAAAATGTTTGTATAGCAGTTAACTAAAAATATTTACACTTAACAGCATTTTTCTATGTAGTGGTTTTTATCCCCTATATTCACCACGTGTTTTAAAACAATTTTTTTGGAAATAAGCAAATTCATTACCGCAATTTGCTTAAATTAAATAAATAAAACATACAAAACTAGAAAATTTTTAGTTAAGTCATACAAAAATTTTTAGAGTAAAAATAAACCTTTTAGTAGAGCGGCAACCCTGAAAGAAACGACTATTAGTGAAACAATTTTGTAATTTGGTATACTGATATCTGTCATTAAAACGACTATTTTTCCGAGCAGCGCCAAATCAAAATGGCTTCTGGTTTCAAGATGGCGGCCGATTTAGAAAATGTAAAAGAACGAGTTTTCTATCTAATCTATTTATGTTACAAATAATAGTTGTTAAGAAAAATTGTTTCAAGTTAAATTCTTAATAAAAAAGTTACAGTTACACAATACAGCTTTTTATCTAAAGCTAAAAATAAAGGCGGTACATAGAAAAATATAAAAAAGTTACTTTTTATTTATAATTTAAAGGTTTACAAGTTTTTCAACTAAATAATTACTGTTACAGAAAAGAAATTGTTAAGAAAAATATTTTAAATTAAAATTTGAATAAAAAAACTTTATAAAATATGTTTATCTAACACTGAAAATAAACACACGGAGAAATACTAGAAAAGGATTTTATGTATATTTTACAATTTAAAGCAATAATAATAATTGTTGAGTATTCCTTTATGAGAAACTGAAGACATTATTTTTTAACCTAAAAATAATTTAATAAAAAAATAGGTAAATATTTTTTTAGTTAGACTTACATACCTTTTTTAAGTTAGTTGAATTATCCTTTACAATTTGTGCAAAGTAACGTGCACTACAAGCCGGCTTTTTTACAACCACGGTTGGTTTCATTGCATCCTTTTTGCAACTACATTAAGTTAATTGTCTAAGGGCTTTAGATACCTCCGGAAGTGTTGACCATTTTGGCACCTAAACATTTTCGGACAGGCACCATCCCCCATTTTGTAAGATTAGGCAAAATCAAATTTGATGTCAGAGACTGTCCCCAAAAGTCCCCACTTTGGAAGCTAGTAAAATGTGTTGCTCCAAAGTATCCTTTAAAGAGGGGGTGTTACACGTTGTCCTGTTCTTGGAAGTAAATAGTTCCTTTCATGCCTGATTTACTTCAGTGCAGGCAGAAGTATTGCAGTACATTAAAACAACAAACCGTTGGAATAATTTTAAAATTTTATCAGAAAAATTTTCTTGAGATTTTGAAATGAACGTGAAAACTTCTGTTATTTCTGGATATATTGTCCATGTCTTCCAAGCAGCTACTTTTCCTTTTCCAGAAAAAAAGGAAACTGTATCACACCCCGTTAGGAAGTGAATACCTCGTAATGCATCACACTTGCTTTCTCCTAGTTTTTGTGCTATCCCATGCACCTTTATTAACCCCAAACTGTATATTTAAACTATTCAACTCTTCTTCATACAAACAGTAAAAAAATTAAACCGTATTAGTCTTGTATCTGCTTCTTCTTGGTTACAAGATTTTAGAGCAGTATTGCAATAACTATTTTTCGCAATTTCTTCGCCGGACTCTACCACGAACTAAATTATTTTACTGTAAAACTATAGGATTGACCCGCGTGCATATTTTGTCTACGCTTACAGGGCCGAGATTTCAAATATTATGCCTCCGAGTGTTTTAATTTATTCCATAATTCAACTCTTATTATTACTTTATGGTCAAAGGATGACTATTATGAGAAGTGTAGAACATTACTTTGCGTATTTTGTAAAATATCAGAAGAAACTGACTTTGTGATATTTTACCCAGTAGAGTCTCAATTTTTAGTTCTAGAAAAAACTTATAAGTACTTTCTTATTCAAAATTTAATTCGGAACAATTTTTCAAAATAACTTTTTTTTTAAATCAATAGTTTAGCTAGAAACGTCGACCTTTTAAATTTTCTAAAACAGCCGCCATCTTAAAACCGGCACCCATTTTGATTTGGCGGTGCTCGGAAAAATAGGCGTTTTAATGACAGAAATCAGTATACCAAATTATAAAATTGTTTCATAGCCGTTTTCTAAGGGTTTTTACTGTGTTTGCCGCCATACTATTTTTTAGACCATTGGTTCTGGTTTTACATCCTCTGTGAACAACAGCTTCCTTTGACCGACCTGACAAAACCCATTTTTGCATATTATCCCTTCTGTGACATAAAAAAAAATTTCAATAGTATCTTATCTTCATAAAAACCAGGTTTAAGTAATATCTCGTTCTTTCGGAATTTCAGGAAGTTGGACCTGGACGCGACTTGACCTGACCTGACCTGATCACGAAAAATGCTGTTAAGGGTATTTTTGGACTTTTTAGGATATCTTAAAAAATATATCAAATGGACAGCAAAAATTTCAATAAAAATCCGACGTCCAAGAGGTCTACTTCACTCCCTCCTCCTGCACTTACTGACAAATGGACAGCAAAAAATCGAATCTGCTGCCGGATGATGGACAGGCCCGTGAAGAGCCGGTAACGGGCCCAGAGGTAAAATCAAATTGGCGCCCCCCCCTCGGCCGGCAAAATCATAACTACTAATTTTCAATACACAATTTGAAATACAATCAGTACAAAAATGTATTTAACAGTGATGGTCCTGGGCCCCGCGGCTACAGCCTACCCTCCTGTCGTCAGCCCTGATGATGGACTATTATTATTGAGTGTGCTAGTGTGTATTGTTACTAATTTATTTAGCTTTATGTTGAATGCGCTAGAGAACTTTACATAGAATCTAATTTCATTTATAGAGTTTATTAAATGAGTTCCATTAAACTAGTATCTGAGAACATGTTTTTTTTTCTGAAACCAAATTGACAACTGGTTAATACATTATGCGATTTTAAGTAATAATTAAAATTTTCCACTTTTCATTAGGCAAGGAATCAGTAACTTTTTCCCTGTCATGTTTGTTGTCCACAATAGGAAACGAAACAAATGTTTACATTGTTTATAGTAGTATATTTCTAGTAATTTTTATGATAGATGGTTATATTTCCTCTGTTGAATGCAGGGAGAGGAATAATTTTTTCGGTGTGCCCTAATGACAATTAAGATGTGCTAAAAAAGCCGGCCAGAGCTGGACACAACAAGTTACTAAACACGTAGAGAAAGGTGATTTAAATATGTATTTGATCTTTAAACAACTTTCAGTAAAAAATATTTTACTGTTAATCTTATAGTTAATGTAGAAAATTTAATTGCTCTTTAGATTACGTTTTACTTATAAAGTAGAACAAGAAAGAAGTTTTACACGCATATCCAATACAAAAACTAACATATTTGGGATAAATTATGTCTGCAAAAAATATGTAAGTAATAGAGAAATAATATTTCCTCCGTAAAAGAATTTTGCCTTCGCTTTTGTTAACCACAACTGTAACTAATGTTATATTATATCCTTATTTTTAACACGTTGCCATTGATAGAAGATATTTAATTATTGGTAACATTTTAACGATATTTAATGTTTTTCTCCTTTTTTCATGAATCACACTCTATTGTATGAAATTATACGACAAAAGTGCTGTGCTAATGAAATTGAAATTTTTTATTTTAAGACCCGTACACAAGATATTATACCTAGAAGTAGAAAAAAAGATTCAATGTATATCATTAAGTTCATGACGTACCTGACAGCTCATCTTCCAAAAAAATCATTTAAATACAGTATGAAATAAATTTAAATAATAATACAACAATAACTACTACATGTAAACATTATATTCTTCGCTGAGTTACTGAAATCAATATAATTATTGAGTATTTTATAGTATATTGTTTGCAGTTTTTTTTAATTCCTTAATATAAATAAATTTTTTATGTATAACTACAATGGTCATTTTGATTATCTTCCGATAATGCCATGATGCCATTTGCGAAACGCTCTTTAATATATTGTACAGCATTTTTGCGTTTTCAGAATTTTATAAAAGATTACAATACTCTTAGTGTGGATATACAGGCTGTCTATTTTATCAGGGCCCTCATAAGCTACAAAATGGTTGAGATATTTGAAATTCATGACCTACTTTAAGAGTTCCCAAGCAGCACAATTAGTTTATATTACCAGTTTAAAGCCACATTAACCTAAGATAGTTGATATAACGTAATTGCAACCATTGCTTTCAACTTTGAAGGTATATGGACTTAATAGTAATTTGGTAAGCAATATTTAGGTAATATTTTCTTATGAAATGTCTGATAAAGTCACATTGACTTTAGTGTAATTTACAAGAAATATTTACGTTACTGTTCCTTAAAATTTAACTCTAAAGTTAAAGTGCATATTGAGGTCTATGTGTAAGAAAATATTATATAATTTTAGACTAAATTATTAACTTTGGAGTCGCTATCTTTTGTCTGAATAAAAACAGGGAAATTTTACCAACTTTTTACGTAAGTATAACCTGAGTTTTGTCTTGACCTTGTAGTCAGATTTAGGTTATAACTTTAACCTCATGGTCACAACTAGTTCCAATTTTAGGAAAAATTTACCCTAATTTTACTTCTCCACTAACCTAGCATATGTGTTTAACCTAAAGGCAAATATTACTTCATAAAATGTCCTGAAAGTTATTTTTACTTAAAAAATAGAATTAGGTTCCTTCCCTGGAAAGCAAAATTACGTTTTCATTGTCTAAATTACTTCAAAGGACTATAATGATTGTTTTATGTTGATGCTCTTCCCAGTGTCAACTGTACTTTATTAGAGGCATAATGTCCTAATTTGTAGCAATTTATTTTGTTGTTGTTTGGGTTTTCTGTTTTCGTGTTTTTAAAAATAAAATTGGAGGTATTTTGTTTTAAATGCGAGAAAGTATTCTACAGCCAGTCAACCTTTAGTCGGCACAGCTGAAAAGTGCACATAGGACATAATTATAATTATATCGAATATGCAGTGTACTTAAAGATACTTGTAATTGTATTTCAACTTTTCTATTACCGACTTGTTTGCATTCGAAGTAATGACTACATTATATCAGGCAAAACAGTTGTTAATCTTTCAGAGAGTTTAGTACAATATAACTATTTTTTTTCTCTAGATTTCAGTACTCAGTTTGCAGAATGAAAAGCTAAGTAAAGTTCAGTAGTGTTAATAGTGTAACTGAGTGACTTTATTTGGATTGTATTCAGTGTTCCTGAATGTACTCACTAAAGAGAAGTTGTAAAAATGGTTTATGGCCCTATAGAAGGTTTAAACCTATACCTATGAACAAATTTAAGTTGATAGATGGGGAAGTAGTAATTAAGAATTAAAAAACAAGTTTCATATGATGTGTTTTCTGTTAATACATTTATTTAAATAAAAAATAAAGTATTAAACTAACCAACAAAAGATTAATTATTTTACCTGAAATATTTTTAAATTCCAAATTCACCGAATCCGTGATGTGATCATGTTTTTCTATCAAATGCAAACGCAAGTGGTTATTAAAGTTAAAACACAGTTTGCACTCTAAGCACAGGTATCTTTTGGGCACTGTAGATTTGATATAAATACGTTGGATTTGTTTATTTATACACAATTCTATTGTGCCGATTTAACGCTGACTGGCTGGAGAATACTTTCTCACATTCAAAACAAAACACATCCATTTTTATTGACAAAATACAAGGGTAAATTGAAGGAATAAACCACAAACTCAAAACAACAATTGCAGCCAAATAAGTTTGAGGTTAGAAACAGAAGTGACGTCACTCAATTTGCCGCCTTCTCTAACCTAATTTGGGAAATATGACCAATTTAGTTCTGTATGAACTTTAAAGACTTTACAATTTTGAAGACTACAAAATTATTTTAACCTGTATTGGTCCCATTTAACTTTAAAGTAAATAATATAAGTTTTAACACTTCGTCTCAAGGAAAAACGTCAATGAGGCCTAAAATATTGGGAGAGAATACTTCGAAGTCGCATGGCACTATGTTCGCCATATTTTTCAACCAGCTGTAATAGGCCATTTTACAATGAAATTTTGATGAGTATTTAATTGAAAAAAATCATTAATAGGTATAAGGTTATTTAACAGATACAAAGTACAATATTATAATATTTTATGCCCCAGGAAAATCCTGCCGGGCAATTGAATAGGCTTTTACAAATTTTTTAAAATACATTTAAGGTAAAAAAAAAATTTTTTCTTTAAAAACGTAAAATACTTGAGGCCCCTTTAATATTCCGAGGTAGAATGGATATATTTACAATGAAAATTGATTGGCAGTAAAAAACACACAGAGAGGGGAAGTGGACACATTATTTCACAACTACGTATGACATTATATGATGCACTCCTACTCCATCATTATAATAGAGATGTCTGATGGTTTCTAGTTATGTCTTTGCTGCTTATGCCTCGTGACTTATAAGTAAATCATTATTGTTGTAAATAAAATCGTATTAGTTATTTCTGAGAAAGAAAGATTGCAGTTGAAAGAGGATAACTGGTTTGGTAAATATTACCTAGCAACGATCACAATTAAACAAAATTTTTACGTTTAAATTACCTGTTCAGGGAAATATGTTCAATAACCAATAGGTCATTATAACTGAGCAGCTTTATTTAAGAGGTATTCATGACGTCGTCTCATTCCGCATTTACTTATATTTTACGTAAATTTTAAGTTAATTAGGTTAGGTTAAACGGGAAAACCCGACCAAAACGAGGGCTACATTACGTAATTCTGACTTGAGGTGCTACTTGGGTTATGACGGAAAATTCGGAATATGCGGAATATGCACAAGCTAGATATCTCCATTATTTCAAGGGACACGAAGAAATTTCTCTGGCGATTTTTTTGCAAAATAGAGCCCATTAACGAGGTATTATCAATTTTCTTTCAAAACCGCTGGGTTTCGAAATTTACTCTTCAGAGTGTTAAAAAGAAATTATGAAACAGGCGAGAAATGGTGACATTAAATAGAGTATTTTTCCCTCTTTTCAACGAGATATCTTGTCATATTTATTCATTAGAACTAAGCAAATAAGTAATATATTTTTTAAATTGGCATTTTTTTAACTAACTAGGTTCTTGCCATGGAGAAAAATGATGAAACAAAACAATTAATAAATCCAATACGTTGTTCTAATCTTTATTATAAATTGTAACAAAACATTAATGGAGAATAGGCCTCTTGCATGTGCCGCATATTTTAAACTAACTTATGTATATTAATATAGTGTTACTAAAAATTAGCAATTATCAAATCTGTTTTCATAATTTCTAACTGGAAAATATTTAGATAACCGACTAATATCCGGGAGAAGGGGCATATCTGAAAACACACTCATGCTGGAGCTGACGTCATCTGGCCTTAGGTATATCTCTGCGCGTGTATGCGTGCAATGATTCGGACATATTTGCGGTTATTTCCTAAAATTATTTAGTTGTATTCGGTCTGTGAATTCTACCATATTTAAAGGATTTAAATTGCTTTAAACATGACTGAAAAAGGTTATTATTTCAAAGGTCAATCGGATAGTTTACGCCGTACGCCTGCCTGCCTGCCTGCCTGCCTGCCTGCGTCACAAAAATATTCATATATAAAAAACTATAAGTCCTAGATTCAAAAAATTCTCCTGTATATTAGCTTCAATCGCCTCGCTGCATATATATAAAAAAAGTGTGTCGCTTAGTCAAAATTACGATTAAATTTTTAGCGGAGTAATAAGTTCATTGTTGTTTAAAGAAAATAATAAACAATAATCGATAGAAATAAAAAGACCATTGGAAGCGCTTATTTGTGTACTTGAATTAAAAAAAAAATCAGATCGATAGCCCAATTAGACGTAAATGTTTTTTTTTTCCAATTTTTGGCCTTGGATGGGTTCCATCAGCCAGCTACACAGATGGGGAAAAGAGAAGGAAGTAAAAAGAATAGACACATTTCACGCCCAGGGGTCTGGTCCATCAGGGCGACTTAAAATTACACATGGACTGGACCGCGGATGGTAGGTTAAATCACAAAGGTTATATAAACAAAGGCATATTAGGAACAAATATCACAAGTCAAGATAACTAATTGACAAACGACAATTAATATTAAACAACTGTACTACATTGAGATAAAAAATTATAGATTAATCGGAATACATTTACATTTTTGCTTGAAAGAACGTAGTTAAGATTCATTGGTAGTTGAAAACCCATATGTCTTAGTTCACTTACAAGGATCAATGATTCAGGTGTGTAAAAAGCAACCAAAGAAAATATGATTCATGTCAAGTGTAAATGTTAAAAAAAAACAATTTCTCAAATTTTTTCGAAATAAAAAATATCTTTACCACTAAAAAATATATTAAATGGCCATTTCTTTTGTAGAATTTTTCACTTTATAAAAACTACACTCTCTTTTTATGGTCTATTTCGCTCCACTATCAATTTATTAAAAGGGCATCATCCATGAATGGAATTAATTTAAAATGTACGCTAGCGCTGTGCGTCTCCTCTGACACACGACGTCACACGTTGTTTGCGCGCCTAACGGATTTATTCAAACATTAATGTTGAATACCGTCTGTAAAAGAAAAAATAAGAAAAAATCCTTTACACACTGTGTTTTGTATTAAGTAAAGATTCTAAAAATGCTAAAATTATATTTTGTGCAAGAAGCCTATTATTAATTGTTTAATAACCGACGACAACACTACAATTGGAAGGCAACTACCGCACGCAGATTTCAAATGTTTCCTGAAAAGCCATATAAAAAATAAATGGGAGTGTACATGGTCAAGAGCCGGATTGAAACTCAGGGAAATTAAACCATTTGTATTGCCCTGGAAAAACATTCCAAATAACCGCCACCATCAAATTATCGTATCCCGTCTATGAATAGGCCACACCAAAGCTACCCATGGACACCTACTGAAGAAAGAACCAGTAAGCAAGTGTTCTGCGTGTAATGTAACCATGACTGTTCGGCATTTCCTAGTGGAGTGCCCCAAATTTGCAATAGAAAGACAGAAACACAAATTAAAAGAAGATCTCAATTGTGTATTAGGAGAAGACTGCAATGTCAAAAACCTATTGATATAGAAATGTTAAATAATATTTGAAAACAACAATTTATAAGTATATGTGATATACCTACTCCTAAAATTTTTATTGTATTTTTATCATTTACTGCTACGTAATACTGTAATGTACCTTGGCTAATAACCCCCGTGGTTGATGCTAAATAAATAAATAAATACAAATTAATTGTTTAAAGAATATGAGTAGAGTTGAAGTTGATGAGTTTAGAAAAAATTACATCTCTAGCTTTATCCCGAATAATCCATTCAAATAGGGAGAATTAGAAGAAAAAAACTGATAAAGTTTTGAAATTTGGTAAAGTTGTTCATTATGGTTTACTATTAAACATATTAAAAAAGTCCTGAACTCAATCTGTTGCGCTCGAACCGCCATATTGAAGAGATGGCGTTCTGATTCAGTTTTTTGCTTATATCTCTCTAACCATTAGCGATATCGAAATTATGTTGATATAAAAAATGAAGCTTATAAAATTCTCTACAAGAAATGTTATAAGCATTTTTTTCGTATCTGTTATTATACTTTTTAGTAATACGAGAGCAAAGAGTATATTGATTTCATCGACACATTTCGAAAATTCTAAATATCGCTCGTAGAGAAGAAATTTATGATATCACTGTGTTACTCATAGAATTCGCAACAACTTTCAAATCCGTCTGCCCCCCCCCCGTTCGTCACGTGTCTTTTAAGCTAAATAACTTAATTAGTGTTAGCTAGAGGAAGAACCCCAAAAATCGATGAGTAAATAAAATGAAACATTTTATGAAAAAAATGCACGTGAAGAGTGTTGTAACATCTTTAATAAGATTCTATAAACACAAAGATACTGCATGGTATACTGACCAAAGTTTCGACAGTCAATATGATATCATCGGAAGATCATTAAAATTGTAAGTATGGCACTTAAACCTACAATCTTATCAGGTGCATTTTTTTCTTAAAATGTTTCATATCTTTTATATATGCTGATAAATTTTTTTCAAAGGTGCTGGGGTTCTTCCTCTGGCTAACACTAACTTATTCTCCAAATTTCAATAAAACCGAAGTTTTTTGTCTTAAGTCATTTAGCTTGAGAAAGACAGGCAAACGGACAGACGAATGGACTAACAGAAGGACAGGACATTTTGAAAGTTGTCGCGAATTCTATGAATAACACAACATTTTTTTTCTCTACGAGCGATATTTATAATTTTTGAAATGTGTGGATGAAATGCAATATACTTTCGTATTTTCAAAGAGTATAATAACAGATACGAAAAAAATGCATATAATATTTTTTGTAGAGCATATTATAGGCTTCATTTTCTTTATAAACACATTTCAATATTAATTGTTAGAGAGATATAAGCAAAAACTTAATAAGAGCGCCAACCTTAATGAACATTTTTGTCAAGTTTCAAAACTTTATCAGTTTTTTCCGTCAAACGTTGAAATTTGTTCTAATTTGATTGGAGTAGAAAACATACAGTAATAGACAATAATAATTTGTTTAAACGATTTTCAGGTTCCATTACCAAACTTCTAATCAACAAAATGAAATAACTAACTTACGAAATTTAAAAAAAGACGAGAATTCTACATATATTTAATAAAATATAATTGTTAACACAATTCAAAACACATTGAAATATTAACACAAACTAGAGTCTGACTAACTAACAATAATTTGTGCAAGAAAATCACAAATAAACAATAATAATTAAACGTCAAAAATACGTGATACTCCAATTTTATCATTGTAAGGTAATGTTTGGACCCTACAAAACGGTCTTACAGGGGTTTAATTAAAAAGGAAATATTAATTCGGACTCTCTAAACAATGCTGAGGAGGTGACTTGTGCGATTTTTATTTCACTACATTTTCTCGATTTTTTCGCAAAACAAAGAAATGCATTTTTCCCATAAGAAATACAGGTAAGTATAAATATTAACCACTTCGGTTCAAATTTATATTTTTTGGAATCTCGAACAAATTTGGGGTCGAAGCAAAAAAAAACGAAACTCTTTTCCATCATTAACTTCAGTCATCCTATTATATCATTTTTAATCCTTTTAATTCGTATATCAGGTTAATATTTAAAGATCATCATTATAAAATCTGTTTAACTGTTGATATAAATATTATGTGCCAACATTCAAACATTTTTCAAGAAAAAATGCTTGTTCTCTTAAAGAAGTCTTGGAATTAGATAGACATAGAGAAAATTTAACGATAGATGAGACGACGAACCCCGTGCACAATAAGAAAAATGAACTCAATGGGAAGTGCCTGTACGTAGTGTTGTCCGCTATTATAATATTCCAAATTACATGTGCTTTCATTGGCAAAGTTTCGAAATAAGAAAGGCCGTAGAAAATGTTTTTAAACTATCATTTATATTTAAAATTCTTACACCTGCAATAATTCTAAAACTAATCATTGTGATCACCCAAACTGTTAATCTAAGACAAAAAGTTACTGTTAGTAATATTGTTTTTTTTTTTACTTCAATATTGACAAAACCAAGGTCAGAGGTATTTCACACTGTGTTCATAAATTACAAATTTTCTAAAACACCTAGTAAATGTTACTATAATCAAAGATCTATTCACAATAACTTAACGAATTTTGTTTAGAATGGATTTCTGGAAACAGCAGAATTTTAATTTGAAATTTGAAATATAGTGCTTAAATTAGAAAATTAATATATTATAAATTAAATATAAATAATCTAGCAACTGTCGCCAGGCAATGAAATGTCTCCATTGGACGTTCATGAATGCTTTAAGTTTAAGATTCTGAAGAAAATCGTTAAATGCATATGAACTTGTAACAAAACTTACGCAGTATAGTCCAAGAAAACGAGGAAAAATAAAAGTTTAACCTTAGAAGACTCAGTCCAAAATATATTTTGCACTTTGAAAAAAAAAAAATGATTTTCCGTTAATATCTCATGTGAGTTATCAAAAAAAAGTCAAGGCACGTTTACGAAGTTACCAACAACTTGAGTTTATTTACATATTTTTGCGGTAAAAATTGACAGGGACAACGTTTTGCAATTTTAGAAATACACAGACTATTTTCGCGGATATCTTGGAAATAACTATTTATAAGTAAAAAGTATAACTTATATAATTGAGAAGTGATTAAATTATTTATCGGTCGATTTTTTAAATTTCTGTAGAACTAAAATTCACAGCAGAAGATGTTAAAAAGGAAACAAAAAAATTTTAAAGGATTTTCTGGTAGCTTTTTGAAAAATCATTTTTACTTGCAATAATTTTTGGTGTAAAATATAGAATCATAAGTTTGAAATTTCTTTCAGTACAGAAATATAAAAAACAAATTGGTACAATTTAATCAGCTTTTGATTTTTCATAGTCAGATCAATACATTTATTTGGTCTGACCCGAGGAGCAGAATCCGATGATATATTAAAAAAACGACACGAGAACACGCTTTTTAAAATTAAAACCTAATTTCCAAAAATTCCTCACCTCAGAGATTGTACAAAGCTTTACTGCTTTACAACTTTCTGATTGCATTTCCACAACCTCTCCCCCGTCTAAATAATCGTTGAAATCGTATTTTTGATGTTTAAGCTAAAGACTATTTTTATTGTTCTGAAGACATTTCGTAAAGAAACAACAAGTAGAAGTATTTCATCCAACTAATACTCTCGAAGTGCTTCTATTTGTTTGAATTTTTTCATTTCGTTATCCTAGTTTAACTGCTTTTCTCTATATTCTCTTATATTCAATATATTAAGTGAAAAATTCATTTTATGAACCTCTAGCAATTTAATAAATATATGTTCATATACAATATTTTAATAATAATCAAACATTTCTGCACACTTTCTATGTAAAATTACTAGCAATACAAGTAATTTACGTTTGTAATAATACAAATTGTTTCCTCAACAAAACAGAACCCATAACGTTAATAAAACTTAATTAATAAAACATACTTCTGGTAGAAAGTTGCGAAAAATCTTAATAACACATGATATGAGGTACTGCAAGGTACTCTCGCCGATACCAGCACCGCCAGATTGTTCAAACACCTTCGATCTACCCAGCAGTGAAACCAACAGTACCTGGAGAAGTGGCAGTGAGGTCGAGAACGACCGCCGACTAAAACGTTCAGTTCTTAAGTGTTTGTTGTGCAGTCGTGAAGTTACTTCGTAGGTGTTATGCTAGGATTTCCAAATTGTTGTGTTTGTGGATAGTGTGTGCAATATGGGGCCGAACTGGGCACCCAAGTGGGCTTTAGGGCTCGTCTGTGTACTTCAAGTGTTGTGCTTTTGGATTTATCCTGCTTTCGGACATATAGCGCTTGTTTTTCCTCCGGCGAGGAAGTACGAACTAGACTTTTTGGATAGTTCTAGGACAAAACCACCATGCGGCATGCCGAAAGGTAAATAAAAAATATCTTACAACTGTTACCAAATAATGTCTTAAGAATAAGTACGAAATACATTCATGTCATTGTATTGCTTTTTATAAAAATATTTGAGCTTTAAAATCCTGTTTACTCTATTAAAAAGTTTAATTAAATTTCGCTTTATCACTTTATCATTTCACTTGTTATTTAAAATAATAGAGTTTACAATGATATTTGTCGGTGACATTTCAGTATATAAACGAAACTAAGTAAAGTTTTCAGATAATGTTTTGACAGGATACAGGATATTCTTATCAGTTTTTGAAATAAGTAAATTTTTTAGGTATAATTGCAATAGTTGTCATTTTAATCATATCTCGATGATGCCAGCTTTGTTGGCGAAACACTCGCCAGTGTGCACCCTGCAGAATTTTATAGAATCATCAAAGTTCATAACCGTATTCGTGTATATTTTCGTTATTAAATGATTAATATCTTTTTATTTATTGATTGGTTTTTAAAAAAATAATAGAAGTTCTTCCTCTAGCTAATCTTAACTTACTGAGTAAATTTCACTTCGATCGGGCTTTTCCTTCTTAAGTTATTGTATTTAGAAGAAGTGTCTGGCAAATACAATATTATACTCTTCGTGTCGGCAAAGAGTATAATAATAAAGTTACTGAACTTTTATCTTAACCTATAGCATATCTTTAAAAAAGAGGACGTGCCCAATTGCAATTTAACTATTTCCTATGGATTCGATAAGCACTTAATTACAAACCGAGTAATTTGGTGCACTTAAATTCTATAAAACCAGCAAAATACCCGTGCCTTACTACGGGATTCATTAAAAATCAAAAGTTAACTCAATTTTAGGCCGTCATATTGGAATCATCATTTCGGAGTTTCCAATCTTCATCATTTTAAATAAATAACATCTTTATTTGCTCTTCTTATAGAACAATTACACAGGACCACAAAAAAAGTTGTCTGTGCTGGAGTACTGACCATACCCATCCCTTGTATTTTGAGCCGCTGAACACGAATCTGACCTTAGTTTTCCCCAGCACGTCAGGTTTTTTTACACCAAAAAGGTGGATCGTAATATTACTTACTCAGTTCATTTAAATCAGACTCCAGAAGTGATTCAACTTTAAAACTTAACCCCAATAACATTGTGGGGCTTCAGTATTGACCTCATAACTAAAGAAACCGTAAAACCCCATAACTCCTTAACCCTATACGCCACCCCATAACACTGTGAATCCGATGAAAATAGTGGGGAATCTTGATTGGGGAATTAATAAAATTGTGACATCAGACCCTTGTGCTTGAGTGTCATATATCCACAACTTCATGATCCCATAACCTCAACATCACATAACCTCGTAGCCCCTTAACTCTGAAAATCCAATGGAAAAAATGGAGTAGGATATTCGTGTCGTTGTGACATTAGAATCTTGAAATCAAGCACCCTATGGTGATATTAGCTCTTCAACGGCAAACCCTCTATCCTCATAACCCCGAGGATTCAATGAAGACTCTCCATTGGGGAAACAATTAGATTGTGCTCTCAGAACCTATAACCTTGCTTTCAAGTAAGCCTACAGCGCTCCTATTACATAACCCATAACCGTATAACTCTGGGAATATAATGGAAGAATGTGAAGAATCTAAACGGGGGAATTCATGAGATTGTGTCCTCGGAATCTTGAAATCGAGTAGCCCGTGATCCCTAGCTCTTGAAGAGTATGCACAAGGATCCGAAGTCACAATCTCATTAACTCCCCAATCAAGATTCTCCACTGTTTTCATCGGATTTCAAGTTATAGGATTCAGGAGTTATGAAGTTTTAAGGTTCTCATTGAGTTATGTGGTCAATACTGAAGTACCTAATATTATTAGGTTAAAGTTTTAAAATGGGATCATTTTTGGAGTCTGATTTAAATGAGCTAGGTAAGCAATATTACGATCCAACAGACTTTTTTAGTGTTAAAGAAAACCTGACGTGCTGGGGAAAAACTACGGTCAGATTCGTGTTCAGCGCTCAAAATACAAGGAATAGATATGGTCAGTACCCCAGCACAGACTATATTTTTTTCTGTAGGCCTGTGTTATTCTCTGTGACGGCGACGTTCGATTTCTTATTCTTCCATGCGTCCATCTATTATGCATTCACAATAGTCAAGCACCTTTTTACGTAGATATTGGCTGACTAGGCTATAGTCCAAGAAGACAGAATTTTAAGGGCGGCCAATTTCGAGGGCGGCACTGAACTTAGTTCGTTAGTTAGTGATAGCAAATATGTTTATACGTTTTTGCGAAATAAAATTACGCTGGAACATGTTTTGATGTGCGGAGGAAGTTTATTATAGACTTTTGCAGGAGAAGTATCATTGAAACTGTAGTTCTATGCTTGGGAATAGTATATAAATTACAATGTCAAATGTAGCAACTATGCACGTTTGAGACTCTTAAATATTAAATAGATCAGTTGGTTCCCGATGTAAGTACATATTAAATGATAATAATCAGGAAGAATGAAGAAAGAAACTTTCGTGTAAGATGAGCTAACCTGATTCCGCATTTTTTGCAGATATATAATCAAACTGTCTAAAGTTAAAACAATAACGAATGCAGGAATCTTAAATTTTTTGTAGACTAAAGCGATTTCTCAAAATTAATGCTTATAAAGTATATCACCGCAGGAGATCAAGGGATCACAGAGCTTGAGATTTGATTAGGGTCTGGAGCATATTTATGCATATAAAGGGACTTGAGTTCACCATAAGTCTTTTTATTAAATGATTCTTAACATAAATCTTAGCAGCGTATTAAATTAAATACCCATGTTTTTGCACTCTTGCTTGGTAGATATAACTATTGACTATTTGAAAAAATACTGAATAATGAATTATTCTTTATTGTGCTGTTTTGTTTAGATTTTTTTATTCAGGAGCTCATCGTTAATAATATTTAAATCTGAATTAATATCATTTATTACAGTATGGAATACGGTCTATTTCCTAAGTAGAAAGTGAAACCAAACTCTTCGTTAAAGTTAGTTTGTTCGCCATTTTTATGTTTTTGAGAATATCAGGATTAAGATATGTCATTAACTGAATTCCTTAGTTAAGAAAAAAATCATTCACAGCTTCTACAGCACTTAAGTTAGTAGCAACTTGACGATTAGAGTTGTTGTTTTTTATGTACCTGAAGTTTCGAACGTTCACTTGAACGAATTTCATATGAAAAGGAATAATTAATAAAAATCACAAATTGACTTAGGCGTACCATTTTTTGGTAATCTTAGTAACGATAGTATCGTTGCCAGCAAATATTACCAGAGAAATTGTGCGCCTAAGTCGATTAATTAGAAATTTTCGTATGAAATTCGTTCAAGTGAACGTTCGAGGTACATTGTTTTTTAACCAACATAGATATTGCCGAAAGTTAGTTTTTGACATATGGTACGCTTTTTTCAATTTTTATAGAACGATTGACTAAATTCTTCATATCTTTATGTTCACTCCAATTTTGATTTTATTATATTTAACATAAGCTTCGTCTCCAATCTTCATCATCAATTTTAAGTTTCCTGTTAAACATCTGACAGTTTTACATGATACATGGACATCGAATAGTTGATTTACATGGTGATTCTAAAACTGTATCATATCATTAACATCAGCAATATCAACAACAATATCATTTGATAGAATCTACATCATTAGGAAAGGTTTCATAATTAAAATATTTATAGTCTCTATCTAGTCTACTCTCGTTTTTATTTGTTTTAATATCGATTTTACAACTAATAACGCCAGGAACGGAGACGTCTTCCACTAAATAACAATATTTTTGACTATTTAATTGGTGTTTTGGAAAAGGCGGAAATTAAGTTACAGTTTAACGTTGTTCCTTACGTTCTACAACTTTATGTTATACCGCGCGTGTAATTTCCCATTAGGCATGTACATTCACGTAGCGCGAGAGATTTGACAACACCGGCAGCCGTAAATTCGTCCGTTGGTGGAGCATTCCAGCTCTGTTATTTCATTGCAGCCAGCTGGCACGCACGATGTTGTAATTCTTCTCCCCATGCCTAGCCCGCGACTACACACACGGTATATACTCTCCTAACTGTGGACTGATTGAATGTGTGTTCCGAAAATGTTCTTAAAGACCCCTGGACGAGAAGTTTATGATCTTTTTACAACCTTCGTTTTGTAGCTAACGTATACATTATGTGCATCATTGTTTATGTTAGACATATGTTTTTTTTAATTCGTATGACTTTGCACATCAATGCCATAAAGAAACTTCAAAGCGAAACTTGATTTAAGTTGTATTAGTTTTACACAAAATTCCATTTTAAATTTATAAAAATCACATCATAAATTAATAAATTTCTTAAAAATTATTAATATCCAAAAACCTCAAAATGAACATAATACTATTAGTTAGTAAGGGCTCTATGCGTTTTTAAAATCACTTCAGCGTCCTACAAAAATCAACATCGTTTTGAAGCAGATTTTTCATAAACATTACAACACCTAAATCTCGCCAATTTATCTGAAGAAACTAGCGATGATCATATATGGTACCTTGTGCGTGCTCGATAGGACAAAAAGTCAAGTAAAGGGGCTGGTTACCTTGGATTTGTAACCATTAGATTAAAGGATTCTGAAGTCAGTTCAATAGAATATTGGCATATAAAAAAATAATTTTAATTTTCTTTCCAAATTATTCTGTGTACAGTGGTCCATCCTACCAATATTGTTCTGACATTCGCATTCATACAGCTTAAGTTAACCTAGAAGCATTTAACATATACAACATTCCGATAATCCGGAGATTAATACGCCTCTACTTGGAGACTGTGTAAGGCCCTGAGTTGGCCTTTCTTCACCTCGACCTAAAAGATCTTTTGTAAATTTCCCTAGAACTAGTTGTGGGTTAGGATTCAAAAAATTTTTGCAATGCTTGTGATTTTCCTAGGAGCTAATTTCCCCATGTCTTCAGGCGTTAATTCCGCTCGTTCTTTAGCCTATTAAGGATTAGTACCTTGCATTCACAAATTGTATGTCGCCTCTACTTATATGTCCTAGTAAAATATCGTTATATAAAACAAAACCTCTGTGAAAAGAATAGTACAATATTTTCTATATCAATTTCAGCTATAAATAGACTGCAAGAACTTGCACTCGATTTCATGAAGTTTTTATAGAAATTTTCACTCGCCTTCTTTAGATTATCTCTTTCACTCTAAATCCGCAACCTACTAAAACACTGGTTCGTTCGCATATTTTTCTGTTGCATCAGCGAATATTAAATCAAGTAAGGACATTTTAACTAATTCTAAACTCAATGTGTACTATATATAAAATAAGGTAGAAAAGTTCAGGTATTTAAAGAAATATTTTGTTAAAATAAGGCTCAAATGTTTGCTGGCTATAAAGGAGCACTAAAAAGAGTTCATTTGTGGCTGATAATATTTTTTTCTGCTAGTTGTCAACAACCCTCCATTCATATTTCTTTTAGGATTTCACAAACAGCAAATGAAAAATCAAAAATATTGATTTCCAAGCTTTGAATTTTTTTGGTAACCTACATTCTGGTTACACTTATAGATATTAAATAACGTTAAAATTAATGTATTTATAGAACAGCTATATATCCAATCAAAACTGAAAATCTAATTAAAATTAATTTTTTTTTTTTAATTCTAGTAAAATCACAATGTGGGTTATCAATAGAATGCAGAATATTTTCATGTGTATTTTTTTTTCATACTTTTTCTGTTGTTTACAAAATTCTATAAAAATGTTTTGCTATAGCTATAAGCAATAAAAAAATAATTAACTTTAAAACTCTCAAGTTGACCCTTTTTTTAGTCGATTTCTGTATATTTTTAAAACCAAAGTGTATTGTTTGGAGGTCGCCTACTAGTTTCATCAAGCTAAGTGGTAAGGTAAGCACAAATCTAATACCAGAGACTATACGTATAGTCTCTGCTAATACTAATCATCACTACCGCATGTGCCAAAGGACAATGTTAAAAATAGCTGATTTTTGGCCTCCATCGCGGAACGCATAAGATCCAGAGCAAATGGTCGGAAATGGCCCAAAATTAATAAAAATACGTCTTCGTGGTATCAAAAGGCTGGAGAAAATTCCATTTCACCCCAAAAACGTAAAAACAACCCCCAAAATTGCTCTGAATAATAGCTTATACTGAATGTGAAATTTATATTTATTTTATGATAACTATTATCGATTCTATCTATATCGATTCGATAAAGATAACAAAAGGGTAAAAATTACCCCTATTCACACCCTATTCAGGGTGGAACGCTATTCACAGCACCTAATATTAAACCAAGGTGATTAAAATGTACAAAATCATATTTTAATACTAGTTGAGCCAGACCTTCAACTGATCCTGACGTTAGCATTCCTATTTTCAAAAACAACCCTAATAAGGCTATGAAATTATTAGTATTATTACAAAAAAACGCTTTAGTTAGCGACTTTGGAAACCACCAAATTACCCTATTCGGAGGTGCAATTTTATTCACAGTCTCGAATATTAAAAAAAATGCCACGGCACTTAGTAATGCACCAAATTATTTTCTACTAGTAAAATGGACAGACATCCACTTTGTCTTGATGTGAGTATTCTTATTATGAAAAACTACCTCTATATGAATATGAAAAATATTTACAGCACGTAATGTTACAATAGATCTGTATGGTTTTAGTCAACACGTTTTTTTAATAAAGAACAAACAGCGAGTTTAGACCAAAATGAAACAAAATCTACTCCAGTCTAGGAGTGACAGGCACTTTAGATAATGTAATAATAGGAAAAAAAAAGATTTTCATTTTATGAAAAATATGGAATCATAATAAAATATTATATCAACACTTTCATTCAGTATAAGCTATTAGTCAAAGCAATCTTAGGAGTTGTTTTTTATGTTTTTAGGAGTCAAATAGAATTTTTTCCAGCCTTTTGATACCATATTAATTTTGAGCCCTTTCCAACCATTTTCTCTGGGTCTTATGCGTTCCGCAATGGGGACCAAAATCAGCTATTTTTAGCATTGTCCTTTAGAAGGAAAATATGTAAATTGTACACCTCAAAAATCAAGGACTTTGACAACCGAACAAGAGGATGAATTCCTTGCTGAAAAATTTCTAATTGTTAAAGTGAGAAATCATTGCAAAATTATCAAAGGTTAATCTGTATTTAAAAATTTTACATTGTTCTACCACTGATGTCCAATGTCCAATGACATTAATATTGTTTAACATTATAAATACGAAGAATGAAGTTGATAGAACATTCATTGTTAAAAAATCAGCAAATATCATAACTGATTTTGTTAAAATATGCAGGTAGTATATGGCTTAGCGAAGTGCTACTTCTAAGCATTTATGCTTTTTGTAAACTACACAAATACCAGGGTGTATTAAATAGGTGATGCGACGACAACCCTCACAGTGGCTTCATAAGTGTTTGTACATAATGTAATAGATGGCAGGACCAATAAGTTCTCTCATTACTTATGCATAGATAGATAATTTTACAGGTTCTGTGCATACGTGCATACAGTGTTGCATACATTCCTGGCCTTTTGTTTTTGTTTAGTGAAACAAGAGTCCTGTGACATCTGACAAGTAGCTAAGTTAAAACATTGAAAGAATATATGCAACACTACATGCAGCATTGCACGTGTCGCCACAGCTAACCTCAAAAATATATATTTCTTAAGATTTACAAGTATTACGAAGCTATTATTAAAATTTCTGCCTGGTTCCTGTACTTTCAACCAAAGTCAAATTCAACGTAATGTGTATGAAGTTTTAAATAGTTTGTCACAATAAAATAAGACCCTTTTTGCAGGTTAGGAATCTAACCTATAATTAGCAGTCTATTTTTATTAATCAACAATATTGAAAAATTATTTGCGTGAATTGTTAAATATTTGCTTGGAGCCAGTATGGCTCCAAGCTAAAAATGCCTATACAAACATTAAAAATGAGAATAAACGAAAAAACCTTAAAATTTGAGGTTATGTTAGTTATACGATGCACATGCCCAGGTAATTGTAGGACCTTATTGCTCGCGCCATCTACTAAAGTAAATAGAAACCATGCAATTATGAAGCCATTATTATAATAAAAAAAATGCCGTACGTCGGACCACCTATTTAATACACCGTGACAAATACCAAATATACAGTACAGCCCGCTGGAAAAAAACACGTTCAGCAAATTACCGCAAAAAATTACTTCGTTTCTAAAAACCTGCCAGAAGCAAGCCACTGTTTCCGATGTGCAATCGCATCTGGTCTAGCGAATGAGGAAATAGATATAGAGATATATTGAAAGAGACTGTGTGGTGAATGGAAATCAGCATCAGTGACTGTCGAACACTTGTTAAACAATAAAAAATGTATAGCCGAGAATATTTTTGAACATGACATTCAAACTAAATTCATTACTAGTGAAATTCAACTTTGCACTTCTGCAGAATGCACTTCTGTTTGTGTCGTCAATGGCAATGCCTTTCAGTCTCTTATCCCTGCAGGTACTTCTTCAATAAATAAAGTTAATATTTTACAAAAAATGGATTCTGAAACTAATCGTTTATTTAAAAAAAAATCACATAAATATAAGCTTTATATTTGAACTATACAGGGTGTAATCAGTTTCATGTCGTTAAAAAAAACTGGTAATGGGGACCGACTAAACAAACAAAAAACCTTTATGACTTTTCCCTCTAGGGGCACTTTGAAAAAAACTGACCTAGGTCAACAATTTGAATATTAGGGTAGGAAACATTTGAGAACCACTGCCTTTCTGGGCCAATGGACGTGTAGTAGTTCCCAATTATACAACTTTTAAATTGTCATAAAAAAGTGCAAATATTACCGACCGACTCGTTTCGCCGGCCGGCGCGGCGCGGCGGTTCAAAGCAAAGGAGGGCAGCACCTTTGATGAGTACCTCAAATAAAAATGTAAATAATTCGTTATCTCTTATTGCAGAAGTGCAAAAGCAAATGGTGGGCGTAGAAGTTAAATACAGCATTTCTTAACATGTATGTTTTTTTAATTTAGAACAAAATATTGGAGCTTTTATTGTTGTTTATAATTTATCAGATTTAAATGTGTTTTATTAACATTTGTAACCCAAATGAGTGTTCTGGGTTAAAAGCTTAAAAAATGTATAATTATTGCATGACATTGGGAAATAAAGAATTAGACTTTGAGATACACGATAACAGAAAACAATTATGTGTATTTTAAGTTAGGAAAAAATCTGATTTATTTAACGAATTGCCGATCAGGTATCGAAAACTAAAATATTCGGTAAATTTAGAACTTACCAATGAATTTGTTGATTTACATAAATTGTTCGAAATGGCTTCCGTCGCAATACACTTTTCGGCACATACGTACTCCGTTCAACACATTTGGTAAATTAGGATCATTTTTTATGGTTTCTATGCACATTAAAATACCACACTAAACTATTAACTAACGTTGTCAATAAAGAAAATAAAAATAAAAACTTGGTCCAAAATCCACAACAAACACAAAAAGAACGAACAAGTAGTCAGAAGTCAAGAACTTAACGACTTGAACGGTAAGTCAATAAAATAAATCTTAACTGTAAATACGTGGTCCAAAATTCAAAAGAACCAAGTAACATACAAAACAAGGAACGGCTTTCACGTGTGTGCTTAACGAAATGTTCACAGAAACTAAAATACCGCACCACTAAAGACCTTACCATACCTAATTTTAAAAAGCCATAAAAAAGTGTGACTATCAACTCGTGTCCTCGTCGACGCGCGGCCTCTAACAAAGGAACACGGTACATTGAAAGAGCCGTATTAGCGTATTTGATGGTTAGAGGCGCCGACATACACGAATATAAAAGCCTATCCCAACATTCCAGCAGTTCCCAAACAATTTTACTGATAATTTTCGAAATTTTTTTTCTAAAACTATGGGTTTTTGACCCCATGTTATATAAGGTTTTTTTGTTCGTTCAGTCGTTCCCCACCACCAGTTTTTTTTAATGACATGAAACTGATTACACCCTGTATATTAATGGTAGGTGATAAGGAAATGTACCATATATGCTAATATCAAGTTAAAACGGTGTAAAAAAGAATAGTAACACAGGTAAACGTATTATTAAAACTACACACTTACGCAAAAAAACCTTCATAAACTGTTAATTAAATAATAAAGCCAATTTCCTCCAAGAACTAGTTGAAAATATATTTCTACTAATTTTTACTGAACATTCTTTGTAACTCAATATGTTAGTGTATGTATATTATGTGTATTTAAAATCATTAGTATACTACTATGAGCGTCTTGGTAATATTAAAGGTTAGACAGAAATTTCTATATTAATGTAGAAAACCTGAAAACAACGTGATATATTTACCTTATTTGGAAACTTGAAACTTTATGGTTACTACTGACGGCGATGTACTTACATATGCCCTATTAATTACATACCTGCAACCTGCATCTTAGTTACTCACATCTATGTGAGATCATCTAATAATATATAATAATAATATATAATATAGAAGGGGTCTTGCTATACTTATTTATTATACTCTTTGCAGGAATCAATTATACCTAAGAAATTAACTATTTTCAAATAACTGCGAAGAGTATCTTATGAAATGTTCAACAATTATACAAAAACTAAACGAGCGAAGAATATAATGTTTACATCCAGTTTTGTCTCTATTACAACAAGACAAAAATTGTTTTAAGCAGCATGATGAATATAATTTTTATAAAGAACTTTGAACATATATATTTTAAAGTGAATTATTTTTTATTTGCTTATATATAATTATAGTAAAGAATATTTTTATAAAATTTTGCAAATAGCAGAAAAAGTAATCTAGAAAAAATCAAAAAAGAAAATCTGTTTAAGAAAATGTTAATTTCCAATCTTTGCATTTTCTTGATAACCTTACATTTTGTTGTACATTCGATTTCAAAAAAACTTTATACCTTATTTTAGCAATGTAAACATGACTCTTGCAAAAAATATTGATAAGTCATTATTTAAACGTCAACTGTCACAATTTTTTTCAAGTTGAAGTTAATTAATACGCAAGTTTTGATTAAGGATCATCGTTGAAAATTTTAAATTTTTTCCAAATTTTAATAATGATTAGACAACTAACAGAAATTCAGAAGATTAGTATTCTTTCCAAATTGGAAAATAGATGGTATATAAGAGCAATTCCTTTTGAATGTAACATAAATAAATGCAGTGTAATGAAAGTTAAAAAAATATGAAAAAATTAAAGAACTATATCCGCAAGCATGGAAGAGCTACCGTGGCCTTATAAACGTTCCGACATTAATCACATTAATATGTTTGGGAAATTATGGTGAAACATATAAAAAAATTAGATAATCTTCTTCAAAATGCGGAACAAATTCGTGCCATAATTGAAGATGGACGGGAAAGTTTATATTATACCCAAATTGCAGAAAATTTAGTTTTATCGATGCCCAAGAAGATACAAGGAATTTTAGATGAGGATGAAGCAATGACTAAATATTAATTGCTATTATTTATGTTGTAATTTATTTATTTGTGTTTTAAATTTTTGTTCAAAATATTATATTTAAAAAATAATTCTATTAAACATAATACTGTTTATTTATATAGTTATTACTTAATATAAAATAACCAATATTACTGATTTTAGTAATCTCATCTAATGCCCGTTTGATATTATTAAACTTATATTATGTCGGTTCTATTTTTAGTCTATTCCCAGATTTTTTTAAAATGTTTATCAACGTATTTGTATCAACTTACCTAATTACAACTATATTTCCATTATTAAGTTAACTTCAATAATTAATTGTCAAAAGAACAATTTAGGCAACTAAAAAAGGCCATTTTCTTATCTAAGAGTTGTACAGGGTTATTCACTATATATTGAACCCCACTTTATTTCTCTTATTATTGAAAATAGAAAAAAAAGTTGTATAAGTCGTATATAGTCATATAAAACAAACAATATCATGTAATAGGTCACGTGGTACGAAATAATATATGTTTTTTAAATGGAACACCCTATATATTATTGAATTTTCGATTGCCTGATTGCCTATCTTAAATCTTTTTTGACATATTTGATATTCAGAATGCAAATAAGCTGCTTTATTGCAAGATGATTGACCATGCGTGTCAAAACACAAGTGAAACAAAAATAACAAGGTAGGCTACGAAAATAATTATTTTATTGTTTCTTCAATTTTGACATTTCATTATTAACATTTATTTAATCAAAATGGGTTATAGTGAGGCTGAAGAAGTCGAAATATTTTCCCTTTATGTGAAAAATAATAAAAATAACTGTTCTACAAGAAGAGAATACATGACGTTGTATCCGAATCGAGCTATTCCTAGTGTAAACACGGTTTTGAATTTTTATCGTCATAGTTTTTCAAGAAAACGACGTGGCGTTACAGCAAACGAGGAAGAAGATCTACATATATTGTTATATTTTGAAGGTAAAAAAATAATTTATTATAAAAATAGATCGATATCTTATTTTAATATTTGTTTTAGAAAATTCGGTTAATAGCACAGGCCCACAAAAAAAAAGTTGTCTGCGCCGGGGTACTGACCATACCTATCCCTTGTATTTTGAGCCGCTGAACACGAATCTGACCTTAGTTTTTCCCCTATATGTCAGGTTTTTTTTTAACAGCAAATAAATATATAAATATCACGATTCAACAGACTTTTTTTGCTGTTAAAAAAAAAACGGACGTGTAGGGGAAAAGCTAAGGTCAGATTCGTGTTCAGCGGCTCAAAATACAAGGGATGGGTGTGGTCAGTACCCCCGCGCAGACCACTTTTTTTGGTTGCCACTGTGCCACACTCAGTGTGGCACAATCTCACAAAAAAAAAGTCTTTTGTGGGCCTGTGTAGTTTATCAAATGCTTCTCCTGAAATGGGAAAAAGTTATTCCAAAATTCAAAGAACTTGAAAAAGTATCAATATAGGCCTTACAAAATATTACCCGTCCAGGAACTGAATGAAGACCAAAAACCTAGAAGATTGGAGTTTTGTCAGATCATGCTCCATAAATTAGATGAAAATCCTGATTTTTTAAAGAAATTATGTGGACAGATGAATCAAGTTTTCCCACGGCGCACAGTGGCACGAATCGTGATTTTTTCGTTCAAAATTATCTAGAGCACTTGTTTCGCGACCGACCGGGATATATTTTTTTAAATACTCGTTATTTAATTTTCAAAAAACGTAAGAGAGCCGATTTTTATTAAGTTATTGAGCTTAGCCAAGATGGCCATTTGTTATTTAAATCTTAATAAAACTTACAAATAAAAACTTTTTTCTTATCCAATTTACATAAATCTTGTTACTCTAGGGTTTTTGAGGTCGCTGAGTACGAATCTGATATCCAAATTTTCATAAACCAACCTGCAAGATAGCGGAATCAATGGCAGCTATAAAATGCTAAAAAATTAAATATTTTTGTTAAAGTTTATGCCGAAATCGGCTCTCTTACGTTTTTTGGAAATTAAATAACGAGTATTTAAAAAAAATATATCCCAATCGGATGCGAAACAAGTGCTCTAGATAATTTTGAACGAAAAAATCACGATTCGTGCCACTGTGCGGCGGGAGTTTTAATAGAAACAGATGTTCCTGGGAGAATAAAAACCAAAAACAGAGAAAGATCAAGCAAATAAAAAAATTGGGTAGAAAATCAATCCACTTTTGGTGCGGAATTTTTTAAAACAAAGTAGTTGGACCTATATTTTATTATTTTACTTTGACACAACAAACATATCTCGAAATAATTTTATCAGAGGTAGATCGTCTAATTCCAGAATTCCCTATGGGCGTATTGCCTAAAATAATTGGCATCAGGTCGGAGCGACTCCACATAGTATTTTAGAAGTTCGGATATCTACCAAATAGCCCTGATTTGACGCCATTAGATAGCGTTTTATGGGGGTTTTTAAAAGAAAAAGTCAATTTTAATCATAACGGGAATCTTCAGGTCATTAAAGCAAAAATTCAAGAAGAAATTAACTTAAACAGAAACCATAATAACTCTATTTGTAATATTTTCCTAAACTTAAGAAAACGCTATGAACTTTGCATTGAAAATAATGGTGGCCACTTTGAACAATTTCTTTATTGATTACTTAATTATGTAGTATTATTTTATTATAAAGTTTCCTCTTGCTTTGTTAAATCTGTTTTTTAATAAATTAAATATGAAGTTAATTCTAATATCATATTAATTATTAACACGTTATTATAGTTAGGTAATATATAATTTTCATGTTGAAAATACCACTTTTCATACGTGAAAGCGTTTTCACATACTTTTAGTATGTGAAAACGCTTGCGTTAAAGATTTATCACACGCCATGTTAAATCAATAATATTTTTGTTTCACTTGTGTTTTGACACGCATGGCTAAATCATCTTGCAATAAAGCAGCTTATTTGCATTTTGAATGTCAAATGTGTCAAAAAGTATTTAGATAGACCTATACAATATTACATATTTGAAATCAGGGGAAAAGGGGCTTCTCGAAAATGCAATAATATATTGGGTGTTCCATTTAAAAAAACATATATTTATTTCGTATCACGTGACCTATACATGATATTTTTTTTAATCACGTTTCAATAAAATATACGTAGGATCCTACAACTTTTATACGAAACTTTTTTCTATTTTTAATAATAACAGAAATAATGGGGGGAGAGGTCAATATATAGTGAATAACCCTGTACAACTTTTTTAAATCAGTGTAATAGTAATTAAAACCCCCAAGATGAATTTGTTAAACACCTCCTATCTATTCACAGCTATGAAATTTTTGGTACCCTTGTAGGATGGTGTACGTTCGAAAAAATTGAAAAAACTTCATAACTCTTAAACCGTCCAATCTTGAACCCCATATGTAATGGTCAATACTGTTGTTCTTGGGGTCCTCTATCGCCTTGTTTATTTTTGCAGTCTATGAATTGAACACCCTGTATGTGCATTATTGCAAAATTGCAAACTTACTTTAGAAGGGTCTATTGAATTAAAATCAAAATAAATGAAACATTTTCCGCGTAACATTTTCAAAATATATTGTCATTTCAGAAAGAACTGTTTCCATTTTCTAGACCTCTATTAATATTTGACTTGTAATTACAAAGTATTTATTTTATCTCTGATTAAATAGCAATGTGCACTCTACGGTGTTGTTGTTATTAGTTATTAAAACAGAAGGTCAAGTAAAATATTTACTATCTAACAATATTATTGAAATTACTTTTACACTTAAGTAAATATTGCAAGTAAATTCAACAGACGAAAATAGAAGAAATTGTGGAAATAAAAGGAGCAGAAAAATTAGAATTTGTGAAATTCGTTGTCTCATGCCATATTTATTTAATAAATTTCGCGAGGTTTCAACGCCTTAACGCAAGAGGTAGAGGTCTCCATATAAATAAATAATCGATGTTTCTAGCACGTCGCAAAATCCGTTAAGCCCAATGAACTTTTATTTTTTAATCGAAGAGGAATTGGATGACGTATATTCTTGTACGTATTGACAATTCATTTAGGCAAGCTTTGATGTTACTTGTCAATTATTGTTTCTTAAGTGGGTTAAAAATGGAAAATTGTCAAGTTGCTTTTGCAGAGGTTATTATACAGGGTGTTTCAAAAAACCTAAAAACGTTTTTAGAACAGGGAGTAAAATAAGCGGAGTGTGCCTACTGTAGAACCCAGGAAAATAATCGATAAATGGCTAAAATCAACTTAGAAAATACTTCTTGTCTCAGAAGACGTTTTATAGCAGGTCAAAATAAATTTTTAGAAACTACCCCAAAAACTGAATATTTTTAACGTCTCCGACGACATATGGCATGGTAGGCAAGAAATTAGGAACTATGCCGAAATTTGACTTCCATCCGGCGCGACGGCTTGACCAGGATAGGAGCACCGGATGACTGTTGTTGAAAAATATAACTTCATGCTGGAAGTCGAATTTTGAATTCTTAGCAAAATAATAGAAAATGTCAATTAGTCCATAAAAATCCTTATACGGATATCTCCATTGGGGTAGATCGAGAGCGGAACTAAGAAATTCTACTCTTATTGGATTATATACCGTTAGAACGTTTTTGTAAAGAAGCGAGGAAATCTCATTTTACTCATGTTGCTGCAAAAAGCCTTTCAAATGACGTTCTTGTAAATGATAAAATCACTGTTAGGAACTATTAAGGTAGCCATAAACGAACCCAAATTTAAGTGAACATATATTACCGTCAGCCAATAATCCCATCTATCTTCCAATCAGAAATATATGCTATTTTATGTGCCAAGGAATGCATAAATAAAGATATTCGAAGGGCAAAGACTATATACTTTTAGTCAGCCAGGCAGCGTTAAAAGCTCTCAGCTCTCATGTCCTACACCTTCGAGTCTAATATTGCCTGGGAATGCAGACAATCCCTGAAGCAACTGACAAAAAACAAAAGGTTACCTTGATGTGGGTATGACGGAATAGAAGGAAATGAATTAGTTGACGACCTTGCAAAAAGAGTTGCTGAAGCCCCATTTTTTGGTCCCGACCTATTTTGTAGTTTATCCAAGGGACACACAACGGAGAACATCCAAGAATGGGCGAAGAAACAGAATACTCCAGGTAAAGACAAGCGAAAAAGTTCAGCACTTATTCGACAAATGATGCCTTCTAGAACTCGAAAAATTCGACTTAAGGCTGATAACAGACCATTGCTCATCTTAAGAATATGGACAAGGCAGACAACGATACGTGCAGATACTGTGAGACTGCAGTAGAAACTGCGGAACATATTCTTTGGAATGCAAGATGCTAGTCCGTACTAGTCCGTACCTAGAAAAGGTGGGACGACAATACGTACAGATACTGTGAGACTGCAGTAGAAACTGCGGAACATATTGTTTGCGAATGCAAGATGCTAGTCCGCACTAGTTCGTACCTAGAAAAGGTGGAACTAGGGAGTCCTAGGCACCAATTAATTGTAGGTTAATTCACAAAAGATCATTTAGGTCAATGTGAAGAAGGGCTGAAAGAGCCGAGCGACCCCTTGAACAATCTACAATCTACAATCATAACCTTACTCTCCATTGCATGTAGTTGAGATAAACATTCTCTGCAAGCGGCGTTCGCCCTTGCCATGTTTAGTAGGCAGAATCTCATATTATAACTAGCTAGACAGGCTCTTTACCAACATTTATTTCTACACAATAAATTGTGTTATTTATATCATTTTAATTTCTCTGGCATTTTTGTGTGGTACATCGACAATTGAATGTATAGGATACTCATGAGGTCCTCAGGTCTATTATTTGAAAAAACTAATGGAAGGAATTCTATAAGTAATTAGAAAATTATGAAGCGATTAGAGCAATAAGTAGTGTTTAGAGTTAAGACAAGTGCGTCGTGAGAAGGCAGGTTGGAGACAGCTGTAAGCATTCTTATCGGTTACAGGACTCCGGTCCTTGGTTGTCTCTTAAAATTAACCAAACTTCACTGAGAAGTCTGTAATGAAGCATTCTTTAAATTCCTGCTCCATTACTAAGATTCCGGATTTACACACGACACCAATGTGCACACGACCCGCAAATCTACCAGCTCCCGTCTAGAGGCATGGATTTGCACACGACACTAAACTATACGCAGTTCTACGTCAACAGTAAGCGAGGATTCTCGGATATAAAAGCCGGCCACAAATCAACATAATTCGGAGAATGGATAATCCTGCCAATCTGTCTACAGCGTGCTGAGCTGGACATATTGCAGTTTTGTGCATCTCCCGACGCAAACACGACGGAACGAATGCAATCTGACCCTGGGAATCCTACAGCGTGTTGAACTGGGACCCCCTCGAGTCGTTAGTCATTCCCCGGCGCCGTTTCGCCGCCAAAGCCAGAGACGTCGCATCGCAACCGTTACACTCTCTCTCTCTCTCTCTCTCAGATAATAGAAAATGTTGTCTTAAGAACCGTAAAAGATACGGACATATAACCTGTACCTGTATGTTATGTAACACTGCCACACAATACCTGTTTGAAAAAGTAAATAAATTGTTTATATTTTTATTGGGCTGTCTTATTAACTAATCTGGACCCTGATTAATCTCCGAACCAGCTACCCGACAAGAAACCGTTACATAATTTGGCACCCGAGTACATTTTGAGACTTTAGTTTATTCCAGATAGCCCAAAAAGAGACGTTCACGAATGAGAGAGAGATATAAAGATATTTCAAGTCAAGAGAGAAAACGAAAATGAAAAGGATTTTGTGGTGGCAATCCAGACTACTACAATTGTAACCCCAGAAGAGACACGATTCCGGATAGTCCCGAAAAAACGTTAAACGAACCGATGTCCAGAAATAAATCCAGATTACTGCATTATAGACGATAGCTGTACCGTCATATATGGAGCAGTAAAATAATTTAAATTTATGTCCAGAGTCCCGAAAATACGTTAATCGAACCGATGTCCAGAAAAAACTCCAGATTAATGCATTATAGACGGAATCCTTTACCGCCATATATGGAGCAGTAATAATTTTATAGATCCCGAATTTTCCAACCCATGGAAACCCTGTATCTCGCAACCGTAACGAAAACAAGTCCAGTAAAACCAGAGTCATCCAAAATAAGTGATGAAGTCGGAAGTCCAAGTGCCAGACCTGCTGTCACCTCTGCCCCCGACACCCGAAGCCAAAAGGCCGCCCCCAATCCGAGACGCAACAGCCAACGCTGATGCCGTCCCCAGTCCGAGACGTACCGTCCCCAGTCCGAGACGTACCGTCCCCAGTCCGAAACGTACCGTCCCCGATGCCATCCGAAGTCCGAGATGTACTGCCCCCGATGCCGTCCCCAGTTCGAGACGTATCATCTCAGATGCCGTCCATGATGGCAACCCCGATGCCGCCCCCCAGTCCGAGACGTACCGTCCCAGATGCCGCCCCCAGTCCGAGACGCACCATCCCTGACGCCGTCCCCAGTCCGAGTCGTATCGTCCCCGATGCCATCCCTAGTCCGAGACGTACCGTCCCTGATGCCGTCCCCACTCCGGGACGCACCATCCCCGATGCCGTCCCCAGTCCGAGAGGTACCGTCCCCGATGCCGTCCCTAGTTCGGAGACAGCCCCAGCCCCCCGAAGACACCGACCCCAGGTAGGCCAATTGCCTGCCTCCAGGTGTTTTTCCAGGACGACGACGCAGCCCTCCCGGTCCCAGCTCCGCAACGGAAGCGACAGTTCAGGCGCCACAACCAAGATGGCCCCGCTTCCAGGATCTCTGACACCGTCCCCCCTGTCCGCCATCGCCCCCTGCAGTAGACGTCCGGAAGAACCACATTTGTATTTGTATACCTGTTTCTTGCAATTTTTTTGTGCTCATTTATTTTAACTATTTTACTTGTACCATGGTTCTAAGATATTTTACATACTGTTTATGTTATTTAAAAATTTGTTTTTCTCTACATCTGCACATATATACCAGGCGTATACGAAAGAATTGGCCATTCTTTCTTTATTTTGTTTGAAGATGTTTAGTAATTTGTTTTATTTTGATGTTAAGTTAGTAAAAATTTTCTCTTTGATAGAATTTTGAAAATTTTTTTTTTTGTAAAGAAAGAGGGGAGTGTAATGAAGCATTCTTTAAATTCCTGCTCCATTACTAAGATTCCGGATTTACACACGACACCAATGTGCACACGACCCGCAAATCTACCAGCTCCCGTCTAGAGGCATGGATTTGCACACGACACTAAACTATACGCAGTTCTACGTCAACAGTAAGCGAGGATTCTCGGATATAAAAGCCGGCCACAAATCAACATAATTCGGAGAATGGATAATCCTGCCAATCTGTCTACAGCGTGCTGAGCTGGACATATTGCAGTTTTGTGCATCTCCCGACGCAAACACGACGGAACGAATGCAATCTGACCCTGGGAATCCTACAGCGTGTTGAACTGGGACCCCCTCGAGTCGTTAGTCATTCCCCGGCGCCGTTTCGCCGCCAAAGCCAGAGACGTCGCATCGCAACCGTTACACTCTCTCTCTCTCTCTCTCTCTCTCTCTCTCTCTCAGATAATAGAAAATGTTGTCTTAAGAACCGTAAAAGATACGGACATATAACCTGTACCTGTATGTTATGTAACACTGCCACACATTACCTGTTTGAAAAAGTAAATAAATTGTTTATATTTTTATTGGGCTGTCTTATTAACTAATCTGGACCCTGATTAATCTCCGAACCAGCTACCCGACAAGAAACCGTTACAAGTCATCATACGTTGAAGAAAGAGCGACTGGCCCTCTTAATAAAATAAATATTTTCACATCTTTCAGACCCGCCGTGAGGAGTTGTTCGACATGCACAATTAACATTTAACATACCCTAATAATATGAACAATTTTCTAGAGTCCGAGTGCTGAAATTATTTTTTTTTTACAATTTTTTTAAAACAATATCAAAACTACAACAGATGACGGACTGAAATGGGGAAAACTTTTTTATTTATTATCAAAACACGAGAGGTCTCAGAACGAAGACTGTAGAACTTTTTAACGCATCGGTGCACTCCGAATACTCAACGATAGCCTTAAGTGAAACATGGCTAGACTCCTCCATCTTTGACACAGAACTTTTTGGCAACGAGTTCAATGTTTTTAGCTCTGGCAGAGATTTTACATCTATCAATCGTTCTAGGGGGTGGGAGGGGGATTACTATTGGCAGTAAATACGAAATATGTTTCTTCTATATTAAACCTTGAATCTGTGGGCTTGGTCACCATACCTTGACATTCTGGGAGTAAAAATTTCGATCGATCATCGGTCCCTTTATATATTCGTCATTTACATACCGCCAGCTGTGTCTGTTGCCGACTATGAATTTTTATTTGAGACGCTAAGTACTTTGAGCTATATGCAAAATAATGATGGCAATGTTCTCATCATAGGTGACTTCAATATTACTAAATATGCAAGTTATTTAAACGATTCACAACCCAACGGTCAAATTAGAGCCATGAATAATTTTCTTGATGCTAATAAATTTATTCCAATGCAATTTAGTTCGCAATTCCAATGACAATGTTCTTGACCTTGTGCTGTTCAACAGAAATTGTTACGTAACTCGTTCCATCGATCCTATAACGATGGAAGACATGCATCATCCTACCCTGGACATATCAATAGATATAAACTCCCCCAAGAATCACAATAATAACTTTCCAACTAACCATAATAACAGTTACAATTTTCGTAAATGTGATCTTTCCAAATTGTATAACCTTCTTGGCATTGACTGGACCTTTCTTTCCTCTTTTAACGACGTCAGTAGCATTTGCAGTCAATTTTACAATAAACTAGATCTCGTGTTTGCATCTTGCGTACCTAAGAAATCAGTCTCTCGTAATGGGAAATACCCGCCCTGGTTCAATAGCACCATCATAAAAAAATCAAACTCAAAGAAAGGCTTAGGAAGCAGTATGCTAGAATTGGTGATCTCCGTTTTACTAAGAGTTTAAAAACGTCAGGTATGAAATAAAATGCGATATTAATATAGGATAGAGAAACTTCGTGAAAGATTCAGAAAGAACAATAAAAAGAGATCCTAACAAATTTTGGGCCTTCATCTATAGTAAAAAAGGGTCAACAAAGGTCTCGGATGAAATGTTTTTGGATAGAGTATCACTTAAAGATCCTGATGATATATTAAATGCTATTGCAAAATTTTTTAGTCAATCCTATACTGACTCCTCATTGGACCCCGGGAATATCTACATTGAAAGTGACTGCCCGAATAATAACCCTGTTGTAAATATAAATTCATTCTCAAAGATTGAGGTTATTCAGGATTTAAAACGATTCAAACTTAAAATGACAACAGGTCCTGATTCCATACCGGCATTCTTATTGAGGAATTGCGCAATTATATTTGCATATTCCTTAAACTTAATTTTTAACTTAATATTAAAAAACTGTCAGTTTCCAGACTTATGGAAATATTCCAAAGTGTATCCTATGTATAAAAAGGAGAATAAATTAGATATTCAGAACTTCAGACCAATCTCTGTAATCTGCAACTTCTGCAAAGTCTTGGAAATCCTACTTCATGACAGAATATATCATTTCAATCAGCACCAAAATTTCTATTCACCAACATGGATTTATGAAGAGTCGTTTAACTACAACAAATCTATTCTGCGTCACTCAATATATTTCTGAATCCCTTGATAAGCATAGTCAAACAGATGTCGTATATACGGACTTCTCCAAAGCGTTTGACAGACTTGATCACCGGTTACTACTGGATAAATTAGATAAAATTGGTCTCTCATATTCCCGACTCCTCTTATTTAAATCTTATTTAATGAATTTAATCAATGGATTCAAGTGTATCGAATTTCTTGCCACCTCCGGAGTTCCCCAGGTATCCATTCTGGGGCCCGTGCTATTTAATATATTTATTAATGACATAATAGACGAAATTGATTTGCCTTGCCTGCTGTACGCTGATGACCTAAAAGTATTCACGGTTATTAACAATATTGATGATTGCTTTCAACTACAAACTTGTCTTAATAAAGTAAATAACTGGTGTATAACCAATAAATTATACTTGAATGCCGACAAGTGCAACGTGCTGTCCTTTTCATTAAAAACATCACCAATTGCTTTTGATTACCACTTGAATAATGTCATACTTCAGAGACCCACAGTATTTCGTGACCTCGGCGTAATTTTTGACAAGAAGCTATCTTTTACTCCTCTCATCGACACCATCATCTCTGAAGCCTTTAAGAGCCTAGTTCGCACTAGTCGTGAATTCACTAATACTGATACATTGAAAATTCTGTACCAATCATTTGTCAGATCGAAACTCGAATATGCATCACTTATTTGGTGTCCTAGCTATTGTACATAAAAACAACCTGGAAGCAGTGCAGCGTAGATTTGTCAAATTACTCTGGCTCAAATCTGATGGTACCTACCCCATTATTGGTTCTCCGCAAAAAGATCTGCTTGAAAAAAATAAAAAATAAAAATAAATAAAAATAAAAGGTACGGTTTAGAGATCGCCAAATGCAATAAATCTATTTTGATTTCTTATAAAGAACGTTACTAACACAAATGCCATTGAAAGGTTTTGTTCCAAATTTTTATAAGGTTTATGGTTTTTGATGCCTCCCTCAGAAAATATAAGGTGCCTTTTAATTTCGCATAAAAAAAGTATTTGTTTAAAGTTGTTAAATGCACATTTTGAGTTATTTTGCGTACTCAGTCGAATATGTTTTCACTTTTCGCGAGAACTTGGTGGTTTATGGTGTATTTTGAAGAGAAGAGATTTGAGCGACAGAATTAACAAATCAGCAAGTTTGAGTTGAATGTATAAAAATGGGCAGCTGTTGGAACCGGCTGACACCTCCCCACCAAATGTTTGAGAAAGTTCGTTAATTTTATTAATAACCAGACTTGTTACCGCTGAGCTATGCGATGTAGGACTCAGTTCCATGAGTGTTAGAACCTAAACTTAACAACTCATCATCGTCGTGGACAATTTTTTTTTACGGAAAATGAATGGAAAAGAGTGAGGTGTGATATACTGTTGAAACCAGGATAACGTCTACTTTCTAATGGTATAATAAATAAGTATATGTGCCAAAAAGTGTATTATACATCATTTAATCTGCACCAAAATTTGTTCAACTCATTTCGGTACCAATATTAGGTACTGTTGTGCCAAATATCAAAATCGATTCGCTAGTTTCGGTGTTATCATGTCTACACACGTATACACACAACACACAGCCATTTTTAGAAACTTTTCATTCGTGTTCCTAGGACCTCAAAACGTAAGATCTAGACTTATCTCAATTTTCGATTTTGGACCAGCTGCAGTAAGTTTCCCATTTTTATGGACGGGGAGGTTAAAAATATTCTCCAAAAGATCGAGTTAAGTGGTATTTTTTCAAAAAATTCCGCGAGTTAATAAATTAAATTATTTTTAAATTAAAATTAAATATTAGGTGTTTTCAAAATGTATTAACAAGATTGAAAACAGAAAAAGAAAATTTAACGACAATCAAATAAATATGACAGTTGTCAATACCACTTTACCAACACCGCAGAAGAATTTTGTTTAGGAACAACTCAAATATCATATCTCGCATCATATGTTTTATAAACTAAATAATTATTAGACAAAAAATAGTTTCTGATAATTATGCATGTTTCATATATTTTAAAAAAATATTGTGTATATAACGATAAGAAGTAAAAAAGTAGCTCTTTACCGGTGAAGATTGATAAATGTGACAGTTGTCAATATCACTTAAACAACGCAAAAGAGCTTCAATGTTGTAGGAACTTCTTTAACACTAGTATTCAAAGAAATTATCTTCAACACGCTTCCACATAATATGCCATTTTTAATTTGACTAACACCAAAAGATGTAATACAAAAAATATTTTAGTATAAACAAAAATGCCAAAAAAATATATTATCTTTCCAACACTTACAATAAAATATTGAGGAAAAATATTGAGTTCAACAAAAGATAGAAGTAAACAAACGCGTAATTATGAATTGGCAAAAAATAATAAGCGCTTCATTTACTTCAGGATTTTCCAAATTGAGAATGCCGACGTTAAATTAGGATTCTCATTAGTTTTGCTTTTACTGTGAAATTCATCTCCAATTTATAACCAAGTAGGGCATTCTTAACAAGAAATTTATTGGTATTATAGTTTTTAAAATCTTTTGTTATGTAAGGGTTCATCTAAATGGATCGAACAAGATCTAGCCTACCATTTTTTGTTGAAGCTATTTATTTGCTGATTTGAATAATTACCTAAAAACTTTACGTAATAAAAGTATGACTTGCCAGATAATATCAGAAGTTTAGTTTAGGTACCATAACATAAAAATTATATACCTAGATTTAGTAAACATAAAAACCCATGATATTTTCCTCGACTTGCTGGCTTTACAGACAACATGTCTTGGCTACAAACATATTAACTTTTTGCGACAAAACAAGAAAGTCGTGTTAAACGCAGATACAATAGATATGTAATTGATGTGCAATGGAAAAAAGCTACCAATAAAAAAAAAGAACGCACTATGCTTATAGATTTGGCATAGAAAAATTCTTAAGACAACACTAGCAGAATTAATAAAATAAAAATTATATACAAGCAGACACGTAAACATCCAATCATTCACGCTACTTATAAATGTGATAGGAAGGTTGGTAACAAGATCGGCCGAGCAGCACATGCTTCTCACCCCTTCAGAGCATTTGTGGGTTGAAATGAAACTATTATCGAACAGGAAACTAAGAATAATTTTGGATTTGGAGTTAGTTAAAGGACAATTGAAAATAAGATGACTTACGTCACCAATTGCCCCGTAAGGACAGTACGGATCTTCGCCAATTCCAATTCCATATAGACTGGAGGCAATTTACCATAGTTAAGTCTAATTCTCTTGTATGATTTTTCTATAAAAGCGGTAATTATTTTTATAACTATTGCCTTTGTGACGGAAATTTCTGGAAACACCTGCACACAATCGGGGCGGTTGATAATTTCGACTGCAGATTTTGTAGGGAATTGGAGGAAACTTTCATCTACATCCTAACCTCTTGCCCCGATCTTGTGACCCTTAGGCACAAACATTTCAGTATTGGCTTTTTGTACTGAAGGAAATATGAAATGCCCCGCTGTAAGGATTCTGGCCTTTGGGTTAGAATCCAGACTGAATGAAGAAATTCCCTGATCTTGTAGCGGAGGCACAATGTGCCGCAGTGTTTCAGGGCAGCGACGTTTCTTCGCCTCGCTTAAAAGGAAGAGACATGGGGATATTAGGACTAATATCACAATAATATTCCGTATTCCGTATTTTTGCGAATATTGGTTCAATTTATACCAGAGATTTTTTGACAACAGGGTAAGAGTCAAAGGAGACTGTTCTAAAATATATTTCAGCAGTATCTATTTTAGTATTTTTTACATGATAATTTTTATTATTTTCTGGTATATTCGTTCTGGCTTTTACAAAATAAAATGGATGTTCATGTCTCTAGGGACATTCGATAGTTAATTATTCTATGATTTTTACGATAAAAAAGTTAAGATGAAGACAGTTAAGACTAGGAAAATTACATAAAAACCGGATGTCAATTAGAGCATACTACAACTTGGGTGAAGTGTTAGAGATTTCTTATTCCCAAAATGTCAGCGGCCTCTACTGAAAAAATGCTAAGTAGAGGTAAAAGAGTATTCATATTGGTTGAACGGGACATATCTCAGCTTAATTTATCAGTTGTTTTGGAGCAATCGGTAAAAATTTTAACAATGTTTTAGGAATTCTTGGCATATTATCACATAAAGTATTATGGTATCTGTTTAACACGCTAAATTTCACATAAATCATATTTATCTCACAAATTTTTTGCACTATCGAGTCATGTTAAACCTACGTGAACTCTCACTACCCGATTTCCCATATGGGTGCGTGAACTAAATTGGTTTCTGTAGAGTTATGCACAGATAACACCACTCTTACCCAAAAACTTCGAGTTTTGAAAAATTCGTATAAAACACATTTATCTAGCAACAATTGAATATGATGATTATAGTGTACACATTTCCATTAAAACTAGTTCGGACTCTGTTTTAAGTTGAAATAAAACGGAATTTCTAACAACATAATCAAAGACATGTAAAATTGCGTATTCCTAGGGGCAAAACAAAAGAAATTAAAACTACAATGAAATTTGGTGGAGCAGTAAAAAAGCGTTAAAACCGGCCGCGACCACCTGGGTAATTATCTTTCGGATACCAGTCACGTTTGAGGTTCATGTCTAACGAAATTACCAAAGGATATTCAAGAATACTCATCAGGAATAGCTGAGTGATTCATTCAGTACAAATAACCGACTTCCTCTTTCACGTCAAAAAACTTGCCCGTCTCGCATGGTTAGTTGTAGTGGTAAACAGAATATATAAAATGCAGGAGACGCTTCATACGTGTTCAAAGATTCATATTTGATTGATTTTTTTGTGGATATGTAGTTAATCCAACAAAAAAAGTTATGTGAAATTTTATCGTTCAGAATCTTTAAATATATGAGTTATTGTACCATAAACGAGATATTTGGTTATTTAGAGATTATTTTTATACTTATAATGAATTTTAGAAGTACCACTAGGGAAATGTCCATTCCGAACACCTGAAAAATTTCTTTTTTTATTATTTATTGCTATTTTTAACCCACTTCTCAATTTAACCGGTATGTATGTTTTTTTATGTTTGTTCAAGCACTACTTTTCTATGCAATTTTCTCAAATTATAAGGTATGGCTCGGAGGTGATTCCATATTAATTTCATCAAGTCTAGTATAAGGTAAGCAAAAATTGAACACCAGATATTATTTAGTCGATAATTTGGCGAAGTCCTCCTGACCTTCCAGATAATACTATATGCTATTAGTAAGGATATGGGGGTGTGTTGTACCCCCGCACTTTGTTCGTTCTGTTCGTAGTTTTCTGGACAACTGCTTTCCTAGAAGGTGGATTGGCAGTCGAGAACCTATAGAATGTCACTCAAGGCCTCCACATCTTACACCTCTTTATTATCTTTGTTTTTCTTTTTTGGCACTGTAGAACTAATCCAATCAGCTAGCTTTATGGGATTATTTAGTATAGTATGTAAATAGGCCAAAAAACAGAGGATTTAAACGACGACATTCAAATTGGACAAAAATAATTTGTAAAATGATTTATCTCACCGTGTCTAAACAGAAAACTTTTGTATGCAACATTTTATTGTTCAACGCATTTTGGTTTATTTCAAGTCGAAATAGAAAAATAGCACCTTTCTAATCGAGTTTCCTCGATAACGGTTGATTTTAGTAAAAATTTGAAATTTTCTCAATATGTCTTAACAAGAAATTTTTGTATGCAACTTCTTTTATTATCAAGGGACCCACTGGTGAATGGCAGTTCAACCACTTAACTTAATAATTGCTTAGTAAAAGAGGTTTTGATTTGTTTTCTGATAATAATAAAATTTGGGATTTCCATTTTTTTTTTTTATTTATTTTTTTTTACTGAAATATTTTGATGTAAGATATCAAAATTTTTATGTTGCCATTCTGACAGCTAACAGATCTATCAAGATCAAGAAAAAAATAGGCATTTGTTGCTGATGATTTGAAAACCAATGATCGAAAATTAAATTTAATTAAAAAATATTATTAAAATCGACTTGTCCAAGAGTTTTTTTTTTTCTAAAAAAATTATTTTAAGTTTGATTAATTTTTTTCACACTTTAACCTTTCACTCTGTTACGATAAGAACATACGATTTGCATTAAATTACCTTACACCTTTTATAGATAATTACAGAACTAAAAATAAACAATGGGTTCGTATATTCATAGTGTCTTCCTTTTCAAATTAGTAAACAGACAATACCAAGTTATTTATTTAGAAAACTGCAATTAAGACCTGCTGTTCACATTATAAAGTGTCTAGCCGGTTCAGCATATGAGAAATGCACTGAAGCCTATTTACACACTTTAGCCTTTTATATTGTTCCTTGTCTGGAGTACCACAATTAATTCCAAACCTCTAACTTCATGCGTGGAGAAAATATGGAGGCAACAACCTCTGGCATCAAAACCATTTTTCTCTGGAATTCTGAATGATATTGGAATGAAATAAAAACGCAACGTTAGATATTTATTAGTTCAATATATATTTTTTTTTTCGTAATTTTTCCTCAATTTCTAGAGGTGTAAAATAAGCAATTATTTTTTTGGGGTGGTTTTCTGTAGCAACCTCTAGAGATACACCAACCAAAAATATCATGTTTAATCACCTAATAATCTGCTATTTAGAATTACAGCGGTTCGAACATGGTGGATCATACAGGGTAGATCTAGGCCTTGAGCTTGGGGGGTGGGTAACACAGCCGCGTGCTGAAAATCATAAAAAAAAATTTCCTTCGAAAATGAAAATTAATGAGCGGGAGGGGAAGACAATTAGAAAAACATTTCTAGTATAGGAAAAAAAATGTATAAACAACTAAATAGAATATATATTCAAAATTATAAAATAATATAATAAAAATTATAAAATTTTAAAACGAAAGTTGATGGCTTACAGAACCTTGAGAGGTAATTTAACCCCTCCCGTAAATCCGCGCTTGATCATAGTTAAAAGACAAATAAAAATTACACATTGCCTACGGGTTACATCAGTTTTCAAATTCAAACTCCTCTAATTATTATATATAAAAGTAGATTAATAGATGATTACACACGATTTTTTTGGTTGGTGTATCTCTAGGTAGTGAAAACTCACCCCAATAAAATGATTGCTTATTTTGCAAAAGTTTGAGTAAACATTACGAAAAAAATGTATGATATAGAACTAATATATCTAAGTTTCGTATTTGATTTATTCAGTTACCATTTATAGTAAAAGGTTTTGACGTAAGAGGTTGTTATTCCCATATTTCCCTTACGCATGAAGTTAGACGTCTGATATTAGTTGTACGAGTACTTCAGACAAAGAGTAATATATAAAAGGCTAAAGTATGTAAATAGGTTTTAGTGCATTTTCCATATGCTATACCGGCTAGACCCCTTTGACAAACCAACAATTTTACAGTTCTACAACACTCTTTCACTAAAGGATCCCGCCAAATCCTTGGAAATTGCGGCAAATTTGGCTTTGTGAAAAGGTAGTTTAAAGGGTGCTGATCAAAAATTCGCCTAGGTCAAACTCTCTAAAATCTAGTCTGCGAGCTTCACGAGACAAGGAATGTTAACAGATACGTCCACTAGCTTCGCTCCTTATAAGCATATAAATATAACTACCAATATGTATGTACGTAAGCATGTGTGTGTGGGGGGGTGGACAGATGTCAAATGTTGCAGTCGGCATTAGTATTACCCGACGTATTTTTTGTATAAAATGCTGTATGAAGCTAACTATATTCTTCTTCAGTATTCATGTAGCTATTTTACTCCTATAGACTATCGTGTAAATATATCAAAGGATTTATTTATGTGTCTTCATAATGAATAATAAGAACATAGTCAGCTTCAGACAACATTTTGTACGAGAAATCGGCCCGTGGTGCACATCGGGTAATGCTAATTCCAACGGCAACATTTGACATCTGTCATAAACCGCTGCCCAAGGAATCACTACTTCCACATCCAGATTCTCTATCCAAGTCAGTCACAACGAAAAAACTTTGTATGTGAAAATAATTGTTTATGGAACTTTAATAATATAATATTTGAAATCCTCTACCCCAAAAACCCATAAAACGATACCCCGCATCGGTAGTGGGGTGGGGGTGGTGATAGGGGGGTGGTAGTGGAGGGTGGATGAAGTAAAAAAATATTTTGAGGTTTCTGGTCCCTGTACATACACTTAATCACAATTTTTTTTTATCCCCTTCAATAAGGGGGTGGGGGTGGTAATGGGGGTGGCTAATGCCAATTTTTTTTTTGAGACCTTAGCTTCTCTTGTATATACTAAATACCAATTTCGTGGACTCTTACCTGCTTGATTTACCCATTTACCCCAAATTTACCCCAATTTACACCCCAACCCTTCGACGGAACAAGATGAAAATATAATCTAGTTCTAGATCTCGTTAAAGTACATATGTGTACCAAATTTCAAGTCAATATCTTAAACGGTTCCAGAGTAAACGTGCGCACAAAAAAAAGTTACAGACAGACCGACAGACAGACAGAAAATTTTTTTTCGCTCAAACTTAAAATCTCGACGTTTCATGACATTTTAAGCCTATATGGACAATAAGAATTTAAAAAAAAATTTTTGTCGTTACTATACATCCACTGGACGTGGAAGTAAAAAAATATATACACGCATCCACACTTCCCACACACGCACACACATGCTTACGTACATACATACTTGTAGTTAGATTTATATGCTTAAAGATAGGAGCGAAGCTAATGAACGTATCTATTGACCTTCCCTGTCCCGTGGAGTTCGCAGACTAGATTTTACAGAGTTTGGCCAGTGAAAACTTTTGATCTAATGGCCCCTAAACTACCTTTTCACAAAATTTCAGCCAAATTCGCTAAAATCCAATTTCCATAAGGATTTGGTGAAAGATATTGTTCTTATACTAAGGCAACCTACCTTATTAAATAACATTCTTAACATGATTCCTAAGCTTACTACAAATTTTTTAAGTTAATGTAAAGGAATTTTTATTGCAATACCAATTACAAAAACAATTAATATTATATGCAGGGTGTTTCAGATATGCAGTCATTAAATTTTAGAGGTGAATCTATCACAGGAACATTTTGAGCTATATTTACCAGTTTTTGCACATGATCTGATATCATGGAAGCGTAAAATGGGAGAAGGAAGCCCTCTGGAAAAACTTCTCATTTTAGCATCGATCACTGATCATTGAAGTTTGCTTTTTATCGCGTAATTGATCGTCACTTCTTTAAATTGTTAATATCCGATATAATTTTTTTCTTGTTTACTTCAGGAGGCCCTATAGCTCACTCAATATGGACCCATGCCTATAAGAAATTTTTTTAATAATTCTTGATATAGAATCACCTCTAAAAAGTAACTGCATACCTAAAACGTGTTGTATACATTTCTATATATAGTTCAAAGATTCGACTTTTACTTGGTGTAAATTCATGTCACTACTTTTAGATGAACAAATAAAATAACACTGTTTATTAAATTTTCACAAATTAATATATTATGTCAACTTGGCAATTGTTTCGTTAAATATTAGTTATTCACACGTGCGTACCAATCACTCAAGAAGTTAATGTTTAACGAAACAATTGTCATATTGGCATAATATATTTATGAAAATTTAAAGAACAATATATCATTTTTTTGTTCATGTATCAGAAGTGTTATCTGTATGTTTTTTAATAACCAAAATGTATTTAATTCCGTATCGGTAATTTTAATATAATTACCTATGTTATTAAGTTGGTTGGTTACTTCAATTGAATTAGTTGGCGGTTTGGAAGATGACGTATAAGCAAACATCGGCCAAATTATGCGACTGTTTCAGTACATATATTGAGATGTATACCTTTTTCACAGTAAACTTTATTCTATTTAATTCTATATATTAGAAACGCATTTAGCAAATTTCAATAAAATCTCGAGTCATTTTCGTGACAAGTTAATTCCATTAAAATTTAATTTTGATGTAGAAATTTTGAATATATCTATTATATTAATTACAAAAATGTTACCAAATAATGTTAAAATTATTTTGCGATCAAGTTCAGTAATTAATTTGACGACAACAATGACAAGAACAACAAACTGAGCAAACAAGAAACTTTTCTAAAATCTTGTCCAGATATTCTCTAAAGACTAAAATGTCAAAGTTTGATTGCACTTCAATTTTGAATTTGTGCACGATTATTGCATTACTTCTTACCTACCCGATGAAATGTAAAATTACCATTAAATATTGGGATAAATAATTATCTAACATCTTCATGCACATTACAAGTTAATTAATTACTAATTAATTAATCCTTCGCTATTTTGAATTATTCCAAGAAAAACGTAAAAGTGAAGGTTTTAAAACAAACAAAAGTAATAGTTTCAATTGCAACATTTTATACACTTGTAAACCTTAGTGGCCGACCACAAAATTTACTCACATATTATTTCAAACTTTGGGTTAAAATCTGAACTCTCACTTGATTAGAATGCATGAGACTTAACTAATAACTAGAAATATTTTGAAACTAATTTAAATTGCAACCTCATTTTTTTTTGTTACCTAACCTCGTACAAAAGAGACAGACTTAGCTAATTTTTAATTGCCAAAAATCTTATGTAGATTGTATGAAAGTATTCACATTACAAAATTAACATTTCTACATAGAAATCTGCGTCCACTAACATCTTGTAATTAAAAACTTTCTTGTGGACGTTTAAACCAAAATTTAGTTTAATTATATACAGGGTGTTTGGTAAAGTGATACCGACCCTGAACAGGAAGGTATAAGGGTTATTTGACATTTATGTTGTATGTATTTGTTTTTTTTTATAATACTTTTTTAAAAATCTCCATTTCTCACCATTTATGTAATTATTACGTACTAAGTTTAACTTTCGGATTTCTGAAATGTGTTTTATCTTTATCCGAAATAAATAAGGTTCCACAATAAAAATGACTTAAAAGTTTCTGTTAGTTAGAAATAAAAAATACATTTATAGGGAAAGAATTAGTACAGTGGCATTTCGTTTTCAAATCCTATTCCAGCCGGACTATTATAGATTGAAGTATAATTGACCTTTCGGTCCTCCTAGTGCGAAAATGGTCCATAGAATCAAGTTCCTTTACATTACCCTCGTATATTTGTGCGCCCAACTTAGTAGCTATATTTAAGTTGTTCAGGAGTTTGAAATAACCCCATGGCCTAGTAATTTTTTAAATATAAAAGTATGCATCATTTATACATCACATAAAACGTTTTAAATTCTATGGTTAATCATTATTTATCGTGGAAAAAACACCATTAATTACAGACTCCATTATAAAATGAACGCTTACGTAACTTATGAAGAATTCCACTGAAAGGATAATAGCACAGCTACATATCTGCTCTTTTCTTTGTTTTTTTTAACCACTACAACAAAGCACCTTAGATATACCGCGTTTCAATTTATAACTACATAAATGCGAATAAATTAAAATTAGATGAATCCTAAATCATTTGAATACAGGATGTATGACTGAAAAAGGACCATCCACGACAACAAGTACAGATGATTACCCAGAAAATCCAAATAATTAAGCCACCAATATGTGAAGTTAAAGGCATATTTCAAACTATATTTCCAAACATTCTCATGCACGAGGACAATTCAGTGAATCATAAAAAGTTTGTAAAAATATGTTTTTCTCAAAAATAGAGAATCTGTCCTGGAAAATAAGAATCATAATGAAATAAAGGAAATAATGGTTTTGGTCGCGGTTAATGAAAATCCTACTTTTCATGTTATAGCAATTGCTGAGGCGTTAGATTCAAGTGACAGGGCAGTAAAAAGGAATATCAAGAAAAATTGTTACCGATCTTACAATGTCAAAGAAACCCATGAGATATCTCCCGAGGACGATATCAAAGGAGTAACATTTTATGAAAGTGTAATGGACAAGGCAAGCAATGATGAAAATTTTACCAAAAATATTGTTTTTACTGATGAATAATCCTTTGTATTACATGGTCGACATAATCCTTCAATCGTTCGTTATTTGTGTCTGGAAAATCTGTATCGATTTTATATATCATAATGCAATTACGGACTCAATATCCCCAGAAATTAAATATATGGGGTGGTTTGCTGAGGGATCATATGATCGATTCATTTTTCATCAATGGCGCACTAAAGAGTACTTGAATCTATTGCAGCAGCAAATTATTCCGGCAAATAGAATGCTACTGGGACAAGTATTTAACCAGCTGTGGTTTCAACAAGATGGTTGTCATGACTTGATAATTCAGAATTTACTGAATAATACTTTTCCAAGTCGTTTATTAAGTAGACGAGGAAACATGCTAGCTCCTGATCTAGTTATTAAATATTAGAAGAAGTTTTTATGATCGATTGGGTTATTGTTTGGGTCAAGAAATAGGGCCTATTATTGAATATTTATTTTAATTCATTTTCTTTTTGTTTTTTAAAACCTTTTAATTTTATTATTGAATATTGTGTTTTGTTAAAAAAGAATGTTTTATAACACTTTTTAGGACCGAGGCATTAGGTCCTTATTAAAATTTATGCGAATAATTATAATCTTTTGATACACGTAAATTGAAATTAGAACAACTGAAAATGCGACTATCCCCTACCAGCAACAACGTAGTACTATATAGGCGCAGACTTACTTTGTGCCACAGGCGCTGGCACTACTCATTTTCTAAGCCTGGTGTAAATCCTGCGACTAAGCAAGAAACATTACAGAATCGTGGACAGTGGACACGGCTCTTTCAGAAAACACCTACATGCCGTTGGGGTTGTTAATAACCCCGACTGCAAGTTCTGCGAGATTAGGGGTCAGATATAGTCACGCAAAATCGTATTCAAAAAGTACAAAATATTTGCTGTCGATTTGTATGCAATCTGAGGAAAGATCACCTATCTGACAAATTCGCACAACATAAATGTTTAAAAATTACGGCCGATACAACATATCATTATTTGACTTTCATTCACAGACTTTTATTGATCTCCTTTCCAGTTTACCTTAGTCAAAAAACTAGAAATTACATACACAATATCAATAGTAGATTTCATACCAGACTAACAATGCCCCAACATAGTACAGCCATTTTCCAAAGATCATTTTCTCATAACGCTGTAAAACTGTACAATGGTATACCTGAAAATTTCAAATCAATGTCATTACATCAGTTTCGTATATCTATAAAAACAAGTATTGAAATGGATAAGTAAATAAAAATATGTATATATCAAATCATTAATTGTATGAATTAGTTACCAATTTCATTTAATTTTAAATTAAAATTGATTAAATTTCTTTTCGTTTCCTTTAGTTTGAAGTTTGTAAATGTACCTCTTCGTACAATTTATACTTAGTTTAATTAGGTTAAGTTTATTACATATTCTCAAAATACTCGGTAATATGTAAGAGTAGCCTTAGACTAAACTTCGCCGAACACCCCCAATATCTCACTTATTATAGTTACAATTTTTGTATTTCTCTAGAAAAATAAAGACGATTTATTATTATTATTATACGGAAGAAACTTCCATCCACATCCTAACTTCCTGCTCTAGTGTTTTGAACTTCGACATTAGTTTTCCGGTGTTGGAGGGAATAAAGGATGCTTCATAGGAAGAATTTTTGAATTTGGGTCGGATTCCGGCCTGAATAGGGGAATCCCTAAAGTACCGGAAGCGCAATGGGCCACAAAGCCCTAGTGCGGCGCCCCGCTAAAAGAAGAAGCCTGGTGTAACCGTGTGCGCGAGCACGTGACCGTGTGTGAACGTCTACCGGCGTATAGTGGCTCGAATCGTGCCTTTTTAGTTCAAAATTATCTAAAGCCCTTGTTTCGCAACCGATTGGGATAATTTTTTTTTTAAAATACTTGTTATTTAATTTCCAAAAAACGTAAGAAAGCCGATTTTTTAATTATGCTAACCAAAATTATTGAGCTTAACCAAAATGGCCATTTTTTATTTAAAATTTTTTCTTATCCAATTTACATAAATCTTGTTACTCCGGGGTTTTTGAGGTCGCTGATTACGAATATCGTATCCAAATTGTCATAAACCAACCTGCAAGGTGGCGGAATCAATGACGGCTATAAAATGCTAAAAAATGATGAAAAATTAAATGTTTTTGTTAAAGTTTATGCCGAGAAGTTTTAAATATTTCTGATAAGTACTTTTAAATTAAATTAGACTAATTCTTAAAAATAAATATCTTGTATTTCTGCTTACATCATTGTCATAAAATATTATTTTGGTATTCAGCAGATAACTTTCAAAGAAATCATTCGTTACTTTCATATATCATTGATCTAAATCTGACCAAGCTAGAATATCAACAAGGAGTCTTTCAAGTCAGTTCGTAAGGGGACTCCTTATTGATATTAAATTAATATAAAATAAAATTAAAATATAAAATAATAAAATTATATAAAAATATATTTTTAAGGAAAAGCTTTTATTTGAAAAAACTACTAAAAAGTAAAAATAATTTTGTTTAAATTCATACACATGGAAACCAAAAGCTTTGGGGGCGGTCATATAGCGCTATTGCATAGTTACTTTGCTCAATTGACCGCCCCCAAAGCTTTTGGTTTCCATGTGTATGAATTTAAACAAAATTATTTTTACTTTTTAGTAGTTTTTTCAAATAAAAGCTTTTCCTTAAAAATATTTTTTTATATAATTTTATTTTTTACTTTTTAGTCTACTTATTTTACAAACAGACAGACAAAACCCTTTCATTTGCCACCGCCATCCACCCCTTCCCTCTCCCTTCTAACACTACTTCCCACTTCTTCCCACCCCTTTCCCACCTCTCCCCACGTCTTTCCACCCTATTCCCACCGCTTCCCCACCTCGCCCCACCCTGTTCCCACCTCGTACCTCCCTATTCCAACCCCTTCCCACCTCTTCCCACCCCTTCCCCACCCCTTCCCCATCTCTTCCCACCCCTTCCCCACCTCTTCCCACTTCTTCCCACCTTTCCCCACCTCTTACCACCCCTTTCCTACCCTTCCCACCCCTTACCCACCTCTTCCCAACCCTTACCCACCGCTCCCACGTCTGCCATATTGAATTTAGAATGACGTCACACTTTATCGTATTTTACTCGTCAAACCCTTTCATTTGACACCCATATCAACGGGATTGTGACTAAAAAACAGATCTGCCATCTTGGGACGTCCGCCATATTGGATGTAGAATGACGTCACATTGTTTATCATATTTTACCCTTTCATTTGATACCCATATCAGGGGGGTTGTGACTAAAAAGCCGATCCGCCATCTTGGGACGTCCGCCATATTGGATTTAGATCGATAATGACTGTACTATGTTGCATTGTCACCGGACTTATACACGTGTGCCAAATTTCAAAGCTCTAGCTTAATTAGAACTACTCGAAATTCAGCTTGCAAGATTTGACCTAAACCAACAAACAAACATACAAACAAACATTGCAAGTTAAATAAAAGCTTTTAAAAAGGAACAAATTTTCTGAAATTTTCAAATATATCCAATATGGCTGCCTACATTATTTATCAATCATAAATATGCGATTCATTAGTTGCGAATCATAAATATGCGATTCATTAGTTTTGAACATAACCTTAAGTAGTTTCTTTTTTTATCTGTTAATATTATTTAAATGTATTTAGGATAATCAACAATTAAAAAAATTATCAGCTCAATTAGAGTATTAATATTATTAAACAGAGAAATTTAAGATTTAAATAATTTAAAATTTTTGCAGGTTTAAAATTCATGGTGTAAAACTCTTGCCTTAGGTGATGCTAGGTTTAATATTCTTGTTTTAAAATCTTTGGTGTTAGGTATTAGGTATTTATTATATTATTAGCAGATAAAAAAAAAGGAATATTAATATGACCTACTTAAGGTTGTATTCAAAATTAACGGAGGACTGAATCGCATATTTATGATTGATAATTAATGTATGGCAGCCATATTGGATATATTTAAAATTTCAGAAAATTTGTTCCTTTTTAAATTCCTTAATAATTTGAAATTTTTACTTAATATTGCCATCTTGCAGGTTGTTTTATGACAGTTTGAATATCAAATTCGTAATCAGCGACTTCAAAAACCCCCGAGTAGCAAGATTTATGTAAATTGGATAAGAAATTACCATTCGCCATATTGGATCCTCCATCTTCAATTTCTTCCTGGAATTTAAAATTTAGTCTATTTTAACTTAAAAGAACTTATAAATATTCATAAATATTCAAAACTTCTCGGCATAAACTTTAACAAAAATATTTAACTTTCATAATTTTTTGGCATTTTATAACAACCATTGATTTCGCCATCTTGCAGGTTGGTTTATGACAATTTGGATATCAGATTCGTAATCAGCGACCTCAACCCCCGAGAAAATTTATGTAAACTGGATAAGAAAAAAGTTTTTATTTTTAAATTTTATTAAGATTTAAATAAAAAATGGCCATTTTGATTAAGCTCAATAATTTTGATTAGCATAGTCCAAAAATCCGCTCTCTTACGTTTTTTTGAAAATTAAATAACGAGTATCTATTTTTTTTTAAATTATCCCAATCAGTTGTGAAACAAGAGCTCTAGATAATTTTGAACGAAAAAATCACAATTCGTGCCACTGTGCGGCGCGGCGCGGCGTTTGCTGCAAGTCGGTTAACCAACTATTTCGTATGTATATACCTAATAAGCAATAGGTTTCATCATAATCGCGTACCTATATATTATACGTACTTCTAACCATGCCAAGGAAATGTTGAGAGTCCAGGATATGTATACATAATATGTGTGTATTTCTGAAACTATCTCTGTATTTCTCGAGATAATATTCATTGCACAGACACATGCAATTGTAGCAGCCATTTTGAATCCATCAGTTTGAAAGGAGATCACAAAAAATCTAGCAGAAAATTTTATTTTTGCAATATAAATTGTTGAAATTTTATATGAAGCAATGGCCAGATTTAATTCAAAACTTAATAAGTACACTTATTGTCACACCGAAAACAAATTAAAACAATAAAATCGCTGCAGCATGAAAATTTCTTATTCACCTTTCTGCCTAATTTTTAACTCCACTAGTATTGTTTATAGATTGACAAGTAGGTGTATGGTGCAAGCTCTATTGCTTCAAATTTTACTGTTACTTCCAGGCACCCACAACTGAGGTTACTAATAATTAATAATCTATTGTCGCACAGTTTTCAAGAAAAGTGGTGCAAGGTTAAGTGTATTTCTAAATAGCATACTGTAAACACAATTGGCTTGTAATAACCTTCTTCCACGTATATCATTAACATGACACACATGCCACCTACAGCTTTATTATTATACTCTTCGCAAAAACGAAGAGTATATTGCATTTAATCGGCACATTTCTGAAACAGTAAATAGGTCTTTTCCTTTGCACTAAAAGCACTGAGCTGCACTGGTGTAAAATTGTCTTTCTTTAACTTATGATACCTGCATTGATGCCATCTGTCACTCAAAATTGGTGCCACACTTCTTCTGCAAAGGAAAGGACCGAATATCGCTCGTAGTGAAAAAATTTTCATATCGTTCAATTCTGAATAACTTTCAAAATGTCCGTCTGTCCGTCCGTCACGTTTCTTGTAAGCACGATAACTTAAGTAAGAAAAGTCCGATTGTACTGAAAGTTGGCGTTAGCTAGAGGAAGAACCCCATTGAATCCTATTTTGAAAAAAATCAGTCAGTAAATAAAAAAGTTATTAATCATTTAAATTTAAAAAAAAAATTGTTAATTCTTGTCACCTGTAATTAAATAGAAATCTTGCGAAATGTTATTCTTTATAATTTTTTTTTTGTTTATACATTTTACTAATATACGTAGTTCATAATAATATATGTAATCCGTTGAAACATAATTCTCGAATGATATACATTACAGATAATTCTTGTAGTGATGTGTGATGGGATAGATGTAAAATTACGCAATTATCACAAAATTTAGAATGTCCAAAAACAAACATTATTTACAAGAAAACTGCGAAGAGTATCCTATGCAATGTGTAACAATTATATAAAAAGCTCAGTAAATCGGCGAAGAGCATAATGCTTCCACTAGTTTGTGCTTGTTAAGTCATCACTCTGGATTGACTTAAGCGATTTCTATGAAATCTACCTCAAATACAAAATATGGCTTGAAGTTTCATGATGCTATGAATAGTGGAAGATGATCAAAAACTGAAAACAAGATTTTATAGTATCAAATTTGGCGAAGGCGCTATAGGCGTCTGAATTTAAGATGCCAGCGCCAAAGTGGAGAACTCGTGAACTAATTATAGGCCGTTTGTTTATTTATTTGGCGAATACTTATATCGATTTTTTTCTGTTTATTGTTATTTTTGGCGTTAAAAATAATAACATTAATAATATATGACCTAAAGGTTTGCAAGATTTTGTTGTAAGTGATTTGCAAGATTCTAATGGCATTATTCAGCAAAATTCATATTTTTTTAGGTTATCTAGTTTTCCCTCGAAACGGACAGTTTCTTCGACATAAACGGTGTCTGGCTAGTTAAATATTAATAAACCTAAATATTTCTTTAAATTTATGTACATTTGTAGTTTAAATCACTTTTTCTCAGGAAACATGAGTGACATTTAGGTTAAGCATATTGCAATGTATGGAACATTTGGGAAGCACTAAAAATGTAAAAATTCTAAGTGTGTGCATCAAGGGGAATATGTTTTAAATGCAGGACATATTATTTTGTGTGGTACAACCCATATTCAATACAAAACTTAATAAATGTGTATGTTCTATGTTTACAAACAAGTGTGAGATCAAATACCCATGAAATTAGTGGTAGGTACATTGAATATAGGTAACTGAAAAGATATTTATTAATTCTTTAAGTAAAATAAATGAAACAGTATTTTGTAAAATATGAAATAGAAATATTCAGAGGTAAAACATAATAGTGCATGGTGCAATAGTGGTATTACTTTTATAAATATACTGAAATTGCATATATTTATTTATTTCAAAAATTTAACTTACAATGTGTGATTGTTCAGAACATTATTATTGCTACTCGGGCCCCTCGGGCCACGGTTATTTGCACCAGCTTTTTCCCTCTCAATGCCTGGTTAAAGGTGTCTACATCAAAGAGGGTATGCTGTGAACATTGTCGTGCCAACTCAACTTTCACGAGTTGTCCCTGCAATCTACAAAGGATACCGACTAGGTTGGCTCCAGCAAATTTTATCTTGTGTAGCCCCTTTAAACGCTATCATATTTTTAATAACTTAGCATCTCAGTTTATCATTATTAGTTATTGTTGATATCATCGTACACTAAAGAGACACTGACAGAACGGCCTATAATTAGTTTGACTAGAGACCACCAGGTGGCGTACTCCTTATTTTCAGACGCCTATAGGCGTCTGAAAATAAGGAGTACGCCACCTGGTGGTCTATAGTAAAACTAATTATGGGCTTCTCTGTCATTGTCTCTTTAGTGTACGATAATATCAACAATAAGTAAAATGATAAACTGAGATGCTAAGTTATTAAAAATATGATAGCGTTTAAAGGGGCTACAATTTGCTGGAGCCAACCTAGTCGGTATCCTTTGTAGATTGCAGGGACAACTCGTGAAAGTTGAGTTGGCACGACAATGTTCAAAACATACCCTCTTTGATGTAGACACCTTTAACCAGGCATTGAGAGGGAAAAAGCTGGTGCAAATAACCTTGGCCCGGGTAGCAATAATAATGTCCTAGACAATCACACATTGTAAGTGAAATTTTTGAAATAAGTAAATATATGTAATTCCAGTATATCTAAAAGTAATGTATACTATTGCACCATGCACTATTATGTTTTAACCCCTGAATATTTCTATTTCATATTTTACAAAATACTGTTTCATTTATTTTACTTAAAGAATTAATAAATGTCTTTTCAGTTATATTCAATGTACCACTAATTTCTTGGGTATTTGAATCTGATACACTTGTTTGTAAACATAGAGCATACACATTTATTTATTAAGTTTTGTGTTGAATATGGGTTGTACCACACAAAATAATATATCCTGCATTTAAATCATATTCCCCTTCATACACACACTTAGAATTTTTACATTTTTAGTGCTTTACAAATGTTCCATACATTGCAATATGCTTAACCTAAATGTCACTCATGTTTCCTGAAAAAAAAAAGTGATTTAAACTACAACTGTACATAAATTTAGAAATATTTAAGTTTATTAATATTTAACTAGCCAGGCACCGTTTATGTCGAAGAAACTGTACTTTTCAAGGGAAAAACTAGATAACCTAAAAAATATATGAATTTTGCTGAATAATGCCATTAACGTCTTGCAAATCACTTACAACAAAATCTTACAAACCTTTAGATCATATATTATTAATGTTATTATTTTTAACGCCAAAAATAACAATAAACAGAAAAATATCAATATAAGTATTCTCCACACAAATAAATAAAAAGCCTATAATTAGTTCACGAGTTCTCCACTTCGGCGCTGGAATCTTAAATTCAGACGCCTATAGTGACAGAAATTCTAAATTCTAATGATGTCAAACGTCAGGAATTTAAAATGGCGAATTTGACATGGCTGCTATAGTTACAATATTTTTGCAAATTGACATATAATTTGATACATGGAGATTTCAGATTTTAAGAATTTTTCAAAGGAAATTAAACTACCCTCAAAAAAGGTGGCTAACTATGATGAAATAAAATTTCGATATCGCCTTGTTAATTGAAATTTATTACCTAATATCGATATCGAGGTTGATATAAAAATGAACAAATAACGAATTCAAGCGTATATTTAACCAATAGTGCGGGAGCTACATGGCTTTTTCAGAAACTCATCGTTACAAGCATTTTCTATGCGTTGGTTAATTTTATCGAACTTAAATAACGACAAAATAGACTTTTGGCATATGTGAAATTATATCATTGTTACAAGGCTATTTTTTTTTGTGTTTACACATTTTATGATTAGAATGAATAAAATAAGATCGCCAGAAAGTATGGGCGCAGCCAGAAAGGTCAAAGATGTAAAAAAAACGTAATTATATAGCATGATCGTTACAAGCTATTTTTTAGACTGAGCATGTTTATTTAAATGTTTTGAAGACAAAAAAAAATTTTCAGAAAGAAACTCCCTTCAGTAAGGCTAGCCAGAAAGAAAATGTTTAGGATTTGTGAAGAAAATTGGATATTTTTATATTTCATCTCAGAACTCTAAACTCATCGTTGCAAGTTCTGGCTCCTTTTTAAAATGTAAATATAAGCTCCTTCAACAATAGAATAGCCTCCCCAGAAAGTTCTTAGTGCCAACGAAAGTGCCATAGGCTCTTAAATATACAGGATTTTAACACTTTCGGCTAACTTCTGTGCCTCAGATGTATTGTATCATTATTACCTTTCTGAGCCTTGTAACGATGACATAGTTTCACTGATTTTTAGGCAGTGTTCGTGACGCACCAGACAGGAGTCGATTTTATGAATCGTTATCATCCATTAAACCATAAAAATATTTCAAAGTTCACAAAACTATGATGTTCCGAAAAAGCCACCTAGCTCCCACTCTACATCTTCAATATCGATAAAAATACACAAATAACGATTTCAAATGTTTATTTAACCGACTTCAGTATCGATATTGGTTAATAAGGTTTAATGAAAAATATATACCTCCACTTTTTTAACTATTTAACGTCGGCCTATTTCCGCTACCAGTGCCTATCACCGACGCCAGGAGACGAGCTACCCCCAACCTGGAAATTTTGCCGAACCTCTTCCCTTAAGAAGAGTAGGGATCTTTTACTTGCCTAACATTTAATAGACAAGGGACCGCCTGCTTTACATCCCCTCCAAAGGATGGTATATCCACTACGTAATCCTCGTCTGAAATTACGTTGCTTCCGCGTATACACTGATATACAAGCCGCTAAAAGATGGGACGAGAACACCTCACTATTAATAATTAATATAATTGGGAACATGATTCTGCAGCTAACTGTTTCTTTCGGAACAAAGCGTAGAATCAATAATGTAATAAAACAAATTGAACCACCTACAAAAGAGGTCGCAAAAAATTATGAAATAATATTTCACTGTCGCTCAGTTAATTGAACCTTATTACCTAATATAGATCTTGAAGTCTGTTAAAAAACGTTTTCGTATTACTAGCTTTATAAGTGCCATTTTTTGACGTCTGTCAGTGTTATAAAAGTATCACTTACAGCCCATCGACTAAAAAAATGTGTTTTTTTTATTGCTTATTTAAAGTACGCCTCAGAGTGTTTAAATCCAAGTTTTAAAAACGCGCGTGTTTTAAAGTTACCACGGCAACATCAACTACCTATCCGAGAAACGTGAAGTCAAAATGTCAACTTTTTAATTATTCATCTATATCTGTTACCTTTTGCTCTTCTATTTAAGTAATCGATGTTAGAACTCATTTTAAAGCAATATACATACAATCAGTAACAACTGTAGTGACAATAATTAATCCTATGTGACCGATTGCAAATTAATTTTTGTTTTTCTCATTTCCATGACACTGACAGGTATCCTGTTGTCACATCACGAATTCAACCATTTTACATTCTTAATTCTTATTTCCATTTTTTGTAGTAATAATACCAGTATTTATGATTTCAAAGTGTACCAATAAAAAAAATAGCGTAAAGTATTCGTGGATAACTGGTCTTTAAAACTATTTCGAGCACTTCGGCTGCGCCGTCGTGCTCGAAAAATCGCGCGTGTTTTAAAGATATTAATATCCACTTATACATTAATGTACTATTTATGCCCTAGGGCAAAAAGTAAAGTAATAGGAAAGTTAAATAATAATGAAATTGTGGCACCAATGAAGCATACGCATTTTTGGCTGCCTCCTGAATGTCGATACTTTCATCATAATCCATATTTTTATTGCAAAAACTCACGTAAATAACTTGAACAGCAGAAATAATTATTAAGTTATAAATTTGACAACTTATTGACAGTATCCATAAAAAGTGTTCAAGCAAACACACTCCAATTAGAGTCTAAGCCAACTAATAAATGAGTTTGATAAATCTTGAAATATCATTATTTTGAATGAATTTTCCTAAAAATTGTAATATTCCTAGTAGTACGAAAAACGTCGAATGTACCTGGGCTTGTATCGTGTATTTACAGGTTTCGAACACTTGCAAACCTCAGTCCTACGGGTTTGCAAACTATGTTCTCGACCTGTAAAATACATTTACAAACCTTGGTACATAAATAACTATTATCTAAATCGACATATAAAGTAGGCTTTTTTGCTCGTATAACGCATAGTTGACGTTTACCGAGCAGCTATGAATAATGTCACTTTATCGCTCGTCTTCTATAACAACGAGCGGTAAAGTACTTAAAGCTAACTCACGTTCATCTGTCCTTACACAAGTTTGTTTGGTCAAAAAAATTGACAATGTATTTTTATGAAATAGTAATGCTTCAAAACTGTTGTTAATATATTAAAAGTGAATGTACGGGTACAATTAAATACCAGATTTATTTATGAGAAAAATACGAACTTTATAATAATTAATAAAACTTAAATAAATTGACAGCGTGTGTGTTTTGTTCGTCTGATTATTTTATTCACATATGCAAGGTATACTCATATAATGATGATGAATCGCTATTTCTAGCTAAAATTCAACTTAATTATTCCTTTTATTTTGATATTTTCAAATGATTGTATTCAAAATCACGTGTGTAATTCGATCACATTATCATTATCGCTCTGAAGTGCTTGACGCGCCCCGCTTCGTATCGCGCGTCAACTTTCGAGCGACAATGTGGCATACTTAATATTTAGCGACCGTTTTTGAAAGCGGTTAAATTTTTTCAATTTTTTTTACCCTGCCCATGGCCTCTTTATTTAGCTTCTACGCAATGAAAGAAGATGGCCGTCGTTCTGAATTTTTAAGCTCTAACATCAAGCTAAGTGTCACAGAATTCTGAAGTCTAGATATATCAAAATTCATGTAAATCTGGAAAAATATTGCAATTATGGCAGTCATATTGGCTTCGTCATTTTTAATTCTTAACTTTTGACTCAGATTCGGTATCAGTTACTTACTTCTAAAATGACTAACTACCGATTACTTCCACATCCAGTGAAAGTATAGTAATGGCAAAACACTTTTTAAAAATTTTTATTGCTCAAATAGGCTTAGAATGTCATGAAATGTCGAAATTTTAAGTTTGAGCAAAAAAAAATTCTGTCTGTCGGTCTGTCTAACTTTTTTTTTGTGCGCACGATTACTCTGGAACCGTTTATGATATTGACTTGAAATTTGGTACACGTATGTATTTTAACGAGATCTGGAACTAGATTTATATTTTTATCTTATTCCGTTGAAGGCTTGGGGGTAAATTGGGGTAAATGGGAGTAAATAGGTAAATCAAGCAGGCATCCATAAAATTGATATTCAGTATATATAAAAGAAGTTATGGGTTCAAAATTTTTTTTGGCATTAGCCACCCCCATTACTACCCCCACCCCATTATTAAAGGGGGTGAAAAAAATAAAATTATAATTTAGCGTGTATACAAGAGCCTAAGGCTTCAAATTTTTTTTTACTTCATTCACCCCCACTACCAACCCTCTACCACCACTCCCACACACACTACCGATGTGGCATATCGTTTTATAGGTTTTTGGGGTAGACGATTTCAAATATTATATTGTTGAAGTTACTTCGAATAGTATGGATGCGGAGTGGCTTTGCTCGAGTAGGTACAGTGAATGCGCAGTAGGTTACCACAAGTAGTATGGATACGCAGCGGCTTTTCCCGAGTACTTTAGATGCGCAGTAGGTTAGCTCAAGTGGTATGGATGCTCAGTGGGTTTCCTCGAGTAAAATGGATGCGCAGTGGGTTACTTCAAGAAGTATGATTGCGCAGTGGCTTTCCTTGAGTAAATTTGATGCACAGTGGGTTACCTTGAGTAGTATGGATGCGTAGTAGGTTCCTTCGAAGAAAATGCTTGAAATCGAGGCTTTACTTCTATCGTGTATTTACGGCACACAACGATTTTTTATATCTTTGTCATGCCATTTTCTGCGTATTACTTTCACATCCAGTTGAAGTATATTAACTCAATAAAAATTTTTTGTAAATTTTTATTGTTTAATTAGGCTTAGAATGTCATGAAACGTCAATATTTTAAGTTTGAGCAAAATAAACTTGTCTGTCGCGTCGGCCTATCTGTTAGTCTTGTATCCTTCTGGTGCTCACGATTACTCTGGAACCGTTTAAGATATCGACTTAAAATATGGCACACGAATGTATTTTAACGAGATCTGGAACTAGATTATATTTTGATCTTATACCGTTGCAGAGTTGAAGGGTAAATTGGGGTAAATGGGAGTAAATAGGTAAATCAAGCAAGTAAGAGTTCATGAAATTGGTATTTAGTAAATAAAAGAGGAACTAAGGTCTCAAAAAAAATTTTGGCATTAGCCACCTCTATTACCACCCCCACCTCATTATTAAAGGTGGTGAAAAAATAGTGTGATTCGGGGTGTGTACAAGAGCCAAAATCATCAAGATTTTTTTTCACTTCATTCACCCATACCGATGTGGCATATAATTTTATGGGTTTTTGGGATACATGATTTCAAATATTATATTGTTAAAGATCCGTAAACAATTATTTCCACATGGTGGAGTGCAAATATAGTATTTTCGCTGTAAGCTGTGGATGTGGAAGTAGTGATTCCTTTGGCAGCGTTTTTTATGAACTTTCGACGAAATTTATCACAAGCAATTTTTGCTTACCCTACATTAAATGTAGCTTGATGAAATTATAATGGGACTTCATTCCTTACAATTTGATAAATATTTCAAAGGTATCGCATAAGCCAATGCAGAGTAATTATTGAACAAACAAGAAAAACATGCACAGGAATCGAATTGGTACCTCCACTTTTTAAAGTTTTTTGAAGTTGAAAAAATGCCGGAAAATAATTGGACCACCTGTAAAATATTTGTTTTTCAAACGTGATGATCATCGACTATCTTCTAACTACATAAGATATATCTATATATTTCATTTTAAACAGAGGCTGGAAACCCTGTTTTTATAACCAATATGATTAAGCACATTCTAAGCATTAACCCGAAAATCGTTACAACATCCATCATAATAGATAGGCGCTACAAAATTACAGTTTAATTCGAATGGAATAGTTGCCTTAGCATATAATTAAATTAAGGATCTAAGCCTCAACGGATTACGATACTCTGTTCTGTAGGTTTAAATAGTTGGCTTTGGTTCACTTAATAGTCCAGTCTGAAGTAGGAATTCAAATTTAGTGAATAGATTTGAATGAAATCTTTTGTACCGTCTTTGTTTTTGCTCAAATATGAAAATTACAAGGGTTAACGTGTGCTCTTTTAGTTTTTTAATTGATTAATTAATTAAACATTTAATCAAATTAATTAAATTAATTAAATCAATTAAATCAATTAAATTAATTAAATTAATTAAATTAACTAAATTAATTAAATCAATTAAATTAATTAAATTAATTAAATTAATTAAATTAATTAAATTAATTAAATTAATTAAATTAATTAAATTAATTAAATTAATTAAATTAATTAAATCAATTAAATTAATTAAATTAATTAAATCAATTAAATTAATTAAATCAATTAAATTAATTAAATTAATTAAATCAATTAAATCAATTAAATCAATTAAATCAATTAAATCAATTAAATTAATTAAATCAATTAAATTAATTAAATCAATTAAATTAATTAAATTAATTAAATCAATTAAATTAATTAAATTAATTAAATTAATTAAATTAATTAAATTAATTAAATTAATTAAATTAATTAAATTAATTAAATTAATTAAATTAATTAAATTAATTAAATTAATTAAATTAATTAAATTAATTAAATTAAATTAATTAAATTAAAATTAATTAAATTAATTAAATTAATTAAATTAATTAAATTAATTAATTAAATTAATTAAATTAATTAATTAAATTAATTAAATTAATTAAATTAATCAATTTAACCAAATTAATCAAATTAATCCAATTAATGAAATTAATCAAATTTGTTTATTTATTTAAATGAATTTAATTGATTGAATCAATTAGACCAATTATATTAACCAAATTAAATAAATTGATTAATTTAATCAAATTAATTAAAAATTAGAAAGTTTATAAATTAATGACACACAAACTATAGTAAATGCAAAAAAACTGTAAAGAACTCTTTTGTAGTTTATAAAAAGACTTTAATTTGAGATCTGAACACTTGGTCACTTGACCTAGTTATGATTATTTAAAATGTACTCAATTTTCGGCCCTTTGGACACACGCAAGTTGCACTCATTTCTCGCTTATATGTTAAATATTTGGACAAAAAATGTTGCAGTGTGTGCTATTTAAAACCGCAACACCCTGTTATTTTGGAACGCGTTATCCGGTTTTAATTTTTATTTTTTAGGGGCAGAACTCGCAGAGCTCTAGGCGACTATTATTTAAAAAAATGTAATTTTCATATTTTCAAGGCCCATTAAGTTTCCATAAAGGGGTGGAAACGATATCGACTGTTAGGAAATTATTCATCGGCAAATTGGAGAAAACGTATTCAATTCGCAGTTGTCTCAAATACCCTATACAAAATTTTAAATAGATACCTCATATATTCATTATTCAATGACGTTTCGACTGGCCCTGTTAGAAGTCTCTGTTATGAAGTAATAAAATAAAATTTGACAAATTATTATTTCTAATAAAATAGGAAGGAATTAGTAGGGTCGAAAACAAATAGTGAGGAAAATAGTGCCATACACCCCAAAGAGGAAACACGAAGCAGCTACGGACACGTGTTTTGGAATTATTGTTCCTCATCAGCGTAGCGTAGCAACAAAAAGGATCTGGAAGGGACAGATAGGAACAATAATTGAAGGTTGAAAACACAGTACACAGTACTCTTATTTGTGCATTCATATCTAGATCGGCCTATTTAAGACCTTCGTTTTTGACTTCCGGTTATTTCTGGAAATTTTGAGAAAACGTACCGAAGGTGGTTTTTACTCTAACAAGGTGCAAATACTTCAACGTGTCCTTTATAAACACGAAATAATAGTTACTGACATTTTTATGGCGGTTAAAAGTTTGAATATGCAAAAATACGTTCGTCAACTATCAATAATGACGGTTTTCTTCAAAATAGCATGTTTTTTTAACCAAATGGTATTTTAAGGTTTCTTTACTCTAGAATTGTTTGGGAGACCCTCAAAATACACGTATGAGGGCTTACTGACATTTTCAACTAGTGGACTTACCCCCTTTCACCTCTTAAATTCGCCTCTATATTCAACTCATGCTTTTAAAAAATATTATTGATAAATTGATGTTATTTCGGGATGTTATGAACCACTGGAGATCTCAAAACTGAATTTTATTGAAATGTTACGTAAAGTAATACATTATTTTTAATGCGTAAAACATATGTTTATGAAAATAGTGAAGAAAAGTAAAAAGCGTTAAAAAATAGTTATTTATGATATAAGTGTTAAAAGATATAAGATCTTTATTGGGCAGAATTTTAAGGGGTACAATTTTCATAATAACCTCCATTTTGTTATCTCTAAGCGTTCTTGAGTTACAACCAAGAAACCATTTTGGAGCAGCTTTCCCACTACCCCTCCCCCCCCCCTCCACCGGGAGCACAGCCACCATGACCCGAAAAATCTACAGTATTATTGGGGACATCAAAATGAACATCTCTATAAATTTTCAAAAATCTCCCAATGATTTCCGCTAACTTATCATATAACGTCTAATTACTTCCACATCCAGTGGAAGTATAGTAGCGACAAAAATTTTTTTTAAAATTTTTATTGTTCAAATGGGCTTAGAATGTCACGAAACGTCGAGATTTTAAGTTTGAGAGAAAAAAAATTTCTGTCTGTCGGTCTGTAACTTTTTTGTGCGCACTCTGGAACCGTTTGAAATATTAACTTGAAATTTGGTACACACATGTACTTTAGCGAGATCTAGAATTAGGTTATATTTTCATCTTGTTCCGTCGAAGGGTTGGGGGGTAAATTGGGGTAAATTTGTGGAAAATAGGTAAATCAAGCAGGTTAAGAGTCCATAAAACTGGTATTTAGTATATACAAGAGAAGCTGAGGTCTCAAAAAAAATTTTGGCATTAGCCACCCCCATTACCACTCCCACCCCATTATTAAAGGGGATGAAAAAAAAATTGTGATTTAGGGTGTGTACAAGAACCAAAAACCTCAAAATGTTTTTTTACTTCATCCACCCCCACTACCACCCCCTATCACCACCCCCACCCCGCTACCGATGTGGGGTATCGTTTTATGGGTTTTTGGGGTAGAGGATTTCAAATATTATATTATTAAAGTTCCATAAACAATTATTTCCACATACAAAATTTTTTCGTTGTGAGTGACTTAGATAAAAAATCGGATGTGGAAGTAGTGATTCCTTGGGCAGCGGTTTTTTACTGTAGTATCTAAGCACTAAAGTTAAACTTTTTATTACGATGTGGAATCTTGTGGAAACTAACCACATAAGTGACAAAAATAAACTTTAGTGCCCAGGTGTGTATTAAGTTTTTTTTTTAATCCAGAATTTGTGAAATTAAGTGACAATAAGATTATTTCAATGTCAAATCTGAATAATTTTTTGTAAGAACTTTTATCTGTCACCTTCGCCAACTACAAGAAATCATACAACTTTGGATAATTTTGCTGACTATTTCTAGCACTTAATCAATATTTTGAGGTTCTTTAGTGTCAATTTCAAAAAAAGTAACATTATTTCACTCTTATGATTCATGAGTGCATTGAAAATAATTGAAGTTGTCTCACAATCTTCGCTTTAGAAACGTCTAATGGGCCTTTCCCACGTAATTGAACTTGATGTTTATTTTGTCATAAATCATTTATTAACACCTAATAAATATTGTATATACACGTCATACCGTATAATATTTTAATTTTAAATGGATATTTTAAAAATAAAAATATTGCTACCTTACTCCATATTTCAAACAAGTAAACGCGCTCAAATTACGTCATGGGCGGACCCTCCAATCAAAATTAAACAATTTCCGGCTTCGTACGAACATTAACTGAAGCTCGCACAGGTGCACTTTGTGCCACAGGTCTACAAAAAAAAATTCTGTTCCAAGCACTAAACCTATCATCCCTTATGTATTTTTGTGTGCTGAATCCGAATTTTCAATTAAAGAAATTTTTTACAGCGTAAATTTCGAGTAAATCCCGGTTTTTATCGTCAAAATGCGGTTTTTTTGACAATTTTTGACGTTTACTCGAAATCCACGCGGTAGAAAATTTTTTTAATTGAAAATTCGGATTCAGCACACAAAAATACTTAAGGCATTCCCAGATCAAAACTTTTTTTGTTATGTTATTTCACTAAAGAATGTCTACTTTTTATCTCCGCTTTTGAAAATAACGAATTTCCATTGAATAATACCACTTACCATAATAAAAATGATAATAATTAACAGAAGAAACACACTTTACATGTGGGCTCTCAACAAATAACTGACACTTGGCAACACTGATGGAAATAAAATGGGTATTAAATAAATAGATAGGTTATGTTCTATTATTTACGTTGTGATCTAGTATCTAGTATTTTGACTTTATAACTGTGTTTCTGATTAATTATTTAAAAGTGTGTGTGTACTGTGTAGACATTAAAATGTAGAAATGTTTTGGGAAGGCAGCAAGTGATAATCTTCCTATTATTGACAGTGAAATGGTGAATGACTTATGTCTCAAACATGAACTTTTGTCAGCAGAAGTGAAAAATGTAAAAATTAAGCGGTAAGTTATTAATTAGGACCTACACTTTCATTTAACTTAAAGGGAACACTGAGATAGAGTCTTGTTTATTCAATATATTAAAAGAAGTATTAATATATGAAAATTATGAAAGTGAATGTCCTGTCAATTCGGTAAAGCTAGAAAGAGACCAAAATGAGTTGTGCCTGGCGCCAAACGACGCGTATTGAAAATATCTTTCGATCGAATCAAGATTTTTTCGGATCCGTCAAACCGTTTTCATTTTATTAAATAAAAATGAAAAAAAAAATTGTTTAAACATTTATTTGACCATGAAGCTCGCGGTTTAGGAAAATTTTTCATAAGAAAATCTTGTTCAGAGAAATTTTTCCTATAAGAATTTTAAATTCATATAACATCATATTTTTTTCTGTAGAAAAGAAGCAAATTTCGCAAAAAAGGAAAAATATTTTTAAAAGAGAACTTCTCAAATATTTAATAAAAAAAAACGTGGGAAAAACCCATTATGAATTTGTGTTTTGACGTTTAAGCTGATTTTAAAATTTATTTGTCTAAATACGGAAATTGAGGATTATCTCATGCATTAAGGCTGCGTTTGCACGCCACAGTCAATTCTTATATAGAAATAGGGAACTAATGGTTCTGCCAGTAAAACAGGAACCATGCAATTTTCTAGTTATGAGTTGAGATTTACTTATTTGTTGTTGGCAACAGAAGTGTTACAGGGCCGTACGGCAAAGATGTTTTAGACCTTTGCCGTACGGACAGTATCGAAAATAGTCGACTAGATTTACAATAGTGAATTAAGTGAATTAAAAAATTATTCAGCACCCAGGGACGCACCCAGAAAATTGCTGAGGGGGGGGGGGGCTACTACAAATAATAATAATAATAATCGTATATTTCGTACAATGTATTTTGCTTTTATATATTGTTTTTTGTTTATTTATATTTCATTTTTACTTTAAAACATGTAATCCTGGCCTCCAGGGGGGCTTAAGCCCCCAAAGCCTCCCATTCAGTGCGCCTCTGTCAGCTCCTATTCTATTTTGTAACTTTTGAAATAGGATTTGATGTTCGTAAATAATTAAACAATTCATGGTATCTAACAGTAATAAATTCAATTATCGTTGGATTAAATTTGACGTGTTTTCGTGACACAAAAAACATTTTATTATATTACGGGCTGGTCAAATTTCAATATTTTTTTCTAGAGAAGCACTTCTCTAATGACCCCTAAAAAATATTGAAAAGGCAGTTTGCTAAAAAAAATTTGAAAATTCGGTAACCTCCCGTGGGTCTAGGGACTCCTGTTTATTATTTTTTGTTTTTGTCATATGCATTTGACTTTTCATAAAAATACAACAATACTTTTTGGAGTTTATGAAAATATTTTCATTACTAACTGAGGTACAACGAATTGAAATTTGTTAAATTGCAAATTACAAAATTTCATTATTTCAGTTAATAATGAAAATATTTTCATAAACTCCAAAACGTATTGTTGTATTTTTATGAAAAGTCAAATGCATGACAGAAACAAAAAATAAAAAACGGGGAGGCTACCAAATTTTCAAAAAATTTTTCGCAAACTGCTTTTTCAATATTTTTTAGAGGTGCTTCTCTAGATGTATTTCTCATATTTCGTATAGGTCCCATGCGCCACAGACGAGAAAAAAAATATTGAAATTTCACCAGCCGCCACTGATCTTCGGCATGTTCATACCCTTATACTTTTTGATCTAACTAGTTTGACCAATAAAATTACTTTGAACACCAGGAAATGAACATTTTGTTTAGGTTTGTGTGTAATATAAGTACAAGTATTTACAGTTATTTATTTAATAAAGAAAAAAATTATAGTGAACAATGTAGATTTTTTTTTACACCCTCATAAACATTCATACCAGAATGCAATAAAAAATTTTGAACATTCACTTCTTAAAAACAATATTTTTGTACTGCAAGTTTAATTATCATTTTCAAATACTAAAGTGTCAGTCCCAGAGACAATTTGAGCTCTCCTTCGGGAAATAAAAGAGACATTTTACTCTTTCAAAATAATTATTGATTATATACACTAAAAGAGTGTGTGCAGAGATAGTTTGTCCATATACCACAATAATTCTTTTGTATCCCTTGTGACATTGATTCTTCACAGTCGGAATTAAAAATAGGTAAATTTAGTTCTTTGATATAATTGTAATCACTTTTTACAGTAATGATATTTTGTTAGATATACTAATAAGTTATTAGCAAAATTACTAACAAAAAATTATTGAAAATGTAGAATAAACAAGAAATGTAGAACTTCAGAAAAAATAATAGAAAGTAAAAAAATTCTGGATTTGTGCAGTAAGGCTGAAATTATATGCTCTACTATAAAGAATACAACTTCGTGTAGCAATTTTATTATTAAAAAAATTGTAATCATAAAAAATCGTAATGGCTACTTTGTTTTTAAGTACAGCCTGAGACAGGTCCGCGCCTAACGGGCGTGCGATGAGTGCTCCGCACGCGGGCGCATGCTTCTGGGGGCGCAAAATTACTGCAATTTTTTTCTTGGATTTCATCCCCCCCGCTCATCAAAAATTTTTTCGGACAAAAAAATTTTTCTTGGATTTCTCCCCCCGGCTCATTAAAAATTTTTTTGGATTTCTCCGCCCCTGGCCTGAGAAAAAAAGCCGTGCATAAATAGCCATTAGCAATTCTCTTTGTATTGTAGTAAGTATATGTACTTAAGAGACCGAGCCCTATCAACCATAATAAAGATAAATTAAACGATCTTAAAAACGTGATCAGTAATAGATAATGTGGACAATTCAATCGGTAAGTAAATTAAAATTATTTTAAAATCTATTTCAAACACTGGAGAAATGAAAAATAAGTCCGACCCTGCTCATACTGTCTTTCTAGTGTTACCACTTTGAACGACTTCTGTCACGGCATCTACTAGCAAAATGTAAAACTAATATTGGTATATTTCGTCAAATTTTTCTAAGCAAGTAATCTTTTATTGTAGCAAATATTATGCGGATTTTTAACTTTTTTTGCGCTAAATATATTTATTCTATTACGTATCACATTTTATTTGAATATTTGAGTTCCATTAAAAAATATAAAATCATTATAGATGAATTACGGACGATTGACGGGTACGTTCACGTTTAATAATTCAGAGGAGAAAACTTTGGAAACTTAATTTCATTTAGTATTCAAATATAAGATATGGTACGTAACAGATTTAAGTTAACTAGTTTCAATAATTAAATCAAATCTGAATTCTGTTGATTCGTTTTTAAGAATACTTTCCCCGAAATAATTACAAAATGACGAATTAATGAACGCATATTTGACCTTGGTAACACAGCCTTAAGGGCCTTTTTTCACTAATGGGATTGCCTCACTCACATACGACTCGTGCGTCTAAACTTCCCATTCGTGAAACCACTTTCAAAGGCTAATTAAAATATTTAATGTTTACCGATTTTCAGGCATTATTTTATAAAAAATTCATCATAATTTCCTTATTTTTGAAGGTAAAGAAAAGGATCTCAAACGAAATATAATTAAAAGTACTTTAAAAGGTTATCACTTTTTGTTTATATGATATAGTTTTTAGGCTATAAACGAAAAACCAGCGCGACTTGCGCACATCCAAATTCCTGAAATTTGTATAAACTTTAAATGATTATAACTCGTTGAACTTTTAAGATTCAGTGACCAGCTAGAGCTCAAAGTAAAGGGTTTTTTACACGTTACAAAAGATTTCCTTAAAATGTATTCACTATATTTAAATTCCTTCGTAAACTTCTTTTTGAGCGTTTACAGACTGGACTATCTGTAGGTTCAAATAGTTGGCTTTGGTTGACTTAAGTCTTATTCGCCCACTTTTAGCTCCGTCTTGGTATGCCAACGTGCAATCTAACCGACCTTGAATCTTGTAGTGAATCATTATAATATGTAGAAACTTGAGATAATCTCAAACTATGCATGCCTACATGGTTTACAGATACGTAATATTAGCGTTAAGTCAAATTAAATCGGTTTGCATAGCTTTATCGAGCGCAGGAAAAAGGTGCCCTGGAGCATTGATAGATGTTGAAAACATGAATTTATTATTGCACAACGGGTTATAAACTAGCCAGTATTAACTGATAGCATTACTTTTATTAAGCCGACTTTGGTATGCAGCAATTTCTACAGGCATAGCGATAATTACAGTTGTTTTCTTTTACCCACATCTAGGTTACATAACTTCGCTGTCATATCTAAACTAAATGGCATAACCTTTTTATGCAAGTGTCGTCGACATGAGATAAATCATATAGCAGCAATAGATACAATATCTCAAAAAGAGCCAGTGCAGCAATGGCGCGGAAAAGAATTCAATTCCACAGGCAAAATAAAGGAAATATTTTAACAGACATTGAATTAATTTACAAAATTTATACCAGTACGTTGAAGAAGATGACCACAATCACATGAACAACAGTGTTTTATGTACGTAGTTATTAATTCATAGAAGAATACAAATTCAAATAAATTTAGAAATTTATATAGTGAAAAGCTAAATATAGAATTACAAAATTTTCAAAATAATCTTTTAAGCAACAAACCTGTCATTAATCTGTCAAATCGTGAATTTAATATATCCTGCAACTTTGTTTTAACTAAGGATTTTAATTATGCTGTAACATTGAAAACTCTTCATAGATATCCTAACAGTAGTTGATTTAACCGGGTGCTAGGCATCCCCCCACCATTTTTCGGTGACGTCACAGGGTGGGAGGAGCCACAGGTGGGGTGCGGGGTAAAGGGGCGTGGTGAGAGGGGATGAGAGGCAAGGGGAAAGCGATGAGTCACACACCGGAAGAAGGGTGAGGGTCGGACCCTTCAACACGTCACACATGAATTATGGCTATTCGTCACGCATGAGTTTTAACGAGGGGTGCAACAACCCCTCTAGTTTAAGCGGGTGCTAGGGATCCCTCCACCAATTTTCGGTGATTCATACCGGAAACACGAGGGCTGGACCCCATTGATGTGTCATACATGTCTCAACACGTCACGCATGAATTATGCACCCTTCTAGTTTAAGCCGGAGCTCGGGCTCCCTCCACCACTTTTCTATTACGTCATTCCCGGTGAGTCACACACACAAATAAGAAATGGTGACTAATACCTGAGGTGCGGGGGAAGGTTTGAAGGAGCAGACAATCACTTCCGGTGAGTCATATATAAGCGGTCGGACCCTATTCGTCACGCATGAATTATGACCTTGGGGGACAAATAAGAAGGGTGGAAATGGTGACTAATACCTAAGGTGCGGGGGAAGGTTTGAGGGAGCCAGACAATTGCTTCCGGTGTGTCATGCATGATTCACATATTTTGACCCCTTGCTATCGACCACTCACTACCAACAATTAAATTTAATGATTGCTTTATTTTACGTGGAGCCACTATAGAAAATATAAATAGCTTTTTACATATAAAAAGACATTGCGGCAATAAATAGTACATATGTTTTGATCCCACAATAGTACAGGGGCCAACGACACTTTCAAATGCAATGTTTATTTAAATTAGGTTTATTTTTTTCGATAATATTAATGTAACCTATTCACAAAACAAGTTCTACTGCTTTGTTAACCAATCAACGATTTAGAAGCAAAATTATTAATTATTTACAAATGACATTCTATTTTTTGTTCCCATAAGCCCCCGAACTATACGTATTGATTATTTCAGTCCACCCAATAAAAGAACACATCACTTTACATTTTTCAAGTGTGATTTAATTGACCAGAACAAGGGAGCATCCCCTATTTTATTATTCATTTTAGTCAAACGTCTCATGTATTCAAAACCAATCAATTTGTTACATGCAAGTTTTTTCATATTTGAAAACATAAAGCATAATACATTGTTTCATGCGAAATAGATTCTTTTCTGTAATTTTTAAAGTCCTTTTCAATCATGTACACGAAACAAATTCATGTAAGACTAATTAAGCGTAACGAACCCAAACAAATAGGGTATATTCGCTGAATTGGAATGGAATTGTCTATTTACGAGGGTGATTATGTATTGATTTTTGTCTAACAAAAAATTTATTTAATTACCGTGATCTACTGCAGACAAATAAAGTGTAAGAAAGTCAAATTGGTCTAGAATTGTTTTTGAACCCTAGCATTAAATAATAAAAGTGCTATAATATTTAAATCCAGTATGAATGTTTCAAAGTTCCAACATCTGGTGCAGGTAGATTTTATTGCTTGAGGGTTGAGTCAAATAAAGAGAAATAAGGAAGAAACTTAAAATGCTTTAAAACCATCCATTTACATATATTTACCAAATACAGTGTGTTGTGTTGATTTTGGCTAGAACTGATTGCGTGACTTTATGCCATTATGAAATTTGGAATTTTGATGGCGGGTGAATCATGCATGGGGTGGGGGTTGACTTTACTATAAATATAACGAAAAAGCAGTAAACCCTCATTATTGTTTGAGCTTTCATACAGTAAAGATAAACGTGTACGTGGTGAATTATTTCAAGTGATTTTTTTCTCAGTACTTGGACTACAGTGAAGAACTAAAAATCAGTGTTGTGAATTATTTTACAATTCTTCCGCAGTGTTGCTGAGCTATTGAATTATAAAAATGTTTTTGTGTACAGATTGCGGCAAAAATTTTACACGAGGCAACAACTTACGACGCCATCAAAGGCAATCATGTTCAAAATTGCAAGATGCCGCCGGACCTTCTTCAAAGCGGCCTAGATTGGATCCAACTCCTTCGCCAAATATGCAGACCTGCAACTGCTGTAATGTGACATTAAACGCAGCTCAGATGACGGCTCATAAACGAACGTTACAGCATAGAACAAATTCATGCATTCCTCTAATTGATGGTGTAGAAATTGTCCAAAGTGCTTTCAAAAGTCGCATCGTAACATACAGGGTGCGCAGCGAAAGTAACCATATAGATTATACGACATTTTTTAATGAAATCAGGCCAAAAATTTTAAATCTTCTTCAAGAAGCATTGAGGATACATAAAGCTGTAAAAGTGAACATGGAAACTTTTGCAAGATACATTCTTCCAAGTCAGGATGTGGGAGATTTAAAATGTTTTAATACCAGCAATGCAATTTTGAGCGAGTCTATGGACTTAAACGATGTCTTGAATAGTTTTGTGGAGGCCATCATTACACAAGCTACCGAGTTTCAAGAACGTGATTCTGGTATGTTAATATTTTTTAAAACAATATGGAGAGAGTTATTAATTATTATTTATTTTTAGGATGGACTATTGAAAGAATTGAATTTGTAGAAATTAATGTCAACAAGTACAGTCCTCTTGGTGGTTCGTCTTATGTTAAATTACCCAAGTACATTAGCAATAAGAAAGCTGTGGTAAACGTGGAAAATCAGGACCAGTGTTGCTTCGCTTGGGCTGTGACATCGGCGCTGTATCCTGCAAATGGCCGTACATCGGACATGCTATCATATCCTCATTATTCAACAGTGCTAAATTTAACAGGTATGAGTTTTCCAGTAAAATTGCGAGATATTTCAAAATTTGAAGAAATGAACAATATTTCAATTAATGTATACGGGTTAGAGGAGAAATTTGAAAATAACAAGATAAAATATGAAGTTGTTGGACCTTTGCGTTATCGTGAAAAACGGTTGAATTATCATGTAAATTTGTTATTACTTTCTGAAGACTGTGGTGAAACTGACGAAAATCATCGCTGTAGTAACGATTGTGTTAATAGCCATTATTGTTGGATAAAAGATTTGTCAAAATTAGTTTCCAGTCAAATTAATCATAGTAAGCAAAAAAATTATTTATGTGATGGTTGTTTAGTGTACTATAGTAAGGAAAGTCAGCTTCTTGAACACCAGAGAAACGATTGCAATCATATTTATACAACTATGCCAACGACAAAATTCCGTATTGATAAATTTGGTAAAGAAGTACCTGAAAATATATTGAAATTTGAAAATATCGAGAAACAAATGGAAGTACCTTTCGTGGTATATGCGGATTTTGAATCGATTTTGAAACCTATCCTTACGTGTGATTTAAACCCCGAGCAATCCTTTACAAATAAAACTTTTAAACATGAACCATACTCCTTTGCATATTTTATAAAGTGTTCGTATGACAATTCCCTATCTAAATTCGAGTTGTACCGGGGGTCTGATGCAGCTTCAGTTTTTGTAAGTCGTATAGAGGCTGATTTACGAAACATATATCATCAACACATGAAAGATATAGTGCCAATGGCAAAATTGACGGTACAAGAAAAGCAAGATTTTGAGAATGCGACCGTATGTGGCATATGTGAGAAACCTTTCGATAAAGATGATGTAAAAGTTAAAGATCATTGCCACTTGTCTGGCAAGGTAAGATTTGCTGCTGCACATTCTATCTGCAACCTGAATTACAAATTACCAAATTTTGTACCTATTATATTCCACAATTTGAGCGGTTATGATTGTCACATGTTCATCAAAGAGTTGTGTAAATATAAAGATAGGGTCGGTGTAATAGCACAAAATAAAGAAAAATATATATCCTTTACAAAACATCTTTTCATGCACGACTATGTTGACAAAAAGGGGGTTACAAAAAAGAAATTTTTACAGTTGCGGTTTATCGATAGTTTTAAGTTTTTAGCTGCATCATTGGAAAATTTAGGTGCAAATTTAGATGACGCTCAGTTGGAGGTAACAAGGAGTTTTTATAATGATAATAATAAATTCAATTTAATGAGGCAGAAGGATGTATTCCCTTATAGTTTTATGGATAATTTAGATAAGTTAAATAAAACAGAGTTACCATCGAAGGAGGAATTTTACGATAATTTAAACAACGAACACATATCAGATGCGGACTATCAGCGGGCTAAAGACGTGTGGGACTTGTTTCAATGTCAGACTTTGGGTGGTTACTCAGATCTATACTTGAAGTCAGATGTACTTCTGTTATGCGATGTGTTTGAAAATTTTCGTAGAATTTCTTTAGATAAATATAAATTGGATCCGGCTCAGTACTATACGGCTCCTGGATTATCATGGGACGCTATGTTGAGATTGACTAGAGTAAAGTTAGAATTGTTAACTGATTTCGATATGATTCATTTCTTTAAAAAGGGTATAAGGGGCGGAATAAGCCAATGTTCAGAAAGGAAACATATTGCGAACAATAAGTTTCTACCTAATTATAATCCCAATGAACCAGCATCGTTCGTTACATACCTAGACGCCACGAACTTATATGGACACAGTATGGTTCAGGTATTACCTACAGACAACTTCTCGTGGATGTCTGATAGGGAAATCGGTGATTTAGATATTATGAGTATCTCGAATAATGGTCCTATTGGGTACGTTTTTGAGGTAGACATTCATTATCCGCAGCATTTACATGACTTGCACTCAGACCTTCCCTTTTTAGTTGAAAATATCGCACCCCCCGGTTCAAAATCGAAATTAACAAAGTTGATACCAAATTTGAATGATAAGAAAAAGTATGTAGTACACTATATAAATTTAAAGCAGGCTATTACTAACGGTCTGGTTGTTACGAAAATACATAGGGTTCTTAAATTTAATCAATCACCGTTGTTAAAGAAATATATCGACTTGAACACCGACATGAGAAACAAGGCGAAAAATAAATTTGAAAAAGATCAATACAAATTAATGAATAATGCAACATTTGGCAAGACGATGGAAAATGTCGACAATAGATCAGATATAAAATTAGTCACACATTGGGAGAGTATAAGGCGCAGTATGGGAGCAAACAAATTAATATCTCGACCAAATTTTAAAACATGCTCGATATTTACCGATGATTTTGTAGCAATTCACATGGGTAGGCAAAAGGTTCTTTATAATAGACCAATTCACATCGGATTCTGTGTCTTGGAATTATCAAAGACGGTATTGTACAATTTTTTCTATAACGTAATTAAAAGAGAGTTTGGAGATAATGCGAGTTTATTATATTGCGATACCGATAGTCTGATTCTCAAAATTCTGACGGACAACTTTTATAACTTTATAATAGATAACCGAGAGAAATTTGATACTTCAAACTATCAGGATGGAAATATATTTAATATCCCGAAGGGTCCATCGATTTTGGGAAACTTTAAAGATGAATTTCCCTCGGATCCCATAATTAGTTTCTATGGTACGGGAGCAAAAGCATATTCCGTGCAATCTGTTGGTAGCGAGTTGAAAAAAGCTAAAGGCGTAAAGAGATCCGTAATTAAAAAAGAATTGTCAATAGATGACTATAAACATATTGTCGAACAAGGCGGTTTGATATATAGAAAAATGAATACATTTAGAAGCTACCTACATGACGTTTATACAGAAGTAAAAAATAAAGTCGCATTATCTCACCATGACGATAAACGATTTATAATACCAAATTCAACAAAGACTTTACCGTGGGGACACTCTGATATACAATTTTATCAGAGTGATCCAGAACAAAATATACAGTGGGCAGTATCCGCCATAAACGATATCGAACATAGTTCTGTACAAAACCATGTCGAACCTAGTTCTACACGAAATGATAAGTTGGATGAATTGCTTGCGGCAATTGCAGAATTAAGCCAAGAATAAAGAACTTTATACCTATTTAACGCAAAGGTCCAAAAACAATTTAGGTTATTATTTTTTGTACTTTGACCATATTATCCTCTTAAAATATGTATAGCTGGAGAACTCATTTAACTGTATTTTTATTACACCATAGAAAATTACTTGTAAATAAATAATATTTTTCAATGTGTTAAAGATGTAACTTAAGTTAATTTTGTAATTATAATAGTATTTGTAATTATTAATAAAGTATATTCATATTGATGTTCGTCGTGGTTGCATATTGTGAATGCATGTATACATGACATATTGTCATAATATTGTAATTGTAGCTGTATTTATAGTAGTTGTTAATAAAATATATGAAAAGGTAATATTTTGTTTTACTACATTCAAAAATAGAATAAGAGGTAAATTTACAAGACAGTGGTACCTGTTGGGGGTATTGGAGGTCTCTGTTATAATTAAACAACATTAATGTGGTGGATACATTTATTATTAATTTTTTGTACATAAACAATTTTACATATTTTACACGATAGAAGTATTATCAATCCAAGAGTTGTGTTCATTAGATAGTCCTAACCATTTTACATACATCTTCTTCCGTCTCCTTCTTAAAACCTTCTCCACCAGGTACACATCTGGGTGTTTAGTTTTTTGCAGCTCCATTTCATAAAAACAGCCCTTTATTGGTTGACCCTGCATGTCTTCAAGTAGATACGTTCTAGGATTCGTTACGTTTATTTTGACGACTTTGAAGAGTTCAGTAGAAAAGTTTGGTGTATATCCTTTATCAAACACAGCTTTGTATTTACTTATTCGAACTATGTCACCAAGATGAAATTTAGGCTTTAAAGCAATACTAATATTATCATATGCACTCAATTTTGTGGTTGGTTTTACATCAGCAGGTTTCATACCAATTGTACGATGTACTTTGTTGTTGTACATTTTTGTAATGTTGGATAGAATGTCAACCCATTTGTATTTTCCTCTGGCTGAGAATTCCTTATACATCAAATTTTTTATTGTTCGTATTACTCTCTCTGCAATTGCGGCTTTTTTTGTACTATACGTGGAGTAATGATTAATGTTGTGTCTTTTCATTAAAGCGGAAAAGTTCCTATTGTAAAATTCCGTACCCTGATCGCTTTGAAGATTTTTAGGCGAATAGTTTGATTCTTCCAAAATGCTTTTCATACCCTTCGTAATTTCTATACCAGTCTTATTTTTTAAGGGTCTAGTCCAGAGATATTTGGAATAACAATCAATCACTACGAGAATATAGTGGCATCCCTTATTGTCATGAGCATATGGCCGCATCTCAATCAAATCCATTTGCCATAAATCACCATAGCCTCTTATTATTGTTCTCCTTCTACGGAAATTTCTTCTACAACCCCTATGCAATTCTTTAACAACTTGTAATTTTACATTACTAGCCATCGTATTTAGGATTTGGTTCTAGCCGCTTCAAGTATTTCAGCCTTCGTTTTAAATGCCCTCAAAACAGATGGATCCGTAACTGTATCAAATATTTCAGACTCCACCTGACGTATTTCATCGGTCCTTTTAGCATCTACCGTAGCTTTCTGAAGTGTTTTTGACGTTAGGATGGGATTGATTGAAGTCTTGCTTGCTTGAGATTCTTGGACAATATGATGATACATGTTGTTTATTGCAACATATAAAGTATTATAATTGTCCTCGGATAATTTCTTAACCCGAGAAATTTCTTTGTCAATATATCTTCGCATTTCATCAATTATTTGGGTATTTTTATTGTGCATACACGTATTATAATCAGACATCTGCTTCTCAAAAAATGCAGTGTATGATTTTTTAATGTCTTCCATGGACTTGATAATATTTTCATCGACATAGTTACGAGTTACACCATCTCTTTGATCCAACGGATCACCAATATTCTTTAAACGCTTATTCTGAATATCAAACTGTTTATCTGCGGTGAGGACAAAACCAATGCCTGGGGGTCCTCGCACAACTATTGATTTATTAATAGCACTTCTTCGTCGTCCAAACTTGTCGATTGTGTTGTTTACAGCAGCCATTTCAGTTTATATCTGATACGATTTAAGCTTGTCAAAGTATTTTATATGGAATAGTGAATTAAGTTATTTCTTGACGATGCTATCAATATTTTCTTCTTTAAATTTCTTGAGTTTCTCATTAGTATATTTTTTCATTGCTTCTATTATTAAATCGGTCACATCATTCATAGCTTTATGTATGTCATGGAGGAATGTGTCGAAGCGATGATCAACATAATTACGGGTCACACCATCTTGGCCATCTACTGGTTCTCCAACGTTCTTTAAACGTTTACTCTGAATATCAAAGTCATTATCGGGTGTAAGGTTAAAGCCAATGCCCGGTGGTCCTCGTGAAACTAGGGATTTATTAGCGCTACCAGTTCTGCGTCCAAACTTGTCAATTGTGGTCTTTACACTAGCCATTTTTATTTACTTCTGATAAGATTTAAGCATTTCAGAATATTTTATACTGAATAGAGAGGGAGTCAAAATAATTGTAATTTCGCTAGTAGATTATTCCTTCTTTTCTCAATTCATCCAATATACTATCAATTTCGTTACTTACATTGTTGTTACCTGCCATTTTTAAACTATGGAGTAAACGTAAACGATTCACCAATTCTTTTGGTTTATTCCAATATTCACTCGTTTGTGACAAATATTTTCCGTTTTTTCTATTAAAGTTTTCCATTTGATCTTCTTGTTCCAATACCTTAGACTCTCGTTCGCTGTGTACTCTTTGTATGTGGCATTTTAAATTATCTTTCCTTTTAAATGTTTTAGTACACAAACCACACTGAAAAGAGATGGTTTTATGAACATTGGTATGTCGACTTAGACCACTAAACCAAGAGAATGTAGCACCACAAGTATTACATATATACATGTTTACGTCTCTGTTGTTTGTTATTAAATGGTTAATATATGGCGGATTATTCTAGTTTTATTAGCTTACAGTTATCCTAGTCATTTTTTCGTTCTTAGTTATCCCCATTTATCCCTGTTTTATCACTATTTACCCTGTTTCATTCCTGTTTATTCCTGTTTTATCCGCGTTTTATCCTCGTTTATTCCTGTTTTATCCTTATTTATCCCCGTTTTATCCATGTTTATCCCCGTTTTGTCCTTATTTATCCCCGTTTTATCCATGTTTATCCCCGTTTTATCCATGTTTATCCCCGTTTTATCCTTATTTACCCCCGTTTTATCCTCATTTACCCCCGTTTTATCACTATTTATCCTCGTTTTATCCTTATTTATCCCCGTTTTATGCTTATTTTGCTGTGGTATGAAATTTTAAAAATAATGCACATGTATAATTTTAATTCTTTATTAAGCATTTCCTATACAAAGCTAAAAATTACTTATAACTTATTTTAAACAAAAATGTTCACAATAACATATTTATGTTTCGCTAATAGATTATTCCTTCTTCTCTTAATTCCTCCAATATACTGACTATTTCGTTCCTTACATTGTTATTACCAGCCATTTCTGAACTATACAGCAGACGTAGACGATCTACCAACTCTTTCGGTTTATTCCAATAGACATAATCCACACCCCCATTATTGTATAATTTCTTAATATGCATACCCGAACCTCTTCTAGATCTCGTTATTACTGTAGAAAATAACAGTGGTTTTATAATTTCACCGAATTTCTTCCATTTCTTTACATTCAAACCCATACTTATATCATAATGGTTATATGGTGCTTTTGTCTTATTTAATATTTGCCGATATATTTCACGCTCATCGTCTCCCATAAAGGTCTCATCACTACGTAGTGCTGATGGATATTTCATAAATATTATATCATACAACTCTGAACTGCCAGGATACTTTCCCACTCGTTTATTACCATGCCACAATGTGATATTTTCACCAGAAAAGCGTATTTCGCTATTACCCATTAGTAGTTTATCTGTGTTGGGATCTAGACGCACACCGTATACAGTATCATATTTATGATTGCCAGACTTTAACTTTTCTATATGTTGTTTGATCACATCATCCTTTTTTTCTGCACTGCCAAGGGTACTTTCCGAACCTGGGGTGCTCATTAACGATGATCTCGGTGGTGTTTCCATAAAATATGCTTGACTTGCATTATTCTCGTCATCTTCATCACTAGTGTCAGATGTTGCCTTAAATGTACTAGTACTAGCTCTTGCACTCCCTGGAGTTTGTGTTGGCTTTTGCGTTTGTGTTGGCACATTGTTTTGTGATTTTGCCTTTGAAGCGGATGATAAAACTTTTAAAGGTGTGGTTATGGGTTCATATAACTTTTCCAACGTTAGTTTATCCTCAACATCCCTATTCTTGAGATAATTAAATTTCTTACGTACGGACTCGGTAGCCTCAACTAATTGACGTTTCAAACTTATTTCAGCACCCACATCTCTATCCATATTGTCTTTCTATTTAATTTCACCGATGTATTCCCGATGCTGTCTGCAGATCGATTGAAGTTCTAATTACAATTGTTTATGGATATATGAAACTGTCAAGACCTTTTCTATATCTCCCTGCATTTACTTCTCTGTCCTTGTCAATTATGAGAAACCCATATCTTTCTTTCCAACATTCTACACACATTTCTTGAAATTTTTTAAAAGATACATCTGGTGAGACATGATCAGAGAAAATGTGATGTAAATTCATGTCATCCTGCTTGAACAATGCTATAAAATTTGCGTTATCCCTCACTAACTGCTTTGGCACGCGAGAATATGTTTGTGCCAGATAAAAACAATCCACATTTCTATGGCGACCCATTGAGAAAAACGCACGAATTACATCTTGTTTTTCACATATAACATCATCAAATATAAATATAGAATCAGGTTTAGCGTCAGATGGTTGCACTATTTTCGCATTATTACTGAAGGTGTAAAATCCTAGTCCCTTAATAGGTTCCAATATCTTGCGCAAATACTCATACTTGGGTTGATATAGAGATTTTGAATATAGGTATATATTTGCAAAACGAAGCCCAAGAGGATGAGTAAGCAGAGATATAAGTAAATTTGTTTTTCCGCATGCGCTTGGGCCGATTAATAGTCCACGAATAGTTGAGGGAAGTAACGGTCCATGGCGCGATTTGATTTGTAACCCACATCCAACTTTTTCATCTAGATTGTCTATAGCAAATTTTTGTCTCTGCTTCACAATGCGCATCGTAGCACGGTTCACGACTATATAAACAGACACATGCATTACAATTGTTATTTAAATGTTGTCAGTCAAACAGCAAACAACTAAAAACCGCCATTTAAAGGCTGGTAAGGGGATAGTGAATTCCCTAATAAATAAGCTACCATTTGAACTGCATTTACCTGGAGGTTATCAGTACTGTGGTCCCGGCACTAAATTACAAAAAAGATTACCGCGAGGTGATCCAGGCATAAACAAGTTAGATTCTGCATGCAAGCAGCACGATATTGCATACGATCAAAACACAAGTGATTTAGCTGCCCGACACAAAGCAGACTATCAGTTTGAACAAGCTGCTTGGAAACGAGTTAAATCAAAAGACGCAGGTATTAAAGAAAAGGCAGCCGCGTGGTTAGTTACAACCATAATGAAGGGGAAACAACGTCTCGGTATGGGTTGTAAGTCAGCAACATCTTGTAAAACAAAAGGAAAAACTATAATGAAAAACAAAAAGAAAAGTGGGCAGAGTCTTAGAAAGATAGCTTTTGGTGCAGGAATAGTGCGCAAAGTGCGTGACGAGTTACGTAAGACCAGTGGTAAGCGATCTATTGCCAAGGATACAAGAATAATGGCGCAAATGGCGCTTCAAGCAGCACGACGTCACATGATGGCGGCTGGTGGAAAACGCAATATTCGTACACCTAGGATTATACCAGTTCCGAAAGTTGGTGGAATTCTACCCTTAATACCTATTTTCGCTGGATTATCGGCTTTAGGTAGTTTGGCTGGAGGTGCAGTTGGTATAGCCAAAGCTGTAAATGATATTAAAACAAGAAGAGAGGAATTGGCCGAAAAAAATCGTCACAATAGACACATGGAAGAGATTGCTCTAGGAAAAAGTGGTAAAGGATTATATTTGAAACCGTATCGTAAAGGATTGGGTCTCTACTTAAAACCACAAAGTTCAAAAAACTACTAGACGCCCTACCTCGGAAACCTCTGAGTGACATCAATCTTAAATATTATGTTGAGAAGATGAAGATACCATATTTCCGAGGTATATTTATGCGTGACAATCTACCAAATTCTGGACCAAATCATAATGAATCCGCAATCATAAATTTGGATAGTATAGATGGGCCTGGAACACATTGGGTGGCATATAAAAAACGTGGCAGTCTAGTCACATATTTTGATAGTTTTGGTGATTTACCCCCTCCTAAAGACTTGATCCTGTACTTGCGCAAAGGTTCAAATTCTACCGATAAGATATATTATAATTATGAACGCCAACGAAATTTCAACACAGTGTGGTGTGGACATTTGTGCTTAAAGTTTCTTTCTTCAAGAATTAAATAAAACTTTATAATGGCTTCTGTGACACCATCAATGGATCGAGATGCTATTAAACGGATGGGTCACTCATTAATTGCATTCTCTAGACTACGCAGCTTGCTGAAGATGACGAAACAACAACTTTCGGATATGCCTAAAGAAGTAATGATTGGATGTGCCTCCCATGAAATTGCATTAGTGTGGGACAAATTGCCTAAACATCTTCAGGAAGATATCGATATTTTAAAATATCAGTACTGTCAAGAACATTATTCTAATGATGACGTTAGTGGTATTGATGTTAATGATGGTTCACCACCTCGAAAAATATTTTGTTGTTACTGTAAAGTACGTGATTTGAATGTGGCATCAAATAATAATGACATATATGTATCTCCATCGCCTCCCAAGAAAAGAAGGTTATATCACAATGATTGCTGTAAATCACAATAAATTCATACAACAATATCCAAAAAACATCAGTCATGTCGTACACCTTCACCTTGTCTAGCCGCTCAAGCGAGCTCAGTGCAGAATTTTATCCACCCATTGAACTAGATATGGGTAGTCGATATGGACTGGGATTAACTGGATTTTATTCATACAACTCTATATTTAATGTAGACGAGACAAACAATCGGTTTTGTTATAGACCTGGTCCAAAACTACCCCTCGTATACAAGCATATACCATATGGAGCCTATGAAATTGATGAAATATATCGAGCGATACTGAACGCTATACCAGCTGATACAGAGGAAGAAAAAGAAAAATTATTCCAGCTACGAGCAAACAACAATACGTTGAAGTGTGAAATTTGGTCAAAATATGGAATTGACTTTTCACAAGCAAACTCTATTGGCAGTCTGTTGGGATTTGAACCAACATACTTACATCCAAACCAGAGCCATGAATCAACACTCCCTGTTGATATTATGAAAGTAAGGATGGTACGTGTGGATTGCAACATTATTTCTGGAGCGTACCTGAATGCCCTAAAATCCCGTACACTCTTCGAGTTTGACATAGATGTTGAACCTGGATACAAACTTACCAGGGAGCCAGCGAACATAATATATTTGCCTGTTAGACCTGAAGGGCGTCAGTTTATCGATAACATTACGCTACGCATATTGGATGACAACGGAGATTTAATTAATTTTCGCGGCGAGAAGATTATTGTAAAACTAGAACTGAAACAAATTTAATATAAAAATGGGTTTCCGGTATAACCAGCAACGATTAATACAACACCGACAAAATATGATCAATGATAAAAAGAAGAGTAGTTGTGGAAAGCGGTTCATTCAACCTGTGCATCTTAAACAGTCAAGACCTAGATTGTCAGCTAAAGACCGCGCATTTCTCCAATCCATAGGTCAAAAATTAATAGAAAATTAAACAATGGAGACTATAACATCTAGTGAGAAGCTCGAGGTGTTTGACGAACCTGTGTTTGACAAGTCACTTGCTAGTTTACATGAGCATACATATAAACCATATGGATCACCGTATTATAATAATTCGGATAAAATACGCATTCCTATCAATTTTCAAGACCTTATACTCGACGTTGCAGAGAGTTATATTTATATTGAAGGAAAATTTACCCCAAGTGATGCTACCAAGCGGTGTTATCTATCCAATAATGCACTAGCTTTTCTCTTTGAGGAAATCAGATATGAAATGGGTGGTGAGCAAGTAGCTGTCATTAGAAAGCCCGGTATCACTTCTACAATGAAGACTATGGTATCATATGGACAAACACATCTCCGATCACTTTTAACCACAGGTTGGGGTCTGACCGAAGAAAAGCAAGATATTTTAGATACTACCAGTCACGTATTCAGTGGTAGGCTGCCTCTTAAATACATCATGGGTTTTGCTGAAGATTACACAAGAGGTGTTTTAAATACAAAGCAGGAATTAATTTTAATCATAGCTCGATCATTTAAAGATTGTTACATTGGTGAAGTTGATGCGGACCTAGAAATTAGCAAAATTGAGTGGAAGATAAAACACATTGTGCCTGAAGATAAACAAAAGCTTAAACTATTAAATAGAATTAACAAGGGCGGTAATTATGCTATAGTAAAGGTGGCTTACCGCATGTGGGATCTCTATGAGCTACCTACTTTGCGTGATACATCATCTGACATATGGGCTGTTAAAACCACTAACAGTCTTGAGAGACCTCGATATATCATCATCGGATTTCAAAACAATGGCAATTCCAATGATAGAACCAAAGACGCAACAAAGTTTATAACTGCAGATGTTAATAATATTCGACTATATCTGAACTCTGAAGTATTTCCATATGAACGTTGGAATTTGGATTTCGATAAGAAACTCGACTCGGCAGCCTACTATGCATATGAGAACTTTCAGCGAAGTTACTATGACAAAGATATGGGCGAACCCATGATGGATCTTGGAGAATTCAGAAAATCTCCATTATTTGTCATAGATTGTTCCCGCCAACCAGATGCAATTAAATCGTCCACTGTAGACATAAAAATTGAATTTGAAACACGAAAGACAAAGTTTCCCGGACAGACTCGAGTATATGCTCTTATACTTCATGATGCTTATTTAAGCTATAATGCATTGGATGGTTCAGTCCAGAGCGGTTTTGCTGCTGCCAAATAAAACTCTAATATGAAATATTATATTGATAAATGTACTCTAGCAACTATTCATTCACAAATGTATTATTAAATTGAAATAAATATTAGAATAAAACTTTTTTTTTAAGTGCACTTAGTGATGTAATCAGAAATAGGTAATAAAAATGAATGTATTATTTTAATGTGTGTTTTAATTGCCCCTAATTAGTCTTAATTACATATAATCTCTCAAGTATTGGTTAACTTTATTACCCTGAAATAGTAAATTAGTGAAAAAAAAAACAGTGTATTTCAGTAATTTCTTTATATATATTTAACACTTTTTACATATTTTTCAATAGAATACAATGAAAATAGGTAAATACAATTAAAAGAATAATATTTGTAATGACGACACAAGCAGTCTCTATTGTGATATGGGGAACTTGGAGACTAGCCTTCCATCCCTCCATTCTCCAGCCGCTCAGCCGATAGCAAAAATCTGTGTTCGGTATTTTCAATTTGTAATGCCACCATCTGGAATAGAGTCTCCATACAGTTCTTGCATAAACTGACATCTCGATACGCATATAATTGCATAAGTTCATGAATGAAAATGTCATCACACACCTGCTCCAATTTCCATGTTAACTCATTCTCTGGACAATAGTCTGTTGTCTCACCACGTTCTCTCTTGCGTACTGCATCAATAACACTATCGTTGTATAGGTAATTAATACACTCAATACCTATCAACCTAAGATTAGCTGGTAAAGATTGTGTAATCCAATGTCTAAACACATGATGACAATGTAGACATTTATTCCATTCGATAGACATGATTAGACTGCTCACTTGAATTAAGATGCTTGTTCAACACTCGCTGTTTAACTCTCGAGTTCTCTACTATGTGAGAATAGTTCGGGCAGTATGTTAATGGCAATATTCTCCCACTATTATTTCAACTGTATTCCATTTATTATCTAATTAAAAAATTAATATAAATATCATTCATCAATTATAATCGAATCGTAACATGGCACTGGTTCTTGTACCGGTATGCATCGGACCTAAATATGTCAGGGTGTATTTACCACCAGATGAATTCATTTTATTGATAAGATCATCAGTTATAATTTCTACAACTCGTTTTGGTAAAAATGATTTAAATGTTGTAATTGTGCTTTCCTCAAACAGATGTACTACGATTGATTTTCCAAACCGCGTATTGACCAGTGACATTTTCTTTATGATGTATGGTTTATTTAAGTTTAATGATGATAGAGGCCTTTGCTCTAAAACCTCAGTATTCTCATTGATCATTGCATTAAGTGCCAATAAGTCATAATCAGAAATGGCCATGATAATAAATAAATATACAGTTGAATAATAAATGCAGAAAATATTGCTCACCTGAAGATGACTGCACAACACTCACTTTTCAGCTCTAGAGTTCTTTACTGAATAGAGATAGTCCAGATAGCACCGAAAAAGAATTGCGGAGATTAATAATCACTTGGAATAATCCAGGCGTTTGCACAACACTAACTTTTAGTTCTCGAGTTTTTTACTATATGACAGCCCAGAAAATACTGAATGTTAACTATTCTTCCACTTCTGTTGCAATACATTTATAATAGTAGAGTCAACCCCACTACCTTCCCCACCTCTCATGCTCGCGCAGCAGCTTGTTAAACTATCGATCGCCTCGATATGACTCATGCATGACACACCGGCAGTGATTGTCTGGCTCCTTCAAACCTTCCCCGCACCTCAGGTATTAGTCACCTTTTCCACCCTTCTTATTTGTCCCCCAAGGTCATAATTCATGCGTGACGAATAGGGTCCGACCCCTTATATATGACTCACCGGAAGTGATTGTCTGGCTCCCTCAAACCTTCCCCCGCACCTCAGGTATTAGTCACCATAGGATTTCACCCTTTCTTATTTGTCCCCCTTATAATTCATGTGTGACGAATAGGGTCCGACCCCTCAGGTGTGTGACTCACCGGGAATGACGTAATAGAAAAGTGGTGGAGGGAGCCCGAGCTCCGGCTTAAACTAGAGGGGTGCATAATTCATGCGTGACGTGTTGAGACATGTATGACACATCAATGGGGTCCAGCCCTCGTGTTTCCGGTATGAATCACCGAAAATTGGTGGAGGGAGCCCTAGGACCCGCTTAAACTAGAGGGGTTGTTGCACCCCTCGTTAAAACTCATGCGTGACGAATAGCCATAATTCATGTGTGACGTGTTGAAGGGTCCGACCCTCACCCTTCTTCCGGTGTGTGACTCACCGCTTCCCCTTGCCGCTCACCCCCTCTCACCCCCTTTACCCCGCACCCCACCTGTGGCTCCTCCCACCCTGTGACGTCACCGAAAAGTGGTGGGGGGTAGCCTAGGACCCGCTTAAACTAGAGGGGTTGTTGCACCCCTCGTTAAAACTCATGCGTGACGAATAGCCATAATTCATGTGTGACGTGTTGAAGGGTCCGACCCTCACCCTTCTTCCGGTGTGTGACTCATCGCTTTCCCCTTGCCTCTCATCCCCTCTCACCCCGCCCCTTTACCCCGCACCCCACCTGTGGCTCCTCCCACCCTGTGACGTCACCGAAAAATGGTGGGGGGATGCCTAGCACCCGGTTAAATCAACTACTCCTAACTACAATCGAAGAAGTTCCACAGAAGCTGCCAATGGATGAGATGATGCCAATGGATATCGAAAAAATGAAGACAATAAAGAGAATATAAGACCAGAGATAATTTAACATCAAATGCAAAACGTTCAGTTACTTCTCTAAGAAATGACGAAAGTATTAAAATTTTGCTCGCTGATAAAGGTATGCAATGACACTGCAATCTTAGATACAATTAGATATAATGCAATAATTATGAGCGAGTACAGATATTGAACGGAGGATGCTAACTCAACATCATAGTAAATCTCATTTTTAATTTAAAAAAATCGGCAGCTACTGGAAGCGGCTGGAACCTCCCCACACGGTGGATCCTTACCAGCTGTATTTGGATATTACATCGGAAATCAGAGCACTGAGCAAACACATAAAATACACGTGACCTTGGAACCATTTATTTCATGAACAAATATCGAATGAACTGAAGTGCTACAAGCAATCTGTTAAAACATAACCTCTCATGTTTGTTTATGTTGCATGTTAATCAATGGGCTCATTTAGCACTTTTTTTTTATTTGATTATCGTAAAGATCTTACAATTCTAAGACCCTGTGCAAAAAACTAGAATTTTGTGAGACCTGTAAATCGTCTAAAAAAAAATTATGAACATGGACCGCACGCCTTGTCGAATTTCGGCCGCGACGTCACTTGATAGCAATCCGCTAGTCGCACAGAGAAAGACTCGACGATCTCAAGCGGAATGCACAAACTTTGATGTGTTGCGCGACCGTTTCGTTCCCTATTCTCTGACGTCACGATGTTCGTCGCACCTCGCTCTTTAGAAGCGTATATTTCGAGAACCACATATCGGATTCATCTGAAATTTTCAACATTGCCTAATTTTAAATAACATTTTATCCACAAGAAGTAACAATGACTAAATAAAATTTATTAAATGAGCCCATTGCCGGATGTTATAAGGGTATTAACAAATAACGTTTCGAAGATTTTGTAGAACATTGGATAGCGAAAAAAAATAACACAGAATTTAGCCCAAATGACACTCTAACCTCAAAAAGTCAATAACATTATGGACAGTTCAAGCAGACTACGCATGCGTCAGATTAAAATCTTCCTGCTCGATCAAAAAGGTCCGAACAAGTCGAGCTTCGTCCGAGGCCTTTATTTTGTAATATTCGCACGTTTAATATTTAGCTCAGTTAGCTCGATTTGCAATGAACCATTGTGACGCGTTCCATCAATCAGACCCCAGCAAACAAAGAATGTATCCGTAATGTTATGCAATGTTAAATGGAAGTAACATTTGTAATGTTCTCTTGCAATATGATATTTATATTACAACAACGTAACAGAGAAATGTTACATTTCGAAATATTAAACAAATATTTATGTAATGTTGGTTACATTACGTAACATTTAATAGTATGACAAATTACTTTCTGACAACGTTGATGTTATATTAAAGTAATAATGCATTGTTTAGTGGGACGTAATATTCGAACACGGCTATAAACAATTATTACCTTTAAAAAACCAACTAAAATAAGTGTTGACATTGTCAAAAATATTTAGGTTGGTAACCTTTACAAATGTTGATTTTTAGGTTATGAAATATATTTAGGGACATAACATATTTAAGGTTTTCAAGTTTATTCTCATTTTTAATGTTTGTATACGCATTTTTAGCTTGGAGCCACAGTGGCTCCAAGCAAATATTTAAAAATTCATGGAAATAATTTTTCTATATAGACCATTTTAGGATGACGTCACGATAAGTCGACCATATTGCCTGAGGGATAACCAAACTTTTTATTCCATTGTAAACAAAGAAGTAATCTCAGTTTTAAACGAGAAATAAAAATAAAGTGCCATCCTTTTTTGCGATAAGTTGCGATTGTGAGTAAGATTTATTTTGAATGTAAAAAAAGCTTAGGAGAAAGGTAAAGAAATCACTTTCTGGCAGAGTCTATTGAATACTACATACGGATAATATAACATATAACATACTTATCACTGATATCTCTAGCACTTAGTTATTTAAATGTAAACTTGCCTTGCCCATAACAATGAATACATTTGAGTTTATCTTTCTTGCACAAACTTCTTGCACAAATCCAGCCTCATAATATTTATATGATGGTAAAGATTTGTATGCCTTTAACTGCTGGTTTGCGTAGAAGCTGTAAATGAACACTAAGTAATTTACCATATTAATTACGGATACACAAGGTAAAATAGACAAATCTGCAGAAAGGTCTCCAGTCTCCACTCCAAGGGTTGGTCAATATTGTCTATTACTTTGATTTTCTCATCATAACGACACTTTACATCACCCATAAGGGTTGAATAACATTCACTACATGACATTATTACGAAAACACACACAGTTTCTTAAGAAAACTAGAAAAAAATGTATAAAACCACGCAAACTGCGTTTGGTTGTCCCTCAAGCAAAATGTCAAAATTGTGAAAACCACGTGACCTAAAATGGTTGATTAATAAAAATAGATTGCTAATTACAGGTTAGATTTCCAACCTACAAAAGGAGTCCTATTTTAGTAGGACAAAGTATTTAGAACTTCATAAACATTACACTGTACTAGATTTTAGTTGAAAGTACGGGAACCAGGCAGAAATTTTAATAACACCTACGTAATATTCTTAAATCTTAAGAAATATAGATTTTTGAGGTTAGCTGTGACGTCGCGTACCATAATCTATAAATCAACATACAAACCCAAATATTTTTGACAGATGGCAAAATACATTTTCCCCTAACAATAATACCAATAATATTTTTTGGATGCTGTCATGTGTGCACATATAACGAATTCTTTTTAATTTTTTTAACGGAAACCAAATCGAAAGGGTGCAAGTGTGATATATCGTTGAAATTGGAATTTTTACTGCTTTTCAATGGTTCAATTACAGATTGTAAGTAATTATAAAATAAACAACTTGTTGTGCCAAAACGGCACTAAACGTAATCCGATCGCAACCAAAACCTTTTTAAATCTTCTGGAGCACTAAAGAAACCCTGAAGCAAAGTTTCATCCAAATCCGTTTAGTAGCTTCGCCGCTATCGTGATGGACTAATTGTAGTAACCTCCCACAATTTTATTGTGGGGAGGTTAATACATAAACCTGAACTTCCTTTAAGGCCAATTGTGAGCTCAATTAATTCTTCATGAAGTAATCTCTTGAAATTTGTATTACAAATCTTAAATCCATTATCAGTTCCTCTGAGTCTTATATTAAAAATAGCAAACATTTATTGGAAAAACTGTCAGAAAATAATTTTAAAAAGAATCATTTATTATGAGTTTTAATGTAGTAAGTCTTTTTACAAATGTTCCTTTAGATAAATTATTAAAAGTAATTAAACAAATTGCAAGATGACTTAACTTGGGGAATAAAGCTAAATTAAACATAGAAATTATTTATAATGGAATTATTTACTCTTTCTATCAAAACGACGTACTTTCAGTTAAATAATGAATTCTATCAACAAAACTTCTGTATAGTTGTTTTCAGACCTACTCTGCACTCAAAAAAAGTCGGCGTCTTTGATCTTTACCGGACCGCCAAAGACGCCGACATTTCTTATACGCATAATAAGTGTGTAGTCAACTATATGTTCATGGGTTCTTCATTATCTCCAATATTAAATAATAATTCTATGGAAAATTTTAAGGAAAATAATATTACCTTAATTTATAAATGTATTGTATGGAAGAGATATGTAGATGATATTTTTGCGATATGGCCTTGTAGTAAACAACTTTTCGGTAATTTTGTAAATCAGATTAACGAAAACATCTAATAAATAGATACCCAATAAATTTTGCAACAGAAATAGAAAATAATAAATTATTTTAATTAGAAAATTAGATGCTGTTGTTAATCCCATTTTTAAAAGCGGCGATAAAACGGATGTTTCTAATTATAGACCTATTTCAATTCTATGAAACATTGCAAAAATACTAGAAAAACTTATCAAAAATCGAATAAATAGTTACACAGAAAAATTCAAACTAATATCAGAGCGTCAGTTTAGCTTTCCGCAGAACAAATCTACACAAAACGCAATTGAATATTTAATTGCCGAGATTTATAGGTATCTGGATAAAGGAACTCCTTGTATGTGCGTATTTCTTGACCTTACCAAGGCTTTCGATACTGTGAGTCATGCACAGCTATTGGAAGCCTTGGGTGATATTGGTTTTCGCGGTCCTAGTATAAATCTGTTTAAAAGCTTCCTGACAGACAGAAAACAATTTGTGAAAATAGGTAATGCGAATAGTGAACAACGTACTGTCGAATTTGGCGTCCCACAAGGTACCGTGTTAGGTCCACTGTTATTCACAATATATCTAAACAATTTATTAACAACAAAATTCTTCGGAAAGGTTATAAGTTTTGCTGATGATACGGCCATTCTATACAGTAATCAAACGTGGGAAGATATAAAAGTGCAGGCAGAATTAGACTTACAAAAAGTAAAAGATTGGTTTGATTATAAATTATTGACAATAAATTTCAATAAAACTAAATTTCTACCTTTTGCTTGTTACAAAAATACGCTGCCCAAATTTTCATCACTTACAATTGATCACACAACTAAAATTGAAAGTGCAAACAGAGTCAAATACTTGGGTATTATTATAGATCGACACCTTAGATGGGATCACCATATCAATAATGTGTGTAACACTCTAAGATGCTTAATATATAGAATGAAGTGCCTTAAAAATATACTAGATTGTTCTACTTTAAAAACCATATACTACGCATTGATCGACTCTCGGCTAAAATATGGTATTATTGCGTGGGGAAGTGCTGTGAAAGAGCACCTAAACAAATTAGAAATAATGCAGAAAATATTTTTAAAAATAATGCTTAGTAAACCAAATACTTACTCTTCCGATGATCTCTTCAAAGATGCTAAAATTCTAGACATCAGACAGTTATATTTTTATACTGTCGCTCTGTATCAGTTTAAAAATAAGGATACTTTAATTCAGCTAAATCATTCCCATGCAACCAGACACAAATCAAAATATATAACACCCTTTTGTGACAAGTCCACAGGCCAGAGAAGTTTTACATTTCTCGCACCCAAATTATATAATGAATTCCCGGAATAAATTAGAAATCTGAATAATTATCATATATTTAAAAAACGTTCCAAATCTTTCATCTATAATGCAAATAGAACAAAAATTTATGATTTAATAACAATGAAAAATAACTAATATCACAAAATTCTGAAGATGTACCTCATAAAATATGATGTTACATATGTTGGTAAAAATATATATTTTACGTTTATACGTACACCTAGTGTATTTTATTATATATATTGCGTATATTTGACTTAAACTTATATTAATATTTTCTGGTTTTAAGATAATCCTTAGTTTAGATCTAGCTTAGTAATATAAATATATATATTTGACGTATATTTATATTAAATTTTCTAGTTTTAAGATAATAATTCTTGTACAATCTAGCTTAGTAATATAATTATTTTGTTAAATTCCATTTTCAGTAGGTTTATATAGTTATGTTTCACATCATTATTACGTTTATCGATAAATAAATATCCTAAACCACGGACAGCCCTAGGCTTTGTGGTCTTCGTTTATTTGTAAATAAAGAGTAATAATTATACATGTGCCGATTGTATATTGTAAAACTTCTGAGCAAATAAACATTATTATTATTAAAAAAAAAAAAAATTAGATAACACACATATATAAAGAAAATAATAAAATATAAAAAAGTAAATAAATATAATTAAAAATTAAATAAATAAATCAATCAATATCCAAAAGTTTTGTGGATAGCTAGCTAACAAATATTGAAAGTAGAGTGAACAGTTACATTCGGAATAGGCCTCTTGCATGTGCCGTATATTTTAAATTAATTTATATATATTAATATAGTGTTACTAAACATCAGCAATTACACAGCCCCACAAAAAAAAGTTCAGACCAGCGAACCAGACCCATGTATTCCTATGTATTTTCGGTCGCTGAATCTGAATCCGAGGTCAAAAAAATTCGTACACCCCCAAAATCTTGAGCTAGAGCCAAAAAACACCCCTGGACTGGGGTAAAAAGAATATTAAGCTACGAGAATAGTTGTTACATCCTAATCTATCGAATTATACAAGTTAAGGTTAAACAGCAGCGTACATACAACAGATATGAAACACACCTCCAGGGAGGGGTGAGAAATCGATCGAAAACATCAATGAGTACTGAAAAAGCTCGAAATGTCTAAATTTTGTTAAAGTGATAACAAACTTCATCAGGTCCAACGTAACCTTCATAAACTGCCCCTATAGGGTTGAGAACAACCACCTTCAAGTTTAAAGGACACGAGAAAAACAAGAAAAAACGTAAAATCCAACAGGATTTCTATTTTCATGAATGCTATGATTGGCTGAAATTGCGTAGTACTCTAAAATAGAACTAGAAACTTACGTATCATTAACGCCCTACAGTGTCAACCCTCAGAGGGTGTGAAAACTACCCCCTAAACTAAAAAGTTACAGTATAAAAATGTAGTGTAAAAATTCGAAACACCTGCGTTGTGTAGAAGTGAGACTATGTTCGACGCTGTGCTTGAAAACCACCCCCACGGGGTAAAACTATTAAAGGTACCGATATTTTTTTTGTGTCAAATTAAAGCACACACTGTATCGCTTTTACCAATATAAACGGTTTGGGCACAATTCGCACTTTCATTTCTCTAAAAATCAGATAAACTAAAAATATATATTTTATTAATTTTATGTATTGAAATCTTCACCAATCGATAAACTTTTTTATTTTTGAAAATATATACATACATGCAGCGAAGAAAATAAAGCCTAATAATTACAAAAGTTTTTGAAATAATATATTTTTTCCTAAAGTGTACCGTTTGGCAACAGCGATTTTTTTTATCAGCGCTAAATGCGACATTGGGCCGCAATGAATACACCTCGCATGCAGGGTTGGTCAGATTGCAGATTAGTCGCCTAGAAGTGGTGGTTGACGAAAGTAGTGGCGGTTAGAGTATGCTGTATGTACTTATTTAGTTTTCTAAAACAATGAAGTTTATTATTTGTAAATAAAATGTGCTTGTTTTAAGGAAGGCCTGCAAATGTCGTTCCTGTAACAACATTATTAAAGATTTCGAGGCAGATATGGACGAATTAGAATGCTATTAATGTAGGGCCTACATAAACTACATACTACATATTTATCCATCGAAATAGAAAATTTATTTCAACAATAAAACTCATTTTATGCGTACGTTTTTACTTTCATTCATTTAAAAATGTCTAATAAACTTACTAATTAGGTGGGTAGTTAGTAACCCTGATTGATATTTATAGATTTATATCTACCTACCTGTCTTTTTATTATTAAAAGGAGACTATTTAATATTTATTGTACAATTTCTTAATATTAACAACATATGATCAATACTACTGTACAATATATGAAATATTGAACAATAATATTGATCCCCTAGATGCTTTTGATCACTACTGGTTTTGTACCTATTGATACCGTGCGTGTAATTTCCCATTAGGCATGTACATTCACGCAGCGCGAGAGATATGGCAACACCGGCAGCCGTAAATTCGTACGTTGGTGGAGCATCCCAGCTCTGTTATTTCATTTCAGCCAGCTGGCACACGCCATGTTGTAATTCTTACTCCCCATGCCTAGCCCGCGACTACACACACGGTATGAGTTAAACTACTACATACACCCCAAGCGGGACAGTCAGATCGCTGCAGTCGGCAGGCTTGCTACAGCCGAGCGCGAAAGAATATGACTTTGGCCCGTTAAAAAAAAAATCGCTGACTCAATACTATGAACGGGACATGAAAAATTTTTATCCTAAAAATATTTTTCAACTATTGGCTTCAATTTTACGGAAGCGTACTGAGGCCACGAAAAAAAAAATTAAGTTGAAATTTCGACTTATTATCTTGAAATTTCAACTTAATAAGTCGAAATTTCAACTTATTAAGTTGAAATTTCAACATAAGTTGAAATTTCAAGATAATAAGTTGAAATTTCAACATAATAAGTTGAAATATCAACTTAGCAAATTGCTATATGTGTGCTAACTACTAAGTACCCGAGATATGTACTCAAGATTCGTATGCATATTCTATATAAATAAAAATCCTTCTTAAGGGAGATAGAGTTCTTTGAAGACCAGACTCTCAATCTACTCTTTTTGTAAGGCCACCATTAGGCATAAAAGTTCTTTGACCAAGATCTTTTATTAATATTACACATTTCTCATAAAAAATGTATTTTATAAAAGATCTTTGTCAAAGAACTTTTATAGTCTAATGATGGCCTAGCAACTGCTAGAGGTACTATGATTTAGTATAGTATATATCCTACCTTAATCTTAAAAACAATATCTCATTAGTTCCCTATTTATGGCTTAGAATCTGCTAAACAATTCATATAACAAGTAGATATTTGTATTCAGAATCAGATGAAGATATCGAATATGAAAATACATATGGGCTGTTCAATTGTTCCTTTGCATGTATATTTTTCGGTGGTAATAAAAAACTAATGGTAGATCTAAAATCCAACAAAAATTACATGTACAGTTTTTGAAAATTACGGCACATATAGTGGCAGAAAATTATAGTGGAACCTTATATGTGAGGCTCATAATCAACTATTTGATGAATCACCCTATATTTATTAATTCCATCACATGTAATTATTATCTGAAATCTATAATGTGACCAAAATTTTAGTGAATGCAAAAAATAAAAATTATGCCCTTAAATAATTTCAAATAAAAAAAGTAGCTATTTTGCGAGTTTTAAGTCATTCTATAAAGATGGCGAACAATGTCGCTATAATAATTATCAAGAAATGAAAATGGATTTTGTAAGTTTTCTTCAAATAGAATATGAACTTGGTTTTTAGGGTTATGCATAATGCACATATCTCGTGGATACACCTTGTATGTACACATACAGCAATTTGTTATAAGTTGAAATTTCGACTTATTAAGTTGAAATTTCAAGTTAATAAGTTGAAATTTCAAGTTAATAAGTCGATATTTCAACCTATTAAGTTGAAATTTTAAGATAAGTCGAAATTTCAACTGAATTTTTTTTTCGACGTGGCCTCAGTATGCTTCCGTACAATTTGTACGCAGCATGTATATACAAATTTTCATAAATAAATTATTTTTCTCGATTGCTTAAAATTACGCTACTGAAAATAACAAGTTTGAGTTTCCTATTATTTTACCAACTTAAAAAAAAACTAGTGGAAGCATTATACTCTTCGCCGATTTACTGAGCTTTTTATATAATTGTTACACATTTTATAGGATACTCTTCGCATTTTTCTTGTAAATAATGTTAGTTTTTGGACATTCTAAATTTTGTGATACCAACTATGTTGTGAAAAAAAAAATATATGCAAAAAAAAATTGCCATGTGAGGGATCGAACACGAGACCTTTGGATTGAAAGGCAACAGCAACAACAAGCAATTATTAATGTTTCACAAGGTACAATAATGCGCCATTCCGGAGTCCGGCCCGGAGCCAGCCAGACAACCACGGCGAACATCGCCGAAGTGGGTGTGAGACTGGGAGGGGAGGGTCCGGTTTGGCGGTGACGAAAATTATTTGCTGAGTTAAAACTCCTGCCTAATGGAAAAAGGCTTAAATTTAACGGTATCGTATAACGTAGTACACAAGGGTACTTAAAAATAATTTAAATTAAAACTGTTAAAAAGTACCGATTAATATCTTTTTTATTTACTGATTGATTTTTTCAAAAACAATAGGGTTCTTCCTCTAGCTAACGCTAACTTACTTTCCAAATTTCAATACAATCGGACTTTTCTTTCTTAAGTTATCGTGCTTACAAGAAACGTGACGGACGGACGGACAGACGGACATTTTGAAAGTTGTTCAGAATTCGTTCACTAACATAATGATATGAAAATTTTTCTCTACGAGCGATATTTACTGATTTAGAAATGTGCCGATCAAATACAATATACTCTTCGTTTTTGCGAAGAGTATAATAAATCGCGTTCACGTGGGACGTTGTTCGAAGCGCTATTATGTCTACTTTAATCTAAAAAAAAAATAGCTTGATAGCACAAATATTTTCAGAGATATAGCGGTGGAGACGCTAAAAAACATATTTCATTAAAAATCTATTTTTTTGAGTTTTTCCGAAATAAAAAAGTTCTCGACCACCAAAAAATGTCGTAAAAAATGATTTCGTGTACACGATTATCTTACTAAAGAATCCCACTAAGTCTGGTTTGGTTCTACGCCGATTTTTTTTTTTTTTTTTTCGAAAACTAAGCGACTTTACTTCCAGATTTTACTCTACTATAGGCACTTCGTGAAACGCCGTAGTCATCTCGACATTTGACATTTAAAGTCATTCTATACCATAGATTAAAGAATATTTATATGATATAGATAGGCAACTCTCAGGGATTTTTTAAACAGCAAAACTTACGTCGCGGGTAGCGCTGTATTCCCGTCTTTTTGATACAGGCGGGATTGGCATAGGCGGGAATTTTAAATGATTTTCAAACAAATTGCTTAGGCCATCATTAGACTACAAAAGTTCTTTGACAAAGATTTTTTATAAAAGATATTTTATGAGATAAAATATCTATCAAATTACTCATAAAATATCTTTTATAAAAGATCTTTGTCAAAGAACTTGTATAGTCTAACAGTGGCCTTAAAATTAAATAAGTCATTTCAAAACTAGAAATTGATCATTTATTAATTTAACGGAAAATCATTACAATAAATACAATAATATTTAAAAATAGATTTAAAAAGTAACTAACGTAAGTGAAATTATTACAAAAGTTTTAAGATGTTGAAATAAGTAAAATGTTAAAGTAACTAATGTATCAAAATACCTATAATACAATTAAATAATAGTGGGTTTATAAGTGCATGGATTTAGTGGCGCCAGTAGATATTGGCATGCCAGTAAAAAAATATTGCACGTATAAACAGTTACTGGCAAGCATGCATGGTCAAAGCTTGGTCGCCAGTAACTGTTTATACGTGTAATATTTTTTTACTGGCGTGTCAATATCTACTGGCGCCACTAAATCCATGCATGTATAAACCCCCTATAATATACATTTTCACGTCCTTCACTAATATTAAGTGGTGTGAATCAGTCTTTTTGGAATTCAGATTTTTCATTATCATATAGGTTACAAAAAACTGATCATTGATTGTGAAACGTCATAAGTAATGTATTTGAATAATGTTAATCCAGAAGAAAAACATACGTATTTTTGTTTTTTTTTTTTACTTTTTTACACCATTCGATGGGAATGATTTCGATTTATAACAAATGTAAAAATTGACGTTGAAAAATTCACAGACACGATACAACTGCACATAGCTGCGATTGTATTTATTCTGTAAATAATGTAACCTAATATTTTGTACATGTCCGTCATTACGAGACTGAAAAACTTTTTTCATCGGTAAACACAACATTGGTCCAAAACTCCAATAGGCGATAGACACAATTTAAACAAAACATAATGCAGGCTTGCTTCTCTTCTTCTGTTAATATGATCTTCTTGGCACTTGTACAGTTTTTTATTTTCGATTTTCCTATCCTTCGGCTAGCTGCTGACCTCGACATCAGAAAATGTGTCATGAACACAGCGTCTCCTGCTGTTTGAAACGGATTTTTCCTCAATTAGCCAAGGAGTCTTTCATCTTGAACTAGATTTGAACTTCTCGATAGGCCTGAACCGTCTTTTCTCTTTACGCTACCTTCCTCTTCCCACTCATAACAGACAACAGTACTTTTATTCAATTGATAGTGGTTAGGAATTGCTCTGATAGACCATATCTCTTCAATTTTAGGGTGAGTTTATAAAAAAAGTCCCAGTCCTAACTTAGCCTATCTTAGTCTTAATTTTTTCCCTAAAATGTTAAATGTACAGGTTACCCGTATGCCGTTTATAAAATTCGTAATCCTGTCTTGGTCCTAACTTAACCTAAAATTTTTAGTTTAATTTTTCCTATGTGCTAATACCACAGAATAGATCAGAAATCAATTCCAATTGGCGTGAAAAGTTCACGTATATATTTTACGATCAACTTAGAACAAAGGACAGTTTTTATAAATCCGTCTTAAAACATCAGATATATTTTAGGGAAAAATTAAGACTAAGATAGGATAAGTTAGGACTGGGACTTTTTTTATAAACTCACCCTTAGAGAGAATTAAAATTTTTTCATGTTCAGTTAATTTTGGCATTGCGAAAATATGACACTGACAAATAAACAAAGAATGATTTAATAAGACGAAAAATGGGTGTACGGGATTTCATTGCACAGAAGTGTACAACCCATCAGTCTTTCGTTTTTAGTCAATTTCTTGGGAGTCACGTTCTTTGCAAATTAATAATTCCTATGCATGTTGGAATTTTTCGAAGTCGAAACACGACGTGAACACAACACTTAAAACCCGTTACAGTTTTTAATATTCAACAAAACAGCGTCGTTTCTAGCCAATTTCATTGGAAACTCACATTATTTACAAATAAGCAAATGGACTCCTGCTCTATGGATTTAATAATTATTAGCTTAATGTCCAGAACACAAATGAAGACATGTAAACAAAAATGGCGCGACAACTGACAGTAGTGACAGTCGGGCAAGAAGCAGATAGCGACGTAAGTTCCAACTAAACAGGGGACGATTTTGAAATATAATAGGAGTGCGCAGGGCCTGTTCTATACGATCTACCGCAAATTAGACCGGCAGATTGTGTTCTATTACTTGCTGCCTATTTGTTTTGTTTATATGGAAAGTAAGAGTGAAAAGACTTTGTTCAATGATCATTATAAAGAGTACTATAAACCAAAGCCAAATAAATGATCGTATACAATCAGAAAATTAAAGGAGGTACGAAAAATATTTAATTAATTTTGAGGTTAGGTTAGATTAACATGTATTCGTAATTCGTAATTTCGTTATCAATCTAAAATCCAAATAAATCTGAACCTAAAATCAAAATTAATTAAATCTCCATCTCTCTCTTTGTGATGATCACTGAACAAGTCTTTTTCACTCTTAATTTCCGTAATAAACAAAACAAACAGTTCAACATAGCTTCCGACAAACAACAGAACACAATCTGCCGGGTATCAGTTACTTCATGAACAGTCAACATCTAATTTGCGGCAGATCGTGTAAAACGACTTTAAACATCATGGTATCGAGACAACCACGGCATTTCAGAAAATGCCTAGGCAGATTGTGCAACCTCAAGAATTTACATGATGTGCCGGAAGTTCATGTACTGCCTAGGCTTTTCACGAAATGACGCATTTCATCAAAAGACTACGACATATACATGGTTTACTGGATAAATTACAAAAAATCGGAAATAGGTTTTCTGTACGAACGGTTTTTAAAATCACATTAAGATTTATTTGTGTTTATAGTGTTCCGTGTGAGTGAGGTAAATAATTTAGATACAAAGTTTGTCCTCCTGATTTTTGATGCTTAAGCTACGATGCTACTTTCTATTCATGGTTTTAAAAGTATTATAGGTAATAAATATAAAACGTGTGACAGAAAATTTATTTATATTTGCTTAATTTCCATAATATTTTAATATTGATTTTTAATTTTATGCGTTTTAACACTTGCTTTCTCAGGTGTATGAGCAACTCGTGGTATTCATTTTCTCTTTCTGTTGTGGGATATTAAGCATTCTCGTTCCTATTTCACAACTATTATTATAAGGTTTAAAACGATAAGCATGCACCGAGCATGCATTTTTTGCATTAAAGTTATTTTTATTCTTTAACAATATAGAAAATTAAATAAATGCATCACCACTAAATTTATGCTTTCAAGGTTAAATGCATGTAAATGATAAATAATAGTAATCGCTTTAATACGAGTTATAAAATACTTTTGGGTATTTAATTGTAGCATTTTTATTTGAAAAAGAATCAAGGTAAAACTTAATTTTTTGAGTATAAAGTTAATCAATAACAATGCGCAAAAAGATTACCTTATTCTTCATTGTTAAATCATATTTTATCTCTAAGAATTTTTCAATTTAACACTTTTTATTAATTTAACTGTTATAAGGTCTCACCAAGTTATTGACATAATTTCTTCAAACAGTATGTTATTGTACGAAATTCTCACCTCCAATAGCGAATCAATAAATACTAATTTTTAAGGTGCTAGAATAGACCTTAGTAACGGAAACATAGCGACGTTAAATAAGTGATCATAAATTATTATGAAATTATAAAACATGGTGTTTCAAAATGACGCAACGGCGCACAGTGACAGGAATCTTGATTTTTGCGTTCAAAATTATCTAGAGCACTTGTTTCGCAACCGATTGGGATATTTTTTTTAAATACTCGTTATTTAATTTTCAAAAAACTTAAGAGAGCCGATTTTTGAATTATGCTAACCAAAATTATTGAGCTTAGTCAAAATGGCCATTTTTTTATTTAAATCTTAATAAAACTTACAAATAAAAACCTTTTTCTTATCCAATTTACATAAGTCTTGTTACTCAGGTGTTTTTGAGGTCGCTGATTACAAATCTGAGATCACATTGTCATAAACCAACTGCAAAATGGGGGAATCAATGCTAAAAAATGATAAAAAAATGAAATATTTTTGTTAAAGTTTATGCCGACATGTTTTGAATATTTCTGATAAGTACTTTTAAGTTAAAATAGGCTAAATTTTAAATTCCAGGAGGAAATTCAACATGACGGATCCAATGTGATGACAAAGCTAACTTAAAAATAAATTAAATGCATTAAACTAAATAGGCTATTCCTAAGAATTATCAAAAAATTTAAAATGGAACAAATTTTCTGAAGTTTTCAAATATTTCCAATATGATATTAACATTAACATTATTATATATTAATTACCAATCATAAATATGCGATTCAGTCCTCCATTAATTTTGAACATAACCTTAAGTAGGTCATATTAATATTTCTTTTTTTTATCTGCTAATAAATTATTATTAGTAATAATATTATTTAATTATATTTAGGATAATCAACAATTAAAAAAATTATCAACTCAATTGGAGTATTAATATTATTTAAACAACGCAAATTAAACAGAGCAGTTAGGTTTAAAGTTCATGGTGTAAAACTCTTGCCTTAATTTATATTTTTATATATATTAGGTATAGAATTGTTGGTTTAAGGTTCTATTAGGCCTAGTTTATACCGTGTGTGTAGTCGCGGGCTAGGCATGGGGAGAAGAATTACAACATCGCGCGTGCCAGCTGGCTGAAATGAAATAACAGAGCTGGAATGCTCCATCGACGGACGAATTTACGGCTGACGGTGTTGTCAAATCTCTCGCGCTACGTGAATGTACATGCCTAATGGGAAATTACACGCACGGTATTAGGTTTAATATTCTTGTTTTATAATAGATATTTATTAATATGACCTACTTACGGTTATGTTCAAAACTAATGGAATTTATTTTTAAGTTAGTTTTATCATCTCATTTCCGCCATCTTGAATTTCTTTCTGGAACTTAAAATTTAGTCTGTTTTAACTTAAAAGTACTTATCAGAAATATTCGAAACTTCTCGGCATAAACTTTAAGAAAAATATTTCATTTTTTGTAATAAGGATGTTCTAAATCTTGGTATATTAAGGTCATACAACCCCATATTTACTAAGTGTTGTTGATGCCTTCTGTAAGTTACTTCCACATCCAATGAAGTATCAAAAAAAAAAAAAAATTGAAAATTTTTATTGTTCAAAGGCTTAGAATGTCATGAAACGTTGAAATTTTAAGTTTGAGCAAAAAAAAAAATTCTGTCTGTCAGTCTGTCTGTAACTTTTTTTATGCGCACGATTACTCTGGAACCGTTTAAGATATTGACTTGAAATTTGGTACACGTATGTATTTTAACGAGATCTAGAACTAGATTATATTTTGATCTTATTCCGTTGAAGGATTGGGATAAATTGGGGGAAATGGGGGTAAATGGGTAAATCAAGCTAGTAAAAAAAAACTGGTATTTAGTACATATAAGAGAAGCTATGGTCTCAAATTTTTTTTTAAATTAGCCACCCCATTATTAAAGGGGGTGGAAAAAATAAAATTGTCATTTACAAGTGTGTACAAGATTTTTTAAAATTTTATCCACCCCCACTACCACTTGGTCTTAGTAGCGGAAATAGTCCAACGTTAGATAAATGAATAAAATAATATATATATTAAAATTGATACGACTAATTTATTTTTATTATTTTGACATAATTATATTTTAATAAATATTTGGAGAAGAACATATTTGAGAATGTCAACATGATATTCACATTAATTTATTCACAAGTTTCACATATCATTAATGTGAAAACAACACAATTAAATTTCAATATCTAGCTAAAACCGAACGTATACTATTTTGCAGGATTATTTATCTTAATAACTCAACATATATAATACCAGCCTGTAAATGAAGAACAGTATATACGTAATAAAAGGAAGTCATTTTCATTATGATTGCTTAAGGATATTTATCGAAGAATATTTGTTTATGTAGCATAACTTTCCCGATATAATTCTTTATCTTCTTTCACTGTGAACTGACTGGGCGTCTTAACTAAAAGTTACGAAAAAAAATTTTAGGCCTTTTCAGAGTAGTCGGGAATCAATCTTCTCAAAAGACGCTCCTAAAATGCCAGGGTGTGAACTCAAAGATATACTTTTGAAAAAATATGTACATTATCTGGAATGACTTTGCGCATCTAAATCCAGAGGGCGCCATTCTGTCCGCGATTGCAAAAAAGCATAAAAAAATTTTTTCCGAAAATTTTTGTGTCACTGAAAATTGATTAATTTTATGTCCCCATCTCATTTACAGCGTTATTTTTAAATATTTCTTAATGATTTTCAAACTAATGGAAAGCTTATTCCTTCTAGATTCTGGTACTGCCAAATAATTTTCGAAATTATTGTTAACAAATGCTACAGAAATTGTTTAACCAAAACATGCCCGAAGAGTGCACGGTAAATTTCAGTATCGAGACATTTTAAAAACCGCTGCCCAAGAAATCACAACTTCCACATCCAGATTCTCTATCCAAGTCACTCACAACGAAAAAAACTTTTTGTTATTTGAAAATAACTGTTAATTGATAATAACTTTAATAATATAATATTTGAAATTCTCTACCCCAAAAACCCTTAAAACGATACCCCACATCGGTAGTGGGATGGGGGGTGGTGATAGGGGGGGTGGTAGTGGGGGTGGATGAAGTAAAAAAATATTTTGAGGTTTCTGGTTCCTATACCTAGGTACACTAAATCACAATTTTTTTCATCCCCTTTAATAAGGGGGTGGGGGTGATAATGGGGGTGGCTAATGCCAAAAATGTTTGGAGACCTTAGCTTCTCTTGTATATACTAAATACCAATTTTATGGACTATTACCTGCTTGATTGACCTATTTACCCCAAATTTACCCCAATTTACCCCCCAACCCTTCGACGGAACAAGATGAAAATATAATCTAGTTCTAGATCTCGTCAAAGTACATGTGTGTACCAAATTTCAAGTCGATATCTTAAACGGTTCCAGAGTAAACGTGCGCACAAAAAAAAGTTACAGACAGACAGACAGACAGACAGAAATTTTTTTTTCGCTCAAACTTAAAATCTCGACGTTTCATGACATGTTAAGCCTATTTGGACAATAAAAATTTTTTAAAAATTTTTTGTCGTTACTATACTTCCACTGGACGTGGAAGTAATTATAGATAGATGCATACTTCTATGATATGAAATTTGCGGAATAGAATGGAGCAGTTTTTGGTGAAAGAATTATCTGCATTGTTTTATTGTTGTAAAAGATATGACTATTTTTGTACAGCGCTCCGTTATTTCCGCTATCGTTTTGGCTGACACGTTCGCGCGCTGTGGCCGATCGGTAACTTGCTGACAATATACTGTGATTGCAAAAAAATTACGATGCGTATTACTTATACGTAAATATTATCATTTGTCATTATGAAAAAAAAACGAAGGTATTTAAAGATTAGTTTACTTGAGAACCAAAATTATTATATTTTAACTTAAAATATTGATTAGAGGCAGAAAACCATATAACTAATTAAATGAACTTAAATTTACTTTTTGTGCTTGAGAAATAGAAATACAAAAATAATAATATACATACATACATTATACTTAAACTAAATTAACAGCTAATACATTTACCCTCTCAGTAGCAATCTATTATGCATTCCAACCCAGCTTTGCTACGACTGCAGTTTCCGATACATTTTTTTAAATTTACACTTACAAAATACATTTTGAGAAGTTATATTGGGACGAACATTTATAGTTATTAATTTAGGAATAAGTCCGTTATTTTTCAAATCCCAACCAAAATCAATTGGATCAGGAATTTCTGGGTTTATCTCAGTTGCACTCTTCCACAGAATAATTTGATACGCAGCTCTCAACATATGTTGATAAAAAGAATCTTCGGTAGGCGATAAATTCCTTATATCAGACTTATCGTCGACCATATAACATTTACTTCCACATCCAGTGGAAGTATAGTAACGACAAGAAAAAATTTGAAAAGTTTTATTGTTCAAATAGGCTTAAAATGTCATAAAACGTCGTGATTTCAAGTTTGTGTGAAAAAAAAATCTGTTTGTCGATCTGTCTGTAAAGTTTTTGGTGCGCCGGATTACTCTGGAACCGTTTTAAGTTATTGACTTGAAATTTGGTACGTACCCGTATGTATTTTAAGGTGATCTGGAACTAGATTATTTTCATCTTATTCCGTTGAAGGGATGGGGAGTAAACTGGAGTAAATAGATAAATCAAGCAGGAAAAAGTTCATAAAATTGGTATTTAGTATTTACAAGAGAAGCTATAAGGTCTCAAAAGTTTTTTTGGCATTAGCCACCCCCATTACCACCCCCACCCCATTATTAAAGGGAATTAAACAATTGTGATTTAGTGTGTGTACAAGAATCAAAAACCTCAGAATATTTTTTTACTTCATCCACCCCCAGTACCACCCCTCTATCACCACCTCCACCCCACTACCGATGAGAGATATCGTTTTATGGGTTTTTGGGGGTAGACGACTTCAAAAATTATATTATTAAAGTTCCATAAACAATTATTTCCACATAAAAAATTTATTCGTTCTGAGAGACATGGATGGAAAATCTGGATGTGGAAGTAGTGAATTCCTTCCAGCGGTTTTTAAAAAAATACCGGGCCAGATTTTGAAAAGTAATGAAATCATTGAAGTATTCTTTGTAGTTCTTTATCTTCTGTATGTCTTAAACATTTTTTACAGCGTTAGTTTTTCCTTTTTTAAATAGAAAACTGACTGTATCACAGTCAGTCAAAGCATAAATGCACAAAAATAAATTACCCAAATTCATTTGAGCACTTATTGTCTTCTCTATAGTTAATTCTTGCACAGCATGATGAATCGGTATAAATAAATACATCAAATCTACGACACCATTATTCTAGACACAAAATACAGGGATAAGACAAAAATATCTGTTGTAGCTTCTATTATTATTCTACCATACTCCAGATTTGATAATATAGGATGATCGCAAATATTCTAGTGTCGGCTTCATTATGATTATGATGAGAAAAATGCAATTGCGCTATTATTTTTGTAATTTCATCGGATACTCTGCAATAATAATGGAAATATACAGGTTATTAAACTAATACAAAAATTATTTTAAATATATTTTACATGAATTTATAAACAACACAGTTACTGTATACGCTACTCATAAGATTTTTTGTTATTACACTACACCTCAGCAGGTAGTCAACAAGCCTAAAGAGAGCGAGGCAATGCGAGACATACATGTACACTGAAGGGATTGCAATACCGGTTAACCGGTTAACCGGTTATTACGACAAAAAACACATGACGATAATTACCGGTTATTTTAATTTTTTACCGGTTATTTCGGTAAATTCTGAACTTACGATATGTCACGTATTCAACGTTTCTATTTATGTCAGTGACTAGTATTCACTAAATACAGAGTGACTGTCCCAACACTGAACACTTTTAACAATAAATAAATAATATTATAAAAAGTAAAACCCAGACATCAAGCCCCAAGAAATCGACCCACCAATATCGATTGAGGAAGGACATCTTCAGTTGGTGGTATTCTATGCACAAATATCAGACGACTAACAGATATAGCTTTGAAAAACTAACCCTTTTAACAGGCCGTTTTTAAAAAATATTGTATTTTTAGATTAGGTATTCAGTAAATGCCCTATTTGAGTTTATGTTTACAATTTTTGTTATTTAAGTTGATATTTTTGTTATTTACAGAATAATTATTTATTTAAATTTATTTCATTTATATTTTTTCCTTTTGATAAATTAACTCTTATATAAAAAAGTATATTTCACAGTCACATTTTGTCACTTTGACAGCGATAAAAAAGGTGCATCGTTTTTATCATGATAAAAATGTCTGTTCCTCAAAAGCAGAGTATATCTAGTAGTCGCACGTCATTTTAAAATCTGTACTGTCTGCTATAATTCTTAAGTCTTGTGGAAACTATACTGTACGATATGAGTCGTTTTGAGAAAATTATAATTATTTTTAATTGTTGTTCGTTCACATATTCTATCGTTAATTTATCTTGCCAAAAATCACTCGAGCTTTTCTTTTATGGATAAATTTCTTTTTAACTCAAAATTTTGCCAATTAGTAATTTTGCTCGAAAATCTGACATTTGACAAAATCGCTCGACCTCTGGTCTCGCGATTTTTTCATGTCAGTTTTTCTCATAAAATCACTGATTGGCAAAATTATTTCGTTACAAAGAGAAATTTATCCGATAAAAAAAAGCTCTTGTGATTTTACTGTTGATAAAAAACCTTTAGTTTGTTCATTATATTAAATATACGTATATAATAGTATATTATTCAACGAGCATATAATGATGGCTATTATTCACGAGGGTGAAGTTTAAGACACAAGCCGTAGGCGAATGTCGTTAATCACCAGAGTAGCCATTATATGCGAGTAGAATACTATACTTTGCCCACGACTATTAGATATTTTTGTTAAATTGTTTACTGAAGAAATTAATGAATTATTTATATTATTCTTTTTGAGTAATATGTAAAATTATTGTAAATAACGTTGACGTTTAAATTTAATTTGACAAGCCGTTCTTTGACACATAACGGCTTAGTCAATCAAATTTAAAAACGAAATTGTATGATAAAAGAAGGCCTGTTTCTGAAACGCTAAATAGTTACCTATTCATTTTGATAATAACAGTAAAATTGTTCACACAATTGTAGCTATGACAGTTAACGAATAATTGTATTTATGGTTTCAGAAACTAGCCATAAATTCTACTAAAAAGTTGCGAGATTGCACTCGAATTGAAAAAATACCTGCCCGTGACTTCTTATAAACAACTGACTGTCCTTGTTATTCACTAGTGAATACTGAAATCATTATTCACTGCAGGGAATAATGGATAGCATTGTCCTTGAGGAAACACATACATAATGAGTACATTATTTAATAGTCGTGGAACAAATTTTTTTTTGTCAAATTTAGATAATTTTGTACATGGAAAAAGATAATTGCCATTTTCGCCACCTTAATCATTAATTCTAAAAATTACCGGTAAATACCGGTTAACCGGTTATTTACATTTTTATTTACCGATTTACCGGAAAAAATTTTTTTACGCTTTTTTTGCAATCGCGGACAGAATGGCGCCCTCTGGATTCAGATCCGCAAGGTCATTTCGGATAATGTATGTATTTTTTAAAAACTATATCTTCGAGTTCACACCCAATGATCGATTTAGTGGCTCCTGATTCCTGACTAGAGAGAATCTTATTCTTATCAGGTTTGATTACTTTTTTTTTATAAAAAAAAATTGATAATTAATTTTGAAATTTCAGCTTTAAAAATATCGGTCAACAAACTGAATCAATCAAGCTTTAATAAATTTTTCTAACATATTTTTCACATCTATTAAAATTTTGCATTGTTATATCTAATAAAAGTATTTTTTTGTCAGTCACCACAAATAACTTCTTACTTGACAAAAATAATGAGGACATAAAAATAAGCGCGTATATTATTCACAAGAAAAGTATTTTTTACACCAAATGCGTTGTTCAAATTTAATTAAAGTATTATGATTTGGTACTATAGTCATATTTGTAAAAAATTGTGACTGTATCGAGAATATACCATTAAATTGTGGTTTCGGTCAACGTAATTTACTTTCATGCAAACGTAGCTTCAAATATTATATAGTTTTTAAGACAGTTTTTATTGATTCTGAGCGATTCTCTAATAACCTACTTATTGGTCTAATATAATAATAGACTAGTTTCAAACGTATACACCGAAATTAAAATTCATCGTCGATAACAATTTGTGTCACAATTTCTAAATTACATCACAAATCTCAGCACGTGCTTTTCTTTAACTAGGTTAATATTTGTATATATGAATACAACATCCTATGCTAAATGAAAGAAAAAAAATTACCATATCTGCAAATAAATAGAGTAAATATAATGGTGTATCAATGTCAATAGACAATGCGGAAATACCATTGTGTGACAATTATACCTACATACAGAGTGTTTCATTTCTTTCAACGCTAACCTAACTATCAGCATTGCGAGTGCTAATGGCACCCACAACAACTTGTTTCACCTTTCGAATAATGTTTTAGATAAAATTAAAAAAGGGAATTATCGCGTTTTACACAAATTTTCGATATGAAGTCATGGTGGTAGCTGAATGAAAGGATGCGTGTTCACAACATAAGAAAAATTCCCCTGAACGTGCCAACACCTTGTTACCGATATATGTTATGTCTTATTAAGAGATTAATAAAACATGTAAATTTAAAAGTGTATCAACGGGTACGCTCATAGTTAAAACATGACGAAAATAACGAGAAATCGTTTTTTTTTACACTTTTATATTTACATATTTTATTAATCTCTTAATAATACAACATATATCAGTGACAAAGTGTTGGCACGATTAATTAATTTTCAGGGGAATTTTTCTTATGTTGTGAACACTCATCTTTTGTTGAATTGATTGTCAGTAAAGTAGAGAAATTTTTAAATGGGTACTAACATTCTTTTCCTATCTTTTTATTTTTCCCTATAGTGCGGCAGCCCGCTATCAAGATTTTCGAGTTACTTTAGTGAAGATAATTCCAGCATTTCTTATGAGTTCTGGGAGAGCTGAGAAGAAAAGTTGACGAAACTTTTTACCTGCCCTACAGGGTTCAAATCGAGCTTTGAACATGTAAGGAAAAACCGGTCATCTCGATCTTCGCAGCGAGGCAGTGTCTTTTGTCTTCTTGTGGAGAGAAGTAAATATGATGAGGAAAAATTGAGAACTGCCCTTTTGACTGAGACGCCGAGTTACAAAGACCGAAATAATGACAAACAGCCACCGGTCAAAATTCTGGTCACCGCGGCGAGGCAGTTCTGGTCATAATCGAGTAGTTTCGATGTCTCTTGACCACAAGAAAGCTCGAACGGAACTTTTTGCTAGTTCAGTTACAAGTGATTACATTCGCATGTCGCTTAATTTTGAGGGCTGATCAAGTCATCGCGGCAAGGCAGTTCTCCACTTCAGGTTATTCCAAATATCATTAAGAAGACGAAAAAAACTGAAATGAACTTTTTCCCTGTTTACATTTGAGAAAAATGGTTTCCATGTATTGCGTGCGCCGCCGCGTCATTCCGGAGCACGCATATACATACCAGGAGACTGATACGAGCTGCCTAGACCGAGGATGCTGCGTTGGCATTATACGGAGTATATACCATCTCTGTATAACGACAACGCAGCATCCTTGGTCCCAGCAACTGCCATCTTTTATTTACGTATACACGCGTTCTATACCTTCTGCTGCCAGCATCTCTATGTCTCTCATCTCTCTATAATGATTCTAGTAATTTATGTGAAAGTTAATTTCCCTAGTGTTTCAGAAACCCCTGGTTATTTATTTTGACAAATTTCACCCCAAACTGAACCAGTAGCATCCTAAATATGCTAGTATAATCCTTTTTTTAAGCCCATATTACTAGTTTAAAGATTTATTAACTTTTTTATAGAAGCCTTGTTTGTCTTCTGCCTAAAAAAACTGCTAAATTTGTTGGTGTTCATGTGTTGTTTGTGAGTTTATAAGCTGTTTAAAGTCAGTTCAAAATTGGCTTATTCAACAGAAGCCCTTCGTATCGAGATTTGAATGATGATCGGTTGTGGTGGAAAGTGCCCAATTATATTATTTACGACAACCCATCGTTGCGGACGAAACTAAGTTGAACGTGTTGTTAATGCAGATGCATCAGGTATTAACTGAGAATGACCCAAATCGCAGAATTGAACAAATATGAAACTGGCCGAAATCAAATATCTCTGAAATAGTACGTTTACTTTACACGATGAAGTGAATCGACACAACTGTCGTTACTGACCTGACGATAAGCCTCATTGAACGTGGAAAACCCATACTCAATGCTCACAAAAAGTGTATGTATGAGCCAGGATAATGGGCTAGTAGACAATAACGAAAACGACCATATTAATAATATAGTATTATAGTATGACTACAAAATGTTATAAATATAATTTCTAGGTAATTTTACCGACTATTATTGGTTTTATTTTAAAATAAATATGCTTAAAATGAGAGTGGATTTAAAATAAGGTAGTTTTCCAGATATCTCGTGACGTAATAGCGTAATAACCCCTAAACATTTGACAGTAACTAGCTACGTTGCCACATTTATAAAAAAGAATGTGCACTACTGCACTGTCTCAAATAAATTTTAATTTTTACCACGGTTTCAAATACCCAACAAGTAAATATTTTATATATTTTTAAGACTGATTGATGACTTGGTAATACAGAATTGTAATATTACAGAGGATTCCGTATACCGTGCGTGTAATTTCCCATTAGGCATATACATTCAGGTAGCGCGAGAGATCTGACAACACCGGCAGCCGTAAATTCGTCCGTCGGGGGAGCATCCCAGCTCTAATATTTCATTTCAACCAGCTGGCACACACGATGTTGTAATTCTTACTCCCCATGCCTAGCCCGCGACTACACACACGGTAGCAGTACAAAATATCTTACATTATTATCGAAATATGGCAACGTAGCACTTGTTTCTCTATTCAAGCGCAAATTAGAATCTGGTGCTTACGCTATTACGTCATAGCCAATAGAATAACCCGAAAATTGGCGGCAATATCTAACCGTTTAAACACAGTATAAACTTCATGATTTTTTTTACTATAAGGCATTGTTTAAAAAATAAAATAAAAAATACGGGTCAACTGTTTTTATGTGTAGATGTTATTAAAATTATTTTAAAAAATTTTATACTTGCCCATTGGTTATCGAGTAATAAGGCCAATATTCTAACATATCTTACTTTTCTTCAAGATGATCTCGTTCTACGTTTCGCAGCTTTATTTCCACACTCATCCGTCGAAAGGCTCTGCTGTTAACAAGGGGGAGCTTCGCACTATAGTGTAGATGGTAAGTGGATCGGAAGAAAAGGTTCAGTTAAGTGGCCGGCAAGATCTCCGAACCTTACTCCATTAGATTTCTTTTTATGGAAATATTTCAAGAGTAAGGTTTATGTAATAAAATCGGACGACATCGAGGGCCTGTAACAATGTATCAACCATGAAGACAAGCTTTCACCGGAAACGTTACAATATGTAAGGGTTGGATTTTATCATCGATTGACTTCTCACCAAGAAAGATACGGTGCACACTTCGAACATCTTATACATTAAACAGCGTTTGATGTAAAATGTAAATTTTTACTACTTGCCTTATATTTATAAAATAAAAAATTCCTCAATATGAGTTTTCAAACGATGTGTGACTTGATATGCCTCACATTTGAAAAAGGAGATAGGAGTGGTTGTGTAGAGGAACTCACCACCGTCGTCTGAAGTAGTGAAATTTATTTTAAGAACGGCGCTAGCCGAGCTCTTTCATTGACTTTGGGTTTTTTTCTACTATGAGTGAGTTTGGTTAAGTTATAATAGTCTAAGAGCTAGTGAACATTTTTCTTTCATTACTCGAAGTAGGCTAAAAATTTGCCAAAAGGTTGCCATAGGGGTAATGAGTTGCCATCTCGAATATTTCGACTTGGCGAAGGGCAGCACAGAGACACCGCCCGGTACCGCTCTCACCGCTCTGTTCCTTTTCTTTCCTTGTTATTATCTTGCCTGCAAAGTTTGTCACTGTCGCCCTGTTTCCTGGCGATTCCAGTATTTTGTGCACCATATTGTCCACATCAATAGGTCCTCCTAGTTCTTCGTGGCATATTAATCTGTCTTCCTATCATCTGTTGCTATGGAAAGTAGTATACTCTGCGTTATTTTACTCTCCGCAGTACTCACTCATAGCTTGGTGCCCTGTCAATCTCATACAGGTAGTCACGGAAATACTCGTCACGGAAATACTTGTGTCCTGATAGTGCCTGCGTAAGGTAGTAGCCAAACTTTCATTCAATCCAATTTCTCACGTCCGTTATTAGTCACCTCGTCCGCTGCCCTTTACAGGTGTGGTGTTTCTCGACTTGTCTGCCACCTTTATATGAATGTATATCTAGGTGTTTTATGGTCCTCTCCATTGTAGATATCCGTCCGTTCGATAGCTAGTCGTTCTAAGGGGAGGGGGCGGTTATTTGCGATCACCCTCACCATGGGGAATAGTTCTGTCAAGCGTTGTGCATCACTCCTAAAATGTGACGTCATATTTACTTCGGTTATATGAGTTTAAAATAGCTTTAAAGTGTATTCGTCTTGATAAGAACAGGGGACTTAATTAAATTTTACACAAAATGTTAATATTGACAACTACTATTTTCGACTACTATTTTACGACTTTAGGGTGTTCTTACACCCCCTGCTGCCTGAAATTTTTGTCTGACAATTTGTATGGTTATTCATACACCTTAATTCAAGCAAAATACTAAGTTTCAACCCACTTGCAATAATGAAAATTTCGACTACTATTTTACGACTTGGTGTTCTTACACCCCCTGCTGCCTGAAATTGTTATACGTTACATATGGGTACATATAAACTTCTATAGCTTAAGAAATTGTGTCATAACATAGTGAGACTGTTCTTACTTTTACTCATTTTTAATTACCTTGGGTGTAATTAACATAAATATCTAGTAATAGATAACTATATACATTAAAATGACACAAAAGATACGTAATCAATTTCAAAGTCAATTAATTCTCTGTTATTAAGTGAAATTATCGGTAGGTAGGAAATGTTAATATGAGTATAAATATACTTAAGGCTACTTTCATATTAAATTAGATAAATAAAATGTTGTCGTAACTTATATAATAAAACGCACACATACCTACCTGTCTGGAATTTGAAACATACTTAAAAGAGCTGGTTATTGACTTGTGCTAGATTTTGGTAACTTCCTGTTTTAAAAAATCTCTCTTACACAGATTAAACTAGGTTGATGGGATCAATTAATAGCCGAGGCTTATTTCTTGCCAAGGTCAGTTTTTACTTTTGTAAATTAAACACTAGTTTAATAATTAGTTTTGCTTACATTATTAAGCAGAGCTAAACTTGAAGTATATTGCTCTATAATCTACATAAATTTTAGCCGGATATGTTACGTAGGAAATATACCCTCTTTTTGCTCCTAACTAGCTAAATTAAAGTCTGGCGCCAGAATATATTTAGGAAGACCATGGTTTAGTGCTTTTTGGTATATATTTTTCAAATTTTTCATGAATTAACCGGACGTTAATATTCTAGGAGCTAGTGTCGAAAAGTGAAAAATTTATTAAACCACTAACCGACGTAGTTTGATGATAGTATTCGTCCAAACAAGCAAACTTGTCTCTTCTCTTGTGAATATGAGCCTTAAGGGCCGGCAATTTATATTGCAGGCCTGTGAAAAATTGAACGTATTTCATCGTAATCAAACCACTAGGTTCTTCGGTTTGACTGTAGTTGTAGGTAAAAGGATTGCATTGATACAATCGGCTAGAGTTTTCTCATTGAGCGCACTCAGAAAGAGAACCCGAATTGCATTATAATCAAACCGGCCAAAGTTTGTGGCAAATGTTTTCAATTGTCCAAAAAATGAAAGAAATACAATTGGCGGGAATTTTGAAAGAGGGTAGGAAGAGTTATTGAGGCAATTATGAGCATAAAATCCAGGTTTACACTGCAAATGTCGTCAAACAAGGAATGCAAGCTAAAAACTATCGCCTAAATTTTTACATACTCCAAACACCCTATAAAACATTATATTATCATCGGAGAGAATTTTTATTAAAGTCAACCTCCCCCAAAACTACCCCACTGGGGATGAATCGTAGTAACGTTAACTATATTTTTGTCTTTTGCAATTTCGAGCATTTTTTTGAGCAGAAATCTCTAGTGTCATTTTATTCTTAATTATTCAACGGTACTTACCCTCAAAAAACGCTGAAACCACCCCTACAAGGAGTGAAAACGAGAATCTTCACTGCGAACTGATTGATTTTAATCAAAATAACTAACATTCGTCCTGTAGATTAGTTTATGATTACATGTTTTTGAAGACATGATGATGCAACGGTTATTCATCCCTTTCTTCTACACAGGGGGTGGTAAATTCCCCCCTTAAATTTTAATAAAATTTAATTTCGGATAAAACCCAAAAGTTTTTTTCTACAGCGATGAGAACGAATATGTGCAAAGAAGGATTTTGACTCCCTCGAAACTACTCTTTTCATCCCCATTTTATTATAATTTTTTAAAATAAATTGTTATACGTGGAAAAATTGGTTAATACGTTTTCCTGAGCTGGAAAATTTCGATAGGAATTTTCTCGATTTTTCTTTTTATCTATTTGATGTTTTACTTCAAAACGTATATTTTATGAGATATTGACGATTTTATGAAAAAAAAATCGGAATATATAAAATTTTTTGGATAGTACTCCCCCTTCCCCCCAATAAAATGGAGATGAAAAGAGTAGTTTCGACGGAGTCAAAATCCTTCTTTGTACATATTCGTTCGCATCGCTGTAGAAAATTGTTTTCTGTTTTATCTGAAATTAACTTTTATTAAAATTAAAGGTATATATTTCACCCCCACCACCTGTGTAGAAGAAAGGGATGAATAACCGTTGCATCATCATGTCTTCAAAAACATGTACCTAACCATAAATAATCTACAGGACGAATGTTATTTTGATTAAAATCAATCAGTTTGCAGTAAAGATTCTCGTTTTCACCCCTTGTAGGGGTGGTTTCAGCGTTTTTTGAGGGTAAGTACCGTTGAATAATCTCTCAATAGGGTAGTTTGGGGGGTTGATTTTAATAAAAATTCTCGCCGATGATAATATAATGTTTTATAGGGTGTTTGGAGTATGAAAAATTTAAGAGATGTTTTTAGCTTGAATGCCTTGTTGGCCGATATTTACAGTGTAAACCTGGATTGCTCATAATTTCCCCAATAACTCTTCCTCTCCTCTTTCAAAATTCCTATTTCTTTCATTTTTTGGACAATTGAAAACATTTGCCACAAACTTTGGCCGGTTTGATTACAATGCAATTCGGGTTTTTTTTTCTGAGTGCGCGCACCGCAACGCTCAATGGGAAAACTCTCGCCGACTGTATTAATGTAATCCTTTCACCTACAACTACAGTCAAACCAAAGAACCTAGTGGTTTGATTCGTTCAATTTTTCACAGGCACGCAATATAAATTGCCGGCCCTTAAGACCCATATTCACAAGTGACAAGTTTGCTTGTTTGGACGAATACTATCATCAAATCACTTCGGTTAGTGGTTTGATAAATTTTTGACTTTTCGACACTAACTCCTAGAATATTAGATGAATGATGACATAAGGTGTCCAGGGGTCCCAGTTGTCATAAAATCATAAAAAGTCATAAAATTAAGAAATCTGTCTTAAAATGTCATAAATTGTTTATTTTGTCATAAAAATCATAAAAAATAGACAGAGCACAAGTTTTTCATACTGACAATTAATTAGATTTTAAAGTCAGTTTTTTAATCAAAGTTCGCGCTTAAAATTGAATTGATGCTTCTCATTTTTATTCTGTTGAGCGGACGAAATTGCAAACTTCAATATTAATAAAAATTTGTTGAATTCATGTTCAACGTCATTTCAAAGTATGGGTTACATTTAGAAGAGTTGAAGAGAATTGTAGAACATAAGAAAAGAGATTTGAACAAATCAGAGAAGGATTGGGAACTTAAAAAAAAGCAGGATAATATGAAGATGAAGCAAACAGAAGAATTAGATGAAATTCGAAATGTTATAGCGAAAAAAGAATCTGAACTGAAGATAGCTAACACTCTGATATCAGAAGGAAATAGGGTTAAAGAAGAGCACATTTAAAAGGGAGGATATACTGGAGGCACAAGCAATGATAAGCATGGGCGTTGATAAGGCGAATATACTTAAGACTGAAATTACGGAAATCACAATGAAAAAAGAAAAAACTATAGTCGAAAAGCTTATTGTCAAAAAGCCTAAGAAATAAGGAAACTTTGCCTCGATTTACTTGTTTTGTTACGTTTGCATTTATTACCATTTTTATTTAGTGTTTATTTAATTATTTATGTTTCAGTTTCAGAAAATGTATTTCTTGTTTTAATATATTTCAGAAATTATTTATATATTAATGTACCAGTACCTAAGAATATTGTACTCTTTTCATTGTATAGAATTAAATATATATTAAAAAATATTGTTCTATGAAGTTAATGTTATTAAACAATAAACAACAATAAATGAGCGTCATAGAATTTGTCATAAAATTTTGGAAAAAGTGTCATAAAGTCATAAAGAAAAACTAAAAAGTGTGCTGGGACCCCTGCGTGTCACAGTCGTCTCTCGGTTACAGGAATGTTATGCTATCTAGATATCCCACCGCGTCACGTCGCGTGTCGTTGAGAATAAGAACTGTTCTAATGAATTCATGATTAACCATGATTTCAATAACTTGCCCTTTACCTTAAGGCAATTCGGTAATGTACACACCCTAGATCTCGATACAGTCAAATGTCAGATGTGAATTGCAGCAATGTTTGAGTCACATTTTTTCAGCACAAAATGTTTGGTGTATTAATATTCTAATTTTAATAGTAAATGAAATGATAACCAAAAAAAGGAGGTGTAGCTGCAAAAAATGGGGAAAGTTTTTATATTCGTAGGATAGTAGGGGGGGCGGTCCCAAGCGTAAAGTTTTCGGTTTGAGGGTGCGTCGCTTCAGCCGCCATATTGAAAATAAGGGAGCAAATAGGTTTTTCGAAATGTCTTGTTTCCAGTAGGGAATACAATTCTCTAAAAGTTTTGTTAACAACTTTTTGCCATGACATGAATAATACAGAAGTACAGAAGCATACTGAGGCCATGGAGAAAAAAAAATTAAGTTGAAAGGACCTCGTACGGAATGATAGGAAAATGGCACTGGGTTAAATTGCACCAAATCTTATTATGTTGGTCTTGGCCTCCTAAACAATAGTTCTCGTGAACACAATGCTCAAAATTCCATAGTTCGGCCGCCAGTGGCCGTTGAAGTCTAAAAATATAAAGTTCTTATATAGCCCCTTGAGGTGAAGTTTTGACCCCAAAAGTTCTGTGACTGGACCGGACCGCAAGACATCTACTCCTCCGTTTTCGAGTGCGGGGAATAAGATGGTGACAACATTTTCCACCCACTAAACCAGAAAAACCACCCCGTTTTCCGATTTTCCGGTGCTAGGCTTGTCGGATAGGGTTTTTTTTGTCAATTCGAATGAAATAATAACGGTTGACCACAGGTGACCTAACTCACCCCTGGTGGTTGAAACTACCGCCATTCTCAATAATGAAATGCCACGAAAACAACGAAAATCAGCTGGAAAACGGCATGCCCCGTTTTCGAGGGCGGCAACACGATGGTGAGAATATTTCCCGACCTACCTTTTACCCACTATCTCTAAACCGAAAAAAAAAAACGATTTACTGGTGCTGGGGGGCTTGCGAGGGCTTGTCGTATCGGAAAATATTATCACCATCGTATTCCCCGCCATTTTCCTATCATTTCGTGCGAGGTCCTTACATAATAAGTTGAAATTTCAAGTTAATAAGACGAAATTTCAACTTAACAAATTGTTGTATGTGTACATACAAGGTGTATTAGCGAGTATGTGCATTGTACATGACCCCAAAAACCAAGTTCATATTCTAAGAAAACTTCCAAAATCATTTGCATTTCTTGATAATTATTATAGATCTTTTATAAAAGATATTTTTGATGTGAAATGTGTAATATTTTATAAAATAAAAATATGGTCAATATTTTATGAAAGTTCATTACATTTCCTTAAATATACAGTGTGACTCACTTAAAATGAAGATACCCTTATAACTTTTTCATTTTGTTTCCGATTTGAATCAAATTTTACTCAAGTATAGAACAAATTAGGATCTACTTATGACCAGAAAATCATTCACCTGCTATAAAGGCAAAGCCACCTGCGGTACCAAAATATGAGGAAAAAGATTAAAAATCATATTAATAGATCTTGAAGAATTTCACTAGCCATCACAAATTGCTGAAACTAAGGATCCCATTTGCCAGATGAGCTTATGTATGACAAATCCCCCATCAATAGCCAAATCAAATTTTGGTGTATGTACATTCAAAATGTTTTATTTTTTTCAGCATATTTTTGTACCGCAGGTGGCTTTGCCTTTGTAGCAGCCGAATATTTTTCTGGTCATAAGTAGATTCTAATTTGTTCTATACTTGAGTAAAATTTGATTTAAGTCGGAAACAAAATAAAAGAGTTATAAAGGTATCTTCATTTTAAGTGAGTCACACTGTATATTTAAGGAAATGTAAAGATTTCGACAAAATATTAGGTTAGTAAATACGTCGAGTGTTGTAAAATAAAGATTGTTTTGTGACTGTGATTTATTAGCAGACCACGGTAAACCGCTTTGATAGAAATATTCAAGGTACATAATTGATTTATTTTTATTAATCGTCGACTTCGCTGGCGAGTATCTCGTAAACTATAACACATAGGAAGAGACATTCTTGTGGAAAATTTAATTACGTTTAATTTTGCATAGATTACCTTTTCCCATACTTCGGAGTTATAAGCGAAGAATCGAAAAAAGGAACTTTTCCACCCCCCTCCCTCCCTGAAGCGGCGAGGCTAGGGGCGGGGACTTTTAGTATTTTTACCTCCTAACTACCCCCAACACATCCCTGAAAAGGAAAATTCTCCCCTCTTAAGTGTTCTCTACAATCCCCTTTTCGGCATTCATTGATTGGACTATTACAAACGGAGTAGACTGATAGTCTGGTCTTCAAAGAACTCTATCAGTTTCAATTCAAATCATCAAAAAAGTCGAAATTTCAACTTATTATGTTGAGATTTCAACTTATTATCTTGGAATTTCGATTTACTATCATGAAATTTCGACTTATTTTTTTTTCGGCTTAGCCTCAGTACGCTTCCGTACAAACTGACCTCAATCTCTTAAGAAAATTATGAGAATTGAAAAATGTAAAATTGTGGCTTATACTTTTTAACGAATTCTCTAAAGGAGCACGTCTATTTTACTAGTATGTACAATCCATAATATACGAATGTGCCTAATAGATTAAAGTATGATAAGAACTTTACAAAAGAAAGAGGCAATGGAGCTATACCACGCCATATTTGCTACTCGGTTACAATTTATTATTAAACTTTCATTCAAAAACACAATTTTTAAATTATATCGGAAAATTTTAATATTCCATAGCATGCAAATTGTAATTTAGTTATATTTTTATTTGTTTTTCTTAGAGTGTTTTATTGATATTTCAAGGGCAATGTTTTGTGCAATTTCTGATTATATGTAAATACTACTATTCTAAATAAGCAACCAATACTTGTTAATCGCCCAGACAGAATATGCAAATAAAAAGAAAATGTCATGCAGATGTAGGTCATCTGGTAAATGAGATATTTTTCAACCTGCTTCGATTTGAGTCGTCATTTTTTGAATTATTTAGTAGCTATTTATTATTATATTTATTACGTCTATAAATATAGTCAAAGAAATACAGTTTTTAACCTCGTTATTTTCAGCTTTCCGTAACAACCTAATGCTGAATATTATCTGTAACATTGTATGGCTAACCTTTAATAATATTCATTATTGATTATACTCAACCTGCAAGCATAGCTTCTACAATCAGTTTTTTAACAAAGCATCTATGAAATTGCCTATTTTTACCTTTCACCAAAACTGTTTTGAAATAACCGTTTTGAATAACAAATAAATTTATGCTTCATAAGACAATGGAAAAATGATTTCAATGTAGGTATTAGCACTTATTGTTAGTCTCTATGAATGAGTGTGTTTTGAAATTTAAATGCGATATTAAAAGTATTCGTTTGCAAGAGGCAAGATTTTTTATTTATCTTATGCATTGTTATTGGCATAGTAATCAAACAGATTTTTTACTGCCCACCTTCAAACGTTTTTTCCGTGTGTGTGATTTAATTTGTATAATATTCTTCTTAAGCCTTCACATTGATACCAGGTGGGGGGAAATAATCACACATTTAAACTTTTTCCTCCTCTTCTTTCTTCTTTGCTTTGAATGAACCAATTACGTATGCTTAATTTTATGTGTGCATTGTCATGTGTTTGAATAAATGTCAGCAAGATAAAATTTGGTTAAATGAGTTTTTATTAATTATGAATGAAAATGTAAGGGCAACTAATTAACAATAGTTAAGAAATTGTATATGGTATTTTTACACGGCTAGATTATTCGTGTTTTCTCCCCCCCGCTTCGTCCATTTCGAGAAAATTACTTTCGTTGTGCAGAAAGCTCGGACGCGTTGCGATGCTTATAATTCAAATGGAAACTAACCGATAAACCTATTGTGGCTAAATCTGTCACCGCAACTAAGGAACAACCCCAGGAGGTGTTACTTTTTGGGTAGACAGACAAACGTCCACAAGGAATGTTTGCAATTGCTACCAAGCCCAATTAGTTCAAAATAAGGTAGTTGTTATTACTGCCACCGCAACTAAATAACAAATCCAAAAAATTATTATTTGTGGGTAGACAACATGAACTACACAACTTTGGCGTGATTCTGAAGTCAGTCTAGGAATAGCCCACTCTAGTCGAGTTCCATGCGTATGGACCGTCGCGACCGATTGGTGGAGAAATATGATATATGAAATTAAAAGGCCCCTAGTTTCGCGAATTCTGTTATAAGATATTTTTCATGTATAGGCCCGAAGCACTTGACATTCATCACTGTAAACTTCAATCCTCTTTACTCTCGGACTTCAAACCGTGTTGGTTGTTACACTCAATAGTTATTTTACTCCCACATCCAATGGAAGTATAGTAACGACAAAAAAATTTAAAAAAATTGTATTGTTCAAATAGGCTTAGAATGTCATGAAACATCGAGATTTTAAGTTTGAGCAGAGAAAAATATGTGTCTGTCGGTCTGTCTGTAGCTTTTTTTTGTGCGCACGATTACTCTGGAACCGTTTAAGATATTGACTTGAAATTTGGTACACGTATGTATTTTAACGAGATCTAGAACTAGAACTAGATTATTTTCACCTTATTACGTTGAAGGGTTGGGGGTAAAGGGGGGTAAATAGGTAAATGAACCCCTAGGAAACCACCCTTGCAAATTCCGTGGGTTCCAAAAATTATAACAAGAGATAACCACTAACACACTTTATTAAATAATTTACTGGATACTTCACAATACTGATATTAACTTAAATGTACTTTACTGACTAAAAATAACAATGTTTATTACTTTGTTTTCACTTTGGAGTCTTAACCTCACTTCTCACTTGTCAAATCCAAGACTTCAAAACTTTCTGAACTACCCGCCGAGAATGCGGTCTTTTATACCTAAAAATGACAGATCTCGATTTTTCTGTGATGACGCCACCATTCTCTAGATAATTCCGGATGTCATTCATCTAGAACTACTGGTAGGTTCTTTCTCGAGTAGGTGAAATACATCTGAATTAATTGAAGGGGTTGCAACACATCACAGTATATATAAGGTCCCAAAAATTTTTTTGGCATTAACCACCATAACTACCTCCACTTCATTATTAAAGAGGGTAAAAAAAACAAAATTGTGTTTAGCGTATATACAAGAACATAAGGCCTCAAAAAATTTGTTTTACTTCATCCACCACCACCCCCACTGCCGATGTGGCATATCGTTTTATAGGTTTTTGGAGTAGACGATTTTAAATATTATGTTATTAAAGTTACCTCGAGTAGTATGGATGCACAGTGGGTTTCCTCGAGTACTATGGATGTGCAGCAGGTTTCCCCGAGTATTATGGATGCGCAGTGGCTTTCCTCGGGTACTATGATGGATGCACAGTAGGTTTTCCTAAGTATTATGGATGCTCGGTGGCTTTCTCCGAGTACCATCGATGTGCAGTAGATTACCTCGAGTAGTATGGATGCGCAGTAGGTTACCTCAAGTAGTATGGATGCGCAGTGGATTTCCTCGAGTATTTTGAATGCGCAGTGAATATCCTCGAGTAAAATGGATGCGCAATGGGTAACTTTACGAAGTATGAAAGCGCAGTGGCTTTCCTCGAGTAAATTGGATACACAGTGGATTACTTTAAGTAGTATGGATGCGTAGTAGGTTTCCTTGAAGAAAATGGTTGAAGTAGAGGTTTTACTTCTATCGTGTAGTCCACGGTACACAATGATTTTCTATTTCTTTGTCATGCCATTTTCTGCGTATTACTTCCACATCCAGTATACTATCCAAAAAAAAAAATTTCGAAAATAACGAGATCTGGAACTAGATCATATTTTGATCTTATTCCGTTGAAGAGTTGGGGGGTAAATTGCGGTAAATGGGGGTAAATAGGTAAATCAAGCAAGTAAAAGTCCATGAAATTGGTATTTAGTAAATAAAAGAGGAGCTAAGGTCTCAGAAAAATTGTTGTCATTAGCTACTCCCATTACCACCCCCACCCCACAATTAAAGTGGGTGAAAAAAATATTGTGATTTAGTATGTCTACAAGAACCAAAGTCATCAAGAATTTTTTTCCCTTCATTCACCCCCACCACCACCATTTGGATGTGGAAGTAGTGATTCCTTAGGCAGCGGTTTTTATACCAAGGCTGCGAAATTTCTTTTTGCGTACCGAGAGAAAAATTATCGCCGAGGCCGTATGTGGCCGAGGTAAGATAATCTCGAGGGCGCTAAAAACTTTCGCGGCCATGGCCACTATTTTTTGTGCAACCGAATAACCGAAATTATAGTGAGATGACACCACCGTTTATGCTATATTTAGCGATGGCCTTAATGTCACAGTGTTTCTATGGAAATGGCACTCTGCGTATGTATACAAAACATTTTAACAGCTTTTGAAAAATTGTAAAAATGTCTGACAGCGATAATGATATTTCAATTTCTTGCACTCCTCCAGAGCTAAAAAGTATCGTAAAGTTGGCGCTTTCTGATTTAGTACCTGAAAAATCTACACGGCAATACGAGAAATGTTACAGCGACTTCAAAAATTGGTATAAAACAAAATGTTAAGATGGTGTCTGAAAACATTTTATTGGCTTATTTGATGGAGAAATCAGAAGTTGTAAAGAGTTCAACTGTATGGAGCATCTATTCTATTTTGAAGTGTATGCTCAACGTTCAATTATAAAAGTGACTTTTAGTTTAGCGGTCGCGAAATTGAATTTCGCGGACTGTTTTGAGAATGCGAAATACTCACTTCGCTTACGGCTGCACAAAAATCTTTATCTGTTGCAGTTACAATTTTGTTTGTTTATCTTTCAACCCTAGACCAAGGGTAATGAGGATAATTCCCCCCCCCCCCCCATAAATTACAAAGATATAAAAAAAATATGTTTTGCTAATAACAAAAGAAGAGTAACGGATTTTATTATTTAATTAATGTATTTTACTAAGACTAAGTGTAAATTAAAATTTTTACTGTTTTTAATTAGTTTTTTTCCAAATATGATTGCTTTTATATTTTATGTATATAAACTGTATTTACTTTTCATAATAAATTTGTAGTTTCTCTCATTTTAAATAATGCATTGAAAACTATTTTCCCAAAATTCCGCAAATTAGAAATGCCTGAAATGCCTACGTTTACAGAAAATAAATTAGTGAAAAATATATCTACTCGTCTACCCCTATTGCTTTAAAAAAATAGTAAAACAAACGCTTAATAAAAAGAAAATGTGTTACATTTTGTTTATTGTTTAATTTTAATGCTGCATTTATTCAAAAGTCGTATTCATCCGGGAGTTTACCCCCCCCCCCCCTGACAGAAAGCTAAATCCGCCCTTGTTTAAATAAATTCATTTTAGAATTTCTTAATTTCTCGCATAGCCAGAATCAAAAGTAGATTATCAAAAGAATGAAGAGATTTGAAATTAATATTTTCTTAGATAGATTATCTTTTGATTTTTCATACATTATTCTGTTTGCAAAATCCTATAAAAAATATTATAAGTAAACAAAAAATACTTTATTTTGAGGGCGGTACGTGAGCGTAATTCGACAATTTCTCCTCCATCCCTGAACCGATGGAAAAAATTTTTTGACAGGCTTTTAGAAATGACTTTATAGTATAATTCGCTCTCATACCTATGGAGGTATCCGCATGAGGATTTCTATGGGCTACTTGGCATTTTCTATAATTTCGTTAAAATTCAAAATTCACCTTCCGGCATGAAACTATATTTTTCTAATGGCCTTTTGGTACTCCTGGTATTTTTAGCCTTTTTGACCAAGTCCACAGGGCCGTACCGAAGCCTACTACTTTGGGGGGGGAGAAGATGAAAAAAAAGCCAACTCATATACCTTTACATTGCATAATTTCAATAAAAAAAAAACTTTTTATGGGAAAAGCTATTAAAACTAAAAAATTTAAATCGAATTTACATTCACTATGTACAATGTACAGGGTGCCCTAACCAAAGACGGAACAAGGACATTTTTCCGGCGATAGAAACGCTTATAACAAAAACCAAAATTACCATTTGATGTATTTTTTCCGCCGAATCCAAAAGTTATAATAAAAAAACGAATATAAAATATGCTATTTCAGGGGTCAGACTTCACATAGCTAAAAAAAATCCCTGAATTTTCCAGGCTTTCCATGACAAAAAAATGTTTTTCAATGACAAATAATAATAATTATTAACATGTTAAAGGTGATTTTTATTTTAATTTTCGATTTTATAACATATTCGATTTCATACAATCGTCAGAAGGTTGCAATTTAAAAATAATTTAAAACAAGCTAAAAACGTACTCTTCGCCTGTTCACTAAACTTTTTATATAATTGTTACACATTCTATAGGATACTCTTCGCAGTTTTTGGTAAATAGTGTTAGTTTTAGACATTTTTAATTTTATAGTACGAACTTAGTTGGTAAAAGACTCAATGTAAAATAAAGTAAAAATAAAAAAAACTATACCATACCCTATTTGCGTTTCGAACCCGGGACCCTTGGATTCCGAGTCAAAAGCGTAAGTACTACACCACCACTTAACACGTAAAAAACCGTAAATTTTATAAGAGACGAGCTAAAATCATATTTCCACGGTTGTATATTACATTATGAAATGTATATTTGTAAAATGTATAAATATTTAAATATTAATCATTTCATCAGATTTCTATTCAATTACAAAAACACAAAAAACTAAAAAATAAAAAAAATTCAAATTTTAATCATTAAAATTTTTTTTACTGATTGATTTTGTTCAAAAACAATAGAGTTCTTCCTCTAGCTAACACTAACTTACTGTTCAAATTTCAGTACTATCGGATTTTTCTTTCTCGAGTTATCGTGCTTACAAGAAACGTGACGGACGGACGAACATTTTGAAAGTCGTTCAGAATTCGTTCACTAACACAATGATATGAAAATTTTTTGTCTGCGGGAGATATTTACGGTTTTAGAAATGTGCCGATCAAATACAATATACTCTTCGTTTTCAAATTTGCGAAGAGTAAAATAATAGTAGGAACTCGTAAGTAGTTTATTGTTTTTCATATTGTGACTCAAAATTCCATGATTTTTGCGAAATATTTAAAATTCACTGAGGTTTCCATGATTTTCTTAGGATTTTTAAAATTTCCTGAATTTTCCACGCTCTTCAGGTTTTCCATACGAGCCCGAACCCTGTATTTTTGTGTCGTAAATCTTTTATTTTCAATTTATTTGTTTTCATTTATGATCATTTTTGGTTTCTGCGAAAAAAAATACATTGAATGCCTTTTCCGGTTTTCGACATAAACATCTGTATCATTTGAAAAATGGCCTTGTTCAATCATCGTTGGATCATCATGTACCTAAACCTAATACTTACTACTTAAAAGATATTTAAAAAATCCTTGGTTTAATCAAATAAAAAAATAAGAACTGTTAAACAAAAATAGGTCTTTGATCATATTAAAAATTTAAAAAAATTAGCCTAAATAAAGTAATAATAATAATAATAATAATGAACTTTATTGTCCAAAAGACCATACAGTAACATGGTGTTGGACACGTCGAAATGATTGACCAAAGTCGTCAATACAATAAAAAATTATTACAATAGGTGGAAACAGGAAAAAGTTCCGTAAATAAAGTTAGACTTTGTCGTCTAATATCACAATATCAAAACACTACCAAACAAAACTAATAGGTATGTAGACCTGATAATATTATATTAGATCAGTAGTAGAAACATATAGATTATATTTAAAAATCATTGCTAGTTCTAGTATTTTTAGTAAATGAATTTATGTATAATAAATTAATATTAAAAATAGGGATTCCGTGTCGTGTAAGGGAAGCTTTGCTTCCTTAGCTTCAATGGAAAACACACTACTGATAAAATAAAATATTTACAGGGTTGCCAATCGCTTAATAATTATTACTGTGTTAATTTCGCGATTGTGGGCGTTAAAAATTTTTTGCGCAGTTCCAAATTTTGAAGCTACCGCGTCGCAAGTTGTCGGCGTATTTTCCAAAATTTTCGCCTTTTGTGCCACTCCCTTAGAAACGTAAAAAAGATAAGTTTTAGGTTAACTTTTTGCGCAGATGCCAAAAATTTACTTTATTTTGCCATTAACCATCTTTTGAGACGATTTCTGCTATTTTTTCGATTCTCCTGTATTCTACAACACGATGCTCTTGGGCGTGCCATATAAAAAGGGAGATCGTCTAGAATAACGCCTTATATAACAAGATGTCTGTCAAGACGTGGTGAATGAGAAGAAGACTCAGGCTATTGAAAGCTGACTATATAATACATATTTTCTTTTATAAAGTATTTTGTGTTTTTCTTTACCTTCATATTTATTATCTTAAAAATAAATTTTTTTATATAATAAATATTTCCCGTTAGAAACTTGTCCTGAATCGCGTTCCCGTGGAATTTTCATCATAATAACAAATAAGTTTCCACCTACTAACTTCGTTCGTTTGTCATAAATATTTAACAAAGTCATTTACTCTAACACGCATAATAAACATAAACCTACATTTTACTTGAGCCAAATCCCAACACTTGAATAACTTTGCATTTTAAGACTAAACATTGATAATTTATGTGTACATAGAAATTCCTTTGCGTACGACCTTTTCATTACATTTCGCAATACTTGTGAAACATCCATCTGTATGATGATTCTAAGTATAAATGAGCAAATATTAATAGGAACTTCTTTCGCTTGATATTTAAAAACCGCTGCCCAAGGAATCACTACTTCCAGATCCAGATTCTCTATCCAAGTCACTCACAACGAAAAAACTTTGTATGTGAAAATAATTGTTTATGGAACTTTAATAATATAATATTTGAAATCCTCTACCCCAAAAACCCATAAAACGATACCCCACATCGGTAGTGGGGTGGGGGTGGTGATGGGGGTGGGGGTGGATGAAGTAAAAAAATATTTTGAGGTTTCTGGTTCCTGTACATACACTAAATCACAATTTTTTTTCATCCCCTTTAATAAGGAGGTGGGGGTGGTAATGGGGGTGGCTAATGCCAAAAATTTTTTTGAGACCTTAGCTACTCTTGTATATACTAAATACCAATTTCATGGACTCTTACCTGCTTGATTTACCCATTTACCCCAAATTTACCCCAATTTACCCCCCAACCCTTCGACGGAACAAGATCAAAATATAATCTAGTTCTAGATCTCGTTAAAGTACATATGTGTACCAAATTTCAAGTCAATATCTTAAACGGTTCCAGAGTAAACGTGCACACAAAAAAGTTACAGACAGACCGACAGACAGATAGAAATTTTTTTTCGCCCAAACTGAAAATCTCGACGTTTCATTACATTTTAAGCCTATTTGGACAATAAAAAATTTTTAAAATTGTTTTGTCGTTACCATACTTCCACTGGACGTGGAAGTAATTAAATAATTTGAAAAATTAGCTTAAAATTGTCAAATTCAAGAGAGAAATAAATTCTTACCAAGTTACAAGCATTTGTCTTCAAATAAAACTATCTTAAGCTATACAAACTTAGTCCATACTATATGGAATCAGCACTATACCTATAATAAATGAATTGCAAATATAAAAAAATATTGTAAATGTAAAAAAAAAAATATTCCTTGCGGTAAATACATTTTAGATTTAGATTTTCTAAATATAAATATAAACACACCACATATAGTAGATAATTCCCAAAACCAAAGCCAAGACCAAAGGTGTTACACATTTGAAAAGACGCATACATACATCTATACCCACCAATATTGCCAGTGCCTAATCTAGTAAACGATAGACAGTCCGACCAGCATATTTGTCACACGACACGCTTTAGCCGACTAAGCTACCGTACCGGTAAATCTAAATCATATTAATTGATGTATGGATTCTGAAGTATTTATTAATGAATACTATATTAAGAATGAAATTACTTACTATTAGGTATGTGTGAGAGTGCGTTGTATGTTGTTATCTATAAGATAATGTAACTTAGCTAGTGTAATGTACAATAGAATAACTGTCTGCTAATGTGTCTATTGACTTGTTCTATGTCACAATTTGTAATTACTTAGATTAATAAACGTATACTATTCTATTCCATGGAATCAATCTGCCTTTTTACATAAAAAAAATATCTATAATCCATATCATTCACTTATTCGTTAACAATGCTTCGAGAGATCAGGAGACCCAATCAAGAGCACCTATAAATTTTCTGACACATCTAATTCGACAATTATTACACAAAAAAAAGTATATTTCATTTGAATAAATGTGTTTCAATCCAAGTTAACGATATAACGACTAATATGAATATTTCAAATGGAGAGTACTATTTATTTAAGATTATTCTTAATAAGATAAGTACGTAGTATTAAATTGAACATTTCATTTATTTAAAATGAAAAATCCTAGTATTCTTGTTTCAACACTGTTCCTAGTTTTAAAATGAACACTTCCAATGTATTTCCTTTATAATTATGTTTAAGTCTGTAAATAAATTGCTTGTTACATTTAAAATTACCTCTTATCTGAAACAAAATTTTTTAAATCAGAATAAGAATCAAGATAAACTAAGAATATATATAATTTTAAATTAAACATAATATATTTAATCTAAAAAATAGCTGGTCTCAATTTAACGCAGAATTATTTTTAAATCAATATTATAATTTATGTGTGTATAATATCTTGTAGTTTCATATGAAAATTAATATTTATCTAAACTGGAAATCACAATTTCACTTTTGAAATGAATTTTTCAAGTTAAATTCATGTCGACAGCATGAATTAACTTATTTAATTACACAGACACACAAAATAATAAAAGTGTTTTTTTCTAGTACTCCATTAGGTAACCCATATGTATTTCGACGTGCTGAACAAGAATCCTGTGTGCGTTTAGCTCCATTGGGCACCATTTCTTTGTAAATCGCGAAAATAACCTAAAAAAACTCAAAATTTAAGTTATTTTCGCGACTAGTAGTGGAGAAGCCTTTTGACTTAAATGGAATTTCCGGAGCTGGGAAATGGCGACAGCAAGCAAAAACATATTCGATATATAATGTCTCCTGAATGGAAAAATGCGTGATGTCGCGCTCTCATTGTGTGGAGGATATAGTTATGACGTCATTAAGATAGCGACCAAATGTTTCTAAGCAGGCGGACGATCAAAATAAAAGGTGATCAATTGTAGTTATTTTCTAATAATTTTGATTTTGAATCCGTCATTTTGAGTTTCTTAACATTGACATCAGCTACTCGATACCAGCTACTCCGAAAATACTTGATCATCACTTTTAATACAAATCAGACGAAGAATATCTACGTTTTGTATACTTTTTAAAAGTTTGGCCCACAATACACTGCACGTAGCTTGATGACCTGCAATGGAACCATCGCCGAGCAATAATACCCTGTTGTTTGTCATGTTACAGTCTATTTTCCCATTTAGTAACTGCTAGAACTTTAGGTACTACCTTCGTTATTTTCACACATTTTATTGTGCATTTGAGCATATTGGTACCGTCTCTCGCCAAATAGATATTAATAGAACATAACTGGTTGCATAATAGCGCTACCTGATGTTTCACGTCGGCCATTAAATGCGCTTTGATACAGGAAGTTGAGTGCGCTCAGATATTCATTAAGAGAGTGGATTGCAAAAACATCCTTTTAAAGCTTCTACAATGGCCAGTATTATTGATTAAACCTTCTTTTGGTGGGTAGATTTATGAGAGGACGGCCTTCGGAGTATATTATGATAATATTTGTGGATATAAACGAAGTTAGGAAAATCTATTCTAGTTGTGGTAAAATGGAAATTCTGAACGTACCGTCGGAAGTGAGAAAAACTTGATTTTTGATAGGGGGACATTTGATCTTGGTCATGGCGTGCTAAAAGATTGAGTCGTCTGAATACGAGTTTTAGCAATATTGTAAGTTTTGCTCCATTTATGGGATTTAGTGTTCATTACGACAAGATTAGTCGTATTTCCATTTGGTTTTGAGTATCGTTTTTGGGAAATACAGCTACGGATGTCCGGATTAAGTCAATTTTCTAAAGCACGTGGCGTCGTCTGAATGCAAGACTTTGGAGTGCCATTTTGATATCAAAGGACTTCTTTCAGCCCACATCACATCTCAGGTACGTCTCTAAAAGTTGAAATAGATTAGTTATTTGTTTTGCAGGACTGTTTGTTTGTTTGTTGGTTACTTGTTTGTTGGTTTGTCTACTCGTTTGGTTGTTGTCTGGTTGTTAAAGCTATTTATTAAGTTGGGATCCGTTTGGTAGTTTATGGTTATTTCTAGTTGCTACGTTACGATTTTACTTGGAACTTCTGCGACATGTTATACACTTTACGAGGGACTTCTAGTCTGACTCTGGATTCGACTCTGGTCCGGAGTATGGTGCCCAGCTGATAGATTATTACCTGTCATCTTGTGTTGAATGGTACTGGGGATCACGTACCTTAGGCTCCACATAGATTGTCTGCCACCTCACATCGAGTTACGTTACCCTGGTAGGACGGAAAAAGGTATCTAGACACTACCAAAAGGTAAGCGGAATCACATTACCTATTCTAACGAGAGATCCGGTTCATAGTCCAATTAAATAAGTCGGCAAATCAAAATTTTGAGGTAAATACTTGAATTTTTGATATAAGTTACTTTGATGTATTAGAACACGATTAATGAAAGAAATTTTTTTCTGAACCCCCGGGAAGGGGTGAAAAAAAATAAAATAAAGTGTTTTTTCAAAATTACTCAACATGTGTAAAAGCTAGTAAAAAAAGTTTCAAATAAAAATTATAAAGCATGAAATTTTATATAAAAATGATCTCTAGACTTTTTTTGGTATTACTAAAATTAACGGAGTTAAGCTGGTTAGAAATTAAGGGATGATATGTACAACTTTAAAAAATCATAGCGTGCTGAAAAGTTAATAAATTTTAAAAAAAAATTTTTCTATTTACTCAGAAAAATATAAACATTCGTTTCAGTTTTTTAAATTGTTAATAAAAAAGATATAGAAATTTTAATTTTTTTATTTTCAATTACGTTTACTTTGAACGGTGAAACGAATTTTTTTTATACCATTCTCTTCATTATTTAATATATTGAACATTTGCTTTTGAAATTTTTTTTTACCCTTCATTTTCAAAAAGGTATGAATTTATTTACTTGCTTAGTTTTTTTCCAAACGTATGACACTGCTCTTGTGACGTCATGATAACTGAAAAGAAATAAAGAATGCATACGACAAAGATAAAATTGTTTCGTAGCTGCTGCGTTGCCTACAAGACGCGCATGCGTCTCGTCTATAGGGCATCTGCACGTGACGTCACAGCTAACCTCAAAAATATGCGTTTCTTAAGATTTAAGAGTATTACGCAGCTATTATTAAAATTTCTGCCTGGTTCCCGTATTTTCAACTAAAATCTAGTTCAGTGTAATGTTTATGAAGTTCTAAACACTTTGTCCTAATAAAATAAGCCTCTTTTTGTAGGTTGGAAATCTAACCTCTAATTAGCAGTCTATTTCTATTAATCAAGAATATTGAAAAATTATTTACGTGAATTTTTAAATATTTGCTTGGAGCAGTACCGGGTCCAAGCTAAAAATGCGTATACAAACATTAAAAATGAGAATAAACTTGAAAAACTTAAAATTTAAGGTTATGTTAGGTACATGATGCAGACGCAGACTAGTTTACAAGTTCAAGGCCGTGTTAATGCTTCATAAAGCTCGTAAAAATAAAAGTTTCACTCCCGCACATAAACAGTTGCAAAAGTTATAAACAAATGAAGATTGAAAATATAACGAGTTTCGTCTTTTGCAAATAACTCGAAAACTATTAATATTTAAGAAAATTGAAAGAACGATTCTTAAAGAGGAATGAATTTCCAATAAAAAAGCCGAACTCCCGAAACTCTCTCTCTCAGCGCTCTGCGCAGCGAACACTAAGCCGTTACGATGCTCTGAAATCGGCCGTAATAAGTAAAAATATTTTTTTATGTTATTAAATATTAATTTAAAAATTTTTAAAAATTATGGTATTATTTAGACACTTAACGGAACAATATCCCGTTGAAAAAAATTGTTTCAGCGATTTTTCATAAAATGACCCTATTGTTAATTAACAAATTTTTTTAGAGTTTACGTTTATATTTCAAGTCGGATAATTGTTAAACAAAAGCCACTAAAATTATTTCGCTTCATGGAGACCTTATAAAAATTTTTTTGCCATTTTATTATAAAATATTGTGATAAAAATTAAAGAAATTTCTTAAATTTTTTTTTAATTGTTTATAATAATGTTTTTCTTTTTTCATTATTTAAACAAATTTTTTAAGAAAAAAATGTATTCTTAAAATTTATTATTTGCAATTCTCTACAAGACGAAAAACAGAAAAATTTTTGTTGTTAATTTATTTGTTTATTTAATAAACAATTTGTTAACAATCGCCGAATGTTTTTAGATAGAAAACAAAAATAAAAACAACCGTATACATAAACATGTAAAAAGAAAAATAAATTTAACATGTTTATGTATACGGCTGTTTTTATTATTTTTTTCTATCTAAAAAGAATATAAACACATTCGGCGATTGTTAATAACAAATTGTTTATTAAATAAACAAATAAATTAACAACAATTTTTTTTCTTAATAATTTATTTAAATAATGAAACAATGGAACGAAATATTATAAACAATTAAAAAAAAATTTTAAAGAAAATTTTTTAATTTTTAATCACAATATTTTTAGGCTATTGTCTATGTCCAAAAAAAGAGGGTTGATAGGAACTAAAACGTTAAAGGGTTTTTATTGTTTCTTACGTTCAATTGATCCCAAATTATGAGAAAACCGCTGAGTGCTACCATTTAAAGAGGTGCGTTTTTGAGATCGAAGTAAAACGGTCCACTTTTCACATTTTTGAGTTTTACTGGAAAACTATGCATTTTTCCGCCAATAGAAAAGTTGTAGAGAATTAAATTTCCAATCGAAATGGTACCTTCAGAAGTCAATTTTTTTTTTACAAAAATACGCCCAGAAAACAAAACAAAAAAAAAACGGAAAAATGCATTTTTTTTTTAATTTAAGCCTGTAACTTTTTTTCGGGTACATTTAGGCATAGATATTCTGCATAAAAAAAGCTGATGTTTTAGCCGTTAATAATCATTTTAACGGTAAAACGCCAGTTTTTTTTATGCGGCAATGTCTATGCCTAAATATAACCGAAAATAGTTACAGGCTAAAATTAAAAAAAAAAATTGCATTTCTTCGTTTTTTTTGTTTGGTTTTCTGGGTGTATTTTTGTAAAAAAAAAATTTGACTTCTGAAGGTGCCATTTCGATTGGAAATTTAATTCTCAACAACTTTCTAATTAACGTGTTTACAGGGAAAATGCATAGTTTTCGAGCAAAACTCAAAGCAACAATAGGCTCATTTTATGAAAAATCGGTGAAACAATTTTTTTCCAACGGGATATTGTTCCTTTAAGTGTCTAAATAATACCATAATTTTTAAAAAATTTTAAATTCATATTTAATAACAAAAAAAATATTTTTACTTATTACGGCCGGTTTCAGAGCATCGTAACGGCTTAGTGTTCGCCGCGAAGAGCTCCATTTTCAACATTAAATTGAAATTATTAATAATAGACCTAGAGTTTCGGGAGTTCGGATTTTTTTATTTGAAATTCTTTCCTCTTTAAAAATCCTCCTTTAAATTTTCTTAAATGTTATTAGTTTTCGAGTTATTTGCAAAAAAACAAAACTCTTTATTTTTTCAATCTTCATTTGTTTATAACTTTTGCAATTGTTTATATGCGGGTTTGAAACTTTTGCACATTTTTCTAGGTGTCATTCCGAATCTAATGAGCCCTCACTCATATTTTCACGAGCTTTATTAAGCATTAACACGGCTTTGAACTTGTGAACTAGTCTATATATCTCAATGCAGCGGTGGTGTATGTTTTTGAAATTAAGAAGAAAAATTATTTCAATTGTTAATGTGGAAAAAAAAAAATTTTCACTATTGCAAATATTCATTTTTGCAAATAATTTCTTACTTCTACATTATGGATTAGTTTATTAATTTAATCGAAAATGCATAAAAAAACCATTTTTTGCAACCTTGGTTAAAATACGCGAATTTCGACTAATTTAAAACGATGTTTCAAACAATTATTTCCAATACTCCAATAATTCGTCTGCAAAATTTTCTCGCAAAAAAAATTATATTGTGTACGTACTTCATTTTTAATTTATATCAATAATGTCAAACAAATAATTCTAAATTTAGTAGAAATCAGCAAGTATTGACAGTAATAATAATTTCTTTCATTACAATTCAAAGATTAATTTTAAAAATATTTAGATCACGTAAACAAAATTCCACGTGTCTAATACCTATAACCAAAATGTACATAAAACGAAGCGTGTAAAGTATGTAGATTTCGCAAAACAATCTTATTATACTTGACCACAATTAAAAATTTTGTTAACAATTTGTAGGAGCATTTATTCACCAAAACATTCACAACCGCTGCATTGAGATATCGGGCCTCTGCATCATGTAACCAACATAACCTTAAATTTTAAGTTTTTCAAGTTTATTCTCATTTTTAATGTTTGTATACGCATTTTTAGCTTGGAGCCGGTATTGGCTCTAAGCAAATATTTAAAAATTCGCGTAAATAATTTTTCAACATTGTTGATTAATAGAAATAGACTGCTAATTACAGGTTAGATTTCCAACCTACAAAAAGAGTCCTATTTTATTGGGACAAAGTATTTAGAACTTCATGAACATTACACTGAACTAGATTTTAGTTGAAAATACGGGAACCCGGCAGAAATTTTAATAATAGTTGCGTAATACTCTTAAATCTTAAGAAACACATATTTTTGAGGTTAGTTGTGACATCACGCGCGCATGCCCTTACTGCCGTCATAAGGTGAAAAGCCGCATCTAGATATTTGTCATAAATGAGATTCTAATAATATATGAGAGTTCTGCAGTTAAAAATTTTATTAAAAAATTATAAAGTACAAAAACATAAGTGGATAAAAAGCAGCTACATGATTTTCTTAATTAATATTGACTAGTTGGGAAAAAAACAAACGCCTTTGTTACTTTCCTCGCCAACCGACAATTTACAGATGGGCTATTCTCCGTATGACTTATAACGGCAGTAGATGTGACATATACGCGTCTTGTAGGCAACGCAGCAGCTACGAAACCATTTTATCTTTGTCGTACGCATTCTTTATTTCTTTTCAGTTATCGTGACGTCACACGAGCAGTGTCTTACGTTTGGAAAAAAATTAAACAAGTAAATAAATTCATACCTGCTCGAAAATAATGGGTAAAAAAAAATTTCAAAAGCAAATGTTCAGTATATTGAATGATGAACAGAATGGTGTAAAAAAAATTCGTTTCACCGTTCAACGTGGTTTTAATTGAAAATTAAAAAATTAAAATTTTTATAACTTTTTTATTAAAAATTTAAAAAAAAATCCATTTCTCTGAAACGAATGTTTATATTTTTCTGAGTAAATAGAAAAAAAAAATTTTTAATTCATTAACTTTTTAGCACACTATGATTTTTTAAAGTTGTACATATCATCCCTTAAATTCTCACCAGCCTAACTCCGTTAATTTTAGTAATACCAAAAAAAGTCTAGAGATCATTTTTATATAAAATTTCATGCTTTACAATTTTTGTTTGAAACTTTTTTTACTAGCTTTTACACATTCTGAGTAATTTTGAAAAAACACTTTATTTTATTTTTTTTCACCCCTTCCCGGGGGTTCAGAAAAAAAATTCTTTCATTAATCGTGTTCTAATACATCAAAGTAACTTATATCAAAAATTCAAGTATTTACCTCAAAATTTTGATTTGTCGACTTATTTAATTGGACTATCATGAATACTACGTCCACCGTACCGTAAAGACAATTGGGGGTTATTTGCCAGAGTCAAGAGAGCGGACAGGACCGTTCGTCATAACTAACATATGATTTTCAGTGACATTTTAGTCTTATTTTGAACATAACTAATTCAATAATTCCGTAATTTTGGTAAAGTGTTGCTCATAACGATTTTAGTAGATTTCAGTAAATATTTAACATATTTTGTGTAACGTTATCTCGCTACTTAGCTTGGCCTTATTGCAGAGGCGCACTGAAGGGGGGGGCTTTGGGGGCTTAAGCCCCCCCCTGGAGGCCAGGATTACATGTTTTAAAGTAAAAATGAAGGCATCGCCAAGACGAATTGATTTTGTTTTGTAGTTCTATACTCCCTGTTAATCTTTTGTTCAATAAATTCTCTGTTAATCTTTTGTTCAATAAATATAATGTATTAATCATATTATTATTATTATTATTTGTAGTAGCCCCCCCTCAGCAATTTTCTGGGTGCGCCCCTGCCTTATTGTACCAATAAATCTCAATAGCTTTGAGCCATTTAGGTGTTACCGTGCCTTGGGTCACATGTAGTTTTTTTTTTGTCACGTTTCTTATATATGATCTTTTGTATGTTTATTAGTTTGTAAGATGTGTTGATGATGTTAGGTTAGGTTAAGCGTGTGGGCCCCCACTTATTAGTACACCTTTTTGATTATATTTTATTGGACTACGTACCAAACTGTCGTTAATTGTGTATTTTGTACTACGTACCCAGTTATCATATTAAAAGGTTAATTAGAAACGACCTTGTCTTTACATTTTGACCACCCAGCATCACCCCAAATTATCGAAACCGCCCCCAAGAACCTGACTAGTCGGCTGTGTGAGACCTTCCCCACCAGTGCATTGCAGAGGGGGTACTGCACGTAAAACACTAAAATTTTGTTCAGGGCACGGTTTGACTACCCTACCCTGCGTTCGAGGCTAAGCAGCTTTTGGAGCCCCTTATATAAGTGGGCCGAGGCCCCGTAACAAAATGTATAATCATTACAATTCGAAAACTGGGTTTTAAATCACCGGCGCGATGCATTCGCCAAATTTGTAAATATTCTGGTAATTTAAAAAATCCATTTTTATTCACCTTAGACTAAAGTTAGCTCAACGAAACTACAACTGGACCACTGTCATATATTACCATATAGTTTGCAACGTATTTGATAGAAATGTGTTAAGCTACACCAGCGTATTTATTGAACATCAAACAATACATACCGATCGAATTGAGAACTTCTTTCTTTTTTAAAAATCAGTTAAAAATCAATTTATTGTTTATGCATAGAAGTACAGAGCAGGACTGATAATCCAGTCGTATAGGGATTCCACCTCGGAATGAAAGATAATAAGCTATAAACTTGCATAAATCTTTGTTTTGGAATTTTATAAGTTGGCTCAAAAGTCTCATAGAATCTCGTGTATGCGAGTCAAAATATTCAAGGTTAAAGGTCGCAAGAATCGGTTTTTTGTAAATATCTCGTTTTCTATGCTCTAAATGCCATGTTGATTTATCATCTCTACAGTTTTAAGCAATATTTTACACATTCAACCGTTCTTGAGATAGAGCACGAAGAGTGGGGAGCTCTTAGCCATATATATCATAACGCAAGGACAACTGTGGAATCCAATAAATAATACGATTTATAAAGTTAATTCGATCGTGTCTACTGCCAAATCCAAACTTGGTTAGGGAATGATTTAGAACCCCAGGAATGGGGCTGGGTACTGCAAAAGAAAATCCTGGAACCGATAACAACATTATTGCCACCAGCAGCAGATGAACTGTTCAATACAATATTTTGCAACCGTAAGAATGGTTGTGGTTCGCGCTGCGGATGCAGAAAATCAGGGTTGCAATGCTCTTCAGCTTGTGGTCATCATAATGGACAAGCATTATTATACTCTTCGCAAAAACGAAGAGTATATTGTATTTGATCGGCACATTTCTAAAATCGTAAATATCGCTCGTAGAGAAAAAATTTTCATATCATTGTGTTAGTGAACGAATTCTGAACAACTTTCAAAATGTCCGTCTGTCCGTCTGTCCGTCTGTCCGTCCGTCTGTCCGTCCGTCACGTTTCTTGTAAGCACGATAACTTAAGAAAGAAAAGTCCGATTGTATTGAAATTTAGAAAATAAGTTAGTGTTAGCTAGAGGAAGAACCCTATTGTTTTTGAAGAAAATCGATCAGTAAATAAAAAAGTTATGAATTATTTAATTTAAAAAAAAAATTTTTTTGTTAATTTTTGTGGCTTGTACTAAAATGGAAATCGCGAGATATTATTTCCATAACAAATTTTTTTTTGTGTATGAAGTTTACTAATATTTCTTAGAAGTGAAATATGTATGAATGTCGACAGATATATATTACAGACAATCAATTTTCCTAGCAACAGGTGGTGGCGCAGCGGCTAAAGCTTTTCGTTGCAATCCAAGGGTCCCGTGTTCGAATCCCGCAGGTTGGATTTTTTTTCATACAATTTTTTTTCACAACAAAGTTTATATCACAAAATTTAGGATGTCCAAAAACTAACATTATTTACAAGAAAACTGCGAAGAGTATCCTATAGAATGTGTATCAATTATATATAAATAGCTCAGTAAATTGGCGAAGAGTACGTTTTTAGCTTGTTATTTATATAAATTAAGTAAATATTATTAAACGAATGTCTGATTTATGAATAATATCTATAAATATGATATATTAAATAGTAAATAATCAAGGTTTTTTCATACTTATAATATTTTTAATAAATAATTAACTTTATAAATCGTATTATTTATTGGATTCCACAGTTGACCTTGCATTATGATATATACGGCTAAGCGCTCCCCACTCTTCGCGCAACGGTTGAACGTATAAAACATTGCTTGAAACAAAATTTGTAGAGAATTTTATGCTCTACAACTTTTATAATAAATAAAAATGTCATTTAGAGCATAGAAAACGAGATATTTACAAAAAAAAACGATTCTTGCGACCTTTGACCTAGAATATCTTGACTCGCGTACACGAGATTCTATGAAACTTTTGAGCCAACTTATAAAATGTCACAAACAAAGATTTATACAAGTTTAGAGCTTATTATCTTTTATTCTGAGATTTACCCTTATTTTACCCTATATAACTGGATTATGACGCAATGCCACTTCACATATATTTATAAGGTACAAGTGTGCTTATGCAGTATTTAATTTATTGTGACTCGAATATTTCTAGAAATATAACTCCTCTATCCCTTCGTGAAAATCATCTCTTACATAATAATGTGTTCATTCTTTCTTATTTTCCTCGATTTTTCTTTCAAATATAATATTTGTTTCTAATATGATTGTATACATAAAATACTATAAAAGTAAATATGAACAGGTATAAAAATATTGTCCATATTGTTTTATTCAGAATTGGGGGTTCATTTAACCTTAATTATTTTTTTTCGTTCCGTCAATTCACTTTTAGTTCATAGCATGTGTAACGATGGTATTTAGGTTACAAGCCCTGGGTTATAAAATAATATGATATTATTTGGATTCTGATAAATTAATTCTTTATAAACCATTTGATTATTAGTGTGTGTTTTGAGAAAATTATTGTTCCCACTCATTTGACAATTTTTACTTAAATTAAGTACGTATGTACTGTTTGTTGTACTTTATTTATCAATTTGTCAGAAGTTTGGGTTATTACAGTTTCGGTAGGTACCACTAATATCAATTTATTGTTTTAATTTTTTCAACTTGGATTGCCTTAATTTTAATCAAGATATGTGAAGAATCTAAAATATGTTTTCTGAAGGTTAGCAAGCTAATTTCACATGATACACTATTATGAATTCTTACAGTGTTCACATTCTTGCACAGATATTCGTTATTAGTGATACTTTTACATTTGTCGTTAAATACATAGCCTAGTTCATTTAAAACTACATATTTAGATCGTGGTATAATGTGATACGAGTCATTTATTTTTATTGGTAATAAATAGAACTGAAAATATTGATACATTTATTGTCTACAAGAAGTATTTTTAAAATAGATTATAGTAAAGTCAATAGAATAAGGTTTGACCTATACCGCTCGTCACACATCTCTTTCCGCCTGATAGTATAATAGTCTAGGAGATAGCTACATATATGTGGCCTGGGATATAACCTGTTGGCATTGCTGTTATGTTTTAGCAAATATTTTTCTGAGTATTTTATCTTATGTGAGTCAGTCCTCCTCCACTGACCGTTTTGGCGCTAGCCGCCCCCGAAAATATTCACTTGTGGAACAGGAGTATAACACTTTGGGGCTTGGTGTTAGTTGAAGAGGGTATTTTGGCGATCAACATTCATTGAGAAAAAAATGTTGGCACTCACAAAGACTATTCTTTGGTACAAAAACTACAACTACTCTCAGAAGGTGCCAACATTTTTTTAAAAGCACCAGTTTTACGTTTTAGGCCAAAAGTCCAATATTTGGCCAAAAAATATGGAAAATGTCAAGCAGAAAATGTTGGCATATGGTTTTCCAGCATTGACAGGAAAAATTTTTCGCCTGGTCCAATTTTGGCCATAATTGATGTCGCCAGTGCTGCCAATTGCACGGAGAAAAAATGTTGACATATATCGAATGTTGATCGTCAAGATACCCTCTTCAACTAACACCAAGCCCCAAAGTGTAATACTCTATTCCACAATTGAATATTTTCGGGGGCGGCTAGCACCAAAACGGTCAGGGGGATGTCTGACATACATAAGATAAAATGCTCAGAAAAATATTTGCTAAAACATAACAGCAATACCAACAGGTTATATTCCAGGCCCCATATATGTAGCCATCTCCTAGACTAAAATGCGGTCTTTGATTAGTCCACCGATTACTGTGGCCAAAAACATTTCTACAATTTTTCATCTAGTGGATTGATTTTCATAAAATTTCTATTTTGTAAAATGACTTTTTATTCAATTTTCGACCTGTTATTATACTTTGACAAAATATATCTTGATTTATCAAAACTGTTTTTAATTATATATTAAATAATCTCAATGACATTGACATAAATTTAAAATACAAAATACTGAATAAAACTACAATTGCAAATAATTACTACAATACTTCATATAACTGCATAATAATTTTAAAAAGAAGCTTTAGTTAGACCACAAATGCATGTGAATCATTTCATTCAAAGTTTAAAAGTGAACCGGGCCTAACCTAATCAATATGGCGTATCCAATATGGTGAATCCAACATGGTGCATCTAATATGGTGGACCCAACATGGTGAATGTGGATGCAATTTGAATCCTGCCTATCACCCATGTCTAACTCTGTGAGATAAACAATCATTATAAAAAGCGTTGTTTTAGATATGAGAATAGATACCACAAACTATAATGGACATTACTATATGTTTTGCTCGGTCTCCCTTTACTTCATGGTGCGTCTAACAGCATCACGTCTTTTATCATGGTTGCTTGTTAAGCGTACGATCTCAATAAAATTTGATATTTTTATGTTGTTATGACTATCTAATGTTAACTTTTTTTAAAAAATATATCCAACCAATAAACAATAATTATACCAAGCGTTATTTTACATATGAGATAAATTTAACTAAAAATGAAAATTTACATATGTTGAAGATGTGAAATCTATAACACTGAACCAAAGTGAGCGCAGTTCGAGTGTCAAATTAGGAGTTCATTAGGGATGTGAGCGCAATTCAGTGGCACCGATTTTAACATACTTCGAGATGAGTTAAAATCAATAAACACTCTTAATTTATTCAAAAGAAAACTAAGAGCATTTCGGATAGGAGAAGTTTTCTATAGCGTTGAGGAATACATGTTAGATCACGGTTCACATGAATGACTTTTTAAAAACTTTTATTTAGTTACATGGAGCCAACGTTGGCTCTTGGAGAAGGAATATAATAATAATTAGAAGTGTTTCATTCTAGGTGAGTTTAATAACTGATTCAACAAAGCGTGTTTAGTCATATTTATAACATACAGAACCTGAGTAAGCAAAATATATAACAAAGGAATTGCAGTTCTGCAGTCTGCACAAGTTATGAGAAACAAAGGTGTAATATGATATCTTGAAGATAAGCAATTAATAAGAGAAGCTGTTATCGTGAAATACGATATACCTGTGAAGGTTTATTATGGCTAAGTCGCAATAAGATAGCGTGTAATATTATATAACAACTTCCCCCTTAATAAAAAAGTTGATGTTATGCAGCAACTTTTGAAAATTGTTAAAACGTTAAATGAATATAATGCAAAAATAAATTGAAACAATGTTGAATGAATACAAAGCAAAATAATAAAATAATGTAAAAGTTAAAATTGGTAAGCGATAATAAAACATTACATAACGTAATAAGGATAAAATACAATAGTCTAAATTAATAGACAAGGGTAAAACTCCACATGAAAGTCTATGTTAACTCGATGTCCTCTTCTTCTTGAGGTCTAATACCGGGTCGCTTTCTTGGAGGGATCAGTCTAGGAAATTTGGTAAATACTCTGCTTCGCTCTGAAGGAGGTGAAGGAGGGTTATCCGTTGAGGGTTGGATTCGCAATGCTCCACATCTTCTTCTTCTGCATTTACAAGTTATGTAAAGTAGAACTAATAGGATGATGAGAGTGATTATGAAATATGTGAACCAAGATATGTGTTTGGTCACAAAAGGTTCATTTATGAGGTCATCCAAGTCTTTGGAATATTGGTCCAATTTGTTTTTAGCAATATCTAGGTCTTCTACGTCGAGATTGTTTAATTTGAGAGGTTTTAATTTTGGAATTTCGATTTTGTCGGGCATGTGATTACAGCATTCAAAAGGAATTTGGATAGGATGTGAATTGTCCTTAATTTCGGAAAAGTCTTTGGCACTGGCTTGTATTCTAGTAATGCCTGCATAGGCGTAACATCCTGGTTGTAGTTTGATGATGGAATTTTTGTTGATTAACTCTGTTGTGGATTCTCTCTTTGGACAGTTGATGGTAATGTGAAGTGGTTCGGAATTAATTACTAGCCATGTGTTGTCTTCAAGTTCTTGGACGTTGTATCCCTGACTAATAATGAAGGAAGTTTGACAGTTCTCTGGAAGTTTTGGCAATGGTTTTAGTATTCTGGCTTCACATATGGCATTTTGGTCGATAGGATAGGCAAACAGGTTCGAACATAGTTTGGTTCCAAAATAAAGTGGTTTGCATTCTTTCAAATTTTGTATAGGTATGTACATCAAAGAATCATCATCTCTCGCGATATATTTTTGTGAAATAGATAAAATGTGATGTAGACCAGTTCTGTTATCAAGTATCGGGATAGGATATAGGCGATAGGTGTTATAATTTTGGGGTTCAACAAGTGGTATTGTTAAAACAAATACTAAGTTAGAATCCATTTGAAACGCTTGTAATTCAATAATATCCAAATACTTAGCAACTGCCGATAATTTAATGGGGAGAGGCAAATTATTCCTTCGTAAGCTCTGTGAAATTTCTTGTAATGCTGTTACCAAATGATTAGGGGTTATGATTGACGTGTGAATGATTCCTAGTCTGGCAAATGTTATTGAATTTAGAATGTCGTTTAAATTATCTTCGATATACAAATAGCTTGCCATTAGTTGTTCAGAAATGTATATGAATTTTAGTTTTATGTGAGCAGCCTCGATAGCTTGAGTCATGGTTTGAATTGCGTGTTCGATTTCTTCGAGATCTTTGTTAAACGTTTCCTCGTCAATTTGTAATTTTTGTATAGTCGAGTTGAAGTTTTTAATAACAGAAGTTGTAACTGAAATTTGATTTTTGATTAAGTTTTCCAATTGATGTTCGTCGTTATTTAGTTTATTTATACAATTAGTATAGTACTGGCCATCTTCAGCATCTAGGTTACCAGTTATGGATTTGAATATTGTACCGATACCGTTAAGTATTCCTCGTTTATATCTTTTTGTATCTGAAAAGATTTCGTCAAATTTCATTTTTATAGAGTTGGATATTTGTGTTAAAAGGTTAAAGTCTGTTTTAATTTCACTCGTAAAAATAATTGACTTAGGATCACCATTATGGAGAGTGTACAGGATTCTGTCTAAGATATTTTGATTTTTGTCAAAAGCTAGTTTGAGGGATGAAATGTTTTTATGCACTAGTAGAGTCCATTTGTCATTTGTCACCACGATGTCCGTGTCTTGGTGGTAGTATACACCAACGGTGTTATTGATTGGGATAATTTTGTATTGACAGAGTGCTGATCCGAACAGCAGGAGAAACCAGAAAATAAATTTAATTTTCAGTATATGGTTTCATTCTATCAAAATTTACTTTGGTTTCTTGTTTCGTTTCGAGGTTTAATAAGGTAGCAGAATTTTGAAAAATTTCTTTTATTTTAAAAGGACCGTTAAATTTGTTTTGCAATTTGTTTTTGATTTGTGATTCTTTTACGTAAACTAAGTCACCTATTTTGTATTCGGGTCGTTTTTGGGGAACATTTCTATCAAAGCGAACTTTCGCTTTCTCCTTTTGAGCTTGCGTTCGACTACGGGCTATTTTATAGTAGTGAGATATTCTGTTGTTTAAATCCCTAACGTATTTGGTTATTAACTCTTTTTGGTTATACAAAGTTTCAGGTGGTCTGTTGGACGTATGTCCAAATACAAGTTCGTAAGGGGTGAAACCGTGTGTTTTATTTACTGAATTGTTATAGCATATTACTGCATATGGTAAAATTGTGAAAGGATGTTCGTTTGGATTTTCAGTTTTATGAATTCTTATCATTTCAGCTAGAGTAGCATGAAATCTTTCTATGGATCCGTTCGATTGGGGATGTCCTACGCTTGAATACGTCAGTTTTATGTCGTAGAGGGTGCAGAGATCTTTGAGCAAACGGTTGTCAAATTCGCCACCGTAATCGCAATGGATTCTTAACGGGGTGCCGTAATGTTGAAAGTATAACAACAAGGTATTTACGACGGATTTTGCGGATTTGTCCGGGACTGCATAGGCTTGTGTAAATTTAGTTAACTCGTCGCGAATAGTTAAAGCGTAATTTCGAGTTGGGAATTCAAATAAATCGATATTAATTCTTTCGAATGGTGTTCTTGGGGTTTCTGTGACTACTAGAGGGTTATTAAGGTTTTTCCGGCATACTTTAGTCTTTTGGCAAGTTTCGCAATTTTTTATAAAATTTTCAACGTCTTTAGTTAGACCTTGCCAAGTGTATTTTTCTCTAATTCTTCTAATCGTTTCATTTATTCCGCGATGTAGATTATTTTTACCAAAATGATTTTGCTCCAATATAATTGGAATTTCATCTTCGTCGGCAGTTCTAACAATATCTTGACAAATTACTACTTTTAAGTCTTTTTCCGCAAAAATGAATGATAGGATTTCGAGTATGGGGAGGTCTAAATTATTTTCGACAAAGTATGTCTTAGAGAGATCTAGGACATCTTGATTTTTAAATAATACCAAAAATAGATGTTCAATTACAGATTCGATATCAAAAGGTAGAGGGATGATAAAATATCTCCTATGTCTGACTGTTTTGCTCGATACAATATTGATTTTATCGTTATGAAATTCGGGGTTTTCCTCGAATATGTCCTCGATAATTTTGTGATGTAGGTCTTGTAAGTTGTTTTGTTGGAAAAAGGTTATGATATCTTTATGTTCTCGATACAAAAGTTGTTTGTTCGAGGCTTTGATTTTCGAATAGTCAATTAAAGATGTCGTTTTATATAGGTTGGTGAAAGTTTCAAATTCTCGCGAAATTTGTTCGTTAGTGACTGCGTTGTTATCGTCTGGGTTTTCGTCGTCGTCTGACTCGTCGTCTGACTCTTCGTCATTCGCGGCTAGAACCTTTGAATAGAATTTGGAACATTCGGAAAAATGATTAATTTTGATTCTGGAAAGTGCGTCCGCGTTCTTATTGATTTTGCCAGGTTTATAAATTATTTCGTAGTCGTACTCTTCTAATTTGAGTCGCCAACGGGCAAGTCTACTTCCTGGATCTTTTATAGAGAATAGCCAGGTGAGTGGTCTGTGGTCGGTGACAAGCTTGAACTTTCTACCATACAGATATGGTCTAAAGTGCTTTACACTCCATACTATCGATAAAAGCTCGCGTTCAATCGTTGAATATTTAGTTTCTGCACTGCACAAGGTTCTAGAAGCATAGGCAATGGGTAAATCTTTGCCAATAGGCCCCTGGCTCAGCACTGAGCCGACGGCAAATGCGCTCGCATCAGTGGTTAGAATGAATGGTTCATCAAAATTAGGATAAATTAATATCGGAGTTGTTGTTAATGTTTGTTTCAAATTTTGAAAAGAATTTGTACAATCATTGTCGAAGAGAAATGGTATATCTTTCTGTAGGAGTTTGGTTAGGGGCTTGGTTATCTTGGAGAAATTAGGAATAAAGCGCCTATAATATCCGGCTAAGCCTAGAAATGATTTAATTTCTTTTGGATTTTTCGGTTGAGGAAAATTTAAGATAGCGTCAACTTTCGAAGGGTTCGGTTTTACGCCGTCTTTTGTAATGAGATGTCCTAAATAAGCGACTTCCTTGCGGAGAAACTCGCATTTGTCTGGTTGAATTTTGAGGTTGGCTTTTTGAAGGCGTTTAAAGACTTCAGTTAGACGGGAAATGTGTTCGTGAATTGTAGGAGAGTAAATAATGATATCGTCCATGTAGACGAGACATCGTTCATTTTGAATACCTAACAGGATGTTATCCATAACTCTTTGAAAAGTTGATGGAGCGTTTTTGAGTCCGAATGGCATTCGCACGAATTCATAATGACCGTTCTCAACTGTGAAAGCAGTCTTTTGAATATCTGCGGGATTAATTTCGATTTGGTGGAAACCAGAAGCCAAGTCTAAGATTGTGAAATATTGGCATTTGCCAAGTTGGTCTAAAAGATCGGAAATGTTGGGCAGAGGATATTTGTCACCAATTGTAACCTCGTTGAGTTTGCGGTAGTCGACTACAACGCGCCTGTTTACCAGAAGCGTCCAGTTTTTTGGGAACTACCCAGACAGGAGAGGACCAAGGTGAGATTGAGGGTTGAATAATACCTTGACTTAACATTTTCGATACTTGGGACTTAACTTCTTCTTTGTGGACCTGAGGATAACGATACGATTTCGTAGATATCGGTCGGGAATTGTCGGTGTCAATAGGGTGTTTGATTTCGTTGGTAAAAGTCAAGTTGTCTCCTTCTAAATAGAATATATCTTGAAAGTCTAAACAAAGCTGCGTTACTATTTTGGCCTCTTCTTCGTTTAGATGATCCAAGCGCAATTCGTTCCTGATTTCAAAGGATCTGTCCGTCGTTAGTTGTTGGTCAGAATTTTGCGTGTTTAAGTTAAAAATTGACTTAAATTTTTGTAAAGGTTCTAAATTTAAATTGGAAAAATCGACAGTCTTCGGGATGACATTAGCATTGATTATTGTTGTTAAAAATTCTCCGTTTTCGTTTACTTTAACAAGAGCATTAGGTAAACGGACTTTTTCATTCTCTTGCGCTTGCAAAATAGCGTCAGTGTTTTTAAGGTTACATTTTAGTTTATAAATTTTTTCGGTACGGCCGTCAATTTGGATCTTATTTTGATTAGGGTTGTGGTTTGATTGGATTTTGTCGTATTCGGGTTTCGACGAATCGTCGGTTACTTTGAAAAGTGGGACCGTTTTAAAATTGGTTATTAATCGTTTATTTCTTATGTCGACGATACAATGATAATGCTCTAGGAAGTCAGCTCCTATCAGTCCATCAAAACTGATATCTAGGTCGTAGATGTAAACTTTATGTGGATCGTTATCCGTAAAGGGTATAAGAACAGATTCACTAATAGTAATTTTCTGATCGGTTATACCTTGTATAATTACGTTTTCTGAAAATCTTCGTTTGTAATTTTCCGCTGTTTTTGGTTTAAAGATAGAGATACCTGCGCCAGTATCGATTAGAATTTTGAATTTGTTTGTGATGTCTTTAATGTAGTATAGATTTTTTGAATTTACGGTCAACAATGAGTGTGATAGCGTTTCTACATGAACCCTCGTTCCGGGAAGTTCAGCGACGGGTCGAAACTGTCGTTGAGATTCATCGTTCGAATTTGATTTGTTATTTGGTCGAATTGGTCTGTTTGCTGTGTTGGAGTATCCGTGGGGTACTCCGGATCTAAGCGAAAATCCTGAGGATTAACAGTATAATCCTCCTGTGGCGTTTGAGAATTAGCAGTATAATTCTCGTACTGTTCATATGGGGAATTAGCTGTATAATTCTCTGAAAAGCTTTGAGCGTTTTCTAGATCGTAATTTTCATAACTGTCACTTACATTTTGATAATCGGGTGAATAGTCATTGTATTGATTAAATTGATCGGCATAATTATCGTAAGGTTCGTAATTTAAATGATGAGCTTTTTGCTGGTTAAAGCGGTTAAAATTCGGGTTAGGTTGAATAGCTGACGGTCTTTGTTGGTTAAAGTTTGGATTCGGCCTTATAGCTGAGGGCCTATTTTGAGGTTGATTAGGTTGGTTTTGAGGGAATGTCCGCTGACCAAATTGATTGTTTTGAGAGAAATTTTGGAAATTTGGGTTTCCTTGATAATTTGGTCTCTGGAAATTTGATGTCGATGGCATAGACAGTTGCTGTTGCCTTGTACGACATTCGTTTATTACATATCCATTGCGCTTGCAAAATGAACAGAATTTTTGTTGGAAATTTGAAGTTGGTCGTTTTTGTTGTAAAGCGGGATTTTTTACCGGACTATTTTTCGGAAATTTCTGTTGCTCGAAATAAGAGAGTTGTAGCTCTCTACGAATTCTACTTACAGCTTTCAATATATTTGGAGGGTTGCTGGCACGTATGATGCGGCCTAAGTTTGGTTCTAAACCCGTTAGTAAGTTATTTAAAGTCATCGTTTCGATGAGGTCGGATTGTGCGGTTCTTTGTGTCGAGGTTAAATTTTGCTTTTGTACTGCAGCGTGCATTTTCGCATTGTGCGTTTGTAAACGCGAAACAAATGTAAGGGCTGATTCACCTGGCAATTGGTGAATGCGCTGCAGGTTTTGAATCAGGGCCGTTAGATCTCTGGAATCCCCAAAGTGGGTTTCCAATAGTGCTTTGATTTCTGGCCAGGTGCCAGGGTTACGAGAATTTATTAATTCGGCAGCTTTGCCTTTCAATTTATTTTTTATGTGGACAGTCAAAAGAATTTTTTGGTCTCCCATTGCCATGCTTTGGGCGCAATGACAGGAGTTGAGGAATGTTTGTAAATTAATGGCATTGCCATCGAATTCGGGTATTAAAGAAAATATTTCAGAGAGCTTGTAAGGCTCAATTTGCTCAGGTTGTGGTTGTTGTTGTAGTTGTTGTTCGGTTGGTGCCGGTGGCACTGGTTGAACTGGCTCTGGTTGAGCTCTATCTGGCATTTTGCTTTTTGTATTTAGAAATTACTTGGACAAAAATTGGTTGCGTATCAGCGGTATGATACGATAAATTAAATTAACTTGTTACGTTGAGTGCGTAAATGGATTGTATATTAGCTGTATAATACACAATGTTTCGTATTAGCAGTATAATACGAAAATAAATAAACTTAAAATTAAATGAACTTGTTTCGTTGCGTTTGTAAAGGAATGGATTCACTTTGACAAGAGAACTGGCTTTGTGCGCCGAGTGTATTAGCAGTATAATACACTTTTAATAAAATAAGTTGCGAAAATAATAAAATAATAAAATGGTACGAGATGATTCTTATAATGACTTACGTTAGTTTCGTTTCCATGGGTAGGTTTTTCGTCCGTCAAGGGATTGGGATCCGCCACCACCAGTGAGGAAGGTCTCCTTGTTCTCGTAGATGTACACGCACTAGTTAGGCACCTTCTGCAGATGTTCTCCTTGTTCTCTTACGCTTCACTACCAGTTAGGCTTCTTGTTCTGATGATGTTTACGGATCCTACCGACTGCGCCAATGTTAGATCACGGTTCACATGAATGACTTTTTAAAAACTTTTATTTAGTTACATGGAGCCAACGTTGGCTCTTGGAGAAGGAATATAATAATAATTAGAAGTGTTTCATTCTAGGTGAGTTTAATAACTGATTCAACAAAGCGTGTTTAGTCATATTTATAACATACAGAACCTGAGTAAGCAAAATATATAACAAAGGAATTGCAGTTCTGCAGTCTGCACAAGTTATGAGAAACAAAGGTGTAATATGATATCTTGAAGATAAGCAATTAATAAGAGAAGCTGTTATCGTGAAATACGATATACCTGTGAAGGTTTATTATGGCTAAGTCGCAATAAGATAGCGTGTAATATTATATAACATACATGTCTTATTCACGTAGAAACATTGAAATTTATATTGTTTGTTTTCTAAACGTTTTTTTTTATTCTTATTATGGCATCGTATTGTATTGAATATTTTATGCTTTTATTTTATATTTATATATTACATTTATATATTATTATCTTTATTCATATATGTGATTTTTACATGATTTACTTATCTAGTTTTCATATTCAATTTTGACTTGTGGATACATTTCTTGTAAATGTTTTAACACCAATAAATATCTATTTATCTATCCACAAGTGCACATTAGTCATTTTTGTGTAATTTTCTGTGAGTCCATTTATAATTTTCTATACTGTACTTACACTTACACTCTTACATTTCTTATAGTGGCATCATAGAAAGTCAGTGGGAAAAGTGGTATCCTATAACTTGACTAATACCATAAGTTAACACAACTAAATACATCTTATAGCCTGCATATGGCCCGATATGTTCATTCTCTCTCTTTCAGTGTCGTAAAATTGTACACAGGTATTTGATCATTTATTTTATCGAATTAACTAGAACTCGATTAAATACTATAAATTCTAATTTCACATTGTTTAAATATTAGTAATCAAAGCCATTAATTACCTTACTATCTGTTAGATAATAATTATAGTGGAGGTAACTATAGAACATAAACATGAACGACCTTTCCCATCACGTAAACCTTGAACACACAAGTTAACTATGCGTTATATTAATGATCAATATTGACATTTTTTTCTTCTGGGTTGGTATAAAAACTTGTAACTTGCAACTTGAACCAACTACATCAATTATTGTGGTGTGACAAATAATAAAAACCGTAATTTTCGATAAAAACTTTCTTTACTTAATATATGAAATTAAACTCAATTTTATTATCTCGTGATTACATAAAAACTATTTTAACCGACTGACTTCACAAAATTTAAAGGAGGAGGTTTTCAATTCGTCCCATATGTAGGTATGGTTTTTTTTATATTTGTTCAATCATTACTCTGGATTAGCTTAAGCTATTCCTATGAAATCTATCTCAAACTGCAGGGTAGCTCTGGACTTTCCCATACACATAACGAAACTTATTTACTCTTTCCTGGCAAGTAGATCACTGCGGGTCAGGGTGAATAACAAACTATGAACTCGCCGGGAAATTCGTTCGGGCGTCCCCTGTCTCCAAAGTTGTACTTCGACTTCCCGAAGTTCCCGAATACGAACCTTGCCAAGTACGCCGACGACACGGCCATGTATGCGCATTCGCACAACTCACAAGCGACAAATATGCTACTGAAAGCGCACATGGCCCGTGTCACGGCGTATTACGACAAGTGGAAGATTCGGAAGATTCAACGCCAAGAAGTCCAAGTCTATTATGTTCACGCGCCTTTTCACAGAGAATTGAAAATGAACGTCAATCTCAATCGGGGGTCAAGAAATTCCAATCAAACGTTGCATGAAGTATCTGGGGGTTAACTTGAACAAACGAGATGGTGTTAACGAGATGGTACTCAAGGTCTACTCCATGTCCAGGAGCCTGTATCCGCTACTGGCAAGGGGTAGCGGACTCAACGGGACAAATAAAAAATTGTTGTACACGATGGTGGTCACGCCGGCCATCACATACGGGAGGCCGGCGCGGCGTGGTGCAGAATACCGGCCACGACAATGAGAAAACTTCGAGTTCTCGAACGTAAATTTATACTGGTTCGGACAGAGATTTATATGATTGTTGCCACGACATAACCAAACTAGCGGACTACGTCCAAGAAATTTCTCACAAATTCTACGAATTGAAACTGGGCGATAGTCCGCCAACCCGCAACATAACCCAAATCAGACAGCATAATGCAATCCTTTTCGATATCCGACATCCCCTATCATACCATGCGTTGCCTATTTTCCGGCATTTTCTAGCCATACTTTCCTATACGACAACTTCTTATTTCCCCACCTTTAATCTTTACTAAAACCTATAACCAACCTTAGCTATCCCCCTTATACGTTCTCTCCGTTTTATCCTTTTTAATCTTTTGTCCTTTTTTGTTTCTAAATTTCATGTTGGCCTATACATTCTCAAAAACCAAAATATTTCGTACCATATCTTTTTAAATTTCCACGGCATTTTCCTGGTGGCAGGAAGACCACCAGGGTGGAATTGCTTCGAACGGGTTTTTTCGTTGTTTTGTTTTCCCGTACCAGCAACCAAAATTAAATAAGTGCTTTGCCTAGTGAGTGATAACTTTTTACAGTTTTCTTTTAAATTAGCTTCAGGTCCGTGTCATGGTGTATTAAATAGATGGTCCGACGTACGGCGCTTTCCTATGAAAATAATGGCTTTATAAGTGCATGCTTTCTATTTGATTTAGTAGATGGCGCGACCTTTAAGGTACTACAATATCCCGTATATAGAGAGATGAATTTGCTTTGCTGCATATAGTGTTGCATATTTTCTTTCAATATTTTTAATTTAGCTACTTAATGTCAGATGTCACTGGACTCTTGTTTCACTAAACAGAAACGAAAGACCGGGAATGTATGCAACACTGTATGCAGCAAAGCAAATTCATCTGTCTATATACAGGATTTTGTAGTACCTTAAAGGTCGCGCCATCTACTAAATTAAATAGAAAGCATGAACTTATACAGCCACTCAACGGGTCCTTGTCGCATCACCTATTTAATACACCCTGGTCCGTGTTTACACATTTTTAATTTTAATTTAGTTTTTAAGCCTGCCTGCGGTAGACAAGAGTACTAATTTATAAGTTATTTGTGGTTAAACCAAACCGGACCTGCCTCGGCCAGTTCTGCAATCACAACGGCGCTGAGTGCTGCGGTTGTCCGGCTGGCTCCGGGTCAGATTCCGGAGAGGCGCATAAATGTATATAAAAACCGTTAACAAATTGTTATTTATTAATTGGGTAGTCCCACAATAGTTTCATTAAGCTAATGCAAGATGAGCAAAAATTGGAAGAAAGATTTTTTAGTTGAAAACTTGAGTAAATTTGGCGAAGGCCCCACGAAAAATTTCGTCAAAATTGCATTAAAATCGTAGTTAGTAGGTATTTTAAGAATGGCTTATACCTAATCTGATTTCAAAAATTAAGAATTCAAAAAGGTGAACCCCATACGGCTGCCATAATTGCAATATTTTTTTCAGTTTCATGAAAGGACACCGCACGTTTTATAGATAAATTGGTGGCCTGTCAAATTTGATGAATTTTTGATATGTTGTAGTTCAACTGATTCTGAATAATAAGTTCCTTTGGCAAAACGTCAAATTATGGACAGTTTCTCCGATAGATGGCTCCAAAGACTGGACCTACTCCTCGATACTGTATCAAAGATTTCTCAAAACGTACTACAGGTATTGAAATGATAACTGCTGGAAATGAATAACCAGACTATTTACCATTATTTGATCTTAGATTTATGTGCCTGAACTTCCGGTTTTGCCGGAAGTGACGTCAACTCACGTTCTTCGAATGAACATTACTTCAATTTAATGCATCATATATATATATATATATATATATATATATATATATATATATATATATATATATATATATATATATATATATATATATATATATATATATATATATATATATATATATATATATATATATATATATATATATATATATATATATATATATATATATATATATATATATATATATATATATATATATATATATATATATATATATATATATATATATACATATATATATATAGTATAGTATATATATAAGTAGCTTTATTAAAATTCACTATCTTACTAAATAAGTAATTAATTGATAGTACACTGATGCGAGCTTGATACCAGGTACATCATAATTTTGGTACAAAACAAAGTTGATTTTATTTTTCAAGATATAACATGGCAGTTGTATCTAGTCAATGAAAATTAATTATTTGTGAGACCTTTAAATAGAGAAGGCAGTTTTTGTTTATTTGTAATACATTAAACTTTATTATTTCTAATAAAATTTGCATAGCCGATTTGTTTTTTAATATTTACTTATTTTAACCATTCATTAATAGAAATCAAACAAAAAAAACTCTAAAGGGATTCAAAAGGACAAAAACAATGATTAAGAATATAAGTTTCGTATAACTGTAAGTAACTAATTTAAATCTAATCTATAGTCTAAATCACTAAATTTCGACAACGTCCATTGCGTCACGGTCTCCAGCATCTTCAATTACTCCTAAGATATTCATGGATGGATATTTTACGTGTGTTTTGTGTCGTGCATATCCCAAACACCAAATCACACTTGCTACGTGGCAACAAGTTCCTACAGTTCGACTTCCAGTCTTTCAAGTACAATAATAGGATACAATTAGTTTTTGACGTACAACTTCTCCTACTTGTCCCATTTGTTGCTCGTAATTATAATGCACCCACAATTGATACTTAATCACATTGCGATGCCTAGACCTAACACGAATTCTCAACAATCCCGGCTCATTCACACTTTCATCATATTCGAAAGCATTATCCCCTTCTTCTTCTTCTTGGTTGCCTTGAACGTATGATGGAGTCATTTTAATTTGGAATGTGCGAAATGCCAAATCTTTTAAATAATGTAAATCTAGAACGTGAAAATCAGGCAAATGATTCTCCTGCAATAATATCCATCTTTCATGTCTAAATCGTAGCCTTTCCGCTGCGACTATAGCTTGAAGAAGGAATTACATATACAGATAACGGCAGCCAAGTACGTATACGTAGCAGATTGAATGCGCAACCATACAAAGGTATTTAAATGGTGGGGGCTCGATCGAGACGGGTATCGCATGCTAAAATCCGGCCCTCTGTACGTACTTGCCTGCCCTATCTGTATATGCGCTCCGATTGCTTTTTTAAGTTTCAAAGTAAGTCATTTTTATTATAAAACCTAACATGCCGCAACGTAGGATTTATTTTCTGCATGAATAAAGTTTAATAGTTTAACAAAAACTGCCTATTCTACTTAAAGGTCTCCCAAATAAACTGTTTTCGTTTACTAAACACAACTGCAATTTTATATCTTGAAAAATAGAACTAACTTTTTTTTTGTACCAAGATTATAATGTGTCCGGTATCAAGCTAGCATCACTGTTCTATCAATAAATGCACGTACTTACTTATTTACCAAGATAGTGAATTTTAATAAAGCTACTTCAATATATGATCTATTATATTGAAAAACGTGATTTGACGTCACTTCCGGCAAAACTGGAAGTTCAGACACATCAGTCTAAGATCAAATAATGGTAAATAGTCTAGTTATTCATTTCCAGCAGTTATCATTTCAATACCTGTAGTATGTTTTAAGAAATCGTTGACACAGTATTGAGAGGTAGGTCCAGTCTTTGGAGCCATCTATAGGAGAAACTGTCCATAATTTGAAGTTTTGCCAAAGGAACTTATTATTCAAAATCATAAAATATCAAAAATTCATCAAATTTGACAGGCCAAGAATTTACCTATAAAACGTGCGGTGTCCTTTGATGAACTACACACCCCATACTTACATAAACGTAGGTAATAAAATAAAAACTATCTATTGCCCGATACGGTGAAGGATTACGCGCCAGAGCAAAGTTTGGGTTAGAAGGTCTATTTCTCACTTCCTCTCCATTTAAAAAAATGCTCCAAAGAAAAAATGTTCTCATTACATTAGCTTCTTACTAACTAACTAAATACTCACTTACAGTATACAGTCATTTTTAAAAAAAATAAAATAAAAATGTTGCTTCGATCTGCACTTTTTTGCTGTAAATCACAAATCACACAAAAATAATAATTATTTATTTTTCAGTCATATCAAAACAAATATTATTTTTGCGTACACTGTTGAAAAGCGAAAGGTTTGTATTTTCCGTAATAAAAAAAGAAAATACAAGTTTTTACAATTTGGCAACTCCAAATTAAATGGCAACCTCAAAAATATGTTTGTGAGATGTTAACAATCAACTTCCTGTTTCTGTATATTCGGGAGTTGGATAATATGTGTCAAATTCAGTTCAACTATTTCATCTTGTGGGACTGATTCCCCACAGAAGTTAAAATATGTATCTTTTCGTCCAGCTGTAAATATTTGACTAAACCATATTAAATGTGTGCAACAGTTCTTTCTTTTTGCGAAACGCAGAGTTTCACAATTCACTTATCTTTTGTATGTTCATCCTGTACACGGCATTTAGCGATAAGTAATGTTTTTCCATATATATTTGATTAACGTTGCATTACTTGACCTTATTTACGTATTTGTAGAAATGAGTTTTTCATTTCATGAAATCAATTCCACGTAACCTCGTAGCTACTAGGTTTCTCTATAAACGTATAATTAAGTGCATTTAGATCGATATTTTTGTATGATTACATTTCTAATTAAAATTTAAAATTAATTGGATAATCACTTCGTAAATGCAGATATTTATTTTAAAGTCAATCGATTAAAAATAACAAGATATAACTGGCTCGAAAAAAATATATAACACCATTGCTACGGGAGTACGTGCAATCCCCCCCGCCCCGCCTCCCAATTTTTTTCCTAAAGATTAAAGCCTAATAAACAGAACAATTTTAGACATGTTCCAAAAAAAAACTGGTTGTACTTACAAAATGGCGGCCATATTTATTAAAAAAACCTATTGCAAATGTTGTTTTTGTCATTTAACACAAAAACTAAAAAAGATGGAGAAAAACTTTTTTCAGTGCATCAAATTTTCTACAATTTTGTTCCTCTACAATATTTTGATAGGAGTTACCATTTTCCAGATAAATGGTTCCAACATTAATAAAACATTGGAAATTCATATATCGGTAAATCATTAAGTGTAAATAACTGTGTCAATTATTGTAAGGTATTTACTGACGTATAATATAACTTTACATTATTATCATAACAAAAAATAAAATAAACTGAAAATATTCGCATAAAATAAAATACAAAATTCAATATAAAACGTAAGTATAACATCTCATTCGCTTTCAGATTCACTATCGCTGTGTCCCAATAAATCGAATATTTCTGCCAAGTCTTTTTCCTCTATTGCTTCATTTATGATATCGTTATCATCCTCACTTCCTTTTATTTATGTTTTGATCTGGAATCATCTCCTGAAGAACTTTAGTAAGCGATTGAGGCACTACATTATCTGCTGAACACCAATAATTATTTGTTTATTTATTATTATTATTATTTTTTTTTTTTTTAGACATTTATCTCGGAAACCGTAACTCCTATCAAAACATTGTATTAAAGCGAAAAAAAGTACTTTTGTGCAGAAAGTTTTTCTCTTATATTTTTTTAGTTTTTGTATTATGATACGGAAATCTTATTTGTAAGTCCAGCCAGTTTTTTTTGGGAACATATATAAAAGTGTTAAAAGGCTTTAATCTATAAGAAAAATATTGTTTCATATGATTGGCGGGGGGGGGCTACCTGTTTTTGAAGAGATATTTTATTGAAATCTTCACCTTTGTTTCCCATTGATATTAATGCGATTGAAATTTCAACTTCATGAAATACGGCATATAAAAATTATTTAGCAGTAAGTGGATTAACCACAATTTCAAAGAAACTTCTCTGTTTTCTAACCTCACTAAGGCTTACTACTATTCGCCCCGTACTATACTTATTAAGAAATGAAACTACTTTTCTGGACATACTAGAGCACTTTCAAGCTCAGATCTTAGTAATAGACAACATTTGTCGTATTTAATGAGTCAAAATTCACCTAACTAAAATTATAACTGTGTTCCCCAAAGCTCTGTTCCGGGACCCATTTGAAAAAGTCTTGCACCACGATTCCTCTTCCATTTCACCCCCCATGAAATTCTTTTAGTAATTTTCGGCTTTTGGGGATTGTTGCTATAATATGGACCCACCCAAAAAATAAAATTCAAGTTTCTACCTCTTTTGGAAATGGTCAAAACGTTCCTTAAAGCCGCCATATTGGATCAACCATATTGAATTTTTATGTTTCTAGATGAAGGAAAGTATAAATAAAAGTCCCACATATTTTTTGCTAACAGAGATACCCACACGTTAGGGTTTTAAATATATAATTATGGTTATCGATTTTTAACCGATTCAAAGAAATTAAAAGCAAGGAGGTTCTCAACAGCATCATCAGTGTGGTACCTAGAATGTTTTTGGTATATCTCAAGACAATTTTATATGTAAGGCCCATAAATTCATAGGTAATAGGCAATCAAAGATGACAGTCTATATAGCATCATTGACACTTTGGCAGAAATCACAGGTCTGCGAATATAGAGGCATGAATGTTGTTGGGCAGCTGAGGGTCATTTCCGAAGTAATTTGAATCCGAATTTGGTCTCAAAATTGGCACATCACGTCAGGATTTTGAAATATTTGAGGTTAATTACTTAAAAAATGGCTTTTTTAGCAACTTGAAATTTTTTCAGCTTCTTAATAAATACATCATTTAGTACCATCCTTCCTCTTTAAAATAAGCTGTCGAATGGTCATCTACGATGTTTCCTCGCAAAGTTACACCCATTTTAAGGTGACATGAATTTGAAACCATGATCCTCTACAACTTAACAATCTTAACAAATCTTTTATTCAAGAATGTTGGGTTATCCCTTCTATTGTGTTAAATCTTGATTCGTTTAGAGTCGTTTGGTTAAAATTGTTGGGTTGTAAGGAACATGGTTTCAAATTCGTGTCACCTTCAAATGGCTATAACTTTGCGAGGAAACATCGTAGATGACCATTCAAACGCTTATTTTAAAGAGGAATGAAGGAGGATGATATTAAATGATGTATTCATTAGAAATAAGCTGAGCTTTTTTTTAAAGTTCTATACATAACTTCAAAAGTTGCTAAGAAAGCCATTTTTTAAGTATTTGCCCTCAAATATTTCAAAATCCTGACGTGATGGGCCAATTCTGAGGCCAGATTCGGATTCAGGCGCGAAAAATTACTTCTGAAGTGGCCCTCATCTGCCCCACAACAAAACTTCACAGACCTGTGTATTTAACTGGCCTACACTTTCAGTTCTAGAAAGTTAAGATTACTTAGAAGTATTATCATAATGGTAAAGGAAAAATTCAATATTGGACAAAAATTAAGATTAGTCCTCTTTATGACTTACTTTCAAAAAATACTTATGTTCGGTTTGTCTGTTTACTTGCATGATTAGCAACCTTGAAATAAGTATAACAAACTTAAATTAGAGTTTCTGCTAACTAATGAAATAACAAAACCAACAGTTTACATAATTTGTTTATGAGCGTACTCGGAGAATTAATGAAAAGCAGCTCTCTATGGAATTACTTCTTTATCCATATTTAAATCATTTTCTTATTTTTCCTAAATAATATATGTTTGTGAAAATGTAACTAAAATATTTCTAATAATTTTAGATGTAGTAAATCATATAGAAATTACATAAAAGTATATTAAACTAGGTTATGTGAATTATATGAAAATTGGACTATTAATGGCTAATTATTATTTTCTATTTCACATGATTTTAATATTACCTCAATTAACACATATGGAGCAATTTTTTCAACATTTACATTAATTTATCGTTAATTGAAATCGTATCATTAACATTGTTCCATATAATATTAAACTAATTCAAGGAAAATAATACATAAAATGGAAATTATGTAATAGAACTAGTTTCAATGTAGAAACCAACATTTACTAGTGGAATTTGCCAAAACTTCACGCAAATGAGATTGGTTACTATTTTTTTTTGTAATCTGTGAATGTTAAATAAACTGCTGCTTGTCAACTAAAACGGACCAAGCGAATTTTTAGGTTGAATTTAAATCCACATTTTTTGAGAAAAAGAATACATATCGATATGCGGTTTTCAGGATTTAAGAGATAATTTATTTGTGAAATAGCGAGTTTTGCCCGATTCTTTTATTTTGAAGCACGTTACTATCTACAGGGTGTGAAAGAAAGGTGTGTTTTTTTTACGCAATGACTAGGTGCACTCCAAATCACGAACGTATTGGGTGTGACGTCAATCATGGAGTGCGCGGTAGTACTAATTATTGCGTACACTCAATTTCTTATTTACGCATTTTGAACTTTGTGACACCAGGGTTGATTCGGCAATAGATCGAATTTAGTAGTAATTTTAAAATTTTATTGATTACACAGGACCACAAAATATTTTTGCGAGTTGCCTGGGACCAGACTCAGTGTAGCATATGTTTTTGGGGTCGCTGAAACCGAATCTGAAACTTATTTTGCCTTGTCATGTCAGGATTTTTTTTAAATTAAGAATTTTTTTTTATTTCATGTTATATTCGAAGATTTGGCGGAGTCGCCGGTAATATCAATTAATCACAAACATGGTATTATCTTTATGGTAACATTCACATCGTGCCCAACATAAAGAGAATTTGACAATAGTTTTCTTCCCTGTAGTTACTAAAAAGGTTTAAAAAAACGTCTCTTCTCTTTTTTTAAATCGAACCGCCACCTTCAATAAATCTTAAAAAAATATCTCTAAAAAGTAAGACATAAAATTTAATTCAGTTTTCAAATATCTGTCTGTCTATTACTGAAAAGTGGCAAAGAACTATATCTTATTACCTAATATCAATTTGAAATCAGTGCAAAAATATCTAATTTCAAAACTTGTTGTTTATAGTTCGTAGGTAAACAAAAAATAGGTCTTTCATCTTAATTAGAATTTTCAGTTACGAAATTGACATTATACAGGAGCATGAAAGATGAAAGACCTATTTTTTGGGTACCTACGAACTATAAACAACAAGTTTTGAAATTAGATATTTTTGCACCGATTTCAAATTAATATTATAATCCAGTCAAAGAAGTCCAAAAAAGGCCGATTAGGGGAAATAATTTGTGTAGTGGCCAATTTTTGTACAGTTATCGGGGGGGAGTGCCCTGAACAACATACCAAAAGTCCTGACCGGTGGGGGGTGGTTTAAAGGTCCCTTTTTCGCGTTTTTCTTGAATTACTCGAAAACTACGACTTCTAGCGAAAAATTAAACTAGATGAAATTTTCTGCAAATAAGTTCCTATTCATTTTTTATGTAGGATCAATACTTTACGAGATATAGAGGTGTAGTCTAGTCGACGGAGCGCTAAAATGATCAAAATCTCTAATTCGAGAGCTAATGAATGGATTTTGATGAAACCTCGTGCAATGTGTTTGTAATGACGTTAATAAAAAAAATAGAGTAGGAAATGATCGGAAAGGGTAGAAAACACCCCTTGCAGAATTAGGTCAAAAATAAAAAACCAATATTCCTTTTTTAGTCAAAAAACATACCTTTTTTGGTTAATACCTTTTTTGGTCTAAAATAAGATCTTTTTACTCTTGTGTTTGTAATAACGTTCATAAAAAGTTGAAAAAAAATAGAATAGGAAATGATCCGAAGGGGTAGGAAACACTCCTTTTATCTCGGGTTCCGTAACTTGTAGAATTAGGTCAAAAATGAAAAAAAAATAATATACCTTTTTTGGTCAAACAATATACCTTTTTGTTCAATACCTTTTTTGGTCTAAAATAAGATGTTTTTACTCTTGTGAATTTTTTCGAAAAATGCATATTTTTCGAGATATGGCCACTCGAAAATTCCTAAAAGTGAGGGAGGGGAAATGTAAAAGTTGAAAAAAAAAATATGAAAAAATTCAGGTGAATTTATCATCGAAATACAAGACTTTTTTATTTGCAACTTTTGTGTAAAGTGCGTTTTCATCGAGTTTTTCCGAAAAAACATGAAAAACTACTTAATTTATGTTTAATTCGAGATTTTTCCACCCTCTGTGTCTCGCAAAGTATTGATCCTACATAAAAAATTAATAGGAACTTATTTGTAGAAAATTTCGTCTAGTTTAATTTTGTATAAAGACAATTTTTCGCTAGAGGTCGTAGTTTTCGAGTTATTTAAGAAAAAACGTGATAAGGGGACCGTTAAACTACCCCCCACCGGTCAGGACTTTTGGTATGTTGTTCAGGGCACTTCTCCCGACAAATATATAAAAATTTGCAACTACACGAATTAATTCCCCTATTTTCCTTCGTTGATTGGACTATTAGATAATAAGCTATAGTTCCTTGCCACTTTCTACTAATAGATAGACAGATATTTATAAAACTGAGTAAAATTTTATTTCTTACTTTTTAGAGATATTTTTTGGAAGATTTATTGAAGGCGATTCGATTTTAAAAAAGATTTTTTTTTCAGTCTTTTTAGTAGCTTTTTTTATTTATTTAATTTCTACATAGTGAAGGAAACTATTGTGAAATTCTCTTTATGTTGGGCACCATGTGAATGTTACTATAAAAATAATACCATGTTTGTGAATTGATATTACCGGCGACTTCACCAAATCTTCGAAATATGAAGTAAAAGAAAATATTCTTAATTTAAAAAAAAAATCCTGACATGACAAGGCAAAATAAGTTTCAGATTCGGTTTCAGCGACTCCAAAAACATATGCTACACTGGGTCTGATCCCAGGCAACTCGCAAAAATATTTTGTGGTCCTGTGTTATCTATGAAAGTTAGAAAATAAGGTAATATAAAAATATATAATGTTTTTCATAAATATAGATTCTATATTATAATATCTAAAGTATATTCAAAATGATGATTCCCTCTTCTTTTTTTTTCTTCAGTCCTATAACGGTTAGATCTGCACCTTTGAGGCGTCCCTTTCTTTTTATTTTAAGAGGCATTTTGATATCCCTTAACGATATACCTAATAAAAAAAGTTAATAAGAGTAATTTAGTGGTAATACTGTTCTTACCAGGTTGTATGTTCGTTGGCTGATTTTCGACAATCATTTCATCGAGATGCCGCAGATTTTTGCCATCTAATATTTGATTTTCGTCGAAAATTTCCTCATTCTCTGTCTGATTTTGTTCCACACATTCAATAGTTTCGCAGTCATGTCCAGTTTGATATTCTTCGAAAGTTACCTCGTTCTCAGTTTGATTCTCTTCAACAATCACCTCTTTGTCGGTCTGATTCTCTTTTACACATTCAATATTATCACCGCCATGTCGATTGACCTTATCGACAACTACTTCATAGCCTTGACGCCAAAATCTTTCGATTTTTCAAAACTTTCATTTTATATTCAAACGAACTGTAACGAGATTCGCTGGCTAAATCAGCTAATGAATTGGTTAAAAACAGTGCTTTCTGTCTTTTTTGACTTGTTGTTTTGATTGCATTAGATGTTGCCTTGGATATTAGGAATGGCGGGAGTGTCCATTTCTAAGTGTTCTTCAGTTGTCGTAATTCGCTGATTTTTTAAATAATAGGCCTTGGTCCACCTTTCGTAGCACAATGTTGCATCGAACAGCGGCTCACTCACATGTTCGTGACTTGGAGTGCACCCAACGCTGAAATTAGCGTGCACTCTGGAGTGCACCTAGTCATTGCGTTTTTTTTTACCGAACTTCATAACTTCCAAGATTCAACAAAAATTATTTTATATTTTTTGATGCGTTTTTTTTTTTAGTCACTGGTTTATCCGGGTAAAGCGATTTCTCAAATTTTCAAGCAATTCCAAAATATGGTATCGCACCTAAATAACCTAAATGACCTTTGTTACATAATTTTTGCTGAACAGCATAGACGAAATAAGATAATCATGAAAATTAGCAATTTAATTTTCTTTTATTCGATATCAATATTATTATTTTATCTAATTTTTTTTTTTCAAAGAAATTAGAAATTTAAATCATGCTATACAGCAATCGGAGGCTAAGTAGAAGAATGCATGGATCGCAAATCTTCTAGCATGATGTAAATATGAAGGATAGGGAAAGAAATTTCGTTCTTCATAAGTTCATAAGAAACTATTTAAATGCCCACAGTAAAAAATATAGATAAACATAGAAAATTTAAAACCTGATAGTAGGGTTTGTTATCAATATCGATGACATCATTCTAGGTAGTCGGCATTCATTCCTGAATTCTCAACAACCGTTTTAATATTATTATATACCTATAAAATAAAATAAAAAATCCTTCTAATTTGTTTCATCAAAGGGTAATGATGGGATGACATAGACGCGCATATAGAAGAATTTACTACCATGCGTCTGAGTGACGAGACAACAATTTATTTATTAAAGGCGCCAGTCGCATTCTCCCCTGTTCTTACATTCCCAGACGAATTCGCGATAGCCGAGTAATGGATCAAGGCTGCACTACTGTAGATTATTAACGACGTTCTCTCTCTCTCTCTCTCTCTCTCTCTCTCTCTCTCTCTCTCTCTCTCTCCTCTCTCTCTCTCTCTCCTCTCTCTCTCTCTCTCTCTCCTCTCTCTCTCTCTCTCTCTCTCCTCTCTCTCTCTCTCTCTCTCCTCTCTCTCTCTCTCTCTCTCTCTCTCTCTCTCTCTCTATCTCTCTCTATCTCTCTCTATCTCTATCTCTATCTCTATCTCTATCTCTATCTCTATCTCTATCTCTATCTCTATCTCCATCTCTATCTCTACCTCTATCTCTATCTAATAAAAATTGGTTTTCTTTCTCTGACGGAATTTTACTTATTTACCTATGCCTAAAAATTTTTGAGATGTTTTCTTTAAAAAATTCCTCTCGAGCTTCCGTAATATAACCAGTGAATTGAGATTTCAAACTAGTGGGGTCTTGAGACACCCAGTTTACCTCAATTCCCGCCTTTTAAACGGAAGCCCTCGAGGGATGAAACTTACAACAAGTCATATAATCAATTAAATGCACACGTTCCAGAATACCATTTATTAATTAGGTTTAAAATAAGTATAAATAATTATGCGATATCCTATCTAATAAGTTATATAAGTGAAGAGATCGCCTCCCCAAATAAGGCAAGGTCTATCACCTCTTTAAGAGAGTTTTTAAATTTTTCCATACAAATAAATGCGCTAACAATCGATTTGGTAGAAGAGATTCATACAATTTTCCCAGAAATTATTTGGGTTTTTATTGTGGCTGACTTGAAATAATACAAACATATCTTACTTAAAAAAATTTTGGTTCGCTTATGACTAGCTTTAAGGTTCTTATTCGTGATTATATCATTCACAAGAATGGAGTTCAAAGGGGTGCGTTCAATTAATATATGATTTTACAACTTTCGATCAGTCTCACGACGTACCGGTCCTCATACAGGTTCAACAAAAGGGAATTTGATTCAAGAGATTTTTTGCACAAAGGCGGTTTTCTCTATAACTTTGTTATTTGGAAAGACCTGCATTTGGTTTTCCTACTATCGCTTTCTACTGATTATCTACCATACTAGTCCAAATTATGAGTCACTGGATGAATCCAAATTTATTTTATTCGAAAAATTGGCCTTGTTCATTTTTACTATTTTTTGCTAAATAATTGTCTATAGACGCTATGCGCCTTTGTCGCATTTATCGGTTTCGCCCTTTTGGTACGTCGCATCGTTGAAATTTTATATTCATTCTTTTGAATGATATTTACAATGACTGCAACTCCACTTTCATTATTTTTCGTGAAGCGATAAAAAACAAAGTACATTTTTGGCGTACTTCGTAAAAAGTGTAGTGTTTCCTTTTCCTTGTCCATAAAAATATTTTTCTGAAAAAGTATATTGTACTTTTGTCTTTGATTAAAATTATACTTTTTATTTTCAGTATATTTTCTCATGACCAAAATATACTTTCATTCCTATGGCCTGGACAAAAACATATTTTCCTAAGTGAAAATTCGGTATTTCTTTGAATTTTCACCTGGTTGAGCCTTACGTTTTAACGAATTTATACGAGTCCTTTTGTGCTAATTTTCGAGTCTTATGCCTTCCAAACTTCTACGTTATGCTCAAGAATGCCTTTAAATTAATTTTTACCTAAGTCGAAATTTGATTTTGTCTTCGACTTAAGTTGATTCTGGGAGGTTCTATGACACGCACACTATACTGCAAAATCTTTGGGCATCGCTCGCCACATTGGAAAAACATTTTCGCAGAAGTTGCGTATATATTGGGGTGGTAACCTTATTTAAAAAGATGGAAAAAAAGTTAGTTCTGCCCATCCACTAGATTAATTCTATTTGGCGACAAAATATCTCACATAAAATTTTATCTGAATTTTAATGTAATCAAATAGCTCTTGTACTAATATTTTTTTTTATTGAGAAAGTAGAAGACGATACATTGAATGACCACCAAGATCTCTCGAGGTTGCATCTCTAAATTTCGCCTATTAGTTGCAGCTTGTAATGATACTTCCTCCAGTAATAAAACATCTCGATTAATTTTCAATTTTGCTTAGTATCTTTGAAAATATTCAAGAGTAACCTTATAAACCTTATCGTCGTAATCAGGTTACTTACTTTTAAATCTTTAAAAATACAGTATATTCCATTAGAAAAGAACATCAAGGACGTCATCAATTAAAACATCCTAACCACAAACCATTGCAAAGTACACAGTAAAATAATAAAGACGTAGTAAAAAGCCCCAAAAAAAAATCATGTGTTGAATAAATGCACAGTTAAACATAAACTTTTATATTAGATATATTGGGTAAAATAACGGTTAGTTCAATTTAATTTGATAGATTTTTGGAGGAGCTATTCCCAATTATTGAACATACATAATTTTCTCATATTGATGTTTAACAAAAAAATAGCCCTTATTTGTTTGAATTTTACGGAATATTTGATTCACACCAACGTGCAACTAACTATTTCAATTTTACTTGAAATTGCAAATACATTAATATAATGACAAAAATGTCAAGGTTAACAAATTATATACAAATATTTGGCGAAAGAATTATGTATATTCACATATCGCAATTCGAGCTACCATACTTGCTGCTTTACTCCCGTTAAGCACACCACTGACTAATCGCTAACCTGTTGAAATCTGAAATCAACTGTCATATATACAGTAGATATTGCTATTAATATGAGTTACTGATTATCATCTCACGTTTTGTAATTATTGCACGAGTCTCGTATAAAAGTGATATTTAAATATTTCTTAAGAAGGTCATTTCATAATATTTTGTTATATCAGAATAAATATTTTCAATCTAGAAAGGTATGTATTAGATATACATCAATTTTTGTTAATTTATGTTATTGTTACTAGTCAACCATTCTAAGTTGGCAAGCAGCCGCGCAGAAAGAGAAGAAATATCGTCACTGTTGGACACAGACAAACGAGCTTCTTAAGCTAGCTAGCTTAAGAAGCTTAAAAATCTTGTTTGTCTCTGTCCAACAGTGACGATATTTCTACTCTCTCTGCGCGGCTACTTGCCAACTCAGGATGGTTCACTAGTACACGTTTACATTGACTACATCTTTTCTTGTTACGGATTACGGTGCTGAGAAACCCCTGCACTTGTGCCCCATAGTCTCGTTAACACATTAGACCCGTTCGTCCTAAGAAAATGACCTACGCTTGTGGGTTGCAAATGATCCCCCGAAATGTGAGAACTTTCTAGCCATCAGGGCTAGAAAGGGTATTCACATAATATGTCGTGGAGATTCCTCATCTTCACCATGCATGCTACGTTCTAAATTTTTCTTCAATGGGGGCAGATAGAAAGAGAGTTTCTACCTGATCGGTGGGTGAAATTTCCCTTGTTTTGCGAAAAACCACACGATGTTTTTTTTTTTTTCACTTTTTTTACTAACTGCCACGTCATTCATACGAAAGAAGAGTACAAGAATGAAAGTATTCGTCATTAAATTCTAAAGAGAAATGCTCTATTGATCTTTCAGCCAAACCCCACTGAACTCTTGTTTAAGTTGATGGTTGATTGGAGTGCAGGAAAAAAAAACAGCCAAACGCGGTTTCTCACAAAGAATATTTCCATAACGGCTGGTATAACGCGTATGTATCGCAAATTTTTTTTAAACAATTTTGTTTAGTTTTTTCTGATTTTTTGCAAACATATATTTTGTTATTTGAGTTTGCTTCGACATCAGTCACATCACTCATTAGGTAGAGCACTTTGGACGTTCTTTCAAAGTGGTTTTCCCTGTGGCTCTATTTCAATATAATTATATCTGGTTTAATTCGTGGATCGTGTCATCTTGTAAATATTTTTCCTCGGCTGCTGAATTTAAGCACGCTTTCCTATGACAGTTGAAGCACATATTTAATCAGTGCAATCCAAATGAAAATAAACTGTAAAAATTATTGTTTTTAGAGTGGTTAAAAGTGCGTAAAGATATATTTGTAGACATTGAGCCCACAAGTAATTGTTTCATTTGCGAAATGATGTTCCTTCGTTTCCTCTCTTCTTATTTGACGAAAGGGGCTTAATAAGAAAGACAACGAAATCGTCTTTGTATCACATTTCAGCTCAGTTTAGGAACGACCCATGAATTTTGGCGATCGTGAATTTATTGTTGATGGAGTAAACCTAATTCGTCGTCTGGTATGGCCTATCTAGGTAGGTAGGTGGCATAGAACTATGGGGTTGCAGCAAACCATCGAACACCCAAATACTTCAAACTTTCCTGTCCAAAATGTTTCGAATCATAACAAATGCTCCATGGTATGTATCTAACCAAACCCTCCACGAAGATTTCGGAAACTGAAAATTTTTTAAATCATCAAATATATTTCGCGATTTTATCAAGACTGACCCCAATGCCTCATGCTTTATGGCAACATTCCTATCGAGTATTTCACCAGATTCAATTTCGGCGAGGTGAAAATATGGAGCCCATGTAATGGAGTTGAAAAAAATCAGCAACATTTGATCACCTGTTTTCACCACCGAGACACCAGCTCCAATTTTTTTACTTCAATTTATTTCCTGTAATTACAAAAATGGTAAAGGGTTTCGGCTATGCCAGAGCTGGATTGTGTTACTCAACTATATGCTTGCCATGGACAAAAGTATTTAACGGGAAATGATCTCAGGGCCGTATTGGGAAATTTTTTCATTGATGAGCAAGTGGGGAAAATCTTTCGCTCTGAAAATAAAACAAATTTGCTGTCCACCGAAGTTAACCGACCCACCGAGTTTTACTCGGTAACTCGCCGGCCTAATCCGGGCCTGGATGATCCCATCAACGAACAAAATCAGACAGTGTTTTAGTGGCATATACCCACAGAGAAAATCTCTTTAAAAAACCCCAAGAACTCTATCTCATGAGTGGCGTGGAAACAAACTCAAATAACAAAATACGTGTTTGTAAAAATCTGGAAAAAACGACTAAAGATTATTTCTAAGCATTGCGAAAAACCGAAATTTACTGGTCTTTAGCAGCTCTCCAAGCTACTCTCGCGTTTGGACGTAAGAGTTGGGTGGGGATTAACTGAAAGGTGAATAAGGGGTTTCTTGTGTAAAATTCAGTGCCAAATACTTTCTTTATTATACTCTTTTTCCGTTCGGATGATGGTCCCTAAGAAAAACTAGCATCACTGGGGGTGATTTTTGCAAAATAAGGGATGTTTCATCCCTGAGCAGGTGGAAACTCTTCGGATCTTTATTCCTACCCAAATTGAAAGTCCCTAGTCCGTATCCGAAATGTAAACTCTGTAAGTTATTTCTCCAATTTACTCTTTCTAAATCTAATTTGCGCGTACTATATGTTGGTTAGGTGTTTGTTTACTCTGCAGTGTCCTGTCAAGATGTCAACACATCTCAGATATTCTCTGTTCAGCCTTATATTAGGAATTAGTTTTGGATGGTTCACCAACAATGAACGTAGGCCACTGCCCCCGTCCAATACAAATACATAAATAAAATGTATTCGGTTTCTAAATGAAATTAAATTAGACTAATTTTAATTTTGGAATTACACTCTAATTATACCATGTTTAACAGAAAAATGATTTTATAAACATTGTTATGTGAAATACTTTTAATAATATATTTATAAACCTTTGAATGATCGTTAATTTGCTCTGAATATATTAAATACTGAACAACTTTTACTTTCAGATTATACTATACCATTAAAGTAATTTCCTGATAATTATATTCCTCATTTACTACTTACATAATTTAGTGTTTGTTGAGGCGGCTAGACATAGATTCGTCGAACAAGTGAGACCCATATTATCAGTCGCGTAGCTGGGAGGGCTCTTCGCCCCTAGTATGTAGCGCCCCCGCTGTAGATAAAAATCTATATTTTATTTTTACTTACACTCTTTTATACCGTCAATGTAATCGACTACCTTCACCGCTCGAAATACCTGGCTACGCCGCTGCATATTATCTGCAGCAAACAAAATTAAATATCTGAGAATAATTATTGACAGTATGGCAAGTTGATTTATCCAATAAGTGCTGTACATATGGCATTAGATCATTGGTCAAATTATTGTTATTGTTATTTAAATTTGTGGTTCATTTTTAATATAAACAATTTACCAACAGTGAAGGAGTGGCAGTAGTGGCACTATTGGCGATTAGAGTTAGAAAATTACATAACAAAAAACTTAATGAAATTCATTCAACAAATTAATGTTAATATATTATATAAAAAATAAATTATTATGTAAAACACATTTGAACATGAATGATCTGCTATTATATTAATATATGAAATAAATTTAAACATGATTAAATAATTTACTAGTGCAACTATCATTACACGAGCAGCACTGTAGTGCTACTACTTAGTAGTTTTAGTCAACGTCACGTTTCGATGTGACTTGCTCGAAAACTGCTTCTTATCATATTATTCAAAACGTCTTGCCAGACGTTTTGTGATTCATGAAAATTATTCTAGTTGGCCTACACTTGCTGTATAGTACGCCTGGTGGCATCACGCCATCTGTCGTGGTTCCCTGTTAGGCGCACAGCCTCATTGAAACTCTTTCTCATCAGCTCCTTGGTGACATTAGCCCAACGCTTTGGAGGGCGTCCCCTTCGTCGAAAACTGCTAATCCTAGAAAAAAGTTTCAAATAAAAAGGTTGCCTCCATCTTTTTTTCGCCTCAATATACTTGGCATCTATCTATACGAAAGATAAAAAAGTTTCCCGCTTGCTGTACTTACTAATCCAGTCAAAATAGACAAGGAAATTCCCAAACCTCGGAAAAATTCCGATTGAGTTGAAAATTTATACAGACCTTTTTAAATCATCATATTAAATGAAATATCAAAATCCCCATTGATCCGATCCGTGCTAAAAATTTTATTCAAGGTCAAAAGTGCAAAAGAACGGTTTTTGAAAAATATCTGTTAAATGGTGAGTTTTTTCGTAAAAATAGTTAATATAACAATTATAGAGCAAGCGATTCTCTACAAAAAAAATTCCTACTCCTTTTTTTCGTATAAATGATTGTTCTTGAGTTATCGCGATTTAAAAAATTGCAAATATTAATATGCATTCATACGTGGCATACGTCACTCAACGTTGAATATAAAGAAAAATATCGAGGTTGAAAAACTCGTTGAATGGTTTTCATTGCATGATCCCTTTCCTGAGATTGATAAAATAATAGTAAATGGAGTTGTTGGTGTTCACAAAATAAATTGCCGTAATGCTCGTTAGAATTGCGTTTATGACCAAAATGACTGGCCAGACATTTAATAATATTAAATTGAAACGTGCTGATAATGTTCTCCCTCTTTTAACTGACAGTAGGCTGTGAAAATTCATGATGAGGCAGTGCCTACAGATCCTCAATTATTATTTTAACGAATGAGTATTACTAAACCCTTTGAGGATGAACTTGAGAAATTTTTCGAATATAAATTAGCTTAGGAATGCGTAAAATACAAAAATCTGCCATTTACGATTGCTTTCAATGTGTAAATGTTGAATCTGATAATACGAATTCTACCTACATAATTGATGGATATTTTTTACATCGTGTTGTGTGAGATCGAGGAGAAACTTTCGATGTTATTTTTGTGAAATACGTTCATTATGTAAATAGATGTTTTGGTAACAATGTTATTATAGTATTCGACGGTTATACTGATTATAAAAAAACATCAAAGCTGCAGAACAACGTCGTCGGACTACTAAAACATCTCCATCTTCTGATCTCCTATTTAATAGATGTATGACTGTTCCAGCAAACCCACAGCAATTCGTTGCTCATATTAATAACAAGACTCGGTTTATTTCAAAAAAATTAGCAATTGCTAATATTTCTGTGAAACAAGCTGCTAATGACGCTGATGTTCTCGTAATCGAAACAACTATAGAACAGTCAAATACAAATACAACTATTGTTGTTGGTGAAGATGTCGATTTGTAGATGATATGGACTGCATGAACTTCCATTGATAAGAAAATTTACGTTTTAAACTGGGAAAACTCAAACAGCAACAAAAATATATTCCTCACAAAGTTTCCTATCTAAAATGTAAAGCTCATATCTTAATTTTACATGCAATAACTGGTTGCGATAGTACGTCTGCATTTTTCAAAAGAGGTAAAATAAATGTATTTAAATTAATTGTTTTACAAAGATGGACACTCCTCCAGACATTATTCTCGCTAACGGAATTCGTTTTCTTTTCGCCATGTACGGAGCTCAAAAAAAAATTGATTCTATAGACCACTATAGATATTTGAGTTCTGTTAAACGTACACGGCATAATAAAGTTATACAGTTATCCTGTCTTCCTCCTACATCTGGTGCTGCTTATCAGCATTTATATCGGGTATACTATCGAGTCTAGGGCTAGGGCTAGGTAACGAACTAAATCCTGAAAATTGGGAATGGGTATCAATCAACAACTGTTTGGAGCCAATTCGAATATTGCTCCCACCTGCTCCTGAAAGACTACTCAATACCATTTTTTTTTAATTGCACCAAGGGTTGCAATTACAATTGTAGATGCAACAAAGTTGGGCTATTTTGTTCAATAGTGTGTGGGAATTGCAGATGCCAATCTTGCTCCAATGTTGCATCCAATACAACGGATGAGAGTGATTTCGATATAGAAGAAGAAATATTAGATCCATGTTGTTTCTTACAACAATCCACAGAAATCCAACAACCAGAGGAGAAAGAAGAATAAGGAGAAGGCGGAGAAGAAGAAGAAAGATAACTGCTGATATAGAATTTGAGAATATTTGATCAGAATTTTATTTCTTTTAAATCAAAAATAAAGTATTCTTGTTAAAAAGTAATCTGTTTCTGGTACTCCATTGGGTAACCCCTATATATTTCGACGTGCTGAACACGAATCGAGTGCCCGTTTAGCTCCATCTATCACCATTTCTTTGCAAATCGCGAGAATAACTTATTAGGTTATTTTCGCAATTTACTAAAAATTTGTGGGTGAGCTTAGGGGCTACACAATGGAGTCCCAGAAACAGGCCACTTCTCACTTTTTTTGTGTGTCTGTAATATATTTGTATACGCGGTATTTTAGAAAATGGTGGAGGATCCGGTGATATTCATACAGGGTGTAATTAGTTTCATGTCATTAAACACAGCATTTCTTTACATGCGTGTTTTTTTAATTTAGGACAAAATATTGGAGCTTTTATTATTGTTTATAATTATTCAGATTTAATTTTGATTTATTACCATTTGTAACCTAAATGAGTGTTCTGGGTTAAAAGCTTAAAAGATAAGAAATTATTGCATGACATTGGGAAATAAAGAGTTAGACGTCTGAGATACGATAACAGAAAACAATTATGTGTATTTTAAGTTAGGAAAAAATCTGATTTATTTAACGAATTGCCGATCGGGTATCGAAAACTAAAATATTCTAAATCTAGAACTTACCAATAAATTTGTTGATTTACATAAATTGTTGGAAATGGCTTCCATCTGCATCAATACACATTTCGGCACGTGGAACTAAGGACATACGCACTCCGTTCAACAAATTTGGTAAATTAAGATCATTTTTTATGGTTTCTTTGCACATTAAAATACCACACTAAACTTGAAAAAATCTCTTAAACGGTGAGTTTTTTTCGTAAAAATAGTTGATATAATGATTGTTCGTGAGGTATCGTGATTTAAAACATTGCAAAACTCATATTTTTCATAATATGCATTCTTTTCCGCACCACCTTGGAGGTAGAGTGCTTGGCGCATTTTTTTTTACTTGGTATCTATAATTCACAGTCTGATCACAATCTGATTAAGTAATAGATTTATATCGATTAAAAAAACCGCTGCCCAAGGAATCATTACTTCCACATCCAGATTTTTTACCCAAGTCACTCAACGAAAAAATTTTGTATGTGGAAATAATTGTTTATGGAACTTTATTAATATAATATTTGAAATCCTCTACTCCAAAAACCCATAAAACGATACCCCACATCGGTAGCGGGGTGGGGGTGGTGATAGGGGGTGGTAGTGGGGATGGATGAAGTAAAAAAAACATTTTGAGGTTTCTGGTTCTTGTACACACACTAAATCACAATTTTTTTTCATCCCCTTTAATAAAGGGGTGGGGGTGGTAATGGGGGTAGCTAATGTCAACATTTTTTTTGAGACCTTAGCTTCTCTTGTATATACTAAATACCAATTTTATGGACTCTTACCTGCTTGATTTACCTATTTTCCCCAAATTTACCCCGATTTACCCTCCAACCCTTCGATGGAACAAGATGAAAATATAATCTAGTTCTAGATCTCGTTAACGTACATATGTGTACCAAATTTCAAGTCAATATCTCGAACGGTTCCAGAGTAAACGTGCGCACAAAAAAAGTTACAGACAGACCGACAGACAGAAATTTTTTCGCTCAAACTTAAAATCTCGACGTTTTGTGACATTCTAAGCCTATTTGAACAATAAAAATTTTTAAAACATTTTTTGTCGTAACTATACTTCCACTGGATGTGGAAGTAAAATACTTTTGATTTCATTATTTGATCATCTTTACACCGATCTCATTATCGATATTGGGCAATGAGGTTAAATTAACTGGACGGTGCGGCGGTGAAATTTTGTCATAATTTTTAGCGACCCTTTTTGAACCGGTTCAATTTTTATTTCAAACAATTTTTGTCACCGATTCTAATGACTTCTTTATTTAACTTCGACTAATCTGGCTACTACAATATGGCTGCCATATTGTAGTATTTTTGGAAATTTACATGAAAATTGATACACGAAAATTTAAGGATTATCTGAAACAAGCTTGCCGTTAAAGCTTAAAAATTCAAATCGACAGATATTTTCTTTTACTGTGTCGATGTTTTTCATAATATGCTCTCTTTTCGTCACTACCTTCCAGGTAGAGTGCTTCGCGCATTTTACGTGGTATCTCCAGTAGGTATAATTTACAATCTGATCTGATTAAGCAATAGATTTATATCGATTAAGAAATATTGGTGTTATGGTTAATTATGAAATGAGAATACTTTATTTCTCACATTCTATATCAGGAGTTGTTCTTTCTTCTTCTTCTTCTTCTTCTACATCGAAATCATTGTCATCCGTTCTATTGCATGCAACATTGGAACAAGATTGGCTTCTGCAATTTCCACACACTATTGAACAAAACAGTTCAACTTTTTTGCATCCACAATTATGATTGCCACCTTTGGTACAATTACAAAAAATGGTATTAAGTAGTTTTTCTGAAGCAGGCGGGAGCAAAGTTCGAATTGGCTCCAACAGTTGATTGATACCCATCCCCAATTTTCAGGATCCAGTTCGTTACCTAGCCTTGGACTGGGTAGTAGACTCGATATAAATGCTGATAACCAGCACCAGATGTAGGAGGAGACAGGATAACTGTACAACTTTATTATGCCGTATACTTTTCACAAAACTCAAATATCTATAGTGGTCTATTGAATCAATTTTTTTTGGAGCTCCGTACATGGCAAGAAGAAAACGAATTCCATTAGCGAAACGAATTCCATTAATGTCTGGAGAAGAGTCCATCTTTGTGAATACTTCAGCATGATCAATTAAATCGTTACGTTTTTCCGTTAATTTAAATACCTTCATTTTACCTCTTTTGAAAAATGGAGACGTAGTATCGCAACCAGTTATTGCAAATAGGAGGTGTAACTTTGTGAGGAATATATTCTTGTTGTTATTTGAGCTTTCCCAGGACAAAAAGTAAATTATCTTATCAATAGAAGTTTATGGTGCGGGAGCTAAGTGGCTTTTTCGGACACTCATCGTTACCGGCATTTTCTATGCGCTGATTAATTCTATCGAACTTAAATAACGACAAAATAGATTTCTGGCATATGTCAGCCCGTCGAGTTGGCCATGGTTCAAGATATAAAAATCAGTGAAATTATATAATCGTTACAAAGCCAGTTTTTTTTTGTGTGTACACATTTTATGTTTAGAATGAATAAAATAAGATCGCCAGAAAGTGTGGGCCATCAGGAGCGCAACCAGAAAGGTCAAAGAGGGAAACAAACGGAGTTATATAACATCATCGTTACAAACTTTTTTAAGGTTAAGCATGTTTATTCAAATGTTTTGAACACAGAAAAAATTCCCAGAAAGAAACTCCCGTCAGTAAGGCTAGCCAGAAAAAAAATGTTTAGGATTTTTGAAGAAAATTGGATTTTTTTTCGCATATTTCATCTCAGAACTCTAAACTCATCGTTACAAGTTCTGGCTCCTTTTTAAAACGTAATATAAGCTCCTTCAACAATAGAATAGCCTCCCCGTAAAGTTCTTAGTGTCAACAAAAGTACCATAGGCTCTTAAATATACAGGAATTTAACACTTTCGGCTAACTTGACTCGGTACCGTGCCTCAGATGTATTGTATCATTATTACCTTTCTGGCTGCGCCTCCTGACGGCCCATACTTTCTGGCGATCTTATTTTATTCATTCTAAACATAAAATGTGTACACACAAAAAAAATCAGCCTTGTAACGATGACATGATTTCACTGATTTTTGAACTGTGTTCGTGACGCTCCTGACAGGAGGTGCCCCGCCAGAAGTCGATTTTATGAATCGTTATCATCTATTAAACCATAAAAATATCTCAAAGTTCATAAAACGATGAGCTGCCGAAAAAGCCACCTAGCTCCCGCTCTATTATGCAGTCAATATTATCAACAAATCGGCATCTTCACCAACAACAATAGTTGTATTTGTATTTGATAGCTGTTTCAACTATGAGGATATCAGCGTCATTAGCAGGTTGTTTCACAGAAATGTTAGCAGATGTTAATTTTTCTTATAACATTGAAAAAAACCGAGTCTTGTTTTTAGTATTAGCAGGAATTGCTGTTGGTTTGTTGGAACAGCCATAAATCGATAAAAAAGACATCAGAAGATGAAGATGTTTTAGTAGTCCGACGACGTTGCTCTGCAGCTTTTTTATAATCAGTATAAACGTAGAATACTATAATAACATTATCACCAAAATATCTACGTACATAATGAATGTAATTCTCAAAAATAACATCGAATGTTTCTCCTCGATCCCACACAACACGATGTAAAAAATATTCATCAATTATATACAGATAGAAATCGTATTATCAAATTCAACACATTGGAAGCAATCGTAAATGGCAGATTTTTGTATTTTACACATTCCTGCTACATCGAAAAGGGTAATGGGTAAGATTCATATTTGAAAAATCTAAAATATATTAAAAATTCAGCCAATTTCACCGGAGCCACTTCCCATAAGAAATGGGCGGGATGCTTTTCATTCAATTTTGCAAAATCTACCAATTAGTGGAAGGCAATAAGGTATTATATACTAATTATCTAATATCAATTTGAACAAAGTATGAAAATAAATTATTTAATCATTTTCATACATTATTACCATCAAACGTATTTCTGATATTACATAATTTTTAATACTATTTAAATATCCTACATATATTATTCCAACGAATTCTGGTCTGGCATTAACATCAGTTTTCATTGATATTGTTTAAGACATAAAAAGTTATTAATCCCGAAGTTAAGTTCCAACCAGGGCCGGTTTTAAGCAGTTTTTATGGGGGGCGCGATATTGTTATAATGCCGAATGACTTCTCCTTTGCTCCTTTATTATACTCTTCGCAAAAACGAAGAGTATATTGTATTTGATCGGCACATTTCTAAAATCGTAAATATCGCTCGTAGAGAAAAAAAATTCATATCATTGTGTTAGTAAACGAATTCTGAACAACTTTCAAAATGTACGTCCGTCCGTCCGTCACGTTTCTTGTAAGCACAATAACTTAAGAAAGAAAAGTCCGATTGTATTTAAATTTGGAAGGTAAATTAGTGTTAGCTAGAGGAAGCACCCTATTGATTTTGAAGAAAATCGATCAGTAAATAAAAAAGTTATTAATTATTTAATTAAAAAAAATTCTCTTAATTTTTGTTGCTTGTACTTAAATAGAAATCTTGCGAAATGTTATTTCCATAATATATATTTTTTTGTTTATGCATTTTACTAATATATATCTCATAGAAATATACCTAATGAGTTGAAATATATATGATTATCGAAAGATATATATCACAGACAATCAATCTTCGTAGCAATATGTAATGGTGCAGTGGCTCCGGGATCCGATGAGACACATGTGCCATATATTATTAATTAAATTTTGTTTGTTGTTGTTGTCGTCGTCGTCGTCGTCGTAGTTGTTGTGTGTTCGAATCCCACACAGGTTATTCATTTTTTTTTTTTTTTTTCATATATCTTGTCCCAACAAAGATGATATCACAAAATTTAAGATGTCAAAAAACTAACATTATTTACAAGAAAACTGCGAAGAGTATTCTATAGAATGTGTAACAATGGGCCTTTCCCATGTTTTTTTTTATTGAATATTTGAAAAGTTCTCTTTAAAAAAACTCACCCGTATTTTTTTCTTTTTTACGAAATTTGCTTCTTTTCTACAGAAAAAATTATTATGTTATATGAATTTAAAATTGGCGGCAATATTTCTCCACTGATGACGAAATGGGAGGAATGACCAATCAGTATAATCTAGCACCCTTGGTAGAAGCTACATATGAGCAGATTGTACGTATAAATGTTTGTCTCTTTCTATCTTTACCGAATTAACAGACATGTCATCAAGCTTTGGTAGTTCTAGTCTATTGACGTGTGAAACTACAGAAACTTTTCTTTGATATATTTACTATCAAGTTGCCAAAAATTAATGAAATCTAAATCATAATATGACATTATTCCAAAGTTAAAACCTTTAGTTACTGTACTAATATATAATAATACATTTATAGTTACAGGTGTTTCATACCTACTGAATTTATAAAACTAAATAGGTATGTACAAAAACTAAATAAAAACGTTAATATATGATTCATTTCACTTTTGTAGTATACAAATTACAGTTAATAAATATAATCAACTAGGTTTAAGTGTTTTATTTTCTTTTACATTTATCGAATAATTTTTAAAATCATTATTAAATCTAAAGATTTATCAGTAACAGTTATTTTATTTACGTAAACAGGAATTGTCATTCACCATTTCACTGTCAATAATAGGGAGATTATCACTTGCTGCCTTCTCAAAATCTGCCTCCATTTTTTTTTTATGTCTACACACACACACACACACACACACACACACACACACACACACACACACACACACACACACACACACACACACACACACACACACACACACACACACACACACACACACACACACACACACACACACACACACACACACACACACACACACACACACACACACACACACACACACACACACACACACACACACACACACACACACACACACACACACACACACACACACACACACACACACACACACACACACACACACACACACACACACACACACACACACACACACACACACACACACACACACACACACACACACACACACACACACACACTTTTAAATTATTAAGAAACACAGCTATCAAGTCAAAATACTATATAAAAAGCTCAGTAAATTGGCGAAGACACATTGGTAAAAAGAAAAAGCCGACCGCTGGGAGTAAACCTTAGTTTATTTAAATAAAGTAACCATTTTTTAAAATATTCGTGTAAACCACTCAAAATTTTTTTAGTAAACATATTTTCAATAAATGTAATTTAATTACCCGTTACCTCGCCCGTTACTGAATTAATTTTGCTGTTAAATAGTTCAAAGGGCATACAAGTTTTAAATACAGCGCACTTTCTTGATCCTGGGATTTACATACGGTAAAGACACCCTCTTTAGTACCTCCTTAATATTAGTACCAAATTTTTCAATAGGAAGAGATGAGATTTATCTCAATAATACGTTGAATACATATTTTGTGTAGAAATAAATAATGAAAAAAAATTTTCAACTCTCTCACAATATTAAAACACTTTTTACTTCTGTAATTTCCACGTAAAATGCACGTAAACGAAGTTTAAATTGTATACTAAATATTTACTATTTTAGGACCATTATTTTCAATTTTAAAAATTACGTATTAAATTAGAATAATAATAATTGCCTTAAAAAAATATTAAATAATATATTAAAAGATTTATCGCATTTTTATACTTTATAGCCGCCAATCTTGAACTTTCACTTCAAAATCGTAATCAGCGACCTCGAAAACTCCCGAGTATACATTTTCAGTCGGTTTTCTCAAATACTTTCCGAGGTAGCAAATTAACAAATTTACTTAATTTGTTTAGTGCTTGAAATTGCTAGTTTATTAATAGAAAAGTTCCAGCGGTCTGTTTTTTTCTTTTTACCAATGTTCCTTAGATCTAATAAACAATTTGCAAAAAAATTATTCCGATTGATCCTTTGCCAGAAAACATCTCAATTTTTAACTTTTCTATATGGACGCGACTAGATGGTCATTTAATTTTTGGGATACAAAAAAATTGTAAATCTGATTGAAGACTTTTGATGAATCAAAGTGTCCCATTTACGTTTCCAGCAATTATGACAGGACACTGTAGATATACATATACTCATATACACACAATGCTCAGGGCTAGAGGCTAGAACAAGCAGATTTGGCCATGCTATTCCCAGCCAGGATGATTTAAGTCAAGTACAAGACAGGGTTGCACGAAAAGTAATAATTGTTTATGGTATTGAGCTTTCATTGTTTTGAGTTTTTTTTTATGATTTTATGTACGTAATTGCCAAATGCCGAAAGTGACCGATTTGCCGAATCGGCTTCAAAGTTGGGGGCTGTGACACTCTCCCATACCCCCCCCCCCCTCTATATCCGACCGATGGTTCCAACTTACTTTGAAAACACATGTTATGGTAGTAATTACCATCGTAAATATACTATTTACTGTGTTAATTTGTCATATTAGGTTGTAAACGCATTGAATAAAAATATTGCAAAAGTTTTGTTTACATATTGCAGTCCAGCTTTGAAAATACAGTTTTGAATAGAAATTCTTCTCACTTAAAATAATAGCACCGAAATATAAATGTCGCTAGTTCTCATGAATTTAAAACATCTAAAACAAATTATGTAATGATTGCCCGTGAGAGTGTTCTACAGAGGCAAATATCGCATTAAGTAGGTATTATTCAAAATAAATTGCGATGTGTTTAAGCATGACCAACAAGGTATGATTATTAAATAGAAATTCATTGTGCTTGGAATGGACAATAACATATAGAATATGTAATTACTAACTAATCAACTGAAGAATTCCCTTCAGCGTTATTGAACATAACTTTTAATAACATACTTGTGATATTACATAATTGATTGGTGAAACTAATGAACTTATGATTGATATGCAAACAGGTTTCTCCATGATACTGTGAATAATGAATATGCACAGTTGCTTGAACATTTTTAAAAATATATAATAATATTAAAATTCTATTTCTTTTTGCTTAATGTAATAATAATAATATTAATAATAATAATATTAATAATAATAATATTAATAATAATAATATTAATAATAATAATAATAGTAACAGCCGATGAACTTGGTCTCTCCTTCGACGTCGAGCGGGTAAATCGCTACTCTGTCACCGAGTTGGAACCTGCTCGGCGAAAAGCCCAAATTAAAGCTGCAAAACACGACAACTTTCTGCAGCTTCTCACGGATAAGCCAATGCATGGAATTTTCTATAAAAATATAGAGAACCTTGGCTTATCCGAAAGGCTGACCTTTGCCTTCTTAAGGTCAGCCGGCCTGAAGTCTGAGACCGAGGGATTCATAATGGCTTGCCAGGATGGTGTATTTAACACCCTCGTCTATCGTAGTCGTGTCATGGGTATAGAGGTCCCTGATGTCAGCTGCAGGGCCTGCCGCAGGGCACCAGAGACTCTTATGCACTTGCTGTCGGCTTGCCCGACATATGCAGTCTCGGCCTATATACAAAGGCACGACGGAGCACTACGAGTGCTTTATTATCATCTAAGGCACTCGTATGGGATAGACGAGACACCAGTGCTGCCTTACGCTCCGGGCATATTGAGTCCGTTGTGGGAAATGAGAAGTGTCTAATTTATTGGAACTACTCTTTTCCCACCGTCAGGCAAATACAAGCCAACAAGCCTGACGTAGTCCTCCTCGACCATCAACTCAAGACAATGTTTGTCGTGGAGTTCTCGGCTCCCGCGGAGAACAACATTGTCTTGAAGGAGGAGCAAAAACGGACAAAATATCGAGATCTGCTCTTCGAACTCCGCAGACTGTATCCAGACCATACTATTAAGATAGTGGTACTGATTATAGGAGCCCTCGGTGGAACGAGACACACTGCTTTCGGAACTTAAGATCATACCGGCATGCCGCATTTCGGCAGGGTCTTAGCCGGCAGAATGCAGAAGGCCGTCATCCTCGGTTCATTACGTCTGCTCAGGGCACACGATTCTCGGACCCAGTAGTCACTTACCCCACGGGTGTGGGGAGTGGCTGCCGGTACTACCAGCTTCCCTCTGTGAGGATCGGGGCCACAGAGAAGGGTGACTGGTTTTTAACAAAAAAAAAAACAAAATAATAGTAATGCCACTATATACGTCATCAATTGAAATTACCTTAAGTTTGAGTAAGTGCACATGGAAGGGGGAAAATCGGACGATGTAAGCGAAGACATTAAACTAGTGCACGGCAGCATTATAAAACATTTTAGTACAAACTCGATGTCTCCCAAAGAGGCGTTCAGGATGCAACTTTAATAAAAAAAAAAGACTCCGTAATAGACACAAGCGCTAGTTAGATGCATATGAAAGTCGCAACTCTCCTGCAAGAACAAAATTTCTGCGACAAATATGCTAGCCGACTCTCTTCTCTCATATTCACTTGGTATCTTTCATTGGACGGTAAATGACAGCCGCTAGATAAACCAGAAACAATATGAGTATGTGTCAAACCCTACACCCAAAATCTTCTACAGAACGTATCTGTCTCCCATGGGAATTTCTGTATAACAGAATAACATTGGATACAGCTATTCGAACATTTAGGAGTATCGATTCACTAGCACAAATGAGGAACATAGGAGACTTCAAAGTTAACATCACGAAGGCAGAGCATGAAAATCTGTTGAGACGGCGCGACCCATGGACAGGCAGCACTGTGTCTTTTATAAATATTTACGAGATCAGGGAATATTCAATGACTTGACGTTTGCTTTCCTCAAGTCGGTAGGCTTAAGGCTTAAGATCCGGAGGATGGAGTAATAAACGGAATAGGACGTTTCTCCACCGCCGGTTCGCTGCGGTCGTTTTGTCACTAGTGTTTTATCGCCAGACCTTTTCGCCACCAGCCATTTCGTCACCGTCCATTTCGCCACTGGTCCAGTTTGCTGGCGCAAAGTCACGGCATACGTCAAACAATTGTCGAAGATAAATACTTTCCTGACAATGGAATCCCGAATCGTAAGTAAACATTCAATTAATTGGCCATTTTACCATCAGTTGCAAAGCAATGGTAAGTAAGCGTGGCTGTGAAAAGTTTTCTAACGATGGTTTTTCCCCTTATGTTAGGGTTGAACTTTTCATGTGAAGTTAGGTTAGGTTAGTTTAAGATGGATGAATTTATGCGCGGTTAGCTTAAGATATTTCTTTGATATAATTGGTGACGAAATGGATTGGTGGCGAAACGACTGGTGGTGAAAAAGTCTGGCGATGAAACGGCCTCGGCAAAACGGCTGCAGCAGATTGGCGGCGACGAAATGTCATACACCCAGTAATAAATACCCGAGTACCATATCGGAGTGTTATTCTGAAGGAAAATGTCTAAACTACATGCAGGGCCTATAATGCATATCTTGAGACCCTGACTCACATACTCTCGGTATTCCCCGCTCATCCTTCTCTATCAACATACACAGCGCGGCTCTACAACCACGTTAGATACGCTTATGGTATCGATCAAGATCCCATCGTACCGTATATGCCCTATGAGCTAAGCGTAGCGAAAGCTGGATGCTACCGAGTTACACATGCTTCTAAAATTGAAAAGATAATGTATGATATTGTCTTATCCATCAGAGAGAAATATTACAACGAAATATATCTGGAAAAGAGAGAAATAAAATGCATTCAGGTTTTGTAATTAAATTGGTTGTGTTGATAATAGAAAATTTTGGAGGTAATTTTCTTAAGGAACTCAACATCATTTCTCTTTCCAATATCCACATCACTGGCAGGCTAAATTGTAAAAGGTAGCTCTCTGGTTTCACTCCAAGTTGTAAGATCGCACGACGCTGACTTTCAGAAAGCGCCAACAGCGAGTTGAGCCAATGTCTTATATCGCCATTGTTTATTGTTTGGGATGAGATTGAAAGGCTAAAATTCCTCTACTACTTCGGGCTGATTATCGTAACAATGATGAGAATAATAATGATAATAGTAATATTAATGCTTTAAACTAAGGTATTTTTTAAATTGTTTCTTAATTTAATAATCCTGCTTAGGGTTTTTTTTGCAATTTCACTGCATTATACGTTAAAGAACGTTGAAAGATCTTGTGTTACCATTTGTGCTAAAGCGACGAGATTTAGCACGTTTTTAGTATCAATAAGGGCTATTTTTTTGGCATAACAGGGGCGTAAGGAAAGGTGGCGCCCTCCTTCACAATTCAACATTTTTTGATTCGCTTCTTTTTTAAATTTTGGCACGAAAAATTCCTGAAACGTTGAATAAAAACTTACTCTAGAGCACCACCTTCAAGGGGCTCTAGCTCCCTGAGGAAGCATCGGACACGTGTCCATAGGAACGTTTTTTCATATTACTTCCACATCCATTTAGTGGATATTGAAAATTTGTTTTGTTCACACCCACTTAGAATGTCATGTCGTCGAGATTTTAAGTATGAACAAAAGAAAATTTCCACCTGTCTGCCTGTCTGTCCGTAACTTTTTTTTGCGCACGATTACTCTGGAACGGTGTCTGATATTGGCTTGAAATTCGTATTATAACGAGATCTGGAACTAGATTATATTTTGGTCTTTTTCCATTGAAAGGGTTCGGGAGTAAATGGGGGTAAATAAGTAAAGCAATAATGTAGGAGCCCCTAAAATTGAAATTTAGGGTATGTACGAGAAGCCTAGGTTTCAATTTTTTTTGCATCAGACATCCCCACTATCACCCCCACGTTATTATTAAAGAGAGTAAAAAAATAAAATTGTGATTTAACGCGTATACAAGTACTAAAGACCTCGCTAATTGAACCTCATTATTACCTAATATTGATATTGAAGTCGGTGTAAAAATAAACGAATACCGAATTCAAACGTATTTTTTAACCGACTTCAACATCGAAAGGGCTGAAGAAACCGTTCTTCAGCCCTTTCGCAGTATTTTCGAATGTTTCGTCATTCAAGGAGGGAGTGGTTCCAACCCCAGGGGTTGTCTTGGCGCTCCTGATCAAAAGATATTCGATTTATCAATATTCCCTGTAATAACCCCGATCTGCCAAGCCCTCACAAGGGTAGTACGGAAAATCAGAACAAGGGGTAGTTTTTTTCATTTGGTGGTAGTTTCAGAAGGATGGAGGAAAGTATTGCAATCATCGTGTTTCTTGATGGGAGGAAATCGTTCTTCAGCCCTATCGCAGTATTTTCGAAATGTCTTGTCATTCAGGGAGGGGTGGTTCCAAACACCGGAGGTTGTTTTGGCGTCTCCTAGTCAAAAGATACTTAACTTATCAATATTTTCTGTAATAACCGCGATATGTCTAGCCCTCACAAGCGTATTATGGAAAAATTAGAAATTAGTAGAAGTGTTTTGGGGGGAAAAAGTACACCACCATCATTTCCGCGGTACTATAGAACGTTGGGAGTATGTGACTAGAGTCATTTTAAACGATTCAGAAGTTTCATTTCAACGTGTGTCGTTCTATTAGATTTAGTAGCCATTTAACTCCGAATTTAGGGATGAAATGTCAATTTGCGAAAAATTATGCAGTGAAACATATATTTTCGACGTGATTTTTGGAATCAGCGACTCAAAAAACATAAAGAGAGGTGTCTTTCACCTTTGAAAAATGATTTTTTTTTTTGTGTGGCTGTGTAATTAACATGTCCAGCTTGTCCGGCTTTTGTTTGGCTTTTTATCTAAGGCTCTAACGCGTGATTTTTTCGTTTTTAGTCGCTTTTCTATAGATACATTTTATTGTTTTGCGATGACTTTTTCTGTTCCTATGTAACAAATGTTTTTCTTTAAATTAATCAATATTAATAAAAGACTGATTTTGTGTTTTAGTTATTTTTTTATGGCGAGCGAATGCTGTTCGGCTTTTTGTACCAAATGCCCGGCCAAATTTGCGAGTAAAGTTCGGCTTTTCGAAGTTTAGACCTATATGGAAGCCATTTGGGTTCGTCATTTTGACATCAGATTTGTTTAGTCTGAGAAAGATTTCATAGATATCGCTTAACCCAAAGCAAAGTAATGATTGAACAAGCAAAAAAAGCATACATTCGGGATGAATGAGAACCTCCTACTTTTTAAAATTTTATGAAGTCATATTTCATATTTTTAAGATACAGATACAGAAAATACAAAATAATAAAGTAAACTCGAAAAATTGTATCGCTCAACTATCATTATTATTAACTTTAAATGCACTGCATGTATGTGGTTATCCAAGTAGAGCAGATTAAATAATTTTAATGCTGTCCAAAGTGTCTCGACATATTCACATTAACGTCAACACGTCGACTCTATCCAAATCGCATACAAGTTTTAGATAATTGAGCAATTTTAATTCAACTTGAAATGGTTCTTTAAATCAAAATCGTTAGATATCTGGATAAAAACAGTTAAATGAACTACGTGACATGGTTTTAGAAGACAATGGCTTGCTATTACAATAATCTTTGATCAAATAACCCCTACCGATCGGAGATAATAATAACAGTATAGCCGCGATAAAATACCGAGGTGAATTCTAGAAATAACAAAAACTGTATTTAGGGTATGCAGTTATAAATGAATAGTTAAGATAAACCTTGAAGAGATGACGTTTGTAAATTTCTATTCGATTATTTTTTATATCCTTGAAAATTTATATGACTCGTTTAAAAATACAATTATTAATTGGTGTCGCTATTACTTTATTAATAATTATTATTATCCATTTTATGATGATTGTGAATAGAAATCCAAAACCACATCTCAATTGTCGGTTTACGATGCCAATCCTCGCGGGGCGAAAATTAGCCCGCTGGAAAATTGTCGGTGAATACTAAAGTAGATCTAAGATATGAGGACGCATACGGCCTAAAGGAGAAGCCATTCGAGATCTAGCTGCCGCGGCATGCCGATTATGTCACTAAGAAGTGGTAATACTCATATGTGGATAGTCGATAATTCGCTGTAGAATATTGTTAGTTTCTATGCTCACTAGTTAGTGCAGTCACTTTAGGTGGTGTAATTTTCGAAAAATCAAAAACAAAGAAAATGTTCTTGAAATATCTTTATTTTGGGTTTTTAAACAACTCCTCAAAAGTCCTCATCAATAGGATCGTGGCAACTATAAAAATAACCGCTGCCTAAGGAATCACTACTTCCACATCCAGATTTTCTATCCAAGTCTCTCAAAACAAAAAAAATTTGTATGTTGAAATAATTGTTTATGGAACTTTAATATTATAATATTTGAAATTTTCTACCACAGAAACCCATAAAATGATATCCCACATCGGTAGTGGGGTGGGGGTGGTAGTGGGTAGTGGGGGTGGATGAAGTTCGAAATGGCGGTCTGCAAGTGGTGTGGAGTGTGGAGCACGAGAGCTCCTTTGAGTAGGAATACGTCGTTCGGCTGGTGTTTGTTGCAATCGAAGATTTAACGTTTTCTGGCAATACATAGTTATTGCACTTAACGCGGCCAGGCTTATAATTTCTGATCCAGCGCTTGGCAGGGCATTAGTTCGGAGAATAGCTGTTGGTTACAGTCTAGTTTTTATTCCTTACATATTTAAGGAGTTTTAATGAATAGTTCGACAAAATATTACGTCAGCAAATAGAAATGATTTCCCTCAGCGAAACTGAGCATTCGCGCGCTGAGCGAAAATGGAGCTCACACCCAACGGGGCGTGCAATATTAAAAATTAAAGATAATAAAAATAAATTTAAATTTAAATCGTTCAGTACATATCTAACATTTATTATGTAAATATTATCTATAAGAAAAAAATTATAATTTCATTTTTTTTTTTTTTCAGGTGACATAAAGACAACACTTTTAGAGGGTAGCAAATTCAATGTATCCTGGCATTTAGGATATCCACATAGGGTAAGAAGTTCCTCCTTTAAATAATTTCACAATATGATATCTTCTCTATAAAGGTTTTGAACCAATGTTAAGATAATGACAATAACATTAAAAAATAATACATTAAATTGAACACGTCCTGTGCTAGAAGTGGACATTTCCACTCCTTCCAGAAATTGAAATGTTGAGATATTCAATTCTTTCATATTATCTAAGACTATTCTAATACTTAACCTATTGCAAATATCTAAAGCTAGCAAAATACCTGTTAGTCCAATCAATAGGTAAAAAAAAGTGTTCATAATGCAAAAATAGTGTAAGTCAGTTTTTCTTTTTTAAAGTGTTCGGGGGTTCATTTTGAGTATTTTGTCAAGCTGGCGGGGTCGGCGGAAAGTGCTGAAGCGGGGATATACGGTGAAAAACCCAGGGCTGAACTTTCTTATGCCCTGAGTAAATTCGCCTCGGTATTCCAGACTGAGATCTTTGCAATTTTGGTCTGCGCACAAGAGAATATCCCAAGGAAATATTCTAACAAGCATATGCATATATGCAGTGATAGTCAAGTGGCCCTTAAAGCCCTTGCATTAGGCAGAACCAAGTCAATACTGGTTCAAAACGGTAAACAGGCTCTCTATGAACTTGGCTCATTCAACTGGGTCAAACTTCTCTGGGTGCCTGGACACAGCAATATTGAAGGTAACGAGCGGGCAGACGCTCTGGCCAGGGGGGGTCTACTGTCCCCTACTGTCCCCCTACGGCTCCTACTCGTTCCCAGTTCTTTGACTTCTGGGCCGCCTACCCAGGACTCCGGCAAGCGAATCTCCTTATCTCAGGGCCCTTGCCAAAGCAAGCACAACAGTTCCTACGACTAAGCAGGAAACATGTCAGGATCGTGGTAGGTCTTTTGACTGGACACGGCTCTTTCAGAAAACACCTGCACACATAAGGGTGGTAGACAACCCCGACTGCAGGTTCTGTGCGAACGAGGAACAAACTTCCATACACGTCCTAACTTCTTGCCCTAGTCTTATGAACTTGAGGCACAAACACTTCGGCATTGGTTTTCCGGTGCTGGAGGAAATAAGGAACGCCCCCATAAGAAGGATTTTGACCTTTGGGTTAGAATCTGGCCTGAATGGGGGAATTACCTATATTCGTAGCGGTAGCACACTGGGCCACAAGGCCTGAGTGCCGCGACCCTTCGTCACCCCGCTAAAAGAAGAAGAGAAGAAGAAGACCGTACATTAAAATATCAAATGAAAATCTTAAAGAGCACTAAGGGGCTGTCCATAAATGATGTCACGCTTTTAGGGGGGGGTCTGAAAGTTGTGACACTTTGTGACAAGGGGGGGAGGGGGCTCAAGCAATTGTGATGTCACAATACAAGAAAATCTGAGAAAGAATTTTTCCTTGCAAAATACGTATCATAGTTCAAAAAACCGCTGCAAAAATTGACAAAAAAAGCGTGACATCATTTATGGACGGCCCCTAATTTCTGTACAATTTCTGTCAGATGCGCTATTTTGTAGAACTAATAATTCACGAGCTACAGCCCGTGAAAAGTTGTAAAAAAATTGTTTTTTCGAAATATTTCGGATGTAAAAATATGTATGTATGTATAATAATATGTAGTTGCAAACGTGTAGAGGGTGAAACTAACCCTTGAGCATCGGGAACTCTTTCGTTTCTTAAAGGTAGCCCTATGACGCGTATAATCTCAAAGGGGCCAAACATTATAATTTATTTCATGTATTAGCCAATTTTAAGTCAATGGACTATAGATGGAACTTTTTCAACTGCATATTTAGGAAAATATATTTTCAATTCGTTTAAAAGCAAATAATTTATTGGGGTTTTCCATCTAAAATGGGTCATGGTCATATTAAAGATTTCACATATTAATTGTATATGTGATGAAATAAATATATAGAGGAGTATTTGCCAAATAAATGATTATGAACTCCACGTGCAAGGTGTTTCACTATAAATTTCATTTCATGTCATTTTTGTAGGACATATTAGATCCGCTATTAATTTTTTTGATACGACGAAAAAATTGTGCATAAGAAAATTTGTTTTTTCAATTGAACACTCCTTATGAATTCGTATACTGGATTTCCTCATCTTATTCTGAATACAAGCGTCTACACTTTATATAAATTGTTCAGCAGATTCTACGCTATTAATAAAAAACGAATGAGATTTTGTTAGTAAGATATTGACATTAAGGTATGACTGTAATTACAAATTTCAGTATTTTGTTGAGATTTTTATTTTTGTTTTCACAAAATTTTCCCAATATTATATATAATCATTTGGTTAAGATTTTTGAATTATTCCTTTTTAACCACAACCTTATTATAATATCTTAATAATCGAGTCTCATTTCTTTTTTTATTTATTTATTTATTTAACGTCAGCCTATTTTCACTACCTAGGCCTGTCACCGACGCCCGGAGACGAGCTACCTCCAACCTGTAAATTTTGCCAAAACGTCTTCTATGTCGAATAGTGGGGATCTTTTACTTGCCTAACATTTAATAAACAAGGGGCCGACGGTTTTACATTCCCTCCGAAAGATGGTATATACACTACACAATCCTCGTCTCAAATTACATAGCTTCTACAAATACACTGCTATACAATCCGCTAAAAGGTAGAACGAGATCGCCGTGTTTCCCCAGACGAGTTACCCCATCCAATAGTCCACGTAAATTAGATATTTTAGAAGAAATAATTTATAAGGTAATAATATTTGGGATGCTTACGCGGGTTTCTCACGTTTATCTTGTAAACCGTTCGTCGGAAGAGAAAAAAAGTATAGGAAATAAAAAATTTGTCGTTAATTTCTGCATAAAAAATGTCCTATTAACCTTGTAGCTTATCCTCACTCATTTCGCGCTAACAGCGTCCGAACAGAGTTTGGGGCGCAGAGGTATAAATCGATCCTATTCCAAGTTTCACAGCGAATATCTTAAAACCGATTACTTTAACGAGAAAAATGCTCAGCAATGAATTTATAGAGCGCAATTTTCTCTATAAGATGCATTATAATACAGCGGGTTTTGAAGCAAGTGATTTTCATGTATTTTCCCCTTATTTTCCACAAAGCTGTGTTTTTCAATTTGAGCTCGTTTCCACACCACCCACAAGGTAGAGCTCTCGGTGCGTTTTTTTTTAGGTGGTTTCCCTGAAGGCCTATTCCATTAAAATTCTTTCCAGTTTTACTCATTAAGGAGTTCCTCATCAAAGAACTCTTCTTCGAATTCAGAATTTAAACATCCTTGCCCCTGGCAATTAGAGCACATTGTTGAGCAGCGCAATCCAACCTTAACGCAGCTGCATCGTTTTCCGCAACCCTTTTTGCAGCTGCAGGATATTAGTTCGTTAGCAATCGGAAAAATCTATTGGGCTCTCTCGTACAGCATTGAAAATATCATATGCATCTTATAGAAAAAATTCCACTCTATAAATTCATTCCTGAGCATTTTTCTCGTTAAATTAACCAGTTTTAAGATATTCGCTGTGAAACTTGGAATAGGATCGATTTTTACCTCTGCGCCCCAAACTTCCCCTCTGTTCGGACACTGTTAGCGCGAAATAGGTGAGGATAAGCTACAAGGTTAATAGGACATTTTTATGCAGAATTTAATGATAATTTTTTTATTTCCTATACTTTTTTCTCTCCCGACGAACGGTTTACAAGATAAAAGTGAAGTAAAAGTCAAACCAGCATTAAGCCCCCGTTGAGGGTGGTTTTTTGTAAAAAAATTACGTTCCACCCCCAAATTGGGAGGAACTTTTCGGGTACCTATTTCTAACCCTATCTAGAGTACGCATCCCAAATATTATTACTTACAGTGTCTTTTAATCTAATTTGCGTGTAGTACAAGTTCTAACCGCGACAAACGTTGCTTCAATGTAACTATCGAAATACTTGTACATTCAAGACGCCTCGACGCTCGTCCCTGGTTTCTTTTTTATTAATAATGCAAAATCTATTGAACCATTCATACAAAATGTATAGATATTGAATTTAGAATTTGGAGAGAAAAATTAAATTTGTATACGTATAAGTATTCTAACAAATAAATTATCTACCTCTGGCAGTCCTGCATTAAAAAATAAGAGTAGATTGAAATCTTCAAAGAGCTCTATTGTCCTTAAAAAGGATCAGTTGAATTCCATCATAACCTGCATTTCGATTTCTAGGTGTAAAATGTTCATAAGAATTTTGTGCAAGTATCTCGGATACATCTTGTATGTAGTACTTATATAGACAGCAACTTGAAGTGAAATTTCAACTTATTGTGTTGACATTTTTTTTTCGTCGTCGACTCTGCGTTTCCGCACTTTTATTCTGAAAAGAGTAGTATTAAATTTTACGGCTTATTAACTTTCATCCATTTAACTATAATAAAACACATACTATTTTTTCTCTTTCTAGGGTGGATTCAAAATACAGTTATTAGACCAATTAGAAAGACCAGTTTTGGACTTAACGCCGACGATACAAGGATCTGAATTTGTATCCAATGATGCCACGTAAGTAAAAACAATCTAATAATTTAATCATTTTGAACCGAAGGAACATGGAAGATCTGACACCAACATTGGGAAATTATTACCAAATGGGCTCATTTAACACTTTTTTTTATTTGATTATCTGAAAGATCTTATCATTTTAAGACCCTGTGCAAAAAACTAGAACTTATAAATCGTCTAAAAAAAATCATAAAAATGGACCGCACCCGCAGTCGAGAATCGGCCGTGACGTCACTTGATAGGAACCGCTAGCCGAAACGGCTAGCTGCAACGCGTTATTATAGTTTCACAACATTTCAAATCGTTAACTTAAGCAGTGAGTTTTGAAACTTCTGCTTGTTTGTGAAGAATTTCAGTTTATCAACTATTTTCACCGATTTATATTACTATCCTCTGACGTTGTTGGTCGCACCGTGCTCTTTAAAAGTCGTATATTTCGAAAACTACATATCGGATTCATCTGAAATTTTCAATATCGTCTAATTTTAAGTAACAACTACTAAATGAAATTCATTAAATGAGCCCATTCCCATAAGCAATGTAAGCAAATTAGAAGGAGACAAAAAATTCGAAATGTAAGAGTGACGTCATCGGTAGCCATATAGCCGTTTGTTTTGATTTTGTTCATATTAGAAGTTTTTTGTTTTATTAGCGTTGTGTGGTTTTTCGTTTTTCGTGCGTTAGTTCTATTGCGATTCTAATACAGGGTTATTGGTAATTCGATACATTCCATTCCATGCCATGGCATACTCACATATTTCTCTCAATATAATAAACTGGGGATGTGCTAGAGATTTTAACAGAATTTTTGTAGCCCAAAAGAAACTTTTAAGGCTGATTTTTAATATGAGGAGCATTGAAAGTTGTAGGCAGGTTTTTATAAATAATAAAATTCTCACTGCCCCTTCAATATATACCGTGCGTGTAATTTCCCATTAGGCATGTACATTCACGTAGCGCGAGAGATTTGACAACACCGTCAGCCGTAAATTCGTCCGTCGATGGAGCATTCCAGCTCTGTTATTTCATTTCAGCCAGCTGGCACGCGCGATGTTGTAATTCTTCTCCCCATGCCTAGCCCGCGACTCCACACACGGTATATACAAATGCGTAACATTTGTTAAAAGGCAGTATCATCTATTTACCAATAATTCCTGTTTTCATGAACACAACACGAGGCACGGTGAGCTATTGAATATTCCTCGTCATAATACTACAACATACAAACATTCAGCAAATTATAACTGCATCAAATTATACAATAAATTGCCTACTAATTTGAAAAATGTTGCAAATTTAGATATGTTTAAAAAATATATAAAAGTCATGTTGGTTAATGGATGTTTTTATAGCACCAAGGAATTTTTATCTGCATCTCTTGATTACCAATAATATATTATTTTATTTTATTTTAATGTTTATTTTGTTATATACACTATTTGGCATTTTTATTTTGTATACTTTAAATCGTAATTTTATGTTGTTTGTTCTAGTTATGTTTGTATTATTGTGTTTCGTATGTGACTGTTAATATTGTTGTATTTTTATATTATATCTGATATTTCAGATAATTTCTTGACATATCCTATATCATGTACATGATCATTTGGATGAAATAAAATTATTAATATTATTATTATTATTATTCCTTTGGAGATGTGGTAGGACTTGAGCTAAGGAGTAAATTTTAACCCTAACATAGATTATGCAAAACTTAACAGTTTTTGAGATATTTCAATTTCTTTTTTCTCAAAAAAGTAGATCTTAATGATCTATTAGAAGTATCACGAAGTACGTTGAACATTTGTACCTTGCTACATAGCTATTGAAATAAGGAAGTTTCTAAAACATTTTATAAGCATGTTACGCTGGTTATTTTTTAAAAAACTGATAGATAATTTTCATAACTAATTTTTTTTTAAGTTTTTATTTGAAATTCTCACATGAAATGAATTCCAGATAATTTTCATTGCAAACGGATGACCATAGTGTTCCGGTAATCCGGTAAAAAACTTGAAAAAATATCAAGTAGTTTTTTGAAAATTAACTTTGAAGATCTACCTTTTTGAGAAATAAAAATTGAAATATCTCAAAAACTACTGAGTTTTGCATAATGTTTAGCTCATGTCCTATCACATCTCGAAAGGAATGTACCGAATTATCTATCTACTACCTGTATAGTAATCAGTAAAAGAATGTTATAGTTTTGAGTGACTGATATAAACAGAGAATCCAGTACATGCACGATTTGTTATTATTATATAAAGATAATTATTTATACAGGGTGTTTCATTAAGAATTGGACATACACTAACTGGAGAATCCTTAGTCCAAAATATGAAGATTTAATCTAAAACACTTAGATTAAATGTGCCTCCTTACTGAGATACAAGGTGTCAAAGTTGTAATTTTTTTTTCTTTTTTTTTTGCAATATCTCAACCAGCTCTTGATCGATCTTCTCCCAATTTGGTAAGGAAACATTTTTTAAGCTAGGAAACAATAATTCATGTATCACATCACACTAGCCCGTGGAGGGGGCCTCATGAGTTATACCTGATGAATATTTTTCCTCTTTTTTTTACGAAACATAGTGGCACTTTTGACTAAATCTCATGCAGGAGTCATTTCTACGCAAAAAAGGTACACTTGATAGAACTTGATACTTCCAACTGTTTTCGAGAAAACTGCCGCAGAGATCTCAAAAATTATTTGAAAACAAGCCCAATTTGAAGAAGAAAAATTGTATTTATTTAAAAGTGTGCTTTGGTGACGTCTTAGTTCTGTCATTTACGTATAATTTCATTAGTTTGACATTTTGACAGAACTACGACGTCACCAAAGCACACTTTTCAATAAATACAATTTTTCTTCTTCAAATTGGGCTTTTTTTCAAATAATTTTTGAGATCTATGCGGCAGTTTTCTCGAAAATGGTTGGAATTATCAAGTTCTATCAAGTGTACCTTTTTTTTACGTAGAAATGACTCCTGCATGAGATTTTGTAGTCAAAGCCACTACGTTTCGTAAAAAAAAAAGAGGAAAAATATTCATCAGGTATAGCTCATGAGGCGCCCTCCACGGGCTAACGTAATGTGATACATAAATTATTGTTTCTTAGCTTAAAAAATGTTTCCTTGCCAAATTGGGAGTGGATCGGTCAAGAGGTAGTTGAGATATTGCAAAAAAAAAGAAAAAAAAATTACAACTTTGACACCTTGTATCTCAGTAAGAAGGCACATTTTATATCTAAGTGTGTTTTAGGTTAAATCTTCATATTTTGGACTAAGGATTCTCCAGTTAGCGTATGTCCAATTCTTAATGAAACACTCTGTATACGCATGTACTTGCCCGGAGGTGAATAAATAAATGTGAAATAAGTCCAGATAGACAAGTGGACCTTATCAAAAAATCTAAGTGGTCTTTTTACGTGATTTTTGCTGTAAAATCAAATTTGGTAATTTTTATAAAAGTTCAGTGATTGACTTTCGACACTGTGTAAGGGGGTAAAAATCTATATTAATAGTGGAGTCAAATTAAGGATCAAAAGAGGTGAATAAGGAATTCTCTGGCTATACCAATTTTATTGTTTTAATTTGTTGTAGATATAATAACAAGTGCTCTGAGCAATTTTTTGTTAAATCCGTCCATTGCTTCTTGTAGAATTTTAACAATTTATTTTTCAACACAGAAATTTTCTGCTATTTTCCCTATTATCTCAGGTTATAGTAATCGTATCGCAAAAATAAAAATACCAAACTGTTGACTATAAAATTATGAATAAGACTAGGCATATGAAAAAACTTTTTGATAATTTGTAAATTTGTAAAAAAAAATAAAAATCACTTAAAATTGCCTTTTTTTAACAGTTTAAGAAATATGATGTAACAATCCATCAATTTTAACGAAAGTTGGTGGAACCATGCCCTTTATTGAACTAAACCTCCATGCCACATTTTAGCGCAAAATATTTATTTACACGGCTAAAAATCAACAATAATTTCGAAATTTTCATCGCATTTTGTTTAAGTGCATCGACACATAGTACGACAATTTTTCTTTTAAAGTGTAGGTTTTACATGTACTTTACGGTGGTGTTTAGAAAGAAAAGAAATTAAACTGAAACCAATTTTTTGGAATTTAATTGTAATTATGGATATTACAAGTATAAACAATTTCAAATAACCACGTGATTTTTTTATGAAACCAAAAAACGATAAGCGAATTATGAAAGTATATTAAATAACCAACGTTTAAAAAAAAGAATGATGACCTATTTGCATTTGAATCCGTGATACGTTAGTTTTTGCGTTTTGGTCGATTATAAATAAACGTATTGATATTTTTTCTTGAAATTTGTGCATATTACTCCAAAATGCTTATATGTCTCCCTCTGCTAGTTGAAAATTATCCACAACTAAAATGTTTTAAATTACATCGCATAAAGCACCCTTGAGGACAAAATGCACGTTCAAAAAAAAAAAATTATCTCCCCACTCCTTGAATATTGTAACTAGGCAACTAAGTTAATTAATGGTATACATCATATGGAGTCTTTTTTTTTACATTTTTAGTTTTTTTTCGAATGTTCTGATTCTTTTATTTAACAAAATATAACTTGCTAAGTTTCTATTCATCAAAAATTCAACAATCTTTATTTCTTTATAATGTTTTCGGCTTTTGTCATATTTGATTTTCTGTTCCTTTTTAAAATGTTTGTGTTTATTTTCAATTTTTAATATAACGTAAAATAATTTGTCTAGTCGTTATTTAATTAAAATGCATTGGAAATTTTAGTTTCAAAATATTTATTTTGTGGGACCAGACTGGATGTTTCTATATAAAGAAAATTGAAGACAATCTTTACATAAATGATACTTAAAATATATTCTATTTATAAAATTAACGTGACTACTTTTAATTGGTATACCTATTTATTTACCGATAAATCAACATACATAGATCATTTACAGGTCGCTGTAAAAGATAATTAAACAATAATAAATTATAATAATATAAATATATAAGTATACAAATTTTAGTAAGACATATGGCCAAAGTCAGTTAAGTCACTAATGTAATTTACTTAATATTAAAATGAAGCAAATATACATGTTTTATGCCCTATTTATACAATATTTATTATGTGAAGAAAAACAAGTAAAAGTTGTACCAAAGTATTGTTATTCTTTACATATTACAGTCTTCCTAAAATTGCATAATGTTGTACAGAATATGTCATCATCACAAAATTATTTCAGACATTATACAATATTCAATGGTGAACTAGAGTAAATTCTAGTTCTGGAGTTAGATAAATAAAATGTATTTTACTTGGAATAATTCTAATTGGCAAACGTGATAGAAAGTATTGGTTCTCAATTAAGCAGTTAAATTTTTAAAATGTAAAATTGTATATCAGCTACCACCACACTACCGCACAGCATTCAAATATGGATCTTACAAAACAATAGTATAGCACATTGATATAAGTTAAGTCTTTGAATTGTTTTGTAGATGTTATGCTGAAGAATGGTTGCTTAAGTGCTTTCTTGACAATATAATCTATATGATATGCAAATTTAAATTGATATATTTTGGATATTCGTTTATACGCCTCATGGTTCATTATGTAATCATATTTTATTAACATTTTTTTTTATTGAATACCAATAACACAGATCATTCTTCCACCTTAAAATAACGTTTTTTCCACAATCCAATACAAAAGTCAACTTGTACTAATTTGTACTCCTTTACACTTAACTCTCGTATAAAGTTTAAAATGATCAACAAACAAGGTTTTCTGAAGTACTATTATCTAATATGCGAGCTAATATGCTATTAACATATAGTAGGAACAGTATTATAGTGGTCCCAATTTTGAGCCCTGTGGTACTGCGAATGACGAAGGTAATTTACTGATAAACAAAAAATTTGTAAGTCAGTCGAGAAAGTAAGTTCGTCCTAGCCGTACCATTTATTTCATATGTAAGGAAACGTTGATAGAGATATAATGCAGTGGTACAGAAGAAGAATAGAAATATTCTTTAATTATACATACAAATATTATTGTAGTTTCCTTTTTTTACAAACAAAATCTGAATCATCTGCATAGACGGAGCTTTCTTCACTATCAATTTGAAAATCGTCCTCACTTTCGAAACATTGCTTACTTCGTTGTCAATGTCTTCCGCTGTAGCAAATTAATTTTTAAAGTCTGCTTCATCTGTTTCCATTTCAGAAATCGATAAAACATCGTCTTCATAGTCGTCAAGTACGTCTTCAGTTTTCAAATTTGTGGATTTAATCCCCATCATTTTACATGAACAAAGTTTTGTCTTGCAACCCGATTTACACATACAGCAAATAGTCTTCAATAAATTATCTGGCAAAGGATGTTTTGTTGTTGTCACTGGCATTAATCCATTTATGGTATCTTTCCAACCATACTCTTTAGGATTTTTATCTGCAAATCCTAACCATTTCTGTATTTGAAAATACAACCTCAAAGAATGCTCATTTGTAGCTTCTTCGGTTGGTGGGAGAACAGATAATTTGCACGATGTTTTTAAAGTGCATTTTTTAAAACATTCAACACGCAGAACGTAAAAACATGTGTTTTTCATTGGATCTGAATCATACAGTGCTACGATACAACCTATACGAGCAGCAAATATCCTTGCCTTTGTAGCTTGTCGATCGTAAAAAACTTGCACATCTTTTTGTAAGCATGGATATTTCAGAAATTCGAGCAAAGAGAAGCAGTAGTACGTATTTATCAGCGAAAAATCTGAAAATGGCAAAAGATTCTACCGAAAAGCTCCTCTAGGAGTCTACGATTCACGCGGGACTACACTTAGAAATCCACAACATTTCATATCACACTAGCGAAAACAACATTTCTTCATATTACTCTGAAGCAACGAAGCAAAAGTAGCTCAATTACTACTCTTTCGTACTTCAGATAACACATCGCAAATAATCAATATTGTCTAGAATTATTTTATTAAACATAGAAATAATCTACCTAGATTAAAATTTCTAATGCATTTTAATTAAATAACGGCTAAACAAATTATTTTACGTTACAATACATCAAAAATAAAAATAAAACACAAACATTTTAAAAAGAAACAGAAAATCAGATATGACAATAGCCGAAAGCATTATAAAGAAATAAAGATTGTTGAATTTTTGATGAATAAAAACTTAACAAATTATATTTTGTTAAATAAAAGAATCAGAATAAAAAATTTTAAGAAAACACTCTATATGATGAAAATGGAGTGATGTATAATACCATTAATTAAGTTAGTTGCAATATTCAAGGAGTGGGAAGATAATGTTTTTTCCTCAATGGTGCTTTATGCGATGTAATTTAAAAAAATTTAATTGTGGGTAATTTTCAACTAGCAGAGAGAGAAATATAAGCATTTTGGAACAATATGGACAAAATTTCAAGAAAAATATCAATATGTTTATTTATATTCGACTAAAACGTAAAAACTAACATATTACGGATTCAAATGCCAGTAGAACATCATTCTTTTTTTATTATTTGAAATAGTTTATACGTGCAATATACATAATTACAATTATTAAATTCCAAAAAATTGGTTTCAGTAATTTTTTTCTTTCTAAACACCACCGTAAAGTACATGTAAAAACCTACACGTTAAAAGAAAAATTGTCCTACTACGAGTCGATGCACTTAAACAAAATGCAATGGAAATTTCGAAATTATTGTTGATTTTTAGCCGTTTTAATAAATATTTTGCGCTAAAATTTGGCACAGAGGTTTAGTTCAACAACTTTCGTTAAAATTGATGGATTATTACATCATATTTCTTAAACTGTTAAAAAAAAGGCCATTTTTGGTGGTTTTTATTTTTTTACAGATTTACAAATTATCAAGAAGTTTCTTCATATACCTAGTCTTAGAGCAGCGATTTCGTAAGTCTATCGTGTCGTTTTTTTTTTTTGGCGTAGAACCAGGTCAAACATATTAGGTTCCTTTCAGTATGTCACCGGGCATATGAAATCATATTTTACGACATTTTTTTGTGGTCTCGAACTTTTTAAATCAATAAAAAGTGAAAAAAATGTATTTTTAAAGAAAATTGTTTTTTTTTTGTTCCACCGCCATATCTTTAAAACTATTAAAGGTACCGAAATTTGTTTTGTGTCAAATTAAAGCACACACTGTAGCGCTTTTACCAATATAAACAGTTTGGGCACAATTCGCACTTTCATTTCTCTAAAAATCAAATAAACTAAAAATACATATTTTGTGTATTGAAATCTTCACCAATCGATAAACTTTTTTATTTTTGAAAATATTTGCATACATGCAGCGAAGAAAATAAAGCATAATAATCACAAAAGTTTTTGAAACAATATGTTTTTTCCTAAAGTGTACCGTTTGGCAACAGCGATTTTTTTTATCAGCGCTAAACGCGACATTGGGACGCAATTAATACACCTCGCATGCAGGGTTGGTCAGATTAGTCGCGTAGAAGTAGCGTTAGTTGAATCTAGATTAATATATGGCATTCTAGGTTGGGGTGGAGTTGCTTACTGTCATCTAAAAAATTATATATCATTCATAAAAAATGTGCCACCCCCTCTCAGGGGTGGCACTTAAAAAATATATATATATAAAATATAAATATATTAATTGGAGCTGAAATAGAATCAAATTTTAAGAAGAAAAGGTTCCATGCAATTTTTCACATAAATTGATTTTTAAGTTATCAAAATTGCGATTTTAGCTTAAAATAAAAGCTTTTAAAAAAGGTATTTTCAAACAGCTTTCGTCAAGTATCTCGAAAAGTATTACTTTATCGAAAAAATGTTATAGACCAATTACAGAAAGCACCCTACAAACTGGGAATTAATTATATTTTTTATTTATTGATGTAGGATTAATAATTTCGGAAATATTTAAGTTTATATTTGGTATCCAAGGGTTTCGAAATTACCTTTAAACTTTAAAATGCATTTTTTTCTAAAGCAAGTGCTTTAAATGAGCAAAAAAAATTTGAGCATTTAGGTAATTTTAACGAAAAACTGTATTTGAGATCATTTTTTTAAATTATTGGCTAATTAGAGTAACAAAACGATTAAAAAATAATTTGAAAGCGCAATTAATTGTCTTTAATTTCCTTTCTTAGCATGCGTCACAATTTCTGAGATATTTAACATTTAAACTGCATTTTTCGTCTTATGAACGTTCGGATGCCATTTGTAAACTCATATCTCCGAAACTATTAAATCTATGTAAATAAATAAACAAGCGAAATTCATTATTAGTTTATGAGCTTATTTTTGGTCTCTACACATTTTTGAACAAAACTAATATTTATTGAGATATTTGGAATAGGAAAAAAAAATACGTTTTATCGAAAATACCTTTATAGTTTAAACTGTAATTTTTCTAAAGCAAATGCTGTATACGAACCAAAAAATTTGAGCATCTACGTCATGCTGTATATTAATGAGAAACCGTGTTTGAAATTAATTTTTTTTTAATTACTGGCTAATTACAGTAACAAAATGCCGACGTTGTTATTAAAATCATGTGTAGACGGACATTGCTTCGGTCATAACTTTGTTTTTTATGCTACATAAACAAATAAAAAAATAGTTAAGAGCTTAATTAATAACCTATTATTGTATCTATTAGTATCCTTGGCGTAGGTGTCACAGTTTCTGAGATATTTAACTCTCACTCTAAATAGTTATCTTACGAACACTTGGATGCCAAATGTAAACTTAAATATCTCCGAAATTATTAATCCTACATCAATAAACAAAAAATATAATTAATTCCCAGTATGTACTTTCTGTAATTGGTCTATAACATTTTTTCGATAAAGTAATACTTTTTGAGATACTTGACGAATGCCGTTTCGAAATACCTTTTTTTTAAGCTAAAATCGCAATTTTGAAGTCGTTATAACTTAAAAACTATTAATTTATGTGAAAAATTGCGCCCATCTTTTTTCTTCTTAAAATATGATTGTACTTCATATATTTTTTAAGTGCCACCCCCTCAAAGGGGGTGGCACTTAAAAAATATAAATAAATTAACAAGCCCCCGCTCAATATCGAAACTTTTCAAAAATGAACGAAATCCGTTCAATTTTACATTACTTCGAAGTTTTGCATATTTTTTACCTCTAGGTACCGTACTACTACCACCTGTCTTTTTATTATTAAAAGGAGACTATTTCATATTTATTATACAATTTCTTAATATTAACAACATATGATCAATACTACTGCACAATATATGAAATATTGAATAATAATATTGATCCCCTAGATGCTTTTGATCACTGCTGGTTTTGTACCTATTGATATAAGTTAAACTACTATATACACCCCGACCGGGATCGTCAGATCGTTGCAGTCGGCAGGCTTGCTACAGCCGAGCGCGCAAGTATATGACTTTGGCCCGTTAAAAAAAATCGCTGATTCAATACTATGAACGGGATATGAAAAATTTTTATCCTAAAAACTTTTTTCAACTATTGGCTTCAATTTGTACGCAGCATGTATATACAAATTTTCATAAATAAACTTTTTTCTCGATTGCCTAAAATTACGCTACTGAAAATAACAAGTTTGAGTTTCCTATTATTTTACCAACTTAAAAAAAAATAAATCGGGTTCACGTGGGACGTTGTTCGAAGCGCTATTGTGTCTATTTTAATCTAAAAAAAAAAGTAGCTTGATAGCACAAATATTTTCAGAGATATAGCGGTGGAGACGTTAAAAAACATATTTCATTAAAAATCTATTTTTTTGAGTTTTTCCGAAATAAAAAAGTTCTCGACCAGACTTTACTTCCAGATTTTACTCTACTATCTTATTCATAATTTTCTAGCGAACAGTTTGGTACTTTTATTTTTGCGATCCGATTACTATGACCTGAGATAATAGGAAATAGCTAAAAATTTCTGTGTTGAAAATTAAATTGTTAAAATTCTACAAGAAGCAATGGACGGATTTAACAAAAAATTGCTCAGAGCACTTGTTATTATACTTACAACAAATTAAAACAATAAAATTGCTGTAGTTAGAGAATTCCATTCGAATTTTATTTTGACTCCACTATAAGTAGTAACTAAACGGTATGGGCAATGGATAAAAATACCCCTATTTTTTGCGTTTTTTGATTTTTGCCTTTTGGATTCTTCAGACGAATTCATAAGAAAAGTATTCTTGATAAAAAGTAGTGCCAGTTTCTAAAGAAACATCATTTTAAAATGTCATGCATGACGTCAGCAATCACATTATGGACGAATTTTCGAGAATATTCTCCTTTTATTCCAGCCTCGTTCTTTCATCTAGACGTTACCTTTCTCAAGGTATTTCACCTTTAAGTTATGCAAATTTTGACTAACATCTCATCTCATTTCATCCAGTCGCGGCCGCTCTGAACTTTCTACATCGAACATCAATATTATCAATTTCTCCTTATTTATGTCTTTTTTTCTTCAGGAAGATTATGGATAAAATGTGCTTGAAACATACGGTATACCAACTGGAGTATAAATGTCAATGAATTTTTATGGTTGAGTTATATTATTTATACACTTTTTTTATTTCAGAGCTCAAACCTTTCAAGTGCAACTGCCGACTAATTTCACCTGTGAAAATTGTACGTTAAGGCTGATAAGGCAGGCTTTGGAGTGGGGAGCAAATTACAAATTCTGGTCCTGTGGAGATGTCGACATTAAACCAAGTAAGATACTAAAGTATCAACAATAAGTCGTTAAAGTCCTTTCTAAAAAAATATATCCAAAAATATAGTAATAATATTAACAGTAAATAATAATAAATATTCATTAGCAACTCACAGAGGAAAAAACAGTAAAAAATAAAAATCTCACAATCGTTGATAAATTATCAGATATAAACCAAGAATCTTCAGAACTAGTATTCCATCCAGGAGTGCAAAATTTTCAGAAAGTCACGGAAGTTATCCTACATTTTATTTTTTCTTAAATATTAATTAGTTATTTTAAAAAAGTAAAACGTTACAAACACAACATTATATATATATATATATATATATATATATATATATATATATATATATATATATATATATATATATATATATATATATATATATATATATATATATATATATATATATATATATATATATATATATATATATACAGTGTGTCCCAGGATAGATGTAACAAGAGGGTAATGGACCAAAAATTTTGGAATTTTGGAATGGTATTTGGGTATTGAGTCCTGCTTGTTGTATAACTAAAGTATACCAAAAATGACTTGATTTGGTGTTCTACGGGGTGTTTTATAAGCAAAGTTGTAAAAATCACCACTAATAAAGTACCTTTATTTTTCAAAATATGAAAAAATTCTACTAAGAAAAGTTATTTATATATATATATATATATATATATATATATATATATATATATATATATACAGTGTGTCCCAGGATAGATGTAACAAGAGGGTAATGGACCAAAAATTTTGGAATTTTGGAATGGTATTTGGGTATTGAGTCCTGCTTGTTGTATAACTAAAGTATACCAAAAATGACTTGATTTGGTGTTCTACGGGGGTGTTTTATAAGCAAAGTTGTAAAAATCACCACTAATAAAGTACCTTTATTTTTCAAAATATGAAAAAATTCTACTAAGAAAAGTTATTTAGAATGCAATTTTATACCTCTATACCAAATTTTAGGAATATAAAATTATTTTTTTGAAACTTCCCATTTTTTGCGAATTAAGAGTTGAATTCATATTTAAATTTGTGTAGGAGCAAATGTTAATTATCTCAAAAAGTAGGCTATTGGCAAATAAAAAATTGAATATACGAGATATAAGAAGATATAATGTTAATCGAACTAATTGTAAAACAAGAAACAATTACTAACAGAAGATTAATGATGTTTAAAAATTATAACAATTAATAAATGTCAAAAACATTACAGATTCACAAACAAATTAATTATTGATCAATACAAAACAATGTTTACAATTTTTTTATTATTCGACGTAGCTACCACCCACATCCACACACATTTCGATCCTTCGCCTGAAGTCCTTAAAACTGTTTCGAATATGATCTAACGGTATGGAGTTTACGGCATTTGTAATTCTCTGCTTCAATACTGCTACATCGTTAGGAAGTGGTTCAACGTAAACCAACTGCTTGAGGCGACCCATAAAAAGAAATCCAATATTGATAGATCTGGGGATCTCGCCGGCCACTTGATCGGTGCATTTCTGGCAATCCAATTTTCTCCAAAATTTAAATTCAACCACCGATTAACCATTTCTGTGGAGTCGCCAGGGCAACCATCATGTTGAAAATGAACTAAAGGCAGATCTCTTAAAATATTTAAATGTTCTTCAGAAAATCTTTCAAGAAGCTGTAAATAAGTGTGTTGGTTTAACCTTTCCTCAATGAAATAAGGTCCAATAACTCCAACGTGATAAGAAACGGCACACCATACATTCATTGTTTTATAATATTGTCTTCTACAATGAATTCTAAAATTTGGATTTTCAGAAGCCCAAAACCGACAATTCTGAGATGAAACAACACCATTGGTTGTGAATGTGGATTCATCTGAGAAAATTATGAAATGATGAAAAAATCTCTCTTCCATGATTTTTTCTCCAATGGTAAAACAAAAATCCAACCTACGGCCGTCATCTCCCTCTTCAAGCGTATGTTTATAATTTGCTTTATATGCCCTAATTTTCTTTGCCTTGTAAATTCTTTGGAGTTCAGACTTGCTAATATTAATAAGAGCTGATCTCTCTCTTAGTGGCATCCTGGGATTTTCTATAACAGAGGCATGAGCTATAATAGCCCCAACACATTGTCTTCATCATATGCTTTTATTTTTCTTTTCATGTTAAGAACACTACCAGTAGCCAGAAACTTTTTAATTATTCTCATAGCCTGAGTACGTGACAAAGCAGTGTTTGGAAATTTCAAATTAAATTGGCTTACCACTTCTCTTAGCGAGTTTTCACCGCCAATTCCGTAGCATTGCACAATATAAATTTTTCACTCACTGTGAGTACCATTTTCACTTAATTTTTTATGCTTGGTTCGTTAATTTGAAACAGAAATTAAGGATAATATTGACTACGTTTGACAGATATGTCAATAATAAATGATAAATGCGTATCCACTGCTTTTCTCATAGCCTACTTTTAGCTTCTACATAACTTTAAATATTAATTCACAAAAAATAATTTCTATGCAGTTTTAATTGGATGGTTCAAAATAAAATACTAATTTATTGAAAAAATGGGAAGTTTCAAAAAATAATTTTATATTCCTGAAATTTGGTATAAAGGTATAAAATTACATTCTAAATAACTTTTCTTAGTGGAATTTTTTCATATTTTGAAAAATAAAGGTACTTTATTAGTGGTGATTTTTACCATTTTGCTTATAAAACACCCTGTAGAACACCAAATCAAGTCATTGTTGGTATACTTTAGTTTTACAACAAGCAGGACTCAATCCCCAAATACCATTCCAAAATTCCAAAATTTTTGGTCCATTACACCTCTTGTTACATCTATCCTGGGACACACTGTATATACAATGTGTCTCACTTTTCACCACTACACCCCAATATCTCGGCCATTTGTTGATCGATTTAGATCAAATTTGGTATACTTCTTTTACTTTAGATTGTGATTAAAAAACTATTTAAAAATTTTTTTTTTCGAAATTAATTACGCCTACTATGATCAAAAAAAATTGGCAAAAATTGGGAATTTGTATTAGCGATTGAGATAGGGTTTTTGTTTTTACAGAATCTTGTTCGGCATGACCTAAAACCCCTGTATACCAAATTTCGTTAAAAAATATTCATTCCTTTAAAAAAAAATCATATCTAAGATTTCAATAATAATCACCCTACTATTCGAGTCATTTATTGTCGGATATTTACATAACTTGGCAGTCGTGTAATAAAGACGCTAATTAAGCATTAGGACACATTTTTTATCCAAAACACTATTATGAAATGAATATTTGAAAAATTGTAGCTATTTTTTAAAATACTTAGAACTCAGCATACTAATATCTTTGTTAACGTGGAGTGCTTTGGAATAGATTTGACAATTGCATCGAATGTCAAATTAAACTTAAACATGGCTGCACAACTATTAACTATTGGTGATAAAATTGAAATAATAAGAATTGTCAAATCCATTCCAAAGCACTCCCTGTTAACAAAGATATTGTTATGCCGAGTTCTAAGTATTTTAAAAAATAGCCACCATTTTTCAAATATTCATTTCATAATAGTGTTTTGGATAAAAAAATGTGTCATTATTACACCACTACCAAGTTATGTAAATATCCGACAATAAATAACTCGAATAGTAGGGTGATTTTTATTGAAATCTTAGATATGATTTTTTTGTAGAGGAACAAATATTTTTTAACAAAATTTGGTATACAGGGGTTTTAGGTCATGCCGAACAAGATTCTGTAAAAACAAAAACCCTATCTCAATCGCTAATATAAATTCCTAATTTTTGCCAATTTTTTTTGATCATAGTAGGCGTATTTAATTTCGAAAAAAAAATTTTAAAATAACTTTTTAATTACAATCTAAAGCAAAAGAAGTATACCAAATTTGATGTAAATCGATCAACAAATGGCCGAGATATTAGGGTGTAGTGATGAAAAGTGAAACACACTGTATATATATATATATATATATATATATATATTTTTATTTCATTAACAAAAATAGTTTCTCCAAAAAAAACTTGCAGCAATAAATCAGATTATTTTTACAGTGCAATACTATTTTTGAAAATATTATGAACTTTAACCGGATAAAAAAAATTGTCAACCAAAAACTATGCCAATGGTTGCAACGCATTAGTTTTTTAATTGACTAATTACAGAGGCACACAAAATAAAAAAGTGGTCTTTTTCTGGTACTCCATATGTATTTCGACATGTTAATTTTTTTGTAAATCGCGAAAATAACCTAAAACCCCTGTATACCAAATTTAAAGACAATCATAATTTAGGTGACTTTCTCCGGTTGGAATTATTTCTGGCATTTTGACTATCAAACCCTCAGATTCAAGATAAGGAACAACGTCCCTAAATCCCCTATCCACCACAAAGGCATCTCCACGTTCGAATTTTGATTTTACTTCTGACGTATTTCTGAAGAAGACATCGTTACTGACATCGTTTTTCGATGCTGGAAATAGCCCAATAATGTCAATTATATAACCGTTGGGGGCAACGCAAATCGTCGGTTTTACTATTGGCCGTAACTTATGCATACTATAGCACTTTCGTTGAAAAGCATTATTCCTGCTTCTGCGAATATAGACATAAGTACAATCCCACATCGTAATAAGAGAAGATGAGTTTAATCGCTCAATAATAAGTTGCGTGATAAAGGAATACGTTGTTCGGCAATTTTCTCTCGCGTGATGTGGTCAAAACCTAGGTGTTTAGAAATAAAAATCCTTTTCAACTGTCCTCACTTTACTCAGGACAATCACAATATGTCGAGACCCATTAACAAATATTTGTGCAAGGTGCTCATCAGTGTGACCTGTTTTCAACTTAAATAGGTGGGTTGCCAGTGCCGTTTATGCATGGAGTTTTTCCATAGCTTTTGAAGTTGACAGATTATTTATCAAATGCCCGAATTGAGGTTTCTTTAAGCCGGTATAATGATCAACAATTACCTCTTCAAGGTTTTTATAAAAATCAAAGTTAATTACTTGTGCTCTTTCTGAACTAACAAGTCCTATCAAAAGGTCTACCATATCAGTAACTTGTTTAGCAGTAAAAGTATTTGCGCTTTCATTTGGGGTTTCACTCCAGTGATATTTATTATGTTGGGAACATACTCTTAGATCTTGAGGAATATAGAACCTAAAGTCTTGAAAAACTTGAGCTCGTGTCTTTTGTAAAATGCGAACACGACCGTTTTTACGCCCAAATACGCATTGAGATTGTGTGTTAGAAGCTCTGTTCATATCAAGTTGTAGACTGTACTTATTAGCTGGTGGATTTTCCTCTTCTGATGGTATATTTTCTTCTTCTGATGGCATATTTCCAACAGTAGCAATAATTTTAGTATGTGGCAGATATTTACGTCAACAACTATGAAAAACGAAATCGGATTTATGTTTGTTTTTTTACTAGGCAACGCTTCCTTTTGAAAGTGTAAATATGCTTCCTCACTTTGTGGAGTGCCAGAAAGTGAATGTTTTCGTAATGATTTTGTGTCTTTGAAGAGAACGCAGATTTTCAACCAAGCCAGTAATCCCGAAGGGATTACTGGCTACGGGGGTTACCCCGTACCAGAGGCTGGCAGGACCCAACTGGTACATCCGCCGCTCGTATGTCTTCCCCTACAGGGCGGACTCCAAAGGCATCAAGTTGCATTCAAAAATCCGTAGAATGTTACAATTGAAATTTATGCTTATATCACCTCGTGCACACAACGTAGCAACTTAGAACCAACATATTATTGCTTCAACCACTCTATTCTACATACAGATATTTAAGTCAATGCTGTTCGTTAATGGCCCAGAATCCATACAAATTGGGATACGGTTCTTTTTAGGGTTAAAGTTCCAGTGGCAAGTAATACAGCTTATCTACACAGAATATTTATTCGTAATATAATTTCAGGAAAGAAGTTCCGAGAAATATGTAGCGGTCATGGAAGAAACTTAGTAGGGCGATGTAAATGTGACCGATTATATTATGGCGACGTCTGCCAGTTCAGAGACGAATGTTTCGAAGACAGCGATTGTGGAGAACACGGGAAATGTATCGACGTCGAGGCAACAACGGCCCCTAAACAGCAATGTTACTGCCAACTAGGTTGGTTTGGACCGGGTTGTATCAAACGTAAGTGAAAACTTCAATAGTATTTATAGATAACGGCGACCATCAAGCAATCATTTGTGTACTTCATAAACATAAAAGTTGAGATTCGGGGAATGCAAAATCATGATTTATTTTAAATATTTTCCAAGGTCTAGTTACTATAGTCATCTATAAATGATTGTAACCATTCCTGGCGAAACATGTTAAATTCCCATACGTTTAAGCGTATTGTTAGCATGATGACATTCTGAGAAGATTATTTTGTTGTTAAATGAACTTCTATTTACGTTATTTACGTAACATAACATGATTTTAAAGTTCTGAGACAAAATATATCATAAAAATCTAGATGTATTTAAAATTTGGAAACATTTTTCCTTCTAGTTAGTTAAATTGACAAGATTTTCATTCTGGAAATCGTTTTCTGTGTTTAAAATGTTTAAATAAATATTCTAAATCCGAAGAAAGCTTGTCACGATCACCTGCTATAACTCATTTTTTTTACAGCTTTGAGTTTTTTGGCTGTGCTTCCTAACGTCGCGCATTTTCTATTTACTTAGTTTAGACATAAAAATATACATAAAAAATATACATGAAATAAAAATAAAAATGATACAAAATTCAAAAAAAGAAAATTTACGGGAGCCGCAACGTAATGTTAGAGGTTTTGTAGATCCAAAAAAAAAAATAATTCGGGTATTTGTTTATCTATGGAATTCAGGCCATCATTATGTGTGTGGAAAAAATGTATGCATAAATTTTAAAGTTGTCAATGATTCTGCTGAATGTCAAATTGCGTTGACTTCTCGATTTAATAATGTTATTACAATAGATGAAGAACAAAAACAAGCTTTACTGTTAACACAAAGTGCAGAAACAAAGAAATGTACAAAAACAAAAAAATATATAATAAATTAAAAAATTATTATTAATAATAATTATTTGCAATGGTGAATAACTTAAACAAATTAGAGCCTATCCTTAAAAACCCGGGCCTCAAAAAACAATATTTTCTATATTTAATATAATTTTCCAAGAAAAAAAATATTATTTAAGTAACTTCATTAGTTATTTACAATTTTAATGATATATTTTTGGTGCTTTTATTAGTAAAATTGTGAAATACACCCTGAAAAGTTTAATTTTCGCACTCTAGTTTCTGCTCGCTTGCAAGTAATTATAGTCAATTTTGGTTTAGATATGTTTTGGAACATATTGAAAAAGTATTTTCGGCAGGCCTAAAGCAGATTTATTTGAGATTTTCCTTTTGTCAATTTTTAAGCATTTTAAAGTAGATTTTTTTTATCGGGTTCCTTACAAAAAAATTTTACTTGATAATTTTCAATTATTTATATAATATTTAAAGTGAAAAACCACTTTGGCACTAAAAAACATATATTAGATGAAGCCCGCAGCCTAATTTTTGTAGATAACTCAAAATTATTGAAATAGCGTACTTTAAAGCGTGGTAGCACATTTTAAAATTCATTTTTTTTTTAATCAAAAAAGCATTTTTTCTTTTACATAAACAGGAACATTTTTACAGGATGAGACATAAAATATGACAAGATTTTTTTTTTTTTTTTGGGTTGGTCTAATATACATATATGCATATATGCTCGGATAGGTTTCCGCGGTTGTCTGTATGAAAAATACTAGGTTCACGGGTTGAACCGCGTCTGAGATTATTGGAGTCTCGACGTTTCGGCTCCCACTTTGGAGCCATTTTCAAGAGAAAAAGAAGAAGAATCGATAATGATAATGATAATCAATTCTCTAGTATATATATATAAATATATATTAGATAATTTCAAATATATGTTTTAATAAGCATGTTTCTGAAAAATATTATTTTTTGCTAGAGACATTCGGACAACCAAGTTTTGGTGCCACAAATTTTCAAGTGCCTGCTCTTAATTTTATATGAGAACATTTAATTTATTTTTGCCAAAACATACATAACCAAAAATATGAAGGACATTTAAATTAATTCATGTAATTCATTTACTGCTGTAGGATCACCCGTAAAGACAACTGAAATAGATTTCGACTTATATACTGAAAGGAAACTGAGCGACACCTTTCGTCTCTACTGGCGTATCTTAAAAGAACACAAGGAACTCGAAGCAGTGATGGTCGTCAATGGCACCAGCTACGCAGCTCTTGGATGGCGACCAAAAGGCCTTACAAAGAGTTGCAAAAACTTTCCCCAAATCGGACCTCTAACAGCCGATACCGCACCAACTGGTGTTGCAGAACCCGAACCCAAGGGAGAACCCAATAGCGAACCAGAGCCGAGCACAGAACCGGAACCATCATCTGAACCAGAACCTGCAAGTGAGCCGGAACCTAATGCCGAACCAAAAAGTGAACCAGAACCACAAAGTGAGCCCGAGCCGTCTTCAGAGCCGAAAAGTGAACCGGAGCCAGAATCAGAATCTGAGCCGGAACCTACTACTCCAGAGCCTACAACGACACGGAATACTAAATACAAGAAATCATTATATTCTAGGAGATCCGCTTCTCCCACTCCAGTTGTTCAAACTTCTCACCCTCATGCAGATATTGTTGAAACCAGTGTATCTTTCCAAGTTAGCAAAAAGCAAGGTATATACCTAAATTACTTGAATATCTCACTTTACTGTAATATCTACATCTGACTCTACTATAATCATTTAAATATAAATAAACCAATATTTTTTCAGGTCGAACCAGACGCCAAGCTGAAGGTAAATATATATCCAACTTCAATATTATAAGCCAAATAGTAATGCACTACTAAATAGTATATTGTAAATTGTTATCACTTTTGGCACATAGTCGCTTTACCTTTATTTATGAAATTTATTATGTAATCTATATGTATATTTAGTATTTAAAATTTGAAGTACCAGTAATATCTACGTATAACAGACCTTTAATTTTTTTTTCTAAAGCTTATCAAAGTCATATAGTGCCTAACTAATGGTGGTTGGTCTGTTAATCTCTTTGTAGAACCCGTACCGGAACCCACCTCTGAACCAGAACCAAATGGTCAAGATACAACACCAGAACCATCTGCCGAACCTGAAACCACTTCTGAACCAACATCCGTACCAGAACCCACTTCCGAACCCAAATCCGAACCAGAACCTAATTCTGAACCTTCCGCAGAACCAGAACCCTCCTCAAAGCCAGCAGGTGAGCCTAAATCTGAGCCAGAACCTCAATCTGAACCAGAATCCACCTCTACATCTCAACTGCCCTCTCTGCCAAAATCATTAACCTCGTCTTTAAAGATCAAATCAACATTGAAACCAGAACCTAATTCTGAACCTGAACCTCCTTCCAAACCTGAACCTCCTTCAAAACCTGAACCTTCATCAGAACCAGAACCTTTATCAGAACCCGAGCCAACCTCAGAACCCACATCCAATTCAGAACCTACAGCCGAACCTAAATCAGAACCAGAACCAACTTCTGAACCCAAAACAGACCCTATATTAGAATCGGCAATTCCCTTTTCTAAAGTACAAGTTGCACCAAATGGAAATAGTCAAGGTATAGTAAAGCACATAACTAATTTTTCACATATTTAACATATAACATTGACATTGGAATATGTTTATATATGTCATTACAAACGTAAGTTTTTTACAAACAAAATATTTAAAGCGACACTGATAACAGGTTTTTGTTGCACTTTTATTCAAAGAGTTGTATATAAAAGGTAATCGGGTAGTAAATAATTATTTCAATCTGCTCCACTAGACTGTTAGAATAGAAATCACACTTTAGGTTTGTTCCAAGAATGATAAGCAGCGATTTCAACTGTCAGAAGTTTGCGTATGGCCAAAATCATTGTGTACTTACGAACTCCTGACGGTTGGAAACTGTTTTAGGAACAAACCTTTTACGAGCATTACTCTAGCTTAGCCGGGAAAGGAGGATAATAATACATGCACGTGATCAGTGTGTGCAACAGATCCTATTTGCGTTTAGATTTGGAAATAATGTTTAGAAAGGTTTATCAAATCAACGTCGCTCGATAACGTATGTCACTTCACCCTATTGACAGTTCAATTCATCACTATCCTCCTTTCCCAGCCTAGGTACAGTATAGCAACTACAGAACTGATCAACTACTGGATAGTGTACATTATTTCTTGAATACCTTAGTGACTCAGACATACCGTACCTTTTTTTTTAAGATGGTGGGATCCATTGACCAAATTAAATGTTTAGAAAGGCGACAAAATCTGATAAAGCTACATTACAGTAGTGGACCCTTCTGGTACTGGGGAATTTGATGGCTGTTTAGTTTAGTTTACATCTTTATTTTCATGTATAAAACATGCAACCTCTATGTACAAATTAATTACTGAGATCCTGAGATTTTAAGATTTTTAAATATTGGTTGACACGAATCCCTAAATTTAGCTGTAGTTATACATCTAATTATTCTTTTTTGTATCAGCTATACTTTATATTTACCGTATCCACGATTATGTCAATTTGATATATATTTTTCATGTCAAACTGTTTAAGGTAATCTTTTAAGCTGATAAAGAGATAAACAAAATTTGCTTTTGTTTAGATAAAAAGTAGATTATTTTGCTCGATCTCCAGTTTATCAAAAAACTATTATCATCTGCATACATTGTGGCAGGTGCATCTCGAATATGATAACGTAAATGATTTGTATGTATAACAAACAATATAGGTCCCAACATAAAACCTTGGGGAACCCATATATATGATATCAAAATTGTTGATCGTGTTTTTTATTTATCCCATTTTACGCAAGAGGTAAATCTGACAATTTCTAGATAAGGGATGATTCCATTTTTTTTGTATTTATGTATAATTATTGTCAACATTGAAATGGTTAGTCAAATTTAGTCAAATTGAATTTTAATACATTTATTAATTTACACAATTGAAATAATATTTGATAAGAACGGAAATAATTAAACAAAATAGTACACTTTTTTGTATGCACATATTATTTGCCATACATCCAATTTAAAAAAAAATCGAGAGAGTTAGAATTTGAAAATTTATTTTTTACCTACCAGATTATTTAAAAGTTATGACCAAAGAAATATTTGGCCAAAATCAACAAAACGTCCCGTATCTCAGTAAAGAAAGACGATGGATACATTAATGATGGGTGATTTGGAACTACCAAAATGTTCTTTATCCACGGGTATCGTAACTTTAAAACACCTTTTATAAATATCAAATTACATTTACTTAATTAATATTCATAGTTGTAGATATTCTAGCAACTTCGTAGCATAGTGCATGACAATACATTCAGAAATAATTAATCTCAATCAATAGCATATAGTATAGTGATATATAAAGTAGGTATGTGGGTATAGTCTATGTAGTAGATATTCGCAAGACTCGTAAAATGGTAGAGAAACGTTCAGTTATCAATTTGGCAATTGAATAACATTTCCCAAACAAATCATACTTTATTTTCTGTAACCAGTATATGTCAAGTTATTAATAATCAATTTCCACTGTAGCAAAACCTGAAGAACATCTCAATCCGTACACACCCCGCCATGATTTCAATCCTATGGATTGTACTGACATTGTCATTGGATCTGCCCGTGGTACAGCCAGTAGAATCGCTGATTACTATACGAGAGACAGATCTACACCGAAAATGGACAATTTCTGGGGTGGCAAAAATGACCTAACTGCTACTATGGGTTTCGAAAAAGATGGCGTAACTACCATTCTGTTTAGGAAGAAATTGGAGGCCAAGGAACCCTCAGATCATTCTATTGAGGACGATCTAATGCATGTTATCTTTGCTCAAGGACAAGAGAAAGGAAAGTACGTTCACGTTCCTAAATCGGGAGTGGAGGCGGCACAAGCTTCGGTGAAAGATTTTTATAAACCTGACGAGTTGAAATATCATGGACATAAAGAGCAACGAGGTGTTGTCTCTCTAAATTTCTTTGGTGAGTATTTATGATGGCAAGTAAATTTACTCCAGTTAAATAGGGAAAATTAGTGGGAAAAAAACAAGTATCGAAACTTGGCAAAGATGTTCATTAAACATTGTTATCTTGGAAAAAAGTGGTCCGATTCACTTTTTTGCTTATATCTCACTAACCATTAGCGATATCGAAATTATGTTTCAAATAAAAAATGAATCTTATAGAATTATCTACAAAATATGTTAAATGCACGTTTTCCGTATCTATTATTACAATCTTCGGAAATACAAAATTGCATTTAATTCCACACATTTCTAAAATTGTAAATATCGCTCGTAGAAAAATAAATTCGGCTCATTGTGTTATTCGTAGAGTTCTATCTGTCTGCCTCTACGTCCACTTTTTTTAAGGACGATAACTTAAGAGAGGCAAGTTCGGTTTTATTGAAATTTAGATAGTAAATTTGTGTTAGCTAGAGAAAGATCCCTAGGTTTTTGAAAAAATAGATCAGTAAAGGTTCTGAAACAATTTAGAAAAAATGTATGTGAAGCGTTGTAATACAACCCTTGATAAGATTCTATAAACACAAAAATACTACATAGTATACTAACTAACAGGTACAACACTTTCATTTTTTTCTTCAAATGTTTCATACTAATGGGGTTCTTCCTTTAGTTAACACTAACTTATTGTCCAAATTTCAATAAAACCTAACTTTTTTTCTCTTAGTTTGTTTTGCTTACAAAAAACGTAACAGATGAAGAGACATACAGACAAACAGACACACGGATATATGACGAACATTTTGAGTCATGAGTCACGATGATATTTTTTTTCTACGAGAGATATTTACGGTTTTAGAAATCTGCCAATCAAATGCAATGTATTCTTCGTTTTCGTACTTGCAATGAGTATAATAGTATTACAGCTTTATACCCCTATAGACATCAATAAGAATTCCCTTTAAGTTCCATGTATTAACAGAAAACTAAGCATCGTTAGTTAGTTCGGCCATAATCCCCCATTAATGAGATGGCGCGCGCGTGTCGGCATCTGGAAATTGCAGGCGAATATCTAGAACAACGGAGAATGCTGGTAGAGGATTCCAGAAGCATTTACTTTGCTACAAATAGAAGGCGAGTGGCCAGACAGGACAGTACAGTTCAGTTCAGATAGTGAGTTCATATAATAGATCAACAATAATTAAACTAACATTATGTTAGTTACATGAAAAAAATTAATGTATACTAAAAAGAAAAAAATTAGCAATATTTTAAATAAAATTACATTAAAATTATTACTTTCATAATATTCTAATTTCACTCCCCCTAATGTATTCAATGTGTTCTGAGCTAAAACTTTGATGAGCAATTGAAATATTATTTTAGTCCTAAAATTAGTAAATGCGCATTAAAAAACGTAAAATGCTCACTTAAAGGTGTAAGTTTTTCGAATCTTAGGTTCGTTTTAGTTGTTATTTATTTATTATGTTCGAATTTTATTTAGTTATTGTATTATTCATATTTTGTTTTTTACTAATACTTGTTTGTTAGCCACTGTATCTGCTTTCGTGCACTTTCAAGAGATTGTTGGTAAGGTTTGTTTTAGTTGTTGTTAGTTGATATTTATTTATTATGTTCGAATTTTATTTAATTGATATTGTATTATTCATATTTTGTTTTTTCCCATGCTTGTTTGTTAGCCACTGTACCTGCTTTCGCGCGCTTTCCAGAGATTGTTGGTTAGTTGTTGCTTTAGTTGTTATTTATTTAAAATAGTGGAACAATTGAAATACTTAATAATACCTAGTCATCATTTTAATGCACGAACAGTAATGCCAAAGAAATCTTATTTTAATGCTCAGAAATTTAATATATTTTGCACAAGTATTTACTATAATGTGCATTTAAATATTATATGTTTAAAATAGATAGGGTATGTCGTATTTTAATGCTTGAAATATGTAGAACAATGCGCGCTTAAATGATACCCATTAGCAATCCCAAAACATAACGAAAAATAAATGAGTAATCCTTTTTCAAATATTAAATATCTAAATTTAGGAGTGGTTTTCACCCCTTGAGGGTAAGATCAAGTGCCCGGACCATATATAAATTGAAGATGATACCTTTTATTACAATAATAACCCATGAAGAAAGGTTATCATTACATATAAGTAAGATTATTCCGAAGTTTTACATATTTTTTACCTCTAGGTACTGTACTAAGCGAGATATAAGCAAATAATTTAATCGGGGTGCCATTTTTTCATAATGGTGGCTCGAGCGCAAGAGATTGGGGACTAGCATGTTTAACACTAGGCCTTAATAAACATCTTTGCCAAATTTCAAAACTTTTTTTCGTCAAACGTCAAACCTATTTGACTGGTAGGGTAATTGTTAAAATGATTATTTTTATTATTTTGATAAAAAATTTCCTCAAATCATAACAATCATAACAATTTGATTATGTCAATTTCAGAAGAGAAAAAGATTATATCGCCAGCTGGAGCTGCAGCTACTAGCGAAACCGCGGAAAATACAGAATGTGGAGGAGTATGGAAAGTACCAAAGGATTGTAATCCTGAAAATTATACGTGCGAATACTCAGCCAAATGGGAGCTGATTCCGAGGAAAGATACCATACGTTTTACCATCACGACAAAGCACACAGACACCTGGACAGGCATTGCATTTTCTAACAACGAAAAAATGGTAAGTATACAAGGTATTTCAGTTAAATCTTCCCGGGCCATTATCTCAAAAAATTTTAAAGATACTAAAAATTGTTAAATGGAGTCTGATTGACACAAGAGGCAATAAATAACCGGTTAAAATGTTTCCTTCGCAATGCACAGATATGACGCTGCAGTGCCAGAATTTTGAAATATGATTCAAATAATTGAAGAGTAAATTATTAATAATTTTGATTGTATAGAAAATTTTGTAAAACAGGTCGTTTTGGAGCTATATAAGTTTTTAAATTCTGAAAACCTCTATAACTTTTTTGTTAATAATTTTAGAACATTGAATAAATACAATACCTACTTATTATAGTCCAAGAAAAATCAATATAAAAATACCTATTGCAAGTTGGAAAAAAATTGTAACAGGCTGAATTTTTACATACATCTTAATATTAGGGTTCTTAATAATGTGTAAGAGTTCCTTATCGATTTGACCGCTACGGGGTCAATTACACGAGGTCAAAGGTCGCGAAAACAATATTTTGCAAATAGCTTGAAAACGGTGAACTTTAAAAAAAAAACATATTTTACCAATTTGTAGTTATGATAATTCGCTACAAAAACGAATACGAAAATGAGTTTTTTTTTTGTAGGAGATATAGCGCTCCAAAGAATCGAGAGCGTAACAGAGGTAGAGTAACAACAACTTTTTTTTATTATGTGGTATTCTCTGATATGCGATTTCCTGATATCTAATTATATTGTCTTTTTAGCTTTACAAATGTATTTATTTATTTAATAAATTACATAATTGATAGTGTTATCAATTACACAAGCACACAAGAAAAAAAATTGTCTGCGCCGGTGTACTGACCATACCTATCCCTTGAATTTTGACCCGCTGAACACGAATCTGACCTTATTTTTCCCAGGACGTCAGGTTTTTTTTAACAGCAAATAAATATATAAATATTACGATTCAACAGGCTTTTTTGCCGTTAAAAAAAAACTGGACGTGTTAGCGAAAAACTAAGGTAAGATTCGTGTTCAGCGGCTCAAAATACAAGGGATAGGTGTCGTCACTGTGCCACACTCAGTGTGGCACAGTACCCCAAAAAAAAGTGGTCTGCGCGGGGTTACTGACCACTTCTATCCCTTGTATTTTGAGCTGCTGAACACAAATCTGACCTTAGTTTTTTCCCAGCACGTCAGGTTTTTCATTGAGCGCAAATAAATATATAAATATTACGTTCCAACAGACTTTTTTTCTTTAAAAAAAAACCCTGACGTCCTGGGAAAAAACTAAGGTCAGATTCGTGTTTAGCGGGTCAAAATACAAGGTATGGTCAGTACCCCGGCGCAGACAACTTTTTTTTGTGTTGACCTGTGTTATCTTCATTTTCTGAGTCTGATTTTTCACTCTCCAAACATTGGATGAGGAAAGATGATGAATCCATGTTATTGATTATTATCCATTCATCATCCATCATGCATCCATCAGGACATCGGAGATCAGACCTACCATTTAATAAAAAAAAAACACCGGTTACTCAACCTCTACTACGCTCTCGATTCTTTGGAGCGCTATACCTCATGAATGGTTTCTCCTATAAAAAACTCCTGAATTCGTTTTTGTAGCAAATTATCTCAGCTACAAATTAGTAAATTGTTTTTTTTTCTTTTCAAAAAGTTCACTGTTTTCAAGATATTTGCAAAATACTGTTTTCGTGGCCTTTGACCCCATGTAATTGTTTACGTGGCGTCAAATCGATAAGGAACTTTCACACATTTAGTCGAGAAATCAGGCCTGTAGCTAGGGGGGGGCCAGGACGGGCAATGCCCGTCCTGGAATAAGTTTCGCCCGACCTACGGTGATCGTAATGGGGGCAATTTTAACTGTCTTTTTAATATTTTGAAAGAGATTGGGTAAAAATTGTCTAAATTTTTCGGATTAAAACATACAAAAACAGGTAGTTGATTCTTATGTAAAAACACCTAACAAAACATATTTTAAATGGAAGAAATTGCACTTTGTCACCTTTTCTACGAACAATACTATTTTCTCATTTTTCATGTTCCCACTCCTCTATATCTGTCATTTGTTGTAAAAACTTGATATTTTATTATTACAATATTCAAACCTTTCACTTTCCAACGGTGTAAGCAAAAATAATATTTGTTATGATATGACTAAAAAATAAATAAATATTAATGGAGAAGTTGCGATTTTTGTGTAATTTATAGCGAAAAAGTGTGGAACGAGGTAACTTTTTTATTTTTCAAAATAACTGCATATTGTAAGCGAGTAAGCTGTAGCTAATAAAATGAGAATTTTTTTTGGAGCATTATTTTATAAAATGCATAGGAATTGAGAAAATGGCCAGGTAATAGATAGTTTTAATTTTATTACATTTCTATGTGAATATAGAGTGTTTAGTTCACTACTGTTTGTTTTTTAGGATATTTAATTATAAATATTGTATAATTCTAAAAAATAAATATAATTTTTTAAGAAAAGAAATATCGGTTATATATAATGGGGTTATTTCATGTGTGTAAAAAACTTAAATATACCTACTAATTTGAACAGTAAAATATACGAGAATAACGTAACAGCAATTAAAATCAGTCTGATATTTGTTTATTATTCATAAATCCGCAAAAACTATACAACTCATTTTAAATTTTATTAACGCGTGACGTCAATGGTTAGAGGTAATTTTATGGTAATTTTATAGTACAGTAAGCGAAGCAGTAAAATTGGTAAAATTCCCGGCCCGAAAACGATGAAAGGTTTCCTTAATTTTTTTTGCAATATGCTTTATAAAATACCTACATCAAAATCTATATTGTCGCATTACCCGCTTTTTATTTTTAATTAATAACATCTGATTTTACAAATCAATTAACAAAAATCCATATACTTACGTTTTTGAGTTCGCTGAATATGACTGTGAGGTCAAAACTTTTGAGACGAAAATGTTAAGGGTTGAAATCACCCTTAAATACTGAAAAATTAATGTCTTCTAATTTTACGAATAAAATCACGAAAATCTATATACCCATGTTTTTGAATATGATTATGAGATCAAAATAAAGGAAAGACGAAAATATTAAGGGTTGAAACCACCCTTAAATACTGAAAAAGTAATAATTCTTCTATTACATTATTTGTAATAGAAGAATTATTAATTTTCAACGAAAATCCATATACTTATGTTTTTGGTCGCTGAATATGATTACGAGATCTAAATTTATTTAAAAAATGGTGGATTAAAAATGGTCAAAAAAGAGTATAGTAATATGTATAATTTTATTAGAAATACAAATTGTTATAAATAAATCAAATTCATACAGTAAACTAATTAAATAATATTTTTAATCTGCACTCTAAACATGCTAAAATGCAATGCAACCTGCCTTTTCTGCGTACTCTTCGAAAAAACCGCTGCCCAAGGAATCACTACTTCCACATCCAGATTCTCTATCCAAGTCACTCACAACGAAAAAACTTTGTATGTGAAAATAATTGTTTATGGAACTTTAATAATATAATATTTAAAATCCTCTACCCCAAAACCCCATAAAACGATACCCCACATCGGTAGTTGGGTGGGGGTGGTGATAGGGGGGTGGTAGTGGGGGGTGGATGAAGTAAAAAAATTTTTTGAGGTTTCTGGTTCCTGTACATGCACTAAATCACATTTTTTTTCATCCCCTTTAATAAGGAGGTGGGGGTGGTAATGGGGGTGGCTAATGCCAAAAATTTTTTTGAGACCTCAGCTTCTCTTGTATATACTAAATACCAATTTCATGGACCTGCTTGATTTACCCATTTACCCCAAATTTACCCCAATTTACCCCCCAACCCTTCGACAAAACAAGATGAAAATATAATCTAGTTCTAGATCTCGTTAAAGTACATATGTGTACCAAATTTCAAGTCAATATCTCAAACGGTTCCAGAGTAAACGTGCGCACAAAAAAAAAGTTACAGACAGACAGACCGACAGACAGACAAATTTTTTTTTCGCTCAAACTTAAAATCTCGACGTTTCATGACATTTTAAGCCTATTTGGACAATAAAGATTTTGAAAATGTTTTTTGTCGTTACTATACTTCCACTGGACGTGGAAGTAAAATAGACGGCTATTGCTCGTTTCTCTACCTACTATAGACATTTAATATCTGCGTGCAAACTGAAAAGTTTCAACATTATTTCAAGCGTCACATCTCTGGAACAGTTTATCGTAGGAAGAAAATAAAAACCCAAACTCTTCGTTTTTTTATAAGCTTCATTTCATTATCATATCATGTTTTTATCAATCTTCTAGTTTTTGAGATATTTCAATTTTAAATACATAATTTTCTTGAGTATGCGCTTAAGCGCCATCTTTAAACGTTTATATCTCTGGAACACTTTGTCGTAAGAAAATAAAAAAAAACAAACTTTTCTAGTTTTTTATGAACTTCATTTTTGTACTCTTACCATTTTTTATAAAAAAATATTTTCTGAACAATTTCTGATTTTTTTCAAAAAATTACAAAAATTTTCATTATTGAAAATGGGTACAGAATGAAAAATGATTATTTTAGAAATTCTAAAAAATTTGAGCATGTTAGTAATAACATGCTTTAACAATTTAAATGCGCTACTTTTTTGTTTGTAACTTTTTTAGTTCTCATTATAAAAGGTCGTAATACGTCTCAATCGAAAAAAAATTTCAATGCCTTTAATTTTTACAATTTTACAATTTTTCTCATAGTGTAGATTTTGAGTAATTTTAGATTTTAACGTTGTATATTTTTTCTGAACCTTTCGGCTATTTTGAATATGCCATATTTCCAATACTAAACATCAGAGAGAAAAAAAAGAAAAATACCATTCGATTTGTTTTCGTAAATGCTTTAATTTTTTACCCTTGCATTTTTTTATTAAAGTCCACATTTTTCGAGTAATTTAAAAAGATCGTCTAGGAATACTGATTTTAGAGGGGTGAAAATTGCAATTTTCAGTTCGCAACATTTCGAAAAATATGCATCTTAGCAAAAAAGTGTATAAGACCTTTCTTCCTTATAATTTGATTCTCTATCAGATTATGAGTATTTTTTGTTTTTTTTTGCGACAACCTCTAAGCAGGACCACCCCTAACCAAAAAGCAGGAAAAATGACAATATAGTTTCTTATCTACATACTTCATGAAGCACGTTGAAGAAAAAAATTTGGAAATTCATTACATCATTTTTGGGCTGGGATTTAAAAGCTTCACTTACTGTACTATTATTGTTGTTAGATTGCTGCTCTGTCAATACCAAATGTAACACTAATGTTTTAACCTCTTGTTTCCCAGTTTGCAAATTAATATTTTATGAATTTTAGGAAGTGTGAAGAGGCGCATATTTTCGGCCACAACTTTGTTGTTTTTTATGTTAGAGAAAAAATAAAAAAGCATCGGAAAGCTCGATCAATTTTCTTTAGAATTGGTGTCTACGGATATTTTGAAGAAACTGATAGTTAGCGAGATTCTTGGGAAAATGGAAGAAATGTCAGGTTTTCCTAGGAAATGCATGTAAATCTTAAAAAATTATTTTTCCCAGAAAAAAAAAGTTCTCACTTCCGCCCCTTCTATTTCCCTCCTTTTTATCGCAAGACAAAAAATTTAAAAAAAGCTTTTAGCAAACTTAATTTTATGTAAACTCGTTAGAATAGTTTTTTGGCCTAGGAGCCTAGGTTGAGAAGTTACCAACTTGTTAAACAAGAAATGTGCGCTTTTTGCTGGACACCGCCACACATTTTATTAAATATCTCCGAAACGAAAAATAAAAGCAAAATTATGATGGAACCAAAAGATTCGTTATGAAACAAACTCATTTTACGATATTTTTTATTTTGGGCTAGCTCTTACCGTTTCAGAGATATCGGAGAAAAATAGTAAAAAAAAAACATGCATTTCGGAACCGAAAATAGCGGAAGAACACGCAATATTAAAACCTTCATATTTTTCGAAAAACACCTGCGAGAGGGCCGAACGATGCCGCGGCGCAAAGAGGAAGAGTTCTAGTTGATCCGCATCGTAAATTGCACAAGGCAAATCGAAAATTAGGCTCGACACGAACGAATCAAAACTGGTATTTTTTGACATTTAGCGAAAACGGCAAAACAAAATGTCAATTTTGTTTTGCAATATAGGTAATGGTGAAGTTTGCATTTCATGGCTGCCATACAAATTTATTGCTTGAACTATACTGCGCATGCGTAACCATTGACGTCACGACTTTTGGCGGGAACTACCATTTTCAAATTATAAATTGAATTTAGAATTATTTAACGTCCATAAAAAAAATTGCCATTACATATACTTAGTTATTGCTAGTCCTAGAATCCAAATTTAATGTAAATAAAAATTATGAAATAAACCCATTGGCAATATGTGTATTCATTTAACATATCACCTTTTAAATTAATATGCATTACTGGTCCATCTTACCATCTACGTCATATTATGAGAGCATATTTACAAAATAGCTCTCAATATATCAAAAACAGAAGACCTGATAATGTTGAAAAAAATTGTGTTTATTATGTTTATTGCAAACCTACAACTGAAATTTGATTAACTTACAACTTCAACAGTTTTGAAGATCTTCTAAGTTATATTGAAAAATGTGCCACTTTTTAACACTTTGCGGACTAGTGGTTATCCTGTGGAACCACCTTATGTACGCAAAAATGAACTTAAGACAAATAATGAATTAATGAAATAATGAAATAATGAAATTATGTGAATTTTGTGACAAAAAAATGTACCTAACTTCTTTTTCATTATTGTTTGATCTTATGTATTTGGTAGAACAATGATGTCTGAGGGTTCCACGTGTAGAGGTACGCAGCACTGAAGATCCAATAGTAAAACATATTTGAATCCCGAACTGTTCATTGGAAAAAAAGACGTACGTGCACTCACACAACGCACAAGCGGCTAATATGCTGCTGAAGGCATACATGGCCTATGCCACGGCTTATTACGACAATTGGAAGATTCGGATCAACGCCGAGAAGTCGGAATCGATTTTATTCACTCGCCATTTCACCGAAAACCGAATTTTAATTTCACTTTCGATCGGGGGTAGAGAAATTCCAATCAAACGGACTAGCGGACACATCCAAGAAACGTCTCAAAAATTCTATCAATTCAAACTGGACGGTAGCCGGCTTACCCACAACATTACCCGAATTACTTTTTGATATAAGACACCCTCTACCATACCGGGCGTTGCCTATCTTCCGGCAAATCCCCTAGCCACACTTCCTTCTACGATAACTTACTCCTACTCTTACTCCTATCCTTCCTCAACTTTACATATTTCCAATCCCTCTTTCTCCCCTTCTATGTTTGTACAATTTTGTTATTTTTGTTCCTTTTTTGTCACTCCAAATCCCCCCTAAGTCGAAAACTTACCTAAATCGTAATTTTTTAAACCATAGTCTTATTTCCACCCTACTTTCCCAGATAGCACAAGACGTCTTTAAGACGTCCATATTAAGTCTTATTTAGGTCTGAACGTCTTATTCCTTATAAAGATGTCTTGAAGACGTCTTTAAGATGTCTGATTTCTACATCTTAAAGACGTCGTAATTACGATGTCAATGTTAGTATTGCCCAATAAAAGCAAAAAAATGTTAACAAAACTGTTTTTTCAATTTTGCGATGTTTTTCTTTATATTTGACAGATATTTCTGTAACATGTGCAGAGTATTTTGTTTGTATATTTGTAGTAATTTGTCATTAATAATTTAATTTTAATCTTTTTTTATAAATTATTAATGACATTATTAAATATAAGTGAAAGATTAATGATAACATAATAAATAACAGCCGAATTGTCCAACAAAATCTAGTCGTTACATTTGCTAACTATAGAGTCTTTAAGACAACAAATTACAACCGCTCAGTGGCCGAGGAGTTAAAGTGTTCACTTACGAGTCAATAGGTCTTAGGGTTCGGTCCCTACTGATTCTGTTTTTTTTTTCGTTAAAATAATTCCAAAAAAGTTTCAGTTGGTTTTTATAATGGTTGCTTATAAAACAAATATGCAAATGTATTTTTTTCAATTTTAGGTCTGTTTTAGACCAACAAAGAACCTCGAAAAGACGTCTGTAAGACGTCGCGATTTGTAACATAATGTCTAAATAAGACGTCTTCCAGACATCTGTAAGGCGTACACGGACGTCTTTAAGACATCGTGAATGTCTAAGGAAGACGTCTTTAAGACTTCTTAAAGACGTCTCTGTGCTATCTGGGTTCCTTGTCGACGATCAGACCACAAGGTCGTCATTTGTTCGAACGGGTTTTTTCGTTTAGTTGTGTTCCCGGTATCAACAATCAAAATTATGAAGTGCGCTCACCTACGATTTTAATGTTCTGTTTTGTGGAAGTATAGTAACAAAAAAATTTTAAAAATTTTTATTGTTCAAATAGGCTTAGAATGTAATGAAAGGTCGAGATTTTAAGTTTGAGGGAAAACAAAATTTCTGTCTGTCTGTCGGTCTGTCTGTCTGTCTAACTTTTTTTTGTGCACACGTTTACTCTGGAACCGTTTGAGATATTGACTTGAAATTTGGTACACATATGTACTTTAACGAGATCTAGAACTAGATTATATTTTCATCTTGTTCCGTCGAAGGGTGGGGGGTAAATTGGGGTAAATAGGTAAGTCAAGCAGGTAAGAGCCCATAAAATTGGTATTTAGTATATACAAAGAAGCTAAGGTCTCAAAAAAAAATTTGGCATTAGCCACCCCCATTACCACCCCCACCCCATTATTAAAGGGGATGAAAAAAAATGTGATTTAGTGTATGTACAAGAACCAGAAACCTCAAAATATTTTTTACTTCATCCACCCCCACTACCACCCCCTATCACTACCCCCACCTCACTACCGATGTGGGGTATCGTTTTATGGGTTTTTGGGGTAGAGGATTTCAAATATTATATTATTAAAGTTCCATAAACAATTATTTCCACATACAAAATTTTTTCGTTGTGAGTGACTTGGATAGAAAATCTGGATGTGGAAGTAGGGATTCCTTAGGCAGCGGTTTTTTTAAGTTACTTTTAGGTCCATGTGGATACATCAAAAATTCTAATCTAGTTTTTAAGTCTGCCTGTGGCAGACAGGAGCTTCTAGCCTCCCCCCTCGAATTTACTTCCAAGCCGAACCGAACCTACCCTGCCCAACCTCACACCCACCTCGGCAATGTTCGCCGTGGGTGTTTGGTTGGCTTCGGGCTAGGATCCGGTGAGGCATTATATATTGTACTTAAACTTTAAATAAAATATTCTCTCTCTCTCTCTTACAATCCAAAGGTCGTGTGTTCGAATCCTACACAGGTTGGATGTTTTTTTTTTCAATTTTTTTTCAAATATTTTTTTTACAACAAAGTTGGTATCACAAAATTTAGAATGTCCAAAAACTAACATTATTTAGAAGAAAACTGCGAAGAGTATCCTATATAATGTGTAACAATTATATAAAAAGCTCAGTAAATTGGCGAAGAGTACTTTTTAGCTTGTTTTTTATTTTAAATTCTCGGAACCATTCTCAAAAACGTTATATAATGCTTATTCCGTTGTACTGAAAAGTTGGCTATTTTTCTATTTAACTTAGCAGAGCTTCAAATTTCAACGAGTGGTTTACAACAGACACATAATGAACACACCCACGCTCACACTTATTACACTTCTCTATGACCGTACCAAACTTATAAACAGCGATTTTTGTTTTTCAAAAATTAATTCAACTGCATTTCACTCGCTTATACTAGTACTCTACAAAATTAAAAAAGTTTCCTCGATAGAGTTTTTCAATGCCGCCACTGAAAAATCGAAGCGATCTCGAATGAAAATATTTTTTTTGTACCAGACATTTTATTTTTGGTACAATTTTATTTATGTATGGCAATCGATTCATTATATTTCAGAATATATGAGTCCAAATTTTCAAGTCAAGTCAATTTTTAGAAACAAAGTTATAAGATGGGAAATGTAAGATATCCGAGGTACCTACCTATTTCATAAAAAAGTGGAAAACTGCGATTTTTTCCGATTTCGTAATTCCTAATCGAATCGCGACCTCCATAATCGAATTTGGCAGATCATGTTACATAAGAATATGACCTCAGTTTTTGTATATTCAGGCCACTTTTATTTTGCATATTTCAAGGCCTCGCTCTCCAGCTAATTATTAAGAACTCTAATGCTAAAGTGCATGCGAAAATTGAGTCCGTTACAATTTTTTCCCATGTTGGATGTCGATTTTTCTTGGATTATACTGTTATTACATATTTTGAAAATTCTTACACTTTAAATTAAGAACTTAGTTTTCAATTTATTTGAAAGAGCAGTTTGTCAGGAAGGTTATAAGCAACGTTTCATCTCAGCAGACATTCACAGAACTACTCATCATCAATATAAATAGTTAATCATTCTCACGTGGTTCTATAATGTCGACATTGATGTGGTTTTCTTTATATAGTAGTACACCACGAGGTGATTATAGGACATGATAGGGGGTTTTAAAAAAAATCAATTTTACTTGTAATGAAACCATTTCATACAATTTTAATCTTTTAGTCTCAATCCGACGCCATACTAGGTTGGGTAGACAAAACAGGACGACCATTCTTGATGGACACCTGGATATCCGGTTATACTCAACCTCTGCTAGATGCTTCCCAAAATATTTATAACATGAGTGGAAGGATCGTTGATGGAGTTACAACGTTGTCCTTCATTAGAAAGAGAATTACGAACGATCAAAAAGATTTATCTTTCACTGACGACCACTGTCTCTTCATGATGTTCCCTGTTAGAGGAGGTGCTTTTAACAGTGTCAACAAGAAGATACGAAAACACGAAGTTGTACCTAGCATATCTACTGAGCGGATTTGCATAAAATCTTGTGGTAATGGTAAGTAAATAATTTTATCTGCGTCTAATTAATCTGTTTCAAAATTCTAATGAATAGTGGATTGCAATTTAAAGTTCAAAGGCCATTTTCGAATAAATCCTCAGCCAATATATTTGCGTCAAACCTGTTTTAAATGTAAAATAATTCAAACTGCACCTATTAAAACCTCCTGCTCTTTTTTAGATTTTTCAGACAAAAAACGCTTTTTTCAAAATATGATGTATCTCAAATTATTTCACTCATTAACATGGTAGCCAATGAAAGGCCATTTTTTGAGATCATTGCACCAATCAAATGTCATTATTAATAGAAAAAAGCTAGAGTAACTTTTGACAGCACAAGCATGTAGTTTTATCGCTGTAAATCTTATTACAGCTATTGACATATGTCATGCTTTATTTCGTGAAATATTTCTCACAATAGTGGAGTCAATAGAGGCTGAGAATATGCATTATTTCGGAATAATTACGGGAAGCTTCGATTTTCTTAAAACCTTTTGATATCACTTTTACATAGCTTAAAATAAAAAGTTATAAACATATAATCATGAAGAAATTATTTATTAATTATCTAAACAAAAAAAAAACTGAAAAAAATCAGATTTACTTATTTTAAGGTCCTACTATAAACGTATGCTGGATAGGTAGCCAAAATAAATTTTTTATGAGTTATTAACATTTATTTTATTTTTTTAATAACAAATTATGCTCAGTAAGTATTGTTGGTAACTTTTGGTATGTTGTTCCTGACATGTTCAGAGACGTATTCTCAAAAGTTACCGCTTCCCGGAATTTTTCCGAAGTGAAAATCTCGATTGACTCCACTACAAATATCACTTGTGCTTTTATATTTTGTCTATACATTTTTTCTCGAGAGTGTTGCCAAAGTTAATTAATATAACTAGTGTAAATAGTAGCAATGTATACGAGTATATATAATGTGTAATGTACCTACCTGTAACTATTTCAATTTTCCTACTTTTATATTTCGAGCTCATACATCGTTGGCTAAGCTTTTACTATTTAATTAGACATAAAATCCTCAGGAAAAAATTACATATTATGGTTGTAATATAGCTCATGCAGAGATACGTTAAACAAACTTTAATGGTTTAAAAACATAGTTACAAAATAATTATTACTGCGGCAACTGAAATTAAATTGAAACGCCTACCAAGCAGACAAGTCAATTATTGCTCTTGTAGTGCTACTGACGTAGGTATACATGGCATAAAGCTACATGCGAAGACAAATTAAACACGCTCTGGGAAAATATAAGCTTAAAATATACCTACAGTATTCCAACGAGAAGTAGCAAAACATTGATAATTCTATAAATCAAAACTAATGTGCTGTACTATTCGCAGCACTTATTCAACCTTTCAGAGAGTACTTCTGCTAAACTTAATTTTAAAACGTTCTAAATTAAAAATAAAGATTGAATAGGTAACTATATGTCAATAAACGCTTTAATCATAAACAATTCTTGCGTCATTCACTGGCATACATAGTGTTTGGAATATGTTCTATTAACGCTATCTAGATGGCGCAACTAGAACCACATTCCACTTCGATTGTTGATAATGGAATTTGAATAATTCCCTTCTCTTTTGAGTTTAAGAACATTCTCTCAAAATTTCACCGACTGAGGATTCTGTCCGAAAAATATAATTGCAATCCACAATGAATCTTTAAAATCTTTTTGCTATTGTAATTATTTTCAGATGAAGTTTTCGATGAATATATGACAACCACAGAAGCTCCTGGATTGGGTTACAATGTTGAAGTGAAATTAGTAGACTTGGGAGAGAACTTTGAATTGCCTGCTCCAGAATCTCAAGAGTACGGTGACCTTTCAAATTCTATTGGAGATAATTTCAAACCACTTTTCACTAAATTACCCGGTTATCGTCGAGTAATTGTGCAAGATATTAAATCGTAAGTATTATCACATATATTGTTTCAGTTATTTGTGTCCAAAAGTTTATCTTTTGGACACAAATACCTAAATTAACGTGTCAATCCTCATTATATCTTTCCTTCCCATTGGCGCGACTGCCTTTCTCCGAAAAGAAAAATTGTAACCTTATTTACACAAAACTTCGCTCTGCTCTGTGTTTGGCATTTTTTATTAAGAATTATTTTTTCTGTTGGATGACCATTTTTTTATTAAAATTATATCAGATTTTTTTCCTGGCCAATAGTGGCATATAATTTTCCTCTGTCATTTCGTATTTTTAAAAGTGACCTGTATATGTTTCACTAACACCCAGTTTTACAATCGCTGGTTAACTGCCAGTCAGCGTTAACTTTCAGGTTATTATAGAAATTGGGTTTTACAATAACTGGTCATTTTCAAAGTCGTAGTTATCTAGTAGTTAACTTTACTAGCAGATGAGGTGTGAGTAAACTAGAAGTTGGCAGTTTACTAGCAATTTATAACCTATAAAATAACTGGTACAAAATAATGTTTTGATATTTCGTTTAAAAATGGATACATACAAAGTAAATGCATATAGTAGTGATGAGGAGTCAAGAATGCCCAAGATAAGATTTTTTTGAAGAATACATTTTTTATTATCTATAATTATATATTTTTCTATTAAATTTACGAGAATATCCTCCTCATCGGCAGAAGAATTTGTGCATCTTTTATTATCCATGATGTAATATTTCAAATAAAACACATTTTTATTGTTAAAATAAACGTTTCTATATTTTGTAGTAGAATATAGAATAAATTGTATAAATATGTTATTATTTATAAAAAATTGTAAACATTAAATACTACATACCTACTTAATAATAAACCACTAACTCATAAATTGCTTTTGATATTTATATTTGACAGTAAATGATGCGTGACTTTGACAAAAATTCATACTTTTTATGTATATTACCCATTTTTCTACTACCAACATTATAAATTTTATTCACAACCTCTCGTTTGCAAATCATGACTTAACTTTATATTGAAAAACGCAAGTGTAGGTAAAGTTGTAGTTAACCTGCAAGTAAGAGTCAACTAACATGAAAGTTAACTTGCGATTGTAAAACCGGCTGTAAAAGTATGTCAGGTTTCCTTCTCAATAATTGTGTCAACTACAGTCCATATATTATTTCCACCATAGTATCTTAATTAATTATTTTTTAGTGACCACCCTTTCTATTTTTCATATTTTTCTTTCTTGACAGTTGTGTTTTCTACATGCTAAATATTACTGTCTTCCGTCACATTTTTTTTTCTTAATTATTATTTTGAGATGTCTCCCCTCTATATTTTTCACTGGAAGTATATCCCAGTTCTTCTTTGGCAATAGCATCAACTACCTACCACAAGCGTATAGTTATTATTATTCTTCTACTTCAAATAGTTTTGTAGATACAATGCCAAGAGATAAACAGACACCAGACCGACAGACCGACAGCCAGACAGACTGACGGAATTAATAAACTTTAATTGCAGTAATGTACATAGATTTGAAACATGAAAATCCAGAAAAATCTCGGAGAGTGATGCCGATTCATTTTTTTTTTTTTTTTCAGCGACAACAATAATATAATAGTGACGATGAACTTACAACTAGATAAGACAGTAGCTGAGAAAGGCCGTTCTTTGCCAGATAGTGACGATAACATGAAGGACCAAGTTCATAAACTTCTACAGGAAAGTGTGGGCTCTGGTAAAGTTGGAAACCTTAAGGTTGATCCACAATATCTAATATTCGAACCACAAAGCAGTAAGTCAACATCATAAAATAAATGTCATAAATCAGTAGTTTGATAAAAGTGAACCTTCGCATAGATGTCCATTTTTACCCTTTTTTTTTTCAGGAAGCAATGAAAGGTACTTTGGGAGCGCGCTGGGGAATATGCTTTTTGCAAATATCTTAAAAAAATAAGAGTTTCTTGAAAAATTCCAGGAGATGGAAGTTCATGAAATTTTCATTAATATGAGATTCTTCATGTTCATTTAAGGAGCTAAAATATTTCAGCAAGACGAGCCGAATGGATTTTTTTAAATCTATTTTTACTCCGAGAAATGCATATTTGAAAATAGTCTATATTTTACCAATTTCAAGAATAAACGACAAATTTTTACTTTATTATAAATATCTCGTAAAATGAAAATAAAATAGTTATTTTAAAGACAAATGCCAACCCATATTAATATTGTTCTTTTTGAGTTTCACCAGTACTATCTGATACAAAAGATACTTCAGGTACCTATTTTAAAAAAACAAAAGAAAAAAAAGGTATCGAATTAAAACAATTGAGTAAACTTTCAACTAAATATATTTTTGACGTGGAAGGAATTGTTTTTGAGCAAATTGAAAAAATAGAGCGTAAAAAGTTGATTTGTTCAAAGAGTTGGAAAAAGGCATAACTTCAGAGCGCTGTCTTGAACATTTTTTAAACAAAACTAAACACAATTCTCAAATTGACGGAAATTTTATAAAGGACCCCATAACTGACCTTATGTAAAAGTGTTTTCAATCAAATGTCATAAAACTGGAATATGTTGTACTTCAAACCATGCTGATTAAAAGTCTCAACGAGGCCCAACTCTTTAAAGTTAGATATTTAAGTATAAACTTTGAAAAATGCAGCTTGCAAGGGCACTATGTTTCCACCAAGTATATGATGATGATGATATTCGGCAGTATTATATATCATGCATGTACTGCCTAGAAGTTTGTTTTAAAACATGTATAAGACAGCCTCCATCGTGTTGTAAGACCATAATTTCACCGTCAGCAAGACGATTACAATTCAAACAAATCCGATTATTGTATTTTGTATTCAACCGGGGGAAGATTTATATTCTCCCTAAAACGAATTAGAAATTGAATTTTCTCTTCATGCTCATTAGGAATATGTGTTAAACCTCGTCCATACTAGGCTATCACAAGATTACGCAGCCCTTGCCAGCTGCATTTTTCAGGTGAGGCCCACTGAGACTTTTAATCAGTATGATTTGAAGTACAACATACTTCAGTTTTATGACATTTGATTGAAATCACTTTACATAAGGTCACATACGGGGTCATTTAAAAAAAAGTCCTTTAATAGTTCTCATTTATTTCTTGAAGTATTTGCAAAAAGCGTATTTCTCTCCCACTTCCCGAATTTTTACAAAAATTTTCTCTCGATGCTAAGTAGACAAAATATTATACCATCTGTGAAGACTATTAAATAAGTTATTAATATACTTGCGCAATGCTGTTTGCATTAAAAAAAACAGTGTTTTCAATAAACTCATTGTGTTCTAACTTGAATACCATTGAAATTTTGCTAATTTTGATATATTCTTTTTCTTAATTTCTTGTTTGTTGAGTATTTTGCCACTGTAAATATATTTAAAAATTTTTATGAAAGAAATCTCTGCCCCAAAAGGATCAGACAGGATTGATTTTTAATACTTCTATTACAAAATGTCTCAGACCAAAAAATATATAACCTGAAGCAGAAACGTTAAATGATAATGAAAGAAATTAAATCGAAGGCTGTTAACATTTCGGATTTTTTTTTCCGCTATCAAAACTTTCATTTGTAATCATGTCAAACATGACGGTTTAGAGGTTTATGAACAGAAAAGCATATTTGGGAAAAATTAATATTCTTAAATGACATGTTCAAAGTGAATGCAGTGTTACCAAAAAAATATATTAGCTCTTTTTTTGTGAGATATTCAGAATTAGTTATTTTTTATGAATTTTTTTCTACGACTATTGAATAGTTCATTTATTATAGATACGTTTTTGAGCAAATAATGGGGCTGTGGGTAATAATTCATTACTCAATGGGCTAGAACCAATCACAAGAGTTCATTTTCATTATTCAACAGTTGTTATAAACATGTTGTGGAACATGTTATAGTCCAAGATCCCAGAGCTGCCAGATCTATGTCATTTTAGCAAAGCTAATATTTTGACAAAAAATAGTGTAATATCTAGTTAAGAACGTATGCATATTTGCTAGTTTGAAAGCGGGGCCCTTTTGCAGAAAACAGGTACAAAAGGTACATAAAAATTTTACTCAGTACGTTAAAGTATGATAGCTGGATTATTTTCCATGTGACACACTAACGACGTGGTGTAAGCGTCAACCTCCGAATCTTAAGGTCCGAGGTTCGATCCTGAGCGTTCTCAGCTTTTGTCTTTTTTTCAACAAATATTAATTTAAGGTGGCGATTACCAAGAAAGAGACAACCGAAAGGGAAATATTTATTATTTTTGGCCATAACTTTTTTTCTTGGTACGTATATTTGAAAAAAAAACTGAGAACGCTCAGGGATCGAACCTCGGACCTTCAGATTTGGAGGCTGACAACAACAATAACAACAACAAGGCTGACGCTTACACCATAATGGCTGCGTGTCACTTGTAAAATAATCCAGCTATCATAATTTAACGTACTGAGTATTCTTATGTACCTTTTGTACCTGTTTTCTGTAAAAAGGCCCCGCTTTCAAACTAGTAAATACGCATATGTTCTTAACTAGATATTACACTATTTGTTGTCAAAATATTAGCTTTGCTAAAATGACGTAGGTCTGGCGGCTCTGGGATCTCACTCTATTATGGAACAAGCACAAAAGATTATCAATCAATGTGACGTGCAAATATCAATATGTCATGGATATCTAGATTTCAATAAATTTAAAATAAAGATCAGATTGTTTTTACTAATTTGCACAAGTTTGTTGTGTAAAAATTATTTCAAGCGATGAGCAGTCATAGAAAAACTATAGTATTCTACTCGCGTGTAATAGCTATTGCTCGCTCGGATGAATTACAACATTCGTCTTCGACTCGTGTCATAAATGTCATCCTCGCAAGTAATAGTCATCATTACACTCTCGTTGAATAATAATACTATTAAAAAAAAATTTTTAATCTATGATCATTAACAAATACGGTTAAACAAATTAACCACCAATAATCTTGCACTCAATGGGCTGGATAACTCGCCCACACAATGTTGATTACACGCACACGATATACTGTAAATGAAGTTTTTTGAATTTTACTCGTGGTTAAGATTGGTTCAATACACACTTGGAAGAAGGAACATTCAATAAACTTAGCGAAAATTTCAACAAAAAAGGCGGATAGCAAAAAAAGAGAAATTAAAGAATCAGCAATAACATTCTTGAATTGTTATGATTACCAATGTTAAAAAGAGAATTCAACAAATTTAACAATTACCCCAGTCAAATAGAAACAAAAGGCATAGCAGGATAAGCACGTGTTAGCTGCCCCCGCACCAATCGGGTCGAGATTTTGATCAGTTCTTAAGTTGTGTGTGAAATCATGAGCTCAGGAAGTTCTAACTTTAAGTGCTGTAAAACCAAAACATTTACAAACTTTATCTGCACAAAATGCTTAAGTGTTTTTCATAAGAGTTGTATTTTGCGTGATAAATCAGACTTCACTTTTTTAACAGAAAATAAAATAATATGCTGTCAGGGAGATAGTGACTGGACCATTGAAAATCAAGAGCTTAGTATTTTAGAAAAAACAGTAAGCGATCTACATGAAGACAATCAAATGATAAATTGTCACTTACTCAAACAAAAAAAGGACTATGAAACAATGGCACAGGAAGCCCTAGAAATGGAAAATAATTTAAATAATGTCATTCAAGAACAACAAAAAACTATAGAAGAATTAATGCAAGAGATAAGAGGTCTGCATAAGAAATTGGACAAAAAGAATATAGAAACAAAAACAGTAGACACCCAAACTGACAAAGTCCAGAAAAAAACTCAATTTACGAACACAGAGATAATAGCCAGTGGTGTAGAAATCCAGAGGGATAAAAATATACATAGAAGAATAGTACCCGAAAATCATTTAATACTGCTTGAACCGCAAAAAAATCATGAAAGCTTTCAGCAAATGGAACAAAATAAGATCAATACTGGCCACATAAACAGCCCCAATAACACCAACATATTAGTAAAAACTGTCAAAAAATACAAGAAAATACTTCTATTATCGGATGAACTAGGCAAGGGTCTCAGCCAAAAAATGAGGCTTAAGTGTAAGGGATCTAACGTAATATCTATTACAAAGCCTTATGCCACATTAAATGCAGTTATTGAAAACGTAGAAATTCTTTCCAAAGACTTCAAACAGGATGATTATATATTAATAATGGCAGGAAAAAATGATTTTCATCACAAACAATTTCCTTCTTTTAAACTAATAAATCAAAAACTCAAACAGTGTTGCAGTTCAAATATAATATTTGTATCTGTTCCCTATACAAAAAGTATTGTTATGAATAAAAAAATATATGAATATAACATTAAACTAAACATGTATATTTCAAAGCTGAATCGAATTGCTGAAGGTAATATAACATATTATGAAGTAAATCAAGAGGATTATATGTTTAATCTAGAAACAGTAGCTGTAGGTCTCTCAAAAATCATAAAAGGAAAAATGAGGCCAAATAAACCCTTGATTCATATCAATACAGAAAATGTATTTAAGAATAAAACTGATCAAGAAGGAGAAATATTAAGAGAAGCTATACCTAACATAGCAATGGAAACAATAAATATAGAAGATGCCCCAGTGCACGATAATACTAGAGGTAATTTGACACTCAGAGAGGAAATCGAAATGTTAAAAAATGAAGAAATTAGTTCAAAGGAAAAAGATGATATCATTTATGTGCATAACCAAAATAATAATAATAATAACAATTTTTTATATCCAAGACTATCCCAACTAACACTTATGACGTAAAAGATGAGGTAATTATTAAAGAAAAGTGTCTAAAGAATGACAAGTTTTGTATTTTACATCAAAACATACAAGGTATAAAGCATAAACTTAATAATATAAATATTTGTTTACATATGAACAATAATGGTAAGAGTCGTGATATAGATTGCTTAGCATTTACAGAACATTTCTTATCGAGTGGTGAAGACAAGTTTGTTAATATTGAGGGATACAATTTAGTTTCTTGTTATTCTAGAACTAATCATGTGCGAGGCGGTTCTTGTATTTTTCTAAAGAAAGACATAAACTACTTAGCCAGAAATGACATAAAATTTAAAAGTAATGAATTAGATTTAGAATGCACTGGGATTGAGGTACCTAGCTTGTCACTCATTATTATTAATATCTATAGGTCTCCTAACGGAAACATTGACAACTTCTTTAAAATTCTTGAAGATATTTTAATGACTTGTAAAATTAGGAAAAAAATAATACTATGCGGAGATTTCAATATCAATATGTTAGACACTAGGAACAAGAATGTTATTTATTTCTCAAACATTTTAAAATCATTTAATCTGAAGTCTACCATTAAAGAACCTACTCGTGTTGCCGGAGACAGTGCAACTTTAATAGATAATATATTTACCAATATTCACAGTCACACAGCAACAGTTCTAAACTTAGCATTATCAGATCATTACGCACAACATATGACATTTTCTACTAAAATTTTGTATCAAAATACAATGATATATGCAGAATATCGTAAAATAACGGACGCTAGACTAAAAAACATTTATACTGCCCTGCAACAATCTAATATGAAAGCTAAACTACTAAAAGTCAATAACGTAAACACAGCACTATCAATATTTTACTCGGAAATTATATATTTATACAACTTACATTGTCCAAAAAAACTTCATAAAGTACAATCACTGGTAAATATACCAAAGCCATGGTTAACTGACGAAATAAGATGTAAAAGCAGACAAAAACGGTACATGTATGAAAATAAGGTAGATAAAAATCTCTATATAAATTGCTGCAGGGAATTAAATGACCTGGTTAAAAAATCAAAAAAGCTAAACAATTCAAATTTTGTAAAAAATGCATCAAATAAAACTAAGGCAGTGTGGTCAGTGGTTAAACAAACAACAGAAGCAAACTACGGTAATAGCAGGTTTCGTATGAGAGATATAATGGACAGTAAAAAGTGGAATGCAGAGGAAACTCTCCAGTACTTAAATGAACACTTTATAAACATCTGTGAAACTTTTAAATTCAATCAAAATTGTGACCGAGAATTTACAACCACTTCCTGCGAGAATAGTCTGTTTTTTGGTCCTACTGATGAAACAGAGGTATACGAGGCTATACTTGATCTTAAAAATACCAACTCTGTAGGACCTGATGATATATCTGTTAAACTTTTAAAATATTGCGCCTCTGTTATAGCAGAACCTCTTTCATTCATCATTAACTTGAGCTTTGAGACTGGAATATTTCCAGATGACCTGAAGGATGCCTTTATATTACCTGTCCTAAAAAGCGACAAACAAAATGACCTAGAAAATTTGAGGCCAATTGCACTTCTATCAAATATTTCAAAAATAATAGAAAAAATTATATATAAAAGGATAATGAATTATCTAGAAAAATATGATATTCTCTGTGATGCTCAAAATGGTTATATAAAGGGAAGATCCACTATTAGAGCAGTCTTTCAGTTCATCGAGGATGTTATTGATGCATTGAATTCCGGCAAACAAATAGTAGGTATCTTTTTAGACTTGTCAAAAGCATTTGACAGTATCGATCATGTTCACTTACTTACTAGATTGGAAAAGTATGGTTTTCGTGGCACCAGTCATATGCTAATTAAATCTTATCTCACAAACAGAAGGCAGTGTATGCATGTAAAAGACGAATATACTGGAAAAACAATAACGTCAAACTGGGAGTACGTGAAGAGGGGGGTTCCTCAGGGTAGCATCCTGGGACCTCTACTCTTTTTATTATACATTAATAACCTCCCAGAAAATCTCAATCAAAAAGTAGTCATGTTTGCTGATGATAACACTCTTTCTATCAAAGAAACAACCAGACAAAATCTCGAACAATCTGTTAAAAATACAGTGAATGTTGTGCGGTCTTACTACGATCAAAACTATTTAAAGCTAAATGTAGACAAAACAAAAATGATAAAATTTTCCACCACTCCAGAAGAGATCATAAAAATTCATTTAGACAATGGGGAAATTACCTCATCTTTTTACACAAAATTCTTAGGAATCATGATTGATAGTAGAATTACTTTTAAAGAGCACATAAATTATTTGGCCCCAAAAGTGAGCTCCTTTTGCTATGCTTTGAAAGTGTTGTCACAGTCAACTGATGAAAGCACATGTTTGATTGCTTATCATGCATATGTGAACTCTAAAATAAGATATGGTATTATCTTTTGGGGTAATACATCTGATGCTGTTCGTATTTTTATCCTTCAAAAAAGATGCATAAGAAGTATATACAATCTCAAGCAAACTGACTCATGTAAATCCATCTTTGCTGAAAAAAACTTACTTACTCTTCCATCATTGTATATACTTGAAAGTGCTTGTTTTGTAAAGGAAAATTATGAGTTTTTCGTCAAACATGAAATAGGACATACATGTAATACACGACATAAAAATATGTTAAAACCCATCAAAACTCGCTTTACTTTTGTCCAAAATAGCGTTGTTGGACAGCTAATTAAAGTTTACAACAAATTACCAAACTCTTTAAAAATGCTGCATAAAAATGTATTTAAAAAAAAGTTAAAAGCTCTACTATCAACAAAAACATATTATTCTGTAAATGAATATTTATCCGATAACTTGATTTAACCCTTATTCATTTTTTGCATAGATTCTATTGTATTAATATGTGTTGTTTGTTCTCATTACTATATTGTGTTAATTTATATTATATATTCGTTATGTATTTGTTATATATATATGTATATATGTATATATATATATATATATGTGTATATATATGTATTTTCTTTTTTGTTGTGTTGACTAACTAATTTTTTATTTACAAATTATGTATACACTATTTATTTTTTTCTTTGTATTTGACTCGTTCTATACCAGTCGGTAATTACAGAATAAAGATATTTACTTACTTTACTTACTTACTTGAGCACAAGTTGACAGTAGTGTTAGATGAAATTTCCCAAAATATTATTTTTGGAAAATCATTTTTACGGGAGTTATGGAGGTGAAAAGAAAAATGGAAAAAAATTTTTTTCTCAAGAACGCATAAAGCGATTTTCATGAAAAAAATATATGTTATGGCTTTTGACGGCATAAACGTAGGAAAAAATTATTGAGTCCAATTTTCAAAGCGATCGGAAGGGTACCTACAACGCATTCAAAATTGATAATCATTGGCGTACTGCGGGCGTTCATTGGGGTTTTTCGTAGTTAGTAGTCCCAAAAACGCCTAGAGCCTATCAAAGTTGACTAATACAAATATATTTTTTTTAATTTTTAAACGATTCCTCACGAGCTTTTTTGATAAAAATTATTCTGCATTAATAGAAGTTGGTTTATAGTCCAGTCAACGGGGGGTTTCGCCTCTAATTTGAGTGCTAATGAATGGATTTTGAATAAACCTTGTGCAATGTGTTTGTAATGACGTTAATAAAAAAGCTGAAAAGAAGATTAGAGTAGGAAATGATCGGAAGAGGTAGAAAACTCCCCTTTTATCACGGGTTTCGTAACTTGTAGAATTAGGTCAAAAATGAAAAAAGGAGCAATATGTTTCCATTTTTTGGCCCAAAATAAGATGTGTTTACTCTTGTGAATGTAAAAGTTGACAAAAAATCTGAAAAAATTCAGGTGAATGTATCATCGAAATACAAGATTTTTTTTATTTGCAACATTTCTGTAAAGTGCGTTTTCACTGAGTATTTCCGAAAAAACATAAAAAACTACCTCTTTCTTTGAAATTGTAGCGCTTTAAAAATATGTAATTTAAAAGTTTGAAAAAATTCAGACGTATGCATTGAGGTCTTCTAAACATGTTTTATCTCTTGGAATTTTTTTGTAACTTGCTAATTTTCTCAGTTACAGGCAGTTTTTCGCGATAATAATGTACTACATTTTTTGCACTTTAAAAAATATATGAAAATTCGAAAAATTAGCGTGATTTATATATATTATTATAAAAAAATATGAAACCTATAAACATTTTTTTGTATCAATTTAAATCATTTTTGTATATAAATAGAAAAAATAAAATAAGTGTTATACTTGTAACTATATAAACTTATTTCAACCCTTTGAATCAGTTCTCCCACTTTTATCATTAACAAATAAAAAAAACGTTGTGAAAAAAAATTTTCCGGAAAACTTTTTCACATTTTCAATTTAAAAATTTTATTGAACGTTTAAAAGTGGCATAACTATAGGTTTCATATTCTTTTATAATAATATATATAAATCACGCTCATTTTTCGAATTTTCATGTATTTTTTAATGTGCAAAAGTGAAGTACATTATTTATCGCGAAAAACTGCCTGTAACTCAGAAAATTAGCAAGTTACAAAAAAATTCCAAGAAATAAAAAATGTTTAGAATGCATATACGTCTGAATTTTTTCAAACTTATAAATTACATATTTCTAAAGCGCAACAATTTCAAAGAAAGAGGTAGTTTTTCATGTTTTTCCGGAAAAACTCGGTGAAAACGCACTTTACAAAAAAGTTGCAAATAAAAAAAAGTCTTGTATTTCGATGATACATTCACCTGAATTTTTTCAGATTTTTTGTCAACATTTCCCCTCCCCCACTTTCATGAATTTTCGAATGGTCATATCTCGAAAAATTTGCATTTTTCGAAAAAATTCACAAGAGTAAACACATCTTATTTTGGGCCAAAAAATGGAAACATATTGCTCCTTTTTTCATTTTTGACCTAATTCTACAAGTTACGAAACCCGTGATAAAAGAGGTGTTTTCTACCTCTTCCGATCATTTCCTACTATAATCTTTTTTTTCAATTTTTTTATTAACCTCGTTACAAACACACTGCACAAGGTTTCATCAAAATCCATTCATTAGCACTCAAATTAGAGGCGAAACCCCCCGTTGACTGGACTATTAAACCAACTTCTATTAATGCAGAATAATTTTTATCAAAAAAGCTCGTGAGGGATCGTTTAGAAATTTAAAAAAAAATTATTTGTATTGGTCAACTTTGATAGGCTCTAGGCGTTTTTGGGACTACTAACTACGAAAAACCCCAATGTACGCCCGCAGTACGCCAAAGATTATCAATTTTGAATACGTTGTACCCTTCCGATTGCTTTGAAAATTGGATATGTTTTATAGGGGCATATAAGCATGTATTTGTAAGGAAAGATGAGTGTGCCTCGAGAACATCCCCTAAAAAAAATTATTTTTATTTTGAAAAAATTTTTTCACCACTTCTTTCCGACAAATGGACTCAATAATTTTTTCCTACGTTTGTGCCATCAAAAGCCCTAACATATATTTTTTTCATAAATATCGGTTTATGCGTTCTTGAGAAAAAACAAATTTTCCATTTTTTTTTCACCCCCATAACTCCCGTAAAAATGATTTTCCAAAAATAATATTTTGGGAAATTACATCTAACACTACTGTCAACTTGTGCTCAAAATCGCGACCCGAACTATGAACTTTCGACGTTTGAAGAAAAAAAACCGATAAAGTTTTGAAACTTGGCAAATATTGATATTTACGGTTTTAGAAATGTGTCGTTCAAATGCAATATATTATTATTCTATGAAGAGTATAATAATAGACATGGAAAAATGTATATCACATGTAGAGAATTTTATAAGCTGTATTTTTTATATAAATCATAATTTCGATGTTGCTAATAGTTAGCGAGATATAAGCAAAAACTGAATCGTAGCTCTATTTTTCCAAGATAGCGGCTTGAGCGCAAAAGATAGTTGAGAACTTAGTCCTTAGTGAATATCTTTGCCACGTTTCAAAACTTTATCGTGTTTCCTCTAATTTTCCCTATTTGACTGGAGTAATGCCATTAACAGTTTGTAACCGTTTTTGATTGGGACTAGAATAAATCTGTTTTATTAATCTAATTCTTATCATACCCCAGTCGAATTAGACATAATAAAAAATTTTACGTTCTGTGGACTTTTTTCTGTGGAAGTTGTTTAAGAGGGCATAATAAGCAAGCACAGAAAACTACACCCTGCTACACCATGTGCGTCCCCTATTTTTAGGGGTTGAAACTTTGAAATTTTATTTATCGTGTCCATATCTTTTTCCCTATTGCCCGTAGGGCTCTTTTACCTAGTTAAACTTTTTGAAGATTCATCGCTCTTCTACATAATATGTATATTACATATTTGCCGTAGGACAAACGGTTTTGGCTGTACGAGGCCGGAAAGGTCGCAGTGTCCGAATTTGGGAGTCTTCTGTACAGGACAAACGGCTATTATTTCCAATCTACAATACTACACATACTAATGCCCTTAAGGAGGGATGATGATTTGTGAAAAAACTTTCATCGAATACCGCACGGTTTCCATGATACGGGATGTTGAAATTTTGAAAACCCCCTTTTTTAAAAAAACCGCTACCCAAGGAATCACTACTTCCACATCCAGATTCTCTATCCAAGTCACTCACAACGAAAAAACTTTGTATGTGAAAATAATTGTTTATGGAACTTTAATAATATAATATTTGCAATCCTCTACCCCAAAAACCCATAAAACGATACCCCACATCGGTAGTGGGGTGGGGGTGGTGATAGGGGGGTGGTAATGGGGGGTGGATGAAGTAAAAAAAATATTTTGAGGTTTCTGGTTCCTGTACATACACTAAATCACAATTTTTTTTCATCCCCTTTAATAAGGAGGTGGGGGTGGTAATGGGGGTGGCTAATGCCAAAAATTTTTTTGAGACCTTAGCTTCTCTTATATATACTAAATACCAATTTCATGGACTCTTACCTGCTTGATTTACTCATTTACCCCAAATTTACCCCAATTTACCCCCCAACCCTTCGACGGAACAAGATGAAAATATAATCTAGTTCTAGATCTCGTTAAAGTACATATGTGTATCAAATTTCAAGTCAATATCTTAAACGGTTCCAGAGTAAACGTGCGCACAAAATAAGTTACAGACAGACAGACCGACAGACTGACAGACCGACAGACAGACCGACAGACAGACAGAAATTTTGTTTTCGCTCAAACTTAAAATCTCGACGTTTCATGACATTTTAAGCCTATTTGGACAATAAAAATTTTTTAAAATTTATTTGTCGTTACTATACTTCCACTGGACGTGGAAGTAAAAAGAACCTACTTTTTTTCGCCAATTTTTTTTTCTTTCATGTATGTACGACCCTAATATAATTTTAATACATTCATTGGTTTAGGAGCTAGACAGCAAAATATGCCAAAAATGGCTATTTTGGTATTGTTGCATTAAAAAAACCAAAACCAGTATAATTCTGGTAAATGTTTTTGTTTATCCTAAAAGTCGTTGTTGGTGACATAAATATTAATTTTTTAAATAACTCTCCAAACAAGGAAATTTTGATAAACACACTTTCTGAATACAGTATTAAACATCACATAAATATCGCTACCCGGATAACAACACACAGCTCTACGTGTATAGATAACATGTTTTCAAATATCGAGGTGAGCAATATGAGAGTATGTCACTCATTTGTTTCAGATCACACATATCAGATATGTTCTTTCGATACATTTCAACTAAAGCAAAATCCTGTGTTTAAATACATAAGGAACTACAGCGACAATAATAAACAAATTTTTCAAAATAATATTGCCAGGGAAACTTGGGCCGAAATGTATGAAGCCAACAGTTTTAATAATAAATTCAGTGCATTTTATAATACACTTATCTACTGGTATAACTGTTCCTTTCCAATAACTAAAACTAAATTTGAACCTAAAGTAAAAAAATGGTTTACACCTCAAATCAAAGACATGCATGACCAACTTTGTCAAATGGAAAAACTCAAAAAAGAATTAAACAATCCGGAATATACCTTAAGATATAACCAATTTAAACAGTTATATAAACAAAATGTAAAATCCTTAAAGAAAATAACTAATGATAAACGAATTAATAATGCTACAAATATTATGCAAGAAAGCTGGAAAATCATAAATAGTAATAAAAAATATAAAGACAACCATACCTCCATTAAGATACATGATACAGATGGTCAATTAATTACTGACTTAAAAGTCTTGGCTGATCATTTTAACAGCTACTTCACAAATTCTTCCTCTTACACAACACCAAACCTTAACCTAAATAATAAGAGCAGTCATAATATTCCAACTCTTTTCTTGACTCCCACAACACCAAATGAAATCATGGATCTGTTGAAAAAAACTTGTTCCAAACCAGCGGCTGGAATAGATGACATAAATGGTAACATGTTAAAGTCAGTCAGTCATCTGATTGCTGAACCATTATCCTACCTAATAAATGAATCATTTACCTCGGGGCAGTTCCCTGATCTGCTAAAAGAATCAAAATGTGTACCTATATTTAAAAATAAAGGCTCAAGAGATGACATCAGCAATTATCGATCTATATGTATGCAGAGCCAATTAGGCAAACTTTTTGAACTGGCTTATAACATTAGGTTATGTAAATTTCTGGAATTTCATGAGTTATTGTCTAATATTCAAAATGGATTTAGGAAAGGGAAATCCACCTATAATGCTATTTTTGAATGCCTGGAATTTGTATACAATGCTCTAAATGACAAAAATCACACCCTAGGTTTATTTTATGATTTAAAACGTGCTTTCGACACAATAAACCATGAATTACTCCTACTGAAATCGGAAAATATAGGGGTTCGAGGTGTGGCACTCCAATGGGCTACCTCATACTTAACAAAACGTACACAGACTGTAGTCTTAGACAATTTTAAATCAGATTTACAAAGAATTACATCAGGGGTGCCCCAGGGTTCTATCTTGGGTCCTCTCTTTTTTATAATATTTATGAACGACTTGCCAACTACTTGTATTACATCTAACAAAATTATCCTCTATGCAGACGATACAAATATTATTATGTCCAATAAGAATATAAGTGATCTGATTCAAAACAGTAATATAGCTTCAAATGAATTCAGTAACTGGTGTATTCAGAATGGCCTCCATCTAAATGCTAAAAAAACGCTCTATATGAGATTTTTACCGAAAAATATAAAACCAAATTTTGATCCTCTTATTATGATAGATGGAAAAACAATAGAATCCACTGAAAGTATCAAATTTTTGGGAATAACAATAGACCAAAAACTCACCTGGGAAGATCATATAAATACAATCTGTTCAAAATTAAGTAGTATATGTTATATAATAAGAATGCTGAGAGACACGGTCACAATTGACACATTAAAACTGCTTTATTACGGTCTTGTACAGTCTGTGTTACAATATGGACTGATATTCTGGGGCTCTTCCCCTTACCTCAATAAGATATTCATAGTACAAAAGAAAATCTTGAGATGTATGAATAATGCTCACCCACTTTCTCATTGTAAGCCAATATTTAAATCATATAATATTCTCACATTACCAAGTCTCTACCTTTATCAGTTGATAATGTATGTGAAGGAGAACGAAACATCCTTCTTAAAGAATAGTGACACGCACTCATATTGTACACGAAACATGGAAAATATACATCACCCATATTCTAGACTCTCAATAAGCCAATGTAATCCAACTTATATAGGAGTTATATGTTACAACAGGATAAAAAGTATCTTAGACTTTGATAATGTAAATTTATTTAAAAAAGAATTACATGCTTTTCTAGTAAATGAGTCATTCTATTCTGTGGATGAATTCCTTAAAAAAAAATTTTCTAAAGAAAAATAATATATATATATATTTTTTTTATGTAATTTATTTATTCACGCTTTTATGTATTTTATTAAATCACATCTTATGTATTTTACCATATCTTTTATCTTGTATGTCTTGAATTTCAATTTTAAATTTAATGTATATTCTGTTAGTGATTTGTCTTTTAGTTTTAAGCTTTTGTTTGACTAGTCCGATAATTGATGCTGTACATTGTATCAATTTTGTGATGAATAAAGATTTCTGATTTCTGAGTCCAATTCATTGCGCCTAGAAAAGGTGTTTTTGTATTTAAATAGGATCAACACTTATTGTGTAATAACGATTTATGTCATGTGTTCTCCAATCTCCCTTTTCACATTTTTTTTTGCGGCCTTATGGTTCATAGTAGGGCAGAAAGCAATATACACGTGGACAGGGCACATAACAGGATGTTAAAATCAGTGTCTTGTTAAAATGCGATAGGACGTACCGTTTTCGAGTAAAACGCCCTTGTTTGCAAAAAATCGACTGACTAGTAAATACTCACTGCTGACTACGAAAAAATACAACTATGTGTCGCTTCTTGCTTTTTCTGTTTATGAGGAACATTGCTAATGAAAAAATGAAGGGACTCGGACGGACCCCCCTATTTAAGGGTTCACGCTTATCTCAAATCATTATTGCAACTTATTTTGTGTTTATTTCACATTAGTGCTATTCGGTACAGAAATATAATAATAATAATAATAAACACTCTCCGCGGCATGTATCAGCACCGACTCCGACAGATCTGGTCTTCGGAACTGTCGGGGAAGAACAAGGTGTCTACTACCAATATGCTTACCATTCCGATCCTCCTCTACTCCTTTGGAGTAATCAAATGGAGTCAAGAGGAGCTGCGACAACTCGATGTAGGAACTCGCAAAAAGATGCATCTCTATAGGAGTCTGCATCCTAAATCGTCCGTTCCATGGTTATATCTCCCACGATATCGGGGAGGCCGTGGACTCTTGAGTTTGAAGAGTCTCCATAACATGATGGTTCTGGAAGGAGCCTGTAAGGTCATAAGGAGTTCGGATCCCCTCCTCTGCATGGTCCGAGACCACGAAAGGGCAGGGGTAGGAGCCTTTTTGTTTTAAGGCAGCACGTAGAGCCGCCGATGAACTCGGTCTGGTCTTCGACGCTGACTCTGTCACCGAGTTGGAACTGCCGTTTTTGAATACCCATCCCTAGTCTTGAGGGTTCAGCTTGTTTCCTAACCACTTCTGCACCTGATGATAGTAGACACTGAGTTCTAACATATTGTAACGTGTTTCCACCCTTAGGAAACCACCCTCGCAAATTCCGTGGGTTCCAAAAATTATAACAAGAGATGTCCACTAACACACTTTATTAAATATTTACTGGATACTTCACAATACTACTATTAATTTAAATACACTTTACTAAAAATCACAATGTTTATTACTTTGTTTATCTTTGAACTCTTAACCTCACTTTCTATACTTTCTCAACTTCTGAACTTTCTGAACTACTCGCCGAGAATGCGGTCGGTCTTTTTATACCTAAAAATGACAGATCTCGATTGTTCTGTGATGACGCCACCATTCTCTCGATAATTCCAGATGTCACTTTGGAATCTTCTGGTAGGTTTCTCGAGTAGGTGCAAATACACTACATTCATTCAGACATTCGATCTGTTGAAGTCTGCCTACTTTTTAGTAACATAACCTTAAATTTTAAGGGGTGCAACATATTACACTGCCCCCTCCTTAAGCCTGAACGTCCCGGTCAGGCAATTCAGCCTCTTTCACATACTTCGCCAGTCTATCCAAGTGTACGATCTTCATCTTGGACTTTTTGTTTCGTTGAATACGATAGACGACATCATTAATTCGGGTAATAACAGTATAAGGTCCATCCCAAGGAGGTTGAAGTTTCGGGGATCTCCATTCCTTCTGCTGTGGATTGTACAGCCAAACCAGATCCCTCACCTTGAATCCCCCTGTACTGGCATTCTGATCATAACGAGCCTTCAAGCGGTTACTAGTTCTGTTCATCTGCTCTCGATCATTCTTCGGCTGTTCTCGGCTTCCATTTCTGTAGTTGCTCATCGAAAATGGTTCTCCACGGGCAGCACAATTTTTACACTTGCGACACCAGGCCTCCACATCCTGGCGACTATTAACCCAATAGAACTGTTCCCGTGCTCTACTCAATGTCTTGTTTATGCCGAAGTGTCTGCTGGACGTTTTATTATGTGCTTCCTGGAGTACTTCTGGTACACGACACCTGGGAATCACTAGACGCATGGCAACCTGCTTCCCATCTGGGCTTTCCCATGCTCTCCTCAAAAGCCCATCTACGACCGTAAGTGAATCCCATTGTGACCATAAAGCCTTCAGCCCCACTTCTTTGTTGGAAACATCCTTCCATGTTGGACGCGTTCCCTCTTCTTTTGCTCTCAACATGGGTCCGATTTCTACATCACGCAATTGCTCTTGCCTCAGAGTTTTCTTTGACCAACTGTCTGGAAGATCGACCTTGACAGTGTTGACTTTAACCATCTTCGGCAATTTTCTCACCTGAGGGTAGCGCTTGCAATCTTCCTTGTCTGGTTTTCTGGATAATGCAGGAGTTTTGACTGCCTGCGTTGTCAACAGCCTGGTTTTCTCGCATTGGTCGTTCACTTTTGACAGAATAAATTGTTCGTTCCCAATCCTTAACATTCGCTTCCCTACATCAACAATAAATCCATACTGTTCCGTAATGTCCAGTCCCAAAATGAAGTCATCCGTAATGTCAGCCACGATGACCCTGTGGTCGAACCTCAAATGCCCAATCTGCAAACCCAGGTCTACTTCTCCATGAACCGTAGCCCTGTCCCCCGTAGCTGTCCGGACGATCACTTCTTCATTTTGCCTCTTGGTAATCTTTATGCCCGATATAAATCCTGGCCGTACTATTGATGACGTAGTACCTGTGTCGATGGTAAACAAACATTTTCTTCCGTTCACATATCCATGCAACAACAGACTGCTTGCGATTCTTCGAAGCTGGGAAATCTTTATTTCTTTGGGGTCACTGCATTCCCTAGCCAGAACAACCCCCCTGGTATTGTTTTCCTGCTCCTCTTCAAGATTCACAGCATTTACTCGACTCTCCGAATTCTGCTGTCGACAGTCTCGCTTCATGTGTCCTACCTTGCCGCAGTTGTAACATTTAATACCACCACTCGGCTTTCCTTTATTTTGTGGTTTTTCCTGCTTTCCGAGGCCATCCAATTTATCGCATAATTTGGTGAATATTTTCTGCATCTCAGTCAGCAAGAGGTTCTGGTTCATTTCTGGTTGCGATTCTTCAAGAGTCACAGCTCGCACTCTCCTTGGAGTATCTCTGTAGGCGGCTTCTACTTCAAGTGCACGCACCAAAGCTTCGCTACTACTTTGGTGTCTTGTCAGCCTCAGAACTCGCCTGACCTCTTCGTCCCTTATGCCATCTAAAAAGGCCCCTACGGCTAATTGTTCCTGAAATTCTCTAGGTGCACTCGGATACGCCAGGTGTGCCAGTCTCTCTATCGCAGCTTCGAATTCCTGTAAACTCTCTCCAGCCTTTTGTGTTCGTGATTTTAGCTGGGCCTGGTATACTTGGGCGAGATGTTGGTCGCCATATCTCAAGTCCAATGCAGCTTCCAAGACTTTGAAGTCCCTTTGTTTGTCCACTGGGATAGTCTGAAGCAACTCTGAGGCCTGGCCCCTTAACGCCAGAACTAATGCCATGGCCTTTTCCTCGTTATCCCAGTTGTTCGCACATGCTGCTGCCTCAAACTGCCTCTTGTACGTCGTCCAGGAACTTTGGCCGTCAAAAGAAGGAGGTTTTAGTCGCTGACCTGATGATACCACCTGCTGGCTTCCTCTATCTCTCAACTGTCGTTTAAGCCGGTCTATTTCTCCCTTGACTTCTTCTTCGAACTCACTCATCTTTTCTTCAAACTGATTTACTTTTCCTTTTACTTGACCGACTTCGGTCTTGACTTCACCTACTTTATCTTCGACCTTGCTTATCTCTTCTTTGACTTCACTTTTGACAGAAATGATTGCGTCCTGTTGTATTTTTATTTGATTGCTCAGGATTTTCCTTAATTCCTCCTGGCGTCTTTCTTCCAAGTCTTCCATTATTTTTCTGAGTTCGTCTTTTTCCTCTTGACGTTGTCTTTCTTGTTCTTGACGTCTTCTTTCTTCATCCTCTTTTTCTTTCTGACGTCTTGTTTCTTCATCCTCTTTTTCTTTCCGACGTCTTATTTCCTGATCTTCCATAATTTTCTTTAATTCGTCCCTTTCTTCTTGACGCCGTTTTTCTTCCTCCTGGCGTTTTCTTTCTTGCTCTTCTTTATCTAATTGACGTCGCTTTTCTTGTTCTTCTTTCTCCTCTTGACGTTTTTTCTCCTGTTCTTCTTTGTCTTCCTGCCGTTGCTGCGCCATCATTTTTTGGAATTGTTCGAATAAGTCCTGTATTTGTTTATCGGATGCCATACTTCTTGTTGTTACGGGCATACGATGAAATTAAAATAAAATAAATTTAACTGTCACGTCAATATCGGTAATGGAACTTTCTAGACAAATCTCGAAATAGCACGAAAAAGTCTTATCCAGAGTCTTTTGTCACTATCCAGTTCAGAGAATTTAATAATCTCCACTAATGTCCAAATAGAAAAGTTCTAGAAATTTTCACGCACTAAATGAGTCTTTTTCAGTGTCTCTATCACTTCTCAGTTCAAAGGATTTAATTATCACACTAATGTCCTAATAAAATGTTCTACAATGTCTCAATATTTTCCTGTTCGAAAATAACCCTCGAACAAATGTCCAGTAAATGAGTCCTCCGTGTTAGCACTAAACCTCGAGAATACTTCTCGAACACTCCAGCACAACTTCAAAGCTCCTCTTGTCATAAAATTCCGCTTTCTGACACCAATTGTCGCGTGTTTCCACCCTTAGGAAACCACCCTCGCAAATTCCGTGGGTTCCAAAAATTATAACAAGAGATGTCCACTAACACACTTTATTAAATATTTACTGGATACTTCACAATACTACTATTAATTTAAATACACTTTACTAAAAATCACAATGTTTATTACTTTGTTTATCTTTGAACTCTTAACCTCACTTTCTATACTTTCTCAACTTCTGAACTTTCTGAACTACTCGCCGAGAATGCGGTCGGTCTTTTTATACCTAAAAATGACAGATCTCGATTGTTCTGTGATGACGCCACCATTCTCTCGATAATTCCAGATGTCACTTTGGAATCTTCTGGTAGGTTTCTCGAGTAGGTGCAAATACACTACATTCATTCAGACATTCGATCTGTTGAAGTCTGCCTACTTTTTAGTAACATAACCTTAAATTTTAAGGGGTGCAACATATTACAATATTTCTCAACGATATCTGAAAGCATGCAGTTACGGAATAACATGAAATGTTGTAACGAATTTTTAGGTTATGTTTGCTTTGAGTTTTCATTCTGTTCTAAATTGTGATCTGATAAATAAATTCTATATTTTGGTGTTTTCTTTCTTAAGAGTTTGTTTTTTTAAATCATTTTTCGATGAAATGGACATAATAGCTGTTTCTCGAGGAAGGTAAAATTACTGTGGATTTTGTTATAGACACAAAATAATTTGCAATAATGATTTGAGACAAGGGTGAACCCTTAAATACGGGGGGGGTGAGAATGTTGTAGAACTCTCCAAAATCGTCCTAAGTTGAAGACAATCAAAATTCGACTTAGGCAAAAATTTCATTTGAAGACATTTTTGGGAGTCTGCAGAGGCGCAGATTAGTCCATAAGGACCGTTTTGGGTTCTATAAGGCGTTGGAAATGACCAGGTGAAAATTCGAAGAAACACCAAATTTTCATGCACTTAGTTCAGAATATGAGAGCAGAAGTATATAATGACAAAGATTTATGAATAATATACTTTTTCAAAGGTACCACAAATTGGACTTTGAAAAATAATATTTTTGGAAGGGCGTCAAAATTTGGCTCAGGAATCGATTTATCGAAAGTACGCCAAAATTTCACTTGCAGACTAATTTTTCAAAACTGCGTTGAAATTTGGCTTGATTTTTCAAAAGTACGCCAAAATTTCACCCGCAGATTAGTTTTTCAAAAGTACCTTGAAATTTGGCTTGAAAATCGATTTTTCAAAAGTACGCCAAAATTTCACCCGCGGATTAGCTTTTCAAAAGTACCTTGAAATTTGGCTTGAAAATCGATTTTTCAAAAGTACGCCGAAATTTCACACGCGGATTAACTTTTCAAAAGTACCTTGAAATTTGGCTTGAAAATCGATTTTTCAAAAGTACGCCGAAATTGGTCTTAAAATAGATTTTTCAAAAGTACCACAAAGTCAGATTAAAAGTACCACGAAAATATACTTTGAATTATTTTTTATTTTTTATTCCTCCACCAAAGACATTTGAGGTACGGTCATTGAAAGCCCTCTAAAGTATGAGCATAAAATTTTAGCGATGCACTGCATCCGAAGGGCAAAATAGAAGATTTTGACAAAGCCGGCGTAGTGCCGATAAGCTAAAATTGATAAAAATCAATGCACATGTACAAGGCCGGTTTCTCGCATAGAAAGAGTTTGGATTGACTCAGCGGCTCGCAATTTGGTCGAGCGTGTTGAGTGGTCCAGACAAAGCAATGGTAGAAAAGCCAATAACGGGGCTTTTCAAATGACAAAGTTATAGAGGAAAACGCCTTGTGCATAAAAATCCAAAAATTCAATTTTGCCTAAAAGCCGTTCGAAGGTGGGTCGCTGCCAAATCGATAATATTGAACGACTGTGATAAGGGCTAGTAAGTCGTGGACTGATCGAACACCATTCAACTTACGCAGTAATAAGTCCTCTGAATGTGTTCGAGTACGTGGCTCTTCACGATACAAGAACTTTAAAGCTAAGTAGTCTCTAGCGAACCTAAATTCATTGAGTAAAACTTTTTTAAGTTATTTTAGTCAGCCATAATTATTCATTTACCCAGAGTCTGAGACGACTCTAAAAATGCTCGCATTTTGATTCTGAGAAGGTATGCATAAATCTTTTCTACCTAATCGATCGTTAGCATGAGCGCTCTCGCTTGTATGGTCTGAAAGTCATTACCTTGATTGGGGAAGGCACGATTCTTATCTTGAGAATTTTGTAAAACCAATTTTGTTAAATAAACGGATTCTTTGAACTATTGTTTCTTAATTGATCTTGAGGCCTGTTGACGGTCTATAATCCCTGGAACTTTCGTATAGAAAGCCGGATGTGTCGAGTTAATTCACATTAACGTTCGACCTTCTGGTTGCTTTACGGAGGTTTGAGAGGGATTTTTTTATGCGTTTTTTGAGAAATAGATTCCGTCATTAACGGACCAAAAACGTGGTTTCCACGTACAAAAATTAATCCCTCCGCAGAGAAATTCTTCGGTTGGGATTTTTTTACGCAAAATTTCAGGAAATTAAGAGGTGTCTAAACCCCTGACGAGGGAATTCAGGTCCAGAGAAAACGTCATTTCCGATCTGTGGTAGTGCAGCCTTGGTCCATTACTCGGCTATCGAAGTACATCTTATCTCGAACCTGCCTGGGAGGTAGAAGAACGGGGTAATACGCGACTGGCGCCCCCTGAGAAATAAATTGGTGTCGCGTCATTTTGACGCCCGGTAGTGCGTTCTTCTACAAGAACCCCCTATTCCGTCCTAGTCCCTTCATTTTTTCATTAGCAATGTCCCTCATAAACAGAAAAAGCAAGAAGCGACACGTAGTTGTATTTTTTCGTAGTCAGCGGTGAGTATTTACTAGTCAGTCGATGAAAAGTGTGAAGTAATTTTTTGCAAACAAGTGCGTTTTACTCGAAAACGGTACGTCCTATCGCATTTTAACAAGAGATCCATTTTAACACCCTATTATGTGCCCTGTCCACGTGTATATTGCTTTCTGCCCTACTATGAACCATAAGGCCGCAAAAAAAATTGTGAAAAGGGAGACTGGAGAACACATGACATAAATCGTTATTACACAATAAGTGTTGATCCTATTTAAATACAAAAACACCTTTTCCAGGCGCAATGAATTGGACTTTTAGGATAAACAAAAACATTTACCAGAATTATACTGGTTTTGGTTTTTTTAATACAACAATACCAAAATAGCCATTTTTGGCATATTTTGCTGTCTAGCTCCTAAACCAATGAATGTATTAAAATGAAACCAACGTAAATTTTCTTATATTAGGGTCGTACATACATGAAAAAAAAATGAGCGCAAAAAAGTAGGTTCACTTTTTTTTAAGAAAGGGGGTTTTCAAAATTTCAACATCCCGTATCATGGAAACCGCGCGGTATTCGATGAAAGTTTTTTCACAAATCATCATCCCTCCTTAAGGGCATTAGTATGTGTAGTATTGTAGATTGGAAATAATAGCCGTTTGTCCTGTACAGAAGACCTCCAAATTCGGACAGCGCGACCTTTCCGGCCTCGTTCAGCCAAAACCGTTTGTCCTGGCAAATATGTAATATACATTTTATTTAGAAGAGGGATGAATCTTCAAAAAGTTTAACTATCTTTTCCTATGGGCAATAGGGAAAAAGATATGGACACATAAGTAAAATTTCAAAGTTTCAACCCCTAAAAATAGAGGACGCACATGGTGTAGCGGGGTGTAGTTTTCTGTGCTTGCTTATTATGCCCTCTTAAACAACTTCCACAAAAAAGTCCACAGGACGCAAAATTTTTTATTATTTCTAATTCGACTGTAGTATCAGTCAAATTTTTATCTTTTTCCATACAGAAAATTTGCAAATGTAACATCAGATCTTCATCAAAGGAATAATTTGGCTTTCGCAAATAATCGGTTGTTTTCTTTCAGTTACATCTAATATCATTCCTGATGCCTCCACCACAGATAACAACAGCTTTTTCAACCTTTCTGAGGCAAAACTGTATATTGTACTCGGTTGCATCGCTGCCCTTGTCTTGGTGGCCATCATCCAAGCCAGCTGTACCATCTACAAGGCCAGCAGCAAAGCATCCACGAATCATAAGGTAACATCACTGTGAATGCTACTCTTTGCTGTGACTACTGCGAGCTCTACTGAGAGCAAGTAGGTTCAATAACTTTAATGTTTGTTGCCTCGTGCCTAGATAGCTTTTTAGTGCTTAAAATTGCTGATTTAGAAATCACTAGCTTAGCAGGTTTGTTTGACTTTTGTAGATGGACTTATTTATGTAAAAAGATCATTATTTTAATACATTATGAGAGAGAATACGAAGTAGGTGGGGTTCTCCAGGGAAATTGGCAAGGGTTTAAATGGTAAATTTTTGGTACTAACTGATGTTTTTTTGCATTTGGAGTGTATTTCGACGAATAAAGTGTACCTATATTTGCAGAAACCAATTCAGAGTGGAAGGCAATTAAAAATGTCCAAAACTGATCATTTTTTTCACCTTCTGTGTCAACATGAAAACAATGTATGTATCAAAAATTCCTAAAAAGTGTAAAAATCTTTTTCCCTATTTTCTAACGAAACGAAATTAGTATAAAATATGCTGAACTTTGTACGACTAAAGGTAGACTTTCGCAACAAGCGGCAGCGACAGGAGACCGAGACAGGTGACAGCGACGCCACCGATACAATGGAATTCAATGCGACTTCGTTCGAAACGTTTCACTGGGCTGTCTGTCGCTGATGCACGCTTCGAACGGAGTCGCATTTAATTCTATTGTACCGGTGGTGGCATCGCTGTCGCCTGTCTTGGTCTTCTGTAGCTGTCGCTTGTTGTGAAAGTGTACCTTAAAGGTGGTAAAGTAGACTTTCGCAACAAGCGACAGGAGACCGAGGTGGGCGACAGCGATACCATCAGTACTATGGTATTCCATACGAGTTTGTTCGAAGCGTACGACAGCGACATACAGCCCAGTTTCGCACATTTCGAACAGAAGCACGTTGAATTCCATTGTACCAGTAGTGTCGCCTTTCTCGGTCTCCTGTTGCTGTCGCCTGTTGCGAAAGTCCACCTATACACTTTCGCAACAAGCGACCGAGACAAGAGTCAGAGAGCTCGTTTGTAACGTACGACAGATCAGTGCATTATGACCGTTTGCTGGTGACTTACGCGATATTACAAGGCCCGCAAGTAACATTTTAAGATAAAATTGACATATCGTCTACTTTACGTTAAGGTCGCTTGAACTTGAAAGACACACTTTAGTTATTTAAGATATTATTTATAAGAAGAGTATCCTATCGAATGTGTAACAATTGTATTAAAAATTCAATAAATCGACAAAGCTTATTTATTGACGAGGAACGTGAAAATCTAGTAGAAAGTAATTGCTGTACCCGACCAACAATCACTCATATACAGTTTTCTTGAAAACTGTTAATCCTAGAAAAAAAGTTGTGTCCATCCTTTATTTTCATTTCTCGGTATCTATTTCGAAAGATTAAAAAGTTTTTCGCTTGCTCTATTTGTCCCTGCAACAGCCTGATACAACTTTAGAAAAAATCATTTTTTCTACTCTTATTAAAATTTAACGTTCATATTAATACATTTTTTAAAAAAATTGCAGTGATAATATGTTCAAAATTTGAGACCAATTCATTGTTAAGTTTTTGAGTTACAGCGAGTTGAAAGAAAAAATAATTGTTTTAATTACCCAATAGACACCGAAACTACTAAACTACTTGACGGGTAATTAATTATAAAATTCAATGGGGTTCTACTCTGATAATAGACGAAGTGATTAAAGAAAAACATTCAAGTGAATTCGTTAAGAACTGCGACCTGTAGAGTGTTTCCGTACGTACGTACAGACCAACTGACAGAGATGTATTTCAATTTTCAATGCAATTTTAGAACTTCAAATCAATCTAGAAATGGTATAATTTTATAGAATAGCATCTTCCCTTTTAAAAAAGCTATAATGAAAATCGATTCCATGCAGAATTAAGCAAGTAAAAATACTATTATCAGCGAAATTGAGTGTTAGTTCGTTGGACAAGAATAGAGCACACACCAGGTGGGGTGTGTAATTATTTTATAACATATTAGATGAAGGTGAAGGCTTGTTTTTGTATTATTTATATAAAAAATGTGAAGGAGCATCAATAAACCTCCTGTTTGACAAGCGACAAAAGCAAGGGATATTTTAAGCTGTCAGTATCACAACATTTAAACGCAGATGAAGAAATATTGCAGGTTACCTAATTACGAAATAATTTTAATTCAATTTGTTTTGCGTTTCACTGAAAAAGAAATGGAACCAAAAAGAACTGGAATAGTAATTTCAGACGAGCACCTTTTTAATTCACTAATTCTATTAAAATTCCATCTTTTTGAGATGAAAAAGTGTTCGATTTTGTCTGAAATAAAGTAATTTTCAGTTTTTTTACTGAAGGAGCCCTTTATTTGCAGAGCAAATTAAGGTAGACTCTCGCAACAAGCGACAGCGAAAGGAGACCGAGACAGGCGACAGTGAACTCCGTTCGAAGCTTGCGACACTGGGCTGTCTGTCGCTGTCGCTGTCGCACGCTTCGAGCGGAGTCGCATTGATTTCCATTGTACCGTACCGGTGGTGTCTTGGTCTCCTGTCGCTGTCGCTTGTTGCGAAAGTCTGCCTTAATACAGCTTGTGATATTTTGGCGCAAAATGAGGACAAAAAGGTGCAAAAATATCAAAGTACCCTACGTTTAACCTCTGACACAAAAAAAAAAAAGGTTGATCCAACTTTTATATGGTTTTCCTTATGTGAAGGAGTATTTTGTCAAGAAGGTTTCATCTCGGTAGAACTTCAGGGAGCTGCACATCACCAGTAAAAAGTTACGTGTTCTAATAGTGGAATCGGATAGCATTAAAATATTTCAGTGCTGGCGGCGAACATGCCCTTTTGGATATAGTTTCTACATATATCAAAGATCAAAAAACGCCCAAGACCCCAAAAATTCCCGACCCCCCCCCCACCACCAGTAATGACGTCATCAAACTGAGGGTCAAAAAACTATGCATAGGCATAGACTAACTTACTTAAGGACCATATTTTTTAGTAAAATTCAATATTAAATAAGTTTTATATACTTAAATATATACCGGGATGTCTGTTGTAGTATTTATAGCGTGTTTACGTATACATACAGAGCTGCAAAGTTTTTAGTCTAACGTGGAATTGCAGCATTTTAGTGTTTAGCAGTAAAAACAAAATACCAAAGTATTTGTCAGTATTTGTGTTTCATGTTGTACACTGTGAAGTTTCCGCAAAAGGTGCGGTTATTGCCCATTTACTAGTTCCAAGAAATCTGAAAACGTTTTTGGAATATTATAACAATATATTTTAAGCCCTACATTTGTCGGCTGTTCCAAAATTTACAACGAATTGATTTAGTATTTGATAGGTATAGCTCTGAATCACTGAAAGCTGACAAACGCCAATCAAGAGCACATACAAGTTACACCTTCCCCAATAATTCCACAAAAATATAACGAATTTTTACGAGTAGATAAAAACAAAAAACAGTTGTTTACTTTCTTGGCAGAACAGCTAATAAACGAACATTTTGAGGGAAAGCAATAGTCTGTACGCTTGAGGAAAGAGCAATATCGTCTTCAGCAGAGTTAGATCTGTCAGCTATTTCACCCTCATGGCATGAAAAAGTGGACGGACGCCTTTTTATTCATGCTAAGCATGCAGGTGATAATGGCCACAACTGCGTTAGCATTCGAACGGTATATTCAGATGTTGTGGTCATTGCAGTATCTACCTTTTCAAATCTTGAAAATATTCAACAACTTTGGATTGATTTTGGAACTGGGAAAAATCGTAGGTTAATAGGCATCCATGACCTATGTTCTCATTTATCACATGAGATCTGTACTTTTTTGCCGATATTTCATTTTGCAACAGGTTGCGATACCCTGTCTTCATTTTGTGGAGTAGGCAATAAAGGAGCTTGGAAGATGTGGATGGCAGATCCTAATATCAATTTCGATTTTGAGCAGCTGCTAATGGAAAGACACCCAGATGAAGATATCATGCGTACCGTGCAAAGATTTCTGATTCTTTTGTATGATGTAACATCTCCCTTAAACACAGTTAATGAGTGTAGACGATTCCTTTTCATTAAAGAAAGTAGACCAATTGAGAATATACCACCAACGCAAAATGCTTTATTTCAGCATATCAAGCGAGCCACTCTTCAGGCCCTTATATGGAAGCACTGTCTGGAAAAAGACTATCAAACTCATTCGCCCGATACTTGGGGATGGGAAAAAACTAATGAACGATTTCAGCCATTGTAGTCTACTATTCCCGATGTCGCAAAAAGTTGTGAAGAACTAATTGCTTGTAGCTGCAAACAAAGGTGTTCTGTGTGCAAATGCGTCAGAAACAGTCTTCAGTGTACGCAATTGTGCGCATGTGAAGGACATTGTTCTCGAAATTATTAGTTGTAAATATTTTCTTTTTTAGGTGTAAAACAATTTTTTATTAAAATGGTTACACAAACTTTTTTGTTTTTTCTCTTGACTCAAAGGATGGAAGACTTAAGGGGGAGGGGCAACTATCTCTTTACAGATCCATCTCAACAAAATTTGACTACAACCACTGAATTTATTGACCACAAGAACAAAAATTGATACCAAACACGAATATGCAGATAAAATGTCAATGTCAAAATAAAAGTAATTCGTGGGATATTCTTAACAATAAAGTATTAAAGTCTATTATCGATGTTGTAGGTTTTTCTCTGCTAAATTTCATTAACACGTCTCTTAGGAAAGGTGTTGTCCCAAATCAATTAAAATGTAGCTGTATTACACCAATACCTAAGATTAGGAACACGAACGAGGCATGGAATTTTAGGCCGATTAATACTTTACCTTCTGTGGAAAAATTGTTAGAAAAAGCAGTTTACAATGAATTGATAGATTACTTTAATTCCAATAATATATTAATAAGTCATCAGTCTGGTTTTCGAGCAAGGCACTCGTGTGAATCTGCACTTCAGCTAACATTTACTAGCTGGATTCAGATGATCGATAAAGGGAAATATATAGTTGCTGTATTTATAGACTTAAAAAGAGCATTTGAAACCATCGATCGGAAAGTATTATTGGATAAATTATCTTATTATGGTGTAAAAGGTAATGTTTTGAAGTGGCTAGAAAACTATTTGACAGACAGAAAACAGATCACCAATATTAATAACACATATTCTTCAAGCCTTGACGTTGAGCTTGGTGTACCACAGGGAAGCATTTTAGGACCCCTGCTATTTATTATATATATTAACGATATAAATTACCAGCTTAATTGCGACTTCTTGAATTTGTATGCTGATGATACATTATTGGCTGTATGTGATGACGATCTAGATAATGCTGTCAATAAAATGAATATGGAGCTTTCCAAAGTTGAAAAATATTTTAAAGTTAATAAACTCAAATTAAATCCAAGCAAAACAAAAGCAATGGTGATTACAAATAGGTTTAGAAGTGGTAACATCAATTTTAATAATACTAATCTGTCCATAGATAATTCGCCAGTTGAAGTAGTCAAACAAATTAAATATTTGGGAATAATTTTGGATGACATCTTGTCATTTAAACAGCATTTTGATTATACAAAAAAAAAAATTAAGAAAAAATTGTTTTACTTCTCAAGAATAGCAATTAACTTAGATATAAAAACTAGAATCACCGTATACAAAGCAATCATTTTGCCACACTTTGACTTCTGTGCTACTGTTTTGTATTTACTTGACCAAAGTAGTATTAATGAATTACAAATATTGCAGAATAGGGCGATGAGAATAATTCTCAGATGCAACAGATATACACCTATTATAACCATGTTAAGGGTTCTAGAATGGATGCCTGTATCGGTTAGAATTACCTACTTTACAATGATTTTTATATTTAAAATTCTAAAGGGCTTATTACCCGAGTATTTGAATAGGTTCATTACATTTAACCATGAAATTCATGCATATAATACTAGGTCTCATACTGATATTCATATTAGCAGAACTCACTGCTGCAGAGCAATGAATAACATATTTTTTAAAGGAGTTCGTGATTATAATAACTTACCAAAGAAAATTAAAGATAGTAATTCCCTAAGCACTTTTAAACGTGAATTAAAATTGTATCTAAGTGGTGATTGATTATATATTTTTATATTCTTACTCTACATTATTCATAATTGTATAATGTATGTTTTTATGTTATTGTTATGTATGTATTGTATTTTTTTTATATTTGTGTATTAGGAATTACCTATTTAAATAAAGTATTATTATTATTATTATATTTTAAATAAAGTATTATATTATTATTTTTGCCACCATATTGAAAAAATAATAATAAAAAATATGGCGTTTAAGTGGATCAGTCTATGCCTAAAACCAGTTTCTCGACCTCTCATTTCATGACGTCATTTCCGGTGGTGGGGAGTCCGAAATTTTTGGGGTCTGGGGCGTTTTTTCATCTTTGTTATGTATAGTGTCTATATCCAAAAGGGCACGTTCGTCGCCAGCACTGAAATATTTTTATGATTTTTAATGCTATCCGACGCACTATAAAGCTCTCTAATGTTTCAAAAGATATCTTTATAAATGGTATCCTAGATACAGTGGTCAAAACAAAACCTGGTGATGGGAACGTCACTACCACCACGATATAGGGTTGTCCCAAAGTCAACAGTTTAAAAGTTATTCAAACTTTTGTGATTTTCTGAGGAACTTCCTACCTTTCCTTACAAAAATCATTACTGGGCTAAGACCACTATGTATTGACTTGAAATTCGGCTGAGACATACTTTGGTAATATAACAACCAGATAAAGTATCATTTTTTTATTTGTGACTAATGTAAATACTTTTCTTGGTTTTTCCTAAAATTTCTGTTAATTAAAGAAAAGTTCAACTTCCAAACAAGTATCGTAAAAAAACTGTTCGCAGAGGCGTAGCTATGCATGGGCGATTCGGACCTCAGGGGCCCATCCGGGTACCACGAAATATTAATATCGCGTTGTGTTCGCATTCACAGCGATGTGATTTCCCCGAAATATTAATAAAAATAATAATAATATCGTGTTTGTATTCGCAGCGGTGTGGTTTCTCCTGTATATACCTACTCGATACTTCCCGACTTCCCCGAGTAAACGCGAGCTTCTCGAGTGCATTTCGGGACCCGGTCGATGCGAACCGACTTCAAATAAAAATTTTAAAAAAGGACGATCGAGCTTCCTATTCGACCCATATGCATTTTTTTTTAATGTCTGCTCAATGATTACTCTGACGTAGCTAAAGTGATTTCTGTCAAACCTATTGCAAACTGTAGGCTATGGTCGGGCGGTGGTCCCCTGCTTAATTTATAAAGCCGCATCTAGTGTAAGGTGAACAAAAATTGGAAACAATTGTTTTAACCGACTTCATATTACGAGAACATTCGAAGATTTGGCGGAGTCGCCGGTAATTTCAACAGGGTATAATTTTCCTGTAACATTCACACCATGTGAATGCCCAACATAAAGAGAATTTCACAATAGTTTCCTTCACTATGTAGAAATTAAATAAATAATAGAAGCTACTAAAAAGGTTGAAAACAATTTTTTTTAATCCTTCAAAAAATCTTCGAAAAATACGTTAAGTAAGAAATAAAATTTAACTCAGTTTTACTAATATCTGTCTACCTATTAGTGGAAAGTAGCAAAGAACTGTAGATAGATAGATAGATAGCTTTATTGGTGCTATAAATTACATTTTACACAGGTCAATACATACAATACAATGAACAGAAACATTAGAGATAAAATTACAATATAAAACAACTAAAGTGTAACACATTTACAGTTAAAAAGTCGAGTAAGATAAAAAAGAAACAATTTAAAAAATTTTAAAAACTTGTAGGGGACTTGGATACATGATTACAGTTCAGAAATCAGTACATGATTTTAAAGTGATTACGTGAGGGGCACACATAACAACTAAATATTTTTGATATTGGACAAAATCTCATCAATTGTGTAAAAGGCATTTCCAATGAGATAGTTTTTTAACACAGTTTTAAGTTGGTTTGGAGTCAGATTCCTTACTTGGATCGGTAGACAATTGTAGGCTTTTGGACCATAATAGTTTAAACCATTTCTTGATCTGTTAACTCTATGAAAATCTAAGCAAATATTATTACTATGTCTAGTATCATGATTATGTATATTTTCAAAGTTGATTGTATTACTTAAATTATTTTTTGTATGCATTATACATTCCAAAATATAAATACTAGGTAATGTTAGGATGCCCAGTTCTTTAAAAGCCTCTCTGCAATCCTCCCTATATTTTAAGTGATTTATGATACGTATTGCCCTTCTTTGTAAACCAAATATTCGTCTTGCTGAGGACGCATGCCCCCATACTGTTATTCCATAGCTCAGGCGACTATGAATTAATGCGAAATAGACCGACCTCATTACTTCGCCAGACACTAAATTATTGATATTTCTTAACATGTAAGTATATTTAGAAATATTTTTGGCCAAGTGATTAATGTGATCATCCCAAGTTAACTTATCATCCAAAAAGATGCCAAGGAAACAAACTGATTTGGGATTTTGCAATTTAATTGAGGTTTTTAAAGTGAAGATCATGGTTTCTGTTTTAGACTCATTTAGACTTAAGTTATTAGCTGCAAACCAGTCGAAGGCCATCGACCGAGCATTCTCCAGATTACTGCTAAGAGCTTCGTAATTCGTATTTCGATCCACAATAGTTGTGTCATCCGCAAACAGCACATGCTCAAAACCAGGGATACAATTAGGGAAATCGTTTACGTAGACAAGAAATAGCACCGGGCCAAGTACCGAACCCTGTGGCACTCCCATATCCACGTTCCCCAGGAAGGAGCATGTACCCTCCAAGGACACAACCTGTTTTCTGTCATTTAGATATGATACTAATAAATCAAGAGAGGTATTGGTAACACCATAACATCTTAATTTAATCGCAAGATCCTTGTGAGATACACAGTCGAATGCCTTCGACAGGTAGCAGAAAATGGATCCAGTATATTCATTATTGTCAAAACAATCAGTTATAATATTTATTAGTTTGTGAATTGCATCCATTGTTGAGCGTTTACATCTGAAGCCGAATTGAGATGTATTAAAAAGATTGTTTACCTCAAAATACTCAACTAATTGTGTCTTTAAAGCAATTTCAAAAATTTTTGATATTAACGGGACCAGTGAGATCGGTCTAAAATTAGATGGGTCGTCTATTTGTCCTTTTTTGTGTATGGGCATTACGCGGGAAATTTTCAGGCAGTCGGGGTAAATACCTGCTTTGATACATTCGTTTAATAGATCAGTCAATGGATACACCAGGTATTGAGCAATACACTTAAGGATCTTAGCATTAAATCCATAATAATCCAGACTGTTACTATTTTTTAGAGAATAAATTATGTCTCTGACTTCAATGTAAGTAAGATATCTAAACTGAAAATTTCCACGATTATTTGGTATATATAGGTCATCTAAGTAGTCAGTGTTATTTGAGTCAACTTTGGGTATATTTGCTATTATTGATTTGGGAACATTTACAAAAAACTTATTAAACTCATCCGGCGTTAATTTATAGTCATTAAATTTATTAGAAATTGGTTTAAGGCTATTGACTATTTTCCATGATGCCTGTTGTATATTGTTGGATGCCCTGATGAAGGCATCGTGTGCAGCTTTTTTTGATGCAATTATGGTCTCATTATATTTTTTGCGATATTTTGAAGTAATATTTGCGAGATCAATGTTATTATTATACATTTTAGAAAACTCAGTCATAAATCCCAGAGTTTCACGCATATTGCGTAGCTCGTCCGTAAACCAGTTAATTACTGGTTTAGGGTCCGATGATGTATCTTTAGATTTCATTGGAAATGCCATATGTAGAGCATCACATAAGCTCTTCATCAAAACATCAAACTTGTCATTAATTGAAAGATTAGGGTCCTTTGTAAACTCCCAACTCATAGCACTAATGGCACCATTTAGATTAAATAGACCAATGTCAGTGATTGGTCTAAAGCTGACTCTTTTTTTTGTGTCACTGGTTCACTGGCAATGCCGATATTTATGCCATAGTGATCCGAAAGATTTATAGGGATAACACAAGATGTCCGCAGGTCTTCGGCCACATTAGTGAAAATATTATCTAAACACGAACTATATCGGGTATTTGAGTGAATGGTATGATCAAAGTTATACGATTTCATCAGATCAATTAGTTTAGTACAATTTTTATCCTTTGTATTAAATTTTTTAAAGATTTTTTTGAAGGCGGTTCGATTTTTTTTTTAATTTCTATATCTTTTGTTTTTTTTGCATATCACTATTGTCTATAGGGGGCTCCAAAATGTATATGGCCTAGCTACGCCTCTGACTGTTCAAAGATGATATGAACATAATGTTAAGAAATGCCCTGGTTTATGCTAATTACATGAATTTTTTCATGAAAAATACGAAAAATAAAATTAACCGAATACACTAGTTCACAAGTTCAAAAGCCATGTTAATTCTTGATAAAGCTCGCAAAATATGAGTGAGGGCTCTATATCTATTATTAATAATTTTAATTTAATGTTGAAAATAGAGCTCCGCCCGGCGAACACCAAGCCGTTACGATGCTCTGAAACCGGCCGTAATAAGTAAAAATATTTTTTTATGTTATTAAATATTAATTTAAAAATTTAAAAAAATTATGGTATTATTTAGACACTTAAAGGAACAATATCCCCGTTGGAAAAAAAAAATTTCACCGATTTTTCATAAAATGAGCCTATTGTTAATTAACATTTTTTTTTAAAGTTTGCGTTTATATTTCAAGTCGGATATAATTGTTAAACAAAACCCACTAAAATTATTTCACTTCGTGGAGACTCTATGGCAACTATACTTTATGGGATTATGACATTGCGATGTTTTTAATTGTTAGAGTCTATTAGTTATTAATTATTTAACCTAACGAAAAACTAAGAAATGAAAAAATGAAGTTGAAAAATTTTTTTATTAATTTTAATTATTATTACTGTTTTTATATTCAAAAGTACTATAATATCACATAAACTTTAAATTTTCATTGCTAATTCTTTAAACAAATTTTATAAACAAATAGATAAATTACGTATTTTTGGAAAAAAAATTTTTGCCATTTTATTAGTTATAAAATATTATGATTACGAGAAAAAAAATTTCTTAAAAAATGTTTTTAATTGTCTATCATTTTTTCCTTTTTTCAATATTTAAACAAATTATTAAGAAAAGTTTTATTAAAAATTATTAAATTGGTTTATTAGGTTGTCATTGAGAAATCCTTAATTTATCCCACTCGAACGAGGATTGGAATCCCAAATTCAGGGGGGAGGAAGTCACGAGAATATAATTCTCCTCAATTTCCGGCCTTCCCGTTGAATTTACGACCAAAATGGTTATATACAGAATTAAAGCTTATAAAATTTTCTACAAAACGAGTCGTATACAGTTTTACCGCCGGGTGCATATTATTAACAGTATTTAGTGTCTAAAGTTGAGCTAAGTTGCGTGGCCTTCAAATTTTCCAAGTTTCGTCCATGAAATTAAGTTTAATACAAACTATAATATAAGGCTGCAAAAATTAATGTATTTAAAAGGGTAAGGATTGATTTTTTAATAAGTAGACCAGATTATATTTATGACTACGTTTTATTTAATCAAGTCAGTGTCTTGCATTGTTGCAATTTTTCAAGCACTTTAATAAATGTTTCCCTTTTTAAAAAAAGGCTGAGATCGTATTGCACCCACTGAAGGGGTGAAGGAAAAATAAATATTCTGCAATTGTTGAATGTTTGAAATTATTAGGTGAATAAATTTTTTCTTGAACTTTGCTTTTATTAGACATAATAAAATAAACATTAGATACTGTTACAATTTTATACCCATAGACATCTATAAGAGTTTCCTCTATATCTTGTGTGTGAATAACAGATAACTGCACATAGTTAGTTCGGCAATAATCCGGCATCTAGAAACTATCCTGAAACTACAGACATCTATTAATGCAGTCTGTAGAGCAAAAAAAAGCTGAATGAATAATTCCTATAAGGAATTTTATGTTTGTATACTATAGAGAGGGGTAGTCCCAATCATTCATTCAAGTTTTCCACAAAAATATCATGTCCGCTACGACCGCCGCGCCGTATTGGAGAAATGACAGTCAAAATGGTTTTTTCTCAATGATCCCCTTTTCTGCTATACTAGTTTTACTCTAAAATTAGATATTACCAATGTTGTAGAAAATGAAAAAAGCTATAACTTTTATTTAAACTATTTTTCTGTATAATTATTTTATGATTTGCAGCCGTCAGAATGGCGAAAATTTGTGCTTCGCTGCAGATTTTTACAATTATCTCAGTTCCCGTTGCTCCTATATAGTAATTAGAAGTTATTGCTATTATCTGCCGATCTTATGGACTTCCTGTTCTGATACATTGGTGTTGTGCGGATGGCTTTGCAGCCACAGCCATATATTGCGAGTATAGATAGATAGATAGAAGTTATCAATATGGTAGCTTATAAAATTTCCCAAAAATGTTTGTTAAAGAATTTTCTTCTACAGTCAATTGTTTAAAAATTACAGCAGCTCGAAGTTTGAAAAATAATAAAATGTTCGAGTTGCTGTGATTTGTGAACAATTGATAGTGGAAGAAAATTGTTGGGAAATTTTATAATCTACAATATTAATTATAGCTGCGTAGTAAACATAGAATCAATAGGGACAAAGATAATTGCAAAAATCTGCAGTGAAGCATAAATATTCCTATTTTTGTACAAGTGTAAATCGTAAAGTATTAGCAATAAAGAAAAATTTTTGTATTACAATCAGTAAAAACTAGAAAAATTCATATAAAAGTCATTCTTTCACTACTGTAAAGAAACTTCCTCAAACTTCGAGCTGGTGTAATTTTTTAACGATTGACCATAGAAAAAAAACTTGTAACGAATATTTTAGGAAAGGACAAGGGTAGATAAGCTACATATTTTCGCCAATTGATGTCATAAAAATAAAAAGTTCTCCTTAAAATCATTAATAGTATACTGTGTATTTAGATGTGAAAGCAATACATGGGCTAGCGCCTCGGCCAACAATTTGCATCGTCGTCCAGGAATGTGCTTTCACACCGAAGTACACATACTATTTTTTCTGAAATCACAGTCAATATAAATTAAGAATTTGTAATAATGCATAACATTTCTTCATTACAATCTAGCTGCTTACTAATAAATGCAATTTTAATGTGAGTTGGTTTGTCTGCGTGTATTTATTTACTGTCTAAAATATACATAAAAAACCGTACGGGAATGTTACTTTCCCGGCCTAGGCCGGGAAAGTAACAGTCCCGTACGGTTTTGTTGATCGTTGCTTGGCAACGGATCTTTTCCGGTCTGTTTTCTGATAGTTTCTTAGCAACGGGCTAAAATACTGGAATTGTGCATTTTTCGATCTGAAATCGCACCGAAAATGTAAATATTGCCGATCGATTTCAGAAAAACGTTATTTATTTACAGTTGAACATATGGTCTTTATGTTTCTACACGTTTTACATTTCAAAAATAACAGTAAATCGTAATAACATTTCAAAGTAAGCATGTTTGCAGTTTTTTTGTAATTTTTGACGTTTTCCCGAGCATTTAATGCATATTTCAGTTAGATGCGCTCTATGAACCAAGAAAATCTACCTCATTTCATTGTTGAGTATTTAAACTTTTAAATAATGGTCAATTTATATTGGTTCATCAAGCGCTTCAATGTATAAAAAACAAAATCGTTTTCACGGGAGTCATAGTGGTGTCGACGTTGCGTGCGAATTTAAACGTGTCAGGGCTCAAAACCACATATTTTCGTCTATATTTAATAAATATACTTTTCTAGAACTATTGAGTAATTCATTAATTATTGATACGTTTTTTAACAAATAATAGAGCTCATTACTCTCGGTCGCGGGTAATAATTCATTACTCAATAGGCAAGGATCAATCACAAAAGACGATTTATAAATTCAAAAACATCACGAGTGCCATAACCCAATTCAATCTGTCATAAGTAGGTATCGATTTTGCCGAAAGTCAAAAAATGTCTCTTTTCCTACACTCATATCATAATCGAATTTTCGATTTCGCAGGTGCGATTCACGACGTGCATCAAATGCAATTCTTCCTCTGCATGATGACATAATATGGCCCTTCAACTCATATATTAAAAATGATCAGAACGTTTAAAGATTTCGTGTTTCGTCTTTTTTGCAGATTGCGAAAACGGGTGCGTTAACACAGGTTTTGTCAAATAAATCGAAAACCACTGCTAGTTAAAAAATAAAAATCTTCAACGAAAAGTTCATAAACTGAGGAGCAAGTTTCTGTTTTAAAATCTTCACAACTTTTTGTTTTTTCGAAGATATGGAGGTTTAAAAATGGCGTCTAACGTTTTTAAGTCAAAATAGCTCTTTAAAAGTTCTCTCCGAAACTATGGCACTTGCGCCAACATGTTAGTAAACCAAATTAAAGATTAAAAGTATTTTTTTCAGTTTTTTGTCCTGCTTAAAAAATAAAGAAGTTATGACCGATACAATGTTCGTCTCCACATTTTTTTCCTAAAACTCTCGCCAATTATTATTTTCAGCACATTTATCTTAAAGTGCAACATCCTGTTGAGTAGTCGTAGAAAAAGTTTAGTATTCTACTCACGTGTAATAGCTATTACTCACTCGGAATAATTACGACACTCGGCTCGTTCCGTAAACGTCATCCTCTTAATTAAAAGCCATCATTACACATTCATTGAATAATATACTATTTTTCAAAGAACTGTTGTTTATTACTTGTCATATACTACTCCGAAATTATAATGACATATGACTTGGCCGATGGGCGAAAAAAGGCCCTTATCTGCCTTGTACTTTATAATCTACAATATTGGTATTAACTTATTATTAGGTGGGAATAACGGGAACCGAGATAATTGCCGAGATAATCTGTGGCGAAGCACAAATTCTTATTTCTGGTGGATGTAAATCGTAAAGTATTAACAATAGAGAAAAATTGTTGTAGCTTTTCTATTCTTTACAATATTGAAATAGCCAATTTTAGGATAAAAGTGATAAAACTAATAGGAAATGAGATAATAGGGAAAAACCCATTTTGACCGTAATTTTTCAAACATGGAGGTCGTAGCGGATACGATATTTTTGTGGAAAACTTGAATTAATGATTGGGGCAACCACCTCTACCACCTATAGTATAAAAAAAAGAAAATCTCTTGCAGGTATTATTCACGGGTCAAATGACAGATTGACTGTACTCTATCTAGAATAATGCAGAGAATTCCACAAATGCTTACTTAACTATATAAATAGAGCGCGAAGGCCGGGAGTACAGTTCAGTTCAAATAGTGAGTTCAGAACAGATCAAGAAGAAGTAAGCAAAGTAATAAAGTGATTGAATTATTGAATTATAGTACTCAGTGTTATATTTAGTGAAGTAATTAGTTGTTGTAATCAGTACGTAAATTAATAAATTAGTGTTTAGTGTTACCCTGGTGTTATAATTTCGGAACCCACAGTACAGGGTGTTTACTAAGGGGTGTAAATGTAGAAGAACCTTAAACACAACGGATGCGACACTAATTAATTAATTAATTAATTATGGGCACTAGTCGCGTTCCCTCTTGATTATGTGTAGTTGTTTTCACTCCCAGTTGAGTTCTATATGTTTAAGGGATGTTTGATAGGTGAAAAAGGTAAAAACTATACTTACCGCAGATTGCTAACTGCCTTCTCTCTGTGTGGCTTCTCTAGCAATGCACTTTAGCTTATTTATCTATCACTGTAATGGATCATGTGCTTAGGGATCTCTGATTCACTTTTATAGAAAATCCCCCTCGAGCTTTCGCGATCCGATTGATGTATTGGGTTACAGACTTGCGGAGTCGGGACGCCCAATACTCAACTCCGATCTATCACACAAAAGCCTTTGAGGGAAAAGACTTACAGATAAACATTCAATCAGTAAAAGTTATTGATTAGAATCAAAAATAAATACAAATAAGTTTACGCCATAGCCTATCTAAGAGAATATATTTTAATAAATTGCCTCTCCAAGCAGGGCAAGGACGAGTAAGGACGTTTGTATCACAACTAGCATTTAATGGAAAGTAGGCATGAGCGATGTGACATGACCTCGCTTTCAAGCTGCTTTTTTGCAAATGACCTTTTTTATCTTACTTATACACAAGGCGGTTTTCTCTATAATGTTGCCACTTTAAAGACCTGCATTTGGTTTTGCTACCACAGCTTTCTGCCGACTCTCCAACGCACGCATCCAACTGACGAGTCGCTGAATGAATCTAAATTTGTTTTATTCGAGAAACCGGCCTTGGCGCACTTTTGAAAAAGTATAATATATTTTTCTCCTTGACCAAAATTCTACTTTTATTTTTTGTGCACTTTTCCATGACCATAATATACTTTTACTCTTACACCCTGGACATAATAGCTATTTGTGTATTAAGAGCGCAAAGTGATATATTGTCGCTCTGAGCGAGAGCGGCAATGTCACTTTGCTCCAAGGGCAGATCTAGAAATTTCAATAATTTTTTTCTGGTCTGTGGCGCATGGGACCCATACGAAATATGGGAAATAACATCTAGAGAAGCACTCCTCTAACGACTCCTAAAAAATTTTGAAAAAGCAGTTTGCGAAAAAATTTTTTCAAAATTCGAGTGCCCCCCCGAGCCAAGGGACTCCCGTTTAAAATTATTCTTTTTTGTCATATACATTTTACTTTTCATAAAAATGCAACAATAGGTTTTGGAGTTTATGAAAATATTTTTATTACTAACTGAGATACAACGAATTGAAATTTTGTAAATTGTTAAATTGTAAATTACAAAATTACAGTTCATTGTATTTCAGTTAATAATGAAAATATTTTCATAAACTCCAAAACCTATTGTTGGATTTTGATGAAAAATAAAATGTATATGACAAAAAAGAATAATTTTAAACGGGAGTCCCTTGGCTCGGGGGGGACACTCGAATTTTGAAAATTTTTTTCGCAAACTGCTTTTTCAAAGTTTCTTAGGGGTCATTAGAGAAGTGCTTCTCTAGATGTTATTTCCCACGTTTCGTATGGGTCCCATGCGCCACAGACGAGAAAAAAATTATTGAAATTTCTAGATCCGCTTTGCTCTCGAATTACACACAGGATTTTTTCTACAACCGGTGTTTTTATAAAAATGTTTGGTAAAAATTAATAATTACTGATAACCTCAAATATGGCAGTTCAGATTTCAAAACGTGAGCATCAATTTGCGCTACACATGTTTTTATAAAAATGTTTGTTAAAATGGTATTTACTGCAAAATGAAATAAAAAATTTCACTAATTTGAGGTGAGGTGAGGTGAGGTGAGGTGAGGTACGGTACCGGTTTCAGTGAGTGGACATCGATCGGCGAAGTCAAGCACGCCGATGCGAGTCCATCACTTGGATGGGTGACCGTAACTCATCTCGCCGTCCTGGTTAAGTGGTAGAGTAGCATTAGCTAAACTTCGCCAGGACGTTAATCTAAATAAGGCATTAAAAAAAAAAAAAAAAAAAAAAAAAAAAAAAAAAAAAAAAAAAAAAAAAATTTCATCGTTTTCCATTGAATTTTCACGTAAAGGCATTTTTATTGTACGAGAACGATCTTAAAATCACGCGCTGGTAACAAAATTGTCGTCAAATACCCACAATACTTACTTTTGTGTCAAAAGTCGCAGATACACTAGACGTTTCTTTATTATGGTTTCCATGGTAACTAAGCGTTTACTTTGTCGCTCGCTCCTCGGAAAAGTGCAACTTTGCGCTTTCTCTTGGAAGCGCAAAGTTGCACTTTTCGCTCGGCTGTAGAAAAACATATTTTCCTAAGTGAAAATTCGGTGCTTCTTCGAATTTTCACCTGGTAGTGCCTTATATTTCTACGAGCGTGTATGAATCCTTTTGTGCCAGTCTTCGGCGCCGATGCCTTAAATATGGTTAGTTATGCTCTAAATTGTCTTTTCATAAAGTAGAAGTTTCTATTTATTCTTCGACTTAGGTCTATTCTGGGAGGTTCTATAACATAAACACGTAACAATACTGATTTAACCAAAGCTGTCAAAAACACTAATAAATCCATAACTTCATCAAATTATCAACTACAATTACAGAATCATAATTGTATGATAATTGAACTGCGGTATTTATAATTAAAGAGTTTGCATATTCAGTGGTTTGCCATCACAAACAGGTATACGAATATCTAGAATACTTAGAAAATTTGTGGGCCAAGCAACTTAGCTCAACATTGGATGCTAATTCTAGAGAGTTTTAGTTCATTCATTTAGTCAGTTGGGGCTTCCCTGACGTAAACTGTTTCTTTAAAATGCACCCAAACAAAATAAATAGGGTGTAAATCAGGACATCTCGCTGGCCACCTGATTATGACCTTTAAACAAAAAAATTGATACCTTATCTGGTTGCCACGTTACCAAAGTATATTTGTGCCGAATTTCAGGTCAGTAGTTTTAGCACAGTGGTGATTTTTGTATGCAGTGTTATTTATAGTTTATTTACATTTTGATTTTTTGTTTGGCCTAATCAGATTAACAGGACCCGAGATATAAAAAAAAAACGAAACAAAAACAAGTTTTTTAAAATTAAAACTTAATTTCCAAAAAACGCTCACCTGCCAGATTGGACAAACCTTTAGTGTAACTTCCTGGTAACTTACAGATTACATTTCCATAAAAAATTACCCTCCCCAAGCCATAATTGAAAAAAATACAGTTTTTTTTTCGAGTAATGCAATTTTTACGAATATTACATTATAGTTATAGTTCACTTTTTTCACAAAAAGTGAAAATAATGGCCTGTTTTTCTATTTTAAATTGCTTCCACTTCGAGTTGGTTTCTGCAAATCTAGGTACATTTTATTTATGTCGAAATATACCAGAAAGTAAGTTGATAGTAAGTTAGTGTTAGCTGAAGGAAAAACCTTGTATTTGACGCAAATCATTCAGAAAATATAAAAGTTATTGAACACTTTATTTTAAAAAAACGTACATGAAGATGGTCATGGCCTTTAATAACGTTTGGCGAAAACAGAAATACTGCTAGTGTAATAAGGATCGTTTACCAACCAAACTGACATCGTTGGGGATGCTACAAATTAAAATACAGCAATTACAACCAATAGAATTAACTTATTTTCAAAAAAACTGCAAATGTGTGTCCTATAGAATGTTCAACAACTATATAAAAACTTCAATAAACCTACGAAGAGTATACTGTTTACATCTAGTTATAACTTTGTTGTTATAAGTAGCTGAATTTGTTAAAAAAATATATATATACTGACCTATAGGCACTTTGATAGAGAATAGAGCAGAATAGAATTACACTATGAGTATCAAAAGAAAAGTTCGTTTACCAAACTCTTGCCATCAAAAAAACAATCAAATAAAAAAATAATTAAAATGTTGATATGTCAGAAAATTACGTGCAGTTGAAGCATAGTAAACATTTCGGGCTTTTGGCTAAAATTAATTTTATCATCTTACATTTTCAAATATTTTTTTATCACTTCCAAAGAAACTTAAACTAAAACGCTGCCTCTACTCAGCACGGCTTATTGTTCCGTGATTAACCAATACTGCTAATGTAGGTGCATATGCAACCATATATTATTTATTACAATTAACTGATCATGCTTTTTGGTATTGGTAGAGGGTATACAGTGTGCAGCTCGACCCCGTTTATTATCATCAGGGCTCTTATCAGACACGTGAATTGCCCCACTGGGCACTGAACACCATGGAGCAATCTAGGCACTGGTAAACTCTCTTTAGCCCTGCCATCTGCCATATACCCATGGTCAGGGCCTAGTGGGGTGAGTTAATATCTCAGTTTCTGCACGCACATTAATCATCTGCACTTTTTGCATCTGCACCCATTTTCATTTCATCTAATAACTAGCTCAGTAACTGAAATTATTCACTAAATAAGGGTTGGTCTTATTGTTATTAATTTGTCCGTCATTTATTTATATATTTTTTAACCATTCACGATGGATATTTATGAGCATTTCTTAAGAAATTCCATTAATAATACATGACTACATGACTTTGTTATAAATGCCACAAAAAAATTATAATGATTCTGGACCTATATATTTACCCATGTTAGTGATGCAGAGAACTTATAAAATAAAAAGTTACAACTATAGGTATAAAAAAGATGACTTGCCAATCGTATATCCCAGATAGCACAAGATATTTAAGAATGATTTGTAAATGTCCTCTGAGGAATGTATATATTCGAAATATTATTATATTAGTCCAGGAATATATACAATTTAACACTCCATAAGAAACATATGTCGATCTCGGAATATTTTATACGAATAATAAAGGAATATTCTTTCTGAATAATAGTAATTCTTAGTAGATGTACAGGGTTGTTCATTATATATTGACGCCCCTTTATTTCTCTTATTATTGGAAATAAAAAAAAAATCGGGCCCCTCGGAAGCCCGGGCCCCTAAACTCAGTACCCAATAGCCCCCCTTATACGGGAGGGGGGCTGCCACTAATATATAACAAATACTAATAACCCTCTAAAGAAGTTAACCAAATAATAAGCATAGCCTAATAAGCAAAGTTACTTGTACTTTATGTAGGGTAACCCGGGCTTCCGAGGGGCCCGTAGCAAGGATCCGCCAGAGATCTTGACAACATTTTTGTTTCAAATTTCTACCCCGCCGCTCATCAATTATTAGGTGCGGGGGGCCGCCAGTGAATTTGGTACCGGAGCTCATGGTTTGATGTGGGGGGCCTGGCCCGAGGCAAGCATCAAAGATAACCGAAGGTTTCAAGCATCTGCGAAATACTACGAAGTCTAAAATATAAATCTCGTAGTGATTTGTGATATCTTCAGGCAGACCCACATCAAACAATGGGCCCCGGTACCAAATTCACTGGTGGGCCCCCGCTACGGACCCCTCTTAAATCAACGGACCCCCGTGCTTAATAATTGATAAGCGGGGAGGAGAAATTTGAAAAACAAATTTTTGTCAAAGTCTTTGGCGGGCCCTTGGTAGCCAACGGGTTCCCGCGCTTAATAATTGAAGCCCGTGCCCTAAACTCAGTACCCAATACCCTGTCGTCATGCAGAATCATAGATAAAGTATGCAGTAGCGCAGCCAGCTTTATAGCGCGAAGGGGACAGCCGTTTAAAAGGCGATATAAAAAAAATGCAAATAAAAATAAAATACGAATTTTTATCTACAGCAGGGGCGCTACATCCTGGGGGTGAGGACAGAGTTTCCCCTCAAATTACTCTTAAAATATCTTTTATAAAAGATCATTGTCAAAGAACTTTTATAGTCTAATGGTGGTCTTAAAATTAAATAAAATAAGTCATTTCGAAAGTAGAAATTAATGATTTATTAATTTAACGGATAATCATTTCAATAAATACAATAACAAACATTTAAAAATGCATTTGAAAAGTAACTAAGTAACTTAAGTACAATTATCATAAATATATTAAGATGTTGAAATAAGTAATTTGTTAAAATAACTAATGTATCAAAATACCTTTTTTTGGAAGTACCTAGCAACACAACACTTACCACCCATTACAGTCTTTAAAATTCAACCAAACCGAACAGTCATTCCAAGGTAATTTCTTTGAAAACTCACGTTATTTACAATAAGCAAACGGACTCCTGCACTATCAATTTAATAAATTTATTAGCTTAATGTCCAGCACACAGAGCAGAAATGTAATATATAAAGCCGTGACAAAGTATCAACACAACACTTATTAAAATCCATAACAGTCTTTGAAATTCAACAAAACCGAACAATCTTTTTAGGCAATTTCTTCGGAAAGTCACGTTTTGTACCAGAGCTGGGCAAATACTTTGAAAAAGTATTTAAATATTAAATACTAAATACTTTCAGAAAATTGAAAGTATTTAAATATTAAGTATTTTCAAAAGATAAAAGTATTTAAATAATAAATAATAAAAGTAATTAAATAGTTTAAACTTAGTATTTAAATACTTTCTGAATATTTAAATACTTTGATAACACTGAAATATTTTGAACCCCCGATCCTTTAGGACAATGTTTTTCATAAAGATTAAAGCCTAAGGAATAATTTAAGACATGTCCTAAAAAAAAATTGGCTGCACTTTCAAAATGGCGTCACTAAGAGAAATGTTAAAAACGTGCAATCAGAAAGAGAAGAAAGCTTTATTTTACTCGTTAGAACTGCTAAGAATTTTTAGAGGTTCCGTAGTATGCATTTAACCATGCGCTTGGCCGCGCAGAGTGGCAAAGTTACTTCATTATTTTTTTTTTCAGGAATACCGTGGCTTTAGCGATAAATTTTATTAGAATATTTTTTGTTCAGAAATATGTGTTCTATTCTATTTTTGTTTTTTTTCTACCCTGACTTAATTGAAAAAATGGATGAAAAAAAATTTTCTTTCCCTTTTTTTTTGTATGTTCTGCATCCGAGCGGAATGTAAACTTTTCAGGATATTATTCTATACACTTTCAAGAACTCATAAAAAAAAGTATTTAGTTTGCAAGTTTTTGTGGGTTTCACTATAAAACGTTCTCTGTCGTCTGGGCTACTTTACCAAATTGTATTTTCTATTTTTGTAGAAATCAATAAAGACTTATTATTATCATTATCATTATTATATTAAATACTATTTGACTATTTGAGGTGTCAAAATTTTAGGTTTCATGACTTTCATGAACTTCTACAACACTATTTTAATCAAAAAACATGTGTGTTAACATCAGAGCTGGGTAGTATTCGAATACAGTATTCGGATACTTTTTCTGTATCCGAAAGCTGTATTCGAATACTTTCTTAAAATTGTATCCGTTATCCGCATCCGACACAAATTAATAAAGTATCCGTTATTCGAATACATTAGGCGAGTATTCGAATACTGATAAAAATATTCGAATACAAATAAAAGGATCCGAATACTGAAAATATCCAAATACCATAAAAATATATATACATATATTAAATATTATTTCCTAGTAATTCTGTATAAAAAGTCCTTCTAGCTATTGTTGGAATGTCGATATAACGTACAGAATGGTTAAAAAATACGAAAACTTGAAATTGTTACAAAAGTAAAGTACCTACCAGTTCTTCAAGCAAAAGTTGAAAATATTATAGGAAAAATTGTTTTTAATGTTGAGATAGAAGTTTAGTTATGAAATTTGAAAGCTTCGTCTCAGTTTTAAGATTAAAGTAATTTTACAAAGTTAATCAAAGTGGCAAGTTTTCTTATTTTTTAACCACCTTGTCCACCAACCCAGGAAAATTACTTTCCCAGTTTAGGCCGGGAAAGTAACTTTCCGGACTGTTTTCTGATAGCTACTTAGCAACGGGCTAAAATACCAGAATAGTGTATTTTGAGATCTAAAATTGCTCCGAGAAAGTAGACATTCTTGACCGATTTCAGAAAAAATTAATTTGTTGTTGGTGTTTTACTACAAAAAAAAAATACAAATAAAATATCCAAAGGCACTTCAGGGAAAATATTCATTTCCTTGGAACAGTTTCTACATATATTTATTTAAACGAAACAGATAGCGTCTCGGACACCTTTAAAGAAAACTGAACTTCATAAATTATTTTTATCACAAACGGAAGAAAAGTATCCGGTATCCGTATCCGAAAAAAGCATTCGAATACAAGGTATTCGGATACTTTTTAAAGCAAAAAGTATCCGTATCTTATCTCTGGTATTCGAATACATTTGATGTATCCGTATCCGGTATTCGAATACATTCTAACTGTATCCGACCCAGCTCTGGTTAACATTAACAGTTAACACTTACTGTCTATGTCTGCTCTCAACTAACTTTCTGGGAATTATTAAGACGTGAATGACTGAAGACTGAATGATGCAATGTATTTATTAACTACATAGTATAGTACATATCTTGATGCTTGACGAGTATCTGCCTGTCTCCCTGGCGTATTTGATTATATTTGTTGTATTTATTTAAATACTAAGATTCAAATACTTCTGAGAGTATTTAAATACTGTTAGAAAAGGATTTAAATACTTTTTTATAAGTATTTAAATACTTCCCAGTTACTTAAATAGTTTAAGTATTTATAAATACTTTAAGATCATTTTCACAAATACTAAGTAGTAAATATTTCAGATAAAGTATTTGCAAGTATAAATACAAATACTTGTTGCAAAAAATATTTAAATACTCGGTATTTAAATACTTTCTAGTATTTAAATACTTATGAGGTATTTGTAAGTACATATTTGCCCAGCTCTGTTTTGTACAAATAAGCAAACGTACTCCTGCACTATCGATTTAATAATTAATTATTCTTAGCTTTGTCCAGCACAAGGTAAACAATAATGGCATAACTGACAACGGACACCAAGTCGCGCAAAATGCAGATTTGCGCAGCCGTCATATGACTGAAGAGTGAAAGTAGTGACACAAGTGCATGACGTGATATCGTCACTAAAACAAAGTTTTCTAAAAAATGGGAGTGTGCATGGCCTTTCTGACACGTCAAAGATATAATTTAAATTGTGTCACTTTTTCTAGTATTGATCGATTAAGAAAATCGAATAGTTTTTTAAAGTGGAATATGTAACCTACCTAATACCCTCACTTCACTAGTTCCTTTTTACATAAAATATGTGATTTGCTCCAATAGAAACTGATAGAAACATATTAGTGTGGATCTATAGGTATCAATACTACAACATCGACTATGCTATGATTTAAAAGTGTAGACAGTGGAGGAATGCGAGTTGGGGCTCTTAAAAGGTGGAGCGGCACGTGCTTTAGAATGCGTATGACACTGCAGCACACGACCGCCAAGCAGGCGTGCCGCTCAGGGTTGGCATGTTTAAAACAAAATGTTTTAAACAAAGTGTTTAAAACATGTTTAAAACATTGCACTGTGTTATAAACAAATGTTTAAAACATATTTAATACACAATGCTATGTTTTAAACAACTGTTTAAAACACAGTTTAAAACACAGTGTGATGTTTTAAATAAATGTATTATTTTGGAGTTTGTGGAAAAGCAGGAAAAGTGCCGATGATGGTCCATTCTGATAAATAATTGCGATATAGTGGTCATGTGCACTAAACTAAGCATTTTATTTGTAAAGTGCTGTAAAATCCGTTTAAGAGCGCCATTTGACATCAAGTAATAATAGCAGACATAGTGTGCCTGGCACCATTTAATTTTAGTTGAATATAGTTTTAAATGTTTTAAACCTGTTCTAAACATGTTTTAAACATACCATTTAAAACTTAAAAAAAACCTGTTTTAAACAAAAAAAACTGTCCAAAACAAAAAAAAACTGTTTTTTTGTTTAAAATGAAAAAAAACTGTTTTTTTTCCAACCCTGGTGCCGCTACACTTTTAAGATCCACAACCACATTCCTCCATTGTCTATACTTTTAAATCATAGTATACATGAGTAAAAAAAAAATTAATTGCATAACTATGTTAAAGAAGCTAGTTGGTTTAAAGCAATGTCATGAGACAAAACACTTGTTATGAATAAAGAACGTCAACTGTTTTTTGCACGTCAAGATTTTGTTGGAAATTATATTAGTGGCAGCGGTGTAGCTACGGAGGGGGGAGGCACTCTGCGCTCCCTTCCCGGCCCCATAATGTGGCGCCCCCCCGTAGATAAATATTCGTATTTTAATGTTATTTGCAACTTTTTATACCGCCCCTTTAAACGACTGCCCCCTCCGCCCCAAAAAACTGGCTACGCCACTGATTAGTGGATGATTTCAGTTGATGCGTACCTAGCTTAGGGCCAGTTGTACGAATTAAGTTGAGCCAAGTTCAGCTTAAACTAAGATCAAAAGCCAAGGTTACGATTGTTACAATAATCATAGCCATGGATTTTGATCTAGGTTCAAGCTGAACTTGGCTCAACTTAGTTCATACAACTGGCCCTTATAGTTCTTATATCACTACTAAATAAACTGTTACCTTAGGTACTAACAATTCAAGCAAATTCTCATAGAATTCCATCATAAGTCCTTCCGTTACTAATATACATTTTACAGGCTATTTTCTCGCTTTTGTCAAATTTTTGAGCTACTATATTTTTTTTAACTGTTGTATCAAATTACTTAATGTAAATAAATAAATAACAAACAATGTGTAAAATGTTCGGGCATCATTATGATGTTCTTTTAAAGAAATGCCAAAATGTTAAGCATATTTAAAAAATAAATCTGTTTTTAGTCACTATGAAAGCCAAGTTTAGATCAACACAATGATTATATATTATATTGAAGTAATTTTAAGAATCTTTTACATAATTACTTTTTTAGAATGTCCTACTTTAAGTAAAGTGAATTTTTTAAATTTTGATAAATGAGCCAAAAATGAGCAAACTTTCCACAGTCATTTAAATAAACGGCATTACACTTTAAATTATAAACGCTATTACATATTTTATTTTCCATACTGTAAAGTACACATGTTAAATTTGCAGCCAAAAGATTAAATACAGGGCCAGTAGCAATAACTATAAATGCCATTTTGTTGATTATGTCTTTAAAATGAAATATTTATGGCAATTCAATGTAATATTTTTAATTATAAAATGAAGATAAAATATTAAAATAACCAAACCTTTTTTTCTAATGCAGGACCATTTGATACCGAATTCAGCATGGAAAGATTATTCTGCCAACACGAATTATGCATTTGATGCTTTTGAAGCAGAAGAAAAGAAACAAATGAATGGCAAAACTCGCAACGAACGTGAACGCAGTGAGACTTTACCATCTAAAAACCACTCTCGGCCACAGAGGCCCCAAGGAAGGCCGCCTAATATCCCTACACAACCACCTGGTGGATATATGGGAGACACTAGGTCATTGCAAAGGCCAAGGGGCGCTTATCCCTCTACTAATATGGAGAGGGCCACATTCTCCTTGCCGAGAACAGCCTATGAAAGAAATAACAGGCCAGGCCAAGACATGCAGCCTGACTTCTATTTCATGCCATCACAAAGAAAGTATTCGGGGGAAGTTGTAAGAGTTTATGTGGACTATAATAATCAGCCCAAGTGAAGAACCTGAAGTTCTCCGTTGAGTTTTCGAACAAATTTTACCTTTTTGTATAGAAATATAATCATATTGAGTCATTAAAAGAAATAAAATTCGTGTATGTAATGTAAATAACTCAAATCTTCATCAAAGATTAATGAAAATAGTAAAAAATCATATCTCACCATAGTTACTGAATTACTTTTTCCAGTAACATTTTTAAATGCAGCAGTTCTTAATATTTATTGTATCATTTGTACCAGACACACATTTTACTGACTCACTATGCACAAAGGAGTTAAGTTTTATATTTATATTGCATTAATTTATTTTTGTATATATGGCTTCTTTTCTACTTTTTTGATATGGTTATCTTCTAGAGGCTGTATGTATGAAACAAGACAACTTAAAGAATAATCTTTTCGTGCAGAACATAATGATGTGCCCACATCTTTAGAAATTCTAGATAATGACAACTTTACACACACCAAAGTCTTTGATAAGAGAAAGAATGTCTAACATATAAGTTTTGTCACTAGGAGATAGGTATGGCAAAAGTATCGGCCTACACTCTACTTAAATATGTACATATTATTCTTCCATTATTTTGGACATTCTTTCGTGTTACATACCCTACCTAAGTCAAATAGAGTACAGTAGTTTTAGTATATATTATGGCTAGTACATACAACAAGTATTACAGCTAGTACATTTAGTACCAAGCTGCCAATTATTTTTTTTTGTTTCATATAAAAACAAAATTTGTAATTTGCATTAACATAGAAGTAAATGGAACTAGGGTGAAAATGGTAGCTTTCAGCTGCAGAAACTATATGGTTGAGGGATCACTACATCTCACATTTACTTAAGTAAAGTCAGGTGATATTTTGTTGGTAGAACACATCTTTTTTAAAACTTTGTACTTCCAATAACATTAACGATGAAGAAAATTTTTAGAAATGTTACTCATTACCCGAATGAAATGCATCTTATTAATTTTACATTGTAAGTTATTAGTCGAGTCAATGAAGGTTTTCACTTCTTAATTCTCAGCAACAGCTCTGATTTTGATCATTGTTTTTTTAAAATGTGTCTTTTTTAATATTATTCAAAATCAGAAACATCCCAAGTGGCGCAAATAACTATTTATATTGTTTAAAAAATAATAACAAAATTTACAAAAAAATATACTTTAAAATTTTTTTCCGCGATATTTTTATTGCAAATTTAGGTTAAAAAATGTTTCTCACAGTCGGTTGATAATTATTTATATTGTTTAAACGATAATAACAACTTTTACAGGAAAAATCTATTTTTTTATATTATATAGTTATATAGTGCCGATGTGTGCTTTTACCCTGGGGGTGGATGCCACCCCTCCTCGGGGGTGGAAATTATTATGTTCAAAGTAACTGCAGGAATCGATAGAGGAATGAATTCTAAGCAATAAATGTTCTATGAAATTTTTTCAATGAGTTAATACTTTTTGAGTTATTCTTGATTGAAAATGTTGATTTTTCACCTAAAAAATGCATGTTTTAGAAGGATTTTTAACTCGAAAACTTTACGTTTTATCAAAAAAATGATTATAAATCTCAAAAACGAAAGGTTCAAGGAAGTTCACGCCTTGTAGCCCTTAAAGTTCATCGAGCCATAACCCAGTTCGTATTGCATCTACAGAAATTTAAAAAAAGCCAATCGATTTGTAATTTTATAGGCTTCATTTTTGTTCATAATAATTTTTTTGGTAAAACGTAAAGTTTTCGAGTTATTAGTGAAAAATCGTTCTAAAACATGCATTTTTTTAGATGAAAAATCAACATTTTCAATCAAGAATAACTCAAAAAGCATTGACTCACCGAAAAAATTGCATAGAACATTTATTGCTTAGAATTCATCCCTCTATCGATTTCTGCAGTTACTTTGAACATAATAATTTCCACCCCCGAGATGGGGTAAAAGCACACATCGGCACTATATAACTTTTGTTCCTTGAGCCATTCCCTAACTATTGTCCAAGTTTCACGTCAATCGGTTTTATCAGAAAGAATTTTGAGCGAAAATATCAGGGAAAAAACATAAAAAAACAGATATTTCCTGTAAAAGTTATTATTGTTTAAACAATATAAATAATTATCAACCCCGACTGTGAGAAACATTTTTTAACTCAAATTTTCAATAAAAACAACTGTTTTATAAATATCACGAAAAAAAAATTTTTAAATATATTTTTTTGTAAATATTGTTATTATTGTTTAAACAATATAAATAACTATTTGCGCCACTTGGGATGTTTGTCTGATTTTGAATAATATTAAAAAAGACACATTTTTAAAAAAGAATGATCAAAATCGGAGCTGTTGCTGAGAATTAAGAGGTTTTGACGATTTTTAGGCTTCATTGACTCGAGTATATATTGGTGTATAACCTTTAGCCCACTGCGTTACTGAAAAGGTAGGGCAGTGGGATAAAACGTGTGGCAACAGGCTTGATCACACTGTCTATCGTATTTGTGGTTTGATTCCCAGCTCTCACACTGGCAATGTCAGTGGATGTTGTATGTTTTTTTCAAATGCATAAGCCACCTCCCAAATCGCCTTGGCTCTGGATTTATAGTTTGTCTAATATAAAACACCATAGAAAGAAATGGAACACAAGCTGGCCCAATTTGACCCGCAATCAATCTATTTTCATAGGCCCATATTAGAAATCACAATAATTTATAAAATCTATCAACAACACGTCATAGAAAGTAGTGGAACACAAATTGGTCCAATTGGATCCGTAACCATTTGTTTTCATATGCGAAATCACCATGATTTAAAAACTTTTAAACACTGATTTGACTTAACCACAATGGAATGGAATGGGCTTGTTACCGATAATTATTTTTTCGTTATTTTTTTATTGCATTCAATATAGAATTCGGTTAAAATTTCAACTTCATAAGTATATCCAATCATTAGATATTTGATGTTAAAGATTGAGTTCCAGGACAAAGCGCTTTGCCGACTCATGACGTCATTCTGCATAAACACTACTCATTTTAAACAAGCAAGAAGATAAAACAGATATAATTTAACAATCAAACGCCGCTCCCATAGAGAAACAAATAACACCCGCCACACGTTTGGGGCATGTGCATCATATAAATAACATAACTTCAATTGTTATCATTTCTCATATTTAATGTTTATATACTCATTTTTAACTTGGAGCCAAACTGGCTCCAAGCAAATATTTAAAGATTCAATATTGTTGATTGATACAAATAGACTGCTAATTTTAGGTTAGATTCCTAACCTGCAAAAAGTGTCTTACTTTATTGTGACAAACTATTTAAAACTTCATAAACATTACATTGAACTAGATTTTGGTTGAAAGTACAGGAACCACGCAGAAATTTTAATAATAGCTATGTAATACTTGTAAATCTTAAGAAAGATATATTTTTGAGGTTAGCTGTGCAGTCACATTAAATCTCGACTGTCGCCTGATCAGCATCTGCAAAGTGACGTCACACGAAGCTCCGCCCCGTTTTCACGTGGTCCAACTTTGGTAATTTATTTAACCCTTTGTGGACTGATAAAAACCGACAGGGAATACGATTATTGCCTTTATGAATCTTATGATTATCATGAATATACTTAAGGATGTGTACTCTGAGAGAATTCTTATCTGGGTAGGAAAAATTTTTCGTGGTGAAGGTAGAACTGGTATTGTCTACCAGTTCTACTGATATCATTAACCATTTTCTTTTCCAATTAATTTTTTTCCAATCCATTTTTTTCCAATGGACAGTTCGCAATTAAAATATGCTGTACTAGTGGATCTTCACGTGGGACCCTGAGACATCATTGTTCTATCGAATACATAAAATCAAACAACTCTTGATAAACCATTCTCAACATTATTTCAGGTAATGAAAAACAAGATACATTATTTTTGTCACAAAATTTCATTAATTCATTATTTGTTGTTAAAGTTAATTTTTGCGTGCATAGGGTGGTTCCACGGGGTATCCACTTGTGCGCAAAGGGTTAAGGGCTTAAACGTCTTAATAAAAACCTAAAAATTTGGAAATTACCTTAAAAAGTGTTCTACTTTCGATTTCTAAAATTAAAAAAAAAATGCTGAACAACGGCCCTATTACATCAATCTACACATGAACATATAAAAAATAATCAATAAAACACCATGGAAACAATTGAACACAAATAGATGACCCAATTTGTCTCCAATCAATCTGGGTTTTGTTCAAATAGCCAATTTTTAATTTATTATAATTGGAATCATTATTATTTTGATTGCATCTTTTAAAGCTGTCCATGGCTCTCATTCAGTATTTTTAATGTTCATTTATTTTTCACAATTTTTTTTAAGAGCCCACCCAAGGACCCAAGTCCTTCTAAAAGTGTAGATGTAGTTTGTGTTTCAACACCTTTACAAAATACTTCATGAACTCAGTTTTAAAGAGGAAAAAGTAAACTTTATGCAGATAAGTAAACTTTCACATGCAATACTTTTAGAGCCATAATACAAAGTGAAGCCATTGGTCCATTCCTTATTTATTCAGTATTGATTTCTTGTTCTGCTATCTCATATACATAGAGAAAAATTGTTTTAGTAACTTTTGTATATGGAAAAGACCTTGTTGCTTTGTTTGTAATAATTTTGCATTTTTTTAAGCAAAATTATTTAAAAACATTCTGTACAAGATCATTAACTCTACAAAAATATCATTTATTTGCACAATTGTTCCTGTTACTTTTTAACGACCAATTTGGACCATAATTTTTTACAAATGGAACAAAATGACACAATTTTTTTTTTAGATATACATGCACTCTTCAAGATGCCACCAGTTGCGCTTTTTTTAAATGAGTCAATAAATACTAAATAATATATAAATGTTAATTATATTAATATTTTCCAGTAATTCAAAATTGTAAAAATTGACAGAATGATTGAAACAATGGAAGCAAGAAGACGAAATTCAAGGCGTTTTAGTGTTTTACATTTCTAAAAGAAATGGTATTATGGTAAAAAATTTCAAAAAAAACTTTTTGAAAAACTAAAGTGAAAAATCCAATGTTTCTCTAATCTTCAGTACCACAAAATTGATATATGCCACCATCAGATAATAGACAGTATGAATGCCAAAAAACCCTTACGAGCCTGTGTATACTTTGATTACTTATACTTAAATCTCACTATTAACAGCTTACCTTCAAATGAGTTCACATAATTATCTTCATCAACCAAGTTGTAATTTTTTGTTATATGTACGAGCCTTTAAGGGCACTACGTTATGTCAAATTAACACTTACCATTTCAGTCCTAAGTTAAATTAGGTAGTAAGAGACCAAATAACATATACTATTGTTGTACATATTACTAAATTTTATTTATAGTTGCAATGTTTTATATTAAAATTGTAGAATACTCTAATATAAATAAGATACTTAAAAATTTATTTGTATATTAGTAATTGTTTTATAAGATATTTGTTGTATAATAAATAAACCACATAAATATACCAAAAATATGTTTTTATTTCAATTACTATCTTCAGAAACATTCTAAACTAATATTTGGTGTATGGTGTGGGTATTTTCATAATTGGGAAATAAATACATCACAATTGAAATTAAATATAACATGCCGATACAGAAAATATACATAAAAAAAGAAATACAAAAATAAACAGCTATTTAGGCGCCACTCCCTAGCATTGCTACAATATACATATTTGAAGGAAGTCTCAAAGTCTCCTAAACAGGTGGTTCAGTAAATCACCAGTCAATTACTTATAACCTATGATTTGTTATTGATTGACAGAACATGACGAGGGATACTTGCTTTTAATATATCTCCTTAATAAATTCTAAATTTATTCGGCATTTGTTCAAAATTATTCTATTTGAAATTGTTTCTACCACGAAAATGAAATATTAGAAATTAAGAATTTTAATTTTAAATCTAAACAACACAATTTGATGACAAAGATATTTATATACAGTATTTGCGACCTGTCAAGCTGCCCTCCAAAATTATTTGTCACCAAACGAATTGTAAATTTTGGTCATAAATGTCAATTTATGCAATAGTAAAGAGATGATGCTATTCAGAGCAGAGATGGCAATGGGTTTTTTCCCTCATCGGGAATTTTGGAATTTTCCCAAAAATGTTTTTTTTCCTGGGAGGGTTAAAATGAAAAAACCGGTCTTTTTCCCATTTTTGAATTTGCCACCAATTTTAACTTAACTTTTAGGCTAAAAGGTAGGTTATGTTAGAAATTTTCCCAAAAATAGGTTTTTTTTCCTGAGAAGGTTAAAATAAAAAAGAACTGTTTTCTTTTCCCAAAGTTAGGTTAGATCCAAATCGAAGAAAAATAGCATTAAAGCCCTCATGTTATGAATACAATCAAATATACCTAACAAATTTGGTATCAAAATGATGGTTTTTTTAATAACCAATTCATTTCGATAAAAAAAATATTTTTCCTGGGAAAAAACTGATTTTTTTTCGGGTAAAAACCCCAAAAAATAAAAACCAGGTTTTTATCCATCTCTAATTCAGAATAAATAAACCAAATGCAATGACCCTATATATGAAAATAACGACAATAGGAAGTTGTGCCCTTCCACCATATTGTAACAAATTTAAAATCCAAATCGAGAACTTTTTTGCATTCTTATTAACTCTGATATTTTAATTAAACTCTAATGAAATTTCACTTTAAATTATTAATTAGTACTCTATTTTGTCAAATTTAGAACAAGCTGATAATGAGTACGTTGTTTATTATATTTATTTCAACCATATGCAGAGAAATCAAAAAGTATAAAAAATTATTTATGTAAGGTGCAAAGTAGCAAAATATATTTCTTCCTACAGATAGTTCAACAATTTACAAAAACCTCAATAAACTGGCGCATAGTGTGTTTACATCTAGTTTTATTATGAAAATGTGGTGAAGTTGAATGTATTAATAGTAAAAAAGCCTAGTATTATTCTTAACTGATCATCTCCGGTTTCATCACAATGTAACAAAATATCACATTAGGAAAAATGAAATTCAGAAATTGAAGATTTGCGAACACTCTTGGGGGAACGGACACAGAATAAATTGGGACTCGGCGCTCAATAACTTAGTAACTAAAATATAAAAGCAAGTTTATTAAAAAAAAGTATCCTAAAACAACAACTAAGATTTAAAAAAAGGTATTAGAAATAATAAAGCCAATCTAAAAATGTTTAGAATGCTCATTAATTCTTTCTTTGAAATGTTTTCTTTTGCAAAAATTGCTCATTCGTTTCGGTTGTATGTACAGGAAAAGTGCATGAAGTAAACGAATATAAACAAAATTTTGCAACTCAATGTAGAACACAATGACATTACTAAAATTAATTTTATACTTTTTAAAAATTCGAAATATGCAGCATTGCAAATCAATTTCAACAGCTTTATTGATACAAATTTAAGACTTAAAAATGATTTAACTTCTAATAACTGTTATGCTTGACGAACGATTTTTTCGAAGTTTTAATGTGTTAATAAGATATGATATTTATTTTTTAAAAACCAATGCCAGTTTTTTAAGCATATTTCTAAAAAAAAAAATGTGGTGTTAAGAGCGAAAATTAACTTAGCCTAGTGTTCATCCGAGCTCTACTACGTCAAGTAAGGTATATTTGTCAAACTTTCCGAATTGAGTACTCCAAAACTTTTATTGAAAATTCAAGTGTAAAATCACTTTATTTATTAGTATACCAAATTATATTTCAAACTGTAAAAGTTCATTTTAGTATACAAGTATCTTAAACCTGAGGATTTCGAAATGGTGACAAACAAACACACCTTAGAATAAACGCAATTCCTGTTTTACAGATGATGATTTAAGTGCCAGTAGAAAAAAGAAAGTGAGTCTAGTTAGAGCGTTGTTATCCGTAAGCATTGATTTCATTATAAAATTTAGGCAGACACAAATTTTCTTATAATAAAAACTGATTATGATGTGAATAAAAAGCATATTTATATTTTAACTGTGAAAATATGTCATAGTTTATCATATAAATATTATTCAGAAAAACTACATCAAGTTCAGGTGGGAATGACTGTTGTTAGCCAGCAAACTTGGGAAAAAATATATAATGTGGAGAAAACAGGCAAAAAAGGTGAGCACTTAATTTTGTTATTATATTGCTGTTTCTAAATAATTACTATTCTTTCAGGTTAATCTTGCAGCCCACACATTAAGTTATAGAATTGCGGAGGCCCTTTTGATTTTAAAAGATGATTTAAAGCATTCCCATTTTCAAGAATGAGGATATTTGTAAAATTAAATTTTGTTTATTTCAGATTTTAGTACTTTAGTGCCACATTACGTGAATTATTTCAATTTAAACGCTTATTTCTCTTTATTTTTGTTCCTAAGTATATATAACTAAAATGTAATTCAATGTTTATCTAATAAATCTTTATTCCCACATGCCTAAAGATATTTTTATTACCATTTTCTTTCTTTTGAAATATATTGTATGTTAGAAGTGGGCAACCTCCACAACAAGGTTGGTGTCAGTTGTGTGGACGGATTTTCTAATTTAAATTGAGCGCCTGTCAAATGCCGAAGCTGCGCATGTAAACATAAAAAGGGTGGTCTCCCTGTCGGTCGTCTCTCTTGTGCATACCGCACAAGAGGTATTTACGTATATGACCTAAATGGACAACAGTGGAATGAACTGGATCTATGGAACTATTAGTTATTTTCATTATATATTGCATGTCACTATACACCAAGAAGATTCTCTCAAACAAAAACATATTAATATTGTAGCAATGCCCGAGCGGGCATTAAATATATCAAAATATCTAAACTCAGTCAATACAGTCATAGCTATGTCTTTAATTAAACTAGTAAATTGATAAATTAAAGCTATATTAATATAATAAAATGTTAAGTATGGTAACTAAATATATTTCCTAAAACTTCAACATGTATATATAGGTACACGATACCAATTAGTATTGTTATAATCTCAAATTACCACATTTTGAAGGCTATATTACAAGTCAATTAATTGATCAATAATTTCTAAAATAATAACGTACAGTGCAGGCAGTGCCAGAACAATACTAGATCATTAGTTCGGAAAGAAAAAGATATCTTAAGAAGAAAGCAAATAGTTTGAATGTGGCTCCCGTATAAAAAAAAAACAAAAATGTTAACAGAAAGTAAAAAAAAATTACTTAAAGTAGTCATTTCTTTTAACTAATTGTGAAAATGCTGGTGCTTGAGTAACTTTGTCAACTTATTGTCAATTAATTGAACAATATAATACGGTGTCAAAAGATAAAAGTATTATAATAGGCCTTTATTCTTTTTAGAAGTAGAAGTAAATTGAACATGAGAAAGTAAATTAGTTTATTTCCGATTTATTTATTTATTTATTAAGCTTGCAGACATTTTCTCCAATTCAGTTTATCTACGAAACAGACTTATTATGTTTATGCCTATGTCTATAACTAAATAAAAGGTGACATTATTTTTTTAAACATTCACTTTTCTTATAGTCCAGAGAAATTAGCATTTGACTTGGACAAAATTAGTAAAAATCTGAATTTTTGCAGACGTTCTTTGAGGTGTCCCAAACTCAAATCCACAAAAATCCCAACATGGCTAACCAAGATATTGAACGTTAAAGTTCTTTGCAAATATCTCGCGTCCTATGCATCGGACCATGAGGTCAACGTGAAAGTTGTAGAGAATTAAGTAATCTACAACTTGTCTTTTTTATTTTTCCCTTTCGAGATATTCAAGGTCAAAGTTTCGAAAACATGGTTTTTCGCGAATATCTCGCGCCAAAAAATAGGACAGCAATAAAGTTAACATGAAAGTTGTAGAAAATCTAATTATCTACAAGATTGGTATTTTACATTTTTTCCCAAAATCTCGCCATTTTCGAGATATTCAAGGTCGAAGTTTAAAAAAACGGTTTTCCGCGAAATAATGATAATAATGCCTCATGTACGTCTGATGCATAGGAAGCGAGGTATTTGCAAAAAAAAAACGTTTTTTTTTTTGAACTTCGACCTTGAATATCTCGAAAAGGGCGAGGTTTTGGGAAAAAATGCAAAATACCAATCCTGTAGATAATTGAATTCTCTACAACTTTCATGTTAACTTTCTGTCCGATTTTTTTGGCGCGAGATATTCGCGAAAAACCATGTATTTGAAACTTTGATCTTGAATAACTCGAAAGGAGGAGGAGGTTTGGTAAAAAAATAAAAAAGACAACTTGTATTTGTAATTTAAATTTCTACAACTTTCACATTGACCTCATAGGCAACCAATGCATAGGACACGAGATATTTGCAAAAAACTTTAACCTTCTATATCTTGGTTAGCCATGTTGGGATTTTTGTGGATTTGGGTTTGGAACACCTCAAAGAACGTCTGTGCAAAAATTCAGATTTTTACTAGTTTTGTCCAGGTTTCCTCCTTTCTTTGGCTAATTTCCCTGTAGTATTATTGATTCAAAACAAGAAACAAAGCATAATAAAAAAAGACAACAGATGAAAAGCCAGTGACTAAACTAGTATCCACTCTAATCGTTATAATTTTCTTTCAGTACCTTTTAAAGCGATGCTGTGGGTATAAGGCATATATAGGCGATGGGTAGTTATCACACAGCCAAAATGAAAATAAGAATTGAATAGTTAAATAAAACATGTCAGAAATAGATGTAAAAAGTGCCAAAAAGCTTAGATGGGTCTGAGCCTATGCCAGGGTTAGTTAAAATTAAACTTGTTCGAAAGTGGCTCACAAATCGTTGCATAAAACTTTTTTAATGGGTTCTTTTTAACATCAATAACACTAATTTAAGGATGCCAGAAATTTTCCATAGGCATAAGGCTGGATGTTTATAGATTTTTAGTTTCGTTTAGCTATTCAAAGAGAAATTTCTCTTATTTTCAATTTGGCTGTATGTGATAACCATCGTCTATCAACTAGATCTAAGATATTAGTTTAGTCACTGACTCTTGGACTACAATGTCTGACGAAACTATACCATTATTATTAATTTTTATTGCTGCTACACAATCCTCTTACCTTCACGCAAAAGTTAAACCATAGCATGGTTTTTCAATCGATCAACTGTCACTTTTTAAATTAAACACATTTTAAAAGTATTGCTAATAAATAAAAAATACCTAAGGTAACTGTTAGTTCTAACCATTTGTGGTTGATTTATATGAAGTGAGATATCCATTACTTGTGCTTATTAATCAAAAATGGAACCTTGGAATGCTAAATAATAATTAAGGTTTAAATTACTTACATCTACATTAAAGCATACATGGTCTATTTACGCAAGTCGCACACTCCTGGCACATACTTAAAATATCTGAACTTTCACTGAGTTGCCACATTTTTATGTCTGGTGTAGTGAAGTCTGTGTAATGCTGTCTTTGTGTAATCTGTATTTGCTGTGTAATGGGTCTATTATACTTGACATGTAAGAAATACATTTTTTTAAATGGTTTGGAATTTTTATTTTACAAACTATCTCCTAATAATGAAAAATGCATTGTCAAAGATCGACTCTTAGTGTTCAATGGCACCTAAATATTGCAAAGATTGTCTAAAAAGTGGATCATCTAATTTCGTTCAAAGTATGTTACATCCAACTGTCACTTCCACTGGACCTAAGTTAAAACTGCATTACCTATCACTATCACTAAAGCCACTCACACTCCTTTTATGGTTTTCTGAGGAAATGTATTCAGCAATATTTATTTTTATGGCTAAAAAACTGCTTTGTCACAACTAGATACTGCAATACAATCATACACCGTCAAATTGCAATTCCGGAATATCGTGAATCCACTTTACTATAGCCTCTGAACGTTTAGACATTCTTACAGACCAATCGGCTCTATACACTCCACTCCGTTGTTACATCTCGACGTTAGGCAATGTACTGACTAACTAACAGAGAACTAGTGATGGGTGATATTTCGCGAACGATGATATAATCATTGACATTAAAAAATCACTGGTACATACCAGCCCAAAATTGTTAAAAAGCTGTTACATGATCACAACTTTTTGCTGTCTTGATAAACACATTTACACTTTAAATATTACATAAACACGGCTTACTCATTGAGTTTATTTGTTTTCGACCATATGTATTGGAAGGTAGAACAAGTGATTTTGTGTCTCAAGCTTAAATGTTACTTCATCTGAAAATAAGAAACTATTCATTTTAATTGATTTTGTCACGTATAAAAGTCATGACCACATTGTGCATTAAAATAACTGATACAAAAAAAATGCAATAACAATTCGCGGTATGATTGAAAAATTATGGTATCGCCCATCACTTCAGAGAACAGATTAACTACATGTGTTCTCTCCCCTTCTCAGCTGCCCTTCATCACAGGAAGCTATATAAATTACCATTGCCGCAGTATAGTTCAATTGTAAAAGAACTAAAATGAAATAAAATTCTCTTTATCCCGTTTTCCTGTTTGGAAATGTTTCAGTAGGTGTTTACAATATAATATTATGTCTTCATGAAAGCCGTTTACAGGAGCCGGATACCTACGTCCGACCTGTGGTCAAGTCGCTATCACTGTTCGTTCAGTAAGTGAATACTGAGAGCACATGTAGATTCAGGAAGCACCTCGTCACATCAAATAAGCGCCTTTGTATCTTGTGATGTCACACTGTTGAAGGGGTTGGAAAAGAATGAGCGTATCATGTATATTTGGACCAGGTAGAGATGTATGGTTACGTTAAAATAACAATTTGTTAGATGACTATCAATCACACCATTTCATATAAGAAAACAAAGTTTAGAAATAGAGAATAATGGGTACAGTTTCGTCTAAGTGCTGCTTGCAAATTCATTAAAAAAATTTTAGAATCATTTACCAAAATTACCAAAACAATAACTTTGTTTCTTTTTTGTCTACATCCATTTGAACACTACGTTATTAGCACCGAATAATTCCTTAGTTGCTAAAATTATTATCACTCTTTCGGTGATAACGGTAACATGCAGAAAAAATCACAATATGACAGCAAATTACTGGTAAACATCAATTTTTGTATACAGAACAACACACAATCTGGCAATACTTTCTATTCAATTAACAAAAAATTATCAACCCATGTTTTTATTTAAATAGCTGTTAATTAAACAATCATGTTAATGTTTTTTTTATTTTATACAAATGAACTCAATTAGTTGTGACGTTACGAATTAGGCAACCTCTATATACTACTGTCATGACACACGGGTTGCCTGCCAAGCACACTGAAACTTTAACCCTTAATGCATATGTTTATAAGGCGATATTTTCGAAGATAGAAACAGAGCCTAGAATTTTATTTTATTTCTCCCGTCTAATATATATTTAAGGACTTCTAATTTCACATTTAAGAAATACGTTAAAATGTATATATCCATGTTTGATTTATAAAAACTTTATTTCAGTTTCATAATACAGTTTTTGTAATTCTTTATACTTGCGTATATTTTCTTATACCTTGTGCATGATAAATGGTAACTGAAAGTTCTTAACCCTTTCACTGCTCAAAGCGTGTATACGCGCGAAAAATAAATGGGCCCACTGTGCTCCAAGCGTGTTAACTCGCCTGTCGTTTTTAAATTGGTTCAGACTGCTCAAAGCGATTTAACACGCGTATATGTTCTATTAATACATTTTTATATACTTACACAAGTTTCTGTTGTACCTTAATATTTTTGATAAGAATGTTGTTTTGTTTTTATGTTTATGTTTACTTGTACTGTTTTTAACCATTTAAAAAAAATAAATTATTATTATTGAAACTAGAGCACTTGGTTTTTGTTTTTCTTTCAATTTTATATATAATAATAGACCATGCATACAATAAACCAAATCAAATGGTAACGTAATATTGGATCTGCGTGCTCCAAGCGCGTATACTCGCAAGCGGTCAATTTATTGCGCACCACACGAGAATTACGTGAAACCGCTTTGCGCAGCGAAAGGGTTAAATATTTCTTCCAAGGGAGAAATAAAATAAAATTCTACGCTATGTTTCTATCCTCGAAAATGTCGCCTTATAAACATATGCGTTAAGGGTCAAGTTCTAGTGTGCTTGGCAGGCAACCCATGTGCCATGAAAGTAGTATACAGAGGTTGCATAATTATGTGACGTCACAATAATGCGGTCCATTGCCAGAATTAGAAATAAACAGTGTTTATATCTAAATTGTAGTTTCCATACTACGATTGGGTTTTGAAAGTAACAAATTTGACATGAATTTTACGACTTATTTAATTCTTCAATAAAGATATGGCCGGAATGACTTGCTCATTATCGCTTCCTTCAAAGTCATTTGTTCACGTGCAAACAATTATTTAACGGCTTCAGTACATTTTGTGAATTTGTAGCAGCGTAAAAAAGGAGCCGCATAAACACAAAATATGTTATTTATTGTTATTGCAAAAATTAATTACAAAAGGAAAACAAACAAAACAGATTTAAGAAAGTATTGCTAGATAAAATAGAAAACTAAAAGTACAAGCACCTTTAATTTAACAAAATACTTACGCATACTTATTTACAAAAATTACTATTTATTCGTATGGTACTAGTTGGTGTTTTTCTTATTACCTGCAGTGAATCTGTTATCATATTGAATTGTAAATAAATGGCAATTTCTATTTTGCTTCTTTTACTCACATTAAAAATGAACGACAAATCAACTGTTTTTGTTGTATAAGAAAGATGCTACTCAGTTTTTCAATGTGTTGTAATATGGCCCATTTACAAAAAAAGCAAGTTATTACATTTTTTCATCACAAATTAATAAAGTTCATTATTTATAGGCAGCGTTACCACATTTGGTAGATTTTTATTTCTTTTTCGTAGAATTTTAAGGATTTTTGTAAAGTTTGGTAGGTAAAATTTGCTTGCAGATTTCTGATAATTATTATCAGAAATCTACCAGCAAATTTTACCTACCAAACTTTAAAAAAACCCTTAAAATTCTACTAAAAAGAAATAAAAATCTACCAAATGTGGTAACGCTGTTTATAGGAGGAAATTTCTAAATCACAATTAAATAGATTTCATAAAATATAATACGTTGCTGCAGATTTTTTGTTTAAAATATTGGAGTTATCTACAAGTTCTCTTTTATTTTGTACCAGTACAGTAGTGCAGTCAAATAAAGCAGGTTGTGTGGCGAGCACGTTTGGTCACATTGTTGGATGTTGTCTGCGCTTTTTCAAATGTGTAATCCCCTTCTGGACAGCACTGGGTTTGAAATTGCGAGGTTGTCTAATATATATAATAATAATAATAACTTTATTGTCGTATCATCTTATAAAGATATTGACAATGTCATATATTAGGTATAAAAGATGGAATAGCAATAATTAAATTATAATGTTGTGGTGTGTTTTTATTAAATCGAAAATGCAATAAATTCTGTTTTTAATATTTATGTTAATAACCCAGTTCTTGTTTTTCCATTTTAACTGTTTACCTATTAAAATGAGTATTAGAATAATGCGAACACCAAGAGAGATGCTCAAGAAAAAGAACATTTTTTTTTTATATGTTATATTAGGAGACTCAAGTTATTCTTCTTTGACTCATTGAAACTTTGGAAGACTTGTTTCCTTTAAAGCTGTATAACATGATGCCAAATTTGATATAAAATTTACTACAAAAATTCAGGATAACAACTTAAATTATATCTCAATCATTTCAAAATTATCGAGATGCTGTTTTTATCATTATCGCTATGTACACTTGATTTCAAAAAAAAAAGTAGTATAAATCTTAGATAAGAAAATGGCTTTTTTTTAGTTGTCTAAATTGTTCTTTTGACAATAAATTATTGAAATTAACTTACTAATGGAAATATAGATGTCAGTCAGTTGTAATTATGTAAGCTAATACTGATATGTTGAAAAAAAAAAATAGAACAGACATTAGATGAGATTACTAAATTTATCAGTAATATTGGTTGTTTTATATTAAGTAATAACTATATAAATAAACAGTTTTACTTTAATATACGTGACCTACCATGACATGCGGAAAATTTAACAGTAGGTTGTTCCCACCGAAAGGAGTTAAAAAAATGAAAAATTAAAAAACAATGACCTTATTTTTTTGTAGAAATGCGCCGCCAATGACTTTAACTAATCCACAGAAGATAGGAACTATACAGAAACGAAAGCTTGCCGCGGCACCTTTGATTTCGGGTGTCTGATTCATGTGACCTCGAAGTGACAGTGATATGCCTTACTACACTCAGAGAAATGATGTACACAAAAAAATACATCAATATTTCGGTTCAATACACTATACACTGGGAAAACTGTCTTGTTTTATATTTAGTAGATAGGTACACGAATAGGAATACGTATATACAGTATTAATTAAGTTGGGGGCTCAAGTCATAGTGTATTGCAGAATGTTCGAAAAAGAAGTACATTTTATATTTATATCCCATATTTCAATCATAATAATGCGCTTTTAAGCCAATGCATTTTTTTTCATACTGCTACCAGAATATGAAAATGCTAATCATGGAAAGTAGTAAAATGTATAGATATACAATGAAAGAGACATATATTAAACTATATTGGCTATATTGTTGAATAGAATATTACAAATCAAATAGTACAGTGAAAAAAATGTTTACGTAAAATAACAATATACGTGAATAGGGCATGTGCACGGCTAACCTCAAAAATACATGTTTCTTAAGATTTATGAGTATTTCGTAGCTGTTGTTAAAATTTCTGCCTGGTTCCCGTATTTTCAACTAAAATCTAATTCAGTGTAATGTTTTTGAAGTTCTAAATACTTTCTCATAATAAAATCGGACTCTTTTTGTAGGTTGGAAATCTAACCTGTAATTAGCAGTCTATTTTTATTAACCAACATTATTGAAAAATTATTAGCCTGAATTTTTTAATATTTGCTTGGAGCTAGTATTGCTCCAAGCTGAAATGCATATACGAACATTACAAATGAGAATAAACCTGAAAAACTTCAAATTTGAGGTTATGGTAGTTATATGATGCACATTATATTGCACATGCCCAATTATTGATTTTTTTTTAATTGATACAATGAAAAGTTCTTTAGTATGGTACGAGTTGAGAGTCATTACTTAATTACCTTATTCATGGTCACAATACAATTCTGTTCATTAGAAACTGATGAACATATTCTGTAACTTATTGCATTTCTGATAAGAAAATATTTCCTTTCATATTACTTCTTTTCAACTGCTAATAGACCGATCCTGTTAAGCGGCTGTGAATACGTCACTCACCATGGTGCGCGCGCATTCTTGTGGCAATAGTTCGACGATTGCTTTCGCTAGTACCTGTGTAGTTTACTACTACTACACATTTCACAAATTTGGAATTGTACGTTACTTAATAATGTTATTTAATAAGTATATTATTGCACACTGTCGTACGTTCAATGCGTATCTGGGATACAGAGGCAGCCAGTTGCCACAAGAATGCGCACAACGTACCACGCACTAGTTTATTGTCTCACTCAATGCACATTAGGCTGTATATATCTCGCTCGCTTGCCCTAACTTGATAGGTCTATTGTTTAGTATATCTAACATTACTTTCTAGTTGTTTCAGTAATATAAATTTGTACATACCTTTCAGGATCTTTGGGAAATAGAAAGAAGCTTATTTGTTTCACCTTCGAAGGGCATGGATGCTAGGCACAACCCCTAAACCATTTAGAACCCATTATAAACAAAAATCAAATAAAGAAATAAACTTAGAATAAGAAATTGTCAAAAATTGGAAGAAAAAGGCACGAAAATAACCAACCACCGTGTAACAGTTTCAAAGACTGTCAATTGCACGTCAAAAATTATCATATGGCTTTTGACAAATATATGCCTTATCGTCATGGCGACTATGAACAAATTTGGTCCCGTCAAAAAGGCTTGCTTGCGCTTCTGTATAGTTCCTGTCTTCTGTGACTAATCTGACAACACGGTACAACCACATCATTTTATCAGACTTGGGATTGACACTATTGACAGCAAAGCTGGAGAGGATAGAAGTGACTTTTTGGTTTTAATCAAATCACACTACAAAAATAGCGAAATAAATCGAAAAGACATTGATCATATGCTGGTGAACTCTGAAATGACAAGCAGATATAGGAGATATTTAGTTGAACCCGTCAGAAACACGCTGGTATCCTGATTGTTCGACCGTAAGCAAAAAACACGGCACTTTGATCTGTGCATTGACTGCACTTGCCGGCTTCACTTTTTATACTAATTAAGGAAATGTGAACCACTCCAATACGTCCTTTCACAAGTAAGTTCGTCGACCTATTCCTGACCTAATCAGTAACAGTAGTGTATCTTCGCAAATTTACTAATAATTTAATACACTAAATTACCTCAGAACACTCTAAAATTTTGTAGGGGCTTTCCCACATTGAAGACTAGTACACCATTTTATTTTCCGCGTATCATGGTAGATCACGCTGTATATATTATATACATTTTTTTATATATAACTTTTTAAATAAAAATTTAAAAGACAAATACACAAATTACAACATAAATAATGGCAATTAATTTTTAGTCATTGCTTCATCCCCATTGCTTGTAGCCTCCTAGGCATTGATAAAACTAAATTTTCTGCAATTTGGGTATTACATAAACTTTCCCATTCTTCTTCAATCATGGCACGAAACTATTTCACATTTTGAGGACGATAATTTAATTTCTTTATATGCATAACATTTTCAAGTATTTCAATATATTTAGTGGAATTAAGATGACCATCATTAAACCAATAGATTCCCATTCCTCTTTGACTAATCCATCCCCAGGTATTAACAGAAAAACATCCCGATTTAATTGGATCAAATGTAAAATTTTGATTGTATCTTTGCCCATGAGGCCTATAATATGTCCATCATTACACGACTGGAAAACTTTTTCATCAGAAAATATGACTTTTGACCAAAAGTCTGCATTGTTCAACATATGGTTGAGTGTAAAAATTATTCTTCTTTGTTTTTTTTTTTTTCATTAATTTGTATTTTTTAGCAGCAGAACTACACTTCAGAATGCTATTTTTAATTCTTCTACAGTAGATCTTGAAGCAGGAACATTTGTTTCTAAAACTGCATCAATTGCGGTCTCAAATGAAGGTTTCCTGAAGGTAATTTATAAGGGCTTCATCTTGTTGCTCATTACTTCGTTTAGGCCTACCAGATCCATGCTTACCATCTTTTTTTAACTTTCATTACACTGCATTTATTTATGTTATATTCAGAGGCAACTGCTCTTTTACATGGTGTCTACCAAATCCGGACGTGGAAATTCCCGACTTTGTCCCGGTATTTCCCAGACTTTATCCCCGATTTTCCCGTTTTTTTTCCACGCTTCAATATAACAAACTAGTACAAGAAAAGAGAAAGCATTAATTTAAAAAAGAAAAGTTTCATATCGTATATTTTACAAAAGTATCGAGTAATCAACATAAAAGTAACTTATTATAAAAAATTAGTACATAAGTATTATACTTAAGGTGTAAACCTTTATATCTTCAAGACAAAAATTTAAAATAGTGAAAATATTAAAAACAGTGTATTTACACATCCAAACAAAGGAGATCCAAGAATTTCAAAAAGTAATCGGAAATTGCAAACGTCGGCTAATAACTCTAGGTATATTTGCATTCGCAAGATACGGGGTAGCTTATACTGTACTGTATTTCCCCACATGTTTGTTTACATTACCCAGTGATATGAGAATATACAGTGGGTCCAACTAAGTCGGCACCATATGGGAAACTTTCTTATTATTGGTTTTATGAAAAAAAGTTATTCTTGATAAAAAGTTTTGCATGGCCTAAAACCCAAAATGAAATAATCCGATATCAATTTTTTGCAGTCGTATACGAGGTTTATCGAAAAATGTAAATTTTGCTCGAGTAAAGTACCTTTATTTATTACAATATCAACAACCGTTATTAAGAAAAGTTTATCCTAATTGAAAGCTACGGTCAAATATCCAATATTATCCATCTACCATGAAAAAACGATATTTAATAATTTTTGGGTATAATATCTGTTTTTTCATGGTAGATGGATAATATTGGATATCTGACCGTAGTTTTCAATTAGGATCAACTTTTCTTAACAACGATTGTCGATATTGTAATAAATAGAGGTACTTTACTCGAGCAAAATTTACATTTTTCGGCAAACCGCGTATACGACTGCAAAAAATTGATATCTGATTATTTCATTTTGGGTTTTAGGCCATTCAAAACATTTTATCAAGAATAACTTTTTTTCATAAAACCAATAATAAAAAAGTTTCCCATATGGTGCCGACTTAGTTGGACACACTGTATATTCTCATATTACTGGGTAATGTAAACAAACATATGGGGAAATACAGTACAGTATAAGTTACCCCATATCTTGCGAATGCAAATATACCCATAGTTATTAGCCGACGTTTGCAATTCCCGATTACTTTTTGAAATTCCCGTCTTTTTCCCGTTTTTTTCCAGGTTGGACTAAATCCCCGTCATTTTTACGGTTTTCCCGATTTTCCCGGTTGATAGACACCTTGTTTTAAACCATTTTCTAATTTGGAAAGAATACTAATCTGTTAGTTGTCTAACCATTGTTAAAAATTAGCAAAAATTTCAAAATCATTTTTAAAAGTTCATTAAATTAAAGAGAAATGAAAATTTTAAAATTATTGTGTGTCATTAATCCAAAAATGTTTAATGGTGCTATTATATCTAAATGTGGAACATAAAACATAATACTACACGTCTGTGCAATGAAATCCCGTACACCTATTTTTCGCTATATTCAATCATTCTTTATTTATTTGTCAGAGTCAGTGTCATATTTTCGCAATGCCAAAATTAACTGAACATGACAAAATTTTAATTCTCTCTGAAATTGAAGAGGGGTGGTCTACCAGAACAGTTGCTAACCATTATCAATTGAATGGTGTAAAAAAGTAAGAAAAAAAAAAAACAAAAATACATGTTTTTCTTCGGACTTAACATTATTCGAATACCTTACTCATGACGTTTCACAATCAATGTCAGTTTTTTATAACTTCTATGATAATAAAAAATCTAAATTCCAAAAAGACTGATTCACACCACTCAATATTAGTAAAAACTGGATTACTTTATTTTTCAAGTATATGGGATTTCATTGCACAGAAGTGTGCATTTTTTTTTTAATTTGTAGCCAAAATACTGATATACATATATGAGGTTTGGGATTGGTTTTGAAAATCACAAAACATACTTTTAATCATTATTTTCGTTATTACGAAACGAGAAAACCATAAACCAATACATGCATTTGAAAACTGAAATCTTCCCCTTTAAAATGGTTAAGAATATTTGCTTCAACATTTTCAACTCAGAAAACTGTTGGTTCAACTAGCCAGAAAGAATGTTTCCAAATTTTGAAGAAATTTTGATTTTTACCATATATTGTATCTCTCTAAAATCATTGTTATAAGTTATTTCCCTTTTTTAAAACAAATATAAACTCCCTTAATAAAAAAATAATCTTTGCAGAATGATATGATTGTTAACAAAAGTACCAGGCATCCTTAAATGTACAGCAGGAATTTAACATTTTTTGCTAAGTTAAATTTCTACAGCATCTCAGATGTCTTGTAACATTATTAAAAGGTTCTCTTTTACTCTTAGTAATTTGTTATAAATCTCCTGAACAAGAAATTATGCATCCCAAGACAAAATTGAAAAAATATGCCGTTTCATATGACATTAAAGTTACCATCATTCCTCATAGGTTAAAATAAAAGTTCCGTCTCTTTTTTCTTACCTTAATATAAGTACCAACAACAAAATATTAATGAATCAATTAATTATTGATACATTTTTCTTTTGAAAAATTAATATCTAATCAGCACATTTTGGTTTTCCTAAAGATCCTTCACTGCCTGTGTTTAAAAGACAAACGCATTTAGTTGTTCAGAAGTATAATATTTTTTCTATGGACATTTGGAAATGTTCTATATTTCAGGAATAATTTGAGTTAGGGAAAGTCGAACTTTTACTAACTGCAGAAATATTTCCACACTAAAAAAGTTGTAAATCAATGTTTATATTTACTCGTTTCTAAGCCAACATTCCCTAGTAACGAAATTAGATTTCTTGATCCAACTTTTTAATTCATAATTATTGTCAAAAAAAGTAATAAGTGTATAAATGACAAATATAAATTTCAAAAAATATCTTTGTTTAATCTATCTCCAAAGTATAAAAAATCATGTGAGCAACACATAGGAAAGTGTTTTTTCAATATGCAGCATAGCCTACATCTAATATGAAAAAAAAAACCTTTTCCTAACTTGTTGCACAAATAGTTATTTTACTATTATGTACATGTTTTTTTCTTTAAATATCACACTACTAATTCTGGGACCTATAGATAAGGCCTTCTAAAATGTAACAATCCTAGTAAAGAGAACACTAGTTCTGCAATTTTTTTCCTACCCCTCATAATGAAATTATTTAATGAAAACAACTTATGTATTTAATAAAAACAATTTATGTAGTAATAGGTGTAAAAATACCGAGTTATCAAACGACATTTTTGCAGTTATAAATATAAGCATTATGAAAATATGACTCATTCGTGTTATTATTTGTAAATACTTAGACCCACTTTATTCATTTGATTATTCGACTTGCTAAACTAAATCCTATATAAAAATATTTAATATGACAAATTCATTTTCACTAACTAATCCATTACATAAAACTATAAATCTCAATGTATTTCATGTCTTTTATTGTTTTTTTTTTGTACTATTAACATAGCCAGTTAAATTAACAGCTTAAAAATACCTTTATAATCATAAAGGACGGAGCAAAATTTCATAGTAACTCAGACCCAATATTTTGTCTGGACAAATCAACCATTTTCTGGAATAACGCAAAATTTTTATATCAAAAGCAAAATTGTATAAAACCTCCTTAAAATCACTAAGCATTTTGTACATTACAATTTTTAATTTGTATTTGTGAATTTCTTAATCTAATGTAATAACTTGCCCTTTCTTTGTAGTGTTCATAGATAAAATTGGCACAATAACAGACAGTGAACAGTTTGAGAGATTTTTTTAGAAGAACTTACTTTAAATCATATGACTAATTTTATATCACATTTTCCTCACACAAAGTGAGCTATCTTTAAAACATGTATGTACATATACTTACAATTAATACGACTGTTCTGACAAAGGGAAAATAGTTAACATCGTCAGATTTATTTAACTGTGTTGAAATATCTACGAAATTACCTAAAACTCCCATGGAATGCGCTGTTACGAGATTAAGAATTTTACCTAAAATAACAATTATGATTATTTAATTATACACACCAAAACAAATCATCAGATTAACATTATACTTCAAGATTAGTCACTTTAAGGCGCAGACATGATGTTACATTATACGAGGTTTTATTACAGAATTATTTACAGTTTTGACTGTTTTCTGTTAATATAGTTTTATCAGTTATATAATTCTTGAAAAAGAAACTAAAATTTTAATGTATAGGTATAGGTATTCAAACTTATAATAAATTATTATGACTATTTTCATTATTTTTATTTAATATGAGGCAGTTGCTCCAATGAATATTTATTTCTACCAATGAATATGACAATTGTCATAAAATAAACATATTAAAACGTTTTCTGTTTTTCTTCCATATTATTTTACTTTTTGAGGAATAACTGAGATTAAATAAAAATATAATTCTTTAGACAAAATAAATCACAATACAAATAGAATTTGTAATCACAGTGAAATCATTAAATAAAGTAGAGTCAAATAAGAAGGTACCAAAAGTAAAAATAATTTACATCAGGATTTTGAGATATTTGACGTTAAATGACCAAAAATTGCATTTTTAGCTTTGATTCAAAAAAATTTCAGCTCATTTCTGCTGATTGCATCCTCTACTACTACCTTCCCCCTTCAAAATGAGTTTTTGATTGCCCATCTGTGATTTTTCTTATCGGAGTTATGACTTGAAAGATAAATAAATTAGAGCATTCAGAAGAGTTGCTAAATGAATATTGTGAAATTTTAAAGAGATGGTTCTTTGAATTTAAACCTTAAATCTAAAGTCATAATGACTTATGGGTATAATACCCATAAGCCCTTAAATAGTAAATCATGAACCCGTTAAATTTATGACTCAGTCACCCAAATTATATAAAACCTAAATCAATAAACCCAAAGCCTATAATTTCCAAATAAAAAATTGATAAGGCCTTCAGCCAAATTAGTTCCACATACCAAACAAAGTCAAACCTTTAAGCCCTAAACCCATAAATCCTATACCGATGCAACCTAAACCCTTCATCGTAAACCCTAAATATGTGAATTTATAAACTTGAAATCCTAAACATGTAAATTTATACGCCCAAAACCCTAAACATGTAAACCTATGAACCTGAAACCTAAACATGTAAATCTATAAACCCGAAACCCTAAACATGGAAACAGGTAAACCTATAAACCTGAAGCCCTAAATCTGCAAACTCAGAGTCTGAGTCTTAAACTCCTGTAAATCAAAATCTCCTCAATTCGAAATTCATATACTCAAAATTCATACACTCAAAACCTAAAAATTGGGTTCGTAAGGCCAAAAATTAAAGGAAAAAATAATCCGTAAAACGAAAAACTGATGAACTTTAAGGTTTATGTGTTTAGGGTTTATGGGCTTAGGGTTTAACTCTGTAGACTTTATTGATATAGTGTTGTGGATTAGGTTTTGAGTTCATATTTTATAGATTTGCGGTTGACTGACTTAAAGTTTATGGGTTTAGGGTTTATGGATTTAAGGTTCATGAGTTTATGGGTTATTAGGTTTACAATTATCGGCTTAAGGTCTTATGGGTTTAGCATCTATGTATTCGGGTTATATGGGTGTATAATTCATTGGAATTTAAGTGTGCTGGTTTATGGTGTATGGGTTAAGAGATCATGGATGTAATGACTTTTGTTTGAAACTGACACTTAAAGAGGCTTTAAAATCTCTGATATTCATTTAGCAACTCTTATAAATATTCAAATTTATTCATCTTAAAGAAGCCATAGCTCCGATAAGAAAAATCGCAAATGGGTAATCAAAAACTCATTTTGAAAGGGAAAGGTAGTACTACGATGCAACCAGCACAAATAAGCTGAAAATGTTTTATTTTCCTATACATAACCTCAAATACAGCCAAAAAAGCCATTTCTTTGGTCATTTAACCACAAATCTCTCAAAGTCCTAATGTCTGAGGCCAGATTTGGATTTTATACAAAAAATTACATAGGAAACATTTGCAAGTTGTCAAACAGTTTTCACGACCCACCAACTTGCAGACCTGAACTGAGTGGTTTCAAAATTAAGACAAATAAATTTAATAAGTAAACAGAAACAAGTAATATCAAACTTTATAAAATAATCTGTTTAATAAAATTACTCTTACAACGTAAATTTGGGTCCTACTTTTAAAGACTAGACAATCACGAAAACTGCCAACTTTGCATATTTTTCTGTCTCGATCAAAAGAGAGAGATAAATAATACGAGGAGGTATGGGTTGCTTAAATATAATATTCTGAAAAGATGTAGAATTCATTATACCTGAATAAAAATCCTTAAATATTTTGTATGAAAACAAATTTCGAGACATTGAGAGGACTGTTTACCCTTATTAATTTTAATCCTTAGTGCGTTTTCACATTGCACGATACAATATCGTTACCATCAGACGACACGATATCGGGGCACTCAAAATATATGGAAACATATGGCACGTTTTCATACTGTCCGGTAACGGTAACGACATCGCCCACGGTACACGACATATCATAGACTTCATCGCTCCCTGTAGCTGTCAGATGACAAAATAGAGTGTACCTACAATTTGATCAATGAAACACGTGCATACAATATGGCATTTAAATATGATATTGTATCTTTGATTGAGCTAGTGCCATTCCTCTTAAATACAAAAGATACAGTAAGGTAAGCCTTCTATATGACATGCCGCCATGATCAATACTGACCGCTGATCGTCACAACCTGTCGTATAGTGTGAAAGCATGCCCGATATTCTCATCTGTAGGATGACATTAATGTCCGACGACAATGATATCGTATCGTGCAATGTGAAAACCCACTTATACGTAATGTACATAAGGTTTACAATAACACAATAAATTTTTAGAGAATGCATTATATGACTCCCATGCGGTGCGCCTACTTGCCTCCCATTGCCTACTTTTAGGGATTATTCTTCACACTAAACTTATCCAATGTTTATCTTTCAGTGCGAAATAAAGCCTGTTCAAAAATCGGTATTGCATGTCATAATTCAGCTCGTTAATATTTTGTCAACAAATAGAAATTAATTCTGGGAAACTGCTGAACAATTTTTTTTCACATCCATAAATAGAGACCACTCTCATATGCACATAATGAAAACGAACATCTTGATATAGGTTACGAAATTACAAAAACCAATGTAAAGTGATGCCAAATACAACCGTAGTAGATCGTACATACAGACAAAGCATTCTCTAAAAAGCTTAAACAGCACTAGTCAGTAGAAATAATTAGACAGCAAACCTACAACAAGATAATCAATTTCGTTATGTGCATATGAGCTTTTAGCCAAATTGCATAAGGGATAGATTCACAATAGTGTGGTGGCTTATCGAAAAGATCGTGACCTGCTAGATTAAAGCTCCAAATTTTGCACACTTCTTATATACCCTCAGTATTATCAATTCAGGGGAGGGGGGGGGATAGATTTCGGTGACAGCCATTTTGATATACGACGCCATCTTTGTTTTCATTGAACTGTACCTGTAAATTTTCGACTTTTATTGGGTTTTTACTAAATAACTTTTGGGTTTGTAGCAAAAAGGATTTAATTTAAACTAAATTTGCTACAATTTGTGACAAGAGCTGTTTTTGTAACTTTAATATTTTGCAAGATACACGCTTCCAAAGTTTTGAACTTTTCTCAGGTTATTACGAAAATCTATATTTTTGTCGGTTTTGCTAAATATCTCCAATGCAGTCAGTTTTACAGCAAACACTATTTTATTAATGTTTAAGAAGAATAAATAGACTACAATGTAAGTAAAGATAGACATCGATACAATCACAATGGGCCTTTCCCGCTATTTTTTTTTATTGTGTTATTGGAAAGATCCTATCAAAATATTACTAAAAATGAATTTTAATTTTTTTTCTGAACGCATAAAATACTACAGAAAATATTCAAATATTACCTAAATCAACAGCAGATTTAAACGATAGCATTCGGGCGGCAATGTGACGTCATCATAACCACACCAATCAAATATGATCTTAAACCGCTGCCAGAATTAGCTATAAAGGTGCATTCTCAAACCCAGTTCCCAAACAATCTCACTTGCGTTCTGTTTTCCATATCTTGCAATTCTATTGGTGCCTGAAGTACATTTATGAGGAACCACCAATAGAATCTCGTAAAGTAAAGTGCTAACGTTTAATTGAGAACGTCCGTTTATAATCCCGATTGACATTGCGTAAACGTAAATGTTGAGATTTCAATCTAAAGAGACAAATAAAGTATAAAATCAAGCCCACTAAAAGGAAGTTAGTAACAATATACACATACGTTAAAATGATCTTCACAACAGAAAAATCCAGGAGCAGTATAAACAACACCAGGAACTTTTGCAACTTTCCACCACAATTTTCGAATTTTCAAATTTGTTGGGACGCGCAAAAATAACTTGGTAGTATTTTCACTAGTGATTGGACACACTGGTACAAAACAAACCCTTGTAAGTGGCATTTTCTAATTATAAAATAAAATTACGTAAATATCGTATCAAACATAAACAATAGAAAGTGAGGTTATCGAATATGATTTGAGCATTTCAGTACAGCGTTGCCAGATGATACTGATATTATACCATATGTGAACCAAAACGATCAAAAATAGAGAATATAAACATGATATATGGATTTTAGACTCAGACAGTGAAAGGTTGACAGAATTTTTGCTTTTATTTAGCATCAGGTTAACGAAGAGTACATTGTAATGAAAAAAAATGTACTATTCAAAGTAGACAGTTGATATCGGAAATACATAAAAAGACATACACCTGGCAATAGACAACTCCCTTTAAAAATACGACTTTTTATTGGTCTAATCAGACTGACGTTGCAAGCTCGCGCCTTAGAACTCATGTTTCAAATTAAGTGAAATAAAACTGATTTTGTAAAGTAAATATTTGGTAGAACACACAAAATTGCAAGAAACTAAATTAATATAAAATTATATTACAGTTTATTATATGGTTTGGTAGTAAAATTCAGTCATGCGGGAAAGGCCCATTTGCTGAGATATTATATTTGACCATGTTTCAAAAGTTTTTAAACAAACTACAGAATTATTAAGAAAACAATCATAAAAATTATATTTATAATATTATTATTATATTTATAATGTTGCTGTTTACTGTTCACAATGGCCTTTGCAATGACAAAGAACTGTGCAGGTATGTGCAAGTTGTTACAAATGCAATTCTTAGAGCATTCTTCTTACATCCGCACTTGATTAATTCCCTACAGCTTTTGCTTGCTTCCAGTATAGACATCCAAATTGGTTTCTTTCCATCCAAAGTTAGCCGGAGTAGGGTGCATTTTTGATGATTTCAAACTGGTTAACCAGATGTTAGATTGATAGATGCAGCGATTAGTGTGTCCTGTGTGGGTAGTAGACTTTGCATAATCTTTACTTTTTTTCTGTTGTGCCATCGTACAGGATGCATGTGAATCGTTCTATGAGTTCAAATGCCTTTGTTTTAGCATCTACTGGCTAAAATAGATGTTTTGCAGAAAAGATAAATCGTTCAATACCTGGTGGGTATGCTTTCCATGTCTTCCATGCTGACTTTTTCCCTTACCGAAAAATTGTGATGTAGTGTCTGAACCCGTGAAAGCATGGAAAAAGGGGAATTCTTGCGACATATTTTCTCTGAGCTCTTGGCAGATAGTGTTGATATGATAATATCGGAAGTGTTTACTTTTACCAAATGCAATCCAAAGTTGAATATTAGGTTTGTAAGTTTGTAGCTTGAAAAAGATGCCTAGTAGTATCACAATAACATCTGTGTCAACTGTACTTATGAGGATGTTGGTTGCACCCTTTTGTAATGCATCCAATAAATGAAGACGCATTGTGGTATCAGCTTCTTCGTGGTCAGTTTCGGACATCGGTGAACTGCTATTTCTTTTAAAATAACAGATTTACCATAGGTGATGTATATTTCTTTACCTTCTTGTACGTCATAAGCTGCGATTGCATCGCTTAGTAGGGTAAATATCTGTCTTGTTCTCTGAATTCTTCAGAAATGTAACAAAGTTTTTGGGGAGTGTGGTTTCCCTTGTGACTTTTCTCCTTTCTCCCTTCCCTCTCTTCACACATGTAGTTTCCTTCAGACTATCTGGCTTGTATATGTCCCATACAACATTGATTCGTAAGCAATCCTAATGAAAAAAAAGAATACCACTGCCAGAAACACTGGAAGAAAAATGTAATCGCGTCGAATTTAAAAAGTCTGGATGCTTGTATCTCGAAAAATATTAAAGTTGCAAAAGCAGATCTAGTCTAAAGTTGTAGCAAATTTAGTCTAAATTAAAATTGATTCGAATAGTGTTGCTGAAAACCCAACCGATTTTCGTAATAACCTGAAAAAACTCCAAAACTTTGGAAGCTTGTATCTCGCAAAATATTAAAGTTACAAAAGTGGCTCTGGTCTCAAATTGTAGCAAATTTAGTTTAAATTAAATCTTTTTTGCTACAAACCCAGAAGTTGGGAAGATACTTAGTAAAAACCAAATAAAAGTCGAAAATTTACAGTTACAGTCCAAAGAAAACAAAGATAGAGTTGTATTTCAAGATGGAGGACATTGAAATGATAGTACTGAGGGTATAGTACTGAGGGTATATAAGAACTCTGCCAAATTTGGCGCTTTAATCCAGCAAGTCACGATTCTGGCTAGTGTTTGTTCTAAGCCACCACACTACAAACACATTTATGTAAATATATCATTTTGTAACTCACCACCAGGCTTAAGTAATAACTGCTCTTGTAATGGGCACAGTTTCAGAATCTAATAGTTCATCATCAGCCGAAAGAAGTATATCACTTTCTGAATCTATCCATTTCTTTTTTCTCAGAGTACGGTATTTCACTTTAGCCTTTTGTAGTAGACTTTCCTCTGAACTATTCCTTCTTCTTTTGGCTGGATCTTTGTACATTAAGAAATTGTCTGTTACCCAAAACATTAACATCTGAAAAAAAAACATACTAGTGTTAGAGGAATGATAAGGAAGTAATCATAATTAACCACAGTCTATCACTAATTTCTTTTCAAAAGACTGAAAAATAAATTAATTTTTATCAGAGAACATTAACTCTATGAATATTATAAACAAATTAAGCAATCATATGACGTCACAGTACACAGCCTTCAAAATAATATATTAAAAAAATGTATATTTTTTGAAAATCAAAATTAATATTTGATGGTCAGATCATATGTATTTTGGCCAGCAGGAACAAAATATGCCATAATATACAGGTTGTCCCATTTCAAAATTTGATTTTCATGTCAGTTGCGTTGAAACCGGAAGTCGGCCATTTTGGTGCTTTGCATCATATAAATGGAAATTTCGTCCCATATCACCAAACCAAATTTGCCTATTCAAAAGTTATAGAAGTGTCCCTATTGACTAAGCCCCTGGTATACGCAAAACAAATCTCAAGACTATTTTACAGTTAATAAACTTTGATGCAACAAAAATAAAATTATTAGAATTAATTTCACCTTAAAACAATGACGTTAAACACAAAATTATTAGAGATACATTTAACTAACAAATTAAACTGAAAGTAAAACATTCATTGTTTGGAGAATAAATTAGCAAGCGTAATATTCTTATTTCGAAATTTGCTGAATATTAGAGAATATTATTTAGGTATTATGCAAATCACAACTTACACACTCTTTTTTATTTATTATAAATATACCTACTTTCTGTATATTGTTGCCCTAATCTGGGCACGCTAATATACTAGTCAGGTAAATACTTTAAAACACTCATTATTGGAGAATCAATCAAAACAACTACTCTTCTAGCTAATACTGACGAAGTATTGAATTACATGATAGGATTCTTAGCATTTTAAAGAAAAAAATATATTGAAAATACTTAAATCATTTATTCAAATTTAATCATTCACACTTTTTTATTTAATATGAAATTATCTACTTTCTGTATATTGGTGCCTTAATCGGGTCACGCTAATATACTACTCAGGAATACACTTGAAAACACTCATTATTGGAAAACCAATCAAAACAACTACTCTTCTAGCTAATACTGACGAAGTATTGAATTACATGATAGGATTCCTGGCATTTTAAGGCAAAAAAATATATTGAAAATAGTTAAATTATTTATTGAAATTCAGTCATTCACAACAATTGTTGAACCATACATTCTACTTCAACTCTAGAAAAGTTGTACAAGTTTTTTCGAACTCGTTAGTTCTCATCAGTAGAGTATAGAAACATTCATTCATTATTTACAAGCCTATTCTTGATTTATTTTTACAATGAATTATTTTTTATTTATTTGCTTTGATCATGATTAGAGAATATTATTTAGGTATTATGCAAATCACAACTTATACACTTTTTATTTATTATGAAAATACCTACTTTCTGTATATTGTTGCCCTAATCTGGGCACACTAATGTACTAGTCAGGTAAATACTTTAAAACACTCATTATTGGAGAATCAATCAAAACAACTACTCTTCTAGCTAATACTAACAAAGTATTGAATTACATGATAGGATTCTTAGCATTTTAAAGAAAAAAAATATATTGAAAATACTTAAATCATTTATTCAAATTTAATCATTCACACTTTTTTATTTAATATGAAATTATTTACTTTCTGTATATTGGTGCCTTAATCGGGTCACGCTAATATACTACTCAGGAAAACACTTGAAAACACTCATTATTGGAAAACCAATCAAAACAACTACTCTTCTAGCTAATACTGACGAAGTATTGAATTACATGATAGGATTCCTGGCATTTTAAGGCAATTCTCCAATAATGAGTGTTTTAAAGTATTTACCTGACTAGTATATTAGCGTGCCCAGATTAGGGCAACAATATACAGAAAGTAGGTATTTTCATAATAAATAAAAAGTGTGTAAGTTGTGATTTGCATAATACCTAAATAATATTCTCTAATCATGATCAAAGCAAATAAATAAAAAATAATTCATTGCTGAATATGTCCCACCGATCTGCCAACTAGCGTATATGGGATTTCGATATCAGATATCTGATGGTATTATACTGTGGGGAAACTCAACAGAGTGAAATTTTATTTTTGAATTACAAAAATCACAATGACAAAAAAAATCAAGTAGAGAATCATGCAGACCAATATTCCTAGGCTTGAATATACTCATACTACCATCACTCGACATACAGCATTGTTTAAAATATGCCAAGAAAAATCAAGTAAACTAAAAAATTCACTCATCAATCATGGTCATAATACTCGGAATAAAGAGGATATCATCATACCTCAACATAAGTTACAAATTACAGGAAGAAGTTTTCTAAATATTTCTGTGAAGTTATTTAATCATCTTCCACTAAAGATATGAAGTCTAAAATCTAACAAAGGACACCGCACGTTTTATAGGTAAATTGGTGGCCTGTCAAATTTGATGAATTTTTGATATGTCGTAGTTCAACCGATTTTGAACGATAAGTTCTTTTGGCAAAACTTCTAATTATGGACAGCTTCTCCGATAAATGGCTTCAAAGACTAGACCTACCTCTCGATACTGTATTAACGATTTCTCAAAACATACTACAAGTATTGAAATGATAACTGCTGGAAATGAATAACCAGACTATTTACCATTATTTGGTCTTAGACTGACATGCCTAAACTTCCGGTTTTGCCAGAAGTGATGTCAAATCACGTTTTTCGAATGCACAACATCCGTTTACTTCAATTGTTACCGGGTACATCATAATCTTATTACAAAACAAAGTTGATTTTATTTTTCAAGATATAAAATTTCAGTTGTGTCTAGTCAATGAAAACTAATTACTTCTGAGACCTTTAAGAAGAATAGGCAGTTTTTGTTTATTATAATACTTATTTTTTTAAAAACTTGCATAGCTGACTATTTTTATTTTTTTAAATATTTACTTATTTTAATCATTAATGGAAATCAAACAAAAAAAAAACTTTATTTCTAGGCTGGATGAAACGAGGTCAGAATGGATTATAAACAGTTAAAAAAATGAACAAAAGCTCCATTTGCAGCAATGCGAACTAAAATGTATATAAAATGAACAAGATATATAGAAAAAGTAACTTAAAATAATTGAATGTATCATTGACTGTGAGGGAAAAAATCGACAGCGATGCGAAATTGCATGTAATTTTTTTTTGTTTCAATTGCTCTACTGTTCAAAAATTACTGATAATCATTCTAAAATTGTGACAGTGAATAGGGACTTAAAAGGACAAAAACAACGATTAAGAATTATAAGTTTCATATAACTATAAGTTACTAATTTGAATCTAGTCTAGTCACTAAATTTCGACAACGTCCATTGTGTCATGGTCTCCAGCATCTTCAATTACCATTAAGATATTCATGGATATATATTTTATGTGTGCTTCGTGTCGTGCATATCCTAAACACCAAATCACACTTGCTACGTGGCAACAAGTTCAGACTGTTCAACTTCCAGTCTTGCAAGTACAATAACAGGATGCAATTGGTTCTTGAAGTACAACAACTTCTCCTACTTGTCCCATTTGTTGGTCGTAATTATAATGCACCCACAATTGAAACTTAATTGCATTGCGATGCCTAGACCTAACGCGAATTCTCAACAATCCCGGCTCATTCACATTTTCATCATATTCGAAAGCGATGTCCCCTTCTTCTTCTTCTTTGTTTTGAACATTTTAATTTGGAATGTGCCAAATCTCTTAAATAATCTAAATCTAGAATGGGAAAATCAGGCAAATGATTCTCCTGCAATAATATCCACCCTCCATGTCTTAATCGCAGCCTTTCCACTTAAACTCTAGTTTGAAGAAGGTTCAGTTCTTGAGCTTTTACCAATAGTCTTCGAGCCAATTCGTTATCTGCTCCTGCTATATAACCTAAGCCGAGGAATTTATTAATTATAGCACATGCTATATAAAAAAATAATTAATTTTCATTGACTAGACACACAACTGCAATTTTATATCTTGAAAAATAAAATCAATTTTATGATGTGCCCGGTATCAAGCTAGCATCAATGTTCTATCAATCAATGCACATACTTACTTATTTACTAAGATAGTGAATTGTAATAAAGCTACTTATATATATATGATGTATTAAATTGAAGTAAACAGGTGTTGTGCATTCGAAAAATGTGATTTCGTCACTTTCGGCGAATACCGGAAGTTCAGGCACATCAATCTAAGACCAAATAATGGTAAATAGTCTGATTATTCATTTCCAGCAGTTATCATTTCAATACCTGCAGTACATCGTTGCTACAGTATCAGTATCGAAAAGTAGGTCCAGTCTTTGAAGAAACTGTCCATAATTTGAAGTTTTGCCAAAGGAACTTATTGTTCAGAATGAGTTGAACTACAACATATCAAAAATTCATCAAATTTGACAGGCCACCAATTTACCTATAAAACGTGCGGTGTCCTTTAAGTTGGAATGTAAAAACTACTTTTAAATTTAAGACTTTACACACTCCAGGAATACTTTGAAATTTGTTTTGTTGACTGTTTAAATTTGTATGTGTAAATTCATATATATATATATTTGTGTCATAGTTTTAAATTAATAAGTAGGTACCTATATTATTTCAAGAACGTATCTGATTTAGATTAACCTAGAATTAGTATATTTTCATTCCCTTTTGTGACCATACTAAAACTATATCTCCTGACATTTGAGCAAATAAAGATTAATATTATAAGGATATATATTGGAATATGATATTCATATAAATATCATGATATGTTAAATTTTTATTTGGTGGTTATTAATTTACATTACATTTACAACAATTAAACACTGCAGATATCTAAGGTTAAATGTCATGTCAATAAATTGTTTATATTATTTTACGTAATGATTTGTTGTTCATGTTTTATCAGGTGATGTCACATTTTATTAATTTTATTGTTTGAATTAAATGCTGAAGATGGTAAAAATTGCTAGTAAAATATTGGTAATAATTTAATAACGTAAAAATTTTTTGTTTGAAAGCATGCAATTTTCTTTTTAACTATACATTGTATATATTTTACGTGTAAACTACTTAATACCATAAATTAATAATGGACATTTATATGTTAATAAAGAGATCTTTAAAATATTATGAAGATAATCATAAATGGTTTGAATTATAATTATTATAGTATTAATGTGGATCAAATCCGGAAACATTAAGAAGATTCTTGGAATAACACAAATTATTTTTCAACCCCCGATCAATAATGGACTAGTGAAATAGAATACAATAACTAGAGCAAAATATGTTAGTTCCTTGACATACAAAGATCATGAGATCAATATTGTATCAAGAATATACAAATCAATATGTAGGCTTAGAACATGGATATATTATTTCACGAAATGTCAAGAAATAAGAAATCAACTACAAAAAAATTTAGAAATATAACAGAAGTCAGCTTCAAATTAAATGGACTGGCATATACCCCAATAAATGAATAATCTTCTATATACTTTTAATCAATATCCGATCTATCCATGAAATTGTTCATATTTCTAGAGAATTATCCAAAGAGCCTATAAATTACACAGGCCCACAAAAAAAAAGTGGTCTGTGCTGGGGTGCTATCTTATCCATACTTATCCCTTGTATTTTGAGCCGCTGAACACGAATCTGACCTTAGTTTTCCCCAGCACATCAGATTTTTTTTTTAACTCCAAAAAAATGGATGGTAATATTGCTTACCCAGCTCATTTAAATCGTACTCCAAAAGTGATTCAACTTTACAACTTCACTCTAATAATATCGTGATACTTCAGTATTGACCTCATACCTCAAAGAAACCGTAAAACCTCATAACCCCTCAATCCCATAACCCTGGGAATCCGATTAAAATAGTGGGAAATTTTTTTTTATCAGGAAGTTAATGATATTGTGACCTCGGATCCTTGTGCTTGAGTGTCATACATCCACAACTTCACGATCGCATAACCTCAACATCCCATAACCTCTAAACTCTGAAGATCCAACGGAAAAAAATGGAGATTCTAAGTAGGGGAATTCCTGCCATTGTGACAGAATTTTGGAATCAAGCACCCTATGGTACCACAGCTCTTCAACGGAAATCCTTCTGTCCTCAACCCCATACCTCCGAGGATTCAATGAAAAAAATAGGAGGCTTTCGATTGGGGAATCAATTAGATTGTGCCCTCAGAACCTCGTTACCTTGTTACCATTGTTACCAAGTAAACCTATAGCGCTCCAGCAGCAAACCTTTTTACCACATAACCCATAATATGCCCATAATTACATAATTCTGGGAATGTAATAGAAGAATGTGAAGAATCTGAACAGGGCAATTCATGCGACTCTAGGAATCTTGAAATCGAGTAGCTCGTAATCCCTTAGCTCTTGAACAGCAAAACTTTTAGCCACATAACCGTGATTCTGGGTATTCAATAAAAGCAAATTAAGGAATCTTAATTGAGGATTCAGTGAGAATGTAACTTTGGAAGTGGAGTATTTTTCCAGGTGATTTTTTTACATAGGTCGCCCAAAGATAAAAGACTTCGCAAAAGCAAGAGATCAAAATGAAGTCACCTAAACAGAACTCACCTGAAAAGATACTCCACTTCCAAAGTTACATTCTCACTGAATTTCCAATTCCCTAATTCCCTAATTTGCTTTTATTAAATCTCCAGAATCACGGGGTTATACGGCTAAAAGTTTTGAAGCTGTTGAAGAGCTAATACAATCTCATGAATTCCCCTGTTCAGATTCTTCACAGTCTTCTATAATATTCCCAGAATTATGCAGTTATGGGTTTACAGGGTTACTGGATTATGTAGTAGAAGGGTTTGCTGCTGGAGTGCTATAGGTTTACTTGGTAATATGGTAACTAGTTTCCGAGGGCACAATCTAATTGATTCCCCAATCGAGAGTATCCCATTTTTGCATTGAATCCTCAGGGCTATGGGTTATGAGGTTAGAGGGACTGCCGTTGAAGAGCCGTGGCGTCATAGGGTGCTTGTTTCCCAGATTCTAATGTCACAATGGCATGAATCACCTTACTTAGAATCTCCATTTTTTTCGTTAAGGCATGCTTAGGTTATGGCATCAGGTTGTGGATGTATGATACTCAAGCACAAAAATTCGAGGTGACAATCTCATTAACTCCCCAATCGAGATTCCCCACTGTTTTCATCGGATTCCAAGGGTTATAGGGTTGAGGGCTTATGGGATTTTACAGTTTCCTTTAAGTTATGTGATCAATACTAAAGTACCATAATGTTATTAGGTTAAAGTTTTAAGGTTGAATCGCTTTTGGAACCTGATTTAAATGATAACGATCCAACAGACTTTTTTAGTGTTTAAAAAAAAAAACCTGACATGCTGGTTAAAAACTAAGGTCAGATTCGTGTTCAGTGACTCAAAATACAAGGGACTGTGCAGGTATGGTCAGTACCCCAGCACAGACCACTTTTTGGTGGGCCTGACAATTCTGACAATTCTAACTTCGGAATCGGTTTCAGCGGTCCAAATATATAAGGATACACTGGTATGGTCCGCCGGACAGACCACTTTTTTGTTTTGGGGGTGTTTTTGTGAAATACGAGCAAATCTGACACTTCTGACTTCAAATTCGGATTCAGCGTGTCAAATTACATAAGGATACACTGGTATAGTCCGCCGGACAGACCATTTTCTTTTTGTTTTAGGGTTGTTTTTTGAGGTTAAAAGTGAAAAACGAGCCAAACTGACAATTCTGATTTTGGATCCGGTTTTAGCGAATTTAAATAAATAAGGATACACTGGTATGGTCCGCCAGACAGATCATTTCTTTGGAAGGTGTGTTTTTCGGTTTAAGGGTGAAAAACGAGCCAAACTGAATCTGGATTCAGAAAGTCAAAATACATAAGGATACATTGGTATAGTCCACCGGAACAGACCAGTTTATTTCTGTTTTGGGATCGTTTTTTGGGGTTGGGATGAAAACGAGACAATTCTGACATCGGATTCGGTTTTAGCAGATCCAAATATATAAGAATACACACACACCCGGTTGTTTTTTTTTGGGGGGGGGGGGGGGGGTTCGAGGTTGGGGGGTGAAAAACGAGCCAATCTGTCAATTCTAACTTCGAATCTGGATTCAGCAGGTCAAAATACATAAGGATACACTGGTATAGTCAGCAGGACAGACCATTTTTTTTGGGGGGGGGGGAGGTTTTTTGGGGGTTGGGGGTGAAAAACGAGCCAATCTGACAATTCTGACTTCGGATTCGGTTTCAGCGGATCCAAATACATAGGAATACACTGGTCTGGTCCACTGGATAGACCACTTTTTTTTATGTGAATTAAAGTTTCAATGGTTAAGCACCACTAAACAATGCGTCGTAAGTTTTTATTTTTTTTAATTATGGCACACCGCTCCAAAAAATTTGAAAAAAATCTACAGTAAACTACTCATAACAATGTATTTTGGAAAAAGAGTTGTGAATGCGAATTATTATTATTTTCATGAAAAAATAAATAGGTATTCTAGTTTTTAAATATTTTTTTTTATTCGAAGCAGGCAGCAAAATCAGCTGATTTTTCTTCCTAAGATGCATTTAAATTACACGTACATCGTCTATTTTTTTCATAATAATTAACGCACAACTTGCAGAGATAAAGAATTAAAACGAAATGTCATGTTTATTAGGGTAAAACTCGAGGAAAACATTTCTTTTCCTATTGTCGATCTACTGACACCGAATTAGGCCCAAACGCTTCTGGGGCCATTTTACCATGCTTATTCTGCTATACCCTTTGCGAAGATACACTACTGTTCATGAGTAGGTCAGTATTACTTGTGAAAGAACAGATCAAAGTGTCGCGTTTTTGGCTTTCAGTCGAACCATCAGAACACCGGCGTGTTATTACGAGTTTAACAAAATGTGTCTTATATCTACTTGTTTCAGAGTTCACTACCATAGGGTCAATGTCTTTTCGATTTATTTCGCTATTTTTGTAGTGTGATTTGATTAAAACCAAAAAGTCACTTCTACCCGCTCCAGCTTTGCTGCCAATTGGGTCAATCCCAAGTCTTATAAAGTGATATGCTTGTACCGCGTTACGTCAGATTGGTTAAAGTCATTGGCGGCGCATTTTTACAAAAAAAATAAGGTCATTTTTTAAAAATTTTCATTTTTTTAACTCCTTTCGGAGGGAACAACCTACTATTAAATTTTCCGCATGTCATGGCAGATCACGTTGTATAATGAAATGACTGTAAGAATTTTGAGTTCTTTAAAAAGCTCCTGGCAGGAATGGTCAGGTCTTTTAAACAAGATTGTTCTTATTATTCTTTTCTGGTCAATTTTAGGTAAGATGGGTGCTCAATGTGATCGAAATAAATCAATATTAAATAATAAAAAACTAAAATACACAGTAATTAACTACACTGTTTCGAGAAACATTCTTAACAAATAACTACTTACATTTACAAAAAATGGTATGATGAGCATAACAAATGCAAGTTCAACTCTGGGATTTGGAATTGGAGATAAAATAAAGTCTTTGACGTTTTCCCAAAAATCCAGCTGCATAAATAATGTTATGGAAACTTTTACTATCACCATCAAGCCGACATAGAGACAGCATTGTGCCATCCATGCATTAGCAGATGGTGGTTTTCCTGAAAAACACATTTTGATTTTAATAAAACGAATCATAAAAACGTGTAAACTTACCATATTCTCCAAAGTTTATTGCTTCCCATCCTTTAGTTCTAGCTAAGTACTGACTTAATCGTATACCAATAAATATTATTAGTAGGCCTAGTGAAGAATCTAAGAGGAAATTTATTAAATACCTAAAAGCAGAAGAAAATTACATGCATAATTATTTGTAAGTAATATCTTGACTTATTTACATACACTAATTGTTAGAAATTTAGGCCTGACAAAATAGATCGTTGAGTGTTTTTTTTTTATTACTACTCGCAGTAAGTTCAGTAAATGTACTTTGATGTTTATTTCATAAAAACAAAAGATTAACCCCCATGACATCAGCTTCATGTAAATGGTTCATGCCAAAATTAGAGAGAGAATAGAAAAAAATACAATTGATGTATCAATCCTTTTCAACATTTTTTCAAAAAAAGTAGATTTTTCTGATTGGTTTATTTCTAACCCGTGTTACTTACTTCGTTAGTTCTTTAGCTTTGAGTAAGTGTTTTAACATATTTCCGAACTTATGGAAAACAGCGGCCGTACTACCGTTTTCAAAAAATGGTAGATCTCTAACATGTGATGACCTACATTATATAAATATTTTACCCTCCTAATCCAGTTGTGGAAAAAATTGTAAGTTTTCAATTTAAAATTTACCTGGAAAATTTTAACACACTTCCTTCAATTCAATCAAGATTTCGACAAAAGCATAGTACCTGTACAGCAATGTTAAAGGTTGTAAATGAAATTAGTGGTGCAATGGATAATCCCTTGCTAACTGTTCTCATTTTACTTGATCAAAGCAAAGCTTTTGATCTGATCAATACAAATTTATTGATTGTGAAATTAAAATCTATTGGAGTGGAGAATATTGCTTTGCAGATTATTTGCGAAATAGAAAACAATTTGTTAAAATAGGCACATATTTCTTATCCATGCAGCAAGTGTTAAGTAGTGTACTTCAGGGCATTGTACTGGGACCTATTTTATTTTCAGTATTTATATTAGACCTTCCAAATGTTGCCTTGGGTTGTTGCCACTTGCACTTGTATGCAGATGATACCTAACTATGTATGTCTTTAAAATTTGATGAATTTTCAAATTTAGTGAAAGATGTAAATGAAGATTTAAATCGTATTTGTACATGGTGCAACAAAAATGGACTTAAACTTCATCCAAAAAAAATGAAAACACTTTGTATCTTCATCTAGATAATTTTGATATAGCAAATATTACTAAAATACAGTCGGTAAATAAAGCTAAAAGTTTAGGATTAACAATAGGCGAGAATTTATTAGTAGACTTAGCTCATATGCTACATTAAAATCGTGTGTGCATGAGAGAGATATTTGGCTTCAGAAAAAAAGATTTCTCAGCCACAAAAAATTATTCGGTTACTATTATATCTTTATGCTATTTGTTCTAATAAAATGTACGATTAGGTCAACAATTTCCTTTCTATTATAACTTAGCAGGCTTGTTATATTCAAGGGTAAATTCACATTGAGATTAATCAGGTCACTTAAAAATGTCTCTATTTGGGCAGTATATTTCTTACATGCAAAGAATACATGGTTAAGGTCTCCCCAGGACGTATTATCACATAGGCATGTTGAGGTGTTCTGAACGCCTATCCTGCACAAATGTGCAGGGAAGACACCGTGATTCAATTTGAGTCTAGCTATGGTAGAAGAATAAAACTTTGGGGCGAAGTATTCTTCGATATATGGAATACTCTTTGAGAGGGTAGGATGTATAAGGGGGTAAGGGTTTTTTTGTTGACATAATCCGTCCAGACGCATTCCCAATCTTTCCTTACTTTCCCCTTGAATTCCCTTATTATATTGTTTCTATCAGTAGTTGGGTCAATTACTGTAAAATTTATCAATTCCTTTGCAATATTATCGATTTCATTACCTTCTATCCCTATATGCCGTTTTACCCATACAAATCTTTTATTTGTCCTTTGTCAAAAAGTCTGATCAATTTTTGTTTTATTTTTAAAGTTCTGGAATCTGTTTTTTATAATCGAGGCTACCTAATGATGAAGTACAGACTTGAAGTCTGACAAAATCACACATTTTTTGGATGCATGCTTCACTCACCCAGTTCAAAGCACCCTCACTCTATGGCATATGCTTCGGCTGTGTATATGGAGTTAATATCGGCAATACGTCTCTGGCAGTAATACTAATTTTTAAGAACATAGAAGGCGCTGCCAATGCCAGTAAAGGTTTTAGAGCCGTCTGTGTACATCGCTACTTCTTCGGGGTTACTATTAAATATACAGTGTATGATATTCTGATTGTATTGTGGTATATCTGAGTGTATGGGGAATATGATAGTGGGCATAAATAATAGTATACAGTAATCATTCTGGAATATGGATGGTGTTTTGCTAGTAGTTAACAATTCTGAGTAATTATTAATTTCTAATTATGCGTTATGAGTCTACAAGAGGTGGACTCTTTTTTATTTCCCAATATTTATTCGTGAGAGTCTCTATTGTAAGAGAGTATATTACATTTAATGAATAAGTGTTATCTATGGTTCTTAGTCCAATTAAAAATTTATTTGCCAAAAAACTTCTTCTAATATTTAATGGAGGTTTTCGTGCTTCCGCCAAAATTGCAGAACATAACTCCCATACACAATCGAATAGCTCGATATTGTATGCGATTGACTTTGGTTAGATTTGATTGTGACGCGGATCCAATACATTAAAATCAATTATTTATCCAAAAATCGAATATTATTCCCAGTTAACAGAGTATAATAAATATAAAGCACAAAAAATTCAAAACTCTTGCTTATTATTTAACACATTAATTACACATCTCGGGATTAATCCCAGAAATAACAATTTCAATCGCAATATCACAAATACCTTTGTAGATTTCATTCCCTGGTATAAAGAGAGGAGATAAGTAAAATATGTTACAATGAGAAAGCTGAATATTTAACATTACTTATTTAGCAGTTTATGGATGAGATATCTGTTGCATTTATACACTCGAAATGTCAACAATGCAATTAACATAAACCTTGGTTGCATAAATAATATATCAATTTGGATTCACCTTCATCAAACATGAGTCACTTGTATTATATTCATTTGGCTAAACATTTTTCTTTAAATGTATTTTCAAATGAAAATATTATTTCCAACTTCTTAATCAACATCTAATGTCAAAATATCTCTATTTCTGCAAATGCCAATGTGTCAAATAATGCCTTATAAGTCGTAATCGTCAGTATTTACTGAGAATAGTTTGGGTCCTTTACATAAATAGCGAACTTGACAAACTTTCACAATACCTGAATAATAATAAATTAAAACTAGAATAATATAAACAAATATAATTAACCAAATTAAATATTATCTTTATCAACAACAATAAACTAGAATTGATGACTGAAATTAAATACTAAGGTTCCATTATTAGTAACGATTTACATTAAGAGAAAGCGGGGCAAATCATTTTTGAAGTATTTTTATCTCGAAGATTCATATTTAGATTAGAAAATAGCAGCTGGCTGATTGACCATGGCCACAACGACCCTCGTGGATCTATTGTGACGATCTCAAAGATTATTATTTGCCTAATCCCTACTGAATATATGTGATAATAATTATTGTATTAAATACAGCCCTGTGATTCTCATTTAATTCTTGATATTTATTTATTATTTGTCTCTCGAGTAAAAAAAAATGTGCAATTGTTTTCTCCGATTACTCCTATCTACTCTGTTCAGAGCTGGGCAAAGTACTACTTCAAGTATCAAGTACTTGAAGTAGTTTTATGTGCAAAGTATATGGTGGAACTACTTCAAGTAAAGTACTTGAAGTAGTTTAAATGAGTACTTTGCCCAGCTCTGTTCTTAACTTTCTACTACAATGTTTTTTGGTTTTTTGGTGTACGCGGTTGTCCATAAGATCTGGTGATACTAACATCGAATCCAAAGATATTGCGATTAAAAGAGGCATCTTTCAAAGTGACTCCTTCAGCGCTCTGTGGTTTTGTCTTTGTTCTGAATCCTCTATCTAACGTACTTAAACAAACAAACTATGGATTTACCATCAAACCAATGAAAGACCTTTTCTATATGGACAACTTAAAGCTATACGCTGCCAACAAGAATCACCTGGAAACTGTCCTTAAATTGGTTCACAAAATAAGCTCCAATATAGGAATGACCTTCACGATTAGCAAATTTCAAACTGTCACCATTGAGAAAGGCAAACTAAAGAATACTCCCAACATGAGATTGAATGAGGCGACTGTATTAACATCCATGAGAGAACATCCCTATAAATATTTAGGCATTCTCCAAACAAACAAAATGGAGCACAAGAAGATTAAGGTGATACTTAATGAACAATTTAAAAAATACTTCGGAATATCCTCAAAACTAAGTTAGACTCATCCAACGTAACAAAAGCTATCAGTAGCTAAATCATCCCAGTGCTAGAATACTCCTTCGGGATTGTTAATTGGAGCCACACAGATCTGGAAGACGTAAACACAAAAATTAGACTTATGCTGACCGAACACAGGATACAATCATCCTAGAGCCTCAAAAGAGTGAGTGTCACTCCCAAAGGAATAAAGCGGAAGAGAAATCAAACAGAAATAGTATGCAACGCCCAGATTGAGGGCCTCAGGAGTTGCTCCTACCATGCACAATCCAACCTGCATAGAATTGTTATAAAGGCTGACATCGGATACACCCCTCTAAGTCTAAGCCAGAGAAATCACACACATTTTCCAAACAAAACCACCAACCGGGACAAAGTCACACAATGGGCCTCCAAAGAGCTGCATGGTCGCTATCACTATAACCTGCAGAATACATTGATAAAGATGCATCTCCTAGGATGGCTGCTGAGCGGAACAGAAGGATTCATGTTCGCTATACAATACCAGGTTGTAAGCACCAGGAATTACCAAAAACATATCCTACAATGGATAAATGTAGAAAGTGCAATAGCACTGAATCTATCCTGTCTGGATGCGAAACCTTAGCAGGCACATTGGAAAGACACAACAAAGTAACTGTGAAGCTGCACAAAAAAACGCCAGATAATAATGAAACCTCCTACCATTATAAACTACCGCCAGTGGTAGAAACCGAACAGGTTAGAATCTATTGGATTATAACAGATAGAACAATCAAACATAATAGACCCGACATAACCATTTTACACAAGAAAGACAAGAAAGGTGCTCCTGACAGATGTCGCAATTCCCAATAACCACAGTATAGTTAAAGTACAACAAGAAACTAAGGAAGTACACCAATCTGAGATGTGAAATCCAAGAGATGTAGGAGCTGCAAACTGTAAGGGTGGTACCGATCATCATCTCCTCCATAAGACTAACACCGAAGATATTAAAGAACGGTATAAAAGACATAGGAAGACAGAATACCCTGGAATACTCACCGAGCTATACAGAAATCTGTTTCCTTAGATGCTACAAATATAGTCCGGTTTTTCCTAGAGCAACAGGTTCGAAGTCTATATCTTGCTTAAAATAGCCAATCTAGACTTTAAGACCAGAGAAATCTGAGAGTAAAAAATAATAATAATAATACTCAATCGTTCTAGACGGTCCTCTCTCCAGTTATTATGGTAAAAAAATAAGAGGATGCAAGAGAATACAACTCTAGAGAGTCGCTTTGGGGAATGTATTTCTTGGAGATTCCAGCTGTTGGTGTGATAAGCTATTCAGAGAATTCATAATAAATATCTCCAGACTGACATTTCAAAATGTCAAATGTCATATTGCAGTCGTCTGTTCCATTTTTAAGACAGCTTAACATTGCTGCGACACTAAGTGCAGAATATGCTTGACGCTGCAAATTAAGTTTTGATACAGGGGTTCTTGCGAGGATTCTTGTTTTGTCCAGGAATTTTATTTTTGCACACCCAATACACACAGTACAAACGGCCAATAAAAGAATTTAGAAATTTTTTGTATCTTTGGTATCCATTTGTATTTTTATGAATTTTTTCAAAATATCTTGTATATAGAACATATCAAAACAAAACTTGTGCTCAGAAGACTGATGGGAAAATTTTATTTTTATTAATGGCTGACAGACTAGGAAAATATCTATATAGATACTTAGCAATTAAACAGCCAATTACTAAAGGAGAAAATCTACAACAATTTAAGAACGTTATCTCTATGCAGGTATAAATATTAGTTTTTAATCTTATAATCTTTGTTTTGTGTGATAGAGAGATTTTAGGTTTAATAAAATATTTACATAAGTATCTGATAAACATAATTCGGTGAGTTATTACGGTACAAAATAAAGATTAAAAAGTTTTATGTTAAGGTGGCATTTTGATTAGGTTATCCAACATAAAAATAAATCACTGTGTAAACGTTTGTATACTTTATATAACCAAAAATGAAAACAAATAAGTAATTGTAAATTAAATGCAAATTTAGTAGGTAAAATTACAGGTCAAACAGATGTATACAGTGTGTCTCACTTAAGAGTGTAACAGCGTAATAATTATGTTGTTTTTTTGCCCGATTTAAATTACTCAAAGTACTCAAACTAACATCTTAAAAGATAGAGGTCACCAAGGTCTATTTAAGACCACAAAATCACTTTCCATCTTTAAATGCAAGGCCATATACGATGCTAAATTATATGAAAAAAATCAAAAAATCATAGTAGGCATTTTTTAATAAAAAAATTTTGTTAAGAAAACTTGTTCGAAATCATTCAAAAACATTGAATCCAAAGTTTAGTTAAATTCTAAAAAAAAATTACGCCTCCAAAAAGTTATGAACAAGAACAGAAAGCAAATTGAGGCATGCATTAGGGCTGAGGTTTAATACAACATAATATTTAATTACTAGCTGACCCAGCAAACGTTGTTTTGCCATATAAATTAAAAATTTTTGTCCAAAAAATAAAAAGAAAATTTCTGGATAGGGCCACCCTTATCACCTAGGGGTATAAAAAATAGCTTACGACCTATTCTCAGACCTACCAAATATACACCAAAAATTTCATAAAAATCGGTCAAGCCGTTTCGGAGGAGTTCGATAACAAACACTGTGACACGAGATTTTTATATATTAGATTTTGGTTGTATTTATTATTCATTTGTGTAAGTTGTGTTTCAAAAAAATAAATTTAGAAATAATTTCTATTAAAATGCCTAAAATAATTTTTTTAATCGAGATCTTACTTTTTTGAGAATTTAACTAAACTTCGGATTCAGGGTTTTTGAATGATTTTGAACAAGTTTTGTTAATAACATTTTTTTATTAAAAAATGCCTACTGATTTTTTGATTTTTTTCATATAATTTAGCATTTAAATATGGAAAGTGATTTTGTGGTCTTAAATAGACATTGGGGACCTCCATCTTTTGAGATCAGTTTAATTTAAATCGGACAAAAAGCAAAAGAATTATTACGCTGTTACACTCTTAAGTGAAACACAATGTAGATTTCTTTAAAAATTCAACATGTAACTCTCGTAAAAACACACTAATAATAATAACAAAAATTGTAATTTGTAAAGAAACCTAGTGATCTGTTTGACTAGCAATTTTACCTATTAAATCTGCATTTCATCTACAATAAGTTACTTGGTTTCATTTACGAACTAAAAAAAAAAAAAATACAGAGCAATTTATAATTTTATATTAGTCTTTTTAGGGGGTTTGCCACTGTACAGTGAAATATAAATAGATGTAAAGTAATTGTAGTAACAAAAATACATAAAATACCATATAAATTAGAAAATATTGTCAAATATGTGGAGAGTGCTAGTAGTGTTCTAAAACCAGGGTGTATTAAATAGATGATGTGACAAGAGCCCGCACAGTGGCTTCATAAGTGCTTACTTTGTACATAATGTAATAGATGGCAGGAGCAATAGCGTCCGTCGTTACTTACGCATATAAAGATAATTTTGCAGGTTCTGTGCATATGTGCATACAGTGTTGCATACATTTCCGGATTTTCGTTTGTGTTTAGTGAAACAAGAGTCCAGTGATATCTGACAGTAAATAGCTAAATTAAAAACCAAATGGTGCACAGTCCCCATATATGCAACACTACATGCAGCATGGCAATTCGTCTATGGAGCATTTGCACGTGATGTCACAGCTAACCTCAAAAACATATATTTCTTAAGATTGACACGTATTACGTAGCTATTATTAAAATTTCTGCCTGGTTCCTGTACTCCCAACCAAAATCTAGCTCAACGTAATGTTCATGAAGTTCTAAATAGTTTGTCACAATAAAATAAAACGCATCTTGCAGGTTAGGAATCTAACCTATAATTAGCAGTCTATTTTTATTAATCAACAATATTGAAAAAATATTTGCATGAATTTTTAAATATTTGCTTGAAGCCATTATGGCTTCATGCTAAAAATACGTATGCAGACATTAAAAATGAGAATAAACTTAAAAAACATCAAATTTGGGGTTATGTTAGTTATATGATGTACATGCCCTATTTATACACAGGTAATTGTAGGACCTTAAAGCTCACGCCATCTACTAAAGTAAATAGAAACCATGAACTTATAAAGTCATTATTTTCATAGGAATGTGCCGTACGTCCGACCACCTATTTAATACACTGTGAGTAAAACTAAAAGTCTAAATCACATAATAAGGAATTGTCTTATTATAGCAATTTTTTTGCTGGAACTTGTAGGAAACAATACAAGGAGTGTAACAAAAAGTTTTGGAATAAATCTTTGTCCAGCAAGACATTTGTTTAAACAAAAGAATGTTGAAAATTGTATTTTTTCACAGTTTTTTAAAATATTACAATGAATAAAAAAAGAGATCGTTCATAATAAAATTATTGTTTTAAAAATGTTGAGAGTTGTATTTTTTCACAGTTTTTTTTAAATATCTCTGGCTGTATAGCTCGTATCTCATTGAATAAATAAAAAAAAAGATTGTTGTTATCCGAACCTTTTTGGTTCATTTGTTAAATAAGAACAATAAAGAGCAGCCCTTTTTAAGCAACTGATGATAACTTAAACAATAATGTAACTATTTTGACGAAATTTTGGAAAACGATGCCTCTAGTGGAGCTAAATCAGCATACCAAATTTCGAGTTGGTATGTTGACAACAACGCATAAAAAACAAAAGCAAAATTGAAAATTGAATAGTCGATTATTTAAGTGTAGCAAGTCGTACACCGCAATCTTCTTTTGAGAGATATTAACAAACTTTTTTTTTAATTTTTGAACCATTTTTTTATTTACTTTTTTATTTTTTTTTATAAACAAATTCACTTTTCACATCAATATTTTGCCCAAAAATAAAAATTATTAGCATACGTTAAAAGCACATACTTAAAGAAAAAAACAATTTGAAAAAAAAGTTTTTCCTATGCCAATAATTGGAAGATGAGATATGACATTCTTTTTGGGCAAAATATTGATGAGAAATGTGAATTTGTTTATAAAAAAAATTAAATAAATTAAGAAAAAATGGTTCAAAAATATTAAAACAAAAAAAGAAGATAAAAGAAGCTACAATCTAAAAAAAAAAATTTGCTGTGCGACTTGATGCACTTAAACAATTGACAATTCAATTTTCGTCTTTATAATAATAATAATAATAATAATAATAATAATAATAATAATAATAATAATAATAATAATAATAATAATAATAATAATAATAATAAACATCTTTTGTCCACAAGAATACACAGGGTATTATAAGACTAGACCGAATATGAGTAATAAACACAGACAAACAATATAAAGATTTGTTCATGTAGCTGCTGGTACAGCTGGACGTCAAAACATGACATGACAAACGGAGATGGAGTGACATATAATTAAATTTAGATCATAGTTTGCGTGAATTCGCCTATGTTGCAAACACACAAATTGAGTAGCAGATCTTTTACTTCCTTATTGAAGTGCTTTAAGTAAGATATGTTTTTATTATTATTTGGAAGCTTGTTAAGAACTTTGCTTTTGTTTTTTAGGTGTTCTTGTCAACATACCAACTTGAAATTTGGTATGATAATTTAACTCCCTTAGAGGCATTCCTAAAATTTCATTATAGTTATTAAGGTACCAAGGGTGTTATAAGGATAATAACGCACCGAGGTCGGCAGTGTACAATCCCGAGGGTCACTGGCCCGAGGGAATGTACGTCGACCGAGGGCGTCATTATCCTATAACACCCGTGGTGCCTTCAATGTTTAATGTCCTGCAAGTCTGTTATTTAATTCGAATTTATTTTTTTTTTTTTGACATTTACGATTTATTAATTTGACATCTATTATGTTCAGAACGATTTGATTTAAAAGAGAGTAAAAATCAAAATTGTTTGTAAACGCAGCCTTTGCATAGCAACGCATTTTGTTTGTCAATAACGCTATCATAATTTGCTTGTTTTGGGTTGTATTATAATTTTATAATGCCCTAGGGCGTTATAGATATTCATAACGCCCTAGGGCGTTATTTTTCATTTAATGTATCTCAAAATAGGGTGATTATTATAAAATAACAGACTTGTAGGACATTAAAATATTTACATTATTGTTTAAGTTATCATCAATTGTTTAAAAATGGCTGCTCTTTATTTTTATGTATGGCAACTTAGCAAAAGGTTCGGATAAATCTAGTTTTCTGTGATTTTATTATGAACAATCTCTTTTTTTATTCATAGCAATACAAACCATACAACCAAAGATATTTAAGATAAACTGCGAAAAAACACAATTCTCAACATTGTTTTTTTTTAAACAAATGACTTGCCGGACAAAGATTTATTCCAAAACTTTTTGGCACACTCCTTGTAATGTTTCCGGCAAGTTTCAGCAAAAAAAAATTGTTATTGTAAAACAATTCCCTACAAATTTTAATTGAACTCCACTATACTGCCCTCCTAAGCCAAAAAGACGTATCTCAAGGTGTCACTGTTTTGAGATATAAGACATGTTTTGAATTTTCGAAATCGCGTCAATATTTTCAAATATTTACTAATATATTTTTTTTTTGTAGTTGTACTAATGTAGAGGTTAATAGTGGTGTAGTTATGAATTTATATTAATTAGGTTACTAGTTTTTTTTTACAATGAGATACGTCTAATTGGCTAAATCGCTTAGGTTTTCTCATATTTTTTTAGATACGTTAAACTTTGTTAGCACTTTAAAAATACTTAACGATTGAAATACGTTTATTTCGTTATGGAAATATATAGAAAATAGCTCCAGCTATTAGAAGGTATAAAAATATGCATTTCGGCCAAAACTTGAGATACGTCTTTTTGGCTTAGGACGGCAGTATAGTGGTTGAGACCCCAGGTTTTCCTACATTTTTTAAAAGTGCGTCAAGTCTAATATTTTTGCTTCAAAGCGAGGTTCCTTACAATTTACTTTATTGAAGTTTTTTAAAAATTCATTAAGAAAGGACTGCCAAAAAAAATATTTATTTAAGTGTATAACAACATGAGATGGGCGACATAGTGGACAGCATTCTACTAAAGTAGATAAGCCACATAATTTGCAGGTTTAAAGCTATGTTTTATTCACAACAATACAACTAGTGGAGAGAAACATCTCAACCGTTACATCTCTGAGAATATATGAATACCGTAATACCATATATATTTCAAATTTTGTCCTACCCGACAATACATTAAAGTCCCACATGTCCTACTCTTGGCAACTTCATCCCACAGAGTAACAACTACGCTCTCTATTATGCCAGTAGAGCAGTCATTTTATATATTAAAAAAAAATTAAACAAGCAGAGGAATTTGTAGACAATATGTCTACAAATTCTCTCTTTAAGGAAAGGATTTTGCAGAGTGAGAGGGAAGTATGCGTTTATTTTCGGTTTATTATAAATAATTAAAAAATCAAACATAGTATAATCCTTAAATATGTTTTAAATAATTGCTATTATTCTAGTAAATACAACTATATATAATTTTTATTGTAAATTTCTGTTGTACTTGTATATCGTAGTTTATCAATGAAAATAGTTCCTAATTTCATTATTAGAGTATGGCATTTAACTATATACAAAATTTATGATAAAAAATGTAGGGATTCTTTGTTTTTCGTGGGAATATAACAGATGGTGAAAGATGATATCAGGTAGTAGACCGCAACCGCCCTCAGGGATGGAATCTACCTTGTCAGGGGGTGTAAAATTGTTTCTTTTTTTTTTTTTTTTTTGTTAAAGACGTTTACCCCCATTTTCGAGGATGCCGATCAAGAAAAAAATGGCTTTACGCTGTTTCGACCTTTCCTTCACCCTTAAACTGTTGGAAACCACTCCTTTCATACTAATAAATAATAATAATAAAAGTGCTTTATTGAATTGACATATACAATTCAACAGGCCATTGACCGAGGTCCTTCAGCCTATATCTATAATATATTCAAAGTATCGACAATTAACATATTAGGAATTGAAATATCATTAATTAATGTGAGAAAAAAAAAACTTTAATTTATTATTTCCCATAATGTTCTTGGCGGGTGTTTCCATCTTGCTCTGCCATTATGTACTCTTCTTACACATAAGCTGCCTATTAACTCTTTATTATGTTCGTTCTGGGAGAATCTTGTTGACAGATTAGTTAGTCTCTCTTCTATTGGTTGAATATTTGTCAGCTGGTATAGCCGTTGGTTGGGAGGATTGTATAGGGGATTATTGGGGTGACGGATTTTGGTTATCAGATGAAGGGCACTTGTTTCTGCTACCTTGAGTTTTTGTATCGCTGGGTTTTTACAGTTTTGGAAGATTACGTGGCCATACTCTAACACTCATAATAATAATAGTAATAGGTAGCCACTTGGCTGATATTAGGGACTCGTATTATCATTTTATTTGTTTTTGCCGCCTTTACTGTTTTTTGAGTAAATCTTTGTCCTCGAGGTATCCGTAGTCCATCAATTTCAAATTTTCAAAAGATCAATTGGTTCCTGACTTCTCTTTTAAAGATTACATTGTAAGGGCGGATGTGCGAAACGATGCGGATGTATAAAATTAGGTTTACGATGTAGCGTTTTTTGTAAGACTTGTCAAGACAAATTTTGTGAGAATTGTGCACCAGAGGCAGGGTGTATACAAATTCACAATTGTGAAATTCCCTGATTTTTCCAGGTTTTCCAGGACTTTGCAATAAAAATTCCAGAAAATTTGTCTGCTCGAAAATGAAAATTGATGATTTGAAAAACATTATTTTTTGACGAGTGGAAGGCGCAAGATGGGAACAACTTTGGATATAAATAGTTTTAATAGATTTTCCCTGACTTTTTTATAAAGGACCCCGGAACAAAATGAAAATGTTGATTCGGTGGAATCGGCTGGTATTTTGTAGTTCAAGTCATGCTGATCAAAAATTCTTATCACATTGAGCCAATCCTATGGATAGTTTTTGAGATACAGCTTGTCAAAGTTAGGTAATTTGCGTCATTTTAGACATTCAGGAACTTTTTACTCTTAAACTATTAACTTAAACTATTAACTTTAGCAAAAACTTAACTTAACTAAGTTAACTTTAGCAAAAAATTGCAAGGGTCGAAATATTTTTGTTCAAGTCCAATAAAAAGCTCAAGAATTTTTTTCAGAATTTTTTTATCAATTTTTAGGTTTGGTAAAATATATATATGTCATATTTTGGCATGCTTCGGTGGGATTGGCTGAAACTTTGCTATTTTGTAGTTAAAGTCATGCTGATCAAAAATTCCTATTGCACTGAGTCGATCCTATGAGTGGTTTTCGCTCCAGGAATGCTTGAAGGTCCTAACACCGACGTAATAGGTAATCTATATGTATGTGTTTATGAACGGTTTCCAGCATGTTTGTGTACTGCGTGCATGCGTTTGTATGTATGTATGTGTCAATATATACAGGTTTCCTGGAAATATCGATAACAAACTTATGGTGCAGATTCTACATGCAAAAATATGTCCGCAAATACCTTGAGCTATGGACCTTTGAAAATTGCTTCCAAACACTGATTATTATTTTATATTTCAGAAACCTTTTGATTTACACGGATATGACTTTATAAACATATTGACAATAATACAAGCTTATTTTAACATTACATTTTTTGTGCACGTACACAAACACACTGGGAGCCATTCATAAACACGTACCTACATATAGATTATCCGTTACCTCGTTGTTAGAACCTTCAAGCACTCCTGGAGCGAAAACCACTCATAGGATCAAGTCAGTGCAATAGGAATTTTTGATCAGCTTGACTTTAACTACAAAATAGCAAAGTTTCAGCCAATCCCACCAAAGCATGCCAAAATATGACATATATATTTTAAATAAACCTAAAAATTGATAAAAAAATTCTGAAAAAAATTCTTGAGCTTTATTAGACTTGAACAAAAATATTTCGACTCTTGCAATTTTTTGCTAAAGTTAATATTTAAGAGTAAAAAGTTCTTGAATGTCCAAAATGTCGCAAATTACCTAACTTTGAAAAGCTGTATCTCAAAAACTGTCCATAAGATTGGCTCGATGTGATAGGAATATTTGATCAGAATGACTTGAACCACAAAATACCAAAATTTCAGCCGATTCCACCGAATCAACATTTTCATGGGTTTTGTTCCGGGGTCCTTTATAATTTATAACTTTTCCAGGTTTTCCGTTTTCCAGAAAGTATACACCCTGCAGAGGATGAAGATGATGAACCAAGCATAGAAACAAACGAATACAATGATAATACTTATGATAATGCCGTAAACTTTCTAAATTTTGTACCCAAAGTGTATATTTCCGATCATGAATTGGAAACAGGCGATGCATGCGATGAATGAGGCAATAGCATTGAACGTGATGTTCATTTCGAGGAATATGAACCATGTAATTCTCTTTGTTAGGTTATATTAATATCTTGTAAAATATATTATATTGTACTCAAAATCGTGTCCTGTGTATATAATTACCAATAGTATTCTCTTCCTTATATCCCGCCTTAAGGGACATGAATTTCAAATCCTTGCGAGGATAGGATCATTTTTGATGAGGATGTAAAATGAACAAATGGTGACTTTGAAACCACTCCGACTCAATATACAAATTAGAAAATAAAAAAAAATAAAAAATTTTCACCCCTGGGAATGTCACAATTCACTCTTACCATTGTCCTTGATAAGCATCCTTGAAACACAAGAAAAAAATAAGAAACAATTTTACACTCCCTGACAGGGTAGATTCCCAAGGGGCGGTTGCGGTCTACTACCTGATATATCCCCATGAAAAAACAAAGAATTCCTGCAAAAATCAAAATTGGGATAATGTTTATACAGTAAATAAAGCAGAAGTTGATAGGCAGTGGGATTTACACATGGATATATTTTTGGGCATTTTTAACACTACTTTTCCTCTTAAAAAAAATTCAGCAAAAAATCATAATAAACAATATACAATGCCAAATGGTCCCGAGATTGTTGAGTATAAGAAACAACTAGACATTCTGTATGTTGCAAGCAGTGTAGATCATCATTATTGCGAACAATATAATGAAATGAAAAAGAGTATAACCATCTATTAATTTAGTTTAGATCAAAAAAATTTCAAAGTCGTATTGACGATTCAGATAATAAAATTAAAACTACTTGGAAAATAGTAAATGAAATAAATGGGAAACATAACGATACCTAGATATACAAATTAACAGTGATATACATACTATTGCAAATGATTTATATGGTAAATATCGCACCACAGCTAGTATCTAAACTGAATGTAGTTCCTGATACAGCCACTGTAAGTTATGTGGAAAGTTTTATGTATCTAAAGCCGGTAGATTGTGAGCACATCATCAAGATAGTAAATAAACTGCAGAGGACGAGGTTCCTACGAGCATATTAAAAATATGTATACAGTTTATAGTAGAACCAATTTGTTACATTTTAAATAATTCACTCAAATATGGTATTTTTCCTAAAACTTTGAAAACAGCCGTGGTTAAACCCGTATACAAGAGACACAAAAATTTGAGAATTATCGTCTAATAAGCCTGTTATCACCATTTTCCAAACTATTTGATTCATCCAGCTAATGGAATATATGATCACAACTAATTTATTAAAAGAAATACAACATGCTTATTCAAAAGGAAAGTCTATTCAAACGGCAATATTTCAATTTACAGAAAATATTTTATCTGCATTAGAAAATGATAACTTGGTTTTAGGTTTATTCCTAGATTTGTCAAAGGCATACGATACGCTTGACCATTCATTAATGCTTAGTAAATTAGATCACTACAGGGTACGAGATAATCCACTTCAGTGGTTCAGCTCATATTTGTCAAATAGGCAACAGAGGGCATCCATTTCAAAAGCAGGGAAAGAGATAAAATCGGACTTAAAACTTATCAAAATGGGCATTCCACATGGGAGCATTTTAGGTCCATTAATGTTTATAATATACGTAAACGAACTATGAAATGTTCGCGCTGCTAATAGAGTAAGTTCACTTACTATGTATGCAGACGACGCTAACTTTCAAATTTATGCAGAAGACTTTCCACATTTATTAGATAATGCTAATGTCGTTCTCTATTTAGCAAGCAACTATTTTTTGAAAAACAAACTAATATTAAATAAAGATAAAACCAATACTGTATTATTTAAAACTAATCATGCCAGATTTAACACACCAAAAGACTTCAATATAAATAATGATACCTACAACACTTTTCGTGAAGTCAAATTTTTAGGGTTATTTATCGATGAACAGCTTAATTGGCGATGCCACATAGATAACCTTTGTAAGAAGCTAAACGCAGCATATTACAGCATAAGAATGCTATCTAAATATGTAAATGTATTAACATTGAAAACGGTGTACTATGCAAACTTTGAGTCGAATGTAAGATATGGAATAATATTCTATGGCAGCAGTGGTGATTTTGATAATACAAAAAAGGACAATTTTAAATTTAAGTTATAGAGAAACTTGCAGAAATAAATTTAAAGAAAATAAATCGCTAACAGCCTCGTCCATTTACATACAAGAATGCTTGCTTTTTGTCTTTAAAAACAAATCTCTGTTCCTGAAAGATGAACCCAAACATGAATGCCCAACTGGTACAGTGATACAACTATCCAATACATCGCCTTACACTAACGAAAAAGAGTGCTTATTACAATTGTTTAAAATTGTTTAATAAACTTCCACGACATATACAACAGGCTCAAGTGTTAAATAATTTCAAATCTCAGATTCATGATTTATAAGTGAGAACAGAACCATACAATATAAATGAATTTTTAACCTCGCAATTATAAACGGTATCACAGTTCCTCAGTGTTCTTTGTTGGTATTTTATTTTATTTTACTTGTTGCTTTTTTTTTAATTAAATTATCTCGCAATGTTTATAGTATTTTTTAAAGTGTTTTAGTATATTTTGTAATATCTGTAGTATACAACATATTTTTACAATGTTTATTATGTTTCAAGTACTGACTAGCTCAGTACTTGCTGTGTTGACATTAATTCGTTTTATGTTTATATGAATGTTTCTATACTCTACTGATGAGAACTAACAAGTTTGAAAAAACTTGTACAACTTTTCTAGAGTTGAAATAGAACGTAAGGTTCAATAATTCTCGTGAATGACTGAATTTCAATAAATAATTTAAGTATCTTCAATATATTTTTTTAAAATGCCAGGAATCCTATCATGTAATTCAATACTTCGGCTAGAAGAGTAGTTGTTTTGATTGGTTTTCCAATAATGAGTGTTTTAATGTGTTTTCCTAAGTAGTATATTAACGTGACCCGATTAAGGTACCAATATACAGAAAGTAGATAATTTCATATTAAATAAAAAAAGTGTGCATGACTAAATGTAAATAAATGATTTAAGTATTTTCAGCATATTTTTTTCTTTAAAATGCTAAGAATCCTATCATGTAATTCAATACTTCGTCAGTATTAGCTAGAAGAGTAGTTGTTTTGATTGGTTCTCCAATAATGAATTTTTTAAAGTATTTACCTAACTAGTATATTAGCGTGCCCAGATTAGGGCAACAATATACAGAAAGTAGGTATTTTCATAATAAATAAAAAAGTGTGTAAGTTGTGATTTGCATAATACCTAAATAATAAATATTCTCTAATTATGTTTATATTAGTTATGTAACATTCTATGAATAAAGTATGTTATTATTATTATTTTAGCCATTTCAGGGTTGCGCATGACTAAAAAATGTTTTACCCTGTTATTCGTGCTCAGCACCCTCGAACACGGGGGGGGGGGGAGAAATAGGATTTATAACTTTAGCACGATTTTGCATACTTTCCGACTCCTTACTTCCACTATAATTGAAAAAATCAATATTAGGTTTTATTTGATGGATGTCAGGAATGACTTTACACTCTCATCTATGAATTGATTATTAAAAGGAACTAACCACTTTGACACAATAAAAGCACTCGCAGGAGCAAAACCAGTAATTTTTATTGCCGGCAATTGATATCGCTAACTGTAAAGTGGCCCTTAGCCTTATTAAGCTTTTATAAATTCCCCCAACCCCTAAAAAAAAGTTTTAAGTGCAATTTCTCATAATCACGGGAGATAGATATACCCCAAAGGAGTTTACTACTAAAATCTGGATTATTAATGTCTCATAATAATCCTCCATCACCAGTATTCAAATTATGATTTATGTGCATGCATCACCCCTTGTCCATTTTAAATAGATTTATATTACTTAACAGTTATCAGCTTCGTTATCAGTTATATAAATTAAATAAGACTATAGAGAGATTACAGTTCTGATTATATTAATCTCCCTGATTAAAAATCAAATTCTGTTTTGATCGGTTATCAGTAGTAAACATTAATTATATGCAGTAACAAATCTCCAAAACATACATGAAAAAATGTCAAAATATGCCAAAAAATATGCACAAAAAAAAGGGAAATGTAGAAACATAATTCAATAACACCTACTTAAAACCAAATTTAATTTTTAAAAACGTTTTATTTTTTTGATTTGTTTAAATGTAGTATTTCATTATCTTTGCTGTAATTTTCATGGCATTAGACAACAATATATTGTTCCAAATGAATATGTAACATTTATCATTTAAAATAAGTTTAAATGTGAAAAATGAACATTGAGCATCGACATATGTAACAAGGCAGTATTTAAACTTTGGATTTTATATGTAATAGGTGAGGTACCTCTGTTCACCAGGATCCGAGCCTGGATCTAAGATATAAGATCTAAGAACATCTTTTGTCAATACCCGTGATCTATACATACCTGTCTAATCTAGGATTGTCAAAATATAGCTTATAAGCAAAAATAAGCTCACTATTATATGCATTCACATATGTGAATATGTAAGCACATATAAGTAATCGAATTCGATCTGTTCAGTTGTCAGGAAAGATTTATTTACTATATAAGATTTCAGAATATAGTTTTTAATGCATTTTAAGGACTAGACAGCGGTTTAATATTAGAAGAGCTTCAAATGGAAGTATAGTTAGTTGACTCGAATAAATTAGAAGTAAAAATTTTTAAAAAGTAAATATAAATGAATAAAGTATTTTACTGAACGTGAAACATGGTGTCTACCAAATCGGGACGTGGAAATTCCCGACTTTTTCCTGGTTTTTCCGAACTTTTTCCCCGATTTTCCCGGTTTTTGTTTCAAGATAACAGACTAGTACAAACAATAAAGAAAAAGCAATAATGAACGAGAAGCAGATTTTTCTAATTATCTCAGTCACAGTTCCAAAAGTACAAGAAAAGAGAAAGCATTAATTTAAAAAATAAAAGTTTCATATTGTATGTTTTATTGTCTACAATAAAATAGAAGTAAATAAAAATATTTATTTAACAAATTGACCTCATATTAGTGAAAACTTGTAAGCAAAACAAACTTTATTCTGCTGTTTCAAAAAATCGCGATGAGGTAATAATGGTACAAATTTTTTAAAGTATTTACCTAACTAGTATATTAGCGTGCCCAGATTAGGGCAACAATATACAGAAAGTAGGTATTTTCATAATAAATAAAAAAGTGTGTAAGTTGTGATTTGCATAATACCTAAATAATAAATATTCTCTAATTATGTTTATATTAGTTATGTAACATTCTATGAATAAAGTATGTTATTATTATTATTTTAGCCATTTCAGGGTTGCGCATGACTAAAAAATGTTTTACCCTGTTATTCGTGCTCAGCACCCTCGAACACGGGGGGGGGAGAAATAGGATTTATAACTTTAGCACGATTTTGCATACTTTCCGACTCCTTACTTCCACTATAATTGAAAAAATCAATATTAGGTTTTATTTGATGGATGTCAGGAATGACTTTACACTCTCATCTATGAATTGATTATTAAAAGGAACTAACCACTTTGACACAATAAAAGCACTCGCAGGAGCAAAACCAGTAATTTTTATTGCCGGCAATTGATATCGCTAACTGTAAAGTGGCCCTTAGCCTTATTAAGCTTTTATAAATTCCCCCAACCCCTAAAAAAAAGTTTTAAGTGCAATTTCTCATAATCACGGGAGATAGATATACCCCAAAGGAGTTTACTACTAAAATCTGGATTATTAATGTCTCATAATAATCCTCCATCACCAGTATTCAAATTATGATTTATGTGCATGCATCACCCCTTGTCCATTTTAAATAGATTTATATTACTTAACAGTTATCAGCTTCGTTATCAGTTATATAAATTAAATAAGACTATAGAGAGATTACAGTTCTGATTATATTAATCTCCCTGATTAAAAATCAAATTCTGTTTTGATCGGTTATCAGTAGTAAACATTAATTATATGCAGTAACAAATCTCCAAAACATACATGAAAAAATGTCAAAATATGCCAAAAAATATGCACAAAAAAAAGGGAAATGTAGAAACATAATTCAATAACACCTACTTAAAACCAAATTTAATTTTTAAAAACGTTTTATTTTTTTGATTTGTTTAAATGTAGTATTTCATTATCTTTGCTGTAATTTTCATGGCATTAGACAACAATATATTGTTCCAAATGAATATGTAACATTTATCATTTAAAATAAGTTTAAATGTGAAAAATGAACATTGAGCATCGACATATGTAACAAGGCAGTATTTAAACTTTGGATTTTATATGTAATAGGTGAGGTACCTCTGTTCACCAGGATCCGAGCCTGGATCTAAGATATAAGATCTAAGAACATCTTTTGTCAATACCCGTGATCTATACATACCTGTCTAATCTAGGATTGTCAAAATATAGCTTATAAGCAAAAATAAGCTCACTATTATATGCATTCACATATGTGAATATGTAAGCACATATAAGTAATCGAATTCGATCTGTTCAGTTGTCAGGAAAGATTTATTTACTATATAAGATTTCAGAATATAGTTTTTAATGCATTTTAAGGACTAGACAGCGGTTTAATATTAGAAGAGCTTCAAATGGAAGTATAGTTAGTTGACTCGAATAAATTAGAAGTAAAAATTTTTAAAAAGTAAATATAAATGAATAAAGTATTTTACTGAACGTGAAACATGGTGTCTACCAAATCGGGACGTGGAAATTCCCGACTTTTTCCTGGTTTTTCCGAACTTTTTCCCCGATTTTCCCGGTTTTTGTTTCAAGATAACAGACTAGTACAAACAATAAAGAAAAAGCAATAATGAACGAGAAGCAGATTTTTCTAATTATCTCAGTCACAGTTCCAAAAGTACAAGAAAAGAGAAAGCATTAATTTAAAAAATAAAAGTTTCATATTGTATGTTTTATTGTCTACAATAAAATAGAAGTAAATAAAAATATTTATTTAACAAATTGACCTCATATCAGTGAAAACTTGTAAGCAAAACAAACTTTATTCTGCTGTTTCAAAAAATCGCGATGAGGTAATAATGGTACAAATTGCAATTCCCGCAATTATCACTGGACTTCCTGAGAGTATTAAAGCTGAAAATCTGCAATTATCTATAAAAAAATATTTCATTCATAAGGTCATATACAGTATGTCCAACTTAGTCGGCACTATATGGGAAACTTTTTTATTATTGGTTTTATGAAAAAAAGTTATTCTTCATAAAAAGTTTTGCATGGCCTAAAACCCACGATGAAATAATCAGATATCAATTTTTTGCAGTCGTATATGAGGTTTGTCGAAAAATGTAAATTTTGCTCAAGAGTAAAGTACCTTTATTTATTACAATATCGACAATCGTTATTAAGAAAAGTTGATCCTAACACGGGTCCACAAAAAAAATAAAATTTCTGCTCCAAGGACTAAACCTATCATGCCTTAAGTATTTTTGTACGCTGAATCCGAATTTTCAATTTAAAAAATTTTCTACTCAGTAGATTTCGAGTAAACGTCAAAAATTGTCAAAAAACCGTATTTTGACGATAAAAACCGGAATTTACTCGAAATCTACGCAGCAGAAAATTTTTTAATTGAATATTCGGATTCAGCACACAAAAATATTTAAGGAATGATAGGAAGGCCTGTGCACAGGTCTTCAAAAAAAAAAATTCTGTTCCATGGACTAAACCTATCATTCCTTAAGTATTTCTGTGTGCTGAATCGGAATTTTCAATCAAAAAAATTTTCTACCGCGTAAATTCCGGTTTTTATCGTCAAAATACGGTTTTTTGATAATAAAAACCGAGATTTACTCGAAATCTACGGGGTAGAAAATTTTTTTAATTGAAAATTCGGATTCAGCACACAAAAATACTTAAGGCATGATAGGTTTAGTCCTTGGAGCAGAAAATTTTTTTTTTTAATTGAAAACTAAGGTCAGATATCCAATATTATACATCTACCATGAAAAAACAATTTTTAATAATTTTTGGGTATAATATCTGTTTTTGCAAGGCAGATAGATAATATTGAATATCTGACCGTAGTTTTCAATTAGGATCAACTTTTCTTAATAACGATTGTTGATATTGTAATAAATAAAGATACTTTACTCTTGAGTAAAATTTACATTTTTGGACAAACCTCGTATACAACTGCAAAAAATTAATATCTGATTATTTCATTTTGGGTTTTAGGCCATGCAAAACTTTATCAAGAATAACTTTTTTTCATAAAACCAAAATGTTTCCCATATGGTGCCGACTGGACACACTGTATATTCTCATATTACTGGGTAATGTAAACAAACATATGAGGAAATACAGTACAGCGAATGCAAATATACCCACTGAACTCTACTATATAAATGGAAGGTCAATATCCACACCAATTTTTACGCCAAATTGAACCTCGCGCAAGTATGGCGACCTGTAGGAGGAGCGCAATCGCACTACAAAATACGTCAGAGCCGGTCTTATTGTTACTGCAACTGTTTAAAATCCGGGACTTTGCCCCGATTCTTGCAACACAGTACCATACAAGATTGCACCATATTGTCTCAATTAACTTTGTTTATAACAGTCACAAAATATAGACGAGGATAGACCTCTCCATCACAGCAGATTTGTTACTGCAATATTTTAATGAATATAAGGAAGCAGACTATGTAGTCAAATGGATGGAACCTAGAGGTACTTTGCATACCTACAATTCTTTTAAGGTTGGAATTCCAATTACAATGGAGAATGAATGCACAAATTCAGATTTTTGGCCGCCAGGTAGTTTAGTAAGCACATTCTTATTCCCAAGAAGAAATCCAGATATCAATTCAAGTGAAAAAAATTTTTTAGAAAGGAAATAACTATGAAACCAAAAACTGATAAGAAATTGTACAGCCTCTATTATCAAAACATGCGTGGAATCAAAACTAAGTTAGATAAGTTAAAAATTGCTCTCCTCGCCAGTGATTATGATTTTATTGCAGTGACCGAAACTTGGTTGAATGCATCAATTTTTACATCTGAATTTTGTTCTAATTATAACATATTCCGCAAGGATAGAGATTTTGAATTAACACATAAATCTGATGGAGGGGGTGTTTTCCTAGCTATTAGTAAACAGTTTTATGCAGTACAGGAAAATATATTTGAAGATGTAGTTGACTGTCTGTGTGTAAAAGTAAATTTTGGTGATAATACTGTTAATTTTGTTGTGATCTATGTTCCTCCTGGTGATAATAAAGAGGATCTCAGGAATATATTTGAATCAATTGAAGACCAGTTGATTGGTCAGCAGTGTGTTATTGTAGGGGATTTTAATATTCCAAGATACATTAATAGCTTCACTGATTGTGTTGTTGATGAATCTGTCTCAAACTTATTAAATTTTTTAGCTTTTAATGATTTTACTCAATGTAATTATGTAGTCAACAGTAAAAATGTTTTATTAGATTTAGTTTTAACTAATTTGGAATCAACTACAGTTAATAGAGAATATGACCCATTATTACCAGAAGATGAATATCATCCTTCTCTAAGTATCTCCTTCAAGCTCAACAATTCAATGAGAGAGTCAAATTTTGTTGAGTCTGAGCATTACAACTTTAAGAAAGCTAATTTCCCATTATTGTACAATCATATGCATGACACTAATTGGCAGGAAATTTTTGAAAATTGTGACAGCAGCAATAATAACAGTTGTGATGTAAATGTAGTAGTTGATAGATTGTATAGTGAAATTTATAACGTGTTTGACATTTGTGTACCAATAGCAAAGCATTCTAAAGAGAAATATCCTGTATGGTATAATATTGAAATTATTAAGAATATTAAAAAGATACTTCAGTATAGAGTTAAGTACAACAAATCAGGTGATACTGAATGGAAGCGGAAATATGTTGACATTAGAAAAATTGTAAAAAATCAGATTCAATATGCATATCAAGAATATTTAATCAATGTTCAGAATGAATTAGCTGATAATCCCAATTTCTTTTGGGACTATGTTAAACACCAGAAATGTTCAGTTGATATCCCAGAATCAATATTAGCTGATGACACAATTATACATGGTCCACAGAACATTAGTAACGCTTTCGCAACATATTTCAAGTCGATATATGCAGACCGTTCACCTTTTGAAAATAACATTAAAGCTTATAAGTAATGGATCATTTTGTTTTAAGCCAATAACCGGTGAAGACGTCAGTGCTGCTATTAAAAAGCTTAAAGTAGGCAGATCAGTGGGACCAGATGGTATTCCTTCTTACATAATAAAAGGGTGTGCTTATGCTTTATTGTGTCCTCTAGTATACTTATTCAACAGTTGTCTTGTTAATTGCCAGTTCCCGGATAAATGGAAGCTGAGTAAAGTCATTCCAATTTTTAAGTCTGGTTCTAAGACAGATATAACAAATTATAGAACAATATTGTAATATGTTGCACCCCTTAAAATTTAAGGTTATGTTACTAAAAAGTAGGCAGACTTCAACAGATCGAATGTCTGAATGAATGTAGTGTATTTGCACCTACTCGAAAAAGAACCTACCAGAAGATTCCAAAGTGACATCTGGAATTCTCTAGAGAATGGTGGCGTCATCACAGAACAATCGAGATCTGTCATTTTTAGGTATAAAAGACCAACCGCATTCTCGGCGAGTAGTTCAGAAAGTTCAAAAAGTATAGAAAGTGAGGTTAAGACTTCAAGGATAAACAAAGTGATAAACATTGTGATTTTAGTCAGTAAAGTGTATTTAAATTAATAATAGTATTGTGAAGTATCCAGTAAATATTTAATAAAGTGTGTTAGTGGACATCTCTTGTTATAATTTTTGGAACCCACGGATTTTGCAAGGGGTAGTTTCCTAAGGGTGGAAACACGTTACAATTGGTGTCAGAAGCGGAATTTTATGACAAGAGGAGCTCTGAAGTTGTACTGGAGTGTTCGAGAAGGATTCTCGAGGGTTAGTGCTAACACAGGACTAATTTACTGGACATTGTTCGAGGGTTGTTTTCGAACAGGAAAATAGTGTTTAAGTGCATTTTTGAGACATTGTAGAACATTTTATTAGGACATTAGTGTGATAATTAAATCCTTTGAACTGAGAAGTGATAGAGACACTGAAAAAGACTCATTTAGTGCGTGAAAATTTCTAGAACTTTTCTATTTGGACATTAGTGGAGATTATTAAATTCTCTGAACTGGATAGTGACAAAAGACTCTGGATAAGACTTTTTCGTGCTATTTCGAGATTTGTCTAGAAAGTTCCATTACCGATATTGACGTGACAGTTAAATTTATTTTATTTTAATTTCATCGTATGCCTGTAACAACAAGAAGTATGGCATCCGATAAACAAATACAGGACTTATTCGAACAATTCCAAAAAATGATGGCGCAGCAACGGCAGGAAGACAAAGAAGAACAGGAGAAAAAACGTCAAGAGGAGAAAGAAGAACAAGAAAAGCGACGTCAAGTAGATAAAGAAGAGCAAGAAAGACAACGTTAAGAGGAAAAAGACGCACTCAGAAAAATAATGGAAGACTTGGAAGAAAGACGCCAGGAGGAATTAAGGAAAATCCTGAGCGATCAAATAAAAATACAACAGGACGCAATCATTTCTGTCAAAAGTGAAGTCAAAGAAGAGATAAGCAAGGTAGAAGAAAAAGTAGATAAGGTCGAAGATAAAGTAGGTGAAGTCAAGACCGAAGTCGGTCAAGTAAAAGGAAAAGTAAATCAGTTTGAAGAAAAGATGAGTGAGTTCGAAGAAGAAGTCAAGGGAGAAATAGACCGGCTTAAACGACAGTTGAGAGATAGAGGAAGCCAGCAGGTGGTATCATCAGGTCAGCGACTAAAACCTCCTTCTTTTGACGGCCAAAGTTCCTGGACGACGTACAAGAGGCAGTTTGAGGCAGCAGCATGTGCGAACAACTGGGATAACGAGGAAAAGGCCATGGCATTAGTTGTGGCGTTAAGGGGCCAGGCCTCAGAGTTGCTTCAGACTATCCCAGTGGATAAACAAAGGGACTTCAAAGTCTTGGAAGCTGCATTGGACTTGAGATATGGCGACCAACATCTCGCCCAAGTATACCAAGCCCAGCTAAAATCACGAACACAAAAGGCTGGAGAGAGTTTACAGGAATTCGAAGCTGCGATAGAGAGACTGGCACACCTGGCGTATCCGAGTGCACCTAGAGAATTTCAGGAACAATTAGCCGTAGGGGCCTTTTTAGATGGCATAAGGGACGAAGAGGTCAGGCGAGTTCTGAGGCTGACAAGACACCAAAGTAGTAGCGAAGCTTTGGTGCGTGCACTTGAAGTAGAAGCCGCCTACAGAGATACTCCAAGGTCGAGAGTGCGAGCTGTGACTCTCGAAAAATCGCAACCAGAAATGAACCAGAACCCCTTGCTGACTGAGATGCAGAAAATATTCACCAAATTATGCGATAAATTGGATGGCCTCGGAAAGCAGGAAAAACAACAAAATAAAGGGAAGTCGAGCGGAGGTATTAAATGTTTCAACTGCGGCAAGGTGGGACATATGAAACGAGACTGTCGACAGCAGAACTCGGAGAGTCGAGTAAATGCTGTGAATGTTGAAGAGAAGCAGGAAAACTAAGGATAGCCAGCATTAAGGGGGCTGTGCTGGCTAGGGAATGCGGTGCCCCCAGAGAAATAAAGATTTCCCAACTCCAAAGAATTCCAAGTAGTCTGTTGTTGCAAGGATATGTGAATGGAAGAAAATGCGTGTTTACGATTGACACCGGTGCTACGTCATCAATAGTGCGGCCAGGGTTTATATCAGGCTTGCAGATTAACAAGAAGCAAAATGGAGTAATCATTCGGACAGCCACGGGGGACAGGGCTGCGGTCCATGGAGAGGTCAACTTGGAACTGCAGGTTGGACGGTTGAGGTTCAATTACAAGGTCATTGTGGCTGACATTATGGATGATTTCATTTTGGGTCTAGACATCATGGGAGAGCAGGGATTCATTGTTGACGTAGGGGAGCGAGTCTTAAAAATTGGAAATGAGGAATTTATTCTGGCAACCGCAGACGACCAATTCCATAAAGCGAGATTGTTAACAACACAGACGATCAAGATTCCTGCTCATTCAGAACAAATGATCGATGCTGCCTTAGAAGGAAATCCTGGAGGGTACCGTGTTGGCCTAGTTGAAGATGACGAATCGATTAAGTCCCTATCCAATATTATTGTGGCGAGAACTTTAACCCGGACTAAAGACAAAATCCCAATTAGAGTTGTTAATTTAAATTCCCACTCGGTGACAATTAAGGAAGGCAAACCGATTGGCTCCTATGAACCGGTCACATGGGTAGCGAGGTGCGAGGAACAAACAGAGAGAAGTTCGTCTACGAAAATAGACCAGGAAGTTTTGACCTTGCTGAGTACCCAGTTGGAGCATTTATCTGAGGATGAACGAAGGGAGGCAATCAAGTTCCTAGAAAAGGAAAGTTCAGTATTTGCCAAGAATACAGAGGCCCTTACAAAAACAGACATAGTCCAGCATCGGATAAATACTGGCAACTCACCCGCCATTCGACAACCACCTAGGAGGCTTCCATTAGCAAAACAAGAAGATGCCTCGGCAATGATAGACAAGATGCTACAAGATGGAGTCATTGAGGAGTCGACGAGTCCCTGGTCATCGCCAGTAGTTTTGGTTGCCAAGAAGGATGGAACATTAAGATTTTGTGTCGATTATCGAAAATTAAACGATGTCACGAAGAAAGACAGTTACCCATTACCACGAATTGACGACACGTTAAGCACGTTGGCAGGCTCACGATGGTTTTCTACGTTAGACCTTAGGAGTGGATACTGGCAAGTGGGGCTTCATCCTGATGATAAGGAGAAGACAGCGTTTTCAGCAGGCAGTGGTCTTTATCAATTTACCGTGATGCCTTTTGGACTTTGCAATGCGCCAGCTACCTTTGAAAGACTGATGGAATTCGTGCTGCGAGGGCTAACCTGGAGGACGTGCCTGGTTTACCTTGACGACGTGCTTGTTATGGGTCAGGACTTTACAGAACATTTGAAAAATCTTCAAGAAGTATTTGGGCGAGTCAGGAATGCCCATCTGAAGTTGAACCCGAAGAAGTGCCTGCTATTCCAGAAAGAAGTCAAATTTCTTGGTCACGTGGTCTCTTCGGATGGAATACAAACAGACCCCGACAAAATTTCTGCTGTACGAGATTGGCCAAGACCATGTAACGTTCATGAAGTAAGGAGCTTCCTTGGCCTCTGCACTTATTATAGGCGCTTTGTGGAAGGGTTTGCAGAAATTGCGAAGCCATTACACCGGCTGACAGAAGAGAAAGTGCAGTACCAATGGACACCGGAATGTGAAACGGCATGGAGAAAATTGAAGGCAGCTTTATGTACTAGTCCTGTGCTAGCATACCCACAACGGGAAGGACTTTTTATTTTAGACACGGATGCCAGCAATTCTTCGGTCGGTTGTGTACTGTCCCAAATCCAGAATGGGCAGGAAAGAGTGATCGAGTACTTCAGCAAGGTGCTGTCCAAACCGGAAAGAAATTATTGTGTAACTCGGAAAGAGTTACTGGCCATCGTTAAATCAGTGGACCATTTTCATAAATATCTTTATGGACGACATTTCAAGATCCGGACCGACCATGCTGCATTAAAATGGCTGTTGCAGTTGAAAACCCCTGAAGGTCAACTGGCTCGTTGGATAGAACGGCTGCAACAGTATGATTTCAAAATAGAACATCGACCTGGAAGATCTCATAAGAACGCAGACGCTTTATCTAGAAGACCGTGCAAGGAAGATTGCAAGCACTGCCGCCACGTTGAGAAATTGCAGGGTACGGTGGCTGTCAACACTATTAAAATAGAGGTTCCGGACGATTGGACAACCGAAGCCCTGAGACAAGAACAACTAAATGACACAGAAATTGGGGCTATATTGAGAGCAAAGGAGAAAGGAATTCGACCAGCGTGGAAGGATGTTTCGGATAAGGCAGTTGGATTGAAGGCTTTGTGGGCCCAATGGGATTCACTTAAAGTCATGAACGGACTGCTAAAGAGAGCTTGGGAAAGCCCGGATGGCAGGGAAGTTGTTATGCGTCTAGTGATTCCCAGGTGTCGAGTACCGAAAGTACTTCAGGAAGTGCATAATGGAGCATCCGGTGGGCACTTCGGCGTTAATAAGACCCTGAATAAAGTACGAGAACGATTTTATTGGGTGAATAGTCGTCAAGATGTGGAAGCTTGGTGTCGCAATTGCAAAATTTGTGCAGCCAGTAAGGGACCACAGACTAGAAGTAGGGGTGCAATGAAGCAATATAACGTCGGAGCTCCTTTTGAGAGGAACGCGATCGATATAGCCGGCCCATTCCCAGTAACCAAGGATGGGAACAAGTACATACTGGTTGCCATGGACTATTTTAGTAAGTGGCCAGAGGCCTATGCAATTCCAAACCAAGAAGCAGTCACTGTCGCCAAAGTCTTGGTAGATAATTTGATATGTCGGTTTGGTGTACCCCTGGAGCTGCACTCAGATCAAGGGAGGAACTTTGAGTCAAGGTTGTTTCAGCAAATCTGCAAGTTATTGGGGATACACAAAACACGGACAACAGCCCTTCACCCGCAATCAGATGGAATGGTGGAACGACATAACAAGACTATGAAAGAACATCTTTCTAAAGTGGTTCATAAGAATCAACGCGATTGGGATCTCCACATACCGTTTTTCCTCATGGCATACAGAGCTGCTATCCACGAGTCTACGAAACAAACACCAGCCCGTGTAGTATTTGGACACGAGATCAGACTGCCGTGTGATTTGATTTTCGGAACACCAGGCGGAGAACAGCTTCCTGTGAACAGCTATGTGGATGAAATGAGTGAACGGCTAAGAAATGTTCATGAGCTGGTTAGAGACCAAATCACCATAGGCAGTGACCGAATGAAGGCTCGATACGACCGTAAGGGTAGTTCAGAAGGGTTCAAGGCAGGAGATCTGGTTTGGCTGTACAACCCACAGCGGAAGAAAGGGAAGTCACCGAAACTTCAACCTCCTTGGGAAGGACCTTATACTGTTATTACCCAAATTAATGATGTCGTCTATCGTATTCAACGAAACAAAAAGTCCAAGATGAAGATCGTACACGTGGATAGACTGGCGAAGTATGTGAAAGAGGCTGAATTGCCTGACCGGGACGTTCAGGCTTAAGGAGGGGGCAGTGTAATATGTTGCACCCCTTAAAATTTAAGGTTATGTTACTAAAAAGTAGGCAGACTTCAACAGATCGAATGTCTGAATGAATGTAGTGTATTTGCACCTACTCGAAAAAGAACCTACCAGAAGATTCCAAAGTGACATCTGGAATTCTCTAGAGAATGGTGGCGTCATCACAGAACAATCGAGATCTGTCATTTTTAGGTATAAAAGACCAACCGCATTCTCGGCGAGTAGTTCAGAAAGTTCAAAAAGTATAGAAAGTGAGGTTAAGACTTCAAGGATAAACAAAGTGATAAACATTGTGATTTTAGTCAGTAAAGTGTATTTAAATTAATAATAGTATTGTGAAGTATCCAGTAAATATTTAATAAAGTGTGTTAGTGGACATCTCGTTATAATTTTTGGAACCCACGGATTTTGCAAGGGGTAGTTTCCTAAGGGTGGAAACACGTTACAATATGTATTGGCTCTAGTTTAGCAAAGTTGTTTGAAATAATAATTTATGAAAGAATATTTGAACAAATATCGGGAAAAATTTTAATGCAACAGCATGGCTTCCTTCCCAAGCGTTCTACAGTTACAAATCTTTTGAACTTCACTCAGTATGTGCATGAAGCTTTCAGACATGGTCAACAGGTGGATGTTATCTTTACAGATCTGGAAAAGGCTTTTGACAGAGTTTGTCATAATGAAGTAGTTCAGGCATTAATTTAGCTTGAGGTTGATGAGAATATTATATTATTAATAACTTCATACTTACTAAATAGAGAGCAATATGTTGAAATCAAAGGATATAGATCGTTTCGATACACACCAACGTCGGGGGTCCCTCAGAGATCCAACCTGGGTCCTTTGTTATTCTTAGCAGTAATAAATGGCTTAGGTTGCAACTTAGGAGAAGCACAAGGGCTGATCTATGCCGATGATTTCAAGTTATTTCAAAGTATAAATGACACTGATGATTGTAGTACTTTACAGACTAAGTTAAATAATAGAGCTCAATGGTGTTTAGATCATAAATTCACTATTAATATTCAAAAATGTTTTGTAATGTCTTTTTCCTGTAAGAAGGAAGTGATTACATTTGACTATGTACTGAACAATCATGCACTTACTAGAAAGAAGTCTCAGAAGGATCTAGGTGTAGTACTGGATGAAAAACTAAACTTTACAGAACACATTGATAAAGTTGTCAGTAAATCATATAAGATGTTAGGCTTTGTAATAAGAAGTTCTAGAGGTTTCAATAACATTGATGCAATAAAAGCGCTATACAATGCATTCATTATTCCTAAACTGGAATATGCCTGTATTGTGTGGTGACCCCAGTATGGAGTAAAAATAAATTCACTAGAAAATGTACAAAGAAAATTTCTAAAGTTTCTATATTTTAAGGTATATGGCAGTTATCCACCCAGAGGTTATGATCAGGAAGAGTTGAGAAACATTTTTAATTATAAAAGCTTGGAATTTAGAAGATATGTAGCGTGTATAATGTTTGTATTCAAATTAATAAAAGGTTTAATTGACAACACAAACTTCCTTGCTCAGCTTCCATTTAGAATAGGTACATCAATAATAACAAGAAATAATAGCCTATTTTATTTAAATGTTCCCAGGACAAATTTCTACAAAAACAGTCCACTGTTTAGAATGTGTTCATTGGTTAATACATATACAAGCAATGTTAACCCCTTCGGCACTAGTTTATCTAGTCTTAAACATGATGTAATTAATCATCTTGAAAATGCTAGCTAAATGTAATGTATTTCATGTGTGTGCATTATTAGGTTAAGGCAATTTTATATGTATGTTTATATGATTATGTATGTGTGTAGGTGTGTCTGCATACATATGCTTTCATGTAGTCTTTTTTAAGTGTATCTGTAATTGGTCATATGTACTGTTGATACAAACGAATAAATAAATAAATAAATAAATAAATAAAATATTACACAAAATAATCAATTTATAACAACTTTACACAAACGACAGAATAAACAAAGAATAAAATGGTGACACCGACTCTGGAAATTGCATTTAATCCAAGACTTACGCTACAGAATCTATGGAAAAGAAATAAAACACAGAATTGCGTCAGCCTGGCGTCGGCGCATAACTCCCGTAGACAGCCGTTTGGTTCAAGCACAGACATTAATTTCTCTTTGTTCACGTGCATATACCTATACTGGCCTTCCATTTATATAGTAGACTTCAGTGAATATACCTATAGTTATTAGCCGACGTTTGCAATTCCCAATTACTTTTTGAAATTCCCGTCTATTTCCCGGTTAGACTAAATCTCCCGTCATTTTCCCGGTTTTCCCGATTTTCCCGGTTGGTAGACACCCTGGTGAAAGAAACAAAACAATTGTCTTTACATATGAACGGGTAAATCTTGAAAGCAACTGAACCAATTTTGATGTGGATTAGTACTTTGTACAGCTTATTACTTGTGAAAGGATTCGACATCTAAATGCTGTCTTCAGAGGCAAAGCAGTGAACACTAACAACATGTCAGATGCTGTTGATGCTACCTTATAATAGATCCAAACAGAACCTTCTTGTGATGGCCACTGATAAACAAACATCAAACTTTGTCTACAAAGAAATTCTTTAGCCTGGGAGAGTTGATAATAATTAATTTCAGATGCTTGGTAGCATAACAACATGATATATACAAACCACTAGGAAAATATGCAAAGAAAATGTACACGCACGCCTAAGAAACAACAAGTGCTCGGAAATGTGTCATGTCTTAAAACTAAAAAAACTAATTTAAATATTATTTAGGTACTTAAACGTAAACCTACATTTCCTTCATGAAAGTGTAGGTTTAAGTGCTCTTTTTTATGCTAATAACTGTATTTTAACTTTACGACTGAAATTAGGTAGGTAGTTGGGAAATTATTCTACAGAGGCAAATTTAGAACTGAAACCAATTGAACTTCAGAAATACATTGAAAAATATTAAAATGCTGAATTATTACAAAGGACCTATCTTCAAGCTTATTTCGCAGAACATCAATAGGAATTTACCGGCATTGAAAGTCGAAAAGTCGACAGCTCTAAATCATTGAGGTCAATGTTAAAAATAAGTGGAATATCAATTCCTCCAGTGGCGGCTCGTCAGGGGAGGCAGGGGAGGCTGAGCCTCCCTTTGGAAGAAGCAACATATCTTGCAATCTTCCAAATTAATATCTTTTACTTGTAGAAATTTCTACTTAGGTATATCTCAATTTTCAATATTGTTTATTGTTTATAGTTCATTAATTAATTTTCAGTGTATAAAAAAGTTCTGCATTTCCTTTCCACAAACATACCTATAACGTCACAGTCCGGATTGTCTTTTTATGCATATTTCCCGGGCGACCCGGTCTTTCATTGAATGAACAGAGCGCTTCGCTTGAGGCTTATACGAAATAGCTTCCAACTTCAAGGCATTTAGTTTTAACATAAATGACCTTGCATTACTTTTGCGTTGTCTAGCAACACTTCAAATAAGACAAGCTAGGCCGCTAGCCTCAGTCCTCAGTTCTTTATAGCGCATGTGCAGTTCAGGAGTTCAGGCACAGTATAGAGAAGACAAGTACTTTCACTCGCAGCGGTCCCTTTGATATTTGTTGTACTCGATTTTATTTGGTTCAGGTGATTCACAGGAAAACGAACTGTCAGTGGTAATTTGTCGTTTAGCCGGTTAAGATCAACTTGACATTAAAATACATAAAACATTTGATAGGCGGGCTAGAAATGAGTGCTCTAGGTGAAAATATTCCCAACAACATCTCTTGTCCAGACGTGGTGGATTATTTGTTATTAAATGGATTTTCTACTCTTACTTACGACGAAAAGGTAAGAATTAAAAGAATTGCTAGGCCTACACCAGCAATGCCTTCGTTAGTTTTTAAAAGTGGAAAACAAAACAGAGGGTTTTGTGATAACAATTATAAAAAAATCGAGTGGTTAACGGCATCAACAGTTAGAAACAAATTATATTGTTGGAGATGTTTATTATTCACTAATGATCAATCCTCAATTTGGGGCAGGACCGGGTTTAATAATTTGAAAAATTTGTCGCGAGGTTTACAAAAGCACGAAAAATCCCAGGAGCACATTTCATCTTGCGTTAAATTCGAAATATTTGGTAAACAAAATATTGTAAATTATTTGGAATCTGCACATAAGAGAGAAATAGAAAATTTTAATGAAAAGGTCCGTGAAAATAGGGAAATATTAAAGAGATTAATTGATGCCGTTATATATTTATCTTCGCAAGAAAATTCTTTCCGAGGGCATGACGAAAAACGCGATTCGTGCAATAAAGGAAATTTCAAAGAGCTAATAGATTTTTTAAAAATGTATGATCCAAAATTAGAGAACTTTTTGAATAACGCCACTATTTTTTCCGGAACATCTAAATCAATTCAAAATGATCTAATTGAGAGTGTTAGCTCGATTATTAAAGGCAAAATTTATGAAGAACTATATAATTGCGAATTTTTCTCGTGGCAAATTGACGAAACGACGGACATTACCTGTAAATCTCAACTTTCCGTAATTTTTAGATATGTAATGCACGGCGAAGTTATTGAAAGGTTTGTTGGTTTTCTTGATGTGAGTAGTGGAAGAAACGCGGAGAGTTTATTTAAATTATTAATCGACGAATTTGGTAAATTTGATTTGAAAAATAAATTAATAGCACAAACCTATGACGGCGCTGCAGTTATGTCAGGGCATCTTAATGGACTCCAAACAAAAATAAAAGATATTGCTCCTCAAGCTTACTTCATTCACTGTTATGCACATCAATTAAATTTAGTTCTGAGTAAAGCATGTAACGGAATTAAAGAAGTTAGAATATTTTTTTCAAATATTACTGGTTTTTCGTCATTTTTTTCAAAATCTACCAAAAGAACTGATGTTTTAAATACAATTAATATGAAACATAGAATTCCGACAAACGCTCCCACTCGTTGGAATTTTTCATCTAGAGTTGTTTTCACTGTTGACAAATACAGGAAAGAACTTATTGACGTTTTTAATTTTATTTCGGAAAGTGAAGATTTTTTAAATGACGCTCAGACTTTAAGAGCAGCTTACGGATTAAAATCGTTATTGTTGGATAAAAATTTCATATTTTTTCTAAAAGCTTTTAACATGATTTTTGAGCAAACTGATGTTGTTTTCCAAATTTTACAGAATAAACTAACTGATATAACATATTCTAAAAATAGACTTAAGTCACTTATATCTAAATTAAAAGAATTTCGCAATAACGAAATACATTTCAATACTTTATACAATATTTTTTTAGAAAATACTGAAAACGTAGATGATGAGCCAGGGCCACAATTTAAAAAAAGAAAGACAACATATAACTTTGACAGGGCAGATATACATTACAAACAAATTTTTATAGAAATTTTAGACACCATTATAGTCCAAATTGAAATTAGATTTTCTGATTTAAATACTTTGCAATGTTACGATTTAGTAAATCCTAATAATTTTACAGCGTTTTCTAAATCATTCCCTACCAGTCTAATGGAGAAATTAATGGACCATTATCCTTTTTTTGACCGTATTTCGTTAAAAAATGAACTATGCGTGTTGTATTCTGACCAGCAACTTTTAGCAAATCCAAAATCATCTCAAGAAATGCTTACTTATATATATAATAATAATTTAAAAAGCTGTCTACCCGAACTGTACAAACTTTTATCATTAGTGTCAACAATTCCAGTAACCTCAGCTTCTGTAGAACGATCATTTTCAGCACTTAAACGCATAAAAACATTTACTAGAAACAAAATAAGTCAAGACCGCCTCTCAAATGTATCGCTTATTTCAATAGAAAAACATTTTTTGTCAGAATTGAAGAAACACGATTCATTTTATGATGAAGTAATCAACCATTTTGCTAGTTCCGAAAATCGCAGGTTACCACTCATTTATAAAAATATTTAGGCTTTACACCAAAGATTAATATAGTTGTTATTTTAGAAAAAATATTTATTTGCGTTATTTATTTTTTAGGAAATATTTTTTAATTCTTCCGCGGTTATATTTTTTTATATAACTTCTTTCTCAAAGCTATTTTAATTTTTATTAAAAGTTATAATTTTACACTCTGGCAGTGATAATGAATACAATTTTTGTTTGTAGGAAAATACTTTAATTTTTTTTCCAAAACTATTTTGATTTTTATTAAAAGTTATAACTTAATTATAAGTGGGATAGTAGGGCTCCTTTGGATACCGATACTCGAGGCGTAGGAACGGAAATTTCATGAGAATGATTTTTTCGTCTCATTATATTTTCTATTTCCTTTTCTTTTTATTCTTTTATTCTCTCAAGTCGTGAATCGGTATCCTGGCGAACAGCCCACGACAAAAAAATGTAACGCGCCGTTGTACTACCTCGAGGGTGGTGGGGAAATGTACAAATTGTAATCATATTGCAAGTTAATTGTCTTTCAAAATATCAAGCCTCCTCTGCAGAAAATATCACGAGCCGCCACTGAATTCCTCTAGGATGATTCACTATCCTAGCTGAATTATTTCCGTCATTAGCTTTAACAGTTACAAATAATGAGTCAAACAGAAGAGGCAATGTATAAGTATAATAATCTATTAAATTCCATTAGAATCAACATATTTCACAAGTTTCTCTGTTTACCTCAGGATAAAAATGTAACCATGTTTGCCAATTATTAACAATTGGCAACTCAGCTACATTCGAAGACGAAGAGCTACACAGCTGTAACTTACCAGGTGCAAGGATCACCAGTATATTGTCCAGCAAGCCACACATTGGCTAAATGAATAGCCATTGCTCCCATTCCTTGTTTTGAAGTATCATAGAACCAAATTAGCCATGATCTTCTTTCATTTCTAGGTTCACAAAATCTTTTTGCTAAAAAATATAATTTACAAATCCATAGGCTAGGTACCTTTTGACACATAAAAGTCCAACTCACCAATCAAACATGTAAAAGCTAAACAGGCTAGAAGAACTTGTAGGAACCATCCAAACATATCAGTTAGAGCATCTTTACTGCAATGTAATCCTCCAGAATGTGCATTGCTACTTTTTAGAAAATCATTCGTTGTAGAATTCATAATTCAATTAAGCAATTCAGTCTATTCCTCTTCGTTGGAGACTATTTTTCATTATTGGAAATAATTCGTTGGTAACAAACACTAAAATTTGTATATTCACTTCATAACATGAACTTTTACCCCTTCACTTGACAACCCTAAAAAGATGACATACAACAGAAGTGACAAGTACAAATGTCAAATACATACGACCTTGAGCACAGACTTCGAGCAAGGAGGAGCCACAGCCGACTCTACTAACGTAGTAACAGAGTCGGCCGTGGAGGAGCAATCCCAATCAGTATACATATGGTTTATTTGGTCATTCAACAAACACTCGAGGGACGCAGTGGGGGTGAATTTATTGGCTCTAGTTGCAGTGAAGTACTGCTTTGAGCGATAAAATTAATGAATGAATATTGTTTTTTATTGCTGTTCTATTATTAGTTGAGCTCAAATCTATTAGTCAAATTACTGTAGAAATAGTAATGAATTAAATTATCTTTAAAAACGGAGTAACTGCTGTTCTATACGTTTTTGAAATATTCGCATATTCCATAACATTAAGTTAAAGTGACGTGACGCCCATGGTGGACTAGTTGCTTGCCAAGGTAGAAATGTTGGGGCCATAGGGTGAGTTCACATAACTGCGAAATTCAGCTCCATAGATTAAAGAATATTATATGTTATAGATAGGCAACTCTCAAGGATTTTTTGAACAGCAAAACTTACGTCGAGAGTGGCGCTGTATTCCCGCCTTTTTTATATAGGCGGGATTGTCATAGGCGGGAATTTTAAATGATTTTCAAACAAATTGCTTAGGCCATCATTAGACTACAAAAGTTCTTTAACGAAGATTTTATATAAAAGATATTTTATGAGATGAAATATCTATCAAATTACTCATAAAATATCTGTTATAAAAGATCTTTGTCAAAGAACTTTTATAGTCTAACAGTGGCCTCAAAATTAAATAAGTCATTTCAAAACTAGAAATTGATCATTTATTAATTTAACGGAAAATCATTACAATAAATACAATAATATTTAAAAATACATTTAAAAAGTAACTAACGTAAGTAAAATTATTACAAAAGTATTAAGATGTTGAAACTGCGTTGAAATAAGTAAAATGTTAAAGTAACTAATGTACCAAAATACCTGTAATACAATTAAATAATAGCGGGTTTATACGTGCATGGATTTAGTGGCGCCAGTAGATATTGGCACGCCAGTAAAAAAATATTGCGCGTATAAACAGTTACTGGCGAGCATGCATCAATGCATGCAAGGTAAAAGCTTGCTCGCCAGTAACTGTTTATATGTGTAATATTTTTTTACTAGCGTGCCAATATCTACTGGCGCCACTAAATCCATGCACGTATAAACCCGCTATAATATACATATTCACGTCCTTTACTAACATTAAGTGGTGTGTATCAGTCTTTTTGGAATTTAGATTTTTCATTATCATATAGGTTACAAAAAACTGACATTGATTGTGAAACGTCATAAGTAATGTATTTGAATAATGTTAATCCAGAAGAAAAACACACGTATTTTTGTTTTTTTTACTTTTTTACACCATTCGATGGGAATGATTTCGATTTATAACAAATGTAAAAACTGACGTTGAAAAATTCACAGATACGATGCGACTGCACATAGCTGCGATTGTATTTATTATGTAAATAATGTAACCTAATATTTTGTACATGTCCTTCATTACAAGACTGAAAAACTTTTTCATCGGTAAACACAACATTGGTCCAAAACTCCAACGGGCGATAGACACAATTTAAACAAAACATAATGCGGGCTTGCTTGTTCTCCTGTTAATATGGTCTTCTTGGCACTTGTACAGTTTTTTATTTTCGATTTTCCTATCCTTCGGCTAGCTGCTAACCTCGACACTAGAAAATGTGTCATGAACACAGCGTCTCCTGCTGTTTAAAACGGATTTTGCCTCAAATAGCCAAGGAGTGCTTCATCTTGAACGAGATTTGAACTTCTCGATAGGCCTGAACCGTCTTTTCTCTTTACGCTACCTTCCTCTTCCCACTTTTCTTCACACTCATAACAGTACTTTTATTCAATTGATAATGGTTAGCAACTGCTCTGATAGACCATCTCTCTTTAATTTTAAAGAGAATTAAAATTTTTTCATGTTCAGTTAATTTTGGCATTGCGAAAATATGACACTGACAAATAAATAATGATTTAATAAGGCGAAAAATAGGTGTATGGGATTTCATTGCACAGAAGTGTACAACCCGTCAGTCTTTCGTTTTTAGTCAATTTCTTGGGAGTCACGTTCTTTGCAGATCAATAATACCTATGCATGTTGGAATTTTTCGAAGTCGCAACACGACGTGAACACATACAACACTTATAACCCATTACAGTTTTTAATATTTAACAGAACAGCGTCGTGTCTAATCAGTTTCATTGGAAACTCACATTATTTACAAATAAGCAAATGGACTCCTGCTCTATGGATTTAATAATTATTAGTTTAATGTCCAAAACACAAAGCACCAGTGTTGCCAACGAGTAGATTTTAAATACCCGCAAAATCACGAAAAAAATACCCGCATTACCCGCCAACTATATGAAATTACCCACCAAAATACCCACACTGGAAAAACAGATAGGCATTACACTTGTTTGGTTGTTTGTGGCTTGGCTTGATGCTAAAAATTTTTACCGGTTTAATAGTGCTGCTCGTACGAAGGAATGGGAAGATAATAAAACAATATAAATACATAATTTAATGGTTATTTTTTAAATAAATATAAAACGCAATGGAAACTTTTAAAAAATAACAAAACTAACAATGTAATAACAAAAATATAAATATAATACAAAAATAAATATAAGTCGACACAGCGCGCAGCGCCAGCCAATGAGCTCTATATAATAGCTGTTTTCTTTCGTGCTGAACAAACTGATTGCAATCACTAAACAGCCAATCAAATCGAGGTATCTTTGAAATCCTTGATCTCTATTGGTAGCTTACTGATTGTGTTCACTGCTTTGAATGAGCACGAAAGAAAATAGCTAATAGAGTGAACTCGAACAATGACTGAAAGGTTTTGTGTCTCACTCGCATTTGTTAATCTATGTATTAGGCAAAAGAGACAGAGAACCTGCTGATGCGAACTTCACCCCCTATGCGAGAACACTCCAGTATGTATGGAGTTCATTAGTGCCATATCTCAAAATACCCGTATTTTACCCACATGAAGCCATTACCCACCAAAATACCCACACATCACTAAAATCCCCGCAATTCGGGTAAATACCCACCAATTGGTAACACTGCAAAGCACAGATATGTAAACAATAATGGCGCGACAAAGGCATATTTTTGCGATCTCGCGTCTTACCCCAATGCTTTAAGCGCCTTGAAGCGCTACGTCATCATATATTTCTCCGCAAAAATGAATGTCTTTTTAGCTTTTTTTAACAGTTTAGTTCTAACCATCTCTAACGTTCTTATGTCATATCCCTACTATTTTCCGCTTACACATTTTCTAGCGCCTTAGTGAGACCGCGCGATACCGATTTAAGCGTGACGTCACAGCTTATTCGCTCGGATGGCTCCGCTTATCGCGGTTTGCAGCGTCTTATGCGCAAAAACATGCCTCAGATTTGCGCAGCCGCCGTGATTCAAGTACAAGTAGCGACAGATCGACGGAAGTTCAAACTAAACACGCTGTTTTGAAATATAGTGGGAGTGCGCAGGGCCTGTTCAGCTCTAGTCATAACCAAGGTTGGTAGAGTATGAGGTGGCCTAATAACTCACGATCCCCACCAAAAAATGCCATTAGCCAATGAGCAGCTGGTGTGAAATCACACCAGATGCAGGGACTTATTCAAAATATTGTAAGAATTTGTGTACTGTTAATTAAGCAAAGAACTCGTAATTGGAAAAAGGGCTCACAATTACTCGCTTTTGAGGTCGGGGGTAATTATATTCACGCCTTGCTCTCATGATCACAATTGTAGTTCTACTATCGTCCACTGTGTGGCGCCACGAATAACAAAGCTAAAATGTATTTGTCCCTCCCTGTATTACCTTTCTCACTCATCTTCAGCTGTCAGTTTTCTATTTTCGTGTACTGGAATGGTCGGCTACGAAATAGTCGCCGGAAAATAGTTAATAATAAAAGAAAATACATTTCATCACCGAAGATTCATAATCTTTTAAAGACGTATTCGTCAATGAAAAAGAAAAGGTGACGCAACGATGTAAATACATTCCTAAATATGAGTTATCACTAAACGTCCCAACAAATAGGGAAATGGAGGACGTAGCTAGTCCCTAGTCACAGTAAGTTGAAAGCAAAATTCAGAATTTATTTTCAGGTTTTGGTTGAGAATAGGAAATATTATACATAGTGGATTGGATTAAGTGCACTAGAAGGTCGTGAATAAAGCAGACTGGTTATATAAATTATAAACCTAGTTGACTTAGTTATAAGTCTTCTAGAAGGTCATGTATATGACAAGCAGCAGACTCCCTTGTAAAAATTAGAAACCTAGTTAACTTATGTAAGTTTTCCTAGAAGATCATGTGTATGACAAGCTGCAGACCCTTATAAAAATTATAAGCCTATTTGACTTGACTAAGTCTCTAGAAGGTCATGATATGACAAATTGTTGGTTGGCCAGGAAAGAGGAATTTAAAAACAGGTATGTATTTAACATTTTAGGTAGTATATATCGACATAAGAAAAGTACAGGTGCAAAAGAAATAAGCCCATCAAACTTGGACAAAGCCAACGGGCAATTCAGAAAGAAGAAGGGGGGGGACAAGCTCTCGCATGTAATTGTCAATCAGTAAATGATGCAGTTAGAGGTTCTTGGCAGATCAGATATATACCATGAGCAGTCTCTGTTCAGCCAACATGTGGTTAGTGGTAGCCTCGACAAATTTGTCAGGGGAGTTACTGCAGAACACACCCTTGAATGGTTGGTTATTTGGGGGCAATTTATCAGAAAGATTTGAATTTAAAAACGCCTCGTATGAATATACAGGAATTCCTTGGTCTCTGTAATACTCTCTTCTTAGACTTTAACAAACTCTTAATAAGGGTAATAATAAAACATCTTTATTAAAAAAAAATAAATAAATATACAGAGTGAAGTTTAGACCCCAAAGGATTACTCTTACACTTAACTCTATGAAGCACTTAAGTTATTACAATTAAATTTTACGGGCACGCAAAAAAAAACATTGGAAAGACAAAAAAAAAACAAAGTATCCCATTATTATTTCTCTTAAATAGTATCAAAATTGATGCTCAGTAATAGTGCCTTTTAGCTTACACTTAAATGGTAAGGATTACAGGATTTGGAGAAGTAGGTAAAGAATTATATTTTTATTGCATTTTAAGAGAACGATTTTAAATAAAGATGTTCTAAATCTGGTATACTGAGCATTATCTCATGGAATAAGCAAAGGATAAGAGGTGTAATTCTGTCCTATTATTTACATTTAATCAATGTAATATTTATTCTGGCAGATCTTGGCTTGTCATGTTTACGGAGCCCATATATAAGTCTACGACATGAATTTCTGTAATCTGGTTCAGTTTGTTGTGTTCAAACAGAGTTCATAGGTATATGAAACTACAATAATTTAAGTGTGTTACTTAACACCAACACTTCACAGAGATTTTTAGACGTATTGAAATTTAATATATGTCTGTGGAATGTAAAGGTTTTAAATTCATGTAGATTTTTTGAATTACCTTGTTTACTTGTGAATTGAATTTTAAGGGTTGTCAAATATTACACCCAAAACTTTCTGCTGATTTAATATGGAAAGAATTTCTCCATTTATTTTATTTGCATCAAACTATTACATCTCTATCTCTACTTCATTTTTGCCACGGAACATCAGTAGCGTATCTGTATGTTTTTTCTGTTGGTCAGTAACCCATGGGGAACGGCTTAATAACGTAAAACAATATTACATGTTATGCTTAAGTTTATCGCAAATTTAAGAACAGTAACAATATAAGTTTCTAGAAATTTATACAATACTGATTTTATGATGTTGGAAGTTCCCCAGAGAAGCACCTTGAGATACATAATTGACTACGTGTCATTCAAAGATATAAGAACTGGCAAATATTTACTATAGATTGTAGAGAAAATAACTAAAATATGCCCCATCACTGAGTCTAGGTGGCTTTATGTAAAACAATTTTAACAGGCTAAATACTTGACTTAAAAACCTATGGGTCATACAAAAATAATATCATAATTGCACGGTATAGGTGCACGTGTGGAATAATTTTTTGACCAGAGATGTAAATATGGTAAATCATTTGAAAATTTATAAAAGATGTAAGTATATAAACATAAAAGTACTTAACAACAACATAAGCAAACTTTTGTTGTTTTTAAGTTAAACTAAAATTTAAAATGATTTTATCATAAACATTCTCAATTAAATAATTATTTATGTCTGACTTGTACCTAATTAGCATTAGCACATTTTGTTAAAAGATTGCGATGTTTTATTCAGACTTCAAAGAAATAGTGAGTAAGCTTTCCCTGGTCGCAGGACTATTATGGGACAAATCTTGAGTAATAACAGCAATAATACAGTGTATGTAGTGGCGGGCTGGGCATAGGGAGTAAGAATGGCAACATAGCGTGTGCCAGCTAGCTGAAATGAAATAACTGAGAGCTGGAATGCTTCAGTGGTCGCGCCGACTCTTTAATCTATGCCGTCGACGGGCGGAGTTTGCCGTTGTTGGGTTGTCATATCTCTCGCGCTACGTGAATGTACATGCCCAGTCCGAAATTACACGCACTGTATTTATTGGTGTATATAATATACATTTTTTATTTTACTTTGAAAATAGGATGTTAGAAAATTTAATACCATGTCATATTAATAATTAAAATATTTACAATCATTGTAAAAGAAATTGTTTAGCAATGCTTATGCTTATTCTTGTAAACGTAGGCGTGTCAAATATATATAAATATATAAATTAATTACTGTTAAAATTTCTAAATGTACCATGGCAACTCAGCTCACAAACGCCTAAGTCCTGCAAAAATTCCAAGGCATATTTTGCAAATGAATATACGGTTAATGTGTGCACTGTTTCCCCAATTTATGATGCCATATCTCAAATGGCAGTGAAAATTTACAATGCCTAGACATAAACCTTAACCCATAGGAGCTAAACTTTAATCTAAAGGGCCTTCCATAGGAGACAATACACATAGTGACGGCATCCAGAAGTGACATCAATGAAAAATAACACAGTGGTTGTTTAAAATTATGGTGGAGATATTGCATATAATAATAATAATAATAAATGTTTTTATTGCTTCAGGCTGAAATATACAAACAATAAGATAACAATATACGAAATAATTATGCCTGAATGCAAAAGGCAGAGTTCGCACTTATTCGATGTGAACATCGAAAAAGCAGCGCTCTTACACTCAACCTTGAATTCTGCCATTCTTAACAGATTTTTCTGAAAAGGTTTCCTTCCGTAAATTGCTCTCGCTCTGCCTTAGTATTGATGCCTTTTTGATAATTAGAGTATAACAATAAAATTAAGAGATTTTCAAGGTGTACAAACCTTAAGCCCACTGCTTCAAGATATAGAGCAGCGATTTCGTAAGTCTATCGTGTCGTTTTTTTTTTTGGCGTAGAACCAGGTCAAACATATTAGGTTCCTTTGAGTATGTCACCGGACATATGAAATCATATTTTACGACATTTTTTTGTGGTCTCGAACTTTTTAAATCAATAAAAAGTGAAAAGAATGTATTTTTAAAGAAATTTTTTTTTGTTTGTTTTAAAACTATTAAAGGTACCAAAATTTGTTTTTTGTCAAATTAAAGCACACACTGTAGCGCTTTTACCAATATAAACGGTTTGGCCACAATTCGCACTTTCATTTCTCTAAAAATCAAATAAACTAAAAATACTTATTTTGTGTATTGAAATCTTCACTAATCGATAAACTTTTTTATTTTTGAAAATATTTGCATACATGCAGCGAAGAAAATAAAGCCTAATAATCACAAAAGTTTTTGAAACAATATGTTTTTTCCTAAAGTGTACCGTTTGGCAACAGCGATTTTTTTTATCAGAGCTAAACGCGACATTGGGAAGCAATTAATACACCTCGCATGCAGTGTTGGTCAGTTTATTCGCGTAGAAGTAGCGTTAGTTGAATATTCATCTAAAAAATTAGATATCATTCATAAAAATGTGCCATCCCCTCTCAGGGGGTGGCACTTAAAAAATATATATATTTATTGGAGCTGAAATAGAATCAAATTTTAAGAAGAAAAGGTTCCATGCAATTTTTCACATAAATTGATAGTTTTTAAGTTATAATGACTTCAAAATTGCAATTTTAGCTTAAAATAAAAGCTTTTAAAAAAGGTATTTTCAAGCGGCTTTCGTCAAGTATCTCGAAAAGTATTACTTTATCGAAAAAATTATAATTATAAATATTTAAGTTTATATTTGGTATCCAAGGGTTTCGAAATTACCTTTAAAGTTTAAAATGCATTTTTTTCTAAAGCAAGTGCTTTAAATGAGCAAAAAAGAATTTGAGTATTTAGGTAATGCTACATTTTAACGAAAAACTGTATTTGAGATAATTTTTTTAAATTATTGGCTAATTAGAGTAACAAAACGAGTAAAAAATAATTTGAAAGCGCAATTAATTGTATTTAATTTCCTTTCTTAGCATGCGTCACAATTTCTGAGATATTTAACATTTAAACTGCATTTTTCGTCTTATAAACATTCGGATGCCATTTGTAAACTCATATCTCCGAAACTATTAAATCTATGTAAATAAATAAACAAGCGAAATTCATTATTAGTTTATGAGCTTATTTTTGGTCTCTACACATTTTTGAACAAAACTAATATTTATTGAGATATTTGGAATAGGAAAAAAAAATACGTGTTATCGAAAATACCTTTATAGTTTAAACTGTATTTTTTCTAAAGCAAGTGCTGTATACGAACCAAAAAATTTGAGCATCTACGTCATGCTGTATATTAATGAGAAACCGTGTTTGAAATTAATTTTTTTTTTCAATTACTGGCTAATTACAGTAACAAAATGGCGACGTTGTTATTAAAATAATGTGTAGACGGACATTGCTTCGGTCATAACTTCTTTGTTTTTTATGCTACATAAACAAATAAAAAAATAGTTAAGAGCTTAATTAATAACCTATTATTGTATCTATTAGTATCCTTGGCGTAGGTGTCACAGTTTCTGAGATATTTAACTCTCACTCTAAATAGTTATCTTATGAACACTTGGATGCCAAATGTAAACTTAAATATCTCCGAAATTATTAAGCCTATATCAATAAACAAAAAATATAATTAATTCCCAGTTTGTACTTTCTGTAATTGGTCTATAACATTTTTTCGATAAAGTAATACTTTTTGAGATACTTGACGAAAGCCGTGTAGAAATACTTTTTTTTAAGCTATTTTAAGCAATTTTGAAGTCGTTATAACTTAAAAACTATTAATTTATGTGAAAAATTGCATAGAACCTTTTCTTCTTAAAATATGATTGTACTTCATATATATTTTTATAAATAAATTAACAAGCACCTGCTCAATATAGAAACTTTTCTGTTAAACATTTACTATTATACTGCCAAAAATGAACGAAATCCGTTCAATATGACATTACTTCGAAGTTTTGCATATTTTTTACCTCTAGGTACTGTACTACTACCACCAGTCTTTTTATTATTAAAAGGAGACTATTTAATATTTATTATACAATTTCTTAATATTAACAACATATGATCAATACTACTGTACAATATATGAAATATTGAACAATAATATTGATCCCCTAGATGCGTTTGATCACTACTGGTTTTGTACCTATTGATATGAGTTAAACTACTATATACATCCCGACCGGAATCGTCAGATCGTTGCAGTCGGCAGGCTTGCTACAACCGAGCGCGCAAGAATATGACTTTGGCCCGTTAAAAAAAATCGCTGACTCAATACTATGAACGGGACATGAAAAATTTTTATCCTAAAAACTTTTTTCAACTATTGGCTTCAATTTGTACGCAGCATGTGTATACAAATTTTCATAAATAAACTTTTTTCTCGATTGCCTAAAATTACGCTACTGAAAATAACAAGTTTGAGTTTCCTATTATTTTACCAACTTAAAAAAAAATAAATCGGGTTCACGTGGGACGTTGTTCGAAGCGCTATTGTGTCTACTTTAATCTAAAAAAAAAATATATCTTAATAGCACAAATATTTTCAGAGATATAGCGGTGGAGACGTTAAAAAACATATTTCATTAAAAATCTATTTTTTTGAGTTTTTCCGAAATAAAAAAAGGTCTCGACCACCGAAAAATGTCGTAAAAAACGATTTCGTATACACGATTATCTTACTAAAGAATCCCACTAAGTCTGGTTTGGTTCTACGCCGGTTTTTTTTTTCTCGAAAACTAAGCGACTTTACTTCCAGATTTTACTCTACTAATATGGTAGTATATTATGGTACCCCACCATAATTGTAAACTACTTAAATACATTTTTGTATACTTTCCTTGAATATTATATGAATTAATCACCCTCATCCTTGCTCTTATAACGATTCGTAAGGCACAAACAATTTCTATGATTGAGCTTAATAACAGTCATCAAATGAAAACAAGTTCTGAGATTTTATCAGCCAGTTTCACAATCGTTATTTAACTAATGGTTATGATTTGACCAATAGTTTTATTATAAAAATCTGTTACATTAACAGCCAGTTTTACAATTGTTGGTTGATTAGTTAGGATTTGACCAATGATTTATTACTATAAAGGCAAGGATGTCTGGTAAAGTTGTGTTTACTTACTAATAATTATAACTTTCATAGTACAGGACCCGTACCTATCTTAGACTATCAGGTTCTGGTTAGTCAACCAAAAAGATAGCCAGTGATTGTGAGGCTGGCTGTATGACTGATAGGATTTAAAATTTAAGGGCATTATAATGAAATATTTAAACGCTCAACAGGGCAGTACAAATGTTCGGAATAATTTGCAAGGGTTACAACAGGCATATTGTAAAAAAAAAACAAAAAATTCAAAGATGCTCACATTAAACGAAATACAGAACATGTTTAGCGGAACCTTTAAATTAATATTCTTGTTTATGGAAAAGATTTTAATGCAATCTCTCGAAGATCTCAAATCGCTCTGAACATCTACAATTGTGATCATGAGAGCAAGGCGTGAATATAATTATAAGATTAAACGAACTTACCTTAAGTGAAGTTCGATCTTAATTATATGAACGCCTTGCTCGAAATGATCAAACCCTCCCCGCCCACTCAGAGTTACCTTTTGCGGTACTGAACTTAGAGTTGTTAAGATTGCTATTCAAAATAAAACGATTTTATTTTCAAGATCGAATTGTCAACACCGTTATTTAAATTACCTATTCGTCTTACATGGAAATATCTACAATTTGTTATGCAATCCCAAATATTCCGTAGGTAGTATGTATTTGGCAGATCAAATAATAATACAAAAAATTATTTATTTTGGTAAAGATTAGATTGAATCGAATCTGAATTTTCAAAGACCAAACTTAACAGCTCTAGCTACTCTAAATGAACCCTTGATCATTTGATTTGAAATCATATTAGGTCCGTTCCTTTGCACGGGAAGTGTGACACTAATTTTGAGTGACAGAGATGGCATCAATGCGGATATCATAAGTTAAAGAGAGACAATCTTACACCAGTGCACGGTCATTAAACCCTACGGTTGTCTCAATCAGCAGCTTGATGGCGAGAGAGACGCGCGGAGCGGGGAACCGAATTGTGACGTAGGTTGTAGACCGAACCAGGGCCGGCTCTAGACATTTTGTTAGCCAGCACACGATTAATAGCAAAGATTTGATTAATAGAAGCTATATGTTTCGATTTTCTGTGATTGAATACTATATGCAATATAGGGATGTAGATAAATAGATACCGTTGTTATAATATCAGAACTCTTAAAACAACTATCTCAAATTAAAAATGAGCACATTCTAGTAGTATTAATAAATGTTTTTTTTTTTTTGAATTTTATAACCTCACTTAGAATTTGCTGATTAGATAGAAGGTACTTAAAGAAATTAACTACATTTCTTTTTCAATTAAAATGAACATACATTAAAAAAATATGCTATAATCTCTGTATTTACCTTTGAATGAATATAAATATTGCAAAATCAAGTAATATCTAGGAACTTTGTACAGGAGCAGATAATACTTTTTACAAAAAAATGCTTGGAAAAGAATTTTCTAAACGGAGAGTGAAAACCTATTTACATAAAATATAAAATATACTAACACTAATCTAATATATAAAAAATCTCGTGTCACAGTGTTTGTTATCGAACTCCTCCGAAACGGCTTGACCGATTTTTATACCCCTAGGTGATAAGGGTGACCCTATCCAGAAATTATATTTTTATTTTTTTGGACAAAAATTTATAATTTATATGGCAAAACGTTTGCTGGGTCAGCTAATAAATTTATATATTTATGAGTCGATAATAATTTGTTTCAGAAAATAAGTCTCTATTACCCTACCAAAAATAAAAGAGATCTCTTTCAATACAAAAACCAAATCACAATGTTCAAAAAAGTGTTATAATAAAATATTCAGTAAGTTAGCTTATATAGTATGGGGACAGTTACACTTTTAGTTGCTATATTCGTTTGAACTTGGTTTATCTATTTTTCATTCATATTAATGTAACTTATACACAAAACAAATTCACACCATACTTCATTAGTGGTCCAACGCAAGGCAGCAGCATTTCAATGCTATACATGTTTAAAGCTGAGATTTTTTGTTCCTTATTGACATTACCGAATGACGGAAAATGATTTCCTACCATTTCATTGCAGACTGACGTGCTCCTGTCATTAACATAAATATAGAATTGAAAAATAGTCAAATGGCAAAAGTGTTTAAAAGTAATTTTTTTTTACAAGTAGCCTATTACTTAAAATTAACAAAACACTTATGCTGCCAGCCTTTCGACAGAAAATGGCTTTGGCAAGAGCAAAGAAAAAGTCCTGTCAGGCTGGTGCGCCTGTAGGGGTCGACTTTGTGGAAAGACATCCTAAATATAACAAAAAAAAAAATAGAAAAATTATTTTAAACAGATCTTTCAAAAAAGAGTGTCGCTGGCTGCCATACTATTAGAGAGCTTCTGCTGCAAAAACTGAAAACTTGCCATTAGCAAAATCATATTACATATTAGAATAAGAGATTTTCAGTGACCACACAAATTGTGTGAATTTTGTTTATTTTATCTGATTGTATACTAATTTTACATTTATATGACCGTGTACGTTCTTTAACTTTTATATAAAAATTTTTTCTATTTTAGTCTTATTTTTAAAATTGTTAGTCAATTTTATATACCCATTTTGAATTTTGTACTATGACACCTGCAACGCCCATTATAGGGTATGTGCTGCACTTGTATACATGAACCAATAAACATATCTCTCCCTCCCTCTCTCACACACATTTTATTTAATTATTCAATGATATTTTCTTAGTCAAATATTTTTTTATCTTTATTACACAACTGTAAACTATAATGTAGATAAATAATACGTTTTTATTAAAAAAAATTATAACTAATCAATACCAGACAGTGATTTTCAAATTTTCCTAGATAAAGTTGCACATATATTAAACATCATTGACTTAAGCAAATATTACAGTTTGGGAAATCTGGACATTCTCAAAGTCCCGGGACTTCGAGTCTTTTCAAAATAGAATTAGAATCGAGTTAATTTTTGGCAAGATGTATCAATAAAGTCACCATTTTAATAAAAATCATTTATTGAATATAAAATCAAATTCTAACATTTTTAACGGTAATTAAAGTCTAAACAATTCATATATATTTAATTCTCATACACAAATTTATTTTTTGGTATTAAAATCTTATAATTATAAAACATAAAAGAGACTTAGTGAAGTAATCATCAATAATCATCATTTAGTTTCTAGCCATTGGTCATATAAATAATAGGGAACGTGAGCTGGGTTTAGACCGTCGTGAGACAGATTAGTTTTACCCTGCTGATGATTCGTCGTTGCGATAGTAATCCTGCTCAGTACGAAAGGAACCGCATGTTCAGACCTTTGGTTCACGCACTCGCTCGAGTGGGCGGGCGGTGGTGCGAAGCTACCATCCGTGGGATTATGCCTGAACACCTTTAAGGCCATATCCTTTTCTAAATTTATTGTGTATAGTAAGTTCGTACGTACGAGTATCAAGTAATTATTCATTAAACTAACAGACAGAGTGTGGGAAGCCTGAGCTAATGAAGCTTATTATGACCTTTTGTTAATAAAATTATTACAAGTGTGTCTCGAGTCTCGACCCGCAAGTCCTGGGACCCAAACCATAGCAAATATATTGTGTTAAACAGGGACTTTAATATTCATTTCAATTCAAAAAATCACAAGTCAGCAAATATTTGAAAAAATTTCAACAGTGAACTGCCTGGATAATATATTCATATATTTTTCCAACAAATTAGATTTTATTACCAGTGTTTTGGATCTTTATATCTCAGATCACTTAGCTATCAATATCAGAATTTCCATAAGAAAATGTGTACCTATGCCTCAAAATTACATACAACGACCCTTAACAAAAAAGGTATATCAAAAATGTTTCACCTAATAGAAAACCATGATTGGTCTTTCATCGATTGTCAATACTATAACTCAGACGCTAAATTCAACATATTTTTGCAAATCCAATTAGATGCTATGGACAAGGCCTTTCCAACAATAAACAAGATATGTGCAATAAAAGATTAAAATATTTCTTGGTTCAATGAAAACTTACGGCAAATGAGTGATTATTTAAAACTATAAACGATATTCAAAAAAAATTTCCAAATGCTTCACTGAAAAAACACATTAAAGAATTTAGGTATATCTACAGGAGAAATAAAAAAAAAAGAAATGGCATATACTAAACATACAAAACTCATATAACATGATAAAATCTGCATGGGAGGTGATAAACTCATTAGTAGTTACATAGAAACAAACCTGAATCCAAATGAGTTAAATGCTCATTTTGTAAATGTAGCTGAGAGCATTATATCTCGCAATAAAAATCCTGATTATTATTTAAATAAACTAGCTGTAAATCAAGCAAACCTACGGTTTAGTTTCAGAGAAGTTACATTTATTGAAGTGCGTGATACCATAAATAATCTAAAAAACAAGAACAAGATATATACTTGGGATGATTATCTTAGTTAAATTGGTCAGACTTAATCATTGTTCACTGACAAAATTAATAAACTATAGCATACGAGAAGGTATCTATCCTTCTTGTTTTAAATGCCTAAAAGTAGTGTCAGTTTTAAAAGGAGGAGACAAAAACGATCCCAACACCTATCGACCCATTACAGAAATACTTTGAAATAACAGTTCAAAGATTTATGAGTATTTCCTAAAATTACAATTGTATACTTACTTTGAGGAAAATAATTTACTCAGCGATAGCCAATTTGGCTTCAGAAAAGACCAATCTACTACCCTACTTGTCATGGAATTGCTGGAATACATATCGAAGGGCTTCGAGGGAGGACATTATGTGATAAGCACTTTCTGTGATCTCTCGAAGGCCTTCGATTGTGTCCATCCAGATATTCTCCTTGCTAAGCTAAACTTTTATGGATCAGATGAAAACAGTTAAGCCTATTAAACAGCTACCTTACAGTGCGAAACCAAGTAGTATCTTTTAAAAACTCACAATCAAATAGAGCACATATCAATCTTGGCGTTACATGGGGATCATTGTTAGGACCTATACTATTTATAATATATATTAAGACATATTTTCGTTGACATAAAAACAATATTGTATGCAGGTGATACTAAGTATTTCGACACTTACATAGATATCTGGTATAAATACACGGATCGAAGAGAATTTAAAAAATGGTTTGTTTGCAATAAACTTTCATTAAATAATACAAAAACTGCAAATATCACCTTTAGCCTCAAACCTCAGGAGAATGTAAGTAATCCAGAAGTCAAATTCTTGGGCTATATTTGGATCCAAAATTAAAATTTGAAAACCACATTAATCATTTAGCAGCCAGGCTATCAAAAAATATATTTGTATTAAAAAACTTAAGTAAAATATTACCTAAAAATGTCTGCTTGGAGGCATACCATAGTCTCTTCCAGTCAGTCTGCTGTTACGCAATTATGGGATGGAGACATTCCTGCCATGCAGACAGAATTTTTGCTATGCAAAGAGCGGTCAGAATAATTTCTGGCTTAGGTTACAGAGAAGACTTAAGAAATATCTTTGTGGAACATAATATTTTAACAATACCGTATAAATACATTTTTGAATGACTGATACACGCGTTGAAAATGTAAACAAATATTCAGCAAACAGTAATTATCATGAATACAGTACTTGAATAAAAAATGTTATTCAAGTGGATTATTTTCGACCGGAAAAATCCTGAATGTCATCAAACTTATTTTTTAACAAACTTCCATCGTATATACAGTCATTACCATTTAATAAATACAAACATAACATCAAGAATATGCCCATAGTAAAAGCTTCTTATAGTGTAAATGAATTTTTGCATGTGATAACTTTTCTCTAAGCACAGTGTAAAAATATTTAAAAAAAAAATCTTTCAACTATTTCATGAGCTTCATTTTTTTGTTTTTTATGTGTATAGTTTGTCTAAATTTACTTTGTATCTTATTGTTTTATATGCTTTTATCGATTTTATACTATATTATATTAATTTAACTAGCTTTTATCAAACTAATAGTTATACTACAGAAATTTTTAAACATGTACTTTTGACTTGTGCAGTGATCTGAATTGTATCAAAAACACCAATAAACACTACTATTATATAATAAATAAGCATTCCTGTTTAAGACATTAATTTCTTCATTTTTTTCGCACCTTTCGTATGTGTTAAACTCTTAAGCTTTTCGTTTTAGTGTTTGTTTCTCTTTTTTCTTATTATTTAAATATTTTATTCTAATAAATGTTCTTTGCAATAAATATGCTTTTATTACTTCAAATGGCACACCCGAAACTTTCTTTACTGCTACTCTTGACATTCTATGCACCAAATTGGCCCCTTTTCGAAAAGTAAGGTCTTTGTTGAATTTCAAAAATATTTTATTCAATATTTTGACCGCACTATACCACTTTTGTGATGGCTGAATCAATCCACCAAATGACAGATGGGAAATCCACTCTGGAACTGCATATGGGTGATCGCTTGTTAATTTATAAGTATGTGTACCTAAATCTGGATATTTGTCCTTAAATTTTTTGGCCACCCATCCTGCCAAATACTCTAGCCCGTCATTTTCTGACCAGATTTTAATGTCTTCCTTCTTACTTGATGATGTGCTAGGTTGTTCATTATCCGAGAGATGTTCGCTGGAAGAAATAGTTATCGAATCTGTAGAATCACCGTCTTTATTTTTTAGGATATCTTTTGGAATATCAATTGTATTTTTGAAAACGCTACTGACTATATATTCACTATCCTCCAACTCCACAGTATTCATTTTTTTTTGCACAACACCAGGATTCTTCCCAAGAATTATCATGCGAAGCCTATAAATGGCATCTAACGGAGATGGATGATCGTTAAATCCACCCCTTCCACGGAGTTGTGAAAAAAAATTTTCTAATGCATCTTGATTTAACCTATGCGTAAGCAGATAAGAAATATCAAATTTAGTTTTTAAATCTTTAAAAAGATTCATCAACGAAGTAATTGACATCAGAACTCCCTTTTGAAAAATTTGGATAGATTTTCCTTATTAGTGCATCTCATAGTCGTCATTAAATCATACATGTCATTTAATATTTCATCTTGTTCTTCAATATTTACTCCATAGGGCTGCTTATTAGTTTTAACAGAAGCGGAAATTGTGTAAGAGTTCATAACATCAAACCATTTGTTTACTTTCTCTATAAAGTGACCTAAAAGCTTTGCCATTTCTTTAGCAGGACCCGGGAGATAATGCAACAGAGCAGTGGCAGTTGTATGGGACAAAACTTGAGCAGCTAAAGCCACATTTTGTCGCTGGCTACCTGAACATTCAAGGTATAATTTCTGTAATTTATGACAAGAACTAACTTCCGTATCAGTTGAATTTACGAGATGATTAATTGGTTCAACAGTGATTTTACTTCCATTTTGTAAAACAAAACCGGTGTCAATTAGCCAGTTCCTTATGAGTTTCAAGAGATGAGGGGCATCCGCAAAATAATAAATTTTTTCTTTGGTCTTCGGATGCAGAAAAAAAGTATTTTTGATTGTGATGCCCAATTCCCCCCACATACCCACATTACTCCCTCCACAATCAGACACACAAGCCACGACGTTATAATGAATTTTGTGGAGTTCCTCAATTATGGATATCAAAATTTCTTTAGTCATTTTTGTGTCGAAACCAATAAAAACTGGCTGTTTAAATTTGCAAAACAGTCCCCTAACCATGACAATTTGCATTTGGGAATGTGGGCCCACAACTTCATCTTTAGCTTTATCGTATTCGTACATAGAATGTACTTTCACTTCATCGAATGCAAGTACCACACATTTTTCCATTTCCGTTAGGCCATGTTGAGCAATTTCCATAATTCTTAATACATCGTTAAGAATCCCATCTCTCAAATTTAATTTTGCAGCCCATCTCTGAAGAGAAGATATTCCTGGCAATGGATATTTCTTTTTTTCTCTCAAGTACACATAACAGCGTTTGCTAAAATATTGTATTGCAAACGCATTGGAGATGTCATCGGAGCTCCACACAATTTTCTTTTTAGTGCCCAAAACCAAGTCTATTTGTCCTTTACTTAAAAAGCGCCGCAAAGTATCTTCAAGTTTAGATCTGTATTTAAACTCGGTTAAATGTTGCGATTCAGTTTTCTTTAATGATGTCTCTAAGCGTTCAATTTTTCTTTTATATTCGTGTAGAATGTTAGTTTGCGTTTCCATTTGCATCTTCAAGTTTTCATATTTTTTTTCAAGTAGTGCATGTTCAACTTCAAGGGAATTGGTCACTGAAGGAACGGTAACGTTCTGCGATGTAGACATAAATGGAAGATTACTATAGGATTCTATAGGTAACACATGATCAACTTCAAGGGAATTAGTCGCTGAAGGAACTGTAATATTCTGTGACGTGGACATAAATGGGAGATTACTGTAAGATTCTACAGGTAACACATGATCAACTTCAAGGAAATTAGTCGCTGAAGGAACTGTAATATTCTGTGATGTGGACATAAATGGAAGATTACTGTAAGATTCTACAGTTGGGGCTACACCTTGCTGTGATTTTTTTAATACTTCTATCAATAATTCTTCATCTCTTCTCCTATTGTAATGCATTTCTGTAGGTGATATTATATCACCCTCATCGGATTTTGGTAATTTTAAAGTTGGCACAGCCGTAATTTTTAATTTATTCTTTGAAGGTAAATTTAATAGTTCAGATGCAAGGTTTCTCTCATAATCTTCAAATTTGAAGTGGTCTGAACATATATGACACGTTTCAGGATTCCACTCTCCATCACGACGGCACTTTTGCACCCAAATTGCCCAAAGGGCCTCATCTTTAGGAAAACGATGAAACGTAGTCTTTCTTCCAGCTTTTTTGCATTTTTGTAAGCTGTTATTGCAAGTTGCAACAGTACATCGCGTTCCTGGCATTATTTAACCCTACAATATAATTATAATTATATATGTGTCAAATTTCTTATTTTATTAAGTAATAATCATTATTTGTTAGTAATTTTTACTCACTCAATTAATAAATACTGATATAACGAATAGTATACACACTGGGACGACAGCAAACTAGTTTATTACTCCTGGAGTGTGAGAGTTGAGAGTACAACATAAAAATATTAAAAATAAACACACTGCCATTGTACACACGACAACTAGCGCCGGCTCTGGATCTACCTAGACTTTGGTTCTTGATCTGCAAATATTATACTTATGTTGCTCGCACTCGCTCGCACTCTGAGATGTCTCGTATATAATTCTCCTTGTTCTCTTCATTTCAGCATTAAATAAGTAGAGTGATACGGTCATCAAGTTCAATTCATCGATGGAGTAGAGAAAAAAATAAAATAAAAATTTAAATAAGAAAATTACAGAGACTTAAGTCTATGGAAAATTAATTGAATAATTAAATAAATAAAATGTGCAAGAGAGATGGATATATCTGATTTCCATGCAAATGATAAAGACAAATATACCGGAGCGGTCTACAACCTACGTCACAATTCGGTTCCCCGCTCCGCGCGTCTCTCTCGCCCACAAGCTGCTGATTGAGACAACCGTTATAGTTTACTGATCGTGACACCAGTGCAGCTAAGCGCTATACTTGTAGTGCAAAGGAATGAATCTATCTTGCTCTAAAGAAACTGACAGCTGAAGATGAGTGAGAAAGGTAATACAGGGAGGCACAAATACTTTTTAGCTTTGTTATTCGTGGCGCCACACAGTGGACGATAGTAGAACTACAATTGTGATCATTTCGAGCAAGGCGTTCATATAATTAAGATCGAACTTCACTTAAGGTAAGTTCGTTTAATCTTATAATTATTCCGCATTTTGAGTCACTGTTCTGCATGGTGGAAATCAGGATAAGTTGTAGAATGTAACACTACAGATCACAGTATACTTCAGATTACATTTCGGGCCAGTACGGACAGTTCTTCTAGAGTGAGACAGTGAGATAACTGCGCCGCTACTGCACGTTCGAAGAAAGAAGGCAGTCTGACGTTTCATCTCCGCACTCATCGTCTCGCCAAAAAACTGTATATTAAGGAACCTCATACTCAACACTGTTTCCAACTACTCTCAGTTTAGGAGAGTTGGCAGCAGTGATTGACAAAATGCATAATTCGACATTTTCTAAATATTGTAGACTACGAAACAACCTGATAAAGATGATTTATATTCAATGGAAGTAGGTTTAACATTAAAGATAATGAAAATAATGTTATGATTATTATATTATAGGTATTTAATTGTTGCAAAGTTTGTAAATTAGACGAGCTGGTCAACATGTGCAGTGAATTACAGTGATACCAATCTAGATACTTTTTACCAAACTTTCTTTCGTGCAAATCGTTAATTGTCTCTACGAACAATTGCATTCTTAATATAAGTCATAAAATGTATTAAAATCAATACAATATCTGCAGAGTCTGAGAAAATCTGTAATTTCTTACTGGGAGGTTGTTCTGAGAAATTTTTTTTTTTCTGTTTAAACTACCAAGTTGAGGAAAAACAGTAGGTAAGTGCTATTGGTAGCAATCTATTTCGATACATATTTGTCGTGCGCACAACTTAAAATTGTTATAAAGTTCGATTGAACTTTTACTTGCCAAATCTCCACGATCGCATGCTTCCAACCACAATACGACGAAAGGTTCACAACTACTTGGAAATATTTTATAATTTACATCAATAATAGAATACCTTTGGAAATCCTTAGGAAACCTAAATAAACTAATGTCTTTTCCTGTCGTACTACTTGTACATTCCTTAACAGCGCAAACGGTTCCACCTCGTTTACTCATATCGCTAATAAAAATTACTATTAGCACAGCACAATAACACAAACCTTTTAAGAATTTATTTCGGTATTATGTCACAGACTGTCATTTACCGCACTTTATTGTTTTAACCTAAAACAATAAATGAACTGACGGATGTACTGACGACAAAATGGCGGCAATGAAATTTTCGCGGGAAGTTCGAGTGTTGTTTCTGGTAGTTCTCTTTTCTGTGGTATAAGCTCATTATGCTCATGCACGACCTCTGCTGGAATCCTTTTCAAACTTGTCTTAGACAAGAAGTAGTGGTTGTTCCTAATTTTTACTATAATCTGCATTCATCGGCGTTTTCTCGCCATATTTTTGAAAAATAGAATAATAAGTTGAACAAATATGCCACCAAAGTTCGATCCAAACGAAATTAAGTACGGTAAGTTCTTAATTAATTTGAAAAATATTTGGTGATAACCTGAATGGTTAGTAAATATTAATTTTGTTTTTGTATTTTTAGTATATCTCAGATGTGTTGGCGGTGAGGTAGGAGCTACTTCTTCGTTGGCCCCTAAAATTGGTCCTTTGGGTTTGGTAAGTTAAAATTTTTGTTGGTGCACGCTTTGTTGATATTGTGACATTTTTAACCTAACCTCTATTTCGTTCAATAAAACGATGTATTCTGTTTTAGTCTCCGAAGAAAATTGGTGATGATATTGCCAAAAGTACTGCAGACTGGAAAGGCTTAAAAATTACTATCCAACTTAAAATTCAAAATCGGCAAGCTACCATTACCGTGGTACCATCTGCCGCCTCTTTAATTATAAAAGCTCTTAAAGAACCCCCACGTGACAGGAAGAAGCAAAAGAATAGTAAGTGTTACAATCAACATTTCTGTTTGGCAAATTTACTGGGCACAGGGTAACAGAAAAAAAATCTTCTATTTTTTTTTTATTGCATTACCAAGGTGCTACTATAAAAATGTCCCTTATTTGCAACTCACGTTTACGAAATACTAAATGTGTTACTAGTGGGGACAAACAATATTTGGTAAGAATAGAATACTGAACATGCTTATTAAAATGTTGGTGTCCCTTCAAAATCAAAATATTGTTAGATGCGAGCCTTGATTGCAAAGAGATATATTGATTACACGGGTCTGGTGCACTTTAGGTATCTCCGATTTTTCAAATTTTCTAACAAGTAATGAATAGAATATAGGGAATAGGGCACATTTAAGCAAAAAAATTTATGGATGAACTATAAATTGACGAGAAAAAAAATGTGAAAGTTACGGGACCGGTTAGCGACAAGGGAACCGAGGTAAGTAAATGTATTGCTATTATGAAAATTATATAGGGCAAGGACACTATACTACTTAAATAGGTATATGTACCTACTAATATGTTTCAGCTCCTTAAAAATTATGATTTATGTGTGAGCTCTGTAAAGTTAGTTAGGTGCATAGGTTAGGTTAGGTTAAGGTTGTGTTATGTTCCTTTTTTTTTTTAATAATTAAAAGCAGCATAGGTTACGAGGCAATTGCAACACTTTACTGTGATAGTACTTACTTCCATTTGTATGATTTACAATCCTGTTACTTCACCCAGTACCCCTTTTCGCTCCGCGGTCCCGTAACTTTCACATTTTTTTTCTTATCAATTTATGGTTCGTCCATAAATTTTTTTGCTTAAATGTGCCCTATTCCCTTTATTCTATTCACTACTTGTCAGAAAATTTGAAAAATCGGAGATACCTAAAGTGCACCAGACCCGATTACACATATCCAGTGGCGAATCTAGGGGGGGGGGGGGGCTATGGGGCTGCAGCCCCTCCCAGAATTTGATTTTTTTTTTTTTTTTTTTGAAAATCACATCTTGGTTTTCTTTCACTTCTTTTCTTTTTAAAAAACTTGGCAACATTGCTTTGTGGTTTGACAGGCTCGGGCATGATGCTGCTTTCGACCTTCTTACGTTCAATTATTTCTCTTCTACTCTTATTGTTGACGAGTTGAAGATATTTTACAACTATAGTTAGTATTATTAATTGTGTCTTGTGTAGCTATCAAAAGTTTTGTAGTGTCGTCGTCCTCTGTCCCTCCCCCCCAGACCAAAATCCTGGATTCGCCACTGCACATATCCATATTGACCATAAAAACATGAGAAAGATATAAAAGATGAAAATAAGGTTATAGAATATATGTAATCATAGGTATACCTAAAATAATGGCATATTATTTTTGTCAATGAAAACTTTATAATAAATTAGCTTACTAAAATTGACTACAATTTCGAAAAGAAACAACTGACGTAAGCAAGATCTAAATATGCAAATAAAACACTAAATTGTGGTCAGTTCAACTAATCACCAAATGATTAATGGATAAAAAACACTAAAAATGAATTTTACACAAGAAAGGACCCCGGAACAAAACCCATGAAAATGTTGATTCATTGGAATCGGCTAAAATTTTGGTATTTTGTAGTTCAAGTCATGCTGATCAAAAGTTCTTATCACGTCGAGCCAATCCTATGGACAGTTTTTGAGACAGTTTGTCAAAGTTAGGTAATTTGCGTCATTTTAGACATTCAAGAACTTTTTACTCTTAAACTATTAACTTTAGCAAAAAGTTGCAAGAGTCGAAATATTTTTGTTCAGGTCCAATAAGTAAAGCTTAAGAAATTTTTTTCAGAATTTTTTAATCAATTTTTAGGTTAGGTAAAATATATATATGTCATGTTCTGGCATGCTTCGGTGGGATTAGCTGAAACTTTACTATTTTGTAGTTAAAGTCTTGCTGACCAAAAATTCCCATTGCACTGAGTCTATCCTATGAGTGGTTTTCGCTCCAGGAGTGCCTGAAGGTCTTAACAACGAGGTAACGGATAATCTATATGTACATATTTATGAATGGCTTCCAGCATGTTTGTGTACTGCGTGCATGCATGCATGTATGTATGTGCCAGTGTATACAGGGTTCTCCGGAAATATCGATGACAAACTTCTGGTGCAGATTCTACATGCAAAAATATGTTCGCAAATACCTTGAGCTAGGGCCCTTTGAAAATGGCACCCAAAAGTTGATTAGTATTTTATATTTCAGAAACCTTTTGATTTACAGGGACGCGGGCTTTATACGCATATTGAACAATAATACAAGATTATTTTTACATTATTTTTTAAAAATAATTTTTACCGTAGGTGGGTGGTATTGAGGGGGGCTGTCGATATTGTGTATTAATTTCTTATGTCTTCTTTTTTTTTCACTTTGGTACAAGAATGTCAGTCACTAATTAAAAATACACAAAAATTGTCCTCTTTCATTTTAGTCGTAGGACGGGGACCGTTTGTGAGAAAAATGAGTTTGATGCGGAACCGCTGAAAACACAAGCGTATTATGGTTTTTGGGGTACGCACGACATGAAAATCACATAAAATATCCATCAATGATTCTTCTTCGAACGATACATGATGCTGGAAACAGAGCACTTGTTCCTGAAAATCCTATGCATGTTCTCAATATTTAAAAACTAAAAAAGATATTAAAAAACAAAAATTGAAAATAAACAGACAGAAAGTGAAACCAAGAAAATGGGATTACACTGGTTGGCAATGAGAACGCTCTCATAAGAAACAGTGCCGGTAAGAGCAGGTTCTTTGATAAAAATAATCACACATACACTCACGCACGTACACAAACACACTGGAAGTTATTCATAAACATGTACATATAGATTACCCGTTACCTCGTTGTTAAGACCTTCAGACACTCCTGGACCGAAAACCACTCATAGGATAGACTCAGTGCATAGGAATTTTTGATCAGCATGACTTTAACTACGAAATAGAAAAGTTTCAGCCAATCCCACCGAAGCATGCCGAAATATGACATATATATTTTACCTAACCTAAAAATTGATAAAAAAAATTCTGAAAAAAAATCTTGAGCTTTATTGGACTAGATCAAAAATATTTCGACTCTTGCAATTTTTTGCTAAAGTTAATAGTTTAGGAGTAAAAAGTTCTTGAATGTCTAAAATGACGCAAATTACCTAACTTTGACAAGCTGTATTTCAAAAACTGTCCATAGGATTGGCTCGATGTGATAAGAACTTTTGATCAGCATGACTTGAACTACAAAATATTAAAATTTCAACCGATTCCACCGAATCAACATTTTCATGGGTTTTGTTTCGGGGTCCTTTAAAAAAAAAATGGAAACTCTTTAAACACTATTTAACATGAACTCAAATGCAATACAAGTTTGTTTGCACTGTACGGAGATCAGCTGTTTGTGATGTCAGCTCCTACAGCTTTATTGATACTTGCAAATTTAAGTTCTATGAAACGAGAATTATTTAAGAAGTGATATTGTTTGTTACGAGCCTGTTTAATATAATTATTTTTGTTGGCATTTTGAGCTGTGACAGTTTCTCCTAGGAGTTCTTGGACCAGTGCACCCTCACTAATAAAATCACAAAATCCCACTCTTTAATGTATTCATTCTGTTAACTATAATTTATCTATAATCAATAGTCACTTTTATCACGTGGTAGTGGTAAACTAAGCTATCAATTATCATTGTCATTAATCAGTTGTGTACTGAAGAGGAAGTTTTCTATCACTATGAAACACAGAACAGTTGAACTGAACTAGAGCATACAGAGTATTAGTAGTACCAACAACTTAATACACTGTGTGCGATTTAAGACCTCAACACCCCATTATTTTGGAACACATTGGCCGATTTTATTTATTTTTTTTTTTTTTGAGATATAGAGCTCGACGAGCTTTATTTGACTGTTTTGAAAATTTTGTAATTTTCATATTTTCAAGGCCTACTATTCTCCTCTAAATGGGTCGAAATTTCAAGATCGACTATTAGGCAATTTTTTAGCGGCAAATTGGATAGCGTATTCGATTCCCAGTTGTCTCAAATACCTCTTTACAAAATTTTAGCTCGATACCTCATATAGAGTGTTTGTTATTCAATGGCCAAATTTAAAATTTTTCACTTTTCGACTGGCCCTGTATAAAAGTCGGTTAGGTTTACTAAAAAGATAAAGTAGTCATTTGACTTAAGAAACATCACACACTAAATGAGGAAGAAAAAGTAAATAGTGCTTCTATGCATTATTCGGCTGCTGTACGTAGGTGCCTTAATGAAAATTTTTCAAACAAATGAATTAGACTGAATAGCTTTTCTTTTTCTTCATTATTTAGTGACATCAACATCAATTACCAAATAAGGAAGAAAAATAAAAGCTAGGCCTAATCCATTAATAATAGTAATAATAATAATATCTTTATTTACCAAAAAAATATAATCTACATAGTAAATAGGTACCATTTCACCTAGATGGTGCTCTTCCAATGGCCCTAAATACAATATAATACCATAAAAGACAATAAGAGTGTTCGTTTGAAAGTTGAAGTTTGAAAAATTTTCATTTAGGCACATACGTACAGCAACCGAATAATGTATAGAAGCACTATTTATTTAAAGAATAACTTCTTTTTTCTTCCTCATTTAGTGTCTGATGTTCCTTAAATCGAATGACTACTTTATCTTTTTAGTAAACCTAACCGACTTTTATACAAGGCCAGTCGAAAAGTGATAAATTTTAAATTTGGCTATCGAATAACGAACACCCTATATGAGGTATCGAGCTAAAATTTTGTATAGAGGTATTTGATACAACTGCGAATCGAATACGCTATCCAATTTGCCGATAAAAAATTGCCTAATAGTCGATCTCGAAATTTCGACCCATTTAGAGGAGCGTAGGCCTTGAAAATATGAAAATTACAAAATTTTCAAAACAGTCAAATAAAGCTCATCGAGCACTGTATCTCAAAAAAAAAAAAAATTAAAATCGGCCACCGCGTTCCAAAATAATGGGGTGTTGCGGTCTTAAATCACACACACTGTATATCCATACTTTCGTTAAAGAAAGCTAAATGTAGAAATGTTATTTCATAGTAAACACTAGATAGTCGTTTAATACGGACACTACAGACTTAAAAATTAAAATATTTGATCAGGTCAATGTCGTAAGATTGATTTATTTAGCTACTAAAATGAAGAGACAATAATATATGACCTCCAATTCACCCGGCATAAACAGAAAATTTTTGTTTAGGTTATGTTATAAACAAGAAAAAAGTTGTGTTCACTTCTGGATTATTCCATCAGACGTCACCACATTCCTCGACGTTTCCAGACTGCGACATCGCACGTGCTACCTCTGAGACAATTGCCGAACTTAACCAGCTAATTTAATTGTTCTGTTACTTCTACCTTCTGCACAACTTAGAGGGAACGCTCATAGATATCTCTGGGGATATGAATGTCATACTACCCCCTCCTTAAGCCTGTGTGTCCTGGTCAGGCAACTTAGTCTCGTCAGTGTACTTAGCCAGTCTGTCTAAGTGTACAATTTTCATCTTTGACTTTTTACTTCTTTGAATCCGATACACAACGTCATTGATCCGGGGGATGACTGAATACGGTCCTTCCCAAGGTGGCTGAAGGTTCGGGGATCTCAGTTCCTTCTGCTGTGGGTTGTACAGCCAAACCAGATCCTCCACCTTGAATCCTCCTGTACTGACATTCCGATCATAACGAGCCTTCATTCGGTCACTAGACTTTCATTCGCATAGTTGCTCACGCAAAATGGTTCCCCATTAGCAGCACAATTCTTACACTTGCAACACCAAGCCTCCACATCCTAGGGACTATTAACCCAATAGAATCGTTCCTGTACTTAACTTCTTCTTTACGCCAAAGTTTCCACTGGAGTACTTCTGGTACACGACACCTGGGAATCACTAGACGTCTCTGTCAACTTGCTTTCCATTCGGGCTTTTCCGTGCTCTGTTCAACAGCCCATCTAAGACTCTCAGTGAATCCCATTGTGACCATAAAGCCTTCAATCCTACTCCTTTGTTTGAATCCTCCTTCCATTCCGGTCGCGTTCCTTTTTCCTTTGCTCGCAATATAGGTCCAATTTCTGCATCACTCAGTTGTTCTTGTCTTAAAGCTTCCTTAGTCCAATTCTCTGGAATCTCTTTCCTTTCGTTTACACACAGCCTAGTAATGATAGGCTACTCGGGATTCTTCGAAGCTGGCAAATCCTTTTCTCTTAATTGTCGTTTAAGTCGCTCTACTTCTCTTCGAACTCACTCATCTTTCCTTTGATTTAACTGACTTCTGTCTCGACTGCACCTAGTTTATCTTCGACCTTGTTTATCTCCTCTTTGACTTCACTCTTTAATTCTTCCTTGGCGGAATTGATTGTGTCCTGTTGTATTTTTATTTGATTGCTCAAAATTGTCCGTAATTTTTCCTGGCATCTTGTTCCTCTTTTTCCTCTTGACTTCATCTTTCTTGTTCTTCTTTTTCCTTTTGACGTCTTTTCTTCTACTCTTCTTTATCTTCCTGGCGTTACTGCGCCATCATCCTCATAAACTCCGCAAGTAGGTCTTGTATTTGTTTCTCTGCTGCCATGCTTCTTATTGTTATGTGTAGTGTTGGCTAAACATCGATAGTTTTAAAAGATATTTTAAGCATAAAAAATGGGAAAAAATGTTGGCACGTTTTCATTGAAAAAACATAAAATAAATATATAACAAAAAAATCTCAACAAACATCAGTATAAATATAAAAAAGGTATGGTATAATTCCTACCTACAAAAAGTAATAAAAAACAACTAAACATAAATCAATTTTCTAACAAAATAATGTGAGTACCTCAAGTAACTAATAAAATAATTAGGTAACGGTCTAACAAGGTAAAGAAGAGAAAACAATAATAAAGATAAAGACACTAGATATGTACATGGCCGCGTTCTTTTATTCATCGATGGGTCGTGTCTGGTCCTGGTGTCTGTCAGAGTTACCTCTGCCTGTGCATCAATTACAAATTATTTTGATTGGTTGGTCAGAAATTCTGCATTTTGATTGGTTCTTAGGAATCCAGCGGATGAAAATGTTTAGTTAAAGAACACACGCCATATAATTTTGCGTCTGGATACAAGGGGTCGCTACAGGTCACATGTATAGTTTGTACCATCGATAATGCAAAAAAACGCAAAAGTGCCGACCGTGTATTAATTTCAGTCTATTTACATAAAAGGCCATAAAAGTGTTCGGCTTCTTTATTATCTTCACAAAAAAATGGTCATATATTTCCGAACAAAAATGTAGGCCACTCCCACTGAATATAATTGGTTGAAATTTTCTCTACCGGAATTATGATAGGTTGGAATAAACTGTATGGTCAACGTGGACTAGCGATAGACAATGTGGACAGGCGGGCGGTACATTAATCAAAGGCGGTCGGTACCCTTTACCTTTTTTTGTGAGCTTTTTTATATCGCTGGATTACCGATGGGACAAACTATATCAAATGCTGTGCGATTTTGCAAAAAAATATTAATTATCTTCGTTTTAAATTTTTCTTTACTAACTGAAAATAGAGACAGCATGACAAAAAACCTGTCAACCAATATTATTTAACTATCGATGTTTTATACAGGGTGATTCTTTTAAGGCGGCCATTAGAATATTTCCCACTTGCAGATGAGATAGACATTTGAGATTTGCTACCCTACCATAATCGACCATTGTAAGTCCGAAAATAATAATTTCAAAATGGCGGCACTTCCGGAAACACCGGAAGTCGATACCTGCTTATAGATACTTGCTTATTTTAAATGGAACACCCTATATATTTTCGACTTTTCGAAAGAATCATGAAATTCTGAGTCAAAACATGTAGCACACCCTATACCTATACCGAGCAGTTTCGGAGAGATTTGACATTTTATAAAAAATTTGATGGTTTGCAAAAACCGTTATAACTTCCTTCGTGTAAGAGATCCTTATTTGCTCTTTGGTACGTATAAAGAACACAAGATGAGCTACTCTCTACAAAAAAAAATAGATTCCAAAATAGTATACCAAGTGTTTTATTTTTCACGTTACATTTTGTCAAATTCAAACCTCGAAAACTTTTTTATTTCAAATGGAACACCCGGTATTTTTTTACATCAAATTATGTTAAATTCCTTTTTTTTCTAGTATAAGCATTGTGGGGGTTAAAGCTACAACTTTTCGAAATATTGGCGATTTTCTTAAATATCCAAGAATTTTTAGTAAAAATTTCCATCAACTTACCCCCGATTAGAAAGAATCATTAATGTCAGTCATTCTCTTTTGTTAAAAAATATCAGCACGTTTAAATTACATCCACGAAGACTTTTAGATCTGTTTTATTATTTATGGAGAATGTAATGAAGTAATAATACCAAGAACATGTAACACATTTGCTACTCGACACCCACTTTATTGTTTCAATTGTTTCATAGGCTTCTACATTTTTTTGGACAAATTATAATTTTCAACAAAAACTTGCAAATAATTCAAAAAGTACATGTGTTAGATATAGGACATGCTGATGTAAGTTCACAGACGATTGCCATAATAAAATTTGGCATGTGCCATTTGACAGAGCCAAATATTCTAAAATTATCCAATATGCGTTTTACAGTGTATGGTGGATAGTTTCTGTTCTTGTGGGTATCGACAGGGGCGGATTGGGCCTAGAGGCAATTTATATCTAAAACCGGCACTGGCCGGGCCTGAAGTCCCACCGGGCCTTTCCCTTGTCAGTCCGCCCCTGGGTATCGAGTAGCAAATGTGTTACATGTTCTTGGTATAACTTTATCACATTCTCCATAAATAATAAACAAACCTAAAAGTCTTTGTGGGTGTAATTTAAACGTGCCGTCGTTTTTTAACATAACAGAATGACTGACATTAATGATTGTTTCTAATCATAGGTAAGTTGATGGCAATTTTTATTAAAAATTTTTGGACATTTAAGAAAATCGCCAATATTTCGAAAAGTTGTAACTTTAACCCTTACAATGCTTATACTAGAAAAAAGGGAATTTAATTTAACATAATTTGATGTAAAAAAATATAGGGTCTTCCATTTGAAATAAAAAAGTTTTTGAGGTTTGAATTTGACAAAATGTAACGTGAAAAATAAAACACTTGGTATACTATTTTGGAATCTACTTTTTTTATAGAGAGTAGCTCATCTTCTGTTCTATCTATGTACCAAAGAGCAAATAAGGATCTCCTACACGAAGAAAGTTATAACGGTTCTTGCAAACCGCTGCACCTGTCAAATTTTTTATAAAATGTCAAATATCTCCGAAACTGCTCGGTTTAGGTATAGGGTATGCTACATGTTTTGACTCAGAATTTTATGATCATTTCGAAAAGTCGAAAATATATAGGGTATTCCATTTAAAATAAGCAAGTTGGTATCGACTTCCGGTATTTCCGGAAGTGCCGCCATTTTGAAATTATTATTTTCGGGCTCACAATGGTCGATTATGGTAGGGTACCAAATCTCAAATGTCTATCTCATCTGCAAATGGGAAATATTCTAATGGCCGCCTTAAAAGAATCACCCTGTATAAAACTCTCGTTAGTCTATCGATAGACAAACACTATCGATGTTTAGCCAACACTAGTTATGGGTATATAATGACGTTAACCAAGTTTATTGCACAATACTGTTAAGAAAATCCGGGTATCTCGTTGATATTTCTAATGGAAATTTCTAAATAAATCTCGAAATAGCACGAAAGAGTCTTACTTAGTGTCTATGTTACTATCCAGTTCTTGAAATTCCTCTATATCCGGTCATTTCCAAATAGAATGTACAAATACCATCGACTTCAAAAGCAGGTCATTGCGAGCTCGTTCCAGTTACGAGTTCTTTGCTTAAATAGTGTTACACAAATTCTTACAATATTTTGAATAAGGCCCTGCATCTGGTGTAATTTCACACCAGCTGTTGATTGGCTAATAACATTTTTTGGTGGGGATGGTGAGTTATTAAGCTACCTTAAGGCCGTATCATGACAACCGCGCAGAAGCTGCTAGCTTGACAGTTGGCACAAGATCACGACACGAGAACGAATAACGAAAACAATAAAAGACGTGAAAGATGGATTGGAATGCACTGCGATATGTATTAGAAGAAAGGAGAAAAAAAATCTAGTCGCCCTAGGCTTAGTAGTGATTGCCGCTCATGAAAAAGATGCTAAACGGACAGTCCCACAAAATGGGCGGACTTTGTACGGCGTCAATCAACGTAATTTCCGCTTCCACGGATTACAACTCAACTTTTGGAGACATAATTCTCTTCCATTAAGTTTCACTTGCCAATTTATCGTTCCCGCTCAGAAATGTAAACAAAGTCACGCGACACATCCGCTACTTGTGATTGGCTGCGGTTGCAACCGTGAGGTTAGAACATAGGTCCAGTGCTATCCGTCCGGTTAAGAACCGTGGCCTTCGCTGCTGAGCGCTCATTGGTCAGGCTCCAACCGCCAACCGGCGCCTCAACCCTTCGTCTGATACGGCCTTTATACTCTACAAATCTTGACTTCTACCTTCTGCACAACTTAGAGGGAATGCTCATAGATGTCTCTGAGGGTATGAATGTCACAACACATTTTCATATAAGGAAACATTTACAATGTTTTTAATAGGAATATCTCCGAATGGGTATTTTAAACTTTTCATAACTTGCAGATGTGATCTTATGCAAATAAATTCCATATATTTTTCACTGGATGTGATTGACAGTAAGTTTTTGAAATCAGACAAAACAAACTAAAACAGAGGCAGCCACATTAAAAAATCTGGAACTATGTATTAGTAGCCAAGAAAATTTTTATAAAACCATTCTTTACTTGTTGCCATATTCATCTACATCATTATCGTCATTAATACTAATTTATGATAAAATTTCACACATAATGCTCATACATACAGTGTGACCCATTTCAAGTGGACACACCTTCGTAACTAGGTTATTAGTTATCCAATTTCAACCAAATTTGGATTGGTATCAAATACCTTTACTATATCCTTTTTGAGTAAGACAAAACTTATTTCAGTCATTGGCGTGCATTTTTTGTTTGTAAAAAAAGGGTCGATTTTCCGAGAAGTCATATTAGGCATTTTTTGTTGTTGAAAAACGAATGCAGTATTATTGATCAGCATGCTGGTCTATTCAGAATTTAACAATATATTGCTTTTCGGTTTACGAATTATGGTCCCCTTAAAATTATCTATTTTAAATAATCAATAAATTGGTAACGAATTTTTTTTTTTTTTTTTTTTTTCGAATAAAAGTCATTCTTTATTTTCTCTTTAAATTCACTTTTTTACTACCCCATATTATCGATACTTTCAAATTTGGTAATCCTTAATGCCCGAATAATTTACGGGGCTGATGGCTCAAAATTTTCAGCAATTTTTCAATAAAAATTCTTGACCCACCAATTTTCAAAGTATCAATGATATGGGATAGTAGAAAAAATGAATTTGAAGAGAAAATGAAGAATGACTTTTTTCTAAAAAAATTTCGTTGCCAATTTATTGATTATTTAATGTTTAAAAGAGGTAATTTTAAGGGTGTGTAAGTAAGTAAGTAAGCTTATTGGTGCTATTACCACTGGTTTACACAAGGCAATACAGGACAGATTAAAAAAACATTTAAGTTTATACAATACAAATTAAAAGCATAAGTTTATATACATATATTACTAAAATTGTTATTAAAATAATCATCAATAGAATAAAAACACTTATCAATTAAATAATTTTTCATCACAGTTTTAAATTTTATTTGTAACAATTCTTTCACGGTAGGAGGCAAAAGATTAAACATCTTAGGACCATAATAAGTTATTCCCGCTTTTGATAGTCGATATATATACAGGGTCAGCCACTTAAAACTTCCCAGACTCGTAACTTCCTTATTTTTTAAGTTACGACCATGTTCGGTACATCAAATTGTAGATATTTTTAAGGCCTTTAAATATACGTACAGAATGATTTAAAAAAAAAAATTTTGAAAAAATTACAAAAAAAAAAATAAATTTCCTTGAATATTTTTTTCCCTCACCTTGTACAAGAACTGTGTTAATGTTTTCTTATAAAGGTTTTAATTAGCTTCAATTTACAGTTAAAAAAAAAAAATTGAAATTTCCTATTATTTAGGACATTTTAATAAAGTTTATTTTTAAAAATATTTATTTCTTTTGTTTCTTGTTGCTGTTTTGGTACGTTGAGGATTGTTTGTTATATGTCTTTTACCAATAAAGCGTAAAATTATTATTTACATTTTTTCAGTTATTTTAAAAAAAAATCAGTTTGGAATCGGAAGGAGTGTTTTTAATTTATTTCTCTAAAACCAAAAAGAATTTCGAATATGACGTAATAACATAAATTGAAGCTAATTAAAACCTTTATAAGAAAACATTAACACAGTTCATGTACAGGGTGAGGGAAAAAAATATTCAAGGAAATTAATTTTTTTTTTTTTTGGTCGTAGCTTAAAAATAAAAAATAAGGAAGTTACGAGTCTGAGGAGTTTTAAGTGGCGGACCCTGTATATTTGTTCTATTACGTGTATTATAATCATGTATTTCGACGTGAGAATTATAATTATGTAAATTTTGCTTTACATGTGTGAGACATTGCAAAATATATATATAGATGGAACTGTAAGTATTCACATTTGAATATAACTGTACACAGGAATCTCTACAGCTGAGACCGCTTAATATTCTAACAGCCTTTCTTTGTAATGCAAAAACTCTACTGACAGGAGGCATGACCCCATGCCAATATTGCATAAGATATTTTTGATTGAATTAGGGCATGAAATGCTGTTACTAAAACAGGTCTAGACACTATTTTTGATAGATTATGAAGTACATATATGGATGATGATATCTTATTGCAAACAATATCTACATGATTATACCAAGTCAGCCTTTGATCTAAATAAATTCCAAGAAATTTTACACTTTGGAGATTGTTTATTAAAGATGTGTCACGTATATAAAAGTACATTGTTTTCATTTTAGAGTGGTTGAGACATAATTGATTGGCATGGAACCAATTTGTGACTTTCGATTGTGCATCTGCTAGTGATATTTTTAATATGTTTACATTTTTATTTTTGTTGATCACAGTAGTATCATCAGCAAACATGATGAAGTCAGTACTGGGGTCACTAGTAGATATATCATTAATATAGATAAAGAATAACAAAGGGCCCAGCACTGATCCTTGAGGTACTCCATAAGTAAAGGATCTAAGATTTGAGTTTCTTCCTTTGAAGGACACAAGTTGTCCGTCTTTTAGATAAGATTCGATAAGCTGAATACTGTTCCTAGAGAAATTATAATATTTTAGTTTACTAATCAATATACTAGCCGACACACAATCGAAAGCTTTGGTTAGATCGCAAAAGAGCGAGCAGTGTGGCTGCCTTCTTCATTTATGAGTGAAATTAATTTATTAATAGCAGCTGTAGTTGATAATGAGTTTCTAAATCCAAATTGCTGCCTATTGAAAAGATTATTACTCTCAAAATGTTCATAAATTCCAATGGCGGCTGGTGAAATTTCAATAATTTTTTTCTCGCCTGTGGCGCATGGGACCCATACGAAATGTGGCAAATAACATCTAGAGAAGCACTCCTCTAACGACCCGTAAAAAATTTTGAAAAAGCAGTTTGCGAAAAAAATTTCCAAAATTCGGTTGCCCCCCCTAGGTCTACATTTTATTTTTCATAAAAATACAACAACAGGTTTTGGAGTTTATGAAAATATTTTCATTATTAACTGAAATACAATGAACTGAAATTTTGTAATTTACAATTTAACAAATTATAAAATTTCATTTCGTTGTATTTCAGTTAGTAATGACAATATTTTCATAAACTTCAAAACCTGTTGTAATTTTTATGAAAAGTAAAATGTATATGACAAAAAAAAAATAATTTTAAACAGGAGTCCCTAGACCTAGGGGAGGCAACCGAATTTTGAAAAAAATTTTCGCAAAATGCTTTTTCAAAATTTTTTAGGGGTCGCTAGAGGAGTGCTTCTCTAGATGTTAGTTCCCATATTTCGTATGGGTCCCATGCGCCACAGACGAGAAAAAAATTATTGAAATTTCACCAGCCGCCACTGATAAATTCTTGTTTTTAATAGTTTTTCAAATAACTTGGCTAATATGGGTATCAAGGATATTGGCCTAAAATTGCCTTTTTTTGTAAATGTGAATCACTCGAGATATTTTTAGAACTAGATGAAATATGCCCTCTGCGATACATAAATTAAAAAGTTTGGTCAATGGCACTGCTATTAAATTACCAATGCTCTTTAAAATTTTTGTGTTAAGTCCATATATGTCCTTACCATTTTTGTTGTTTAATTTAAATATTTCATCTCTCACCTCATTTATTGTAACTTTCCTAATTTCAAAGAGAGGAATATTTTCGATATTTATGTCTGTAAGAAATTCATCACTGCTCAAGTCAGTACTGAGGAGATCATTGAGAATGGTCTGCACCACATTCAAGGGGGGGTGGCACTTAAAAAATATATATATATTTATTGGAGCTGAAATAGAATCAAATTTTAAGAAGAAAAGGTTCTATGCAATTTTTCACATAAATTGATAGTTTTCAAGTTATAACGACTTCAAAATAGCGATTTTAGTTTAAAAAAAAGGTATTTCCAAACGGCTTTCGTCAAGTTTCTCTAAAAGTATTAGTTTACCGAAAAAATGTTACAGACCAATTACAGAAAGTACAAACTAGGAATGAATAATATTTTTTGTTTATTGATGTAGGATTAATAATTTCAGAGATATTTAAGTTTATATTTGGTATCCAAGTGTTTCGAAATTACCTTTAAAGTTTAAAATGCATTTTTTTTCTAAAGCAAGTGCTTTAAATGAGCAACAAAATCTGAGCATCTAGGTAATGCTACATCTTAACGAAAAACTGTATTTTTTTAAATTACTGGCTAATGAGAGTAACAAAATGGCGGCCTTTTTTATATAAAAAAATATAAATACGCCCATTTTTCATCATAACTTCTTTATTTCTTATGCTACAGGAACGAGTAAAAAATAATTTGAAAGCGCAATTAATTTTCTTCAATTTCATTTCCTAGCATGCGTGATGTAGGTGTCACAATTTCTGAGATATTTAACATTTAAACTGCATTTTTCGTCTTATAAACGTCCGGACGCCATTTGTAAACTTTCATGTCTCCGAAACTATTAAATCTATGTAAATAGATCATATTAATGAGAAACAGTGTTTGAAATTCCCTTTTTTTAATTACTGGCTAATTACAGTAAGAAAATGGCTACATTGTTTGTTATTAATAAAATGTGTAGACGCACATTGCTTCGGTCATAACTTCTTTGTTTTTTATGCTACAGAAACAAATAAAAAAATAGTTGAAAGCTTAATTAATAACCTATTATTCTACCTATTAGCATCCTTGACGTAGGTGTCACAGTTTCTGAGATATTTAACTCTCAATAATTATCTTATGAGCACTTGGATGCCAAATTTAAACTTAAATATTTCCAAAATTATTAATCCTACATCAATAAACAAACAATATAATTAATTCCTAGTTTGTACTTTCTATAATTGGTCTGTAACATTTTTTCGATAAAGTAATACTTTTCGAGATATTGGCGGAAGCCGTTTGGAAATACCTTTTTTTTTTAAGCTAAAATCGCAATTTTGAAGTCGTTATAACTTAAAAACTATCAATTTATGTGAAAAATTTCATAGAACCTTTTCTTCTTAAAATCCGATTCTACTTCAGCTCCAATAAATACATATATTTTTTAAGTGCCACCCCCTATAAATTAGCAAGTCCCCGCACAATATAGAAACTTTTCTGTGAAGAATTTACTATTATACTGCCAAAAATGAACGAAATCCGTTCAATATGACACTATTCCGAAGTATTACATATTTTTTACCTCCACTAATCGGCCCTGTACTAAAAGGCCGATTAGTGGAAATAATTTGTGTAGTGGCTAATTTTTGTACAGTTGTCGGGGGGGAGTGTCCTGAACAACATACTGAAAGTCCTGACCGGTGGGGGGCGGGGCGAGGGGTAGTTTAAAGGTCCCCTTTTCACGCCTTTCTTGAATAACTCGAAAACTACGACCTCTAGTGAAAAAGTATCCTTATACAAAATTAAAACAGAAAATTTTCTACAAATAAGTTCGTATTCATTTTTTATGTAGGATCAATACTTTATAAGATATAGAGTGGAAAAATCGCGAATTTTTAAAAATCATGTTTTAATAATAATAATAATAATAATAATGGTATAAAATAAAAGTTTGAGGTTAAATGAAGGCCGATTAGGGGAAATAATTCGTGTAGTGGCCAATGTTTTTACAGTTGTCGGGGGGAGTGTGTCCTGGACAATATACTAAAGTCCTGACCGGTGGGGGGGGGGTGGTAGTTTCACGTCTTTCTTTCCTGCTTCACCGCGTAAAATGGAATGAGAAGATGTTTTTAGCGACTGCAGATGAGCGAGACTGCGTTCCTAAAATCATCCACCAAGTCAAAACCTGATCTAACCACACTGCCACCAACCAAAGGAGCTGCGCAGCAACACACTTTCAGAGTCTATTTGTAGGTATATTAACTGTTTTTTTACAAAATTTCTTGTTACTTACAGCGGTTCACTTACTTACTTACAGATACAGCAATGGCTCAACAACCCCCTACCCTTTTTAAATTTTATTTGTCATTAAAACTTTTTTCATTCGCGATTTTTCCACCCTCTATACCTCGTAAAGTATTGATCCTACATAAAAACCGCTGCCCAAGGAATCACTACTTCCACATCCAGATTCTCCATCCAAGTCACTCACAACGAAAAAACTTTGTATGTGAAAATAATTGTTTATGGAACTTTAATAATATAATATTTGAAATCTTCTACCCCAAAAACCCATAAAACGATACCCCACGTCGGTAGTGGGGTGGGGGTGGTAGTGGGGGTGGACGAAATAAAAAAATATTTTGAGGTTTCTGGTTCCTGTACATACACTAAATCACAATTTCTTTTCATCTCCTTTAATAAGGGGGTGGGGGTGGTAATGGGGGTGGCTAATGCCATTTTTTTTTTTGAGACCTTAGCTTCTCTTGTATATACTAAATATCAATTTCGTGGACTATTACCTGCTTGATTTACCCATCTACCCCAAATTTACCCCCATTTACACCCCAACCCTTCGACGGAACAATATAATCTAGTTATAGATCTCGTTAAAGTACATATGTGTACCAAATTTCAAGTCAATATCTTAAACGGTTCCAGAGTAAACGTGCGCACAAAAAAAGTTACAGACAGACAGACCGACAGACAGACAGAAATTTTTTTTTCACTCAAACTTAAAATCTCTACGTTTCATGACATTTTAAGCCTATTTGGACAATAAAAATTTTTCAAAATTTTTTTGTCGTTACTATACTTCCACTGGACGTGGAAGTAAAAGTGAATAGGAACTTATTTGTAGAAAATTTTATCTAGTTTAATTTTGTATAAGAATACTTTTTCGCTAGAGGTCGTAGTTTACGAGTTACGAAAAGGGGACTGAAAGGGGACCCCACCCCACGACTTTTAGTATGTTGTTCAGGGCAGTTCCACCAACAACTATACAAAAATTGACCACTACACGAATTAATTCCCCTATTTTTCCTTCGTTGGTTGGATTACAATGAATATACTTAGTAATTATAATTTTTTGACATAAATAATATTTCCAGTCACTTCGGGTCTTTTTATTATAAGCTGGTCAGAATAATTTTCAACTCTGTAAATATAAAACCATTGGACGCTCATAAAATTTTACGTTTACATTTTATGATTAGACGAAGTAATATTTTGAGCGCTCAATGGTTTTATATTTACAAAGCTGAAAATTATTCTGACCATCTTATAATCAATGAATATAAATTATTTTCTACTTTTTGGTCGTATTTTTAAAAAATAAAACCATTCTTTAAAAAAAAATTATTTATTTATTATTGTTTTTTTATTAAGACTAAAAAACTCTTTCATTTGATACCCATGTCAAGGGGGTTGTGAAGAAGAAGGTAAGACGCTATCTTGGGGCGTCCACCATATTGGGTTTAGAACGATGTTAGGTGTACTACATTGTATTCTGTATTGTCATCGAAACCAAAACTGTGTGCCAAATTTCAATAGCTAGATTTATACTTATTGTAATTGTTTACATGTGTAACATTTTGTATTTTATATTGCTGGTTTTGACGTGTTCGACACCCTTATCTAATTTATTAAGGAACGAATAAAATTGATTGATTGATTGACACATACATAAATTATACAGATTTTCAAACTTAAGAGCGCCGGAATTATAGGTTAAATTTACTTAAAAACATGACTTCGTAGTTCGAGGATTTCTTCTAAATCCCAGAACTGATTGAAAAGAAATTTCACAGGCTTTGAGAAAAAACTCGATAGAATGGTACTGGACTATTGCAAATTCACGAAAAGTAATATTTTTTTCTTGTCAAGCTGTTAAACATCCTCTGACTTTGAACCTAATTTTAAAATAATAAAAAAGATATTATCTTATTGATATTAGTCTGAGCTCATCTGCTATAGTATATGAAACATATCGATATTTAAATTTCAATTTTTTATTCAGTAGTTTTTGAAAAATCCTCGAACTACTAGAACCAATTCATTGAAAATAAATAAGACAAATTGCCGATAAAGCAAGCGTTGGTTTGTAAGACCAATAATGTAAAAGTCATAAATGAAGTTTAGCACTTGGCTGGCAGGTGGCGCCTGACTACAATTACAATTAAACCGCTTCGTTTCACCATTGTATATAGACTACCTAGTAGTATAACGCGTGTGTATCAACTGTTGGATACGATCTCAAGCGTCATCTACAGGAACCTAATGAAAGTAATGAATTTTTAACCCATACAGATGAGACCTCTATGCAGACTTCATTTGAACTAGTGGTTATCGAGACAGGAACGGATTAAGGTTTATTCAGGTGACTGTGTGCAAGCCAGAGTATATTAAATACACCGTGGTGCAAGCTAAATGAAAATGCGTAATCGGAAATTTAAAATAACGAAAACAAATATTACTTTACTAAATGTCACTAAATGTAGTGATATTTAACAAAGTAATTTTTGGTTTGTTATTTTTACAAGGGAATTATTTATTACATTTTTACAAATAAAAATTGTTTAATCGCATCTTAAAGTTTTTAAATTTTTATGACTAAAATATAAAAGTGCATCTATCTACTATTCAATTTACTAAATTTGAATATTTTATATTATGCCAATAAACTATAATAAACCGATTATTCGATGACAACAATTCTAATTGGTGGGCGGCACATTAAAGGCAGGTAGATTTCTTAGTAGCTGGAAATTTACTACACATTTTATTACGTTCAAGGACATATTTACAACCGAGGCGAAAACTTTGATGCGTTCCCATAATTTTTTAAAAAAGGTTCTTGGCTGTTTAATTCGAAATTAATAATGTGGTTACGTTTTAAAATAATAAATAGGTACTTAATTTTAAAATTTAAACAACATCCATATATATTAGCTGTACATGGCATAAATTATGCACACCTACATTTTCGAATTTACCTAACCAGATCCTAGCTGTATTTTACGTAATTAGGTAATATTTATAATTATAATTTATAATTATAATTTCCAACATCTTTATACTAAAGAAATTTTTGTGCATGTGGCAACGCGGATATAATTCGTACAAATTAGTGATGGGTAAAAGCTGTTATTTTTTAATAACAGTTTAAACTACTGCTACTGCTGTTTTGAAATAACAGTTTAAAAATGACATATCGATGGGAAAAAGTACGTGGCCCGGTGCCCCCCCCAGAAGTGTGAAATATACCTAATATTAATTTTTAATAGATAATATATGGCTATAAAAAAGCGTATATAAAGGGTATTCCAGACTTCCGGTGCCCCCCCCAGAAGTCAATCTTATTTCAGAGACGTTATTTTATACATCATGCTGCTGCCTCTGGCCGACGCACAGTGGCACGAATCGTGATTTTTTCGTTCAAAATTATCTAGAGCACTTGTTTCGCAACCGATTGGGATAATTTTTTTTTTTAAAGACTCATTATTTCAAAATAGAGCCGATTTTTGAATTGTGCTAACCAAAATTATTGAGCTTAGCCAAAAAGCCCATGTTACACTGTGATCACCGCATGTTACTTACAAATAAAAACTTTTTTTTCTTGTCCAATTTACATAAATCTTCTTACTTGGGGGGTTTTTGAGGTCGCTGATTACGAATCTGGACATCCAAATTGTCATAAACCAACCTGAAAGATGGGGCAATCCATGGCGGCTATGAAAACGCTAAAAATGATGAAAAATGAAATATTTTTGTTTAAGTTTATGCCGAAACCGACTCTCTTATGTTTTTTGGAACGCACAGTGGCACGAACCGTGATTTTTTCGTTCAAAATTATCTAGAGCACTTGTTTCTCAACCGATTGGGATAATTTTTTTTAAATACTCGTTATTTAATTTGCCAAAAATGTAAAAGAGTCGATTTTTGAATTACGCTACCCAAAATTATTGAGCTTAGCCAAAATGGCCAATTTTAATTTAAATCTTAATAAAACTTAAAAATAAAAACTTCTTTCTTATCCAATTTACATAAATCTTGTTACTTGGGAGGTTTTTAAGGTCGCTGATTATGAATCTGATATCCAAATTGTCATAAATCAACCTGCAATATGGCGGAATCAATGGAGGCTACGAAATGCTAAAAAATGATGAAAACTGAAATATTTTTGTTTAAGTTTATGCCGAGAAGTTTTGAATATTTCTGATAAGTACTTGTAAGTTAAAATTGACTAAATTTTAAGTTCCTGGAAGAAATTCAAGATGGCGGATCCAATATGGCGGCAATAAGATGATAAAAATAAAATGCATTAAACTAAATAGGCTATACCTAAGAATTATTAAAAAATTTAAAAAAGAACAAATTTTCTGAAATTTTAAGATATATCCAATATGACTGCCATATATTAATTATCAAGCATAAATATGCGATTCAGTCCTCCAATAATTTTGAACATAACCTTAAGTAGGTCATATTAATATTTCTTTTTTTTATCTGCTAATAATATAATAAATACCTAACACCAAGAACTTTAAAACAAGAATATTAAACCTAACAATGTAAGCCTGATAGAACCTTAAACCAAGAACTCTATACCCAACATAACCTAAGGCAATAATTTTACACCATGAACTTCGAACCTATAACTTGGTGCAATTGTTTAAATTTTAAATTTCACTGTTTAATTTGTGTTGTTTAAATAATATTAATACTCTAATTGAGTTGAAATTTTTTTTAATTGTTAATTATATTCTAAATACATTTAAATAATATTATTAGCAGATAAAAAAAAGAAATATTAATATGAATCACTTAAGGTTATGTCCAAAATTAATGGAAGACTGAATCACATATTTATGATTGATAATTAATGTATGGCAGCCATATTGGATATATTTCAGAAAATTTATTCCTTTTTAAATTTTTTAATAATTCTTAGGAATAGCCTATTTGGTTTAATGCATTTAATTTATTTTTAATTTAGTTTTTTATCATCTTATTGCCGGCACATTGGATCCGCCATCTTGAATTTCTTCCTGGAACTTAAAATTTAGCCTATTTTAACTTAAAAGTACTTCTCAGAAATATTCAAAACTTCTGGGCATAAACTTTAAAAAAATATTAAATTTTTCATAATTTTTTAGCATTTTATAGCCGCCATCTTGCAGGTTGGTTTATGACTTGGATATTAGATTCTTATCAGCGACCTCAAAAACCCCTGAGTAACAAGATTTATGTAAATTGGATAAGAAATTACTATTCGCCATATTGGATCCGCCATCTTCAATTTGTTCCGGGAACTTAAAATTTAGTCTACTTTAACTTAGAAGTACTTATCAGAAATATTCAAAACTTCTCGCCTCAAATTTTAACAAAAATATTTCATTTTTTCATCATTTTTTAGCACTCTATAGTCGCCATTGATTCCGCCCTCTGCAGGTTGATTTATGACAATTTGGATATCAAATTCGTAATCAGCGACCTCAAAAACCCCCCGAGTAACAAGATTTATGTAAATTGTATAAGAAAAAAGTTTTTATTTGTAACTTTTATTAATATTTAAATAAAAAATTAATGAACATTTTGGCTAAGCTCAATAATTTTGGTTAGCATAATTAAAAAATCGGCCCTCTTACGTTTTTTGGAAATTAAATAACAAGTATTTAAAAAAAAAAATTCATCCCAATCGGTTGCGAAACAAGTGCTCTAGATAATTTTGAACGAAAAAAATCAAGATTCGTGCCACTGTGCGACGGGCAGGAAAAATTCTTTGATTTTTATGTTTCTAGAGGTATTAATTAATTTTCTTTACGTTCATATATAAATAAAATATAAATAATTTGATTTACGTAAATCATTTTTTAAGCCTCAACCTTTTTAATTATTATTATTTCATGTTGAATTAATAAAAAAATGCCAGCATTCACACATACATATAGATACATAGATACCTAATTCAAATTAAATTTTTGTTGCCGAGATATGGATTTATTTGTGGTTTATCTATGCTATATAAACCCACCGCTTGCTGTGATTAAGATTAAATTTTAAATAACAATTTAACTCGCCGATCACCTACCGCCAACACACCAAACACAGCGTATGCAATGACATTATTGGAGATGCAGGTAAACGAAAATATACAATATGGAGAAGAAAATATAAAAACATATTATGATTAAAAAACAGCTAAAAGTCATTACATAAAGCGGATGGCTTGAGATTTCTACAAAAATATTCAACTCTGGCAGTTCTTCATTTTTAAACTGGCTGTGCGGGTAATGGAAAATATACACACGGAGAAGACAACTGAAAAGTTTTAAATATATTATGAATAAAAAAACAACTAAAACTGTGTACATAAAGCCGATGACTCAAGATACCCATAATAATATTCAACTTCAATAATATTTAACTATATTTTCTGTTATTTTCTCACCTGTTATTTTCGAACAAAAATAACAGTCTGTTAATGCTATTTACAAATAACAGGTTGTTAAATAGCAACTCATCTCTAGTTACAAATATTGAACCTTGCTAATAAAATAAAGGTGGACGTTTCGTTCCAGTTAAATAGTAAATTCTATTTACATTCAATATTAATCGCGTTCAGTCCTACTTACACTTACTTAGTGTCCTTTCAAGCAAAACTTGTAAAATAAAATTTAAAAATGGCACTTTGCGTACCTACGATTCCCCAAAAATGAGGAATCAGGTTAAAAACTACACATCTCGTATCGTTATTCAAATTCAACTAAATCTAAGACAAATTGTTCATTAAATGGAAAATCGAAACACGAAAATGTTAACACAGACACCCAATTTTGCAATATGGAATATTATTATCACTCAAAATTAATGGACTAAATGCGGACCTGTGTATTTTCAAGCAGAACAATACTCTAGCTCAAAGTCAAGGCAAGAGATTTCAACCAATAATAATCATTTCATTCCACCAATTAAATCGCTGGCATCCCTCGATCGTTATGCCATCTATACGTAGCCTCCTTTCGCATCCAACGAAATCTCCATAAGGTTATACTACTAGGTAGTCTATATACAATGGTTTCACGATGTTGTCAATACGTTATGAAGGTCACTTTTTTTATGTGATTCATACTCTTATATAGTATATTAGGATACCGCGACGAACTCTCTAGGCAATGAAAACGCGTCTTTATATCCCATTCACATAATATGTAAAAATTACAAAATTATAAAACTATGAATTTGCGCATTTTATACAGTGTCCGTCAAAAAGTCTGCACCATATGACTTGTTATTGACTTTTTGAAAAATTTTATTTTTGATAAAAGTTCGTGCCTGTTCTCAAACGAAAAAAGGACTGCAGAAATGTGTGTTAGTCCTGGCGCTTAGGTCGAAAAATATATATTTTATTGAAATTACCTCAAGAGTAAACAACCGAAACATGTTATTTAAAGAAGTTGCTTATAATGTGAAGTTATATCCAGATATCAAATTTGGTTGTTCTTTTCTAAAAATAAAAATTTTTCACTTTTTTCCTGAATTATATTTGATTAAATGCATCAAAAGAAAAGTTTCTATATTTTGCGGAGGCTTGCTAATTTATGGGGGAGATGCCATCCCCATTTGGAGCTGAAAGACAATCAAATTTTGAGAAGAAAAAGTTCTATGCGACTTCTTATTTAAATTGATAGTCTTTAAGTTTATAACGACTTGAAAATTGGGACATTTACTTAAAAAAAGAGGTATTGCAACACGATTTTCGTCAAATAATTCGCAAGGTATTACATTTTGAGCCAAAACATGCCATAGACAAATATGAAGGTTACTAAATTGGAGATGAATATCGTTCTAATTTCTGTAAAATTAATGCTTTCGGAAATATAGAAGTATAAAGATGGCGTCCTATAAAATGAAGTATTTAATTAAAAATTTATCTCAGAATATAGCACTTACATCAGAAATGCTAACAACCGTAATTAAATACTAACGATTAGGCTTTCAAATGATTTCTTGACTATTTCTATACTTACCATAAAAAACAAAGAAGTTATGACAGAAACAATTAGCTTCCTTACATTTTTTTTTAATAAAAACGTCGCCATTTTTTAAATGTAAGTACTTAGTCAGTAATTAAAAAAATATATTATCATATACTGTTTTTTCGTCCGTTTACAGCATTTTCTTCAAATAAAAATTGTATTATAAACTATAAACGGACTTTCCAGAAAACGTATTTTTTTTCTCAATAAATATTGGTTTAAGCGAAAAAATGATAGACATCAAAAATAAAGCCCATAAACTGAAAATTAATTTGTATTTATTTAATATTTACGTAGAATTAATCGTTCCGGAGATTTTTTAGTTTATAGATGGTATCGGAAAGATTATTGGATGAAGTATTTAGTTTAAATGTTGAATATCTTAGAAACTATGAAACTTCCATAAAAATTTCCAAGGAACAGAATAAAAAATAATTAATCAACCTTTGCAATGATTTTTTGTTTGTTTCTGTATCATAAACATAAAGAAATTATGGCCGAAACAATGTGCCTATTCACATTTTTTTTTTATAAAATGTCACAATTTTGTTATTGTATTGGGGTATTCTCACTCGGTGGCACTTAAAAAATATATATATTTATTGGAAGTAGAATCAAATTTCAAGAAGAAAAGGTTCTATGCAATTTTTCATATAAATTGATAGTTTTTAAGTTATAACGACTTCAAAATTGCGATTTTAGTTTAAAAAAAAGGTATTTCCAAACGGCTTTCGTCAAGTATCTCGAAAAGTATTACTTTATCGAAAAAATATTACAGAGCCCAGGTAGCAAGGTGACGTCATTATGACGTCTTTTAAAGGTGATTTTTCGTCGCCGACGTCATTGTCCCAATAAATGACGTACCAGAGACGTGATATTTATAACGTACTTCTGACGTCATCATGAAGACGTCAAATACACGTTTCTTTTAGGTCATTATTTTGACGTCATTAATAAATGACGTACCAGAGACGTGATATTTAATACGTACTTCTGACGTCATCATGAAGACGTCAAATACACGTTTCTTTTAGGTCATTATTTTGACGTCATTAAAATGATGTGAAATAAATCATTATAAAATAAAAATAAATAGAAGTATTTAGTGACTAGTTCAATTTTTGCCACATAGTAATAATAATTTTGTTTTACTATTTCTAACTGGGTATACAGCTTTTAAACATATTTAAATAAAGATGTTCAATGGTTCAGAGAGTTAAGTGTTAGGTTAGGTCCGCGGTTCGATCCCTGCACATTCCGGTTTTTTTTTGCATCCCTTATCGCAAAATTCACTGATTACCAATACGTCATATTGGCGTCATATATATGACGTCATTGGGCTGTGACATTGTGCCGTCTTTTCACGTCATTTTTACGTCATGCTGAAGGTGAAATTAACGTAATTAATGCCGAAAAAACGACGTCATAATGACGGCACCTTGCTGCCTGGGAGTTAAATATCTCAGAAACTGTGACACCTACGTCAAGGATGCTAATAGGTAGAATAATAGGTTATTAATTATGCTTTCAACTATTTTTTTATTTGTTTCTGTAGCATAAGAAACAAAGAAGTTATGACCGAAGCAATGTGCGTCTACACATTTTTTTAATAACAACGTCGCCATTTTGTTACTGTAATTAGCCAGTAATTAAAAAAAAAGGAATTTCAAACATTGTTTCTCGTTAATATATAGCATGACGTAGATGCTCAATTTTGTTGGTTTGTATACACCACTTGCTTATAAAAAATATACAGTTTAAACTATATTTCGATAAAACGTATTTTTTTTTCCTTTTCCAAATATTAGTTTTATTGAAAAATGGGTAGAGACCAAAAATAAAGCTCATAAACTGATAATGAATTTCGCTTGTTTATTTATTTACATAGATTTAATAGTTTCGAAGATATGAAAGTTTAAAAATGGCGTCCGAACGTTTGTAAGACGAAAAATGCAGTTTAAATGTTAAATATCTCAGAAATTGTGACATCTATGTCACGCAAGCTAAGAAATGAAATTAAAGACAATTAGTTGTGCTTTCAAATTATTTTTTATTCGTTCCTGTAGCATTAGAAATAAAAAAGTTATGACGGAAAAATATGCGTATTTATATTTTTTTATATAAAATGGTCGCCATTTTATTACTTTAATTAGCCAGTAATTTAAAAAAATTATCTCAAATACAGTTTTTCGTTAAGATGTAGCATTATCTAGATGCTCAAATTTTTTTGCTCATTTAAAGCACTTGCTTTAGAAAAAAAATGCATTTTAAACTTTAAAGGTAATTTTGAAACACTTGGATGCCAAATATAAACTTAAATATCTCCGAAACTATTAATCCTACATCAATAAACAAAAAATATTATTAAATTCCAGTTTGTACTTTCTGTAATTGGTCTATCATTTTTTCGATAAAGTAATACTTTTCGAGATATTTGACGAAAGCCGTTTGGAAATACCTTTTTTTTTTAAGCTAAAATCGCAATTTTGAAGTCGTTATAACTTAAAAACCGCTGCCCAAGGAATCACTACTTCCACATCCAGATTCTCTATCCAAGTCACTCACAACGAAAAAAACTCTGTATGTGAAAATAATTGTTTATGGAACTTTAATAATAGAATATTTGAAATCCTCTACCCCAAAAACCCATAAAACGATACCCCACATCGGTAGTGGGGTGGGGGGTGGATGAAGTAAAAAATATTTTGAGGTTTCTGGTTCCTGTACACTAAATCACAATTTTTTTTCATCCCCTTTAATAAAAGGATGGGGGTGGCTAATGCCAAACATTTTTTTGAGACCTTAGCTTCTCTTGTATATACTAAATACCAATTTTATGGACTCTTACCTGCTTGATTGACCTATTTACCCCAAATTTACCGCAATTAACCCCCCAACTCTTCGACGGAACAAGATGAAAATATAATCTGGTTCTAGATCTCGTTGAAGGACATATGTGTACCAAATTTCAAGTCAATATCTTAAACGGTTCCAGAGTAAACGTGCGCACAAAAAAAAGTTACAGACAGACAGATAGAAATTTTTTTTTCGCTCAAACTTAAAATCTCTCTTCATGACATTTTAAGCCTATTTGGACAATAAAAATTTTTAAAAAATTTTTTGTCGTTACTATACTTCCACTGGACGTGGAAGTAAAACTATCAATTTATGTGAAAAATTGCATAGAACCTTTTCTTCTTAAAATTTGATTCTATTTCAGCTCCAATAAATATATATATTTTTTAAGTGCCACTCCCTGAGAGGGGGTGGCATCCACCCCCTATAAATTAACAAGCCCCTGCACAATATAGAAACTTTTACTATTATACTGCCAAAAATGGACGAAATCCGTTCAATATGACATTATTCCGAAGTTAAAACCTCTAGTTACTGTACTATAAGTCCAGAGACGGATAATATAATACATAACTACTATTACTCTATCTTGAAACGGTTCAAATTAGATTGCATGCTTCCCATTGTTGATTCAAGGTCACTACCATTTTCATTTGTTTGGTTTTTGCGGCCTCCACCTATCTCCTGGAAGAGGAATTACAAAATGCTGCTACTGCTATTTGCACTGAAATTATTGGTTGATATCCGCGATGTAATATTGCCAAATGGTACACGTAGTTCCATCTGTTCAAATTTGTAAGGTTGGTGATGCGCTCCGGCGGTCTTAATGAAACCATTTAAAAAATGTGTATTTGTAGATGATGTGGCAAGTATAAGCAGATAAAGTATACGCCACATTAAAGAGAAAGAAATGCTTTAACAAACTATCTGTAAATTATTGCTGCTTAATCCGGTAAATTTTTTGTATGCCTTCTTAAATGTGCGTTTTTTTTTCCAATTTTTATTGCGGCACTGATTTTCCAGATAGTATGTAAGGATTTGCATTAGAAATATATATGCTTACCCGAACGATAATGCAAAAATGTTCAATATTACACTGATGACACACTTTCAAACTTGATATTTATTTGTATATGTACAGAGCGCAACTGAGACATTCAATGAATTATTAAAGGATCGTACCTCCTTGCAGGAAGAAACGTTCACCCATTCGGGTGACACATCTGGAATCAACAGCTTTAGGGTATCTATTTTCATTATAGGGTCTATTTATTTATTTACGGTACTTAAAAAATGTCGATTTTGGCCATAAAAATTACCTGTATAAACCATATTGCGATGGGTAAATTTTAGGGCCCGAAAGCCGCAATATATAATAGTATCCATTGAACAGATTGACAGCTGACTACCACTAAAAGTGTTACGATTTTCCGCAGCAAGGAGCTGCTAAGCAATATTTGCTCGGTGCCTATAGAATAATATAATTATACACGACATACAAACACTGAACTTGATAGATGTGAATTTCTCCAACCAAATTGCTCTGCGAGAGGTTTAATGACGCTTCCTTTTAATAACTTTATAAATAATTAGTAGATGCTTAAAATTGTCTTATTAATTGTATCTAGAATAAAAAAAAGAAACACTTGTGAGAGTCGGACTTCATATTGTAAACAATTAATATAAGTACACATAGCCGAAGTTTTGAGTAAAAATGTAGCTATTTCCAGCAGCCCTACCTATTTCGATACCAAAACATGGAACTTTTATTAATAACTTAAAATATTAATGACAAAAGAAAGTTTGCTATATAGTCTAAGATCTGGCATAAGAAGTTAATACCCTCATCTGTTATTCAGATAAGAAATAGTTTATATAAAAGATAACATGTAGCTTTTGCTTCCTTGAAAAATTCCTGTAGGATTAATGGATTCGGTGCTATATACGTTTAAAGACAAAATTTCGATTTCGCCTGACAAAAAAAAACAAAAATTATTTAAATTTTTTCAAATTAAATGTCATCGGGTCAAGATATGGCTTGGCAACCTAGTCGCGATCAATTAGCCTACATGTTATCTTTTATAAATAGCGGAGCGGATCTGGTTTTGAAATGAAACCAACTTTTAAAAAAAAAAAAATTTTGACAATTCGGTTACACGCGTTCTCTTTTATCATGTTATCAACTTAGTTTAGCTTAATCACACGGGGTGGCGGAGGAATTGGCATTTAAAATTCGCAAAAACACATTTTTCCACGAAAAAAGTAAAATTAAAAATTGACGATCTCACGGAAGCACATAATCTGGTAAAAATTTTTTCAAATCAGACGGTAACTTTTCGTGAAAACTTTTTTTGAAAATACTCGTTTTTTGCCCTAACACTAATACACAAAAAAGTAATTCCTTAATTTTTTTACGAAAAAAAGAAGTTGGGGGGTGAGATTTTTTTAAGGTAAGTGCAATAGATAAGAATTGATGGAGCCGGAGGATTGGGGTGGTGGGCCAATTGGGGGAGGGGAGGGAGGTAGGGAAAGGAAAATTATTCAACCCCCTCGAACTTTTTTCCCTGTCGTGCTATTTTCAAAAACCAAAATGGAATTTGTTCATTATTACATCTAATATTTGACTGAATAATTTTTTTTATTTTTTCAAATAAACAAACTTGTGGGAGGGGAAAAGACCTTTTGCATTTTTTTTTTAAATGCGTTTTTGAGTACGAAGGAAAGGGCTCGGAAGAAAAATTTTTTTACAGGTAAGTGAGATTTTTTTTATCTTGAATTTAAAAAAAAATTATCGCAATGCAAGCAATAGGAAGGGAGGAGGGGGCATAATGCGTTTGCGGGAATAAAGGGTTAAGGAAAGTCCCTATCTTCGGAGCTTAATATTCGGATATATACATCTTAATATTATATCAGTCTACCCTCCATCAAATATTAAACTTCTTATGAATAATTATTTAACACCGTCACGAGTTTTCGCGGCGCATTTCTGTAGTTTTAGGTGTGTATTGGATATATAAAACAATTATTTTTCCGCTTAACTCGCTCTAACTCAAAAACGGCACAATGGATTACCCTCAAATTTTTATTGTGTTATCACTATATATTTGTTAACATAATGTGTTAATATGTAGGTCAAATTTTAATAAGTGTAGAATGCATTATTTTTTTTCTAAGGCTATGTCGAAAATTTGCATTCTTAAATGTAACACGCGGGAAACTTTTTTGTCTTTCGAAATAGATACCAAGTGTATCGAGAAGTAACGAAGATAAAAGATGGACGTAACTTTTTTATTTGAAACTTTTTTTTCTAGAATTAGCAGTTTTCGAGAAAAGTGCAAACACCTATTTTTGCGCCATCCTTAGGGGGCCGTAGCTCCCTTAGGAAGCATTTCTGGACACATGTTTATAGGAACATTTCTTACTATTTTTGCATGGAGAATTAGCACCTAAAGTGGAAGGCGGGAGTTTCGGGACACCCTGTATATCCAATACACACCTAAAACTAAAGAAATGCGCCGCGAAAACTCATGACGGTGTTAAATAATTATTTACAATAAGTTTAATATTCAATGGAGTGTAGACTGATAAAATATTAAGATGGAAGAAAGATTTATATATCCAAATATTAAGCTCCGAAGTCCCTATCCCTTTTCCTTAACCCTTTATTCCTGCAAACGCATTATGCCCCCTCCCTCCCTTCCTATTGCTGGATTGCGATAATTTTAAGATAAAAAAATCTCACTTACCTGTAGAAAAATTTCTCTTCTAAGCCCTTTCCTTCGTACTCAAAAACGCATTTAAAAAAAATGCAAAAGGTTTTTCCCCTCCCACAAGTTAGTTGATTTGAAAATCACACCACAGGGAAAAAAGTTCGAGGGGGTTGAATAATTTTCCTTTCCCTACCTCCCTCCCCTTCCCTCTCCTAATTGGCCCACCACCACTCCTCCGGCTCCATCAATTCTTATCTATTTCTCCTACCTCAAAAAAGTCTCATCCCCCTAACTTCTTTTTTTCGTAAAAAAATTAAGGTTTTTGTGTATTAGTGTTAGGACAAACGAGTATTTTCAAAAAAAAATTTCACGAAAAGTTACCGTCCGATTTGAAAAAAATTTTACCAGATTATGCGCTTCCGCGAGATCTTCAATTTTTAATTTTAGTTTTTTTTTTTTCGTCAGGTCAATAATAACAAAGTTATCATGGAAGCACGTGTTTTTGCGAATTTTAAATGCGAATTCCTCCGCCACCCCGTGTGATTAAGCTGAACTAAGTTGATAACATGATAAAAGAGAACGAGTGTAACAGAATTGTCAGAAAAAAAAAATTTTTTAAAGTTGGTTTCAAAACTCCTCTTTTTCCCGCCAGATCCGCTCCAGTAAAAAACTATTTCTTATTTGAAAAACAGATGATGGTATTAATTTCTTATGCCGGATCTTGTACTAATAGTTTTCCTTAAATTTTTTCGACCCCGAAATACCAGATTCTTTGCAGAATTTTCAGCCAGTATTTTCAGAAAGAAAGGAGAAGACAGAGTGAAAATTAATATTTTGTCAATTGTTTGAGTCAAGACACTCTTTTAAATAAATACACACTGATTTTTATTGGAAATTTGAGAATTCTTATTTCGGGGAAAATCCAAAAATAGGTATTTTTTAACGAAGTTTGGTACAGACCCATTCGAGGGGTTGCCGAATCCAGTGGAGTACTCAGATTTGAAATAAATAAATTGCTAATAAGATTTCCTCATTTTCCATCCTGAAAAGAAAACTGCGATGGGCCAAGCTTTTATGTTTTATAAAGTTCAGTGTATCACAAGAATGCACTTTTTAGAAATCAAGTTTAAAAAAAAACGATCTAGATAAACTTTCTATGAGGTGGTTCCAAGCAAAATGGGACTCACTGTATAAAGGAGAGCAAAAAGTATCTTGAAAATATATGATTATTATTTTTTAATGACTAACGTTTATTTTAGTTAAACATAGTGGGAATATCTCTTTGGATGATATAATCGCCATTGCGCGACAGATGAAGCCTCGCTCCATGGCCAAGAACCTGTCTGGAACAGTAAAGGAAGTCCTTGGAACGGCGCAATCAGTGGGATGTACAATCGATGGTAAACTACCCCATGATGTTATTGATGAAGTAAACGATGGTTCTGTTGAAGTTCCTGAAGAGTAACTGTTAATAAAAATTTTATAATTCATCAGTTGTTTTATTTCTAAATTATCATTTGTTTCGTTGAGAAAATGTTGAAATGAGAAATGTTTACCTGCTTTACATCATTTAATTTGAATTACTACCAAAGATTAGAGATTGATTGTGTAATCTTTGTTACAATATGAATTTGTAAATGTATTGCTGGTTGCAGCTTTTGTTCAATATTATAATTTGCAATGAAACGAGATGATTGCTACTGGTTTGACTAGATGCTGCAGTAGGTAAGTTGTATTATGTTGTGATTTTAAACGTTTTAATTTTAACCATAATTATTTACTGCACTCTTATCTATGCTGTAATATTAATAGGTGGATAAAACAACAGCAAAAAGCATCCAACCTACATAAACACAAATCTAAGAAAATGGCATATAAAAATTTGTGTGGTTCGTTCTTTGCTACGTGCACATTATCGATTTTCAGCTGCAGCTTTTTGCTACATATATTGTATGACTTAAATATTTCTTATTAAAAGAGATATGAATTTCAAAATCAGTGTCTATTTCTAAATACATCTTCATAAAAGAGATATGATTAACTTCCGGTAAACGTAAAAGAAGTAAAATGTTGATACACTTAAAAGGTTTTGATATTCTTATTTCTTAAAATAGGTGTTTTATGTGGACTGTTTGTCAACTAAAACTTTAACACGCTTAAATCCAATGTGTTAATTGATTTTTGACAGTTAAATAGAAATACATAAAGTATTTGTTTAAAAAAGTTAATAAAAAAAAGCCACTGCCTAATAAGGAATCACTACTTCACATCCAGATTTTCTGTTCAAATACCGCCACCACCTCCACCCTGTTATTAAAGGGGAGTAGTGGAGGTGTTTGATGCCAAAAAAAATTTACTTTCTATAATAATGGGTGGCCAAAAAAATTTGAGACCGTGGCTTCTCGTCAGGCCTGTAAAAAAATCCTTTAAGGGTGGGCAAACAATTTTTCAGAGGGGGCTCTCTAGGCCAAAAAATTTTTTATCGTTTTTCTATTTTCAGATAACCCCGTAAAAAATAGTTACCTTATTATTTTCTGCGGTCTCTGTAGGTCGGGCGAAAATTATTTCAGGACGGGTTACGCCCGTCCTGGCCCACCCCTAGCCTCAGGCCTGCTTCTCGTACATAAGCTAAATCCTAATATGATCTCTTACTTTCATATTGCTTTACCTTTTTATCCTTCAATGGAATGAGTTTAGTTTATTATATTTATTTCATGTTATACAAACAATTTACACATGTCAAAAAATTACAACTAAGTAATCACAATTATATAAAACTTACATGATTAAGAAATGACGTGTACAACATATATTAAATCAAATCAAATCAAATATGCTTTATTGTCTAAAAAATACAAAAGATTTTTATTGACAAAGCCAGTCATTAATCTATGTATAAAAACAAAACATCCTAGTATAAAATACAAACATGACACAAAAACCTTTATTTTTGTATAAAACAGGGACTTAGTCTAAAGCAGGGTGTATAATAAAATAAAATCAAATATATAAAGTCAATCAAATGTGTCCTGAAAGAATTCATCGACTGAATAGTAAGCTTTACTAAGTAACAATTTCTTTAATTCTTTTCTAAATTTAATTTCGTTGATAATTCACCTCAAATTTATAGGAAGATGATTGAATATTTTTTTGCTGTTATATAAGATAGAATTCTTTGTCTGAGCAGATGATGGAATGGGGAGAAGGATGTTATGAGTACGACGTGTATAGTGAACTGGGTCTCATGTCTAAATTTTTTATGCATGAGGCATGCAGTCTCAAAAATAAAAATACATGTAAGTGTCATAATTCCATGTTTCAAAAACAGAGGTTTACACCGGTCCCTTACATTAGCCTTACTCATATATTTTATAGCCCTTTTTTGCAGAACAAAGATTTTATTAAATAAATATTGTGAACAACAACCTCAGAAACAAATGCCCTAACGCAAATGAGAATCTATAAGTGCGAAATATGCATTTCTGGCTGAGTCTAATTTTAATTCATTTGATACTACTCTAATTGCATAACAATTCGCAGCTAATTTTTTACTTAATATTGAGACTGGTTTTCGAATTTTAATTTGTTATCAACATGCAAACCCAGAAATCTACTTTCAGTTTGATTTTAAACAATTTGGTCTTCCAAGTATACCTCATTTAGGTTGCACTTAAATGTAATAATGTTATTTTTAGGCACATTAAAGGATAACAAATTAGCATCACACCACTCTTTAATCAGTGCTTACAATCACATGGACACAATTACAAGTTAAAAATTCTTCAAGAGTAAAATGGATTTTTAATTAATAATTCCTTTAATTTTACTTTGAAACATTTCATGTCAAGATTTGTTATAGTTCTGGGTAATTTATTATATAGGTTAACCGGGAGAAAGTTAGGGCCATTTTGACACTTCCTTAGCCTACAAAATGGTATTGATAAAGCGTCCCTATTTCTAGTATTAAATGAGTGGAAATCACCATTAGATTATACTTGTTCTTATTGTTATGAATGAATACTAGATTTTATAAGATATAGATATTGAGAATGTTAATATTTTTAGTTCAATAAAAGCATTACGGCAATCATCTCTGTAATTAAGAGGGCTAAGGAGGTCCGCCATATTGCCGAAATACTGGGCATAGAATTACGCTCCTTAGAAGGCATTAATTAAAAAAGTATGAATGGGGATCTGTCTATAATAATGTTTTGTATTCCGGAAACTCAGTGAAATTGTTATAAAACCGTTAATAAAGAAAAAAAAAATCATAATTTGATTTACCGAGAAAAATACGGAGTTAGCGAAATTCTTTGGTCGAATACCAAAACTTTTTCTAAATACAGCATTTAAAAATAATCAATATTAAAAGCCCAAATCTATACCCCGATGTTTTGGAATTTCTACTCTGGTATGTAGCGGCATCTGCGGCCCGATTTCTTAACTAAAACAGTTTGGCAACATTGTTGATGACCTAATAAGCCTAATAAATAAAAATGTAAGTAAATTGTTAAAATCTCGGAAGCAAGCGCTCGAAAGACAAAGACGGAGCTCTTAGCTGAGAAAGATGGAGCGAAATATTCCTTAAAACAGAATAGACGGTTAAAATTTTAAATTATTTTGTAGTTCTGACTTTTTGAGTGGCCCTTATATTTCAGTTTATTCAAGGGGTTGTTTAGTTTAAACTCATGTTTCTAGCAAGTGTATTATAACTTGGTGTAATGTGGAAAAACATTTTTAATTTAAATATTTATTGTGGCGGTGTACTTGTTATAAATTTGTGTGATAGGACACTCGACTTTGCGTTTGTTAAATTTTAAAGGAAGAAAGGCAGGTTTAATGCCTATAGATAATACTTTTTAGCTATAATCCAGCATGTTATTTAATATTACCTTTAAGAAAAAATTGCAAATTAAATTTTTATTTTTAGTTATAGAGGTATGTAGATTTTGAACAAAATATTGTACAATATGTGGGTTATAGAAGAAAAGCAACAAAATTTAAAATTTTGAACAAAAACGTTATAGGTACGCAATAAGAAAAAATCGAAAACTTTCCATTTTGGGGTAAATTATACTAAGTAACAGAGTTTAACATATATTGCATCGCATGTATAGTTAAGAAAAAATAAATGAAGAGAAGTTTTGAGTGAGCGCGAATTTTTGTATTGCCGTACCTACCTTTTATTATTTTTTTTCCATTGCATGGGTGCAGATGCAATTAAGGGGATGAGGGATTTATATGAAAACATTTAACAAAATAGTCATCAATGTAAAACATATAATATTACTTTTGTTTAATAAGTCTTTGAAAAAGAAGCGAAATGAAAACAAGGAAAACAAATGATCAGTTTTTCCTCAACAAAAACAGCCATTTTGGTACGTGTACCTATTTTACTCATATTGAATATGCATATAGAGGCTACTCGATTAGAAACCCCGATAGAAGGCATGAGAACCTAAACTTTCTTATCACAATAAGGTACCTAATTAAGTAAATAGTTAATAATTATTATTATCTTAGAGTTATTTATTTATTTGTCTTCATTTAAAATAATATTTGTTTTATTTACTTATGGACGTGTAGAAATATTTTCATTTTATTTATTTTAGTTTAGGAAAATCATATTTATTTTTCTTCTATTGTTTAGAGGTATTTTTTTTAAGTTTATGTATTTGTTTATTATCCACTTATTTTATAAGGTTTTTGCTTTGAAACTTTGTTTTCTTCAAAAATATCGAATGAGGTGCGCTTAAGAGCTCAGTTCACGACTGGCAACCCCGTTTCTATATACTAAAATATAGCTTTAAGTTTCAAGCCAACAAATCATTATTCATCTATATTCTGGTTGCTTAAAAACTCCTCTTTAGTGACTTTAATTCCCAAACTTGTGTTTTTATAATGTTCTTTAAATCGATGAATAATTGAATAAATTATGTAAATTTTGTACATAGAAAATAAAGAAATATCATTTTGTTGATGGTTACTTATTTTATTTCAGAAAAAAAAATCATTATGAAAGAAAACCAAAAGACTTTACTCACAAAAATTCTTTACTTTGCTACTGGTTTCGTGAACAAAATTTTGCTTCACATGCTCGGGCAAGAAGAATTTTTCAATAAAATTGACAAGGTTTGTCAAGAAAAACATTGTACAACAACATAGTATAATTGGAAATTTGTAGTCTACTTATATAAGATGTACTTAATAAAGTACTATAACAGTATTTTAAACAAGTTCCGAAAACCAATCTTTTCACATGAGTGACAGTTTGGTGGAAAGAGCCGAAGGCGAGTTCCACAAGTCCAATGAGTGTGAAAAGATGTTTTCAAATGTGTTGTTAACAATATTTTTTCTACGACTGCAAGAAAAACAAACAATTCCATAAGTAAACAGGTATTATTTATTTAACAAACCGCTGCCCAAGGAATCACCACTTCCACATCCAGATTCTCTATCCAAGTCACTCACAACGAAAAAACTTTGTATGTGAAAATAATTGTTTATGGAACTTTAATAATATATTTAAAATCCTCTACCCCAAAAACCCATAAAACGATACCCCACATCGGTAGTGGCGTGGGGGTGGTAGTGGGGGGTGGATGAGGTAAAAAAATATTTTGAGGTTTCTGGTTCCTGTACATATACTAAATCACAATTTTTTTTCATCCCCTTTAATAAGGAGGTGGGGGTGGTAATGGGGGTGGCTAATGCCAAAAATTTTTTTGAGACCTTAGCTTCTCTTGTATATACTAAATACCAATTTCATGGACTCTTACCTGCTTGATTTACCCATTTACCCCAAATTTACCCCAATTTACCCCCCAACCCTTCGACGGAACAAGATGAAAATATAATCTAGTTCTAGATCTCGTTAAAGTACATATGTGTACCAAATTTCAAGTCAATATCTTAAACGGTTCCAGAGTAAACGTGCGCACAAAAAAAAGTTAGACAGACCGACAGACAGACAGAAAAATTTTTTTCGCTCAAACTTAAAATCTCGACGTTTCATGACATTTTAAGCCTATTTGCACAATAAAAATTTTTAAAAATTTTGTTGTCGTTACTACCACTGGACATGGAAGTAAAAACACTAAAAATTTAAAGGACATATATGGCACAATTTTAAGGTATTTTGACCCTCAGTAGACAATTTTGAAATTTTAACAGATTATAGTTTATATTATAAGAAGTAATTTTATTATTAAAAGAAAGTCCTAAGTGTATCTGAAAAGTTAAGTAAAAAATAGTGATTTTAAGATATCGCATATTTATTACTGGCGTCATTTCACTTATTTCTATTCATTATACAACGTGCAGTACAGATTAAAACATGTATAGTTGCTATACCATACAGAGTGTTCCAAAATTATTATCATCAGGTTTTTAGTATTCTTATAACAGATAAAAAGGAAATATATTTTAATTACTATTTAATTAATTAGTGATATTTAGTTGGATTTGAGTCCTATCTATTTATGTGGTGGTGTGTTTTATGTTATGTTATGTTTAGACAAAAATTATACAAGAAATAGTCCAAAAAAGTAAATATTATTGAGTATTTACTAATGGCCGTTTGGCTGAAAAATAAAAAAAAAAACAATCTTGAAAGTTGCAATAAAACTCTTATCATTGTCATTAACGGTGGCGGTCCCGAGCGCAAAAATGCGTAAAAACAAGGCATCATAGCTCGACAATTTCTCCCTTATACCTGATCGAGGAAACTTCTTTTCTATAAAACTGTTTCGAAAGTTTTATAGAAAAACTTCATAGAATGGTACCTGCCTATTAAAAACTTTACAAAAAATAAAAATTATTGTTCATTTTTTATTTTTTGTTGGATTTTTCAATAGGCTAGGCAGGTACCATTCTATGAAGTTTTTTCTATAAAACTGTTGAAACAGTCTTTAAATCGGATCAGGGATAAGGGAGAAATTATCGAACTATAATGCCTTGTATTTACGCATTTTTGCAACTTTCAAGATTGTTTTTTTTTTCAGTCAAAAACGGCCATTAATAAATACTTAATAACAATTACTTTTTTGGAATATTTTGCATTGTTTTTCATCACCAGAATGTTCCTCGGATAAAAATATATTTTTCTAAACGTGCTTATTAGGTAATCATTATATTTTTGGAACACTGTATGATGTAATACAATGTATAATTTTTGTCTAAACATAAAATAACATAAAATTAACCACATAAATAGAAGGACCCAAATACAACTAAATACCACTAATTAAATATTAATTAAAATATATTTAATTTTTCTGTTATAAGAAAACTAAAAACCTATGATGATAATAATTTTGGAATACTGTATGGTTTAGCAACTATACATGTTTTAAACTGTACTACACGTTGTATAATGAAAATAAATAATTGAAATACCTAGTTATTAGTTTTTATTTCTGACGCCAGTAATAAATATGCGATGTCTTAAAATCACTATTTTTAATTTAACTTTTCAGATACACCCTGTACACTTAGGACTTTCTTTCATGATAAAATTACTTCCTTTAATATGAACTATAATATGTTAAAATTTCAAAATTTTCTACTGAGGGCCAAAATACCTTAAAATTGTGCCATGTTCTTTAATGTAAAACTGGAGTAGTTAAACAAGTCAGTTGCTATGAATTTGAATAGGCTAGCCTACTTCAAAAAATACAAATAAAAGGTGTCTGTTCTGTTTTCGACAGAACGGTGTGAAAAACATGTTATTTTTTTTGGATTATTGCATACATCGTGTGAAAAGAAACAGTTTCGAGTCATTTTGGTTATTGTGCGTTATTTGTCATTTTCGAAGACAGTTGTTGAAAAGCTACTTTAAAATGTTTTTGAGAGGAGGACAAATGGCGAACGTAACACATTGTCAACAGATGTCTTGTACTGTTCGTCGTTTGTCCTCGACTAAAAAACATTTTAAATTAGTTTATAATCCTCTTTAACTATATTTTGATACACGTAAAGAATCAGTAGACAAAAAAAATATTCAACGATTAAAGTAATCTACCTCTTCTGGGTACATTACTTTTGCGAAATTATTTAATTTAGTGCTACACTGGTAATACTTTATTAAATGAATCACTATACGCTTTCCTTAATTATAAAAAATATTTCTCATGTACTATTTTAAAAATGATCCAAATAACAAATGAGAGTCGCAAACACTAAACACAGCATTAGGTCTTTAGCAACACTTACAAATTTTAAAAAATGTAGGTAGGAAAATACCTTCGGAAAATACTGCAAATGACTCAAAACAAAATTCTTGCCACCTTATAGGTTATGTTTTGATTGTCCTCGAAGCTGAAAAATAACGTAATATCGTTCATTTCATTTGGCCTGAAAAATATAAGATAAAAACTTTAACATAAAATTTTTCATTAAATAATCAGTTTATTTGTAATCCAAAAATCATTATATAAACTAAAACAATTCAAAATATTCACATTTGACGATAATAAAACAACCACAGACTCATTGCAGAAGGCAGAGTTGCCAGCTATATTTTGACGGAATAAAGGTACGATTAATACTCGACATTCCCTGTTAGTTGCATCACATTCTCTAGCTGAACTCTGAGAGCAACGGACTCTAATTACGTATTTCTGTGATAACGTAAATGTAACTACGGGAAATCTGCGACGCGCGGGGAGTATAGGCGTCTGAAAATAAGGAGTACGCCACCTAGTGATCTATAGTCAAACTAATTATAGGCCTTTCTGTCATTGTCTCTTTAGTGTACGATATCAACAATAAGTAAATAATGATAAACTGAGATGGTAAGTTATTAAAAATATGATAGCGTTTAAAGGGGCTACACAAGATACAACTTGATGGAGCCAACCTAGTCGGTATCCTTTGTAGATTGCAGGGACAACTCGTGAAAGTTGAATTGGCAGGACAAAATGTTCACAGCATACCCTCTTTGATGTAGACACCTTTAACCAGGCATTGAGAGGGAAAAAGCTGGTGCAAATAACCGTGGCCAGAGTAGCAATAATAATAGCCTGAACAATCACGCATTGTAAGTGAAATTTTTGAAATAAGTAAATATATGCAATTTCAGTATATTTATAAAAGTAATGTATACTATTACATCATGCACTATTATGTTTTACCCCTGAATATTTCTATTTCATATTTTACAAAATACTGTTTCAGTTATTTTAGTTAAGGAATTAATAAACATCTTTTCAGTTACATATATTCAATGTAGGTACCACTAATTTCATGATCTGACACTTGTTTGTAAATATAGAGCATACACATTTATTACACAAAATAGTATGTCCTGCATTTAAAACATATTCCCCTTCATACACACAATTAGAATGTTTACATTTTTAGTGCTTTCCAAATGTTCCATACATTGCAATATGCTTAACCTAAATGTCACTCATGTTTCCTGAAAAAAAAAGTGATTTAAACTACAACTGTACATAAATTTAAAGAAATATTTAAGTTTATTAATATTTAATTAGCCAGACACCGTTTATGTCGAAGAAACTGTACTTTTCAAGGGGAAAACCAGATAACCTAAAAAATATGAATTTTGCTGAATAATGCCAATAACATCTTGCAAATCACTTACAACAAAATCTTGCAAACCTTTAGGTCATATATTATTAATGTTATTATTTTCAACGCCAAAAATAACACTAAACAGAAAAAAATCGATATAAGTATTCGCCAAATAAATAAACAAACGGCCTATAATTAGTTCACGAGTTCTCCACTTTGGCGCTGGCATCTTAAATTCAGACGCCTATAGGCACAGTAGAGAAAAGACCAGTAGTCCGACTCAGCCGGAACAGTTGTATAAGATTTTCAGTGCGCATGCGATGCGCGTGGGCTTAAACTATTCGATGCGCAGTGGATGGCACGACGACAGTGGACGGCAGTGATGATATAGGGTGGGGCAGATGTTTATTTTTGTTTACGTTTACGTTTCTTAACAGTCGCCACTGTCGACGAAATGCGCGTGGGATACAAACAGTAGATGCGCAGTGGATTAAAAAAAATAAAATCGAGTACAACAAATATCAAAGGGACCGCTGCGAGTGAAACTACTGGTCTTTTCTCTACTGTGGTATAGGCGTCTGAATTTAAGATGCCAGCGCCAAAGTGGAGAACTCGTGAACTAATTATAGGCTTTTTGTTTGTTTATATGGCGAATACTTATATTGGTTTTGTTCTGTTTATTGTTGTTTTTAGCGTTAAAAATAATAACATTAATAATATATGACCTAAAGCTTTGCAAGATTTTGTTGTAAGTGATTTGCAAGATGTTAATGGCATTATTCAGCAAAATTCATATTTTTTTAGGTTATCTAGTTTTTCCCTTGAAAAGTACAGTTTCTTCGACATAAACGGTGTCTGGCTAGTTAAATATTAATAAACTTAAATATTTCTCTAAATTTATATACAGTGGTAGTTTAAATCACTTTTTTTTTCAGGAAACATGAGTGACATTTAGGTTAAGCAGCATATTGCAATGTATGGAACATTTGTGAAGCACTAAAAATGTAAAAATTCTAAGTGTGTGTATGAAGGGGAATATATTTTAAATGCAGGACATATTATTTTGTGTGGTACAACCTATATTCAACACAAAACTTAAAAATGTGTATGCTCTATGTTTACAAACAAGTGTCTCAGATTCAAATACCCATGAAATTAGTGGTACATTGAATATAAGTGAAAAGATATTTATTAATTCTTTAAGTAAAATAAATGAAACAGTATTTTGTAAAATATGAAATAGAAATATTCAGGGGTAAAACATAATAGTGCATGATGCAATAGTATACATTACTTTTATAAATAGACTGAAAATGCATATACCTATTTACTTATTTCAAAAATTTCACTTACAATGCGTGATTGTTCAGGCAATTATTATTGCTACTCGGGCCACGATTATTTGCACCAGCTTTTTCCCTCTCAATGCCTGGTTAAAGGTGTCTACATTAAAGAGGGCATGCTTTGAACATTGCAATGCAACTCAACTTTCACGAGTTGTTCCTGCAATCTACAAAGGATATCGACTGGGTTGGCTCCAGCCAATTGTAGCCCCTTTAAATGCTATCACACTTTTAATAACTTAGCATCTCAGTTTATCATTTACTTATTGTTGATATCATCGTACACTAAAGAGAAAATGACAGAAAAGCCCATAATTAGTTTGACTATAGACCACCAGGTGGCGTACTCCTTATTTTCAGACGCCTATTGGTGGCTTCGATAGGTTCGATCAGCTGATCCTTATCCCTCTTAAGACCGCATATGATTCTAATAGCCTTCCTCTGCAAGGCAAAAATCGTGTGCCACTCAGCCTAGTGATCGGATACTATCGATAGTACTATCGATTAATCGATAGTTTATGACTATCGAAAACTATCGATAGTTAATGCACGCATATCGATAGCGTCGTATCCATACCAAAGCTCCTCCAAGCTTGCGTTTGTACTCTGTCCTGCTAGAGTTCGTGCCGAAATGCCGAAAGAGTGGACATTACTTAAGTGCAAAAATTTTTTTTTTCGGATTCCCCCCCCGCTCTAAAAAAATTTTGGGATACAAATTTTTTTTCGGATTTCTCCCCCCCCCGCTCTTCAAAAAAATTTTTCACTATCGATAGCAATGACCAAAACTATCGGAAACTATCGATAGTATCCGACCACTACGGTGAATGTGACCATTGATACGGTGTATCGTACCCACGGTGAATAAACGATACGGTTGCATCAATCAGCAGCTTTAGGACGAGAGAGACGCGGGGGGCGGGAAATCGAATGAAAGAGATAGACATATCTGATTTCCGTGCAAAAGACAGAGACAAAGATGCTTGTAGTGTCTACAGGTGACGTACGCTGTAGATCCTACCGGAATCTTTGTCTCTGTCTTCTGCACGGAAATCAGATATGTCTGTCTCTTTCATTCGATTTCCCGCCCCCCGCGTCTCTCTCGTCCTAAAGCTGCTGATTGATGCAACCGTATCGTTTATTGGCCGTGTATCGTACCGGCTCGAATATCGACACCAAAAGTATCGATACTCTAAAGTATCGATATGTATCGAACATCCCTACCCATAGCTCATTTCCAGGGTTGCCAATCTGCGGGGAATTCCCCAAACTACGGGGAATTTGAAGCCCATTGGGGAATATTTGGGGAGAGCCATTGTGAGGGGAAAATGCGGGGATTTTCGAATAAATACCATCAACCATATGCGCGTTTGTCGAGGAAAAATATATACCTTGACCTTATGTGATACAGTGATTGGGACAATTCCTGTTTTCAAGTTTAAAGCATGTTTTAAGCTTACTATTGGTATTACCATTTTCAAACGCATCTGTGGAGCGGAAATTCAGTGTATTACGAAACTTAAAAACTGAAAATAGAAATCGGTTGCACACAGACACCGTGGTGTGGCGTTAATGGCTACTCGAGAAGGTATTACAAGAGAAGGAGGAAGCTTGCGATTCGTTCCTTCCAACAAAATGTTAAATAAAAAAATATGGACTGATACAAAATAACTCTTTTTTTATATTTTTCTTAATAAACATTGTACTATGTCTGCTTTTTATTTGATTTCTCTTTTATTATTTATGGGGAAAACTGTGGGGAATAAGTTACTAAAATTCCCCAACTTTGGGGAATCTTGGCAACGTCTGTGGGTATTTTCGAACGCAGCCATTGGCAACCCTACTCATTTCTAACCTAAGAGAAAAGTTAGGTTAGTTAATAAAATTGTTAGGTTCTTAGTTTGGAAAGTGTCTTACGGTGTTGTGTTTCATATATTTCGATTTGTTATATCGTAGATAGTGTAACTATAACAATAATTGAAAAATTGGATTATTAAAAAAATACTATAACATAACTGAACTGGTAGTCTGTTCACAAAAATTCAATATTAATCATGGATGATGAGGCAGAAACTTACAAATTATGGAGAATTCGTAAAACAGTCATGCAGGTGATTTCTAATTTATATTTCTGATGATCATAAATTCTACATTTTATTTTGTAACTGTAGTTGTGCCACGACAGAGGTTATTTAGTTACCCAGGATGAATTGGACCAGACGCTGGAACAATTTAAAGAGCAGTTTGGTGATAAACCAAGGTATTTATTGCACAAGTAATGTTTTATTTTGTAACTTTTCTGATTTTTTATTGCAGTGAAAAAAGACCTTCAAGAAGTGATTTAATTGTGCTAGTTGCCCACAATGATGACCCAACAGATCAAATGTTTGTGTTTTTTCCTGATGAACCTAAGATTGGTATAAAAACGATAAAAACATATTGTTCACGTATGCAGGATGAAAATATCCACAGAGCAATTATCGTTGTTCAAGCTGGTATGACTCCTTCTGCCAAACAGTCTTTGGTTGATATGGCTCCCAAATATATCTTAGAACAGTTTCTTGAATCAGAACTATTAATTAATATAACTGAACATGAATTGGTACCTGAGCATGTGGTAATGACACCTGAAGAAAAGCAAGAATTATTAGCTAGATAGTGAGTATTCTTTTTCTAACTTTAAGAATTAGAGAATATTATTTAGGTATTATGCAAATCACAACTTACACACTTTTTTATTTATTATGAAAATACCTACTTTCTGTATATTGTTGACCTAATCTGGGCACGCTAATATACTAGTTAGGTAAATACTTTAAAACACTCATTTTTGGAGAACCAATCAAAACAACTACTCTTCTAGCTAATACTGACGAAGTATTGAATTACATGATGGGATTCTTAGCATTTTAAAGAAAAAAATATTGAAAATACGTAGATCATTTATTTACATTTAGTCATTCTCACTTTTTATTTAATATGGAATTATCTACTTTCTGTAATGGTTATTTCACAGGTAGTATTTATGTAGCATTGGCACTAAAAATGTAACTTTATAGTCCAGATTCTGGAGACGTTTATTTTTCAGTCCTAAGTACCTGTCAGACATACAGTTGGAAAGTGTTGTATTTATTGTAAAACTTTGTGCTCGATACGAATCCGGAGGGCGCATAAAAATTGGGGATTGTTTTCAACCATTAATCCGTGAATTTCCCCTTATTCCGGAAATCATGGAAAACTATTTATAGAAATTTTAGAAAAAAATATTGCGTGAACCTCTACGTCATCGGCGCATTGAAAAATGTACCCTGCGAGATTTTTTTTCTTTTTTTTGAGAAATCGACGAAACCTAGATCATACAAAATTACAAGAAAAGACCAAAATTATTTTTAGTGGTTGATTCATACTGATATCTTGTGTGAAACGCCAGATATGATTTTTTTAATTTGATTGTCTGCAAGGGAGCGCGCTACGAATTGAGAAATTGAGGGATGCGGTCAGTCGTTTGTGTTAGTGTAGTAGTAGGTACAATATTCCTGTGTTAGGGTTTACCAGTGTTGTATTGTTTAAAAGATGTTGTTATTAATATAGTATAAATAGTTGTTTAAAAATCCTTAATTTTACTTCATCATAACATTACAAACAGTTAAATAAATACTTCTATAAATGAAATTGTCTGTAAATTGGATAGATATGAATGTATTTATATCAGCTACGTGAAATACATCACAATTAATAATTAGAAATTATTATAATAATTAGAATCGGCTTATACCATGAAAGATGAACAGATTCATAACCATGAGGAAGCCGATGGTTATATTCTCCATGCTAGAATTTTGTGTTTTGAGAAGCAGTAATAGTGGCAGGGGACACAGACATATTTTTGGCGTCACTGTTTATTTTTCCACCAAAATGAAAATAAAATTGTGGCTTCAAAAGTTCGATTCGTATTTGTTCTGCAATAAAATAATTATAGACGTCTTTCCTCCTTACGTTGCGGCTGTTTTATGTTTCGGCACAATACATAAATGACGTAGACGATTGCAATGTGATGGAATTTATTAACACTGCCTCATATTCTTTAAATGTCTATATGATCACTCAGATTTTCAAGGAAGCCTTAACTAACTAAATTTATTTCTAAACTGCAAAAGCGACATTATGGTTTTACCTACCAGCTACTGAAGATGAATTTTTATGAACATGCCAAAAGATTTGCCTATATAAGTAGGTGTATACACTTCTTATTTGCAAGAAAGCAGATAACATGTCTCCAAAACTACCAGATGTTCTTCAGTATAGTTGGACATTAACAGAAGATATACTGACACCTACCATGTCTAAGAAACAACCAAAGCCAGTCACTTCTAACACCAGGGCCGGATTGGCGCGCCCGAAGGCTAATTATGTATTTTTGCCCTCTTATTTGTAATGAAAAAAAAAAAATTGACGAGAGGGGGGGGATATGACAAAAAAATTTGTCCCGGGTCCCGGCTTCAAAATTAAAGAGCGGGGAGAAACATGAAAACATATTTTTTTAACAATTATTTTAAACAAAAATAATGAGCAGGGACAAGGAAATGGAAAAAAAATGTTTTCCTCAAAAACGAAAATTGATGGGGGGGATACATTTTTTTAAAGCAGAGTGCATAGACGCTCCCTCATACCCTAGCGCGCGTCCCTTTACGCATTGTCGCCCCTAGGCTATAGCCTAGTTAGCCTTATGGATAATCCGGCCCTGTCTAACACAGTTGTTTTCATATGATTGATCGATTGATTGATTGCTTTACCAGCGTGCGGTAGACATTACTGCCACTCCCAGGTTATACTGCTGGGCCTACTATGTCCACGCTGGGCTGGACTAAGGTCATGCTTATTGCCAGCAGCAAGAGTCACATGGCGCATGGTAAAGGAATGTGGTATGGGACGAAAATTGTAGATATTTATGAGATGCGTTACCGCATTGTGTCATGAGGGAGCGTTTAAGCTCCCCTTTTTATGTTTTTGGTTCTGGACTTCTGCCTCTTCTGAGTCTTCTTGTGAAATATGTGTTGTGTCATGATATGGAGTGTTTATGTACCTTTTTTTTATATTTCTGCTTCTACAAATCTTCTTCTTCTTCTGATTCCTCTGTCTCTGATTCTGGTAGAGCATATATCGCTGCCATTTCTTTGTGGAATTCATTTTTCCCCTCGATTTTCTTTCCCAGTTACCTATGGCCCCCCCCTCCCCGCGCTTTAACGCTCCTGGCCCGTTTCTCTGCCTACTAAGATGTGGTCTGATCTTACGTTCCTAGATTCAGTATTCGGTCCATTTTTCTTGTGTGTAGATACCATTTCCGTGGGAAATTCTCTCTGAGGGTTTCCTCCTTTGTCCTTTTGGCTCCATCGTGCATTAATTCATTGTTTATTTTGCCTGTTCCATGTGCAGCATTTTTTCTTGCTCTACCGTGATTTCTAGCAGTTATTCCTTGGAATTCCTTGGATGGTGGCTTATTGTAAGAAAAATATTTGCAACAAGACTACTCTAAGAGAACTGGAGTGTCTTGCATTATTGGTTGAATGTATTTAGATAAATGTACTGATGAAAACTTATAATTATAATCTAAATATATCTAAATATCTATTATATTTAATGACGTTTCATTTATGCAAGTATCTTTTTAAATGTTTCTAAAGTTATGATGAAGTAGAAACCTCCGCCTAAGGAATCACTACTTCCATACCCAGATTTTCTATCCAAATATTTTCCTATCCAAGTATCCCCCAACCATCCCCACCCCATTATTAAGAGGTGTAGTGGAGTGACTGTCAAAAGAATTTAGGCTTTCGGTTCTTGTACTCACACTAAATCGCAATTTTACTTCTTACCTCCTTTAATAATGGGGTGGGAATGGTAATGGGGGTGATAGGAGAGTGGCTGATGCACAAAGAAATTTGAGATCTTGGCTATTCGTACATACAGTAAATCCCAATTTTGTGAACTCTTACTTGCCGGCTTTCCTCATTTATACCATTTATCCTCCCCACCCCCCTTTCCTTCCATGGAATAAGAGCAAAATATAATTCAGTTCCAGATCTCGTTGTAATATGCAGTTACCTTTAAGCAGGTTGAGTAAAAGAAACTTTCCAATAAACGTTTCCAGGAAATTTTCAAGAATTTCCGGAACGAAGTTTTGATAGAAATCAGATATGAAAGTTTCTGGAACGAAATTTTGATAAAAATTAAAGTTTTCAGTAAAATATTTAAATATTCCGAAAGTTCCCGACGGAAACTTTCAAATATACAGATTTTATTGAAAACCTTCATTTTTATCAAAATTTCGTTCTGAGAACTTTCAAATGGAAAGTTTTCTTTACCCATCTCCGCCTTTAAGTTAATATCTTAAACCGTTTCAGAGTAATCGTGGACACAAAAAAAGTTACAGACAGACAGAAAAAAATGTTTTTGCTTAAACTTAAAATCTTTACGTTCTGTGATATTCTAAGCATATTTGAACAATTTTTTTTTTAACGTTACTACTTCCACGATGTGGAAGTAATTAAACCTGAGGAATTTCAAACAACCATATTAATTACTACATCTTTTTAAACAAAATAAACCCATAAAACCTAAGACAGGAATATTGTACATACCTACTAATACATATACCAAGTAACGTAAACGACTGTCCGCACTCCTCGGTTTCTCAATTCATGACACGCTCTCTCACAGGACAGCCAAATTAAAAAAATCATATCTTCCGTTTCACGCGAGATTTCGGTATCAATCAATCATTAAAAATAATTTTGGTCTTTTCATGTAATTTCATACGATCCAGGTTTTGCCAATTTTCCAAGATAAAAAAATTTCTCACAGGTTACATTTTTCAATGCGCCGACAGCGTAGAGGTTCACACAATATTTTTTTCTAGAATTTCTATAAATATTTAATGTGTTTTCACTACACTGTTACTACATCAAGTATACTGTGAGCTACAATTTAAAAAAAAGAATAGATTTTTAGCTTATATTTGGAGGGAGGAAAAGGAAGTTATATTTTAAAAATTCAATTTTTCACGATTTCCAGAATAAGGGAAAATTCTCGATTTAAGAGTTGAAGGCAATACCCGATTTTTATGTGCCCTCCGGAATTGAGTGAGGCAGAAAATTTTACATTGAATAGGATACTTTTCAGCTGTATGCCTGACAGGTACTTAGGCTTCAAAAACTCAAATTGAAGCTCAGATTCCCGACTATTAGCACCGCTGATAGAAATAGCTCAACTACCTATTACTAATGAAGAAGTAGTGACATTAACCAGTCTACTATATCATTTTTTATGCTTTCAAAACCCTGTTAATTTAGTCACTTACTTACTTAATTCACTGATAGACCAGTCGGAATAGTTTTTTTGTGCCAAATGTCGTTTATCCACAATGTTTTTTTCTTGAAATATAGTTTGGGATGTCCACAAACATATGCCAACTATCCGCACCCGTGACAGGTGGGGCAACACACTTTAAAATAAAAAAATCGTCAATTTTTGCCATTTTTCGCTTTATCTGCAATATAACTAGTAAATTAAGCATTGTTCGAAAATATATCAAGAGATAGAAGAGTTGAGAAAATTGATTTTGAAAATTTATTATTCTTGATATTTTCCCAGAAAATTTTTCGTTTGAGAGCTACAAACGAAAGAACAATGCTACTTTTCTATTTTTTGATTTTTTTTAAAGTGAATATACTTAACAAATATATCATCGGTATAATGTAAATTATGTTTAAGTGTCCAATTTATAGTTGAAATAAAATATATTTACAGACCTATATATAATTTACATGTTAAACATAAAAAAAAAATAAAACTTTTCAGGTATTGAAGTATTAAAATGATGGGAAAATAAATAAACAAATATATATTTTCACAAACAGACTATTTATTTTATGCATAGTACAATGTACATGCGTTTCATGTATAACTTAACAGAATAGACTAAGTTTATTTAACAAGTTGTTCTACTACAATGTAATTGTTAAAAACTGAAACATTACGATAAATAAACTAAGCCCCCCACATTAAGTGCTAAGTCTATTAAGTTATACATGAAACGCATGTGCACTATCTATGCATAAAATAAATAGTCTGTTTGTGAAAATATATACAGTATCGGAAAGTGTTTGTTTTGGTACGGCAATAAGAGTAAGCGAGAGCGAAGCAACTAGGCTATTCTTTTTTATCGTGTCACACATCCTACTCGTGCCACCTGCTTTCCCCACCACATGTGGGTGGACAGCTCTCTCTGCGGAATTTCAATTTGTTTCTGCCTTGATGGGGCGTGTCACTATTTGCCCCTCTGCTAGAGTACTGGTAGAAGCCTTTATTGTGGGCGGTCGGTTAATATGCAATAATAAAACCAGTACTTTCTCATTCTCTATTTGTTTATTTATTTTCGTATCATTTTAATACCTCAATACCTGAAAAGTTTTGTTATTTTCTTTACTGTTAACATGTAAATTATATATTTGTCCGTAAATCAGTCTGTGAAGATATATAAATCGTGTCAGTTGTGTTTGTGTGTGGTCCTCAACTAACTCAATTTTGCCTGTGAACTTACTGGTTTTTATAAACTTGTTCCACATAGACCTAATCACAAAACTTCAGTTTTATTATTTTAAAGGCTTAAATTCGAAGCAAGCCATATGTTATATCACTTAACAGTTTAAAGCTGCATTAGAAATTAGAAATTATATCAAAATTCCTGCTTGTGTCAACAAATAACCTGCTTCTGGCATAAAAACTACTGTGAATAAAACCGAACAAAAACTCATCTAATTCTAATAACTCTAAACACAGCACAGTACAGGACTGAGGAACATTTTACCCTTTATTTTATCATTATACATTTCATCTTAATGCTGATTTAAATTATCTGAGCACAGGTCTGGTCTTTAATAATTAATCCTAACAACATCCACAGTATTTTATCATGAATTGCAACTTATGCAAAAAATCAGAAACCAAGGAAGAGCCTCTATCAAACTATGAAAACGTAACAGAAAATTATGTCAAACCTGCTCTAAACTGTCATCCACAGAATACAGAGCGGCTACAATGAAGTCTATGAGGACCCTCATTTTTTTGGTTGACTAACTGCAGAGCCAACAAAATCCCCATTTTGAGTCATGATTTAAAATTAATGATCAGCGATACTATTAAGGAAGGAATAACGTCAGCCATGAAAAATGCTGTCATGCGTCAAGACGAATCTGTCATAATTGCTAAACTTGATTTGCTATCCACTGATGTTTGCAACCTAAAAAGCTCTAACATTGACTTAATAAAATTACTAACCGATGGCGAACTTAATTCAGTATCCAATAGTTACAACTCAACTGAAAGCACCTACAGCAATCAGCGTAATAAGTCTCCTCTCAGTGAACTTCAAAATAAAATTCGGCACTTAAATAAAGAATTAGCCATGATTAAGAACATTATTAGTAATAACACACTTCCCCCTCCAAATCGCTCATATCGCTGTGATTCAGATAATAATATTGATATAATATGATAATCAATGATGTCCAACAAACTTACGATAACAAGTCTAAAGAAACATCCGACCCTTAGAAAACGATAAAATCCAAGAATCATGACATTGAATTGATTACTGGCACAAGAAAGATTGATAACAAGTTAACGGCTGCTAGAACCTTTTCAACAACTTCAATTCAAGTTAGAAAACTTGACGTCAACGCTTCCCAAGATGACCTACTAAATTATCTAAACTCTACTTTTGGTCAAAGGGAAAATTTTAGAATTGAGAAACTTGTAGTGAAATCAGGCGACTATGCAAACTATCGCATTGTTGCCCCTGCTGATTTGCTTAATGATTTAATGAACCCTTCCAACTCTTCAGAAGATATCGAGAAATTTTTTCTCCAGAGGTGGTGGTACCTTAATATGTGTGCAATCTACAATAACTGCTAAACAGCTTTCTGTATCTGTTGATCCATCCTTTGAAGACGTCTGGGTTCTAGCAATCATTGGTTCTAGAGAAACTATCATTTGCAGTGTTTATCTGCTGCCTAACTCCGCTCAGTCCTCATATCAACTGTTCATCAACAATCTCCTTGAGATTCGAAGGCGTCATGGTAAAGCCAACATCATAATTGCTAGCGACTTCAATTTGACCATCTCCTGGCAGTTAGAGGAAGCTACTCTCATTCCGAGCTACACTTCTAACCCCTGCATAGAAACCCTTATCGACAACATCTCCTGTCTTGAACTTCAACAACAAAGTAATATACTGAATCACCAAGGCAGACTTTTGGACTTAATCTTCAGCGATGAAATTGAGGTCTCAGTCAAACAAACTATTGAACCCTTAAGTACAGTTGACTTATATCATCCCCCATTAGTAATCAACATTGATTTTGCACACATCGAGATCCTTAAAAATAAGCACATAGAAAAAGTATTCCTCTTCCATAAAGCAAACTTTCATGCCCTTAACAACCATTGGAGAAATACTGACTGGTCGGTCCTATCTACTCATGAATGTGTTGATTCAGCAGTATCCCAGTTTTCTGACATACTTTCATCAGAAATTAACCAGTTTGTTCCCAAGAAATACATGGTCTCCGATGAGTACCCAAAATGGCACAACTCCCACTTAAGGAAACTTAACTGTACAAAAAATATAAAAAGACTAGGCTTGAGAGTGATTACCTTGAATATTCCAATATAAGGAAAGAAACTGAATACCATATAGACATGTGCTACCGTTTATATGTATCTAACACGGAACTCATGATTCCCACTAATATTAAGTATTTCTGGTCTTATATTAATTCTCTTGAAAAGGAACATGGCTTACCGAAACTTACGGAGTACGATGGTGTATCTTTAGACGATCCTCAGGACATTGCTAATGCTTTTGCTAAGCACTTCCAGTCTTGTTACTGCGTTCATAAGTATATATCTACTGAGAATGTCACAGCAAATTACAACAATATTCACTCTCTAAGTTACCACCTTTTTACCAAGGCAGAAATTGAAACTAAACTTAAATCGCTGGATGAAAATAAAAATGGTGGCCGAGATGGAATACCGCCTGTACTTCTGATTAATTGCTCATCAACGCTCTCAGAACCACTTAGAATTCTATTTCAGATGTCTTTAGATAAAGCTTTTTTTCCTACTGAATGGAAATCTTCTACACTTACTCCAATCTTTAAATCTGATAACAAATCTAAAATCGAAAATTATAGAGGAATTGCAATTATTTCCTGCATTCCAAAAATAATGGAATCCATACTTACTGATGAGCTTTTCACCACGTTTAATAAGTCGACGAGCAACATGGGTTCTACAAAGGGCAGTCCACCGCTACAAACCTGGCGACATATCATGACTATCTAGTAAACAGCCTTGAACTACGCAAACAAGTTGACGTTATCTATACGGATGTGTCAAAAGCCTTCGACAGCGTCTGTCACAAACTTCTAGTGCATAAACTGAAATGTATGGGAATTGCTGGAGTTTACCTAGAATGGATTAAGTCTTACCTGCAGGACAAACATCAATGTGTTAAAATCTGTGATAAAGTGTCTAATATAATAAGTGTGTAACGTCGGGAGTTCCTCAAGGATCCCACATCGGTCCAGTCCTTTTTTGTTTTTTGTTAACGATGCAATTGACGTATTTTTAAATTGTAATGTCCTTATGTATGCAGATGATCTAAAATTTTATTATGTAATTAAATCTTTAGATGATTGTCTCAAAGTTCAAAAAGACCTAGATAACTTTTTAAGCTGGTGCCTGACAAATCACGTGTGTTAATACCAACAAATGCAAAACTTTTCGTTTCTATAAATGTCAGAATCCCATTATTTATAATTATAATATTAACAACACTATTTTGGAAGCCCCTTGCACAGTGAACGACCTTGGCGTCACCTTCGATAAAGATCTTAGCTTCGTAGATCATGTTAACAACATAACTCTCAAAGCCCTGAGACTTTTAGGCTTCATTAAAAGACATACACAGCAGATAAGTGATCCGCATGCTATAATGACCTTATCACACTCTAGTCCGCAGTATCCTAGAATATAATAGCGTAATATGGTCAACACACTATGCCTCTCATATATATCGCTTAGAAACTGTACAAAATAGATTCACAAAATTTTATGTTTATAAAATGGGTCTGCCGTATCATGCTTTTGAGTCTCATATAAGATTAGAGATAACTGGGTTAAGGTCACTAGAAAATCGTAGGAAACTTGCCCTTCTCTATTTTCTACATAAGCTAATTAATGGATTTATCGATTGTCCATCTCTTTTGAGTAACATTAATTTCCCTGTTGCACCCTGTAACACCCGCCACAGAAGACTATTTTTTATCAGGCCTCATGGGACTAACTATGGACAACAAGCTTTTTGTGACAGAATGGCGGCCAACTTCAACAAAAATTTTGCTGAGAACGACTTGTTTGGCACCATCTTATATAGCCTTAAAAAATCTGTTACGAGTCAATAAACCCTTCCTACTTTTGATTCATTTTCATTTTATTATTGTATTGCTCTTATATATGTGTTAGGTATAGTTTTAATTAATTAGTCGTAAGTTATTATGTACCAATTGGAATTTTTATAATTCTGTAGTGTACAAATTTGAAAAATAAATAAAAATAAAATAAACAAGATATATTTTATTTCAACTGTAAATTGGACATTTAAACATAATTTACATTATACCAATGATGTATTAATATTTATTATATTCACTTAAAAAAAATCAAAAAATAGAAAAGTAGTATTATTCTTTCGTCTGTAGAGTTCTTAAACGAAAAATTTTCTGAGAAATAAAATGTTCAAAATCAATTTTCACAACTTTTCTATCTCAATATATTTTCGAACAATGCTTCATTTACGAATTATATTGCAAATAAAGCGAAAAATGGCAAAAAATTGTTGATTTTTTAATTTTAAAGTGTTTCCCCACCTGTCACGCGTGCGGATAGTTGGAATATGTTTGTGGACATCCCAAACTATACTTTAAGAAAAAAAAATTGCGGTTAAACGACATTTCGTAAAATGATCCTTTTTCCATCTATTCCGACTGGCATATGAAGAGTAACTTGAAGAAAATAAGGACTTTTACTACGTAGCATCACATTTGCAGTGGTAGTGATATATTTGAAAAATTATAAGCAAAAAGTGTTTAAATCTTGATTTAAGCAATAAATATGTACAGTTCAATTTAATGCATATTTGTGTAATATCATGATTGTTATATGTTCATGAAATTGTGAAGATAGTTTTTATAAGGTCATGTTTGATAGTTATTAACCTTCATGGTACCGACCGTCTGGACTACAACTAATTGAACTTTTGTAAAATTTCCAAAAACGCTCCAAAAAAGAAATGAAAACTCTCGTGGGTTACTTGGTACCCGACATGGTACTTAGAAACAGATATTCCAGTGATTAATTCGAACTGTTTAGGCCAGTCACTCGTCAAACAAAATGTCATTAGAAAATATGAAACAAAATAAAGTTTACCAACAAATGTTAAAAACCACATGCAGGTGTTTCTCGGAACTACTTATTACCACAGCGCGAAAAAATTTTTCACGGGAAATTATCTCCAAGAAGTGGTTTGAATTCCACTATAAACTCTCATCCTTTGCTCAGACAATCTAGCTAGATTCATTGAGGTGACATAAAAGGTGGTTAAAAAACACAAGCTCAAACACATTATCTAACACATCAACAGCTAGAGAAGGACCTGTGCAATGTACTCCCGAACGATGCCGTTTATGCACTAGAAAGGGAGACTGAAAGTCAAGACAGTTTTGTAGCCATTATAAGTTATTTGCATGCTCTGAACATTGCACGAAATAAATTATGTGCGATCAATGCAGAGATACCTAACGTTTTGAAATAAAAAATTTATGTTTCGTTAATAAATAAATTTTTATCTTTGTTAATGTATATTTCTTATGCTCAACTGTAACCAGGGTGTATTAAATAGGTGATGTGACAAGAACCCGCACAGTGGCTTCATAAGTGCTTACTTTGTATATAATGTAATAGATGGCAGGAGCAATAGGATCCATCTTTACTTTCACATAAAAAGCTCATTTTGCAAGTTCTATGCATACGTGCATACATTTCCGGCCTTTCGTTTGTGTTTAGTGAAACAAGAGTCCAGTGACATCTGCCATTAAGTAGCTAAATTAAAAACCAAATGGTGCACGGGCCCCTTATATGCAACACTACATGCAAAATGGCAAATTCGTGATGTCACAGCTAACCTCAAAAATATATATTTCTTAAGATTTACAAGTATTACGTAGCTATTATTAAAATTTCTGCCTGGTTCCTGTACTTTCAACCAAAATCTAGCTCAACATAATGTTTATGAAGTTTTAAATAGTTTGTCACAATAAAATAAAAAGCATTTTGCAGGTTATGAATCTAACCTAGTTTTAGCAGTCTATTTTTATTAATCAACAAAATTGAAAAATTATTTGCTTGAATTTTTAAATATTTGCTTGGAGCCAGTATGGCTCCATGCTAAAAATGCGTATACAAACATTAAAAATGAGAATAAACTCAAAAAACTTAAAATTTGAGGTTATGTTAGTTATATGATGCACATGCCCGATTTATACACAGGCATTTTTAGAATCTTTACTTAATACAAAACACAGTATGTAAAGGTTTTTTTCTTATTTTGCGTGCACGCGCAGCGATATAACTAGTGACAGATGACGTCAACTCCAGTATGAGTGTTTTCTGAGACTTGCCCCTTCTTCTGGATATTAGTCGGTGATTTAAACACTTTCCAGTTAGAAATTATGAAAACAGATTTGATAATTGCTAATGTTTAGTAACACTATATTAATATATATAGATTAATTTAAAATATATGGCACATGCAAGAGGCCTATTGTAGTACCCTAAAGCTCGCGCCATCTACTAAAGTAAATAGAAACCATGCACTTATAAAGTTCATATTAAGTTCATATGAAAGTGCCGTAAGTCGGACCACCTATTTAATACACCATGACTGTAACTCAGTCACAGACACTGATATAGTGCGTAGTTGGTTAATAATAATACATCCTTTTCCCATAATTTTTAAGTGGGGTACAAATGTATCTACCCGGTACGCATGTCAGTTTTTTGAGGCAGTACCACGAAGGTTAAACTCTGTCTAAATTTACAAAACAAAGTACCTAATATTTACTTACCCAATAATTTAATGGTGCTGCTGATTGCAATATGTAAATATTTCTTCGAAGTTAAATTTTTTTAATATCTATGAAAAAAATAAAAAAGCGTGTTTTCCAAGCCCTAGTACCTCTATAGCAGTAGTCTATGTTTGGAGCATATAAGTAAAAAGAAGCAAAAAACCATTTTCAGTTTGTGCAAATTATGTACAAGTACTAAAAGTACAGTACATAATATATGTCTTTATTTTCATATTGTAATCAATGTATTCAAAAAATACACTTGCACTCTGCTCATGCATAAACGTTTTTTTTTTAATACTAGGTAGGATTTACAAGTGTTATATTTTTTTAATTTAAATATTTTTCTTTTAAACTTCAGCAAACTAAAGGAAAATATGTTAATGAGGATACAAGCTGGTGATCCTGTTGCCAGGTATTTTGGATTGAAGAGAGGACAGGTGAGTGTTTTATTTAGAGTTGGTTGCATTAACCTAGTTTAAACCAAAATCAGCTTGATCAAGTATCAAAATCTAAGGTCACGATTGTTAAAACAATGGCAGCCTTGGATTTTCTTTAATCAGGTTGATTTTGGCTTTAATTTGGTCGATACAACCTGCTCTTAGTTATCATCTGAACAACCTTTCAATTGATAAACAACTTTTATTTTGATACATGGTCAGTGACCTACTTTTTCTCTTTTGAGTTACTGAGCAGTAACGATACTAAGAACTGTGCAAGGGATTTTGTATAGGATATTTTTCGTACTGTCGCTGCTCATAAACTAGAAAAGATACAACATCGAATCTTTTTCTGTACTTGACAGGGTTTACAATATAGTTTTACAGCTATCAAAAAGAATGCTTATTGGGTTTATTTCTGATAAGCGAAAAATGAAGAAAGGTATAACTGTAAATTAAACGGCATTAATTAGCTTTGCGAATCGTTTTTTTTTTTAAGTATCTTGACCGAGTATTTTGAAAACTATGTCTCAGTTTAAAAAAAAAATCAAGGGCCCACCAAAAAGAATAAGCCAATCCAACCCTGACAATATTAGTTTTTTGTCGATGAAATGTCATCCTTTCCGCCATTTTCATCCAAGCACTTTTTTGAGACACATCGTATATGGGTACATCTAATAATCTAATGTGCAGTTTCATAAAATGTATTCTTACCGATTGAAAATCATTCCACAATTTGAAGATAGAAGAGTTTTTTTAATGTTCTATCATGAAAACTGAAGAGAATAGAACTAAAAAGAATACTATTTTTCGAATTAAAATGTTTGTGATTTTCTGATACTGGTTGTTAAGATCCTTTCCTAAATATCACTAATTTGCGCTTAAACACCAAGGTGATCCTATGTTATGCAACCCTCATAACAATACAAATTATCCATATAGTACTTCATTAGTTCAATTGACCCAATTTATATTCTATTAACAAAGAGTAGATGAAAATGGTCCACACATCTTTGCGTGATCGAACGTATTTCTACGTGCAAAATTCGAATTATTTAATGGCAGAGTTTGTTTGTCAACCAGGGTTGGCTCTAGATGTGTCACCGCGTAAACATTTTCATCCATTATGACAATGTGTTATATTCAAAAATAAATATATAAATGGGGAAGGAAATTGAGAGGCTCTGAGCAGATAATAATGGCAGGCGGTCAAGATGACAGAAGGCGATGAAATATTAGGTACTAATATTTCTAGTACATAGTCGAATAAGATTTTTTTTTTAAATTTTTCAAAGATTGTTTGGGGGGGGGGAGGGATTTTTGTGGAGTCATCTTAAAACCATGAAGTATAAAACTCCCATTAACACTTCAAAAGATTTAACACGTTCACTGTCCAGTGACTCATATATGGGTCATACCTTATGTTTTCCGTAAGTCCTGTGCCCCATAATTGGCCCACGTTTAGGTTCTATTTCACATCCGATTCTAAGACGGACTGTCAACGAACAGGCAGGTTGTCTACAGAGACTCCCTTGTATAACAATGTTACTATACCCTAGTGGCGTGGAGTGTTGAACCGGCGTGTGGTCCGTATGGGACCAATAATCATATATTGGTCCCATATGGATTGTGCGTTGGTCCGGTATTTTGTTCTACTAGGGTAGTTTTGTTGACAAGTTCCACACCCATTTGGGTATATGTAAAGAACTAATAAAAGAATAGAATAGAATAATTTATTAATGTCAGATACACAGAAGTGTTTACACAGGTCAAAAATAGTACCTACATAAAAAAGAAAAAATAGTAGATAAGAAAGATCTTATAAAACATATTTGTATAAATGTATATGAAGAAAATAAAAACAGTAAGTTAGACACATTATGTAAAAAGCTTAAATGTTAATAAAACACCAACATACAACAAACAATATACAGCTAGTTAAAATTACAATATACATTCAATAAGTTAATAATTACACATGAATTAACAAAATAACATAGAGATAATCATCAGAGACCACATATTAGCTGGAAGAAATCGCTCAATAGAAATTCTTCAAAACTATAAAAAGCATTTGTAATAAGATACCTACATTTTTAATCTGGATTTAAACTTAGTTTCACTCAAAAGTCTTACTGCTGGAGGCAGTGCGTTATAAAATTGTATTCCATAATATCCAGTGCCATCCCTAGAGTAGGCGTTGAAAGTGGTGGATATTATTTTTATTCCTAATATTATATGAATGTATTTTGTTACGAGACATGTATTTATTTAGGTTATTTTTATGTACAAAAGACATTGTAATATGTAAGTATGGGGCACAGTTAGTATATTTAATTTTTTGAATTGTTCTTTGCAATCGTCTCTATAGTAAGTCCAGATATAATTCGTACAGCTTTTCTTTGTACAGAAAACACACTACTAGATGTAGGAGCATGACCCCAGTATTCCATATGATATCACCGAATGAATCACACCAAGGTATACGGCTACCAATGCATTTTCAGTAATTTTGCCTGTTACAGATCTGAGTAGGTATATATTTTTAGAAATTTTTTTACAAACATGTGATGTATGTTCATCCCATGTTAGTTTTGGGTCCAGGTGTAGACCAAGGAATTTAGTGGATATTGGATTGGATATTTCCTCCATGTTTCGTAGACTAAATACCATTGATTCCGTTTTTGAGGTATTTAAATTCAGGCGGTTAGCCAGGAACCAACTTTGTACATTTGACTGTATGTCATTGACATTATTTAGTAATTCCTCTAGTTTACTGTTTACATCTGTTAGGTTAGAATCATCAGCAAATAGAATGGTCTCTATTTGGTTTACCGAGTTTGGAAAGTCATTAATATATATAAGGAACAGAATTGGTCCTAGAATGGACCCTTATGGGACACCATGCTTTACTGGAAGTAGTTTAGAATTAGTTCCATTATAACTAACATACTGTTGACGTCCAAACAGGTATGATTTTGTTAACAATATGTCTGTAGTGAAGCCATAATAGTTCGGCTTGTTCAGAAGGATGTCATGACACACACAGTCGAATGCCTTAGTGAGGTCTAGGAAATGAGATGATATATATTTACCGTCCTCGAAACCAGCGAAGTTAATTTATCAATGACTAATGTGGTTGATAACTTATTTCTGAAACCATACAGGCTGGTGTTAAAAAGAGTATTACTTTCAAAGTAATCGACTAACTGGATTTTTAAAATAGTTTCATATATTTTAGCAAAATATGGGATAACAGAAATCGGTCTGTGATTAGAAGGATCATGGATATCGTCTTTTTTATATTCTGGTACAATCTTGGAGATTTTTATGCAATTTGGAAATATATTGTTTGATATACACATGTTGATTAATTTTGTCAATGGAAGTATTATTGTATAGATTATAGACTTTATAATATTGGTGTTTATATCATACACATCCTTACAAGATTTATTTTTTAACGAAGTTGTTGCCTCGAGTACTTCTTGCGGTGTTACATTGGAAAAAGTAAATTGATGTTCTACGAGGTTTTCTATAAAATCAGAATATGCTTTGCTTACTGTAGGCGTAGCTTTTAAAATGCCCTCTAGGATATTAACAAAATAGTTATTAAATTTGTCGCAAGATATTTTATCAGTAATATTCTTTTGTATATTTTTTATTGCTATTTACAATTTTCCACATTGCTTGCTGAGGATTTTCATGGTTGTTAATAAAGTCTTCATGGGGTGTGGTTTTAGCGGCATTTATCCCTTCTATATACAGATCTGTAATTGTTATATAAGAGCTTGTTTGCTCTGGTGTGATTGCTTTTGTGGAAATCATGGAGGAAATTCAAATGATCTCGCATCCGGCTAAGTTCATTATTGAACCCAGGCCCGTGGAGGGCCGGTACGGGCCCAGGGGTAAAATCAAATTGACGGGCCCCCCCCTCATCTGGGACACATCAAAAATACTAATTTTCAATACACATAATATTGCATTTGAAATAATATCAATACAAAAATGTATTTAACAGTGATGGTGCCGGGCCTCGGGGCTGCAGCCTTGCCATCCCCGCTGATCAGAGTGGGGGGGAGAAAAAAATGTTCAGTACAAAAGTTATGCAATTTTTTTCGTAGAATTTTTTCGCGATCAAAAATGGAGAGTGCCATTAAAAATTCAAGTTACCCCCACCCCCAGCTCATCACGGATGGGGGGTGGAGAATTGTTCTGCCCAAAAGATGTCTCCCTCTGAATGAAACAACTTTTGTCTGAAACATTTTTCGCTAATCTCCTTTCCTGAGGAGATATTTCTGTGGGTTAATTAAAATGGCCTAACCATATTGTCTAATACAATCAATACTTCTGAAGCAAAAAAATAATTGAGTCAAGCTAAAAGTAGTAGTATATTTTTTTGATTATTGGCTTCCAAATGAGTAGGAATTAAGTGGCTTCGCACTTAATTTTTTTTGTGTGCCTGTGTTCATTACTTAGATTTATATTTTTAAGCATCTTCTCCCAATTTGACCTTGAAGTAATTTTTACACACGATAATTATGTTAGTGTTAAATAATATAGATTTTCTTGGTAGGTGTCACTCAAGGAGTTGATATAAAAACAGCATCCTCAAAAATTAAATTATTTTTTTTATATACTAAATGACTTAATAGGAATGTAAAAGAAAATTTAAAATATAAAGCTATATTATATCAACGTCTCCTATTAATTTCAATTAATTATCTTCGATAGTTTTGAAAAAAATTAATTTTAAAGTTGAGAGTTGTTACCCCCATAACTCTGCTAATATAGGGGATAGAGGTTTATTATATATTTTATTGAGCATTCATAGTCATAAGCAACATTCATGTGAATGAATAACCCAATGAGCCGCTGGGCCCAATTCCATATATTTAATCGGCGAGACCCTTTAATGTGTTTCTAATTATATGCCTAAGTGATTAGACAATCTTGTTTCTATGGAGGATGTCTGATAGTTATTTATACCTACATTTGTAAAGATGTTATCCAGGCAGTGCGTATTTCTAGAAAATCCGAAATATGTTTGACAGATACAGAAAGAGTTAAAAGTATTAATTAGCAATTTAGTCTGTTAACGTTATGAAAGTGAACATTAAAGTCACCCGAAATAATAATTATTTTGTTACTTTCTGATAACAAAGTGTGTGCTTTATGCAGTATTTCTAGAAATAAGTCAAAATCTCCGTTTGGGGATCTGTATAACATCATCAGTCTACTATTCTGATATTCGATGGCTGCAAGCTCACAGTGAACATCGACAGATATTTTTTTAATATGCTCCAAGGCTGTACAAGTATAGTCCCTTAATGCATAGATAGCCACACCACCATGGGATAATGTGGTTCTGGAATATTTAGATATAAGATTATAATTATTTATACTTTCATAGTTAATTTCATCATCTGTACACCAGTGTTTATTATTTAACAAGAAATTATAATAATGGTCTCTAAGAAATACTTCTAATTCACTTGTTTTATTTCTAATGCATTGTATATTTAAATGCAGTATTTTAAAACTATAAGGACTCTTATTTGATAGTTCTCTTTTCGTATATGTGACGTAGTTAATAGAATCTCTGCCTGTATCGGTCTGATCTATGGTTGTTGTTGTATGCCGATCTAGGAGTGTAGTTAGTATTGTGTCTTGCTTCATACTGAAAAAACCATTTGATTTCAATTCTTTCAGGCCAGTTTGAAGGATTCATAAGGCCATCGAGGAGATCCACCCTTGCTTCCACTTTAAAGCTATGTATCTATCTATCTGTCTATCTATTGAAAACATATGTTTGAACCATATTTGAGGCATGGACTTGGATATTAAACCATTGGTTGCTACATATCTCATTGGACCCTATCCATTTAATTATTTAATTACAGAGTCCCATGACCCAATTATGGCAAAGTTTTTTATACAGGGGACTCCTTGCGCATGTTTTATGGTTGACCATAGGGACAGCGAACGTGTTAAGAAAGCGAATAGTTGCCTCGTGTGAAACAATACGGAATATGCCGAGAATATTTGAACGAGTGCGCAATTCGATGCGAAGACGAGGGAGGCATGCCTATTAAGTACTTTCTGGATATTAAAAAATAACAAATTAAAAAGAAATTCAACACCCTATAGCAAAAAATTTAAGCTGTTATGAACATATGTTCATATGAAGTTTTCTTCATAAAATGGCCTAAGGAATCACACCCTGAAATATCACGTCATGGAGGAAATATCACGTCATGAAGGAACACTATATATATAAAATATTATTTTGGGTATTCGGCAGATAACTTTCAAAGAAACCATTCGTTCCTTTTATATACCATTGATCTAAATCTGACCAAGCTAGAATATAATAGAAAGGAACGAATGGTTTATTTGAAATTTATCTGCTGAATACCCAAAATAATATTTTATAACAATGATGCAAGCAGAAATACAAAATATTTATTTTTAAAAAACATGTATATGTACAGAAATAAATGCATGAAACACAAAATATACGATATCTCAGCTTCTAATTAATGTAGAAGGGTCTAATTTTCTTTTAATTGTTAGTTTTTGAAGCACTTTTAACAGATGACAAAAAAGTATTTGGTTGGATACATTTTTTCGATACAAAAATATATTTTACAAAAATGCATGAAATATAACTTTAAAATAATACAAAAAATTGATTTGTATCACCATTGTAAAACTCGTTCAAAAAGCTACAATTTAAGAAAAGAAAATTCTTAGCGTGATGAAATAGTAGTTTTTGTGAAGCTTTAAAAACTTCAAAAATCTCGTTTTTTAGGCAATATAATAAATATTTTATTTGTAATTTTCCATAACAAATTACATCTAGAATTTCACCAAGTTTCATTAAAAAAGATCAATTATTTTTTTAGTAATTTTGGGTTTATCTAAAATTAGAAATGTTCGTGGTTTTTATTTTTTTGCAAATAAAAAAACAAAATGGCTGATAGGATTTAGACCTATGTAGTTTTGTTCATCATTTGTTTGCAAACATTTTGATTTTTAGATTTGGCCTGATCCCATGAACAGAACCCGACAAATTAAAAAAGGAGACAAAAGAACTTTTTTCAAAATTAAAACTCAATTTACAAAAACCGCTCACCTCCATAATTAGACAAACCTTCACTGTACGTTCCTGATAACATAAAAATTGCATTTCCAAAAAAAAAAAAACAATCGTTGAAATTAGTTTCATTCGATTTACAATAACATGAAGTTTTAACTTTGAAATAGTGTCATATGAGTTAAATTTCGTTTATTTTTGGCAACTTAATAGTAAACGCATCAAAGAAAAGTTCATATATTATGTGGCATCTAAATAAAACAGAGATATTTGAACTGAAAGAGAATCAGATTTTGAGAAGAAAAGGCTCTAAGCAACTTTTCATATAAATTGATAGTCTTTAAATTATAAAGACTTGAAAATTAGGATTCTAACCTGAAAACAGAGGTATTTCAAACCAATTTTCGTCAAATAACTCAGAAAATCTTAACATTGAGTGAAAACATGCCAGAGACAAATAAGAAAGCTACTAAATTGAGGGTAAATTTTGTTATTTTCAAATTTCTGAAGAATTATTGGTTTCGGTGATTTGAAAGTATGAAGATAGCGTCCGAACGTTTACAGGTAAAGTATTTAGTTTAAATGTTAAATAACTCAAAAACTATGGCACTTACTTAGTGACCAAAATGAAAGCCCATTAATTAGGTTTTCAAATGATTTGACTATTTCTGTTGCATAAAAAAATAAAAAAGTTATGACAGAAATAATGTGGTTGTTCACATTTTTTTTTATTAATAACGTCGCCACTTTGTTGATGTAAGTAGTCAGTAATTAAAAAAATATATTCTCATATAGGTACACTTGCTTTAGAAAAAAAAATTGCATTTCAAACTGTAAAGGGATTTTCGAAAAAATGTGAAATTTTTGTTTCTTTGCAAATATCTCAATAAATATTAGTTTTAGCGAAAAGATGGTGGATATCAAAAATAAAACTTAGAAACTAAGAACGATTCTTTTTTTTTTTGTATATTTATGTAGGATTAATAGTTTCGGGAATATTTAAGGTAGACTTTCGCAGCACGCGACAACGACGGTAGACCGAGACAGGCGACAGCGACACCACCGGTACAATGTAATTCAGTGTAACCTCATTCGAAGCGTGCAACAGCGACACACACCTCCGTGTCGCACGCATCGAACGAGGTCACATTGAATTCCATTGTACCAGTGGTGTCGCTGTCGCCTGTCTCAGTCTCCCGTCGCCGTCGCTGTCGCGTGTTGCTACCTTTAAGGTTATAGGTGGCATCTGATCATTTATAGCAACGAGGGTCTAGAGTATAGGGGGGCAATCCCAATTCAGTATATGTACGGTTTGTTTGGTCATACAATAAACGCTCGAGGGTTGCAGTGGGGGTGAATTTGTTGGCCCTAGTTTCAGTGGAGTACTGCTTTGAATTAATGAATGAATATTGTTTTTTATTGCCGTTCTATTATTAGTTGAGCTCAAATCTATTAGCCAAATTATTGTAGAAGTGGTAATAAATCAAATTATATTTAAAAACGGAGTAAATGCTGTTCTGCACATTTTTAAAATATTCGCAAATTCCATAACGTTAAGGTGGACTAGTTGCTTGCCAAGGTCGAATATGTTTGGCCATGTGCCACGCCTACTTTTCCAGTCTCTCCTCATTATGTCGCTGGTTTATAGAATGAAGTCTCAAATAAATAAAGAAACAAGTTAAAAACGTACTCTTCGCCAGTTTTCTGTACTTTTTATATAATTGTTATACATTCTATAGGATACTCTTCGCAGTATTTTGTAAATAATGTTAGTTTTAGACATTTTTAATTTTATAGTATGAACTTAGTTGGTGAAAGTGTAAAATAAAGTAAAAAGTAAAAATTAAAAAAGCTATACCATACCCCCCCCCGTTTGGGGGGGGGGGGGGTTCGAACCCGGAACCTTTGGACTCCGAGTCAAAAGCGTAAGAACTACACCACCACCTAACACGTAAAGAAATCTAAATTTTTACATTATAAGAGACGAGCTAAAATCATATTTCCACGGTTGTATATTACATTATGAAATGTATATCTGTAAAATATATAAATATTTAGATATTAAAATGAAATCATTTCACCACATTTTTATTCAATTACAACATAAAAATCAAAAAAAAAAAAAAATTCTCAAATTTAAATCATTAATAACATTTTTATTTACTGATCGATTTTGTTCAAAGCTAACCTCCAGCTAACACTAACCTACTGTCCAAATTTCAGTATGATCGGATTTTTCCTTCTTAAGTTATCGAGCTTACAAGAAACGTGACGGACGGACGGACGGACAGACAGACATTTTGAAAGTTGTTCAGAATTCGTTCATTAACACAATGATATGAAAATTTTTTGTCTGCGAGTGATATTTCCGGTTTTAGAAATGTGCCGATCAAATGCAATATACTCTTCGTTTTCGTATTTGCGAAAAGTATAATAATGAAGTATTTAGTTTAAATGTTGAATATCTTAGAAACTGTGATAGGAGCCCGCCGACCTCTAATTGTGTGTCATAAGTTTAGTCCCAAAATGTGTGAATTGTTGTTAATTTGGGGTGGTAGAGCACAGAAATGTCCATGCCAGCCCTTTTTTGGTACAGAGGCGTACGGCAGGCCCCCAAATATGTAAGAAATATGACTTGTAAAACTTAAAAAAACAGCCACAAAAAGTCATAGATTTACGCTTGAATCCAGACTCCCATTCATTTTGGGTGATACAAGGAGGCGCTACGCTCGCCCAATTTTGAAGAAAAGTCAGGTTAAAAAAAATGATAAGTTTATGAATGGCAATCAGGAACTTGGTAAATATGAACTTACTAAGTGTGAAATTATATTCGCCTTCTTTGAAAAGTGGTACGATAACCCTTGCCTTTCACGATAATTCACGGCGTATCAGCTCTTCCTACCGCATGTACTGATTACCAGTATAATTCGATGAGTACCATAAATTTACGACTGGCAATCAGATACTTGATAAGTATGAACCTCCTGAGTGCGATAATACATTTGCCATCTTTGAAAAGTGGTGCGAAGGTCTTGCCATTCACGGTAATTGGTGGCGTATCGGAGTTTCCTACCGCATTAATTCGATGAATATCATAAGTATAACACTTTTCAAAGATGGCGAATGTGTTTTCGCTTTCAGGAGGTTCATACTAACCAAGGTTCTGATTGCCAGTCGTAAATTTATAATATTTATCGAATTACACAGGTAAGCAGTATATGCGGTAGGGAATTCTGATACGCCATCAATTATTGTGAATGGCAAGGGTGTCATACCACTTTTCAGAGAAGGCGAATATATTTTCACACTCAGTAGGTTCATACTTACCAAGTTCCTGATTGCCATTCATAAACTTAAAAAAAAAATTACCTGACTTTTTTCAAAATTGGGCGATTGTAGCATCTCTTTGTACCACCCAAAATGAATGGGAGTCTGGATTCATGATTTTTGTGGCTGCTTTTCTTTTTAATTTTACAAGTCATATTTCTTACATATTTGGGGGCCTGCCGTACGCCCCTGTACCAAATAAAAAGGGCTGGCATGGACATTTCTGTGCTCTACCACCCCAAATTAACAACAATTCACACATTTTGGGACTAAACTTATGATACACAATTAGTGGTCGGCGGGCTCCTAGTCTATGACACTTCCATAAAAAAATTCTAAGGAATAGAATTGCACGGTTGACGAGAGCGTGGTTTGGCTGACGCACCCGGCCACCTTCGCTAAGCGTGCTTTCTTTTAAGTTGTATTCAGTTGGTAGGTTAGTGTTGATTCACGGGCAACATTTAAAGTAGAATATTTATAATCTTAATAACTTTACAGCAACGTCCCAACGTCACGCTCCTCTCATAGTACAGTAAGTGAGCAAAAAAAAAAATAGGTCAACTATTTTTTTCTAATATACATCTGTCTCTATTTGAATATGTAATGAGTAGCCGAAATAAAACAGCTCTTTTATTTAATTCTTTATTGTAATGCTGTAGTTATTGCTATAGCAAATGATGGATGGTCAATGAGACAAGTTGCACTGCGTTATAACATTAACAAAAATTTGATGTTTAACATTTTAAAAAAGTGGAGACTAAATGGCACAATAAGTATAAATCCTGGATCAGGGGACAAAGGATATCCATCTTAACAAGAAACTAACTATTAATATTTCATTATAGCACCACTTCTATTTATAACTTCTATAAGTCTGTTTGGCATAGAATTAAATAACCTTATTCAATAATCATCAGTAATAATATTTCCCCATGCATTATTTATTATTTCCAGTAATTCTTGGGCATTCCGTGGTCTCACATTTAGTTTTTGGATACTTCTTACGAGTAGTCCCCATACGTCCTTCATCTGGATTATGACTGGCCCAGTTAAGAACATTAATGTTGTTATCTTGAAACCAGTTAGTTACGGTATGAGCAGCAATTATTTTTGTTGAAATATGAATTCATTATTAGGAAATAATTGTGACACAGAAGGAAGCATAATATTGTCTAAAATCCTTGTATACGTTTCACTGTTAAATAATTCCTCGATATGCCACAAAACACCAGGACCACGTGCAGATATCCAAGCCCATATATTAATGGAAAATCTACCACTTTTGTCATTGTTAGATATATATTTCTCATCGAATCGAGAATTCGGAGGTCGGTAAACACGAATACGACCGCTGTGTGTTAACTGGAAAGTTTTTTCGTCTGTAAAAACTACATTGTTCCAAAAATTTAGATCATGCATTAAAAATTCAAGCGCAAATCCTAGTCGAGCTTCTTTATGCTCAGCTTTAAGTAAGCATTTCAGTGCTGCTGGATGGCAGAGTAGCTCCGATTGTCTTACTCGCCGGCGACCAGTACTACTCGATCCGGGAAAATCCGTTTCTTCAGCAGCCTGAATAACTGAATAAAATGGATTTTCTACTAATGTATTTACCAATTGCAAATCTTGTTAAGTTGATATCCTTCGTCGCCCTGAGCCAGGATTTCTACTAATCGTACCGTTTATTCTCCACTTTTTTAAAATGTAAATTTTTGTTAATATTATAATGCAGTGCAATTTGTCTCATTGACCATTCATCTTCTGCTTTGGCAATAACTCCAGCTTTAACTAAGTCGCTGATATGGGGCATATTAGTTTTTGCTAGGGTGTATTATATACACCCTGGTTTTTGCACACTTGCAATGAATTTTGACAAATAATTGTCACAAAAATTGAAGTTGTGCACAACTAGATTTTAGCAAAAATACGTTATAAGACTTGTCCCATTTTTTTTGCGCATGACAGTTCATAAGAATATATATTGTAATTTTTCCTGCTTTTTGTGACAACTTGCCAGGGTTGTCGCAAAAAAAAAAACAAAAATTACACATAATATGATAGAGAATCAAATTATAAGAAAGAAAGATCTTATACACTTTTTTGCTAAAATTCACATTTTTCAAAATATTGAATCGAAAATGGCAATTTTCACCCTTTAAACTCAGTATTCCTACACGTTTTTTTTTAATTACTCAAAAAATCTGGACTCTAATTTAAAAAATGCAAGGGTACAAAATTAAAGCTTTTATGAAAACAAATAGAATGTTTTTTTCTTTTTTTTCTCTCCGATGTTTAGTTTTGGAAATATGGCATTTTCAAAATGGCGCCGAAACGTTCAGAAAGAATATACGACGTTAAAATCTAAAATTACTCAAAATCTACAACTATAGAAACATTTTTATTTTTGTAAAAATTAAAGGTATTGAAATTTTCTTTCGATTGAGACGTATTACATCCTTTTATAATGAAAACTAAAAGAGTTACAAACAAAAAAGTTGCGTATTTAAAAATTTAGGCGCCATTTTTTTTAGTCTTATTGCTCTAATTTCTTATTAATTCAAAATTTTTAAAAATCCTTCTAGATATTGTTAATATTATTACTAACATGCTCAAATTTTTTAGGATTTTTAATCTGCACCCATTTTCAATAATGAAAATTTTCATAAATTCTTGAAAAAATCGGGTTTTCAGCAATTGCTCAAAATTTTTTTTTTTTTTTTTATAAAAAATTGTAAGGATACAAAAATGAAGCTTATAAAAAACAATTAGTTTGTTTTTTTTTTATTTTCCTATGACAAACTGTTCCAGAGATATAAAGGGTTAAAGATGGCGCTTGAGCGCATACGCAAGAAAATTATGTATTTAAAATTGAAATATCTCAAAAACTATAAGACTGATAAAAACATGATATAAGAATGAAATGAAGCTTATTAAAAAACGAAGAGTTTGGGTTTTTATTTTTTTCTCCTACGACAAACTGTTCCAGAGATATGACAGTTTGAAATAATGTTGAAACTTTTTAGTTTGTACGCGCATTTTAAATGTCTATAGTAGGTAGAGAAACGAGCAATAGCCGTCTATTTTTCGAAGAATGCGCAGAAAAAGCAGGTTGTATTGCACTTTAGCATGTTTAGAGTGCAGATTAATAGTGTTATTTAATTAGTTTACTTACTGGTATTAATTTGATTTATTTATAATAATCTGTATTTTTAATAAAATTAGATATATTGTTATACTCTTTTGTAACCGAGTTTGTGACTATTTTTAATCCACCATTTTTTTTTATAAATTTAGACCTCATAATCATTTTCAGCGACCTAAAAATCATAAGTATATGGATTTTCGTGAATTTATTTCCAACATTAGAAGAATTATTAATTTTTCGGTATTTAAGGGAGGTTTCAACCCTTAATATTTTAGTCTTTCCTATGTTTTAACCTTATAATCATATTCAGCGACCTCAAAAACAAAGATATATGGATTTTTGTCATTTTATTCGTAAAATTGGAAGACATTAATTTTTCAGTATTTAAGGGTGATTTCAACCCTTAATATTTTCTTCTCGTAAGTTTTGACTCCACAGTCATATTCAGCGACCTCAAATACAGAAGTGCATGGATTCTCGTTAATTTATTCGTAAAATTAGAAGGGTTATTAATTTTTCAGTTTTTAGGGGTGGAACCACCCCTAAAAACTGTTTATTTTTAAAATAAACAGCAGGTAATGCGACAATATAGATTTTGATGTACGTATTTTATGAAGCATATTGCAAAAAAAAATTAAGGAAATTCCTTTCATCGTTTTCGGGCCGGGAATTTTACCATTTTTACTACTTCGCTTACAGTACTATCAAGCTGATGTCTAAAAGCGGCAACTTTGGCTTTAATATCTCAGCTACGAAAAGAGCTTCCATCCTGAAATTTTCAGGGCATTATAGGTAGACCTATTGCTGTAAGAAAATGAAAAAAGAAGATTGAATGCATTTTAGTGAATGAAAATGAAAATACAGGTGTTGTAAAAACTATTTGTACAGAGAACTATAATATTTGGCAAGTGGACATTAAAAAAATAGTGAATGTAAAAATGTGACGGAGAACAATATTTTTTGTAGTTAATACAGAAAAAATCTGCTATACATTAAGTGAAAAATATACAAGGTGGCCACTGTAAAAAAATAATTAAGATACGACGCCAACAGAGTAAAATAATATTTGTAATGAAATTGAAACTATTATTAACGAAGAAAACATGATATATTTTTAATGAAGAAAAATATACATGGTGGCCAGAAAAAAATAATTAGAAAATAACAGATGTCAAATAGAGAGAAGTTTTGTATAAGTTAAATATTTTTACATGTTTCATTTATAGAAAACAAGCTAAAAACGTAGGTACTCTTCGCCAATTTACTGAGCTTTTTATATAATTGTTACACATTCTATAGGATACTTTTTGTAAATAATGTTAGTTTTTGGACATCCTAAATTTTGTGATACCAACTTTGTTGTGAAAAAAATATATGAAAAAAATTTTTTAAAAAACACATCCAACCTGACTAGGATTCGAACACGGGATCTTTGGATTGCAAAAAAACAAACAAACAAAACAAATTTATTTGACATTTCTTGTTACAAGAATGCACCTCATCGGATCCCGGCCCGGAGCCAACCAGACAACCACGGCGCGTAGCGTCGTGGAAAATGTGTGGTTGGACGAGGCGGGTCCGATTTGGCTTAACGATAATGCTTGTTGCAGCTAGGACACCTGTCCGCCTTAGGCAGACTTAAAACTAGGTTAAAATTAGGAAATGTGCTCGCACGAGCCTAAAACTAATGAATAAAAAACTTAAAACTAACACTTGCACTGCACTTACAAATTTTTGGTTGCTGATACGGGAAAACAGAATTAAACGAAAAAACCCGTTCGAGCAAATGACGTCCTTGTGGTCTGATCGCCGTCAAGGAAGGTAGGGTAGTAGAATTTAAAAAGTTTGGATTTACAGGATGTTATCGGCCTAGAGGGAATTTAGAAAGACAAAAAGGGAACAAAAAGGTTAAAAGAACAAAATTGTACAAACATAAAGAAGGGGTTGGAAAGTTAAAGTTGAGAAAAGATAAATAATAGAGTAGGGTTAGGTTTTCGTAGAAGGAAGTGTGGCTAGGGAAGCTGCCGGAAGATAGGCAACGCCTGGTACGGTAGGGGGTGTCTTATATCGAAAAGTATGGCATTATGCTGTCTGATTCGGGTAATGTTGCGGGTAAGCGGGCTACCGTCCAGTTTAAACTGGTAGAATTTTTGCGACGTAGTCCGCTAGTGGGGTTATGTCGTGGCAACGTGCATAGAGATTTCTGAGGGAGGTGTACCTACCAGAGTCTGAAATGAGGCGCATAAATTTGTGTTCTAATACTCTTAACTTCCGCATTGTCGTGACCGGGATGCTGCACCACACCAAGGCAAAAATCTAGCCACTGGACCATCAGAGATTACTACAAAAATTGAATGTCTGTAATATATATCTTTCGAGAATCATATTTCAACGCATTAGACATATTAAAATATATATATATTAGTAAAATGCATAAACAAAAAAATATATATTATAGAGACAACATTTCGCAAGATTTCTATTTAAGTGCAAGCGACAAAAATTAAGAAAACATATATTTTTTAAATTAAATGATTAATAACTTTCTTATTTACTGATTGATTTTCTTCAAAAACAATAGGGTTCTTCCTCTAGCTAACACTAACTTACTTTCCAAATTTCAATACAATCGGACTTTTCTTTCTTAAGTTATCGTTATTACAAGAAACGTGACGGACGGACGGACATTTTGAAAGTTGTTCAGAATTCGATCACTAACACAATGATATGAAATTTTTTTCTCTACGAGCGATATTTCCGGTTTTAGAAATGTGCCGATCAAATGCAATATACTATTTGTGATACTGATTACTCATCTCTTCCATTATTATACTATTGTATATTGTATTTGATCGGCACATTTCTAAATCAGTAAATATCGCTCGTAGAGAAAAAAATTTCGTATCATTATGTTAGTGAACGAATTCTGAACAACTTTCAAAATGTCCGTCTATCCGTCCGTCCCTCTGTCCGTCCGTCCGTCACGTTTCTTGTAAGCACGATAATTTAAGAAAGAAAAGTCCGATTGTATTGAAATTTGGAAAGTAAGTTAGCTTTAGCTAGAGGAAGAACCCTATTATTTTTGAAAAAAGTCAATCAATAAATAAAAAAGTTATTTTCTAAATTTTTGTCATTTGTATGTACTTAAATAGAAATCTTGCGAAATTTTGTTCTCTATAATTTTTTTTGTTTATACATTTTAGTAATATATATATTTCATAATAATATATCTAATTCATTGAAATATAATACTCAGACATTCGATTATTGCAATGATGTCTCCTTCTACGATAACTTACCCCCATGGGCGCAGCCAGGGGGGGAGCCATGGGGCCCGGGCCCCCCCAAGCCGTCTTCCATGAGCCAAAAAATAAAGAAGCAGTACAAAGCAGTATCTAAATTATCCCTTGAAATAAATATTTTGTAATTAATGTTAATATTATCTAATAGAGGAATCTACATACACATCTGTTTTCAACCATTTTCTGAAAAATTTTCTTCATCCTCTGGGGAGGCCGGTACTAGGCCGAAAACTTACCTAAATTCTAATTTTATAAACCACAATTTTATTTCCACCCTACCTTCCTTGTCGGCGATCAGACCACAAGGTCGTCATTTGTTCCAACGGGTTTCGTTTAGTTGTGTTCCCCGTATCAACAATCAGAATTACGAAGTGCGCTGGCCTACGATTTTAGTTAGGTCCATGTGGACACATCAGAAATTTTAATCTAGTTTTTAAGTCTGCCCGTGGCAGACAGGACCTTCTAGACCGCCCCCCCCCCCTCGAATTTACTTCCAAGCCCGACCGGACCTACCCCGCCCAGCCTCACACCCACCTCGGCGATATTTGCCGTCGTTGTCTGACTTGCTCCGGGCTCGAATCTGGCGAGGCACACTTTTCACGCTAACACCTTTGTCGCTCAGTTATTAGTCACCCAATTTTAACCAAGTTTGGATGGATATCAAAGACCTTTATTATACCTTTTTTTTTTAAGTGAAACAAAACTTATTTCAGTCATTGGCGTGCATTTTTATTAAGAAAAAAAGGGTCGATTTTTCGAGAAATCATATTAGGCATTTTTTTAATGAAAAACTAATGCAATATTATTGATCAGCATGCTGTAGAAGTTTTTTCTCCTTCAGATTTTATATTCAGAATTTAACAACATTTTGATTTTTGGTTTTCGAATTATGGCCCACTTAAAATTGCCTATTTTAAACATTAAAGAATCAATAAATTGGTAACGAATCTTTTTTCGCAAGAAAGTCATTCTTTATTTTCTCTTTGAATTCATTTTTCTACCGCCTCATATCATCGATACTTTCAAATTCGGTAATCCTTAATGCCCGAATAATTTACAGGTCTGATGACCCAAAATTTTTCAGTGAAAATTCTTGGCCTTCGAAATTTGATCTGACATGAAAATTGGAAAATTCAAAATGGCTGACCCGAAATGTTGCGAAATTTAAATAAAAACGTGCTTTTTTCGCGTTTTTAAAAAGTAAATATTTATAGGATATCAAATAAGATACAAAGTATTTTATAGATAAAAAAATGTAAAAGAAATGTTTTATTTTTGTTAAGGATAAAATTTATTTTATTTACAATGCATATACATATTATTTATTAAAATTTTACAAGTTTTGATGGAGGTTCACCATATGAAGACTCACTGCTGCCTTCACGTACATCATTGTTGTCAATGTACTCTGGTTCATCTTCTTCATCTTCTTCTACATCCCTAAAACAAGAAGGTTGTACTTGAATTTCTATTATTTCAGGTTCAGCTGATTCTAGAGGTATGAAGTCATCAATTAGTTCACTATTTAAGCAATCATTCCCCTTACATTTTTTGCAATGTTTATTGCACTTTAATCAAAGCTTCCTGTAGCCACATCTGTTTGTGCAATTATTTTTGCAAGAACATATGAAGTTTTTCAGTAAACTTTCAGGAATCATGGGCTGGTCAGAGAATACTGGTTCTAAAACCTCCGTGAAAACAGCTGCCAAAGATAGCAGCCAAATTTACCGAACATTACCGAGCGGTACATAGATGTACACACCGCAGGAGCGCCCGCGCTAATATACGCTTGCGCAGTGAGCGGGCCACAATGGAGGACAAATCAACAGATATACTCTGCAGTGACTATTTACAATTATTGTTACGAACGAGAACAAAATGCAGAGGAATATAGCACAATTCTAAAAATATGAAAAAACGATTGAATAGACTGGAAAACACTTTAAAGCCATGTTAATATCACTATTCCACGAAACACTTGGTAATTAGATCGTGAAGTATACAGATGTACAAACCTCAAGATGATTTATATTTTCTAGCAATGACAAAAATACAAAAACATCATAAAGTAATATCTAAAATAAAAAAACTCTTAATAAGTTTTTCTTATCATTTAACGGTGTACAAGTTATCAACATATATCAAGAAAAGGTGGTTTCTCTTTACAACGGCGTACAAAAATTATAATAATTTGCGTTCTCATGCATGCCAGAGTTATAAAAATCTGACATCACGTTCCTAACGAGGTATGAAATCGAACGACTGAAGAGTTTTCTCTTGCATTCTTCATGGAAGAGTATACAAAAATTAAAATATCCCCAAATAATTTTTTTTTCCAAAACACGGCATGCGAGAGTTATAAAAATCTGACATTACGTTCCTAACGAGATATGAAATCGAACGCCTGAAGAGTTTTCTCTTGCATTCGTCATGAAAGGGTATAAAAAATTAAAATATCCCTGAAATAAAAATTTCTTTTTTCCAAAACGCGACATGCGAGAGTTTTAAAAATCTGACATCACGTTCCTAACGAGATATGAAATCTAACACCTGAAGAGTTTTCTCTTGCATTCGTCATGAAAGGGTATAAAAGATTAAAATATCCCCCAAATAAAAATTTCTTTTTACCAAAACGCGACATGCGAGAGTTTTAAAAATATGACATCACGTCCCTAACGAGATATGAAATCGAACGCCTGAAGAGCTTTCTCTTGCATTCATCATGAAACGGTATAAGAAATTAAAATATGCCCAAATAAAAAAAAAAAATTTCAAAACGCGGCATGCGAGAGTTATAAAAATCTGACATCACGTTCCTAACGAGATATGAAATCGAACGCCTGAAGAGTTTTCTCTTGCATTCGTCATGCAAGGGCATAAAAAATTAAAATATCCCCCAAATTAAATTTTTTTTTTCCAAAACGCGGCATGCGAGAGTTATAAAAATCTGACATCACGTTCCTAACGAGATATGAAATCTAACGCCTGAAGAGTTTTCTCTTGCATTCGTCATGAAAGGGTATAAAAAATTAAAATATCCCCCAAATTAATTTTTTTTTTTTCCAAAACGCGGCATGCGAGAGTTATAAAAATCTGACATCACGTTCCTAACGAGATATGAAATCGAACGCCTGAAGAGTTTTCTCTTGCAATCGTGATGAAAGGGTATAAAAAATTAAAATATCCTTCAAATTATTTTTTTTCCAAAACGCGGCATGCGAGAGTTATAAAAATCTGACATCACGTTCCAAACGAGATATGAAATCGAAAGCCTGAAGAGTTTTCTCTTGCATTCGTCTTGAAAGGGTATAAAAAATTAAAATATCACCCAAATTAAAATTTTTTTTTCAAAACGCGGCATGCGAGAGTTATAAAAATCTGACATCACGTTCCTAACGAGATATGAAATCGAACGCCTGAAGAGTTTTCTCTTGCATTCGTCTTGAAAGGGTATAAAAAATTAAAATATCCCACAAATTAAAATTTCTTTTTTCCAAAACGCGACATGCGAGAGTTTTAAAAATCTGACATCACGTTCCTAACGAGATATGAAATCGAACGCCTGAAGAGTTTTCTCTTGCATTCGTCATGAAAGGGTATAAAAAATTAAAATATCCCCCGAATTAATTTTTTTTTCCAAAACGCGGCATGCGAGAGTTGTAAAAATCTGACATCACGTTCCTAACGAGATATGAAATCGAACGCCTGAAGAGTTTTCTCTTGCATTCTTCATGGAAGGGTACAAAAAAAGTAAAATATCCCCAAATAAATTTTTTTTTTTCAAAACATGGCATGCGAGAATTATAAAAATCTGACATTACGTTCCTAGCGAGATATGAAATCGAGCGCCTGAAGAGTTTTCTCTTGCATTCGTCATGAAAGGGTATAAAAAATTAAAATATCCCCCAAATTAAAATTTTTTTTTCCAAAACACGGCATGCGAGAGTTATAAAAATCTGACATCACGTTCCTAACGGGAAATGAAATCGAACGCCTGAAGAGTTTTCTCTTGCATTCGTCATGAAAGGGTATAAAAAATTAAAATGTCCCTCAAATAAAAATTTCTTTTTTCCAAAACGCGACATGCAAGAGTTTTAAAAATCTGACATCACACGTTCCTAACGAGATATGAAATCGAACGCCTGAAGAGTTTTCTCTTGCATTCGTCATGAAAGGGTACAAAAAATTAAAATATCCCCAAAAAAAAATTTCTTTTTTCCAAAACGCGACATGCGAGAGTTTTAAAAATCTGACATTACGTTCCTAGCGAGATATCAAATCGAACGCCTGAAGAGTTTTCTCTTGCATTCTTCATGAAAGGGTATAAAAAATTAAAATATCCCCCAAATTAATTTTTTTTTGTTCCAAAACGCGGCATGCGAGAGTTATAAAAATCTGACATCACGTTCCTAACGGGATATGAAATCGAACGCCTGAAGAGTTTTCTCTTGCATTCGTCATGAAAGGGTATAAAAAATTAAAATATCCCCAAAAAAAAATTTCTTTTTTCCAAAACGCGACATGCGAGAGTTTTAAAAATCTGACATTACGTTCCTAGCGAGATATCAAATCGAACGCCTGAAGAGTTTTCTCTTGCATTCTTCATGAAAGGGTATAAAAAATTAAAATATCCCCCAAATTAAATTTTTTTTGTTCCAAAACGCGGCATGCGAGAGTTATAAAAATCTGACATCACGTTCCTAACGGGATATGAAATCGAACGCCTGAAGAGTTTTCTCTTGCATTCGTCATGAAAGGGTATAAAAAATTAAAATGTTCCTCAAATAAAAATTTCTTTTTCCAAAACGCGACATGCAAGAGTTTTAAAAATCTGGCATCACACGTTCCTAACGAGATATGAAATCAAACGCCTGAAGAGTTTTCTCTTGCATTCGTCATGAAAGGGTATAAAAAATTAAAATGTCCCTCAAATAAAAATTTCTTTTTTCCAAAACGCGACATGCAAGAGTTATAAAAATCTGACATCACACGTTCCTAACGAGATATGAAATCGAACGCCTGAAGAGTTTTCTCTTGCATTCGTCATGAAAGGGTATAAAAAATTAAAATATCCCCCAAAAACAATTTCTTTTTTCCAAAACGCGACATGCGAGAGTTTTAAAAATCTGACATCACGTTCCTAAAGAGATATCAAATCGAACGCCTGAAGAGTTTTCTCTTGCATTCGTCATGAAAGGGTATAAAAAATTAAAATATCACCCAAATTAAATTTTTTTTTTCAAAACGCGGCATGCGAGAGTTATAAAAATCTGACATCACGTTCCTAACGAGATATGAAATCGAACGCCTGAAGAGTTTTCTCTTGCATTCGTCATGAAAGGGTATAAAAAATTAAAATATCCCCCAAATTAAAATATTTTTTTTCCAAAACGCGGCATGCGAGAGTTATAAAAATCTGACATCACGTTCCTAACGAGATATGAAATCGAACGCCTGAAGAGTTTTCTCTTGCATTCGTCATGAAACGGTATAAAAAATTAAAATATCCCCCAAATTAAAATTTCTTTTTACCAAAACGCAACATGCGAGAGTTTTAAAAATCTGACATCACGTTCCTAACGAGATATGAAATCGAAAGCCTCAAGAGTTTTCTCTTGCATTCGTCATGAAAAAATTAAAGTATCCCCCAAATTAATTTTTTTTTCCAAAACGCGACATGCGAGAGTTATAAAACTCTGACATCACGTTCCTAACGAGATATGAAATCGAACGCTTGAAGAGTTTTCTCTTGCATTCGTCTTGAAAGGGTGTAAAAAATTAAAATATCACCCAAATTAAAATTTCTTTTTTCCAAAACGCGACATGCGAGAGTTTTAAAAATCTGACATCACGTTCCTAACGAGATATGAAATCTAACGCCTCAAGAGTTTTCTCTTGCATTCGTCATGTAAGGGTATAAAAAATTAAAATATGCCCCAAATTAAAAAAAAAATTCAAAACGCGGTATGCGAGAGTTATAAAAATCTGACATCACGTTCCTAACGAAATATGAAATCGAACGCCTGAAGAGTTTTCTCTTGCATTCATCATGATCTATACCGTTTTATGACGAATGCAAGAGAAAACTCTTTTAGGCGTTCGATTTCATATCTCGTTAGGAACGTGATGTCAGATTTTTATAACTCTCGCATGCCGCGTTTTGGAAAAAAAAAATTAATTTGGGGGATATTTTAATTTTTTATACCCTTTCATGACGAATGCAAGAGAAAACTCTTCAGGCGTTCGATTTCATACCTCGTTAGGAACGTGATGTCAGATTTTTATAACTCTCGCATGCCGCGTTTTGAATTTTTTTTTTTAATTTGGGGCATATTTTAATTTATTATACCGTTTCATGACGAATGCAAGAGAAAGCTCTTCAAGCGTTCGATTTCATATCTCGTTAGGAACGTGATGTCAGAGTTTTAAAACTCTCGCATGCCGTGTTTTGGAAAAAAAAATTATTTGGGGATATTTAATTTTTGTATACCCTTCCATGAAGAATGCAAGAGAAAACTCTTCAGGCGTTCGATTTCATACCTCGTTAGGAACGTGATGTCAGATTTTTATAACTCTAGCATGCATAGGAACGCAAATTATTATAATTTTTGTGCGCCGTTGAAAAGAGAAACCACCTTTTTCTTGATATATGTTGATAACTTCTACACCCTTATATGATAAGAGTTTTTTATTTTAGATATTATTTTATGATGTGTTTGTATTTTTGTCATTGCTAGAAAATATAAATCATCTTGAGGTTTGTACATCTGTATACTTCACGATCTAATTACCAAGTGTTTCGTGGAATACTGATATTAACATGGCTTTAAAGTGTTTTCCACTTTCCAGTCTTTTCAATCGATTATTCATATTTTTAGAATTGTGCTATATTCCTCTGCATTTTGTTCTCGTTCGTAACAATAATTGTAAATAGTCACTGCAGAGTATATCTGTTGATTTGTCCTCCATTGTGGGCCGGCACACTGCGCAAGCGTATATTAGCGCGGGCGCTCCTGCGGTGTGTACATCTATGTACCGCTCGGTAATGTTCGGTAAATTTGGCTGCTATCTTTGGCAGCTGTTTTCACGGAGGTGGTTCTAAAATATTTTCAACAACATTTCTTCTCCAACCCCAGCAGCAAGGGTCAATATTGTTCCTATGCCAAAGTTGGCATTGTAAGTAGACATGTTCAACATGTTTTTTAAGCGCTTCTTCTGTCAGTGGAAGTAAATTCAATGATAATAATGTCAGCGATTTGGCATAAAAAACGGTATTGGTTCAAAGGAAAAATACTTCAAACTTTTTTTGAAGCATACAATTTTTTCACTTTATATAAAATGACAAAATCTGGAAAATTTTCAACTTCCCTATATTATGAAAAGAAAAAGTGGTATCAGAGCCACACACGGCATGACAAAACATAGTTACTTTTTTTAAATTATCATCGAATGTAAAACTGTTTGTTCCATATAAAGTATATTCGTGTGAATGTTTTATCGGTTTTTTCATAGAAATAAAAAAAAAATATCAATTTACTATTCTAGATGTTATATTTTAGGAGAAGATGTAGATATTCTAATTTTAATGACACGATTGGCTGGCAACTTAGATAATATTTTTATGAAAAAAACCGATAAAACATTCACACGAATATACTTTATATGGAACAAACAGTTTCACCTTCGATGATAATTTAAAAAAAGTAACTATGTTTTGTCATGCCATGTGTGGCTCTGATACCAAGTTTTAAGACAAGCAGCAGAAGAATTTAACGATCCAAATACTGATCGGAATAATTTATATAAAGTTCCCCAATACCGTTTTTTATGCCAAATCTCTGACATTGTTATCATTGAATTTACTTCCACCGACAGAAGGAGCGCTTAAAAAACATGTTGAACGTGTGTACTTACAATGCCAACTTTGACATAGGAACAATATTGACCCTTGCTGCTGGGGTTGGAGAAGAAATGTTGTTGAAAATATTTTAGAACCAGTATTCTCTGACCACCCCATGATTCCTGAAAGTTTACTGAAAAACTTCATATGTTCGTGCAAAAATAATTGCACAAACAGATGTGGCTGCAGGAAGCTTGGATTAAAGTGCAATAAACATTGCAAAAAATGTAAGGGGAATGATTGCTTAAATAGCGAACTAATTAATGACTTCACACCTCTAGAATCAGCTGAACCTGAAATAACAGGGATGTAGAAGAAAATGAAGAAGAAGATGAACCAGAGTACATTGACAACAACAACAATGATGTATGTGAAGACAGCAGTGAGTCTTCAGATGGTGAACCTCCATCAAAACTTGTAAAATTTTAATAAATAATGTGTACATGCATTGTAAATATAATAAATTTTATCCTTAACAAAAAATAAAACATTTCTTTTACATTTTTTTTTTTCTATAAAATACTTTGTATCTTATTTGATATCCTATAAATATTCACTTTAACGCGAAAAAAGCACTTTTTTATTTAAATTTCGCGCCATTTCCGGTCAACCATTTTCCAATTTTCATGTCAGATTCGTAACACAGGTTTACAAAAAAAAAATGTCCGACCAATGGGATTCCATTACCGTACTCCGAAGGTTTTTGACGTGCTGAACAAGATGCCGTAGTCCGTTTTGCGCTATCACGTCAGGATTTCAAGAAAACTTAACCTAAAAGTGCTAAAAATACCTTTTTCGCCTTTGTTCATGCACAATTAGTTCATTCAAACGACCCCAAAAACATCCGAGTAATAAGTTTTGGGCCACAATCTTCAAATTTCTGGATTTTAGCATCTGCCATATTGGATCCGCCATCTTGGATTTAGAAATGATCAAATTCTGACTTCAGATTCGTGATCAGCGACCCCAAAAACCCCCGAATAACAACATTCAGGCCAAAATATTGAGTGATCAGCGACCCCAAAAATCCCCGAATAACAACATTCAGGCCAAAATATTGAGTGAATTAATTTGTGCATGAACGAAAAAGGTATTTTTAGCACTTTTAGGTTAAGTTTTTTCGAAATCCTGACGTGATGGCGCAAAACGGACTACGGCATCGTGTTCAGCACGTCAAAAACCTCTGGGGTACGGTAATGAAATCCCATTGGTCGGATATTTTTTTTTGGTGTGTAAACCTGTGAATCAGCAACCATGTATACATTTTTTCCGAGATATATTTAATTTTAAAAAGCATTAGTAAAATTATTGTTTTTTATGCATGTATAAAATGCACTTTTGGATACATTCGAGGGCTAAAAATTGCATCTGGAGGGTCAAAAATGACTCTATATGCACAATACCGTATATGTGCTAATAAAATAAAAAGTTTCTAGTCAATATTAATTATTTTTAAACGATTATATTTGAAAAACTATCGAAAAATTCGAAAAAATAGCAAAAAATGCACTTTTTTTGCATAAAAGTGCATTTTAATATCTCTTCCAGTCAAAACTGTGCATACGCACTATGATTTTATTGTTATTTACACCTAAATCTATCATTCTATCCAATAAAATCTGATAGAGAAATCGACCTCAAATCATTATTTCTGACGGACTAAATGTTGCAGGCCACGCGTCAGTAGATTGCTGCGCGTTTAATCAAGGTCGGATTATCCATAAGGCTAAGTAGGCATAGCCTAGGGGCGACAATGCGTGAAGGGGCGCGCGCTAGGGTATGAGGGGCGTTGCTATTGGCGCTCTCTGCTTATTGCAAAAAAATTGTCCCCTCCCCCGCTAATCAATGTTGATTTTCGAGAAGAAATTTTTTTAAGTTTCTCCCCCCTGCTCATCAATTTTGAAACTCGGACGAATAATTTTTTTTCATATCCCCCCCCCCCCTCTCAATTTGGAATGTTTTTTTTAGACCCCCCCCCCATCCACTATTTTTTTTTTATTAGTCTAGGGGCGCGCCGATCCTTAATCCGGCCCTGCGTTTAATAGGTTTATGTTTAATCATGCAACATTTGTCGCCCATCAAAAGTATCATATCGGTGTTGATTTTAGTGCCTTCTCTGCATTGGCGTTAATAAAAATAATGTCACAGAGCGGTTAGCAGCACTGATATTTATAGATAGCGGACTTCAACAAACGCCGCGTTTGCATAAATGACGCGTAATGAGTACGTGCCTTAATGGCACTGGCGTCATCTGCTTAGTCGCTCGGCTTTGTCACCTTTGACACATCCACATTTAAATCGAAGCCAGATGCATCGTCAATTTATATAGTAGTCAGTCGCGAACAGAATGTTTGACAGTGGCGATTTTATTATTACAACAGCTTTTATAGTGAATAAAGAAAATCCAGAAGGTTTTGGGTGGGCCAAATCTGCGTAGTAGCACGAGAATCAGGCTCAGGAATTAATTTAGTATCGGATCAAATCTTCTGTTTTGTCCGTAACGGAGGTTGTAATCCTCAGAAGCACCCAATTCTAAAACACAAAAATCAGCTAAAGTTATTTTATAGAAATAAAAACAACTGAACTATTTGCAAGTCGGCCGGCTTACATCTCCACTAGCTAAATTCGGCCTCGATTCTTTTGAAGTTTCTGACAATAGGCGGTAAATGTTTCGGCACGCCAATCGACTTTTCATGCAGAAGGGCACAGGACGAATTGCACGTGCTCATTTGCCAACAAAAGCCGGGCGGCCTTGCCGATCAGCAAAGCGGTCGATATTGTGTACGCACCTTTAGATACTGTGTACTTAAACAAGTGGCGCGACTTTTTGCTGTTTGCATTTTCTAGGAGTTGACGACATGCCTTTTCAATCAGATTTAGATCAGCAAGTTAAAAGGGTCTACACACGATCCAACTTGCTGGAGCCAACCTTGCATGCTTGAATGTTGCTGGAATTCCAACTTCAATTCACTTTTACAAGTTGGCACGAAATTTTCAAAGCATACAGACAAGGTTGGCTCCAGCACGTTGGATCGTCTGTAGACCTCTTAAACAGACAACCGGGTTTAAAACTACCGTTTTGTTTTTGTGAGATACAAAACACGCCTTCGTCTACCGCACAACAAAAACCGCTTTCATAAAATGGGTCTATATAAGTTGTAATGATAAGACATTATGTTACCAGCGTCGACAGATCAGGTCGGTAATTGCCGATGGAGCCAAGCACTTTTGGGTGCCGAACTGCGAATTGAAACGATATTTTTTAAACTTTTAGAAAATTACTTTCCATTAACGAAATCAAACATAACTCTAGGGCGACAGCTACCTCAAGTGGTTTACCTTTTACCAGTGTAACCAACTTTTCGCAAGAAGCTAGAAACTGTACAACCGGCGCTAGTAGCCATTTTAGGTTCTGCTAGATAAATTAGAGCCGCCACCCGGGCGTTACACTATACCCTACGCAATTTTGTATCAATGCTGTTGTATTATGTGATGGGCATGGTGTATGGTGTATCATGCAGGTACGGCTCCTTGCTCGTTTACAGTATCAGCTGTCTGTCTGTCCTGTCAGTGAATGGCGAGTCAGATGATTGTTTTTATTAAATAATAAATATAAAAGTAAGTACTTATAACTTAGGTGATAAAATAATAAATTAATCATGAATTATGTTTTTAATTATAATACTGCGCATTATTCGAAATTTGAAAATTATCAAATGAGCCTTGAAACGAGAGGAATAAAAATTGTCTATGATCATGAATATTATCGATCCTGTGGTTATCGATGTGTTGCAGTTGCGGCGTTGCCATTCCCTACAATTCCATTTTATTATTTAACAATAACAATATAAAAACAGAAATATTAATCTTCAGTTTTTATTTATTTTAGGGTATAATTTCTTTGTCATGAGAACCACTTATCTGTTTGGATTAAGGGGATAGGGCATAGGGCATAGGGCCCAAATTACAGCTGTTGCCTATGGTGTCAGATAGGTCAGTCCGACTCTGTTATGTTGGGTTGCCAAACTGTAAATAAATTAAAAAGAACCTATTTAAACGGGTTAAATCATGATCCAACTTTCTGAAACCAACCTTGTCGGTATGCTTTGAATGTTAGATTTGATTACTCTTACGAATTGGCACGGCAGCAGGGTTGCCATCCTTCCCGATTTCGCCGGGACATTAGTGCGTTGTCCCGGATCTCGACTGAATGCGCTTATGTCCCGATTTTTAGCATATATTATTTTGTGTAGAAGAGTATATTGATCAAAGCAGAGCTACAAATAACTATATATAACCTGTGCTCAGTTTGCCGATTTTAAACACGATATATTTATTAGATCTTACTCGAAAAAATACAAAATATTTCTGGAAAAGTAAGTCATTCCCGAAGGTGAAATAATGGGAGTAGACGGAAAAGAACCTTCGGAAACAGAGTATAAAATAACGTATAACGGTGGTACTATACGTATAACGTATAACTGTGGTACTGTAAAGCCGTCTAGTGACGAGTTTATGCCGCCCAGTGCCTATAACTCTGTGTCAGTGCCATTCTTTTATACGGGCGGCACAAAAGCTGAATATTAAACATTTTCCTCCTTTCCTCTGAGCACTACAATATGAGTTGAGAATGAACTTAATTTCTTGCATTCACTATTGCCCCCCCCCCCCCATGTGAAATAGCAAAAACTAAAATTGTTTATAAAATGATGAAACTTATTTTTTTACGGCAATTCTTTTTTAACTGGAATTTCTCATTTTTCATTTTAGACCGTGTCACCTTGAAAACTTGAAAATTTTCACCTGCTCCACATTCTCCATTTTACTTTTGTTGTTATTATTATCATCATATATAAGTCAGCAAAAACATCCCCGAAAAAATGCCGGCTGCGGACTTAAATATACATATTTTCGACCTCTAGTGCCGCCTAATAAAAATACTCCCTTCAGAAACGATAGGCAGATAGATAGATAGAAGTTTAAAATTCCATTAGTACATCATTTTGTCTTTAATTCACAGCCAAAAACAACAGAGTATAAATAAAAATGTTTATACTTGTCAAAGAGTAGTATTTTGTTTACATATTGCTTATTGTTTTGCGGTACATGAATAACATTCAGTAACTTTGAACTTTCCAAAAAAAAAAAAAACTTATCGGGCAGTTCATTTATTGGAAAGGGGTGAGGGGGGCAATGAGCTCCCCCAATTTTTGAGACAAAAATCTAGATAGGTGGTGCCTTCTTACAGGTTAGGAAGACCTGTCCGATTTTGATAAACCAAAAGGTGGCAATCCTGCGGCAGCCTTTAAAGCATCCAAGGTTGGCTCCAGCAAGGTGAATCGTGGATAAATTCTTCAAAAGCTTTCGTATAGTAATTTTTGTTATTAATTTACTACTAATTACATTTTATTGGAAATACTGGATTTTGCGATGCGTAGGATAATATCATAATGATAATACAGTTACTGTTTCTTTACATGCGAACAAAGCGTTTAATTGATTTTTTGCGTTTATACGAAGGTACACATTTAAGTCATTATATAGACAGTTAAATAATTTACATCTCTAACCACCATGATTACGTGTCATTACTTGTAACGTATTTTATTCCTTACGTGTTTGAGTGAAGATACAAGAAAATGGCGCAGGAAATGACATATCAGTTAACGATATGCGGGCTAACGGGTGTTTTACATAGGTACCAGGTGTCCTTTTGATACTGACCCGTTAATTTGAAAAATACACGTAGGGTTTCGAACGGGTCATAATTAGTTTTCCATGGACGGTGGCGTTTGTTAACGCTGTTAGCTAAAGGAATTAAACATTCTAAAACTGAATATTATCCTTTTATTTTAAACAGGGTGTTCCATTCATAAACGTCCAAAACCAACAAGGAAATAGAGGATCCCAAGAGTAACAATATTGACTGTACATGTGGGGTTCGATTTTGGACGGTTTAAAAATTACGAATTTTTTTCTATTTTTACCCTACGCTAAGAATTTTATCACTCTGAAGAAAATAACTGCTGCTGCGACGTGATTTTTTTATTGGTGATAGCTGAGTATTATACTCATCTAACCAAACACCATTCATTTAATTATGATTACAATAACCGAATATAGAATTTTTTTTGCAGTATTCTAATGGTTTGTGATAATCTACAAGCGATAAACATGCCCCCTGTTTAAAAAATTACCTTACTATGTGCCAAATTAAAACTGAAGTCTCAGTGAACTTCTCGACTAAAAAAATCTTGTTTCCAAGATCTGTTGTAACCATTTTATTTATGTTTTAGTTATTTTATTTATTTATGTTAATAAAACGCAGATTTTGATAACTTAGATGCTAATCATTTTTTAGTAATATTTACTTTAGTTTACTGTTTAGTGTCATGTTGGGCACATCAAATTGTAGATATTTTTAAGGCCTTTAAACATGCATACAGTAATTTAGAAAAAAATGGAAAAATTGTTAAGAAAGGAAACTTAATTTCCTTGAATATTTCTTTAACTCAGCCTATACATAAACTGTGTTAATGTTTTTTTTTTAAATATTATAATTCAATTTTCCTCTTGGGGAAACAGGTGATTTTACCCCCAAAAATTTTGCAATTTCCTATTTAGTACATTTTAATAAAAGCTTGTTTTTAAAAATATTTATTCCTTTTGTTTCTTGTTGCTATTTTGTTACTTTAAATATTGTTTCTTGGTTATTGTCTTTTACAAATAAAGCACAAAATTATTATTTACGTTATTTTAAAAGTTATTTTAAAAGAATTCAGGTTGGAGTCGGAAAGTGTTTTTAATTTTCTTCTCTAAAACCAAAAGGAATTTCGAATATGACGTAATAACATAAATTGAAGCTAATTAAAACCTTTATAATAAATCATTAACACAGTTCATGTGCAGGATAAGGTAAGAAAAGATTAAAGGAAATTAAATTTCCTTTCTTAACAATTTTTCTCACAATTTTTTTAAAAAATCACTCTGTATGCATGTTTAAAGGCCTTAAAAATATCTACAATTTGCCCAACATGGTCGTCGCTTAAAAAATAAGAAAGTTACAAGTCTGAGGAGTTTTAAGTGGCGCACCTTGTATATGTAGAAAAGTGCGCCCCACCTTTTAAATTTAATAGTCTATTTAAAGACTAAATTTATTTGTAACTGTTTAGGGCGCTACTCATAAAGGCGTGTTCTTTAGTTTTTTAAACTATAATTTTTTCTCCTCCTGTCGCGGAAAATTCGAGTTTATGGGGAGTCGCCGGTGATACAACCATTGCTGAATCCTTAGGGTAGCGTGATGAAATTGTGGGACCACCAACAAGTCGTACCTTGCAATTTGAGAAATAATCCACTCAATCTGGCGCGGCGTTAAAAAAAAAAGGTCAACAGTGCATTTTGTGTAGGATGCGATTTTATTTTCATATTATGTGGGTCGATCCAATATAAGATCCGCCATCTTGAAAATAAGAGTGTAAATGGTTTTTTAAATATATCTTGAAAAGTATAACTCCTACCAAAAAATTATAGAGAGCTTTTACAATTAGATAATTGTATTATCTAATTTAAGCTTTTCTTCTTAATTGAAAAAACTGTATAAAATAAAATTTTCAGTAAAAATGTAAAAAAAAAGGTAGATTGCTTAAAGTCGATTTCATATTACTGTATAATTTATCTTAAGTTATTTATCCTTAAGCCTGAACGTCCCGGTCAGGCAATTTACTCTCTTCAGCGTACTTAGCCAGTCCGTCTAAGTGTACGATTTTCATCTTCGCCTTTTTACTTCTTTGAATCCGATAGACAACGTCTATCGTCATTGATTCGGGTGATGACAGAGTACGGTCCTCCCAAGGCGATTGAAGCGTCGGGGATCTCCATTCTTTCCGCTGCGGGTTGTACAGCCAAACCCGATCACCCACCTTGAATCCTCCTATACTGGCATTCCGATCATAACGAGCTTTCATTCGGTGACTAGCTTTGGTAATCTGCTTTCAGTCATTTTTCGGCTGTTTTCGACTTTAATTCGCATATTTGCTCACGTAAAATGGTTCCTCATTGGCAGCACAATTCTTACACTTGCGACACCAAGCCTCCACATCCTGGCGAGAATCGTTCTCGTACTTTACGTCTTGTTTACGCCAAAGTGTCCGCCGGACGTTTCATTACGCACTTCCTGGAGTACTTCTGGTACACGACACCTGGGAATCACTAGACGCATGTCAACTTGCTTTCCATCCGGGCTTTCCTATGCTCTGTTCAATAGCCCATCTATGACTCGTAGTGAATCCCATTGTGACCATAAAGCCTTCAATCCTTCTCCTTTGTTCGAAACCTTCTTCCATTCCGGTCGCGTTCCTTTTTTCCTTTGTCCAATTCTCCGGAATCTCGTTCCTTTCGTTTACACAGCCTAGTAATGATAGACTGCTCGGGATTCTTCGAAGCTGGCAAACCTTTATTTCTCTGAGGGCATCGTTTTCACTAGCCAGCACTGTCCCAGTGGCATGTACCTCCTCAAGGTTCTACTGTCGACAATCTGGTCTTAATGTCCTAGTTTTCCGCAGCTATAACAATACTACTGGCTTTCCACTACTCTGTTTGCCCGGCCTCTCAAAAAAACTCGTCACCAATTGCTTTACCACTTTGTGCAACTCCGTCAGTATAGCCTCCAGATTCTTCTTGTCCCAATACGACTCTTCGACAACTTCGGCATCTACTTCAAGGGCACGCACCAAAGCCTCGCTAATACTTTGACGCCGCGATATTCTAAGAACTCGCCTGACCTCTTCATCCCTTATGATGCCATCTAAAAAGGCTCACACGGCTAATTGTTCTTGGAATTCTCTGGATGCACTCGGATATGCCAAGTGTGCCAGTCTCGCTACCACAGCTTCGAATTCTTGCAAGCTTTCCCCAGCCTTTTGCATCCGGGATTTCAGCTGAGTCTGGTATACTTGGGCAAAGTGTTGGTCGCCATATCTCAAGTCCAAGGCAGCTTCCAAAACTTTAAAGTCCCTTTGTTTCTCTACCGGGATAGTCTGAAGTAACTCCGATGCTTGACTCCTTAGTGCTAAAACTAATGCCATGGCTTTTTTCTTATTATCCCAGTTATTCGCAGGCGCAGCGAATTGTCTCTTGTACGTTGTCTATGAGCTTTGGCCGTCAAATGAGGGAGGTTTTAATCGAGGACCTGATGATGTTACTAGCTGGCCTCCTTTCTCTCTCAATTATCGTTTAAGGCGCTCTACTTCCCCTTCGACCTCACTCATCTTTCTTTTGATTTGACTGACTTCAGCCTTTACAACTCCCATATCCTCCTTGATTTTGTTAATGATTGAATTCATAGCGTCTTGTTGGATTTTCATTTGTTCACTCAGGATTTTCCTCAGTTCTTCCTGGAGTCTTTCTTGTTCTTCTTTCTTGCTGTTCTTTTTCTTCTTGACGGTGTTTCTCTTCCTCTTGACGTCGTCTTTCTTGTCATTCTTTCTCTTCTTTTTCTCGATGTCTTCTTTCTTGTTCTTCTTTTTCTTCTTTTTCTCGATGTCTTCTTTCTTGTTCTTCTTTTTCTTCTTGACGCCGCTTTTCCTGTTCTTCTTTATCTTCCTGACGTTGCTGCTCCATCGTCTTCCTAAATTCCACAATAGGTCTTACATTTGTTTCTCCCCTGCCATTCTTCTTGTTATGGGCATATAATAACCTTAACCAAGTTTATTGCACAATAATATTAAGAAAATCCAGATATCTCGTCGATATTTTCAAAGGAACTTTCTAAAAAAATATCGAAACAGCACAAAGGAGTCTTATTTAAAGTCACTATCCAGTTGTTAGAGTTCCACTATCTCGAGTAACTTCCAAATAGAATGCTTTAGAAATTTTCTTAAACAAACACAAATAAGTCTTATTTGGTGTCTACAGATTCAGAAAATTCTTTGTTTGGCATTGCGCTATCAACCGACCGCCCACAATAAAGACGTCTACCAGTACTCTAGCAGTAAAGAGTGGGCACACCCATCAAGAGGCATATATGTACACAATTGCATGCTTCGCTCTCTCTTGCCGCGCTCTCGCTTGCTCTTATTGTCAACCCAATACGTACAATTTCCAATATTGTATATCACTTTCCAGTTGACATATTTCAATTATCTTCACTGATTTCGAAATAGAATGTTCTAGAAATTTTCTTAAACTAACACAAACAAGTCTTGTTTAGTGTATATCACTTTCCAGTTAAAAGAATTTGGTTAATCCACTACTAGTTTCCTAATAAGATGTTCTAGAAATTTTCTTAAACTAACACAAACAAGTCTTATTTAGTGTGTCTGTCACTTTCTAGTTGAAAGGATTTAACTATCTCACTAGTTTCCGAATAGAATGTTCTGGAACTTTCCCGAAAACGCACTTTTCACAGCTTTGAGTCCAAAAATAGTCCTTACACAAGGTCCCGTAAGTCAATTCTTCGTGTCACACCTAACTCCCGAGAAGAACACTGTAGAAACCTTCTCGAACGGTCCAGAAATCTTCTGTTATAATTCCGCTTCTGACACCAATTGTTACGTGTTTACACCCTTTTTGTAAATACCCTGTATCGTGGGTTCGGAAATTATAACACCAGAGTAACACTAAACACTAATTTATTTAATTTACGTACTAATTTTAACAATTAATTAGAGTGAAATTACTTAGAAAAAAAACAAACACACCACAGATAGTAGACAACCCCCAAATCCAAAGCCAAGGCTGTCCGGAAGGGGGTTACACATTCGGAAAAACGCAGACATACATCCACACTCACCGGTGTTGTCAATACCGGGGCTGGGGGTCGAACCCAGAGCGCGGTAGCGAATCGATCAGCGTATTTGCCACTCAATACGCCTTAACTTAACCGATTGAGCTTACCGTGCCGGAAAGATAACATACGTCTCGGCTTCGCGCATCACGAATAACAGTTGGCATAATACCAGTGCCGTGCCATCCATTTTTTATTTAAATATTAATGGCAATAGGCAGTACGACGGCCATGCAGCTGTAAAAGTAGGATCGTTACCTAGGTAACAAGCACGCGGTAACGATATCGGCCTCTGCGCATTCTATGACGATGTTATCTTTTCTAAGTAATTTCACTCTACTTTACTAATATTACACTGTGTACTATAATTCACTACTTCAGTCAGTTTGATCTACTCTGCTTATTTTCTGACCATCTGAATTGTACATCAACTAAACTTAAACTTCTCGCTCTGCTTCTCTATACCTTTTATGTACCCAAAGATGAGTGATCTAGAATAGCCTGTCCTGATGTCATCACTCTAGATATTTCCAGACTATTTTACAACTTCCAGACTCTGACTATTTACAACAGCGGACTAACTTTTAGGGACCCAGTCCGCCCCTGCTTGTAACTATGCATATAAAAACAGTTTTCTCTCTTGTTGCAGGTGGTTAAAATTATTCGATCATCGGAAACTGCCGGACGCTACATTTCCTACCGGCTTGTCTGCTGAAACAGATGTCATCCAAGTTCTTCGCCGTTTTGTCTCATTATTACAGTGTCCAATAATTTCTTCAAAAGGACCAATCTAGATAATAGTTAAAAATGTTCAGTTAAATTTTAGGATGAATAACCGTACAAGGCTTAGTGCGAGAGGTAGGTTGAGGACCAAAGTGAACTGGCTTTGTTTTTGTTTAATAGTTTTATTTATTGGTTAGAGAAACGGGTATCGTCAGGATAAAAAACAACCCTTAATTTTGCAAAAAAGGCATCAAAACTTGTTTTTTTTTTCCAATAGGTAACTTCCTTTTCTGGTCACCATACACCACAACTAGTATTACAGTAAAATTAATATTTGACCCGAAACAAATTTGGGACAAACTGATTTTAGTGGGATTGCAATCCTAAAGGGTCCTTTTTAGCTGGCTTAAAGTCCCAAATAATCCAAATTACCTAACTACCCCAAAACCATCGCCTATACAATTTTTTGACATTTTATCAAAAACCTTGTATTTCTTGGCAAATGCACTAGAGATTTTTTATAGAGCATAAAATTTCCAATCAATTGGTATCCATACATATTGTATTCAAGTAAGAGTTAGAGCTAATACAGGCCTCGAAAAATATGACATTTTATAGTAATTGTAAAATCAGAGACATAATCTTCCACTCTGCCATGTACTAACCAGTATTTTAAATACTACAGTAATATATTTTATTTGTAACTAATTGTTTTCTTGATGTTTTTGCTAACCCCTAAATAAAAGTGTTTAAAAAGCAATCCGAGCCACCTTGATATTTTTATGTATTTTTTCGACCTACCTACATTATCCAGCATTTTAAACGTAGGACGAACAGAACACGAGTTATTGTGCAAAAACCAAATTTTGGTGCCTAATTTACAAAATTTAGGGTAATGTTTTTGATGTTTTTGCTAACTCCTAAATAAAAGTGTTTAAAAAAACAGTCCAGGCCACCTTGATATTTTTATGTATTTTTTTCGACCTACCACGCGAATTATTTTTCCATATTTTTTGTTTTTAGTTGAAATATTCATAAAATACAAACGTGAGACGTGCACAATGTGCACATAGTATCAAAAACTTGTTATTATGTGTAAAATAGTGAAAATAAAGAAGAAATTGTATTTTTTGTATAAAGTTTAACATAAAATGCTTGACAAATTTAAGACGTAAGTTTCTAGACATAGGCATTAGAGTAAAATTAATTTAATTCTGTCTTTAAAAACTATAATTAAAATTTAATTTTAGAATGGTGTGTTTCTTTTCTCTATCTTAGGCTGTATGCAGTTGCTGTTACGGGCCTGGGTTCGAATGGTTTGAGGCGGGCCGCGGCCCCCCAATCAAACTTTTCTTGCGGGCCTTTTGAGGAGCTCCTGTAAAACACGTTTTTTGCTTGTTTGACTACTAAATATATGTATTTTATGGAACTTTATTTTGTGATTAATTTGACTTGACTTTCGTTTTGTGAAGTGTGAGGTATTGAAGCATCTGAGCTGGTTCGTTCTGGGCCTCTAAAGCTCCCGGGCCCCAGTTCCGCGGAACCCCTGTAGATTCGCCACTGGCTGTATCAAATTTAATACAAAGTACAGAATGAAAGCTTATATGACTTCTCAATAATTATTTCCACATCCAGTATAGTAACGACAAAAAAATCTCTGAAAATTTTTATTGTTCATTTGAACAATAAAAATTATTTTTACTATTTACAATTTAGGCTTAGAATGTCATGAAACGTCGAGATTTTGAGTTTCAGCAAAAAAAAATCTGTCTGTCGGTCTGTAAACTTTCCTTGTGCGCACGATTTCTCTGAAACCGTTTAAGATATTGACTTGAAATTTGATACACGTATGTACTTTAACGGGATCTGGAACTAGATTATATTTTCAGCTTAAAAATAGGTACGAGTAAATAGATAAATCCAGCAGGTAAGTGTCCATAAAATTGGTATTTAGTATATACAAGAGAAGCTGAGGTCTCAAAAAAATTTTTGACATTAGCCACCTCCATTACCACTCCCTACGCCATTATTAAAGGGGATGAAAAAAATTGTGATTTAGAAGCCTCAAAATATTTTTTTTATTTTATCCACCCCCCTATCACCACCCCCACCCCACTACCGATGTGGAATATCATTTTATGAGTTTTTGGGGAAGACGATTTCAAAAAATATTTTATTATTAATAGTCTAGGTGCCCGCGTACATAAATGCAATTTATACATATCCTCGTATAACTTCTTGTACGGCATAATTGCGCCTAGTCTATCACTTTTTTCCTCTGCGAAAATTTTTGTAAACGCGGCGTTCCTCCTCGGCATGAAAAAGACGATTTCCACGCGTCGGCGTCAGACTGGATAATCGGCAAATATATTTTGTCGGACAATTTGAGAATTGGATTCTACATATATATTTCTAAAAACTGTCCGACAAAAATTTTGGAACGTTAAGGGTGTCTATCACCCTAAACATAACATAACATAACTTTAAAACATTTATTGATAACCAGCTGATTTTTTTCAAGATTGCTTAATAAAAATATGTAGAATCCAATTTTCGAATTGTCGGACAAAATATATTTGCCGATTTTCCAGTCCGACGTGTGGAAATCGTCTTTTTCATGCCGAGGAGGAACGCCGCGTTTACGAAAATTTTCGCAGAGAAAAAAAGTGATAGACTAGGCGCAATTATGCCGTACAAGAAGTTATACGAGGATATGTATAAATTGCATTTATGTACGCGGGCACCTAGACTATAAAGTTCTATAAACAATTATTTCCACATACAAAATTTTTTCGTTGTGAGAGACTTGGATAAAAAATCTGGATGTGGAAGTAGTGATTCCTTGGGCAGCGGTTTTTATTTAAATGATGATTGGCATGTTGTCATTCAAATTGTTTAGTACCAAATATGGTAGATTGTACATGTTTCAAATTCGAAATAAAAATTTTAAGCCCAACATAGGTTATCGTATTTAACAGATATTGGCTGTTGGAAACGCTCGATTGCAACTATTATTTACTTCATAATAGTCTTATTAACATAGATAAGAAATTTAAAAAAAATTACTAAGTTGCTTTTATTTAAAGTAAAAAGTTTTTTCTTAAAAAAAATAGTCAATTTTTTTAATTTTGAAAATAGCATTTAAACCAGTTGTTTTGAACAAAATTTGCTATATACACAATAAATATTTCCTTACAACAATAAAAATAAAGTAAAATGTAGATAGGTAAGTATAAAAAAGACAAAGAGAGTTTTAAGCAACTCCCGATGATGCCAACTTAATTAGGAGAATAGTTCTTTCCACACAGGCTATTTATTAGAATTGTTCATTAAAACAAAAAAACGAACGTAAAAAATTAGCACGTAAGTATGAAAACGAGTTAGACAAATGTAAAGGGGACTTTCAAATTTCAAATCATTTTCGATGATGCTAACCTAATGAAAACATAATTCCGCCTGCGACTCACACGAGCATAGATAGAAACTTATTTATTTTTGTAATTTTTACAACTGAAATTTAGAAAATTATAGTAAACATCATCTCAAATTACATTGTATAGCCGTCACTTTATAGATGAACCTTTAAAAAAATCCAAACTATGATTTTCCAACGGGGTTTTCTTTATTTTAGCGTAAAAAATAAGTTCTCAAAAGTCCATAAAGCCAACTGGACGGCTACAAAAGTTACAGAAGGTCAAAGGTCACTAAAATCAGTTTTTATCTCGTAAATTATCGGTTTTACGTTAATTTTGGCTGTTATAAAATTTGTTTGTGAGATAAGTCTGCATAAAAAGGTTCTATACAAAATTTACGTAGAACCAATTGTTTTTTAGATATAGGATTTTTTTACATGGTGTCCCCTGTAAGACTAATTGATGAGTTACAAGTTATAATTTTGTTGATTAACGTTCGTCTTTGCTGACTTCTTATTCTTCATCTCCGTCTATCTCTTCTATTTCTACTTCGATATTTTCATCATCATCAACAATCATCATCGTTGAACTCAGATTCAACGGTTGTATCCTCAGACATCGTATTGAGACACGACTGGCCCCGACAAGAGCCACACACTACGGAACATGGCAATCCTCTTTTTCTGCATCCACAATTGATGCCACAACCTTTTGTGCAATTGCAGAAAATTGAATTGAGAAGTTCATCTGGTGCAGGAGGAATCAGAGTAGTTATTGGCTCTGATAAATTATTGTTTAAAGTCCAACCCCATTGCTGAGGGTCTAAACCTTTTCCCAGTCAAGTTTGCACCTGGTAATATACCCTGAATAGATGTTGAATAGCTGCTGCTGTGGGTGCAAGTGACGACAATTGCACAGGCTTATTTAGTCTAGTGCATTTTGCAAAACTAAGATAGGTATCTATAATTATCAATTGAAGTATTTTTTTTAGCTCCGTACATACATAGATATAGCTAAAATAAACAATGTGCCACTATCAGCAAGTTTTCTATTTTCTCCAACAACAACAATTAGGAAGTTTCCATTTTTCTCATTTTCTCGTAATAAATAGTGGTAAAAATCTAAAAAATATCTGTATTTTTTTTTATTATCTCTATAAATAAAAAGTTATGGTCCTTCCAAGTTTAAAATGCCGCGATCATCTGGGCTATCGAGCTCAGGCTCGATTACGTCACAATACATGATTCCGCCAACAGCGAGCGGGCGCGGGCACCTTTATACTCGCTGGCAGGCACCGGCAGTTCATAGCCAGCTTGCATTTGAGAGCCGAAAAAATTGCTAAAACATGCAATTTTGGCATGTTCATATTTTTCGAAAAACACCATTTGGACGGCCGTATGATGTCGCGACGTAAAGAGGAAGTCTTCCAGATAAACCTGATCGTAAATTGCACGGCGAAATTCGAAAATTCGGCTCGGCACGATACATTGGCGCAACTAGAGAATTTTTCTGGGGGTGGCCAGGCCCCTTGTGTTTAAAACGCAAAGTTCAGTAGCGGCTCGTGCATAAGATACTTGGGAGTTCTATAGATATGTATGTGTACACGGGGCGGTTAGTGATTGCGCCGTAGGCAAAAGCGCCGCTTCGCAGTTTTTTGTAAATAATGTTAATTTTAAACATTTTTAATTTTATAGAACAAACTTGGTGAGACTCAGTGCAAAATAAAGTAAAAATAAAAAAAAAAACATGGCATACCCCATGTGGGTTTCGAACCTAGGACCCTTGGATTCCGAGTAAAAAACGTAAGAACCACCTAACACGTAAAAAAATGTAAAATTTTTATAAAGACATAAAAATAAAAAAAATAAAATTCTCAAATTTAAACCATTAATAACATTTTTATTTACTGATCGATTTTGTTCAAAAACAATAGGGTTCTTCCCCTAGCTAACACTAACTTATTGTCCAAATTTCAGTACAATCGGATTTTTCTTTCTTAAGTTATCGTGCTTACAAGAAACGTGACGGACGGACAGACGAACGGACGGACGGACAGACGGACATTTTGAAAGTTGTTCAGAATTCGTTCACTAACACAATGATATGAAATTTTTTTCTCTACGAGCGATATTTACGATTTTAGAAATGTGCCGATCAAATACAATATACTCTTCGTTTTTGCGAAGAGTATAAAAACTATACAAATATGTAAATATTATTGGTTTCGAATGGTTTTATCGTGATGTTGACACCATACGACGCACAGTGGGGCCAATTACATCAAAAGTTGGCAGAAATTCGATAAAACAAAAGTCATCAGAGCGGACTAATTTTTCGAGGAACTAATAGCAAGTCAAACATACAAAAAACGGTTTATTTGACGCTATTTATTGTAAGCGGTATACGCCATGCCAGTCTAAACTTGTGCTTAGTGGAGATTAGAAGTTATAAAACTAGAGGAAGCATTATACTCTTCGCCGATTTACTGAGCTTTTTATATAATTGTTACACATTCTATAGGATACTCTTCGCATTTTTCTTGTAAATAATGTTAGTTTTTGGACATTCTAAATTTTGTGATACCAACTTTGTTGTGAAAAAAAAAATATATGAAAAAAAAAATCACGATGCGAGGGATCGAACCCGGGACCCTTGGATTGCGAAACTCTTGCTGCTACACCACCATTTCTTATTACTAAAATTGTTAATGAGTGTAATATATACCATTAGATAATTTATTGTGATTATTAGGAAACACACATTAGTAAAATGTATTAAAAAAAAATAGTGAGAGGAAATAACATTTCGCAAGGTTTCTATTTATTACAAACCATAAAAAAATGTAAAAAATATTTTTTTTAATTTTAAATTATTAATAACTTTTTATTTACCAATCTATTTTGTTAAAAAACAATAGAGTTCTTCCTCTAGCTAACACTAAGTTATTCTCCAAATTTCAATACAATCGTATTTTTCTTTCTTGAGTTATCGTGCTTACAAGAAACGTGACGGACGGACAGACAGACAGACGGACAGACGGACATTTTGAAAGTTGTTCAGAATTCGTTCACTAACATAACGATATAAAAACTTTTTCTCTACGAGCGATATTTACTGATTTAGAAATGTGCCGATCAAATACAATATACTCTTCGTTTTTGCGAAGAGTATAAAAATCAATCAGTGCGTGTGAGTGTTAGTTTGTTTAATTAATTTCTCAGTGAGGTTTCTACAAATTAATTTTTTCTCAGCATGGCTGCTTTACCTATAGGTAAGGTGACAAGTAATTGCTATATCTGTTACTATACTAGTATTATTTAGTTTATACAAATTTATATATACCGACCTGTTTCGTGCGATACAATTTTATGACATTTCTGTAAATCCTTATTGTTTTAAAATGTGCCTGAATCTGCCTGAACTGTGATATATACATAAAGTTATTCGGAATAGTGTGTACTTTAAGGGTAGTAAATAAAAACTTGCTTATATTTGCGGCATTTTAAAATATCATTGCATATTCACGCGACATACGCACGTTACGAATGTTTAAATATTATTTAAATTTTACTTCCACATTCACGAAGTAAAAAAACTTCAGTTTTTTTTTTTGCTTAAATAGGTTTAAAATGCCGTGAAATGTCGAGAAAAGAAATTTAAGCAATAACAAAAGTATTTATGTCTGTCTGTAACTCTTTTGTTGGCAGGAATACTCGGAAACGGTTAGACATATTGACTTGAAATACTGAATAGTGTTTTACAATCAGCCAATCACAGAATCGATTCAATAAATTAAAGTTTATGGTTTAATTAATCAAATGTGAATAAAAATAATTTGTGCCAACTTTTGATGTAATTGGCCCCACTGTGCGACGCTTAAAAGTAAGAGATTTAATATTAGGAACATATTGAAACACATACGCTTCAGATTTTCAATTTTTATTAAAAAAATGTACAAGAAACTGAAACCTAAATTCTAAATCAAAGAACTAATGAATAAAAACATTAAAACAAAACGTTTAGATATTTAAATTGATGGATTTCGAATAATTTAGTGATACATTAGTCGATAAATTTAAATTTTTTTTGCTAATTTTTATTCTTTCCTCTGGGGTGGGCCGTGGCTAGTTTGGGGTGGGTCCGGCCCACCCTGCCCCCCCCCCCCTCTAGTTGCGCCAATGGGCACGAACCAATCAAAAGTGACATTTTGTGACATAATCGAGCACATACACTAAATAAAGGGAACATACGGCGCGCCGCCGACATGGCAAGTGAGCGCGTTGTGTATTGTGACGTCACTGTGGACTGTGGACTTGTTTGTTTGACTAGTTATCTGAAAGACTACTAAATGAGGTTGAATGTACATGATATTTCTAAAATAGGAAACTTCCTAATTGTAGTGCGTTCAGTTGACTGCTACAAAACTGTTTCTATGATTAAAACATCAGCATCATCCGGGGCCTATATGCTATTAATTTTAAACATTTCTAATTTGGCCATTAGTAAAGAAGTAAATCTATTTTTATTTAATTTATTGGACAAGAATTGTTCTTGATTAGAAGCTATTGGCGTTGTCTCTTCGAAAAGCATATCAGTGGATTTTTGAGTTATTTTGATACATCAACGCTGCTTACTATTAGTATTATTATTATTATCAAGGACATCTTGAAAAGAAATTATGCGGATATATGTGCATAGACTATGTTCCTATGCAAAGCTGTGTAAAGTACTATGATAAAGTGTTTCAAGCTCCAAGTACCAAGCACTTAGCCAGAGTGCTTTAAAACATCAAGTACCAAGTACTTTTATTTACAAAGGTACTTCAATTACCAAGTACAGTACTTGAAAAAGTAAAGCACCAAGTACCAAGCTCTCAGAAATATAAATGTCAAGCGATAATATGAGATTAAAAAACAAAAGCAAGATTATTGTCACACCACCATTATGATATGAAGATCATGAAAAATTCAGGAAAAATAAACGCTCTAAAAGAAAATTATTTATGTATTTGTTAGTAAGTAAATGTAGGTACATAATAATATTAATATTATACATAGTGTTTAGGGAGGACCTTTTTGCTGGAATCTGGCATATGACACTATACATTTTTGTCTTGGAGCGAGGTTGACAAACAATTGAAATTACAAAATATCGTCTTTTCTCGCATTTTTATGAATATCTCCTGTCGTATTGGTCGTATTGCAAAAATATAAAATAGAGATTGTTCACAACAAAATTTCAAACAAATTAAGATATACAATATGTACAAACTTCAATTTCACGACAAATATTTGTTTAAACAGCCAAAAGCCATAAATTATTTAAAAGTTTGCGGGCTCATAATAATTATGCCATTAATTTTTTTTTTAATTTAATGCAAAAAGAATGACGGTATCGGCTTCCAATTAACATAAGAGGATATTTATTTTCTTAAATTATTTTTAAACATGTTAAAACTTTTAAGTTTTGTAAAAATAATCGCAAAAATACAGGAGCTAAACGAATTAAAAAAAAAAAAATAAAATTACAAGACATGGTTAAACATAAAATAATTTCGTTAGAGCCAATTAAACGAACCTTTAAAACCTACAGTTTAAAAAATGTTTCTTCAAATTCAATTATTGCAATATATTAAGGCGAAAATAAATTAACTGTCTCAAATTATCATCTCATCACTCCTCAATTATTCTAAAACTAAGACCTATTCTTTATTTCACAATACACAACAGAAATGGTAATCGCCAATTATGGATAACTAAACACTGAACAGTGAATACAGACGACTTTGTTTTTTTATTAGTTACTGACACTTCATGATGAGACTTGTCTGGAAAGGCCTCCAATGAATTTTAAAAAGAGCTTGCACGTACTTTTGAAATACTTCAAGCACTTCAAAAGGATTTCAATTACTTTCTAAAGTAATTGAAGTACTAAAAAGGACTTCAATTACTTCAAAAGTAATTGAAGCACTTTCGAAAGTAATTGAAGCCCTCTGAAAGGGCTTGAAAGCCCCAAGTACTTAAGCAAAGTAATTCAAATGTCAAGTACCAAGTACTTTCTATTAAAAGTAATTGAAGCACAGTTCTTGAAGCCCTAAAAGTGCTTCAGGTACTACTTCAAAGCACTTTACCAGAGTACTTTACCCAGCTCTGTCCTATGTATATATAGATCTTGTTATCTATATACACCACTATACGTATAGAATAGTGGCGCATACACTTTGCTCCGAAGTTTCTCAGCCCAATATCTCAAAAACTATTGGTTCTACGTAAATTTTGTATAGAACCTTTTTTATGCAGATTTATCTCACGAACGTGAACGTTAATTTTGGTTATTATTTAATAACCAAAATTAACGTAAAACCGAGAATTTACGAGATATTTGAGAAAAACTGATTTTCGTGACCTTTGACCTTCTGTAACTTGTGTAGCCGCCCAGTTGGCTTTATGGACTTTTGAGAAATTATTTATGACGCCAAAATAAAGAGAATTCCGCTGGAAAATTTTCGGTTGGATTTTTTTGCGGTTTTAATTTTTTTTTTGTAAAAGTATTGTAATTAAACAATATCTCAAAATTAAATCGAAATTTTAGAACGTAATATTTCATTAGGTACATCATAATATCACATTGCATTTTATCTCTAATGTAGGTTAATTTTGCAGATTATATTTTCACAACTAATAAATAAATTTACACATGAAAATTCCATTAAAAATTTAAAATTACGCCTAGGGGTAATTTTGCGCAATCGATGAACGGTAAACGAATTGCCACCTATTCATAGCGGAAAAATGTTTCCCAATGAAGCTTATTGCGAAACAAATGAGAGTTGCTGCAGTCAAGCGTTGCCAACTGCAAATAACTCTTTCAACAATGAAAATAAAAAATATGTTTAGATTAGTGACGTCTTTTAAACGTGATTTGTGTCGTGCTGCAACTTCTACTCGTTATGATCTTGTGAAATGTTTTAAGTGGTTGATGTGCGTAAGTTAAACGCGACAAAAGGCAGAGGAGCTGATATAGCCCAAGATATTCTGCTGTTCTATCAGACTTAAGTGTTTTAATAGCTGATTTTTAGAATTATTTTCCAGACCTTTACTTATAACTTCCTGTATAAAAGTAAGCTCTCTTCATCAGAACTTAGTTCTTCTTGTGATCCAAAATCCTTCAACATATTAAAAATTTAATTGAAGTTTCAACTTTGAACAGTTCACTTTTAGCCCAGTGTAGCAAGTCACTTCAGTTGGAGAAGGTGTTTCACTCCTTCTATGAAACCACATCAAGAATGCTATAACAGAATTATACCCGTTCAACGAACGTGTTTTGATAGCTGTATTACTCAAGAGGATGACGTTCATCTTCCAAGTGAGTTATAGTTATTATACGCGAGTAGAATACTTTACTTTTTCTACGATCACTCAACAGGAAGTTGCACTTTAAGGTAAAGCAGAAAATAATAATTATGAGAAATTGACAGATTTTTATGGAAAAAATTCAATTCAAACTAGTACAACAAACACATTATTCTGAACAAAAAATAAAGAATGCGTTTTTTTCATTTGAGAATCCGTTTTACAGATAAAAATTATTTTTAGTTGAAAAAATTGTTAAATTATTTGGCCAATATCTCGAAACCTTGTCATTAAAATTTTTTGTACCCATGGAGACTTTTGATCGATCATAGACTACCGCTGCAGTTTCAGCTCCCGGGAGTGAAAGCCAAATTAGATATAAAAGGTGCGGGGTCCTTTGTGCAAATTAGTAAAAAAACCTAACAGTAATTTTAATATTTAAAGAAATCGAAATCTGCATGACAATTTTAATCGAGTTATGGCACACGTGATGTTGAACTTTCGATTTCAAATATAATACATAATATTAAAATTCCATATATTTTTTTAAAAACTTTTATTTAACTTGCAATGTTTGTTTGTATGTGTGTTTGTTTGTATGTTTGTTAGTTTAGGTCAAATCTTGCAAGCTGAATTTCGATTAGTTCTAATTAAGCTAGAGCTTTGAAATTTGGCACACGTGTATAAGTCCGGTGACAATGCAACATAGTATAGCCATTATCGGTCTAAATCCAATATGGCGGGCGTCCCAAGATGGCGGATCGGCTTTTTAGTCACAACCTCCTTGATATGGGTCTCAAATGAAAGGGTTTAACGAGTAAAATACGATAAACAATGTGACGTCATTTAAACCCAATATGGCGGACGTCCCAAGTTGGCGGATCGGCTTTTTAGTCACAACCCCCTTGATATGGGTACCAAATGAAAGGGTTTGACGAGTGAAACACGATAAAAAATGTGACGTCATTGTAAATCCAATATGGCGGACGTCCCAAGATGGCGGATCGGCTTTTTAGTCACAACCCCCTTGATATGGTTATCAAATGAAAAGGTTTGACGAGTAAAATACGATAAAATAATGTTTTTTAACTTCATACACCTGGAAACCAAAAGCTTTGAAGGCGGCCAATTGAGCAAATTAACTATGCAATAGCGCTATATGACCACCCCTAAAGCTTTTGGTTTCCAGGTGTATGAATTTTAAAAAAAATATTTTTACTTTTTAGTAGTTTTTTCAAATAAAAGCTTTTTCTTAAAAATATTTTTTTTTGTATAATTTTATTTAAAGTAGGGCGGTTTTTTTTTCAAAAGTGCACCAAATTTTTCTCGAGGTAACTACGACACATTTTTTCGCCGTAATAGGGTATTACAGTAGGTTCTAGGCCTTTTCCCTCCACCCTTTTTGTGAGATCACGGGGACGCGACTTGGGGGATAATTAGTGGGGGGGGGGGGTAATTAGGGGAAGGTGGGACGAGGTGAAGGATAAAACAAGATTAAAATATGAATAAATAACGTACTACTTATTAATATTTGATGTCATACTGTAAAAGGGTAATACAACATTCTCATGATCTTGCGGGCTAAGCCGCCACGCTAATATTCATAAAATTCTTGAAAGATTGTCTTTATACATTTTTTTTCGTTGAGAGACTTCTGAAATCTGAATGTGGAAATAGTAATTGGACAGCGGTTTTGTCTCTTCAAACATGCACACATCCCACAGCAGAATCTCCGTAAAAATTCCTTCTAGATCTATAATTAATTCATTCCATGTATATTTTTGCTAGTAGTCAATAACAGGACCACAAAATAGTTTTGCAAGGTGCGCCGGTCCAAATCCAGTGTAGCAAATGTTTTTGGGATCGCTGAAACCGAATCTGAAACTTACTTGGCCCCATCACGTCAGGTTTTTTTTTTTAAATTAAGAACAATTTTTTTAATCGATTTCATGTTACGAAAATATTCGAAGATTTGGCCGGTAATCTGAATTAATTCACAAATCGAGTATTATTTTTGTAGTAACATTCACATGGTGCCCAATATAAAAGAATAGTTTCCTTCACCATGTAGAAGTTAAATAAATAAAAGAAGTTACTGAAAAAGTCGAAAAAAAAAAAATGTTTTTAAACATCTCTAAGTGAGAAATAAAATTTCACTCAGTTTTACAAATATATAATAAGTATTAGTGGAAAGTAGCAAGGAACTGTACTTTATTACCTAATATCAATTTGTAATCGGTGGAAAAATAAATAATTTCAAAACTGCAGTTTTCATCTACAGTTTTAAGGTGCCCCTTAATTTAAAAAAAAATCCTGACGTGGTAGGAAAGGTTTCAGCCACACCAAAAACATAAATATGCTACACCAAAAACATAAATATGCTACACTGGGCCTGGTTCGGTGCACCACGCAAAAATATTTTGTGGTCCTGTGTAATTTATTAAATCAATACAAATATATTTTTGTGTCTAATAGAACTAAACATACCTCTTAGTCCAATCAATGAATGCTCAAAAGGGGATTGTAGAGAACATTTTGGAGATAATTTTTCTCTTCAGGGATGTGTTGGGGGTAGTCAGGAGGTAAACATACTGAGAGATCCCCGCCCCTAGCCCCGCCGCTTCAGGGGGAGAGGGGGGTGGAAAGGTTCCTTTTTTCGATTCTTCGCATATAACTCGGAAATGATGCGTCGTATGGGAAAAGGTAATCTAAGCAAAATTAAACGTAATTAAATTTTCCCCAAGAATGTTTTCTTCCTATGTGTTATATTTTACGAGATATTCGTCAGCGAAAATCGATAATTAATAAAAAAAAATCAATTGTGTACCTTGAATATTTCTATCAAAGCGGTTTACCGTGGTCTGCTAATAAATCACAGTCACAAAACAATCTTTATTTTACAACACTGGACGTATTTACTAACGTAATATTTTGTCGAAATCTATACATTTCCTTAAATAGACAGTGTGACTCACTTAAAATGAAGATTCCCTTATAACTGTTTCATTTTGTTTCCGATTTGAATCAAATTTTACTCAAGTATAGAACAAATTAGGATCTACCGGATCCCGGATTCGGATTCAGCGACCGAAAATACATGGGGATACATGGGTTTGGTTCGCTGCTTTGAACTTTTATTTTTTTTATGGGGCTGTGTTATTTCTATTTTGAAGGCGTTTATTACTATGCTAGTAGGTTTAAACCAATATTTTTGTGTTTTATCAACTGAATTATCCTGGGATTTATTTACATTTTAAAACAATAGTAAAATAAACTGATATACCTGCTACACCGCGAACTTCATCAAGTGGAAAGTTTCCGTATTTTTATTTTATAAAATATGCCACCATAAACATGTCCGCAGTTTGTAAATTGTCCGTTTGTCACTTTGAAAAACCTTCATCGGGCGTTTGAAACAAGCTTTACATTTCTAAAGCTTTGGTAAATGGTAAATTAGCACCCAATATTTCTAACCACACAAATATCCAGTGTCGGACTGGATCTAAATGCCCCCGGGCAAATCCTATCTGTGGCTCTTCTTTTTAATTCGTGTTTGGTTTCTGTCGATACGAAAATTGCCGAAAGGATTATTACTCTAACTTACGTGACGTCAAAAAATATCTATTGCTCCAGAGAAAAAATCATTTTATTAAAGATAAAGCAATAGAATAACTTAATAGTAAATACGAGAGTAAATATACAGTACCTATTTACGCAACAAAAACAACACAGCCCCACAAAAAAAATTAAAGTCCTGTACCAGAGACGTGAATACATAGATTTTGTGTATTTTTTTATGCTGAATCTGAATACGCAGCCAAAAATGGGGATTACCCAGGTAGTTTTTTAGTAAAACGCAAAAACATCCTCTAAAATAGAGTAATACGGTAAAGCTTTATAATGAAATGCAACAATATGTAAATACTTTGAGAAAACATGTTAAAATAAGATTTTGAGCATTAGAAAGAAATATATGCAAGTTAAATCCATACCCACCCCCAAGAGGGGGTTAATTCCACCTCCAAGATCAAATAAAGAATGTTATAGTACAAAACAATGTGAAAAGCCATAGCCTCGTAGTTTGTAATTCCAAATATACAAATGTAGGTTGACAAACAATACACCTAAAAGATATAATCTTATTTTTAAGATTTTTTAAACCACCTTTGAGTCACATATTTTTCTACTCAATAGTTTGGTCTTAATTTTGTTATCGCGGGTTTTTGGTGTCGCTGATTGTGAATCTGAAGTCAGAATCCGAAAATTCCTGAATAAAAGATGGCGTACCCAATATGGCGGATGTAAAAATCGGAAAAGCATTCAAAATTAGAAGATTATGGCTGAAACTTGTTACTCGGGGGTTTTTGGAGTCGCTGATCACGATTCTGGGGTCTTAATTTGCAAATTCTTAAATCCAAAATGGCGGATTAAAAAGTACCATAGAAATTGGTATTTACCACCCAAAGAAATATATTATGAATGTTTAAAAAAATTGAGGCATTTGAGTAAAAATAGGCAAATGTCTAAAAATGAGAAACAAGGAATATAAATTCGATTTGCAGTGTGCAGTCTCGCTTAAATGTGAAAGTGAGGACGAATAAAATAGGGACGATTTGGAGCCAAATATATAAAACTGATCATCGTGGCAATATCGTGGGAAATTATAATTTCAAGCTTGAAAGTATCACTTCCTAACGAGTTACATAAGCTGGGTGAAAAATTTGAATGGCGAATAGTACATTATTATTATTAATCTTATGACCACGTCTAGAGGGCGAGCGTAGAGACGACTTCAATGTGAATATCAGTCGATATTCCGTTGAAGCAACGTCGAGCGCGGTTAGTACTTGAATGGGCTCCCATCTTGGGAAATACAGCGTTCTCGCCCCAACTTCTAGAGGCTTGTATATCAGTGTATACTCGGAAGTTACGTAATTTCAGACGAGGATTACGTAGTGGATATACCATCCTTCGGAGGGGATGTAAAGCAGGCGGTCCCTTGTCTATTAAATGTTAGGCAAGTAAAAGATCCCTACTCTTCTTAAGGGAAGAGGTTCGGCAAAATTTCCAGGTTGGAGGTAGCTCGTCTCCTGGCGTCGGTGATAGGCCCTGGTAGCGGAAATAGGCCGACGTTAAACAGTTAAAAAAAAATGACCACGTCGGGGTAGCTGTCAGTTTGACATCTGTCAAAGTGACGTTTACTCCCTTTGACACCTGCCAGTTTGACATCTGTCAAAATGACGTTTATGCCGTTTGACATCTGTCAGTTTGACATATGTCAAAATGACCTTTATCCCGTTTGACCTCTGTCAGTTTGACATCATCTGTCAATTTGACATCTGTAAGTTTGACAGGCAATTTTTTATATATAATTTTTACCAAATAGGCGTCTACAGAGAATCGTGATCAGCATCTCCAAAAACCTATGAGTAACAAGTTTCAGCCATAATCTTCAAATTTTGAATGCTTTTCCGATTTTTTACATTCGCCATATTGGATCCGCCATCTTTTATTCAGGAATATTCGGATTCGGACTTCAGATTCGTAATCAGCGACCTCAAATACCCGCGGTAACAAAATTTAGACCAAACCATTGAATAGAAAAATATGTGACTCAAAGGGGTAAGAAATACCTAGGGCCTGCAGCCTTCAAGCCCCTTAAAAATAAGATTATATTATATTTTTTAGGTATATTGTCTGTCAACCTACATTTGTATATTTGGAATTACAAACTACGAGGCTATGGCTTTTCACATTGTTTTGCACTATAGCATTCTTTATTTGATCTTAAAAGTGGAATTAACCCCCTCGTAGAGGTGGATATGGATTTAATTTGCATATATTTCTTTCTAATGCTCAAAATCTTATTATAAAATGTTTTCTCAAAGTATTTATAAATTATGGCGTTTCTTATAAAGCTTTACCGTATCTCTCTATTTTAGGGGATGTTTTGGCGTTTTACTAAAAAACTACCTGGGTAACCCATATTTTTGGCTGCAGATTCGGATTCAGCATGAAAAAATACACAAAACCTATGTATTCACGTCTCTGGTACAGAACTGTTATTTTTTTTGTGGGGCTGTGTAATTAAAAAATAATAATGTATAGTAGTCTCCATATTATTAATACATATAAAAGACACCTCATAAGTAGCCAGGACCGCGCGAAAGTATCTAAAATAAATCATGCTAAACAATTGAATATAAAGATTCAAAATTTTTCAGTTCATGCCAGTAGACCAGGGAAATTAGATAAAAATAACTAAATTTTGAAGTACAGCTCGGATCGAGATACGGTTTTCGGCATCGTTTTCGGAAAAATATTAGGAAAAAAGTCTACATATATATAGTGAATAAGCCGTTCGAAGAAAATTGCATAGAGGGTGCATAAAATGCATCTAAAGGGCATAATTTTTTGAAAAATTCTAGAAATTGATTCTAGAGACGCTGAGTCCAAATCTGACATCGAAACTTACCAGGGATGTTCGGGGGGTGGGTGGGGGTGAAATCGAGTGAAAAGTCAAAGTTTCCAAAAATCACTTGGGAATCGCTTCCCGGGGGCTTCCGAGGTCGCTGAGTCCAAATCTGACATCGAAACTTACCAGGGATGCTGGGTGGTTCTACGGGGGTGGGAGGGGGTGAAATCGAGTGAAAAATTCAAAGTGCCCAAAAATCACGTGAGAATTGGTTCGCGGGGGCTTTCGAGGTCGCTGAGTCCAAATCTGAAATCGATACTTACCAGGGATGCTCGGGGGTGGCTCTACGGGGGTGGGAGGGGGTTAATTTGAGTGAAAAATTTAAAGTGACCAAAATATATTTTTTTGAATACATCATACATATTACTATTACACGTAATGCTTTGTTATTCACATACAAATTATTCGACATGATATTTGCATACATTATACATCATTGTCGGAGAGTATTCATGATATAACAGTCAATCGATCATAAAATCATCAAAATGATAACGGATGGACCTAAAACGGTTATTATCTGGAAAACAATATCGAATAAACGAAAAAATTTGCTTGAAAAGTACATGCATGATTATTCCACATTATTTTTTTGGTTATTTACAACAAAGATACAATTTACAATCAGTCAGTGAATAACGAGGCACTACTTACAAATCTTCACTACACAATTGATACTTTTCAAAAAATCAAAATAAAATTGATACTTGTCCACTGGTCACAACTAACAATTTAGTAGATACATGTGGAAATATAAAAACAGTTTTTAACTGCCAATGTTCCAAGGCAAGATTTTTTCGAAAAAATTCTAAGAACGACTCAATACACATCCAACGTGGTCGAGAACGTGACTAACGCACTGCTGGGGACTCTCTCTTTAAGTATAGAAATACGTTACAAGCTGCTCCCACTTACACTGCGCAGCTGCCGCTACCTGAATATATAGTAATACTATTTATATATTGAGCCCGATCGGTATCGAGGCTCTCTGATTTGTCGTCGATAATCTTCGCGCCTTTTCCGAAACGAAAGGAATTTTTCAATGTATATCTATACTAGTGCACAAGTTTATGATGATCGAAAACGTGCGACACTATTTTCTTTGCGACGACCCCCGAGCATCCCTGGTAAGTTTCGATGTCAGATTTGGACTCAGCAACCTCGAAAGCCCCCGGGAAGCGATTTCCTCGTGATTTTTGAGCACTTTGAATTTTTCACTCGATTTCACCCCTTCCCACTCCCGAGCATTCCTGATAAGTTTCGATGTCAGATTTGAAGTCAGCGACCTCGAAAGCTCCCGGGAAGCGATTCCCACGAGATTTTCACGGCTTTCTATCAATTTCTAGAATTTTTAAAAAAACTATGCACGTTAGATGCATTCATGCACCTATGCAATTTTCTTCGAACGGCTTATTCACTATATGTAGATTTTTTTTCTAATATTTTTCCGAAAACGATGCCGAAAACCGCATCTCGATCCGAGCTGTACTTCAAAATTTAGTTATTCCGGGCAAAATTGATCTAATTTCCCTGATCTACAGGACCAGATTAAGGATTGGCGCCTCCTTAGGCAAATTAAATATTTGCGCTCTCTTATCTGTAGGTGGGGTTGCGGGAATTGGAAATGCGCCGCAGGCTCAAATTAAAGATTAGAAATTTGACTTAAAATTGTGTTGCCTTCGAGAACTAGGTTTCTTGGGCGCAAAACAAAAATATAAAATACCAATAAAAAATTGCAGTACCTATATTTTCCTTCGAACTAAATATAAACATTAAATATAATTGTAACAGATGAAAAACAAAATTAAATACAGTCGAATTTCCATAACTCGAATCAGGGGATTAAAAATCAGTTCGAGTTAGAGAAACTTTGAGTTATGGGAACTTTTTAGTAAAGATAATCGATATTTATTGCTTTGAATTGCTTCGAGATATAGAAGACTTCGAGTTATGGAAGTTCGAGTTACGGAAGTTCGACCCTAGACAATTGCCTAGTTTATCTGTTGGATCAATGGCGCAGCCAGAAAATTCATGGGGGGGGGGGGCAATAGAACCGGCCTCCCCAGAGGATGAGGAAAATTTTTCAGAAAATGGTTGAAAACGGATGTTTATGTAGATTCCTCAACTAGATAATATTGGCATTAATTACAAAATATTTATTTCAAGGGATAATTTGGATACTGCTTTGTACTGATATATATTATGCTTCTTTATTTTTTGGCTCATGGAAGACCGCTTGGGGGGGGGGGGGGGGGCATGGCTCCCCCCCTGGCTGCGCCCATGTGTTGGATAATCCGCCCCTGGTTCATGCTATATTGTAATTGTAATTAAAGGCCTAAGTATCTGTCGCTGTTGATTTGGTTAACTATTAAACTAACTACTCTCTCTAACTAACTACTACTGCTATCTTCGTCAGCGTCATGTGTCACTATGCAAGGCAATCTACGTAAGGGTAATCACACGGGTCGCGTAAATGCAATATTCGATTGGATACATTGACGTTCTACTAATTTTTGTACGTAAAAATAGTACAAATTCGCAAGTACCTTATTCGTTTACTCGATTCGACCGACACTAACGGCATGTAGCATTGTAGGTTATAAAAATTTTTCATTGGCTCAATGCTGGCCCCATTATATGAGGGTACTTTGGCCCACCGGACATTTGCCCGGTTGCCCGTCGACCCAGTCCGACACTGGAAATATCTGACGTCAGTGCACAGGTTGATATCACAGTTAATGGAGGCGCGTAACAAGAATAGCTTAAATTATGCGGACTTTAATAACTTATATTTAATATAAGGAATTGAAAAATGTTTTCTTTTGTGAACTACAAGTTTTTCAACGATATTAGCTTACGTTTGTGCATATTATTTTCCAAATTTAATTTTTATGTAAGTTCCCTATTCCGACGCTTCTATACCTACCTGCCCATTTTTTTACAGAACTTAAAAATACATGACTGCGGTTTTAATAGAATTTTGCCCTCGGAGACAAACATATCCAATCGTATCTCTTAGCTTTGTTACTTTATAATTGATATATCACACAGTCGTCCTTAACTTAGAGGCACAATAGTATTAGATTGAATTGTTTCTTTTGATCAATAATGATTATTGTTTTACGATGCGTTTTCCTAGACGCGCTGAATACGCCTATTGTATCCTGAGACAATTGTTGGGACGTGATAAAAGGACCCAATACAATAGTGCAATAGGACGGGAGTAGGCATTGGCATCGGGCATCGCAGCCAACTAAGATCAATAATCTGTGGCAAGATCCTGTCGTCCTCGGCCGTGTCCCGTACCAAATTATGCAAACCCTCTGTTAATAGTTAATCAATGAACAATCGCACCGCACACCGCGACTCGACGGCACGTTCAAACGACGCTGCCTCGACGCCCCTCTCCTAGGCGCTTCTTTTATCGCACCAGAATTGAAAACGCTCCGATGCCAACTATAGGTGACCGCGTGAGCCTACCCGTAGTATTTTCCTCGAATAAACTTACGGAATATTGAATTCAATCCGAATAGATCTTGAGAAAGCCTCTTACATCATGTATAACTAGCTAGCAAAATATACACGATGTTTAATTGTCTACGAACCGTTGGTATTAAATTATTTAATAACAATAACGTTCGGCAAAATTTCCAGGTTGGGGGTAGCTCGTCTCCTGGCGTCGGTGATAGGCCCTGGTAGCGGAAATAGGCCAACGTTAAATAGTTAAAATAATAATAATAATAATAATAATAATAATAATAATAATAATAATAATAATATGACAGTAACGACGAGAGCGGTCTCAATGTAGTGCAGGAAAGCAATATGCAGGAGAGTAATATAAAAAGAAGCTTTAGTAAATTACTTCCACATCCAGTGGAAGTATAGTAACGACAAAAAAATTTTTAAAAATTTTTATTGTTTAAATAGGCTTAGAATGTCATGAAACGTCGAGATTTCAAGTTTGAGCGAAAAAAAAATTTATGTCTGTCGGTCTGTAACTTTTTTTGTGCGCACGTTTACTCTGGAACCGTTTGAGATATTGACTTGAAATTTGGTACACATATGTACTTTAACGATATCTAGAACTAGATTATATTTTCATCTTGTTCCGTCGAAGGGTTGGGGGGTAAATTGGGGTAAATTTGGGGAAAATAGGTAAATCAAGCAGGTAAGAGTCCATAAAATTGGTATTTATTATATACAAGAGAAGCTAAGGTCTCAAAAAAAATTTTGGCATTGGCCACCCCCACTCCATTATTAAAGGGGATGAAAAAAAAAATGTGATTTAGTGTGTGTACAAGAACCAGAAACCTCAAAATATTTTTTTACTTTATCCACCACCCCCCCCCCTCTCCCAGCCCATGTCACCACCCCCACCCCACTACCGATGTGGGGTATCGTTTTATGGGTTTTTGGGGTAGAGGATTTCAAATATTATATTATTACAGTTCCATAAACAATTATTTCCAGATACAAAATTTTTTCGTTGTGTGACGGATAGAAAATCCTGATGTGGAAGTAGTGATTCCTTGGGCAGCGGTTTTTTTATTCGAATATGGAGGCATAGATCCTTGTGATTAGCCAACACTCCAAAAAATTAAATTTAAATCGAACACAACTTAAAATAACTGAAGTGAATGATATACTGAGAAAAGTCATACTGCCTGCCATGCACTTAGAGGAATTGCACTTACTTATGTATTGTGCAGCAATGGCCGTTCTCACTGAGAATCAGAGCTTCAAAGTCGGGTCTTATAGGAAATATGGAAAGCCAAACTGGGAAATAAGGCTCGAAAATAAAATTGAGTACCTAAGAAAAGACACAGCTAGAACCCAACAATATTACTATGGCGATCGCACTATCAGACTAACCAAGAAACTGCCCAAAAAACTTAAGCAGGAAATTGCACAGAGACAGAGACCCACGAGAGAACACCCAAGTCCTGTTCCAACTATCTCGATACATTAAAACAGCAAATCGTTGTATATGCAACTCGGCTGCGACGATATAGAGACGGCAAAGAGAGAAAAATACAGAACTTGTTTAGGATTAACAAAAAGAAATTTTACAGAGAACTCGAGGATAGTAAAGGCGAAGCAAAAAAAATACCTGGGACAGAAGATGTAGAGGAATTCTGGGCTAGCATATGGGAAGAACGTGCTCAACATAATGAAGATTCAACTTTAATAAAGAAAGAGGAGAGGCGACAAAGACAAGTACCAGCGATGGACAATGGACATCCCAGAAATACAGGTGACAGATGTAGCAAAAGCTGTGAAAGGGACAGCAAACTGGAAGACGCCATGGCGTCAATTTTTGGTACAAACATCTAAGATGCTATACCAACCTCTAAGCGTCCAGTTTAACATCGTCATTAAAGACCCATTAGAGACCCAACAGCTATACTCTCCCTAAATTTTTAACAAAAGGTGTTACTTACCTACTAGCGAAGAACCAAAATACATCCAGCCCAGTATCGGCCAATAACATGTGTGCCCACGTTGTACAAAATTCTCTCTTCCATTATATGCTCTAAGATTTATGACCACCTGGACCAAAAAAATATATTGACTGAGGAGCAAAAGGAATCTAAAAAAAGAGTATTAAGGTGCAAGGAACAACTCATAATTAATGAAGTGATTTTAGAACACATACGAAAGGCAAAGAGGAAACTAAAGATGGTCTATGTAGACTATAGGAAAGCTTTTGACTCCATACCACACTTATGACTTATACAGGTTCTCTTTATTTACAAGATTCACCACCCCATACTTACCAGATTCCTGGAAACGACTATGTCCAACTGATCTACAGTTCTGTGCCTGACATCAGGGGAGAACGTATCCAGACTGGCGAGATACACATTAGGAGAAGAATATACCAAGGAGTGCTCTCTGGTTTTGTCTCGCTCTCAACCCATCGTCAGGAATACTTAAAAGTACGAAGTACGGAGTTAACATTAAAACAGACCAAAACAATCTAAATCTTATTCATTTATTTTATATGGATGATTTTAAACTATATGCATCAAATCAGAAACAACTCGAGAGCGTACTTAAACTTGTCTACCAAATGAGTACGGATATTGGAATGGCATTTTTGGAGTAGACAAATGCAAAACTGTTACACTAGAGAACGGAAATTTAAGAGATACGCCAACACTCGAAATCAATGAAACTACGCACATAGAATCGATTTACACGGAGTCTTATACATGTCTAGGAATAGCACAAAAGCACAAAATCACCCATAGTAATGTTAAAGGAAAACTACGTACAACCTTTGAGAAAAGGCTCACCCAACTTCTTAAGACCAAACTGAGTGCTAAGAATATGACTAAGGCTATTAACACATATGCTATTCCCTCTCTGTAATGTATTCATTAGGTATAATAAAATGGTCTAACACCAACCTTGACAGCTTAAACCGGATACTAAGAGTCAGCTTGGCAAAATTTCGCATGCATGATCCAACAGCTAGCAAAGAGAGAGTGCACTTACCCAGGGCTAATGGGGGGAGGGATATTATAGATATAAAAGACGCGTGCGATGAACAAATAGAAGAAGTGAAGAACTACTTTCAGATAAAGGCAAATAATCTACTCCACCGGACAATCATAAGCGTTGACGCAAATCGTACACCGCCCAATCTTCGAGCCAAACAAGAAGAAATTCACCTCCATAGCGTACAACAAAAACTTGAGGACTGGAAGAAAAAAGAAATACATGGAAGATTCTACAATGCACTCCAGAATGAAAACATCGATGCTCAAGCTTCAGTTTCATGATTGATCCAAGGGAATCTAAACCCAGAGACAGAGGTTTATGGTCGCAATTCAAGATCAAGTGATAAAAACTCGGAATTGACAAAAATATGTCCTCCAAGAACATATTCCCACGGATAAATGTAGAAAGTGTCACGTGCAAGTTGATAACATTGACCATATAACGTTAGGCTGCGAAAAACTCGCAAAAACGAAGTACATTGATAGACACAATCAAGTTGCAAATGTGATCCATCTAGAACTGCTAACAAAATATATACCTGGGAGTGATATAACTGAGCATTGTCGGCACGTACCAAACCCAGTTGAGGAAAACAACAATTATAAGATATACTGGAAAAAAGGAATACTGACAGATAGGACCATCACACACAACAGACCCTATATAACACTTACACAGATAAAACCAAAAAGAAAGCTTGCCTGATTGACATATCTATCCTTAACAACCACAAATATGAAGAAAGGATGGAGAAATATGAGGCCCTAGCCTGCGAAATGAAACATCTATGGAATTTTGAAACTGTTACTGTAGTTCCTCTATTAATTTCTTCTACTGAACTCGTCCCAAAAACATTAAAGAAAAACCTAAAAATGTTAAACTCGCCAGAACACACTTACCTGTTGATACGAAAAGCTACACTATTGCAAACTGCGAATATTGTAAAATCTTTCCTGAGAGACACATCTGAGGCGAATTGAAGCTTGGTCCTCGACTCGCTGCATTCGTCATATTACCAGAAAAGCGGGGGTAAATCCATTGGTTCAAAATGTCAGTAAGCTCTCATACGTGTATTTTGAGAGACTCCCAAACAATTCTAGAGTAAAATACTTTAAACGACCATTTGCGATTTTGAAGAAAAGCGTCATTTTTTATGGGGTTGGCGAACACATTTTTGCGTATTTAAACTTTTAGCCTCCATAAAAATGTCAGTAACTATTATTTCGTGCTTATATAGGATACGTTGGAGTATTTGCACCTTGTTAGTATAAAAACGACCTTCGGTACGTCATAGCGGCAAAGGCCGTTTTTCCAAAATGTTCGGAAATGATCGCTAAAAATGTCAGTAAGAAGTATTTTTGCAACATTTGGTTCATGAAAAAACAAATTTTGACACTTACTGACAAAACGACCTTGGGTGGGACCACATAAAATTTCAAACTTCGTTTGCCCTAACAGGGTTACTGACAAAATGAGAGAGTCTCCATTTTTTGACGCCGTGTTACGCTCTATAACAGCTTCGACTGTTTCGACTTGTCTAAGAACTGTAAGACTTAATTTAAAATCGTTGGCGCGGTGTATGCAAAGCTCCCCTCAAAGAGTATGAGCGGGTAGCAATGTAAAAAGTGCCCCCGCATCTACAGAACTAAAATGGCTTCCATAAGATGTCTCGTATGCTGACTGTCTTCTGTACAAAGTTTTAAGCTCGTGGACTCTGCATGAGGTGGAAAAAAAAAATAATTTACCCCTAAATGTTTTTTTTTTTTTCTCACCTCCTATTTGACGGATCGCTTTGTAATTTGGCATAAATAATATTAGTGTTAGGATAGTTTATTTTAAAAAATATTACTCTTCTACGATGATTTTATGCATTAAAAAAAAATTAATATATTTTTTCAATGGCCTGAAGGGTGACTACCCTGTTTGACGCTATTACCATATTTTGATATAATATGTATTTATACTATAACTATAACATATAACAGTTATAGTTTTATTAATGCGGTGGAACAGGATAAAAATAAATAAAAATCATCTGAACTTGTTTATTATTTAATATTTAGATAGGTAATCATATAATTCATTCATGTTTAGTTATTTCACTTCAGATAAGACATCGCAAAGAAAAAGAAGAACAAGAAAAGCGACGTCAGGAAGAAACAGAAGCGCAAGAAAGCAGGCGGCGTCAAGAAGAAAGATACGAATTGAAGGAAATAATGGAAGACCTGGAAATAAGGCGTCAAGAGGAGAAAGAAGAACAAGAAAGACAACGCCAACAAGAAAAAAAGGAACAAGAAAGACGCCAGGAAGAACTGAGGAAAATTCTGAGCGATCAAATGAAAATCCAACAAGGCGCTATGAATTCAATCACTAACGAAATCAAAGAAGAGATAAAGAAGGTCAAAGATAAAATAGGTGTGGTCAAAACAGAAGTCAGTCAAGTCAAAGGGGAACAAAATTCAGTTGAGAACCATAACAGGTCTTCTGACGAGACACTTTCCCGGTAAGAAGTACCTGCATCTAATTGGAAAGTTTGCTGGCGACCTTAACTGCAGACTGTGCGGTGGGGTACCAGAAACTGTAGAACATATTATACATGACTGCGAGGCATTGGTCTGCAGAAGGTATAATATTTACGGGCAAACACAAACATACCCGAAAACCATCAAGACTCGTCCATTTTCAGACCTGTATCACCTTGTCAGTGACACAGGAATATTAAAATGGACAGTGTAAACTAAAAACTAAAAAAAAACGGGGCGAGCACAATAAGCCCAGGAGGCTGCAGTGCCTTCGGAGTATTCTATACAGACGAGCCCTAAGAGGAGGGATTTTAGTCAGTTGGAGGGTGACACTCAGACCTATTCTTAGTTGGGATAGGCAGCCCGTGAAGGTTTCCCCTCCTAGCCAAAAAAAAAAGTCAAAGGCGACATCAAAGAAAAGATGAGTGAGGTCGAAGGAGAAGTGGAGCGCCTTAAACGACAATTGAGAGAGAAAGGAGGCCTGCTGGTAGCATCATCAGGTCCTCGTTTAAAACCTCCCTCATTTGATGGCCAAAGCTCATGGACAACGTACAAGAGACACTTTGAAGGCGGCTGCAAGGGCGAATAACTGAGATAACGAGGAAAAGGCTATGACATTAGTTCTGGCGCTAAGAAGCCAGGCCTCAGAGTTACTTCAGACCATCCCGGTGGAGAAACAAAGGGACTTCAAAGTCTTGGAAGCTGCATTAGACTTAAGATATGGCGACCAACACCTTGCCCAAGTATACCAGGCTCAGCTAAAATCAAGGACGCAAAAGGTTGGGGAAAGCTTACAAGAATTCGATGCTGCGATAGAGAGACTGGCACACCTGGCATATCCGAGTGCACCAAGAGAATTTCAGGAACAACTAGCCGTGGGAGACTTTTTAGATGGCATCAGGGCCGAAGAGGTCAGGCGAATTCTTAGAATATCCCATCAAAGTATTAGCGAGGCTTTGGAGGCCCTCGAAGTAGAAACTGCCTTTAAAGACACCCCGCGGTCAGAAGTGCGTGCTGTGACAGTTGAAGAGGCACTAAAAATACAAAATAAGTAATTTTTTAATTGGCTACCGGACCGCTGGCTACTCACGCCCCCGCTCTGCCGCAGTCGCATGTATTACAAATCTCCGTAACTCCATCTCATACTGTTACGTTCTCATATATAGTATCTTATCTCCGGAATTTTAAGTGTGTGTATCGTACTCGTGGTTTTCTTATGTTTTTTGTATTGTACCTAATACTTAATTTTTCCCTTTTTAAAAAACTTAGATAGTCGTTAGTGTTATGCACGAAATGGAGGAAGTTCTAAAACTGATAGCAATAGTTCTGAGAGCAAAATTAGCTCACTTAATTTAAAACGCAAAAACAGTAACAATGTAAAAAAATTGGTGGTACTATAATCGAATCAACCAATAAAACTTTCTTTACTGCCACAGTTAGATGAGGAAAGTGACTTGGATAAATAATTTTGTTTTTTATGAGTTATCATGTTCCTAATAGTTAATAAAATAAGTCTTATAGATGTTCGTATGTAATAATAATAATAGCCTGTCTAATGCCTTAAGTGAATCCCATTGCGACCACAAAGCCTTCAATCCTACTCCTTTGTTTGAGACATCCTTCCATTCTGGTCGGGTTCCTTTTTCCTTTGCTAGCAATATGGGTCCAATTTCTACATCACTCAGTTACTCTTGTCTGAATGAATTATATGATTACCTATCTAAATATTAAATAATATACTCGTAATATTGCAAGTTCAGATAATTACTTCCACATCCAGTATAGTAACGACAAAAAATTTTTTTTAAATTTTTATTGTTCAAATAGGCTTAGAATATCATGAAACGTCGAGATTTCAAGTTTGGGCGAAAAAAAAATTTCTGTCTGTTTGTCGGTCTGTAACTTTTTTTGTGCCCACGTTTACTCTGGAACCGTTTGAGATATTGACTTGAAATTTGGTACACATATGTACTTTAACGAGATCTAGAACTAGATTATATTTTCATCTTGTTCCGTCGAAGGGGGGGGTAAATTGTGGTAAATTTGGAGTAAATAGGTAAATCAAGCAGGTAAGAGTTCATAAAATTGATATTTAGTATAGACAAGAGAAGCTAAGGTCTCAAGAAAAATTTTGGCATTAGCCACCCCCATTACCACCCCCACTCCATTATTGAAGGGGATGAAAAAAAAATGTGATTTAGTGTGTGTACAAGAACCAGAAACCTCAAAATATTTTTTTACTTTATCCACCCCCCCACTCCCACCCCCTGTCACCACCCCCACCCCACTACCGATGTGAGGTATCGTTTTATGGGTTTTTGGGGTAGATGATTTTAAATATTATATTATTAAAGTTCCATAAACAATTATTTCCAGATACAAAATTTTTTCGTTGTGTAACTTGGATAGAAAATCCGGATGTGGAAGTAGTGATTCCTTGGGCAGCGGTTTTTTATTTATTTTTATCCTGTTCCACTGCATTAATAAAACTATAACTGTTATATGTTATAGTTATAGTTTAAATACATATTATATCAAAATATGGTAATAGTGTCAAACAGGGTTAGTCACCCTTCAGGCCATTGAAAAAATGTATTAATTTTTCTTTTAATGCATAAAATCATCGTAGAAGAGTAATATTTTTTAAAATAAACTCTCCTAACACTAATATTCTTTGTGCCAAACTACAAAGTGATCCATCAGATAGGAGGTTTGAAAAAAAATAAAACATTTAGAGGTAGATTATTTTTTTTGCCACCCCACGCAGAGTCCACGAGCTTAAAACTTTATACACAAAACAGTCAGCATTCGAGACATCTTATAGAAGTCATTTTAGTTCGGTAAGTGCGGGGGCACTTTTTACATTGCTACCCGCTCATACTCTTTCCCAGATCTGTGTCTAGGTGTGGAATAACTTCAACTCTAACATTCACATCATGTATATCTGATCTTAATATTAATAAATGTATAGAATATTGTGGTTGTTTATTTATAAAAAGTTTGTACTATACTATAAAGGTACTATAATATAAAGGTAATTGGTACGCTGTTTAACACTCAATTCACCTAAATTTTGAAAGTATAGTGTTACATGCGCACCATATTTTGCAGACAAATCTTAAGCAAGCGTTTTGAATTTTCTGTATTTTATATTTATTGTATTATTGAAAATAATATACCTACTGAACTGCAATATTATATTCGATTCTTGGTTAAATAATTGATCTTACTAGTTTTAGTTTTTTTTTCATCTATTTCATGTTTTAACTTGTAAATTGATTTTAAAGTAGCATATGAGCTTCTAAATATATTACTAGTGTGGTGATCAAAGCTAAGATTCTCGTCTATTGTTACTCATAATGTTTAACTTTATTTAACCACTGCATTTTAGTATTATTTGCTGAGATGAGATCTGAACTTTTCATTTCCGATACAAAGTGCTTGTGATTTTTTTGGATTAAGTTTAAGTCCATTTTTGATGCACCATTAGACTGGCGGTACATGACCAGTCAGGTGCAACGTTTTTAAAATGCATGCCAATCATATATATGAATGAAATTACCATGAATATGCCACAAATGCAAATTTTAGGCAGTCGTCGCATGCACAAGGGGGTGCAAATCGGTTTTTTTTGTGTCTTTTTTTTGGGTTTTATTTTTTTATTTTTTTTAATGGATGCCAATAGTGCCAAACGAAAAGCCTTCAAAAAAATCCAAAATCAAAATCATCCAAAATCAAGAACACCAAAAAATTTTACGATTTAATGTGCACATTAACAGTTGTTTTGAGCGCGGAAACTGCATGCCAATGAATTTCTGCTGGATTTTTTTTCACGGCTTTTCGTTTGGCACTATTGGCATCCATTAAAAAAAATAAAAAAATAAAACCCAAAAAAAAGACACAAAAAAAACCGATTTGCACCCCCTTGCGCATGCGACGACTGCCTAAAATTTGCATTTCTGGCATATTCATGGTAATTTCATTAATATATATGATTGGCATGCATTTTAAAAACGTTGCACCTGACTGGTCATGTACCGCCAGTCTACATGTACAAATACAAATACGATTTAAATTTTCATTTACATCACTTAATTTATAAATTCATCAAGTTTTGAAGACTTATATAGTTGGATATCATCTACATATAAGTGGAAGTGGTAACCTAAGGCAAAATTTTGGAGATCGTAACAGCGGCGGCTGGTGAAATTTCAATATTTTTTTTCTCGTCTGTGGCGCATGGGACCCATACGAAATTTGGGAAATAACATCTAGAGAAGCACTTCTCTAATGACCACTAAAAAATTTTGAAAAAGCAATTTGCGAAAAATTTTTTGAAAATTCGTTAGCCTCCCCTGGGTCTAGGAGCTCCTGTTTATTTTTATTTTTTTTTGTCATATGCATTTGACTTTTCATAAAAATACAACAACAGATTTTGGAGTTTATGAAAATATTTTCATTACTAACTGAGATACAACGAATTGAAATATTGTAATTTGTTAAATTGTAAATTACAAAATTTCAGTTCATTGTATTTCAGTTAGTAATGAAAATATTTTCACAAACTCCAAAATCTGTTGTTGTATTTTTATGAAAAGTCAAATGCATATGACAATAAAAAATAAAAATAAACAGGAGCTCCTAGACCCAGGGGAGGCTAACGAATTTTCAAAAAATTTTTCGCAAACTGCTTTTTCAAAATTTTTTAGGGGTAATTAGAGAAGTGCTTCTCTAGATGTTATTTCCCAAATTTCGTATGGGTCCCATGCGCCATAGACGAGAAAAAAAATATTGAAATTTCACCAGCCGCCACTGGATCGTAAATACCTAAAAAAAACTAGCCCCCAATACGCTGCCTTGAGGTACACCACTTAACACCTGCTGCATGGACGAGAAATTATCTGTGCCTATTTTAACAAATTGTTTTCTATTTCTTAAATATTCTCCAAACCACTGCAAAGCAATATTTTCCACTCCAATATATTTTAATTTCGTAATCAAGAAATTTGTATTGACCAGATCAAAAGGTTTCCTTTGATCAAGTAAAATCAGAACAGTTAGCATGAAATTATCCGTTGCACCGCTAATATCATTTACAACTTACAATCTTTAACATTGCTGTATCGGTACTGTGCTTTTGTCGAAACCCTGATTAAATTAAAGGGTGAAAGTTAAAATTTTCTAAATAAATTTTAAATTGAAAACTTACAACTTTTTCCATAACTTTGGATAAAATAAAATGCTTATAGGATGTAGCTCGTCACATGCAAGAGGCCTATTTTTTTTTTTTTTAATCGGTAGGACGGCCGCTGTTTTCCATATGTTCGGGAATGTACCGGTGTTCAAAGAATAATTGACCAGATGAGGTAAAATATGTACTTACTGCAAAATTATTTTAAAATTTTAACATTAATATTATCCACTCCTTACACACTTGATTCTGAATGATGAAATTGTTCTACAAATATCGCTTTCTGTTACCTCATTAAATTGAAAAGTTAGATTATTTATTTCGTTATTTTCATAAAACCCTAACCTCCGTCAACAGCTGTACTTCCAGAGAATAGATCGTACAATTTTGCAAGCATTCAAGTAATCTTTTTTATTTTTTAGATCTCCTACACCCACATTAATAAAACTTTTCCAAATATTTTTTTCATTCTTTTTAATATAAAATTAGTAGTAGTAGTAGTATTCGCAATATTGGCTTTGATTTATTAATAAATCATTAGCTCAGCGCCACGTGGAAGTTGATGTGTTGTACTTGGTAATCATTATGACACCTCGGGCCGGTTAATTTTGTAAGTTATTGTTATTATCATTTTTTTTTTTTAACTTATACTCAACTGTGGATTAAATTTAATATGACTACTTCCCATACCCATTATACAAAATTATAATTTAATTCTAAAAATATGTCTGCCTAACTATTTCTTATTTATATTTTAATATATACATATTTATACATACATACATATACATACACACATACATTTTTTTTTTATGTATATTTCATGTACTTATTTTTGAATTGATTTATAGTTTTTTTTTTTATTTTATTCTACTTTTTTTTGTATATTTTTTTCCATTTTAGTTTTTTTGTTGTTTTTTTTTCTTTTTTTTTTTTATAAGGAAGTTAACGAGGAAAGATATGAGTGCGTCAAGGGGTCCTTCATGACGACTTAAGACGTTACTGACTAGACCACGGAAAGAATGGGGAACCACATAGGGAAAAAACAGGATACTTACAATTAATTTAAAACTTTTCACATATTATAAATATGTTACAAAATTTCGTTGATTAACTTCTATTCTAAACATGGTGCTTATTAATTTCCTTATATATCAATTTTTTTAACCCTAATATAATTGTAGATACATAATAAAACCTTTTCATTGTTTAGCGTTAGTAAATTTTTTAGATTAAAAGGCTTGTTTATATTCATTTCGTACAACAAATCGAGTAAAATATTTATTGAATTTCTCTTTTGATGACATTCTAATATTAAATGCTGTAATGTGCCTACTTCTCCGCAAAAACAATGAGGATTATCAATAATTCCTATTTTATTTAAATGATATGGAAATCTTCCATGATTGTTTCGAAGTCTACATATTGTCTTAACAAAATTTTTGTTTGTAGTTCGAAATGAACTAAACCACGGTTTTTTGTTAATGCTTTCATTTATACTTTTATAATACATTCCTTTTTGTTCATTACTATATTCACTACTCCATTCTATCCTGATTTGTTTAATTAACTTGCTCAAGATATCTTCAGATGGAATTCGGTAAAGTCCACTGTATTCTACATTGTTAATAGAATTTTTCGCTAATTTATCCACAATTTCATTATTCTCTATTCCGCAGTGACCCTTAATCCATGCTAATGTGATATGTTTTTTATTACCTTGTAGTGAGTTTATAGTATTTATGATTTCGCATAATATATAATTAATTTTCGTGGAGTTTTTCATGATATTTTTAATTTTATCTACAGCACTTTTGCTGTCTGTGAGTATTATAAAATTTTCGTGTGTGTTTATATTTTTTATATAATTGAGAGACTCCAATATTGCCACCAATTCAGCGTTGTAAATACTAAAATCATTTGGTAATTTCAGTGTACTATTAGTTTTGAGTTGTGGGTCATAGAATGCACATCCGGTACCATTGTCTGATTTTGATCCATCAGTATATATCTGATAAGCGTTTGGAGCTGTAGCTGTTACATCATAATTGAATATAGAATTTCTAATTTTTGAGGGATATGTTTCATAGTTTCTAAAATATTTAATATCTACTTCTTCTGGAAGATTTAAATGTGTCCTATATAGGGGAATCGTATTACTTGTGTATATATTTTCAGATGTTTTTAGTATTTCGTGATAACAGCTTATTAACAGAAGAGATTTTTTATTTGACCAATAGAGATGTGTTAAATCCATTAAAAAGAATGAGTGAATTTTGTTTATGATCAAACTTTCTTTTTCGAATAACTTAATGACGTATCTCGTACATAATATTTTCCTTCTATATTTTAAGGGAAGTTCTGAACTTTCCGCTAGTATATTAGTGGTAGGGGTGCTTCTAAGTAATCCTAAACAGAGTCTTAAACATTTTAGCTGCATCCTATTCAGTTTGTCCAAATGACATTTAGCTGCTTGATCGTAAAAAATTGAGCCATAATCTATAATTGTCCTAATATACGGTTTATAAATCAGAAGGCTGATACTTGGATCTGCTCCCCAAGTTGTATGAGTAACTATTTTCAATATATTAAATATTTTTTCTACTTTTTCTATTATAGTTAAAATATGCTGTTTCCATAGAAGTTTTTTATCAAGAGTGACGCCTAGAAAACGAATAGATTCCTTGGTTTCGTAAGTTTTGTTACTCAATTTTGTTTCAAATGGAATTAACTCATGTTTTTTAGTAAATACACACACTTTAGTTTTATTTTCATTGATATTGAGTCCGTTATTTTGTGTCCATGTGTTTAATTTTTCCATAGCCTGATCTAAAGCTTCTATTCCTGAAGATATACTACAATTTTTTTTGTAAATACATATATCATCGGCGTATTGAATAATGCTGATGTCATTTGTTAGTTGTGTTTCTATGTCGTAGGAGTATATTATATATAACAGAGGACTAAGTATACCTCCCTGAGGAAGTCCAATATTACATGTTCTAGGTCCTTCAATTTCAGAGTTTATTCTTATATATAATTCCCTATCTATATATAAATTTATTATATGATAGGCCATCTTGGATGGAATATTCATTTTTAGCATTTTTTTATATAAAATTTTTAAGTTTACATTGTCGTAAGCCCCTTCGATGTCGACAAAAACGGCACTCAGTGAGTTTCTGTTACTAAAAGACAAATTAATGTCTGTAATTAAATGAGTTAGGTTGTCAAATGTTGAACATTGTTTTCTAAACCCATATTGGGTTACTGGCAATTTTCCATTTAGCTCTAACCATGCTTCAAGTCTATTTTTAATCATACGTTCATATGTTTTGAGAACACATGACGCTAATGCTATTGCTCTATATGAGTTTGGATTATTTGGGTCTTTCTGTGCTTTTAATATTGGTATAATTAAATATGTTCTCCAATCCCTGGGTATATCATCAGATAGCCATATATAATTATAAATTTTTAATAGTAATGTTTTTCCATTATTCGATAAGTTATTTAACATTATATAATGAATATTATCTAACCCGGGAGCGGTATTTTTAGTGGACCTTAAACATCTTTCTAGTTCAGAAATGGAGAATTCTTTTAGTAATTCGTGTTCTTGAATATGATCTTCATATTTTTTTATTTCTTCTATTGAAATTGGAGGAGTAAGTTTACAAAAAAAATCATTTAACACGCCATTTTCGAATGGATATGATTTAGGTTCTACGATACAGTTTTTCAATTTTTTTACTTGTTTCCAAACATCACTAATTTTAGTGTTTTTATTTAGGCCATTGCAAAATTGTATCCAAGCTTGTTTTTTACTTTGTTTCATTATTTTTTTTGTGAGTGCATTTTGTTTTTTATAATTAATTAAATTTTCTAGTGTGGGTCTTTCTTTATATTTTTGTAACGCCTCCTTCTGTTCGAAAATAGCTGTTTGACAATTATCATTCCACCAGGATTTATTGAACTTTTGATTGAATATTTTCTTCTTCTCCGGTAATTATAAAATTATAACATGCTTTCTTTCGATTTAGTAGCTTATATTTACTAAATGGTTAAAAACTACACTATAAGAAAATAAATATAGTTGAATAAAATTGTGCTTTTTTTCAACGATTTTGGTGGGGGGGGGGAAGAATTTTTTTCTGGAAGTGCAATCTGTATATTATCAGGAAGTTACAGTAAAGTTGTCCAATCTGGGAGTTGAGGTTATTTGGAAATTAAGTTTTAATTTTGACAAACTTGTTTTTGTCTTGTTTTTTTTTGTCGTATTTTTTTTCTATTCAAGTTTTTAAGACAATTTTATTTATTTTTTTTTCGTTTTAGTACACTTAAATAATAATAAAAGCTTGTTTTTAAAAAGTTTTTCTTACATTTAATTTTAATTTTATATTTTTAGTTACGTCCTAATTATTTTATTTTATGTTCATACTTAAAATAATACCGGATCCTTGGCTGCATGCGTCCTTACTTACAACTGGAACCTTCACCATTTCTTAGAATACAACGTCTGAGTGAATACACTATGCGATCAAAATACTAAAAACTATAGTGTAAAAACTAAACAACACACTTTCTGGTACCATATGTATTGTCACCAGAACTATACGTGTATCCAAAATTGGACGTCGTTAACTAATTCAAAATTGACTTGCAAGATTTGAACTAAACACAAGATTTGAACTAAACATCCCAACATACATACAAAGCAAGTCAAATAAGAGCTTGTAAAAATACCTTTTCCACCGAATTTAGGAACACTGGTTCTTAATCACTATTCAAAATTATCTACGTTCTCTTGTAAACACGAGGACTCCAATCACATGGGAAATCTGGTGTACGTGTTGCAAGAAATCAAGGGGAAATATTCATTGAAATAAAATTTAGCGCACGTTTTTGTGAATTTCGTGCCATTGAGTATCGTTTCCGCGAATTTCTTGTTTCGATTTTGCATTTTTTTTAATTTTCGAATTTTACCGCCTGAAATTCCAATTCAGAGCCATAATCACCACAGTTATGGTGGTTATGGTCTTATAGTCTTATCAAGCTACATTTAGTGTAAAGTGAGCAAAACATTTGAAGCAAGTTTTTTTTTCGCAAATTTGGCGAATGCGCAGGGATAATAAAAAATTATTTATAATAATATTTCTGTTACAGACTATAACGTTTTATTATTGCTCGGCGATGATTGTTTTCATCAAGCTACGACCAGTGCACAGCGGGCGGGACTATCAGAAACTATACGAAATTAAAATTTCGTTGGAATTGGATCAAAATTGGTAATTTAGATATTTTCGGAGTGGCTGATACCCAATCGGATGTCAAAAGTTAAAAAAATTAAAATGGTGAATCCAATGTGGCTGCCATAATTGCAAAATTTTCGCAGATTTACATGAAATTTGATATATACAGATTTCAGGATTCTCTAATAACGAATCTGTTGTTGAAGCTTAAAAATTCAAAACGATATATTTTTTGTTATATTGTGTAGAAGTTAAATAGAAGAGCATTGAAATGGGTGAAAAACTTTTTTTAAGAAAAAGGTCAGCAAATATGAACGAAATATTATTTCACCATCTCCCGGCTAATTAAACCTAATTCTGTAATATCGACATTATGGTTGGTGTAGAAGTGAACAAATAACGAAATCAAACGTATTTGAATGAAATTTGGGCTGTGGCTTGTCCCTCGAAATGTCCTCGGTAGCACAAGTTGATTGGACCAATATAGGCACCAACATATTGGGCCAATATACTGAGCGACAGATTTTGACAATAAACGCCCAATATTGCAATTAAATATTGGCATAATATTAGATATCAAGTTTGACGTCATATTGGATACCAACCTTGGCACCATATGTGATATCAACATTGGTTCCATATTAGATCCCAATATAGGTGTCATATTGGATACTAACATATAGGTGCTATAGTCGATACTAACATAGGCGCCATATAGCTACACAATGTGTCTGTGTCTTCTGACATGGGGATTCATGCGGTAGTATGCATTAATTGGAATGGATGTCCTAATCAAAATATGAAAATTTTAAAGATATATTTATATGAAGTGAAACAAAAATGCAAAAAAGTAAAAATTTAATTGTGATAATTACATAAAATGTAAAAGAAAACTTGGAAATAAAAATCAAATCAATTTCTCTGAAACTTACAAAATCAATAAAAAAAACTTGATAAAACCTATCTGCCATTTTGACCCTGCCATTTTGAATTTTTAAGTTTTGATCACATATTTGTTTTCTACTTGTCAAGCCCTTTACTTTGATACCCATATCAAGGGGGTTGTAAATAAAATGACAATCCGCCATCTTGGGGCGGCGGCCATTTTGAACATATTATAATATTATAATATACTATATTGTATTGTCATCAGAGCTATACACAATTGCCAAATTTCATGATGATACAACAATTAGAAGTGCGTGAAATTCAGTTTCTTAGATTTTTTTTACTTACATAGATACACAGGTGAACCTAATAAAAGCATTTTAAAATCAAATCAATTTCTCTGAAACTTAATAAATATCCTTATCGCCTTTCTCGTATTTTCCTACTTTTCTGCTAATTGCTGATTTATGTTCATTAGTTCATCACCTGTGGTGAAAGCCATGTTTTTAAATATGTTGTTTCTTTTTCAGACATAAAATAGAAACACAATTACCAGTCATACAAAAGTTATATTGGCCATCAAATTTTGCTAGATTCTTCTCAAGTGCGAGTTGATCTTTTGATTCTCACGCTTGAGGCTCTTTCATTGGCGCAACTAGAGGGGGGGCAGGGTGGGCCAGGCCCACCCCAAACTAGCCACGCCCCACCCCAGAGGAAAGAATAAAAATTAGCAAAAAAAATTTAAATGTATCGACTAATCTATCACTAAATTATTCGGAATCCATAAATTTAAATATCTAAACGTTTTGTTTTAATGTTTTTGTTCATTATAGTTCATTGATTTAGGATTCAGGTTCAGTTTCTTGTGAATTTTTTTAATAAAAATTGAAAATCTGAAGCGTATGTGTTTCAATATTAAATCTCTTACTTTTAAGCGTCGTATGATGTCAACATCATGATAAAACCAATAATATTTACATATTTGTATAGTTTTTTCATTTTATAATTTGACTGAAAGTGAAAAGTAGTTTTATGCATAACGTGTATTGCCGTGTCGATGAAATAACTAAAATAGGATTTCCCATCTAGGTATAATGGTAATTCAGAGGCGGTTTCTTCATAAGTGCTGCAGAGCTGCAGAACTACCAAAAATTATACTCTTCGCAAATAAGAAAACGAAGAGTATATTGCATTTGATTGGCACATTTCTAAAACCGTAAATATCGCTCGCAGACAAAAAAATGTCATATCATTGTGTTGTGTTAGTGAACGAATTCTGAACAACTTTCAAAATGTCCGTCTGTCCGTCCATCCGTCACGTTTCTTTTAAGCACGATAACTCAAGAAAGAAAAATCCGATTGTACTGAAATTCGGATAGTAAGTTAGTGTTAGCTAGAGGAGCTATTTTTGAACAAAATCGATCGGTAAATAAAAATGTTATTAGGTCTTAATGATTTAAATTTGAAAAAAAAAATTTTTTGATTTTTATGTTTTTGTAATTGAATAGAAATCTGGTGGAATGATAATTCATTTTAATATCTAAATATTTATATATTTTACAAATATACATTTCATAATGCAATATACAACCGTGGAAATATGATTTTAGCTCGTGTCTTATAATGTAAAAATTTACATCATTTTACGTGTAAGGTGGTGGGGTAGTTCTTACGCTTTTAACTCGGAATCCGGTCCCGGATTTGAAACCCAAATAGGGTATGGTAGTTTTTTTTATTTTCACTTTATTTTACACTGAGCCTTTTACCAATTAAGTTCGTACTAGAAAATAAAAAATGTCTAAAACTAACATTATTTACAAAAAACTGCGAAGAGTAACCTATAGAATGTGTAAAAATTATATAAAAGTTCGGTGAACAGGCGAAGAGTACGTTTTTAGCTTGTTAATAACTATGTTTAAATTGTTTTAATTCCAGGGGGGTGGCTCCGAGGATCGAAAGTTCAATGTAACATTAATTTCAAAATGTTATTATACACCAAAGGCGGCCGGCTCGCCTTTTGACCAACGTTGCCAGAGCACGATGACTTCTTTTGTCAAGATCAAGGTCATTAAATGACCTTGAAATGACAAAAAAATTTCGTCTACGGCGCTATCACTAACACACTAACTTCCAAGTATCTTATGCACGAGCCGCTACTAAACTTTGCGTTTTAAACACAAGGGGCCTGGCCACCCCCAGAAAAATTCTTTAGTTGCGCCAATGGGCTCTTTACATCGCAATGAGGACCGTTGATCTTTTTGAGAAAAAAATACTGAAACAAGCTAAAAACGTACTCTTCGCCAATTTACTGAGCTTTTTATATAATTGTTACACATTCTATAGGATACTCTTCGCAGTTTTCTCGTAAATAATGTTAATTTTTGGACATCCTAAATTTTGTGATACCATCCTTGTTGTGAAAAAAATTATATGAAAAAAAAATGAAAAAAAAAATCCAACCTGTGTGGGATTCGAACACACGATCTTTGGATTGCAAGGCAAAAGTTTATGGAGATAACATTTCGCAAGATTTCTATTTAAGTACATGCGACAAAAATTAAGAGAATCTTATTTGAATTAAGTAATTAAAAACTTTTTTATTTACCGATCGATTTTCTTCAAAGACAATAGGGTTCTTCCTCTAGCTAACACTAACTTACTTTCCAAATTTCAATACAATCGGACTTTTCTTTCTTAAGTTATCGTGCTTACAAGAAACGTGACGGACGGACGGACGGACAGACGGACATTTTGAAAGTTGTTCAGAATTCGTTCACTAACACAATGATATGAAATTTTTTTCTCTACGGAAGAGTATAATAATAAAAACCCAAGGAATAAATTAAATATATCACTACATAACATTAATTTCTACATATTGGGCCAATTTTGGTTAAATAATATTAATATTGAATCTGATTTGCTAATCTTGGAAAAATATTAGCCCAATACACAATCTGTATTTATAAAATAATTACCCATAGGTATTTAGACGAATGTAAGATATAGGTAATTACTGGTAAATATCGTAGTGCCTAAATATGCATGATTTGCAAAAATATTCGTGGGCCACAATTTCTATATTGAACATTGCAGAAAGAAGACAAAGACGTCAAGCCTTTGTAAGAATGTGAAAAATTACTAAAAACTAAATTATGTTTACTATTAATTACTATTTGAATGGGAACACACATTTACCTATTAAATTATTGCAGTTGTCACAAGCTGTACACTATCTTTTATTATAGATGAATTTATGGAGCACTAACACGTTATCGTAACCGGCATATGGCGACATAACCGATAATCATCGTTTCTGAATTTGCTAAGGGCGGTAAATTTTAAATTAGAAATATGCGTCATGTATTAAAATATATATTAAGTGTTTTTATAGCAACTAACAAGACCAACAGCACTTTGTATAATAGCTAGACAGGTTACCCAACATTCAGCAAACAGCAACACCATAGCGTATATATATTTTTTTCTATTCCCTTACGTAAATTTACTGTTTTCTGTACAGTCTGTAGAATGGATAAGTAGGCAATTCCAGTTAACTGAACGGATATATTTCATATACTATCTAGGATGGATATGAAACCGATCAATAACAGTTCGTATATTAAGTACATAGCCAACTATTCGTTTAAAAAAATTCAAGTTAGTGCATAAGTTGTCAAAGTAATTGTCAATGTGTATTAGCGCATCTGCACGTGACGTCACAGCTAACCTCAAAAATATATATTTCTTAAGATTTACAAGTAGTACGTAGCTATTGTTAAAATCTCTGCCTGGTTCCTGTACTTTCAACCAAAATCTAGTTCAAAGTAATGTTTATGAAGTTTCAAATAGTTTGCCATAATAAAATAAGACACATTTTGCAGGTTAGGAATCTAATCTGGAGCCAGTACGGCAACAAGCTAAAAATGCGTATACAATCACTAAAAATGAGAATAAATTTAAAAAACTTAAAATTTGAGGTTATGTTAGTTATATATATGATGCACATGTCCTTACTGATGTTCAATAAATTTTTCCAAAATTTGTAGTTTTCTCTTAAGCTGGTCGTAGAAAAAGTATACTGTACAACTCGAGTTTATCCATATAGCACTCGAAAGATTGAGCACTCCGCATACGGCGTCGTGCTCAAACTTCCTTATCGTGTGATATGGATATCATATCCACTCTTGTTGCACAATAGTAGTTTTGTGCAACAAGAGTGGATATGATATCCATATCGCTATATCGCACGATAAAGAAGTTTGAGCACGACGCCGTAGGCGGAGTGCTTTAAATCTTTTGAGTGCGATATGGATAATCCATTCGAGTTGTACAGTATACTTTTTCTACGACCAGCTTAAAAAAACAAAATTTATTAAACATTAATTTTATTACACAAATACACACTGACAGTACACACTGACAGTTACTTTGACAGCTTACGCACTAATTTGATTTTGAAATGAATAGTTGTCTATGTACTTAATACACAAACTGTGATTGGTCGGTTTCACTTCATATCCATCCTAGAACTGATATGAAATATATCCGTTCAGTTAACTGGAATTGCCTACTTATTCATTCTACAGACTGTAGAGAAAACAGCAAATTTACATAAGGGAGTAGAAAAACTACTATTAAAGTTGAAGACTCATTGTGAGAAATCATATTTGTAGGCCAGTCGGAATAGATGGAAAAAGGATCATTTTACGAAATGTTGTTTACCCGCAATTTTTTTTTGTTAAAGTATAGTTTGAGATGTCCACAAACATATGCCAACTATCCGTATGCGTGACAGGTGGGGCAACACTTTAAAATTAAAAAATCTTCAATTTTTTGCCATTTTTCGCTTTATTTGTAATATAACTCGTAAATGAAGCATTGTTCGAAAATATATCAAGAGATAGGGAAGTTGAGAAAATTGATTTTGAACATTTTATTGTTCTTGACATTTTCCCAGAAATTTTTTAAGAGCTACAGACGAAAGAACAATGCTACTTTTCTATTTTTTTTATTTTTTTTAAGTGAATATAATAAATATTAATACGATATATATCATCGACATCAGTATAATGTAAATTATATTTAAATGTCCAATTTACAGTTGAAATAAAATATATTTACAGACCTATATATAATTTACATGTTAAACAAAAAAATTATAATAATAATAAAACTTTTCACTTTCAGGTATTGGTTGGAAAAATAAATAAACAAAAATATATTTTCACAAACAGATTATTTATTTTATGCATAGTGCAGTGTACATGCGTTTCATGTATAACTTAACAGAATAGAATAGAATAAATTTATTTAACAAATTGTTCTACTACAATGTAATTGTTAAAAACTGAAACATTATGATAAATGAACTAAGCCCCACATTAAGTGCTATTTAGAGCACTTGGGCGTGCATTGAGCACACAAAAATATATAAAATATATATTTATTGCTTAGTTCATTTATCGTAATCAATTACATTGTAGTAGAACAATTTCTTAAATAAACTTATTCTATTCTATTCTGTTAAGTTATACATGAAATGCAAGTACATCACTGTACTATACATAAAATAAATATTCTGTAAAAATATATATTTATGTATTTATTTTCCCATCATTTTAATACCTCAATACCTGAAAAGCTTTATTTTTTTTTCTGTTTAACATGTAAATTATATATAGGTCTGTAAATATATTTTATTTCAACTATAAATTGGACATTTAAACATAATTTACATTATACTGATGATATATTTCGTATTAATATTTGTTTTGTTTCTTAAAAAAAAATAAAAAAATAGAAAAGTAGCATTGTTCTTTCGTCTGTAGCTCTTAAAAGAAACATTTTCTGGGAAAATGTGAAGAATAATAAAATTTTCAAAATCAATTTTCTCAACTTTTCTATCTCTTGATATATTTTCGAACAATGCTTCATTTACGAGTTATATTGCAAATAAAGCGAAAATGCCAAAAATTTACGATTTTTTAATTTTAAAGTGTGTTGCCCCACCTGTCACGCGTGCGGATAGTTGGCATATGTTTGTGGACATCCCAAACTATACTATTAAAAAAATTGCGGGTAAACGACATTTCGCACAAAAAACTATTCCGACTGGTGTATTGACCAGTATTTGGAAATCGATATTAGTTTCCACACATTGTGCCAATATTGGTCAAATACTGTTTATATTGATTCTGGTTTGCCAATGTTTGTGAAATATTGGATATATATTAGATTAATATACTGAAAATACAGCTGGTAAGCATATAGGTAAGTACAATAAATGTTAAATCTGGCATATGTTGGCCCAGTATGCAATATAGGCTACAGGGAGTGAGTTGCTGGCCTGACGAAACGCGTCCTGTTGTCGAATAGTATTATCAGCGGTATCTACTGCTGATACAAATGTACGAGCATTAAGATGTTTGTGCGTTGTGCGTTGTGCGTTTTGTGCGGCGTTTTGCAGTTTCTCCATAAAAAACTGAATATAATGAGAGATGAAAGCGCTGCTCTAAATTATCCAAGAGTTTAATTATTTTAGAGAACTTTCGAATTTCCCAAATTTTCACGTTATTCTAAATTTCCCAATGTCATTTGTTTTTACAAATAACTACAAGAGAATTTACATCTAAATTTTTGACCAACGGTTCTTGCGTTCTTGTAAAACTTTTTTGAATAGCACTGCAAAATACACCAATTCAGAGTCAACATTATATTTTACTACCTCCATAGAAGTAATCCTGCTTGTAAATCAATTTCACGTAAAATAGTTTAAAATATCAATTTTTGTTCCATCAATATTTGTAATACTGCTTTTTCTCAAAATCGTGTGTAGAACATCTGCCTTTATCACTTTATTTAATAATAATAATAATAATTTTATTGGTCATAAAAAAATACACCGTAGTGTTAATGTAGATAGCAAACAAAACATAAAAAACGTATGGAACACTAGGAAATGGTCCTAGTATGGTCAAAAATACAACATTAGGAAAATACAAACATTAACCTAAAATTACACATATTTCAAATCTGTTATACAGTAAGCATTTGGTAGAGAATTGAACAAAGCAATACCAAAGTTATTTCTTTTCGTCGACTCTAATCTCTGATGTGGTGTCTGTATATCGTTACGATTTCAAGTGTTGTAGTCATGATTTATAACATTCCTTGCATATTCATCTAAATGTTCCCTTATGTTTACTAAATTACAGATAATAAGTTCTCATGACAACGTTAATATGTTAAGTTTTATAAACGATGATTTACAACTTTCATGCTGACTTAAACCCGCCAAAGCTCTAATCGCTCTTTTTTGAATAGTGAAGATAATTTGTATATGGTTTAATGTGCCCCAGTTCAACAAACCATATATCATTACGCTATGAAACAAAGCATGGTATGTAATAAGCGCCGCATCTACATTAACTCTGTTTTTAATTTGTCTGATGGCATATACTTTTTTAGAGAGTTTAGTTGACAACTAATTTATACCGTGCGTGTAATTTCCCATTAGGCATGTACATTCACGTAGCGCGAGAAATATGACAACACTGACAGCCGTAAATTCTTCCGTTGGTGGAGCATCCAGCTCTGTTATTTCATTTCAGCCAGCTGGCACACACGATGTTGTAATTCTTACTCCCCATGCCTAGCCCGCGACTACACACACGGTATGAGGATGCCAACTTAATTTACTATCCAATGTAAGTCCTAGGAATTTTACGGTTTGCGGGTTGCTTATCTTGGTGGAAAAAAGTAATGCATGTATTTTCTTAGTATTAAAACATAATTTATTGGCATTAAACCAGTCGAAAAACTTCATTAAAATGTTGGTTCTCAAATCAGCAGCATTGCTGCCAGTGTGTTTCAAGTGCTCCGCAAAAGTAGTGTCATCTGCAGAAAGGACCGTTAAAGCTGAATGCACATCAGGTAAATCATTAATATATATTAAAAATGGCAGTGGTCCCACTACACTACCCTGTGGAACACCATATTTCGCTGGCAGCATGCTGTTAAACTTATCTTTGTAACACACATTGAAACCTGTTTGATAAATATGATGACATTAATTCAAATACTATTCCTCCAAAACTATAAAATTCCAACTTATTCAGTAAGATTTCATTGAAGACGCTATCAAATGCTTTGCTTAAGTCTAGGAGAAGTACTACAGTACTAGTGTTGAATTAAAATTTTCAAAACCCCATGTTATAAAATTAAAAAGCTCCCATACAGCTTGTGAGGTATTTTTACATTTCTGGAATTCAAATTGCCTCTCCGTAAGAATATTACACGTTTCAAGATAATTTATTATTCTTAAATCAATAATCTTTTCAAATATTTTAGCTAGAATAGGGAGTAAAGCTAGTGATCTCTAGAAGGATGAGTCCTCAATATCTCCTTCCTTGAAGAGGGGAATAATTTTTGCTTTCTTTAATTTATTTGTAAATTTATTGGGCTTGGAAATATTTATTTATAACTAACCCAATATCAATGGATCTAGATCGTGATTGTAACATATTAGATAGGTATTTGACATACTGCCACAAAAATTGTTGACTGTGAGAAACTGCACTGCATAATTGTCAAAGTGTTAAAAGACTGCTTTCAAAGTTGAAAGTAATAATAAAACTTTGTTGTGGTATACTGCCCTTGATCTAGGGTCTTTCTGAAGTTAGTCCAAGAGATGTGGCAACATGGCATTCACCTCATATCTGTTACATATAATCTAAATAAAAATGTGTCCCCAAAGTCCCGTAGTAAACAGGTACATGTTGAAAAATTTATTCTGGCAGCCAGGAAGTCGCCGGCCGCTTCCACTTTACACAAGTAATAATAATAATTTGGAGACGGCTAAGATAGATAATAATTAATTGGTAATTATTTAAATAAAAACTTCTTTACACTACTGCGCCACTTCATTACGGGAAGTTCGTTATAAGGTTATTTTAGTCTTTATAAATATTAATTAATATAATTGTCTTAATTTGTACTATTACAAATTCAATAAAAATCGTTGAATTGACTCACGCACATTCGTTTCTCAGTTTACGAGGGTTGTCAGTTTTATATAATTATGATAAATGGTAAAAAACAGTTAAAATAATGTGAATATAATTAATTCAAGTTGAAATAAGTTCATATCGTATATTATGGAAAAAGTACGTCCACTGGTTGGGGAAATTATAGCTGTAAGCGATAAAAAAAAATCGGATATCGGAACCTTAGTAACGAGGTAATATAATATATGCTCTTCAATCGACTTCAAAAATAATTTTTTTTTTTTTTAAATTGAACCACCTTCAAAAAATTTCGCTAAAAATTATGAAATAAAATTTCACCGTCGCGTTGCTCAGTTAACCTTATTACCTAATATCAATATTGAAGTCGGTTAAAAACACATTTCATTCGTTATTTGCTAGTTGTTTTACACCGACCTCAATATCGATATTAGGTAATAAGATTCAATTAACTGAGCAATGCGACGGTTAAATTTTATTTCATAATTTTTAACGAATTTTTTTTTGAAGGCGGTTCAATTTGTTTTTCAAAAATTTTTTTCACGTAGCGCCTTTATCTAGTTTCTACATATTAAAATATCCGTCGTTGACTTTTTAAGTTTTAACACTAAGCTCGTTATCGTTATCAGAGAATCCTGAAATCACTATGTATCAAATTTCATGTGTATCTGCAAAAATATTGCAATCAACGCAGCCATATTGGATCTTGAATCCTTAATTTTTGACATTAAATTCGTTATCAGCTACTTCTAAAACACCTAACTACCAATTTTAATAAAATTTCTATGAATTTAAGTTTTTATCACAAAATTAAATTATGACTTGCGACTTCGCCATATTCTCGAATATTTTCTACTAAAGAAAAAATGTTTTCAATTTTTGTTCACCTTATACTAGACGTAGCTTGATGAAATTGATATGGGACCACCGCCGAGCCATTCCTTACAATTTGAGAAGATTTTATAGAAATCGTTTAAGCGAATGTATGTTTTTTCATGCAGGGTGATTCATAAGTAATAGTACAACACAATTATTGTGAATAATAGAAGTCAAAATATTAAAATTTAGCCAATCACGCCGCCGGCGCCGTAATGAAATGTTGATAATTAATAAATTTTATGAAGTCGGTTGAAATTTACTTTTTTTATTTTCATTTGTAATTTAACGGATTTTTTAAAATTTTCTTGTGAAAATTGATGTGTGGGGGTTGTTTGGCCCCCCCTAGAGGGCACCAAGTACGCTATGTTTAATGTGCTAAAAAGGCCGTAACTTTTTTATCTGCACCTTTAAGGCAAATTTCGCATAGAAATTGTATTCTTCTGTTATTTCTTAATAAAAGGTTTCAAATTTTCAATTCTAAATACAACAGTTTTTGAGAAAAATGCAAATCAAAAGTTCCATGCAAAATCATTATGCGATTCGAAAAACTATTTTAGCGACAACATTCGATTTTTATTTGTAAATGGTTTTTCTATTATGTATGTCGTTAATAGTACATTATGCAACGACAATTTAATGATAGCTATTAAGACAGGAGCATGAGAATTATGACATGAGCCGTAGGCGAATGTGATAATGAATGCGTAACCTTTATGTTTCTCATAAAACTTTGTAGAGTACAGTGTGCGTTTTTTTGACATGGTATCCCACTAGGCCCAATCCAAGTTTGTTTTTGTTTGAAAAATGTTTAAAAAAAATGATTATTGATTTGTTCATTAATTAATTTTTTAATTCAAAACAGGAGTTCATCATCTTCTTCTTCTTTCTCTGACCTCTCCTGTATTTCCATAGATCCAGTCAGGAAATTCGATGGATCTGCATCTTGTCGCAATTATCGACGTCATTTATATCGGGTTACATTTAAGCAAGACTGGCCTTGGCAATTACCACAAACTAGTGAACAATATAAACCAACTTTTCTGCAGCCGCAGTTTAAGCTAACAGCCCTTGCAATTACAAAAAATATTATTCAGCAGAATATCTGGAGTAGGTGGAAACAGAGTTTGAATTGGCTCCAAAATGTTATCCCTTAACGTCCATCCCTAATCTTCAGGAGTAAGCTCGTTAATGTTGCCGGCAGCACTAGATGTTGGCGGAAGAATAGACAATTAAACAGATTTTTATTAAGGCTTTATACATAGCCAAGTGAAAACGATTTTCATTGTTGCAAATCACGTCTGTCGAACACTGCCTTAGTAAAAACACCAGCATAATTGATTAGTTCTTTATTTTTTTTTCAAACAATTTGAAGATATTCATTTTAATTTTCTTAAAAATTGCTGAAGTAATGTCGCAACCTGTCATTGCATGTAAAAAATAAAATATGATGGTGACACTTTGGATATGATTTCAAACTTTGTGAAGAATACATTTTCGTTTCCATTTTGGCTTTCCCAGGTTTAAAGAAATAAATAAGTCTATCAACAGGGATTCGAGCAGTCAATATTACTAATAAGTTTACGTCTTCGCCTACAAGAACACTTATTCTTCTGTCGGATTCCTCGATTGCTGTTTCGATGATGAGAACATCAACATCATTTTGAGCTTGTTTGACATTGGTATCAAATATTTCAAGTCGTATTCAAAGTCCAATGAAATATGCATATCGTTGAGGAGTGCATACTGTGTGTTACAACTTTGTAAATTTGCTAAGCTACAAATTTAATTACTATTTTTTTTTCTGTAAAAGTGACCGTCACGACTCCGTGTAAAAGTTTAGCGGCACCCGGATCAATGTGGAGCTTTGACATTTTGTTTATAACCACAATATCAAGGTTCATACCAAAGTCCAGCTGGGCCTTTTTTTGCCTAATTTCCGCGGATTATAATGATTTCCACAACTTCACAATTTTTTCCCCATAATATCTTTGTATACCAAATACTTACAGTAGCCCCAAAAGTTTCATAAACATTGGGTCATCATTTTGTTGGTTATGTAAAAATAATAAAAACTGCGATCTTTGTGGAAGCGGAAGATCACGAGGTTTAAGTTTCTCTTTCTTTAATAACCTGTGAATGGATAACTAACTTAAACCAGTTGTTGCCAATAACCGCCGCGTTCTTGCGAATTTTCTGCCACATAAACTAAAATGTCTTCTTGATTCACAGATATTCTTTTTGGAGCACCAGCGATATCACGATTCGGGTGTAGTTTCAGACGAGAATTACGTAGTGGATATACCATCCTTCGGAGGGGATGTAAAGCAGGCGGTCCCTTGTCTATTAAATGTTAAGCAAGTAAAAGATCCCTACTCTTCTTAAGGGAAGAGGTTCGGCAAAATTTCCAGGTTGGGGGTAGCTCGTCTCCTGGCGTCGGTGATAGGCTCTGGTAGCGGAAATAGGCCGACGTTAAATAAATAGATAAAAAAAAAATGCTGTATCTCAACGCCTACTTTTAAAAATTATTTCAAAAGGCTATTAAAAAAGTTGCATGGAATCTGATTTGCACTTTTCTATTGTATTTAGAGACTTGAGAGAAGTATACATGTTTTATTCAGAAATTACAGCAAAATACAATTTTTAAGCGAAATCTGCCGTAAATGTGCGGATTAAAAAGTTACGGCCTTTTTAACACGCTTCTATTAGCTTGGCCTGTAACAATGTAAGCAAATCTTACAACTCACTTTTCACCCACTTCTAATTGTCGTATCCATCTGAAACTTTGCAGACTTATGCAATTCTGAAAACAATACAATAACATGGCACCAAAAACCGTGTTTTTAGTTTTTTAAACTATAATTTTATATTTCGACTCTGCTACAATTATCCTGGCGCATTCGCCATTTTCTTAAAGTTGAAAGTTAAATATTATGTATTGCTACTACTGTACCATTAATTTAATTTTTGCTACAATATTTTAGCTGTGTGAGTTTGGTTACACATTGTGACCAGAAGGGTATGGTACTATGTCATGCACGTATGGATTCCTTTAAACTTTTAAATTATCATCAGGTTTTTTTACTAACTTGCACAAGTTTGTTATGAAAAAATGATTTCGAGGAATGAGTAGTTGTAGAAAAAGTATAGTTCAACGAGCGTGTAATAGCTATCAGATGCGAGAGAGTAAGACTTGAGAGTTTTTCACCGACTTGTAAGTCTTAACAGCGAAGATGATACAAGTATTATTTTAATACAGTATATTTAATATCTGTCATTATACAAGAGAATACGTGTATTTTTTGATATAATAGCATATTCTGAAAATATGGCACACATAGGAGAAAAAAAACGTATTAGCCCAAGCGACAGAGAAAATTTTATACTGAAATGTCCAAGAACTTGCAAACTGATAGAAAGTGTACAGAGTAATATCCTGAAAAGTCTACATTCCGCTTGGATGCAGAACATGGAAAAAAAAGTGAAAAAAAATGTATTTCTCAACAAAATATGGCCTAATAAAATTTATCGCCAAAGCCACGGTATTCCTAGAAAAAGTAGTGAAATAACTTTGTCACTCTACGCGGGCAAGCGTACAGTCAAATGCAGATTATGGCATCAAAATTCTAATATTTTTAGCAGTTCCAACGAGAAAAATAAAGCTTTTTCTCTTTCTGATTACACATTTTAACATTTTTCTTAGTAAATAGGAAGATAAATAGTGAGTGCGGAGAGAAAATTATGAATATATTTTGAAAAAATTTATTTCAAACAATTTAGAAAAAAGGGTTCGATAATAGTACAAACAGTATTAATTATTAAAAGTATTAAAATTTTGGCCTAGGAGACAGAAATCAAAGAATACAGATGCTAATAGACTTCTTGCACCCACACGATTTATACATTATGAACAGATTCTTTAAAAGAAATTTCACAGGAGATGGACGTGGATTAGCTCCAATGGAAGGATCAAGAATGAAATAGATGTCCTTAGAACTGAACTGAAACGGAATGTAACAGATGTGACGACACTAAATAGATTTGGTATAAGAAGCGACCACAGAGCAATAAGAGGAACAAAAAAAATACATTTTTAAAACGAGAGAACTAATATGCAGAAAAAAATCCATTAAATTGGAAAACACCAGAGAATACCGCCGAATGCGAGAACTTTATAACATCTGCCCTAAAGTGTGACACTATAACTGACACTGAAGCCAGATCTACTGCACAAAAACAGTACTGTAATGTGAGTACTAATAGAGAAAAATCTATTGAACATAACAGATCACTTGTTTTGGTGTTTGTCGACTTCCAGAAAACCTTCGACACTGTAGAACTATCAGCAATATTAACATCATTACAACAAAGCCGAATTGACAACAGTCGTTTCAAAAAACGAATTTCGTGACCAACTTGGTAACTAGCGATAACATGAAGATAGATAGATAGATCGATAGTTAAACAAGTCGATGAATATAAGTATCTAGGTCACCAAATAAGGACATGTGAGGACAACCAAACTTGCGAAATATACCGTCAAATAGGTTTGGGATGGGCAGTTTTCTGAAAACTAAGAGAAATATTAAGGGCGAAACATACCTATCTGTCTGAAAAAAACAATGTATACTACCAGTGTTGATATAAGGCGCCGAAACATTAACACTTATAAAACGCTCAGCAAACAAATTAAGAGTGGCACAAAGAGGAATGGAAAGGGCCATGTTGGGGATTACTAGACGAGATAGAATACCGAATTATCAAACAAAGAACAAAAGTCACCGACATCATCGAACAAATAGCAAGATTCAAATGGAGATGGGCTAGTCCTATAGCTAGACTATCTGATAATAGGTGGACAAGAGGCTGATGGAGAAGAAGAGAAGACATAAAGTAGATGCAGACCACCAATAAGATGGACCGATGATGTGCAGAGGATAGCAAAGAGACAGATCAGTGCAGCCCAAGATTGAATAAAATGGAAGAATTTAGATGAGGCCTATTTCCAACAGTGGATCCGAGTGGCTAACGGATGGTTATAATGATGGGGGAATTCTTCAATAATTATAAAGATTAGAGGATTGATATTCGCGTTCGACTACAAGTCATAGGTAGAGTAGTATTATTATGAGAAGATGCTAGGGGCGGAGCCAACGTGCGCGAATATTTTTACCAGAGGCGTAGCGTCATATTGGGTATAAGGATGTGTAATTGCAATAAAATTTTCACGGTCAAGAAGTTGTGTAATGTAGTAGATTAAAACTGCCAACTTTAGTATTTACATAGATTACACACAGCTCCCTGGTGGCGAAAGAATGTGAAGATATTTCGCACTCAAAATAGGTTTACATCAATGAAATTATTCACCGCCGACGATCACAACTACTGCAAACTACCGGTGCCGCTGGTCTCGATATTGAATATAATGTAATTCGTTTTTATTGGCTTAGAATAATGGTGTGGGCAAACTCGTTCCTGTGCATATTTTTTGTGAGCATCTTCTCATAATATAAAGAACACGTTTTCCCATCCATTGTGAATTCTGAGGAAGATCAAGCTATATGCAGATCGTTCATATTAGTGAGAATATTCTATTACATTATCAAAAGTATTGTGTGTAGAAAACAATATTATCTGAAATATCATATTCAGGAACAGTTAGTTACTTTACTTTACATCTTATAAATACGCGAATTATATTGGTATATTACCATTCATAGGTAAACATCCTTTTGCTTGCTCTATTTACACTGCGGTCTAATTTTAAACATTTTAGAGATCCCTCGTATATTGGAATCAATAAATAATGTATTTGTATAATTATTAACAGTAAGCCATAATAACTTGATATGCATACATGTATAAATATATATATGTATAAAGAGGTAAATGCTTGCAAGATGTTATTTGGAAAACCTGTTATGACTATGCATTAATTTTGTTTGTTGCCTGGAGCCTTTGAACCGTTTGATTTTTTAGTAAATCCATTTAAATGGATAAAAAAACTTAATTTTGTTGCTGTCGGTTTGACTGATAACATGTTCCATGTTTAGACATAATGAAATATTTTTTCGATTGAATTTTACATAACTCTGAACAAATTAAGTTTTAGATGTGCGTGTTTGAATTATCGTAGATTCGAATTCAAATGGTCGTTTTTGTTTTATTACGTGGTCTATAAAAAATCTATAGAAAAGTAGTCTAAGCAGCTAACCGTGTTTATAATCAAGCTAATAACAAATGTAATATGATATAAGATGGAGATTTACAACACAAAAGAAATTAGTATTCTTTAAATTATTTTGGAATTAAAGATTATTGTCATCCAGGCTTTATTAAATTTTCAAAAAAACCAAGATGACTATTGAAAACCATTATTTTGATCACGTGATCAGACATGGAAATATGAAAAGAACGAATGGTTATCTAATAAATATCTAAACCAAGAGAACGTTTGAAAAATCAAATATTTTTATATCTTTTTGGTACAAACTATCCAACGATCATTGTTGCACTCATGTAAGTGACAGAACTAGTCCATTCAACAGAGATAAAAGAACTACCTGAACAGGAGAAAATTAAATACAAATATTTTAAGATATTAATATAAATATTTTAGAAGATTCAAGAGAAAAAGTAGATTAATCATGTATCGATTTTTACAATATAACGTAATTGATAACTTTGTCAACGAGAGAGAATATAACTAACGAACATTAGAATTTAATTGATATTATTACTATAAATTCGGATCTAAATGTGCTACCCAATGGGCACACATACGTTTAAAGAACGTTAATAAACGATTGAAAATCGCACATTGTTATAGTGTTGTTAGAAACGCGTTGATTCAATGAAAAATGTCGCACGCAACGACATTTTTATTAACTGAATATAAACGTATTTTAAACATTATAGATAACGATCAAATAACATTGAACAAAACTATTAAAAAAACCATAAATATTAGTTGATTTTTGACGTTTGCGAAATGAAAGTAAATGTAGAATATAAACGTTTTAATAAAAGGTTAAATAACGTTAAATATTCACTAATTATGTACGTTAACGAGGGGCAAACTGCCACCCAAATTTGTACACCAGATTTCCCCTTTTGCAAAGATTTCCCTGATTTCCACAAGATTTCCTATAACGTGTACACCAGATTTCCTCTGCGGTTTGCCACTCGTACGTTAATTAAACGAAATTAAACAGAAAAATAAACGTTTTGTGAATCGTAAGGGCTCTGGCTCTAGGAGGTCTCCATTTTCCAATGTATGATGGGTTACAGGATGAGCCGACATATAAGGTGAATGGACAATTCACAGGTCAAGCGCCCATTGATTCACCAAAAAACCAGTGGGTGCAGGCCCGCACCTAACGGGCGTGCGATGCGTGCACCGCGCGTGGGCGCATGCTTCTGGGGGCGCAAAATTAATGATAGTTTGCCAACATCCACAATGTAGTTCGTGGAGTAAGGGGCGCCGAATGAAGACTTCCACACGGGCGCGCATATCGTTAGGCGCGGGCCTGAGTGGGTGCTTAAACTATTAAACAGATAGCATAAAACTGTTATGCTGTTTCGGCCCAGCCACAGAATAATGATCTTTAACCTGATCGTTATAAGATCCATCCAAATAAATCGATGTTTCCTGAACATTACAATCGATACTATTTATTTTCTATAAATTCATTAGAGTATAAGAAAAAGAGTGACTGATTAGTGTCAGTGGTTTGTATGTGGCGCCATCTAGAAATAATTTTTGCAACAAACTACGTGGTAATGCATAAACTGCACATATGGGAGAGAGGTGAAAGCATACCAAAATTTGAAATGTCCAGGAAAATGAATCGCTCGCTTAGCTTCAATTCTGTGGCTACTCAGGATACCAGACCTAAATCCTTTAGATCTTTCTTACTGAGTATGCATGAAGAGAAAGGTGTACTTCCGACCTGTTCAATCCTTAAATGAATTGAATGAGCGCATTGGAGTAGCCGCTGAAGAAATCAGCCAATTCGGATGTTCACGCCATTTCAAACGTTCTTTTATTAAAAGGTGCAGAGCCTCATCCGGACTGGAGGAGGGCAATTCGAACATTTATTGTAAGTTTTTGACTATTTCTGTTTAATAATGTTTAATAAATGCAGGTGAAATTACTTTTTATTTTATTTCGATCTTTCTTCGTCCTTTTACCTCAGAAATTTTAAACATTTTAGAATATAATAATAATAAGTGGGCAAGTTTTTAAGATAAGTGGCAAGTTTCGCTTGGCACTTAAGCATTAACAAATACGGTCTATGGCGTTTTCAGAAAGATATATAATGGAAGGTGTACTTGTTTGATATTGTCCCAAGCAACAACAAGTAACATACAGTGTGTCCCCACACTCTTGTATACTTTTTTATTTTTGATTTGCCGAGAAAAAGTCATTCTTTATAAAAAGTTTTGCTTGTCTTAGGAAGTCATAAACAGTTGTCAAACTTAAGATAAATTATGCAGGGTATTGTAAAAATTATAAAATAAGACATTGAATTTAAGCAAACTAACTTTTTTTTTTACATTTCTGTTGAAAATTTTACTTAATAAAGTTTTATGTTAATTTTTAAATATATCAGTATTACATATCCACCCCCACAACCCCTGCTTTTGAAAGTGTGGGAGCTGAAAGCACCAAAGGCAACCCTACAAATAGAATAAGCATACCTTAAAACTTTGCTGACAGATTTTCTGAATTAATTAGCTTTCATTATAGTTATAAGCCTACCTAATGTTTTAATCTTCTAGCCCCTGTAGATCGAAATTGTGCCGTTTGTGCACATGGGAACTTTTGATCAGCACAACTTGAACTTCAACATATCACAATTAGACACAAATCGACTGGGAGAAACTTTCCAAAACGTGCAACGTCCTTTCAGTTGATAATTTGTATAGTTAACATAACAAGGTAGCACCAGGAACATAGCGAAACGGAGGCCAGAAGAGTGCTTGCCCCCATCGACCGCTATAAACTTGGCGCCCCTTGTCCAATTATTTTTGAAATATTTTCTTTTTAAATTTTAAGATCTCATAAAACAAAACAAACATTTTCACGTTTACTATGATTCAAATTGAAAGAGTTCTTCATACGTTTAAGAACTTTAAACATAGAAGATTTAGACTGTATACAGTGTGTGCGATTTAAGCCTGCAACACTCCGTTATTTTGGAAGCGTTGGCCGATTTTAATTTTTTTTTGAGATATAGTGCTCGATGAGCTTTATTTGACTGTTTTGAAAATTTTGTAATTTTCATATTTTCAAGGCCTACTATGCTTCTCTAAATGGGTCGAAACTTCGAGATCGACTATTAGGCAATTTTTTATCGGCAAATTGGATAGCGTATTCGATTCGCAGTTGTCTCAAATTACCTCTATACAAAATTTTAGCTCGATACCTCATATAGGGTGTTTGTTATTCAATAGCCAAATTTAAAATTTCTCACTTTACGACTGGCCCTGTATAAACGTCAGTTTGGTTTCCTAAAAAGATAAAGTAGTCATTCGACTTAAGGAACATCAGACACTAAATGAGGAAGAAAAAAGAAAAGTTATTCTGTAAATAAATAGTGCTTCTATACAATATTCGGTTGCTGTACGTAGGTGCCTTAATGAAAATTTTTCAAACAAACTTCAACTTTCAAACAAACACTTTTATTGTCTTTTATGGTATTGTATTGTATTTAGAGCCATTGTAAGAGCACCATCTAGGTGAAATGGTGCCTATTTACCATGTAAATTATATTTTTATGGTAAATAAAGATATTATTATTATTACTATTATTAAATGGATTAGACGGCCTAGCTTTTCTTTTTTCTTCCTTATTTAGTGTCTGATGTTGATGTCACTAAATAAGAAAGAAAAAGAAAAGCTATTCCGTCCAATTCATTTGTTTGAAAAATTTTCATTAAGGCACCTACGTACAGCAACCGAATAATGCGTAGAAGCACTATTTATTTAAATAATAACTTTTCTCTTTTCTTCCTCACTTAGTGTCTGATATTTCTTAAGTCGAATGACTGCTTTATCTTTTTAGTAAACCTAACCGACTTTTATACAGGGCAAGTCGAAAAGTGAGAAATTTTAAATTTGGCTATTGAATAACAAACACTCTATATGAGGTAACGAGCTAAAATTTTGTACGATGATATTTGAGACAACTGCGAATCGAATACGCTATCCAATTTGCCGATAAAAAATTGCCTAAGAGTCGATCTCGAAATTTCGACCCCTTCAGAGGAGCATAGTAGGCCCAGAAAATATGAAAATTACAAAATTTTCAAAACAGTCAAATAAAGCTCATCGAGAACTGTATCTCAAAAAAAAAAAAATTTTAAAATCGGCCAACGCGTTCCAAAATAACGGGGTGTTACGGTCTTAAATCGCACACACTGTACATATATTTTTGTTATAATAAATAATAAATTATTGTTGTTTTTAATAAATGGTATATCGGTGTGTATGGCGTTTTTCAGTTTTTTTATTATTTTTGTATTTACAAGGTTTTCTCCAAAAATACTGTCTCCTGCCCCCTGCAGACCACGCTACGCTACTGGTAGCAGCCCAGAAACTGTAAAATAATATGAATACATCAAAGATAAATATGAAGAAAAGTAAGGTAAAATTTAAAATACAGTAAAAAAAATGTATAAATATAGTGCAGTAATCTTAATAGTGAGCCGTTATGAAGGGCGAGAGGAATAAATAGGCGGCAACTAGATCTCCCGTCTTTCAGGGGCGGCTGGTGAAATTTCAACAATTTTTTTCTCGTCTGTGGCGCATGGGACCCATACGAAATATGGGAAATAACATCTAGAGAAGCACTCCTCTAACAAGCCCTAAAAAATTTTGAAAAAGCAGCTTGCGAAAAATTTTTTCAAAATTCGATTGACCCCCCCTAGGTCTAGGGACTCCTGTTTAAAATTAATTTTTTTTGTCATATACATTTTACTTTTCAAAAAAATACAACAAATTTTGAAGTTTATGAAAATATTTTCATTATTAACTGAAACACAATGAACTGAAATTTTGTAATTTACAATTTAACAAATGATAAAATTTCAATTCGTTGTATCTCAGTTAGTAATGGAAATATTTTCATAAACTTCAAAACCTGTTGTTGTATTTTTATGAAAAGTAAAATGTATATGACAAAAAAAATTAATTTTAAACAGGAGGCCCTAGGGGGGTCAATCGAATTTTGAAAAAAATTTTCGCAAACTGCTTTTTCAAAATTTTTTAGGGATCGTTAAAGGAGTGCTTCTCTAGATGTTATTTCCCATATTTCGTATGGGTCCCATGCGCCACAGACGAGAAAAAAATTGTTGAAATTTCACCAGCCGCCCCTACCGTCTTTATTTCACTTTTACATTAAGTGAGAGAGAAGATATCGGCCATTCGATGTCGGCTAACTAACGTGGCGTGAGGGAGTATATCTTTGAGTGTGTTGTTTAATCCAGGACCGCAATTAGAGACACCGCAGTCGAGCTTATACTGTCGGAGTGAAGATATAATACGATAATTACTTTATATTTCTTTATTTTTGAAAATAATTTTAGTAAGTTTTGTTACCAATTCATAGCAGTGCTTTGGGGGAATTTGTAAGTGTACTATTATAAAAAGTAAACGAGTGAACAATATAGTTAAATCCGGCTCTGCGTTCTGCAACCCTTGCCTCTCAACGTCGCTCACAAATGCGATTGCTTCAATTATAATACCTACCTAATAATAGGTATGAACAATTAACTTATTTTTTACAATTAATTATTTTTATTTATTTGCTTTTATCATGATTAGAGAATATTATTTAGGTATTATACAAATCACAGCTTACACACTCTTTTATTTATTATGAAAATACCTACTTTCTGTATATCGTTGCCCTAATCTGGGCACGCTAATATACTAGTTAGGTAAATACTTTAAAACACTCATATTTTTTTTCTATAAAATGCTAAGAATCCTATCATGTAATTCAATACTTCGTCAGTATTAGCTAGAAGAGTAGTTGTTTTGATTGGTTCTCCAATAATGAGTGTTTTAAAGTATTTACCTAACTAGTACATTAGCGTGCCCAGATTAGGGCAACGATATACAAAAAGTAGGTATTTTCATAATAAATAAAAGAGTGTGTATGCTGTAATTTGCATAATACCTAAATAATATTCTCTAATCAATTAACTTATTCTCGCATATTACTTTCTCTGTGAAGTAACATACAAATGACATGGTGTTTCGTAAAGGAAATCACATTTTCGTAAATAACACTTTTCAATGTTTATTTCGAGATTTAATCCAATTATATTTTTCAATTTTTTTTTAAAAGAATCTCAAAAAACGGGTTCCGGTTCCAGGTCAACCTATATATAAGATGGTTCCACAATTTACTATTTTAGTTTGGTTTCAGTTCTTTTCGGTTCTGGTTCTGGACCTGATATTGATTGGATGCATCGTTTTTAAAGAAAATAACTAAAAACAAACTGGACAAATTGGAAGACATTTTTAAAAACGTCTGTGTTACTGTGTTAACGTTGTCTTTACATTAACGTCCAGACTGAATTTTGCCATAGTTATTTCACCACTCAACCACTCAAAGTATCTACAATCTATATAACCCACTTAGTCGCTAACAATGCTTCCAGAGATCATCAAAAAACACAAACAAAAGCACCTATAAATTTTCGAGAGCATGTCTGATTCACAATTACTACTGTGATTTCATTTAAGTTGAACTGATTATTTTTTCAAAATTTTCGAGTTCAAAATACTTTCTTTGCCGTAGCTGAGACTCGAACTGAGGAAAGATGTGTTGTGCCTCTCAACCTCGGTCTAGCCCACTATTACCGTCTTAATAGTACATTAAAAACGCCACTAAACATCCAAACCCTAGTCAGGATTTGAACCCGGGACCCTGTGGTCTTGTTGCAGAACCTTCCAGAATCGACCACCAAGTCGAAACCAAAATGAAAATTCAACTTAGGCAAACATTTCATTTCAGGACATTATTAAGAGTCTGAGGGACTTCAGAGCCACAAACTAGTCCAAAAGGACCATTATGAGTTGGTACGCCAAAGTTGTACTTTGAAAATTATTATTTTTTTAAAAGTACGCCAAAAATGTACTTTGAAAATATTCATAATATTTTTAGTTTTAATTCCTCCGCCAAAGACATTGACCATGGAGGTACAGTCATCATATACCATGTTCTAAGGAATGACAATAAAATTTTAACAAGGGAATTTATCAGAAAGGCGAAACCAACTAATTTGGCAAAAGCGGCGTAGAACCTATAAGCAAAAATTGAAAATGCACAAGGCCAGTTTCTTGCATAAAACGAGTTTGGATTCATCCAGCGACTCATAATTTGGACGAGTGCGTTGTGTGGTCAATACAAAGTGATGGTAGGAAAGCCAAATAATAAAGTTACAGAGAAAAACGCCTTGTGCATAAAAAGGCCAAAATTCAATTTTGCCCAAAAGTCGTTCGGAGGTGGATCGCTGTCAATTTTCCTATATCGAACAACTACGTAAGGGCAAGTAAGTCGTGGACTGACCGAACGTTATCAAACTTATGTAGTAAGTAAGTCCTCTTGAATGTTGTTTTAGTACGTGAAATCTCACGTTGCGAGAACTTTAAAGCTAGGTAGTCTCTAGTGAAACTAAATTTTTTTAGTAAAACATTTTTATGTTATTTTCAGTCAGCCATATAACCACATTCATAAAAGTCACATACATTTTTAAAAAGGCTTATATTTAATTCTGGGAGGGTTGCATGAATTTTTTCTACCAAATTGATTGTTAGCATATTGTTAAAAAGTAATTTGCCTTAGTTGGGGAGGCGTGATTCTTTTACATTATATCATTTTACAAAAAAGCACTGTATTATTTTAATATCTATAAAATATATGGTATTCTTTGAATAAATTGCACTTTATACTGATCTTAAGACTTGTGGTTAGTCTTCCAAACCTTGAGGGTTTTCGTTCGAAAAACTAGAAGCATCGAGTTAATCGAAATCTCACGATTTCGTAAGTTTGAAACTCGACGTTCTGGTTACTTACGAGGCTCGACGGGGATTTTTTAATGCGATTTCTCAGAAATATTTAAGTATAGAGTTCATTAATTGTAGTTAAATCACGTCAGAATTCAATCCCGTCGGAGAGATATTTTCGATAGAGATTTTTTTTATGCAAAAATAGCAGAAACCAAAAGGCGTCAGACCATTTATTACTATATAGACGGACCAAAATCAGGTCAAAAACCGCCGCCCTCCATATCCAGATTCTCTATGCAAGTCACTCACAACAAAAAAACTTTGTAGGTATGTGAAAATAATTGTTTATAGAACTTTATTAATATAATATTTGAAGTCCTCTACCCCAAAAACCCATAAAACGATACCCCACATCGGTAGTGGGGTGGGGTGATAGGGGGGTGGCTGAAGTAAAAAAATATTTTGAGGTTTCTGGTTCCTGTACATACACTAAATCACAACTTTTTTTCCTTTAATAAGGGAGTGGGGGTGGTAATGGGGGTGGCTAATGCCAAAATTTTTTTTGAGACCTTAGCTTCTCTTGTATATACTAAATACCAATTTTATGGACTCTTACCTGCTTGATTGACCTATTTACCCCAAATTGACCCCAATTTACCCCCCAAATGTGTGCCAAATTAAGTTAATATCTTAAACGGTTCCAGAGTAAACGTGCGCACAAAAAAGTTACAGACAGACAGACAGAAATTTTTTTTTCGCTCAAACTTAAAATCTCGACGTTACATGACATTTTAAGCCTATTTGGACAATAAAAATAAAAAAAAAATTTTTTGTCGTTACTATACTTCCACTGGACGTGGAAGTAATTCAATCCCGTCGGAGAGAAATCTTCGATAGGTGTTTTTTTATACCAAAATCTAAATATTCAGAAGGCGTTAAATCCCTAATTGTCAGTGAATAATTGGACGTCCTGAGAGAGCGTCGTTAATGATCTAAGGTCGTGCAGCCTTGATCCATTACTCGTCTATCGAAGTGCATCTTATCTCGAATCCGACTGGAAGTGGAAGAACGGGTCAGAACGCGATTGGCGCCCCTTAATAAATAAATTGGTGTAACATCAATTTGATGCCCGGTAGCGTGTTCTTCTACAGTCTCAAGCCTGTACCTTTAAATATCTTTATTCATTTTAATATGTTATAATACATCATGATATGTATTTTGTATTATTATATTATTATGTATCTCATTTAGTTTACCATAAATAATATAACAAAAGCGGTACATTGCATAAGCGTGTTGCGCTTTTGTTGGCCTCTGGAATGCCGGGAGCAGGGACGTGCCTAGATGTTAGGCCGCCCTGCATGATGAAGTTGGCTGCCCTCCTCCCTTTGAATAGTGTTGAGTGGGGAGGGGCGTCAAGGGCGGTATTGTCCGGGAAAGTAAGAAAAATGTTGTGTGCCAAAGCCATTTTAAGAGGCAATTCGAGCTCGGAATGAACTAGGGACTAACAATATATTTTACAACAAAATGACATTACAATAGAGAATACATATTTATTAAAATGAAATATATTATGATTATAAAATTAAAATAAAGTTCATTTCAAAAGAAACACAAACATGCAACTTTTTATGTAACAAATAAAAATAATATACCTATAAAACTTAAAAATATGCCCTTCAACATCGCTGCCTTTAAAAAACTGCCCCAGTAACCTTGATTTGGCCGCCCTTAAAAAATCGGCCGCCCTGTGCCGCTCCACGCTTGCACAGACTTTTAGCACGGCCCTGGCCGTGAGATATCAGACAGTGCCTCATTTTTACTTGATAATGGCATTCTTCATAATGCTCAAATGTATTTGTGTACAAACTGCTATCGATAATTAAGGGAGCAGAAGATTGTGTCGGTGTGGATGTTCTAGTCATAGGTCTCAAGCCTATCTCATAGGCATGGAGACACTGAGTCGGTTATTTAGAACATAAGAAATAGTTAACTTGAGAACAAAACATATTCACCTATGAAAACCACTTATTAGAAGAAAAACATTCCTTTAGTGTTTCTGATCTTTTGCACATAGAGAGAAATGGGTTAAGATTATCTTGAATGTTGAATCTTGAATCAATGAGCATAACATGTAAAATTCAAATAAAAAAACCCGACCAATGACCTATAATCATCTCTAACGTATTATAATGTAAAAACATTAGAGAGCTTCGTGAAAATAATTAACTTTTTATTGATGATGTGCACCTCTCTCTCTGAATGTCTACCGACATGAAATCTTGTTAAAAATCTTTTTTACAAACTTTCTTTCAAATAAATCTAAAATTAAGTTTTTAATTTAAATAACTGGCGCCTCGAAATACTGGTAGGTAACAAGAACGCAGACACAGAAAAAAAATAATTTTATTTTCCAAAGGTGAAAGGCACCAAGGCACCTAATCTTAATGTTTTTTGAGCCGTTGATTCCAAATATCACATCAAAAATATATGCTTCACTGCTCAGTTTTTAGCAAATTGACCTAAATTCGGGGTTAAATGGCTATATAAATCCAATAGAACGACACGCGTTGAAATGAAATTTCTGAAACGTTTAAAATAGCTCCTAGTCATATACTACCAACCTTCTATCGTACCATGGACATGATGTTGGTGTACACCAAAATAGTACTATTTCCCTCCAAAAAAGCGACTACTACCCCTTGCTCTGATATTACCGTACTACGCTTGTAGCTGGACAGATCGGGGATATTACAGGGAATATTGATAAATCGAATATCTTTTGACCAAGAGACACCAAAACAACTCCAACTACAATACAAGAAAAGAAGAAGCACAAGCCGCGTCTTCTAAGTATAGTATAACACATGCCAGATATACACACATTCCTCACGGAGATATACTTACCGAATAGACATAGAGCAGCGATTTCGTAAGTCTATCGTGTCGTTTTTTTTTTTTTTTTGGCGTAGAACCAGGTCAAACATATTAGGTTCCTTTGAGTATGTCACCGGGCATATGAAATCATATTTTACGACATTTTTTTGTGGTCTCGAACTTTTTAAATCAATAAAAAGTGAAAAAAATGTATTTTTAAAGAAAATTGTTTTTTTTTGTTTCCACCGCCATATCTTTAAAACTATTAAAGGTACCGAAATTTTTTTGTGTCAAATTAAAGCACACACTGTAGTGCTTTTACCAGTATAAACGGTTTGGGCACAATTCGCACTTTCATTTATCTAAAAATCAAATAAACTAAAAATACATATTTTGTGTATTGAAATCTTCACCAATCGATAAACTTTTTTATTTTTGAAAATATTTGCATACATGCAGCGAAGAAAATAAAGCCTAATAATCACAAAAGTTTTTGAAACAATATGTTTTTTCCTAAAGTGTACCGTTTGGCAATAGCGATTTTTTTTATCAGCGCTAAACGCGACATTGGGACGCAATTAATACACCTCGCATGCAGTCAGATTAGTCGCGTAGAAGTTAGTTGAATCTAGATTAATATATGGCATTCTAGGTTGGGGTGGAGTTGCTTACCGTCATCTAAAAAATTAGATATTCATAAAAAATGTGCCACCCCCTCTCAGGGGGTGGCACTTAAAATATATATATATATATTTATTGGAGCTGAAATAGAATCAAATTTTAAGAAGAAAAGGTTCCATGCAATTTTTCACATAAATTGATAGTTTTTAAGTTATAACGACTTCAAAATAGCGATTTTAGCTTAAAATAAAAGCTTTTAAAAAAGGTATTTCCAAACGGCTTTCGTCAAGTATCTCGAAAAGTATTACTTTATCGAAAAAATGTTATAGACCAATTACAGAAAGCACCTTACAAATTGGGAATTAATTATATTTTTTGTTTATTGATGTAGGATTAATAATTTCGGAAATATTTAAGTTTATATTTGGTATCCAAGGGTTTCGAAATTACCTTCAAAGTTTAAAATGCATTTTTTTCTAAAGCAAGTGCTTTAAATGAGCAAAAAAGAATTTGAGTATTTAGGTAATGCTACATTTTAACGAAAAACTGTATTTGAGATAATTTTTTAAAATTATTGGCTAATTAGAGTAACAAAACGAGTAAAAAATAATTTGAAAGCGCAATTAATTGTCTTTAATTTCCTTTCTTAGCATGCGTCACAATTTCTGAGATATTTAACATTTAAACTGCATTTTTCGTCTTATGAACGTTCGGATGCCATTTGTAAACTCATATCTCCGAAACTATTAAATCTATGTAAATAAATAAACAAGCGAAATTCATTATTAGTTTATGAGCTTATTTTTGGTCTCTACACATTTTTGAACAAAACTAATATTTATTGAGATATTTGGAATAGGAAAAAAAATACGTTTTATCGAAAATACCTTTATAGTTTAAACTGTATTTTTTCTAAAGCAAGTGCTGTATACGAACCAAAAAGCATCTACGTCATGCTGTATATTAATGAGAAACCGTGTTTGAAATTATTTTTTTTTTTAATTACTGGCTAATTACAGTAACAAAATGGCGACGTTGTTCTTAAAATAATGTGTAGACGGACATTGCTTCGGTCATAACTTCTTTGTTTTTTATGCTACATAAACAAATAAAAAAATAATTAAGAGCTTAATTAATAACCTTTTATTGTATCTATTAGTATCCTTGGCGTAGGTGTCAGAGTTTCTAAGATATTTAACTCTCACTCTAAATAGTTATCTTACGAACACTTGGATGCCAAATGTAAACTTAAATATCTCCGAAATTATTAATCCTACATCAATAAACAAAAAATATAATTAATTCCCAGTTTGTACTTTCTGTAATTGGTCTATAACATTTTTTCGATAAAGTAATATACTTTTTGAGATACTTGACGAAATCCGTTTAGAAATACCTTTTTTTAAGCTAAAATCGCAATTTTGAAGTCGTTATAACTTAAAAACTATTAATTTATGTGGAAAATTGCATAGAACCTTTTCTTCTTAAAATATGATTGTACTTCATATATATTTTTTAAGTGCCACCCCCTCAAAGGGGGTGGCACTTAAAAAATATAAATAACAAGCCCCCGCTCAATATAGAAACTTTTCTGTGAAACATTTACTATTATACTGCCAAAAATGAACGAAATCCGTTCAATATGACATTACTTCAAAGTTTTGCATATTTTTTACCTCTAGGTACTGTACTACTACCACCTGTCTTTTTATTATTAAAAGGAGACTATTTAATATTTATTATACAATTTCTTAATATTAACAACATATGATCAATATTACTGTACAATATATGAAATATTGAACAATAATATTGATCCCCTAGATGCTTTTGATCACTACTGGTTTTGTACCTATTGATATAAGTTAAACTACTATATACACCCCGACCGGGATCGTCAGATCGTTGCAGTCGGCAGGCTTGCTATAGCCGAGCGCGCAAGAATATGACTTTGGCCCGTTAAAAAAAATCGCTAACTCAATACTATGATCGGGACATGAAAAATTTTTATCCTAAAAACTTTTTTCAACTATTGGTTTCAATTTGTACGCAGCATGTATGTACAAATTTTTATAAATAAACTTTTTTCTCGATTGCCTAAAATTACGCTACTGAAAATAACAAGTTTGAGTTTCCTATTATTTTACCAACTTAAAAAAAAATAAATCGGGTTCACGTGGGACGTTGTTCGAAGCGCTATAGTGTCTACTTTAATCTAAAAAAAAATAGCTTGATAGCACAAATATTTTCAGAGATATAGCGGTGGAGACGTTAAAAAACATATTTCATTAAAAATCGATTTTTTTTGAGTTTTTCCGAAATAAAAAAGTTCTCGACCACCGAAAAATGTCGTAAAAAACGATTTCGTGTACACGATTATCTTACTAAAGAATCCCACTAAGTCTGGTTTGGTTCTACGCCGTTTTTTTTTTCTCGAAAACTAAGCGACTTTACTTCCAGATTTTACTCTACTAACAAACATTTTTATCAAGCCTACTCTACAAGTCAGCAAGCGATATATAGAATAAGATAAAAATAGGGTAATTAAAAAAAATGTTCACCCCCCATCTTTCATTGCATATTTCAAAAGTACAAATGTTTTTTCCCGAAAATGTTAAATGTCTACTTATAAAAAATGAAATTTTCAAACACTTCTTGTTCCTTGCATATTTTTTCAAAAGTTTATAGTTGTCACTTGAGAAATTCTTGAATGGAAAAAAGGGGTGATTTTCTCAATCCATGGGTAGTTTAGAGGGACGGTAGAGTGTTTCTGTTCGTGTTCCTCGCTCTGGAAAACGGGGAGAATGAGTTCTTCAGCCCTTTCGTAGTATTTTCGGAAAGTTTTGTCGTTCAGGGAGGGGGTCGTCCCGGGAGTTGTATTGGCGTCTCATGGTCAAAAGATACTCCGTATATCAGTATTCCCTGTAATAGTCCCGATTTCTCAAGGCCTCACAAGCGTAGTACGGAAAAATCAACTAGGGATAGTTTTCTCCCATTTAGTGGTAGTTCCAGAAGGGTGGGGGGAAAAGTACAGCAACCATCGTGTTCCTTGACCTCAAAAACGAGGAAAAACCGTTCTTCAGCCCTTTCGCAGTATTTTCGGAATATTTTGTCATTCAGGGAGGGGGCGCTTCCATATGCTTGACAGAGATACTCGCTTTATCATTATCATTTATCAAATTTATAAATATTCCCTGTAATAACTCCGATCTGTCAAGTCTTCACAATAAGCGTATTATGGAAAAATCAGAGCGAGGGTTAGTAGTAGTTTTTTTGGGGAGAAAAGTACACCATACCATCGCACCATCATGTTCGTGGTACGATAGAACGTTGGAAGTATCTGACTAGAGTCATTTTAAACGACTCAGAAGTTTCATTTCAACGCGTGTCGCTCTATTAGATTTAATAGCCATCATTTAACCCCGAATTTAGGGATGAAATATCAATTTGTGGAAAATTGAGAAGTGAAACATACATTTTTGACATGATATTTGGAATCAGCGGCTCAAAAAACACAGGTGCCTTTCACCTATGGAATTTTTTTTTCTGTCTGTGTAATTAATTAACTCCTTATTGATGATGTGCAACTCCCTGAAGGTCTACAGAGGTGGTACGTTGTTAAAAACCTTTTCGACAAGTAAAGAAAAATAAAGAAAACCGCATCCACGTCTTATCCCCCCCCGTTGAAGAAATATGAAGGGACAGACACAGGCAGACATACAAACATACGCATCAAACTTACAATACCTCTCCTTTTTGCGTCGGGGGTTAAAAATGAACATATTATTTATTACATTTACTTTGAACGTACTTTGGATTGAGTTTGTAGTGATGAAATTTAAAAAAAAATTTTTCAAATAGGCTTAAAATGTCATGAAACGAGATTTTAAGTTTGAGTGAAAAAAATTTTCTGTCTGTCTGTCTGTCGGGCTGTCTGTAACTTTTTTTTGTGCGTACGTTTATCCTGAAACCGTTTAAGATATTGACTTGAAATTTGGTACGTATTTTAACGAGATCTGGAACTAGATTATATTTTCATCTTGTTCCGTCGAAGGATTGGTGGGTAAATTGGGGTAAATGGGGGTAAACAGGTCAATGAAGCAGGTAGAGTCCATAAAATTGGTATTTAGTATATACATACAAAAATTTTTTTGGCATTAGCCACCCCCATTAGCACCCCCACCCCTTATTAAAGGGGATGAGAAAAGATTATGATTTAGTGTGTGTACTGTGTACAAGAACCAAAATCCTCAAAATATTTTTTTACTTCATGCACCCCCACTACCCCCTATCACCACCCTCACCCTACTACCGATGTGGGGTATTGTTTTATGGGTTTTTGGGGTAGAGGATTTCAAATATTATATTATTAAAGTTCCATAAACAATTATTTCCACATACAAAGTTTTTTCGATGTGAGAGACTGATAGAAAATCTGGATGTGGAAGTAGTGATTCCTTGGGCAACGGTTTTTGAAAAAAAAAATGCCCCACCAATAAATGATTTTTTTGGAGTCAGTAAAATTATAATTTAATATTTAAGATATTAATAAAACTACGACTTAACGACTGAAGTCTGAGAGAAGAACATAATTCTTTTACAAAAACAACACATTGTCACTTTGTTGCCGGTAACTATTAACAACAATTAAGCAGGAAATAAACTACCTAGGTACTGTCGTGAGCAAAAAAAAAATAGGACAACTATTTTTTGCTAATATAAATCTGTCTCTATTTGCACACTTGCAATGAATTTTGACAAATAGAAATAACTGACAATGCCACAAAAATTAAAGTTAGATGTACACAACTAGATTTTAGCAAAAATACGTCATAAGACTTGTCCCATTTTTTTTGCGCACGACAGTACCTACCTATTCGCAATTTAAAACTCGCACAATACTTTGGTATCGTATTTCACAGTTAATAATATAACTATGCAATTTAATTACACAGCTATCGCGAAAGGCTAACATCGAAAAACGTAAACTTAACACTCGACACATCAGTTTAAATGTTTGAAAGCATCAAAACAGTCAAATATATCTCGGGCTTGATTGGCTGAAGTAAAAGGCGTGTCCCCTACTTTGATTAGCGATTTGTCATAAATTCTGTCCCAAAAGTCTGCAAAGTGCAAGGAAAACTTTTCGCACCTATATTAATTTGGTAAAAAGAAAAACAACGCCTTTTAGAAGTTTGCGTTTGTTTTATACACTCCAGTCCAGGGAAGAAAACTACGAAACTCGCAGTTGGTGCTGGAGAATTAAACAATTGCCGTTAAATACTTACCTATTTCTGATATCCTAGTATTTGATATGATAGTAAATAATACCAACATTACAGACAAAATTACAAACAATAAAGATGTCACGGAACCTAAGAAAGCACACACAATCCGACAACCTTGCACATACGACAGTGGTCCACATGCGTCTCTCTCCCTCCTGATGGCGCCCCCCTACACCTTGCGCCATGTGGCCAACATAAACAAAGTACATTACGCACGCGGGGGTCGAATCAGCTGTGCCGTCTAGATCGGAGGGGCCGCGCAGGCGCTAGCCAAAAGCTCTCCGTCCGAGAATCAGTCAGTGAGAGTGCTTCCTTGATGGCGCAGGCCAGGCGGTTGTGCTGTCCTCGGGCCGCCGGAGGGCCCTTACTGAGGGAACCGGGCCCTCGCTCCCCTGATACCCTCCTTGACATCACTGCGAAAATCGTCGCGGAAAACATCCCCTTTCAAAGAATCGAAGAGCGCTACGATCGCATTCCGGAGCCAGTTCAAAGGAGGATTATTTATTGGTCTTTTCCCCGAAATGAAAGAGACATTTGTATGTATTCATCGTTGTCGCGAGTGCCCCCAGTTAACTCGAGTGGTGAGCCCCAAAATTTGTCTTTTTGTAAAGGATTAAAGCTGCTTGAAACTGGATGTGTCGACAACGTGTTACAAGTTGGTAAGTTAATGGAGAAGAAAAGCGGAGAAAGAGGGATACACGAAGATACCGTTTGGGATTCTTAAAAACCATATTTCATTGCGCCTTTTTAAATAAGGGACATCGTAGCCTTACCTGAGAATACCTACGTTTGGTTCAGTTGTGTTCTATACTTTGTTTTAGTTTGTGCTAATTGTGTTTGTTTTCAAATGGGCGAATAGATTTGTTTTTAATGTTGAAGTGAATAAAAACAATGACTTCATTGAATAACGACCATTTAAAATATATTAACTGTTTATGGACGGACACATTTCGCACGATAATGTTTGAAAAATAAACAAACTGTGGGGATAAGTGGCTAGCTCCAATTAAGTAGACAAAAAAAGTTTATCTCGACACAATTCACATTGCACTTGCAGATTTAAATAAAATCGTTTCGGTACTTGGTACTTGATTATCGATTTGTTGTTTCATTCCATATTTTAATTCGTATAAGTGTCGTAAACTGTTTGGATTATTAAATAAACAATTATTATTTATTTAACAAGAATTAAATATTTTTTTCATTACTATTCATGATCATGATTTGAAAAATATAATTGCAGATAGTAAAACGAGTAAATAATAAATATCTCCCATTTACATTTTTTATTTGAAGTAAAGTCTATCTATTCTCAATTGAAAAAGCGAAGTTGATCTTTACCACTGCGGTATTTTAACAGCGGCACAGATCAAACGTTGGTGCTTTGTCGGCCTTTTTTAAATGATTTTTCAACTGACTTTAGCAGAAGTATAAAAGGGTCTATACACGATCCAGCGGCAGGGAGCCAACATTGTCGGTACGCTTTGAAGATAATTGGAATTCCAGCGGACCAGTTCACTTTTACGAATGAGTTCGAAGCATGCCGACATGGCTGGCTCCCTGCCGCTGGATCGTTAAATAGTTAGTATGAATTAAAAAAAATACTTACCTGATTTTTAAGTGTACTTACTTACATCGAGACTTACATATTGTATATTGAGAGATTCTTAGTCCATTAAACTCTTGCTAAAGTCAGTTGGGAAAAAATCATAAAAAAGGCCGACAAGCCGCTGACGTTTGATCTGTGCCACTGTCAAAGTACCGCCGCGGTAAAGGTCAACGTCGCTTTTTCAATTGAGAATAGATAGACTCTTCCACGCATGTGTGACAGTCACTACAATATTTCTCCAGACTTGAGGTTTTGACGAGTGGCTGCAGTAGAAAAAACTGCCCGCTGCACGCTGCTTTAAGGGGTCTACACACGATCCAGCGGCAGGGAGCCAGCCATGTCGGCATGCTTTGAACTCATTCGTAAAAGTGAACTGGTCCGCTGGAATTCCAATTATCTTCAAAGCGTACCGACAATGTCGGGTCCCTGCCGCTGGATCGTGTGTAGACCCCTTAAAGCAGCGTGCAGCGGGCAGTTTTTTCTACTGCAGCCACTCGTCAAAACCTCAAGTCTGGAGAAACATTGTAGTGACTGTCACACATGCATGGAAGAGTCTATCTATTCTCAATTGAAAAAGCGACGTTAACCTTTACCGCGGCGGTACTTTGACAGTGGCACTGCCGCTGGATCGTGTGTAGACCCCTTTAGGATCAGTGTGAACACGATACGAAACTTTTGCAGCTGCAACCTTAAAACTGCGCAGCAAGTAGCTGTGTCTGACCGTACCTTCAGTTAGATATATTAATAGTTTTAAAAAATTGTGTCTTAGTGTTCATGTTAGTTGTTTAGGTTAGATTGGTTTTCCTTTTTTTTTTGCAGATGTTTGCAAGTTTTTTTTATGTTTTATACAAATGAACCTAAACTGAGCAACCGACCCTAAATCCATGCACTCAGCTTTTAGTATAACCGAGAGTATAACTAAATATGTCGGCTTTTCGGTAGACCAATTACATTGTTACCTCGTATATTTCCCTGCTAAAATTCAAAAACCATTTCAAAGTCAAAGAGGCAAAAATCTTCTAATAAGAAGCACGATACTGCACGATATCTTAGTCACAGGGTTAGCATAATTCAGTAATCAGTAATTAATATTTTTGTAGAAAATATAAAATACGAATAAATATCTATTTCACTGACATTGACATTTATTAATCCATGGCATTACTTGATATAATCTCATCTGTCTATGAAAAATTTAGAAAAAGATTAGAATAATCGAGAAAATAATGTGTACCCCATCCAGGGACACACTGTACGTACTGTCATGAGCAAAAGAAGTAGAACACTATTTTTTTATAATGTAAATCTGTCTCTATTTGCACACTTGCAATGAATTTTGACAAATAACTGACAATGTCACAAAAATTAAAGTTAGATGTACACAACTAGATTTTAGCAAAAATACGTTATAAGACTTGTCCCATTTTTTTGCGCACGGCAGTACACTCGGCAGTACATTAAATAATGTTTTTTTATTAGTGTATTAACCAACAAAAAATTTAATGTCTCTAAGTTAAGAGACAAACGAATAAAACAAGGTCAGCCATATCTCAGTATGATCGGGTATACTATTCAATTTTCTATGAAAAATTGGAAAAACCAGTATTTTGCAAATGAAGATGAAATTTTCGCTGTTTTCAGTGATTAAAAGTGCTTGACGATGAGAAATATTTCGTTTTTTTTTTAAATTGCGTTTTTGAATTCTACACCAATGTTGGATTAGTGATCTACGAACCCAAATTAGTGCGTCAAAAAGTCAAATTTCTTGTTATTCTTCAGTATCACCGAAAATATGAATATTATTAAAATTACTGAAGTTGAAGCATTCCAAGGGTGGCGGTGCCGTGCTTAAGAAAATGATTTCGTAATTCGACAATTTCTCCTATATTCCTGAACCGATTGAAAAAATTCTTTGATTTTCTTTTAGAGAAAACTTGATAGAATGATATCAGACTATTGAAATCAACAAAAATTGTTTTTTTTTAATTTTGCATACACGTGTAGCGTGTAGCTGATGACAGTACAATATTATGGTACATGGTACAATATTATGGGACCCAACAAAAATACAATCGAACCCATTCGAGATAGTACGTCCAATCGAGTTGAAATTTTGCATACATTTTGTAGTTCTGATGACAATACAATATTATAGTACCATGGTACAATATTATGAAATCCAACAATAATGGAGCCCATTCGAGATACGACGTCCTATCGAGCTGAAATTTCGCACACACGTGTAATTCTGATGACAATACAATATTATGGTAACATTATGGAATCCAATAACAATATAATGGGGGACACTCGAATTGCGCTCACATTAAAATTAGTTACTTTCGAGGTTACTTTATTCCCATACTGAACTGCGGCCACTGCTCCCAGGTACTAAAAGTAGGAATAACTAAATATTGTCTAAATGTTGGTGGTGGCATTTTCTTAATTTTTCTGTTTCTTATTGGGATGCAGAAAAATTAAGGAATAACTAACAAACTAACAAACCAACAAACTGACAAACAAACAAACAAACAAACAAACTAACTAAGATTTTATGAGCGAAAAACCACAAGACAGTCGAGTGGATCAGTTTATAGATTTTTTAGTGATCGAAAGTGATTCTATATTTCCACCGATAATATGGGCTGCAAAAACAGCAAGTATTTTAAGGACCACAAATGTGTGTGAATCATTTCATTCAAAGTTTAAAGGTGAACCGGACCTAACCTAATCAATATGGCGGACCCAGCATGGTGGATGCAATTTGAACCCTGCCTATCTCCATGTCTAACTCTGTGAGATAAACAATCATTATAAAAAGCGTTGTTTTACATATGAGAATAGACATTTACTATATGTTTTGCTCGGTCTCCCTTTGTTTCATGGTACGTCTAACAGCATCACGTCTTTTATCGTGGTTGCTTGTTAAGCGTACGATCTCAATAAAATTTAATATTTTTATGTTGTTACGACTGTCTAATGTTTACTTTTTTTTTAAATATATCCTACCAATAAACAATAATTACACGAAGCGTTGTTTTACATATGAGATAAATATGGAAAAATTGTGTTATCTTAACTAAAATTGAAAATTTACATGTCTTGAAAATGTGAAATCTATAACACTGAACCAAAGTAAGAAATGGTGAGCGCAGTTCGAGTGTCAAATTAGGAGTTCATTAGGGATGTGAGCGCAATTCAGTGGCACCGATATAATATTACCCCTTCGAGGTACGGCCTCCAATCGAGCTGAAATTTTGCACACACTTGTAGTTCTGATGACAATACAATATTATGGTACCATGGTATAATATTATGGAACTCAACAATAATATAATGGAACCTCTTCGAGATACGACGACCAATCGAGCTGAACTTTTGCACACACATGTAGTTCTGATGACAATACAATATTATGGTACCATGATACAATATTGTGGAACCCAACGATAATATAATGGAACCCCTTCGAGATACGACGTCCAGTCCAGCTGAAATTTTGTATACAGTGCAGTAGTTCTGATGACAATACAATATTATGGTGCCATAACAATTTTGGTACAATATTATGGAACCCAACAATAACATAATGGAACCCCTTCGAGTTTGGGCTCGTTTAATTTGTCTCGATGTCAAAAACTAGTTATTTAACTAGTTTTTACTCTCCGGTCCTAGGTTGTATTCAAGGTCTAATGATGGAGCCGGAAGAAGAAATGCATAATTTAAAAATAAAGTTAATTGTAAAAAGAAATATTTTAAAAACAAGCTGTTCTTATTTTATTATTTAGGTTTACTAAGACGAAAAAATATAAAAATGTAAAAAAAATTGTCTTAAAAGCTTATCGCGTGGATAGAAAAAAGATACTTGGGTACTCACAATCTCTGTCACACAAAATTAATGCTTGTATGATCTTCTCGCGTGCGACAAGCTTTTGAGACAATTAATATTTTATATTTTTATTTTTTTCGTCACACACACTGTTTCTAACACCTAAATAATAATAAAAGCTTGTTTTTAAAAAGTTTTTTTTCTACCTACTAATACCAAAATCGTTTCAAAAAAATATATGTATACATTAAAATATAAACAATCTGCTTTACGTCTTAGTACGTAAAGTGTTTTACTTTACGCACTAGTGCGTAAAATGAAATAATGAAATAGCAAGGTAGTTGTTTAAAAATTGCTCGAAAAATTGCAATATCACTATGGCCTCGACCATGACCAGCCTAATTTTAAATGAGGGAAACTAATCAAAATCCTAAAACTATAAGTGAAACGTCAAATTATAAATAATTCACGCATTATTGTTAAAGAACACTGAAAATAGGTATATTTTATAATAATATAGTACCTATAAATACATGGTTTATATAAAATTAAATAACTAGCTTTTGACTCGATTTTTGACCTTTATACAGTGAAACGGTAACTGCGGTACCAAAATATGCGGAGAAAATCAAAAAATTATATTAGGCATATTTTTATCGGAAAATTTTGTTAATGAAACTTGTTCAGAATTGTCCAAAAACAAGTCCAAAATTCAATCAAAAATCCGAGCAAAAATCAAAATAAAAAAATATATAAATTTTGATTAAAATGATGTCCAAATCCGAAAATATCATATTAATGGGTTTTTTGTTTAGAAAACTGTACTATGACAATTTTATTTGAAATTAAATCCAAGCTGCCTGGTAGTTGTCAAGCAATTTACACAGTTTTTTTTAATAATTATGTTTAAAATTTTAATTTTTCAATTTTTTAATTTTGATTAAATTTTGGGCATATGGTTTTTGGACAATTCTAAATAAGTTTCATTAACAAAATTTTCCGATAAAAAAATGCCTAGTATGATTTTTTTGATTTTCCCGCATATTTTGGTACCGCAGGTAGCTTTGCATTTGTAGGAGTCGAATGTTTTTCTGGTCATAAGTAGATCCTAATTTGTTCGATACTTAGGTAAAGTTTGATTAGAATCGGAAAAAAAATAAAAAAGTTATTGGGGTCTTACCATTTCAAGTGAAACACACTGTAGATAAGATATGATTATTCCAGTGATTATTATAGGCAATTTTTTACTTTTTTATTTTGTGCCCTGGGGCGCAAAGTTTAACTTTGCACACTGCACACTTTACGCGCGGTAATAGAAAAAAACATTTTTGTATGTCTTCAAATAAAACTATAAGAAAAGAATCCCATATTGTTTGCCTACTCTATACAGGGTGTCCATTAAAGAATGGGCCATAGAGGAACAGTGGATTCCTGACATTAAAATATTACGATTTAACTAAACTTACCTTAGTCCAAAAGTTGATATTAACAGATATGTGTTAGGTGTTAAAGTCAACATTTATAATTTTCCTACATAACTTTTGAAGTTTGTTTAAATATTGGTACGAAAATTGGTGGATACGAGTTTTTTGATATGAGAAATTCAAATCTTATCCTATTTTTGGTGTAAATCCTAGAGAGCGCCACATAAGCAATATTTAGGGTGTAAATGTACTCCTAACTTTTTCACCCGTAATGTTATAGCCTTTTTTGTTAAGAAATCCTGAACCTACATCGTTTTGACGGAGAAAATGTATACTTGTCCTTAGCCTTAGAAATTGACCGTTTTCGAGATAATCGCATTGAATCAGTCAGCCGCATAATTCATTATAAGAAATATTAACGTAGTAGGCGCCGATGTCAACAATACTTTTGACAATTAAACACGGCTCAATCTGACAGTTACTGTGTTGTAATTTGTTACGAAAAAATTATATTTTTTGCACAATGCCGAGGCATAATTTTTTTCAAATAGCGAAATGATTGGTGGTGGTGGTGGCTATTTATGCTCAAGAAAATTATATTGGATGTGTTGCAGCAAGAAAATATGCGAATACTTATCCAAATCGAAGGCAACCTGATCGAAAATTATTCTCAAGACTTTTTGCAAGATTAAAAGAAACGGGTTCTTGTCATCGTAGTGTCCAACAAGAGGAAGCAGTATTAAATCTTATTGAAGACGATCCTGAAATAAATATTTGCCGAATCTCTGCAAATACTGGACTAACCCGTAGCACAGTATCAAACATTATACATGAGCAACAATTACACCCATACCATTTCACACCAGTACAAAATTTTTGGCCAGGTGATTTTCCTCGTCGCGTACAATTTTGCGAATTTATCTTAAAAAAGCAAAGAAGAGATCCAAATTTTTTAAATAAGGTTCTTTTCACGGAGACAACGTTTACTGGAAGGGGAATCTTTAACACAAAAAACAGTCATTTGTGGGCTGAAAGGAATCCAAGGGCCGCAAGAGTGAGACATTTTCAATATGAATTTAAAATTAATATTCGGTGGGGAATAATTAGAAATTATCTTGTGGGTCCTTTTGAATTCCCACCGCTAGTAAATGGAGAAAACTATCTGAACTCCCAGACCTAACGGCAATGGAATTTTTCCTATGGGGTAACAAGAAAAGCCTTGTATACTCTCAAATATGTAACACAAGACAAGAACTCTGGCAGAAAATAGTAGCAGCTGCAAACCATATTCGTGATTTGCTTCCATCCTTTTTTTGTATTATTCAAAATTTTCTTAAGAGATGCCGAAAGTGTATTGAGTTAAATGGAAGACAATTTGAAAATGAATTGCAGCAATTATTTTAATTATTATTTTGTTGTTTAATTTGACATTTCCATTGATATCGTTTTTACTTACTTAACTGCTTAATTTTTCATAATAGTAAAACCTTTCTTTTTCTACATAACTATCATTATTAATTATTTAACTGTCAGATTTAACCGTGTGCCTACTAGATTAAAATTAATATTTCTTATAATGAATTATGCGGCTGACTGTTACATTGCGATTATCTCGAAAACGGTCAATTTCTAAGGCAAATGACAAGTATACATTTTCTCCGTCAAAATGATGTAGGTTCAGGATATTTTAATAAAAAAGGCTATAACATTACGGGTGAAAAAGTTAGGAGTACATTTACACCCTAAATATTGCTTATGTGGCGCCCAAACCAAAAATAGGATAAGATTTCAATTTCTCATATCAAAAAACTCCTATCCACCAATTTTCGTACCAATATTTGAAAAACTTCAGGAAAATTATAAATATAAAATTGACTTGTACACCCTGTATCTCTGTTAATATCAATTTTTGGACGAAGGTAAGTTTGATTAAATCGTAATATTTTAATGTCAGGAATCTACTGTTCCTCTATGGCCCATTCTTTAATGGACACCCTGTGTATAAAATATGATAGACTATGATAGATTTTCATGAAGGTTTTGTTTTCCTAAATAGTAGTAATATTTTAACTAATTATGTAGTGTTTCACAGATAGATAGGTGGACTTATGGTTTACGTGCATTTTCCTTAGTTTGCAAAAGATATTGCAAGATCAACGCATATAACTCAAAATGTTTATTTAATAAAACAATAGTAGTGTGATTTATGATTAAGAATGAAGTTTTTAAAAAAATGTTTTTACTCCAAACAGAAAATACCTAATGACAAAAATTTTTCATAGAAAATTACATCAGAGTAGGGAAAACACATAATTTTCTTAAACAGTTTTAAAACAATTAATTTTTAGTATAGAAATGCGTGGATTGCTATGATTGCGTCACTTTTCCATTCTTTTTTTTTAGAGAACTTTGTACTTAGAAAATTGTGCTGCAATGGGAAAAACTACGATTTTCAAAAAATGCGGAGCTACGATTTTTTTTTCCATTTTTTCGAAAACAACGTTACTTAGGAAAGTACTTTTAACGGTATACTTCGATATATAATTAATACAATGCGATATATTCGAAAAAGCAATTGCAATATACTTTGTAATTATGAAAAATATATTTCTCCGGATGCGGAGTTACATTAAAATACAGCCTTTTTGATACAGTTCTTTCGTATTTTGAAAATGTCTCAAAGTGGAAACAGTACAAAATAATACATTAGTACAACTCAATATACTTTTATTTTTTTGTTTGCTAACGTCACGCACATTCTTAACTAACTGAACTGTGTTTTATATATTTAGCCTAGACATGTATGAACAAAAGAGCATTATTATTATTAAATTAAAATAGGTACTAAATACTTAAAATATGTACTCTAAGGGCCAGTTTTACAATATCGGATTAAACCGCGGACTGCGGATTAAACTACGGCCTTGCAAAAACGTCTGTTTTAGAATGTCGTTAATTTTGTTTTTATATGTAATATGATGGATATAATCGAAATATTTGATTAGTTATTATTTATTTATTATTATTTGGACCATTCTACAATCAGGATACATTTTGCCGTCCCAGACCTTTTACATTTTTTAAAACCAAAATCTTAAAAAATAAAAAAATGAATAACATTGCATTAATAATACCCATTGTTTTGTAAGTATATTGACATTTTTTATTTGGTATTTTATATGTAGTAATTGGCAAGAAAATTTTAAATGTAGCTGTTGGTGTACCTCAAACATAATTGTCCCAAGTACAATTTCTTTGTTTTTTATGATATACAGTACCATATTAACACTTAATTTAAATATATTCTCAAATGCCTTAATTTTTGTAATTAGCATTGCAAGATTGGATTATAAAGTTTAATTCATATTTCTGTATTATAATGTTGCTTTACTGTGTCCCACAATGTTGTCCACTGTGTTACTTCCACTATGTTACCGTAATAAATTACAAATAATTTTATGTAGATGGCATTCTGATAAATTATATGCAAAAAAAAAACAGTTTAGTTTACCATAAACAATTAAAAGTTTGAATTAGTTGGTAGTACTGCACATTTTAAATGTTAACTCTATAGATGAGGGTGGGTGTGTTTATTGCAGTTCTACTGTGTTACCTGTATTATATGAGGTAAAATTTAATTATATTTATATTTGCATGTTTATTCAGCAATAACAAAGAGTAAATAAGAAGTAGTCCATAAATAGTTAAAGTATTATATATGTTTACCACGTGGTTGAGCAAATTTAGGTTATATTTTCCACTGTGTTACTGTTCCACTAAGTTACCAAGGCATTGGTAATGCAGTGGACAGCTAGTAACACAGGGGAAAATATGTACCACCGAAACTCTTTTAAAAGATTAAATTAGTATAAACAATAAATCATTATTTTCGGCAGATTATGGCATTAACTCCTGCCGAAAAACAACGCCGGTACAGAGAAAAAAGAAAACATGATGCTGACACAGAAAATGAGAGTAACATTTTCAAATAGAATGTATTTTTTTATTATGTTTTTTGTATTATATACATTTTTAGTTTTATATTTTATAATACAGTAATACTAATAGGTTATTTAAAAAAAATATATTGTTGCTTCTAATGTCTCCTGCGTTACCTTCGTTCCACTGCATTACCAGAAGATTTTCTTACAACTGAGCAAAGAGAATTTCTTTTTTTTCAATTGTGTAAATAATTCGTCTATTCAATTTACGAAACTTGACAAAAGTTTGAATCAGGAAACCTTTTATTTTGCAAAATTTGAATAATGTTACTATTGTCAATTAGATAAAGTAGGAGACTGACATTTCCACCCAAAATTTTTTAGTGTTAGAAATTTTGTTTAATAAAAACTAATAATTGAGGGTCTCTCTATTAACTCAGGGTTAATTATATTAATGATAAAAAACAAAATCAACTAAGTATACCTTGAAATATATGTTTTTTAATTGGTAACACAGTGGACACATTTCAAGATGTTAGTTGCATTTACTACTTCAAAAAAATGTATTTCCTTAAAAAATTGCGCTGCTGATGCATCTATATTGTTCCTAGATGATGGTTCTAAATAAATTCACCAAAATTTATTAAATTATTATCATTAAATTTTTTCAAATTAGGATTTTCAGAATGGTACGTTATTTGTAGAATGACCCATTTACTGTCTAATGACGACGAAGAAATTATATTAATGTAATAGAAGGTGTTCGAAGTTCTAAGTTTAAACTGCACAGTTTAATCTAACATTATAATACTGGTCCTTAGTGTTTTTAACTCATCAAAAATAAAGTCCTGACCTCGATCCTGACTAGAGAAATACTTACACTTTAAAACGCCCTAGGCACTTGTATGTTTAGGTAAATCTGGTTCAAGTTTTCGGAACGGTTAGTAGGGTGGTAGCTATTAACTACCCCTGGCTTAATGCATTATTTCTTCTAGTTCCTCTTTATAGAAACCAAGTTATGCTGCTTGTATAAAGACTGTAAAAACGTATTTAGAAACTGTCGATAATGTTATACACGTAAACACTGATGAATGATGGTGTAGCAGATAAGTCAGTGGCGTTGAAACATCTCGAAAATTTAAATAAAATATAAGAATGATAGTGATGAAGTTATGAGCCAAAGCACAATGGTCTGAAACGAGATACCTAAGTTGTTTCAAAAATGGCTAGAGAACGCAAATCTCAGCCAAAATCATGTACCTGAAGTTTCGAACGTTCACTTGAACGAATTTTAGACGAAAAAGAAAATTTAATAAAAACCACACATTGATTTAGACATAAACACTTCATTGCCACATTTGCTGACAATAATATCCACAATACATAAGTTTCTAGACCTAAATCGAAGTGCAGTTTTTATTAATTTTTCTTTTCCATACGAAATTCGTTCAAGTGAACGTTCGAAACTTCAGCTACATGCCAAAATCAAACTTTTTTTTTTTAATTTCGAACAAATCGTCGGAGCCCGTTTCCCGAAAAATAATTTCAATTTTTATATACTTACCTCAATTTAAAATATTAGAAAACGGTATATTTGAATAAACAGACATTTACAGACAGATTTTTTTTGCTCAAACTTAAAAAAATCGCCTGGAAAACCGGGAAGTCAGGAAAATTTGTTGTGGAGAAAAAGTGGCCACCCTGTAAAAATTTTCAATTTTTTTCTTGCGTTACGTTACCATACTTCCACTGGATGTAGAAGTAAAATATATGGTTTGTAAGGTACAGCTTATCGAAACTAAATAATTTACGTTATTTTAGACATTCAAGATTTTTTTACTCTTAAATCATTAACGTAATGGAAAAGTGCAAGAGTTGAAAAGTGTTTATTTAATTCCATTAATGATATAGGATTTTTTTTCATTTGCTTTTAGGTTGGCATATTAGTCAGAAATCAGGCCGCGTGATATATACACTCGTCTTTTTTCATCATGAACATTTGTATACAAGCTACTAGTATCGTGCCTTTGGTGAAAGAACCGGGTTGGCTATCAAAAACCTGGCACTAATAGTAACAATTAGATAGGTACTTGAAATAATGAACAATAGTTTCAATAAACTACCGTCACATTTTTTCATAAAAAATAGCATGCCATTTCGGCGATAATATTGAGCGAAGTGGAAAAATGTAGGGTTGCCAGCCGCCATTTTGTCCCGCACCGGCAACCCTTAGTAAAGAATTTTTTTAAATTAGCTATATATCCTGAACATTCACATGTTCAGCAACGATAGGTCGTGGTGCAGCGATTACAGTTTTGACTCGCAATCCAAGGATCACGAGTTTGAAGCGAACCATATTGAAGAATACTTATTCATTCCTGTGCTGTGACTAAAATATGTATTTATTAATAACAAATAATAATGCAACAGTCTAAGGTAGTTCCTAAAATATACATTATTTCATACTTTACTGATTGTACATTGTATTTTCACACAAATGACATTTGAATGTCTGTTCTGATGTTAAAAAATTATTATCCAGTTATTATCTAATGCAGCATTATATTGAATCTATGATAAAAATTAAGTTTCTATTCAGTAGATATACTTACAGATATACATTTCCGAGAATTTAATAAATACCTACTATATTTTTACACCAAAAGATACAAACATATTTTGGATTCTATATTTTATCTACAGTTTTCGATTAATAAACGTATTGGCAGATCAAGCCATTGATAAGAAATTACCAAGGAGTATTAATTATTACATTAAAACTTCAACTATAGGTATCGTTGGTTTAATCTTCAGCTCAAGATGCCAAATCCAGATGCCTGAACATATTTTAAGAACTTAGTGTAATGAATGGAAGTTGAAGTCCAGCGTAGCCGACTATGAATACCTATTCGTTTGACATTTTGCCAGAACACAGCACAATTCACTTTAACCTGTGCCACTGAGATTAAGTACAGAGTCAACATATTTTACTTCCACATCCAGTGGAGTATAGTAACGCAAAAAGAAAATTGAAAATTTTTATTGTCCAAATAGGCTTAGAATTTCATAACACGTCGAGATTTTAAGTTTAAGCAAAAAAAAATTCTGTCTGTAACTTTCTTGTGCGCACGATTACTCTGGAACCGTTTAAGATATTGACTTGAAATTTGGTACACGTATGCATTTTAACGAGATCTTATTTCGTTGAAGAGTTGAGGGGGTAAATGGATAAATCAAGCCGGTAAGAGTCTATAAAATTGGTATTTAGTAAGAGACGCTAAGGTCTCAAAAAATTTTTTAGCATTAGCCACCCCCATTACCAAATTATAAAAAAAATTATATAGTTATTTAGTGTGAACACTAAAACCAAATTTTAAAACAAATAAAAATAAATTCGTTTATTTATAAGCTATCGAAACGCAAAATCTAACGTATAGAACGTCGGGCACACCAAAGAAAGCTGCACTTTTTGATTGGGATATGCTAGTTTCTGTGGTCATAGTTGATGTCAAAAGGTAACTTTTGAGATAGGGAGCCACTTGAAAATCAGTACAAGTCACCAAAATGGCGGCCATTAAAGATGGCCGCGAGGGCCGCCATTAGCCATACCATTTTTTTTATCTCGGCTCCTAGCGGTCCGATTTCCATTTTATTTTTTTGTTTCAACGTTTGTTTGACATTTTTTGGTCTCCATACATTTATCTCTACACCTTAGTTATGCGCAATTTTCAAAAACCTGAAAATTTCACTTTTCTCACAAATTTCATTGATAAGTTTTTAATTGTGCTCAATATCCATTTTTGTCTCCACACAAAAAGGTTTATGTATATATGTTCCGTATATGCCAATAGCGACTTGTTTTCATAAACAATAGTGATTTTAATTATTTTGAAAACATTTATTACATTAAGGCCCGGTACTTTCATCTCCAGTTAAGTCTATTCTATAGATAGATCCCATGGAAACAATTATTGACACAATTGCATCCAAGGAAATTATCTGGAGAATAGACTTAACTGGAGACGAAAGTACCGGGCATAAGTAAAAAAAAAAATTGCAAACAAAAAGCTACTAAATACTAAGAAATATTCATGTAAATGAACTGCTTCTATAGAGCTTTTACGACTCTAGATCACTCGCAATCATCTTTTTTATCTTCTAATTCATCCCTGGAACTAAATAATTATATATTAATATTATATTAAGGAATTGGATCACCAAAGCAATATTATGATCTTGAAATAGTGAAGCCAATTTAAAAGTAATCAATTAAACGCATACCTTTTATTGTATTTATTGCTGCATTATCGACCCCCAGTGCAGTTCGTGCAAAGTAACTTGCATGGAACCTTGGCTTTTGAACAGGAGCATCGTGTACGGCATCCAGAGCAACTATACTTAACAATTCTCTGCAGGCTGCCATAAGAGAAGGAAGAGAAGACCAGACTATCAACCATGGTCCATCCCCATCCTTCTGGCCCTGGAATGTTGTCCATCACTGAGCATGTACGACCCCAAATTTGTCCTGCCTGGTATGCTGAACGAAGACAATTCTGCCTTAGTACCTCTTTTGTTGGGGGCAGACTTTGTAGACTGCCACTTTTTGAAGCAAAGAGAAGCTTTCTAACATGATTGACTGAGAAGTCTTCTGCATCTTTGTAGTAAAGCAAAACAATTTCGAAAATTATAAACAAATTCCAAAAAAGAATCGGTTTAAATGAATAAAACATTTTTTAGTCTAAATAATATTTTAAAATACATATAATAACCTACATTTTGAAATAAGAAATGTCCCCCTACGAGTCGATGCACTTAAGCAATAAGCAAGTGAAATTTCGAAATCTTTTTTTTTTCAGCCGTTTAAGTAAATATTTTGCGCTAAAATTTGGCAGGAAGGTTTAGTTCAATAAAGGGCATAGTTTCACTTCTTTCTTTAAAATTGATGCATTATTATATTATTTCAATCTTGAAACGAAAATTGTTTAAATTTTACAAGAAGCAATGGACCAATTTTATCCAAATAGAGAGATAACGGGGACTCAATACATTTGAATTATACATTAGTACAATGTTATTCTAAAAACAAGTCAGAGCTGCGATTTTTATTTCTTCGAAAACTACGTTACTTAAAAATTGATATTCAACGGTATAATTAGTACATTGAAAAAAATCACAATTTTAAAAAAGTGAGGGCCATGATTTTTTTATCGATTTTCTCGAAAACTAAGCTACAAAGTAAATTGTTTTCAACAGTACAGTGCTCCGTACAATCAATGGAATGTGGTAAAAGAAAAAAAAACGCGATTTTCGAGAAGTGAAGGGCTACTTAGGGAGTTATTTTCACCGCTAGTACAATCCTGAAAAATAAGTTAATTCACAGTTTGAAACTCCTCTGCAGTAGTAAACTAATATAGTAATAAGTTTGGCATAGTATAAAAAATATAACAATTACTAAATCCGCAAGAATCCATAGAAGAGAAATATGGCATTGGCTCCCAGCACTCCTCCCAGGGAAAACTCAAAGTCGTTTTCTACGCTACAAAGAGTACAATATAATGCAAATTTGCTTTTCCATTTGTAAATCAAAGTGGTGGGCTACCACGCGCATTGTTTAAGATCATACTTTATTTTATTTGCTTTAATAATTTCTTTAAACCATTTGACATACTCGCCAATATATCCATTTCGAATGCCATGTTATTCCAAATAATACATACCCAAACTGCATTATCGGAATATAATTCGAAAGTGTACCTAATTCCTGTCACAAAATATTGTAAACAATGTTTCTTGGTAACTGTTTGTATCTAAAAGCCGAGTGAGATCCATCGGCCCAACCCCAATATTGTATTAATCTTTTATTTGGCATTCACAATAAAATTAGATCTGAAGGATAAGAGCCCAAGATAAGATCCTTGTGATATGCCGCGAAGTACTTTCTACTACGTATGTAACTCTATTTGTTTTGGTTTACGTTTTATTGACATTTTGAGATAATCATGTATGGATTACATCGTCAACTCAATTACTATTGATAATACGTCACGCATCATATATAAAATAAGACAATTTATTTTAAAAGTTTGTTATTACCGAAAATTATCAATCGCCTTTAAAAACTAAAATACTTCTTTAGATACACATATTTATACAAACGTATGTACCCTAAATTTGCTTGATTGCAACAAACTTTCGCGTGTCAGGAAAAATATATCGCAATCATTACTTGATATTTATTTAACAAGTACGTCATGTAAAGCAATAATATAGGCTATTTATACATCTAATTGATTTATGAATTTATAATATGTCTCGAAATATTAGCGATTTTTTTATTGTTTACGTTTAAGGTTATGAAATGGCCAATTAATGTTTTAAGTGGAACTAATAATAATTATAAGATAAAAATATCTCTATATGTGCCAGAAAAAATAAAACGTATGTTTTAAATACAAAACATGGAGTGAAATACTTAAAAATGTGCGCGCGGCGTACTAGTCTAGGAGATAGCTACATAATATATGGGTCCTGGGATATAACCTGTTGGCATTGCTATTATGTTTTAGCAAATATTATTCTGAGTATCTTATCTTATGTGAGTCAGACCTCCCCCCCTGACAGTTTTGGCGCTAACCGCATCCGAAAATATTCAATTATGGAACAGAGTATAACCCTTTGGGACTTGGTGTTAGTTGAAGAGGGTCAGAGCTGGGACGAGTACAGCTAAAATGTACTTGAGTACAGAGTACTGAGTACAGTTGATTTTTAGCTTCCGAGTACCGAGTACAAGTACTAAAGTAATTAAGAAAGTACTCGAGTACAAGTACTCAAGTACAATTTTTGGAGTACCGAATCCTGAGTACAATAATACGGCGCAAACGTTTGAGCTGAAGCAAATGTTACCTTTAAACCGTTATAGCAAAAAAAAATACAAGTAACAACTGGTTACATTAAGAAACAAATGTTGGCACTCACAGAGACTATTTTTTGGTACAAAAACTACAAGTCTGAGAAGGTGTCACATTTTTTTTAAAAGCACCAGTTTTAGCCCGTTTTAGGCCAAAAGTCCAATTTTTGGCCAAAAAATCTGGAAAATGATCAAGCAGAAAATGGTTTTCCAGCAGTGAGCATTAACGAAAATTTTCTGCCTGGTCAGAAATTATTATGCTACGTTCTAATTTTGGCCATAATTGATGTCATCAGTGCTGCCAATTGCACGGAGAAAAAATGTTGGCATATATCGAATGTATCAACATTTGCCAAGATACTCTCTTCAACTAACGCTAAGCCCCAAGGGGTTATGCTCTGTTTTCGGGGGCGGCTAGCGCTATAACAGTCAGGGAGGGAGGTCTGACTCACATAAGATAGAATACTCAAAAAAATATTTGCTAAACCATAAAAGCAATGCCAACAGGTTATATCCCAGGTCCCACATATGTAGCTATCTCCTAGATTACACTGATGCTTTCGAGATTGGATCTGGAGATGCTTGCAACGAATTCCATGGACAGCCCATCCCATTAATAGCTCGATTCTCTAAGAAATACTTTTCCAAAAGCCACTCCCCAATATCGTATTCTGACCAACATCACTGGGAGAGAGGACAAGAACGGTTGATAGTTCAAGAAAACCAGATGGCAAGAGGCGAAGAGGACGTCCTCCAAAACGTGGGCTGATGGTGAGTTCTTGACGTACGGAGCTCGGTTTGGGCTTAAATTATAACAAACTTAATATACTTTGAAAAAAGAATAATCATATTTTCGACGCATACTTCAGGAGATATTGAGCAAAAACCGACACAAGTGCAAACATTTCGTTGTTTTTTGGGCATTGCGCAGCGCACACAGGTCTTTCCAAGCTGCAAACTTGGTTTCTTACTATTGGCATAGGTCTTAACAATATTTTAAAAAAGCAGAACGACATGACCTTTTGCAAGGGCGGATATATAACTTGACTGGGCTAATTTGTTACATTCATGAAATTTTTTTACTTAATTACACATCAGTTAGAGTCAACTCTGGTTTTACTTCCACATCCAGTGGAAGTACAGTAACGACAAAAAAATTTTTAAAAATTTTTATTGTCCAAATAGCCTTAAAATGTTATGAAACGTCGAGATTTTAAGTTTGAGCGAAAAAAAAATTTCTGTCTGTCTGTCGGTCTGTCTGTAACTTTTTTTGTGCGCACGTTTACTCTGGAACCGTTCAAGATATTGACTTGAAATTTGGTACACGTATGTACTTTAACGAGATCTGGAACTAGATTATTTTCATCTTGTTCCGTCAAAGGGTTGGGGGGTAAATTGGGGTAAATGGGGGTAAATAGGTAAATCAAGCCGGTAAGAGTCCATAAAATTGGTATTTAGTATATATAAAAGAACTTAAAGTCACAAAAATTTTTTTGGCATTAGCCACCCCCATTACTACCCCCACCTCATTATTAAAGGGGGTGAAAAAAAATAAAATTGTAATTTAGCGTGTATACAAGAACCTAAGCCTCAAAATTTTTTTTTACTTAATCCACCGCCACCGCCACCCTCACCCCCCCCCCCACTCTGCCACCACCCCCAACCCCCACTACCGATGTGGCATATCGTTTTATAGGTTTTTGGGGTAGGCGATTTCAAATATCATGTTATTAAAGTTTCTTCGAGTAGTATGGATGCGCAGTGGCTTTCCTCGAGTACCATCGATGCGCAGTTGGTTACCTCTAGTAGTATGGATGCGCAGTAAGTTTCCTCGAGTATTTTGGATGCGCAGCGGATTTTCTAGAGTACTATAGTTATTAAAGTTCCTTCGAGTATCATGGATGCGCAGTGGCTTTCCTCGAGTACCATTGATGCGCAGTAGGTTACCTCTAGTAGTATGGATGCGCAGTAAGTTTCCTCGAGTATTTTGGATGCGCAGTGGCTTTTGTAAAGTACTATAGTTATTAAAGTTCCTTCGAGTAGCATGGATGCGCAGTGGCTTTCCTCGAGTACCATCGATGCGCAGTAGCTTGCCTCTAGTAGTTTGGATGCGCAGTAGGTTTCCTCGAGTATTTTGGATGCGCAGTGGCTTTTCTAGAGTACCATAGATGCGCAGTAGGTTACTTCAAGTAGTATGTATGCGCAGTGGGTTTCCTCGAGTCAAATGGATGCGCAGTGGGTTATATCAAGTAGTATGGATGCGCAGTAGGTTTCCCCGAGTATTATGGATGCGCAGTGGCTTTTGCTTGAGTACCATTGATGCGCAGTAGGTTACCACGAGTAGTATAGATGCGCAGTAGGTTACCTCAAGTGATATGGATGCGCAGTGGGCTTCCTCGAGTAAAATGGATGCACAGTGGGTTCTTTCAAGTAGTATGGATGCGCAGTAGGTTTCCCCGAATGATGTGGATGCGCAGTGGCTTTTCTTGAGTACCATTGATGCGCAGTAGGTTACCACGAGTATTATAGATGCGCAGTAGGTTACCTCAAGTGATATGGATGCGCAGTGGGTTTCCTCAAGTAAAATGGATGCGCACTGGATTTCTTCAACAAGTATGAATGCGTAGTGGCTTTCCTCTAGTAAATTAGGTACACAGTGAGTTACCTCGAGTAATATGGATGCATAGTAGGTTTTATTGAAGAAATTGCTTGAAGTAAAGGCTTTACTTCTCTCGTGTAGTCCACGGTACAGAATGATGTTTTATACTTTTGTCATGCTATTTTCTGCGTATTACTTGCACATCCAGTTGAAGATACTAACGCAAGAAAAATTTTTGAAAATTTTCATTGTACAAATAGATTTAGAATGTCATGAAACGTCAATATGTTAAGATTGAAAAAAATAAATTTGTCTGTCGCGTCGGTCTGTCTGTTAGTCTGGTATCTGTTTGATGCTCACGATTACTCTGGAACCGTTTAAAATATTGACTTAAATATGGCACACGTATGTATTTTAACGAGATCTGGAACTAGATTATATATTGATCTTATTCCGTTGCAGAGTTGAAGGGTAAATTGAGATAAATAGGTAAATCAAGCAATTAAGAGTGCATGAAATTGGTATTTAGTAAATATAAGAGGACCTAAGGTCTCAAAAACATTTTCGGCAATAGCCACCTCTATTACCACCCCCACCCCATTATTAAAGGGGGTGAAAAAATATTGTGATTTAGTATGTGTACAACAACCAGTCATCAAGACTTTTTTTCACTTCATTCACTCCCACCACCACCATCACCTCTACTACTGATGGGGCATATCATTTTATGGGTTTTTCTGGTACACGATTTCAAATACTATACCATTAAAGTTCCATAAACAATTATCTCCACTTAGTGGAGTGCATTTTAGTATTTTCGTTGTAAGATATTTAGATAGGAAGTCTGGATGTGGAAGTGGTGATTCCTTAGGCAGCGGTTTTAACGTCCTTCATAGCTGCAATTCCGGGTCTAAATTACAGAGTTGCCAACAAGTTCAGCTGTAGGTTCTGTTAATCACGGATTGAGTCTTATAGAGTTGTCAATTGTCTCGATGTTAAAAACCGCTGCCCAAGGAATCACTACTTCCTCATCCAGATTCTCTATCCAAGTCACTTACAACGAAAAAACTTTGTATGTGAAAATAATTGTTTATGGAACTTTAATAATATAATATTTGAAATTCTCTACCCCAAAAACCCATAAAACGATACCCCACATCGGTAGTGGGGTGGGGGGGGGTGATAGGGGGGTGATAGTGGGGGGTGGATGAAGTAAAAAAATATTTTGAGGTTTCTGGTTCCTGTACATACACTAATTCACAATTTTTTTTTCATTCCCTTTAATAAGGGGGTGGGGGTGGTAATGGGGGGTGGCTAATGCCAAAAATTTTTTTGAGACCTTAGCTTCTCTTGTATATACTAATTACCAATTTTATGGACTCTTGCCTGCTTGATTGACCTATTTACCCCAAATTTACCACAATTTACCCCCCAACCCTTCGACTGAACAAGCTGAAAATATAATCTAGTTCTAGATCTCGTTAAAGTACATATGTGTACCAAATTTCAAGTCAACATCTTAAACGGTTCCAGAGTAAACGTGCGCACAAAAAAAAGTTACAGACAAACCGACAGACAGACAGAAATTTTTTTTTCGCTCAAACTTAAAATCTCGACGTTTCATGACATTTTAATTTAAGGCTATTTGGACAATAAAAATTTTAAAAATTTTTTTTGTCGTTACTATACTTCCACTGGACGTGGATGTAAAATTAGTTGATATCTAGGTAACTTTTAAGGATTTTCTTATCAATCCACAGATTATTGGTTTAATTTTCACCCTCATATAGCCAGAATTTCAATCACTGATCAACTAATTCTCTAGTTAAAAGTTGATACAACTCACCTTAAGTTTGCAACTGTAAATTTTTGTATATTAACAGTTCTCTTACCGTATTCAAATTAAATTCTAAGCTTCTTGAATAAATGTAAATAACAAGGATATATTGTAATAGGAACCTATGCAGATTACTGTTGACTCATCATTGCAAACAAACTATTAAGTCGGCGGAAGATGCGAAAAAAGATGTGTTCAGATATCCTTCGTTTCCTAGATACAGAGTGATTAAGATAATAAAAAATATATCTTAGGAATTCTTGAACACTTGTACAGGGTGATTCATAAAAACCGATAGTTGCAAGGTTGACGACAAGTACTTGACCTAATGTAACCCACGTGTGCTACAACCAAATTTAAATCAAAGTTGATGCCACTCGGAATTTTCTTTTTTTTTTACACATTCTTGGATGCATATAGAACCAATTTCCACGATATTTAAAATAATTCATCGCAGAAATTTTTTTTTACAAATATTTTACTTTTTTGTTTAATGACAGCCATACAAAAAAAGTGGTCTGGCCTGCGAACCAGACCAGTGTATCCTTATGTATTTGGACCCGCTGAAACCGAATGCGAAGTCAGAATTGCCAGGTTGGCTCGTTTTTCACCCCCAAACCCAAAAAAACACCCCCTCCTCACAAAAAGTGGTCTGTCCGGCGGACCATACCAGCGTATCCTTATGTACTTGTACCTTCTGAAACAGAATCCGAAGTCAGAATTGCCAGATTCGTTCGGTTTTCATCCCTAACCCCAAAGAACACCCCCAAAATAAAAAGAAGTAGTCTGGCCTGCGAATCAGACCAGTGTATCCTTATGTATTTGGACCCGCTACAACCGAATCCGAAATCAAAATTGTCAGAGTGACTCGTTTTTCACTCCTAACCCAAAAAAACACTCCCCCTCAAAAAAATTGTCTGTCCGACGAACCATACCAGTGTATCCTTATGTATTTTAAATAAAGCAATTGGAAGATTTTTGTAGCTTCCAATGTGAAAAAGGAATTCATATTTCTGTTCTGCATGCAAAAAACAGCCGAAAATATTAATTTTTTTTATATACTACATACTCCAAACGTTTGTTTTGCGCCAATATGATCAAAAAATGGCCGCCACCTTGGTTACTAAAGGAAGATGTTGACGCGTCCTAATCGAAAATGAATCACTTTTAAACGGAGAACCGGCCGTCAAATATCCTGTGAATAAGATACATGAAAAACTTTGTGTGACCTAAGGGGAGCCACCTTTTATACAAGCTAATTTGCCCGCGTCATGGAATTTTGACCTCACTTCCGGTTACGATTTTTAATGTTTTCTTAAATCATCAATAATAACAATAAACAATCTTTATTTCAAAGAAATGCCTTACAATTATGTACCTACATAATTAATAAAACATAAAAATGAAATGACGTCTAAAAAAGAAAAGAGAAAAGAGAAGAAGAAGAAAAGGAGAAGAGGAAGAAAAATTCATAATCACAATCTGAAACTATAGCCTATTACACAAATACTCCTGCAAATTGTATGGTTCTAAGTCTACTAACATACTTTTGATTTGCTTCTTAAACATATTTATGCTAACAATATCTTTGAATCGCATTGGTAATTTGTTATATAGTTTTACGCTCATATCGAATGGACTTTTTTCTGTTAACGTGAGATTATGGCGTAGATATGTGATATCCTGTGTCCTTGTATTATATTTATGTTGGCTGTTATTTACTAAAAATATTTCTTTATTTGTAAAAATAAACATTAGGCACTCATAAATGTACAAACCATAAACAGTCATTATCTTGTTTGATTTAAATTTACCTCTACATGAGTCACAATAATTCATATTAAGTATAATTCTGATAACTCGCTTTTGTATAATGAACGTTTTTTTAATATTTGTATTAATACCCCAAAAAATTATCCCATACCTGTTTGTTGCTTCAAAATTGGAAAAATATATAATTTTACAACTTTTAAAATTTAGACTTTTTTTAATTACCCTAATATTATAGCAGTTTTTTTTTAGTTTCAAACACAAGTGATTGATATTATTATCCCAGTTTAGGTATTCATCTATTTGGATGCCCAGAAATGTTGTATTTTCTACCAGCTTTCTCTGCTCGCCTGAAATTGCTATGTTTTCAGGAGTTTCAATTCTCATTTGTTTTGTTCTAATTAGAATGATGTTTGTTTTCTCTTTATTTAAAATAAATCTGTTTCTACTGTACCATTCACTTGTGCTTGAGAATAAATCGTTACATTCTTTTATTAATTCGTTATTATCATCAGCATAATTTGTTACACTATGATTTGTCCTCGTTACTACATTACATAAATCGTTTACATATATAATGAATAATATTGGCCCCATTATACTGCCTTGTGGCACTCCAATATTGTTACATAAAATTTCAGACTTTTTATTATCTCTTATTATTTTTACTCTTTGCCGGCGATCCAAAAGGTACGATCTCGCCCACTCAAGTGCATTACCTCGAATTCCATATTTGTCTAATTTTATTATTAATAATTCGTGATCCAAACAATCATATGCCTTAGACAAATCCAAAAACAGTCTCTTGAGGTAAAGCTTTTACCCCACCGGATCGCAAAACATGTACCCCCGTTTTCGAGGGCAGGGAACACGATGGCGACAATATTTCCCGCCCTAGCGTCCAACCGCTACTCCTAAATCAAAAAACCACCTCCATTTTCGATTTTCCGTTGATACGCTTGGGATCGGGTTTTTTTTTGGTCAGTTTGAATAAAATAAGTATATATTGACCACAGGTGACCTAACCCACCTCCTGGGGTTGAAACTACCCCCACCCCCAATAACTAAATGCAACGAAAACAGCGAAAATCAGCTGGAAAACCCCCGTTTTCAAGGGCGAGGAATACGACGGTGATAATATTTCCCGACCTACTCTTCAACCACTGCTCCTAAACCTGAATACCACTCCCTTTTCCAATTCTCCGGTGCTAGGCTTGCGAGGGTCTGTCGTATCTTTTCTTTTTTTTGGTCAGTTATATTGAAATAGTTAAATATTTAGTACAATTGACCTAACCCACCCCCGGTGGTTGAATCTACCCTCACCCCCAATAACTAAATGCCACGAAAACAACGAAAATCTGCTGGAAAGCAGTATACCTCCGTTTTCGAAGGCGGAGAATACGACGATGACAATATTTTTCGTCCTATAGTTCAGCTGCTACCTCTAAATCGAAAAAACCACCCTTTTTCCCGATTTTTCGGTGCTACGCTTGCGAGGTCTTGTCTTATCGTTTATTTTTTTGTCGATTTGAATAAAATAAGTAAATATTGATCACAGGTAATCTAACCCACCTCCTGGGGTTGAAACTACCTCCAAATAATTATTTATGGAACTTTAATAACCTAATATTTGACATCGTCGACCCCAACAACACATAAAAAGATATGTCACATCGATAGTGGAGTTTGGGGTGGTAGCGGGGATGGGAATTTAAAAAATTGTTGAAGCCTTTAGTTCTTGTACACACACTAAATCACAATTCAATTTTTTGTTCACCTCTGTGGTCAATATTTACTTATTTTATTCAAATTGGCCAAACAAAAAAAAAAACGATCCACAAGCGTAGCACCGAAAAATCGGAAAAAGAGGTGGTTTTTTCGAATTGGAGGTAGCAGTTCGACTCTAGGTCGAAAAATATTGTCACCATCGTATTCCGCGCCTTCGATAACGAGGGTATACTGCTTTCTAGCTGATTGTCGTTGTTTTCGTGGCATTTACTTATTGTGGGTGAGGGTAGATTCAACCCCCGGGGTGGGTTAGGTCACCTGTGGTAAATATTTAGCTATTTTATTCTAACTGACCAAAGAAAAAACGATACGACAGGCCCTCGCAAGCCTAGCACCGGAAAATCGGAAAAAGGTTTAGGGGTAGTGGGTGAAAGGTAGGTCTGGAAATATTATCACCATCGTATTCCTCGCCCTCGAAAACGGGGATGTACCGTTTTCCAGCTGATTTTCGCTGTTTTCGTGGCATTTGGTTGGTCAACTACTTATTTACTTATTTTATTCAAACTGACCAAAAAAAGCCCGATCCGGCAAGCCCTCGCAAACGTAGCACCGGAAAATAGGAAACAGGGTGGTTTTTTCCATTTAGGGTAGCGGTTGGACACTAGGTCGGAAAATATTGTCACCATCATGTTCCCCGCCTTAGAAAACGGGGGGTACATGTCTTGCGGTCCGGTGGAGTAAAAGCTTTACCTCAAGGGACTATTGATGACTTAAGAAAACATTAAAAATCGTAACCGGAAGTGAGGTCAAAATTCCATGACGCGGGCAAAATTAGCTTGTATAAAAGGCGGCTCCCTTTAGGTCTGTGGTAGTATTAATCACTCACACAAAGTTTTTCATGTCAAGATATTTGACGGCTCTCCGACTATTTGGTGAAAAGGACCAACCGTGCCAAATGGCACCCTGTGGAGTTGAAGTGCAGTATTTGCCCTATTTATGCGGCGTATCGCACCCACTAAATAGATATCTTTAAAATATTAAAATATCAAAAAACACAAAACTGAAACTGAACTGAAAAAAAGATCTAATATTGTAATTTGACCTTGGCCTTATATATATATATATATATATATCGACCGCATATCGTATCGACTTTGTATACTGCCATATCGTATCGGTATCGACTGCGAAAAATAATATCGGCTGATACCTGCAAAATGCATGCATAATCTTGAATCTTCAAGGAGTCCATAATGGGTAGTGGCGCATATATTTATGGTGTTGGACTTGCGACCACGGAGTCCCGGGTTCGAATTCTGCCTAGGGTATGGATATTTAATGGCGTGTTTTTCGCGTTACCGAGACGGTAATAGTGGGCTACTCCTCTGTTGAGTGAGACAACATAACTAGTCGCTGAGTTCGAGTCTCAGCTGCGGCAATGTCGCGGGGAATGGTTGTTGTGATATTGTCTGTGTGTCCGTGGCGGTGGTCGATGACAAAAAATTTTTGAAACCTTTACTTCTCGAATACACACTACATCACTTTTTTGTTATCCCCTTTGATCGAGGTGGTAGTGGGAGTAGCTGATGCCAAAAATATGTTGGTTCTGGTACACACACTTTTATTTTTTTGCCCCCTTTGATAACGGCTGGGGGTGCTAATGGGATTGGTACTGGGAGAAGCAGATACCAACAAAATAATTTTGAGACGATGGCCTCTTGTACACACACTAAATCCCAATTTTATGGACTCTTATACTTGTTTGCTTTACCTATTTACCCCCCAACCCTTCGACGGAATAAGCACAAAATATAATATAGTTAGTTCTTGTTATAATTCATAAATGTAGCAAGTTTCAAGTCGACATCTTAAACGGTTCCACATAATGCACACAAAAAAAGTTACTGGCAGACTGAGAGACAGAAATATTTGTTGCTCACTTAACTTAAAATCTCGATTTTTCTTGATATTCTAAACCTATTTGAACAAAAAAAATTTTTCCGTTACTATACTTTCACTCCACTACGTGAATGTGGAAATAATAACTGTCTAGAGAAAAAAAGGTGTTATGTTATTACCCCGATATTTATATTTTATCAATCAATGCACATAATTCTTCTGTATTAAGGTGGATTTTTTTCAAATTTGGTGTAGTGATATGGTATGAAGTTTCCAATTATATGATGTAAAGAACCAAAACAGCCGACTCCCATTTCGATGCAATTAATATGATAATCAAATTTTTAAATGGAACAACCTGTATATTTTCCATATTTGGATACTGCTAGCTAAAAGACATATGATCTGACCCTCAAATTTTATTTTGATATCCAAAAAATATAGATTTTTTAATTTTTAATTTTAATTTTGCAAAAACTTAAAAATCAGTCTGAAAGTACTTCTAAAATATCTCATCAGATATTAACATTAAACACGATTTATTCTTCATTAAGTTCAACGAAAACTATTTTTTTTTTAAATGGAACTCCTATGGGACAACCTGTTATTTAATTAGATCTTTAAATTACGAAGAAAGTATTATGCATAATGTCTACCTTCTCTTTGTACTAAATTTATAATTAAGTAAATAATAATAGTAATTTTTTTAATATTTTTTTGAAAATCAAAATAATATTTGAGGGTCGATCACATGTATTTTTGCCAGCAGAATCCAAATATGCAAAAATATACAGGTTGTTCCATTTAAAAATTTAATTTTCATGTAAATTGCATCGAAACCGGAAGTCGGCCATTTTGGTCCTTCACATCAGATAATTGGAAATTTCATCCCATATCACTGTATACGAAGTGTAAGTACATATTTAAACATAAATATTATCGATAAATATATGAATATATGCATACAATTCGCAAATTCAGAGGTTTTTTTTATTAAAAAATAACGTTTTTGTCGATATCTTGAGAAAAGCAGCAGCTGGGAATTTCTGGAAAGTTGCATTTGACTATTTTTGATGTACTTGAAAAGATAACGATTATTTCGAGTCACCATTTTGATGAGACTTAAAATTGTTAAGGAGAGGTGTGCGGGGTTTGTGACTAACGAAACTTGCCTAATAACTTTTGTCCTGTTAAAATACCTTTTTGTTTTGGAATAAAGATATGTGTTATATTACGTACTTAGTACCAAAATTATTTGTTTGTCGGAAATACAGTTTCGGCCCTCTTGCTCTGTTTCTTTTAGAAACAAGACAGCAATATAATAAGAGTGTTTAGACTGTTTAGTTCATTCGAACTATTAAAAAGAATGGACACAACGTCAAATTGTTGCGGCGTAAAAATAAGAAGCCACCAATAATTTTACACGCCATTGTTTAATAAAAGTCTCAATTAAAATGTTAAATTTATACGTGTGGGAGTTATAAAACTTCAAGTTTGACCAACAGCATTGCACAAAAGGCACTCCTAATATTCAGTAAAATCTTCTGTACAACATTCTTGACAATCTTGTTTTGTTTAACAAGTCCACCTAAATTTATATTTAAAAGCTTGGAATTTTGATTAAAACCATAATGTATACATTTCTAAAACACAAAGTGAAAGTTGGTCCTCGTTTTGCGGTCGGTAGACCCCGAAAATCAGGCAGTGCGTAAATTGACTAGGAATCTCAAACAATGCAAGCAGATTAGTGAGTAAGAAAATTGTAAGTAGATTAATTGTGCGATAGCGCCATCTGTATTTCATAGTATTAGAAGGAAAATATTTTCAGGGAAGCTAATTTATAATTATCATTTGTCAACTGTCATATAGTCACACAAAGACTGAATATAGTAGATAATATCCAGATCCAACGCTGAGGGCTGCTCGGAAGGAGGTAACACATATGAAGAAACACAGACAACACACATTACCCACCGACATTGTTAGTGTCGGAGTTGGAAAATTAAACCCAGTACACGACAGACACTGTGCTTGCCACTAACACATTCGCCCAAAACTTTATTATAAATTACAAGCACAAATGATTATCCTTCTCGGGCACCCATACCGAAGCCAGCCAGACATCCACGATGCGAAACGCCGTGGCAGTTGAGGGATTGAAATGGACTTGGAAAACAATAATAATAGTTTTATTGCCTTTGCTGGAGCGCAAATTAATAAAACATGGAACTATGGAGGAGTCAAATTTAGCATAAAAATAGGTGAATAAGGAATTCTCTGGCTGCAGCAATTTTTACAAGCTTTTATTTAACTTGCTTTGTATGTTTAGGCGGATTCTTGCAAATCAATTTTGAACCAATTGAGCTTAAATTTCGTGTACACGTGTAGTTCTGGTGACAATACAATAAAATGGTACCAAAAATGTGTTTTAGTAACACCATAATTTGATCGAATAGTGTATTTACTCAGACGTTGTATTCTAAGAAATGGCGAAGGATCCGATATTATTTTAAGTAAGGACGCAATCAATATAAAAAATTAAGACGTAACTAAAAATTTAAAAATTAAATTTATATATAAAAAAAACTTTAAAAGCAGACTTTTATTATTTAGGTGTACCAAAACGAAAAAAAAAATGTCTTGAAAGCTTGAAGCGTGAATAGAAATAAAAAAAAATACTTATGTACTTACAATCTCTGTCAAACAAAATTAATACATCTGTGAACATTTCGCGCGCGATAAGCTTTTAAGGAAATTATTTTTTTTATTTTTTCATTTTAGTACACCTAAATAATAATAAAAGTTTCTTTTTAAAAAGTTTTTTCTACATTTAATTTTATTGTTTTAATTTGTTGTAGGTATAATAAACAAGTGATTGAGAAGTTTTGGATTAAATCGGTCCATTGCTTTTGTAAAATTTAAACAATGTTGTTTCAATATTAAAATTTTCTGCTATTTTCCTTATTATCTCTGGTCGTAGTAATCGCATGGCAAAATTAAAAATATTAAAAAGTGCTCTCAATAAAATTTTGAATAAAACTAGACTTATGAAAGCATTTTTTGATAATTTGTTAATTATCATTTGTAAAAAAATAAAAATCATCAAAATATAATATAATAATGCATCAATTTTAACGAAAGTTTCTGAAACTATGGCCTTTATGTTGAACTTAACCTTCCCGCCAAAGGACCCCGCACATTTCTTATTTAAATTGGCTTTAGGTCAAATTGACTCAATTTCTAGTATGTTGTAGATTTCGACTTTTTCATTCTATATCTAGTTTTCAAGATACAGCTATAAATTCTTGTAATTTATTTATGGGTTATTACAGGTCAAAGGAGCAATTTCCGAAAGTTTTTTAATTAAAGTTTTTTGATCAGGAAGACACATACTTGTAAAAAGCGTTTTCAACTTATTATTTATAGATTTCCCGGCGCCTTCGCCAATATTTTTCAAATTTTAATTTTTTCTAATGCTATTTTTTATTAAAACAACAAATGTTTTTAGTACAAAATATTATAAAGGGCTATTAGAACGTATCACAATATAAAGTGTATGAAAGAAAAATCATGAATTCCATTTTTTGAATTAATTGTACAAGAGGTCATTCTTGTACAGTTCTTGTATCTCGGAAACTAGGATCGAGTTGGGCCCATGAGAGCTTTTGATCAGAAAGTCGAAATCTACAACATATTAAAAATTCAGCCAATTTGACTGTACCCCAATTTACATAAGAAATATGCGGGGTCCTTTTAGCGCAAATTATTTATTTGAACTGCTAAACAGATAACAGATTTTGACATTTCAGTCGCTTATTGTTTAAGTGCATCGACTCGTAGGACATTTTTTTTTTCAAAATGTATGTTTTTACATATACTACAGGAGCCCACCCTAAGTGCCCGTGCACCCCCCCCCCCCCCCCGATCCTTTAGGACAATGTTTTTCATAAAGATTAAAGCCTAAGGAACAATTTAAGACATGTCCTAAAAAAAATCAGCTGGCTGTACTTTCAAAATGGCGTCCATTTAAAAAAATGCAAATATTGTTTTTGTCATTTAACACAAAAACTAAAAAAGATGGAGAAAAACTTTCTGCACAAAAAACAAAGTGCATGAAATTTTCTACAATTTTGTTCCTATACAATATTTGGATAGGAGTTACCGTTTTCCATATATCATTGTTACCGTTTTCGAGATAAATGTCTGCAAATTATAATATTATTATTATTATTAATTTTTTTCAGTTTATTTTATTTTATTTTTATGTTAATAATATAAAGTTATATTATACGCCCAATAATTGTCACAGTTATTTCTTTTAAATGATTTACCGATATATGAATTTCCATGTTTTCTTAATTTTGGACTCATTTATCTGGAAAATGGTAACTCCTATCAAAATATTGTATAAGTACAAAATTGTAGAAAATTGTATGCAGCCAGTTTTTTTTTTTTTAGAATATGTCTTAAATTGTTCCTTAGGCTTCAATCTTTATGAAAAACATTGTCCCCAAGGATCGGGCGGAGGGTGCACGTACAGCTAGGGAGGGCTCCCCGACTAATATATTTTACAATGGAATTAAGAAACAAAAAAAATTATCTTTATTTAAACCATTTATTTTTAATTTGTTTATAATTTTCAAAATTTTGGTTATAAACAAATTCAAATAACTCTGGATTTTTTATTAAACCAAAAATGGCAAACGAATTATGAAAATAGATGAAATATTTAACATTAAAAATAAAGAAAATAACAATCTACTTGCATTTAGGGCCGAGATATGTCCGTTTTTGCGTCTCAGTCGCTTATAAATAAGCAACTTGATATTTTTTCTTAAAATTTGGACTGATTATTCTTTAATACTTATATTTTTGGCCCTAACTAGGTGAAAACAATCCAGAAGCACAAAAAATCTTAAAATCTTTTTAAAAGAAACACTTCCATTCTAACTACATTCTAAATTCGAATAATAAGGTCAAAGCAACATGGGAATTAGTGAAAGACATTACAGGAAAAAACAAACAGAGTAACAATTTTGACATAGAAAACATAAGGCAGAGTGATAATAAAAAAAGTAAAAAAGAAATTCTAAATGAAATAAACAACTACTACATCAATGTATGTGTCAATGTCAATAAAAATCCCAATAACAATTTAAAGCATGTATTCAGAAATAAATGTTCAATGGTTTTGTACGAAACAACGCCTGTTGAAATATACAACATAATTCACTCCTTAAAAGATACATCAGCTGTTGGAGTTGATGAGGTGCCTACAAAGTTATTGAAATATTGTGCCGAAGAACTATGTCAACCTATATCACAGATAATCAACATGTGCTTCAGTGTAGGTATATTTCCTGACGATTTGAAAAGAACAATTATCAAACCAGTGCATAAAAAAGGTAATAAGAACGACATCACTAACTATCGACCTATAGCTCTCATTTCTATAATTGCCAAAATATTTGAGAAAGCTCTACTAAACCGCATCGTAGACTTCACAGAACAATATAATATAATATCAGACATGCAAAGTGCTTACTTAAAAGGGAGATCAACGGTTAGATCAATATATATAGGAATTTGCGAAATTTTAGATGCAATCAGCAGTAAAGATAAAGTTGCTGGTCTTTTCCTGGACCTATCAAAAGCGTTCGATAGCGTAGATCATCATAGTCTTCTAGAAAAATTAAAAATTATGGGTTTTCGAGGGAATATACACAATATCCTAATGTCGTATTTGGAGAACAGAAAGCAGTGTATTGTAGCGATGGATGATGGAAAATACGTTAGTTCAGACTGGAAGTTGGTCAAAAAAGGTGTCCCTCAAGGGTCTATCTTGGGCCCAATTTTGTTTCTGCTCTACATAAACGATCTACCAAAAATTGTTAAACATCTTGTTAATTTATTTGCTGATGATAATTCATTAGTTATCAGAGCGGAAACTAATGAGGAGTTAGAAACTGAGATTTCAATGTCAATTGATATTCTAAATGACTGGTACACTACAAATAATCTACAGCTAAATATAGACAAGACTTATCTGCTAAAATTCAGCCTAAGAAAGGAGCCTCCACTAGTTGTGAACTACAACAACGAAGTACTAACATCAACTGATTGTACAAAATTTTTAGGAATTGTGATTGATTCACAGTTAAATTGGAAGCATCACATAGAGTATCTTGCCACAAAAATCAGTTCATTTACGTATGCATTACGAACTATATCAAGATCTGTAAGTGAAGAAGCAGCTATAACTTCTTATTATGCTTACATTAAGTCCAGAATAACATATGGAATTATATTCTGGGGAAATTCTGTTGAAGCTGACAGAATCTTCAGATTACAAAAGGCCTGTTTAAGAAGCATTTTCGATCTAAAGAGAAGAGAAACATGCAGTGTGATCTTTAAAGAAAAACATATACTTACTCTTCCATGTGTGTATATATACGAGTGTGCCTGTCTAGTTAAGAGCAATTATAGTGATTTTATTGATAAATACAAAGTGGATCATGCGTATGACACGCGTAATAATATTTTATGTTTGCCAAAGACAACCTCTTCTCATATTCAAAAAAATGTTGAGTATCAGTTAATAAAAATTTATAATAATTTACCTAATAATTACAAAGACTTACCTGTTAAAAACTTTAAAAGAACGCTTCACAATTTTTTAACCACTAAGGCATTTTACTCGATTTCCGAGTTTTTAAACTATAACTTTTAGTTAATGTATCAATTTGTTTATATGTATGTTTGTTCCTATTTGGTATTACAATTATAACTGTTTGTACTATACTTAATTTGACTTGTTCTACACCTGATTGGTTTTATTATAGAATAAAGATTATATTATTATTATTATTATTATTATTATTAAATTGTGTTATTCTATCGCAAGCGGCGGTATCATTTAGATCGGCCCATAGTACCTCCACAAAATACATTTTATTGCTTTGACAATAATTCCACGGCCATCACAGATACTAAAAAAAATGTTAATCTTAAAATTTTTGCGTCCAATTAAGAAAATAATTGAGAGGAACCTACATCAAAAAAATCGTTTCCCTTTTCACCTTCTGGATCATTTTATGTATTTCTATAATATATTTATTATTATAGATTTTTCTCAAAAAATTTCATGATTGTGTTGAAGAGCTGTGGTGAAGTCTACTCTTTCAGACACTCCCTTCCAGTGTCTACCGGGTCTATAGGGAAAAAAGGATTCTCGTCTACATTCTGTATATGCAATTGTTTTAATCGATATTCAGAATTGGAAGAAAATCTTTGACTTTGAATATTAAGTATATTAGTATAACTGTACATGGTTTTAGAAAACGAGTTTTACAATTTGATAAAGGCAAGTTTCTCCTCTGATATTGCCTCCCATCTAAATAAAGTGTTATTAGCACTAAATATTAATTATCTTATTTTTATGACCCCTCTATAGCTTAAAGCTAGATTTCGAGTTGTTAAAATATTATTATGCGTTGTCGCTCCTAGGCATTCTTTTAATTGGGTATCAAATATTTTATTTTATTTACTTCTAGGTGTCTTATGAAAAAGGTTGTGATGAAGTGAATTTGACAAAAAAGATTATGTTACATATGGGAGTCAGTTGAATGAAAAATAACAAGTACTTTCGTTCGTACATGAAAGTACAAAAGTGAAAAAAGATCGAATAATTGTAATGTGATAATTTTAAGCTCGATTCCAGTTTTTTTTGCAGGTTTTAAGTTTGAATGTCGCGTTATTCAAGGTAATTTTTGAGAGCTCTTTATTCAATTTTATTTGACACGTATTTTTTTATTTTACCATCTCAAGTCATTTTAATAGTGAAATTAATTATTTAAATTAAGAAATTTTGAATTCGCGCCCATCGCCACGTCAGATGTGAGAGCATGCGCAGTTAGATAAAGGAATAATCGACGGGCGTCGTTTGCTTTGCTTAATTGCTGTTAGTGTTATAGTTCAGTCAACTCTATTTTGAGTGTTAATGAATGGATTTTGATGAAACCTTGTGCAATCTGTTTGTGATGACGTTAATAAAAAAGTTGAAAAGGAGATTAGAGTAGGAAATAACCGGAAGGGGTGTTGTGTTTTGTTTTCTACCCCTTCCGATCATTTCATATTCTAATCTCTTTCATCTTTTTTACTAACGTAATTATAAACACATTGCACAAGGTTTCATCAAAATCCATTCATTGACACTCAAATTATAGTACAGTAACTAGAGGTTTTAACTTCGGAATAATGTCATATTGAACGGATTTCGTTCATTTTTGGCATAATAGTAAATGCTTCACAGAAAAGTTTCTATATTGTGCAGGGGCTTGCGTGGATGCAACCCCCCCACTTAAAAAATATATGTATATATATATATAAATTTAGATTGTTTTTTAGATTGTTATATATATATATATATATATATATAACAATCTAAAAAACAATCTAAATTTAGTAGGGCTTCGGATATATATATATATATATATATATATATATATATATATATATATATATATATATATATATATATATATATATTTATTGGAGCTGAAATAGAATCAATTTTTCACATAAATTGATAGTTTTTAAGTTATAACGACTTCAAAATTCCGATTTTAGCTTAAAAAAAGGGTATTTCCAAACGGCTTTCGTCAAGTATCTCGAAAAGTATTACTTTATCGAAAAAATGTTACAGACCAATTACAAAAAGTACAAACTGGGAATTAATTATAATTTTTGTTTATTGATGTAGGATTAATAATTTCGGAGATATTTAAGTTTATATTTGATATCCAAGTGTTTCGAAATTACCTTTAAAGTTTAAAATGCATTTTTCTCTAAAGCAAGTGATTTAAATGAGCAAAAAAATTTGAGCATCTAGGTAATGCTTGATCTTAACGAAAAACTGTATTTGAGATAATTTTTTTAAATTACTGGCTAATTAGAGTAACAAAATGGCGACCTTTTTATATAAAAAAATATAAATACGCAGATTTTTGCGTCATAACTTCTTTATTTCTTACGCTACAGGAACGAGTAAAAAATAATTTCAAAGCGCAATTAATTGTCTTTAATTTCATTTCTTAGCATGCGTGACGTAGGTGTCACAATTTCTGAGATATTTAACATTTAAACTGCATTTTTCGTCTTATAAACGTTCGGACCCCATCTGTAAACTTTCATATCTCCGAAACTATTAAATTTATGTAAATAAATAAACAAGCGAAATTCATTATCAGTTTATGAGGTTTATTTTTGGTCTCTACCATTTTTCTGATAATATTTATAGACATATTTGGAAAAGGAAAAAAAAATTACGTTTTATCGAAAATACCTTTATAATAAACTGTATTTTTTTCTAAAGCAAGTGCTGTATACAAACCAGAAAATTTGAGCATCTACGCCATACTATATATTAATGAGAAACAGTGTTTGAAATTCCTTTTTTGTAATTACTGGCTAATTACTGTAACAAAATGGCGACGTTGTTATTAAAAAAATGTGTAGACGCACATTGCTTCGGTCATAACTTCTTTGTTTTTTATGCTACAGAAACAAATAAAAAAACAGTTGAAAGCTCAATTAATAACCTATTATTCTACCTATTAGCATCCTTCACGTAGGTGTCATAGTTTCTGAGATATTTAACTCTTACTCTAAATAATTATCTTATAAACACTTGGATGCCAAATGTAAACTTAAATATCTTCGAAATTATTAATCCTACATCAATAAACAAAAAATATAATTAATTCCCAGTTTATGTTTTTTGTAATTGGTCTGTAACATTTTTTCGATAAAGTGATATATTCCGATATACTTGACGAAAGCCCTTTGGAAATACCTTTTTTTAAAGCTAAAATCGCAATTTTAAAGTCGTTATAACTTAAAAACTATCAATTTATGTGAAAAACCGCTGCCTAAGGAATCACCACTTCCACATCCAGACTTCCTATCTAAATATCTTACAACGAAAATACTAAAATGCACTCCACTAAGTGGAGATAATTGTTTATGGGACTTTAATGGTATAGTATTTGAAATCGTGTACCAGAAAAACCCATAAAATGATATGCCCCTTCAGTAGTAGGGGTGGTGGTGGTGGTGGTGGTGGGAGTGAATGAAGTGAAAAAAATTCTTGATGACTGGTTCTTGTACACACACTAAATCACAATATTTTTTCACCCCCTTTAATAATGGGGTGGTAATAGAGGTGGCTATTGCCAAAAATGTTTTTGAGAACTTAGGTCCTCTTATATTTACTAAATACCAATTTTATGCACTCTTAATTGCTTGATTTACCTATTTATCTCAATTTACCCTTCAACTCTGCAACGGAATAAGATCAATATATAATCTAGTTCCAGATCTCGTTAAAATATATACGTGTGCCATATTTAAGTCAATATTTTAAACGGTTCCAGAGTAATCGTGAGCACCAAACAGATACCAGACTAACAGACAGACCGACGCGACAGACAAATTTATTTTATTCAAACTTAACATATTGACGTTTCATGACATTCTAAGTCTATTTGTACAATGAAAATTTTCAAAAATTTTTCTTGCGTTAGTATCTTCAACTGGATGTGCAAGTAATACGCAGAAAATAGCATGACAAAGGTATAAAACATCATTCTGTGCCGTGGACTACACGAGAGAAGTAAAGCCTCTACTTCAAGCATTTTTTTCAATGAAACCTACTATGCATCCATATTACTCGAGGTAACTCACTGTGTACCTAATTTACTAGAGGAAAGCCACTACGCATTCATACTTCTTGAAGAAATCCAGTGCGCATCCATTTTACTTGAGGAAACACACTGCGCATTTATACTACTCGTGGTAACCTACTGCGCATCAATGGTACTCAAGAAAAGCCACTGCGCATCCATAACATTCGGGGAAACCTACTGCGCATCCATACTGCTTGAAATAACCCACTGTGCATCCATTTTACTCGAGGAAACCCACTGCGCATCCATATCACTTGAGGTAACCTACTGCGCATCTATACTACTCGTGGTAACCTACTGCGCATCAATGGTACTCAAGAAAAGCCACTGCGCATCCATAACATTCGGGGAAACCTACTGCGCATCCATACTACTTGAAATAACCCACTGTGCATCCATTTTACTCGAGGAAACCCACTGCGCATCCATATCACTTGAGGTAACCTACTGCGCATCTATACTACTCGTGGTTACCTACTGCGCATCAATGGTACTCAAGAAAAGCCACTGCGCATCCATAATACTCGGGGAAACCTACTGCGCATCCATACTACTTGATATAACCCACTGCGCATCCATTTGACTCGAGGAAACCCACTGCGCATACATACTACTTGAAGTAACCTGCTGCGCATCTATGGTACTCTAGAAAAGCCACTGCACATCCAAAATACTCGAGGAAACCTACTGCACATCCAAACTACTAGAGGCAAGCTACTGCGCATCGATGGTACTCGAAGAAAGCCACTGCGCATCCATGCTACTCGAAGGAACTTTATTAACTATAGTACTCCAGAAAAGCCACTGCGCATCCAAAATACTCGAGGAAACTTACTGCGCATCCATACTACTAGAGGTAACCTACTGCGCATCGATGGTACTCGAGGGAAGCCACTGCGCATCCATGCTACTCGAAGGAACTTTAATAACTATAGTACTCTAGAAAAGCCACTGCGCATCCAAAATACTCGAGGAAACTTACTGCGCATCCATACTACTAGAGGTAACCTACTGCGCATCGATGGTACTCGAGGAAAGCCACTGCGCATCCATGCTACTCGAAGGAACTTTAATAACTATAGTACTCTAGAAAAGCCACTGCGCATCCAAAATACTCGAGGAAACTTACTGCGCATCCATACTACTAGAGGTAACCTACTGCGCATCGATGGTACTCGAGGAAAGCCACTGCGCATCCATACTACTCGAAGAAACTTTGATAACATGATATTTGAAATCGCCTACCCCAAAAACCTATAAAACGATATGCCACATCGGTAGTGGGGGTTGGGGGTGGTGGCAGAGTGGGGTGGGGGGGTGAGGGTGGCGGTGGATTAAGTAAAAAAAAATTTTGAGGCTTAGGTTCTTGTATACACGCTAAATTACAATTTTATTTTTTTTCACCCCCTTTAATAATGAGGTGGGGGTAGTAATGGGGGTGGCTAATGCCAAAAAATTTTTTGAGACTTTAAGTTCTTTTATATATACTAAATACCAATTTTATGGACTCTTACCGGCTTGATTTACCTATTTACCCCCCATTTACCCCAAAGTTCCAGATCTCGTTAAAGTACATACGTGTACCAAATTTCAAGCCAATATCTTGAACGGTTCCAGAGTAAACGTGCGCACAAAAAAAGTTACAGACCGACAGACAGACAGACAGAAATTTTGTTTTCGCTCAAACTTAAAATCTCGACGTTTTATAACATTTTAAGGCTATTTGGACAATAAAAATTTTTAAAAAATTTTTTGTCGTTACTATACTTCCACTGGATGTGGAAGTAAAATTGCATAGAACCTTTTCTTCTTAAAATTTGATTCTACTTCAGCTCCAATAAATATATATTTAAGGGTTAAGGGTTAAGTGGAAGAGCGCATTACAAACGAACTTCGCCCTAAATAAAGACCTGTTATTATTATTATTATTATATATTTTTAAGTGCCACCCCCTATAAATTAGCAAGCCCCCGCACAATATAGAAACTTTTCTGTGAAGCATTTACTATTATACTGCCAAAAATGAACGAGAACCGTTCAATATGACATTATTCCGAAGTTTTGCATATTTTTTACCTCTAGGGACTGTACTATTAGAGATTTTGGTCATTTTAGCGCTCCGTTGACTAGAATATTAGCAAGTGTTAGTATCGATGTGAGTCATTGTCATATTAGACTCCTTTTAAATACTAACCTCATTAACATTTCGGGATTCGCCACTTAAATAGTTCAAATTATCTACATAAAACTCGTGTACCATTTAAAAATCCCCTATGGGTAAATTCTCTGAAGTACTTTTCACAAAATTAGGTTCCATTATAAACAAATATTAAACACACAATGTAAACGTAAACTACAAATCAACACAGCACTACCACCAACATAATAAATGAAAACATGAACATTTTCTAGAATTGAATTCTCATTAGATATGTCATTATTTACCGCCTTTTTATTTTCAAAACCAATTTGATCTTGCATGTGATGATTAGAACTTTTTTTAATATGATATATGCAATGTATATTTAATATACTTTTTGATCATATAACAATATTTTGTACATTTTGTTGAAGGAAACGACCCTATTATCGGAAATACAATCATAACTAAAAACGAATAATTTAATAACTTCTGTCCGAGCTAAATTGAGAAATTTATTACGCACCTAGGACCTTCAGCTTCGTTTTAATGTTTAATTACATCCAATCAACGAAATGACAACCAACATGTGAATGGAAATCAATACATACGTCTTAGAAGTTGAACCTTTCAATAATGTTTTATTCGTATCAAGGTTGTTACGATTTTAACCATTTGATTGAAATCGTTGTTTAATCATGATGCTGGATGATTTTTCCATTTAATCATTGCTTTTAATAACTTTTGAGTGTACATTTTAATAGTCATGTACGTACTTAAAAAAGTAGACAAATAAATTAAAATAGTAACCGAACATTTTTCTCAGAATCTTTGCACTCCTGTCGAATTTTACATTTAATTCATATTTAGAATGTTTACCAGGTACAAATTTGTATTAGCTGGCCATACACATAGAGGTTGATCCCCCGGTTTGGATCGCAACAGATAAATCTGTTGGTTTAGTACGCTACGGATAAAAACGGTGGTCGTCCACTATTATTACAGAAGTCCCAGTCCGAGAATAAATCTTATATAGTTGATCCGTCACCGGCAAAACTTTACGTTAGTCGACGAGAACCGCAGATATAGTCCTCGCAAATTAGACATTTTAGAAGGAATAATTTATAAAGTAATAAGAGATGCATACTCTAGAAGAAATAGATACCCGAAAAGTTCTCCCCCAATTTGGGGGTGGTGGAACGTCCTTTTTTTGCAAAGAACCACCCCTAACGGCGACTTAAAGCTGGTTTTTCACTTTTATCTTGTAAACCGTTCGTCGGAAGAGAAAAAATTATAGAAAATAAAAAATTTATCTTTAAATTCTGCATAAAAAATGTCCTATTAATCTCATAGCTTATCCTCACCTATTTCGCGCTAACAGCGTCCGAACAGAGGAGTAGTTTGAAGCGCACAGGTAAAATCGATCCTATTCGAAGTTTCACAGCGAATATCTTAAAACAGATTACTTTAACGAGAAAAGTGCACAGGAATGATTTTTTACTTATTTATTTTTATTTATTTATTTTTTTGTTTATTGAAAATATCATACAGAGATAAGGTATTCGCTTTGAGACTTCGAATATGATTGAATTAAACCTGTGCGCTCCAAACTACTATCGGACGCTGTTAGCGCGAAGTAGGTGAGGATGAGCTACAAGGTCAATAGGACGTTTTTTATGCAGAATTTAACGACATTTTTTTTATTCCTTATACTTTTTTCTCTTCCGATGAACGGTTTACAAGATAAAAGTGAAAAACCAGCTTTAAATCCCCGTTAGAGGTGGTTTTTTGCAAAAAAAAGGGACGTTCCACTCCTAATGGGAGGGGGGGATTTTTCGGGTATCTATTTCTAGCCCCATCTAAAGTACGCATCTCAAATATTATTACTTTATAAATTATTTCTCCTATTCGGTGTTTTTTAATCTATGTTGCGTGTACTAATGTATTCGCGGATTAAACCGAAACTATGAAATTTTAAATAAAATTAATGGTTGATAGTAACCGATTCAATACAAAAATGACAAAACAGAAAGCGTTCTTTGCTGTACAATAATTAATATGCAGATAATACCATAAGATAATACAACAAAGTGACAAAAACGTTTTCTCAAGTTTTGTATTTTTTTTTAACATACAAAATATCAACTGGCATAATTTACAATAATCTGCAAGATCATTGTAAGCCTTGTTTCTCAGATTTTTGTTTATATACTCTATGCTTTTCCTTGTCACAAAGCAGGATATATTCTTTGTTAATATCTATAAAACGGTGGTAAATAACACGTTACAAAAAAAAATGGGACTGCGCTTTTGATCAGAACCATCTTATTCTATGTTTTTTAACGTGCTGAAACCGATTCCGATATTAAAAAATAATCTATTTCATCAGTTTTTGGCTACAACCATTTTAAACTCAAATTTGGCCAAGAAATGTCAATTTTCGATTTTTTTTTTAAATGACGTAAAAACTTGTTCACTGTGGTTTTCGAGGATGGTGGAGCAATATGGCGCCACAGAATGAAGAAATTCAAGGTACTTTAACTGACGGAATGTGACAGTATAAGTTTAAGACGGTACTTATTGACTTCATGATGATTGATTCTTATAGTTATCAAGGCTTGAGTTCTTTTTTTGATCCTATCGAAAATTTAACTACTGAGTACTTGGTTCTTTGATAGAATCTTTTAAGAGAACTCTAGCGGGTCACCTATTTGGTTGAAAATCGGTGCAGTCAGTTTTTATCAAAATATTTAGACTGATGTTTTTAGTCATCTCATTGACCTTCTATCACCAGATACAGCATTTTCAAAATATGCTACTTATTCACGGTAGAATAATTTATTTTTTATTGAATTTACCTTTGAGAAACCAAAGTGCCAGTTGATTGGCAGCGTTTTTTTAACATGCTTTTATTAGGTCTACCTGTAACTATCTATCTACGTAATATGATTTAAGGAACTGAATTTCACACACTTCTAATTGTTGTATCATCATGAAATTTGACAGTTGTGTGTAGCTCTGATGATAATACAGTATGGTATACCTACTCAATATTATAATATGTTCAAAATGGCCGACGCCCCAAGATTGCGGATTATCATTTTCTTTACAACCCCCTTGAAAGAGTTTGATAAGTAGAAAACAAATATATGGTCAAAACTTAAAAATTAAAAATGGCGGCGTCTACATGGCGGATAGATTTTATCAATTATCGTCGGATTCCCTTGATATGGGTATCAAAAGAAAGGGCTTGTTAAGTAGAAAACAAATATATGATCAAAATTTAAATATTTTAAATGTCGGTGTTAACATGGCGGATAGGTTTTATCAATTATCATCGGATTCCTTTGATATGGGTATCAAAAGAAAGGGCTTGATAAGTAGAAAACAAATATGTGATCAAAACTTAAAAATTTAAAATGGCGGATAGGTTTTATCAATTATCATCGGATTCCCTTGATATGGGTATCAAAAGAAAGGTAGAAAGTAGAAAACAAATATGTGATCAAATCTTAAAAATTCAAAATGGCGGCGTCAACATGGCGGATAGGTTTTATTAATTATCGTCGAATTCGACTGAAAATCGGTATCTGTGAGTTATCGAGGTTGCAGATTACAATTATCCGGTCCAAATTTAACAACTTGTTTGTTTTCTCGAAAGTGCCAAAATTCTCTTCTTAAATGTGAGACTAAAAAATAAAAAAAAATAAATTAATAGTTTAAAAAACTAAAAATACATGCTTTTATAAATACTGCACTAAAAAGCAAAAAATAATCGTCGAACCAGTTCTCTCTGTCTACCCCGTTAGGGCCTTAGTGTAAGCCGTGTTTGTAATTAAGTATAATATTTGAGTATAAAAGCATGGGGCGTTTTTCGAACGATATTTCGAACAGGTTCGACAATTAAAACGCTGAAGACAATCATTAAATTAAATGAAAAGCGCCCCACGCTTTTACACTCAAATATTATACTTCATTACAAACACGGCATACACTAAGGCCCTTACGGGGTAGACCGGTTCGATGACTATTTTTTTGCTTTTTAGTGCCGTATTTATAAAAGCATGTTTTTTTAGTTTTTTAAACTATTAATTTATTTATTGGTGATCTCTTTTGTGTAAAAATCTTTAAAGATTGAGGTTCTCCAATTATCGATCCAAATTGCGGTCTTCCATATTTTTTGGCATTGAAGAATTCTCACTTCATCTTCATCAACGAACTTAAGCGCCTCGGTAGTGATATTGTCAACCCAGCTACTTTAGGGTTTTTAGTTTTTGTATGGCTCCCTCCATTTCTGATTTCAGTATTTAATATGAATATTTATTTTTTTGTCAGTTTTATAAAATAATTGCTTGGGAATTATACCTCCTAGTTCTTATCAACATAAAAAAAAAGAAATGCCCGTTATCTTTATGCAAGGAGGTTAAATAAGTAAGGAGTTGCCATAAGAAGCAGAATGTGGTAGCACATTCCTCATTTTAGTATGATCGAAACGTCAACAAAACGCGACATGTATCTTTGGTTATTATAAAATAAATGTTTTTGATAGAAAATAGTGTTTTTCTTCAAGCGTATTAAAATGTTTAAATTATGTCACCAAAAACAGAAGTAGAAGTAGGACATTGTTTTACTAGTAACAAAATGTTAGTACCGAACGCCACCGTAGTGGACATTGTTTAACTAGTAACATAATGTTAGTTCCGAAAGCGCCACCGCAGTGGGTATTGTTTTACTAGTAACATAATGTTAACACCGAAAGCCACCGGTGGCGCGCTATCCACTAGCCACTTGTCATATTATGTCAACATGTAAGACTGTAGTTTGAATATTTGTACATTTATAATAAATAAATGAATTTTTGCATTTTAATACGCTTGAAGAAAAAATAGTATATATTACACGGAGTAGAACGCCTTTTTTTGTGTTTCGCCCAGTTTGCGGCTTCGGCTTCGGCTTCGCCTCAGCCGCAAATCCTGGGCTCAACACAAAAAAAGAAGTGCGTTCTACTCCTAGTAATATAATATACTATTTTCTCCATAGCATATGATTTCGTGTCCGCCAAGTAGCTGTACAAATCAAAGTAGTATCGATAAGAAGAAATGTTTTGGAATCACTTTTCATAGGTTAAAACAGGTCTGTACTGAAAAGATATGTTGAAACTATTTTCTATTTATTTTAAATTGTATTTTAGGTTATATTAAATTATATTTGCTTGAAATGTGAAACCGTCATCTCATTCATTACTCTACTGGCTTGATATATGGTAGTGTCAATGTGTAAAGTCAACTAACATGTATCTCCTCAAATGCTGTATAAACTTTTTTTTTAAATCAGGACCTGGCGAGCCGTTCATGACAGTGTGATCACAAGCCACGCCTTCTGCGGCCGTTTCTCACTGTAGGATATAAGCTTTATGACTACTCCTTATTTATATTCTACCTCCATGTCTTTATGTTTCCTGGATTATCTTAATGTTTGTCTTTGATATCTTACGATGTGCCAGTTTCAACTCGATTCAGTAAAAAATAACCAAATAATTGGGATGTTGCACCCTTAACCCTGTCCTATATGTATGTAAAATGTTCTTTTCGACTTTTGCGAAAATCTACCACTCCTTAGCTTATAAGAAATACGTCGTACCTGCAGTTATACCGAATTTCTCAGGTCCAATTTTTTACCGATTTCTAATGCTTCAGATTCCTTATAACTTTTTTTGTCAATAAAACTGAGCGGTGCAGCATAATTATTGCCTTTCACCTGAAAATTACGGATATTTTTATTTGAATGTGGACTAAAAATTTCGTAATGCGACCTTCGAACATGAACCCAGCAGCACGTCTACTTAAACCACAGCAGCATGATATATTATATTGTTTATACATTCGTGGTTCATGGTACTTATAACAAGTTATGCGTGTATTTGTCATCTGCGATATGGGTGGGAATTCGTTGCAAGGAACTGCTACACGAGAACAACCAAGTGCAGGCTTTCAGTGCTAGTGTCGGTGTGCTTACTTGTGACGTAGGCTTAACAGCTGATTAATTTTGTATTATTTTGCCTTCTTTCACTTTCCACCTATGGCTTATTATGGGAACCGAGCCATTTCGCACTTTGTTTTCAGCATAATACCCAAGACAAAGAAAGCACTACGGCGTTCCGTGTATTGTTCTGCGCGTACGTTATTTTATGTTCATTAATTATTTATTGACTTAATTGTTTCAGTGTTTTTTTGCTGTTAATGTGTTTCGCCGGCAGACATGTGGTATTCATTAATTTATATTTGCATATGCGGTCGGTATACAATTATAAATATATAACAGGTGGTCCAAAAAACGGATTTTCCTTTGAGTGGTTGGTTTTTTATTTCTTTGCCTATATTTTTAAAAATTATACCTATGAATCTATGAGAAAAATATACGCTTCTAAATTTTCTGTATTTTAGATTGTGATTCGTTTTTTAATTTTTTTCAGGACACTTTAGCTCGATTCATAACGCTTTAGATAAGATCAAGTATTGGTATTATTACCACGTGCATTATTGATACTGTAAGAAAGAATAGCATACGGACACGTAACTAGGTGGGTCTTGTATTATCCAATTACAGAAAAATTATTATTAGGGGAATGCATTTTTACAGGACCCTTTCAAGCCGCCCTTATATGCAAAAAATGATTTGGATTGTCCTCAGTTTTAATGGGACTGTTCTCAATTTGTTCAATACCATAGTTTCAAATCTATTAAATTCTTCAGAGATCTGGGTTTCCGCAGGCCTCGATACTTGGGCCGCTTTTCTTTTAAATATTTATCAACGACGTAGTATCTGGGCTGGTTATACATTGTCTGATGTTGAAGACCATTTTAATTTGTACATCGAAATAACATCCATTGTGGTCCGTGAGCGTCTTGAATCCTGATGTAACGGCCTACCTTTAAATGCTGCAAAATGCAATATGACTTTCAGTGAAAAATCTAATCCGAAATTTATGTATATAACTTGAATTCTGTATTACAATGACCCAATATGGTTAAGGATCTAGGAGTCATCTTTGGTAGAGAGCTGACCTTTAGTCATCATATCTAGTCAACCACCTTGACAGCGTTTAAAAGACTAGGTTTTATTATACGCAATCTTAAAGGCTTCAACAATATATGCATACTCATCTTCTACTTTATATATATGTCCTGTAAGATGTCGATTAGAGTATACGCCTATAATCTGGAACTCTACAATCTACGCAGAGCATCACTAGAAAAAATTGGAAACTCTTTTCAAGATTATCTGTAGGTGAATAACCACATAGAGGTGTTTGTTAGGAAGCATTAAGTCGCTTTCATTTGAGTCAGCTTGAGACGAAGGTGTATACAGTCAGTTGTATTTTCTATAAGTTAATCAATAATAAGCTGGACTGTACAACTCTATTATATCTAATGATGTATCATGCCCCTAGAGCAGTGGTTCCCAACAAGATTTTTTCAAGGACCCCCTCGTTGGTCGCTATACTGACAAGGATCCCTTAAAAGCTTACATTCTTAAAATGAAGATTATGTAGAATCTACCACTGCAAGTCAAGTAAAATACAAAACAATTGAATATCTCAGTGACATTTCGCGGACCCCTAAGACATCGGACCACCAGTTGGGAATCCCTGCCCTAGAGTGTCATCGTGTCATAATAATATTTTCTACATTCCTACTTCTCCAACCAATATATTGGTTGCCTCGCCACTTCATCAAATGACTTTGAACTATAGTAACCTCGATGACAGAATTGATATATTTTTTCTGTAATATTTCCCAAATTATAGCCCAGTCCAATATGATGGAAAAGTACCTGACTTGTAAAATTGAAACCTTCACTCGGATCGATACACGTTTTTTTGCATTTTGTTTGGGAACCCTCAAAGGTCATTTCCTACCCTCATATAAGGTTCGCACCCTTCACATTTTTTAAATAAACAATAACTTAATCTGCGGACTGGATTATTAAAGGAGCTTTCTTCAATTAATGCTCGTATCTGTTCTCCTCTTTTCAATTTGTGCCGTGCCTATGCCTACGGTGTAGACAGCCATCTACATGTATGCTTTACATTTATTTATATCTAAGTGTGTATTGTTATGTAATAGAGTGTATTTATGTGTGTTTATGTAAATGTGTATTATTGTTTCATCATTTTGAATACATGTACCCTATCCTGTAACTGGGTGTAAATAGATACAACGTATGACTACGTATGGCCGGGATTCTAACATCACCAACTCCCTAAATCCCCATCTGCCAAAATCTCTTAATTCATCTAATATTCACACTAAATAAATTATGCAAGCCCCCCTCCGTGATGGAAACGGAGGAAGGTAACATCTTCAAATTCCTCGGTTTCTAAGTAAATGATGAAATATCAAAATCACTTTTTTTTATATAACAATTTTCCTGCATGAACAGCGAGAAAATGAATAACAAAAACGTCTTATAAAAATAATAATAAAGATTGGTATTAAAACCATTTACGCAAAAATTTAATTACAATGCAGTACAAACGTATCTGATATCCGATAATTAAAAATATAAATATGTGTAGCCTCGTTTGTAGCCTTGGCGCCTTAGCCACGCCATCGTCTCCTGCGGGTTCGCTCGTCGTGTCATATATACGATTGTAATCGTCCATGGACATAATATTACTCATGTAATTATGTACATATATGATAGGCTTGACATATTTATGAATCTATTGTTAGAGAGTAAACATGTTCAGTAAATGATTTTAGTGACTCTGGAGTACCGAGTTCGCTTCCCGATCGTGGCACTGAAATATCTCTGAATATTAGAAACAAAAGCATAATTTGCCTATCCCAAACTCATCCACTGGGTAGGAATAGAAATTGAACTGGTTGTCTAAAATCATATGACCAAGAAGAACCAGATATACAAGGATAATACTGCATGAACAAGATTGTGACCAATAAGGCTGGAAGGATATTTGCCTTAGAGTTGCAGACTCCGATGTGGTTATATTAGCTGTTTCATTTTTTACTCTTTTCCTTTGCTATAATCTGAATACTTTGGATATACAGTTTGGAGGTAATAAATATTTCAGGCTCGTAAAAGTGCATGAAATCGCATAAAAATTAGGAGAAATGAAGTGTGCCGCATTACTTTTCAAAAAGGAAAAGTGGCTGCTTGGAAAACTATGTATCTAGAAGTAACAAGCTTTCTCTTTCGGTTCAAAGCCCGAACAAAACATACCCGACGCTGCAACGATATTTTGAATCTATCTCAACAGCTTGTTGTTCTGATACACTGCAGTACTTCAGCTTGCTCTGAAGTGAATAGAGTTCCTAAGGAACTGTTTACATCCAAAAAATCCAACATCCCTCCATCGAAAGCTGCCATGGAGAAACACATGGGATTAGTTACCAAAGTGGACACATTTGGAGACAAGCTTTAAAATAGAGATTGATTTTTATCTGATCTTAGCGAATGGGGATGGTATATGGCAGAAGACATTTGGTTGTCAAAGTGGTCAACACTAAATGTATCTAAAGCCCTTAGGCAATTGATTCAATTACTTGCATAAAGGATGTACCAAAACCACGTCACTGCAAAAATCTGATTTGTATTGCATTTTGCTTTACAAGAATTGTGAAAGAGAATGTGATCTGACATAAAAATATATACGTATGCCTAGCTATGAAACTAACCCTTATTACTTTCAAGTATCCCTTACTTTCAAAGGATTTTTAGGTTGGATAAACAACTCAGTGTCTATCTTCATATCAGTTTTCTACTCTGCGCGTAATTCTCCAAAATGTATACATGTATTAGTATTTCCCTACTTAGGTGCTTTTTAATTAGATATAAGTAAACGAGGTATACAATTATATCGGCACGGTCGCTCAGTCGATTAAAGCGTATTGTGTGGCAATTTTTTAATATTATTATTATTAGTTTTTAAGTTTGTTTATAACAATATAATTCTCCCCCCGTTAATCATTAAGCCGAACCGGACCTACCCCGTCCAACCCTACATTCACCACGACACTACGTGCCGTGGTTGTTTGGTTGGCTCCGGGCCAGGATCCGGCAAGGCACATAGTTGTATTTAAATTAAGAATAAAATCTGTTTTGTTTGTATTGTGAGGCGAATATGCTGGCTGACTGTCTATCGCGTTCTGGGTTCGAGCCCCAGCCCCGGTATTGATAATGCCGGTGGGATGGATGTATGTCTGCGTTTTTCCAAATGTGTAACCCCCTTCCGGACAGCCTTGGCTTTGGATTTGGGTGTTGTCTACTATATGTGGTGTGTTTCCATATTTGTTTCTATATTAATTAATTCAAATTCTTGTTGTTATTCAAATAATGAACACTTTTTCTTCATAACTTTTTTTCCTAAGATCAATTATTGAAGTGGAAAGGTAAATTTATTTCATTTTCGAAATTAGCCGTCATATTGTAACCTAAAGCCACTTTGATTTGGCGCTGCTTTTTTTTATTAATCTTTTAAAAATAGTGGCGACGCGGTATGAAAATCGAGAAACAATATACTTCAGTTATCTAAGGCAAACCGGTATTCGATATAATTATTATCACTAGTCTAAAACTCTACATAAGCGCACTCGTCTATGAAGCTGAAATTAGGAGGTTTTAAGCTGGCAGGTTTTAAGAATTTTACGTGGGAACGTTACTAAATTTATTTAGTAAAATATAAAGTTCATCTTGTAATAATTGACATTACAATATTTGTCGTGCCCAAATCTAGCGAAATGCCAAGTTCCAGAGTTTCCTTCCGTCTGGATTTTTTTTAGGGAATTTTTAAGTCGGACTCGGCGCGAAAGCAGTGCGCGCGGAATGCTAAAGTTAACCCTGCTGGGCAAAGTGCGGCGAAGGAAACTCTGAAATTGACATTAAAATAATTGCCATGCCCAAATCTATCAAAATGTCAGGTGCCGGAGTTTCCTTCGGCCTGGAATTTTTTTTTTTAGAGAATTTTGAAGTCGCACTCCGCGCGAATACACCCGGCTGTTAAAAGAACGCGAAGGAAACTCTGAAATTGACATTAAAATAATTGTCGTTCCCAAATATACCGAAATGCCAAGTGCCGGAGTTTCCTTCGGCCTGGATTTTTTTTTAGAGAATTTTTAAGTCGGAAATCCTTCAAACCTGCCAGCTTAAAGCTTAAAACCTGCTAATTTCAGCTTCATCACTCGTCTTTAAATACAACCATGTTATATACCTCGGAAAATACCCTTGATGTTTTCATGTGAACCAAGGTAATTTATTTTCAGAGTTTTGTCTACTATATTTCAAGTACCGTGGGTGTAATATATTTCGCGTGAATATATAATTAATTTAATCTATTTCTGGGCAATCAATCAACATTAATTTATCAGGTTTATTAGCTTTATTTTTAGAATATTTCCAGTCTAGGGTAGTGTTTAATGATTATTCATTAGATTATGAATTGGAGTATGAGGTACCTGTATGTTTATAGAAAAGAAAACAAATACCGAGGCAAAATATATTTAGTTAATTAATTAAGAAATACATGATGCAGCCCAGATATAACTTTCTAATACGAGAGGATAAAACAAGTGTACCGTCATGCAGCTAATATGTGTGAAATAATAACTTTTCTGCAATTCGGTTGTCAATGTTTCAGTGCAACCTGTGTTAAACAATATTTCTACTTGAAAAAATCATTATAAATATGTAAAAGTTGCAAATAAAATCTTATAATACTACAATACTAATTATATAAATTACATGCATTTCAAACGCTGAAAGCAGCACAACTATACTAAAACCATGAAGAATAGAAATAAAATTAAATGTAAAAAAAACTTTTTTTAAAAACAAGCTTTTATTATTTAGGTGTACTAAAACGAAAAAAATGAAAATAAAAAAATTAATTGTCTTAAAAGCTTGTCGCGCGCGAGAAGTTCATACAGGCATTAATTGTTTTTTTGACAGATTGTAAGTACCTAGTAAGTAAGTTTTTTTTATTTCTATTCACGCGACAAGCTTTTAAGACAATCTAGATTATATTTTCATCTTGTTCCGTCGAAGGGTTGGGGGGTAAATTGGGGTAAATTTGGGGTAAATGGGTTAATCGAGCAGGTAAGAGTCCATAAAATTGGTATTTAGTATTTACAAGAGAGGCCAAAAAATTTTTGGCATTAGCCATCCCCATTACCACCCCCACCCCCTTATTAAAGAGGATGAAAAAAAATTGTGATTTAGTGTATGTATAAGAACCAGAAACCTCAAAATATTTTTTTACTTCATCCACCCCCACTACCACCCCCCACCCCCACTACCGATGCGGCATATCGTTTTATAAGTTTTTGGGGTAGACGATTTCAACTATTATGTTGTTAAAGTTACCTCGAATTGTATGGATGCGCAGTGACTTTCCTCGACTACTATGGATGCGCAGTAGGTTTCCCCGAGTATTATGAATGCGCAGTGGCTTTTCTCGAGTATTTTGGATGCGCAGTGACCTTTCTCGAGTATTATAGATCGCAGTAAGTTACCTCAAGTAGTATGGATGCGCAGTGGGTTACTATAGGTAGTATGGATGCGCAGTGGCTTTTCTCGAGTGCTATAGATGCACGTAGGTTACCTCAAGTGATATGGATGCGCAGTGGGTTTCTTCAAGTAAAATGGATGCGCAGTGGGTTTCTTCAAGAAGTATGAATGCGCAGTGATTTTCCTCGAGTAAATTAGATGCGCAGTGGATTACCTTGAGTAGTATGGATGCGTAGTAGGTTTCCTCGAAGAAAATGCTTGAAATAGAGATTTTACTTCTATCGTGTAGTTTACGGCACACAACAATTTTTTATATCTTTGTCATGCCATTTTCTGCGTATTAGTTCGACATTCAGTTGAAGTATATTAACGCAAAAAAAATTTTTGGAAATTTTCATTATTTAAATAGGCTTAGAATATCAGGACACGTCAATATTTTAAGTCTGAGCAAAATAAGTTTGTCTTTTGCGTCGGTCTGTCTGTTAGTCTTGTATCGTTCTGATGCTCACGATTACCCTGGAACCGTTTAAGATATTCACTTTAAATATGGCACACGTATGTTTTTTAACGAGATCTGGAACTAGATTATATTTTGATCTTATTCCGTTGCAGAGTTGAAAGGTAAATGGGGGTAAGTAGGTAAATCAAGCAAGTAAGAGTCCACGAAATTGGTATTTAGTAAATATAAGAGGAGCTAAGGTCTCAAAAAAAAATTGGCATTAGCCATCCCTTTTATCACACCCACCTCATTATTAAAGGTGGTGAAAAAATAGTGTGATTTAGTGTGTGTACAAGAGCCAAAGTCATCAAGAATTTTTTCACTTCATTCACCCCCACCACCACCACTCTATTACCGATGTGGCATATAATTTTATGGGTTTTTGGGATGCGCAGTGGGTTACATGATTTCAAATATTATACTATTAAAGTTCCATAAACAATTATTTCCACATAGTGGAGTGCAAATAGAGTATTTTGTTGTAAGAAACTTGGATGTGGAAGTAGTGATTCCTTGAGCAGCGGTTTTCACTAAATTCCGGAAACGTAGCCAAGCCAACAGAAAAACACAAACGTTTAACGAATGAAAATGAATGTTTGCCCTCGAATCCATCAGACGCCATATTGGATGTCACGTGGTTTGGATTGCCTAATTGCTGTTTTTGCGACACGTTCAGATTGTCGAAGTTTAATGTATTTTTTTTGTATTTGGTCCCTAAAATAGCTTGTTTGAGTCCGTAAAATGAGTCTTCGGGCTCAGTCCCAAAAACAACTTTATTTAATCTAATATGACTTAATTATTAGGTTTGTAAGTTAAATTAATAATAATTAAATGGTATGGCCCAAAATGAAAATTAAATGAACAATTTTGAGCACCTTCAAAACTATTACCCCCAAACGAAATACCCGAACCCGAGGGTATCGTGTTAATTTCTTTTGATGTTGTGGTAGTAGCTTCGGTAGTAGCAGATATTATGTTACTCGATGGTTCGATTGTCTTCTCCCTCTATTAACATTCTGCACACTTTTTTCTTCTCAATTGATTCTTCTATGTATGACTCTGTCACTGGAGACGACCTGGAATTAGTTATTATTTAGAACAAAAAGACAATAACATTGTGATAAAACTTGCTTCCATCCTCCTAGCCGTTTCTACGAGATTAAATCGACGTCAGCATCTGCCGCAAGAGGCGCAGAACTTCGCCGGAAGCAATGCCCTGTGTACTCTGTCGGGGTAATTTAAGAAATTCAGCAGCGATAGAGGGCATTTTCCCAAAAGAACGGATGTTGCATCGTATATTTTCCCTTACAATAGGAAATAAAAAAATAATCGTGTTTAACATTCGCTGGTCGTAGTCGAACATATTTCTGGTACACTTCCATGGGATTAACAGCTTCACCCTCAGCTACCATGGGAAACACTCTCTTAATGTTGGTCTTCGTATCAGGAATTGTTATAAGAAGACATCGAGTCTTTTTGGACAATATCTTGTATTTTTAGTGAATGTAGCTCTTCGCGCCTGCATGCACCACACACGCCAATGAGAAGAGCAACCTGCGAAATTAAATATGAAACTGATGCGTGTAATTGCTGGCTGGGCATGTACTTCCACGTAGCGCGAGAGATATGACAACCACTCGCCCGTCGGCAGCATAGATTAAAGAGTCGGCGCTAGACCACTGAAGCACAGCATAGATAGAGAGACTGCAAAGAAACTCTCGTCAACTCCTTTGTGTTGGCGTGACTAACATCTTTCACCTTGAAGTCGCCATTTCGGCTTAAAAGTCAGAGTTGGATTCCAAAGAATTTAAATGTTTCCGACAGGACCGTATTCTCCAATTTAAATTAAAAATAAATTTTGTTGCACAGTGTGTGTTGCTTGGAAATGAAGACTAGAAACTACAAAACTGTAGTCATAAACTGAAAAAATATTGTGATATTTAACAAGAAAAGTTTGTGTTCGTTATAATGGAATATCACAAAGTAACAGAGAATTCTATTGATCGGTCACTTCTTAGTTGCTTTTTAATCATAATATATTCAAATCTTTTCGAATTTATTCTCTGTGTGTATATTTTCGATTACCCGCATACCGAGAGTTTAAAAATGAAGGGCTGCCAGAGGTTGAGTTGAATATTTTTGTAGAAATCTTGAGCCATCCGCTTTATGTACTGATTTTTAGCTGTTTTTTAAATCATAATATGTTCAGAGCATTTATATTTTCTTCTCCATATGTATATTTTCATCTTCAATATTGTCTTTGCATACGCTGTGTTTGGCGTGTTTCTATGCTGGTATTTCTTTATTAGTTTAACATAAAATAATAATAATTAAAATTTGAGGCTTAAAAAATGACTTTTTGCACAAATGACATTTGTTCTGGCAGTATTTTGCAGCACAAACAGAGCCTATACTTGAAAATAATAGAAAAATGTTAAACAATAAATAACACAATAACACACTGCACTAAGTACGTCTATGAACGAAATTAATTGTACCCAAATTGTATCTACGTCGCCCGCACTGTTTTTCAAGGTTTTAAGCCCAAATGGTTCGTGCGCGACGCGACGATCTGCGCAAACCGTTCCCGCCATTCAAGTTTCCCTGCTGTCTCTCTTTCTATGCTGTGACTGAAGCATCCCCGTTCTCATTTCAGCCAGCTGGCACACGCGATGTTGCAATTCTAACTCCCTATGCCCAGCCCGCCACTACATACACTGTATGTTACTAATATTGAATACAAAGAATAGCGGCACTTACCTTTTCATGTAAATGGTTCAACATTGCATCTTCGTCTACAATTACAATGTTGTTCATTTCTTACCATTGAATGAATGCTTCATATTCCTTTTCATAAATTCGACGAAATTTCAATGGAAGTAAATCTAACACAATTTCCTTCGCTTTTTCAGGTATAATTTGTAGATTACGCGGTTTATACCGTATAAAAAGAACGCGTCAAAATTTTTTTGTTTACATTAAAGAATCTGGTTACTATGTTCCCATGATAATTGAAGTTCGAAGATCACTATTTTCGAGAAATATTTGCTATGATCAAAAATTTAAATTTAGGGACATTTAACAAAAAAATGTTGTTTGTAACACGTACCTAAATAAGTTTTTTGGGACTCCTCGGCTGTTCAGTCTGCCCTCTTACGATGTACTTGTTCTATCTCTAGACACTTCTTATTATTCTAATTCTTCTAATTACTTTTATAAAATTTCTCCCATTAGTTCCTGTGATATGATCGATGTCCTGAATAACAGACTTGAGGACCTTATGAGGATCCTATCATTCAGTTGTCGACCTAAAACACAACCGCCAGAGAAGTTAAAGTATTATATTCACTTACATTTTGGTTCGCTTCCCAGATAGCACAATCTGATTCCTGGAATAATCACTGATTATACGTTTGGAAGATTCGTTGTTCCTAAGATATTTGTTAAATATTCAAGATATTACAGGAATATTCTTTTTTTATGCAAATGGCACTATATATAAATGTTCTAGGATTATCCAAAATGTATATTACAGGAATAATCAAGTTAATTTAGGAATATTTTAAAAATATTATTATAATATTTTTTCTCCACTGGAATATTTCTAGATTATCAGGTATAACCTTGTGTTATTATTACGTCCAAATAAATTTTTCTTTAATAAGACTTTGGTGATGTTCTAATACATGAAATTTAATGATGAATTGACAAGTAAATAACCCGTTTTAAACTAAAATGACATTTGCTAGTTAAGATATTGTCTGTTTGATTTAAGTACTCAATATAAGATTAAACACATTAAACCGCGTTTCAGCCGACGCGCGTGTGTTTGAAATGAAATAGAAAAAAAAATTAAATAAAGAACGTCTTCAAGACTTGTCCTAGATTTATTTGCACACCACTGTACATGTACGTCTTTGGGATACTAATTTTGTCTCTTTTTTTTAGGTAAGTAGCCCAGCCTCTCCGAAATATCAAGACTTCTTGATGCAGAACTTACAAGTAATGTATTATTATTATTAATAAAATTTAAGGTTGAATACATTTTGGGAAGGGCTGAAATATCAATGTCAGAAAAATCTTTATCAGTAAATATTTACTCCAAACGATAGGTAATTTTAAGCCGCAAAGTGGCCCAACTTGTTTTTTTCTAGTAGATTAGTCAGGAACTTACCTTAATTTTGCAAATTTGAACATTTAAATTAAGTGTTGTTATAGGCAGTGTAAGGGTTATTCATTATATATCGACCCTCCGTTGCTTGCATAGGTCACGGGATATAACAACGAAAGTTGTTTTTTAAATGAAAAACCCTGTATGTTTTAGATATTCTTTTAGATCTTTTTTTCCCTGATGTCAAATATATATAAAATTTGTTTAAAAATAATTAAAAAATCCGGCAGATCAATTCCATGGCTATCAAACAGCCCTGACTTAACACCTTTGGATGATTTTTTGTGGGATATTTAAAGGACAAAGGGAATTATAACCATAAAATAATTATAAAATATTGTTCATCTCAGGATTTAATTTTTATTCTTACAATATATCAACTTAACTTTTAATGCCCGATATGTCAAGAAATATTACAGCCAGACCTATCAACCCTTGTACATTTGAAATCAGGGAAAAGAGATCTAAACGAATATGTAAAAAAATACATGGTTTTCCACTTAAAAAACAACCTTCATTGTTATATCACATGACCTATGCAAGCAATTGTTTTTTAATTGCATTTAAAAAATATATATATATATACAACTCTACAACTTTTATACGAAACTTTTTTTTAATTTCCAATAATAACAGAAATAAAGGGGAAGTGTCAATATACAATGAATAACCCTGAACAATTGAAAATTCAATACCTAAAAAAAAACTGACTTCTGGTAATGACATCTCGCTGCTTATTACCATTTGCGAGAAAATATGGTAAACGATCTTATCATCTTTTGAAATAATATTTCACAGGGGAGCCAGGTTGCAATTAATGAAAAGGTCCATTCCCAAGCATTTGAAATAGCTGGAGGTAGCCACACTCTACATAATAATATAGTTATTTTGAAGAGCACCTCCCGCTAGGCGCATTCTGGAGCTGCGGGGTCTTTTGCATATCAAATTGCAACGTCAATATCAGAGATGTACTTACTATGCTCACTCTTGTGGTTTTACACGTAGAATTACAAATTGCGGCAAATAAAATATTTGTCACTTGTCCTTGAAAATTAGGAAGTAAAATTTATTTTGTTAATCTTGTTTTTTTAACTGAAATTAATTTTTAATAAACAATTTTAAATCATTCAAAATATATGTTAAATCCAATCATTCACCAAATTTAATATGTTATTCTACAATGTTATTAGATCGTAAATATGAAATTTGTTCAATTTTTAAAAGAACTTTTCTGAGCAGGGGGGAGGTCAAAACTCATAGCAGTTAAATAGTATATTATTTAGTGGCCGTGTAATAATGGCTATTACTCGTCATTCATTCGAGTGAGTAATTATAGGCGAGTAGAATACTATAATTTTTCTGTGACTACTCAATACTGATCATTTGAAGTTGTGCAAACTTGGCAAATTAATTAAACTAATAATAATGTTAAAATTTAAAGATATCAAAATGTATGCACAATCTATCATGCAGATTGATATTTGCATGATAGATTGAATTGAGTCATGGCATACGCAATGTTTTTGAACTGTAAGTGGTCTTTTCTGATTGCTCGACAACTGTTGAATGATGACCATATGAACTCTTGTGATTGGTTCTAGCCCATTGAGTGATTGATGAATTATTATCAATGGCCGTGAGTAATGAGACCCATTACTAGTTCAAAAACGTATCTATAGTAAATGAATTATTCAGTAGGGGGGGGGGGGGGGGTCATTGGTGGTGGTCATTGGACTTAGTTCTTTAACCACAAAATTTGTATGCAAGTTAAGTTTATATTTTTAAGTTTGTTGCTCTAATAAACTCAAGTAGGATATCGGAAATATTTTTTAACTCAGGCTTAATAATTGAGTGATGTTTGCCGATAATTGAACATTGTTAAGTATCAATTTTTTTAAAAGAATTGTTCTAGGATGTCTAAAACATTCGCAATAAAAACATATGTGATTTAGGTCTCTAATGGAAACACCATCATAAGTGCAAAGAGTAGAATTTTCTACGCCAATTCTGTATAAGTGGGAAGAAAAACAAATTGAGTCATGGCATGGGCGATATTTTCGAACATTAAATATCATCTTTTGTGATTACTCCACAAGAAATGTTGAATGATGAATAATACTAGGAACTGTTATGATTGGTTCTAGCCCGTGGATAATGAATTATTGCTCATGGCCGTGGATAATGACCCACATTACTTGTTCAAAAAAGTATCTATAATAAACGAATTATTCAATAGCCGTAGAAATCTTGTAATCGAAAGAGAAAACATTGATTACTAAATTTTTTTTATTAAGACCTAAACATTTTTTATGCATCAAGGTCTTTAGACGATACCGAGGAAAAATTCCATTGTTAATTGTTTACAAAAATTAGTAAGATTTGTGATAAGGTAAACATAAGTAAATTATAATTATCAAAGATACACCTCCCTAAGTGAGTGAAGAAGAAAGGAGTTTGATCAATTTTATCGAACATTTGATACATGGGCGTTTTTTTTTGTGAGGGGCGTATCACTTTGTTTATGGGAGCGCCGCGCACCATGTCTTTATCAGGCCCATTTCGTATGTTTCCTTGCATTAGCTTGTACACGTCCATCGGTTGAGCATCACACTCTTTTTGACGCAATTTTGATTATCCAGATAGAGCCTCTGTGATCCAGAGCACCACAATCACATAACCTACCATATCCTGATACAAAAACATATTGTCCTAGTGCGTTGTGTCCATTATATGTAGTAACAGCAGTTCTTCAGCTTTCTTTGGAAATGGTCTCTTAGTAAAAAAAAATCATGTTGATGCTTGGTTATTTTGTCCTAGTATTTTGTGTTGATTTTTGACGTTATATTTTATTTTTATTTTTATTTTATTTTAAATGCCTTATTTATATGGACTCAGGCATTCCCATGGCCGATTCTGGGCCAATATATGGAGTTGATGATCCCTTGATGAGTTTGTTGTCCTCGATTCCAACCACCCAATGATAAAGTAGCAGCTCTTTAGGACTCTTAGTTCCTTTCGCTATTCCCATGCATTTTTGGACGTCACCTTTGGGTTCGACATTGCTCTTAGAGACACTCTACTCTGTTATTATTTTTTCTAACAGTATATATACCGGCTCTAGTATCCTGTTCAGATCCTTAACCCATCCTTACATCAGATGATTTCTCCAAGCAGGACCTCCATTATTATCGTTAGTGTATTTTTTTTTTAATTTTATTTAACGTCGGCCTATTTCCGTTACCAGGGCCTATCACCGACGCCAGGAGACGAGCTACCCCCAACCTGGAAATTTTGCCGAACCTCTTCCCTTAAGAAGAGTAGGGATCTTTTACTTGCCTAACATTTAATAGACAAGGGACCGCCTGCTTTACATCCCCTCCGAAGGATGGTATATCCACTACGTAATCCTCGTCTGAAATTATGTATCTTTCGCATATACACTGATATACAAGCCGCTAGAAGGTGGGACGAGAACGCTGTATTTCCCAAGATGGGTCACCCATCCAAGTACTAGCCGCGCTCGACGTTGCTTCAACGGAATGTCGACTGACATTCACATTGAAGTCGCCTCTACGCTCGCCCCTATCGTTAGTGTAAGTCTCCGTATCTGGCCCAGTACAGCAGCAGCGGTACTCGGCGGCATCTTTGTCTACCATACTAAAGATGCGCACACAATTTATATTTTAAAAGTGTATTTTCAGAGCTTCTAAGTAATATGTTTTTGGTTTGAATTTATGTAACATTGAAATGTAATTTCTAGTGTTTGTAATATTTCACCTATTTTCCGGCAACCTCTTCCCTAGTCATACTTTCCTATACCGTAATCTATATTTTCTCCACCTTTGATTCTTACCTCTACTAAACTAAACTAACCTTTTTCTATCTTTTCTCTATTTGTTTAATTTTGTTCTTATTTGTCTTTTTGATCCTCTTTGTTTTTAAAATCCCATTTAAGCCGAAAAATTCTTTCAAATCTGAACATTTTATAAGAAAACTTCTATTTCACCACATTTTCCTGACGGCAAGGTAGACCACCAGGATGGAATTGTTTCGAACGGGTTTTTCGTTGAGTTTTGTTTTCTCGTGCCAACAATCCAAATTGATTAGTGCGTGTGTGCAACAATTAATTTTAAGAAGTTTTATTTCAATTATTTTTAAATATCTTTGTATATTATATCTAAATTGTTTATTGTTAATGTTAAGTTTTTAAACAGGAGCGTTAACTCTAAAACAGTGGTTAAACTGAACCGGACCTGCCCCGTTTAGGTCCACTTTCACCACGGCGCACTGTGGGTAAATTCCGGATTTTTTTAAAATTAAAGGTAATTAAATTCCCTACACATCTGTCGAGGCAAATTTTTAAATGACTCGGTTAACTTTTATTAATGACAAAATAAACTGTCAAAAAACTAAAAAAAAAAAAATATATTAAAAATTTAAATAATGGACCAATTAAATTTTTTTGTCTACACATAGTACATAAACTGTATAATAGTAAAATCAAACTGCCAAATACATAGCAACATGACAGATTTTACAAAGCTATTGACTGATGTCAACTTTACATCATGTTGAGAATAATTACAATACGGATACCCTGACTTAAGATACTCTAGCTTAATTTTTTAATCTATTCATTAAATTTTTAATATACTAAATTTTTTTAAATTTTTGCAGTTTAGTTGTCAACTCAGATACCTTTTTTCTTTTTTTGCATTTAACAAATCTTATCAATTATAAAATCAATTTTCAGAAGAAATAAGTTGCATGTTATATATATATATATAATATTGCCTTTTTGACGTCACATTTTTCATAACTGTCATTTTCATTACATAACTAGTTATGTAAAAAAAAAATTACGTAACTGATTATTGAACCTATTTGTTGACACCAATTTTCTAATTTCTTATATACTTCTTCATACCTGCTTTTTGATTTACCAGGTGTTATTGAATTTACTGCTAAAGCCGATTGTTTTAAGTATATCAGATGGAATATCCATGTCTGAATCAATCAATTTCAACTTAATTTGCTTAAAAAAATTCAGCAGATTGACAAGTAAAGTTTGTTTATACAAACGTCAATCCGTACTAATGCTCAGGTAAAGCGATAAACACAATTTATTTGTACGGCTGCAAGCGGTAGCTATGATGGGAACCGTAAATTAGTATTCAAAATAAATTGTCATTTCTTTTCTAATTTAGAGCGGGATTAGATAAAATTTTGTACGTAACATGTTATGAAAACAGTAGTTTTACTTAACTCATGTAATTTGCAAAACTCGCTCGCTTCGCTCGCTCGTTTTGGCAAATATTACATTCGTCATGTAAAATTACTCTTTTCATAACTGGTTACGTAAATAACTATTGTGTTAATTTTATCTCTTTGACAGCTGTCAGCTATCAAATTATGTCTTTGGCAGTTTGATTTTACTACTATATAATCTATGTGCTATGTGTAGACAAAAAAAATTCATTTTCATATGAATATAGCGATATTGGTTCATTATTTAAATTTTTAATATTTTTTTAGTTTTTTGGCAGTTTATTATGTCATTAATAAAAGTTGACAGAGTCATTTAAAAATTTGCATCGACACGTGTAGGGAATTTAATTACCCTTAATTAAAAAAAAAGTTATCACGATCCGATGGATATTAAGGTCTCTAGAGATTTTTGAACAGTAAAATCCGGGTTTCCCCACAGTGCGGCGCTGCGCGCCGTGATTGTCTGCCTGGCTCCCGACCAGGTTTTGGGAGGCGCATAATTGTAGCTCTAATTTAAATAAATTTGTGTTCAGCTTCACCTTTTGCCTTGTAATCCAAAGGTCTTGTGTTCGAATCCCTAACAGGGTGGTTGTTTTTTTTTTCATATATTTTTTTTTCACAACAAAGTTAGTATCACAAAATTTAGAATGTACAAAAGCTAACATTATTTACAAAAAAAAAATGCGAAGAGTATCATATGGAATATGTAACAATTATATAAAAAGCTCAGTAAATCCGCGAAGAGTATAATGCTTCCACTAGTTTATATGTGTAATTCTACTTATACAGCTCTGTAAATGATAACATTTTTCCTGTAGAGTGGTGATGAATAAATAAATAAACAAATAATTAAATAAAATAATCATAATGAGTCCACCATATTGTATACTTGTGCTTGACCATGTTTTTCCGTAAGTACGTCTGGTCAACATGAGTGTTGTCTCTGCCCTCTTTTTTAGTCCGGTTAGCCCTTTTTTCGTTGCTGATTCCAGATAGTCTTGAATCTAGCATTACTCCAAGATATTTTACCTCCCCCAACAATTGTATTTGTGCACCAAGTTTAGTGGCTTAAGCATGCTGTCTAGCCATTCGCAACTAGTTTCATCTTTCCCAGTTGATGCTATAGCGATTTCTTTAGAGATGATGTTGTGAAACACTCTCTTAGTGTCCAAGAAAGCACATAGTACCTCTTTGTTTTTAAGAACATGATAAGCTTTGTTGACTAGCTGTTTTTGTTTACATTGTTGCTTTGTAGGTATTTGGTCTTATTGCAGAGGCTGACTTATTAGCACGTCATGCCTAATATGTCGATTCAGCAGTTTCTTAAAGGTTTGAGTACAAAGACCATCTTTATCGGTCTTGAGACCAGGGACGCACCCAGAAAATTGCTGAGCGGAGGGCTACTACAAATAATAATAATATGATTAACAAGGGCGGATCCAGAAAAGTTACTGGGAGGGGGCACTAACATTTTCAAAAATATCCCTTCGGATACCGCGATCACTACTTTTTATCACCTCATAGGGGGGGGGTGCAAATAGAAATCCTAAAAAAAAATTTATTTCCTTTTCCACCTCGTACAAGAAGTGCTATTAAAGGCAAAAAACAATGTCGCCTTGACAACGTAACAAATACTTTCCTCGAGGGGGGCAAGTGATGCTGGCCTCTAGGGGAGGGCTTAAGCCCCCATAGCCCCCCCCTTCAGTGCGCCTCTGCTTGAGACTACTCCTCCATATCTAATTTTCCCATGTTTACGTACAAAGATTACTTTGAATATGATGATAGGTATAAATACGAGCCTAAAAATGGCATTCTATATAAGAGAATAATAGATCAAAATTTACGAAGAGCAGAAAATTAAAGCTTATGACTTTTCCTATCGATTAAGAATTATATATAAAAAATGAACAATGATATTTATTTACATAATGTTACAGTGGCGTACGAATATATTTCATTCGCTAGAATTGCAACACAGTGTAAAACGATTGTTTTCCTCAAAAACGGTAAGACATAAAGACTTGTGATTTGCGCCAATCGAAATAAAATACATCTCACGCATTGTTTAATTAATCAAAAATCATATTTTTTCCCTCCCACTACAATAAATATAGTATACAAGGTGCTTCAAAGTTAAAAGTACATACGTTACTTGTGGATAGAGGACACTTTGGCGGTTCCAAATTACCCAGCATTAATGCATTCATCGTCCTTCCTTACTGAGATATAGGATGTTTTATTGATTTTGGCCAAATCTTTCTTTGGTCATAACTATTGAACCACCCTGTATAATCGGTTCGTACTTAGAATATATGTTTCACTTATTTTACTTGATAGAACTTCATAACAAACCAAAATAGAAATCCAGGTCCGGCTTATTAAAAAACTGACAATATGTTGTATGTCAAAATCAACACACCCTGTATGGCAAAATTTTGTAGATCTGTTTCGATATTCGAAAAGAGCGGAAAAAACTGAATAGAGTAGCCCACTTGTTTGCGCATTTCATTCATCAACCTTGATTACTTGCCGTTAATCCAATTTCATTAAAATGGTCGAGAGTTGGAACTTGAAAATTTATTTTAGGGTTTAATTAACAAAAGAATTTAACTTTCAGCAATGCCAACTCTTACAGTTCTACATACATAGACTAAGTAAGTGAACTATTGTAAAATAATTTTAAAAACAAGGTAGTTCACCTGATAATCTATCAGGGCGAATATGTGGCTCAATCAAATAATTGTTGAAAGCAACAAATCGGAGGTGGGATTTATTCTGTCTTATAGCATGTAGATTCTCTTCTGCCTAAACATGTGAATTTCTTAAATTATAAACGCCATCTCTTGTAAATTGTGCCTCATCTGTAAAAAGACATATGTTAAGAATTCTTCGATTCCGAATAATCCATTTACTAAAACTTAAGAGATGATTTTATAACATAGCTGCTTTTTCGTCGATATTTTAACATTTGACAGTTCAAATTTACTGATTCGACATACTTGCGTTTTATTATTCTAAAATATTTGTTACTTGTATTAATATTATTACCCATATTACAAAGTGCATAATTATAACTTATCAATTTTCAAATGTTGAATATGCGGATATAATCTATGTGTATGGATTTTGTGATGGCAATGGACGGGCTGCTGTGATAGAATATCAAAGAAGATTTCCTGGACGCCGAATTCCTGATCATAAAACTTTTGCTAGAGTTGTCAATTATTCTAAAAATCAAGTAAGGCAACCTTTAGCTGTAGAAGAGAATATACTAAATATTGTTGCAAATAATCCAAAAATTAGCACAAGAAGACTGAGTTATGCTTTAGGTATTCCACATGTCAGTGTTTGGAGAACACTAAAAAAATAATCTCTATCCATTTCATGTTCAACATGTTCAGAAATTAGAGGAAGGGGATACAGTTCATCGGTTAAATTATAGTAACTGGATTATTTGGAATCGAAGAATTCTTAACAGATGTCTGTTTACAGATGAGGCACAATTTACAAGAGACAGTGTTTATGTCGTAGTCATTTGATGAAATCCGTCATTTCGTGAAAAGCCTAGGCAGTACATGAACTGCCGGCATATCATGTAAATTTTTGACGTTGCACAATCTGCCTAGGCATTTCGTGAAACGCCGTGGTTGTCTCGGCACATGATGTTTAAAGTCGTTCTACATGATCTGCAAATTAGATGTTGACTATTCATGAAGTGATTGATACCCGGCAGATTGTCTTGTGTTGTGTGTTTGAGATTAGGTTAGTTGCCGTTTCAGTCGATTTGTTTGCTCGGAAGTCATGTTGTGCTGTTTGTTTTTGTTTATTGTGGAAGTTCAGAGTGAGAAAGACTTGTTCAGTGATCATTACAAGGAGGGAAAGATGGGGATCTAATCAATTTTGAGGTTAGGTTCAGATTTATTTGGTACATTTCAGGTTTTAAAGTGCTAACGAAATTACGAATCACGCATATAATAACGTAATCTAACCTATACGGTCATTTATTGGGCTTTGCTCCATAATACTATTTGTAATATCATTGGACAAGTCTTTTTCACTCTTACTTTCCGTAATATACAAAACAAAAAAGCTCAAGTAATAGAACACAATCTGCCAGTCTAATTTGACAGATCATGTAGAATGACTTTAAACGTCATGTGCCGAGACGACCACGGCGTTTCATGAAATGCCTAGGCAGATCGTGCAACCTCAAGAATTTGCCTGATATGCCGGCAGTTCACGTACTGCCTAGGCTTTTCACGAAATGACGGATTTCATCAAATGACTACGACATTTATACTTTAAGCTTGGGCCCCCAAGGTCACCGAATTTCAATCATGTCGATTATTATCTTTGGGGACATTTAAAAGCAAAGGTATATGGCGTAGCCATTAATAGAGTAGAGAGCAACTTTTGGAACCATTAATAATACTTGCGTAGAAGTTAGAAATAATCCAGATATGATTAGACGTGCAATTAGAAATATTACTACTAGAGCAAGGAAATGTATTCGACGAAATGGAGGCCACTTTAAACAGTTATTGTAGTTATGTATTTATTACTTTCACTTATTTATTATTATTGTACATACATACATTAAAAATAATATTATTTTTAAATGTAGACTAACAAAGTAAATAGGATTTTGATTTATGTGTGCAACTCTACCTTGTTTTTAAAATTATTTTACAATAGTTCACTTACCTAGTATATGTATGTAGAAGTGTAAGAATTGTCATTACTGCAAGTTAAATTTTTTTGTTAAATAAATTTTCAAGTTCCAACTATCTTTACGGCAAGCAAGGTTGATGAATGAAATGCGCAAACAAATTAAGTGAGCTACTCTATTCAATTTTTTCCGCTCTTTTCGAATATAACAGATCTACAAAATTTTGCCATACAGGGTGTTGATTTTGACATACAGCATATTGTTAGTTTTTTTATTAAGCCGGACCTGGATTTCTGTTTCTGTTCTTTATGAAGTTCTATCAAGTAAAATAAGTGAAACATATATTCTAAGTATGAACCGATTATAAAGGGTGGTTCAATAGTTACGACCAAAGAAAGATTGGGCCAAAATCAATAAAACATCCTGTATCTCAATAAGGAAGGACGATGGATGCATTACTGCCGGGTAATTTGGACCGTATCTACCTTTAACTTTGAAACACCCTGTATATACATTTTTGTTTATTGCTCCTAAACGGCCATATATATAATAATTTGCCAATAGTAGAGAGGTAAAGCTTATCATTTTTTCTATCGATTGATATATAAAATGTTAATGACATGAAATAACGCATCGTTAAAAAGAAAAAAAAATAGGCTTGTTAATTGGTTCTATGGGGCGGTCTGCAAGGCAAACCGAGATAATTTTTAACAATTAATATTTCTCTATAATTCGTATAAATTTTAGTCGGATGTTTTGTAACGTAGGATATATACCTTCTTTATGCTTCGTAATTAAAGGTCTTCCGCAGAGCATAATTAGACACCAATAGTTTAGTGTTTTTTGATATATTCTTTCAAATTTACCAATAATCGGATGTTCGATGAAGTAGAGTTCCATACGATCGTCTCTCGGACTAATACGATTATTATATTAATCTGAATTTTTAAGTCTGAAAGAAATATACATTTATTAGTATATAACCAACTGTAAAAAGATAATTAATTTCCAATGCTAATACTATTAATAAAACGTCATAATTTTATATTTATTAATATACAGCAGCTATTTGTTTTTTATATTTATTGAGATGCACTTTAATTTTATTGAAGGTGAAATAACTTGTAACCAATATACAAATATGCTTTGCCTTTCATCATGTAACATTTATACATAAAGGTGATATATCTTATTAATATTAGAAACTTGTAATTAAGTAATTAAATATTTCTTATACAATGTTTGTAAAGCTTATTTAATATTTGATTAAGTATATTTATTTTTTATAAATATAGTTGCTAAGATTCCTCAGTCAGTTATAACATAGCTTGAGTGAAAATCAAGTAGTTTGATATATTTTTAAGGGTTGGTGGAACATTTGAAGAATGTAATTAAGTACAAGATAAATGCAATTTTTATGCTGTAACTTCAAAAGTATGTTAAATAATAATTAATCCTAATTTCCCTTGCTCTTATCTTATCAAAACAAATAAACATAAACACTACATATAGTTAGACAACCTCCAAATCCAAAGCCAAGGCTGTCCGGAGGGGGGGACATACATCCATACCCACGGCATTGTCAGTACCGGGGCTGGGGCTTGAACCCAGAACGCGATAAACAGTCGGCCAGCATATTTGCCACACCTGACTGAGCTACCGTGCCGTAAAGTTGAAAGTTACTTTGAAACCGTCTAAACGTAGTATGACAGTGACGTACAACTTTTGATATAATGGAATTACTATATTAGACCCTCCTCGATTATTTGATCTGTCGTGGCTCATACCTAATTATATCTCAGTTAATAGGTTTAACATTTTGACAAAACTGCTAACCTTTTTGGATTAGGCATAGTCCAAATCCACTAGCAACAGTTTTCCTTTGCCAAAGAATGGGAACTGAATTCTTTCTGCAGCGACGAGTACATAAAACTTACTCTGCCATTAGTCCTCCTCTAAACACAGCGTATGTGTAAGTGATGCCATAATCTACAGTGCCCAGTATACAGGCCATTAAAAAAGTTCTTAGGTGTTTAACTCTAAGTTTGGTTTGTAGTTTTTAATTTCAATGGATATATGATAAAACTCCTTTGAATGAACTAATACTGATAGTCCTTGCCCGTACTGCAGTGTTTTTCTCTCAACTCAGCCGAAGATTGTTGTTTTGGGAGTGCTTGAAGTAGCAGACACTAAGTGAAGAACAGCCGATGCTAATTGTATTCAATTATAATGATTTTTTGTACATATTGAGATATTCAAAAGGCGTAAATGATTAAAAATTTCAAATGAAATTATTAGATGACGAATTTCAGTCAATAATGTGTTAGACCACGTCGATAAGTCGTCTAGGCATTTATCTGATATGATATATGTTGTGTTCTTGGAATGTCTCATCCCTTACTGCGTGTATCTTATGCTGAGAAGTTTCCAAAGCTTGTGGGGGATGGGGTGAAACATGTTTGATTCAAAGTTATCGTTACCACATATGGATGGACATTATCTCGGAAAATGAAATTGAGAAGTTTCCTAGGATATGCAGAAGATAAGGCTTCAAGATTTTCCGGGATATAACGATGAATACTGGACCCAAGTAGAACATAATAGTGGCCAGAACTCTTTAATATTGGGTATGATCCATCAGACCGATTAATGCTTATTGATATTGTTATGCCTCTGTTGGTAATATACTGTTTTTATTCGTTCGCGTACAGACAAAAATGATAAATATGTTTAAATATTAATTTTATGATATTGTAATGATCAGATATCGATCCTATGTTTGTGATGGATTTTCTAAATTATGTATGCTGTTTAACGAATATTCATCCATACAAATAAATAGTTATTTTAATATTCGACAGTTTATATTTACATCCTGTGATTTTAATATTAATTGTCAATATTGTGTCTAATATTGATTTATAATGGCGAAAATTTTTCCAATATTGGATAATTGCCCTATATTGTCCGACTCTGTAAAATCATGTCGTTTAATCAACATTTTTCCAATGCACATGAACATAATGTTACAATATTCAAAAGTCTGTGTTCACGTCACGTTGTTATTGCTTATTTTTTACAATCTTGCACAACAAATATCTATTGATAACGACAAATATTGATTTAAAATTTTGTAAAATCCATATTTACTCCATATGACAAATTTTCTGCAAATAGTTTCAAGTGCAAGTAAACAAAACAACCAACGTTGAAGCTTATTAAATGTCCACCTTCCAGAATATTTACTTTCATGCACGATTCTCCTCAAATGAAAGGGGACCTATAAGGCGTAGGAAGTTTTTCTTTATACGATATCGAATATTTGGTGCACATACAAATAATTTTATGTTGACTTTTGTCGCCCGATGCATAAAAAAAAAATTAAATGATGAAAACTAAAACACAGATTTTCATACACAACCACTTTTCGTATCGCATTCGAAGCTTTGGTGCTGTATCTCCCGTTTTATTTATCGCAAGGGGCTCATTTTACATTATCTTATGCAGAATTTTATACGTAACAAAAGTGTACTTTTCTGCCTTCTTGTACATGAGAAAGAAAACACTAAAATGTGGTGTTCAATTTTAATAAACGCACCTAGGTATTTGGTTAAAAAATTTTAAGATTTTTCATTTTTAGTCGATGAGGGCCTAAAAAGAGCAACCTCGAAACCTGTTCTACATGCAAGAATGAAAATGTCGGAAACCTTTAGCAACGTATTTTTATATAAAAAATAGCAAGGTCTATCTCTGTTCACTCTGTACACGATCATTGCGTGTTACAGTCAACAATAACAATTTATGTTGGAAACAATTTGCAGTTAAAACTACTTTTATAATTCAGTAAATTATACTATAAGGAAAAAGTATAGACAGTGGAGGGATCTTAAAAGTGGAGCAGCATGTGCTTTAGGATGCGTATGGCACTACGCATGGCCGCCAGGTGGCGATAATAGAGTTCAATTAACTGGGTGGCGGTAAAATTTTATTTAATAATTAATATTTAAACATTTTTTTGAAGGCGGTTCAATTTTGTTTTTTCAAAAAATGTTTTTCCAACCTATTTAGTGGCCTCTTAATTTAGCTTCTACACAGTAAAAGAAAAATATTCGTCTCTGAATTTTTAAAATTTAACGTCAGACTCGTTATCAGAAAATCTTGAGATCAGCGTGTATCCCAAATTTCATGTAAATATGCAAAAATATTGCAACCACATCATATTCGTAATTTTGAATTTTTAACTTTTGACGTCGGATTCGGTGTCAGCTACTCTTAGGGCCAGTTGTATGAACTAAGTTGAGCCAAGTTCAGCTTAAACCAAGATCAAAAGCCAAGGTTACGATTGTGACAATAATCGTAACCATAGAATTTGATCTTGGTTCAAGCTGAACTTGGCTCAACTTAGTTCGTACAACTGGCCCTAAAAATATCTAAATACCAATTTTAATGAAATTCCGTCGAAATTTGAATTTCTTATCGTAATATTACATTTCTCCTTTCACTGGCGCATTCGGCATGGCATATTCTCGAATTTTTCGACTTAAAATTTTTTATTTTCTTGTTTTGTTCGCCTTACACTACACGTAGCTGGACGAAATTATGGGACCACCATCTTTACAGTCAACAATAAGTTTCAGAAGATTTCATTGAAGTCGCTTAATAGTCCATTTAATAAGCCGGAAAAAAGTGTAAAACGTGGAAAAGTGGTGGAGCAATACTGATTTGAAAAACTCATTTTTTCACGTGTTCTCTATACCCCCAGGAACATTCATCAGCATTGACCTCCGAAGATGAGAAAGTTAGGGGGGTTTAAAGTGCCCCAAAAAGTAGCTGTCATAAAATATAATTTATAAAATTAATATTTCACCTCGGAAATGGGCTCTAGGAGGTTTTTTGGGTCGCTGATTACGAGTCCGAGGTCCGAATTGAGGAATTCCATATTCCAGTATGGAATTCGTGCCATTTTTTTAATGAAAATTCCACTTTTTCGGGCGGAAATTTAAATATGAATATTGTGCTGCGGAAGTGTGCTCTAGGAGGTTTTTTGACCTTCTGATCACAAATCCGAGGTCCAAATTGAGAAATTCCATATTGCATTATGGAATTTGTGCCATTTTTTTATGAAAATTCCACTTTTTCGGGCGGAAATTTAAATATGAATATTGTGCTGCGGAAGTGTTCTTTAGGGGTTTTTTTGGGTCGCTAATCACGATTCCGAGGTCCAAATTCCATATTCCAGTATGGAATACGTGCCATGGAAATTTCTATTTTTTCAGAAAAAATTTAAATATTAACGTTTTTCCTCGAAAATGTGCTCTGCTATATCGTTTGAGTCACTGAATACGAATTCGCGGTCTAATTCAAGTAATTCTCTCATCAGAAGTACTGTTGATTAGATTTGTCTATGTTTTTTTATATGTATGTGAGTCATTCTCAAAATAGACCCCACTTCCGAATTTCTGAATCTTAAATAATTATTTAGCTTCAAATGACAATATATTCACATGGCACCAACAGTTGCAGTTTTATAATAACATATTGACCATCAGCAGTGCACTTTTTATCCATTTTCTATTTTTTTCGGAAGAAATTGCAGATACTTCTAATGATTTTTGTCCACTATGTTACCGAACTTTAAAAAAGTTTGTTCTCAATTAGAATTAAAATAAAAAATCAAAAATAATTGAGAAGTAATGGACAACTAGTGCTTTACACCTTTACTTGACCTTTTTTCAAAAATCGCGTCAATTTGGGTTTTGTTTAATGCTAAAGTTACACATTGTAACTATTTTATCAATTTCTGAAACAAAAAGTTCCCTAAAACAAATAAAAAGGTTTTATTTATTACCTATTCATATTTAAATCTTTGTGTTTTAGTTGTATTATGCTTACATTGAAAAAGGTTTGAAAATATTTGTAATTTTGTTGATTAAATCGAAGAAAACGTCTTGGTAACTTAGTGGACAAGAAGTAACATAGGGGACAATCGAGGTATTAAATAAAAACGTCTTGCAACAAAACATATTTAATAAAATGTTATTCTTAACAGAAACAATGTATGCCTCTAAAAACATATGTAAACTTTAAGGAAACGTAATAGATTAATAAACTTTTTAGATACATATAGCAAACTAATACTTTATTTTTTAAAAATATCAACTCGAATTTATAATAGATTCGATTGCCTTTAGTTTTTAAAACCGGAGTTTTAAAAACTTTTAAAACTTGCTCAAAAGTAATGTATGAAATATCCTCTTCGTCCATTCGAAATTTGTTTGTATTGGAATCAATCGCTATTAAGAACATAACTTTTATCTCTCCATCATCTTCATCCACTTCACTTTGAGCAACTCCTACGTATCTATACTGCGTGCTATTTTTTTTGGCAGCCGAAATTTGGATCAATAAAAATGTTCCAGTGGCAACAGATTTTGAGATTTCTTGCTTTTTCTCTAAATAACCGCACTTTATATTTATTAACTTTTTTCTCCAACTGTTCGTTTCTAATTTTTAGTTTCTTATTTTCCAAATATATCTCGGCGAAGCTTCTTGCGTCCACGAGTTGAATTTCTTTTATTTTGATTTACTGCCTCATCTTCAGCCAATAGACCTCTGGGGCAGGGGGAGGGGTATTTTCATTCGCACACAGCACAGTATTCTGCATGATTCTCTGTTGATTTTTTTGTTTACGCCACATTCTTCTTGTTCGCCTCTTTTCCCTTTCTGAAATATCATTTATTAATCGTTTTTTTGTCATGATATCGCGCCCTAGCCTTTTGTTTGCTTTCTTCTGCCTTCTCCACATTTCTTTTTAATTTTTTTCGGTAACGCGAACGCCGCTGCTTTTCAGCAGCTGTTAAAGGCATTTTCCTCGATCTAAAATAAAGTTATATAACCTTTTTTTTTTGCTGTTTAATGAGCTAAACTTTCCTTTTTGTCCGCTGCGTTTCTCTCAGTCCCCTGTGTGACTTTCTAAAAAGTAACGCAGTGGACAAAATAACCTCAAAATCCATGTGTACAGTGGAAATGACAAATTATGCAAATTTTAAGATGTAGGTACTATGTTTTTGTCTATTTATTTCATATTAAAAACATGATTTACATTAGATAAATGAAATATGACCTACCTGGATTTAGGGTAACACAGCGGACAAACAATTCAAATCGACACGGACAACACTGACTAACGTATGGGTTGAACAAGACTAACCTCTCAAATAAAATAAATGCCCAATTAAAAACTTAACGGTTTTTCTTAAAATTCTGTTAATGTTTCGCCATCTACTGGATATTTTTAAAATTATATTGGTAGGTAACACAGTGGAAGTAACGCAGTGGACGAAAAGTTGTTACATATAAAGATTGCAGTAAAACCTAATGAAAAAAAATATATTGACCAAATTTGCTTGTTTAATGTTAAACTAAATATTGCGGTATACATAAAAATGCATTATTGTAATAAACCTGATTTCCATTAAACTTAATAGTACGCTGTGAAGATAGAACTTTGGCATACTTAGTTACATAGCATTTCTTTGATATTTTGACTACAACCAATTTTATTATGCAAAAATTAAAAGGCATAGAAATATAAAAATTTCAGGGTTTAGGTAAGAATTAAATGGTCTATTTAACAGTTGGTTTAGAGTTTTATTAAATTATATTTTACAAAATTTAAGGTGCTTTAAAGTTGATTACCTGTCAAGCGGGGTATATTTTGAGAATGACTCATGTATGTGTGTTTGTCTATATCTGTGCACATATTTATGTGTTTATATATATATATGTTTGTGTGTGTATATATAATATATAATTAAATTTAAAGTGATGAAACCTATTCCTCCCCTCGTTTTCGAGGGGTGAAAAAAGTTTTTAGTGAAACGGCCAAAAACCACCACTTTTTGCTTATTTCTGATATAACAACTTGGCATCGGCTATTTTTGTAGGGATTCTTTGTTTTTTCATGGGGACATAACAGATGGAGAAATGTGATATCAGGGGTTGAATCTACTCTGTCAGGGGGTATAAAATTGTTTCCTATTTTTTTATTGTTAAAGACGTTTACTCCCGTTTTCGAGGATGCTGATCAAGGACAATGGTAAGAGTGAATTGTGACATCCTGAGAGAGTTAGAAATCCCCATCCCCCAGGGGGTTGGAATTTTCTTTTAAATTTTCTAATTTGTATATTGAGTTGGAGTGGTTTAAAAGCCACCATTTGTTCATTTTAAATATAGCCACGTTGACTCCCACCGTGGATGGTTTCAGAGAACATCTTAAACGGGTGTACTACCAAATGCAATCTTGGATCGGCTTCTTAACAGATTCTCATCATAACAGAACCACAACATTGAATCCAACTGAGTGGGGTTGGAAATTGATCGACGGCGTCTTGCATCCCGTAAGGATGACCGAACCGCCTGCACCAAAAAAGATTATAGATGCTATAATGTGTGGCTGCCAAACTGGATGCGGAGCAGCTTGTGGTTGTCACAAGAATGGCATATATTGCTCTCAAACTTGTAAATTTTGTCATGGAAACAACTGCAATAATTGCGAGGCACCTGGAGCTGCAAACGTAACGGAAAATGAATCGATTTGTTCTGCTGAAATATCGGATGAACAGAAAGATGCAAGTGGCACTGAAGAAGAACCAGTAAATCCTGAATTACCAGTTATCGAATATGATTCAGATTATGATTGATTTAGATGGTCTAAATTATATAAAAAAAATAATGATAAATTAAGAACTATTTTATCACACAGAATACCACGTTTTGTACCAACACAATAAAATTGCCATGTATATTAATTTGAAATGCTCGTAATATTCATACATAACTTTTATCTTCAAAGTAAAATTGACTTGAAAAATTATTTTGAACTACTTACTCGTAATAGTCATACATAATTTTTTTCTTCAAAGTGAAATTCGACACGAAAAATGGCACGTATTCCACTCTGGAATATAGAATTGCTCAGTTTGGACCTCGGAATCGTGATCAGCGACCCAAAAAAACCCCTGGAGCACACTTCCATAGCACAATATTCATATTTAATTATCCGCCCGAAAAAGTGGAATTTTCATCAAAAAATGGCACGAATTCCATACTGGAATATGGAATTTCTCAATTTGGACCTCGGAATCGTGATCAGCGACCCAAACAACCCCCCTAGAGCACACTTCCGCAGTACAATATTCAAATTTAAATTTCCGCCCGAAAAAGTGGAATTTTCATTTAAAAAATGGCACGAATTTCATACTGGAATATGGAGTTCCTCAATTTGAACCTCGGATTCGTGATCAGCGGGCCCAAAAACCCCCTAGAGCCCATTTCTGAGGCGAAATAATAATTTATATATTTTTTTAAGACATCTACTTTTTGGGGCACAACCCCCCTAACTTTCTCATCTTCGTAGTTAATGCAGAGGTCAATGCTGATGAATGTTCCTGGTGGTCTAGGGAACACGTGAAAAAAGGAATTTTTCAAATCGATGCTGTTCCACCACTTTTCCACATTTTCAGGCTTATGAATTGGACTATAAGCGAATCTATAAGTGATGATTAGACAATACTAAAAACGGGTCAAATTGGGAACCTCCTTTTGTTATTTTTTGTATTATTGAAATAATTGCAAAAAAAGAAAAATTTTACCTCTTTTCAAAAATAATTTTATAATTCAAAGTGCAATTTTTCTAAAGCAAGTGCTTTAAACGGGCAAAAACATTTGCGCGTCTAGGGATTTGAGAATATTATTTTAATTACTGGTTAATTCGACTAACAAAATTAAAAAATGTGAATACGTACATTTTTTCGTCATGATTTCTATTTAATGCTACAGAAACATAAAAGATAGATCTTTTGAAAATTTAATTAACAACCGTTAATTTTGATCGTTAGCATTTTGACGTGAAGTGTTACAGTTTCTGCAGTATTTAACATTTAAACTAAATACCTCGGCTCATAAACGTAGGCTATCTTTAAACTTACATAACTATCTCTGAAATTATCAATATTACAGAAATTAAAGAAAAAACAAATTCATTCTCAGTTTATATACAGTGTGTCTCACTTTTCACCACTACACACCAATATCTCGGCCATTTGTTGATCGATTTAGATCAAATTTGGTATACTTCATTGCTTCAGATTGTGATTAAGAAGTTATTTAAAAAAATTTTTTTCGAAATTAAATACACCTATGATCAAAAGAAATTGGCAAACATTAGAAATTTATATTAGCGATTGAGATAGGGTTCTTGTTTTTACAGAATCTTGTTCGGCATGATCTAAAACCACTGTATACTAAATTTTGTTAAAGAATATTCATTTCTTTACAAAAAAATCATATCTAAGATTTCAATAATAATCACCCTACTATTCGAGTTATTTATTGTCGGATATTTACATAACTTTGTAGTCGTGTAATAAAGACGCTAATTAAGCATTAGGACACATTTTTTATCCAAAACACTATTATGAAATGAATATTTGAAAATTGGTAGCTATTTTTTAAAATACTTAGAACTCGGCATGGGGTGTAGTGATGAAAAGTGAGACACACTGTACTTTATTTTTGGGCTGTGAGGCATTTTTTCGCTAAATGTGATATTTTTCGAGTTATAAGATTAAAAACGTTTTGAGATACCTGTTCTCTCAAGCTAAAATCGCAATTTTCAAGTGGTTATAACTAATTTATAAAAAAAATATGTAAAACTTTTTTGCTTCAAAATTTGATTTCCTTTTAGTTCCAATGGTTATCTTTTTTTGGGTGTCGCACCCTGAAAAGGAGGGGCTTCCAACCCAGGTATGGGAAGCCTCTGCATAATATAGAAACTTTCTACATTTTCTATTAAATTATAAGAAAAAAAAAAAGGAATTTAATTCATATTAAGTATCTTTCTAAATTAAAATCCCTGGTGACTTACTGTACTGAGTTTCAAAAAAATTACTTCGCGAACTCCATCAGTGTCGCCGATCAATTGAGTGCATTTATGTTCTTTTTTTAACATTGAGTAGTGAAATTAAAGAGCGAAGACATATTTTTAGCATACAAATTCTTGCTTTCTATGTTTTTTTCAACTTTATTTTGCAATAATACAAATTATTGTTTTTTTCTGAAATGACGGTAATTTTTAATTTTGCCACAATTGTTTGTTTAAAAAATTAATTATTAATAAACCTACAAGTTAAACAGGTAGATTTTGCAGTTTCAAAAGCGACCGACAAAGGCTATCGCTACTCGCTCGCTCCTTCGTTCTACTGTGTATATTTCCTCAATAATATATATATTTTTCCCCGTTTTTACTGCACAATGACTGGTCTATTATCAAATATATACTATGCTGAACTTAAATCTTTTTGTTATATAGTTGGTACTTTTATTTAACCAATTACATTTATTCTTGAAAATAAGTAAATAGTAAAACAATTTATCCGATCGCTGTATGATTAACAATAACATTTTCAACATTCTCCATATCTACCGCATACCTGTAAATATTATTGACCGGCATAATACGAATTTATCAAATTGGGAACTCCGTTGTTGGTCGGGTCGGTCCGGACCTCTACCGATATGCACAAGTTGAGGTTCTAATTTGGCAAAGAGCAAAGAATTGAATGCATCAAAGCTGCATTCTTAAGGACTGTCTGAATGACCCGGTCGGAACAAAAGCCATACCTATATATTGCACCAGACTGGGCCTACACTCTACAAATGACTAGTTCACGATTTCTACAGACCGCTCTGAAAACATCTCAGTAGACTGGAAGGATTTTATTTTCCTTTTATTAAAGGTGAACAAATTAAAATAATTTTAGTATAGGTAAGTACTCGAATGAAACACTGAACTTTAATAATAATGGATTAAAGACCATTTACTTGAAGGTTCTCTCTTATAATTGATTATAATAATTGTGCTTTGTTGTTCTAAAAATACGATTTTGCAACTTCGCTAAATATATATAGTAGGCCAAGTATCCAGGGGGTGTCTGCGTACATTACCACAGAAAAGAGAACTACCAGAAACGACACTTGGGCTTCCCGCCAAAATTCCATTGCCTCCATTTTGTTGTTGGTACATCCGTCAGTTCATTTATTGTTTTAGGTTATATTAATAACCGCAGATTTCTAAATTCACCGGTAGAGCGCATCGGTAAACAATAATGTTATATGATTGGCTATTTTGAAAAACATAGTCAATCAGCTTCGTATTTTATCCACCGGTGAATTTAGAAAAGTGCGGTAAATGACAGTCTTTGACATATCACCGAAATAAGTTTTTAAAAGATTTTAGTGTTATTGTGCTGTGAATAGTAAAATATCATAGGGAAAAGACAGTAATTTTTATTATAGCGACATGAGTAAACGAGGTGGAACCATTTGCGCTGTTAAGGAATGTCCAAGTAGTACGGCAGGAAAAGACATTAGTTTATTTAGGTTTCCTAAGGATCCCCAAAGGTATTTTATTATATTCAGGTAAATGATAAGCATTTCCAAGTAATTGCAAATCTTTCTTCTTTTAAGGCCCGTATTGTGGTTGGAAGCATGCGATCGTGGAGATTTGGCAAGTAAAAGTTCAGCCGAACTTTATAACAATTTTAAGTTGTGCGCACGTCATTTTGAGGCGAAAATGTATACAAATATGTATCAAAATAGATTGCTACCAACAGCACTACCTACTATTTTCCCTCAACTTCCTAGTTTAAAAAGAAAAATTTTTGATATTTCCCCAGAACAACCTCCCTGTAAGAAAATACAGATTTGCTCAGGTGAGACATTGTATTGATTGATTTCAATACATTTTGTGACTATTTTAAGAACACATATACGAGTGAGTATGAATAAAGCTCCTCTTTTTAACCGACACTTCATGCAAGTTTTAAAAGAGGGGCGAGAGGTTCTCAATCATAGATTAAAGATTAAGGAATATTATTGTTCTCAATTCGACACGTACATCCCACTGAGACATTGAAACTGAAACTTGCAAGAGTTTCCTACGATGTTACATCTTATTTAGTTTTGTACTTTTAAATTGTTCTTTTGCTGAAAGGTTTCAGCAAACTTGAAAGAAATAAAAATTAATACAGCTGAAACTTTGTGGCACAGTTAATTTTACAAATATATTTGAAAGTTGTAGCGGCAACTTACGATAATTTGCTACGAATTGCCAAAAGTTATATTGCAAGTGAGATAATAATAACCCACTGGACATTGAAACTTGCAAAAGTTTCCTACAATGTTACCTCTTATTTATTTTTGTACTTTTAAATTGTTCCTCTGCTGGTTTTAGTAAACTTCAAAGAAATAAAAATACAGCTGAAATTTTGTGGCAAAGTTAAATTTATAAATATATTTGAAAGTTGTGGCTGCAACTTACGGTAATAATATGCTATGAATTGCCAAAAGTTATATTGCAAGTGTAAAATCCAAAGAACCGTGTTTTGCGCACGCGCCCCTTTTTCGACTTTCTTTCATGGCGTAGTAAAAGGAGAAGATAGGTATTTAATAATTTTTAGAGTTGAAGAAAAAAAGTGCAAAGTGAAGTGTAAAATATCTATATAGCTACCGCCATATTATCCACTTTATTTGCATGATGTCTGTTTATTTTTAAATATGAAAAAGAGAAAGTGAACCAAACGGTAAGTTTGAGGTTAGGTTCCTATATATTAGGATCGAGGACTCGAAAACTTCAAGTCTGTTTATTACCTGCAATTACTACTAAATATTGTCATTTCTCTACTTGATCGTAATATACCCGGATACCAAGTGCATGTCTTATTTTGCTTTTAAACGTAGCCCTCTCCCGCACAAAGTCACTTTAAGCCTTCTGGGATAAAGGTGTTCTATTACCTGTAGTTTTTTATGTGTGTCCTATTTTGAAAATTTGAATTATTGTATAGTATATTATTTCACTCATTCCAAATAAGTAAAATAGAATTTCAAACACAAACAACTTCTTAAAATACTTAGTGCAACAGTGCGCTTAGAACTTAGTGTAACAACGGTAACATTTTTTAGCCACAGCACGGGCATCTGCTTCAAAGTCTGATGATCATTTCGAGGGATTTTCTATGAATTAGTTCCAATATGACAAAACCAGGCATATGAGAGGCAAACATTGATTTTTTGTTGAAAAATAGAAGAACCTAATTTACTAAATGATATTTTTTATTATTAAATAAATATTTCTAATAACTTAATAAAATTGCCTTGTATTTTATAACTCTTTGATAAATAAATATTTTTTAATACACAAGAGTTCGTATTTTATTTTATAAATATATTAAACTTAATATCAATAGTTAAAAATTTAAATAGGAGTTTGCTATAAAACTAGTTTTTAAAAAAATTGTCGATAAGGTCTCTAGTATATTTCTATCGCCATTTTTCCATATATACGAATAAGAAACAATATCTATGTAATACTTTGAAATAGAAAAGGGGACAGCCAATTGAGAACTATTAATGTCCTATATTCTTTGTGTTAATACGTCGGGGACAGTAAAGATTTTATTCTATCTGCTTCCCTTTTTTTCTATCTCATTATGAAGTGACATACAATATATTATAACTATTTCGATCTGTACATATGGTAAAACGGTGATGGCACTACTGAAGATTATTTCGCGTATTTTTTTTCAAAGATCATCTTATAGTAAAATTATAGAGAATTTATGAGGAAAAGTTTATAGTGTCCGCCAAAAAGTCTGCACATATGAGAAACTCTGTTGTTCACTTTCTGAAAAATTTCACTCTTGGTAAAAGTTAGTGCATGTTCTCAAACGAAAAAGTGACTGCGAAAATTTGTGTTAGTACTGGCGCTTAGGTCGGAAAATTAATTTTTTTGAAATTGGCCCAAGATTAAACTACGTTTATTTTTGAAAATATCGAAAAATGTTATTTCAAGAAGTTGCTTATAATACGAAATTATAGTTAAATACCAAATTTGGCTGTTCTATTTTAAAAATAAAAATTTTGTACAATTTTACGCAATTCCTGAACTATATATTTTTTTTAAATATTTTTCTGTTATCAAATAATTCTCTCTCTTTAATAGTTTCAGACTAAGTAATGGATTAAAATCGTCATTAACACGTTCAGCGCCAAGCTCTCAGGGCGAATTTTCGTTATTTTTAAGAATTTTATTTTTTCACGTGTTGTTTTAATTTGAACTTTTACAGAATTTATGTGAAAACTTTCATCCAACCTACACCCCAATTTGAGACGAAATCCAAGTAGGCCAGAGCTTATAATTCCCCATATAAAATATACGTAAAATGTGTGCGTTAGCGATACACCCGACCAAAACAGAATATTGTCAGTGTATCTTTTTAGATACACAATGTTTTAACAATGTGTATCGAAAAATATACACTGGCGCTGAACGTGTTAAAGAAATATTAAGAGTACTTTTTTACAAAATAGATATCTTGGGAAAAACGCTGTATTTCTTGGTGCATAGTTGGTCTCTCTTTTCCAATTTTAACTTTTTCAGGAATTAATCATAAAAGAGGACAATTTTTATTTTTAAACTAGAAGAATTCAATTTACATTATAAGCAACTTCTTAAAATACATTTTTCAATATCTTTAAAAATAAGCCAATTTCAAAAAATTTAATTTTCTGACTATAGTCTCAAAGCTGATTTGGCATCTGCTACTGCCATTACCAACCTCATTATCTCGCCCATCGCATTATGGAAGGGGGTAAAAAATAAAATCTAACACCACTACGGCCACCCCCGTCCTCGCACCATCATCAAATTAACCTTATTTGATGGGATGCAGTGATTCCTTAGACAGCTGTTTCTTTTCTTCTTTAGAATCGAGGGAAGATTTTGAGCAAATCGGTTAACAAATAAAAAGAAATGGGGGCTGATCTAAATTCCAAACTGACCTGATATACGTGTTACAGAAGTGCTCCCAGTCTACTTCAGTAACATATGAACCTTCACAACCACTTCACCTGGGTAATCACATTTCTTGATTCAGATGTTACTTTTTGGTGCGGTCCCTACAGGATATAAATAGATAGGTTGTTATGTTTCAGATGATGAAGTAGTTTCTGATGGTCCTTTGTCCTTTCGAGACTTGCATTCTACTTCGTCTAGTTCTAAATTTCTAGATAACTACCATATTATATTATGCTTTTGTTTGCATTATAATAATATAAATTAATATTATTCACCAGAAATTAGAGGACCAACAAATTGGGAAGTGACATGTGATGCAGGCAGTAGTAAATCATCCCCCCTTCGATCCCTTGCTTCAACACAAACCCACCAGTGGCTTAGTTCAGGAACTCCCAGAAAGACAAAATTACGGCAGAAATTGAAGGAGAGCAGGAGAGAATTAGAGAAGATGAAAAGAATGTTGAATCCAAAGGAAAACAAACCATCATTGGCAGAATTACATAAAATATGTGATGAATATTTACCAAAACCACTGGCTAAATTTGTCAAAATCCAGGCTCGTTTCAGTAGAACGAAGTCAAAGGGAAGAAGATACACTATGGAATATAAACAATTTGCCCTAACTTTGTATTTTTTGGGTCCACGAGCCTACAAATTCTTGAAGAAATTATTTTATTTATCATCAAAGCGTTCGCTCGAACGCATGACTGAAAAACTTGTGTTTCAGCCTGGCATTAACAACGAAGCTCTATTTAAATGTCTTGAAATGAAAATCGATAGCATGAGAATTGAAGAGAAACATTGCATTATATGCATCGACGAAATGTCCATAAAATCCAATTTCTTTTATCACATAGGAAGAGACGAAATTGTTGGCTTACAAGATATGGGGGGTGAAAATAAATATTTCAAACCAGCTTGTAATGCTACAGTTATAATGGCAAGGGGGCTATACGCTAACTGGAAACAGCCACTGGCATATTTCTTTGTGGAAAGTACATTTCCAGCAAAAGAACTGAAAGATACATTGTGTGCATATGTCAAGAAATTGTCAGAGGTTGGACTGAAAATCGATGCAGTAGTCACTGATATGGGGTCAAATTTTACGGAACTAGGCAAACTTTTAGGCGTAACACCTGATAGTCCCCAATTTAAAATGGGTGATCAAGAAATTATTTATTTATTCGACACACCACACTTGCTGAAGGCAACTAGGAATAATTTATTAAAAAATCATCTACAGTTCAAGAAATCAGAAACCACATTTTCTTCCAAAACAGAATGGTCATTTATTTTAAATTTTTATGAAAAAGATAAGTTACTACCAAATAGAAGTGCACCAAAACTTACTCATTCACACTTATATCCCACTAATTTCGAAAAGATGAAGGTCAAATTTGCCACTCAAGTTTTAAGTTATTCTGTAGCAAGTGCTATGAATACATATATTAGCTTAGGTGCACTTCCATCTGCAGCGATGGCTACTGTTGATGTTATATCAAAATTTAACCATCTTTTTGATATCCTAAATTCTTCATATGGCGGAGAAAGTCACACTGTTTACCAAAAGGTGTTTAGCGCTGAAAAATACCAAATTGACTTTTTGAAAGAAATGTATGACTTTATAAATTCATTAAGAGTTTACAACAAAAATGGCGAAGATATAACTAATAAGGTAAGATTTAAAAATTCGTGGCTGATAACAATTAATGGCATTCCAAAATTATGGCACAAATTGAAGGACGCGGGCTTTAAATATCTTATAACCAGACGAGTGAACCAAGACTGCCTGGAGAATTTTTTTGGTAGCGTTCGGCAGCAAGGGGGGAACTGTGTGAATCCCACTCCTATTCAGTTCGAAAGAACCTTTAAAAAATTATTTTGTCAAGATTATTTAAGTAGTGAAAATGCAAATTGTGCAGATGATTTTGACAATTTATTGACCCAGTTAAAAGACCTGAAATATAAGGTCGTAGAAGATAGAGATGTGCAACAGCAACAAACTATTTCGATAATTATTCCTGACTGTGATTACAGAACGGAGGATTTGCCAGCACAAAATGCATTTGTGTATGTCTGCGGTTATCTTATTAAAAAAACCTTGACAGTTCATGAATGTTCAGTTTGTAAAGAATTGGGCAATTTTACTAAAGAGCTTAGCAGTCATACATTACTATCTTACTTTAAAGCTTATGACAATGAAAGTAGCCTGTACGGTGCTCTCCATGTACCTCATGAAAATTTCCTTCAGTATATATATGAGTTGGAAAAAATCTTTTTTTCTAACTTTAATGAGTACTGTTTGAAGAAGCGAGTTGCCTACAACTATTTTCAACTCATGAAAGATATTTACTTTTTTCATCCCTGCCCTCATTTTCCAAAGGAATATTTACTAAAATTATTTATTAGGCTCAGAATTTTTTATGCCCTGAAATTTGCTAATAGAGAATTGAAAACCAAAACTGCCAATAAAAAGAATAGGAAGATTTTTATATTGTCACATTTGTAGTGAACAAAATTTATTTTTTCAAACATCAACAGAGCACTGGAAAATATCATCTGCTTTCATTTTCACATTTTTTTTTTGTTTCATTTAAATGTTAAAAAAGCACGTATTTCTTATTGGCATATTTTTACTCCTGAATAACATATAGGATGACTGGTAAGTCAACATATTTCTTTGATAGCATGTTAGTAGAACTCATTTGCAATTGATTTAACCATAATATACATTATGGAAAACCTATTTGAGATATTTTAATTTTAAAATTAGAATAAAAAGAAGAAATCTTTCTACATTATCTTAATTTCCGGCGTTAATTGACACTGCAGCACAAGATACGTATCAAAAATACGTTAAATACTTTGTTAAGTTGAAAATTTAAATTACTTTCTCGAGCAGTTTAAAAAATTTTGTTGATCAGTAAATTACTTTTATCTGAATTTTCTGAGGAAAACAAATAATTATATTCTTAGGTCTGTAACATATTATCAAGGAACAAAATTTGAGTAAATCGTTAAAGACATCTTGAAGAAAATTAAAAATTTCAAACTTTTTGCATCAGTAATAAACTACCCCTATGTGATTTTCTGCATGGAAAAGCATTAATGACATATTGTTAGGTTCATAATAGTACTACTATCGTACAAAATTTGATCAAAATCGTTACTGCATTTAAAAAAAAAACGATATTTTATACTTTTTTCAACAGTAATCTATCTTTATCTGAATTTTCCCTAGAAAGTCACTAAACGCCTAATGTTAGGTTTGGTACGTACTATTAACATATAGAATATGAGCTAAATTGTTAGGACCATTTTTGAGAAAATTGGTATTTTCGATTTTTTCGCCCCAGTAAAAACTACTCTTAATTTTAAGGTTAGACGAAAAATGAAAAAAAAAGTCGGGAGATATTTGTAAGTGGACTCTTGATATCGAATTTAACTTACTAAATTCGTTAGTTAGTTTCGACGCTAGGTTAAGCGGCATACACACACACACAGACATCTATTCTAAACTAATTTTTTTGTATCTGGGACTGATGTAGAATCATAATTTATTGACATCGAATTTTCGTACGATTGTAATACTTTCTTCACTCCTATCACAGTGGTCTTTAAGCTGCAGAAAGTTTGAACAAAATGGATAAAAAAACGGGTTTCACAGAATGTTTTCAGCATATCTGTAGGGTAAAAAAAAAATGCAAACTGGAACCGCTGATCCCCTTCGTGAGATATTCAATTTTCAATTCGTTTATATTAACCATTTTTTGCTTTACCCAGGACCAACGATGGGGACGTTGCGGTTATATGGTCCCATTTTTATCTTTTTTATTTTTTTGCAATATTTTTGTTGTATTTTACAATTTTGTAGTTTTTTGAATGTATTTTATTACATTGTAATTAGCTTTAAGTAATCTTGGTGGAAAAGATTCATCTTGAATTCTATTTATCTTATAGCTCTCCCAGAATTTCAAAAATTTTCGATGCGCAGACTCGCCAACCTGCTCAGACCAAAATCCTAAGGCCTTATAAGTATCAATGAATAGTAGACTCTCTTTCATGTGTGAAAACAGTACATGAAATTTGAGGGGTTCAGACAGTTTTTCAATACTACTTAAAGCTTTCTGTAGCTCTTTAATATATCAGTCTAATATGACTCACCAATTCTACTTGACGTAAAACAACACTTAACCAATGAATAAAGTTTATTCATTGCCTTATAAAGCAATGAATCAAATGGTTAAGTGTTAACAACAGTTAACCAATGAATCAAGTAGTTAAGTGCTGTTTTAGGTCAGGTAGAATTGGTGTGTCATTAGACCGATTATACATATAAGAGTTACAGAAAGCGTTAAGAGGAATTGAAAAACTGTCTGAACTCCTCAAACTTCACGTACTGCTTTCACACTTGAAAAAGAGTCTGCAATTCATTAATAATGGTAAAGATTTTGGTCTGAGCAGGCTGCCGAGTCTACGCGCCGAAAATTTTTGAAATTCTGGGAGCACTATAAGATAAATAGAATTTAAAATGAATCCCATTCACCAAATTACTTAAATCTGTAGTAGAATGCTCCTCTCCATGCATGATTTTCTAAAATTTTACATTCCAAGCTCATAGCATTTTCTCAAATATAGAATAGAAATAATAAATAAAACAATCACGAAATAATAAAATACATTAAAAAAACTACAAGATTGTAAAATACAACAAAAATACTGCAAAAAATAAAAAAGATCAAAATGGGACCAAATATCCACAACGTCCCCACCGCTGGTCCTGGGTAAAACACACCATATAAATTAAGCAATGAAGATTGAGGTGCTATGAACTAGTTGAAGTACCATGTAATAAGACGAAGACAAATTTATTCCAGTGGTTATGTATAATGTATCTATAGATTGGACTATACAATCCATTGTAATTTCTGTAGGAATTTTATTTTTCATATATTATGTAATGTCTTTTTTAATTTTTTTTTTAATATGGTATAGTTAATTGGGGAAATAGCTCACAAGCAGAGTTTTCATTCTACAAAAATATGCAGTACGCATAAATGCGGGACTAAAATGTTTGGAAACTTGCAGAAATGCTTTTAAAAATGTTAATAATAATAATAAAAGTACTTTATTGAGTAAAAAAAAAACTCAAATGGCCATTGACCGAGGTCCTTCAGCCGTATTACAATAATATATTAGGTAAGTTTTAAAATTTGTAAAATGGTGATAGCAAATGTAGCAAATTTGAATACATATCATGAAAAAAAAAAAGGGACAAACACATGTAATCATTGGTAATTGTTCATTATGTGGTTCTTAGTTCGCTGATGAGTTCCCACAAGGTGTTTTCTGGAAATTTCCTGTGATCGGCTGTTTGGTGATTTCTTGTTTTAACGAGAGGTCGTAATATTTCCATGTTGTGATCACCCTTGGCAAATTTAGTGGATAGTTTGGGTAGCCTCTGCAGGATTGGTTCTGTGTTGGTGATTTGGTATAGAAGAGCATTTGGTGGATTGTGCATACGATTTCTTGGGTGTCGGCAGCGAAAGTGTTTACTTCTGGAGATGCACTTTTTCTTTATGGATTTTGTGTGGTTGTTGAAGTTCAGCTTGTGATCTAGGCTTGCGCCTAGATATTTGACTATTGTTTGGGCCGTAAGGGTGTTGTTGTTGATCGTGACTGTTGCTGAGTTGTTGTTTGGGATATGATTAAATATAACATAGGGTTTGGTTTTAATCTCCACTTGTTAAACCATGCCATTGTTCTGTTCATTAGGCTTTGTAATTCGACAACTGTTTTTTCTAGGGTACGATTATGGCTAATTAGAGCAGTATCATCAGTGTACTGTAGAATATATGTGTTGGGATTAAAGTATTCAAAGTCCTCTTCGAAGTTGTAGATGTCATAGCAGTAGATGTTGTATAACAGTGGTGAAAGTGGGGAGCCTTGTGGTTGTGTTTTAAATAATTTAGAATAACTTGTGTTTATTTTAATTTGTAGAGTTCTTTGGTTTAGATAACTGTTTATTAAGTATATAAGATACTTTGGACAGTTCAACACTGCCAGTTTGTACAGTAAACCCCCACTGTCGAATGCTTTTTTAATATCCAACAAGATTACCGCACTATGTTGTCCTTCAAGTTTGGACGTTTGAATGTTTTATGTGACGATTGTCAGTGGATGTGTGGTGGAGCATTTTTCACGAAATCCGAACTGATAGATAGGAATGTTGTGACCAATGGCTTCAAATATTAGGTTTTTAATTAGCTGTTCAAAATTTTTTGCCAACACTGATAGCAGAACTATGGGACGATAGTTATCTATTCTATGTTGATTGGTGTTTGGTTTGGGGATAGTGATAATAATTCCGTGTTTCCACTGCATGGGGAAGTATTGTTTGTTAAGACAGTATTTATATATTCTAATGATGTAGAGGTGTACATTGTATCCTAGTTTTCAAATTATATCTTTCGATATGTTACCTTTCCTGGGGCTGTGCTTCTTCCTTTATTCAATATCTCAAAATATGTCTCCTCGTTTATTGTATTGTTTTGTTCTTGTAGTTCCTCTGAAAAAAACCTGTCATACCAATTTCCTATATCTTCATAAACTGTTTCATCATATTGATTGTCATTTTTTATCGTGTACGTCTTTTCGAGATGTTCAGCAAACAGTTCTGCTTTTTCGAGGTCGCTGTTATAGAATTTGCAATTCTTTTCCAGGGTTACTACGGCTAAGGACTGTTTATATCTGGATAATTTTCTGATCTGCTGCCAATAATTTCTTCCTTGTTGTTGATTTATCTCATTACAAGCGTTTGTCCATTTGTGTTCTTTGTACTCTTTTATTAATCTTTGAATATTTTTGTTGTAATCGTTGAGGAATCTTTTGTAGTCTTCATTTTTGTTTTGTAGGTAGTCTCTATACATTTTCCTCTTGTTTTTGATTAATCTGATAATAAAAGGCGGTAGTAGTTCGTACAAGTAGAATTTATTCCTTCTTTTTGGAGAGTTATTTATTATGGTCTCGGTTAGTTTTTCATTGAAGTTATTTATTGTCTGTTCATCAATTAGGAGGTGCTGGCATTCTTCTACATATTGCTCCATTGTGATATTAACTTTTTCAATATCACATTTGCGGAAATTAATTCTTTCTTCTTCTGCATCGCTTATTGTTTTGTCGAGTTCTATGTTTATCTCTATTGCCAGATGATCAGATCCTATGTTAGGGTGGGTTTCGATTTTATTTATATTGTTTTTAATATCATCGGTGTAAAGTAATAAATCTGGTGTTGTATCCGGGTTATTCATCATAATAAATGTTGGGGGTGTATCTGCTTTTTTGAATAAAGGAATGACTGAAGTTGGCGGTTTTTTGTTCTGTTGATGTTAAAGTCCCCTACTATTATGCAATATTTGTATAAAGCTGCTTTAGTAAATATTGTTTCTTCGATATTCGAAGTTGGGTGAATGTACACCAAGAATATGTGGATTTTATCGTCTTGGAATGGTACTGAAAAAGGGTTGCTTCATTAAGGGGGTTGTTTATCCGCGGAGGGTTTTCTTTTCTCAATTTTAAAATAGGATCTACCTGAACTAAATTTCCACCCCTTGTATTGTTATATTTACCACATTTCCATTGAATTGCAAGACATCCCAGTTTTTGTAATGTATATTGCTGTTTTCCTTTGTTTTGGTTTCCACGAAGAGTGAGCAGTTGATTTTGTTTCTCTCTATTATGTTATTGATTATATGTTTTTTTGGAATATAACTATTTACATTAGCGTACAGTATCTTAAGCATCGACGTGAACTTGAATACTATTCTTTCCAGGCAGTGGTTCAGTTGGTGAAACGGTTAAGGGCTCGTCCAGGTCGAACATTAGAATGTACAGCCTATTTCCCGAAAACGAGGCCACTGTATCGATGTTATACTGTGTTATAAATCGTTTCCTTAGTCTCTTTAATAGTTCTTCCCTATCTCTGTTCTTTTCTTTCTTTATTTTTGATATATGTGTGTTGATTATCATGTCATGTATCGTAATTGGTGAATGTATTTTAGAGTTTTTGGTAATTTTCGTGTCAATTTGTTGGCTTTTATAAATCTTAACTTTAGTGAGTATTTATATATTGGAGATCTGTACATACGTTTATAAAAACAAGTCTATATTCTTAAACAATCGAACAAGCCATGGGTGCAAAACACGACATAGGTTAGGTTAGTTTAGGTTGATATGTGAGTGGGCTAGTAACAGACCCTCCACTGCGACCATCTGGTCTATTGTGGCTCACACCTAATTATATTTCACCCAATAGGTTCAGCTTTTTGATAAAGTCGACTACCTTATTGGGTGAGAGGTTGTCCAGATCCTCTGGCAGCAGTTGCCCTTTGCCAAAAAGTGAGAATCTGGTTCTTTCTGCAGCAGGACAGGTACATAAAATGTGCGCTGCCGTTTCATCCTCCTCCAGACACAGTCGGCATTCAGCGTTGTCCGCTATTCCGAGTCTGTGTAGGTGGTGGTTAAGTCTGCAGTGCCCAGTGTATAGGCCAACTAGAGTTCTTAGGTGTAACCTATTTAACTCTAATAGTTTTTTAGTTCTTGATTTCAAAGGGTATGTGATGAACTCCTTTGAATGAACTAATCCTGGTAGTTCTTGCCAGTACTGGAGGATTTTCCCCTCAGTCCAGGCCAAGATGGTTGTTTTCGCAGTGCTTGCCAATATGCCAAGCACTGGCTCCGGTCCGATAAATTTTGATACCGCACCTTCCCTGGCTAAGGAGTCGGCTACTTCGTTGCCCTCCAAGCCAGAATGGCCCGGTATCCAGACCAGAGTCAATTTGTTGTATCTGCCCAATCGGGCTAGAGCCTTTTGGCAGTTCCAGACCAATTTAGAATTGCAGCGATGTGAGCCAAGAGCTTTGAGAGCTGCTTGGCTGTCTGAAAAGATTTTTATTGATCTGTGTCTAGGATGCATCTGCTCAAGCCTCCTTGTACACAGTTCAATGGCATGAACTTCTGCCTGAAAGACATCGCATAATTACCCAGACTCAAAGTGATTCTTACCTTTGAGTTGCAACTTTATGCTCCAGCTCCAACTCCCTCAGGGGTTTTGGAGCCGTCTGTAAACCAACAGATGTCTGCTCTTTGTAGGTCAGTTTTGTTCCGATCCTATTCGTCTCTTCCAGGAAAAAGGACGGTAAAAGGCAGTTCATAGTTGGTCGCGGTAGGCATCACATCTGAAAACATTCCCAGGATGCCATGACACTCCATGTCATCTCACAGCCTGTTGCGTTCCATGATGCTAGCCTGCGGCATTTTATTTACTGCTTGTTGAAGTCTGTATGTTGCCCACCTGGCCTCTCTCTCCAAGTAGATGTGGAGAGGGGGTAGATCCAGGAGGATTTCCAGAGCTGCTGACGGTGTGGTACTTATCGCACCAGTTACTGCTAGACATGCTTGTCTCTGTAGACCAGAGAGTTTGGCTTTGGTCGTTTGTTGTAGCTCTTTCGACCACCAAACTATGGAGGCATACTCTACCATTGGTCTTATGACCGTAACGTATAGCCAGTATATTTGTTGGGGACCTATACCCCAGGTTTTTCCACAAATTCTGCGAAGTCCACAAGGAGAGTCGCGCCTCTTCAGATTTTCCTCTAACCATAATGACTAGATCGTCCGCATATGTTTGAATCTCGGCTTCCCACAGAGAGAGAATGGCCAGCAGATCATCCAAAAGGGGGGAAAGAACCCCTCCTTGTGGACACCCTCTTGCGGCCCTGAATCTGACCGTTTCTTCCTGTAGAGAAGTCGTTATGATTCTGTTTTTAAGCATAGCTTGAATCCAGCCAGTTATAGTAAGCTCAACCCCTCTAGCAGCCGGAGCTGTGTATAGGGAGTTGGGCAATGCATTGTTGAATGCTCCTTCGATGTCAAGGAATGCTGCCACCGCAATCTCTTTTTCCTCAAGAGATTGTGTGATTTTCCCGACCAGGTTATTTAGTGCTAGTTCTGTTGATTTGCCGGGTTGATAGGCATACTGGTGAACATTCAGAGGATAGGTGCTCAGGATGTTTCCCCTGATATGTCCATCCAGAACCTTTTCTAGGCCTTTCAACAGAAATGATGTCAGGCATAAGGAACAGCTTCAAACGAATTCCTTTCGAACAACAATGTATCAAAAAAGTTTTATATATAATGGCTGTAAATGTTTCAACATTTTAACAGATGAAATTAAATCATCTCCAAATATTCAATTTTTAAAACAAAACTCAAAAATTTATATAGTAAATAAAGTTTGCTATAAGTACTCTAGACGAATTTTTTGCTTAATGCTGATAGTTCGCCATTTTACATTTACATGCTTTATTAGCGGGTTTATACGTGCATAGATTTAGTGGCACCAGTAAAAAATATTGCAGGTATAAACAGTTACTGACGAGCGAGTGTTGACCTTGCATGCATTGATACATGCTCGCCAGTAACTGTTTATACGTGTAATATTTTTTTACTGGCGTGTCAATATCTGCTGTCGCCACTAAATCCATGTACGCGTATAAACCCACTATATGTTATTTATTTATTTATTTGTTTTTAATCTTGTTCGTTGACAATTGTAGTGTTTTCTTTTTATTGTTTGTTACTATTATATGTACATTTATACAATAGTTTTTTAAGTGCTGACGTATTCTACATTTTGTTGTATCTGTTACATTTTAAATGTGGAAATAAAATATTATAAGTAAATAATTTGTTCATTATTATTATTTTATTAAATATTTCCTTTTTATTATGTTTTATTTATCACTGCTACTACTATATACTGTTAGCAATAAATTGGAATAGTCAATTACTACGAACTTGTACATAGGTACATGCATAAGTACCTAACTGAAAGTAAAACGAAATATCTTTACTAAATAAATTATTTATTATCCAAGGTCCATTAGCACTTCTAAGAAGAATCGACAAGAAAGTTAAAAGATATAAAGGTTTATATTATAACAAAAAAATAAATGACTGTAACAAAACATAACATCCCATTTATAGTTTATATCTCGGTTTATATATATATAACTCAAAGGGCTTTTATATAGCTACAATTCAACATTTTCATAGCCCATTCAGACTTTGTTTATGTGTTCACTGACCTTATACCACTTCATAGTTTTAATTTTATACTTATTCAAAAGTCTAACATTGGGTTTTTAAACACTACACGATATTCTTTTAAAGGGAACATTGCATTACTTATACTGAAAGGTAAGTACTTTGGAATTTCCTTTCTTAATTTATGTACTTCATTAAATATGTTTATGAAGCCTGCAAATTTTCTTGTCTTGGAGTGATATTTAAAACAATTTCTGCCACTGCACTTTTTTCTCCCTCAGCTCCACACGTCTTTGCTCAACTAAAATTTAAACAAGAAATAATTATTAAAAATACTGACAAAACAATATAAAATGCTAATTTTCTTTACCATGAATTGTTTACTGCTTGTTTGAGCAGCAGTTATTATCATAAGCACTTTCAGTTTAACATATCTATGCATTTTAAATTAAATCCCTTATTAAGAGAGGATCCCCAACTGGATATTATCATCATGGTCTTGTAATACAGCTGTTTTTCCTGCAACATAAATATACGTTAAAAATTTAATTCGTACATTAATATGCAACAACTTACCGTTAATAAAACCCTTGGAAGACTTATAAAATCATTCCTTTTAATTGTTTGAAATCAGTTGCAGCCTTTTAACCCCCAACTTTCTGGTTGTAAATTGACGATATTTTATAAAAACTGGCATTGTTTCGGTTTGTCACACTTCCACAAGTAATAATAAACCAAAAACTTGTCATTTTGTATGTATAATGTTCATAAAAACAATAATATTACGAAAAGTTCAATTAGTTGCCATTTGACAGTTACAGAATTTCAGTTTGTTTTTCCTGTGACGTCACGCGCACGCTATCCATTCGACCCGTGTATATTTGTCAATAAACATGCTGTTTAAATTTCCCGCCAAAATTACCAACAACAAAATGGCGAAGGTCACAGAAATAGATCAAAGGCGGTAGTGAGAGTGCCGCTTCTGGTAGTTCCTTATTCTGTGACATTACTATTCACAAGTCACCATGAAAAGAAATAGAATTGTTTTAGGGTACCATACCTATTGTGTTTCTGTGTTTTTTTCTAGATTAATATATTCTTACTTTATTAACCAATCAAAACGTACATTTTCAAAAAAATCGACCAATAGGATTTGTTTAAAGTGAGAAAAACGGCTATCGATAAGTGGAAAAATCGAGAAAAATGTATGTTACTTTTTTCGTAGTAGCCATGTGTCAAACTAAAAAAGTCATTGAAATTATTAAAATCTGACATTTCACGTTTTGATTTCTGTACACAAAATGAATGAGAAAAAGCGATTTGGTGATGTTTCACGAGAAAATATTAACGAAGCTATGAATGAAAGTATCCCAGTTAAAACGAGAAACACTAAAAATTCTATATGGAAACAATTTAAAGCTTTTTGCAAATAGCATTATTCCCTCGAAAAAGATATGGCTACTATGATGAACTTGCAAATATTTTGATTGACTGTGGTTATAACATGATAAAGAACATTAGAAAATGTTTTTATTTTTTATTATAAATCGTTATTTTTAAAACATTAAATAAACAGTTTTATTGTTTAATAATTATTTTAGATAATATTTTTTAATCATATATTAATCTTCTGTAATACACACGAGGTTGATTTTCTACTTGGGTAAATTTTTTTTGAGTGACAAACCTATTTTCCATGAAAATTATGCTCGAATTAAGGGACATAGGAAAAATCGCTCCACTTCGTATCGCGATTTTTCCATGCCCTTAATTCTCGAATAATTTTCATGGGAAAACAGGTTTTTGTCCAAAAAAAATTTACCCGGTAAAAAATCGACCTCTTGTGTATTAATACCCGATTAAAAAATTGTTACCAATAATAGCAGCAAAATAAGGGATGATATTCTGCGCATGATATACTGCGCCCGAGGCAAAAAATGCGTGTTTACTGAAAAAAAAAAAAAATTGCATTATAATTTGACGTTTTTTATGTACAATATGTAATTCACACGTTATAAACACTGCTTTGTATTTTTTACTTCTTTGTTGACATTTGCTTTTTAACAGTAGAAAAAGACAAATATTATATTCGTCGGATTTGTATATCACGACTTCGAGCTTAAATTTAAAAAAATCAGCGATACAAAAATATTTTAACATTTCTCTATGATGTCAAACCGATGGAAAGCTTATTTTTTCTAGATTCAGGAGATGCCCAAGTATTCCCGAAATTGTTGTGACAAATGCTACAGAAATTGTTTACCCGGAAAATGCAGTGCAAATTTCAGCATTGAGTCATTTTTAAAACTATTGCAGAATGCATACTTCTATGATACAGAAATCAACGTACAACTAAGTAAACTTAAATCTACGTCTTCTGCGTGAAAAATAACAATATTGAAGTTATATATTTACATTATGCATACTTAAACTAAATTATTATCTAATAATGTACTCTTTCAGTGACATCCCATTATACATTCGGTATATTCTAAAATTTTGACAAAAAATAAATTTCACTGAATCAAGTTTACAGGCAATATCTCCGATATTTGAAAAGATAAAAATATAAATTAAAAAACCTGCAAGAGTCATGAAAGACTCTGCCTGATAAATCCCTAGGAACGTGTTGCCTCTTGCAACCCTTAAGAAGCCACCTCCAACTTTTTTTTTCAAATGGCACACTGCTTAGCTAGAGCCTGAAACCGTATCCCCATGTCATTCTGAATACTCTAAAACTACGTGTTATTAACATACCAAATATGTTATTATTTGGTATGTTAATAACACGTAGTTTTAGAGTTACAAATAAGATATGTTGCAAAATCAAGACAAGAAATGTATATGTACATTAATAAATGAAGAGAATATGCTAACAAATGTTAGCCGACCTCCATACAATACACAAGCTTCCAAGCGTCGCACAGTATGACAAAAGTCTCAAAAATCGCTCTGAGAGTCAACTTTTGAGCTATCTAAGTTTTTTTTTTAATACTTGCAAAGGAGTCTGGAATAGTGAGTCACTGCTGCTTTGGCGAATTTTACTTCCACATCCAGTGGAAGTATAGTGACGACAAAAACAAATTTTAAATTTTTATTGTTCAAATAGGCTTAAAATGTCATGAAACGTCGAGATTTTAAGTTTGAGCGAAAAAAAATATTTCTGTGTCTGTCGGTCTGTCTGTAACTTTTTTGTGCGCACGTTTACTCTGGAAACGTCTAAGATATTGACTTGAAATTTGGTACACATGTACTTTAACGAGATCTGGAACTAGATTATATTTTCATCTTGTTCCGTCGAAGGGTTGGGGGGTAAATTTGGAGTCAATGGGTAAATCAAGCAGGTAAGAGTCCATAAAATTGGTATTTAGTATATACAAGAGAAGCTAAGGTCTCAACAAAATTTTTAGCATTAGCCACCCCCATTACCTACCATTATTAAAGGGAATTAAAAAAAAAATGTGATTTAGTGTATGTACAAGAACCAGAAACCTCAAAATATTTTTTTACTTCTAATCTCATCTCTGATCCCCGAATTTTGCGATTCAAAAAACCAAGATAGCGGATCCAATATGGCGGCCATAATATTTTTTTAAATGAAATGTACATGCACAAACTGTTAAAAATTGTTACTTAGGACTTTCAAGGGTTTCTGATCGATAATCTGAAATCTAAATTACGTAACATCGTAATCCAAAGTCCTAAGTAACAATTTTTAACAGTTTGTGCATGTACATTTCATTTAAAAAAATATTATGGCCGCCATGTTGGATCCGCAATCTTTGTTTTTTGAATCGTAAAATTCGGGGATCAGAAATGAGATTAGAAACCAAAAAACCCCCCCAAGTAACAATTTTTTATAATTTTAAACAATCTTTTGATAAAATTTTAATTTACTTTCAAAATTTAAGTCCTTTACTTTTGAAATTTCAAAATTCGTGCTCGATAGAATTAAAGGCAAGTTGCTCTAAGCATAGCAAATGTTACTCTGCGACAAGCCACACGAATCCGATCCATAAGATACTCCAAACATATCCAACATGGTATATTACTGTGCCCAGAATGACGTTAATATGCGATTTCAGGTTCTTGCTCTACAGGGTGCCATTAAAAAAAAAAAGCTGAGGGTGGTTTCTTAGAGGTTGCAAGTAATTTTTCATGTCTTTCGTAGTCTTTTTTTAAATTTTTATCTTTACAAATAATGGACATATCGCCTACTTCCACATCCAGATTTTCTATCCAAGTCTCTCACAACGAAAAAAAAAAAAAAAGGTGGACGGAGTAAAAAAAATTGAGGTCTTTGGTTCTTGTATACACACTAAATCACAATTTTATTTTTTTTACCCCCTTTAATAATGGATGGGGGTGGTTAATATCAAAAAAAATTTTGAGGCCTTAGCTTGTGTTATATATACTAAATACCAATTTTATGGACTCTTACTTGCTTGATTTAACTATTTACCCCCAATTTTCCCCCAACCTTTCAACGGAATGAGATCAAAATAATAATATAGTTCCAGACAGAGATAGGTCGAGGAAACTTTCCATATTTGATAAAAGTCTGTAAAATTCATGTAAATAATATAATTGTATGCACTTACTTGGTATCAAAATGAAGCTTGCATCATCACGAATCAGATTTCACCATAAAATAGGCTATCAATATACCCAATGGAAAGTTAGAAGGAAAACTTCCTGGAAACTTTCGGAGTTTTCAAAACGGAAAGTTTTCAGGAAGTTTTCTTTCTAACTTTCCAGTGGATATATTGATAGGCTATTTTATCGTGAAATCTGATTCGTGATGATGCAAGCTTCATTGTGATACCAAATAAGTGCATACAGTTATATTATTTACATGATTTTTACAGACTTTTATCAAATGTGGAAAGTTTCCTCTACCCATCTCTGGTTCCACATCTCGTTAAAATACATGCGTGTACCAAATTTCAGGTCAGTATCTTAAACGGTTCCAGAGTCATCGTGCGCACAATAAAAGTTAGACAGACAGAACGACAGTCAGAAATTTTTTTTTTTGCTCAAACTTAAAATCTCGATCCATAACATTCTAAGCTTATTTGAACAATAAAAATTTAAAACAAAATTGCGTTAGTATACTTCCACTGGATGTGGAAGTAAAAATAATATAATGAGAAATATATATTGCTTAATTCGAATTTTCTTAAGAATCGTTCAGATTGTGATACTAACCTGAAATTGGGTGAGCATAGACAGTTTTTTGGGACGAACAAAATGGGATATAGTGCCACTCAGAAAAAAAAAATTGGTTCGGCCGTTATAACCTCAAAATTGTCAGAAAAATCAGTACTTCGACATTATATCGAAAACGGCGAATTGTATCAATATTTTTGTAATTACACAAATTAAAGTAAACTAAATTTTCTACAAAAATCGTGTAATTAGTTTTCTCAGAGGCGGGGAAATTATATATTTAAGTATAGCTGTAATATGATTCTATTTTTAATAAAAAATAACTAAATATTTTTTTGTAAGCTTTATTTTAACCAAATATTTCTACTCTAGTGATTTTTTATAAAATCGCAAAGAAACGAATGCCTAAAAATTTTCAGTCACTGTCGGTTTCACAGCAGTCTCCATCACATAAACACAGCACCCTACATTTATTTTAACTCAGCACGAGCGCATGAACATTTTTTACTACATATAACTCAACATTTACAAGAAACCAACTTCTGACAAGCTGAAGTAGCTTCTGGAGATGTGATCTAAAGTGGGTCGTAAACTCCACCCCTGAGAATCAGGATCTGGATGATGATTATTATTATTATTGTTGTTACTAATGTATTATTCTTACGTATGATATTACTCATAACAATAATACTGTCGGTAACATACTAAACGATCTGCGCCACATCATATTAAATAATGCTTGACAATCGTACCGCTGATCATTTGGCCTAATTGTAGGAAAACCGTTTGGTCTATGACAAAAAAGTATAAATGTTATTTTGTAGTGAATTTTGTGTTCTTCAATTTTACTTAGGAGTTTCTTTGCCATAAGTACACGGTTTTCAAGATAATCCCAAAAAACTCTCCGCAAACTTATTTTTTTTCAAGATGGCCGCCGAAAAAAAAAAATCCGCTTGGCACTATGTCCCCATGGGCGCAGCCAGGGGGGGAGCCATAGGGCCCGGGCCCCCCAAGCCGTTTTCCATGAGCCAAAAAATAAAGAAGCAGTACAAAGCAGTTTCTAAATTATCCCTTGAAATAAACATTTTGTAATTAATGCCAATATTATCTAATAGAGGAATCTACATACACATCCTTTTTCAACCATTTTCTGAAAAATGTTCCTCATCCTCTGGGGAGGCCGGTTCTATTGCCCCCCCCCCCCCCCCCCCCCGATGAATTGTCTGGCTGCGCTACTGTATGTCACATTTTGTTCGCCAACATAAACTTTACCTCTGTGCCAAATTTCATGTTAGTATCACAAAGTGAACGATTGTTAAGCTTAGCAACTCCACTAAAAAGGGAGTATGTAAACCGAGATGTAAACGAACGTCCAACTGAGGTTGGGGGTTTTACAAATGTTATAAAGTGCTACAAGGGGACTGGTATCTTTGTTCATTATTAATGTTTAAAATTATAAAATTTAATTTCACAAGGTAAACCTAAATTAAATAATCCTGAGGATGTCCATTTTACTAGTGATATGTAAAAGATCACCAAACGATTTCATGAAAAGTGTTATATTAAATTTGCAAGTGTAACACCTGTTGGAATTTGGCCAAGCACATCGACGACACCCTGTGTAGGACATATTCTGGTTTTACTTCTACAATTATTTGGGTTTATATTTTTGTAGTACTTACTGAATTTGCTTGATTTTCTTTCAGACATATATCTTGGAAGTACTTGATGTAAAATATTTTTAGGTTTAAAAAAAAATAAATTAGGACTTACTTAAATAATGTTTGTTATATTATTTGTAATTTTAAAAAAATACCACGATGTACTACATACATTTACTTGATTTGCTGAAAGCTGAAATGCCGTTTTATTCATCAACACATCAATGAAAGTATTATTTATAACCTGGACTGCTATTAAACCATCGCCAACACCTATAAACATTTTTACTTTTCATAAAGAATGTGTATACTTGTTACATACATTATCGCAAAGAAAATTTAACGTCCGGTATGTTTTATCGAACTAAACTCCAGTTTCATTTCCAAATGATTTTAGACGAGTAACGTAATAAAAACAGTCCGAAGAGCAAAAAAAACGGGAGGTACACATGAATAATACCTACAAGGAATTTTTTTTGTCTAATGTAGTGAGAATTGATTAATTAATGTTTTCCACAAAAATATTGTTGCGTCTACGACCTCCATGTTGAAAAAATGCCGGCCAAAATAGGCTTTTCAGTTATCTTCTTTCCTGTCAGTTTTACCAGTTTTGGTAATACCTAAAATTAGGTATTGTAGGAAATGAAAAAGTTACAACTATTTAAACTGTTTTTCCCTGTTGTTGATATTTTACGTTATGCAGCCGTCAGAATGGTGAAAATTTGTGCTTCGCTGCAGATTTTTGCAGGTATCTCTATCTCCATTGCTCCTATGTGGTAATTAGTTATTATCAATATTGTAGTTAATAAAATTTCCCAAAACTTTTGTTTAAACCATTTTCTTCCACGGTCAACTGCTTTAAAATTACAGCAGCTCGAAATTTGAATAATAATGACATTTTAGAACTCCTGTAATTTGTACAAAATTGATAGTGAAAGAAAATTGTAAAAACAAAAGTTTTAGGAAATTGTATTATCTGTAATATTGATAATACCTAATTACTACGTAGGAGCATTTCCAATTTTTGAGCGAGTGTAAATCGTAAAGTATTAGCAATAGTGAAAAACTGTTGTGTTAACAGATCATTGAAACCTCTAAAAATTCCGATAAAATTCATTCTTTCAACTACTCAGCTCTCACTAATGTAAGTCAAGTTTATTGATTATGCATAATTAATAACGAGTATTAATAACGTCGGGACAACGGGACAGAGATTTTTCCGAAATTCAAGAAACTTGTTCAAACTTCGAGTTGTTGTAATAGGCTTGTTGCATTTTTAAGCCGGGTACTCACAGGCGAACTGTAACTGTAACTGCAACGGTTACTGCAACCAAAATTCGTCAATGTGGACGCGTTGCGAATGAAGCTCGCGAGCTCACTTCGAGCTGATCGCGGCGAACCGAGAGTTGTCGGTTTTTACTGCGAACACAAAGAGGCTCTCAGTTGGTTCGTGGACGCTGATGGTTTGTTCGTTCATGTGTATGTGTACGTACACACCAAAAGTTGTTGCAGTAACTGTTGCAGTTACAGTTACAGTTCGCCTGTGAGTACCCGGCTTTAGAATCTTTACTTAATACAACGCACAGTGTGTAAAGGACTTTTTATTATTTTTTCTTTTACAAACGATATTCAACATTAAAATTTGAATAAATCCGTTAGGCGCGCAAACAACGCGTGACATCATGTAATAGAAAGTGCCACAGCGCTAGCACACATTTTAAATTAATTCCATTTATGTAATAGCTTCATAGTGGAACGAAATGGATCATAAAAGTCTCTCCGTTCTCGAGAGAAAAAAATCAGCGTAGAACCAAATCAGACCTTATAGTTTTTATAAACTGAACAATTCTACAAAAGAAATGGCTATTTACGATATTTTTTTGTGGTACAGATATTTTTTATTTCGAAAAAATTTGAGAAATTGATTGATTATAAAAATCGTGTTTTTTAACATTTACACCACCATATCTTCAAATCTAATTGAGCTATCGATCTGAATTTTTTAAATTCAAGTACACAAATAAGCGCTTCCAATGATCTTTTTGTTTCTATCGATTATTGTTTATTATTTTCTTTAAACAACAATGACTTATTACTCGACTTATTACTTCACTAAAAACGTACTCATATTTTGACTAAGCGACAAACTTTTTTATTCTTGCAAATTTTCATATACATACAGTGAAGCAATTGAAGCCAAGATACAGGAGAAGTTTTTGACAAAAAATTTTCATCTAGGACCACAGACCGAATACAACAAAATAATTTTACGAAATAACCGCAAACTACGATTTAAATACTTTCCAGTTAGAAATTATGAAAACAGATTTGATAATTGCTAATGTTTAGTAACACTATATTAATACATATGAATTAATTTAAAATATACGGCACATGCAACAAGCCTGTTAAACAATTGACCGTGGAGGAAAATTGTTTAAAGTGTCAAGAGAAATTTTGCAATCACAATATTGATAATAACTAATTAATTACTACGTAGGAGCAACGGGATCAGAGAGAGAGAAAAAATAGTTTAAATAGATGTGGCGTTTTTTATTTCATTTTATTTTATTTGGTGATACCTAATTTTAAGAGAACTAACAGGAAAGGAGATAATTGAGAAAAACCTATTTTGATCTTCATTTTTTCAACATTAATTATTGATTGGCAACCACCCCTACATTATTCAAACAATCAAAAATTTTTTGGAATTATTATCGGGTCAAATGACAGATTTTCTGTTACTATAAAACCTATATTACTTTTGTTGATGATTATCTAATACAAATATTAGAAGCAAAATAAAAGTCCCTTTTACCTGATGACGAAACGAAATTTCCGAGTATTTGTTTTATAAATATTAATCCGACATTCGACTAATATTTGTGTATAATTTTCTCGTAAAGAATGTCAAATTTGCTTTGTGATATGAAAAGTAAGTTTGCTTGAGCTGAACCAAACTCTCGTTTTAAATAAATAATATATTTGAGACGTATCTAGGACTAAGCCTCATAAGTAAAATATTGCTAAATTGCCATCCGAGATAACATTTATTTATACTATGTTATAACTTATGAATAGGCACTTTTCTTATTTTATCTGGCCGGAAGTTCTAGCAAAACAGTAGCAACATATGCGTAGGAAGTATGCAAACTATGTACATTTAACAATGTTTGACCATGGTCCTTACGATTTCGCATGTAGATATTTGGATATCATTCAAGAGGTATTAAAACCATCTTTTTGTTTTAATACTGGTTCATAATAAACAATGAATCGGCACAAAATGACGAGCTTAGGCCGTCGCTCCACGACGCTCGTCATAGAGGTGTATTACGAGTAGATACAACTTCATATAGTCCAGTATTTGACGGTAAAAATAAGGTATTACCTCAGAATTCTTTCGGATAACATCGATTTTGATGAAAATTCGTAATTAAGCTTATCTTCCTCATCGAAAGTTATATGTTCCTGATGTGTGCTTTTTGTTTTTTAGGGAGAGAAAACTATCCCTTCTGACAACAAATTTAAAAACCATAGATTTAAGCGTTACCATAGATTGAAATCATGTTTAAATATGTAGAATAAACATTATTTCATGTTCTAGAATATAATTCATGATGTGTTACAACGTTTCAACCCTTTAAAACCACCCCTTTTGACAAAATTTAAAAATAATAGTTTTCAACAGCTTGAAATGTTTTAATGGTGTATTTATAATGAATTAAAATCCCGTCACTGTTTATAATATAATTTATGATTTATTGCAATGTTGCATCCCTTACAAACCTACCTCGTGATAAAATACCATGTAAAATTAAAAACTGAAATTATTAAATGAGTTTAAAGGAGTAAAATGAAAATTTTATGTACATTATAATAGCATGTTTTAATATTGAAAATCTATGGTTCATCAGAAGAACTATCATCACTATCGAGCTCCTCCTCTTGGTCTGAAATTGGAGGGCAATTTTGACAGTTGTCACCGGAGCATGTTTCGCACGTTGCGTTACAAAAAGTCCAACTTTTTGGCAGCTACAAGCTGCGCCGCATCCTTTTTTGCAATTACAAAATATCATTTTGAGGAGTTCTTCCTGTGCAGGCATATTCAGCATTTTGTTTGGTAGTAAAGATCCTTCATTATTAATCGATCCCCAATCAGTTGGACGAATATTTTTGTTCCCAAGCTACATCTGCATGGGTTTGTAAATAAAACCTCTTAATGTGCTTATTGATGATAATTTCACAGCACTATTTTTAGTTGTAGCCTTAATAAAGGACTCATAGCGCATCTGCTCGAGAAACGCTGATAAGTCTTCAGCACAGCTCAATTTTTTTAACTGTATCTCTTTAGCAGCTCGGTACAATAATATTGTGCAGTACCTACCGGTTTCTAAAATTTCTTCCAGCTCTGAAGTACTATTATTTATAAAACATCTCCACCTGATCTGTTAAATCGGGGCCGGTTTTCTATAGGATCGAAACATTTTTTTTGACTTTATTGTAGAACGCGGACGTTCAGCTACAGGCGTATGTGTTTATATATATACATATTTATAAATGCTCCAAAATTGTCGAAAATAAAACAATGTATATGCTCCGAAAATTTCACCGAAAAAATGCGATTGATTTTTCAATGATAACTCCTTATTTTTAAGCGATCCAAAAACTATTTTGCAGGGAATTTTAAGGCATTGAACTTCCTTGAACTCTTCGTTTTTGAGATTTTTGGGTTTAAAGGGCTCGGGGAAGGTAGTCCTCTTACTCAAATGCAAACTTATAACGGTGATATCTCAATAAATTTTTATCCTAGAGAATTTTCAGTAAAAAAAAACTAAATTTTTGCACTCTAGCATTTTTTACGTATCTTCTTTAGTTTTTGAATTATTGTGAAAAAATGAAAATTTTTTAAGAAATTTCGAAAATCATTCAAATTTAAATCAAACTTTTTTTCAAATCTAGGCATTCCAAACCGGTCAAACTTCTAGAACATATTGTTAGTACTTAAATAAAGTAAATTGTAAATGGATTACATTCAATTTCAATTCTTGCGGTGAAGCCAGTGGTTTAATTGCTGATTTTTCTCCGAAAAAAACGAGACAACTATTTTTTTTCATTATAACTCCGTTAGTTTTATGGTAACGACTTTTGCCATTTTAAAGGTCTTTTCAAGTACTTTTAAAAATGTCTTAAATGTTTTCCTCCAAAAATGTTCCGTTTTCTGGTTATTTAACGTTGAAAGGTTCGAATTCAGTTTTTGGCGAAAAAAGAGTCGCCTTCCACGAGCCATAAACTCGGTTCGTATTACATCTACAGAAATAACAAAAAACCAATCGATTTGTTGTTTTTTAAGCTTCATTTTTGCTTATAATCATAACTCATTAACTCATCGAAAACATTTTTTGCTTAGAATTTATTCCTCTATCGATTTCTGCGGTTATTTTGAATGTAATAATTTCCACGAAAACATTTTTTGCTTAGAATTTATTCCTCTATCGATTTCTGCGGTTATTTTGAATGTAATAATTTCCACGAAAACATTTTTTGCTTAGAATTTATTCCTCTATCGATTTCTGCGGTTATTTTGAATGTAATAATTTCCACCCCCGAGAAGAGGTGGCATCCCAGGGTAAATGCACACATCGGCACTATATAACTTTTGTTCCTTGAGCCATTCGCTAATTACTGCCCAAGTTTTACGTCAATCGGTTTTATCCGACGGAATTCTGAGCGAAAAACCGTCAAACACTGGACTAATAAGCTGTACGCTTATAGTACGCTTCTACAGTATCGGAAAGTCCTTCGTTTGGTATTGCGGTATTAACCTACCCCCCACAATAAAGACGTCTACCAGTACTCTAGCAGAAGCAAACAGTGGCACACCAAGAGTTGCTGCTCTCACTTGCTCTTATTGCCGTACCCAAAAGAAACACTTTCCGATACTGTATGTGTTTTCAAATGCATATCATCTCACGAAGCAGCAGCGTAGCGTATTCATTTCTTGTACGACTTTATAGAATGGTACTTACTATAGATTGGCTGTTGAAAACTAAATAAGGAGAAAAATTTTTTCTCGTACGAAAATCAAAAAAATTTTTTGTTGATTTCAATAGTCATTCTATCAAGTTTTCTCTAAAAGCCTATCGAAGGATGTTTTCAATCGGTTTAGAGATATAGTAGAAACTGTCGAATTATTAAATCATTTTCTTAAGCACGGCACCACCACCCTTTATCATACTCCAGAAAAATAATGTTGTAAGTATATTCTTCAATATAAGACTTTAGCATTATCTGTCTGGGCGGATAGCAAATATTGAATGTGCGACAACTTATATATACATATGAACCGTACGTGCCCCCCTGTAGTTTATTTTGGCAAAGAGACCGGAGCGTGCAAAATTTGTTGATTGTTCATTTATGAGTGGAAATTTTTTTGGTGATTTTCACCCTCCCCTCCCTCATTGCTGAGCGAAAAAAATTTTTGGTGATTTTGGTGAGTTCTTTAAATAATAGTGAGGATGAAATTATAGTAACCAGCTCAACGAAACAAAATCAAAAATTCAGAATTTTGTCGATAATGTGGTACATAACCTACGTTCCAAATTCCAATGAATCAGTGACACTGTCGTTAGTGTCTCTACTGTAAAATTCGTGGAGTGCATGTTGTCATTTGCGCACTCAGTGTTATTCACTGGAAAAGTGGAAAACGTTATAAATTGTATTACTTGATAATATGATATATATCAAAAAATCATTTAATAAACATTCGTAGTCGGCACATGCAGTAATTAAGTAGTTAGTGGTTTTAATTGTGAAATCGAAAATGGCAATGTTGATCATATTACTTTATTTCCTTCTTTTTTCATGAAACTAATATTAAACTAAACCCATAACCATATTAAATTATTTTATTTCATAACTAAAACCTCAAAAATGTACAAATAAAAGTGCCATGAATCTGCGGTAATGAATGTTTATATTAATCACATTTTATACATATTTTGTAATATTTTCATATAAAATGAAATTACTACAGATGAATTCATAATATATCAACAACAGTGAACGTATTCACCAGAATTGAAATTGCATTTTTGATTTGATAATATTGTTTTATTTATTCGATGGCATGTCCTCTACTCTAAACAGTACAGAGTGGTTTATCTAAATTAAAACGTCAGTTTTGTACAATATTGCAACTGAAATCGAAATTGAAAGCTATTATTGTGTTACGGCAAGCAAAATTAATTGTTTTACAAATAGTAAAACTTTTTAATGCTTCTGTCTATCCAGACGTCAGCTTCTGCCTCCTTCAAAGATTTCAGAATTGGATAGAATCTGTTAAACCTCTGAACTACATAATAATAGAGCTAATTAACCTCCAACCTAAAAAGGAGAGATGTTATAAGTTTGGAGCGCATGTCCGTATGTCTGTGCGTCTGTTCTGCCTCAAATATCTCTATAACCAGTGATTTTTGAAAAGATAAAAGTTACCTAAAAGACTTTAATTTTTGTATTCTACAAAGTAAACGTGAAAATCAGAAGAAATGTCGGAGAGGGATTTTTTCACCATTGTAATTCTTCTCATTTCGGTAAGATAGGGAAGTAAAAATCTTAAAAGAAATTCCTGTTGTACGCAAAAGCCACCTTGTAATATATTAAGTATATTAGGTAAGTATTATCAATTTAAAAAAAAATGTACATATTCAACGGATAATGTTTCATTAGTTTCATCGAGTAAAAAATAGATTTTTATTCACAAATGATAATATAATATCTACAATGTTTGTTCCACATGGTATGTCAATTTCTATAGATGCAGAACTATCTCTTGAATATGAATAAACCCTAAAATATGCATTTTTCATTCGGTATTGACTAAATTTTTTACAGAATCTACACCAGCAATTAAAGTGATTAAAAATACATCTGGTAATTATATTTGACCTAACTAATTTATAAATATATCGTGTTAAAAGTATATATCATACAGTACATGTCGAGGTACAGGTAATTACGTAATTATTGAGTATTCATTATTCATAAAAACATAAATAAAACAATAGATTATTGTACAAGTTTGTCATATTTCACTGTTTATAATTTATTATTAAAAATATGATTTATCAATTTTGTCATGGCGGTACACCGCAATGGTTCTAAATATTGCATAAACCGTGTAATAGACGATTCAAAGATGAATATAAAACCTAACAACATTATAAAATTCAAGTGAAATTATTTTTATAAAATGACAATTGGGGAGGGGCCAGTTAGGAATAGACGATTGGACAGAACTCGATTTGACTTTCCCATATTAGTCCAATCAATGAATGAATGCCCAAAAGGATATTGTACAGGACATTGAGGTGGGGGGGGGGGGATAATTTTCCTCTTCAGGAATGTGTTGAAGGTAGTTAGGATACTCTCACCATTGAACTCTATGAACCCAGAGGAAAAGCCACCTGCAGTACCAAAATATGTGGAAAAAAATAAAAACATTTTGAATGTTAAAAATTCTAAAAAATGCATCGGATCGGCGCCACAAACGTACATACACCAAAATATGGTTTGGTTATTGATGGGGGATTTCTCATACATAAGCTCATCTGGCAAATGGGATTCTCAGTTTCCGCCATTTGTGATGGATATGTGAAATTCTTCAAGACCCACTAATATGATTTTTAATTCTTTTCAACATATTTTGGTACCTCCGGTGGCTTTGTCTTTACAGCAGGCGAATGTTTTTCTGGTCGTAAGTAGATCCTAATTTGTCCTATACTTGAGTAAAATTTGGTTCAAATCGAAAATAAAATAAAAAAGTTATAAGGGTGTCTTTATTTAAGTGAGTCACATTGGATATTTAAGGAAATGTATAGATTTCGACAAAATATTACGTTCGTAACTCGGTTAGTAAATACATCGAGTGTCGTAAAATAAAGATTGTTTTGTGACTATGATTTATTAGCACACCACGGTAAACCGCTTTGATAGAAATATTGAAAGTACCTAATTAATTTATTTATTAATTATCTATTTTGGCTGGCGAATATCTCGTAAACTATAACACATAGGAAGAAAATGAATATAGACATTCTTGTAGAAAATTTAATTATGTTTTGTTTATGTTTGCTTGGTTTACCTTTTTCCATATGACGCGCGACGCATCGTTTCCGAGTTATAAGTGAAGAATCAAAAAAAAGGAACCTTTCCACCTCCCCTCCCCCTGAAGCGGCGGGGCTAGGGGCGGGGATGTTTACCTCCTAACTACTCCCAACACATTCCTGAAGAGGAAAATTCTCCCCTTCTCCATGTCCTCTATAACTACTCTTTCGTTGACTGGACTATATGTCATATTATTAAGGCATCAAGGCTAATAGAATTATCTTAGTAACCGCAAATATCTATCTATGACCTATTTGAAAATTATCGCCCGATTAGCTTTTTTTCTTCGGGAGCCGTCTAACTGTTGTTTCCAAAATCATTGCAGCCGTTTGGGCTTTTGATATTCTCCCCTATCAGCTTTCTCGCTGCGCGGTGTTCCCCCGATGGTCAGTCAGGACACCCATCCAAGTCCTCACCACGTGCGACGTTGCTTTACTTCAGTGATCTAGTCTAGGTCTGCAATTTGCAATTTAAAGATCATTTTATTTTAGCTAATTTAGCATTTAGCTATGATACATGTCATTTCATAAAGCATTCATTTTATTCGTATACAGTATATAAAATAAGCTACGTGACAACTAACGCGTAAACCGCGCGATGTCACGTGGCGGCTAGATGTTATGGCTGAAATGCTTCCAGAGATGATGTGAAAGATAAATTGCAAATTTCTATAAAGCTCATTTGAGTTTTATTTATTGATGTTGACTTTAAATAAATAATGACCAAATGTTAATAATTACACGATCTTGGCAGGTACAATGAATCACTCATCTCCGACTTAAGCCCAGTTCTCCTTAAAAAGGCAAATGTTAGCTTACGCAATAAACCCAGCGATTCTAAATTCTTATAATATGCACCGTGCATGGGTTTATAGACATGCTGCTTAAACAGATTTTCCTGTTCAGCAGCTTTTATTTGGGCCTTCAGACGATTTGACAGAAGCTCAGTGACTGACTGCCAGCCACCTCCTCTGAAGTCGAATACGAGACCAAGTTCATCTGCGGCACTTCTTGCTGCCTTAAACAATTCCGCGCGTTAATAAAATTTCATCTGTGATTTCATAATGTCTCACTAATTGCAGAAGCGAGCTCCTGAAGGACGTTACATACCATACTTAGTACTACTCTTGCATGCATACCCTCTACTCCCCAATGACATGGGATATTGACACGAGGAATGGACGAATTAGGACGAATATTCCTATGGATGTTCATCATCTTGCGGGTATCTTTATCTAGTTGGAGCAGGTCTTGTACAGTCCCTTTGAACACTCCAAAGGAATAGAGCAGAACAGGAACGGCAAGCATTTTAGTTGTTCGGAAAATCAAATGTTTCGAAGTGGGCGTCTGTGCTTGCCACGGAGAGATTCCTTTATTTATTCCACAACCTGGATGTGATGTTGTACACCTAGGTACGTGTAGGTCCGTCCGGCATCTTAATGTATTAGGAGCTTCCGTCTGCGTGCTGCGTGTCTTCAGAAAATTCTCCTCTCTTGAGGTGGCCCGCGCGTACTCCTTGATCATCTTTAAAGCATTTTGAAGTTCACGCTCACTGGAGGCATACTGTTTAAGGTAATCGATAATGCTTATCAACTTCCCTCAATTAAATGCGCCGCTTGACACTATTGACAGTTCAATTCATGACTATCGTCCTTTCCCGGCTAAGGTGTAATAATAGCAGATATGAAAATCATTAACGTCACACCTTTTTTAATGAAAGATCAAGGACTAGTAATATAATACTATAAAGACGCGACATTCCGAGCAATCCCATTCATGAATCTCCCTTGAGGAATTGGACCTCGGGCGTTTATATTGGCATCTCCATCTGGCAACTCTGCAATATATAGACTCCGATCCGCAGTAGTGACGGACATCAAAACCAGTGTTAGCAAGTGATGTATAATCGAGTAAAAATTTTCATGCAAATAACAAATATATACAAATAACACTTCACATTTTGTACAAGGAAACATGGACAAAATGACACAAGGCGATGAAACGTTAATAAAATTTCATTATTTTTTGGTTTTTATATTGTTTGGGAATGTCTCATTCGGTTTTTACAATATTATAATATATCTAGGTAACAGCATATCTAGTGACAGCAAAACGTTTCGTTTCTTGCGTAATGATAATGCAGTAACAATTGAATGGCGTAACATACATTTTTTGCAATCGTATATATGTTATGATTAAAATTGTAATTTAAACTTTTGAAATTAATTCATATGATTCTTATAAGATAAATCAAGAGGACTAGGATGGAGCGGTTCACGCCTTGGTTCACATAGAAAATATGTCGAGAGTGAGATGTTGCTGGGAACACATCACTGTCAGCTCATACAAAGAAGTTTAATATATTGAAATTACATTTAATTAAAAAAGACATCGTAAAAACATTGGTTTAGGATTGAGTTATGTGTCTTACAAGTTAATATTTTACGTGTTTCTCTGTTCCCCGAAAAGAGTTAATTTATTTTTGCTTGCGTGCGTATGACTACACTATGAGGCGCCGTTTAAGACACAACTGTTATCAGAAATGAACTATATTATTTTAAAGAAATTTTTTTATGAAAATCTACCTTTTAGTTTTCCTGTTTGCCTACTTACTTTTTAGGGGTTTAGGATTGAGTAATTTTATACGTATAAAAAAAATAACAAAAAAGGTGGCCAAAAATTATGAAATAAAGTGTAAAATTTTAGTGCAATTTTAAGTCTTTAATTCCTACCATATTATCGTGCAAAAAACTAATTAAAGGTAGTTTTATCAGCTTTAATTCATCTCTTCTGACATTTTTCTCTAAAATTAGTATTTTACGGGATAATCGCAATAAAGTAAAATTTTGTCTTGAAAATTGTAAAAATCGCTGCCCAAGGAATCACTACTTCCACATCCAGATTATCTATCCAATTCTCTCACAACGAAAAAAACTTGTATGTGGGAATAATTGTTTATGAAACTTTAATTATATAATATTTGAAATCGTCTGCCCCAAAAATCCATATAACGATATGCCACATAGGTAGTGAGGGTGCGAGGGGGTAGTGGTTGATTCTTGTACACACGCTAAATGGCAGTTTTATTTACCCCAACCCTTCAACGGAATAAGATCAAAATATAATAATCTAGTTCCAAATCTCGTTAAAATACATACGTGTAACAAATTTCAGAGTTACAAACCAACAGACAGATTTAAAATCTCGACGTTTTATGACATTTTAAGCCTATTTGAACAAATTTCTAAGGTTGTAATTGAGATAGATGGATGCCGTAGTCATTTGAGGGATAATTTATAATTTCTTAAACGGTGCAATGGACATTTCATTTGTTTTTTTTTTTTGTCAAACATTATTTTTTTAAATTGTATATATAACAGGAATATCCTCATTGAAAAATAAATCAAAAAGATCCCATTCATTTTTTTACTGGATACATTATAAACGAGTTACTTAATAACATTGAGTTATAACGAACATGCATTATTGGCCATATCTTGGCTAATTTCTATGACAAAAGGACGTGACATACATTATAAATCTTTTTTTTTCCAAAGTTCAAATTTACAAGTTGGCAATTACACCTTATTACTTATTACAAACTACAAACCATTCGTCTTTTTTTTTCACATCTTGACCGGTCTTGGCAGACGTTTTGTGATCCATGAATTATTCTAGTTGGCCTCTTTTTACTGAATGGCCCGTCTGACAGCATCCCGCCATCTGTCACGGTTGGGCGCACAGCCTCGCTAAAGCTTTTCCCAACAGCTCCTTCGCATGATTTAAATCAGCTGATTTTAAAATCACGATTTAAATCAAACTTGAATCTTTTTTAAAACATTTCAAATAATCCACATAAAGTGAATCAACGTGGACTAAAAAATGGGCAACTACTGGAAGCGACTGGAACCCACCAAATGTTTGCGAAAATTCGTCAATTTATTTAATAACTGGACACGTTACTTTCATTCAGGCCTCCGTTTCATGGGCGCTAGAACTAATACCTTAACAGCTCACCGTCGTCTGACTCAGACAATTCTATTTTGACGGAAAAAAGTTGAAATCAGAATAGCATCTACTTTCGAATGGTACAATAAAAAATTGGTATTATGTCGAAAAATAAAAAAGTCTATATGCGAAGAGAGCACTAAACGTCATCCAATCTGCGTCAAAATCTCAGCTCATGTAAGGTACCAATATTATCCTTGTGCCTTGTGTCTAATATCATCAATATCGGTTCTCTAGTTTCGTCGCTATCATATCCACATACATACACACATATACGCAAACATTCTTTAAAAACCATTTTTTCGTGTTCCTGGTACCTCTAAAGTCTTATCTCAATTTTAAATTTTGGGCCGATTGCATAACTTTGCTCTGTTTTTATGAATTAAACAAGTATTGAATTACATGATAAGAAAACTAAAAACTAATATTTCAAATGCTACAAAAAAATAAGGTAAAGTAAAAGTATTACCATAGATTATTTATCGCAACATGCTTTATGTTACGATAAACGATTTGCTATGCTTATAATAAAAATAGAAATTGATGGCTTTAAAACAATAAATGCATCACTAAGTGGAATAATCACAAAATAGCTGTGTAATAATGGAAGTACTCGAGTTCTCTTTAAAAAATTTAAAAAAATGTGATGTTTTTATTTTTTTAATGAAAATCAGATTTTGTCCAACCCTGGTATTGTTATAGAACATTCTAGAATCGAAGTCGAAGAATAAATAAAAAAATTCCACTTAGAAAAAATTTACGTACAGCTAGGGTGAGCTCCCCGACTAACAAGGAAAAGCAGATAATATTCTTTGTAAGAAGTACGCTAAAAGTGTACTTTGAAAATATTTTTGAATATTTTTTACATTTTTATCGCTTCACGAAAAATGATGAAAATGGAGAAACAGTTAATTCAAAAGAGTGAATATGAAATTTTAACGACGCGACGTACTGAAAAGGCGAAACCGAATGTGGCAAAGGCGCGTAACGTCTATAGGCAATTATTAGGTTAAAATTGGCGAAGAAAGGCCGTTTTTTCGAATAAAACAAATTTGGTTTTATCCACTGGCTCGTCAATTGGACGAGTGCGTTGGAGAACCGGCAGAAAGCTGTGGTAGCAAAACCAAATGCAGGTCTTTAAAGATGGCAAAGTTATAGAGTGCATAAGTAACATAAAAAGGTCATTTGCAAAAAAGTCGTTCGAAGGCGAACTCGTGTCACATCCCCTATATTGAACTTATATGAGGGCCGGTACCTCACATGGCAGGAAGGCTGTAATAACTCATATTTGAACTCTAATCGAACTCCGTTCTTGTGAATGATATAATCATTAAAGCTAACCACTAGTGTTCCAAAATTTTGAAAAAGTAAAATATTTTTATATTATTTTCAGTCAGTCCGAAAACCAAAGTGCATACATAAACTGCTGAGTAAGTTGTGTGAATTTTTTCAGCTAATCGATTGCTATTGCACGCTCTCAATTAAATGGTAGTTGCGAAACCTCACTCATACTTGCTCTACTTGGGGAGGCGTTTTATTGAAATATATAGATTCTCTTAGATAGGATATTGCATAATATTATTTGCTCTTATTTTGAATCTAATCAGTAAGTGGTATTATTCGAACTGTTGCATTACTGATTGAATGATTGACTTTTAATCTTATCTCTCAAGTGCTTTTGTGTATTAAGCCGAAATTGAGTATCGGGCGTCTCCAGACACCCATAAGTTTGTAACTCAGTAACCAATCCCATCACGAAGGCTCGAGAGGGATTTTTTTTATGAAGGAAAATCAAAGCCACAAGATCCATTAAATTGTTAGGTAAATAAGATAAAGTGTATCAAGAGAGAAACTAATTTTGTGGAGAGCGCCATTGGCAATCAACGGTAAATGCATCTTTTACCTTTCTTGTCTGTCAAACATTCCATAAAATATATATATAGAACCAGCCTGGGAGTGGAAACTAGAGATGCAACGGATATCCGGTTACTATCCGGTATCCGGCCACTTTATTACTATTCGGCTGGGCACCGAATAGTGATCTAATATCCCGCCAAAACCGGATAATTAAAAAATAAAAAGTGGTATAAAAATGAAACAGTTTTATTATTTTTCACTTATCCTGCATTACAATTATTATTACTACAAACTGGCAATATCTATAGGTTAGTTACTAAATTAATACTTAAAGTTTACCAATGGTAAATTATGGTGAATAAAGATGAGTTTTTCAGCGTTTAGAGGTAGTAGACGATTGCGTTTCTTTTCGTATACGTTGCCAGCTTCTGAAACGGGCCTCTCACTGTATACACTACGGCAAGGGCTGAAAGATATGTGTTTAAAAACTTTAACAAAAGTGTATACTGATTGGAGTTAGTATACCACCATGCGTAAGGGTCACTATTTCTTTGAATTCGTGCTCCATTGAACTTTTCTCCGAAACGTTTTCATTAACGCTACTATTTTTTTGCCACTTCCTCAAAACAGTCCCAAAAAGTGTTGTGAATATCAGCAGTAACATTATCTAGTGGGTTTCTCTTACTTTGTTTATTGGAAGGAGAAGAACCACTTTCACTATCATGCTTGAATATGAATCACCACAACTATTTTTTTAAGCCTCCAGCAGAATAATTTGACGAAATTTTTCAGCCTGACTTTTATCGAAAAAACTTGTTTTAAATCTGGGATCTAGAAGAGTTGACAGTAAGTATTTTTTGTCGTTGAGGTTGTCAAAACGTGTTTTAAATCCAACTTTCAATGTAAGCCGGATATCCGGTATCCGGTACAAGAAGTACGCCGGATATCCGGTATTCGGTATCCGGCCAAAACACTATCCGTTGCATCCCTAGTGGAAACCACATATGAAAAAGGGAGAACGCGACTGGCGCCCTTTGGTGCCGCGTCCTTCAGCAGTTATGTATTGTCCTGTGACAAAAAATGAGAGGTTTCGGGAAAATACGATGTTGGGTACTCGCTTTGGGGGACGTATTTCTTGGAGAATCGAGGTGCTGATACGAAGGGCTGCCCAGGGAAATCGTAACAAACGTCAAAGACCCACATCTCGAAAGCATCGATACGTCCTCTGTCTGCCTCCCTAATGGTCCATGTCTCAGAAGCGTAAAAAAAGATGGAGGAAACTAGTGCATTAGCAAGTCTGATCTTTGTGCGCTTCGTGATATTTATGTCAGCCCAATTTTTGTTCATCTGGCAAATTGCAGATCTTGCCATTTGTATTCTTCGTCGAATTTCACATTCGCAATTGCCGGTGTTATCCACAACTGGCCCAAGGTAGATCATCTTGTTTACTACCTCGTAATTTCCTATCCTTCGTTGTCTGGGTGGTTTTCATTCCTCTCGGTCTACAATCATAATTTTTTAGTTCACACTTAAACCGTACTCAGAGCTTATTGTGCGAAAGTTATCCAATAGGTGGATGAGCTCATCCTTCCTTGCTGCAACTAAGGTACACCACCCTGCCAGTCCCCACTACGCGTTGCGTTTAAATTAAATAGTTAATTACATTGGATCGCTAGTCCACTAAACCGAAATTTGTTCTGACCTGAACAAGTAGTAATAAGTTTATTTGTAATCCAACATAACTTTCTGTTTACTTTTAACTTTTTTTTTATTGAATTTAGCACGTCCACTTTTTATATTCGAATAAAGTACAATTAATTCCGTTTCCGTTCAGTGTAGTAAACTTTTTAATAAAACTGAAATTAAACCAAGACATCAATCACGTTTGAAATATGCGTGATTAATCAAAATCGCATGCGTTATAGTAAAAGCGTAATTTTTAGGTAGGTAGTTTATAACAAAGTATGTGATTTATTTTCGTTCTGACGGTTTCTTAATTAAAACTCTAAAAGTGGTCCAAATGTTACGGCAACAGCTGTATTTGAATCTAATAATCGATACGGCCGGAGCTTATTGGCAGAACTGTAGCAATTTCTTTCGGAGGCACTAAAATTGTAACAAACAAGTTGTCGGTGAAACTTCCCTTATTCAAGAAACACACACAGAAACAACAAGGTGAGGAAAATACTTATGGTATAAATTACGTAATTAGTTACTTTAAAATCACATTTCGCTCAAATTAATACTACAATTACTACAATGTAATTTTAATCAGAATTGCACATTTTAGAAAAAGAAATACATAAATATACCGCACATAATTGACAACCTACAAATCCAAAGCCAAGGCTGCCCAGAAGGAAGTTACGCTTTTGAAAAACGCGGACACACACCTACTGTCCACCAGCATTGCTAGTGTCGGAGTTGAGGATCGAACCCATTATACATTAGACAGTATGACCAATCATGCTCGCCACACAATGCGCTATTAATCATTAACCATTAAACCATTTATTTGCCTTTTACAATTTTTGACAATACATATAATCTTATCTATGTGCTGCCTAATTTGTTTTTACATTAATTTATTTATGCCTGCGGACGTACAGATCGCAATTATCGCGAGAAACCTCCCCCAGCAGCTGGTGTCAGGCCTAGATTTTCAATATTTAAAAAATTTCTTATAAATATGGGTCCGGAACTCCCTATTGAAGGAGCTAGGGCACCCAAAATTGGGATTTTGTTTAATATCTCAGATACCCTTTGAGCTCGCCTTTGAGTCACACTGACCAGTTTTTGCACGAGAAGTGACATCAATAAAGGTCATTATATGTTGTCCTTTAAGAGTAAACTCAATCATCAGGGCGCAAAATGTGAAGGGCGGCTTCTTTCTCCATCGTCCAAACTCTTTTATGTGAATTTTTACTTCCACATCCAGTGGAAATGTAGTAACGCAAAAAAAAATGAACATTTTTCTTGTTCAAATTGGCTTAGAATATCATGAAAAATCGGTATTTTAAGTTTGAGTAAAAAATTCTGTCTGTAAATTTTTTTGTGCTCACGGAACCATTTAAGATATTGACTTGAAATTTGGTACACTTATGTGTTTTAATGAGATCTGAACTGAACTAGATTATATTTTGATCTTATTCCTTTGAAGGGTTGGGGGATACATTGGGGCAAATGGGGGTAAATAAGTAAATCAAGTAAGTAAGAGTCCATAAAATTGGTATTTAGTATATATAAGAGAAACTAAGGTCTCAAAATTTTTTGGCATTAGCCACCCCGATTACCACCCTATCGACCCCATTATTAAAAGGGGTGAAAAAATAAAATTGTGATTTAGTGTGTGTACAAGAACCAAAGGCCTCAACATTTTTTTTTTTACTTCATCCACCCCCAATACGGATATGGCATATTGTAAAATCAACTTCAAAATCACAGCAAATTTTGAAATTATGCAATATTCTTGTCTGCGAGTGTACAATGTTAAAAGTAGTGTAATCATTTTGTTGAGTAAATGTTTACCCAACAAGATTTTTATAATATATATTGCTTTCATGTTTTAAATTTATAAATAAAACCTTTAAAAAAATGACGATGATGGTGATTTTTTTAGTACCCGGTACCCGGCCGGGTACTGTTTTGTTATCCGGCGAAACCGGGTTTCCCTTAAAAAGGGCTGGATATTTACCGGATACCCGGTGCATCCCTACGTATAATCATCCCTAAAAAAATGACTGCATACCTGAAACACCCTGTATATGTATATTTTTCTCAAACAATACTTTCCTAAAGGCCTCGAACAAATTTTTAGTCTTCCATTTTCACTTTATACCTACTACTGCACCTAGAGCCATTTAAGTACCCAAAGAGAAGTATTTTAGTACAAGTACTTTTGAAAAATTGTACTTAAGTACAAGTACATGTAGTTTAAAATGGACTTTCTACTAGTTTTGAAAAATACAAAGTACATTAAAACAGCATGTAGGCTAAAGATAATAATAATGGACCGTAATATTGAACAATGGAAACTCCCAGTTTCTTTATCTAGGTCCTATATAGTCTACTAGGTGATAGAAATTTTGTGGTGGAGTAAGAAATCAGTAAAAAACTGAACATTTATTTATGTAATTATAACGTAATAGAACAAACATATATTAAATATTAAATACTCTATTAATGTTAAATAAATCACATGGAAAGAAATTATTATTATTATTATTATTATTATTATTATTATTATTAAAAATTAATTAATAAAAAAATTATGAATATTTAGCCCTCGGAGTAGCCTTACTCAAACGACACACAATTCACTTTCATTGCAAATTAAATTAAAGAAAATTAAAAGAATAAATATAATTTTATTACCTACAAAAAAACACTTTTTACATTTTTTGTTAAAAATAATACTTAAAAAGATATTTACTTTAAAGCGCGCAAAAACGTACTGCCACCTCTATTTTTTCCATCCCCTACGTCCGGCAGGTGGGTGATTCACTCAAACATTTTTTTTCCGACAAGTATACGTAATTGCCTGTGCGACTGTAAATTTTGTACCAGCCATGTGTTTTTATGTAATTGAAAACAATTTTTCCTGTATTAAATGCTAAATGTAAATATTGTAATTTGTAATAAAATAATACAAAATTAGAAAACTTTTTTAACTTGAACATACCTTCCTTGGTTGCTTGTGACAGAATGATGCAAATTATTACAATTGATTTAAAGGTGAACACGATGTACTTCACACAATGTCTACACAACTAACTTCACTTCAAATAACAAGAGGCGTCAAACAACAACCTTCTACAATTGGAACTTGCAAACGTGGGTATTTGTACTGGTAAAGAACATATATTTGTACTTGTAGGAGAACAGAAAATCACAAGTACAAAGTACAAGTACCTTCACTAAATTTGCTAAAACTATGTACTTGTGCTACCAAGCACAATTAGTACTTGTACTTGCAGAGCTTTGCCTGGGCCTTTATGTAATGTTCAATTGAACATCTTCCTGATAATGAGGAATGGGAGGGGCAAGGGCGGATCTAGAAATTTCAATAATTTTTTTCTCGTCTGTGTCGCATGGGACCCATACGAAATATGGGAAATAACATCTAGAGAAGCACTCCTCTAACGGCCCCTAAAAAGTTTTGAAAAAGCAGTTTTTTCAAAATTCGAGTGCCACCCCCCGAGCCAAGGGACTCCCGTTTAAAATTATTCTTTTTTGTCATATACATTTTACTTTTCATCAAAATCCAACAATAGGTTTTGGAGTTTATGAAAATATTTTCATTATTAACTGAAATACAATGAACTGAAATTTTGTAAATTACAATTTAACAAATTACAAAATTTCAATTCGTTGTATCTGTGACAAAAAAGAATAATTTTAAACGGTCACGTGGCTCGGGGGGGGGGGCACTCGAATTTTGAAAAAATTTTTCGCAAACTGCTTTTTCAAAATTTTTTAGGGGCCTTTAGAGCAGTGGTCCTCTAGATGTTATTTCCCATATTTCGTATGGGTCCCATGCGCCACAGATGAGAAAAAAATTATTGAAATTTCTAGATTCGCCCTTGGGGAGGGGGTGATTGGATATATGGAAATGTCCGCTTTTTTGCAGCAAATATCTTGGATTACAATTACTTGTGTAGCTATCGAAATGAAGAGAGAAGTCACTTATGATTCGTGTTTCGAACAGACATGAATTGGAAAATGTTGACCGAATTCACAAACTGTAAACAAATCACTGAACACGAGCGAAGGCAAATTAATCCACTGCATTTAGGATTTTTCTTCAGACCAGTTCATACAAAAGCAAATGTTGGTTTTCCAGGTAGGTTCGGCTGTCCTTAATAAGGTCTCAAAAGTCCCCGAAGTGGGAGTATAGGGATAAAATTTGGCAACGCTGTAAAGGGCTAAAATCGTGCTCGGAAACGAATTTTCCAAGATATCTCGGTTTATAAAAAAAAAAGATAGAGGGTCTTTTTCTCGTGTACGCAATAGTTTTCTTGAACTCTCATTGAATTTGAACTTATGGGATATTATGATAATTTAAGTACTCTATTCCACACCACCCTTGAAGTTGAGTACTTGGCTCCTTTTTTTATGTGGTTTCCCCGGTAGGCCTAATCCACAACTGTCATACTTATTAAAATGTTGTCAAATTAATAATTTCCTTCTTGTCATCTTCAGAAGGCAATCAGGCGCAGGAAGTTGGGATGTTGTTTTTGGCCACAATATGGTATCTTTCAACATCCATCCCCACTCTTTAGGATTCAATACATTACCCAACCATTTCTGTACTTGAAAATAAACACGAAATAGATGCTGTTGAGCTGCGTCATGAATGGGTGGTAATGAATTCAATTTCACTGGTTTGCTTTTGCTCACAGCTTTAATAAAGCAAGAATACCGATAGTTATCGATGGAAACTTCTTTAATTGAAGCGTTATAGATTGCGAGGAAAAATGTTATCCCATTCGAAGTAGCTATGTCAGGAGAAGTACCAGTCTTGCTGAAAACTTCAGCTACAAGTTTCAAGTCCTGCCGTTTTTTCATCACTTTCAAAGCTGCAGTCTTGCCTTTATTAAACAGAGCAGATGTAGTGTCACACCCAGAGAATGCGTGCAGAAACAATATGTGATCTCGAATATCTTTATGGTGATCAAAGCTTCGTGAAGAATAAATTTTTCGTTGGACCTTCCCTCTGCCTGGTTTGAGGAGAAAAATTTCTTTATTAATAGGTGTACGAGCAGTTAAAATTATAAGAAGATCCACATCTTCCCCAACCACAACCGCAGTATTTTTACATGATTCCTCAAGCGCTGTTTCGACTATCAAAATGTCAGCATCATCTTCAGCATGTCTAACAATGTAATTATTTGCCTCAAACTTTTCTGTCAACATCGAAATCAATCTGGTTTTATTTTTATTATTGCAAAGGAGCTTCTCTTGGCTTACAGCTGCAACCATCTGCTCATCAACAGATGAAGCTTTTGAGGACCGGCGAAGCTGCTCCATAGCCTTCACACTGTTGCTAATATTTTCATAACCATCAAAAACAATAGTAGAGTTCGAGCCAAAATGGTTGCCCGAATATCCTCTTATGCATAGACGTATCCACGTAAAACTTACGGCTGTATCAAGGATACAGCCAACCAGGATTTTTTTTTTATGTTTTAACCCTCCGTGCAATAAAAACTGCCACAAATAATTTTTTTGATTTTAGGTATGACTTCCTGGAATTTTTCAAGAAAACTATTGTCGTAGACAATGAAAACCGCGTTGCCAAATTTTATCCTTACACTCCCACTTCGGGGACTTTGAGACCTTATTAAGGACATCAGAACCTACCTGGAAAACCAACATTTGCTTTTGTATGAATTGGTCTGAAGATTTTTCACTAAATGCAGTGGATTAAATGCTTCGCTGAGAATTGCTAGCAGAGACCTACGTTAAAGATTCTTGTTTGCCGTGAACGGTGAAACAACAAACAACCATTGGTATTCGCAGTTAAATGCGAGTAGTGGAGAAAAGAAACATGGATATTACTGTAGCTACGCAATGGCAAAGGAGTGATCAAATGAAAAGACGGTACATTTATTTAATTTATGCCAACAAAGGCCGTATTTATGGGACTCGAAAGATAATAATTACAAATTAAAAATAAGAAAAAACGAGGCGTGATGGGAAATACAGGAAAAAATGAATGAAAATTGTTGTACTTCGCCTTTTATAACAACAACAAGCCGCAGAGTGGTGTTCACGAATAACTCCTTGATGAGAGCGAACCTAAACAAATGCGAATGTTCTGTAACTGTAAACGTCCAAGCGAATTCTCGCCAAACATTGGCGAATATTTGTTCACTGTCGTTCATTCGCCTGGCTTAGGTAGCTGTGAACGCACTTCACAGATGTTCGTGCTCTTTAGTTGTATGATAACATTGATAACTGTTTTGTGATTAACATAATATTTAAATGTTCGTGTACATAAAAAATAAATGCATTGTACTGTGTCCAATACAAGGCATAAATAACACAGTCAACAAAAAAAAAAATGTTCTGCTCCAAGGACTAAAACTATCATGCCTTAAGTATTTTTGTGTGCTGAATCCGAATTTTCAGTTAAAAAAATGTTCTACCACGTAGATTTCGATCCCGATTTTATTGCAAAAAAACCGTGTTTTGACAATAAAAACCGGGATTTACTCGAAATCTACGCAGTAGAAAATTTTTTTAACGGATTCAGCACACAAAAATACTTAAGGAGTGATAGGTTTAGTCCTTGGAGCAGAAAATTTTTTTTTGGTATACCTGTACAGGGTTATTCATTATATTTAGGCCACCCTTTATTATCGTTATTATTCGCGATAGAACAAAAAGTTTCGGACGAAAGTTGTAGGGCTGTAACTGAACCCCTTTAATAAGTTAATGGAAGCACAGTGGCGTGCAGAAATTGAGAGGTTCAAGAAGCAATAATATTTTTTTGTCGAATTTTTGAATTACTATTTTTTTTCTGATTTCAAAAATATAACATGGTAGTCCCATCTTTAACCGTTTTCGAGTTATTGAACATTTAAAATCGTATTTAAACTATTTATTATACGAACGGAAATTATAATTATTAAAGTAGTCTATGAAAATGACAAGTATTCTATTATTATTATTATATGAACCTCTTTAATAACATAGACTACTTTAATAATTGTAATTTCCAATCGTATAATAAATAGCTTAAATACGATGTTCAATGTTCAATAACTCGAAAACGGTTAAAGATATGATTTGCATATGTCATATTTTTGAAATCAGAAAAAAAAGAGTACCTAATTCAAAAAAAATATTATTGCTTCTGCACGCTACTGTGCTTCCATTAACTTATTAAAGGTTATAAAGTTACAGCCCTACAACTTTCGTTCGAAACTTTTTTTTCTATCTCCAATAATAACGATAATAAAGGGTGGCCTAAGTATAACGAATAACCCTGTACACACTCGTGCACAGGTCTACAAAAAAAAGAAATTCTGCTCCAAGGACTAAACCTATCTTGCCTTAACTATTTTTGTGTGCTGAAGCCGAATTTTCAATTAAAAAAATTTTCTGCCGCGTGGATTAAACATATGATTTGATTAAATCCAGTTTTTTTTGTCAATTTTTGACATTTACTCGAAATCTATGCGGTAAAAAAATTTTTAAATTGAAAATTCGGTTTCAGGACACAAAAATACTTAAGGCATGATAGGTTTAGTCCTTTTTTTTGTAGACCTGTGAATAATTAAGAAGTTTTTTCCGTGTGTTAGAGAGAGAGAGAGAGAGGGGGGGGGGGGGGGAGAGAGAGGGGGGGGGGGAGAGATGGACTGGCGTTGATAAATCTATTTCCCATGCAGTCCTCATTTTCTTGTTCATCGTATTCATTTCCACATCGCATTTCAAAAAGCTTCAATTGCACACCGAGTGGCTCATAGTAGATGAGAGCGTCTTCCTCAATTTCGACGTTTCAAAACTGGCCTCGATAGTTTCCGCAGATCGGTGAACAGCGCAGTGCTATCTTTCGATAGACCCAGGTCTTTGCGATGTTTCATACATTTACAAAATATTGCTAGTAGTTCTTAATGAGGCACACTTTCGTGAGGCCTAGCTTTTACCACTAATTCATAAATCGATAGCTAGTGAGTTATTGATTTATATCCTGATTAATTATTAGCAGGTCAAAGCTTGAGTCAAAAGCGTAAGAACTACACCTCCACCTAACACGTTAAAAAATGTAAATTTTTACATTATAAGCGACGAGTCAAAAACCTTATTTCCACGGTTGTATATTACATTATGAAATGTATATCTGTAAAATATATAAATATTTAGCTATCATTTCACCAGATTTCTATTCAATTACAAAAACATAAAAATCTTTTTTTTTTTTAATTTAAATCATTAATAACATTTTTATTTACTGATCTTCTAAAAATGTCTACTAAAACCTGGTGGGGTGCAGACGTTCAAACCGCTCTTCTTTTTTACAAAGCATACATTAGATTAATTTTGGACTATGGATGTACTCTATGGATCTGCATATAATACTCTTTTAAAACGCTTGGTTTGGTTCCGCCTCTTTCGCTTAGACGACATTACCTGACTGAAAAGTTCCTTCATAGAATAAATATTAACAATCAACCGCTTTTACACAATATTTCTGTCCTTAATACATCTGATATAACAAATAAATTCTGGATACATAAAAATTATCCGCCTCGTTGTGTAGCTTTTCGAGATTCAAGCGATATTCTTCCCCTATTAGACAATCCCTATGTTTACACTTCAAACTTTGAATACTCTAATCTTTTTTCAAAAGTGTCATTAATTACACCACAATACAGTGATGATCCAAATATTAGTATGAACCTCCGATTAAAGAACTTATATCTAGATACATAATGGCATTGATTTATTTGTCGCTGAAAGACTCACAATCTAAGGCACTTCTTCCCATAAGTTGCTGATTGGCCCATCGGCGTATTCGCGGCCGCTCGTGCACGATCGGCTTCAGTTCGATTATCAGAATTTCAGTTGACAGTTCGGCCATTAATGTCAATAAATGTTTTTCGTGTTCTCCGACCAAAAACTGGTGAAAAAGTAATTTTATTTTAAGTTGTGATTTGCTTAATACCTAAATAATATTCTCTATTCATATTTACACAGTTTAGTGACAATATATTTTGTGCAAATAAATAGTGAACAGCTGTGCCGTTTGCAGAAAGCAGTTTAGAAAAGAAGAAAATCGATCGTTCCATAGTCGTAACATGATGAAGTTCAGTTTACAGTTATAAAGTAAATACCAATTAAATTTTAATATCCTTTCAATACATATTTATCTTACTGTTTTATCTTACTCTAATATCGTATGCCTACATCACGTTATATAAAGAGCCGGTAATGCAGGAATTGCAATAATTCATTTTAATGAAAATATTTACCATTCTACACATTTTCTACACACACAACGCCACTGTTGCCTATGGGATGTGATGTTTATCTATCCATTTTAATGGACATATAATGTGACTATGTTAGGAGCAAACAAGGTATATAGTGAAAAGATAGCCTGTTATGTATCTAGATATAAGTTCTTTAATCGGAGGTATGAACATTTTAAATACAATTTTGGATAAGTGGGATAATCCATTGTTGATGTTCTCAGACACTTCTAAGTCTCTCTTGGGTACTGGTTGTGCATGCTACATACCTTCGACCAATAACTGTATAAATATCAAATTGTCGCCTCAATGCTCCATTTTTACAGCTGAAGCAATTGCTATATACGAGGCTCTCAAATTTATTTATTCTTCTAATTCCTACACTTCTATAATTTTATCAGATTCTCTATCGGTTTTATCTTCATTAGAAAACAGCTTTTCCTTCAACATCAAAACCAACCCGTATATTCTAAAAATAAAGAAACTGCTACACAATGTTTTAGATATGGGAAAAGAGGTTCATTTTGTATGGGTAAAAGCGCACATTGGCATAAAAAATAATGAAATTGTCGACTATTTGGCCAAGGAAAGCATTGTCCCAGGATTCCCATTAGAACAAAAAATCTCCTTTAATATTTTAAAATCTAAATTTAGAAATAGATGGTTAGATCTGTGGCGGGAGTTCCGTCATTCCAGTCCTAGATATACGCATATTCATCCTGACCTCCCTTCTAAGTTTTGGCACGAAAATTATGAATATTCAAGAAAATATATCACAACAATAATACGCCTCAAATTTGGACATGCCTGTTATCCAGCACATTTACATAAAATAAATGTTCTGCCTTCAGAGAATTGTGATATTTGTAATATTAAAGGTGACCTGGATCATATTTTCTTCCAGTGTTCTAAATATAAAGCAGCAAGTGACAGACTACATAACAATCTTATTAATTATAGTATTTAGGCTCCTTTTAATATACTTTCTCTCCTCAGCCTCCATAATAAGCAAATTTTTGATTGTATCATCGGTTTTTTTGAAGAAACGAATATTTTATTATGAATTTTGTGAGTGAATGTTTAAGTGGGTTAGCTTCGTATCCTCTGTTGTTTTTCCTCTGTTGCATCCCTTAATTTATAGTGGTCCTCTAATTTTGTTTGTGTTTTAAAAAAAATAAATGTCCTGATAGACCCCAGGATGAGAAGCGTGTGTCCCTGTTTTTTCTCCTTTGTTGATCTTCAATATTTATTTTTTCATTGTCGACATAGGTTAATTGGAATAAATGGTTTTTTTAGGGTAGCGGTTGGCTGTATGGCTAGTGGCCAAATGCCAAAAAAAAAAAATATATATTTACTGATCGATTTTGTTCAAAAACAATAGGCCAACACTAATTTACTGTCCAAATTTCAGTACAATCGGATTTTTCTTTCTTGAGTTATCGTGCTTCCAAGAAATGTGACGAACGGACAAACGGATATTTTGAAAGTTGTTCAGAATTCGTTCACTAACACAATGATATGAAAATTTTTTGTGTGCGAGCGATATTTACGGTTTTAGAAATGTGCCGATCAAATGCAATCGTTGTCGTATTTGCGAATAGTATAATAATCCTCATTATTAATCCATACAATGTTTTCTTAGTTTCTACCTAACCCCAACCTACTCATCTTCCTCTACTTCATTCTAGCCACTAAACCCTCAATTTCAATGTGACATTTTTTACACCTCGCCCTTATCGTTTTGGAATCACTATCAACTTTCTCAGTTGCAATGAAGTGTTTCCAAACAGGATCTTTCCGCCTGCCGCGACCGCCACGCCGGCCACTCATGATTTTCAAAACACAGTCCCAGACCACAGTAATCACAGTATGCACAATACACAATCAATATACAAGTATCACAACCAGCAGCAAATGGACGCCACATCACGTCTCGTCGTTGCGACGTCCACAGCTACCACATTAGGTACTCGGTGGTACTGCAATCTCATTTCAAATCGAGACTACAAGTGACTGGTGACTGATATATATATTCACGATGAGAATACGTTTAAAACATGTTTGTATTTTTTATGTTTAAAACCTGTTTTTTTCTCAATCAGTTTAAAGTAATTTAAAACATATAAAACATGTTTTAAACAAATTAAACCCGTTTTTATGATTTATTTTAAAGAAATATGTTTTTTTGCAACCCTGCGATATATTAGGTAATATAGAAATTACGGTTAGTTTAGTCATGTGATTCGAATAAGTCGGTCCTTACAAATAAAGAATTTAGTGAGAAAAAGGCACCTACTGTTTTCATTTATATACGATTAATTCGCTTGGAATCTTATTGTATCCAGTACACTTCTTGTTTGAGAGCCCTGTGGGGAATTCCGCGGTACCCCGCGTGCCTAGTCCGGCCCTAGTTATTAAATACATATAAGTTCAATTTGTGGACGATGATAAACATGCTACGTAGCAACGGTCATTATTTTGCCAGGGCTTTTGGACTTCACCAGGTATTTTTAATTTTAGTAATTTTCTTTTCTTTAATAGTCCAAAAATATGTTAAAAATCCAAAGCTAATGGTATATTTGTCACATTCCAAACCAAACGATAACTGTTTCTCTCGGGCACCTTTTATTATAACTAACAAATGTTATCTCCTCGACACGTTTTTAATTGTCACTACCTCTACAGAAATACAAAATAAATACCTAATTGTATGCTTTGTATACTTTTACAAAATGATAAGAATTTTAAATGATATCAGTTAATACACCTTTATTATTATAAATTATATTTTTAAACTGTAAAACTTAAATCGGTTATATTTTAAGAATGTGATATACAGGGTGTTTCCAAAATTTTGGGCTAAATTCCTGATGTGTTCATCATTTTAAGAACAGTTCGTACGTCCTAAAGTGCCTTATTTTTGAGATACACGTATATAAATAATTAAAATTACATATGTCTTGTTCTTTAATTTATGAAATTTGTTTCATTGAGAACGAAAAAATAATATCTTCAGTCAATTATTGACCCCCGCATTCTTTTCATATTTCTCTTTTTACAAGATATTTCGGTATGTTCGAAGAATTTGACTGAATTTTTTTTTCTGGTGCAAAGGTTGTGTATCATTAAAACATTAATTTTTCTCTCGATTTTTTTAAAGGTGCTGCTATTAACAGGTCGACGATTTGGATATCTTATATTAGATTCTCTTGATGATCTCGCATTATCACCCACAATTTTAATATCTAGATAACTCAACCTTTGCGCAGAAATAATTATTATTACAAGCAGAAAGTAAAACCTACACAAATTGACAATTAAACGTTCATTTGTCAGTTGTAGGGATTGCAATACCGCTTAGCCGGTTAACCGGTTAACAAGACAAAAACACATGACGATAATTACTTAATTATAAATAGGTATTTTTTCACGAAATTTGGTATAAATCAATTTGAGGCATTGCCGATTCCAGTGGTGTACTCATATTAGAAATATAAAAATCACTAATAAGATTTTGTCATCCACTTCCAAAAACAAAAACAGTAGGTCTTTTATAAAATTTAATGTCCCACAGGAATTCACTTTTCGAAGATTTATATTATAAAAAAACGACCTAAATCGAATATGAAATAAAATAAACTTCTTATGGGTGTGGTTCCAAGCAAAATGAGACGCAGTGTATATTAATGGTTAAAAGTAGGTTATTTTTAGGGCAAAAAGAGCCGTTTTTTGTCCGTCTTTTAATAGCTATAATTTTGTCCAGATATCCGATTGAGATGAACCAAGAAGCAAATTCAAAATAATTTTGTTAACTCCAATTAAAATTTACATTCCTAAAATGCATAAAATATTTGCATAAAGTGAAAATTTTGCAAAATCACTGAAATTTTTCCAAAACAAACTTATTTCTCAAAACTTAGCAAAAAACTAAAAAAATTAAAAAAAAAGAAAAAACTGAACCGCCTTCAAAATTTTATACCTAAAAATTATGATATAAAGTTTAAATTATGACTAGGGACTTCCATTCTCAAATATTCTCTACTGAAAAAGTCTTGTTTCAAACATTAAAAAAAAAACGTATCTCTCGATCTACTTTTGACCAAATTGGACGGGGCTAGTATCAAACTCAAGATAATTTCATAGTCTTCAAGTCGTGTTTTAACACTTTCTGACAAAATTGGTAGATTTCAAGATATTTGTCACTTCCCCCCTTCCCAGAAATTTAGCTGACATCCGATTTTGGTCGACTTTTTTTTTATATTACCTGCACTTATTCAAAAAGTCACTTTCTCAAACAAGGCCGAGTAAGCAGTTTCTTAGCATGGAACATGTTTGACGAGGAGTTTTCAAGAGGGGGTTTTCTAGCATGGAACATGTTTATGACAAGGGGTTTTCTACCCCCATAGACAGAAAGCACACAGCCTAGACCCAAAGCACAACACACAGTTCAGTTTTGATCCCATAAACGAGTAGTAGGAGGGCTAAGTTGGGTTTGCTCATTTGTAACTGGGCTGCGAAAGAGTAGGTAGTAGCTAGGTTAGTTCTGCTCGTTTGTATATGCAACCGAGCAGGTTGGGCGAGATTGGATTTGGCAGCGCTATTCATTATTTAAAATAATAAACATAAGCGTTTCTGTTTTTACAATAATGTTTCCCAGAACCGTATTAGTGGCGGATCCAGGGGGGGCACAGGGGCACGTGCCCTCCCTGTCGTTTATTTTGGTATTTGTTTTTACTAAATTATAGTGATTTATGGAAAACAATATTAATTGTTATTGTATTATATATACAGGATGAGACAACACTGCGTCTGACTTCGTTATCTCGAGTTCTACGATAGCTAGAAAGTAAAAAAAAAATACAAGTAAACTAGATAAAAAAGTCTATAACCGGAAATTATTTTCGAATATACAGGGCGAGCCAAGACGAAATTACAGGATTAAGTATCTTTTTTTTTTAATGGAATGCTATGTATATCAGTAAATTTTTTGAACCCTCTTTCTAGACTCTATTCATTCCTATATTATTATTGACTATCTCCCAACCATTTGAATGTAATGAATTTTTTTGTTGAAATAATGCCATCTGCAGATACATATTGAAAAAATCACCAAAGTCACAATTATAGGTTTTAAGAAAAACTTATGTGAATGCTAGTTACGAGACATATCTGATCAATGTTTTTGAATCATGTTTACTTACTAAAAATGTATAGGGTGGCCAAAAATTATTTTTCAATTAAGAACTTTTTAAACTGAATTTTCTGATGTAGAAATAAAAAACGACATTTTTTATAACTACTTCCCTATGGCTAATTGCAACCATTTTCGTTTTATTGAGCAATAAGTACAAAATTCAAGAATAAACTTAAAAAATAGAGGTTTCTGCAAATAATTCATTTGAAAAAATTATAATAAATAGTCTACTTAATGGGCACAAAATGTTGCCCATTTTGATTGACACACATCTCTATGCGCTTTTGAAATGAGGTTTCTACTGTTCCTAAAATTGCCGGTGTGATAGATCTAAGAGCAGTTATCCTTTCTTTCATATTTTGTACTGTTGTTCAGAGCTGGGTCGGATACAGTTAAAATGTATTCGAATACCGGATACGGATACATCAAATGTATTCGAATACCAGAGACAAGATACGAATACTTTTTGCTTTAAAAAGTATCCGAATATCTTGTATTCGAATACTTTTTTCGGATACGGATACCGGATACTTTTCTTTCGTTTGTGAAAAAAATATGTTATGAAATTCAGTTTTTTTTAAAGCTGTCCAAGACGCAATCTGTTTCTTTTAAATAAATATAGGTAATGCCTTTGGGTATTTTATTTGTGTTTTTTTTTGGAGCAAAACAAAGTCCATCAACAACAAAAAACTAATTTTTTCCGAAATCGGTCTAGAATATACTTTAATGTATACTTTCTTGGCGCAATTTTAGATCTTAAAATACGCCATTCTGGTATTTTAGTCAGTTGCTAAGCAACTATCAGAAAACAGTCCGGGAAAGTTATTTTTCCCGGCCTAAGCTCGGAAAGTTACTTTTTCTGAAATTGATCGGCAATGTCTGCATTTTCGGAGCGATTTAAGATCGAAAAATGCACAATTCCAGTATTTTAGTCCGTTTCTAAGAAGCTATCAGAAAACAGACCGGAAAAGATCCATTGCCAAGCAACGATCAACAAAATCCTATGGGAATGTTACTTTCCCGGCCTAGGCCGTATATTTTAGAAAGTAAATAAATACAGACAAACCAATTCACATTAAAATTGCATTTATTAGTAAGCAGTTAGACAGTAATGAAGAAATGTTATGCATTAATACAAATTCCTTAAGTTATAATAATATTGATTGTGATTTCAGAAAAAATGGTATGTGTACTTCGGTGTGAAAGCACATTCCCGGACTTCGATGATTATTGCATCGTCGTCCGGGAATGTATTGCTTTCACACCTAAATACTATTCCCGGCCTAGGCCGGGTAAGTTACTTTCCCAGACTGTTTTTTTTTATATGTATATTTTAAACAGTAAATAATAAGCACTGAATTTCTGTCTTTTTTCAAAACAATAAAAATTCCTTAATTTATAACAATATTGATTGCGATTTCAGAAAAAATAGTATGTGTACTTCGTAGTAAAAGCACATTCCCGGACTTCAATGCTTGTTGGCCTCGGCTTAAAGCCTCGGCCAAACATTTATATCGTCGTCCGGGAATGTATTGGTTTTACTACTAAATACACAATGTACTATTAAGTGCAAAAAATCGTCTAGAAAAAAAATTATTCAACATTTTAACAAAAACTAAAACATATGATATAAGGAGTCATTCTTTATAGAAAGTTTTGCTTATACTGAAAAATACTTAACTACTTTAACTATAGTTGGAATGTTGATATAACGTACAAGGTGGTTAAAAAATAAGAAAACTTGAAATTTTTGCGAGAATGAAACACCAATTTTTGAAATTGAAGCAAAATTTAAAATCTTATAGGAAAAATTGTTCCTAATGTCGATAGAAGGTCAGACATGACATTTGATTTAAATTATCTAGTTTTTTTTGGCACCAAGGTTAAATTAATTTTGCAAAAGTAACTAAAGAAAGTGCATGATTTATTAATTTGTTTAATAAAATAATCACAAAACAGTCACTTTTAAACTGTTCATGTTATCGAATAAATTAGCCACTTTGCCACTTTGATTAACTTTGCAAAATTACTTTAATCTTAAAGATGCCAAAAAAATTGAGATAAGCTCTCAAATTTCATATCTGAACTTCTATCTCAACATTAGGAACAATTTTTCCTATAATATTTTCAACTTTTACTTGAAGAACTGGTACTTTACTCTTGTAACAATTTCAACTTTTCGTATTTTTTAACCATTCTGTACGTTATATCGACATTCCAACCATAGCTAAAAGGACTTTTCAGAATATATGTAAACCTTTTTATAAAAAATGACTCGAAAATAATATTTAATATGTATATATATTTTTTGTGGTATTCGGATATTTTCAGATCTGAATACTTCTATTGTATTCGGATACTTTTGTTGTATTCGGATACTTTTAGTGTATTCGGATACTTTCGGTGTATTCGGATACTTTTATTCGTATTCGAATACTTTTATCAGTATTCGAATACTCGCCTAATATATTCGAATAACGGATACTTTATTAATTTGTGTCGGATACGGATAACGGATACAATTTTAAGAAAGTATTCGGATACAGCTTTCGGATACAGAAAAAGTATCCGAATACTGTATTCGAATACAGATGTATTCGAATACTACCCAGCTCTGCTGTTGTTGATATGTCTTTATAAACAATTTCCTTCACGTATCCCCATAAAAAGAAATCAATTTTTGTAAGATCTGGGGATCTAGCAGGCCATTTAATGAGTCAATTTCTTCCAATCCATTGAAGTAGGTAGGTATTATTTAAGTGGTCTCTAACTGCATTTAAATAATGTGGTGGAGCACCATCTTGCTGAAACCACATCCTATTTCGAATCCTTTCAGGAAGATTCACCAATAATTTTGGTAGATAGTTTTCCAGAAAATGACGATAAATAGCTCCAGTCAGTGTACCATCAAAGAAATGTGGCCCTATTACATGTTCTGGCCTCATTTCAAAATTGCATAAATACGTGTGTCAATCAAAATGGGCAATATGTGGAGCACTTATTATAATTTTTTCTAATGAATTATTTGAAGAAACCTCTATTTTTTAAGTTTATTTTTGAATTTTGTGGTTATTATTCGATAAAACGAAAATAGTTGCAATTAGTCATAAAAAATAAACACACACACCACAAATAGTAGACAACGCCCAAATCCATAGCCAAGGCTGTGCGGAAGGGGGTTACACATTTGGAAAAACGCAGACATACATCCACACCCACCGGTGTTGTCAATACCGGGGCTGGGGGTCGAACCCAGAGCGCGGTAGGCAGTCGATCAGCATATTCGCCACTCAATACGCCTTAACCGAATGAGCTACCGCGCCGGTAGGGAAGTACTTACAAAAAATGTTCGTTTTTCATTTCTACATCACATCGTCGAAGAATATACAGGGTGTTCCATTTGAAAAAATTGAGAAAATTCAATTTAAAAAGTTCTTAATTGAAAAATAATTTTTGGCCACCCTGTACATTTTTAGGCAGTGGAAATGATTCAAAAACATTAAATAGATGTCTCGTAACTAGTAGTCACATAAGTTTTTCTTAAAACCTATCATTGTGACTTTGGTGATTTTTTCAATATGCATCTGGAGATGCAGTATTTCAACAAAAAAATTCATTACTTCCAAGTGGTTGGGAGATAGTCAATAATAATATAGGAATGAATAAAGGCTTCAAAAAATGTACTGATATACATAGCATTCCATTTTAAAAAAAGGCACTCGATCCTGTAATTTCGTCTTGGCTCGCCCTATAAATTCGAAAATAATTTCCGGTTATAGACTTTTTTTACTTAGTTTACTTGTTGTTTTTTTTAATTTCTAGCCATCGTAGAACTCGAGATATCAAGTCCGACGCACTATTGCCCCACCCTGTGTATGTATACGTACTGTACGTGCCCTCCCTGCCGTTTATTTTGGCAAAAAGGCCGAGCATAAAAAAATTGATTTTTGATTTGTGAGCGGAAACATTTTTGGTGATTTTTTTCCACTCACTCATCAATTTTTTCATTTTCGAATGAAAGAAAATATTTGTTTGTTTGCTGCTCCGACGCATTTTTAATGGTTGTGCCCCTCCTGTTAATTTGTTCTTGATCCGCCACTGACAATACCCGCGAACTTAGTGTGATAGTGTTACTAGCGCCACCTGTGGCATGTCTTGAGTCTTCACATTTTGCGGATCGGTTTTCATCGGAATTCTCATAAACGTCCGTAATCCTGGTCTTTATTATTCATGCTTTGATTACATCAGTAACAATGTTGCCCAGTTTTATTATAAACCATGAGAAGATGATTTTTGTTATTTTATCGCTTCTGGGTATGCGCCAACTGGTCTCATGTGGTTTCGTATGGAGAAATCCTCTTCGCGAAGTATTTAATAATATAATTATTGGAAAAAATTTAGTATGCTGGAAGGTTTTTTCGTCGCGATCTCGTTTTCAATGAAAGAACGCGTTTTTTAACATAAAAACGGATTTAGATCAAAATTCTGACGTGACCCGCGTAATCTGAATCCGGATTCGGATTCTGCGCGTCAAAATACATAAGAATGACGTGACCTGGTCAAATAGGTATCACTTTTTTTTTTGTAAACCCGTGTAATTTGAACGACAGAAATTATTATGAAGTTATGCATTTGACAACTTATTGACAGTAACCATAGCAACTAGAAAGTGTTCAAGCAAACACACTCCACATAGAGTCTAAACCAACTAATGAGTTCGACAATTTTTGAAATTTAAATTAATAATTTCGATTGAATTTTCCTAAATATTGTATTGTTAGTAGTATGAAAAGGTCGCATGCACCTCGGCTTGTATCGTATATTTACACTTACAAGCCTTGGTACTTAAATAACTATTTACAATCGACACATAAAGTAGGCTTTGTTACTCACATTTGACAACGCAAAGTTGACTTTTACCTGGGAGCCATGAGTAATGTCATTTTAACGCTCGTTCGTCTCCCATGACGACGAGCGGTAAAGCACTTTAACGCGCGCTCGCGTGCATCTGTCCTTACACAAGTTTGGTTAGAAAATTGACGATGTATTTTTATGAAATAAGAATGCTCCAAAACTGTTGTTAATGTAATGAAAGTTGATGTTAGAGTAATAATTAAATACCTAATTTATTTATAAGAAAAATGAGAACTTAAATAAATTGACAACGTTGTGTTTTGTTCGTCTGTTTAGTTTAACCAGATATACAAGGTATACTCACAAAATGGTGAAGAATCGCTGTTTTCAGCCAAACTTCAACTTAATTATTTCTTTTATTTTGATATTTTCAAGTGGTTGTGGATAAAAATCATGTGTGTAATGCGAGCACAAAGCGTCATTGTCGCTCTCAAGTGTTTGACGTGCGACTCTATCGAGCGACAATAAGGCACTTTGCGCTCTTTATACACAAATAGTTATTATATGACACAAATGCTTAGAAAGTATTTTAAAACACGGAAAAGTTAAAACTAAACAGTAGAACGTTATTTAAAAATAACTGGAACTATCGAAATTTGAAACATACCTGCCTTATTTAACAAAACGACTGCGACGAGAAAACAAACCACCAGCCTATCGATAAAATCTGATCAATTTCCATGCTAAGCAACATTATTTGCAAGCTTGTTCCTCTTAAATAATGGTTTTATTATAAGGGCGAGCTTTAATATCAGATAAATCTAAAAATAAGTTGGCGCTCTCAGTTCAACCTCACCGTTCTGGAAGAAAGGTCGCTTTTGTAGAAAGGACGCATCTGTTCTATTCTTGTTGAAATTGTTCAGAATTCGAAACTTCGTGCAAGGAAAGTAATTGTTTGCTAACAGCGGGGGAGGTTAACCACTATGTTTAGCAAGTTCCTGTTTCTTCACCCCACCACTCCTCGTATCTACTTCAGATTAACTACTAGGAGTTGTTTGTTACCTTCGATCTTTCCAGTTGTACAAAGCGAAAACAAATAGGAATGTATCGTTTATTTTTTTATCGTCTTTTGTATTTAAAGGCGTGGGTTTCTAATTATGGGCAAATATACTACATTAATTTGTTTGGATTTAGTTCTTCAATTATTACGTAATTGTTGAATCGTTAGTTACAATGATAATTATATAAATATTACATACGTAGATATCAGAAACGTTATTACAAGAGTTATTAATGTTTACAAGCCTTAACCTCCGACGCGACGCAGGACTGGTGTTTAACTCGTATATTTGTCTGTGTATCGGTGGCTTCATAATTCAAAAATGTGTTGCTCGATTTAGTTTTGCATGCATTGCTTAACGAAGGGAAATACTGTAATTGTGAAAAGTCACTTTCCGAGATTTCGTCGAATTTTCACGTGCTATAATAGACTATAGTCTTTTAATTCCATCAATCAGTCAGTCTGTCTGTCTGTCCAGTGGCGGCTGGTGAAATTTCAATATTTTTTTTTGTCATATGCATTTGACTTTTCATAAAAATACAACAATAGACTTTGGAGTTTATGAAAATATTTTCATTACTAACTGAGATACAACGAATTGAAATATTGTAATTTGTTAAATTGTAAATTACAAAATTTCAGTTCATTGTATTTCAGTTAGTAATGAAAATATTTTCACAAACTGCAGAATCTATTGTTGTATTTTTATGAAAAGTCCAATGCATATGACAAAAAAAAAATAAAAATAAACAGGAGTCCCTAGACCCAGGGGAGGCTAACGAATTTTCAAAATTTTTTTCGCAAACGGCTTTTCCAAAATTTTTTAGGGGTCATTAGAGAAGTGCTTCTCTAGGTGTTATTTCCCATATTTCGTATGGGTCCCATGCGCCACAGACGAGAAAAAAAATATTGAAATTTCACCAGCCGCCACTGTGTCTGTCTGTCAATCTGGTGTCTGTTCATTGGCGCTATATTTACAAAACTACTTGACGGAGACAAATAATATTTGGTAGATAGTTGACGCTATTACCGACGAAGTCATGGGATATATTTCCAGTGAAAATATACAAGGTGAACGAACCTTAAAAAGATATTAAGGAAAAAAATGTAACGGAGGATAATCATCTTTGGCATATAGTTAACACAAATATCAATGAAGAAACCTGTCGTCATACTTTTAGTGCAAAATATTAGATTTTTTTCAACTCATTCTCCCTCAAAATAAATAATGAAAATAGAGCGCGTGAAAACGCAGTGTGACGTCACACCACTCCTGGCGGTCGACTCATGAATTATAAAGACAACGATTACGGACGCTAACGGGAATTCCGATGAAAACCGATCCGCAAAATGTGAAGAAAGAAGATGGCGCTAGTAACACTAGCAAAAATGTCATTAGCCAATGAGCAGCTGTTCCAGTGTGCTAATGTTATTAGCCAATGAGCAGCTCGCGCTCCAGTGTGCTCGTGAGCGCTGCGCCATCTATAACGCCTGTTTCTTTCTTCCAGTTTCACGGAAATGTTGAAAGCATGGCACGTGAGTTATCTCTATCTTTAGTATTCATGGGTCGACCGCTCACCTGTTTGTAGTTTCATACGGCACGTGCGACGGACGTGCTAATTTCGTTCATATCTTTAAGTATTCTGTAGATTTTGTTATTAACATGGATTAAAAAAAAGGGTTATATAAACATTTTAAAACTCCAGACTGCAAAAGTACATCGGTGTCTATTCCCAATAAAATATTTATTTCATTACCAAGTGATAAAAGTATTAGGAATTTGTGGCAGCAAGTTATGCACAGGGAGAAATTTATTAGTAATAAAGGGACGAAGAATTGTGAAGATCATTTTAACGTAAGTGCAATAGGTTATTATTAAAAATTATACAATACCTAATAAGCTTGAAGAGGATATGGAAATTTATATGTATTAAAATATCTTTCACTTGCACATAACCAGCGTCATCGCCGTAATTTTGCCTGGCTGACCTATTAAGGTAGATATATATCCAGTTAACCTACTTCTGTAATTTGACACCCCGCATTTCAACACTTTTGTAATCTTTATTATTATTAAAATATTCCATAACCATAATAATGTCTACACACAGCAAAATGTTGAAGTCAGCCTTAACGTATCCATTTTATGGAGAACACATAATTTTATGTATAAAAAATAACAGAATCAAATAAGTTACATAAAATAACACCACACCTGCACAATGTACAACGAAAGCTCTTAAACTGAATATAACCGCATAACTCATGGAACCAGTGGAGTGGTATGACATCACAAATGCTCGCTCGGCGCCGTCGGCGGTTTCAAATATGTTACGAATTCGAAATCAAATATTGGGGTTAATATTAATGCTAGCGGCCTAATTTTTTCACTACAAACTTAAAGGGTTAAATACTTACGGAAAATTCAAAAATAAATTATAAAGTAAATATCACTAAATGAGACCATTAAGAATCCTGTGGTGAAAATAATATTTGGAATGTGGTTGTTGATACTATTACCAAGGAGAAAACCTGATATACCTACTTTTATACATGTACAGGGTGATTACTTTTAAAAAATAATGAATATACGACGGAAGAAAATTATACTTAGAATGCCACTACTGCCAGGAAGAAAATATAATATACTTTTAGTAAAAAAAAATTACGCCGACAAAATAATTAAAAAATGAAGGGTGCCAAACGGGGGGGGGAAGTTTTGTGTGAATACCTTTACAGATTTTTTGTGTGAATAATAAAACAATTTCCCGGGAACTTTGCTTAGGTAAACATCAACGTGCTAGGTCTTTTGGTTGCGGAGCAGTGATGTACAGGTCGGACGAGAACATTAAATTCATTACTCTGCTCATAAAATACAAATTAATAATATAATATATTTTTTAATCTAAAACATTCCTAAGCTGTGAAAGGGGGTTGAAAAATCGACTTCTTGCTTAATTGCCATTGAAAATTGCTATACGTCTCCACCCGTTGATCTGTACGTACACATGTACGGAAAACTCTCTACAGGTAGCAATCCTCAAACTCAAAAATGAAACAATAAATTGATCTCAAAAATTTTATCGTGTTATCACTACATATTTGTTAACAAAATATAAATATGTTAATATGAAGGTCAAATCTATTAATAAGAAAATACGAATTTTTCTCTAAGGCTGCCAATATAATGTGTGAATTTGCAACGGTAAGTGTAGCAAGCCGGAAACCTTTTTACCTTTCGAAATAGACACCAAATATATAGGGAAGAAATAAAAATAAAGGATAGAGGCAACTTTGTTCTAGGATTAGCAGTTTTTGAAAAAATTTAGTGTCAGTGTATGATTTCCCCTTTGGTGGTTGGTGGGTCGGTGCTGCAATTAGTTGCCACTAGATTTCCACCTTCTTTATTAAACAAGTTTTACATATATTCCCTCCGCCGTTTTACCTCGTATTTAATCTTGAATGGTGCCACTCCTTCGCTGTTGGTACACTGTTTATAATAACAAATTAGGTACAAATTTAAAAAAATAATCATAATATGGGGACACTCGAATTGCGCTCACATTAAAATCAGGTACTTTTTCCCATACAGAACTGCGCTCACTGCTCCAAGGTACTAACAGTAGGAATAACTAAATATTGTCTAAATGTTGGTTGTGGCATTTTCTTAATTTGTCTGTGTTTCTTATTGGGATACAGAAAAATTAAGGAATAACTAACAATCTAACAAACAAACAAACTAACTAACGAAGATTTTATGAGCGAAAAACCACAAGACAGTCGAGTGGATCAGTTTATACAAAATTATATCGAAAGTGACTCTATATTTCCACCGACAATATGGGCTGCAAAAACAGCAAGTATTTTAAGGACCACAAGTGCATGTGAATCATTTCATTCAAAGTTTAAAAGTGAATCGGACCTAACCTAATCAATATGGCGGATCCAACATGGTGCATCTAATATGGCGGACCCAAATATGGTGGATGCAATTTGAACCCTGCCTATCACCCATGTCTAACTCCGTGAGATAAACAATCATTAAGTCATAATAGACATTACTATATGTTTTACTCGGTCTCCCTTTGCTTCATGGTACATCGAACAGCATCACGTCTTTTATCGTGGTTACTTTTTAAGCGTACGATCTCAATAAAATTTAATATTTTTATGTTATGACTGTCTAATGTTTAATTTTTTTTAAATGTATCCAACCAATAAAAACTAATCATACGAAGCGTTGTTTTACATATGAAATAAATTTGGAAATATTGTGCTATATTAACTAAAAATGAAAATTTACGTGTCTTGAAAATGTGAAATCTATAATACTGAACCAAAGTAAGAAATGGTGAGCGCAGTTCGAGTGTCAAATTAGGAGTTCATTAGGGATGTGAGCGCAATTCAGTGGCACCGAATATTATACACATAAAGGGATCTACACACGACCCAGCGGCAGGAAGCAGACCAACCGACTTTTTCGGTACACTTTGAAGATTGCCATGCGAACTCGTAAAAGTGAGCTGGTCTGCTGGATTGAAGTGGTCTGCTCGATTGTCGGTACGCTTTGAAGACCTGGAATTCCAGCAGACCAGTTCACTTTTACGAGAGTTGTTATGGTAATTTTCAAAGTGTACCGAAAAGGATGGTTGACTGGTTGGATGGATCGTATGTAGACCCTTTAACTCGTATTGAATAAAACAACTTGCCGGTGTGCACTTTTGATTCTACCAACGATTGTTGGTATAATTTTGCCAAAATTACATACATTTAAGTATAAACAACTGATAACAGAAATAATAATGTAGTATTTCGAAAAGGTCATCTATTGAATCAAAATATTTTTGTATTCTTTACCTTCACTATTAGAACTTAAAATTGAAGCGATATAATTACAGATTAGATACTAGTGTTTTTATTAACACCAATATTATCAGTATTACTAAAAATAACTCAGCTTAAGCCTTATTTACACAGTGCGGTACATAACTGAGTCACTAGTGCAAGTTTATTGTTCACTGCCTCTCGGCACTCTGCTAATGGCGTTTTAAGTCACGACTAAATTCCCATTATAGAATCGTAAACGGTTTAAGTTTTATCAAACGTAATGTCTACACAACTACATTAATTGCGCAAAAACTTATGTTGTGTTGACTATATTACAAGTACGTTTTTTCCGAATAGAAATGTTATTGGATTTAACTATTTACTAGTTATATACTGACAGAATTTCGTCATTTTGTTCTAATTTTTTTGCAAAATGCATGAGCAACTTTATTTGTAGCATTTGTTCTTGGCACCAATATATAGTACATACTAAGAATTTGTTTAAACAATTTTTATTGTATTCGCCATGATTCGAGACTATAAATACTTCCACATCTAGAGGCAGTATTACTACGGGAGCCCACCCTAACTGTACGTGCATCTCTCCCCATCCTTGGGGACAATGTTTTTCATAAGAGTTGGCTGGACTTTCAAAATGGCGTCCGTTTATACAAAAAATTACAAATATGTTTTTGTCATTTAACACAAAAACTAGAAAAGATGGAGAAAAACTTTCTGCACAAAAAACAAAGTACATACAATTTTTTATTTTATTCTTATACAATATTTGGATAGGAGTTACCATTTTCCAGATAAATGATTCAGCTCTTAAAATAAAATATGAAATTCAATATAAAACGTAAGTAACACCTCATTTGCTTTCAGATTCACTATCGCTGTCTCCCGATACATAGAATATTTCTTCCAAGTCTTCTTCCTCTATTGCTTCATTTATGATCCTCACTTTCGTCTATTATGATTTGATTTGGAATCATCTGAAGAATGTCAGTAAGCGATTGACTCAGTCTGCTAAACACCAAAGAGGTTCTCCATTTTCTTGCCATTCATAATCATTCCAAGGCTTTGGAATATTGTGAATACCTTCCTCGGCTAATCGCCAAATACGCGTTTGGTAAACACTCCTTTTAATATGCTCGATAAGGCAAGCTATTGATGGTGGAATCGAAGAAAAATCAACTTTAGGGTAAATTGATAGACAAATCTTTGTCACCACATTTCTGTCTAATGGCAATTAGGCGAAGCTCGTCCACGCTAGAGCATTTCTTTGATCCATATAAGGCACATGTAAACTCCTCTAATGATGCGACTAATTTATTATCAATATTCCAGCTGCTCCCCAAATCTTGAAATGTTCGGATATATTTGGTATATTTGGGAGAAAGTAACGTTTTTTCCCTTAAAGGCGCTGACTGAGTCGCATCCAATAAATGAATGAAGGCCCAATAATGCTGAACATTTAGCAATTTTAGAGGGTCCGTACTCTTCTGCTAATGCGGATATGTTAATAAACCTTCTTTTATTGCCAAATCCGGTAATTTACATTTAATTTTATTGGAATGAGCCAGCAGAATCCAAAAGATGTGTCACTATCAACTCTTAACTCTAATCTGTTCATAACCCATTGTTACCGTTTTCGAGATAAATGTCTGCAAATTATAATATTATTATTATTATTAATTTTTTTCAGTTTATTTTACTTTTTGTTATGTTGATAATATAAAGTTATATTATACGCCTTATTATCAAAGTTACTTCCTCTAAATGATTTACCGATATATGAATTTCCATGTTTTCTTAATTTTGGACTCATTTATCTGGAAAATGGTAACTCCTATCAAAATATTGTATACAAAACAAAAGAGAGAACAGAACAAAATTGTAGAAAATTATATGCGCGTAGTTTTTGTGCGCTAAATAACAAAAACAACATTGGCAACATTTTTTTTTCAACTATGGCCGCCATTTTGAAAGCACAGCCAGTTTTTTTTGGGTGACATGTCTAAAATTGTTTCATGAAATACATTGCCCCCAAGTATCCAGGGGGGTGCACGTACAGCTAGGGTGGGCTCCCCTGGAATTAGATTATAGTTCGATCTTATTCCGTTGAACGGTTGAGAGGTAAATAGGCAAATGAAGTAAGTAAAAGTCAATAAAATCGGTATTTAGTGTATATATAAGAGAAGCTAAGGTCACAAAACATTTTTTGGCATTAGCCACCCTCATTACCAACCCCCACCTCATTATTAAAAGGGGTGAAAAGAATAAAATTGACATTTAGTGTGTGTACAAGAATCAAGAGCCTCATTTTTTTTTACTTTATCCACCCCCACTACCACCCCGCTTCCACCACCCTCACCATTACCGAAGTGGCATATCGTTTTATGGGTTTGTGGGGTAGATGATTTCAAATATTATATTACTAAAGTTCCATAAACAATTATTTCCACATACAAATTTGTTTCGTTGTGAGAGACTTAGATAGAAAATTTGGATGCGGAAGTAGTGATTACTTGGGCAGTTTTTTTTACTAAACTTTTGGAAAGCTATAATAATGAAGGTATTGTATATTGTGTTAGAGAAGATATGCCAATATGACGTAACAATGATTGTATAATAGACTTCATATGAAGGCACTTACTGAACATTAATATAAACAGTTTTGGGAAGGTGTAATATCGTTATTTTCATAACACAAAGTCGAGAAGCAGGGATTTCCCGGGTTAGTGCGATGCATTCAGGTTTTTTTTTCATTTTAAACAAAAAACATAGTTTTTTTTGTTTTGAACGGTTTTTTTTGTTTAAAACAGGTTTTTTTTTTAGGTTTTAAGTGGTATATTGAAAACAGGTTTAAAACGTTTAAAACTGTATTCAACTAAAATTAAATAGGCACACTATGTTTGCTACTACTACTTGATGTCAGATGGCGCTCTTAAATAGATTTTACAGCACTACAAATAAAATGCTCAGTTTAGTGCACGTGACCAATATATCGGAATTATTTATCGGAATGGACCATCATCGGCACTTTTCCTGCGTTTCCACAAACTCCAAAATAATAAATCTATTTAAAACATCGCACTGTGTTTTAAACAGTTGTTTAAAACATCGCATTGTGTATTAAATATGTTTTAAACATGCCACATTACAGCACTAGTGATATCAGCGTTATTTCAATTATTGCAATTATTATTAGTCACTGTTATTGAATTTTGTATCGAATTAGAGTTTTCCGAAATTTTCTCTATAAAAATATAATTATGGAAGATATTAGTGATGAATGAATTTATTCCTGCCGACATTCAGAACACTGCTGATGAGGTAACTACAAGTTTATTACCAGGAAAGTCCAAGATAAGATATGAACAACCTTGCAATCAATTTTATGAATCATGCGGAAGGAGAAACCTGAAAACCTTTTTTTTTGTGGAAACGGTAATTTTTCCTTATTTTGGAGAGAAAGTTTCCAGGTTAGTTAAGTCATCAACTCTTTAGATATTCTACTCTACTTACGCTAAGACTGAAGATCGATATCGATAATACTAAATGTCATAAATTAACAACTTTCTTAAAGCGGTAGCACGAGAATTATAAAGCCAAAAAATCTAAAGTACTTAAAGCAATAAGTTTCTTTGTGATGCTGAAGACAAGAAATTCTTGATGATGAAAGTGACTACTATATTTTTTCTTGAAAAATAATAGTTATGATTTATTTTAGCTAGCAGTTCTAAGGTAGGGAGAACGTTTACCATAACAAATGGTGCTTCCTAAAGTATACATTACCTAGATATATATACTGTAAATATGTTAAGTCTACGTCCTCTCAATCTAAAGTATGATCATTTTTTTATGCGTTAGAAAAAAGGAAAATGTACTACAAAGTGTTTGAATTTACACTTGTTAAAATACCCAAAATGGTGGCTTTCCAACGCCTGCCCAGTACGGGGGCAATTGTTTCAGATGTTCTTCTGCCAGGTGCTGGCAGGTGCTGGAGCTGATATAATAACAAATGGTCTGGGGATGCACCGAAGCGGGTTTTTTCTGCTTCAGCCGAATACCGAATATTTATCCCAAATTTCGCCGAAGCACGAAGCTTCGGCTGAATCATATACCGAAAAAGGAACATCCTGAAAAAAAAACAATAGCAATAAAATAATACTATAAAAATAATTTTTTTGAAGAAACGTTTTATTTTAAAAGTGAATACTTCTCATAAACCGAAACAGGCAAGTGAAATAAACGATACAATTGTTGAAATGAGAATAACAAACATAGCTAACGAGCATATCAAATATTTGTAAAAAAAAACATACGAACTACTTAAACAGAAAAATAATGCGTATATTTATTTGTCAAAAACTAAAAAAATATAAATTTTCTTGTCTTGTCGTTTTGGCCATTTTGAATATATTTAGTAATTTAGTCTTACTTGTTCCAGGTTCAAACACGAAATGAGACATATATTAGGCTTGTTTTGATTCTGACAAGAACAGTTAACGGTTCTAGAGTAATTCACATAAAAAAACAGTTAAGCGTAGTTTATTAAAATTGTTAATTTATTAAACTGCCCAAGACGGGAACGGTTCTAAAACTGTGAAAATTTAGAACCAAAACAAACCTATTCTAACTTCCAACCACGCGTAGCTAATTTGCGAGTTTTGACAAGTATTTTCTTGCTGCATGCTTCGGCCGAAGCAGTATCGACGAGCGGCCGAAGCCGGATACCTGAAAAATAGGCCAAATCATCCGAATACCGAAGCCGAATCGATGCTTCGGCGCATCCCTACAAATGGTGGTTGAAAATCTATCACAGGGATATATGAAAGAATCAATAGAAAATAAGAAAAAATGGCGAACAAGATACCGATCGGCCAAGAATGTATTGTCATGATTTAGCGAAAAATATCCCGATTGGCGAAGAATATACATACTTTCATGGCCATGCCGCCGATTTCTTCTAAAAGCTGCCCTTTCAAATACTTAAAATTCTGCAATAAATTTAACTAAATCAAAGAAATGTGTTATTAATATTTATAAATAAATATTTCAAGTGAATTTTCTTATTTTTTAAATGCGGTACTGAAAATATTTTCCGCACCGTTCGGGAAATATATCTCGCATTTGTCCGGAAAATGACGATTTACCACACATAAAATAAGTAATGGAAATCCCATTTATTGCACGCTCGTAGGAACAATAATTTTTTGTAATTCACAGCAAAACATTGATTTTACATACAGCCACGAAGAACCAAAGTGTTACTTTTCCTGCCTAGTCAGGTTTCTTCGGAAACAAAGCACGTCACACATGCACATAAAATAAATAACCTCATGAAATTTCGAGTTCAATTTCCACAGTAACCAAAGAACTCGATTCTATGATTTTTATAGAAATTACGTTATAAATATAAAATACTACAAAACATTACAAAATTATTGTTAATTATTATAAACAGTCGACAAAAAATTATATGATCAACACAACAGCTTTGCTACCTTGGCTGGGTCCTAGCCCGACTATGAAATAGTAGTGTAGTGTATGCAGTGCAGTGCAGTAAAACTGATACTTTTCTGCCTAGTTAAATAACAGTTACGAAACTAAAATCATGTAACAATGTCTCGAACGCGCATGATAACGCCATACAGAAAAACAAATATTTCAAACAGTTCTTATAGGTAAAATCGTTAAAATGTGCAAAAACGACTTTGTGGATATGATTGTTTATAATTTCCACATATCATAAAAAACGTGTTCGTTAAAGTGTAATCAGTGGAAAATAAACAAATGGTCTAACTTGTTGGGACCAACTTAGGCGGTACGATTTGAAGTTTGTCGGTACCAGGGACCGAAACCGAAATTTATTTCGGTTCGGTTACGGTTTCAGAGCAGCGTTAATTTGGTTTTCGGTTTTGGTTTTCCAGAATCTCTCATTTCGGTTTCGGTTACGGTTAGAAAAAATTCGTAATTACGGTGCGATTTTCGATTAAATTAATTAAATTAATGCTTGCAGGGACTGAAAACGAAATTTATTTCGGCTCGGTTTCGGTTACAGTTACCTAACGTACGCCATTTTCGGTTACGATTTCGGTTTTCAGAGGAGCGTTAATTTAGTTTTCGGTGTCGGTTTTCAAAGCAGCGCCAATTTGGTTTTCGTTTACGGTTTCGGTTTTCCAGAATTGTAATTACGGTGCGGTTTTCGGTTACGGTTTCGGTTCGGCCGGCCTGACAAACTTCAAAGCATACCACCTAAGTTGGCCCCAACAAGTTAGGTCGTCTGTAGACTCCTTTTAAGTAGCGACGCAAATGTTCGCCCGCCTGCATCTCAGAATCCTCAGAAGGCACTAATATCGAGCATTCTACTAATCACTACTTGACTTAGTACCTATAGTACCGACGCGCGACGACGCACAGTGTGGCATTACGAGTTTTTGAGGTCAAAATTCGACTCCCCTTTGTAATTCAACCAAAATCAATAAATTTGGGCTCAAAATTTTCGTAATACTGAGCACTTTAATGAAGAACTGCAAAAATTGCAATCGAGTTTATTTTTGACACATGACTGCTGTCAATAGCCTGTAAAAAATGTGAAAACCCTATAAAGGCAGAAAATTTGATTTTTTTTTAACCATTCTATTTAAATGAAATAATAAAGTTTTAAAATATGACAGATGTATTGGAGCGGAACCTCCTTAAGTTACATTATTAAGTTTCTCAGAAAGAAAATTGAATAAACTTGTTAAGATTCGTTAAAGATTTAAGGTTTTAATTTTTTGAGTTTCCTCTAAAACTGTATTTATTTATTTATTGTTGACTCTTTTCATCCTTAAAATTCCGATTCTGCAAGTCAACAATTATGATAAAACATGATATTGATGGATTTCCAAAGAGTTATATATAGGAAATAACAGTGTCTAGATTCTGCTTTTATATTTTTTTACAGGCTTTTGACAGCTGTCAAAGTGCTCGGTATTACAAAAATTTTGAGCCCAAATAGATCGATTTTGGTTGAATTACAAAGGGGAAGTCGAATTTTGACCTAAAGAACTCGCAAATGACACACTGTGCGACGTAGATATTCAGTTACAAGATAAGGAGCATCGTTACCGACAACGCTGCTAATGTGAAAAAAATGTCGAACAACGATTTCGAAAAATGTGGAAATGGATATAATCACTTATTGCTGTGGTGCACAACAGTCAGTTATTGGCTCAATCTCTCAACATGGAAAAATATTACCAGTCAAGTTATCCCGGTCATAAAATATTTTCGAAATAATAGTCATGCAAGAGCTGAGTTTTCTTGTAGAAATGACTCTGCCTTAACATTACCAACAGAAGTTCGCTGAAATTCTATTTTTGACTCCTTGGAATCATATATAAAAAAACTGCAATATTTTAATAATCATATGCGAGGATGAAAATGAACGAGATAATATTGATGTCAATATTAGAAGGCGAGTGACTGATCTCAATTTGAAGAGAAATTATAAATCGCTTATAGAAAGACTAAAACCAGCGGCCGTTTGTTTGGATAGGCTGCAAAGGGAAAATTGCACATTATCAAATGCAGTATTTTACTCAAAAAACAACTATAACCCCGTACCATTTATTAACATTTATGATCAGTTCAAAATATATGGATAATAGACCCGACCTTATCTCCAGAAGAAAAACGTAAAGCACTATATGTGGTGCAGAAGAAAATTTTTCGTTGGGAATTTTTTAACTCGTTTAAGTTTCTTTCCAAATCTCAGCTGTTTGTCGGCTCGTTAATGTCCAAACCCGCAGTAAAAGGATTGCAAAATGATTCTGCCTGGTGGATTTGTCATTTCAGTCCACAATCCTGAAAAATTAATAATAAAAGAAGAGGTTATGCAATTAACCATCGGTGTTGCATCTTCAGCCTCTGTAGAAAGGATATTTTCGACACTTGGCTCGGTCCACAACGACTTGAAAGATAAATTGGGGGTGGACAAGAAATCGAAGATGACCTTTTTAATGAAACAATTGAATAGAAATTAATATTCTGAATATTTTTATAGTATGTATTGTCTACTGTACTCACTCACGTTACGTTTATTATACATGCTGTTCTCTCTAGTAGAACTTGATTTTGTTTTCGATATTTCCATATTCCTTATTACCATTTATAATGAAGTTTCATGACATTTATAGTTTATTAAAAAAATGTAATTAAAAAAAATCAGAAAAATCTGGTTTAAATCACCTAAAAAATTCTCGATTTTTTAAATAATAAAAAAAATCATGATTTTTTTCCACCATGTTTTTTAACGCTATTGCTCTCCATAACTGGGGTGCGCATGGTCAGAAATCGATTCTGCACCCCAAAGACTATAGGAAACAACCATAATATTGTACTTAACCTACAAACTGCACCATGCAGATAATGCCAACATGGTTGGCGAAACACACGTCGACAATAGTATTCGTGCGTAGTGTTCAAATGTTTGGATGATTAAGGAAACTCCTTCAATCTCACACGGTTTCAACCCCTTCCAGGTCGATTGTACAACTCTGTAATGATTTATCGAAAAAAGTTAGTCCACACGTGTACCTATTGGATCTTCACATTCCATGAATTTAATATCTAAAATGTATCATTTGTTTTTCTCTTTTTCGGTATGTCAATTCTATCCAGAGGCTTCTGTAATTTAGCAATTTAGCAAACTGGAGAATACGAAAAGAAGAAAGAAATAAATAACGATCGACAACACCTAAGTGCAACTTTACAATTATACAACTACAACTAATTCAACGTTTATATGATTATTAGAATTCCGATTGAACAATTTACGAGATTCGTTATGGCGAGGAAGCAATAATCATTTATTATTTTTAGATAAAACAAATTGAATTATTCGTACTCAACTCAATAAATTCCAAAGAACTTACAGTTTTATTTTTCTTTATATTCTTTTTTTTTAATATATCTATAAACTTAACGTTTTATATATCTTTTCCAAAAGTGATTCGTATTCACAGTATATGGTCACATTACGAAGAAGAATGCGAATAGTGTAAATTTGCCTTTGTAAAGTTCATAAAACCAAAAAAATCGGTAACATCTCCATGTTCTGGAAAATTACGCATATTTCCAAAACGGCTAATGGAGCCCTCACGAATATTAAACAAAATGAAAATCAATTGCAGGAGTTATCGTGGACGTAAATGTCTTAACCTGATCTCGGGCACGAATTTTCGACCTTATCACCATATTTACCTGTTACTTCGGTACATGGAAGTAAACAAGATACTTCAACTAATATAATATTCGTCTCGGTTTATAAAAATCGTATTGATTTTAAATTATATGTAAAAAACAACTTTTTATTATTATTTAGGTGTACTAAAACGAAAAAAATAATAAATTGTGTATTATGTATTATTATCTTAAAAGCTTGTCGCGCACTTAAGACAATTAATTTAACATCATATATTTTATTTTTTTCGTTTTAGTACTCAATAATAAAAACTTTTTTTTTTAAGTTTTTTTTTACGTACAATTTTATTTTTGAATACTTAGTTACGTCTTAACCTATGCTTTTCTTATAATGCATCGACCATCTTCCGACTCCATCATTAGACTCTGAGTACCACCTAGGGCCAGAGTACTCATCGAGACAAATTCAACGAGCCCAAACTCGAAACTCCTTTATATTATTGTCGAGTTCCATAATATTGTACCATAATTATTATGGTACCATGATATTGTACTGTCATCAGAATTGCTCTAGTATGCCAAATTTTAACTCAACTGGACGTCGTATCTCGAAGGGATTCCATTATATTATTGTTGGGTTCCATGATATTCTACCATTGGTACCATAATATTGTATTGTCATCAGAACTACACGTGTATGCAAAATTTCAGCTCAATCGGACGTATCGTATCTCGAAGAGGTTCCATTATATTATTGTTGGATTCCATAATATTGTACCATTGGTACCATAATATTTTTTGTCATCAGAACTACACGTGAATATAAAATTTCAGCTCAGTTAAACGTCGTATTTCGAAGGGGTTCCATTATATTACTGTTGGGTTCCATAATATTTTACCATTGGTACCATAATATTGTACTCCCATCAGAACTGCACGTGTGTGCAAAATTTCAGGTCAACTGGACGTCGTGCCTCAGGGGTTGCATATTATATTGTTTAGTTCTACTCGATTTTAGTAAAGCCTTCGATACATTGAATCCACTTATTTTACTCTCTAAATTGCATTATTTCGGTTTTTCTAATGATTGCATTAATTTCTTTAAATCTTACTTAACCAGCAGGGAACAATGTGTAGCTGTAGCAATAGACAATAAAACTATTAAATCCACATTTGCACCACTATATCGAGGGGTACCTCAAGGGAATATTTTAGGGCCCCTGCTATTTTTAATATACGTAACAGACATGAATGGTGAAATCCAATATTCTAGTGTAATGCAATATGCAGATGATTCTCAGTTAACTCTCGATGTTTGCCCAAGTAATAAAGTAGTTGCACAAGAAAATATTTTAACAGATTTAGAAAAAATTAAAACATTTTCCTTGCATCATAACTTAAAAATTAATGCATCGAAATCTGTTTTATTGATAGCAGGCTCAAAATCTTCCAGGGATAAACTGTCTGATTTTGTTGTTAAGATTAGTAATGATGAAATACCTAAATTAAGTGAAGCAAAAAATTTAGTCATGGATGATGCGCTTACTTTTCAATCGCATATTTCTAATAAAGCAAGATTGGCATTTAGTCAATTGAAAAGTTTGTACCCATATAAAACGTGCATGTCACCTACTGCTAAATATCGCTTATGCAACAGTCTTGTACTCTCAATCCTTGATTATGGCGATATAGTATATAACAATTTCATTAGTGCCGCTACATGTCGTCTGATACAAACAGTTCATAATGCTTGCATGCGCTATGCGTACAATATTCCCTTTAGAAATCACATTACTCCTTACCTAAATCAAAATTCTATCCTAAATATGAAAAATAGACGTATATCACACATGTACGGACTCATTTATAAAGTGATGACTACTGGTGGGCCCCACTGCCCACGAAACAAGTTCTTGGTCCATAATTATGATCAAAATACAAGGCATATACAAGATTTAAGAATACCCAAACACAAATCCTCCGCTTACCAAAAGTCATTAACATATATGCAATCCATATGAGGAACAGGCTGGATCCAAATATTAAAAAGTTATCTACAAAAACATTTAATTCTAATATAAAAAGTATGCTGCTTGCCGATCAAAATGTTGCCACCTAAAATCAGCGGTACCCATCCCTGCATGCACCATTTAATAACGAAATTTCAACTTTAAATTGTTCTGATTGATCTCCCTCCCCTGCACCAGTGGCGCCACATCGCAGCACATTTTTATTCTTCTATTATTGTATGTACTTAGTTTTAAGTTGTAGATTACCTCCTTGTTAGGGCCATTGGAAGAGCACCATCTAGGTGAAATGGTACCCATTTACCAATTATATATTTTTTTATGGTAAATAGATTTTTTTTTTTGTCTCAGATTACTCTGGTCTTACAGTCTAAATCGGCTATTGTTAGCAAGATAGAGACTGCGACCCTACTGTTCTCTATTATTATTATTATTATTATTATTATATTATTGTTGGGTTCCATGATATTCTACCATTGGTGCCATAATATTGTATTGTCATCAGAACTACACGTGTATGCAGAATTTCAGCTCCATTGGACGTCGTTAAGTGGTTCAAAATTGACTTGCAAAAGCGTCAGGTTCGTTGTTTCAGATACCTGGAATCTCCATCTGTCAAATTTCATGTAAATCTGCAAAAATATTGCAATTACGGCAGCCATATTGGATTCCCCGTTTTGAATTTTTAGTTTTTGATATCAGATTCGGTATGAGCCACTCCTAAAATACCTAACTACCACTTTTATTGAAATTCCGACGAAATTTACAATGGCACCTTCGCCAAATTTGCATTAAAAAAAAATCTCGTTTCCAATTTTTCTTGCCTTATACACTGGACATAACTTGAAATTATTACGCAATACCGCCAAGTGAGAGACCTTACAGGTTAAGAAAGATTTCATAGCAATTTAGCAATCGCATAAGCCAATCCAAAGTAATGATTGAACACAGTGCCGGCGGAAGGGCCGGGCGGTTGCACTAAAAAATGTTTTTTCCATTTTGCGCCCTCCCGTTTATAAAAAAAAAGTCCTACCCCCGCTCACCAATTTCAATTTTTATTTGCAACTTTCTTATACCGCCTTTTAAACGGACTGCCCCTCCGCCCCAAAAAGCTGGGTACGCCACTGGGAAGGGGCGTCATCAAAAGATCTCGCCTCTCCTTAAAAAACCTTAGAACCGGCACTGATTGAACAATTGAACATTAATATATACAAAATATACGTAGGTGTCGAATTGAGAACCTCCTCCTCTTTAAATATTTTGAAATGGGTTAAAAATGGAAAACTTTTAGAAGATTGTGATCAATTTTATTTAAGATGGAATTCAAAACTATTACACATGGACAAAAGCGACGTTCCAGCATAGGCTCCTATGAGAAATTCTCTCATTAAGTTATACAGCAGTTTGACAAAAAGAACTTTATTCAGGATACTACGCACACACAGTAGGATTTAACAGATAAAAAATACTTTAGTTAAAAAATGTTAAAGACAAAATAATACAATTCTCGATCTGAACTTTATAAACAACAGGGTCAACTGGCATTACTACATTAACTGTCATTTTGGTAACTTGACGGGCGGACGAGCAAAAGTCACTAAGTAAACAGTGGCGTACGCAGAGTTCACAACTTATTATTCACAACAGCTCCCGAATCTTCTCATTTTTTTGGACATATCAACCGGAGAGAGGACAAAATAAAATTGTTGATAGTTCTAGAAAGAGCAGGTGACAAGAGGCGAAAAAGAGGCCTTCCAAAACGTTGGGCTGATTTCACCAAGGACCGGATGAGAAAGTTTTGCTCAGGCTGTACGTCTAACAGGCAACCGCGACAAATTGCGTGATGCCGTTAGACGTGCTGTATAGCAAGCGGAGGCCAACTAGAACTAGTATAATTCATCACAAAACGTCTGGCAAGACATTGTGAACAAAGAAGAAGACCCATACACAAAAGTTGATAGCATTTGCCATGGAAATATTACAAAAAATGCGCGTTATAAAAATGCGAAATGTTCAGTCTTTTAAGATTGATATGAGAGAAATAATAACGAAACGAAACGTGTGCGCTCATTGATCATATAATGCAATTTCCAGTGGAATTTGACATCAATTAAATTTTTGATAATAAAATCAATAAAGCAACGGGAGCTTACAAATTAAATAACAAGCGAAATTGCGAGCGTGCTTTAGACATGTAAAAATGGATTTATTTTAGAGCAGCTACTTTAAAATTCCAACTCTGCGATCTCCAAGTTTGCGCTACTCTACACAGTAATTTTATTAAAAAACTATTCATTTTCATTTCGCTAACTCGATAAAATATGCGATGTGACATTATTCTGGAACATGTACGGAGAACTAAGTAAAAATATCCCTTTCAATTTGAAATATGTTCGTTTCGTTTACTATAATAGAGCAAAAGCTGTCAATCCGAAATGGCAGTATGCCCATTAGTATTAATGTCAAACTACATAAGGACATAAAATATGATAGAAATCCCAAAAAAATCGTTATCACAGCAATCGAATTATCGGTTTGAAATATCTACATTACATTGTGTTTTTCCATATAGTTGGTAGAGTCGAATCAAACAAAACTTTATTATTATAATACAAAATACAATATATTCCAGTTACCAGTGCCCGGATCCTGTTGCAAATATACGGTGCACAACGCCGTGGTAGTTAAATGTCTGGTCAACTTGTCAACTTATAATAATTGTAACCTTAACTTTTGATCTTGAATCAAGCTGAACTTGGCTTGAACTTAGTTGGTACAACTCGCCCTAAACGTCCAACCTAAATTCTTCAAAAAATATGTTAACAAAAATATTTCCATGGAATTCTTAATGAAACTTAGTATTAATTGGAAATAACGCACACTGTTTTCAATTTTGGTATACTAAACTTATGAAAAACAATTATACCAAAAAATCCTCTGTAGAAAATTGTGATTACCAATTGCCACGGATGCCAAGCCACTTAGTTTATAGTTTAAAATGTTATCAAATGTAGAAGTTAAACTAACATAAAGATTATAATTAGGAAGAATTATTTAGAGCCATAACAAAAAAAAAAACAAGGCAGAAAAGAAAATGAGGAATTAATGTTATTGTTGATGAAGGGTTAAAGAGAGGAGTAGGTAAGGCTAGATGGGTTGCTTAAAGATGGCAATACCTGGTGTAGCAGGGTGTATTTTATTATGAAAGGAGCCTTATACTCTCTGGTCTAAATAATGTTGTTTGTTAGCGGAAAGTTATGTCGTGACAACGTGCCTATAAATCTCTAAGGGCCGGTTTTATAGGTACAGATTAAACCTAAGTTTAACTAGAAGATTCTGTTGAGGGCCGAAATAAAAGTAAATAGCGTATTTAGCAAAGTGTATATTAAGCACATTCATCAAATAGGAAATTAACACGAACCTTTTAACAAGAATTCAAAAAGACGCTTCTCACAGCAGTTTTTTTACTACAAGAATCATTCGATTACCATCGATAATAACTGGCAATAACAAGTATCAATACCACAGAATCTTTATTCAAATTTATTAATTATTTCCTATTTGATGAATGGGCTTAATATACACTTTGCTAAACACGCTATTTACTTTTATTTCGGACCTCAACAGAATCTTCTAGTTAAACTTAGGTTTAATCTGTACCTATTAAACCGGCCCTAAGGAACGTTTATCTTGAAAAATTGAAATGAAGCGCATACATTATTTGTGCTCCAACACCTTCAGTTTCTTTGAGTAGTGACCCCTGCGCTTCACCACACTAGTGCCGCGCATGTTAAGGTCAGCCTCAGAACAACAGTCTAAATCAATTTTAACATTGAAAATGTTTTTAGTTTCCTAAATGGGGCCCGAATTCTTGAAAAGTGCTTGTTGCATTTGCAGCATGACGTAGACAAAGTTACTATAGTTATAGGTTGCCTGGTAATGGCTACAAATTTAACTTCATCATTTCCCCTCTGGTTGCATCTTTGCGAATAACTATGAATTTTTATTTTAACTGCTATTTTTGGCCAGGAGTAGGTACCGATTCCGGAACCCGATTCCTGAACTGTCCGTACCGTTTCGTTATTGTACTTGTTGAATATCAGTCGATGATACAGATGTACTTCCAAGTACTTCACGCACTTAGTTGGAATTTGGTTTCCCTTGGCCGAACGTTTTTCCGAATCTTCCACTGGTCATAATACGCAGTGGCACGTGAGCTTTCAGTAGCATATTCGCATCTTGAACGATGTGACTATATGGCCTTGTTGTTAGCGTACGTGTCCAGTTTCGTATCCTGGGAAGTCCGAAATATAGATTATATCATTTGGGTGCAAAGACAGGACCTTGCAGACTGCCTGCAGATACGAGTGAATCAGTTGCGTTGTATATTGCGTTCGAAAACTTTCTCAAAGAGGTGATGATTTTATTGCACTTTCACATGTACTTGGTCCAGTGGACCATGGTATAATATATTCATCACGTCAACAAGAAGAGGGCATAGGGAAACAACTGAACTCGGCATTGATTTTTTGCGCTTAAAGCGTTCATTTGATGTCCAAAGAGGCTCTAATTTTGTGAATTCTAACTAGATCGGTTTTTTAAGGTGCAAAAAGTCACAAAATCGTAGATTGTTGCTTCCATTACATCCGACATTAAAAGTAGAAAGTTAATACTCTAATCCTAATATTTTCCAAAATACTCTCTTCTGCAGAAATCTGGTACTGGAAAAATGGTACTATTCAGATTTCTTAAAATACTTTATTCCTGATGATCACATATAAAAACGGACCTTTTCAGTGATTTTTTTTATTGCTTTGTGATAGTGTTTTATAAAAAAAATTCGCCGTATTTTTTTTAGCATGATTTCTATCGAAAGAAAATAAAAAATATCAAAAGTGTGGAAATAAAGCGCGCGTGACGTCACGCACTTACCTTAGTGACATCGACGAACCTACGTACATACCGGTGTATCAGAAAGTTGGTTCCCTGCTTTTTGATAGTTGACGTTGAAATTTACACTTTGACAGTCGTTTCTTTTTAGTTTGGATTTTTGTGTTCAGAAAATGTTTAAAGAGTGCTTTGTACCAACATAAATTGTCCAATCAACTTTGGGCAGATTTTCTGCACTTCCTTTAAAAAATCCTGGCTCCATTTTCTTCCACTATTATACAGAAACAAAGCATTATACAGAAACACAATTCGTAAAGGAACACACAGAACATAACCCCAAAACAAAGCGTAAACAATAAACATGACATGTGGCAGTTGTGGTGTGATGTTAGTGGCTATTAGGCGTTCTGACAAATGCTGCCAACATAAGTCCGGGATGTGTGGCGTCACTCAGCCTCAAGGTCAAGTGAGTGTTCAAATTGCCGTAATAAATGTTTATTTTTAAACACTGTGATATTTATATTTAAAACAGAGTTGCACAAGGTGAATATCTATCAGTTAGCTTTCGAATAAACAAATTTGTTTTGAGATTTAAGAATCTAGTGAAAAGGCCCTTTGTCTAAAAAAGTACGCTCTATTTTCGTAAATAAAAAGAACATGCCTCTAACCCAAATAGTTCTAACCTACGCAACACCCAGGAGAGTCGTTGCTGTCGCATGTCCCAATTGGAATTTGCCACAAATCTTCATCAGCAAGGTTTGTAGCCGAGGGTTTTTTTCCATAATACTGTCAATAGGCATAGAACTGTATCGAAAGTGGTTTGTTTTGCGTGTGGTACGCAGGCATGTGATCTGAGCTTGGCCTAGCTTTATTTTATTTCAGCTATTGCCCAAGGCGGGGCCCCACAAGGTAACGGTATATATAATTGTAATATGTTGCACCCCTTAAAATTTAAGGTTATGTTACTAAAAAGTAGGCAGACTTCAACAGATCGAATGTCTGAATGAATGTAGTGTATTTGCACCTACTCGAAAAAGAACCTACCAGAAGATTCCAAAGTGACATCTGGAATTCTCTAGAGAATGGTGGCGTCATCACAGAACAATCGAGATCTGTCATTTTTAGGTATAAAAGAACCGACCGCATTCTCGGCGAGTAGTTTAGAAAGTTCAGAAAGTATAGAAAGTGAGGTTAAGACTTCAAAGATAAACAAAGTGATAAACATTGTGATTTTAGTCAGTAAAGTGTATTTAAATTAATAATAGTATTGTGAAGTATCCAGTAAATATTTAATAAAGTGTGTTAGTGGACATCTCTTGTTATAATTTTTGGAACCCACGGAATTTGCGAGGGTGGTTTCCTAAGGGTGGAAACACGTTACAATTGGTGTCAGAAAGCGGAATTTTATGACAAGAGGGACTCTGAAGTTGTGCTGGAGTGTTCGAGACGTATTCTCGAGGTTTAGTGCTAACACAGTGGACTAATTTACTGGACATTGTTCGAGGGTTATTTTCGAACAGGAAAATAGTGTTTAAGTGCATTTTTGAGACATTGTAGAACATTTTATTAGGACATTAGTGTGATAATTAAATCCTTTGAACTGAGAAGTGATAGAGACATTAAAAAAGACTCATTTAGTGCGTGAAAATTTCTAGAACTTTTCTATTTGGACATTAGTGGAGATTATTAAATTCTCTGAACTGGATAGTGACAAGAGACTCTGGATAAGACTTTTTCGTGCTATTTCGAGATTTGTCTGGAAAGTTCCATTACCGATATTGACGTGACAGTTAAATTTATTTTATTTTAATATCGTCGTATGCCCGTAACAACAAGAAGTATGGCATCCGATAAACAAATACAGGACTTATTCGAACAATTCCAAAAAATGATGGCGCAGCAACGGCAGGAAGACAAAGAAGAACAGGAGAGAAAACGTCAAGAAGAGCGAGATGAATTAAAGAAAATTATGGAAGACCAGGAAATAAGACGCCAAGAAGAAAAGGAAGAGCGAGAAAAACGACGTCAGGATGAAGAAAGAAGACGGCAAGAAGAAAAGGAAGAGCAAGAGAGAAGACGCCAAGAAGAAAAGGAAGAGCAAGAAAAACGACGTCAGGATGAAGAGAGAAGACGCCTGGAAGAAAAGGAAGAGCAAGAAAGAAGACGTCAAGAAGAAAAAGATGAATTGAAGAAAATGATGGAGGACCTGAAGATACGACAGCAAGAGGAGAAAGAAGAGCAAGAAAGACGACGTCAAGAGGAGAAAGAGGAACAAGAAAGCCGACGTCAAGAGGAGAAAGAGGAACAAGAAAGACGCCAAGAAGAATTAAGGAAAATTCTGAATGAACAAATGAAAATACAGCAGGACGCTATCATTTCTGCCAACGAAGAATTAAAGAGTGAAGTCAAAGAAGAGATAAACAAGGTAGAAGAAAAAGTAGGTGAAGTCGAGACAGAAGTCGGTCAAGTTAAAGAAAAAGTAAACAAGTTCGAAGAAGAAGTCAAAGGAGAAATAGACCGGCTTAAACGACAGTTGAGAGATAGAGGAAGCCAGCAGGTGGTATCATCAGGTCAGCGACTAAAACCTCCTTCTTTTGATGGCCAAAGTTCCTGGACGACGTACAAGAGGCAGTTTGAGGCAGCAGCATGTGCGAACAACTGGGATAACGAGGAAAAGGCCATGGCATTAGTTCTGGCGTTAAGGGGCCAGGCCTCAGAGTTGCTTCAGACTATCCCAGTGGACAAACAAAGGGACTTCAAAGTCTTGGAGGCTGCATTGGACTTGAGATATGGCGACCAACATCTCGCCCAAGTATACCAGGCCCAGCTAAAATCACGAACACAAAAGGCTGGAGAGAGTTTACAGGAATTCGAAGCTGCGATAGAGAGACTGGCACACCTGGCGTATCCGAGTGCACCTAGAGAATTTCAGGAACAATTAGCCGTGGGGGCCTTTTTAGATGGTATAAGGGACGAAGAGGTCAGGCGAGTTCTGAGGCTGACGAGACACCAAAGTAGTAGCGAAGCTTTGGTGCGTGCACTTGAAGTAGAAGCCGCCTACAGAGATACTCCAAGGTCGAGAGTGCGAGCTGTGACTCTCGAAGAATCGCAACCAGAAATGAACCAGAACCCCTTGCTGACTGAGATGCAGAAAATATTCACCAAATTATGCGATAAATTGGATGGCCTCGGAAAGCAGGAGAAACAACAAAATAAAGGAAAGCCGAGCGGAGGTATTAAATGTTTCAACTGCGGCAAGGTAGGACACATGAAGCGAGACTGTCGACAGCAGAATTCGGAGAGTCGAGTAAATGCTGTGAATCTTGAAGAGAAGCAGGAAAACAGTACCAAGGGGGTTGTTCTGGCTAGGGAATGCAGTGACCCCAGAGAAATAAAGATTTCCCAGCTTCGAAGAATCGCAAGCAGTCTGTTGTTGCATGGATATGTGAACGGAAGAAAATGTTTGTTTACCATCGACACAGGTACTACGTCATCAATAGTACGGCCAGGATTTATATCGGGCATAAAGATTACCAAGAGGCAAAATGAAGAAGTGATCGTCCGGACAGCTACGGGGGACAGGGCTACGGTTCATGGAGAAGTAGACCTGGGTTTGCAGATTGGGCATTTGAGGTTCGACCACAGGGTCATCGTGGCTGACATTACGGATGACTTCATTTTGGGACTGGACATTATGGAACAGTATGGATTTATTGTTGACGTAGGAAAGCGAATGTTAAGGATTGGGAACGAACAATTTATTCTGTCAAAAGTGAACGACCAATGCGAGAAAACCAGGCTGTTGACAACGCAGGCAGTCAAAACTCCTGCATTATCCAGAAAACCAGACAAAGAAGATTGCAAGCGCTACCCTCAGGTGGAAAGATTGTCAAACATGGTTGAAGTCAACACTGTCAAGGTTGATCTCCCAGAGAGTTGGTCAAAGAAAACTCTGAGGCAAGAGCAATTGCGCGATGTAGAAATCGGACCCATGTTGAGAGCAAAAGAAGAGGGAACGCGTCCAGCATGGAAGGATGTTTCCAACAAAGAAGTAGGGCTGAAGGCTTTATGGTCACAATGGGATTCACTTACGGTCGTAGATGGGCTTTTGAGGAGAGCATGGGAAAGCCCAGATGGGAAGCAGGTTGCCATGCGTCTAGTGATTCTGTAGAAGAACGCATAAAAAAATCCCTATCGAACCTCCGTAAAACAACCAGAAGGTCGAACGTTAATGCGAATTAACTCGACACATCCGGTTTTCTATACGAAAGTTCCAGGGATTATAGACCGTCAACAGGCCTCAAGATCAATTAAGAAATATTAGTTCAAAGAATCCGTTTATTTAACAGAATTGGTTATACAAAATTCTCAAGAAAGAATCGTGCCTTCCCCAATCAAGGTAGTGACTTTCAGACCATACAAGCGAGAGCGCTCGCGCTAACGATCGATTAGGTAGAAAAGATTCATACGTACCTTCTCAGAATCAAAATGCGAGCTTTTAGAATCATTTCAGACTCTGGGTAAATGAATAATTAAGGCTGACTGAAATTAACTTAAAAAAGTTTTACTAAATGAATTTAGTTTCGCTAGAGACTACCTAGCTTTAAAGTTCTTGTATCGTGGAGATTCACGTACTCAAACACATTCAGAGGACTTATTACTGCATAAGTTGAGTGGCGTTCGATCAGTCCACGACTTACTAACCCTTATCACAGTCGATTAAATAATATCGATTTGGCAGCGTCTCACCTTCGAGCGACTATTAGGCAAAATTGAATTTTTGGATTTTTATGCACAAGGCGTTTTCCTCTATAACTTTGTCATTTGAAAAGCCCCGTTATTGGCTTTTCTACCATCGCTTTGTCTGGACTACTCAACGCGCTCGATCAAATTGCGAGCCGCTGGGTCAATCCAAACTCTTTCCATGCGAGAAACCGGCCTTGTACATGTGCATTGATTTTTATCAATTTTTGCTTATCGGCACTACGCCGGCTTTGACAAAATCTTCTATTTTGCCTTTTGGATGCAGTGCATCGTTAAAATTTTATGCTCATACTTTAGAATTGGGCTTTCAATGATCGTACCTCAAAGGTCAATGTCTTTGGTTGAGGAATAAAAAATAAAAAATAATTTAAAGTATATTTTCGTGGTACTTTTTAAACTGACTTCGTGGTACTTTTGAAAAATCCAGTTTAAGACCAATTTTAGCGTACTTTTGAAAAATCGATTTTCGAGCCAAATTTCAAGGTACTTTTGAAAAACTAATCTGCGGGTGAAATTTTGGCGTACTTTTGAAAAATCGATTTTCAAGCCAAATTTCAAGGTACTTTTGAAAAGTTAATCCGCGGGTGAAATTTTGGCGTACTTTTGAAAAATTGATTTTCAAGCCAAATTTCAAGGTACTTTTGAAAAGTTAATCTGCGGGTGAAATTTTGGCGTACTTTTGAAAAATCGATCTTCAAGCCAAATTTCAACGCAGTTTTGAAAAATTAGCCTGCAAGTGAAACTTTGGCGTACTTTCGATAAATCGATTCTTGGGCCAAATTTTGACGCCCTTCCAAAAATATTATTTTTCAAAGTCCAATTTATGGTACCTTTGAAAAAGTTTATTATTCATAAATCTTTGTCATTATATACTTCTACTCTGATATTCTGAACCAAAAACATTTTTCCTAAGTGAAAATTCGGTGTTCCTTCGAATTTTCGCCTGGTCATTTCCAACGCCTTATAGAACCCAAAACGGTCCTTGTGGACTGATCTGCGCCTCTGCAGACTCCCGAAAATGTCTTTAAATGAAATTTTTTGCCTAAGTCGAATTTTGATTATGTCTTCAACTTAGGACGATTTTGGAGAGTTCTACAACACTCCCCTCCTTTGGTTGAATCTTTTCTACTCATCGATTGCCTTTAATTTCCATATTCACTTGTATGTCTGTATGCCTTCATTTGACGGTCTGACCTATGGTACAGATGTTTTTAAAAATAACGGCCTTAATTGGGGCAGACGGCTGATTCGCCTATCTAACTTAAAATAAATACATTTTTTAAACAATACGACAAGTTGATACAACATTTTTATCAACTTAATTACACCCGCGTCGAGGTGCGAAGCGAAGCGAAGCGTAGCACAATTTTGATTAGCGTCCACTCTCACTAACTCGTTGCACTCGCTTTTTTGCCTTGGTCTCGCTCTTGCTTAACTTCGGTCCTTTCTAGAAGAGGCTGTCTATATCTCCATGCCGCAGCTTGGACGGTCCTCGCCTTTGAGTTCCAGACTTCACCATGCCGCGCCCTTGCGACAGGCTGGGTCATCTTTCCATTTTTGCACATGGAAAATGCAGTTCTGCAACTAGATTGACTTTTTAGCAAGTCGTCGACTGGAACGCGTCGACTAACAAACACAATGTGTTGTTTTTAATGAAATATTTTTCTAACATGAATTTTGTTAACTTATAATGGTTAGAAATTGGTTCTTCGTAAGGTAGATTGAATCGGCTTACGATACTCGTGCGGTCATCACTACTTTGTGAAAAAAGTATAAAAAAAAAAAATTGAAGCGTCTTCTTGAGCGAAGAACGGCTTCTGAAACTCGTCTCGTAGTTTCTCCTTCGTAAGGTAGATTAAATCGGCTTACGATACTCGTGCGGTCATCACGACTTGTGAAAAAAGTATAAAAAAAATTGAAGCGTCTTCTTGAGCGAAGGACGGCTTCTGAAACTCGTCTCGTAGTTTCTACTTCGTAAGGTAGATTGAATCGGCTTACGATACTCGTGCGGTCATCACGACTTGTGAAAAAAGTATAAAAAAAAAATTGAAGCGTCTTCTTGAGCGAAGGACGGCTTCTGAAACTCGTAGTTTCCATTTGGGGTATACGTTAATTTTGTTGACTTAAAATGATTAAAATTGAAGTTGTCTTCTTGCATAAGAAAAACAGCTTCCGAAACTCGTACTGATTCGTACTTATGCCTACGTCCATTACTCGAACTTGGCGGCTCTCGCTCTTGAGAAGCTAGGCTTACCGGATCGCGCTCTTGCGTCGGGTTCGCCGTCTTTCCATGTCTGCTCATGGAGTAGACTTTAAATTTTCGATTTGACCGCATATAGGTCAAAACCGCCACTTAGAATTTTGAGAAAAAATATAAAAAAAAAGCGAAAACGGCTATTAGCCGTGGTCGACCTCAGAAATATCTAGAGGTGACTCTTCTATATCTGGCTCATCTCGAGCATCTTCGGGATCTCGACTTATTACATCCGGCTCATCTTGAGCACTTGCGGGAACATTGATTTGAACTAGTGTGGTATCGCTACGTCGCTCTGACCTGGGCGCGATCTCATTGTCTGATGAGGAAGCGTCGTCACTAAGATGAATTTCATCCGGACTATCTTCTGATTCTTCAGACAATTCCAATTCAACATCGGGGTCTCCCTTAGGTGCCGGCCTGATGGCATCGACATGTAATCTCGTCGAAGTTACCCCCTTGTGAATGAGGTAAACTTCATTGGACAATCTCTTTAAAACCTTGTGTGGCCCACTCCACGACGGTGTGAAGGTATGATCCTTCCTGATCCTTTTAGTCATTACCATATCTCCCACTTTATATACGACCGGCGTTACCGCCACTTTGGGCGCGTAACGCCATTGGTAATTTGTTTGATTTTTACGAATCTCTTTGACTCTTTCAAGGCGGGGAACGTCCGCTTGATTACGACGTTCTTGTCTATAAGCGAACATATTCCAATCACCAATCTGCGGTAATTCATAGCCGAGCACTACGAAACTGGGCGTATGCCCCGTAGCGGCGTTTTTTCTTGTTCTCAAGATATATGCCATCTGACTAACATGTCGATCCCACTCGTCGTTGGGTGAACCATATAATAAGGTTTTTAAGATCTTCTTGGCTTCTTGCACCCTCCTTTCTATTGGATTGGCCTGTTGGTGGTAAGCTGCTGTGAAGAATCTTTCAATATTGTTACGTGTACAGAACGTATCGTAAAAGCCGGAATTGAAGTGGCCTCCCTGGTCGGAAATGATGACCCTCGGAACGCCATATCTCGCCACTAGTTCCTCTTCGATAAATTGTGCTATTGTTTTTCCACTGACTTGGGTGAACGCCTTGGCTTCGACCCACTTACTAAATACATCCTCTACCATTAATATATATCGGTTATCTGCATCTTTGGTTCGCTGAAGCGGTCCGATTACATCGACGCTTAGAACTTCGAACGGATGCGATGGAGCATGGCTTCTGAGAGGAGCCTTCGGTTGTGATTGTCTGCTTTTTACGGAATTACAAATAATGCACTCATTTAAATATTTGTTAACTAGTCTCGACAAATTATTAAAATAATAGCGGCCCGAGATGATTCTAACAGTTTCATCGCGGCCGGGGTGACCTACTTCCGGTCGGTCGTGAAAATGAGATATTACTCTCATGACCATACGTTTTGGTACGTATAATTTTTCTATAACATTTTCGCCTCTCGTCCAAAGTGTGCCGCCTATCACTTGTCTTGTATTGACGAATTTCACCTCTGCCTCGGTTTTATCTGCTTGTCGCACTAGAGTATTCCATCGTTCGATTTGGTCTTGGATATCTCTGGAGTGCGTTTGCGCTTCTCTGACCTGATCGTTTAATTCCAATGTGGTAATCACTGATATTCGTTCCTTGTACGAGAATTTTGGTGGGTACATTCTCTCCTCTTCGTCGTCTGCTTCGACGTTTGGGCCTTGAGGATTTCTGCTCAAATAGTCTGCCAATATATTTTCCTTGCCGGGACAATGTTCTATTGTGAAGCTGTATTCCTGAAGTAATAATGACCAACGTGTAAATTTCGTTTTCTCGTCCTTATGCTTATTTAACCATAGTAAAGCTCGATTGTCGGTTTTGACTATAAATGGACGGTCTGCCAAATATATTTTGTATTTCCTTATATAATTAACGACGCTCAAACATTCCAATTCATTGATATGGTATTTTCTCTCCGTCGGAGATAACGTATTACTAGCATAAGAGACGATGTGCTTCTGGTCATTATCCCCCAATTGATATAATACTGCAGATAATCCTATTAAGGATGCGTCCGTCTGCAGTATGAACATTTTATTGAAATCTGGCCGGTGCAGTCCTAGAGGTTTATTCAATACTTCTTTTAGTAAAATAAAAGCTTCTTGGGCTTCCGGATTCCACTTGAAGCGCCAGTCTTTCGAGAGTAGTCGGGTCAAGGGCTTTGTAATTATTGCAACATTAGGGATATATTCACGTACCCAATTACATAAACCAAGGAAACTCTGAAGCTGGCGCCTCGTCGTAGGGGCCGGATAATTTTGTATCTGTAATATGTGTTTTTCTAATGGTTGAGTGGTGTTGGCATTTATTTGATGCCCGAGATAGGTTATGCTTGACGTGGCTACTACACATTTTTCCGGTGACACCTTTAAATTATGCAAACGCAGGCGTTCAAAGACGGCTCTCAGATGGTTTACATGCTGTTCTATATTTTCACTGTAGATGATAATATCATCGAGATATACTTTGCAGAAATGATGCAAGTAGCCGGTCAATACGTCTCTTGCCATAAATTTTTGGAATGTACATGGAGCGGTCTTCAATCCGAAAGGCATCACGTTAAATCGGTAAGATGCTCCATCTAATGTTGTAAACGTAGAATAGTTTTTTGACGACTCCTCAAGAGGGATTTGCCAATATCCGCTCTTGAGGTCCAACACCGTAAATATGTTGGCGTTTCCTAGATCCTTTATACTCTCGTATATCTTTGGTAAGACGGATGCTTCGTCTTCCGTTACTTCATTTAAGTGACGATAATCAATGCAGAAGCGAGGCTTCTTGCCGGGCCTTTCAATTATAATGGGAGGCGAACTGTACTGAGCGGTACTCGGTTCTATGACCCCGGCTTTCAGCATCTCTTCAATTTGATCGTACATAACTTTTTTCTTAGAAGGAGACATGGGGTAGGGTTTGATATTGAACGGGCGGTCGTCTTTAACTTTTATTTTATGTTTCGTTGTCACCGTGGTAGCTTGGGTAGGCACCGCGGTGAACAATTCAGCGAATTCCTCGAATAGAGGTTTTAAATTATCGTTTCCGATGATCAGTTCTTCGGGAAGCCGGCATTGCTTCCTTGCTTGATGTGCCGCTTGATTCCAGAAGACGGTTATTCGCTCTTCGGTGCCGACGTAGACACATTTACGTTGATAATCGAATACGACATTGTGAGCATATAAAAACGGGGCTCCCAGAATGAGCTCTTCATTTAAATTTTGAATGACCTGAAACGTGGTCTGAAAGGGTACATCTAGTACATTAACGTTTATGGTCGTAGTCCCGAGGGATTCTACTAAACCATCGCCACAAGCCATAACAAAAGTTTGGGGAGCTGTAAGTTGATCAATGTCGTTCAAAAATTTCGGTTGGATAATATTCCTTGTCGAACCTGTATCCAATAAAGCGTTAACCGCTCGATTATTAATTATAATCTTAATGCGAGGCAGAGGGAAAGCGTCGTTGGTTTGATTGATAGATTCTAATGTAGTGAATCGGTGGGGAGATAGGTTGACTTCTTGATCCTTAAACAGGTAATTAAGGTCAGGAAGGTCATCGAAGTTTTTTAATTTAAACTTCTTGCTTCGGAGCTTCCTCGAGGGTCGCTTCGAGCCTGCTGGGGCCTGGTAGGCGGGGCTGGTACAGTTCGGCCTGGGCCATCGCCTCTGACCCCCGCTTGGTTTCCCGTATTCATATTACGATAGGGATTGTTTGGGCATTCCGCATGAAAATGCCACTGCTCTGTTGGGCAATATCTGCAAGGGCGATACGGGACTCGGGAGTTCCTTACGTCTCCAGTACCCCTTCTCGGTATATCCCCTCTAGGCAGCGAGGAAATATTATTTGCAAAATGCACCCTTGGTGCTGGCGGATTATCTCTTCTTTGAGATCCATTGAATGGTGTCCTAGATGCACCAAAGGAACTGAAGGACGGCTTCGCTAATGCGGAGGGTTCCGTTCTCCAGTTACTGCTCGATTGCTGATTCCCTTGAGCTGAAGCGGTAGAGGTGGACGCTTCTCGGTCTTTGCTTTTCTTTGCATTTTGCAGAATCTCGAATTCTTTATTCTCATCCATGATTTTGGCCATTTGTTCGGTCATCGTCACTAGTGTATTTGTATCTAGTATGACGGCACTCTTTAGGAGCATTTTCATATCAGGTCTCAACTGATTGAAGATGGTAGCCGCCTTCATCGCCTCCGGCTTAAACGGATCGATCCTGTTGAAGAGGCATACCTTCCTGGAAATAAATACTGACGTATTTTCCTCGGCATCTTGTTTCTTGCCATATAAATTAGCTACTGCTTCGGTGAGTACTTCACCTGAATCGTAACGGCTTCTGAACCGCTCGAGGAATAGAGGATACGTGGTAATTAGGGTTCGGTATTGTTCGAACCATTTCCTAGCATCGTCTTTGAGCTGTTCTGATATTTTATACAGACGGTCGTTATCCTGCGTAATTCGTACTCGGACGAAAAATTCCTCCATATGATGAATGAAGGTTTCAGGGTCTTCGTGTTCGAAGCCATGAAATTCCGCATTTGGATGCTTCGACCGATACTTATGCTCGTGTGTGGCTTCGCTTAGAGCTTTGGCAAGACCTGCTGCCATTTGGGCGAACACTTGTTCTGAGGAGGGCTGTATGACTCCTTCAGTGGTACTCGGGCCAACCCCCGAACTACCCAGTACATCCTCCGCGCACGGCCTCTCTAACCCTCTAGAGACGTTGTCCATCACAGATGTCGGCTCGTCGTAAAACTGGAAAGGCGTTGATTCATCCATATCCTTTCCAGAAAGCCCTGCTGACTAACAACGCCCCACGTTGGGCGCCATGTAGAAGAACGCATAAAAAAATCCCTATCGAACCTCCGTAAAACAACCAGAAGGTCGAACGTTAATGCGAATTAACTCGACACATCCGGTTTTCTATACGAAAGTTCCAGGGATTATAGACCGTCAACAGGCCTCAAGATCAATTAAGAAATATTAGTTCAAAGAATCCGTTTATTTAACAGAATTGGTTATACAAAATTCTCAAGAAAGAATCGTGCCTTCCCCAATCAAGGTAGTGACTTTCAGACCATACAAGCGAGAGCGCTCGCGCTAACGATCGATTAGGTAGAAAAGATTCATACGTACCTTCTCAGAATCAAAATGCGAGCTTTTAGAATCATTTCAGACTCTGGGTAAATGAATAATTAAGGCTGACTGAAATTAACTTAAAAAAGTTTTACTAAATGAATTTAGTTTCGCTAGAGACTACCTAGCTTTAAAGTTCTTGTATCGTGGAGATTCACGTACTCAAACACATTCAGAGGACTTATTACTGCATAAGTTGAGTGGCGTTCGATCAGTCCACGACTTACTAACCCTTATCACAGTCGATTAAATAATATCGATTTGGCAGCGTCTCACCTTCGAGCGACTATTAGGCAAAATTGAATTTTTGGATTTTTATGCACAAGGCGTTTTCCTCTATAACTTTGTCATTTGAAAAGCCCCGTTATTGGCTTTTCTACCATCGCTTTGTCTGGACTACTCAACGCGCTCGATCAAATTGCGAGCCGCTGGGTCAATCCAAACTCTTTCCATGCGAGAAACCGGCCTTGTACATGTGCATTGATTTTTATCAATTTTTGCTTATCGGCACTACGCCGGCTTTGACAAAATCTTCTATTTTGCCTTTTGGATGCAGTGCATCGTTAAAATTTTATGCTCATACTTTAGAATTGGGCTTTCAATGATCGTACCTCAAAGGTCAATGTCTTTGGTTGAGGAATAAAAAATAAAAAATAATTTAAAGTATATTTTCGTGGTACTTTTTAAACTGACTTCGTGGTACTTTTGAAAAATCCAGTTTAAGACCAATTTTAGCGTACTTTTGAAAAATCGATTTTCGAGCCAAATTTCAAGGTACTTTTGAAAAACTAATCTGCGGGTGAAATTTTGGCGTACTTTTGAAAAATCGATTTTCAAGCCAAATTTCAAGGTACTTTTGAAAAGTTAATCCGCGGGTGAAATTTTGGCGTACTTTTGAAAAATTGATTTTCAAGCCAAATTTCAAGGTACTTTTGAAAAGTTAATCTGCGGGTGAAATTTTGGCGTACTTTTGAAAAATCGATCTTCAAGCCAAATTTCAACGCAGTTTTGAAAAATTAGCCTGCAAGTGAAACTTTGGCGTACTTTCGATAAATCGATTCTTGGGCCAAATTTTGACGCCCTTCCAAAAATATTATTTTTCAAAGTCCAATTTATGGTACCTTTGAAAAAGTTTATTATTCATAAATCTTTGTCATTATATACTTCTACTCTGATATTCTGAACCAAAAACATTTTTCCTAAGTGAAAATTCGGTGTTCCTTCGAATTTTCGCCTGGTCATTTCCAACGCCTTATAGAACCCAAAACGGTCCTTGTGGACTGATCTGCGCCTCTGCAGACTCCCGAAAATGTCTTTAAATGAAATTTTTTGCCTAAGTCGAATTTTGATTATGTCTTCAACTTAGGACGATTTTGGAGAGTTCTACAACAATTCCCAGGTGTCGTGTACCAGAAGTACTCCAGGAAGCACATAATGAAACGTTCAGCAGACACTTCGGCATAAACAAGACATTGAGTAGAGCACGGGAACAGTTCTATTGGGTTAATAGTCGCCAGGATGTGAAGGCCTGGTGTCACAAGTGTAAAAATTGTGCTGCCCGTGGAGAACCATTTTCGATGAGCAACTACAGGAATGGAAGTCGAGAACAGCCAAAGAATGATCAAGAGCAGATGAACAGAACTAGTAACCGCTTGAAGGCCCGTTATGATCAGAATGCCAGTACAGGGGGATTCAAGGTGGGGGATCTGGTTTGGCTGTACAACCCACAGCGGAAGGAATGGAGATCCCCGAAATTTCAACCTCCTTGGGATGGACCTTATACTGTTATTACCCGAATTAATGATGTCGTTTATCGTATTCAACGAAACAAAAAGTCCAAGATGAAGATCGTACACTTGGATAGACTGGCGAAGTATGTGAAAGAGGCTGAATTGCCTGACCGGGACGTTCAGGCTTAAGGAGGGGGCAGTGTAATATGTTGCACCCCTTAAAATTTAAGGTTATGTTACTAAAAAGTAGGCAGACTTCAACAGATCGAATGTCTGAATGAATGTAGTGTATTTGCACCTACTCGAAAAAGAACCTACCAGAAGATTCCAAAGTGACATCTGGAATTCTCTAGAGAATGGTGGCGTCATCACAGAACAATCGAGATCTGTCATTTTTAGGTATAAAAGAACCGACCGCATTCTCGGCGAGTAGTTTAGAAAGTTCAGAAAGTATAGAAAGTGAGGTTAAGACTTCAAAGATAAACAAAGTGATAAACATTGTGATTTTAGTCAGTAAAGTGTATTTAAATTAATAATAGTATTGTGAAGTATCCAGTAAATATTTAATAAAGTGTGTTAGTGGACATCTCTTGTTATAATTTTTGGAACCCACGGATTTTGCGGGGGTGGTTTCCTAAGGGTGGAAACACGTTACATAATGTTATGGGCATTCCTACAGAGTTAGATATTATCATGGCAGTTCCCATAATGTCCACTCTCTAGTGCTCTTAGTGTATCTTCTAAGTCACTGGAAGATTTTCATAGAATGGTATTTGTATTCTTCCGTCTTTGTATCGGAACATTATTGAAGCAGATAACCGAGTTCCTGTTTAACGGTCGGTCAAAGCGTGTATATGTAGTTTTGTCAGCAGAAATAATCAGTTTATCTTTAAAGTCCAGGCACTAAGCTAGTTCATGCAAGTTAGTTTTATTTTCCAAAAGCACACGCTATCACTGCACAGTCATCAGCATATCCTATTCCGTAGCAACTGTTCAGAAGCACTATTTGGAACACCTCATCCATAACAAGATTCCAGAGGGTTGGATAATATCTACTGGATAATATCGATCTCTGAAGACATCCTTTACTAAATTTTGAGACGGAAAAGTTGTTAGAAGAACGTTTCTCTATGTGTAAGATAACTTTTAAAGAACGCCACCAGATTTTCTGGGAATCGCTTGCCTGCGATTCAGGATGTCCACCAGAGGTAGTCGAAGGCACCAGAAATGTCTAAAAATAGCGACACAATATTTTGAGTTTGCTCAGTAACGAGAGAAGGAAATATATTTTTTTGAGCTCATCAATGTCCTGTCTGGTTCTTCTCCTGTTAGTAATCTTTCTATTTTCTCGCGGTATTCTTTTGGAATTCTTCTCGCTGTAGTATGGGGGTATTTTTTGGTGTTTTATTATTTCGTTTACGTCTTTCTTCTTTTCGTATTTCCGGTTTTTCATGCAGTGTGCTTTATATAGGAGTTCCAGTCGCCATCGCCACCAGTGGTTGGTGTGTTTCCGTCCCCACTACATTCTTTAATAGATTCATTGTGATCCAAACACACTTTTTCGCTTTGTCTTTTTTCATACATTTTTAAATTGTTTGCATTGTTACGACACATTTCTACTCTGACAACTTGTTTATATTTGTTTATTTGAACTGTAAAAATCGCAATACAATTTGAATTCAATCTGAAACATATGATAATATGCAGCAACGTAATAATCAGTACTGGAACAAGTGCTTGAAATTTTATAAGAAACAATAGAAATATGTGACAATATTTACACTCTCCAAAATGAATTATCGCAATGTAAATCATGCGATATTCTTGAGATTTTTTCCTTTGTTTTGCACCGTATCGAAGCCTGGGGTACACAATAAGGATCCGAGAACATTGGTGGCGATATATGATCGTTTTAAATTATGAAATTTACCATATTACTTCCACATCTTAGAAGTAATCGGAGAGTAATCGTAAAGAAAAAAAAATTGAAATTATTTTTTGCCCTAATAGCCTTAAAAAATGTTATGAAACGTCGAGATTTTAAGTTTTTGCAAAAAAATATTTCTGTCTGTCTGTCGATCTGCTGTCTGCCTGTAACTTTTTTTTGTGATTAATTTTGTGCACAAGAACCAAAGGTCTCAAAATTTGTTTTAACATCAGCTATCCCCACTGCCACTCCCTTACCAACCCCACCCCCTATTAAAAAATAAAATTGTGATTTAGTGTGTGCAGGAACCAAAGGCGTCAAGTTATTTTTTGGCGTCAGTCACCATTACTACCTACCACCCCCACCGGAAATGTGCATGTGGAAGTGTAGAAGAACTCATTACCGTACGTCTGTGTGACGCGACACCAATTTATTTATTAAGGGCGCCAGTCGCGTTCTGCCCCGTTCTTCCACTCCCAAGTGGGTTCGAGATAAGACATACTTCACTAGACGAGTAGTAGGCCAAGACTGCACTACCTTAGATCATTAACTACGCTCCCTATTGCACGATTTGAATTTTGGTTTCTCCCTCTAATAAGAATTTGGTCTTTCTCTTTGACGGAATTCCCCTTATTCACCTACTAATAATGGATTCTACATTTAATAATTCATGAAACATCGCATAAAAAAATCCCTATCGAGCTCTCGTAAGGCAACCAAAACACTGAGTTTCAGACTTGCGAGTCATGAGACACCGAATATCTCAGTGTTTCCGGTCTTTCAAACGAAAACTCAAGGGATTAAGACTAGCAACAAGTCATAATATCAATAAAATGCAAATAGTTCAAAGAATACCATTTATTTAACAGGTTTAAAACAAGCACAGTGAAAGAATTACGCCTCCCCAACTAAGGCGAGGTATATTTTACCATACAAATGAGAGCGTGCGTTAACAAACGATTTGGTAGAAAATATTCATGCAACTTCCCCAGAATTTAATGCAAGCATTTTAAATTTTATGAGTTTTGGTAATTATGGCTGACTGAAAATTATATAAAAATATTTTAATTAAAAAATTTTGGTTCGCTTTTGATTATCTTTAAAGTTCTATATCGTGATTATATCATTCACAGAACGGAGTTCGACTAATACATGAGTTTGCTAACGTTCGGCCAGTCTCACGACTTACTAATCCTCATGCAGGTTCAATAAAGGAAAAATGACACCGACTCGCCTTCTAGCGACTTTTTGGCAAAATGGATTTTTGTCTTACTTATGCACAAGGCGGTTTTCTCTATAATTTTATAATTTTGAAAGCCCTGCATTTGACTTTCCTATCATCGCTTTGTATTGATCATCTAACACACTCGTCCAAATTATGAGTCGTTGGGTGAATCCAAACTTGTTTTATGTGAGAAACCGGCCTTGTCCATTTTTACTGTTTTTTGCCAATATTTGCCTATAGACGCTACGTGCCTTCGCCACATTTGTCGATTTCACCCTTTTTGATACGTAGCATAGTTCAAATTTCATATTCGTTCTTTTGAATGATATCCATAATACTGTACTGTACTGTACTGTACTGATTATACCTTCATTTTTATTGTCTTCTATGGAGGAATTGAAAAGTTAAAAATAATTTCGTAAAAGTATATTGTTATTTTGACCAAAAATTATACTTTTATTTTTGGTTCATTTTTCCATGACCACAATATACTTTAACTCTCAGGGCCTGGACCAAAACATATTTTCCTAAATAGAAATTCGGTGTTTCTTCGAATTTTCACCTGGTTGTACCTCATGTCTTAACGTACTCATATCGGTTCTTTTGTGCTATTTTATGGCTCTGAAGCCTTTCAGACTTGTGGCTTATGTTTGAAAATGTTTCTAAATTAATTTTTTACCCAAGTCGAATTTTCATTTTGCCTTGGACTTAGGTTGATTCTTGGAGATTCTGCAACAGAAGCAGTGATTCCTTAGGTAGCAGATTTTTCTTATATCTCCCCTTTGTTTCCGAAAGTATTTGGTCCAATATTCTGAAGACAATGTGAAATATCAGAAACATTGAGGAAATCCAAGGAAAACTAGCGAACTAAATAATTTTGCATATAGTTCCTAAGTTTGGACAACAAATCCAACGAATATAATATTAGTCTTTTTTGTTGTTTAAAGAAAAATTGTTTATTAATAAATAAGTAAAAAACAAAGAGCAATGTTAGGAATGTATTTGGTATAAATCAAATATATGAGTACACATTGTACTACTAAGCTAGGACCGGAGATAATAGCGAAAATAGCAGAAAATTGCAATTTTACAACATAAATTATTAAAATTTTAAATGAAGCAATATGCAATGGACGTATTTAATTCAAAACTTCTCATATCACTTATTGGCACACCGAAAACAGATTAAAACAATAAAATCGCTGCAGCAAGACAATTCCTTATCCACCTGTTTTTATGTTTAGTTTGGCTTCACTATAGGTAAAAATGAATATATATATAAAATTTCATTAATTCCTAATTAGTTCATTTATATTTGTTATTATCAAACTATTAATAAACAAAAAAATAGTAATGGTCCGCTTAATTATAAAACAGCTGAATTAACTGCACTTATTCCCAAATTTTCTGTGTTAACTATTCATTTCGGATCCACCTTTTCAATTTTTAAAAACGTCCCAGGCGATGAAATGAAATGACACATGCATTATTGTTATTACAGGTTGCAGGTAGGTTTTAATAATGTATTATTACATGCCATACAATTCTCAAGGTAGTGAGAAGTTGTGAAATGATTCAGAAGAAAAGTCATCATTATCCTTGAATTTCAATCTAAATTATTCAATGTACTTTAAAAGCTTTTTCTTTTTATGTAAAACGCCGGTAACGGCTCACTATTAACAATGTCCTATGTATTATGCATCAAAAAACATGTCTAATGCATCTGCAACGCCTCTGTCGAATTAAAAACTTTTTCTATCACATGCACACGTACGCTGCATATATTCTAACTTGCCTGGTGATTGATTATTTATTGGGAAAAAGTTCAAATTGGTGTGAAGGTTCTTGAAATTACCAGAGCCAGTTGCTAGTCATTAATTCGCATACGGTACGACGTTCTGTAGGAATTTATATGTTGTTGACTGAAAACACACAAAAAAAATTATAATGTAACTTGTCTTGTTTAAAACAAAGGTTTTGAATGAGAATACCTCATTTAATCTATATTATTCACCAATTATATGAAGATAATTCTGCTGCATTGATGTTAATTAATAACACTAATTAGGGCAAATGTAAAGTACATAAATACGCCAAGCAGAACTGTGTAGTGTGTAGCTACTGTTGTGATATCTATAGTGAACATTTAGAGAAATCTATAATTTCTAATTTGAGATTCGAAAATGACCCATCTTACTTCCACGTCGTGGAAGTATAGTAACTGAAAAAAAAAAATCATACTTCCACGTCGTGGAAGTAATTAAACAAAAATATTGAGAGTTGTCAAATGTGCAACGCAGGCAAGTTATTAAGGTTATTACCTGATGAAAATTGTTGATGTTTCTTGTCAGGCTAGAATAACATTATCCGTACGTATATCCTTTCTTGTGTAACGAGCCCTCGTCGTGCGCCGAGCGCAAAACATGTATGGAAACTAATCGCTTCTACGTCTTAGCATCATGGATATGGAGTCGTTTATTACGAATTCTTAGCCTAGCAGGCAACCACGACAGATGACGTGATGATATGACGTGCCATGCAATAAAGAGGAACCATTTAAAATCATATAAAGTAAAATATTATTAGCAGTATACGTAATAAAGAATAATTTTCCACTTTCAATATTATTTCCCACTTAACTGTGTGTGCATCCTGGAATTTTCAATTAATCTAAGTGAAAATTATTATTATTATACAATTTTTCTGCATTATTTTATCATTATTTTCATTTAAACAGTCACTTTTTGCACATTTGTTTTTTAAATTCTGTTTAAAAAATTTAAAATTTTACTCAAGTTAAAAAAAAACAACTGATTGAAATATTTTGGTCCAACTAGCCAAATTAAAGTATTCGGGATAATTTGGGGGTACTTGTTTTCCTTTAAGCCACAGCTACAGAGGTAGCAAAAAACTATGATTAGCATCTGAAAGTAGTAGCTAACAATAATGGCGACCAATCCAAGATGGCGAATGTAGACGTTTAAAAAACGACCGTATCTCTGTAAGGTATTGATTTCAGTGTCTTTTTTTTAAATAACAGCTTAAATTGTGAACATTTTGTAAGTTCCCATTAATTTTTTCGATATAAACAACTGTTAATTAGTAAATCGCGAATTAGTGAAAACTATATTTGTTTTTACAGATAATTTGCTTGTTTATCATAAATTTTCTTATAACGTAGACGTTTTAGAAAAAAATGTTTCCAACAAATATTGTAACATGAACGAGCTTTAATTTGGTGTATTAAACTTGTTGAAAATGTCTACACAGAGTCAATTCTGTAGAATATGTAGAGGAATTTTCCCATGCTGATGTTCCATTCTTCGTATTATAATAAAACTATGTTAAGTATAACTAGTATGAACTATTGTTTTTAACTACTAGTAGTAATAATGACTTTTATGATTTACTATTAACAATAACAATATAAATGATATTTATTTATAAAACTCACCCTGAAGTAAGCCAATACTTTAAAGATGGAGGATTCTGTGTTCAACTGGGATCGCAAAACCCATTTTCTCTCATTCCTGTAGATCAAACGTTGGAGGAGACAGTTACGCAAACTTCAGGAGGTCCTAAAGGATTTAGTTTAAAAGCGGGCGCTATTGAAAAATGTTATACAACTGCTGAATACCGTGCATCAGCTCTGAGGCAGTTACAAGAAAACTTAAATATACCAAGGCGGGCCAAATTTTGCCACTCTGATCTACAATTACCTGGCATAAAAATAAACAAGCTAAAAACGTACTCTTCGCCAATTTACTGAGCTTTTTATATAATTGTTTCCGAATACGAACCTTGCCAAGTACGCCGACGACACGGCCATGTACGCGCATTCACACAACGCACAAGCGGCGAACATGCTGCTGAAGGCGCACATGGCCCGTGCCACGGCGTATTACGACAAGTGGAAGATTCGGATCAACGCCGAGAAGTCTGAGTCAATCGTCTTCACGCGCCGCTTCACCGAAAATCGTATTCTAACACCACTTTCGATAGGGGGTCGCCAAATTCCAATAAAGCAGTGCGTAAAGTATCTGGGGGTAAACTTGGACAAAAGACTGACGTTCAACACGCACGTTAACGAGACGGTACGAAAGGTCTACTGCATGCCCAGGAGTCTGTATCCGCTCCTGGCGTGGGGTAGTGGACTAAACAGGACCAATAAGAAATTATTGTATACGATGGTGATCAGGCCGGCCATCATATACGCGGCGCCGGTGTGGTGCAGCATATCGGCCACGACAATGAATAAATTTCGAGTCTTAGAGCACAAATTTATGCGCCTCATTTCGAACTCCGATAGGTACACCTCCCTCAGAGATCTCTATGCACGTTGCCACGACATAACCCCACTAGCGGACTTCGTCCGGGAAACATCCCAGAAATTCTATCAATTCAAACTGGGCGACAGTCCGCTAACCCGAAACATTACACGAATCAGACAGCATAACGCCATACTTTTCAACCTTAAACACCCATTACCATACCAGGCGTTGCCTATCTTTCGGCAACCTCCCTAGCCAAATCTTTCCTATACCAAAATTTCCATTTCACCACCCTTTCCTTTTCACCACCTTTTACTCCCAAACCTTTTCTCTATTCCCTCTATTAATCTCATTTTTGTTAATTTTCGTTATTTTGTCCTTTTTTGTCTTTTTCAAAATCCCCTCTCGGCCAATAACCTCTTGCAAATCAAAACCTTTTTAAATCATAACTTCCTCTCACCCTACCTTTCCGAAGGCAGGCAGACCATCGGATGAATGTCGTCATTGGTTCGAACGGGTTTTTTCGTTAAGCTTTTCCCGTATCAGCAATCCAATCTTTTAAAACAGTGCGCGTGTGCGTCAGTGCGCGTGTGCTGAACAAAAACCCATTTCTCTAGCTTTAAGTAGTTTATAAGTGTTTTAAAACTATTCTCTAGTTGTGAATTAAAAAATTGTTAGGTTTAAGTCTTATTTGTTTTTAGACAGGAGTCCTAACTCCACATTCGATGTATTGTCCTAACTTGAATTGAACCCGCTCCATCCGACCGTACATTCACCACGGCGCTACGCGACGTGGTTGTGCGGTCGGCTCTGTACCGGGATACGATTCAGGTGCATGTTTGTATGCTAAACATCTAATAAATATTTTTGAATTGAATTGAATTGAGTATCCCTCATGGTATAACAAAGACATAATCAATGATATTAGAAAAAAAATTCAGCATGGAAAAAATATAAGCAATTCAACAACACTCAGGACCTCGAAAAATTTAAAGAACTGAGATCAAAAATAAAAAATGATATTAAGCTAGCGCATGAACAGTGTGTCAAAAATATTGAAAATAACTTTAAGACGAATCCTAAATCTTTTTGGTCATACATTCATAGCAAAAAGAACACGACAACCATTCCAAATAACATGACCTACAACGGTAATTCTTTGGGCAATTCTCAAGAAATTGTCGACGCATTTGCTGAGCACTTTAGAACTGCTTTTACAGAATCATCTGACTACGTAGACTCTGATAACACTGACATAGATGAGAATGAACATGAACCGTCACAGTCAGTCCAACTGAATGAAGATAAGATATGTAAAGCTATCAAGAAGATAAAAAACAAATTTACCGCGGGTCCTGATGGTATACCGTCATTTTTTATCAAAGACTGTGCCAATGTCTTAGCGAAACCTTTACTTATTTTATTTAATTTAGCCCTTAACAGTAACACATTCCCAGAGTTATGGAAAAACTTCAAAATTATTCCCGTTTTTAAAAAAGAAAATCGGACTGACATAGAAAATTATCGACCCATCACCATCATCAACAACTTTAGTAAAGTCTTTGAATTCGCTATATACGAGGAGCTCTACACACATGTCAACGAACAAATTTGCCCTAATCAGCACGGCTTTGTGGCAGGCCGGTCGACAATCAGCAACCTGGTTTGTGTTACACAATTTATTTCGGAGGTGTTGGATGGCAATGGACAGGTAGATGTCATTTATACAGACTTCTCAAAGGCGTTCGACAGACTTGACCACGGTATTTTACTAAAAAAAGCTTTCTGCTTTCGGCTTTAACCGAGACTCAGTTCTATTCTGTTCCTCCTACTTAAAATGTAGAAACCAGTATGTTCGATATCGTGGGCATAAATCTGAAAGAATAATTTCTACTTCTGGGGTACCACAAGGGTCAGTGTTGGGTCCCCTATTTTTTATTTTATTTATAAATGACATTGTACTTGGCCTGAACTGCTATTGTTTACTATATGCGGATGACCTCAAAATGTATCTAGCTATCAAGGATGAATCTGACTGTTTGCTACTGCAAGCTGACTTGGATCTAATAAACGACTGGTGCACCTCAAACTTCCTACCTCTCAACGCTGCTAAATGTAACGCTGTCACCTATACCAGAAAATTGAATCCTGTGCAGCATGACTACGCTATAAATCAAGTACATTTAAATAAACCAGAGATATTTGAAGATCTAGGCATAACTTTTGATAGTAAGTTGACTTTTAAGCACAATAAGCCCAGGAGGCTGCAGTGCATTCGGAGTATTCCATACAGACGAGCCCTACGAGGAGGGGTTTTAGCCAGTTGGAGCCTGACACTCAGACCTATTCCTAGTTAGGATAGGCAGCCCGTGTGGGTTTCCCCCCTCTCCAAAAAAAAAAAAAGTTGACTTTTAACCAGCACATCAATATCGTTGTATCATCAGCTTATAAAATCCTGGGCTTTATCATTAGAAACTCCGGTGAGCTCAACAGCATGGACACATTAAACATTCTATTTACGTCTTTTGTGCGTTCTAAACTTGAGTACGGCTCTGTTGTAACTACGCTGTACATAGTAAAGCTATCGAACAAATTCATAGACGATTTTTAAAATTTATGACATTTAAGGAGGACAAAATCTATCCGCCAATAGGGTTTCCGCACGACAAGCTGCTAGAAAGGTTCAATGCTGAGGAACTGGTCAGAAGGCGGTTTCTTCACTCTGCTATGTTTTTGCATAAATTTGTCAATAACAAATTAAAATATCCTAAACTGTTAGCAAAAGTTAATGCGCTTATTCATATGCCACTGGTGCAAACAAGATCAACTAATCTTTTTTATTTACCCACACCAAGAACAAATCTATTAGAATTCTCACCGGTGTATGTTATGTGTCATAACTGGCATGATATTCAGGATTTTTTGCAGTGTTACAGACATAAGAACTGCTTGCTATAACAACTAATATAATTCATTGTATGTGCTTTTAATTATCTCAAAACCTATATGTACGTTACACACTTCGAAAATTTGTTATATTGTGTATTTTGTAATATTAAGTATCTTGTTATTGTGTATTTGTATTTTGTTATTGTATTTTATTATTGTGTATTTTTCCTACCCTGTAATTGGAACATGTTTTGTTGGGTAGTGTATAATAAATAAAATAAGAAAAATAAGGATTTGGCAACTTTTGTCACGGCAATTTGTAATCTTTACAAAGATTATTTGTTCTTATGCCTATTTCATTTATTTTTTACATATTATACTGGCTGCGAATAAACTAAAGCAAACTCTGTTCTGATACACTAAAACTACCTGTGATTTCCACAAGTTCATTAACAGTCAAAACGTATCTAGTTTGTACCTCCCCGTTATCAAGAACTTTAATTTAAAACAAAAAGGGACCGCGATTTTTTGCCTCGCCCATAACCAATTTTAGTAGCAGACATAGAACTTTCTTGTCTCTACACCTAATTCACCTTTGCTACCCTATACTTAAAATCGTATTTCGGCAGGCAAAAGCATAAGAAACTTCTAACCCCTGTATTATGTCAAAAGTATTGTACGAAATAACAGCGTGTTTATAATGAAACTTTTTGTTTAATAACAGTTCAAATAAATTAAATGTCCCAAAGGCTACGTTGAAATAACTAGGATCTGTATTTCAGTTTTTTTAATGGAAATTACAACATTCTGATGTAAAAAAGATCAAAACGAACACATGCCTGCTCTCTATAATTCAGTAGCCTATAGCAGCAAATTCGAGAAAATAATTTAGTGGTTTCGATCGCCCGGAGCTGACTACTATTGAAGTAGCCTTTACAGAATAGACGGTGTAATTATAATTTAAAGTACTTTTTAGGTACCGAAAATTGCTAGACACTCCTTAGCCTCGTTTAAACATATTTGCGGTCAAAAGTATACGAATAAAGTTAAATAAAGCAAAATCCGAAATCTTAAACGATAATGGATTTGATATACCAAAGTTGATTCTGCGGTTGAATCCGAAGTCCTTGTGAAACGTTTAATATTTTAGAAAGATTGAAGGGGAAAATATTTTTCTTTCAGATTTTAATATTTTCGATATAAAGAACTTAAAAAGCCACAACACGTCTCTCCAGTCTCTACGTGTGTTCGATAGCACTAATGATACATTTAGAAGCGTAGTGCCTTCCTCTTTCTTTGGTTATAAAATGTATTTATTATTAGTAAAAGCTATATGCTCATTTTCCAAATTTTAAGCAGGTCGGAGATTCGACAACTTTAAGGAGAGGGTAATTGTTGAAAATAGAATTATGGACAGTTACGGATAGCGGCGGGAACTTCCTCACCAAATGTTTGCGAAAATTCGTTCATTTAGGTTACCGTTGAGTTATACGATGCAAATATCCGTTCCACAGATGCTAGAGCTTATACTTAACGACCACCGTCGTGGAACTTCTAAATTCTATATATCGTTGAAATCAGAATAATATCTACTTTCGAACGGTGCAATAAAAATTGTTATTATATTGAAAAATAGGAAAGTCTATGTTCCAACACGCCAATAAACATCATCCAATCTGGACCAAAACCTTCTAGGTTCATGTATGGTACCAATATTACGATTGTCCCAAATTTTATAAAAAAATCTGTTCGCTAATTTCGGTGCTATTGTGTCGACATACATACAAACATTTTTTAAAAGCCTCTTTTTCTTGTTCCTGAGACCTCGAAACGAAAAGATCTGGTCTTATCTCAATTTTAGATTTTGGACGAAGTGGCAGCAACCTCCCCATTTTATGAGTGGGGAGCTAAAAAAAGTTCATCCACAAAATCAAATGAAGCAGCAGAAGCAGCATCTTGTAGCCATTGATTTACTAATTCCAAGGTACATACCACCCATAACAATAATTAAAGAACTCCTAAGTTTGAATAAGAGACAGATCAGGAATATTACAGGAGTCGTCATGGGACACTGTCAATTAAATAGACGTCTCACCACAATTGACGACAGTGAAAAATGATCCCTCTGCAGGATATGTGAGAAAAAAGACAGAACTTCTCTCTTCACTTGTTATGGCTCTGAGAACAGAGCAAGAAGTGGATACTCAGAAATAGAAAGTGAACCCGCAGTCTTCCGCAGTTGGAAGCTGGAGTTCTCAGACGCAACAGAACTGCTGCTGAAGGAAATATAAATACCGGGTATCCCTATTTTCCCTATTTCAATGCCTTATTTCTTTTAAACGGAGTAAGAACAGAATGTGAGTTTTTTTCCTCGCTACTTTCAATTTTTTTCGCATCTCTGGAAATCTCTAAAACAAAATGGCGTCTTCTCAAATTGCTTTTGCCAAGATTTCTTAAACGGAACGTCCTATTTTCGAGTTTTTTGAAAGCTGAATGTTAACCAGCCTAAACTTTGGCTTTAACTCTTTACAATCGGTTCAAAACTGACTGAGAATTTAATTTTTCAAGTAGGCTTTGACATAAACGTCCAAGCTATGGTGTTATTTTTCCAATGTTTTTCATTTTTTACATGAGTAAATCTAAGGTAGTCATCAGAATTTTTACATTAGCGATTCATACTTTTTTTGAAGTTTGAACTATTTTTTTACAGACTTTGATATTGGCGGCAATTTAAAAACGTGTTCTAGTTAAGCAGCAGCAGATTTTGTTTCATCAAAATAAATTACATTTGTTTTTTCTGTATCTGAAAATACAATTTTTACGCAAAAAATTAAATAACATAACTGAAACGTTTAAGACAGAGCCCACTTGAAATCGTTAATGTGTTAATGATTTTGCTGGGTTTTCTATAAAAATCAATTCGTTGGTCAGTTTTTAACCGATTTCAGAAAACTAAATGTCGTTTGATAGCATAAAAACATAGTTTTCAAAAAACTTGAAAATATACAGGTTGTAATTGAAAAATATCGACAAAAGCTATCTAAAAAGACACCCATTTATACAGGAAAAAAATTGGGAACATTTAAACAGTCCAGTGAAAGCCACGCATTCTTATACGTAATTTTTTTTGGGAACTACCGGTATTTTAATAATTTAGCTTACGTTTGTGAATATAATTTTCCAAATCTAATTTTTATCCAAATTCTCTATTGTTTCAACATAATCAGCAGTCCAATTCATAAATTATAAATGCGTAACCAAAGAAAGTACAAAAAAATGAAATATTTGCAAAAGAAACACAACTGATAATATACATATTTTTTGTTTCTGTGTTATTGTTTCCTCCCGTATTGAAAAGCGGAGTTAATTGGGAAATAAAGAGTTCATCGTTAAAATAGAGAAAATTTGTTTTAAATGCCTCGGCTATCTACAAAAGGAAGAAAAGCGGATTAATTATCGTCTTCTTTGCCTAAAACAAAACGTTTTAGTTTAATAAGAATATACATTTTTAATAAAATGTGCCCTAGAACATAAAAAGAATGTTAACAATAGTGCCACACCCTTTCTGTAAACCAAAAGCCCAGGAATATTTCTATAAAGCATCTAAAATATTTTTATATGAAAAAGAAACAAAGCAGTTTGGGGAAGAATGTAAAAAATCCGCTGCCGTATAATATAAAATAAATTCATTCTAGTAATTGTTTCCTTGAAAAGTTTTTAAATAAAATCACGCTGGAGTTCTTTTATCAGATCTCAACTTACGAAAAATATAATATACCACATTACATTGTTCCCAAATAAAGCTTTACCGGGTGGGTCTTCTATCGTGAAATTCCACGGATTACAGTAATTTAGATATGAAACTTTAAACGATACAAAACACTCAATTAAATTTGGCCAATTGTACGAAAATGATGTTAATATTTAAGCATATAACTTTTCTGTGTATGTATGTCCTAAGTCGAAAATTTCTATAATTTTATACTTATGTTCTTTGATAACGTTTCATATTTAAGTACGAACAAAACGTTGATGGTGTGAATTCAGGCATAAGTTATTATTTCGGAAGAAAAATCTACACCGACAGTATAGTATGTTGTGTATTTAGGTGTGAAAGCAATACATTCCCGGACGACGATGCAAATTGTTGGCCGAGGCGCTAGCCGAGGCCAACAAGCATCGAAGTTCGAGAATGTGCTTTCACACCGAAGTACACATACTATTTTTTCTGAAATCACAACCAATATTATTATAAATTAAGGAATTTGTATTAATGCATAACATTTCTTCATTACAATCTAACTGCTTACTAGTAAATCCAATTTTAATGTGAGTTGGTTTATCTGCGTGTATTTCTTTACTGTCTAAAATATACATAAAAAACCGTACGGAAATGTTACTTTCCCGGCCTAAGCCGGGAATAGTGTATTGTGTATTTAGGTGTGAAAGCAATACATTCCCGGACGACGATGCAAATTGTTGGCCGAGGCGCTAGCCGAGGCCAACAAGCATCGAAGTCCGGGAATGTGCTTTCACACCGAAGTACACATACTATTTTTTCTGAAATCACAATCAATATTATTAAAAATTAAGGAATTTTTATTAATGCATAACATTTCTTTATTACAGTCTAACTGCTAACTAGTAAATGCAATTTTAATGTGAGTTGGTTTGTCTGCGCGTATTTATCTACTGTCTAAAATATACATAAAAAACCGTACGGGAATGTTACTTTCCCGGCCTAGGCCGGGAAAGTAACATTCCCGTACGGTTTTGTTGATCGTTGCTTGGTAACGGATCTTTTCCGGTCTGTTTTCTGATAGTTTCTTAGAAACGGGCTAAACTATTGGAATTGTGCATTTTTCGATCTGAAATCGCGCCGAAAATGTAGACATAGCCGATCGATTTCAGAAAAAGTAACATTCCCGTACGGTTTTATTAATTATTGCTTGGCAACGGATCTTTTCCGGTCTGTTTTGTGATAGTTTCTTAGCAACGGACTAAACTACTGGAATTGTGCATTTTTCGATTTGAAATCGCGCCGAAAATGTAGACATTGCCGATCGATTTCAGAAAAAGTAATTTGTATTACTTAAAAACCTATAATGGTATTCTCTTATTATAACATATACAATGCACATTTTTCATGACATTCTGGTTGCGTTGCCATGGATATTACTTTTTCTGCCGCTGCTCACAGCGTCGGAAATAGTTATTTATGTTATAAGGATCATAATGACAATCATCCTTGTACTAGGCGTGAATATTATATAACAGTGTGTGTACCATAATGATTGTTTATGATCCAAATTTCATACAAAATTTTATCTTCTGGCGTAAGTAAATAAAAAGTAGTATGTATCTCTATTGTATTTTGAAGCTTTGGGCAGTAGTTATTTCAAATTGACATTCAAGTAGGCTACTGTCTAATTGTCTATGATATGTCCAAATTATTAAGTAACTGTTTAATAGTATATTACGTAATGCGTGTTGTAAGAAGCATATTACGCACGAATGGAAAAGTTACGCACGATGCCGTGTAGCGGCGAGTGCGTAATTGCTTTACAACTCGAATTATGTACTATACTTTTTTACCTACGATCATATTTATTTATTTATTTATTTAGTAAAATCTGAATTTAGTTTACTAGTCAACAATATTATTCAACAAATATGCCAGTTTTGACAGCGTTTGAAAATTACGTAGGCGCATTTGTTTTTTTAAACCCCGCGTCAGCGAACTAAGCCACCTATATTTGCGTGTCCCGTGCGTTTAGTTTACCGTGCGATTTGTTTACAGTGCGTTTCGTTTACAATATGTAAAATTCAACTTACATAGACCGCAGGTACTGTGTTTTTTACTATTTGATCATAGGTAAAGGTTGTTTATATTCATATGTAAGAAACTGAAAATGTTCAAAGAAATCATCAAACCAACCTTTCGACATCGACGAGCAATATCAGAATATCTAATTGTAATAATTGTGTTATAAATTTTAATCATTAAATTTTCAGTTACTATTTTCAAATAAATATTTAATACTTTTTGCCTAATTTTATTTTTTTTTATCATTATAGTACTATAGTACTCAGTCCGATAAAGTATATCATTTTGACACTGAAAATGATGTCTATAATTAAGTCATTTTGACACGTCAGAAGATAAAAGTACTTTTACCTCCGTTGTTAATGGCAACACATAACCGTCGAAAATGTCAAATTTTAATGTCGTGAAGTGAGTTAAGAAATGTCATGTTTTTCTGACGTTTGAAGAAAAACAATTATAGACAATGTCTAGAAATTGCTAAACTTGATTCTGTGAGCATTCAAAAAAGGGTTGTATAATTGTCATCATTAAAAATAATATAAAATAAAATAAATTGGAATAGTGAAAGAATGCACGAGAAAGATACATTTTTCATTAGTCTTTCTAATATTGTACACACACTAATTATAAATATAAACGAATAATGCTGAAATTTTAATATAACCATGACATTACATTTCAAACAGACAATACCTGTAATGTTACCGACATAAAACATTTACAATTATTTTATTGTTTGAAATTTATTCATATTTAAAATCGGTAAAATATCCACTATGCCAGTCATGACTTTCTAATATGGGAGTGTAATAAATTTCACGTCATCTAATTCAAATATGTGTAATAATAATGTTTCTTTCCTACTTCACACATATTAAAACTATCAGTCAATTAATTAGGTAAAAAATTCAAAATTGATAAAATAAATAATTATTTAACTGGGTTATTGACTAAGATCATATGGACCAAAGGCGGAAACTAAAAGTGCCAGACCTCACCACCCTTACCTTTTGTATACAATTCAGCTTCATCCACCGACATGACCCGGTATGAGATTGCTGTCAATCACTTACGGTTCTTTTACAAGGTAAACCAAACACCAAAGCTGCCTTATATCACCGAAAATATCGATTGTGTTGACGGGAGCAAGAAGTAACCGGATTTATTGAAATTATTCCTGACATTACCGTCAGAAATATGAACCAATGGGCCTGACTAGCCCAGGAGTTTTGTTAATATATCGTGTCTACCCGGAATTAATTATTGTAAAGATGAAAATTTGCAGGATTGTTATTTTGGTCCAGGACAACGCGAACCAAAAAGTGCCCTACTCACCCCCGTCGGCTTCCTACTCCAGGCGATTTAAACTTTTGCTGCCAAATTCGTGCCATACAAAAAAAAAAAATTATTGTGTTTATTTGGACATCTTGAATAACACGTGCTTGTTACGCCAAGATATACCTGGAGGATTTCTTGAAAATCGCGTCGGAAGGTCGCGGAAACCGCGGATTCGCGATTAACTCAGTTTTTATGGCTCAAACGGGAACAACACCTATTATAAAAGTTGTACATTATAGTTATAAAAGTTGTACATTTGTAATTTTCTACCTTAAAGGTGGTATACATTTTTTTCGTACGCCTAACCGTTTTGGAGATATGACGCGGACTAAGTGAAAAATGCATTTAATTCCGCCAAATCTCTTTCGCACCACATATTTCGCAATTGTCTTGCTTTCTATGTCTCAGAATGAAAATTACGTATTGCTGTTATAGAGCTCGGTGATCTTTATTCTCTACCAGAATGTCATAGGTTTTATTTACATTTATTTACAATGAATAAGTCAAAAAATGCATTCGTTTCCGCACCACCCTAGAGGTAGAATGCTCGGTGCGCTTTTTTACATGGTTCCCCAGGAGGCCTAATCCATGCCGGATCTTAAATTAGTCAATATTTCTGACTCCTTCGTTATCTGAAACGTTAGCGTCCAATGACAAATGGTTGTCATTACTTTCATTCTGATAAGATTCTACGTCGTCCACTTCATCATTCCAGCAATTATAGGTGCGGTATTCAAGCAGGAGTGACCATGGCAACGGCCACAAGCTGTTGAACAATTCAGTTCCATTTTCCTTCGTACAGTTGCAAAAAATTAAATTTAACAATACGTCTGGAGCTGGTGGTAACTGCGTTGGTACTGGCTGCAAAATATCATTCTTCCTAATCCAGCCCCACTACTCAGGATGGATGTCCTTTCCCAACCAGTTTGAACTTGATAATACATTCTACACAAATGCTGCTGAGCTGCTGAAGATGTTGGAGGAAGTGATGCATTTTTCACTTAGTCCGCGTCGTATCTCCAAAACGGTTAGGCGTACGAAAAAAATGTATAGGAATACGCTATTTAAGATAGAGAATTTACAGATGTACAACTTTTATAATGTTGTTGTTGTTCCCGTTTGAGCCATAAAAACCGAGTTAATCGCGAATCCGCGGTTTCCGCGACCTTCTGACGCGATTTTCAAGAAATCCTCTAGGTGTATCATGGCGTGACTACCAAGTGTTATTCAAGACGCCCAAATAAACATAATTTTAAAAAAAATCGTATTTAGCACAGAGGTCAATTTTACAACTAAAACGCCTGGATTATCTCTGTTTTTGCGGAGCAACAAGGGCCTAAGTCGCAGAAATTGGCTATAAAATGCAGCAGAAAGGTTGTTTCTGGTCCGATTTGGGTCGAAATGATCATAAAAGATTCGGAGAAGCATATCAGTTTATATTTTAGATATTCGATGCATATTTTGTTTCGTTCTAGTGCTGTCAAAATTTTAAAAATCAAGTGATATATGTCACTGAGTTCTTATCACCTGCTGAGTCAAGCATCACCATAATATAAATATACGGAGGATATCGGACCAAGTATTGAAATATGACCCTCTAGTGCGGATTCTGGATTAGTCAGTAGGTCCTCCTAAACTTGGAATACGCTGTTTTTCAGAATCGAAGACCATACCGACCTGCCAAATGAGCGGTTGGCAGATTAAATGCAGCGGTCCAGTCTATGTGTAACCTTAAGTCGCCCTGACGGGCACCTGGGCGTGAAACGTCTCCATCCTTCTTATTTCCTTCTCTTTCCCCCTATCTGTGTAGCTGGCTGATGGAACCCATTCGAGGCAAAAAATTAGGAAAGAAAAAATTAAATGCAGAACACCAAGGCTACGAAATTCTCGCCGCTTCACTATGCGCGTCTTAACTTGCCGGCTTTGGTTTAATTCCTCCGTTTTGCTCGACTGTTTGCTCTACTATTTTGCTATCCTCTCCACTATAAACGTAGCCTAAAGCTCCAATATGAGAGTAAATAATTTCTCTGCCGCTCCTCTCCAATTTTAGTAGGTGAGCTAGCGCTCAATTAGATCAAGGTGTTTTTACAAGGCTAACAATTTTTATATTGATGATTTAATACTAATTAAATAAGAAAGTAACAACCTGGCATACCTACCCTGGTTGCGACCTCAACTCCTAAATTTTTAGGCTTTTACAAAGCTGTAATTTTAATATATTTCATTTTACAAACTCTTCAATATTAAAAAAAATTGATAGGCGGTTTTATTGGTTGCAAATATGTACCAGGTGACCATAAAGTTGTTCGGTGTATTTCTTAAGGTGCTTCTACAAGACTGAAATTTTAAGGAAAGTTTTATTACATTATTTTAAGAAAATATGCAAAAAGCCAGGCGGTTCTGGCGGTTGGAAGTGCTCGCCAGGCGAGTACAAATGTTTTATGAGTGCGCGGCAGTTATACCAGGGCTGGATTATCCATAAGGCTAACTAGATTATAGCCTAGGGGCCCCAACGTATTACAACACATGATAAAAAAAATTATTTTCTCCCCCACGCTAATCAATTTTTTCGAAATCCACGATTTTAAATACATTACGTTGAAACGCGTACAAATATCTAAGACTCAATGTACCACAAGATTTTTCACTTGTAACTCAGATTTAGCGATTTTCCAAGGTTTTCCACATCGCTAAATCTGAGTTACGTAATGTATTTAAAATCGTGGATTTCGCATGAATTTTCCGGGGTTTTCCAACATTTTCCGACTTTTTCAAGCTTGGTTTTCAGTGAAAAGTCTTGCAATATCAAGAGATATAACTTTCATTGCGTTTGGAATTAATAATAACTCAATTATCAGCAGTATTATACCTACCCATACCACTTGCACTCATAGGTTCCCGTAAAATCTGGGACTTCAACGTCCCATAACTCGAAAACTAATCATAGAATTTTGTTGTGCCCATGGAGACTTTTGTTCGGGATGCCGAGAAGAACATTTTCTAAAAGATCAGTCAAATCGACGGGTAGTCGTTTTCCATCGCTTTTGTGCGGGGTCCTTTGAATTGCCGGTAGATAGGTTCTTAAATGAACCCAAAAGGGCCTTTCTCACCATAATAATTTCTCTGAATACCATTACATTTTTTTTATCTTATTGTTAATATTGCTTTTGTAAACTTTTTTCTGTAAAAATAAATTAAGTATTTGTGTATTTATTATTATTATTATTTATTTATTAATCAACAATTTAATTTAGATTATTTTTATTTACGACAGACAGAAATGGGTTACTTTTACTTCGTGTTGTTCCATGACACAATGACGAACACGAAAATACAAAATCAAATACGGTCCTGTCTCTGGCAGAATTCAAATTGACTTTACTTCTATTTGAGACCTGCCAAATGAACTCATACTTTTAATAAATTCTTTGAGATACCTAAAGTTTTTTGTTAAACTTAAAAAATACAATTTAAACTGTAAACTGTCCTATCATTGCCCCCGATCCTTCATGTAGATTTCCTAGCATGGCATAAGTCACGTTTCTGGACACTACGCCAGTAATATTTTACTTTTATGTAAGTTTTTGTTGTTTAGAAGCCTGAATTCAGTCTGGTTTTATTTCATGCTATAAACAAGAGCATGATTCGGATTCAAAGCTACTTATTATAGCTTATATGCCTTTTTTGAATTTTTTAAGTCATACAATGTGGCTGTTTTACATTTTTATTACACTCGTTGTTGTTTGCTAATGATGAATGTTTTCTGTTGTGCAATTTGTTTTTATAGGAAACAAATTATCACGGTACAAATATATAAATATACATTTATGTTTTGCAGATATGGAAATGCGTAATATTCTTAACGGCCTTTTGTTTGTATTTATTATTTATTAATTTTACATATTCAGAGATTGATTGACTTGAATTTATTCATCGACGTCTCGTCGATTGATGATTAATAGATCCCCTTTTTATTTATTGCACATGCGCGGACTGAATGGTTGATGGTTTTTCGGTCCAGCTGTTGAGAATAATAAATATAGTAAAAATTCAAAGAAAATGAAAAAAGTAGTTTACGCTGATTGTGACTGATGGCGACTTACTGTTTCTAGGCTTCTTGTCAGTATCTTACAACCGAGTAAAATTTTGTATGGGCAACGTAATTGTGCAAAATTACATTTAATTTAGAAAAGGTACTTAAAGGCAGGTTTTCCTACACCTTCGCCAGTCGCTGACGACTGCGACCGAGTAGCCACGACCTAGTCCCTCAAACCCGTTTTAGTAGCCTGCGCCAATTTGTGTTTCTCGTTCTTGTGATCTGTGCTCGCGACAAAATGAGTATTTCTAAAAAGTCATTATTTTTAATGGTATTAAGTTATCAGGTGATGAGGAAAATCTAAAACCTAAATTCTATCATACCAATAAGCCACAATTACAAAATAACAACAAATATTCACTTTCAACTGCTCGCCAGTGTACCCACCAATGAAATATGCAATGTATAATACAGTAATATACATGTACTATCCTTTTACAAAATAACAACAAATATTTATTTTCAACTGGTCGCCAGGGTACCCACCAATGAAATATGCAATGTATAATATAATATAGTAATATACATGTACTATCCTTTTGCTTTATATAGCTATGACAAGTAAAAACTACAAATATACCTGCTAAAAATATTATTTTAATGTATATTCGTCGACAAATTAGTCGCAGCACTGCTCTCGGAAATGAGCGGCGACTCGCGAACGGACGAACGGCGACCAATCGCTGGTAGTAACTACTCAGTAGCAGGTAGGAAAACATTTAGGTTAAAATGCATTGGAGATGTCTTGACGAATCAGTCGTGGCTACTCGATCGCAGTCGTCAGCGACTGGCGAAGGTGTAGGAGAACCTGCCTTAAGGTGCCAAAGAGTAGTTCAAATGTATCAAGGTTTTATAGTGATAAAATGTGCAGTTGTACTGATGAGTAAAAACCGCTGCCTAAAGGCGGGTTTTTCCTACACCTTCGCTAGTCTCTGACGACTGCGACCGAGTAGCCGCGAACGGTTGTAGCCAGACCTAGTTCCTCAAACCCGTTTTCCTAGCCTGCGCCAATTAGTGTTTCTCGTTCTTGTAATCTGTGCTCGCGACAAAATGAATATTTCTAAAAAGTCATTAATTTTAATGTTATTAAATTATCGGGAGCATGAGGAAAATCTAAAACCTAAATTATGTCATGCCACTAACTGTCAATAAGCCACAATTACCAAATAACAACAATTATTTACTTTCAACTGCTCGCCAGTGTACCCACCAATGAAATATGCAATGTATAATATAATATAGTAATATACATGTACTATCCTTTCACTTTATATAGCTATGACAAGTAAAAACTACAAACATATCTGCTAAAAATATTATTTTTAATGTATATTCGTCGACGAATTAGTCGCAGCACTGCTCTCGGAGATGAGCGGCGACTCGCGAACGGACGAACGGCGACCATTCGCTGGTAGTAACTACTCAGTAGCAGGTAGGAAAACATTCAGGTTAAAATGCATTGGAGATGTCTTGACGAATCGGTCGCAGCTACTCTGTCGCAGTCGTTAGCGAAGGAAAACCCGCCTTAAGGAATCACTACTTCCACATCCAGACTTCCTATCCAAATACTGAAGTATCTTACAACGAAAAAAAAAATGTATAGTATATTTACACTCCACTATGTGGAAATGATTATTCATAGAACTTTAAATAATATTTGAAATCGTCTACCCCAAAAGACCATATAACGATATGCCAGTTCGATAGTGGTGATGGGAGGTGGCTGATCCTAAAAAATTTTTGAGGTCTTTAGTTCTTGTATACGCAAAATTACAATTTTATTTTTTTATCCCTTTTAATAATGGAGTAGGGGTGATAGTGAGACCTTGGCTACCTAAAATACATACCAAATTTCAAGTCAATACCATAAACCGTTCCAGAGTAATCGTGCATACAAAAAAAGACATTCTAAGCCTATTTGAAAAAAAGAAAATTATTTTTTTTTACCATTAGTATACTTCCACTCCACCACGTGGTTACTGTGTGGTGGACCAAATTAGATGGGATGTGGGGTTTTCTCTAAAACTGGAAGATAGACAAAAACCAATACTGAGCTACAGAGCGTTTTTGGAAAATTGACATTTTTGGAAGACCTCTATATCTCAATTACCAATTGTTGAATTGAAAGTCGAGTAACACATTATTAAGGCACTTATTTGAGTAAAATCCGTTGCTGATAAGAAGAAGATTATGCATGCCTCAGTTTTCGAGATATAGACATAACTTGTGTTTTTTTTAAATGGAACATCCTGTAAATTATTTTATTATTCGATGACAACTTAAATTAGCTATCCAACGATATATCATGTTATATTTATCTCTAGAAAAAGTGGTTAATTTTCGAAAAAATTAATATATTTGTGAGGAGGCCATGGAGAACTATTAACAACAACAACACTTCTTATAATATAAAATAATTTTGCCAAAAATGGGAAAAATTAAACTACAATAAATGTTCGAATTGTCGTCCATTGACATCTATGCATTTTTGACATCTTCTCCTTACAGCATTTGTTGCATTTCCAATCATGACAGGAGTTATTGTTTGGGACGCAGCTAAAGTTTTGTTTTCCAATTTTTCTATGTTATTAGAACGTTCTCTATATATAATATTTTTTAAATAACCCTAAAGCCAGAAGTCGGCAAGGGTTAGATCGGAAAATCTAGCTGGCCACAAAATAGGACCACTATTTCCTAAAAATTAAACAATATCTAAACTACTTTGTTGTTTATTGGTGTCCAGTTAGCTAAATTAATTGTTAGTTATAAATTTAGTTAACTTAGCTAACTAGTCATTGATAAACTAGTCCTGAGTGATATATTATAGATTCAATCCAATCCTCACCAAATTGAGTATTTAAATAATTTTGTGGGGCCATCGTGTTGGTAAGTTAATCTTTGAAATTGTCTTACAGGCATATTGTCTACAAAGAGCTATATTTCTTGTCGTAAAATGTTGATAAAATTTTCGCTATTCAAATTACCGTGAAAAAAAAATTATTTGGTATCCAATAAAACCACACCATACACCAAATCCAAATCGTCCCTGACGATTAACTGTGGCGATAACGTGCGGATTTTTATGAGCCCAATGGTGGTTATTATCCCGATTAAAAATTCCGGCACTGCTTATATGAGCCTCGTCTGTCCATGTAATCCTGGCACTTCATTGCACTGACGCAAAGACAGCTGGCAAAAATCAAGGCTCCTTTGAAAGTCGTTTGGATATAGATGGTGACTAATCCTAATTTTGTAGGGTTTGAATTATTTTTTTTTAAGCAACGCAACGCAGTTGTTTTTGGGATTTCTAAATTTTGCTGTATTTCGCGAGACGATATATTAGGATTTTCTCTTACAGTTTCTAAAACATTATTTTCTACAGCTTCTCTACCTGTTTTATTACATATTTTTGCTCGAGGTTTTACAAATCTCTTTTAAATTTTGTTGTAGCCTTTTGAATATTTTTATGTCTGGCTGTCTCTTTTCTGGATATCGAAAAATATTCTTTAGGCGGCACTTTTGGCACAAAATTTTGCTGTCTATATCTTACCTATTAAAATAAAGCTCGGAAGCTAAATTTGAATCTTCTCCGCATTTTATAAAACATTTAATCATAACATATTTTTCACCATTACTAAATTGAACCATTTTTAACAATGCCCACTCACAATTAACTCACAAATTAGTTTTTGACATTTACGATTATTTCGATTTTCTTTTTTTTACCATGGCCTTCTCAATAAATATTAGAAATGCAATAAATATACATATATGTCAATGGAAGACAATTCGAACATTTATTTTAGTTTAGTTTTTCCTATTTTTGGCAAAATTATTTTATATTTATCATGTTTTTGTTAATATGTAATTTTCCTCACAAATATATTAAATTTTTCGAAAATGAAACACTTTATCTAGAGATAAGTATGACATATGATATATCGTTGGATAGCTAGTTTAAGTTGCGATCGAATAATGAAATAATTTGCAGGGTGTTCCATTTAAAAAAACACAAGTTATGTCTATATCTTGAAAACCGAGGCATGCATAATTTTCTTTTTATCAGCAACGGATTCTACTCAAAAAAGTGCCTTAACTCGATGTTCGATTCGACACTTGGTAATTGAGACATAGAGGTCATCCAAAAATGACAATTTTCCAAAAACACTCTGTACCGACGGTCGCGGTTTGTGCCATTGTTTGTTCCTCGAAAATCGACCTGAGGACACCTATATTGGTTTTTATCTATCTGCCAAAGTTTTAAAGAAAACCTCAAATCCCATCTAATTTGGTCCACCCTGTATATATTTTTAAAAATAAATTTTCTATATCACGTGTTATAAATATAAAATATACTTGCACTTTGCGACACTAATTTGGTTTCTTTGTTTTAGGTAAGTACCCGAGGCTCTCCGACATTTTCAAGCACATCCTGACATGCAGAATTTACAAGTAACGTAGGTATTAAACTATTTTCAGTAAAACTTTACATATTGAAAATTAATGTTCAATGGATGTACCTATTAGTCAAGAATAGTTCTTAGTGTACTGTTCTTGCCTATTAGTGCAATAAAAATAAGTCTAAAAGTATGCGAACCTTGAAAAAAATTAGTACAAGCAAGAAATTTGGTGGAGATGTTGCAGTTATCATCTTATTGAATATACTAAAAGTCCCCTAAAATCTAAGCTGTGCTATGCCCGCCATATTGAAAAATGGCGGTTCATTTCCAGATTCTTTTATATAAATCCTTTATCGTTGCAGATAAGAAAACAAGTTTCAAATAAAAAATGTAGGCAATAATAAAACAAACAATTTTTGATATTAACATTTTTTCTCTAAATCGAACGATTTTTGAATTACACAGGTCTACAAAAAAAAAAATCAGCTCCAAGGACTAAACCTATCATGCCTTAAGTATTTTTGTGTGCTGAATCCGAATTTTCAATTTAAAAAATTTTCTACCGCGTAGATTTCGAGTAAGCGTCAAAATTTGTCAAAAAACGTATTTTGACGATAAAAACCGGGATTTATTCGGAATCTACACGTTAAAAAAATTTTTTAATTGAAAATTCGGATTCAGCACACAAAAATACTTAAGGCATGATAGGTTTAGTATTTGGAACAGAATTTTTTTTTTTTTTTTTTTGAAAATGACATGTTATAACGTATTTTCGTATTTTTTAACATTAATTATTTTTATTTATTTGATTTTATCATGATTAGAGAATATTATTTAGGTATTATGCAAATCACAACTTACACACTTTTTTATTTATTATGAAAATACCTACTTTTTGTATATTGTTGCCCTAATCTGGGCACGCTAATATACTAGTTAGGTAAATACTTTAAACACTCATTATTGGAGAACCAATCAAAACAACTACTCTTCTAGCTAATACTGACGAAGTATTGAATTACATGATAGGATTCTTAGCATTTTAAAGAAAAAAAAATATATTGAAAATACTTAAATCATTCATTTACATTTAGTCATTCACACCTTTTTTATTTAATATGAAATTATCTACTGTCTGTATATTGGTACCTTAATCGGATCACGCTAATATACTACTTAGGAAAACACTTGAAAACACTCATTATTGGAAAACCAATCAAAACAACTACTCTTCTAGCTAATACTGACGAAGTATTGAATTACATGATAGGATTCCTGGCATTTTAAGGCAAAAAAATATATATATTGAAGATACTTAAATAAATAATTGAAATTCAGTCATTCACAAGAATTATTGAACCTTACATTCTATTTCAACTCTAGAAAAGTTGTACAAGTTTTTTCGAACTCGTTAGTTCTCATCAGTAGAGTATAGAAACATTCATTCATTATTTACAAGCCTATTCTTGATTTATTTTTTAACATTAATTATTTTTATTTATTTGCTTTTATCATGATTAGAGAATATTATTTAGGTATTATGCAAATCACAACTTACACACTTTTTTCATTTATTATGAAAATACCTACTTTCTGTATATTGTTGCCCTAATCTGGGCACGCTAATATACTAGTTAGGTAAATACTTTAAAACACTCATTATTGGAGAACCAATCGAAACAACTACTCTTCTAGCTAATACTGACGAAGTATTGAAGAGTAGTTGTTTTGATTGGTTTTCCAATAATGAGTGTTTTCAAGTGTTTTCCTAAGTAGTATATTAGCGTGATCCGATTAAGGTACCAATATACAGACAGTAGATAATTTCATATTAAATAAAAAAGGTGTGAATGACTAAATGTAAATGAATGATTTAAGTATTTTCAATATATTTTTTTTTTTCTTTAAAATGCTAAGAATCCTATCATGTAATTCAATACTTCGTCAGTATTAGCTAGAAGAGTAATTGTTTTGATTGGTTCTCCAATAATGAGTGTTTTAAAGTATTTACCTAACTAGTATATTAGCGTGCCCAGATTAGGGCAACAATATACAGAAAGTAGGTATTTTCATAATAAATAAAAAAGTGTGTAAGTTGTGATTTGCATAATACCTAAATAATATTCTCTAATTAAGTATTTTCGTATTTTATTCTATTTGTTATAGGCTTCATAATTACAGTATATTTTTCTTCTGTAATGGTAATATACCTAAAAAATGTTTTTTGTTTTACTTACAACCTATAAACACGCATTTTACAGTGTATTTTGTACACATTTGTGATTTTTTAAAATTCAATAACAATCTGCACCTCATAATTCAAAAACCGTTCGATTTAGAGAAAAAAATGTTAATATGAGAAATCGTTTGTTTTATTATTGCCTACATCTTTTATTTGAAACTTTTTTCCTATCTGCAACGGTAAAGGATTTATATACAGAAATCTGAAAATGAGCCGCCATTTTTCAATATGGCGGGCGAAGCACAGCTTCGATTTAAGGGAACTTTTAGTATATTCATTAGGATGGCAAGTGGAACATCTCCACCAAATTTCTTGCTTGTACTAATTTTTTCATTTATTTTTCCTGCACTGTATGTAAAAGTAATTTTTGTTTAAATTTATAAACAACCCAAAACTATTGAAGAAACATTTTTAAATTTTAACAAAGGACCGTATTCAAAATTTATTGACATTGCAGTACTTAAGCAAACAATTAACAAAACTTAGGAAGGATCAAGTTGTGCCATAACTTTTAAACAATGTAAACCGATCATCATAGAACTGTTCATATTGTGTCGATCTTACGACGTACATCTGCCTTGAAAAATTCCACACGAGTCGTAAATTCATTAAGTTTTGAACGGCTTGTGGAGAAAATTGTTCCTTTACACTGAGATTTCTTCAAATCTTCATTTCGTAATTCAGTTAATCTTCTTCCTACTGCGTAATATAAATGTCCAGTGGAAATATGTTCAGGATTATTATTATTATTATTAGTCAGCATTTCTATTATTTTAATATTTCTGTAACTTAACATCGCTCCATTGTTATATTATTCAGTGGCGTTCAGTGGTTGCGTTGAAGTAATTACAGCTTATCCTCTAGGTCTTAAATGACATTGATGAGGTCTATTTCAAAATTTTCATTCCTGCGACTTCACCTAAACGATTTTTTTTTCTAATTTTGTAGAGCTATGGAAGTTCAAAACGGTATAAATTGTCATTTTCATGAAGTATGGCAGCTCTACGTTGTCAATATAATTAGAGTCTCATATAGTCATTGTTGGTATTTCAAATGGAAATCGTACGGATTGTACATTGTACAATGCGCCTCTATATCCTTCTTTAATTAACATTATAACTCTCGCTACGTGAATTTAGTTCAATTGATGGATTAAAAGTAGGATTCCCTTTTAACTGACTTGAAAAAAAATGTGTTGAAAGAAATTAAAATAATGAGACTGAGGTCTAAACTACCGAAAATGGCATCACAACGCAACAAGCATCAGACGATGCTGACGTAACACAGCTATTGAACAGTCCACAAGCGAAACAAAATGTGGCTGTCATTGGGGAAGATGTAGACCACGCAGTGATATTTACTGCAGCAATATCTTATTCATAAAACCCGGCAGAGAAAAAGATCAAACCAATGTTTACTCCATCCACCAAATGCAGCAGCTTGGACTGAAAAAAATTCTGTCCCTGCGTGGTTTTACTGGCTGCGATTCAACATCTGCAACATTCCGGAACAGTAAACTTGGTTTTATAAAACACCCTGATGTTCGAAGAGCAGCCGAAGTGTTTCCTCCTCTCTTGCTGATGTTGAGGATGCTAGGCGATTATGCATGCTAAAATAGTACGGCGCCCCAGCAAAGGAGAGCTTCCTCAACACCTACTAATACCATTTATTTTTAAAATCCGTAGCAAATATCAAACCAGATCTCTCATCACTTCCACCAAACAAGGGGACAACAAAAGAAGAGCATTCGTTTCGCACATTTCACTATGTACAGCTCTGGTCGGGAAACCAGCTACTCCCAGAGTTGTGGGATTGGGAGCACAAGGCAAAGTATCTAGCTCCGGTGCTGACCCAGCGGCACCAAAAAAAATTTTGGACTTGATTTTTTTGCAAATGCACTAAAGATTGCAGCAGTGCCAGCTGTAGCTGCAAGAAGGTGTTCATGGATTGTTCCTCTTTATGCCAGATCTGCCAGGGGAACTGTTTAAACGGAGTGTCCGTTTTAATGAACATGCACGAGAATGATGACGAAAATGACGTGGAACCCACATCCCCTGTGGACACTGAATTCAATATCCAGAAAACGGATGAAGACGACGACAAGGATGTTGAAGTTTTGGTGTTGAATCAAGAAGCCGGACCCTCTCATCCCAAGAGAGCCAGGCCAACAAAATTTATAAGATGTAATTTTATTTTTCGTCATTTCAAATTAAATACCCCAACACATTCCTGAAGAGGAAAATTCTCTCCCTCTCCATGTCCTCTACAATCCCCTTTTGAACATTCATTGATTGGACTAAAACCCAAGTTACGAGGTAAGTTGTCAAGCAATTTGCAGTTTTTTTTTTAATAATTAAGTATTTTAATTTTTTTTAAATTTTAATTTTTCAATTTTTTTATTTTGATTAATTTTCATTAACAAAATTTTCCGATAAAAAAATGACTAATATAATTTTTTATTTTTTTCCGCATATTTTGGTTTCGCAGGTGGCTTTGCGATTGTAGCAGGCGAATGTTTTTCTGATCATAAGTAGATCCTAATTTGTTCTATACTTGAGTAAAAGTTGATTCAAATCGGAAACAAAATAAAAACGTTATAAGGTTGTCTTCATTTTAAGTGAGTCACATTGTATATTTAAGGAAATGTATAGATTTCGACAAAATATTACGTTAGTAAATACGTCAACTGTTGTAAAATAAAGATTGTTTTGTGACTGTGATTTATTAGCAGACCACGGTAAATCGCTTTGATAGAAAAATTCCGATACCTAATTAATTTATTTATTGATTATCGATTTTCGCTGGCAAATATCTCGGAAACTATAACACATAGGAAGAAAATGATATGTATATATAGACATTCTTGTTGGAAATATTATGTTTAATTTTGCATAGAATACTTTTTTCTGTACGACGCATCGTTTCCGAGTTATAAGCGAAGAATCGAAAAATCTAGAGATGAGTTGCTATTTAACAACCTGTTATTTTATAACCGTTATTTGTAAATAGCATTAACAGACTGTTATTTCTGTTCGAAAATAACAGGTGAGAAAATAACAGATAAGCAGTTGCGGTAGCAGCACGATGTATAAAATAACGTCTCTGAAATAACATTTGCAAACTGCGCACTGCGGTATGCGCATGCCAGTACTTCTCAGCGATCTGTTATTTTTAAACTGTTATTTCAAAATAACAGTAGCAGCTTAAACTGTTGTTAAAAAATAACTGCTTTTACCCATCACTAGAAAAATCGACCTTTCCATCTCCCTCCCCCCCCCCCCAGCAGGGCTAGGGGCGGGGACTTTCAGTATGTTTAACTCGTTCCTGAAGAGGAAAATTGTCCCTATCTCCATGTCCTCTACAATCTCCTTTTGGGCATTCATTGATTGGACTAAAAGTAATTAGATGAGTTCTGTGAAATTAAATCGTATATTAATAAACTTCATAAACTGTTGTACTGAATATTGGCCTCCCTTCTATTAAAATACGAGGTAGGACATAAATAAACACATGTACCAGCAATACCACAAAATTGTTTTACCCAAGACGTAGATACAAGTTAATTAGCTGTCCAAATAGTTCCATGGCCGATATAAGTTAAATGCTATAGTTTATGCAGAATAATTAATGAAATTTCACGGTGAAATGTAAATGCACTGTAGGCGGAAACACCTGATTATAGTAATTGTGCACGCTTCAGCGCCCTCTAACGCCACGAGCAGCCTGTATGCCATCAAAAATATTTCAAATGACAATAAATAGGTACTACCACTTTCTCATTTTGTTTTCCTTTTTAAATTACTATCAGTAGTGTTTAGAATTATTTCCTTTTAATATCGTATTGCAGTGTTACTCTAAGAAGTTGATAACTCTGGTAAAACAGTGAAATTTAATTTTTTTAACATAAACGTACCGACTGAAATTTACGAGGAAATTCGTAATTATGTCACATGTGCAATTAAGCGAGAAAATGAATCATTCAATATGTTATACGTCAAAAAACAACGAAATTATATGGAACACACTAAAATCCTTAAACTCATAAATAATAACGAAATAACAGACATATCTAATATATTGAAACTTAATAAATAATAATTTCAATAGTTATCAGTACTAGATATAAATTGCGTTTTTAATGTTTTTAATGTACACTCGAAGTATGTAAAGCCATCAATCGACTAAAAAATCATCTCTATAAGCCATATCCATATCCATCCATCCATATCTCTATAAAAATAAGAAAATTAGTATTTAAATATTTACTTGACCACATTACAATTATTATTCTAAACACTGCAATCGCCACATATGTTTTTTTCATCTCTTGGAACGTGCTTATATTTGTCGGTGGCCAAAATTTCTTCTCCACTGAATTTTCATATCTCAAGTCCATTAGAATTCTTCGTATGTCAAAAATATTTGAATATCTTGTGAAAGAATAAATTTGAATTTACGTTTTTACTAACGAAATTATCAGTGATATTCAGCAACCAATTCGTAACCAACACAGCAATTACTGCTTTATTAAATGTTATTGATTGATTGATTTATCACCGTGCGGTAGGCATTACTGCCACCCCCAGGGTTATTCAGCTAGGTCTGCTATGTCTACGCTAGGTTGGACTAAAGTCATGTTTGTTGCCAGCAGCGAGATCCACATGGCGCATGGTAAAGGAATATGGGATGGGAGGTGTAGGTATTTGTGAGATGTGTTACCGCATTGTATCGTGAGGGAGCGTTTAAGCTCCCTTTTTTTTGTGTTTTTGGACTTCTGCCTATTCTGGCTCTTCTTGTGAAATATGTTGCCGCGTTGCGTCGTAATATGGAGTGTTTATGCTCCTCTTTTTGTGTTTCTGCTTCTTCTTTTTCTGAGTCTTCTGATTCCTCGGTTTCCAATTGTGGCTATATATCGTTACGATTTCTTTGTGGTGTTCATTTTTTGATCCTGATCCTCTCAGTTGTTGTGTTCTTAGCTGTAGCATGGTCTCCTTATGTTTAGTTTGTTGATGTTCGGTGTTAGCGCTTTCTTCAGTAGATGTATTGGGTCCCTTCCTTGGGTATGTCCCCAGTACTTCATTGCGTACATTTCTATCTTTCTTTTAATTGTCTTTCCTCCTAATAGTGTTGATGTTTTCGTCTTGTTGTTTTTGCGAGTAGTTGGACGATGTCCCTTTCTGCTCTTCTCAAAAACTTCTTCTGTTGGCTTTTGTTGTTGTTATTCATTTGGTTATCAAAATTTTTTAAGATTTCTCTTCCCCCGCTCATTAATTTTTGAATTTGGAGAAAAAAATTTGTTTTCTCCCCCATGCTCATCAATTTTTATTTTCGAGTTCTAGTCCCGCCCAGTGAAAATGACTTAAAATATACTCTGGTAATGTCCCATGATAGTTCATTTTTCTCAGTGAACGGTACTGCTTTATTAAATGTTATTGATGATTTAAAGCCATTGATAAAAATAAAGTAACCTATCTATTTTAAACTATAGTAAGATGTATCATGCTTTAGACTAGTTTGCTAGGTAAAAAAATATCTTTTTTAGGTTTCCTGTAAATAACATTATTTTTGAAATGGATCACGTAGCGTAACCTTAAGTAGTCAAGTATCAAACGACTTTTTTTTTTACTTATTTGGTTGTTCCTCGGGGATCCATTCTGTGGATCCTGCTGTTTTCTTTGTACCTCAAGAATTTTCGCACGTTTATAGTAACTATTCAGATATGTAGAATTGCTTTGGCTTTTTTTCAAAAGAATATAATGTAATATAGGAGGTCATTAATTAGCACATAATTAATAAATAAAGTAAGCTTGTTCTATTAGACGATAGTGTGCGTGTATATGTGTGTGTGATACTTTAGACCATAGTTTGCTACATCTTTTTCCGGTTCTCTTATATAAAATTACGTTCCAAATCGATCATATAGCTTGACCTCTCAAATATCAAACCTTTTGCCTATTTTTGTGGTTGCTTAGGGATCCATTTATGGCTCCTGTTATTTTCGTTGTATCTCAAATTTTCAATCGATACGCAGAATTAATTACCTTGACTTCTTTCCAAAACAATATAATTCAGCGTAACCGATCATTTATAATGAGTTTAAAACTAAATGCTAAGGCGGTGGTAATATACCATTGGCCAAAAGAAAAGATAAACATTGCCATTAGCATCGGTTTGCTGATGGGTTGTAAAATCTTCAAGGTCTTCTTCGGTTAAGTTCGATATGCCCTCCACAGATAATGAAGACGTTACTTTGATATAGGCCCTATACTCCAGTCATTTTAGACAAAAATATGGCTTCTGATCTAACAAAATATATCCTTCATTTTTTTTTTAAATCGATTTATTTTGGTGTTTTAAAGAAAATATTAAAAATCAACAACTGGATCACTACGGCATAAAAAATTATTCAAGATCAAAGTTCACAAAAAACGTTTTTTGTGAATATCGCGCTTTCTAAAATATTTTTCGTTCAAAATTTGATTATCTTTCATTTTCATAATAACCTTATACTACGGGAGCCCACCCTGGAGTGCCCGAGCACCCCCCCCCCCCCTGATCCTTTAGGACAATGTTTTTCATAAAGATTAAAGCCTAAGTAACAATTTAAGACATGTCCTAAAAAAAAAAAAATTGGCTGCACTTTCAAAATGGCGTCCGTTAAAAAAAAATTTGCAAATATTGTTTTTGTCATTTAACACAAAAACTAAAAAAGATAGAGAAAAACTTTCTGTACAAAAAATAAAGTGCATAAAACTTTCTACAATTTTGTTCCTATACAATATTTGTATTGGAGTTACCATTTCCCAGATAAATGATTCAGCTCTTAAGATAAAATATAAGATTCAGTATAAAACGTAACACTACGGAAGCCCACCTTAACTGTCCGTGCACCCCCCCGATCCTTGGGGACAATGTTTTTCATAAAGATTAAAGCCTAAGGAACAATTTAAGACATGTCCTAAAAAAAATCAGCTGGCTGTACTTTCAAAATGGCGTCCGTTTAAAAAAAATGCAAATATTGTTTTTGTCATTTAACACAAAAACTAAAAAAGTTGGAGAAAAACTTTCTGCACAAAAAACAAAGTGCATGAAATTTTCTACAATTTTGTTCCTATACAATATTTGGATGGGAGTTACCGTTTTCCAGATATCATTGTTACCGTTTTCGAGATAAATGTCTGCAAATTATAATATTATTATTATTATTAATTTTTTTCAGTTTATTTTATTTTATTTTTATGTTAATAATATAAAGTTATATTATACGCCTTACAATAATTGTCACAGTTATTTCTTTTAAATGATTTACCAATATATGAATTTCCATGTTTTCTTAATTTTGGACTCATTTATCTGGAAAATGGTAACTCCTATCAAAATGTTGTATAGGTACAAAATTGTAGAAAATTTTATGCACGTTGTTTTTTGTGAAGAAAGTTTTTGTCCATCTTGTTTAGTTTTTGTGTTAAATGGCAAAAACCACATTGGCAACAGTTTTTTTTTAACATATGACCGCCATTTTGAAAGTACAGCCAGTTTTTTTTTTTTGGAATATGTCTTAAACTGTTCCTTAGGCTTCAATCTTTATGAAAAACATTGTCCCCAAGGATCGAGCGGGGGGTGCACGTACAGCTAGGGAGGGCTCCCCGACTATTAGTTAATATAATATATACAAGAAAAAAAATCCAATCAAAATTACTGTACTGTACAATAAAAATTTGTATAATGTGCTTACACATTATACACAAATTTTGAACGAAAAATATTTTATTAATTTTTTACGTACAGGGTTATTCATTCTATTTAGGCCACCCTTTATGATCGTTATTATTGGAGATAGAAAAAAAAGCTTCGTACAAAAGTTGTAAGACTGTAACTGAACCTCTTTAATAAGTTAATGGGAGCACAGTGGCGTGCAGAAATTGAGCAAGAAAAAATAATATTTTTTTATTGGAATTGTATTGCTGAATTTTTGAATTACTCTTTTTTTTCTGATTTCAAAGATATTATATGATAGTCCTATCTTTAACCGTTTTAGAGTTATGAAACATTGAAAATCGTATTTAAGCTATTTATTATACGAACGGAAATTAAAATTATAATTGTAATTACCGTTTTTTGTGAACTTTGACCTTGAATATTTTTTTATGCCGTAGTGATCTCGTTGTCAATTTTTAATATTTTATTTAAAACACCAAAATATATCGATTTATAAAAAAAAAACAAAGGATATATTTTGTTAGATCAGAAAAGTCTAATTTCACTGGATTACAAGTAGCATGAGATATTGTGCAGGGGCCAGCGAAGTAAGGCGGACGGTCGTCGAAAAGCTTACCAATAAAAGTAGCCAAGGCCTATAAAAGCGAATATAAAAGTGATTCAAGGCGTTGCACGCTCTCTGTCGACTGTTGATGTTATTTGTTATTTGCATCATTTACAGATATAGATCTTCGTAAAATTTATGTGTCAACATTATTGCTTCCACATCCAGTGTATAGTAACGACAAAAAAATTTTTATTGTTCAAACAGGCTTACAATGTCATCAAACGTCGGGATTTTAAGTTTGTGCAAAAAAAAAATTCTGTCTGTCTTAACTTTTTTTATGCGCACGATTACTCTGGAACCGTTTAAGATAATGACTTGAAATTTGGTATACGCATGTATTTTAACGAGATCTGGAACTAGATTATATTTTGATCTTATTCCGTTGAAGGCGGGGGTAAATGGGGATAAATAGGTAAATCAAGCAAGTAAGGGTCCGTAAAATTGGTATTTAGTGTACTTATATAAGAGAAGCTAAGGTCTCAAAAGTTTTTTTGTCATTAGCCACCCCCACCCGATTATTAAAGGGGATGGAAAAATAAAATTGTGATTTAGTATACAAGAACCAAAGGCTTCAAAGTTTTTTTTTACTTTATCCACCCCCACTACCAACCCCCTTCCACTACCCCCATCCCCACTACCAATGTGGTATATGGTTTTATGAGTTTTTGGGGTAGGCGATTTCAAATGTATTATTAAAGTTCCATAAACAATTATTTCCACACAATTTTTTTTTCGTTATGAGAGACTTGGATAGAAAATCTGGATGTGGAAGTACCTAGTGATTCCTTGGGTAGCGGTTTATTAATCTGTTTAAATAAATAATTATCCAACAGAATAGAAAGTACAAATAATTAATTGGTACTACAGTGGGCAGTCAATGCGCGATACAATAATATGCAGGAATTCCCTACGCATCTATTTTGGGTCTCCATACTGTGTATATAATATGAACTAAATTTATGAGTAGATATGTAAATCCAGTTTGGCAAGTTACCATTTGTTATGTTCAAGTTTTAGCTATCTAAGGTCTTAGGTGCACAACTTTAATTTAAGTTAATACTAAACGGTACAAAACCTTTGTGAGTAAACCGTATTTTGAAGAGAAATATTTTTTACGTTGTGTGCCCCTTGTATAACAATACAGAATACAGTTTTTGTGCAACAAAACCAAAGATTTCATAGAAATTAGGATTTCTTGATTTCCATTCACAGCATCAAAATTTACTCGAAGAATTTATGAAATCGTGACCACCTAACTAAAGTAAACAAAAACGGCATGTAATAAGGAATTTAGTATTCCGTCGGTGATCAGTTAAGAACGTGGCCATAATATTGGTCCGAATTCTGTACAAGCACAAGCTTAAATCCATCGCATCTCCATGGCCTTGTATGATGACATGACGGGCAGGCGAGCAGGTAGTAGAGGCTGAGGAATCTGAGAAAGCTGGGGTGACGCCGTTGTGGTCGTAAGAAAAGGAGAGATGCAGAAAGCAAAGGTTTGCTGGATCTCCCCCCTTCTTGTCATCTTCCACTTGTGGAATTCGAACGCATCATCGACAACAATGCTCTTCCACCCGCTTCTCGTCCTTCTCGGATTCTACAGGGTGTAAAAAAATGGCAAGAATAACTGTAACAATATAGTTTTTAAGGAAACAATATATTCTATGTACATACAATTGTACAGCTGTCGAGGTGAAGTTCGAGTGGAGCTATAAAGTACAGTTATTTATTTATTTAGTTACGTGATTCAGCCATCAAAATTCATGATTAGATGAAGAGAAATAAAAGAATATATAATTAATTAATAAATATACAGGGAGTCCCCGAGCGTGTGGAGAATCTCTCGGGAGCGTAAATTTTAGGTAAAAATATAACTTTTTTCGATGCATACCTACTAAGATATTCATCTCTGGGCATAGGATGGGAAAAGCGGTGTTTCAATTATAACCTTTTTACTGCTTGGTATAATTTAATTAAATTTAAGTTATCGGTATTCTAAATAGATGTCCTTGGGATGATGGAATTTATTGTTTTAATAACAGGTCAGGAAGGCCTATGGTAAATTAATCTCAATTTGAAGGCGTGTAAGATTTTTCTTAATAGGTGTTATATTGAATAACGGAATAAGGAATTAATCCTTAAAACATAAAGAAGGTCCTCGTTGTTGAAATCGCGAAAGTGAACAGTTTTCGAGAAGACGCAGAAGAAGTAAATTACTTTACGTTTTTATCAAGAAAAATGTATTTTCATCATACCTCCCACGTAACTATACTCGAATTCCATTGTTTTGTCGATCGTAAGTGATGTTTTATGTATCAAATACTTCTTGCCGTTGGCAACGGGTCGTCATTTTTCATAACGTCCCTAGGGAAATAAAGTAAATTTGGGAAAATTTTCTTTTTTTGTATAACAAGTATTAAATTAAATGTTTTAACTTTTTTGGAAATAAATCCAGACAAGCCTTATTACTATATCTTCTATTTCCGACATTTTTTTCAAAAATAATAATATGATTTAATTTATCTTAACAGTAGGTTGTCATTTGAATAGAAGCCGCGTCCTTTTATTTTATTGACGGTTATCGTGGATATTCCAAGCATCGCTACCTTTACTATTTGCTTAGCAAATATGAAATAGTTTTCCACTAGTTTCTCTCAAGTTTTTCTCTAGTTTAATGATTCATGGGTATGACGAAAAATGTAATATGCACCGCGGGTCGTACAGTGCGATTTTTTGGTATCGAATACTTGCAAATCTCGTCAAAAAGTGCACTTACGACCTTTGGTACAGAAATAACTATACTTCACAGACATAATCTGAATGGGCACTAAAAGTTTTTGGATTTCATTAAAAAATTCATAACAAAGTTCAGCATGAGCTCTCGTACTCTAATAATACTGTCCCGAGCCCAACGTATTGCTGCACCCTCCACAATACCACGTCATTGTTTTCATATCTCATCGTAATGAAACGTGATTCGTTGTAGCAATTCCTTTCTGATCTCTACTGGAGTTGAATAAACCAAGTTTTGAGATGTCCCCACAGATTAAAATCTAAAGGATTCAAGTCAGGTGATCGAGGAGGCCAAGCATTACAAAAGTTATCATTAAAACCCTCTTTTCCCACCATGTGCTTAGATAGTAGCATCCTGTCGAAAAATATTTCATAAACATATGGTTTTATTGTTACCTAAAATTTACACTCCAAACAGATTACCCAAATGTTCTGGAACAGCCGGTATGTATGTAATGCATAATTTTAATAAAAAAAATTAGTGAAAAAGCTTTATCTTATTTAGTGGTCTCATGCTGTATATGTATAAAAGTGTTTTCATTTGCTTAATAGGTACTTATAATAATATTGTTTTAGTCATGATAGCTAGAAACAAGATTTTTTTTTAGTCTAAAATTTTGTAATATTTGGCGAAGTCGCTATAGGATAATTCATTTCATTAAATTTAATTTTGTAATAAAAAAATCAAATTCTGTCAGAATTGTATTAAAATTGGTAGCTTGGTAGTATTTTAAGTGTAGCTGGTAACCAATCTGATGTCAAAAGTTAGGAATTCAAAATGGCGAATCCAATATGGCTTGCAATATTTTTTTGCAGATTTACATAAAATTTCATACATGGTAATTCAGGTCAGGTTTCTCTGATAACGAGTCTAGTGTTAAAGCTCAAAAAGTCATAACGACGGATATTTTAGTGTGCAGAAGTTAAATAATAAGGCCACAAAAAAGGTTGAAAAGAAAAAATGTAATCGCCTTCAAAAAATGATATAAAATTTCATCGTCGTCAGGTAATTGAACCTTATTACTTAATAGGTCCGTTCCTTTGCACAAGAAGTGTGACACTAATTTTGAGTGACAGAGATGGCATCAATGCGGATATCATAAGTTAAAGAGAGACAATCTTACACCAGTGGAGCTCATTGCTACACTTTTAGTGCAAAGGAATAGACCTAATGTAGATATTGAGGTCGGTGTAAAAATGAGCAAATGACGAATTCAAATGTATTTTTAACCGACTTTAATATCTACATTAGGTAATACGGTTGAATTAACTCAGCAAAAGTGAAATTTTATTTCATAATTTTTAGCGACAATTTTTGAATGCTGTTAAATTAAAAAAAAATAGTTATTTTTAGGGATGGGACGGATGTGCTTTTGGTCGGATAACCGGATACAGTATATCCGGCCAGATCAAAATCCGGTCCGGCCGGATAATCCGGCCGGATATCCTGCCTTTTCAAGCAGTCGCTTTATCTATGAGCAGGCCGCGATATTTACAATTAAATTCCAGTCGCACCCGCATTGTCCTGTCCTGCCAATCTTGCACATTGCTGCAAGTAATTGTAATTACACGAAACGCTCATGGTACACCAGAACAGAACTAATAATAACACAGGTTTACCAAAAAAAAAAAAAAAATCTGTTCCAAGGACTAAACCTATCATGCCTTAAGTATTTTTGTGTGCTGAATCCGAATTTTCAATTAAAAACATTTTCTACCGCGTAGATTTCGAGTAAATCCTGGTTTCTATGGTCAAAAAACCGTATTTTGACAATAAAAACCGGGATTTACTCGAAATCTAGACGGAAGAAAATTTTTTTAATTGAAAATTTGGATTCAACACACAAAAATATTTAAGGCATGATAAGTTTAGTCCAGAAAATTTTTTTGTAGACCAGTGCACAAGGTGCGCATCTGTGCACAGGTCTACAAAAAAAAATCTGTTCCAAGGACTAAACCTATCATGCCTTAAGTATTTTTGTGTGCTGAATCCGAATTTTCAATTTAAAAACTTATTTAACGCGTAAATCCCGGTTTTTATCGTCAAAATACGGTTTTTTGACAATTTTTGACGTTTACTCGAAATCTACGCGGTAGAAAATTTTTTTAATTGATAATTCGGATTCAGCACACAAAAATACTTAAGGCATGATTGATTTAGTCCTTGAAGCAGATTTTTTTTTTTTTTAGACCTGTGTAATTATTAATAAATATTTATACAGGGTGTCCCAGAATTGAGTTCCCGGACGGAAACCTGTGATTGCTGAGTTCATATTGGGCCCATATAACCCAACTTACCTTAGTCCAAAAATGCATCCCTGAGGAAGTACATCCTCTTAAAGTGAGACAGAAAAAAAACATTTTTTCCAATAACTTCCGTTATATGGAAGATAAAATTTTCAAATTTTGGTGGGAGTTGAATCTCTATAAGTAGTTAAGTACTCTTTGTAAACTTGATAAAAACCAAATATCTTTTGTTTCTCAATTTTTTTTCATAATAATTAATATTTGTTTGACTGTAATTTTTTAATCACCCTGTAAAATTACGGAATACTTGAGCATTTTTACACAGCATTGAAAAAGGACTGCAAAAAAGGTACTCTCAAAATTTTTTGTAATATCAATCAAAACACAAGAAATTATCGTTTTTTCCTCTATTTGTATTTAACATTTATTTACAATTCTAGAATAAAATTTTGTAATAATGGAAAAGCAGTTTACTTAAAAAAAAAATACATTCATTAATAAAAAATGCTCCATATGGCGTGCACCTGTTTCAGTAGGTATACAAATCAATTTTCTTCAGTTAAATTAATATTATACTTGCTATTTTTTGACGTTACTAATTAAGTTTTGTCAGGTTTCTGTTTCATGTTTCATGAGCACTTATGACCTACAGAGAAAAAACGATAATTCTTGTTTTTTAGTTGATATTACAAAAAAATTTAAAGGTATTGATTTGTGTACTGAAACAGGTGGACGTCATGTGGAGTATTTGTTATGAATGTAGTTTTTAAAATAAACTGTACTTTTCTGCTATTAGAAAATTTTGTTCTACAACTGTGTATAAATGTTAAATACAAATAGAGGAAAAAATGATAATTTTTTGTATTTTGATTGATATTACAAAAATTTTTAAATCCCTTTTTTGCAGCCCTCTCAATGCTGTGTAAAAATGTTCAAGTAATCCGTAATTTTACAGGATGATTAAAAAATTACAGCCAGTCGAGTATCAATTATTATGAAAAAAAATTGAGAAACAAAAGATATTTGCTTGTTATCAAGTTTACACAGAGTACTTATAGAGATACAGCTCCCATCAAAATTTGAAAATGTTATGTTCTTATATAACGTTATTGGAAAAAAAAATGTCTGTCTCATTTTAAGAGGATGTAAGGTAAGTTGGGTTATATGGGCCCAATATGAATTCAGGAATCACAGGTTCCCGTCCGGGAACTCAATTCTGAGACACCCTGTATATGTGTATACTTGGTTCTATCCCCAGTTATGATGTTTTGTATTTATTAATATTATGATTTTCTAAGGAACTTCATTCTCAGAAGAACCAGCAACCGGCATATGTGTTTTAAAATTACATATGCATTTTGTGTAATTACACATCAAATTAAAAAGTAATTTCTCGCGATCATTAGTAGTTGCTGTTTTTGTTATTAGCAATACAATGGAGAAAAATAGCTATACATACCACTACCACCACTATTGTATTCGCGAAGAATTTAAGACTTATTTTTTTATATTTGTTGTTTATTTTGATTGTAGTTTCTAGTTCATTGTTAATTTTATAAACATTTTGATATATAACTGGCACTTAATAAATATCATTTAAGTTTCATGCATTTTGTACAGTTTTTATTTGGCCGGATGTTGACCGGATATTTTTTCATATCCGGCCGGAGCCGGATATCCGGTTTGGAAGCCGGATTGGCCGGATGCAGTAGCCGAACCGGATATCCGTCCCATCCCTAGTTATTTTATGGCAATTCATTTAAGTAGATTTTGTAAAAATGGGATTACTGTAAACTACATCTGTCAAAAAGGCTTACAAGACTTTGTGTGAGATAAAATTTTTAGATAGGTCTTTAATACCATCAAGCCAATTGATATACAGATCGGTGAAAAATAAATCGTGGAGAACATTAGTGAAATGGCAGCAGCAGAAGAAAATTTGTCTTATTCTCTTCTGTTAGAGACCTTAGAGATGGTAACTGTGTATCTATCTGCTACCAGTTCTGCTCCATCTCAGTAGCCAGTTGGTTATATCGGCTTTTGACGTATTCGTAAGTTGTTGTTTTTCTGACAACGTAGAAAAATATGTTTAAATTCTGCAGCATTGGCAGAATTTGATTTTGAAATAAATTTGAATATTTCATGACATTTAAATAACCATCAATAAGATATATGGACTCCTAAAACAACAGACCATACATTTAGTTTCTGAAGAAACCGTAAGTTTACACTACTGCATGTTTTTGTTTGACCAATCTAGAACTACCAAAAATAGTGACATTCATGAATTGGATTTAAAGTTTCTTCTTAAATTTAGTTACCCACTTCGCTAGGACAAGGATCAAGTATTTCCGCTGCCATACAAACACCTCTCTGCATTCCGTCTTTCATTTCAATGACATTTGGATCGGCAGAATGGCTGTCCCGCAGTCTAACAACTTATCCCCAATTATAATTTAAAGATAGCCTGCAATGTTTGACGATAAAAATGGCACCAAGGTCTTAACAGAATTGAAATCATAATAATGTTTAATTATTGATGGTTTTTTTTTTACGAAAAACTACATTAGATACCACCGACTTTCATAGACCGACCATTTGGCCATTCCAACCCTGTGTTTTCGAGATTTGAAGCTCTTGATAGTTATTGTGTTTTTTGCATGATCCTCATAACAAAAGATGAACCACAAGGCCAACTACAATATCACTATGGGATAATAATAATAACAGAGGACCCGAGATTAAGGGGCACTCCTGAAATTACAGCCAAAATACTGTCGACCTTGATACTCTACTACACTTTTTAAATGACACACTAGCACTTTCCTCGAAGTTAGAAAAATGACGATTAATTTACGATAAAATTTACTGAGATTAACAACCAACTAAAACCCATGCAGATTAAAGGTTAGTGAAAAATTCGCAAAAAATATATATAAATACAACTGTCAACTAGGGCGTTAAGGTCGAGATAATATGAAAAGTACTGAGTTACACATTATGTTGATGCCGGTGGAATCCATTCGATTCAGTTGAACAGATGCGGTTAAGTGAACAGGTGTGCCTGAATAACGCCGAGGGTAAAATAAAGACTTTATTTTTCCTTACAAAGCCCTGTTAGTTAAAAAAAAATTATATTCTTAAATGACCTCATGCATATCAATTTCAATATCCTTAGAGATACAACACAATTTTCGATGATCGCTTTTATGAAGGTATATCGTATTTCTTCAAAATACCACAAAAATATTAGCACATTCTTTAAATGTTCATTTCTCGTCATTTTGCAGATATTTATAGTCGTCAATCGGGAGTGCCAAATTCGCTCGTGCATTCGAAGATAATAGTTTTGAAAAAACACGAACATTATCTGGAATTACCTTGCGGATCTAAATATGGAGGGTGCTATTCTGAACGCGATTGCAAAAAGGTGGAAACATTTTTTTCCGAAACACTTTTGTATTACTGAAAATTGATTATGTTCTCACCGCATTTACAGACTTCTTTTTTAACATTTTTTAATGATTTTCAAACCAATGGAAGACTTATTTTTTCAGATTCAGGTGCTCTTAACTTAAAAAATGTATCGGAAACTGTAGTTGTAGCAAGGCTTGATTAGAATGTATGTTGTATAGGTTGATACTGTGAAAGTAAATTTTCATGTGATCATTTAGTTTAAGCATGCGTAATGTAAATATATAAATTCGATATTGTTAGGTCTGTCAATGAAGGTTCAATAAGAGGGTCTAGAGGGAAATGCCGAGATCACAATTTTTGACTTGAGAGCTGTGATTGGACTATATAGGAGGTAAACATACCAAGAGTACCCGAACATAGGAGGCGCGGGGGGGCACGAAGAAGGTCCCGGTTTTTGGTTTTTCGCTCATACTCGAAAACGGTTACCCATAATCAAAAACTGGCTTTATGCAAAATTTAAGGTGACTGAGGACCGGTTTATCAGTGCGCGGTTAAGCACTTTATCCTACAGCTAAATTAACTAGAAGTTTAGAATGTGAAGTTGCAATATTGAAATTATTATTAGAAGCACATTCTAAACTTCTAGTTAATTAAGCTGTAGGATAAAGTGCTTAACCGCGCATTGATAAACCGGTCCTGAATCTTCTACATTCATGTTTCTATTAATTTTTGTCGTATTTGTTATGGTTCAGTAATGTATTGTATATCATTTAACTGTATTCTAACTTTATTATGAATTGAAAAAAAATTAATAAACATCGTGGAAAAAAATTGTTGTACAGATATCCGTTTCATAGCAGACTGAACTCAAATATCAAATAAAAAATTTCTTTGTGTCTGTAAGTGTCTGTGTGCGTGTATACCGTTTCTTGTAAACACGATAACTTCTGTTAGACTTAAAATATCTAATTACAATTTGGGACATATGTAAAACAGCATAGTACAATAATCCCTATTGAAATTGAGCCATATCTGTAATACATGGTAATAACCAGAGGCCTACAAACTCTGACAACATAATGTAATGTATTTCAACCCCTAGAATGTAGGCAACACAGAATGCGATTAATTGATTGGATGTCTGCCTAAATATAGAGATTTGCAGTATTTGCACCTACCAGAGAAAGAACATACTAGAAGATCTAGAGAGATGGCATATCTGTTCTGGAACCATCTGGAGAATGTGACATCATCACAGAACAATCGAGATCTGTCATTTTTGGGTATAAAAGACCGACCGCATTCTCGGCGAGTAGTTCAGAAAGTTCAGAAAGTATAGAAAGTGAGGTTAAGACTTCAAAGATAAACAAAGTGATAAACATTGTGATTTTAGTCAGTAAAGTGTATTTAAATTAATAATAGTATTGTGAAGTATCCAGTAAATATTTAATAAAGTGTGTTAGTGGACATCTCTTGTTATAATTTTTGGAACCCACGGAATTTGCGAGGGTGGTTTCCTAAGGGTGGAAACACGCAACAAATTGGTGTCAGAAAGCGGAATTTTATGACAAGAGGAGCTCTGAAGTTGTGCTGGAGTGTTCGAGTTAGCACAGAGGACTCATTTACTGGACATTGTTCGAGGGTTATTATCGAACAGGAAAATAGTGTTAAGTGCATTTTTGAGACATTGTAGAACATTTTATTAGGACATTAGTGTGATAATTAAATCCTTTGAACTGAGAAGTGATAGAGACACTGAAAAAGACTCATTTAGTGCGTGAAAATTTCTAGAACTTTTCTATTTGGACATTAGTGGAGATTATTAAATTCTCTGAACTGGATAGTGACAAAAGACTCTGGATAAGACTTTTTCGTGCTATTTCGAGATTTGTTTGAAAAGTTCCATTACCGATATTGACGTGACAGTTAAATTTATTTTATTTTAATTTCATCGTATGCCCGTAACAACAAGAAGTATGGCATCCGATAAACAAATACAGGACTTATTCGAACAATTCCAAAAAATGATGGCTCAGCAACGGCAGGAAGATAAAGAAGAGCAAGAAAGAAAACGCCAGGAGGAAGAAAAACGGCGTCAAGAAGAAAGGGACGAATTAAAGAAAATTATGGAAGATCAGGAAATAAGACGTCAGAAAGAAAAAGAGGATGAAGAAACAAGACGTCAGAAAGAAAAAGAGGATGAAGAAAGAAGACGTCAGAAAGAAAAAGAGGATGAAGAAACAAGACGCCAAGAAGAAAAAGCCGAATTGAGAGAAATGATGGAGGACCTGAAGATACGACAGCAAGAGGAGAAAGAAGAGCAAGAAAGACAACGTCAAGAGGAAAAAGACGAACTCAGAAAAATAATGGAAGACTTGGAAGAAAGACGCCAGGAGGAATTAAGGAAAATCCTGAGCGATCAAATAAAAATACAACAGGACGCAATCATTTCTGTCAAAAGTGAAGTCAAAGAAGAGATAAGCAAGGTAGAAGAAAAAGTAGATAAGGTCGAAGTTAAAGTAGGTGAAGTCAAGACCGAAGTCGGTCAAGTAAAAGGAAAAGTAAATCAGTTTGAAGAAAAGATGAGTGAGTTCGAAGAAGAAGTCAAGGGAGAAATAGACCGGCTTAAACGACAGTTGAGAGATAGAGGAAGCCAGCAGGTGGTATCATCAGGTCAGCGACTAAAACCTCCTTCTTTTGACGGCCAAAGTTCCTGGACGACGTACAAGAGGCAGTTTGAGGCAGCAGCATGTGCGAACAACTGGAATAACGAGGAAAAGGCCATGGCATTAGTTCTGGCGTTAAGGGGCCAGGCCTCAGAGTTGCTTCAGACTATCCCAGTGGATAAACAAAGGGACTTCAAAGTCTTGGAAGCTGCATTGGACTTGAGATATGGCGACCAACATCTCGCCCAAGTATACCAAGCCCAGCTAAAATCACGAACACAAAAGGCTGGAGAGAGTTTACAGGAATTCGAAGCTGCGATAGAGAGACTGGCACACCTGGCGTATCCGAGTGCACCTAAAGAATTCCAGGAACAATTAGCCGTAGGGGCCTTTTTAGATGGCATAAGGGACGAAGAGGTCAGGCGAGTTCTGAGGCTGACGAGACACCAAAGTAGTAGCGAAGCTTTGGTGCGTGCACTTGAAGTAGAAGCCGCCTACAGAGATACTCCAAGGTCGAGAGTGCGAGCTGTGACTCTCGAAGAATCGCAACCAGAAATGAACCAGAACCCTATGTTGACTGAGATGCAGAAAATGTTTACCAAACTATTGGATAAATTAGATGACCTTGGAAAGCAGGAAAAACAGAAAAACAAAGGAAAGCCGAGTGGTGGTATTAAATGTTACAACTGCGGCAAGGTAGGACACATGAAGCGAGACTGTCGACAGCAGAATTCGGAGAGTCGAGTAAATGCTGTGAATCTTGAAGAGGAGCAGGAAAACAGTACCAGGGGGGTTGTTCTGGCTAGGGAATGCAGTGCCCCCAGAGAAATTAAGATTTCCCAGCTTCGAAGAATCGCAAGCAGACTGTTGTTGCATGGATATGTGAACGGAAGAAAATGTTTGTTTACCATCGACACAGGTACTACGTCATCAATAGTACGTCCAGGATTTATATCGGGCATAAAGATTACCAAGAGGCAAAATGAAGAAGTGATCGTCCGGACAGCTACGGGGGACAGGGCTACGGTTCATGGAGAAGTAGACCTGGGTTTGCAGATTGGGCATTTGAGGTTCGACCACAGGGTCATCGTGGCTGACATTACGGATGACTTCATTTTGGGACTGGACATTATGGAACAGTATGGATTTATTGTTGACGTAGGAAAGCGAATGTTAAGGATTGGGAACGAATAATTTATTTTGTCAAAAGTGAACGACCAATGTGGGAAAACCAGGCTGTTGACAACGCAGGCAGGCAAAACTCCTGCATTATCCAGAAAACCAGACAAGGAAGATTGCAAGCGCTACCCTCAGGTGGGAAAATTGCCGAACATGGTTGAAGTCAACATTGTCAAGGTCGATCTTCCAGACAGTTGGACAAAGAAAACTCTGAGGCAAGAGCAATTGCGCGATGTAGAAATCGGACCCATGTTGAGAGCAAAAGAAGAGGGAACGCGTCCAGCATGGAAGGATGTTTCCAACAAAGAAGTGGGGCTGAAGGCTTTATGGTCACAATGGGATTCACTTATGGTCGTAGATGGGCTTTTGAGGAGAGCATGGGAAAGCCCAGATGGGAAGCAGGTTGCCATGCGTCTAGTGATTCCCAGGTGTCGTGTAGCAGAAGTACTTCAGGAAGCGCATAATGAAACGTCCAGCAGACACTTCGGCATAAACAAGACATTGAGTAGAGCACGGGAACAGTTCTATTGGGTTAATAGTCGCCAGGATGTGGAGACCTGGTGTCGCAAGTGTAAAAATTGTACTGCCCGTGGAGAACCATTTTCGATGAGCAACTATAGAAATGGAAGCCGAGAACAGCCAAAGAATGATCGAGAGCAGATGAACAGAACTAGTAACCGCTTGAAGGCTCGTTATGATCAGAATGCCAGTACAGGGGGATTCAAGGTGGGGGATCTGGTTTGGCTGTACAACCCACAGCGGAAGGAATGGAGATCCCCGAAACTTCAACCTCCTTGGGATGGACCGTATACTGTCATTACCCGAATTAATGATGTCGTCTATCGTATTCAACGAAACAAAAAGTCCAAGATGAAGATCGTACACTTGGATAGACTGGCGAAGTATGTGAAAGAGGCTGAATTGCCTGACCGGGACGTTCAGGCTTAAGGAGGGGGCAGTGTAATGTATTTCAACCCCTAGAATGTAGGCAACACAGAATGCGATTAATTGATTGGATGTCTGCCTAAATATAGAGATTTGCAGTATTTGCACCTACCAGAGAAAGAACATACTAGAAGATCTAGAGAGATGGCATATCTGTTCTGGAACCATCTGGAGAATGTGACATCATCACAGAACAATCGAGATCTGTCATTTTTGGGTATAAAAGACCGACCGCATTCTCGGCGAGTAGTTCAGAAAGTTCAGAAAGTATAGAAAGTGAGGTTAAGACTTCAAAGATAAACAAAGTGATAAACATTGTGATTTTAGTCAGTAAAGTGTATTTAAATTAATAATAGTATTGTGAAGTATCCAGTAAATATTTAATAAAGTGTGTTAGTGGACATCTCTTGTTATAATTTTTGGAACCCACGGAATTTGCGAGGGTGGTTTCCTAAGGGTGGAAACACGCGACAATAATAATCTTATTAAAAATACCATGTTCCAAATTTTAGGATAACATTGATATATAATCTAATTTAAATAAAGTTGATTTGAACCTAACATATACCCGGTATATTGCGGTTTATAAATTTTATACATCTTCTTATTTTCGTATGCTTAATCAAAAAAACACATTTTGCGCTGAAATTAAAATAAAACCTATTTTACGTAAGAGTGAGTGTTTGTAGGCCTCTGGTTATCACCATGTATTACAGATATGGCCCAATTGCAATAGGGATTGTTGTACTAAACTGTTTTACATATGTTCCAAATTGTAATTAAATATTTTAAGTTTAACAGAAGTTATCGTGTTTACAAGAAACGGTGTACACACACATACATATACACGCACACACCCACTTACAGACAAAGACATTTTTTATTCGATATTTGAGTTCAGTATGCAATGAAACGGATATCTGTACAACAAATTTTTTTCCACGATTATCATTATTTTTTTTTCCAATTTATAATGAATTTATAATAAAGTTTAATTTTGCATATAGCCACTTTTTGATTATGGCTGACCGTTTTCGAGATATGAGCGAAAAACTAAAAACCGGAACCTTCTTCGTACCCCCTCCACCCCCGCACCTCCTATGTTCGGGAACTTTTGGTTTGGTAAATAGTTCAAACACAGCCTTTAAGTCAAAAATTGTGATCTCGACATTTTCCTCTAGAAACCATTCATTGACAGGATTATATTTTTCATGTACGAGAAGTAAATTTAAGTTTATTTAGTTGCATGTTGTTTTCTGTCTCTCATGAATAACACAGGCCCACAAAACAAAAAAAGTTTTTTGAACTGGACATCTGAATATACTTTTCTTTAGTATTTTTTCCCGCTGATTACGAATGGGGGGGGGGGTTAATGCGCATATTATAAAGAGAAACCCGAAATACCGTCAAAAAATGCGTTTTCTATTTTTTTTAATGGTTTTTTGGGTGGTAAAATATGCATGTGGCGTGTTCGGCTAGGCTGCATGTTTTTTTGCCCCACTGACCTCGAATCTATTGTTAGAACCCAGGGCTAATTGTCAAAATGTTGAGGAAAATTTAAAAAACCGTAAAAGATCGCGCCTTTCACGCATACTATGTTTTTTTATGGATATCACGTTTTTTTTTCATTAATACATAGCGTGTTATGATGGGCTGCGTACACCTTTTTCCCGCTGATCGCAAATATTGAGTCAAGTTTGAAGGTCAGTGATGAAAATACTGTGTAAAATCAAAAAAACTTTCAAAAATCGAGTTTTTTCATGGATGTGGCGTTTTTTCATGAACGCATAGCGTGTTCCAATGGTCTGCATATACCTTTATCGAGTAATTTTTTCCGCTGATCACGAATCTGGAGTCAAATTTTGGGGTGGTCAGTGATGAAAACACTGATAAAAATCAAGAAAACTGTCAAAAATCTGTTTTTTTCAGGATACCCAATCACTGTGCGTGATAGTATTTCAATTTTATATGGATTTTCGTTTTCGAACGCGCTTATCTTCAAACGATCTGTATAAGGGGTTTCTTCGTCGTTTCGTTCCTTTTGGTTTCACTTCTCTTTGTAGCATCCAGCAGTAATCTGCTAATATGTTGACATCTCATTTACCCTGAAATCGACGTTCAAAGTCTTTTAAATCTTGGTGGAATCTTTCTCCTTGCTCTTCGCTGAAGTCGCCGTTATTTTCTGGAAACTCATCCAGGTGTGAATCGAGAAAGTGCAGTTTCAGAGTCATCATACAACCAAGTTTTCGTAATTTTTTATCATTTTTGATATAATGTTTCTGTAGTCTGGATCTTTGGTATTGCCGAGAAATTTTGTGGACACGTCAAAAATGAAGATCATAAATGGCTTATTTGTGGAGATTTCAAAATTCTTCGAGTGCACACCCTGATATTTTAGGAGCGTCTTTCGAGAAGGTAGATTCCTGATTATTAGACAAAGGTTGTTTGGTGAAGTGTTTTCTCAAGACAAATTACGAGTATAAGTCTACATAGTCAATCACTTCATACAAACACGACTATTTTAATTAATTATATATATTCGTTCAGGTTTCTTATTTATAATTTTCAAAACAAAATTAAGAAACAATCATTAAGCACTAATTATAAATCGTCTTAGCTTCGATATACGTTATGCTGCTTTAAAACTATTCTTTTTCGACCCACACACACTATAAGCCCACATCTAGGGGTCTGTATTCCCTCCCCCTGTCATGACTCTCTGCTGTTTTGCCTGATCGGCACTTGTTTTACTCAGCCGCCTGTGACTGTTCTTTGTTACGAGTCTGTTTCGGTATTGTACTATAGCAAGTCATTGGCGATGCAGGTGAATAATAATTATTGTGGAATGTTGACGGAATTAAAACCATTCAAATGATAAATGATGTTTCGAAGAGATGCTCTATTGTTGTTTCTCATTTGACCTATGAGTTTTATTGGATTTATTACAAGGATGAACAATCGTTAATACTTGCGTTCAAATTAATTTATTACTAGTTTCAGCTTCATTCGGGCTTTGTCAACAACGAATTTTTATTTGATTACTTTTATGTGTCTCATAACATCTCGACCTCCAAAAAATGTCTGGATACTAAAGAATTTGGGAATATAGCAGAAATACAGAATATTTAAGGATATAATGCAGTATAAATAGCTTCACATTTACAATTTAAAAGGTAAAAAACCGCTGCCCAAGGAATCACTACTTCCACATCCAGATTCTCTATCCAAGTCACTCACAACGAAAAAACTTTGTATGTGAAAATAATTGTTTATGGAACTTTAATAATATAATATTTGAAATCCTCTACCCCAAAAACCCATAAAACGATACCCCACATCGGTAGTGGGGTGGGGGTGGAGATAGGGGGGTGGTAGTGGGGGGTGGATGAAGTAAAACAATATTTTGAGGTTTCTGGTTCCTGTACACACACTAAATCACAATTTTTTTTCATCCCCTTTAATAAGGAGGTGGGGGTGGTAATGGGGGTGGCTAATGCCAAAAATTTTTTTGAGACCTTAGCTTCTCTTGTATATACTAAATACCAATTTCATGGACTCTTACCTGCTTGATTTACCTATTTACCCCAAATTTACCCCAATTAACAAGATGAAAATATAATCTAGTTCTAGATCTCGTTAAAGTACATATGTGTACCAAATTTCAAGTCAATATCTTAAACGGTTCCAGAGTAAACGTGCGCACAAAAAAAGTTACAGACAGACCGACAGACAGACAGAAATTTTTTTCGCTCAAACTTAAAATCTCGACGTTTCATGACATTTTAAGCCTATTTGGACAATAAAAATTTTTAAAAAATTTTTTGTCGTTACTATACTTCCACTGGACGTGGAAGTAATTAGGTGATCAATACAACATTGCAAAAATGTTTGTTTTTTTCTTACTCTTTCAGCTATTGAAAGTCTTCCTCATGATGTCAAGAGCATTCTTTTTTTTTTTGAAGGGCAGGATGAAGCGTAAATGCAAATATCTCGAAAGAAAAAAAAGTGTTTTAACGAAAAATATAAACAGTATAGTTATTAAGGTACCAAGAGTATTATAAGGATAATAACGCACCGAGGTCGGCAGTGTACAATCCCGAGGGCCTCTGGCCCGAGAGAATGTACGTCGACCGAGGGCGTCATTATCCTATAACACCCGTGGTGCCTTCAACGTTTAATGTCCTGCAAGTCTGTTATTTAATTCGAATTTTTTTTTTGACATTTACGATTTATTAATTTGACATCTATTATGTTCAGAACAATTTGATTTAAAAGAGAGTAAAAATCAAAATTGTTTGTAAACGTCGCCATTGCATAGCAACGCATTTTGTTTGTAAATAACGCTATCATAATTTGCTTGTTTTGGGTTGTATTATAATTTTATAATGCCCTAGGGCGTTATTTTTCATTTAATGTATCTCAAATTAGGGTGGTTATTGTAAAATAACAGACTTGTAGGACATTAACTTTTTAAAGTATCTGAAATTTTCGTTAATTTACCGTGTTACTGTTGGATAAAAACTGACAAAGATGTTAATATCCGTTTCCACCCATTTAAAAAAAAACAATTTTTTTACACTATTTCCGAAATTTACTGAGAATTTATGAATCCTACGTCAAAAACACGTTGAAAGCAATTACTGTCACATCCTTTTAACCAATATATAATAATAATAGTAAATATATATGGACAGAATAACACTAGATAACATTCAATTATAGTGTTTCGCGAGAGCGAGAACGAGAAGCGGTCGTTCTCGTTCTCTTCCTCATATATCCTGAAAAATGTATTCTTGATCTCGCTGTCGATTACGAGATCGAAGCCGAGAGTTGGCTACTTCTCGGTCTCACTCTCGATCTCCACTCGTTCTCTTTAATCGAAAAACTAGTGTATAAGAATAAATAATTTATTCTCTAATAATTATTATTGTCAGAAAAGGAACAAATAATGTGTACATACCTTCTTATGTTTATTAAAATTAAATTAGTTTAGCCAGCTTTCGAGGAGGATATAAACAAAATTAGAGAAAATTTCGATGCAAAAAGAAATTCTGTCATTAAAATGTTTCTAAAAAAATTATTCGACAATAGTACTTGTTACTAACAAATGTATTAAGGGAAGGTAAAAAGCTTCAAAAAAGTTTATATGGAGAATATTTACTTGCTGCGTGCTCAGTGTGGAGGGACGGTACATGTGTTCGCGTATACGAGTTAACGCACTAGATGTAAATACTCTTCGTCAATTTACTGCAGTTTTTGCATAATTTTTGAATATTATTAAATAAGTACTCTTCGCAGTTTTTTGAAAATAGTTAATTTTTTTAGATATAAAAGCTATATTTTTATTATTTTCTTTTTTCTTTTAAATATATCAATATGATGCAAGCTCGGCTGGCGTAGTACTTCTCAGTATACAACTTTTACTACGTAGTATACAATGATGAGTATTTTACTATACCACTAAACTACTATAAAGTAGTGACATTTTAAAATATTGAATCGATCCCAGTAGCTTAATGTAAGGTTGAAGAGAAGAGAAATGGACAAATAATATGCTGAAAAGAAACAGATCTACGCTGTTGCCACTTTTCTCTTTGGCTACTTTTAGTCGTCGGCGGAACATGCTGAAATGCCTGGCATCAATGTTAATATATCGCTTTCTTTCACGTACATTACTTTGCAGTTTATATTTCATTCTATCTTATTATAGGAATCGACCCAAGATTTCAATCACCTGATGATGCCAGCTGTGTTGGAAGAATACCTCACAGTGTACTTTACATTTTTTTATGTTTGTAAGAACTTTTTCAGTCTTAGAATCATAGGTTGCAACCCTTTTAGGTGCATTTTTTTAAATGAAAATGTCATAACTTTTATAGCTACTGATTGATTTTTTCAAAAACGATAGCGTTTTTCCTCCAGCTAACACTAACTTATCATTCAAACTTCAATACCTACCATCGGACTTTCCGTTCAAAAGTTATCATGCTTATAAAAGCATACCGGACAGACGGACGAATGGAAAGATGAACGAACATACGCATATTTTGATAGTTGTTCAGAATTCGAAAACAAATACAATGATATGAAATTTTTTGTCTCCGAGCAGTATTTACGATTTTTTAAATTAGAAGTGTGCTGATCAAATACTAATTATTCTTCGTTTTCCTATTTGCGAAGAGTATAATAGTCGCCTCGGAGTGTTGCCTAATTTAAAACAACATAAAAGTAAAGGGTATGTTTAAGAAACATTTTTATATAATTGAAAAAATGAACAGCCACAAAACGTATCGAAAAACTACACCTAATAATAAATGCAGAAAGTATATAGCAAAAATTTGTTATAAAAATAAACAACTTATAGAATTATAATATTATATAATTTAACATTTAAGTGGTACTATTTACTTCTTCTTCTTGTTTAGCTAGTGCTTTAGCTTTAGTGCTTATCTTTGTGTTAATTACGTAAGAATTATTTCATTTTTGTTTCTATTCTAACAATAATAAAATATTTTCTTTCGTGTTCGTTTTTGTAATTTTTTTAAACGGAGAACAAGAGAAGTCGGACAAAATTGTCGGTCTCGATCACCCCATCTCTCGCTTTCGATTACTATCACCGCCTCTCGTTCTCGCTTTCGTCCTCGTTCTTCGAACGAGAACGGGAAACTCTCGTTTCTCGTGAAACACTAATTTAAGCACTTAGGAGTAATGATTCACTAACGCAAATAATTGCGATATATCAAAAGGAGAACAAAGAAGCATTTTTATTTAAAATCACTCCAAGAGCCACTTGGAAATTGGGACTACCAGAGCTCGCACCTGATCCTATGCAATCCTATTCCCCTAAGGCCTGAGGAAGATGGAAAACTTAAAACAAAAATCGCAAAGGCAGAGCATGAAGACCTGCTGAGATTGCACATGGACAAGCAGTTGCATTTTGTATTTTATAAACGTCTACGAGATCGGGGAATGTCTAATGACTTAACATTTGCTTTCCTCATGTTGGCAGACTTAAGGTCGGAGATTCAAGGTTTTGTATTGGCATGTCAGGATGAAGTAATAAATAGCCGGATATAAAAAAGTGTTATTCTAGAGGAAAATGTTAAACCTACGTGCGGGGGCTGTAATTCACGTTCTGAAACCCAAACATACATACTATAGGCACGTCCCGTTTATGCAGTGGCATCCTATATCACCAGGCGCAACGCAGCTCTTATGGTGCTCTACTACCATATTCGGCATGCTTATGGCATTGACCAAGATCCGATTTTGCCGTATATATCCAAGAAGGTTGAGGCAGTCATAGAAAACAGGAAGTCCAGGATATATTGGAATTACTCCTTCCTAACAACTCGAAGGCTGGATACCACCAAGCCAGACATGGTGCTTCTGGGTTTGATTGAAAAGATAATGTGTTATTGAGTTCTCTTGTCCACTGGAGAGAAAGGATCCGATAAAATAAATTCAGAAGCGATATAAATACAGGGATTTGTTTGAATTTAATAAATCGTGCCCAGGTTTTTAAATTGGTGATCTTGATAATTGGCAGTCTTGAGGGTAACATATCGTCTATTCTTAAGGAACTCAACGCTATTTCTGTCTGTACATCGGTCTTCACATCAGTGGCGGCCAAAATGCAAAAGGCAGCTCTGCTGGGTTCACTCCTGAAATATTAAATAAGGTCCCTAGGTCCTTTTAAGAGACACTTCCGGTCTATAAAAACTTTTTAATAATTTTGCGAAACTCATCACCTAAAGTTAACGGACATTAATACATTAATTTTCTGACCTGTATATTATGTTAAATCGAACAGTAATTCATTGTCACAACTTATAAATTAATTTTCATAGTAAATTAACTAAAAACACGCTTCTACCGTTTATAATTTTTTTAAAATTGTTAAATTATAATAAAACATCTACATTATTCACGAGACAAGTCCTGAAAAATGTCAGTGACACCACTGCTGTGTACTCTCAGTAACACCATAACACCAGAACCCATCAAATCCACCCCTACATAAGGTAATAAAAAATCTTGCCGTTGTGGGACACGTAAAAAGGCCCATAAACTCGTTCCATTGTTTTTAAGTTATTTGTTGACGCCTCGGCTGGATGATATGCGAGTTTGGCATGAGTCAGAGTTCGCACACCCCTAACACTCTGGATTACGCAGTCACCCCTGGCAATAAAGCTGGCGGCCGTGCTAGTTTAGCATCCCTTATATAGATCCCTTACGCACAACTTCTGGATCTGGATTTGCTTTAAGCTCATCGCGTGTGCCGTGTAAGTTTATTCAGTCCTTGGTCCGATTTCTAGTTGCTAATCCCTCTAGGTTGGCTCATTTAGAGCATATGATGATTTTATGGGTACGGATATAGATGGGGTAAGCGGTTAGCCAATAGTCCAGCATCTACCTCTTAATACGTGTACCACATTCGCTGTTTTCTGACAGATATTGGGAATAGATCAAAACATCTGGTAAATACAATATACCTATTTAGTTGTAAATATTATTGATTCATTATCTTCTGTGGTTCAGTAGTGAAAAGTTGTTAGACCAGAAGCCCGCCGATCATAGGTTTAGTCCCAAAATGTGTGAATTGTTGTTAATTTGAGGTGATAGAGCACAGAAATGTGCATGCCAGACCTTTTTGCCACAGGGGCGTACGGAAGACGCCCAAATGTATAAGAAATATAACTTAAAATTTAAAAAGAACAGCCAAAAAGTGAGTCATAGGTTTACGCATGGGGTTTGGAGGGATTTCTTAATTTACCCCCAAAAATCATGAATCCAGACTCCCAATCATTTTGGGTGATACAATGAGGCGCTGCGTTCGCCCAATTTTGAAAAAAGTCAGGTAAAAAAAAATGATAAGTTTATGAATGGAAATCAGGAACTTTGATCTACCGAGTGTGAAAATATATTCGCCTTCTCTGAAAAGTGATACGACAGCCTTGCCATTCACGATAATGGGCTCATTTAGCACTTATTTTTATTTGATTATCGTAAAGCTGTTACAATTCTAAGACCCTGTGCAAAAAACTAGAATTTTGTGAGACCTGTAAATCATCTAAAAAAAATTATAAACATGGACCGCACGCCTTGTCGAATCTCGACCGCGACGTTACTTAATAGCAACCCGCTAGTCGCACAGAGAAAGACTCTACGATCTCAAGCGGAATGCATGAGCTTTGATATGTTGCGCGACCGTTTCGTTTCCTATCCTCTGACGTCACGATGTTGGTCGCATCGCGCTCTTTAGAAGCGTATATTTCGAGAACCACATATCGGATTCATCTGAAATTTTCAACATTGCCTAATTTTAAATAATACTTTATCCACAAGAGTGGCCCATTGATGGCGTACCAGAATTCCCTACCGTATATACTGTTTACCTGGGTAATTCGATGAATATCATGAATTTACGACTGGAAATCAGATACTTGATACTCCTGTTCAAAATTACATTCGCTATCTTTGAAAAATGGTGCGAAGGTCTTGTCTTTCACGATAATTGACGGCGTATCAGAGATTTCTACCGCATGTACTAATTACCCGTGTAATTCCATGAGTGTCATAAATTTACGACTGGCAATCAGAAACTTGGTAAGTACGAACCTCTTGAGAGCGAAAATACATCCGCCATCTTTGAAAAGTGGGGGTAATCAGTACATGCGGTAGGAAACTCCGGTACGCCATCAATTATAACGAATGGCAAGGCTGTCGTACTACTAAAATATTGCACTTATAAACAGTTACTGGCGAGCATGCATCAATACATGCAAAATCAAAACTTGCTCCCCAGTTCTCGCCAGTAACTGTTTATACGTGCAATATTTTTTTACTGGCGTGCCAATATCTACTGGCGCCACTAACTCCATGCACGTATAAATCCGCTATAAGTTCATATTTACCAAGTTCCTGATTACCATTCATAAACTGATCATTTTGTTTACCTACCTTTTTTTTTTCAAAATTGGGCGAGTGTAGCGCCTCCTTGTACCACCTAAAATGAATAGGAGTTTGGATTCATGATTTTTGGGGGTAAATTAAGAAATGCCTCCAACCCTATGCGTAAACCTATGACTTTTTGTGGCTGTTTTTTTTTTTTTATTTTACAAGTCATATTACGTAAACATTTGGAGGCCTGCCGTACGCCCTTGTACCAAAAAAAGTACATTTCTGTGCTCTGCCATCCCAAATTAACAACAAGTCACACAATTAGTGGTCGGCGGGCTCCTGACTTATGTTTCTAAATGATTCATTATATCACTGCATGATACACATCTGCACGTATTTCGAAAAAATATTTTGTAGACGCCATCCTCAGAGGGACTTTGCATGTAATGCATATAAGCATATCAGTTTGAATTTACAGATACTCTTGGTACATCTTCCTCAAATAGTAGGAACTCGAAAAGCAAATACACGTCACCATTTAGTAACCTTTTCTGAATTATGAGGTTGGCTTGAATATTTGTTGTAGCTATTTGTTGACATTTCCCAATAATTGAAAATGTTCATCAGCAGACATAATAAAATTAGCAATTTTCATTTAACTCATTGCAAAACTGAATACTAAACTCTTATCGTGCAGGAAAATCAACTGGTAACAGTTGATCTACGAATTTTACATGGAAGTAATCTAAGAACATCGATTGTTTGGTTGCAGATTTCCTTGGACTTCTTCTGTAATTAATCAAACTCATTTAATATATTTGGGTGAACGTAGTGTTTTTTCTTAATATTGCACTTGCTGTGAAATTTTAAAATTGTGCTTCCCGAAGGAATCATTCTGTCATGTCTGGACACATTAAATTAAAGGCGAAATCGTCTTTGAACTTTTGTCATGAATTCAATTTTAATATATGTCCTTACACAAAAAACACGATATTGAATACTTGAACAACCCAATAATCAATTGAAAGTCTTACATGTATATTTTAATTAGTAAACCTGTATGGATATTTTAAAAGACGTCTTCACTTATTGCCGCACCCTTTATAACAGAATTTCCCGTTTCAACTCTTAACTATTAAAGGTAATGTTTTATTAGAAGCTTTAATAGAATACTGCCTTGCATTTATCATGGTTCATAATTTAATATGTTGATTGAATTTTGTGTAGACTCTGGACTAAGATACGACCTTAAGCCAATGCCCTATGTACCACTGATTTCATCATATTATTATATACTGAATGGTGTGCTTCCAAAATTGTAGCATACGTGCACAATGGCCTACTGGATATTAAGGTACATTATTTATTCAATAGAAGGCAAAATTTATTTTATACTCGATCAGTCAATCGTGTTATTACATTCTTCTTTTATTAAAAAGTTTGTCGAGCAGAAAATCTCGATAAAAATACATCCGATCTGTATTGTTTGTATTTTTTTGTTGGTTGTTATTTTCAAATTATTTGAAAATACACCTGATTTGAACGTGTTTAAAAAAATTGTGTGAAAATAATTAAGAAGGAAATGTACAAACATTGAGAATTGATTAATAAACACGTCATAGAGAGGTATCGTTGAAATGTTTCATAGCATGTCGGTAATATTTTTAGAACAAAATATAAATTATTGAGGGGTCAAGTGTTGGTAAAAATTAGTACAGAATATTTCATACTTCAAGGACTTTGTTATATACAGAGTGTCCCAAAAGTATGGATACACCTGAATAACTCGTCACGATAACGAGATATGAGGAAAATGATCTATATAAAAGTTATTGAGGTCATCTGAAGGGCACCTCTTGACGACCTTGGATTTGCCCTCGAAGGTCATTTTCAACGTCGTTTGAAGGTCAACTCTCGTTTTTCAAATAGAAACCCCCATTTTTGACCCCGGATTCTGAAAGAGCGAAAAATTACAGTTGCATTACAGTTTTAAGGGGTCATCTAAAGGTCAAATGTCTCTCGAAATTTTCAGGCTGGTATCTCGTCAGGATAGCGAGATATGAAGAAAATTACCTGTATAAAAGTTGTTGAGGTCATCGGGGGCACAGTTTGTCGACATTGGATGTGACTTTGAAGGTCATTTGAATGTCAACTTTCGTTTTTTAAATAGGAACCTCTATTTTTGACCCCGGATTCTGAAAGGGCGACAAATTTTGCATTAAAGTTGTAAGGGGTCATTGATTCTAGGATCTGGTGACTGAAGGCAGGCAATGGTGATCGTGATGACCTTACAGCGAGATTTTAAGGTCAAATCGAGGTCATTTCATGATCCACTTCGACGACTGGGGGGTTCCCATTTGATAAACTAAAGTTGATCTTGAAGGTCAAATCCAAGGTTACCAAGTGGTGTCCCCTGATGACCTCAACAACTTTTTATGGGGGTAATTTTCTTCCTCTGGGGTCAATTTGACTCCTCACAACTCTACAAAAATTTTCGCTCTTTCAGAATCCGCGATTAAAAATGGGGGTTCGTATTTAAAAAACGAAAGTTGACCTTCAAATAACCTTAAGACCGCCGTCAAAGTCAGTAATGATTGTGCTACCTCCGTCAGCAATGATTTAAGTATTTTCAATACATTTTTTTTGCTTTAAAATGCTAGGATGAAGTAAAAAAAATATTTTGAGGTTTCTGGTTCTTGTACACTCACATTTTCTTTTTCATCCCCTTTAATAATGGGGTGGGGGTGGTAATGGGGGTGGCTAATGCAAAATTTTTTTTGAGACCTTAGCTTCTCTTGTATATACTAAATACCTATTTTATGGACTCTTACCTGCTTGATTTACCTATTTACCCCAAATTTACCCCAATTTACCCCCCAAACCTTCGACGGAACAAAATGAAAATATAATCTAGTTCTAGATCTTGTTAAAGTACATATGTGTACCAAATTTCAAGTCAATATCTCAAACGGTTCCAGAGTAAACACAAAAAAAGTTAGACAGACCGACAGACAAACAGAAATTTTTTTCGCTCAAACTTAAAATTTCGACGTTTCATGACATTCTAAGCCTATTTGAACAATAAAAATTTTTAAAATTTTTTTTGTCGTTACTATACTTCCACTGGATGTGGAAGTAATAAATCAAGAATAGGCTTGTAAATGAATGTCTGTTTCTATACTCTACTAATGAGAACTAAAGAGTTCGAAAAAACTTGTACAACTTTTCTAAAGTTGAATTAGAATGTAAGGTTCAATAATTGTTGTGAATGACTGAATTTCAACAAATGATTTAAGTATTTTCAATATATTTTTTTGCCTTAAAATGTTAGTAATCCTATCATGTATTCAATACTTCGTCAGTATTAGCTAGAAAAGTAGTTGTTTTGATTGGTTCTTTATTAATTAGTGTTTTAAATTAAAGTATTTACCTAACTAATATATTAGCGTGCCCAGATTAGGACAACAATATACAGAGAGTAGGTAATTTCATAATAAATAAAAAGAAGTGTGTAAGTTGTGATTTGCTTAATACCTAAATAATCTTTAATCATGATACAAACAAATAAACAAAAAATAATTAACTGTAAAAATACAAAAGTATTTTACACCCAGATAAAAATAATAAAAGCAATCTACCTCAAAAGAAACAAAGTTATGGACATGTTTATATACATATTATTGTAACATGAAAATAAAATAAAATACTAAAAAATAGAAGCAATAATAATAATATATTTGGTTTGAAGTCAACGTTACTGCCTAAAGGGGCCTATAGACGATCCAACTTGCTGGAGCCAACATTTTCGGCATGCTTTGGACTCATTCGTAAAAATGAGCTGGTCTGCTGGAATTCCAACAATCTTCAGAGGGTACCGACAAGGTTGGCTTCAGCAAGTTGGATCGTCTATAGACCCCTCAACAGTAATCTTCCATATATTCTTTCACTGAATAATGTTTTTGAAATGAAAAATTCCTTTAATCTCCATTTGAACTAATCTACTGATCCAATATTTTTTATTTCGGGTAATTTATTATATAAAACTATACCAGAATGATTTGGTGAACTTTCATATAAAGTTGTAGAATGAACATTAGACCTCAAATCGTTATCCTTTCGAGTTGAGTATTCATGAAAGGTTCCAATCTACTGATAAACAAAAATATTTTTTTTTCCAAATTTAGATCTGTTTTTATGCAACTTATGCATTTTAGTATATATACACAGGATACAGTTTATATCTTTTTTTTAATGTGGCCCACACAATTCTCTTTGGTCCATCTTTCTGCGCCACTGAAGTTTCCCCAAAGTGCTATATCATACTGTACGGCTGAATATATTAATGCATAATATACGTTAATTAACTGGTTATTTTGTAGGGAACACTTAAGCTGCAGAATTGCATAATATCCGCTATTATTTTTTTTACATCATTCTTATAATATAAAACACATAGACTAAGAGCCAGCGACGCATTTACTTTAGTTATTTCACCAGTCATAAGAATGAGTAAGCAGACCTTTCTTAACACATTAAACACGGAATGGAAGGTCAGCACCCCGACACAGCCGGGTGAAGTAACCCCCGACTGTCAAAAGGAGTAAAAAAAAACGATAAATATAATATATTTCAGCAGGTCTGGCTTTTTAATGTATTAAAGTTAAAAAGTTTTCATATATATAAGAAATATTATTGCCAGACAAAATTATCTACTGCAAATTGTTGCAAGACGACCATTAAGTTGCATAAAAAATTATTGCATTTTAGTTACATTAGCAGAGCTGAATTTTTAATATGTTTAAAAATACATCTAAAGGATGAAAAAATTGCGAATCGAACACCCGAGTGAGATCACCAGTAAAAGTTCTAGTGAGTGCGAGCAGGATAACCTTATGTAAACGCACGAGTGAGAGAGAGTGCGTATATGAAGTGTCAATAGTCATGGAATATTTTTTTTACTATTTTCATAAATACTTGCGTTATTTTTGTAGATTTTTTTTAAATTCTCTAAAGCATTTTCAAAAATTGCAGTATTTTTCCACATTAAGACATTTTATTGATAAATTCAGAATCTAATTTTGTTTGAAAACATCTATTATACTAAAATTCAATCAAAATAATACATAAAAAACAGTGACAAGTCATTTTTTGGCGATTATTTCTAAACGGTTTGAAATAAATACCAAATGATATTTTTAGGCCTTTAGGCAGAATTAAATGAGTAAGTAATAGAACCCATTTTTTTGGGTGGCCATCTTGGAATTGCCTTCTTTTTAAGGAATTTTTTTTTAATGTTTGGTTTGGCGTTTCTTCCTCAAAATTTTTTACTTCCCTATTAAAATACGATAAAATGAGCTATTCTCGAGTTATTTGATGTTGTATGCCGTTGTTCATTTCAGAATTCGAGTATTAATTAATGCATTTTTTTCATCATAAAAATTGTTTGTTTCGAAAAATGAAATAATTTACTATAGCTATAAAATTTCTGAAACTATACTAACAATATAGATATCAAATTCAGCCTAACATGAGAAGTCGTGACAATTTTTGTGATGCAAAAAATGCAAATTCTTAAAATGACCACCGAAAAAAATCAAATAACTCGAAAACTGCTTATTCTACCTTTATCAAAAAGAATACCTCTCTTGAGACTTTTTAGACCAAGGTATATTTTCCTTGTCGAAAAGAGGTCTAATACATTTTTTCTTCAAGCGTATTAAAATGTTTAAATTATGTCACCAAAAACAGAAGTAGAAGTAGGACATTGTTTTACTAGTAACAAAATGTTAGTACCGAACGCCACCGTAGTGGACATTGTTTTACTAGTAACATAATGTTAGTTCCGAAAGCGCCGCCGTAGTGGGTATTGTTTTACTAGCAACACAATGTTAATACCGAAAGCCACCGGTGGCGCGCTATCCACTAGCCACTTGTCATATTGTGTCAACATGTAAGCCTGTAGTTTGAATATTTGTACATTTATGATAAATAAATGAATTTTTGCATTTTAATACGCTTGAAGAAAAAATAGTATATATTACACGGAGTAGAACGCCTTTTTTTGTGTTTCAGCCCAAATCCTGGGCTCAACACAAAAAAAGAGTGCGTTCTACTCCTAGTAATATAATATACTATTTGTTCCTCTCTAAAATTACACCTGATATTCCAAGCCTATTAGACGCAATCGCCACGAAAGTGACACGTGAGGCCTCTTTGGCGGCTGGTATATTATCCGATTTCAGACTACACTGTAAAAAATGAGAGTAAATTTACCGTCGTTGCGTGTAAAATTACACCCAATTTTAATGTAACTTTACCCGCAAAAAGAGTGCAAAAATTTTATTTACCAAGGATTACCCAAAATATAGGGTAAATAAAAATTTTACACTCGTTTTACGGGTAAAGTTACATTAACATTGGGTGTAATTTTACACGCAACGATGGTAAATGTACGCTCATTTTTTACAGTGTATAATCTATAATATTAATATAACGAACTATACTTTATATTTCATATACTATCGACCTCTGAAGTATTGCAACGTAATTACGTATATCAGTAATAATTTTTTTCTGAAATCGATCGGCAATGTTTACATTTTCGGCGCGATTTCAGATCGAATTTTGCACAATTCCAGTATTTTAGTCCGTTGCTAAGAAACTATCACAAAACAGACCGGAAAAGATCCGTTGCCAAGCAACGATCAACAAAACCGTACGGGAATGTTGCTTTCCCGTACAGCATTATTTTTTTTAACAACAGTTTCGTCATCAGAGAGTTCTGAAATATTCATAAATTTCATGTAGATCTGCTAAAAATTTTGTAATTATGGCAGCCATCTTGGATTCGCCATTTTTTATTTTTAACATCCAATTAGGTATCAGATACACCGAAAATACCTACCAATTTTAATGGAATTGCTATAAAATTTGAATTTTGGAAGTTCCACACACTGTACACTGTTTGTAGCTTGATGAGAACACTACAATGAGACCATCGCCAAGCAATCATATGCTGTAGTTTGTAAAAGAAATATGATTATATGAGTTTTTTATTATCCCTGACGCATTCACCAAATTTGCAATTAATAAAACTTATTTCCAATTTTAGCTCACTTTACCTACACTTACTTTATGAAAGTAGGACTGCCGCGCTGCCGAGTCAGAACTTACCCATTTCCGAACACGTGTATTAAGCAACTCTGTTTGACATTTTTTGAATTATATAGACATAATATCTTTTCTCTTTTATACAAGTAAATAATTTAAATATATAAGTTCAGAAAATTAAATACCAATTCCTTTGAGATTGTCTGCTGCAGACATTTGGTTGATTATATTCTGCATTTCAACTTGTGCTTGTTCTTTCTTTTTCTATAACTAAGTTTATGTGTGACATGGACATTTAATTGTGCTTTTAAAGTTTTAAACAATAGTCCTAACGATTCATTGTTTCAGTGTTCAGACCATGTAAAAAATACTAGAATACTGATGCAACTTTATCGTGTGTTTTTTCAATAGATTTATGAAATTATAAGTTTAACCTGTATTCGAATTTTCTATGTAGTTAATTTAAAAGGGGCAGGAAATATTTATTCGTCGTTTTTCAAATTTCGAGACAACTGCAAAGTTAAACGACAGCGAAAAATGCTCTTAGTTTGAATTGAAAATTCTTCTCTCGTTATTACAGCAGACTGTAATTATTTATTTTTTATCGTGTATTACTAAGTACTCCTACCTTGAGAAAATTAGAAGTATGGTTGTAATCCATGGGATTTAATAAGTTTTGTGATAATTAAAAAACTTGTAAAAATAAGGTAACATCGTTAGTAACGCCGAACAAAAATTTTAAGAGAAACTGCAAATTAAAAGTTTCCGTTTAATAAAAAGTGATCACCTAAGCAAAGAAATTGATATAATGTAAGTGTAGTTAATATACAAAATGCAAAGCACATCCATAGATGTATACTATGATATTTTCACCCAGTAGTGGACAATCACAGAAAGTGATAGGGGAGGTCGCGTCTAATCAAAATAACCATGTATTATGTGATTATTCAATTGATGGTTCAAAAGTTATTTTAATTCTTGTATTTTTCCCTAAAATCGTTAAAATCGATTAATGCCGCCAGCTAAGAAATTAATAAGAAGACTATGAGTTGTTTAGTTGTTTTTTTATTTTCAATGGGTTTTAAGTGGATGACCTTTCCAATAAAAGCGTTTTCATAGTAGTAAAGTAAACAAATTGTTTTGTGAACACTTTTTTTTCACGAAAAATTTTTTGTTAATTTTTAAGTGATCCTGACAGAAAAAAATGTACTACAGACAAAGTTGACCAACTATCACAAAAAGTTGTCCATTTAATCCAGATTCTAACACGGTGGAACACTGGGTTATTCAGAACAGTTTTTTTTTATCAATTATTAAAATAGCCATCAATGAAAGCGCATAATGGGAAAAATGAAACAACAAATAATCAAAAATATGTTTATTTATTAGGTACTTATAAAATTAAATTTTCAAATGTTTAACATTATGTTTACATCGCATCGTCGTCGAGTTTTTTTTTACAATACTGGTTCAAAAATTTTTTTTTTTTCATAACCATTAATTTTAGCCAAAAAACTTAAAAAGGTACATCATACATTAGTCATAAATAAAAAATTATACTTTATTAGGTTACTATAGTACCAAAGAATACCAATTTGGGCCTAATTTCATGTGAATACACTGAGTATTTTTAGTGATAGTTTTTGTAAGGAATGGTAGTAAATTCCTAAAAAAAAACCCACAAAAATCCGAATAACTATTAAATTGTTGACTTTCAGAGAACCCCATATCGTGTTCAAGGGGTTGGTAATAATGTCCCAGGTTTTGTTCTGACCACTGTCTCTGGGACACCCTGTATATACTGAAAACAATTATAGTATTGCTATCAAAAAGCTTTATAACGAATAACACAGGAAATTGAGGAAATTGTTTACTGACATTATACAGTATGTAGAGCAAAAAAATAGGGGGTATCTGTGAATGATGCCTATACGTATTTTTTTGTTTGTGTAATGTAGGGGGGGGGGGGGGGCACCACAATCATTAATTAATGTTTTTCACAAAAATATCGTGACCGCTACGGCCGTTATGTTGAAAAAACGACAGTCAAAATAGATTCATTTCAATTACCTATCTCCTTTCCTGTTAGTTCTACCATAAAATTAGGCATTACCAGTATTGTAGAAAATGAAAAAAGCTACAACTTTTATTAGAACTATTTTTCTCTATTGTTAATATTCTACGATTTACTGCCCTCGGAATGGCGAAAATTTGTGCTTCGCCGTACATTTTTGCAATTATCTCTGTCCTCGTTGCCCCTATGTAGTAATTAGTTATTATCAATATTGTAAATTATAATATAGCCCAAAACAACTTTCTTCCACGGTAAATTGATTTAAAATTACAGCAGCTCGAAATTTAAAAAATTGTGAAACTGTCCAGCTGCTGTAACTTGTAAACAATTGATAGTGCAAGAAAATTGTTGAACTAAAATGTTGGGAAATGTTATAATCTTGATAACAGCCAATTACTACGTAGGAGTAGTGGGGACAGAGATCATTGCAATAATCTATAGTGAAGCATACATTTTTGCGTGAGTGTAAAATTCATTCGTTGAACGAATGAGAGTATGAATAACATCGAAACAACGGATCAGACATTTTCCTGAAATTCAAGAATCTCGTTCAAATTTCGAGCTGCTATAATTTTTTAACAATTGACCTTAGAAGAAAATTGTTTAAACAAAATATTTGGGAAATTTTATGATCTACAATATTGATAATAACCAATTACTACGTAAGAGTAACGGGGGCAAAGATAATTGCAATAATATTAAAAATAAATAAAATATTAACAATAGAAAAAAATGATAATTTCAATTGTAGCTTTTTTCATTTTCTACAATATTGGTAATACCTAATTTTGGGGTGGAACTAACGGGAAAGAGATAATTGAGAAAAATCTATCTTGGCCGTAATTTTTTCAACATGGCGGTCGTAGCGGACATGGTATTTTTGTGGAAAACTTGAATTAATGATTGGGGTAACCCGCTCTATAGTATAGAAAAAAGAAAATCTTTTGTAGGAATTATTGTGTTAAATGACAGATTGAGTATACTAATTACAGATGCTCAACGCATATATTAAATTTTTTGGCTTACCGACTCAGTGGCGCAGTGCTTACGGTGTTAGGCTTGTGACCACGGGGTTCCGGGTTCGAGTCCTGGCTGGGGTATGGATGTGTAGTGGTGTTTATCACATGCTGCTTGGATGGTGGCGATGGGCTAAACCGCAGAGACAACTCTTGGGTTCGAGTCTCAGCTGTGATAGATGGCAATGTCGCAGGGAGTGGTTGTTGTCCATGTGTACGTGTCCTGGTTGAGTGGTGGAATGGCTATGGCTTAACTCCGCCAGGGCCTTAAAATTTAAAAAAATATCAAAATTTCTGATATAGCTGAAAATATTTCGGAAGTATTTATATATTTTCAAAATAAACATATACCTTCATTTCTGCACAAAGCAGTAAATGGACAAAAAACTTTCAATAGGTTAGGAAACGAAAAAGTGTTTGTATATTGAGAATGAGAATGAGTATTGAGAATGGCAAAGAGACAAAAATAACATAACTCTTCTTAATAAATTTAAAAACTACAGAAATATATTAAACCAAACTATTAAAAATGCAAAGAACACTTATTATAAAAATCATATTGAAAATAATAAAAACAACCCCAAACAAATGTGGAATATAATAAAGCAAGTCAGTCCCAATACAAAAAAAAATGATGCGATAAGAGAAATTCAAAATGAAGCCGGCACTATTACTTCCGATCCAAATGAGATTGCAGATACTTTTGTTGATTATTTTAGCAGTGTGGGAAAAAATCTGGCAAACAAGATAACGGTACCCAATTTAAATGATCTAAACAAAAATAATAAATACTTACCAAACTCACTATATCTATCAGATACAGATGTGCGTGAAATAATAGATACAATACAATCACTAAAATCTAATAAGGCTCCTGGATTAGACGGTATAACATCCAATATTTTAAAGGAAATCGCCACTTTCATTGCTCATCCTCTGTTTCCTGATTAATAAAATTATCAGCGACGGATACTTTCCTTCTGCATTTAAAATCGCCTGTGTTAAGCCTATATATAAAACTGGTGATAACCTACAGTGTTCCAACTATCGACCAATTTCATTAATATCGTCTTTAGCCAAAGTTGTAGAAAAAGTCATACATACAAGACTAATCAAATATCTAGATAAGTATCATATCTTGAGTGATAAACAGTTTGGCTTCAGAGAAACTAAGTCTACTCAAGATGCCATAGCATATTTAGTTTCGAAAATTTATAAAGACCTTGATGACAGTAAACCAACGCTCTGTATCTTTGTTGACTTGGCTAAGGCCTTTGACTGTGTCTGTCATACGGAATTGCTAAAAACGCTCGAAGAAATTGGTATAAGAGGAAAAAGTTATGATCTCCTTAAATCTTATTTAACTGACAGAATGCAAAATGTGAAAATTAATGATATATTCAGTCAAATGAAAGCAGTTCAATATGGAGTGCCACAAGGTACTGTACTCGGACCAGTATTATTCAGCATATATATAAATAATCTACTTAAAATTAGTACTTGTGGAGAAATTGTTTGCTTTGCTGACGACACGGCCATCCTGTACACTGCCGACTCATGGGATGATGTTATACACATGGCTGAAAAGGATTTCAAAAACATTAAATTATGGTTTGACTCGCGTTTACTAACACTGAATGTATCAAAAACCAAGTTCCTGCCATTTGCTACAAGTACTGTGTCTCTACCAACTCTGAGGCCACTTAAAATAGAAATAGACAACTCAATGTTTGAAATACCCCCTACAAATGATATTACATATCTAGGGCTTCATATAGATCCGTATCTAAAATGGGAACTACACATAAACCACGTCGTAAAAAGAATTCGCTGTTTGCTATCTAAATTTAAATACCTTGCAAGGTTTATGGATAAAAAAAGTTTAATGACAGCATATTACGCCTTAGTGGAGAGCCAACTTAGATATGGAATAATTGCTTGGGGTGGGGTGTATGACAATCATATAAAAAATTTAGAAACCTTACAAAACTGGATGTTAAAAATAATATTTAAAAAAGAGTATACTTACCCCACAGAATCACTTTTTCAATTGGCTGAAGCGTTAGATATAAGACAATTATATAGTGCTGCTGTTATAAATCACATAAAAACTAACAAACTAAAAAATACTGTTCAACACAGGCACGACACGCGCCACAAAGGAAAATCTTCAATAATAATACCTAAACCACAAAAAACCTTAATGAAGAGATCATTTCTGTTTATTGGACCTCACTTATATAATGAAGTACCTTTAGAACTAAAAATTCTAAATTCCACAAAATTATTTAAAAATAAGTTAAAAAAATGGCTACGTAGTACCTCTAAATTAAGGCTACTGAGAATCATGAATTTCAACAATGTGTAATACACCCCATCAATTTTCACAGGGAATTATCTCCCACGCTAACATATAATATTTAAAAACACAACGAATAAATATATAGATCGTTCTTTTTTGCATTTTTTTATTTTAATATGTTTAAGCTTAAGTTTTATATATTTATATTTTATTTTATATTATATTTCATGTTTACATTTAGATATAGATATGTTTTAGATGTATATAGTCATAAACCTATACTTACCTTATAACTCATATATCTACACCTACGCTCCTAAAATTAATATATAAAAAATGTAACGAATAGATGCTGGGGAGATGGTATAAGAAAACACAGACAAGATTTCTTTTGTGTCGTACCATCTCTGCTACTCACCATTTATTTACCACATTAGGATATTTAATTTTTTCTGCACTATAGTATTAAAATTTTTATTTCTTTTACATAAATAACTTTTATATTTTAGTATGTACTGTATTTTATTTTGGTAAATAAATTATTATTATTATTATTATTATTATTATTATTATATTTAATTTTTTTAACCAAACTTCAGCTAAGAAAGAAACTTTGGAGTGAATATGGGAAGATACTAACTTCTGAGGATAAGACTAAAAAGTAATGCCAGGCATTTTGTTCAATATTTAAAAGCAGAGTAAAACGGTAAAATTTACGGCAACTTGAAGACGTAAACAGTGAAAAACAAAGTGGAAACATTGAAGAATCAACAATAATTAAAGAGAATGAAAGCTCAGTCCCATGATGAAATACTTCGGTTCAGAATGAAGTCAAATTAAATAATATTATTTATTATTTTATGTTCTTTTAATTCGTGTTGTTTCTGTTTATTTTATGAGTACCTGCTGTTTTTGGTTTTAATTCCTTATGCTCAACTAGAAATTAGTGTTATATTTTTATAGATTTTTCTTAGGTTGAAATAACGTTTTTTTTAATATAATATTTTATATCCTATAGGCGTCTGAATTTAAGATGCCAGCGCCAAAGTGGAGAGCTTGTGAACTAATTATAGGCCGTTTGTTTATTTATTTGGCGAATACTTATATCGATTTTTTTCTGTTTATTGTTATTTTTGGCGTTAAAAATAATAACATTAATAATATATGACCTAAAGGTTTGCAAGATTTTGTTGTGTAAGTGATTTGCAAGATGTTAATGGCATTATTCAGCAAAATTCATATTTTTTAGGTTATCTGGTTTTCCCCTTGAAAAGTACAGTTTCTTCGACATAAACGGTGTCTGACTAGTTAAATATTAATAAACTTAAATACTTCTTTAAATTTATGTACAGTTGTAGTTTAAATCACTTTTTTTTCAGGAAACATGAGTGACATTTAGGTTAAGCATATTGCAATGTATGGAACATTTGGGAAGCACTAAAAATGTAAAAATTCTGATTGTGTGTATGAAGGGGAATATGTTTTAAATGCAGGACATATTATTTTGTGTGGTACACCCATATTCAACACAAAACTTAATAAATGTGAGTGCTCTATGTTTACAAACAAGTGTCAGATCATGAAATTAGTGGTACCTACATTGAATATAGGTAACTGAAAAGATATTTATTAATTCTTTAAGTAAAATAACTGAAACAGTATTTTGTAAAATATGAAATAGAAATATTCAAGGGTAAAACATAATAGTGCATGCTGCAATAGTATACATTACTTTTATAAATATACTGAAATTGCATATATTTACTCATTTTAAAAATTTCACTTACAATGTGTGATTGTTCAGGCCATTATTATTGCTACTCGGGCCCCTCGGGCCACGGTTATTTGCACCAGCTTTTTTCCTCTCAATGCCTGGTTAAAGGTGTCTACATCAAAGAGGATACGCTGTGAATATTGTCGTGCCAATCCAACTTTCACGAGTTGTCCCTGCAATCTACAAAGGATACCGACTAGGTTGGCTCCAGCAAATTGTATCTTATGTAGCCCCTTTAAACGCTATCATATTTTTAATAACTTAGCATCTCAGTTTATCATTATTTACTTATTGTTGATATCATCGTACACTAAAGAGACAATGACAGAAAGGCCTATAATTAGTTTGACTATAGATCACCAGGTGGCGTACTCCTTATTTTCAGACGCCTATTCTGATTTTTTATTAAATGACAATATCAATTATACTGTTAGATTCGTTTTGTTGAATTTATTTTGCATATATGTATATCAAGATGTGAATATACAGGGTGTTCCACCTAAACCTCCCCGATAACCAAAAGAGATTGTTTGAATTCCGCAACAGGTATTCTCTAGAAAATATAAAAGACTTCAATTTTGAAAGCTTCTTTGAACTTAACAAATTCCTCAAAAAAGTTTATACAAATCTAATTCTCTTCGCAATTTCTTTATAAATAATCTGTTTTTGACTTTATTGTAATACGAGTTATACAACCAAAGAAGAAAACCTGCGAAAACCGGCGCCTAAGGAATCACTTATTTCACACCCAGATCCAGATATATCCAAGTCTCTTATAACAAAAAATGTTGAAACTATATTTACACTCCATGTGGAAATAATTGTTCATAGAACTTTTGTAATATAATATTTGAAATCGTCTACCCTAAAAACCCACATCGGTAGTGGGAGTGGCTGATACCAAAAAATTTTGAGGTCTTTGGTTGTCGCACACACACTAAATCGTGATTTGATTGATTGATTGATTTGAAATGATTTAGTGTGTGTGCAACCACCAAAGACCTCAAAATTTTCACCCCCCTTTAATCATGGGATGGAGGTGATAATTGGGGTGGTCGCTTCTCGTACATTCACACTAATCCCAAGTTTATGATCTCTTGTTTGCTTTACCCCCAACCCTTCAACAGAGTAAGATCAAAATCTCGTTTCAGATCTCATTAAAATACATAGATGTACCAAATTTCAAGTAAAATCGTAAACCCTTCCAGAGTAATCATGCACATAAAGAAGTTGGACAGACAGACCAACAGACAGAATTTTTTTTCTCAAACGTAAAATATCTACGTCACATGACATTCTAAGCCTATTTGAACAAAAAAATATTTCTTTTTCCTGTTACTATACTTTCACTTTGCACTACATGATGTGGAAGTAAACTAAATGCAATTTGGAACGTTCTTTTGTTTAATCAAATGCCTTCCGGGACTTGGATTTAATCCAAAACCTTTTGTAATGTTCACGACAACTTCCACCAAAAAATGTTATAGTAAGCAATTTTCTAGACATTTTAGTTTTACTCCACGATTCAAGTTTTCATATAAAAATCTAATAACATTTTTCGCTAAAGTTGATATATAACTTAATTTACTTAAATTATGAAAGTTAAGTCCATCCTAAGAGAACTCCCTCATATTACGCAATTTCAAAATCTTGTATATGATTGCATTTTTATGAGCTTTATAAAAAAAACTGGTTATATTTAATCTGAAGTAAATTTGTATGTATATAAGTATGTACACATATAAATACAGACACAATCTTTTTCGACTTTTGATTTCAAAGTGTTTTGATGTCGATTTATGCTCAAAAATTTTTCTTCTGTGATATCACAAAATTACGTCGAGTAATAATATACTTGCTCCTACGCATATTTTATTAAATCGACAAGGTACCTATAATATCCCAGATTCATATATTTTATACCGTGGTTGGCTTATTTATTGAGAAACAACAATGATTGTGTGGAATCAAAGCATATTCATATGAGATGTGAAAAACAATTATATCCAGCCCACCATAGACAAGAGGCAATCTAAATTTAAACCTCAAGATAGTAAATTTCAGTAGTTTAATTTAGTTCCATGTAGTTAATCCATTCCTAGTTTTGCTGCCAACAATTTAGAGATATATTGTATGTATACTCCGTGTTCATACTGTTCATGTCGTTCGAATATCAGTTACGACCCCTGCAGTCATCATTATGCAACGCACCACTATGGGGAGGAGCAGATAGACCCCAAACAGACACTGATTATCCTCAAGGATTGATTATTCCCCTAGGTTGCCTTAATTCTCTAGGAGGATTTGATTTAAAACAGGGCTGGATAGAAATCAATAATGGTTTTGAAAATGTAAAGATTTTCTGGCAGGTACAAAAATATTTTGATTGAAGGTTTTTAGATTTATAAATATAGGTTAAAAATTAAGTATAATTATAAAACCTTAAAATATATATAATTTTCAGTATAATACATATCGTGTTCACATTTTTCACGCTATAAACTATAAAAAATATCACAAAGAATCTAATACTTTTTTTTTTTTTTTATTTAGAATAAATGCATCAACCACAGAGGGTTATTAGCATATGATATTACAATATTACATTATCATATTATGATTTAGTACAGTAAAAATAATAGATAACTATATGTGGAATTTTACAACCTGATATTAATAGAACCATTGGTATATAACAGTTTATATTTTATGATATATATTTATGTTTTTCAGGAATCTTATTGTGTTTCTTATATTCTGTAGATTGTTCCCTAGGGCTTCGCTTATAGATCCAATTTGACAATTTCTTCTTTCCTCTTCTTGCTCAGGGCAATCTATTAGGATGTGTTGAACGCTGAGGTTTCCATGGCAGAATTCACAAATAGGCGGGTTTTCTCTAGCTAGCAAGTATTCGTGTGTTAAGCGTGTATGTCCTAGACGTAGTCTGGAAATTTTGACTTGCTCTCTACGGTTTGGTGGTAGGGCTAATAGACTAGTAACCGTTGGTTTAATATTTCTAAGTTTTGCATTTGTGTTATTCCATTTCTGCTGCCGTTGATCACTGATTCGATTACTGAATACGCATGCTAGGTCGGGTTGCGTATATATTTCGCATGTCTGCACATTGGGAGATGCTCCTGCGTCACGAGCTGCTGCATCGACTGCTTCATTACCCGGGATGCCAACATGGGACGGGACATGTACAAATGTTATGTTGACGTTTTGTAAGTGTAGTTGATGTACCATCTGTTGAACCAACTGGGCTATCGGATTATTGGTATATAACTGCCTGATGGATTGAAGGGAACTTAGCGAGTCTGAACATAAAATGTAGTTGCCTTGTTTGTTATTGTTCATTATGTTTGTAATGGCTTGGTAAATTGCAAACATTTCTCCTGTGTAGACACTACTGCCTTCTGGTAGACGAAATTTAAGCGTGGCTTTGGGCATAACGATTGCTAAACCTACGCTATGATCTTCAGGATTCATGGATGCATCGGTATAGATAAACTCAGAGTTTATGTATGTTGTAGAAAGTTGACGGAAGGCATTTAAAGTTATTTGTGGATGAGTGTCATTTTTACTGTATTTGGAGAGTTCCGTGTTGAGTTTAACCGGTGGGAGAATCCATGGAGCTGTATTAGAGGTCATGGTAGGCAGGATTGTGGTGGGGAAGGAAAGGTTTAATTGAGTGAGGTATCTATTTATTCTCTCGTAAAAGGGGGGAACGATGTTTGGATTTCGGTCATAAATAACTTTAAAACGGTTTGAAAAAGTATGGACGTAGTTGAAGTTGTTGGTCGAAACTGATATTTTAGAGGCATATATAAGTGATGCTGACATTATTCGATCTTGCATAGTCATTTCGCCTATTAAACAGTGGAGAGATTCTATAGGAGTTGTTGGAAAGGCTCCAGTAATTATTCGGAGTGCCTTGTTTTCGATGGATTTCGCTGTCTTGAGATAACTTTTCCTGGATGTTCCGTAAGCTATCAAACCGTAATCGATCCTTGATCTTATTATGGATCGGTATATGGTTAACAGACTTGCCATGTCTGCTCCCCAGCTGTGGTGTGACAGTACCTTTAGTAGGTTAATACCTTTTGAGCAGTTTTGCACTAGAAAGTCAAGATGATTTTTCCAATTTAATTTCTGGTCAAAGAGGACTCCCAGAAATTTTATATTACTTGGGGAATGTAGTACTTCACCATTTAGAGTTAATGTTGGTTGTCTTATTTGATAATTTCTAGAGAACAGTATGCACCTGGTTTTTTCAGACGACAGTTTAAATCCAGACGAGTTCGTCCAGGTGACGATGTTGTTTATAGTCAGTTGGATTTGTGATTCCAAAGTTTCGATATTTTTTCCTTTACAGTAAATAACAAAGTCATCTGCGTACAAGTTGGCTCGAACTGGAAGTGAGGTGTTAATCATAATATCGTTTATTGCAATAAGGAATAAGGTAGTGCTTAGCACCGACCCCTGAGGAATGCCATTTTGTAATTGTTTTTTATTTGAAAGTACACCATTTATTCTCACTTTGAAAGACCTATTCGATAAAAAGTTTTGAATGAAAGCTGATATATTGCCAGTGATGTTCCAGTTCTGAATTGTCTGTATTATCCTGTGTCTCCATGTTATATCATATGCTTTTTCGATGTCAAAGAAAACTGCTAGCAAATTTTGTTTATTAGCAAAGGCTTCATGTATTTCAGATTCTAAATGAATGATGTTGTCGTTTGTAGACCTATATTTCCGAAAGCCGCTTTGGCATGTTGTTAGTAGGTGATGTTTCTCTAGGTACCACATTAATCGTCGATTAATAATTCTTTCCAGAATTTTGCACAACGTACACGTCAATGATATAGGCCTATAGAAAGAGACCTTATCTTTGTCTTTGTCTGGTTTTAACAATGGAAGAATAGTAGCCTCTGACCATGTTTCAGGAAACTTATGAGAGCGGTATATTTTGTTATATAGCTTCAATAAGAGTTGTCTTGCATTACCCGGTAGATGTTTTAGGAAGGCGTATGGGACATTATCAGGGCCGGGACTGGACTCTTTGTCTATGTTTAGGGCATCGTCTAGCTCCTCTATGGTGATTGGCGAGTTTAGGGGGTGATTTTCATTGGCTGTATGATGTGTCTTGTGACGGGTTTCTGTTCTAAGTTTAAATTCAAGGAAAGTTTGGTTGTAATTGTCATCGCTTGATGAATTTGCGTATTCGTCTGCAAATGTTTCAGCAATGCCTATGTCGGTCGTTACTGCTATATTATTTTGTATTAAACTGGTGACTGTATTTGTGGAATTAGAGCCTTTTATTTTTCTGATTTTATTCCAAATTTCTGATGATGGGGTGGTGCTGTTGATCGAGGAGATATATTGTGCCCAGGATTCTTTTTTACTTTTCTTGAGGATATACCTTGTTCTAGCTCTTAATTTTTCAAATTCAATTTTGTTTTCTGGTGTATATTGTCTTTTAAGTTTATTGAAGGCTCGTTTGCTTGATTTAATAGCGTTGTTACATTCAGAGTTCCACCATGGGACAGAATTGTGATTAGTGGGTGGTGTGTATTTTTGAATATTCTGGTGTGCTGCATTTTTTATTAATATAGTAAACTTTTCAGTCATAAGATTTACGTCATCATCAACCTCGATTTCTGGAAGGTTGTCTCGGATATAGCTTGAATATCCAGCCCAATCAGCTGAACTTAAATTCCATTTGTCAGTGAGATTGCGATTATTTATTCTGTGGATCCTATTGTGTTTGATGCTTAAGGGGAGGTGGTCGCTACTATATAAATATGAATATGGGTTCCATGTTAGGTCAGGGGCAATTGGTGCATCGCAAAGAGTTAGGTCAATGGCGGAGAAGTCTCCCGTATTCGGATTATATCGGGTGCCTTCTCCAGTATTTAATAGGACGAGGTTATGGTTATCTATAAGTTCTTCGATGCATTTCCCTCGTTTATCAGTTTTTTTGGAGCCCCATATTATATTATTAGCGTTAAAGTCTCCTAGAATTATTCGGGGGCTAGGAATTTGTGAAACTAGTCTATTGAGGTTTTCTGTAATAATCTCTTCATTTGGGGGAAGATAGATGTTGGCGATTGATATTTTGTACTGGTAGTATTGTATGCTTACTCCAACTGTTTCGAAGTTGGAAGTAATGGGAATTTCTTTAGCAGTGATCTCATTTTTTATATATATTGAAACGCCGCCACTTGCTCTTTCTCTATTAATTCTATTTTTGTAAAAACATTGATATCCTCTGATCGGTAAATGGTAGTTATCTTTGAAGTTGGTTTCTTGAATACATATTACTTGTGGGGAGTACGTGGATATGATGTATTTGAGTTTTTCAAGGTGGGCTATTAGCCCGTTAATATTCCATTGTAATATGAATTTTAACATAAATTTCTTTGCGATGACACTGAACAGTCCGAATCTGAGTCATTGCTGAATGGTATATCTACAAGATTTAGTTGTTTACGGATTTTCTTCTGGAGGCGGGTACATCGTGATTTAATACTTCTGTGTTGAAAGTGTGGGTATATACTGTGTATCATTTTGAGAAGTGCTGGTACATCTTTAGTGTATGTGTGGGCTATACTGAGAGGATCTGGAGAGCCAAAGGCATCTTCTAAAAAGCTCGTCAGTTGTTGAAAGTTTAAAATGTAGGGATTTGGTGCTTCCTTTATGTGTCGCTCTATTGGTTGCATTTGTTCGGATAAAGAAACATTTTCCATAGAGTTACTTTTTTTTAGCTTCTTGTGCTTATTAGGGTGGGTATCTTTAGGAAGAGTAAAAGTTGGACCTTGTGTTTGTGAGTTACCCTCCAGGTTTAGATCTACCGAACTCAGCGTTGGAGAAGAGGGGGGTCTTTTGGATGCGTGCTCCTGTGTTGCCATTTCTTGGGAATTGGATTCATTTGTTTCTTTTGTAGCATCTGTCGTCACTATATCTTCGTGTGAAGTTAGATTTGTATCAGAGGATTCCATAGGTTGCGTGGGACATTGCTTGGCTATACGGCCAATTCCTTTACAAATGAAACATGTAACTGAGTCAAAAGATATGAATATTCTGTATGATATTTCTTCATATGGTATAATTATAAAACCTGGTAATTCTATATCGTTATTTGGTAAGATGTATATTTGCCGACGGAAACTTAAAATGTGAGCATAATCCTCTTCAGAGATTCCAGCTCGAAGGAATGACATGGGAGAAACTGACGTATATCCTAATTTTGAGATCTCATTTTCTAATATATCGTGTGGGATCGAGGGGCAGACATTTGACAAAATCAGTCGTTTCGCAGGTGTTATAAGCCGTCGCAATCCGATATCAAGTCCATTTATTTCTATCGAGGTTTTCTGTGTAATTGTGTCTACAAGTTCAACGGTTGTTAGGTATATACATATTCTATTGTTTGATATTCTTGAGGCGAATAATATGTTTTTAGGCTGTACTATATTACCTACGGCTATAACGTAATCATTTAATTTAAGAGTATCATTAACGTTGAGAATGATAGCTTGTTCCTTTTTTGGAAAAGAGGGAGTTTTTGTCACTTGTGAGTATTGGCGAGTTTTATTGGTATCCTGTTGATTTATTGCTGATACGCCCCTGTACTCAGAAGCCATCATATCATCATCATAGATGTGTGTGGTTTTCAAAATTTAAGAGGTAGTTTATTTGTGAAACAGATTTGTCCGATTCATTTATTTTGAAGTACGTTACTGTCTACAGGTTGTAAGAGAAAGTTTTTTTTTTTTAATAAACATTATAATTTCCGAGATTCCACAAAAATTATTTTATATTTTTTAGATGCGCATTCTTTTAGTCGCTGGTTTATGGGGGAAAAAAGCTGTTTCTCAAATTTTTGATATCTCTCTTATTTTATATTTTTTTCTAAATACCTGTTGTTTTTCCCATTTTCCGTTAGGCCTTATTGGGTTTCGTAAGAGCAAATCGTTGTAGGGTATTATAATACATTATGACGGCTGCTCTAAAATAATAATAATAATAATAATAATAATAATAATAATAAGTACATTTTTTGCACTTTCAGTTCATGGTGAATAAATATCCTTTTCCTTGCTATTACACATTTTATTTTTATTGATCCATTAATAGTAAAAAAGTTTGGTTCTTCCCTTTTTCTCTAGTTGACCTAAATAATAATAATAATAGTGCTTATAAAAATAAATAAATAAATATTTGATTCCATTTTATTCCATTAAAAATACACATACAATTATTCACATGTTTTTGTATTTTTTATATTTTTTTGGGTGAGAAATTCACCAAGAAAACTTAAAAAAAAAATTGTTTGTGTCTACATGTAAATGGGGGATGAAAAGACGATTTTTCACCCCCTTGTGTCTCAAAAACTGTCCATTTTCAGACTTTTTGAGACTTTGTGCCCATGAGAACTTTTGATGTGCACGTCAAGAGGAACAACATATTTTAATTTCAGCTATTTTCACCAAGGGCCACTTCCCATAAGAAACCATAAAATCAGGGACCGTAAGTGAACCGAAACCGTAACTGAAAACCGCACCGAAATGAGACATTCTGGAAAACCGAAAACCGGATTGCCGCTGCCTTGAAAACCGAAACCGAAAACCCAATTAACGCTGCTCTGAAAACCGAAACTGAAAACCGAAAATGGTGTACGTTAGGTAACAGTAACCGAAACCGAGCCGAAATAAATTTCGTTTTCGGTCCCTGCATTAATTTAATTTTAACCGAAACCTTAACCGAAAACCGCACCATAATTACGAATTTTTCCTAACCGAAACAACAAACCGAAATGAGAGATTCTGGAAAACCGAAACTGCAACCGAAAACCGAATTGATGCTGCTTTGAAAAGCGAAACCAAATTAACGCTCCTCTGAAAACCGAAACCGTAACCGAAAACCGAAAATGGTGTTCGTCAGTTAACCGCAACCGAAACCGAACCGAAATAAATTTCGGTTTTGGTCCCTGCATAAAATTCCGTGCAAAATCGTCTTTTCACCCCCTTGTATCTCGAAAACTGTCCATTTTCAGACTTTGTGACCATGAAAACTTTTGATGTACAGGTCAAGAGGAACAACATACTTTAATGTCAGCCTTTTTCACCAAGAGCTACTTCCCATAAGAAACCATAAAATTCTGTAAAATCGTCTTTTCACCCCCTTGTATCTCGAAAACTGTCCATTTTCAGACTTTGCGTCCATGAGAACTTTTGATGTACAGGTCAAGAGGAACAACATATTTTAATTTCAGCCATTTTCACCAAGGGCCACTTCCCATAAGAAATGTGCGGGGTCCTTTATAATTTTCCAACTATCTCTTTACTAAAGCTTAGTTATGAAATAGAGGGTCAATGGACAACTACTATATTTAGATACGTTAGTTAGGAATAGTGAAAATAAGTTGAAATTTGACATATTCAGGAAAAACACCAACACTCCAACACTCCCATGGTATATCCCTAATGACTCACACCGTTGTCACCAGCCCAAAATGGCTGGTCTCAATTTTTTGTTATATCGTCTATTAAGTTTTCTTCTGAATACAAAGAGATTTGCAAAGGAGAAAACATTAATTAAGGATATAGCTAAGGGAAATGGATACCTTGTAAGTTTAGTTGACAGACTAATTAGAAAACAGATTTATGTTAACCCTCCGGAATTCCTTGATCTTATGAACGCCAGCTTACCCGTGGTCTAAGCAACATTTTTGAAAACATAGATATGACAGTTGTTCATTCATCGGGAAATTAATTACAGCAACTCATAGGCGATCCAAAGGATAACATTACATCAAACGAAAAGTCGGGGATTTATGAAATTAGTTGTAAAGATTGTAATTTGAAATATATTGGTCAAACAAAATTTCCAACTTTAACAATATTTAAGGAATATATGGCTCCCCTCAAAAGTGGAAAAATTGAAAAAATCCAATGTTGCCCAACATTCATTTGATAACAATCACAGGAAGATGTCAATAACTTAATGCGACAAATAACAGCTGCTAGACGGAGAACTGGCGGCCGCGGAGGTACTACGATGTTACCTCCGGCTGGAGTTTTGAGAAGTGGTTGGGGGGAACGTCAGGAAGTGCCATCTGCAAGGATTTTGCTCAAAACCCCTGCAAAGGACACGCCAGACGACTCAAAAATGAAAAAATTTTTGCTCAAAAAATGATCATACCTACGGCTGAAAATTTGCACATTACCTGTTTGAAGGTCACAGATAACGTATGTAAATCGTCAGACGCCTAGGTCGCTGCCAAAGGGGTGTCAGACGCCCTCAAAGTTGTCATTTTTTTTCAAAAATTTTTTTTCCTTACCTCCGTCTGACGTTTTAACATATTGCAACAGAGACCATTCTAAGCATAAATTAAAATCGTCAGACGAAAATGCCACTGCGAAGTCCCCCTCCCCTACAACGTTCACAAAGTTCCAGCCCGCCTGAGAGGTATACTTTTTTTTCGAAAATTTATTTTCGTTACCTCCGTCTGACGTTTTTACATATTATCCTAGAAACAATTTTAAATACATATGTAAATCGTCAGACGAAAATACCGCTTCAAAATCCCCCTGAAATATCGCGAAATTCCAGCCTAAATTACTGAATATTGTTTCAACATCTACATATTTGCCTGTCTGTTCAATTTAGTGGGAGGCGCGCACGTGTAGACTGTGGGAGGGACTTCTGACCTGCTGCCAGCAAAGCATGCCGAGATTTGACATTGGGGGAGATTGGAGTAACGTAAATTATTTTACGCCATGTTAAAATACGCAGCATAAATCTAATTAAATTTAACAAATCGTGATGTTTCTATATTAATCAAGTTATTTTAACAAGAAACCAATAGCAAATAAAGCCGTATTAATCAATAATTGGATTTCATCTGATTTCGCATTTTCTTATTTACCCCACTTTATCCCATCACTGCAGTGTATTCGTCTAGACATCCCCACCTAAAATGACTGTGATCTGGAAAGGGGAGAGGTTAGAAGACAAGTAGCTTTCAGATTTTTATTTTATTTGAGCCATTGCGTGTGCGTTAAACAGTATTATCGTAGGTAACTCTTTTAAAATGACCATTTATACAACGGAAGAACGAGTGCAAATTATTAAATGGTATTTTGGAGATAATACGGCTGCAGAAGTTGTCGCCCGATTTGTTTTTACATTTGAGGATCGACCCGTTCCGACGGAATCAACAGTTTTTAACATTGTTCATAAGTTTGAATCGTCTGGATGTGTAAAATCTTGCAGAAAATGTAATAATGAAGGTGGTGACAACGATGGCAGACAGATGAGCGACGAACGGAAACAGAGGGAAATAAATGTGTGTAGTTTTGCGGAGGCACATGCCCCCTGTTTCAGCAGGCAAATCTCTGCCGAGCTCGATGTACCTGACCGCACGGGTCGGGCAATTTTAAAACGTAACAAATAATATAATTGTTATAAAGTTGCCGTCACACAAGAAATTTTTCCCGATGACTTTATACGACGTACGGGATTCTGTGAGACCATGATGGAAAAGACGAACGAAAATGAAACTTTCATTAAAAATATTTTATTTACTGACGAAAGTTCATTTTCGCTGCATGGTCGTCACAATTCATCCGTTACTAGATATTGGTCCCGGAAAAATAAATATTTAAGTATACTACCACACCGAACTCAGTACCCACAGAAAGTCAATGAAATTTTAGGTAATTCAATAGTTTGCCCCTTTTTTATCGACGGCAACCTTACAGCATAAAAATATTTGAATTTGTTACGTGAACAAATTATTCCGGCCGTTCGAACTTTAGGCGAAGAGATTTGGTACCAGCAGGATGGTTGTCCTGCTCATAACGCGATAGTGTTACGTAGATTCCTAGACACTACATTTCACGATCGCGTTATAAGTGGAACAAGCACATATGTATTTAAAATTATCTCTAGGATAATATGTAAAAACGTCAGACGGAGGCAACGAAAATAAATTTTCGAAAAAAAAGTATACCTCTCAGGCGGGCTGGAACTTTGTGAACGTTGTAGGGGGACTTCGCAGCGGCATTTTCATCTGACGATTTTAATTTGTACTTAAAATGGTCTCTGTTGTAATATGTTAAAACCTCAGACGGAGGTAAGGAAAAAAAAAATTACAACTTTGAGGGCGTCTGACACCCCTTTGGCAGTGACCTAGGCGTCTAACAATTTACATACGTTATCTGTGACCTTCAAACAGGTAATGTGCAAATTTTCAGCCGGAGGTATGATCATTTTTTGAGTAAAATTTTTTTCATTTTTGAGTCGTCTGACGTGTCCTTTGCAGGGGTTTTGAGCAAAATCCTTGCAGATGGCACTTCCTGATGGTCCCCCTAACCACTTCTCAAAATTCCAGCCGGGGCTAATATCGTAGTACCTCCGCGGCCGCCAGCTCTTAGTCTATGCTGGATGCTTTTGAAAGCTTAGAGATTGCAAAGTGCAGAAATAGTATGGAATAGTAAAGGACCTATTCCAAAGGGTCAGCTGTATTAGTTATTAGGTCACGGTTCCTTGAACCGTGGCAGAGTCTAGGTAGGGATGACAAAATAGGTTGAACGCGTTCAACCACCACATTATTTTAGTATAAATCAGAGCTGGATCGTATTCGAAAACTTTTTCTGTATCCGGCGTATTCGAATACCGTCTTAAATTTCTCTCGGTTATTCGTATCCGACGCAAATTAATAGAATATCCGTATTCGAATACATTAGGCGAGTATTCGAATACCGATAAAAATATGTGAATACAGATAAAAGTATCCAAATACACCAAAAGTATCCGAATACACTAAAAGTATCCGAATACAACAAACGTATCCGAATACAATAAAATATTCGAATACTGATAATATCCGAATACCATAAAAAATATATTCGAAAACTGAAATGCATATCACAGATCGTAGGTTTTTGTCACGTATTGTAAGTCAAGTTTGCATTCTGTGGGCATGACGTAATTTCAAACATAAGAGCCTGGAAAACTTACTTCAAAGCTCCAGTCGCCTAATGTTAACGGTAAATTCCGAGAGAACGCAAAGCGAATCGCCCACGAAAATAATTTCGTCAGTATTTTAGTGTTTTGGAGTTTTTAGAAACTACTTCAGGCGCTACGATGATAATTAGAAATGTTTGTCGGGTTATAATATGCCTATTTGATTAAATCAACCATTTTCTCACTAACAGAAAAATATTTAGTCTATTTTAAACATAAACGTGTGACTCAGGTAGAATCTTTGTATCCAACATTTACGCATATTATTATTCTTCTATAAATAAGAAATTTGTTTTATTTGAAATAATGTAATGATAATAAATAAACTGTAAATTATGTTTCTTTTGTGAAAAATCTGTTTCAATTGAAAAAGTTACCTCTGAAATTGCAGCAATTAAAACTATTAAGAAAGCTAGTAAAGAAGGGAATGCTAGCAAACGATTAATGTACAATTCGAAACTACCCTAACTTCAAAAATTTATATCTCGGAAAGATTTTATCGTAGAGAGATGAGTAAAAATACCAAAAATTCACAGTCCTTCGCAACAATGCAACCGGAGTAAACATTGGAAATGATGGACCAGAATTTAGATTTGTTTTAACTTTACATAGCTGAACTAATAGTGTGTAACAACTTTAAATTTTGATCTATAGAAATGAAACAATATGTTTGAATCAGATATGTGAAATTTAGTATGTTAAATATAATAAAAGAATGAGAACAAATTTATAAATCATTTATTCAACCATTACATAAAAAAGACAGCAGGGTTTAATACCAAGTGCTGGCATCAATACGAGGTGAATTTTTCGAACGTTGAGTCGAAGGGACCAAACTGTCATCGTCTGAGGAATCATCCTCCTGTAGCGTATCCATAATGCTGGATCTTCTTAACCGTTTTGATGTAGGATTCTGCTCAGCCCTACTTACTGACATTTGAACATTAGCATAGATCAGGGTCTCCAAATTCATATCTACGCTGAGACCACTCCTCGTCATCTTAAAACCACGAATGGTTAATAGAATTATGCCGTGAATGTGTTGAGGAGTGGTTAGCAGCTCTTTCCATTTACATTGTCTAGCACCTGATTGATCCTCTTTAACTTTGGCTACTGGAGCAGGCAGAGTACTGGGTATGGTTGTTGTAGAGTAGAGTCGCACACCGAAAACTGAAGGGCTCGTTTTCCCTTGCATATTTTTCGTAGCCGTTAGCAGTCTGGTCTTCAGTGCTGAGATGTTCTCTTTCATTTTATCTGTTTGCTGGAATTTTTGCATGGCCTCTTTGAAGTCGTTTACGTTTGCCAAAGTTGCCATATCTGTAGTTAACCGCTTGATAGCCACTTCGAATAATGCCTGGCTTTCTTGGTGCCACCAATGAGTCGCTGTGGGTAGTAGTACTGAAACACGATGTTTTGGTAGCAGTGCCTTGATATCGTGAATCGTCAATTTGTTCATATAATCGGCAGATGTGTTTACACTTAAGCCAAATAAATTGGTAATGAGAAATAAAGTTGGCGGTTTCTTATAAGAAAATTGCGTGAAGTTTGAATTTGATATAGTCGCATTTTTCTGTAACTTAAATTTTGCAGCTGAGAACGCCTCAACCGAGCGAAATACGTTCTTCTCAACGAAATCGTAGTCTTTAAATGATGAGTATAATTTCTCGACATGGCTGTTGTTAAAGAAGAAAGATGATGCTGGTGGTTTCATTTCGTACGGACTGTTGGACGTGGAAGCGTTTGTATTTTCGTCCTCGGAGGACTCATCTGTTTCAGAATACATACGCAGTCGTTTCTTGGCAACAGTTGGCGTATGCGGCTGAACTGGAGATGAACTTTGTGATGCTTGAATGCAATCCGGCTGAACTGGAGATGAACTTTGTGATGCCCGAATGTAGTCCACATCATCATCGTAAATTTTTGCAGAAGCACGTGGAACCTTTTCTTGTTTTTTATTTGAAGAGTGTTTCGTATGGTGACTACCCGGTTCCTTTGACCTAGTAACTGTATGACTGCTACTACTACTTTGCCTAGCCCTTACCGTCGTTGCTGTTGGACGAGTCCTTCTAAAATTTGATGGTACAGATGCTGCAGGCGCGTGTTCTTGTTTCTCATCTGTTTCTTGTTTCTCATCTATTTCATTGAAATCGTGGGAATAACTGGTAGAAGCCATAATGTGAATAGTAGTAAATTATGAACGTGGGTCGAATGTAGCTTGAGACTCGAGTCCTCGTCGTTATTCTCGTAGTCTCTGAATGAGATTGAATCTGAAACAAAAAAAACATTTCCAATATTAAAATATTTTAATTGTCGGCTGGGAAACATGTGGTTAATCGCCATACATGCAATCATACAAGGCACATCTTCATACATACATTCAGACTTGAATATGCTTTGATACCTAATCATTGTTTTCGCTATCGTGTATCTGGGACATAACAATATCTGAGATGTCGAAAGTGTTGTTATCGGAATTTGGAATAATTATGGTCGCAACAAGCGGACGATGAACAGTGAAGTAGGATACGTATGGGATAACTTCTACGTGTGCTCTTTTATAAAATATTCCATCTATACTGGTGCCGTGCCGTGTAGTCACAAGATTTTTGGTAGCCCATTGAAATTCCATCGTTTCGCTAAGATACTGTGTCACTTGAGGAGACTTGGACAAATCGCAATTGAAATCGCCGCACAGTAACACTGGCTTGAAGGCGCTATTTTCGCTACAACTCGTAAAGAATTTGGTCGAAAGTCTGTGAAAGTGCCATAGTGCCGTATCTAGGAACTTTATTAATTTGTCTTGAGATATATTTGGTTGCGCGTATACAGTGACGACGTACACTTCTTTACGATTACCAGTTCTGTCGTTATATTCCAGACAAACACAACACACATCTCCGTACGGTGCGTTTCTAATGTCAAGCGATATTTCTTTGATGAAAGAAAAGAATCGAGTGGATATTAATGAGCGATAAATGGCTACTCCTCCTGCCCTATTTCTGTCGTTATTATTTCGCGCTATACACTTATAATTCTTCAATATTGGTGTTGTTGCAATGGAACGAATGTCACATCCCAAACTAGAAGTCTGTAATTCCGAACTATTATCATTTGTATGTTGTTTGTTGCCTTCGTCGTCGTGCATCCAAGTTTCTGATAGTGCCAAAATTCCAGGCTGTGCCTGTACAACGGGATCAGTATTTAAATCTTCGCAATGAGCCTTCAAACTTTGACAATTTAGATATAATAGCGTAAAGTCGGAAGCTGGCAAACGTCTCTGTAAATCATATTGATCTGAAAGTGGGATGTGTGGTTCGTAAATAATGTGTTCAGCAGAAGAACTTATTATTTCAACACAATCATCGACGACCGTTTTGAGCTTTCGAGTATATAATCGTTGAAATTCTGTTCGTAGTGCACCTCGATCCTTACTCCTTTTCTTACAGTGATGAAACCTGAAATCTCCTCTATTGTTAGTCAAATACAAACCGTCTAAACTCTTGGCTCTTGACATGGCAACGTAAACCAGGGAAATTTCATGCGATTTATCGTAGTCGTATACAACCGATTCATATGTAGCACCTTGTGATTTGTGAATAGTCATGGCGTTGGCTGGAACGAGTGGAAACTGTTGTCTCTTTGCTCTAATTATTTTCGAGGCTCCGACGTTGAATATCGCTTCTCGTTTTACTATGGGCGTAAAATCACCGCATAAACCAAGAGCGACTGTCTGATATTGATATTTCGCTCTTAAACAGCGTCCTACAGATTTGTCGTTGAACTCCAACCAAAGACAAACAATATTACCGTTAGCTTGCGAAGATGATGCCATTCCCATCGAATCAGCTACATCACCAATGTTTTCTGTGTCAGGATCTGGTCTTGAATTTATTACTGTTTGATGTGGCACATTACTCGTAGAAGTCGACTGACCTGTTTCTCTGTCAAATTCTATATAACGCAGATAACCAAAGGAACCGTTGACAATTTTATCCTGTTTATCGATATTCTGTGTCACAATGTACGGTTTACCTAGAACTAGATTTAATTTGGACGGCATATTTCCTGTCGAAGTAACGTCTAACGTAGCGAGTTTCTGTTTTGCCGATTTTAACTGATCATTAGTTTTGTGCCCTCGAATGTTGTCCACTGCGATGGCAAGTGACGAGTATTTCATTAAAACACGATAATTATAATTATCCACGTCCGAGTTGCGATGGAACAATCTCACTGCACTTTCCAAATTCGGTTGTGAGTCTAGGATTTTAGCGTCATAGAAACGAGATTCTATAAATCGACGTTCTGTCTCCTCTAAACAGTCTCCATTACCAATTTTCGTAAGGATGTCAGAGAAAGTCTTGTCTGATTGCCGCATAACCTCTGTCAATTCATAATAGTCCAAGTTGTGCCAAAGCATACGATCTTGGAGCATGTTGGGCGTAGGGATTGCATTACCGGTTAACCGGTTAACCGGTTATTAGGACAAAAAATACATGATGATAATTACCGGTAATTTTAATTTTTTACCGGTTATTTCGGTAAATTCTGAACTTACGATATGTCACGTATTCAACGTTTCTATTTATGTCAGTGACTAGTATTCACTAAATACAGAGTGACTGTCCCAACACCGAGCACTTCTAACAATAAATAAATAATATTATAAAAAGTAAACTCCAAACACCAAGCCCTAAGAAATACAAGAGAGACATTGACAATATCTTACGACAGAAAATTGAATATTTCACTACCGCAAATATCCGTGGAATACATTTAGAAGTATGTTATTACCAATTCTTATTAACTTATCGACCCACCAATATCGATTGAGGAAGGGCATTTTCAGCTGATGGTATTCTATGCACAAATATCCGACGACTAACATATATAGCTTTGAAAAACTAACCGTTTTAACAGGCTATTTTTAAAAAATATTGTATTTTGAGATTAGGTATTCAGTAAATGCCCTATTTGAGTTTATGTTTATAATTTTTGTTATTTAAGTGGATATTTTTGTTATTTACAGAATAATTAGTTATTTAAATTTATTTCATTTATATTTTTTCTTTTTAATAAATTAACTCCTATATAAAAAAGTCACATTTTTGTCACTTTGACAGCAATAAAAAAGGTGCATCGTTTTTTATCACCGATAAAAATGCCTGTTCCTCAAAAGCAGAGTACACCTAGTAGTCGCACGTCACTTTGAAATCTGTACTGTCAGCTATAATTTTTAAGTATTGTGGAAACTATACTGTACGATATGAGTCGTTTTGGGAAAATTATAATTATTTTTAATAAATTATTGTTGTTCGTTCACATTCATATTCTGTCGTTAATTTATCTTGCCGAGCTTTTCTTTTATGGATAAATTTCTTTTTAACTCAAAATTTTGCCAATCAGTAATTTTGCTCAAAAAACTGACATTTGACAAAATCATTCGACCTCCGGTCTCGCGATTTGTTCATGTCAGTTCTTCTTATAAAATCACTGATTGGCAAAATGATTTTATTACAAAGAGAAATTTATCCAATGAAAAAAAGCTCTTGTGATTTTACTGTTGATAAAAAACCTTTTGTTTGTTCATTATATCACATATAAGTACGTATATAAAAATGTTTTTGTTAAATTTAGATAATTTTGTATATGGAAAAAGACAATTGCCATTTTCGCCACCCTAATCATCCATTCTAAAAATTACCGGTAAATACCGGTTAACCGGTTATTTACATTTTTATTTACCGATTTACCGGTTATTAAAACTTCCGGTAAATTGCAATCCCTAGTTGGGCGGACGCGTATAAATAACTCGAGCATTAACCGGTGGCAACTGACGAAGATCTCCTGTGAATATAGTGTGAAAACCTCCCAACGAGTCATTTGGCCTTGAACCGATGCTACGTAATCGTTCACCAACTAAATTCAACATATCTGCACCCATCATACTGACTTCGTCGATAATGATAGTGGCTATCTCCGAGAAATCGCAACGCATACCCTGTAACCGAGATTCGTGTATAGGCAGTCGACGTTTAGAATTTATGCCTATATTGAAAGCCGTGTGAACGGTAGTACCGTCGATGTTCACTGCGGCCTTACCTGTTGTGGCACAAGCAACGTTGGCACATTTACTAGTATTATTTCGTTTCGTAAAACGATTTGCACTTTCCATGAGACAACGTAGAACATAGCTCTTGCCCGAACCCGCTGGGCCAGTTAAAAACACCTGCAAGAGTTCGTCGTTCTCGGCATATAAAAGTCTCCGTATATATTCTAAAACGAACGTTTTCTGTCCACTATTTAAAACGCGTAACATTCGACAGTACTCATTGTGAGACATTCTATTTTCGATCCGTCTAACGGATGAAATTGTTTTAGACATGAGAATATCATCATCGTTTGGTTGAAACGTATCATTAGCTGCTGCATCGCGAATATAGTCTGTCGGAACGTCTCTAACAATGGGACCAACGTTAGTATGCTCCTCGTCTTCGTCACAACTATCAATACCATTTTGCCGTGAAAGTATCTCGTTTTCGATAGTATCCCACTGAATGCCAGAATCGTATTGTTTTAAGCGAGTAAGGAGAAGCTGCACGTTACCGTCGAAGAGTCTGATGTATGAGTCGTTGTTTAAAATTTCTATTTCCTCACTACGAAACGGCCAGAATAACGTTACCATTTCGCGTTTATAATTCAAGAGGGAATCACCTGCCGAATATGATCGCCATCTCAATATTTTCGGTTTGGCTCGTTTACGAAATCTTATAGTTCGTGAAGTATCAGAAGTATCCACGTCCTCATTCGCATTCTCATCATCACTTTGGGTGGAATGATTGAACTCATCATCATTGTCACCTGTTGCTGGAACACCTTCTTCATCACGTTTTCGCTTTCTGCACCGAACTCTATCATAATTTGCTACAAAGTCCGCAAGACACAGTTCGTTGAAATTTTGTGGTCGTTGCTCGTATTCCTGGATAATATTTTGTTTCCATACATCTGTGGACTCGTCATCCAAACCCTCTAATTCCATTTGCCGATGAGATTTACGAGAGAAAAACCGCTCTGTTGGATGCTGAGTGGGAATATAAGCAACCGCTCTCGACATTTCGGACATAGGTAAGCGCATTAGAAACCATGCAGCTTCCTGAGCACACATCTCAACATTGTTAAGTGTACGACGTCCAAGTTCTTTCAAACACGCCTCGTAATCCATATCTGGAAATTTGTCTCTCAAGTCAATGAGCTCACGATGTAAATTACTGAAGCCCCTCTCGCTTTTATTAACGTAGTCAGCGACGTAAGTTGCACACGAATACTCGTCCAATATAATTTGTATATCCATGTTTGATTGCAAAACTGACGATATGATGGGATTGAAAGGACTCGTCCAAATATTCTTTAAATCTCTTTTCATGAATACAGTCGGCCGATGTATTCCGTGACGAAGAATTAATAAATACTCCTCAAACGTATAAACGAAATTAGTATCTAGAAACTCATCGAAACTGGTATACTCTATATTTTGTAATGCAGTATGTAAAGACTTGAAGCGTTGGACATAAGTTTCCTGCATCTTGTCTGCCGATACAGGTACCAAAATACGAGTCTCATCCATGGGCCAGAATGGTGCTCCAAAACGACATACCCTCGCACGTTTCTTATAACAAGTATGCGTATGATTATGAGTCTGCAGCGGTCTCGAACCAACGACCAAGTCTCTATTGACAGAACACAACATGTCTATCAGCTGTACCGTTTGAGGCATATTTTCCGATACGGGTTCAGTAGGAGCGTTCTCTAGCCATAACAAAATGTGACAGTGTGCACTGCCGCGATGCTGGAATTCTATACGACGAAAGAAGTCCACGACACGATATGTTCCAAACGGTCCCGATTTCATCTTCAGAGCAGACAGTACGGCATCCACTAGTTTGTCGAAATATAAGCAACAAATCGTCGGATCACTATTAACGAGTTCAGCTCTCGATGTTGCGCTCATTAAATCGATAGCCTCATCTGTCAAGTACTCGTGTGGCTCACCGTCTCCGAGTGGATAGTGTTGAAATTTAAAGATATATTTCAAAAGCGGTTTCCAGTGTACCTCAGACGCACTCAGAGTCAGAAATAAGGTTGGCTTTCCCAATTGTCGCATCATGGCAAATAAATCCCTTTTTCGAGAATACCAATACTGCACCGAATTTGGAATATTTTTTAGGAAAGATTCGTTTCTACACATACGCTCTCTAATGAACTCTCGATCTTCTACTTGCATACGCGTGATATTTCCAAATTCTGTAGCATTTGAATGAAACATTACCTGAAAACTTTGTGTCACTCGCAAGCGTAAAATTTTAGCGGCCATGTAAAGTAAGTAATCAGAGCGAACACCACGACGATCTCTGCGTCTTATTTCGCTAGTCGCGATAGTGTAAGGAGTCACTTTAACCGTAAAGACACGTCTATGTCCAAAATATATTGTCGGGAAGGATAATTCTTCAGCATCACCGTCAAAAGCCAAAGCCAGAGGTTGAGAATTTTGAGCAGGCGCTACATTTAACGTAGCCTCCTCACTCCAAAACATAGTATGTTGCATACAGCCCAACATTTGCTCCGATGTAGATATTCTCTCTTGGACACTAGAAATTTGTGCACATCGTTCCATTATGTTAGCCTCAAGCAACCCTCGACTTCTTGCCCGCTTTCGTGTGAACGTTGCAGTATGAACATCGTCGTCATTAGAGCTATCTTCGTCGTCGTCTGTATACACCGGCGATGGAGAATTTATATCACAATTATTATATGCTCCCTCATCCACTGTGTTCGTCATGAAATTTGGATTTATTGTTATGTTGTAAGCCTTATAAAGAGGAGTATCTACGAGACGCGTGAGCCACATCTTTATCGCATACTTTGAAATACAACCTGCCATGTATGTACTTTTATGTAGTAAGTTTCGTTTGAGATTGACGTTGAATGTAAAATCGTCGTCAAGTTGACGCGGTAAACACGAAACCATATTATCAACGTCCACAGGTACATTAATTACTTGTCCGTACAATCGTTTGGAACCGGCATAATAGTGTAATTTTCTAATTTGCATAAAAGGCAAACGAGGGCAAATCAAGCGCTCACTTATAGGACATAAAGTCGGTAAGTCGTCAGGTATTTCCGGATACACAAACCCGTTTACTGTCGCCATAGTGGGCATCTTGCAGGAACGTAGAAACGTCCAACAGTTAGTGCAAACGTAAAATTTTGACTTTTTTTCAACGTTGTACCCACGAGCATTAAGAAACACGGCCTGTCTGGAGTCGTATGTTATTTCTTTCAAACGCGACAACCACCAGAGCCTATCACAAACGCGACAATATTCATCTAAAGTATCGTTAAAGAATTTCCTGTCCATATACTGTTTGAAAGAGCGAGTCGCTTTCGAATGCTGAAAGTCCCTCTGTCGTTGCTGAGCCTGTACCCCTTCAAAATTTGAATGAGATTCTTGTGTGTCAGAAAGTGTCCGTACATCAGAATCACTATCTGTCCATACATAAGTAGCATTTTCTTCGAAATTGTAAAGATGGCTCTCTGCCAGTTGTTGCACCGATTGAGTTGATGCATGAGATTCATCTTCGTCAACTCTCAATTTCGTGTTCCTTTTAGCGCGATAAATTCGTTTGCGAATAGCCTCCGGCCGAGAAGAATATTGTTTAAACTCCTTCATTTGTATCGAAGAACACGATGCCTCTGCTTGTAATCGTCTCCGCTTACGTTCTGTATGAAGTCGACTTCTAAGAGCAGTAGGAGTTTGGGAATATTTTTTCTTAGTGGGAATATGAATATCCACCGAATGAATCCTGTCTTCTCCAACGCAGTCGACATCTGTATTTTCGCTGTTACTCGAATCGCTCATCGCAATCCGTCTGAAAACGAACGATTGTGTCAATAATGTAATGGTTTTGTAATCTGATGAATAGTCGAATTGAACATTGAATACAAGCATTTGAACATATGGAAGAGATTTGTAAAATAATCATATGCAAAGAAAACAGTACTTAAACTCCCTGACATTAATGATTTAAAGAAGAAATCACGTTTCATGTCTTCTAGAACCATCATATTATTCTCACAAATCTGTATCGACGTACCTCGTATGTGTCGTAAATACTTATTCTGTTTGTATAAGAATGTTTATTTTATGTTTATCGGGTCGCGAATTTCAGAAGGTCTGTTTCATGCGATGTTTACAATTTTACATATTCCTCGAAATTTCCTTTCGACCAACCTCGTATTTCACGAAAATATCTCGCGAATATTTTGAAAAATCCATTTCAGTCGCTGTTTAAAATTTCATATATTTCATTTCGACCTACCTCGCACGTCCCTAAACTATTTTAGAAGATTACTGGTGTAATGTTTTTTATGTTACGAATATTTATAAACATTTGTTTCAGGCGATGTTTATAATTCTATAGTACCGGGTGATTTTTTTAACCAAAAATTTTCAAATATCTCGAATAATAAGCACTCTACGAAAAAAATTTCCATAATCAAAATTTAATCATTCCGTGAAGAAAATACATTAGTGCTAAAATTAGTCACCCTTTTCCCCTCCTTGTAAGTCGGTCGGGAGGAGGGGACATTGATATCTTAAATAGGAACCGTTGCTTTTTATGGTAGATTCGGATTCTACGGCTAAAAATGCGTGGGATTTGTCTGAAACATTTGTTTCGATTCATAAAAGATAGCGTTGTAATCGACGGATTTTTTATCCCGAAATTTTGAAATATCTCGAATAATAAGCGGTCTGCGAAAAAAACTTCCATAATAAAAATTTAATCATTCCGCGGAGGAACGATAGGGGAACGGTAGCTCAGTGTGTTTAGTATATTGACTTGCAGACTGGGTTACCTAGCGAAGTGGGTTGGAGACCTCCTTACTGCGAAATAATTTTCATTGTAAAATTATCCCCAAGAAGTGGTTCGGACTCGACTATAAACTGTAGGGCCTCATCTCTCTTTACCTGGCACAAAATTGTAGAGATTTTCAAAGGAGTTACTTCGGTAACTTGAGAGGCGGTTAAGAAACAATTTTAATTTTTTTAAGGAAATACATAGATAGAGGGTGCTGTAATCGACGAAATTCAATTTTTTTCGATTTCTTCTACTGAGAACCTATGCATACGATTCTGCGGAAAACGTGGTATTTTTTATTGCAAACGTATTGCAAAATCGTTTGCATAGGTTCTCAGTAGGAGAAATTAAAAAAAAAATGAATTTCGTCGATTACAGCGCCATCTATCATGAATCGAAAAAAATGTTTCAGAAAAATCCTAGGTATTTTTTGCCGTAGAATCTGACTGCAATAAAAAAATAGGGGTTCCTATTTCAGATTTCAAAGTTACCCCCCCGCTCGACCTACAAGGAGGGGGAAGGGTGACTAATTTTAGCACTAATATATTTCCTCCGTGGAATGATTTAATTTTGATTACTTATGGACATTTTTTTCGTAGAGTGCTTATTATTCGAGATGTTTGAAAATCAGGTTAAAAAAATCACCCAGTATATTCCTCACATTTTCGTGTCGACCTACCTTGTACGTGCTGAAAAAAAAATTATAACCACTGCCATTATTCTTTCAAATGCCCAAACTTCGTACAATGCTGCTTTCCTGAATTTCTAAAAGAAAATAATTTTTCTCACTTTTATTTTCGGCTGCCTCGTATATGGCAAACAAAATATGAACAAAAATCATTAGTTTATGTCCATTTATCCCTACATTTTACAATTTTATTTTCCTCAATTTAGGAAATAAAATGTTTTCTCGCCGTTTCATTGTGACCTACCTCGTATTTATCAAATAATATACGAACAAAAATCATTACTTCATTGCAATCGATTCGCAAAACGTAATAAGACTCCCTTTTCTTCGAATGTTAAAACAATTTACTTTTAGAGTTTTTAACTCTGACCTAACTCGTATATTATGACAAACTCAAATACTTATTCTACCAAACTCATTATTTTTTGTATTCGCGAAACGTACTACAACTTATTTTTCTTCGATTGAAAACAATTTAGTTTTCCACAATCTCACTTCGACCTCGTATATGAGAAACTGGAATAAGTACCAAACCATTATTTTATTGCAATGAAATCTAAAAATTTTGCAATACGCTTGCAATAAAAAAATACCACGTTTTCTGCAGAATCGTAAGCATAGGTTCTCAGTAGGAGAAATCGAAAAAAAAAATGATTACAGCGCCATCTATCATGAATCAGAAAAAAAAATTCAGATAAATCCTACATATTTTTAGCCATAGAATCTGGATCTGCGATAAAAAAATATGGGTTTCTATTTAAGATTTCAAAGTTATCCCCCCCCCCCCCCCCGCCCGACCTACAAGGAGGGGGGAAGGGCGACCAATTTTAGCACTAATGTATTTCCTCCGCGGAATGATTAAATTTTGATTATGAACATTTTTTCCGTAGACTGCTTATTATTCGACATATTTGAAAATTTCAGGTTAAAAAAAATCACCCGGTATATTCCTCACATTTTCATGTCAACCTACCTTGTACGTGCTGAAAAAAAAATTATAACCACTGCCATTATTGTTTCAAATGCCCAAACTTCGTACAATCCTGTTTTCCTGAATTTCTAAAAGAAAATAATTTCTCTCACTTTCATTTTCAGCTGCCTCGTATATGGCAAATAGAATATGAACAAAAATCATTAGTTTATATCGACTTATCCCCCAACGTTTTACAATTTTATTTTCCTCAAGTTAGAAAACAAAATGTTTTCTCGCCGTTTCATTGTGGTCTACCTCGTATTTATCAAATAATATACGAACAAAAATCATTACTTCATTGCAATCGATTTGGGAAACGTACTACGACTCTACTTACTACTTTTACAGAAATTTACTGAAGACATTACATTTATCTCTACTTCCAAAGTGTCATACACGCACATAATCATTTATATTTAATCCACTCGCACTAGAATATTATTGACTCACCTGCTAGATGCTAAAGTAATATTGGTAATTCTAAAGGAGAACGGAAACCTCGAATTTTTGCGTGATTTTTTCAGGATTTCGCCTTTTTCCTTATTAAGATCACACTATGGCCTTTATAGAACAATAAACCCTTCACTTATGGCAGAAAACTCACTTTATTTTGCATAAAATCAGAATTTTATTCACTTAAACTGTATTAGATGAACCTCGTTAAACGTTAAAAACATATGTGATGGCTAACTGCTAACTCGTCACTACAATATTATTTATGCTCTCCTGTTAATGCTGTGCATGGTGTAGGATATTAGGTGGTGCCACAAGACTCGTACGAATGGCTTCATAAGTGTTTAGTTGTGTGTAATGCAATACATGGCAGGACAAATAAAGTCTCGTTGTTACTTACGCATAGAAATATTAGAAATACAGTTTTACAGGTTCTGTGTAGTTAATGCTCTGCTGATTTGTTTTATTTATATTTAAAGAGCCTTTTAGTTCGTTTCTTTTGTCTTAGTTTTGCCGTTTAGTTGTGTATATATGCAACACTACATGCATCAAAGGAAATCCGTCTATCTATGCCATAATCAATGCCTAGGTAATTGCAGGGGTATATTCCGGGCGCCATCTACTAAATTAAATAGAAACCAAGCATTTATGAAGCTGTCGATTAATATGGCAAGTGCCGTGTGTCATCGGCTCCGTCCGTTGGTATTCGTTTCTGGCGCTTACCTTCTCACTTGTTGCTGCCTATATTGCCGCTACCTAAACCTGCGCCCCTGATGGGACATTTACAACACGATAAATGTTAATTCTCGCCCCTATACAGCAGACAAAAAACATTTCCAATGTTAAAAACGCGTAATTTCCGTAGCTACAACTTTTATTCGGAGTATTTTTTTATAACTGTTAAAGATTTTTAGTTATTTACGAAAAACGAAAAACGTTTTACCTCCTTACTCTCACCCGTAAACTTTTTTTATGTGTCTTTGATTGCTAATGAACACTTTTCAAAGCTGAGTTTCAAAGTTTTTTCAAGTTTTTTTTTTCTAATTAAAGTGCTATTTTTGTTCTACTAGTAAGTACTGTTTGCAGACGGCAGTCTTTTTAATACGTTTAGTAATTCCAATAAATAATTTCCGCTAGGATTTAATTGATCCTGACATATATTTAACTTTAATGTTTGTAAAAAAAAATCACTCTTCGAAAATAAACTTTTTTTAATCTGTAAACCTGACGCTTGTTATTTGGAAGGCATTGTTGCCTTTGTAAATAATTTTATGGAGGTATTGTCTAAAATAAAATAAGCGAAATTAAATCTAGAGTGTATTTTGTATGCTGCTTGTGTTATTCGCTATTGTTCTTGTCATTTGAAATTCATTCATATAATTTGTGCCATATTTCGAGAGGCTTATAATTTGAAACAATCAGATGACCCAACGAAGCGAAATGCCGGGTTTGTGAAACAAAAGGTCTTACTTTTTTATAAGTGATATGATCTTTAGTCAGATACACTAATTAACCAAAATATATTCAGCGGTATCTATTTTAATAACACTAATTTGAGTTCCAACATCATCACTATTTGAATTATATGCTGGAGGTAGACGAACAAAGTTAAACTTATTCAGTCATATTTAATAGATATGACGTGGTCAATTTCTCAAAGGTATTAATAGGCATACTACATCGCATGTTTCTAATTTATTCACTACATTTTATTACAAGTGATTAAAAAATTGTGATGAATGAAACTTGCGTAGTTTAAAAACTGAAAGTATGTGTGGGGATTAGGGTGGGCCTTAGCCATCTCTGACTGAAAAAAAAAATGTTCTGGCTTTCAGGGCACCCTTCCAATTGTGTCAAATTTGTTTTCAACCAGACAACGCGACAGTTTATTATCAAAAGATCGAAAACGAGGGGTAAGTCACGGGACGATTTGTCGTCCCTTACCCAATCGATCTAAGAGCAATCCGAGGCGATCTGAGATAATGTAATGTAGAGGTGATACTGGACAATCTAGGGTAATCTGGAGGAGATGATATATTGATTATAGAGGCGATATTTCGTCCCGTAGTCTTCGCGTGAGTTACCCCTCGACCAAAAATGAAAGAAAAACGTTGTTTCCTCAAAATGATATGTTTTGCAAATCTTGGAGTGAGCTGAAACCTACGGTCTGATACTGCTTGTGATGTAGTTTCCACAAACATCAAAACTCTTGAATACTATTCGGCGCGTGTTTCGCTAACCATTAGGGATTGCAATACCGGTTAACCGGTTATCAGGACAAAAAACACATGACGATAATTGCCGGTTATTTTAATTTTTTACCGATTATTTCAGTAAATTCTGAACTTACGATATGTCACGTATTCAACGTTTCTATTTATGTCCGTGACTAGTATTCACTAAATACAGAGTGACTGTCCCAACACTGAGGACTTTTAACAATAAATAAATAATATTATAAATAGTAAAATCCAAACACCAAGCCCTAAGAAATACAAGAGAGTTATTGACAATATCTTGCGACAGGAAATTGAATATTTCACTGCCGCAAATATCCGTGGAATACATTTAGAAGTATGTTATTATCAATTCTTATTAACTTATCGACCCACTAATATCGATTTTAGGAAGGGCATCTTCAGCTGGTGGTATTCTATGCACAAATATCAGATGACTAACAAATATAGCGTTGAAAAACTAACCCTTTTAACGGGCTATTTTAAAAAATATATATATATATTGTATTTCTAGATTAGGTATTAGTAAATGCCCTATTTGAGTTTATGCTTATAATTTTTGTTATTTAAGTTGATATTTTTGTTATTTACCGAATAATTATTTATTTAAGTTTATTTCATTTATATTTTTTCCCAACTTCCACGTGGCGCTGAGCTAATGATTTATTAATAAATCAAAGCCAATATTGCGAATACTACTACTATATTTTTTCCTTTTGATAAAAAACCTTTTGTTTGTTCATTATATTAAATATACTTATATGAAAATATTTTTTGTTAAATTTAGATAATTTTGTACATGGAAAAAGACAATTGCCATTTTCGCCACCCGAATCACTCATTCTAAAAATTACCGGTAAATACCGGTTAACCGGTTATTTACATTTTTATTCACCGATTTACCGGTTATTAAATCTTCCGGTAAATTGCAATCCCTACTAACCATGGTATCATCTGAAAACGATTAAAACTGAACTGAAATAAAAACTCGAGTAATAGTATTTAAGTGTTTTGATGCTTGTGAAAACGTTTTGCAAAACTATCTATAATATAAAATCCTTGATGTGGTTTCTGGCTGTTAGCAAAAAAATGTCCGTGACTTTATTTCATACTTCTCGATCACCTAGAAATCTGAAATTAGGCTACAGATGTTCCTTGGCACCTAAGGTTGATGAGAGAAATCCGAAAAATTCAGTATAGGGTATCCTTAAGGAAAATGCCGTTTTGACACTTTCCAAAAGAGGTGAGTGATTCCATATCATGTCCCTAAAAGAATACATGGTGCTGAAATGCAAAAGGAACCATTCTGCAAACATTTTTCATGACCAACCAGGGACAGAAGCTGGGCAATCCCGCAACGGTGTTCCAAGCAGAAGTCGCAACTATAGAAATCTGTGCACAAGAAATGATACGGAGGTCATATACTGACAAAAGAATCCGCATCATCACTGACAGCCAAAGAGCTCTCAAAGCTGTGAATGCAGTAGAGATACGTTCTAAAAAGGTAAAAGATTGCCTTGACTCCCTGGCGAAACTGACGGAACATAACAGCATACAACTGGAGTGGACGCGAGGACACCAGGGCAATGAAGGCAATGAAAAAGCAGATAAGCTGGCCAAAGAAGGTGCAAAAATAGCCCGAGCTAACCTGCGGGGATATCATATAATACCGCAAGAGGAATGATAAATGAACTATTGAGTCCGAAACATAAGTTGTTTTGGACTAGGGCGTCAGGATGAGACAGTCACGTATGTTCATTACTGGCGGGCCATCCAAGACAAAGACCAACGAATTGCTAAAGCTGAGCAGAAAACAGCTGAGATGTGTAGTGGGAATCCTAACAGGGCACTGCACACTGAATAGACACCTAACCAACATAGGTGTGAAGGACAATCCAGAATACAGGACGTGTGGTGAGGATGAGGAAAATCCTCACCTATACTATGTGAATGCACAGCCTTGGTGGCTGGGAGGAAGACTTTCGTACTTCGGGGGACCAACCGTGACCCCGGAAGAAATAGCCAGAGCTCCCATCGACCGTGGAGAGGAACGGGACTGATGGCATAACGACTACGAGGTACAATAAGCTTAAGCTTTGGTACGGCGGGGTTCTGACCCCACAACCCCAAGGAAAAAAAACCTATCATCCAAATTAACTTTTAAAATCAAACAGGGAGAAAGACGAGGAAAATACTTCGGTGTTTGAAATAAAACTCAAAAGTGATGTCTTGAATGAAATAAATTCATAAAACATTGTACCTAACATTTCAGATGTATCTTCCTAGACCTTCAACATTTTTTTGCATGCTGACGGGATGAAAGTGGGATAGCAATTCGCTTTACCATTATTACAGTGTAGCGTAAGTTAAGATATTAAAAACGTGACTGAATAATTACTTCGATTTTTTCAGCCGTTCACTCATTGCAGTACCCAGTTCTCAAAACGTAATACCTGTGCGCCCTTGCGATCTTAATTTTGGTTTCACTGCCGTACGCTTGTTAGTAGAGTTATTTTATCATTAATCACGTACATACATATGTTTTATTGTAAATTTCTGTTGTACTAGAATATTGTTGTTTGTGAATGAAAATAGTTCTTAATTTCATTATTAAAGCATGGTATTTAACTATATACAAAATTTATGATAAAAACTATATATGGTTATATTCCTTAGAGCAACGTGAAGTACCTGGAACTATTTGAAAGATTATATTATTTTTTAAATATTTATAATAAACCTAAAATAAATGCATAGTTCCCTCTCACTCTGCAAAATCCTATCATTAATTCACCTACAATAAAACTAGCTACCTATCGAAAGAAGCATACTGAGATATAACTTTTATGTTAGACATTTCTAGTGTAATTTTATGTTAGTTCTACTATACATATGTCGATATTTTTCCTTCTATTTTTGTTTTATATATATTTTATATTAGTTTATAATAAACATTATTATTATAAATTGTCCTTTTATAATCGCTAAAATGTCCTTTTATAATCGCTTTGGCTTTAGAACCTAGTTTAATGTGGCAATTTAGTTTTGTATAATATATATCAATTTAGGTAGGCTAGCTGTGTCTGATTATAAGTCCGAGACAAAATTAAAGCATCTGATATGATAATAACCGCGCTTCTCTGTGATTTAAAAACATATTAACTCCTTATATAGACCCTACAACTCGCTGAGAGCATAACGCAGTAATTTATATTTCACATGTTAAAAGTGAGCAATTATTTTAAATATATATTTTACCTACTTTATTCAGGTTAACGTACACATTTTTAGTTCTTACTTTTTTCCTTTTTCAACCGATATTTATTTTCATTAACCAATTCCAACTAATGTCATCAGTATCAGTTAATTTTAGTTGAAATTAAGGATTTATTAAAAGAATCAAAATAATGAAAAATATATCTACATACTGATAAATAATATTTTATTTAGAAACAAAAACAAACAAAATATTGCAAATTCAGACAATAGTTAATAATAATAATAATAGTTTATTAAAATAGTTAGTAATAATAATAATAGTAGTTATTTATTATATAAGTGTTAAAGGTGACATTTTATTTTGCGAGTAAAAAAATATTTCGGAGCGGGAGTACCGAGCAGAGCAAAATCGCAAATCACGACTGCTTTTTGCTGCGTTTCAATAAAATTGACAATTTAGAACAAAATTTCGTTTTAGTTTTGACAGTTTCTTAGAATATCTTGACATTTTATAAACATATAAGTAGATATTATTTTTAACACGCCATAAATAATATTCTATTTTTAATTCGCAGTAAATGTCATTTTAATGATAGTTGCAGAAAAGAAAACATTATGAATCGAAATAATAAGCTAAAAAAATACTACTAACTAACTGTAACTATAAAACAAAGTCTGTTTCGCCTTACTCCACTTTTAGAGAAACATTCAATAATGTTATCTTCGTTAATGAAAATATCCCTGTGAACGCTCATTAGTGCGAGACCACTTAGCGTTTCTTCGCCCATCCTGGACCTCAGCAACTCTTCAGTCTTCTCAGTTCGGAAAAACTTCTTTCGGAAGATGCTACACTTACTGACAGAGCGCAAAGAATTTTTAAAAATTCATGTATGGTTGGATACATAGTGGTATCACACTGTTTGAGAGCAATTAGTCCATCCGTTGGAACTTCCACTTTATTGCCGTTTTTCCATTTCATCTTCCATAATCTTAATTCAGCAGAAAGACTTGACTTCAACACTGTCTTATTCTCTTTAAATAGAGTTCCGTACTTGTCAGCTAAAACTTCGGTGGCAGAGTTGATATTATCTTCATTTAATTGGGATAATAAAGTAGGAACACACACTTCCAGATAAAACAAATCCATTGTTTCTTGTTTGAATCGACCCTCTATATCGAAAATAATACTTTCAAGCAAAGGAATATATACCGTAATTTGAAAATATTCTCCTGTTGAATGAATGTCTGGATTAGGACGATTTTTCATAAATTTGTTTAATCTAGGAACGGAAAAATCCACGTTTAACTTTTCTAGACAAAGCTGAATTTCGTTAATTATATAATTAAAGGTTTCTGCGTTTTCGCGCTTGTCTTTCAAAACGAGGAGAGTGGTACAATTTACGTCTAAATTTTTAGTTTGCGATAACTTACTTAAAGGTAAAGTTATTGCAAGTACCTCATTTAGACAAAACAAAGTAACAATAAAGTTGCAATTGCAAGAATATGCGACTTGGCTTTACTGGATGATTCTTTTTCATCCCATCTGGAAATTAAACTCAGCGCTTGCAAAATTTGGTCTATAGAACCTTTAAACTGCAGGACGGAATTGTGCCGTTCTGTCCATCTGGTTTCACACAATCCAGAAATTTGGTTACCCAATATGTGTTTAAGGACATAATTGGGTTTAGAGGAAGAGGTAAAAAAGGATATGACTTCTTCCATTACTCCTACAGTATTTCTTACACTCTGAACATTTGATGATTTTCACAAATTTAAATTTAAGGCATGGTTAAGACATGGGCACCGTACAGCTAATTTCATTTCCTTTTGAACTTCTTGGACTGCACCTTGTTGTTTTGACGTCATCACACTACAACCATCTGTACAAATTCCTACACAGTGCTCCAATAGTAAACCAAGTTTCTGAATTTGTTTTATTACAGTTTGTCCTAAAATTCTACCATTCAAAACCGGTTCCAAAGTATTGAGATTTAGCTCGTAGTTTGCAGAATGGCAATCTATGAATGATACAAAATCATCCCGCACACTGTTATCTTCTAAGTATCTTATGACAATTGACATTTGAGAAGTGTGCGATACGTCAGTAGTCTCGTCAAACATGATGCTGTAATATTTGGCATCGCCAATTTTTTTCGTAATAACACTCAAAATCTCTTTTTTACAACATTCAATCAACTCATTTTAAGTTCTTTTGCTTATATATGTAGCGCGTGATGATGTGTTTCTTAAGTGCTCTTCTAAATCTTTGTCTCCTGCCTCGATTCTAAATCGGAGAAGTTCGCGAAAATTCCCCTCGTTACTGGCAAGATTGTCATCTTCCAACAATGGGCCGTCATCTCTATGCCCACGAAAAGGTATATTTTGTTTTGCAAGAAATATTGACCGAATGATTGGTTTAAACCTATTGCGGTTATTACTTCCATGTCCAGTGGAAGTATAGTAACGACAAAAAAAATTTTTAAAATTTTTATTGTTCAAATAGGCTTAGAATGTCACGAAACGTCGAGATTTTAAGTTTGAGCGAAAAAAAATTCTGTCTGTCGGTCTGTCTGTCTGTCGGTCTGTCTGTAACTTTTTTTGTGCGCACGTTTACTCTGGAACCGTTTGAGATATTGACTTGAAATTTGGTACACATATGTACTTTAACGAGATCTAGAACTAGTTTATATTTTCATCTTGTTCCGTCGAAGGGTTGGGGTAAATTGAGGTAAATTTGGGGAAATAGGTAAATCAAGCAGGTAAGAGTCCATAAAATTGGTATTTAGTATATACAAGAGAAACTAATGTCTCAAAAAAAAATTTGGCATTAGCCACTCCCCATTACCACCCCCACCCATTATTAAAGGGGATGGAAAAAAAATGTGATTTAGTGTGTGTACAAGAACCAGACACCTCAAAACGTTTTTTTACTTCATCCACCCCATTATTAAAGGGGATGGAAAAAAAATGTAATTTAGTGTGTGTACAAGAACCAGACACCTCAAAACGTTTTTTTACTTCATCCACCCCCACTACCACCCCCTATCACCACCCCCACCCCGCTACCGATGTGGGGTATCGTTTTATGGGTTTTTAGGTTAGAGGATTACAAATATTATATTATTAAAGTTCCATAAACAATTATTTCCACATACAAAATTTTTTCGTTGTGAGTGACTTGGATAAAAAATGTGGATGTGGAAGTAGTGATTCCTTGGGCAGCGGTTTTTTTTGTTTGCTTTGATCGAGCACTGTCTAGCATATTTCTGATATCAGAAGATGGATTTTCATAACAGTTCACAAAACGATCACTTATTGAAACAGCTTCGATGTGATACTGGTTTGTATTGTGTTTGTCTAGTACACCATCCTTGCCATGTTATTTAGCAAACCTTGTTTACAGGAGTCGGAACCAAACTTTGCAAAATTGTTCCTTTATTTCTGCCTCCCGTGTTTGCGAAAAAAACACAAAACTTGCAAAAAAGTCCCTTTTTTACGTCTGATAAAGCAATTCAGCTATATTTTTGAAGATGCTGGTGTCCTAAATACCCCCTAATTGTATTATTTTTATTGTGTTCAGAAAATGGAAATGAATACTCTTTTTCAAGTAATTATATTTTTGAAAGTCTGTCAAAGTATTTAAACGACCAACAGCGGTTCCAATGTCATAATTTTTATCAACTGTTGATGTAAGCACCTGAGAAGCGGAGTAGGATCCTGTTGATGTTGTCAATAGCACTAGTGATGGTGTCTGTTGTGAACACGACGATGAAGAAGTGCCAGCATCTCCTGCATCGCGGACCCCATCAGCTGAACTCAAAACCGTTTCCTTAGATTTCTTTGGAATAACAGAGAAATTCGAACTTATCGTATTATTTCTTCTTTTCATTTTACTCCAGTGGAAGTATAGTAACGACAAAAAATTTTATTCAAATAGGCTTAGAATGTCATGAAAACATTTTAAGTTTGAGCAAAAAAAAATTTCTGTCTGTCGTAACTTTTTTTGTGCGCACGTTTACTCTGGAATCGTTTGAGATATTGACTTGAAATTTACTACACGTATGTACTTCAACGAGATCTAGAACTAGATTATATTTTCATCTTGTTCCGTCGAAGGGTTGGGGGTAAATTGGGGTAAATAGGTAAATCAAGCAGGTAAGAGTCCATAAAATTGGTATTTAGTATATACAAGAGAAGCTAAGGTCTCAAAAAAATTTTTGGCATTAGCCACCCCCATTACCACACTCACCTCGCCCTCCCTATTATTAAAGGGGATGAAAAAAAATGTGATTTAGTGTGTGTACAAGAACCAGAAACCTCAAAATATTTTTTTCTTCATCCACCCCCACTACCACCCCCTATCTCCACCCCCACGTCACTACCGATGTGGGGTATCGTTTTGTGGGTTTTTGGGGTAGAGGACTTCAAATATTATATTATTAAAGTTCCATAAACAATTATTTCCACATACAAAATTTTTTCGTTGTGAGTGACTTGGACAGAAAATCTGGATGTGGAAGTAGTGATTCCTTGGGCAGCGGTTTTTATTCTCTGAAATATATTACATTTTACTTCCTATTGTCTGACAATTAGTGATTGTTTAAATTATTTCAAAATGATGAAATGGCAAAGCTTTTAGAAATCTTATTTTAATCGCATTGCGTTGCGGCCGTTGCGGCCATTTTGAAAAAAAAACAAAAAATAACAATTTTATGTCTGACACAAAGATAACTCTTTTAGAGAATGGAAACAGTATTTATTAGAAATATTTATACCGGGGAGGAGAAAAAAGAACTAAAAGGCATTTTAATTAATTCCATTAATTCGTAAATTCACGACAGTAATTGTTTCTTACTCTTACTTATTAATTACTTACCTCTAATGATTTATAAAATTCGAAAATGGAAAATCAAGCACTGACACTTATATTATTATTAGTATATTTTCAAATGCCGAATACCGACTACCAACGTTTATACAAGCGCACATAAGGAGGAGCAGGATGAGACTGAAAAATTAAAAATTATTTACAACTTGGAACGATATTGTTTTTAGTTGGGCTTACCTTCAGCTCTTCCTCATCGGTCCCTTTTTTTAACCATATTCATTTCCTTTTGTAAACGATCCCTGACTATGTTGTTGAACTTTCTTCTCACTTAGATGACTATATCGTCAGCATATCCTTGGGCTTTTTTTTGTCACAGTTAGAAATCTATATATAAGTTTGTTTGTATGTAGAAGATATTCTCCAAAACTACTAGACTGATTTTAATGATTCCAAGTTCAATTATTTAATGATTGAGGATTGTAATTGCTTATGCATTGTTACTCTAAGTCAAGTAAAGGGGGTAAGCTACCTCTCAACAACGATTTACCTCCAATACTGACTCTGCATTGAGCTCGGCTCAGAAATCTCATTCATTTTTTGCACCGTGCGCAAAAATCTGAATTAGGTTTGTGGACAAACATCGGTGGGTGTTATGTAGCCATAGTTTTTATATCGTTATCTACACCATCACGTTCTCGAGGCGTTCCATATTTTCACTAGCAATTTTCTCAAAAAGTACTAATCCTACAAAAGTTTAAAATAAAAAAAAAAGTCTCTATCTTTTGTCTTTATTTCTTCTTAATATTCTTGGTATCTATTTTGAAAGATAAAAAAAGTTTCCTACTTACCTCTGCAAATTCTCACATTTTGTCGACATAGCTTTAGAAAAAACTGAATATTTTCTATACTTAATAAAATTTTACCTTCATTTCACACTTCGGTTAAGGTAACATCATTTTATCCATAAAAAATGTTATATGCGGCCTGAAGAAGATTCCACCATGCAATTCCAAAAAGGAACTGGTATTTCGGTGTCGAAAATTTTAGAATATTGATTTTCGATATTAATGCCTATACCAAAATGTATGCAGTATAACAGAAGAAAAATTAATTATAATTATTATTAATATATATAATTATGACATGTAATTAAAAATAAACAAATTCACAATGACCGCTCTACTTATGAAAGATCTTCTATTATCATAGTCGTTAAATATACATATTCGCAGGGAAGTGCAATATAGTCTTAATACATTTAGGAAAACAATATTTCTGCATGTAGGATCTGCATATAGTCAAGCTACAATAGTCAAGGTTGTTCCCGAAAATACCAAAATTGAACCCATTCTAATACCGATATTTTCGATATTGAAAATCAACGGTATTTCCGGTTTTGGGATCATGGTATTGCAAGTCCTAAAACCGCTGCCCAAGGAATCACTACTTCCACATCCAGATTCTCTATCCAAGTCACTCACAACGAAAAAACTTTGTATGTGAAAATAATTGTTTATGGAACTTTAATAATATAATATTTGAAATCCTCTACCCCAAAAACCCATAAAACGATACCCCACATCGGTAGTGGGGTGGGGGGTGGTGATAGGGGGTGATAGTGGGGGGTGGATGAAGTAAAAAAAATATTTTGAGGTTTCTGGTTCCTGTACACACATTAAATCACATTTTTTTTCATTCCCTTTAATAAGGGGGTGGGGGTGGTAATGGGGGTGGCTAAGGCCAAAAATTTTTTTGAGACCTTAACTTCTCTTGTATATACTAAATACCAATTTTATGGACTCTTACCCGCTTGATTGACCTATTTACCCCAAATTTACCCCAATTTACCCCCCAACCCTTCGACGGAACAAGATGAAAATATAATCTAGTTCTAGATCTCGTTAAAGTACATATGTGTACCAAATTTCAAGTCAATATCTTAAACGGTTCCAAAGTAAACGTGCGCACAAAAAAAAAAGTTACAGACAAACCGACAGACAGACAGAAATTTTTTTTTCGCTCAAACTTAAAGTCTCGATTTTTCATGACATTTTAAGCCTATTTGGACAATAAAAATTTTTAAAAATTTTTTTGTCGTTACCATACTTCCACTGGACGTGGAAGTAATAACTGAAATCATATATACTTACAGAGTAGGCTCTATGAAATTCTTTTGCTCGAATCATCTGTGTTCCTTCCAAACATTATTGTTCATTAAATTCCATGATGCAGTATCGACTCGATCCTATTCGTTTTTTATTATTTATAAACTTTTATGGCCCTCATTTCCAAGGCCAGTTTCCTTTTAAGACCATACACATAAGTCCACCAGTGAGACTCAGTGCATAATACAGGGTAAATAAAAGTTGTTAAATAATTGTGCAAACAGGAGCACCAACGAACAATAACGTGTTTCTTTACATTTTATATTTGATAGTATTATATTTGCTTTGTGAGAAGCACGTCTAGAGCGGCACCCATACAACCAATACCAGTTTAAATATTAAACCAAAATATGCTGTCACTTTCAGCACAAGGTTTAAAAGTAATGGTAGATGACACAGGTGTGTCACATCCATGCAGCGAACCTCTGGAGATGCCAAATGTTGCAGACGTTTTTAGAAGTCTGTGAATTTGCAGTTGCGACAAAAGACGTTTGAGTTTGTAAAGATATTTTCCTAACGTAAAATATCAAGCTGAAAGTGCAGAATTATATATACGCCGCACAAAAGAATTTCAACTTACAATTTCTTATTGAAAATAATTGTAGTTATATGTAGTGTAATCCGTAGTTTTGGTAGGAATTTTCATATTTAAAAAAGTACCTCGTTAATTATATTAAATCAAATTAGGTCTTTAATTGGTAAAAGTTCTAGACACAGTACAATACTGCTGCCTAGATTGCATTGTTATCAGATCAAAGATTATATTGCATATTGAATTATACAATTTCTTCTCATCACTCGTTTCCGTATCCAACAGGACATCTACTGACTAAGGCTCCGCGGCAGTTCTCCGCTGGGCCGGGACGAGGTCGAGGGAAAATTAAATCCATATTAATAATAACCTCCTACCTACCTACCTAGTAGGTTTATAAAACAATTAAGGTAGTGATATGTCTTAAGACTCGCCATAAATCGACAGAATGACGGAATAAACAAATGTACTTGATTTATAATTATAGAAAAGCACATGAACTGTTTAAAATTGGGAAAAATTTTTTGAGACCTTAAGTTCTCATATATATACTAAATACGAATTTATGGATTCTTACTTGCCCCATTCTCCTATTTATCCCTATTTACCCCAATCAAAATATAATCTAGTTCCAGATCTCGTTAAAATACACACATGTACCAAATTTCAAGTCAATATCTTAAACGGTTCCAGAGTAATCGTGCGCACAAAAAAAGTTACAGACTGAAAGACAGACAGAACGACAGACAGAATTTTTTTTCTCAAACTTAAAATCTCGACGTTTCATGACATTCTAAGCCTATTTGAATAAAAATTTTCAAATTTTTTTTTGCGTTACTGTACTTCCAGAAGATGTGGAAGTAATAGTAAAATGCCAGCTTTCACAGCTATTGTCCAATGAAGTGGTTTCTTCCGGGTGCTGCCGGAAAACTTGTTTAATAACGAAGAAACGTGGAAGGAAATCTGGTGACAACCAATTACAGTACCAAACCAACTGTCATTTATATGCATTTTCTCGAAAACTGCTAATCCGAAAAAAGTTTCAAACAAAAAAATGACGTTCATCTTTTATATTTATTTCTTTTCGATATACTGGGTATCTATTTCGAAAGATAAAAAGTTTCCAGGTTTGATATATTTACCTCTGCATATTTTATCGACATGGCCTTAGAAAAAAAAAAAATTTCTATACATATTAAAACTTGACCTTCATATTAACTCATTCAGGTACGAAAACATCACACTTTTGTATAATATACCGGGTGTAAACGAATAGTGGGCCACCCCTGTAACTTCTTTGTTTTTAAAGTTATCGGGATGAAATTTTGTGTGGTGAAATTAGGTAATATTTTCAACTTTTTGAGACCTACTCGCCATATTTATCACTTCCGGTTTCACCGGAAATGGCCCCAAGAATCTTTTCTAAATGGACCACCCCGTATGTTTTTACATTTTTGAAATAAAGATCACATTTTGGATACATTTATACTATTTTGAACAATTTATACAGTGTTGCACGAAAAATAATTCGAATTTTAGTTGTCAATCTAAATGGCCGCGAATATGTTAAAATTATTTTTGTTCCAATGTAATTCATATAAAAAATACGAAAACGTCAATATGTCCAGTAATACATCATACAGGATGCTGTAAACTCACTAAAATTACATTTTTCAAAATGACTCATTTGTTTTAAATATTATGATATGGGCCACCCGAATATTCAGAAAGCTCTATTTAGTAGGGATTAAACAGTACCAAAAGTTCCGTAATGTGTAATCGTTACCGGCAGAAATGACAATTTTTCTTAAGAAATTTATGATTTATATCTAACTTCAATTAAATTTTGATCAACCCTGTATATTTTTGTTAACATTTTATGATATGCCACCCTCCACAGGAGATAGAATGGGCCTCTGGCTCATTCTTGTTGCATATCATAAAATATTAACAAAGATATACAGGGTTGATCAAAATTTAATTGAAGTTAAATGAGTTATTTTGAAAAATGTGATTTTAATGAGTTTACAGCACCCTGTATGATGTATTATTGGACATATTGACGTTTTCGTATTTTTTATATGAATTACATTGGAACAAAAATAATTTTAACATATTCGCAGCCATCTAGATTGACAACTAAAATTCGAATTATTTTTCGTGCAACACTGCATAAATTGTTCAAAATAGTATAAATGTATCCAAAATGTGATCTTAATTTCGAAAATGTAAAAACATACAGGGTGGTCCATTTAGAAAAGACTACTGGGGCCATTTCCGGTGAAACTGGAAGTGATAAATATGGCAGATAGGTCTAAAAAAGTTGAAAATATTACCTAATTTCACCATACAAAATTTCATCCCGATATCTTTAAAAACAAGGAAGTTGCAGGGGTGGCCCACTATTCGTTTACACCCGGTATATGTATAGTGTAGTCGATGTGACCATATACCAAACCTCATTTAGTGTTTTTTAGTGTTTAAAGTTTTATTATGTATTTTTATAACTTTTAATATTATGAAATACCAGGTGACACTCAGATATGCCTCAGCCTCTTTTATTCGTTTATCCCGTAACTACATTTGTAATTTGTCATTTTCGGTTCTCCGGAAATAATAGCATGTCACATTTTAATTATTATTACACCCTGTATATTTTTACGGATTTGGACAGACCATTAAATTCTGACTTTGGCAATGTGACATAGTCGGATGTTTGGCTTTTGTTTTCCTTTATTATATAATAATAATTTATTTCCCAAAAAAATATAGTTTACGGAATACGTATGATATCATTTTTTTGTAACGCCATATCCTAAAATGACATTTATTTGACAGTTTCAATGAATCAAAACAATGTCATTATTGACAAGTGTAAAATAAAGAAAAAAGTGTGAAATAAAGAAATTTCACAGTGTGAAATAAAACTTATTGGTTTCTACGGAGACAGCAATATAATTTAGTCTATTTTTACAAAATTATATTCTAATTTCAAATGGTGATACAAAATTTTTTTTATATAACTCGAGACTGAATTTAGTCCGTTGCTAGGAAACTATCAGAAAACAGACCGGAAAAGATCCGTTGCCAAGCAACGATGAACAAAGCCGTACGGGAATGTTACTTCCCGGCCTAGGCCGGGAAGTAACATTCCCGTACGGTTTTTTATATATTTTAATAAGTTAATATTTTTGATTTTTATAGGTTTAAAATAGTATTGATTGTGATTTCAGAATTTTTTTTTTAAATGTTTATGTTTTTGATTTTTATACGTTTAAAATAGTATTTATTGGGATTTCAGAAAAAATAGTATGTGTACTTCGGTGTGAAAGCACATTCCCAGACTTCGATGCTTGTTGGCCTCGGCTAGCGCCTCGGCCAACAATTGAATCGTCGTCCGGGAATGTATCGCTTTCACACCTAGATACACAATATACTATTTTTTTACTCATGTGGTTTATAGCACTCGCCTTCGGCTCGTACTATAAACGCCCCACTTGTAAAAAAAGCATTATTTTAGCCACTTGTTATACCTATAAAATACTATTATGTACCTGTATATAATGCAATATAAAAATATTATAATATATTTCTTTTTTTCAGGTAAGTCAATTTCAGATGTGCTGATCTTCCGGATAATAATCTCTAAATTTGGGTAAGTCTTGTACATGGTGTTTTTTGAAATTAATCCATATATTCAGTTCTGTGAATACTCACATCTTCCTGATATATGTAAGAATATTTATTTTTCAAAATGCCCAAAAATAAACGAGAAAATAAATTTTGAATATTTCAAGCAAATGTCTAGTACGCTAACCGCAACCTTGAACTATATTCTCATGGCGCCGCTGCGCCGTTCTCAAATCGCAAAAAGAAATCCAACAGGTAGTGTAGCAGTAAGTGACAATAGTGTAGTGTTTACAGCTGTTGAAATACGTACTGGTCGTTACGCGTACGTAGTAGTAACGAATAACTATATTTTACTTTTTTAATAATGGCGGATTTACAAACATTTTTCTTTGTTATGGGGAAAATGCTTCAGGCCCGTAAATGTACTTTACCAGCGACGGTTCCTAATAATGACGACGAACGAACCTTTGTGTCGGCTGTTTAAAATTTAAGTGACAAAGTGACTATGGACATTTTCAATCGAGGCTGTCACTTTAACTAAATAAAATATAAACTTTGTGTGTGTTCGTTTTCAATTTTCCTTATAATTTGATAATTTTGTGCTGCCTTGACAACGCTGCAGTAAAAGTGAACATCTTACGTTCTGGGCGTCGAGATTGGAGAAATAAACGTGAGTCCAAAATTATTTTTTTACTTTTGAATTTTTAAATTAAAAAAATTGCATTGGTCTTCACATTACATAAGGACTCACACATTAAAATATATGGATGTATTTCAAAACACCCTGTGTAAGTATAAAAATTTGTATATAAAAATAAAATAAAGATTTACTTTTAATAGGAACCTAATGTAGAACAGTAACTATTTCAGTCAAAACAAACGATGAAAATGGTGAAGACCAAGTTATCTTCATTAGTAGATTGAGCGATTTATTTGAAATAGTGTAGGGCTCTAGCAAGCAGCACGTCATTCTTTGTACCGCAACTTATGAGATCCTTATTTGTTTATAATATAGGTTTCAGATCCTTGACTTTAATAAGTCGATAAATCAGTTTGGGAGGCATATTCTATAATCACTGGAGTGGAGATTGGCCACCGCACAGTGGCACGAATCGTGATTTTTTTTCGTTCAAAATTATCTAGAGCACTTGTTTCGCAACCGATTGGGATAATTTTTTTTTAAAGCCTCGTTATTTCATTCTCAAAAAACGTAAGAGAGCCGATTTTTTAATTATGCTAACCAAAATTATTGAGCTTAGCCAAAATGCCCATGTTACACTGTGATCATCATGTTACTTACAAATAAAAACTTTTTTTTCTTATCCAATTTATATAAATCTTCTTACTTGGGGTTTTTGAGATCGCTGATTGCGAATCTGACATCCAAATTGTCATAAACCAACCTGCAAAATGGCGGAATCAATGGCAGCTATAAAAATGCTAAAAAATGATGAAAAATGAAATATTTTTGTTTACGTTTATGCCGAAATCGGCTCTTACGTTTTTTTTTAAATTAAATAACGAGTATTTAAAAAAAAAATCCCAATCGGTTGCGAAACAAGTGCTCTAGATAATTTTGAACGAAAAAATCACGATTCGTGCCACTGTGCACCGTACGAAAGTATCTAGAGAGAGCTTCAAAATTGCAAAAATATATTCTGCTTCTCTTCTGTGTGACAGAATCTGCACATATCATCTCTGGCCAGTCCTATTATCTTTATGTATTTGTGGAAGTAGCAGTCAGTCAGTGTTCTGTTACAATTCTCGACTGCTTTCTTTTGAATGCTCTAATCCCGAAATTTTTGTTCAACATTGTTGTATTGGTTGCAACGTCCATAATTTTGAACTGTGCTTTTAGATAGCCCACAGGATGGTTGATGCTTCTGGGCCTATTAAGAGGATTTCAGCTCCGATCTTTGCACCAGTTCGTGCTTCAAATTCAATATGTCCACTTGTTTAGGAATTTAACATAGAGTAATACGGTTGTATAATTGAGGAAATACATATAGTAGAACGAATGAACGAGACGAGAGACGATGGCTTTTTGAAAACTTTTCGATGATCTGCCTTACCCCGCTGGCCTCTCCACAATATCTCTTACCTCAACTATACTTATAGGTCTTTAGTGTATTGTCACATCCCAATTCCAGCATAGAATTAATCTAGAATGAGGAAAGAGCTTTAAAGAACCTTGACTGTCTAAAAGAACATAAATGTCTTATTTTTGATAGCCTCTGTTGAGGTTTTCATTTGCACAACTCTCGATGGCATATACTTCGGCTTGGAAGATGAAGGCTTATTTCCCTAAATTCTTAGATAATTCGTTGATAACTTCGTTGTTGAATGTAAATACTAAGGTTTTTCAAAAGTAAACTTTTGGCATTGGTACCTTTTATTTGAATTATAATTCGATAAAGGAAGATATTTGCTTTCAACAAGATCTTCGATTACAGGCCCCGATACTCGTATTAACATAGGTACATTATACCCGATAAAATAGGAAATGGACCTGGTGGAAACATCTTTATTGTATTTTGAAACAGTGTTTTTTCATTTCAATATCCCCATGGTCAATTCCATTTTTTAAATACTTTCTTGAGATTTTGTCAAGTAGGTACACCTGTTCTATTGGCGCAATTCGTCTACTATATTTACTGAACATGGATGGCGTTAATGATCAGAAACTAATCCTCCAATTTCCTATATCAATTATTCTGCAATATGGATTTATGAAGAAATATAAATTTTTCTTAACGTTTTGATTAATTTTGAACTATGAGGATTTTCTAATAATAGGTAGTCACAGTCTGAGTTATGTTGGTTATTCCCATGATCCAAACATAATACAAATTGCGCACGCGTCACATTCGCACAGCTTTTGTCTTACGTCACACTTTTGCCATTTTAATTTGAGTTAGTAAATGCTGAGGGGCAAATACGGATTCGTGTGATGACTGTGATATGTTTGTAATTTTCCTGCTAAGCGAGCTCTTCTGTGACTTCACTGCTTAAAATATACTCTTGAAGTGTAACTATTTGTATAAGTATGATTTTGAGTTGTTTGCATTTCTTCAAATTAGACGATTACGGTCCTGATGTTTCCCAGTGGAGCAAATATTTTAAATAGACTAGAAACAACATTTATTTCAAATCTTCATAAAGTTGTCATACACGACATTTTCTAGAAAGTTTTTCCCCTTAATAGGCAAACACTCTTATTGAGCTGTTTTTTAATTGACTGTGACGTGCTTCGATGATTTTCTCAATTTTGCGTGTGATATTATTTTTCTTATTGGCAATTTTGACGTTGTTATTGTTATTATAGTTTTAGCAATTTGATCTTTGATCAATTTGCCATTAATGATCGCCATTGGCAAAAACACCACACCTTCGCTTATGTAGACAATTATGTGATAACAGTAGGTAAAGACAAGATATTTGTTACTGACAAAGAAAACAAGTTTATGGTTGATGTATGAGTAAAATATAGAAAGAAATTGATCGAGTAAATCATTGTGACTTACACGCGAAGCTCAATTACTCCAATTCGTATTCTGTATCTTGAGCGGAGTTGTTTCTCCGCATTGTTCATGTCTTCAGTAGATTAGACAATATTTTTGACGGTTGTCTTAAATGGATGATAAAGATTTCTAGATAATCTTTTTGATAAACAACTATTTTCGCTTTTGCTGCATCTCACAAATCTGTCTTCTCCACCCTTCCCAAAGTTTCTTCCTTTTTAGGCCACAGCACGGTGGAATAAAAAGCAGTCGAGTAGTTATTGAAAACCTGTAAACATATTTGATCTGTTCTTCTTTAAGAATTCTTTAACCCTTTGCAGCTTAGTGGTATACCTCACATACCACAAATTTAAAATTCATTCTTGATGTTGCTTTCCGGTATATTGTACGTACCACCGATCTGATGCTTACTTTAACATATTATGCCCTCTACTGTACAGCAGATAAAGTTTGGGTGGCTAGCCATCGCAGTGTACAATAAATTAGTTTTTTTTGTTCGTACCCTATTTTGCTTATTTAAAGTACGCCTCAGAGTGTTTAAATCCAAGTTTAAAAACGCGCGTGTTTTAAAGTTACCATGGTAACATCAACGATCCAAGAAACGTGAAGTCAAAATGTCAACTTTTTAATTGTTGATATAACATACTGTAACTCAAATAAAATATTACTAACGAATGTTTCAAAAGCCTTCCGATTTTTGCGGTATTAACCGCGATTCTGCTTTTCTATTTAAGTAATCAATGTTAGAACCCATTTTAAAGCAGTATACAATCAGTAACTGTATTGACAATAATTAATCATATGTGACAGATTGCAAATTAATTTTTGTTTTTCTCATTTTCATGACACTGACAGGTATCTTGATGTCACATCACGAATTCAACCAATTTACATTCTTAATTCTTGTTTTCATTTTTTGTATTAATAATACCTACCAGTATTTATGATTTCAAAGTGTACCAATAAAAAAAATAGCGTAAAGTATTCGTGGATAACTGGTCTTTAAAACACTTGCTGTATTTCGAGCACTCGGCTGCGCCGTCGTGCTCGAAAAATCGCGCGTGTTTTAAACACCCTATTATCCACTTATACTTTAATATACTATTCTAACCTCTTCTGACCAACTAACGTTCGTAAACTTTAGTGTCCGAATTGAAGCTAAGAAAACTGAAAATAATGGCAAGTAAGTAACTGAATATGATTGTGGTAATGTATTAGCATACGAATATTCCATAATTAGAAATGTATACATAAAAATGTTGTTTTTGATTGTTATTTATTTGTGGTATTTCAGACATACCACAAAGCACCTACATCATGAACTTTGTACATCAAATTTTTTACTCTGCCAATACGAAAATGAAGAGGTTATGGCATTTATTGGATTGGCACATTTCTAAAACCTTAAATATCGAGAATACATTTTCATATCATTGTGCTAGTGATCGAATTGTGAGTAACTTTCAAAATATTTGTTCGGACATCAGTCAATACGTCCGTCATAGTTTATTTTATAAACACGACTACTAAACAAAGAAAGTGCAATCGTTTTGATATTTGGATGATAAGTTAGTGTTAGCTGAAGGAAGAACCCTGTTGTTTTTGAAAAAAATCGATCAATAAATATAAAAGTTATAAGCCAATAGTATCACTTGAGATTCAAGAAAAGATGGGATCAGTCTTTACATATGCCTGTCTACGGAAATTATAGACGATGTGCTCTATGCAATAACCGAGATCATCAAAGAAGATCTAAATGGGCTTGTGATACTTGTGGCGTAGCATTATGCATGTCCAACAAAAAAAACTGTTTTCAGAATTTTGATAAAAAAAATTAATGCTTGCTCTGTAGCTTAGTGGTATATCTGATATACCACCATTTTTTGAAAAAACCGATAAAATAAAAATTTTGAAAAAAAATACACATCACTTCTTTATTCATTTTCTATTAGTGTACTTAAAATCATACATGAGAAACGACTATCTCTAAATGCTGCCCGCAAAGGGTTAACTCTGAAGATTTCAGTTGCTGCCCCATTGATCAGAGAACGGATTGTTTACAAAAGTAAACATTTATTATCTATTGATTTTTATGAAGCATTAAAGAATATATACATTAATTTGTATTGTTTTTCAGATCGACAGGTTTACCCTTCAAGATAAAACGAGGGGATTGAAAGTATCAATTTTCCTTGGGATTTAATTCACCCCAAGGTTCCTCTTAACTAGTTAATATTCACACACGCCTTCTCTTCTGAGATGGCCCCACCTCATCCAACAATAAACCCTTCCTACATTATCAAAGTGACACCATTAATTACTTGCCTGCTCCTTCTTAAACCAAGCTGGGAGTCAAGTACATAAGAAAGTAACGTCTGCCGCGCATGGTGTCAGCACCTACTAGATTTCAGAATTCAATTCCTATTCTACCGGTAATCCTCACGTCCCTCGCCCCCCCGTTCTTTTCTCAGCCGCCTGCCACCCCGAGCGGCACGTGTCCTCGCGACATCAAGCGTGCCGAGTCGAAGAAACAAACGTGTGGCTCATAGCTCGGAACTTCCTGTGAAATTGTTGCTCGGCCGTGTCGCAGGCACATACCTCTCTCTCCTTTTTACTCTGTTTCAAGTTTCAATGAACATGCCGAGGAGACCGAGCTACAACTTGATTTGTTTTGTTAAAATAATGCTGAAAGTATAATAGTGTGCTTTGTTTGTTGTGCTTTGTTTATTGCAAGGTCCCGCTGTGGATTGCTGCGGTTTAAGGACAAGCCAAAGAGTGAGAATGTAGGATGATGATACACTCGAGCTAAAAGTGGTGTTATGTTGTCTGTACACTCCCTCTAGAAAATTATAATTTCGATAATTCCATATAATGAAAATGCCTTATATAGGCATCCAATTGTATTATTTCTTAGAAATATAATGATGGCCTAGGTATATAAAATCTTCCGTAGGAAAGATTGTATCTAGAATCTAGGTGTTGAATTAGAATTACATTCATCTAATTCAAAACTGAAAAAAGAAATAATATGTAGAAGGTATAGTAATCATGATATTTTTGGACTATGAAATTTTAACTGAAAGATATATTTTGATCTAGATGGAGAAAACTAGGGCGTTAGCAACTCAGTAAATTGTCGCAAATTCAGTATTTGCTCTCTAGTACCGCATCTTTTAACAAAGCCTGTTTGCTCATGGGATATTTGCCAAAACAGATTCTGAAGTCTAGATTGAAGAATATTTATTATTTTACTAGCATGTTATATTAATCCCAGCTATTATCACAGTTATCTTCTTCTTCTTTTAGTGGAGTGACGAAGGGGCCTTGTGGCCCATTGTGCTACCGCTACGAATTTATTGAATTATCCGATTCAGGCCGGATCTCCGATTAAAGAACTTATATCTAGATACATAATGGCATTGATTTATTTGTCGCTGAAAGACTCCCATTCTAAGGCACTTCTTCCCATAAGTTGCTGATTGGCCCATCGGCGTATTCGCGGCCGCTCGTGCACGATCGGCTTCAGTTCGATTATCATAATCGCAGTTGACAGTTCGGCCATTAATGTCAATAAATGTTTTTCGTGTTCTCCGACCAAAAACTGGTGAAAAAGTAATTTTATTTTAAGTTGTGATTTGCTTAATACCTAAATAATATTCTCTATTCATATTTACACAGTTTAGTGACAATATATTTTGTGCAAATAAATAGTGAGGTGCTGTGCCGTTTGCAGAAAGCAGTTTAGAAAAGAAGAAAATCGATCGTTCCATAGTCGTAACATGATGAAGTTCAGTTTACAGTGTAAAGTAAATAGCAATTAAATTTTAATATCCTTTCAATACATATTTATCTTACTGTTTTATCTTACTGTAATATCGTATGCCTACATCACGTTATATAAAGAGCTGGTAATGCAGGAATTGCAACAATTCATTTTAATGAAAATATTTACCATTCTACACATTTTCTACACACACAACGCCACTGTTGCCTATGGGATGTGATGTTGATCTATCCATTTTAATGGACATATAATGTGACTATGTTAGGAGCAAATAAGGTATATAGTGAAAAGATAGCCTGTTATGTATCTAGATATAAGTTCTTTAATCGGAGGGCCGGATTCTAACCCAAAGGCCAAAATCCTTCCTATGGGGCCATTCCTTATTTCCCCAGCACCGGAAAACCAATGCCGAAGTGTTTGTGCCTCAAGTTCATATGACTAGGGTAGAAAGTAAGGACGTGGATGGAAGTCTCCTCCTCGTCCCCGCAGAACCTGCAGTCGGGGTTGTCAACCACCCCTATAGTGTGCAGGTGTTTTCTGAAAGAGCCGTACCCAGAGATCAGGAGCTTCGCTTACCGAAATCCTGGGTAAGAGGCTCAGAAGTCGAAGAACTGTGACCGTGTCCAGTTTTTTACTGGGTTCTTGGCACTTGATCTAGGGTAGTCCGGAGCCGGCTCCGGACCCGGGACGAGGCCAGAGCGTCTGCCCGCTCGTTACTCTCGATGTTGCCGTGTCCGGGCACTCAGAGAAGCTTGACCCAGTTGGATGAGCCAAGTTTTGAACCATCTATCGCTTACTTCTTTTATCGTGTTACGAAGATTGAGGTTCTCCAATCATTGGACCAGATTCATGTCCCCAATAATTTTTGGCATATTCTGTGAAATATTATCTTCACTTCAGCCATGATATTGTCGATGTTCAGCTGCTTCTAGTTTTTGTAGGGCTGCCTCCACCACTGATTTCAGCATTGAATGCTTATCTCTTCGACAGTGAGTCTGAATTATCCTCGTTAGTCTATTATACTCTTCCGGTTCCAAAGCACTGTTGACACCTCGAGACTTCAGATTTTTTCTAGTTTGCATTTCAGTTAGAGTTACGAGATATTCTCAGTAAAGTAAAAATGTCTCGTGTTTTCTTGAAAATTGTGAAGCTAACTTTAAACACGCGTTATTCAGAGTATACATGAAATATATTCTTTCGGGCTTGTATAGCTGAAATATTATAGTTCAAGTTAATATACTGAATTTTTTCAAAAGACTCTTTAAAAATATTTTTTTCTGCGAAAATTGTAAAATTTTGACCTTTTTACAAGTTTTATATTCATATGGCTATATCTAAAGCTGTAAGAAATTGAGACAAATGTATACCGTAGGCGACATGTAAAAGATAAGTTATTATTAACTTTTAGTGCATTTTGTACTGGCGTGTTAGGAAGGAGTTATAAATACTCGGGTATACCCAAGTGTTATTCTAAAAGAAAATGCCAAAACTACAAGCAGGCTTGTAATTATAACACATATACTCTCGTCGTATCCTACTCTTGCAGTGTCATCCTGTATCACCAGGCACAACGCAGCTCTTAGGTGCTCTACTACCACATTAGACACGCTTATGGCATCGACCAAGATCCCATCGTGCTGTACGTGGCCTAGGACATCGAGGTAGTCGTAAAGGACAGCAAGTATAGGATATATTGGAATTACTTCTTCCCAATAACCCAAAAGCTGGATGCCATAAGCCAGAAGAAGTGCTTCTGGATTTAATTGAAAAGAGAATGTATGTTATTGAGTTATCTTGTCAGCAGAGATAAATGTTACAACGAAAGAAATCCAGAAAATAGGTAAATACAAAGACTTCGAATTGTTCGAATTTTGTAAGATGTACCCGGGTTTTGTAATTAAATTGGTGATCTTGATAATTAGCAATCTTGGAGATTGCGTCTGACGTCACACCGTCTTTTCTTAAGGAACTAAGCACCATTCCCGTCTGTAGGTCAGTCTCCACGTCTCTGGCGGCCAAAATGCAAAAGCAGCTCTGCTAAGTTCACTCTTTGTTGTGAGGAAGCACCAACACCGCGCTGAGCCACTGTCTCATATCGCCATTATTTTTGATGAGATTGGAAGACTAAAATGCCCCTATTATCTCGGACCGACTATCTTAATGATGATTGATAGATTATAAAACATGGTGATAATAAAAATAATAATAATGATAATGATATTGAGTCCTAATTTATTGGAACTACTCTTTTCCCACCGTCAGGCAAATACAAGCCAACAAGCCTGACGTAGTACTCCTCGACCATCAACTCAAGACAATGTTCGTCGTGGAATTCTCGGCTCCCGCGGAGAACAACATTGTCTTGAAGGAGGAGGAAAAACGGACAAAATATCGAGATCTGCTCTTCGAACTCCGCAGACTGTATCCAGACCATACTGTTAAGATAGTGGTACTGATTATAAGAGCCCTCGGTGGAACGAGACACACACTGCTTTCGGAACTTAAATTCGGCAAAGGTCTTAGCCGGCAGAATGCAGAAGGCCGTCATTCTCGGTTCATTACGTCTGCTCAGGGCACACGATTCCCGGACCCAGTAGTCACTCACCCCACGGGCGTGAGGAGTGGCTACCGGTACTACCAGCTCCCCTCTGTGAGGGTCGGAGCCACAGAGAAGGGTGACTGGTTTTTAGCTAAATAATAATAATGATAATAATGGATGGCCCTTAGATACAGAAGGCCAAGTATCAAAATCTACTAGAAAAAGACAGAACTGTTTCCAATATTTTATCCATTCACTTGGTAGATCCATGCGTTTGACTTTCAATAACAAAAAAATATCTACAAATTTAAAATGAAACACCAAAGTCCAATAATTGACGTCACAACGTTAAACAGTGGAGCAGAGCTGATTGAACCACTCGCTATAAAAGTATGAAATAAATCAGTTCGTTTAAAGATTGGAGCATTGTAGGGAGATATCTATGCAGGGTTACCCTGTACAATTTTAAATAAAAAAATAAATAAATAAATAAAATGCAGGTTCCTTTGTTGTCTTGAAGTATTATCGTTAGCATATTGCAAAACTCATGAATGTATAATAATTAATATAAATCATGCAATACATTGGTAACAATAAATAAATAATATAAAATGTATTGCTTGCAGGTATTTTTATATACAAGCCAGTAATTTATTTATATTTTTTAGTCATTATAAAAGTCCATTAATGCATAATTATGCTATATTATAATGAATAAATAAAATAGTTTGTAAGAAACCTAATTATACTGTAATACCTACTTTACCATGCGAGAGTTAATATTGCTTTTAGGTTACATTAAAAAATTATAACTGTTATATTCCTTTGTTACTAATCAATATTTCCATATTTTGTGTAGTGGCTTCGGGTGATATTACGTAAAATATATAGAAATGCAATTTTGTCATCAGTCAATATACTAATAAACATGACAGCATAACTGTAAAAATTATAATTGATTCTTTTTTATATATTTTATAAGGTTATACTAAAGTATTATTATAAAAATGTTAAGAATGCATAGCCTTAAGGCGGGTATTTACAGGCGAACTGTAACTGCAACGGTTGCTGTACCCGGGACCCCGCATAAAAGTATATGAAAAGGCCGTTCAGACAAAATTTTTGAAATTTTGGGAATAAGTTCTCCTGGTTATACTGAACAAATGTTCTCATGAGCACAATGCTCAAAATTCAATAGTTCGGCTGCCAATGGCCTTTGAAGTCTAAAAATATAAAGTTGTTATATACAGTCCCTTGAGGTAAAGCTTTGACCTCAAAAGTTATGTGACTGGACTGCAAGACATCTCCCTCTCATTTTCGAGGGCGGGAAACAGGATGGTGACAATATTTTCCTACTCTTCAGCCACTACCCCTAAACCGAAAAACCACCCCTTTCTCCGATTTTCCGGTGCTAGGTTTGCGAGGGCTTGTTGGATTGTTTTTTTTTGTCAATTCGATTAAAATAAGTAAATATTGGTCACAGGTGACCTAACCCACCCCCGGAGGTTGAAACTACCCCCGCCCTCAATAACGAAATGCCACGAAGACAATCTTCGTGGGCGGGGAATACAATGGTGACAATATTTCTCGACCCTTCACCCACTACCTCTAAAATGGAAGAATCACTCCCTTTTCCGATTTTCCGGAGCTAGGGTTACGAGGCCTTGTCGGATAGGATTTTTTCTCGTCAATTAGAATGAATTAAGTAAACCTCGATCAGACGAGACCCAACCAACCCCATCTAATCGAGGTTCACTTATTTTATTCGAATTGACTAGAAAAAATATTGTCCGACAAGCCCTCGAAAACCTAGCACCGGAAAATCGGAAAATGGGTGGTTTTTCCGGTTTGGGAGTAGTGGGTGAAGGGTTGGTCGGGAAACATTGTCACCGTGGTGTTCCCCGCCCTCGAAAACGGGGGTATGCTGTATTCCAGCTAATTTTCGTTGTTTTCGTGGAATTTCGTTATTGGGGGACTGGGTAGTTTCAACCCCCGGGGGTGGGTTAGACCACCTGTGGTCAATCTTTACTTATTTTATTCGAATTGACAAAAAAATCGATCCAACAAGCCCGCGCGAGTCTAGCACCGGAAAATCGGAAAGACGGGTGGTTTTTCCGGTTTATGGAGTAGTGGGTCGGAAAATATTGTCACCATCGTGTTCCTCGCCCTCGAAAATTGAGGTCCAGTCAGAGCTTTTGGGGTCATAGCTTTACCTCAACACATTTAAGAACTTTATATTTTTAGACTTCAAAGGCCACTGGCGGCCAAACTATTGAATTTTGAGCATTTTTTTTCAGTTATAACCAGGAGAACTTTTCAACGACATTTCAAAAATGTTGACTGAACGGCCTTTTCCTATACCTTTGTGCGGTCCTTTCAATGTGTACGTAAACGTTTGCCTTTTCGCAAATCCACAGTGTTCGCACAGGCTTCTTCGTCCTTATCGGTCATATAGAATCAAAAGTCAACTTTTTGGACTCTTAGGCCCGGTACTATAGATGGTGATATTGAATCTGCAGAATAGGGTCTATCCTTGAGATAAGCAAAAAATCGGTATTTTCACCTACAAATGGTGATATCCACCAGATAAATATGCCTTATCTCTAGGATAGATAACCTATCCGGCATCTAGTCCTTCGGATAACGGTTTTATCTAACGGATAAAAATAGCCACGCCCATGCGGTTCCGCTGAGATTGGCAGAATTGCTGTTTTATCTTCTAAAATGTCATAAACTGGCGGATCTTTTCTATATTTATTTGAAGCATAAGACTTCCTTACTTTACAGTGTCTTAAGTTGGCAACACTTGCTTTGGAAAGTATCTAAAGTCGTATCTATCGCATAGTTAACCGAGGGTATATTTTGAATCAAAGTACGCATGCAAGTTACTCTTCAGCTTCGGTTATCTTATCTGTCAGATAGTTACTCGCCGGATAAAGTCTATTTATACTTAGGTGAAAGTACCGGTCCTTAGTGTCGCTAGAAAGTAAAAAGTGTGTTGTATCGTAGAATTTTCTCTTTTCAAAAAGCTATAATTAAAATCGATTACTTGCAGAATGAACCAATTAAAAATTACTTTCGTCAGCAGAACTGAGCGCTGGCGTGCTGAGCAAGAATAGGGCAACACACTCAGCGGGCTGTGCAATTGAAGCCGAAATTGTTTTCATATTCGTGCGCCGATACGTTGCTGCTCTAGTAATTTTTGGCTATTTCACACACCATTAAATTAGTCAATAACGTTGTTTGATTTTATATTATTACCTAATCAAACAGGGATTTGAACGAATATTGGCAAGTTACCCTAATATTATTTTCATAAATAACATATTGCCATGTAATTTTATTGCAGAATATGATTCCACAGAATAACCGGGTCGCAAATACCTCTAAAATTCCCAATCCTAGTAAAATGTCAATGGCCATAATGCGGTTTAGTCAATAGGATAATCTCAACAATCGCCAGTTGTTTGCAAGCTTTAATCGAATATTTCACTATTATAAACTACTCGAAACAAATAGGGAAGTTAAATTTTGGAAAATAATTTTGATTAAAAAATTATTTTAAATTTACTTATGTACACCATATACCAAGCCAGGTCAAGGTTTGCCTAAAAAAATACCTAGCGCCTATTATTTATTTAGATTCATGTCAGTAGTCTAGGTTGTTCTCTTGGAGAACCAGATAAATATTATAATGTATGGCCAAGAAACTGTTACAGTACTACTTATTCCGTAAATTCAACATGGTTATTAAAAAATTTTAAAACGCGTGCCCGTGCAGAATAAAATCTTCACCATACTCAGCTGCATGCAGGGATGTACAATTACATGTAACTTATTTTAATGTATTATTACACGGTATTGTTGCATGCAACATGATAATACCGGGCGTGTAAATTGCCCATTAGGCATGTACATTATTGTACATTCACGTAGCGCGAGATATATGACAACACAGCGCGTCCGTCAGCGGAGTATCCCAGCTCTCAGTAATTTCATTTCAGCCAGCTGGCATACGCGATGTTGTAATTCTTACTCCCTATGCCTAGCCCGCCACTACACACACGATATTACATTTTATATTACAATTTTCAAAATGTATTCATTTATCTACACCCTATCATGCATGATTGCAAAGCTCACTTTACGAGAACATCTAATCAAATAACATATTTTTTTCTAATAATATTTATTTGTTAGATAGATGAAAAAGCATCTAATGAACTTCTGAAAGAGACATAATCCAACAATGCTAAATAAACTATAAACGAAAACGAAAGCATTACTTTCTGAGTGTTCAGATTTTGAACCTTAACTGTCAACTAAATTATCTGTCTCTACGCTATCTTCGCGTGATGACTCAGAACTTTCAAATGAATAGACCTCAATATCAAAAGCAGAAGAACCATCTTTGTTTGGTTCCAGATAAAGCATCATTTCTTATTTTCTGAAATCCCGAAGTTCCTGCTACATTTGGTGCTTGTTGAAAATCTTCCGATTCTATATATTTCCACAATATCCATTTTGCGATGTTCACATTTTCAAAACACTTGGTTGAATGTTTTTTACTTTTCTGTTGAATTTTTTCTTCCAATGTTTTTACTTCTGATGTTCTGAAAAATGGTGCATTGAATTTCAAATAGTATAGCTAACAAGAGGTTGTTCCGTAGGAAGAGGACACTCACTGCAAGGAGAGCAACGGAGTTGAATTTTGATGTGTAACAAATATGTAATTAATATATTTTTAGCTGTGCAATATTACACAATATATTACGTTACACTTTTATATTACATGTGTAATATTACCGACTTGCATGTGAGGTTATGTGTTCTCTAAGGACTCTTGCAGAATCACCTACACAATCATTGACGTACCACCAATTCGCACTTTCTCGTGTACAGTTGACTATAAATGTCACGTCACAAGAACTCAGCCATTCTTATTGTTTAATGCTAATCCTAAACATTTCTCTACTGCTTCTTTCATGAACCTATTTTCAATGGCTTTTCTTATTACTGACAGATTTTTAGCACCCAAAATCGTGAAATTCTGATCTCGACAAAGGGTGCTTTTGCGAATTTTTTCACCTGATCAAATCTTCGTTGACACATCGGATGGAAGATCTTTAGATTGCAGAATGATTTAATCTCAATATTTTTAGAGTACCTTTAGTAAGAATCTGGCGATGACAAAAATTACTAAAAAATTAAATATTTGTTTCTGTCTCAAACAAATAATAAATTTGTACTCGTACTATGTGTTCCGTGAATCAGTTTCTAAACCAGCAGTTTCAGTAACCATCCACTGCTGAACCTAGTGACATACTCTTAAATAATAAAATGTGCATGCGTCGTCTACGGGAAACTGTACTTCCAATTTCACTTGAATTGTACATTTTGTCGCCTGATGTGAATGTTCGAAACCGATTAGTTTAAAGGTCCCCTTTTCACGTCTTTCTTGAATAACTCGAAAACTACAACCTCTAGCGAAAAGTATCCTTATACAAAATATATGAAATTTTCCAAAAATAAGTTCCTATTCATTTTTTATGTAGGATCAATACTTTACGAGATATAGACGGTAAAAAAATCGCGAATTAAAAAAATCGAGTTTTAATGACATAAATGAAATAATTTTAATATTAAATGAATTTAAAACTAACAGAAAAACTATATTATTAATAATAAACGAACAATATCTTTAAATCTAAACATTATAAAAGTCAGCAAAATCATCATCGTTGTCGTCGTCGTCCAAATTCTCGTCTAATGGTGCACCATTCGTACACATACCATGGCAAGTGCCGCACACCATTGATCATGAAATGTCGGCTTTTCGGCAACCACTGCATCCCCCACACCCAGTAGAACATCGCCAAAAGATGGAGTTCAAGATCGTTTCAGGAGCTACTGGTTCTTTGGTGGTAACCGGGGTTAGCGATGCATTCTCCCCTCGGTTCCATCCCTACTGATTCGGGGGTAGGGGGTTGTTGAGCTATTGCTGTAGCTGTAAGTAAGTAAGCGAACCGCTGTAAGAAATTTTGAAAAAAACAGTTAATATACCTGCAAATAAACTCTGAAAGAGTGTTGTTGCGCAGCTCCTTTGGTTGGTGGCAGTGTGGCTAGATCAGGTTTTGGCTTGATGGATGATTTTAGGAACGCAGCATATCGGTGTTTATTTAAGTCTCGCTAAAAACATTTTCTCATTCCATTTTACGCGGTGAACCAAGAAAGAAAGACGTGAAAAGGGGACCTTTAAACTACCCCCCCCCCCCGCACACCCACCTCGGTCAGAACTTTTAGTATGTTGTTCAGGACACATCCCCCCGACAACTGTACAAGAATTGGCCACTACACGAATTATTTCCCCTAATCGGCCTTCATTTGACATCAAACTTTCATTTTATACCATTAAAACATGATTTTTAACAATTCGCGATTTTCCACCCTCTATAGGTATCTCGTAAGGTATTGACCCTACATAAAAAATGAATAGGAACTTATTTTTAGAATATTTTATCTAGTTTAATTTTGTATAAGGATATTTTTCGCTAGAGGTCGCAGTTTTCGAGTTATTCAAGGAATGCGTGAAAGGACTTTTAGTATGTTGTTCAGGACATTCCCCCCGACAACTGTGTAAAAATTGGCCACTACACGAATTATTTCCCCTAATCGGCCTTTTTTGAACTTCGTTGACTGGATTAAGTATCGAAATGCTATGTAGTTACTGCAGACGCTAGGGAGGACTTCTGCAGCCCTCCACTTTGGGAATGCGTTGGAGGCGTTTTACGAAAGTTAATTTGTCTATGGTTTGATACCCACTCTAGCCGCTTCATATCGACTTATTTGCCCAATAAAGTTTATGAAAGAGACTGGTAATTTAAGATTGTGGTAGAATTTAATTTAAGGTTAAGAAATACACAAGTTTAAATACAAATTATTGAATTATATAATTTATATACTAAACCACTTTCGATTTATATTTTTTGTAGACAGTATTATAACAAATAACGAATTTCAGGCAAAATGTCATGCCTGGATACTAAAAATATGGAAGTATATTAATCATTGCCGTTGCACAAACATTTAAAAATGACTTGGACTTGGCTCGAATATGTACTATTTCCAACGAACATTTGTCTTCTGTGAAATCTCAAATATCTGGTATGTAATAAAAACATTTCGAAATTAAATAAATGCGTTATTCAAAGGTTAAATCTATTTACAAATGCACACTATAAAGTCCTTCGACTAAATAATGCCTGTATTTTTTGTACCATATTTATTTTCCTTAAGTCTATCCGAAATGTTCTGTTCTGTATAACGTATTATTATACTTATATATAATTTGTAACGTCCGTTCCTAGACGATGATTCTAGTGTGATAAGGCAATTTTTTTAAATATTATTATTGGTTATAGCGGCAGCGACTACTAGTCATCATAATTTTTTGTTAATTTTCCAAATCGTGGATTTCTTTACATCTTTTTGTATATTGACCGAGAAGGGAGCTTAATGGGCTAGAACGCGGTTGGACAGCACGGCTAACTAAATATCTCTCTTATATAATTCATTATTTAATATCCTTTAAAATAATGCCCGCAAAATATACAAATTTTAATATGAAGATGATGAGAAAAAGAGAAATATAAAAACCGCTGCCCAAGGAATAACTACTTCCATATCAAGATTTTTTATCCAAGTCACTCCACAACGAAAACATTTTGTATCTGGAAATAATTGTTTAAGGAAATTTAAGGAACTTTAATAATATAATATTTGAAATCCTCTACCTCACATCGGTAGCGGGGTGGGGGTGGTAGAAGTAAAAAAATATTTTGAGGTTTCTGGTTCTTGTACACACACTAAATCATATTTTTTTTTCATCCCCTTTAATAATGGGGTGGGAGTGGCTAATGCCAAAATTTTTTTTGAGACCTTAGCTTCTCTTGTATATACTAAATAACAATTTTATGGACTCTTACCTGCTTAATTTACCTATTTACCCCAAGTTTACCCCAATTTACCTCCCAGCCCTTCGACATAACAAGATGAAAATATAATCTAGTTCTAGATCTCGTTAAAGTACATATGTGTACCAAATTTCAAGTCAAATCTCAAACGGTTCCAGAGTAAACGTGCGCACAAAAAGTTACCGACAGACATAAATTTTTTTTTCGCTCAAACTTAAAATCTCGACGTTTCGTGACATTTTAAGCCTATTTGAACAATAAGAATTTTTTAAAATTTCTTGGATGTGGAAGTAATTAACTAAACAAACCGAATTTCTTCACATAAAAATAGAGAACTTTGGAATATATAATACTCAATAAAATACGAAATAGAAATAAAAACTGCACTGAAGATAGAATTACTCTTAAGGTAAATAACTACGTCAAAAATGACATTAATATGATAGTGCCAGCGTTTGGACATCACTTCTCTAACACTCACCCAAAAATATTGTAACGTGTTTCCACCCCTAGGAAACCACCCTCACAAAGTTCGTGGGTTCCAAAAATTATAACAAGAGATTGTCCACTAACACACTTTATTAAATAGTTTACACAATACTATTAATAACTTAAATGAACTTTACTGACTAAAAATAACAATGTTTATCACTTTGTCTTAACCTCAAATCCAAACTTCTCTACTTTCTATACTTTCTGAACTACCCGCCGAGAATGCGGTCTTTTATACCTAAAAATGACAGATCTCGATTTTTCCGTGATGACGCCACCATTCTCTAGATAATTCCGGATGTCATCACTCTAGAACTACTACTACTGGTGGTAGGTTCTTTCTCGAGTAGGTGCAAATACATCTGAATTAATTGAAGGGGTTGCAACACATCACAATATTGAGGAACACTTTGAGTCATGTCAAATCAATGTAATTTAATTCTGTTTTCGAGGAAAAGATTATTATTATTCAACTTAAAAATAAAAATTCGGTGAAGATTATAAAAAAAAACCGCTGCCCAAGGAATCACTACTTCCATATCCCGATTTTCTATCCAAGTCTCTCACAACCAAAAAAATTTGAATATGGAAATAATTGTTTATGGAACTTTAATAATATAATATTTGAAATCCTCTACCTCAAAAACCCATAAAACGATACCCCACATCGGTAGTGGGGTGGGAGTGATGATAGGGGGTAGTGGGAGGTGGATGAAGTAAAAAAATATTTTGAGGTTTTGCTTCTTGTACACAGTACACACACTAAATCATCCCCTTTAATAATGGAGTGGGGGTGGTAATGGGGGTGGCTAATGCCAAACATTTTTTTGAGACCTTAGCTTCTCTTGTATATACTAAATACCAATTTTATGGACTCTTACCTGCTTCATTTACCTATTTACCCCCATTTACTCTTGAATATACTGAATACCAATTTTATGGACACTTACCTGCTTCATTTACCTATTTACCACCAACCCTGCGACGGAACAAGATGAAAATATAATCTAGTTCCAGATCTCGTTAAAATACATACATGTACCAAATTTCAAGTCAATATCTTAAACGGTTCCAGAGTAAACGTGCGCACAAAAAAAGTTACAGACAGACAGACCGACAGGCAGACAGACATTTTTTTTTCACTAAAATTTAAAATCTCGGCATTCTAAGCCTATTTGAACAATAAAAATTTTTTAAAATTTTTTTTGTCGTTACTATACTACCACTGGACGTGGAAGTAATATAAAGAATTATTTACTGAAGCCATTTGCTTATTTGATAAACAAGTAACTAAAAGCTGGTATTTCAGACTATCTAAAACTGGCAAAACAGTCACTGTTACCATTCGATTTAGATAATTATAAATAAATCTCCCCTTTAAATATTCTCTCTAATATACCTGAGAGGGTGGTGTACAAGAAAATCTCTGATTATGTCCAAAGGAATAAGATCACAGTTTTTCAAAATGGATTCAGACTTCTTCCTATCATTTTTTGGAGTAGGCTTATCGGTGCTTGAGTAAGACTAGGTACGCCGTTTTATTATTGTTCGACCTTTACAAGGGAGTTGAAAGTGTCCATAATGAAATATTAAATAGTCAGTTATGTTAAATTGGAAATTATCGGCTAATCTCCTGTAAGTATGGAAAATAAAATATTAAGGGTTGAAAGACCGTAAGTCAGGTATATTTATTGTTTCGCTTGAGGTTCTTCAAGGTTCAGTGATAGGTCCATTATTATTTATGTTCTATGTAAATGATTTACCCAGCTACATAGAGCACGGCCAGTAGTTTGCTGTCCCCGCTAAACTGTAGGTACAAAGTTGTGGCCTAGTTGCTTAGTAAAAAGTAGTACTACTGTAACAATGTTTGCGGACGGCACAACAATTACCGTGTTAGCTGATACACCAATGGAGTTTCACAATAGAACTAATAACATTACAGCATTATGAAGTACATGACGTCAAAGAAATAAATTTATTATAATTGCAAAATAGAAACAGTTTGTTTTTAAGCTCCAAAATCCATTGCCGAAAAATTTCATGATTAAAGATAATATTGTATTTTCTGATTTGCCAAATTACTTAGTACCCCATTTGATTCCAAGCTACCCTCAAGTCTTATGTGTAATTTACTAAATAAAACATATTTTGCAATATTACAGTTAATATTCACTTCAGAGAAGGCAGGTGGGCAACTGCCCACCCAATATTTTGAACGAGCATTAAATTGTTTAAGACAAATCTGGGGAATTCCGAAATTCTTCCGGAAATATAAGTATGACAATTACGACAATCAAGCCAAAGGTTGGTTTAACTTTTTGCAGCACTCGCTTTCCCTCGGTCATTATTGCTTCCATCTATTGGGTTATCTTTAAAAAAAATCCCTGCCTACCCAATAAAAATGCTGAAATTACGCCAATGACTGCATGGACAGGTATTGGACGTAATTATGTAGAAAGAAAATATGGAAAACTGAGATTTATGTCTAAATAATATAAAAAAAAGTATACAAACTTTTGTTACAGGGATGGAAAAAAACAGTTTTTTTTCATTTTAAACAAAAAAACTTTTTTTTTAATTTTAAACAGTTTTTTTTTGTTTTAAACAGTTTTTTTTTGTTTTAAACAGTTTTTTCAATGTCTTAAATGGTATGCTTAAAACATGTTTAAGACGTTTAAAACTCTATTAAACTAAAATTAAACGGTGCTAAGTTACTGTGTCTGCAGTGGCGGAGCAAGGAATTGTAGGGCCCTTATGCAGAAAATTGGACTCCCAGGCCACATTGAAAATATTTGTTTAGTGAAAAAATGAATACACGAAAACAAAGAAAATGTGAGCCATAATGATTTATAAGAGGGCCCCCTTCAGGCTTGGGCCCTTGTGCATTGCACAGATTTTAGATTTTACAGCACTCTACAAATAAAATGCTCAGGTTAGCGCATGTGACCACTGATCATTTGACTCATGTGAGTAAGACTACAGAGGCTATTTTTTTGTGTGTGTTTACTGTTTATATCGGAATGATTTATCGGAATGGACCATCATCGGCACTTTTCCACAAACTCCAAAATAATACATTTGTTTAAAACATCGCACTGCGTTTTAAACTTGTTTCAAACAGTTGTTTAAAACATCGCATCGTGTATTAAATTGTTTTAAACATCTTGCTTAAAACGTTTTGTTTTAAACATGCCAACCTTGTTTTGTTATGCACAAAAGAACCATATAAATTTACTTTTTGTCGATTGGTTCCTTTCTTCATAACTACGTACCTACGTCCAAATATAGTTTAGCTGGAACTATGCTTTCCATTATTAAATATATAACAGTTGTTAAAATCGTTTTAAAACTGAAAAACAATACACATGAAAATGTGTAACTGCAAAAAACTACAAGTTCATTGCTGACGCTTCAGGCTTTTCTGTGCACATTCTACGTCGCCACTTTACCAATAAGCAGCGAGATATATAAGCCGTTGACGATTGTTTCCGAATACTACCGAATCATTTTTGCTATTCCTTATGCGTCTGCATATTACGTATATGAATCCCGGGAGCACAGATTAAAACAAATGAGATGTTTCACTTATGACGTATCATGGTTTAGATAGTAAATCAACTCCAGGCAGGTACCAATTTGTGGAGTGGTCTGCGCATTATATAACCAGCGAGTATAGAGTTACAGGAGGGAGCTTATGATACGTAACAATAATTAAAAGTCACCTAATAAATATTCAAAAAACCACTTAAATGTATAACAATAACAACTCTAACCTTCAATACAATACACCACATTCTAAAATAATAATAATATCACCGGTGTAGCTGATGACGACTTCTGCCTCAGATTTCAGTACTAAACACTCACTCCTGTGACATTATACTCGCTGGTCTTGACTTCCATGTCAACCGCAAGGTTCCTCTTCTGCGCAGAATCCTGGCAGGTATACGTCACTTGACAGAAAATGAAACTGGTTACATAGGGTATACTATTAAGTGAAACATCTGATTTGTTTTGATCTGTGCCGGGAGTGTCTCAGTTGCCTATTAGCCTATTAGATGAGATACTTGGTCACCCATCCAAAAGCCGACCTCGACCAGAGTTGTTGTGCTTCACTGATGGAGTATCGAAATTTAAACCAATTTTCCATTCTTTTTTCCAATTTAAATATGTTTTATTTTATTTAGCTATCAATACGTGTCATGGTTATATTGCATTTAATTCAGGTGACCGAGAAGGCAGGTTTAATCATCATATAATATATTATTATGGCCTAGAGTTTCATATTTTTTAATATTCTCGTGTGTGGTTGAACCTTCCAGTGCTAAAGAGTTTATTTGTCAAAAAAGAATCATAATTTGGTATATTATAATTATAGATGCCTTTGTTTTAGATTACCACCTTTCCGATCACAAAGCTGAAATAGTTAAATTTATTGATGCATCAAAAAAACCGCTGCCCAAGGAATCACTACTTCCACATCCAGATTCTCTATCCAAGTCACTTACAACGAAAAAACTTTGTATGTGAAAATAATTGTTTATGGAACTTTAATAATATAATATTTGAAATCTTCTACCCCAAAAACATAAAACGAAACCCCACATCGGTAGTGGGGTGGGGGTGGTGATAGGGGGGTGGTAGGGGGGGGTGGATGAAGTAAAAAAATATTTTGAGGTTTCTGGTTCCTGTACATACACTAAATCACATTTTTTTTCATCCCCTTTAATAAGGGGGTGGGGGTGGTAATGGGGGTGGCTAATGCCAAAATTTTTTTTTGAGACCTTAGCTTCTCTTGTATATACTAAATACCAATTTTGTGGACTCTTACCTGCTTGATGTACCCATTTACCCCAAATTTACCCCAATTTACACCCCAACCCTTCGACCGAACAAGATGAAAATATAATCTAGTTCTAGATCTCGTTAAAGTACGTATGTGTACCAAATTTCAAGTCAATATCTTAAACGGTTCCAGAGTAAACGTGCGCACAAAAAAAAGTTACAGACAGACAGACAGACAGAATTTTTTTTTTCGCTCAAACTTAAAATCTCGACGTTTCATGACATTTTAAGCCTATTTAGACAATAAAAATTTTTTTGTCGTTACTATACTTCCACTGGACGTGGAAGTAAAAGAAAGCTCTTTGTACAAAACTATATTAAACAAAAGCTCTGAAAACAAAATAAAATTTTCTAATTACCTAATTTCTGAAAACTGGGAAGAATTATATAATGAAAGCACTCCAGATAAAGCTGTTGACATTTTTTATAATACAATAAATTATTATCATGATTTATCCTTTCCTCCAATATTTGTTAAAATCAAATCAAATTACACTAACAATACAGTCTTTTTACATCCAGAAGTGGTATCAAAAAAAGAAGTTATTGATCGGCTCAGTAATATCATAAAACTACTCCCCAGTGAAAAAATAAGCGCAGAAATGAAACAAAAAAAATATGAGTACGAACAACTTATCATTAAATTAAGAAAAGATCGAGTAAATAAAGAAATATTAGATTCAAATAACAGACAAAAGACTATTTGGAACATTATCAATAAAAATACCGGTAAAAACAACAATAAAAAGGAAGCAATGTCAATATCTTCTGATGAATACAATGTCTTTTTTACCCAACTTCCAGATAAACTAATAAATCAAGTACCTAATTCAAATTCTACACACATGGAATATTTACATAATAATGCTAAAACAAGTGATTTATCAATTTTTCTTTACCCCGCTGGAGAATTAGAAGTGCAAAATGTTTTAAGATCTCTAAAGAATTCTCAAGCTACCGACCCATACAATCACACAATTGACATGTACAAAGAAAACTTAGTATCTTTATCTACCCCACTAACCCATATTATTAACCTTATACTTGAGACAAGCGTATTTCCAAAAAAAGTAAAAAGAGCAAAAATTATTCCTTTGTTAAAATCAGGAGATGTTGAGGATTTATCCAATTATAGACCAATGGCGTTACTACCCATTTTAGCAAAAATATATGAAAAAATTATAGCTATTAGAATAATAAATTATTTTGAATCTTGTAATATTTTTACAAACAGGCAATTTGGGTTCAGGAAAGGTAAAAATACGTCAATGGCAGTGCTAGAACTAGTAAATTTTATTAGTGAGAGCTTTGAAAACGGGGACTCCACACTGGCACTTTTTCTAGATCTGAGTAAAGCACTTGATTGCGTTTCTAAAGAGATTCTACTTAATAAGCTAGAATTTTACGGTTTCAGAGGTGTAACACTTAAATTTATGAATTCTTACTTATCAGATAGATATCAGTGTGTGTTTTGTAAAGATAAACTTAGCAACATGCTGCCAGTACAACATGGTGTTCCGCAAGGTAGTGTATTGGGGCCGCTACTATTTTTAATCTACGTAAATTACTTACCTGACGTTATGTCAACGTTTACGGTTCTTTTTGCAGACGATACTACTTTTGCGAGACAGGTAAAGGATGCTGGCAGTAATGTTGCTGACATTGCAAATGACATTATAATTGGAGCCTCTGACTGGTTTAATGCAAACAAGTTATGCTTAAATACAAATAAAACAAACTCATTACTTTTCTCTACGAAGAATAATACATCTGAGACCGTAAAATTTTTAGGTTTGACCTTGGATAATAAGTTGTCTTGGCATTCCCACATCAACAACTTAACTACGAAATTATCTAAGAAAATATACGCAATTAGACAGATTAAAAACAGGTCAAATCTGGATGCTGCACTCATGGCTTATCATGCGCTATTCCACAGTGCTATGATATATGGTTTAATCAACTGGGGTACATCCAACCAAATTTCAGATGTTTTTATTGTACAAAAAAGAGCCATAAGAGCTTTATCGGGCGTGAATAAACTTGAAAGTTGTAAACCATGGTTTATTAAATTTAATATAATGACTTTACCATCAGAAATAATCTACTTTCACTTAATTCATATAAAGGCACATTTGAGCGAATACGAAAAGAATGGTGAAACTCACAGTTACAATACCCGTAATCGGGATAAAATACAAACACCGCGCCAGAGACTGACTTACACAAAAAGAATTAATTTTGGAATTGAATTATTTAATTCACTTCCAAATACTGTTAAGGAATTGCCCATTAAACAGTTCAAAATAAAATTAAAACTGCATCTTTTAGCCAATGCTTACTATAATCTAACAGATTTTAATTATATGTAAATTTGTGTTATTATATGATATTTATGTTGTTTGTTATGGTGTTGACTAGATTCACATCATATCCTAATGTTTGTTATATACTTGTGTTTTATGTATGTATATGTTAATTATTTATATGTTATGTGCTCTCTTTGACTATATTAGGACTCTATCCTGATGTCATATGTTATATTTTAGTCTTATGTGTTTTTTATTTATATTTTTTGTACTATTTTTATTTGACTTGTCAAAACACTACGGTGTTACTGTTTGATTAATAAAATTATTATTATTATTATTATTATTATTTGCGACACATCGGAATATGACATTTTTAATGATTTGATAATGATAATAACATACAAACTTATTTCTTTAAAACTCGTGATATTCGACAAGTGTTTTCTATTAAATTGTACCATCCAAATTTTAATTTGCGGAAGTTCGAAGTTCTCATCTCTTCAATCTGCTGATTTACTATTGTAATAATAATATTACACTGGGGCAGTTTTTATCTGCAAATGTCGTATCTAGAATTCCATCCATTAAGGTTTCTATTTTAAATACACTTATGTTCTAATTTGCATGATAAATATAGGTTTGTGGACTTTAAGTGGCAATTGCTGGATAATATCGATCTTATCATCTATTTCAACCCCTTATTTATGCAAGATCAGGGGTTCTTTTGATAATAACAACCCTCAGACCATCGATCGATCGTATTATAATAAACCGCCACCATCAGGTCGAGCCCAGGGGGTGATATAACTGTTTCTGCAAGAGGCTTTTCCAATTTAATCTCTCATAGCTACCTACCATAGAGATTACAAAATGTGTGGACGAACATTCCATCAACTTAAATACGAGGTTTGTTGTATGTTTTAAAAAAAGCTGTAATATTAATATATATAAGAATACATTTTTTCATATATTCGCAAATAAATAAATTCTTCATGTCGTACTACTAGCTCTGTAAGTGCCATTTTTTGACGTCTGTCAGTGTTATGAAAGTGTCACTTACAGCCCATAGGCAAAAAAGCACAAAATTTACTTTTATGCCCTAGTCCAAAAAAGGAAAGTAATAAGGAAGTTAAATAATAATGAAATTCTGGCACCAATGAAGCACACGCATTTTTGGCTGACCCCTGAATGTCGATACTTTCATCATAATCAATAATTTTATTGCAAAAACTCACGTGAATAACGGCGGAAATTATTATGAAGTTATCAATTTGAGAACTTATTGCCAGTAATCATAGCAGAAAGCAAATACACTCCAATTAGAATCTAAGCCAACTAATAAATGAGTTCCACAAATCTTGAAATATAATCATTTTGAATTAATTTTCCTAAAAATTGTAATATTGCTAGTAGTACGAAAAACGTCATATGCACCTCGGCTTGTATCGTGTATTTACAGGTCTCGAACATTACAAACCTCAGCCTATGGACTTCGGTTTGCACTGTGTTCTCGACCTGTAAAATACACTTACAAGCCTAGGTACATAAATAACTATTGTTTCAAAAATAATTTATCTTGTGACAAAAGTATTTGCTTTGTATGAAGAATTTATTTATTTGTATATTCATTGAAACAGTTAATTCCTGATTCAATAAGTTATTTTTATCTGTGTAGTTGAGTAAATAGTAAATACATATAGAAAGGAGCGAGGTGAGAAGCGGTCACCTTCATCGTTCGCTCTCGTTTGCAAGCTTTTCGATGACTCACCTTACTGCGCTGGCTTCTCCACAATATAATTTGCTGCAACTTTACATTCTTTTGTAATCCCAGAGGAAAAAAATCAGGAACACTTAAGTAGGAAGATCTTGCTGGCAAGAGATGTCACAGAACCTTGAAATTACACGTTCTGGAAACGTTATAGCTATGGGCAAAATAAGAGTAAACTATTTAAACTAATACAGAAGAATTAAATGAATAATGAGATAATTCCTTAATACGTGTAAACATTTATTCATGTAAATCAACAATCAATTAAAAAGGAATTCATCCACTGGATCGAATGTTCAAGTGAAAGACGGTTCTGTGTAGAAGTAAAAATATTTTTTTTTAAATTCATACACCTGCAAACCAAAAGGGTCATATAGCGCTATTGCATAGTTAATTTGCTCAATTGACCGCCCCAAAGCTTTTGGTTTCCAGGTGTATGAATTTTAAAAAAAATATTTTTACTTTTTAGTAGTTTTTTCAAATAAAAGCGCTTTCTTAAAAATATTTTTTTTAGATAATTTTATTTTTTACTTTTTAGTCTACTTATTTTACAGACAAAACCCTTTCATTTAACACCGCCATCCACCCCTTCCCTCTCCCGTCTTCTCACCTATTTAACTCTACTTCCCCCTTCTTCCCACTCCTTTTCCACCTCTTCCCATCCGTTCCCCTGCCTTTTCCCACCTCTTCCCGCCCCTTTTCCACCTCTTACCACCCACCCACCCTTTCCCATTTCATCCCACTTCCTCACCTTCCCAGCCCTTTCCCACCTCTTTCCACCTCTTCCCCACGTCTCCCACGTCCGCCATATTGAATTTAGAATGACATCACATACTTTATCATATTTTACTCATCGAACCCTTTCATTTGATACCCATATCAAGGGGGTAGTGACTAAAAAGCCGCTCCGCCATCTTGGGACGTCCGCCATATTGGATTTAGAATAACGTCACATTGTTTATCGTATTTTAATCGTTAAACCCTTTCATTTGAGACCTATATCAAGGGGGTTGTGACTAAAAATCCGATCCGCCATCTTGGGACGTCCGCCATATTGGATTTAGACCGATAATGGTTATACTATGTTGCATTGTCACCGGACTTATACACGTGTGCCAAGTTTCAAAGCTCTAGCTTAATTAGAACTGGTCGAAATTCATCTTGCAAGATTTGACCTAAACTAACAAACAAACATACAAACCCACAAACAAACATTGCAAGTTAAATAAAAGCTTTTAAAAATAGCAATAGTCTATTTCTCTTTTGTGTATTTTGTCCAGTTGGCGGAGCGGCAGGCTGTGGCGTTAGCTGCCATCTTTGCTACAACAAAATGGCAAGCTGCCTTTTTATCACAAGCTATTATTTAACTTGCTTCGTATGTATGTTAATGTGTTTAGGCGAATTCTTGCAAGTCAATTTTGAACCACTTAACGACGTCCAATTGAGCTGAAATTTTGCTTACACGTGTAGTTCTGGTGGCAATACAATGATGTGGTACCAAAAAGTGTGTTTTTCAATTTTAACACCATAATAATAATAATAATAATTAAGACGTAACTAAATTTAAAAATTAAAGTGTAAAAAAAACTTTTTAACGACAAGCTTTTATTATTATTTAGGTATACAGGGGGTGACAAGTTGACAAGCTTTTAAAACAATTAATTCAACATAACTTATTTCTTTCTTTTTAGTACACCTAAATAATAATAAAAACTTGTTTTTAAATTTTTTTTTTTACATTTAATTTTTCTTCAGCACTAAATTCTCTACAAATTCCTTAATAGAGAACTAAGACACCATTTTGCAAAGGACCCCACACAAATCTTATAGCAATTGGTCCCCGGTTAAGTTGGCTGAATTTTTAATATGTTGTAGATTTAGATTTTCTGATCAAAAGCTCTCATGGGCCCAACTCGATCCTAAAGCTATGAATTCTTGTAAAATTCTGTATGTTCTCGACCTTTTAAGGTCAAAGGATCCATTTCCGAAAGTTTTTCAATTAAAGTTTTTTGTTCAGTAACACGTATACTTTATGTAAAAAAAGTTTTAGCCAATTCGACCGAATATTTTTTCACTTGTTATTTTTATGTAGAATTCCCGGCGCCTTCGCCAACATTTTTCAAACTATATTTTTACAACTTTATTTTTTTCCACACTATTTTTATTAAAAGAACAAATCTTCTTAGTGCAAAATATTATAAAGAGCTTTGGAACGTATCAAAAATATAAAATATATCAAGAAAAATCTTGAATTCAGAAATTTTTTATCTCAGAAACTAGATGTAGGATCGAGTTGGGCCTATGAGAGCTTTTGATCAGAAAGTCGAAATCTACAAAAGATATTAAAAGCCAATTTAACCTAAGATATGTGCGGGGTCCTTTGTAGAGTATTAAATTCTCTACATTTATTTCCAAACTTTGCAAAAGTTATAAAAAATAGCTTTTTGAAAATATCTCGTGAACTATTGATCAAATATAAAAATACGTAAGCAAACTTGTATGCACTAAATTGTAGATAATTTAGTGCTTTAGAATATTAATAATATACTTTAGTGTACCACGAATATAGTTTAGAGGATCTTTTGAAAAACATTTTTTTTATATCTTTAACAGGCTCGTAAACTATTAGTCCTACCAAATGGCGTTTCTGACGAAAATTGTAGAAAATTTAGTATTCTACAAGATTGCCATTTAACATTTTAATGTACTGTCAACAATTTACGAAATAATTCGCAAAAACTACTTTTTGCAAACTCTGACGCGTTGTAACACGTAATCGGTTAGTTCTACTGAAACGGAGCCTATGAAGGTATTTGTAGAAAATTTAGTGCTGAACAAAAAAGTTGGTTCGTGAGATATTTGTGTTTGAACTTTTCGCAAAAATGGCGGCTAAATATTTAGGAGGTACCTCCGAATACAAATAAAAAAGTACCACGAGTAGGTACTTCATATTATACGTACTAGAAAAAGTCTAATAACATATATCCATAATAGTTTGTAAGCTGAAAAGAGGTATTTTGGAACTTATTAGAAAAAAACCAGATGTTTGTGAAAATTAGAAATTACACAAAATTAAAAGTGACAGGTTTTTAAAGATAGAGAAAGAAGGATTTAATGTACTAAAAGATTTGGTTTCAAAATTAACACAAGAAAAGGACAATTATTAATTTAAGAAAATTACGAATTTAAATTTGTTTTAAATTTTACTATAAATACAGAAGAAAATTCCAGGAGTCTATAAGAAAATATCCATCTGAAGAGAAGTGTCAAACACAAAAAAGAAAAACATAACCCAATATATCCAAAATGGGAGATTAAGTAAATGAAATTGGTATCCAGCAAATAAGCAGATATAAAGTAGAGGAAAAAAAGTAGAGGTGTAATAATAGAAAACAGTTAGAATAAAAGTGAAGAAGCAATAATAAAGCATCAGATTGGTTGGAAAGTGGTATATACAGGGGAAAGAAAATAAGTAGATGTAATAATATAGCAGTTCGAATAAAAAGAAAGAAGTAATAGTAAAGTAGCAGTCTGATTGGAAAGTATATGGGCCGGTTTTAAAGTCAAGTAAAGTTGCAGATTGATTGGAAAATGGAATGAGGCAGTTCAAGAGTCCAGCTGTATGATTGGGTGAAAACCGTTTAAAATCTCGTGGCATAAGGTCTGTCAAGAGACAAAGCAATAATTTTGCAGAGAAAATATAAACAAGAAACGACTTAAATATAAGATAGTATACAAAAACATTATATTCTTTGATCAGGAATAAATTTAGTAATTTTAGCATTTTATAACCTAAAAAACAATTTTCTGACAGATTTACGAATTATTTGGAACATTTGGGATAGTTTTTAAGATCTTTAATTGTTCATCAATTATTGTTCCTAAATACTCGTCAATATAAGAGATTATATACAAATTTTTTTCAATGATCGATTTTAAATAAAGTAACACCCTGAGACTAAAATTTTATGAGTGATTATTACTTAATCGTGCTAGGAGAGAGTGTGATATGGAATCTAATAAATATCCGAGTTAAAGCACTTTACAATATATATTTCTTCCTTTTTGGTTTGCTGTCTCAATTAACAAAATATCCTTTTAGGTATTTTGCAAAAAAACATCAAAGGTCTATGTGGTAACTAATACTCGGGATACTCTTTTAATATGACCCTGTTCACCGTTAGCAGATTAGATAGTTGAAAGGACCCTTTGTCTCTGTATTGATTGAATGAATTGTTAGAATATTGAATATATTCAGGCCTGAATAAAGGGTGGATTTTGACTGCATAACGAATGTGGCCCAAATAGGCGAGGGTCTCAATTGCGAAGTTTGCAAGTGCATGTTCTCCGAAGTAAAATAGATGATGTTTTTAATGACCGCAGGTTTCTTTGCGAATGTCTCAGTTATTCTTCGAAAATGGGTTTGATGTAAACAGGAAATCTTTTAATCTTTATTTATTCGTTTATATTCTCATTTTTTTCTCTTTTTTTAAAGGGTTCCATGCTCGCAAGAGCAAAACGGAACCTTTAATGACTCACTTGTCTGTCAGGTGGTCTATTTGTTACAGCGGTTTATATTGGAAACTACACTGTGCACATACAGTTAAAAATATTGTAAAATCATATTTTTTTTTTCATGTGCATGGTTTTAAATGCCCAGAATAAAAAAGTTATATCTTTTTTATCACATCTTGCTTTTCTAATTTTCTAAAAGATACAATTTTGTAGTTAATTGTGTTCAAGTGTGCTTGGAACGTATTATGTGGAGAGTTTGAACAAATATAGAAGCAAGGCGTCTTTTGTCACAACCTGATACCAATAGAACCATTGGTATGGAAGCCAGCTTGCATCAACGCGATGTTGCTACTGTATTAGAAGTAAGCCAAAACGTCATTAGTAGACTTTGGAGAAACTGCTTCTGTACAAGAACGGCCCAGAAGTAGTCGACCCCGACAAGATCCTTATCTTCGACTTTTTTTTTTGTGCGGGGGTGGGGGGGGTGGGAAGGGGAAATCCATCATGGACGTCCAGCGCCCTGGATCTATCACGCTGGGTAGTGCTGGAATCTAACCGAGCTAAAACCCCTCCGGAATAGTGGCCCCCCTCCCTGTCTTCAAGGAGGAATCGCTCTCGCTTACCATCAGAATATCAGGTCAATCTTAGTGTTGTCGTTGAAACGATTAGAGGTTCAAGTTTCTTTCGTCTATTTCCTTGGTTTTCATGACTGATGTTATCATATCCTCCAAGAGTTGCCAGTTTTTCTGTGATTCTAGCATCCTCAACACTACGTCATCGGGTGTAACTGGGCCGCCTAGCCTATCTATGACTCGTTACCTATCTTTTCTCCACCTGTTACATCGGAACACGGTGTGCTCCGCGTCGTCTATCTCCCCACAGTACATGCATTCTCGATCTTCTATCTTCCCGATGTCGTAAACGTACTCTGCAAAGCAACCATGCCCTGTTAGGGCCTGTGTAAGGTAGTACCCAACCTCCCCGTGTCCACTCTCCACTCATCTTTTAATATCTGGAATGAGCCTCGTCCATCTTTCCTTACTCGAGATATTCCCTCTCTCCTGCCACCTCTGATAGAGTCTATCATTGGCCTCCTTCCTGACAATCTTCGACTTACAATTTACAATAAGAAGAAATCCTATACCCTCCTCACGTAGTAAACACCTTACAGCAAATGTCCAATCAGTAGGTACGCAATAGATTCAGAGATTCAAGTCATCCTTCACATCGAGCCCCTCGGTTAACTCTCGGTCTGCTATGAGCTAAGATTTTATTCTTATAGATGATAGTGGTCGCCCCTATCGTACTCGGCAAGTATTCAATGTCCTTGAAACTCGCTGAATTGATCATGATACTCTTCCACAGTGTTCTTATTAATTCAATCCCATTGAATATGTGTGGGTTTTATTGGGTAGGGCACTTTAAAACCATCAACCGGCTCCAGCGAACATTACGCAACTGTCGGATATTCTTCTCATTTTATGGGCATAAATCCAACAAGATGTGATCGACCACTTCATCAAAAGCAAACCTAGATGTATACTTGAACTAATTCGAGTGAGGGACCAGAACACAAGTTATTGATGATAGGTTTAGCACATTGTTGGTTTCCCACTCCTTAAACTAAAATTATTTTCCTCGTTTTTTCATAACTAAATTGTCCAAACAGGTTAATACAGATGTCATTCTCCCTCATAACGAATTTTTATTTTTAGTCCAATCTTGCCGAAAATATGAAATATCCTTAACTTTTTGTGCATAATGTATTTATCTAGAAACGTGAAATTTCACATGCAGCTATATTTTGGTATTCCGTAGTCAGTTCAATAATCAGTGTCTCTCTCCGAAGTTCTTTTGTAAGTGAAAATATGCAACTTTTAATAAAACTATTTTGTTGATCCAGGCAAGTGAGATACCGTTTGAAAGGTTTAAATTTAAAGATTCCAAAAATATATTTTTTCAATACATTTTTGTGTATAGAATCAGCTTGTAAACGGATATGAATTATTTCCTAATAACTTATATAGTACACCGATAATTTGATACACATACGTTGGAAAAGGGGGCTTCCTCTTGAAGAAATCAATAAAAATTATTGTGCAACATTGACTGAATTATTATGCATACCACTTTTTACTTTACTTTTTGTACACAATGTGACGATTTAGTATGTTCGTGATACCAGCAGATAGTCTTTTAGATGCAAAAGTGTAGCATGTAGCATGACAACCTTAGAATAAAGCAGAACTATCATTAAAAAAGACAAAATAATGCTTTTGCATTGTCGCGGAGCCAGACAGAATAGAAAGTTATATTTTATTAATATTATTAGATGATGTAGTTTTTCTAATGTAAATAAACCGGATAAGTTTCATTTAGTATGATAAATTTGCAGCCATCGAGATTTAATCATATTTTGGATCCCAAAAACAGTTTTAAAATTAAAGTACCTTATATACCACGTCCTGGTTCGTCGGTCATATCTGATAACTTTCTTGCACTATGATATACCTGTAGTCCTATTAAAAACCAATACAGTAGACCTAGTCTGGGTCTGGATCAACACCTCCCTGGAGAAGTAAAGGAATGCCTCCAACAACCTGAAAAATATATACTACCCAAAAACCGTAAATAAGTATTTTTGTCAAATATAAATTACCTTTTTTCCTTTGGGACATTAAAATACTCTATTCTGGAAAGTCTTGTACTTCAACTTATTATTTATAACCTTTTCTCACATAATTAGGAATCAGAAGTGTCCAGGCTACTTATAAATATTTGTTCTTTTTTTGGGTAAAAAGAATAATTCCAAATATCAATTACTCCCTGTAGATGGTGCTGGGCAGTACCAAAATTTCTGGCGCTTGGAACTGAAGTTCTCAATATCTAAATAATGTATTTATACATTACCAGGTTTTTTACCTACACGCTAAAATTTTTGAACAAGCTGAAAAATCGCGATTGACTCGAATAGCTCGAATAGATATTGATTGCTTCCAAGCTATTTTCTTGCATACTCTATTTTAAAGTTGAAGTTGGTCCATTAACATGATTTTGAATAAATTATCTGATTTTTTTTTATTTGGATTTTTTCGATTTTTGAACTTCCCGAACTCTTTCTTTGTACAAGAAGATATGGAAAAATCTTAGTTATTTCCTTCAACAAAATTTACAAAATATTGTTATATGATCAAAAAGTATATTAAACATACATGTGTAATCGTTACCGGCAGGAATGACAATTTTTCTTAAGAAATTTATGATTTATATCTAACTTCATTTAAATTTTGATCAACCCTGTATATTTGTGTTAATATTTTATGATATTCCACCCTCCGCTGGAGACAGAATGGGCCTCTAGCTCATTCTTGTTGCATATCATAAAATATTAATACAGGGTTGATAAAAATTTAATTGAAGTTAGATATAAATCATAAATTTCTTAAGAAGAATTGTCATTCCTGCCGGTAACGATTACACATTACGGAACTTTTGGTACCGTTTAACCCCTACTAAATAGAGCTTTCTGAATATCCGGGTGGCCCATATCATAATATTTAAAACAAATGAGTCATTTTGAAAAATGTGATTTTAATGGGTTTACAGCACCCTGTATGATGTATTATTGGATATATTGACGTTTTCGTATTTTTTATATAAATTACATTGGAACAAAATTAATTTTAACATATTCGCCGTCATCTAGATTGATAACTAAAATTCGAATTATTTTTCGTGCAACACTGTATAAATTGTTCAAAATAGTATAAATGTATCCAAAACGTGATCTTGGGGCCATTTCCGGTAAAACCGGAAGTGATAAATATGGCTGATAGGTCTCAAAAAGTTGGAAATCTTACCTAATTTCACCATACAAAATTTCATCCCGATATCTTCAAAAACAATGAAGTTACAGGGGTGGCCCACTATTCGTTTACACCCGGTATATTAAAAAAAGTTCTAATTATCTCATGCAAAAACAAATTGGTTTTGAAAATAAAAAGACGGTAAATAATGACGTATATAATGAGAATTCAATTCCAGAGAACTTTCATGTTAGTCCAGTCAACGGAGCGCTAAAATGACCAAAAATTTCTAATTTGAGCGCTAATGAATGGATTTTGATGAAACCTTGTGCAATGTGTTTGTAATGACGTTAATAAAAAAGTGGAAAAAGAGATTAGAGTAGGAAACGATCGGAAGGACTCATTTTATCACTTGTAGAATTAGGTAAAAAATATTTACCTTTTTTTTTGGCCCAAAATAAGATGTTTTTACTCTTGTGAATTTTTTCAAAAAATGCATATTTTTCGAAAATTCCTAAAAGCGGGAGAGGGGAAATGTAAACGTTGAAAAAGAAAATCTGAAAGAATTCATGTGAATGTATCATCGAAATACAAGACTTTTTATTTGCAACTTTTCTGTAAAGTGCGTTTTCACCGAGTTTTTCCGGAAAAACATGAAAAACTATCCCTTTTTTTGAAATTGTATTGCTTTAAAATTTAAAAATTTGAAAAAATATATCATAGTGCAAAAAACTTATCAGATATGACAGAAGAAAGGACCAACCCTTGGTATAATATTATGAGTTATGAAACAGAATATCGGATATAGTTGTTACTAGGCGTCTAGTACATGCTATCCCTTGACCATTTCATCCACAAACAATTAATAATAATGTCATTTTAGTGTGCCATAATCCAGGAGTGATAATTCTCCATCGTATCAGGCATCATCCATAAATGTAATATATGAGCTAGCCTGCAATAATATCTCGTTTGTGTGACTCAAAACAGTTATTTATAACAAACCATTATAGATATTTTTAAGTATTGTATGTATTATATTTATAGATTTATCATTTCTTTATAGTCAACAATAATAGTAGATTGTTTAACAAGTAAAAAAAAAACGTAATTCTAGCGAATGTAAAATTTTAATCACGAGCATTGCGACTCCATTAAATTTACACAAACTTGAAAACCCAACTTTCTTACGCGTTGAACATGCAATTTTTTTTGCGTGCGTAATGAAATAGAAGAAATTTGATAATAAATTTAAAATTTGCTGTAAAAGAAAAAAAATAATAACCTTACGACCTTTATTCCTGAAGGCCCCAGAAGGGCCTTGTCGTAACCAACGTAAATGATTTCATTTACGTAGGCCACGGCCTTGTGCGGGATGCGCCACACATTTAAGAGACAAAGGACACACATCCAGTGTCCGAGTATACTGGGATTAATTTCGCCTTCTGAAATAATTCCAGTGCCACAGTCAGGAATCGAACCCCTGACTTCTGGGTGAGGGTCAAATGTGCTTGCCTCTCAAGCAACCAGTCATATTAATAATGAAACTATGAAAAAATTGTGTGTTGCTATCATGGTAAATAAACATCGCAACAAGGAGTTTTCTGATATTTTAAAAGCAATTTCAGAAGCTATTTCAAATTTACAATTTACCTCCCACAAAGTCGACAGAAAAATACGAGAGAAGTTATTTTGTCAATGGAGTATAAATGAAATTGCACGAAATTGATGAAAATATTATATTGACTAACTTTCTTGAGAAGGTTAATGTTGCTTATTAATTATATTACTTCCCAATACTAGTGTTTATGTATTGTTACAGGTTAAGATTCTTAAATCTTCAACATGGTGATTAGTTTATTCAATGCAAACTGACGAAGATGCAGATATGTCAATATATAAATAGTTGCTTACATATCTTACGTCAAAATGCCGGGATACGTGGCAAAGAAATCATATATTTTCACGATGGATCACGGGTAGTTGATGACATCGAATATACCGGTTCTGTTTTGGTTGTAATATGGCATGACACAAAAACAAAGAAAAAATGTGCCTCTACAGTTATTTTGGAAATAAGAAATGTCAATGAAACTTCATTATATTGACAATATTTGAGACCAAGAGGCGTTAGCCATCGTAGGTTATTCCTATATTACGGATAAGGCAGATACACTGTGCAGTAAGAAAAAAAAATACTTTCTTCAGTTTGATAAGAAATATTGTAGAGTATTTACATCTTCTAAATGTCAACTGTTACTGTGGGCATTGTTTACGAAAGATTTCCGCAACTCCACTGGCTGGTTTACAGTGGAGTTTAATATTTAAAAAGGTATGGAGGATAGCGTTTGAGCACCGTTGCCGAGACATATGTTGAAAATAGTATTGAGAATAAAGTAAAGACTTCGACAAGAATGTTAAACCGTCAGGAGAACATTAGTGAGCGATCTTCTTCTATCACGTGGTCCAGTCAACAAGCAGCAGTATCAAGCAAAGTAGTGAAGTGATTCCTTCTCAGTTTCTGATATCTAGTCAGAGGCATCTTCTTTAATAATATTTAAAAAATTGCTTAATTATGCATTTAACGTTTACACTAATAAGTTGAATGAATAAACTTTGGTCGTTGCCATATCGAAAAGTGTTTCTCTGAAAAAAAGTCTTGTCAAATAGCAACAGGAAAAGGAAACTTCTCTTCACTATTTTCTATGAAAAAGTGACATTCTTTTCCATAAAGTGCATGAAAATTTTTTTTTAATAATTATTAGTTTAAAGGGTAGTTCCTACATTTCATTTTTGAACTTTTTATGTCTTCCACAGTGCAGAACACGAATTTTTTTGCTATACTCTCTCGAATTACGGCATTCATGTGCCAGTAAGTTGTGGAAAATATTGAGACCTTTCTAGCTGTAGGTGTTTGAAGATACCTCCTAATACATTGCCTGCTAAAGTTTTCGTGCAGATTTGAACCATCACAAAATTATGTCACCTTAGTTTGTTATGCATTGATGTTTGGCATTAAAGTTACATAAGTCGCTAAATTATGTTATATTGTTTTGAGAAATAAATTTAATTGGACTATAGTTTCTAATTATTGTCCAAGATTTTAGGAACAAAATGTTTTTCTATAATTCTACCGTTTCATATACTTCGATTTTTCATAATCCTGTGTAGCTATTTTTAGTAATCCTTCATATAAAAGTGACATTCCAGTAATAAAAGTAATAATAGTTTCAAGTTTCGATCGTTCTCATAGACATAAGAAACCACTATTTCCTGGCAATGTGCGGCATGCGTGTCACAACCAATTCTAATCATGCGTATATTATTAAACTCATATACCTACTCGTATTTTCCACTGAAATGTTTGAGAGAATATTATTAATGATATTCTGAGAAATAGAACTAAAATATTCTTGAATTATTTAACAAATAAATTTCGTCACATTATAAAGTTATCACTGGCCGAAAGTTTTTAGAAATCATTGATAAATGAAAATAAATTACCGTAAATCATGATTTTTTTTTCTTAAAACTAGGTGTCTTTAATCCCCTATACATCACCCCCCAAATTGTGTCTACAAGTTCTTTTTTGTTAAAATTGATTTAGGAAAACTCGACATAATTGAAAACTGTGATAAATGTACGTTTATGCAAAGCAGTTAATAGCGAGGTTTTATTGTTTGTCGAAAACAAACAACCAAAAAAATTTACAAGCAAGAAAATTTACAAAAAAAATGTTGATGAAATCGTTTTAAAAAATCTTATTATTTTTTATGGGCAACATATTATGTTTAGGCCCTCCACATCAAATCATGGGCCCCGATACCAAATTCACTGGCGGACCCTCACCTCTTTTATTATATGTACACTTGTACCCAAATATTAATTAGTTTAATATTTTAGCATTGCGTTTCCTAGTCTAGCCGGGCCCAAGTACTACGGTACCTATTGACCCCCCCCCCCCTTTTGGGGAGGACAGTAGTGTACAATGGTACACGTTTATAATGTTTAACTTTTATAATGAGATTCTCGATTTTTGCATTGGTAAACCATCTTTATGTAAATTTTCTGGAGAAAACCACTAATGGCACATCGGTTTCTAATACAATATTACTGTACAACATTTGAGCAAAATCATTACAACCGCTTTTGAGAAAATCGACATTTTCGATTTTTTCATATCATTAAACTACCCTAGGTGAAAAATAGAAAAACGGCTGGAGATATTTCTGAGTGTTGGTTTAGGATTGGATATGCTATGGCAGTAAGTTACCGTTAATTCTAGGTAACTTTAATTCTGTTAGTGTGATAACTAAGGGTACGAACATAGTGGAACGACGAAACTTCAGGTTCTTACCACCATATGATTTAAACACACAAGGTAGCATTTGAGCGGTCAGTGTTGTACGACGAGATAAACGAGGTATACAGCACAGTATATAGTTGAGGAAATATCTCCTGACTTTACGTTCTAAGTTTGCCGATATCAGATGAAATATTGCTATAGTACCGCCATCTAGTAACGCTATATTAGCATCGCACGGCAAACTACGTACTCTGAATTATTGAAGAATTATTATGTTAAAGTGTTCATTGATATTTATATTTACCTATTTAATATCTATTTTTAATACAAGAGGTTTAATGATTAGGTTAAAGTGTGCTTGGTTAAGCAGAGAGAACATTAATTACAAAGAATTATGTTGTATAGTGGACAGTTTTGATTTTCTTAACTTACTTTGTGATGAGTTACCGTGCGTAAGTACATTTTTAGTTTATTTGTTTCCAGAGCCATTGTGTTTAACATGTTATAATTGATTTGCCTCCTTGGTATTCATTTTTGTTTAATTTTAGTTATGATCATTATTTTGTAATTACATTTTCATAAGCCACTGAAAGTTGTGTTTGACTTGTCCCTAGCCTAGATATTCCAGATAGCCTTGGCTTTGAAAGTGGGAGTTGTCAACTTATATGGTGTGTTTTATGTTTATATCATTATATTACTACGTATATAATACAAGACTACAATTTACAAGTTACGTTATAAGCTAGAGAATTAATTTAGATTATTTCACTCATTATGAGAGCCCGTTTTTTCAAAACATTGCACCAATCAAACGTCATTATTAGTGGTAATTCAAGCTAGATCGGCTTTTGACAGGACCAACATGCAAAATTTATCGCTCTAATTTTTTAGGTCGCTGCAGCGGCAAATATGCGAAAATTTTTTGACGTTTTTTGTCGAGCTTTTAAGTTTTATCTATAAATATCTTCTCTAGCTTATTACTAAGTAATTGTTAACGTACTTACCTTGTAAATTGTAATATTGTATTATGTAGTAGCAAACAAAAACACGCCTCAATTCCAAAGTGAATCTTGTCGTGAAATATATAGGCTGTAACTTTTGCCTATCTGTAACTATGTCAGTTTTCCTAGTGTTCAATCAGGTAACAATTACATACAAAGATTGTACTTAATATAGCTCATAATACAGGAACAAGTCAAGCACAGCTTTCAATAGCTCAATAACGTAGTTACAAAGGTAAGCAAATCATTTATTATAAATGTCAAGTACACATTCGCTCTGGAACAAACTAAAAATGTATAGTACTTACATATTATGGTAATCTACCAAAAAGTAACTCGTTGAATCAAAGCTGTGCATCAAACATTATAATTTGTTGTATTTAAAATTCTCTTTGCTTAACAAAGCAAACCTCAACATAATTCATAAATTTCGTAAGTTAAAAGTAAGGATTAAATACGTAAATATGAGTCGATGAACATTTATTTATTATGGAATATAACTTGTAGCGCTAGATGGCGCTCTCTATGTCAATCTCGGAACCATGGGTGTACATTTTATTTGGGCGAGACATCGGTACTAAAGTAGTGCTCTCTCTATCGTTCCTCGTCGTATTGCACCTCAGAAACGCCTGAACGGTGTTAAGCCAGTCTATATATTATAATATCTAAGGTTTCAACTCGTTTTATTTACTAGTTGCCATGGAAACGTCACTAGATTATTTTAAAATATAGCGAATCTCCCTTGTTTCTACTGCGTTTGTTTCAGATTTGCTGTTTTGACAATATGAGTCGGTTTGGAAATATTTCTGTATATCAAATTAGTGATGAAATTGAAAATAAAGGTCAGTAAACTCCAAAAAGTGACAAGAAAACGTCTGAAGGCAGTTAATGAGAAAACATAATATTGAAGATGTACTTAATGAATTATTTATTCGTGAAATATTCTCCTCAAATACCACTCGTGCTTTAAATTTTATCTAAAAATTTTTTCTCAAGCTAAGTCGCCCCTAGTTAATATAACTCGTGCAAATTGGCAGTTTATTATCAAAGATTAAATCCCTCCCGCTAAGGCGGTCGGGATTTAATCAGATAATAAACTGCCAATTTGCACTCTTTATATTACCAGGCAACACGCTTTCGAAAAAATTTTCGATAAAATTTTAAGCACTTGTGATATTACATACGATAAAATTTAAAAGCACGAGTGGTTCTATTTGCGGAAAACATTTCACGAAACAAAACATGACATATGTCAAAATATTACCACGATATTTGTCGACGCGTCGATACAAAAAAATTAGCGCAATAAATTTTTCGTATTGGTACTGTCAAAAGCCGATCTAGGTTAGTTTACCACTAATAATGACACATTTTATTTGTGCAATGTTGTCAAAAAACGGGCATTCATTGGCTATCACGTTAATGAGTGAAATAATCGCTGTAAAGCGCGTTTTTCCGTATAGGTAACTATTTCAACTTAATAATCTGTTAGCAAGGCTTTTACAGTTTATTCAGACAGAAAATTCTTCAGGCAAATATTATGTCATACAGAGAAAAGAAAAATACAGTCTTCAATGGTTTAAAAACATAGTTAGAGAATAATAATTATCGCTGCTGCAACTAATATTAAATAGATATACCTACCAAACGGTAAATTGAACACACTAGCTCTTGGAAGAAAAAAATTAAATAAAAGTATATTTAAGGCAATCCATCACAAAGTCATAACTGATTATTTTGGGAAATCAAAACAATGCACTGTACAATGTACGTTACAATTCGTAGCACTTTTAAAATATTTCAGAGAGTACTCTCTGCTTAACTAAACAAGTTTAACTACATTTAGATATCTGCTAGAAACTTTTCACGAGGAATCTTCTGAAAACAATCCACTATTACCGCATCAATATGTAGAGAAAAAGTTATGACGATTTTTGTTACTTAAAAAACGACATTTGAAAATTGTTAGTATAATAAAAATCGCTTAGAAATTAATTTCCTTCCAAGTCACCGCTCTCTAAGGTTCCGGTATTGAACAATTTCTTGGAATAACAAGGCCATATCTTAATGCGGTGAAAGACATTTTTTATTTAATTGGTTATTTGATAACTCTTTTAGCTTTCGAGTAAATGGCACCTGAAGTTTTAATAGGGACACCCTGTATATATTTAGAAATTAGAGAAAACTCGCGAAAAGTGCACCACATGTGCACTGAATAGGCAATTGACACGACATTAAAATAAACAACCAAAACATTTATTATTGTTTTTATAAGCAAATGACCAAATTCATAATAGGTGTACATACATACAAGGCTTCTTATTTTAAACTTCAAATATAATATAAACAGACATTAAAAAAAAATAACTATCTAATTACCGAGATATAGAAGAAAAAGGTTGTATCGCCATGTTATCATAAGAACAATATCGATTCGATGCCCAGTCTTGAAAATTTAAAATAAATAAGTATTTTTAACGAAAATTTGTTAGAAAACCATCCAAAATAGAGCTAGGCTGCTGAAAATGTCCCTTACAACTCGACGATACAGCTCTCATTTAATTAATTCCGCTTATCCTGTATACATTTGTCAGTAGTTACGACATTTTACTAATTTCATAATAAATTAAAAATTATTACTTTTAAAAAGGACTTTTGGCCTCCCTTTAGATACCGATGTGCCTTATTCGTTTTATATTAAAGTACCTCGAGACCTTTGATCTTCCACGGTTTCTCTTGCACATGTATATTTTATAAGTTTTTATTGATTTTACTACTCCGTTTTTGGTTAAAAAATTATTAGTCTACCATTTTGTTCTTTTGAAAATTTAATGTTGAGCTGAGCTTGCTCTGAAGTATCTGCGGAACTTTTTCAGTTTTTCTTTCCGGCATTTCATTATTAAAAGCTCGAGTGTGTAACTGACAGTGTATATAATACAAAATTCCATCAATTTTCATTAAAGTCAGTGAAAAGCTTATTACATTTGTGGCTGGTGCGTGAACCTACGCACGCGCAGTGATTTTCATGCTAATTTCTTCTTTCTGATGAGTAGTATCTGAAAACGGGCTTGATAGAAATTTAAATGAAGCGCTTGTCCTTACTTTAACCGGCCCTATTGCACATTTAAACGGAAAGCTCAAACGAAAATCGTACGAGCTTTTATTTTTTACACAAAGATAAGGATAAAGTTAAATTCCGATAGAAAAATTCTAAACTGTTAATTTGGAATGTTTCTTTATTTATATGTATACAGGGTGTATATTATCTCACACTTTTACAGGTTTTCCAAGACTTTTCAATCGAAATTCCAGAAGATTTTTCTGTTGCTTGTCAAAGAATAAATATAATTTCAAAATGAGTATTAAGAAACAAATTATTAAGATAATATATAATTGAAAAAAAAACAATAAATTCTTTACTGGCTTATGTAAAACATTAACTTTCTTATACTTATCTATATTTTGAATAATTGTAATTTGTACATTTTACATTTTGACTGCGTTCTAAAAAAATCTTTTTAAAAAGTAGGTAGGCATATTTTATTAAAAAATAAACAACTTAAAAACAAACTCACTTGTGGTAACTCAAGTAGGGTACTACTTGCTATGAACAAAATAATACGAACAACTTTTTAAATAAATAATAACTAGTTTGCGCAATTTCAAACTACGTTTACATGATGGCTCGCAGAGAGCAAGACAATAGAGTTACATGGGGCTTTGGAATAAACTTAAACATTTGATACACGTAGTTTTAATTTTACTTGACTTTTTAAAAAAATTTCCCTGATTCCAGAATTAAAATCTAATTCCCTAATTTTTGCAAGTTTTTCAGAAAGTGCATATTTATTTTATAACTAATGCGAGTGGTTCCAGTGTCACACAATGAGATATAAAAAAAAACCTGGCTAAAATATAAGCGAAGTTCATTGTATTTTAAATAGTTGCATTAGGTTTTTGCATAAATTATGACAAGAAAAATTTGACAATAAAATGAAAGTATACAATGTGTCTCCCTACAAAGAGCTCAAGAAGTGTAACGATCATAAATTTTTAAAGTTTTTCATATTTTGGGGTTTATAAAATCACATAGGCTTTGGTAGTAAGTAAAAACTTGATAGCCAAGTTCAAAATATATTTCTTTGAAAGAAAAACCTTATTTCTCGGCTATTTGCTTTCTCATAATTCAATATTCATCGTGGCAAATAGCCGGGAAAGCAGTTGTGTTAAAAGGAATATGGTAGATATTTCTGTAAAGGTAGATAAATAATACATAGTATTTGTAACCATAACTTAATGGCAGCAAGTCAATCTTTTTAAGATGTTCAACATGGTCTCGTGGTGTCCAACAACTTAATATATAAACAAACACTAAACATGGCCGCACACGCACCGGGATTTTACTAAAATTCTAACTAAATTGGAAAACTATTTGATTCAAATATTACCTTCAATTTAAAAATGTATGATCCTTATATCAGTAATACTGTAATACCACGAATATTAAATAAAATTTACTGTAAATCACCGTACCACAGTACTTATTTCCAGGAAGTGGTTCCATATTGTCACAATTTTATAGAATATTCCTCGAATACCCAAACCCCAGATAACATTATGATACATTTCGCAGCTGTAAACAAGTTTCACCGTGAAGATGAAGATGTAAATGCTTCCGCCTCGGTCAACATAAATGAATTAAGAGGGTATAAGTCTAATCACAGGAAGAGATATTCTGGAGGGGCCAGAGGGGTAAAGTAAGTCGTCGAAAAGCTTGCTGATAAAAGGCTACCGCTACTTGTCAATTCGTTCTATATTTATTTCCTCAACTATGTATAATAATACTGTATGCATTACTACAGCACGAATATATTGGAGCGACGAGGCGAGGTTAGACAGGGTCGAAGCAAGGAAGAGGCCAGCGGGGACAGTGCCGATAAAAGCGACCAAAGATTACCGCTACTCTCCTCCATTTGTTCTACTATATGTCAGGATATTTTTAAAATGTATTAGTGCTGTATGTCTTTACTCGTAATGAGATTGGTCGAAGCCCGAGAACTCTTTACACTGAAGACCAGTTTGTGTATTACAATACTTATGATTTTTCGTGATTGCCATTACATTTAAAATATGCCGAATTCCATAGACTTAAGTTTCTGCAGCTGCATTTGATAAATACGTATACCCACTTTATTTTTTATCAGATCAGTCGCTTTGGAAATGCATGTTTATGTGACTTAATTGATGAAATTAAAAATAAAGGCCAGTAAACTCCAAAAAATGAGAAGAAAACGTCTGAAGGCAAATAATTACAAAACATAATATTAAAGATCTACTTAATGCATTATTTATTCGTGAAATATTCTCCCCCAAATAGCACTCGTGCTTTTAAATTCGATTTATAAATTTTTGCTCAAGCTAAGTTGCCAAAAGGTAATATAATTCGTTTAAATTAGCATTTTTTTATCAAAGATAAGATTATCAGATAATAAACTGTCTCTTGTCTATGTCTCTGACTCTTTATAGGTATTACCAGGCATTCATACTGCTTCTACATTTTGCAATTTTTAGGCTTTCAAATATATACAGTTGCCTATTATTTCTTACGTTCCTAATTAATCTTAGTTGTTTAAGTAATTATAATCCTCACATCTGATTTCGTAAATCCCGTTTGATTCAATTTTGTACTCTAAGTTCCCTATGAAAAATAACCGAAGGTGAATTAGGAATGTGATAAATTAAAGAAAGCAAGAGGCTTTAGAAAGCATAGAGATTGGAAAATGTAAAAAGAATATGCACAGTGACAAAGGCCTTATCGCAAATATTCCTCTTTTGGTTAGTAGGTGGTGGTTTGTCGAGTCGGGACAGAATGTAGATAGGGCTGACGGGATTGGTTGAATTCGTTGAACCATGACATTAGTTTGATATAGATGCATTCTATTTACTCCAGTTTTAATTATGTCCAGATGGTGCCAACATGGTTGGTGAAACGTGCATCGAGTATAGTATTCGAGTATTTGTAGAACTATTTCATTCCCATGAATTCCGACTTACAATTGTGAATTCTGAGATACAGTTGTGAAATCTGAAAATATATGAATAGCGTGGCCTTTCTACGCTTTCGTAGCATTCGAAAAGGGCTGCTAAAAATAATTAAATAACATTTCACCGTCGCACGTCGTCCAATTAATTGTACATTTAATTATTAAAAATACTTTTGAATTCGTTGTTTGTTCATTTTTACAAACCTTAATATCGATATTAGGTAATAAGCTGGCTTGTTATTAAAGAATCCATGTATCAAATTTCATGTATATTCGTAAAAATATTGCAATGCCATATTAGATCTGCCATTTTGAATTCTTAAATTTTGCCGTCAGATTCGATATAAAAAATAATCTTGTTTCCACTGTTTGCTCACCGTGTAGCTTGATGAAACTATTATGGGACCATCGTCTTGCCATACCTTGCAGGTTGCAAAAGAAATAGATAAATAAATTGCATAGAAGTCGTTTAAGTAAATGCAGAGTAATGATTGAACAAACCTAGGAACATACAAAAAAATAACATGCATACACGAGTCTAAATGAGAAAATCCTTTTTTTGAAGTCTGTTAAAAACGAGCATCTTTGCAAATTCTCTTTGGGCCACTAATTTTTCTCCTAACATTACAAATAGATTATTTTTGCTGCGCTAATATTTAACACAAGAAATAATAAATGGAACAGAAATTGATCGATTGCATTGCTTTTATAGAGAGAAATTTCCTTCCATGTTCGGAATTTGAATAGCGAACAAGCATAAAATTCTTCATAAACAATACTGGAGTTCTTAAGTTTTCGGGCTAGCGGCAAATTAAATTCCAAATATCTCTAATTAAATCCAGAGTAAAGGGGCAGGACAATGGTAAGATATTTATGCTGAGACCTGAATGTGACAATCTATTGTTAATAGAACCCTTTGAGAGCTCTAGTCCAACTACTAAATTATGGGTACACACGATCCGTTTTCCAGCGACTGCATTAAGGAGCAGGGGTGCGAGTCATAATTTATATGAATAATAACAATCCAGACGATTTTATGTATACAATACAGAATTTTATCTCGCTGCATATGCATTGCTGTTATTAGAAATTCTATAGGTCGGAAAATTGTATAAATTAAACCTCGGCCGTCTGTTTCGTATATTTGGCGCGTATACACAATAAGTCACTGAAAATCATAATCAGTTTCTGAATACTGGATTGAAATTAAATTTATATTTTAGATGGAAGATGATTGTTACAAGTAGTTACCGGGGCATTATAGTATGGTCGATAGTTGAACACACCTTGCACTTTTTGATGAAAGCATGAAACTTGGCAGAGTTGTAGGGTAGACCCCAAGAGTGATTTAAGAGTTGTAGACAAATCCGGAACCCGCGACGAGTCACGTAATGCGGGTTGCCTACTGAGGATACGAATTTTTCTCAACATCGCTGTATTAAGGCCATTTTGATGGGGATTTCAATGGGGAATACTTACAAAGTTCTTATTTAGTCTCTCTGTCGGTACAGAGATCCCACCGGACCATAAGTAGACACGTTTATGTATTTTGTCTACCTTCCAGGGGCGTTTTCTCTAAATAGACATCTAGTATATTTGGTCTGAGGTAGTGCATCGGGTTTCTTTGCCGTTTTTAGCAAACAAAATAAATAAAAATGATTGGAACGCTCTCGAAATGGCTTATTAAACTTAGGTTTCAGAGAGGAAGTCCCTAGAAGAGATTCTTACAATCAGATGTAAACACTGCTTTGCGCTGTGCGCGACCAACATGCACTAGCTTAGGCTGAATAGACTGTAATTGTTATTTTAAGGGTCGATTCAGGAGCAAATTATAAAGCTGAAGTCATGAGTTTGAACGGAGCTCAGATTTAATATTTTCTAATGTAAATTCTCAATTAAGAATGACAAAATCGTGAACAATCGTATTAAGAACAAAAGAAGAAAAAGAAAATTTTTACACAATAGTATATTGTGTATTTAGGTGTGAAAGCAATACATTCCCGGACGACGATGCAAATTGTTGGCCGAGGCGCTAGTCGAGGCCAACAAGCATCGAAATCCGGGAATATGCATGCTTTCACACCGAAGTACACATACTATTTTTTCTGAAATCACAATCAATATTATTAGAAATTAAGAATTTGTATTAATGCATAACATTTCTTCATTACAATCTAACTGCTTACTAATAAATGCAATTTTAATGTGAGTTGGTTTGTCTGCGTGTATTTATTTACTGTCTAAAATATACATAAAAAACCATACGGGAATGTTACTTTCCCGACCTAGTCCGGGAAAGTAACATTCCCGTATGGTTTTGTTGATCATTGCTTGGCAACGGATCTTTTCCGGTCTGTTTTCTGATAGTTTCTTAGCAACGGACTAAAATACTGGAATTGTGCATTTTTCGATCTGAAATCGTCCCGAAAATGTAGACATTGCCGATCGATTTCAGAAAAACATATATTTCTTTAAATCTATATACACTCGCCTTTACAAAGATACAAACTTGAACATTTGATTTCCCTTTTGTGACATTGGCATCGGCCCTTTGTGCAGCCCTTTTTCCACTTACATCTCACCAATTCCAGGCAGGCCTTTGCAGCAATATGTTGAATTGTCCACACAGCTACCCAATCGTTGTCATTTTTCTCCCATTCATAATTCATAGTTTGATGTTCTTGGCAGATCTGGCATAAGTTCCAAACTGTGCCCCCAAACATGTTCCCCCTGATAAAGGGTCCTCATTGTGTGCAATTTTAAGGCGTCGTAGGTGGGAGGAAGGTTTTCTATCTGCCGCTTTGTATGTGTAAATAGTTTTTTTCGGCACTTATTAACTTTGTCACAGGCCATAAATCTGTAACAAACAAGATTATTTACGTTAAGAACATTTTTATTTTCGAATCCAAAATTTACCTACTTTTATTTTGGAACTTACTTGTCATAGAGTGTGACAACAAATTTTTCTATGCGATCCATAGCATTTTCTAAATCTCCGCTTGCCGCCACAAGGAAACCGTTAGTGATTTCTGAATACATTTTCCAGGCTTGGACAGCCGTTTTCTTGCCTCTACCCTCAAATGATGAGACTGAATCGCATCCGGTGATCGCATGGAAGACCGAAAGGATACAGGATTTTTGTGGACCTGGAAACAATAAAACATAATATTCAGCAACTGGTCACTAGCAGAGATCTTTTATCATTCTCTAACGTTTTCCTTACCTAGGATTTCTGCTAGAACATGTGCAGCAATATATTGGTGGCTCGAGTTGTTAATATGAACCCAGAGCTCTTCGTGTTGTGGGATTTTGCGGACACAACTGATAGCTATTATCAGGACGTCAGTGTCTACAGTCCGAAGCAGCACCTTCGTGTATCCTTGCTGAACGGCATCTAAGACATGTACCATGATCCTGATGTCTCCCTCTTCAAGGCTACATGGATACAAAACGCCGTTCGTGTCTCGGTTTGAGTTTGAAACGACCAAGTCTTCGATAGTCGAGTAAACCTCTTTTCTATCTTGATTTATTTCAAAACAACTTGTTGCAAGAAGTTCCTCCTTGTTAGTGGCGTCGCGAAGAAACAAAGGCCAACTTTTCGGGATTCTCGTGGACAAACTAACACGGGTGCGTTCACCGATGCCTCTTTTTTCCCGGGTGTGGTTCAAGCTGTCCTGATAGTACCTATCCCAAACAAGATCTATTCGAGAAGCGGGTGACAACTTTTTTTTATATGTGGAACAAATATGTTCTGGATATATTCTTGACCCGCCCGGACCAAAACTTTGCAATGGACATGGGGCTCTGTCGCTGCAGTGCTGTTAGGACTGTCATCTGCCAGACACGTAGTTAACATTGCCTTATTACACGATCGCATCTCCTGTCTAATCGAGAGTGATGGCGGGGAAGGCTCGTTTTCATGGGCAAAGAAAACATCCACATTACCAGTCCGATGCTTACATGTGGCAATGTATAAGTCACTAAACAAATTGCAATTGTTTATCAGAGATGTCATTTTTGCGCTTGTCTTACAAAGTGGAGGCCTATACATGAAAATAGGAAACTTTTGCTAGATGGAGTCTGTAAACTCCTAAGTTTTTGTTTTCAACCTCTCCTCTACAAACGAGATATACTGAGATTCGCCTTCATTTTCAATGTTCATAACAGTATTAACTAAGCACGCTGAAGAACCTTTTGGGGAAAAGATATTGAATAATTCGGTGCTTTCTTCGAGAAATGGAGAAACAGTATTTATGTCAATAGCTTCTTGTGGAAGTTTATTATACTTTATAGTTTAAACAAAGAAAAGCCAATTTAACACTTATCACTTATATTATCATTATATAGACGTCTTCTATATAATGCATTAAAACTCGAGAACACAATATAGAACGATGTTTACATTCTCTTCACAACAACAATGAAGCAGACCATTTACGTGCCCATCAGCGCATCGCTGCTAACTTAACACTCGCAACAGTAGCCAACTGTATCTTCCACCACATATTTTGAAAAGAAACGGATATTCATTGTACTTTTGGGGTCATTTTGGAGCACGTGGGCCATCAAGGTAAAAAATATAACAAAAAGCATTAAACAACGTTTTCTTAAAACGATAACTTACTTTAATTTTTTTTTTAAGTTAAATGCCCCTGGAAGGTAGGCAAAATACATAAACGTATCTATTTATGGTCCGAAGGGATATCTGTACCGACAGAGAGACTAAATAAGAACTGTGTAAGTATTTCCCATTGAAATCCCCATCAAAATGGCCTTAATACAGCGATGTTGAGAAAAATTCGTATCCCCAGTAGACAACCCGCATTACGTGGCTCGTCGCGAGTTCCGGATTTGTCCACAAGTCTTAAACCACTCTTTGGGGTCTACCCTACGACTCTGCCAAGTTTCATGCTTACATCAAAAAAATGCAAGGTACCCCCCAAATATTGCAACTAACGACGGTACTATTATGATATTAATATCGATAATGAACTATGGAACTAATCTATAAATGTCTATTTTTTGCACACGAAGTGCGATAATATAAAATTGATCTGTCAAATCAGTCACCAGGTTTCAATTGTGGTATTAATTAATTATGAATACCTTGGAAACTGGTTTCCAGTTGAGCAATACAATCACAAATATGATCGGAGTAAATATTTCATAAATATTAAACAAAGCAGAACATTGGCAAATATTTAAAAATCGTAATACCAGTATGATATACAGGGTGTTTCACTAACACTACATAGATCAGTATTTTCCAATATGCAAAAAAGGGTAATAGTAGACTCAGAAGAAGAATTCGAAGAAGTCTAGAAACGTGTCCCGTGGAACATTGAAAAATAAAAATGTACTGATTGCACAGTTATATAGACTTGACATGTATATGCACCCCGCCTAAATTCGCCTGGCGATATCGGTGTCCAAACAACCCCCAGGGGTGAAAAACCGAAAAAAATGGAAAATTAGATATTTGCTTCATCTTTCTAGCAGTTTTTTAATTTCTGGTGAATTATCCATAGTAACAAAGGTATGGCTATTTATATGCAATGTATTGTTTAAAACGTAAAATATTTCGTAAAACCTTGCGAGGCTCTCTTATTATGCGAATATTTATTTTGTTTTCGCAAATTCGTTCCACTCGTGATTGTAGACAGACCAACGAAAATTTTAAAAATTTAAGAAGAATAAAAGTTGTAAAGTGTACGTTACAACTTTTATTCGATCGAAGATTCGATTACTTTTCTCAGTTTTAAATTTCGATCATAAATAAGCGAGTTATGAATTAAATAGTTAGTTGTCTAAATTATGCCTCAACCCCAGTTGCTAGATGAAGATTTTACAATAATTGTGTAAATATATAAGAGTATTTAATAAAAAAAAAAACACTAAAAAGATGTAATTAACAATTTTCTACATGCCAGTATTACATGCTTTCACGCGTGAATATATGGAGCTTCGCGGGCCGCGTGACGAACGGGTAGGCATCTTAGAACGACGGGAAATGTAGAAGCTGAGTGAGAAACAGGCAACTGGGGTTGAGGCATAATTTTGACAACAACTATTTAATTCATAACTCGTTTATTTATGATCGAAATTTAAAACCGAAAAAAGTAATACGCTACAACTTTTATTCTTATTAAATTTTTAAAATTTTCGTTGGTCTGTCTACAATCACGAGCGGAACGAAATTTGACAAAATAACAAAATAAATATTAGCATAAGAGAGCTACGCAAGGTTTTAGGAAATATTTTGCGCTTTAAACAATATATTTCTTTTGCACATAAATAGAGATAACTTTGTTATTTGACGTATCAGCACATTTTTACCTTTGAGTGTTCCATGTTCCATGGAAGTCAAAAAAGATCTTATATTCAACTCTACTATAATGAAGTAACACTTATGTGCAATTATTTATGACAAGTAATTGCATCGTCTATTGCAGTTTTGGCGTCGCGACGCAGAGAAATAATTATTCAATGATAGGAAATTATGATATGTGTATGGTATTTTTAATTTTTAACTTTTTTTAAAGAATATATTTTTCATTTAATTTTAATTTTACTTTTATACAAACTAGTTGGTTTGTATTAGCAAGCTGTAACATTTAATAAGAGGCCTAATCTAATGTCTCAATATGTCAAAACCGTTTATTGTTTTATTTAGTTTTTAACTTTCTGTCAGTGTGATTAAATCAAATTGAACCATTGATTGCACTTTGAAGAGATAGATTACTAATAACATTTTCCAGTGGGCAGCACTGAGTGCACATCGTGCGCATGCAAATTACGACATACAGTCCACGAATTTTACAACAATGACACTAATGACAGTGTCACTGACTCATTGGAATGTAGGTTATCTACCACATTATATCGATTATTTCACTCATTAACGAATGCTCGTTTTTTGACAATATTGCACCAATCATATGTCATTATTAGTAGCAAACTAACCTAGATCAGCTTTTGACAGTACCAACTCGAAAAATTGATTGCTCTATTTTTTTGTATCGACAAATATTATCTCGGTAATATTTTGATCTACGTCATGTTTTGTTTCGTGAATTTTGTTTCGCAAATAAGATAATTCGTACTTTTAAAGTTTATCTATAAAATGTCTTCTCTAGCTTATTGTTAATGTTAATGGGCTCATTCAATGAATTTTATTTAGTAGTTGTTACTTCTTGTGGATAAAGTATTATTTAAAATCAGGCAATGTTGAAAATTTCAGATGAATCCGACATGTGGTTCTCGAAATATATGACTTCTAAAGAGGGAATTGGAAGCGCGGTGCGACCAACATCGTGACGTCAGAAACGGTCGCGCAACATATCAAAGCTCGTGCATTCCGCTTGAGATCGTCGAGTCTTTCTCTGCGCGACTAGCTTGTTTGTATCAAGTGACGTCACGGTCGAGATTCGGGTGCGGTCCATGTTTATAATTTTTTTTAGACGATTTACAGGTCTCACAAAATTCTAGTTTTTTGCACAGGGTCTTAGAATTTTAAGATCTTTCCGATAGTCGAATAAAAAAAAGTGCTAAATGAGCCCATTGTTAACGTAACTTGTAAATTGTAGTATTGTATTATATACGTAGCAATATAATAATATAAACATAACATAAACCCACCACATAAGTTGACACCCTCAATTTCAAAGCCAAGGCTGTCTGGAATATATAGGCTGGGGACAAGTTAAACACAGCTTTCAATGGCTTATAATAACGTAATTACAAATTAATTATCACAACTAAAATTAAATACAAATACCTACCAAGCAGGCAAATTAATTATTTCATGTCAAACACAAATGATATTTACGTACGGTACACTAATTCATCACAAAGTAACAGCACGTTAATAAGCGGAAAATCAAAACTATGCACTAACACTATACATTATAATTCATTGTACTTAAGTTTTCTCTACTTAAACAAGCAAACTTTACCTTTAAAATTACTTAAATTAAAAAATAAGAATTAAATAGATAAATATATATTAATAAACACTTTAATATAATCATTTTAAAAAAGTTCATTGAACACGTAGTTAATTATAATGTAGCCTTACTAGATGGCGGTACTATTTCATCTGATGCCGGCAACCTTAGAACATAAAGGCGGGAGATTGGTAAAATGCAGTGGTGCTTTCTCTCTGTCTTTACTCGTAGTGAGATTGGTTGAAACGTTCCCGGGAACTCTTTACAGTGAAAACCAGTCTATGCGTTACAATACCTATGATTTAACGTAATGTATTGTTTTTCTGCAGCTGCTTTTGTTAAATATGTATACCTACTTTGTTTTTTACCAGATGAATCGCTTTGGAAATGCGTTTTTATGTTATACATAAACGACAAAATTGAAGGCAAAGGTCAGTAAACTCTAAAAAATGACAAGAAAACGTCTGAAGTAAATGAATTACAAAACATAATATTAAAGATGTACTTAATGAATTATTTATTTGTGAAATATTCTCCCCAAATACCACTCATGCTTTTAAGTTTTATCTATAAATTTTTGCTCAAGTTAAGTTGCCAAAAGGTAATATAACTCGTGCAAATTGACAATTTATTATCAAAGATTAAATCCCTCGCTCTGAAGCGCTCGGGATTTAATCAGATAATAAACTGTCAATTTACACTCTTTATACAGGGTTCATAGTGGCCTGGAGAACCTGGAAAAGTCAGGGAATTTGAAGTTGCCTAAAAATGTCAGGGAATTTGGAAACTTTATTGAGAAATCAGGGAATATTAGTACTAAATGCAGCAATTTTCTTACATATGCTTCCAAAAGTATTGATGCTTGAAACATACATCATTGTAGACAAAAAAAAACTGATGAGTATTTAGACGAGGAAGGAGCCCCACTAAATTCCATAGTAACTCCAGGAAATTTAAACCATCAATGTTTTTATTGATTTTTGTCAGTTCCCAAACAATATTTATCGTAAGCTTGGTACTAAGATTAGGTTGATATTTTGTTTATAAAAGCATGTCATTCAGTTTTTCCAAATTTTATTCGAGTTACAATTCCAATTCATATTATTTCAGATCAAGTTACACAATTCGCAAAGCAAAAATTGATTTAGAAATAAAATATCTATACAATAGACGAAGTGTGCTTGAAATAGCATACGGCCTTTTCAAGAAATACCTGTAAGTTAAGTAATTTAAAGTATGAGCAATGGTGTGATTTTCAGAAAAATATGTTTGTAACAAACTATAAAGAAAATGTCTTCACAAAATAAGCTCAAAAAATTAACCGCCGAAGGAGAGAAGGTTCCTCAAAAAGTCATCAATATTGTGGAAAATCATCCCTCACAGTAGTTTGATAAAGATGAACAAGAGATTAAAATTCCTTCCTCTGACGGAGTTTTAGAAGAAATTATAGCAAATGTTGAAAGTTCAATTCAGTACCTGGTTCGAAGGGATTTATCAGAGAGACATGCAGAAGACAAATATCTTCAAATATTATTATTAAGAGAAAAAAACTAAAATACACAAAATAAAGAAAAATTACACAGGCACACAAAAAAAAGTAGTCTGTTTCTGGGACTCCAATGGATAACCTCCATGTATTTCGACGTACTGATTCGTGTTCAACACATCGAAATACATAGGAAGTCTCAGAATCAGACCACTTTTTTTGTTGTCATAAAAAAAATGGTATGTGTGGAGCTAAAGGGACACCTGATTCGTGTTCAGCACTGGTTACCCAATGCCTCTATAAAAAACTTGGGAGAAATCCATTATCGAAAATGATCAATGAAGTTAGAAATACATTTATAAATTGAAGGAACCTTACACCAAGCATAAAAGATCGGTTGCGTGTATCTGACCCAACAGTACCTAGATTATTCTCTTTGCCAAATATACATATACCAGGAAAGTGGGTGCCCCCCATTATTTCCGTAATCTCATGAATCATTTTTGCTTTCAATTTAATAATACGCTCTTCGAGCAATATGCAAGGATTGCAATGGGAAACTCTGTCATCTTTCAGTGCCAATCTATTCATGAGCAGGTTCGAAAGAGAGATAATGAAAGAATATTTTCTTGGGAAATGGTTGAGATATATGGATAATATATTAGTGGAAGAAGTCGGAAAGTATGTAAAATCGTGCTAAAGTTATGAAACCTATTCTCCTCCGTTTTCGAGGGTGTTGAATACGAATAACAAGGTGAAAAAAGTTTTTGGCCATGCACACTTTAATGGCCAAAACCACCCCTTTTTGCTTATTTCTCATATGACAGCTTGGCATCGACTATTTTTGCAGGGATTCTTTTTTTTTTTTAAGACGTTTACCTCCTCCGTTCTGGAGGATACTAATCAAGGACAATGGTAAGAGTGAATTGTAATAACCTCAGGTGGTTTGTTTACCCCCCGGGTGAAAAATTGATTTTTGTAATTTTCTAATTTGTATATTGAGTGGGAGTGGTTTCAAAGTCACCATTTGTCAGTTTTATATCCTCATCAAAAATGAACCTATCCTCGCAAAGACTTCGGGTATAAAATTTAGGAAGTTTACAGCATTATCATAACTATTATCATTGGATTCATTTATTTCTGTGCTCGGGTCATCTTCATCCTCTGCCGCACAATTCTCACAAAATTTATCTTGACAAGTCTTACAAAAAACCCTACATCGTAAACCCAATTTTATACATTCGCATCGTTTCGCACATTCGCTCTTATAATTAAAATTATAGTCTTTAAAAAGCCGGAGTCCCACGGCCTGTGACTTGGCAAACCTCGAGTTACTCGAGGTTCGTACCTGTGGATTTGTGATCGGTCGAATTCCAAGCCACGCGCATTCCCACGACGAAAGGCTCGGCAAATCTCGAGTAGCCTCGAGACGACCACTTCTCGTCGATACACCATTACCAGACGTGTTAAAGTCAGTTTCAATTATTTCGTTGTTCCTCAGTTTAAAATTTTTTTGGTTAATGAAAATAGTTTTCAATAAAAATGAATAAAGTTTATGAATCGGACAGTGACGAGGAAGTAGCGTGTGCCGCAGCGGGTTATATATTGTCCACAACAGGGTGTGGGAACGGATGCACGAGTCGTACTGAGGCTTGTCATCCATCGATCCACAAGCCTTTGATGTTCGAGAATTTATCGACATTTCACGGGAAAGGTCAAGCCATCCCGAGTCACCTCGAGCAATAACGAATATTTACGTTCCCATGGCGCGAGGTATGACAAACTTCAGACCAGACTCGCCAAGTCACACGCTGGCTTAAAAATGGGAAGTCAGGAACCAATTGATCTTCTGAAAATTTTGGTTCTAAGCAACCGTTATTTGATATATTCATTCACCTCGAGGACACAAAATTTGCCCAGAAAACAGTAAAGGCGGCGAAAACTAAAATGATAGTACGAGTCCCTAATATCAGCGGCATACGCACTAATCGCTCCCAGAGAAATGGATAGACTCTCAACGCGCTAACCCCATGCCCACGATGTACCTCCAGAAAAATTGATGGACAAATAAAATGAGAGTACGAGTCCCTAATATCAGCCAAGTCGCTACCTATTATTATTATTATTATGAAAGGTGAAGGAAGGGTCCAGCTAGCGTAAAACCATTTTTTTCTTGATCAGCATCCTCGGTGGGGGGGGGGGGGGGTGTAAACGTCTTTAACAAGAAAAAAAAAAGAAAATTGTGCCCCCCTAACAGGGTGGATTCCACCTCTAAGGGCGTTTTAGAGAGTTTTAATTAAGACTGTAGCTGAGAACAATGAATATCCTAGTTTAGTTGATAAATTAATTAGGAAACACAAATTTAAACAAACCCTCTGGGATTCTTCGAACTTTCAAACCAAACGGAATACAGAATTTGTATCAATTCCATATGAATCCCGGTTTATCCGTGATCTAAGCGGGATTTTTTTTAAACTGAGATATGACAGTTATCCATCCATCGGGTATTGAATTGCAGCGACTTGTAGACAACCCAAAGAATAAAATTGACTCAAACGAAAATAGTAGGTACGGGATTTATGAAATTAGTTGTATGGATCCTTCTGAATCTTCGTTATTGTATGAGATATTCTGATTTTAATGAACAGTCCTACATCTGATAATATATAATATGTATTTCTACTTCTTCATTTTATTTCCAACGTCATGGCAGATATTTTGTGAGCTTGCATTTCTCTTCCTTCGCTGTAGGAAAACGTCTGACATCAGATCATCTGATCATCTGTATGTTTGTCTGTTTATAATGCTGATCTTTGTGCACCTCTTGATCTTTCTGTCATAATAAACCACTTTAGTTCATTTTACTATTTTCTCATCGAAGAGAATAGAAACTTGCAAAACTGGTACTCTAATCAGAAGTCCAATTTTTGCATAACTCTGGCAAACTACGATATTAACACTCATCATGAATTTTTGAATGAAAATGTCAAAGACATTTCCAATGTTTTTCATAATTGTTTAGTTGAATAATTGCAGAGATTAATCTTATGTAAACTCGACTGCTTGTAAATATTATTATTGAATTTATTATATAAGTAGCTATTAAACTATACGGATTTAGTAGAATTTTTTAGTATCAAAGGTGTGAGGTACTGGCGACAGTACCATTTATAAGTCTGCTTATACAATACCAGACCTACTTAACATTCAAGGACAATAAATGTTCTACAACCCTCGTACGCATACCCACATGCTCTAAAAGAGCGTCGAATTATGTTAAAAACGCACCGAGAGAGTTGTGGTGGGGTCCTGCACTTGCATATCGGCTACTAGCACTACTTCCCGGCTCAGATGAAAGAATTAAATTATCAGTTCGTTGACCCTCTGATAGGGGAGTAGTCGACCGGCCTTTATTTTCCACACATTCTCTCCTGCTCTCTTGTTTCATGCTAAGTGTCGTCCGTCCATTGTTGTTATTATTTATCATCTTTACTTTGTTATTCACAGCGGCGTCATGTATATGTTAATGTTGCTTAAAAATTTTACACTTGTAGGTAAATATAATGCGTACGATTTCTAAATGTGTGAGGTAGATAATTTGAAGAATGATAAGGAATTTTAAATGAGTTTTTTATACCATGGTTATTATTCATGAATATTCAATGAATAAAAATTGTTCCTTGGTGAGAGTTTCGTTGTTGGTGTGAATTTGATTAGTACGCGTAAATAAATTGGTTTTGTGTATGAAACGTTTTTAACAGAAAAGAGCCTATATTTAATTGTGACATCTCATCAGATCATCAGTTTTAGTTTTAATGTTACTATATAAAGAAAAGAAATAATGGATTAGCATTAATCAAGTACTAGATTGACTCCGTCGAGATTCGACGGAGTTTAAAAATGTATCTCAGAAGTGATTCTTTGGACTTACTCCCAGCACTCACATTTTCTAGAAACAAAGGAGTACCTATTATACATCTTCCGTCTAGTTAATTATTTTATTCTTTTAGTGACCACCCTGTATATCTTTTTCTCTAAAAATAAAATAGGTTTCTTCCTTAGCAATTGTGTTTTAACTAATAGTACAGTACCTAGAGGTAAAAAATATATAAAATTTCGGAATAATTTCATATGTAATGATAATTTTTCTTTATGGGTTATTATTGTAGTAACAGATATAGTCTTCGGTTTCTATATGGTCCTCGAGGGGTGAAAACCACCCCTAAATTTAAATATTCAATATTTAAAAAAGTGTTACTAATTTATACGTAGAATAGTCATGTTTTTGGGATCACAGATTACGAATCTGAACTCAGAATCCAAAATGGCGGCTCTAATATGGCGGATGGAATTTGTTCTAAAATAAGTGTTTTAAACGAACAAAAAATAGAGCATCTAGGTGGTGATATTAACGAAAAACAGCATTTTTGAAAAAAAAAAAAGAATTACTGAGCAATTACAATAATAAAATGGCGACATTTTGTTAGAAAAATCGTGAAAAAGCCCCTTATATTGACCTATCGACCATAACTTCCTTATTTTTTATGATGTAGAAAAACGAAAAATCATTTTAAAGATTGATTAATTTATCTTTAATTTTGTTCCTTAGAATTGTTGATGGAAGTATCACAGTTTCTAAGATATTCAACATTTTAAACTAAATAATTGATCCTAAAAACGATGGGATGTCATCTATAAAATAAATGTCTCCGAAACAATTAACCCTACACAAATATTTGAATAAGACAAATTCATTCTCAGTTTATATGTTTCTTCTTTGATATCCGCCATATTTTCTCTAAAACTAATTTATGAAGATATTTGCAGAGAAACAAAAATGTTTTTTCTAAAATCCTTTACAGTTTAAAATGCAACTTTTTTCCAGCTGTAAACGCTGTAAGCGGACGAAAAAATTTGAGCGGCAAGGTCATACTATATAGTAACTAAAAACTGTATGTGAGAATGTATTTTTTTTAATTACTTACTACTTACATTAACAAAATGGCGGCGTTTTTATTAAAAAAAAAATGTGAAAAGTATATTGGTTCTGTCACAACTTCTTTGTTTTTGATGCTATACAAATAGACGAAAAATCATTTGAAAGCCTAATTATTAGTCTTTCATTTTTGTTAATAACGTTTTTAACCTAAGTGCCATAGTTTCTAAGATATTTAACATTTAAACTAAGTACTTCGTCTTATAAACGTTCGTATGCTACCTTCATACTTCCAGATCTCTGAAACCATTAACAGAAAATTAAAACAAATTAAAACCAAACGAAATTCATCCTAAATTTAGTAGCTTTCTTATTTGTTTCCAGCATGTTTTCGCTCAATTAATACCTTTCGAGTTATTTGATGAAAACCTATTTGAATTACCTAATTTCCAAACTAAAATCCCAATTTTCTAGTCGTTGGAACTTAAAGACTATCGTTTACTAGTGAAATATTTTTGTCGAACTCCTCTATACGTTTCCTTAAATATATAAGGAATAAAAACCAGACTGAAACCAACAGCTATTCTCCGAACTAATGCCCCGCCGAGCGCTGAATTACGAATTACAAGCCTGGCCGCGTTATGTTCAATAACTGTGTATTGCCACAAAACGCTAAAGTTTCGATTTTAACAGACACCAGCTGAAAGACTTATTCCTACTGAAAGGAGCTCTCGTACCAGCCACTCCATACCATTGCAGACTGCAGTTTCGAGCTATTGGCTCTCGTCAGTGCAAGGTAGGTCTGAGATGGCTGGAACGAGGCATTTGTTCACTTTTGGTACATGACGAGATTTATAAAACCACGACATGCAGCAAAAATGGCAGGCTCCATCTAGCGGCTAATGTCTATTACAATCGAAACAACAGTAGCCCTGACATGGGCAGGGCATAGTTAGTAGGTATGCTTTTAGAGGGCAGAATATTTACTAGTGAAATATTTTTGTCGAACTTTTATTCGAATTATAATTAGCTTTAAATATTATTTTTCGAACTAGGGTCAAAGCTCTCGCTATTATTATCGCTTCCATACACCCGAAATAAATATTTAGGAAATAATTTACTAATGCAATGCAATTCAACATCAACATATTTACCATCTAACGATAACAAATTTTCATATTCAGTTAAATTGTTAATGGACTGTGTACAACAAAACCTTCATAATGTTCATTTGAAATTTTTTCGACGACTCGAATGATCATCATTATTAAAGAAATAGCGCCAAATAAGCAATTGCAAATGGGAATAACATATTCCAAGATGAAAAAGAGATATTCTTCAAAAAATAAACAAAAGTACTTTATCTTAGAAATGAATAAAACAAAAATGAAAAGGCGTAAATAAATTCGATGTTTTCAACTGCAGTGCGTGATACACACGCTGTCCCTAGCGTTGGTAGCTTCTACTTATCCGCTCGGGTCTCCTCATTCTACTGTTAAACTGTGCCCACAATATCTAATTTCTCGCGAACATACGGTATTTGATGTAGAGGGTGCCATAAGTACGAAACGCTTATAGCTTGAATGCAGGTCTTGATTTCTTTATTTCGTTTTTACGTATGAAAATAACAATTTAAAAATATTCGTGATGACACAATCTATGGATAGAGGAGCTTTGCTTAAAAAAAAAGAATGATCAAAATCGGCCCAGTGACAGCCGCTGATGAAACCAGAGAAGAACCGAACAGTATTTTAAATAGAGTGTTTTAAAAATATAGATTAGTGTTAATATCGAGGTTAATATAATATGATCACTAGATATATCAAATATTTTCAACAGATACGTACCACGATGAATGCAAATTGCGACAAGTAACAAAAGACATACAACGCAAATTATTGCCCTTCTATGTGATTGAAAGGCTAACAATGGACGATTTTATTGATGATATCAATACTATTCAATAGCGCCCGATGTATGCCATAACACGATACAACTAGCCAAAAATATATGCTGCAATGGAAACTCTAAACAAAGGTTGTTGCACTAAATCAATCTTTTAGTAGATTCCGTGTTTAATAAACAGCGTTTCCTCTTAAAACCTCGTTTGGTTACGGACATGCCGAAGATATAGCGCAGTCGAGGTGTAGGGTCGCGATCGCGGTGGCTACATCGATGTCATCTATTTGTAAAACAAACATGCATATTGAAATGTGGTCGCGCATACCGAAGATGCTAGCACCAATTCAGCCTCGCCATTTATGTCGAGGTCTAGCGCGATGTCACGGTCGATAAAAAAGTTTGTTTTTCCATCGGTGTAGCAAGGAAGGCACCGTGGTAGCTTGCACCTGGTTGGTTCACTCAGATTACGTGGTATCCTTCCACTCGACTGCATACTTCCCAAACTTCTAACACTGAAAGGATAAACCTCCCTGGCATGTATAACCATTGTCCTGGCATCGATGTAGCGACCACGGCCTCTACCGCGACCACGACATCCACCGCGATGTATTTTTTGGCATATCCGTACCTTTAGAAACATGTAAACGTTGATAATAAAATCTTATAACATTATTATGTCATTTAATAAAATACGTACGTTTCAAATGACGACATTAAAACGGCAGTTTGCAGAGAAGTTAATCATAAAACCATGAAGAATAGAAAGATACGTATGCTTTTAGAGGGCAGAATACTATTAAAATATTTTTGTCGAACTCCTCTATACATTTCCTTAAATATATAAGGAATAAAAATCAGACTGCAACCAAAACACAAAACGCTAAAATTTCGATTGCAATAGACACCAGCCGAAAGACACTTGAAAGACACTAGTAGGTTGCAGTTTCGAGCTATTGGCTCTCGTCAGTGCAAGGTAGGTCTGGAATGCCTGGAACGAGACCCTTGTTCACTCTTCGTACATATAAAACCATGACATGTAACAAAAATGGCAGTCTCCATCTAGCAGCTAATCTCCATTACAATCGAAATAGCCAGTAGCCCTAACATGAACACAGTTAGTAGGTATGCTTTTAGAGGGCAGAATATTTACTAGTGAAATATTTTTGTCGAACTCCTCTTATACATTTAATTAAAATATAAGCAATAAAAACCTGACGTCTGACGACACTACCGTTTTTGCGGCATTTAGAAATAGTCGAAGCTTGATGTATTCCTTCCACATCCAGTAGAAGCATAGTAACAAAAAAAAAATTGAAATTTTCGTTGTTGAAATAGGCTTAACATGTTTAGAGAATATTATTTAGGTATTATGCAAATCACAGCCTACACACCCCCTTATTTACCAGGGGGTGTGTAGGCTGTGATTTGCATAATACCTAAATAATATTCTCTAAACATGATAAAAGCAACTAAATAAAAAATAATTAATTGTAAAAAAGGCTTAACATATCATGAAACGTCGAGATTTTAAGTTTGAGCAAAAAAGTTTCTGTCGGTCTGATTTTTGTTTGTGTGCACGATTACTCTGGAACCGTTTAAAATATTGACTTGAAATTTGGTGTACGTATGTATTTTAATAAGATCTGGAACTAGATTATATTTTGATCTTATTCCGTTGAAGGGTTGGGGGTAAATTGGGGTAAATGCAGGTAAATATGTAAATCAAGCAAGTAAGAGTGCATAAAATTGGTATTTAGTATATATAAGAGATGCTAAGGTCTCAAAAAAATTTTTGGCTTTAGCCACTTCCATTACCCACTATTAAAGGGGGTAACAAAAAAATATAAAATTGTTATATAGTGTGTACAAGAACCAAAGGCCTCAACATTTTTTTTTTACTTTAACTGAAAATATAGATCTACATTATGTTGAAATGCGAACTTAAACAGAATATATTAATATATAAAATATAGAAGAATATTTTTATGTTAGAATAGGCTATATCTAGTTAAAAAGATACAACGAAATGTAGGATATCAGCATTCTTATGTAAGCAGCAAAAAGACCATCTTTGAAGTTCGTAAGAGATAATATATTCAGTCTGTATTGAACACAAATGAGACTATGACCAATGAAGGCTTTAACATGAACAACAGGTTGTTTTATTGATAAATGAACAGTATTACACTAAAAATTAATTTTTGTTCGTCACATGCTACTATTATTTTTGTTATCTCTTGTTTTATTATTATTATTATTATTATTTATTTACAATACATTTTTGTAAAATATATATTTTAAAAACTTGTTAATTTCTTATATATTATATTATATTATAATTTATTTACTTATGCTAAATTAATTCTTGAATTCGTCTTTAGTTTCGTCATTTTCTGAGAATAAGAAGAAGAAAGAAGAGGTTGCGATTATGATTTATTTCAATATTCTGTTTTCGCCGATTATGCACAACCCCGATGAGAGTTCACATTATGTACAATATAATCACACATTCGCTCGCATTATCCTGAACTAGTTCTCTACTTAATGCTGTCAAGTAACAGTGAATTTTGTCTTAATTACAAAACGACTCCCGGAAGCGTTTTGATTATTAAAAAAAATAAGTCTGTAGGTTGGTCGGTCTTGTTAATGCTCAATTAAAAAACATATTATGGGCAATTATACCTTAAATTAACTCAGTAACTGCATTCGACATCGTAATCGTTTTGTACAAACCGGACGCGACGATTTAACGGAACTTCAATCAAGTAAAACAAAAATAATAAGTTCAAAACTATATCGACCGTTTCCTGGCGCCGTTTGTAAATTAGTTTCATTGATTTTATTAATGTAATATAAATAAACCGAGCCTTATAATTTATTTAAAGACAATTTGTTATTAATAAATAATTACCAGGTGAGTTGATAACGCCAATAGTTTTTGCTAGTATTGTCCAGTTTAGGTCATGCGTCACCAATTTTAAATTGGAATTGGAAAAAAGTGGAAAGCTGAAAAAGGTGGATAGCTTCATTTTTTAAGAATCTAATATTAATTTGTGCTTACACCAAGTTCGCCATCTTCGGAATATTCTATTTTCTCCGTTTCTGATTACGGCATATACAGCATATATACTTTCTTTATGGCATGTTGAATTTTTCTATGTGAAACATAAGCGGATATATAAAAAACACAAGTTAATCAACAAAATGTAATAGCTTTACTTGACTAATTAATATATTTTGCAACTACAAAAACCAATTTGATATATATATTTCAATATTTACAAAGGGTGAGGAAGCTGCCTCCTAGGTTGACCGGTGGGTGAAGTCACTTAAGAGTTTTCCATTTTAACACTTCCATAACTGTACTGTACCATCCAAATTTGAAACACCAATGTTTTGACAAATAAGTTCAAAACGAATTTTATCCAAAGGTTTCGTGAGAATGTCAGGTAACTACCATTTCACTTCAGTATCTTTGATGATTACACAGGCACACAAAATAAAAAAAAGTGGTCTTTTTCTGGTACTCCATTGGGCAACCCATATATTTCGACGTGCTGAGCACGAATCAGGTGCCCGTTTAGCTCCATTGGCCACCATTTTTTTTGTAAATCGCGGAAATAACCTAAAAAAGTTCATCATTTAGGTTATTTTCGCGATTTACTAAAAATTGGTGGGTAAGGGAGCTAAACGGATACCTGATTCGTGTTCAGCACGTCGAAATACATTGAAGTTCGAACCACTTTGCTACAAGCAAATGCGATATGTGGCCGGGTTGCTATCGTGAGATCTATAACTGCTTCTCGGAATGGTATTTTATGTGGTACATCTTCGTTGGAATGTGCATTTTCACGACCGATAGGACATCGGAGTTCATCTGAAATCTATTCAGGATAGTTTGAGTGTTTGCCTCTTGGCTAACCACAATGACATCAGCAGCACAATGCTCAATTTTCCCTCTTAATTAATTTTCAAGATTTCCAACTGTAATTTTAAACTCTTTTTATTGCACGGTGACAGTTACCAACGGCAATACCATCGCCCATATGGATTGCTAAGTACAAAGATCGTTTGTTGAGCTTTTGATAGAAGAGGCACGGGATCAGCACTGTTGACTTTTCATGAACTGAAGAAATCGCTGGTTCCAACAACGTGGAGCTTGCTTTAATTCATGCAAACTTCGTTGCAACGGACACCCACACGCCCCGAGTCATCTTGAAAACCTTCTTGTCGCTTAATGAAGAGAACCATACAAGAACGCAGTTCTTACATCAAGCTGTTTAAGTTTCATGTGCTCTGGGGTTACGACAACTAGAAGTGTACGAATGGTGTTGTTTCTTGTCACAGGGCTGAAGGTTTCATCATTAATATCTTGTTTGTGTACGTGACCTTTGGCTACTAGACGAGCTTTGTATTGATATTTATTGTTGGATTGCTTAATGCGCCTAACGATTTTGCAGTATCTTTTCATTCCTTTGAACCAGTTTCTACGTGTTGTTTTCTTTTAAAGATTCACGCTCCTCTTGCATTGCAGCGAGTCACTTTTCGATTTCTGGATATTACATTGTTTCTTTATAATAACTTGGAGTTGTGACAGTTTGTCTTTGTATAAGACACATAAAATCACTAGTCATCCATCTTGGTTTTACATGTTTGCGTTTATTGGATATTAGATCAGAAGTTTCTTCGTCATCAGAAGTGTTGCTCTCTGCTTCTTCCTCTGAAATGTGCGAATCATTTGAACTGCTCTGTAGATCCCTGTTGTTTGACATGATCAATTCTTGTATTCATTTTAAATTTCAATAATGCCGTTGTTACTAAAACTGCATACAACTTCCAGTTTAAAGCGAACATCATGGGAACAAACCACCTTATTTTGAGAATGAATCCAAATACGATATCCATCCTCTTCATTGACGTAACACTTGGTGCCGGAGATTTTTGGATGATTCCGGTCTTCTTTCATACCACCATTTATACAGTGTTGGAAACTTTATGGATAACTTTTCAAAGTGGTTTAAACCATACCCTGCCGTGCTGCATGCTTCGGATCTGAATTTTTGGCGTATGCTGCTTGCATCCATCACTAAGCGCGCTGCTTCCAGCAGCGTGAGGTTTTCTCTTTGGACTGTGCCATTTTGCTGTAGCGTATATGGAGGAGCAAACAACCGCTAAATGCCGTGTTTACTGAACAATTTGGTGGCAATACGTTGTCCAGCAGTTGGTGTTAACTGTTGAGCAAATAAATATTATTGTTATTGTTATTAATATTAAAAACAAGTCATCGGCGATAGAGTGAAGTTGTTTTTATTGTCCTAGCCTAATCAATTCCCAATTTTCAGTGTTTATAGGGTTTTAAGTCATATTCTGAATTAAGCATATCATAAACCATGTAAATACATGAATTCCGAGTGTTATAATACATTTTTACATTTTGCAGAGTCCGCATTTTCTGTTGGAATAATTTTGACAAATTAAAAATACAATTATGTTAACACCGAAATATGCACATTTTTTACGTTTTATGTTACCTTCTTTTTATGAAATTTCTACTTTCAAATGCAAATTTTAAATTTACATCGCCATTCTGCGAAACTTTTAAATTTTACTTTGTATTTATTTACATATCGTTAATGTTTTATTTAAATAAGTTAATTATACATGCTTTATATTAATAAGTTTTATCTTTTTTCAAGGTAAGTCTTCGATTACCTCCATTAAGAAAGCAAACAGACGCAGTTTGCGGTGAGTACTTAAATTTCTCTTAGCGTAATATTTTCAATTGAAATGCTTTAATTTTGTTGACTTATTTGTAGCACAGATATTGATTATCCATAACAATCGATTTATGTCAATTTTATGCATGTATTGTTGTTGTCCTCTTACGCATTTCCTCTACGCTGGTGGTTGAAAATATAATTAATTTTTAACATTGGATGTAATTGGTTTTTGTTACAAAGAAAGTAACTAAATATATTTATATAATTATGTCGAAATTTATTAATTGTTTTCATTAGCTAATATTGTGCGTAATGCAAGAGAATTGTTTTCCAATGATTGTAATTTGGAATTATTTGTATTACGTATTTTAGCCTGTTCTACTTTTAAATTACGAAAGCGGAATTTGTTTAGTGAATTTGTCTTTCCAAGATGTAACTAAGAAAACAAGAGAATGATCTGAACATATGGAACGGTATTAGGGAAAATCTTTTTTAATCGCCTGATCATACATTTTGAAATAATAACATTCTAATATCCTAAAAAAGTCAAGCAGATCAAGTTGATCTTTCTGTACATAAGTGTATAATGATTTTACAAATGTTTTTTTATGGGTTGAACAAGACTGAAGCTAGTTGTACTCGATAAGGAACCCAAGTCAAACATTTCCAGACAGTAAATAATCGTATTCCATATGTTTTTATTAAAATCAGTCGCTAATATAGGGCGCGCAGAGAAATAACTCACCTCAGACTATTTTGGTTTGCTTAAGCTGTGCCCAAGAAATGACCCCAAGTTTTAACTATATCGAGAATTCACAAAAATGTTTTGAAACTGGTGCAAAATATCCCAAAATTGTGGCTTGTTCGGTTCCATTGTGTTCTACGTAACAAAGTTTTTGTATAGAAAACGAGTTATTTACTACTAATATCTAGATATATTTTTATTGCCATCTTTTTCTAAAATTCTAAAATATGGGGTGAAGAATCGATCTATATTTCAATTAAATATTGTAATCAGATTTTAAACGAGTATCAATTTATTTAAATATTGCTTCGAAAAATAATATATTATGACATACGTGGCAGCTAAAATAAATGATTCAAAACAAATTTACTCGAAAAACAGATGTGTATTGAAATCACCAAGACAAACTAATATAAAAAATGTATTCAGATTAAGCTGCCAAGAGTGGAGTTACACGAAGATCTATTGTAGGTCCACCATTATTATTGATATACATCAGCAAAAATTTCATTATTTGCAGACGATACGAGTAAAATAAAACATGACAACAATAAAGACAATTTAATAAATAAGACACAAGCTTTATTGAGAGCATATCAGGTTGGCTTCTTGTATAAGTAAAGTCGCATTCAACTGCAGTAAAATAAATAGCATAAATTTTCAAGTACAGGGAACAAATACTATCCTTAAATTGAACAATGAAGAAATACAATCTACTAGTTCTACCAATTTCCACGGGCATCTATATTGACCCACAGCTAAATTGGTCCGTACATTACAAATTTAGAAAAAAATGTTTATGAAGTTAATGTAATTGAACCATGTCTTTCAGATCATATATGACTGTTAAAACTACTACTGATTCTCCTAGAAAAGTGTACAGAAGGCGTATCACAAATAGTGGTATTGACAAATTACGCGCTTCTCTTTCCGGTCTCAACTGGAACATTTCTTACAATAATGATTATAGTATAGACTTTTTGTCGAATTTTCTAGTTGACAAATATAAATCCCTAGTCGATCAACATTTTCCACTTAAAAAATGCCCTTTTATTAATACAAGCCACCAGTCAATTGGTTTAACGAGTCCTTACATAAAATGCGGGACACATTGTTTGGTGTCAAAACAATTTGCAATGTAACTAAAGATCCTAATCTATTCCAGATTTACAAAGACTTACTTAAAAGTTATAAGCACGAGATATATATAACAAAAAATGCTGCTTATGATCAACATATTGCAAGCTCTGACAACAAATCTAGAGACGCTTGGAAATTAATAAACTAAGAGCGTAACAATATTTATTCATCGAAAACCCAAATAGATCCTGCTTTGACACGGGATGATTTCAATAAATATTTTAGCACAGTAGCAGAAGATATTCTTAAAGCACTTCCAAAGAGTGATATAAGCGTAAATGATATATTAAGAGAAATTCCTGTCGTTGCTGATTCATTTTTTCTCAGACCAGTTACCACACATGACGTACTTGATGCAGTAAATGCTCTAAAAAAATCTACATGTACTGATGCCTATGATTTAAATAGTAAGATAACTATAAACACCATTGATATAATTTTAGGCCCCCTTACAGCTTTAATACATAGATGCTTAGGAGTTTTCTCAGATGCATTTAAAATAACAAAAGTGCTTCCACTTTATAAAAAGGGTGACATGAAGTTTTTAGACAACTACCGTCCAATCTCGATTATTCCCATTTTTGGGAAGCTAATTGAAATTCTTTTAAAATGGGCTCTGTCCGCGCATCTTGAGCATAATTATGTAATCTCAGTAAATCAATTTGGTTTCCGTCCCAAGTTATCGACAACGCAAGCAGTACGGAGAGTGGTGGATGACATAGTTCGTGGCTTTGAGGAGGGAAGGCACACAGGAATCGCCTTGTGTGATCTCTCTAAATCTTTTAACTGTGTTCCTCACGATCTGCTACTTGAGAAATTAATACGTTATGGTATAAGAGGTTTGCCCCTATCTCTTTTCACGTCCTATTTAACAAATAGGAAGCTATTTGTCAGTGTTAATAATGTTAACTCAGATGTTAAACACGGCGTGCCTCAAAGATCTGTACTGGGGCCTATCCTATTCATATTATTTATCAACGATATTTGTCAATTTCTTCAGCCTTATAATTGTGTTCTCTTCGCAGACGATACAACATTGATTACTTCTCTTAGTAATAACTTACAGCAAATTGAGGAAATTGCTGACAAATGGTTTACTACAAATAAACTAAAATTAAACAGTAATAAATCACAGAAACTTGTTGTATCGTCTAATCACAGCATCACACATGGAGAAAACGTTAAGCTGTTAGGCGTTACAATAGATGATAAACTGAATTGGTGTGGTCATGTTAACGTTCTAGGCAAATCACTTTCGAGTATAATTTTTTTATTACGCCAGTTGAGGTTAGTATTGGGTGTTAACACACTACTTTCAACATATTTTGCACTATTTCATTCTCGCATTTCATATGCAGTAATCTTATGGGGAAATTGAAGTAATACCATAAAAATGTTTCGGCTCCAAAAAAGAGCGGTTAGAACAATTGCTGGAATTAATAACAATAGCGAACACTGTCAGCCATTATTCTTAAAATTTTGCATAATGCCTTTACCATCTTTAAATATATATTTTTCCCTTATCGAAATACATAAATAAAAACATTAGTAGTTTTGATACTCCAGATATCCACAGTTACAGAACAAGATCTGCAGATTTACTAAGGAACCCTCGTTTTAGGCTAAAAAAATCAGAAAACAATTCACTAAACCTTAATCTGCATAATAAACTACCACCTGAAGTTAAATTACTAAATTTAAACCCCTTTAAAAACGCTGTTAAAAGAATTATACTGAATCACTGTTTTTATTCAGTTGATGATTATTTAAAGTCATCACTTTAAAAAATATTAATTTATAAGTATCTACAGTCAAGCATTTTATATTGATGTGGAGGAGACTTAGTCTTACAGACTTTTATTATTATTATTATTTACTACTTATTACCTTTTTCTTACTTATTACTATATGATAATCAATGTACTGTAAGATAGCTTTCGTTTTATACCGTACTGATTACAACATCTGTGATATTTACCCTCTTTTTTCTTTTTTTTGTTATTATTGTTTTTGTCTAGTTGACTTGCTACAAATGTACAAACATGTATATAATGTGGTTAAATATACGCTATCTATCTATTATATTATCTACTTGAAAGCGAAATTAAGCAAGCTCTATATATTAACAAACAAAAAAAAAGTTGATTCTGGGTATTTTCAAAATTTATTATAATATGGAATTTGTCTCAGAATTGGAGTTAGCAGCTGTAAACAGTAGGTTTTTTTTAGTACAAAAAATGCAATTGGAGTATTATCCGATTTATCCCTTAGAAAATCCTTAGAAGTTATTTTAAAAAGGTAATTATTTATTATCAAAATATAACTATAACAAAACTGGAATAAAAATTTACAATAAATTACCGACAAATCTAAAAACATTAAATTGCAAAGTTTTTAAACCGGCGCACAGTGGGAAAAATGTGCCCTTTTTGGACAAAAATCTGCCGACAGCAGATATATCAATCAATTTAAATAAAAGAAATGGAAAATACTCTTAAGACATTGTACTTTAGAGTAGTGCTGCGACAAAGTGGCTTTGGGTTAACCTAACCTAAAAACCGTAGATATTTCTCTTTATTCTGCGTTTACCTCCTTGGCCGAGAGTCACAAACAAATGAAGTAGAGTTCATGTAGATTGGATACCAAATTCATTTTTATGGGATCATAAGTTAATTGCTTAAGTTTCTTGAATCGTCTTTAACGTATGAACCATAACCCTTTTAAAGGAGTTGAAGGTTTAATGTGGTGAAAATTCGAAATTTAAGTGAAATAAGGTTTAAGTGATCAAAAGTTGTTCTTCAGAGTTTTTTTATGCTGATCTCATCTTTAATCTTACTCGCATCCTATCGATCCTTCAAAGGAATGAAAACGGGGGTTGATCTAAAAATTACGATATTCCAAATACTCGTGACAAGTTGCGCTTAGAATTTTAAATATTATTTTACATTATTTTAGTCCTACAAATGCAAAACAAAATAAATAATAAATAATAGTAGTTAGTGTTAGCCCAAGGAAGAACCCTATTGTGTTTAAACAAAATTAATCAACCAATAAAAAAGTTATAAATCATTTATTATTTCAGAAAAGTTGTGAAATGTTATTTCCTCTCATTATTTATTTCCCTAACTTACAAATAAATAATTGATAGTAATTAAATATAGAACCATAAAAATAAGAACACGTACAGACATTGCCGCCAATTTTAAACGGAGGAGGTCTTGGTGTGGTGTTTACGCTCAGATTTGTAATCCATTGGTCGCGAGTTGCGAAGAACGTATAAGAACAACACAAAACATCCGACCCCAAGGCGACCCTTAAATTTTCAGTGGGCAGGCCAGACCTTAAATTTTTCACAAAAGGACATGTTTTTTAATAGACTGGTGAAAAAAATTTTTGCCATACTAAAAAATATTAACTTTTTTTACTTATTCAAAAAATTACTAACAAAAATGTTTGAAAAACATTCCTCGAAAGACCTATTAATCCCAGCATTGAGGAATCCTGTATCAGGAAAACAGAAGCAACAACACTTAATTCACGACAATCTTTTTCACTAACAGCATCCAGTTTTATCAATGACAAACTATGTTAAAAAGGTTTTTATATAAATTTTCTTATATACTATAAGCAAAAAATCCCTTATACACGATTACATCCTTTTATTTTCGTTATTTAAAGCGCAAGCATCATATATCAATAACACATTTAACCGTTTTGGAAAATGTCGTGTCCAAGAAAACGTTTGAATATGTCTCGGCCTGCCAGTGGCCAGCAGAGGCGCATCACGCCATATGCGATTATTACGCATTTGCCTATTTACCTATTTTTATACGATGAGCTGGCAGATGCCAAGAAAAATTTTGGGGCCATTGGTTCTTCTACACACTAAATCGCAATTTTATATTTTTATCCCCCTTAATATTGTGGTGGGAGTGGTAGTGGAGGTGGCCAAAAACTTACTTGCTTTATCTTTTTTACCCCTATTTAACCCCCAATCCTTCAGCACAATAAGATTAAAATATAATTTTGTTTCAGATCTCGTTATGATACATACGTGTACTGAATTTCAATAAATAAGGCAATTAAAATTAAAAACTAAACCTCCACCTGACCACGTGGATGTGGAAATAAAAAAACCTTTTTCTTGCAAAGATTTCTTCGCAAGAAAGTGCCGAGATATTTCTTAGTTAACAACGAATAAATCCATCCTTAATTATATTATAACTAATCAATCGTTAATCGGAACATCCACGTCTAATGCCTAACCAGTTAGTCATTAGTCATGACAAATATATGAATGATTAATCATTAGTCATGATTGATTAGTCGACTAAAAAATGCCCATATCTGCTTGGTACTACTTATGACAACAGATCTGCTCACAGATGACGGCTATTGGTGCCACTAGTCCAGTCAACGGAAGAGTTATAAAGGACATGGAGGAGGGCAGAATTTTCCTCTTCAGGAATGTGTTAGAGGTAGTTAGGAGGTAAACATACTAAAAGTCCCCGCCCCTAGTCCCGCCGCTTCAAGGGAAGAAAGAGGTGGAAAGGTTCCTTTCTTCGATTTTTCGCTTATAACTTGGAAAAGATGAGTCCGTCGTACGAAAAAAGGTAATCTATGCAAAATAAACATAATTAAATTTCCAACAAGAATTTTTATATTCATTTCTTTCCTATGTGTTATAGATTACGAGATATTCGCCAGCCAAAATAGATAATTAATAAAAAAAATTAATTAGGTGTACTTATGATCAGAAAAGCATGCGCCTGCTACAAAGACAAAGCCACCTGCTCTATCAAAATATGTGGAAAGAAATTAAAAATCATATTAGTGGGTCTTGACGAATTTCACAAAAATTGCGGAAACTGAGATCCCCTTTACCAAATGAGCTTATGTATGAGAAATTCCCTATCAATAACAAAATCAAATTTTGGTGTATGTGCGTTTCTGGCGCCGATCCGATGCTTTTTTTAGAATTTTCAAAATTCATTCATTAATTTTTTTTCCACACATTCTGGTACCGTGGATGGCTTTGCCGTTGTAACAGGCGAATGTTTTTCTGGTCATAAGTAGATCCTAATTTGTTCTATATTTGAGTAAAATTTGATTAAAATCGGAAACAAAATAAAAAAGTTATAAGAGTGTCTTCATTTTAAGTGAGTCGCACTGAATATTTAAGGAAATGTATAGATTTCGACAAAATATTACGTTAGTAAATACGTCGAGTGTTGTAAAATAAAGATTGTTTTGTGACTGTGATTTATTAGCAGACCATAGATAGATAGAAATATTCAAGGCACCTAATTAATTTTTATTATTAATTATCTATTTTGTCTGGCGAATATCTCGTAAACTATAACACATAGGAAGAAAATAAAAATATTCTTTTAGGAAATTTAATTATGTTTAATTTTGCATATATTACCTTTTCCCGTACGACGCATCTTTTCCGAGTTATAAGCGAAGAATCTAAGAAAGGAACTTTTCCACCCCCCTCCCCGCCTGAAGCGGAGGGGATAGGGGCGAGTACTTTTAGTATTTCTACATCCTAACTAGCCCCAACACATTCCTGAAGAGAAAAATTCTCCCCTCCTCAATGTCCTCTACAATCCCCTTTTGGGCATTCATTGATTGGATTACACTGTTTAATGTGTTTTTCAATTAAAAATTTGAATACAGGTTTACCTCTCAATGGCACTTCCTGCTTGCAATCCGGAAGACAGGAAATTGTGAGCAATATAAAGACAGTTTACGGTGGTTTTTGGGTCATTATTCCATTTATATGTTATTAGTTACTTCCACATCCAGTAGAAGTATAGTATCGATAAAAAAAATTGGAAAATTTGTTCAAATAGGCTTAGAATATGACATTCTAAGATTTTAAGTTTGAGCAAAAAATGTCTGTCTGTAACTCTTTTTGTACACACGATTACTCTGAAACCGTTCAAGATATTGATTTGGAATTTGGTACACTTATGTATTTTAACGAGATCTGGTACTAGATTATATTTTGATCTTATTCCGTTGAAGGTATGAGGGTAAATGGGTGTAAATAGATAAATCAAGTAAGAATCCATAAAATTGGTATTTAGTATATATAAAAGAAGCTAAAGTCTCAAAAAAATTTTTAGCATTAGCCACCCCCATTAACAACTCCCACCTCATTATTAAAGGAGGTGAAAAAAAAATTAAGTTATCATTTAGTGTGTGTACAAGAACCAAAGGCCTCAAATTTTTTTTTACTTTATCCATCCCCACTACCGATGTAGCATATCGATTTATGGGTTGTGGGGTAGACGATTTCAAATATTATATTGTTAAAGTTCCATAAACAATTATTTCCACATACAAATTTTTTTCGTTGTGAGAGACTTGGATAGAAAATTGGATGTGGAAGTAGTGATTCCTTAGGCATCGGTTTTTTTCTATAATATGGTAGTGCAGATACCATTATTACACAATTTAGTGAAGACAATCGCCATTTAGTATGGCGTTTTTCCTTCTGACCATTAATATGTTGCTTCAGTTGATAATTTATCTCGTGAGAGTCCATCATATAGCCTTTACAAATGTATTTATATTAGATTTAGTCATATATGTAAAATTAGCTTGGGAGGATTCAACCCCTCCCCCCCCCCCTTCTGCATTTGTAAAAATACTGCCAATTCTTTGTATCGTTTTAATAATTATTTATGCTTAATCTGGAGCAAATTTTATATGTTATGCTCAGGTAGCAGTTTTTATAATACTTATTCGAAATCAGTAGATTTATTTATTTAATTAATTATTATTTTTCGTCGAGGTCTTAGCTCTTAAAATAAGTTTAAAATAAGTCATTAGAAAAGTTAAGGAAGAACAACCTGTACAGTATACATGTTCCACTTTAAAACGTTTTAATTATTTTTTAAATAATAGATAGACACCTATATAAAATTACATAGTTGGCGTCGGCAGACTGTTATAAATATGCATCCCAGCTGTGCCGTTAGTTCCATCCATAGGGGCTAAAACTAAGTTGAAACTTTTCTTATCTACATTTCCCAGTTGCTCTCTGAACACAAAAAATATACCAAATTGTTATGGGAGAACGATTTGCATGAGGTGCAATAAGTGGTTTACCTAAAAATTGATTACATGATGAATATTTTGGTCCTACTTCTTTTTTGTGAGAATGTATTTTATTTCCAACAAAAATCACAAGTTATTAAACCATAACATTGCGTCATTTTTACATTTTTTTATATTAAGCAAATGATTAAATTGTGAGAAAAGTTTCATGATCAGAATGGAAATTTTATGATAATTTTATGACTTGCCCTTGCTAAAGTATTAATTTCGCTATTAAAATCGTCAGAGTTTCACACAAAAACCCAAACAACAAAAACCCGGGTAGGTTTTTGACGAAAACTTCTTAGAAAAAAACCAAAAAACCCCTTTATGAAAACCCAAACTTTATTCTGATGAAAAAAATGTGAATAAGTATTAAATAATGCAACTTTTATTGCAAAAAACATAAAAATACAATTCAACGAGTCAACGGCAAACTTAAAGCACTTAAACTTAAATCTAATAAACTCAAAATAGTTATTTAGTAATAAGGAATTAAGTTTAAGTTATTGTTTAATTATGTATCATTTACCTCTGGTGCTTTTTGAAAAATCAAGAAATGAATAATGAATTAATGAATAATAAATCATCACTTCAACCTAACGAGGCACCACAAGGAAATCAAGGAATAAAAAAAATCCCTCAGTTAAACTTTAAAACTTTACAAGGGCACAGTAATTTGTTAGGTTATATTAATAGTTTTTGGTTTATAATAATAATAATAATAATAATAATAATTTTAACAACTCTGAAAATTGTTGGAAAACTTCAACTTTCTGAAAATCCAATGATTGTGCTAAGGCGTTCAGAACTTTACAAACGAATATTTTAGAGTAGAAGATGAATATAAATAATTTTTTAAATAAAACTGAAAGATAATATTCCAGTACTAAAAACTTTAAAAAATATAAAGTATATTTTCTTGTTTTAATAAATAACTATACTATACTTGTTTTAATAAATAACTGTAATGGAAGATAGAAGACATCGAGTTGATTCCCAAAAACCTCCTTCAAGTAACAATTTTAGTTTTAAAATATTCATAAGATAGGTATTCTAAAAGCTTGTTTTTAAAGTACTTGTAAACGTAAATGGTCTAGAAGAGCTCTATAAAACTGATGTAAAACCCTTATAAGAATAGAAGGGCCCACCTAGAGAAAAGCCTACATTCCTTTTTTAAAAACCTCTGCCCAAGGAATCACTTCTTCCACATCCAGATTTTCTACCCAAGTCTCTCATAACGAAAAAATTTTGTATGTGGAAATAATTGGTTATAGAACTTTAATAATATTTGAAATCGTCTACCCCAAAAACCCATAAAACGATATCCCACACGGTAGTGGGGTGGAGGTGGTGATAGAGAGGTGGTAGTGGGGGTGGATGAAGTAAAAAAATATTTTGAGGCTTTTGATTCTTGTACACCCCCTTTAATAATGGGGTAGTGGTGGTAATGGGGGTGACTAATGTCAAAAAATTTTTTTGAAACCTTAGCTTCTCTTGTATACACTAAATACCAATTGTATGGACTCTTACCTGCTTGATTTACCTATTTACCCCAATTTACTCCCCAACTCTTCGACGTAATAAGATGAAAATATACTTTAGTTCCATGTCCCGTTAAAGTACATACATGTACCAAATTTCAAGTCAGTACCTTAAATGGTTCCAGAGTAAACGTGCGCGCAAAAGAAAGTTACAGACCGACAGATAGACAGAAATTTTTTTTCGCTCAAATTTAAAATCTCGACGTTTCATGACATTCTAAGCCTATTTGGACAATAAAAATTTTCAAAAATTTTTTTGTCGTTTCCATACTTCCACTGGATGTGGAAGTAAAAACTACTTAAAGGTAAAGTTTTAATGAATTATCTAAATCTTTACCCGTTGAATATGTGAGGAGTATTATACAACCATACTTGGTTTAGGATAAACACTATATTAAAATTTAAAAGACACACAAATGCTTTGAGCTAACGTTTTGTATTTATATTAATGAAGTAAATATAAATGCAAATAAATCTATAGTTACGCTCACTTGATCTACACGATATATGGGATTATATGGGAGTAGAGTGAAATTACTTAGAGAAGATAACATCGTCATAGAATACGCAGAGGCCGATATCGTTACCACGTGCTCGTTACCTAGGTAACGATGCTATTTTTACAGCTGCATGGGCGTTAAGACTACCAACTACCCTTGATTAATATTTAAATTAAAAATGGATGGCACGGGGCACTGATATTATGCCAACTTTTATACGCGATGTGCGACTTGATGTTATCTTCTCTAAGTAATTTCACTCTACATGGTTGTAAAATGGACATATGGAGACTACTGGGAACGATTCAGATTATCGAACTTATAAATGAAGTATTGGGAGTCCTCATAGTGGGTTAAAATTTCGAACGAGGCTAAGGGCCGTTACTTTCTGTCAACGTTAAACGTGGTTAAACTTTAACCGTCGGCTAAATCATTGAAAGTACAATTGTTTCCATGGTAACTGAATTGGTTTGACCCACCGTTAACGTTTAATCGGGTTTAATCGGCACCGAAAGTAACGGCCCTAAGTTTACTGTAAAACCTGCGTTAGATAGTTCTTAAAAATTTGTGCGCTCGTTAAAAACACAAATTTAAAGAAAATGTATGGTTAATTAATTTTTCTTTTCGGTGACTTAAATATAAATAAATCGGTAGCATCCTCGCATAATTATGTGATTCAGTGTTAGTAAATTGTTTTTAGAAAACATCTTTTAGATAAAATTTCATTTTTTTTCCAATCTGGAGCATTCTCAATTTAACTGACACAGGGTGTATACTTTCTGGAAAACAGAGAAAACCTGAAAAAGTCGGAATTAGATTTTAATTCTGAAATCGGAGAAAACTCAGGGAATTTATAAATTTATAAAAAAAGTCGGGGAAAATTGATTAAAACTACTTATATCCATAGTTTGTTTTCTTTGATTATTTATTTTTTTAAATAAATTATACTGTTTAAAAATTTTTTTTAGTGTAATAAAGTTAATTTGTTGCGTAGCTCATATAGAATTTATTGTTTTTTAAATTATATTTTGTCTTTTGTTTTTTTCATTATTAATATAATATTGTTTATTCTTTGGCAAGCAACAGAAAATCTTCTGGAATATTGATTGAAAAGTCTTGGAAAACCTGGACGTCAGGTTATTTCCGAATTGTGAGTTAGTAAACATCCTGCTGAGAGTTATACATTACTTGATCGTTAGAAATAATAGTAGATACAGAAAGTAGATAATTTCATAATAAATAAAAAAGTGTGTATGTTGTGATTTGATTAATACCTAAACAATGTTCTCTAGTACATACTAAAGTTGCAAAAAAAATGTTAAACTCCAAAAATGCAAGGGTAGCGACCAAACATGGCGAGCCCCTCCCCCCGTTTTCGAGGACGGCGAACACAATGGTGATAGTCGCGCGGTCCCTACACCCCCTCGAACTACCCCTAAACGCAGAAAACCACCCTTTCGTTGTCAGGCATGCGAGGACTTGATGGATCGGTTTTTTTTTGAGGAAACTCAAAATGTCCTGTAAAATTTCTCGACCTAACGACCCCCGGGAGTTGAAACCACCCCCTCCCTCAATACCAAAACATGCAAAAAACATCCAAACGTACTGAAAATTGTTTTCTACGCGTTTTCAAGAGCAGCGAACACAATGCTGATATTATTTAGCTTCCCACCCCTAACCAACTATATTTGTCTTCAGATCTGCTAAGCACTCAAATAATGTCTTTGATCTTTACCGCACCTCCAAAGACGCCGATATTTTTTTGCACGCATAACAAGTGTGTAGTCAACTATACCTCTAAATGCATAAAAAGGGGTGGCCCTTTTTCCCATTTCTCGTTATCAGGCATGCGAGGATTTGTTGAATCGGGATTTTTGAGGAAACTCAATATGCCCTGTAAAATTTAGCAACCAGACATCCTAACGACCCCCCTGGAGTTGAAACCACCCCCTCCCTCAATCCTGAAGTGTCCCTCAAAGAGAATGTATTGGAAAACCCCCGAAAACATGAACATTAAACCTTTAAAAAGCACACCCCAGTCAATTTTTGACCGAATTACACTGTACTAGCTTCAAGTTTAAGATAATTTCATAAGCTTCAAGTTGTATATTTAACACTTTTTGACAAAATTTATAGTTTTCAAAATATTTCCAAAACATTTTTTAACTGCTTCTCTTCCTTCTTAAAAGCCGGCATCCGATTTTGGTCGACTTTTCTTTACATATTTATGGGACCCGAAACAACAGTTTTCTGCAACAAAATATCAGGGTGTATCGATTTACTCCTCTAGTGCCCGTCGGCTGTCCCAAGTCAAAACACTGTATAAACCATTTAAAAAATTATGGATGTACAGTGTTTTAAATTAGTAACTTGATTCGGTTAGTGGATATATAGTGGATGTTATTGTTTACACATGACTTTGGACATGTAATTTTAGTTTTTCTCAATCACGGATTGGTAGATGTTGATACTGTATATCAAAAAATGTAAAAATACGATTTTTTATGAAACTATACAGTGTTTTGACTTGGGACAACCGCTGTTTTCGCCGTGTTTATTACCATACAAATTTAATGTTTAAACTATACTGCGCATGCGTAACTAGTGACGTCACAACTTTTGATGTGCACAACAATTTTAAATTTTAAACATTGAATTGCTAATTGAGTTTAAATTAATTCAACTTCTATAAAAAAAATTCTCATTGAAATGACTATTTTTAATTTACTCTAGTGGGACGAAATGTGTACTTCTTATGTGCCTTATATCCTAAATATTATGTATTTATATATCGTATAAGTTTTATGGAAATAGAAAAGATAATATAATCTAGATAAAATACAGTTTTCTACGAAACCTATTATTGATCCAGGTTAGGGCATCAAATTCAAATACATCATCGTAAATCAAAGCTGGATATAAATATAGCAATCTCAGAACTAAGGAAAAATTATTCCTCAATATCCTTTGAAAATAGAATTTATTCGTAGATATATCTGTCTAGCGCTGACATTATTTCCGATAACTTTTTTCCATGTTGTTTTTTATCTTCATGCCTACTTTAATTTTCACTGTGACTTTTCTTTGTTTTGTCGATTTAATGTGTGTGGGAAATCAATAATCAAACATTGTTTAACTGTTCCTCTCCGATTTTTTTCTTTCCTAAAATTTCTACTACCATAATATGTCATGTAACCAACTACAATATTTTAAAAAAAATCTATCACATGTAGACTTTCGTATAATAGATAATAACACAGGTCAACATTTAGTTTGAAAAAATACACCGGACACTATCTAGGTACCCAGGGGTTTTTGTAGTCGCTGATTCCGATGCCGAGGTCGGTTAAGCTCTATCACGTCAGGTTCAAGGTCATTTGAAGGTCAAACTAAGAAAAGGTGGTTGAAAAAATTTGAAAAAATTCACACATAGGTTGTTGGGATCGCTGAGTCTGAATCCGATGTTCGCTGAAAAAAATTATATATAGGTTTTTTGGGTCGCTAAGTCTGCATCCGATGCCGGTTGACCTCTACCATGTCAGTTTCAAGGTCATTCGAAGGTAGGCAGAACGGTAAGAAACTGACAAGGAGGCAGACAGACTGTCAGTGTACATTTAGACGGAGGGTGGCAGATAGAAACAGTTAGTCATTTAGTCAGACAGGAAGATACTGAAGATAGACAGAATTACCGGCAGAAAGGCAGGCAGAAAGGCATGATGTCAGATAGATGGACAGAGAGGAAATGCAGGTGGACGATAAATATAGACTAACAAGCAAACAAACAGGTGTGCAGGTATAAAGGCAGACAGATAAACAGACAATAAGTAGGCAGGTGAGCATTCGTATACATTTTTTCCAATTTTTTCCACCTCGTATTCTTACTGTAACCTTCAAACGACTTTAAATATGAGGTGATAGAGGTCAACCGACAACGGATTCGGACTCAGCGACCCCAAAAACCTATGTGTGAATTTTTTCAGATTTTTTCAACCACCTTTTCTTAGTTTGACCTTCAAATGACCTTAAACCTGACGTGATAGAACTTAACCGATCTCGGCATCAGAATCAGCGACTCCAAAAACCCCTGGGTACCTAGGTAGAGTCCGGTGTATTTTTTCAAACTAAATGTGTTGACCTGTGTAATTAGTATTTGGTACTGAAAAAGAAACAAAAGTTAACCGTTTTGACACTTTGTTAAACTGGAGATTTTTCCACTCCTTGTCTAATTTTACTTAGAGCTGCTTATCCAGCTTTGTCTTTTGTATCAGACTCCATAGCCTTGATAAGGGCTCCTTGGTATAGCTATCTGCCCTTGGTTTCTCTTCACCAAGTAGTTGGAACCTCAGTCTGGCTAGGCCTTCGGAATGGCACAGCACATGTACCGAGGTTTCCTTTTCCTCTTGATAGAATCCGCATGTTGCATCTTCTGTCAGGCCCATTAGACTGATATGTCCATTAAGCCTACAGTCTCCATTAAGCCTACCATTATCCTAATAGCCTTTCTATTTTGGCGTAGTAGGTCTTCCGTGAATTTGGACGATCGTTCTTTACTTTTTGGTCTGTCCTGTCGTGGGAAATTCTTCCACCACTCTAGAGATTTATTAATTAATGGATGTTCATATGCGTGGCTTAGCCACACCGCAAAAGGGTTCGGGTCCTACTAGGGCCTTAGATGCACCTTCCCGGGCAAGTTCATTTTATTTATTTAAATGACAGGTCTATGAAAAATCTTACATCGCCCATTCTGTGAATTTTTTAAATTATTTATACAATTTGTCACAGTATTGTTTATCCATTTTCACTTTTAAAATAAGTTTATTTTTTGAAACGCAAGATTCCTAACCTCAAAACAGACAAATTACAATTTTGATTTCTTGGACAATACATTTAATGCAGACGACCAACATAAAATACGGACATAAATGCTTATGTGCAGGGTAGATGACGTCATAGACTGGCGGGCGATTTACATGAGATGTTAACATCTGAATTTAGGTGCTTTTTTTTTTCAGGTAAATAAGCCTCAAATATATTTTATTGCCATATTTTTTGTAGCTTCATACTTCTCTTATAACCCAAAAATAAAAACCGCTGCCTAAGAAATCACTACTTCCATACCCAAGTCTATCTAAGTCTCTTACAACGAAAAATTTGCATTCCACTATGTGAAAATAATTATTTATGGAACTTTAATATTATATTTCAAATATTCTAGCACAGAAACCTCTAAAACGATATGCCACATCGGTAGTGGAGGTATGGATGTCGATGGGTGCTTCAGGAACGTAACTAGAAGTACAAAACTGGGTGGGCCTGGGCCCAGACCGAAATGAGCCCGGAAGGACGTTTTGGTGCTCAGGGCAACCATCTAATTTTACGCCCCCAAAAAATTGAAGAGCGGAAGGGAGAAAATCGGAAAAAAAATTTTCCTCTAAAATTAAAATTGATATATTGGGGGAGAAAATCAGAAACAATTTTTTTAGCGAGCTGGGAGAACGTAATCTGTTAAGGGTAAGGGTGGGCCAAAGTAATTCCTAGGTGGGCCGGACCACCCTGCCACCCCCCACCCTCCTTCCTAGTTCCGTGCCTGGGGAAGTTCCAAAAAAAATATCCAAAAAACTGTTGAGCCTTTAGTTCTTGTACATACACAATGTACACACATCAAATCACAACTTAATTTTTTTACCCCCCTTTAATAAAATTAAACTGGCATTCTACTACTTCTTCCAAACGTTTAGTCTTTGAAACGTGTTTTGTCCTTGTTATGAGCTCTTCAGAAAGACATAAATCCACTCTCAAGACGTTCCAATCATGAATAATATCACTTGGGGGCGAAATTATAATGCTTGCCGACAATATGGCTATATTGGTGACTGCACCTAAACCTATACAAGCACAACAAATTAATATAATTATGAGAGATTTCATAACGTAGTACCAGTCAAAGTAAACTATAACAGACGTCCTATAACAAATATAAATATCGTAATCAATAATGCTAACATCCCTCTTTCTGACAGCGTTAAATATTTAGGCACAGTAATTGATTCCGACCTCTCTTGGAGCACATGTATTGACAATTTGTATAAAACTTAGGTCGTCTTACTTTGCCATTCTAAATTTAAAAGACAGTTTTGATGTACAAACGTCAATAGCACCTATTTCAGCCACATATCACATATAATATTGTAACTATGGCGAAAAACATATAGTGCACGAGTTCTTATAGTGCAAAAAAAATAATCAAACTAAAGTTCAATATTCCTGGCAGGGAATCATGCCGTAAAGTTGTCAAATACAGAATAATGACTGTACCCTGCATATATATCTATAAAATAATACTATACATAAAGGGAAATTTAGCTACTCTTACAAATACTTCTGAACAACATCCATATTCCACTACACACGGGCATTTGCTTAAAAAACTGCTCATAGTACGACTCTCTATGAGACATCGCCTACTTATTCTGGCATCTCTCTGTATAACAAATTGCCAAAGCAAATAACCAATACTGCCAACTTTAATAGCTTTAAATTTAAGTTAAAAGGATTCCTGCAACAGAACTGCTTTTACAATGTCCATGAATACATTAATTCTACTACCTAGTCAAACTATACCTGTGTATTATTTTAATATATATTAATGTGTATTTATCAAGTATACTATTATTGTATGTGTATTTATTATGTATATTTATCTAGTATACTATTGTATACTCAATTATTCGATTGTGTAAATGTATAATAATTTTATATTTTTGAGATATATAGAATATATACAAAACGTATCTCCAGATCTATAAAATGTATATGTGTCTTACAAATGACGACTCCAACCCATTTGCATGGCTTGATGGATAATAAACTATTATTATTATTATTAATATTGAATCAAAGTTAAAAAAGTTCATAAAAATTTAAGTTTTGCAATTAGTTATCAAATGCCTAACAGACAACATAACATTTCGGATTCGCCGATTTTTCATACATTATTTTTTCGTTTGCGAAATCCAATAAAAAAATGTTATTTATTGTAATCAAGTCCAAAAGTTGCAGTTATACTTCCTTATATGCGTACTTCAGATTTCAGCAAAAAATTCCTCTCCCTAGACACTTTCTTTCATCCGATTTTTAGTTTTATTTTTACTCCACTATAATTCCCTATACTAAATCTATAAGAAAATATAAAATAATCATCGATTTTGCAAGTGGTGGTAAATTTAATAACGATTTAATAAACATCTGTGGCTCTGAAATAGTTTTCAATTGTGTTTCGTTACATTTTCTTTGTAGAGAAACTGCCGTACATTTTATCCTTTCGAGTCAATTTATTGTGTGCGGGAGATCGCTGTTCGGCTAACCCAATCACAGTTCTGCCATTTCGGTTGGAAAACTTTTCTTGACAGTGTTCTTGTCTTAAATGTCAGCCGCAGTGTTTCCAAGCTAATCCTGATAATAAAAGGCAGGCAAAAATCGTCAACACACGACACGAACCGCTCATCGGGGACGAATACGGGGGGAATTCGCTTGGCACGTGTAAAAAACCATACCGACAGTATGTCACGCTGAAAATTCTATCTCCCTAAGGTATTCTCATTTTTGCTGTTACGTAAAAATAGTTTTGCTTCGGTAAGCTTTCTAATTTTTTTAAATTATCGAATCCTTATGTTTTAGCGTACACATCAATCCATTTCTAATTTGGTGTTATTTGTTATTTGATTGTTTTTGCGTAGGTGTCACCGCAGATTTATTTTTGATTAATTTTTCAGCAGGTAGGTACTTTTGCAGATCAGTTGTTATCTTTTTATGTTGATTGAATTACTGTAAAGTATTCATGTACACTTCTATGCATTTATCATTCGTTAAGATATTATTTTATTTATTAAACTTTTTATGTCACATTTTATGCATCAGTCCTTTTAAATATTCAGTAATGTCATAATGTCTTACATGAAACATTATACTCTTAGCAAATATGAAAACGAAAATTATTAGTTATTTATATACCAAGGGTCGTAAGTGCCCTTTTTTTGGTCCAGAATACAGTTTGCAATTCGAGGAACGATATAATATGCGAGTCGTACAGTGCAAACCTCGACCCTAGGTTTGCACTGTACGACCCGCATATTATATTTTTCGTCATATCTTAGAAACCAAAAAAAAACTTGAGAAAATCTAGTGGAATTCTATAATTATTTGAGTAAGATTTCATATTTGCTAATAGTAAAGGTATCGATGCTTGGAATATCTATGGCAACCGTCAATAAAATAAATTTAGGACTGCTTTTATTCAACTGACAACTACCGACATGATAAATTAAATCATATTATTATGTATTATTATAGCTCTGAACATTTTTGAAAATAATGTCGAAAATAGAAGATATAGCAAGTAAGGCTTGTCTGAATTTACTTCCAAAAAAGTTAATGCTTGTTATATAAAAGAGAAAATTCTCCTAAATTTACTGTATTTCCCTAAGAACGTTATGAAAAATAACGACCCGTTGCCAATGGCAACAAGTATTTGGTACATAAAGCGTCACTTACGATCTACAAAACAATGGAATTAGAGTCTACTTACGAGGGAGGTATGACGAAAACACATTTTTAAAACCGTAAATATCGCTTGTAAAGAAAAATTTCATTAGTGATCGGATCTGAACAACTTTCAAAATTTCGATCTATCTGCCCGTCCGTCCATTTCTTCTCAGCTGGTGTCTGAAGGACATAACAAGAATTTATATGTTGAAAGCGCCAGTCGTGCTTTTTGCAGCGTTTGAAAATTCCTTTAAACATTCTTCTTTATTCTTCTTAGCCGTACGAGGAAAAGTCACTACACTCGAGTCTTGTGACGCATTGTACTTTCACTACAAAATCAGGGAATTTACCCAGTCAGGCTCGATTCGAACCGAAAAGCCAGAATCCTCCAGCGGGGCATTTTACTTCCACATCCAGGGAAGTATAGTAACGACAAAAAAATTTTTTAAAATTTGTATTGTTCAAATAGGCTTAAAATGTCATAAAACGTCGAGATTTTAAGATTGAGCGAAAAAAAATTTTCTGTCTGTCGGTCTGTTTGTAACTTTTCTTTGTGCGCACGTTTACTCTGGAACCGTTTAAGATATTGACTTGAAATTTGGTACACATATGTACTTTAACGAGATCTGGAACTAGATTATATTTTCATCTTGTTCCGTCGAAGGGCTGGGGGGTAAATTTGGGGTAAATGGGTGAATCAAGCAGGTAAGAGTCCATAAAATTGGTATTTAGTTTACAAGAGAAGCTAAGGTCTCAAAAAAATTTTTTGCATTAGCCACCCCCATTACCACCCCCACCCCCTTATTAAAGGGGATGAAAAAAAATTGTGATTTAGTGTGTGTACAAGAACCAAAAGCTTCAAAATATTCTTTATACTTCATCCACCTCCACTACCAACCCTCTACCACCACCCCCACCCCCACTACCGATGTAGGATATCGTTTTATAGGTTTTTGGGGTAGACGATTTCAAATATTATGTTGTTACCCTGAGTAGTATGAATGAGCAGTGGCTTTCCTCGAATATTTTAGATGCGCAGTGACTTTTTTCGAGTATTATAGATCGCAGTAGGTTGGTTGGTATTTAGTTTACAAGAGAAGCTAAGGTCTCAAAAAATTTTTTTGCATTAGCCACCCCCATTACCACCCCCACCCCCTTATTAAAGGGGATGAAAAAAAATTGTGATTTAGTGTGTGTACAAGAACCAAAAGCCACAAAATATTCTTTTTACTTCATCCACCTCCACTACCAACCCTCTACCACCACCCCCACCCCCACTACCGATGTAGGATATCGTTTTATAGGTTTTTGGGGTAGACGATTTCAAATATTATGTTGTTACCTTGAGTAGTATGAATGAGCAGTGGCTTTCCTCGAATATTTTAGATGCGCAGTGACTTTTTTCGTGTATTATAGATCGCAGTAGGTTACCTCAAGTAGTATGGATGCGCAGTGGGTTACTTTAAGTAGTATGGATGCGCAGTGGTTTTCCTCGAGTACAATGGATGCGCTGTAGGTTACCACGAGTAGTATGGATGCGCAGTGGCTTTTCTCTAGTGCTATAGATGCGCAGTAGGTTACCTCAAGTGATATGGATGCGCAGTGGGTTTCCTCGAGTAAAATGGATGCGAGTGGGTTACTTCAAGAAGTATGAATGCGCAGTGGCTTTACTCGATTGGATGCACAGTGGGTTACCTTGAGTAGTATGGATGCGTAGTAGGTTTCCTCGAAGAAAAATGCTTGTAGTAGAGGCTTTACTTCTATCGTGTAGTTTACGGCACACGTATTAGTTTGATTCAGTTGAAGTATATTAACGCAAAAAAAATTTTGGAAATTTTCATTGTTTAAATAGGCTTAGAATATCAGGAAACGTCAATATTTTAAGTCTGAGCAAAATAAATTTGTCTGTTGCATCGGTCTGTCTGTTAGTCTTGTATCGTTTTGGTGCTCACGATTACTCTGGAACCGTTTAAGATATTGACTTAAAATATGGCACACGTATGTTTTTTAACGAGATCTGGAACTAGATTATGTTTTGATCTTATTCCGTTGCAGAGTTGAAGGATAAATTGGGGTAAATGGTAAATAGGTAAATCAAGCAAGTAAGAGTCCATGAAATTGGTATTTAGTAAATATAAGAGGAGCTAAGGCCTCAAAAAAATGGCATTAGCCATCCTTATTACCACCCCCACCCTATTATTAAAGGTGGTGAAAAAATAGTGTGATTTAGTGTGTGTACAAGAGCCAGTCATCAAGAATTTTTTTCACTTCATTCATCCCCACCTTCATTACAGATATGGCATATAATTTTATGGGGTTTTGGGGTACATGATTTCAAATATTATACCATTAAAGTTCCATAAACAATTATTTCCAAATAGTGGAGTGCAAATATAGTATTTTGTTGTAAGAGACTTGGATGTGGAAGTAGTGATTCCTTGGGCAGCGGTTTTTTATTTCCTCCAGATATCGAAATATTTATGCCTCGAGGCCTTAAGACCGGAAGCATGAGGATAGGATGTGAATGAAAGTTTTCCACACCTCCCCACCTGTAGTCGGGATAATCAACTACCCCGATTGTGTGCAGGTGTTTCCAGTCAAAAGACCTACCACGATTCTGACATGCTTCCTACTTAGTGCATAATTTGGTCTGCTCGCTTCGGCAAGGGCCTGAAATAGATCTTCGCTTGCCGAAGTCCTCGGTAGGATGCCCAGAAGTCAACAAACTGGGAGCGAGTCTTTCTTGGCATTTGATCTAGGGTAGCTTAAATACTTCTCCGGACCCAGTAATGCCTGCTGAGAACCCTCACTGGCCAGAGCATCTGATTACTCGTTACCTTCAATATTACTGTGTCTAGGTACCTAGAGAAGTTTGACCCAATTAGAAGAGCCATTCTCAGGGTGATTCGTTACAACTCGTAAGAGACGACTTAGGACCTGTATCTGCTGTTTACAGATGTCTCTACTATTTCACACTTCTTACATTGTAATGCGAGTGAGATGTACGGCTTGAACATTTTTAAACATGGTGAAATTTCGTGAATTTAGATAAGTTTATGTAAACTCTTGCAACTCAAAAAGAGTGTAAGCAAACAAAATATGATGAAATGGTACACATTAATTGTCACGATGCGGTTATATTTATGTATATATTACAAATACTTTATGAGTTCTGATTGTTCTGAAGTCTGTTGAAGATCGTCTTGATAAGAAGTGAATTACACCTGAAACGACATGATATATCAAGGTAGATACGTTTAGCAATACTTTGTGGGATAAATCTATAAGATTCATCAGGCATATTATCAGTTAAACTTCATTTCTATTGAAGAAAATTCCATGCTTATTATGCTACGAAATGTTGCAGGTACTGCATCTTGAGATAACCCACTGGCACACTGCATTTTGGAATAAGTAAGACAAATCGCACTTATGCAGTTTGTCAATATTATTGGTAAACTGAAAATTATTCCACTGAGAAGGTGATGGAATATATTAGATTTGTATATTGAACTTCTCTAAAAAAAAACGCTGTTCAAGAGATCGCTATTTCCACATCAAGATTTTCTATCCAAGTCTCTCACAACGAAAAAAAATTTGATACTATATTTGCACTCCACTATGTGGAAGTAATTGTTTATGGAACTTTAATAATATAATATTTGATATCGTCGACCCATGAAACGATATGCCACATCGGTAGTGTTGAGGCCTTTGGTTCTTGTACACACCCTAAATCACAATTTTATTTTTTCACCCTTTTAATAATGGGGTAAGGGTGGTAATGGGGTGGCTAGTGCCGAAACATTTTCTGAGACCTTAGCTTCTGTTATAATTATATACTAAATAAACATTTTATAGACTCTTGCTTGATTTATTTATTTACCCCCATTTACCCCAATTCATGGTAATTTGGGGTGGCTAGTGCCAAAACATTTTTTGAGACCTTCTTCTGTTATATATACTAAATAAAATTTTTGTGGACTCTTGCTTGATTTATCTATTTACCCCAATTTACCACCCAAACATTCAACGGAATAAGATCAAAATATAATCTATTTCCAGATATTATTAAAATACATATGTGTACCAAATTTCAAGTCGATATCTTAAACGGTTTCGGAGTAATCGTGCGCACAAAAAAAGTGACAGACCGACAGACAAATTATTTTTTCTCAAATTTAAAATCTCGACGTTTCATGACATTCTAAGCCTATCTGAACAATAAAGAATTTCATTTTTTTGCGTTACTAAACTTCCATTGGATGTGGAAGTAAAATTATAGTACGGTTGAATTGAATAATATTCTTCCTAACAGCTTCATGAGTGAAGAGATAATCTACAAATCTGTCGACTCTTTTGTAAATAATAAAGGCCATTAACTATCCTCTCGAATTTCTGAATTCACTAAATCTTCCTGGAATGCATGCTCATCGTTTTAGATTGAAAGTTGGCGCACTTATAATGTTATTACAAAACTGAAAACTCACAAATCTTTCATTGGTACAGAACTTGAGATCTCGGACCGTCACTGAAACGTTAGAGAAGCATTTTTACTGGATGTGCACAGTAAGAGTCGATCTCCATCCCGCGAATACCAATGATTCCCTTATGAATTTAAAAAGTCTGTGTCAGAGTGCGTTTTGATATGATGGGGTAACTAATACATCTCGGGGAGAGTCTTTAAAAGAAGTAAATAGCATTAACCTGAGAGACAAGTGTTTTTCTCATTGTTAATTTTATGTGGAATGCTCAAGGCTCAATACACCATCTTCAGAGAACAGAGCAGCAAATACTGTCTAGCTCAGAAGTACTTCATTTAACAAAACTGTCTGTCTGTAACTTTTTTGTACACACGATTACTCTGGAACCGTTTAAGATATTGGCTTGAAATTTGTACAAGTATGTATTTTAACGAGATCGGGAACTAGATTTATTTTCATGTCATTCTGTTGAAGGGTTGGGGGGGTAAATTGGGATAAATGGAGGTAAATCGGTAAATCAAGAAGGTAAGAGTCCATAAAATTGATATTTAGTATATACAAGAGAAGCTAATGTCTCAAAGAAATTTTTGGCATTAGCCACCCCCATTACTACTCCCACCCCATTATAAAACGGGGTGAAAAAAAAAATTGTGATTTAGTGTGTGTTCAAGAACCAAAGCCCTCAAAATATTGTTTTTACTTCACCCATCCCCAGTACCACCCCCTATGTCTACCCCCACCACCGATGTGGAATATCGTTTTATGGGTTTTTGGGATAGACGATTTCAAATATTATATTATTAAAGTTCCATAAACAATTATTTCCACATACAAAAATGTTTCGTTGTGAGAGACTTGAGTAGCAAATCTGGATGTGTAAGTAGTGATTCATTGGGCAGTGGTTTTACTTACTTGTTTGAAATATTTATTTTGTTCTGGAATAGGATTAAACTAGGTTAATCTTGCTAATGTACATTATTTAGAATCATTTATTTCTATTGTAATATGTTGCAACCCCTTAAAAATTTAAGGTTATGTTGGTTACTAAAAAGTAGGCAGACTTCAACAGATCGAATGTCTAAATGAATGTAGTGTATTTGCACCTACTCGAGAAACCTACCAGAAGTTAGTTCTGGTGATATCTGGAATTATCTAGAGAATGGTGGCGTCATCACAGAAAAATCGAGATCTGTCATTTTTAGGTATAAAAGACCGACCGCATTCTCAGCGAGTAGTTCAGAAAGTTCAGAAAGTATAGGAAGTGAGGTTAAAAGACTTCAAAGATAAACAAAGTGATAAACATTGTGATTTTAGTCAGTAAAGTGCATTTAAATTAATAATAGTATTGTGAAGTATCCAGTAAATATTTAATAAAGTGTGTTAGTGGACATCTCTTGTTATAATTTTTGGAACCCACGGATTTGCAAGGGGTAGTTTCCTAAGGGTGGAAACACGTTACAATTGGTGTCAGAAGCGGAATTTTATGACAAGAGGAGCTCTGAAGTTGTGCTGGAGTGTTCGAGAAGGATTCTCGAGGGTTAGTGCTAACACAGGACTAATTTACTGGACATTGTTCGAGGGTTGTTTTCGAACAGGAAAATAGTGTTTAAGTGCATTTTTGAGACATTGTAGAACATTTCATTAGGACATTAGTGTGATAATTAAATCCTTTGAACTGAGAAGTGATAGAGACACTGAAAAAGACTCATTTAGTGCGTGAAAATTTCTAGAACTTTTCTATTTGGACATTAGTGGAGATTATTAAATTCTCTGAACTGGATAGTGACAAAAGACTCTGGATAAGACTTTTTCGTGCTATTTCGAGATTTGTCTAGAAAGTTCCATTACCGATATTGACGTGACAGTTAAATTTATTTTATTTTAATTTCATCGTATGCCCGTAACAACAAGAAGTATGGCATCCGATAAACAAATACAGGACTTATTCGAACAATTCCAAAAAATGATGGCGCAGCAACGGCAGGAAGACAAAGAAGAACAGGAGAAAAAACGTCAGGAAGAAAAAGAACAGCAAGAAAGAAGATGCCAAGAGGAGCAAAAACGGCGTCAAGAAGAAAGGGACGAATTAAAGAAAATTATGGAAGATCAGGAAATAAGACGTCAGAAAGAAAAAGAGGATGAAGAAGGAAGACGTCAAGAGGAAGAAAGACGACGTCAAGAGGAGAAGGAAGAACAAGAAAAGCGACGTCAAGAGGAGAAGGAAGAACAAGAAAAACGACGTCAAGAGGAGAAGGAAGAACAAGAAAAGCGACGTCGAGAAGAAAAAGAAGAGCAAGAAAGAAGACGTCAAGAAGAGAGAGACGAATTAAAGAAAATGATGGAAAATCTGGAAATAAGACGCCAAGAAGAAAAAGAAGAAGAAGAAAAACGCCAGGAAGAATTAAGGAAAATTCTGAGCGATCAAATAAAAACACAACAGGACGCAATCATTTCTGCCAATGAAGAACTAAAGAGTGAAATCAAGGAGGAAGTAAGCGAAGTCAAAGGGGAGGTAAATGAAGTTAAAGAAAAAGTAAACAAGTTCGAAGAAGAAGTCAAAGGAGAAATAGACCGGCTTAAACGACAGTTGAGAGATAGAGGAAGCCAGCAGGTGGTATCATCAGGTCAGCGACTAAAACCTCCTTCTTTTGACGGCCAAAGTTCCTGGACGACGTACAAGAGGCAGTTTGAGGCAGCAGCATGTGCGAACAACTGGGATAACGAGGAAAAGGCCATGGCATTAGTTCTGGCGTTAAGGGGCCAGGCCTCAGAGTTGCTTCAGACTATCCCAGTGGATAAACAAAGGGACTTCAAAGTCTTGGAAGCTGCATTGGATTTGAGATATGGCGACCAACATCTCGCCCAAGTATACCAAGCCCAGCTAAAATCACGAACACAAAAGGCTGGAGAGAGTTTACAGGAATTCGAAGCTGCGATAGAGAGACTGGCACACCTGGCGTATCCAAGTGCACCCAGAGAATTTCAGGAACAATTAGCCGTAGGGGCCTTTTTAGATGGTATAAGGGACGAAGAGGTCAGGCGAGTTCTGAGGCTGACGAGACACCAAAGTAGTAGCGAAGCTTTGGTGCGTGCACTCGAAGTAGAAGCCGCTTACAGGGATACTCCAAGGTCGAGAGTGCGAGGTGTGACTCTCGAAGAATCGCAACCAGAAATGAACCAGAACCCCTTGCTGACTGAGATGCAGAAAATATTCACCAAATTATGCGATAAATTGGATGGCCTCGGAAAGCAGGAAAAACAACAAAATAAAGGAAAGCCGAGCGGAGGTATTAAATGTTTCAACTGCGGCAAGGTGATACATATGAAACGAGACTGTCGACAGCAGAACTCGGAGAGTCGAGTAAATGCTGTGAATGTTGAAGAGAAGCAGGAAAACAGTACCAGGGGGGTTGTTCTGGCTAGGGAATGCAGTGCCCCCAGAGAAATTAAGATTTCCCAGCTTCGAAGAATCGCAAGCAGTCTGTTGTTGCATGGATATGTGAACGGAAGAAAATGTTTGTTTATCATCGACACAGGTACTACGTCATCAATAGTACGGCCAGGATTTATATCGGGCATAAAGATTACCAAGAGGCAAAATGAAGAAGTGATCGTCCGGACAGCTACGGGGGACAGGGCTACGGTTCATGGAGAAGTAGACCTGGGTTTGCAGATTGGACAATTAAGGTTCGACCACAGGGTCATCGTGGCTGACATCACGGATGATTTCATTTTGGGACTGGACATTATGGAACAGTATGGATTTATTGTTGACGTAGGGAAGCGAATGTTAAGGATTGGGAACGAACAATTTAGTTTGTCAAAAGTGAACGACCAATGCGAGAAAACCAGGCTGTTGACAACGCAGGCAGTCAAAACTCCTGCATTATACAGAAAAACAGACAAGGAAGATTGCAAGGTGAGAAAATTGCCGAACATGGTTGAAGTGAACACTGTCAAGGTCGATCTTCCAGACAGTTGGTCAAAGAAAATTCTGAGGCAAGAGCAATTGCGCGATGTAGAAATCGGACCCATGTTGCGAGCAAAAGAAGAGGGAACGCGTCCAGCATGGAAGGATGTTTCCGACAAAGAAGTGGGGCTGAAGGCTTTATGGCCACAATGGGATTCACTTACGGTCGTAGATGGGCTTTTGAGGAGAGCATGAGAAAGCCCAGATGGGAAGCAGGTTGCCATGCGTCTAGTGATTCCCAGGTGTCGTGTACCAGAAGTACTCCAGGAAGCACATAATGAAACGTCCAGCAGACACTTCGGCATAAACAAGACATTGAGTAGAGCACGGGAACAGTTCTATTGGGTTAATAGTCGCCAGGATGTGGAGGCCTGGTGTCACAGGTGTAAAAATTGTGCTGCCCGTGGAGAACCATTTTCGATGAGCAACTACAGAAATGAAAGTCGAGAACAGCCAAAGAATGATCGAGAGCAGATGAACAGAACTAGTAACCGCTTGAAGGCTCGTTATGATCAGAATGCCAGTACAGAAGGGTTCAAGGCAGTTTGGCTGTACAACCCACAGCGGAAGAAAGGGAAGTCACCGAAACTTCAACCTCCTTGGGAAGGACCTTATACTGTTATTACCCGAATTAATGATGTCGTCTATCGTATTCAACGAAACAAAAAGTCCAAGATGAAGATCGTACACTTGGATAGACTGGCGAAGTATGTGAAAGAGGCTGAATTGCCTGACCGGGACGTTCAGGCTTAAGGAGGGGGCAGTGTAATATGTTGCAACCCCTTAAAAATTTAAGGTTATGTTGGTTACTAAAAAGTAGGCAGACTTCAACAGATCGAATGTCTGAATGAATGTAGTGTATTTGCACCTACTCGAGAAACCTACCAGAAGTTAGTTCTGGTGATATCTGGAATTATCTAGAGAATGGTGGCGTCATCACAGAAAAATCGAGATCTGTCATTTTTAGGTATAAAAGACCGACCGCATTCTCAGCGGGTAGTTCAGAAAGTTCAGAAAGTATAGGAAGTGAGGTTAAAAGACTTCAAAGGTAAACAAAGTGATAAACATTGTGACAGTAAAGTGCATTTAAATTAATAATAGTATTGTGAAGTATCCAGTAAATATTTAATAAAGTGTGTTAGTGGACATCTCTTGTTATAATTTTTGGAACCCACGGATTTGCAAGGGGTAGTTTCCTAAGGGTGGAAACACGTTACACTATTAACTGAATTTTCAGAATTTTGGCCCAATAATTCAGAGTATAAAGGGGGGCATAGGAAAAATGAACATTTCTAATGAACACGTTATGAAAAAAAAAATAATAATAAAACATTTTTAAATCATTACATTTGGACCTTCCAAACGATGCACCACTTGCCCGGGTCACTTTTCTTAAGTCTTACATTTTAACCGACAAGGAGACGAGAGAAAGTTTTTTTGGTGCATCAACTCTTCAGTTTCCTGCGGAACACAAAACTTTAACTTCATTCGAAACCTCCTGTTTCTAGCTATAAGTTTCAGAGATAAACATCTGTGACAGACGGACCGGATAAACGATAAGGGTTCTGTTTTTCAGTCTTTAGTACGGAACCCTAATTATATACAAATTTTCAGAAATATCAAAGTTACAAAGCATGTTTAATTAATTTTATGGTCAAACACGTTAAATTACTTGCAGAGTTACCTTTCATAAACCGATGTTGGGTACAAATACTGTTTTAACGTAAAAATAATGATACTGTAAGGAAATAAAAGCGAATCGTAACTAGCACACGTAAGATAACTCACATAAACAAACCCTTTAGTGTAAGGTAATGTAATATAAAACAGCATTACATTACTTATCGCTTTACCCTCGTAAAGGGGGGGACACCACTAGAAAGCTTTTTCATACTCACCACACCGCGACCATGTGTAATTTAGTAGATAGGCTCGGAGGTACCGCCATTGGCTGCGGGCAGCTTACGTGTGGAATAAGCGCGTTTAGTGCGATCGATGCGTGCCCCCTGCTTCTGCTTTGCTCTTTACCATTCGCCGACGAGCGATTACGGCTCTTATTATTTCTTCATGGCAGTGGCGTTTCCTACTTATGGTTTGTGAAGAATAGGTCGGGAAGTCACATTCTCTCTTCCACGGATTGCCGAACAAAAGGCAATTGTATAGTTCCATTGTGACTTTTTTTATTATTTAAAATGTAAATTTCTTTCTTACGGCTTATGAAAAATTGTATGCGGTTATTTGCGTTTGTATAGAAATAAAATACAATTTAATTAATTAACAACAGCAGTTGTTCTCCTGGAGGGCGCTGGAAGCTTTGGTAAGACGCTGCCTGTGACGTATTTTCCACAAACACCAAAACACTTGAACATTACACGTTTATACTATTACTCGACTCGCGTTTCGCCAACCATGCTGGCATCATCATGACACGTGGGGGGTAGTTTAAACGTCTTTCTTGAATAAGTCGAAAACTACAACCTCTAGCGAAAAAGTCCTTATACAAAATTTAACTAGATAAAATTTTCTACAAATAAGTTTCTATTGATTTTTTTATGTAGGATCAATACTTTACGAGATACAGAGGGTGGAAAAATCGCGAATTTTTAAAAATCATGTTTTAATGGTATACAGTGTGTCCGGCTAAGTCGGCACCATATGGGAAACTTTTTTATTATTGGTTTTATGAAAAAAAGTTATTCTTGACAAAAAGTTTTGCATGGCCTAAAACCCAAAATGAAATAATCAGATATCAATTTTTTGCAGTCGTATACGGGGTTTGTCCAAAAATGTAAATTTTGCTCAAGAGTAAAGTACCTTTATTTATTACAATATCGACAATCGTTATTAAGAAAAGTTGATCCTAATTGAAAACTACGGTCAGATATCCAATATTATCCATCTACCATGAAAAAACGATCTTTAATAATTTTTGGCTATAATACTTATTTTTTCATGGTAGATGGATAATACTGGATATCTGACCGTAGTTTTCAATTAGGATCAACTTTTCTTAATATCGACAATCGTTATTAAGAAAAGTTCATCCTAATTGAAAACTACGGTCAGATATCCAGTATTATCCATCTACCATGAAAAAATAGATATTATACTCAAAAATTATTAAAAATCGTTTTTTCATGGCAGATGGATAATATTGGATATCTGACCGTAGTTTCAATTAGGATCAACTTTTCTTAATAACGATTGTCGATATTGTAATAAATAAAGGTACTTTATTTACTCTTGAGCAAAATTTACATTTTTCGACAAACCTCGTATATGACTGCAAAAAATTGATATCTGATTATTTCATTTTGGGTTTTATGCCATGCAAAACTTTTTATCAAGAATAACTTTTTTTCATAAAACCGATAATAAAAAAGTTTTCCGTATGGTGCAGACTTAGTTGGACACACTGTATAATGAAAGTTTGGTGTTAAATGAAGTCGGTCCAGACCGAATATTAATGTCTGTACAACATCTAAGTGCAATAGTGCTGGACAAAGTATGTTCGCTTAGGAGACCACACATAAACACCTGGAATAAATAATATGGAATCCATTGTAACGTTATAAATCATTGTCATGATTTGACAAAATAAAAATAGAATTGCTGATGGCACTATTGCAAGATGTGGGTTAGAGAAAGCAGCTGTACATCCTACTGTCACAATAATAGGAGAAGATGTGGACTTGATTCTTCTACTCGTCGCTTTGGCACACTAGGCAGTAACATATATTTCATGAAGCCTGGAAGGGGGAATCAAAATTGTTTTCAACGAGCAAACTCCAACAACTTCCTTTTGCTGAAACTATCCTCCTTCTCCATGGCTTTAGCGGATGCGACACCACCTCGGCCATTTACAATAGAAGCATGGTTAAGCTGTTCAACAAGATTCCCAGGCAAATGAAACAGATGTCCGACATCTTCACTAACCTCTCTACACCACCAGAGAAGGTCGCACAGGCTGGAGAGAAGATGTTTTTAGCGATATACCAAGCGACTGCAGATGAGCGAGACTTAAATAAACACCGATATGTTGCGTTCCTAAAATCATCCACCAAGTCAAAATCTGGTCTACACACTGCCATCAACCAAAGGAGCTGCGCAACAACACTCTTTCAGAGTTTGTTTGCAGGTATATTAACTGTTTTTTACAAATATTTCTTGTTACTTACAGCGGTTCGTTTACTTACTTACATATACAGCAATAGCTCAGCGCTCCTCTACCCCCGAATCAGTAGGGATGGAACCGAGGGGAAAATGGATCGCTAACCCCGGTTACCACCAAAGAACCAGTAGCTCCTGAAGCGATCTTGAATTCCATTTTTGCCGATGTTCTACTGGGTGTGGGTGATGCTGTGGTTGCCCAAAAAAAGCAGGCATTCCATGCTCAATGGTGTGCGGCACTTACCATGGTACGTGTACGAATGGTGCACCATTAGACGACAATTTGGACGACGACGACGATGATGATGATTTTGCTGACTTTTAAAATGTTTAGATTTAAGATAATGTTCGTTTATTATTAATAATATAGTTTTTCTGTTAGTTTTAAATTCATTTATTATTGAAATTTCATTTACGTCATTAAAACTCGATTTTTTTTTCATTCGCGATTTTTACACCCTCTGTATCTCGAAAAATATTGATCCCTCATAAAAAATGTATAGGAACTTACATGTAGAAAATTTTATCTAGTTTACAAGGATACTTTTTAGCTAGAGGTCGTACTTTTCGAGTTATTCAAGAAAGACGTGAAAAGGGGACCTTTAAACTACCTCCCAGACGTGTAAAGATAGCAAAATTTTGTTAGTTTAAAATTAAACAAAGGATTCAATGGCCGAAACCCGCATCTGTGGAATTAAAAGATTGAACAATAGTAACTATCAAATTTGGGGAGGGCCTATAAGGCCGGTTTTCGGCCCTTTTTATTTTTGGTCAAAAAATTCCGAAACAATTTTTTTTATCATATATATTCAATATCTAATCCATTCCATCTCAAACGGAACTTCCCCAACCTTCCCCCTCCATGTGTCCCCCTTATAATAATAATAATAATAATAATAATAATAATAATAATACTTTATTAATAGCATAAGCTAGATTTCACATTTTACATTATTGTATATCAACGAAATTAATTCTATAAATGAAATTTGAAACTAATCATGTGGTATAAACTTAAATATTAAATAGTGACATTTGATAAAACATATTTATAACAAACATTTTTAAATAACATGAGGCTTTCACAGTTTCTTACAGAAATTGGTAGTTCATTATATTGTTTAAATCCATTGTGGAATAGGTTAACCTGACTATATCTTGTATGTACTGTTGGAATATATAAATTTTCTCTTGATCTTGTGTCGTGTTCATGAATGTCCTCACGAAGGTACAATGTTCTGATAAATGTTTTGGCACTAATCCATGTAATATTTTGTAAATAAAAGTCATTGTATTTAAAGTTATAATTTGTTTCACTCCCAGTAACTTCGTAGAATCAAGCATTAATTTTATATTTGTATATTTGTTACAGTTTAGAATAATTCGTAATGCTTGGTTTTGCTTCTTCTGTAGCATATTTATTTCAGCATTACTAAGTAGAAAAAGTATTGTGACGTGTTTCCACCCTTAGGAAACCACCCTCGCAAAATCCGTGGGTTCCAAAAATTATAACAAGAGATGTCCACTAACACACTTTATTAAATATTTACTGGATACTTCACAATACTATTATTAATTTAAATACACTTTATTGACTAAAATCACAATGTTTATCACTTTGTTTATCTTTGAAGTCTTAACCTCACTTTCTATACTTTCTGAACTTTCTGAACTACTCGCCGAGAATGCGGTCGGTCTTTTATACCTAAAAATGACAAGATCTCGATTGTTCTGTGATGACGCCACCATTCTCTAGATAATTCCAGATGTCACTTTGGAATCTTCTGGTAGGTTCTTTTTCGAGTAGGTGCAAATACATCATTCTAGGGGTTGTAACACATTACAGTATTGTTGAGCAGAAGTTGAAATGAGGTAAAATAATTGTTTTATATATGGTTATTTTCGTCCATGTACTAAGATCTTTTCCTATACGTCCCAACAGATTAACTTTTTTAGCTATTTTTTTGGTAATATAATGAGCATGTCCGGAGAACGTTAAATGATCATCAATAATTACACCCAAATACTTGAATTCATTAACTTGCTCAATATTTGTTCCATTTATGATTACTCCTTGGTTATTTACTGTGTTTACTCGGCTGTATTTACTTTTAATTACCATAAACTTAGTTTTGTCTGTATTTAAGTTAAGGCTATTCATGTCCAACCATTTTTCTATTTCTCTAAGCTCACTATTTATTATGTTTATAGTCGAGTCTACATTATCACCAACTAAGTATATCAATGTGTCGTCAGCAAATAGTTGTATGTTGCACTTTTTAACGTATTTCATAATATCATTTATGTATAGAACAAACAGATTAGGTCCCATAACGGTTCCTTGCGGTACACCGAATATTGTCTCTTTTGGTAAGGATGTATCATTTTTATATTTGGTAGTTTGTGTTCTATTTTCTAAATAACTGGTCATCCATTTCACAATGTTATGTCCAAATCCGTAATTATTTAACTTCAACAGTAATAATTGTCTATCTATTGTCTCAAAGGCTCTGCGGAAATCTAAAAAAAACTACCACTATGATTTGTTTCTCATTTAAGGCGTTTTTCCAGCTTGATAACGTTGTTTGTAAAGCAGTGTCGCACGAATTTAGTTTTCGAAATCCACCTTGATATTTCGATAGTAGGTTGTTGTTTTCTATATATTCTATTATTTGTTCATTAGCAGATAATTCCAGTAATTTCTCATAGACTGGTACCATATTTATGGGTCTATGCTCCTCACATAGAATTGTTTTATTTTTCTTTTCAATAGGTATTACTGTTGACGTCTTCCAAGTGTCTGGGAATATTCCTGTTTCTAAACTGGTATTTATAACTTGTAAAAATTGATTGCCTATTGCTTCAAATGACAATTTTAAAATGTGTACATTTATGCCGTCTATACCACTGGGTTTATTTTTCATTTGATTTATAATGTTTTTTAAATTTTTAATTTCCAGTACTTTGAACTTTTCCATTTTACAATTGGTCTTCTCTATGTTGTTCAATATTGTATCATAATGTTTATTTGGATTCAAATGTACCGTAATTTGTTCTATACTTTCCAGAAAGAACTTGTTAAATTTCTCAGCGATTACTTTATTATCTGTAGTTAGTTCGTTGTCAAAAATTATTCCATTGTCTTATATTATTAAAGGATCAGTATAGTACACGTTTAGATGTTTTTGAACTGAAAACTCATATTTCCTTTGAAGAAACTGCACCCTAAGCTGCCTCTACTACTATATAATCACATAAACCTTTATGCTGTTACCAGATATAAAATAATTTTAAACGGACTTTTTATTTACATTAACAATAAAATACCAATTTCTCGTATACCCCTCCCCCTCTCTCCCGAACCATTCTGTTGTGTAGAGAGGTTTAGGTTAGAATTTTTTTTGTTTTTTCGTCTCTTGATTTAGGGCTTATAGTATATGTCCCTTTATCTGATTTTTTCAGAACTTAAAGCTGAACTATCTTTGTTCTTATTTTTGTTGCTTTGGACGTAGGGAGAGGGACAAAAACGAGCGCAAGGTTATATCTTTCTGCCGATAAAAAAAAGTATTAGAAAAGTCTTCGTTATACCATTTTCGAGCTTGTAGCAGTATATGATCGTGGGAATGGTTCGGGAGAGTGGGTGTTGGGGGGGGAGGCGGGGTAATAAGAGGAATTGACATTTTATTAATAATGTCAATAAAAAAACCTTTTAAAACTATTTTATATCTGGTACGAGCATAAAGTTTTATGTTAGTGGGGGGGTGGGATGTTGTCATTGGGGGTTGGGGGTGTTGTATAATAGTAGGAGGAGCTTAGGGTGCAGTTTGTTCAAAAACATCTAAACATGTGTATTAATGTAAATTAGTTCTTTAATAATTTAAGGGGATACAGGGAGGGGGGATGGTTGGGGAAGTTCCGTTTGGGGTGGAATGGATATTGAATACGTATGATAAAAAAAATTGTTTCGAAATTTTTTGACCAAAAATAAAAAGTACCGAAAACCGGCCTTATAGGCCCTCCTCCTTTAAGGCTGAGCTGCTGCTTATTAAAGAAGGTGGAAACAGACCAGGGTCACCCACTAGTGAGTGGAAAGGACATGATGAGCAAGCACGTACTACAATTATTGTATTGCTTGTAGAAGACAACCAATAGACCGGCAGGTGGTGACAGATTTTGGGTTGTGATTTTACCCAATATGCCTTTTGGAGGGTATTATGGTATGCATATTCTGTTGTTAATAAATGATAAACTAAAGGGTCATCATATCCGGGTCCTTCATATATTAAAGTTAATTAACATTTGTTTGCAAATGAAGCGTTTCGATACGATTTCACCCAGGCTAACTTTTTTTTTATTAAAGGTAAAGAGCCCACCTTTCGATTAAAATCGGTCTGAAAAGGGCCAGGTTAATAGATCTTATTTTATTTTAGTTCAACATAAAAATCCGCTAACAGCGGAAACGCCGTCAACGACAATTTCGCGGCAAACTTCTATGTTAGATGTACTAGGAACTTATTTTTTTTTAAACTAAATCTAAAGAACCCACCCTTCTACTAAAAGTGGTCTAAAATGGGCCAGACTCTTCATTTTTTTTTTTTATTAACATAATACTTGAGAAATTACTCTCTTGCAGTGAAAAACGCTGTCGTCTGTTTTGCGGTTAACTTTTATGTTAGATGTACTAGGGACTTAATTATTTTTAAAATTAAAGCCAAAGAACCCACCTTTCTATTAAAAGTGGTCTAAAATGGGCCAGGCTATTTAATTTTTTTTTAATTTACCTATTACTTGAGAAATTACGCTCTTGCAGTGAAAACGTTATCCTCTGTTCTGCGGTAAACTTCTAAGTTAGATGTACTAGGGACTTAATTTTTTTTTAAATTAAAGCTCTTTAGCTTTAATTTAGCCCACCTTTCGATTAACATCGGTCCGAGGTTACTATTTTTTTTTAATACGAGTTTTACCTGAAAAATGCGCGTTGGTAGCCAAAATTATTTTGACAATTTGAAGCTAACAGCCTTCTTATTAGCTCTTGGGTCATAATTTGTAGGTAAAAATGTTGATATTATCATTATCTACGAATATATGTATTCAAAAATGCAAACAAAAAATCTTTTGTTTCGCTGCTAAAATGAGTCTCGTAGGATTACTATAAGTTCTATAGTTCTCAATTGCATTCTTATCACCTTTTTCGAATATGGGGCAAATTTTTGACCTACACCAAATTTGAGGAAATGTTTCTGTTTTAAGAGCTAGATTAAAGATAGTAGTCAGCGGTAACTCGAAGATAATTGCGCAGTCTCTTAGTAGAAAAGATTTAATTCCATCAGGAGCAGTAGTTAATTTATTTTTAGATATTAATGAATGAAATCGAAAACGTCCGAGACAATATGATTATCCTTGTAGTAAAAATTTATAATTATTTATATTATTAAAATTTATAATAATTATTATTTAGCATAAGTTGTTAATAAATTATTTTCTATAAAAAATTGATGTATTTGTATTTAACGTTTCTTTCATTTATTTCGCTTTTGGGAGCTTCTGCCATCTTCAAATTAATTTTAAAAAGTTTCATTTTTTTAGAAATTCTATATAAACAACCTAGAATACTATAACAATCATTATTTTTTTAAAATATATATTTAAAAATTGCGATAATTATATTTTTCGTTGAGATTTCAATTTTTTTTTTTTAATTTACGGATTTTCGAAATTGCGGTAATTTTCAATGGGTAAACCTTTTAGTTTATGGCATTAGAAATCCAATAAAAAATATCATTCAAATCCATTCACTATAGCTGGATTCCGAGGTATAAACCTAAAATTCCATTGGACTTGATAATAAGGAGGAAACAATGACGGGATGCGCTGTGAAAATTACTTTATATGCTATTTCTCGTACCATAAACTCTCACAATTGGTATGCCATATTATTTTAGCGAACTTTATGACTAACTTGATGTATACACTTAAAGGCATACTGATTATAATGACGGCAAATTTTTCCGTAATTTCGCGACGTTTTTTCTTGAATTTGAGTATGTAAAACTCGCACAACTTGTATGCCGTTTGTTATTTCTTCATTATATCATGATTGCTTCAACCATACAATGCTGATTAAATACACAGAAAATTATGTTTCTATTTTACAATCTCACTTCTATTTTCTCATATGACAAACCCGTTCAAATGGTATGCCATTTTACATATCGACATTTTAGGATACATATTTCTTATTGCAATACATTTTTCATTGAGTAAGATAACGGAATCTTGTTAAATAACTACTAGATGTTTTTAATGTGAGGTATACTTGGACATGCGAAAATGGTATGCCATTTTTTCTGCAGCTGATGTATAGCACAACCATGTATACTTCTTAATGGCAGTCTGTTCAGAAACGCGGATAAATCATTTTTTTAAATGCTAGAACACCTGACCGTGATCACCTTTTGGGCTCACGCAAACGGTATGCCTTTGACTATTCAATTGTCGTATTTTACTTGAATTTTATTGTGGATTCATGGCAGCCAGGGTGAAATCGTATCGAAACGCTTAATTTGCAAACAAAGGTTAATTAACTTTAATATATGAAGGACCCGGGATGTCTCTTTAGTTTATCATTTATTAACAACAGAATATGCATACCATAATACCCTTCAAAAGGCATACTAGGTAAAATCACAACCCAAAATCTGTCACCACCTGCCGGTCTACAAGTTATACACATTAGATACGAATCGGCAAAAGAAGCTTGGACCTCACCGAAAACCTATTGTGAAAAATCTACTTTAAGCAGTAAAGTATTCATATTGAAGAAAATCTGTAGAATGCAATTGACTGATAATGCTAATATGGAGGAACACGTTAGAACGATGACTTGGTGGAAACACTGACAGCGTTATAAGAAAAACTATTAGACCATTGTTGCATTACTTCTTACGTGTTTACCAGAATCATATAGTAGTCTTATCATCACCGAATTGGAGAGCAAGGCAGAAGCTGATTTGACCCTTAGCCTCGTGAAAGGCAAGCTAATTGATGAATACAGACGTCGAATAAATTCTAACTTAATTGATGATTCTGGAAATGCCCCCATGAAAGTTAGATACCAACAGAATTTTCAACGAAAATGTTGTGTATTTTGCAAAAAATGAGGACATAAAAAACCTGAATGAGCAAATTTTTTAAACTGGAAAGCAAAGAGAGAGAACTATAATAAGGTTACTAACCAGGGAAATGTAGCTGTAGAAGATGAGTTCCAGGAAATCTGTTTTTGTATAATCAGTGAAAAATGTGATAAATAAGGATATGCATTATTGATTCAGGTGTTACAAGCCATACGTCAAGTGATAGATCCATCAGAGCTAGACACTATTGGAGGCTAATAAATGACGACACACTCTTTGGGAAACTATATTGTAGTTTATTCAAATCAATGCAACAGTTTTTATAAGAGTTATACTTTTTATAAACTTATGTCATACAAAATTATAATGTCATAATAAAATTGTTAAACAGAAATATAAGTAAACTTCATGTGAGTTAAGGATATGACTATGGTACAAACTCTCCAACGCCTATTCATCTGGTGTTTATTATTTTCTGACTGTACGAAGAGAACTCTGCTTTCCTGAAAACCGATAAAACTAACTCCGGCAAAAATGTGAATTTGGTCAGACAAGGCTGTGCTCTTTCACTAGTCCCCTCAACATCTATAGTGAACTTGTGAAGATTAGACTTGCTAACGCCCTCTACAGGAAATACGTCTCCCAACAAACCCCCCTACATATCATGTAGCCTATACGTTTTACACAGGAGTAAAGTGATAAGCATGAAGTTTTTATTGACTTAACTTCTGTAGCAACAGATAAACGACGAATACTAATTTCAGGATTTTCGGTAATACGAACTAAAATGTCTTCATCGTCGCCTGATACGAGTTTTGGACGGTCTTTATGATGTTTAGAATGACGGGAATCTGTCTCATCTAGGCAATCATGGAGATATTTAAATAATTTGTGATCAGGCTGTTTTTGATTTTGATACAAGTCTAAATATCTTCTTGATACTGCGCTTCCTCGTTTTTACACATGAACACAATCCATCTCTCTAATTTAAATATTATGCTCTTCACAGTTTTTTGTGTAAATATTGTAGTTCTAGACATTTTTAATTTTATGATGAGCACTCGTCAGTATAAAGTAAAGTAAAAAAAGTAACTAAATCCAACCCATTTGTGTCTCGAACTCGGGGCCCTTGAGTCTAAAGTGTCACCACTAGACCACCATTCGTTACTTTTACAAGCGTTAATTTCTATAATATAATGTGTCTGGATGAAAATCATAAATGTATATTAGTACAGTATAAATAAATACTGATAGGAAATAACATTTCACGAGATTTCTGTTCAATTTTAAAATATAGAAATTAAGTAGACATTGTTTTAAAATTAGAATAATTAATAACTTTTTTATTTACTGATCGATTTTGTTAAAAGAGAATATGATTCTCTATACCACCATACCACCAACTTAATGTCCAAATTTTAATACAATCAGACTTTTCTTTCTTAAGTTATCGTGCTTACAAGAAATGTAACGAACGGATGGACATTTTGAAAGTTGTTCGGAATTTGATGACCATTGATATGGAAATGTTTTCACAAGAGCGATATTTACGGTTATAAAACTGTGCCGAAAGCCGATCAAATGCAATATACCCTTCGTTTTCGTATTTGCGAAGAGTATACTACATATACGTAATAAAGGTGTGTCGAATTGAATGTGAATCTTGAATTAAAGTTCTTTACTTTAAAAATTTCAAAAAAGAGGTGAACCATATTTGTAATATAATGAATACTTGGTATGGTTATTTGTCGACGCTGGGATTCGCTTTCGTAAAACACAAACTGAACAATCAACATTTTTCAGATTCCTGATATAATTTGAATAGTTTTTTTACAATTGCGTTTGATCACTTCGTAAGTATCTGTACTTTGAAATAAATTAGTTAATTTAAAAATTCTCTATCTACTACACTTAAAACTTGTTTAATGTTTTTTATTGAGACGGGAACCAAATATAATATACAGATACTAAAAATTGTTTACCTAATAATAATCTTCCTCACATATCTCTGAAGTAAATTATAATGTAATGTATTATAAACGAATATAATTACTGATTCTATACCGATTAAGATTTTAGTTCCCAAGGTATAAGATTGTGAGATGCTCAAAATTATTAATAATAATTATAGGCGTATGGTGATTTATTTTAATTAATGTAAAAATAATGTGGGATGTCGAGATACCTCAATAAAGACATAAAGAAGATTAGGTGATTTTAACGGAACTTGCCTAGAGAAGATTATATATGGTTGGATAAGTAAAATCTTAACAAAACACGCTTTTTGGATAATTACCTATTACATTTAATTTTGGAAAACCGACTAATTTATCGTGTATTGAGCGTTTCGAAACGCAATGTTTTTATAACTGGGTTCAAACATAAAAACACATTTATACAGTGTGTTCCTGAATTGCCGTTACAAGAGAAAAACTTAAACGTATTTTATTAAAATATTGATCCTTTATAAAAAGTATTGCTTTCTCTATAAATAAGAATACAAATAACAAAACTAAGGTGTCATGCCAAGTACCCACATTTTTAAGTTTACAGAAATATATATTAGATAAGTAACCCGTCTGGGGAAACACGGTGATCTCGTCCCACCTTCTAGCGGCTTGCATATCAGCGTATATATAGAAGCTATGTAATTTGAGGCGAGACTTACATAGTGGATATACCATCCTTCGAAGGGGATGTAAAACAGCCGTTATCTTGTCTATTAAATATTAGGTAAGTAATAGATCCCTGTTCTTCGACAGAGGAGAGGTTCGGCAATATTTCCAGTTTGGGAGTCTCCTGTTTTCTGTGACAGGCCTTGGTAGTGGAAATAGGTCAACGATAGATAAATAAATAAAAAGACAGAAATATATCATAGGAATAAAAACTGTTGTATTATATTTTAAATCTTCGACGTTATATAGGTTATATAGGTAGAAGGCAAGAAATTCAATTTTCAAATATTTATCTAAAATATCAGAAGGGGCCGAACGCAGTTTCGTCTTGACTCAACGCGTATTTCGTAATGAAATGTGAAGCAAGGGCAGTGATGGTTATAGACCTGCAGGTAGTGACAGATTTTGGGTTGTGATTTTACCCAGTGTGCCTTTTGGAGGGTATTATGGTATGCATATTCTGTTGTTAATAAATGATAAACTAAAGAGTCATCCCGGGTCCTTCATATATTAAAGTTAATTAACATTTGTTTGCAAATTAAGCGTTTCGATACGACTTCACCCAGGCTGCCATGAATCCACAATAAAACTCAAGTAAAATACGACAATTGAATAGTCAAAGGCATACCGTTTGCGTGAGCCCAAGGTGGTCACGGTCAGGTGTACTTGCATTTAAAAAAATGATTTATCCGCGTTTCCGAACAGGCTGCCATTAAGAAGTATACATGGTTGTGCTATACATCAGCTACAGAAAAAATAGCATACCGTTTGCGCATGTCCAAGTATACCTCACATTAAAAACATCTAGTAGAGTTATTTAGCAAGATTCCGTTATTTTACTCAATGAAAAATGTATGTAATAAGAAACATGTATTCTAAAATGTCGATATATAAAATGGCATACCATTTGAACGGGTTTGTCATCCCGCACAGACGATAGCAAAACAGACGATGGTAGCGTTTTCACTGCAAGAGCGTAATTTCTCAAGTAATATGTTAATAAAAAAAAATTGAATAGCCTGGCCCATTTTAGACCACTTTTAATAGAAATGTGGTTTCTTTAGCTTTAATTTAAAAAAAAAATTAAGTCCCTAGTACATCGAACATAGAAGTTTACCGCGAAATTGTCGTTGACGGCGTTTCCGCTGCTAGCGCATTTTTTATGTTAAACTAAAATAAAATAAGATCTATTAACCTGGCCCTTTTCGGACCGATTTTAATGGAAAGGTGGGCTCTTTACCATTAATTAAAAAAATAATAAAAAGTTGTTAATAAATTATTTTCTATAAAAAAAATCGATGTATTTGTATTATTTAACGTTTCCGATAATTTTTTTTTTTTTTTTCCGTTAAGATTCCAAAAATATATTTTTTTTATTTACGGATTTTAGAAATTGCGGTAATTTTCAATGGGTAAACTTTTTAGTTTATGGCATTAGAAATCCAATGAAAAAAAAATCATTCAAATCCATTTACTATAGCTGGGTTCCGTCATTTTTCATATATAATGACTAATTGCACTGCACTAAATAAAGAAACCATGACCATGACCCTTCTCGATCAGTATGCCGCTTATGATTTGACATTGATATAACATGATTGACTCAAAATTGGAGAGGCATACTGAGTTAAATCATAAAAATTCTGTCGTTTATTTTGCACTAGCGGTTTTTGTGTTTTCATCATAATTTTGCCAGCCTCGGACTTTATCAAACGGTATGCCATTCAATACACCATATAAATACATCTCAATGGAATGAAAAACAAAGAAGCATGAATACTGATTAAACACACGGAAATTTAATGAACTCTTTTGCAACTTTTCTTGCGTATGCCTGTACTTATGACTGCCCTGATCGCTATGCTAATTTTATATGCAACATGCGCTATCATAAACTGCATGGAAACATAATGACATACTGATTTAAATAACGGAATCTTGTTAAATAACTCTATTAGATGTTTTTAATGTGAGGTATACTTGGACATGCGCAAACGATATGCCATTTTTTTCTGTAGCCGATGTATAGCACAACATACACAGCATACTTCTTAATGGCAGCCTGTTCAGAAACGCGGATAAATCATTTTTTTACATGCAAGTACACCTGACCGTGATCACCTTTTGGGCTCACGCAAACTGTATGCCTTTGACTATTCAATTGTCGTATTTTACATGAATTTTAAGGTGGATTCATGGCAGCCTGGGTGAAATCGTATCGAAATGCTTAATTTGCAATCAAATGTTAATTAACTTTAATATATGAAGGACCCGGGATGACTTTAGTTTATCATTTATTAACAACAGAATATGCATGCCATAATACCCTCCAAAAAGCATACTGGGTAAAATCACAACCCAAAACCTGTCACTACCTGCCGTTCTGTTAGTAGATAGGTGATGACCAGAGAAATATAACGGCCTCGCACTTCTAGCGGTTATATTAGAGTATATTCAAAAGCTATGCAATATTATGCGAGGATTGCCTAGTGGATATAACATCCTTTGTGTTAGGCGAGTTCGGCAAAATTCTGAGGTAGCTCGTCTCCTGGCGTCGGTGATTGACCTTATATTCTATTTGGTAAAGACAGAAAGTAATCAAAGGTCATGATAGATGTAAATCCTCTAAAAACGTGGTCAGGTTATTATAAGAAATTTTAAATATTGCTTTACATTTTAAGTATATGGATTATCAGCATTAAACAAAACAAAAAATCACTCGATATACCCGTCTATGTCAGTTTTTAGGTAAATTACTACTTAGTTGTGTTTTAAAAACGCGATACGAAGCTAGATGTCGTTGTGCCATTCTGAACTTACGCGAAAACTGCGGGATGAAATATCGCCCCTCAAATCGTCTCAGCTTGCCTGTATTACCTCAGATTGCTCCGGATCGTCCGTGGATTACCTCGGGTCGCCTCAGCATGGATCGCCACAGGATTATCTCGGATCTCCCCCTATTACCTTATTATAATTCGCCCCGGATCGCCTTTAGATTGCCCCGGGTCGCCCAGGATTGCCTCGATAAGGGACGGGAAATAGCCCCTCGATCATAACCACCGTGTAACAGGGCGAGACGAGAATTTTCTGTAAAATTTCTATGAATGTTAAGAGAAAAATTACTACGCCCATGACTGGTCTTTGTCTGAGTGATTTATTCTGTCTCTGTCTTTACCAAGTAGAGTATCGTTTGCAGAAATAGGCTGACGTTAAATAAATGATTTAAAAGTGTACCTATATCAGGAAGTATTAGTTATTTTGTAACAAATAAATTATATCGAGAATGATTGTTAATAAAGGCAAAATTAAACTTTAAATACATTGATAATGGATTTAAAATGTATACAACTTACTATATAACTTAAGTATATCCATGAATATTCTAATTTTTCACTAAATGATATATAGAATCTCTGGAATTATCCACCTTGATGCAAAAAAAGTCTTGTCCTAAGGTTCTCATTTAACTTTTCTGAAGTATTTAGACGCGCTGATGCCAATTTTGAACAAAAAACATTTTCTATCGTGTCAGTTTTTCTCTACCATCCCCTTTATCCCCTAAAAAAAATGCAAAAATAATGTTTTGCTTGTCCTAACTTTTCTGAGGTATTTTGACGCGCTGAAACCAATTTTGGGCAGAGAAAATATTCTATCGTGTTAGTTTTCTTCTTTAAAAAAGGATAAAGAGAAGGTCTTGTCCTTAGATTCTGACCTAACTTTTCTGAGGTACCTATTTGGTTTCAGCGCGTCAAAATACTTCAGAAAAATGAGAACCTTAGGACAAGATCTTTTTTTGCACTTCCCGTTGCTCTAAGCAACCATATACAGTTTTTATCCTATATTTTTTTATTTCGTTAAATTCCATGATCTAATAATGAAGTTAGAAACTATTTTCATTGACAAACTACAATATTCAAGTACAACACAAATTTACCATAAAAAAAATATATTGTTGTATTCGTTAGAACAATAGCAAGTAGCTAAAACAGTTTTAAAGATTATACTATGTTTGGTTTTTTAAATATTTATAATAAACTGAAAATAAACGCATATTTACCTTTCACTGTGCAAAATCCTATCCTTAAGTTTAATTATATATGTTTTTTTATTTTGAAATATAAGAATATGATCGTTTGTCCTAACTGATATAAAATATCTACATTTTGCTTATTGCAGTACTGTTCTTATCTCAAATTTTATGACTATAGTTTAATTAAATTTATTATCTAAATTTATTGCCAAATTTATAGGATATATTGAGAAATCTGAATGTTTTACGTCAAGTAGAAGTAAATCCTACGGATTCTGGTTTCTTTTACTGGAATTCTCTGTGGTATGCAGTTATGGTTAATATAAATATAATCGCATTAAGGTTTGAGGTACAAAAATAACTAAGTGAAGAAATTTCTGGAATTTTTGTTCTCTTATCTCGAGTCCACATGTCCAGTTTCTTATCTGGATTTTATATTCTAATCGGTTGACACATAAATGTCCAAGAAATTGTTAATAAGTTGTTGTGTCTTTCGGTACTCTCATCAAGTATTTTATAGCGGTTGCAAGGTCAAATTTATATGTATTTTTTAATGCGGCAAATAACCCCAAGAACTTACAATAAATTAACGAGTATATTACTGTAAGAAAAATCTACATTCTGTACGCTGCAGGATTCATAAACACTGTGGGTAATTGTATACTGTAGAATCACTGTGCTGTAAGCCTAATCCACATTCATATGTTAATTAGTAAAATCATTTGTTTATCACCTCTAATGCAGGATGTCCAAAAACATCAGCATTTTTTTAGGAAGGGGGTAGATTCCTGTCAGAAATAAAAATAAACCAACAGATGTCCGAAATTGCTTCCTAAGGGAGCTACAACAATTTAATGATGCAACCCAAAAGTTACTGCATTAGAACAGTTTTTAAGATAATGGCCTCCCAAATCGTCAAATCTGACATATCGAAGTTTTCACTTGTGGGGAGGGGGGGAGATGAAACGTAATATTCATAAAACAAGACCTAGAAGTCGAGAATACTTTTACTACATAATGAAGCTGGCATGTTTAGAAATTACTCCACCAATATTGGGACATTCACGGGAAACTGCAGAAGAAAATTGAAAAACGTATTACTCTTGGTAGCGGTTTGGTTGAGATAGAATAGATATGATACAATATTTGTTTCTGCTCAACATGTTTTTGTTTATCCGCGTAGGTATATTCTAAAATAATTTCCTGCCAATTTATCAATTTAATTTGTGAAAAAAAGTAACGTTCGAGTTGGAGTTTTAAGTGGCAACTTTTTCAAAATTTTCAATACAGACTTACCAAGTTGTTGTCAATTTTGAGGGTCCTGATCCTAGAGGACTCCCATATAAGGGTAAAAAAATGCAAAATTTAAAAATAACGTCTTATATGTAATGATTACATTTTTTTGTGCATAAATTTTGTAGTAAAAGGTAATATATTAGGGATTGCAATACCGGTTAACCGGTTATCAGGACAAAAAAAACCCATGACGATAATTTTATTATTTTAATTTTTTACCGGTTATTTCGGTAAATTCTGAACTTACGATATGCCGCGTATTCAACGTTTCTATTTATGTCAGTGACTAGTATTCACAAAATACAGAGTGACTGTCCCAACACTGAGCACTTTTAAAAATAAATAAATAATATTATAAAAAGTAAAATCCAAACACCCTAAGAAGTACAAGAGCGACATTGACAATATCTTGCGACAGGAAATTGAATATTTCACTGCCGCAAATATCCGTGGAATACATTTAGAAGTATGTTATTAGCAATTCTTATTAACTTATCGACCCACCAATATCGATTGAGGAAGGGCATCTTCAGCTGGTGGTATTCTATACATAAACATCAGAAGAAATAACAGATATAGCTTTGAAAAACTAACCCTTTTAACAGGCTATTTTTAAAAAATATTGTATTTTTAGATTAGGTATTCAGTAAATGCCCTATTTGAGTTTATGTTTATAATTTTTGTTATTTAAGTTGATATTTTTGTTATTTACAGAATAATTATTTATTTAAATTTATTTCATTTATATTTTTTCCTTTTGATAAAAAATCTGATGTTTGTTCATTATATTAAATATACGTATATAATAGTATATTATTCAACGAGCATATAATGATGGCTATTATTTACGAGGGTGAAGTTTAAGACACGAGCCGTAGGCGAGTGTCTTAAATCACCAGAGTGAATAGTAGCCATTATATGCGAGTAGAATACTATACTTTGTCCACGACTATTAAATATTTTTTGTTAAATTGTTTACTGAAGAAATTAATTATTGAATTAATTATATTATCTTTTTTGAGTAATATGTAAAATTATTGTAAATAACGTCGACGTTTAAATTTAATTTGACAAGCCGTTCTTTGACACATAACGGCCTACTCAATCAAATTTAAAAAGAAATTGTATGATAAAAGAGGGTCCGTTTCTGAAACGCTAAATAAAGTTATCTATTCATAAATTTCATAATAACAGTAAAATTGTTCACACAATTGTAGCTATGACAGTTAACGAATAATTACATTTAAGGTTTAAGAAACTAGCCATAAATTCTTCTAAAAAGTTGCGAGATTGCACTCGAATTGAAGAAGTACCTGCCCGTGACTTCTTATAAACAACTGACTGTCTTCATTATTCACTAGTGAATAATGAAATCATTATTCACTGCAGAGAATAATGGATAGCATTATCCTTGAGGAAACACATACATAATGAGTACCTCCGATTAAAGAACTTATACCTAGATACATAATGGCATTACTTTGTATGATGATGAAAGACTCACAATCTAAGGCACTTCTTCCCATAAGTTGCTGATTGGCCCATCGGCCTATTCGCGACCGCTTCGTACACGATCGGTTCAGTTTCGATTATCATAATCTCAGTTTGACACTTTTGACAGTTCCGCCATTAATGTGAATAAATGTTTTTCGTGTTCTCCATGAAGAAGTGGTGAAGAAGTCATATTTTATTTAAAGTTATGATTTGCTAATACCTAAATAATATTCTCTATTCATATTTACACAGTTTAGTGACAATTTAGTGCAACATGCAACAGTGATGTGCCGTTTGCAGAAATCGATCGTTTCATAAGTAAGCAGGTCATAGTCATAACATGATGAGGTTCAGTTTACAGTTTTAATAATAATATTATAAGTAATATCCTTCCAATACATATTTCCCTTGAATAAAGCATCTTTACCTATTATATTTTTTAAATCTGCGGTAATGTTCCTAGAGGTTATCCAAGAATTATTACATAAAATACAATATTGTACATTTTCCCTTCTACACATACCCGCCACTGTTGCCTATGGGATGTGATGTTCATCTATCCCTTTTAATGGACATATAATGTGACTATGTTAGGAGCAAATAAGGTATATGAAGAAAAGGTAGCCATTATATATCTAGATATAAGTACTTTAATCGGAGATGAGTACATTATTTAATAGTCGTGGACAAAAATGTTTTTTGTTAAATTTAGATAATTTTGCACATGGAAAAAGACAATTGCCATTTTCGTCACCCTAATCATTCATTCGAAAAATTATCGGTAAATACCGGTTAACCGGTTATTTACATTTTTATTTACCGATTTACCGGTTATTAAAACTTCCGGTAAATTGCAATCCCTATAATATATGGTTTCGACACTTGCTTTTAAGTACTCCCTAAATTGAAAAATTTTATGTTTGAAAAAGTATTGCTGCTTTATTTTTGAACGGTAATATATTCATGTTTTTGGGGTTGCTGATTACGAGTTAGAAGTCCAAATAAAATAATTAAAAATGGCACTCCAATATGGCGGATGGAAATTTGTTCTGAAGCAAGTGCTTTAAACGAGTCAAAAAAATGTATCATCTAGGTAATATACTAACGAAATACACTATTTTAGATTCATTTTAAGTTACTGGCTAAATACAGTAACAAAATGGCGATGGAAATCTTTAATTTTGGGTCTTAGTATTTTTGATGAGAGATATTTAACACTTAAAATAAATACTGTACCTTATAAGCAATTGTAACGCCATTTTTAAACGTTCATATCTCCGAGGGAAATAAAGAAAAAACGAATTCATCTCGAGTTTATAAGCTTTCTTAGTAGTCTGTAGCCTTTAAATGTGCTACTTTTCGAATTATTTGACAAACGCTATCTGTTTTCTCAAGCTAGAAGAGCCTGTTTCAGGTCGTTATAACTTACTACTATCTATCAACGTATATAAAAAATTGCATAGAACATTTTTTTCTCAAAATTTGTTCTTCTTTGAATTTTAATTGTTCCCTATAAATTAGCAAACATCCGAATAATATAGAAACGTTTGTTACATTTACTATTAAATTATCGAAAAATACACGAGCTTTAATTCATATGACAATCTTTCCAAACTGAAACGTCTAGTTAGTTATTGTTTTCCAGCCACATGATATGCAGGAAAAATGTTTGATTTTGATAAGAAAAATAAAATATTGAACTGTACATCTTACATAGCAGACACCAAGGGAGGCACTATATAACGTGATCTACTAGGACATGCGGAAAATTTAACAGCAGGTTGTCCCCACCGAAAGGAGTAAAAAAAATGAAAAATTTTTAAAAAATGACCAAAAAAATTACCTTATTTTTTTGTAGGAATGCGCCGCCAATGACTTCAACTAATCTAACGTAACGCGGTACAACCATATCACTTTATCAGACTTGGGATCAGTGTTGCCAACAGTAAATCGAAGAAATTCTCCGCCAAAAATAAAATATCAAACTTTTCTATACAACAAAAAATATATTGATCTTTATTTGCTTCTCAATATGTAATCCATTAGTCCATTACTAATTTGCTCAAATTGATATTTTAATTCATCAGTAATGAATTAATAAAACCTGGTTGTGATGAATCAGCACAACTAGGTTTGGAGCACGCTTGAGATTAGTGAACTCTAATACATACTGGAATGAGTATAAACAATTAGGAACGTATTGTTCCCTTTCAAAGAAACTTTAGAGATAAGCTAAATTTAGAGGCACTCTGGATCCCTGTCACTTGTAAACTAATTATTCAGGAAACTGAGACAGGTAACCCAAATATGGCTTTCTCTCTCTAAAGCTTCTTCCAGCTCCAGCATATCGGTCCTCACTCCAATATAGTATCGAGCTCACTACTTGAGATCATTGGTCGACAACCGGCCTCTGTTGACCCTTAATGAAACTGAATACGCACATATCGCCATCTGTTATCATTTACATAAACTCCTAAACGGCAAGAAAACAGAGAGGTACATTATTTTGTTATTTGTTTTAATAAAGAAATAATTATAAATTCTGTCACCCTATATTCTCCGCCAATTCTCCGTCAAAAGGCGTTCTCCTTGTCGGCATGCTTTGAACTCATTCGTAAAAGTGAATTGGTCCGCTGGAATTCCAATTATCTTCAAAGCGTACCAACAATGTTGGCTACCTGCCGCTGGTTCGTGTGTAGACCTCTTTTTTTAATCTCGCCGGCCGGCTTCACTTTTTATGCTAATTGACGATTTGCACGAAAGAAAGTTTGGTAAAAAGTATCTAGATTGGTATCACTGTAATTCACTGCACATGTTGACCAACTCGTCTAATTTCCAAACTTTGCAGCAATTAAATACCTATAATATAATAATCATAACATTGTTTTCATTATCTTTAATGTTAAACCTACTTCCATTGAATATAAATCATCTTTATTAGGTTATTTCGTAGTCTACAATATTTAAAAAATGTCGAATTATGAATTTTGTCAATCACTGCTGCCAACACTTCTAAACTGAGTGTTGGAAACAGTGTTTGACAAATTGCATAATTCGACATTTTTTAAATATTGTAGACTACGAAACAACCTAATAAATATGTTTTATATTCAATGGAAGTAGGTTTAACATTAAATATAATGAAAACAATGTTATGATGAAAATATTATAGGTATTTAATTGTTGCAAAGTTTGGAAATTAGACGAGTTGGTCAACATGTGCAGTGAATTACAGTGATACCAATCTAGACACTTTTTACCAAACTTTCTTTCGTGCAAATTGTCAATTAAGGAAATGTAAACAACTCGAATACGTTCCTTCACCAGTAAGTTCGTCGACCTCTTCAGAAGTAGGTCAGGACTTACCCAACATCAGTAGTGTATCTTCGCAAATTGACTAATAATTTAATATCTAAATTACCTCAGAATCTTCTAAAATTTTGCAGGGGCTTTCCCACATTGAAGACTAGCACACCATTTTATTTTCCGCATTTCTTGATAGATCACGTTGTATAAATATTTGTTAATTTGCATTTTTGTTAGTTTCCAACGTTCTCTTATTTAATTTACCAATAATTTTTGTACGTCTATAGCAACAATAATAATAAAAATCTGATTAACAATATGTCAACGACGTTAATACCAAAAAAAAGACTAAAAAAAACAATTTTTATAAATTGAAATAGTAATGCATCTAGTGTATCACTGTAAACATTTCACACTTCTCATGAATATATCCTTTCCTATGAGAGCATTCAATGAAATACGCTTCTCCTTTTCTTTTCTATTCATTCTCTAAAGACTTAATTGTTAAACCTGTCAAGTTATCTTGTATCAACTCGATCCTTACGTGACTGTGTTCCAGGATATTTTACTGCCACTTCGCTTCGTGTGTGCTACCTTTTTTTGGGTCTTTTCTAAAATATCCAGTTACTGTTTTTACCTATTGACTGCTTCGGCTCAATAGGATTCCTCTTCCTGCCTTTTTCTACATCCATTCTCCTTTACCTGTTTTATTGAAATAAATGTAGGCAGCTGTTAAATAACAGCGTGACACAAGAAATGCATTTAATTTAAAAACGTTCAAAGGGATACTACAAAAAATGCTTTGACGTCTGTTTTTCGTATAACAGTATAATGTGCTCGAAGGGAACGTGGTAATAAAAGTTGTTAAAACATCATCAAGAGAACGTCTACATGTAAGTTACTTTTAATACAGTTAATCTGTCATTTGAAACATGAATTCCTACAAGGAATTTTTTGTTTCTATAATGTAGAGGGGGGCGGGGTGTAGTCAGAATCGTTTTCGCTACAGCCGCCATGTTGAAGAAATTATGGTAAAATATGTTTTTTTGGTTATCTTTTTTCGTGTTAGTTCTATCCTAAAATTAGGTACTACCAATGTTGTAGGGAAGAAAATAAGCTATTGGTACAACTTGTAAACTGTTTCACTCTATTGTTGATACTTTATGACTTGCAGCCGCCAGAAAGGTAAAAATTTGTGCTTCACTGCAGATTTTTTTATTATTTATCTCTATCCCTGCTGCTCCCACGTAATAATTAGTTATTACACAGCCCCACAAAAAAAAAGTTCAAAGCAGCGAACCAGACCCATGTATCCTTATGTATTTTCGGTCGCTGAATCCGAATCTGGGGTCAAAAAAAAATCATACCCCCCCAAAATCATTAGCTAGAGCCAAAAAACACCCCTTAGTGCAGTTGCTTAATTAGAATTTTCTTAAGAATCGTTCAGAGTGTGATACTAACCTGAAATTGGGTGAGCATAGACAATTTTTTGAGACGAACAAAATGGGATATGGTGCCACTCAGAAAAAAAATTGCATCGGTCGTTAACCCGAAAATCATCAGAAAAATCAGTACTTCGACATTATCTTGAAAACGGCGAATAATATCAATATTTTCGTGATTGCGCAAATTCTCTACAAAAATCGTGTAATAAATTTTTTGTGACTTTATTAGTTTTCTCAATGACAGATTTATAGCTGTAATATAATTCTATTAAAAAATACCTGCAAGCATTAACTAAATATTTCTACTTTAGTGATTTTTTATAAAATCGCAACGAAACGAATGCCTAAAAGTTAAAATATTCAGTCACTGTCGGTTTCACAGCAGTCTCTATCACAAAAACACAGTACCGTACATTTTAACTCTGCACGAAGGCATGAACATTTTTTACTACATATAACTCGATATTTATAAGAAACCAGCTAATGAGGCGCTGAAGAAGCTTCTGGAGATGTGGTCCAAAGAGGCTGGTAAACTCCGCCTTCCAGTTGCCACCTCCAAGAATCGGGATCTGGATGATTTGGATTTGAAATCAAATATTGTCCCCATATAAAAGCTCCCTGGAAAACTGCACGCTTTACGTGCTAAACAAACGCGTCTTTTGTCGGCGGTAGTGATTGAAGCGGTCTTTGCTTTTTAGTGAAAAGATGTCTCTTTGCTTCAACTATATCACATGTAGTGCTTGATTTATCATACAATAATATCACGAAACGTTCAATAATCCACAACGCAGTGGTTTCCACTTCACGTTTTGTATTTATTTGTAGTAAAGCTTCCTTAGGTTGTCGAAATTATTCTAAATTCCCCAAGCTGTTCGTTTGCCTTTGGCAAGAAATGACGAGGTAGTGTTGCATCCTGTTAGAGCGTGAAACAGTGGCAGCGAAAGTGATTTCCTGGAACCAATTCCCTTAGCAATTTCATGTGCAGGTAGGTAAGAACAGTTTTTGCCTGTCCCAAATGCGATCCATAAATATTTTAGATTCAACTGATGGAACGCAACTACTGCTAGTATCAAAATATCAGTGTCCACAGTTCGAATTATGATAGACTCATGACCTTCCCGAACTGCATCAAACACGTGTAGTATAATTCTAACGTCAGCTTCTTCGTGCAAACAAGGAGAAATCCATGTTAAGTCGCGACTATCAGCAGTAGAATGAGCCAGCCTCTCTGCTGTAACAACTAATTCTTGTTCGTTTTGGTTTTTAATAACTCTGTGCTAAGAAAGAAGAAGAGCTCTTCTTTATTCTTATCCACTCTGAGAATCATCTGTCACTGATTGGGAAGAGGATTTGAAAGGGTGACGTGATATCTGGTACCAGCCCACGTGCTTGTCGTGTATGTGCTATTGGATTGGTAAATATTCCAAATAATATCGATTCTTTCAGTACCGCCAAGTTGTCACTAAACATGTGAAAGGAATACATTGTTAAAGTAATCCTGAAATGTCTTAGAATTACCAGGTTTCAACATTTGTACTGTAACAGGACCATTATATATTCCGGCACTATAAACAGGTGATTTGGCTACAGTTTCTACTTTCTCCATCAAACAAGGAATCAGATCCGATTTCGTACAGTGTCTTATGTATCCATTATAGGATAGTGACGGCGGGCGTGATTGATTGTCATGAGTAAAAAATGTATTCAAGTCTCCATTCATATTCTGGCATGCAATGTATGGCCTACCAAAATAGTTGCACATCATTCTTGATGGCTTTTAACTTGCTATAATGTTTGGACGGTTTTGGTGGTTTGAAATCGAACAGAGGAAATTTATTTTTGCGAATTACATTAGAAACTGTTTGTTTCTGGTCGATGAGTCGGTCTTCCATAAATCGCTGATAATCCAGTTTTCCCTTGTTCTCAACATTGTGTAGAGTTTTGTGTATGAATTCTTTAACTACCATAATTTTAGATACAAGTGAGACAAGTTCGCTACATTCGCTGCTGAAAGAGTTACCAAGTTCGTCAAATACTTTGACAGTATTAGTGATATGTACTCTAAATCTGTTTTGAGCAGTGGCAGATGCTTTATGATGAGTATGTTTAGTATATTTATTTCCTTCTATCTCAAACTCGTTAACAACACGTGAAAGTTCTGTCCCCCCCAAGCATCCACCATCTTAGGGCGTTAGGATTTTCACTTTAAACAATTTTATTGTTCTGTTCGTGTGCCTGATCAATCGCCATTGACGAAAAAGTTCTTATTTCCCTTTTGCAGAGTGAGCTTGCCGGATCAAAAGCTTCAGCAACTTTAGGATTGGTTTCATGAGACAGTTTCATGTCATGAATATGAACATTTACCCATCTGGCATAGTTTTTCCTATCTAAAGAAAAGAATCATGGAGCGAACAGTCCAAGAGCCTTAACGTACAACAAAAATTTACTTGTTCTTATTGATTGTATATAGGACAGTAACAGTTCTAAATCTAAAACCATGGTCCAATATTTAAACTGAGATGATTCACTTAACATTTTGCTGCATTCAATTTCATACGGCTGATCATTTGGCCTAATTGTAGGAAAACCGTTTGGTCTACGACAAAAAGTATAAATGTTATTTTGTAGAGAATTTTGTGTCCTTCAATTTTACTTAGCACTTTTTTTGTCATAAGTGCACGATTTTCAAGATAATCGCAAAAAACTGTACGCAAATTTATTTTTTTCAAGATAGCCGCCGAAAAAAAAAAAATTTCGCTTGGCACTATATCACATTTTGTCCGCCAAGAAAAACTTAACCTTTGTGCCAAATTTCATGTTAGTATCACAAAGTGAACGATTGTTATGCTTAGCAACTCCACTACCTGAAATGGAATAAAAAGAAGATTAAGCTACGAGAATAGTTGTTACTTCTTAATCAATCGAATTATACAAATTAAGGTTAAACAGCAGCGTACATACAATAGATATGAAACACACCCCCAGGGAGGGGCGAAAACTAGTCCCCATATATAAAAAAATCGATCCAAAACGGCAATGACTGCTGAAGGAGCTCGAAATGTCTAAGTTTTGTTAAAGTGTTAAGAAACTACATCAGGTCCGACGTAATCATCATAAACTGCCCCTCAAGTTCAAAGGACACGAGAAAAACAAGATAAAACGTAAAATCCAACAGGATTTCTATTTTCATGGATGCTGTGATTGGCTGAAATTGCGTAGTGTTCTAAAATAGAACCAGAAACTTACGTACCATCAACATCCTACACTGTCAACCCTCAGAGTTTGTGAAAACTACCCCCTATGTAAGATTTAACTATAAAAAGTTACAGTGACTTCTATACATACAGTACGCTGCTGTTTAACCTTAATTTGTATAATCCGATTGATTAAGATGTAACAACTATTCTCGTAGCTTAATATTCTTTTTACCCCATTTCAGGGGTGTTTTTTGGCCCTAACGATTTTTTTGCCCCGGATTCGGATTCAGCGACCGAAAATACATAGGAACACATGGGTCTGGTTCGCTGCTTTGAACTTTTCTTTTTGTGGGGCTGTGTTATCAATATTGTAGATTATAAAATTTTCTAATACTTCTGTTTAAAAAATCTTCTTCGATTAATTGTTTAAAAATTACAATAGCACTTAAGTATTATAGTGTATTGTGTGAGTCGGACGAAAACCCGACTATTGTCTGATGCATCAGATTAGTTCTCCCCCCCGTTTTCGAGGATGCTGAGTACCGTGGTGGTGGCAGAATTTCTCGTTGGGGCGACCCACCCCTGCAAACGGCCAAAAACCATTCCCAAACTGGGGTTAACGCGTTATAATTGTTTGAGGACTCTTACTTGGTGATCCTCCATTTTCGAGTATGCTGAACACCGTGGTGACGATGGAATTCCTTCCCGAGGTGACCCACCCACGTAAATGACCAATCAAGTGGGGTGAGAATGCGCTGTCAGCATACTCCCAAAGGGGGGTGGGGGCAAAGCTTCCGCCCCCTCCCCCCGTTTTTGAGGATGCTACATAGGAAAAAACATTAAGATATCACCTCGATCTCGTCAACAAAGTAGTCATTTTCATTTACTTACTGTGAAGCTGAAAAAAGATGTAGGTATGTATATTTATTTAATTATAATATATTATATAAAATATTTTTATTGACGCAAACAATTACTGCATATATTGTTACGCCGGCTTTTCTTACATTATAAAATACTATGACTATAAAAAAAATAAAAAAACCGCTGCCCAAGGAATCACGACTTCCACATCCAGATTCTCTATCCAAGTCACTCACAACGAAAAAAGTTTGTGTGTGGAAATAATTGTTTATGGAACTTTAGTAATATCATATTTGAAAGTGGAGTGGGGGTGGATGAAGTAAAAAAATATTTTGGGGTTTCTGGTTCTTGTACATACACTAAATCACAATTTTTTTTCATCCCCTTTAGTAAGGGGGTGGGGGTTGGTAATGGAGGTGGCTAATGCCAAAAATTTTTTTTAGCTTCTCTTGTACATACTAAATACCAATTTTATGAACTCTTACCTGCTTGATTTACCCATTTACCCCAAATTTACCCCAATTTACCCCCCAACCCTTCGACGGAACGAGATGAAAATATAATCTATTTCTAGATCTCGTTAAAGTACATATGTGTACCAAATTTCAAGTCAATATCTTAAAGAGTAAACGTGCGCACAAAAAAAAGTTACAGACAGACAGACCTACAGACAGACAGAAATTTTTTTTTTCGCTGAAACTTAAAATCTCAACGTTTTATGACATTTGAACAATAAAAATTTTAAAAACATTTTTTGTCGTTACTATACTTCCACTGGACGAGGAAGTAAAACTAAAACAATTTTATTTATTTATTTAAAATTTTTTTTACGTTCTTTGAACCCGTGCAGTTGCACTCATTATGAAGATGTGAAGGGGTATCTTTTTGCCATTGAGGGAATGAACGGGTGTCAAGCACTCGATTTGTGGTCTTCTCCCTGTTTGGTATGCTCAAAAATGGAAGGGAAACCTTTCTGTCAAGTGGTATGATGAAAGCGCTCTCTCATCTCTTTGGAGGGTAGTTATTGGCCGTTGAGGGGATGGGCGGGTGTCCTCTCCATAACTGGCATGCGCATAAGTCAGATTTCGTGAAACATGATCAATATGCGTTTGACCCCGTATGGGGGGTGGTTTTTGGCCGATTGCGGAGGTGGGTCACCCCAACGAGAAATTCTGCCACCACCACAACGTTCAGCATCCTCGAAAACGGGAGGAAGAACTACTTTGGTTGCATCAGACAATAGTCGGGTCTTTTCCCGACTCACACAATCCACTATTACACTGAGGTCCGGAACTAGATTATATTTTGATCTTATTCCGTTGAAGGGTTGGAGGATAAATATGGGTAAATAGGTAATGCAAGCAAGTCAGAGTCCATAAAGTTAGGATTTAGTGTGTAAGCTAAGGTCTCAAAATTTTTTTGACATCAGCCATCCCCACCCCATTATTGAAGGTGGTAAAAAAATAAAATTGTGATTTAATATAAGTATAAGAACCAAAGGCCTTGGAAAAGGATTTTTTTATATATCAGCCACCCACCTTAGACAGCGGTTTTTAGTTTAAATATTGATTATCCGTAGTCGCATTTTTTGAGTTTTTTAATTATTTTGTTCGATTCTAAAATCCGCATTGTCACCGTCTCTGTTGCATTTTAGAAAATTTGTGGACGATAATCTTGGAGTCTTGACACAAAAGTCTTCCTTCGATTTAGGTATTTGATATATACGAGGAAAAAAACCACCATATGTTGAAGACACTATTGGAGCATGTTGATTTTCAACAAAAACATTGTTTTCACAATATTCTTTTCGAGATATTGAACTGTCTTTAACTTTACACTAAATTATGTCCCCATTTTTACCATATTCTTAAGGATAGGATTTTGCAGAGTGAGATGGAAATATGCGTTTATTTTCGGTTTATTATAAATAAATAGAAAACCAAATATACTATAATCTTTAAAACTGTTTTAAACAATTGCTATTGTTCTAACGAATACAACTATATATTTTTTTCATTGTAAATTACTGTTGTACTTGAATATCGTTGTTTGTCAATGAAAATAGTTCCTAATTTCATTATTAGATAGATATGGCATTTAACTATATACAAAATTTATGATAAAAACTGTATATGGTTGTATTCCTTAGAGCAATGGGAAGTATCTGAAACCATTTTAAATATTATACCATTTATGATTTTTTAAATATTTATAATAAACCAAAAATAAACGCATATTTCCTTCTCACTCTGCAAAATCATATCCTTAATGCTAATTGAAGAACGATTTAATATAAAGTAAATGTCTTGACCGCCCAGGAAATAGGAAACATTATTCATATTTGAATAGACACAAAGACATGCATGGACATAATATTTTCATTGCTCTGAACTGCATTAGTTTTTAAAAATAAATCAATAACAATAACCCTTTTATATCAAAGTCTAACTTAAACTTTTTTGTCAATTTAAAAGTTATCTGAAAAACCTACGAAACAACAAATGTAACTCATTTTTGTGCATTTTAACTTGATTTTCCAATTTATAATGCTATGCACTATGCCAGCACTTGCTAATATAGTTAAAAGTTGTGTGAATACGTTACCAGTGGCAGTTCAGAAACAGAAGCAAGTATTTTAGAGGCACATACATGTTGTACATTGTGACAACTACGCTATTTTAAATCGTAGTCGTAACACCAGCGCTTTGCATTAGATTCATATCGATCATTTAATTATATTTTGACCATGTAATATATTGGTTACTTTTATAATTATTTTTTATTAATTTGCTTAACACACTTTATATACAGAAAGTCATACTAAATTTTAAAGTGTGTAAGTTGTAATTTGCTTAATATACCTAAATAATATTCTAATCGCGATGAAAGCAAATAAATAAAAAATAATTAATTATAAAAATAAATCAAGAATAGGCTTGTAAATAATGGATGAATGTTTCTCTACTCTACTGATGAGAACTAAACGAGTTCGAAAAAACTTGTACAACTTTTCCAGAGTAGAAATAGAATGTAAGGTTTAATAATTGTTGTGAATTACCGAATTTTAATAAATGATTTAATTATTTGAACGTAGGTAATTTCATACTAAATATTGAAGTGTGTTAGTTGTAATTTGCTTAATATGCCTAAATAATATTCCTTAATGTGTTTAGATGGTTTTCATTTGCTTGGTCTGAAGTCATAATGTCTGTAATAACTACAGGTTGCTGGCATTATATCACACGCCAGTAAAATAATGCTGAATATTCTTCAATTCAGACACTAGCATTATCTGCAATATCTCTCTTGAGCAAGCAGGTAATATTAAAGGACACGGTCTGGAGAGAAAATACTGAATTTGAGGAAGCTTCGAAAAGGCAAGAGTATAAATGCCGTTCCCTGACGGACCGTAATGGGTTAAGACCGTCGTGAGACAGGTTAGTTTTACCCTATTGATGACTTGTCGTTGCGTTGGTAATCCTGCTCAGTGCGTGAGGAACCGCAGGTTCGGACATTTGATTCACGCACTCGGTCGAGCGGGCGGTGGTGCGAAGCTACATCCGTGGGATTATACCTGTACGCCTCTAAGGCCTTATCCTTTCTAGTTGAAGGTGACAACGATATCTCTTGGAGTTTTTTCGCAGTCAGTAATTGTGTAGCTCTGCATCTAGCGATGAAGAAGACTTGTTTTATGTGTATTTGAAGATATGAAGAAAAAGGAAACGATTTTGGCTGCATCTGTACATTGGGCGGAACTTACACTGCAGATTATTTGTGGCAGCTCAGGAATTGACTTTAAATGATGGAAAATTTTTGTCAATGTATTATAGAATGCTTAAGAGGACATTTCAGAAACTTGTTGTGCTTGTCAGCACAGTTATTACCAAACAAAATACAAACATGAGGAAATGCGTTAATAGCGCACTATCCTCGGTACGTACAGCCAGTCGACTCGCAAATTTGCCGATTGCCTGCATTTCGAAAACATGTGGAATCCGTACCACATGCATATCGCGTTGTGCCGGCCCTTGTGGTGGAAGCTATTTAACATAGGTTCTGCATACCGATCGCTCAATATCGTATTAATACTACTCCGGTCCGTCACAGAGCGACCTCAATATTAGTTGCCTATAGGAGGAGCAATGGATCTTTGAACTGACTGTCACTAATGCAGGTGGCAATCTGACGTCTCACTCCTTATAATCGAACTTTTTGGAATGGATATAAGGATATATGTCTTCCACAGTCTACGACTTACGCACGCTGTCTTGCGCATTAGATTTGAGAGTAATGGTAACGCGTATGTCTAAACTTCATAGAAGCGCATTGATCTCGTGATTCAATCGTCAGAGGCGCACGTATTGTTTGTTCCTTGTAACGGAATTAATTCATTATACCTGAATTCGCACGTTAGAAATCTGGTTTTTTGTTCTAATTGAGTCTAATGCCAATACCAATCTGATTTTTTATGTCTAGTTGCAGTCTAATTTATTATTATTAATCATTATTAATAATATTATTAATTATTATTTTAATAATAAATTTGCTCCGCCTATGGTACGAAATTATTGACATCCTTTAACAAATTCAAAGATCCATTGCTCCGACTATATATATTTTTGTTTCGTAGACAAACTGTGAGCTATATTATTGGAAATGGTGACATCCAAACATCTGGTCTTTATTGTTTACCGACTGTAAAACTCTGCTTTGGTGATAGTAGACAACATTAATTCCGACAAATGTAAATTTGGCAAAAGCTTCAGACAGGCCCGTGTTCTGTCCCAGTTCTCTTTAACATCTATAGTGAACACGTGGTACGACGTGAGCCGGAAGACTGTCATAGTGCCTGTGGGTAGAACCAACATTTCTAACTTTGCAGATGATCCCACCTTAGTTGCGGCAAGCGAGAATGAGCTCACACACCAGCTAGACAGCTCTGATTATGGTGTATATAATAACCACCCAGACACATTAAGAGTATGTGACTGTGAGGTAATAAAAAAGATGGTATACTTTGGAGCCTTTGTGGACAATACTGGCAACTGCGAATATGAGATTCGGCGAAGAATACAGTCAGAAAGCGGCAACTTGCCGGTGGAGGAAAATTTGGCCTGGAGGAATATCACTATACGCACAAATATTTGTTAACGCTCTCGTTTTCGCCATATTGCTTTACGCCTCTGAGACGTGGGTCTGGAGACGTTTGCTATGAATTCCGTGGACAGCCCATCGCGTTAATGACTCTACTCTTCAAGAAATACGTTCACAAAAACGATTCTTTAATATCGTATTCTACCGAATCCTCTCATATAGAAAATATAGAACGGTTGATAGTTCAGGGAAAACCAGGTGGCAAAAGGCCAAAACGTTAGGATGATGGCGCCAAAGAGGTTTGGTGCAGCTATGTGCCTGACCTGCAGCCGTGACGGATGACGTGATGCCGTCAGGCGTGCTATACAGCAAACGGAAACCAACTAGAATAATGCATGTAAATACACATTTAGTATACCTGCAACTTGATCTTGATGGACGTTTTCAATTTAATTTTTCAATAACACATTATTAATGTGCCATTATTGCGTTACTTATGTATATTATCGTACAAAATGGAATTGTCTATAGAAACTGTGTATAATTTACTTGTACTATACTTCGAAAGATATATCGTGGGACACTACATTACTTTATTTGAAGGCTAGAACGATTCCCAAATTGTTTTCTTTGCTTTTTTTCAGTAACAGCAGTGTCATTCTTGCTCCACAGTTTGTCATAAAATACATTATTGGCGACAAAGTGCTTCCATTTGAAGATGAGTCTGGTTCCAAATTTTTTGGAAACAGTTCACAAAAACTATTGCTGACAATGTCGGCGATTAAGTTGTTTTGGCTTTGGATTTTTATAGATTATATCCTTTTCTGCCTGCTTATTGCAATCCGCGTCAGCGGTTGCGTGATAAGTTAATAACAATCTTGAAATCATACCAAACGTGCGTGGTTACCACCAGGTAGCAACGTGATTGTCTTTATGGCTTAGAAGTATAGGAATTTTAAATGCAATATTTGATTACTATTCCCAAGTAGCATAAATTGCTTTTTAAAAATGCAAACAATATCCAGTCCACCTTTTTGTAAATTTGTACTAAAATGAGGATGCCATGTATTTTGAATGCCTCATGAGTGATGGCTATAAATATTTAGCAAAATATTCCTTTTCAAGTGATAAAAAGTAAATTGCACCTCGAACTGATAACAATGGCTGCTCCGTCAGATATACTTTTAGAAAATTCAATATGGTTCCATGGAAGAATTCGAAGAATGTGACTACAGAAACAGTTATAAATCCTTAATACTTTACCTTCGCTGTCTATAAATGCTACTTACTTTATAACAGATATTTTTTGAGAAAGCTCACTTATAAAGCAATTACAAACTAACAAAAGATTACTCTGACCTTTGGCTTTATACAGCTTTTATACAAACTTCATAAAGAACCCATAAAACCTAACGATTCCTCCGTTGCTGTGTTAATGCTATATTATATCGCTGAAATTGCTACACTTATCACAGAAAATCAAAACGGTCAGGTTGTTGTTCCTTGATAATTCAGCTGTCTTGTAATCCTTAGATTTACTGTATGACATTCTCAGTTGTGACCGGTGTGTACGTTGTTTTTAATTCTTTCTGAAATTCCCACTTCGCTTTTTCTTTTTCTAATACTAATCTATATTTTTGTCTAACGCTTAACAACAAACGGCACATGAAATACGTACGGAGCTTCCGTCAACCTATCTATAGTTGATGGAAGCTCCGTACGTATTTCATGTGCCGTTTTTTGTTAAGCGTTAGACAAAAATATAGATAAGTATTAGAAAAAGAAAAAGCGAAGTGATATTTTTAGAGAAGTAAGATGTAAACGAGTTCTTTTAAGGCGGAGGATTGCATCTACATAGTTCCAAAAAAGATTTTCAGTTGTATAAAAGCTCTATAAAATATTCCTACAACACGTGAAAAGCTTTTTTAATTCACCTATATTAGAGATGTAATATCGCATTTGGTATAAATAACTAAATTGCTGTAAAATCTTGCTTTAAAAGTCGTTAAAACTCATAAGCTGTAAAACAGTTGTATAAATGTTATATAAAGGTTTATACACCAATTACAAATCTACCTGGTTTGTACCTGTATAAAAGATCTTACTAGCTTTTTATAAAGTAAACAAAACTGTATAAGATGCTTTCATAAAGTAGCTTTATATTTTTGCTGCGAGAGGATTTTACCAGCAATCTTATTCCACCGAACTGCTTTATAAGCAATTTAGTGCTGAATAAGGCTTCAATATAACAAGTGAGTTCTATAAGTTGCCATAATATACTATTTATAAAGCTTTAAGCAATAAGAGTTCCACTTATACTGCTTGGGTTAATAAAAAATATATTAGAATTCAGCTAGCATTTTTTTACAAACTTGGTACAATCTGAAAAATGAGAGTTAGTTAGATCAAAAGTCAAGATCATCTTTAAATCAATGATAGTACTTCTAAATCACATCAAGACTATACATTTTATTAAAAGGATTACTTAATCGATTAACTTTCGCAATTAATTTGTTATTTTTAAATGGAAAAGAATTAATTTTGTATTTAAACATGAGTAGGAAATAAAAAATAAAATGCGACAATGTTTTCCCAAAAATGTTTTATATTTAATATTAATTGCGTTTATGCTGAAAACTGGACAACCCACCACTGGTCTCCGACGCGCCCGTAACACCCCACTTCTGGGGTTGCATCTAATTCGAAATGCACACATACCTAGCTTAATAAATCAAATTAGAAAGAATAGTGAGCCGGGCCGCGGCAAACAAATGAAGTAAAATTTAAAATTGTTTTATAATTTATATAAAAGGATTGAGCCATGCCTCTCCATTGTGCCCCTGATAAGTCTGATTTAGTATTCACATCTGCGGAGCCTGCATCTCCCCGGACCCATAAATATAAGCTGGCCGGGGCCTGACTGACCCCAACATATGCGCGGACTATGTTTTAAATTATAATTTTATCAGTTAAAACATCAGCGTAGCTAACGTTTGTTTATTTATTGCGTGGACATGCTCTTCGGCTAACAGTGCTTTTTGATGTCAACACGATTTAATGAAAACCGCTGTGTAAAAGAGAATTTTTGTTCAGAATATTTCAAGACCGCTAGGTAAAAATGTAAAATTCGGACATGCACTATTTGTAGAGCTGTTTGCTATATTTGGTATTATAAATTAAGTACTATTCTTCTAGTTGGCCTCTCTTTGCTGTATGACGCGTCTGGCAACATCACATCGTCTGTCACGGTTGTCTGTTGGGCGTAGGACCTCAATAAAGCTATTTCTCATCAGTTTCTTGGTAATATCAGCCCAACGTTTTTGGACGGGCGTGCTTTTCGAAAGTACGATCATAACGGTGTCAAAAGGCAATCCTAAATTTCCAAACTCCAGAGTAGCGCCTGCGCCATACAATCAGCAGACTCTGCAACAGGAACAGAAGTCCAAACCGGCTGACAACGAGTTTCTTTTAAAGAACTCGTCCTTCTCGACAGGAGAAAAGGCGCAGAAGTTTCTCGCTCAGCCCGGCGCCCAAACCGGCATGGAATATAGAAATTTTGTAATCAAAATGTTTAGAAACAAATTATTGTAACGAGAAAATAATTGGTTTAATCAGACATTGTTTCCGACAAAATTGGTTCAAAAGTAAACGTTTTCTAGAAATAATGAAATGAACAGCTTTTGTTCATTTTTTGATGAACAACTTTTGTTGTAGTATATTGGAAATTAGTATAAGAACGAGAATTGTTCAGAATTTAAAAATGAACAAATTCTGTTTGAAACAATCTTTGATAACACGAATGTTTTTCACCTTTAAACATGTTTTATAAAAGAACAAATCCGAATTCCAGGTCGGTTTGAGAGTACGGGCTGCGCGAAAAATTTCTGCGGTTAGATTCTCCGGTCGAAAAGGTTGTACTCTTTAAAAGAAACCCGCTTTCAGTCGGTTTGAATCTGGTTTCAACGTAACTGAATCCGCTAATTCTTATGACGGGGGCGTTACGCTGACGTTTACAAAAAGGCCGCTTTTTGACGCCTTTATGACTGATTAGAAAGACTCCACATTTACAGGGCTCTACTTCATAAATACGACCCGGGAGCTCCTGATATGGCCTTCCCTCGAATAAATAATATAAGATTCTGAAATGTTCCAGAACATTTTGATATTTTTCACACCTCTGCTTATTTGCATAAAAAATTCATCATTTTGCAAAATATGATGTAGTGAACCAAAGGAATGGTATAATATACATTTATGACTCTAAGTTCCTCGGATCTATTCGATCACATACTTTGTACTTTAAGATTTATTTTGGGCGGAATACAATGCTCTCAATTTAGGGTGCTCCAAAATTTTTCTGCCTAGCCTTCGGCTACACCGCAAATTTCTGCCACTATGCTTAGACACACCCAACATACTTCCAAAATCTACACATCACATGTGTGCAACTTAACCTCACGGCCCTTCCAAAGTTACTCATAATAAAATCAGAGTCTCCAGTGGTCTATACAGCTGTCGCTAAAATTACAGGGTTACAATTACAATATAATTTGAAAGTCTATAGTTAATAAATTATAAAATATAGTTTATAGTCTATAGACTAAGTCTGCGTATCTGCAGATTTGTGTGCGGAGACGATTTAAGCATTTCCAAGTTTTTCATTTTTCTGTTGAACCTGGGTAGTACTTCATCTGACCTAATCAGTAGCTCCTGGCCTTTGTTCATCAGAAGTAGTCTCCATTGCTTCATCCTCTTCGACTTGATGAATGGTGCCAGCAGTGGATAGAAAGCTCTTGCGAAATTTAAGTCTTAGGGTGGCGCATTTTGTCCAAGCTGTAGGTCAATTTGTTATTTCCTGTGTTCTGTCTTGCTCGCTGCTGCTCATCTTGAGGCCCCTCTACGTAATGGCCCATCATCGGCCACTGTTACCGTCCACACACCGACCCATATTCGAGTATGACGGTAGTCGAGGATGGACCTGGACCATATAACAAGCTTATTTTGGTACGTTTTTATAAACTGAAACGTTTCGACATTGGTCCAATTGTGTGCCATTCTCGACGTTCACTCGACGAGTTTCAACTTTTATTTACGCACAAAATGATGGGCCAGCGTGTGGATACGCGTCGGCCATCATCTGCCACGTTTGATGTGTGTTAAAAAATAGTCACAAAGGAAATTGTTGACCGGTCATCATACGCCATACTCAACTCAATACGTGGAGTTGGCTTAAGACAACCTGTTGAAGCGGGAGGTTTTGTTCAAGATGACATTCAGCGGTCTTCCAGATTGAAGCTAAAGAGTAAGAGAATCTGAAGCAACATATTCATGGACGGAATGGTATAAAGCGAGAATGGTGGAGCGGACTGTATGTGGGTTAACGTCCCCCCCCCCCCACTTGTGTATATAATTCAATTGATGAAATTTTGATCTTTATAAAAAAGGCCGCTTGATAATTTAATTAATCAGACTTTCACAGTTTTTGAGAAAACGACAGGTTGTACATTATGGGTGTACGTTTAAATGTTTCAGCCACTGGGATTTTTATAATTTTTTTGTTCTAAAATACCCTCTTTGTGATTACCACCATATATCTACACATCGTTCTACATTTTTGCCAAAAAAGACAATAGGACGATTTTAAGTTGTTTTAGAATTTTTTAATTTTAACGTAATGATCAATACAACAAATATTTGATTAGTTTAATATGAATGTTCTCATATGAGAAACTCCTTAAATGTAATATTATTTGGCATTCTTTATGACCACTGTATCTTGCATTAGGACGTAAAAGCAAATGAGTGAATTAAAGTTGAAACAATTAGCAAAATTATCTAAAAATATCCCTTATTATCAATTTGTTCGATTGAAATATTTTTTAATATATTTTTTCTTTTTCAGGTAAGTCAGTTTCAAATAGGCGGATCTACTCGGTAATAATCTCTTGATTTGGGTAAGTTTTACGAATAAGGTGTCAAATTTGTTAAAATGCCACATTTAAAAATAAAATATAAAAGAGGTCTACAGGAACAATAGCTATTTAGGATAAAACAAGGGATGAAAATGGTGTATCAATATTGTATCTCAAGTAGATTACATTTTAGTAAGTGTTAAGACCAAGGATTCTTGAAAATAATAATTTTACACTCACTATCTTTTAATTAAAATAACTTGTCATTGGTATAGTTGACCTAATTTGTCAAACGAATAAGTTGAAAACAAAATCTTTCGATTGATGGCTACCAAATGGACAATAAGGAAAATATATATATAAACAAAACGAACTACTCAGTGGCGTAGCGTCACGGGGGCACTCGCAAATATATCGTTGTATTTTTCAGTTTTATAATTTTTGAAAGCAGTCCCCAAAAAATACTACCCCCGCCCTTCAGATCACGTTACTTCACTGACGATACTCCTCTGTAAAACGAAAAGCACTAATATTTTAAGCACGAGCTTTATTTTTTTTGTGTTTCGTTGTCTTAATACATTTATATGCCATCGTCATTCCACTTTTCAAATACACCCGATTTTGAGATTTGTCCGAGTACACCATTTGTTAAACTCTGTGGAATTTGTGAAAACTTCGCGGAAACAGGCAAAAATAGTCCCAAATGGCTAACTTAGATAATGCCCACCTACTTCTAAATCATTCGATTGTGTTAAAACCGTCGTGTTTAATGAACTGAAATAAAATTTTCTTCATCCTCATTAGTCAGGATTTTGGTATCTTTAAGTATTCCAAATCATTTACTAAAATTCCTAAAACCACTATATAATAGCACATGTAGTTTGTAAACCAATAACTACGTAGTTTTTTAATTCACTAATTTGGTAATCTTGGAACGTCACTCTACTAAAAATATTTTTTCATAACACAATTCCCTTCGCTTAACCTCGCGTTTAAATAAAAAAGCAAGTTTAATAATTTCAAATGTTTCAGTGGCAGTTTAAACAATCATACCTAAAATTTAATTGTTATAGTTACACGTGTAAACCCATGTTGATAATTAGAAACGCTGACAAATGTAAAGTTCAGTTTTTGAAAGCCAATGAGTTTAACAAACATTTTCATTGGAAATTAAATGTACTAGGTAGGCAATACCGCCCCAATTAGTGCTAGTATTTATAGTGATAGGGAAAATATATCATCAGATTCAATAGTTCTCCGTACATATTTTTATTTAATAGACATCCGTGGATTATTATTTATGTTATGTTTTCCTCGATTAAAGTAGGAAACAATAGTAAATATATCGATGAAGTTATAATACCAAGAGCTTGCGCATGTTTCTGCAATATCTGATAACTCTCTTGCATTATGGTGATACAGTTGTATTCCTTTCAAAGATCAACATAGTGGACCTAGTCTGGGACCTCGAAAAATTCAAAAAATCCAAAAAATAAAAAACATCTGACAACTCATTCCAAATCATTTTAGTGGATTAATTTCAACTTTTAACGTAAATAACTGCATAATTCTGGGAATATAATAAAAAAATGTGAAGAATCTGAACAGGAACGTTGACAATATAAAGCATTCTTGGATGGAATAGTCTCAAAAGAACTAGGATCGACTGCAATAGCTCTAGTACTTGCTTATGACACAATTTTCTTTATTTTTTTTCGTTGTCTATGATTACGACTGCGTTTTGCATTTAATGTAAGTTGTTCAGCTTCTTTTTCACTTTCTGAAACATTAATTTTTTTTCTTTAACAGCAGCTCACTTTGGACAAAGCGGTACTGTTCCCCCGAACACTAGACGTCTAGACACGTTATTCATGGTCAACATGTTTATTCTTTTTAGATTTATTTTCGTCGGTTTTACTTATGTTTTACTGTCGGTTTTGTAGAAGATGAACTGGAAGAAATCTAATCTAAAGATGCCAGGAATTGGGCATAAGTAGTACTCATCTCTTTCTTCTAAGAACGATACTAAATTACAAAAGAAAGAATTTTTTAATTTTATTTTCTATTTTTAATTAGTCCATTTATTTTACATTCACGGTTTTTTTATTTTCGACGTTATATTTTTCATAACGTCGGATCATTACATCTTAACTTTTCCTTTACTTTATAATATTTGAACATCGAATCTTTTTATCCAAATCTCTTCAACACCTTAATAAATACTAACCTATTTTAATTCATAAAGTATTACCATTTGGGACTGCACTGGCAACCACATATTGACTATTATAGTCTATAGAGAATATTTATGAGTTACTTCGTTCAAAGCCAACTTAGATTTTTTATGTTAAGATAAGTATTACAAAACGTTTGAACAGAACGGCTGGCCGAGAAATCTGTCGCGTGTCGCTTCATTTTTACTTAGGCGGCCCCCGTATATACGCGCCCAGAAGTATTTTCAAGATTAAAAATGAACATGTACATGTACCATATTAATAAAGTACGAGAATATCTCGGAGACAGATGCCCAAACTGGTCACCTCCGGCCTCCACACAAGCTTTCGCAGCAACGAATCCGATTCATAAGATCCTCCAAACATACCAAGTATGGTAAATCACTGCGCTCAGAATGACATGGGGAAGCTATACAGGGTGCCATTTAAAAAAAAATCGGGGGTGGTTTCGTAGGGTTGCAAGAGGCAACACTGTTACAGAAGGGGTTTTTTATGCCTTTTGCAGGTTTTTTTTATTTATATTTTTATTTTTTCAAATAACGGAGATCGCCTGTTCACATTATCCGGGACGCCCGGTATAAACTGGTCCTACTATTATCAAAAATTTGTATAACTTAATTATTGCAAAAATCTGCTATCTTCTAAGTTTAGTTTCTCCCTACCTGAAATCTACAAAGTAAGGATTGTTAATCATTACCTTTTCAAGGTTACTAAGTTTATTCATATAGAAATAGTTGACCTTAAAGTAAATCTAGATGCATGTTTAGATTAGAAACAAAATTGTAATTAATTTGGCAAGTAATCAATAAAATTAGCAGAACTCTGGTAAGAAGAATAGCGTGATTACAGACATTCGACCTGGTGGCGAATATAAATATAACGTCTATTGATGCGAAAAGAACATGAATTACATTTAAAACGTGTACGTTTAGTAATTATGCAAATGGCAGACAATTTCAACTATCCTAACATATGATTACGACCGTATTTATTATTATTATTCCTGATTTATTTGTCTGCTAGAAGCTTATACTTATGTACGCCTCAATTTTATTTGTTACATGCAAATTTGCTTACATTTATTACTTTACGTCGCTACCAACGCTAACGTCTTATTAAAGAGTTGGTATAATGTAAAATAAACTATTCAAAATAAATAAGGGCACAGTTGCATTTTAGTAAATATTTTTACGCCACTATATTCAAAATTCATGTAATAACTGTAGTTTATAGTAATACCTGTATGTGATACAGATACAGATACCACTATAAACTACAGTTCAAGCCATCCTAAACAACATAAACATGCAACGTACCACAGTATGATACATAGATTATTAAGCATTCCATTATCAGATGATGATTTTAACAAAGAACTAAACATAATTAAACAAATCGCCACGAACAACGATTACCATGTCTCTTTAGTGGATGATATATTACACAAAAAACAATATAGGATTGCTATTAAAACTATATTCCCGGGTTTGAAAAATAATAATTCAAAATTTAGGTGTTTAACTTACATTGAAGAGCCATCTGACAAAATTACGTTGTTTTTATAGAAACAGGGTCTGAATATAACTTATAGGACTAATAATACGTTAAGTTCATATATTAAAAACAATGAGGATAGAAACAAAAAAAGATATGTCGGAACTTGTCCTAAGACATATGTTGGACAAACAGGTAAAAAATTTAAAATACGTATAGAAGAACACAAAAGTAGTTTTTTGAAAAATAAGTACATCGACATTTTCTAACCATTTATTAGTAGATAATCACTCTTTCAACGATAGTTTTGATATTCATACAACTATAGGACCAAAACTCACGTTGCTTGACAACATAGAAATACTAGATACAAAAAATCTAATATTTTACTTAATGATCAAATAGACGTAAATAATTAACCTCTTTTGAACTTATTTCTAGGTCAACTAGTGTTAATTCTAAGTAGTCTTGTACTCACGACTGAAGAAGTCAATGTTTAGCGAAACAATTGTCATGTTGACATAATACATCAGTGAAAGTTTAAAAAACATTTCAGTGTTTTATTTATTAAATTAGTGTTAGTTATATGAAGCTTTCCAGCTTTTTGAAAAACGTACTGACAGCGTATAACCCAATAAGGATAATATGATTTCGCCTCGCTTTCGAGCTACCCTTAAGGAGATATCCGTGTACTGATTTTATTATGCTTTTTTCAGTTTGCAAGAATTTTGTTAAAAATAATAGTTGGCCATCCGGTGCCTCTGCACAAAGCTTTGGTCACCAGACGAGAATAACTCTTAATAATGTCAAAAATCGTTCTTGTATGAGTAGACACGATAGCGCCTGAACTCGGGAAACAATTTTGATGAAAGGACCCCGTATCTGACCTTATGTAAAAGTGATTTCAGTCAAATGCCATAGAACTGGAGTATGTTATAGTTCAAACCCGAGGGGGTAATCACTTATGCAATATGTATGCAATATGTGTGCAATATTGAAGTGATTGCCCCCTCGTTCAAATCATGCTGGCCCAGCTCCCGAAAGTTAATTGTTTCCAAGATATAAAGTTTAAAAAATGCTGTAAATATACAAATTTATTTAAATGAGCTAAGCAACATCGTATTGTAGACGTCCAAGTCAATAAAAATCTGGACTCTTGCTTTAACAGAAAGACGAGGGTGATTTTCAGCAGCATTACAATCATGCATGTACTGCTAGAAGTTTGTTTTAAAACATTTAGGAAGACAGTCTTCATCATGTTGCAAGGCCACAATTTCACCATCAGCAAGACGATTACAATTCAAGCATATCCGAGAATTGATATTGTATTCAGTTGGAGGAAGATTTGTGTATATTCTTCCTAAAACGAATTAGAATTTGAATTTTCTCTTCATGCTTATTAGAAATATACATATTAAACCTCCAGCCCATACTAGGCTTTCACAAGAATAGCATCGACCACGAGCAGCCATTTTCTTTTCTTGAGATTTAAGAACGTGTTATAAGAAGAACTAACTGAAGTTAAGTTTTGATGGGAAAATAGTTCTGAAAAGAACTGATGAAAAAGTATATCTGAAAAGAATTGATGACGTAAGTAGTTCTGAAAAGAACAGATGTAAGTGGTTTTGCAAAAAAATAATGCTAGATACTTACATGCCTAAATATATACAAGAATATCTGTGCATATGCACAAAAATTGTATTATATACTTGGTGGAAACATGCTGCCCTTGCCAGCTGCATTTTTCAAACCTTAGCGGGTTGGGTCCATTGAGACTTTTAATCATGGTTTGAAGTACAACATACTTCAGTTTTGTGACATTTCACTGAAACCACTTTTGCATAAGATCAGATAGGGAGGGTCCTGTGGCGTAATAGTAATATTGGTGCCGTACGTGAGCTGAAAAGGTTTTGGTGCAGATCGGATGACGTTTAGTGCCATTTTGGCACGTAAACACACTTTTTTATTTTTCAACATAATAGCATTTTTTATCAACGATCACACTTCACTCTTTTCCATTCATTTTCCTTCAAAAAAGAATTGTCCGAGTCCTGCGATGGTGGGTAAAAATATTAGGAAAGGTTCCAGTGGCTTCCAGTAATTTTCCATTCTTTTACTTCAAGAAGTCATCGAAAACCCAAAACTCGACATGGTCAGAAAAACTTGCAAATGAATACATTTAACTTTTTGTCTATTGAAAGTTGCCTTCCTTTTTTTTTCGAATTTGTGGCGAGTTGAAGCGAATATTATCTCTAAAATAAAAAGACACATTTATTTAGAGAATATACCTTGGATGTGGCATATAGATGAAGCAACCTACTCACCTATAGATTTTTATTAGATATTCATGATTCACTTTATTTATTTTTTTCTAACCTCCCTTCTTTCCGATAAACAGAAATCGGTATGTATCATTTTTATCGTCGGTGTATCGAGCTAAAACATGAAATGGGGAAAGAAGGACCAAGGATAACATAACGGGCCAAAGAAAAGCAGACACAGCGCGGACGGGCCAAAGTGTAGAATTCACTAAAGAGAATATGAAGGGAACGCCTGTAACCGATTAGAGTAGACAGTGTAGGGGTGGCTTTAAAGCGGATAGACTGACATACTGAACTCCGCTACTTTATTTCGAACAGCCTTTCCCCTTTAACCCCGCTAATTATAAACCAGGGTGTTAATAGCAGGTCAATTCCATATTTACAGTCAACATTGTGCCTGTGCTTAGCTTAATGTATGCAGTACAGCTGCCCTACGTGGCTTATTGTTATTTTTATATCTAGTTGACTTTTATGGCTATTGTGTTACCGTGTACATAAAATGTTATCCACGTTTAACTTTAAATGACGGACCGGTTTGAGCCTCCTGATTCCTTGTGGTCTGTGAGCAAGGATTATGTTTTGATTTAATCAAAATTTCTATTCATTATGCAGAACTTCGCAAAACAAAAAGCATGTTGTGCAGTGTGCACTCCTCGAGATATGGGATCGTAAAGACGTATGTTATTTGTTACTATAGGGCACATATTCTTCTGTACTCTTAAGATTTTGTAGAGTGAGAGGGAAATATGTGTTTATTTTCGGATTATTATACATAATTAAAAAACCAAACAACTGTTTTAAATAATTGCTATTGTTCTAACGAATACAACTATATTTATTTTTTATTGTAAAGAATAATGTTTAAAAAAAGGCTTTTTTGGCCCGCATCCGTGGTAAAGTGTGGAAACCATATTTTTTTTTACTAAACGAATCTGTCATCCGAATTGGCTAAAAACATCGGGAAGATAGTAAAAAGCAACCCTTATTTAGGGGTGGCATTGAAATTTATAAAATTTGCAACAAAAAGTTATTCTTTAGTGCAGGAAATTCTTTCAAAATACTCAGTTTCGTTAGGTAAGTAGAAAAAGAAGCAAAAATTCTAAACCCACCCCCCTCCACCTCATTTCCTTCACCCTTCACCACCCATAAGAACGGTGTAAGTTAGAATATCCAATATACGGTTATTTATTGATTTATTTAAAAAAAACAAAACTCCTCGTTAAATGGTTATAATGTGAATACACCCATCCCCACTAATTAAGGTGGTGGATTTTATCTTTTAAGAGTTTTTATTGGTTTTAATTGCAAGAGTAATCCGTAATCACCCAGTTTGAGGTTTTTTTATCATAATAAGGTGATTTAGTCAATTCAGATGAATATTTCTCACAATTTTGGAGTTGGGGTGTACAACTGTACAGTGTGCATATATCACTATTCAAAAAATATTACCTGTTTTTTATATTAAAAAATTCTTTAATTATTTAAATGACGTTTGGCGAGGAGAGTGGAAGGGATGAATTTGGTTTTTTTACTTCTTTTTCTACTTAGTTATCGAAATTTAGTATTTTAAGACAATTTCCTCCAGAAGACTAGCCTCTTGTAGTTCCTATTCTAATGGCAAGTTCTAATGTCAATTCCAATGTCACCCCCAAATAAGGGTTGGTTTTCAATGTGTTCCCGACATTTTTCGCCAAAACGGGTGACGAATTCGTTTTCAGTACTCCAAAATTAGTAAAAAAAAAGATGGCTTCCACACTTTACCACTGATGGGCCAAAAAAGACCTTTTTTTTAACATTGTTCTTTCTGTTGTATGTGAATATCGTAGTTTGTCAATGAAAATATTTCCTAATTTCACTATTAGAGTATGGCATTTAACTATATACAAAATTTATGATAAAAACTGTATATGGTTATATTCTTTAGAACAATGGGAATTATCTGAAACTATTTCAAAGATTATACCATTTATGATTTTTTAAATATTCGTTCTACTAACAAATAATATAATAAATATTTTATGAAATTGAAAGTGTGACTTAAGTAGTCACACTTTCAATTGCTCGGCATTTTTACTAAAATATTAAATCTTCTTCTCATTCAGACGTATCGTGATCTTAATTGTTAGGCACATAGCTGCGCCAAAGCTCTGTCCCATCACCTCATCAGCTCCTTGGTGACATCAGCCTTTGTAGAGCGTCCTTTTCGTCTCTTACCATCTAGTTTTCCCCGAACTATTTTATATTGTCCTATCTCCGGCCAAAAAATGGAGAGCTGCTTTTGGGGGTGTATTTCCTGGAGAATTGAGCTGTTAGTGCGATGGACTGTCAAGGAATTCGTAGCAAACGTCTCCAGACCCACATTCGATAGCATATGTGTTAGAAACTGTTCACCAGAGTATTTTTAATAACAGGTAAAGTTTAGAGTACAAACAAGACATAATATGTATTTCAAAATTTAATTAATATAACAAGTAGAACAGATGGTATACTACAAAACGTCGAGCGTCGTCTATCAATAATAATAATAATAATAATAATAATAATGTCTTTATTTACCAAGATTGAAAAAAAATTAAAGGTACATTCCAATACACATATGGTACAGGCGAAGTTCACCATTTTACGCTACTTCTCTGTCGGTCCATGTCTCACAGAAAGATGAAGAAAACGAGGGCGTTAGCAAGTCTGATCTTTGTACGTTTCGTGATATTTGGGTTATGTTAAATTTCGCTCAACTGGCAGGTTGCTGGTCTTACCAAATGTATTCTTCGCCGAATCATAGTTTCGTGTATTGTCTACGAGAGTTCCAAGGTATACCATCTTGTTCATCTCACAGTGGCTTATCCTTAATGAGTATTTGCCCGGTCTACAATCATAATTTTCGTTTTGTTGTAACCATAAGCAGAGCTTATTGTCTGGAGCCTGTCTAGCAGGTGTATGAGCTCATCCTCGTTTACTGCAGCTGAGGTAGTATCATCTACAAATACGATTGGTGCCTGAGTTAGTGTTGCCTACTTTCACCAAAGTAGTTTTCTTCATATAGTCGGCAAATAATAAATATCAGATGTTTGAGTGTCTCTATTTGCCTCAGTTTGTTCCATTCCACATTGTCAAAAGTCTTACGGTGGTCTACTAAACAAAAGTATACAGACATGTAATAGTCGGGAATCTGGATTATCTATCAAAGATATAGTTTTGAAAAAATTCGTACATTATCTGGACTGACTTTGCAGAACTAAATTCGGAGGACCCCAAGCATGACCGCGATTGCAAAAGGACGTAAACAATTTTTTTCCAAAAATTTTTATATTACTGAAAATTGCTTAATTTTATATTCCTACCGCATTTGCAAGCTTATTTTTTAACAATCTCAAACGCCTTCCCTTTCTGGTTATTCAGTTTACCAATCTAACACGAGATTTAGCAAAAAAAGAGACATGAATCATGTAAAGCTTCGAGAAATATGTGCAAAATATAAAGAGTATACCTGATGACCCTGATGGGTCAAAATCGTCAGAAGGAGTTAGCGCCTCAATAGCGATATCTGATCAATACCTGCATTTTAAACTTTTGAAAATGTGCAGTATGTATACCAGTGACTACGCAATGCATTAACAACTTTTTTTTTTGCAAAAGTAAGAAACTTTTACATGGTAAGAAGAAGGTACCTACTACCTCCATAATTGAAAATATAGACTACCATACATAAAAATGTCTTATCTGCCGTAAAACATAATATGTTTATTATTATAATATATTGTATCTATTTAATGGAACCTTAAGATATAATAATAGTAAGGAAATATCACAGATAAAATATTACCACTTTATCCATTGTATTGCGAATCATTTTACTTTTGTACAAAATCCTCGAATCGTTAAGTTCTTTGAAACATTTATTTATATTCATGTCCTGGCGGAATTTAGCCGTAGGCTATTTTACCACTCAACCAGGATGGACACAAACATAGACAATATCACAAGATCCATTCCCTGCGACATTGCCATCTGCCGCAGCTGAGACTCGAACTCAGGAGAGGAGAGAGACTAGACCGTGTTGTCTCTCACACAGTCGCAGTCTAGCCCACTGCTACCGTCACGGCAACACGTGAAAAACGCCAATACACATTCATACCCTAGCCAGGATTCGAACCCGGGACCTCGTGGTCGCAAGCCTAACACCTTAAGCACTGCGCCACCGAGCCGGTGAAAAATACAAATTTAAAAATGTTGGCTAAAAACTGAAAATATATTAATTTTACATTTTGACAAGCCAATACCCTTTATACAGTTTTACTCCTTGTACATCTCAGGCTTAGAATGTCATGAAACATTTTAAGTTTGAGCGAAAAAAATTATGTCAATCTATCTGTCGGTATGTTGTAACTTTTTTTGTGCGCACTATTACTTTCCATTTTTTATGATATTGACTTGAAATTTGGTACTGTATTATAGCGAGCTCTGGAACTAGATTATATTTCAATCTGATTCCGTTAAAGAGTTAAGGGGTAAATAGATAAAGCAAGCAAGCAAGAGTGGGATTTAGTGTATGTATGTATGAGAAGCCAAGGTCTCAAAATGTTTATGGCATCAACCACATTAAAGGGAGCGAAAAAAATGAAACTGTGATTTAGTGTGTATACAAGAACCAAAGGCCTCCAATTTTTTTTGGCATCAGTTACCCCCACCGGAAATTTAGATATGAGTGTAGTAATTCCTTAGATAGAGAGCGGTTTTTTATTAGAAGTCAGATGTTCATATTTGCTATTAAAATTGAAGATCAAATTTAGGTATTGAGCAAATATCCTGTCAAAGTTTTAATATTTGAAATGAAACCAAATAATTACATAGTGTTTATGTATATTTGAGATATTTGAATGTCTTGGGTCATATAAATTACAACTTTGGTAAATAAACGAAAAATACTTTAGCATGTGTCAATACAAAATCAATAAGGACAAATATTGCTAGAGGAAGTAAGCATAGTCCAGAATACCTTTCTCGAAGTCGCTTTGTGAAATAATACCTCAACAACTAAAGGCTAATTTACATTAGTCAAGTAAACGGTAGAGTAAAGAGGCAAGTAGAGAAAAGAATATCAACTCGATCGGTGTAAACAGTTGGAGTTAAAAGTCAAGTAAACAGGTGATTAGGCTACGAGTGGTAGAGCGGACAGCATAGTAGCTCGCCACTCGCCCAGTGTAAATGTAGAAAAACTTATTGTTCTGCGTCTGAGGGACGCGACATCAACTTATTTATTAAGGGTGCCAATCGCGTTCTTCCTTGTTCTTCCACTCTCAGGCGGGTTAGAAATAAGATATAAATTGACAGAATAAGTAATAGGTCAAGGCTGCACTACATTAGATTATTAACGACGTTCTCTCTCTCTCTCTAACAAAAATTGGTCTTTCTCTCTGACGGAATTTTACTTGTTTACCTAATGGTAAAGAAGCTAAAGATTTCTGAAATATTTTCATAAAAAAAACCCTCTCGAGCTTCCGTAATGTAACCGGTGTATTGAGATTTCAAACTTGTGTGGTCCTAAGACGCCCAATTTACTCAATTCCGGTCTATTAAACGGAAACCCTCGAGGGATGAGACTTACAAATCATATAATCAATAAAATGCAAAAGTTCAAGAATTAGAATTAGTTATTAATTATTTTTAAAATAAGTATAAATAATTATGCGATATTCTGTCTAATAAATTATATAATTGAACAGAATCGTCTCCCTAAATTAGGCAAGGTCGATCACAATTGATTTGGTAGAAAAGATTCATACAATTTTCCTAGAAATTAATGAAAGCATTTTGATATAATATAAAAATATTTTACTTAAAAAATCTTTGTTCGTTTATGATTAGCTTTAAGGTTCTTATTCGTGATTATATCATTCACCATAACGGAGTTCAAAAGTGCGTTCAACTAATGTATGAGTTTACAACTCAGTCTCACGACGTACCGGCCCTCATAGGTTCAATTAAGGGGATTTGACACGACTTCGCCTTCGAGCGACTTTTTGACAACGGTTGCGCGGTTGCGCAAAGTTTGGAGTGAAATATGACGAATTCGGTTTTATTAAAAAGGATGGTAAGTTAAGTTTCGCGGTCCCACTGTATGCGATTAAGTCGAAATGGCAAGGACTTCTTGCTCCATTCTGCTGTTGGTCCAGATTGATGAATCAATATATTTGACGTATTTATTAATGTAGCAGTAAATCGCAAGTAGAGAATTCATTTTAATATTGCACAGAGTTGGACCACAAAACAGTACTTTGAGGGCATGTCTCATTAGGATCCTTATTTTCTCCGCTGTCGTGATGAGAAGCAATAACTTCGAAATTTCAATACAGTTGCAAATAATTAACTGGGAAAAATTATAGTAATAAATTTAGATTAAAAAAGAGTAGCTGGACAATTGGCCTTGAGCATTGCGATCCCCTGTGGATCTATTGTGACACTCGTGTTCTAGTTTTCCTTAGAGTTCCTTATTCAGCGTTATCTTTTGTATCAGACTCCACAGCCTTGATAGGGGCTCCTTAGTACAACTATCAGCCCTTAGTATTCGTCGCCAGTAATTGGAATCTGGCTAGACCTTCACAGTGTCATAGCACGTGGACTGAGGTTTTCTCTTCCTCTTGACAAAATCTGCGTGTTGTGTCCTCTGCCAGATCCATTAGGTTCGTATGTGTATTATGCCGACAGTGTCCAGTCAGAAGATTCACCATTCCATCTTTCTATCTTTCTATTTTGGCGTAATAGGTCTTCTGTAAATTTAGCCGATTGTTTTTTAAGGAGCTCTGGCCTATCTTTGTCATGAAAAACTCTTCCACCATTTCAGAGATTTATTCCTTTGCACACCACAGTATTGCGGCCACTCCAGTCTGAAATACTGTGGCGTATGTTCTTAAACTTACTTTTTTGTTTTTGAGCGTATAAATTTCATCTCCGACTCCCTTGGAGCCGTCCCTACCAGATTATTTGTATTGATATTGGAGGGCCGTTTTTTCGGTTTTCTCTGTCTGATATTTTGATATGAAAATTTTTGTCAAAGCTAAATTTGAGACTAGTATCCGTGGGCATTCCTAAAATAGCTCTTAGTATAACTTTTGGTGCTGTGTTCCGTGCCGCTGCCTTATGGGCATTGAGCGTTGCATTAGCCTATTCACTACTAAACGAGCTTCCCCTTGAATACATATGTATAGTAGTGGCAGGTCTAAAAGGATTCCAGGGCAGCCGTGGGAGCGGTTTTTAATGCCCCCGTGGCACACAGGCAAGCAAACCTTTGTACATCACTTAATAGTCTTATTGCTTCCCAACTGCAGTCATATTCCACCATACCACTGACTGTAAGTTATCATTGGTCTTAGTCCGATGTATGACCATAGAGTTATCTTGGGATTCAACCCCTAATTTTATTCACACACCTGCCTCCACCTTCCCAGGGCAATTGTTGTGTTCTGGGTGACTCTTTGGATGTGGACACTGGACATTGCATGTAAGTTTTTGGTCAAAAGGCTCTTTAGGTGTTTCGCCTCACTGGCAAATGGAATTTCCACTTCATTGAACGCCAGGAGTGTTAGGCCTCCCAAGGCTCTTTTTAGATGTAAAAACCGCTGCCTAAGGAATCACCACTTCCACAACCAGACTTCCTATCTAAATATCTTACAACGAAAATACTAAAATGCACTCCACCAAGTGGAGATAATTGTTTATGGAACTTTAATGGTATAGTATTTGAAATCGTGTACCAGAAAAACCCATAAAATGATATGCCCCATCAGTAGTAGGTAGTAGGTGGTGGTGGTGGGAGTGAATGAAGTGAAAAAAATTCTTGATGACTGGTTCTTGTACACACACTAAATCACACTATTTTTTCACCCCTTTTAATAATGGGGTGGTGGTGGTGGTAATAGAGGTGGCTATTGCCAAAAATGTTTTTGAGACCTTAGGTCCTCTTATATTTACTAAATACCAATTTCATGCACTCTTAATTGCTTGATTTACCTATTTATCTCAATTTACCCTTCAACTCTGCAACGGAATAAGATCAATATATAATCTAGTTCCAGTTAAAATACATACGTGTGCCATATTTAAGTCAATATTTTAAACGGTTCCAGAGTAATCGTGAGCACCAAACAGATACCAGACTAACAGACAGACCGACGCGACAGACAAATTTATTTTATTCAAACTTAACATATTGACGTTTCATGACATTCTAAGTCTATTTGTACAATGAAAATTTTCACAAAATTTTCTTACGTTAGTATCTTCAACTGGATGTGCAAGTAATACGCAGAAAATAGCATGAAATAGGTATAAAACATCATTCTGTGCCGTGGACTACACGAGAGAAGTAAAGCCTCTACTTCAAGCATTTTCTTCAATGAAACCTACTATGCATCCATATTACTCGAGGTAACTCACTGTGTACCTAATTTACTAGAGGAAAGCCACTACGCATTCATACTTCTTGAAGAAATCCAGTGCGCAGCCATTTTTCTTGAGGAAACCCACTGCGCATCCATATCACTTGAGGTAACTTACTGCGCATCTATACTACTCGTGGTAACCTACTGCGCATCAGTGGTACTCAAGAAAAGCCACTGCGCATCCATAATATTCGGGGAAACCTACTGCGCATCTATACTACTCGTGGTAGCCTACTGCGCATCAATGGTACTCAAGAAAAGCCACTGCGCATCCATAATACTCGGGGAAACCTACTGCGCATCCATACTACTTGATATAACCCACTACGCATTCATTTGACTCGAGGAAACCCACTGCGCATACATACTACTTGAAGTAACCTACTACGCATCTATGGTACTCTAGAAAAGCCACTGCGCATCCAAAATACTCGAGGAAACTCACTGCGCATCCATACTACTAGAGGTAACCTACTGCGCATCGATGGCACTCGAGGAAAGCCACTGCGCATCCATACTACTCGAAGAAACTTTAATAACATGATATTTGAAATTGCCTACCCCAAAAACCTATAAAACGATATGCCACATCGGTAGTGGGGGTTGGGGGTGGTGGCAGAGTGGGGAAGGGGGTGAGGGTGGCAGTGGATTAAGTAAAAAAAAAATTTTGAGGCTTGTATACACGCTAAATTACAATTTTATTTTTTTTTCACCCCCTTTAATAATGAGGTGGGGGTAGTAATGGGGGGTGGCTAATGCCAAAAAATTTTTTGAGACTTTAAGTTCTTTTATATATACTAAATACCAATTTTATGGACTCTTACCGGCTTGATTTACCTATTTACCCCCATTTACCCCAATTTACCCCCCAACTCTTTGACGGAACAAGATGAAAATATAATCTAGTTCCAGATCTCGTTAAAGTACATACGTGTACCAAATTTCAAGTCAATATCTTGAACGGTTCCAGAGTAAACGTGCGCCCAAAAAAAGTTACAGACAGACCGACAGACAGAAATTTTTTTTTCGCTCAAACTTAAAATCTCGACGTTTCATAACATTTTAAGGCTATTTGGACAATAAAAATTTTTTAAAATTTTTTTGTCTATACTATACTTCCACTGGATGTGGAAGTAATAAAATTAAGGGTATTAAATAAATTTTAATATTAATTTATTTTTTAAATTGTCTACTTTTTATTTTAAGCAAAAATAACAGCAATTTCTTTCACCAAACCTGTCATTTTGTTTCTCGATCTGTTTATTGCGGTTATTAATCTACTTTTTGTGATATCAAGCAAGAAGCAGTATTGATTTGTAACTAAAAATGGCAATGTTTAATGTGAATACTATTCTTAATAGAGGAAGTTGTTAAATATTTCCTTTCCTTGTCATGTTGAATTATCTATATACTAATAAATTTAAATGGCCGCGATGAATCAACGAGCATAAAAATATCTTCAAAAACCGTTGTACATTAATAATTCATCAATGTCTCTTTATACCGATCATCAAAATATCTCGTGCATATGTTTTTTCCTTATTTATTAATGATATTCTTTTGAAAAACTTCCCTGTAAGCCTTTACTTATACGGTATATCAAGCAGATACTTATCCAGTACAAGAAATTCAAGTTTTGCTGTTTCGGATTTTAAATATGTTTTGTGTATATTAAAGAGACATCTTAAGATCCAAACAAGATATTTATACTGGTTTTTATTATTTGCATTTTAACGGCGACCTCCATATGCAAAGAGGATCGCTGTGTTTGTAACACGTGTATAAATAAGTAACGTCCCTGTATCAATTTATTTACTATGGCTGATTTCTGTTAAGTGTTAAATTAAACGATTTCATACCTACTGTAGTGCAATAATATTAATTAACATGTCAATTAACAATATTGTGCCAATTGTGGCTGAATAATAATTTCCTTTCAATGGTAATTCTAATATAATAATGTTACTGATAATGCAAATTGCCATATCATCTAATCAATATGAACAGAAACCATACATCTAAACAACGCTTTTATATATTTATAAAGATAAAATTTAAACATGATAATTTTCAAAAATGTGTCATTTGTGACTAAACGGGAAAATATGATTTTTTATAATAATTCTTTATTAGAGACGACTTTATTTTTTGTGACGAATATTCTTTTAACAATAAACTGTCTATTTTTCTTGCATACTCGTACAATAGTAAATACGACAAAAAATATTTTTTACTCCCTTTAATAATAGGCTGGGGATGGCAATGAGGATGGTAGAGGGGAAGGGAGCTAATGCTAAATAAATTTTGTGGTACTTGGTTCTTGTATACACACCAAATCACAATTTTATTTTTCACTCCCTTTGATAATAGGCTGGGGGTGGTAGAGGGAGTGGATAATGCCAAAAATATTTTTGAAGCCCCTTGGCTCTTGTATACACACTAAATCACAATTTTATTTTTACCCCTTTTAATAGTGGCGTGGGGGTGGTAGAGAGGTTGGTTAATGTAAAAAAAATGAAAGCCTTTAGTTATTGTATACAAACTAAATCTCAATTTTATTTGACCTTGACTTTTCGTATATACTCCAAATCGCAATTTTATGAATTCCTACTGGCTTGTTTCACCTATTTGCCCTCATTTACCCCCGAAGCCTTCATCGGAATAGGTTCAAAATATAATCTAGTTCCAGACCTAGTAGGTGTTCCAAATTTCAAGGCAATATCATACACCGTTCCAGGGTATTCGTGCGCAAAAAAAAGTTTCAGAAGACAGACCGACAGACAGATTTTCTTTTTCTCAAATTTAAAATCTCGATATTTTATGACATTCGCCTATTTGAACAAAAAAAATTTCGAATTTTTTTTGCATTAAAATATATAAAATTGTTTTATAGAACTCATCTCTGGTTGAAGAAAATATGACAGAATCACTTCTCTTTTTTTATTTCATCATACTCCGAACTCCAACTTTTTCTTTTTACAGTCATATGACATATGGTACAACTATTCTATATAATAAAAGCTATTTATTTATTTGATAATACACTCACTAGGCAAAGTCCTATTAGATAATTATACAATACATTTCAAATAACATTAATAACATAATATTAACAAACCGTAGTTAAAACAATATATTTAACGTGGATTTTAAACATCTTAAGCTAATTCATTTGTTTGGTATTGCGTTATAAATATTACATATTCAGTGAAAAGTAATTTATTTGGTAATTTATACTAGCAAGTTCTAAATGTCCTGGTAATGGAGATATTTAAACATATTTAAGGCAGAAAATTAAGATTATCAACATTGTTATGTAACAGTTTAAGTAGATATACAACATGATTGTATTTTTGTCGACCCTCCAGTGTTTTTAAATTATATCGTTTCTTTAAAATGATTAACGTGTTTTTTCTACTGTAAGGTTATACAAACCAGTCTCTTTATAGTTTATTAATCTTAATGCTTTATTCTGTACAGTTTTTATACTATCTACAAGTATTTGGTAAAATGTACTTCAAACGATGGAGCAATATATAATTTAATAGATCTTGTATTGCTAAACACTTTGGCATTACGTATTATGAAACCGTAACATTATATTTGCTCTATTTATCATAGAGTAAATATGGGAAGTGAATGTAAGCTGGATGTCAAGTTATACCCAGGTCCCTCAGTGTTTCAACTCTGGCCTTGTATCATTCATTTGTGATTGTGAATTTTTTCCTGATATACATATATCATTATAAAATATTTATTAATATTAAAATATAATTTATGTTGGAATGGCCATTGATACACTTTATCTGTCATTTTTGGAGCATCGACATCGTTGGCTTCCATATTACTTTCAACTTAATGTAGATTTATAAATCATCTGTGAATATTTGGAATATTCAATTATTTCAGTTGAATTATTTATAAACATGGGAAATAAGAGTGGTCCACGGTTAGTACCTTGAGGGACCCCATAAAAGGCAATAAAATGTTTTGATACATCACAGATATCGTTTTCTATTTTTAAAGGTTAGTATAGACTACATCTGTGACTGTGACGATCTGACGATAGCAGTCAAGAGGCGCTTTGTGAACACGATATCAGAGCGTTCGGAAAGAGTCCTAAACATTGTCGATAGGTGGTGTAAGGAGGAAGGACAAAACTACAGTCGTCACTTTTACACGAAGAAGAGCTTTGGGAGGCCTATAGCCAGTGGAAATTGCATTTGCCAGTGAGTCATATTCGACTAAAAACTGACGTGGAATTTCCACATCCAAAAAGTCACACAGAAAACAACCATTGCCCTAGGTAGATGTAGGCAGATGTGTCGGACAAACTGGGGGTTAAACCCCAAGATGACCCTGTTGTTGTAAGACTCGTGATAACCTATTGATCGGAGGTATGGTGGACCAAGACACTGCAACTAGGAGTAATATGATTACTAAGTGACGTACACAGGCTTGTTTGCCTGTGCACCACTGGGGCCATAAAAACTGATCCCACGGCTGCATTAATAATAATAATGTTTATTTGGAATTAAAAGCATTGGAAGAAGTCCTTTTAGACCTGACACCACTATACATATTTACCCAAGGGAAGCTCGTTCAGGGGTACGTAGGCTAATACAAGGCACAACGGCCATAAGGAAACACACGGAACAGAGCATCAAAAGTTATACTCAGAGCTGAAAGCAGATCCCATTCTGGGAATTCCCAAGAACACTATGGTCCCAAAGTGTAACTTCTATAAAAATTTTCAAATCAAAATACCAGACATAGAGGACTGGAAAAACCAAGCTCCAAGGCAGAACAGGAAGTCGGAGTTGGGATTTACGGGATAGGATCGAAAACGAAAATCTCGATAAGTCTATGAATACACGCCACAGTATTTCAGACTGAAATTTTTTCTGACAGCCAAGCAACGCTAAAGACACTCGTTCCAAGCAAGTCGATTCAAAAGTAAGACTAGTATGGAATTGTATAAATGCCCTTATGGACCTAGGAAGTCAGAACAAAGTGACCATGGCATGGGTACCAGGAGATGAGGGACGCAGGGGAAATGAAAAGGCTGATGAACTGGCTCGGGAAGGTGCGTCTAAGGCCCTAATAGGACCCGAAACCTTTTGCGGTGTGGCTAAGCCGTGCATACGAACATCCTTTAATGAATGGGTACAAAATAAATCTCTAGAGTGATGGAAGAGTTTCCCACGACAGAGATAGGTCGAAAAGTTCATTAAAGAACAATCGGTCAGATTCACGGAAGACCTACAATGCTAAAATACAAATGCCATTAGGATAATGGTGGATCTTCTAACTGGACCCTATAGGCTTAATAGATATATGAATCTAATGGGCCTGGCAGAGGATGCAACATGCAGATTCTGTCAAGAGGAAACCTCAGTACATGTGCTTTTCCATTGCGAAGGCCTAGCCAGACTGAGATTCCAAGTACTTTGCGAAGAGAAACCAAGGGCAGATAGCTATACCAAGGAGCCCTTATCAAGGCTATGGAGTCAGATACAAAAGACAAAGCTGAATAAAGAGCTTTAAGTAAAATTAGACAAGGAGTGCCACATTAGATCCACGGGGGTCAAGGCCTTTTTCAAATCTACAATCTGGTTACAATTGTGTATTACTTGCGATATATACTGAGTAATATTAATCAACTTACTAACAGTTGATCTATGTGTCTGGATGTTCTATTGCAGACTGAAATATAGATATTGTTTAGATAAATATTAAATAATGGGGCTTTGCTGTTACTGGTGGTATAGCAATAAGCCTATAATTTTTAATGTTGGTTTTATCATTTTTCTTGTATACTGAACAAGACGAACTTCTTTCCAAATGTTTGGAAACACCAATATGGCAGCCTAAAGTTGAGTCAACTTTTTTTTGGAACTCCCAGACTTGGATAACTTATAGATAGATATAGATAGTGAGGAGTTTGGTTTTTGTTTAATAAAAATTGGATGTGGGGGCGTTTTCATTATTTTTAGTTACCTTAACGAACCTGTAGTGGGACACGGGAATTTTCTAGTATTTATAACGAAAATTTAATAATTCTTCGGCATTTGTACTTGCTGATCTAAACAAAGAAGCCGATTTCCATGAGATATCGGAATTTCTGATGTGTCTAAATGCAGCGGATTTACTTTTTCCTAAGAAAGCAGTGCGGATGTCACACGTAGTTAAAGCGTGCACAAAAAGTAGAATGTGAAAAGGACCTGGAACCTGAAAAATTACTGGAATTCTTTTTCCAGTAGTTCTTCAGAAACTTAGGTGATTTTATTAGAGTAATATTCATGTACATTTTTTTAATATGTTAACTGCGTCAGTGTTAACAACTTTTGAAAAAAATATTTCAATGGGAATTTGTTTCACGTTTTTAGTCAGCCCCACTCCACTATAGAAAACAACCGCATCCAAAACACAAATACATCGTTTATATGGTTAGAAATTTAGAAAAATAAACAACATAAACACAAGCACACAACACATAGTTAGACAGTATAAAGAAATGAAATTTAAAATGTTAATTGCTTAATAAGGAGAATATTCAAGTATTTTCACCATTTACTCATTTTCATTTCTCAAATTTCCTATTAAATTTTAAAGCGTCTTATTTGGCCAAAATTGTATAACGTGAACAAAAGTAAGAATCGCGAGAAGTGTTTTCCTTTGACTTACCACATAAAATAAGAATTGTGCATTGTTAGTAAAATGCGGACAATGCAGACAACTGACATTTGTGAAATTGTTACTAAAAAATAGCAAACGGTGATTATATTTAAGTGATCCTAGTTACTTTTGACCTTTGTAAGTTTTTAGCAATGTAAAATAATAAACAAAAAGAAGCTACTGGTACAAAGTGATTGTTTATTTTTTTTTATCTTCTCGCATATACGCGGCTCAAACAAACTTTTTAAATAAAAAGTCCTATTAGGCCAATCAATGAAGACAAACAATTAACAATAAGCTCGAAAGTCTTGGAACATGTTTTATTGTCAGTCCTAGAGGGGCTGGAACTTTCGGTGTGGCGCTACTTCTGAAGTAATTTCCGCAAACACCAAAACACTTGAAAACGTCGATTTAACCCTATCCAGATGATGTCAACATGGTTGACGAAACGTTCGTCTAGTAATAGTATTAAAATGTTTTGGTGCTTGTAGAAACTACTTCAGAGGCTTTTTACCGTCAGGTTAAGTAATAAAATTAATAGATCTCATTTTACAACCGTTTTCAAGATGCGAATAAGTTGAAAAATGCTAATTAACAGATTTTTTGACTATTTTGCGTTAGAAATTGCAAATGTCCTGCAAACTGAAGACAATGTTCAATAAAGAGTTTCCTGTGATGTATTAAATTGGCAAGAGATTGGAAAGTCGGGAACATTGAAAATTAATAACAAGTTTTTGAGAAGAGCAGAAAGGGACATCGTCCAACTATTGGCAAAAACAAGACGAAAACAGCGACATAAAACATCAACACTATTAGGAGGAAAGACAATTAAAAAAGGATATAAATGTACGCAAGGAGAGGAAGAAAGCGCTAGCACCGAACATAAACTAAAAACAGGGAGACCATGGAACAGCATAGAACAACAACTGTGAGGATCAGAATCAAAAAATGAATACCACAAAGAAATCGCAACGATGTATCGCCAAAATCGGAAACCGAGGAACCAGAAGACTCAGAAAAAAGATTCGAAGAAGCAGAAACACAAAAAGAGGAGCATAAACACTCCATATTACGACACGGCGCGGCAACATATTTCACAAGAAGAGGCAGAAGTCCAAAAACACAAAAAAGGGAGCTTAAACGCTCCCTCACGACACAATTATTACATCATCCATCCCACATTCTTTTACTATGCGCCATGTGGCTCTCGCTGCTGACAACAAGCATGACCTTAGTCCAGTTTATTGTCTGTATCTCAGTAAAAAAAAATCTCAGAAGCAGCGAAATGAAGGTGCAAATTTTCGACCCTTCTTTCGCTAGGTGTTTGATTTGCAGTCACTTCTGAAACTCTCAAGAGTTCCTAATTGACAAAAGAATATATATTTTGCACCTTTGCACTCTCCAACTAAATGCAAAAGCTTTACAAAATTAACACAAGGTTCTAAACACCTTCGCTATTAATAATAATAATAAGTTTATTTATCTTATAATATTTTTAGTAATAACATGACAATAGTGACAATAATTGTGTCGTTTAATTCAATATTGATAATGAATGATAACATATAACTTAAAATTACAACACTACATTACAATAAACAAACTAAAAGTTCACTAAAGTAAACGAGTTTACTTGTTAGTGACAAAATAAAATTTAAAAGTGAAACATTTTTTCGTAATATTTCATGCATTGGTAATATTTTGCTACATTTTAATTTATACACTGCACATAATTTTTCTAAGTAATTATGTTTTGATTTATAATATCATTTGGGTCTGACCTGCGGGCATTTAATATCCACTTTTTTAAGGTATTTTTGAAAGCTGTTTATTTATCTATATTTCTGAGATTAGGTGGTAGGCTATTATATACTCGTGATTCTAGGTATGTGTATGATTTTTGACCAGCAGTTTTTATGCATCTTGGTTTTTGACAGCTATTTTCTCTGGTTCTTGTATCGTAGTTATGTTTAATTTCTTTGATATTGGTTTTGTTTTTGAAGGTTTTAAGTGAGATTTTGAAATAGTTGTTTTACTTCGAATAACTGGCATTCATTATATAATAAATCGCTAGGATAAGTAATACTTTTACCGTAAATAATTCGTATTATCCATTTTTGGATAGAATTTAGTTGTTTTAGGTGAGATTCGTCTGCACCTCCCCATTCAATAATACCATAAGACAGTAGAGATTGAACCAATGCATAATCAGTGATTTTCAAATGGACAACATCTAGATAAGTTCTTAAGTATTTGAATGTGGATAATAAACCTCTTAATTTTTTAGTCAAATTATTAACATGCAAATCCCATCTCAAGTGTCGATCTATTATAATTCCTAGGTATTTAACGGAGGTAACTTCTGGTATTTCTGAGGTGTCTTTAATTTGTAGAGGGCCTAAATTTGGTAAATGATTTGAATAGCTTGTGAATGGTAAGTAATTTGTTTTACTATAATTTATTGTTAGTAAATTGTAGTCAAACCATTTTTTTATATTTTTAAAATCGTTTTCTGCTTTGCTTTTTAAATTTTCCATGGGTCAGATTTATAAAGTATTACAGTGTCGTCTGCAAAACTTAATATCGTACCTTCAACTTTTAGTAAGAGTAAATTATTTATATATAATGTGAACAGCATAGGTCCAAAAACTGTCCCTTGCGGAACACCGTATCTGACAGAGCTGAACTAATGCAGTTGTAATGTTTACATATTGGACTCTGTCAGTAAGGTAACTTTTTAATAAACTCAGGACATTTCCTCGAATCCCACAATTTTTTAATTTGTCTAATAATTTTTTATGGCACACGGTATCGAAGGCTTTTGCTAAATCAATATATATACCCAAACATGGTTGAGTTCTGTCTAAAGCTTCGTAAATAAAGGATGTTAAATATGAAATAGCATCTTCAGTCGACCTGCCTTGCATGAAACCAAATTGTCTGTCCGATATTATTTTAAATTTGTTTACAAATGATATTATCCTATGTTTTATAATTTTTTCAAATATTTTCGCGATATTGGAAATAAGCGAGAAATATTGCGAATATGCATTTGCAAAATATAGCAAAATAATTATGATAAAAGTTATTGCAAAAGTTGGGGGTCAATGTAAGCCACTTATTACTCCTAGAAATCAGATTTCCAACTCTTATGAAGACTTCAATGTATTCTTATGAGCCGGTCTACTGGACACTTCCACCAAAGTTAGACAAGGCAGACTATGCAGAATTTTGAACAATTAATATTTCTCTATAATCCATATGAATTTTAGCTGGATGTTTTGTAATTAGCTTAATTAAAGGCCTCTCGCCTTAGACAGACCAATACATGTATACAGGTATTCATGGCAGCGTTGATGTGCTACTAAATTTGATCGTCAATTGAAGTAAAATTAAAAGTGTTTTGTGCCAAATTAAATCAAATTAATTGGTATACCTAAAACTTGAACTGTGATTAAAACTGTGTATAAATATCTGTGTTACAACAAATTAAAAAGAAAGACAATAAAAATGTAAACAAACAGCAACAACATTCTTATCTTATCAGCGACAAGTTTATTCTCGCTAAAGGATACCACACACTATAGGATACATATTAATTAATCGATTGTGATTACTAATTCAATGGATAGTCCAGATGGAAAATGTAGTAAATGTAAATTACCAACTAATCCAAATGATAATTTAATTACGTGTGGTGGAAAATGCAATAACCATTTTCATATCAAATGTGTGAATTTGGCAACAAAAGATTTTGGACTGGTTCAAAATTGTAAAAATTTGAAATGGTTTTGTGATAATTGTTTGCTGCATTTTGAACTTATTTTAAATTTTAGAACGGAAATTGCAAGTATTAAAACACAAGTTACTAGTGAGTTAAATGAATTCAGAAACATCATTAATAATCGTTGCACCGATCTATTTGAAAACTGTTCAGAAACGAATAAAAAAAGCTACGCCAATGTGGCTGCAGGAGAAGTTGTAATAATTAAACCTAAAACTAAACAAGAATGTAAAAAAACGAAAGAAGCTATACAAAAAAATGTTAAACCAGCTGCATTGGAGGTGGGTATCACCCAGATGAAAGAAATTAAAGAGGGAGGTGTTGTAATAAAGTGTAAAACTAAGGACGAACAGGAGAAAATAAAGAAAGCAGCAGAAAAGAAATTAACTAAAAACTATCAAATTACTGCACCTGATCTAAAAAATCCATGCATAAAAATAATAGATATTGAAGAAAAATATGGCAGTGAAGATTTATTAAATTGTATAAGGAAACAAAATACATTCCTAAATCATGATTTAATGAAAATGGAAGTAAGAATTATTAAACAAATGAGAACAAGGTACATGGCCATAATCGAATGTGATCCTCTCACATTTAAAATGATCTTAAATGAACAACATTTATATATAAACTGGTCGAGATGCAGAGTATTTGAATATGTCAGTGTATTCAGATGCTTCAAGTGTGGAGGATTTAATCACCATGCAGAAAATTGCTCAAGTGAGGAAAAATGTCTAAAATGTTCTAATAGTGATCATAAAGCAGAGGAGTGTGTTAATGACTTAATATGTGCTAACTGTGTAGAGGTAAACCAAAAATTTAAACTTGATTTTAAAGTTAACCATTTCATATTTGATAAATTATGTCCTGTGTATCTAAAAAAAGTAGAAATGGAAAAACAAAAAGTAAACAATTAAATAACGAATAGCAATCAATAAATAATAGCTTTACAAATTATTCTAGGAAAAAAAGGTGTTGTCAAAAACTAAAAATTTTACATCAAAATATTCAGTGTGTTAGAAATAAGATTGAAGAATTAGAGATTTATTTAAATTTTCATGATATTGACATTGTATGCCTTACAGAACACTGGCTTGCACCAGCAGAAGCTGATGCGATAAAAATAGATGGATATAAGAGGGCGTCAATTTTTTGTAGGCAAGAGTATAAAAATGGAGGTGTGGTTATTTTTTGCAAAAATAATGTTAAATTCAAAATTAAAGAATTGTCATACGTTCTAGAATCTTCAATAGAAAAAGTGATTGAGCTGGTCGGTATTGAATTAAAGTCAGAGCAGAATACATTTATTATATTATCTATATATAGATCACCACAGAGCAATACCAATAATTTCTTTTTGACGCTAGATAGTGTTTTGAATAAAATTTGTAAAAACAATAATAAAGTCATTTTATGTGGAGACCTAAATATTGATTACCTTTCAGATTCTCCTATAAAAAAAGAATTATGTGACCTGTTACAGATATACAATGTTAATATGACTATAAATCAGCCCACAAGAATAACATTTCAGTCCAATACCTGTATTGATTATATGTGTACTAATTTCTGTAATTCTCCCCACCTAGTATGTAAAGTATTCAATGATGGTATATCAGACCATACTTCACAAATTCTGGAATTCGGTTTTTCAAATATAAACAGTGAAAGTGAACACAGGTATACAAGACTATATAATGATATAAATTATAAACATTTTTTTAATCATTTGTGCAATGAATCATGGATTGATATATATAATGCAAAAACAGCGGAAGAAGGATTTACAAATCTTATAAATACCCTAATTTACTACAACAATGTGTGTTTTCCTCTAACAAAAATAAATGTTCCTAAAACAAATGTAAACAAGGGGTGGGTAACAAAAGGTATAAAAGTGTCGTCACAAAAACTAAAAATTTTGCATCGAATTATGTCTCAAACAAATGATCCAGCTGATGTTAGTTTTTACAAGAAATATAAGAACATTTACAAGAAAGTTATAGTATCAGCTAAAAAACTTCATAACGATTTAGTTTACTCGCAAGCTACTAATAAGTCCAAAACGGTTTGGTCAATAATAAATAATAATCTAAATATCAACGAAACAAAAAATGGCATCAAACATATTAAAATTGATAACAATCTTATTAATGATCCTTACATCATTGCTCAACATTTAAATAAATATTTCGTTGATTTGCCAGTAAAACTAAACAACGAATTAAACGAAAATCTAGAAACAAACAACTTCATGCCATTACAGGAATATCCAACTTTATTTTTAGAACCTGTTACGGAATCGGAAATTTTCAATATTATAATGAACTTAAAAAATAGTAATTCTTCCGGTGTAGATAATTTAAGTTCTACTTTAATTAAAAAATCTATAGATTTTATTGTAGCTCCTATAACATTTTTGATAAATCTTTCTTTAGCTGAAGGTAATTTTCCCTCCATCTTAAAAACTGCAAAAGTTATTCCTTTATATAAAAAAGGCGACAATACATTACCTGAAAACTATAGACCAGTTGCAATCTTATCAACCATTTCTAAAATTATAGAGAGAGTTGTCTTTAACAGAATTGTAAATTTTGCAATAAAATATAAAATCCTTTCAGAGTCACAACATGGTTTTAGAAAAGGTCGTTCTACTGAAACTGCTATAATGGCGTTTTTGAACAAATTATATGATCATTTGGATAATAATGACAAATGTGTCGGTATATTCATGGACTTAAGTAAAGCCTTTGATTTAATAAATCATACATTACTTATTGAAAAGCTTGCAAAATATGGATTAAGGGGCAAAGTGAATAACTGGTTAGTTTCTTACCTATCGAGTAGGATGCAAGTAGTTGAGGTAAATAGGGTCAAATCAGAGAAATTAAAATTAAATTTTGGAGTTCCACAAGGATCAGTCCTTGGACCATTGCTTTTTCTGTTTTATGTTAATGATTTGCCTAATTTCTTTGAGGATTTTCTAATTATGTTTGCAGATGATAATTCGTATTTATGTTGCAAAAATACTTTTTCAGAGGCCATAAACAGTACACATACTAATATAACCAAATTTTCAAATTATTTTAAAGCAGATAAATTATTTTTAAATATCTCTAAAACTGTTTTTATCATTTTTTCACCTAGAACCTCCACGTATAACGAAAGTCACCTAATTAGAATTGAAGGAAAATCAATGGAACAAGTATCATCAACTAAATTTCTTGGCGTGCACTTAGATAATGCACTTAGTTGGGAACCACATATTGATTCATTAGCAAAGAAACTTGCTCCCGTTTGTTTTGCATTATATCGGTTAACACAAATCTCTGGTAGATCCACTGTTATGTCATATTATTATGCACATTTTGTTTCAAGAGCATCATATGGAATTATGTTTTGGGGTTGTTCACGTCATTTTGAAAGAATATTCAAATTTCAAAAGAAAGCAGTTCGTTACATAGCGGGTGTTTCTAAATATTCATCTTGTCGGAACATATTTAAAGACTTAAATGTATTAACTTTAGCATGTATTTATATTTTAGAAATAGTTCTGTATGTTAAGAAAAACTTACATATATTTCCGACTAATAATTTTAATCATACTTATAATACTCGTGAAAGAAACAACTTGAACACACCGTTACACAATTTATCAAAATTTGAGGAAAGCCCCAATTACATGGGGATTAAATTATATAATAAAATTCCGAACTCCATTCAAAACGTGAATAATATAAAATTATTTAAAAGCGAAATGATTAATTATTTGAGTAGTATGGGCTTCTATTCTATTGAAGAATATTTAAGTGCGTAGAATTTGATAGTTTTAAGTTTTATTTGTATTTATTGTATTTGTATTTTATATTTTTAATTTGTATTTATTGTTTTTGTAGTTTTTATTTGTATTTGTATTTATTTGCATTTGTGACTTATTGTAATTTTAAAACAGCAATCGCGACCAAGCATTGCTTTCATATAGGACTAGTCCTATACCTTTTGTAGGTCTTTTGGACAATAAAATTATTATTATTATTATTATTATTATTATTATTGTTTTTTGATATGTATTCTTTCGAATTTATCATGAATTAATCGAATGTTCGATGATGTAGAGTATCGTGTGGTAGCCTCCCCGTCTAAAGGTACTTTCACAAAAAAATCCGTGAGGAATATTGTTCGAATAAATATCTGATATTCCTGTACATAAGTGTGTCAAATCCAAACTCACTAGGTGTACTAAAAGCGGTATAATTTTAAATTGAATAACTAAAGCTCTACAATACTACAAAGTATCTAAAGGATGAACATTAATAACACAGGCACGCAAAATAAAAAAGTGGTCTTTTTCTGGTACCCCATTGGGTAAAGCATACGTATTTCGACGTGCTGAACACGAATCAGTTGTCCGTTTAGCTCCATTGGCCACCATTTTTTTGTAAATCGCAAAAATAACCTAAAAAAATCTCATAATTTAGGTTATTTTCGCGATTGGGTAACGGAGCTAAACGGATGCCTAATTCGTATTCAGCATGTCAAAATACATAGGAGTTGCCCAATGGAGTCCCAGAAACAGACCTTTTACAAGCTTTTATTGAACTTGCAATGTTTTTATGTTTGTTTAGTTCAAATCTTGCAAGTCAATTTTAAAACAGTTATCCCCAACCGATTGAGCTGAAATTTTGCATACACGTTTAGTTTGGAGGACAATGCATGGTTAGCTAAGTGACGTCATTCTAAATCCAATATGGCAGACTCCCAAAGATGGCGGACCAGTTATTTTTTATGCACCCCCATGATATTTATATCAAATGAAATGCTGGAAAGAATACGAAAATAAAATGACGTCACACTAAATTCAATATGGCGGACGCCCCAAGATGGCAGACAAATTTTTTTAGTTTTAACACTATAATTTGATCGTATAGTGTATTCGCTCATTCTAAAAATGGTGAAGGATCCGGTTTAAACATAAGTTTTATATCGGATACGAACGACGCAATGAATATACAGATTCAGAAAATTCTTCGTTTGGCATTGCGCTATCAACCGACCGCCCACAATAAAGACGTCTACCAGTACTCTAGCAGTAAAGAGCCATCAAGAGGCATATATGAGGCGCTCGCGCGCAAACCCCGATAAATCCACAAAAAGTCAGTTTTGAGTTTGTAATAGTTTCATGTATGTTAGACTAAACTCTACAAGCCTATATAATCTTTGGTAACCAAAACGCCATAAATCCCATATAAATCTAATGTTAAAGTTGACCGTTTCGAACAAAACTAGATAAATCCAATATTATCGGGATCAAAAGCAGATAAATCCATTTTTATACAATACACTGTCATCCATTGTGAGGTAGAAAAGTTAATATTGATTGACGTTTGAAAAAGTTCTCTGTAATATGACGACAACTGCAAGACATTTTATTACCAATATATTATAACGGTTTTATCTGAAATTTTAACAGATATTGAGAATTAATTTTTGTTAACAATGAATGTTTTTATTTATTTTTAATAAATTATTAATGTTGTCAAAATTTATTTTTCTGCATCTTTAATGTTTTATTTTAAAGCAAAAATCGATACATTCGTATTTACATAGCAAAATCCGATAAATCCAGCAAGAAAGTTAAAAAAAAATAAATAAATAAAGTAGCATTGTTCTTATTTTTTGGTCTTATATTCTACAGCCTAGAAGATATTTTTTGACTTAAAAAGAACAAAAAAAGACTTATTGGTTTTTGCTTGAGAAGTTTTTTGTAATTTCCCACAACTTTGTGTGTGTGGACTTATCGGGGTTTGCGCGCGAGCGCCTCATATGTACACGATTGCATGCTTCGCTCTCGCTTGCTCTTATTGCCAACCCAATATGTACAATTTTCGATATTGTATAAAACTAATTAAGGCGTAGCTAAAAATTTGAAAATAAAATTAAATGTAAAAAAAACTTTTTTAAAAACAATCTTTTATTATTTAGGTGTACTAAAACGAAAAAAAATAAAAATAAAAAAATTAATTGTCTCAGAAGCTTGTCGCGTGAATAGAAATAAAAAAAAACTTACTTAGGTACTTACAATTTCTGTCAAAAATAAAATAATGCCTGTATGAACTTCTCGCGCGCGACAAGCTTTTAAGATAATTATTTTTTTTTATTTTTATTTTTTCATTTTAGTACACCTAAATAATAAAAGCTTGTTTTTAAAAAGTTTTTTTTACATTTAATTTTATTTTTGTGTGTGTCTGTGTATTATATGATTACCACCCGATCCTCCACCATTTTCTAGAAAATCGCGTATGCAAATATATTTTACACATACACACACAAAAGTGAAAAGAGTGAAAAGTGGTCTGTTTCTGGGACTCGGTTGGGTAACCTCTATGTATTTCGACATGCTGATTACGAATCCGGTATCCGTTTAACTCCGGTACCCACCAATTTTTAGTAAATCGCGAAAATAACTCAAATTATGAGTTTTTTTAGGTTATTTTCGCGATTTACCAAAAAAATGGTGGCCAATGGAGCTAAACGGACACCTGATTCGTGTTCAGCACGTCGAAATACATACCGGGTACCCAGTGGAGTGCCAGAAAAAGACCACTTTTTTATTTTGTGTGCCTGTGCAATTATTAATATACACCTTTTTATAACGCAAAAAGCTTTTCAACCTCAGTAGATTACCCCAGAAGATGATACTATAACTCCGCTTTAATAATGTTTCAATATTCGTCAACTTCTTAAGTTGGAGTAAAAGAAATATTTATCCTTAAATTTTGTCACACTTATTTAATATGAGAAGACCAATTCAATGAATCATATAAAATCATTGTTCTATCTACAATTAAAGCATTCTTGTTCCTAATTTCTAAAGATGAAATAACTCATTAATAAATACAATATATAATGGAGGCCTTAAAACAGACCCTTGAAGCACTCCACTCCATGGTCTTAAAATTATTCTCACTAACACACATTGTTTACAGTTTACCTTTAATTGGATAGTATACTCAACAGTGTGCTTCTTATACAACAATTAAAGCGTCGCAACTGTGCAGAATTTAAAGGAAGGTTTCAACCTTCCCCAACCCATTCGACTGCCCCTATCACATACTGCGAACTGCCACCCTCCCAAAATAGTGAATTAAATAGATTAGACAAACGTATCCATGTCCATAACTATCTCTCTAAACCGAGGTGAATTAAACGGAAAAATCAGTACTCAATAGTGATAAAAATATATTTTATATTTATAGTAAAACGCGACTGTTTGAAATGGACACCCAAGCTAAAATTTAAAGAATTGTTTTCGTCTCTCGAAATAGCGTAAAATGTAGAAAACGTTAGTAATTATTCTACAAAATGTGCAGGTGTTCTATTATTACAGAAGCAGGTGTTGCCTACAGCTTATCCACCACGATTACACAAACGGTTATTTTAAGGGGAAATAACCGGCGTTTAACTAATTATTTAAAAATTAACTTATTATTGTACCTATTTATGTTAGCCACCGACATCAGAATTATACCGATTACATTTAAAAAATGATCATTGAAGCTCTTCAGAAGCTGGCAACTGTATATAATATAACGAACAGGTGATAACTAATCATATAAATTATAGAATTAATTATGGTTTTCCATACATTGTAGGCAGCAGAAGGCTTAGTGATATTGATATTAATATTGTAAATTACCGTATTTAGACAGTACTTAGTTGATATGATATCGAGGTAAATGTTGATTATCCGGGGATAATCATCACAGACCTCTCGATATTTCTTTAAATATACCTCAAAAACAAGGAATAAATTGATAAAAGGTCAAAAATACCGTTCTTCTTGCCGTTCTATTCGCGAGAACGAAGTAGAGACTAAAACAAAAGAGAAAAAAATTAAATGAAAGCATTTTTCTCATTCACGTCTTGACAGGCGTTTTGTGCTATATTCTAGTTAGCCCTCTTTTGCTGTATAGCGCGTTTGACAGCATCACGCGATATATCGCGGATGCCCATTAGGCTTACAGCCTTACCAAAGCTCATTCCCATTAGCTCCTTTATACGATATCAACCCCACGTTTTGGAATGCGCCCTCTTCACCTCTTGCCATCTGGTTTTCTCAAAACTATCAGCCGTTCAAAATTGTCCTCTCTTCGGTTGATGTGGCCACAAAATTAGAGGATTCGGGAGACTACGATGCTGGAGAGTCGCCGTGAGGCAGGTAATTCTTCTACAATTGAGCTATTCCCTTGTAACATAAATTGATTAGTCCAATATAGGCACCAAACATATTGGGCTAATATACGGAGGGACAGATTTTGACAATAAACGCCCAATATTGCAATCAAATATTGGTATAATATTAGATATCAAGATCGACGTCATATTGGATACCAATCTTGTCACCATATGGGATGCTAACTAACATTGTAGAGCGGGAGCTAGGTGGCTTTTTCGGCACATCATCGTTTTATGAACTTTGAGATATTTTTATGGTTTAATGGATGATAACGATTCATAAAATCGACTTCTGGCGGGGCACCTCCTATCAGGTGCGTCACGAATACTGTCTAGAAATCAGTGAAATTAGTCATCTTTTTTTTTTCGTGTGTACACATTTTATGTTTAGAATGAATAAAATAAGATCGCCAGAAAGTGTGGGCCGCCAGTAGGCGCAAAAAAAATGAGCCTTGTAACGATTATATAATTTCACTGATTTTTATATCTTGAACCATGGCCAACTCAACGGGCTGAAATATGCTAGAAGTCTATTTTGTCGTTATTGCAACGATGAGTTTCCGAAAAAGCCACGTAGCTCCCGCACCATTGGTTCCATATTAGACACCAATGTAGGTGTCATATCGGATACTAACGTACAGTCACTATATTGGATGCCAACATAGGCGCCATATAGCTATACAATGTGTCTAAATTTCTGACATTGGAATTCCTGCAGTAGTATGATGCACAGATTCGCCTACATCAATTGGAATGGATGTCGTAATCAAAATCTGAAAATTTTAAAAGGAATATTTATATGAAATTTAACAAAAACGCAAACAAATAAAAACTTAATTGTGGTAATTACATAAAATATAAAGGAAAACTAAATAAAATTCAAATAAATTTCTCTGAAACTTAATCAAATCAATAAAAAAAACTGTTGCCCAAGGAATCACTACTTCCACATCCAGATTTTCTATCCAAGTCTCTCACAACGAAAAAATTTTGTATGTGAAAATAATTGCTTATGGAACTTTAATAATATAATATTTGAAATCGTCTACCATAAGAACCTATAAAACAATATCCCATAACAGTAGTGGGGTGGGGGGGAGAGGGGGTGCATGGAGTAAAAAAAATATTTTAAGGTTTTTGGTTCTTGTATACACACTAATTCACAATTTTTTCATCCCCTTTAATAATGGGGGTGGTACTGGGAGTGTGGCTAATGTCAAAATTTTTTTTTGATACCTTAGCTTCTCTTGTATATACTAAATGCCAATTTTTTGGATTCTTACCTGCTTGATTTACCCTTTACCCTAATTTACCCCCCAACCCTTCGACGGAATAAGATGAAAATATAATCTAGTTCCAGATCCCGTTATAGTAATTTACGTTAAGCCCGGTAGTTGACTTATTACAGTACGAGTTGTTTTACGGACGAGGCGACGCAGGAGTCGAGACCGAAATGTAAACGAGTACTGTAATGAGACCTACCGGACGTGTATCGTATAATATTTTATTTCATACTGTCTTTATAACCCCTTTTAAAATGAATAAAAAGTTATAATTATTGAAATTTTTAAAATATTAGTTCGTATAATCTAACAATCACATCACCTTAACGATGTTGTAGCCATTGTTTTCCTAGCTAATTATGATTGTCTTTAGCTTGTTACTGTCAAATGAATAAAACCATAATTTTTGCATTGTTTTGTATTATGGAGGTTTTGGAAGAGATTTTAAATAAATCTGTGGAAACAACGGCAAAATTAATCCCGATAAATCATCAGATAGATATCAAAAACAATATGGATTTGTCAATGGAAACAAATAATATGATAGTGTTGCTATAGGTAACACATTACAGTATCAGATACTGTAATGTTCGCAGGTAGTACATTGCGGTATCAGATACTGTAATGTTCGATTTACCGGCCGCAAATGAGTCCGGGAAATAGTCATTTACAGGACAGTAGGAAATAAAAGTACATAAAGTGCATACGTGTACCAAAATCTTAAACGGTTCTAGAGTAATCGTGCGCACAAAAAAGTTACAGACAGACCGACAGACAGAATTTTTTTCCCTCAAACTTAAAATTTCAACGTTTTATGACATTCTAAGCCTATTTGAACAATAAAAATTTTCATTTTTTTTTTTTCGTTACTATATATACTACCACTGGATGAGGAAGTAATAAGGTTAATTATTATTGTATCCTCGTTCATCTGTTTCGTTTCTTAGGGGACCGCAATTTCTTGTGGATTCGCGAGATATACTTCCCCATATCTTTGTCTGATGATCCAGCTAAGTATGCAGATATTGCTTGTTTTATTTGTATATCTGTAATTTCTTTGAATCGGCCATGAACTATCTCTATGTCAGTGAAAATCAGTTGACTAGTTTAATTTTTTTACTTGCTAGACACTACGTCAAAAAATTTGAGCTTTCACACTGATTTCTTCTTTTATTTACTTCTCTTGAATAGAACATAGCTACTTCCTTTTTCATTATTTGGGAATTAATACCTTTTGGGCTATCCTCTCCCCACAAATGTTGAATTTAAATATAAAATGTTCCCTGTATTTTAGTAATATTTATATAACAATAAATACCCTTACGACTTTCCTCGTATTTTCATAGTTTTCTGCTAATTGCTGATTTACACTCATTAGTTCTTCACCTGTGGTGAAAATCATGTTTTTAAATATGTTGTTTTTCCTCTTCAGAAATAAAATAGACGCAGGATTGCCAGTAATACAAAAGTGATATTGGCCATCAACTTTTGCTCGATTCTTCTCAAGTGGGAGTTGATCTTTTGATTCTCACGCTTGATGCTGTTTAGATCGCACCGAGGACTATTGATCTTTTTGAGAAAAAGATGCTGAAATATTAAAACCCAAGGAATAAATTAAATATATAATACTGCCTTAGTGTCTAATATTAGTTTCTATATATTGCGCCAATATTGGTTAAATAATGTTAATATTGAATCTGATTTGCTAACCTTGGGAAAATATTGGCAATATACAATCTGTATATATAAAATAATTACGCATAAGTATATAGACGAATGTAAGATACGGGTAATTAATGGTAAATATCGTAGTGCCTAAATATGCACGGATTTGCAAAAATATCCTGGATATTATACACCCACTCCTCCACAATTTCTACAGGAGACAAATACACCAAGCCTTTGTAAGAATATGGAAAATTATCAAAAACTAAACTATGAATTACTATTTAAATGTGAATGGAAACATGCACACTTACCTATTCAATTTTATTAAGGAAAATTGACGAATTTATGAAGCACCAACACATGTTATTGTAACCGGTCGGCATACGGCAACATGGCCCGAACTCGAATGTGTCATCGTTTCTGAATTTGCTATGGGCGGCAAATTTAAAATTAGAAATATATACAGCATGTATTGAAATAAATATATATTAACTGTTTTATAGCAACTAACAAGACTAATAATAATAGCGCTTTGTATAGTAGTAGACAGGCTACTCAACGTTGAGCAATCAGTTGATTAAAAACATTTGAGAGGGTATACAAATAACAACACACCACAGGTGATACGATCCCTCTATCACTGAAGGCTCTGAAAGAGCCTTGTGTGGGAGGAGCTACACATTTGAAGAAAGGGACACACATTCAATATCCGAGTATACTGGGCATGGGATTAATTTCTTCACCAAGCAGTCATAGCAGCATCATAGCGTATGTATATTTTAAGATTGAAGATTCATTATGTCGAGGCTCATTTGTCAATAAATAAGCAAACAAAAATAATGAAGGAATCATATACAGTTGATAAGCATATTGATACAATATTAGCTAAATTTGACATATATTGGTCCAGTATACAATATAGATAATATATTGTACCTTTATCCACCCAATATGTTGTGCTACTAGGTTTGGTACAATGGGCTAGCCAGTTAATTCGTAACAAACCATTCCAAATCCACATTTGTAGAGCATCAATACGCGTCTGTCTGCCTCCCTAACGGCTTGTCTCTCAGAGGAGTAAAGAAACATGAAGAAAACTAAAACATTAGCTAGTCTGATCTTTGTGCGTTTTATATTTGTCACGCCAAATTTTCTCAATTGCTATTGTCCCTAAGATATCTTGTTAAACTACCTCACAGCCACCTTTATTTAACGTGACTACTGACTAGATAGTTGTTATTGTTTCAGTCAGAAATCTTTTGTTTGTTGTTATTTACACTGAAATCATAATTAGAGCCCACTGTTTAAAGCCTGTCCAGCAGATATATAAGCTCATCCTCGTTTACTGCAAATGTAATATCATCTACAAATCTTAGCTTATAAATGTTAGTTCTGCCTCTAGCTACTCCATTTATCAGTCTTCCTGCACATGTCGATAATATCAGAAACAAAATTAAAAACAAAACTTAGCAAACGTTTTTGGCTGAGAACAAAATGTATAAAAAAACGATAATGGCAAACAAGAGCACGGCAGCGCAGCGGGCTAAAGCGTGTTAGTAGAGAGCACACTTGATAACACTGTCTATCGTGTACTGGGTTCGATCCCTAACTGCGGCACTCTCAGTGTCAGTGGGTAATGGATGTTGTCTGCGTTTTTTAAAATGAGCAACCCCTTCTGGACAGCTTTGGATTTGGATGTTGTGCACTATGTGTGGTATATTTATGTTTAATGTCAAAGAGAACTAAAGGAGAACAAAATGAGAAGAAAAATATTTCTAAACAAATAGCCACCTGCAACCACTTTACTACTTACGGTTGACTTTCATTTAAAACAACAATGGCCAAGTTTTTGCGATCGCCTCGCCACTTTATGAAGTCCCAAAATGAGGCTTACTAGGTCTAATTTTAGACGTTCTCAAGCTATAAGGACTTCTTGTTTACCTAACGTTTTCTTTTTTGACATACCAGCTTGAGATTTTCTTCTATCAGTAGAGGCCCGCCAATGAAAGCTGAGAGGGCGGGGATTTTTTAAATTATGTTTTCGATCCTTAATCATAAGGACATTTTGTTAGTAATTGACAAGGATCAAAGGCTAAACTTCGCATGCTTCTCTATGAACCACCATATTTTTTTGTAGGTAGCCATATTTGTTTTTTCAAACAAATATGGCGGGCATCTTTGACAATGACCAGAGAGCCTTCTTATTTCATGTCATCATTTCTATTTTGGTTGTTTTGCTGTTTTTGTGTGACCAAATGTCAGATTTTTAAGAAGCATCAAAAATTTTTTAAAAATCTCGTTTTTAAATCTTTTAGTTTGTAATTTTTCACAATGGTTTACACCGGTTTACACCTACAGGAAATATAATTTTACTAAAAAAGTTTTATTATTTTTTTAGTAATGTCGGTTTATTATGTAAAATTATAAATTTTCGTTTTTATTTTTTTTTTGCAAAAAGACAAAATGGCAGATCTGATTTGGACATAATATGCAGTTTTATTCGTAATTCATTTACAAATATTTTAATTTTTTGTTTGGCCTTATCCGATGAACACAGCCCCGAGGTATTAAAAACAAAGCAAAAAGACGTTTTAAAAATTAAAATTTAATTTCCAAAAGATTGAACAAAACTTTACTGTAAATTCCTGATAAATTGACCCCCCTCCTACGTCCGAACTGTCCTTGAAAAAAAGCAGTTCTATTGACAATACCCAAGATCAGACCAATGTCCATTTAATGGTTTATTAGTTTCTGTAGCTCGTGAACTAATAAATATGCTCTTATGAACTTTTTTGTAGGAAATTAGATGCTCTACAAAAAAGGTTTAGAGCACCATCCTCGAAATTTCAACATTTTTTTTCCAACTGTTTAAATAAATCGGGATGTCTTAAAAGTACCCACAATTACTATCTTCTTCGAGCAGAATCGAATGGCTTCAAAAATATTTTTTTCACGTACCGGAAATTAAGGCACTGCACTATTTCTAATAAGCACAAAAATATCTTATATTGCGTTATATTTTATTTTAGAATGTACTTGTAAATATTCTTATCCCGCCAAAGAGAGAATAAACAAACGCAATAAGAGGAAATTAAAATATCGGTAAGGTTTCATTATTTCGGTAAAGTAATATTGTATTCAAGCATTACTACGATTTCCTGATGAAAAGGAAGTCTGAGTTGGCTGCAATTCCCATGACAAGCGTAGAATAAGCTAGACAAAGCTTTATGCTCTATGGGTGGACGCAGTCAGTCACTCGGACAAGCCATGAGTCAGCAATAGAAACATCTCGGAACAAATGAATATCGCGGCCGCAGCTCACTTTGATATAACAAGTTAGAAGTTACGGGGACACCCAAGAAATGGGAGCGACGGTTCTCGGGCGTTCATCCTGATGAAAAATTGTTTATATTTCTTATTATAAAGTATCTATATTTACAAACGTTGTTTTAATACAAAAAGTTACTTTTTTTAAGGTTCCATTTTTTATAAAAAATAATTTCATCCTTTTTAGTGAAGTAAGCGGACTCTTACACATCTTCTAGATAACATAGTGAAAGAAAATATTGTGAGATACTAATATGTAAAAGCTTTCATCATAATCGCGCACCTACTTATATACATATAGTCCACAGTACATCGCCCTTTTTTTTTATTGATTAGTAACAGGCTGAATTTTCGTGAGTAGCTTCGTTTTGACGAGACGCCCAACTTTTCTCTTTGCGAAAATTCTCGGTAGTGGTAGCTAATAGCAAAAATTATTTTTTCTATTTCACACGAATTAGACAATTCGACAACCTGTCAAACTATTTTGGCAATATATTTTTCATTCAATAAACGTTTGTTAAAGAGTTTGTTTTTCGATTGCCTTGGTTACGATTGCGCGAGTTAATTATAATAAGCCCCGTGTTTGTCCACAACAACATAATTTGACAGGTTTTCGAATTGTCTAATTCGTGTGAAATAGAAAAAATAATTTTTGCTCTTAGCTACCACTAACGAGAATTTTCGCAAAGAGAAAAGTTGGGCGTCTCGTCAAAACGAAGCTACTCACGAAAATTCAGCCTGTTACTAATCATTAAAAAAAAGGGCGATGTACTGTGGACTAATACTTTAGATCATGCCAAGGAAAGGGTGATACATTCAGAGTGTCCCAGAATATGTGGAGAATCTCTCGGAAGCGTAGAGTTTAGGTAAAACTAACAATCATATATTCATAACTTCTTTTGATAAGGTGTACCTCTACTGAGATATTCGCATATCCTTAGGATGATGAAATTTATTGTTTTAATAACACATTAGCGAGGCCGGGTGAACTATCTGGGGATGCACCGGATCTGATTTTTGCTGGATAACCGGATGCAGTAATCCGGCCCGAACCCGCCAGATAAAATTCGGCCGGATTAAATCAGGCCGGATTATCCGGCCATATCTTGCGTGTGCGCAGAGCCGCAGATTTTTCATGAGGGGGTACTTAAATTTACCAATAATTGACAAAAAATCTGATCCCATTTCCTGGTGGAATGTTCACTCCATCGATTTTCGTATGTTATTTGCAAAAAGATACCTTTCCGCACCAGCAGCTTCTGTATTTGGTGAGAGAGTGTTTTCTGAGGCTGAAAACGTAAACACAGACAATAGAAGCGGACTCCTGCTCCAGAATGGAGAAAAGCTGGTGTTCCTGCATTACAATTTAAGCCATTGTGCAATGAATTTGATTAAACTGGACATAAAATACCCATTATTTATATTTTGTTGAATTTTTTTAAATCGTTTATTTTTGTTATATTTATAAGTTTGAGAGGGTACGTCTGTTGTTTTTGTTTCTGTTAAGAAACATATTTATTGTTTGGTTTGTATTAAACGTTTAAATAAATATATTTGATATTTACTAAAATAATAAATCCGGCCATGCCGGCCGGATCTATTTAAAAAGTCGTTAAAAACTCGTTATTTAATTTGATATAGTCCATTTATTTACTATCACTGGATATATTGTTATAAAATATACGTTAGTTCCGCAAAGTAGTATTCTCAACGTAGGGCGAAGAATCCCCTGCGAAGAATTGATGCCAAAGTACTGACTCGGCTGGAGGTGTGGATTCGTCGAAGTCATTTACTGACTAGGCTCTTACTTGCCTCCCTAAGACATTCACTTTGTTGTTCTCATTCGTGCATTTTCTCCCTCACGCCCTCTTTACAGGTCAATCCAAGGGCGGACCTAGAAATTTCAATAATTTTTTTCTCGTCTGTGGCGCATGGGACCCATACGAAATATGGGAAATAACATTAGAGAAGTGCTTCTCGAGATGTTATTTCCCATATTTCGTATGGGTCCCATGCGCCACAGACGAGAAAAAAATTATTGAAATTTCTAGGTCCGCCCTTGGGCCAATCTCGGTAATCTCCTCTAGGAGATTTTTTTTGGCCAGGGAAATAGCAGAGAATATTTTCGGAATTTTATCTGCAACATTCAGAATATTTTGGGAATCGTGGAATGAAAATCATATGAAAAAGTTATTTATTATGGCCTCCACATGAATAGGCGGCAGATATGTTTTTTACATCTCGTACCCTACAAAAAAAGTCATTAATAATTATTCTAATTACGAAGTTAAGCAACTGTGACCACTTACATGTCCCGAAAATATTCATAACCTTAGGACACCGCAGTAGCTATTTTTTTATCGCCAAGAGCATTTAATTCACTTCCGTCTACTATAATACACCTCCAGCCAAAATATAAATTTAAGAAGATAAGTAAAAAAACCGCTGCCTAAGGAATCCGTACTTCCACATCCAAATTTCCGGTGGAGATGGTAGTGGGGGTGGCTGATGCAAAAAAAATTGAGACTTTTGGTTCTTGTACACACACTAAATCACAATTTTATTTTTTTACTCACTTTAATAATAGGGTGGGGGTGGTTCATGTCAAAACAAATTTTGAGGCCTTTGCTTCTTGAACACACACTAAATCACAATTTTATTTTTTTCAAACCCCCTTTAATAATGGGAAGGGGGTGAGGGTGGCTGATGCCAAAAAAAATTTGGGATCTCGACTTCTCGTACATACTCCCTACATAATCCCAATTTTATGGACCGTTACTTACCTATTTACTCCTCATCCCTTCAACGGAATAAAATGAAAATATAATCTAGTTCCAAATCTTGCTGTAATACAGAGATGTAAAAAATTTCAAGTCGGTATCTTACCGTTCCAGAGTAATCCTGCGCACAAAAATGTTACAGACTGACAGACAGAAATTTTGTTTTCCTCAAACTTAAAATCTCCACGTTTTATGACATTTTAAGCCTATTTGAGCAAAAAAATTTTCAATTTTTTTAACGATGTGAAAGTAATGTATATTGTTTATTGCTACCGCTCTGTTTGGTACTGTTTGCTAATTTTCTTATATTGTTTATCTATATTGTGTATTAAGCGCACGAGATATTACAATTTTTTACACTTATTATACTCTTCGCAAAAACGAAGAGTATATTGTATTTGATCGGCACATTTCTAAATCAGTAAATATCGCTCGTAGAAAAAAAAATTTCATATCATTATGTTAGTGAACGAATTCTGAATAACTTTCAAAATGTCCGTTTGTCCGTCCGTCCGTACGTCACGTTTCTTGTAAGCACGATAATTTAAGAAAGAAAAGTCCGATTGTATTGAAATTTGGAAAGTAAGTTAGCTAGAGGAAGAACTCTTTTGTTCTTCGGTAAATAAAAAAGTTATTAATCATTTAAATAAAAAAAATATATATTTTCTTAATTTTTATCATTTGCACTTAAATAGAAATCTTGCGAAATTTTATTCTCTATATATTTTTTTGTTATACATTTTACTAATGTAGGTAAGTATATATTTTATAATAATATATCTAATTCGTTGAAATAAACTACTCGAATGATATATACTAGACATTCAATTTTCGTAGTGATGTCGAATGGCTTAAGCTTTGTCTGGCAAGCCAGAGGTCTTGTGTTCGAATTCCGGACAGGGTGTTTTTTTTTTTCATATAAGTATTTCTTTTTTACAACAAAGTTGGTATCACAAAATTTGGAATGTCCAAATACTAACTTTATTTACAAGAAAACTGCGAATAGTATCCTATAGAATGTGTAACAATTATATAAAAAGCTCAGTAAATCGGCGAAGAGTATAATGCTTCCAGTAGTTTAATGTATTTAATGTATTTATTTGAATATCTTATTATTATTATTCTAATGTTAGTTATTTTGTTTTATTGCCCATTTAAATGTATATATACACACGTGCATATTTTGTATAAATATTAAATTTATTGCATATTTTTATAATATTGTCACAGCTATAAATTTTACAAATAAATATATTTTTGGTTTGATTTAATCACAACTTTCTTAGAACAAATCCTACAATATTCTAGGATCACTTGCTGCAGCCGTATTCAAATTTATGATGATGAACCTACAATTGAAGAGCTAAGTGGATAAAGGTGTTATGTCACAAAAACACGTTATTGAGTAATTTAACTCGAAAGTTTTTAGGCGAGAACTTTTTTGTTATAACGACTATATAGCTTGCATTTTGCGATGATATTGACATTTGATGTACTTTTCAGAGACAAATAACTAAAGTTGTCAGTTGTCATTATTTTCGAAAATTTTATATAATTAATGTACATAACACCTTTATCCGTTCATAAGTTTCTCTGAAATGAATAATTAATTAGTGAATAAAAGTGTTTATTATTATTAAAACATTGTACAATTTTTAGGTAGTCGGACAGTTCTACGGTTTTGAGCCACAGTTTGGTCATTTCCAAGTATGTTGTGATACTACGGCCTTACCATTCATTTACGAATGGTAATTGTTCTTTAAGATTGGCCAGTTTTCCTACACTTAGGCTGCCCTTGTTTTCATTAAACACCGTTAGAGCAATACAGTCGGAATTTATCTTATGCATATTCCTTTTCTTTAAAATATCGACTTTGTAAAATGGAGTCATTTCATCTAGTGATGTAATAGTAGCACCCATAGGTGCCATTTTGTACCGTCGTGAAAATAAACCTTTTCATTGTTCAAGTTTTTCTTCCTGTTGTACAAATTGAGTTTTGAGGCAATTCCATCAATATCCTTGAAATGATTCTTCATATCTATGACAACGGCGTCTTTGGGAGTTCTTAAAATTTCTCGATACTGGTCCGGAACGTAGATGTTTTGATGTTTCCTTAAAATTTTCTCGACTCTGCCAAAGCCTCTGTCTGAATCTAAATATGAATGTCCCACCTCCGAAAATTTATGGTCGATAACTTTAAATTCTCTCTTTAAAATCAACAACTGGTAAAGTGTAATGATATTGAAGTTTTTATTTTGTCCACCACAGGAGTCGGGCCATATTATAATGTGATCGATCTTTTCTTGGAAATATTCATTGTAAATTTGTGAAAAGGTATGTAAGCAACTAGCAATTTCTAGGCTTTCACGGCTGGCCATATCTTCAGTCCATGTGAAAAAGAACGTTTTTTTTTTCAGTATTCCTCAATGTATGTATGCCAAGGTTGTAAAACCACATTTGACGAAGGTAAAATGCTTTCGATGTACTTAATTTTGGCAGCGGCATGGTTTGCTGAAGATCTAAAGTAAGAAAGCAAATCGTTCTATCTACTGTAACTTTTGCTCCGTTTGTTGTTCGAAAGCTAGTTTGTAATTTTCTCCGTATTCTTTAGTATTATTTATTTTATTTTTTTTTTAATTTTTTTAACCCAATAGATGTAAGCATAGCGAACCCTGTAATTCTTAAACGATAACCTTACAAACCCAAATGACCTTTGACTTGATTGGCGTAATTATCATACTTATTATTTTTTCCGCAAGAATTTCGGAATTCGACAGATTTGCCTTAAACAATTTAATGCTCTTTCAAAATATTGGGTGGGCAGAAGCCATACCAGATATCAGTTTTGCTCTTGTCATAAAAATTTCTACGGTCCAGCCCTCTTCTACTTGTCAGCATAAAAATGTTTGTACAAAAATCAACACCGCAAAGCGTCACTTTCCAGTATTTCTGATTTACAGACTAATTTGCTAGAATACTTTGGTAAATTCGTATTTTATTATTGCATTTTATATTGATAATGTTTTGTTTTTAATACATTATTAAAACTTGCCTGGGAAGAAATTGCCACTATGTGACTGATTTCTGCTGAATTGCCAAAAGGTATAAATGTGTTTACAGCAATTAGATACTCAAGTACCATCTCGATTCTTGTACCATCTCATACCATTTCGAAATTGAACGAAATGAATATATGGATTAAAACACTATAAGAACTATTTCCAAATATCAGCCAATTTATAAACATCTTACATGATTCATGAAATCGTTTATTCATTGCCATTTGTAATATCAGTTTACTACGACTGGCCATTTTCACTATAATAGTAAGAAACACTTAACACAACTTGTCACATTACTGTCTTTAAAAGCAAAGTGCATTACTTTAAAAGCAAAGTGTTTTGGATTAAAATAATTTAATCTCGCACAGTAATGGTGGTATGTGATCATACCTTTTTCCATTAAATTATATACAAACTATATGTACATAACACCTTTATCAAACATTAAAACGCATTTAGGAAAGGTTTATTATCCCAAAAACTTATTGAAATGATAGATTATAAGTTAAAATAGTTGTCTGTGTAGAAATCTGAAAATTTTCAAAAATGTCACATAACACCTTTATCCACTTAGCTTTTCAATTAATAGTGGATTGTGTGAGTCGGACGAAAACCCGACTATTGTCTGATGCAACCAGATTATTTCTCCTCCCCCCCCCCATTTTCGAGGATGCTGAACACCGTGGTGGTGGCAGAATTTCTCGGTGGGGTGACCTACCCCCGCAAACGGCCAAAAACCATTCTCAAATGGAGGATAACACGTATTATAATAGTTTGAGGTACTCTCACTTGGTGAACCTCCGTTTTCAAGGATGCTGAACGCCGTTGGTGATGGTGGAATTCCTCTCCGGGGTGACCCACCCCCGTAAATGGCCAATAGCAACTCTCCATATCACCTCGATCTTGACAACTAAGTAGTCATCTTTATTTACTGTGGAACTGAAAAAAAAGATGAATGTATATTTTTTGTACATATTTTTTGGGAAAAATAGGTTGATATAATAGTTGAAACACTGATTTATTTAATTATAATATATTATATAAAAAATGACGTAAACAATTACTGCATATATTGTTACGCTGGCTTTTCTTACATTATAAAATACTATGACTATATAAAAATTTAAAACAATGCATTTATTATTTATTTTAAATTTATTTTTTGCGTTCTTTGAACCTGTGCACTCATTATGAAATTGAAAGGATGAGCGGGTGTCAAGCACTCGATTCGTGGTCCTCTCCGTGTTCGGCATGTTCAAACATGGGAGGGAAATCTTTTTGTCTAGTGGTATGATGAGAGCGCTCTCGCACCCCTTTGGAGGGTGGTTATTGGCCGTTGAGAGGATGGGCGGGTGCCAGGCACGCGTCCCAGGTTCATCCCCATAATTGGCATGCTTGAAAACGGGGGATCAATAAGTTAGATTCCGTGAAACATGATCAATACTCATTTGACCCCATTTGGGGGTGGTCACCCCAACGAGAAATTCTGCCACCACCAACGGTGTTCAGCATCCTCGAAAACGGGAGGAAGAACTACTTTGGTTGCATCAAACAATAGTCGGATTTTGCGGGTCTTTTTCCGACTCACACGATCCACTATAAAGCAGATTTAGACTTTTGAAAATTATCGCGCGTCGCTACCATTTACCAGCAATATCGAATAAAGACATTCCCGAAACTGTTGACAAATCTACACGAGGAAGTTAATACAAATGAAATAAATATCATTTAATACATACATTGATTCAAAAATATTATCCTGGAATATTTAGAATGGCATATTTGCAATTGCGATTTGTTATTTTAAATTCGTATTAATAATAGCATAAATATATATTCCTCTTAATGCAATTCTGTTCACGCTGTTCCATAAGTTATTTTAATCAATATTATCATTTTTATAAATATGAAAATAGATTATTTAATGTTTTCAAATACGCTAAACAGAATTAATTACTTTTGATACAGGTTTATTGACATTATAAACAAATAAATGACGACATCTGTATCTTCATGTTTTGCATGTTTAAAATAAATTAAAGAATTACTTTTCCATGTGTGTATTGAACGCATATTGAAGTAATTTCCGATATTCCAATTCATTGAACGTATATCAATCAGTTCGTTGAATTTCCGAATGGAAAAAGCGTTACTATATTATTTGTTTATACTGAATCATCATCGAATTACGTTGAGAATTGGTAAACAGTAGGCAAATAATTGTTTTAAAACGTGTAAATTGCAAAATAGACAAATATACGGTATAACATACATATCTGTAATACTAATAATGACATAAAAATAGAAAATATTTGATAAAAAGCGCAGTTGTAATAAAAATACGTTGTGTTAAATAAATGACCAAAATTTTCAAATGCATCTGTAACATTTTCATTGTACTTTAGTATTCTAATAAAAAAGAATAGCAAATCACTTCTTTCGACTACGAAATTTCAACCGAATAAATTGTGACCTCTTTTCCAAGGATGTCGTTTTGTTCATCTGTATGTCCAGTGTAATTGAAAAGTTCCCATAATGAATGAAATCTAATAAAAAACGTAGCACATTAACTTTGGTGAATAGTACCACCAGAAGTGATACTTCAAAGGAATTTAAGTCTTGACTTTTACATGATTATTTACAAAGGGCACCGCAGAATCCTTATGGGAAATGGATTTCGGTTAAACCCTTTGAAACTCTGGATTTTGGTAGTTCTTGATGTGTAGAACAAAAGTTCTCAAGGGCACTAAGTCCTAAAAACTCATGGTTTGAGATATAGCCCTCTGAAGTTGGACTTTACGTTCATTCTGCAGCATAGTTGAATCCTTTCGATGAATTTTCAAATATTCGTAGATGCATTCGTGTGTAATTCGAGCGCAAAGTGTCGCTCTCGAGCGACAATGAGTTACTTATTTGCATTCTTAATACACCAATAGCTATTACAGCTTTCGTTATAGTATACATTTTTGACTGGCTGTATTAAAGGATTGCATATATTCGGTCGATTTTCCTAATTTTCACGTCATCACTAAATTGATCCATTGATATATTTTTGTAATATTGACAATACATTCTCACATGTGTGAAATAAGAATTCAACAATTCTAACTCAACCTGGAATCCAGAAAAAGATGCAAATCAGTCACAAAATCGTGGATCCATTCCTGAGAGTTCGTCATAGTCTTCTGCACATATGCCAGTGCTGGCACCCACTTATAAAAAATAAACATCAGTGCCCTGTAGAGCTGAATATATGCATATTAAGGAGCAGGGCTGATGACATAATCACCTTTTACTGTTTGGAAAAAGTCTAAGAATTTAAGAATTCTTGTCTCTAATAATTCTTCTGCTATACTCTTCCAATTCTAAATTGGAAGTCTGGACATCAGTTATGATGAGTGAACGTGTTTGTTTTTTCTTCTACACGTTTTCAGCTTCGACGAGAAGATGTTCATGAGCAACTAATGATGAATAATCTGAACCATCCACAGTCAGCGACAGGAAAAGTTTTACAGAACTTTATTGATGATCTCCATCGAGTTTCTACCATAATATAATAATCAATCTGATTCCGAAATATACTCTCAGGTGACCTTCAAGTGTAAAGGCATCCTGGAGGTTCTAGGAATACACACTGAAGTATCGTGTAGGTATTGACTAAATACTCTGAACAGATTCTTGGAGAATATCGGTGACAAGACAAAGTACATGGAAACGAAAAAAAAAAACAAATGTTAATAGGAACAGCATACGCATAGAAAATTTTTACTTCTAGCATGTACATGATTTCACTTACATAGAGGCTTACAAATAAACAAGGAAAATTGGGTATCAAACGAGATAAAGATTTATATCGAGTGGAAATAGGTATCATTTTATCCATGAAAAATTAATGAAATTCAAGATACTGAGCAGAGGCCTTAAATTTAAAATATATAACTCCTTGATACGACCCATATAGTTACATATGGGTGTGAAGTGTGGACATTATCCAATGCGGATGTGAACCAGTTGAGAGTCTTTGAGAGAAATATTCTAGAAAGAATATATGGTTTCACCTCGGGGGAAGGCGGCTCGTGGAGAATTAGAATAAACCATGCACTTGATTATCTGATCGTGGTGGGTTGGACGTATCGAAAGAATGGATGAGGAAAGAACAACAAAAAGAGTAATGTAATGAAAGTTGGCAAGGAAGAAACCTAGAGGAAGACCATGTAAAAGATTGAGTAAATGAGAGTGAGAGGATGAAGAAGGGCCTCTTCTGAAAGGGCAAAATGTTGAACAGGCGAAAACCCACATAGAGTTATGAAGTCGTCATAAGAAGAAGAAGAAGTGTAGGTATTATTTAGAAAGAATTAAATCAGCCTTTCCTCTTTTCCCTTTCATTTCATTCTGAGATGCCTTTACCAACAACTGCTGGAAGTGATCACCCCCAGTGTAGAACCAACTTTTGCACACACTTTGTAATTAATATATGGCCAGAGTAGGTTGTTCATTTATATTTTTAAATCACAGTTCCTATAACTCATTTGAAGAGTTTTATAACAGCGAGTATTTTCTGGTTTAGAAATGTTTGTAACCGCCGATACAGACTTAAATAATATGAACTTTAAAATTCCACCTATCTCTTTGATGAAATCCATTATTTATTTACACAGGAACTTGAGAGCAAAATAAATATTTAAGACATGCGAATACGAGAGAATAACGTTAAAGGGAATTATATGGAAAGAAGCAAAGAAAAAATATATATACCTTGTTAAAATTGTATGTTGTATATTAATAATAAAAATAGGTCGTCTGTAGGTATAAGTTTACTTTTTGTTTATTTGTTTTAATTAAATTTAGCCGGTTATACTTGTTACGCAAGTAACGTGATATAACTGATTATTTATATATTATGATAGTTTTTTCTAGTAGTAGGACTGAGTGAAACATTTCCCTGCTGATGCACATTTCCTCATTAACCCTTGCAGAACATTTGGCGTAGGTAACATTCTATACATTGTCCATAACTTCTTCATGGTGTGACCAATCGATTTTCTCCGTATTATATACTCAGTATGTGACTTAGCTCACCGAATTGGGTTTTTTCGAAACATAAATTTGTTCGAATTCTTCAAATTAAATGCCGTATACCAGATGTCAATGGAATCATTAGACAACTCATAATTTACAGAGTTTTCAAGGTATAAGACCCAAACTTTGCAGGTGTAATACATTCCAAAAATTGTCAATTTTTCATTATTTGATACTTTTTTGGGCCATTTTTATTTTTAACCGACGTTTCTTTTTATATATCTTTTCAACGATTACACCGGCGTAGCTTAAGCGATTTGTGTTACTGCTGCAAACTGTAGGCTATGATCCGGCGGCAGTCCCATACTAGATTTTCCAAGCTACACCTAGTGTAAGGTGAACAAAAATTGGGAACATGTTTTTATATTACGAGCATATTCGAAGTAAAAAAAACAGCAGGGTATTATTATAACTTCCCGAGTAACTTCCTAACATCTCATATACCATTTCGCAACGAAAGAGCCTTGCATGAAGGCGAAGAAGCTGAAGAATGCTTTCTATGACAACCGTATGAACGGAGACTTTTATTGAGAAACGTGCCCGTTAAACAATTTACTTTTGCAAACAAATTATACTGCACGCTGTCACCAAGGTCGTTGTTTTCAATGCTGTTGATGGTGACGAAGAAAAAAACTGCATTACAGACTTAACAGGGTGTATACATTCTGGAATACAGGGAAAACCTGGAAAAGTCTGGGAATTTGATTTTGGTCAGGGAAATCAGGGAATAGTCAGGGAATTTATAAATTTATACAAAAAGTCAAGGAAAATTTATTAAAGCCACTTGTATCTAAAGTGGTTCCTATCTCGCGCCCCCCCGCTGGTCAAAAAATGTTTTCCATTTCCCCTGCCCCGCTCATCAATTTTCATTTTCGGACAGAAAAATTTTCTGAAATTTGTATTGAAAAGACCTGGAAAACCCGGAAAAGTCAGGGAATTTCAAAATTGTGAAATGGTATACACCCTGGACTTAACCGATATTTACGTCGGCGAACAAATATTTCATTGTATGACGGTTTTTGAATGTGATAATGCCAGCAATTTTTTTGCAGAATTACGTGAAACCTGGTACATGGGGATTTCAATATTCGGCGACAGCTAATATGATGACAAATTCGATATGGCAGACATAATTGAAACATTTTTGTAAATTTTTGTGGAATTTGATTCACAAGACTTTTTTGTCACTAATTTTGATCTGAAGTCAAACTTCAAAAATCAAATGTATCTGCCATGAAAAAAAAATTGTATATGTGTGTACGTCCGTGCGTGTGTATCAGTGATCACGAAAGACTTCGTAATCTTTGCATTTCAGCAAGGGCTCTTTCGTCATGCGGTTTATTTATGACCCTGCTAGATTCTAAATCCGATAGAGCCAAGCCACAGACTTGTCCTTCTGCGAAAATCTTTTTCCAAAATCAATTACGACTTTATTTAATGTCGTGTCTTGAAATTTATGAACTGTAGGGATTGCAATTTACCGGAAGTTTTAATAACTGGTAAATCGGTAAATAAAGATGTAAATAACCGGTTAACCGGTATTTACCGGTAATTTTTAGAATGAATGATTAGGGTGGCGAAAATGGCAATTGTCTTTTTCCATGTACAAAATTATCTAAATATAACAAAAAACATTTTTATATACGTATAATTAAAATAATGAACAAACAAAAGGTTTTTTTATCAAATGGAAAAAATATAAATAAAATAAATTTAAATAAATAATTATTCCGTAAATAGCAAAAATATCAACTTAAATAACAAAAATTATAAACATAAATTCCAGTAGGGCATTTACTGAATACCTAATCTAAAAATACAATATTTTTAAAAATAACCCGTTAAAAGGGTTAGTTTTTCAAAGCTGTATCTGTTAATCGTCTGATATTTGTGCATAGAATACCACCAGCTAAAGATGCCCTTCCTCAATCGATATTGGTAGGTCGATAAGTTAATAAGAAATGGTAATAACATACTTCTAAATGTTTTCCGCAGGTATTTGCGGCAGTGAAATATTCAATTTCCTGTCGCAAGATATTCTCAATGTCTCTCTTACTTGTATTTCTTAGGGCTTGGTGTGTGGGTTTTACTTTTTATAATATTATTTATTTATTGTTAAAAGTGCTCAGTGTTGGGACAGTCACTCCGTATTCAGTGAATACTAGGCACTGACATAAATAGAAACGTTGAATACGTGACATATCGTAAGTTCAGAATTTACCGAAATAACCGGTAAAAAATTAAAATAACCGGTAATTATCGTCATGTGTCTTGTGTCCTGTTAACCGGTTAACCGGCTAACCAGTATTGCAATCCCTAATGAACTGTTACCATCTTAGAATTACTGGTAGCATTATGCGCTGAACATCGATGTATTATAGCGAGATCTGGAGCTAGATTATCTTTTGATCTTATTGGGGGGTAAATGGGGATAAATAGGTAAAGCGAGTAAGAGTCTATACCCAAGGTCTCAATTTTTTTTTGCATCAACCGCCCCCCCCCCCCATATTAAAAGGGGTGAAAAAAAATTATATGTGATTTAGTGTGTGTGTGTGTACAAGAACTAAAGGCCTCAACTTTTATTTTGACATCAGCCACTCCCACTATCACCCCCACTTCATTATTAAAGAGCGTACAAAAATAAAATTGCCTGTGTACCTGTTAGTGGAAAACGGCAAAAAACTGTACCTTATTACCTAAAATCAATTTGAAGTCGGTGCAAAAATATCTAGTTTCAAAATTACGTTTCAATTTGTTATTAGATAATAAGTTACAAGTCCTTTCCACTAATAGGTAGACTGGTATTTGTAAAAATGAGTGAAATTTTTTTACTTTTTAAAGATATTTTTTGAAAGCGGTTCATTTTTTGCATTTAGAGTATATTGAATGCACTCAAATGAGTCGTATGGACCAAAACGATAAGGGAAGATGTAAACGTGAGATTCTTCGAATTAGTTTAGTTACCTACGATCAGCCAAAATTTCCGAAATCATTAATTTGTATTTAGTCAACTTTTTCAGATGGCAACATTTTTAGACACCCAGTAGTTAGATAGTAATTTTCACAACAAATCCATTGATAATTTCAAATCGAAAATCGGTTTGATAACCCAAATACACAAGTCCTTTTGGTGAATCATCCCTTAAAACATTCTAACGCACTTAAGGAGCGCCCGGTATACGTACATTTCTGTCAATATTCTAAATATCCCCGTATAGATGTACTATTAAGCTAAAAGCGACATATATAAAACAGATCGAACTTGTTCACACACTTCGATAATTAAACATGCAGAACACACATTGCCAAGTAGAATTAATCTGAAAAACACCCCCCGACCGACCGTATTGCCGGGTGCTTATGGGCTAGATTCGCCTGTGCCCCATCTGTTTATACAAATTACTAACAATTTGTGTAGTGGATCATTCACAAGTAGCTATGACGTCATGGAGCCGATCAATACCGAACGAGACGACCCGTACGTGAACACGGCGCATGTGCAGGTCATTTAAATTATCACATGTCTAATGTAAAGGCGGTTCGGGGAGCTCGCATATATATGATTCATGAGCAGATAAATTAACAAAAAGCAGGCATTTTTGTTTTATTTATTGCTTTTAATATGAGGGTTTTAAGGTTTTACTGGAAATGGCGGTAAAATTATTAAAATTATAGCCTGTAGATGACGGGGAAGCTATTCATTCTTAGCATTACACCGCATTTATTTTTTATTATGTACTGCTGACTACGGAATAGAATAATTCGGATGGAATGGTGGTTACTGTATTTTACTTCCAAATGTGTGTAGATTCTAACTTGGTAAACTGCTTATTTGTAAAATAATCCTTTAAAAGGAAAAATTTGAAGTATGTAACTTCGTAACCTGCAGCGTTTTCTGAGAGACACATTTTTGGTAAATAAAATTGATTTTCTTATAATTGCGGCAATGCATAAAAATTTTACTTTCGTCCACTGGGATTGATATCAACGGGCTGTGAAGGCTTTATGGTGATTTTCAGGCGGTGACAGATTTTTGGAGAAAATGAAAAATTAACAACGAAAGAAAATATATTTGAAGCCTTTGCACATAAAAATTGTTTCATTTTATAAATAGTAACAATATACAAGAGAAATTGGTTAACTCGTTTTAGTGAAGAAATTCTATCTTTGAACTGCATAAAAAAATGTTTAAGAAAATTGAACCGCCTTCAAAAGAAATCGTTAAAAATTATGAAATAAAATTTTACCGTCCGTCGTTAATTTAACGTAAAATTTTTTAAGGTCCGTTAAAAACTAACTTTGGAAAGTCTAAAGCGACGGAAAGTTTAAATCCACCAGTGTTGTGTTATCGAATTCCCTCCCACCTTTAAATGTTAAGTGGTGTAAACTTTAAAATTTATAAATTTTTCGAAAATAGTTACAAATTGTAAGTTCAAAAAAATCGATAAAATCATAATACCTAATAATTGGATCATCTAAACAGATACTAATATTCTGTTTAACTAAACATAGATATTAAAAATAAAATGACAATGTTAATCGCGTGTAAAACTATTTATCCACGACTATCATATAATCCTGTATAATACATTTAACAATTGACGAATAATGATAGTCATAATTCCAATCTAGCGTATAATGAACATAATCTCATTATAACGCACCTTTGACCAATCAGAAACTAGCAATTTTCATAACCAACGGGCGAGCCCATTATTTCCAAGGGAGAGTCCATTTTCTAAGTTTTTCTTATTTGCCTAATGTACCTTTCATTACATATTATTTATACTAATATATGTCGGTATATAAAATGCGGATATATCTCCATTTTATTTGTTTTCCTTATACTCCTTATACTCAGAGACTAACAACAATATTGAAAACAGCACACTATATAAATTCAAAACAACAATAAGAGAATTTCTCATTGGAAAATGTTTTTTTTATAAAAATTTTATAATCTGGAGTAATATCAACATTTATCGTTGCTCCTTGTACGAAATTAAATTGTAGACTAAATATATATTTCTCAATTATATTAGGTTAATTTTAAACTTTTGTAGTTTGTAATGTATTTTTGTATCAGCATGTGTAGACCAATGACGTTTTATATCTGTTATGTGCAGCTAATTTGAATAAAGAATTTATTACTATTATTATTATTTTTATTATTATATAATATATACTACTACTGGGTACTGTAATTTCGATGTCAGATTAGAAGTTAAAGTAAAGTTGAGAAAAAATACTGAAAGAAACGTGTAATAAACATATAACGAATATTTTTATGTTTATTGAATAATGTACATTGCAACCAAAGATAATTGGACAAAAAATGATTAATGTAAACAAAGTTTGCTGAAAGTGACTGTTACTTTATTGTGGGTGATTGCTGCAGGAAAACAGTATTGCCAGTTTTTGTTAGTTATTAAAACAGATATTTTTTATTTTATTAATTTATTTAACACTAATTGTTTATATTAATGCAGTAATAAATAATTGTGTAGTGATAAAGGACTGTGTTTTTAATTTTTTAAGTATATTGAGAAACAATGTACAAAAAAGAGTTATTAGAAGTTTTAGAAGTAAAGGATTTTGAAAAACCGCTGCCCAAGGAATCACTACTTCCACATCCAGATTTTTTATCCAAGTCACTCACAACGAAAAAAATTTGTATGTGGAAATAATTGTTTATGGAACTTTAATAATTTAATATTTGAAATCCTCTACCCCTCATAAAACGATACCCCACATCGGTAGCGGGGTGGGGGTGGTGATAGGGGGTGGTAGTGGGGGTGGATGAAGTAAAAAAACATTTTGAGGTTTCTGGTTCTTGTACACACACTAAATCACAATTTTTTTCATCTCCTTTAATAATGGGGTGGGGGTGGTAATGGGGGTGGCTAATTCCAAAATTTGTTTTGAGACCTTAGCTTCTCTTGTATGTACTAAATACCAATTTTATGGACTCTTACCTGCTTGATTTACCTATTTTCCCCAAATTTACCCCAATTTACCCCCCAACCCTTCGACGGAACAAGATGAAAATATAATCTAATTCTAGATCTCATTAAAGTACATATGTGCACCAAATTTCAAGTCAACATCTCAAACGGTTCCAGAGTAAACGTGCGCACAAAAAAAGTTACAGACCGACAGACAGACATTTTTTTTTCGCTCAAACTTAAAATCTCGACGTTTCGTGACAATCTAAGCCTATTTGAACAATAAAAATTTAAAAAAAAATTTTTTTTGTCGTTACTATACTTCCACTGGATGTGGAAGTAAAAGTACGTAATAGACCACATAGCCGAAGAATTTGTACATATAAAAAGGTTGCCTCCCTATTACATATTTAACCTACTTGGGCTGGGTCAAATAAAGAAGAGAGTACGTCGAAACGACTCCTTCCGTAAGTTTAGTGATAAAGTGGTTGAACTCTTGAAATGAGAAGAACACTATACTACGGCGGAGAAGCGACAAAAATCAATTCAGCATGTCATTAATTTATTAAATCAAATCATTTATATGTGTTTTACACAAGTCAAGTACACCCAATGGAGAATTAGGATAATAACAAATCTAAATATTTAAAACACAAGCCGTCTTCTTTTCCAGCTTCACCAGCGGCTCCCACTGAACCGATTTTAATGATTCTTTTTTTACTTCCACATCCAGTGGAAGTATAGTAACGACCAAAAAATTTTTAAAAATTTTTATTGTTCAAATAGGCTTAGAATGTCATGAAACGTCGAGATTTCAGGTTTGAGCGAAAACAAAATTTCTGTCTGTCGGTCTGTAACTTTTTTTGTGCGCACGTTTACTCTGGAACCGTTTGAGATATTGACTTGAAATTTGGTACACATATGTACTTTAACGAGATCTAGAACTAGATTATATTTTTATCTTGTTCCGTCGAAGGGTTGGGGGGGTAGATGGGGGTAAATAGGTAAATCAAGCAGGTAAGAGTCCATAAAATTGGTATTTGGTATATACAAGAGCAGTTAAGGTCTCAAAACATTTTTTGGTATTAGCCACCGCCATTACCACCCCCACCCCATTATTAAAGGGGATGAAAAAAAATTGTGATTTAGTGTATGTACAAGAATCAAAAACCTCAAAATATTTTTTACTTCATCCACTCCCTCTACTACCCCCCTATCACCACCCCACTCCATTACCGATATCGTTTTATGAGTTTTTGGTGTAGACGATTTCAAATATTTTATTATTAAAGTTCCATAAACAATTATTTCCACATACAAAATTTTTTCGTTGTGAAAGACTTGGATAGAAAATCTGGATGTGGAAGTAGTGATTCCTTCGGCCGCGGTTTTAATATTAGGGAAGTGTTTTGTTGTTTGTTGTATCTTATACACAACCCATTAAAAAAATGAATTGAATATGAAAATTTGTTATCGTTATATGGTGCATACGTTGGTCATGTTGAATTGCAGTGCATTGCATTGTTCAATATTTTCTAATTATTTATTTAGGCTACTTGGAGACGATAACAACGAATAAACTTTTGACTAGGGGTTGGAAAATATTATTTGAAGCTAATTATAATGGTGAAAAAAATCATATCATCATATTTCAGATTATGCAGATACGAAAATTAGGATTTTCCATTCCATTGGTACTTAGTATATTCGATGGAAAAAAATTTATATTTGACAGGTAGTTCACGCTATTGCCAAGAAAGATACCTGACAACTCTTAATAAAAATATACAGGTTGGGTACTTTAAAAAATAAAACGTGAGGAAAATAATATGTGGAATGTGGTTGACAAGGATGAAAATCTCATAAAGTTTTAGTAAAAAACAATATACAAAGTGATCACTGAAAAGAATAAGATAATTATTGAATAAAAGATGTCAAATAGAGAGGAGGAGTTTATAATAAATTTAATAGTAGCAATGAAGAAGACTTTTCCTATAGTTTTGTGAATAAAACGATAAAACAAATATGGTTTTTATTTATTTACAAGGAATGCCTATTACAGCCATTTTATATAATAATTTTTGTAACGCCATATCCTAAAATGACATTTATTTGACAGTTTCAATGAATCAAAACAAGGTCATTATCGACAAGTGTAAAATAAAGAAAAAAGTGTGAAATAAAGAAATTTTACTTCACAGTGTGAAATAAAACTTATTTTTTTCTATGGAAACAGCAATAGAATTTAGTCATTACGACAAAATTATATTGTTTTCTAATTTCGAATGACGATACAAAAAATATTTTTTGTAACGCCATATCCTAAAATGATATTCATTTGACAGTTTCAATGAATCAAAACAATGTCATTATTGACAAGTGTAAAATAAAGAAATTTTATTTTACAGTGTGAAATAAAACTATGGTTTCTATGGAAACAGCAATAGAATTTAGTCATTACGACAAGGTAACTTTGTCAATTTGCCGTATTTTTACAAAATTATATTGTTTTCTAATTCTGAATGGCGATACAAAAAATTTTGTATATAACTCGAGACTAATAGTATATTATATTACTAGGAGTAGAACGCACTCTTTTTTGTGTTGAGCCCAGGATTTGCGGCTGAGGCGAAGCCGAAGCCGCAAACTGGGCGAATCACAAAAAAGGCGTTCTACTCCGTGTAATATATACTATTTTTTCTTCAAGCGTATTAAAATGCAAAAATTCATTTATTTATCATAAATGTACAAATATTCAAACTACAGTCTTACATGTTGACACAATATGACAAGTGGCTAGTGGATAGCGCGCCACCGGTGGCTTTCGGTATTGACATTATGTTACTAGTAAAACAATACCCACTGCGGTGGCGCTTTCGGAACTAACATTATTGTAGTGTACTACTACTCATTGGTGTATGTGATTTCTTATAATAAAAACATTCGAGCTGTTATGATATAACTGCTGGCTCAGGACAAGGATTAGGACCAGGCAGTCAGTCTTTATATGATAGCAGAGTGAAGTACAACAGTAAAGAGTGTGTTTTATTTAAACAAATTTAAGTGATTGTTCAGTGGCGACGAGGATTAACCATATAAATAAAAGCGAGTGCGCCTTAATTCTTTAATGTGTAAATCCAGTGAAAAATAAGAAGGAACAGAGCATAAACTTTGTAAGGAAAACTTCAACAAATATACATTGGGTACTAAGAAAACGGGCCTAGCACTATTATGTCGCGATGTTTATAATATAATTAAGAAAACCAATTAAAACAACCCTTATCATAGGGAGATTTACAAGCATTTAGGAGGAAATAGAAATAATATTTGTCCGAATCATTTAGGTTTTGAATCACTAGTATACCATAAAGTTCTTTAATTATTATTTGTCTTTGAGAATCAAAAAATTGTTGGTGTTGGCGTTATCATTATTAAAAGAGCGTACAGTAATTAAAACAAAAAAGTGAATTTCATAAAATGTATTAAACGCACTCGCAAAACAAGGGACTCAGGTCCAGAACAAGGGACTCAGGTCCAAAACAAGGGACTCAGGTCCAAAACAAGGGACTCAGGTCTAAAACAAGGGACTCAGGTCCAAAACGAGGGACTCAGGTCCAAAACGAGGGACTCAGGTCCAAAACGAGGGACTCAGGTCCAAAACAAGGGACTCAGGTCCAAAACGAGGGACTCAGGTCCAAAACAAGGGACTCAGGTCTAAAACAAAGGACTCAGGTCCAAAACAAGGGACTCAGGTCCAAAATAAGGGACTCAGGTCCAAAAACAAGGGACTTAGGTCCAAAACACTAAGAAAGAAAGCCTCACGGAATTTGTTCGAATCGAACACGAGGGACAATGGGTCCAGAAAAAATGCTACAACGAATGAACATACGCAGGGGATACGAATTGGTGCGTGGTCATTCAGCGTTGAAAATAATAATAATAAGTAATAAATAAGTGTGCCGCTTGTGAAGTCTAAAAAATAATAATAGTGATAATAATAATAATGGGATGGGTTTGATGATTTCCAGTTTCAGCTAAGAAAGCGTGTCGCATAAATCTAAAATTCTTAATAATAATATTAATAATAATTCTTATATCCCAATCATAGATACAATTAAGTAATAATCATACAAGTGGCTATAAGGAGTGCGTGACAAATACATACCATAATAAATCGACTAAACATTGCATTAGTATAACAAAATGTAAAATATAAAATCAAATTACACGTAAAAAAAAATTGTATAAAGGAGCACACAACACATACATTATAACAAACTACAAATAATATAAAACGTAAAAAATGGTAAGACTAAATGAAATTTATTGATACTTTTCCCTTAACAAATTCTTTATCGTCCTTTTAAAAATAAATGACTTGGAATTTTCTATATCAGTAGGTAAATGATTATACATTTTACATTCATTATAAAAGACACTTTTTGATACAAGTGCTGGTGAGGAATTAACTGATCTTTAAATCTTAAATCCAATAATAATAATAATCATAATAATAATAATGTAATGAGGATGATAATATTGGTGATAATAGCAACTAGACTGGCTAAGCCGAGGAACTAAATTTTTGTATCGTATACAGGATGAGACGAATAAATATGAGCTCCAAATGGTTGGGTGGAACAGCATTGGAACATTTCGATTGCGAAGGAGATGTCTGCTCCGAATGCTTGCGATAGGAAAAATCAACGTACGCGTGCAAATGAACACGATGCTTTTTAAGTTGATAGAGCAATCGCGCACTTGAAAATCACCGCAAAGCGTTTCCGACTTTTTGACAGTGTATTATTTTTCTAGGGTATGGGACTGAACCACTCGCATTTCGTTGAATGAATTAAATTCGAAAAAAAAAATGTATATTTTCGTTTATTTTGTAACATAAGAAAACTTAAAATATTTTATCAATCACAGTAGTTAATTACACTTGTTAATTAAATACACATCTGTGTAAATTTGCCGTTTTGTAGTCCGAGGTTTGTTTGTAAATAGATTTGATGATTCGGAGCGAACTGTTTTACAACTGTGTCAGGTGTTTATATTAAAAGTTATTAGTTCTCTAATATTCACGACATGCATCCGAATAGACCAGAAAAGATCTCGGCGTGAAACGATTCGAACGGAAGCATGGGCGGAGAACGGAAATATTTCTGATTTACTTTAAAATTGAAAATAAAATATTTAATGAATTTTGTGACTGTTAATATTTTGGGAATTGACTGTATTAATTATCTACTAAATTTTCATTATTAAATTATTCACAAATAAATAATTTTCAAAAGGTCCTTTGACACAAACAGCGAGTATTGAGGACCGGTAAAAAAAAAAAGTATGAGCGGACTGTGCTTGCAGGAAATATATTTCAGTATTCCAGGAGCGTACGTAGAGACAACAGCTGAAATAGATGTATATCAAGCTACAACTCACTATTCACCGAAGGTTTGTGGTCGACGTGGAAGCCACAAACATTCTTCTTCACGTGAAAAGTGTTCGGCCTTAAATCAAACATGCAATAACTGTGGATCCCAAGGACATTTCAGGTTTCAAGACATATGCATCCATACAAGAAGACACCTATGAAGAAGAAACAAACTAAGTCTTCCACATCGATAATGACGAAACAATAACCTACAGTTTAGGAGGAGTTGAGATAGATATGCTCATTTATTCAGGTAGCAAGACCCAAGTAACAATCTTAATTTTAACATACTCTATAAGATATTCTAAAAGCTTATTTCTGAGACTTCTTATAAACGTAAATGGTCTGGAAAGACTCTATAAAACTGACTTAAAACCCTTATACGGGTATAGGGGTACATCCAGAGAAAGGCCTACATATTTTCATTTAAAACTACTTTTAAAGCTTTCAAGTTTTAATGAATCATCTAAATCTCTGCTCGTAGAATATCTGAAGGGTATTATAAAACCATACTTTGTTTGGAATAAGTACTTATTAAAGTTTAAAATGCACACACAAATGCTTGAGAGAATGTTTTGTATTTAATAAAGTAAATATAAAAGAAAATATATGGGACGCCATGCATAGTTATAAAATGAACATATCGCAAGTACTGAGAAAAATTACTTATAAATGAAGTACTGAGAGCCCTCGTATTGGGCTAAAATTTTCAACGAGGCTAAGTTTACTGTAAAATCTAGTTAGACAGTTCTTACAAAATTCTTGCGCCCTCCAAAAACGCAAATTTAAATAACTATATGGATAAATTATTTTTCTCCTCGATGACTTAAAAATAAATAAATCAGTATCATCTTTCCATAATATGATTCAATGTTAATAAATTCTTTCTAAAAAACATTTCTCTTACAAAAAAAATTACATTTCTATGTTCAATCTGGAACCTTCCCAGTGTGGCTGACCGTTGTTTATTTCTTGACCTTTGGAAGTGGTGGCAGCTGTGTGCATCGACCATATTAGTTGTGAATAATTCTACTTCAAACGTGTCTTGTCTTAAAATGCCTACAAAATAACCAATTGCTCTTTAAGTACGCTGATTTATTTTTGTAGAAGTATGTTTTAAGTCCCATAGTTATTTCTTAAAACTTGTAGGCTATTTTAAAACCTATGCTAAACTGAGGAGTTAACACATCCGCTTAAGACATATACGTTTTATGGCCCCTTGTATAACCTAACCAAAAAATTCAGTTTGATTTTAGTACTTTGTCATTTTTGGAAAAAGTGAGTGGTAGAGCCGCTTGCTATTATTATAAATTACCAAGAGCAGGTATAGTAGCGCAGCGGGCTAAGGCGTATTAGGGCGAGCATGCTTGGTCACACTCTCTATTGTGTACTGGGTTTGATCTTCATCTCCGACACTAGCAATGTCTGCTGGTAATGGATATTGTCTAAGCTTCTTCAAAAGAAAAAAGGGAAAGATTACGGCGACAGGAAGCGAAGATCAGAAGAAACCCCATTAGAACCAAGGTGTACGTGAAACACCTAATAAAGGAAAACACAACTTGCCTCAACTTTAATCAAAGTACACAAGTAATGAATAAGGATAGAGTAGACATACAAATTAAATATGATGAAATAGGCCAAAACTACAGAAGGAACATCGTGCATCTAAAGAAGATCGCAGAAGAATGGGCAGTGTATGTTTCAAAATAAGTACATGTGACCGACACAAAACAAGAGTCAGATAATTACTGATATTTCGTAAGCCTAATTTACTTTAGTATCGTCGTGTGACATGCGTTGTATGCTACTTTACTATATTGTTATATATATGTTACAGTAACAGGTGAGTTGATCCAAGGCAAATCCATGTCCACGTGACCGACAAAGGATCAGAGGCCGTAGACTGGTATTCTTCAAATTTGCACCTTCCTTTGGTTATGACTTTTATATTAATGTATTTTGCAATATCATATTCTTATATTGTTCTATTATTATATAGTTAAGTAGGTATATTGTTATATTTGGTGCACCGCCATAACTCACATTGTGGACATTATTGTTAATTTCATTAACATTGTTGTAAAAGGAAAAGTGGATGTAGTGTACTACTACTCATTGGTGTATGTGATTTCTTATAATAAAAACATTCGAGCTGTTATGATATAACTGCTGGCTCAGGACAAGGATTAGGACCAGGCAGTCAGTCTTTATATGATAGCAGAGTGAAGTACAACAGTAAAGAGTGTGTTTTATTTAAACAAATTTAAGTGATTGTTCAATTATGTTACTAGTAAAACAATGTCCACTACGGTGGCGTTCGGTACTAACATTTTGTTACTAGTAAAACAATGTCCTACTTCTACTTCTGTTTTTGGTGACATAATTTAAACATTTTAATACGCTTGAAGAAAAAATGTGTTTTTTTACTCGTGTGGTTTATAGCACTCGCCTTCGGCTCGTACAATAAACACCCCACTTGTAAAAAAAACACCATTTTAGCCACTTGTTATATAATAGTATGTTCTGTAACGAGGTTAGAATGAAATTCGATACGAGTGGAAGATTCCGAACGCGAGCGAAAGCGAGCGTGAGGAACCACGAGTAGATCGAATTTTCATTCTAACCGAGTAACAGACTGTATTTTCTCCACGACCGTTAGTAAAATAAAAACAATTAAATCTGAACAAAACAAGTTATTTATTGAAACAATTATATTACATTGTATTAATATTTATATTTATAGTGTTTGCACAGTTACTGAATTGACACTGACAGTTTTGACATCCACGGCAATCTATGTATTTCGTTGAGCATAATTATGGAATATTCATTCTGGAACTTGTTATAGAATGACAATACACGCAAAACACATAAGAAGCAAGGGTTTCAGAATGAATATTCTATCTCAATAGTGAGAATTTTTACTTTCTATTATTAAAAATGATTTCGGAATTATTACATTCTATAATGGTTGTGGAGATAATACTATTATATAACTCGAGACTAAAATTTGTTTTTTTTACTCGTGTGGTTTATAGCACTCGCCTTCGGTTCGTACTATAAACGCCCCACTTGTAAAACCGCTGCCCAAGGAATCACTACTTCCACATCCAGATTCTCTATCCAAGTCACTCACAACGAAAAAAACTTTGTATGTGAAAATAATTGTTTATGGAACTTTAATAATATAATATTTGAAATCCTCTACCCCAAAAACCCATAAAACGATACCCCACATCGGTAGTGGAGTGGGTGTGGTGATAGGGGGGGTTTCTGGTCCCTGTACATACACTTAATCACAATTTTTTTTCATCCCCTTTAATAAGGGGGTGGGGGTGGTAATGGGGGTGGCTAATGCCAAATTTTTTTTTGATACCTTAGCTTCTCTTGTATATACTAAATACCAATTTCGTGGACTCTTACCTGCTTGATTTACCCATTTACCCCAAATTTACTCCAATTTACACCCCAACCCTTCGACGGAACAAGATGAAAATATAATCTAGTTCTAGATCTCGTTAAAGTACATATGTGTACCAAATTTCAAGTCAATATCTTAAACGGTTCCAGAGTAAACGTGCGCATAAAAAAAGTTACAGACCGACAGACAGACAGAAAATTTTTTTTCGCTCAAACTTAAAATCTCGACGTTTCATGACATTTTAAGCTATTTGGACAATAAAAATGTTTTAAAATTTTTTTGTCGTTACTATACTTCCACTGGACGTGGAAGTAAAAAGAAACACCTTTTTTAGCCACTTATAAATACTATTATAGCACTTGCAAACCTTAATTTCATTTCATATAATGTTTTATTTATTTCATTCACGAAGAATTCTTTAATTTTCACTTTAATAAGAATAAGTGATGATAATAACATCGCATGAAAGTATTAATGCATTTATCTATACCTTAAAATACGAAATTTGTTAACGTTCCTTAATACTCCCTGTCCTACACATTAAATCCTTAGTATTCTAGTAATTGTATCGGCACGTCTTTGAGGTGCATTCTAGACATTGACATTGTTAATTACCCTGATTTTCTCTGAAATTGCATCTCGCAAATTGTCGAGATTTTATGGGGAGAATAAACCGTGTAGAGTCCAATTTCAAAAGATAAAAATAAACTAATCGTTGATCCGAACTGGGCAAATTTTTCTTATGGCTTCGTTATAAAGACTAACGAATTTACAGAAACCCTGTAATTTACTAAAATTGATCAACTGCAGCCTATATTGCCTTCGAATGTCTGTCTCCCCCCTTTAATTTGAGCCAATTACATTGCAATTTAAAACTGCATCATTTTCTGTCTAGAACTGGTTGGTAATTATTGTCTTTGTTTTGTAGAACTACTCTTTCGAATACAAAATTTTTATCCTTCAACTTACGTGATACATTTTATTTAGAGTTCTTGAGTCCTTAACGTATTAAAGAACCTACCTTTTCCCCTCATTGCATGTACTACTTGGTTAATCTATGAGCATTTAACGCATAGGTTAACAATAAATAATAAAAAGTCACCAGATATTGTCATTTATTAAACACATGCTTGCCTTCTCAACTATAGTAAAGAAAAATAGAAATATAGCCAGCAAATACTAACTCCTCAGTACTTTCGGAAAGTTGTTGAAGAGCTTTTTCTTTCTTTAAAACTGCCTAATAAGGACAAATGTATACAGTGTGTTTCACTTCTCGTGAAGACATCTCTGTATTTTTTTTATTTGTGGCCGAATTCATTTCAAATTTTTGTCAGCCATACAACTCCATAAGACGACTTTATTTAACACATAAATGCCGCCTAGATCTAAAACGCCGGCCTACTGCGATAAAAAAAATCGCAATTTTCGAGAAATCATAGTAGGCTAGAGATAGACAAAAATTTTGTTAATAAAAGTTGTTCGGAATCACTTGATATGCTTCCCTGTAAAATTTTGTGAAAATCGGAATATTTAAAAAAAAATTGGTTTCACTTCTCGTGAAGACACCCCTACCCCTGTATCTTTTTTATTTGTGGCCAAATTCATTTCAAATTTTTATCAGCTACACAACTCCATAAGGCGATTTTATCTAACACCTAAAGAGAACTTTTTCCAACAAATGAAAGTTGTGAACAAAAATCGGCATTCAATAAAACGCTAAAAGGGCCACTTTTTATTATTACACATCAACTTAAATGTAATATCGTTTTCTTTTTTCAATGGTTTTATAATACTTGGAAATCTGTATGTATATATGTATTATGTTTGTATGTATCAAATTTCTCACTTCTCGTTATCCAATCGAGCTGAAATTTTGCATACACGTGTACCTAGTTAAATATTAAATAATTTCAATAATAATTGTGCGTGACTTTCATTTGCTGTAAAAAGTTCTCTTTATATGTTAGATAAAATCGTCTCATGGAGTTCTATAGCTGATAAAAATTTGAAATGAATTCGGCCACAATTAAAGAAGATACAGGGGTGTCTTCACGAGAAGTGGAACAAACATTTTTTTTTAATATTCCGATTTTCACAACATTTTACAGAAGGGTGATTTTGAACAACTTTCAGTAACAAAATTTTTGTCTATCTTTAAGCCTACTATGATTTCTCGAAAATTGCGATTTTCTTTTTATAGCAGTAGGCCCGGCGTTTTAGATCTAGGCGGCATTTATGTGTTGAAAGTAGTCTTATGGAGTTGTATGGCTGATAAAAATTGGAAATGAATTCGGCCATAAATAAAAAAGATACAGGCGTGTCTTCACGAAAAGTGAAACACACTGTTTATACTTTCGACGTGTAAAAGATTATCCAAAAATTTATTGAAAGTGCTAGGTTTTATTCATATTTTGACTTTTGATGTCTTTAAACCTATTGATATTTTATTAAGGAACCTTCAGTTGAAAATAAACACCTTAAGTTCAGACTTTTTGTTTGACAACACTACAAATTTCTTATTAATTTGTCAAAAACTAGTCATTCAGAAAAAGCTAACTAGAAAGACGTGCGAAACATAAATATAATACGCCATCTGTCTGATTCCCTAACGATTCAAGTCTCAGAGGCATAAAAACAGATACATAGTTTCGTTAATCCATTAGTTCTGTTCCTCCCAAAAAGCTCTTGCTATTTCTTTCGAGATCACAAGTGATTCCCCGAAGTATCAAATCTTCCAGCCACCAAGGCTGGGCATTCACATAATATGTGGTGAGGAGTTTCCTCATCCTCATCACACATCCTACACTCTGGATTGTCCCATTGTTGGTGAAGTGTTGTTTAGTGTGCAATGTCCTGTTATGACGCCTATTGCACATTTCAGCTTCAGCAATCAGTTGGTCTTGGTTTTCGATGGTCCACCAGCAATGATCATACGTGACTGCAGAAATGGGTAAACTTTCCAATGAAAGTTCTCAGGAAATTTTTGGGAACTTCCGGAACGAAGTTTTGATGAAAATGAAGTTTCCAATAAAATATTTTAATATTCCAAAAGTTTTCGAACTCCGACACTTTCCCGAAATTTTGGAAACTAAAATATTTTAATATTTTATTGGCAACTTCATTTTTTTTTCATTTTGTTGCGGTAACTCTCAAATGGAAAGTTTCATTTACCCATCTCTGCGTGACTCTCATCCCTGGCGCCGGTATCTAAAACAAGTTGTGTTTCTTATTTAATTGTTTCTTTACCAATCCTCTTGATATCCCGCAGGTTGGCTCGGGTCCCAAGGCTGTTTTTGCACCTTTTCTGGCCGGCATATCTACTGTATTCATAGCTTTAAGAGCTGTTTGGCTTTCAGTGATGATACGGATTTTTTTGTCAGTGTTTGACCTACGTATTCTTACTCGTGCGCGGATTTCTATAGCTGTGACTTCCGCTTGGAACACTTACTATGGGAGCCCACCCTAAGTGCCCCCCCCCCCCCCCCCGATCCTTTAGGACAATGTTTTTCATAAAGATTAAAGCCTGAGGAACAATTTAAGACATGTCCTAAAAAAAATTGGCTGCACTTTCAAAATGGCGTCCGTTAAAAAATTTACAAATTTGGTTTTTGTCATTTAACACAAAAACTAAAAAAGATGGAGAAAAACTTTCTGTGCAAAAAATAAAGTGCATAAAATTGTCTACAATTTTGTTCCTATACAATATTTGCATTGGAGTTACCATTTTCCAGATAAATGATTAATCTCTTAAAATAAAATATAAAATTCAATATAAAACATAACACTACGGAAGGCCCCCCTAACTGTCAGTGCACCCCCCCGATCCTTGGGGACAATGTTTTTCATAAATATTAAAGCCTAAGGAACAATTTAAGACATGTCCTAAAAAAAAAAGCTGGCTGTACTTTCAAAATGGCGTCCGTTTAAAAGAAAATGCAAATATTGTTTTTGTCATTTAACACAAAAACTAAAAAAGATGGAGAAAAACTGTCTGCACAAAAAACAAAATGCATAAAATTTTCTACAATTTTGTTCCTATACAATATTTGGATAGGAGTTACCGTTTTCCAGATACCACTGTTACCGTTTTCGAGATAAATGTCTGCAAATTATAATATTATTATTATTATTAATTTTTTTCAGTTTATTTTATTTAAATTTTATGTTAATAATATAAAGTTATATTATACGCCTTACAATAATTGTCACAGTTATTTCCTCTAAGTGATTTACCGATATATGAATTTCCATGTTTTCTTAATTTTGGACTCATTTATCTGGAAAATGGTAACTCCTATCAAAATATTGTATAGGTACAAAATTGTAGAAAATTTTATGCGCGTTGTTTTTTGTGAAGAAAGTTTTTGTCCATCTTTTTTAGTTTTTGTGTTAAATGACAAAAACAACATTGGCAACAGTTTTTTTTAACATATGGCCGCCATTTTGAAAGTACAGCCAGTTTTTTTTTTAGAATATGTCTTAAATTGTTCCTTAGGCTTCAATTTTTATGAAAAACATTGTCCCCAAGGATCGGGCGGGGGGTGCACGTACAGCTAGGGAGGGCTCCCCGACTAACTGTTCCTGTGCTACTCAGGTTCAGATGAATGTCTCTGCCCCTGGTAGTTCCCCCATAACTCCTGATCCAGTGCTTCTTGACATTTTAATCCTTCAGTATACTATATCGATCGGTTAAATATCTTCTTAATTGCCTTATTCCCTCCTCTCTCCTGTCAGGTGTGTGTACCTTGAAGATTTTCGGAGAATTATCGCTTATGCTGATTCTATCTGACTGCATCCTTCTATTTGTTGAAATATCTCGGTATGGTACCCTTTTCTTGAAATGGTCCCGCGTCTGTTTGTTTTCAGCCTGTATGCTGCTAGCAGTGTCTTACTTTCCACACCCAAGTGTAGTAAGGATAGGCAAAGTAGTGCTTCCATGGCTGCAGTAGACGTTGTTGACATTGTTCACGTTTTCCCCACACTAGTCTTTGTACCTTTCCTAATTTTCTGTTTTTCGTTTTCTGACTTTGTTCTCTTTGTTCCAAAAGTAACCACAGTGTTCTTCTCTGGGTTCACGGACAGACCTTTCTGGGTACACCATCGTTCATATTTTCCTATTTCCTACATTGCTTGTTGTTTCAGCGATATAGAGTTCATCCACGAACAGGCACCACAGGCACCCTGGTTGCAAATACCTCCTTTGTTGTGCTCGACTGAGTGGATCTATCTTGTTATTGATTTCTCGACTCCGCGTCTTTTCACTACATGACTTGTGAGGTATTGTCAAAAGCACCCTCTATGTATGTCTATTTTGTGAAATGTATCGCTAGCTCACAAGATTTTCCTGGTTGGTAGGCATTTTAGTTTCGATGTCAAGGTTTTATGCTTATCTTATCGTCTCTGATGTATAGATGTTAAAGAGGATTGGTGACAGAAAATAGCAGTGTCTGACACATTTGACAACTTTACTTTTTGTCGGAGTTGCTTTGTCGACCCTCAGCAAAACAGAATTTTCTTTATACGGTCGGCTAGTAAAAAAGACCAGCTGTTTGAGTGCTCCCATCTAAAATGATACAACCCACCGAGTGTTCCATTCCACATTGTCAAAAATGTTGTGTTAGCCTACGAAATAAAAAAAAAATACTTAGGTACGTAATCTTCACTACTTGCCTTCGCGATGAGTTCTCTTGGATTCAGTATACAGGCTGATCTACCATGACATGCGGAAAATTTATCAGTAGGTTGTCCCCACCGAAAGGAGTTAAAAATTGGAAAATTAAAAAAATATGACCAAAAAAATTACCATATTTTTTTTGTAGAAATGCGCCGCCAGTGACGTTAACCAATCTAACGTAACGCGGTACAACCATATCACTTCCCCTCCCCCTTTATCAGACTTAGGATGGACAGCAAAGCTGGAGAGGGTAGAAGTGACTTTTTGGTTTTAATCGAATCATACTAGAAAAGTAGCAGAATACGTCGAAAACCCTATGCTAGTGGACTCTACAACTACAAGTAGATATAAGAGATATTTATTTAAACCGTCGATAACACAAAAACACCAAACTTTGGCGACACCTTGTACCTGCCGGTATCCTGATTGTTCGACCGAAAGCAAAAACTCGGCACTTTGACCGCACGCACCAGCTTAACTTGTTATGCCAATTAAGGAAATGTAAACATGTCCGAATATGTTCGTTCCCAAGTAAGTTCATTGCTCTATACTGACCACAGATCAGTAACAGTAGCGTATCTTTGCAAGTTTTAATGCAACAGATATTACTAAATTACCTCGGATCACTCTAAAATTTTGTAGGGACTTTTATAGCGTTATCGCTATAAATAAAATTAAAATCGAAGTTAATATTCGTATATTTGTTTTTAATACATGTTCATATTTTATGTGATTTTTTTTATTTTTAAGTATATTGATATTATTTTTTATATCGAATGTTTTTATTTTTCCTAGCGACTCCATGGAAACTTCTCCATTATGGATCGAGTTTTCCTTTTTGTTTCTTAGCGACTCCATGGAAACTTCTCGCTTTTGGAACTTCTCGATTTCCAGTGAGTGAGTCGCTATAGTCGCTATATACACCCCCTCGTTAAAAAAGAAAATAGTCAATCAATCAACGTGTCGATTGCAAAACGTACTTTTTTAATCGGGGGTAGGCAAAGTTTTATCTCGTTCAGATAAGTTATTTACCTTTAAGAAAGGAAAATAACTTATCTGAACGAGATAAAACTTTAAACGGTCCTTCATATAAAGGAGTAAATGAACGTTTTAAACGTTCAATGCGAACGAAAATAAAATCGCAAGAGGCAAGATCTGAACTAACAAAAGTTTTGTAATTGCCATGCGAAGTTGGAGGAACAAATTTTAAATTATTGAAATAAATGCGTAATTTGTCAATGAAATAAGGAATATCTGGGGAATTATACGATTCAACGAAAAATTCGCCAGGTAAACGAAGGGTTTGACCATATATGAGTTCAGCAGGTGAACATTGCAGATCTTCCTTGGGAGTTGTCCTAAATGCTAATAAAATGATGGGTAATTCATCTGTCCAATGTGATGTATTGGCTCTAGCTAACAAGGAAGTTTTAAGTGAGCGATGAAATCTTTCAATTAAAGAGTTGCCTTCTGGGTGATATGGAGTTGTACGTATTCTATGAAAACCTAAAAACTTTGCAAATTCATTAAATAATCTTGACTCGAATTGTACTCCTTGATCAGTCGTTACTGACAAGGGAACACCGAAACGACAAACAAAGTTTTGAAATAAAGTACGTGCAACTGTTTCTGCTGTGATGTCGCGAAGAGGGTACGCTTCCGGCCACCTAGTGAATCGTTCAATCACCGTAAGAATGTAAGAGTTACCTTTGGATGGAGGTAATGGTCCTACCAAATCTATGTGGATGTGGTCGAATCTGATTTTCGGAATGGTGAAGTTCCCGAGAGCACTTCGCGTATGTCGACTGACTTTGACAGCTTGACAGTTAATGCACGATTTTGACCATAAATTGCAATCTGTATTCATTTTCGGCCAAAAATAGTTATTTGAAATCAAAAGTCTAGTGGCTTTAATACCAGGATGAGATAAGTTGTGAAAAATATCGAAAATCGTTCGTCTGTAAATAAGTGGGACAAAAGGTCTGACTTTTGCACGAGAAACATCACACCAAATAAAATCATTTGAATCTGGAATTTGTATCTTTTTTAAAATGAAATTGGTTTTAGTTAGTGATGATTTATCTGACAATAAATAGTTGAGATTTGAATCTTTCTCCTGAGCTTCACTAAGCAACTTTAGGTCAAAGTTAACATTAAGGAAGGGAGAATTTTTAAGTTGAAGTGGTAAAATATCTTGTTTTAAGGAAGAAGTGTCGTAAATACGTGACAGGCTGTCAGCTATTACATTATGTTTTCCTTTAACATGTTGTATTTTACAAGAAAATTGAGCTATGTATTCTAAATGACGTATTTGACGAGGAGATCTTTCTGCTTTTGTGAATAAAGCGTTGATTAAAGTTTTGTGATCTGTAAAACAATTAAACTTTCGACCTTCAAGTATAAACTTAAAATGTTTAATTGTAGTATATAATGCTAAAAGTTCTTTGTCAAAAACCGAATAATTGGTTTGTGCTGTGGTTAATTTACGGGAAAAGAATGCTAAAGGAGCAAGAAATCCCTTATTATCTTTTTGCTCTAAAACTGCACCCATGGCAAGGTTAGAACAATCGACTGAGAGAGATAAGATAGTATCGTCATTATTGCAAGGATGAGCTAAAACTACTGCATTACTTATTGCGTCTTTGGCTTTCGAAAATCCGTCTAAACATTGATCAGGCCAACTATTAATCTTTGTAATTTTATCATGAGATAAACTGTTACAAAGAGAATATAGGGGAAGTAATATTTCAGCAAAATGAGGTATGAAACGATGATAAAAATTCACCATACCTATGAAACGTTGTAGTTGTTTGAGAGTTGTCGGTAAAGGGAAATTATTAATGACTTCGACTCTCTCAGTTGATGGTAAAATACCTGATGAAGAGATGTGATGACCTAAAAAGGTTAAACTGTCAACTCCTAAGATACATTTAGATGGTTTAATGTTAATTCCGTATGTGTCTAATCTCTTGAATACCTTTTCCAAATGTTCCAAATGTTGTACATCTGATTGACTTGCGATTAATATATCATCCAAATAGACGAAAACGAAAGGTAAATTGACAAGTACTTCATTCATAAAACGTTGGAAAGTTTGACCGGCATTGCGTAGACCAAAAGGCATGCGGGAAAATTCAAACAGTCCAAATGGAGTTGTTATAGCTGTCTTATAAACGTCATTTTCAGCGACAGGTATCTGATGGTACGCTCGCACTAAATCAACCTTGGAGAAAATAGTGCAGCCGTGCAACTGAGAGCTAAAGTCGTGGATATGAGGTAATGGATATCTGTCTGGAATGGTAATCGTATTTAGTTGTCGATAATCTCCACAAGGTCTCCAGTCATTCTTCTCTTTTTTCGCCACTAGATGGAGTGGAGAGGAAACTTGAGAAGATGATGGTTTGCAGATACCTAATTCTACCATGTTATTAAATTCTGTTTGAGCTATTTTAAATTTAAGATTGTCTAATCTACGAGGTCGTGAAAAAGGTAAATGACCTTCAGTAACTATATGATGTACAATAGAATGTTTAATAGGTAAATTGTAATCTGGTGAACTAATTAAAGTAGGAAATTGTAAAAGTAATTTGTTATATTTATCTGTCAAAGGAAATAATTTAAGTGTATCTAATCCATAATTGTCTAAAGGACTATTTTTAATAAAACAATTAACTGACAAATTAGTCTTGTTATCAATTATTCGAGCTCCTTTAAGATCCACAACTAAACCAAAATGAGACAAGAAATCTGCTCCGACTATCGGTATGTCAACGTCTGCTATATTGAAAACGAAAGGAAATAATCTACGTAAGTTTATATTGACTTTTAACAATTTCTTACCGTATGTAAAAATGGTTGAACCGTTAGCCGCGGTTAATATCGTATCGAAATTCTTCTTTAAATCTGTGAAAGCATTGCGTGGCACCACAGATAAATCGGCACCAGTGTCAATTAGGAAGTTCAGGTTGTTAGATCTATCGTAAATAAAAAGTCGACGACGTTTGCTGTTACAAATGTCAAAATCAGACGTCATAAAATTATCAAACTTCAGTCATCTTTGAGAATTATCAGATTTTTTACAATTCTTACTGAATTTGCACCATTCACCTCCACAACGATAGGCATTGGCACCATAAAGTAGATGGTAGTAACAAATAGTATTGTCTGTACGATCAAATTTATTGGAAACATTATTACGGCTGGGTGAACGATTGCGATTAGTGGTACGAGTTTGTGAATTGCTTCTACTTTTGCAATTGTTGCAGCATGAAGTCGAAGGTTGAGGCTCGAAGGATTGATTGGAAAGTCTGGATTCTAAAGAGTTTAATCGAGAATTAAAAATTTCTTGTTTTTGTAATACTTGATTAATTGAATCATGGAAAGTGATTGAAAAATTTTTGATAGTGGTAGTTAAATCTGATAACGGGGTTGACTCAGAGTCAAGAGGATTTTTGGAGTACGATGCAACCATTGAATTTTGACAGGACTCCCAGATCCGATCCGCAATATTTAGAATCTCTTTTGTGTCTGTTTTCCCTGAAGCTGTAATGGCAATATATACTGTTTGAGGCAAACATCTTTTCCATAGCTTTATCAATAAATCTTGACTAACCATGCTGAATCCTCCAACCATATTCAGCATGGATCTATAGAAATCTGAAGGTTTCAGATCGCCCATTTGGGAACCTGATAACAGATCATTCAGACGTTTTTCCTCACTCGATGATAAACGTGAAATTAAAACTTTCTTTAAATTTATATAGAGATCCGTTTCCGGGGGATTAGATATTATATCGTATATATTATCTATCACATCTAATGGCAAATGAGCTATAACCTGATCATACTTTTTCTTGTCATTGACAATTTTTGCAACAGAAAACTGTGATTCGATCTGGGTAAACCAAATTTCTGGTTTTGATTTCCAGAATGGGGGTAATTTGACAGAGGTGGCATAATGGGTTTGAGGAAAATCCTCGTCTGAAGGTTGTCTTTGCATAACTAATCGATTGTGATTGATTGATTGATTACTCTCTTAGATAAAAAAGGAATGTACTTTAACTCACTCACCGACAGATGACAGTACTTGTAATGTACAACTTCAGTTGATTGAATTAGGAAATTACCATAAATTATAGGAACATCTATTCAAATTTGGAACCTCTATTCAAAATTCATCGGGAAAATTCTTCTCTTCATAAAATGGTCAATTTATAACGGTAGTTGATATATTGAATCTCTTCTGGTATATATTTATCACGTCGGACATAAAATTTTCAATTCTGGCATATATTTATGACGTTGGACATAAAATTTTAACTTCTGGCATATATTTATCACGTTGGACATAAAATGATCACGTCGGGGTCACTATAAATAAAATTAAAATCGAAGTTAATATTCGTATATTTGTCTTTAATACATGTTCATATTTTATGTGATTTTTTTTATTTTTAAGTATATTGATATTATTTTTTATATCGAATGTTTTTATTTTTCCTAGCGACTCCATGGAAACTTCTCCATTATGGATCGAGTTTTCCTTTTTGTTTCTTAGCGACTCCATGGAAACTTCTCGCTTTTGGAACTTCTCGATTTCCAGTGAGTGAGTCGCTATAGTCGCTATAACTTTCCCACATAGAAGACTAGTACATCATTTTATTTTCCGAATTTACTGTTAAATCACCATGTATGTTTTCTAATACTACGTCCTTTAACAAAGCCTGCTTGCTTATTTTCCAAGACGGATAATGCTGATGTCTGGATTGAAAAATATACCGCATTTTTTACTGGCGTGTGATATTAAAATATCGCAGATAGATAAGGTATTATATCAGTGAATAGACTATATACATATAATGGCGTACTATGTTTGATGTTATCAACAATTTCCCTAAGGTGCTGCAATCAAATCAATGTTTTTGGTCATTTTTAAGTAAAACGCGCTATTTTGAGAAACATTTAATATGACGCCTTCAAAAACTGACTTGTTAATTGGTTACCGTAATAACTTATTACTTTTTTATAGAAAAAGTAAGTTGATCGTACTTGTATGCGAAGCAGCGAATAGAAATATTTTTTCTGTTAAAATCCCTAACTGTTAATCTTATGCGACATAACGAATTAATTATCGAGCGCGGTGGCCTACATTATATGTAGATTACTCCATAAACAGCGATATAATTCATTATTTTAATTTAGTGCCCGCGGGGGATATCGAGCATGGATGAGCTAAAAACAACGCTGCACTTCCTTGTGACATTAAAACTGAAATATAAACATAGTTTCCTACCGTTGCTGTAATTGCTTCTGGTGTGTTTTCGTTTCAGTTTTCAGGAAGCCGAGAGACACTCCCCAAAACACTTTCTCACTTTTCGTCTCAGTGTCTCGACAGTTTAACCGACAATTTTAGGAATAACTTTTGCTTCTCTGCGCTTTTGCTCCTGCCTTTTGTGATTTGTTTACTACGTTTCCTCGAAAGTCTGTAGACAGATCGATAATTTATTTTTGGGAATTAAATGTACAATCCCTGATGTTTAGTCCAGTGTTTTCCAACCTTTTTATTGCAGATAATCTCGGAAAAGGTCCCGCGATGTCATGTAGTATGGTTAAATTTCGGTAGTTACAAGAAAATCAGGTATATTCAAGCATATTCAGTTCGAATCGTTCATTTTTACTATGATCCTCCTCTTCATCTCCGAAATTGTTGTGCTGATAATCTGAAATGAGGAAGGATATTAAAAAAAACCATAGCCATATAGAGGTTTACAAATAAGCAACCCAGTAAACATTTTTAGTTATATAAGAGTAACTGTAAATTTGCCATCACTATACTTGAATGAGTTTAATTTATATAATATAGTAACGATAATATTTCTGTTACCCTTCTGATCCTCTTAAAGCACTTAAAAGCTGATTATAAAGGTGTAGCCAACATCTTTGTTTAGTGGTGGTATATAACTTTATAATCAATAGTAACATAAACATTTTCGCTTCCTTTATGCAACTTCTTATTTAACCGTAGAATAATAATATATAAATCCTTTTGGTGATGAAATGTGGTTATATAAGGGTTTCAGTTACCTCTATAAATTTTGCATATAATGGTGTTGGTAATATGTCTGTCACCAGATGACCGTTACTTATTATATATAAGTTCGATATAAGTGTTACCTCTATATCAAATAAGTGTATATTTTGGCTTCAGCCCATAAATGATCTTCATTTTAACAAAACGACATGGCTGAAAGCAATGTAGTTCTCTTATAAACATTGGTAAATGTAATATCACCCCATGGCAACCTAATATAAACTTGAGAAATACTATACATCTTTAAATAGTGTTGTTATAAAACTAGATTCGCTATATACTCTTTAACGTTCCTGAAAGTGTTGTTATAACTATAACACTTGAAAGTCTCCAAAAGTAGTTTAAAAGTTATAGTAACACACATTACTTAAAATGATGTTATATACCTTTAGTTATAGGTAACCTACAATGCTTAGGGATGGTATTCATCAACAAATTTCAGTCTGTAGCTGTGTGGCGTGATATTTTACTTCTAGGTTTTTTAGCAAGCTGCTAAGCATAGGTAAGATTAATTATAAACACCAAGAAACTCTATTATCGAAACACAAGAGGCCATGATGCATTTTCAACTTTATAAGGGTGTAAATGTAATTGAAAGTTATATAAGTAATTTTCGTTACTAAATTGATCACCAAAAGTTTTATAATATATACACCGGAACGCTATTATCTCTTAACTATAATTCACGGTACTGCCATATAACCTAGAAAATATTAGTATTATAATGAGGTAACGGCAAGCCTTATACAAACTTATAGATAACAAACCTTGGTGACCTTTTCTATATACCTTCGTTACCTTTATATATTCTTTATATAACTAAGTGTTACTGTTAGTACCGTGAAATATTTATTGTGCAAGGCTGTTGGCAAACTCGGCCCGGCCCCGTTTCTGAGTTAGATTTCGGTTATGCTCATTGCCAGCAGAGCGAAAGCCATATGGCGCATGGTACAGGAATATAGGATGGATAGTGCAAGTGTTTGTGAGATGCATTGTGCATTGCGTCATGATCTGTGGTGTTTATACTCTACTTTCTGTGTTCTTGCTCCTATAATTTTTCTTCTGAAACTTACATACATAAATGTTGCTTATAAAGCTATTATAAAACTTATAAGTTACTTCTGTAATGTCGTATTATAGAGTGATATAAACGTTCTCACAACTGATTATAAAGGTTATACAGATATAATTTCTTGAAGTGCTCTTATACAGAAATTTTATTAACATGGTTGAACGGATTCCTGCAAATGCATAAAGAATTTTTATACAACCGAAAATTCACTGTTCCAGCATTTCACCTGGGGTAGTTATATTTATAAAACTGTTCAAATGGGGAAGAATTAATGTTGTTGTTATAAACAAAACATAACATAAACATACCACATATAGTAGACAACCCAAATCTAAAGCAAAAGCTGCCCGGAGAGGAGAAAGTGCGACCAACATATTTGCCACACAATATGCCTTAGCCGACTGACCTACCGTGTCGGTAAACATGGAGAATAAAGCAGTCGATCTACAGATTCCATCAGCGAACGTATTTAAAGAGCATAAGAATAATCAGTATGATGTTAACGTAAAAGAAAATAAAGCGTAGTGGAAAATATTCTGGAACCACTTGACTCTACTGACAGTATTGAAATCCAGCTATGTTTTCATATGACAACTGAATTAGAGACTAGACAACTATGATACGTATATAATAGCCGCCTATTAACACTGTACAGCTTTATAATGAGTGCGTAATACACTTAATTGTTCTATAAGGGAACCCACTATACTGCTACGCGAGCTTCGTGTATAATGTCTGCATAAGAAGCTCTCTAAAGCAAACCATGATATGTCTATAAATTAAAACTGCTTGTATAGTAACTGCATATCGAGCTGAATTGTCTTATCTCAAAACCTGCTGCGGTCTTTATACAACAAAAAGGAACATGTATCTATTAGCTACATAATAACTGTATAACGAGTAGTTCTACAAAACAATCTGTTACTTACATTATTTATACAACAAAAAGTTATCTAATGTATCGCCGATAGAACCGAGTTATTCTCTAAGACACTTCGCAACAGTTTTTATGCAACTAGAAGAGCTTGGTGATAGCTGTTATAGAACAAGTAGTTTTGTAAAAGTTTGCTTTATAACAGCTATATCATTTCAATAAATGTATTATTTCAATCACCATGTTCTGTCAGATGTAAGTATTTAAATGAAGCATCTGTAATGAGAAGCATTGATATGTAAATTTGCACATATTGAGGTATTTCACATTTATTTTTAATTACGTGTTATGCTTTAAACAATTAATTTATGGAGATTGATAATAGTTTTAGTTATATTAGTCACTTAATTTGTAGCATTTCAATGGCGCACTGTTATTTCATGAGATATCATAGACACTAACATTTAAATCGCAAAGTAATTTTAGGTTAAGTAATCTCATAAAAATAAAAAATTTGGTGTACTTACACGCATTTAGTCACAAAATGTATACAAGTTCATATAATCCGTAGATGCAGCTGTTATGAAACGAGATTAAATTAAATTATTCAACCACGAACAGTTATACAGTGATGTATCAGCAATGAAAACTTGCAGCAAAACTTCTTATGTAGGAACTTTTATAAAATAGTTTTTTCGAATGGTACTCTGTGTAACAAGTATAAAAATGATTTAATGAAGTTAATATAATCAGAGTAACAAAATAGCTTCATAACTGATGCATCAGTGGGCTATAAAGACGTACTATTCGACTCTCTGCATCTTTATGAGAGCTTCATAAGATATTTTATAAAGATGGTGTGAGAAAGGATGCTAAATAGTTAGTGCGAGTACCGCTTTTTGCGGCCTTTAAATGATAAAATGGCTTTATAAGTGGTTGTATAGATACTGTCAGAATGTTCTCAGATCTTCATTTTAAAACTTTTACACTTATACATTGACCATAATAGATGTTCTTATAGGTATTATAAAATAATCAGCGTTAGTTGAGAGAATACTTAAAAGGTCTGACGCTCTGCGCTCGGTCTATCCCTGATCTTGATAAGTTAAGTACCCTTTGAGATAATTTGATGAAATATGGTGCATAGATCCCGATGATTCTACTAAACGTCCGTAACCAGGATTAGAACCCGGAACTCCGTGGTTTCAAGCCTAACGCGTAAGCACTAGGCCACAGCCGTATGGAAAGAATAATTATTTTTTTCATTTATGAACGAAATCCTAAGGCATCTCTGATCCCATTTGAAGCGTCATTTTAATTAATCTAACCATCCATTAAAATTTAATTAAAATGTATTTATTTTTCTATCTTTTCTATAGAAAAATATAATAACAATATTACTTTGCCCTCGACCATTTAACTTGTCGCTATCAATGAATATGAATAATACAAAATCACTTTTATAAATGTGGACAATAAATAATGTAAGACTGCATGTCGCAGCCTGGAACAATGTGCGAGAAAATGGGAGAATATAAAAAATGGTAAACCGTGTGAGACATTTTCCGAGAATATGAGTAATGAACGTCATTAGTATTGATTTACGTCCGATTTTAAGTAATGTATAGCTCGATTTATATTATTTATACAGCCAGCCCGGTGATTTTTCTTTCAAATAAGCTGTGCTCAACTTCACCTGAAGAAAAATTGCCTTTTTATAATAATGCTGTATAAGCTCGGCTATACCTCTAGTAGACGACACAAATCTCTCATGTGTATAAATATCTTATTTTCAGTTTGTTTCCTAAGGACTACTAGTCAAAAATAAGTATTTGAAATAATAATTGTTTACTATATTTTGTAATAAACGAATGGTGATAAAATTTCTGTCGAAAAATATGTTCCAATGTCTCATTCCTGTCTGATTTTAATCATTGTATGTATTATATAAAATGTCTGAAATAAAATATCTGATATGGCCAACAGAAAATGATAATTCCGCGAAATACGAAGAAATTTATTGTTAGTACTAAAAAAATAATTGAGCACAGATCGACTACACGACAAATTTATAATTGGCAAAGGCGGCCGACAGGGTTGCGTTCTGTCACCAATGTTTTTAACATTTGAACCTCCGATGCGACGTTTGCTGGTGGACTTGTAGGGTAGAATAGCTATATTTGAACCTAACGTTTCTAACTTGAGTTTTACAGGTAATACACCTGCTTGTTAGCTTTTAAACAATAAGCTCTGGGTACGATTTTAACGCAAACAAAGCGCAAACTCTGATTCTAGACCGAGCCAATGAAAACTACCCAGACACGTTATGGGTATGTGAGTGTGAGGTAATAGTCAAGATGGTATTGACGATTCCAACTAAGCGTCACGCCCCTGGCGTTAAACTGAGAATCCGCGACTATCCCCATCGTGACGTCATCATAGAACGTGTTATTTACGTACCTTCGTAAGACAAACTTGTCTTTTGAAGCACATTATTAAAGTATATCTGCATCAGTCCAGCTTAGGCCAATGGTGATATTAACATATTCCCATTGTTTATTGAGTGAATCGAAAAATCTGCCAGGGTTCATATTGAGGAAACAAATCAACAAATTAAATGATCATGATATTTTTATTATTTCTTGTATGTTATTGTATATCTCTTAAATTTTATTTAGGCAGATTATATATTTCTTGCAAATAAAGTACCTAGTTAAATGTTAGACTTATTATCGGCACGGTAGCTCAATCGGTTAAGGCGTATTGGGTGGCGAATATGCTAACCGACTGTCTATCGGGCTCTGGGTTCGAGTCCCAGCCCCAGTACTGACAACACCGGTGGGTATGGATGTATGTCCACGTTCTTCCAAATCTGTAACCCCCTTCCGGACAGCCTTGGTTGTGGATTTGGGGGTTATTTACTATATAAGGTGTGTTTATGTTTACTACACCTTTTTAAATAATCTTGTTTTTCTCTTATAAATTAAGATTTCCTCCAACAAGACGTAATAGCGGCTATAAATCAATCAGTCAGACAAATAAGACAAATCGGGTCAACTGGTGAAGGATTAATTTTTTAAAAACAATTAACTCTGGTCACCGTACTTTTTACGTGCGTTGGCGTTGGCTGCTTATGCAATAATTTTGTTAGATAAGGGACAGTTTTGGGGCGCGAATACCGAACTACGGAAGCTTTCAGAGAATCATTCTTGGGATTGGTTTTCCGTTACGAGAAGGGAACTGATCTCATTTCATAGTTGGCTGACGGTTTTTGATCCGTCCACTCGTCCAAGTGTAGACCGAGCTGAGCGCCACTTCTAATGAATTATGATGCAACTACGCTGCTTCCTCAACTCGAGTTAAAATATTGAAATTCAATTTTTGGGGTGGAAGCGCCTGTTCTTTTTTTTTTCTTCTTAGCGAGGCGACGAAATGTCGCTGCACTTGGGCTCTGTGGCCCATTATGCTTCCGCCACAAATTCAGGAAATCTTCCCATTAAAGCCGGATTCTAACCCAAAGGCAGAATTCTTCCAGTGGGGATATTACTTATTTCCTCCAGTACAGGAAAATCAATACCAAACTGTTTGTACTTCAGGATCATAAGCCGAGACAGGAGGTTAGGATGTAGATGGAAGTTTCAGGCGCCGCGCCTAGAATTGCACGAAACGCATCTGTGACTTGTGACTTTTGGAGAATCAATAGATCTAGTGCAAACATTACCTGATTATCTGATGGCAAATTGAATGTTCTATAAAATTGTTTATGTACCAGTTTCAACGTATTTCACATTGGAATGGGGTGTTTGCTTTAAAAAAGTATATTTTCCATTAATGTATTGTGTTCTAAATTAAATATCATTGTAGTTCTGCAAAGTTTCACGTTCTTTTTCGTGCCCGAAAACTTTATATCTACCATTTAAATACAGATTATTCCATAATACGAATTTGATTGACGTAGCAGATTTATTTTAGCATGTATTGAACTTTGAAACTAAAATCCTTTACTTATAAAGTGAATATAATTATTCACCTGTGGTAGTAGTACTAGAGGTTCATTACGGGTTTTTCTGTTTTTATTAATTGTATCACATTTCCTAGCATGAGATGTATGGTTTTCTAGTACTAACACGGGTTAAATAAATTTATTAATTCATAAACAAAGCCACTACTTTATTTGTAAATTGGTAGCGCAAAAGTAGTGGATTTGCCATTTTCCAGCTTATTTGTTTATGTAAATACCATGTAAACACCTAATTGTGCATCGACAAGATGTCAGTTAAACAAAATGTAAAAACCCAAATTCTCAAAAAATTTGAGAATTTTTTTTTGATGGCACAAGATACAATGGAGTATTTCTGTTTATCATTAAAGGTCAGCAACATTATGGAGTCGTGAGGTTTCAACCTGCAACAAATCAGTTCCGTTTCACCATCCTAGGAGAAATTTGTCCAAATATAAGAAACTTCATGAAATAGGTTATAAACATTAAAATATCGTACCTAGTAAAGTTAATTTATTATACCTACTACATTGTACTCGTATTCAAGCAGTGTTTGAACTGGCCTATAAATCATATTTTATTAAAAAAAATATTAATTATTAATTTTAGTATTATATGGTAGCAAGTTTTTAAGCTCATTAAAAACATAAAAATCAATACACCATAAAATAAATTTCTAGAAATAGTTACGAGTCAGCTTTAATAATAATAATTTCATAATTTTCCTAAAAAAATCATGATCAGGACATCTATTGATTATTTTTATACATTATACAATTAATTTCATGTTCGTTAAAAATACTGGTAGTGTTGAGCGTCCAGACGGACAAAACTCCTATTAAACATGGAGTCTAAAGCTCATAGTTTTGGAGAAAAAAAGAATAAACAGAAATTGTAACAAAATCGGTTTAGAATTTCTGGCCAGATAGTACGTATAATATTGACTAGACCAGTAACGGCTGAAGAACTGAACCAAGTTCAAGGTATCTCCCTTTTTTTATTGGTTATTGCACTGATAATAAAAAATGAACAACATAAAAGAACACCAGATAAATGTCACCCGACCTGCTGTCCTTTTTTACTCATAGGAATTTATAACTTAGTTACGAAAAAAAACCACCGACCACCGACTTTTATTCTGTACGTTGATAGGGATAATTATTTTGTCCTAGCGTAAAAACGCGGCATTTTGACCGACACTTAGGGAAACGTAAGCAACTCGCATGCTCTTTCACAACTATATGTCCATTAACCCATAAAAAGTTCTCAAATTTTTTGTAGGTAACTGTTCAGGTTTGTCATCCAGCTCAGTTTTTTCAAAGTGCCCCCAGAGAAAAGGGTTCACCATTACCAGTTTTTTTTAAGTGACATATTGCACCCTGTAGAAAGACGAAGTTTATTTTTATGTTGAATGTAATCTTCGTCACTATCGGATCGATATTAATTTACCTTCACTGTTTCACACATGAAGAATAGAGAGGTGGAATCAGCACGCAGTACTCTTTGCCTGTAAAAGAGGACGAAACAAGGTGGCGCTTTTGTCAAGAAGGATCGCAAATGCGGAAAAATACGCACACACAATTATTAGTTAGATAGATTAGTCCACTATTCTCGTTGACATCAGCTCTAGATTGTGGCGTCATGTTTTGCGAAACTATGTAACCATAAGCATGCTTACTCTTTTCTATTCTTCATGGTTCAATAATTTTAAGTTTCGGGAAAGCCATACGCTATGTATTCATGTCATGGCAAGTAGAGGCTGAGTAATAATCGGAAATATACAAGATGAACGCTAACTAGTTTGTATCTGAGCGAAAACGGAACGAGCAGCTAATGATTTATATTTTTACCAGCACTATCGATGAGACGTCAGTCCTATAATAGTATTAAAATATCATTTGGAAATTTTAACTAAAACAGCAGCATTGTTTAGCTAACTTTATTTAGTGCACGCAAGTTTGAAATGCAAAATAATGTCCTTTGAAGGAAGGAGGCAATTGTCGTGGCCCTTCCGCTCGACTTTTTTATTTGGGGCTAGCCAAAACTGCACCAGAATATCCGACCTTTCAAATGAGGAGTCACTCAGTCCATCGTGTCATTAAGAAAATCTTCATGATGGCGCCATTTTTAACACTAACATTACCTCATTCTCCTAAAAGAAAGTACTTTTACCTTCAAATAAACCACCCAAATGTGGCATCTCAAAAATAAACCGTTCAAAAATTTCAAGGGGGGAGGGAGACTTGATGCGCACTGTCTAAGCCAATCAAACGAACTAACGTCTATTCTGTTTTTTAATAACTATACGTTTCGTAAAATATACTACGCAGTCCACTGTATTTTATTATCTGTTATTATCGTTGTGTTAAAATTTCGAATTATTTTTAATAATGTAGATTGTGCACGTATGTAGATAATCTTCATTACAATATATTTGAATAAACTGCATTATTTATTAAAAATATAATAATGCTGGTAATTTCTGATAATTCATTCAGCCGTTATTATTTATAATTATTTATATACAGAAACTGGATATTTATATAAATATAAATATTCATATTTACGAAAACTAGCTTTACGAGTCTTACTTTCCCATACAAAAGGATCTGCATTCAATTTGGAAAACACGAATTATTTACGTTAAATTAAAAGAGTCACGCAGACGCATGGTTACTTATTTAAAATTTAAAATAAAAATACAGCTAGAGCTATATTGATTGCAAATATTCTTGAATTTGGTACAGTAATGGTTTTCGAAAATATTTTCAACTGAAACTGCTATACTGCTATACAAATGATGCGCCAACTTTTAAATGGCCAACAAAATAATTTTAGTAACACTCCTAAATAAAGACGGAGTGACAGGCTCAAAAATCGACCTACCGTTACATATAATGAGGATGGCATTGAAAATAATTATTTATTCTGTGCGCATTCATTATGTGCAAAGCTCTTAACTCTTTCGAAGAAATTTCAGAAAGAGATGGAGGAACTAAGCTCTCTTTCAGCTTAGCTTACATTTGCTACCATTTAATTAAACTTTTAATGTTTTTTATTGTTAAAATAAATAATTTCGGACAGCACACTTCTTTTATTTGCAGCGTTGTTTTGTTGACAAAATGAATGTTTTGAATCTAGTTTTATTCAATTTCCACGGCACACTTACTTGATAAGCGTATTTTCTCGATATTTTAATTATTATCCACCAAAGAATTTGTGTATTTTCGATTTGGAGGTATCAATGGATTTGTCGTGAGAATTAGTATTTAACTACTGGGTGTCTAAAAGATGTTGCCATTTGAAAAAGTTGACATAATTACAAATTAGTGATTTCGGAAATTTTGGTTTGTCGTAGCTACTAAACCAATTCGAAAAATCTCATGTTTACATTTTTCTCTTATTGTTTTGGTCCATTTGATTGATCTGAGTGCATTCACTGTACTCTAGATGCAAAATAAAAATAGCCATAAAAAATGAAGTAGTCTCAAAACTTTTAAAATTACGCAGTCGTACTTAAATCGTCTCCGGAATATCTAAAAATGTTAAAATATACAGGCTGTTCCCTTTAATATTGCAAAGTTGGAGTCATTTCCGGGGAAACCGGAAGTGATGGAAAAGATTGTGCACGTATGTAGATAATCTTCATTACAATATATTTGAATAAACTGCATTATTTATTAAAAATATAATAATGCTGGTAATTTCTGATAATTCATTCAGCCGTTATTATTTATAATTATTTATATACAGAAACTGGATATTTATATAAATATAAATATTCATATTTACGAAAACTAGCTTTACGAGTCTTACTTTCCCATACAAAAGGATCTGCATTCAATTTGGAAAACACGAATTATTTACGTTAAATTAAAAGAGTCACGCAGACGCATGGTTACTTATTTAAAATTTAAAATAAAAATACAGCTAGAGCTATATTGATTGCAAATATTCTTGAATTTGGTACAGTAATGGTTTTCGAAAATATTTTCAACTGAAACTGCTATACTGCTATACAAATGATGCGCCAACTTTTAAATGGCCAACAAAATAATTTTAGTAACACTCCTAAATAAAGACGGAGTGACAGGCTCAAAAATCGACCTACCGTTACATATAATGAGGATGGCATTGAAAATAATTATTTATTCTGTGCGCATTCATTATGTGCAAAGCTCTTAACTCTTTCGAAGAAATTTCAGAAAGAGATGGAGGAACTAAGCTCTCTTTCAGTTAATAAAACTTGATCTTTTGTACCAAAATCCACCAATAAAAATATAATTGATTGTAAGTGGGCATTTACCTTAAAGAATGATAAACATGGAATAAGAACTAAATAATATAAGGCGATTAGTTGCAAGAGGTTTTAAACAAGAATATTGTATGCACCCGTCGCGCGAATAGCTACTTTTCGCCTTCTTTTGGCGTTAGCTAATCAATTTGATTTATTAGTCCACCAAATGGATGGTAAAACCGCTTTCTTAAGCTGTATATTAAAGAGGAAATATATATATGTGGGCTCCTTCAGGGATACAAGCTCCTAAAGGTCATGTTTGTAAATTAAATAAAGCTCTATATGGACTCAAACAATCTGCCCGATGTTGGTAGCAACAATTTGATCAGGTCTTAAAGGGACTAAATTTTAAATCTTGTCCGGTAGATCCCTGTTATATCCTAAATAAGGACAATGTCTATCAAAACATCTGTGTTATCCTTTATGTGGATGACCAAATGGTTGTGACAAAAGACTACAAGACTATGATGATCAACTTTAAAGTATATCTAATGAAACAATTTTCAAAGGTCGACCTTGGAGAAATAAAATTATTTTTAGGTATAAATATTGAAAGAAAGCAAGGTACGTTAACAATCGACCAAAGTTCCTACCTTAGAGCTTTCCTAGAAAAATACAACATGAATGAATGTAAAACAATTTCTACCCATTTACCAATCAGATTAGATTATCAGGCATTACAGTCTGAAGAATGTTATGAAGCACCATGTTAAAATTTAATTGGGTTGTCCTGTGTACGCTATGTACGCTATGTTATGTACTCGGCCTGATTTATATGCCTCTCTTAATATTCAGAATAAAAATAATAAAGAACTCTGAAAATGCTTAAAAATGTTTCTTCGATTCATTAAGGGTTCACTAAAATTCAAATTAATTTTTGTGAAAAATAATGATTATGTACACACATTGATTGGTTATGTGGATTCAGATGGGTTCTGATGAAAGTATAGAAAAAGTACAACGGGCTTTTTATTCAAAGTTTTTTTAAACAAGTACAATTTTCTGGAATACTAAAAGGCAAAATTCTGTGTCCCCTTCTTCTACGGAAGCAGAATATATTAGTCTTTTCGAAGGTGTAATATAGGGGAAGCCCCATGACTTAAGTCACTAGTAAACAGTCTAAATGTAATAATTACAAGCCCAATTTTAATATATGAAGATAATAATGGTTGCATTACAATAACCACAAATCCAATCAGTAATAACGAACTAAACATATTGATACTAAATACCATTTTGCGAGCTAACAAATTGTTAACAAACATATAATGCTTAAATATATTCCCACAGGCGAGCAGCTAGCCGATGGATTTACCAAACCATTACCTTCCACAAAATTCATAACGATAAGAAGAAATATTGGATTGAAATAATATGTTTATATATCTAAACATGAATTTAATTTTGAAATGTAATCATATAATATTATAATGTAATTCAATACTTAAGTTTGTATGAATGAACAATTACTATTCTCTAAAACAATTATCCTTTATATTACCACCCCATGAATATAACACATTTTTTTTATAAATATTTTAACATTTATCCATTTCAGTAATTTTATTTTTTTGGTCTGATTGGGTTTTCCTGGGTTTCCCATGTATGGTGCGTAAATAGTTTAAAATGCCTGAAACGATGTAATGTCTAGAGAAATAACTTACTCGTATTTATAAAACATTTATTTTATTATTTTATTATTATTATTCATTGAGAGTCCATGATTAAAAGCAGTACTATTTCGAGCTGTTAATTTTTCACATTAAAAAGAGTGTTCTAATAGGCCTAAAATGGTTTCCAAGATACGTCTTTCCAAAGGTCCCCAATATTTTGATGTTTTTAACTCAAAAAGCTGTTTTTGAGGGTTCTTGAAGTGCCTTTGGCTGTGATGATCATACGTAAAAATTGGTCCAAAGGTGAGTGCAATACGCTCAATTTCCTATAAATGACCTCTCAAATTTAAGCATTTTCAAACATGTTTTGAGTCTGTTTCGCAGGAAGTTGTTCGAAAATAACTTCCGCCGTAGTAAAAATGAACTATATTAAAAATAAAGAGGATAAAATTATGCGTAAAACAAAAAAAAATGTTCCTGATGTCTTGATTGTATTCAAAATACTCCATCGCAAACAATCCAAATTTATTGATATTTTTATTTCATATACATTTTTTATTTATAGAGATTGAGTATTTTAACCACTTGTGCATGTGATCATAAGGGATAACAACACTTCAAGAAATTTGCAAAGTGTGATTTTTGGTTAAGTATAACAAAAAGAGATTATTTTGGAAGGTTAGGAGTAGAAGTACTACATTCTTTTATCTTTTATCCTATTCTATTTCAATTTAACACATTTTCACTTTGAATGTAGTTAAAAAACTGCAATCTTGTGGAACAAGTTCGAAAAATTAACGAAAATGCTCTACTTTAATATATCGCAGCTCGCGCCCTATTCAGTTTAGGCAGTTATTATTTTTTTCCTTGATTTGATAAGAAATTGAGTGTATTTTAAGTCACCTTTGAAATATTTTACGTAAAATCACTGGGACAACACCAGCTCAAGAAATGCAAAAAAATTTCTTGGCTTAACAACGGCAAAAAATTGGATTTTTTTTTAAAGGCTGTATGTCAGGAACTATTAGGAACTAGGTCGTTCTTTTTCTGTTTTTAATTTTACCGTTGCGTTGTGTGCAAAGGATTTTTTTCACTCAACGGTTTTACGCAGACATTTATTACTGCAGAGGACAGATCACGATTTAATAACAAATAGTATAATATATTAACGATAAACATTTTGTTAATTTTTCCTTTTTCTTTTTGGAATTTTTATTATTTAATTATATTTTGCTCCAGAGAGTCAAAGCTTTCATTTTGATTCTAATATTTAGAAGAAAATTTCATTAAGAGGGAACTAATAAATAGTTGTATTTGCTATAGTAACTGGTGTATGTCCACCGGACGTTTGTTGAGTGAAAACACTTCAATGAAAACGGCCACCACCCGGCAGCTGTGATAATACGTCAGGTCATCAGGTGGGCAGGGAGGATCGGGAGAAGGCTTCTTTCAAACAGGGAGGGCATCGCCCGAAGGATCAATTTATGTATTTTAATAACAATTTGTTCCTTATATTTATGAATAAATGTCATGGGGGTATTGAGAGAACTCAGCTGGTAAATAAAAAAGTATGATGTTGCCATCTACATAACGTTGTAGATGGTAAAATATGTATATGTATAGTAAAATATGTTATATTATTATTCCACAATACTTCACTGGAGCAAAAGTAGGTAGTTTACTAGAACGGTTAAAATTAAATACCACGTCAATAGTGCGAAATAAATAATAAATTTGCTCCTTGACATTTGATTTTCGTGTAGAAATAAGTAAGTCGTTGAATTTGTTGTTAGTGTTGTTAAGAGGCTAGACTTCTTTAGAATTTTCGTATATTTTTTGTTATTTCAAGTTTAACCTGGTGGATAAATTCTATAAAACGTGTATAATTTTTTTTTGGGAAAATCGCTCGAACTTGTCAAAAGGTTGACCTGCTCGCTCACCAGATCTAAGCATTTTAGATTTTTTTGTGTGGGGTTATGTGAAAGAACGAGTTTTTTATACCCCTTACACTTCAAATTTTACAAAATCGTATCCGCAAAGTTTTTGTAAGTATAACTCCTGCTATGTTGCGAAATGTTATGTGAAACACCATACCATTGACCGAGCCAGATAATGTCAAGAAGAAGGGGAATACACTTTGAACATTTGCTACCATTTAATTAAACTTTTAATGTTTTTTATTGTTAAAATAAATAATTTCGGACAGCACACTTCTTTTATTTGCAGCGTTGTTTTGTTGACAAAATGAATGTTTTGAATCTAGTTTTATTCAATTTCCACGGCACACTTACTTGATAAGCGTATTTTCTCGATATTTTAATTATTATCCACCAAAGAATTTGTGTATTTTCGATTTGGAGGTATCAATGGATTTGTCGTGAGAATTAGTATTTAACTACTGGGTGTCTAAAAGATGTTGCCATTTGAAAAAGTTGACATAATTACAAATTAGTGATTTCGGAAATTTTGGTTTGTCGTAGCTACTAAACCAATTCGAAAAATCTCATGTTTACATTTTTCTCTTATTGTTTTGGTCCATTTGATTGATCTGAGTGCATTCACTGTACTCTAGATGCAAAATAAAAATAGCCATAAAAAATGAAGTAGTCTCAAAACTTTTAAAATTACGCAGTCGTACTTAAATCGTCTCCGGAATATCTAAAAATGTTAAAATATACAGGCTGTTCCCTTTAATATTTCAAAGTTGGAGTCATTTCCGGGGAAACCGGAAGTGATGGAAAAGTGTCAAATTATGAAAAATTGGTATATATTACCCCTGCCAAATTTAAGACATATCTTGAAAACTCTGGAAACTATGGCCTGTCTAATGGTTCCGTTGACACCCGGTAGGTATCTTTTATTATTTTAGCAGTGTTTGCGTTTAAATACGATAAATTCGCACGATGCCACACTTTGCACGCTTTCTGTGTACATACTATAAAAGATGAACATGATTAATTATATTTTATTCATTTGCTTTCATCATGATTAAAAAATATTATTTAGATATTAAGCAAATTACAATCTTATTTAATATGAAATTATCTACTTTCTGTATATTGGTACCTTAATGTGGTCACACCTCCGATTAAAGAACTTATATCTAGATACATAATTGTACTGATTTGTAGTTGCTGAGATAGTTACAATCTAAGGCACTTCTTCCCATAAGTTCTTGATTGGCTAGTCGAATTATTCGGTAAGTTCGATTATCATAATCTCAGTTTGACACTTTTGACAGTGTCCGCCATTAATGTTAATAAGTGTTTTTCGTGTTTTTCGATCCAAATGTGGTGAAAAAGTCTTTTTATTTTAAGTTGTGATTTGCTTAATACCTAAATAATATTCTCTATTCATATTTACACAGTTTAGTGACAATATATTTAGTGCAAAATGGTTAAATGCTGTGCCGTTTGCAGAAAGCAGTTTAGAAAAGAAGAAAATAGGTCGTTCCATAGTAGTAACATGATGAAGTTCAGTTTACAGTTAGTAATAAAGTGAATAGCAATTAAATTTTAATATCCTTTCAATACATATTTATCTTACTGTATTATCTTACTGTAATATGTATGTATGCCTACATCACGTTGTATAAAGAGACGGTAATGCAGGAATTGCAATAATTTATTTTAATGAAAATATTTACCATTCTACACGTTTTCTACACACACAACGCCACTGTTGCCTATGGGATGTGATGTTCATCTGTTCTTTTTAATGGACATATAATGTGACTACGTTAGGAGCAAACAAGGTATCTAGATATAAATTCTTTAATCGGAGGGTCACACTAATATACGACTTACGTAATAGTATATTACGTAATGAGTGATGTAAGAAGCATATTACGCACGAATGGAAAAGTTGCGCACGATGCCGCGTAGCGGCGAGTGCGTATTTCCATGAGGGCGTAATTGCCTTACAACTCGAATTATGTACTATACTTTACCTACGATCATATTTATTTAGTTATTCAGTAAAATCTGGATTTAGTTTACTCGTCAACAATATTATTCAACAAATATTATGTCAGTTTTGACAGCGTTTGGAAATTAAGTAGGCGCATTTGTTCTTTTAAACCCCGCGTCAGCGATGTAAGCCACCTATAATTGCGTGTCCCGTGCGTTTTGTTTACCGTGCGATTTGTTTACAGTGCGTTTTGTTTACAATATGTAAAATTCAACTTACATAGATGGCAGGTAGTGTGTTTTTTACTATTTACAGTAGTGATCGTAGGTAAACACTTTAAAACACTCACTATTAGAGAACCAATCAAAACAACCACTTTTCTAGCTTATACTGATGAAGTATTGAATTACATGGTAGGATTAATAGCATTTTAGAGCAAAAAATACATTCAAAATATTTAAATCATTAAATTTATTAAAATTCAGATTCTATTTCTCATTAGTAGAGTATAAAAACATTTAATTCATTATTTAGAAACCTATTCTTGATTTATTTTTATAATTAATTATTAATATTTTTTTTTAAAGAATTTTCAATATGGTTTTTGCTTTAGAATCCTATAATATAATTTAATACTTCGTCGATATTGGCTAGAAGAGTAGTTGTTTTGGTTCTCCGGTAATGAATGTTTTAAAGTGTTTACCTAAGTAGTATATTAGCGGACCAGATTAAAGTATAAATATACAGAAAGTAGATAATTTCATATTAAATAAAAAAGTGCGAATGACTGAATTTAAATAAATGATTGAAGTATTTTCAATATATTTTTTTTGCTTTAAAATGCTAGGAATCCTATCACTTCGTCAGTATTACCTAGAAGAGTTGTTATTTTCTCAAATAATGAGTGTTTTAAAGTATTTACTTAACTAGTATATTGGCGTGATCAGTTTGTGCAGAAAGTATTAAATCATATTATATTAAATAAAAAAGTGTGTAAGTTGTGATTTGCTAATTACTAATAAACCGGAAAATGTGGAAAAGTGGTGGAATAGCACCGATTTGAAAAATTCCTTTTTTCACGTGTTCCCTAGACCACCAGGAACATTCATCAGCATTGGCGTCTGCATTAACTCCGAGGATAAAAAAGTTAGGGGGGTTTGAAGTGCCCCAAAAAGTAGCTGTCATAAAAAAAATTATAAATTAATATTTCGCCTCAGAAATGGACTCTAGGGGGTTTTTTGGCTCGCTGATCACGATTCCGAGGTACAAATTGAGAAATTCCATATTCCAGTATGGAATTCGTGCAATTTTTTTAAAGAAAATTCCACTTTTCGGGCGGAAATTTAATTATGAATATTGTGCTGCGGAAGTGTGCTTTAGAGGGTTTCTTGTGTCGCTGATCACGAATCCGATCCAAATTGAGCCATTCTATATTCCAGCGGGAATACGCAATTTTTCGTGTCGAATTTCACTTTGAAGAAAAAAATTATGTATGAATATTACGAGTATTTCAAAATAATTTTTCAAGTCAATTTTGCTGTGAAGATAAAAGTTATGTATGAATATTACGAGCATTTCAAATTAATATACACGCCGATTTTATATTGTGTTGATACAAAAGGTGGTATTCTGTGTGATAAAATAGTTCTTAATTTATCATTATTTTTTTATATAATTTACACCATCTAAATCAATCTAACTGGTAATTCAGGATTTGTTGGTTCTTCTTCAGTGTCACCTTCATCTTCCTATATTTCAGCCGAACAAATCGATTCATTTTCCGCTACGTCTACAGCTCTAGGTGCCTCGCAATAATTGCAGTTGTTTCCTTGACAAAATTTACAAGTTTGAGGGCAATATACGCCATTCTTGCGACAACCGCAAGCTGCTCCGCATCCAGTTTGGCAACCACACATTATAGCATCTATTATCTTTGGTGCAGGCGGTTCGGTCATCCTTACGGGATGCAAGACGCCGTTTCAGGATGTCACAATTCACTCTTACCATTGCCCTTGATCAGCATCCTCGAAAATAAGGATAAACGTCTTCAACATTAAAAAAATAGGAAACAATTTTATACCCCCCTGACAGGGTATTCAACCTCCAAGGGCGGTCGCGGTCTACTACCATCTGTTATATCCCCATGAGAAAACAAAGAATCCCTGCAAAAATAGTCGATGCCACGTTGTCATATCAGAAATATCCAAAAATGGGTGGTTTTTTTGTCGTTTCAGGGGGTGCGCATGACTAAACACTTTTTCACCCTATTGTTCGTGTTCAGCACGCTCGAAAACGAGGGGAGGAATAGGTTTCATAACTTTAAATTTAATTATATATTATATACACACACAAACACACAGAAATATGTGCACAGATATAAACAAATACCTATACATATAAAAAAACAGACAAATCTAATCAACAGTACTTCTGATGAGACATTTGGAATTACTTGAATTAGACCACGAATTCGTATTCAGTGACCCAAACGATATCGCAGAGCACATTTTCGAGGAAAAACGTTCATATTTAATTTCTTTCTGAAAAAATGGAATTTTCCATGGCACGAATTTCATTCTGGAGTATGGAATTCCTCAATTTGGACCTCGGATTCGGATCAGCGACCCAAAAAAAACCCTAGCGCACACTTCCGCAGCACAATATTCATATTTAAATTTCCGCCAGAAAAAGTGGAATTTGCATCAAAAAATGGCACAAATTCCATACTGAAATATGGAATTGCTCAATTTGGACCTCAGAATCGTGATCAGCGAGCCAAAAAGCCTTCTGGAGCCCATTTCTGAGGCGAAATATTAATTTATAAATTTTTTTAAGACAGCTACTTTTTGGGGCACTTCAAACCCCCTTAACTTTTTTATCCTCGGAGTTAATGCAGACGTCAATGCTGATGAATGTTCCTGGTGGTCTAGGGAACACGTGAAAAAAGGAATTTTTCAAATCGGTGCTGTTCTACCACTTTTCCACATTTTACACTTTTTTCCGGCTTATTAATTGAACTATAATAGTATATTGTGTATTTAGGTGTGAAAGCAATACATTCCCGGACGACGATGCAAATTGTTGCAAACAAGCATCGAAGTCCGGGAATGTGCTTTCACACCGAAGTACACATACTATTTTTTCTGAAATCACAATAAATATTATTATAAATTAAGGAATTTGTATTAATGCATAACATTTCTTCATTACAATCTAACTGCTTACTAATAAATGCAATTTTAACGCGAGTTGGTTTGTCTGCGTGTATTCATTTATTGTCTAAAATATATATATAAAAAACCGTACGGGAATGTTACTTTCCCGGCCTAGGCCGGGAAATTAACATTCCCGTACAGTTTTGTTGATCGTTACTTGGCAACGGATCTTTTCCGGTCTGTTTTAGGATAGTTTCTTAGCAACGGACTAAAATACTGGAATTGTGCATTTTTCGATCTGAAATCGCGCCGAAAATGTAGACATTGCCTATCGATTTCAGAAAAATAATATTTTCTATAGACATCTGCTCTTACTGACTTTTGTAGAAAATTTAAGTCTCTTCAACTTTCCTCTCCTTTTCATATCTCTTACCATTTCGGCAGCACTTTCATTTTAATGTGGACATTGTCTTCCATATATATGGATTGGCCTCCATACGTAAGCAGGAATTTTGAATTTCGGTGTCGGAAAGACTTTAAGCTCCTAGCTCATCGGAAAGTACCTTGGTGTTTGACAATAATGTCAGTAATCTGTAGTTTTCACACAAAATATAACTGAAATGAAGTCAATCAGATCCTGAGGAGGGTTAAAATCATTGATTAACACTATATTATCTTCTACTAACGTCAAAAAAAGAGCGAACTCTACATTCGACATGCAAACCAAGTTGACATCGTCGGGAGACAACTAACATCAGCTTTCGCCTTTTCATGTTGACAAAAACTAATACAAAGTTAAAACTTTAGCATTTAGGTGCCAACTGAATGTGGATTTTTTTTATTTAAAAATTATTGGTCGAAAAATTTTTAGTACTATTTTTAAACTTACAAAAATAATTATAGTTATAATTAATTAATTATATTTGTATTGTATTGTACTTTTCTAACATACCGTTTTTTTTTTCAGGTAAGTTCTTTTCAAAATAAAAATGGAGATATTACAAATAGGAAATATGGAAATATGGACTTTACAGGAAGTGGTAAGTTTGGAACGTTTATCAGAAGGTATTTTGTGAATTTTCCTAAATTAAAATTAATTTGTTTTTATCTAAATATGATTAGATTATGATATAAGTCGGCTCTGTTGTACTTAACTACGAATCAAGGTAACTATACAGTTCTCGATATGAGGTTATTGTTTAACATACTATATCTAAGAAACTAAGTCTAAGAAGTAAAACCCGCAATTATTAAGAAACAGTGGGGGTGTCAGTAACGGAGTTAATTACAAAATTAAAGTCAGTTACTTGGTGTAGGATATAAAAAAAAAACATTGTTTGTGAACCTGAAACGGTAACTAAAATTTTCTTCAGAAAAATGAGAATTTAAAATTTTCCGATTTCAAACATCCGCCAAACAAAATTCTAAGCTACATAATACTTTCATTAACACATTTTAAAAGTGTCGATTGCTATCTTTACATAAACATTTTTAGAGTTACATTAATGTCTTCTATTTTGATTAGCAAGTTGGATTGAAAGGTGTGATCCAGTGAAATAGCCTTTCCGCTCACCAGAAATGAATCCTCTGGACTTCTCTTTATATTATTTCATGTGAATTTAATATATGCTCGTTAAATATACAGTATTCATTCTTGTTATAAATACTTTCAAAGGCTCATTACTTGGTGACAGATAACGGCATAGGCGCCGTAACCACGGGGTCTGCGGAGCTTGAGCCCCCTTAGCATGCTGTAATTTGAATTTTCTATGCATGTGAATAAAAATTTAAACAAACAAATCATCAAATATTCGATTCGTCCTGCATTCCCAATTTTCATGCTGAGGCGAGATTAATGAATATTTATATTTGACGTTTTTCTGTTGATTAATTTTTAAAGATTTTTTTGGTATTACTTTCTTACCTTTTGAATATTAGTACTGAAGGTTAGCGAGGCATTGGAATTGTCGCGAAATTTTTTCAGGATACACTAATTTAGACTTTAGAGTTGTAGAATATGAATCTGAAATTAGTTTTCAAGGCAAATGCATAGTCTTTCAAAAAGAAAAGAAATATTTCAACCATAACAAGCACTCTATAAATACAAACACTAAAGACACCTTGAATTTCGGCTTATTCGGATTTCGTGTTCATAACGAAAGTATTTTTCAGAAGAATGCTTCTTTTACATACGGCAGAAAAATGCCTTTTTTATAGAGAGTACTTCACGATTTACCAAAACGCATATATGTATTTGATACATACATCGCACATCCCGAAGAAATGTGCAATGTAAAAAGTGCATTTTACAGAAGCCCAAAAACTACATTTTAAAATTCTTAAAGATTAATAGTACACATTCTATTGTATCTAAATAATCATAACTTGTACTGACCTAAAGACAATTATACTACAATAAACTTAGTACTATTTTCTTCAGGCACACAAAAAAATAAAGGTCATGTACTTTTTTACGGACTATCATATCCATATGTATTTTGGGGCGCTGAAACCGAATCCGAGGTCAGAATTGTCACATGTCGTTAATATTTTCATGTAAACTCAAATAACAGCTTGGAACAAGCCTGAAACTGAGTAAAAAGTAAATCGTGCGATTGAACGAGTTGGCCCATGTTTTTATACGTATTTTGGGGAGCTTAAATCGAATAGTTACACGTCGTCAATATTTTCATGTAATCTCAAAAAACAGCTTAGAACAAGCCTGAAACCGGGTAAAAAGTAAATTGGAAGATTAAACGTGTTGACCCTTGTTTTTATGCGTATTTTGGGGCGCTGGAACCGAATTCGAGGTTAGAATTGTCACATGTCGTCAATATTTTCATGTAATCTCAAAAAACAGCTTAGAACAAGCCTGAAACCGGGTTAAAATGTAGATTGGGAGATTAAACGAGTTGACCCATGTTTTTATTACGTACTTTGGTTTGCTGAAACCGAATCCGAGGTCAGAATTGTCACAAGTCGTCAATATTCGAACTATGCTAAGGGATGAAGTATTGTTACCAAGATGAATGACGTCGAAAAATCTGCATAGTTTCAAAAACAGTTTTTTGGAATGTTTAATGAATGTAAAATTACATTTCCTAGATTCTCATGTTGATTACTTCCCAGAAAATCTCGAAGATTATACCGAGGAGCAAGGTGAAAAGTTCCACCAAAGTGTAAGAAAGATGGAGCGTCGCTACCAGGGAAAATGGGGCGTAAGTACGATGGTCGATTACTGCTGATGCTTAAGAGAGATTTGCCAAACAGTGGCAAGAAAAGGAAGAGAAACCCACTGCATAGGTCTTTGGAGTCAAAAAGAGTACGATATCACAGGAAGAAATAAAGAGCGATTTTTTACGAATTCTCAAGGGTCTAGATTTTGTCGACCTATTTTTATCTTATAAACGTAATTTGAGTTAGTTTTCACAGGTTTTTTGAGCCTGCGTCAAAATGTAAACGTTTTAACGTGTGAATTCCATTCCGACACATATTCGATTTTAATGACCAAAAATACGTGCTGGTATGATGACTTGCTCATTTAAATTTTTTTTATTTTATCTGAACATGCATTTTTGATCATTTTGAGATTTTTCTGAGGTCATGTCAAAATCCTAATAAGAAAATTCTGATTCGGTTTCAGCGCCCCAAAGTACATATACAAACATGGGTAACTCGTTTAATCCTCCGATTTACATCTTACCCGGTGTCAGGCTTATTCTAAGCTGTTTTTTGAGCTTATATGAAAATATTGATGACATGTGACAATTCTGACCTCGGATTCGGTTTCAGCGCCACAAAGATATAGATATGATAGTCAGTAAAAAAATACATAATCTTTATTTTTTTTTGTGTGCCTGTGTTATTAGCGCATGCCTGCTAAATACCACGTAACGTTGGTGCCTCAAGATGTAATAAAAAAATTCATTTTATAAATACATACTATAATACTTTAAAACTTTTACTATAACTAATACTACAAAAAAAAAGTCGAAACCATCTTCAACCATCCCCAACGGCCAATAGCTCTGAGTTCATGTATACAGCTTTTTAAAACTGTTAATGTAAGTAATACAATTTTAAAAAATTGCAGCCATCTACAAGAGGGAAAACCAACCTGATCTGAACAACTAACTGTTAAGTATACACAGATTTTTAAAATGTTTAATACAAATACTTAATACAAAAAAAAGTTACAGCCATCAATGTCGACCTCTTAAATTAATCAAAAATGACATTGGTACCTTTTCTTTCCTGCTAAAATACAAATACATTTCAAAACCTGAGAGGCAAAAATCGCTTGATGATTTTGCTCCATAACTTAGGCACAACTTTGAAGACTGCGGAGATGTATGTGTGGAAAAGCTATTTTGTTCTGAAAAGCGCTTACACTGTGAACAAGAAATCCGAATCGGTCGGAATTCAAGGTATTTTTAGTGTTTACATATAGAGTTCGTTCTGTGGCAGAAAGTTTCAAAAACATTTTTTGTCTGAAAAACTGTATTTGCATTGAAACTAATTTCAGATTCGTGATTTACGACCCGAAATTAGCGTATTCTAACAAATATTTTCATGTATAAAAAGGATTGTTAATTTCAATTTTTAATAACAGACATTTGCATTTTTTCAGTGCGGTAGGTACGGTCCAGAAGCATCTCTCCTTATTTCCCAACGATTCGCTAGCTCGCCCTCCCTAATTGCAAATTGCATATCTTCTCGATCCGACCCTGTTTTCTGGGCGTGTGGCCGGAGCCGCGATCTCTTAAAGCTGAGCGACCATTCCAGTCAGACGTATCGCGTGCTATCCGTGCTATCATCGTTTAATTGCGCGTTATCCCCTTTAATCTCTTAATAGCTTGTGTGGTTTTTGTCACTTTGTAACATTTAAGTGTTTACATTGCCTTATTTCGCACTGGTTATTCTATATTTTCCGATTTTACATCCGTTAACACGTCATTAATTTTGGGGTGTTTCTGGAAGCTATGGTCCACCAGATTTTTCCGTACAATCTACCTAAATATACCTATAGTCAAAAACATTCTTGTCAAGACCCTCACGTTTGAACATCATTGATATAAAAAAGGATACATCAAATTACTAATAGTACCTTTTTAAAAGCACACTTAAATAATGGTACATTATTGCAAAATACGTTGCGATATGCACGTTATTTCAAAACCTTCAATACAAAGAAGCACCAAACCAATAATATGAACTCTCTCCGTGTGGAGCTCTTAACTAGCAGAGTTTTAGACAATCTCTTACTCTTCGAAACAGTACTTCGCTATTGTTATTCTCATTGTGTGACTTCAGTTTTTTACAGGTTTTGTTGATTGATTTACCAGCGTGCGGTGGGCATTGCTGCCACTCCCAGGTATACAGCTGGGCCTGCTACGTCCACGCGGGGTTGGACTAAGGTCATGCTTGTTGCGAGCAGCGAGAGCCACATGACGCATGGTAAAGGAATGTGGGATGGGAGGTGTAGGTATTTGTGAGATGCGTTACCGCATTGTGTCGTGAGGAAGCGTTCAAGCTCCCTTTTTTGTGTTTTTTGTTCTGGACTTCTGCCACTTCTGGGTCTTCTTGTGAGAGATGTTGCCGCGTTGTGTCGCTGCTGTTGGTGCTCCTCTTTTTGTATTTCTGCTTCTACAAATCATTTTCTGAGTTTTCCGATTCCTCCGTTTCTGATTATGATAGAGTATATATCGCTGTGATTTCTTTGTGGAATTCATTTTTTCTCTCGCTTTTATTTCCCAGTATGTTTGGTCCTTTCCCAGTTTGTTTATGATCCTCTCGTTTGTTGTTTTCCATTTGTTCTCCCTACTTTTAATTTGCTGCTGTTCAATGTTAATGCTTTCTTCAGTAGATGTGTTGGGTCCCTTCTTTGGACATATCCCCAGTACTTCATTGCGTACATTTCTATCCTTTTTGTAATTGTCTTCCCTTCTAGTAGTGTTGATGTTTTATGTCGCTGTTTTCGTCCTGTTGTTTTTGTGAGTAGTTGAATGATGTCTCTTTCAGCTCTTCTCAAACTTCTTTTGTTGGCTTTTGTTGTTGCCGCGTTTTTAACTTCATATGTCATCGTTGGCAGTATGATGGCTATGTACAGCCGTTTGGTCAGACCCCGTGATAGTTTGTTTTTCTCGATGAACGGTATAATTGCCCTTGTAACTCTGTGCTGTTTTTATTCTCTCCTTTACTGTTTCTCCCCTTTTCAGTTAGTTCGTCAGATATGTTCCTATGCATTTCAGTTTGTTCGTTGTTAAGAAGAACGGATACAAAATAGGCGACTACTCCCTAAGAGGGAGTAGTCGCCTATTTTGTATTCTTCCCCACTGGTCCGACTCTCTCTTGTTAGACTTTTTTTGAATTTTATTTTCAGCCCAGAAGTGTCCAGATGCGGTTTCATATTTTCTAGGAAGTTGAAATTTGTTGCTCTTCTGCGACGATTAGGTCATCGGCATATGCTAGTACGATTGGGGTTCTTAGTATTTCCGTGTCTTCGTTGTTTCGTACTACTTGGTCTAGGACCGTGGTGAATAATCGGGGGGATAGGGGGCATCCTTGTTTGACTCCTCTGTTTTTTTTGTCTGGTTTCCATCATTTGTCCCAACCATTGTATTGCAGTTGTTTCATGAAGATGCCTTTATTATCTTGTTTATTAGATAGTGCGGTACTCCTTTGTTATATAGGGTGTTAACTATGGCCTTGTGACTGATGGTATCGAATGCCTTTTGGAGATTTATAGCGACTATGTGCAGTTTTGTCCTTTCTCTTAATTTTTCTTCCAATATTTTTCTGGTGGTGTACATGTGGTCGTCCGTTGATCTGCCTATGGTGAATGCTGTCTAGTAGTCTGGTGGTCTTCCAATGTACTTGTCTAGTTGCTCGAGCAAGAATTGTGCGCAGTATTTGTATCCTATGCTGCAGAGTGTTATTCTTCTGTGGTCATCTATACTCTGGCGAGTTGGTTTTTGGGAGGGGTATTTGTATGGTCGTGCTCCATTCCGTAGGCAGAGGAGTCCACACTCTGGTGATGATTTCTAGGGTTTGTTCCTTTAGCCTTTCCTTCCGTACCGTAGTGTAAATAAAAATTCTTTTTTGATAATTTCTTTTCATCGGCAAAAAGTCTGAATTCTCCTCTTCCGATTCCAAATTAGTATTGACACCTTGAGCCTTCATATTTTTCCTGGCTTGTACTTCAGTTAGAGTTTCGGCAGTTATCCAAGGTTGTTTTACATTTCTACGTATCTCACTTGGTGTTTTCTGCATACTGCTCGTATGATCTTTTCTTTTACAGAATCTCACAGGGCATTTGAATCTTCGTTATTTAGTGGATTAGCTTCGCGTATATATTCCTATATTTATCTTGAAAAGATAGGCCATCATTTATGATGGGCAGACCTTTTTCTATTTACCTTCGACACGTTTTCAGCTTCACCTAGAAAGTGTACATGAGCTGCTGGCAAGGTTGGCACGTTTAAAACAATATTTTAAACAAAGTGTTTAAAACATTGCACTGTGTTTTAAACAAATGTTTAAAACATATTTAATACACAATGCGATGTTTTAAACAACTGTTTAAAACACAATACGATGTTTTAAATAAATGTGTTATTTTGGAGTTTGTGGAAAAGCAGGAAAAGTGCCGATCATGGTCCATTCCGATAAAAAATTCCGATATAGTGGTCACATGCACTAAACTGAGCATTTTATTTGCAGAGTGGTGTAAAATCCATTTAAAAGCGCCATCTGACATCAAGTAGTAGTGGCGACATAGTGTGCCTGGCACCATTTAATTTTAGTTGAATATAGTTTTAAACATTTTAAACCTGTTTTAAACATGTTTTAAACATACCATTTAAAACTAAAAAAAAAACATGTTTTAAACAAAAAAAACTGTTCAAAACAAAAAAAGCTGTTTTTTTTCCAACCCTGGCTGCTGGTGGTCTGAACTACAGCCAGCACCAGATAAATTTGCAGGTTTGCAGTTGAAGTTCTCCACCAATTTCCTATCATATTATAGTCAATCTGATTTCGAAATCTACCGACAGGTGACAGCCAAGTGCAAAGAAGCCATGTATATTAGAATGCAATATTAACTGTCGTGTAGATATCGTCTAGGTAGAGCTAAATTAGTGTTTACCCCTTTCGTTTCGTTCTCTGGTAGCAAATTTGCTAACAACAACTCGCAAGTGATAGTCGTCTTCCAGTGTGAAATCGACTTTGGCGTTGAAATCGTCAATAGCAATGGTAATTTCCTTGTTTGGAATAGTGTGGAGTAAGATTTCTAGATCTTCGTAGAAGGCCTCCAACTCGTCCTCCTCAACAGCTGTTGTAGGTCATATACTTGTACCAAATTTACTATTGTTGGCTTGGTATTGATTCTTAGGGAGTTTATCCGATCACCGATACCTCTGTATCCGAGAACTGATCGAGTTATTTCCTTATAAATTTAAAATCTTATTCCATGCCGGCTCGTATTCCCGGAGAAGCATATCATGCTTCCTGTGTCGTGGATCAGAAATGTCCAGAGTCCCTGTATAAGGCATCTCGGAAAGATCTGTCTTTTTATATTTGAGTTTGCGAGCAAAGTTTTTCAGGCTGTAAGAAGTCCTCTTACATTTTAGGTTGGTAGTTGGGCTTTGCCGAGAATTCATTATCCATAATAATAGATAGCTTTGCCCAAGGAGCGGGTTCTATTCTTGAAAAAGTTCTTTAAGTTACATTTACGCTTGAAAACTCAGCTTCAAAAGCAGATGCGTTTGAAAGTTGCAATTTTTGACGCAGGCGCCGTTTGTTCTCGCCTTTCCAGTGTGTTTTTTAATGAATGAAAAATTTGGAAACGTCGCATATTTGTTAAGTGACGGAAATCTATGCCACTTGCCACTTCCATCTGTTATATAACAAAACTAAAATTATGTCGCAGAAATAAAAACAAATTCTTGTAGAATTTAAGAAGAAACACCCTCTTTTCTAAATGGCAAACAACGTTTACGTTAGAGGAGAATTGTTAAAAGAAAATTAAAAATATGTATATCAAATGTTTGTGGTAATAAAAATGTAGTAGATGTTTAGTTCTTATTATGTCTTCAATAGACAAAAGTTTAGATAAAAATGATCGTGCATCTTGTAGAATACTAATTACAGATTACAGTCAGAAGTGGCTCATTCATGATGTGATATAATACCTATTAATCACTTTCACAATAACAAATTATAAAAAACTAGAAGAAACTGTAAGAAAACACGCTTTGCATCTACTTAAATATTTACATTAAAATTTTAACCTAAAACTGTACAAAATTACAGAGACATACGCTAAATTCAGTCTGATTAAAACTAGTTGAAAAATTGCGTTCGATCAAAAGTTGCATTCTATCTAAGTTCGGTAAATTACTGTTCGTTTTTAAAAACCGTACGCTCAAAAATTGGTTCCCTGGTGGGCCAATTCCCAGCTCCCAGTAGCTAATTTCACATTGAGAAAAAAATGTTGGCACTCACAGAGACTATTCTTTGGTATAAAAATTACAAGTTTCAGAACATTTTTTTTTGAAAAGCACCAGTTTTGGTCCGTTTTTGGAGAAAAGTCCAATTTTTGGCCAAAAATCTGGAAAATGGGCAAACAGAAAATGTTGGCATATGGTTTTCCAGTAGTGAGCATTGACAACGAAAATTTTCCATCTGGTCAGAAAGTGTTTTACTACGTTCCAATTTTGGCCATAATTGATGTCGCCAGTGCTGCCAATTGCACGGAGAAAAAATGTTGGCATATATCGAAAGTTAATCACAAAGATACCCTCTTCAACTAATACCAAGCCCCAAAGTGTTATACTATGTTCCACAATTGAATATTTTCTGGGGCGGCTAACGCCAAAACGGTCAGGGGGAGGTCTGACTCACATAAGATAAAATCCTCAGAAAAATATTTGCTAAAACATAACAGCAATGCCAACATGTTATATCCCAGGCCCGATATATGTAGCTGTCTCCTAGACTACTAAATAATGTAAAATTTACTATACAAAAAATTCAACGAATTCAATACATTTTATCTTGATTTTTTTTTACGCTGCAAAATTTTTTTTTCAAATTGTTGTTTTTGTATCACTTCCAATATATATGTCGCTGGTTAATTTTGACTGTCAGAGTTTATTTACTAGGTATTCTTTATTTACCTAGGTTTAAAATAAACACTACCTTTGTTTAGGTTTTTGACATGGAATATAGAGTATTCCATGTCAAAAATCTTTATTTTTCTGTTTTATATGGTTTTATCTTTTAATCGTAATCGAAATCAGAATTGTACGATTATTGTTTTCATAATCGTAATCGGTAAAACAGATTCCATCGCTACAAAATACCATAATATATAAAATGACTTAAACCGTTCTTTCAACAATGCAGGTCCTTGTAAATGGGGATCCGGGTATTATTATTCTATATAGGCTTTGTAAATAGAAGCATTGTCCTGATGGAGAAAAACAAATAAAGAACTAGTGAATTTGAGGAAAAAAACAATAGAGTATTGTTGTAATTTGACTCTTAATGATTAATTATTGGAAACGGGATTTAAAATTAATGATGAAATGATGGGGAGTTTTAAAGTTATACGTGTTTAAATCACTACTGTCTGTATAGAACTAGTCTCCAAATTACAGTGACAGTTCTCAATTTTTTTCAGATTCTATAATACGTTCCAAAATAACGGGATGTTGCGGTATTAAATATCATTCACTGTATATAAATTAGTTACAAAAAGGACAAGGGTAGATAAGCTATATAATTTTCGCCCACTAATTTCATAAAAAAGAAGAGTTCTCCTTAAAGTCATTAAGCGTTATTTATTTATAATTGAACATATGATCTTTATGTTTCTGTATGTTTTACATTTGAAAAATAACAGTAGGTCATAGTAATATTATTTCAAAGTGGGCATGTTTGCAGTTTTTTTAGTAATTTTGACCTTTTTCCGAACTTTTAATGTATATTTCAGTTAGATGCGCTCGATGAAACAAGATAAACTATACCTCATTTCATTGTTAAGCATTTAAGCTTTTAAATAATGGTTAATTTATATTGTTTCATCAAGCGCTTCAATGTATAAAAAACAAAATCGTTTCCGCGGGAGTCGTAGTAGTGTCGACGTTGCGTGCGAATTTAAACGTGTCAGCGCTCAAAACCACATATTGAGGTATGTATTGAATAAGAATATGTTTATCCACGACCATCGTATAATCATTGCATTCTACATTTAACAATTGTCAAATAATGATAGTCATTATTCCAACCAAACGTATAATGAACATAATCTGACTAACATATATTTAACCAACCAGGAACTAGTTGTTTTCATTCTAACGCACCTTTGACCAATCAGGAACTAGCAATTTTCATAAGGAAACGGCGAATCCATTTTTCCAAGGTTTCGTGCATATTTTCGTATTTGATGTTTAACACGTCAACGTTTTACTGTAAATGAACTTTATTTTTTCAGTTTTAAACGATTCAAACAGTTAAAATATGCGATAGTCATTACTACGGGAGCCCACCTTAAGTCCCCGTGCACCCCCCCCCCCCCCCCCCCGATCCTTTAGGACAATGTTTTTCATAAAGATTAAAGTCTAAGGAACAATTTAAGACATGTCCAAAAAAAAATTGGCTGCACTTTCAAAATGGCGTCCGTTTAAAAAAAAAATTTGCAAATATGGTTTTTGTCATTTAACACAAAAACTAAAAAAGGTTGAGAAAAAATTTCTACACCAAAAACAAAGTGCATAAAATTTTCTACAATTTTGTTTCTATACAATATTTGCATAGGAGTTACCATTTTCCAGATAAATGGTTCATCTCTTAAAATAAAATATAAAATTCAATATAAAACGTAACACTACGGAAGCCCACCCTATCTGTCCGTGCACCCTCCCGATCCTTGAGGACAATGTTTTTCATAAGGATTAAAGCCTAAGGAACAATTTAAGACATGTCCTAAAAAGAAACAAATTGGTTGCACTTTCAAAATGGCGTCCGTTTAATAAAAAATGCAAATATTGTTTTTGTCATTTAACACAAAAACTAAAAAAGATGGAGAAAAACTTTCTGCACAAAAAACAAAGTGCATAAAATTTTCTACAATTTTGTTCCTATACAATATTTGGATAGGAGTTACCGTTTGCTAGATACCACTGTTACCGTCTTCGAGATAAATGTCTGCAAATTATAATATTATTATTATTATTAATTTTTTTCAGTTTATTTTATTTTATTTTTATGTTAATAATATAATGTTATATTATACGCCTTACAATAATTGTCACAGTTATTTCCTTAAGTGATTTACCGATATATGAATTTCCATGTTTTCTTAATTTTGGACTCATTTATCTGGAAAATGGTAACTCCTATCAAAATATTGTATAGGTACAAAATTATAGAAAATTGTATGCACGTTGTTTTTTGTGAAAAAAGTTTTTGTCCATCTTTTTCAGTTTTTGTGTTAAATGACAAAAACAACATTGGCAACAGTTTTTTTTAACATATGGCCGCCATTTTGAAAGTACAGCCAGTTTTTTTTTAGGACATGTCCTAAATTGTTCCTTAGCCATTAATCTTTATGAAAAACATTGTCCCCAAGGATCGGGCGGGGGTGTACGTACAGCTAGGGGGGCTCCCCGACTACATGGATAAATTATAGTATTCAGTTCGCGTATAATGGCTATTACGCACTCGGATGATTTACGACACGCCTTCGTCTCGTGCCGTAAACACCACCCCCCACGAGTAATAGCCATCATTATATCCAGTTATAACTAATTATTTTCAACTTTTATAGATATAATAATAATAATAATATTTATTGGTGTATATAATAAAAATTGTCCTATGCAATACAGCCAGGGCAATATAAAAAAAAGTATAAATGCAAACATTGTAAAAACAAACAGGTACAGTTATTAATAACAAAGAATAAACAAGAAGAAAAACAAAAATTATGTAACAAAATCATCCACTTTGTAATAATTTTTTCCAGCAATAATTTTTTCAAAAACAAGTAGGCTGTAGAAGTTTTTCATTTTTTTATATCTATTCTTACAATATACAGTGTGTGCTATTTAATACCGCAACACCCCATTATTTTGGAACGCGTTGGCCGATTAAAAATTCTTCTTTGAGATAGTGCTCGATGAGCTTTATTTGACTGTTTTGAAAAATTTGTAATTTCCATATTTTCAAGGCCTACTAAGCTCCTCTAAATGGGTAGAAATTTCGGGATCGACTATTAGGCAATTTTTTATCGGCAAATTGGTCTAATCCATTTTTGAAAAATTTTCATTACGTAGGTACAGCAACCGAATAATGTATAGAAGCACTATTTATTTAAAGAATAACTTTTGTTTTTTCTTCTTCATTTAGTATTTGATGTTCCTTAAGTCGAATGACTACTTTACCTTTTTAGTAAACCTGACTGACTTTTATACAGGGCCAGTCGGAAAGTGAGAAATTTTAAATTTGGCTATTGAATAACAAATACCCTATATGGGGTATCGAGCTAAAATTTTGTATAGACGTATTCGAAACAATTGCGAATCGAATACGCTATCAAATTTTCCGATAAAAAAATTGCCTAATAGTCGATATCTAAATTTTAACCCATTTAGAGGAGCTTAGTAGGCCTTGAAAATATGAAAATTACAAAGGACCCCGCAGAATCCTTATGAGAAATGGCTTTCGGTCAAACTCTTTGAAACTCTGGATTCTGGTAGTTCTTGATGTGTAGAACAAAAGTTCTCAAGGGCACTAAGTCCTAAAAACTCATGGTTTTGAGATATAGCACTCTGAAGTTGGACTTTACGTACATTCCGCAACAGTTAAATCTTTATGGGAAATGGCTTTTAGTCAAACTCTTTGAAACTCGGGATTCTGGTAGTTCTTGATGTGTACAACAAAGGTTTTCAAGGCCACTAAGTCCTAAAAACTCATGTTTTGAGATATAGCCCTGTGAAGTTGGACCTTACGTGCATTCCGCAACATAGTTAAATCTTTATGGGAAATGGCTTTCGGTCAAACTCGTTGAAACTCTGGATTTTGGTAGTTCTTGATGTGTAGAATAAAAGTTCTCGAGGGCATTAAGTCCTAAAAACTCATGGTTTTGAGATATAGCCCTCTGAAATTGGACTTTACGTGCAGCATAGTTAAATCCTGATGGGAAATGGCTTTCGGTCAAACTCTTTGAAACTCTGGATTCTGGTAGTTCATGATGTGTAGAACAAAAGTTCTCCAGGGCACTAAGTCCTAAAACCTCAGCTTTGAGATACAGCTGTCTTAACTATGCTGCAGAATGCATGTAAAGTCCAACTTCAGAGGACTTAGGACTTAGTGCCCTCGAGAACTTTTGTTCTACACATCAAGAACTACCAGAATCCAGAGTTTCAAAGAGTTTGAGCGAAAGCCATTTTCTACAAAGATTTAACTATGTTGCGGAATGCACGTAAAGTCCAACTTCAGAGGGCTATATCTCAAAACAATGAGTTTTTAGGAATTAGTGCCCCGAGAACTTTTGTTCTACACATCAAGAACTACCAGAATCCAGAGTTTCAAAGAGTTTGAGCGAAAGCCATTTCCTATAAAGATTTAACTATGTTGCGGAATGCACGTAAAGTCCAACTTCAGAGGGCTATATCTCAAAATAATGAGTTTTTAGGAATTAGTGCCCTCGAGAACTTTTGTTCTACACATCAAGAACTACCAGAATACAGAATTTCAAAGAGTTTAATCAAAAGCCATTTCCCATAAGGATTCTACGTTTTCAAAACAGTTAAATAAAGCTCATCGAGCACTATATCTCAAAAAAAAATTTTTTTAATCGGCCAACGCGTTTTAAAATAAGGAATACCCTGTGCTAATTTACAGAGGTTCATGGTTTAATTTGAAGATTTGGGTTCCATTATTGAGGTATGAAGAGAGAAGGTTTAATGGATTTTTTCACTCCATACTTACCTAGGTTATTCAAAGGTATTTTATAATCTACCACATCAAAAGTATGGGAGAAATCAATAAATAGTCATAAGGCATATTGCTTCTGATTCACAATTAACTCATGAAACTCAGAGTGTCGACTCCGTTACTCTTAGAGATTCCATGTTGACAGGCCAACAGTAAATTATTTTTGTACAAGCAACTGTCTATTTAGGGCAAGTTCTGTCGTCTATAGTCTAGTTTGTCACCCGTAATTGACATTGGCTCCATATATTAAAAGAATATTATACTGAAATGTTGATAAGCTATTTATGTATAAAGAGACCTTTAATAAAAGCGTACACATTTCAATAAATTAGCAATACATATTTTGTGACATAATTTGTCGTGTAAAAAATGTGCACAGCTAAATATACAGAATCGGAAACTGTTGGTTTTGGTATGGCAGTAAGAGCAAGCGAGAGCGAAGCAAGCAATGATGTACACGATTGTTTTGATGGGGCGTGTCGCTCTTTGCCTCTGCTAGAGTACTGGTAGACGCCTCTATTATGGGCGGTCGGTTAAGTCGTTGAAACTAATGCAATACCAAAGCCAATACTTTTCGATTTTGTATAACTCCTACGTGGAGCATAGGACTTCAGTAAAAGCACGCCAATGGCTGCTATTCTGTGCAACTCATCCATCACTGTTCTTCTCCATGTTCGGTGGTTTCCATGCCAGAGCAGATTTAGCAACGCTATTGTTGGATTTGCGTAGTGTGTGCTCTATCTAAGCCCATTTTCTACTTTTTATTTCTATATCTACTTTCTTCTGCCCTGCTACATGCAGAAGATTGTCGTGTTTGAGGCGATCTGGCCAGAATATATGAAGCATTCTTCATAAGCATTCGTTAAAGAAGACGCAGCTGCTGTGACAGTACCTTCGTCACTTTCCAAGTTTCGCATCCGTACAACAAAACTAATAGTCCACAGTACATCGCCCTTTTTTTTTAATGATTGGTAGGCTGAATTTTCGTGAGTAGCTTCGTTTTGACGAGACGCCCAACTTTTCTCTCTGCGAAAATTGTCGGTAATGGTAGCTAATAGCAAAAATAATTTTTTCTATTTCACCCGAATTAGACAATTCGACAACCTGTCAAATTATTTTGGCAATATATTTTTCATTCATTAAACGTTTGTTAAAGAGTTTGTTTTTCGATTGCCTTGGTTACCTTTGCGCGAGTTAATTATAATAAGCCCCGTGTTTGTCCACAACAACATAATTTGACAGGTTTTCGAATTGTCTAATTCGTGTGAAATAGAAAAGATAATTTTTGCTATTAGCTACCACTATCGAGAATTTTTGCAGAGAGAAAAGTTGGGCGTCTCGTCAAAACGAAGCTACTCACGAAAATTCAGCCTGTTATTAATCATTAAAAGAGAAGGGCGATATACTGTGGACTATAACTTGAGTTGGATTGGAAAACTCGCAATTTTGTTGGGATGGAGTACTATTTAGAACTCCATAGTGGGCCAAGCAAACTAAAAGCTTGTTGAGCTTTTCGTATTCTGTTACGAATGTCAGTTTCTGCACCTCCCACTCTAGGTGATGATATTACCAAGATAGGTAAATTCATCAACATCTTCTATTTGTGTGTGGTTTTGTGTAGCCGTTTGTGCTTGTTGGGCCAGTTCCTCTGCCCACTTTCTGTTATCTTTTCTTGCTGCTCTTTTTACTCTTCCTGTTTACTTCCTGGTATATTCTCTGTTTTTCTGTTTTTTCTTCTATTGATTTAGCTTGTGTGATATCAGATTTCAGTTTCTTTCGTTCATTAATAAGGTTCTACGTTTTATATGTTATCCATTCCCTTCTTTTTTTGTCCTTCCCTAAAGTATGTTCAGCTGTTTGTGACAGTGTTGCTGGAATTGTCTCCCAGTCTCTGCCTTTGCGCAGCTAAAGGTTCCAATAAATCTTTTAAATTGCTGAACCATTTAAGTAGAACTTGTCGTCACAATTCAGTAAAAAAATATTATCAAATAAAAATCAACTAGGTAGGTAAGTACTTATTTTGTTAAAACAGTAAGTATAGTGATGTAAAACTAAGTTGACTTTTTCATCATTGGATGAATAAACAAAATAGATATGTCGTGTTTCCCTGCCATACAGACATTTGGTTTATTTAAGTATACTCAGCCGAATGTATGGACCTGTCAATTGCTATTAGTTGTTTACGATTGGTACCGTTGATTAAATTCACGTGGCCCTGTATTTTTAATGCATCTGCGCGTGGGTCCTTGATGTTCATAATAGAACACACGTGACAAAAAAACAAGGCAGGACAATAGGCGGCAATTCTTTCATTCTGAACCAATTGTGAAAAGCACACAAATATTGGAGCTTTCTTACAGTCACTATTTGTTTTGATTTCCTGGAAAATGTTTCAGAGTTCATGTCACAACAAGATTTCAACCTTGTACAAGGAATAAAGTAAGTATTTTGACTATTTTCAATCGCCAGCAACCAATAGCCCAGTCAGTCTGGGATTCATGCTCGGAGCAAATGTGAATAATCTGCACGCAGTTTTAACCAACTTACCCAAAAAAAGGACGTTCTTAATTCTGCTTATATTTTTTACGTGTCCGTTTGTTTTCACATAACTTATAATGACCTGAATGAGATAATTTTTTTCAAAATTTCTTAAACTCACCACACTCAGTGTGTATGAGTATTTTACTCATTTAAGAATTCATAATTAAAAAACCGATAGTTGTACAAAAAGAAATTAAAGAATGTTTTTTTTATGAAATTAGCTAAATGGAAAACTTAAATTATAATATTTTATACCACTCAAAAGCGGGAGTAGCACCACTAGGACTGTGAAAGGCGTGTGCGGAAGGAGAGAACAGTCCAGAATAACTACCTACTAAATATCATTTTTCCACAGATCAAACAAACCAGATGTTTCACTTAATAGTATTCCCTATGTAACCAGTTTCATTTTTTGTCATGTGACGTATACCTTCCAGGATTCTGCGCAGAAGACATAAACAGAGCAACCTAGCGGTTGACATGGAAGTTAAGACCAGCGAGTATAATGTCGCAGGAGGGAGTGTTTAGTACTGAAATCTCAGAGATGGAAGTCGTCATTAGCTACACCGGTGATATTAATTATTTTGGAATGTGGTGTGTATTGTATTGAAAGTTAGAGTTGTTACTGTTATACATTTAAGTGGCTTTTTGAGTATTTATTAGGTGACTTTTGATTACTGTTACGTGTCATTAGCTCCCTCCTATGATTATACTCGCTGGTTAAGACTGCTTGGTATATGCGCAGATCACTGCACAAATTGGGACCTTCCAGGAGTTAGTTTATTATCTAAACCATGAAACGTCATAAGTGAAACATCTGGTTTGTTTGATCTGTGATTTTTCTTCGTCAAATAGGTATAGTTCCAACAGACACCAGACCGATAGATCGAGAGCCAGACAGATTGAAGCATTGAAAGTTCTTAATTTTCATAATCTACAGGGGCGTACTGGCTGGGGGGCATGGAGGCAAAGTCCCACCGGGCCTAGGCCTATCGGGCCCTTCCACAAGTAAAATTTTTGTAATGTTGCCCGTTCTTGCATGTCAAAAACATTTTTTTTCCGATTTTCTCCTCTTCCCGCTCATCAATTGTCATTTTTGAGGAAACATTTTTTCCGATTTTCTCCCCGCCCCTCATCAATTTTAATTTTCGAGGAAAAGAATGGGCCTTCATTTGGGAAATTTTCTCGGGCACTTTAAAGCCTCCCGTAGGCGCCTGCCGGGCCTCCGATCCCTGAAGTCCCACCAGGTCTTTCCCTTGCCAGTCCGCCCCTGATAATCTACATAATCCGAAACGTGAAAATCTAAGAGAGTGATTTTGTCACGATTTCAAAATTTCCATTCGATAAGCTACGGAAGTAAAAGGGTCAGAAAATTCTGCTCATATAAGGTTTTATGCAATATTTCTGTGGGGGTGTTTCCGATATAATCACTAAAAATTACTATTTCGGCGCCATATTGAAAAGACTGTAGCTCCCTTAAGAGATATTTCCGGTTACACGTATATCAGAACTTTTCACATCCACGCAGTACAGCGAAAATATAGTACCGATAAAAAAAACTGAAATGTCATTTTGTCATGAAACGTCGAAAACTTAAGTTTAAACAAAAAAAAATCTGTCTGTAACTTTTTTCTGCGGACGATTACTCTGGAACTATTTAAGATATTGACTTAGGTACCTACATATATATGTATTTTAATGAGATCTGGAACTAGATTAGATTATATTCTGACCTTATTCCGTTGAAGGGTTGGGGGATAAATAGGTAAAGCAAGCATTTTTCTGGCATCAGCCACTACCACTACCACCCGTCCCCATTACTGATATGGCATATCCACTTAACAACAACTATCTATTCACATGACTATGTAAACAACAACTATAATAAATAATCGACTGTGTAAATAACAATCATATTATACCGGCTCCACATATGCGGCGAAACTATCGCCGAAACATTTGTCTACAAATATGCCTCCACATATTCGGCCATACTGTGACCGGAACAGTCGCCGTTTACTAAACTCAATTGGAATATCTTTAATGGCGGCTCCACACATGCGGCGAAACTATCGCCGAAACATTTGTCTACAAATATGCCTCCACACATTCGTTGTTCGCCTTGGTTTGCTCGACTTCGCCGAATGTATGGAGCCGGCATTAAGCCGGCATTAAGCCGGCACTAAACTATGCGTCAAATGCCTTCCAACGCTGGACGTGTGATAGTTGGACACATAGTGTGTACGATAAGCAAGTGACGTGCGTCGAGTGTCGAATCTGCAACGTTGGCATTGAAAGTTGGATTGTGTCGCTATTACATTTCGGTGTCATCCAGACTATCCGTCCAACATCTTTAACAATAATCGGCTGAAATATCTTTTGTGTCTCAAATCAGTGCACGAATATTACTTTATCGAGCATACACGCTCTTGTAGACAAATTTTGTAATTTGCTCTGTTTGAAAAGATCTGATATGGATTGGAATAACGAAAAAATTTTGGAGTTCATCAGTGGTTATGAAAATTATCCAGTACTTTGGGAACCCAAACATTCCGATCATAAAAATCGTAATAAGTTAAATGATGGTTGAGTGCAGCTACAACACACAAGACAACATAATAATGGAACTGCAATACACACAGTATCGTCTTCCAGATAAACGACTGGTCGATTCATTCACATTTGAACCAACGCTGGTTGCAATGTTGGACGCATTGTCTGTAGGCACAGTTTGTCAAATGTCACAGACATAAATATTTGAGGCAAATATTGGAGCCCACATTGGAACCACCGCTGGGCGCATAGTCTGGAGCCGGCTTTTTAGACACTCTCGTAAACGCTCCGAACTGCTCTGCCCGATCACCACTCGACTACTGACACTCCGGTTTCTGTATTCGCCTTATCACATCGGTCTCCACAGAACGCAAACTTTTTTTATGAAGAATACGTTTTCCACGTAAAAAATGAGGAATAAAAGAGTTTACCCTCTTATCCACTCTAACTGTGGACATACTGTATTAGCAAACCTGGCGAGTTGCAGAAAAAGAATTGGTTATAAGAAAAAATATTATTTTAAGATAATTGTAACTTATTATTTGTAACAACTCTTTATTGTACTTTTTGAAATATTTGCAAACAATTTCCATCCATGTAATGGACTGAACATTTTTTAGAAACAGTAGAAAATGAAAGACTATCCAGAATTTATCACTCATATCGTTTTAATATTTTTCATGTTTCTCACATTTTGTTTCACGTTTCGTCGGTGTGCAGGCATGGATTACCAAGGTGGTAGATTTGTTTAAAATGTGCCCAATATATTTCTGAATTAATTTATAAGCTTTAGAAAAACTTAATTGTACTAAAATATACAAAACTCACTGTGAAAATAGAGTGTATGCAAAATCTGATTATTGTACAGTAAAATTAGCTTTATTAGAAGCATAAATGGGCACTTAATATTATTAGCCTGGTTCTTTATTACATCGGAAAAGCTTTTATCCCATTTTCCACTCGTACGATATTGCCTATTAAAAAATTAAAAATAGGCTATTAAGTACGTATGCTGACACAAATGTTTTTTAGAACTGTCGAGTTGGAGTTATTGAAATTAGATTTGCAAATGCCATGATTATAATTAAATACAGGTATAGAAATACCTTGTATGAATACATGAGGATGAAGGATTCCTACTTTCAGTGATATGATAACACGAGGTAGCAGCAATTGTGTTGAAGCTGTTGAAAAGTTACAAAAAAATGTTTCATTAAGACCTGGGATCAAGAAACCCCATCGCTTCACATTCAAGCCATACGCACTTTCCTGACGGGAAATTCAAAACTTTGGCTATTACTGGTATAGTTTTTATAAGTACTATGGGTTTGTTTGTTCGATATGTTTTAGACCTGTAAAAACTGTACCAATAATAGGCCAGTGGGAATAGATGAAAAAGGATCATTTTACGAAATGTCGTTTAACCGCATTTTTTTTTCTTAAAGTATAGTTTGGGATGTTCACAAACATATGCCAACTAACCGCACGCATGACAGGTGGGGCAATACACTTTAAAATTAAAAAATCGTCAATTGTTTGCCATTTTTCGCTTTATTTGCAATATAACTCGTAAATGAAGCATTGTTCGAAAATATATCAATTGATAGAAAAAAAATAGAAAATTAATTTTGAACATTTTATTATTCTTGACATTTTCCCAGAAAATTTTTCGTTTACGAGCTACAGACGAAAAAACAATGCTACTTTTCTATTTTTTGATTTTTTTTAAGTGAATATAATAAATATTAATACGAAATATACCATCGGTATAATGTAAATTATGTTTAATGTCCAATTTACAGTTGAAATAAAATATATTTACAGGCCTATATATAATTTACATGTTAAACAGAAAAAAAAAGAATAAAAATTTTCAGGTATTGAGGTATTAAAATGATGGGAAAATAAATAAACAAATATATATTTTCACAGACTATTTATTTTATGCATAGTACAGTATACATGCGTTTCATGTATAACTTAATAGAATAGAATAGAATAGAATAGAACAAGTTTATTTAACAAATTTTTCTACTACAATGTAATTGTTAAAAACTGAAATATTATGATAAATAAACTAAGCCCCACATTAAGTGCTATTTAGAGCACTTGAGCGCGCATTGAGCACACAAAAATATATATAATATGTATTTATTGCTCTAAATAGCACTTAATATTGGGGGCTTGGTTTTTTTTTAACTATTTAACGTCGGCCTATTTCCGCTACCAGAGCCTATCACCGACGCCAGGAGACGAGCTACCCCCAACCCCTTCAGAAGAGTAGGGATCTTTTACTTGCCTAACATTTAATAGGCAAGGGACCGCCTGCTTTACATCCCCTCCGAAGGATGGTATATTCACTACGTAATCCTCGTCTGAAATTACGTAACTTCCGAATATACACTGATATACAAGCCTCTAGAAGGTGGGGCGAGAACGCTGCATTTCCCAAGATAGGTGGGTCGCCCATCCAAGTACTAACCGCGCTCGATGTTGCTTCAACGGAATATCGACTGATATTCACATTGAAGTCGCCTCTACGCTCGCCCACCCCCCCCCCCCCTCCCCCGGGGGGGGGGGGGGTTGGTTCATTTATCGTATTGTTTCGGGTTTAACAATTACATTGTAGTAGAATAATTTGTTAAATAAGCTTATTCTATTCTATTCTGTTAAGGTATACATGAAACGCATAATATATACTGTACTATGCATAAAATAAATAGTCTGTTTGTGAAAATATATATTTGCACGGACAGTTAGGGTGGGCTCCCGTAGTATTACGTTTTATATTGAATTTTATATTTTATTTTAAGAGTTGAATCATTTATCTGCAAAATGGTAACTCCTATCCAAATATTATATACTTAGGAACAAAATTGTAGAAAATTTTATGCACTTTGTTTTTGTGCAGAAAGTTTTTCTCCACCTTTTTTAGTTTTTGTGTTAAATGACAAAAACAATATTTGCAAATTTTTTTTAAACGACGCCATTTTGAAAGTGCAGCCAATTTTTTTTTTTTTTGGGACATGTCTTAAATTGTTCCTTAGGCTTTAATCTTTATGAAAAATATTGTTCCCAAGGATCGGAAGGGGGGGGTGCATGGACACTTAAGGTGGGCTCCCGTAGTACAGTGTCAGAAAATGTTTCATTTGGGTCGGCAATGAGAGCAAGCGAGAACGAAGCAACTAGGCTATTCTTTTTTATCGTATAACACATCCTACCCGTGTCACCTGCTTTCCCCACCACATGTACGTGGGCAGCTCTGTCTGCGGGAAATGTAAAGAATTTTTTGGTTCGTTTTGAAAGTATAACGAGTTAAATAATTTTAGTTATTAAAGCACGTAATAATATTACCTATACTGAACAGAGCCAACTACATCCTTCCTTTGAATAAATGCAATGATGTACGTGTTTTCTTAATAGCGCGTCATTATTTGCTCCCTCTACTAGAGCACTGGTACACGCCTTTATTGTAGGCGGGTCTGTCAAGCCGTTGAAACTATGCCTGCCACCCAAATCCAAGATCTTCCGACACTGTATATAAAAGGCGAGCAAAAATCGGAAATAAGATTTTTTTAGTCGAGAATATTTGAGAATATGGCGAAGTCGCTAGCAATAATAATTTATTTTCATTAAATTTAATTTTGGAATAAGAAAGTCAAATTCCGTCGGAGTGGGGTTATTTCAAGTGCGTAAAAAACTTTAAAATATCTACTAATTTGAACAGTGAAATAAATGAGGATAACGTAACAGCAATTAAAGTAACTCTGATATTTGTTAATTATTCATAAATCAACAAAAACTATACTACTTATTTAAATTTTCTTAACGCGTGACGACGTTAGAGGCAATTTTATTGTTGTTGCAAGTCATTCTCTGAACGTATGTAGTCGGTCAAGGCAATCCAGGTTGCAGCGGCGCAGGGGCAGCCATTTTTGTTATATGGTTCAAATAATTTTTGAATGTGATGCTTTCCCATGACGTCTAGTCAAAAAAAGTTTCAGATAAAAGTATTTCAGTTTTATGGGCTCTACATAATGGCACTATGGGGTTTTACTTTTAATGGGATTTAATTAACATGTTTTTTTTATATATAATCAACCCCTCTTTTTATAGTGGATTTCGATTTTACAAAAAATATCAATCTTTTGCTCTTTGCAATTTTGTACTCCGAGGCCATGCGCCAGAAATTTTGCAACTTTCAATAATTTTTTACGGCGAAAGTATGCGCTCTAGAGAAATTTGTAAAAGATAAAACTTCTTTCCTTTTGTAGAATATACATGTATTTTTTCTCGCAAAAATTTTTTTTTCCAATTTTGGCAAAAAAATGTTTTCAATACAAAAATCTGAAAAAATATATAATATAAATAATAATATAAATAAAATATTCTACATAAAAAAAAGAAACAACTTTTAATTTCAATTTTTTTTTGTGTGTCTAAATTATTTTTTACTTGTTTGTTTATTTGTATTTTTTCATAAATACACGAATTTTTTGGTACAATAAGCTATATTTATAGAAAATTTTTATTTCCTAAATTCCTACTAAATTTCCTCCTTGCATCATGAGCGAACGGCGTACCAAGATCACTTTATTTCTGCACTTGGCCGCAGAAACAGGTCATAATGGAACTTCTGAAAGTAAAGTGAATCCATGAAATATAAGTGAAGCAACATAGCAACTGTTGGATGGAAAATATCTATAGAATCATTTATTAATGCATTTCATTAAGATTAACGTTAAGAGGGGACAATGCCAATTACAAAGTTTCATCGGTAAAGCTAAAGCTGAAGTGTGGCTATTATAGGTCATCTGCACGTGACGTCACAGCTAACCTCAAAAATATATGTTTCTTAAGATTTAAGAGTATTATGCAGCTGTTATTAAAATTTCTGCCTGGTTCCCGTATTTTCAACTAAAATCTAGTTCAGTGTAATGTTTATGAAGTTTTAAATACTTTGTCCTAATAAAATATGACTCTTTTTGTAGGTTGGAAATCTAAACTGTAATTAGCAGTCTATTTTTATTAATCAACAATATTGAAAAATTATTTACGTGAATTTTTAAATATTTGTTTGGAGCCAGTACGGCTTCAAGCTAAAAATGCGTATACGAACAGTAAAAATGAGAATAAACTTGAAATTACTTATTTAAAACTTAATATTTAAGGTTATGTTGGTTACCAGTGGCGGCTCGTGATATTGGCTGCAGAGGAGGCTTGATATTTTGAAAGACAATTAGAGAAATTTCTACATGTAAAAGATATTAATTTGGAAGATTGGAAGATATGCTGCCTCTTCCAAAGGGAGGCTCAGCCTCCCCTGCCTCCCCTGACGAGCCGCCACTGTTGATTACATGATGCAGATGTCTAATTGTAGTGCTGTAGTTGGCATCATCTGTTAAAAAGCACTGTACTAAAAATCTTGACTGGGAAAAAGCAGTTTTTAGCTAAACGGCTGGCGTTATTAAACTGAAAAAAAGATATTCTTGTAAGTAAATGAATACTACACTTCTACTGAAGAACATTTTTACCTAAAACTTGTTTATTAGGAAGATTTCTCTTCACATTGGCTAATAAACAAGTTTTAGCTAAAAATGTTCTTCAGTAGTTGGCCGCAGAATAGATATTAATGCATTGTGATTAATTATTATAAAACGTATTGTAACTATGGTTAGATAAGAATGGTGATACATGGTATTACAAAATATACAATACTAATAATACATAGAGATACAATAACTACCATGATACTATGTTAACTGATTTTTCTAAATTTTCTGTAACATGATGGATGATAAAGAGGGTGGGCGAGTTAAAGTTATTAACCCTGTATTTTCCCTTCGATTTACAGAATTGTATTTATAATAGCAGTTCTTTCTGCGAAAGAATTTTAAAAACGTATTCTAGGAAAATTAAGTTTGATGCGACAGTCAAAATCTATTATCGATTCGTCTGGGTTGATGATTCGATATAAATTATCTATTGCATACAGGATGTCATTATTTAATGTAATATAAATAGTGTTTGCTTGCCTTATCTGCAGCACACACTCCTATGCCATAATGATACATTGATAAATGACGTGTGTCGATGGCGCATGAGATTATTACACTTTGTATAGTCGCCTAAATGTTTCGCGTACAGCGACCATATTGTATTTCTCTATTCCATTTTCTCGGCACAATAGACGACATGAAATGATGGTATCGGAGAATATCCGACATTATAATGCACTTTTTTATAAAAATACAGCGACCTACTATATTTTAATACTTTAAAATATGCAAGATGATGTCCCAAGACTGATGAAAACCAGTTACATTTGTTGTGAAATATTTTAATTCTGATTTGGATTTCAAGTGGTGAGAGTAAGAACTACTCTCTTTAATATCTGTATTGCCTTTTTTGCGATATTCTTCTTTTAAACCAGGAGCTCGCCGACCACTAATTGTGTTATAAGTTTAGTCCCAAAATGTGTGAATTGTTGTTAATTTGGGGTAGTAGAGCACAGAAATGTATATGCCTGCCCAAATGTGTAAGAAATATGACTTGTAAAAGTAAAACAAATAGCCACAAATAAGTCATAGGCATGGGGGTTGGAGGATTTGTCAATTTACCCACAAAAATCATGAATCCAGACTCCCATTTATTTTGGGTGGTACAAGGAGGTGCTACGCATGCCCAATTTAGAAAATATAGCCGGGTACAAAAAATGATAAGTTTATGAATGGCAATCAGATACTTGGTAAGTATAAACCTCCTAAGTGCGAAAAAACATTCGCCATCTTTGAAAAGTGGTACGAACGTCTTGCCTTTTACGATTGATGGCGTATCGGCTCTTCCTACCGCATGCACTAGTTATACTTGTAATTTGATGAATATCATAAATTTACGACTGGCAATCAGATACTTGGTAATAGTCACTTCGCGAACTAAGGAAAAAAGCTTGGACCTTGAATGAGGGTACAACTTTTATTTTATGATTGATTCTAGTCTTGTTTGATATACTGAACCATAATCCGTGGGGTGCCAGAGTGGCACCCTTGGGCAATATAAACTATTGAAGGTCAAAGGTCACGAGGGTAAAAAAAGCTCAACCACCCATTTTATTGCGAATTAAGAGAAATAGGTCCACACAAATCAAATATTTGTAGTAAGATATAATAATATATTTTGTATATATTATATATTAAAATAAAATATTTCTGTCAATCACCTCTATGAATCCTTATTTTCATAAGGATAATAAACTAAACTGCAACGAATTGCTAGCCTGGCCGCGTTATGTATAGAAATCACATTCTACAACAAAACGCTTCGTTTTGATTGAAGCAAACACCAGCCAAAAGATTTATTCCTAATTAAAGGAACTTTCATGCTAGTCATGTTTGTTTGCTTCAATCAAAACCAAGCGTTTTGTTGTAGAATGTGATTTCTATACATAACGCGGCCAAAAAAATAAGGTATCATTGCTTCAACTGTCCATAAATGCAATGGCCAGTTTCTTGCACGTTCGGCACGTATGAACATTATCATGATGAACACAGGCTTTATTAGACAGTCTATCCATTGTTTTGATGTTCTACTCTGACTTGCTATTTTGTCCAAGTAAATGGTTAAAGAATCAAAGTCACTTATGTCTTCGTTAGAGATCAAAGGTGAAAGTAATTCTTCCACAGTCATACGTAATGCTCGAATATTGTGTGGAAACTTCTTTCCAACCAACATAGCTCCAACACCAGCAAAAGCAACTTGCAGTACATCTTCCAGGCCAGAACATGACATTAATGTCCCAACACAACCAACAAATGACATAAGCGTGTGCATTCCTCCTAATCGTACATGGAAGTTTGTAAATTTTTCTGAATGAACCCATAACACTTCTACAGCTAAGCGATAAAGTTGTTGATCGGCAGTAAACACTGTAAATGCCTGCCCCATAGACTGTGTCAACCTTTGAGCTTCATGCATAGCAGTGATTATAGTTTCATGATCGGCTGGCTTCATATCTAAGAGTGGTGAGTAAACTGTGTTGGTTCTTGGAGAGATATCCATAAGTGATTCCCGAGCACACTTCGTCACGAAGCCACCATATTCTGGCGCGTTACTTGGATTTTCAGACATTTGTTTTGAAATCACTAGCTCTAGCTGTTTGAAGTGACACAACAGTTCGTGCCAAAACTGCTAATGGCTTAACAATCCTTGTAGCTACAGCATCGGGCATAGGTGGTTGTTTAGTACCATGGTAATGTTGGATTTGTAAGTCAAGTAGTTTAAGATCAATAGTTTCGACCTTTTTTAGACGTTTAATTGTCTCAGCAGATTCCACATTATCAGTATCCGTAGACTGTTGTGCTACTATCATAGCAAGGGAATGTGTCGATTTCAGTCCATTTGCTGATGAGATCTGTATATCAAAATTGTCTACTACCGTTTGAATCAGACAGTCGGATTTCAAGTTATTTATCCCCTGTAGTTTAAAGTTTCCTGATTGCATGTTACAGCAAACTGTAGTTATTACTGATGATTTGTACCTCATTACTTCGTCATAGCTGCAACAAATTCCAAAGCTATACAGCAAGTCAATAGGTTGTGTTGATGAATAAGCGTGATGAAGTGTTACACCAAGAGAAACTTGTAGAGGAGTATACGTGTGTGATACTATTCCAGTAACCATGTTTCCAATTATACATGCAGCCATATGTTTTTTTTGGCATTAGCTGCATCAGGAGGCTTATCAATGTTTCACTTGTCGCTTTCATCGCATCGTCGGTGGAAATTCGTGTAGTATAATCCTTCATTTGTCCAACAGAAACTGCTTTAATTTCAGCCTTAATTGTAGAAGCCATTCTGACCACGGTGAAGTCATCATCCTGAGAATCTTCAAAATAAAGAATGTGTGCTGCTTCTATACGGAAGCAAAGAATACTAGCTATTCCTAATGAACTAAGAACCAAAAGATCATTACCAAAATAGTCTGTCAGATCACAAATTAAACTTCTACGGCATTTTGTACCACCATTGTCCATGTACGTAGCATATAGCTCTACAGAGTTCCACATACGACTACGATCACTGTTCATAATAATATAATAAAATGCAATATAAATAATATATATTATAATATCTAACTACAAATATTTTATTTGGATTGACCAATTGCCCTTAGATCACAATAAAATGAGTGGTTCAGCTTTTTTGACCTCCGTGACCTTTGACCTTCGATATTTTAAATTGCCCAAGGGTGCCACTCTGGCACCCCACGGATTATGGTTAAGTATATCAAACAATACTAGAATCAATCATAAAATAAAAGTTCATTCAAGGTTACATGGCTCGGCGACGTGACTATAAGTATTAACCTCCTGAGTACGAAAATACATTCGCCATCTTTGAAAAGTGATGCGAAGGTCTTGCCTTTCATGATAATTGACGGCGTATCGGAGCTTCCTACCGCATGTACTACATTTCAACTCCTCTAGCTGGCCCTTGTACCACTTGTCAAAAATGGCGCACGTATTTTCGCACACAGGAGGTTTATACTTACTAAGTATCTGATTGCCAGTCGTAAATTTATAATATTCATCGAATTATACGGATAATCAGTACATGCGGTAGGAAGAGCCGATACGCCGTCGATGGGCTCATTTAGTACTTTTTTTTAATTTGATTATCGTAAAGATAGTCTAAGACCATGTGCAAAAAACTGGAATTTTGTGAGGCCTGTAAATCGTCTAAAAAAATTATAAACATGGACCGCACGCCTTATCGAATCTTGGTCGTGACGTCACTTAATAGCGTTAGCGACGTTAGTCGCACAGAGAAAGACTCGACGATCTCAAGCGGAATGCACGAGCTTTGATACGTTGCGCGACCGTTTCGTTTCCTATCCTCTGACGTCACGATGTTGTTCGCACCGCGCTATTTAGAAGCGTATATTTTGAGAACCACATATCGGATTTATCTGAAATTTTCAACGTTGCCTAATTTTAAATAATACTTTATCCACAAGAAGTAACAATGACTAAATAAAATTGATTAAATGAGCCCATTATCGTGAAAGGCAAGAGGTTCGCACCACTTTTCAAAAATGGCGAATGTTTTTTCGCGTTCAGGAGGTTCATACTTGCCAAGTTCCTGATTGCCATTCATAAACTTAACATTTTTTTTTACTGTTTTTTTTTTCAAAATTGCCTCCTTGTACCACCCAAAATAAATGGGAGTCTGGATTCATGATTTTTGGGGGTAAATTAAGAAATCCCTCCAACCTCCATGCGTAAGCCTATGACTTATTTGTGGCTGTTTATTTTACTTTTACAAGTCATATTTCTTACACAATTGGGGACTTGCCGTGCGCCCCTGCACAAAAAAAAGATTGGCATGGACATTTCTGCGCTCTACTACCCCAAATTAATAAGAATTCACACATTTTGGGAGTAAACCTATGACACACAATTAGTGGTCAGCGGGCTCCTAGTCTATGACTTGTTTTGAAACACTTAGTGGATTGTGTGAGTCAAAAAAAAAAAAAACGAAAAACCCGACTATTGTCTGATGCAACCAAAGTAGTCCCCCCCCCCCCATTTTTTCAGGATGCTAAACACCGTGGTGGTGGTGGTAGAATTTCTCGTTGGGGTAACACACCCCCGCAAACGACCAAAAACCACCGCCAAACGGGTCAAACGCGTATTGATAATGTTTTACGGAATCTAGCTTATTGATCCCCCGTTTTTCGAGTATGCCAATTATGGGGAGGACCCTGAGACGCATGCCTGACACCCGCCCAGCCCCTCAACGGCCAATAATCATCCTCCAAAGGGGTGAGAGAGCGCTCTCATCATATCACTGGACAAGAACGTTTCCCTCCCATTTTCGAGCATGTCGAACACAGAGAGGACCACGAATCGAGTGCTTGACACTCGTTCACCCCCTCAATGGCAAAAAATACCCCCTCTTCGAATTTTCATAATTAGTGTGACTGCTCGGGTTCAAAGAACGTAAAAAATAAATTTGAAAGAACGCGGGTCCACGGGAATGAAGAGTATATATCAAGCAGCGCAGCTTCTACGCATCTGTAATATATATAATATATGCAGTAATTCTTTGCGTGAATAAAAAGATTTTATATAATATATTACAATTAACTAAATCAGATGTTTCAATTATTATATTAACCTATTTTTCCCAAAAAATATACATTCATCTTTTTTCAGCTACACAATAAATGAAGGTGACTACTTTTTGTTGACGAGATCGAGGTGATATTTTAATGTTTTTTTCCTGTGTAGCATCCTCACAAATGGGGGGGGGGCTTTGCCCAGGGGTATGCTAAGAGCGCACTCTCACCCCTTTGGAGGTGACAAGTCTAGTGCGCCATCTATGGTTCGCTAGATTAACTATTAATATCTGAGCACTGCGCTTGTGATTGTTTCAGAAGTTGGTAATCTGCATTCGCAGTTATTGTTGATGACTTTAAATAGTCGAACTTTGTAAAATATTTACTTCTGAACAATCTTTGCCGTTAGTGCCTAGTGGTCACACTCCACAGGAAAGTTATGGAGTATTGGTTGAAGCGTTTGTATTTTCGTTCTTTTTCTACCGTGTGGCACTGAGGAGCCTGGAAAGGCGAAATGTGTCTGCCACTGTTGAGAAATGAATGGCTACACCATGGGCTTCAACCAGCTCTCCTGACATTTGTAGTTTAATGGTTTGCTGCACTTAAAGGTGTAGGGTACAAACCAGACTCAAAAACGTCAGAACAAGTCTAGTGCGCCATCTATGGTACGCTAGATTAAAAATTATTTGCGACAATCTCTTCTCTCTTTGTTAATAATTTGTTTTCGGTGACCACTTCATCATCGTAGAAATCACTTCGAACTCATCAATAGCACATTTAAACTTTCTCATTTACATGGATTGCTTTTCGTATCAATGGAGATTATGCAAGAACCCTTAATTAGGGAAGAAATTATATGACGTCACCCTGTAAGTATGCATTCACAATAAGTTATTGGTACCTACGAAGATAAATCGTTTTTGGCTTGAAACACCGAAAACTAAACTCCGTAATAGACTAAACTATAACAATATTTTCCAAAGTTTGACATCATAAGTTATTGTAACTTATCCATTACAATGGCCCGCCACCGTATACCTCCCCCCGTATGTTTCCTTACATAAATATCGATTTTGGCAGCAACAATAAGTAATATATATCTGGATGCTCGCCCTTCTCAAGACAAATTGAACAATAATGGCTGGTGTCGGGAGACATATTTCAACCGTTTTCTTTACATCAGGCGCCCATTTTCTGCGGGACTTCCGATTTCAATATAATGCGGGTTAATGTTTTTGCGTTTATGTACAAGCTTATTGTGGAAAACTGTTTCGTTTTAAGGTGTCACATTTATCTTGTGGCCATTTTGGAATGGATTAAAGTTCAGGACCGGACCTAAGATATTATTGAGTGCTTTTTCTGTGTTTATTGTTGGGATCCTCTGCCACATGTATTTTCTTCTAAACAATGTCCGTGAAATTTACAAAATAATACAATTATCAAAGGAGCAGTTACAGGGTGTTTTTTTGACAAATAATTTGTATATATGTTATGAAATATATGAAAAGTTACGTTTCACACGCTGTTAGCGTGCGTTTATATCACACGCTATGTGAAATCAATAATTTTCGAGCAGTCGTAGAAAAATGTATTTTCATGTTATATATCGTATACATACCTTAATTTCAAATTTTTATCTTGGCAAATAAGTAGTTCTTGAGAGAGTCGCCATTGCATACACATATGTCTATGTGTAATTGCGACAGCAATTTTAAATCCGTTATTTTGATTTTTTTTATATTTAACATTTGATATCAATTCTCCGAAAATACCTAACCACCAACTTTTATGCTATTCCGAAGAAATATGGATTTGGTCCAATTTTTGAGAGTTTGACCCACTTCACAGTGGGGCCAAATCTCAAAAAGCTGGCCAAAATTCGTAACATTCAGTACGTACAATAAAATTAATATATGTAAGTTTTTGGACTCGCTGATTACGAATTCGACGTTGGAATTTGCAAAAACAAGATGGCGGATTCAATATGGCGGACTGAAACCTTAAAAAATTATCCAAATAATCTGAAATAAAAATGCGCTTCATCCCTTTGGTTAAAAATCTGATACTATAATTTTTAAATATAAAATGGCTACATCATTATGGCGGACTGAAAATTGTTTTTTAAATTGTTGTACAGGGTGGACCAAATTAGATGGGATTTGAGGTCTTCTCTAAAACTGTGACAGATAGACAAGAGGTATCCTGAGTTCGATTTTCGAGAAACAAACATTGGCGTAAACCGCGATCGTCTATTTTTTTCGACTACCGAGTTACAGAGCGTTTTTGGAAAATTTGAATTTTTGGATGACCTCTATGTCTCAATTACCAAGTGTCGAATCAAAAATCGAGTAACACATTCTTAAGGCACTTTTTTGAGTAAAATCCGTTGCTGATGAGAAGAAAATTATGCATGCCTCAGTTTTCAACTTTTGTTTTTTTAAATAGAACACCCTGTAAATTATTTCATTATTCCATCAAAATTTAAATTAGCTATCCAACGATATATCATATGTCATATTATTTATCTCTAGAAAAAGTGCTTAATTTTTGAAAAATTTAATATATTTTTGAAGAGGCCATGGAAAACTATTAACAACAACACTTCTTATAATATAAAATAATTTTGCCAAAAATAGGAAAAACCAAACTACAATAAATTAGAATGATCTCTATAATATATAAAAATTTTAAATAACCCCAAAGCCAAAAGTCGGCAGAGGTTATATCAGGAGATGTAGCTGGTCATAAAATAGGACCATTATTTCCTAAAAAGTAAACAATATCTAAACTACTTTGTTGTTCATTAATGGCTAGTTAGCTAAATTAATTGTTAGTTATCAATTTAATTGACTTAGCTAACTAGACATTGATAAACTAGTCCTGAGTGATATATAGATACCTAAATAAATACCTATTATTTCTGCTTACATCATTGTTAAAAAATATTATTTTGGGTATTCAGCAGATAACTTTCAAAGAAAACATTCGTTTCTTTCATATACCATTGGTGCAAGTCTGACCAAAAAAGGAAGATCGACAAGACTCCCCTCTAGGTAGGGCTAGAGATGCTTAATATTATATATATTAGCATGATCAGATTTGAATCATCAATATATAGAAAGAGTGGTTGTTTTATTGCTTTTCATGCTGAATCTTAGATATGGTAGGTGTATGAAAGAAGTCGACAAGTCACCGTAGGGGGGAGTCTTGTCGATCTTCCTTTTTTGGTCAGACTTGCACCAATGGTATATGAAAGAAACGAATGTTTTCTTTGAAAGTTATCTGCTGAATACCCAAAATAATATTTTTTAATATAGATACCTATTCAATCCTCCCCAAATTGAGCATTTAAACAATTTCGTGTATCATTTGACGCTGACCTGGGGCGCCATCGTGTTGGTAAATTAATCTTTGAAATTGTCTTCAGGCATATTGTCTAAAAAGGGCTCTATTTCTTGTCGTAGAATGTTAATAAAATTTTCGGTATTCAAATTACCGTAAAAAAAATGAGGACCTATTATTTGGTATCCAATAAAACCACACCATACAGCAAATCCAAATCGTCCTTGACAATTAACTCTAGAGATTATGTGCGGATTGTCATGAGCCCAATGGTGGTTATTATGCCGATTAAAAATGCCGGCACTGCTTATATGGGCCTCGTCTGTCCATATAATTGTTCCTTCAAATCCTGGCACTTTATTGCACTGACGCAAAAACCACTGGCAAAAATCGAGACGACCTTGAAAGTCGTTTGGGTATAGATGGTGACTAATCCTGATTTTGAAGAATTTGAATTAATTTTTTTTAAGCAACGCAATGCAGTTTTTTGGGATTCTTAAATTTTCCTGTATTTCGCGAGACGATACGATACATTAGAATTTTCTCTCGCAGTTTCTAAAACAATATTTTCTACATCTTCTCTACCTGCTTTATTATATATTTTTGCTCGAGGTTTTACAAATGATCCAAACTTTTAAATATTGTGGTAGCATTTTGAATATTTTTATGTCTGGCTGTCTCTTTTCTGGATATCTAAAAATATTGTTTAGGCGGCACTTTTGGCACAAAGTTTTGCTGTCTATTAATTTACCTATTAAAATAAAGCTCGGAAGCTAAATTTGAATCTTCTCCACATTCTATAAAACACTTAATCATATAATATTTTTCATCATTACTAAATTGAACCATTTTTAACAATGTTCACTCACAATTAACTCACAAATTAGTTTTTGACATTTACGATTATGTCGATTTTCTTTTTTTTTACCATGGCCTTCTCAATAAATATTAGAAATACGATAAATATGCATAATGTCATTGCAAGACAATTCGAACATTTATTGTAGTTTAGTTTTTCCTATTTTTGGCAAAATTATTTTATATTATAAGAAGTATTGTTGTAATAGTTTTCCATCACCTCCTCACAAATATATTAAATTTTTTGAAAATTAACCACTTTTTCTAGAGATAAATATAACATATTATGATATATCGTTGGATAGCTAATTTATGTTGTGATCAAATAATGAAATAATATACAGGGTGTTCTATTTAAAAAATTATGTCTATATCTCAAAAACTGAGGCGTGCATAATTTTCTTCTTATCAGCAACGGATTCTACCTAAAAAAGTGCCTTCAGAATATGTTACTCAATTTTCGATTCGACACGTCTTGATAATTGAGATATAGAGGGTCATCCAAAAATGCCAATTTTCAGAAAACGTTCTGTAGCTCGGTAGTCGAAAAAGATAGACGATCGCGGTTTGCGTCATCGTTTGTTTCTCGAAAATCGAGCTCAGGACACTTATATTGGTTTTTGTCTATCTGCCATAGTTTTAGAGAAAACCCCAAATCCCATCTAATTTGGTCCACGCTGTACAGTCCACAATATTGAAGTAGCCATTTTATATTTAAAAATTATACTATCAGATTCTTAACTAAACCATTTTTATTTCAGATTTTTTGGATAATTTTTTAAGGTTTCAGTCCGCCATATTGAATCCACCATCTTGTTTTTGCAAATTCTGACGTCGAATTCGTAATGAGCGAGTCCAAAAACTTACATTAATTGTGGTGTACGTACTGATTACGAATTTTGGCCAGCTATTTGAGATTTGGCCCCACTGTGCACTGGACGTAGCTTGATGAAAACTACAAGGGTATCATCGTCGAGCAATAAAATTGTGAGGTTTGTAAGGAAATTATCATGATTATAAATCGAAAACGAAGTTTTAGTTCAAACCATCGGCGAATTCGACATACAGATGGGATTTCGCACACAATGCATGGGATTTTATACAGCCGTCAATTTGGCTGAAAATTTGGTATGTTATAGTCCACAACTTCCTGATCAAAAGTGCTTATGGCCACAAAGCCCAAAATGTCCTAAATTTCGAGATATTGAAGGTCAAAGGTATGAGCTATCACTTTTTATAGCGATGGCGACTCCTTTGGTAGAAAGTCAAATTGAAGTAAGAAGGTGTCGTTGATCATGACACACTGACCCTTGACCTTGGGTCATGGGTCAAGAGTCGAGCTAAAAAAAAACTGTCGGTACCTCTATTTTTATATGCCAGATAAATATTACTATGGTTGGTGTGGCACTTTAAGGTAACTTTGGCCATGATCCATCGGCCAAGGTCATAGATCTGTTCAAGGTCGAGTATTATACCAGAGTAATATTTCTAGGGTCAAAGAGGCACCTGAAGGTGAGTTGATAGCTATAATAAGTGATAGCTCATACGACCTTTGACCTTCAATATCTCGAAATTTAAGACATTTTGGACTTTGTGGTCATAAGCAGGAAGTTATGGACTATAACATACCAAATTTTCAGCCAAATCGACGGCTGTATGAAATCCCATGTATTGTGTGCGTGGTCCTTTGCGAATATGCTGGATAATATGAAAAACTTGTTGCTAATTCTTGGTCACCTTACAGTAGATATAATTGATATAGTTTCATCTACAAGGGGACCAACAGTTTGCAACAGATTCATCAAATTTGATAGAAATTGCTTAAACTACGCCAGAATAATCATTTCACAGAAATGGTAAACCGTATAAACTACCACAGTAAGGACCTTAATCAATTTTTTAATAAATAAATAAATAAATAATTTTTTCTCCAATGCTGACTAATTAATAATGTGTTGAAAATCAGGCCGCTCTAGCAATATTATCTAAGAAGTCAACCCTAATTCATCAACCCCCTCATGAATATCAAAAAATGTTAGAGCACGGGCGGGGCCACAAACGGTGGGTATATTATCCTCAGGAGTACGTGTGCTTGCACCGCTCACTGCTCCGATCGAAGGCTGACAGAATCCGATGAAACCTTTAGTTTTCAGCGTGCGCTGTTGACAAGAGTACTTCGAAAAATGTGAAAGTAATGAAGAGAACATTCAATTTATTTTTAAAATGTGCTTATATTCGTAAATTGATGACATTCACGCAACTGGAAGTTACTTTTAAGCAGTGATCAATGAAATTAAATAAACATTAAGGTTGTATTTGCAGTTTTGACACATGTATACCGCCTGCCTTTTTAGACAGAAGATCACGTAAACAAAGCTAGCATTTAAAAAGAAAACATTTCAGGCCAATATTTTATCCGAAACCAGACAAAATTTTCCTACTGCTATTAAAAATTCCTTGATACACGCAGATCTATAAAATTGTAATCATATTGAATCTAAAAATATTAGCTCGAGGGTATACAGGAAGTAAATTTCGGAATTATTTTATTTAATACAGAAAACAATAAAAACACTCACATTTATCTATTCTTGTATTCTTCTGATATATTCTTCGGTTTGGCAACATCGCAATAATGTGGAGGTTCCCCTTTAATTCGCGTCGCGTCGACTGTGGCGGCCTCGCTCGGCCAGCCTCTTGTCTGGGTCGAGGTCACCTCACCCCACTTCCCTCTAGCCCACCAACACGGAATCTCAAGGTTAAATTTGTTTATACCTCTCGCATGCTGTTGCAACTGTTCCGGATACAAAAAATTACCGTATATTGACAATATTGCTGGGTGCAGTGAAACTGGTTATCGGTGCTCTGCTTGAAGAAAGTGTTCAGGTTTGGTTCATTTCACGACTACTCGCAGTACCTGCTAGTTTTTTGGATTATTAGGGCGAGTTTTTTAAAATATAAGTGCTGAAAAGACTGCTGGTCTTTTTTGCCGATGGCTTGCATAAAGGTTGCACGTTACTTCATTCAAAATCTTGTGTTAAAATGAACTGCACATTATTCAATTCAAATACATTAAATATCTAGTTCTAAAGAAGTTTAAGTTTTAGTTTTTAGGATTTCTTAAACTAGTAGGTTTATTTAAAATATTAAGATACATTTTTATTAGTTTTACCATGTGGTAATTGGGATATGGATATGGTATTGGATATAAATCCAATACAAAGCAATCATTTGATTTACCGATTTATGGATCTGTATACCTTGGATCGATTACTATCTGAATATTGCAGTAGAAAAGTTGATAGCATTTGGAAAATCGTTGTACATATTCTGAATAGACCCAATGCTTTCTTCATGTACGTCTTTGATATGGTCAGGTCTCTATAGAGGTTTTACTTAATTTTCATGATTTGGGAACGACAAAGATAAATTAGCAGGTATTAGTAGGATAGCAGAGAAACGGACGATTATAAGAGTTCATCAACTCATTAAAATGCTTTAATATTTAAGAAATTATGAATACTATCTAAAAGCACAGAGGAAAGCATTTTCTTTTTTGAAGATAACATCTTTAAAGGTAACTCTGTGCAGACATTCCTCTTTTGAGCGCATATTACTCATTACATGGCGTAGCATTATCACTCAATTCTAATTATTTCTTCCTAAATTCTGACTTTGACTTGGACAATATTGTGTGAGGAGTCAGTATATATCTTGCTCTTCAAATAGATCCACAAAGAAATCGCATGCCGTCGTCAAATCAGGCAAGCGGTCTTACTACCGTCGAAATGTCCTAGACATGACATGATTGAGAAACAACTGTCTTACAGCGTTCATTGATATTTTGGCGGTATGAGAAGTTCGGTCCCATCTTGCTGAAATTATGTCTTCATTAGCAAGAGTTAACCTGGTTAATTTTTGTGTGAAAACGTCTAGATCAGGGATTCCCAACAATATTTTTTCAAGGACCCCCTCATCGGTCGCTATACTGATAAGGACCCTTAAAAGCTTAAATTCTTCTTAAAATGAAGATTATGTAGAATCAACCACTACAAGTCAAGTAAAATACAAAACAATTGAATATCTCAATGACATTTCGCGGACCCCCAAGACATCGTCCACGGACCACCTGTTGGGAATCCCTGGTCTAGATCATGTCGACATAGCGTGCTGCTGCAACTGTCGCATTTTCATTTTCATTCTTAAGGTAATAAGAACTATTAACGCCGAAAGACGATATTATACACCATACTGTAACCTTGACGCTGTGCAAAAGTTTTTCGTGCAGTTGGTGGGAATTTTTGTCCCACCAATACCGAATATTTTGTTTAGTCACAAAATTGGAAAGATGGAACCCTCCTTCATCAGCCATAAACAAATTGTGAATTCCTTCATTCTTGTCTAATAGAACCAAGAGTTGACGACAAGACTTTGGTATTAACGTGATCCTGATCTTTCTATTTTTAAATTATCTGGATATTCCATGCGTGGAAATTTTAAATCTTTGTGCAGATTTATGAACTTCAAGATGTTGTCTTCAAAAAATAAAATGCTTTTCTCTGTACTTTAAATGGTATATTTACAATTTCTTAAATAAAACATTTCAATGAATTATTGTGTTTTTATAATTGCCCGTTTCTTTGCCACACTTTTTGCAAGCAACAACAAATTTATAGTTAATGATTGCGTCAAATATTGTTAAATATATTAAAAATATTGTCAATGTTCTCTATTAGATCATTGGTTATCTTCAATAGCGGCGTTGTACTGGTATGATGATTTCTAAATCCAGATTGTCTCAAAGGAAGTATTGTACTATTAATTCTCGTGATCAGTAGATCTTCTACTTTTGAACAGAGTTGGCAAGATACTTTTAAGTCTAGAATCCTTAGGGGCTCAGTATTAAGGAAACTTTCGGCGGAGTACTTAGATTTTTCCAAATTGAAGGATCAATGAAATATTCAACGTTATTATGGTCCGAGCCAAGAACATTGGGTGTGTGTTCCACTTCCTCCACAGAAACTGTAAAAGCTCTCATTTCTGTTGATGAATATTTAATGATGTTGTTTTAATATAGGCCTAGGGCTTAGTTGCGTATGGATCTGGTCGTGATATTAGTAAAAAAGTTAGATTAATCCCTTACTATTATAAAATATGATACAGCTATATTTCAGTTACATATAATTAATTCATTCGTTTGTATTTGCTTGTGTATATGTTAACATTTTTACTGAAACTTTGATATGTTGAACTTTTACATTTCGATGTAGAGCAATTCTGACATCTCCTGATTGTGCTACTAAAACGAGTTTACCTTGGAAGTGCTGTGCCTAAAAGTTGATAAGATAAAACTGTATAGAAGATATGACCAAGTTGGTTGAGAGTCGGAAACTTCACTCTCATCCTGAGATCCCGGTGTCGATCCCCAACCGTTGTACTGAGATTTTTTCATAAAAAGAAATGCGTATGTGTCCCTCGGAAATGTGTAACCCCTTTCGCGCAGTCACTTAAGGTCTTTATAGATCGGCAGTTGGTGACAGATTTTTGGTTGCGATTTTACTCAGTATGCATTTCAGAGGGCATTATGATGCGCATATTCTTATGATGACAAGGAATGAATCAGAGAGTCATCCTGAGTTCTTCATATGGAAAAGTGAGTTTTCATTTGTACGCAAACTATGCGTTTTGGTACGATTTTAGCCAGACTAGTCAGATTGCCATGTGTTTTAAAATGAAGTTCAAAGTAAAAAATTCTTAGCGTGGGCCCAAAGCATAGCAGAGTGACTAAAATCGTACTAAAACGCGTAGTTTGCGAACAAATGAAAACTCACTTTTCCATATGAAGAACCTAGGATGACTCCTGATTCATTCCTTGTCGTCATAAGAATATAGGCATCAAAATGCCCTCTGAAAGGCATACTGAGTAAAATCACAACAAAAAATCTGTCACCAACTGCCGATCTATTAGGGTACGGACATGCCGAAGATGCTACGCTGCTAGAGGTGCAGGTCGCAGTCTCAGTCGATACATCGATGTCATCAATTTGTAGATTTAAATGTGGCTGCACATACAGAGAATTTTACCTGCTTACCCTTAGAGATAAAGATGGTTGTATTACTATCTCTGTTTATCATCACCAAAATGAAAAGTCGCAAACAGTAAACATTGACCTAATTCTTTTACATTTCGATACTAGCTAATTTGTTTTATAATTGTCATTTCTACAACAACTTTGTTTTATTGCTATTTTATTACATTTATAAAATTGCAATAAAACAAAATAGTTTTATAACATTTAAATTTTGCTTGTTGGATGACTCTACCTTAGCCAGGAAAGGAGGATGGTGATGAATTGAACTGTCAATAGTGTCAAGCGGCACATGTCATTGAACGACGCGACGTTGATTTTATAAGCCGTTGTAAGAGTTATTTTATCTACAGTCGACATTTTTATTTATTTATTTTTTATTTATTTTCGTTACAATATCCTACAGAACAGGTTCCATTTACAGGATAAGGGCGATTACAATAGTTATACAGTTAAACACATTTTTTCAATACAAAATATACACAAATTGTACGCACTACCCAACAAGCAGAATTTGAATGTTATACTATTATTTTGTATCATTGCAATTTTATAACTGTAATAAAACAGCAATAAAACAAAACTGCTGTAGAAATATCAATTATAAAACAAATTTGTTTATTGGGTAATTATGCCACATTTTACTTATTAAAAAAAAAGAAAAACCAACATGTACTCCGGCTACTCAAAAGTACAAGTGCAAGTACAAAAGTACAAGTACAAGTACAAAGAGGTTTGAAGTCGTAAACCAGACGATTGTAATAACAAACAACAGGAAATATTATAAAAATATTTTGAATATTTTGGGAGCATTTGGTATGGGACAGTTTATATAACACATTATATACAAAAATATGTATTATAAATAATAGATCAATATATAACGCACCACATATGACCTATACACATAATTTTTACAGTTTCTTGATACGACCAATTCTGGTTTGAAAAATAAGCTTTCTTGCTCGCATTTGACAATCGCAAAGTTGAATGTCACTTTTATGCTCATCTCCCATGGCAACTAGCGGCAAAGTACTTTTACGCTCGCTTGAGTGCATCTGTCCTTACACAAGTTTGGTCGGATATTTGACTATGTGTTTTTATGAAATAATAAATGTATCAAAACTGTTGTTAATATAATGATACTTGATGTAAGAGTAATAATTGATTACCTAATTTATTTATAAGAAAAATACGAAGTTTATAACAGTTAATAAAACTGAAATAAATTGACAGATATGGTGTTGTTTTCGTCTATTTATTTTGATCACATATGCAAGGCATACTCGTAAAATGTTGATAAATACTGATACTGATAAAATTTTGATAAAAATTTATTTCCAGCCAAAACCAACTTAATTATTCCTTTGTTTAGATATTTTCAAATGATTTGAAAATCATGTGTGTAATTTGAGCGCAAAGCGTCATTGTCATTTTCGATTTTCTGATGATAACGTATTCATATTACTATCCTCCTTTCCCGCCTAAGGTATAGTTAAGTACTATTGAATTTTAAACTACACATGAAGTGTTTCAGTTTTGATCTGATATTAAACCAGTGCGTCTCACAAGTCGACTCCCCTCACTACTTTTTGAGTGGTTCAACTAAGAACCCACAATTTGGACATAACCTACCAGAGGTAAAATACTTCTTTTGAAAATGATAACCAAAATATGAAAGAATCAAATTGATGCCATGGTGCCATTAAAAACTGTATTGGCATATAGGGCTCGTTTTAGGGTCCTTATCGAGTTTAGTATAATGTCCAATTTTTTTTTAAATATGTCTATTCGTCTTAAAACGGCTACACTTTGATTATTAGTGCAATTATTAAATTAAATATTAAAGACACCACATATAGACAACCACCAAAACCAGGACTGTCCGGAAGATGGTTACACATTTGGAAAAACGCAGACATCCATCCATATATTCACCGACATTGTCAGTGCCGGGGCTGGGGTTCGAACCAAGACACGATATACAGTGCGACACTAGGGTGGCCAAAAAATGACTTAATTTTTTATAGAGGGTCTCTATCTCCCCAATAGTTTTAGGGGCACCGTGGAGGTGTGTTAAGGGCGATAAACCCATATGTAAATACACCAAATTCTCCTTTGGATAGTCCTCTTCAAGTCTTATAAGTTTAATGTAAGATTTTCCCTAACCCTGAACAATTATTCAAAAAATACCAAAAAGTGATTTTTCCCCATGCAATTTAAATGGGAAACTTCATGTCTCCATAAGCACCATTTAAAATCAAAATTTTGAAAAATAAAAAAATACGTACTTACTTTTTTCATATTTGGAAACAAATTGGAGGGATCGAGACCTTTTATAAAAAATAAAGTCATTTTTGGACCACCCTAGTGCGACACACAATACGCCTTAACCGACTGAGCTATTGTGCCGGTCCTCCCTGTTTATCTTGGAGGAAAAATGATACTCGTTGCATGGAATGGTTATTTTATTAGGAAAACATTTTGTGTTGTTAGAGTTAAAAAGTAGTCAACAGAATTATTTGAAAATTGAATATTATACTAACCTCAATGAAACTTTTAAAATGAGAGATCCATTCGACCTAGAGATGGTACGAAAGAACCGAACCTGTTCCTTCGGAACAGGTACAAGCTAACAGTTCCGTGGAACAGTTCTCAAATTTCGAAAATACTAGTTCCGACTCCGCTGGACTGTCATGCGTTTGAGCGGAGCACTGAGCACATGATAACGTTGTACCTTCGGACACGGAGCCGGAGTGGAATGAGCAGATCAGACTTGCGGACTTTTTGGTATTGGTGGTAGTGGCAGTATTTGTGTGGGATGTATATAATAATAATAAATTCTGTTTAATTAGTGTTAAGTGTTAAGTATTACAGAAATGTAGCTCTAGCATTTTTTAATTCGAGGAGTTTTAGGAATAGTTTGAAGCATTAGGTGAATATTTTGACTTATTTCCATGTAACAACAAAATGAATTGAAGAAATGGTAAAACTTAGAAATGAAATACTCACGGTGTTCTAAATCGTATTACAAAACGAATTAAAAGTATATTAATTTATAAGACACCCTCTACTGTTATTCAGAGTTCAAATACTAGTTCATATCAGTTTTGGTATACAGGACGTATTTTGTATTGACCGCTTTCTTTTCAAGAGCTTGGAGCTCTGGAGATTTCAAAATCAAAACTTTGAATAGAGCACAATTGACATGTCAGTTTTTAACCTTCATCAACCAATCAGCATTCTTGTTTCAAAAAAATCAGGACTACAAGCACTTGAAAAGGAAGCGGTGTCATTATGGAGCATATGGAGCTGCGAGTGCGAAAGAACGGACAATCATTAATGCCGGACTCGGAGCAGGTTTTTGGAACAGGTATACTTTTTTACCCGGAACAGTTCCGACCTGTTCCGAGAAAAATCCACTCAGTACCATCTCTAATTCGACCCCTGTCCCCCTTGTCACTTAAATGGCGCTGCGCTGGCTGGCGTAAGTAGGCTAATATAATATTTTCATCAATTCGGTGCACTTTTCTCTATTCTCCACTGGCAGAATAACTTGTAACATTTCTCGTATTTTTCTCCTTGATATTGTGGGGAGTAAATTTGAGGTAGCTTCTGAATCTGCTTTTAAAATATCAGAAAACTTTTCGTTTCGATTATCCATTTCAAAAAAAAAAATTATGAATTTTTCATCAGAAAATTAAGGCGCAGTTTCACGGCGCGTGATTAGGCGAGCCTGGCTCGGCGAGTCACGAAATAAGCGCCGTGTGACATAGGCAACTTGGCATGGCTTGCGACTCGGGAGACGTTGCTCGCGTCGGCTCGCGTTTTCCATCTAGGTGTCGGTAAAGTTTGGCGAGTCAAAGCCGCTAATTAAGGTGGCGCGTGCAAGATTTGTGTAGGATCGTGTAGGACAGCGAAGGATCGCGTAGGATCGCCTTTTCGCGAGACTTTCCCGAGTCGTCTCAACTTCAGAATCGAATTTTCATGTATTTTTTAATGTGAGAGAGTACTTAGTGCATTATTTATCGTGAAAAACTACCTGTAACTCGGAAAATTGGCAAGTTACAAAAAAATTTCAAGAGACAAAAAATATTTAGAAGGCCTCAATGCATACGTCTGATTTTTTTCAAATTTCTAAATTACATATTTTTAAAGCGCTATAATTTTAAAAAATTAGTTTTTCGTTTTCTGGAAAAACTTGGTGAAAACGCACTTTACAGAAAAGTTGCAAACAAAAAGAGCCCTGGATTTCGATGATACATTCACCTGAATTTTTTCAGATTTTTTTTTCAACTTTTACATTTCCCCTCCCTCACTTTTAGGAATTTTCGAGTGGCTATATCTCGAAAAATATGCACTTTTCGGAAAAATTCACAAGAATACAAACATCTTATTTTGGGCCAAAAATATAAATATATTGTTTTTTCTTTTCATTTTTGACCTAATTCTACAAGTTACGAAACCCATGATAAAAGCCACATTTTCTACCTCTTCCGATTATTTTCTACTTTTTTTTCAACTTTTTTATTAACGTCATTACAAACACATTGCACAAGGTTTCATCAAAATCTATTCATTTACAGTGGCGGCTGGTGAAATTTCAATATTTTTTTTCTCGTCTGTGGCGCATGGAACCCATACGAAACTTGGGAAATAACATCTAGAGAAGCACTTCTCTAATGACCCCTAAAAAATTTTGAAAAAGCAGTTTGCGAAAAAATTTTTGAAAATTCGCTAGCCTCCCCTGGGTCTAGGGAACCCTGTTTACTTTTATTTTTTTTTGTCATATGCATTTGACTTTTCATAAAAATGCATCGACAGATTTTGGAGTTTGTGAAAATATTTTCATTACTAACTGAGATACAACGAATTGAAATATTGTAATTTGTTAAATTGTAAATTACAAAATTTCAGTTCATTGTATTTCAGTTAGTAATGAAAATATTTTCACAAACTCTAAAATCTGTCGATGCATTTTTATGAAAAGTCAAATGCATATGACAAAAAAAAATAAAAGTAAACAGGGGTCCCTAGACCCAGGGGAGACTAGCAAATTTTCAAAAATTTTTTCGCAAACTGCTTTTTCAAAATTTTTTAGGGGTCATTAGAGAAGTGCTTCTCTAGATGTTATTTCCCAAATTTCGTATGGGTCCCATGCGCCACAGACGAGAAAAAAAATATTGAAATTTCACCAGCCGCCGCTGATTCATTAGCACTTAAATCAGAGGTGAACCTCTCCGTTGACTGAACTAAAGATAATATATTTAAAAATCTTAACTTCAAATAAACGGGTGCTTGCCTTTTTCGACTTCTCATGTGCGATGCCATCCACCACCTCTTTTTACGTTTTTTCAACTTCTCTTGTAGCAATTTACCAGCAGCAATTACGCACAAAGTGACAGCTGCAACTTCCGTTTGTCTATTTGCATTCGTTGCGATTGACTGATCTTCCATGTAGTTTTGACAAGCCTACAACCCACAACCCCACACGAAATCTGCATTGGTCACGCGCCTTATTGACACATCTGGCTCGCTATTAGGCGAACCAGCGCGAGTCGCGAGCCGAGTTTGTGGCTTCGCGAATCACGCGCCGTGTAACCGCGCCTTTAAAATTGACTAGCAACTTCGCCATATTCTCGAATATTCTCTACTAAAGGAATTTTGTTTCCAATTATCGCTCACCTTATACTAGACGTAGCTTAATAAAATTAATATGGGACGACTGTCCCTCGTCCTTTTTTAAATTTTATGAAGTCGGCTGAAAATGATTTTTTTTTAATTTATATTATTTATATTAATGTCCAAGCGAAGTTTAGCTAATGCACTTAACCAGGGCGGCGAGATGAGATACGGTCACCTATCCAAGTGCCGGACTCAATCGACGTGTCTTTACTCCGCCGATAGATGTCTCGAATTGTTGATTTACTCGCGATATTTTGTTGCCATAATAGCAACACACGAATCTTACATAGGTGCTTTGATTAAATTTTATAGCAAATTAATTTTCAAGTATACGAAAAAATAGCATGTTCAGAAAACTACCACTTTTCTTTGTTAAATAATCTATTTCCTACTACATATGTGAACAACTGAAATAAATTAGCTAATAGAAGATTAATAGCCTTTCTGTGGAAAGTTTTTAGATACCTACTCTAAAATACCAGTCGAGCCCTTTGACTATTGTTGTCGCTTGAATTTCATGAGGCCAGTTTACCTTTAGCCCGTATTTATATTTTGCAACATTGCCGCACCACTTATTTCCGCTAAACTATTTATAGCAACACAATATTACGGGCAATTTTCATAGGCGTTTATCAAACTTATAGAAACCTCAGCGTTTCCATTTATTGTTTGCCGACTGCATTCAACTTAATTGATATAGAAAAAAACACTCTTAGTTATAACTGATAGCTTCAAATTATCTTCTGCAGTATCTTCGAAACAGGGTTAAAATAGTGCCAATATTTTTATGTTTCAGTCATGTCTTGGCGAATTTTCGAAAATGGTGAAGTAGAGTAGCGGGGGCTTTAATTTCCTTATATATTTAGCTTGGCAGAAAAATTCGCAGCACAATAATTTAAAAAAATATGTATCTAACTTCGACTATTTGAATGTTCGCGAATATGGCAGTGACGGGATAGAAGTTGTTAGCTGTAAATTTATATGCAGAATAGAAGAAGTGAAACAAGTTAACAACAGACAAAGTAATCTGATTTGTCAAAAGTTAAGTGAACGTTTAGATAACAGTGTGTAGTGCTTGGAAAATAGAGAGGAGGAAGCACGTTATGTCCATAATAGTGAAAATAAGGACCTATTACCACTTTTACGGGCATAATTAAAGTACAGCACCGTGGTTACTCCTCTATATTATTCATGGTTTTAGGATAACTTTTCTGCAGGCTACAGTTGTGATAGGGCCTTCACTAAGTTCCGCCATCTCATTCGATTTCTTAATATCTCCCCACGACTTTCTGCATAGTTTTGACGTTCTCCATGATTGTCTTTTCCAAGTTGTCTGCCTCTTCTTTAGTTTCATTGGGGGTTCCAGTCAAGTGCCCTCCTGGCTACATCTTCGGTTGGTCGACGAAGCGTATGGCCCAGCTATCCCTACTTCCTTTGCTGAATCTCCAGTTCAGTTAGCTTCAGGTTGGTTCTGTGTTATAAGCCATCGTTTGATATCGGGTCCGGCCAGAAAATACGCATAATTAAGCGCAAACATCGGTTGACGAAGACTTGCAGCTGTTCTGCAATTGGTTTGGTGATTTTACATGGTAGTGTAGAAGAACGCACTACCGGGCGTCAAAATTACGCGACACCAATTTATTTCTCAGGGAGCGCCAGTCGCGTGCTACCCCGTTCTTCTACGTCCCAGGTGGGTTCGAGATAAGATGCACTTCGTTAGCCGAATAATGGACCAAGGCTGCACTACCACAGATTGGTAACGACGCTCCCTCTGGACATGAATTCCCTCGCTATGGGTTTAGGTACCTTTTGAAATTCTGGATTTTTACATAAAAAAATCCCAACCGAAGAATTTCTCTGCGGAAGGATTAATTTTGTACGTGGTATCCACGTTTTTGGCTGTTAATAACGGACTCTACACCTTAGGGATTTCTCAAAAAACGCATAAAAAAATCCCTATCGAACCTCCGTAAGGCAACCAGAAGGTCAAGTGTTAATGTGAGTTAACTCGACACATCCGGTTTTCGATACGAAAGTTCCAGGGATTATAGACCGTCAACAGGCCTCAAGATCAATTAAGAAACAATAGTTCAAAGATTCCGTTTATTTAACAGAAATGGTTACACAAAATTCTCAAGATAAGAATCGTGCCTTCCCCAATCAAGGTAATGGCTTTCAGACCATACAAGCGAGAGCGCTTACGCTAACGATCGATTAGGTAGAAAAGATTCATGCATACCTTCTCAGAATCAAAATGCGAGCTTTTTAGAGAAGTCTGAGACTATTTGTAATTTCATAATTAAGACAGACTGAGTTTAACTTAAAAAAGTTTTACTAAATGAATTTAGTTTCGCTAGAGACTACTTAGCTTTAAAGTTCTTGTATCGTGGCGGTTCACGTACTCAAACACATTCGTGAGGACTTATGACTGCATAAGTTTGATGGCGTTCAATCAGTCCACAATTTACTTGCCCTTATGCAGTTGTTCAATATTATCGATATGGCAGCAACCCACCCTCGAGCGACTTTTAGGTAAACTTGAATTTTTGGTTTTTTATGTACAAGGCGTTTTCCTCTATAACTTTGTCATTTTGAAAGCCCCGTTATTGGCTTTCCTACCATCACTTTGTCGGGTCCACTCAACGCGCTCGACCAAATTGCGAGCCGCTGAGTTAATCCAAACTCTTTCTATGCGAGAAACCGGCCTTGTGCATGTGCATTGATTTTTATCAATTTTTTGCTTATCGGCACTACGCCGGCTTTGTCAAAATCGTCTATTGTGCCTTTTAGATGCAATGCATCGCTAAAATTTTATGCTCATACTTTAGAACGGGGCATTCAATGACCGTGCCTCAAAGGTCAATGTCTTTGGTGGAGGAATAAAAATGAAAAATATCTCAAAGTATACTTTCGTGGTACTTTTTAAACTGGCAGTTTTGAAAAATTAATCTGCAAGTGAAATTTTGGCGTACTTTTGATAAATCGATTTTCGAGCCAAATTTCCACTCACTTTTCAAAAGTATTATTTTTCTAAGTCAAATTTGTGGTACTTCTGAAAAAGTATATTATTCATCTTTGTCATTATATACTTTTGCTCTCATATCCTGAACCAAAAACATATTTTCCTAAGTGAAAATTCGGTGTTTCTTCGAATTTTCACCTGGTCATTTCTAACGCCATATGGAACCCAAAACGGTCCTTATGGACTGATCTGTGCCTCTGCAGACTCTTAAAAATGTCCTTAAATGAAATTTTTGCCTAAGTCGAATTTTGATTCTGTCTTCAACTTAGGACGATTTTGGAGAGTTCTACAACAGTAGCACCGACTCGACATTAGTGTTGGATAACCTCAACTTGGTGTTCTTGGAGCAGGCGCCTGCGTGCCATACTTTTTTGAGCATTCCGAAGGCCTTTCTGGCCTTCATTATTCTCTCTTTGACGTCTCTATCTGCGCCCCTATTGTGGTCAATAATGCATTCGAGAAAGACAAATTGTTTAATTTGATGCTCCCCATTGTTGGTTCCAATGCGCATTTCCTTCTTCTTGTTTGTGTTGATATGTCTGGGTGTTCTCATCTCTAATACTACAGCCCATAGTTGTTGGTAGTAAAAAAAATATATTCTGGAGTTCTAGAGGTGGTCCATTACTAACCAAATAAAACTTACATGTACGAATTTGGAAACCTTTTACTTTAATAATTATTACCATGAAAATAAATTGAAAGTTACATTATTTTCTCATTAGTGGTCAAAATAAATTTTGAAGGGATGTCTCTTCAACGATGTCTTGTTTTAATTTGTTTTCGATTTGTTTGAACTGCAGTGAGAAGTTTTGAATTAAATCTGACCATTGCTTCACATAAAACTTAAACAATTTATGTTGCTAAATTAAATGTTTCTGCTATTATCCTTATCTCCAGTTCAAGCAATCACATTGCAAAAAATAAAAACCAGATTGTTCGCAATGAAATTTGGAATAAAACTAGGCCGATAAAAGCTTCCAGATAATTTGGTAACTAACAAAAAGAGAAAAATCATCAAAGATGGTTCGTTCTGCATAATTTAAGAAATATAATGCATACATTTTAATGAGAGTGGTTGAAACTATGCTTTTTATTAAACTAAACATTTGTGTTAAATTTTAGCTATAAATATTCGGTGAAATCTAAAACAATACAAACTTTCCCACCAAATAGCAACTTGTTTTTAAATATTTCTGTATAAACCCTAATAATTCCTTATTATTACTGAGCTGTTCGTAAAAGCTGAATGAATCGCATTTCTTGTCACAACTTCAGTCAGAAAATGCAACAATGGCCATGCATACGGCCGGTCCGAGTCGATTTTGCAGTAGTTTTACCCTTCCCAACCGCATTCCGATTGGTGTTTAGTCTTCGCTGCCCCGTTTTGGTCATCAGCGAGGAGCAGACGACCTTGGAAGAAGCTCGAAGTAAGAATGACGATCCTCTCCTTGTCTTCGGGTTTTCTCATGCTCTCTTGACCTCCCATCATGTTAAACGCCGTTATAGTGTTTTGTTTAAGTCATTTTATTTGGTTTACTTCATTTTAACAATTTTTTGCTTTCGTAATTCGTGAGTCAAGTTTTGTTTCAACGTGAAGACATGCCATGGGAGAGATTTTTAACATGTTCATGATTATAATTGTTCTCTGAAAGATATGAGAAATACCTTTGTTCCTATTTTTACATGTGTAAATGGCGTTCTTATTTTTGTGATATTTTTATTTATCTCTTTTTTAGTGTTCTTGCCAATCTTGATGCGAGTAATAATATATTTTTTTTATTTACATTACATTATAGCAGCATTGTACAAAAATAAAAATAGAGATTGAAGTATCTATAAATAAACACAACTAGGTATCTAATAAGTGATTTAACACTTGCTTTGGATGTAATGTTCCAACAGCAAGTATCAGACATCTTCCATTTTTAGATTCTTTAATTTAATTAGTAAAGAAAATATGTTCTCGGAAATGGTAGCAGCAGTCAGCATTTCATAACAATTGGTGTGGGAACAAAAATATGTAATGTGTAAGCTACTTTATTCCTACTATACAGGGTGTTAGGGAAATATTCTCACTTCGTTTGGAGCTGACCCTACACGCACAGATAGTAAGAAAAGTTGTTGTGTTGTTGATTTTTTGCGATGCTGGCCTTGTGTAGACGGTGCAAAGTGAATTTGGCTTGCGTTCGCATTTAAACAAAATTAGTATAGAGGCAGCCTAGCAACGAACGTAACTTGAAAGTATTTAAACATTTTAGTCTAAGAAAGTTTCCATTGTGGCACTAGGTCACCTCATTAACCCTCTGAATGACATATCTAGAATTTTTTGAGGAAACGTATAGTTTATAGTGGAATCAGAACCATTTCTTGTAGATCATTTACAAGAAGAATACTTCACAGTTAATTTCTAATCAGTTTCGTTCAATATAAGATCCCTTTTATGGTTAGTGGTTGAAGTGATTGTGTTATAATTTATATAGGGACTTCTTTTTTTTTTCTTTAATGAAATAATAGGACAAATAACGTTTGTGTTTACTCAATATTTCTTGAGGTAACCTGATAGACAATTTACACGCGCAATGATAAAAAGTACCACTTTTACTTCTTATTGCATAAATAGCTATTTTAATATCTTTTATACATACAATTTCAGCTCTTAGAAGTAGGTGCTTCATCATAACCTTCTTTTTCTTATTCACAATGTCCCGTGAGATGTTTTGGATTGTTCTGGTCCTTGGTCCTTGAATTGTTCTAGTTGACTTTCGCTTGCTGTATAGCTCATCTGAAGGTCTCCCATCCATCTATCGCGGATCCTTATCAAAATTCTTTCTCATCAGCCTAACGCTTCATATTGGGTGCGGTACGAATTTCTTTGCGACATCAAAACTCCACGGGATGCGATTTAGCATGGTTATTCCTTACGCCAAGGAGATTCGTTTTCGATTAGGACGCGTCAACATTTTCCCTTAAGACCAAGATGGTGGCCATTTTTAAAAAAAAAAAATAATAATTACAATTACTCATATTGGCACAAAACATGTTTGAAGTATGATCTCTGGTTAAATTACATCTGGCGAGTACGAATACGGTGTCTATTTTCCACTAGAAAGCAATATGACCGCTATATTTTGATCAAATAGATTGTACAATTTTTTAAAAAATTAATATTTTCAAATTAAACATGAAAAATGCTTTTTTTCAACTTTTGAATTTCGTTTTGATATTTTGGGGGTAGTTAAAGGAAAGGTCACTGTATCTTTTCCAAGAATACAAAGGTGATTGGGCGATTTCTCTACCTGCTAAGGTCTCGCAAACGTGACCCATTTTACAGCATCGTTTCACCGGAATTGCGGCTCATTTAATCACGAACTTTTAAAGAGAGACTGTTTAAAACGTTTTAGTTCAAAGTGAAATTTTTACAGGAACACCTTACTTGAGGTATATACTTCATTTTAGCATATTTCATAAAGAAAGTTTTGAATTTCAAAACAGAAAGAAGGTTGTTTTATTATAGTGTTTATCCGAAACTTCTACAAGTAGATTCAGATTTGTGTAGGGCCACAAAAAAAGTCTTACGTTGTCATGCCTTGAAAAAATATGGAGAAAATACCTTATACATTCCTTTATAACATACACAAAAATCGTAACCCCATTCAACCCCCTTTTCGAAATTTTGAATTTTTTACAACGTGCGACATGTATTCCGCGAGCACCGGCAGCATCGTTCACTTGATACACAGGGAATCAATTGTTAAATAACCTGTTGTCTTTGTAATATCCTTTGAAGTTATAATTAGTATTTATTATCAATAAAATTTAACGTGTTCAAGGAATGTTTCTAAAAACGTTCAGTTCTATAGTTATTTACTTATTTAGTTATTTCGTTTCGTTCTATATACTCTTACAACCTCTGAAAGTCGTCCCTGGGGTAAATATTTTTTCATTTTTTTTATGGGTTAGTTAAGCGATTTTCGATAATGTTAAACTGAAATAATTAATTAATATGCCAATGTCTACACTAACAACCGCTAAAAGCATGGTAAATATATTTTTAATTAGTTTTTCGGTCTTATTCAAAAGGCTTGCTATAAATTCCAACCGAAAAAAGCTAAAATACACAATTTTTCATAGAAACAACCCCCCTCTGTTGACAGTTATTTTTTAAATTATTTTTTCCCCATTACATATGTGATTGTTAATCGGCCTATGACAAAATTAGATTTTTGGCCACTTTTTGAAATTTTCGGCTCACTGTGCGCAAATATGAATTCCTTTTTGTCATAGGAGGCTACAAAAACTACCAATTGCTTTATTTAAAAATGTTAAATTTTTTATCTACCTATTTATAATTTTAAACGTTTTTTTATTTCCGTACTTTCGATTATATATATTAGCAGAGGCTCTCGGTATCTCAACTCCACAGTATGTGATTTGTCATGGTTATTCCAAGAAGATTCATTTTCGACTAGGCATCAACATTTTCTTTTTGAAACCAAGATGGCGGCCATTTTTTTAAGAAAAAAGAATTCAATTGCAAATACTCATATTGGCACAAAACGTACGTTTGGAGGATGATCTCTGGTTAAATTATATCTGACGAATACGAACGCGGTGTCTATTTTCCACTAGAAAGCAATATAGCCGCTATATTTTGAGCAAGTACACTGTACATTTTTTTATTATTATTAATATTTTCAGCTGCTACAATGCAATCTTCCGGAATGTTACGTGGAAAAGATGCACGTAATGATATTTGCTTCTTTATATACCGAGCAAGTATTTCTAAGTTTAAGTTAAGTTTAAGTTCCACAAGATTGTATAACATGAACGTTTTTTATTTCATTTTTATTTCCGTCCTCCGATTATCAAAATTAGTTCTTTAAATGGTGTGTATATATAAAGCAAAACTTATTAACTTAATCTAACAGGAAATAAGAACCCCAAATTAGTGATCAGGAAGCAGCAAACAGTCGGAAATCATACCCAACTTTTTCAAGTGCAAAATATTTGATTATTTTATATTTTCAGTATCTTAATATAAAATATGTCGTCCATATTGATTTTTAAACAATATTTTCATGTTCATTAGGTCAAAATTAACTAGAAATCATACCCCCTACATGAGAAATGTAGGTAAGGTGATTTTTTTTTCAAGAAATGGCCGCCATTTTGGTTCCTAAAAAAAATATTGACGCGTCCTAATCGAAAATGAATCTCCTTGGAGTAAGGAATAACCATGCCAAATGGCATCCCGTGAAGTTGAGTTGCTGAGAGCCTCTGCTAATAAATATAATCGAAATACGGAAATAAAACATTTAAAATTATAAATAGGTACATAGAAAATTTAACTTCTTTAATTAAAGCAATTGGTTTTGTAGCTTCCCATGAGAAAAATATTCATATTTGCGTTCAGGATGCAAAAAACAGCCCATGACCATACTCACGTTGTAAAATATTAATTTGTAAAAAAATTGTACAGTGTACTTGATCAAAATATATCAGCCATATTATTGCTTTCTAATGGAAAATGGACACCGTATTCGTATTCGCCAGATATAATTTAACCAGAGATCATACTCCAAACGTATGTTTTGCGCTAATATGGGTTATTAAAAAAAAACCTTCAAAAAATGGCTGCCATCTTGGTTCCCAAGGGAAAATGTTGACTCGTCCTATTCGAAAATGAATCTCTTTGGTGTAAGAACCAACCGTGCCAAATGACACCCGTGGAGTTGAAGTGCAGTATTCGTCTTAATTATGTGGCGTCCGCACCCACTATCGGGGCATCCTCTTCGCCTCTTGCAATCAGTTTTCACTGAAATATGAAGCCTTGTCTTCTCTCTCGTTGAGATGGCAAAACAATTTGGGATAATACGATGCTGGAGAGTCGCTTTTGGGGACATATTGGAAACATCAGTATACGCGTCCGTCTGCTCCTCGGACGGTGTATGTCGCAAATAAAATTCCAGCACTTTCCAGTTATTTAGATGAATCTATTAATATTATACTATTCTAATTAATAAAAATTGTGACCTTAATGTTTAATTTAACCGAGTGTTTATTGATAGAGTTAGGACAATAATCTAAGCATATTGACATTGACCCTCGCTTTGACCAGTTAAATTATACCATTATGTATTCATAAAACAACAGTTATTTGCGTGAAATTACGAAATCTCCATTTTTAGTATTGATTTTACTTATCTTAGGAAATAACATTATACATTTTTAATATCATTATTTGAAGAACGGTGAATTATTTAAAATAAATTCAAAATCAATCATTGTTTGAATATATACCTACAAATTTAGCCACCATTACTTGCTATTATTAATTCAAAATTTTCGGTTCAGCAAAAGGCATAGTGCTTACTGGAAACGATACACACTATTCACATAATGATATACACTTTCCAATCTATATTTGAATTCAAGATATGAAACGAATTTATCTGACGATTAAAAATGATCTATTACACTACTATTAAAAATGCATTTATTACAGTTAATTGTGAATCCATTTGCAATACGTACACTTAAGTAATATAAAGAAGTTGTTATTCGGTAATACAACTAGGGTTAGTTTTCCATAATATTAAATTAACTTCTTCAAGTTGCACATTTATGTTCCACCGTAGTGCAACTTATTTACACAATGTTTATACTCTGTTAAAACTATTATTCCGTTATTTATATAAATGTAATTATAAAATTAACAATTTGTTATAAATCCTCTATACATGTACTGCTCGTTCTTTGATAGTGCTGGCGCTCTGACGCTTGTAAAGTATGTGTAGTGAATGACGGAGAAGGCTTTGTATTAAATTATGAAGCCCCCTTGCATACGCAAGTAGTCCTGGCAAGATCGATATCTTTAAAAAGTAGTTACATCGATTTTATTTTCACGATTGAATGATCCATCGATATTAAGATCAGCTTATTTAGAGTGGAACTACACAAATAAATTTGCACAGTCAAATATCGAGCATGCTTGACTGTTTTTTTTTATAACTATTTAACGTCGGCCTATTTCCGCTACCAGGGCCTATCACCGACGCCAGGAGACGAGCTACCCCCAACCTGGAAATTTTGCCGAACCTCTTCCCTTAAGAAGAGTCGGGATCTTTTACTTGCCTAACATTTAATAGACAAGGACCGCCTGCTTTACATCCCCTCCGAAGGATGGTATATCCACTACGTAATCCTTGTCTGAAATTACGTAACTTCCGCGTATACACTGATATACAAGCCGCTAGAAGGTGGAATGAGAACGCTATATTACCCAAGATAGGTGGGTCACCCATCCAAGTACTAACCGCGCTCGACGTTGCTTCAACGGAATAGCGACTGATATTCACATTGAAGTCGCCTCTACGCTCGCCCCATGCGTGACTGTTGTGACATAATTATCGATAAACGACAATATGTGGTATCTGGGAATTTCTCCAGTACGAACCGTTAAGAGGAGACAACGCCAATCACAAAGTTTCTTCGGTAAAGCTAAAGCTGAAGTGGGGCGAAGGGTATGCAGTGTGGCTATTATAGGGTATCTGCAGGTGACGTCACAGCTAACCTCAAAAATATGTGTTTCTTAAGATTTAAGAGTATTACGCAGCTATTATTAAAATTTCTGCCTGTATTTTCAATTAAAATCTAGTTCAGCGTAATGTTTATGAAGTTCTAAATACTTTGTCCTAATTAGGCAATCCAACGACCTGTCAAAATTATTTTTCAATATGGCGCTGAGGGCAAACATGGGGTTTATTTTAATTAACTCGCGGAAACGTAGCCAAGGCAACCGAAAAAAAACTCATTTAACGAATGAAAATAAAGGATTGCCGGATGTTTGCCCTCAGCGCCATGTTGGAAGTCACGTGGTTTGGATCGCCTAATAAAATAGGACCTTTTTTGTAGGTTGGAAATCTAACTTGTAATTAGCAGTCTATTTTTATTAATCAACAATATTGAAAAGTTATTTACGTGAATTTTTAAATATTTGCTTGGAGCCAATACGGCTCCAAGCTAAAAATGCGTATACAAACAATGAGAATAAACTTGAAAAAATTAACATTTAAGGTTATATTGGTTACATGATGCAGATGCCCTATTATTGTAGTGCTGTAGGTGGCACCATCTATTAAAAAGCACTGTACTAAAAACCTTGACTGGGAAAAAGCAGTTTTTATCCAAACGGCTGGCGTTATTAAACCGAAAAAAGATATTCTTGTAAGTAAATGAATACTACACTTTTATTGAAGAAAGTTTTTATCTAAAATTTGTTTATTACGAAGATCTCTCTTCACACTGGCTCATTGCCGCCTGCTCCTCTCTCGCCTGCTCCTCTCTGATTTGATCGCACTTGCTCCCCTCTGATTTGATCGCACTTGCTCCCTCTTAAGATGGTGCCTCTGCTCATTTGAATCTCCCACGAAAACAAAGAGTTTTTCTTGATTTGGTTTGACATTTTGATATTAATTTGTGGATTTCGTCATTTTATGATTTATTCATTCGTTTAGTTGTTATAGAAAAATCTACAATTTGTTATGGACTCGCAAATATGCCACCTAGCTATTGGCAGATCGAATAAGAAAAATCAATACTCTTTATTTTTTATGAAGATCAGATATAATCGAATCGAATTTCTCACAGATCGAACTAAACAGCAGGTAAGATGGCCAGTCGTCCACGAATTACTATTGATCTTCTTGGCTCTTGTTCACGTATAGTAAGTACACCTACCAAAATCGTTGATAGTGTTCCCAACAACGTAAAGCTCTCCATCTGATGATGCTTGCCTCAGGTTAAAAAGTTAAGAGAAATTTCATGTTCTTGGCCTGTCCAACGCGCTGTCAGATGACGCAGATTCCTCCTCTTCATTTTCAACTCCAGCAGATACAGCTCCCTGAGAGACTTTTACGTCCGTTGTAACGACATTTTTCCACAAACAAGCGGACTACGTTAAAATCATCTCTCAAAGATTTTATCAACACAAACTTGGCGATAGTCTGCTAACAAGCAACATCAGAGAACTAAGAGAACATAATGCACCCTTTCGGATTAGACACAAATTACCTTACCAGACGCTGCAAATCTTTCGGCAACACTTGTAGCTCTACTAACCTTTACCAAAATATCCACTATTATTCTAACGTTTCTGTCCACCTTTTTCTTTGTTTCCTTTTGTCATTTTTTGTTTGTCGCCTTTTTGTTTCTAAATTATTATCTCAAATACAAAAGGAAGTCAGGTCAAAGTAACCTTAGCATGAGGGACACGGGAAATGAAAAGGCTGATGAACTTGCCCGGGAAGGCACGTCTAAGGCCCTAGTAGGACCCGAACCCTTTTGCGGTGTAACTGAGCCATGCATACGAACATCCATTAATGAATAGGTACCAAATAAATCTCTAGAGTGGTGGAAGAGTTTCCCGCAAGAGAGACAGGCCAAAAAGTTCATTAAAGAACGATCTACCAAATTCACGGAAGGCCTACTACGCCAAAATGAAAAGGCCATCAGGAATATTAGGATAATGGTGGGTCTTCTAAGTGTAGGCTAAGTGTAGGCTTAATAGACGTGGGTCCGGCAAAATTTATAACATGCAGATTCTGTCAAGAGGAAGAGTAAACCTCAGTACATGTGCTGTGTCATTGTGAAAGCCTAGCCAGACTGAGACTCCAGCTACTTGGCGAGGAGAAACCGAGAGCAGATAAGCTATATCAAGGAGCCCTTATCAAGGCTATAGAGTCTGATACAAAAGACAAAGCTGGATAAGGAGCTCTGAGTAACATGAAGATCAGATCTAGTCTAATCGAACTTCTCAAAAATTGAACTTAACAGTTTTTAAATTATTATCTCAAATAGAAAAATATTTTTTAAAACAATTTAAAACAACTACAACATTTAGAACCAAAGTTAGTAATTCTACGATAAATTCCGCGGCTTGATAATAGCCTCTCTCTTCATATTACACAAACTATGGCAGTGTTTTCTTATTAATTTTTGCTACACAGGTAGAAAGTATGGCTTTATCTTTATTGTTTTAAACTCTACTCGGCCTGGTTGCACCCCAACTCCTCAATTTCCTCAGCGCCCAGGTATTAGATTCTGTATCTATTCGGCGAATCAGGGTGCGATTGTCCGAGTAGATCTTTATGTATAGAATGACCAATTTTTATTTAATTTGACGCTGTCAGATAGCTGATGTCAAATGCAATGGCAGCTGGAGTATAAACAATGTATTTTTTCACATATTTGGGTAACAAATAAGCAGTTTTGTATAACTAAAACATTAGACAATGAGTACGTATTTAATTATTTAGCAGAAATCGAAAGTTAATTTTAACACCTTACCTAAGTTTGATAATGGAATAAAAGAAAACATACTAGTCTCCTTAGGTAAACCAGAAAAAGACAAAGCAAAAGTTCTGCGACCGGACCGCAAGACATCTCCCCACCTCATTTTCTAGGGCGGGGAACACGGAGGTGACACTATTTTCCGACTTACCCTTCAAGAGCTACCCTAAACCGGAAAAACCACCCCTTTCCCGATTTTCCGATGCTAGGCATTTTTTATCGGAAAATTTTATTAACGAAAGTTGTTCAGAATGGTTCAAAAACCCTAAATCCAAAATTTAATCAAAATTTTAAAAATATTGAAATAAAAAAAAATAATGTCCAAGTAAAAAATTCATGACAATTTTGTTTGAAATTAAAGCAAGCTGTCAGGTAGTTGTCAAGTAATTATTAGCTTTTTACATTTTTTAAATTTATCATTTTTTTCAATTTTTTTATTTTGATGAAATTAGGGTTAGGGTTTTTGGACAATTCTGAACAAATTTCATTTATAAAATTTTCCGATAAAAAAATGCCGAGCGCCGGAAACTCGAAAAGAGGACAGTTTTTTCAGTTTAGTGGTTGGAGGGTAGGTTGGAAAATATTGTCACCATCGTGTTCCCCTTCCTCGAAAACGGGGGGGGGGGGGGGGTACATGTCTTGCGGTCCGTCGCAGAACTTTTGGGGTAAAAGCTTTACCTCAAGGGACTATACAACGGGGACCCAACTAGACGCCTCGGAGAATCCTATTACTTACATATGTACAACATGGTGTTCCAAGACGCTGCACGCTCTCTGTCGACTGTCGATATTATTTGCTATTTGCTTTTTAGAACCAGTTAGTTACAGATCATAGTTATCCTTGTACAATTTAAATGTTGCTCTAAAAAAAAATAATCAATCTGTTAAATGAACAAAATTATCGAACAGAGAAGAAATGGTAACGCAGTGGGTATAATATTTTAGACATCCTAGAGCAATCCTTTTAAAAAATTGATACTTAAGAATGTTTAATTATCGGAAAACATCACCCTTTTATTAAGCCTGAGTTGTAAAAATATTTCCGATATCCTAGTTGAGTTTATTATAGCAACAAACCCCAAAAATATAAACTTAGCATACATAGAAATTTTGTGGCTAATGGACTAAGCCCAATGCCCCCCCCCCCCAAATAGTGAATAGGATTTTCTTAAGCGTCTATTTTGATACCTCGTACTGTATAAACAACTATTGTACTAAAGAAGAATTAACTAATATTAGATTGTGAAACGCATTATACGCTCCATCTGCAACCGTATAGGGATGCGGTTTTATTACAAACATTATTTTCCTCACTGCAATTCTTCTCGGCAATCTTTCGATTTCTACAAACAAATCCACTTGGTAAAAATCTGTTCAGTGGTTAAGAGATCATAAAGAAAATAAGAAAATGCCATAACAGACGCACGCTATAAAGTATTACTGGATCCGAGACTTCCACATCTTGAAATGATGAAGACTGCGGACGTGCTGGACCGTGAGAAAGGCGCCGCTGAATTCTATAAACGTTCAGTAAACGCCTCCTTTCAGTTTCAGTCACCGTACATTCGATCCGGCCATAAACGTTTTGATGGTCTTGTCGAGAAAGATGAAAGTGAGGCGAGGGAGAAAAATATATGTGAATTTCTGTAATATAAGTTGACACCTTCAAAGTTCAAAGGATGCATAATTCTGCTGGAAAGATGTTTGTTTATACTTATACCGGGTGTGTTTCGTTACAGGTTACAGGAAGCAATTCGCAGAAGTTAAATGTGCATTTCCATATCTACTGATTTAGTTTTACTTAGTTCGTTTTGTTTAGTTGTTCAATTCACAATCTCCAATTTTTGCTATAACTGAACGTTGTATTTTGTCCCTCTCCAAAAATCAGCAAAGATATCTATATGTACCTTTTACTTCCGCTATACTCCAAATCATGGTGAGGTTTCAAGCTGGAATAATTTAATTTATTTAAAATAAATGTTTGTTTAAGTATGGGGAGTATAATTTTATTTAATATATTAATGCGTAAGAGTTTGTTGTAACAACATAATATATGTTGTTTGTAGGTAAAGTCCATAATGTAAATTTTGTAACCTGGTTTTTAACCATACTGCTCTGTTCTGCGTCGAATATCATATTCGTAATTATCGGTACTGTTGACAAGAGCTCCAAGGTATATCGTCTTATATACAACATCACACTGCCAATTCTTAACGTGTAGACGGCTTCCATTTACTCGGTCAGTAATCATAATTTACTCCTAAATCGTACTCTGCTTTGTTTGAAGACTATTGGGCAGATGTATGAGCTCATCATCACTTATTGCGCCAAGGTGGTATCATCTGCAAATCATCTCCGGTTTGAGATCTTAGTTCCGCCTATAAATACTACACCCTGCAAATCCTTCAGCAAATGTTGTTGTGCATCAGCTGTTCATTATAGGCGTTAAAGATAATTGGTGACAGAACACAGCTCCTTTGCCAATTTTACGTTTGTCGGAATTAGTACTGTCAACTTTTGTGCTGACACGCGTTTTGCTAACATGCTCAACGGGAAAGGAGTTAATATCGATAAAATTGGTCGTAGAACAAAGCATTTTATGCCATTGTGGTGTTATAGAATTCTGAACAATTTTCAGAAAATATCCATTCGTCAGTTCGTTCATCCGTCAGGTTTCTTATAAGTACGATAACTTAAGAAAAATGCCGATCGTATTGAAATTTGAACAGTAAGTTAGTGTTAATTGGAGGAAGAACTCTGTTTATTGATTGATTGATTTACCAGCATACGGTAGGCATTGCTGTCAATCTCCAAAATATACCGCCGGTCCGACTACGTCTACACTGGGTTGGATTTGGGTCATGCTTGTTGTCAGCAATAAGAGCAACATGATGCATGGTGCAGAAGTGTGGGATTGGCGGTGTAGGTGTTCGTGAGATGTTGCCGCATTTTATCGTGAACGAGTGTTTCGCTCCTTTTTTTGTGTTTTTGCTTCTAGACTTCTACTTTTTCTGAGTCTTCTGTTTCCTCCGTTTTAATTCCCACCGAGCATATATGCTTCCAATTTCTTTATTATTATTTTTTTCCAGTATGTTTGGTTCCATCCTACCTAGTTTGTTCATGATCCTCTCAATTGTTGTTATCCACGTGTAAAATGATCTCCCTATTTTCAGTTTGTGACTGTTTAATATTAATGCTTTCTTTAGTAAATGTGTCGGGTCCCTTCTTTGGACGTGTTCCCAGTGTTTCATTGCGTAAGTGTCTATCCTTTTCGTAATTGTTTTCCCTCCTGTGCATGCTGATGTTTTATGTTAATGCTTTAGCCTTAAAGTTTTTAGGTAGAGGTGTGATTTCCAGCCATCCTTCGATGAAAATTTCTACGGTTTGCTCCTTTAGCCTTTTCGTAAAAGTGCATTAATTCATTGTTTATTTTGTCTACTCCAAGTGCAGTATTTCTTCTTGCTCTGCCATTGTTTCTAGCAGTTATTTCTTGGATTGTGGCTTATTGAAGGGCCAAGTAGTCCGTTTCTTGTATTAATTTGGTTCGTTCATTTTTTGCTTTCTCTTCTTCCTACAGTTTATCTGTCCAATCTTGCAGTGGTATGTATTTTCTCGTGTACTTATTATCATTCTTCTGTATTTTTTCAGGTATCTGAAGTATTAGTTTAATCGTTGTCCTGTTTTCGAGAAATATCTATTTTTTCTCAAAACGTCTTCTCTCCGCTTCTCTTCTTCCTTTCAGGGGATCTTTCAGTTTCTCGCTTACGCTCGGCATCTGATGTTATTTAGGTGGATATTCTAGGTACTGTGTATTTTGTTATTTCTTTCCTATTTCCAGTTTCCCATATAGTATATTTTGTGGTCTGTGTTTACCTCTGTTGTCCCCTTTGCGTTAACGTTTTTGACCTCCCTCCCATTTCTCTGCCTACCAGGATGTGATCTTTCGCTCCTACATTCTGTATTCGATAACTTTTGAGCCCTTTGGGCATCTACCAAGAAATGGTGTCTACCATTTCTTGAGAAAACTTGTATCGCGTGCATTTCCATTGATGTGCTGCAAGAAATTCAGCCTTGGCGCGGTACACCATAGTAACCCAATAGTACGCCACTGATTGGCTCGGGCCAAGTCAAAATTAGGTATTAGCTGGAAGAAAAGTATCTAAGGTCCTACTTTGTTGTCAATTTATTACATAACCATACTTTATCTTAACGGCTGTTTGGACCTTTAGGGAACAGACGCGTTACAGTTTATTTATCTAAGAAATCTTGTTAGGTTCCCTGTAGTTGCTAGCAAGAAATGAATAAAGTAAAGTAAAAATTAAAACTTAATAGAAAATTTTTGCCTTCTAAAAAGGTGTTCTTATTATTGCAAGTGAAAAATATAAGAAACTTATCTTGCACTTATGTGTTTTCGGGTATTTCCATAGATCTTTTATGGTATACGATGCCACGGTCCCTTCGATATTGGGATTTTAGGTACCTGCTTGTCAGTTGTCACCATGTGTTTTAGCCAATTGTTTCTGATATGAAGGCTTCACGCAATGCTATATCTGAACCTCCGGTATTAATTAAATATCTACAAATAACATAACTGTTGTTATGCTTATATGTATCAATATATACAGAATTATTCACGCTTCATTTCAACACTACTCTGTCCAAAATTAACAAAGTTTTAGCAGAATTTATGATCATTAGTAAGTGCATCACAAAAAGCACCTCCATCGTCTAGCACACCTCTCGAGGAACCCGTCTGAGGGAAGAACTCTAATGATAAATATCAATCATAATTGTTAAACATTTTAATTCATAATCGTCAATGTACCTGAACAGGGCTGCAATCTCATAATAAATAAAAAAAGTGTATACGTTGTGATTTGCTTAATACTTAAATAATATTTTGTAATCCTACAAAAACAAAAATACTGCATAGTATACTAATGAGCGTTTCACTAATCAGGCAGACATTATCGTAAAATGATTAGAATTAAAAATGCAGTATTTAAGTCTGAAAAATTAACTTATTTTTAAAAAATTGCGAGAAGTAACCTATTACAGCATATATAGCATATCAACAAACATCAAATAATGGTGAATTACGAAATTATTAGGGATACAAAAAAATACATAAAGAAATAATTCATATCAATAAATATGAAATCAGGTTCTATGGTAAAAGAAATATTAATTTAACAGATATTACAAAAATAGAAATTGATTAAAAAACTTAAAACTTATCTTTTTTAAATATCATGTGTATATTACATATTCTTACGCTGGTATCCTAAAATGTGTTTTTAACCAGATATAGTAACCTTTATTGATTTTTGGAGCGTGACTGTTTTTAAGTTAGTCACATTGATCATATTAACAAATGCATAATTAATTTTAAGTATAAATGTACGCTTCACAAAATTCGATATCTACATTTTACATTCTACATAGAGGAGGAGTTTTAAAATTACGTTAAACAATATTGCCTTCTGAATCCAAGAGATCATGCAAGGCAGACAAAGTTAATATAATCAGCATGAACTACTACATATATGTTTCCTTAAAATATTTTCTTAACTGCCTCTCATGTCACCGAGGTAATTCCTTGAAAATCCAAAGTTTTGTGTCTGTCTGTAACTTTTCTTTTCTGCTCATGAGTATTCTGGAAAGGTTGATGATATTGGCTTGAAATTTTGTATGTATGTATTATAACGAGATCTGGAACTAGATTATATTTTTATCTTATTCCGTTGGAGAGTTGGGGGTAAATGGGGGTAAATGGGTAAAGCGAGCAAGTAAGATTCTGTAAAATTGGGATTTAGTGTATGTACAAGAAGCCAAGGTCTCAAATTTTTGGCATCGACCATCCCCATTACCATCTCACCCCATTGTTAAAGGTGGTAAAAAAATAAAATTGTCATTTAGTGTGTGTACAAGAATCAAAGAAAAGATGAAAGGAACGTCATCCAATTAATCGCAAAAACAATACGACCGATAGAACGACAAAAAAAACGTCAACGTTAACGGAAGAGAAAACAATAACAAAAAAGGACAGGAAAGTACGCAATGAAATACGCTGCACGAAGCAAAAACAGAGCAAGTGAAAGATTCAGAAGAAGAACAGCTCTAGAAGCAAAAACACAAATCACGACGAAATAAGGTACCGCATCTCAAACACCCACACTTCCCAATCTGTACCCATGCGCCATGTAGCTCTTGATGCTGGCAACAAGCCCGACTTCAGTCCAACTCAGTGTAGACTTAGCTGACGCGTCGCCGGCGATATGTTTCTGGGAGTGGCATCAATTTCTTTCATACGGCGGTAAATCAAATCAAGAAATAGTAGCAGTTCTAGGACGCTGGCCAATTTCAATTGGTTGTTGGTCAGACTAAGACGTCAAACACGAAAACATGCAGACTCTCCCTTGGAAATAATGAACTTGTCCGTTGGTTATGAAAATTGCTAGTTCCTGATTGATCAGAGGCGTTATACCGTACTTTTCTAAATTCACCGGTGGACGCACAGGTAGATAAAAAACGAAACTGATTGGATATGTTTTTCAAAATAGCCAATCATATAATGTTATTGCTTACCGGTGCGCTCCACCAGTGAATTTAAAAATTTGCGGATAATCAAATTATGTTCATTATGCGTTAAGGTTGGAACTAAGACTATCATTATTCATGCATTATACAAGGATTATACGATGGTCATGGATAAACATGTTTTTCTACGACTATTGAATATTTCATTTATTACATATACGTTTTTAAACGAGTAATGAGGCCCATTGCTCATGGCCGTGGGTAATAATTCATTATTCAATGGGCTACAACTAATCACAGTAGCTCATATTCATTACTCAACAGCTGTGGAGCAATATGAGGGATGCATAGGTTTAGTAAAATATTTCGCCGCCAGACGGTTACCGATCGCCTTTGGGTACTCTATTCATTGTGTTCTGTGCTTTGTAGTTTTGATGTGTTGAAATAAGTTTGTTTGTTTGAAACCTACGGAAAATGGATAGTTTAGTAGAACTAAAAGAAAAGCTTGGCATTTTTAAAGAAGTAGTGAACAAAGATGCACAGAAAATGAGGTTATGTTGCAGTACCCAAACGCGACTCTGACGCCGCCTACATGCATTCGGTCTGTGAAGTGTTTTGAACACACTAGATGGGCTTTTTTGTAATTTGAGAGCAACTATCCACTTTCTTCTAAAACTGCTGCATGCTGGAAACTGGTGAAACTTTAAATTTTTATTTTTTCTATACTAGGAAGTGCATTGAGGCATACGATTGCTTGGTATTTTTAAAGAAGTAGTAAACAAAGATGCACAGAAAATGAGGTTATGTTGCAGTACCCAAACGCGACTCTGACGCCGCCTACATGCATTCGGTCTATTACAAAAGACGATTTAAAGTCCGAAAATATCGTATATGCCATGACTCAATTCAATCTGTCACACAAATGTCAATCTCTGTCATGCACACTTTGATTTCTTTAAATTTTAAAATTACTATCAGGTTTTTCACTAATTTGCACAATAGTGGGGTGCCGTTAGATTTATACCTAGAAACCCGGTTCCTATGAATCAACTTTAATGAAACTTTGTGCATTGTGTTGCTACAACCTAATACTAAAATGTTTATGGATTAGAAATTGATGTTTTTTTTTTTAATTTAAAAGTTTATCGAGATTTTCTACAAATTCTTTTAAAAAATACTCAATTCACATAAGTTTCAATAGTTTTTGTTCTGTAGACAAAAAAATCGTACCTGAATAGTATTGTAGGTTTGTGATTACAAATTTAAGGTAAAAAATTACAAATTGAAAATGTGGGACCCAAAATGGCGGCCAAAGAACTTTAAAATAAGATATATAATTAATACAAAAAACATTTTTTTAGCTGTAACTTTGATGAAATAATTGTATCTTCTTAAACTTATTTTTACCTCTATTATAAAAACCTGACGTAGTGTCACATCCTGTAAAAGCATGTAAAAACAAAATATACTTTTTACATAGAGGTGATGCTTTTTCTAAGCTTATGGAAGAAAAAACTTTTCGCAGAATTTTACCCTTTGCTGGTTTTCAAAAATAAATTTCTCGATCATTTGGGGTTAGTGCTGTTAATAATACCAGGACATCTATATCCTCCGAAACTACAGCAACATTTTTTGATGCTATATTTATAGCCGTTTGAACTATTAATGTATCGGCATCAGCTTCTCCTTGACATGAAAAAATAATATAATCAGAAAGTTTTTTTTCTCAACATATTGATAAGTCTGCTCTTATTTTTATTATTACCAAGAAATTTTTCTTGCTCAATTTTAAGAGGCATATCTTCGTCAAATATGAAATCAGTTGATGTATTTTTTTGTGAACAGTGGTGTCCTTCAACTGATTTTGTGCAGTCTTTATTGTAATCGTCAAATACTATATAAACGTTTCGGCCATAATTATTTTTCAAATATCTCACATAATGTTCACATATAGTCCCAAACTTTTCTTCTAATTGACATTTGCATCGATGCAATAACATACCTCCGTCAATTACATAAGTGAAGTTTTCAATATGATTAACATTTAATATTTTAACTGAAAGTGTTTGGAATCCTCCGTCGGGAGACTTAGAGTATATTTCAGTAGGAATACTACCTTTCTCAGCGATTTTAGACTCGGATGGAATCTTCTCCAAACGTTTGATTGGTTTTCTAGGCTCAATACTATCACCAGGAGTAACAATTTGAATAGAACCCAAATTTTGGAGGTCCCTTTTCTATCAAGTGTGTTAACGTTAAAACTGCATTATCATGTACAAACTGAAAAAAAGTACCTATTTTTATTTCAATTGAACTTTCAAAAGCTGCTGAAGCTTCATACAATTTTGCTTCTTTTTATGAACCATGAAAACCTAAGGCGTTACATATATCTATAATCTTTTTAGAGCCAAATTTTCGATGAAGTGTAACTGATAATGCAACATGTAAAGGTGGTATGAATGATCGTGGTCGTACTGCTGAAATAATGGCATGAGCAATTGAAGTGCACTTTGTCTCATAAAAAGTCATGTTTTCTGGTTCACTCTTTTTATTATTTATAATTATTTCAGATATAATTAAACTTAATGACTTGGGGATGGATGTATGAATCCTTTCAAACATTTTATCACTAGCTGGGTAACTACCATTATAATAAACTTCTGTTCGAATATGTCTTCGAAGAATCTCACCAGGAGCTTTTAAGATTCGATATTCTTCTTCATTATCATTGTCTAATCTTTCTCTGTACCAAGTTTTTGATAATATTTTATGGTCTTTTTTCCGGAAGCATATTATTGTATTTTACCCAAATGTACTGGACAATACAATATTATCCTTATAGTGTGACAATAACCGCGACTTAATCGTTTTATCATCGGGAATGTATGGTGTTGTTAAGATTGTTTTCAATGTTGTTGTAGTTTCAGAGGATATAGATGTCCTGGTATTATTAACAGCACTAATCCCAAATGATCGAGAAATTTATTTTCGAAAACAGCAAAGGGTAAATTTCTGCTAAAAGTTTTTTCTTCCATGAACTTAGAAAAAGCATCACCTCTGTGTAAAAAGAATATTTTGTTTTTATATGCTTTTATAGGATGTGACACTACGTCAGCTTTTTATAAAAATAAGTTTGTAGAAACTTTTGAAAAAAATAAGTATCTTCAAGACGCTGCTGAATCGTTTGTAAATGCCAATGAAGATTTGAATAATGTTTGTGAAGCTGGGGTGAAATGCGTCCTCGCATTATGCGGCGCGCTCAAAAAAATAAAAGATTTAAATATTTTAAGATCCAATTGTTTCATTAAAGCTACAGCTAAAAATAGCTGTGTACGACTGGCATCATTAGTGCCTACACCTGATGCAGTCTCTGAGCATTTGAAAAAAGTATACTTACAAGTACAATAATGGTTGGGAAATGACATTTCGCCAATAGAATGGGGATGGAAAGATTATTGTGGGATGTTGAGACCGATAACTATGAATAAGCCACCACAGACCCTGAACATCTACCTTTTGTACATGTAAGACAGGATGCGGAGCTGCTTGTGGATGTAGAAAGAACGAATTACCTTGCACTACAGCTTGTTCCGAATGCAATGGTGATAGTTGCTCGAACCCTTCTATTATAGAAATAAGCGAAGTTGAAAACGAATATATCGAAGATAAATAGTATATTTTGTTAAAATTATTATGAATTATGTGATTTAACGATAAGTTTATTTCTACAGAAACTCTAATGTTTTTTGTATTAATTATGTCTTATTTTAAAGTTTTTTGGCCGCCATTTTGAGTCCCACATTTTGAATTTGTAATGTTTTACCTTAAATTTGTAATCACAAACTTACAATACTATTCAGGTACGATTTTTTTGTCTATAGAAACTGTCTATTAAAACTTATATGAATTGAGTATTTTTTGAAAGAATTTGTAGATCTCGATAAACTTTGAAATAAAAAAAAAAACATCAATTTCTAATCCATAAACATTATAGTATTATATCACGCCTAACGGCACTCCACTACTAGTTTTTTGTGAAAAAAATATTTCAAGCGATGATTAGTCGTAGATAAGGTATAGTATTATATTCGCGTATAATAGCTATTACCCACTCGAATGAATTACGACACTCGCTGTCGGCTCGAGCCGCAAATGTCATCCTCTTGTGTAATAGCCATCATTACACGGTTGTTGAATAATATACTATTATTACAATTCTAATATATTTAATAAATATATTTTCCTCACAGAATTATAATGTAGAAAATTAGAAATATTTCTATGCATCCTTGTATAATATATTCATATACCTAAGCTGTTTAAGCAGAGATATCAGTACATTTAAGGGGAGTTCTGACACAGCAAAAGGTAACAAAGCGGCGGCGGTTTTTAGACCTCACTTTATTCGATCCAACAGGGAGAAAACCCATGCAAATTATTTTGTAATTTGTTTTAAATTGACCCAGAGATCCCCGTTCTAAGTTCCAAGGCTCACTGAGCGTTGCGTGAGAGATTCCCTATTTACTTTTTGACGTTCGTCCTCCAATTTTAACGATATTACTTTTTCCTTCTTTCCTCATTCTATCATTTCGAATATTATAACAGGTTATTAATTAAGTTGTGTCATGCAAACGACAATTTTATTCGTGACAGATTTATTAATTGGATTTAAAAATTTTGAGAAGGGTTTGAATAAATTTCTGATTTTATTATGTATGTAGGTATCGTAGAACGAGATTTCCGGGATGCTAAAAAAAAGGAACTAAGCTAAGGAACCTTTCTCCATAAATTTCTCTTTAATCGAAGAATTCCCATTTTCGACAAATTTGTGTGTAATTTTTCGTTATTAACAATTTACCGACTGTGAAGTGGCACTATTGGAGATTGAAGACAAGGGACAAGGGAAAACAGTGGAAGGAATATATGCAAAACTTGTTTAATGACGATGAACGTGGAAATCTAGTAGAAACTAATTGCGAAACCAGTTTCGTAAATATGGTCAAAAGGTTCTTTTAAGTAAAGTGAACTTTAAAATAAAGTTGTCTTTAAATTACTGTAAAGTCTGATCTGCTTTATAAAGCAGATTGAATCTCCTTTTAGGTAAAGCTCGAATTTTAGAATATTTCATCTGTTGACGACTCTGAAATAGAAGCGTAACCTCGACAGCATTTCATCATGCTTACCTCGCTCTAACCTAACATCTCCTGTCTGTTTATTATTTATTTGTGGTCTCATTTTTTATCCAGTTATTAAAGTTATTTATCCAAATTATATTTAAAAATTAATGTATGTAGTGAAGTGAACAATATGGATCCAAAGGAAAAAAGTTCGATATTCTCGAAAGAGGATGAAATAAGATTAGAAAATGCCATAGAGGCTATTCAGTAAATTGAGCAAAAATTGGAAACACGGTTTCTTTTATAAAAATTTAAAATTCGTCGGAATTGAATTAAAATTGGTAGTTAGGAATTTTAGCAGTAGCTGATAACTAATCTGATGCCAAAAGTTAATTCAAAATCGCGAATCTAGTATGGCTACGATAACTGCAATATTTTTGCAGTAATCATAAAATTTGATAAATGGTGATATCAGGTTTTTCTGACGAGCCTGATGTTAAAACTTAAAAATTCAAAACGACCGATATTTTCTTTTGCTATGTAGAAATTAAATAAAGAGGCCGCTAAAAAGGGTGAAAAAAAAATTTAAAAAAAGGCCGCTAAAAATTGTGAAATAAAATTTCGCCGTCGCGTCGCCCAGTTAGCACCAAACACTTTTGACAAACACAAGGAGAAAATTGTGCGTCACGATTTGCAATTAAATTTAGTATACCGGGTGGCTTATAGTCCGGTCAATGAATATATTGTAAAAATGGATGGAATATGCGAGACTTTTTGACTTCAGGCCTTTGTTAGGAGTAGTTAGTAGGTAAATATACTAAAAGTCCCCGCCCCTGGGAGGTGAGCTTACGGTGGGAGGGGGGTGGGAAGGTATGGAGACAATTGTATAGGTAATTTAATTTTTAGAAAATGTTAAAAATTCTATAACTTCTGATTGGTTGAAGATAAAGTAGCAAAAGTGTATATCAAATTAAAGGAAATCTAATGCTCTACAACTTCGTTACTGACAATTTTTCTGAGAAACGATCGTGGTAGGCACTAGAAGCAAATGTTTGACAAAAAGAGTTAGGTAAAAATGATTTTTTCGAAAATTATAAATCTTCAATGACGTATATCTCGAAAACCGTTGGAAATTCGACAAATATGTATACCAACAATTTTATAGGAAATTTAATTAGCTTTCATTTTTTTTATTTAGAACATATTTTTTCTAGAGTCCACCGTTTCCGAAATATAATCGAAAAACCCAAAAATGGGACCTTACCACCCCCCCTCCCTCCGTAAGCTCACTTCCCAGGTGCGGGGACTTTTAGTATGTTTACCTACTAACTACTCCTAACAAAGTCCTGAAGTCAAAAATTCTCGCATATTCCATGCACTCTACACCCCTCTTTTGAGCACTCATTGACTGGATTATTAGCCGAGAGGAACACTCTACAAGAGTGTCTTTTGAATGGGCGAACGAATTCTTTTCAAATTTGGTGTAGTGATATGGGATGAAATTCCCAATTATATGATGTAATGGGCCAAAATGGCCGACTTCCGGTTTCGATTCAATTGACATGAAAATCAAATTTTTTAATTGTATATTTTTGCATAGTTGGATCCTGCTGGCCAAAATACATATGATCTGACCCTCAAATATTATTTTGATTTTCATTATCAAAACATTCCTTTTTTTAATTATACAAAGAGAAGGTAGACATTATGGATATCATCTTTTCGTAATTTAAAGATCTAATTAAATAACAGTTTGTCCTATAGGAGTTTCATTAAAAAAAAAATAGTTTTCGATCGAGTTTTCGATGAAAAATCAATATCGTTGAACTTAAAGAAGAATAAATCGTGTTTGATGTTACTATCTGAAGAGATAATAATTTAAGGTGCTGGCACACCGATTTTTAATAATTGGCAAATTCGAAATTTTATGATAAAGAAACCTTTTTCGTAATGTCTCTAAAAATCGATTTTGAATTAGGTTGTACAAGTTAAAAGGGCCTTTTAATATAAAGGGGACTTTTTTTCGATTATGGAACTGGCTGTAAGGTAATTAACATATTTAGGATTAATTTTGTGCGTGTTTATGAATAATATAATTTCAGTGGTGGTGAGTATATCCTCCCTAACTGTGGCTTTTTCTTTTTGGGTTTCGTGTATTCGTAAATTGATTTAAATAAAAAACAACCACTCTACGTTAGCTGAAATACTAACTCGTCAATTTGTATAGTTGTCAGGGAGAAAAATTTAATACCCACCTTCTGAAAGGTGAAATATCCCATATAATCATCGTACTAAATGTACAAACACAGGCTATATTTTAGTCATAATTTGCATGTCACGTGAAAATCATGCAACGATTTGTCAGTTTTATAATTTTAGACAGAATGATTATTACCTGACCACGAATCACGACAATTTAAAAAATTACCTTAACCATTATTTATAGCTTAAGCCGTGCTGGACATTTATATTGGTATTACGTTCTAATTCTCCATGTAAATGACCGTTTATATATTATACTTATTGATATATTGTTTGTTTATAAGTTGGTATCATGATTTATTCAAATATTCCGAATAAATATCATAATGTGTACTTATTTTCTATTAGGTCTTTATTTAAAGTAAATACAGGCAATATTTTGATAAATAGAAACTTTAAATTGAAATTGTATACCCTTTGTCATAACAGGGATTCAGATAACTCTTAATAAATATCTTCTTTAAACAGTGTCGATACAAAATTTGAGCGTCCTCTGTGCGATCAACATTCAATTCAAAAACAAGCCAAAATGGTTTATCCGGGTTCACTTACCTGTTTGGAACGTGTTTCATGGACGTTGTTTTGCAGAACTTGCCTCACTGGTATCACTATATAAACCATCTCATTTCATACAGAGTGAGGGAAAAGTCACATTCATATTTATTCGTATTGTAACTGTTTCTCCAATGTATATTTATTTGGTGCAGATTTAGTTATGGATCGTAGACTTATGAAGCAGTACCGCTGTTGCTAATATCGAGCTTGTTAAGTCAAGTGTAGCTGAAAATTCAGGAGTTGACACCAGAGTTAATTGCACAAAATGCATGTCTTATTGCATCGTTCATCAGCAAGTCACAAATACCTCTGTAACCTCTCCACCAGGGTGAATATAATTTAAATCAGTGATTTAAATAATTTCCAAAATGTTGATTTAAATCAAAAAAATCATAAATAAGAAAAAAATGTTTATATTTTTCACAAATCATAAAAAACGTGTGCGTTAAAGTATAATCAGTGGAAAATAAATAAGGGACTCTACAGACGACTTAACTTGTTGGGGCTTAGGCGGTATGCTTTGAAGTTTGTCGGTATCTATCGGTCGGCCTGACAAACTTCAGAGCATACCGTCTAAGTTGGCCCAGACGAGTTAGGTCATCTGTAGACTCCCTTTAAATAGCGATGCGACGGTTCTCCCGCCTGCATCTCAAAATCCTCAGAAACCACTAATATCCAACATTCTACTAATCGCTACTTGACTTGGTATAGTACCGACGTAGATATTTGGTTGCAAGATAAGAAGCATCGTTACCGACAACGCTGACAATATGAAAAAATGTCGAACAAGGATTTCGAAAGATTTGGAAATGGACAGCACTTATTGTTGTGGTGCACATCAGATTCAATTTATTATTGGCTCAATCTCTCAACATGGAAAATATTACCAATCAAGTTATCCTGGTCGTAAAATATTGTTAGAAATAATCATTATGCAAGATCTGAGTTACCTTGCAGAAAAGGCTCTGCCTTAACAATACCAACAGAAGTTCGCTGGAATACTATTGTGACTTGTAAATCATATATATAAAAAATTGGAATATTTCATTAGCCATATGCGAGGATGAAAATGAACGAGATAACATTGATGTCGATATTAGAAGGCGAGTGACTGATCTCAATTTGAAAAGAAATTGTGAATCGTTTATAGAAAGACTAAAACCAGTGACCGTTTGTTTAGATAGGCTGCAAAGAGAGAATTGCACATTATCAGAGCTGGGCAAATACTTTGAAAAACTTGTTTAAATATTAAATACTAAATACTTTCAGAAAATTGAAAGTATTTAAATATTAAGTATTTTCAAAAGATAAAAGTATTTAAATAATAAATAACAAAAGTAATTAAATAGTTTACATTTTGTATTTAAATACTTTCTGAATATTTAGTTATTTTGATAACCGTGAAATATTTTGAAGCATAGTTAAGTGTAAAAACCGCTGCCCAAGGAATCACTACTTCCACATCCAGATACTCTGTCCAAGTCACTCACAACGAAAAAACTTTGTATGTGGAAATAATTGTTTATGGAACTTTAATAATATAATATTTGAAATCCTCTACCCCAAAAACCCATAAAACGATACCCCACATCGGTGGGGGTGGATGAAGTAAAAAAATATTTTGAGGTTTCTGGTTCTTGTACATACACTAAATCACAATTTTTTTTCATCCCCTTTAATAAGGGGGTAGGGGTGGTAATGGTGGCTAATGCCAAAAATTTTTTGGCTTCTCTTTTATATACTAAATACCAATCTTATGAACTCTTACCTGCTTGATTTATCCATTTACCCCAAATTTACCCCAATTTACCCCCCAACCACTCGTCGGAACAACATGAAAATATAATCTAGTTCTAGATCTCGTCAAAGTACATAACGTGTACCAAATTTCAAGTCAATATCTTAAACGGAGTAAACGTACGCACAAAAAAAGTTACAGACAGACCGACAGACAGAAATTTTTTTTCGCTCAAACTTAAAATCTCCACGTTTCATGACATTTTAAGCCTATTTGAAGAATAAAAATTTTTTTGTCGTTACTATAGTTCCGCTGGATGTGGAAGTAAAAATAGCCTTTAATGGCTAAACTTCGCCAAACTGTATTTTCTATTTTTGTAGAAATCAATAAAGACTTATTATTTCTTTATCATTATCATTATCATTATTATTATTATTATATTAAATACTATTAGACTATTTGAGGTGTCAAAATTTTAGTTTTCATGACTTTTATGAACTTCTACATTATTTTAATACCTCTATACTTAATCAGTTCCAGTTGGGTATTGGACTTTTAATTTTACTTCCACGTCCAGTGGAAGTATAGTAACGACAAAAAATTTTAAAAAAATTTTTATTGTCCAAATAGGCTTAAAATGTCATGAAACGTCGAGATTTTTAGTTTGAGCGAAAAAAAAATTTCTGTCTGTCTGTCGGTCTGTCTGTCGGTCTGTCTGTAACTTTTTTTTGTGCGCACGTTTACTCTGGAACCGTTTAAGATATTGACTTGAAATTTGGTACACATATGTACTTTAACGAGATCTAGAACTAGATTATATTTTCATCTTGTTCCGTCGAAGGGTTGGGGGGTAAATTGGGGTAAATTTGGGGTAAATGGGTAAATCAGTCAGGTAAGAGTCCATGAAATTGGTATTTAGTATATACAAGAGAAGCTAAGGTCTCAAAAAAATTTTTGGCATTAGCCACCCCCATTACCACCCCCACCTCCTTATTAAAGGGGATGAAAAAAAATTGTGATTTAGTGTATGTACAGGAACCAGAAACCTCAAAATATTTTTTTACTTCACCCACCCCACTACCACCCCCCTATCACTACCCCCACCCCACTACCGATGTGGGGTATCGTTTTATGGGTTTTTGGGATAGAGGATTTCAAATATTATATTATTAAAGTTCCATAAACAAATATTTTCACATACAAAGTTTTTTCGTTGTGAGTGACTTGGATAGAGAATCTGGATGTGGAAGTAGTGATTCCTTGGGCAGCGGTTTTTACTTATCCATAGAGCTAGTCCTTTGCGTTTTCTGCAAATAGCCAAATAAAGCACAAGACTATGGCCCTAGTTCAACTGTTGTCATAATCACAAAACATACATTAATAGTTAATACTTAGTTTCTACGTAACTTTCTGGGAATTAAGACGTGAATGACTGAAGACTGAATGATGCAATGTATTTATTAACTGCATAGTATAGTACATGTCTTGATTCTTGACAAGTATCTGCCTGTCTCCCTGGTGTATTTGATTATATTTGTTGTATTTATTTAAATACTGTCAGAAAAGGATTTAAATACTTTTTTAGAAGTATTTAAATACTTCCCAGTTATTTAAATAGTTTAAGTATTTATAAATACCTTTAGAATGATTTTCACTACTAAGTAGTAAATATTTCAGATAAAGTATTTGCAAGTATAAATACAAATACTTGCTGCAAGAAGTATTTAAATACTTATGAGGTATTTGTAAGTACATATTTGCCCAGCTCTACACATTATCAAATGCAGTATTTTACTGGAAAAAAATGATGAAAAAGCTGTAACCCATGAAAAATTGCAAATTAAAATCAAAGAACGTTACGAAATAGCTGTTACCCCGTACCATTTATTAGCATTTATGATCAGTCCAAAATATATTAATAATAGTCCCGACCCCGACAGCCAGCAGAAAGTGGGGCAAATAATGTTAACTCCAGAAGAAAAACGTAAAGCACTATGTTGGGCAGAAGGAAATTTTTCGTTCGGGATTTTTTCAACTCGTTTTGAGGTTTCTTTCCAAATCTCATTTGAAGTTTCTTTCCAAATCTCAGCCGTTTGTTGGCTCGTTAATGTCCAAATCCGCAGTAGAAGAACTGCAAAATGATTCTACATGGTGGATTTGTCATTTTGAAGTCCACAATCCTGAAAAATTAATAATAAAAGAAGACGTTTTCGACATTTGGTTTGGTCCACAGCGACTTGAGAAATAAATTGGGGGTGGACAAGGCAGCCAAGATGACCTTTTTAATGAAACAGTTGAATATAAATTAATATTCTGAGTATTTTTGTGGTATGTATTATCTACTGTACTCATTCACGTTACGTTTATTATACATGCTGTTTTGTCTAGTAGAAATTGATTTTGTTTTCGATATTTCCATATTCCTTATTACCATTTATAATAAAGTTTTCACGACATTTATGGTTTATTAAAAAAATTTAATTCAAAAATATCAAAAAAAAATCTGATTTAAATCACCTAAAAAACTCCACCCCGCTCCCCACCTACAAGAATGTGGAGGTTACTGCAATCGGTCCAAAATCGAAAATTGAGATAAGTCCAGATTTTTACGCTTTGTTGTCCCAGAAACACCAAAAAGTGGTTTTCAAGAAATGTCTACATGTATGTATGTGTGCGAACTGATTTTTATTAAATTTGACACAAACACAATAATGATACCATTCGTGTGTTAGAAAGGTTTTGGTGCAGATGGAATGACGTTTAGTGTCCTTTCGGCATATGGACTTTCTCATTTTAATATTAAATTTTACATTCATTTTCCGTCACAAATAAAACGTCCCAGTCTCTCGACGGTGGATCTTTAAGTATAAATTCTAGCACCTTCGAAACGGGTACCTGCATCGCATATCTCAACGGTAAGAAGCTCGATTATTAACTAAATTAACAAATTTTCACAAACATTTGGTTGGGAAGATCCAGCTGCTTCCAGTAGCTGCCCATTTTTTTTTGAGGGATTACTGAGGTTGGCAACCTGATTACTGAGCGATATTTTACAAACTATGATTTAATCACTGATGTTAAAAAATCACTGGTATAAAACTGTGACGTGATCGAGATTTCCCGTTGCCTCGGTCCACTTTAAATATCACATAAACGCGGCTTAGACCTTTTCAGTCTACTTTTGCTTTCGACCATATGAATCAAAATGATTTTGCAAGTGATTCTGTGTCATAAACTTAAATGTTACTTCATCTGTAAATAAATATGCGTTCATTTTAATCTTCACGTCTGGAAGCAGTGATCACGTCCGCTTTAAAATCGCTGATATCAAAAAATCACCATCTTGTCCATCAACTATGATGATTGATTTGATATTTGACGTTCACTGTTCATGTCATGTCATGTCATGTCAACACAAACAAAAATTGAAGAGTTAGATAGTTAGTAGAAATATTTCGTTATTTTTATATATGTATACGCTTTTTGTTGTTTAAAGAATTTGTATGTATTTTTTTATTGAAAAATAAAAAAGTAGACTTAAAAATATTCCATTAAATATTTGAAATTCCCGCGCATTAGTACAGTTCAGAGCATATAGTATATTTTGGTGTCATCTGTGAGCACAATCTGAAATTTTGTGTGAATTCGTATAGTAGAGAGTTCACTGTCGAGAACATTTTTAGATTATTATGTTTGAATCTAATGGGAGAGCATGTAAGCAATTTTTCTCTGCATCCTGCACGTTTTTGCTCCTTCCCAGCAGCATTCTAAAAACACATAATAAAGTTTTAAACGCCTTATCCAGAATGAATATAACAAGTTGTAGAAAGGCGAAATTAGCATCAAAACCGGCTCAATGGTTCTCAAGATTAGCGCATTTATACAAACAAACTGACATAGCGAATTTCCGTTTATATTATGTTGTGATTGAAAAAACAATTTTGTATTGTCATTCTTTGTTTAGTATTTCTTCTTTTTTTCGTAGAGGGAGTGGATGGGTCATTGTCACGAAAACGTGCATTTGCAGAAAGTAATTTTAAGAAAAATATATTTATTTATTTTCAAATATAACATTTAGATTAGAACATAAAAATTGTTAAATAGATATTTTAAGTAAGTATGGTTGAGCTTAAACTTAATTAATTTTGTTAAAAAAGACAATTTTTTAAAATACTAGTTGACGCAAATGAGAAAAAAGTATCAAAAGTAAGATATAATGGTTAAATAATAAAAGTTGAAGTTAACAATTAAATATTTAATCTCTTAATGTAAAAAATACAAATAAAATCTGTAATTCTCCCTAACACAAAAATTAAAAACCAGAAAGAAAAACAAATTGTACCAAATAAAAACAAATACTTTAATGAAAGTGAGAATGAAGTAAAAAAATTAGGTATATTATAGTAATAGTTAGTCGATATTAAGAGCTTATCTTCTTATGTACATAAAAGCACAAAAAAACTAGTTTTTTGTATTTTTCAACTTTTCTATTTACATGTTCCAACTTAAGAAATAACGCAAGTAAGGTTAATGCAGGTGAGGTTTCGATTCAAATTTTCCTCTAAAAAGCCGATAATATACTTGAGCAATAGTGCCATTTTAAAAATATTTATTCTAACAAAAATCAAACAAATAATAACTAAATAAATAACATATTGCATATTTTTGACTAACATTTCTTGTTAACAAATGTGAGGCATTATGCTTAACGTTCTTATGAAAACAATTGTTTTGATGCCAAACCAAACAGTAGAAACTACTACACATCCACTCACTTCCAGAGCTAGATCACAACTGGCACAATAAAGTAATATCCCTACATTTAAGAAAGGTCGTCCTCATCTACTCGATTTTAAGGGGTAAAATTAACGTGTTAACTAAAGTGAGAGTACTTCATGGAGACACCTGAATAAAGTAGTGTTTTGAAGATAAATTAATTTTTAAGGTACCGTATTTTTAAAAATTAATACTTTTTTTGAGTTTTTCAAGACGTTTCTTCTCCCTTTTTATCAATATTACCATGAAAAGAATATTTTTTTGAAAGCTTAAAGTCTGATACATTAGGGTAGGGACAGTTAACATACGTGAGATCTCACATAGTGTGTTATAAAATAAAAATAGAAAGAAAACGATTAATTTGAAGAAAATATTTTATATTTATATATCCTATTTTACTTTAAATATTAAATACTGAAAACAACTAATTTTTTTTTAAAAACTGAGTTTTTATGGTGAGGGGACCGCAAACTGCACGTTTTCGTGACAATGACCCGGATAGCTTAGGGTACGGACATGCCGAAGGTGTTACGTCGCTAGAAGTTCAGCTCACAGTTCAGCCAATTAATTTACGCGATGCCGGGTGCACATGCCGAAGAAGTTTATCAATCAGTTCAGTGTTTCGTTCAGTCTCTCGGGGGATTGACCTGCTTTTATTGTATCTCATGTAAATAATTTCTATTTCTGCAGTGTGTTGCCGTTTGTTTGGAATCACCACCATAAAACATGTATTTTTGGTCTGATTTAGGACTTTTTTTAACGTAGGTCTCTGAAAAGTACATTCTTGTGATACATTAAATTTTATAAAACGCAAAAGGTCGACCTACTACGTTTGTTATTGTAGGTGGAAAATTATGAAATGTAATGAAAGTTGCATGGCAATAATTATTATTATTGCAATCAGAAATTAAAATAATTAAAACACAAATGACAATTAAAGAGGATTTTCATTGGCAATTTCAGCATTTTTATTTCCTTCGGGAAAAATCCAAAAATAGGTATTTTTTTCACGAAATTTGGAACAAACCCATTTGAGAGGTTGCTGAATCCAGCGGAGTACTCAGATTTGAAATAAAAAAATCGCTAATAAGATTTTATCATTTTCCAACCACAAAAACAAAAGCAGTAGGTCTTTCTATGTTTTATAAAATGTGATATATCACAAGAATGCACTTTTGAGAGATCTATGTTAAAAAAACGATCTAAATCGAATCTAAAATAAACTTTTTATGTGGATGGTTCAAAGCAAAATGGAGCCCACTGTATAATCGCTTATCTATTATATCATTTACCCCGTTATCCAGCGGAGTACTCAGATTTGAAATAAAAAAATCGCTAATAAGATTTTATCATTTTCCAACCACAAAAACAAAAGCAGTAGGTCTTTCTATGTTTTATAAAATGTGATATATCACAAGAATGCACTTTTGAGAGATCTATGTTAAAAAAACGATCTAAATCGAATCTAAAATAAACTTTTTATATGGATGGTTCAAAGCAAAATGGAGCCCACTGTATAATCGCTTATCTATTATATAATTTACCCCGTTAAAGGGGTCTACAAACGATCCAACTTGCTGGAGCTAACATTGTCTGCATGCTTTGAACTCATTCGTAAAAGTGAGATGGTCTGCTGGAATTCCAGCAATATTTAAAGCGTACCGACAAGATTGGCTTCAACAAGTTGGATCCTTATTAAGGACTGGCGAAAAAAAACAGCCATAAAATCGAGTTGGGATAATAAGCACAAAAAATTGTTGTTTGTTTAAGGAAAGAAAAACATATCATAAGTCGCGTGACACGAATCGTGATTTTTTCGTTCAAAATTATCTAGAGCACTTGTTTCGCAACCGATTGATATCTTAAGTTTTTATTGCCGTAATTATTCCACTATAGGCAATAGATCCTCGTGTACCCAGGTTTTATTAAAAACTCTGTACGCAGATATATTTTCAGTTAACCAATAGGGGATAGCCATAGGCGTGGTGTACTCTGTCACAAGGAATATTTTATAAAAATGCTTCCGCCGTCGTTATATCTACGTCGGTACTATACCTGTTGATTCAAATTTTCTTCCAAAAACATTTTGAAATTTTTTATTGTTCAAATAGGCTTAGTATGTCATGAAACGTCAAAATTTTAAGTTTGAAAAAAAAAAAATTCTGTCTGTCTGTCGGTCTGTCTGTAACTTTTTTGTGCGCACGATTACTCGACTTGAAATTTGGTACACATATGTATTTTAACGTGATCTGAAATTAGATTATATTTTCATCTTATTCCGTTGAAGGGTTGGGGAGTATGGAGCATGGACTGAATAGGTCAAAGGGGGGTAAATAGATAAAGCAAGCAGATATATGAGTTCATAAAATTGGTATTGGTATTTAGTAGTGATATTTAGTATTAGTATTTATACAAGAGAATCTGTAAAAGTTCTCAAAAATTTTTTTGGCATTAGCCACCTCCATTACCACCCCCACACCGCTATTAAAGGGGGTGAAAAAAAATGTGATTTAGTGTTGTACCAAAAACCTCGAAATATTTTTTTACTTCGTCCACCCCCTTTCACCCACTGCCGATGTGGGATATTGTTTTATGAGTTTTTGGGGTAGACGATTTCAAATATTACATTATTAAAGTTCCATAAGTAATTATTTCCACATACAAAATGTTTTCGTTGTGAGAGACTTGGATGGAAAATCTGGATGTGGAAGTAATGATTTTTAAATATGCCTCTGTACTTATAATTTTTATCTATATATCTTCAATAATAAAAAAATATTTTATGGATTTTTTTGGACATCTTGCATTTAAGACAATTGTAATGTGCTTATGTGGGAGACCAGTCCCATAAATAAAACAAACATATAGAACTATCCTCAAAAGCTGTATTTCACATTGTTACAGAGGTTTTAGAATTTTTTTTAGAATAAATAACAAATTTCTAACGGATGTAAGAAGAAGACACTGATATTTTCGTTTGAATACAATTATTTACTTTATTTCTTCATTCAAAATATGTGCAATTTTAATGTATTTTTTTTTATTTCCTCTGCTGTCTATACACATTTATTTTGAGCTATAATTTTGTTATAAATTTCAAACAGTTTCTCATATATTTTTTATAGAACTATAAAGGTTATAAAGGATTTGCATTCACTTGGTATACTTCGGAAGATGTAAAAGTTTTGTATAATACAATATTACTTTTAAAAGTTTTGTATATATTCGCTATAGACATGCTAAAAGATTAAAGAACTTTTGTATTCTGTTCCTACAAAACAGGCATTATGATATTTTAAAATGCTGTATTTCCGTTTCGCTCAAAATATCACACAAAAGAAAGTTTCTCTTCTAAGAAAAAAAGAAAAATATATTCAGCAATGTTTAATAATACGTCGAGTTTCAATATTGGAAATTTACTGTTATGGAAACAGCAGCAGTAACTCGAGAATATTGAAGTTAGGTAATTTTTCAGAAAGGCTTTTTTTACATTTTCCGTAGATATATTATTGATTGATAAGTAGTATATTTAAAGAAATAAATTAGCCCAGAAATAGTATATTTAAAAGAATAAAGCATCTTTTATAAGTATTCAAGATATATTCAAGATAATATTATTGATCAGCATGCTCTAGAACCCCTATATCAAAAATTTAACGACATTTTGATTTATGGTTTTCGAATTACTGCTGCCTTAAAATTGCTTTTTTGAAACATTTTTTGAAAATTGTTTATCGAAAGAAAGTAATTCCTCATTTTCTATTTGAATTCACTTATCACCCTATGTCCTGATACTTTCAAATTTCGTAGACCAAGAATTTTCATTGAAAAATTACTAAAAATTTTGAAACAGCAGCCCTGTAAATTATTCGTGCATTAAGGATTACCGAATTTTAAAGTATGTGGTGGTCGAAAACGCGAATTTAAATGGAAAATGAAGAATTACTTTTCGTTTCCAAGTTATTTGTTTCAAAAATGCAATTTAAAGGGAGCCGTGCAATTCGAAAACCATAAATCAAAATAGCGTCGAACTTTGGTTATAGCGTGCTAATCAATAACATTGCATTAGTATATCAGTAAAAAAATATCTAATAACTTCTTGAAAAATCGATTTTTTTTTCTTAAAGTTATGTTTTACTCCAAAAGGACATAATAAAAGTCTTTGATACCAAACCAAAAGCAGAAATCGGATGACTAATAACAGAGATAATTGATATGGGATATACTAAAAATAATAATTGGTGCATGATATATAGGTGTCTCAGTTCTCAATAGAAGTCGTTGAAATAATAGTGATTCTTGTAAACATTTAATAATAATAATTAATAATAAATCAGCTTTATTTAAATTAATTACTAGTACAACATTTATAGAATTAAAGATAGTTTTTTTTTGGCAGTCATAAGGCGAAATTTAGCCATACCTACCCTACTCTTGCACTTAACCCTCTGGTTTACCCTAATAGAATTTTTACGAAAAAAAACATAAAAATTTACATATAGTAATATTAATTAACCGAATGTTAAAAAGATGGTTCTCAGTTCAACCCGTATGTAAGTTTTTTTATTCGCAAATTTTGCGAATGCGCTTTTAAAATTTATTTTCGCGCTTTTTATTTAGCTTCTACATAGCAATAGAAAATATCAGTAATTTTGAATTTTTAAGCTTTACCGTTAGGCTCGCTACTCGCTATCAGAGAATTATGAAGTCTCAGTGTCTCAAATTTCATGTAAAGGAGACCTGGGAAAGTACTTTCGGTCAAATTTTTAATAGGTGTAGATGTCGACTTTCTGGTCAAAAGCTCTCATGGGCCCAACTCGATCCTATGTCTAGTTTCCGAGGTACGACTCAAGAAATGTATAAGAATGACCACTTGTACAATTAAAAAATTTTCGAATTCATGATTTTTTTTCATATATTTTGTATTGTGGTACGTTCTAATAACCCTTTATAATATATTGCACTAAAAATATTTGTTGGTTTAATAAAAATAGCGTAGAAAAAAATTTAAAATTTGAAAAATATTGGCGAAGGCGACGGGAAATCTAGATTAAAAAAATCGTAAAAAAAATATTCAGTAAAATTAGCTAAAATTTTTTTTACATATCCTGATCAAAAAACTTTTTGAAAAACTTTCGCAAATTGCTCTTTTAACCTCTAATGCTCCATCTATAAATTAAAAGTTCGAGAATATACAGAATTTTACAAGAATTCATAGCTATATCCCGGAAACTAGACATAGAATCGAGTTGGGCCCATGTGAGAACTTTTGATCATAAAGTCGAAATCTACAACATATTAAAAATTCAGCCAATTTGGCCGAAAGTAATTTCCCATATAGACTGTCCTAGGTCCTTTAGTTATGAACCAGAATAATGAAAAAAAAAATTGCTATCATTCACCCTAAAAAAAAGTTTCGGTAAAAAAAAAACCAGTTGGGTACGTAAGCAAGTGACGCTCCCATTCGAAAATTAGTCCATGTAAAACGCGGGGTTTGGCGCTCGGGATGCTCCCCTCATCGGGACCACTTGTATTTCATGTTTTTTGGGTCGCTGATCACGAAAATTGCTGCTCCAAAAATAGTGCGTCACCCCTAAAAATGCGAAAAACCGGGTAATGTGAATAATTCTGTAAAATAATGTTATGAATGTGCTAACTGTAATGATATTTTGCCAGTTCAGTATGTTCATCTAAAATAAGGACAAATTTTATGCTGAGGGTTCACCAGAAGTGGTAAAAGTACCCCTAAATTGACGTAAAATGGAAAAATGTTGGAATTTTTTTTTCACTTCTTGATTTGAGTTTAGATGAATGGGGATTGTACAATGAAGACATTTTTTTTCCAACCCTTCAGGGATGAAAGCTACCCCTATATAGCCTTTAAATTGAACTAACGCTTAGAAAAAGTAGAGATGTATACTTTTTAGTTTGCTTGTAATTTCTGATAAACTACCGCCAAACTTGCATGGAATTGAAAGAGAAGGTAGAAATATTCTTGATAAATGAACACTTCAATATTATTTGCGATATTTTTATTAAAAAAATATAAATATGGGAATCTAAAATTATTTTCTCGTGTGAGGATAAGATGAAAAAATGCACGTGTAAAAAATTAGGCCTCCGTTGCAGCATTTTTTGCAAAGAGTGTAAAGGGAGAGATTGCGAAAACAGTGAGAATACTTTAACCACTCAAGACTTTTCTGATGAAGGTGAAGATTTTGATGAAAATTGGGATATGCAAACTGAGCCGGAAGTTTTTTTTTTCAAGTAGGCGAAGCGAATGAATTGAATCTTAGCTATGATTGGTATGAATCGGGAATCAATGCATCAACCGAAGTAGATGAAGATGAGCTAATTGATTTTAGCGATAATGAAGAGGGGCTCATTTCCTTCCATAAGAGACCAAGACTGGAGGAAACTTAGTACATAATGTTTATATTTTGATAAAAAAATTTAGTTATTTTAATTTTGCACCATATTTATATTTTTTTTATTAAAAATATTGCAAACAATATGAAGTGTTCATTTATCAAGAATATTTCTACCTCCTCTTTCAATTCCCTGCAATCTTGGCGGTGGTTTTTTAAATTTTTTAGTATTATTTTCGACGGAAGTTTATCAGAAATTACAAGCAAACTAAAAAGCATCTCTACTTATTTTCTAAGCGTTAGTAAAATTTAAAGGCGATATAGGGGCAGTTTTCACCCCTGAAGGGTTGGAAAAAAATGTTCTTCATTGTACAATCCATATTCATCTAAACTCAAATCAAAAAGTGAAAAAAAAATTCCATCATTTTTCCATTCTACGACAATTTAGCTAGTTTTACCCCCTCTGGTTAACCCTCAGCATAAAATTTGTTCTTATTTTAGATGAACATACTGCACTGGCAAAATATCATTACAATTATTAGCACATTCATAACATTATTTTACAGAATTATTCACATTACCGCGAAAAAAAACCGTTTTTGGCATTTTTAGAGCCGCGGGACCCCGATTTTCGTGATCAGCGATCCAAAAAATATAAAATACAAGTGGTCCCGATGAGGGGGGGGCATTCCGAGCGTCAAACCCCGCGTTATACATGGACTAAATGGTGAAACTGATATGGCTGAAACATTTTACATGTTAGTATGATATAGTATGGAAAATTTCATCCAAATCGATTAAGAAATTTTTGAGTAATTGAGGAAACTTTACAGCCCATTTGACCTCACAAAAATTAAATTTCAACAAAACCAGAAAATACAGGCCTCTTTATTTCCTCTTTAGTTACAAGGGTATAATAAAAAGTTTGAGGGTAAAATAAAAATTTTGAAAATTTTTCAACTTGAATATTTTTAAAAAAACTTATTTTTGACCAATATTATACAGGGTGGACATTACTAATGAGCCAAAGAGCAATTACAGATTTGTGGATCAAAATATGAGATTTAATCCAATACACTTTGCAAAATGTTGTTGAATAGATACAGGGTATGAAAGTGGAAATTATTTTTTAGTTTTTTTTTTACTCAGTAATCTCTATTATATTTTGACTTTCACCAAACTTCGTGAGGAATTATTTTTGAAGGAAAGAAATAATTTCACATCATGCTTTGAGGTAGATGGCACCACGTGAGCTATACACCTGATGAGGAGTTTAGTTATTTTTTTTAGACAAAACATTTTTTCACTTCTGACTAGATAATAATAATATGATAAGAACAAAGGTATCATTTTTACATGAAATTGGTATGCGTGTGCTTATGGTGTAATAAAATATGATTATGATTTACAAATGAATTTGATAATCCTATCCGTTTTCGAGGAAAGAGGAAACCATAGTTCAATATTTGGGCCACACCCAATTTAGATAATATCAACTTTTTTCAAAATAGACTCAATATATTTTTTCTAAACTGGGTGTGAGTTCAAATGTTTAACTTCATTTACTTCCACATCTAGTGGAAGTATAGTAACGACAAACATTTTTTAAAAAATTTTAATTTTTCAAATAGGCTTAAAATGTCATGAAACGTCGAGATTTTAAGTTTGAGCGAAAACAAAATTTCTGCCTGTCGGTCTGTCTGTCTAACTTTTTTTGTGCGCACGTTTACTCTGGAACCGTTTAAGATATTGACTTGAAATTTGGTACGCATGTGAACCTTAACGAGATCTGGAACTTAGATTAGATTATATTTTCATCTCGTTCCGTCGAAGGGTTGAGGGGTAAATTGGGGTAAATTTGGTGTAAATGGGAAATAGCAGGTAAGAGTCCATAAAATTGGTATTTAGTATATACAGGAGAAGCTAAGATCTCATAAAAATTTTTGGCATTAGCCACCCCCATTACCACCCCCACCCCATTATTAAAGGGGATGAAAAAAAATGTGATTTAGTGTATGTACAAGAACCAGAAGCCTCAAAATATGTTTTTACTTCATCCACCCCCACTATCACCCCCCCATCACCACCCCCACCCCACTACCGATGTGGGGTATCGTTTTATGGGCTTTTGGGGTAAAGGATTTCAAATATTATATTATTAAAGTTCCATAAACAATTATTTCCACATACAAAGTTTTCTCGATGTGAGTGACTTGGATAGAGAATCTGAATGTGAAAGTAGTGAATCCTTTGGCAGCGGTTTTTTATACCCATGTCTAGTATACAAATTTGTTGTGAAAAAGTGCCCGCCAAGTACTTAGAAGCTTAGGAGTTTGACAAAATATTACGTTAGTAAATATTCTGCCTTCTAAAAGCATGCCTACTAAAATGCACATGCATTAGTAGGTTAAACAACCAACTTTTGGAAAACAAAATGTGTAGTTACATTTTCTGAAAGGTTTTATTCAAGATGTGTTTACAGTTTTTCAACACTATTAACCTTAACATAGAATTCGATCACAACTTTAATTGGTAATAAATCGATTGACCGAATAATATATTACATATTACTCAATGGTTAATTTAAGTTAATTAACCACCCACACCGCATTAATAAAGGGGGTGAAAAAAAATAAAATTGTGATTTAGTGTGTGTACAAGAATCAGACCTCAAAATTTTGTTTTGATTTCTCACCCCCACTATCGATGTGGCATATCTTTTTATAGGTTTTTGGCGATTTCAAATATATTATTAAAATTCCATAAACAATTATTTCCACATTGTGGAGTGCAAATATAGTATCAACATTTTTTCGTTGTGAGAGATTTGGATAAAATCTGGATGTGGAAGTAGTGATTCCTTGGACAGCGGTTTTTGTTTGAATTTGTATTTCTGAATGATTAATCTAAATCTTTTATTTCAGGATTCCACCTAAGTGGAGTTGTAACCGCCTCTCGTTCCTCGCCGACTGCGACGTTGCCATGTGGTGCGCCAGAACCGCCACAAAAATTTAAAGTTTCTGTTAGTTTCGATAGGTAAGTTTTTATAATTATAACCGATTTATTTAGGGATATATGTTTAAGTAAGCTTGATATACATTTTTATACGGAGTGTCCCCCATCAAATGGGGTAAGATGATAGGGGAGGTCATTTTCTAATACTATGTTAGAATCTGGATTAAATGGACAACCTTTTTCTGATAGTTGCTCAACTTTCCGTAGTACATTTTTTTTCTACCAGGGTCACTTAAAAATTAGCTAAAAGCTAAAATTTGTTGTGAATAAACAGTGTTCACAAAACCACTTTTTTTATTTGACGGACGATAAGAGAGGCCATGAAAACGTTTTTATTGGAAAGGTGCACCCTCTTAAAATCCACTAAAAACAACCAAACAACTTATATATTTTTTTTTATTAATTCTTGTGGACGATTTCACGGAAAAATAAAAACATTGAAATAAGTTTTGAACCATCAACAGTTGAAGAACCACATACATATAATGGCTATTTTCATTGGAAATGACCTCCCCTATCATCTCACTTCCTTTGATCGTCCACTTCTTGGCCACCCTTTATACAGGGCGTGTCACGACGACATTAAACTGTCTCTATTTTCGCAACTGTTAAGAGTACAGACAGAATTTTTTTTTATATTGGTTTTCCCTGATATTCTATCCAACTAAAATATTTTCATTTTTTCTGCCACTTCCGTTAATACCAGAAGAAGCGTTATTTTAAGGGTGGCGGTGGCGTGTTTAAGAAAATGATTTCGTGATTCGACAATTTCTCCTACATCCCTGAACCGATTGAAAAAATATTTTGATAGGCTTTTAGAGAAAACCTGATAGAATGATACCAGGCTATTGAAATCAACAAAAAAAATTTTCTTTTTGATTTTCACACAATAAATTTTTTTTCTTTCTTTAGTTTTCAATACCCTAGTACCATTCTATAAAGTTGTCTCTAAAAAACCTATCAAAAAATGTTTTAAATCGGTTCAGGGATGTAGGAGAAATTGTCGAATTACGTTCCCAGTACCGCCCACCTTAACACCTGATGTTTTTTACAATTTTAGATATTACGGTTAATTCTGATGTCATTTTATGTAGCATACCACATATAAAAAATTTCCAATTTAGGTAGTTATATTTTTTTTTTAATTTTCGAAACGAAATAATAAATATCAGATAGGTATTAAGTCAAATTGCAAAATGGCACCTAGAATAATAGCGATTCAACTCTCGTTTCAAAAAAATATCAAAATTAATTTTTTAAAACGGCAACCACCAAATTTTATTTCATCAGATGATTTTTCAATAAAAAATAATGTAAGTTTGCATTTACCTCCCTTATCAAAAGTGTACCGTTTTCGAGATATTTACTATCAGAACAAAATTACACCTACATACAGATAAACTAGTTACAATGAAATAGGTATCACTCAGCTGAAATTTTTTTTAATTTCTGAGATATTCACTTGTAACTCACCCTATTTAATAATAACGAACTTAAAAAAAATATATAGTACATTTAAAAAAAGCTTTATTGGTAATCATGGAAAAAATAAAAAAGCAAAATAACCTTCAACGGTAAGACTTTATAATCCACAAAAACACATCGATGATTGGATCAAATCTTGCTAAGTATTGTCCCATTGCTGTTGAAGTTGCAGAACTTTTGCTTGAAGATTTTCTGCTGGTTCTCAACCTAGTCTTCCTTGTCCCAAAACACTCCAAAGGTGTAGCATCTTAATCTCAAGTCTGATATCATAATATTGTATTGTTTTAGAGAATAAATATTTGTGCAAAATTTCAAGGCTAGGTACATGGGAATTGGGTGAAAATGAATTACAAGTTTTGCCACAAACAAATAAAGTGAATTAAGTAAAGGCGAGTAGCGAGTAAGTTAAATAAAAGCGTGTAAAAACAACGTGTGAGACGTATTTTTCAACCTATTGATATTTCCTCTTAATCTTCAATCTTATCGACTTGTTTGTTATTAGTAAATAAAAACGATAAATGAATGTTTTTAGTAAACTGCGTCGGTGTGTTGAACAAATATAATATCAAAAGTACCGAATTTTAGATCTGTAATGTAAAATAAACAAATAACGGCGTGGCCATACATCACGTTCATTTTGTTACGTCTCACAGAAGAAAAATTAATTTTAAAATTTCACGGAAATGAAAAATATCAGTTTGATACTGAGCAGATTATTCGTATGAAAGATAAAAACTTAATTGTATATGGCGGCCTATTGTTTTATGGCTTGTAAATTTTTAATTGAATTGTCAATATCCTGCGGACGTAGATTGTGCACCATGCAAAGTTTTGTAAATGATGTGTAATGTACATAAACAAATACAAGGAAGTTAAAATTGTTGGACTTGTTGGATGAAGGATGTCCCTGTTCGGTAGTACTTGGAATAGAAGTTTTATGCAAAGCTTGTTAAGGGTGAGCAAAGTGACTAGATCAGTGCTAAATTCTGAACATATACGGCGCTGCTAACTGTCTAGTTTGTAGTCCGAACTTTCTTTGCACTCTGGTGCACGTCCGACAGGTCAAAATACTTCGTCATATTAATAAGTGACGAGCCTCATGCCTCAATAGGCGATATGAAAACAGCCCGACTTTGATTTATATTGTATTTTTATATGTGCAATGTGCATGGTATGTTAATGTCACTATGAAGTGCTTATTATAATTTTTTAAGATTTTATCATATTTTTTGTTTACCGATAAAGCTAGTACGATTGAGGTCTATAAAGACGGTGGCTCCATCTACTAATAGAGTATTATACTAAAATGGTAATTATTAATAGGCTGTTTTTGACAAATTGGCTGTTATTAAACTGTAAAAATATTTTCTTGTAAATAAATTGATTCTATAGAATTACCGAATAAAATCTCTAGCTAAATCCTTATTAGGAAGATCTCTCCTTATTTGGCTCATTGCTCTCCACTTCCCACTGATCTAGTCGCCTTTAACTTTTACGTGTACCTGGAGGGGGTTGGAACAATTTTTGTGACACTGACGATGAAGGCGTTTCTAAAAACACCAAGACACTACCCATAAGCAGCACAATTACTTAATTTTACCAGTTTTACGCCACAATAACTTCAAATAGTCCATATAACATAATTGCAACTATTACGCCCATATACGCGAGATATACCTGACACAGTAGGCTAGAACCACCTTTAAATGAAATATGCATGCACTCTCTCAATTCCTACGGAAAATGGTAGCTTTATCTGTCCTGAAACAATTCCCGTAAAATCTGAAATCATTCCCTTGCCGTTTTCTAAAAAATTGACTTTTAATTTTTTTTCTTTTTGAAAACTGATTTTTTGCATTGATAAGCTCGTTAATATGTCAATCAAGAAAGTAAAATTAAACATTCCAATACAAATTTAAACTTAAGGCAAGTTTGGGGAAATAACATACAAGAAACCTTCATGCTCGACTCCAGACTTGTGATAATAATCGGGTTATATAAACTTTCCAAGTAGTCAATTTATACAAAATCATTAGATCTGTTCCTATGTTATTTTGAATGACAGCAATTTTTGTCTACCAATATATCCGTAACCAATGAATAACATTACTATTTGTATGTATCCCTTAAATAAGCCACAAAACGGTTCGGGTCCAAAAAATGGGGCTTCAGCACCTTTTTTTGCAAGGGCGTCGGCTAATTCATTTCCTTCTATTCCCCCATGCCCTGGTACCCACATCAAGGTAATCTTGTTGATTTTTGCCAGTTGCTTCAGGGATTGTCTGCACTCCCAGGCAATTTTAGACTCAAAGATGAAGGACCTGAGAGCTTTTAGTGCCTGGCTGTCTGAGAGTATATAGATCTTTGCCCGTCGAATGCCTTTATTTATGCATTCCTGGGCACATATGTCTATAGCATAGATTTCTGCTTGGAAGATGGATGGGGTTTTGCCTAGGGCTCTGGATAGCCTACAATTAGGCCCCACCACGCCCGCGCCAACCCCTTCAGCCATCTTCGATCCATCTGTGTACCAGTTGCAGGACTTCGACTTTGCTCATTTGGCGGCTCTCGATTAGCACATCAAACGGGCAGTCAAAGTCCCGCTTAATTGGCATAGAGTCAGTGGGTTTGGTCACGGATTCCAGTTTAATTATTTCTAGAATCCTTAGGTGACCAACCAGGTCTCCCTGTTTGAAATAAAGTACCTGCTGCAGCCTTAAGGCACTAAGTGCTGCCTCCTTCCTTACATACAAATGTAGAGGAACAGGTCTAGCATTGCCTCCGTAGCTGCTGTGGGACAGGAGCACATTGCTCCTGTAATTCCTAAGCAGGCAAGGCGTTGCAACTTCTGCAACTTTCCTGTACTAGGGTAAAGAGCAGTAGTCCTGCTCGACCTTAGATATGAGACCGTCATCATTGCCAAAGAATATTGGCGTCGCTCGGTTAGTTACTCTTTAGAATTCACTAGGCAAACAATCCAAGACTCCAAGAGTGAAAATTTTTTGTGACCATGATTAAAATCAAAGCAATCATGCAAAAACGCACGATGAAAATAGATATTGTCTTTGTCTATTGCATAAACGTAAGAATCACGGATTGAAGAAGATAACTGATACTTAACTGATAGGTTGTTTGAAATATGTCCAGGTATTCAGAGACTTCAAAAATATAGTAGATTCATAAAGGCTACCATTTCCCGTAGGAATGAGAGAGTGCATGCATATTTCATTTAAAGGTGGTTCTAGCCTACTGTGCTGAGAGAGGACGAAAATGTAAGAAACGGCCATTGCACAGATCTTTCGCGAATAAGAGAACTGGATATCACAAAAGAGAGTGAATTGTATACGATATTCACACGCAGAAGCTTAGATTTGAGTCGATGAGTACTAGATATGAAAAGTAAATTATTCCCTGGTGATGGATTGACAAAAGTCTGCTTTCCTTGGAGCATGACGTTAAAGGATGCCCCAGGTTATGGGCTTATGGTGTTTGGGGTTATGAAGTTACATGATTTAGAGGTTATGGGATTATGAAAGCCTGCATACTCCGAGTTATATGGTTTTTGAAGTCAGATATGTAAAATTTCTGTTTACTCAAGAGTTTTGTGGTTATAGAAGCTCACACGCCCCGATTAATAAGGTTATAGGCATGTGGAGTTGAAGGATTATGGAGTAGCAGTGAGGTTATGGCGTTATGAGGTTATGAAGTAAACATATTTTTAAAAAAATCTAACTGCTCGAAACACCGGCTTTTTACGGATGTTTTTTGAGGTTAGGAATGAAAAACGAGCCAATCTAACATTTTGGGCTTCGGATTATGATCCAGCTGGTCAAAATACGTAAGGATACACTGAACTGGGCCACCCGCGACAGATCACTTTTTTGTAGGCCTGCATTATCAACTATGAATGCATATGGATTTACCAGTAATTTATTAAGTAATATTTAGGTAATATTTTTTTAAGAAATGCCTAATAAGTCACATTGATTTTGTCTTTTGTCTGAATAGAAACGGATAAATCTTAACAATCTTTAACGTAAGTATCCCTAACCTCAGGCGCGGGGGGGGGGGTAATTACCCCCCAAGATTCTGTAAATTACCAATTTTTGTTTTAAAATGGTATGATTTTTGTTAATTTTGGGACGAAAAAAATTTTTAATAGGGTAATTACTCCCTCAAGAAATTTTCATTTTAAATTTTTTAGGATGAAAAAATTTTTTTCTCTGCTGTTCAAAAAAATTTTTTTCTCTGCTGTTCAAAAACATTTTTTTTCGGATTTCTTCCCCCCGCTCTTTAAAAAAATTTTGGGATGAAAAAATTTTTTTCGGATTTCTCCCCCCCGCCCTTCAAAAAATTTTTGGGACGAAAACATTTTTTTCGGATTTCTCCCCTCCCCGTTCTTCAAAAAAATTATAGGGCGAAAATTTTTTTTTCAGATTTCTGCCCCCCCCTCCCGCTCACCAAATAATTTTGGGTTCAGTGTTACCCCCCCAAGCTCAAGGTCCAGATCCGCCCTTGCCTAACCTGAGTTTTCTTTTGTCTTTGTAATCAGATTTAAGGATAGGATTTTGCAGAGTGAGAGAGAAATATGTGTTTATTTTCGGTTTATTATAAATATTTAGAAAACCAAACATAGTATAATCTTTAAAACTGTTTTAACTATTGTTCTAACGAATAAAACTATATATTTTTTTTGTTGTAAATTTCCGTTGTACTTGAATATCGTAGTTTATTAATGAAAATAGTTCTTAATTTCATTGTTAGAGTATGGCATTTACTATATACAAAATTTATGATAAAAACTGTTTATCATTGTATATTGTATTTCTTAGAGCAGTGGGAAGTATATCAAACTATATTAAAGATTATACAATTTATAATGTTTTAACTATTTATAATAAACCGAAAATAAACGCATATTTCCCTCTCGTTCTGCAAAATCCTATCCTAAAGTTAAAGTTTTAACCTCATGGTCACAAGTAGTTCCAATTTTAGGTATAATTTACCTTAATGTAACTACCCTACTTTCCAAGCGTATGAGTTTAACTTAAAGGTAAATATTACATAAAATGTCCTGGAAGTTGTTTCTACCCAAAAATGGAATTAGGTCTCTTCTCTGAAAGTCAAAATTACGTTTTCTTTGTCTAAATTGCTTGAAAGATAACACAGATAAATAATAGGTTAAATTAGACACTTAATAGTCGCCGGTGATATCTAGTGTATTTTCCTTTCAGCTGCGTGGTGCCCTGAGTTTTTTAAACAAGAATGCTGTTTGGATAAGGAAACTGACAATTGTCCATTAAGTGCCAATCACAATTTTGATTTTCAAACCGCCAGAGGTTCAATTCTCGAAATTATTCCAATGGGAAATTGGTATTTTATCTGTTTTTATTTCATTATTTTTCCTATTTCTTTATTTTTCCTTCCCACCATTTGAAAGAAGAACACGTACGATCATCTAGGATTACTGTCAAAGACGGACTGGCCAGGACCATTAGGCCATGATCCTGCCCAAGGTTTTCGGTCAAAGGGGGACCCAAAAACAAATGGTGAACATGAAATAAATTGCGAAAACACGAAAAATCGAATAATGTTAAAAGTACATAAATGTAATTTTGCATTGCGAGGTGAACTGCTTCCACTCGGAGTGGATGCAGTTTGTTTACTATGCTTTATAACGGTTGACAATAACAACAATAATGTTCCTTCAGTATGTTTTGTCATTACATTTTCTCTAATGAATAAATATGTACCATCGCCTTTCTGGATTTAGAAACTGTCGCTTGATTTTGAAGGCGGTGGTACCAAAATTAAAACAATACTGTTATTTTTAACCCCCGTTATAAGTTTGACGCGATGTTTGTATGTCTGTCTGTCCGACCGCCCGCCCGCCCGTCTGTCTGTCTGTCTGTCTGTCTGTCTGTCTGTCTGTCTGTCTGTCTGTCTGTCTGTCTGTCTGTCTGTCTGTCTGTCTGTCTCTGGCTTCATATCTCTTCAACGGGTGATCCGATTCTGATGCAGTCTTTTTTATTTGAAAGAGTATTTTGTCGAGAAGGTTATAGGCCATATTAGATTTTGATGTTTGGTCGCCATCTGTTGAACTTATCTAGAAATTGTCCGATTGAAGTAATATTGAAAATGTGCAGACAATTATGGTAGCCGAACATGATTTAGGCCTCAATTTGATTCGGTCATATGAATGTGGTACGATTAGATACATGGATCGGGGGGTTTTTAAAAATTTTCAATTTAATTTGTTTTAACTTTAAAAATATCTAAGTAAATCAGAAAATATAAAAATATTCAGATCTCGTCAGATTATTGATGGAAAATAAAAAATGTTACCCATGTCTTTTTAACCATATTCGTAGGGGGGGGGGGCGGATTTACAACAGCGGCCTAACTTTTAGGGACTCAGTCCCCCTGATTACTGTCCTTATCTTATAACCGGTCTATTTAAGCAACAAAAAATGTTTACTCTACCTTATTTGAACATAGTTCAAGTGGCAGTCGACGAGTGCAGACCTCCAGTGTGCAGTTGAAGACAGTGCGAAGCGAACTAGTGAAGTGGCAGCCCCACAGAGAGTGCAAGAGGAGAAATATCAGTTGTCTTTATTAAGACGCTGATATAAAAAGATATATAAAGTCCCCCGCCTGGGGACACTTGTATTTTTACTTTTCCCGATTCCTTTCCCACTTTTTCTTTTAGGTTAAAAAAGAGGACGACATGCCGAGGAAGAAAAACTCGGACAGAAACATCGACATGGAGACGGACGACTCGTCCAGAGCGTCAACTCCAGCACCGATGGTGACATCACAAGAGTACAAGGCCCAGGAAATGATAAAACTCCGTCTCGAAGAAGAAAACAGACAACTACGGGTCCAAATAGAGCAGCTCAAGGCCGAATTAGCAGACATCTCAGTCTTTATGAGAACCCAGCAGGAACAAGCGGACCAGCAGCACAGGGAACTGATGCAGACTCTCCTAAGCGACAGAACCCCCCCAGAGGCCCCCATGAAGGAAGCCCCGAAAAGAAAAAACGTCCCGGACAGCGACGACGAGGTTCCTCCCACAGCAGCAAAAAAGAGGACACCAAAGGCCGGCGAGGACAAACCATCCACCAGCCAGGACGACAGTGCGACGGCCATGGACGCCGAGGCCCCCGAAAACCCCCGGATGCCCCCTGTCGTACTAAGAAACAAAAAATCCTGGACGGAAGTAACCCACAGACTCTACAACGCCAGGATAGGCTTCAACAAAGCCAAGGTGGTCAGGGAGGGCATCGCCATAGAGCCCGCTTCCAAGGAGGACCACAAAAATCTGACCACGTTGTTCCAGCAGGAGCAACGTGAATACCACACTTACGCCCTGCCCGAAGAGAGGATGCTGAGAGTAGTAATCCGGGGCATCCCCACTGGCGTAAGCACCGAGGAAGTAAAAACAGACCTAGAACGACAGGGATTCTCACCCGTATCCGCCCAGAGGATGTCATCTCGGAGGACAAAGCAAGAAATCCCCCTCATGCTGGTCCTGGTCCCCCCGGCCCAGGCAAACATCCTGGCAGTAAACCGCTGCTGTTACCTAGTAGTCAAGACGGAGAAACAGCGAGCAAAGCAGACCATATCGCAGTGCCACAGATGTCAAAGTTTCGGCCATGCCCAAGGAAGGTGCACTGCACGGCCGAGATGTGTCAAATGTGGAGAGGCCCACCGCTCTACGGACTGCCAAAAGACCAAGGATACGCCAGCCAAATGTGCAAACTGCCAGGGTGCCCACCCAGCCAGTTACCGAGGATGCCCCAGATGCCCCAAAAGGACTGCCCAGACACCTGCCCCCCGGAAGCAACCTGCTCCCAACGCAGCCACCAGAAGGACGACCCCCGGGCTTAGCTACACCAGGGCAGCCCAGGGACCCGCAGGGAAGTCCACCAACCCTGCCCAACCACCACAGACGTCCCCAGAGGCCGGCCAACTCGCCGCTGTAATGGCCCAAATGCAGCAGATGTGCACCATGATTGGGGCCCTGTTCGCAAACCTGCCCCACCTCACCCCCCAGTGACGCCACCCGGACCACCCCGTCGATGGAGAAGCTACCCGAAGAGACATGACGATACCTGACACCCCACCCACGACCCTGCGGGTACCGGACAACATACCGTCCAGTACCTGTAGTCCCCTTGGCTCCGGGCAGACCAAAAATGCTACCAATAGCATTTAGGTCTGCCCTTCCTCGAGCTACACAGCTCATCCTTACCCAACCGACGATCCGGATGACAGGATGTCTCTTGACACCCTGTGTACCGGCAGTCTCTCCTGCCAAAACTTCCACCAAACCTAACAGACCGATGACTACCCCCCGGGGGGAAACAAGATGGCGAAGAAAAGAAAACGAAGACAGAAGAACGCCAGAAGAGGCCTTAGCCAGCAAGGTCCAACGAGCCAGGACCCAGGGAGGTGGGCCGAAATCGTCTGCACCGCTCACATTTGTGAGTGGGGCCGACGCAAAGTAAGTTCGCCCGCCCTGCACGAGGCTGGTCCCCGGTCTACAGCGATGTATTGGGGTAAAGGGCAATAGTCCTGCCCGGCCCCAGTCATCCGAGACCGACATCTTTAGCCAAGAATATTGGCGCCTTATTTGAAACTTTGAAATTGATAAAAAGAATTTATCCAACTACTACAATATACTGCAGTTATCAAACTCGTCATGATTTTAATTTGCAACACGAAATACACAGACCTGAACTATATAAAAATCCATATTATATGTGCCCTTATAATAAACTCAGCCGTCCAGATTTAAGAAATATTGCTAGCATAAAAATATTTTGACAAAGTTTAAAGTATTTCCTACCTCAAATGCATTTTATTCTGTGGGAGAATTTCTAATGTATTAATTTATTCTATACACTTTTATTTTGTAATACTATTTTACTGTTTTCATTTTGATATGATGTACTCCATCGTATATAATAAATGTCTGGATTCTAGTTACGTCTTTGGTGCTTATGGCTTATGATTTATAAGTAAATCGTTGCTGTATATGAAACCTTTAGTAAGACTAATTGGTTATTTTTGAGATAGAACTGTAGTTGAAAGAGGATAACTTTTTTGGTAGATATTACGTATCAACGACGACAATTAAACGCAATTTTTACGTTTAAAATGCTTGTTCAATATGTTCTGTAACTAACAGGTCATTATAATTGATTTATTTAAAACGTATTACTGATAGGGCGGCTAGGCGGAAGTTGCCACCTGCACTTGGGCCAAACCTCAGAAAATTTGGGGGGGCCAAAGGCAAAATGACAAATTGCGAGTTTTCATGGAATAATGCAATAAAAAATAGGAGGAGAACACTGACCATGGACAGCTTTATGAAACAGTGGTTGTCGATGTCGAATGAGAAGGAGACAGATTCAGACAAGACTTGCTTTACGTACGAGGACGAAGCCACACCCACATACGATCCCACGAATGATAAATATTTTAATGCCGTTGTATAGCCTATAAATTTAAACTGCTAGAAACACACTGACCTTGAACTTCCTGAAAAATTTTCTCCTGTGGTGCTTCCGAGAGGCTTTCCTCCCCCGAACTCTTCGCAGCTCGACGCGCCGGCACTTGGTGTTTCAAATCAGGTGATGGATGTACCACGTGAGCCAAATGGTCCCATTTCAACACTGTTACTGACGTCGTACCATTCCGCATTTACCTATATATTACGCAAATTTTAAGTCAATTAGGTTAGGTTAAACTTCAAGATGCTGCTTGGTACGACAGGCTTTTGTGACCTTAGTGTAAAATTTACTTTGTGGTATACCCTTGTAGTAACAATTATGTAGATTCTACTGAATTCAGACATTGTATAGTTATAACACTTTCAAGTAACTGCTGCAGAATGTGCAACGTCGCAGATACTACTCTGCATTACTTTAAAGCATCCTCAACTATAAAGTGAAAATTGGTAGTAATGCTGATCGCACATTACCAAAGGACCAGTTCAAGTGTTCAATTTGAAGTTCCTGGCTGGTACGTTGCTGGGAAATTATTTGGCACTTTGTGTATATTAATAGTGACATCTGAGTAAAAATGAGGTTATTTCTATGAACAAAGGGGCTTTAAAGTGATTTTTACTCCAAAGTGACTTCAATTAAAATCGCCATTTTTTTGTTATTCAGTTAAAAATATAATTCTATATAAAAAAATTGTATTATGGTCATTTACAAACATGTTTTATAAATAGATTATTATTACTTTATAGTATATAAAATTTAAAAAACGTAACATAACAAATTTTGTAGTTTCACTTTTGCAAAAAAAATTTTTTACGAAAAAACAATTTTCCGGAAGGCGCGTCTTTTTTATCAAAGTATCATGATAACATTTTACAGAAAACAAGTGGTGGTTTTAATATCCACACCCAGGGTAAGCGCAAAACATCATGATTTATAATACCGTGCGTGTAATTTCCCATTAGGCATGTACATTCACGTAGCGCGAGAAATATGACAACACAGCGCAGTAAACTCGTCCGTCAGCGGAGTATCCCAGCTCTCAGTAATTTCATTTCAGCCAGCTGGCACACGCGATGTTGTAATTCTTACTCCCTAGCCCGCCACTATACACACGGTATATACTTATGTTGTATATAATCACCTTAACTTGGACCTTGAACATATTATGTGCTCAAACTTGTCATTTATACTACTTAGTTACATCCCGTTTACGTAATAACCTAGTTGTCAACACGGTAATGGTAGAAGTACCGGAATAGTAATTTGCTACGTAATAGCTATTCCCCATTTTGATGAATGGTTGGTAGAAAGATGGTTTCCATTATGTAACAGTCTTTAGTTGCAGAAACCTTTAAAGTTCCAATAGTGATAACTACCACGTAAAAACTGCTAAAATTGCTGCTTGGGATGTTCTGTGTTTTATATATTTTTTAAGTCATTATTTTTTATAATTCTTTGATAAATATACAGCAGAAAATATGGTTCAGTTTGTAAATATCCCGTACTAATTTAGAAAAAGTAGGTACTGGACTTTTATTGGCCAGAATAATTATATCATACAATCTTTTCAGGTGTAAAATTACTTCAGTGACGTGCAGTTGCGAAACGAAGGACATTTTTTGGTGCCAGCATGTTGTAGCTTTGTCCCTGTATCGTATCCGAAATGCGGAGAGTGTTCGGCTGCGCGTTCCCATTTCAGGTGAGTTACAATAATGATTATTTTTGTTATACAGAATCGGAAAGTGTTTGTTTTGGTATTGCAGTAGTTTCAACGATTTAACCGACCGCACAATAAAGACGTTTACCAGTACTCTAGCAGAGGTAAACAGTGACACGTCCATCAAGAGAAGCATGTACACGATTGCTTGCTTCGCTCTCTCTTGCCGCTCTCGCTTGCTCTTATTGCCATCCCAAAGCCAACACTTTCCGATATTGTATGTGCCTGTGTAGCGAAAAACGTACCGACTTTACTTCATAAAAAACCTTTAATTTTGAATGAAATTCGTAACTATAATTTAACTTCTGTCGCACATAAATTGCGAGACATTTTATTTAATACCCCATTGTTACTACTGTCGGCAGACTATCAATGACTACACTGTTATACTTAATATTTTAAATAGCAAGTTAGATACCTACTATTATTCTTGCATTTTCAGTAGATAATAAAAAATCCCTATGATGTATAGGACTGTTAACTCTCCTTTATGAGAAAAATATATTGTCACGACCATACACACTACTCGGTGATCATCTTTGCATGGCTACGAGAGGTTTGTTTAATTATTATAGGGAGAAAAATATAATAAACTAACTTTACACCACATGAAAATAACACAAATAAATAATTCCTTAATCTTTATTGGGTATGCTGCCACTTCTGTAAAAATATTTAAAAAGAGCGACCCAAAATTTCGCCCCTTTTGGGAACCTCATGAATTCGATTCAAAAGTGGTCTAAATGGTAGCTTATGGTGATACTTTAAAGTAAACAAAATTTCAAGTTAATGAAATAAATATGAACACACCACATATAGTAGACAACTATCAAATCCAAAGCCAAGCCTGTCCGGAAGGGGGTTACATATTTGGAAAAAGGCAGACATACATCCATACCCACCGGTATTGTCAGTACTGGTGCTGGGGCTTGAACCCAGAACGCGTTAGATAGTCGGTCAGCATATTCGCCACTCAACACGCCTTAACGGAATGAGCTACCGTATCGGTAGCAACACTAGATTTATCATTTCTTCAAATTTTGAGATGAGCCATTATGTTCCTTAAATCTTGTTATAATTGCCCGTTTCGTTTGTCCAGCATACTTCAAATTAAATAATTACAACTAATTTCGTAATTTCCGGACGATTCGTTTGATCCAACTTTGCCCTTTGGATTGCCTAAAAGTTATTGCAATTTATTTCCCGGTGAATGAACAATTATCTTTAAAAATCCTGCTTAGTCCACGTGTAAACTTAGGTTCAAATGGAATTGATTCAAATTTTGAATTCCGTTCGGTTTGAAGGAGGGAGGGTTTCCTTAAATCTGCGTTTTCTAATTAATTTATTAACCAAACTTACAGGGTATCCATTGCTTTAGCTGTATCCTTCATTCAAGTTTTCACTGTAGCTAATTTCTGTGCATTCAAAGGGAAACTTAATACACGATGAATCAAGAAAATGAGACCACCCATTTTGTGGTGGAGACAATGATATGAGCCGGATATCCAGTTGAGTCTTTTCTGTGTATATCAAATTCCAACTTATTTTCACTATTCCTAATTACTTGTGTCTAAAAATGGTAGTTGTTCATTGATTTCTATTCCATATGTGAAATGGTTATTTAATTTTGAAATAAAGTTGTCTACATTTGCAACCTTTGTATCGAATACTGCGAATATATCATCCACATATCTTATGGTGTCTTCTCTGTGTATACCAGTTCCAATTTATTTTCCCTAATTCTAACTACTAAAGTATGTAAAAATTGTAGTTGTTCATCGATTTCTGTTTCTTATGTAAGTTTTACTAAAGTGTAGCGGTTATTTAATTTAGAAAAAAAGTTGTCTACGCATCTACAACATATCTCAATAGGGAAATATTCTATAGGGAAATAGTCGAATTCTTTCTTTATCTCTGTTTCGAACCTGCTTATGAATTTATTGCCAATGGAAGGTAGTAAAAAGTTTCCCATTACGGTCCCTTCATGTTACTCGAAGAATATATTATTGAATTGGAAGTAATTTTGATTCCTGCAAAGTTTAATAAAATAAGATCAGTATATACCTTAACTACATCTTGACTAATATTATTTAATTTGAATAAGTTTATAAAAAGCATTAAGTTATCGTATCGAAATATGGTTTGTGAGATATTTCCAGACAGACAATTTCGCTCTTGCGAAACCCTGTACGTTTCTTGTTTGCTTTAAAATCCGGTACGTTTACAACTTACCGTAAAAGTTTTAACATTCTTTAACAAAAGATATACCTACATAGGAACGCTTTTTAATTAAATGTTTCACCAATGTTACTTTTTGTGCAAAATTATAATTAGACGAAGCACTAGAACTATTCAAACAGCTCTTTGATCGTTACTGCAAGTTTTAGAATTAATCGCATTCCAATTAAACTAAAATTGCCCACAATTAGTCTCTTGGAATTCCACGAACAAATGAAACGTTCAACCATCTTGTACTCTCCTCAAACACACAAATGCCAGCCATAAATGTAAGATTCTACAGTGCTACTTAAAATTCATGAAATATCACCGTGACATGTCACGTTACGGAGAAAAATTTCAGTGGTCTCAGAGTACGTGAACCGGACACCGGGAAGTCGTAATACATGTAATGGACGAGTTGTCCCGTTTTTCAACTTTAAATTTTGTTATTTCAGGTTTTGGTACGACAAGCAAATTTCACATATTCTGATTTAAGATTGCATAAAAATTTGTACCAGGTGATGTACTGGCTTTATGCCAAACTTTGACAGATGAAAGCTTATGCTAATTTAGGTCCGAATCTTTTTATCAAGGAGGTAAAATTTTGCCTGCGAGATGGAAACATTATACTCTTCGCTGGTTCTTTAATAGTACATATTTTTTTTAGGTGTAAATATCTATATCTATATCCTATATCTTTAAAATTTCTATGATTTTCCGATGATGTGATCTTGGTTGGCGAAAAGCTCGTCAGTATATTATGGGGTAATTTTGTGTTTGTAGAATCGTATCAAGGTCGCAAGGTCTTCAGGTACACTTCTGTCAATAAAATGTTTAGTAATTTTTATTATTACCGATCGAGCTTCTTCAAAAACAATAAGGTTCCTCCTCAAGGTAACGTTAACTTAGCATCCAAATTACAAAACAATCCGATTTTATGTCACTGAGTTATCGTGCTTAAAAGAAACGTGACGGACAGACATGTTGAAAGTTACTTTTTTCTCTACGGGCGATATTTATGGTTTTACAAACGTGCTGATCAAATGTAATATGCTCTTCGTTTACGTATTAAGAAGATTGAGACGTATTGAGAAGAATATAATAAGAGGTGTCAGTCGGAGAGAGCGAATCAAACTAGATAAAAATAGTCGAATAATTTCAGTTTAAAACGACACATCAGCATGAAGATACGGCATTGTGCCGAAATGGTTTCGGGTTTTGTCGGGTATACAGATGCAACTTTTTTTTTTGAGGGGGAAATCCATCATGGACACTTGGGACTTAGGTTCTGTCGTCCCAGGTAGTGCCGGACTTCAACCGGCTAAAAAAAAACCCCGTTCAGTGTTTCCAAATGCCCCAGGACTGCTTTCGCTTAACTTCAGGACACTGGTCATTCTTGTTGACTTTCTTTTCTCTTCCCTATTTTTACCCTACGTCCGTTTGACCGATTAGGGATTCAGGTAAAGTTCTCCTTCGTCCGCCACCTTTGTCCTCATTATTAGCCTCCAGGAATCTGCTACGGCCTTCCATTTCCTCTCCGACTCCAATATTTGTTCCGCGAAGTTTTCGGGGGTGAGATATTGTCCCGCTGCCCTTGCAGCCCTCCACCAGCTGCACTGGAACATGGTATGCTCCGTGTCGTCATTCTCTCCGCAGTAAACACATTCCCGGGTCTCCACTTTTCCTATGCCGTACAAGTACTCTGCGAAGCTACCATGCCCCGTCAAGGACTGGGTAAAGTGGTAATACACCTAACCATGTTTCCTCTCGGCCCACTCCTTTACGTCTGGAATAAGGCGCCTAGTCCATCTCCCTTTTATTGCAGCATCCCACCTGCCCTGCCATCTCTGATACAGCCTCTGCCTTGCCTTTCTATCAGCCCCATTATATATTTCTCCTCTCTCCCTGGCCATCAAGTCCAGGGGGGGATTCCTGCCACCACCAGCGCCGCCTCGTGCAACACCGTACGGTATGCGCTGCATATCCTCAGCGCGGCAGAGCGCTGTACCCTCTCAGGCCTCCTTCTGGTCCTTTGTACTTTCAGCGCACTCTCCCAGACTGGGGCCGCATAAAGCAAGATTGAGTGCACCACGTTGCACATCACCCTCTCTTGCTGGCCTTCGATCCTCCTGAGTTACTCATTACTCGCGCCAGTGTGGTTGCGGTCTTCCCTGCTTTTTCCGTCGTTTTCCGCACGTGTTCCCCTTACGTCAGCTTTGGGTCTAGCCAAATTCCCAGATATTTCAAGCTCCTGCTGGGCCCAACCTCCGCCCCACCTACCCTCACTACGACAGACGCAACTGTACTTGGACTGTGCGTGAGCTATAAGCTATTGTGTTGAAATTAAGTTGTACTTAGCAAAACTTCGATAACTTCGATTTAAAGGCACGAAATCGCGAAATCCGTTGCTAAATAACCAAAATTGTTTCGCCGACTGTCTCTTGTTTTTTACTCTTTGACTTTACTTTGTAAATATTGCTAAAAAGTTATTACAAATATTTAAAATTTTGCGTTTCGACTTAAGTGCATCCTTCACATCGACAAACCAAAATCCCTTTAACACGACATCACTTTGTATGTAATTAGCTCTAGTTGAGAGAAAAGATCCAATGGACTTAAGTCTGGGAATCGCGATGACCAGACTATTTTACCTCAATTACCAAACTATTTGTTTTTGAAGTTTTGATTCAATCACACGTATTTGTCTTCCCCCAATGGGAAGTGTTGGTGCAACAGTGTGGGACATGGCACATTGGTTACATTTCTGCGACAAGATAAATACACGATTATAAAATATTATTTTGGGTATTCAGCAGATAACTTTCAAGAAAACCATTCGTTCCTTTCATATACTATTGATCTAAATCTGACCAAGCTAGAATATCAACAAGAATTTCCCTTACGAACCGACTTGTCAACTTCTTTCATACACTTACTCAGGGCTGGCTCCAGGTATTTTGCCGCCCCTCTCTTATATAAATAACATTAGAGTCAGGCGGGGTAAAAATGAGACAAAATGACATCTTTCAATTTTTAGGTTGCTTAGAATCGAGTCACATTTAATGAAAGATTGGTGTCATATATGTAAAAATGACATTAAAAATTATATTTCTATATATTTTTTTACTAAAAAGTACCGTTAATTGATAAACCAAAATAAACAGTGTCTCATTTTTACCCTTCAAGTGGGGTAAAAAAAAGACAGTGGAGGGAAAATGAAAGACACGTGATTTATTCCCATTCTTATTGACGTCGTAAAAATAGCCTGATCAAATGGTAGTTTTTCGGTAACATGAGTCCGGTAGAAGGTTTCTCAACGGAATTAAATGTTTTTTGGGGTGCTGAACACGAATATGAAGTTTGCTGCCTCATAGCAGTACCGGCTCAGTACGAAAAACGCAAGAAACCTCGAAATTTTGGGAGTTTTTCCGCTTTTCCGATCATATCTTGCAAACGACGCGTCGTACGGAAAATATTACTGTATTCAAAGTTGAAGAGCATTAACTTATGCGTCGAATGACCGATTTATAAGGTCGCTGTCGATATAGTTAGCTGGAAAAAAGAGCAGAAAAAACAGCAAGTTGTAGTGTGAAGATGCGATGTATAGAAAATACCTGGTAGCAATGTCCATTTTATTACTTCCACATCCAGTGGAAGTATAGTAACGACAAAAAAGTTTTTAAAAATTTTTATTGTTCAAATAGGCTTAGAATGTCATGAAACGTCGATATTTTAAGTTTGAGCGAAAAAAAAATTTCTGTCTGTCGGTCTGTCTGTAACTTTTTTTGTGCGTACGTTTACTCTGGAACCGTTTAAGATATTGACTTGAAATTTGGTACACATATGTATTTTAACGAGATCTGGAACTAGATTATATTTTCATCTCGTTCCGTGGAAGGGTTGGGGGGTAAATTGGGGTAAATTTGAGGTAAATAGCTAAATCAAGCAGGTAAGAGTCCAGAAAATTGGTATTTAGTATATACAAGAGAAGCTAAGGTATCAAACAAATTTTTGGCATTAGCCACCCCCATTACCACCCCCCCACCATTATTAAAGGGGATGAAAAAAAAATGTGATTTAGTGTGTGTACAAGAACCAGAAACCTCAAAATATTGTTTTACTTCATCAACTCCCCACTACCACCTCCCACTACCGATGTGGGGTATCGTTTTATAGGTTTTTGGGGTAGAGGATTTCAAATATTATATAATGACCAGGCACAAATAATAAAGTTATTAACAATATAATTATTTTTAGACAAGTTCAAAGCCGTGTTAATTCTTGATAAAGCTCGTAAAAATATGAGTGAGGGCTCATTGGATTCGGAACAACATGACGAAAAAATATAAACATATTCTGCGACTGTTAATAACAATTTGTTTATTAAATAATCAAATAAATTAACAACAAAAAAAACATATTTTTCCAACTTGGAGAGAATTGCAAATAATAAATTTTAAGAATAAAATTTGTGCTTCATAATTTGTTTAAATAATGAAAAAATGAAAGAATTGATTATAAACAAACAGTTAAAAATTTTTTTAAAGAAATTTAAATAAAATCAGATTCTACAACAAATAAAATCCCAAAAAAATTTGTCAAAAATACGTAATTTATCTATTTGTTTATAAAATTTGTTTAAACAAATAGCACTACAAATTTAAAGTTTATATAATCTTATAGTATTTTTGAATATAAAAACAGTACTAATAACTAAAATTAATAACAAAATTGTTTTAATTTCCCTTTTTCATTTTTTAGTTTTTTGTTAGCATAAATAATTAATAACTAATAGACTATAAGAATTAAAAACATCGCAATGTAATAATCTCATAAAGTATAGTTGATATAAGGTCTCCACGAAGCGAAATAATTTTAGTGGTTTTTGTTTAACAATTATCCGACTTGAAATATAAACGCAAACCCTAAAAAAATTTAATTAGCAATAGGCTCATTTTATGAAAAATCGGCGAAAATTTTTTTTTCCAACGGGATGTTGTTCCTTTATGGATCTAAATATTACCATAATTTAAAAAAAATTTAAATGAATATGTAATAACATAAAAAAGTATTTCTACTTGTTACGGCCGGTTTCAGAACATCGTAACGGGTTAGTGATCGCCGCACGGAGCCCTATTTTCAACATTAAATTAAAATTATTAATAATAGAGACAGAGTTTCGGGAGTCGGGACTTTTTTATTGGAAATTTCTTCCTCTTTAAGAATCCTTCTTTAAGGGGTCTACATCCAGCGGCAGGGACCCAGCCACGTCGGCATGCTTTGAACTCAGTCGTAAAAGTGAACTGGTCCGCTGGAATTCCTATTATCTTCAAAGCGTACCGACAATGTCGGGTCCCTGCCGCTGGATCGTGTGTAGACCCCTTTAAAATTTTTTTAAGTATCAATAGTTTTCGAGTTATTTGCAAAAAACGAAACTCGTTATTTTTTCAATCTTAATTCGTTTATAACTTCTGCATTTGTTTATGTGCGGGTTTGAAACTTTTGCACATTTTTTTAGACGTCATTCCGAATTCAATAAGCCCTCAGTCATATTTTTATGAGCTTTATCAAGAATTAACACGGCTTTGAACTTGTGAACTAGACTATTTCTTCAATAGAAAAGGTTCACTTCGTACCTTACAGATTTTTTGTTATTTAGTAAATAATTCAATGTGCTAGTCGTTTTCAAGCACAAAGTAGTTCAGGAAAAAGTAGAAAAAAATAGTAGATTGTAATACAAGTGTGGCAAGGGCTTCATTGCAAAACGATGTATGAAAGTAGGAACACGAGCGCAGCGGGTGTTCGTATCATACGAGTTTTGCCATGAAGCTTGCCACATGTGTGTTACATACTATTTTTTCTACGATTGTGCTGAAAGTCAAATTTTCTAACTTCAAAATGACTGCAGAAAATATCATATCAATATCACTTTGCCGCACGCCGTGCGGCAAAGAATTTGCCATACGCCTTGATTACATCTTCACACACCGGAATAAAATATTGTGTTTACCTTAAAGAATTTTATATTACTTACTGGTAATAACAATTAAATTCTATAAATGTACATGAATTACACATGAATTGCAATTACAAAGTCAAATTTTCTAACTTCAGAATGACTGCGGATATGTCACTTTAAATAAAATTTGACAGGCAGCAAATTTAAAATTTTGGAAAGACTTTAAAAAAGGTGAATAACTTCACAACCGTAGAAAATAGTAGATTATATTACTAGGAGTAGAACGCACTCTTTTTTTGTGTTGAGCCCAGGATTTGCGGCTGAGGCGAAGCCGAAGCCGCAAACTGGGCGAAACACAAAAAAGGCGTTCTACTCCGTGTAATATATACTATTTTTTCTTCAAGCGAATTAAAATGCAAAAATTCATTTATTTATCATAAATGTACAAATATTCAAACTACAGTCTTACATGTTGACACAATATGACAAGTGGCTAGTGGATAGCGCGCCACCGGTGGCTTTCGGTATTAACATTATGTTACTAGTAAAACAATACCCACTGCGGTGGCGCTTTCGGAACTAACATTATGTTACTAGTAAAACAATGTCCACTACGGTGGCGTTCGGTACTAACATTTTGTTACTAGTAAAACAATGTCCTACTTCTACTTCTGTTTTTGGTGACATAATTTAAACATTTTAATACGCTTGAAGAAAATAGTATATTATATTACTAGGAGTAGAACGCACTCTTTTTTCGCAAACTGGGCGAAACACAAAAAAAGGCGTTCTACTCCGTGTAATATATACTATTTTTTCTTCAAGCGTATTAAAATGCAAAAATTCATTTATTTATCATAAATGTACAAATATTCAAACTACAGTCTTACATGTTGACACAATATGACAAGTGGCTAGTGGATAGCAAGCCACCGGTGGCTTTCGGTATTAACATTATGTTACTAGTAAAACAATACCCACTGCGGTGGCGCTTTCGGAACTAACATTATGTTACTAGTAAAACAATGTCCACTACGGTGGCGTTCGGTACTAACATTTTGTTACTAGTAAAACAATGTCCTACTTCTACTTCTGTTTTTGGTGACATAATTTAAACATTTTAATACGCTTGAAGAAAAACTTTCTTTCTTTCAATATATTTTTATTTACGCTAGTATCTCACAGATGGCACAAGGTGGAAGACTACAGGTCTTATTTAAATATTATATATATATGTGGATGTAACAGCATGCAATGTTTTAGACAAGCGTCTAGGGAGACCAGGATACTTTGGCTTCGAGACTTCCGCATGCGCATTACACACTGTTAAAAAGTAGAAGGCGGTAAATTGAGCATCTCGTGCCGTGGCGTGCTTCTGTTTCTAACCTCAAACATCTTTGACTGCAATTTGTTGTTTTATTAGTTTGTAGTTTATTTGTTTAACTATCTCTTGTATTTTAATAATAAAATGGGTGTGTTTCGCTTTGAATGTGAAAAATTATTCTCCAGAAAAGTTAAACTGTAACATGAAAGTAACTTACATTTGCTCGAAATTGAACAGATGTTTTGTGATTTAGTTTATATTAGTATCATATTAACACAGCGGTAGCCGGTAATACACAATATATTAGTTAACTTGAAAAGAAATTTATGTGTCTATTTCATATAACAGCCAAATTGTTTATTAAGTTATATTCCCTACTTCAATGTATGTAATATAAACATGAATAATAAGTAAACCTAGACAGTAGTTTTGAGCACAAAAATTTAAAATACAAACTTTATTAATGCCGAATTGCAAATTAGCCTATTACATCACTTACCCTAATCTAAAAAAAAATAAGAAATTTTTAGTTTGCAAATAAACAAATAAATCAAATTTGTTGAACTTATGTTTCCAGAAACTGCCATGGATAGATTTGCATAAGGAGTTGGCAAGTTAGGTATAAAGATGCATCTTTATAAACAATTTTACTGTTTTGCGAAATAATTTGGATTTTAAATTAATTTTTACACATGCTAACACCTGATTTGATATTTTTCTTGGTAAATCGTAAAAAAGAATACAACTTTCTAAAAGTGAGATATATATATTTTTAATACACAAAGTCAATATACAGAAGATGTAGATGGTTTGGGAGGATACAAGAGATTTAAAGCTATATTATTCACCTCTTTGGCATCTGGTTTGGCAAATGGTTTCTTTTTCTTAGGTATGTTTTTTTTGTTTTGTATAGGCTTCAGGACTTCCGCATGCGCATTACACTGTTCAAATGTCGCATTTCAGTGCGCATGCGGAAGTCTCGAAGCCAAAGTATCCTGGTCTCCCTAGACGCTTGTATATTTTAGTGATACCGATACCGGCTAAAAAGTATCGGTATCGTATCGAAAGAAAAGTATCGAGTACAAAAGTACTTGGTATCGAATGAAAATATCGATACTGATATCATATCGATAGTATCGGAACGTCCCTACTACCAAGCGCATCTGCTTCATCGATGTCTCAAGTCACTCAAAGCAATAGAGACACTATCTAAAGATGATACAGCTTCTTTCAGGCGCGTGCTGGGATCATTTTTGGCCTCGGGAAAATAACTTAGAAAGAGCCCTAGGCAGAAATCGGAAAAAAAATTACTCGAAAATGAAAATTGATGAGCGGGGGAGGGAAATACAAAACATTTTTACCTCGGAAATGAGGAAATATGAAAATTGATGAGCCGGGGAGGGGGAGAAGTCTCAAAAAAAAATTTCTTACCCTACAAAATAGAAATTAATAAACGCAGAGGGCCTTCATGGAGGGCCCTTCTATCGAGGGCCCACCGGGAAACTCCCGGTATCCCGGTGGACCAGCACGCGCCTGGTTGTATTACAACTACGAGGTAAGTTGCAGAAGAATAGTAATCGAATGCAATTATTGTATAGAAAGAAATTAAATTTTACTATATTCATGTTTTATTGCACCTGCCAAAAAACAGATTATTCAACTATAAAAAAAGACTAACAAAAAAAAGATTTCGGCTTACATATTTTCACAACCTTAATAGATTTATCACGATGTAGGTATTTATAATCATTACTCGTTCAGAGCGAGTGTTTAAAGCCCATCTAAAAATATCTTACGTACGTCTATGTCCCTATGTCTTTATCTAATTTAGTATCATTCTGAATTACAAGCATCAAAGAAAAGAGTTTTTTTGTATTCTATAGTCTATTCAAAATGTTCAATAGGTTCTTGGCTTTTATAATTCAAAGCTTAATTAAATTATCTTTGAAATCATATACTATTCACTATTATGTTATCATGATTACTACCTGGCTTCCAGCATTAATGACTAAAGAGATTGTCATACAGTGCAGTTCGGAGGTTGTTTTCAGAGTAATATGACGGGTATTTTTTTATCGATAACTGAGCTACAAATATCATTGGAAATATCCAGCAAAAGAAGCATTTTTATATAGTTATTGTTATAATTTTCAGCCAGTTACATAGGCGTAGCTATGTACGAGCAATTCGGGCAGTTGCCCGGGGTCCCAGGACACAGGCTGGGTCCCACGAAATATTAATATCGCGTTCGCATTCGCAGCGGTGTGATTTCCCCGAAATATAAATAAAAATATCGTATTTGCATTCGCAGTGGTGTGGTTTCTACTGTATATACCTACTCGGAACTCCCCGTCTTCCCCGAGTGAACGCGAGCTTCTCGAGTGAATCGCGGGACACTGTCGATGAGGATCAATAAAAAACGATGTTGATTTCTGTCGTGTCACTTGTATCAGTGTGTCTCTATATACGAATAGTGGAGTGTACTTTCTTTCCATTTTCTAAGATTTGGCGGAATCGCCGGCAATTTCAATTAATCACAAACAAAAGGGTATTATTTTCCTGGTAACATCCACATGGTGCCCAACATAAAGAGAATTTCACAATATTTCTTTCACTATGTAGAAGTTAAATAAATAATAGAAGCTACTAAAAAAATTGAAAAAAAATGCTTTTAAAAAATCGAACCGCCTTCAAAAAATCTTCAAAGAATATCTCTAAAAAGTAATTAAATAAAATTTCACTCAGTTTTGCTAATATCTGTCTACTTGTTAGTGGAAAGTAGCAAGGAACTGTACTGTAATTCTTCCCTACTATCAATTTGAAATCGGCGCAAAATGTATTTTTGAAATTAGATATTTTTGCACCGATTTCAAATTGATATTAGGTAATAAAGTACAGTTCCTTGCTATTTTCCACTAATAGCTAGACAGATATTAGTAAAACTGAATAAAATTTTATTTCTTGCTTTTTAGAGATATTTATTGAAGATTTTTTTTGAAGCCGGTTCGATTTTTTTTTTAATTTGTGTATATCTTTTGTTTCTTTTGTTTCTTTTGCGTTATCACTGTTGACTATAGAGGCCCCAAAATGTATGTCGCCCCATGTAACCTAGCTACCAGAGGCGTAACTATGGCAGGGCAAACCGGGGCAGTGCCCTGGGGCCAGGGAGACTAAAGGCCCCAGCACCTAGGCGCCTCGGTCATATCATTTTATTTTTTGTCCTGGGGCTCCATGACGTCTAGTTAGGCCACTGCTAGCTACGCCTCTGGCCAGTTATGAATTGTTGACAATACAAGGGTATTCTCCAGTGTTGCCGGAGTCAGTCCGTTCATGATTGTTCTAGCCCCTTTTTGCAACTTTTAGCACCTTAGCACCACGCTGCAAAATCTAGCCCGTTTTAGCGATCGACGTAGTGTCTCCCCCCCCCCCCCCGCTCATCAAAGAATTCGCGGTATCGTGGTAACGTCCCCCACGCTCTTCAAAAAAATTTGGGTTCCTCCTTCTCGAGGAGTCCATTTTAGACTGAGTCTATTCAGTTTTATACTTCTAGTTTGATTTGATTTTCCAATTTTAGCCCGTTTTTCTTCAATTCGGCCCCAGGATTTAGCCCGAAAAATAATGCAATGCTGGAACACTGGTATTCTCACTCAGTGAAATTCCATAGTGTCCATTGACTACGATAAAGTTCTCACAATAGAGAGCCCCTCTAATCAACAGTAATACAATAACAGCTAAGGCAGTATCGAAATCGAATCGAATCGTAACCGAAAACCGCACCGTAATCAATATTTTTTCTAACCGAAACCAATACCCAGACCGAAATTAACATTCTCAATAAGCCGAAACCGAAACTAGAACCTAAACCAAAATAACCTACAAAATAATACGTTGGTGGGTTACATAAAATAATCTGTCTTGTTCAATGCAGTGGTCATCTGGCATCCGGTCCACTAGTTCAACGGTGTAAATGATGCACCATAAAATCCTTAATTTCGGTTGTCAGTAAATAATGACAAAATTTCCATTTCATTGTAATACCCAGCGAGATGTGGTAATTCCCATTGTTGGTTTATTTATGGTACAAATAAAATTTAGCTATTTAATAAATAGCTAGTTTTTTTTACAAGTATTAATTTCCTCATTTGTTCTCTGGAATCAACCGAAACGGTAGGTAACTGAAAACCGAATTGTCCCTGCCCTGAAAATCAACACAGTAACCGAAAATGGGGGTGTCTTAGGTAACCGTAACCGAAACCGTACCAAAATACATTTCGGTATCGGTCCCTGATCGAAATACCATTGAGTTTCACGAAAAAGTGGTTTCCTAAAAATTTCTACGAAAGAGGACATTCACAAAATACGTTTCCAAAAATGGACTATTTTTAACCCCCTCCCTCCCCCCTTGTAACATTTGCGAAACCTCCCATAAACAAACGTTCATTTGTAATCCCCCTTCCAATATTAAAAAGAATAATTTTACATTACATAACACGATATATATTAATATTGTATGACTGCGTGGTCATAAAGAGACTTGGCCCTGAGATCCCCGAGTTCGATTTCCGGCTGTGGCACTCGGATTTTTCGGAAAAATGAATTAATTCTGATTCTCGGATACTGAGTGTATGTGTCTCTTGTCTAGCCTCCTCCAGTACAAAGTCGCCTCAGGTCTTCTGAGATAAAGGGGGTTATATTATCTGTCGTGGAGTGCCGTTAGGCGTGAAAACTAAAAAACCTTGGAACCCAGTTCCCATGAATCAACTTGAATGAAACTTTTTGCATTGTGTTTGGATTAGAAATTGATGTTTTTCTTTATTTAAAAGTATACCGAGATCTACAAATTCTTTGAAAAAATACTCAATTCACATAAGTTTTAATAGTTTTTGTTTTGTAGACAAAAAAATCATACCTGAATAGTAGTCTAGGTTTGTGATTGCAAATTTAAGGTAAAAAAATTACAAATTCAAAATGTGGGACCCAGAATGACGGCCAAAAAACTTTAAAATAAGACATAATTAATACAAAAATCATCAGAACTTCTGTAGAAATAAACTTATTGTTAAATCGCATAATTCATAATAATTTTAACAAAATATACCATTTATCTTCGATATCTTCGTTTTCAACTTCGCTTATTTCTATAATATGAGAAGGGTTCGAGCAACTATCACCATTGCATTCGGAAGAAGCTGCAGTGCTAGGTAATCCACAATTCCCATTTCTACATCCACAAGCAGTCCCGCGTCCTGTCTTACATGTACAAAAAATAATTTTAAGTAGATTTGCAGGGGCTGGTGGCTTATTCATTATTATCGGTCTCAACATCCTACGATAATGTTTCCATCCCCATTTTATGGTGTTTTTTCCGAAAGCATATTACTGTATTTGACCCAAATTTACTGGACAATACAATATTATCTTTATAGTGTGACAATAATCACGACTTAATCGTTTTATCATTGGGAATGTATGGTGTTGTTAAGATTGGTTTCAATGTTGTAGTTTCGGAGGATATAGATGTCCTGGTATTATTAACAGCACTAACCCCAAATGATCGAGAAATTTATTTTCGAAAACCAGCGTAAAGTTCTGCAAAAAGTTTTTTCTTCCATGAGCTTAGAAAAAGCATCACCTCTGTGTAAAAAGTATATTTTGTTTTTACATGCTTTTACAGGATGTGACACTACGTCAGCTTTTTATAATAGAGGTAAAAATAGGTTTGTAGAAATTTAAAAAAATAAATAAAGATCTTCAAGACGCTGCTGAAGCGTTTGCAAATGTCATTGAAGATTTGAATAATATTTGTGAAGCTGAGGTAAAATGAGTCCTCACATTATGCTGCGCGCCCAAAAAAATAAAAGATTTAAATACTTTAAGATACAATTGTTAGGTCAAAGCTACAGCTAAAAATAGCTCTGTACGACTGGCATCATTAGTGCTTATACCTGATGCAGTCTCTGGGCATTTGAAAAAAGTGTACTTACAAGTACAATTATGGTTGGGAAATGACATTTCGCCAGTAGAATGGGGATGGAAACATTATCGTGGGATGTTGAGACCGATAACAATGAATAAGCCACCAACCCCTGAAAATCTACTTAAAATTATTTTTTGTACATGTAAGACAGGATTCGAAGCTGCTTGTGGATGTAGGAAGCATGGATTGCCTTGCACTGCAGCTTGTTCCGAATGCAATAGTGGTAGTTGCTTGAACCCTTCTCCTATTATAGAAATAGACGAAATTGAAAACGAAGATATTGAAGATAAATAGAATATTTTGTTAAAATGATTATGAATTATGTGATTTAACAATAAGTTTATTTCTACAGAAATTATAATGTTTTTTGTATTAATTATGTCTTATTTTAAAGTTTAAAGTTTTTTGACCGCCATTTTGGGTCCCACAATTTGAATTTGTAATTTTTTACTTTAAATTTGTAATCACAAACCTACAATAGCTCTCGGACTATTATCAAAATATAACTGAAAATTTAAAATTTGGAAAATACGTTCGCTTTTAGTGAGGGCAGGTGGTTATTTAAGATGTCACAAAATGAACGATGAGGGGAAGGAGATTTCATAAAAAGTGAAGGTCTCACATTATATTATATTTAACACTTTAAGTTCGTTCTCTCGTGGCAAACTAATCAACACAATCGTTTAAACAATTAATTGGCTATTAATATGATAGAGAATAACATCACCACCACATAGTGGAGTGCCGTTAGATTTATACCTAGGAACCCGGTTCCTATGAATCAACTTTAATGAAACTTTTTGCACTGTGTTGGTAAAACCTAATACTAAAATGTTTTTGGATTAGAAATTGATGATTTTTTGTTATTTAAAAGTTTATCGAGATCTTCTACAAATTCTTTGAAAAAATACTCAATTCACATAAGGTTTAATAGTTTTTGTTCTGTAGACAAAATATCGTACCTTTAAAACTCGTATCATTAATTATAAATTAAATTTTTTTGAGCAGACACTTTTTTTGGAAATTAGACTTGATTGAACATCGAGGTACTCATGATACGACTCCTATTGAAAAATTCACTGAAAGGCAAAAATAATATAGTGTAATTACACGCTTTAGTTTAACGACGAAAAAAATTTACAGTATTCTTAGAATTTGTATGACATTAACAATAAAAATTGAGAAGAATCGTAACAAAATAAAAGGATATCGTTTTGAATGATTTATTATGACTACATAGGTTCGAATTCTTTCAATTCAATATATGTATGTGTTCTTCTGCATATTGTTAATCACATTTTCATGGTGTTCTTTATTCATCTGAACCTAAGTGTTAAACGCTAGGAATTTGAGCGTAGGTAGTATCAATGGATAAGAAGGATTAGGATCCTCAGCAGGTCAAAGAGCAAGACACATGTTTGTTCGACAGGTTAATCAGTTAGATAGTTAGAGAACTTCTTTAGAAACTGTAGATTTGTGTGAAAATTTCATTTTTCATTTGGTTTTATATCTACAACAAAATCAATTTTTTAGTAAATTATAGTAAAAATGTCTTATACAAACAGCAGAAATTGTACAGGGTAATGTGAATCGTGTGATTTTGTTACGATCTCGTTTACAGAAAAGAGTTCAGGCTCATGCTCATATTTGCCGATATTGGTAAACGAATTAACAATCCGATTTATTTTTATAAAATTTTCTCTGACAAGAAATTTCCGAAAACCGACATTGAAGGGGCTTAGCAGGATAAGCATGTGTTAGCTGCCCCCGCACCAATCGGGTCGAGATTTTAGCACAAGTTGATAGTAGTGTTAGATGAAATTTTCCAAAATATTATTTTTGGAAAACCATTTTTATGGGGATTATGGGGGTAAAGAGAAAAATGGAAAAAAATGTTTTTCTCAAGAACGGATAAACTGATTTTCATGATAAAAATATATGTTATGGCTTTTGATGGCAGGAAAAAATTATTGAGTCCATTTGTGAAAACATTTTTTCAATATAATTTTTTTTTCTAGGGGATGTTCTCATCATTTCCTTTCAAATAAATGTTTATATGCCTCTTTAAAACTTATCCAATTTTCAAAGCGATCGCAACTCGCAAGGGTACAACGTATTCAAAATTGATAATTGATCATCACGGGAGTAGTAGTTCATTACTACATCTTACCACGGTAACTACCGTTCAAATCAGTAACAAACTTCAAGAAGTGTGGTGCAGATATTTTCAAATTCTCTGACGTCAACTGTTGGGCCAAACAAAATCTAGTTTGAAAATCTGAACTGAGTTTGGAGTTTGGAGTTATCCGGACCGGTTTTTATCGCGTTGTGTCATCATTAGCTTACTCTTTCGTTTTTTAATATACGATCTTGGGACTTTTTTTATATGGGTAGAGGCCAACGTGCATACGTGCAAAATTTTATGTTTTAAATAAATTAAATATTTCGTAACACCTGTAATGTAAACTGTTACTAAATTTTTGTAATAATCATAAAAATAGGACCATGCGCAGGAATTTTAAACTCCACAATATATTAGCTTTATAACCATGTTCTTATAGCAATAAAATTTTTTGGATAATATTATTTAAATAAGTGTGTTGATGACTGGCAGTAGCTATAAATAGTAGTCTCTTGAAAAAGGCAAAAAACTCAAAAGCTCTGTGACCAGACTGCAAGACATCTTCTCCCCCGTTTTCGAAGGCGGGAAATACGATGGTGACAATATTTTCTGGCCTTTTCTGGCCCTTCAACTACTACCCTAAACCACCCCTTTTTCCAATTTTCCGGCGCTAGGCTTGCAAGGGCTTGTCGGGTCGGGTTTTGTTTTTGGTCAGTTCGAATAAAGTACATTGACCACATGTGATCTAACTCACTCCGAGGGTTGAAACTACCTCCACCCCCATACCGAAATGCCACGAAAACAACGAAAATCAGCTGAAAGCGGTATACCCTCGTTTTCGAGGGTGGGGAATACGATGGTGACAATATTTCCCGACCTACCCTTCACCCACTACCTCTGAACCTGAAAATCACCCCCTTTTCTTATCTTCAGGTGCTAGACTTGTGAGGGATTGTCGGATCGTTTTTTTAATTAATTCCAATTAAATAGGTAAATATTGACCACAGGTGACCTAACTCACCCCCGGGAGTTGAAACTATCCCACACCCAATAACGAAATGCCACGAAACCAACGAGGGCGGGCAATACGATGGAATAAGCTGAAAAACCTCTCCCTTTTCCGATTTTCCGGTGCTAGACTTGTGAGGGCTTGTCGGATCGATTATTTTTTATCAATTCGAATAAAATAAGTAAATATTGACCATAGGTGAGTGACTTAACCTTAACCCACCCCCGGGATTTGAAACTACCCCCACTGCCAATAAAGAAATACCACGACAACAATGATAATCAGCTATTATATTTTATTAAAAACCGCTGCCTAAGGAATCACTACTTCCACATCCAGAGTTTCTATCCAAGTTTCTCACAACGAAAAAAACAAAAAAACAACTATGATGATCTGCAACGGATTCGAAAATTTTTCTCGATCCAAATGCATTATCTAATGACCTATGCAAGGTAGCCTTAAAATTAGTCAGCTTTTTATATTTGAAAAAATATCCTCCTGAAGTAAATTTTAATTACATTAGATTCCAATTCATGCTTCAGCAAGGTGAGAATGTCGATATACGTAAATTTCCCCCGACAGAGGCAGCCATACGCGAGCATGCTCTTAGGGTATACTATCAATGTCAAGCCTGGCTTTTGAATTCGAATATAAATTCGGTAACTTGGGGATGGACTATGGAAATGGATTTTTAGAACCAAAATTATCTTCAGAGAAACTCATTCCAGATTCATTTTTAAGCAAAATAATTGTACTTGTATGAGTGGATCTGTTAGGCGATGTGGCTGTAAAAAACTAGATATTAAATGTAGCTCGTTCTTTAAGAATTGTAAGGGTACCGACTATAATAATCGCGTGCATGTAGAGGAATCACTTGAACAGGATGATGATAATCTTGATTACGACATAAATTTAATTCCAGAAATAATAATGTCTGATGATAATGGTAATTATGATAGTTCTAGTGATGATGGCAAAGACGATAGAGATGATGCTTATGAAGGTAACGAGATGGATTGTAATGTCCATTTCTACTCGGGCGAACAGTGTGATAATAATTGTAAGCGTATTAGCATAGAATAAGAATTGTTTATAATGAACCAAATGTAATGAATAATCATTGAATGCATAAAAACGAGAATATTTTTACATACCTATATAATCAATGAAAATACAAAAATATCTAATGTATGACTCGTCTCAATTAATTCCCTACAAACCACTGAAGGAAAAGTTCACTTCGTGTAAAGGCTGCTTGAGCCCCCTGGTTGGTTGGGTCTCGTCTGACGTTTATTCGAATTGATGAGGTAAAATCCTATCCGACAAGCCCTTGCAAGTCTAGCACCTGAAAATAGGAAAAGGGGGTGGTTTTTCAGGTTTGGGGGTAGTGGGTGAAGGATATGTTGGGAAATATTGTCGCCATCGTATTCTCCGCCCTCGAAAACTGGAGTCTACGGGGGTGGGTTAGGTCATCTGTGGTCAATATTTACTTACTTTATTCTAATTGACCAAAAAAAGCAGCCCGATCCGACAAGCCCTCGCAAGCCTAGCACCGAAAAATCAGAAAAGGGGATGGTCTTTCTAGTTTAGGCTTGTCGGTGGGTGAAGTATCGTCACCATCGTATTTTCCGACCATGAAAATGGGGATATACTATACCGCTTTCCAGATGATTTTCGTGATATTTCGTTATTGGAGGTGGGGGTAGTTTCAACCGCCGGGGATGGGTTAAGTCACCTATGGTACATATTTACTTATTTCATTCAAATTGACCAAAGGCCCGATCCGACAAGCAAGGGGTGGTGTCTTTGAACGAGCAAAGCAGCGAATTCAGTTGGATTTCATTTCTCTGCTTTGCTCGAGATAAAAATGGACAAGCAGCATCATTTTAGGATCCCGCCTCAAGGCTTCATATGCAAAATGTTAGATGACTGCCACGCAGTCACATGTGTGCACGAAATAAATAAGAAACTAAAAGAGTCAAATTTCATCATCTATATTAGGCCTTAAGACGACATCCTAAAATGATGCTGCTCGTCTTTTTAATCCCGCAGAGGAGGGCACATAAATACTTCATTAATTAATTTTTCGGTACCCATTTTCAATAATCCTCTTGAATTTAACCCCATTCTTATCAGAGCAGAGAAATCAAATCTAACTGAATTCGCTGCTTTGCTCCTTCAAGGCAACGAGCATGCCATATTTCTCACCGCTTCACTATGTGTCTTAACTTGCCGGCTTAGTTTAATTCCTCCGCTTTGCTCTACTGTTTGCTCTTCTCTCCACTGTAAACATATCCTTAGTTGCAACACGCGAGTATGAGCTCATACACGTACTGGACAACCTTCAAACAATAAGCTTTGATTATGGTTTAAGTTCACAAACAACAAAACGAAAATTATAATTGTAGGCCGAAGAAATTAAAACCACCCAGACACGTTAAGGATAAGAAAATCCTTAATACCTTGAAGTTTTTGCAGATAATAACGGCAACTGCGAATGTGAGATTACACGAAGAATAGAGATGGCAAGGTCGACAACTTGCCAGTTGAGCAAAATTTGGCGTGACCGAAATATCACGAGATGCACAGAGACCATACTTGATAATGCCCTAGCTTTCTGCATCTTTCTTTGTGTATATGACACCTGGACCGTTAGAGGAGTAGACAGATGACATATTGATAGTTTCGAAATGTGGGTCTGGAAACGTTTACTGTAAATTCCCGGTACAGCCCATCCTCGCACTAATAACTCGATTATCCAAGGTCACTTTCGAATATTATATTAAATCCTCTCATTTTTTATTACTGAAGAAAAGACAATAAAGAACGATTAATAGTTCAGGGAACGCCAGATGGCAAGAGATAAAGAGGACGCCCTCTAAAACTGATGTCACAAAGCCTTGGTGAGGCCGTGCGTCTTACAGACAACCGCGACGTGATGCAAGCAGACGTAACATACAGCAAGTATACTAGATACGTCAAAAACTTCAGCATAACAAATAATGTAAAACTATTCGATAAGCTTTATCATGGTCACAAAACATATGTAGGGTATATAATAATAACGAACCACGGGTAATACAACCCCCTTTATACCTAAGGCCTGAACTGCAAGGGATATACATCCAGTATACCAGGATTCATTAATTTTTTTGAAAAATCTCATTGTCGCGACCGGGAATCGAATCTGAGATTCCAGGGTGAAAGCTGCTTGCCTGTCTGCCACGCAGTCACATGTCGCCCAACGTTTCGAACATATTTTGCACCGTCCTCAGGCAAATGTCAAATCGTCGAGTGGGTACGTTTTCAACTTGATTATCATCATCATTATACGTTTTTTATTAGATGTCTCGGTCATATCTTTTACCATCTTCGGCTAGTTTAAATATAAAGTGGACATAGACATCCGACGCAAATAAATTATGATTATTAGATAGACATTCGACCTCGGCGACGCCCGACTGTAACTTTTACGCGTGAAATTATCAACTTATACAGCTTGTGTCTACAGCTAATTTGTTGCACGTAAAAAAATAGGTAGGTAATTATTATTTGAGAGAAAAATAGGTGAAATGAACAAGACGATTAAAAATAAACCAACACCCCCATCCCCTCTTACAAGCTAACAGATTCTCGCGTTCCCGAACAAGCAAAGTATGCACATTTAAATGGAAACAAAACATGACTTTAATTCGTTTTAAAGCGGATGTGATGAAACATCAAAGCCACCCTTTCGTTGAGATGTTAAATCGGCCGTCTAGATCGGATCGATACGAAACCGTTCATTGCAACCTGTATGGCAGAGGGATAATATTACAATTTTATAGGGGAAACTTTATAGTTTTTTTGCCGCTGCAAGGCGTCCAAGTTGGTCTGTGCCCAGAAAAACTGTAATATGAAATCGTTACAGCGCCTGGGCGGAGACTTGGACTCGATTCAGACTTTAAAAAGGTGTGGTTTAAATATTTATTATTACGATATGATTTAAACTAATTGTTATCTCCATTCATTCTCGCGGTTAATTAAATCAATGTAGCTAATTGATTGGCGCAAATGGAACAATTCTTGCCAATGCTTAATTGTTTTCATCTAACTTTGTTAAATTAATTTAATTACATTTAGTATTTAATATTGACCTCTGAAGTAGTTGTCATAAACACCAAAACACTTGAACATTACACTCGATTACTATCACTCGACGCGCGTTTCGCTAACTATGTTGGCATCATCTGGAGATGGTTAAAACTAAAGTACAATAAAAAAAATTTATATATTTATACTAAAATAATATCACGGTTGAACTAAAATCAGTTGTAAGACAATAAAATAAGCGTCTAATTATAGCAAGATTGAAGGAACATGAACATGAAACTCCATTTATGGATCCCAAAAAGGCGGAGTAACATAATGTAGTTATGTCTCGAATTCCTAGACCACCTAAAGCTACAGGTAATGTAAATTGAGGATATGAATTTTTCTTGAAAGTACAATTAAAAATTTCTTCAGTTTTTCTTTTGAGAAAATGGTCAACAAGGGGAACATCGCAGAGTAAATTTTAAGTAATTTCACTGGGCGGCACTAGAGTTCGAAAAATATGTCTACTCATGTCCATTGTCAGAATTTTTTTTGGAAGGTTATTTTGCTGACACATACATAACAGAATACAAGTAAAATCGGAAATGCGCCGAAGACGAAAATTTTGAATTTTTCAATGTAAAACAGTCTAAAATTAAAAGTTACAATTTCGATCTATAAAAGAATTGCCCTAAAAAATTGTTTAAACGCAATTGTTTAAGCAATTATCGTCTTTTTTTACTTGTGAAATATTTTTGTTGAACTCCTCTATACGTTTCCTTAAATATATAGGGAATAAAAACCAGACTGCAACCAACAGCTATTCTCTGGACTAATCCCCGTCGAGCGCTGAATTACGAATTACAAGCCTGGCCGCGTTAAGTGGCAGGCTCCATCTAGCGGCTGATGTCCATTACAATCGAAACAGCAGTAGCCCTGATATGGGCACAGTTGATAGGTATGCTTTTAAAGGCCAGAATATTTACTAGTGAAATATTTTTGTCGAACTCTTCTACACGTTTCCTTAAATATATAAAGAATAAAAACCAGACTGCAACCAACAGCTATTCTCCGGACTAGTGCCCCGCCGAGCGCTGAATTACGAATTACAAGCCTGGCCGCGTTATGTGCGATAACTATGTATTGCCACAAAACGCTAAAGTTTCGAATGTAACAGACACCAGCCGATAGACTTATTGACTTATGGAGCCTGCCATTTTTGTTGTATGTCGTGGTTTTATAATTCTCGTCATGTACCAAGAGTGAACAAGTGCCTCGTTCCAGCCATCTCAGACCTACCTTGCACTGACGAGAGCCAATAGCTCAAAACTGCAGTCTGCAAGTGGTGTGGAGTGGCTGGCACAAGAGCTCCTTTCAGTAGTAATAAGTCTATCGGCTGGTGTCTGTTACATTCGAAACTTTAGCGTTTTGTGGCAATACATAGTTATTGCACTTAACGCGGCCAGGCTTGTAATTCATACTTCAGTGCTCGGCGGGGCATTAGTCCGGAGAATAGCTGTTGGTTGCAGTCTGGTTTTTATTTCTTATATATTTAAGGAAACGTATAGAGGAGTTCGACAAAAATATTTCACTAGTAAATATTCTGCCCTTTTAAAAGCATACCTACCAATTATCGTCTTTGTTGATATGTCGCAGACAAATACATACATATACAATGTTTTGTATATTTACGAAAAAAAAAAAATTGCTAAATTAAATATTAAATCCAATGTTTTTCATTAGAATAGAAAAAACTAATTCAATAGTGGAACTGTGTACTAAAGTCTATTAAATGTGTTTAAACTTACCAAAAGATGTTGCATTTTGTTGTTCACAGGGTAAAAAATGGGTATGTTTCAAGGAAAGGAAAAAAGGAATTTCAGGAAATTTATATCACTAATTTTCTAATGAATTGTAACTGATTATAATTAATAATCGAATTAAATACATCAAACTATAATAATATACTATAAAAAACTATCTACTATTCAATTATGTTTTCTAAAAGCAAGTCACACAGTTAATGGCTTTCTTCGAATCTAGATATCTGATAAGAGAAAAAAAAAAATTAACTTTTTTCAAGAACTCCAATAAACATAAATTCAATACCATCAGCCACATCTAGTGAGTAACCGGCAAATCTAGACAGCTGCTTTGGCATTTCTTGCAGAAATCCAAATGATACACTACAACAACCATTAAACTAAACTAGGTGGCCATAACATACAATTTAGTGGATTGTGTGAGTCGGACGAAAACCCGACTCTTGTCTGATTCAACCAGATTAGTACTCCCCCCCTCCCGTTTTCGTGGATGGTGAACACCGTGGCAGTGGCAGAATTTCTCGTTAGGTTGACCCACTCCCGCAAACGGCCAAAAACCACCCCCAAACAGGGTCAAACGCATATTATAATTGTTTGAGGGACTCTTACTTGGTGATCCCTCGTTTTCGAGAATGCTGAACACCGTGGTGGTGGCAGAATTTCTCGTTGGGGTGACCCACCCCCGCAAACGGCCAACAACCACCTCCAAACGGTGTTAAACGCGTATTATAATTGTTTGGTGATCCCCCGTTTTCGAGGATGCTGAACACCGTGGTGATGGTGGAATTCCTCCCCGGGGTGACCCACCCCCGTAAATGGCCAATAACAACTCTCCAAAGGGGTGAAAGTACGTTCTGCATAAATAAGTTTTGTCCTAATGAATTTGTTTGTTAGCCATCCGTAATTTTATTTACATTAACATATCTAATATTGTTTACTATCACTCCAACTTTTTCTCACAAGGGTCCCCAGATCTCGAAATTGAAGAGCAGAGAGGGAGAAATCCGAAAAAAAAATTTTCCTTATCTCAAATTTGATGAGCGGTGGAGGGGAAGTCAGGAGTCAACTATTTTAAGAATTAAAGTTTTAAGTTGAGGTACTTATACAAACCTGGGAAGCGTGTTGGAGAAAAAACGGTAAAGGTGTAATATCGTCATCTATAACATAAATAGAATATTTAATGGTCTAAAACAGACCTAAAATTGAAAAAAACCAATAAGCAATTATTACCTTAAAAAAAAAAACAACTAAAATTTTTTTCGCAATAAAAAAAACGGAATGAGCAGGGGCCGAACCGCCGACCTCATGACTTGGAAGACGACAAATCAAATCAAATCAAATCAAATCAAAGATATTTATTAAAGTTTAGAGACATGAATGCGCCTCAGCTGGGTCCAGTCTAGAGCCGATCACCCCACCGCGGCGTGCAACGTCGCGGTAAGTAGGTGATCGGGTGGAGGGGTTTAGCTTCGGCTGTAACAACAGATGCAATTGGGGCGTTAGGGCTCCTGTTTAACATATATAAAAAACTTAAACCTAACAATTTCGTTGAACAATAATCCGGGAAGATATTAAAATACTTAGAAATAGCTAGAAATACGAAGAAACAATTGCATTTTTAACACACGCGCACTGTCGCACGCGCGCACTAAATTTACGAAGAAAATCTTGTTGTCCATACGGGAAAAACTTAGTGAAAAAACCCGTTCGAGAGTCACGGATTTATCCAGTGGTCTACCTGCCTCTGGAAGGATGGGGTGAGGCGAGATTATGATTTTAAAAGTTGGGATTTACTAGCAGTTATTGGTTATTTTACTTGGCCTCACGCATTCACAGCAAAACGTAATTTACCAAAAAGTAGGAAAGGGACAGGTTCCAAGCCAATTGTTTTCGCCTACCAGTGCAAACAAGTTTCCCAATTGCAAAAAACATATTTTGTTTTTGCATGCACTTACTGGATGCGATACCACTTCGGCTTTTTTCCACAAAGGAAAGACGCAACTGTTAAAACTTTTCGAAAAACGGCTGGATCTACAGCAGTCTGCAGAAGTTTTTCTACAACAAAATTCTCCATTAGACGTAATCATTCGCAATGGGATGCACATAATTCTGGCTATGTATGGTGCTCCAAGAACAGAAACTTCCTTAGACAATTACAAATATAAGTTTCGCCAAGACAACAAAAAACAGCCGTAAAATTATGTTCACTTTTCCTGACTGCTGCAGCAGCTGAGCAACATTTGTGTCGTGTGTATTACCAAGTACATAGATGGTTGGGACACGACATAGATCCAGAACAATAGGGATGTTCAGCAAGAACGGCATGTTGGAGCCAGTCCGAACGCACCTGCACTCATTACCGTGGTACGTCCTGTGTAAATGCCGAGCAAACTATTGAAGACAACAACGATGTTGATAACCGTTCCGAAAACATTGCCACTACCATCCCTACTGAACCGTCAAGTGAATTTGACGAAGACCATGACGACATGGAACAGGTTGAAACGTGGGATCACGATGACGCCGATTAAAAGCAGTACCTACCGATAACACCTTGGACATCAAGGATTAGGACTCCTGGTGAAACCATGTAAAAAAAGCGGCAATATGTTTCTACCTCACGAGAAAAGGCGGTGTGGAAATGAATCAATTTGTAAAAAAACCGCTGCCCAAGGAATCACTACTTCCACATCCAAATTTTTTATCCAAGTCACTCACAACGAAAAAAAATTGTATGTGGAAATAATTGTTTATGAAACTTTAATAATATAATATTTGAAATCCTCTACCCCAAAAACCCATAAAACGATACCCCACATCGGTAGCGGGGTGGGGGTGGTGATGGGGGGTGGTAGTGGGGGTGGATGAAGTAAAAAAATATTTTGAGGTTTCTGGTTCTTGTACACACACTAAATCACAATTTTTTTTCATCCCCTTTAATAATGGGGTGGGGGTGGTAATGGGGGTGGCTAATGCCAAAACTTTTTTTGGGACCTTAGCTTCTCTTGTATATACTAAATACCAATTTTATGGACTCTTACCTGCTTGATTTACCTATTTTCCCCAAATTACCCCCCCCCCCCCCAAGATTCTGTAAATCACCAACTTTCGTTTGAAAATTTTATGATTTTTATTGATTTTGGGAAGAAAGATTGTGCCACCAACTTCCGTTTTAAACCCCCGCTCATCAAAAAAATTTTGGGACGAAAAATTTTTTTTTTGGATTTTTTCCCGTCACTCATTAAAAAAACTTATTTCGGATTTCTCCCCCTCCGCTCATCAAAAAAATTTTTCGGATTCCTCCCCCCCCCGCTTATTAAAAAAATTTTGGAACGAAAAATTTTTTTCAATTTTTTTTATTTCTACCCCCCCCCCCCCTCCCCCGGTTATTAAAAAACTTTCGGATTTCTCCCCACCGCTCATTAAAAAATAATTTTGGGTTTAGTGTTACCCCCCCAAGCTCAAGGTCCAGATTCGCCCTTGAACAAGAGACACATTTTAACACCTTATTGTCTTCTATCCACGTGCATATTGCTTTCTGCCCTACTATGCAGTGGCGCCGCTAGCCTTTTGAAATGGGTGGGCGGATGCCGGCAAAAGAAAATAATTTGGGGGCCGGCGGTACAGCGTACATATACATTATACATTCCGCCCGATCGCCAGCGTTTGCATTTGCAGGGTGGGCTCCCGCCCACCCCAGCACCCCCTAGCGCCGCCACTGCTATTATGAACCATAAGGCCGCAAAAAAATAATTGTGAAAAGGAAACTGGAGAACACCTGACATAAATCGTTATTACACAATAAGTGTTGATCCAATTTAAATAAAAAAACACATTTTCTATGCGCAATGAATTGGACTTTTAGGATAAACAATAACATTTACCAGAATTATACTGGTTTTGGTTTTTTTAATGCAACAATACCAAAATAGCCATTTTTGGCATATTTTGCTGTGTAGTTCCTAAACCAATGAATGTATTAAAATGAAACCAACGTAAATTTTCTTATATTAACTCAACAAACACTAAAGGTCGGCCCATCAGCGGGCCATCGTTAGGCCGGAAATCAAATTTCGGGCCCCGTGATGGCCCGCTGGAAGGTCGACCTTAGTTTTTGTAGGGTACATACATGAAAAATAAATGAGCGAAAAAAGTAGGTTCGCTTTTTTTTTTAAAATGGGGTTTTCAAAATTTCATCATGGGAACCGCGCGGTATTCGATGAAAGTTTTTTCACAAATCATCATCCCCCCATAAGGGCATTAGTATGTGTAGTATTATAGATTGGAAATAATAGCCGTTTGCCCTGTACAGAAGACCCCCAAATTCGGACAGCGCGACCTTTCCGGCCTCGTACAGCCAAAACCGTTTGTCCTATGGCAAATGTGTAATACATATATTATGTAAAAAGTGTAACTTGATAAAGAGCCCTATGGGCAATAGGGACAAATATATGGGCACATAAGTAGAATTTCAAAGTTTAAACCCCTAAAAATGTAGCAGGGTGTAGTTTTCCATGCTTGCTTATTATGATGCCCTCTTATAGCTCTTAAACAACTTCCACAAAAAAAAGTTCACTGGGCGCAAAATTTTTTATTATGTCTAATTCGACTGAATTAAGAGTAGATAAAAATATATGTATATATATGTAGGTATAAAATAAAAATATACAAAAATAAACTTTCTTTCTTTCAATATATTTTTATTTACGCTAGTATCTCAAAGATGGCACAAGGTGAAAGACTACAGATCTTATTTAAATATTACATAGGTATATATATGTAGCAGCATGCAATATTTTAGTGATACTGATACCGGCTAAAAAGTATCGATACCGGTATCGTATCGAAAGAAAAGTATGGTATCAAATGAAAATATCGATACTGGTATCACATCGATAGTATCGGTGTCGCGGTGTCGGAACGTCCCTACTACCAAGCGCCTCTGCTTCATCGATGTCTCAAGAGTCTCAAGTCACTCAAAGCAATAGAGATAGATACACTATCTAAAGCAAAAAGGATAGGATAGAGTGGAAAGTTCCATATGGCCACAATATATTTTTCCGTACAAGGTTTTCCTGCGCCACCTGGGCGAGTCCTAGGCAGCATGAAATCCCCCCACTACCACACATAGCGGGAAACTGAAACTCAAGGCCCTCAATCCATGCACCCTGCGCGGGTCGGGCTCGTAAAGGAACTTTCAGCCTTCAATTTTTAGCGGGAAATTTAAATTCGGAAGTACCGAGCCGGCGCCCTCTGCAGGTCAGATGCGTAACTAAATCCCCCCACTGCCCACTACCGCTATTACCGGGAAATTTAAACTCTCGAGGCACCGCACTCGCGCCATTGGATTTCTTAAAAATTAAGGAAAAAGAAGCGATAAACGTGAAAAAAATTACTTTATTTTAAGAAATAGCCATTGCACCCTTAACAAAACAAATATTACTAGTAATAAGTAATGTAAATAGTATAAATAGTTTATAAAATATTCTACAAATGACACTGTATAATAACTTATAACTAGAAATTTGTATAACACGGAGGGTAGCAAAGCTGGTAGCATATTTTCATAACAATTTCAAATCAAACTGGCATCTGGGATCTTACTCACATTTCGGGTTCCTTAGGGACCATAAAAAACCCATGCCCTTTATCTTTATCGTTTCTTCTACGGCAGTTTGGAAAATTGCACGCCACAACCATTGTATACTTTATAACTATAATAAAAACTATAATTTTTTTACACATATAATACTCATTTGCTTTTTTTACGACTGACATTTTATTATGATCACCATTGATTGCCATTGCATGATTGTAAGGTTAGGTGCGTTTTTTTTCACGACCGGTAGCGTTAGAAATTCCAGAATGATATTTACCAATAAAACGACAAAACTAAAATTCCTAGGTGGGAGGTGACAAATTTCTTAGGATTCTTAAATAACGAATAATGGCATCGACATTCATGTGTATGGAATCAGAATGGCGAGCAAAAAACGACAAGATTTGATATTCCGGAGTCAGAATTGTAGGAAAAAAACGCACATGTTGATTACAGACGCGATATTGCTCGATGCCCGAAGGTCAATAGTATAGACGACAATCTCTTTCATTGATGCCGATGCCTGTAAATATGAAGTTGCTGCCTAGAACTCGATAGATGGCATGTGTACGCGAACCTTCCACTCTATCTTATCCTTTTTGATCTAAAGATGATACAGCTTCTTCCAGGCGCGTGCTGGGACCATTTTGGGCCCCAGGCAAAAATCGGAAAAAAAATTACTAGAAAATGAAAATTGATGAACGGGGGGGAGAAATACAAAAAATTGTTTACCTCGGAAATGAGGAAATATGAAAATTGATGAGCCGGGGAGGGACAGAAATCTCAAAAAAAAAAAATTCTTACCCTACAAAATGGAAATTAATAAACGGGGAGGGCACTTCATGGAGGGCCCCTCTATCGAGGGCCCACCGGGAAACTCCCGGTATCCCGGTGGGCCAGCACGCGCCTGAGTGTCATTAAACAAAAAAAGTAAAATACTTGTAAAAAAAATTTCTACGATGAATGATTTTAAATATCGTGGAAATTGGTTCTATATACATCCAAGAATGTGTAAAAAAAAAGAAAGAATTCCGAGTGACATCATCTTTGGTTTAAATTTTGTTTAGCACACCGTGAAGTATGATTGCATGAAAGAGATCGATCACCTAAAATATTGATAATAAATAGGTAATAACATTTTAGTTTTTTAAACGTAACCAAAACTGTAATCTAATTAAAATAATAGTATTATTTACTGGTGAAAAATATTATTGTTATAATAAAACATTAAGTCTACGATAGTATAAAAAGTTAGTTTCTAATTAAAAAAATAGTCACACTGAATTATAAATGTTGTTGTAGTTAATTGATGATCAAATAAGGCATTTATAAGAACCTCTTTTTAGCATGCGTACTGCCCTAAAAACATTTGTGTAAATACAAATGAAAGGTATAGAAATGTCAGTTTGGTTGCTTTAAAATGTTAATTTTTAAAAGACAATAGATAGACGAATAACTAAGAATCTCGTACGATGCAAACATTTGATATTCTTTAAATCAGTGTTAAATTCAGAACACTAAATGAATTAGGTAGACCATATTGACTTATTGGATATGATTTATTAGTAATTTATGCAACAAACGCATAAAGTGCTACGCGAAGTTTGACACACGAACCGTAGGTGAGTGAGGAGGCAATTACATGAGTGAAAAAAAGACACTTATTTATGCATGAGTTTCATACAATGTTTTTTCTACGACAGTCCTCAATAGGCCCGTTCAGCATTTTTTTTTTAATTTTAGAAATCGAAAGTAGAGCACTTTTTAAGACAAATTCCAAATTTTTAGGTTTCTATTCGGACGTATAAGCCCTTAAATAAATTACCAATGTTGGACCGCGCGAAAACGTGGCGGAGCTTCACGTGACGTCACTTTGTAGATGCTGATCAGGCGACAGTCGAGATTTAATAATTAAAAACATTGGAGGCGAAGTAAAATGAAATTTTAAGCAGAAAATGTTCTATGCATCTTTTCATAAAAATTGATAGTCTTTAAGTTATAACGACTTGAAAATTGTGATTTTAGCTTTAAAAAAGGTATTTCAAAGCAAGATTCGTCAAATAACTCGAAAAGTATTACATTGAGCGAAAACATGCTAGAGACAAAAATAAGAAAGCCACTAAAGTGAGGATGAATTTTGTTTTTTCTAATTTCTGTATAGTAGAGTTAATGGTTTCGGAGATCTGGAAGTATAGAGGTGGCGTCTGAACGTCTATAAGACGAAGTATTTAGTTTAAATGTTAAATATCTCAGAAACTATGGCACTTACGTCAAAAGAACAAAAATGAAAGACTATTAATTAGGCTTTGAAATGGTTTTTTTTCTCTATTTCTATAGCATAAAAAACAAATAAGTTATGACAGAAATAATGCACTTTTTCAGTTTTTGTTTATGCAAAATGACGTCATGAATCGGCGAAGCGCTTTGTACTGAAACCCAATCTTTAACATTGAATATCTAAGGATTGGATATACTTATGAAGCTGAAATTTTAACAGCTTATCTAGATGATCAAATTCATAATTTGACGTTTCTAAAGATGGGATTGTGAGACAACTTCAATTGTTTTCAATGCACTCATGGATCCGGCTAGAGTGAAAGAATGTTACTTTTTGTCACGCTTTTCACATCATTATTACCATAAACAAATATTTTACTCACTAAAAATAATAAAAAAAAAGTACAATTTTTTTTTAATAGTCCCAGAAAAAAAATAATTTAGAGCTTAGTCCGGTTCTGTCTTATCCCTAACCGTAAACACAGTTGAACAAAGACTGGTGGCGCCTTAACGACTTCCACTCGAAGCTTTCACTGATCTCCTCGCTCTCTCCCTTCTACCGTATACACTCTCTTCGTTTCCTATCTTTATTTATCTGAGTTTTCTATGCTGTCATCCGTCAGTTCCCAGATTAGTTAAAATCAAAATGGCTGTTTGTTCGTGTTGAGTTTCTTATGTTCGTTTTGTTAACCTACACCTAACTGTATAGTTATTAAGTTATACCTATGGTTAATTTGTGCGATGGAAGATACCGATGGAGATTTCTTTGAGTCTTTTAAAAACGCAACATTATCCAAAACAAAAAAGTTTTGTTTTAAGAAAACTGTTAAAAATACAGATGACCCTGTACTCACAAATGTTATTACATCTCCTTTTTTCGAAAAAAAATATGTGGCAACAGATAATGAAACAAACATATTAGTGAAACCACCAAATTTAAAGACTAACGACTTAGTGGAAGAACAGTTAAATAAAATTTTTGGTGGAGTGTCTGAAAACGATACTAAAAAAGAAGTCTCGAAACCCTCAAATATAGTATCAAAGAAAAGTGTCAGGTCTACTAAATCTAGGTTTAGTTTAAAGAAACCTGCTAACACCGATCAGAACGTTGATAAATCTAGTCAGGCGAAGTTGAAAATCGATGGAGATAATATAGCACCAGTATTCCTATTTAAGAAAAAGGAGCCAGGAATTTCCTCGGGAATTTCAAAAACAGAGAAAGAAGTAGATGAACAGTTTCGTAAAACTAAAGATAACGAAAAAGTTTTAAATAATAGAGTAAATAGCCCTTTTAATAAATCTGAATTACCGAATGGTACATCGAAATTCAAATTTAAAAAGACACACTTTCCAAGTTTACCAATTACCTCAGTTAGTAATAATTGCGATAATGCAAATGATAACCGAAATTCATTTAGAATTTTAACCTCTAGTGAGTCTAGTGTGAATATTGACTTTGAAAGTGAAAATGATTCGATGAAAAGTAGGCCTTCAACGTCTAGCAGATTGTCTTTAAAAAAGAATGAATCTTCAAATAATAAAAGTGTTCTAAATAGCGACGATGATAATTGTAATCGCTATCAGTTTTGCTCAAATTCGGATGTATCGGATTTAAGTGACGATTTATTTACAACAGTAAAAAATGCAAATAATAAACAGAAAAATAATGTTGACGATGATGTCCCTTCCTCTCCAGTGATAAAACCAAAAAAGTTTGTTTTCAAAAAGAAAGTGTCATCAACTTCCTCAAGTACACTTAGCCAGTTGTCATTAAATAAAATACCAGAAAATAATGACCGAAAACAAAGCAAATCCATTCAGTCACCCTTTGAATACCAAACACCAGAAAAGAAAAAAAATACAGTGGAAAATAGCTACATATCTTTAAGTTCAGATGACTCATTTACTAAAGTTAATCGGATAAATCTTGACGATGAAGTAAATTTTGTTAGTCAATCTTTAGAAACGACGGATGCAGATTATATGAATGATGAGGAGTTTGAAAAATTATTTGGTGCAGGTACTCATTTATCAAACATTTTAGATAAAGCTGTGAATATAACCACCACAAAGAAAACTTCTCTATCAAGCGATGAATTCGATTTAAGCAATATAAACTGGGATGAGCCAATCGATTCAGAGCTGTTGCACACCTCAAAAGCTGATAGCAAGAGAGAAACCGTATTTTCTGGAACGTCTTTTGTTCCAAAAAATTCTATGGCATCCCGAGGTGACGATTCTCAAGAATTTAGAAAAAATTATCATTTTTCCGAAGTGATGATGGAAGTCTTGCATCAGAAGTTTGGGTTAAGGAATTTCCGACCCCACCAGAGGGAAGTTATTAATGCAAGTTTAAACAGGCATGATTGTTTTGTGTTGATGCCCACTGGCGGAGGTAAAAGTTTGTGTTATCAGCTTCCAGCTATATTAAGTGAAGGTGTTACTATCGTTATTTCACCATTGAGGGCCCTCATATGTGATCAGGTGGATAAATTGAACGCTCTCGATATTGCTAGTGCCCATTTATGCTCTGATATATCCAAGGAGGAGACTAACCAGATTTTGTCCAAGTTACACGTGCGTGAACCACTAATAAAATTATTGTATCTAACACCTGAAAAAATAAAGGCATCAAAAAATGTATTAGACTTATTAAGCTCGCTTTACCAAAGAGGAAAACTGGCACGATTTGTCATAGACGAAGCACATTGTCTATCACAGTGGGGCCACGACTTTAGGCCTGACTATAAAGAGCTTTCATTGTTAAGAAGAGAATATAAGGAAGTCCCGATAATTTGCTTGACTGCTACAGCGACAAAGCAAGTAGAAGAAGATGTGATAAATATTTTAAAACTAAAAAATGTTAAGAGATTTATTAGAAGTTTTAATAGACCAAATATTAAATATCAAGTAATTCCTAAGACATCAAAAACTGCGGTGAATGATATCGCAAATTTATTAAAGCAAAAATTTAACAAGAAATCTGGTATAATTTATTCTCTGACCAGAAAAGACTGTGATAGTTTAGCTGTTCAGTTGAATATGGCTGGTATTAAAACAAAACCTTATCATGCCGGCATGAAAGATAAAGTTAGAGAAAAGGTACAAAGAGAATGGATGCAGGACCAGTTTTATGTAATCGTGGCGACTATAGCATTTGGCATGGGAATTGACAAACCCGATGTAAGATTTGTTATTCACAACTCAGTTCCTAAGTCAGTCGAAGCATTTTATCAAGAATCTGGTCGGGCTGGGCGAGATGGCGAAATATCATACTCCTATCTCTTTTATAATTATGGCGATGTTGTTAGACTGCAGAAAATAATGCAGTTGGATCGGAATGCTACAAAACATACATTGGATGGCCATTTTGAAAACTTAAAACAGATGATTGCATTTGCAGAAAATATGGTAGACTGTAGACGTTACCTTCAGTTGATTCATCTAGGTGAAAAATTTGATAGACGGATATGTATAGAAAACAAAGAGACCACTTGTGATAACTGTGAAAAGTCTAGTAGTTACAACACTATCGATGTCACCAAAGAGGCCAAAGAGTTAGCACTTCTAGTGAAAGATATTACAAGTAACCGTAATTTTACTTTAAATCACGTAGCTGATGTTTATAGAGGTTCCAAACTAAAGAAAATCATTGAAAATGCTCATGATAAGCATAAGTATCACGGAGCGGGTAGTAAAATGAACCGCCTGGATGTGCACAGAATCCTCAAGGACTTGGTACTAAAAAACGTACTAGCTGACTACCACACATTCACAGGCGAGTTTCCTGTAGTGTACATAAAACCCGGACCAAAATTCAATACTTTGAATGCTCCAAACCAAAAGATTACTATTCCCGTAGCTGCCGAAACTACAATTAAAACCAAGCCCCAAGTTGATTTTTCTGAGATCAATATGCATCAAATCGATACTGACTCTGTGGACCACCCTAGACCCTCAACTTCTGCTGTCGCAGTGAAAAAAGTTGCCATTAGTAAATACAAGATAAGTAACATTAAAGTACAGTGCCATGAAGAACTGTTGGAAGAATGTCGCAGGCTAGCATTAGAGAAGAATGTTACTCTCTCTTCGATTATGAATTTGTCTGCTATAAAAAGTATGTCAGAAATTCTGCCGAAGACCGAACAGGAATTTTTGAAAATCCAACATGTTACTGCGGCAAACTACAAAAAATTTGGAGAATACTTTTTGAAAATTACGACCAAATTTCGAGAACAAGTTGATTCGTTACAAGCTGCTGCGGCTGTACCTGAACCACGAAGCTTTAACTCAACTTTCAGTCATAGCGACGACGATTGGTGTTCTCCAATTCGAGGTACCAAAAGAAAAAATACTGGACGTTATAAGAGAAATACAAAGAGGTATAAAAAAACATATAAGGCTAAATCACCAAGGGGAAAAAAGAAAGGCGCTACAAAAAAAACAGCAGCACGAACGAAAAAAGGAGGTGCCTTGGGTTTAATGCCAATCCATATTAAATGATAATTGTATGATAATGTATATACACCTAGTTATTATGTCCACAGCTTTTTGTAATTATTGTAAGTTTATATAAAGTTTATGTTTCTTAAATCTTAAACCAGTTTTTATTTTTCTTAGGCCTGGTTTTTTCGCATTCTGTTAAACTTATTTGAACTAACTTCCATGAACACAGTCAATTATTGATACAATCATAACTGCTGTTTAAATTTAACAGGTGAAAAAATCGTCCCTTAAAGAAAGAAATGTATTTTGTCCATTTTAGCTTTACCTATTGAATCTGAGTAAAATCTAATGTAATATAACACCAAATAGTGTCTCAAAAGTACATATATGAAAATTTGTTTCATGATTAATTTATGTTTTGGATATTCTAAATTAATTGTTTCGTAATAATGCTGAGGATTGCTCCAAAATTTGTTTATTAAAATTTTCTTTTAAAAATCCGAAAAATAAAACTACTTGAATTCAAACATAATAAAATTATCTTGTTTGCGATAATCCTAATCAAAGGAAACAAAGTATTTTCAAATTGTTACATATACTTAATATTGAGTAGGTATTTTATCTGTTTGTTCAAAAAAATAAAAAGGACTCACTATCCAGATAATTTTAAGAGACAAGCAAATCTATGCCATCGCACAGTCGGCGAAATGGTTAAAAATCGCTGAGAGTTAACTTTTAAGCTAACAACGTTTTTTTTTTTAATAAAGGAGTCTGGAATAGTGTCACTGCCACTTTGACGAATTTTACTTCCACATCCACGTAGTTGAGTAACTTAAGAAAAACGCGGGCAAAAAAAAATATTTTTTCTTGTTGAAATAGGTTTAGAATGTCATGAAACGTCGAGATTTTAAGTTTGAGCAAAAAAAAATTAATTCTGTCGGTCTGTGTCTAACTTTTTTTGTGTGCACGTTTACTCTGAAACCCTATATTATATTGACTTGAAACTTGGTACGCTTATGTATTATAACAAAATCTGGAACTAGATTATATTTTGATCTAATTTCGTTGAAGCGTTCAGGAGTAAATGAGGGGGAAATAGGTAAAGCAAGCAAGTAGGAATCCATAAAATTGGGATTTAGGGCATGTACGAGAAGTTAAGATCTCAAAATTTTTTTTGACACTCAACCCCCATTACTACTCCCACACTATTATTAAAGGGAATAAAAAAAATTATATTCGTCAAAGCGGTAGAGACTATTCTCCTTTGCAAGTATTAAAAAAAAAACATTGATAGCTCAAAAGTTAACTCTCAGAGCGATTTTTGACCGTTTTGTCACACTGCGCCGGTTTGGAACAAAAGTATCTCTTAAGTCCAACATTTCCATTTTGGACCTTTTGTTAATATTTTCATTTGTGTAAAACTCGAAGGTCTGTAGCAAACTTTGGGGAAATAATAAACCTTATACAAGTGTATCTTAGGTCTTCAATAAAGTCTTAGTCTCAATTCAGTTCTAAACTAACTTTTCTGGACTTGGTGAAAAGCTAGGCATTTATATTCAGATAATAATATGTCATAAATGAAATAAAAAACTTACAAATGGTACACATTTTAATAAATAAAACTGCAGGCTTATTCTGATAAACAGCTATTTTGGACTTGTTTTAAACCGACCATACAGTATCATAACAATAATGAATGATGTCTCATATTTCTGGGAAGTGTATTCTTAAAGTACAATGATTATAGCTTCCTATATGTAGTCAGACACATAGATAGATTTATTACGAACCAGTGATGATTTAAAATTGTACATGTTATGTTATAATAAATTCATTTATATCTAATCTGCTTAAATATACCACAAACTATAAAAATATAGTAATGTTTTAATATTTAAAAGAATAATTGATAAAACAAAGTGGTTCAATTACTTGAAAATACTAGCTGTTAGTTCTTTGGTATCGTATGGTTTTGCTGGTATTGGGTACTCTCTGATGATTTTTTTTTGAATTTAACAATATTGTTTTTGGTAGTATTCAATAAAATTTCATTTCATCATTTCGTGTACTGATAATAACATAATGATGAATTGTAGAGGGATAGTAAAACTGGTTCTTTGACGAGTGTTTTTGTGTGGTCATTTAATGGGCATGAAAATTACTCTAAATAAAACGCAAACCTTCATGTATGAAAACGCATAATAAAATTAATAGATTCGGCTGTTTCAAAATACCTTTACGAGATTGGCCGTATCTTTTTTACTGTGACTTGCTATAAACATTTTATGTGATATAGTTAAATGTCTATCTATCTTCGATAAGTTATTCTTCTTATTTACAACAAAAGTAGACTGAATTTATGAACTACTCAAAAAAATATCTCAGTACGGAATAAAAATTTTCATAATATATAAGCAGCAAGTAGGTACCTTGTTTACTATTTTCTTTTTTAATCAATAGGGTACATAAGAGATACTGAATTTAATATCCACTACTCGAATGTGGCTCTGCCATTTTTGAGATGTTCATCAGTGATAAAAAATAAACACAGGAACAGGTTGCGTCGCTCTCAATTTATCAACAAATAGTTATTAATTTTCTGTAGGATAGTTAGTGTGCCAATATAATTTCAAAATTTGGTATTCAACATTAACATTTACAATTCCACGAAACATTAACCGAACTAAATTATGTAGACATTTGTTGACTATACCCTAGCTGGGAAAGGAGGATGAGGATAATGTTGAATTAAACTGTCGATAGTGTCAAGCGGCACATGTTATTGAACGACTTTGATTTGATAAGCTTTTGTAAAAATTATTTTGAATTAGACCCCCTTCAAATTTAACACCAAAGGGATCTGATCACATGTATTGATTACTATCCTCCTTTCTCGGCTAAGGTATAGAAACACTATTTGTTTATCAGATTAAGCTGTTGCAACCAGAGATGAGATAAATAAATACGTAAAAGACTTTAAGCAAAATCAGAAATTCTTCAAGATACCCCACTAATAAATAAAATTATTTCATATAAAAGGTTAACTGATGATGATGACCTCACGACAGTGGTTTCATCGGCAATAAAGAATATTAAACTTCAGTTCAACAGAGCTTGTACTTTTGGTGGTCTGTCTAAAATATATGGCTTTATTTCTTTGGCAGTGGTTTTAGATTTTCATATCTAAGGGCGAGTTGTATCAACTAAGTTCAAACCAAGTTCAGCTTGATCCAAGATCAAGTGCCAACGTTACAATTGTTAGAATAATGGTAACTATGGATTTTGATCTTGAATCAAGCTGAACTTGGTTTGAACTTAGTTGTTACAACTCGTCCTTAGTGGGATAGGAAGTAGGATGTCTAAACTTGCAAAAAGAGAAAGTTATACATGTCATCACATCACATATATGTATGACATAGACACCTTGAATAGAAAATGATGTCCAATGCTGATGTCAGTAAAAAAAACAAAATAAGAGACACCTTGAATAGAAAATGATGTCCAATGCTGATGTCAGTAAAAAAAACAAAGTAAGCATAGAAACACAATATTTACTAGTTGACTTCTGCGTGACATCTGTGCATTATTGAGGCAGAATTGAAAACATTGACCAACTTTTGTGGGCCAGAGGTAAGCAGCTCTCTCTCTCTCTCTCTATCTCTCTCTCTCTCTCTCTCTCTCTCTCTCTCTCTCTCTCTCTCTCTCTCTCTCTCTCTCTTTCGTCATACCTTCTAATTGCTTGTATATTAGCATATACGCAGCAACTAGACAATCTTAGGTGAGGATTGTGCATGGGATATCTTTTGGATGAGATGTAAAGCACTTGTTTCGTGTCTGTTAGATGTTAGGTAAGCAAAGTGGTTCCTACTTTTTAACACAGAAGAGATTTGGCAAAATGTCCAGGTTTGGGGTAGCAGCTCGTCATCTGGTGATGGTGATTGTAGAAATGGCTGACAAAGTACATAAAAAAAACTTATGAGTTCCATAGTCTATGTATCTAGTTCTGTAACTTATATGAAATCTCTTGGGTGAAACATTTAGAATAACATTATAACTATTAAGATTACTACATAAATTGATTAAATTAACTTACGTTAAATTGGTGGTATGTGGCAACCAGGTACAGAACTAGCCCTGAAATATTGAGTGGGCCGGAGTTAGGTGGGCCAAGGGATAGTAGGTCATACAACTCTACACAATTTTCACCTATTTAAGTAGGTACTTTAGAAAATTTACTCAGCTCATGCAAAACAATAAAATTCCTAATATGTCACAGTGGGCACAAGGGTAAACAACGTTCTGCCCTACCCTGGCCCCAGCGTAGTTCCGTGCCTGGTGGCAACTCACAAACACTAACTTTATTCATGTAGCTCATTGACACTTCCTTGCACTCTAGAGATGCCATGTGGTGCCAAAAGCATTAACTAATAATAATATAATATTTGTTTATACAAAAAGCGTTAATATATTTGTAATATATTAAATGATCTAATACATAGCCACGATAGGACAGAGTGGGCTATAACGTGTTATGCGAAATAACATAACTAGAGACTGTCTGCTTCTTATGGTTTCAAATCCTAGCTTGGATAGATGACAATGTTGAAGGGAATGGTTGATGTCATCAGCAATTTTTCAGTAATGTAATTTTTTCCAGTTACTTTTCATTTTCTCCCACTAGAGCGCACCATTGTGGTTATAGGTCAATGGAACAGTCAAATGTTACGTTCAAAGGCTTGGACACTAAAGATATTACTCAGTGGCATAGCCAGCTTTTTGAGGCGGAAGGGGCGGGCAGTCGTTCAAAAGGCGGTATAAAAAAGTTGCAGATAAAAATGAAATACGGATTTTTATCTGCAGCGGGGGCATCACATCATGGGAGCGGGGAGAGCAAAGTGCCCCCTAGATGATTACTTAACAGTTGTTATTTAGATTTTTACATGTAAAAACTGTGCAATTAACAGCTAAATTTCGATAATAGAAGGAAGCTGAGACAGTCAGCCATTTTGACAATATTAAATTTTTTACATCAAGCAAGTACTTAATGGTGTTTATCTTTAAAATTTCATTGCACAAAATAAAAATATTGTTTAAAATGTATCTTTAGGTTCCAAAAGGTTTTTTAAAGTTGTGCAACAAAATTCAATGCCACTATTATTTATTATTTAAATATATCATATTGATTAAACCTATGTTATATTTTTGTATTACAAAAGTGCTGTAATATTATTTAGTGCGCATAACATTTAGATGTAAATAATTTGATATGATTACCTGATTAAAAAATTTAATAATCTGAATTCTAATAGGGTAATAGTTTTGTAAAAACAGAATATTTGAAGTGTTTCATAGACACAGAAGTACTACGACCGCATTTAAGTTGTTAAATTAACATCAGTGCAGCTAACGACAGCCAAATTGCTAATAGTTTAGCTGTGATAGTGCTAGCACATCTTGTTTACATATCTGCTTGTGTAACTTGGGAAATTGTTTAGTGTTCATTGGTCCTTAGGAAAGGTACCTTCATGTAATGCTCTTGTATTTTCTTCATTGCATTATTTTGTACAATACCATCTAACAATGGTAAAGAGAATTCACCATAAATGGTGTCACTTGTGACATGATTTTTTTGGCTTATAATAGTTAGGTACTAGAAAACCACTCGACCAAATGGGTTTTGCAATAATTATAGCCCTTAAAGTACACTTTGTTTAAAATTTTCTATTATAAGAAATAATATCGTGAATTTGCTCTTTATAGTAAATGGTCTAAAATTTTTATTTTCTTTTTAAGCATGAAAACGTTTATGATAAATTATATATTAATAAATTTCAGAAACTCTCCTTCAAATGGACAGACAGCAATTGCAAAAATTTGTACAGTACCTGATCTCAGAGCACCACACAGAAGTGTTGCCAACAGCTCAAAAATTGGCTGATGAAATACTACAACAACGGTCAGAAATCAATCAAATACCAGGCGCACCAGATCCCACTGCAGGGGCCTCTGCAGATGACGAACATTCCTGGCATTTGGATGAAGAACAAGTATGCGAACAAGTTAAATCCTACCTCTCCCAAGGAGCTTATTATAATGCTAATAAGCAACTAAATTCCTTGTTTTCAAAGGTAAATGATACAAATCTATTTCATTTAGTTTATTTTACGCTGTAGATGAATATTCTCACAAAATTATCATGCCTAATGAAGAATCCATTTTTAATACTTTATTTATTTGACAATTCCTCTAAGAAAATTATTGCTTTTAACAGTATGTAAATATCCTTCTTTATAGGTTAGAGAAATGCTACGTGCCCAAGATTCAAATGGAGCGAGAATGTTAACATTAATTACTGAACAGTTCCTGTCTGACCCAAGGTTGCAGTTATGGCGTAACCAAGGTACACCAATGAGCGACAAATGCCGCCAATTATGGGATCAATTGGGTTCTTTGTGGGTGTGTATTGTGTTAAACCCGAATTGTACGCAGCATGAGAAACAACAATGGAAAGCGTTATTGGAGAAATGGACGGTCATTGATGTTTGCCCCCCTGAAGACCCCGATTTTAGATTACAACAAGGAGCCAGAGATTCGGTAAATTTTGTTTATATTTTTATAATTATTGATCATTGCTGTTTTTTTTTTGTAGTATTCAAATAGAGATCGGGACAGAGATAGATATGATGAAAGGTACAGGGATAGAGATAGGTATGCAGATAGAGAGCGTGATCGTAGGGATAGGAGGGATCGTGACAGAGAGAGAGAAAGAGATAGGAATCGAGCTGCGTATGATTCCTCTGATAGTTCAGAAGAGGATGATGATGATTCAAATTCGTACAGCCCTAGGAGTAGTAAAAGAATACGTTTATCAGGAAATCATTCTAAGTCACAAATACCAGCGTTACCAAGATCAATATTTCACAGGTACGTTGAATAAAACAGTTGGCAAGGAATGTTTAAAATTTTTCCAATAATTTTCAGGGCGTTAGATGCAGTCAGTATGTCCTGGGATAATATGCATTTGAAGAATATTTTATCTAGTGATACTTATTGTTCTCATGTTCCTGACACTTCCAGTTCTGGTAGCTTTAATTCTCAGGGGCAGCCCTTATGGCATGGTGAGTTGTCTTAACTTATATCTTTATCGTCAATTAGGAAAATCGTTACATTTTTGTATTTTTACTACAGAATCCATACCCCTGTGTGCTTCACGAGTAGACTCTCTTCGATCTCATGGCCATATGGAGGCAGCACTACGCTTAGCTGTTTCTGTAGTACGTACTATGAAACAACAGCAGGTATTAGCTCAGCGGAAATGGCACGAAAGTCAACAGAACACTAGCAGTAGCAGTAAAAGTCAACCTAGTTGTAAAGTAACAGCTTGTACGTCACGTTGCCAAGGTCAATGCAGTAGCACTTCCTGTTCAACCACTTCTATTAATGCACCTACAAACTTGGATGGATGGGTCGGTCATCCACTTGACCCAATTGGTTGCCTCTTTGATACTCTCGCTGATGCTTCAGTTATGCCTGACAATGAAAGACCAAGGACCCCTATTTATTTAGGTAATATGAAAAATTGAATCAGTGCTTGTATTTTTGAAGGCAGTGGCAAATATTTTTAATTATAATCGTAACTTTTTAGATTTAGTAGGAATGGAAGATCAACATAATAACATACGCCCCCGTTATCACCATGTGCCTGTAGTGGGGTCCCGTGACAGGTCTGAAACATATCTTACTCTTGCCTTTGAAGTAGCCCTTATTGGTTTAGGGCAGCAACGGATAATGCCAGTTGGACTATATGCCCAGGTAACAACATATCAATACAATATTTATTTATGTTTTTTTTTTGAAAATAATAAGAATTTAATAGTAATAGGAGTATGAGATAATACCTTGCTTTAGTCTAATAGGGAGATTTCAAAAAATTAAAACATGTAAATTTAGCCTAATATCGTATAATACTGACTTTGTAATCAAAAATTTTTTATACAAAAATGCATCTTATAATATACACGAATTTTTAAACTGTGACGTTTCAGACGTCTTAATATTAAATGTAGTAAGAAAAAGTGTATTCGTGTGAAGATCATGATATATTTTCCATATATTTGTATTTATAAATGTATTGAATTGTGTAAAACATTTTATGTTAACAGCACCAATAAAATGATTTGATTTGAATATGAAAAAATTTTAGCAAAAAATATAATTTTGCAAAAAAAAGCAGTAGAAATTCAAATATTCAACACTGCCGTCAAAACACGATCTGATTAGATTGACATCAGCATTGTGCTGACGGCCTAGCCCACAGCCAACCGTTGCCATTAGTGCAGTCTACGATTTTTAAATAATAAGGGAACCGGGTTTTTAAGAGGTTGATACAGTCTTCCTCATGTAGACGTGCAAATGGTGTCGGAGTTGAAAAAGTATGAACTTTGCTGGTGCTAAGGCAGCCCGACAAGAATATTTTAAAATATATTTCCAATAACGTAGGTGCAATTTTGTTTATTTTAACTTTACATTAGGTAGATTGTAGATTGTGAGGTGAAGAAAGGCCCTGAGTTGGCCTTTCTTCACCTCAACCTAAAGAATCATTTGTGAATTATCCTACAACTAGTTGTTCCCTAGGATTCCAAGACGTTTTGCGTAGCTTGTGATTTTCCTGGGAGCTAATTTCCCTATGTCTTCAGGCGTTAATTCTGCCTGTTCTAGGTACTTTAGCCTAATGCGGATTAGTACCTTGCATTCACAAAGTATATGTTCCGTAGTCTCAGTTGCAGATTTGCAATACCTGCATTTGTCATCTTCTGCCATGTCCATGTTCTTGAAATGATATCTCAAGGGGCAATGGCCAAAGGCCATGTTCTTTTTCACATTTTTGGACCTCCTCCGTTATGTGTCCCTTAGATAAGCCACAGAACAGTTTGGGTCCGAAAAATGGGGCTTCGGTCCCTTTTATTGCAAGGGTGTCAGCTAATTCATTGCCTTCTATTAACTCATGCCTTGCCACCTACATCAAGGTAACCTTGTTGTTTTTTGCAAGTTGTTTCAGGGATTGTCTGCATTCCTAGGCAATTTCAGACTCGAAGGTATAGGACCTGAGAGCGTTTAGTGCTGCCTGACTACCTGAAAGTATATAGTTTGCCCTTCGAGCGCCTCTGTTACGGCATTCTTGGGCACACAAATGCTACTTTTGAAATTAAGGGGAGCTTACATAGAAGAAAAAATGTAAACTATTTTCTCAAAATATACCTAAAGATTTTGATACAATTTTGTACAATACAAACCTTACGTCATATATTATACCATTTTTTATTTTTCCTGGAAAATTCACATAAGGGTCACGAGAGAAAGTAAATTTGTAGTCATGTATTTATTTATTGGAAATATCTTGTGCATTACTGATTTCAGAGAAATTACTAAAAAAAATAAATCTTAAAGTCAATAATGAACTATACCATATTAAAACTGAGAAAATTTACTACGAAAAACTTATTTTTAATTTTTCTCATCGAAGTTTGCGTTTGAAATCAAAGCATTGTAGTGGGATCTTTCTGAAAATATAAAAAACATGAATGAAAGATAATCTGCTTTAACTTTCCTTTCTTGACATTTTACCTTAATGTCGGTATTTTACAAGGCATTCGTAATGAAGTAAAAAATTTTCGTTATTGTAAATTGTAAAAAATGGACTCAGTTCAAATAAGCATTTCATAGAATAAAAATGGGTTAGAAAAATATCCTTCCAGGCTCTTGTAGCGGAAATACTGTAATTTAGTCTAATATATTCCTCTTTTGAACAAAACTCATTTAAAATACTTATTTTGCAAAAATTGTAAAAGTTTGACCTTTTTGCAAGTTTCGTCTTAAAATGGTCTTCACAACAAAAGAACACAGTTTTTGTGGAAACATTCGACACTGAACGTTCCTCAGGCGTTTTCTTCTCTTGGAATCGACACAAATATTGTATGGGTGCTGTATAAGTTGTATTTTTACATCATGGCACAAAACATCACTTTCTTGAAGGGATTTTAATAAGTAGGCAAAATAAAACATGTTGCCTGCAAGATTTGCCCTATTGCATAATAAACAAACGCCCAACGATGGTATCAGAACTGAGCACGCTCCTGGGTCGCCCACCAAAGGTGCACTATTGACGACTCTTCTACTAGCCTCATTGCCGGGTGTGTTTTCTAGCCTCGCTCTAACGGAAACTACTAAAACGCTCTAACTCGTATTTTTTTATTACGAGTGCCACGAGTTTCCACATTTTGAATGAAACGATTTTTTGCTAAAACTGAAAACTGTGAAATCTCTTTATTACTACTAGAGCTATTGTTTCTTTTTATTAGTGCATAAAAAGAGCATGATTTTTAATCTTTCAGGAAAAGGCATGCAAGCAAGAAGATCGGCTCATAGCAAAGCTGCAAGAAATCGAATTGGACAATAGTCTAGTAGCAGTTTTGAGGAGACAAGCACTTATACTACTAGAGGGCGGGCCTACTAGTGGTCTAGGTATTGGTATCCACCCTGAGAGCATACCCATGCATACTTTTGCTAGGTTTCTATTTCTTTCCCTGTTGAACTATTACCCTGATTTGGCATATGAGGTTGGACTAAGAGCTATGCGACTGCCATTGCTAGAAGAACATGAAGACTCTGATGATCCGCTGGGAGGGAATGCAAATAGTTCTTTAATAATGAGCAGATCACCCAGGTGGTTTACTCTTGGACATATCGAAACACAACAATGTGCCCTCAGTTCCACGATGTTAAGTGCAGCCAAAGGTAAATAAATTCTTTATGTTATAAACATGTTTATATATAAAAAAAATCTGTTTTTTTCCAAGATTCTTATAGTAGAAAATATATAAGATAAATAAAATGTGAAAATTTGTAAAGTGGAAGATTATACCTTAATTTCAAAAATTAAAAACCTCTGACGGTGTACCCTTGGTGCTTTAGTATTATGATCAGTATCTAAGAACCGGCTCTAAAGAATTATCTAATTTTACAATTAATTATTTTTTATTTATTTGCTTTCATTATGATTAGAGAATATTATTTAGGTATTATACAAATCACAACTTATACACTTTTTTATTTATTATGAAAATACCTACTTTCTGTATATTGTTGCCCTAATCTGGGCACGCTAATATACTAGTTAGGTAAATACTTTAAAACACTCATTATTGGAGAACCAATCAAAACAACTACTCTTCTAGCTAATACTGACGAAGTATTAAATTACATGATAGGATTCTTAGTATTTTAAAGGAAAATATTAAAAATACTTATATCATTTATTTAAATTCACTCATTCACACATTTTTATTCAATATGAAATTATCTACTTTCTGTATATTGGTACCATAATCAGGTCACGCTAATATACTACTTAGGAAAACACTTTAAAACACTTATTATTGGAAAACAAACCAAAACAACTACTCTTCTAGCTAATACTGACGAAGTATTGAATTACAAGTATTTTCAATATATTTTTTTGCCTTAAAATGCCAGGAATCCTATCATGTAATTCAATACTTCGTCAGTATTAGCTAGAAGAGTAGTTGTTTTGGTTGGTTTTCCAATAATGAGTGTTTTTAAGTGTTTTCCTAAGTAGTATATTAGTGTGACCTGATTAAGGTACCAATATACAGAAAGTAGATAATTTCATATTGAATAAAAATGTGTGAATGAGTGAATTTAAATAAATGATTTAAGTATTTTTAACATATATTTTTGCCTTTAAAATGCTAAGAATCCTATCATGTAATTCAATACTTCGTTAGTATTAGCTAGAAGAGAAGTTGTTTTGATTGGTTCTCCAATAATGTTTTAAACTCCGATTAAAGGACTTATATCTAGATACATAATGGCATGAATTTTATGATCCCGAAAGACTCCTAATCTAAGGCACTTCTTCCCATAAGTTGCTGATTGGCCCATCGGCGTATTCGCGGCCGCTCGTACACGGTCAACTTCAGTTCGATTATCATAATCTGTTTGACAGTTTTGACAGTATACGTCATTAATGTTAATAACTTAAGTGTTTTTCGTGTTTTTCGATCAAAATGTGGCGAAGAAGTCTTTTTATTTTAAGTTGTGATTTGCCTAATACCTAAATAATATTCTCTGTTCATATTTAGACAGTTTAGTGACAATTTAGTACAACATGCAACAATGCTGTGCCATTTGCAGAAATCGATTGTTTCATAAGTAAGTAGGTCATAGTCGTAACATGATGAGGTTCAGTTTATAGTTTTAATAATAATATTATAAATAATATCCTTCCAATGCATATTTCCCTTGAATAAAACATCTTTACCTATTGTATTTTTTCAATCTACGTTAATATTCCTAGAAGTTAACCAATAATTATCACATAAAATATGTACAATATTGTACATTTTCCCTTCTACACATACCCGCCTCTGTTGCCTATGGGATGTGATGTTCATCTATCCATTTTAATGGACATATAATGTGACTATGAAAGAAAGTAGGTATTTTCATAATAAATAAAAAAGTGTTAAGTTGTGATTTGCATAATACCTAAATAATATTCTCTAATTATCTAATGTTTACTGAAAGTTGCATGAAAATTGGTGTGCATTCATTTTAAAGAAGGAGCTACATATTTCCTATCATGCCCAGGTTGCGTTAGGTTAAGAATTTCCTATTTTTGATGAGCAAAAGAAAAAAAGGTTTGAACTCACTTTATTAAAGAGAGAAGTCAACTCATACATTTCTTTTTATCAAGCAAAATATGAAAAACATACCAATTGCTTTCATCCCCTCCCTCTGGATTCGCCCCTGAGGCTCACACATAAACACATGTATAAATAGATCAAACATTTTGCTAAACAGGTATTACAGTTTTCTAGATTTTTACACTTTAAAGTGTTGTAGTTCTAAAAGTAGCCATGACGAAATGTTGTGCTCATTGAAACTTTTAGTCAGAATGACAAAAACTACAACATATCAAAATTTTAGCGAATTCCACGTCCATTTCCATTGGTCCTTTAAGATAATTAATGCATGGTCTGACAGGGTTCCCACCAATCTGGAAAAACCTGGAAACCTGGAAAAGTCGGGGAATCCAAAAAGTGACCCTGGAAGTCAGGGAATTACAGTAAAATCCTCTAGAATCCTGGAAAAACCTGGATTTTCAATCTTCACTTATAAAATCTTTTAATCATTTCTTTTACAAAAATTATAAAACTTGAATTTTACATTTGTATTTTGATATTAATTTTCTTAGGTCAACTCTGTTTAACAAGTACCTAAGGTTAAATTAATGGCCTTGATCGTTCACGTCCAGTTGATAGAGTGGGAAAATGCGAGATACAGTGTAAGCAATAAGGACAGACAGTACGGCGCTGCCTAAAACGGTTACTTTCCTTGTGGTGCTTTAGCGTCAGTTAAGTAAATGTCAAATTATAAACGACAAAACAAGAAACAAGTGTGTTTACATTTACATTCAATTATATAATTTTTGTATTATTTAAAACACAAGAATAATGTCTCAAAACCAAATAAAACTAATATAAGTACGTTCTGAACAAAAAAAAAATTTTTCCATTTGCTGTTACAAATTAATTGTAATAAAAATCACGTAATGAAAAACAGTAGTGTAATTTATTCCAGCTAAAATATTTCTCTATGTTCATCTCATAGAGATACATTATTAATACTGAGTTGATGTCAATTAAAATGTGATAAATACTCTTATTTTGGTCCTGAAAAATGTAATATCTGGACCTGGAAAATCATGGAAAATTCAGGGAATTTTAAATTCTGATGTTGGTGGGAACCCTGTCTGAAGTTAGTTCATTCATTTCCAGACTCAATTTTACCATAATACAAAATTAATACGGTAGAGGTAGGTATATTTTCTTCTAGAAAGATTGTAGAGAAATATTTACGTGCAATCACTAAAGTATTAAGATTAAGATAAACTGATCGACGAAATGTGAAAAATAAAGTGAATATTTTCTTCTAGAAAGATTGTAATAAAGTATGTTAATGCCAATTATATAGTAAAAGGTCATTGACCATCCTTCAGCCCATAAATTAAGATCAGACGGGTTTTTAAAATGTTACGTATTTTAATTTAAGATCTATCTGCTCTGCTAAGGGGAATAATACATAGTTTTAGTTTATGAGTCTATATACCATTATAATAAAGATTAAGACTTTTTATTTTAAGTTATATTATTAAAAATTATGTACCAAATAATGATTTTAATTTCATTTGTAGGAGAAGTTATGAGATTGCGAACAGTTTTGGAATCATCTCAGAGGCATATCCATAGTTCTTCCCACTTGTTTAAACTCGCTCAAGATGCCTTTCGATTCGCAACACCAGAGAATGGCCCCAGACATCCCACCCTTTTAAGTGTTGCTTTTGAATTAGGACTGCAGGTATGTTTGTGATTAAAACTACTTCCCCTTTTCTATGTTTACTTGTTTTACATTATTACTAAACAAGGATTTCTTACTCAGGTTATGAGAATGACGCTATCGTCTTTAAACTGGCGGAGGAGAGAGATGGTTCGATGGTTGGTAACATGTGCTACTGAGGTTGGAGTGGATGCTTTAATCTCTATAATGCAAAACTGGTATCAGTTTTTTACGGCCACTGAAGCTACAGGTCCTGTTGCTACTACAATCATGTCCCACGGTACCATAATGCGACTAAATCTGAGCTTTACTCAGCAAGAAGAATTATCTAGTTGTGCTAGAACACTTGCTCTGCAATGCGCGACTAAGGTAAGTTTTCTGAAGAGTTTTATTATTGGAAGTCCTCATGTTTTTTATTTGTTTTATAAACAGCAGTGTAACAAAAATGATAACAATTCAACTATATACGTAAACCTATTTAATGAACATGTGTTCTCTTATGTAAATCAGCAGGCAAGAGGAACTGAAAATTCTTCTACTTTAATTGATAATTTTTTTTTGTAGGAGTGAGAGGTAAACAAATAGAAAAACAACGACTTTAAATCATCTTTACTTAAAAATTCTATCACTGACCATTACACTATTTTACAGGGTGTCTCATAATGGATTTTAGTTTTTAAATCAATAAAACTCGGTTGTAGAACCTGTTAGACAAAGTTATATTACAAAAATAGAATAACAAGACATTCGGATTTTAGTGTTTAAACAAAATGTCGTCCAAATGTTAACCATCTCGTTCGTAGCACTCCTGCAATCTGGATCGCAAACTGTGAAAGGCTCGTTCACACATAGCCACAGGAATGTTGGCAATAGCGGCGCGAATGTTTTGCTTTAGTTCTTCGGTGTTTGCTGGAGGAACAGTGTATGCGATGCTCTTTAGATACCCCCTCAGAAAAAAATCTTAAGGGAGAAAGGTCCAGAGATCGTGGAGGGAAACGGATATCACCGTTCTTTGAAATTATGATTGAAATGGCTGCTGTGTGTGGCATAGCACCGTCTTGTTGAAACCAGGTGTTGCCTGGATTATAGCCAAAATTTACTAAAGCTGGACGTAACCAATTTTGAATTATGTCGGTATATCGTCGACTGTTGACAGTTAGCGAATCGTTTGCTTTAAAATATGCTTCTAGCATAAACGCACGTTGGGCACCGGACCACTACTCCATGGTTACTGGAATCCGCAGCTACCTGCTACATGCCTGACGTATTCTGTTCACGGAATCTCGTACAGGGTCGGCAAGAGGTCAGTTTGAAAACTAAAATCCATTATGAGACACCCTATACTTTCTATACAGCCAAAACACAGATTAAATATCCTAGAACTTAATACAATTAAACAGATTAACAAAATAAATTTTATAAATCTAAATAACAACTTAAAATCCAAAACACGAAGTGGAACTTATGAACATAATAACTCTGAAATGTGTTTCAATGCTTTTATTAATAAACTGGAATACTATTAAAAAAAAAACAGAAGACAAATTAAAGCATGAATTGCAAATGGGCTTATTAATTCTATTAGACACAGGGAATACCTAAAGAGATGATTAAATATTATAATAAGGAACTATAAGATGAATATAAACAGAGCCGGAGGGGGCAAAAAATCTAAAAAAAAAATTTTTTTTGCCACAATAAAAATTGATGGGCGGGCGAGAAAAAATTCTAGAAAAATATTCCTTGCCTTGCCAACTTATATGTCTCAAATTTCCTCCAACTTTTGCCAAGTCTGGCACAACTGGGGAGGGGGTAAGACCCCCTTGCCTACGACCCTGAATATAAACAATATCATAATATAGACTAGTTCACAAGTTCAAAGCCATGTTAATTCTTGATAAAGCTCGTAAAAATATGAGTGAATGACGTCTAGAAATATGTTCAAAATTTTCAAACCCGCACATAAACAATTGCAAAAGTTATAAATAAATGAAGATTATAAAAATAACGAGTTTTGTTTTTTGTAAATAACTCGAAAACTATTAGTATTTAAGAAATTTTAAAGAAGGATTCTTAAAGAGGAAGAAATTTCCAATAAAAAAGTCCCTGCTCCCGAAACTTTATCTCTATTATTAATAATTTTAATTTAATGTTGAAAATAGAGCTCCGCGTGGCGAACACTAAGCCGTTACAATGCCCTGAAACCAGCCGTAATAAGTAAAAATATTTTTTTGTTATTAAATATTAATTTAAAAATTTTAAAAAAATATGATATTATTTAGACACTTAAAGGAACAATATCCCATTGTAAAAAATTTTTTTCACCGATTTTTCATAAAATGAGCCTATTGTCAATTAACAAATTTTTATAGAGTTTGTGTTTATATTTCAAGTCGGATAATCGTTAAACAAAAGCCACTAAAATTATTTCACTTTGTGAAGACCCTATGTCAACTTTACTTTATGGGATTATGACATTGCGATGTTTTTAATTGTTATAGTCTATTATTTATTAATTATTTAACCTAACAAAAAACTAAAAAATGAAAAAGAGAGGTTGAAATTTTTTTTTTATTAATTTTAATTATTATTTCTGTTTTTATATTTAAAAGTACTAAAAGATCACATAAACTTTAGATTTTCATTGCTAATTGTTTAGAAAGAAATTATAAACAAATAGATAAATTTCATATTTTTGAAAAAAATTTTTCTTAAAAAATTTCTTTAATTATCTAATCATTTTTTTCCCTTTTTCAATATTTAAACAAATTATTAAGAAAAAATTTTGTTCTTAAAAGGACCCCGCACTAATCTTATGGAAATTGGGTTTCGGTCAAATTTGTTCATATTGCAGGATTTTGTAGGCCTTGAGGTCCTGATTAAAAGTCTTCATGGGCACATTGTTCCAAATGCCTTACTTTTGGAGTTACAGATGCTTGAATGTTAATAACACAGGACTACAAAAAAGGAGGTCTAGTCCTAAGGTTCTCATCTAACTTTTCTAAAGTATTCTTACCACCCCTTTCATCCCCTAAAAAGGGCAGACACAAGGTCTTGTCCCAAGGTTTTCATCTAACTTTTCTGAAGTATTTTGACGTGCTGACGCCAATTTTGACCACCCTCTTTATCCCCTAATATTTTTGTTTTGTCCAAAATTGGTTTCAGCGCGTCAAAATACTTCAGGACAAGACTTAACAATAACTGCCGTTTTGAAATGTCCAACTTCTTCACCGATGAAATTATTTATTTTCTCGCTGTATTAACATTCAAAAAATCGTAAATTTTACATTTTTATAACTTTCTTTTGATGCTGTATCGATTTTCAATATTAAAAAAAAATCATGCAACTTCTCTATTGAATATAAGAACAGTAATAATAATATAATTAATAAAAAAAATTTTCAACCTCTCTTTTTCATTTTTTAGTGTTTTGTTAGGTGAAATAATTAATAACTAATAGACTATAACAACTAAAAACATCGCAATGTCATAATTCCATAAAGTATAGTTTACAGAGGGTCTCTACGAAGCGAAATAATTTTAGTGGCTTTTTGTTTAACAATTATCCGACTAGAAATACAAACGCAAACTCTAAAAAAATTTGTTAATTAACAATAGGCTCATTTTATGGAAAATCGGTGAAAAATTTTTTTTACAACTGGTTATTGTTCCTTTAAGTGCCTAAATAATACCATAATTTTTTCAAATTTTTAAATTAATATTTAATAACATGAAAAAATATTTTTACTTATTACGGCTGGTTTCAGAGCATCGTAACGGCTTAGTGTTCGCCGCGTGGAGCTCTATTTTCAACATTAAATTAAAATTATTAATAATAGAGATAGAGTTTCGGGAGTCAGGACTTTTTATTGGAAATTTCTTCCTCTTTAAGAATCCTTCTTTAAAATGTCTTAAATACTAATAGTTTTCGAGTTATTTATAAAAACAAAAGTCATTATTTTTTCAATCTTCATTTGTTTATATGCGGGTTTGAAAATTTTGGACATTTTTCTAGACGTCATTCTGAATCTCATGAGCCCTCACTCATATTTCTATGAGCTTTATCAAGAATTAACACGGCTTTGAACTTGTAAACTAGTGTAAATAGGCTAAATAAACTAATTAAGGAATATTAATTTTAATATTTTTTTGTACCTTTCAAATAGTCCTCCATATCCTCAAATATTCTTGAAAGTGTTCCTTTTTCTTTTGGATACTGCAAACAAACTTTTATAGTTTAGGACCATAAAGAAAAAAATAGTCTTGTAAAGATAGCATCAAATTGTAAAATTGTAATACCTTAACCATCAATAAATTGAATTGAATTGAATGAGCTTTGTGTCTGTATGAATTGTTTGCCCATCACTAATTTTTCTAATCTAAAGAAAACACTATATTATATCTAGATATAGTTATTTAGGATTTCAGATATGAGTGATATAATGGATACAGGGGCGGCTTTAACATGCTTGCCGCCCCTGGCACTATTTTAAGATGCCGCCCCTACTCTTAAAAAATATAACATATATATATACTATCCAAAAAATGTTTGCAGAGACTTCTACTTGCCCAATGTGAATTGCGCAATATTGTCGCTCTCATCAAAAAACAAAGCCAAAAGGCCGCCTTTGATAAAAACATTGAACACGGGAGCAGGCGAGCAGGACATAATAAATAATATCTGTTCTAAATTCTAACTACTGTACTAAGTACTACAGAGAGTTATTTTACTTATTTTGTTTAATGGCTTATTTATTACAATTTTCTTTAGTTCATTTAGATGATAAGAAATTGAGCGAGTTGTACTATTATTTATCAATTATCAAACCCGAAATAAATTATTTTGTATTTCGTTAACACTTTACGGTTTACTTGCTTAAATGAAACAATTAATAAAAAAGTATGTCTTCTAAGGACCATCACCATAAATTAGGTATGAAAGAAAGTCGCTTCTGGCTGCAATCCATATCGCTCGATGCGTTGTTTTGGCTTCAATGGAACTGTCGTATCAGCGAATTCATAAAAAATTGACTAAAATTTTGCCGCCCTTGAAATTTTGCCACCCTTGAAATTTTGCCGCCCTGGGCACTCGCCCAGTGTGCCCAGTGGTAAAACCGCCACTGAATGGATATAATGTTTAGAGAGAAAATTTACTATTTCTTGGTTTCCATAAACTGCGCAAATTAATTTCAATTTATATGAAATATTTATATGGTGTTTATTTGTACTAGATATAATGACATGAAAAAGAAAGCTAGAGAATTTTTAAAAATTTCTAATAAACACTGATTATGTTAACAATCATTATTTATTACTATATTTCAGGACCCTCCGAATTGTGCCTTGAATGCTCTGACTTTATGTGAAAATGAAGCTTTGGCATTCGAAACTGCTTATCAAATTGTGGTAGATGCTGCCTCCCACATTATGACCTCATCACAACTCTTTACGATTGCGCGATACATGGAACACCGCGGCTACCCCACTAGAGCTTACAAATTAGCAATGCTTGCCATGAAAAATGTACATCTTGCATATAATCAGGTACGTATAAATATATATTTTTTAGTGTGTCATTTTTGAATATTAATATTGAGTTATGTTGATTGATTTACACAATTGTTTATTTCAGGATACTCATCCAGCAATAAACGACATTCACTGGGCATGTGCTCTTAGCCATTCCCTTGGTAAAACAGAGCTTTCTAACATGATTCCCCTTCTGGTTAAAAATGTGCAGTGCGCAACCGTCCTGTCTGATATTCTTCGAAGATGCAGCATGACTGCGCCCGGAATTTCTTGTCCACACCCACCCCCTTTAGACAATGGGAAACATCAAGCTCATCCTCATAGAAGTCGTAGTTGTACCGCTGGCGGTATAAAGCCACTTTCATATGATAGGCCTCCCCTAAGACAACTACTAGAAGCCGCCGTTGCCGCATATATCAACACCACGCATTCTAGGCTCACCCATATATCCCCAAGACACTATGGCGACTTTATAGACTTTTTAACTAAAGCACGTGATACGTTTATATTGGCCCATGATGGCCACGCACAGTTCACCCAGCTTATAGAAAATATGAAAGTAGCTTACAAAGGAAAGAAAAAGTTAATGTTTCTCGTGAAAGAAAGGTTTGGCTGATATATGATGAAAAAATGGTACACCTAACAGTGCTGGTGTACGGTGTGATTGAAATTGTAAATTATTTGTAAGCAATCGAAAGCTGTGGTGTTTACCTCATAAGGTTGTAAGTAGGGATGAGGTTGCAAAAGAAAAGACTGGAGGGTACTAAGTGTATGCCTATGTATCAGCTTAACATTCATTTGTTGGTTTGACATTATTTGGGGTTATAAAATGTTTGGGAAAACAAAAATAGCGTCCTAAAATAAAGTAGTTAATTTTATACATCTTATGAATTGTCCCAAGATTACCGTCCTTAATCACACATCATTATTTTGTAGAAGATATCCAGTAACATAATAAGAATAATAAAGTTACACTTTTTATTTAATGAATTATGTACAGTGTGTCCTAAAATTTTTATGGCTGAAAAAGGAACGAAAAAGTTGATTGGAAATTTCCGGTGATATTTCACTTATATACTGAAAAATATTATCCTTCAGTTGTTGGTTGGTCTCTTGTAACATATACTTTTCCTTTTCCCACAGAAAAATTCTTCATTGTTTCTACCGACAATTTCTAAGCATTATCATGATTGAACACTGATTATCGTAAAATGTTTTCACAATAAGCACATGCTGTTCAAAAAATATCTCTAAAAAGTAATAAATAAAATTTCACTCAGTTTTACAAATACCTGTTTACTTATTAGTGGAAAGTAGTAAGGAACTGTACCTTATTACCAAATATCATTTTGAAGTCGGTGCAAAAAAATTACTAATTTCAAAAATTCCTTTTTGCACCACTGTTTTGGATTTAAAAAGAAAAATAAATCTTTTTCAATCTTTTTAGTAGCTTCATATATTTCAAGGCCCCTGCCTAGAGGATAAATAAATAATACATCATAACCTCACTTTAGTTCCTTATAATAAATAATAATATACTTTTAGTCCACAGTACATAATATCAAATAGTTGTTTACTTTTCGGTTTCCGCCATTGTACCAGGTTTCACGTATCTCTACAAAAAATTTGCTGACATTATCGCATCTCAATTAAAAACCATCATGCAATGAAATCGTCATCATTAACAGCATTGAAAACGACATGAGCGAGAGCATGATGTATAATTTTTTTGTAAAAGCAAATTGTTCAACGGCAAGTCTCTTTCATTGCGAAATGGTATATGACATGATAGGAAGTTATAATAATGCAATGCTCTTTGTGAAAAATTATCATTATTATAAATCGAGAACTAAATTTTTAATTGATATCACCGGCGAAATCTTCGCATATGCTCATAATATAATAAAATTGTTTATAATTTTTGTTCATCTTACTAGATGTAGCTTGATAAATTTAGTGTGGGACCACCGCCAGACCATAGCCCGCATTTTATATTATTGTAACATAAATTATTATTGTTTTTATTATTTATAGAAAGAAGAACAGGGGAATAATGATACAAAATTTATGTGGTCGTCTAGTTTTCTAGTTTTTAAAACATCAATTTACATCATAATAGTAATTTTATGACGGATTCATTTGTAAAATTCGCACCATGGATATTCAGTAAATATAACTTGTCATGAATGAGTTATTTGACATATAATAGTTACTTATCCATCAAATGAAAACTTTATTACTAGATAAAAAGACACTAAAAATAGAAGTACTGGGTATAGTTATGCATGGCATGGGACACACTGTAGATAAAATGAAACCCTGCAGAATCAGTAAAATACTGTATCACATAATCAGTAGTTATATGAAAGGAAAACTGTCTTATATAAAAAAAATATTACAATTTTTAGGTGCAGAACGTTATGACTAGATTTTTTTATAGTTGCTACAGAATGCACCTGAAATATTTTTAACTGAAATGGTTATTATATTTTTATTTCATACTGTTGATGTGTTCTGTGTTCAGAAAAAGTGCCTAGCACTGGACTATCTTGTTATTTTTTTCCCATATCGTTATTTTTTTCATTTCGGAATCTCGTCCTCATTTTATCTCAATAATACAGAAAATTAAACAAATTTTCCTACTCTGTTAAAAACTTAATTTTACTGGATCAGTCTTTTGCTATTTTTGATAAATTTTTGTTTATAATAGAACAACGTAAAATATGTCAATTATTTACAAAACCCCAAGCTAAGGTAACCTCAAGCAAAATGTCGAATGAAATGCAAACCAAAATCATCGTAGCTCAGCTATATGCTTAATTTGTTAGCTAAAAACTGGACAATATTCATTATATGAGATTTATAACTATGTACTATTACTATTTATTGATTTTTGAAACAGACTGATTTTATTATCATTTGATGCAATTCTTAAACTATCGTACTGAGGCATTTAAATAGTTCGTGTATATTTTGTAATTATTTAGTATAGGGAAAATGTAACAGAGGAGAGTTTTTAAGAATTGTATTAGATCTCATGTCTCAAATGACACGTTATTTTAGTAGTATTATTTTACTTTAAGTTATCCATTTAATGTAATACATTTTTTGTTTGTTCAGTTTGTCTCATTATTGTTTATGTTTTAACCAAAGATTGTTAATTGTATTCTTGTATAGTATTTATGTAAATATATATACCGTATAAAGGAGATGCAGTCTCCAGATATAGTTTCAGAAAGCATGACTTTAACAGTAAGTTAGGTTGTGCTTTCTAATCTAACAAGGTAAATGCTTCCTGTTATTACATACAGTATATCGATAAGTACAAATAATAATTATTAAAAATACAGTCGACCAAGGCTACTAGCATGATGTCAGCTGTCATTCCGAAAAAGCTACCTCTGAAGCTAAAAATGGAAGAGCAAAGATAAGGAGCAGACTAACCTTGAATTAAATAATAGGTTAGATTCATAACCTTACTTTTTCTTTTCCGTTTGACTGTTCTAACATTCAACCAGTAATCTGTTTGTTTTCTGCTGTTCGTTTGTTTAATTTTTGTGTAAAACTATTGGTTGAATGTTGAAAACTGACTGATAATTTATTAAAAACAAAGAACAAGTTATAATCAAATTAATGCATTTAGTAATATGCAATATTAACATTTAGCCAACATCATAATCAAAAAAGTTTTGGGTGTTTTATAAAAACAGCAATACTTTTAAAGAAATTTTAATGTAAACAAACACATTGCTGCCAGTAACTAAATATGTTTTTTCGTTGTTATATTTGTCTGTGATTAATTATTTTAATTTTAGCAAATTTAATTTCAGTCCAGTGCCACAAAATTTATTTTATTTTATTTTATGATAATAATTAACTTTTAAGAATTGTAAATATTTGGCAACGTTCCATTCCAATAAAAATAATTTTATATAATTCGTTGTTGTGTTGTGTTTAGTGTATATTGATTAGGAAAAGTGTACATATTGCCAAAAATCAATTAGTTCATTATTTGTTAAATGAAGCAATTCAGTCTGTCTGTGTATTAATAATTTATGATTATTTTTATGATAAATAAAAATATTTGTAATTCATTTTTGTTTTATTGTTTTAGAAGTCTAAATTTCTAATTTTTGTGGATGCAAACATTTACGACTTTATACTGTAACAGGACACAACAGAAATTGCTGTTAGAAAGAAACTCCGATTAAAGAACTTATATCTAGATACATAATGGCATTGATTTATTTGTTGCTGAAAGACTCACAATCTAAGGCAGTTCTTCACATAACTTTCTGATTGGCCCATCGGACTATTCGAGGCTGTTTTCTACACGATTGGTTCAGTTTGATTATCATAATCTCAGTTTGACAGTGTCCGCCATTAATGTCAATAAATATTTTTCGTGTTATCCGACCAAAAAGTGATGAAAAAGTAATTTTATTTTAAGTTGTGATTTGCTTAATACCTAAGTAATATTCTCTATTCATATTTACACAGTTTAGTGAAAATTTAATGCTACATGTTGAAGTGCTGTGCCGTTTGCAGAAGGCAGTTTAGAAAAGAAGAAAATCGGTCATTTCATAAGTAAGTAGGTCATAGTCGTAACAAGATGGCGTTCAGTTTACAGTTGTAATAATAATATTATCAATAATATCCTTTCAATACATATTTCCCTTGAATAAAACATCTCTACCTATTATATTTTTTAAATCCGCGGTTATGTTCATAGAGGTTAACCAACAATTATTACATAAAATATGTACAATATTGTACATTTTCCCTTCTACACATACACACCACTGTTGCCTATGGGATGTGATTTTCATCTACCCATTTTAATGGACATATAATGTGACTACTCAGATAAATAAAGAAATATATGGATAAATAATACTTTCCGTCTCCGCGTAAGATATATCACGTGTTCATTGTTTACATGTCTATCGAGGCATTCATTGGTTCTCTTCCGAAGGACGTTGACCGTTGTTTACATTTTCTTGTGCCGCCATTTTGTTTTATTGCTTTTAACGCTGTTTTTATCCAGTTATAAACAATTTTGTGTTGATTTTGCAGTTTAATCACGTTTTATACGGTTCAAAAATGACTAAGGATTGTTTAATTTACTAAAAGACCTACAAAAGGGAGTAATCTCGTTCGTTTTATATGCAAGCATAGTTGTGTACATAGTCGTAGGTTAGGGTTATAGTTAGGTTTATTGTCTTATTGTTTTGCTGATCTAGCAATAAATAATTTTTCCTTCTGCCTCTCTCGTCTTTACACTCAAGTAAAAAACGTAAAAAGACAGTTGTGTGATTATCAGATAGATAGATAGATTAATAGATTTAGATTTATTTCTCTAAATTTAAATGTTACATAAGTATACCTATTTAAATTTGGTACGAGTATTTCAAACTTTACAGAATGTTTACATTATTACATAATAATAGACTGTATTAACTTTTCAAAATAATAATGCACTGGGTTCGATCCCCAGCTTTAAAATTGGCAACGTTGATATGTAATGGATGTATATCTGCGTTTTTCTAAATGTGTAACCCCCTTCTGAACAGTCTTGACTTTGAAATTGTTGGGGTTGCCTGATATATGTGCTACGTTATGTTGTTATTCCGTAGGCTCTCAGAAAATATTACTCTTAGAAAAAAGTGACTCGCTGTCCTACAGGTAACTGACCAAAATTTGAAGCATTTACAATTACGTATGCTTTAATCGTTTCAAGTTTGATGATTTTTATGTAACCCGGACAGGAAAAAGATGTTTAAGAAAAATGTTTGTTTCCTAGTAGTTTTACCAAGAGACTCATTTCACTTCCGTTATCGTATCAAGGGTGTCTCATATAATTTGCTTTTTAATACTAACAAGAGTCGAGTCGAGGCTACTCTCTGCTTTATCTTTGCCTACAGACCCGACGAGAGAGGAGGGGTGCGGGGGTGATGCCCCCGGGCTTGTCTAGGGGGCCCGAAAATTTTAAAATTTTTGGCCCTGCCAAGATACCGATATAAATTAAATTTACCAAGTTAGAGAATTAACTGCAATTTATTATATTTTTTTATAGCCATATCAGATTGCAATAATTTGATGCGTTGTATCGAAGTTGGCTATGGTTCAAGATATAAAAATCAGTGAAATTATATCATCGTTACAAAGCCAAGTTTTTTTGTGTGTACACATTTTATGTTTAGAATGAATAAAATAAGATCGCCAGAAAGTGTGGGCCATCAACCAGATAGAGGTCAAAGAGGTAAAAAAACGGAGTTATATAACATCATCGTTACAAACTTTTTTAAGGTTGAGCATGTTTTATGTTTTGAACACAGAAAAAAATTCCCAGAAAGAAACTCCCATCAGTAAGGCTAGCCAGAAAGAAAATGTTTAGGATTTTTGAAGAAAATTGGATTTTTTTTCGCATATTTCATCTTAGAACTCTAAACTCATCGTTACAAGTTCTGGCTCCTTTTTAAAACGTAAATATAAGCTCCTTGAACAATAGAATAGCCTCCCCAGAAAGTTCTTAGTGTCAACAAAAGTACCATAGGCTCTTAAATATACAGGAATTTAACACTTTTGGCTAAAATTTTCGTAAACGCGGCGTTCCTCCTCTGCATGAAAACGACGATTTCTACGCGTCGGACTGGAAAATCGGCAAATATATTTTGTCGGGCAATTTGAGAATTGGATTCTACATATATATTCTATATATTTCTACAAACTGCGTCCGACAAAAATTTTGGAACGCTAAGGGTGCATACCTCCCTAAACATAACATATAACATAAGTTTAAAACATTTATTGATAACCAGCCGATTTTTTCAAGATTGCTTAATAAAAATATGTAGAATCCTCCGATTAAAGAACGATATAAGTTCTTTAATCGGAGGTAGAATCCAATTTTCGAATTGTCGGACAAAATATATTTGCCGATTTTACAGTCCGACGTGTGGAAATCGTCTTTTTCATAATAATAATAGGTTTTATTAGCAATAGCTAATTACATTACAAAAATAATACATAATTTAACAAAAAGTTTTTAAATTTAACATTAATATAAATTACACATCTACATTATTATATATATAAGTATAACATTGTCTTTTAAAAATTTGCAGAGATTGACTTGTTTTAATTTCAGTGGGTAATCTATTATACATAACCATTCCATTATGATATAAATCATTCTGTCCGTAATTTGTCCTAACTGTGTGTATATATAGATCATTTCTACTTCTAGTCATATGTTGGTGAATATCTCTTATGTAAGTACATAATTCTAACAAATGAGCAGGTAATTGGCCATGCAGGATTTTATAGATAAATGTCATTGTATTGAATGATATTATTTGTTTGACACTAAGTACACCTACATTGTCTAACATAAATTTTTTGCTTGTATATTTATTACAATTTAATATAATCCTCAGTGCTTGATTTTGTTTCTTTTGTAATATTTCTATTTCAGAGTTATTCAACAAGAATAATATTGATGAGCAATAATTTAAATGAGGGCTAATGATTGATTTGTAAATTATTGTTTTTGTCCATTGGCTAATGTTATTACTTAATCTTCCTAGTAAATTTATTTTTTTTGCCATTTTACCAGTTATGTAGCTAGCATGCTTTGAAAATGTTAGTTGGTCATCTATTATCACACCTAAATATTTGTATTCTTTTACGCGTTCTATTCTATTTCCATATATATACACATCTATATCACTTTCAGTATTAGTTACATTATATCTATTTTTTATAACCATATATTTAGTTTTGTTAGTATTTATTTTTAAATTATTTTCATTTAGCCATTTTTGTAGTACATTTATCTCCTCATTTAGTGTCAATAATATTTCGTCAACATTTTCACCAATAAAATACAATAGAGTATCATCCGCAAAAAGTTGGATATCACATTTACGTTTATGTCGAACTATATCGTTTATGTATATTACAAATAAACTAGGGCCGAGGACTGTCCCTTGCGGGACTCCATATTTAGTATTTCTGGAATTAGATATTACTCCTTCATATTTAGTGACTTGAGATCTATCATTTAGGTAATTTTTAAACCAGTTTAATGTTGTACCTTTAATACCAAAATTTTCAAGCTTTAAAATTAATAAGTCTCTGTCTATGGTTTCAAATGCTCTTTGAAAGTCTAGATACACTACACCAATAATATGTTTATCATTTATTGCTCTTTTCCAGTCATATAAAATAGTTTGTAAAGCACTTTCACACGAATTGTTTTTACGAAATCCCGCCTGATGTTTGGTTAGCAATTTATTTGATTCACAATATTCCACTAATTGTTCATTAACGACTGTTTCTAATAATTTTTCATAGCTGGGGACCATATTTAGGGGGCGGTGCTCTTCTCCTAGTATAGTGTTAACTTTTTTCTCAACTGGAATGATTGTTGAGATCTTCCATGCCTCTGGAAAATTTCCTGATTCAAGCGAAGAGTTAATAACATCTAGAAACCTGTCACTTATTGCTTCAAAGGATATTCTCAGTATCTGCGTATTTATTCCATCAACACTACTCTTTTTATTTTTCATGTCATTCATAATTTCCCTTAACTGTATGATATTGAGTGATTTAAATGTTTCAAGTGTGTAGTTATGTTTTTCCATATTATTTAATATATATTCATAATTATTAGTTTTATTCAATGACAAAGTAATATCTTCAATGCTATCTAGGAAATAATTGTTGAATAATTCCGATATCTCTTCTTTGTTTTCATATAATTCACCTATAAATTTAATGCCCACACCTTTGTACTTATTTTTTCCATAAACTAATTGTTTCAATGTTTTCCACATCTCCTCCGAGTCATTTTTTACGTCATCAATTTTTTCATTGTAATATGCTTTTTTCTGATTTCTTATTATGGTTACTACATTATTTCGACTTCTTTTGTATTCATTCCAGTCTTCTTCAGTACCTGTAATTATTGCTCTTTTGTATTTTGTGTCTCTATTTTTTATTTGTAATTTTATTTCATTTATCCACCATTTGTTATGACCCCATCGACCATCAATTAAAATTTCCTTTTCTGGAGCATGTTTATTGAGACATGTAAGGACTGTATTTACTAAAATATTGGATAATGAATCAGTATCTTTATCATTAATGTTCCATTCAAACTTCTTTAAATCGTTCTGGAAGTTACTTATATTTAGATCTTTATACATTCTGACTTTTTTGCGATATGGTTTTACCCCACTATTATCCATTAGTTCGATTGTGATAATTGAGTGATCAGATATTTTAGGTGTGGTATGAACTTGATATTTTAAATCTTTTTTATTAGTAATTATCAAATCTATTATTGTACTACTATCCTTCGTTACTCTGGTAAATCTATCCATTATTTGATTTAAGCCAAGTGAATTAATAACCCTGTTAAATTTGTCAGAATAATAACTTATTTTTGCCATATTTAAATTAAAATCTCCTAATAAGATCAATACACTGTCCTTTGTTATCCAATCTAGCATTGTATCTTCCAGTTTTGACAAAAATTCTGTATGACTAGAATTAGGTGAATGATAGCAGTTAAATATTGTATACTTTTGTTTATTAATTAAAATATTTATTCCAATTATCCACATATTCATTGGAATTGTCTCATTAAGAATTTCCTTAAATTTGTATTCTTGTTTAACATATATAGTTACTCCTCCAGTGTGTCTACTTGTTGAGTAGCAGCATGCCTTACGATAACCTTCGATGTCCATTTCAACATTATGAATATCTTCAGTGATGTGAGTCTCAGACAAACATATAATAATCGGTTTCCATTCATAGATAATCCACTCAAGCTCGGTTTTATTTTTTAGTAAACTTTGAATATTGAGATATAATATCTGCTTATTTAGTTGCTACAAATCGTTGCGATTAATATTAAATATTTGTGGATATTGAACTCTTGTTAGTAATTGATTGTATATTCTTTTATATGATTCACATTCTTTATCATAGGCCGTGTGATTATATGTTATATTTGGAACTCTTAACACCTCAACAGCATGTTTGCAATTTATACATTCATTATCTGTGGATTTACAATCTTTCGATATATGTTCACCTGTGCATTTTGGACAAATTATTTTGGGACTATTGCATTTATTTGCCATATGGCCAAATTTCCAACACTTAAAACATTGTATAATATTTACATAATTTATAAAACGACATCTTTTCCATCCTATATGTATTATCCCATCTTGATTTAATTGACCATACGTTTCTGGGTCAATCTCAACAACTACATTACAACTTCTTTTATCACGTGTTTCATACTTATAAACTACTTTGACTATTTTCTTTTCTTCTGGAGTTTTTATACTGTTTTGGAACACAAATTTCTCTGTGAAAATCTGATTATCTTCCAAGTCTTTAGGATTAACTCTCAATATTTTTATTTTAGGATTCTTTTTTTCAATCATAGTTACATCATATTCTGTTCCTAGTTGTTTTTTTACATTCTCACTTAAGTTTTCAACTGATTTTTCATCGCTACAACATATTGCTACTCCGCCTTCTCGTACATGTTTTATTCTTGAAATACTTGCACCAACAGTTACAGGATTTATTTGCTCTTGTATGGTTTCACGTGTTGCTGTGCTTTTTTGTGTAGTATCTTTTGGTTTTACTAAAACAACAGATTCTTTATTCCCTTTAACTATTTGACTGTATGTATTAGTTGATTTTAAACCTGTATTACTGATTTTTTCTCTTAGCTCTGCTAACATCTGTTCTAATATGGATATTGTTTTTTCTTTACTATTTATTAAATTATTTTTGTCCTCAATTATTGTATGGAGCAGTGTAAAAGTATTACTTTTCAAGCAATCAGGGCAAAAAAATTTCAACACTCATGCCGAGGAGAAACGCCGCGTTTACGAAAATTTTCGCAGAGGAAAAAAGTGATAGACTAGGCGCCATTGTGCCCTACAAGAAGTTATACGAGGATATGTATAAATTGCATTTATGTACGCGGGCACCTAGATTAAAACTCTTGTGAGGGCTCCTATTTATTGTTTTGCTACACAGTCTCATACAGGAAGATGGCACCACTTAGATTAGTTTTAAGTTGCTGATCTGCTTTCATCACTTTTACATTAGGTATGTCAAATACTTTCGAAATGTACGTTATCAGATCTGATTATACAGTGCGTGTAATTTCCCGTTAGGCATGTACATCCACGTAGCGCGATAGATTTGACAACATAGCTGCAGTAAAGTCCTCCGTCGAGCGGAGCATTCCAGTCTGTTATTTCATTTCAGCCAGCTGGCACGCGCGATGTTGTAATTTTACTCCCTATGCCTAGCGTTCGGCTACACACACGGTATCTACTCTAGTAGGGGGATTTCATGCTGACCAGGACTGCGCGCCTCGTCACCGTCAGTACCGCCAGTTGGCGCTGGGAAACCTTGCACGGAAGAATACATTGTGGCCATTAGTGATGAGCGATATCGCGATTTTTCAATCACTCCGTGATCAGTGAATGCTATTTTTGAATCGCGGTGATTTTAAACAGTGACTGCGATCGCGGTTTAGCAAAAAATCTGTAAATATCTGCGCTGCGTTTTAAACAGTGACGACTCGATCGCGGTTTAGACTGGAAAGTGAAAGCAATCTGCGATCTTGATATAAGTTTGCCGTGATTTGGCATATATCGCTGCTCTGCATAAATAATAGGAAACGGAAATAAACGTGAATACATTTTACTATATTTATGGCAACAACTTGTATAACAATAAAAAATAATAATAAATATGTAAATGCAAAATATATAAAAATAAATAAAAATTTTAAGCTTATGAGTCAACAGTATTAGAAATTAGAACAGGATTCATAATTCATATTTAAAAATAACAACAACTTTGTTTTTTTTTGTCGTTTAATCGGTTTTTTCTGTGACGCAGTTTTTCTTTTGCTATCATTGACAATTTTGTGTAATTATACATAAGATTGCGTGCGATCCATAATTACCATTTCGTAGATGCTATTTCTATCATGCCAGTGTATAGAAGACTAGAGAGTATTATATCATGCGCTATTAAAATCACTAATCGCCGTGACTTTGTTTCCTTCATCACTGTTGCTATCGGCGATTTTCTAATCACGGTGATTTAATCGCCGTCAGTAAAATATCGCCCATCACTAGTGGCCATATGGGAGCATGGGGAGGTTCCCCTCTTTGATGGACACCTGTTGTTTGAGTTGCCAGATTTTGATATAAGAGATGAAAGGCAAAGGGTATGAGAAATCTCAGACACACTTAAGCCCAGTTCAGATAGTCGCGAATTGCGAATATTCTTCTGATTGGTCACCCGCCCACATTTTCGTTTAAACTGACCAATCACTCGGCGATCAGAACAATATTCGCAATTCGCGACTATCTGCATGAACTAGGCCTTAAATGTGGCCCTTGCTGATATGAATTAAATAATGAGCTGGCCAACTGTCCTTATAGGTAATGGGCACAAATGTAGAAGAAGAAGAAGATAACCTACGATTTAAAATTTATAACTATTTAACCTTACTTTTGGTCTAATCGAAGATGTGCTTTGTTGATTTGAAAAATTATAATGAGTAAATTATATGAAAATGATTATGGAGTGTTTATTTCGCACAAAATATTTGTTGATGCTTTATACCAAAATGCAAGTGGCAAAGAATTACAATTAAACCCTAACTTATTTAAAATTTCTAAACAATATCGTTCAAATAGGAATGTTAAACATAAAAGAGATCATTCCAATGGGGAACAGAACTCTTTACTAAAAGAACAACATGAAATAAAAACAAGATTCCATAATTTTATGGAAGATTTTATGCAGAAGGATATTTTAATTGATCAAGAGTCAGAAAACAAGGATGCCTTAGAAGCAGCTGAAATCGTTTACAGGGAGTCTGGGAAAGCATTGGTCAATAATGCATTTGGAGAAAATATTGGCCCAGCAACAATAAAAACAATAGATCATTCTATTTTTGTTTTCCCCGAAAATTCAATTTTTTTTTCAAAGAATATTTCAGAGATAGAAAAATATTTGCATGGTAAAAAATATGATTTAATACTACTCGATCCTCCATGGTGGAACAAATATATAAGAAGAAAAAGAAAGAAATGTGGCGACGCTTATACAATGCTTTTTAATGATGATTTAAAAAACATGCCGATTGACAATCTTTTAAAAGAAAATGGAATGGTGGCTGTTTGGTGCACAAATTCACCACATCACTTGAATGATCTGTTGACAGAAATTTTTCCCAAATGGAAAGTTGAGTTTGCTGGCAAGTGGTATTGGTTAAAAATTACCACGACGGGTAAACCAATTTGTAACTTTTCGTTACCACCCGGAAAACAACCTTTTGAACAAATTATATTTGGTAGGAGACAAAATAATTCCCAATCCCCATTCAGTAGTAAATTAGTAGTTAGTGTGCCTAGTGCTATACATTCTCACAAGCCACCCTTGGTAGAACTATTGAAACCATTTCTATCAGAAAATTCGTCATGTTTAGAAATATTTGCAAGATACCTCCTTCCTGGATGGACTAGCTATGGGAACGAAGTTTTAAGGTTGCAGCATGAAAGTTTATTTGTTACGGTGTGAGCGTGAAAAACAATTATAGTTCAACAGACAATTATTAATAAAATGTCCAATTTTTTTTTTTAAGTAGCATATTTATTTTTTCAATAACATTATAATTAAAAACTATAACACAAGTTTTTAACAAGTAGAAGTTGCAATCAGACGTGGCTGACTACGAATAGCTATTTGATTAACATTTGCTCGAACACTGCCCAATTAATTTTCATTCATCTAGTGGAGTCAAATTAAGCATCAAAATAGGTGAATAAGGAATTCTCTGGATGCAGCAATTTTATTGTTTTAATTTGTTGTAGATATAATAACAAGTGCTATAAACAGTTTTGGATTAAATTGTCCATTGCTTTTTGTAAAATTTTAACAATTCATTTCAACACTGAAATCTGCTATTTTCCTTATTATCTCCGCTCCCAGTAATCGTATCGCATAAATAAAAATACCAACTTTTCGCATTAAAATTTCGAATAAGGCTAGGCCTATGAAAAAACTTTCTGATAATTTGTTAATTTGCAAAAAAATATAAACCATCAAAAATTGCCTGTTTTTGACAATTTAAGAAATATAACTTAATAATGCATCGTTTTTAACGAATGTTGGTAAAATCATGCCCTTTATTGAATTAAACCTTCATGCCAAATTTTAGCACAAAATATATAATATAATATAAATCTCTTTATTTAGCATATAGCTAATTTTTTTTTGTACAAAACAAAAAAAAAACAGTAATAATAAACATATACGATATAAAAGGAGACAATATGTAGGTGTATATGCACGTCAATACATTAACAAATATCATTAATGATAAAATTAATAATAACTTACTAATACAATTACAGACATAAAAGTATATAAGTCAAAATTTTAATACATATAAATTAAAATCGTGTGTAGCATTCATCCTGCAGATGTACTTTTAAACTTGTTTTGAACCTTACCAGTGATGTTTTGTTTTTTATCGTTTCGGGGAGTTCATTGTAACGTAGTACACCCTTGTGAAAAAATAGACCTTTCAGAACTTTTTTTATTTTTTGTCATTACATGAAATTCATTTCTCGTCCTTGTATTATAATTATGAACACTCGTGTTCTCAACTAACTTATCTGTGAAATATTTCGGTGTAAGACTATTTCTCATTTTATATATTAGTATCATCAATTGATATTCTATATAATACTCGACAGGCAGCCAATCAAAAGAGCGCAACATTGTTTTAATTGGGGTATCCTTAGGAACATTTAAAATAATACGCATAGCTCTATTTTGCAACTTTTGCAGTCTATTAAATTCATTTCTATTAATGAGGTATAATACTGAAGAGCCAAATGTCAAATGGGGCAATATAAGCGTATTATAAACAGTAATTTTTGACCATTGGGTTAAAAATGGTGCCAATCTTGACAAAAAATTTATATTTTTGGAAATTTTGTTAATGATATACATAGCATGTTCTTTAAAATTCAGATTTCTGTCCACTATAAAACCCAGATATTTAATCCTATCTATTGTCTCAATATCAGAATTACCAACGTTTATTTTATAATTGCCACTCTTAAATTCGTTGTATACTGTGTTACTACTAATTAACATAAATTTAGTTTTATTTATATTTAGTTTAAGTAAATTAAGATTCAACCATTTATAGACATTATATAGCTCATTATTTAACGTATTAACGAGATGTTCTAAATTGCTGTGGCAGAAGTATATTAATGTATCGTCGGCAAACAAGTGTATTTTACAGTCTTTAATTACCCCTACTATGTCATTTATATAAATTAAAAACAACAACGGACCCAATGTACTTCCTTGTGGAACCCCATGTATGTTAGTTGTTTGTGTTGAGACGATTTCATTAATTTTTGTTACCTGCTTTCTATTATCCAGATAGTCTACAATCCAGTCCAATGCTAATTCCCTAATCCCATAATTACTAAGCTTAGTAATAAGTCTTTTTCTATCAACAGTTTCAAAAGCACGTTTCAAATCTAAGAAAACAGCTCCAGTTACAATGCTGTTATCTAAATTATGTTTCCAATCATATAAAACATTCTGAACTGCTGTGTCACAACTATGCATCTTTCGGAAACCAGATTGATTAGGCGTTAATATATTATTTTCTGCGATAAAATCCATTAGTTGATCATATACTATTCTTTCAATAAGTTTTTCAATTGCTACTAACATATTTATCGGTCTTAGATCATTTGCTTTATTTGAGTTGCTAACTTTCGGAATAGGTATGACCGTAGATATTTTTATTACAGATGGAATTTTGTCCATCTCCAAAGAACTATTGACCAAGTTTAGAAGAGGTTTTTCGATACTGCTATAAATATTTTTTAATAATTCTGAGTTGATATCATCTGGGCTGCCCTTATTAGGTAAAGCAAAAACAGCATTACGTAACTCATCATAATTAATTAACCTGAAGCATTTAAGAAAATTTTTTGGTGGTTCAGTCGTAGCATTTTCAGGAGAGTTTGTTGGATCTATCTCTGTTATAATTTGATCAATACTTTCTACATAGTATATGTTTAATCTGTTCGGTATATCGGCAAAGTTGGTTATTTCTTCGTCGTCAATTTCCAATTTATTTAAAATATTTAAACAACCGGCTAAAAATCAATAATAATTTCCAAATTTCCATCGTTTATTGTTTAAGTGCATGTAGGAGCACAATATATTTTTTTTCAAAATGTAGGTTTTTAAATGTATTTTACTATGGTATTATGAAAGAAAAATTGTATCTTCATTTAAACCGTTTTTTTGAAATTTGTGTATACCGGGTGCCACAGAATAGTGGCTCCCCCCCTATATTTCCTTTATTTTTTAACTCATCCATTTTAAATTTGGATTTTTGGACATAAAAAACTTTCGGTTTTTAAATGGAACACCCTGTATATTTTTACATATTAGGATTCGAGACAACATTCTGAGCATACCATGAGATTTTCGCGAGTTTTTGAGTCGATGTTCAGTTTTTTTAAGCATTTTAAGACATTCGTCTAGAGTGCTTTGGAATACTAAAATTTGTTCTACGGCAGGTAAAGTCCAAGGGAAAAATATAAATTTTCGTTTAATTTCATTAATAACTATTTACGAAGCCTCCAAAATTGAACAAATCACTTTTTTATCGAAAACTTTTTTTTTCAAATGGGAAGGTTGTGGCTCATACTATTCAATAAATTATAGATTTTTTTATGAATTCATTGATATCCATTTCAAATCTATGCTATTTGTTTTTCTATTTTATTGAATTTATTTAAAAATAAAAAATCACTTTCAATATCATTTTTCTTGAACTATAGTTGCCTTTGCAAAAATCATAGGATGTCTAATAATGAAACGTGAATAACTACCTTTTTGTGAATAATAGCCTTTTGGTTCTCTCTTTTGTTTCTTAATAGGTATAAGTATGAGTGCAAAGTATAAGGATCAATAAAAATGATTTTGAAAGTGATTTTTTATTTTTAAATAAATTTAATAAAATAGAAAAACAAATAGCATAGATTTGAAATGGATATCAATGAATTCAGAAAAAAATATATAATCTATTGAACACTAGGAGTCACCACCTTCCCATTTGAAAAAAAAAGTTTTCGATAAAAAAGTGATATGTTCAATTTTGGAGGCTTCGTAAATAGTTATTAATGAAACTAAACGAAAAATTATATTTTTCCTTTGGACTTTACCTGCAGTAGAACAAATTTTGGTATTCCAAAGCACTCTACACGAATGTCTTAAAATGCTTAAAAAAACTAAACATCGACTCAAAAAACTCGCGAAAATTTCGTGGTATACTCAGAATGTTGTCCTGAATCCAAATATGTAAAAATATACAGGGTGTTCTATTTAAAAATCGAAAGTTGCGGTCATTTCCGGGTAAACCGGAAATGGTCTCATGCCGTTTTTATATTCAAAAATCAATTTTTGCAGGTAGTTTATGCACCCAAAATTCCAAATGGATAAGTTAAAAAATAAAGGAAATATAGGGGGAGCCACTATTCTGTGTCACCCAGTATATTATAGTTATAAACAAATTTAAATAACTGTAAATTTTGTATCAAACCAAAAACGGCAAACGAATTATGGAAATAGATGAAATATCTAACATTTTTCTAAAGAAATAATGATCTACTTGCCTTTGGAGCCGAGATGTCAGTTTTTGCGTCTTAGTCGCTTATAAAGAAGCGTCTTAATCGCTTATAAAGAAGTAAATTGATATTTCTTCTTAAAATTTGTACTGGTTATTCTTCAATACTTATATTTTTGTTTCAGCTAGTTGAAGAAAATCCAGAAGCACAATTGTTAAAAGATAGTGTATAGAGGTCCGAAAGTCGGAGATTATGCTAGAGATCCGAAAATAAAAAATAGATACATTATAGTTTTACAAAACAGACTTTAGTCATCAGCCCACTATGTAAGAGGACTAGTGCTTTTTGTTCTTGGATGCGGACGTCTTGGGTTCAAATTCTGATTGCAAAATATATATATTTTTTATTGTATTAAAAGTTTCACAAAGCTGTATACATGGACACAAGGGTAGTTGGGTTTTCTCTTTTCATGACAAGGATTAAGAAAGTTAAAAACATGCGTTATGTTCCCAAAGCCACTTTATTCGATGTAATTTTAAAAAGTTTTGAATAGCAGAGACAAAAATATAGGCAATGAAGAACAACCAGTCCAAATGTCAAGAAAATATCTATTTGTTTTTGCGAAAAATTTGATATTTTTATTTTTACAATACGATTACTAAGACCAGAGATAATAAAGAAAATATTAGAAAATACACGTAAAAACCTAGATTTTAAAAAAAAATTGTTTTCCTACAAGTTGATGCACTTGAACAATAAGGGATGGAAATTTTGAATTACATATTATTGGTTTTTAGCTGTTTGAATAAATATTTTGAGCTAAAATTTGGCATGAAGGTTTAGTTCCATAAAGGGCACCAACTTTTGTTAAAATGTATGCATTATTACGTCATATTTCTTAAATTGTCAAAAGAAGGCAATTTTTGTTGGTTTTAATTCCTCTAAAAATTGACAAATCATCAAAAAGCTTTTTCATAAGCTCAGTCCTATTTGAAATTTTATTACGAACAATTTGGTATTTTTATTTTTGTGATACGATTACTAGGACCAGATATATATAATAAGGAAAATAGCAGAAAATTTCAGTGTTGAAAAATAAATTGTTAAAATTTTACAAGCAATGGACCGATTTAATCCAAAACTGCTCCTGGCCCTTGTTATTATACATAAAACAAATTAAAACAATAAAATTGCTTCAGTCAAACAATTTCATTCAAAATTTATTTTGACTCCACTAATGGTACCACTGAGAGTTAGCACACATCCAACAACTTTTTAATCTTTAAAAAATCGTTCAAAATTTTTATTGTTCAAATAGGCTTATAATGTCATGAACTGTCGAAACTTTAAGTTTGAGCAAAAAAAATCTGTCTGTCATTCTACCTGTTTTTTTTGTGCGCATGATTAATCTGGAATCGTTCCAGATATTGACTTGAAATTTAATATACATATGTATTTTACCGGCACGGTAGCTCAATCGGTTAAGGCGTATTGAGTGGCGAATACGCTGATCGACTCGCTACCTCGCTCTGGGTTCGACCCCCAGCCCCGGTATTGACAACACCGGGGGGGTGTGGATGTATGTCTGCGTTTTTCCGAATGTGTAACCCCCTTCCGGACAGCCTTGGCTTTGGATTTGGGGGTTGTCTACTATCTGTGGTGTGTTTATTTTAACGAGATCTGGAACTAGATTATATTTTGATCGTATTCTGTTGAAGTGTTGGGGGCTAAATTGGGGTAAATGGGGGTAAATAGGTAAAAATCCATAAAATTGGTATATAGTTTATATAAGAGAAACTAAGGTCTCAAAAAATTTTTGGCATTAACCACCCCCATCCCCCCATTATTAAAGGGGTGGAAAAAATAAAATTGTGATTTAGTGTGTGTACAAGAACCAAAGGCTTCAAAAAATTTTTTTACTTCATTCACCTCCACCCCCGCTACCTATGTGGCATATCGGGTAGACAATTTCTAATATTATATTATTAAAGTTCCATAAACAATTATTTCCCCATTGTGGAGTGCAAATATAGTATCAACATTTTTTTCGTTGGATAGAAGACTTGGATAGAAAATCTGGATGTGGAAATAGTGTTTCCTTAGGCAGCGGTTTTATTTATTCAAATAGGTATTCGCAGTCGACAACAACTAACTACAACATTCAATCATTTCATAATAGTTTTATTAATGATCATCCCCTCTTTAAAAAAATAATTAATAATACCTGTAACTACATACCTTTATCAAACTATCTGCAAATGAGAGCATTAGATTTTTAAAAGTATTATGATTTGCATGTTCAACGCAAAATAAACTACAGGAATATAGCTGTGATTTTCGTTCAGTTGAAGGGCAAGCAGATAAATTGTTTCGGCTAATAAACGAAAAATTAGACGAATTTGAACATGATGACTGAAAAGTCAAGCTTGTTTACCTAGTAAAAGAATTCGCAAATACAAAAAGATGCCTGTTGAACAGGGACATGACGAAGTAATATCAGATGTTACAAGGCCTTATAAAATAAATGTCCATAAAGTCATTTTAGACAGTCAAGGAAAGTATGAATAGTCGGTTTAGTAAAGACGAAACTTTTTGCCGATTTGCCTCTTTTAGGTCTATTACTGGAAATGGAATTAAAATAGATTTACAAGAGGTGAATTACTTACGTCTACAGGCGTTTCTATGAGTTTTTCCCTCTGGATCCCCGAAATTTTGAAAAAATCCAAAATATTTTACATCATGATCGGTCTGAAAAATTGACAGAAACTAGGTATTATAGACCATGAAGACTTAAAAACATAGTTACTAGACTTTTCAAGACTATATCTAGCTATCAATAAATAGTTTTGAAGCTTTTATATTTTTCAAATGTTTTTTATTAGCACCTTATTATCTAGTTTAATACTTTTTACTTTAAGTTCGTTTTTGCTCTTTGCTAACAGTAGCGGCTTGTCCTATGAGGCAGGTTAGGCAGTGCCTCACCAGTAAATTTGCAGTAAATCTGTACCTATAAGTTGTAATTTTATACACTGTACTATTTTTTCAACAATTTATATGATTTTGAATTGGAATTAATAAATTTTCGTTAGGTATTCCCATTTAGAACTGCGCTCCGCAGTCTGTGCGATGCGCCATGCTAGCTTCGCGTCCTCTTGATACCTACCCCCATGTGGTGATATCTTTATCGTATCTTTGTTCTAACTGTACCTTGACAACCGACACCTAACCCTTATTTCTCTTAACTTCTCTTTAATAGAATTGAGCCACATATGTATTCGAATTCGTCGGGCGAATTGTAAACGAAAACCGATTGCAACAAAACCTAAAGAATCCGTTATGCCCAACAGATTATTCTGGAGTTACCTTATGTTGACAGTTGATGGCAGTAACAACCTTCTTTGAATTCTGAATCTGTAATATATGGGTTCTCTATTAATTAAATGAAATTACACAACATAAGGCATAATATTCATTACAATATGATTTTTACACACCTTTGAGCCCTATATTAGTTGTGCAGAGACTAACTGTTATGCTCTTATTTCTATTAGTGTAATACACCTGACTACCTATTTTATTACCATTATGACGACGAAATTATCAAAGGTTTTGTTTCGGCATTATATCGCATATACAACGTGATGTACCATGACATGCGGAAAATTTAACAGTAGGTTGTCCCCACCGAAAGGAGTTAAAAAAATGAAAAATTAAAAATAAATGACCAAAAAAATTACCTTATTTTTTTGTAGAAATGCGCCGCCAATGACTTTAACTAATCTAACGTAACGCGGTACAACCATATCACTTTATCAGACTTGGGATTGACACTACTGACAGCAAATCTGGATAAGATAGAAGTGACTTTTTGGTTTTAATCAAATCACACTACAAAAATAGCGAAATAAATCGAAGACACTGACCCCATGCTGAAACAACAAGCAGATATACGAGATATTTAGTTAAACCGGTCAATGACTCCTAGAAGGATGCAGAGGCAGGGAGCCAGCCTTGGCGGCATGCTTTGAACTCATTCGTAAAAGTGAACTGGTCCGCTGGAATTCCAATTATCTTCAAAGCTTACTGACAATGCTGGCTCCCTGCCACAGACTAAATTGGTTTCTAATCTGTGTCCCTGCCTCTGGATCATGTGTAGACCTCTTTTTTTGGTCTCGCCGGCCGGCTTCACTTTCTATGCCAATTAAGGAAATGTAAACAACTCCAATACGTTCTTTCACAAGTAAGTTCGTCGACCTATTCAGGAGTAGGTCAGGACTTACTCAACATCAGTAGTGTATCTTCGCAAATTTACTAATAATTTAATATACTAAATTACCTTAGAATCCTCTAAAATTTTGCAGGGGCTTTCCCACATTGAAGCCTAGTACATCATTTTATTTTCCGCATTTCTTGGTAGATCATGCTGTATGTATGTAGAAATATACATAAACAATTTACATCATAAATACAGTACAGAAGTTCGCTGTTGCACTCGATTCTTAATTGTGTAGGCATAATCGCATACTCGATTGTAACTTATTATGTATAAATGGTTTTTAAAACAACATTTTGTATGCAGGAAAATAGCCGAGTGGAAACGTACTCGACTTACCACTCCACGGTTCGAACCCTGCTGTTTATTAAATAGTGTGAATAGTGTGTTATATGTGTATTTACATAAAATAGAAAAAAAAGTGAAATATTGAATAATACCATAAAGCAAAAATATATACATTTTTATTTGTATAAACTAAGTATATCTATACAGCATCTAAACCTAGCCGTTACTCCAGCAATATAGTGTATGTATAGGGTCTTTACCTTCTAAATATAGGGAACTGGTTTTAATCGATATCCTGCATCTACCTATTCGATATCTGCAGAGCAAAGCTAAGCCAGTATACTGCCATCCTTAGCTTAAACGTGGTAAGTTCGATTTTTACAAAAATTGAGATAAGGCCTAATATGTATCCTAAGCATCATTCTACAAGTGTACACTAGCTTAGAAAGTGGTATCTGCTTTTTTTATTGAATTATTCCAAAAAATAATTATGCCATCCTACATCACTAAAACGTGGTAAGTTCGTTTTTTGAGTTTTTTTGCAAAATTTGAGCCGACAAATATAATTTACGAATGCTGATAAATGTTATTTATTACTAGGTAGATACAAAAATGGAAAATTAAATAAGAGAATACGCTGAAACTGACATAAACGTGACATAATCAAATGTATAAAATCTTAATTTTCTCAGTTTTAACATTTAAGGACTTACCACGTTTAAGCTAAGGACGGTAGTATAGATTAAAGATTTAGATACAGATGTAATACAGTTACTGTACTGCATGGTTATACATGTAATTTATTGTGATAAACTGTAGCAAGTTATGAAAAAATTCCAAGAGACAAAAAATGTTTAGAAGGCCTTAATGCATACGTCTGAATTTTTAAAAAATTTTTAAATTACATATTTTTAAAGCGCTACAATTTCAAAGGGGGGTAGTTTTCCATGGTTTTCCGGAATAACTCGATGAAAACGCACTTTACAGACAAGTTGCAGATTAAAAAAAGTCTTGTATCTCAATATGCATTTTTCGAAAAATTCACAAAAGTAAAAACATCTTATTTTGGGCCAAAAAAGGCAAATTTATTGTTTCTCTTTCACTCCATAATCTATCCCTTCCAATCATTTCCTACTCTGATCTTTTTTCAACTCTTTTATTAACATGTCATTACAACCACATTGCACAAGGTTTCATCAAAATCCATTCATTAGCACTCAGATTAGCCCCCGTGACTAGACTATATGCTAACAGCAAATAAGCAAAGCAAACGAGGCCCGTCGATTATTCTTTTATCTAACTGCGCATGCGCTTACATCTGTCGTGACGATGGGCACAAATTGAAAATTTCTTAATTTAAATAATTAATTTCACTATTAAAATGACTTTAGATTGTAAAATAAAAAAATACGGGTCAAATAATATTTAATAAAATACTTGAATATAAAATTTTAAAAAAATGGTCAAGACTATTTTTTGCCACAACGGAGTACCCTACGTCTCTAATTTAATAATACGAATACACTACTGAAATCTAACCGCCAAAAGTTTAGCGCATGAGTAGAAGGCTCGCAGTACGCGAAGTGTTGGCCTAATTTTAATGCATGGGAGATATAAGAAGCTAGCAGTATTGGTTCTAATAAGTAGGTATATGGTCATTAATCGCAAATTGATATTACATAAAAAGATGAACTATAAATAAATGAGAATGAAAATTTCGGCATGTTTCAAAATAATTTTTATTTTCATATTTTTCTGTAAGTATCGAATATTTCACCAATTAAGTTATCCCCGATGTTGTCAGACGAGTACTTTGAAATTTCTATATAATGGTCCTGAAAATTTTTAATTTCAGTATATCAAAAGTATCTTTCCAATTATCTAGTGAAACCTACTTTCTCGTTTCAGAGTTAACTAAAATTGCTATAAATCATTGTATTTTTAATATTTGTATTCGATTTTATATTCTTCTAAATTATTATACAAATCAGATATTGTACATCTGGTAACTCTGTATTGAGCTCGGTATTGAGCACCCGATTATTTCCCAGACAGCACAGTATAATCTTAGAATATTCCTGAAATATACTCTTGAGAATAAAGAATCATTCTTAGAGTAAGCCGTGAATATATAAATTCTCCAGGGAATATTCTTAGAATCGGCCAATGCAAGGGCGGATCTGGACCTTGAGCTTGGGGGAGTAACACTGAAACACCCAAAATTTTTTTGAAGAGCGGGGGGGGAGAAATCCGAAAAAAAATTTTTTTCGTCCCAAAATTTTCTTGAAGGAGCGGGGAGGGAGAAATCCGAAAAAAAAATTTTTCATCCCGAAATTTTTTTGAAGGGGGCAAAAATCCGAAAAAATTTTCTCATCCTAAAAAATAAAATTTTAAAATGAAAATTTCTTGTTAAAATTTTTTAACAAAATTAACAAAAATCATAACATTTTAAAACAAAAGTTGATGATTTACAAAATCTTGGGGGGTAATTACCCCGTTACCCCCCCCATAAATCCGCGCCTGGGCTAATGGGAATATCCTACATAAACCTAGATGATTCCTTTAAGAATATTCACAAATTATTCCAAGAATAATCCAGAAATACTTATGTTTCAAACATATTCACAGCTTTTACCTGGAATATATATTTATATTCCTGGAATAATCTAGGTTTATATAGGCTATTCCCTTAGGCTGGTTTCAGAAATATTCCTGTGAGAATATATAGAGGCCCTCTGGTATACGTGAGTCACTTTTCGTAAAAGCAGAAATAAAACTAATACATCATCAAAATGCACCTGGATGAGGGAAACGCTCGCAATTGTTTACAGCAGCTCCTTCAGCTTGATATTTGGTTATCTTACTTTTCGATTTAAATAATTATATAAAAATTAAAATGTAAAATAATAACAGTAATCACCTAAAAACTTTCCACTCCTTGCATATTAGTGCCTTCTTCCTAAAAATTCTACAAACATGGGAAAATAGAATATTGAAAATATAATACTGAAGAATTATTTATTAAGTATTTAATGAACATATTTATATTTTGAATCTATCTTAAGACTAAACTTCTTTGTCAGTTTCATTGTTTCTAAAACAAAAGAAAACATTTTAGAGGAGGCATGTGAATTAAAACCAAATTAATGTCACCTACACATAGAATTTTTGCCACTCTACATAAAAAAAAATATTCAAATCGTGCAAAAAATAGAGAGTTACAGGCTTATTCCTCATTTAAGCAAGTATATATCCGAACGGTAAACAAATATATTATGTTGAATAATTACCTGTAACTGTTGCGAAAAGTGCTGTTTTGGAAAACACTTTTTTGTCTTTGTGTCCGTGTAAACTGTAAAGCTTGGCCTCACTCATTACTTTTCTCATAAAGCGGCATGAACATTCCTTATAATTTCACCACCCAATCTATCAATCTCAAAAAAAAAACAAACAAAGAATTAATATCTTTTTCCAAAAAATAATAGAGAAGATTGATTAAAACGAAAACTTGTAATAAAAGTTACTACAAATTATTTGTCCTTTGCCTCCAAGCATAGAGGTTTATCATTTGCTAGTCACATAATCTAGGAAAAGTATAGTAATTTTATGTGCGATAGCCCAGTTAAGTACATAATTTATCAATAATTCAATTTGAATTTTGATCGTGCTGCTGCACAAATGCTTGGCTAGAAGTAGTGCTCGATGAAAAATTTGTATAAGCAGTAAAACTAGCGCTACAATTAAAATTTTCGCAATATCGCTTTCCAATAAATTACTTTCAGTGCCACTATTTGAAACATTACTTCTAACAATAGTCTCTAAATGAACACTACTTATTAAGTTCGTGGTGCCTGCAGTACTATGATTAAAAGTTTGGGGAATTATTTTGACTGATGCTATCATAATTACTTTCTTGTAAATATGAAGAATTTGTTGGTAAGCTTCGGTTCAACTGTATAACTGTCTCTGATTTATATCATCATCAGTCTAATAGAGTTTTAGAGTTCTATTAACTTCTCTATGAAGCTGCGCCAGTACCAGTAGTATTTCTATCCCTGTTTCTTTTCATTTTAGTAAGAAAATGTACAAGTGGCGTGATGCCCTGTTAAATTTTCCCTATAAAAAAGATTAATGTACTTACTTATTGTTCATCAGTCACTTATCACTTATACTACACATAAAAACACTTAAGTATCTCAACAATAACAGACAAATGATTAAAGCACGTAAATTCTGATATTGAGGTTATGTTATGTTTCAATTTCAGTTTGGAGATGGTACGAAAGAACCGAACCACAGTTTAAAATAATACAGTTGGGTCACTTCCCCTCATTTTTGTCCACGACCCCCCACTCACGCTATCGACGCGTGGACTACACTCAGTAGCAACGGTGGTTTGTTGACATCGTGTTTCTAACCTAAACGCAAAATTAGGTTATTATTATATTTTGATTGCAAATAGTTAGAAACAGTTGTAAAAACCAATACTGATACTGATGGAAAATATCACTCTGCTCCTGGTTGTTCAAGCAGTACCTGTGCTAGAGTGATCGTTTAATTTTTTCCCGTTTTCCTAAAGTTGAACCAAGGTAAGTTAGTCACCAATTAGGCAATCCAACGACATGTCAAAATTATTTTTCAATATGGCGCTGAGGGCAAACATGGGGTTTATTTTAATTAACTCGCGGAAACGTAGCCAAGGCAACCGAAAAAAAACTCATTTAACGAATGAAAATAAAGGATTGCCGGATGTTTGCCCTCAGCGCCATGTTGGAAGTCACGTGGTTTGGATTGCCTAATAATGATTTTTTCCTGTTCTTTATCGAATTTTGTATTGAATGGACACTTTTTCAATAATTGTGCCCAGTACTCGTGTCAGCATTGATAATTTTTGTATCGATTTCTTCTAATTTAGTTAATAAGAGCCAAATAATAACAGCTACACGTTTTGCTATTTAAAGACCTGTTGTAGGTAAATAGAAAAGCAAATGTTTTTCATATCATTTTGTAGCCACACTTTTTAGTATTAAAAGAAAAAGTTTTTTACTTTGAACAGAAAATTTTATATATCTAGTTTAAATTCATAGATCATATTCAATAATCATGTCGTGAAGTGCATGGTTTCATTTAAATACTTTGACACATTTGAAAGCAGTAAACTGTGTTACCCATATGTACTTATAATTTTATTAATATAATTTGATATTTGCCAGGTTACTTGTGGAAACAATTCGTAGATAAATCTGAAGATAATAAATACAGTTCAGAAAAATGCTGTGTTCAACCATTTGGGTATGGAGTGTGCATTTCAAAAACGAGTATACAAGACGATTCATATAAAAATGATGCATTACCCTCATTGTTTCGTCTTGGTGAGTATACCTATTAAATAAATATAAAAATATGATTTGATGTTTTTGATGAGCACGATTATTTATTTCATAAGTAGGTATGTAGTAAAAAATAGAAAAAAATCATTATTCAGTTTGTAAAATATGGTTGTTATAATAATTTTCGTTTTCTAGAGAATTCATTTGTTCAACATTTGCAATATAAATATAAATAAAAAAGTGAACTACAATAATTTTTAGTTAAAAAATCATTTCGCTTTGTATTCTTATTTTCTATTTGTTAGTTACCTACTTAGGAACATATTGTTATTAAAAATAATGTTTTATTTTACAGAATAATCCATACAAAGTTAGGATGATCATCGTCTAATTACCTCAACGTCTCGTTTAGAAGATATAAGCCATCAAGTGTTGTTTTACTTTAGTAATAGGTACAAACTTGCTTTATGATCACTTGCAATTTGTACTCTCGTCTTTTATTGCATTTGTCACGTATGTAGGTAGGTAAATATAAATAGAAATATTTTTATTGATGGTTTCTCACTGTATTATATTATTATATATCCATCTATTATATTTTTCTTACTTATTTGTTAATCATTAGCAAATATAGAATTAATCTGTTATTAAATAATGTTTATAATATATTTATTGGAAATTTATGTGATTATAGTTTTCAATAGTTATTTATCTAACCCCGCTATGAAATATCAAATTTTAAATGCATTTTTGACGTTACGTAATGTCACATTTTTCATAACTGTCAGTTTCTAGTTTCATTACATAACTAGTGATGTAATGAATTTTTTTTTTCCTATTTTAGAGCGGGATTAGATCAAATTTTGTTAACGTTGTGCAAAAGTAATTTTATTTGGCTCATGTAATTTGCAAAACTCGCTCTCTTCGCTCGCTTGTTCTGGCAAATATTACATTCGTCAAATAAAATTAGTCTTTTTATAACTGGTTACGTAAATAACTATTATGTAACCAGTTATGAAAATTAATTTTTCATAATGTGTTAAGTACAAAATTTTATCTAATCCCACTTTAAAATAGAAAGGAAATGACAGAAATCAATACGTAAAAATTCATTACATCATTAGTTCAGTAATGAAATTGGAAACTGACAATTATGAAAAATGTGACGTTTCATAATGTCAAAAATGCATTTAAAATTTGACAATTCATAACAGGGGAGGAAATACAAATATTTTGAATAAAAATTTATTTAGGTACTTATTTAAGAGATGTTTTCTTAACAAATTTTTTAGGTCCCACTCTTAAAAAAAAACACTCAGATTTTACTTACTTTATTTTATAAATTATTTTGTTAACAGATAATTAATAAAATAACATAGCAGCATAAATTTACATAAATCTCAAAATACATAATTTTTTCCGTGCAAATTATTAAATAAATAAAAAATAACTAAGTCTAAAAGTTTATACATTTATGTTTGTTTGTAAGCAAATACTTATTTAATTTTAATTAACTAGCTATAAATCTACTATGTTTTATGTATAACCTACCATTAAACAAATTTGTGTGATTAAGATATGTTAGGAAAGTAACACAAGGTATCATTACTGTAAGAAGTTACAATTAAAAACTAATACAACAATTTGCTTAATTTTTCTTTTTCAAAAGATACCTATAACATTATTTTGTTATTACTATAAGTACAAAATGTATTTAAAATCATATATATCTCTCATCTTTCTCTTTGATTGCAGGCAGTATGTTTGTTTCTGAATATTTATTTTCTGAGGAATTTTTTGTCGAAACGTTAGCATGATTTAATGATATGTTAATTGCTTCTGTTATTTTAGTTGAGAAGCATAAAGAATCCTTCTCAATTGAAATATTACTTAAATTGTAATATATGAGATCGTTCACAATATTCCTATGTACTGTACCATTTAATTCAACATTGCAATTTCTTCTATAGGCATATTTTTCCCTAATAAATTATTCTAGATTTATTTTTATTCTTACCTTATTATCAGGTTAAAAAATCTGTAACTTTAAATGTTTATCGTTATTTTTGTGATCTGAAATATATTTGCCCTTCCACCTTTCGCACTTTGTCTATGCTCTCATTCTTCATAACAATTTTCTTCATGTCCTCCGATTTCATTCATCATGAACCCAAAATGTCCCAGCTGCTGATAAATCTGTAATATATTCCAACAGAAGTAAGGAAAAATGAACAATTATATAATTATAATGTTACATAACTAACTAAAAATAGATCTGTTTTGAACTTGACAAAATACACGAAGGATTATTTAGAGTTTAACAATGGATTTTTGTGAATGTTGCAAATTACCCTCAACTGATTGTTAATTTTGAAATAAAGCACCCAAAGCGAAAGGTTAATTCCTATGCAATATGGTGTACAGACATCGTCAATTAAATACTTAAGGGGAAACATGTCCACATAAATTAGACCATGAATATCTTGTAGTACAGATATGAAATATCGGTATTGTAGTGCAGTGGGCCAAAGCATGTAGGAGTACACTTGGCCACACGGTTTATTGTGTACTGGGTTTGATTCCCAGTTCCGATGCTTGCAATGTCGGTGGGTAATTTCTTTGGACTTGAAAGTTGTTTATATATGTATGTATATGTTTTATGCTTAATACTCAAAAAAATAGGAAGAAAATATAAAAAAAAAACACTAGGCAAATTAGACTATGAAGTACCGAAAGTACCTGGAGAATGAGATACCATAAAAAAAATTCCAGCGGTTGACTCTTTACCAAAGATGATTTTATGCTACTCCTAATATCTACCAAATGATGGCATAAGTCCACGAGATACTATTCAAAATAAAGACCAGGGATAAATAATTTTTAAAAACGTGATGAATTTTATTGAGCTGCGATTTACCGTATATATTATAGAAAGGGCAAAACATCAATATTTTTTTGGTCAATTTATATGTAAATTTAATTTTAATATTAATATATAAAATACTCCCATTACCAGATATTTTTGTACAATACACATACCTGGGCCACATTTCTTATTACTTCCATTACTCCTCAAGTAAGAATTTAGCCTTCGACATTATGATGTCATGATTTAAACTTCTGTAACAAAAAAAAATATTAAGATACGATTTTTGATGTCAAAATAGTGGTTTATTTATTTATCCATTAATAATAAATTTCTGTTATTTAAATTATTTAAGAATAAATTTAATAACATACCTGGTATAAGCTCAGTTTCCAATACAATTTTTAGAGTCCTACGAATTTCATTAATATTGTTTGATTCTTGCCTTTATAGTGTATATTGTGTAGCACCATGAGAATATTATTTATTGTTTTAAATATTCAAATTATTTGCATTTTGTATTCTGATTATTTACAACATAACCAACAAATTTGACAATCCACATTGACATTTCACCACAACAGGTCTAGTCTAGCACCTCTAGTTGCTCAATTTTAAAATTGGCGCGTTCCCCTACATGCGCGTGGACTACACTCACTCGTCCTGGACTAGACATAAAAAAACCAAACTAAGGTCCACCGAAGTCCATAATGAAAAAATAGAGTGGGTATACTGTATATTCCTCTACTGTGACCGAACCTGTTCTTTCGAAACCAGGGACATAATAAGAAGAGACTGGAAAAGTAGGCGTGGCACGTGGCCAGAACATATTCAAGCAACTAGTCCGCATGGGCGTCACTTGAACTTAACGTTACGGAATTTGCGAATATTTTAAAAATGTATACAGCAACATTTACTCCGTTTTTAAATATAATATAATTTATTACTGCTTCTACAGCAATTTGACTAATAGATTTGAGCTCAACTAATAATAGAACAGCAATAAAAAACAATATTCATTAATTAATTGTATCCCTCAAAGCAGTACTCCATTGCAAATCTTGGCAACTAGGGCCAACAAATGCACCCCCACTGCGTCCCTCGGGCGCTTATTGTATGTCCAAACAAACCGTACGTATACTGATTTGGGATTGCCCCTCTATACTTTAGACCTCGTTGTTCGAAACAGGTACGAGCTAACAGTTCCGCGGAACAGTTCTCAGATTTAGAAAATACTAGTTCCGACTCCGCTGGACTGTCATGCGTTTGAGCGGAGCACTGAGCACATGATAACGTTGTACCTTCGGACACGGAGCCGGAGTGGAGTGAGCAGATCAGACTTGCGGACTTTTTGGTATTGGTGGTAAGTGGTAGTATTTGTGTGGGATGTATATAATAATAATAAATTCTGTTTAATTAGTGTTAAGTATTACAAAAATGTAGCTCTAGCATTTTTTAATTCGAGGAGTTTTAGGAATAGTTTGAAGCATTAGGTGAATATTTTGACTTATTTCCATGTAACAATGAAATGAATTGAAGAAATGGTAAAACTTAGAAATGAAATACTCACGGTTCTAAATCGCATTACAAAACAAATTAAAAGTATATTAATTTATAAGACGCCTTCTACTCTTATTCATAGTTCAAATACTAGTTCATATCGGTTTTGATATACAAGACGTATTTTGTATTGACCGCTTTCTTTTCAAGAGCTTGGAGCTCTGGAGATTTCAAAATCAAAACATTGAATGGACATGTCAGTCAACATGTCAGTTTTCAACGTTCATCAACCAATCAGCATTCTTGTTTCAAAAAAATCAGGACTCCAAGCACTTGAAAAGAAAGCGGTGTCATTATGGAGCATATGGAGCTGCGAGTGCGAAAGAACGGGCAATCACTAATGCCGGACTCGGAGCAGGTCGGAATTGGAACAGGTTTTTGAAACAGGTATACTTTTTTACCCGGAACAGTTCCGACCTGTTCCGAGAAAAATCCACTCAGTACCATCCCTATTTCAGTTCAGTTCAATTGGATCAAATTACGTCTTCATGCTTTTCAGATTATTCTGAGAATAAACTAAGAAGTATATTCCTAAGTGAATATTATTAGTATATTTAATGAGCACATTGCAGGTATACACATAAAGAATATTTCTGGAATATGCTGTGAGCACGTATATACAGTGTGTCCCAGGATAGATGTAACAAGAGGTGTAATGGACCAAAAATTTTGGAATTTTGGAATGGTATTTGGGGATTGAGTCCTGCTTGTTATAAAACTAAAGTATACCAAAAATGACTTGATTTGGTGTTCTACAGGGTGTTTTATAAGCAAAGTTGTAAGAATCACCACTAATAAAATACCTTTATTTTTCAAAATATGAAAAAATTCCATTAAGAAAAGTTATTTAGAATGCAATTTTATACCTCTATACCAAATTTCAGGAATATAAAATTATTTTTTTGGAACTTACCATTTTTTGCGAATTAAGAGTTGAATTCATATTTAAAGTTGTGTAGGAGCAAATGTTAATCACCTCAAAAAGTAGGCTATTGGTAAATAAAAAATTGAATATACGAGATGTAAGAAGGTATAATGTTAATCAAACTAATTGTAAAACAAGAAAATTACAGAAAGATTAATGAGGTTTCAAAAAAGTAATTTTATATTCCTGAAATTTGGTATAGAGGTATGAAATTGCATTCTAAATAACTTTTCTTAGTGGAATTTTTTCATATTTTGAAAAATAAAGGTACTTTATTAGTGGTGATTTTTACAACTTTGCTTATAAAACACCTTGTAGAACACCAAATAAAGTCATTTTTGGTATACTTTAGTTTTACAACAAGCAGGACTCAATCCCCAAATACCATTCCAAAATTCCAAAATTTTTGGTCCATTACACCTCTTGTTACATCTATCCTGGGACACACTGTATTCTAAGAATGTTCTAGAATTATTCGGATTATATATATTCTTCTTGGTACATTTACAGATTATTCTTAGAATATCTGGTGCTGTCTGGGTTGTTGTTCTCTTCCAGAAGGCAGCGATTTCGATGCGCGCTTAGAAATGCGCGAATCTTCCCCTTTCTTCAAAGATTCCATTCTGATTGTTTAGTGTTCTGTGGTTAACAACAACAAGAAGAAGAAGACTTGTTTCATTACGAGATTACGAGGTTATGTGTTATGTGACGAAATGACAGATATTTATATTTTAAACATATTTATTTGTTCCGTGTTATAAACATAATAAAGCGTTGTGATTTTTTTCTATTAGTACTATTCAGTTGTGACCACTCAGAACAGTAATTTTAATCTATACGATCTTATTAACATTATTCTTCAACATGGCACATTACAAAGGGGCTGCAAGTGAGGCTGGCAGAGCTATGCAGCTTATGAAGAAAAGAGAAAAAGAAATGCAGGACTTAGAATTGCGAAAGAAAAGGATCGAAGAGGATTTAAAACTTAACAACATTGAAAATAAATTTGCAACACATTACGATGCAGTGGAACAGCAACTTAAAGTTTGTTTATTAGATAATTATAGTAGTGTATTTGTGTATTATATTTTTTCATTTTTTTAGAGTTCAACTATTGGTCTCGTTACGCTTGATGAGATGAAAGCCAAGCAAGAAAATATCGTGAAAGAAAGAGAAAAAAAGTTGGCCCAGAAGCAAGCTGAAAAGGAGCGTGAAAAGCAAAGACAGTTGGAAGCTAAACAAGCAGAGAAAAACAAGCAAAAGAAACAGGTATTGTTTTGGAGAGCACTGGTCTTTTCTAGGGAACAAGGTACAATGGGCCGATAGTCCTGAGTACTCCAGATCTTCGGATCTGCTAGCATTTTTTAGTTGTCTAATCAATTATGACTAATGCTTAATCAATCATATACAGGGTGATTTACCACAATATGCGGAAAATTTGTCAGTAGGTTGTCCCCAACGAAAGGAGTTAAAAAAATGAAAGATTAAGAAAATATTATCAAAAAAATTACTTAATTTTTTTGTAGAAATGCGCTGCCTATGACTAACCAATCTGACGTAACGTAGTGCAACCATATCACTTCCCCTCCCCCTTTATCAGACTTGGGACTGACAGCAAAGCTGGCGGGGTTAGAAGTGACTTTTTGGATTTAATCACACTACAAAAATAGCAAAAATTAAAATGATTTTTGTACACCTTGGCACAGCACAAAACTTAAAAGTAATGAAAAGTCAAAGAAAATGTTCGAATGCATTTCATTCAATGCACGGTTCTAAGCGCAGAATGGCATATTGAACGGTATCGATCTACGAATACAATTTAATATTTAATGGTACGCTCTAACTGGAAGTCGGGAAGGCAATAAACACACTAACTCTATGTCAGTAAACTCTTATACTACGTACCTGCAATGGACCCGATCGTTGAAGTTCGTAATAAGATAGAAAGAGACAGATACCAGTCACGATTGCGTGTTGGCCAAATTCGATTTGCCTTACTTTTATTTGAAGGACGGATCCGTTGCAGGTGCATAGTTCATTGCTTTATGCACACTGACCTAGACAACAACAGTAGCGTATCTTTGCAAGTTTTAATGCCAGAAAATATATTAAATTACCTCGGATCACTCCAAAATTTTGCAGGGGCTTTCCCACATAGACGACTAATACACCATTTTATTTTTCGCATGTTGTATAAGTCATGACTACTTGGTTAGTCATTAGTTATGGATATTCCGATTGATGATTATCTAGTCATTAGTTGTAGATGTTCTGATTGATGATTAATTAGTCTTAGTCTTGATTAAGGATAAATTTATTTATTAGTTATGACTGATGATATATGCATTGACCAGTGGCGGCTGGTGAAATTTCAATTTTTTTTTTCTCGTCTGTGGCGCATGGGACCCATACGAAATATGGGAAATAACATCTAGAGAAACACTTCTCTAACGACCACTCAATAATTTTGAAAAAGCAGTTTGCGAAAAAAGAAAATTCCTGTTTAATTAATTTATTTTTTTTTATATACATTTGACTTTTCATAAAAATACGATAGGTTTTGGAGTTTATGAAAATATTTTCATTATTAACTGAGATACGAATTGAAATGTTGTAATTTATTAGAGACAACATTATATAATGGTACCAGACTATTGAAAAGTAAAAAAAAATTTTTTTTGATTTTCGCACCAGTAAAAAAAAAATTTTTTTCTGTAGTTTTCAATAGTTTAGTACCATTCCATAAAGCTGTCTTTAACAGCCTACCAAAAAATTTTTTCAATCGGTTCGGGGATGTAACATATTTTCGAATTACGTTCACGGAACCGCCCATCTTAAGTTGATAATGAAAATATTTTCATAAACTCCAAAACTTGTTGCTGTATTTTTATGAAAAGTGAAATGTATATAAAAAAAAAAAATTAAACAGGAGTTCCTAGACCAGGGGGCAACCGAATTTTAAAAAAAAATTTCACAAACTGCTTTTTCAAAATTTTTGAAATGCTTCTCTAGATGTTATTTCCTATATTTCGTACAGGTCTCATGCGCCACAGACGAGAAAAAAAAAATTGAAATTTGACCAGCCGCCACTGGCATTGACTAATTTCTTATCCATATTTTAAAAGTAGGAAAATATCTCGGTGATTTCTTTTCGCTCCCTTTCAAGAAAAAGGTTGGTTTTTCTGTTGCTATATCTGTATATCCGTGAACAATTTGAAAAAACGAACGAAAGATAGAACTAGGTATTTTATTAAATATAATATTGTGGCAGTAATAAAGTAAGCATGGCACCTTGAAGACACAATTGGGTTTTTGACGAATTTTCAAAAATGGTGAAATATAATAGTTGAGGCATTAATTTAGTTAAGTATATGTTTAATTTGAAAGAAAAATTCTAAGCATAACATATTAAAATAAATTATTGAAGTTCGACTATTTGAATGTACCACGAAAACAGAAGTGACATCATAACGGCAATTAGATGTGAAGTTATATGCAGAACAGAAGAAAAGGAACGAGTTGACATTGTTGGCAATAAAGAAAATAACCTCAAAAATTGAATTTGCCATTTAATTAGAAGTTTTTAGCGTTTGGTATTTATTTTCGTTCAAAATGACTGAGACAGGATTTATAAAAGCCAATTCTGATATTTTACCTTTTATAGATATATTTATGGTTAGCAAATTTTTAAAAAGAGATGATCGTTTTAGCATTGCAGAGGTTAGAGGTGCATAAGCCGCGAGGTATGTTACAGCTATAGTTTTGATTATAAATATTAGAAAAACAGTTAACCATTCATTTTTATGTTTACCATTCATTACTGGAACACTGAAGAAGAGTTTTTTCAGTGAATTGATGGTATTATTTACACAGTACGGCACAAAACACCACTTAAACTTAGATTTATCCATAACTTTATGCCGCTAAAATAAACGGAAATATAACCTAGAAACATCAATTGAATTTGACATTAGGTTTGTTCACATAGTCTGAACTACTGCATCAGTGTAAATAATAGAAGGAGACTTTATGTTTAGTACGTAACCTAAAAAATACTGTATCGGATAAAACCCTAATGATGTCCTACTATGGTTGCATCCACTCCAAACTGTCTTATGCCATTCTTAACTGGGGCCACTCCCCTCACTCAGTCAATATTTTTAAATTACAACGAAGATGTATCAGAATTATAGCTGGGCTAAAATATCGCGACTGCTGCAGAGAACAATTCAAAACCCTTGGTATACTCACCATACCATGTGTTTATATTGCAGAATGTTTAATGTATATTAATTTTCACCTATTTCAAAAACATAGTGATATCCGTCAACACCTAACTAGAAACAATAATCAAATAAAACTAAATTTTCATAGATTATCAAGAACCAGAGATGGCACTACCTATCACTGTATACATTTTTTTAATGTTTTACCAGAGGAATTAAAAACCTCACCATTTAACATCTATAAATACAAAATTAAATCATACCTAAAGAAAAAAGCTTTCTACTACTTTGAGGAGTACCTCGTCGACGATTTTACAGATATGCTGGCTCTCAATATAATTTAATATATATTATAAGATGCTAGTATTGTGTATGTTCTATATATGATTTTGTTGCATTAAGTGTATTTTTTATGTTTCTGTCTTCCGTTATATATTAATTTTGATGTAGATTTTAACTATTTTTCAATGTAAATTTTATGTATTTTAATGTAATTTTATCCTCAGACTATTCGTATACCCTTTGACCTGTGTAAACACTGTTTTTGTGTATAAACATCAATAAATTATCTATCTAGCTATCTATCTATCTATACATAAGTTGAAGAGCATTGGTGCATATAGTGTGGGGTTTTTGAACAAACTTATTAAATATAGTGTCAAATTCAATTGACGTTATTCTCTTTTTACTTCCACGTCCAGTGGAAGTATAGTAACGACACAAAAATTTTAAAAAATTTTTATTGTCCAAATAGGCTTAAAATGTCATGAAATGTCGAGATTTTAAGTTTGAGCGAAAAAAAATTTCTGTCTGTCTGTCGGTCTGTCTGTCGGTCTGTAACTTTTTTTTGTGCGCACGTTTACTCTGGAACCGTTTAAGATATTGACTTGAAATTTGGTACACGTATGTACTTTAACGAGATCTAGAACTAGATTATATTTTCATCTTGTTCCGTCGAAGGGTTGGGGGGTAAATTGGGGTAAATTTGGGGTAAATTGGGGTAAATTTGGGGTAAATGGGTAAATCAAGCAGGTAAGAGTCCATGAAATTGGTATTTAGTATATACAAGAGAAGCTAAGGTCTCAAAAAAATTTTTGGCATTAACCACCCCCTTATTAAAGGGGATGAAAAAAAATTGTGATTTAGTGTATGTACAGGAACCAGAAACCTCAAAATATTTTTTTACTTCATCCACCCCCCACTACCACCCCCTATCACCACCCCCACCCCACTACCGATGTGGGGTATCGTTTTATGGGTTTTTGGGGTAGAGGATTTCAAATATTATATTATTAAAGTTCCATAAACAATTATTTTCACATACAAACTTTTTTCGTTGTGAGTGACTTGGATAGAGAATCTGGATGTGGAAGTAGTGATTCCTTGGGCAGCGGTTTTTTTTCCGTCGCTATCAACAGTTTATAACTTCGTATCCTTTTTTGTCTGCAGACTGCCGTTATGTTGTCACCTCCGTTTTAGATGCGTGTATTTTTAAAATTGATATTGTAATATTATAAGACTTTATTTTCAACTTTTACATGTTTCCAATGACTTTTTATGAAGAAATGTTATCGTTAAACACAGATTCTATTAAAATTTTAATTTAGTGCAACAACCCAATTAAAAAATTAATTCTTTTTTCTTATAAATAATAACTATTCATGATCTTAATAACTTGATTAACTGAAATAAAAGAAAATGTATTTTCTTTAACAAAAGACATAATAGTGTATTTCGATTTTCTTCTCCGTATGTATATTTTCGATTACCCGCATACCGAATTTAAAAATCAAGGGCTGCCAAAGTTGAATATTTTTGTAGAAATCTTGAGCCATCGGCTTTATGTACAGCCTTTTTAGCTGTTTTTTAATCATAATATGTTCAGAGCATTTATATTTTCTTCTCCATATGTATATTTTCGTTTACCTGCATCTCCATTTTAAGAAAAAAGGACTGCCAAAGTTGAACATTATTGTGGGAATCTTGAATCATTGGCTGTATGTACACACTTTTTAGTTATTTTTTAATCATAATATATTTCGGTTATCTATGTTCCGATTTTAAGATTCAAGGGTTGCCAAAGTGGAATATTTTTGTGGGAATCTTGAATTATGTTAATACTTTTTAGTTTATTTTTAATCCTGACATTGAGAGTTTTTAGTGGCTCGTAATTATTCAGTATTTGCAAAATATTTTAGCCACTGAAAAAATTCGCGATTTGGTACTTCTGAAGTGTTGCTTGAATTTGCCGCGTTGAATTCCAGATGTGTTAGTGCTTCTATTGCTGCATTAGAGATTCCTCAAATGAAAAAGTAAAAAATGCGAAAATCGTGTACCCACGCTTTCCAAAAAACACAGTACAATGGGTTTAAAGTCTTAAAGCCTATAAGTATTTTTTTTTTCGATTTCAGTTTATAAGCCGTACAAAACTTTGAAACGATTTATAGTTTTATGTTGGTCACCTGGTTAAAACACCGTTTTATTCATTTAAAATTTCATGAAAACATGAACAATTGTTTACAGATTATAATACATATGCTTAATGAATGAAATAAACTTTTACTGTACCTATGTTTATACTTCATTAATTAGATGCAGTATTTTCCATAGATATGATTCGAATTTTAGTAAAACAAAACCAAAAAAACTAATTTTGCTACTACTTAGTTGTGACTAATTTAGTCAGTCAACTTCAGTATGACTAAAAATTTAATCGACTAATGCCCATCTCTGATTTATATTAATAAAAAAAATAAGGTATTGTTTTAAGACTAAAAAGACAGTTAAATCTTATATTTATTAAAATTAAAGTGTATGTTTGTTGCTTTGAGGATACTTTCTGCTCCACTTTTAAAAACACTGTTTAAATGGTAAAGTTAGGTTTTTTTAAAGGTAATTTTGAAATATTTTCAAGAACCAGTTTTCTTCCATCTTTATTCTGAATAGTTAATAGTCAATATATTAATATTAGGATTTTTTGTGATAATATAGGTACTGTAGTATATATACTAGGTCAGTATCACCGGACAAACTAGTGCTATGTTTAAGGCCATTTTACAACCTACATCTCCCTTTTTATTATGTTTATTGTATCGATAATGAATATTTGAATATTACCGCTGCTTTTTACAAGCATAAGAATTCCTCTCTGCGCCGGTGGCTCAAAGACATTCCATGTGTTTTTTATCTATGCGTAGTTAATAAGGCCGTCTCTTACCTATCATAGTGTTGTCAATGGGTGTCATTTATCTAATTTTAAGGTAAATTTATAGAAAAAGTAATAAAACAGGATTCGATGATTGAGGTGATGAAATTTTAATTGAAATGAAATTAACCTTTATTAAATGAATTAGTGCAGTGCTTAACAAATTTTCATTATAATAAATAAAGAATGGTAATTTTTTTCTCAATTTCAAAATACATTTATGGCAGACACTAAATTACTGATATCAGTGACATATTTTCAATAAAAACTCAAAGAGCTTCAAACAAAAGATCTGGACGGCCTAATTTTTCTCATAAAACATATGGAATAATTGTGATGTTTGTAAAAAAGTGCTAAAATGGCATTGACTAAATTAATATTAGATGTCATTTAGAGTTTTCAATTAAAAACTGATTAAACAGGGTAAAAGTAAAACTGTTTTATTTTTAAATGACAACTGAAAGGAAAGTTGTAACACTCTAAAACTCACATCAGTGACACGATAAGTTAGCACGATATCCCGTCTTCTGTTTATAGTTGTACTGTGTACACTGAAAACAATGCCTATTTCCAATTCATTTTAAATACAAAAATTGACTAGGATTATAAGAATTTTTTACTTCTTTTGGGCCAATATATCATCGTGCAAAATATTCGTGCACTGCAGACACCCTGCATACTGGGTGAGAGCGATATCACTTTTGCCCTTTGTTTTTTAAGGTATCAAAATGAAACTCGGCATAGTTAATATAAACGTAAAATGCCAAATATTGACGTATTTGGAGATTTTTTCTATTGTATTGTTTGCTTTACCAACAAGTTTGTTAAAAGACATCTAGACTTTTTTCTACGGAAGTAGAGCTGTACAAAACCAGAAAATAACAATCTCCTACGTCTGCATTTTTTTAATGACTAGCTTTTTCATTATTAAAAGTTTGTACGATGTCTTGTAAGGCATCTCTTTTATTAAGCTGTAAAAAATTATAAGCTGTTTTAAACCACGTGCTTACCTAAAAATAGTAACACAAATTAGAAAATGAGTTGTTCAAAATGCAAAAAGATTATCCCAGATCAAAAGTTACTATATCAATGTGATCTATGCCAAAAATATGTTTGTAATGAATGTTCAGCATTGACAACAACAGAAGATCGATGTATGGGACTAACGAAGCAAAGAAAACTAAAATTCTTTTGTCCAGAATGTGAGAAACACACACTGGTCTATACAGAATGTATCGAAAACAATGAGAGACTCCACCAAGAAAACCAAAAATTGTACAAACAACTTCTAGAAGCCCAAAATAAACCAAATAATACAGAAGATATGATAAAAAGCTTCAGGCAGAAATGCAAGTAGCTCTTATAGAAACTATTGAAAAACTAATAACAAAAGAAATTAGCCAAGTAAAAGAGGAAATAAATAACCTTACAGAAAGTAACAAGGACTTAGTGAAACTATTCTCTGAAGCTCCCTCGAACATTGTCATGAAACCCATTTCTTTACTTAACAATATAGTTGAACTACAAAATCATGACCAGAACAGAGCAAACAACCTATGGATGGAAAATGTTTCGAGCAATCGACAAAATCACCAAAAAAATAAACCAAACAACAGTAACAGGACTGAAACTATAGAAATGAGGAAGGAAAAACCTGTATTCAAACAACAGGCGAAAGCTACAAGGGCTCAAGATGCAATTAAAAATGTATCACTCTCTCCAAGACGAGATAAAAATTCAAAAATCAATGCAAACGTGAATAATGAGCAACCAGTAACACAGCCCGTTGCTACCTGGGCACAGATAACACAAACTAATGCAAGAGAAAATATCACAGTAAATTCGAAATCGTGTCCACAGATGGCTTTACAGTCTTCCATACTATCAGAAAATAATAAAGAAAGACAAGAAGAAATAGTAAAAAATAGACCTAAAAGGAAAATATTTATAGATAGCGGAGAAACTGAAGATGATGAGACATTTATTGGAAGAGATCAGGATGGAAAAAAAGCATGGCTTTTTGTATCGAGAGTTCCGGATAAAGTTGATGAAAATATAATAAAAAGCTACATAAAACGTAAATTAAATATTGAAAAGGAAGATGAAATTTTTGTAAAACATTCCAACAAAAATTGAAAATGAGAGACCAAACAGCAGATGTTTTCAAGTTGGAATCAACTTCGATTTTATTGACACAGTTTATGACAATAAATTCTGGCCGAAAAAAAGTTGCATTTGAGCGCTATAAATTTAAAAGAAATAAACACATGGTGGACAACAAAAACTCTGATGAAACAACTAGTACTTTTTTAGGAGTTCAGGGAACATAAGAAGCATTTGTGAACATAAACCAAAAGTTAAAGCCAACAACAAAAAAACTATTAATACTCAAAATTATAATATTAACATATTCCATTTGAATATACAATGTATAACAAATAAACTTAATGAAATTGAAGCCTTTTTAGAGGGACATAAAGATAAATATGACTTCTTACTTTTCAATGAGCATTAGTGTATAAAAGAAGAGATAAAATCTGTAAGTATACAAAATTATAATTTAGCTTCTGAATTTAGCAGGTCTATACACAGACATGGAGGAGTAGCAATATTTGCTGCAAAGAAATTCAAAGGACTTTCTCTTGTACCAGTAACTAAATTATCAGTTGAGATACATTGTGAGATAACAGGTTTTGAAATGGATAATGTTATACTCGTGACAACATATAGGTCGCCTACTGGAGATCTGGAACTATTTTTAGAAAAAATGACTGCTGCCTCAAATATTGTTACAACTCGAAATAAGGTGATATTTGTCTTGGGTGACTTTAATATACATTTCCGCAAAGAAAATGATAAGAGCACAAAATTAGTTGTAGATTTATTTAAATCTTTCGGGCTCCTACCCACAAATAATAAAAATACACGAAATGGACATTGTCTCGATAATATCTTCTCAAATATCAGCTTAAAGAATACAGTACAAATCATTGATACAAAACTATCTGATCACGAGGGTATTCATCTACAAAGTTACATTAAATGTAAACATTATTTAAGGAGAATAACATACAGACCGATAAACAACAACGGATTGGTAATGTTAAATAATCTTTTAGAAACAGTAGACTGACATTTCATACTAGACACATCATTTGAATTAAACGACAAATTTGAACTATTCATTAATATCATTAACAACGCGATAGAAACTGTTTTTCCAGTTAAAACAAAATTGGACAACAATGGTCAGACTCTTAACATAAACTGGTTTAATGATGAACTACGTCATATGAGAAACCAATTACATTTTTTACAAGACTTCTGTAAAATAAATCCGACTGAAGAAAATAAAACTCTAATGAAACAACATAAATATAAATACCACCGTGAGTTGTCGAAAGCCAAAAAAACTGCCCATGATAATTATATATCGAGTCACGGAAATCCACAGCAGGCCATGTGGAAAATATTAAACTCTCATAAGACAAATAACAGACAACTTACTGATAACATATCACCAAATAACTTTGATGATTTTTTTGTTAATGTAGCAAATAATATTGTAAATGAACTCCCCCAAAGTAATCATAACTATTCAGAATTTCTGACAGAGGCGGTAAATAAAGATCAATTCTTCTTTCGAGAGGTATCATGTGACTATGTCGCCAATATTATAGATAATCTAAAAAATAAGCAAAGTATGATCTAAATTCAAAAATCTTAAAATCAATTAAATTGTCTATCTTGGTCCCGCTGACATCTCTTTTGAACCAATGTATAAGTGATAATGTATTCCCAAAGTCGTTGAAAGTCTCTAAAGTCGTGCCAGTATATAAGAAAAATAATATAGATGAACCCTCCAACCATAGACCCATATCTGTCATACCTTACTTTGCAAAAATTTTAGAAACCATATTAAAAATTCAAATGGCTGATTATCTTGAGGCAAACAATCTATTTAATCCTAATCAGTTTGGCTTCAGAACCAAACGTACTACGACAATGGCGATTGACGAACTAACAACTATCATAAATCAAGCTTTTGAAGAGGGAAAGTTTACATGTTCTGTGTTTCTGGACTTATCAAAGGCTTTTGATTGTGTGTCCCATCAAATATTAATTAACAAACTGGATTATTATGGTTTTTCTAACAGTAGCAAACTTCTGTTAGAATCCTACCTTAGTGAAAGAAGCCAATACGTCCTCTATAATGGATTGAAGTCTGACCTACTTAACATCGAGTCCGGAGTCCCGCAAGGCTCAGTTCTGGGCCCCACTCTATTTTTAATATATATAAACGACCTTCCAAATTCTATAATAGACTCTTTATTAATAATGTTTGCTGACGACTGTAACATAACTGATTGTAACTCGGACCTGTCAATTTTGTTAGATGAGATCGATCTAACACAAGCAGTTGCTCAAAACGTTTATTTCCAATAAATTAAGTCTAAATACCTCAAAAACAGAAACAATGATCTTTTTACTGCGAAATATACATAATTTTAACAATCCCGACTCTGTTAAATTTTTGGGTCTATATCTAGATTCTAAATTAACATGGGACCAACATACCACTTATGTTAGCAGCAAAATATCTAAAAACATATACCTGCTTAGAAGTTTGTCTAGCAGTGTATCTCAACAAACTCTCCTCACTGCTTATCATAGCCTTATCCACTCGGTGATATCGTATGGCATTCTTGTATGGGGGCATGCTGCTTCCCGTGACGATGTTTTTAGAGTACAAAGAAGGGCTGTACGAATCATTGGTGGGTTAAAATACAGGCAAGATTGTAAAGATGCTTTTATAAAATTAAACATAATGACATTACCATCGGTCTATATACTGCAGTGTCTTTTATACATCAAAGCGAATGAAGCAATGCATCTAAGGAGAGGTCAAATACACTCGCATTTTACAAGAAATGTGAATAACCTGAATGTAAATTATTTGAGACTCAATAAAACCAGGGACGGAACTGGTTATTATTGTATTAAATACTTTAATACATTGCCTCAAACTATACAAACATTACCCGAAAGGGAATTTAAATGTAGAATAAAAAAATTTCTCCTGTCAAAGGCATTTTATAGTGATTTAGAATTTTTAAACAGTAATTTAAGCCTTATTTAAATAATACATTGTATATTTATAAGAAATTCTACCATTAAAAAAAAAATTATTTTATATTTTAACATTATACCATACATTGTTATTTATTACAACTAATTTCATGTCTCAGTTTTTTTTACATATTACTGTGTTGTTCTTTTGACTTGTGTATATATTTTTGTATCTTTAACATCAATAAATTATGTCTATGTCTATGTCTAAGCACATTGATTGCAAAAAACGCTGTGTCGCAACCGCTAATGGCGTTTGCAAATAATATTGTTTCTTTACAAAGTATTATTAATTTTAGGAAAAAAAAAATGTAGAGACGTTTTTGGTAGAGATAAGGAATAATTTTGTAGAGATAATCTAAACTAAAGAAATAAATAAAGAAAACTTCAATATGGGGGTGGAAACGATGTTCTAGGGGATGGAGCACACTATTTAGGAGTGGGAACTTTTCCGTTTAATAATATTTATGGTATCCTCATTATTTCTACCAATTTTTTAAACTTTATGAATTTTGTCCGATATATTACGATTTTAACTGTTATATTACTGAATTAATATTATAAATTCTCAAACAAACAATTTTTGTTTTTCATGGCTTACTTTAAAAATAATTTATACTATTTTTCAATCATAATGAAGAACAGTTTTTTTGAGTTTAATACGCAGTGGATTTTGGGTTTAAAAATACTGTTGGATTGGTCTTGATAAATTGTATTTAACTGAGAGGGTGCTGCAGAATACATAGTAACCTTAAAAACCACGAATAGACAAGCAATTATTGTACTCCGCATTAACTGAACTGGATTGTTTGTTAATAAAATTTCTTACAACTGTCAAACAATTTTCGCTTTTGGTGGCTTACTTTCAAAATCATTTATGCTATTTTTCTATCATAATCAAAAACAAATAATATAGTACAGTCAATAGGTAGATTCTTGGTCCGAATAAGTGCGGGAGTTTTGAAACTTTGGTAATTTGTAGATTTCATGCTCTGAATCAAATAAGAAAAAATGTAAAGTGTGATCTCAGCTGCCGGCGCCGCCATATTGAAAAAATGGCGCCCAAAAATAGTTTTTTTTAAATATCTCGCTTCAGGTGCCTCATACGGCAAAAAATGTTCTTATGAAAATAATAGAGCATTAAATTTTTCTACAAAATATGTCTCATACATTTTTTTGTTAAACTGAATAGTTTCGGTGCAGCAACCGATCGAAGTCGAGCATTCTTGACAAAATTATGATTTTTTGTAATTTCTCAATTTATTGTGACTTTTATGAAGGAGTGTTTTTGTGTTGAGACAAAATTTGTTTTCATACCTGAAAATCCTATAATATAGTTGATTTTACTTGTCTGCTATGCATAGCTCTAATGTTCAATACTCGTTTCCACACCACCTTGAGGTAGAGTATATGGCCCCCTTTTTTTATGTGGTTGTCCCCTATAGGCCTAATCCACGACTAGCCTGCTTCTTGAGGCGTTTTAGGTGCTTGATGTCGAAGGTTCATTGTAGTCTTCAACAATACTTTCTTCGGAAATTGCTTCCGTTGGGCTTTCCACTGATTCTACGTATTGATTGTTCTCATTGCTTGCGAGAAATGTTTCGACTGGAGAGTCAACTTCTTCGTCGTCATGAAGCTCGTCGACTGTTGCTGGTGCATTGTTGCAGCTTTGTACGTTACAAAATTTGCAATTTACAGAACATTTGAACCCTACATTTACAGGAAAGAAATTTAAGTAGCTTTCCAGAAGCAGGATATTTCAGCATTGTTACTGGTGTAAGCCCAGCTTTGCTCTGTTTCCAACCCCATTCTTCAACATTTTTACAAACCCCCTGCCACTCCTAGACTTGATAATACGTCCTGTAGAGTTGGGTAGTAACTCGTATGATTCGTATCATTGAATCGAATCCTGGCAGTGATTCGAATGGTACAAATCCCACAAAAGCAAAAGATTCGTATATTTCCTATCGATGTTGTAACCGTATCCGTTTGTACAATCAAGACAGTTCGGATTCTTGAAAGAATATTTCAGTACGAATTTTTTCTTGATACGGATTCGTTTGGTACGAATCCTTAAAAAGAGTCGAATCGCCCAACTCTAACGTCCTGAATGAATGCTATAGGGGACAACCACGTAAAAAAAAGCGCCATATATTCTACCTCAAGGTGGTGTGGAAATGAGTATTGAACACCGAGTTATACGTAGCAGACAAGTAAACTCAACTATATTTGAGGTATGAAAACAAATTTTGTCTTAACACAAAAATACTCCTTCATAAAAGTCGCACTAAATTGAAAAATTACAAAAAATCATAATTTTGTCAAGAATGCTTGACTTCGATCGGATGCTGCACTGAAACTATGTATAGGACAAAAATGTATAGGACATATTTTGTAGAAAATTTAATGCTCTTTTATTTGCATAAGAACATTTTTTGCCGTATGAGGCACCTGAACCGAGATATTTAAAAGAAACTTTTTGTGCGCCATTTTTTCAATATGGCAGCGCCGGAGGCTGAGATCACATTTTGCGTTTTCTCTTACTTCATTCAGGGCATTGAAATCTACAAATTCCCAAAGTTTCAAAACTCCCGCGCTTATTCGGACTAAACCCCATGATTTATGCTCTCACCATATAACGTTTGCAAATTCGCCTCAACGTTTTTTAAAAATAAAGTATAATGAACAAAATATTGCACCGACTAGCTCATCGATCATTTTATACTTTTGTTAAAAAAGGTACTGCTTTAAAGGTTTAGAAATAAAACTCTAATTAGTTAATAACAAAAAATATATATTATTAAATATTGCAACGAGCACAAGACTCACAGGTTGCGAGTGAAAAAAGGAAATATCGCTTTTACCATAAAGAGACAAAAACACAATATATTAACATAATGCCAATAAGATAACCAAAGTATACAAAAATATTAACAATGGCCGGCCGACCTGAAGAAACTCGTATAATCATAAAGTTAATTTACTCATTCATTAAACAAAAGTAACTAATAAACATGTATCAGAAAAGTTAAGTACAAAAAATGTAAATAAAAAAAAAAAACTTTAACAGTTACATACAAAATCGGCAGACATCATCGTCTGCGTATGGAACCAGGGTTGGCATGTTTAAAACAAAATGTTTTAAACAAAGTGTTTAAAACATGTTTAAAACATCGCACTGTGTTTCAAACAAATGTTTAAAACATATTTAATACAAAATACTATGTTTTAAACAACTGTTTAAAACATTTTAAAACACAGTGCCATGTTTTAAATAAATGTATTATTTTGGAGTTTGTGGAAAAGCAAGAAAAGTGCCGATGATGGTCCATTCCGATATAGTGGTCACGTGCGCTAAACTGAGCATTTTATTTGCAGAGCACTGTAAAATCCGTTTAAGAGCGCCATCTAACATCAACTAGTAGTAGCAGACATAGTGTGCCTGACACCATTTAATTTTAATTGAATATAGTTTTAAACGTTTTAAACCTGTTTTAAACATACCATTTAAAACTAAAAAAAACCTGTTTTAAACAAAAAAAACTGTTCAAAATAAAAAAAACTGTTTTTGTTTTGTTTAAAACGAAAAAAACTGTTTTTTTTCCAACCCTGTATGGAACAAAAGCTTTTCACACATAAACACCAGGACAACAGTTTGTGTCATGAGCAGTGATAAAAGTTAAATTACTTTTACTCAAAAACAAAAGATAATGAAATCTTTACGCGGACACTACACAAATAACCACCGCTGGATATAGAGTAAGTTGTAGAAAACTGATGCAACAGGTCTCTGGCCAATGGATGAAGAAAAACGTACTTACAGAAGTCGAATCTTAAATACGAAGCACTTTACACCATACTCTAATTAATCGAATTTAAATACGTAGACAGCTATTTATTAATATATGTTAGGAACAGCAATCGCCGTATACTAAACTTCTTCTATACTGTACATTATTTCAAACTCAAATCAGGTACTGGAGCCGGCAACAGCCAGCCTCCCTTCTGGGCCGCCACCCTCCGATTCTACTTAAAAATCACGTCGTTATTATCCCTTCTTCTAGCCAAACATTTTTACCGCGAATAATAGAAATTTGTCTTTGTCCAATCGGAACTCGTACTTTTAAAAGTATGACATCAGATTATAACGGACTGGGATAACCATGAAATATTCTCTAGTTTAGAATATGAAAACTGCAGACAGCGTAGTGGCGAGGGTACGATAATTACTTTAGGACAATAAATAAATAATGTAATTCGGCAAAAATAAATTTAATTAATTTAGTTACCAAACGAGAAAGGTACTAATTAACTTAAAGAGACTATATTTAAAGGGCATACGAAAAATGACCTTTACAACTGCTGTATTAATAAGTCTTTTTGAGGTTAATACTCAATGGATTTTGGGTTGGTTGGTCTTGAAAAGTTGTATTTAATTGAGGGGGAGCTGCAGAGTGGTGCTGTTTGAAAAGAAAGGGCTTTTTTTGCAAGAAACTAATTTTAAAAGTTTAGAATGCACCTAGTTATTAAATTTGTTGGTTAAAAGTCATATTTGTATTATTTTTTATGTTATTTATGATGCTTTAAAGTTAATCGCAGCACTCTAGATTCAAAACAAAACTTGGCTCTAAAAAATCAAGTCTGAGTAAAAGCTCATCAAAATGGTTCAAACCTAATCGGATGTTTTCCAGGATTCTGAAAATGCAATAATACATAGGTGTTCCATTTAAAAATCAAGAATTGGTTTTCACTTTCGGCTAAACCGGAAGTCCGAAAAAATATTCAAATACTTCAAAATGCGAAATTTTACGTCTAGTAGTACAAAGCTTTATTGGAAATTCCAATTGGCTAACGACCTAAGTCTTCCAGCCTGTGTACATTATATTATATTTACAATACTTATTAATTTAAAAAAATATAACACATCTTATGTTTATAAGGTTTTTACAAAAAAAAAAAAACTAGTAATGATATATAATATTATTATGAGTGTATTTTATACTATTGTTGATTACGTAATAATACAAGGGATTCGTAGATTGTTTGGGTAGGGAATACTCTTTTGGGTGGGATGTTGGGATTTGTTGGGTAAATTAAAGGATTTATTAATTCGATGTTAGATAAATTGCTGGAGAATTTTTTTGAGAGTCTTTGGAATCTGGAGAGTATAGGTTCAATTTTGGTTTTTTGGTAAAGAAGGTTATTAGAGGGATTGTGCAATGGATTGTTGGGGTGCCTAATTTTCGTGATCTTCCTCAGACTACTTCTTTCCCCTACTTCGATGTTATTTAAGGCTGGCATTCGACAATTTCCAAATAGAATGAAACCATATTCCAGTATGGGTCGGCAAATCATTTTGTATATGTTACATGCCGTTGACGTATTTATACCTTCATTTCTATATGTAAGGGATCTAAAGTGTTTAGTTCTTGATACAACACTTTGTTTACACCATTTTGTGTGAGACTTAAAATTTAGCTTGCTGTCAATATTGATACCTAGGTACTTGCAAGATTGAGAAGGTCGGAGTGTCTGTTGAAGTAGATTAATTGATGGAGAATTATCTGTAATTCTATGGTTAAATATAATCAGATGAGATTTATTTGGATTTGGAATAGTGCGCCATTTCTTCATCCAGAATATTGTATTATCTGAGAGTTGTTGAAGTTTTTCAATGGTTTCTCTCAAAGATTTCCCATGGGAGACCAGGCAATTATCATCAGCAAATTGTAGCATATATGCATTATGGTCAACATTCCGTGGATGTTCCAGATTGTAATTATATATGTCATAGCAGAAAATATTGTAGAGTAGTGGAGACAGGGGTAAACCTTGTTTAGGAGTAAATGGAGTGGACAATTTGTTTTTAACTTGGACTTGAAGAGATCAGTTTGAAAGATAGTGTTTTAAAATCCATATGATATAGTCTGGGCACCGAATTTGATGTAATTTATACAGAAGTCCGTGGTGCCAAACACTATCGAAGGCTTTGTTTATATCAAGAAAGATGGCAGCCGACTTGTTTCCTAGTTTATTGTTGGTTTGGACATTATTGGTTAATACTATTAGGGAGTGTATTGTAGATGATCCATGTCTGAAGCCAAACTGATAGTTGGGTATGTAATTACCAACAGATGCTTCTATTCTTTTTTTAATGATCTTTTCAAAGTTTTTCCCGATTACTGGTAACAAGGTAATGGGTCGGTAGTTGGCTACATTGGAGTGATCAAGATTTTTCTTTGGTATTGTAATCACGTTACCCTTTTTCCATTCTGGAGGAAAAAATGAGTTCAGTAAGCAGTAGTTGTATATTCGCATTATTTCTTCGTGTATATCTGCGTCTAGTTTTTTTAATATACCGTATGATATATTGTCATATCCGGGTGTAGTGTTCTTTTTTGTTACGGTTGCAGCATAGTACTCATCTGCATCTATCGGAGGAATATCTTCAAAATGCCTTTCTTCGAAATATAAGTTGTACCAATCATCGACTTCATTCTGGTGATTTGCGTCAAAGTTGATATTTTCACTAAATTGGTACGATTTTTTAAAATGATTTGCAAATGTGTCTGCAATTTCCTGATCTGCTATTAATGTTTTATTATTTTCTATTAGAAACTGACTATTATTATGTTTATGATATTTTGATAGTTTTTTTATTTGGTTCCAGTACTTTTTTCCTTTTGACACATTTATTTCATGACACACTTCTAAGTATTGGGAAGATCTGTATTGTAGTATCAGTTTGTGGATGTCTTTGTTAAGGTCATTAAATTTTCTCTTTAGAACTGGTTCATTATTGTTTTTGATTTCACGGTATAGTTGTTTCTTAATCTTGATTAATTTAATTATGAATGGCGGTAGTCTATGTGAGAAGTATTTTTTTTGTGAATTTTGGTGTGTTTTCACTGACAGTTTGATTAAGTTTCTCCAGAAAGAATGTAATGTATTGAGGGGATATTGGACGATTTATATATTGTAACATTTGTGCATTTACACGTTCCGTATTACACTTGTTAAAAGTATATTTTATTTCCTCATCATAGTCCATAGGAGGTTGGTCAAGGTCGAGACAGAATTCTATGGCTAAATGATCAGAGCACAGGTCTGGAATTAGGTGAACGTCGGAAATATTTTGCCTAATATTTTTTGTACAGAAAAACAAGTCGGGAGTGGAATTTTCATTGTTTGCCATAATGAATGTTGGTGGAGTTGATATTTGCACAAAGTCTGAATTATTTAGAAAATGCTGTATTTGTTTTTTCTTTCTATTGTTGACGTTGAAGTCACCAATTATAATGGCATATTCATATTGTGAGGCTTTCACAAACAAATTGTCTTCAATAGTTGCACTATTTGGATGGATATAAGTTAAAAATATGTGAATTTTGTTATTCTTGAAGGGCATTGTGCAGTGTATGGTTTCGTTTAATGGGTTATTTAAATGGGGTGGATTTGCTTTTCCCATTTTGAGATGTTTATCACTTTGAATTAAACTACCTCCTCTTATATTTGTGTTCACAACGTTACCATTTTTTTGAATTGTAATCCAGTCCTTATAATTAGTCGATGTACTTATTGCAGTTTTGGTTTCCACAAACATGTTGCATTGGATATCGTTATGTTCTGCATAGTAATTTATCAAATGTTTTTTAGAGTTGTAACTGTTGATGTTGGCATAAAGTATTTTAATTTTAGACATCCCGGTGAATTTGAATACCTTCGCTTGGTTCTGTGGGTGTATCGTTGTTTTCAGAATTCAGATCAAACATGAGTATATAAAGACGATTTCCTACAAATGTGGGAACGGTGTTAATGTTGTATTGATCAATAAACCTCTTTTGTAGTTTAGCCAATAGTTCCTGACGGTTGTTATTTTTAGGTTTATTTATCTTATTTGTGTAAGTGTCAATAATATGGTCATGGATTGTGATAACTGAATGAATTCTGCTGCTTCTTGTAACTTTTTTGTCCAGGTCAGCTGATTTTTTGTTTATAGAGCGAATTTTAACGTTCGGTATTCCATCGATGGGTTTGGTAGGCCTTTGTGGACATTTTATGGACCAAGCAACGTATTCTGTAGAGCCACATGCTTTACAAGTAGGTGGAAGATTGGTTTTACACTCAATGTCTTTATGGTCTCCGTGGCATTTTGAGCATTTTATTGGAGTGTTACACTGATCAGTGGTATGTGTGAACATGGAACATTTTGCACACGGGACTGGTAAAGGTTCTGGTGGGTGGCTGGGGTAAACCGCAAAATAACTGCATTTGTAATATACTCCTTCGTTAATTAGTTTTTCATATGATCTTACGTCGCCTGTAATTATTCGTATAAATAATGAGGGATTGTTGGTTCTTTTTGATATTATGCGTTTGCAATAACGGTGTACTATGTTGCTGTTAAGTAAGATTTCACTTATTTCTTTTTCTTTTATATCTATGTCCACCTGAGATATAACCGCAGAATATGATTGTGTTGTTGATGTTTGGTGTGTTGTAGTTTGTGGAGTAGTACTCTCCTCAAAAGTTGAGATTTCCTTATCTTTTTTCAGGTGATCCAGTGCCTTTACTATGTGTTCTTTTGTGTTGTCTGACTTAATAATAAAACCTTTCCTTGTTTGTATTATGATGTCTTGGACATTGGGAAACATTGAGCACCATATGCCTGCAAGTCTTGTTCTAGTTGTGCCCTCAGGAGCTGTAGCATAATAGACATTTTTATATTTTTTACGAAAAATGTTTTGCATAGCAACAGATATATTTTTTGGTCTGTTTTGATTTTGTGTTGTGTAGTTATTTTGGGGTGTACTAGATGTTTCCATCCTATCATCTGTATTTTGTAAGGTTTTATTCTGTTGTGTTGGGTGTTTAAAAATAGGTGCATTAATTGTTTGTTTTGAAGTCCCAGGTTGAGATAAGCTGGCAATGGCTTTTTTACGTTGTGATCATGTTTTTAATCTCCTGCTTCTTTTTTTTCCAGTTTTTATTCTCCAGTCCTTATCTGTTGATTTTTCAGGTTGTGTTTCTGTCTCACTTTCACCAATTGAACTCTCGGAAATTCCGCGCGCTTCTTCTTGGGACATTTTCGCGGTGAAAAAGCCCTCAAAGTCGGCGGCGGAAACAGTCTTTAATGTATTGAGGCACTTAATTTTATATAGAAATGTCTTTTCGTCACTTTTAAATGTTTATAATCACTATTAAATCAATTTAATGAATCCACTATCTGACAGCTCTTTACTATTCAGAGTCGCGCGCGTGAATGTTTTACGTCTATATTAACTAAGAAACTAATTTTAAAAGTTTAGAATGCACCTAATTATTAAATTTGTTGGTTAAAAGTCATATTTGTATTATTCCACTATTTCTTATATAATTTATGATGATTTAAAGTTGATCGCAGCACTCTAGATTCAAAGCAAAACTTGGCTCTAAAAAATCAAGTCTGATTAAAATCTCATCAAAATGGTTCAAACCTAATCGGATGTTTTCCAGGATTCTGAAAATGCAATAATATATAGGTGTTCCATTTTAAAATCAAGAATTGGTATCACTTTCGGCTAAACCGCAAGTCCGAAAAAATCTTCAAATACTTCAAAATGCGAAATTTTACGTCTATATTAACTATGCAGTTTTATTTTTATATCTTGAAAAACAAGGGGTTCCTGTTTAAGTGGTAGAGTAGCATTATCTAAACTTCGTCAGGACGTTAATATAAATAAGGCATTAAAAAAAAAAAAACGAATATTTTAGTTCTTGCTTTCAAATAATATGTAATAAACTCCTTTGAATGAACTAATCGTGGTATTCTTGCTAGTACTGGAGTATTTTCCTCTCAGTTTAGGCTAAGATGGTTGTTTTGGCAATGTTAGATATGCCAGGTATTAGTTCTGGTCGGATAAATTTCGAAACTGCAGGTTCCCTGGTTAAAGATTTAACCATTTCATTATTTCTCTGTGCAGACAGTTACTCCTAGCAAGGCTTCCATTTATATTAAGCAAGAAGATAAAGCTAGTAGAATTAATCTTGAAAAGGAAATTGATATTCTTCGTTTTGAAATAAATATTCTGAATGAAAAACGTAATGGAAGTGGAAATGGAAGTGAAATGTATCATAATCAAAATGAGTCCGAAAATTCGGAAGCGGTCTACAATGAACTAAATGAGTGATGCCAAAGGTCAAAAAACATCATTATGTTCAACGTTCCTGAAAACAAGACTTAAACATTAGAGTCAATCATGATAATGCTTGACAAGTTATACAAGTTATAGATACTTTTTCCATGATTAATGTAATACCTGGTGAATTTAAGGCCGTCCGACTAGGACATATTGGAGATAGGCCAAGGCCCCTGAGGATAGTGTTGTCCAGTCCTCAAAAAGTTAGGGAATGTTTAAAAAATAAAAAATGTTTGTATGAGTTGGAAACTCCAGTTCGTATAAACTCAGATATGACACTAGCTCAGAGAAATTATCTCAAAAAATTACAGGAAGAACTTTCTGCAAGAAAAACTAATGGCGAAGAAAATCTAACAATAAGGTTCCATAATGGTACACGTATTGTGAAGGAAAGAAATAATCAGTTAAAAAACGAATAAAAAGCTCTGTGCAATTATGATATTATAGTTATCATTGAGACCTGGTTAACTTCACACGATTATTAACTTAAATATTATTATTATTTATAATATTATTTATATATAAATTTTTTAAATAAATAATATTATTTATTTATAATATTATTATTATTATTTTATAATATTATATTATTAATTATTATTAACTTAAATGAACTTTACTGACTAAAAATAACAATGTTTATCAGTTTGTTTTCACTTTGGAGTCTTAACCTCACTTGTCACTTGTCAATTCAAAACTTCTTAACTACCGGCCGAGAATACGGCCTTATATACCCCTAGTATGTACCCAATAATATGCAATATGTTCAGCTTCCTGAATTTGTTTCAAGTTAATAATGTTCCTAATGATAATGGGGTCTTTTTAGATCTATTGTTTTCTAATAAAAATAATCTTAATGTTACTCGGGCTGTTGACAAGCTATTAGAAAATAGTCATCATCATCCTATTCACTTGATGTTACAGCAAACACAGTGGATGATGATCTTTATTACTATGACTTCAAAAATGCTGACACTTTTTCCTTAAACAATTACTTAGCAAGTGTCAATTGGGATACTGCGTTGAATCGATCAGATGTTAAGCAAGCAATTTTCTAACATTATTTATATAAACTAGGCATATTAGAAAAAAAATGAGGAAAGTCAGAGGAAAGTTTTGCTATAGTTTTGATTTTCTCACCCTCTATGTTTTTTGAGTCACTGAACATGAATTTGAAGTTTGCAGGCAAAAATTTGGCCCGGAACTTTGTTTTTTTGGCACTTTTTGCCCAAATTTTGACAGTTTTTGGCCTAAATCTCAGAAAGGAAGTATTTTTTCGACAAGCCCCCTCTATACAAAACCATTAAAGAACACATCATGTTTCTTCATGCAATGAGTGAATGAGTGGGTGCGATACGACTTCAGCACCTTACAACCAAGGGAAATTGAAGTTTGTGAAAATTCTCACCAAAAACCCCCACCTTGCCGATGTTGTAAGTGTGTTAAAAAACCCTGAGGCAACTCCAGAAAGCATTGCAGCAGCAGGGGAGAGATTCCTGGTCAATGTGTACGGCTACACAGGAAGGACTGAACCGTCGATAAACCGTCTGAGGTACATTCATTATAAGAAGGCAGCTTTCAAGATCTCATCAAAAATAGCTGCACTACCACCATCAGCTGCTGCAGCCACACAGCACAGTTTTAGGGTGTATCACCAGGTGAGCAATGGCTGGGGGTTGAGAAAAATGCCGAAACGAGCAACAAATTGCCTGGAATCGATCACCTCTCTACAAGCCCCTGCTCCTCCCGAACTGCTCCGTCTGGTGTCATGCAGATGCGTCAAGACTTGCGTGAAAAAATGTAGCTGCAAAAAAGCAGGCCTTGATTGCATCAATCTGTGCGGGGTCCTGCAACAACGTGACAATCGAGACAGATCTCACAAATACACTTGAGGACGGACTATTGGACGTCGAAGTACAGGAGGAACTGGGCTTCACCTTCTCCCCGGCTGTTGAAACCATCGAAGAAAGTATGGACAAGGAGGACGAAGGTATGTAACATTTCCTTCCCCAAAAACGACAATCACACACTTGGAGCATAAATGTACCTGTCTGAAGTAGTTAATATGAACGTACAAGCTGACCCATATCTTCTGTTCATTACAGACCTCCCGCCATCTGAAAAAATAAGGAGAATAGATTAACGGTCTGAAGAGCGGTGGAATGGTTAGGCTTACAAAAAAAGTGATATATGAAAAATGCAGGAAATTTTGTCTACTTTAATTTTGTATGGAATGGGCTTGTTGAAAAAACGCTTCCTTTCTGAGATATAGGCCAAAAACTGAGAAAAGTGCCAAAATTTGGGCAAAAAGTGCCAAAAAAAACAAAGTTCCGTGCCAAATTTTTGCCTGCAAACTTCAAATTCGTGTTTAGCGACCCAAAAAACATAAAGGGTGAGAAAATAAAAACTATAGCAAAACTTTCCTCTGAGAATCCTAATATGCCTAGCCTAATAGTGCTGTTGAGTTGTTTGTTCCAGTTAAATGTTTTGGGAGCACTAACTTTCCAATATGGTTTTCTGCCGAGTTAAAAGCATTAGTAATTGATAAGAAATGCGCTCATAAAAAATACAAAGAAACAGGAATTCTAAATGACTATTATAAATTTTCTTTATTAAGAGAAAGATGTAAAATATTAAGTATTGACTGCTATAATATTTATATGCTTAATATAGAAGGCAAAATTTACAACGATCACTCCATATTTTGGAGACACTTGAACAATACTAGGAAAACTAAAAGTTACCCTAGTAGTATGTATTTGGATGGTAATGTCAGTGAAAATGGTATTGAAACAGTGAACCTCTTTGCCGATCATTTTTCCACTGTGTATGCTAAGAAAGACTATATTGTGCCTGAATATAAAAATTGAAATTATGTTAATATAAATAGGCTTAATATTCAACTAAGCGAAATATATGAATGTATAAGTAACTGTAAATGTAAATTATCTTTTGGGCCCGACAGAGGCCAGTAAGCCATTATATTTTTATTTAATTTATCTCTGGACACAGGTATCTTCCCTGATTTCTGGAAAAACACCTTTGTTACACCCATAAGTCAGGTGATAGAGGAGATGTAACAAATTATAGGGGCATAACAGTTCAGTGGGCAGTACCAAAAATTTTCGACTCGCTTGTTACATCCCAGTTATCCTGGAAATGCAAACATATAATTAGCAATGAACAACATGGATTTCGACAGGGTCGTTCTACCGTCACTAATCTTCTTACCTATCAACATTACCTAATGAATGCCTTTGAAAATAGACTTCAAGCCGACAGTATTTATACTGATTTCTCGAAGGCATTCGATAGAGTAAGTCACGTACTCTTGTTGGAGAAATTGAAGTCTTTTGGATTTGGTCACCATATTTTAGTCTGGTTAAATAGTTTTCTATCAGATCGGACTCAGTGTGTGCGAATTAACAACTACATATCTTATACTATATCTGTTTATTCAGGAGAACCACAAGGATTTCATTGTGGTCCATTACTGTTTAATCTTTTTGTCAACGATATACCAAATATAATTCGCAACTCTGAATCTCTCATGTTCGCTGATGACTTAAAAATATTTAGGACGGTCCTTAATCCTGAAGATTGCCACTTGCTCCAACAGGATATTAACAGCCTGTATAATTGGTCAAGACTGAACGGTATTGAATTAAATATAAACAAATGTTTTAGTATAAGTTTTACAAAGTCAAGAGACATATTAGTATATGAATATAATATAAACAATGTTGTCCTAACAAATGTTACTGAAATCAAAGACCTTGGTGTCATATTTGATAATACATGACATTTATTAGTTATATTAACACTTTAACACAAAAAGGATTTAAAACCGCTGCCCAAGGAATCACTACTTCCACATCCAGATTTTTTATCTAAGTCACTCACACAAAAAAATTTTGTATGTGGAAATAATTGTTTATGGAACTTTAATAATATAATATTTGAAATCCCCTACCCCAAAAACCCATAAAACGATACCCCACATCGGTAGCGGGGTGAGGGTGGTGATAGGGGGTGGTAATGGTGGATGAAGTAAAAAAACATTTTGAGGTTTCAGATTCTTGTACACACCCTAAATCACAATTTTTTTTCATCCCCTTTAATAATGGGGTGGGGGTGGTAATGGGGGTGGCTAATGCCAAAAATTTTTTTGAGACCTCGGCTTCTCTAATATATACTAAATACCAATTTTATGGACTCTTACCTGCTTGATTTACCTATTTTCCCAAAATTTACCCCATTTTACCCCCCAACCCTTCAATGGAACAAGATGAAAATATAATCTAGTTCTAGATCTCGTTAAAGTACATATGTGTACCAAATTTCAAGTCAATATCTCAAACGGTTCCAGAGTAAACGTGCACACAAAAAAGTTACAGACAGACCGACAGACAGACCGACAGGCAGACAGACCGACAGGCAGAAATTTTTTTTTGGCTCAAACTTAAAATCTCGACGTTTCGTGACATTCTAAGCCTATTTGAATAATAAAAATTTTAAAAAATTTTTTTATCGTTACTATACTTCCACTGGATGTGGAAGTAAAATTTGGGCTTTATAAGTAGATATAGTAAAGACTTCTCATATGACACATTTAAGATACTGTACTGTTCCCTTGTCCGGTCTGGATTAGACTGTTTGGTCGCCTAATTACTATTCACATAAAAATGACATTGAAAATGTACAAAATAAATTTTTGCGAAACTGTGCATTTAAGTTAGGCTTACATAACGACCACCTTACATATAATGATATTTCTAGTATGTTAAACCTAAAATCCTTGGAGATACGTAGGTTTCACCAAGACCTGCTATTTTTGTTTAAGTTATTAACTAATAATATTGATTGTGATAATCTTCTTAGCTTGATAAATTTTAATACTTGTCATCGTACTCGTAACTCTTCTATGTTTCATTTAATTCACCACCCTACCAACTATGGCTTATATAGCCCTATGACCCGAATGCAACGTAACTTTGACTTTTTTAAACTAGATGCATCGGTCAGTCTTACAGTCTTTAAAAATCAGGTTAGATCACTTGAAGTTCCTAGGTAGTCTCAATGTATTGTACCATTGTGAAAATTCGTGATATACTATAATTATTTAATTTCTATTTATACCTGTACACTTCCCGACAAATAAAACTAGGACACTTTATTTTAGTTCTGTAAAATAGCCTTTGACAATTCAGTTTTGACAATTGTTGATTTGTCAGAAATTATTATTTTTAATTTCCACAATGCCAAGATCGATTTACATAACTAAAAAATACAGTTTTCAATGAACAAGAGTTGTCCTACTTTTATTTGTCGGGAAGTGTACATGTGTGTTCTTGATGATCTCTCTAATGTAAACTGATTTTATATAAGTGTTTGTATTTGTTATACATTTTTTTATATTGTATCTATTGACAACAAATTTAATGCAATGGAGTTTTCCATATATTCAATAAATAAAAAACAAATAAATAAAAAACAACGATATTACACTTTATATCTCTTGTCTCATTTACAATTACCAATCGATAAGTTTGCCAAAAATGTCAAGAGAGGTATATTTTGCGTGCATTTTTGTTAACGTAAATTAATAAACAATTCTAATTTCTCAAACAGATGAAAGTAAAATTCGATAGTTTATGTTGTAGATACAAGCACTGTCCTTTAACTTAGATGAAGATGAACAGGAGGATGATGAACATTCTGAAAATGATGACGATGAAACTAATAAAAAGCCAGAAGTTTCTTGGAAGAGAGAAAGTGAGGAAGCTGAGAATTTCAATTTGAAAAAAATAAAAAAAGACCCGAATGTTGACACAAGTTTCTTACCCGATAGAGAGAGGGAAGAAGAGGAAAATAGACTTAGAGAGGAATTAAGACAACAGTGGGCTGAGCAGCAGCAAAAACTCAAAGAAGAAGAGATTGATATTACCTTTAGTTATTGGGACGGGTCAGGTCATAGGAGAACAGTACGTGTTAAAAAAGGTAAGTTTTTACTAGGTGAAATAGGTGAGGATAAGCTAGAAGGTTAATAGGACATTTTTTGTGCAGAATTTTACGACAAATTTTTTAATTCCTATACTTTTTTCTCTTCCGACGAACGGTTTATAAGATAAAAGTGACGTTCCACTTCCTAAATAGGGGGGAACTTTTCGGGTATCTATTTCTAACCCTATCTAGAGTACGCATCTCTAATATTATTACTTTATAAATTATTTCTTCTGAAATGTCTAATTTGCGTGGACTATATTCAAGTACCTTAATTGCAAGAAGCACAAGGTTTGAAAATTTGTATCTTAATGAATCTCATTAAAGTACAGTTAGGGAATGTCTAATAAACGAATTAAAGTAGGAAGTAGAAAAAATATAAATAACCTTGCAGATTAATAACTAAAAAAAATAGTACATCATTGGACAGCCCCTTCATTTCTAGATGAAGATAGTCTTTTGCGATTAAGTACCTCACCTATAAGATCACGTTTAGCATTCTAAATTATAACAAGTTTTTAGTTTTCATGGAATTCTTGAAGGAACCTCCCTAATAAGCACACTAACGTGAATAACACGTGAAAAATTATACCAGAAACAACGTAAAATCAGCATTCAAATGTCGCCGGTTTCAACTGTAATTTCAACGTTTCACGTTACTTGACGTTGAAAAAATGTGTGGTTGAATATTCAACCAATTATTATGTGTGTAAAAATCAACCTACTAACGTGTATTGCACCAAATTACGTTAGATACACGTTAAATACCCGTATGTGTGCTTATTGGGTCAGTAGTAACTGTAACAGTGTTACCATTGAGTAGATCATAAGCAAAATGCATGTGATAAAGGATGCCACTCAGATCTTATGGGAAGTGACCCCCGGTGAATTTGGCTGAATTTTTAATATGTTGTAGATTTCGGATTTCTGATCAAAAGCTTTTATAGGCCCAACTCGATTCTATGGTTAGTTTCCGAGATACAGCTCAAGAAATGTACAAGAATGACCTCTTGTACAATAAAAAAAATTTCGACATTCATGATTTTTTCATACATTTTATATTGTGATACGTTCTAATAGCCCTTTATAATATTTTGCACTAAAAACATTTGTTGTTTTATTAAAAATAGCGTAGAAAAAAATTAAAGTTTGAAAAATGTTGGCGAAGGCGCCGGGAAATCTATATAAAAATAACAAGTGAAAAAAATATTCAGTCAAATTGGCTAAAACATTTTTTACATAAAGTATGTGTCTTCGTGATCAAAAAACTTTAATTGAAAATCTTTCGGAAATTGCACTTTTGACCCCATCAATAAATTAAAAGTTCGATAAGGTATAGAATTTTAGAAGAATTCATAGCTATATCTCGAAACTAGTCATAGGTTCGAGTTGGGCTCATGAGAGTTTTTGATCAGAAAGTCGAAATCTACAACATATTAAAAATTCAGCCAATTTCACCAGGGGCCATTTCCCATAAGATCTGAGCGGGGTCCTTTGATAGTCGTAAGTTAACTTACTTTAATTTTTTTCTACGCTATATTATTTTATGGATTTGTTTTAGGAAACTCTATTTATCAGTTTTTACAAAAAGTGTTGGAGCTTCTGAGAAAGGAATTTTCAGAATTAAAAACAGTTATGGCAGATCAGTTAATGTATGTTAAAGAAGATCTTATTTTGCCTCATCATTATACATTTTATGATTTTATTGTTACCAAAGTAAGTAATGGGTTTTTTGAATTTTCATATTTACATTTTTTGTGGAGTCTTTGAAATTTAAAGGTATACTTACGTCTACGTATTACAAGTACTACTAGACTCTCGTGTTGCAATTTCATGCGAGCTTTACCTCAAAATCTTTCTGAGAAATGTTAGTTTATTTATGTTAGTTTACTTAGAATAAGTTATCACTATCAAAGTTTGTAATGATATACTAATTTAAGATTGAAATTTAGTTGGTTTTACACAAGCTGGGTAGGAGTGGGGACCTGATGCATTCGAGGAATTTCATTAAAGCGGAATTGCCAATATTCATTCTGAATTCTTTATTTAACTACATACATAATATGTAAACATATTTGTAGCAGGTCAACACAGGTAAATAAGTAAAAACATACAATACAATATAGTATATGAACATAAGATATATATATCTTAATAGCACAAACAACAATAGTAGGTATACAAAAATTAAATGAAATAAAATACATTGCTGATTAATTGGTGGATACATCTCATGTCAACTGAAGAGTTGGCCAATATGTCCATATACTCTTGAGAGTACGACAATAAAAACTGTTTTATTCTTATTTTAAGGACATTGTAGTTCAAAGATTTTAGATTTATTGTATAGGTTTAGATCTAGCGTGTTTCGTTTGGAGATTGAGAGTCTAAATCTAGGTGCCTTCAAGATGTCACCTGACCTTGTAGGATAGTTATGCAACTCATACTGGAGAGAATATGAATGCTTATTTTATATTTATATTTTATAAACGAGGGTTGACATGGGTCATCAAACCAGCGTTATCTATGAGTCTTATAGCGCGCTTCTGTAGGCGAAAAACTCTAATGGACTGACTAGAGTTCCCCCACAGCAGCACACCCTAGGACAAGTGTGAGTGGAAGTTGGAGTGATAGGCTGTTAAAACAATGTGACGACTGAGGACAGTTTTTAGTTGTCTCAGTATATAGAGTTGCATAATTTTTTGCATAGGTTCTCAATATGGTGTGTCCATTTTAAACCATCAGCAAGAGTGATGCCCAACAGCTATACATTATATACTACCATTAGTAAAGTTATTATTAGAAGAAAAGACAATTTGTTGTGTTTTTCCCCGATTTAAGTTGATTAGGTGTAAACCATTGTTCGGCCCTGTTTTCTGCTTTGTAGGCCATTTCAGTTAATTTTAACACACACTTTTGACCACAGCATAAAAATGCTGTTTGCAATGTTTTCTTACATCATGAATTTAAACATTTAAATAAACTTTTTCTATACTTATAGTTATTATAAATTATTATTAACTATATGTATAGTATGTATACTATTAAGTAATTAATAATAATAATAATATTATGTCTTTGTTTATACAAATACAAACCTTGACAGTTGTTGTGTTATAATGTTTTCATTTTCTCTCATATTGACATGAGAAGAATTCTAAAATTACTTAGTATACTTTGTTGTGCTTGTAATATTGGCTGAAAGAGGAAATAATAAGCACAGTGAAAAGTAGTTCAGATTATAAAAAGTTGTATTCTCATTGACTTTGAAATTGAGTAGTTAAATTCAGTAAGAAGAAGAAACTTGTCATGCCAGTGATAATATCTTGACATACATTATACAATTTATACTTAAATAATACTCATGTTTGGTATAGGATTGCAATTGGCATGAATATGCAGAGATGGGTAAACTGCAGTAGTTTTGTTTACTCTGAAAGTTTCCAAGAAGTTTTCCTTATGTTATGAGACGAAATCTGATTCATGGTGATGCAAGCTTCATTTTGATACTAAATAAGTGCATATAATTATATGATTTACGTGACTTTTACAGACTTTTACCAAATAATTGATATATGATAACCGCTATACGTTTAGTGTGTTGTATGAAAAATAAAGAGCGATTGGGAGTTTATATCCTGTATTTTTGCTTGAGTTATTAGATCATTAAATATGAATAAAATGATTTAAAGAATGTGATAAATATGTGGATTATAAAATTAAAAATTGATAAAGTAATAAGACTCAATATTATTTTTTTGTGCACAGTGTAAAAATGGAATTGTAGAAGACAAGACAGAAATGAAACAATAACATTTAAATCTCATATAGTTAATATTGAATTAAGTCAAAAACTTAAACTATAAATAAAATAATGAATGTATGTTTATTTCATTTTAACGCTTAGAAAGACTAATAAGAAAATAATACAAATGTTAATACAAATATAAATTACATTAATAAACTATCGAACACAACATAATATTCATCATCATTTGATTTAAATAAGAATATTTCTTTTTCTAGTCTAGTTTTTTTTTTAATGTAACAAAAAAAACAATGCTAAAGTAATTCACCGAGAAACGGTAGTACTAATAAACAAATAAAAACTGAATTTATGACCTTTGAGGTTATGTTACCAAACTAGGGGTCATCAGATCGTCGTTGCGGCAATTTTAAATTATGAGGACGATGGGCTTTTCCCACGTTTTTTTTATTGAATATTTGAGAAGTTCTCTTTAAAAAAACTAACCCGTATCTTTTCTTTTTTCCGAAATTTGCTTCTTTTCTACAGAAAACATTATTATATGAATTTAAAATTGGCTGCACTATTTCTCCACTAATGACGCATTCGGCGGACGGACCAATCAGTATACTCTATCACCCTTAGTAAAGGCTACATATGAGCAGATTGTACGTATAAGTGTTTGTCTCGTTCTAGCTTTACCGAATTGACAGACATGACAGGACATTCACAGGATAACACTTTTCCTTCATTTTCATCTATTAATACTTCTTTTATTATATTGAATAAACAAGACTCTATCTCAGTATTCCCTTTAAGTTAAATGAAAGTTTAGGTGCTAATTAATAACTTACTGCTTAGTTTTACATTTTTCACTTCTGCTGACAAAAAGTTCATGTTTGAGACATAAGACATTCACCATTTCACTGTCAATAATAGGAAGATTATCACTTGCTGCCTTCTCAAAATCTTTCTCCATATTAATGTCTACACACACACACACACACACACACACTTTTAAATAATTAATAAGAAACAAAGTTATAAAGTCGAAATACTAGATACGTACGATCACAACGTAAATAAAAGAACATAACCTATCGTTTAATTATATTTAATACCTATTTTCTTTCCTTCAGTGTTGCCAAGTGTCAGTTATTTCTTGAGAGCCGACATGTAAAGTGTGTTTCTTCTGTTAATTATTATTATTTTCATTATAGTAGGTGGTATTATTCAATGGAAATTCATTATTTTCAAAAGCGGAGATAAAAAGTAGACATTCTTTGGTGAAATAATTAAAGCATTTCCTCTAACGTTAAACATTCATATACATTAGGCAACATGGAAATAGTCTCATCGGTAGGTTTTCAGACGAGATGTAAAATTCAGAAATGTGAGCAGGTTCAGTTAATGTTAGTATGAAGCCGGAAATTGTTTAATTTTGATTGGTGGTGCGTTTACTTGTTGAGAAGTGGTTGAAAAAAAAAGAAAAAGATGGAATAAAGTAGACAATATTTTTATTTTTAAAATATCCATTTAAAATTAAAATATTATACGATATGACGTGTATATTTATGACAAAATAAACATCAAGTTCAACTACGTGGGAAAGGCCCATTGTAAATATTCATGAAAATTTTGGAACGTTTCCTGAGGCTCAATTTTCGACTTGAGGGAGTAGACAGTGAGAGAATGGAAAGAGAAAGAAATAGGAAACGTAATGGAATAAAAAAAGGTAAAACATCAACTTCCCATTGGAATAATTTCGAGAATTGAGCCCCTGGAATTTTGGAAAGTTTTGGAAATATTCAAATATTTTATAGGAAACTTTCATTTTCATCAAAACTTCATTCCGAAAATTTCCTGGAAACTTTCCTTTACCCATCTCTATAAATATGATTATAGCCAATAATATTAAATTGAATTTGAGAGAAATTGTATGTACTATTTTTTGTTTATGATATTGATGTACACTTGCTTTCAAAACTTTCACGTACACCTATTTTTCGCTGTAATAAATCAGGGTTGTAAATAATGAACTCTGACATTTGAAATTTTGAAAAGTTAAAATGCCTCGACTGACGGAGCAAGACAAAGTTTTGATGCTTTCTAAATTAGAAGAGGTCCATAAGAACCCACACAACACAAGGCTGTCCGAGGGACGTACTATGGCAAATCCCATTTAGTATTTGGGCTTGCCTATGGACATCCTAATATCCCAGTTTCTATGCTTTTCGGCACTCTTTTGGTCATCCCAATGTCACAACTCAGTATCAGATAAAAGTGGTACGAGGGATGTCCTGAAGGATATACCGGCACTTGTACTAAGGACGTACCAGGACATCCTGGGATATTTCGGGATGTCCTAAGTATTACGAATAGGCTGTACAAACTACATACTGAAATGTCCCAGGATATCCTACGGACTGCAAATAGATATCCGCAGGCAACTTAATTTTTCTGTTTCTTGGTGGAATCCTCTGCCACGTTTTCTTCTAAAAGAATGTCCGTAAAATCAACAAAATAATACAATTATCCAGTATTTTACTGGAAAATAAGCCCTACGCCTGTGATTTTTACGTTATAGGAGCGTATAGGTTATTTTCGAGTAAAATACTGGATAATTGCATTATTTTGTAAATTTTACGAACATTGTTTTAGAAGAAAACATGTGGCAAAGGATCCCACCAAGAAACATCAAAATTAAGAAAATGTCATAACCACCAACTAGACACAAATGTTATACTTGAATTTAAAAAAAATTGTATTGTAAAAATTTGTAGAATTTTTGTTAAATATGCACATTTTTGAAATATTTGCACTTACCTATTTTTTCCTTATAACTTATACGTAATTTCTTGGGTTTATGGTCAGTTAAAAAATAAAATATTATTTTCTTATGATTCGGTTTATTAACCATTGTCAAAGACAGTACAATTTTATAAAAAAACAGAAATATTTTTTATGTATGGAATTAAATGCTACTTAAATAATAATATTTTAATAACAGAAATAAGCTAAACACATTAAATATTTAAAAACATTTGTAATGTTAAAAAACAAACTTCTTAGAAAAATGTAAAATAAATACCTATATTACTTTTGCAAATTTAATAATGGCCGAACGTGAATTTTTAGGATTCTCTATTCTCTTCTTTGCCTCGCTTCTCTCTTTTGCACTTCTCGGATAATCTTTTAACAGCTTCTCTTGTTTCGTTTTCCATAATATATTCATTCATGGGTGCAGCTAAAATAAACATAGTTATTATTTGAACCACTATTATTAACAAAATATATGAAAAGTGGGAAAGATAAATATAACAGAAATTATTGAAGGATATAGATAGGTATGATCTATAGCACTCAGTGAATAATAATAATTTACCGAATTATAAATTAAAATCCATAAAGTACACTCTGACAAATAGAATTTCAAGATAAAAGATTGTAATAGGTCTCTGTATTTTCATGCAGTCGGTCCACCTGTGTTAGGCCTGATATTGTATCATATCTTTTGTTTAAAAGTGTAATAAAAGTTTCAAATAATTATCTTAAAGCACAATATTTACTTACTTATTTTCATCCACAGTTGCTAGTTGGTTTTAAAATTATTAACTAAAAGTAGGCACATTATTTGTCGTCATTCTCAAATTAAATTTCATCAGGTTTATTGCCACATGTGACAATACTTTCACGTGATTCACATTTTCTCTCCAAGCTGATTTCAGTATTCAATTCTTGAGTCAAATTAGTATTTTATTTTGTAGGTTTCTCAGTGATTGTAAAATACGGGAATTTGTATAAATTCTCATTTTTTTAGCTTCCTTTGGCATTCTGAAAGTATGGAAACATGAAGTTTAATAGGTTATGTTATATTTTTATACATTTGTACTCACTTTTTATAGTCTGGAATGAAGACACTTCAATAAAGCTGAACCAAATAGATAAAACACAAAGATACAACTTCAAAATATTTTGATACAGCCACTAACAACAGTTATTAAGTATTTAAATATTTGAGAAATAAAAACTAATAAAGCGTGGTTGCAATGTGTTTGGTTTGAGCACTGAGTTTGGGGTATTTGTTTTGGCCAGTGTGGCCGGTCGGAAATCAAAATGGCGCTTTATTTAAATATATTAGAGACCTAATATCAGGGTGCATTTTAAGGAGATTTAGGGCTCTTCATCGGATATCCGTTCTTAATCCCGATGTTAGTCGACATAGTTAATGCCAAAATGGAACCTATTCAGGATAGCCCATTGACGTCCATAAAAGGATATCCTGGGACGTACTAAAATGGGCTGTCTTGAGGACGTCCTAAAATAGGATGTCCTAAAAGGTACATCCGTTTCTCTATTTATTTTACGTACTGGGATATCCAAGTACGTCAATTTGTCATCCCATATCCCGATTGTGCTGTGTGGGAAGGGTTGCTACTCATTATGGACTAGATAAAAGCACTGTTCTACGAGTTTTAGTATAGTTGTATTTATTTTTATGTTCGTTTTAATTAAATTTTAATTAAACGTCAATGTCATCTTTAACCTAATCTCAAAATTATCCGTTCACACAGCTAAAATTTTGCAAAATTGTTGTTACTTAATTTTGAATGTGTACACGAAAGTTTTGAAAGCAAGTGTACATACCTTTAAATTGTTTTTAATTTTTAGGCAAGAGGAAAGAGTGGACCTCTCTTTCAGTTTGACGTACATGATGACATTAGGTTAGTTAGTGATGCATCAATTGAAAAAGAAGAATCACACGCAGGAAAAGTTTTATTGAGAAGTTGGTATGAACGAAACAAACACATATTTCCTGCTAGTCGTTGGGAGCCTTACGATCCTACAAAAACTTACGATAAATATACTGTTTCAGATAAGAATAAGAAACAATAGTAAACATTGTTAATTATAGGTCAATAAAAACTTTTTTTACATATATTTCTGTTCAAAACTTTGTTGAAAAATAAATGTACATAAAATGATTACGACTTGTCACACATAAGGTTAAAGGTAACGTATCTGTCATAAGTTGTATGACTTTCGTTTTATAGTTTGTAGAATATGGGAGATTATAAAAGTAAATTTTCTCACTTAAACAAATTCGTAAATATTCTTGTATTATTGGGTAAAGTGATCTTAAATTAGACTGACGAAATCGATTATTCTTTACCTTTAACCAGTATCAGAAATTTATCGGTTTATTTGAATACACCATTCAACAATCGAGCCAATTGAAAATACTTATTGCAAGTGTGTTACAATGAAAATAATAAAAACCTACAGTTTTTTGATATGCTGAATTGAATATATCAATGCATTTTTTGTTATTTATCATTTATTCAACAAATGTGACCCCATATAGTACAAGATCCGGCATAAGGAATTAATACCCTCATCCGTTATTCAGATAAGAAATAGTTTTTATGGAAGATAACATGTGGGCTAATAGATCGCGATTAGCCATATCTTGACCCGATGCCATTTAATTTGAAAAAAATTAATTGATTTTTTCTCTTTTTTTTTTTGTCAGGCGAAATCGAAATTTTGTCTTTAAACGTAGATAGAAGCGAAACCATTGATCCTACAGGAATTTTTCAACGAAGCAAATTCATCATCATTTTATAATCTTTCTAATAGATCCCTACCAGTTTTTTCCTAGAACCAATGTTTATCTAGATATTTGCAAGAGATGAGAAAAAACGTTTCCCGGAAAATCTAAATTTCCAGTTGTATAGCTTATTTTTTGTCGTAGGGTAAAAAATAAAAAAGAAACTTGTGGCTTATTAAATTCTCTACAAATTTGTTAGGCGTAGTTTTTTGCCGTAGGAGCCACCGTTTAGGAATTATGGGTGTTTTAAGCAAAAAAGTGCAAGGCACTGCCATCTTAAAAGGCCCGCAGGGCCCAAACTAAGAGTCACAGTAAAATTTGGAATGTGGCAAAATGTTCCTCACATTATGTAGTTTCCTTTGGGAGCTTTTGTTTTTAGGTATCTCTCACGGATTCCGAGTTACGGGCGAAAAACCATTTTCAGAGATGCGCCATCCGAAGGGAAATTTTCGTCGAAAACCCGACATCTAAATATATTCATATTTTCAAAAATACGGTACCACGACGCGCGTACCATGTCGATACGGAAAGAGGAAGACTTGTAGTTGATCTGCATCGTAAATCGCACGCTGAAATTCGAAAATTCGGCCCGACATGAACGAATCAAAAATGACATTTTTGGCATTTTTCGTTTGACGTTTCTCGATCGCGATTTTGTGTTAGAAGAGTGTCTTTTGCCCATCTCTTTTCGTCGCAAAAAAAAAAGAGATAATTGACCTTCCCCTGTTAATAACTAATCAACCATAAATAATACAACAACGAAAGATAACCTAACAGACGTAGAATTTAATTCTAAATCGACCTACACCTGTCCCGATACCGTCAGATATGTTTAAAAAAAGCCTTTGTTAATGCAAATTCGCAAAGAGTAAGGGGTACAGACGTGTAGAATTTTATTTCAAAAACCCGTTACGACAGTCGAGCTATCTTTTATTTTTTTGCCCTACGACAAAAAATAAGGATGGTAGGCGCGATACAACTGTAAACGTGTTTTTTTCTCATTTCGTGAATATCTAGATAAACATTGGTTCTAGGAAAAAACTGGTAGGGATCTATTAGAAAGATTATAAAATGATGATGAATTTGCTTCTTTGAAAAATTCCTGTAGGATTAATGGTTTCGGTACTATATACGTTTAAAGACAAAATTTCGATTTCGCCTAACAACAATTTTCAAATTAAATGGCATCGGGTCAAGATATGGCTAGGCAACCTAGTCGCGATCTATTAACCTACATGTTATCTTTTATATAAAGTATTTCTTATCTGAATAACAGATGAGGGTATTAATTCCTTATGCCGGATCTTAGACTAGTAGATATTCAGAATTATAGACCCATCTCTGGTCTCAATGTTTTTTTCTAAGATATTTAAAAACGTTATGTACGAGAAGATTGTCATACACTAGATATGTGTATAAGATGTCGTAGATATACATCATGTAAATAAATGACTATATTTGACAAATATTTTATTATCTTAATGTATCTATTTGTATGTAATTCATTCGTTTATTTATTGAGTCATGAACAACAGATAGCAGTAAATAATTTTCTTTGTATTTTTCTAAAATGATTATTAGTTTCAAGCTCTTCACTTTAAAGCATTTAAGATATTTTCTTTATTGAAAATATAGTGTTCAATAAAAGTTTCATATAAATACAAAAATGTTGCACTGGAATATGATATTCTCGAAAACTGCTAATCCTAGAAAAAGTTTCAAAAAAAAAGTTGTCTACTTCGTCTTTATTTCTTCTTAATATAGTTGGTTGATTTTACTTTGGTGAGACCGTGACAAATGGCGAGATGCTGTCAGACCTGCCATACAGCAAGTAGTGTGGCTAATTATTTTCAAATACGTCTGATGATTTCAACAACAAATTGACTGATTAAAAGTGATACTACTGATAGTGATTAATTATAATGATACAAAACAAACATTTAAAAATTGATTGTAGCAAAACAAACACTTATGCGTATATATAAAAAAATTAAAAACTTTAATTTACTTAGTATTAATAGTTATTTCTGACAATGTCACTTAAAATTATTCTTGCAGTTTTAGCAGAGTTTATAGTTTTTACTGGTTCTGAAAAAGTTCAACATTTATGTGGAAAATGGTTACTTAGTGACGCAAGTGGAAGTAAGTATTTTTACAATAATTATTATTAAAATAAATTAAATATAAATCATTATTTTTTGTTTGTGGTTTATGGTCAAATTCATTTTTTGATTGAGGATAAGAAAACGTCTATAAAATAGGAAATAAACATTTTAAAATTTCAACAATATTTCCATAAAAAAAGGAAGGTCAAGTTTATGGAAAAATATAAATAAATACAAATGCAGCTTGTCTACTGTAAAAGTTGTATAAAATAGAATAAAATAATTATATTATCAGAAAATACTAGTATTTATTTACTTAAAAAAAAAAAAAAAATTATTACAGATAGATATCTTTCTAAACAACTACTTTGCCGGCTGTATGTCATGATCAATGTTAAATTATAAGAAGATAATATGAATATTACTCAAAGTATGACTGTCACAACAATATTTTTTAATTTGAACTATCCTGTTCAAGAAACAAATAAGACAAATAATGTACTTACCAAGTAGGGATTGCAATTTACCGGAAGTTTTAATAACCGGTAAATCGGTAAATAAAAATGTAAATAACCGGTTAATCGGTATTTACCGGTAATTTTTAGAATGAATGATTAGGGTGGCGAAAATGGCAATTGTCTTTTTCCATGTACAAAATAATCTAAATTTAACAAAAAACATTTGTATATATGTATACTTAATATAATGAACAAACAAAACGTTTTTTATCAAAAGGAAAAAATATAAATGAAATAAATTTAAATAAATAATTATTCGGTAAATAACAAAAATATCAACTTAAATAACAAAAATTATAAAAACAAACTCAAATAGGGCACTTACTGAATACCTAATCTAAAAATACAATATTTTTTGAAAATGGCCCGTTAAAAGGGTTAGTTTTTCAAAGCTATATCTGTTAGTCGTCTGATATTTGTGCATAGAATACCACCAGCTGAAGATGCCCTTCCTATATCGATATTGATGGGTCGATAAGTTAATAAGAACTGGTAATGACATACTTCTAAATGTATTCCACGGATATTTGCGGCAGTGAAATATTCAATTTCCTGTCGCAAGATATTGTCAATGTCTCTCTTGTATTTCTTAGGGCTTGGTGTTTGGATTTTACCTTAACGACAAAAAATTTTTTAAAAATTTTCATTGTTCAAATAGGCTTAGAATGTCATGAAACTTCGAGATTTTAAGTTTGAGCAAAAAAAAAATCTGTCTGTCTGTCGGTCTGTCTGTAACTTTTTTTGTGCGCACGTTTACTCTGGAACCGGTTGAGATATTGACTTGAAATTTGGTACACGTATGTACTTTAACGAGATCTGGAACTAGATTATATTTTCATCTTGTTCCGTCGAAAGGTTGGGGGTAAATTGGGGTAAATAGGTAAATGAAGCAGGTAAGAGTCCATAAAATTTGTATTTAGTATATATACAAGAGAATCTAGTCTCAAAAAAAATTTTGTCATTAGCCACCTCCACCCTATTATTAAAGGGGATAAAAAAAAAGTGATTTAGTTTGTGTACAAGAACCAGAAACCTCAAAATATTCTTTTATTTCATCCACCCCCACTACCACCCACTATCACCACCCCCACCCCACTACCGATGTGGGGTATCGTTTTATGGGTTTTTGGGGTAGAGGATTTCAAATATTAAATTATTAAAGTTCCATAGACAATTATTTCCACCGAGATTTCCACATACAAAATTTTGTTGTTGTGAGTGACTTGGATAGAAAATCTGGATGTGGAAGTTGTGATTCCTTGGGCAGCGGTTCTTATAACATTATTTATTTATTGTTGAAAGTGCTCAATGTTGGGACAGTCACTCTGTATTTAGTGAATACTAGTCACTGACATAAATAGAAACGTTGAATACGTGACATATCGTAAGTTCAGAATTTACCGAAATAACCGGTAAAAAAATTAAAATAACCGGTAATTATCGTCATGTGTTTCTAGTCCTGATAACCGGTTAACCGGTATTGCAATCCCCATTACCAAGTTATATCAAATTTTAAAACATTCACAAACACATATTTCGACATCGTTAGTGAGATTTATTTAAAGCTTTGAATAAACCGAAATATCCTAGCACAATATTTCTGCAGGAAATGTCATTGGTTTACCTAAACAGGAGAATGAAAATTGAATTTTGAGTTTTTTTTTTGTAAGAATTAAAATAATTACTTTTGTATTTTCTTTTTCTGGTAATTACTTATTCTATTTTATGAAAAAAATTGTACTTATGTACACGAAATCCTAAAAGTGTTAATCTTTAGAAAGGAATAGAATAGAATATGGTTTATTGTGCAATTTAGAAAAAATCGCACAAAAGTACAATACTGTTACACAACTGGTCAGTGTTCCCGTGGGAAGCGATTTTCCACACCACAATATATTTATGTCATGACTATTTTAATACCTCTATACTTAATCAGTTCTAGTTGGGTATTGGACTTTTACTTATTCGTAGAGCTAGACCTTTGCGTCTTCTGCAAATACCCAAATAAAGCACAGAGACTATGGTACTAGTTCAACTGTTCTGAAGGCTGAATGACGCAATGTATTTATTAACTACATAGTATAGTCTTGATTCTTGACGAGTATCTGCCTGGCTCCCTGGTGTATTTAATTATATTTGTTGTATTTATTTAAATACTTTTAAGTTTCAAATACTTAGAGGGCAGGTATTCAAATATTTCTGAAAGTATTTAAATACTATCAGAAAAGGATTTAAATACTTTTTAGAAGTATTTAGATACTTCCCAGTTATTTAAATAGTTTAAATATTTATGAACACCTTTAGGATCATTTTCACAAATACTAAGTAGTAAATATTTCAGATAAAGTATTTGCAAGTATAAATACAAATACTTGCTGCAAGAAGTATTTAAATACTCGGTATTTAAATACTTATGAGGTATTTGTAAGTACATATTTGCCCAGCTCTGCATATAAGTATGTAGGTATTAGGTACATGAATATGAAGCCTTTTGCATATTATTATCTCGCAATATTTTCTTTCACTATATTAGAAGCGAAGTAAGTATAAAAGGTTAACTAAAAATTATGAAATAAAATGTCACCTAGTTGTCTAGTTACCTACTTGAACCTAATGTAAATATTGAGGTCGGTGTAACAAAACTAAAGTATTTTTAAGAGAATGATGGGGAAGTTGACTCACTAAATAAAGTGTTGTAATTTATATTACATTCATTTAAAGTAAACACTTTCAAAAAAGTAAAATATTTGTTAAAAACGTCAGTTGTTTATTTAGACGGGATATTTAATATCCACTCTGGATATCCACTGAATATTTAATTGAAGTCGTGCAAGAATACTCTACAGGGTCTTTACAATTCATAGCCAAGTTTACAAAATTGTCAAATTTGTCCAAATTGTTTTTATTGGAAACCTTGAATATTATTAAAAGTTTAAATTTAATTTAAAATTAAACTCAGTGTCTAATAGATAACTTTTAAATTATATTTGGAAAATAGTGCTCACTGAACATAAGCTAATATCATTAAAAACTAACTAACATCTTTAAAATCTTGTAGGCAGTTCACATCAGAAAAAAAACGTTTTTCGATCCCTCATGTTAAATATAAGCTATTAAATTGTGCATAATTTAAACTATACTTTTAACACACTGCCATTGACTGTGACTTCAAACAGTGCGCTGATATATGAAGCCACAGCCGCAGACTACAAAAACATATTCGATATTCTTTTGCTGTTCCCGTTCAACACATAGTGTGACGTCACAGCCATTTTCACGCCTATTGCCTTGTTGGAAATTAATAACTAGTGATTACAACTTTAATTATTTATTACTAATTAAATTTTGTGATTTAAGGGCTGGTATTTGGCATAGCATATTTTTCCATATAAATAAAGACTAATGAAACAAAAAAAAATATGCAAGTTGCCTGTTATATTCCTTATTACTAAAATCAACAGTTGTATAAATATGTTATAAGACACTGCAAGTTGAAGCAAATATTACAGATTGTGCAATATTCATTATCTGTAAGATACAAAATATGTAATGAATACTATGTTAGAAATCACAAAAAATTTGGAATATATACTCTATACAGGGTAGCATAAAAGTATGGGAACAGCAGAATAACTTGAAAAATACGAATCCTAGAAAAAAACTTTAAATACAAAAGTTGTAGGAAATATCCCTGGCTATCTGAGGGTAACCTTGGATTTGACCTTGACCAGGACCTTCAAGGTCATTTTAAGGTCAAGTCGATTTTATTTAAATGGAACCCTCTACTTTTAACCCCGGAAATGAAACGAGCGGAAAATTTTACGTTCGGATATGACCTTCGGCACTTACAAAATTGACCTCTGAAGGTCATCTTTACTCTTGAACTTCAATTTTGTAAGCGCTAAAGGTCATATCTGAACGTAATATTTCATTTCCGGGGTTAAAAGTAGGGGGTTTCATTTGAAAGAATCGACTTCATGTATTTTTGTCCTAAAGAAGTTAATTGAAGATTCTCACAGAAAAAAATGAGTTGAAAAAAATTTTTCCCTAGGCCAATCGCAGCATTGTTATAAACAATGTTTTAATCCTACATAAAGAAATGCTTAATTTAAAAAAAATGAAGGGGTTTTTAAAACGTCATTTGAGACCAAGTACGACCTTTTATCTTGAACCGTTCATTTGTTATAAATAAATTAAGGTTCTTAATTAACAATTTTTTTTCTCTGATATTAAACTCTGCTTTTAAATTCTATATTTCATGAAAAGTGTAGTATATCGTCCATAGAATTCACCATTTTTTCAAATTTTGATATTTTAAATATTTAGCTATTGTTTAAACAATCAAGATAATTTGTTTATCAACTAATATAATAACAATAGGGAAAAACATCTTTGCTTTAGTTTCTTTACCTTCCACGATAGTTGTAAAACATTAAATTTAATCCTAGTATTTTTACCTTTATTAATTTAAAAAATATATATATATATATAAATAAAGGACACCGCACTTTTGTAGGTAAATTGGTGGCCTGTCAAATTTGATGAATTTGATATGTTGTAGTTCAACTGATTCTGAACAATAAGTTCCTTTGACAAAACTTCAAATTATGAACAGTTTCTCCGATAGATGGCTCCGAAGACTGGACCTACATCTCAATACTATACCATGATTTCTCAAAACTACCGCAGTTATTGAAATGATAACTGCTGGAAATGAATAACCACAATATTTACCATTATTTGGTCTTAGATTGATGTCCCTGAACTTCCGGTTTTGCTGGAAGTGACGTCAAATTACGTTTTTCGAATGCACAACAACCGTTTATTTCAATTTAATACATCATATTACAAGTAGCTTTATTAAAATTCACTGTCTTAGTAAATAAGTAAGTACGCGCATTGACTGATCGAACATTGATGCTAGCTTGATACCGGGTACATCATAATCTTGGTACAAAACAAAGTTGATTTTATTTTTCAAGTTATAAAATTGCAGTTGTGTGTAATTATTTGTGAGACCTTTAAGTAGAATAGGCAGTGTTTGCTTATTTATAATACATTAAACCTTATTATTTTTAGTAAAAATTGCATAGCTCATTATTTTCATTTTTTTAAATATGTACATATTTTAATCATTCATTAATAGAAATCAAACCAAAAAAAACTTTAGTTCAGATTAATTAAACCTTATTCATACAGAAAACAAATTCTACGTGCGGCACATTAGGTTTTATAATAAGAATGACTTACTTTGAAACTGAAAAGCAATCGCAACACATATACATGTATATCTAGTTCATTCCTTTAACTGTTTTTAATATAATCTGCCCTTGTTTCATACAGCCTTTCATTACGCCTCGCACCATGCATGTGTGGCTGGCTCTGACCCGTGATAGGGGAGGAATGTTGTTCTTTGTTAATTAATTTGATATAAAGTTTTTTTGGTTTGATTTCTATTGAGGAATGATTAAAATAGGTGAATATTTAAGAAAATGAAAATAATCAGCTATGCAATTTTTTGCTAAAAATAATAAGGTTTAATGTATTATAAATAACCAAAAACTGCCTATTGTACTTAAAGGTCTCACAAATAATTAGTTTTCATTGACTAGACACAACTGCAATTTTATATTTTGAAAAATAAAATCAACTTTGTTTTGTACTGTCGTACGCAAAAAAAATGGGACGTCATAACGTATTTTTGCTAAAATCTAGTTGTGTAAATAGAGACAGATTTACATTAGAAAAAAATAGTTGTCCTATTTTTTTTGCTCACGACAGTACCAAGATTATGATCAGGGTGTCTACCAACCGGGAAAAACGGGAAAACCGGGAAAATGACGGGGATTTAGTCCATCCGGGAAAAAAACGGGAAAAAGACGGGAATTTCAAAAAGTAATCGGGAATTGCAAACTTCGGCTAATAACTATTAGGTATATTTGCATTCGCAAGAGTAGCTTATACTGTACTGTAGTTCCCCATATGTTTGTTTACATTACCCAGTAATATGAGAATATACAGTGTGTCCAACTAAGTCGGCACCATATGGGAAACTTTTTTATTATTGGTTTTATAAAAAAAAAGTTATAGTGCAGTAACTAGAGGTTTTTAACTTCGGAATAATGCTATATTGAACAGATTTCGTTCTTTTTTGACAGTATTATAGTAAATGCTTCACAGAAAAGTTTCTATATTGTACGGGGGCTTGCTAATTTATATGGGGGTGGATGCCATCCCTTCTCAGGGGGTGGCACTTAAAAAATATATATATTTATTGGAGCTGAAAAAGAATCAAATATTAAGAAGAAAAGGTTCTATGCAATTTTTCACATAAATTGATAGTTTTTAAGTTTCATAATTGCGATTTTAGCTTAAAAAAAAAGGTATTTCCAAACGGCTTTCGTCAAGTATCTTGAAAAGTATTACTTTATTGAAATGTTACGGACCAATTACAGAAAGTACAAACTGGGAATTAATTATATTTTTTGTTTATTGATGTAGGATTAATAACTTCGGAGATATTTAAGTTTAATTTTGCATCCAAGTGTTTCGAAATTACCTTTAATGTTTAAAATGCATTTTTTTTTAAACAAGTACTTTAAATGAGCAAAAAAATTTGAGCATCTAGATAATGCTACATTTTGACGAAAAACTGTATTTGAGATTATTTTTTTTAAATTACTAGCTAATTAGAGTAACAAAATGGCGAACATTTTATATAAAAAAATATAAATACGCACATTTTTCTGTCATAACTTCTTTATCTCTTATGCTACAGAAACGAGTAAAAAATAATTAATTGTCTTTAATTTCATTTCTTAGCATGCGTGACGTAAGTGACACAATTTCTGAGATATTTAACATTTAAACTGCATTTTTCGCCTCATAAATGTTTGGACACCATTTGTAACCTTTCATATCTCCGAAACTATTAAATCTATGTAAATAAATAAAAAACCGAAATTCATTATCAGTTTATAAGCTTTATTTTGAGATATTTGGAAAAGGGAGAAAAATTACGGTTTATCGAAAATACCTTTCTAGTTTAAACTGTAATTTTTTCTAAAGCAAATGCTGTATACAAACGAAAAAATTTGAGCATCTGCTTCATGCTATATAGTAATGAGAAACAGTGTTTGAAATTCCTTTTTTTTATTTACTGGCTAATTACAGCAACAAAATGGCGACTTTGTTATTAAAAAAATGTGAAGACGCACATTGCTTCAGTCATAACTTCTTTGTTTTTTATGCTACAGAAACAAGTTAAAAAACAGTTGAAAGCTTAATTAATAACCTATTATTCTACCTATTAGCATTATTGACGTAGTTGTCACAGTTTCTGAGATATTTAACTCTTACTCGAAATAATTATCTTACGAACACTTGGATGCCAAATATAAACTTAAATATCTCCGAAATTATTAATCCTACATCAATAAACAAAAAATATAATTAATTCCCAGTTTGTACTTTCTGTCATTGGTCTGTAACATTTTTTTGATAAAGCAATACTTTTCGAGATATTGGACGAAAGCCGTTTGGAAATACCTTTTTTTTAAGCTAAAATCGCAATTTCGAAGTCGTTATAACTTAAAAACTATCAATTTATGTGATATATTGCATTGAACCTTTTCTTCTTAAAATTTGATTCTTTTTCAGGTCCAATAAATATATATATATTTTAAGTGCCACCCCCTGAGAAGGGGTGGCATCCACCCCCTATAAATTAGCAAGCCCCCGCACAACATAGAAACTTTTCTGTGAAGAATTTACTATTATACTGCCAAAAATGAACGAAATCCGTTCAATATGACATTATTCCGAAGTTTTGCATATTTTTTACCTCCAGGTATTTACTATTATTCTTGATAAAAAGTTTTGCGTGGCCTAAAACTCAAAATGAAATAATCAGATATCAATTTTTTGCAGTTGTATAACGAGGTTTGTCGAAAAATGTAAATTTTGCTCAAGAGTAAAGTACCTTTATTTATTACAATATTGACAATCGTTATTTAGAAAAGTTGATCCTAATTGAAAACTCAGATATCCAATATTATCCATCTACCATGAAAGAACAGATATTATACCCAAAAATTATTAAGGACCGTTTTTTTATGGTATATTGAAGCTTGGAAAAAAAAACGGGAAAATCGGGGAAAAAGTCCGGGAAAAACCGGGAAAAAGTCGGGAATTTCCACGTCCGGATTTGGTAGACACCATGATGATGTACCTGATATTAAGCTAGCATCAACGTTCGATCAGCTAATGCACGTACATACTTATTTACTAAGATAGTGAATTTTTATAAAGCTAGTTATATATATGATTATTAAATTGAAGTAAAACGGGTGTTGTGCATTCGAAAAACGTGATTTGACGCCACTTCCGGCAAAACCGGAAGTTCAGGCACATCAATCTAAGATCAAATAATGGTAAATAGTCTGGTTATACATTTTCAGCAGTTATCATTTCAATAACTGCAGTAGTTTTGAGAAATCGTGGTATAGTATCGAGGAGTAGGTTCCGTCTTCGGAGCCATCTATCGCAGAAACTGTCCATAATTTGAAGTTTTGCCAAAGGAACTTATTGTTCAGAATCAGTTGAACTACAACATATCAAAAATTCATCAAATTTGACAGACCACCAATTTACCTACAAAACGTGCGGTGTCCTTTGTATAAAATTTGTTTAAACAACATGTGTTAAAATATAAAATTTTTAAGTAATTTTCATTATTTAAAGTCTGTTGCCGCTCGAATTTCAAATAATAATGCGTACCACGCAGGCATCACTGCAGTTATACGTGATATAGTTGCAGTAACTTGTTATCTTCATTTTAAACCAAGGTTTGTCTTAAGAAGTTTTAAATAAATAAATGACACCAAAACGAAAAAAAAAGGAAAAATTAAGAGATTTCCGGTTCCGGTTATCGTATCGAGTTCTACTTGGGCACAAACTTTTCCTTTTTTTAACTCTTTCGAATACCAAAAACCTCATTTCGTTAGGATGTTCCACCGAGGAGATATTTCATTTGTTGATAAGGCTTTTTTTTAAATGGTTAAATAAACAAATAAAAACGATTTCTTTTGTCCCAGACCATATCAAAATGGCAAGTAGTATCGATATTTATCAATTGCATGAGGTCTGATGGCCAAAAATTTAATTAAGAACGAGCTATTAGTTGATAAACAAATTATTTTGATTGTTTAAACAATGGCTAGATGTTTAAGACATCGAAATTAAAAAAAAATGATATACCGCACATTTCACGAAATGTAATTTAAAAAGAGCGTTTAATACCAGAAAAAAAAATGGCAATCAAGAACTTTAGTTTGTTTATAACAAATAAACGGTTCAAGATAAAAGGTCGTACTTGATCTCAAACGATGTGTTTTAAAAATACCTTGAGTTTTGAATAAAGGTTTCTTTATAAAGGACTTTGCCATTTTTTATCTAGATTGTTATGAATAATTAAACATTGTTTATAACAATGTTGCGGTCGGCTTAAGGAAAAATTGCATTGGATTTTTTTTTCAGTGCATTTTTTCCAAGAATCATCAATTAACTTTTTTTCGACAATAATATAAGAAACATCGTCTATTTAGACTCTTCGGCCACTCGCCTAATATCCATCTTACTGAAAACTGATTTGAAATTATATGAAATTTGCCGAGTCATTTAAGTATTGAGAGACCCTGTATGTGTTTCACTGTACCCCATGCGTCAGTATTTAAATTTGATTTATTTTTAGCATATAAAAATCTACTAGCTGAAGTACCAGGCGGTATATACACGGATTTAATGAATAATAAAATTATTGGTGACATTTTCTCTGGATACAATGATAATACCACGAGATGGGTGCCACGATCTGATTGGATATACCACACAAATTTCACAGGTAAATAACTTTTTCAGCATATTGGTTTATTGGTTACCAATTTGAATTCCTTAGGAGTATTCCAAGCTAATCAACAGGGCCGTTCCTGGGTCTTTTGCTGCCCCATAAATTATGGAATATATTTTTTCAAAATAATTTTTTTGTTATATGTTATTTATGAAATTTTCTTAACTCTTCTACTTTTCTCTTTGGGACTTCCCGCCACATGTATTTTATTTCCACATCCAGTGGAAGTATAGTAACGACAAAAAAATTTTTAAAAATTTTTATTGTTCAAATAGGCTTAGAATGTCATGAAACGGCGAGATTTTAAGTTTAAGCAAAAAAAAATTTCTGTCTGTCGGTCTGTCTGTAATTTTTTTTTGTGCGCACGTTTACTCAGGAACCGTTTGAGATATTGACTTGAAATTTGGTACACATATGTACTTTAACGAGATCTAGAACTAGATTATATTTTCATCTTGTTCCGTCGAAGGGTTGGGGGGTAAATTGGGGTAAATAGGTAAATCAAGCAGGTAAGAGTCCATAAAATTGGTATTTAGTATATATAAGAGAAGCTAAGATCTCAAAAAAAATTTTGACATTAGCCACCCCATTACCACCCCCACCCCTTTATTAAAGGGGATAAAAAAAAATTGTGATTTAGTGTGTGTACAAAAACCAGAAAACTCGAAATATTTTTTTTACTTCATCCACCCCCCACTGCCACCCACTATCGCCACCCCCGCCCCACTACCGATGTGTTGTATCGTTTTATGGGTTTTTGGGGTAGAGGATTTCAAATATTATATTATTAAAGTTCCATAAATAATTATTTCCACATACAAAATTTTTTCGTTGTGAGTGACTTGGATAGAAAATCTGGATGTGGAAGTAGTGATTCCTTGGGCAGCGGTTTTTACATATGTATTACAGAAATAAACTCGGAAATAAATGTGATTATACTTATAAAATTCACATGATTCCTTAAATTTACAGCAAGGGCGGATCCAGAAAGGTTACTTGGGGGGCACTGCGGCTGTACTACGGCCGTACCCGTATCTTCATAGGGTGTAAAATGGGAGTATATGCAATTTATTTTAGGTATGTGGCGATAGTGTTGTGGTTGTAATGATGTAATGTAATTAAATATCAACTACCGCCGAACGATCAATAATTATATCGACATTTTCAATATTCCATAGGGGGGGGCAATTGCTCCTGGCCCCCCCCCCCTGGATCCGCCCTTGATTTACAGCTAATTACTTCCACATCCAGTGGAAGTCTAGTAACGACAAAAAAAATTTTGAAATTTTTTAATAATAGACTTAGAATGTCATGAAACGTCGAGATTTTAAGTTTGAGCGAAAAAAAATTTTCTGTCTGTCTGTCTGTAACTTTTTTGTGCGCACGATTACTCTGGAACCGTTTAAGATATTGACTTGAAATTTGGTACACATATGTACTTTAATGGGATCTGGATTATATTTTCATCTTATTCCGTCTAAGGGTTGGGGGTAAATTGGGGTAAATGGGGGGTAAATAAATCAAAGAGGTAAGCGTATATCAAATTTTCATTTAGTGTATACAAGAGAAGCTAAGGTCTCAAAAAATTTTTTGGCATTAGCCACCCCCATTACCACCCCCACACCATTTTTTAAGGGGATGAAAAAAAAATTGTGATTTAGTGTGTGTACAAGAACCAAAAACAAAATATTTTTTTTTACTTCATCCACCCCCACTACCACCCCCTATCACCAACCCCACCCCATTACAGATGTGGAATATCCTTTTATGGCTTTTTCAAATATTATATTATTAAAGTTCTATAAGCAATTATTTCCACATACAAAATTTTTTCGTTGTGAGAGACTTGGATAGAAAATCTGGATGTGGTGGAAGTAGTGATTCCTTGGGCAGCGGTTTTTACTTCCAATTGACGTCCGAGGAATCTACAAAATAATACAATTAGCCAGTATCTTACTGGGAAAATTATTAAATTGAGTGTAAATACCATACTATGTATATCAAAATAACTTATTTGTCACCAATTTTAAGCAATATGTTTATGGAGGATTTTGAGACAAGACATGTTCAAAATTGTACATACAAACCGGTTATCTGGTGGAGATATATAGACGATATCTTTGCAATTTGGCCTCACGGTATGAAGTTACTAGATAATTTTTTTGAAAATTTATATAATAAATAACCTATTAAATTTACGTTAGAAAAGGAAACTAGAAATTAATAATTACCATTTCTAGCTGTTTTAATTAAAAGAGTAAATGGTATAATTGAAACAAGTGTTTATAAAAAACCAACACATACCAACAGAGGTGTTAACTTTTGTATATTATTTGTATGTTCTGCTATAATATGGTCAAATTTAGACATTTCCACGGCTTTCAGAAAGTTGCCATTGTTAAGTACAAACAGTTGTGAACTGTCCCCCCGAAAAGCAAGACATTGTCCAGCCAAGAACTGCACAATTGCTATTAGTCTTTCTATAATAGCTCTCCATCTTTTTTTTTCGTGTTCAAAAAAACTTTGCTGTTCCTTATCTATTATGCAGCCTTTGTTCAGTCTCACTTTTAATTCACACCATTTTTGAACGCATTCTATATGATGCAAACTAAGATCGTGTTCCAAAAAATATACGGCGGCATGGCGCCAGTCGCAATATCCACCATATATCAATTTAATGTCTCTATTTCCTGTTTTAAAAAGTTTGCAACAGTAATAAAACACGGAATCGACTTTAACAGAATAAACTAACCAATTTCCCTCAACTTTCTCGCCGTTTGTCAAAATTTTATTGAATAGATTCACACTGAATAGGCTAAAATGCCGCCCCCTAAATTGTGCCGCCCTGTGCGACTGCACCTGTTGCACCCCCGCCAGGAACGGCCCTGCTAATCAATTTTATATCATTTGTGAAATGGATAGGTAATCTTCTATGACACCTTTATCTAGAATTTAATTATATAGATATAAATTCAGAACACACACATAACTGAGTTGGGCACATTATGATGAATTCTAATTGTCCAATTAACGATTTTTGTAGGGATGTAACTCAAAAATGGATTTTCTTTTGCTTAAATCCTTTATTTGCTTGATGTGTATCCTGGGATTTTCGGTATTTTTAAATGAATATTACATTTTCTTAAATTTCAGTGTTTATTAACCCTTTCAGGACCAAAGCGGATTAGAATGATTTACCCGTAGGACCAGGGCGGGAAGCCTATGCGTGTTCATTCGGTTCCGGTACCTAAATTCAATATTAGACAAAGAAAATTCCATATATTTCGCGTAAAACTACAGTAGAAAATTAAAAAACTAGTAGGTACGTACTGCACGATAGATTTAAGTGAACTGACTTGTTTCTTTGGTATGATCTCAGTGTAGTTACGCATAGAAAGGGTGCTCCCCGTTACTGAAAAATCAACCAATAAAATGTAGATGTGGTGTGGCCAATGTGCTTTATTTGTCTATTAAATATGCTATTTTAAAGCGAGCTCGCTCAACACCAGTCCTAACCCATGCCTCCATGTTTGGGTGTATTATCGGTTCTGGTCTGTCTGGCACATCACCCATTTACGTGTTTGTCCGGGTCCAGTCGCGAAAAGGTTAACCATTGTTAGAGAACTACAATATTTACAAAAAACATTTTTTTTTAATGTGCTTTTATTACATTGGATACGTATTACTTACAATTATTATCGAATTGAATAATAATAATAATAATGATCTTTATTGACTAATAATCAAAGGGCAATTGACCGAGGTCCTTCAGCCCGTTACATAAAACATACATATTTATTTTTACAATATAAAATGTACTATTGTGTATATAATTATACATACGTAAAAAAAACATTACATAAATAGAAGAAAAAAAAAAAAAATTCAGTTAACTGTAAAAGTGTTTCAGTATGTTTGGATTATTGAATTGATTTAATTTGATTTATTATTTGATTTAGCAGCATTGCTGCCACTTCTGGGAAAGATGTTGCCATGTCGGCTATGTCTATGCTGGATTGGACTTGGGTCATGCATCCTCAAATTCTAAACAGCCTCAACCCATTCATCTACTATATTTACACCCTATAATGAATACATCCAAACATATAAACAACCAACACAAGATAACACCAATTAAAACAACAACGCCTTCAGCACTAATTATCAGATAGACAAAATCCCCCCACAGCGAGCGAATTCCCCTATTCCCAACCAACCAAACACCCAGCCCTACCACTAACAAACACTTACATTACCACTCACAAATGACAACACGCCCTGCATGTGTTACCCCTATACTATAACCTATTACTTTCTTACTCTATTCTACCCTCTTTCTATTAATAAACTTAAATGCCTTGTTAATCTCGCAACATCTCGCCAGCCAACGTGCAAGAAGTCCATACCAAAGACAACCTGAAGAAAGCACCAAAAGGTGGGCACTTCGCCTTGAGCACAAACTAGACAATGGGTCATGCTTGTTGTCAGCAGCGAGAGCCACATGATGCATGGTACAGGAGTATAGGACGGGAAGTGTAGGTATTTGTGAGATGTGTTGCCATATTATGTCGAGATATGGAGTGTTTAAACTCCTCCTTTTTGTGTTTTTGCTTTAGAGTTCTTCTGAGTCTTCTGTTTCTTCCGTTTCTGATTCCAGCAGAGCATAATATCATTGCGATTTCTCTATGGTATACATTTTTATCTTTACACTTCGTTCCCAGTGTATTTGGGTCTTTCCTAGCTTATTCAAGATCCTTTCAATTTTTGTTGTCCATAGCTCAATATGTTTAATTTGCTGCTGTTCAATATTAGTGTTTTCCTTAGTAGATGTGTTCTTCAGTTCTTCATTGAGTACGTTCATCCTTTTTGTAATTGTTTTCCCTCCTATTAATGTTGACGTTTTATGTCGTCGCTTTAGTCTTACTGTTTTTGCTACTAGTTGGATGATATTCCTTTCAACTCTTCTGAAACTTCTGTTGGGTTTTGTCATTGCCAATTATTATTATTTTTTAAACTCATCGTTGGCAGAGTATGATGGCTATGTATATCCTCTTGATGGTTTATTTTTCTCAATTAAAGGTAGAATTGTTCTTGCAACTGTGTGCTGTGTTGATTCCATTCTTTACAGCTTCTCTCCTTTTAAGTTGGTTTGTAAGATATATTTATATAGTATAGAGTAGTAATTTGAGGAGTATAGTAGAGTAGAGTATAGAGGAGTAATTTGTTCATCTTTCTTAAGGAGTAGTTGCTTATTTGTATTCTTCTCCGCTCCCTGGACTCTCTTTTGTCGACAGGCGTCACACCATTAGTAGTTTATTTCTAGTCCATGTGTGTCCAGATCGGTTTCATGTTTCCTAGAAAGTTCCGTGACAATAGGCTTGTTGCATGTGCCGTATATTTTAAATTAATTTATATATATTAATGTAGTGTTACTAAACATTAGCAATTATCACATCTGTTTTCATAATTTCTAATTGGAAAGTATTTATATCACCGATTAATATCCGGGAGAAGGGACAAATCTGAAAAAACACTCATTGGACTTGACGTCATGTAACAGATAATAGCGACATTAGTGTATCTCTGTGAGTGCAATGATTCGGACATATAGTGGAGCAAAATCGACCTAGGAATGTGTCGTTTATTTTTTTTTTGCATAGAACCAGAAGAGACATTGTAGATCTTGTAGAATAGGTTATCTGGGACTTGTAATGGGCAATTACAATATTTTTCTGTGGTACAGGACTTTTTTATTTCGAGAAAACTTAAGAAATTGACTGTTTATCAGATTCTTGTTTTTTAAATTTACATCGCTATATCTTGAAATCTAATTGAGCTATCGATCTGATTTTTTAAAAAAAATTTCTGTATCTTGGCTTCAATCATGTATATGAAAATTTCCAAACATAAAAAAGTTTGTCGCTTAGTCAAAATACGAGTACATTTTTAGCGAAATAATAGCCGAGTAATAAGTTCATTGTTGTTTAAAGAAAATAATAAACAATTATTGATAGAAACAAAAGACCATTGGAAGTGCTTATTTGTGTACTTGAATTTAAAAAAAAATTAGATCCATAGCTCAATTAGATTTGAAGATATGGCAGTGTAAATGTTAAAATACACGATTTTTATAATCAATCAATTTCTCAAGTTTTTTCGAAATAAAAAATATTTGTACCACAAGAAAATATCGTAAATAGCCATTTCTTATGTAGAATTTTTCACTTTATAAAAACTATAAGGTCTGATCTGGTTCTATACTCATTTTTTTTTCAAGATCGGAGAGTTTTTTTATGATCTATTTCGCTCCACTATTATAAAGGCAATGCCCATGAATGGAATTAATTTGAAATGTACGCTAGCGTTGTTGCTGTGGTCTGTTACATGACGTCACGTGTTGTTTGCGCGTCTAACGGATTTCTTCAAACTTTAATGTTGAATACCATCTGTAAAAGAAAAAAAATAAGAAAAAATCCTCTACACACTGTGTTTTGTATTAAGAGGAGACAACGCCAATCACAAAGTTTCATCAGTAAAGCTAAAGCTGAAGTGGAGCGAAGGCTAGGCAGTGTGGCTATTATAGGGCATCTGCACGTGACGTCACAGATAATCTCAAAAATATGTGATTCTCAAGATTTAAGAATATTATGCAGCTGTTATTAAAATTTATGCTTGGTTCCCGTATTTCCAACTAAAATCTAGTTCAGTGTAATGTTTATGAAGGTCTAAATACTTTGTCCTAATAAAATAGGACTCTTTTTGTAGGTTGGAAATCTAACCTGTAATTAACAGTCTATTTTTATTAATCAACAATATTGAAAAATTATTTACGTGAGTTTTTAAATATTTGCTTGGAGCCAGTACGGCTCCAAGCTAAAAATGCATTAAACATTAAAAATGAGAATAAACTTGAAAAACTTATAATTTAAGGTTGTTGATTAAATGATGAAGATGCCCTATTGTAGTACTGTATGAGGCACCATCTATTACAAAGCACTGTACTAAAAATCTTGACTGAGAAAAAGCAGTTTTTAGCCAAACGGCTAGCGTTATTAAACTGAAAAAAAAGATATTCTTGTAAGTAAAAAGTTTTTAACAAAAATTTGTTTATTACGAAGATCTCTCTTCACATTGGCTCATTGTCTCCTGCTCCCCTCTGATTTGATCGCCTTGCTTCCTTTTAAGTAAAGATTCTAAAAATGCTAAAATTATATTTTGTGCAACAAGCTTATTAGATCATCGGCGTATGCTAGCATGATCGGGATGTTTCTTTGTTTTCGTTAAAATTTAGTGTTTCATTTATTGTGCTCAGTATCACTTGATCTGACCGTGGTGAATAGTTGGGGGAATAGGGGGTCTCCTTGCTTGACTCCTATATTCGTCAGTTAGGTTTTCGTTATCTGTCCGAACTATTGAATTGTAGTACTTTCGTGAAAATAGGCTTTTATTATTCTGTTTATCAGGTAGTGTGGTACTCCTTTGTTGCAAAGGGTGCTGACTATAGCTTCGTGAGTGATAGCATCAAAATGTTTTCTGGAGATCTATTGAGACTATGTGTAGTTTTGTCCTTTATCTCCATTTTTCTTCAAGGATTTTTTGATGATGTACATATTATGGTTATCCATTGATCTGTTTTTGATGACTGCTGTTTGGTAGTCTGGTGGCTTTTCGATGTATTTCGCTAGTTGTTTAAGCAAGAATTGTGTGTGGTATTTGTATCCTACACTGAAGGGTGTTATTCTTCTGTAATCATTCATAACATGTGATGAGTTAATTTTGGGAAGAGGTATTTGTGTGGTCATGTTCCATTCTGTAGGCAGAAGTGTGATTTACGTCCATGCTTTGGCGATAATTTCTAAGGTTTGCTCCATAGCACTGTAACTCGTTTTTTATTTTGTCTACTTCTGGTGCAGTATTTCTTCTAGCTCTAGTCATTCTTTGACTATACAGACAGAACCTTAAGACGAGACCTTTTTTGCCATTTTTAGGGGATAAAAGGGATGGTAGGAAAAACTGCCACCATAGGAAAAAAAATTGTCCAAAATTGGCTTCAGCGCGTCAAAATACTTCAGAAAGGTTAGATGATAACCTTAAGACAAGACCTTTTTTCTGTAGACCTGTGTTATTAACATTAAAGCATCCTTAACTCTAAAGGTAAGGCATTTGGAGCAATGTGCCCGTAGAGACTTTTAATCGGGACCACAAGACCTACAAAATCCTGCAATATGAACAAATTTGACCTAAACCCAATTTCCATAAGATTAGTCCTTTTTGATATTAGATTTTTGCTAGAAATTTTTTTCTACATTAATTTTATATTTTTTGTCTATTTCGGTTGAGTGTTTAGACGCAACTAAAAACTGAAATAATGTACTGCTTGTTGTCTTGTCTGCATTGTACTTAGTGGTTTGTTTATGCTTTATGTTACTATTGATAAGGTTTAATTTATGTATATCAGAATCAGGGACTGAAACCGAAATTTATTTCGGTTCGGTTACGGTTAACTGACGTACACCATTTTCGGTTTTCGGTTACGGTTTCGGTTTTCAGAGCAGCGTTAATTTTTCGGTTTCGGTTTTCAAAGCACCGTCAATTCGGTTTTCGGTTACGGTTTCCGTTTTCCAAAATCTCATTTCAGTTTTCGGTTTCAGTTAGGTTAGGAAAAATTCGTAATTATGGTGCGGTTTTCGGTTAAGTTTTCGGTTAAAATTAAATTAATACTTGCAGGGCCCGAAAACGTAATTTATTTTGGCTTGGTTTAGGTTACGGTTACCTAAGGTACACCATTTTCGGTTTTCGGTTACGGTTTCGGTTTTCCAGAATCTCTCATTTCGGTTTTCGGTTTCGGTTACGTTAATGAATGGTGGTGTGAAATATTAGGCTTTAATTAGAGGGTTTTGCAGAGTGAGAGTAAATATTTAAATAATTTTAAATACTTGATATTGTTCTAATGAATAAAACTATATATATTTTTTTTTATTGTAAATTTCTGTTGTACTTGAATATTGTAGTTTGTCAATGAAAATAGTTCCTAATTTCATTATTAGAGCATGGCCTTTAACTGTACACAAAATTTATGATAAAAACTGTATATGGTTTTATTCCTTAGAGTAATGGGAACTATCTGAAACTATTTTAAATATTATACCAATTATCATTTTTTAAATATTTATAATAAACCGAAAATAAACGCATATATATCTCACACTCTGCAAATTCTATCCTTAAACATTTTCTTGTGGACTTAAAATTATAAAAATTTTGTTATATAACAATATTATTCTTTTATAGTTAATTTAATAAACTTAAATATGTTTTGATTAAATTCTCTGTCACGTCATTTATTGCGCTATTATGCCCTTTAATTTGTACCATTTCATGCATGTATTACATCCAGTTACAGTTTGGTATAAAACAATAAGAAGTCTGGAATGCATGATTTTTGGGCAAGAAATAAAAAAAAATGGGTTATTTGGAAGGGTGTATCATGGAATTAAATAGGGCTATATTCGTTTTTTTAGGTTTTTTTTTTCTGGCTTTCTGACAGTTAGAATTCACAAACTCAGGATTTTTTTTAAAGCCAAAATAAAATTTAAAAAAAAACCAATCTGGAATTATTTTCCTATATACTTTATTTTTGCAACGTGTGACATAACGACTGGACAATCAGATGAGTTGCTTATTTAACTGCTACCTGCTGCTATGGTAATGATTTTTAGGAAATATGAAAAATGCAATAATTTTTTAACTAGGCGGTACCAGTTCAATACAACACGTTTTTCAAAGAATTCAGGGAACTGGGCAGTGTGATCGAAAATATTTCAATTTTTCTGCAAGTTCACAAATAAAATAAATTAATCAAATAATTATTAACGTTGAATATCCAACCATAGTATGTACATAAAACTCATAAATGATTTAATATATGGAAATAAGTTTCCACAGTAATATTATATCTTTTCAGTTACCAATGGTCTACTCAATTTTGAAAATATCCAAATAGTTTTCGATGGGCTAGATACGTTTGCAACTGTTCTTATTAATGATGTTAAAGTTGGAGAAAGCCAAAATATGTTCCGTCAGTATATTTTCGATGTAAAAACTCAACTGAAGGTAAGTAACTTTGTACAAGTTATTAGGGACTGTTTTGAACTATTTCACTCTTTTATAATGAACTTAGAACCACAAGTTTTTTAAATTTTAGTTAATCACTTTTGTACTTATTCCAACGTCTTGCTAAACGATTTGTGGTTCATAAATTACTCTAGTTCAACTGTATGTCACATTAGACAACATCACACCATCTGTCGCCATTGCTTGTTTGTACGCCTCGCTAATGCTCTCTCCCATCAGCTCCTTAGTGACATCAGCCCAACATTTTGGAGGACATACTCTTTGCTTGTTGCCATTTCGTTTTTCCAGAATTATCAGCTGTTCTATATTGTTCTCTCATCGGTTGATGAGAAAGTTCGGAAAAATACAAATGTTGGAGAGTAGTTTTTGAGGACATATTTCTTGAAGAATCGATGAGCTAGTAGTGTGATGGGCTTGTCCAGGGAATTTGTAGCAAACATCTCTAGATCCGCATCTTGAAAATATCAATAGGCTGTCTGCCTGCTTCTACAATATGTTCACGGCAAAGCGGTATTATAGCTGTAAATGACATTTTTTTTTTGATTACAAATACAATTTTTTGTATTCTGCTCTTGCTTTACCCAAAAACTATTTTTAGTATCTTTAAAAAAATTATAGAGGGCATTGGTAACAGCTTAAAAATAAAAATCGCATCTGATAAAGTGCCGTTTCTGTGCGAAATGTTGAAAAATTTTATTAGAAAAACTTGCTCAGAATTAAAAAATATGACCTACCAATATGCCATGGAAACAAAAATAAAAGTGATCCGTCTTTGTGTCAGAATAATTTATTGTTCGTATTAAAAAATGTCAACTTTACAAGAAAAAGTTTATTTAGTACTATGCTATGGCACTGGCGAATCTAGCATGAAAAATGTGATTTCGAAGTTTAATGAAAAGTTTCCGAATATCGTCCTAAGGATACAAAAGGCATGGAGAATTGTAAAAAGATTCAAGAAAACAGAAAATGTAAATAAGCAGACTAGGCCAAAGAAACATTACAATGAAGATGATGCAGCAACAGTATTAACGATGGATTCTCTCAGAGAATCCAAAATTATATTTAAGAAAGCGAGCTAATGATACAGGGACAAGTAAATCGTTAATTTGTAAAATATTCAAGGAAAACAAAGTTTTTGCATTCAAACCAAGATTTTGACATAATCTTGAGTACAGTGTTGAAGATATGCACTTATACTTCTGCATGTTAATGGGGGAAAAATTTGCAGAAGACCGGTTTTCTCATCGACATATTTTCTCCGATGAACAACTTTTACCACCAATGGTGTTGTGTCTAGTCAGAATTGCCACTACTGGAGCGATACAAACCCAAATTTTAGAATTGTTATAGGTAGTCGATATTCTAAAAGAGTTAATGTTTGATGTGCAATATCCTACAATGGTATAATTGGACCATTCTTCATTGATGGTAAATTGAATCAGAATAAATATTTAAATCTACTGGAAACATTTTTTCATGAATATTTACATACCTTGCTACTTGACGAAAGAGCATGTTTGTATTTTCAGTAAGATGGTTGTAGCCCACAGCACACAATAATAATTTTGAAGAAAAGTGGATTGGACGATTTGGATCCTTCCCGTATCCACCCAGATCACCTGACTTGACTATTTGCGATTTTTATTTATGGGGTCATCTGAAGCAAATTGTTTATTCCTATGATTTAACAATGGATGTAAATGTATTGAAAGAGAGAATTACAAATGCTATAAATTCCATTGACCTTCAAGCCATTCAAAATAGTTACAAAGAATTTAAGAACAGAGTTGAGATGTGTGCTGAAAATGGAGGAACATGGGTAAAATAAATGAATTTAAATTATCATTACATTTATAATATTAAAAAAATTAAAATTTTATGAATTAAAAAAAAATGTTTTTAGTTCTGTAATTTGGTATGTCATATTTTTTAATTATGAGCAAGTTTATTTAATAAAATTTTTCAATATTTCGCAAAGGCACTTTACCTGATGCGATTTTTATTTTTAAGCTGTTACCAGCCTTCTAAAAATTTTTTGAAGTCCAAGATACTAAAAATAGTTTATGTGTGAAACAAGAGCAGAATACAAAAAATTGTGTTTCTAATCTAAAAAAAATTGTCATTTATACCTATAATACTACTTTGCCGTTGTATAATGGTCCATGTCTCAGAGGTGTAGAGAGAGATGGAGAAAACTAGAGTGTTAGCAAGTCTGATCTTTGTGTGTTTCGTGATATTTCTGTCATTCCAATTTTGTTCAACTGGGAACTAGCCGATCTTGCCATCTATATTGTCGCGTGTTTCCACCCTTAGGAAACCACCCTCGCAAATTCCGTGGGTTCCAAAAATTATAACAAGAGATGTCCACTAACACACTTTATTAAATATTTACTGGATACTTCACAATACTATTATTAATTTAAATACACTTTACTGACTAAAATCACAATGTTTATCACTTTGTTTATCTTTGAAGTCTTAACCTCACTTTCTATACTTTCTGAACTTTCTGAACTACTTGCTGAGAATGCGGTCGGTCTTTTATACCTAAAAATGACAGATCTCGATTTTTCTGTGATGACGCCACCATTCTCTAGATAATTCCAGATGTCACCAGAACTAACTTCTGGTAGGTTTCTCGAGTAGGTGCAAATACACTACATTCATTCGGACATTCGATCTGTTGAAGTCTGCCTACTTTTTAGTAACCAACATAACCTTAAATTTTAAGGGGTTGCAACATATTACACTGCCCCCTCCTTAAGCCTGAACGTCCCGGTCAGGCAATTCAGCCTCTTTCACATACTTCGCCAGTCTATCCAAGTGTACGATCTTCATCTTGGACTTTTTGTTTCGTTGAATACGATAGACGACATCATTAATTCGGGTAATAACAGTATAAGGTCCTTCCCAAGGAGGTTGAAGTTTCGGTGACTTCCCTTTCTTCCGCTGTGGGTTGTACAGCCAAACCAAATCTCCTGCCTTGAACCCTTCTGAACTACCCTTACGGTTGTATCGAGCCTTCATTCGGTCACTGGCTATGGTGATTTGGTCTCTAACCAGCTCATGAACATTTCTTAGCCGTTCACTCATTTCATCCACATAGCTGTTCACAGGAAGCTGTTCTCCGCCTGGTGTTCCGAAAATCAAATCACACGGCAGTCTGATCTCATGTCCAAATACTACACGGGCTGGTGTTTGTTTCGTAGACTCGTGGATAGCAGCTCTGTATGCCATGAGGAAGAACGGTATGTGGAGATCCCAATCGCGTTGATTCTTATGAACCACTTTGGAGAGATGTTCTTTCATGGTCTTGTTATGTCGTTCCACCATTCCATCTGATTGCGGGTGAAGGGCTGTTGTCCGTGTTTTGTGTATCCCCAATAACTTGCAGATTTGCTGAAACACCCCTGACTCAAAGTTCCTTCCTTGATCTGAGTGCAGCTCCAGGGGTACACCAAACCGACATATCAAATTATCTACCAAGACTTTGGCGACAGTGACTGCCTCTTGGTTTGGAATTGCATAGGCCTCTGGCCACTTACTAAAATAGTCCATGGCAACCAGTATGTACTTGTTCCCATCCTTGGTTACTGGGAATGGGCCGGCTATATCGATCGCGATCCTCTCGAAAGGAGCTCCGACGTTATATTGCTTCATTGCACCCCTACTTCTAGTCTGTGGTCCCTTACTGGCCGCACAAATTTTGCAATTGCGACACCAAGCTTCTACATCTTGACGACTATTTACCCAATAAAATCGTTCTCGTACTTTATTCAGGGTCTTATTAACGCCGAAGTGCCCACCGAATGCTCCATTATGCACTTCCTGAAGTACTTTCGGTACTCGACACCTGGGAATCACTAGACGCATAACAACTTCCCTGCCATCCGGGCTTTCCCAAGCTCTCTTTAGCAGCCCGTTCATGACTTTAAGTGAATCCCATTGGGCCCACAAAGCCTTCAATCCAACTGCCTTATCCGAAACATCCTTCCACGCTGGTCGAATTCCTTTCTCCTTTGCTCTCAATATAGCCCCAATTTCTGTGTCATTCAGTTGTTCTTGTCTCAGGGCTTCGGTTGTCCAATCGTCCGGAACCTCTATTTTAATAGTGTTGACGGCCACCGTACCCTGCAATTTCTCAACGTGGCGGCAGTGCTTGCAATCTTCCTTGCATGGTCTTCTAGATAAAGCGTCTGCGTTCTTATGAGATCTTCCAGGTCGATGTTCTATTTTGAAATCATACTGTTGCAACCGTTCTATCCAACGAGCCAGTTGACCTTCAGGGGTTTTCAACTGCAACAGCCATTTTAATGCAGCATGGTCGGTCCGAATCTTGAAATGTCTTCCATAAAGATATTTATGAAAATGGTCCACTGATTTTACGATGGCCAGTAACTCTTTCCGGGTTACACAATAATTTCTTTCTGGTTTGGACAGCACCTTGCTGAAGTACTCGATCACTCTTTCCTGCCCATTCTGGATTTGAGACAGCACAGATCCGACCGAAGAATTGCTGGCATCAGTGTCTAAAATAAAAAGTCCTTCCCGTTGTGGGTACGCTAGCACAGGACCAGTGCATAGAGCTGCCTTCAATTTTCTCCATGCCGTTTCACATTCCGGCGTCCATTGGTACTGCACTTTCTCTTCTGTCAGCCGGTGTAATGGCTTCGCAATTTCTGCAAACCCTTCCACAAAGCGCCTATAATAAGTGCAGAGGCCAAGGAAGCTCCGTACTTCATGAACGTTAGATGGCCTTGGCCAATCTCGTACAGCAGAAATTTTGTCGGGGTCTGTTTGTATTCCATCCGAAGACACCACGTGACCAAGAAATTTGACTTCTTTCTGGAATAGCAGGCACTTCTTCGGGTTCAACTTCAGATGGGCATTCCTGACTCGCCCAAATACTTCTTGAAGATTTTTCAAATGTTCTGTAAAGTCCTGTCCCATAACAAGCACGTCGTCAAGGTAAACCAGGCACGTCCTCCAGGTTAGCCCTCGCAGTACGAATTCCATCAATCTTTCAAAGGTAGCTGGTGCATTGCAAAGTCCAAAAGGCATCACGGTAAATTGATAAAGACCACTGCCTGCTGAAAACGCTGTCTTCTCCTTATCATCAGGATGAAGCCCCACTTGCCAGTATCCACTCCTAAGGTCTAACGTAGAAAACCATCGTGAACCTGCCAACGTGCTTAACGTGTCGTCAATTCGTGGTAATGGGTAACTGTCTTTCTTCGTGACATCGTTTAATTTTCGATAATCGACACAAAATCTTAATGTTCCGTCCTTCTTGGCAACCAAAACTACTGGCGATGACCAGGGACTCGTTGACTCCTCAATGACTTCATCTTGTAGCATCTTGTCTATCATTGCCGAGGCATCTTCTTGTTTCGCTAATGGAAGCCTCCTAGGTGGTTGTCGAATAGCGGGTGAGTCACCAGTATTTATCCGATGCTGGACTATGTCTGTTTTTGTGAGGGCCTCTGTATTCTTGGCAAATACTGAACTTTCATTTTCCAGGAACTTGATTGCCTCCCTTCGTTCATCCTCAGATAAATGCTCCAACTGGGTACTCAGCAAGTTCAAAACTTCCTGGTCTATTTTCATAGATGAACTTCCCTCTGTTTGTTCCTCGCACCTCGCTACCCATGTGACAGGTTCATAGGTGTCAATCGGTTTGCCTTCCTTAATTGTCACCGAGTGGGAATTTAAATTAACGACTCTAATTGGGATTTTGTCTTTAGTCCGGGTTAAAGTTCTCGCCACAATAATATTGGATAGGGACTTAATCGATTCGTCATCTTCAACTAGGCCAACACGGTACCCTCCAGGATTTCCTTCTAAGGCAGCATCGATCATTTGTTCTGAATGAGCAGGAATCTTGATCGTCTGTGTTGTTAACAATCTCGCTTTATGGAATTGGTCGTCTGCGGTTGCCAGAATAAATTCCTCATTTCCAATTTTTAAGACTCGCTCCCCTACGTCAACAATGAATCCCTGCTCTCCCATGATGTCCAGACCCAAAATGAAATCATCCATAATGTCAGCCACAATGACCTTGTAATTGAACCTCAACCGTCCAACCTGCAGTTCCAAGTTGATCTCTCCATGGACCGCAGCCCTGTCCCCCGTGGCTGTTCGAATGATTACTCCATTTTGCTTCTTGTCAATCTGCAAGCCTGATATAAACCCTGGCCGCACTATTGATGACGTAGCACCGGTGTCAATAGTAAACACGCATTTTCTTCCATTCACATATCCTTGCAACAACAGACTACTTGGAATTCTTTGGAGCTGGGAAATCTTTACTTCTCTGGGGGCACCGCATTCCCTAGCCAGCACAGCCCCCTTGGTGCTGGCTATCTTTAGTTTTCCTGCTTCTCTTCTACATTCATAGCATTTACTCGACTCTCCGAGTTCTGCTGTCGACAGTCCCGTTTCATATGTCCTACCTTGCCGCAGTTGAAACATTTAATACCTCCGCTCGGCTTTCCTCTATTTTGTTGTCTTTCTTGCTTCCCGAGGCCATCCAATTTATCACATAATTTGGTGAACATTTTCTGTACTTCTGTCAACATGGGGTTCTGGTTCATTTCTGGTTGTGATTCTTCGAGAGTCACAGCTCGCACTCTTGACCTTGGCGTATCCCTGTAAGCTGCTTCTACTTCGAGTGCATGCACCAAAGCTTCGCTACTACTTTGGTGTCTCGTTAGCCTCAAAACTCGCCTGACCTCTTCGTCCCTTATGCCATCTAAAAAGGCCCCCACGGCTAATTGCTCCTGAAATTCTCTAGGTGGACTCGGATACGCCAGGTGTGCCAGTCTCTCTATGGCAGCCTCGAATTCTTGTAAACTTTCCCCAGCTTTTTGCATCCGGGATTTCAGCTGAGCCTGGTATAATTGGGCGAGATGTTGGTTGCCATACCTCAATTCTAATGCAGCTTCCAAGACTTTAAAGTCCCTTTGTTTCTCAACTGGGATGGTTTGGAGTAACTCTGAAGCCTGGCCCCTTAACGCCAGAACTAATGCCATGGCCTTTTCCTCATTATCCCAGTTGTTCGCACACGCTGCTGCCTCAAACTGCCTCTTGTACGTTGTCCAGGAACTTTGGCCGTCAAAAGAAGGAGGTTTTAGTCGCTGACCTGATGATACCACCTGCTGGCTTCCTCTATCTCTTAACTGTCGTTTAAGCCGGTCTATTTCTCCTTTGACTTCTTCTTCAAACTTGTTTACTTTCTCTTTAACTTGACTGACTTCTGTCTCGACTTCACCTACTTTTTCTTCTACCTTGTTTATCTCTTCTTTGACTTCACTCTTTAATTCTTCGTTGGCAGAAATGATAGCGTCCTGCTGTATTTTTATTTGTTCATTCAGAATTTTTCTTAATTCTTCTTGGCGTCTTTCTTGTTCCTCTTTCTCCTCTTGACGTCGTCTTTCTTGTTCCTCTTTCTCCTCTTGACGTCGTCTTTCTTGTTCTTCTTTCTCCTCTTGACGTCGTTTTTCTCGCTCTTTCTTTTCTTCTTGACGTCTTATTTCCTGGTCTTCCATAATTTTTTTTAATTCATCTCGCTCTTCTTGTCGTTTTCTCTCCTGTTCTTCTTTGTCTTCCTGCCGTTGCTGCGCCATCATTTTTTGGAATTGTTCGAATAAGTCCTGTATTTGTTTATCAGATGCCATACTTCTTGTTGTTACGGGCATACAACGAAATTAAAATAGAATAAATTTAACTGTCACGTCAATATCGGTAATGGAACTTTCCAGACAAATCTCGAAATAGCATGAAAAAGTCTTATTCAGAGTCTTTTGTCACTATCCAGTTTAGAGAATTTACTAATCTCCACTAATGTCCAAATAGAAAAGTTCTAGAAATTTTCACGCACTAAATGAGTCTTTTTTAGTGTCTCTATCACTTCTCAGTTCAAAGGAATTAATTATCACACTAATGTCCTAATAAAATGTTCTACAATGTCTCAAAAATGCACTTAACACTATTTTCCTGTTCGAAAATAACCCTCGAACAATGTCCAGTAAATGAGTCCTCCGTGTTAGCACTAACCCTCGAGAATACTTCTCGAACACTCCAGCACAACTTCAGAGCTCCTCTTGTCATAAAATTCCGCTTTCTGACACCAATTTGTCGCGTGTTTCCACCCTTAGGAAACCACCCTCGCAAATTCCGTGGGTTCCAAAAATTATAACAAGAGATGTCCACTAACACACTTTATTAAATATTTACTGGATACTTCACAATACTATTATTAATTTAAATACACTTTACTGACTAAAATCACAATGTTTATCACTTTGTTTATCTTTGAAGTCTTAACCTCACTTTCTATACTTTCTGAACTTTCTGAACTACTTGCTGAGAATGCGGTCGGTCTTTTATACCTAAAAATGACAGATCTCGATTTTTCTGTGATGACGCCACCATTCTCTAGATAATTCCAGATGTCACCAGAACTAACTTCTGGTAGGTTTCTCGAGTAGGTGCAAATACACTACATTCATTCGGACATTCGATCTGTTGAAGTCTGCCTACTTTTTAGTAACCAACATAACCTTAAATTTTAAGGGGTTGCAACATATTACAATATTCTTCACCAAATCTCATATTCGCAGTTACCAGTATCGTCCAGAAGGACTTCAAAGTATACCATCTTGCTTACTACCTCACAGTCACCTATCTTTAACTTGTCTGTGTGGCTACCATTTGTTTGGTCTGGGGTCAATTTCATGTTGTACAACACTTAAACTATAACCAAAGCTTATTGTCTAAAGTCTGTCCAACAGAATGTTACCAGACAGCAGGTGTTACTTGCTACAAGCATTATCATCTGTAAATCTCGAGTTAGAAATCTTGGTTCCATACTACCAGCTGGACACATCACTTCATGTGTTTACTATTGATGTTAAAGAGAAATTGGCGATACCTTTAATAGCTTTACATTTGTCGGATATAGTGTTGTCACTTTCACCATACCAGAGTTTTCTTCATGCAGTTAGCAAATAATAAGAACCAGATGTTTGATGTCCCAATCTCCAATAATACAGCCCACAATTTGTCCCATTCCACATTGTCAAAAGCCTTATAGTAGTTTACGAAACAAAAGTAAATAGGCATGTAATATTTTCTTGCCTTGTCAATAAGTTATCGCAAATTCAGTATTACTCTCTAGTAACGCACCCTTTAACAAATCCTGCTTGCCAAGATAGATAATGCTAAAATTTGGGTTGAAGAATACACAGAATAATTTTACTGACCTCAAAGACTAGTAATATAATACTATAAAAACGCGACGCTCGGAGTAATCCCATTCATAAATCCCCTTGAGAAATTTAACCTCGGGCCTGGTAATTCTGTAATGTAGACCTGAACTGCAGCTGTCAAGGACATTGAAACCAATGTTGGCTCTAAGTGACGTGTAATCGCGACAAGTAACAAATATATACAAATAACACTTATGTATTGTACAAGGCAACATGGACAAGATGACACAAGACAATGAAATTTCAATATTTCATCATTTCTTGGTTTTTATATTGTTTAGGAACGTCTCATTCTGTTCTTACAATATAATATATGTACTGTTACTATGATAGAAGAAAAGACACTTGCTAGCATATTACAAATTTCAGAATGGTTTATAGTAGAGTGCTCGGCGTCCAGATATACGCATAAAAATAAGTTCTGTGGGGGTTTTGTTATTACAAGCTGATTTTTCTATAAAATCAATGATTATGTACTGAGGTTTCAAAATCCCAAAGCCATCAAAAAAACGTCATCTTCAAAAGGGCATTAAAGTTAAAAAAACGAGAGAATCATATGGTGAGAGGAGAAAAATTGTGATTTTTTTGGTATATTTTTCGTAAAAGGTTTTGTAGAGGAAATATTTTATAATAATTTTCAAATATTATGTTAGGTATACATTGGATCTTACGGGAGAACGAAACTTAAAACCGCAATATCTCGATTTGAAATGTCTCATTTAATTCAATTTCAACTTTTGAATCTCCATCGTATTATCTCCGAAATGAAAGCTCAAATCAAAATTTTGTATTTTTAAGAAAAATTTGCTTTATCTTTTCCGAACGTAATGGCGTATGATTTATACTTTTACGACTAATAATAAATAAGATATACAATTATAGTCTGTTTTTAAACCAGGAGGACCGTTTCAAATTTACCGCGCTAAATCATACATCTGTGATTGGATATGCCTTCGCCAGTTTTACACAAAGCAATAATCGTAAATTATGACATGCATGTCAACTACTATTCAATTTTTAGGTTGGAAATGGAAACAAATTTTGAATTTGAATTGGTTACTAAACCTGGCTGTGTCGGGGTGCCAGACGTTCCATTCCGTGTCTAGTATGTTAAGAAGGGTATGCCTACTCATTCTAATGACTGCTGAAATAACATAAGTAAATCCGTTGCTGGCTCTTAGTCTAATAATGGTAATAAAATGCTGCAAATATACTGTAGTGGTGTATTGTTGGTTGCTCAAAATGCCAAAAAGATTCTAGTGTATTTTCTGGTTACTTCTATGGTGTGAATGGGACCTCTATATTTAGTCCTGGTTTAAAAACAGACTATAAATGCAATGCGATGCAAATATCCTATGATCCTCCTGAAGCCATCTAGCAGGCGACCCCACTCCAACAATGCATAACGCATGTTGCATTTCACTTTTCCCCATAGCTCCATTACACTTCCACGTTGTAAGTCGCAATACTATACTAGCTGTGATGGTGCGGCAGTATAAAAATACATAAGTAATAATGTATACGTAATGATAGTACATTAGCTGAAATTAAGAACCTATGATAAATTTTTTTTTTCTTTGTTGGCTTTGGATGTCTCCATTCAGCCACGATGATTTTTATAATAATAATAACAAAAATTCAACCATTTATTAAATCTGTAACCGCTAACCTAACTAAATATTACTCTAACCTACGAATCGATCTAACCTAACACGAAGAACCAGATAATAGGGCATCTGCACGTGATGTCACAAGGTCGTTGCTTGGATGGTAAACAAATAAATAACCTCACTTTATTTCTAACGTTTGTGGTTTGGTCAGAGTTGTGCTTTGTGATATCCGAAGTTTGTATACTTTGAACAATAATATATTTAGCTGGGCGATTTTCTGCGTGTGTTATAAGGAAATTTGACTCTAATTATGTATATAAATTATTATACTACGCTGAACACTGAAATTAATAAGGAAATAAAGTGAGGTTATTTATTTGTTTACCATCCAAGCAACGACCTTGTGACGTACGTGCAGATGCCCTATATGACAAGAAATAGCAATCAGGGATTGTTGGACAAGGATACCCATTTCACATCAAGGTGCCCTTCATGACGACTTTACTTATTACACAACACACACCAGGCAACGGTAAGAAGGTGATTATAAACAGAGGGTAAGAACAGAGGAACTCATCTAATCCTATATTTTGACACGACATAACCTGATAAATTCCCACAACATATATTTCAATTTTTCATTCGTGGTTACTTTTATATAATAGTGAGGTACTATCCATAGGTAACGTGTCACCATTCTCCACAATTTTTTTGGCCAGGAAATTTACAGCGATTGAATTAAGATTACATTGAAATAACCAGTGGTTAATGTCCCCAATATTTCCGTTACAGTCACAGAATGGACTGTCAACAATTTTCATTTTATATAATAATGATCTAAAGGCGCCGTGGCCAAAGAGGCAACGAATATATGTTACGAACATCTGTCTGTTGTATGGAAATTTGAGAAAGGATGGTTTGGGAGGTAGGCAGCTGTATATGCGACAGTACTGATAATTTTGTATTTGCCTTACGTGGATCCATTCTTCTTCCCATTTTTTTCGCATATCCATTCTGGCATTGGAAATTAGGTCATAATATGGTAGATACTCAATTTCAGGACCATTCATATTTTTCATTGCCAATTATTCCGGAGTGTCCCTTTACCCAAATAAAGACAACTTCCCTGTTCAATGCTCTCAGCTTTGTAACTTTTTCCAAAATATCCGTTATTATTTTATATTTCATAATGTGTTTTGTTGGGTTTGAAATTGCAGCTAGGACAGATTGGGAGTCTGACATGATCAAAATTGTTACAAAGGAGTTGTGATTTTCAATTGCCCACTCAAGACCTTTATCAATAGCTAGGAATTCTGCTGTAAATATTGAACAATGTTCATTTAGCTGGTATCCAAAAGATATTCCACTGTTGTTAATAAAGTAGCCACAGCCAACGCCATTTTTAGATTTGGATCCATCAGTAAATATTTGATGAGCATTAGAGTATTTGGATGTTATTTCTAGAACCATTTGGTTATTATTTGTGGCATTATCATATTTGGGAAAAATCACTTTAGGTTTTATGTACGAAATATCATAGGCAGCCTTAAAGAATGGCAAGGTCTCTTCTTCACTTATGGAGCTGTGATCTGGAATGCTGGTGAATACTTCGGCCAAGATAGGGTTTTTTTTATTTTGCCAGTACGGTATTGTCAAACTAAAGGAAGCAAGGGTAGCTAAGTTTACGCAAATACTGTTGTTGGAAATATTTAAATTTTTTAATATAAACTTGTGGGCCAAATATCTTCTTCTAAGATGAAGTGGGGGCTCATTGCATTCCGCCAATAGGGCACAGGTTGGGGTAGATTTAAATGCTCCTATTATCAATCTTAATGCTTTATACTGTAGTCTGTCCAGTTTAACGAGTCGGGAATGTGAAGCGGAATCATAGAATATACTGCCATAGTCCAATATAGATTCTAACATACAATCTGTAGAAAAGAAGCGCAATTTTGGGATCTGCGCCCCAAGCACGTTTACAAGTTATTTTTAAAATATTAAGACTTTTTTCTGTTTTGATTAGGCATTCGGATATATGCGCATTCCAGTTTAATTTGGTGTCTAAACTAACCCCCAAATATTTGTAATGTGTTAACACCCATATTGTGCCATTTGCCAAGCACAATTTAGGTATATTGGGCAGCCGATGTCTGGTTTATATTACGACAGCTGATTTATTAGGAGATATATCAAAACCTAGATTAAAGAAGAAATTTTCAGAGCAATACATTGTATAATTTAGATCTACGAAACTTTGCCCATAACTCTTATTGGTTCCATAAATACAAAAATCGTCAGCATATTGCAAAACATTAATTCGGTTATCCATAATCTTATGAAAATCTTGGGTGTATATATTAAATAGTAGGGGGCTAAGGACAGATCCCTGGGGTATTCCAATAACTACTTTTCTAGGACCTAACAATATTCCATTATTGGCTCTAACAAACACATTCCGACTGAAGAACAAATTTGTAATGTTTGTTGCAATGTTTAATGGGATCTTTAAAGTTAATAGCTTTTCATAGAGTATGTGAAGGTTTACATGATCAAAAGCAGCTGAGATATCTAGATAAAGGGCCATCAAATAGTCGTTCCTTAAAAAATTTAATTGTATATCTATTACGAGTTGTGAGATGCGGTTGTCTCTTTTCCTCTTCAGAAACCATACTGACATTCTGGAATTAATTTATATTTCTCAAGCCACTATTCGAGACGGCATTTAATAATCCTTTCCAGAGTTTTTAGTATACATGACATGAGAGAAATGGGCCTAAATGACCTATGATAAAGTAATTACTGTACTTATTTCCTAATTTTACCAAGTATTTAGATACAGATTATTAAAATTCAGGTGGAAATGAAATTTGTTAATGTATACCTACTAGTACAACACATAACATAACAAAATAATTACCTAAATTAAAATTAAACCAAAGTTTATTCGTCATTATCAGAACTATCTGAATCATTTTCTGGAACGGGTAGAACTGTGGTTGCTGTTGTCATGTATTCCTGCAGGATTTCTGAACCCTGCACTTACAAGCACAATCTGCAATGACGACATACGTTTAGTTTAGTTGAATTAAGAGTGAAAAAATATTTTGCTTTTTTGCAACAAGAAGTTAAAACTCTAAGTTTTTCTGGGAATGAAGTCAGTGTCAATAGGTAAAACATCTGCTTTTTTGTCCAAATACCAATCAAAATCTTCAATTCGAGGTAACTGCGGACAAGGAACCATGGCATTCAACCACACATTAGTTTTATAATGTACTTTTAAGGAGTGTTGTTTAAGATCACTCATCGCTGGTGGTAACTGGCTGCCATAACTCCACGGAAGACATTAATTGACGTAATATCCGGATGTCTTGAATATAGTTTTAGCACAAAATTGTGCATATTATTGAATAATTCCTCAGAAAAATCATCCACACCAACAACATCTAAATAGTGATAGTACTCTAGGTAAATTTTCCAACATGATTTTCTTCCAAGTCCTCCAAATTGGCTAGTGGTGTCACAAACTGTGAGCGCGTGAAAAGCGGATAAATTCTCGGAAAGGTCTTCACTTAAGTTTATTTCGTGAATAGGAATGTATCTTACACTATCTCCTCTTCCTACTTTCATCCATACCTCCGAAGTAAGATATTTCTTAAAATGAACTAAAAGTACTAACACATTAATATCACAGCATTCAATAATACATCTGGAATAACCAGCCATTTTTGCAGATAATACGTGTAAAAAAATTCTAGTGTCCGCTTCTTCGTGGTTGGCTTTCAGTATGTCAGTGTTTTCTAATTGAAAATTTGTTTTAAAATCTGTTACATTTGTAAAACCCCCATTGGTAGCCAACTGAATATTTATTCTAAACGAATTTTCAAGTAATTGTTCGGATAAAAAATTTGTCACCTGTTTTTTGTTTTGAAGAGAATGAATAAATAAATGCCATTGTTGTGGAAGTGGAGTATAGTTTCTATTACTCTAAGAATACCAGATTGTTTATTTCCGGTATACAAAGCCTGTTATGAAAAATATTTCAAAAAATCTTTGCGCCATATACTTAACTCGTTTTTTGATTATAATGCCCTTTTGAATCTGACATTTTTTGACGGCTTCGAGATTTTGAAACATCAGTATATCATCATTAATTTTATATAAAATTCAGCTTGTAACAACGGAACCCCCACAGAAGTCACAATAAGCGTATTAAAGAACTCTACTATTAAAAACAATTCATTAGTGTTAAATAGGGACAAAAATAATTGCATTCTATTCAGGTATAGTAGAAATGATAATACTTATCCGGCAGAAATTAAAATTAATAATGTAGATGTCCTTGTGAATTCAACACAATTTTTAGGTGTCATTGTTGATCATATATGAAGTGGGAGGACCATGTACAGTTGCTTTGTGGAAAATTCAGCAAAGTTCGCTACTCTATTCAAGAATTAAAAAAGGTTGTAGATGAGAGTACTCTATTAACAGCCTATTATGATAATTTTTATTCTGTATTGACGTCTTAGTGGAAGCGCATACGGCTAGATTAGGAGTTTCGTGGGAAATCAATGATTAAAGTTGGAGACATAGTTATTTTATTAAAAGGCATCTTTCTGAGGGTTAAAATATTTTGATTACGATATCTCAAGAACTATTCATCATAGAAAATTCATTTTTTCTTCAAATTAAAGGTCTCTTTATTACAAAGAAAAAAGTTATTATGGATTTAGATGTATCTCTATGCACTTTTAAGTTATTCGGAAAAAACAACATTTAAAAAAAAAGTTCTCTGTCGCTTCATCAGTGTAAAACAAGCGGAACACTCTCTCAAAAAGCATGTGATTCCAGTTTTTTTACAGATGTTTTGCCGATAAGAATTCTTATCTTTTTGACAAAGAGTCTGGATTCTCTCCGTCAGTCTGTTATACTCCTCCGATTCCAAAGCAGTGTTAACACCTTGAGCTCTCAAATTTTTCCTGGCTTGTACATCAGTTAGAGTTTCGCTAGTTATCTAAGGCTGTTTCACATATCTATGCATTTCGCTTTGTGTTGTGTTTCACAGGACACTTGGATCTTCATCATTTAATAAGTTTACTTATACAGGGTGCAATTAGTTTCATGGCATTAAAAAAAAAACTGGCATGGGGACTGGACAAACAATAAAACCTATACAACTTTTCGTTTGAAAAAAACTGACCTAGGTGAAAAATTTGTTAATGTAGGAGACATTTGAGAACCTCTGCTTTTCTGTGTCAATGGACGTATAGATCCATTATAGAAGTTTCTTACTTATTTTTAAAAGTCATAAAAAAGTGTAATGATTACCGACTTGTGTCCTTGCCGCCACACGGTCTCAAACAAAGAAGCGCAGCACTTTGATGGGACGCATTAGCGTGTTTGATGATCAAAGGCGCCGACATACGCGACGATAATAAAGCTTACCCCAACATTCCAGCAGTTCTAAAATAAAATTTTCGAAATTTTTGTTTATTTCTTTTTTCCCAAAACTTTTTTTTCCAAAACCTCATGTTATATAAGGTTCTTTTGTTTGTTTAGTCATTTCCCACCACCAGTTTTATTTTAATGACATGAAACTAATTACACCCGGTATATTCTCCTAATTTATTTTGGAAAGCTGGACCATGCATTGGTTATAACGTTTTTGTATATGCCTTCAACACATTTTAATGAGAAGGTGCACTCATGAGCAACTGGTGATTTAAACATGAAATAGAAAAATTTCTAGTTTAAATAAATTAAAATGTTGTTATTGGTGAAAATGGAATTTCTATTATCATTATTTACAGTCTGGTGTTAATAAAATAGAAGTTCGCTTTCAATCACCAATAGAAGTGGGTGAAAATTTATCCAAAGAGCAAGACAAGTCTTATAAAATACCTCCAGACTGTGTTCCTGAAGTATATAAAGGAGAATGTCATGTAAATATGCTCAGAAAAATGCAGGCCTCATATTCTTGGGATTGGGGTCCATCATTTCCTTCAGTGGGTATTTGGTTAGTAATTATTTTTCACTTATACCTTATTTAATATATAAATAATGAGTTTCTGTCATTTTTTCAGGAAAAAATTATTTATTGAAGCATATAATGAATCAGCAATACGATATGTTGTGACAGATACTATAGACAATGGCACATCATGGATTTTAAATATAGATACATATTTTGCAAGTAATGCCAGAAAGTCTGTCGTTGGCGCTGTCATGTTTATACTCGAATTACCCGATAGAAATTTAACTAGCCTCTTACAAGTATCACAATCACCAAATGAATATAAGGAAATAGTACTGACTACATCTATGGAAATACCTAAGGTGCGTACACATAAAAGCCGAACTTTAATGTTTATAATAGCCCAGACAATAGAGACAAAAAAGGTATCCGAATAAGAGAAAATAGATATTAATATTTTATTAGACAAAATTGTTCATGTTTGTATAAAGTTAAATTTTTTTTATTTTTGAACATTGTCATACAGCATTGGCCCTTTGGGGGCAACTTTACCCCATTTGCAAGAGTAAAATCGTATCTGCGTAACCAAATCTTGCAGATTCCGGTGTCAGTTGCTAGATGAAAAAACTAGTTTAATTTCTCAGTCAATATTCTAATAGTTCATGAATTGACCACTGCTAGTGCTGCCTTGTAAGTCATCACGTGATTAAGTCAGAATTTTAATCTGTAAACTTTTATCTGTGTAACTGTTCTGGAGTTCTTTGGAATTTTGATAATTTCTTTTTCATTTATTATTTCAGAAATTGAATATAAGAATAATGAATGCACATATTTATTTTAACTTGCCGAGGTAAGTATGGTTTTTGTTTTGCGTCAAATTTGTTCCAGGATTTAGCCTAGGCCAAAGTTACCCCAATTAAACTTTTATATTACCTAGTTTGTGGATTGTTTTATCGTGTGAAAATTAATTCTCATCCTGTTTGTTTTCTTAGAAGATGCCTTGAAACCCGACGAAACATTTTGGTGCGAAATCTTATGCAAATTATTTAATAGTTTGATTTCTAAGTGACATATTTTTCTTTGTAACATTAATAAATGTTGTTTAACCCAGTCACTTTACACAAAAAAGGCCAAACCTCTAAAAAAATCCAACTGAAGATTTTCCAGTGGGATTTTCTTTTTTTTTGACGTCACAAATAATTTCTCAAAAGTCCATAAAGCCAACAGGATTGCTACAAAAGTTACAGAAGGTTAAAGGTCACGAAAATCAGTTTTTCTCAAATATCTGGTAAATTATCGGCCTTACGTTAATTTTGGTTATTATAAAATTTGTTTGTGAGATAAATCTGCATAAAAAAGTTTCTATACAAAATTTACGTAGAATCAATAGTTTTTGAGATATTTGGCTGAGAAACTTCAGAGCAAAGTGCATGCGCCACTATTCTATATGTATAGTCACTGTATATAGACTACCTAGTAGTATAACGCGTGTGTATCAACTGTTGGATACGATCTCAAGCGTCATCTACAGGGACCTAATGAAAGTAATGAATTTTTAATCCGTGCAGATGAGACCTCTATGCAGACTTCATTTGAACTAGTGGTTATCGAGACAGGAACGGATTAAGGTTTATTCAGGTGACTGTGTGCAAGCCAGAGTATATTAAATACACCGTGGTGCAAGCTAAATGAAAATGCGTAATCGGAAATTTAAAATAACGAAAACAAATATTACTTTACTAAATGTCACTAAATGTAGTGATATTTAACAAAGTAATTTTTGGTTCGTTATTTTTACAAGGGAATTATTTATTACATTTCTACAAATAAAAATTATTTTATCACATCTTAAAGTTTTTAAATTTTTATGACTAAAATATAAAAGTGCATCTACTATTCAATTTACTAAATTTGAATACTTTATATTATGCCAATAAACTATAATAAACCGATTATTCGATGACAATTCTAATTGGTGGGCGGCACATTAAAGGCAGGTAGAATTCTTAGTAGCTGGAAATTTACTACACATTTTATTACGTTCAAGGACATATTTACAACCGAGGCGAAAACTTTGATGTGTTCCCATTTTTTTAAAAGGTTCTTGGCTGTTTAATTCGAAATTAATAATGTGGTTACGTTTTAAAATCATAAATAGGTACTTAATTTTAAAATTTAAACAATATCCATATATATATTAGCTGTACATGGCATAAATTATGCACACCTACATTTTCGAATTTACCTAACCAGATCCTAGCTGTATTTTACGTAATTAGGTAATATTTATAATTATAATTTATAATTATAATTTCCAACATTTTTATACTAAAGAAATTTTTGTGCATGTGGCAACGCGGACATAATTCGTACAAATTAGTGATGGGTAAAAGCTGTTATTTTTTAATAACAGTTTAAACTACTGCTACTGCTATTTTGAAATAACAGTTTAAAAATAACATATCGATGGGAAGAAGTACGTGGCCCGGTGCCCCCCCCCAGAAGTGTGAAAAATACCTAATATTAATTTTTAATAGATAATATATGGCTAAAAAAGCGTATATAAAGGGTATTCCAGACTTCCGGTGCCCCCCCCCCCCCCCCCCAGAAGTCAATCTTATTTCAGAGATGTTATTTTATACATCATACTGCTGCCTCTGGCCGACGGACACTGGCACGAATCGTGATTTTTTCGTTCAAAATTATCTAGAGCACTTATTTCGCAACCGATTGGGATAATTTTTTTTTAAAAGACTCATTATTTCAAAATAGAGCCGATTTTTGAATTGTGCTAACCAAAATTATTGAGCTTAGCCAAAAAGCCCATGTTACACTGTGATCACCACATGTTACTTACAAATAAAAACTTTTTTTTTCTTATCCAATTTACATAAATCTTCTTACTTGGGGGGTTTTTGAGGTCACTGATTACGAATCTGACATCCAAATTGTCATAAACCAACCTGAAAGATGGTGCAATCCATGGCGGCTATGAAAATGCTAAAAATGATGAAAAATTAAATATTTTTGTTTAAGTTTATGCCGAAATCGGCTCTCTTATGTTTTTTGGAACGCACAGTGGCACGAACCGTGATTTTTTCGTTCAAAATTATCTAGAGCACTTGTTTCTCAACCGATTGGGATAATTTTTTTTAAATACTCGTTATTTAATTTGCCAAAAACGTAAGAGAGTAGATTTTTGAATTACGCTACCCAAAATTATTGAGCTTAGCCAAAATGGCCAATTTTAATTTAAATCTTAATAAAACTTAAAAATAAAAACTTCTTTCTTATCCAATTTACATAAATCTTGTTACTTGGGAGGTTTTTAAGGTCGCTGATTATGAATCTGATATCCAAATTATCATAAATCAACCTGCAATATGGCGGAACCAATGGAGGCTATGAATTGCTAAAAAATGATGAAAACTGAAATATTTTTGTTTAAGTTTATGCCGAGAAGTTTTGAATATTTCTGATAAGTACTTGTAAGTTAAAAAACCGCTGCCCAAGGAATCACTGCTTCCACATCCAATGCTCTATCCAAGTCACTCACAACGAAAAAACTTTGTATGTGGAAATAATTGTTTATGGAACTTTAATAATGTAATATTTGAAATCCTCTACCCCAAAAACCCATAAAACGATACCCCACATCGGTAGTGGGGTGGGGGGGGGTTGTGATAGGGGGGTGGCAGTGGGGGTGGATGAAGTAAAAAAATGTTTTGAGCTTTCTGGGTCTTGTACATACACTAAATCATAATTTTTTTTCATCCCCTTTAATAAGGGGGTGGGGGTTGGTAATGGGGGGTGGCTAATGCCAAAAGACCAGCTTTTCTTGTATATACTAAATACCAATTTTATGGACTCTTACCTGCTTGATTTACCCATTTACCCCAAATTTACCCCAATTTACCCCCCAACCCTTCGACGGAACAGGATGAAAATATAATCTAGTTCTAGATCTCGTTAAAGTACATATGTGTACCAAATTTCAAGTCAATATCTCAAACGGTTCCAGAGTAAACGTGCGCACAAAAAAAAGTTACAGACAGACAGACCGACAGACAGACAGACCGACAGACAGAAATTTTTTTTTCGCTCAAACTTAAAATCTCGGCGTTTCATGACATTTTAAGCCTATTTGAACAATAAACATTTTTTAAAATTTTTTTGTCGTTACTATACTTCCACTGGATGTGGAAGTAATTGACTAAATTTTAAATTCCAGGAAGAAATTCAAGATGGCGGATCCAATATGGCGGCAATAAGATGATAAAAATAAATAAAATGCATTAAACTATATAGGCTATTCCTAAGAATTATTAAAAAATTTAAAAAAGAACAAATTTTCTGAGATTTTAAGATATATCCAATATGACTGCCATATATTAATTATCAAGCATAAATATGCGATTCAGTCCTCCATTAATTTTGAACCTAACCTTAAGTAGGTCATATTAATATTTCTTCGAACCTATAACTTGGTGCAATTGTTTAAATTTTAAATTTCACTGTTTAATTTGTGTTGTTTAAATAATATTAATACTCTAATTGAGTTGAAAATTTTTTTAATTGTTAATTATATTCTAAATACATTCACATAATATTATTAGCAGATAAAAAAAAAGAAATATTAATATGAATCACTTAAAGTTATGTCCAAAATTAATGGAGGACTGAATCACATATTTATGATTGATAATTAATGTATGGCAGCCATATTGGATATATTTCAGAAAATTTGTTCCTTTTTAAATTTTTTAATAATTCTTAGGAATAGCCTATTTGGTTTAATGCATTTAATTTATTTTTAAGTTAGTTTTTTATCATCTTATTGCCGGCACATTGGATCCGCCATCTTGAATTTCTTCCTGGAACTTAAAATTTAGCCTATTTTAACTTAAAAGTACTTCTCAGAAATATTCAAAACTTCTCGGCATAAACTTTAAAAAAATATTAAATTTTCATAATTTTTTAGCATTTTATAGCCGCCATCTTGCAGGTTGGTTTATGACAACTTGGATATTAGATTCTTATCAGCGACCTCAAAAACCCATGAGTAACAAGATTTATGTAAATTGGATAAGAAATTACTATTTGCCATATTGGATCCGCCATCTTCAATTTGTTCCTAGAACTTAAAATTTAGTCTACTTTAACTTAGAAGTACTTATCAGAAATATTCAAAACTTCTCGCCTCAAACTTTAACAAAAATATTTCATTTTTCATCATTTTTTAGCACTCTATAGTCGCCATTGATTCCGCCCTCTGCAGGTTAATTTATGACAATTTGGATATCAAATTCGTAATCAGCGACCTCAAAAACCCCCGAGTAACAAGATTTATGTAAATTGTATAAGAAAAAAGTTTTTATTTGTAACTTTTATTAATATTTAAATAAAAAATTAATGAACATTTTGGCTAAGCTCAATAATTTTGGTTAGCATAATTAAAAAATCGGCCCTCTTACGTTTTTTGGAAATTAAATAACGAGTATTTAAAAAAAAAAATTCATCCCAATCGGTTGCGAAACAAGTGCTCTAGATAATTTTGAACGAAAAAATCACGATTCCTGCCACTGTGCGACGGGCAGGAAAGATTTTTTGATTTTTATGTTTCTAGAGGTATTAATTAATTTTCTTTACCTTCATATATAAATAAAATATAAATAATTTGATTTACGTAAATCATTTTTTAAGCCTCAACCTATTTAATTATTATTATTTCATGTTGAATTAATAAAAAAATGCCAGCATTTACACATACATATAGATACATAGATACCTAATTCAAATTAAATTTTTGTTGCCGAGATATGGATTTATTTGTGGTTTATCTATGCTATATAAACCCACCGCTTGCTGTGATTAAGATTAAATTTTAAATAACAATTTAACTCGCCGATCGCCTACCGCCAACACATCAAACACAGCGTATGCAATGACATTATTGGAGATGCAGGTAAACGAAAATATACAATATAAAAGCTCTGAACATATTATGATTAAAAAACAGCTAAAAGTCATTACATAAAGCGGATGGCTTGAGATTTCTACAAAAATATTCAACTCTGGCAGTTCTTCATTTTTAAACTGGCTATGCGGGTAATGGAAAATATACACACGGAGAAGACAACTGAAAAGTTTTAAATATATTATGAATAAAAAAACAATTAAAACTGTGTACATAAAGCCGATGACTCAAGATACCCATAATAATATTCAATTCAATAATATTTAACTATATTTTCTGTTATTTTCTCACCTGTTATTTTCGAACAAAAATAACAGTCTGTTAATGCTATTTACAAATAACAGGTTGTTAAATAGCAACTCATCTCTAGTTACAAATATTGAAACTTGCTAATAAAATAAAGGTTGACGTTTCGTTCCAGTTAAATAGTAAATTCTACTTACATTCAGTATTAATCGCGTTCAGTCTTACTTACACTTACTTAGTGTCCTTTCAAGCACAACTTGTAAAATAAAATTTAAAAATGGCACTTTGCGTACCTATGATTCCCCAAAAATGAGGAATCAGGTTAAAAACTACACATCTCGTATCGTTATTCAAATTCAACTAAATCTAAGACAAATTGTTCATTAAATGGAAAATCGAAACACGAAAATGTTAACACAGACACCTAATTTTGCAATATGGAATATTATTATCACTCAAAATTAATAGACTAAATGCGGACCTGTGTATTTTCAAGCAGAACAATACTCTAGCTCAAAGTCAAGGCAAGAGATTTCAGCCAATAATAATCATTTCATTCCACCAATTAAATTGCTGGCATCCCTCGCTCGTTATGCCATCTATACGTAGCCTCCTTTCGCATCCAACGAAATCTCCATAAGGTTATACTACTAGGTAGTCTATATACAATGGTATAGTGATGTATAACAGTATATAGATAACAAGAACTATGTATACATAGGAACATCATATGTTTTAATCATAGAAACAGTTTTGAAATGGTCAATTGAGCGCACTACAGTTGTTGGAGAAGATATTGATCTCTTCATACTTTTAATAGGACGCACTCCGGATACTCACAATAATTATTTTCTTAAACCCGGAAAAGGAAACATCCAATCGAAGATCTACAATTCCTGGGCAATCCAGAAATACGCAGATTGTAGAGAACATATTCTATTTTTACATGCCGTTAGTGGTTGCGGTACCACTAGTGCTTTATTTCGAAAAGGAAAAATATTTAAAACATTAATAGAAAGACCAGATTTACAGGAAGCATTGGCGCCATTCAAAATAGAAAACTATTTGAAAAATTTGCTTATTAGCAAATTTTTATTAATAGTAGCACATTGTTTATTTTAGCTATGTATGGAGCTCCAAAAGAAGAGGCTTCAGATGATAATTATAGATATTTTAGTTTTGCAAAATGTACTAGACTAAATAAGCCTGTGCAGTTTGTCGTCACTTCCACCCACAGCAGCAGCTACTCAACAACATCTATTCAGGGTATATCACCAGGTTCAAACTTGGCTGGGGTTGGACTTTAAACAATAATTTATTAGAGCCAACAACTACTCTGATTCCACCTGCACCAGATGAACTTCTCAATTCTATTTTCTGCAATTGCACAAAGAGTTGTGGCATCAATTGTGGATGCAAAAAAATAGAATTGCCATGTTCTGTAGTGTGTGGCTCTTGTCCGGTCCAGTCGTGTCTCAATACGATGTCCGAGGATACATCCGTTGTGTAATCGTTCTGGCCAAAGTTATCCAAAATGTGGGTAACATTTGCACGCTTGTTCTAATTTTTATTTTTGTAAATTAAAACGACACCAAGAAATTACTTCCGCAATCATGTTGTTGGAGAGAAAAATTATTTTGAACAATTTCGTTATGCAGTGTTTTTAAAATACTACAAAATACGTAAAAAATTATATGAATATGGGCCAATTTAACCCTGGTTGATGGCACCTTTAAAAATGATTAACAATCAAAAATGTGAGGTAAACTGCTTGCAAAAATTTGTATACCTGAATTTTTTTTTAGAAGGAAATTTCTTAAGATTACTTCGAATTTCCTCGAAATCTCTAGGATTTCCTTCAGATTACTTGAATTTTCTCCAAATTATCTTGGATTTCCCTAAGATTATTCGAACACACTTCATCGTATGTTAAAGTATATTTTAACCCTTTGACTGCTGACTTAATATGGCCTATGGGTCGCGTGCGCGTGACGTCACAATCTGAGACCTTAGGAAAAACAAACAGAAATTCTTTAACTGTCAAATGGCAACTGATTGATCTTTTTGTAATATTATTGTTTCTATGTATATTATACATACAAAATGACAAGTTTTTGGTTTATTATTAATTGTGGAAGTGTGACAATCCAAAACAATGCCAGTTTTGATAAAATAACCTCAATTTACAACCAGAAGAAGTTAGAGGTTAAAATACTGCAACTGATTTCAAACAATTAAAATGAATGATTTTACGAGAGTCTTCCAAGGATTTTTTTAGTGGTACGTTGTTGCATATTAATGTAAGAATTTGGTTTTTAACGTGGGTTTATGTTGTAGGAAAAACAGCCGTATTACAAGACCATTACGATATCCAGTTTGGGCATCCTCTCTTAAAAAGGAATACAATTTAAAACCCATATGTGAAACTGAAAGTGCTTATACTAATAATAACTGCTGCTCACATAAGTAATAAACAATTCATGGTAAAGAAAATTAACATTTTATATTGGTTTGTCAGTATTTTTAATAATTATTTCTTCTTTAAATTTTAGTTGAACGAAAGGTGTGTAAAGCTGTGACAAAGGAGAGAAAGTGCAATGATAGAAATTGTTTTAAATAAAGTACACTCCAAGAGGAAGCAGGCTTCATAAAGATATTTGATAAAGTAGGTGCATAAATTAAGAAAGGAAATTCAAAGTACCTGCGGCCGTCAACAAGTGCATGATGCAATGTGCCCTTTCAAAGTATATCGTGTGGTGTTTAAAAACTTAGTGTTGGACTATTGAACACTGAAAAAGTTGAAAATTGAAACTCTGAAGTGGTCTACGGTCAGTGAACACATAAGCAAAGTCTGACTCGGCTTTGTTAGTGTTGAATTGTATAGCTATAAAAGCCCTTCGAGTTACTTATTGCTTGGATAGATATTACTATAAAGTATATATATTATGTTATGTTAGGTACCTACATTACAATCATCTATTTTTTGTTACAATATTAACCTCTCTTATAACTTTCTTGTCGATTCTTCTTAGAAGTACTAATGGACCTTGGACAATAAATAACTTATTTAGTAAAGATATTTTGTTTTATTTTCAGTTACAAGTTCGACGTAACTGACAATTTCAATTTACTGCTAACAATATATATAGTAGTAGAAGTGATAAATAAAACATAATAAAAAGAGTATATTTAATAAAATGATAATGAACAAACGAATTACATAAAATTATGAAAGACATTACATAACAATATATGAAAAATAAAATTTTTATAGAAATTACAATGGATTGTATAGGATTGTATAGATGAGAAGAAATTATGCACGTCTTACTACTTCAAATAGTTTATAGCACATCAGTCTTCATTGCTTAATTTATATGGTGTCTTTTTCACAAAATTTACGGCGGTTAATACCTTGATCATAGCCGTGTTTACTGCTAAAAAGGAAATACTTCCTCTATCAAGTAGTGGACATGTTTTGTCTAAACTAGCAACACATTCACAGTAAGTACTAAGAAACCATCTGAATCTGGAGTCAATGGCTTTTTTTCATGATGCCACGACTTAACCTGAAAAATGAATTTGTATGTTAGCAATTATTTCTAAAGCAACATTTAATTAGGCAAGTGTATATGAAAAGAATGGTAAATCATTGATAACAATTCTTACCTTTGCAACAAGGTTTTATTCTGTAAATTTCTTGCAGAGTACTTCTTTCACATAACCATAAACAGCTTTAAGACTTTTAAATGCCTTGAACTCATCCTTCTCTCTATACACTTCTCTCAAAAACCAAGTAATTCGCAGTATCCCTATGTGTACTATTTGGAAATACATCAATATTTACACTAAAGCATTTTTTTCTCAAAATACCTACAAGGATTTAATTCCATGACAGCAGTATACCTAACCTCTACATCATGAGACAATTCTGCAAAATACGAACTAACCGTCATCCTGTCGAACACAATTGAGCATATAAAAGTAATAAGAATAGCTGCAGATGTTAAATAATCCAACATTAAACTTTTAAATGGCACAAACACAGTAAAATTGACTTTAAAGAAAAACATTCAATACGCGGATTATTCAATGACAGCTGTTTGTTTTTCCTAAGGTCTCAAAATCTGTGACGTCGGCGCACGCGACCCATAGATCATTTTTGGTCACGTGACTTTGACGCATCTGTCTGGAGGGCACACGAAAACCTCATCCATTAACAGGCAATGAAAATAAAAACAATTAATTAGAGATGAGTTGCTATTTAACAACCTATTATTTTATAAAAAAATAACAACTTGTACCCATCTCTAGAAAACAAAATAATTAGTTGGGTATCCTCCATGCCGATAGCGTGACGTCAACCGAAAATGATCTATATGACCTGGTGGCTAACTTAATCAAACTTGTTTTTCTGTTGCACCTGTACTGGTTTTAGTAAGATATTACCAAAAATATAATCTTTAAAAAAAATGGAAGCAAAAATGAACAAAAAACTAAAAAAAAAAAATTAAACTAAAAAACTTAAAACTAGGTTATACGAATGACGCCTGAAGGCGTCATGAGCACTGAAAGGTAGTAGGAGATGACGCCTCCAGACGTCATCAGCAGTCAAAGGGTTTTCACTAGACGGCACTAGAGCTCAGAAAACGTCTAATTAGGCTTGTAGTCAGAATTTTTTTTTTTGGAAGATGCTTTTGCTGCCTCATACATAAATAATAACCATAATGTTGGAAATGCGCTGCAGGCAAAATTTTAAAAATTTTCTACGTTAAACGGTACAAGATGAAAAGCTGAAATTTTGGGCTATAAAAGAATTGTAAAAAAATGTTATTATATATTATTTATTTTCATACAATTTATTTATTGTATATGTTATATAATTGCAAATAAAAAATCGTGATGTAAACTATAGAGAAAGAAAAAGAAATCACAAAATGTTTAGAAATGCCATAAGTAACACAAGTTTATTATCAATAAACACTTCTAGTTTTCCTACTGTAGTGCTCAGAGATAATACATTTGGAAAAGAAATATTTTGATCTTTTGTGCCATCCACACAACCGAGTGGCACTGGGCGGTACAAAACAAGTTTAAAAGTACATCTGCAGGATGAATGCTACACACGAATTTGATTTATATGTATTAAAATTTGGACTTATATACATTTATGTCTGTAATTGTATTAGTATGTTATTATTAATTTTACCATTAGTGATATTTGTCAATGTATTGACGTGCATATACACCTACATATTGTTTCCTTTTATATAGTATGTGTTTCTTATTACTGTTTTTTTTTTAACAAATTAGCTATATGCTAAATAGATTTATTTATTTATATTTAATTTAGGAGTGAAATTTACTTACTGAATCCCCATGTGCTTTAATTAATTACCAGAAATTTTTCAAGCACTAGGGAGATTACTAGTGAAAACTTCCATAAAATGAGCAAGGGTGTTAAAATGAAAACTTAATTCGCAATTTAAAGGTAATTCTAATGGTAATTTAACGGTTACAATAAATTACCGTCAATGAATCAAAATGTTTGTGATTCCTGCTAGTTATTATTCTTCGTTAGTTATTTTTCTTCGCTTATAAGTTATGACAAAATGCAAAATAAGACATTTATTTGTGAAAAAAAAAATGTTATATTTTCATTTAAGATACGGCCCTGTCACAAGACCGTCACCTCTTATTTTATAGATATTTTGTAGGAATCGCCTATAGCTTAATTATCTTAAAATGCTTGTTATTAACACAAAAGTATTTATAGAAGGAAGCTATTTCATGAGGCCAGCATTCGAGGTTGTAAATATGACAAAATATAAAAAGTTTAAAAACCACATTTTTATTAATATTTATGGCTGTTAATATGTGCTAATTGTTATGATGATTAAAACAAATTGGCATCAAATTTCATTGCAAAAAAATTTTAAAATGTGAAATCGATTTTTATAAAATTCTAAAAATTATTAGAAACCAGTAAACATGAGGGGCACTTAAAATTCACCAAAAATACATGGCATAATTCAGTAAAATTTCCTTTGCATCAAAAATTGCTGCCTGTATGAGTTAACATGTCTCTAAAATAATTATTGAAAGTAGGTTCTTATCCACTATCCAGCAAAATGACAAAGCTTGTTATATACAGAGATCAGCATATTATATATTTAATATGTAAGTGTATGTATGCGACTTTTTGAATACATTTAAGAAATTGTTTTATTTTATTGGTGTTTTATAGCAATAATAACAGTGAAGTATGTGCTTTGCAACGCAATTAAATGAAGCTTCAATAAAAATGTTTTATAGTGGCGGTACCGAATATTCTTAAAGCCTGTGGAATTGTTTATACAATTATTTTGTAATGGTTGCAATAGCTTTTATAAAATATCAACAATGACTAAACTATTTTATAAGATGGTGCCAATTTTACATTTATAGCTGTCGTAATAACATTTTTAAAGTGTTTCTGAGACTAATGTTGTTTTATAAAATTTGTGTCGGAAACATTTCTACAGCTTTTATAAAATACCAAATTGCTAGTTGGGATTTCTGTTATTATGATTATAGTATAAGAAAATTATTGTCAAATGTTAAATAATTTTTTCTGGCAAAACTGTTCTATTCTCAACAGTGTTGTTATATAAAACTTTTTTGTTCTCTATTTTGTTTCAATATATCACCTGAGACAGTAATGACATTAATAATTCAACATAATAATAATAATAATAATAATAATAGTAAATCAAAAGATAATATTTTGTGTATATTGTTTTTTGTTCTTTCAAGAGTGACGTTAAGACTTGGTGGCCTAATGGTTATGGAGCTCAGGATCTTTATAATTTGATAGTTGTATTTTCTAATGACGATGGAACGGAACTGAGCATAAAACATTCAAGAATTGGTTTCAGAACAATTGAACTTTCAGAAGATAAAATTGGTAAGTAAGAAAATCGTCCCAACCGAACATTTTACACAGTAATATATTAATTCAGATTGTTGAAAAAGGAAGTTTCTGTAGGCAACTTTCCAGATCCATATATAGAATGTTTTGTAAGTAACTGGACATAAAGCGATTATCTAGGTTAGTCGAAAATATGACGATTTAATTTAATTTGGACAAAGGAAATGTTGTTAGTGGAATTTTCCTGGACTTCTCCAGGGTCTTCGACTGCATTGATTTTTCTGTTCTCTTAATTAAACTGAATCACTATGGTATTCGTGGCCAAGCTTTAAAATGGTTTAAATCATATTTAAATGACAGAAAACATTCTGCAACCAAACAGGCAACTATGTGCAGTCGTGTGCTCTGGATGTTTCTTTGGGTGTTCCGCAAGGCAGCATCCTCCGTCCATTATTATTTATCATATCCATTAACGACTTTTTACTTTTGAAACACTTAAATACGACTATAGTTAACTATGGCAATAACAGTAATTTGCTGTTTATGGGCCAAACATATCCAGAAATGATACATATTGCCAGTACTGTATTATCGTCGTCGGAGGAATGGTTTAAACAGTCGAGATTAATTTTAAATCCAAACAAAACTAATGCATTGTTCTTTAAAACACACCAGGGTCTACATACGCCTTAACAGATCACAGTAAACAACTAATCTATACCATTTTCCAGTTCAATAAAATGCCTGGGAGTTATATTGGTTTCAGCCCAACATTGATAACTGATGTTTGAAATTAAATCAAACTTGCTATGGTCTTAGAATTTTACAAAAAAAATCAAATAGTACTATAACTAAAACATTCTACTACTCCAATTTTTACTCACATGCACGCTATTTTATGTTTCGTAAAAAAAAAGAGAAAAAATATTCATCATCAGGTATAGCTCATGAGGCGCCTTCCACAGGCTAGCATGATGTAATACATAAATTATTGTTTCTTAGCTTAAAAAAATGTTTCCTTACCAAATCGGGAGAAGATCGGTCAAGAGGTAGTTGAGATATTGCAAAAAAAAAAAGAAAAAAAATACAATATTGACACTCTATCTTTTTTCACAGCAACAATTTACTAAAAGATGTTTGGCTATATCCTCATATTTTGATCCAAAGAATCTACCCTTGAACTATGGCCTATTATTAATGGTCCATCCTGTATACTCGGTATCCCAGTAGAGTTGGTACAGTGAGGTATCTCGAAGACAGCGCAGTTACAAAATTAGCTGAAGCAGCATTGTCATTTCAACTTATGGAATATCTTAATGTAAATAGCATTTTACCTAGCAATCAGTCGGGTTTTCGCAAAAACTTCAGAACTGCAACTACTCTTCTTCTGATGATATCTTAAAAAATCAAGATAGAGGTGAAGCCACACTACTAATTTTATTAGATATGTCAAAGGCTTTTGATAACGTCAACCTCGATATCTTAATAAATAAATTAGAAAAATATAACATTGATCCAAACTTAGTTACTTGGTTTAGGAGTTACTTATACGAAAGATTTCAGATAGCCAAACTAAATGACCACAATCTCTCACAAGAATCATTAAGACAGGCGGGGGTTCCTCAAGGGTCTGTCTTAGGACCTATGCTCTTCAATATTTTTACTGCTGACTTACAATATATTCCACTTAACTCAAACATGCATTTATATGCTGATGATATACAGTTACTTTTAACAGTGCATCCATCTGATATTGACGAAAAAATAAATAAATTAGAAGATGATCTAGGAAAAATTCTGTGGTCCCAAAACAATGGACTCTCAGTTAATCCAAATAAATCACAGTTAATGCTAATGGGTTCACCATACAAAGTAAACTTAATAAGAAATCTCAACCCTACAGTACGCCTAGGAACTTTCACATTGGAGATAGTGGAATCTGCACGAAACTTGGGGATCATCTTCGACCCGCACTTAACCTTTACAGATCATGTATCTAAACTATGTCAAAGCTCATTTCTCAGACTTAAGCATTTATACCACTTCAGAGACCTATTTCCTATTAAAACTAAACTACTTCTTGTAGAAGCTTTAGTATTATCATTATTCACTTACGGAGACTCAATCTATGGTCCCAACCTCACGGGAAGAAAATTATCGCCTCCAGAAAATTCAAAATTGTTGTGTAAGATATATATGCAAGACACCTAGACACACTCATATTTCACCATACTTGAAAGAGTTAAATATGCTAAAACTTGATGAGATGAGATTTGTACATTATGCTTGCCTCATACGGAAAATTATCAGCACTCAGACACCACAGTATCTCTATAATAAAATTGAATTTAGAAACAATAACCACAACAGAGATCTAAGGAACAACAATGAAGTTACCATACCAGCGCATAGTTCCACTGCCATGGAAGCATCCTTTACTTACATAGTATCATATATATTCAACCGCCTAACTCCTGATATGTTTCAGTTAAACGAGTCTTGCTTTAAACAAAAATTAAAAAATTGTCTTCTTACAGGTTGTTTTAAAAATATTAATGTACAAAAATTTTAATGCACTGCTATTTTATTCTGACAGAAAATGTATAAATATTAGTATATTCATTAATGATGTAGAACATATTTAATTCTTATACATGTTGTGTGTTATTAGTCAGTAAGTAATTATTTTTAACTTTAGAACTTTGGATACAGTATCGTAGGTATTTTAAAATGTGTTAGGGTAGAGTGAGAATCACTGTTTGTGTCTTTTATCCTTTGTAGTGTTCCTTTTATACAATAAATGGTATTATTATTATTATTATTAAAAAAATGTTTCAAACAAAAGTTTTGTTTGGAGGAGGCATGGTTGAAAAGGAGGAGGCCCTCACCGATGCGGTTACTAGAGCTTGCAATGAGTCAATGCCCAGGAAGGGAAGCAGAAAGACCAGGAAGGAGGTCTATCGGTGGACGGAGGAGATCGCAGCTCTCAGAATGGAATGTATCGCAATTCGTCGGTAGGGTACAAGGCAGAATAGGAGAGCAGGACTTGGGGAGAACCTGTCTCTCCAGGAGTACCGGAATGCCAGGAAAAACCTTAGAGAGGCAATTAAAAGATCAAAGAGAGAGACGTGTAGGGAATTATGCGACACTGTGGATGGAGATGTCTGGGGAGATGGCTACAAGATAGCGACTCGACAGATCAGTAATCCTCCCCCTGCCTTGCTCGCAGAGAAAGTGCCAGAAGACGTGGCTGCCCCATTTCCAGAAAGGGATATAGTCAGATGGAGGGTGGTAGAAGTGGATGTGGTCCCTTCACTCACGGAGGAGCTGGAGGCAGCATGTGCCAGACTTAAAAGTGGAAAGGCTTCAGATTTAGACGAGATTCCGCCTGAAATAGTCAAGCTAGTTGCGGAAGAATACCCGGGAGACATCTTAAGAATAATGAACCGTGCCCTAGAGAGTGGGGATTTCTTGAGCAGATGGAGAAAGGCCAGGGTCGTCCTGATCCAGAAAGGGAACAAGCCGCCAGAGGACCTGTCATCCCACCGACCGCTATGTTTACTTCACGGGATGGGCAAGCTCCTCGAGTATCTAATACTGGGGAGATTAGAGAAGGAGATAGCCGAGAAGGGCAGTTTGTCTGAAAGCCAGTTCGGTTTTCGGAAAGGACGATCAACGGTAGGAGCTATTAGACTACTAAAGGAGACGGCAGAGGAAGCCCTAGCCACGAAACAGATATGTGCTGTCGTGACCCTTGATGTCAAAAACGCGTTTAACTCAGCGGGATGGGAGATGATTGTCAGGAAGATGCAGAGCTTGGGGGTAGCTCCGTATCTCGTCAGGGTGATGATGAGCTACTTCCAAGACAGGATGATCGGATTCCAGTCAGAGGGAGAGATAACCTGGAAAAGCATCACGTGTGGGGTTCCACAAGGGTCGGCGCTCGGTCCGACCATGTGGAATGTGATGTTTGACAATGTCTTTCGATTACCTGGGAGGGAGGGTGTAAAGGTCATCGGGTATGCTGACGACTTGGCCATAACGGTGACTGGAAGGTGGACTGTCCAAATAATGGAAGCAGCCAACGAGGCCATCAGAAAAATTGAGAGATGGCTAGAAAGAATGCAGCTTAAGCTAGCTGCCAGGAAAACGGAGCTCCTGGTTATCACGAGGAAAAGAAATCTTCCACCCATGAAAGTTAGGGTGGGCCAGGTGGAGATATCCTCAGGGAACCACCTGAAATACCTAGGAGTTTGGCTGGACTCCAAGCTGAACTTCGGTGTCCATGCCACAAAGACGGCCGATAAGGTGGGAAAAGCAGCCACAGCCATTGGGAGGCTTATGGCCAATACGCACGGACCGAGAGCAAGCAAGAGGAAACTCTGTCGTGCACTCTATCCTCTTGTATGCAGCTCCGGTCTGGGAAAGTGCGATGAAGGTGGATAGGACGAGAGAGAGGATGGCTAGGATCCAGCGATGTGCTGCACTAAAGGTATGCAGTGCATATAAAACGATTTCGTACGAGGCGGCGTTGGTAGTGGCGGGGATCCCCCCTTTGCATCTGATGGCCAAAGAACGGCTGGAAATCTTTGAAGAAGCTGGGAGGGCAGAGGCCAGGGACAGGCTGTTTGAAAGAGGCGGTGGGACACTGCAGTCAAGGGAAGGTGGACGAGATGCCTCATCCCGAACATCAGAGCATGGATGGACGGAGGCATGGTGAGGTAGGCTATTACCTCACCCAAGCCCTGAGCGGACATGGGTGCTTCATGGAGTACTTATATGATATTGGCAAGCCTGACAGCAGAGAGTGTGCATACTGTGGAGAGGTCGTTGACGTGGAGCACACTGTGTTCGCATGCAACAGATGGAGAGAAGAGAGACGAGATGGTCGTTATTGTCTCCGGAAGATATGGTAGGGAGGATGCTAGAAATGGAAGAGAACTGGAGAAGGGCGGAGGAGGGAATAACCCGCATTATCAAAAAGAAGGAAGAGGAGGAAAGAGAGATGGGTTTGAACCCATGGAGAAACGCCAATCTTAAATGACCTGTGGGTCCGATGAAAAGCGAAAGCAGTCCCAGGAAACACTGAAGAGAGGGAGGGGTTTTAGCTGGTTGGAGTCCAGCACTACCCGTTCGCGATAGACTCTAAGCGACGGGTGTCCATGATGATTTCCCCTCTCACATAAAAAAAGGGGGGAGATAAAAGAGCAATATTTATTTCTGATTTGGTGGACGCTTCCAAGGTCATTTCAAGGGCACCTTTGTTTTTTCAGACAAAATCCTATATTATCTTATTCTATGAAAAATAGCAAACATTTTTTTATCTTACTTCAATTTGGCAAGAAGCGCTAAACAAAATGGAGTGTAAAAAGTGCTAGAGACATAAATGTTTATTTTTAATTATGAAAACTTGAATGATTATTTATAAGTTTTTATCAATCAACTTTTGGTATTCATTTTTTTTTCAGCAACTATATTCTACTCAAAAATACAAACACCTTTCGTTGAAAACATTTTTTATATGCAATAACCCCATGTTAATAATGTAGTGGATTATTTTCCATTTTTCTTTAATAAAAAAATTACCTACGAAAAAAGCTAGTTATTTTGTTTAATACTTTGCAAAATTGAAATCACTTATAAAATGGTTCAGACAAAAGTTGCTTTCTTTCTAGAATAAGATGATGTAATAAAAAACATAAGTTTCCCTTTGAAAAAACAAAGTTGGTCTTGAAGTAACCTTGAAAACGCCCATCAAATAAAAAATAAATAATGCCCTTTTATTTCCCTCTTGAAAATAAACTTTTGTACGAAATAAAAAGTAATGAATAATTCTTGCAAATAATATGAATAGTGGGTGAATTATTGGACTTTCCGATGTTTCTAACAGCTAATTTTCCAGTATTGTGCTCATTGTGACTTTTGATCAGCATCACTTGAATTACTTAACTTTTCCCGAAGTTATAGACATTTTGACGGAAAGGTATTTCTCATTATTTTTGTGTGGAGTTCTTTGAAAGAAAAAATGTCGTAATCTACTATTAAATTTTTTGAATAATGCAATTAAAACCCTGCTTAACACATTTCGCTGCCGTTCCGCTCCAGAAGCCATAATACATTTTTTATTTAATTTGGGAAAACATCCTATAGAACTGGCCACATATGTGGCTGGTGGCACAGGTGCAGAGAGCCGGTCATCCACGTATGTAACTGGCGGCAGCGAACGTGTTAAGTTATTTATGTTTTTCTCATAAAAATTCTTAAGAATAAAAAAGTTATAAAATTAATGGATGGATGAACAAGTTCTATGAAATTCTAGATGTGATCGACCCCAAATAAATACTTTGTAGTACTTCAATTAACTTGAACCTGATGTCGCCAATCATATTGTACGGAAGCGCTGAGGGGCCAAGATAAACCACTTTTTTTTAAGTCGTCTGTTAGTCCCGTTTAATTCGACTAATAGTAACGTAACTGTTAGGCGAGTTTAATTTCAACTGAGAGATGTGCGATTGTTAGGCGTTTATCTCGACTATTAGGCGTGTTTAAATCAATTAATAGTTGCGTTACTGCTAGGTGGGTTTAATATCGACTAACAGATGCGCGACTCTTAGGCACGTTTATCTTGACTATTAGGCGTGTTCATTGTTCTACGTTATTCCATACTCGAATCCATCTTCATCACAATAAATCTATCGCTTGCTTAGTAAACATGGATGTGCTAATTGAGAAGTCATCGTGTTACCATGGAAACCAAGAGTGACTGATATAGAAGAAATATATGAGTTTTTACTAAAACAGGGTATCACAGCCAAGGATATAGACCACATCTGTAGCATGTCCGTGTTTACAGGGCCGGCCTTTGGGGGGGGAGGGGGAGGGGGGGCGACCGTGCCCCACATGATGGTGCCGTACCCCAGGGGGCGCCACGAGCTTAATGTCTCACTTACTTCCACTTCCGAGTAAAATTTATGACAATGAAATTTTGTTTTGGATTCCCCCCCCCGCTCATCAGTTTTGAGATGAGGAATAAAATTTTTGGTTCTCCCTCGCCCTCTCCCACTCGTCAATTTTGAGTTTAGGACGAAAAAATTTTATTTTTGCATTTCACCCCCCCCTCCTCCGCTTATCAATTTTGAGATGAGGACGAATTTTTTTTCTGACTTGACCAGGAAAAGGGGCACCTTTCAAAATTTCACACAAAGGCGCTTGAGTAACTAAGGCCGGCTCTGCGTGTTTACTATGGAATATGGAATTGCGCAGAACGATGAACGTTAATAGTAGAAATAAACTAAACTCGCCTAGCAGTAATGCAAATGTTAGTCCTGCTCATCAATTTTGAGTTTAGGACGAAAACATTTTTTTTTGCATTTTACCTTCCCCTCCGCTCATCAATTTTGAGATGAGGACAAATTTTTTTTTTTGACTTGACCAGGAAAAGGGGCACCTTTCAAAATGTCACACAAAGGCGTTTGAGTAACTAAGGCCGGCCCTGCGTGTTTACTATGGAATATGGAATCGCGCAGAACGGTGAACGTTAATAGTCGAGATAAACATGCCTAAGAGTAGCGCATCTGTTAGTCGATATTAAACCCGTCTAGCAGTAATGCAAGTGTTAGTGGACTTAAACACGCCTAATACTCGAGATAAACGTGCCTAACAGTCACACATCTCTAGTTGAAATTAACCTCGCCTAACAGTAATGTTACTATTAGTCGAATTAAAAGCGACTAACAGACGACTTAAAAAGTGGTTTATCTTGGCCCTTCAGCACTTCCGTATTTCCGTAATATTGGTATTATTTGGGCATGATGTATTTTACTTCAGTCAAAAGTCTTATTATAATTCAAATTCTACAACATGAGTTTGAAAAAAAATCTCTTATTTGACTCTTCCTGTTATAATTTCGATATCTCCATTTAACAAACTTACATTTTTTTTTAGATTCTGGTTTAAAATTTTATTTTAAAGTTAACGGAGTGCCGATATTTATGAAAGGTGCGAATGAAATTCCAGTTGATATTTTACCTGAAAAAGGGCAAAATAAAGACATAGTAAAAAGACTTTTAACAGATGCACGTGATACACATATGAATATGTTACGTGTTTGGGGAGGAGGAGTTTATGAATCAGATTATTTCTATGATATGGCTGATGAACTAGGCATTCTTATTTGGCAGGATTGCGCATTTGCTAGTGCAATGTATCCTGCAGATGATAAATTCTTAAGGTAAGAATTTTAGTAATAAGAATTTGTTTCATAGTTCAATATAATAGTACAGTAACTTTGTGATCTCACTTCGGACTAGCCTTTCCCACGTAATGGAACTTGATGATTATTTATTAACACCTAATGAATATTGTACATACACGTCATATCGTATAATATTTTAATTTTAAATGGATATTTTAAAAATAAAAATATTGTCTTATTTACTCCATATTTCAAACAAGTAAACACGCTCAAATTACGTCATGAAGGGATTCTCCAATCAAAATTAAACAATTTTTGGCTTCATAGGGCATCTGCACGTGGCGTTACAGCTTACCTCAAAAATATGTATTAAGATTTAAGAGTATTACCCCAGCTACCCACTAAACATAAAAACATTGAGGAATCATTATTAAAATATTACATGCAACTTTTGTGATATTGTTCCAGAGTATAAATAATATAATATAAATGTTTATACAACCATATTTTGTCAGGGTAGCAAACGTTTCATATGTTACTTTTATTTTGGATGATATTGTATGTGTACTATGATTTAAATATTATATAAATAAATATCTTACGTGAAATTAACATTTTTTTAAATATAATAATTTATAAATATTTAACATTATTATACAAAACATATTACATACATATTTTTCTAATATACTTTAAGGTGAGTATTAATATTATTACCAACCCCAAAATTACATTAAATAATTGTTAATCACTCATGATTTTAATTATTAAGAAAATATATCTCAAATATTTCTTCAACGTTTATTAAATTAATGTGTGATGTTATCACTTTCAAAAAAATATGTATTTTTAATATTATGTATATGTAACTTATATACAGAGTGACCCATTAGAAAGCGAGACCCTCTCTAAAATTTTTATTTGCTGACCGATTTAAATTATTTTCTTTTTAAATGGTAGATTTCAATAACTATCGTGGTGCAAAATTTCAGATCAAAATTTATAATTTCAAGGCCTACTTACGAAGTCTCATTATTTAAATTTTTTCAGTAAAGGTAAATTTTCAGCCATAATTGTTTGATATTGCACTTGTGGAACAATAAGCTTGACTAATTAATTAAAGTTTATTGTTCCACATGTACACTATCAAACAAGTATGGCTGAAAATTTAGCTTTACTGAAAAAAATTTAAATAATGAGACTTCGTATTTTTTTGTGAAATTTTAGTTACACTCATTTAGAAGTATCACAAACCCAGTGGCATAGTCAGATTTGAGATAAATAAATCGCTAACACTTTTTTTGTTTTTTATGGGCCTTGAAAAACATTCGAAGTAGGCCTTGAAATTATAAATTTTGATCTGAAATTTTGCACCACGGTAGAGTTATTGAAGATCTACCATTTTAAAAGAAAATCATTTAAATCGGCCAACAAATAAAAATTTTAGAGAGGTGTCTTGCTTTCTAATAGGTCACTGTACAATGTGTGCCATCTTAAATGTATCTCCTATCTAAATTAATGGATAAAATTTTACTAAAATTTGCATGTAATTCACCAAAATCTCTAAATTTTGCATTTTTTCTATTTATTTGAAATTTTACTTTTTAGCCCTGTAAGTTTACAAACAATACTGTTCAAAAAAAAATTTCTCTTTTTATTCATAAGCACACCTACTTAGGGGTCAATATGAAGACCCTCTAGATATAATATGTAGACAATGTAAATAGATGAAATATGAAATAAAAGATCGTACACTTACCTTTCTTTTCACTATTGTTTTTGGCTCACAATATATCTTTTTCATTTAAAATATTATTTACCTTTTGAGGTATGTATAACCATAAACAATTATTAAATTTCACTCTCGCTGGAAATATACAGTGCACCTCTTTAATCCGAACACCGCATTGCCAGGCCTTATTCAGATTATAGAATCATTCGGAATAACGAACATACAACAAAAATACTTTCATTTATTTTTCTATCTATATCCTGCTTGTTATAAAACTAAAGTATACCAAAAATGACTTAATTTGGTGTTCTACAGGGTGTTTTATAAGTAAAGTTGTAAAAATCACCACTAATAAAGTACCTTTATTTTTCAAAATGTGAAAAAATTCCACTAAGAAAAGTTATTTAGAATGCAATTTTATACCTCTATACCAAATTTCAGGAATATAAAATTATTTTTTTGAAACTTCCCATTTTTTCAATAAATTAGTGTTTTATTTTGAACCATTCAATTAAAACTGCATAGAAATTATTTTTTGTGAATTAATATTTAAAGTTATGTAGAAGCTAAAAGTAGGCTATGAGAAAAGCAGTGGATACACATTTATCAACTCTTAATTCGCAAAAAATGGGAAGTTTCAAAAAAATAATTTTATATTCCTGAAATTTGGTATAGAGGTATAAAATTGCAATCTAAAAAACTTTTTTTCATATTTTGAAAAATAAAGGTACTTTATTAGCGGTGATTTTTACAACTTTGCTTATAAAACACTCTGTAGAACACCAAATCAAGTCATTTTTGGTATACTTTAGTTTTACAACAAGCAGGACTCAATCCCCAAATACCATTCCAAAATTCCAAAATTTTTGGTCCATTACACCTCTTGTTACATCTATCCTGGGACACACTGTATATATATCATTTTAACAAGATATGAATCATATAAGAAACATAAAACTTATTCGAACAACTAATATAATATTATGTAATATTCTACGCTACAACTAACAACAGTAAATGATTACCGAGAGGCAGCATTTGAACTATTACTTCATGATTTGGCTGTTCGGATTAACGAGGTATATATTTGTATAGCAAATATAAAGATACCAAAGGCTGGTGCGGGGAATATAACAAGTACAGAGAAAAAGGTTAATGGTGGCGGGTTATGTATATGTTGAATAAAAATATGGATCTCTACTTCAGAAGTGTCTATTAAAAATAAAATAAACAAATACAATAAATAAAATCTATCTCTAAACTATATACAGGGTGGGAAATTTGAAATGAGGATCTCGGAAACCATTAGAGATAGTCGAATAAATTACAAAGAAGTTACATTGTTTTGAGAATTCTTAGCAATCTTCAATGTCACTGTAACAGGCATAGGTCACTAGATAGATTGTAATTATTGGAAAAACTGAAATTTGGCGATTTTTTATTTTAGCTATAACTTTTTGTTTATGAAGCTAGTGCTGAAATTACGCAAGCAGGTGGACATGCCCTAAATACATTTTTCCAGTCAGTACAATTTGATTACCATGCTTAAAAAAAATAGCCATATGCGTCCATAAAGAAAAAAAAGTTACCTACACACAAATCGACATAATGAAATTATACAAATGTTCTAATACCTGCTTGTGCAATCTCAGCACTGTAGCTTCATAAACAAATAAGTGAAAATAAGAAAACGTCAAATTTCAGTTTTTTCAATTTATCTAGTGACCTATGCCTGTTAGAGTGACATTGAAGACAGCTAAAAAACTCTTCTCAAATGAGGCAACTTTTTTGTAATTTAACCGACTCTGTATCTCCAATAGTTTCTGAGATCCCCATACTGCACATTAAAGAAGTTGCAAATCGCCATTGTCACCTTTATTTAAAGTAAACAACATACCTAGATGCCTACATTTTTATGATTATTGCATATTAAGTATAACGAGAAAAATAAACTTTTACCGCATATCACAATTATTGTTTTCCATAATCCATTAATCATCCACTCATCCAAACATTAAAACAAACACAAACGAAACTATGAATTATGATCGCACGATGTACCAACAAAGATGGCTACGGCCAAGGCTACGGCTATATCATGCATGATGAAAACGGGTTACTGCTTCTGCGTTCTGCGACACAAAGAACCAATAGAAACGAGGGTGAAGGATGTCATGTGACAATTTAAACGATGTTGTTTTTCGGTGTATTAAAATATCTGTCACTAATATTATATTACAAATATCAATCATCTATAAATGTAATATTAGGAGAGTTATATAAAAAAAATATATTTTTAAATGCATTGTGCACTTAAATATTAAAATAACATTTATGCTACATCAAACAGCATAGTCGAGGACATATTTAATTAACAATAAATTACCGTTATTTTTAACATTATTTAAACATTTACAAAATTAATATTTAGTGCAAAATATTAATGATACGTGTAAGTAATATAAACAAAGAGATGTTTACTATTTTACCTTAAATAAATGTAACGCAATATTATTGTTATGTATCATGTTTAGTGGGTATTATTAAAATTTCTGCATGGTTCCCGTATTTTCAACTAAAACCTAGTTCAGTGTAATGTTTATGAAGTTCTAAATACCTTGTCCTAATAAAATAGGACTCTTTTTGTAGGTTGGAAATCTAACCTGTAATTAGCAGTCTATTTTTATTAATCAACAATATTGAAAAATTATTTACGTGAATTTTTAAAATATTTCCTTGGAGCCAGTACGGCTCCAAGCTAAAAATGCGTATACAAACATTAAACGTGAGAATAAACTTGAAAAATTTAAAATTTAAGGTTATGTTGGTTACATGATGCAGATGTCCTATACGAACCTATTGACGTTTCTGAATTGTACATCCGGAATTTCGCTGGAAAGTCTTACAATAAGTGTCCAGCAAAAGTTCAGCATTTAGGTTATAGTGAAGTTACAGCATTACTAATAAAAATAGATCATAAATCAATCGAACAAGTTGCGGAAACCAAATTTTTAGGAGTGATCATAGACCAAAAATTAACATGGGAAAAAAGCATGTAAACAATGTAGTTTCAAAATTAAGTGGTGTCTGTTTTGTTATTAGGCAACTGCGTCTAACGGTTTCATTAGACGTATTAAAATTAGCCTATAATGGTCTAGTCCAGTCCTTACTCTCGTATGGCTTGATATTTTGGGGAAATTCACCCCATATGCATAAAGCATTTATTTCGCAAAAAAAAATAATTAGGTGCTGTGTAGGAGCAAGCCCTCGCAAACCTTGCAAACAAATATTCAGAAATCTAGGAATACTGACGTTGCCATGTCTCTACATTTACGTAATAATCTTGGACATAAAGAAGAACTACACACTATATACTAGAAATAATATGATACACAACCAGTACAGCCGGACCGGTAATGATTTAAGATTACCTTTTACCATTTAGGAATAGGCCAAAACACACCTTCATATCAAGGTATCATCTGCTTCAATCACTTTGTTAGAATATACAACGATATTGGGAATTTTAATACTTTTAAGAACGTACTGTTTGAAAAATAATGTGTTTTACTCTGTAGAGGAATTTTTAAATTATTTTAATATATAGTGTTTGTAACTTAGTCTAATTTTAATATAATTTTTAACATATCTTAACAAAATATTGAGGTCTGTACCTACTGTATGAATGGAAGATTGAACGAATGAATGTGCGATTGTATGTATCTATAAATGATGAGTATGTGGGGTTATTCTATTTGACTAGTCTTATAAGTTTGTGCTTTGTGAAACCTCAAACTTGAACTGACGAATAAATTCTATTCTATTCTATTCTATTCATATGTATAAATGCTCATATCAAAAAATTTTGTGATCAAAAAAATTTTTCTCCCGGTCATCAGAAATGATTTTTCGGATCCCACCGCTCATCAATTTTTTTCCCAGCAGAAGTGTCCAGCATTCACTTAACAAAAATCTGGTCACCCTAAAATAGATAGGTTATGTGTGTGAAGGTAGAAAGAGACAAACACTTATACATTAAGCATTTTTTCGCGAGCTTTCCACAACTAACTATAGTAAGGTGTAACAGAGATGGCTATACATACATAACCAATCCACATTTTATTTATATGTAGCAATTTCTTTTACACCTTACCACAGTTAGTTGTGGTAAGCTCTCGAAAAAAATGCCTAGACAATCTGGTCATATGCAGCCTCTACCAAGGGTGCTAGAATAAACTAATTGGTCATTCCTCTCAATGTGCCATCAGTGTAGAAATATTGCCGCCAATTTTAAATTCATATAACATAATAATTTTTTCTGTAGTAAAGAAGCAAATTTCGCAAAAAAGAAAAGAGTTTTTTTAAAGGGAACTTCTCAAATATTCAATAAAAAAAAAACGTGGGAAAGGCCCATTCTATAGAAGTTTTAAATTCAAATATTTTTGGATAGTTTGATTCAAAATGGGTCAAATACGATATATTAAAAAGAAATAAGGGTGCTTTTTCGTTAGGGGTGAGTTTCACCCCAACTAGGGGGTTTCAAAAGAAAAAAGTGACTATTGGAGCGTGTACATTGTCGAATTCTACCCAAAAAAAAAACCTATAACGTTATTTTTGCTTTAACACCCGCCGAGTTGAAAACGTTGATTTTTAAGCAATATAAGGTGTTATATATAAATATAAATATAAATTTACACATCGTAAAATAGCCAAAAAATACGTTGTAAAAAGCAAATATAATACAGTCAATATAATACTTAAAACAACATTATAAAGAGAAAAGACAAGACAAGACCAATTATGTAAAGAAGTCATCAAATACATAACAGTTTTTTTCTAGTAATAATTTTTTCAATTTTTTCTTGAAAACATAGATGTTTTTTGATGATTTAATGTCATCAGATAAAACATTAAAACATTTGCATCCAATATAAAAAAAGTTTTTTTAATAAAATGTTGTCCTGCAAGAGTTTGGCTGAAGTAGTCCCTTGTATCTTGTATTGTGTTCATGGTTGACTTGGTAGCAAGATACTTATGCTTATTCTTGTAAACATATAGGCATACTTCCAAAATATACAAACTGGTTACTGTTAAAATCCTTAAATCTTTAAATATATTACGACAACTTTCCCGAAAACCTAGACCCGCTATAATTCTTACGGCATACTTCTGCAGAATGAATATGCGATTTATGTATGCCCTGTTTCCCCAGTTTAAAATCCCATACCTCAAATGACAGTGAAAATTTGCATAGTAGAGACTCAAGAGAATCTCACTGCTACAATGCATAGACATAAATCGTAACCCGTAGCAGCTACTACGCAATTTACTACACAGACTGTCCAGATGATTTCCCCATTGCATATGCTTATCAAAAGTTATTCCCAGAATTTTTACTGTGTCTCATATTTCTATATCGCTGTCAGAGAGATTGATATCTATGTCTCTTTGCAAAGTGAATAGTAATGTTTTTGTTTTATTTCTATTTAAATTGAGCTTGTTTTCTTCTGACCATTTAATTATATTTGAATACACTAGGTTAGCAGTATTCTCAATTTCATTTAATTCACTATCTATGATAAGAACGTTTGTGTCGTCAGCATAACATATAGTATAGACATTTGGTATTCCACTTAGGTATGTTATCAAATCATTTGCGTATATATTAAATAATAGAGGACCCAGAACAGATCCTTGTGGAACACCTTGTGTTATTTCACATATATCGCTAGACACCTCACGATTCAGTCTGACAATTTGGGTTCTATTATTGAGGTAGGAAGAGAGAAGGTTTAATGGAATCCCTCTGACTCCATATCTTTCCAGTTTATTTAGGAGTAGTTTATGATCAACCATATCAAAAATACGGGAGAAATCAATAAATAATCCTAAGGCGTACTGCTTCTGATCAAGGGCATCCACAATTAGTTCATGGAAATCATAAAGTGCCGATTGTGTACTTTTATTCTTAGAGAAACCATGTTGACAGGCAGTTAGTAAATTATTTTCGTAAAAGAAAGACGACAATTGATCTTTTAGGACAAGTTCGAAGAGTTTTGAGAAGCTACAAAGTAAACTAATCGCCCTGTAGTTTTCATAGTCGTTGGGATCTCCTTTTTTGAACACCGGTTGAACAATAGCTAATTTAAATGTCAGGAAAAGTTCCTGAATTAAAACATAGATTTATTAAAAAGGCTAGTGGCTGACAGATACTTATTCTACAATGTTTTATTAAATTATTAGATATGCTGTCATATCCACTTGAATTAGAAGATTTTAACCTATTTATTAATGAGATTACATCAGATGGTGAAATTGGAGTTAAAAAAAGTGATCTTTCAAAAAATGTTATATTTGCACTTAGAAAGTCAGGATCGTATGTGCAATTATTAGCTACCATATTTGTAAAACGTTGATTAAAATTATTAGCTACAACAACATCTGGTATTTTTTGTCCATTTTCAGTTATAGATATAACAGGAGCTTTATTCTCTTTACCTTTTAGTTTATTTATTGTATTCCACATTGCTTTTGATTTATTACTGGATTGTTGAATTTGTCTATCATGATATTCTTTTTTGGCTGTTTTAAGTGCTTTACAATATTCCTTCTGCAAAAAAACGCTAATGTCTTTATAATCTTCGTTCACTTTAGCCAGATCACTAAAAATTGTAACTCTATACTTTAACAGTCTTAACTCATCTGTCATCCAACAATCCCTGTGTTGTTTTCTGAAAAGTGGTACTTTTTTTAGTGGGAAGCATAGATGAAAATAATACATTATAGTGTCACTAAAAATTTTGCAAGCCATGTTTGGACAATACTGAGCATAAGTCTCTTGCCATTTTTCTCTCTCTAAATAGTTACAAAATTGCATAATATTTTCTTTACAGAAACTTCTGCGTCGTGTAAATTTGTTCTCTCTGTTTTCTGGACAATGGGTATTTATACAAATTGACTGAGAAAAATGATCAGATAAATATAAGTTAGTGACTTCTGTAGAAAAATTTATTACTCTGGAATTTACTAAGAAATTATCAATACGAGTACTTGATGATGCGGTTACTCTTGTAGGAGATTTAATGGTAATAGTAATATCATAGCATCCTAGTAAATCAGTTATAAGTGCCAGGTTGGTACTACCTGTGGCAAAATCTATGTTAAAATCACCTCCAATAACTACAAGTTTATCCTTAACTGACAGATATTCTAATAAACCATCAAATAACTCTAAGAACAGTTTAAAATCACCATTGGGCGGTCTGTATATAGTTACAATCAACATATTAAAAGAAACTAGTACTATTGAAGCACACTCAAGCACGCCATCTACACAAAAGTCATTTACTGGTACAACTGCGACATCAGTATACAAATTATGGTTTTTATATATGGCTACCCCACCATGTCCTAGTTTTTTACGACAGTATGAACTAACAAGACTAAAATTAGTTAACTTATTCAAATTAATTTGAATTTCATTTTGCCAATGTTCAGTGAGTAACAATATATCACATTTATAATTATTAAAAACATCATTTATATTTAAGATTTTATTACCTAAGCACTGAATGTTCTGATGAAAAACATTTAGAACTTTGTTGCTACCTGTTCCTACGGGAGTAACTCCAGTTGTGATAGGCGGGGGTATAAAAAATCTTTATGTGGTACGATATTACCTGGGCTACTTCCTCCCATTGCTGTGCCATCCTTGGTATTTTCGACCAAATGAATAAATTTCAAACTTTTAGTTTGCCTTGGCAACCTAAGTGAAGTTATCAGATTTTCAGTTATACGTTTTCGCAAGCTAAGATTCTTAGTGTTTCCATTAATTTCTATATACGTTGTATAACCTTCAGTACAGCTGTTGAATTTATCGAGAAAACCTCTTAATTTTGAATTATATTTAAAGATATGTCTATTTTTGGCTATGTTACGACTATGGTAAGGAATCGCAGTGAATGCAATATTTGTGTGAGTACATGTTTTTATCTTGTTACATATATATCGGAAAGAAGGAGTTCTTTTTGCATCAATGTCATTTGAGCCAGCTATAACATTTATGTGATCTTCAAGAGTAAGATTTTCTGCCAACTCGTTAATGTTCTCCATAGTTTGACTCAATAGTGCACCAGGTTTGACAATAGAAAATAGGTCATAGGTATTAGTATCTAGAACTCTGCTAATATCTTTATTAATATGCCTTGCATAATCGTCGCCTAATATAAGTATCTGTTTCTTCCTCTTCAGTTCTAGATTATTACATGAGAAAAGTATATGATAACAAAAATAATCCATGAAATAAAAACTTGTTTAGCTCATCATTGCCGAGATACATACATATTATTATGTGTGGTGCAACCCATATTCAACACAAAACTTAATAAATGTGTATGCTCTATGTTCACAAACAAGTGTGTCAGATTCAAATACACATGAAATAGTGATACATTGAATATAACTGAAAAGACATTTATTAATTCTTTAAGTAAAATAAATGAAACAGTATTTTGTAAAATATGAAATAGAAATATTCAGGGGTAAAACATAATAGTGCGTGGTGCAATAGTATATATTACTTTTATAAATATACTGAAATTACATATATTTACTTATTTCAAAAATTTCACTTACAATGTGTGATTGTCCAGGTTATTATTATTTCTACTCGGGCCACGGTTATTTGCACCAGCTGTTCCCCTCTCAATGCCTGGTTAAAGGTGTCTACATTAAAGAGGGTATGCTTTGAACATTGCAGTGCAACTCAACTTCACGAGTTGTCCCTGCAATCTACAAAGGATACCGACTAGGTTGGCTCCAGCAAATTATATCTTGTATAGCCCCTTTAAACGCTATCATATTTTTAATAACTTAGCATCTCAGTTCATCATTTTACTTATTGTTGATATCGTCGTACACTAAGGGCCAGTTTTACAATATCGGATTAAACCGCGGAGTGCGGATTAAACTACGGCCTTGAAAAAAACGTCTGTTTTAGAATGTTGTTAATTTTGTTTTTATATGTAATATGATGGATATAATCGAAATATTTGATTAGTTATTATTTATTTATTATTATTTACTGTCTAATGACGACGAAGAAATTATATTAATGTAATAGAAGGTGTTCGAAGTTCTAAGTTTAAACTGCACAGTTTAATCTAACATTATAATACTGGCCCTAAAGAGACAATGACAGAAAGGCCTATAATTAGTTTGACTATAGACCACCAGGTGGTGTACCCTTATTTTCAGACGCCTATAACACCACAAACAAGAACTTGGTAAACTGCAAGGGTAAACTGACTGTAAACAATAAACAGTAAACTGACATTTGACAAACCCATCGAATTTGCTTTAGATATACGAAACTACAGAAGCATGTTTTTACGGAAAAAGAAACTTCCGTTCACTATTCCGTCCTTGTCTGACAAGATCTGATTGGTTGAAGAAAACGTCCGATTGGCTTAACCGTCTGTACACAGACCGAGAAAAAGGATGGAATATAGTGCACGCAAGTTTCTCTCTCTGTGTCACTTTCTCTAGTCGAGTGCACCTTCCACTTTGTTATTAATTTCGATGGACAAATCATAACGGGAAACGTCACAGTTAATGGCGCCAAATAACTGCCGTTTTGAAATATCCAAATTCCTCACCGATGAAATTATTTATTTTCTCGCTGTATTAACATTTAAAAAATCGTAAATTTTACATTTTCATAACTTTTTTTTGATGCTGTATCGATTTTCATTATAAAAAAAAATCATGCAACTTCTCTATTGTTAAAAAAAAAACTGTTTTTTTAGATTATTAATGAAGTAAGACTTGTATACTTTTAACAATTATATATTATATGTTTGCATACCTGTCAAATAAAACGTTTATCTTTTATCTTCGTTTATTTCAACTTGCGCATATAAGCGCGCGTGTCTTTGGAGTCGGGAAGCACATTAATGTGCGAACATAATAAACGGGAGACGCACGATTGCGCGAACGCAAAAAATCCCCGTTTGTGAGGCCAGTCGCCTAAAAAAAGGCCCGATGCGAAAGGGTTAAGATTTCCTCGGATTTCCTTCCGAGTGTACACCAGATTTCCTTCGTGGTTTGCCCCTTGGTAGATATTTTCGCCCACTAATTTCATAAAAATAAAAAGTTCTTATAATTATTATACGTTATTTATTTATAGTTGAACATAATTAAAGAAAGAAGATTTCAAAAAAAAAAACTTTTCGATTGCTTAAGTATTATGACAGTGACAAAGTGACTTTTTTTTTCAAATCATCTGCAGGTCTTATTACTTGAGCAATCGAAAAGTTTTTTTTGTTGAAATCTTCATTTTTTTTTTCATTTTTTTATGACAATTTAAACTTCTTTGAAAAATCATGGACAAAAATCGAATAGGCAATCAAAAAACGATGATTTAAAAAATATATTTCGATTGCTTAATTATTAAGACCTGCAGGGAATGTAATGCTTTTACTACTAGATACACATGTAGGTACTATTCCAGAGAACTGTTTCTTATTACTTGTCAAGACATACTACTCGGAAAATATAATGACATATGACATGGCCGATGGGCGAAAAGAGGCCTTTATCTACCCTTATCCTTTTATCCAAATATATTCCATTCCAAAAAAATAGTGAAGTACATTTTCAGCTAAAAAAAAAATGGCTAAAATTCAAGAATAAGTTTGTGGTATTTTGAACTCTGCTAAGAAGTGTGATCTTCCATCACACTGTCATTTTAAATCTGAAACACATTCTATATAAGTTCCATTTGTACAGCAATTGAAGTACACTTTTTATACTAAATTTTCTTTTTCAGCAATGTGTTAGATGAAGTTAGTCACCAAATAAAAAGATTAAGAAGTCATGCTAGTTTCGCACTCCTTGTTGGCAATAATGAAAATGAAGGAAATTTGGCCTCTAACTAGTAAGTTAACTATTGGTTAGATTTTTTAAAAATTTTTGTATTTTATTAGATCGATATCTAACTGATAATAGGTTGACCATTTTTTAAAAATTTTATGTTCAAATACTTTATTAAATTTTATTTGACCCGTATTTTTTTTTTATTTTACAATCTAAAGTCATTTTAATAGTGAAATTAATTATTTAAATTAAGAAATTTTGAATTCGCGCCCATCGCTACGTCAGATGTGAGCGCATGCGCAGTTAGATAAAGGAATAATCGACGGGCGTCGTTTGCTTTGCTTATTTGCATGGAGGTAGAATATAAATAAGGAGTAGCCATAAAGCTTATATCCTACAGTGAGAAACGGCCGCAGAAGGCGTGGCTTGTGATCACATTGTCATGAACGGCTCGCCAGGTCCTGATTTAAAAAAAAGTTTATACAGCATTTGAGGAGATACATGTTAGTTGACTTTACACATTGACACTACCATATATCAAGCCAGTAGAGTAATGAATGAGATGACGGTTTCACATTTCAAGCAAATATAATTTAATATAATCTAAAATACAATCTAAAATAAATAGAAAATAGTTCCAACATATCTTTTGAGTACAGACCTGTTTTAACCTATGAAAAGTGATTCAAAAACATTTCTTCTTTTCGATACTACTTTGATTTGTACAGCTACTTGGCGGACACGAAATCATATGCTATGGAGAAAAACACTATTTTCTATCAAAAACATTTATTCTATAATAATATTAAACCAAGATACATGTCGCGTTTTGTTGACGTTTCGATCATACTAAAATGACGAATGTGCTGCCACATTCTGCTTCTTATGGCAACTCCTTATTTATTTAACCTCCTTGGCTTATTTGCTGTTAGCATATAGTCCAGTCAACTTTCCCCTCTAATTTGAGTGCTAATGAATGGATTTTGACGAAACCTTGTGCACTGCGTTTGTAATGACGTTAATAAAAGAGTTAAAAAAAGATCAAGAGTAGGAAATGGTCGGAAGAGGTAGAAAATGCCCCTTTTATTATGGGTTCCGTAACTTGTAGAATTAGGTCAAAAATGAAAAAGAAACAATGAATTTACCTTTTCTTGCCAAAAATAAGATGTTTTTACTCTTGTGAATTTTTTCGAAAAATGCATATTTTTGGAGATATGGCCTCTCGAAAATTCCTAAAAGTGGAGGAGAGGAAATGTAGAAGTTGAAAAAAAAATCTGAAACAATTTAGGTGAATATGTTATCAAAATTCAAGACTTTTTTTTATTTGCAACTTGTCTGTAAAGTGCGTTTCCACCGAGTTATTCCAGAAAAACATGAAACACTACTCCTTTCTTTAAAATTGTAGCACTTTAAAAATATGTAATTTATAAATTTGACAAAATTACCTGTCAAAAAATTCAGACGTATGCATTGAGGCCTTCTAAACATTTTTGGTCTCTTGGAATTTTTTTGTAACTTGCTAATTTTTCGAGTTAGAGGAAATTTTTCACAAAACAGATAATGTACCATATTTTTTGCACAAAAAATACATGAAAATTCGAAAAATGAACGTCATTTATGTATATTATTATAAAAAAGTATGGAACCTATATAGTTATACCATTTTTAAGTTCAATATGATTTTTAAATTTTCATGTATTTTTTAATGTGCAAAAAATGTAGTACATTAGTTATCGCGAAAAACTGCCTGTAACTCGGAAAATTAGCAAGTTACAAAAAAATTCCAAGAGACAAAAAACGTTTAGAAGGCATCAATGCATACATCTGATTTTTAAAATTTTTAAATTACATATTTTTAAAGTGCTACTATTTCAAAGAAAGTGGTAGTTTTTCATGTTTTTCCGGAATAACTCGGTAAAAACGCACTTTACAGAAAAGTTGCAAATAAAAAAAGTCTTGTATTTCGATGATACATTCACCTGAATTTTTTCAGATTTTTTCAACTTTTACATTTCCCCTCCCCCACTTTTAGGAATTTTCGACTGGCCATATCTCCAAAAATATGCATTTCTCGAAAAAATTCGCAGGAGTAAAAACATCTTATTTTGAGCCAAAAAAGGTAAATTTATTGTTTCTTTTCCATTTTTGACCTAATCCTACAAGTTACGGAACCCGTGATAAAAGGAGTGTTTTCTACCCTTTCCGATCATTTCTTACTCTAATCATTTTTTCAACTTTTTTACTAACGTCATTACAAACACATTGCACAAGGTTTTATCAAAATCCATTCATTAGCACTCAAATTAGAGATTTTGGTCATTTTAGCGCTCTGTTGACTGGACTAATAGATCAAAGTTAGTATCGACGTGAGTCATATAGTATGTATTTTAAAGAACTACTAACCTCAAATGTTTAACATTTCGGGATTCGGCACTTAAATAGTTCAAATTGTCCACATAAAACTCGTGTACCATGTAAAAATCCACTATAGGTAAATTCTCTGAAGTACCTTTCACAAAATTAGGTTCCATTATAAACAAATATTAAATATTAAACACACAATGTAAATGTAAACAAATATTGAATGTAAACAACAAATCAACAGAGCACCACTACCAACAAATTCTCAAACAAAATTCTCTAGAATTGAATCAGCGTTGGTAACTTTTCTGGCTTGCGTATCCGTAGACAAGCCCAAAAAAATCCGTAGAACCTGATAATAAATCCGTAGAATTAAATAAAAAATAATAAACAATAATAATAACTAAATAATCGCACATTTTTTTGTCGAGCGGGGGTCGGAACATACTATCGATAACTATCGATGTTTAACGAACACTAGTCTCGCCTAACATCAGAATATGAGGGAACCTTATACTCTACAAATCTTGGCCTAAATAAGACTACTAATACCAAAATTTCTTAATTTAAATAATTAATTTCACTATTAAAATGACTTTAGATTGTAAAATAAAAAAAATACGGGTCAAATAAAATTTAATAAAGTATTTGAGCATAAACTACTAATACCAACTCACAGCCATGGATCATGACCACAAATGATAGAATGCATTCTGTTATGACTATTAAAACCGTAAACCGTGATGGCGTCGGCTCAATAGCCACGAATTAGTTGATGTTCTTATTTCGCAATTAATTAATATTACTATAATTAATATCGTTAAAAAACCGTAGATAAATACGGTTTATCGGAAAATCGGAGCTGGCACAAAAAATCCGTATATCTACGGATAAATCCGTAAGGTTACCATCACTGAATTGAATGATCATCAGATACGTCACCGTTTGCCGCCTTTTTATTTTCAAAACCAATTTGTTCTTGCATGTGATGATTAGAACTTTTTTTAATATGATATATGCAATGTATATTTAATATACTTTTTGATCATGTAACAATATTTTGTAAATTTTGTTGAAGGAAACGACCCTATTCAGTCAAAAAAGGCCGAATAGGGGAAATAATTCGTGTAGTGACCAATTTTTGTACAGTTGTCGAGGGAGTGCGCCGAACAACATACTAAAAGTCCTGGCCGGTGGGGGGTGAGCGAGTGAGTGGGGGGTGGTTTAAAGCTCCCCTTTTCACGTTTCTCTTGAATAACTCGAAAACTACGACCTCTAGCGAAAAATTATTCTTATACAAAATTAAACTAGATAGAATTTTCTACAAATAAGTTCCTACTCATTTTTTATGTAGGATCAATATTTTACGAGATATAGAGATAGTCCAGTCAACGAAGCGCTAAAATGACCAAAATCTCTAATTTGAATGCTAATGAATGGATTTTGATGAAACCTTGTGCGATGTATTTGTAATGACGTTCAGAGTATAGGAAATGATCGGAAGAGGTAGAAAACACCCCTTTTATCATGGGTTCCGTAACTTGTAGAATTAGGTCAAAAATGAAAGAAAAACAATAAATTTACCATTTTTGGCCCAAAATAAGATGTTTTTATCCTTGTGATTTTTTTCGAAAAATGCATATTTTTGGAGATATGGCCACTCGAAAATTCCTAAAAGTAGGGAAGGGGAAATGTAAAAGTTGAAAAAAAAAATCTGAAAAAATTTAGGTGAATGTGTTATCGAAATACAAGACTTTTTTTTATTTGCAACTTTTCTGTAAAGTGCGTTTTCACCGAGTTTTTCCGGAAAAACATGAAAAACTACTTAATTTTTTTTTAATTCGCGATTTTTGCACCCTCTCCGTATCTCGTAAAGTATTGATCCTACATAAAAATTGAATGGGAACTTATTTGTAAAAAATTTCATCCAATTTAATTTTGTATAAAGACAATTTTTCGCTAGAGGTCGTAGTTTTCGAGTTATTTAAGAAAAACGTGATAAGGGGACCTTTAAACCACCCCCACCACCCCGCTCACCCCCCACCGGTCAGGACTTTTGGTATGTTGTTCAGGGCACTCCTCCCGACAACTATACAAAAATTTGCAACTACACGAATTAATTCCCCTATTTTTCCTTCGTTGATTGGACTATGAAGGAGAAGCGTGAAATTGTGCATAGAATGACTGCAAAGTTTTTCTCTCTAACAAGCAAAGCGTAGTATGCGATTCCTTCTGCAAACTGATGTAGTACTTCTTATCACTAACTACCAACAATAATTATTATTACGTAAAATTTGTTCTCACCTATGCGGCTTATTAAGGTTTCAAAACTTCAAAATTGAGAAAATACATATTATTTTATTTATATCATGTAGTTATACCATAATAATAATTATGTATTTTCCTAATGTAGTTTTCACACTAACGACAAAAAGGAAACATTCAAAAAGGATTATATCAAACTTTATATTGACACTATTGAAAAGGAATTTGAGCGACTGACCCATAAAAGAGGAATTTTTGTAAGTTCAAGTTCTACAAACGGAAAAAAATCAGTTGAGGATGGGTACCTTGCAGATGACCCAAATAACCGACTTTATGGAGACAGTACGTATAATTAATAGCTTCAATTTGTCTATTGTTAATCTATTGCAATTAGCGACAATTTTTGTCGTTTTACGCACATTCGGTTTTCCGAAGAACATGTCTACAATATTTCCTAATTATAGCAGTTTTGGTTCTCTACTTTTAATGGATTAAATGAATTTCTTACAAGAATGCAAAATTAGTAAAAACTAAACTTTTCTTCCTAATAGTAAAATATTTTATTACAATTTTAGTTCACTTCTACAGGGGTGATGATCCTTTCAATGCAGCTATGTTCCCAATTCCACGATTTTGCTCAGAATACGGTTCTGAATCTCTACCAAGTGTTGCTACATTATTAACTGCCACGAATAGTACTTCTGATTTAGATATAAATGGAAAATTTCTGGATCATCGTCAACACAAAAAAAACGGAAATGTGGGAATGAAGCAACTGATAGACTATCAGCTATCATTGCCAGATGAAAAGAGTAGCAATTATTATAAAGTCTTTATATATTATTCACAGGTAATTAAGGATTTGAAAGAAGTACAAATTAAAGGAAAATGTTGCATATATTTTTAGATAATGCAAGCTATGTGGACTAAACTTGCATCAGAACATTTTCGTCGTTACAGAAGTAGTGTAGATGACCAGGGACGAGGCTATACCATGGGTGCTCTGTACTGGATGCTCAATGATGTATGGGTCGCACCCTCCTGGGCAGGCATTGGTAGGTACATGTAAAATTATGAGATTATACTATTGATTTAATTAAATAGGTCTGTATATTATAACTACCTCAGAAGTAGTTTCCATTAATACCAACACACAGAAAGGTAAGAATATGCATACATAAGTTGCAATGTCTGCATGCAATTTGCATCTTGCGTATGCCTTGTTGCCATTTCTGCGTACTTCTTGGTGCGATTCAATCATGGAATTTTAGTATGAGAGACGAGGTATGTGTTGCAATTGCAGCAGCCATTGTAATTATTGCTGAAGATCACCAAAAAGATTCGTCCTTTCTTTTGTTTCTGTCCTTATAATTTGGATCAGTAGCTCTCCACAGACACGGAAAGTTTCTGTACTCTTCTACAAATTCAATTAACCTGTCATTTGATCATTTCATCGATCTATAAATGAACAAAAAAGTCACACAAAACTAAAAGAAAATACGGGCTGACCACCGTGCACCGGTTCTAAATTGGAATAGAGGCAGACAGCTGCATATGTAGATCAGGAGACTTGCACATATTTGCGCAGGCGCCTTGCGCACTTACTTTAAGCATGCATCTCTTTCTCCACATACTTACCTCTACCATGCAACCGATGCATGCAGACATTATAATTATACACGCGCAGTTGAACAAATGGAAACGCCACTATAATAAATGTTTAAATTTTTTTCCTGGCCAAACTGATTTCACTGGGCGGCCATTTGGCCACACGAACCCTGCTTAAAAAATGGCCTGCATCATCTGGAGATGCCTCCATGTATCAGAGGCATAAAAAACTATAGAAAGAATTAAGATGTTAGGAAGCAAGATCTCTAGGTATTTTATAATATTTCTAGCATGCCAAATGTTGCTCAACTGGCCAGTTACCAATCTTGCATCTGTGATCTGTTTTCTCCATCGAATTTCATATTTTCAGTTATCAGTATTATCAACTAGGTATACTTTCTTGTTTACAATTTTACTTGTTGCTTTTTCAATAAATTGTTGTATACTGTATATTGTTTAGGAGATATTTGTCCAAATAGTAGCCAAATAGTGTCTGGATTAAAGAAAATACTGCTTTATTTTCTTGGAGTGCGATGTTAACGTCAACAATCTATAATTGAAAGTGTCACAGACATCTGTCTCTTTTACGTAGTAGTACGAAGATTGAAGTCCTCCAATCATCAGGCTAGATTTTTGTTACCAATATTTTGGGGTATTCTGTGAAGGGTTCTCGTTCCATCTGTACCAATTCAAGCTATGATATGGCCAACTCCAGCAGTTTTGCCAGTTTTTAGTTTCTATTTGGCTGCCTCTACTTCTGAATTCGGGGTTGCAGGTTTACCTTCGTAGTCCTGTTGCCAGTATTGTCTTGACTCAAAATGGTAACTTTCAAAGCTTTTCACAGTATTAGAGCCAGACTTCAAGTTAAAATCAATAAATAATTTGGTATAGATACAAGTTGTTAAACTGAAAGCAAAGTCATGGTTGAGATACAAAAAATCTAAACTACCGGAACATAGACGTTACTATTGTCAGCTAAGAAATGTATATAATGACTCCCTAAAATCTGAGAAACGGGCTTATTTTAAGCATAATATTGATATTTGTAGGAAAATTAATAAACAGCTATGGGATAACTTGAAATCTTGGGACAGTCAATAATAAAGGTAAAACTACTTTCTCTAATGACCTTAATTTTGATCTCGATGCCAATACTGTTAATGATTTTTTTCTTGATTCTGTCCCAAATACCACCAGCGATCCTTGGCGTTTTAAATCATCCACATTCAGGGAAAATTCTTCTTTTGAATTTAACCTTGTTGGCACCGACATTGTCGAAAATCTAATTCTGAAACAGAAGCCTTGTACGATTGGCTCCGACGGAATTTCAGGCAAAATGTTGCAATTATCTCTTGAGTGGGTTAGAGATCCACTAACTCATATTATTAACTATTCCTTTGAAACTGGTAGCGTTCCTGAGCAATGGAATATAGGTGAAACCAATTCCTTAATGCAAAAATCTCGAAAGTCTGAGCGACTTACGACCTATATCTCTGTTGTCTGTTCCCCTAAAAATTGCAGAAGGTGCCCTGCGTTCTCAATGAACTGCCTCTCTAATACAGCAGAAATCCCTAATTTATTAAATGTGTATTATGTCAGAAGTATAGAGAATATTAGGAACAAAATTGTTGCGATAGGTCCAGATTTTCCTTTTAGTAGCAGGATAGTTGATGAAAAGTTTCATAGCTTTTCTTTATTAAGTGCTGATGAATTGAAAAGTCTAATTTTTGCTTTGCCTAACAAAAACAGCCCTGACGATGTGAGCATAATATTAATTAAGAATTGTTATGAGAATTTATCAACTCCTTTGTTAAATATGATAAACTTGTCACTTTTGGAAGGTAAAGTACCGATGGATATTAAGGTTACTACCATTATACCTGTTCCAAAGATTCCAAATTCAATAAAAGCTAGTGATCTGCGACCAATTAACCTGATAAATGCAATGGGGAAAATTCTTGAAAAAGTAGTCTGTGAACAACTAGTAGCTTTCTTGGAAAAAAATAAAGTATTAACAAGCTTCCAATCTGGTTTTCGTAGCAAACACAGTTGTGAAACAGCCGTACAATGTGTGTTGCATGAATGGAAATTAAGTCTGGAAAAAAATCAAGTTACCCTTGCAGTATTTCTAGACTTGCAACGTGCGTTTGAGACGATAGACAGGGCAAGGCTGTTAATGAAATTAGAAAATATAGGTATTGATGGTATTGCATTAGTATGGTTGACTGACTATTTGGATAATAGATGGCAGAAATTAAAATTAAATAATATAACATCTTCTAAAATAAGTAATAATACTGGAATACCGCAAGGCAGCGTATTGGGGCCGCTATTATTTTTGGTGTATATAAATGACATAGTGGAGGTTATAGATAATTGTAAAATACATTTATTTGCTGATGACACCCTAATCTATGTTAGTAGTGTAAATAGTAGTGATTGTTTCACAATAATAAATAACACACTGGAAAACGTTAACAGGTACTGCTGTATTAATCTACTCAAGGTTAATTCACAAAAAACTAAGTGGATGCTTATTGGAACAGGAGCAAATTTAATAAATAGACGCGTAATTCATATTGGTACAGATGAAATCGAGAGAGTTACAAAAATTAAATATCTGGGAGTAATTATTGACAACCAATTATCATTTAAAGATCACACTAAATATATATGTAAGACGATAGGATTCAAAATAAATTTCTTAAGCAGATGCAGTGGTTTTTTTGAGCTACTGGACCAGATTTACAATATATAATACATGCATATTGCCCCATTTTAATTACTGTTCTTCAATTCTATACCTTTTAAATAAAAATGAAATGGGTAGACTTCAAAAGCTTCAAAACAGAAGTATGAGAATAATTTTAGGTTGCTGTAGACTGACACCTATTAGATTTATGTTAAATACACTAGGATGGCTTTCTGTAAAAAATTATGTAACATTTTTTACTATGGTGTTTATATATAAAATTAAAAATGACTTAACTCCCGAATATCTGCAGGATAAGTTAGTTTATAATAAAGATATTCATAGTTATAATACTAGAAACAATCTAAACTTTCACTTGCAAACATACAGGAAAAAATCCACCCAAAATAGTTTATTCTATAAGGGATTAAGTGAATATAATAATCTGCCACTTAGTATTAGTAACAGTCCCACATTAAATATATTCAAAAGTAGACTTAAAAAGTATTTGTTGGATGAGTAGCTGCTTGTATAGTTTGTCAAACCTCCCAATTAAAAACTGAATTAACTGCCTTAATCTTGATGGGATATCGGTTGCTGTACTACTATTGTTATTCTAGATGCTCATTGTGTAATTTTATAGTGTGACGTATAAAATTTATCTGTCTGATGATTTGTTTTATATATATATTGTTTTATATCTATATGATGTTTCTGTGTATTCATGATGTATTAGTCTTTTTGGCTAAATAAAGGATTTATATATATATATATATATATATATATATATATATATATATATATATATATATATATATATATATATATATATATATATATATATATATATAGGTATAGACGGTATGTTGCGTAGCCCGATATATCGACAGGTCGTTCATAAGCCCGGCATTTCCCGAGTGTATAAATTAACAAATTTATTAAATATGGCGATTGTTATGAATCTTTTCTAATAGGAAGCCACTAGGGGTAGCTAATTATTATTTTTCTTTCAATTATATAAACATGGCATATTTCAGAGCCCGGATATATTTACTGATCCTTTCAAAGCCCGCTGTATATAAGAATATAGCTAGCGTTCGTTCTCCGTCCCAGCGATGTTGCCAATGTAATCAGGCCTCAGTAGGTTATATTTTTATAATATATATTTCTTTGATGCATGCATTGTCACGAAGCACAATATAATAGGAGTACTTGCTATACTGCGCCACTACCATTACTGTTTACAGTAGAGGCGCTAATGGAGGGCCAACTATTAAAGGAAATATATTCATTCTTTGAACGCCAAAATAATATAACAGTTACGTTTTTTATTATTCATTGTTACGAATTTGAAGATATATTAGAAGAACCTAAAAAAATATTAGGTTATTTTTTTATGCAAATAGACATTAATTATTAATAACTGATAATGTAATTACTCCGTGGTAGGCCTATAAGTATTTAAATATTTTGAATTTGTCCTCATTTTTTGTTTTCCACTTTTAAAGTATTGCCTTATTAACAGTAAAATAAAAAGATGCAAAGGGGTAGAAATTAAATTACGTTTATTTACCTAACATAGATATATAAAACGAATTGTTTTAATAGTACAGTAACATCAGGTATAATAGTAAAAGAATCCCTTGATGCAATTTTTCTTTTGAAAATATACTTATTTTGAGACAGCAAGTGACCTTTGTGTTTCAGAGTATATGGGTCAAATATGAGCAAAAAATGATTGCCATCAAATAATAACAAAGCATGAAGTTCTCTTTGAAGTATTTATAAGTTTTTATTTAATTTTATTTCACTGTCACTATAATACTTATAGGCTTAATTTTGAAAAAGTTATTACAATGACCTTTACTACGTACCAGCTGTCCCAAGTTAACATCAATTGAAAGTTGCATTATATGAAATAAGTTTTCTGTGCAAAGAAATATCTTTAAAAATTAAAAAATATATGTTTTTTTAAATTGCGCAGAACCCTTAAAGTGTACAGATAAACGTATAGGGACAAAAAAGTGCCTTCTTTACAAGAGCTTTCAAACAAAAAAAAAAAAGAAAATAGAAATCGAACCATTAGGAGCTGAGATAAAAAAACATTCATTGTGGCTAATGGAAGCCATCTTTAATGGTCGCCATTTTGGTGTTGCACGGATTTTAAAGTGGCTCCCTATCTGGAAAGTTACCTTTTGGCATCAACTATGACCACAGAAAGTGGCACATCCCAATCAAAAAGTGCAGATTTTTGGCTTATATAGCCATGTACCCGACGTACTATAAAGCACAAAGTTCCCTTTTAAGTATGGCAGGCCAAATTTAATATTTTCTTTTATTGATTATATGTTATATGCTTGCACTAATAAAAATAATAATTATTATTATAGTACAGTACCTAGAGGTAAAAATATGCAAAACTTCGGAATAATGTCATATTGAATGGATTTCGTTCATTTTGGAAGTATAAGCTTCACAGAAAAGTTTCTATATTGTGCGGGGGCTTGCTAATTTATAGGGGGGTAGATGCCACCCCTTCTCAGGGGTGGCATCTACCCCCATCTACCCCCTTCTCAGGGGATGGCACTTAAAAAATATATATATTTATTGGAGCTGAAGTAGAATCAAATTAAAAGAAGAAAAGGTTCTATGCAATTTTTCACACAAATTGATAGTTTTTAAGTTATAACTTCAAAATGGCGATTTTAGCTTAAAAAAAAAAGGTTTCCAAACGGTTTTCGTCAGGTATCTCGAAAAGTATTACTTTATCGAAAAAATGTTACAGACCAATTACATAAAGTACAAACTGGGAATTAATTATATTTTTTGTTTATTGATGTAGGATTAATAATTTCGGAGATATTTAAGTTTACATTTGGCATCCAAGTATAAGATAATTATTTAGAGTGAGAGTTAAATATCTCAGAAACTGTGACACATACGTCAAGGATGCTAGTAGGTAGAATAATAGGTTATTAATTAAGCTTTCAACTGTTTTTTTATTTGTTTCTATAGCATAAAAAACAAAGAAGTTATGACCGAAGCAATGTGCGTCTACACATTTTTTTTTAAACAACGTCGCCATTTTGTTACTGTAATTAGCCAGTAATTAAAAAAAGGAATTTCAAACACTTAGTCCAATTAAATAAGTCGACAAATCAAAATTTTGAGGTAAATACTGGAATTTTTGATATAAGTTACTTTGATGTATTAGAACACGACTAATGAAAGAAATTTTTTTCTGAACCCCCGGGAAGGGGTGAAAAAAAATAAAATAAAGTGTTTTTTCAAAATTACTCAAAATGTGTAAAAGCTAGTAAAAAAGTTTCAAACAAAAATTGTAAAGCATGAAATTCTATATAAAAATGATCTCTAGACTTTTTTTGGTATTACTAAAATTAACGGAGTTAGGCTGGTTAGAAATTAAGGGATGATATGTACAACTTTAAAAAATCATAGCGTGCTGAAAAGTTAATGAATTTAAAAAAATTTTTCTTCTATTTACTCAGAAAAATATAAACATTCGTTTCAGAGAAATGGATTTTTTTTTAAATTGTTAATAAAAAAGTTATAAAAATTTTAATTTTTTTATTTTCAATTAAAACCACTTTGAAGGGTGAAACGATTTTTTTTTACACCATTCTGTTCATCATTTAATATATTGAACATTTGCTTTTGAAATTTTTTTTTATCCATCATTTTCGAGCAGGTATGAATTTATTTACCTGTTTAATTTTTTTTCAAACGTAAGACACTGCTCTTGTGACGTCACGATAACTGAAAAGAAATAAAGAATGCGTACGATAAAGATAAAATGGTTTCGTAGCTGCTACGTTGCCTACAAGACGCGTATACGTCACATCTATTATACTGCCGTCATAAGTCATAAGGAGAATAGCCCATCTGCAAATTGTCGGTTGGCGAGGAAAGTAACAAAGGCGTTTGTTTTTTCCCAACTAGTAAATATTAATTAAGGAAATCATGTAGCTGCTTTTTATCCACTTATGTTTTTGTACTTTATAATTTTTTAATAATATTTTTAACTGCAGAACTCTTGGGTGCTCATATATTAGTAGGATCTCATTTATGACAAATATCTAGATGCGGCTTTTCACCTTAAGACGGCAGTAACAGCATCCGCGCGTGACGTCACAACTAACCTCAAAAATATGTGTTTCTTAAGATTTAAGAGTATTACGCAACTGCTATTAAAATTTCTGCCTGGTTCCCGTATTTTCAACTAAAATCTAGTTCAGGGTAATGTTTATGAAGTTCTAAATACTTTGTCCCAATAAAATAGGACTCTTTGTAGGTTGGAAATCTAACCTGTAATTATCAGTGTCTATTTCTATTAATCAACAATATTGAAAAATTATTTACGCGAATTTTTAAATATTTGCTTAGAGCCAGTACCGGCTCCAAGCTAAAAATGCGTATACAAACATTAAAAATGAGAATGAACTTGAAAAACTTAAAATTTAAGGTTACGTTGGTTACATGATGCAGATGCCCGATATCTCAATGTAGCGGTTGTGAATGTTTTGGTGAAGAAATGCTCCTACAAATTGTTAACAAAATTTTTAATTGTGGTCAAGTATAATAAGAATGTTTTGCGAAATCTACATACTTATACACGCTTCGTTTTATGTACATTTTGGTTATAGGTATTAGACACGTGGAATTTTGTTTACGTGATCTAAATATTTTTTAAATTAATCTTTGAATTGTAATGAAAGAAATTATTATTACTGTTAATACTTGCTGATTTCTACTAAATTTAGAATTATTTGTTTGACATTATTGATACAAATTAAAAATAAAGTACACAATATAATTTTTTTTTGCGAGAAAATTTTGCAGATGAATTATTGGAGCATTGGAAATAATTGTTTGAAACATCGTTTTAAATTAGTCGAAATTCGCGTATTTTAACCAAGGTTGCAAAAATGACAATTACAAATATTTACATTACTTATTTTTTTAAATTACAAAATTTCAACTATTTTAATTTATTATTTTTTAAGACCATAAGAAATTATTATAAAAATTATTATAATTGTATACATATTTTAAAAATTGTGTATACAGAAATATGTTAATCAACAAATTTTTTTTTTGGATCATTAATTTCAATTTTGAATGAAAACAAAATGACATTTAAAAAAAAATGATCGATACATTTCCATTAAAATAGATCATTGATATTATTCTATTCCTAATCTAAATAATAATAAAATTGGATAAATTAAATAATAATAATTGAACCATTTTTTGGATGGATAATAACAATTAGAAGAAAATAATTCATTCTTAAAACAAAATGTATGATCCATTCTATATTAAATTAATCTTATAAAAAGTTAAAATAAGAATTATTAAAAACAAATTTGTTAACAATTTTTAGGAGCATTTGTTCACCAAAACATACACCACCGCTGCATTGGGATATATAAACTAGTTCACAAGTTCAAAGCCGTGTTAATGCTTAATAAAGCTCGTGAAAATATGAGTGAGTACTCATTGGATTCGGAATGACACCTAGAAAAATGTGCAAAAGTTTCAAACCCGCATATAAACAATTGCAAAAGTTATAAACAAATGAAGATTGAAAAAATAACGAGTTTCGTTTTTTGCAAATAACCCGAAAACTATTAATTTTTAAGAAAATTTAAAGGAACATTTTTAAAGAGGAATGAATTTGAAATAAAAAAGTAAGAACTCCCGAAACTCTACGTCTATTAATGTTGAAAATGGAGCTCTGCGCGGCGAACACTAAGCCGTCATGATGCTCTGAAACCGGCCGTAATAAGTCAAAATATTTTTTATGTTATTAAATATTAATTTAAAAATTTTAAAAAATTATGGTATTATTTAGACGCTTAAAGGAACAATATCCCGTTGGAAAAAAATTGTTTCACCGATTTTTCATAAAATGAGCCTATTGTTGTTTTGAGTTTTGCTCGAAAACTATGCATTCTTCCTATAAACACGTCAATAGAAAAGTTTTTGAGAATTAAATTTCCAATCGAAATGGCACCTTCAGAAGTCAAATTTTTTTTTTTACAAAAATACGCCCAGAAAACAAAACAAAAAAAACGAAAAAATGCAATTTTTTATTTTTTTAAATTTTAGCCTGTAACTTTTTTCGGGTACATTTAGGCATAGACATTGCTGCATAAAAAAACTGGCGTTTTACCGTTAAAATGATTATTAACGGGTAAAACGTCAGCTTTTTTTATGCAGAATACACAGCCCCACAAAAAAAAATAAAAGTTCAAAGTAGCGAACCAGACCCATGTATCCTTATGTATTTTCAGTCGCTGAATCCGAATCCGGGGTTAAAAAAAATCTTACACCCCCAAAAGGAAGATTAAGCTACCAGAATAGTTGTTACTTCTTAATCAATCGAATTATACAAATTAAGGTTATACAGCAGCGTACATACAATAGATATGAAACACACCCCCAGGGAGGGGCGAAAACTAGCCCCCATATATAAAAAAATCGATCCAAAACAATAATGACCGCTGAAAAATCTCGAAATATCTAAGTTTTGTTAAAGTGTTAAGAAACTACATCAGGTCCGACGTAATCTTCATAAACTGCCCCTATAGGGTTGAGAACAACCACCTTTAAGTTCAAAGGACACGAGAAAAACAAGAAAAAACGTAGAATCCAACAGGATTTCTATTTTCATGGAAGCTATAATTGGCTGAAATTGCGTAGTACTCTAAAATAGAACCAGAAACTTACGTACCATCAACATCCTACACTGTCAACCCTCAGAGAGTGTGAAAACCTTGTAAGATTTAACTATAAACAGTTACAGTGACTTCTATAGAAATTCGAAACACCTGCGTTGTGTGGAAGAGAGAAGAAACTAGACTATGTTCGACGATGTGCTTGAAAACCACCCCCACGGGGTTGCGAGATACTACCGCTATATCTGTAGGATGCTGGAAAAACAGAGAGAAACTAACCGGATTTACATTTTCACGGATGCTATGATTGGCAAAAATCGCGTTGTACACTAAGGGTTTGAAACTCATGTCCTATAAATGTTATTAAGTAACACCCCCAGAAAGGATGTAAACTACCGTAATTCAAGATGTAACGAAAAAGCTATACTGTTGCTTATTCGTTTCATTTCCATAGTTTTTTTTTATAGGGGTGGCGTCTCTCAACCCCGTGGGGGTGGTGCTTTGAACTTTTTTTTTTTGTGGGGCTGTGATATCTATGTCTAAATGTACCCGAAAAAAAGTTACAGGCTTAAATTAAAAAAAAAAATGCATTTTTCCGTTTCTTTTTGTTTTGTTTTCTGGGCGTATTTTTGTAAAAAAAAATTGACTTCTGAAGGTACCATTTCGATTGGAAATTTAGTTCTCTACAACTTTTCTATTGACGTGTTTATAGGAAAAATGCATAGTTTTCCAGTAAAACTCAAAAATGTGAAAAGTAGACCTTTTTTCTTCGATCTCAAAAACGCACCCCTTTAAATGGTAGCACTCAGCAGTTTTCTCATATTTTGGGGTCAATTGAACATAAGAAACAATAAAAACCCTTTAACGTTTTAGTTCCTTTCAACCCCTTTTTTTTGGACATAGACAATAGCCTAAAAATATTGTGATTAAAAATTAAAAACATCGCAATGTCGTAATCCCATAAAGTATAGTTGACATAAGTTCTCCACAAAGCGAAATAATTTTAGTGGCTTTTGTTTAACAATTATCCGACTTGAAATATAAACGTAAACTCTAAAAAAATTTGTTAATTTACAATAGGCTCATTTTATGAAAAATCGGTGAAACCATTTTTTTTCAACGGGACATTGTTCCGTTAAGTCTCTAAATAATACCATAATTTTTAAAAAATTTTAAATTAATATTTTTAATAACATAAAAAAATATTTTTACTTATTACGGCCAATTTCAGAGCATCGTAACGGCTTAGTGTTCGCCGCGCAGAGCGCTGAGAGATAGAGTTTCGGGAGTTCGGCTTTTTTGTTGGAAATTCATTCCTATTTAAGAATCGTTCTTTCAATTTTATTAAATATTAATAGTTTTCGAGTTATTTGCAAAAGACGAAACTCATTATATTTTCAATCTTCATTTGCTTATAACTTTTGCTTTTGTTTATGTGCGGGTGTGAAACTTTTACACTTTTTCTAGACGTCATTCCGAATTCAATGAGCCCTCACTAATATTTTTACGAGCTTTATGAAGCACTAACACGGCCTTGAACTTGTAAACTAGTCTGCATCTGCATCATGTACCTAACATAACCTTAAATTTTAAGTTTTTCAAGTTTATTTTCATTTCTAATGTTTGTGTACGCATTTTTAGCTTGGAGCCGGTATTGGCTCCAAGCAAATATTTAAAAATTCACGTAAATAATTTTTCAATATTCTTGATTAATAGAAATAGACTGCTAATTACAGGTTAGATTTCCAACCTACAAAAAGAGACCTATTTTATTAGGACAAAGTGTTTAGAACTTCATAAGTATTACACTGAACTAGATTTTAGTTGAAAATACGGGAACCAGGCAGAAATTTTAATAATAGCTGCGTAATACTCTTAAATCTTAAGAAACACATATTTTTGAGGTTAGCTGTGACGTCACGTGCAGATGCCCTATAGATGTGACGCATGCGCGTCTTGTAGACAACGCAGCAGCTACGAAACAATTTTATCTTTGTCGTATGCATTCTTTATATCTTTTCAGTTATCATGACTTCACAAGAGCAGTGTCTTACGTTTGGAAAAAACTAAGCAAGTAAATAAATTCATACCTTCTTGAAAATGAAGGGTAAAAAAAAATTTTAAAAGTAGATGTTCAATATATTAAATAATGAACAGAATGGTATAAAAAAAATTCGTTTCACCGTTCAAAGTGGTTTTAATTGAAAATAAAAAAATTAAAATTTTTATAACTTTTTTATTAACAATTTAAAAAAAAATCAATTTCTCTGAAAGGAACGTTTATATTTTTCTGAGTAAATAGAAATTTTTTTTTAAATTTATTACCTTTTCAGCACGCTATGATTTTTTAAAGTTGTACATATCATCCCTTAATTTCTAACCAGCCCAACTCCGTTAATTTTAGTAATACCAAAAAAAGTCTAGAGATCATTTTTATATAAAATTTCATGCTTTACAATTTTTGTTTGAAACTTTTTTTACTAGCCTTTACACATTTTGAGTAATTTTGAAAAAACACTTTATTTTTTTTTTTTCACCCCTTCCCGGGGGTTCAGAAAAAAATTTCTTTCTTTAATCGTGTTCTAATACATCAGAGTAAGTTATATCAAAAATTCAAGTATTTACCTCATAATTCTGATTTGCCGACTTATTTAATTGGACTACACTGTTTCTCATTAATATATAGCATGACGTAGATGTCAAATTTTTTGGTTTGTATACAGCACTTGCTTTAGAAAAAAATACAGTTTAAACTATAAAGGTATTTTCGATAAAACGATATTTTGTTTTCCTTTTCCAAATAGGTATCTCAATAAATATTAGTTTTATTGAAAAAATAAAGCTCATAAACTGACACCTACGTCACGCACACTAAGAAATGAAATTAAAGAAAATTAATTGCGCTTTCAAATTATTTTTTACTCGTTCCTGTAGCATAAGAAGTAAAGAAGTTATGATGTAAAAATGAGCGTATTATATTTTTTTATATAAAAAGGACGCCATTTTGTTACTCTAATTAGCCAGGAATGTAAAGAAATTATCTCAAATACAGTTTTTCGTTAGGATGTAGCATTACCTAGATGCTCAAATTTTTTTGCTCATTTAAAGCACTTGCTTTAGAAAAAAATGCATTTTAAACTTTAAAGGTAATTTCGAAATTTGGCTACCAAATATAAACTTAAATATCTCCGAAATTATTAATCCTACATCAATAAACAAAAAATATAATTATTTCCCAGTTTGTACTTTTGTAATTGGTCTGTAACATTTTTTCGATAAAGTAATACTTTTCGAGATACTTGACGAAAGGCGTTTGGAAATACCTTTTTTTTAAGATAAAATCGCAATTTTGAAGTCGTTATAACTTAAAAACTATCAATTTATCTGAAAATTTGCATAGAACCTTTTCTTCTTAAAGTTTGATTCTATGTCTAGAAACTTTTCTGTCAAGCATTTACTATTATACCTCTAAAAATTAACTAAATCCGTTCAATATGACATTATTCCGAAGTTAAAACCTCTAGTTACTGTACTATTAGTGCAAGCATATAAAATACTTGTGCCTGACATTAATTAGTCTTCGCAAGTCATACTCTTAAAAAGGAATTTGTGTGATATTCTTTTCTTTTTTTTCTTTTCGGGTTCAAAAGTTACTAACAATAATTGCAACAAAATATGCTTTTTCGTCAATATTTTGAAAATTAAGCATGATAGGGCAAAACAATATACGTAACTTTTCGGTAGAGCATAAAATTCTCTCGTATAATGGTTATAATAAAAAACGGTACATTTGATAATTAAATTATCGTTATTAAAGGTAATATAATATTTATATTTTATTTTATATAATTGTTTATTATTATGTAAAAATTTTGTTTAATAGTTTTCTCAATCTAATGTAATACTGCGTACAGTCATAATGTTTTCTTAATGTATATGGGGAAGCTAGTTAAGGCTGACCTCTTCCTTTTGTGTGTAAACTCTTTTGTGCACCTTTTTTTCTTACATTCTTCTACCTACATTCAACTTAAATCTGGTGACAGTTACCTACTTTCTTGCACAGAGCAATAAAACAATTAAAGCGTCTCAAATGCCAAAAGAACTGTTGCCAATGGTATACAAAAGCTACACAACGCCTGTTTAAAGCAAGTTCGAGTTATATTACAGTATTTAGCCATAAATCTAACTAAAAAATTATTAGTCCTAAATTACTATGACGAAAATAAAATGTATAAATGAGGTTAAAGAATTATTTTAGAATTTATTAAAATTAAATAATCAAAACATTAGAATACATTACAACAAATTAACTGAGCAGCTGGAAACTTAAAATAAAATGAAAGTAATTGTTTATAAGAAATGCTTTAGTACAGAAAAAATAATTTTCAATTCCGTAAAAATACATGGCGAAAACTGCAGTCCTAGAGGTAATGACATATACTTCACGAAAAGAATTATTTGTAGATGGTACAAATTTTTTTCTTTATTACTTCCACGTCCAGTGGAAGTATAGTAACGACAAAAAAATTTTTAAAAATTTTTATTGTCCAAATAGGCTTAAAATGTCATGAAATGTCGAGTTTTAAGTTTGAGCAAAAACAAAATTTCTGTCTGTCTGTCTGTCTGTCGGTCTGTCGGTCTGTCTGTCTAACTTTTTTTTGTGCGCACGTTTACTCTGGAACCGTTTAAGATATTGACTTGAAATTTGGTACACATATGTACTTTAACGAGATCTAGAACTAGATTATATTTTCATCTTGTTCCGTCGAAGGTTTGGGGAGTAAATTGAGGTAAATTGGGGGTAAATGGGTAAATCAAGCAGGTAAGAGTCCATGAAATTGGTATTTAGTATATATAAGAGAAGCTAAGGTCTCAAAAAAATTTTTGGCATTAGCCACCCCCACCTCCTTATTAAAGGGGATGAAAAAAAAATGTGATTTAGTGTATGTACAGGAACCAGAAACCTCAAAATATTTTTTTTACTTCATCCACCCCCCATTACCACCCCCCTATCACCACCCCCACCCCACTACCGATGTGGGGTATCGTTTTATGGGTTTTTGTGGTAGAGGATTTCAAATATTATATTATTAAAGTTCCATAAACAATTATTTTCACATACAAAGTTTTTTCGTTGTGAGTGACTTGGATAGAGAATCTGGATGTGGAAGTAGTGATTCCTTGGGCAGCGGTTTTTTTTGAAGAGACACGTGATATTTTTAACTTCAACAGTTTATAAACAACTCGAAAAATAAAGCAATAAAAGATATAGTTCCACTCACTTTCGTTACAGATTTATGCATTATTACACTATATTTCTTAAATTATACAGAGACAGTAATTTTTAATGGTTTTTATTTCTTTGCTAGTTAACAAATTATCAGAAAGTTTTTTTGTCTATTTTTATTCAATGCTTAGATTTAGTTCAGGACTTCTTATTGCACTTGTTACCACACCAAAACCAAAAACAAACTAAAATAATAAAATCGCGGCAGAAAGAATTCCTTAATCACCTTTTTTGATGCTGTCATAAAATTGTTTAGGGCAAACGCTCTGCTCTTTTCCCACTAATATTTTCGTTAGTGTTTTCTAACTGTGATTAAAATATACCTTTTTTATCTAAATATGTAGGTATATTATTTGCCTACATATAATAAAACAAGAATAGCAGTAGGCTATGTTTTGATTCTAACATATGTTAAATAAAATGGACATTTCGGACAGAACGCTTTGGTTATATAGGCAAAATTAATGTTTTGAATCTAGTTTTTGTCATTTTCCACGGCATACTTTTCTCGATTTTTAAATTATTATTCACAAAAGAATTTTCATGTTTATGTATACGGTTGTTTTTGTTATTTCTTTCTATCTAAAATAAATATAAACACATTCGGCGATTGTTAATATCAAATTGTTTATTAAATAAACAAATAAATTCACAACAAAAAAAATTCTTTTTTCCACCTTTTGGATAATTGCAAATAATAAATTTAGGAATAACATTTTTTCTTAATAACATGTTTAAACAATGAAAAAAGACAAAAGTGATTATAAACAATTAAAAACAATTTTTAAGAATTTTTTTTAATCATAATATTCTATAACAAAAAAATGGCAGAAAAATATTTTTCAAAAATACGTAATTTATCTATTTGTTTATAAAATTTGTTTAAACAAATAGCAATAAAAATTTTAAGTTTATGTAATCTTATAGTATTTTTGAATATAAAAACAGTAAGAGTAATTAAAATTAATGAAAAAAATTTTTTTCCAACGGGATACTGTTCCTTTAAGTGTTTAAATAACAACATAATTTTTATGAATTTTAAAATTAATATTTAATAACAAAAAATACTTTACTTGTTCCGGATGGTTTCAGAGCATCGTAACGCCTTAGTGTTCGCTGCGCGGAGCTCTATTTTCAACATTAAATTAAAATTATTAATAATCTCGTTAATAATAGATGTAGAGTTTCGGGAGTCGGGACTTTTTTATTGGGAATTTCTTCCTCTTTAAGAATCTTTCTTTCTTTAAAATTTTTAATAGTTTTCGAGTTATTTGCAAAAAACGGAACTCGTTATTTTTTTCAATTTTCATTAGTTTATAACTTTTGCAATTGTTTATGTGCGGGTTTGAAACTTTTGCACATTTTCCTAGGCGTCATTCCGAATCCAATGTAATCAAGGTAGGTGCATGACGTCAGATGCACCATGCAGGGAGACCGACTACAAATATAAATTCAAATAACCATTATAAAAATATATGTGTTCATTAATAAAAAAAACCACTGCCTAAAAAATCACTACTTCCACATCTAGATTTTCCTGCCCAAGCCTTTTATAGCAAAAAAATTTCGATACTATATTTGCAATCCATTGTGTAAAAATAATTGTTCATAGATAGAACTTTGATAATATAATATTTGAAACGGTCTATCCCAAAAACCCATGAAACGATGTGCAACATGGTAGTGGAGGTAGTAGAGGGCGAAGTTGTTGGCAAAAAATTTAGAGGCTCTTGTACACATAAATCACAATTTTATTTTTTTATTCCCTTTAATAATGTGGTAGAGGTGGTGGCGAGTGCCAAAAAAGTATTCAGGCCTTTTGTTCCTTTATACACACTAAATCACAATTTTATCTTTTTATTCCCTTCCATAATCACCTTCAATAATTTGAGAAAAATTTTTTTTTACGATTACTATACTTCAAATCCACTACGTGGATGTATAAGTAATAAGCATTCCGCAGTTATGACGTTGTTCTCTTTTGCACGTCCAAATAGAATAAAACGATTCAAGTTAGCCCATCAAAATTGTGCTTTTTTAGAAACCATGTAGGCTTAACAGGGAACCAAGACAGATCACGTCATGCAGTTAGATGCACCATACAGTAAAGGGAACCTGACTTAAAAAACCGCTGTGTAAAGAATCACTATTTCAACATCCAAGGCTCTTACAAAGAAAAAAAGGTTGATACTGTATTTGCAGTCCATTATGTGGAAATAACTGATCATAGAACTTTAATAATATAATATTTGCAATCGTCTACCACAAAAGCCCATAAAACAATATGCCATATCGACAGTGGGGATGGTAGTGGGGAGTATAGCTGATGCAAAAAAAAATTTAGGCCTTTGGTACTTATACACACACAAAATCACAATTTTATTTTTTTTTCGTCCTTTAATAATGAGGTAGGGATGGTAATGGGGGTGATAGTGGAAGTGGCTGATGTCAAAAAAAATTTGAGTAGGTACTTGGCTTCTCGTACATACACTAAATCCCAATTTTATAAACTCTCACTTGCTTGCTTTGCCTATTTATCCCCTCATCCCAAACTTCAACGGAATAAGATCAAAACATAATCTATTTCCAGATCTCGTTATAATACACAGGTGTCCCAAATTTTGAGTTAACATCATAAACGGTTCCAGAGTAATCTTGTGCACAAAAAAAAAATTACAGACAGATTTTTTTTGCTCGAACTTAAAATATCGACCTTTCGTGGCATTCTAAGCCTGTTTAAAAAAACATTTTTTTTACCTTTATTATACGTTCACTCCACTATGTGGATGTGGAAGTAGTACCAGCTTATAGTGATTATGGACAATGCCTATCTATCCTTATGATATGTAAAACATCATTCTGCATAATAATAATTATTGTTTAATGACCGATATTTCTCCATGAAAATTTTAGTACCAAAATTATAATAATTAAGTATAGTATTATTGAATACTGAATGCAAAAAAACACAATCCTAATTTAGGGACATTTATTTGAATTTCTGTATTACACTTCAAAACACATTTTAAGACGTTTAAGATGCTAACAACTATTCTTCTTTCATAACACTGTACCATGTATTTCATAATTCTAAGTAGGCATATGAATTTTTGAATTTAGAAAAATTGTTCAAATATGATACAATACTTGTGAGGTTAAAAAATTGATTCAAATAAAGAGCTTTCATTCATCGATTGTGACTTCATGAAGAAAGTATTTAAGAGGAAATAAGAATCGAACCTTATCGAGCCATTGCAACGATGCCAAATATCGGGCTATATAACGTGCGATAGATATCAGCTGTATAAGAGTCTTGGATATACAGGAACAGCGCCGCCTGACTCAGTAGTGCTGAACTAAAAGTGTATCTCGGAACATGAAAATATGACTTTTTGAAGCCCACCCCAAAATTTTGTAGGAAGGAAGCTAACGTGATTTGTGGCCATTTAGTGATGATATACACAGGGGTACGTTGATGAGCCCGACCCCGGGATGCACAACGTTAAATCGGGCTGCACTACAACCGCTCAGTGTATGAAACGGGCCTGTATATGACCATGCATATCTATATATATATATATATATATATATATATATATATATATATATATATATCACTGACAATGATATCGTCCCGGATACACAATCAGGCTTTAGAAAGGGATTTGGTACCTCAATAACCTCATGTTCGGTAGTAGATGACATTCTCCACGCCTCTTACAAATCTATGGCTACATGTTTAACACTCCTAGACGTGTCAAAAGCCTTTGACAGTATAGATCCGCAATGCTTATTACCAAAACTTCAACACTATGGTGTGATTGGTAACACACTGGAGTGATATAAGAATTACTTACAGGGCCGCTCTCAGTATGTCTGTATAAACTCGTCGAACAAAACCGATACCTCTAAAAGAAGAGTAATAAGATCTGGTGTACCTCAGGGATCCATCCTGGGCCCCCTATTTTTTATCATTTTCATTGCTGATTTACAGTTTATTGCAAATTCCTGTCAAATTTACATGTATGCTGACGATATTGTTATACCTTCATTTTAATCCAAAAAATGCTCCTGAAGTAGCCAGAAAGATTAATAATGATCTTTCCTTAATTAACAACTGGACCAGGCAAAACTCATTGCTACTCAATCCTAAAAAGAGTAAATGCATTACTTTTGGCACTCACAGTAGCTTGCAGGCAACGGCCAACTTTGAATTGTCAATAGATGGTGAAAAAATTCCTCGTGTCACTACTGTACAGAACCTGGGACTTGTCATGAGTAATAATTTGAAATTTATAGATCACATTAGTTATGTCTGCCAAAAAGCTTACATTAACTTAAAAAAGCTTTCTCCATATAGAAACCTACTAGATCCAAAAACTAAAATAATGTTAACAGAGGCATTAGTCCTGTCCCACTTTAACTATGCCGATGTAGTATATGGACCATGTCTTAGTCAGGAAGATACATATCGTCTTCAAGAAATGCAAAATCATACTGTTAGATTCACAACAGATGTCCCAAGATTTCACACTCAAAGAAATAGTATGGGTAAATTCAACAAAAAAAAATGGCTAACTAACAATATCATTAATTTTGTTAAATTAAATTATATTGATGGTATTTTTAAACAATAGGTGATTGTTATTATAATTAATAAAAAGTTGTCGTACAACAAAACAAACATTAACTTAAAAAATAGATGAATAAGACTATTATTTTTTTCGTCTGACTATTATTTTGTTGAATTTTGTCAAATTAAACTAGATAATAGTATATTTTATTTTTAACTATTGTCGATTGTAATTGTAAACCCAGTAGCAGTTTGCTCTACTATTATAGTTGACAGATAAACCAATATTATTGTAGAGTTAACCCGCAGTTCTGTTTACATCAGCACTTTTGTTTGCAAATAGTATGGGTTAAATCAATCAAAAAAATAGTATATATATTGTTCATTTTGTTAAATTGAAGTATATTTAATAGTATTTTTAAATAAAAGGTGATTGTCACATAACAAAATAAACATTAACTTAAAAATAAAACTATAATTTATTCATCTTACTAATAATTTGTTGAATTTTGTTAAATGAAACTAGATAAATAGTAGACTTTATTTTTAAGTATTATTGAATTGTAATTCTAACCCAGCATTAGTTTACTGTATTATTGTACTTGGTAGACAAACCAACAACCATTATTGTCGTCTTCTAGAAGTTCTAAAAGGGAATTACCATAAAATTTGCTTGCTTACCACGTAGTCTATTACAGAAATTATTCCTAGATGACGCCACATACAAATCACTGACAATAATCAATCATGCGTTATCTTATACTCTTACGAATTTATAGAAAATTAATAACATGATTGCAATGTTCAAATTCTCTCAGGGATCATCGAGATATTTGGATGGATCTTATAAACGATCTCTAATCTTTGGTTTGGATGGTCTGAGAAAACTGGAATACTGAGATTTTGGCTAACCAAAAAAAACTTCATCATACAATAAAGTGTAGATCAACCTAAAAATTAGTTGGTGAATAAAAAACAAAGTCGTTGTCAGTAAATTGTAGACCAAATTAGTGATGGTGAGACCCGGCTCATTTGAGTGAACCGGGTTTTACCAGGACAATCACTCAAATGAAGATTCATGAAGATTCGTTCATATGAACGACACGGTGGCACCCCGGTGGGTAAATGGTCAGTTCATTATGTTGGTTCTCGTTCATCGCGCACAGATCGTGAATATTTTAATAGAAAATACGTCCAAAATTGCCTGTTCAGTCAGGTCATATGAACGATAGGGTCACGGAGAGTGATCGAATCGTTCACGGATCTTTTGGAAGACCCGTTCATTGTGAAAGGATCGTTCATGAACGACACATCACTAGACTAAATTGAAAATGGTTAGTGAACATGAAAAAACCTCATTATACTATTTAATTTGTTGTTCTATAAGAAGATATGATTATTAAACTACTATTTGTTTATGAAAACAAGTAAAGTTGTTGTAGGACTAAAAAAAATGATTACTTACTTATAGTCCAATTAAATAAGTCGACAAATCAAAATTTTGAGGTAAATACTTGAATTTTTGATATAAGTTACTTTGATGTATTAGAACACGATTAATGAAAGAAATTTTTTTTTGAACCCCCGGGAAGGGGTGAAAAAAATTATAATAAAGTGTTTTTTCAAAATTACTCAAAATGTGTAAAAGCTAGTAAAAAAAGTTTCAAATAAAAATTGTAAAGCATGAAATTTTACATAAAAATGATCTCTTGACTTTTTTGGTATTATTAAAATTAACAGAGTTAGGGTGGTTAGAAGTTAAGGGATGATATGTATAACTTTAAAAAATCATAGCGTGCTGAAAAATTAATGAATTTAAATTTTTTCTTTTTCTATTTACTCAGAAAAATATAAACTTTCGTTTCAGCAAAATGGATGTTTTTTAAAATTGTTAATAAATAAGTTATAAGAATTTTAATTTTTTTATTTTCAATTAAAACCACTTGGAACGGTGAAACGAATTTTTTTTTATACCATTCTGTTCATCATTTAATATACTGAACATTTGCTTTTGAAATTTTTTTTTACCCATCATTTTCAAGCAGGTATGAATTTAATTACCTGTTTAATTGTTTTCCAAACGTAAGACACTGCTCTTGTGACGTCACGATAACTGAAAAGAAATAAAGAATGCGTACGACAAAGATAAAATTGTTTCGTAGCTGCTGCGTTTCCTACAAGACGCGCATGCGTAACATCTATAGGGCATCTGCACGTGACGTTACAGCTAACCTCAAAAATATGTGTTTCTTAAGATTTAAGAGTATTACGCAGCTATTATTAAAATTTCTGCCTGGTTCCCGTATTTTCAACTAAAATCTAGTTCAGTGTAATGTTTATGAAGTTCTAAACACTTTGTCCTAATAAAATAGGCCTCTTTTTGTAGGTTGGAAATCTAACCTGTAATTAGCAGTCTATTTCTATTAATCAACAATATTGAAAAATTATTTACGTGAATTTTTAAATATTTGCTTGGAGCCAGTACCGGCTCCAAGCTAAAAATGCGTATACAAACATTAAAAATGAGAATAAACTTGAAAAACTTACAATTTAAGGTTATGTTAGGTACATGATGCAAATGCCCTATTAGACTAGTTCACAAGTTCAAGGCTGTGTTAATGCTTGATAAGGCTCGTAAAAATATTAGTGGATTCGGAATGACAGAAAAATGTGCAAAAGTTTCAAACCCGCACATAAACAGTTGCAAAAGTTGTAAACAAATGAAGATTGAAAAAATAACGAGTTTCGTTTTTTGCAAATAACTCGAAAACTATTAATATTTAAGAAAATTGAAAGAACGATTCTTAAAGAGGAATGAATTTCCAATAAAAAAGCCGAACTCCCGAAACTCTATCTCTATTAGGTATTAATAATTTTAATTTAATGTTGAAAATAGAGCTCCGCACGGCGAACACTAAGCCGTTACGATGCTCTGAAACCGGCCGTAATAAGTAAAAATATTTTTTTATGTTATTAAATATTAATTTAATTTTTTTTTTAAATTATGGTATTATTTAGACACTTATGGAACAATATCCCGTTGAAAAAAATTGTTTCACCGATTTTTCATAAAATGAGCCTACTGTTAATTAACAAATTTTTTTAGAGTTTGCATTTATATTTCAAGTCGGATAATTGTTAAACTGAAGCCACTAAAATTATTTCTCTTCGTGGAGAATTTATGTCAACTATACTTTATGGGATTATGACATTGCGATGTTTTTAATTGTTATACTCTATTAGTTATTAATTATTTCACCTAACAAAAAACTAAAAAATAAAAAAGAGAGGACGAAATTTTTTCTTTATTAATTTTAATTATCATTACTGTTTTTATATTTAAAAGGACTGTAAGATTACATAAACTTTAATTTTATATTGCTATTATTTTTGAAAAAAAAATTCTTAAAATTTTTTTTAAATGTTTATAATATTTTTTTTCTTTTTCATTATTTAAACAAATTATTAAGAAAAAATTTTTTTTCTTAAAATTTATTATTTGCAATTACCTACAAGATGAAAAAAAGAAAAATTTTTTTCTTAATTTATTTGTTTATTTAATAAACAATTTGTTATAACAATCGCCGAATATTTTTTGATAGAAAAAAAATAACAAAAACAACCGTATACATAAACATGTAAAAAAAATAAATTTAACATGTTTATGTACACGGTAGTTTTTGTTATTTTTTTCTATCTAAAAAGAATATAAACACATTCGGCGATTGTTAATAACAAATTGTTTATTAAATAAACAAATAAATTAACGACAAAACATTTTTTTCCTTTTTCCATCTTGTAGAGAATTGCAAATAATAAAGTTTAAGAGTAATTTTTTTTCTTAATAATTTGTTTAAATAATGAAAAAAGGGAAAAAAATATAAACAATTAAAAACATTTTTTTAAGAAATTTTTTTAATTTTTAATCACAATATTTTTAGGCTATTATTGCCTATGTCCAAAAAAAGAGAGTTGAAAGGAACTAAAACGTTAAAGGGTTTTTAATGTTTCTTATGTTCAATTGACCCCAGAATATGAGAAAACCGCTGAGTGCTACCATTTAAAGGGAGATCGAAGTAAAAAAGGTCCACTTTTCACATTTTTGAGTTTTACTGGAAAACTATGCATTTTTCCTATAAACACGCCAATAGAAAAGTTGTAGAGAATTAAATTTCCTATCGAAATTGTGCCTTCAGAAGTATTTTTTTTATTTTACAAAAATACGGCCAAAAAACAAACAAAAAACGAAAAAATGCAATTTTTTAATTTTTTTTTATTTTAGCCGGTAACTTTTTTTCGGGTAAATTTAGGCATAGACATTCTGCATAAAAAAAAGCTGGCGTTTTACCCGTTAATGATCATTTTAACAGTAAAACGTCAGCTTTTTTTTTATGCAGCAATGTCTATGCCTAAATGTACCCGAAAAAAGTTACAGGCTAAAATTTAAAAAAATAAAAAACTGCATTTTTTCGTTTTCTTTTTTGTTTTCTGGGCGTATTTTTGTAAACAAAATTTTTTTGACTTCCGAAGGTGCCATTTCGATTGGAAATTTATTTCTCTACAACTTTTCTATTGGCGTGTTTATATGAAAAATGCATAGTTTTCGAGCAAAACTCAAAACAACAATAGGCTCATTTTATGAAAAATAGGTGAAACAATTTTTTTCCAACGGGATATTGTTCCTTTAAGTGTCTAAATAATACCATAATTTTTTAGAATCTTTAAATTAATATTTAATAACTTAAAAAATATTTTTACTTATTACGGCCGGTTTCAGAGCATCGTAACGGCTTAGTGTTCGCCACGCAGAGCTCTATTTTCAACATTAAATTAAAATTATTAATAATAGACTTAGAGTTTCGGGAGTTCGGACTTTTTTTATTGTAAATTCTCTCTTTGAGAATTTTTCTTTAAATTTTCTTAAATATTAATAGTTTTCGAGTTATTTACAAAAAACGAAACTCATTATTTTTTCAATCTTCATTTGTTCATAAATTTTGCAATTGTTTATATGCGGATTTGAAACTTTTGCACATTTTTCTAGATGTCATTCCGAATCCAATGAGCCCTCACTCATATTTTCACGAGCTTTATCAAGCATTAACACGGTTTTGAATTTGAGAACTAGTCTATATATCTCAATGCAGCGGTGGTGTATGTTTTGGTGAACAAATGCTCCTACAAATTGTTAACATATTTGTTTGTAATAATTCTTATTTTAACTTTTCATAAGATTAATTTAATATAGAATGGATCATACATTTTATTTTAAGAATGAAATATTTTCTTCTAATTGTTATTATCCATTAAAAAATGGTTCAATTATTTATTATTTAATTTATTCAATTTTATTTTTTAAACTGTTTATTTTCATTTAGATTAGAAATAGAATAATATCAATGATCTATTTTAATGGAAATGTATCGATAATTTTTTTTTAAATGTCATTTTTTTTTTCATTTAAAATTGAAATTAATGATCCAAAAAATTTTGTTGATTAATATATTTCAATTTTTAAAATATATATACAATTATAATAATTTTCACAATAATTTCTTATGGTCTTAAAAAAAACCGCTGCCCAAGGAATCACTACTTCCATCTCCACATTCCCTATCCAAGTCACTCACAACGAAAAAACTTTGTATGTGGAAATAATTGTTTATGGAACTTTAATAATATAATATTTGAAATCCTCTACCCCAAAAACCTATGAAACGATACCCCACATCGGTAGTGGGGTGGGGGTGGTGATAGGGGGGTGGTAGTGGGTAGTGGATGTGGATGAAGTAAAGAAATATTTTGAGGTTTCTGGTTCTTGTACATACACTAAATCACATTTTTTTTTCGTCCCCTTAATAAGGGGGTGGGGGTGGTAATGGGGGTGGCTAATGCTAAAATTTTTTTTGAGACCTTAGCTTCTTTTGTGTATACTAAATACCAATTTTATGGACTCTTACCTGCTTGATTTACCCATTTAAAACAAATTTACCCCAATTTACCCCCCAACCCTTCGTCGGAACAACATGAAAATATAATCTAGTTCCAGATCTCGTTAAAGTACATACGTGTACCAAATTTCAAGTCAATATCTTGAACGGTTCCAGAGTAAACGTGCGCAAAAAAAAAAGTTACAGACAGACACACCGACAGACAGACAGAATTTTTTTTTTTCGCTCAAACTTAAAATCTCGACGTTTCATGACATTTTAAGCCTATTTGAACAATAAAAATTTTTAAAATTTTTTTTTCCGGGACTACTTCCACTGGATGTGGAAGTAATAATAAATTAAAATAATGAAATTTTGTAATTTAAAAAAATAAGTAATGTAAATATTTGTAATTGTCAATTTTTTTGAAATTATGAAGTAAAATTATTTCAATTGCTAATGTCGAAAAAAAAATAATTTTTGCTATTGTAAATATTTATTTTTGCAAATAATTTTTACTTCTACATTACGGATTAGTTTATTAATTTAATCGAAAATGCGCAAAAAGAACATTTTTTGCAGCCTTGGTTAAAATACGCGAATTTCGACTAATTTAAAACGATGTTTGAAACAATTATTTTCAATACTCCAATAATTCGTCTGCAAAATTTTCTCGCAGAAAAAAATTATATTGTGTACTTTATTTTTAATTTATATCAATAATGTCAAACAAATAATTCTAAATTTAGTAGAAATCAGCAAGTATTGACAGTAATAATAATTTCTTTCATTACAATTCAAAAATTAATTTTAAAAATATTTAGATCACGTAAACAAAATTTCACGTGTCTAATACTTATAACCAAAATGTACATAAAACGAAGCGTGTATAAGTATGTAGATTTCGCAAAACATGGAGAAAAAAATTCTTATCAATATTTACTTTTTTCCGATTAACGACAATTGTTGGCTAATCAATATTTAAACAGAACACTCTTATTATACCTGTCCACAATTAAGAATTTTGTTAACAATTTGTAGGAGCATTTATTCACCAAAACATTCATAACCGCTGCATTGAGATATAGGGCATCTGCATCACGTAACCAACATAACCTTAAATTTTAAGTTTTTCAAGTTTATTCTCATTTTTAATGCTTGTATACGTTTTTTTAACTTGGAGCCGGTACTGGCTCCAAGCAAATATTTAAAAATTCACGTAAATAATTTTTCAATGGGGCGAGCGTAGAGGCGACTTCAATGTGAATATCAGTTGATATTCCATTGAAGCAACGTCGAGCGTGGTTAGTACTTGGATGGGTGACCCACCTATCTTGGGAAATACAGAGTTCTCGTCCCACCTTCTAGAGGCTTGTATATCAGTGTATACTCGGAAGTTACGTAATTTCAGACGAGGATTACGTAGTGGATATACCATCCTTCGGAGGGGATGTAAAGCAGGCGGTCCCTTGTCTATTAAATGTTAGGCAAGTAAAAGATCCCTACTCTTCTTAAGGGAAGAGGTTCGGCAAAATTTCCAGGTTGGGGGTAGCTCGTCTCCTGGCGTCGGTGATAGGCCCTGGTAGCGGAAATAGGCCGACGTTAAATAATTATAAAAAAAAAAAAAAAAAAAATTTTTCAATATTGTTTAATTAGGCAATCCAACGACCTGTCAAAATTATTTTTCAATATGGCGCTGAGGGCAAACATGGGGTTTATTTTAATTAACTCGCGGAAACGTAGCCAAGGCAACCGAAAAAAAACTCATTTAACGAATGAAAATAAAGGATTGCCGGATGTTTGCCCTCAGCGCCATGTTGGAAGTCACGTGGTTTGGATCGCCTAATAGAAATAGACTGCTAATTACAGGTTAGATTTCCAACCTACAAAAAGAGGCCTATTTTATTAGGACAAAGTGTTTAGAACTTCATAAACATTACACTGAACTAGATTTTAGTTGAAAATACGGGAACCAGGCAGACATTTTAATAATAGTTGCGTAATACTCTTAAATCTTAAGAAACTCTTATTTTTGAGGTTAGTTGTGACGTCACGCGCGAATGTCCTTACTGCCGTCATAAGGTGAAAAGCCGCATCTAGATATTTGTCATAAATGAGATTCTAATAATAGAGAGAGATTTACATTAGAAAAAAATAGTTGTCCTATTTAATTTTGCTCATGACAGTACATAAAAAACATAAGTGCATAAAAAACTAAAACATAAGTGCATAAAAAGCAGCTACATGATTTTCTTAATTAATATTTACTAGTTGGGAAAAATACAAACGCCTTTGTTACTTTCCTCGCCAACTAACAATTTGCAGATGGGCTATTCTCCTTATGACTTATGACGGCAGTATAGATGTGACGCATGCGCGTCTTGTAGGAAACGCAGCAGCTACGAAACAATTTTATCTTTGTCGTACGCATTCTTTATTTCTTTTCAGTTATCGTGACGTCACAAGAGCAGTGTCTTACGTTTGGAAAAAAATTAAACAGGTAATTAAATTCATACCTGCTTGAAAATGATGGGTAAAAAAAAACTTCAAAAGCAAATGTTCGGTATATTAAATAATGAACAGAATGGTATAAAATTCGTTTCACCGTTCCAAGTGGTTTTAATTGAAAATAAAAAAATTAAAATTTTTATAACTTTTTTATTAACAATTTAAAAAAACATCCATTTCGCTGAAACGAAAGTTTATATTTTTCTGAGTAAATAGAAAAAGAAAAAATTTAAATTCATTAACTTTTCAGCACGCTATGATTTTTTAAAGTTGTACATATCATCCCTTAACTTCTAACCACCCTAACTCCGTTAATTTTAATAATACCAAAAAAGTCAAGAGATCATTTTTATGTAAAATTTCATGCTTTACAATTTTTATTTGAAACTTTTTTTACTAGCTTTTACACATTTTGAGTAATTTTGAAAAAACACTTTATTATAACTTTTTTCACCCCTTCCCGGGGGTTCAAAAAAAAATTTCTTTAATTAATCGTGTTCTAATACATCAAAGTAACTTATATCAAAAATTCAAGTATTTACCTCAAAATTTTGATTTGTCGACTTATTTAATTGGACCATTAACCAACTAAATTTCATGTTCAAAATGACAATGAAAATTGTATGGTGACAAAATTTGTTCGACTATTCTTTTCTGGTTGATTTAACTATGAAACTAGATAGGCGCGATTTCATATGCTCTTTTTGGTTGAATTCAACTATCATTTTCTTTGAGTGCATCATATTACTCCCTTTTTAAAAGATTTACAAATACTTAAACTTGAGGACCGCAGTTTACTTCACACAGTCATATTTATTAACAATATTATACTTTATAAATCTCCTAAATACCTATTTGCTAAAATAGAAAGAAGAAGTGATGTTTATGCAAGGGAATTAAGACAAACTGACACATCTCTCTCAATTCCTCGACACAATAGTGCTGCATTCCGCAAATCATTTACTTTTCTGGCCTCTTACTGCTATAATAACCTACCAGTTGAACTTCACAGTATTAATTCCGCTAAATTGGAACCTATTCTGAAGTCCCTACTCCTAAATGAGGAACTATCATTTTTAAATCATCAATTGTTTTAACGACTGCAGACTCATTACGTGTGTTGCACTCTATTTTAATTTTATTTCATGTGTGTTTTGTAATAACTTGTTAATTTTGTCCTTTTATCTTTTTTGTTTAGGGTTAGGTTTTATATCAGTCTCTGCATTTAATCCCTTTGTGCAAATGTATTTGACATTTTGGACAATAAATTATTATTATTATTATTAAAGGTAAAAAGCCAATAAAGCACGATATCTAACAGAGGGACATTATACTGTAGCATAACCGATAAAACACACACTTAGCTGAAAATGTTTACGAAATGTGTGTTAGTAGGTCACACACATTGTAACATAGCTGCGATATTGCCAAATGTACATTGATTACACAGCCCCCCTTCTCCCCAAAAAAAGTGTGTTGTATCAGAAACGAGACCATCATATCCCACGTATTTTGACAAGTTGGATCCGAATCTGCGGTTCAAATTAACTTCTTGTGTCAGTTTTTTGTAAATCGCATTTTATCTGGAGTTTACTGCGATATCAAAAGTTTCCCAGCTAATAATTTATGTGCTATTCAATGTTGAATCTACCTAAATGGTGTTTTCTAACACTTCGATTCAACGTGAAAAATAAGCTGAGTAGGTGTTATTTGATCTATTAGGTTAGGTTGCCAGACACCTTTTAGGCAAGTTTCACTGTCAAGAATACATTAAATCAACGTGGCGGATTACTTATTTGCTACCTTTCACACTTGGTATAAAACTGTTTCGTCAAAAGGGTAAAACTATATACCTATGGTTGATAATAATAACTACTTATTAACTACTTATGAGACATGTTTTTATATTTGACAATTGTTTAATTTGCACGGTTTATACGCAAGAATTCACCATGGAATGAATTTTCTGTGTTGAAATGAGGCTTTGTACCTTGAAATATTACTAAGAGTCCCTTAAAAACACCTATTATTATAAAGAAAAAAATATACATGTATTCATATATAAAATTTTTATTTTCTAGTTTTGACTTGGTACTCTATTTTTTGAAGCTTTTAATAATTCAGTAATTCTCAATATGTTCAATGAATGTTTGTGAATTAAATTATTTCCAAAAACAAAGTTTAAATTTTCACGACGAGTTTCCAGCGTTCTGTATTTTCGGATCAGTATGGCTAGTTTCTTGCAATGTTACTTAATAGGTGGCACAACTTAATTTCCACTAAGATTATTGAAAAACAAGCTATTGTTGCCATGTATTAAGTAATAAGTGAAATATAAGTATTTCTGGGGTACTTATTAGGTGTCTAAGAAGCTTTGTTCAAGATATACCATCACCTATTTAGTCATTCCAATACATTTCACTAATAAGCAATATTATTGATAACGTCAACAAAATTACTTAATAAGTTATTTAACGAACATATTACTTATTAGGTCACAGATATCCCCTTATTTACATTACCAAATTGTTTCAAATAGGTCACATTTTACTTACCCCCTCTATTAGGTGAAAATAGTTACTAAAATATTTGTCATAATCTATTAGGGCATTAATTTCACTAATAATTTACTTGTACCTAATAGGGAACATAGTGACTTAACCAATTGAACTTTAACATTACCTAATTTCGACCTGTTTTGGTTGAATTTTATTTAGCCGAAGTCGCCGACACCTAAATCGTTAGCTGGAGTAAAGCTTTTGCAATCTCTAAAAATAACTTTTAAGCTAACTGTAGGTTTTCTAAGGCCGATATAGGCATACATAACACAGGTCTGTGAATAAAGGGTCATGAATGTTGTTGGGCAGCTGAGAGTCATTTCCGAAGTAATTTTTCGGGCTGAATCCGAATCTGGCCTCAGAATTGGCCCATCACGTCAGGATTTTGATATAGTTGAGGTTAAGTACTTTTAAAATTGTTTTTTTTTTGTCAACTTTTGACGTTATGTATGGAACTCAAAAATTTTTCCAGCTTATTTTTAATAAATTCATTTAGTACCATCCTTCATCTTTAAAATGATCTTTCAAATGGTCATCTATGGTGTTTCCTCGCAAAATTATAGCAGGGTGGCCACTTTTTCTCCACAACAAATTTCCATGACTTTTCCCGGTTTTCCAGGCGATTTTTTAGTTTTTTTACTGACTTGTCATTTCATTTTGTCGTATGTTATTTTCTTTACAACTGCTCGTTAAGTGAACGTGATTAGTTGTATGATTTATCCCATTGACTTCAGCAGTTTTAAATAAAAACCAGTCTTTTTACCCATATTTTAAAAGTATATATGAATAGAAAAGGTACATATTATCAAAAAGAACAAACTTCATTCGGCATTGACTGGATTTTCACAAAAATCCCTGACTTTCACCAACATTCCCTGACATTTCCCTGACCTATTAAATTCCATGACTTTTCCTGGTTTTCCAGAAAGTGGCCACCCTGTATAGCCATTTTAAGGTGACATGAATTTGAAACCATGATCCCATACAACCCAACAATCTTAACCAAACGACTTTAAACGAATCAAGTTTGTTGAGTTGTAGAGGATTAAAGAGGAAGGATGGTACTAAATGCTGTATTTATTAGAAACAAGCTGACAATTTTTTTGAATCCTATACATAATGTACAAAAGTAGACAAAAAAGCTATTTTTGAAGTACTTAACCTCAAATATTTCAAGATCCTGACGAGGTGGGCTAATTCTGAGTCCTGATTCGGATTCAGTGTGAAAAATTACTTCGGACATAACCCCCATCTGCCCAACAACAAAACCTCGCAGACCTGTGTAATTAATGGAAAAATAATTACTGTATACAGGGTGTCTCAGCTCGCATTATAGAAATATTTTGGCTTTCTTATAGAAGGTATCGAAAAATTTCAAAAACGGGGTGGTTGAGGGCACAACACTATACAGTTTTAAAATATTATGAAATATGCATGGTGATCAATTTAACCATGACCAAAAGCAAGGTCTAATTCAAAAGCATGTGATCTTAAGAATTTGTTTCGTCTGGCAAAACTACAGAGTCGTCACAAAAGTATCACTTTTACTCCTAATAAAGTATACTAATTTTTCTTGGAAATAGCTTTATTCAACTAAATTACATATAGAGTAAGATCCCAAAGCTGCCAGACCTACGTCATTTTAGCAAAGCTAATATTTTGATAACAAATAGTGTAATATGTAGTTAAGAACGTATGCGTATTTGCTAGCTTGAAAGCGGGGCCCGTTTACAGAAAACAGGTACAAAAGGTACATAAAAATTTTACTCACCTACGTTAAAGTATGATAGCTGGTTTATATATTTAAGTGACACGCTAGGGACATGGTGTGAGCATAGGAAGACCACCAGGGTGGAATTGCTTTGAACGAGTTTTTTTGTTGAGTTCTGTTTTCCTGTGTCAGTAATCAAAATTCCAAAGTGTTCGTCTGTGTGCGAAATCGTTAGTTTTAAAGTGTTTATTTTAATTAATTTTGAAGTATTTTTGTGTACTATTATTGATCCAAATTGTTAATTTTAAGCTTTATTCTTAGGCAGGAGTTTTAACCTTCTATATTCAGCTTTAGCCAAACTGGACCTGCCCTGCCGAGCCTGACACCCACCACGGCGTTGCACGTCGTGGTTATCTGGCTGGCTCCGGGCCAGATTCCGGGGAGGCATATACATGTATCCCTAATGTTAATAAACTTGTTATTTCTTGCTTGCTTGCTTGCGTCATCCTACGAATCTTGAGGTTCATGGTTCGATCCCTGAGTGTTCTCAGCTTTTTTTTTTTCAACAAATATCAACTTAAGGTGGCGATTACCAAGAAAGAGAAAACCGATAGGGAAATATTTATTATTTTTGGCTAGAACTTTTTTTCTTAGTAAGTATGTTTAAAAAAAAAACTGAGACTACCTAAGTAGAACCGTAACAAGACAAGACTATTGCTAAGAATTTTCACTCAATAATTCCAATCCTTTCCAATATAATGAGATTTAAAACTACGAAATAGGAAGATTATGCTAAAACCTCTAGTATTTTGGTTAATTATTGCTATAAAGTTAAATTTAAAAACACCAAATTACAGATAATTTTATCAGAAGCAACTTTTATTTGAACTATTTTTTTGTAAATCCCATATTTCCCGAGAAAATAGAGAAAAATTGAGACACAATTTGGTTCACTGTCCATGAGTATAAGAGCGAGAGAGATGTGTATAGTACATCTTATTCGCACTCATGTGCATGAATATTCCCCTCGCGCTCATACTCACAGAGGAACTTTTATCGTGTCTGGGGAGATGTTAGGCCCTTCGGATTGATCTGGCTGCTTACAAAAGGTCTTAAAATAGTACCCCAAGAAACATATATAAAATTTAGGCTTGCTACTATAACGTAGGTTTCCTCGTTTTTTTTCGAACGTGACGTTGTCTGGCGGAAGTTAGGGCCCATGGAAAGTGTCCGGCAATAATGAATGTTGGTTTTTAACAGTATTCTGTAAAACATAGATAAAAACCAGCTGTCATACTTTAAAGTAGGTTGGTAAGGTTTTTATGTACCTTTTGCACTTGTTACCTGTAAGAGGGCCCCGCTTTCAAGCTACTCTACATTTCTCTCTCTCAAAAAAAGAACTTTTGGTTAGGATATAAAATTAACTTGATGCAGGTACATCCTGAGTTATCGGTCTTTATAATAAAATTACTCTTTTCTTACATTTCGTCTTATTCAACCATCGTCACAGAACTACACAATTAAGTGAACACAAATATTTTTTTAAATGCTATTTCTTATAGACATCGATTTAAATTACATGTGAATAAAAAATAGTATTTAAAAAAATATTTGTCTTCACTTAATTGTAGTTCCCTGACGATGGTTGAATAAACCGAAACGTAAGAAAAGAGTAATTTTATTATAAAGACCGATAACTCAGGATATACTTTTTTTTTTTGTTGAGGAGGGAAATCCGTCATGGACACCTGAGACTTAGGTTCTATCGTCCCAGGTAGTGCCGGACTTCAACCGGCTTAAACCCCCCCTTTCAGTGTTTCCAAGTGCCCCTGATTATGCTAATCTTCCTATTACGTAGTTTTAAATCTCATTATTTTGGAAATGATTGGAATTATTGAGTGAAGATTCTTAGCAATATTCTTGTTACGGTTCTACTTAGGTAGTCTCAGTTTTTTTTAAATATACGTACTAAGAAAAAAAAGTTATAGCAAAAAATAATAAATATTTCCCTATCGGTTGTCTCTTTCTTGGTAATCGCCACCTTAAGTTGATATTTGTTAAAAAAAAAAGCTGAGAACATTCAGGGATCGAACCGTGAACCTCAAGATTCGTAGGTTGATGCTTACACCATGTCGTTAGCGAGTCACTTGAGTATATAAACCAGCTATCATACTTTAACGTAGGTGAGTAAAATTTGTATGTACCTTGTTTTCTGTAAAAGGGTCCCGCTTTCAAGCTAGCAAATATGCATACGTTCTTAACTACATATTACACTATTTGTTGTCAAAATATTAGCTTTGCTAAAATGACGTAGGTCTGGCGGCTCTGGGATCTTGGACTAATAAGTTTGTGTCAAAACTAATAAACTATTTATGAAATAGACACTTTGCTGGAAATAAATTTAAAAAAATACGGTTTGGTCGTGCAATCTGTAGCCAACTTTATGGCGGACACTGTACATGTACAATCACTACTTTAATATACTTCTAACATATGGTCTCCTTTATATTATAATCAAACTGAATAAATCGAACAAAACAAATTCTTAAGATCATATGCTTTTGGTCAGTTAAATTGATCACCATGCATATTTCATAATATTTTAAAACTGTATACTGTTGTTTCCTCAACCATCCCGTTTTTGAAAATTTTCGATTAATTATTGTATATCGGCGCCTTAGGAAGCCGAAAGGTGGCTTAAAAGTGATTTTTAGAGACTGCAAAAGCTTTAAGCTTTTGATAATGCAATAAACTCTAGATAAAATGCGAAAAAAACACGCGATTTATGCGATTTACAAAAAAATTATACAGTAGAAGTTAATTTAGACCTCAGATTCGGATTCAGCGCACCAAAATATGTGGGATATGATGGTCTCGTTTTTGGTTCAACATATTTTTTTTTTTGTGGGGTTGTGTTATTGGACAGCTTTTGATGTTTTTTAATGCTGTTTATTTTGAAGAAAAATGTTATAAGAATAATTTCTTGTTAAAAATGATGTGTGGCTATTAGCCGTTCCAACACCCCATAGATGTAATGTAACAAATCTTGTTCTAGATTACACTGGCAAATGGAAAATGTTACAATACTATACTGCTGAATTTTTTGCGCCCATTATTATAACAGGTAACATTAGGCTTAAAGATGATAAGAAGATTCTGGAAGTTTATGTAGTTTCTGATTTACCAACACCTGTGAGTAACGTTACAGCATCCATTCAGCTTTACAAATGGAATTCATTTGACACTGTAGCCATATTAAATCTAAGACTTGATTTGGTAAGTATGTTGAACTGAAGATTTGGAAAAAAATAACTTGGTTCTGTTTTGACACCAAGTTGACAGGGTTCATAGCGACCTGGAAAACCTGTAAAAGTCAGGGAATTTTAGTAATTTTTATAAAAGGTCAGGAAATTTTAAAATCATTTTTCACCCACCCCCCCATCCCCCTCATAAAACATTTTTTGAGTTTTTTACTTCTAGTTTCGTGCCGATTATTTAGTGACACCGCAGTGTCCCCCATTCATCAATTATTAGACCTGGAAAAAACCTTCCAATAGTCCTGGAAAACCTGGAAAAGTCATGGAATTTAAGATTGAAAAATTGCTATGAACCCTAGTTGATTATGGCTTTGGTCTTCATCAAACATTTAATCAAATAGGTAACACTACATTGCTGCACAAATATAGTCGGCATGGTATGGTAGCTTAGTCGGCTACGGTGTATTGTGTGACGAATATGCTGGTCTCACCGTCTATCTCATTCTGGGTACGAGCCCCAATCGCGACTCTGACAATGTCGGTAGGTATGGATGTAAGTCTGTTTTTACAAAAAAGAAAAATCACTGGCATGTCAATCATCAGATTTCATTGGAATTTTTCTTATGTTGTGGACACTCATCCTTTTTTATCTGTTACATTGATGGAGATATAAATGATTAAAAAAGATATTGTTACTATTAATGTTAATATAATTTATTCAGATTTATTATAAAATTTTAACATTTCCTTTTTTTATTTGACAAGTACACTACGTAGATTGCATCCCGACCACGAGCACTACTGTAAATTACACATTCAGTGTTGTTAAACTTTAAATGCGTTTTTCTCAAAAACATACTTTCAGGCATAACGTCCCTTTCTTGGGGTACGGTTATATATTAGGGTGTTCCTTTTTGATTTTTTTCGGTCTCACCCCCCCCCCCCCCCCAAAAAAAGTTTACACTTCATATAAGAATCTCACACTCAAAATTTCAGACTTCTAGACATATTCCTTCCCGTGCCGACGGGACCTAGAAATTTGTGAAAAAAGCAATTTTTTTAAATAGAAACGTCAAGGTGGAATTTTTTTCAAATCGTTACCTCAATTATATATGTTTTATATAAAAAGAAGACAATAATAATTTCAACCCATATGGTTGATATTTACCCTTACCACGGGAAGCATAAAGTTAAGCAAAATGGTGCCGTGCCACCTGGCATCATGAGTTGTGAACGCAACTGTGCCTTATAAAGACATTTGCCCATAGTTATCTGTATCATCAGTCGGTCGCGTCGATCTGATGATCACATCAGTTTCGTCACCACCAAAAATTTTGTTTATTCTATCTGACGATAAGAATGAAAATACCCATGACAGTCAAACCCGCATTTCTCTAAATACTTTCCAAGGGAAATATTTGCTGAAATGGCGGAAAAAAACGGAAAAAACATTAATACGAATGCGCGTGAAATTAGAAAACTTGTAGCCTTGCGTATTATAATGGGCATACTTCGTTTTCCTAGGCTACGATTGTATTAGACACCTGCGACAAGAATCAAATTTCTGGATGAAATTGACATATCACGTAATAGATTTGAATCAGAAAATCTTGTGGATCTCAACAAAGAAAGCAACGATGATAGTGATAAGCTTTGGAAAGTACGCCCAATAATAAAATTATTCAAAAATCGTTGCAAAGAATTGGTAATTGAAAAAAATCTTAGTACTGATGAATCAACACCGTTTAGTATATAAGGGAAAGCCAAATCCGTGGGGGGGGGGGGGGGTAAAAATATGTATGCTTTGTGGTAATAGAAATTCACCTCTATCAATAAAACATCAAAAACCACAGTCCATTCCAGTAGATGATATAAAATTCGATAATCTTGGCCATTGGCCAATACATACAAATGGCCATGAGACTTGTGAAAGACGTTCACGAATTCAGTGTGAGAAGTGCAACGTGCATCTATGTTTATCTAAATTTAAAAATTGTTTCAAAAATTTCCATGTAAAATAAAATAAAAATAAAATTTTCATATTTAATTTTTCTTCATAAATAGTGCATAAATCTGTGGAGGAAACTGGTCCAAATGTGGTTGAAGGGTTATTGGCGGGGTATTAATTAATAATCTATGCCAAAAAAATGTTTCTTGCTCATCAAAAAATCAGGGCTGAAAAGGTTAATATAATCATTACGTTAGTCATTTTTTTTTACTGAATTTGGTATCTAATTGTTCTCACTTTTCAGCGAGAACAATTGACATATTCATTTAAAAAAATAGCATGGATCTAATTTCTCGATTCAATATTGATTCGAAATTTTTAAATCATGATCCGAAAACATGGGAAACGTAAGATTCTTGTACGAATGGACGAGAAGTAATAATGTCACTTAAAGTTGTCAACGACACTGCCAAAAGGTCGGTGAAGTTTATGGAGGATTTCCATGCATGGTCTCCTAACAAAGGATGAAAAGCAAATACAATACACATTGCAATGTGTGCAAGAGCACAGAAAAATATATCCAAATTGTAAGAAAGATACATTAAAGCAAATATTTTAATCATTTTGAACAATAAATACTACATAAAAAATTATTTTTTACTTACTTTTAAACCTGCGATGATGAGGGTAGGTAGGATCATGGGGGTTGATACTGCTTTTACTTTATTTTTATACCAAATAACAGTCATTTGGGGTTATAAAAAATAATTCAAAGGTATATTTGAAAATATTCTAGTTTGGGGTTTTTTACACCTTCGTCAGTACGGTAAGGGGTTCATCTAGGAGGCTGAAATTTTAGGTGTGTAATTCTTATATCAAATATACACTTTTTAGGGGGTGAGACCAAAAAAAAATGAAAGTCGAAAAATAAGGAACACCCTATTATATATACTAAATTGCGAGATTTGCAAATACACCTTTAATACTCCCACGTCCTACACATTAAAACCTTGGTAGTAATTGTATCTACACATCTTTGTGGAGCATTAAGTTTTTTTTTGCAATTTTTTTTATAGGGTCAAATATCATTTGGTGTACAATACTACAGTTACTGTAATGCGGCATGTATGTTGCATATATCTTTGGTGTCCGACCATGTTTAGATAGTCTAACATGTTTGAGACATATTAGACCAGCAGGTTGAGTGTTCCTGCAACAAAAAAAGGAAAAAAAAAGTGCACTGTTTGTCCTTATCTACCTAAGCCATTAACGTGTCACACTGAAGTTTAGGTGCAGGCTTCAATGCACCATTAACCAATCTGTACCTCAATGCTGTATGTATTTAAATAGATGAAAAAATCTAAGGGACAAAATATTTTAATTTCTTTTCTTTCCTTGTTCTCAATAGTACAATTGAGGGGCTCGCGTGCAAACCCCGATAAATCCACACACACAAAGTCGTGGGAAATTACAAAAAACTATATTGGATTTATCTGGTTTTGTTCGAAACGGTCAACTTTAACATTAGATTTATTACAAACTCAAAATTGACTTTTTGTGGATTTATCGGGGTTTGCGCACGAGCGCCTCAATTACAGTATTGAAAATTATCAATATTTAACTAATTTTTAGGAGGCAGGAACATCCCATTTAATTAAATCACTTGATAATGACAATTATTTAACAGAAAACGGTTGTGGTCCAATACCAGATGCAAATTTTAATTGTTTCTTTTATTTATCGTTATTGGACAAGGATGGAAAGAAAATATCTCCAGATAACTTTGCTCTACCAGGAGCTATAAAAAATAGTAAACTTCAAGTACCAAAAGTTAAGGTAATACTGAGGTAATACTAAGGTATTACTAATATTTGTAATATGACGTGAAAATGTGTAACGTTAATTCTTATTTCAAATGTAAATGTAGTTCAAACAAAATTAAATTATTTATTGAGAAAATATCTACATTTCTGATTTTGTAGATACACATTTAAAATATCTAATTTTGATCTGTGATTTGCAGGTCATTTAAGTTTGCCGGTCATTTAAGTTTGCTGGCACTTCTCGATGTGTTCAAACTCATCTCTCTTTCCTCATCTTCCTTCTTTTTGATAATACGGGTTATTCTCTCCTCCAGTTCTCCTCCGTTTTCAGCATCTTCTCTATGTCTTCCGGAGATAATAACGGCACCCCGTCATCTTGCCTCTCTTACCATTGCATGTGAACATGGTGTGCTCCACGTTATCGATCTCTCCACAGTATACACACTCTCTGCTGTCGGTCTTGTCCAGTCAGGGCTTGGGTGAGGTACTAGCCCACCTCACCATGCCTCCATTCCATCCACGCTCTGATGTTTCCTCTTGCTCACTCTTGGTACGTGCATATTGACCATAAACCTCCCAATGGCTGTGGCTACCTTTGTGGCATGGACACCGAAGTTCAGCTTGGAGTTCAGCCAAACCAATAGGTATTTCAGGTGGTCCCCTGGGGATATCTCCATCTGGCCCATTCTAACTTTCATGGGTGGAATATTTCTTTTCGAGGGCCTCCTCCATTTCGATCACGCCTCCTAGGAAGGAGCCGGCCAGACTTCTATTGAAGGTATCCTTGTTCAGCCTACCAAGCTTTCACCCTCAACCTTTTATCACCTGAGTGGCGCAGTTCTGCCTAATCTCATAGGTAATATAATGGTGGTCAGTAGTAGTGGTCCTCTGTTAAGACTCTCCACCCGCTGGTTCTCCTGGTTGCCCCTTCCGAATCTAGAGTAAGGTCCGGGATGGAGCTGGTAGTCCCCCTTACGAACGTATAAGCTGTTCCCTCGTTCGGTATTTGCAGGTCTTCCCTGGTTATCCACTCGCTGACTACCCTCCCTCTCCCATTTGTCTGGTTCTTTCCCCATTCTGGGGCGCTACCATTGAGGTCGCCGACTATCACCTCTCTTCCTCTGTTCCTACTCGCTCCTCCAGGGAATTTTCCAGTTTCGCTATACCAGGTGAAAGGTAACAGCTGAAGAGAACCACCTCCTTCAAGTCCACCCAGACGTATCCGTGTCCACATCCAGTTTCATATATGCTAAGCCTGGGGTTTAGGATGCCCACTGTGGCATCTATGTTTTCATCGACGAATCACTCAGACCTGTTTTTTTACCATTTTCTTATTAGGTTCACTATTATTAAGATGTCCTCCCGCTTATGTTTCCCTGTAGCCCAAACCAGATCCTGAGCGGCCAGGTATTTATTCAGGTTTGCTTGCCTTATTCTGGCAAATGCGCTGGGTTTTGCTCCTGCATTCGCCTCGACTTCCTTATTGCCTCTGCCAGTATAGGGCAATCCAACGAATCAGCGTGATGCCCTCCTCCGTCGCAGTTAGGGTAGAAAGCAGCTGCCACACGGTCGTTCACCGTGTGGCATTCCTTGGCGCACTTCAGACGAAGTGTCGAAATATGCCACAGATACTGAAAGGTGGGGCATATGAGATGGACAGGGAAAAGGCTTGTCTGTCACACGGTCTTTCACCAGCTTCTTCCTTTCCAGCTCTAGTATGATTTGTGCACACTCCTGTAGCATTTGATACATTTCTCGAGTATCGTGCATCTCTCCCTTTGGTACGAGGTAGTAGAAAGGTATACCTTCTACCTTTCTTCTGGGTCCCATTCCTGATAATTTATAGCACTTGTCCTCCAGCCATTGTCTTATGGAGTATCTGTTAACGATGTTCACCGATCTTTTCAGCTTGTTTGCCAGTTATTTATTTCCCTTTTAGTATTCAGATTTTCTTCCATCATTTTCCCTAACCTCTTTGTTTGCTACCTGTAATCATGTTTAGGGCCTCAGTTAGAGTGAAGATCAGTGGGTTTTCATTTCTTTTGTACGACTCTAGGTCCATGCTCCCGAGGGAGGTATCATGCACCTTACGCTTTCTACTCTCTTCACCGACTGAATTACTCCTCACATTTATCCTGCCTATCATAAGTTTTGATTGGATTCCCTCCCGTTTCTTTTACCGTGTCCGTTGCCATAGTCATACTTCGATCTGCCGATTCCCTTGGTGGGGACCTGGCAATGCCGTCATGTCTCCTGAAGGAATCGATCTCGTTATCTCCTGAGAGCTTTTCCTCGCTCTTTGGTCTGGTTCTCTCCCAGGAATGCTGTATCGTCTTTTGTTTTATTTTTCACAGGTGTCAAAATTACCATAAGAGGCCTGTTCTCCTCTGTGTTGGTTAGTTTCTCCATTATTCATCCCACAAATCGGGTCGATATTCGGTCCATCCCGGAGAGGAGACAAGGCAAGGTATATACTGTGGAAGTCGCTCGGTGTCCGCAGGTTTTAGGGATTTCGCTGTCAGTTCATTTATAGAGGTTTTCTCTTCATAGGCCGGTCAGTTAAGGCGTGCCTCTCAGACACAGTTCCCACATAATATTCCTCACGCACACAAATTTCATAGTTTTTATTCGATATTTGAGTTCAGCGTATTATGAAACGGATTTGGGTACACTTTTTTTTTCTATGATGACTATTATAAAGGGTCTCGCCGGTTAAGTATATGGAATTTGGCCCAATTTGGCCTTGAAGTAATTTTTACACACGATAATTATGTTAGTGTTAAATAATATAGATTTTTTTGGTAGGTGGGGGGTTGATATAAAAACAGCACCCTCAAAAATTAAATTATTTTTTTTATATATTAAATGACGTAAGGAATGTAACAAAAATGTAAAATATAAAGCTATTTTATATCAACGTTTCCTATTAATTTCAATTAATTATCTTTAAGTTTTGAAAAAAATTAATTTTAAAGTTGAGGGTTGTTACCCTCATAACTCTGCTAATATATATTTTATTGAGCATTCCTAGTCATAAGTCATAAGCAACATTCATGTGAATGAATAGCCCAATAAGCCGCTGGGCCCAATTCCATATTCTTAACTGGCGAGACCCTTTTTGTTGGGTTATAATCTATATGATTAAATCAAATCTGTATGTATAATAGTAGATATTAAAGTAACTTTTCATTCACAAAATAGCTAAAATTATTTGCACAACGGGCAAAGAACTGAAGTGTATCCAAATGTTTTGTTACTAAGAATTTAGTTCAAGTCTTTATAATTAAGGTTCAAAAATATTAGTTTAAAAAGGACGCAGTCAATTCCAAAAATGTAAACATTTAAATGGGATTTATTTCGAAAGTTACACATTGCAATTAGACACTCTTTTGGATTTGAACCTGTAGATTTAATTTTTAGATTGAATCCATCAAAGAAACTGGCAAAGAAAAAACGTACGAGATAGAAGTTTCTACAGATCAAATTACATTATTTGTTTGGCTGGAATCCAATAACATAAAGGGAAAGTTTTCTGAAAATGGATTTTTACAAGTTACTAAAACAAGGACGTTATATTTTTATAGTGAGGAGAGCACAACAGATCATGACCTGTTTAAAGATATAACCATTACCAATGTACTTGATAAATAATAATGTGTATTGTCAACGTTTAACAAAATAAATTGCAATTATAGATAAAAATGTTTAATTATTTAATGAAGCCACCATATGCATTTTAATAAAATCTACAAGATTGGAATGTAGCCCAGTCGACGTAGGTATTTACCCACAAAAAATTGCAAACTGTGTAAACTTTTTTTTAATGAGTTCGTGAAAGTGTGTAGAATAATATCCTGAAAAATTTACATTTCGCTCGGGTGCAGAACATAAAAAAAAAGTGAAAAAAAAATGTTTTTTCATCCATTTTTTCAAAATTTTGAAATTAAATCAAGCTAGAAAAAATTAAAAATACAGATGGATAGATCACGTATTTATGAACAAAAAATGTCCTAACAAAATTTATCGTTAAAGCCACAGTTTTCCCGGAAAAACATAGTCAAGTGTAACGTTATAACTCAAGAGCGAGATCCATGCGTGCACGCGCTTGAATACGCATGACTGTGACACAGATGCACTGAATTACATGTCACTAAATCAGAATTTGTTCAATCTACATCAGTGTCGGTTCATTTAAAAGATGGAAATTGTAGCTTTATGATGCTTTTTTGTTTTAAACAATACAAGCAAAGGATGGATGGGAAAAATATACTTATGCTGTGCTGTTATTTAAAAAATTATTGGTTATTAAATCTGAAATTAAGCTACGATAAAATGACTTATATTGTAACGTGTGTGTATCATTCACCCAGTAGCAGTGATGTAGAGTTCCTAAATTTTTTTGAGGAATGGTGTGATACTATGTCAGATAGTACATATCCAGTATTAATCGTTGGGGACTTTAACATTAATTGGTTAGGAGATACAACTTATTCAAATAGATTAAAAATGTTTATGTCGAGTATTGGTTTCAGTCAACTAGTTAACAGTTGTACTCATCCTAATTCATCAGGGGGGAGTCTCATAGACTTAGTATTTACTAATGTTGATAATATTGTCTGTAACGTACATGACACACCACGAATAACTGACCATTATATAATTTCTATTAATTTTGTTCATCGCCCAAAATGTAATGAAAATAAGGTTATCCAGTCTCGTGGTCGAATAGACTTTCCAGAACTTAATAAAAAATTATCACAAATTGATTGGAAATATCAGCATGATAATATTGATGAAAAATATCACTCAATATATAATAATATTATAGATAAGTTAAATGAGGTTGCACCTAAAAAAGAAATAGTAATTAAACCAAAGTATAAAGAATGGTGGAACGAAAAAATAAAAAATGCTATAGAAAGTAGGGACTCGAGCTACAGAAAATTTAAACAAACTAAATTAGTTGTTGATAGAAACCTTTATAAAAAAAATAGAAATGAGGTGGTGAGAATTATAAGGGAGGAAAAGAGACTTTACAACGAAAAAAAGATAGATGACTGCAAAAACAATCCAAAGAAAATGTGGAAAACATTAAAACCATTAATTTCAAATCGCAAAGACAAACAAATAAATAAATTGGAAATTGACGACGAAGAAATAACCAACTTTGCCGATATACCGAACAGATTAAACATATACTATGTAGAAAGTATTGATCAAATTATAACAGAGATAGATCCAACAAACTCTCCTGAAAATGCTACGACTGAACCACCAAAAAATTTTCTTAAATGCTTTAGGTTAATTAATTATGATGAGTTACGTAATGCTGTTTTTGCTTTACCTAATAAGGGCAGCCCAGATGATATCAACTCAGAATTATTAAAAAATATTTATAGCAGTATCGAAAAACCTCTTCTAAACTTGGTCAATAGTTCTTTGGAGATGGGCAAAATTCCATCTGTAATAAAAATATCTACGGTCATACCTATTCCGAAAGTTAGTAACTCAAATAAAGCAAATGATCTAAGACCGATAAATATGTTAGTAGCAATTGAAAAACTTATTGAAAGAATAGTATATGATCAACTAATGGATTTTATCGCAGAAAATAATATATTAACACCTAATCAATCCGGTTTCCGAAAGATGCATAGTTGTGACACAGCAGTTCAGAATGTTTTATATGATTGGAAACATAATTTAGATAACAGCATTGTAACTGGAGCTGTTTTCTTAGATTTGAAACGTGCCTTTGAAACTGTTGATAGAAAAAGACTTATTACTAAGCTTAGTAATTATGGAATTAGGGAATTAGCATTGGACTGGATTGTAGACTATCTGGATAATAGAAAGCAGGTAACAAAAATTAATGAAATCGTCTCAACAGAAACAACTAACATACATGGGGTTCCACAAGGAAGTACATTGGGTCCGTTGTTGTTTTTAATTTATATAAATGACATAGTAGGGGTAATTAAAGACTGTAAAATACACTTGTTTGCCGACGATACATTAATATACTTCTGCCACAGCAATTTAGAACATCTCGTTAATACGTTAAATAATGAGCTATATAATGTCTATAAATGGTTGAATCTTAATTTACTTAAACTAAATATAAATAAAACTAAATTTATGTTAATTAGTAGTAACACAGTATACAACGAATTTAAGAGTGGCAATTATAAAATAAACGTTGGTAAGTCTGATATTGAGACAATAGATAGGATTAAATATCTGGGTTTTATAGTGGACAGAAATCTGAATTTTAAAGAACATGCTATGTACATCATTAACAAAATTTCCAAAAATATAAATTTTTTGTCAAGATTGGCACCATTTTTAACCCAATGGTCAAAAATTACTGTTTATAATACGCTTATATTGCCCCATTTGACATTTGGCTCTTCAGTATTATACCTCATTAATAGAAATGAATTAAATAGACTGCAAAAGTTGCAAAATAGAGCTATGCGTATTATTTTAAATGTTCCTAAGGATACCCCAGTTAAAACAATGCTGCGCTCTCTTGATTGGCTGTCTGTCGAGTATTATATAGAATATCAATCGATGATACTAATATATAAAATGAGAAATAGTCTTACACCGAAATATTTGACAGATAAGTTAGTTGAGAACACGAGTGTTCATAATTATAATACAAGGACGAGAAATGAATTTCATGTAATGACAAAAAATAAAAAAAGTTCTGAAAGGTCTATTTTTCACAAGGGTGTACTACGTTACAATGAACTCCCCGAAACGATAAAAAACAAAACATCACTGGTAAGGTTCAAAACAAGTTTAAAAGTACATCTGCAGGATGAATGCTACACACGATTTTAATTTATATGTATTAAAATTTTGACTTATATACTTTTGTCTGTAATTGTATTAGTAAGTTATTATTAATTTTATCATTAGTGATATTTGTTAATGTATTGACGTGCATATACACCTACATATTGTTTCCTTTTATATCGTATATGTTTATTATTACTGTTTTTTTTTGTTTTGTACAAAAAAAAAATTAGCTATATGCTAAATAAAGAGATTTATATTATATATTATCACGCCCGAACTCAATCGTCGCAATAAACAATATAGAAAAAAATAAAAGCCCTTCAAAAAAATTCTTTCTTCATTGAGAACTGTTTAAAAGTATGTACACTTCATGATTATTATGGTTTATTACGTTGTAGTAACGAGGATTAAAAAAAAGTACATCACAAATCATTTTAATTTCCTTGCTTGATGATTTTTTTTGATAAATATATATATTGGAGGCTGTAACTTGTCGAGAGATTGACCCACTGGAAAAAATAAAATATCACTATTTCGAAAAAAATGTATATTTTTCGAATGTTCAAACACAAAATTGTTTACTTGTAAGCATTTTTTCGAAAATATGATTAATCAGATCATGATAAGAAATTGTGATTTTCACGATCTTATCCTTATAACTATGAAAATATTTTTGATTGTTTTGAATACAAATTCTGGAACTTTTCCAATACATTAACAAATGTATAAGGAATTCATTGGATATAGCTGAAATGTGGATAAGTGTACCTGTAATAAATACAATACAGTATAAAGGCACGTAAAAATTCATGTGAGCGATTCAGCGTTAGAAATAATGCATTTCAAATATAAGAAATAATAATTTTGCCACCTATTGAATAAACTTTTTCAAAAGATAGCCTTGTTTTTGTTGAAAAACCCCACATATTTAATTTTCGATTAAACGAAAAATTATTGCCGGTTGATATTCTTTTTTTAGTAACTGATAAAACTTTTGATATATATGATAATAGCAATAAAAGAGGATAAGATAGTAAATTAATTGTAACATCACGACGACCTTTAAAATTTTTTTTATAAAATTATTGCCGGTTGATATTCTTTTTTTAGTAACTGATAAAACTTGATATATATGATAATAGCAATAAAAGAAGGTAAAATAGTAAAATATTTGTAACATCTAGAAGATCTTTTAAATTTTTTTTATAAGACTTTGAAATTTGACACCTTAAAGTTACCATTACAATTATTTTTCTTTTGGAATTTATTTATTTCGGATAAAGAAAAAAATATTTCAGAATATCAAAAGTTAAACTAACTGCATAATAATTGCGTAAATTAAAAATGTAATTTTTTTTAAGTACAAAATAAAAAAACTTTAGCATATTTTTTATCGTATAGATGCCAAATGACCCTCTGTACCTCCCCATTCAGGGTCGGCATCGCTTTTCCAAACATCCAGTATATGCAACGACCGAGCTTAAATGTAGTCCTCGCCCTAACTCACATGAAGTGTACTTAGATGTTTGTTTATCAATAGGTCTCTTGCATGTGCCGTATATTTTAAATTAATTCATATATATTAATATAGTGAAAACATTCATATTGGAGTTGACGTCATCTGTCACTAGTTACATCGCTGCGATCACTTCATTTATGTCATTGATCAGTTGTGTGCTGTACGGTGTATTCTTCTGTCACTATGATACACGATAGACAGAGACCAGCTGTAATCTGAATTAGCATGTATTAGTTGGGATTATTAGTACCGCAACAACATTATCCAGTTTAAATAAAGAATAGTTTAATATAGCCCCAGTGTCGAAAGCTTGATTTATTTGGCCACTAAAATCAAAAGAAAATAATATTTCATAAAATCTTCACATTTCTAAATCATTTCCAATTTTTTTCGTTCATTTTTGTAACCTTCTGATTAACCGGCACAAACAAAAAATGTTTGCTAAGTTTTTATGCTAATGGATAAGACAAATGTGCTGATGTCTAATTTTTTCAAATTAAAATAACTGATCAGTGATCACGGATCATGAATGGAATTAATTTAAAATGTACGCTAGCGCTGTGCGTAACCTGACACATGACGTCACATGTTGTTTGGGCGTCTAACGGGTTTATTCAAACTTTAATGTTGAATACCGTGTGTAAAAGAAAAAATAAGAATAAATCCTTTACACACTGTGTTTTGTATTAAGTGAAGATTCTAAAAATGCCAAAATTATATTTTGTGCAAGAGGCCTATTGTGACATAATTTTATACGTTTTAGTGAAAACGTGTTACTCCTATAAAAACTTGTATTTACTTGAATAAACTTTATTATTTATTTATTATATTAAAAATACAAACTTGCAAATTGCAATACAAAGGAATAAAAAGCAAAAAACAAGAAAAAATAGATATTATACAGATACTTCTTCCTCAGATAAATATATTCCGAGGAGTAAAAGTTACAACAAATGGTACATTTGACGTAATTGTTTAGATATAATAATTCAAAACGTGTATAAGAGCACCTAAGCGATTAAACACTTGTGTTGTGCTGTAAAAGGTGTGTGATTTAACTAGTAAAAATATTTATCTTGATTGTCAAACATAGGAAGTGTACAGAGTAGTGAGCTATATCTATATAATGTTACCTATGTAACAAGTGTATATATTACAATGAGCATTTACACTATACTTTTGTCTAAAATTTTTATAAAATCAAAGTCATTTTGAAAAATAAATTTTTTTGACAAAGTTGAAAATCTTTTTAAATTTTTAGTATGCTTGATCTCTATTGGCAAAAGATTATAAGCTTTTGGCAGTGTGTATAATAGAAATCTGTGACAAATATTTTTGTTGAATCTCGGTGTGGATAGAACTTCATTAACAGTGCTATGAGTGTGATATGTTGAAGATATATAATTCTGGAATGTTTTATTTTTAAATGCATATATACATTGAATGTAGAAGTACAAAGATCGAATGTTACAAATATCTTCAGTACAAAGTAAATTTGTATGATACCGTATATGTTTTCCAAATATAATTTTTAATATATAATTCTGGATTATGTTTAGTTTCTGTAATGAGTTTCTATACTTTCCTCCCCATGTTAAAATACCATAACAGATAAGAGATTCGACAAGGGAAATAAATATGATTAACAATAGTTTTCGTGAAAAAAATTCTCGCAGTTGGTAGAATTTATAAATATTCCATATCTTATTCGTCAAATAATCTACATGAGTACTCCATTTTAGATGTTTATCAATAATTATACCCAAATACATGATCTCATTTGTCTCCTTAATTTCGTCTTTCATACCTGATTTTTATACTAGTAAAGTCTGGTCTATTAGTTCCAGTTAATGTAAAGTCCAGGTAACGAGTCTTATTTGCATCAGTTGATTCGCATTTAGCCAATTTTTTATTCTCTCTATACCTAACTGTACAGCTATTTTAGTTTCAGTCCATGAATTCTCACAAAAGATAGCAATCGTATCATCTGCATAGGATACAATTTTTGCCTGGGTTTTTTACAATATAGTTCATCATAATATATACAGATTCGGCAAATGTTTTATATATGGGTCCTGAGATAAACAAGCACAAGAAAAAAAATAGATAAATTAGTAAAAGAAAGACTTATCTATTCCTACTACGATGCATAGGCAGTTAGAAGTGTTAGGTACCGATGCCCTACATTGACACACAACAAGGTGATAATAAGATTTCACGAAGTGTGGACCATGTTGGGAGTAGTAGATTCGTATTTCTTTTCCTAATTTCTCTGTTTTCTTTCTTGCTCTCGTTTGTCACAGGATAAAACTACATTTGCTGAATCTGTACGATCTTCGTAGGGACAAATGATCTCTGTTTAAAATATTCCTAAATATGTTCATCACTTCATACTTCTGATCTACTTATCTAATAGCCCGTCGGGCAAAGCGTGTAAAGCCTTCTCTTGCTTGACCCACTCAATACTGAAGTATAACCAGATGGGACCTTCAATACTTATTAAAGCATGTTATTTTACATAGGAAATCAAAATTGTCGACACTCTCCATTGGTCGAGACCGAGGATATAAGAAAAAAACTAAAAAAAAAAGAATTTAAAAATTTAAGTTTCAATTAAATATAACTTTAGAACTAAAACATAAAAATAAAATTGTTGTTTGGTTTTGACAAATAAACCTTGCTATTTAATTTGAGGTACAATTTATTGCAATAATAAAAATATTAACATAAAAAAACTGTCAAAATTCAAAAGGATACACAAATCAGCAACATTTTTCTAATTCTTAACTGGCCATAACTCGCTTATATAATGAGCTATTAATTTTTTCTTTCACCAAAAACTGCCAAATTTAATAGGCTTCATTTTGTCTGGATTATCCTAGGTCTAATTTTTTAACTAAAAACGCTACAGCCCTTTAGACACAATGAAGCACACTACGGCCTCGAAGACGCGAGGCTTCCTCTCTCGCCCCATCAAGAAACGTATCGGCTGCTGGCCTCATTATTGTCTGGATAAATATTAATACGTATATACTATTTTACTTACATGTAGGCTATTACAGTTTATGTATATTGTAGATTCCTTTTTATCAATGGAGAAAAATTACATGTTTGTTTTACAAAACTGCTGAAAGCAGAGAAAATCTATTGGTAAAATACCAACTGTTACTGGCATCAGGTCTATTATAAATTGTGCAAATGAAAGAAAATATGCTGTTTCATTAAAATTTTTATAAAACACAGTGATGACACTTATTTGCACACCCTTCGATACCGATAATAATAATATTAGCAGAGACAATACGTATTGTCTCTGGTATTAGTATTGCGATAAAAAATGCAAGTGAGCCTTCATGTAGTTATAATAAAGAGAAAAAAATCAGTTTAAAATAAAATGGCATTCTCTGATTTGTGGAACATCCAAAAAAATTAAAAATAAATTAAGAACATTTTTAAGTAGCAATTTGTACAAGAACGGTTGCGGAAACTAGAAAGCTGCAGTGTCGCATTGTGATACAGAAATACAAGACAGGTTACGCATTTATTCAGATTTATTTGGGCTGATGGAAATTATCATAAAATTTGTTATACAAAATATATTTATATATTTTTTAATGAATTTAAAGTAGTGTTAAACATTTTCTTTAGGGAAGTTTATCTTGCTATTTTGCAAAAAAAGAATTCTTAACTCTAACATTTCTAAAAACACGACTTAATGATATATTTGAAGAAATGACGGAAGAAAAATTAGATTATTATAGTAGCGGAAATAAAAGAAAGAGAGAAAAGCCTTTAAGCAAACAAAGTGTTTTGCAAAAACAAAATACAACAACAGTTCATTCAAGTGATAATAAAGCTAAAAGGATTTTTGTTGTCAGTAACAAGTGAATCAGGCGAAGAAAACTTGGTTCATGAGAATGAATTGACAATTCTTGATAAAGCTGCCGGTATCTTAAGTGAAGCTATAGCTGGATATTTTAAAACTATAAAAAAAAACACGACTACTAATCTGAATGAACATACATGTAAACAAGAAGTTTCAGATTTGTTATAAACATTTATGTCGTGGATATATGTCAAGACAGACAAATTTGCTTTAAACGTTATTTCTATAGTAATGCAATTTATATTAATTATGAAAAAAAAACAATCAGCTTAGGCCATTTTTTTAATCCTTTACGTATCACTATACAATATCGGAAATTGTACGTATTGGGTTGGCAATAAGAGCAAGCGAGAGCGAAGCATGCAATCGTGTACATACATGCATCTTGATGGGTGTGTCCACTCTTTACTGCTAGAGTACTGGTAGACGTTTTTATTGTGGGCAGTCGGTTACTAGCGCAATGCCAAACGAAGAATTTTCTGAATCTGTATGTGTATCGTGCTGTCAGAAGAAAAAAAAAACTTAATGATATGCTTTATTCTTTTGGCTATGGTTATTCCTACGATGAAATAGGGACATTTTTAACGTCTTTAGCTAGTCACTTATTAGTAAAAACTAGTGACTTCATTTTTATATCACCTGGAGTTCCTCCAGTAAGTTCTGAAGAAAACAATTACATTCATCGCATTGATAATTTTGATCAAAACGAAGACACACTAGATGGTAAAAATTCCATTTGGAATAGTATTATTTAAAAAAAAAAAAGAACAGCTTATTTACACAAGTATATTTAGATTGTCTATCCAATTTTAACCCTTCCAGTTTACATGAAAACAAAAAATTGTTTTTATTATGTGGTTACCTCTGACACTTTATAGAAAATATTAAAATATACCTTTACTAGCTGGCATGAGTTTAACAATGATATATCTGAAAATCAGTTATCTCTGTCTGATACCCATTATTTTCCATTTATTAATGCACCACCCGCATTGTACGACACTATATATAGTGGATTATTACAACTAATATCATGTTATTCAATTTGATTTGTTAATTTTATCATCTTACAATAAAGGAAGATTATTCTAAAGCTTTTGTTATGGCCGCTGATTGTAGCCTTGCGCGATTTATGGCGAATGCGGGATGTACCGGGAACGAGAAAGGAAGCCTCACGACTCCGTCGCCGTAGCGCGCTTCGTTGTGTTTAAAAGGCTGTACCGCTTTTATTTACAGAGCTAGACCCAGCATTAATTGAGACAAAATGAAGTCTATGAAATTTGGTAGTTTTTGGTGAAAAAAACATTCAAATAGCTCAATACATAAGCGAGTTACGAGTTAGAGCTTTCAAAAAAATTAACAATTTGTATACCATCTAAATTAACGTCAATTTTCTAATGTTAAAGTTATTATTTTTGTAATAATTTATACATCAAATTAAAGAGAATCGTTTTTACTATAAAACTTAAAAAAATATGTAATTTTATCTCTTTTCGTTTGAAAGTTATTTGTAGTTGAATTTGAATATTGTTATTTTCATTTTTTTTTTGTTTTTTTCTTATAACTTCAGTCTCGACCAATGGAGAATGTCGTCAGAAGTGATTTCCTATGTAAAAAAACCTGCTGAATAAAATGAAATAGGTTTTATTTGGTTATACCTCGATATTGGGTTAGTGAACGTTAGAGCCAACCATCCGACGTACTATAATGCGAGAAGCAAATAAAACAGTAATAATAACAATTTTTAAAACTTATTATTATTATTATATAGTTACAGGTTACTGAACACTTTCTGTTCTAATAGCTTTCTTAGGTAAAGTTTCTAAGATTGGGGCTTGTTCTGGAACAATTGCCTCACTTGGTTCCTGCCAAAAGAATGGTACATAGGGTAGCCTGTCCGTTACAGTGGTACTCCAGTGATGGATTCTACATCGTACATTTACCTTCTCTTTGTTATTTATCTAAAAATTATATTAAACATAAATAGGGTGGAGAATGGTGGGAGCACAAATAGCAAGTTCAAAATTAAATGTTCGCATATTGATTTCACTGCAGCAATATTTTTTTATTATACTGCATAAATTGGTTATTTACCACGATACTATGAAAGAAGAGATATGCTCGGTACAAGTACCAGCTTGGACAATGTGGGTATGACGTCCCTCAGTGGTCACTTTCAAATTGAGTACCCGGCAGCTATTTTTCCGATGTCTAGCCAAAAATATATGGAAAACCATAAGACCTAAGAAGCCCAAATTTTGCAAGTAGGTATTTTCTAAAATGATAAAATTCAAGGAACGCATTTGTCGATATTTTTTTCATTTTACAATAAGGCTCTGTGGGTTAAAATGTTGTAGTTGAAATAATAAATATGATAATTTTTGAAATTACTCTAAGAATCGAAAAGTTTTCAGTCACAAAGACGTCATCATCAGACAAAATACATTTTCTGAAAACACGCTAAAATTTGACTAAGAAACATTTTCCATGTCGTCCGACCACATAGCAAGAAATTTGGAAAGTGCGCTGAAATTTGATTAAAATCTGACTACCAAGAATAAATGTTTGATTAGAAAGTACCCTCACAACTGATTTTTTATACAAAAAATTGTTATTAAGGACAGTTTTTAACATAATTAAGAGTTATTTCCACCTTCATATAACTTGTACCATGTATCCACGAATGGAGTCCGGAAGAGGAAAAACTTGGATGAAAAAGCCTGCTTCTACCCCCTTTTCGGTTAACAGATCCTTGCCAGTTCTACAGAGTTAGCCAAAAAACTTGATTTAATTATGGATAACTTCCAAATATTTTGAAAATATTTTCGGAAAGATTTTTAAATGATGTTTTTACATGATAAGGAAAAAATATTTTTTTTATATTGTGATTCGTTTCATAGCAACAGATTTGATCAAATTTGTAGTTATTGATTATAAAGAAAATCTGACATTTCTTTACACAATGAATTGTTATAACTGCCGTTTAATAGGTGATAATCAGATTCTTGTAACAAGAAAAATAAGATTAGCTCATTTAAATCGATATTCAATCACACCTTAGAAGTTAACGATGATTCAAAACGCTTGGACTTTTGTTTGTGGATCGGAGAAAATATTATTAAAGGTACACGTTTTATTGAGAACATATTTTTCCCGATGAGGCAACCTTTTGTATAGTTGAAGCAGTCTTAATAGTGCAAGAAGTTATGACCTTATGAGGGGAAGGGAATGAATAGGCCGGCAAGTAGATCTCCCGTCTTTACTCCACTTACATTAAGTGAGAGAGAGGATATCGATGTCGGCATCTGAAGTGGCGTGTAGGCGTAAACCATTAGACTTACTTTTAATTCAGGACCGCAGTTAGAGATAGAGATACCGCAGTTGAGCTTATACTGTCGGGGTGAAGATATAATTCGATAATTACTTTATATTTCTCTTTTTGGAAATGTGTTTTTGAAAATAATTTTAATAAGTTTTGTTACCAATTCATAGCAGTGTTTTGGGGGATATTGTAAGTGTACTATTATAAATTATTATTATTTTATATCTATTTATTTTTTAATAGAAGAAATACTTTATATAAAAATGTTTCGACCATGTGAGGCATCTACATCTACATCTAATCGTGTTTGTGAAAATGAAAGTGATAGTGATTACAGTGGTAAAGAAAATCAAAATCCATCGGTGTTTTCAGTAAGAAAAAAAAGAGTACATTTGGACGTGGACGGAAAACAAATTTGCTTAAATGTTTATGATAGTATTTTGGAACGAAAAGCTAATGACCCTGGATGATTTAGATGGAATAGGTGAGAAGTACGTTATTATTTATTAATGTTATTTGTTTTTTATTTTTGCAATGATTCATCTTTCTGTTTTTATTGTAGTAATAACTTTACTATTACAGTTTATTTTTAGTTTATTTATTGAGAGAAATATTTGTTTCTGTTACTATTTTTAGAGTATATTTTTTGTTTTTATTTTGTTTTTAAAGGTTTCTTGTTACTTTTTAAATAATCTCTTTATCCCATATTAATATTCCATACCCATCCTTTCCTGGCGAGAAATGCTCATACCTCCTTGCGGTTCTTGGGTAGTAACAATTTATATTAAGCGAACTATATATACTGTAACTACTATTATAGGTGTAGTCATTACTTTTATTTCAAGTTAATATGTTTTTTGTACATTGTCGCTAGCTAAACTGAGCACTAATTCAGCGGAGACTTGTGAAATTTAGAGTGGTCATGTCTTAGTATTGACTGATAGGGACCCAAGTCATACTTTATGGCACCACTACCATGATAAAATGAAGCAGTTCTAAAAAAAAAAAATCGAATTTTGCACAAAGAAAAGTTTTAAAAATGAATTGAACACCACACAACAAATGGGTTTTTGTAAAAAGACTTATTTAAATTCTATTAAATATTGTTTTCTTCCTTTTTCTGAAAAAAATATTAATAAAATTTAAATGAGTCTTTTTACAAAAACCCAGGGTGTTCAACTCATTTTTAAAACTTTGTTTTGCAAATTTCGATGTAATTTTTTTTGCAAAACTGCTTTATTTTATCTTGGTAGTCATGTCACAAAATATGGCTTGGGTCCCATGACTCAATACTAAGATATGATCAATCTAAATTTCACAAGCTGCGGCTGACAAAAACCTACATTGAAAAAGTTAACGAGCAAACAATATAGTTAAATCCGGCTCTGGATTCTGCGACCATTGTGTCTCAACAACACCGCCTAGATAGGCGGTACGTCGATCACTATTGCGGTTGCTTCAACTAAACTAATGGTCCAGTTAGTATGCAAAATGCTAGATATTGGAGCAGCGATAATCCTAATTTTGGTATACAGTATAGGAGACAATATTAAAAAAAAGTCAACGTTTGGTGTGCACTCACGTACTCTGGAATCATTACACCAATTTTTTTCGAGTAAAATTTAAATCAACATTCAACATCTTCACATGTTCAATATATTTGGATAAATATAGATATACATCCATACAACTGGCATTGTCAGTGCCGGGGTCGGGAATCGAACCCAGTACGCCATAGACAGTATGACCAGCATATTTGCCACACAATACGCATTAGCCGACTGACCTAGCGTGCCGATTGCTAATGAATTGGTATTTTTATTTAACAAAAGTGTTATTTTTTATAAAAATTATTATTTAAAATTAAAAAATCTTGATTTTTAATATGGATATATCAGATCAGAATTATTTTTTTCGTAATATAATGTATAAAACGTAGTTTCAAAGTCATTTCGAAAACATTTTCAAAATATTTGGAAATGTTCCATAATTAAATCAAGATTTTTGGCTAACCCTGTAAAGCTGGCAAGGATCTGATAACCGAAAAGAGGGTTTCTGGTGAAGCAGACTTTTTCATCAAGAGTTACTTTATTTCCGTAAAATCAAGAATTAAAAAGTTTTTCCTATTTCGGACGCCACCCATGGACACACTGTATATTGCCGTAAAAAGCATTTCAATTGGTTATTTCTGATGAATGATAAAATTACTTTAAAGGGACTTACTTATAAAGCTAGCCACAAGTAAACTAAAATTATTGTGAATATATTATTACCATCACCCATTAAACCTTACAGCCAAAATTGTAAAACATATTTTTGCTAAGAAATTTTTGAATCTTTTTGTGCTTACTCTCCATTGAATGTAGTTGTGATTAAACATCTTTGCCATCCTGTGTCCATCCTTGCCATGTTTGGTCTGCAGATCTGATAATCTTATGTATAATTAGATAGGTAATTTACCAATATTTGCATGTATACTTTTGAACTTTTATACAATAAATGGTATTATCTGAACCCTGGTCCTTTTTCTTAATTGAATGATAAACTTTGAGTTTAATCCCTGACCGATTCTATGTGTTGGGTCAACAACTGAATTTAATAGGACCTTCATAAAGTTCCTCAAGTCGTAGTTTTCAGGACATCGATCATAGTACAGAAACTAACGAGATAATTCTATAAAAGTGATTATAAAATTAAGCAGTGATTAAGAATAAGATTGATATCGGATAAGGTGGAGAGAGCAGTTAAACAATTTACGGTAAGTAAGAATTTATATATCAGGACCCTGGTCATAGGTCGTCTCTGAGGGATTATAAGAACCTCCCCGTGAGTAGAAAAATCCGTCGTTCGTTAATAGACGCACGACTGGCGCCTCAACAAAAAAAAATTGATGCAAGCACATAATGTGATGTTTTTCAGCGTTGATTTTTCAACGGGTTACAAGTTAGTAATCAACATATTAGTTGCCATTTAATTTGCTTATTGTTTAATATTAAAATTGAATTTCTTTAATTAATTATATTATACACTAAAATTAATAGTTGACCCGGAACAAATTTATAACAAGCTGATTTCTTAGGGATCGTATTCTATGGCTATTCAGGACTCTCTGACTGAAAATCCCAAAAAATCCGCCGTGCAGAAATGAAGAAAAAATGCGCCGCCATGTTGAAATTAGGCACTTTTTCCTTTAATCGGTAATAGCCCACACGGATGACACTTTAAGAAAAACAGTAAAGAGGCAAAATATTGACAGAGAGGGCTAAGTTTTAATGTGGTATAAAGTTTTTTGCAATCGTTTAAATATTAGCAAAGTTACGGTTGTCAAAATGACAGATTTATGTAAAAAAAGATTACTTTTTGTATTGTAATATCCAGTTCTCTGGACTAAGATTGTTGCCTAACCAGACTTAAATTTGCCAATACACTCTATAAATATGATATTTAGTGGCATCGGATGTTGGCGGAAGAACTGCTAGATCGAAGTGTTGGAAAATATTTTGCCTAGCAGAAATTTAATTATACCTAACAAACCTGTATTCATTTAAACTATTAGTTTTTTTATTGCCATACCATCTTAAAATAAATTCTTCCCCAGTTACTGCAAGCTGATTTACTTCAGCAAATTTATTTTTGAAAATTAATAGGCTGTTACTTAGTTCAATATTATTTTCTAAAACTGAAAATATTATTTTTGCCCTTTTTATAAAATGCAGATATCGTATCCGGAGATGGTATGTGTAAATAAAATATTTTTTACTACATTTTCACTTAGTTCTGAACGTAACTTACAGATATTCGTTATTTTATCAGATTTACCTCCATCACTGGGTCTCATCATGTACACATTTTTTGTTTTGCAATGTTCAATGAGTAACGTTATTAAGTCTGTATCTTGACCCACAACTATAACGGGGTTACACATATCAGCTGAGCAATCAATAGCAGTTTTTACAATTAAATAATCAGCATCTGAATCCGTACATTTGACTGTGATATTGTTTTGGGAAAAATTTGATATTAAAAGTTTAATTGATCTTTATTTGACGCTGATGCTAAAAATTCGTTTTGAGATATTCCTAACCATGTTTAATTAGTATTACCAACAAAAGTTTTTGTTGAGTATTGTTACATTTTTATGATGTTAAAATACAAAAAAATACCCTTTTTTATAAGAATCTCTCATTTTGACAACCATGTCTTTGTTAATATTTAACCAATTTATACCACACTGAAGCTTAAACTCTTTCTCTCAAAATTCTGCCTCTTTACTTTTTTTCATAAAGTGTCATCCGTGTGAACTATTACCGATTAAAGAAAAAAAGTGCTTAATTTCAACATGGCAGTGCATTTTTTTCTTCATTTCTGCACGGCGGATTTTTTGGGATTTTCATTCAGAGACTCCTGGATAGCCATAGAATACAATCCCGAAGAAATTAGCTTGTTACAATTTTGTTCCAGGTTTGGTCCAAATTTAATTCTATTTTACTGAAGTAACAATAAATAGGTCTCAATTTATAAAGAGGTGCACATTTTCACAGGTGATATTCCGATGTCATAAGTACCAACTCAAAATTATATCAACTTGCAAATTCCGTATCCATATATAGAACGTTTAAGTAGGTATTGTGCCACGTACTTGTAAAAATATGTTTACATGGTAGATTGCCACACGTTTTGAAAACTCAGCTAAGCTTGTAACGTCTCATATTGTCGAATGTTTCACTGCCTTTGTTTTAGTTTGTTAATTTAATTAGTCAAAATTTAGTTAGTGTGCTTTTAATATTATATTTTGTGAATAGTTTAATTAAAGATTTTATATAACAACTTTGACACCATGTAAAACTGACATTAGTTCAAAAGTGACGTGCACCTCTTGATATATTGGGATCACTGTAATAAATAATTTTCCACTTTAATTCATTTAATATGAATACACTGAACTTATCAAATGTGAAATACACAAACAGTCAACGATGAAAAACATTTATTTTATCATTTGGTAATTTCAACAATTTTCCTTGGATTTAAATTGCCATTTGCCAATTGCCATTTAATATTTCCATTAAGAAATCTAATACGAAAATATATTTTGCATCTGTAAAATTGTATTTTCGCAGTACTTATCACTTAATTCCCTAGAGTGGAACATATTAATTATTAATATGTTCTCTCAAGTAATTATAATAAATCTTTAATGATTCTCCATCAGTTTGGTCAAATCTTTAACTAATTTTTGCTTGCACTTTACAAGAAATTTTGAATTCGATTTAATTAAACCGCCCTCTGACATAGTTTTTATACCATTCTCTGCAGTGTTTCATTTGTGAAGGCGATTTTCCCGAAAACTTCTAATCCTCGCAAAAAATTTCCTACATTCTTTATTTTTGTTTCTTCTCATTTTCCACTTACTATATTTATCCCTGAAAATTCTCACATTGTATCGACATAGCCTTAGAAAAAATTACATATTAGGGTGGTCCTTATTTACACTTGCCGGAAAAAAAAAATCGAATTTAGTGTGCGGCACCTTCCACAATGGTTCCAATTTCTAAAAAAGTAATCCCTTGAAAATCTGAGTCAAATCGGTCGAGGAGAAAACGTGCCGCAAGCACCTCCAAGATTCTGAATTTCTTGAAATACTCCATATTGAGAAATTGACCTTTTCTAAGAAGTAAACAATAGATAGGTAGGTGTTAACTCATAATAGACAAATATAAAATAGTTTATCAGACCTTTTTCCCAAGAAAGCGGAAAGTCGTTGCTAGAGGGAGTAACAGTAAATCATTTGGAAGGGCTTGTTGTGGTAAAGACAGTACAGCTTAAACAGTATCTCACTGTCTCTTGTACTGTGAGTAGTGACTATGAAATTCAGTGATTTTAAAATGAATATTTTCAATTATTTAATTTCGATATGGCGGGAATTACTTTGCATCATGATAATCGAGTTTATCTTCTTGGACATTACGCTCATGCGACCACTAGAAGTAAACTTTCATCTAATAAACAAGTATATTTCGATAGCATAGCTACAAATAAAGGAGTTTTTAATGGTAGCTAGCTGTGTTCTACTAGAACAATTCCTAGAAAGTAAGTGCCATATCCACATTTGAGTTGGTTCTTAGAGTTCAAGGAAAAATATGGAGTAATAAGCGGTCAATTGGTACCAATTTTTCAAAGGTTTCAACAGAAATAGCCCCAAATTAATCAAGAATATTTGAAGTGTGGGTTTGAAGACCCATATGTTAGCGACCACCTACAAAATGCTGGTGAAATTTTTCCACTTTATACAGCGTACTTTCGAAGATTCAGAGCGTCAACCCCGAGAAGATTATAGGGAGTTTCTGGAATTAGCATTCATACTGTTGATAGAAGTTCCTCCACCAGACATCTTTTCATGCTCCAGGAGCGATGCATTATGCCCGATGTAAGGCAAAAGCCATTTATACTTTAAAGATTTTTTTGATTCGGGATTAATTTCATTCAGCGGCTTCAAAATGAAAACATATATAAGATATTTCAATTTTTGTTATTAAAGTTTATTTAGAAGCTTGGTCCTTAGCACCACTGACTGGCAACTTCAGCTCCATACCAAGATTAGTGTTTTACTTCCACATCCAGTGGAAGTATAGTAACGCCAAAAAATTTTTTAATAATTTTTATTGTTCAAATAGGCTTAGAATGTCATGAAACGTCGAGATTTCAAGTTTGAGCGAAAAAAAAATTTTTGTCTGTCAGTCTGTAACTTTTTTTGTGCGCACGTTTACTCTGGAACCGTTTGAGATATTGCCTTGAAATTTGGTACACATATGTACTTAATGAGATCTAGAACTAGATTATATTTTCATCTTGTTCCGTCGAAGGGTTGGGGGGTAAACTGGGGTAAATTTTTTAGTAAATAGTTAAATCAAGCAGGTAAGAGTTCATAAAATTGATATTTAGTATAGACAAGAGAAGCTAAGGTCTCAAAAAAAATTTTGGCATTAGCCACCCTCATTACCACCCCCACCTCATTATTAAAGGGGATGAAAAAAAAAAATGTGATTTAGTGTGTGTACAAGAACCAGAAACCTCAAATTATTTTTTTACTTTATCCACCCCCCACTCCCACCCCCTGTCACCACCCCCACCCCACTACCGATGTGGGGTATCGTTTTATGGGTTTTTAGGGTAGAGGGTTTCAAATATTATATTATTAAAGTTCCATTAACAATTATTTCCACATACAAAATTTTTTCGTTGTGTGACTTGGATAGAAAATCGGGATGTGGAAGTAGTGATTCCTTGGGCAGCGGTTTTTTAAAAAAACTTCATGAATGTAAATCCACGGATGCGGGCTTGTCGCGAGCAACAGTACACAAATTTAAAAATCACGTATGGTACCTTGCTCTAGAGTTGCCTTATCTTAAGTACAGACAAAAGTTATTTGAAATGTTGTGATTTTGTAAAAAAAAAACTGAAAGTCGTCAAAGACGTGGCGGAACTAGGTGTTAAATTATTCAGCGATTACAAAAGCTTATTGACAAAAGACAACGAGCAAAAATAGTATGTGCTCCATGTAGTGTCTGATTATAGAAAACGATTCCCCGACTTAAAAAAAAGAAACTTTGTCCAACATGTAAGGGATTGATGTTTCCTTTTTAATTAAGTATATGGTATTCTGTGTTATTTTGTTATTTTTTTTTTTTAAATGTGTCGCAAGGAATTGATAAAAAATCGATTCAACCTGAGCGCGCATTAAAACCATAACAATTCTATTGTCTAAAAAGGGGGCGTTGCGGCACCCCTTAACGTAATCCGATCAAGCTAAAGTTTTACACAGAGTATTTTTTTATGGAATGGAACCATTCCGCAAAAAAATATCTAAATATGAAAAATAAGGGCCACCCTACATATCTATACATATTAAAATTTGACCTTCATATTAACAGATTTTGTTAACAAGTACGTAGTGAGCACATGGTAAAAATTTAAGACCAGAGTTGCCACAGAAATTTCAGTTTCAATTTCCCCGACTTTCCCTGACCAATTTTCCCTGGCTCTCGATTTAAAAAGGTACAAGAAAAAAACTTAATGTTTTTTTCATACAGCCATGGCTGATACAAATCAAAACTAGTAACTTAAAGAACAACATCCTATAAATAGTACTATATAGACTAAATGCCAAAACTAAAAAATACAAGTTATTAATTTAACTTTTAATAAAGAAACAAAATACCAAACTTTTAAACTAAAAATATTCATCACACATTATTGTGCGCGGATGTTTATAAAACAATTTTTCCATGACTCTTAGATTTTTGCTGTTTTCCCCGGCTTTCGGCCTAAATCTCAAGTCTCTCCTGACTCTCCCTGACCAAAACTAAATTCTCTGATTTTCTAGGTCCGTGGCAACCCTGTTATCTCGTTTTTGAGTTAGAGACAGTTAAACCAAAGAATAATTCTGTGGCTTGGTGTTAAAAGGACCAATGTCAAAAATTTACAATTTGAGGAAATGAGGTTTAAATTTTTTATGGAAAATTATATTATTATTATTATTTGTGTAAGTTATTATGATAAAACGGCCAAAGTCTACTACATTTTCCTTAAAAACTTAAAATTCTGTCATTTATGAGAGTTTGACATTGGCCTTTTTTGCAAGATATAGGTCGCGTGCGCTGACGTCACAAATTCTGAGACCTTAGGAAAACAAACAGCTGTCATTAAGTGATATGCCGATTAAACGTGTTGTTTTAAAGTATATTTTTCCGTTTTTGTGATATTTTAAAACTTAATTTTGGATTATTTAACATCCACAACTATCCTTAATTATTGTATCTATGAAATTTTGTTCGTTAATATGGAGATAAGTTTATATTTTACGAAATCGTCTCATAATGTAGAGGAAATGTATGGAAAAAGTTGGTGTCATCGAATTAAATCGCTTATATTTTGAGAAATGATGACTTCAGTACAAATATTAGTGTATTTCATAATATTTCACAAAGGGATATTGTGAACTACTTGGTTTTTGTGAGAAATGCATAGACAAAAGGATGAGTTCAAGGCATTCAAAAATCTTGAAACTATTTGTGGTTGGGTGAAAGCAGTACTCTCCAAGAAATTTACAGGATAAAAGCTTTTTGCAAAGGTAAGAATTAGTTTCAATATATGCTTACCTAATTAAATATTGCTTAATGAATAATTGCTAACATACAAATTCATTTTCAGGTTATGTGCTCTTAGCGGTGCATCTTGAACAAAAATCATCGACTATTACTGATCCAGATGATCCTTCAGTACTCATTGTGACTGTGTTACTACTCTAGACAAAATTCGTTCACTACCCAGTTTTTCATTTCAATTTTTTTGCAGTAAACGGTGGCTATGGTCGAAGGGTTAACTTGTTATGAATTTTATAAAAAATACCACATACATTAAACAATGAAGGGCTGAAGTACTATGAACTACTTGAAATATGTAAGGAAGTGTACACAATTTCTTCCAGTGGTTGACCCCTTGCCTATATGATATACTTATAGATTGAACCATACAAACCATCGTAATTTGTGCAAGAACTTTTTCTTATCGTGTCTTGCTAATGTTATATAATATGTCTAGCATGTAGTTTATTATTTCATGTAGGTGGACCAATAGTTAAATATCCCTTGTATTTTATTAAATACGTATATCCACTTTTTATTGCTTTATCACTCGTATTATTGTTAGCAGTAAATTGAAATAGTCGATTATGTTGAACTTATATATACATGCATCTTTGCATCTAACTGAAAGTAAAACAAAATATACTTACTAAATATCAAACTTTATTATCCAACATTCCATTAGTACTCATAAGGAGAATCAACAAGAAACTTACAGGAGATGTAAAGAAAGATCTATATTGCAATAAAAAATAAATGATTATATTACACACTTACACTAATATCTAAGTAGTAAGTAACATTTGAAATTACATAATTCAAAGAACATTTATAGCTACAATTTGACACTTTTAAAGCCCATTCGGTCTTTATTTGTGTGTTCAATGACTGAAAGTGATCCTCACTTTCAGTCTTAGTTTCATCCAACACTGGGTGTTTAAACACCACACAATATACTTCAAAAGGACGTTTAGTTTCCAGATCAATCAATGACAGCAATACTTTGAATTTCCTTGATTTATGCACTTCATCAGATATCTTAATGTAGCCTGTGTATTTTCCTCTTGAGATGTACCTGATTTAAAACAATTTCTGCTATTGCACTTCGTTCTCCTTCTGCATCAGCTCTAGCCTCGCTCAACTAAAACTAAAACACAAGAAATGATTATTAAAAATGCTGATAAATCAATATAAAGTATTATTTTTTTACCATGAATTGTTTATTGTTTCCTTTAGCAGTAGTTATTATTATCACAAGCACTTTTAGTTTCACATTTGGGTTTTAAGTTGTATCCCATATTAACAGAGAACGCCAAACTGGATGGATCATCGTGGTCTTGAATTACGGCCGTCTTTCCTATAACATAAATCCACACTAAAAATCAAATTCTTAAATTAACAAGTAACAACTTACCATTAATAAAATGCTTGGAATACCCCAGTAAAATAATTCCTTTTAATTGCTTGGAATCATTTAATCCTAACCTCTTCTGGCTGGAAATCGACGTTATTTTATAAAAACTGATGTTGTCTCGGATTGCGTCACTGCCACAATTAATAATACAACAAAAATTTGCCATTTTGTGTGATATAATGTCCAAAAAAACTCTAATATTATGAAAACTTTCAATTCTTATGTTGTCAGTTACCATTTGACAGCAATGACAGCGGTTTGTTTTCCTAAGGTCTCAGCTCTGTGACGTCACGCGCACACGACCTATAATCTGAACGAATGTAGTTCGTTGGTGTCAATAAGTCATTTTAAAGAAAAAGTGACATTGGCCCTTTTAGCACCAAGCCACAGAATTGTTTTAATTATCTTACAATTTTTTCATGCTTTCGCCTCTCTTCTGTCTTGACCAAACAAGAGTCATAATTTTTTATTCTATCGAGGAATAAGCCCTTGAACACTTCGGTTAGGGTGACATTACTTAATTTGTACCTCAAAAAAATTTTGATGCACTAGTTGTACCAGCTGGTGATGTCACAGTGGAGACTCCAGTAAGGAGATTTCTGCGAGAAACATACCTCACTTTCAGAGCATCATGGTTCTTTACTGAACCTATTTATAAATGATATGCAATAACATTAACCGAATCAATACTCAGTTGTTAAAAATATCAGATCTGCATGCAATGGACTAAAGATGTAAATTTAAATAAATGAAATCATACCGTTACTGTAACGAAGAACTCTTTGTTTTCAATATTCATATCAGGACCTGTAATAGATGTTTCTGGCAGGGTAATGGCATCTTCTGGAACAACAAATCCACATTTTCGAAAGGAAATTTTCACATGCCATGGTTTTAAAATCCAAGGAGTATCCTTATTCATTACAACAGATAACAAAATATGTGACATTATTTTTGCGGTCTAAAATAAATAATAAATTTTAAATCTCTCGTTACCCTTCTCAGGTTAATATGTCACAGATACTCACAATTAAAGCATTGGCTGAACTAGCACGTTCACCTTCATTTGCTTTGCTATAGTCCTTATATTTTTCTAAGTTTTCTGGACTTACATACACAGCTAATCCTGGCAATAACAATTTGTTGTAAGCAAAGTTTGATCGTACTGATACTTTGTCGCCGATATTTCCAACACCTTCCACGTGAGTTTTTAAAATAACATCGATATTTGGTTGTCGTTCTGCATTTGTTGCCTTTACTAAATCATAAACATAATGTCTGCTTCTCAACGTCTTTGGTTTCTCGCCTTTTCTATGAAGTTGTGGTGGTGTTCTTCGTTTTAATATATAAGTTGTCTAAAACAAAATAAATGAAAAAGTATAATTTAACTGACGGTTCTTTTACCTACTCTTAGCTGCTGTTGCAAAAATTTTGTAGCCGAAAAAAGTTCAAGTTGAGATTTAATTGGAGACGTTAACATAATTCCTAAAGATTTCCACATTATTTTGTTCATAATAAATTCAAATTATGAATAACTTCGAACTGATATACTTAACCTACAAAATTTGACAACTGAAACAAAATAGAAAATATCTTATTATAGATAACTTTCGGCATTGTCTAAACCGAGATTACCATGAAGGAAATAGATTATAGGTGGCAGGATTAACAACATTTATTATAATTACCGTTGAGTGAAAAGTACTGAAATTCGGTTCCACAGAGGAAATGTCTTTTCTGTTATATACATAATAATTTAACTCTGTAGCAAATTGCAATTTTAATTTTAATATGTGATTTTAATTAGTTCATAAATTTGGTATAACTGAAATTTTGCATGAAAATAATGTAATATTCTATGACTAGTTTCATGAATATGACACTCTTCTACTCTTCTGTGGTTTAGGCATTGAATAACAGAGGGCAATAAGCCAAATTGAAATATTCAGTAAGAAATTACATGAGGGACAGGCAAGTTTCTTCATTTCTTACTGAATACCGTTGATTAAATTTAATTAAGAGAAAATGTTAATTTATTCAAAAAGGAAGATTTTTGAATAGATCTCCTTTTAAAAACTATTCAAATTCTAATGATTGAAGAACTTACTGCTGCTATCTATCGGTTGAAGGTAATTTTAGTAGAAGTGTATTTTTAGATGCGGTTTTTCATTAGAGAGCTGATTAAAAGGGGGAGCCATAGGCTTCATAATGTATTAAAACCACGACAGAAATAACATGATAAAAATTGTATAGTCTACAAATCTTGAAAAATTGTAATAGTTAGAAATCATTCCCATATTTAATGGGCCAGTAGACAATAACGAAAACGACAATATTAATAATATAGTATTATAGTATGACTCTCCAAAATGTTATAAATAGAATTTCAAGGTAATTTTACCGACTATTATTGGTTTTATGTTTTATTGCAAAATGAATATGCTTAAAATCAGAGTGGATTTAAAATAAGGTAGTTTTCAGGATATCTTCGTGACGTAATAGCGTAATAACCTCTAAAACAGGGGCATTTTACATTTGACAGTAACTAGCTACGTTGCCACATTTCTAAAATAGAATTTGCACTACTGCACTGTCTGCAATAAATTTTTTATATTAATTTATAACACTGTTTCAAATACCCAGCAAGTAAATATTTTATATATTTCAAGGCTGATTGATAACCTGCTCATACAGAATTGTAATAGTACAGAGGATTCCGTATAGCAGCGCAGAATTACACTATTTATCGAAATATGGCAACGTAGCACCCCAAGTAGCACAATTAATTCCTCAAGATATCCCGAGGATAAAAATTTAGGAATTAGTAAATATCTTCTAGAGGTCTGTAACAGTTCCCTAAGACGGGCAAATGTCAGCATATCAGTATTAAATAGTACTTCCCATGGTAATCGAAAAAAGCTATTAGTATAGAATCCTGTGAGCAACCTTTTGCATACCCATAGAATTCCCATAGTAATCTTTAGGATATCTTATCGCTTGCCAATATAAATGGTCCCGAGGACATCTTTATAGGATTTCTATTAGATGTACCGCATCGATCCTGCAAACAGATTTAATTCCTGTAGTAATCTTTCGGGTATTTTATCGCTTACCAATATAAACGGTACTGAAAACATCTTTATAGGATTTCTATTAGATGTACCAACACACACTTCTTATAGAATTGCCAGCGGCAGCTCGTGAAATGTTGGTTATTCAAAATCTCAGTATGAGACACATCAGGCCCAAACCAAACCATAGATTAGAGATCGTTATAAGATTCATCCTAATAAATCGATGATCCCTGAGAGAATTTCAACGTTGCAGTAATGTTATTAATGTTCTATAAATTCATGAGTATAAGATAATGCATGACTGATTATCGTCAGTGGTTTGTACGTGGCGTCATCTAGGAATAATTTCTGTAACAAGCTACGTGGTAAGCAAACAAATTTTATGCATTAAAGGAATTTCTTCTTGCGATTTCTATAGGAGTTCTATTAGCGATAATAATAATATTTCCATTTCAATACTTTATTTGATCTCTGTAATACATAGAAAATTGAGCTGTATGGTAATTCCCTTTTAAAACTTCTAGAAGATGTCTACAAGTATTCTGTTAAGGATAATAATACTATTTCCCTTTAATACTTTATTTGATTTCTATAATACTTAGAAAATTGAGCTGTATGGTAATTCCCTTTTAGAACATCTAGTAGATATCTGTGAGTTAACAAAAGTTGAAATTCCTATATAATGCCCAGTTTACATTTCCCCAGCGCATAAAAGTTGAGCACATATCAAGATTTCTCATTTTGATTTCGGAAGGACTTCTAGAGTATATAAATACAAGATATACTCGCGGGCAGTAAATAGAACTTCTTAAAGATATCTTAAAGAATTCTGTGCTACTTGGGACTCGTTTCTCTGTTCAAGCACACATTAGAATCTGCTGATTACGCTATTACGTCATAGCCAATAGAATAACCCGAAAATTGGCAGCAATGTCTAACCGTTTAAACACAGTTTAAACTTTTTTTTACTATAAAGCATTATTTAAAAAACACTGCCCAAGGAATCACTACTTCCAACATTCAAGTCTCTTACAATGAAAATATTATATTTGCACTCCACTATGTGGAGATAATCGTTTATGGAACTTTAATAGTATAATATTTAAAATCATGTAGCCCAAAAACACATAAAATTATATGCTTCATCGGTAATGGGGGTGGGATGGTGGTGAGGGTGAATGAATGTGAAAAAAATTCTTGATGCTTTGGCTCTTGTACACACAATAAATCACACTATTTTTTCACCACCTTTAATAATGGGGTGGGGGTGGTAATGGGGTTGGCTAATGCCAAAATTTTTTTTGAGACCTTAGCTCCTCTTATATTTACTAAATACCATATTTCATGGATCCTTACTTGCTTGATCTACCTATTTACCCCCATTTACCCTTCAACTCTGCAACGGAATAAGATCAAAATATAATCTAGTTCCAGATCTCGTTAAAATACATATGTGTGCCATATTTTAAGTCAATATCTTAAACGGTTCCAGAGTAATCGTGAGTACCAAAAAGATACAAAACCAACAGACAGACCGACGTGAGAGACAAATTTATTTTGCTCAAACTTAAAATACGTTTCATGACATTCTAAGCCTATTTAAACAATGAAAATTTCCAATTTTTTTTGCGTTAGTATACTTCAACTGGATGTGGAAGTGATACGCAGAAAATGGTATGACAAAGGTATAAAAAATCGTCGTGTGCCGTAAACTACACGATATAAGTAAAGCCTCTACTTCAAGCATTTTCTTCGAGGAAACCTACTACGAATCCATACTACTCAAGGTAACCCACTGTGGATCCAATTTGCTCGAGGAAACCTACTGCGCATCCATACCACTTGAGGTAACCTACTGCGCATCTATAGCACTCGAGAAAAGCCACTGCGCATCCATACTACTCGTGGTAACCTACTGCGCATCCACAATACTTAAAGCAACCAACTGCGCATCCATACTACTTTAGGTAACCTACTGCGACCTATAATACTCGAGAAAAGTCACTGCGCATCCATAATGCTCGGGGAAACCTACTGCGCATCCATACTACTCGAGGCAACTTTAACAACATAATATTTGAAATCGTCTTCCCCAAAAACCTATAAAACGATATGCCACATCGGTAGTGGCCCAATGAACAATTTTCCTCACCTAAAGTAATTGACTACTTTCATAAGTAGTTTATTAAGGTTGTGAGTTTATATTTGTGGTTTATAAGATTACTAAATGGTTGCCAAGTTCTATAGCAGGTATTTAAAATTACTAAAAGATGTTAGGACCTTAAGTTTTATAAAATAGCAACAGAAATATTTCCACCACAGACTTATATAACTTTTTGGAACTGTTACCATTGTTTATATAAAGAGGTTTTATAAAAGTTGCAGTAACAAATTTATAAAACTAATAGTGTTCAGTTCTTATATAGGCAATTGCTACAATGATTATAAAACTTCCTGAAACACGCTGGAAGCCATTCATAAATACGTACATTGATTATCCGTTACCCCGTTGTTAGGACCTTCAAGCACTCCTGGAGCGAAAACCACTCATAGGATAGACTCAGTGCAATAGGAATTTTTGATCAGCATGACTTTAACTACAAAATAGCAAAGTTTCAGCCAACCTCACCAAAGCATGCCGAAACATGACATATACAGTGTGTCCCAGGATTGATGGAACCGAAAATTTTGGAATTTTGGAATGGTATTTGGGGATTGAGTCCTGCTTGTTGTAAAACTAAAGTATACCAAAAATGACTTGATTTGGTGTTCTACAGGGTGTTCTATAAGCAAAGTTGTAAAAATCACCACTAATAAAGTACCTTTATTTTTCAAAATATGAAAAAATTCCACTAAGAAAAGTTATTTAGAATGCAATTTTATACCTCTATACCAAATTTCAGGAATATAAAATTATTTTTTTGAAACTTTCCAACTCCCCCCCTCCCGCCCCACTCCAAAGGGCGGGGGTGGGGGGGTCGCGTTTGGTATCATTGATAACCCTTTTAAAATTATTAAGGACATGTTTTTTCTTTTCTGGATCCAATGTGTATTTCTCGAGATATTTGACAGTTTCCAAACTTTTTGGACACCCTGTATATTCTAGTGAATACACTTTTTACAGAATGTAAATATTTTTTAGTTGTCGAAAATATCCCAAGTAGCAAGGGTACGTTATAAAGGCGTCAAAATCTCTAATGATACTGGTCAGAAAGACGTCAGTGGACTAAAAATGACGACATACCGACGTCTCATAAATGACATTGTAATGACGTGCTACACATCATATTGTCGTCTTTTTTTCGGTGTTAAACTTATTTATATTTTATCGGCTTACAAACATTTTAAATCTGCATGTGAAATAAATGGTAGATGATGACGCCTTTTTAATGCTTTTCTACTCATCTATATTAATCTATAAAATTTGCTTGCTTACCATGTAGTTTGTAGCAGAACTTATTTCTAGATGGCGCCACATACACACCACTGACAATAATTAGTCATACTTTATCTTATACTCTTATGAAATTATAGAAAATAAATAACATAGATTGCAATGTTCAAATTCTTTCAGGGAACATCGATTTATTTGGATGGATCTTATAACAATCAGGTGTTAAGGATCATTTATCCTGTAGCTAGACTGAAGCCAGCATACTAGTTTTATGCTATCTGTTTAATGGGTTTAAGAACTCACTGGTTTTATGATGAAACCACTGGTTTTATCATGAAACCAGTGGGTGCTTATCCTATGAACTTTCCATTCATCTACATAGCGGCTCATCCTGTAACCCATCATATATTGGAAAATGGAGACCTCCTAGAGCCTGTTTAATGTCGTTTAATCAACGTAAATATAACCTGAAAAAGACGTCAAATTAACGTCTAACATAAGATGTCATTCATCTGAGATATTAGGAAATCATTTTCACGTTTCATTTACGTCATCTAACTCGTCATTTCTCGTCACTCATGACCATTTTTTCACGTCATTTTCAGGTGCCTTTGCTACCTGGGTATACATCTTATATATATTATCTATATTTTTTGATTTTATGGACCTGGCATCCTTAAACGTGCGTTAGTAACAGACATACTAATGACGTCATTTTTACATACAATGAACGACAAATTACGTCACCCCAGACATACTTAAGAAGTCACGTAATAAGTGGATAAGACGTCTCTGGGATGTGACAGATTTCCGTCATTTTCACGTCAATAATACGTAACACTTGACGTAAGTACTGACCAAATAGTGTCCAATGATTGACGTAATAATGACGTCTTTATGTTAGCTGGGATGATACCTGTGAGAAAGAAATTGAATAAATTTAAACGTCAAATTTGGGTAGTAAGTAATAAGTAAGTTGCAAGTAGTTCTGTGACAGTAGTTTATTGACATGGCTAATTTTACTTCCACGTCCAGTGGAAGTATAGTAACGACAAAAAAATTTTTAAAAAATTTTATTGTCCAAATAGGCTTAAAATGTCATGAAACGTCGAGATTTTAAGTTTGGGCGAAAAAAAAATTTCTGTCTGTCTGTCGGTCTGTCTGTCTGTCGGTCTGTCTGTCTGTCGGTCTGTCTGTCGGTCTGTCTGTCTGTCTGTAACTTTTTTTGTGCGCACGTTTACTCTGAAACCGTTTAAGATATTGACTTGAAATTTGGTACACATATGTACTTTAACGAGATCTAGAACTAGATTATATTTTCATATTGTTCCGTCGAAGGGTTGGGGGGTAAATTGGGGTAAATTTGGGGTAAATGGGTAAATGAAGCAGGTAAGAGTCCATGAAATTGGTATTTAGTATATACAAGAGAAGCTGAGGTCTCAAAAAAAATTTGGCATTAGCCACCCCCATTAACATCCCCACCTCCTTACTAAAGGGGATGAAAAAAAAATGTGATTTAGTGCATGTACAGGAACCAGAAACCTCAAAATATTTTTTTACTTCATCCACCCCCCCACTACCACCCCCCTATCACCACCCCCACCCCACTACCAATGTGGGGTGTCGTTTTATGGGTTTTTGGGGTAGAGGATTTCAAATATTATATTATTAAAGTTCCATAAATAATTATTTTCACATACAAAGTTTTTTCGTTGTGAGTGACTTGGACAGAGAATCTGGATGTGGAAGTAGTGATTCCTTGGGCAGCGGTTTTTCCTCTGGTGAATATGCCGACATGCAACTTATGTACGGACTTGCCGCCGGTAATGGATCGGAATCCAGACAGCTTTATAGGGAACACTTTCCTAACAGAATTATTCCAAACAGGAAAACTTTTGAACGAGTACGTCAAGTACGAGAAACAGGTAGATATCCATCTTAGCAATAAAAAAACAAAATAATAAAAATTAAGGAATAAATAACTTAAAAAAAATAATCCTATTAATTTTTAGGGAGCGTGGAACCGAAACGATGAGGTTGATGTGGTCTTAGAACTGTTCGTACAGTTGTACTAGAAGAAGCTGTATTAGATGCTGTTGTCGAAGACTCATCAATAAACGTTAGGAAGCTCTCAGCGCACACTTTGAAGTCGGTGGTTCACAGAATTTTGAAAGAACAGCTTCTCCATCCTTTCCACATCCAGAAAGTTCATGCAATGTCCCCGGATGACTACCCTGCTCGAGTTCAATATGCAGAATATGCTAATTGGTTCCTGCAAAAGCAACAGGAAAACCGCAAGTTTATTGATAGTGTTTTGTTCACGGATGAAGCAGGATTTCGCAGGGATGGTGTAATAAATTCTCACAATCTACATAGTTGGGACGATGAAAATCATGCAATTATTCAAACTCACCACCGACAAAAATTCCAAATTAACGTCTGGGCAAGAATAATTGAAAATTATTTGATAGGGCCATTTGTTTTGAAAAATCGGTTAAATGGGGAAAATTACTTGAGGTTTCTACAAGAAAATCTAGATGGTTTATTGGAAGATGTGCCATTAGCAACTATAAGAAACATGACGTACATGCATGATGGAGCTCCTCCTCATTTCAGCACCACAGTCAGGTTAGTGAACGTATTCTGAACAACTGTCCGTCTGTCCGTCCGTCACGTTTCTTGTAAGCACGATAACTCAAGAAAGAAACATCCGATTGTACTAAAATTTGGACAGTAAGTTAGTGTTAGCTAGGGGAAGAACCCTATTGTTCTCGAACGAAATCGATCGGTAAATAAAAATGTTATTAATGATTTAAATGTGAGATTTTTTTTTTGATTTTTATGTTTTTGTAAAAATTTACATTTTTTACATTTTTTTTACGTGTTAGGTAGTTCTTAAGCTTTTGACTCGGAATACAAGGTTCGAAACCCACATGGGGTATGGTATAGTTTTTTTTTATTTTTACTTTATTTTAAACTGAGTCTTTCATCAACTAAGTTCGTAGTATAAAATTAAAAATGTTTAAAACTAACATTATTTACAAAAAACTGCAAAGAGTATCCTATAGAATGTGTAACAATTATATAAAAAGTTTAGTAAACCGGCGAATAGTAGGTTTTTAACTTGTTATTATTATATTATGTGAGCGATTTATTTGACGAGTGTATGAAATTAATTTAATTTAAAAAAATTCTATATGAAATAAAAATAATTATTCTTCAATAATTGTGTATATAATTACAACTGCCGTTACATTTTAAAAATATAAAAAATAAAAACTAAGTAGCTAATATTTTGTCTCTGAACGCATTTTATGACTGCCCAATCCGCGCACACTACTTTTTGATATTTTTCGAAAACCAATTATCATAGAGTAATGTTTTTTTTTTGAGGTGAACTAAGAAGATAGCTCCTCAAAATGGGAGACATGATTTTTCGACAAAAGATATTTTACTTTAATTGGATTTTTTTATCCAAAAAATTTTCTATTTTTTCAAATTAAATTTTCACCACTTTCTTCTGAATAATGACCATACAGAAAAAATGGTAAATATTGAACAACTCTCGAAGAATAGAATTTTTCTTCTCATAGCAAAATCTGGCAGAAAGTGAAGTACTTATAGCCATTTTTCGAAGACCGTTTTTTTTTCAAAAAATTGAATCTATCAAAAAACAAGCTAAAAACGTACTCCTCGCCTATTCACTGATTTTTTTTTATATAATTGTTACACATTCTATAGAATACTCTTCGCAGTTTCTTGTAAATAATGTTAGTTTTAGACATTTTAAATTTTTTAGGACGAACTTAGTTGGTAAAAGACTCAGTGAAAAATAAAAAAACTATACCATACCCCATTTAGGTTTCGAACCCGGGACCCTTGGAACCCGAGTCATTAACCATTAACCATTAAAGTACTTTATTCAAATCTTATATGTACATATCAAGTAGAATTAATATATTTCAGTATCTCAAAAGTATGTAATTTACACATTATGTTAATTGTAAAGGCGTAACAAACGCGCGTTGGCGTGATGCGCCCGGACAGTGGCTGGTGGTGGCCGGAGATATTGCTCATTAATTCTTTGTTATTGTATATTTAAAAAAGGCAAGTTTTCTAGAGTAAAAGTGCATTTTGATTGTGTTGCCGTAGCTTCTGGTAATAGGCGAATATATGCTAGAGGAGGTATATGGCTCTGTGTTTCTAATACAGGAAAAGAAATCTGAAAAAACCTGCTTGAAATAATTACTTATCGTCCAAAAGATAAAAGTTTACATTTTTTATAGCAAAGTAGATAGATCCACTTTTTATAGCAAAATTTATATGAATAGAGATGTTGCATTAAGAGGATATGGTTTTAGTTGGTACGTGCAAATAAATACGTTTTATGTTTTCTGTTATCCTAGTACAGGATTCCTCAAAGGGGGGAACCCGAGTCAAAAGCGTAAGAACTACACCAACCACCTAATACGTAAAAAAATTCATATTTCTACATTATAAGAGACGAGCTAAAATCATATTTACACGGTTGTATATTACTTATGAAATGTATATTTGTAAAATATATAAATATTTAAATATTAAAATGAAATATCATTTCACCAGATTTCTATTCAATTACAAAAACATAAAAATCAAAAATGTTTTTTGCAAATTTAAATCATTAATAACATTTTTATTTACTGATCGACTTTGTTCAAAGATAATGAGGTTCTTCCTCTAATTAACACTAATTTATTGCCCAAATTTCAGTAAAATCGGATTTTTCTTTCTTGAGTTATCGTGCTTACAAGAAACGTGACGGACGGACGGACGGACGGACAGATGGACATTTTGAAAGTTGTCCAGAATTCGTTCACCAACAAAATGATATGAAATTTTTTTGTCTGAGAGCGATATTTACGGTTTAAGAAATGTGCCGATCAAATGCAATATACTCTTCGTTTTCGTATTTGCGAAGAGTATAATAATGCAGATATCGATCTGAAATTTTTATCAGATGTTCCCTCCTGTATAGCACATACATTAGTAAAATTTCAAAATTTTTTCTAAAATTGTGCTGAAAATAATTTTTTTTTAAAGATTTCGGTTTCTTTGAATATACTCCTGACCAAATAAAGCTTAATCTTAATGTTCGGGGGCTCATTTCATAGGTTTTTTTAATATCTACCTATAACTTTCCCATTTGAACTTTCCTCTCAGATTATTAGCCTTCTATTTAAACGCGAAAAACCGATTTTTCAACTTTACGACCCCCCACCCCCCCCCTTATCCGGTATGACGTTAGTTGGCATGCTATAAGGGCTTGTTGTGGATGTCCACCCCGTCAAATTAAAATAATAAAATCGTGGTTATGTATTTTCGCCATGTCAAATTACAATTCGATTGAACTATTCGTAAAACAAACTTTTATGCTCAAAATGGCAAACTGCCACCATTTTACTTTTTCAAATGAATATTACCTTCACGTGAAAAAGAAAATAAAATTGATAAATTGATAAACACACATAGTTTACGGACATCCAGTCCGTCATAATTATGGAAGAATTTAATAATTTATTCCAGCCACTATTAAATGTTTGCCCCTGCAAAAACGCCCATCTTTTGTTTAGCCTTAAGCTCCAAATTGCCGAGATGTGATTTTTATAGCGCAATTATATTCTCCTTCTATCCAGTATCCATCTTTGAAAGCTTAAATTAATTTTTAAATTCGGTGGCCTGGCTATAATAACGGGGCTCTTACAATGGCAGCCCGCTAGCATGGCATGCACATCGTTGCTGAAATTAGAATGGTGGTTTTTTATTGCTTTTTTCTTGTGTTCACGGGCATGGTCCGCAGCTCATCAATTACTGATGGAACTAATTATTTTTAAATTCATAAGGTACCTAACATCCTAACAAAAATGGGAAAATTATATTAAAGGTTACCTATTAAAATATAAATATTCAAGAAAAAAACCATTATTATATTTTGAACGAGAAACTAATAAATAGGGAACTTGCATCGAAATTAAATTTGAAAAATAATAACAGACGTAAGCTAATATTGAAAAATCCGTAATTTACAAAAAAACCGTGTCCAATTCCTTATATTAAATATATATTGACTATCAAGGCTTTTGAAGCATAAATATTCTTTTAAAATGACCCTTGAAGGTTTTGCAAAAGGACAATCGGACAATTTATCCACTGACAATATGCTATGCGGTGGCATTTTTTTTATAAAAAGCACGGAAAGTTTTTTTCTTGATGAAGTTCGCGGTGTTAAAGTTAGCTAGTAGGTATATGAGTTTATTTTGTTAGTGTTTTAAAAGTTAAATAAATCCGAGGATAATTCAGATGACTAAAAAATATTATTTAAACCTACTAGTATAGTAGTCTTCAAACTAGAAAAAATATTTTAGTATTAAGTATAAAAAAAACTAAAAAAGATTAGAAGTATGTTTATTTATTTCTTTCTGCTACTTGCGGACAGAATGTGTCTTGGACAAAGCAAAACGGAGTGCAAAACTTATGTTTTTTGTAATTTAGAACAAAATTTCTATTGAATTTGGTTAATATAAGTGTATTATGTACATGACCTATATATACAAAATGTTATTAATGTAGATTTTGTAAAAATTTTATATACTGTTTACAGATAATAAGATAAGATAATAAGATAATAATAATAAGATAATGGTTTAGTTTTGCATTAGGCACAAAATAGTGTATTATGCCATAAACACAAAATGAGGCTTATTTTGTACGAGTGTGAAAGTTTGCAGCACGGGCCGAAGGCGAGGACTGCAATTCATATGAGTGCAAAAATTGCCATTCTATAGTTTTTCTACGACAATCTACTACTCACGATTAACATTCAAAAGGCGCCGTGTAACGGCGTCTTAAATTGAGGGTGTCAATACGGTACGTAGTTCATTCAGATTTGTGACGCATTTGGTTGTATCCTTTGGTCCGTGCAAGTTTACCGACATCCGATGGATCGCGGCAGCACGCACCACGAACCGCGAATTAATAGCGAACCACCCCTGTCAGACGGCGTGTGGTTCGTGGTTCGTCGGACCAGGTTCGGCGAACCACGCGCAGGGTAACGGCGCCTTAACAAACATTGATAAAAAGAAATAGGTATGCAAATATCCGTAATATAACTATACAAATATTGACAGAAATATTGGTGATATATTCAAATATCCCGTCGCTAATGTCATATTCTTAAAGCCGCCGTCGCTCTAGTCATCGCCACAGCGGAGAGCCCTCCTAACACATAATGGTTCATAATGAAATGGTTGCTAGGCAACAAATGCAGTATGAATAATATGAATCATAAGGTCTCAGGTCCGCTATGCAATAGGATATTCTGTGCAAAATTTAGCCGTTTAAGATTGAATTTACGATGTTGAATGGACATATTTCGATGTTGTCGTAGAAAAATATGTTTGCCTTAATACAATACTAGCTTCAATTACTGAGGCTTTTTGAAACGTAAAATAAACATAAGAACGTAAACACACAAGGTATAACGTCACAGCGATTTCCGCGCCTATTGGCTCATTTGAAATGATTAGTTAGGCATTACAACTTTAATTATTTGTTAAAAATTATATTTTGCGACTTATGGGCTGATATTTAACTTAGCCTATTTTTCCATATAAATAAACATTCTAATTAAATAAAAAAAAACCGCTGCCTAAGGAATCACTACTTTCACATCCAGATTTTCTATCCAAGTCACTCACAACGAAAAAATTTTGCATGTGGAAATTGGAACTTTAATAATATAATATTTGAAATCCTCTACCCCAAAAACTCATAAAACGATACCCCACATCGGTAGTGGGGTGGGGGTGGTAGTGGGGGTGGATGAAGTAAAAAAATATTTTGAGGTTTCTGGTTCTTGTATACACACTAAATCGCAATTTTTTTTCGTCCCCTTTAATATTGGGGTGGGGGTGGCTAATGCCAAAGTTTTTTTTGAGACCTTAGCTTATCTTGTATATACTAAATGCCAATTTTATGGACTCTTACCTGCTTGATTTACCTATTTACCCCAAATTTACCCCAATTTACTCCCCAACTCTTAGACAGAACAAGATGAAAATATAATCTAGTTCTAGATCTTGTTAAAGTACATATGTGTACCAAATTTCAAGTCATTATCTCAAACGGCTCCAGTGTAAACATGCGCACAAAAAAGTTACAGACAGACAGACTGACAGACAGACAACATTTTTTTTCGCTCAAACTTAAAATCTCGACATTCTAAGCCTATTTGAACAATAAACATTTTTAAAAATTTTTTTGTCGCTACTATACTTCCACTGTATGTGGAAGTAAAAGTGCACATCCCGCAAGTTGTGTTATCCAATAAGTGCTATTCGTATAACATCAGTTTATTGGTCAAATTATTATTATTTTATAAATTTGTGATTAATTTTTTGTTGTAAACAATTTATAAATAGTGACATTTTTTTCATCGCACAGCGCCAGTTCTGCTTACTAAAAATGATCCACTTGGGATTCGTCTCTAGCGGCTTCATGAGTTCAGCAAGTCGGAGATCTTGTTGTAGAACATCCCAGAAGAGAAACATTGTTAAAAAGACAATTAGAGTATAACTAAACATATTTAAGGTATCAATGCCGAAGACTGGCACAAAAGGACTCACACACGTTCACAGAAAAGTAAGGCACAACGCGTGGCGCCCAAAAATTCACATTGTAAATATTTTGGGGGCCAGGCAAACAATTCAAAAGTACGTAAAAATTTCACTTTGTAAACATTTTTGTGGATGACAAGAAAAAAATATATAATAGTATATTATGCAACGACAATTTAATGATAACTCGCATTCATTATTACATTCGCCTACGGCTCATGTCATAATTCTCATGCTCGTATCTTAATTGCCATTAAAAGCGAGTTCTATGACCAGTCATAATGAAATTGAAAATTAAGACTTTATTTCTGAAATTGCTAGGTAAACATGATATGATAAATGACTTATCAAAATTAATACATTCTAGATATGTCAGATGTTCAAGGCAATAGTTGATATTGACAGAATATTGCTGTCTGTCGCGTTTCTATTGGTTATAAACTTGTATCTTAATGGAAAATCTGTATCTTAATAAATCTCATTAAAGTACAGGTAGGGAATGTTTAATAGACGAATTAAAGCAAGAGAGTAGAAATATATATATATTTAAGAAGTACGCCAAAAGTGCACAAGGAGCCCAATTCAAAAGTACGCCAAAATTCACTTCGTTCACCGATGACCGAAAACCAAAGTGCCTTAATAATCTTCTGAGGAAGTTGTTCGAGCCTTTTTACCAATCGATTGTTATTGAACGCTCTCTATTAACGTCCTCTATAAGACGCATCGTCCTTGCCCTGCTTGGGGAGGCGATTCAAATAAAATTTTTCATATTTTCTTTAGATATAATTACATATTATCATCTGTATTCTTTGGGTCAACCAATAAATGGTATTATTTGAACTGTTGCATTTTACTGATTGAATGATTAACTTAAGTCTTTTCCCTTGAGGGCTTTGTTGTGTTAAGTCGTAGTTGAATATCGGGCGTCCCCCGAACCTGCAAGTTTGTAATTTAATACACCCAACGGATCGCGAAAGCTCGAGAGGAATTTTCTATAAAAATGATTAAGAGATCTCTAAGCTACCCTGTTAGAAATATAAGCTAAAGTCTATAAACAAAAAAGCCAAATTGGGAGAAAAGGCAGCTAGCAATCTATGGCAAGTACAGCTTTTATCTTTCTCGGCTATCAAACATCTCTTAAACATATTGAACTCGACTGGGAGTGGAAACAACCACACATAATCAAGTGGGAACGCGACTGGCGCCCATAATTGATAAATTAGTGTCGCGCCCATCAGACGTTGTATGTTCTTCTACAATCTCATCCATTTAAAGTTTGAGAACAGGTTGAGGTCATTTCGACCCCAATGCCTTTAATCAGTGTCGATTGAAGTTATTAGAGTATTACATAATAATAACAACAATGAAATTCATTTTAAACGATTAGTGTGAATGTTTTCCGAAAAATTTTATATTGGAGCCAACGAAACAGCTTTGTACCAAAAATATTAATTTCGCCAAAAAAGTTCGTCAGAATGAAACATCGTTGAAATTATACGTTCAAATTATTGTTTTGGGAAAATTTGTAGTAACAATATAATATTTAAAAATATATTTGAAGAATTAAGGCGTAAATACAGTGAATTTTATTATTCGAACTGAGCAACCAGATAATTATAACTTCTTCAAATAACATTTTTCGATATCCCAATAATAAGGGTAGATTATTCTTGAATCAACTTTTTAATTTTTCGATCTAAGCTCCCTGACTAACGCGAATTTGTGTGGCAAAATTTTTGTTTGAGGCCATGCACTAACTTTTTTCTAGAATACAATTTTAATGAAAGTTGATAACTTAGTTTCCCACATGGTGTAGATTTTCTGACATGAATATGAGTTTTTAAGTCTTAAGTCCTTCAAGAGAAGTTCTCTGAAATTTTGCTTCTCACGAAATATAACGTATTTTTGGTGTATAATCCCAGATAGCACAAATACGTACTGAAAACGTCCCACGGATGTTTTCTTAAGACGTTAGTATGTCCTAGAGACGTCCAAATTCGGTCCCAAAATCTCCGTAGGACGTACCAGGGACGCCCAATGTTACCAAATCATCTGTCCCAGAACGTCCGTTCTAGACCCAAGAAAGATCTTCAAGTTTCAAAAAGACCTTCATGGGATATATCGATTTTATAAGCAATTAACCTTTATTAAAAAACCAACTGAAACTTTTTCGCAATTATTTTAACAAAAAAAAACCCGGAGTGAGTGGGGATCGAACCTCCGACCTTTTGACTCATAAGTCAACAATCAATCAATCAACAATTTATTAAGAGTTTTTATACATTTATGCGCCTCGCCAGAACCTGGTCCGGAGCCAGCCAGACAACTACGTCGCACAGCGTCGTGGTGATGTAGGGCTGGGTGGAGCAGGTCCGGTTTGGCTTAACAACAGATAATATATAGGTTAGTGGCAGGAGCACTAACCTCCTGTCTGCCGCAGGCGGACTTAAAAACTAAATTAGTCATTAAAAATGTGTCCACAAGGACCTAAAACTAATTAAAAGAAAAACACTATAAAACTATCACTCACTAGACGAAGCACTTATTTAATTTTGGTTGCTGGCACGGGAAAACAGAACTCAACGAAAAAACCCGTTAGAAGCAATTCCACCCTGGTGGTCTTCTTGCCGCCAGGAAAATGTCGTGGAAATTTAAAAGATATGGTACGAAATATTTTGGTTTTGAAAATGAATTGGTCAAGATAGAATTTAGAAACAAAAAGGACAAAATAACAAAAAGGATAAAAACAAATAGAACGTATAAAGGGAATGGAGAAAGTTGATTATAGGTTTTAGTAAAGGTTAAAAGTGGGGAAATAAGAAGTTGTCGTATAAGAGAGGTTGCCGGAAGATAGGCAACGCCTGGTATGGTAGGGGGTGCCGAATATCGAAAATGATTGCATTATGCTGTCTGATTCGTAAGTCAACGCCTTAGTCACTCGACCACTGAACGGCTTTCTATAGTTGGAAGTACCAAGTCAGCAACACGGCTGTGATTTATTATGTTATCATTAATCTTTCATTTTCATCTAATTTTATTAAGGGAATTCGATACCTGCACAAATAAACTGCCGGATATTGGACTAATATTTAATTAAGGTTTCATATTTAAAACTAAACTCGGTCATTTTTATTCGTGGAAATTATTATTTCATGCAAAGAATAATCCATTTGGATATAAAATGTACTATTTTCCAAATCCAGAGAATATGAAAATGACAGGGGGCCTAATGTGGACGTACTAAAGACGTACATTCTTTGACTTCCCAAGGACTTACCGCTATGGACGTCTTAAGGACGTCCATATTAGGTCTAAGACGTTCAGACCATATGAGGATCAAAACTGGACGTCTTTGGGACGTCGTGTGCTATGTGGGATCAGTCTTGATCAGTTTTGAATCATGAAGAGTTGTCCCTTCTGCGTCGATTTCACTTATATTCAAATAAGGTTTTATTTTGGAATTGCCATATTTAAAATTTAAAATATTTGGCGGTTATCTTTTGAAATCCGAATATTTGTACGAGCTCAAATACTTTTAAAAAAGGAAAAATCACTGATTATTGCGCTTAGGAACTCTTTTTTTACGCTTGGGGTATAAAAAGTTTCATTGAAACTACATTACCTAGGGATTTATTATTTAGTAAGACTCACGAAGTTTTAATAAAAAAGTAATGTATCCAAAACATTGCCAACTAAAGTTACACTATAATAGTACTTAAGGTAATAAGTTCTGAAATTGCAACTTTTCAGGAGGCGTAGGCAAATTTCGGGTAGACGCCGAATGCATATTTGCTGAAACAACTTAACACGATACTATTCGTCGAATTATTGAATTTTCGATATAATTGTTGAACATGCCATACTATCTCCCTACAGTTTTTTGAAGATACGTTAGTCAGTGTCAAACATACATTCACGTTTGTAAATTAAGTTGGAAATTCTAACGTTGGTAACTTGGTGTCCCCAGAATACTCCTTAGGTAATTACAGTAAACCGACTTTTTCACAGATTTGTTGTTCTGTCCTTTCTCAATGTAGACGTTCATGTTTATTAATTTTGCAGAATTATAATTATATCAGAATTTTAACTGTTTAAACACCTCTGCCATTAAATTATTAACATCAATAAATATACAAGGTGTTTGGTAAAGCGATGGCGGCGCTGAACAGCGAGGTGCAGGTGGTCATTTGACATCTACAATTAGAATCTACTTATGACCAGAAATACATTCACCTCCTACAAATGCAAAGCCAGCTGAGGTACCAAAATATGCGGAAAAAATCAAAAAATCATATTAGGCATTTTTTGATCGGAAAATTTTGTTAATGAATCTTGTTCAGAATTGACCAAGAACCGTAACTCCAAAATTTAATCAAAATAAAAAAATTGAAAAATTGAAATTTTAAAAATTTAAAAAATAATTATTGAAAAAAAAAACCGCAAATTGCTTGACAACTACCTGGCAGCTTGGCTTTAATTTCAAACAAAATTGTCATAGTACAGTTTTATAAACAAAGAACCCATTAAAATAATATTTTCGGACATTATTTTAATAAAAATTTCAATATGTTTTTATTTCGATTAAATTTTGGACTTTGGTGATACATTCTCTTGGCGTAGTGGTTCAAGAAGACATGCTAATATTCATAAAAACCGTTCTTTTCAATGTAGTTTGTGTACTAAAACATTTAGTAGACGAGATAGCTCTAAAAGACACATGCAGATAGAACACAGAGAACGAGCGTCTAAGGTGTTACAAAAAGAAGATCAAATAGAAAACTTTGATAGAAAAAACGGAAAATATGTATCACAAATACGAGTGAATATTAGAATAAACCTAAATACTATTGGTTAACCGTCTACGTCTACGCTATAGTTTAAAAGTGACAGATAACAATATTGTAAGTAACGTAATACATATTGAATTGACGAAACATACCTATATGAAAAATGCTACAATTTTTTTTGCCGATTTGTACTTTTTAATTTTAAAAATCTACATTTTTCGTGATTTATGTAATTATTACATGTCAAGTTTAACTTTTGATATTCTAAAATGTTTTTTCTTTATTCCAAATAAATAAACTTGCGAAATAAAAATAATTTAAAGGTTTCTATTGGTTGTCAAAAAATAAAAAATACATTTAAAAACAAAAAAATGTAATGGTAACTAAAGGCGTCGAATTTCAAAGGCTTATAAGAGTTTTTTAAAAGTCATCTAGATGTAGACAATTATTTTGAAAACTTATCTGTTTTATCCTCTCTTATTGGTATTATCAATCACATCATCAAGTTCTATCAGTTACTGAAAAAAGACAAAAGAACATCAATCGGCAATAACATTTCATTTTATCAATAATTGAATATGTGGAATTTTTCAAAAACTTAATTTCAAAGGTTACAAAATTATCGTTTTTAAAGGCGGTTCAATTAAAAAAAACGCTCTTTATTGGTTTTCTATTTAGCTCCTACACAGTTAAAAAAATTATTTGTCGTTTTAATTTTTTAAGACTCGTCAGAGAATCCTAAAATCTTCATATACAAAATTCATGTAATTCTGCTAAAATTTTGCACTTATGGCAGCCATATTGGATTCGCCATTTTGGCAGTTTTAAATTTTGAAATCAAATTAGATCAAATCAAATATAATATAATATTCGAAAATAACTATCAATTTAAATGCAATTCTGACACAATTTGAATTTTGCCTAATTTTTTCAGAGTGTCGGCCACTGTGCACTGGTCGTAGCTCGATGAGACCATTGCCAAGCAATAATATCCTGTAGTTTGAAAAAAATATTATTTTTATGAATAGATTTTTATTGGCTTTTACCAAATTTGCGATAAAAACACTCGTTTCCAATTTTTGCTTACCTTACGCTAGAAGTAGCTTGATTAAACCGTAGTGAAACCACCGTCGCACAGTGGTCAATTTGCCATATTTAGGAGGAAAATATTATTAACACTTTATTTCTAGCTATATTTTTGTTTAGAAGTATATTTTTGTTTAAATATGTTAAATTTATGATACGATGCATAAAAAATACATTCATAAATATATACAGGGTGAGTCAGTAGCATGGGGACAGTCAATATCTCCTCAACCGTTTGAAATTAGAAAAAATATCTCAGATAAATATTGTGGGAGATGAAGAGTGTAATATTCAAAAATTAGTTTCAAATCTACAGGGTGCTTCACAGAGCGGTAGCAAGCTAATGTCAGAATTTTTTTAAAGGAACACCCAATGGTAAAATCTGCAAAAGATGCATTTTCGTAAATTTGAGCGTCATTTCATTTTGAATGTTAGTCGAGACCATCTACTAATTTACAGGACTCTCAGAGTTGAACCCAATTCTACAGGGTGTTCTCCACGATGATTTAAATTTTTACATATTTAAACTATCATAATTCAATTTTTTCAAACCAGACACCTTGTATATTTCTATTTAATATGCCTCTGCAGTTAATCACCTATATGTTGATACTTTATAGTGACAACTTTTTTTCGACGATATCAAGAAAAAAAGTTATATATACACCGTTTTTCTTTAACTCTTTTATTGCTGCATGCGAACTTATATTTCGGAACTTTCTCAAAATTTACTCCCGCAATACTGTACGCGGAGAGGTCCTTCCAAGTTTTTTTATTACGGAAGCCACATTACGTTTATCACTTGCATGATATGCGGGTTGAGTTGCTAAGCTTAACTCTTTTGGAGTATGTTTCAATAATATTTGCACTTTTTTTCTTTTCGACTTTTGTCCACTACCACTAAAACTCTTTGACGGTTGACCTACTTTCGACCTAGAAGGCTCACATACATTTTCTTTATTAGTCTCATATTTTAATTCTCCATTTAACCAACCAGAGTGTCTTTTTTTAAACGAAGCCACATTAAATTTGCAAGACTGTCAGCGTTTAAGTAAATTACATAAGAATAGCTTAATAATTTGAATAAGTTCTTCATTTTCTCCTAACAACCCGCGCTAGTCTTCTTTCTCTTGTTCAATATATTCAATTATCCTGTGGACTGTCCTTACTGATGCTCCATCAGCTAACAATTTTTCATTCAGCAGCAATTCAAACAGGTAATTTCTCTTCACGGAAATGACAACATCTGAAGTAAACTTAAATATCTTCTAATAAAAGTACAAGAAAGTAAACTCTCAGTATATGTTCCAAAGTACAGAGACTGACTTACGATATACAACAGAAATTTCGGTGAAACTTCGTGAAATTTTTTTTAAAACTCAAATATAAGTGCGCAAATGCAGGCTTCCGCGAAATAAATCGGTAATACGGTTTTGCCCAAGAGGACACATACCTCGTGACATTTTTTCGATAGTTAAAGGCATGTATTAACAGCACACGACAACAGTTTTATAATATTGGATACAATAAACAACTTGGTTGGATGAATATTAGGGGTAAATTATCTGCCGCGGAACCACCCAATTACTATGTAACGTCACCATCTTGAACACGTGCGGCATAAACAAAATATTTTTTTGGTTTCTGATGGTCCGGTTATTCAGGTATCGACATATATATTAAGTTTAATTTTTGGATAAATTTTATTTTTGTAATATTTTCCTCCTAATATTGGCAAATTGACCATAGTGCGTCGCGTCAAAACAGTTTAGAAAAGATTTTATAGAAATCGCTCGACCAATCGACCAATCAAGAGTTATATTAGAACATACATATAAAAAAACACATATGTGACGAATTGAAAACCTCCTCGTCTTTTAAAGGTGAAAAAATATAAATACAATTTTCTGTGTTAAGCAATGAAATGTGAACATTTTCCAGGCTATAGGTTCCACCATACTGAACTGTGTATCTGAGGCGAAAATTGTTTGGAAGCTTTATTTAATTAGCCCCAGTATGAGTATCAGCAAGCAGCTAGCGCAGTCTTAACTTGCCTTTAAGCAATTAAATCTCTTTGCAGGCCGCATACGTAATGGGAAATTTATGCAAATTGCAAATACGTTCGGGACGCAAAATTAACAATTTTGGAGCGGCCAAGGGTGAAAGCGCGAGGTGGTGTCGCGACTCCACCCACAATTATGGGGAAATATTAACAATATCTTACCTCAAGTGACGTTATTGTAGTAATTAGTAATTGCAGTGTTGCGTATGTTTTTCAGAAAATAATTAAAAATGAACGTGGTTGCAGTTTACATCTGTACACCCGAGAAACAACTATTAAGGATAGGATTTTGCAGAGTGTGAGGGAAATATTCGTTTGTTTTCGATTTATTATAAATAATTAAAAATCCAAACATAGTATAATCTTTAAAACTGTTTTAAATAATTACTATTGTTTTAAGGAATATAACTATATATTTTTTATTGTGTATTTCTGTTGTACTTGAATATCGTAGTTTGTCAATAAAAATAGTTCCTAATTTCATTATTAGAGTATGACATTTAACCATGTATAAAATTTATGACTATTTTAAAGATTATACCATTTATGATTTTTTAAATATTTATAATAAACCGAAAATAAACGCATATTTCCCTCTCACTCTGCAAAATCCTAGCGTTAACGTATCAAACATCTACTTCTACTTTACCGTTTCCTTCATACTCCATTTCGCAGTTATGACGTGGATAAATGCAGGGGCGGCTCAAGGTAAATTTTTCACCCAGGCGAGAGCACTTTTTGGCGCCCCTCCCTAAGATAATCACGGACGTACTACGTACTAATGTCCAAGGATATCCCTTCGGATTCCCCGATCGCTATTTTTTAAGATAACACAAAATTGTCTCTCGAAATTTATGTGACTGATAGTGCATCCAAAAATAAAGGTAGGTATCCTCAATGAATAATAAGGAAATTATACCCCTTTAAAGGGGAACAATAAATGTCAGTTATAGCGACTCACTCACTCACTTTATCTGATTACTACGGAAGTCAGGAGTTTCTGTGGAGATGAAAAAACAAAAAAAGAAGATAACAAGAAATAAATATATTTTTATAAACATGAAATAAAATATAAAATATGTTATAAACAATTTCAATATACGTATATTTCCACGAAAATTTTATTTATTATAGCCTTTGCTATATCAGTTCTCCTGCAATATCTTCCGACTGCCTTAAAATATAAAATTCATATTTTAAATTAGATAATAGCTCATCTGGGCATCAGCTTACATAGTAACAGTTAAATCCCCTCTTCTGCTTAAGGTGTAGTTTTAGGGGGTGGCTTTTTTATTTTTTAAAATAGCACTAAAAGTTCTTGAAAAATAATTTTTCAGGTCATTAGAAATAAAAAAAGATATTGCATTTCGATAAACCATTCTGAAGCAATTTATGTTTACAACATTTTACTAATAATAACACAGGTCTACAAAAAAGTCTTGTCCTAAGGTTCTTATTTAATTTTTTTGAACTTTTTTTTTGACGTGCTGAAACCAATTTTTTCTATCGTGTTAGTTTTCCTGTACCACCCCCTTTTAGACCCCTAAAAAAAGGCCAGAAAAAGGTCTTGTTTGTCCTAAGGTTCTGATCCAACTTTTCTGAAGTATTTTGACGCAGTGAATCCAATTTTGAAGAAAAAAATTTTTTTCTTTCATATCAGTTTTTGTCTACCACCCTCCTTATCCCCTAAAGATGGAGGCGAAAAAGGTTTTGTCGTCGCCTTTTATCCCCTAAAAAAAGCAAGAAAAGGCCTTGTACCAAAGGCTCTGACCTAACTTTTCTGAAGTATTTTGACGTGCTGAAACCAATTTTGTACAAAAACAAATTAGGAGATAAAAGGGGGGTGGTGGTATAGGGAAACTGTCCCGACGGAAAAAAAATGTGTCCAAAATTGGCTTCAGCGTGTCAAAATGCTTAGAAAAATTTGATGAAAACCTTAGGACGAGACCTTTTTTTTTTTTGGCCCTTTTTAGAGGATGAAAGGAGGAATAGTACAGGAAAACTGACACGATAGAAAAAAATTTTTGTCCTATTAATTGGGTTCAGCGCCTCAAAATGCTTCAGAAGAGTTAGATGAGAACCTTAGGACAAGACCATTTTTTTTTTTGTAATTAATTTGTAATATAAAATTTTTTGTCTACACCATTTGAACGCTATTATAATGAGACGACCACCGAGACAAGTTTACTTAGAGGAAGGTTCCCTCTTTATTGTTTTAATATTTCATACAAAACAAATTGCCATTTATTTATTTAATTTATTTATAAACAGTAAATTACATAAGACATAGATATGAAATACATAATGTTGATATAACAATTTTCTGAGTACTCTTTTTCTAAACGAAAGAGCATGTTGCCGGCTTTTGTTTATGCAAAATCTTTAATGATCGACTCCGTGTCAGTCAATAATAGGGCGGGAAGCTTGAGGTATGAGTAGGAGTTATCTCATAGCTAAACAAAAATGCTTGTGTTACATTTTTGAATTATTTAGGCGCTTTTAGTGTTATTTCACTGTTCTGCATTATTAAAAAGAAAACTAATAAAAAGGGTACAAAAAAAAATTAGACAATTTTTGCCCTCGGTTTGGCGCCCCTCTGAGCCGACGCCCCGGGCAGCGCCCGGGTTTCCCGGCCCTTAAGCCACCCCTGGATAAATGGAATTAAATATTGCGACACAAACGATTTTAAATACACGGGTAAATAAATAGATCTGTCTCAACTATTTACTAATATTTTGAATGTATACAGTGTGTCCCCGAATGGAGTTGACAAGAGGAAAAACATCTCTATTATTGATTTTACGACGAAAAAGTCGTCAGATGTACCGGGTGTTAATAAATTAAGAAAACATCAAAATGTCTCTAGAGAGAAGTACCTTTATTTATTATTTTGGATAAAATGTTTATAAAACAAAGTTGTTTATAATCCAAAATAAAGCCTAAATATAAATTATGAAGCCTGCATTTTGACTTTTATGTTTTTATTGTGTTTATTTTTTTACTTTGAATTTATTAATATGAATAAGAATTCAAATTAAGAAACAGAGTGTGCTGTCGATAATATTGAACTGACAAACGTCATTGTGACATTGTGTAGAATATTACTATCTTACATCTGCATTTATTAGTGTTCTGTTGATCATTTAAAAAATGTTTACCAAACAAGAAAGAATTTATTTGATCAAATGTTATGGGATTGGAGACGTCTCTTATCGATATGCAATTTTCCACCAAAAGTTCCCTAACACAGCCCTATCGCACCAATCAATGCGCAAACTTGTAAAAAAATTCAATAAAACTGGATCTGTATTGGATGTCAAAAAACCCAAGAAAAAGTACAATGAAAACGATGCGGCAACACTTTTGGCAATCAATTCAGTAATAGAAAACCCGAAATTATTTTTACGGAAACGCTTACAAAGACTGGAAGTAAATAAAAGTCATTTACAGAGAATTTATGTGGAAAACAAAGTTCGACCGTTTAAACCAAGGTTCAGACATACACTTGAAAATGGAGATGAAGAGAAGCGATTGGATTTTTGTTTATGGATCGGTGAAAATTGCCTCGTAGATAGAAGTTTTCACAGAATGTTTTTTTACTGACGAAGCGACATTTTGTACCAATGGCCACGTTTCATCACAAAACAGTCGTTATTGGGCTTTTGAAAATCCAAACAATGTCATTCACAAACGAAGTCAACGTTATAAAAAAGTGAATGTATGGTGTCAAATTTTTTATGATCGAATCGTTGGTCCATATTTCTTAGAAGAAAATTCAAATCAGCATATTTATTTTGACCTTTTGGAAAACTATGTATTGCCATTTATAAACACTCTGCAACCGGAAGTAAGGCGTAACATTTTTTGGCAGCAAGACGGTTGCCAAGCTCATCCCTTAGTTTTGGTACGGCAGTGGTTGACAGATCACTTCGGAGCCAGATGGATGGGAAGATATGCTCCAATTAATTTTTCTGCAAGATCACCAGCCCCTTACACCAATGGATTTTTTTCTGTGAGGTGTTTTAAAACAGAAAGTTTATGCAGATAACCTGCCGCATGATCGAGAAACCTTAAAAGCACGAATACAAGACGCGGTGAATGAAGTGAAGGTACCAACCATTCGTAAGGTCTATGGTGAATTTATTAAAATGATGGAGAAATATGTTGAGGTTGGAGGAGGCTATGTTGAATAAACTGTTTTTCCACAATCGTTGAAGTTAATGTTATAATGTTATGTTAATGTTTGAAAAAAAAATGTAAGTTGACATAAATGTAAAAGTCAAAATTTAGACTTCATAATTTGTATTTAGGCTTTATTTTGGATTATAAACAACTTTGTTTTATAAACATTTTCTGCAAAATAATAAATAAAAGGTACTTCTCTCTTGAGGCATTTTGATGTTTTTTTAATTTATTAACACCCGGTATATCAGATGTACCATCTGATATAAAATTTTCATATGGTAAATTCATATTTTCGATAAGCAGAATTTTTTATAAAAAATGACTTTCCGTCTCAAAATCAATAATACAGATGTTTTTCCTCTTGTCAACTCCATCCGGGGGCACATTGTATATGGCGTGTAAAATAAAATGAAAAAAAAAAATTGAAAAAAATTGAACCGACTTGAAAAAGGGTAACTAAAAATTAAGAAATAAAATTTCGTCCAATCGCCTGGATAATTTAATCTTGATTTGAATTTCAAGTTCGCCAATTTATATTTTGCAAAAATTACAAAAATATGAAAATACGTAGTTTATTATTTCTTACTCAATATCCCTCTAACAGATATCGAACATAAATTTTAGCAAGGTATTCTTTCTACCTGTCCTTAGCTATAGTCAAAGGAAAAATTTTTTTCGCACGATATATTTTTTAAAGAGCCGAACATGTCGAACAAAAGTTGTCAAGAGCATCGTAAAATATAACATGTGACAAACCTTTTATTATTAAAGTTAGAAGGGTGGCCCATCGAAGTAAAGTGGGCTTTAAAGTTAAAAGAAATCTGTTTATTTGAAATTCTTTTTATGCGATTATTAGTTTTTCCGCACTAGAGATGGTAACAGAATGCGTTTTAACACTGCTGTTCTACCCCGCTACTTAATAAGTACAAAGCAGATATCACAGAATCATAATTATTATTCATCTTTTCTTACAGATCTCCACACCTGCTGTTAACGTAGTGGTCAGGGGCGGCTTAAGGGGCGGGCAACCACCCAGGGCGCCGGCTCGGAGGGGCGCCAAACTGAGGTCAAAAATTGTTTAATTCTTTAAGCAGCTTTTTTAATTTAATAATATTTAGTTTTTGTTGGAAAATAATAACAAATAATATCAGTATCTATATCAGTTAAAATGGTAATAATGCATAAGAGTCGAATAACATTAAAATTTACTAAAACAATGAAAAAACGCAACACAAACGTTTTTGTTTCTCGCTCTATGGTTGACTGTCATGGAGTCGACCATTAAATGTTTTGCATAAATGCAGGCCGGCAACGTGCACTTTTCATTCAGAATATTCAGAAAATTGTTACAACAACAATAGCTGTTTGTATTTCATATCTTACATAATTTACTGTTTATAAATAAATAAATGCCAATTTGTTTTGAGTAGAATATTAAAATAATAACGAGGAATCTTCCTCTAAGTACCCAAGCAGCATTCAAAGTGATGGGAACTGGCATCTGAGGCATCGGAACTTCAATATAGTAGGAATGACATAACTGTTACTAATTTTGCGACTTCAGGGTAATATTCACTTTATGGTATGCATTTGTAGTGACAATTATGTAGATTCTACTGAATTTAGGCATTACATAGTTATAACACTTTCAAGTAACTGCTGGAGAATCTGCAACGTCGCGGATACTACTCTGCATTACTTTGAAGCATCCTCAACTGCAAAGTGAAAATTGGTAGTAATGCCGACTGCACAGCTTTACCAAAGGACCACTTCAAAGTTGTCTAACTTATTAGTGACATCTCGAGTAAAAATTAGGTTATTTCTACGAACATAGGGGCTTTGAAGTTATTTTTACTATTCTCCACTAATTGAAAATGATTTAAAAGTTACATATACCTTGAAAATCTACTATAAAGTAATATTAACTTTTAAGACAATTTATATAATTATTGGCACTGAATAAAATGACGCCATCTGAAATGCTCAGTAAAAGCGAAATAAAGTTTATCGGCACTCATCCACGTTTTATAGAAAACTGAAGAAACAGTTAAACAGTAGTAGAAATAGTGATTCTTCAGAATATGATGCAAACATGAAAGATTATTTCGCCACAGCAAAACCATCATCTTTGGCAACAAGTGCAAAAGTGTTCCCATCAACATAAGGAGAAAAGTAATCGAAAACTATAACAGTCTGCAGTGATATTAGTGATACTGGACCTTGGACATATCATGTGTTCAAACTCAGTAAGTCATTAATTTGCTATTCGAATAACAGAGAGCGAAATATATAGTTTGCCCTCTCATTTCAGTCAGCTGAGCTGTTCCAAAAGTTAGTCATTTCTACTACTTGGTTACATCCCGTTTACGTAATAACCTAGTCCTCGACACGGTAACGGTAGAAGTATAGGAATAGTAACTTGCTACGTAATTATTATTCCCCATTTTGGTGACTGTTTAGTAGAAGGATGGTTCCCATTACGTAACAATCCTTAGTTCCGGAAACCTTTAAAGTTCCACTAATGGTAACTACTACGTAGAAGCTACTAAAATTGCTGCATGGGTAAACTTATGACGGGGGGTCCTCTCATTATAATAGCGTTTAGATGGTGTAGACAAAAGATTTTATGTCGGGATAGTGACAATTATTTCATATCCGTTTTTGCATACCAAATATTAGTTTAACTTCGTTTTTAAGCATTTGCCAAAAAAAGGGAGGTTGCCCTCCTTCCAGGCGCAGCGCGGTTGGGAATTTTTGGGATGGTGACAATCATTTCATATCTGTTTTTACATGCCAAATATTAGTTTAACTTCGTTTTTACGCATGTGCCAAAAAGAAAACTGAGGTTTTAAGTTCCACTGTGCTGTGTTATGTGTTTATTTGGTTCCCCCCTGATTGCCCCCCCCCCCCCCCACAACACATTCCTGCGTACCCGCCTGCGCAGGACACATCTGGACTGAAAACAAGCTTCAAGAAGAGAAAAAAGCCTAATAATGGAGTGAGACCCGTCAACAAAAGAGTTGGACCAGCGGAGAGGAACACAAAATAGATGAATACTCCCTAAGAACAATGAACAAATTGAAGTACCAGAATCAGAAACAGAGGAATCAGAAGGCTCAGAAGAAGAAGATCTATAGAAGCAGAAAAACAAAAATAGGAGCACAAACAGCAGCGACACAACGCGGCAACATATATCACAAGACCCAGAAGAGGCAGAACCAAAAATACAAAAAAAGGGAACTTAAACGCTCCCTCACGACACAATGCGGTAACGCATCTCACAAATATCTACACCTCCCATCCCACAGTCCTTTACCATGCGCCATGTGACACTCGCTGCTGGCAATAAGCATGACCCTAGTCCAACCCAGCGTGGACGTAGCAGGCCCAGCTGTACAATCCTTGGGAGTAGCAGAAATGACTACCGCACCCTGGTAAATCAATCAATCAATCAAATCACAAATAAATTATTATCAATAAAATATTGTAAATGCACATTGATGTGTAAACATAAATTACTTGAGAATGGTTTATCGAAACGCAATAAGAATGTCTTTTTTATCTCTAATGATCTGAAAATTATTTTTTACAAGATTTTTTTTTTTTGACTGATACTATGTAAACTGATGTCCAGAAGGGCTATATCTAAACTTAAAATATGAATTTTATATTTTAAGGCGGTCGGAAGATATTCCAGAAAAACTGATATTTATTGTTCCACAAAAGGGGATAATTTCCTTATCATACATTTAGATTACCTTTATTTTTGGATGTACTATCAGCCGATTATAAATATCGAGAGACAATTTTGAGCCACCATGTATATTACGTTACTCCATGTGTTAAGTTAAAAAGTAATGATCGCGGAGTCCGAAAGGATATCGCCAAAAAGTGCTCCCGCCCGGGTGAAAAATTTACCTTGAGCCGCCCCTGGTAGTGGTTGTGGCTATTACAGATAGTCATCAAATATTTTCCTCCCGTTTTTATTATCCGGAGTCAGAATTGCTCCATCACCCACCATATTTTTCGTAAGCCGTGAAAATAACCTAAAAAAAACCTCATAATTTAGGTCATTTTCGGGATTTACTAAAAATTGGTGATGATGGAGTTCGAATTCAGCACAAATACATGAGGTTGCCCAATAGAGTCCCAGAAACAGACCACTTTTCACTTTTTTATGTCTGTAATGTATTTGCATACGCGGTTTTCTATAAAATGGCGGAGGATCCGGTGATATTCATTTATTACACAGGCACACACACACAAAAAAAATGTCTAGAACTTCAATTATGAGTTTTTTTTCTCAGGTTATTTTCGCGACTTACAAAAATATGATGGGTGATGGAGCAATTCTGACTCCGGATTCGAATTTAGCGCGTCAAAATACATAAAGATAAGTTGGTCTAGTCAAAAGAACACATCAGTTTTTTTTTAATATTGTGTGACTGTGTAATTAATAATGGAATTTAAACAAAATAATTGGTGTGCTTTTTCAAGAAATTAACTTTTTGGGAAGCAAAATTATTCCATCCCCAATGTATTCTATGTATATCTCGAGCAGGCATAGTTAACTTACTGATACCAAGCGGAACTCCGTGATGCAGGCGCTGGGCATTTTAACAATTATTTTACCGTTAAACTAAACAGCTACAGAAAGAAATATAGATTACAAAAACTTCCTTGATCTTTAAAGGTCACTTTTTGCCTCTCAACCAGCCAGTCATATAGTATAATATGTATGACTCAGAGTAGAATGCTCTTTTTGTGTTTCACCCAGTTTGCATGTTCGCAAATATTTGAACTCAACTCAACATTTTATACTTTTATACTAAATCCATAAGATGAGGATACCGATAAGCGAGAGTGTCAAGCGACATATGCAATAGATCGACGTTGATTTGATAAGCCTGCGTACAATTTTACGTAAGAATTTGTTTTTCGTTTTTGTATACCCTTTATAGACCAGGCAAATCTCAGTGTAAAAAGGGTTTGGCGTGAACTATTTGGGAACAGTTATGTTTATCGCAATGGATAGCTTTATTAATGTAGGATAAGTACATAAAGTCGCAAAAAATCCCGACGTGAGCTAAAACCGCCATTTAGGAAAAATGACCGCCAGAGACATTTTATTTAAAATCATATATCTTAGTAACCGTTGTTCCGATTTTATATTATTTTTTTGTTCCATTCCTCACTTCACATTTTATAGAAAGTATGATTATATATTTTACGATAAATTAAACGATAAACTTAGGAAATTAAAAAATAATTTAAATATTACGGAAATTTAAACTTTTGTAAACTCGAGATGTTTGTACTGAAATTTCTAGTCAATTTTTGAAGAAATAGTTTTAATAAAAGTTCTAGAGCACACGATTAGCTTTCATTTGTTTTTTGGCCGATATTACTAACTCAAATATTAACGTAGTAATAGTTATTATACTCTTCGCAAAAACGAAGAGTATTTGATCGGCACATTTCTAAAATCGTACATATCGCTCGTAGAGAAAAATTTCTCATATCATTGTGTTAGTGAACGAATTCTGAACAACTTTCAAAATGTCCGTCTGTCCGTCCGTCCGTCACGTTTTTGTAAGCATCATAACTTAAGAAAGAAAAGTCCGATTGTATTGAAATTTGGAAAGTAAGTTAGTGTTAGCTAGAGGAAGAACCCTATTGTTTTGAAGAAAATCGATCAGTAAATAAAAAAGTTATTAATCATTTAATTTAAAAAAATAAATTCTCTTAATTTTTGCCGCTTATATTTAAATAGAAATTTTGCGAAATGTTATCTCCATAAACTTTTGCCTTGCAATCCAAAGATCGTGTGTTCGAATCCCACACAGGTTGGATATTTTTTTTTCATTTTTTTTCATATAATTTTTTTCACAACAAAGATGGTATCACAAAATTTAGGATGTCCAAAAACTAACATTATTTACAAGAAAACTGCGAAGAGTATTCTATAGAATGTGTAACAATTATATAAAAAGTTCAGTAAATTGGCGAAGAGTACGTTTTTAGCTTGTTTATATTTAAAATTGTAATAATTTTTAATATGTAGGTACATTAAGGTATAAAGGGGGTCCAGTCAGTGTTCTCTCGGAAGATTGTGCAAGACGGCTAACTTTATAAAAAAACTTTCTTAACAAAACTTTCAATGTTTCGTCTCCACTACAACTTAAAATTATTTTCAATTATACAAGGTGTCACAAAAACGAGTCACACAAGAAAGTATAATTTTTTTAAATAGAACAGTCTGTATTTCCTTAACGCCAGTTAAGCCTCCAAGGGCCCTGTATTACACCCTAAAATATTTTGCCAAGTTATTTTTTTCTGTTTTTTTTTGGGCAGTTTACAAACATTTTTGACTGGCATATCTCCGCGATTTATTAATCGTTATTTTTAAAAATGTGAGATGTTTGAAAATGATGTATATACTGAAAAACATTTTTGAAATAAATCTTTACTATATTGGGTATGCAAAATATTTGCGTACATTTCTTGATATTTAATTATTATTTTTCTTATTTTTTTTAAATGGAATGCCTAGGTATACTTTTTTTACATGAATGAATGAATAAAACATACAATTCCTCACATTTTAATATCTCTTTATTTCTATTTTGAGATATGATTATATCAAATAATTTTTGCGTAAATTAAGGTGCTCTTTATTTTAGCATTAAAATCTATACTTTGTTTTACATTTTTAAATTTTTTTTAAATGGAATGCCTATAATTTTTTTAAATGGATGAGTAACGCTTACAATTTCTCACATTTTGATATCGTACACTTTCTTTTATGAACGGTTCTTGAGCAATAATTTTTTTTCACGATATTGAAACTAACCTAACAACTGCTCAAAATGTCCACCATTTTGATTCAGGTAACACTGAGGTCTCTTGATAAATGAGCGCCTTACAACATTTATACGATTGAAACACCGACGAATCCTTTCCATCATATCTTCTCGAGTCGTTGGTTCTACTTTATAAACGTCTGACTTCACAAATCCCCAAAGAAAAAAACCACTGAAGTCAGGTCGGGTGACTTAGGCGGCCATGCAATGAGACCTAACATAATTTAATAAAATAATAAATTAGATATTACTTAACAGTTTATTAAAATATTGGACCTCCTCTACTTATCCACATTTCAGGAAACTGATTACCAATGACCTGACGAACATTTCTACTAAAATGTGGGGGTGCACCTTCAAGTTGTAATCACATATTATCTGATGTAATCAGGAATATGCTCGATTATTTGTGGAAACGTATTTTGCGTAAAATCTAAGAAGACTGCTCCATTCACATTTCTCTCAAAAAAAGCGAGGATGAATAACATAATCATGTACAATTCCTCCCCTTACATTTAAACTCTGGTTCTGATTTTTCTGTGCAACATGAGGATTTTCTCTGGCATAATAATGGAAATTGTGCCTATTCACAAATCCATTGCGATGAAACGTTGATTCATCCGTGAACAATACAAATTTGAAAAATTCATTTTCTCCAATTTGGTTTTGAGCCCACTGGCAAAAATTTAATCTACGATTTAAATCCACATCCCAAAGCTGTTGATGCAGCTGAGCTCGATAGAGGTGAAACTTATTTTTACGAAGACATAGGGAAACACTAGATTCACTGACCTCTAAATTCCTACTTAACTCCCGAACACTTTTGCCGTAGGATTTTCGATTACCGCTAAAGTTATAGCCAGCTCATATTCTTCATTACAATACATTTCGTCGTCTCGCCTTCTTTTCATATGCAAAATTTCCAGTACGATCAAAACGTTCTTTCAAATTTTCTAGAGACCTCACATCAGGACATCTTCTATAGGGATATTTTTGACCATACATTCTTGATGCCAATAAACAATTTCCATCACATTCATCAATAACATAACATTTACCATAGATATTAAATCTTATTGACAATAATTATAATTCGTTTTTTTTTTAAATATTAACAATATTAATTCAACTTAATCACGATAATCTTAAACACATTAGAGAAATGTCATAGAGTGAAAAACAAACGCAAAACAAAAGACCAAAGCATTACTAGATTTTAATGCTAAAATAAAAAGCACCTCAATTTACGCAAAACTTATTTGAAATAATTATATCTCAAAAACGGTTTTAAATAAAAATTAAGTGTACAATATTAGAATGTGGGGAATTTTATGCTTTATTTATCCCTGTAAAAAATATAGGCATTCCATTTAAAAAATTTGAGAAAAATAATAATTGAATAACAAGAAATGTAAACAAATATTTTGGACACCCGGTATAATAATAATTTATTTCAAAAATGTTTTTCAGTAAATGCATCATTATTGAATAACACCCTACATTTTTAGAAAAAACAATTAATAATTCGCGGAGATATGGTAGTCAAAAAAATGTTTGTAATTTGCCAAAAAAACAAGAAAAAAATTATAACTTGGCAACGCTGCATCCGATTGGCAAAAAAGGGAAGTGTTCAAAAAAAGAAATCTAAAATCGGAGCAATGGTTACTGAGATATGTCCTAAAAGAAACGGTTCTGGCGGCCTTTTTTTCTAAATGGTGGCTTCAGCTCACATTGGGATTTTTCGGGACTTTTATATCCTCATTCTACATGAATAAAGCTATCCATTTCGATAAAGAAATAGCTGTCCCCAGATAGTTCATACTCAAAACTGGATTTGCCTGCATTATTAGTCGACTGCTCCCTTTCCTTTAAAACGCATGATAGGGCTTGCTAGGTAAATAGCTACTTAGGTGTTATTTTATTTTATATTATTTTTTATCAGAAAATTCAACATTTACCTTAAAGAAATCACCAATTCGCAAATATTTAATGAAAGAATAGTTAATTTTTGAAAACCGTCCATGCGAAACCATATACATTTACCTTTACGAGGAACAGTTGTCGAAGGTTTTTTTATATACAAGCAGGGGCCTTTTAGATAATTATTTACCAGCGAATGTCGACGCAATTAGCACATTTTTTCTGTACCCCATAATCGCTAATCAATTCGTTCAAGCCATTATACGGTTTTTCTAAATAAACTAGCGCCTTCTCACCATTGATTATGCAGTACCAGTAAATTATTACAATTAATTGGCATTCAGTTGGCGATCACATGACGAACATGATACGAGTACATGACATGATTTTTGACAAGAGATAACTCGTTAAAAGTTCCTCCCATAACAAGTGTTTCATGTCGGTTAAAGGCGGTCTTTGAAAAGATCATTGGCTAATTAATATGTTTTCTGTCACGTTTATAAGAGGTTAATTCTAGTTATAAATGCACGTATGGCTTGTATAATTGTTCATGTAATAATTGATATTCATGAATGATTAATTCGTGAAGTTCAGGATGCTCAAGTGAGTTAAATGAATAAAGAAACAATCTCTTGGTACTAAAATAATATGGTTTTCCTCAGATTGACGTATAACGTGTGACTTTATTTAATGACAACTGATAGTCACTAAAGTGTTACTCTCAATGCCTTGTCATATAATAACATATTTTACTGTAGGTACTAAAACTGTAAAAGTAGGGTGGTAATAAATGCACATAAGCAACACATTCAACCAATCCTATTTACATTGGCGTTTCAATTCGGACGAATGTAATTTGAAATAAGTTGTACAAAGGCTTAGCAAATCAAAGTCGCTCTGTTACAAATGCCGCTTGACACTCTCCACACTTCAGCTTATGGCTATTCTCCTGTTATGGATTTAGTATAGGAGTATAAATCATTAAGTTGAGCCCAAAGATTTGTGAACATGCAAACTGGGTGAAACACAGAGTTGACTGAGTGATATATACTATAATATACGACTGGTTGGTCGAGAGGCAAAAACACCAACCCGGGTTTAATTCCAGGTTACGACACTGGAATAATCTCATAATAAGAATAAATTAATACCAGTATACTCAGATATTGGATGTGTGTCCCTTGTTTCTAAATGTGTAGCCCCTCCCGCACAAAGCCCTTCCAGAGCCTTCAGAGACAAAAGAGTCGTATTACATGTGGTATTTATTATTATTATTATCATGTCATATCAGGTTAGTTCAGATCTCAGCAGGAGATCATAGCGACTCGCCCACAAGCATTTTTCTTAAAATATGTGCTGTACTCAGAGGTGCGATCCTTTGCACCCATTATACTCAAGTCTATTTACAGGTTTTTGTACTTGCTCATTTTCCCTGCATCCTTGAGTAGCACATTGTTATCATCGGGTACAGACGTATCAATGAGCAGGCAAGATCTTTCCTTTTTGTTATGTACTATGACGTCTGGTCGATTTGCTCGGATTTGGCGATCTGTTACTGTCGGTACATCCCACATAATTGTTTCATCCTTGGCGTTAACCACTTTTTCTGGCTCATGTTCGTAATACTTCTAGGGTATCGACACATTAAAGTATTTGCACATTATCTGGTGTATGTACCCGGCCTTGCTATTATGCCTAGAGGTGTACTCAATTCGTGCTAAAGTGCTACATCCTGCTAACGTGTATATCTGCCTCTGCACACATCCTGCATCTGCTGTCCATGGCTTGTTTCAGTATTTTTTTCTGGCGGTACCTGGTATTCAATGCTTAATCCTGTGCTGCTACTATCAAACACTCTGTCTCTCCTTTAAGGCCGGAACTGTTCAGTCACTCTACGGAAGCCTTCTTACCAACTGTTGAATTGTCCATACCTCCATCGTATTCCCTTTAAGTTTTTTTATTTTCCTCTTCATGATGCAATGTCTGATCTGCTTTCTGTTCCAGATATCTACAGCTTCTGAGTTCGGGTATTTTTATTTGATTCTCTTTGCTTCTTCCCTATCATATTTGTAACGCCTCCTAGTGAAGTTGTTCCAATGTATAATGCATTCAATAAGATGGACAGAACTATTTAGCCGTTTTCTGTAAATTTATGTTTCAAGTAGAAGTTCGTTGAAAGGCCGACGCGGCGCTAAAATCGTTCCTTGGGCGATGTGAATGAACTGGATGCGAGCCGGGGTCTTTTTCGTTCTCGCGATGATAAAAGCAAGTAGCTAATGGCTTGCCGTTAAATCAAACATAAGTGTTCAATATCTTTAGTGGAAATGGGATGTAAGTTAATCATTTTCTACCTATTTTTCAAAGCGTTTTCATTTATTTTAGGATTCTCACATTGAATACTTCACCACGTTATACTTAACCACGTTATACTTTACCAAGTTGTATTTAACCACGTTATACTTTACCAAGTTATACTTTGCCACGTTGTGCTTTGCCACATTCTGCTTTACTATGCTAAGTAATACTTTACTACGTACGAAACACTAAGTACTGCTTTGCTACTTTAATACTATACAAAGTTATGATTTATTAAGTTACTAAATCACTAAGTCACCAAAAATTACGAAGTTATAATGAATTACAAGTTACGATAATTTAAAAATGAAATAGATCATATTAGCAGTAAATCGTCGTCATTATTACCAAGTATTAACTGAACTTCATCGCTAAATTGCTGAACCACCATGTTGCTTTCACCACTGTAGTCAAAACGACCGAACTCGTTCAACCATTGTATAATCACGTTACTTGGAGGCAGTTACGACGTTCAATTAATAATTTTATTGGGACCTACGTCATAAATGGTTTTTTGCTGTTTAAATTTCACATGGGTGGATCACGAAGAAATTTTTTTCCTTAAACGTAGGAGCCAAGATTTTATTGCAGCCATTTTCTCGGTACGGAACCGTGGAAGCCACGAGGTGTGTCCTTTTCAAGCGACCGATTCCAGCTAGAGGGATTTCTCCGAATGTCTGGCCAAATCAGCTGTTCACAAAGTTAAGTTCATGTTAATAATTTATATATTTCTAAATATCACCTCTCTAACAATTTGCGAGATTTGAATGGCCTATGCCAGGTTTAATTATTGATTTAATTAAAATCTTACGAGCTACATAATCACTGCGTTAACTTAAAAGCAAAATTTTAGAGTGCCCTATGCATCTGCTAATCTTATTGATGTTAAATTTTATGTATTTTAAGATACAGAGTGTTTATAATCACGTTGTAGTGGATTTAATTTACCGCGTGATTGAAGGTTTGTGTTAGACGTCGACACAAAGCCTACAAAGGGGTGGAATCTGTCGCCTTTTGCGTCCACTTCCCTTTTTTTGTAACTTTTGGTTATTACCAATTTTACCTTGTATAGATTTATTGTTGGTTACATTGTGTAATTTTGCCGTGTGGCTTACTTTAGAGATTCTTTTGGTTATTACCAATTTTACCTTTTGTATATATTTTATAGTAGAGTAAATTAATGTTATCACTTGTATATTTTATTAGTTGTTACGTGTTAAGTCAGTGATAAATTTATGATCAATTTATATTTGTTGCGTAATTAATCGACAATTTGTGATCATTATATTGCTTATTATAGATTTCAGATTATTACGTAATTTTTATATTTTTGCTCGTTATTGCTGAAATTTTGGGTATCAAGCAACAGACTGTTTGAATTAAATTACCTGCTAAATTGTTACTTTTATAGTAGAGTTTGTTTGCTCAGTATTTAGCTGCAGTATCTAAGTGCGGTATCGTTAATTCTTTTGTTAGTGACTATATAGTAATTAATTTTTTTATGATAATATCGGTTCATAACCTCGGTTAAGCATTTTGCCTAGCTTAAAACAATTTTATGTGTGAAATTTTTGATTATATCTCAACCACATTTTATTACCACGAATCCTAGGATAGATTGAGTCACACTTCTCCATTATCGGGCACTTATTATCATTTTGATATCGTTTTTTAAAAAATTTGTAACGTTTCACCCTAGCATTGAGGCACCATTTTAAAAAAATGGCTCCTATTATTAAGTAAAATGTCCTCGTAGCTAAACACTCGACAAAAAAATCAAAAGGCTCAAAAGATACACTCTAGTACATAATATAAGTCAGCTACAACATAAGAAAAATTATAGCACACACGTGACTCTAATAATAAAGTTTAATCAAGCTACTTGGACATAAAAAAACAGACAAAAGCTAATCTAATTGGGGTGACCGTATGTTACCAGGTAAACTAAAGCCAGCCTCAAATCAGATTAGGCCCAGGCTAGTCAGTGTTGTTGGAGGCAAGGGCGTGAGTTGTACCACTGTACATATTAGAATGTTAACTTGAATCTCTAACCAATTTTTATTTCGATTATACATCGAACCTGTACAATTGTCCCTAAATCGATATTAAATCGATACTATCATTACTTTTTGTTTTATTTGTGTTGTGTAGTGCTTTCTCTTATTTCACGGCTTCACTAGCAAGCCTGGCGCCCATAAAGTTTTGAGTTTTTTGTGTACCAAAATTTGTTTTTTGCTAAAATATTAGTCAGTTCCTAACTCTAACTCACGCCCTTGCCTCCAACAACACTGACTAGCCTGGGCCTAACCTGATTTGAGGCTGGCCTTTAGTTTACCTGGTAACATACGGTCACCCCAATTAGATTAGCTTTTGTCTGTTTTTTTATGTCCAAGTAGCTTGATTAAACTTTATTATTAGAGTCACGTGTGTGCTATAATTTTTCTTATGTTGTAGCTGACTTATATTATGTACTAGAGTGTATCTTTTGAGCATTTTGATTTTTTTGTCGAGTGTTTAGCTACGAGGACATTTTACTTAATAATAGGAGCCATTTTTATAAAATGGCGCCTCAATGCTAGGGTGAAACGTTACAATTATGATCCTTTACATGGCCAATAAATCTACCGTTTCCCTATTGGAAATACTCGCTAAGCCCAACTATAGAAGAGTCAAATGCTGGTTCAAACTTTAAGAGCTCTCGATCTCCATCTTTCCCCTTAATGTACAATATCTGCACATCGGCTTTTGGGTGGTGAATTCCGCCCATTGTCAGAATCATTATAGTTCTCCTGTCTAAGCGGCCGAGAATTTCGCTCGATTACGGTTAGAGGTACCTTGTCTGGCCTCCTTCCGGTTTTGCGCCAGATGATGACCTGGGATACCTTGCTGCTTCCCTTGCCGGGCGTGACATCTTTCACTTGGTGATCGATTTCGTTTACGCCACAACTTTGTTCTTCACTGCACATTTCTCCCTTGGAGTTTTGCCAGCTTTCTTTCACGTCGAGTATTTTATTTCCCCGATATTCACTGCTACTCCATTAGTCAGAAATGACAGTGAGCTTTCCCCTATTAGTCCAGTCATCGGGGGTCATCTAACTTGAGTGCTAATGAATGGATTTTGGTGAAACCTTGTGCAATGCGTTTGTAATGACGCTAATAAAAAAGTTAAAAAAAGCTTAGGTAGGAAATGATCGGAAGGAATAGAAAACACCTCTTTTATGACGGGTTCCGTAACTTGTAGAATTAGGTCAAAAATGAAAAAAAAAAAAAACAATGTATTTACCTTTTTTGGCTCTAAATTAGATGCTTTTGTGAATTTTTTCTAGAAATGCATATTTTTTCGAGATATGGCCAGTCGAAAATTCCTAAAAGTGGGGGGGAGGGGAAATGTAAAAGTTGAAACAAGTAATCTGAAAAAAAAAACAGATGAATGTATCATCGAAATACAAGACTTTTGTTTACTTGCAACTGTTATGCAAAGTGCGTTTTCACCGATTTTTTCCGGAAAAACATGAAGAACTACCTCTTCTTTGAAATTGTAGCGCTTTAAAAATATGTAATTTAAAAATTGGAAGAAATTCAGACGTATACATTGAGGCCTTCTCGAAATTTTTCGCCTCTTGGAATTTTTTTTAACTTGTTAATTTTCCGAGTTACAGGCAGTTTTTCAAGATAAATAATAAAAAAATACATGAAAATTCGAAAAATGAGTGTAATTTATATATATTATTATAAAAAAATATGAAATCTTTACAGTTACACCATTTTTAAAGGTTAAATATAACTTTTAAATTGAAAATGTGAAAAAGTTTCCTGAAATTTATCTTGAAAAACTGCCTGTAACTCGGAAAATTAGCAAGTTACAAAAAAATTCCAAGAGATAAAAAATGTTTAGAAGGCCTCAATGCATACGTCTGAGTTTTTTCAAATTTTTAAATTCCAAAAGATAAAAAATGTTCAGAAGGCCTCAATGCATACGTCTGAGTTTTTTCAAATTTTTAAATTCCAAAAGATAAAAAATGTTTAGAAGGCCTCAATGCATACGTCTGAGTTTTTCAAATTTTTAAATTACATGTTTTTAAAGTGCTATAATGTCAAAGATAAAGGTAGTTTTTCATGTTTTTCCGAAAAAACTCGGTGAAAACGCACTTTACAGAAAAGTTGCAAATAAAAAAAATCTTGTATTTCAACTTTTACATTTCATCTCCCCCATTTTTGGCAGCTTTCGAGTGGCCATATCTCGAAAAATATGTAGTTTTAGAAAAAAATCACAAGAGTAAAACATCTTATTTTGGACCAAAAAAGGTAAATACATTGCATTTTTTTTTTCATTTTTGACCTAATTCGACAAGTTACGGAACCCGTGATAAAAGAATTGATTTCTACCCCTTCCGATCATTTCCTACTATAATCTTTTTTAAAACTTTTTTATTATCGTCATTACAAACACATTGCACAAGGTTTCATCAAAATCCATTCATTAGCACTTAAGTTAGAGATTTTGGTCATTTTAGCGCTCCGTTGACTGAACTATATTCGCAAAGGGAAGTGCCTGCTAGAAGATCTGGCAATCTCCACGGGTTATTATTATTATTATTTTCTCTCGTGTCTTAAAATTTTTGAAATATTTTTGTTAGTTATAAAATATATTTCTGGAGACATTTTATTTGATCAGTTGCACGCTGTTATACAGCAGTTCTGGACTAGGATATTAAAAGGGCCAATCTCCATTTTTACCGTTTTTAAAAACCATCACTGAAATGCCCCATTAAAAAAAACTACGCTTTTATGAAAGCTCATTATTAGATCCGCTTTTCTTCTTTTTATCTTTTTCTTCTGTGGTGCTAAATATACATTTGACAGAATCGAGAAATTGGGGGGTACAAGAAGCAATAATATATTTTTTAATGGAACGCCCTGTGTATTGTTGAATTTTTGAACTATCCTTTTTTTTCTGATTTCAAAAATATGACATATGATACATATGATAACCGTTTTCGAGTTATGAAACATTGAAAATCGTATTTAAGCTATTTATTCATGAACGGAAATTACAATTATTAAAGTAGTCTATGAAAATGACAAGTATTCTGTTATTATATGAAATGCTGACAGATTTAATAACAGAATACTTGTCATTTTCATAGACTACTTTAATAATTGTAATTTCCGTTCGTATAATAAATAGCTTAAATACGATTTTCAATGTTTCATAACTCGAAAACACACTAATTTTAGAGTATTTGCATGCACATCAAGAAAATGTGCGTCATTTTGACAAGATAAATTTATTGAATTTCCCCGAGTACCGCACGAGCTGGCAAATGCTGGCAACTCTGGAGAGATCACATAATATCAGCTCATGACCACTGTGTTTGGAGAATAGCGTTTTTGCATATTCTGTGAAGGGAACATGATGTGAGCTTTCTCCTCTCACGATAAATGCTCACTTTTACTGAAATTACAGAATAGCCATCTTGGAGGTGTGCTATCCCCAAACTCGTTTCGCTGAACTTCTTGTCTATCGAAGATTACGTTTTTTTTTTTAATTTTCTAATATCTAATAAACACGAGACTGACTATTGTGTGTTCTTTCCACTAATCAATCTTCGCCTACGATTACACAACTTCTGCGTAAAAGTTGAAACATAAACCGCTAGAAAATAAGTCAACATGTGGGGCGAGGTCACCGTGTTGATTCAAGAGTCACACAACCAAATATTACCTGCAACTTCTGTTCCTTAACTTTTACTAGTCAAGACAGAGCTGCTCTTGTTCCATATTAAAATACATTGAAATAAGAGTTTGAATATTTATTAAAGAAATCATTTAAATAAAGATAAATAAACAAATAATGCTTGGAAAAACAAAAATTAAGTGAATATAATTTTTCTTTAGAAACTGGATGAATTATTTCTTTTGAGGATTGAATTGTGAATAATAATTGCCGATACATTTTCGCCCTTGTTAACTTAAATTACATACTTTCGTAAGTGAAACCAAGTTGGATCATGAACGAACGGTAGATATTGGAATTTTTGGAAACTGGGTTGTAACGATCTATTTGATCATTACAACAATAATGCTATATGCGAAGCACTCAGCAAGCTAAGGTTCTTTCATTGTAAATTGGGTTGCGTATCTGCGGACAGGTCGTTCTCATCGAGAATTACTAATTTAATTTTAGACAATACGCGCACCTCATTAAACATGGTAATGGTTAATTGGGTTGCCTATGCGATATATAAGCCAAAGTCACAGCGCTCTGCTGTAGTAATTACCGACTAGACATGAACCTTTTTTTTTGAAGTAGGAGCCTTTATTAGGATAAAAGAGGAGGAATATATATCTTCTAACGGACATGCTGGAATGGGAATGCGATAGCGGAAAAGGGTATCGTGTTAGCCATTTTACTTTGTAATGTGACCTAGTAAAGTTTTAACCGGTGTATACAGTTTGTTAGATTGTGCCATATTATTGTGGGATTTTCTCGTTAAAACTATAAAACTTCATGTTTCCATTTGTTTGGAGTTGCCATGTGGCATATTTTGTGGAGTATTTTGGAAACTGTAACTCTCTATAGAGGATTTGATTTGCTAGGCCATATTCCCTCATTTATTGAGCCACACCACCATAGGCCTTGGCTTGAACCAAAAGGTTCATTTGTTTTGGGAAGGAAACCCTCGAAAGAGGTAAGTCTTAGTTTTTTTCTCCTGCTCTGGCTATTACGTATCAAGCTATTTATTTTAGGGTTTTAGCATTCGGTTTTAGTATTTGGTTAGTACTTAGTTTTAGTACTTGAGTTTAGTATACCGTTGGAGTATCAGATTTTATGTACAGTTTGGGTGCACATGTTAGTACTTGTATCGTTACGTATGCCACGACGACCTATTTTCAACCCTTAGCTCCGTGTATTTTTCTGGTGTCGAAAGAAGCCTATTAGTACCATAATTTCTACCTGTTTCTACCTGGAGTGTTCATAATTCTGGAGATATCCGAGGATTTCGCATCCCCTAGGGATCACAAGCTTCAGATAAGATTGCATGCTTTTTATTTTATGGTTAAATTATGATTGTTTAAATTATTTAAATGACTAAAACTGACTACCTTAAGTTCTGGTAAATTAAATTATTAATTGTAAATTACACTACGTTCCATAAAGTGTAAACTTTACGTGCGCACGTACGGTAACCTTTTATTGCCTTTTTATTTAAGTATTTTACTATATATTGCTCACGCAAATTGTATGTGATATACTACTCGCACATAACATGATTTTTATGTCATGTCATTTAAAATATCTATTACGGGGAAAACATATCAAGTATATAATCACGTTATTTGAATATCTTTCATATTTTAATGTTATTTGCCAATAGTTAGTAAATAAATGTCTTAAATTTTGATGTTGACTTATTCATGATAAAAGTATGCATTTCTAAGAAGTTATCGATTCTTGAGCAAGAAATTCACGGAGCCTAGGTGTCAAGGTAATCATTTTTGCATAATAATTGTTACAGCTCCTTTTTTTGTGTAAATTAGTTGACTGAGTTTGCCACTTACATATATTTATATATATATTTTTTTTAGAACGGATTCCTCTAACAACAGGGGCTTTTCTAGTTTAAGGCGGAGTGGGAATAAACTAGTGGCGCCCTCAATATCTTTTTTTTTTTTAACCCACCCTACTCTCTGATCGAGCTCGGGTAATATTTTTTTTTTGCCGCGCTATCACTCATCCGGGTCCAATTAGGTGGCATTGCACGAAAAGCGCGTCGCAAATTTGGCGCCCAACGTGGGGCCTGACGACATCGACGCCATAGACGCCACCGACGCATTTTAGCGTCACGACGCCTACCGACGTCTGTCATCGATTTTGTCAATTTTTCATAATTTTGTTAGTTTTATGGTCTGTAACAGATTATTAACAGCTTTTGGTAATCTTAGCGTCACGACGCCCACCGACGCTTGGCGTCGAATTGGTAATTTTGCTATATAGGTACTAGGCAGACCGCGTGCAATAAATAATTAGGTAATTTAGTCATTTTAGCGTCACGACGCTGGCCGACGCTTGGCGTCGTTTTGCAATTATAGTCAGACTTTGGCATTTTTGATGCCCAAAGTAATTATTTTTGGTTGTTAAATTATTTTAGCGTTCCGACGCCGACCGACGCTTGGAGTCGCTTTGTAATTATAGTCGAATTTTGGTATTTTTGATTCCCAAAACAATTATTTCTAGTTTTTAAAATTTGTAGCGTCTCGACGCCGACCGACGCTTGGCGTCGTTTTATAAATATAGTCGAATTTTGTTAATTTTGATGCCCAAAACCATTATTTTAGGTTTTTAACATTTTTTCGCGTCCCGACGCCTACCGACGCCTACCGACGCCCGGTGTCGAAATTGAGTTTTTGCTAGTGTATTACTATATCTCGACTTATAAACACATTCCAAGTGTTTATACATTTGCATCGGTCGACGCTCAGCGTCGCCGAGCACTTTTAGTGTTATTTAGTAACGATTGTTGATAATTTCTGGGATTAGTCGAAGTGGAGGTTATTAGTCACACAGACGCCTACCGACGCTTGGCGTCGTTTATGAGGTACTGCTACAATTAGCTGATTTTAGCATTTTTAGAGGTAGTTTAGGCCATCGAATCAATTTTGTGTACTCGACGCCTACCGACGCCTGACGTCGTTTAGGTAAAATCTTTATTTGATAGTAGAATTTTGATTTTTTTCTGTTTCTTTGGTGGTAAGCGTTCTCTTTATCTTGGTAACAATGAGCTCGAATATAAAATTAGATGTAAATCGTCTATCTAAGGAGGAGTTGATTTATGAATTAAGAGTACGTGGTCTAGGTGACGGAAGTGACTTAACTGTTTCTGAACTTAGGACTATTTTACGTAATGCACTTTAACTTGAGAAAACTTCTCTCGCGATTAAGAGTCCTGCGTATCCGTACACTTTTGCACAAGATATGCAAGTACTGTCGGAGAGTCTAGAGAACATCGATAGACTTATAACAGAATTTTCCGGGACAGAGAATGATAGTCAATTTAAAGGTATAGTCTCCAAAATTGCTCATTCATTAGGTCGCGTTAATAGGTCCAATCCAAAGGAAGAGGCCGAAAAGACCCAGAAGGCTGACATGAGGCGTCAATTACTTTTAGCATTCGACAAACTCAAGGTAAAGGTTAAAAGCAGCCGTAAAGACTCGACTGTTTTAGATTTATCAGTATTACGGCATAATGTAGTTCCACCTGATGCTCACAGTTCCGCAGTAGAATCGGACGTGGGGTCATCTAGTGACGATGATGTGACAGTCCGAATCAAACCAGTTCCTGTTCGAGATTGGGAAAGTTTACGGGTAAGAAAGGCGAGATGTCTTTCAGTACTTTTATGGAACGCGTAGAGGAAAGAAGGCGTTCTAGAGGTATTTCTCGTGCATTATTATTTAGGGACGCGGTAGATTTATTTGAAGGTGACGCATGTACTTGGTACAATATGGTCAAAGAATGGGCGACGGACTGGGAGTCATTGGTTGAGTTGATGAAAGAACAATTTTTGCCAGTCAATTTTGATCGTGATCTTTTCGAGGAAATTAAGCGTAGAACTCAGGGTGATCATGAAAGTATTGGGTTATACATTGCCAGTATGAAAGGTTTGTTTAATAAAATGAAACAACCAATGTCCGAAAAAGTTCAGTTTGAGATTATATCAGAGAGGATAGATCCATATTATCAACCATTTATAGCTTTTGAACAAATATCGTCAATTACTGAGTTATTATCTGCGTGTCGCAAACTTGACGCTAAAAGGGAAATCGCTAAATCTTTTACACCTCCTCCTCCTAAAAGTAAAAGTTTAATACCGGAGTTAGCTTACGCTTCTACATCTCGTAGTTCCGATTCTGTAAATAATAGGGAAACGACCAATAGAATTAGCGAAGTGTCTGGGGACAGTAATTGCAGACCACAGAAGAATAATGGTAAATCGGTTCCGGACAAAGTTTGTTGGAATTGTGGTCGTTCCGGTCATCTTTCTACGAGATGTCCTAATCCTCAAGGACGGTATTGTTATTCGTGCGGTTTTCGGAATGTTACGGTACGTACATGTCCGAAGTGTAACAAGAGACAGGGAAACGGTCAGGCGAGACATTAGTAAGTGACCGGCTTATGTCTCGAAACCAAAATTCGGTCGAAAATGTATCACCACTTAGTCATGTGTTAGATTATGTTTTAGCTCACGTTACGGGCGACGACAGACCCTATATTACTGTATCTATTTTTGGAAAATCTTTTATGGGTTTATTAGATTCGGGCGCTAGCCGAACAATTATAGGTGATAAGGGCTGGAAGGCGTTAAGAAGTATCGGATTACTGAATTTAGAAAAATCTGACCTTAAGTCTGTTACTGTAGCTAACAGTACGAGCTGCAACTGCGTTGGTATTTTGCGTGTACCCGTTAGGCTAAAAGACGTAGAGAAAATTATAGACATTCTTGTGGTACCGGAATTAAACCAAACACTAATTCTAGGTATAGATTTTTGGATGCGTATGGGCATTATCCCAAATTTAGGTTCGAATGAATGGAAATTTTCTCTATCGGATTGTGCAACCATTGATGCGGTCGATGCATTGAATCCGCGTAGCGCTTTGACTCAAGAAGAATCTAAAGTTTTAGATAAACTTATCGACGAGACTTTTGAGAAAATGGGTGACACATTGGGCTGCACTAACATTGTAGAACATAAGATTGAGGTACTGGATGGCGTTCAACCTATCAAGCAACGTTTTTACCCAGTCTCACCAACTCTTATGAATTGCATCGATTCTGAACTTCAGGAAATGTTACAGAAAGGTGTAATTGAACCTTCTAGTAGTCCTTGGAGTAGTCCCATAGTTATGGTACGCAAGAAGGATAACTCCTACCGATTTTGCGTTGACTATCGAAAATTGAATCGTGTGACGAAGCGGGATGCTTATCCCCTCCCTTTTGTTACCAATATTCTAGACAAGTTAAGGGATGCACGTTACTTATCGAGTTTAGATATCAAGTCCGCCTACTGGCAGATATCAGTGGAAGAGGAGTCACGTCCCTATACTGCATTCACTGTGCCCGGGCGAGGACTTTTTCAATTTAGGCAACTGCCCTTCGGTCTCCACACTGCGCCTGCAACATGGCAACGCTTGATTGATCGCGTTCTTGGAGCTGACCTGGAACCATTTGTGTTCGTCTATCTAGACGATATAGTCGTGGTTACCCAAACGTTCCAAAAGCACATAGAAATCCTTTCGGAGGTATTTTCTCGGTTAATTTCTGCAGGGCTCACGTTAGGTAGAGAGAAGTGTAATTTCTGTCGACCGGAGTTACGCTACTTGGGTTATGTAGTAGATGTTAGTGGACTACATGTAGATCCCGAGAAAGTTAATGCCATATTACAAATTCCAACTCCTACTAAAGTCTCTGAGGTACGAAGTGTTATAGGTACTGCGTCATGGTATCGCAGATTCATACCAAATTTTTCGACTATGATACAGCCGTTAACGGAATTATTGCGGAAAAATGTAAAATTTAAGTGGACTTCGCGACAAGGAGAAGCCCTAAAGTCAATTAAGGAACATTTAATATCTGCGCCTGTATTATCTTGCCCCAATTTTGAATTGCCTTTCGTTATACAGACCGATGCAAGCGCATACGGGATCGGTAGTATATTAACTCAGAACCACCCAGATATCGGTGAGAGAGTTGTATGTTATTTGTCAAGGTCATTGACCAAACAAGAAAGGAAGTATTCGACAACCGAGCGGGAATGTTTAGCCGTGCTCTGGAGTATTGAAAAGCTACGTCCATATATCGAAGGCACTCACTTTACAGTCGTAACTGATCATTGGTCTTTGTGTTGGTTAAATAATTTGAAGGACCCGACTGGTCGACTGGCCAGGTGAGCGATTAGACTACAGCAATATAGTTTTGATTTAGTACATCGTCAAGGTAAAGATCATGTAGTTCCCGATATGTTGTCTCGATCAGTTCCTATTTTAGATGAGGTTGTTGGTGAAATTTGTGAAGCAGATGTAGAGAGTACTGCAAGTACAAACCATTGGTATGTAAAAATGCGGGATAAAGTTCAGACTAATCCTTTATGTTTTCCATCTTGGCGTGTTGTGGGTTCGATTTTGTATAAGTATGTAGAACATAATAATTTTCCCGGCTTATCAAGCGATGAAGCTAAGTGGAAATGTGTTATTCCGAAAAATGAACGTAAAATAATTCTACTTAAGTGTCACGATGATCCGTGCGCTGGTCACTCTGGGATATTTAAAACTTTTGAGCGAATTTCCCAGCATTATTACTGGCCTAAGATGAAGGCGGATATAACTAAATATGTTCGTAGTTGCATCATTTGTTGTAAGAATAAACCCGAGCAGAAGAAACCTGCTGGTTTACTTGCACCCCACCGTGTGGTAGATAGGCCGTTTCAGGTAGTTTCATGTGATCTAATTGGGCCACTACCTAGGTCCAACCGCGGATTCAAATTTATTTTAGTAATAGTTGATAGTTTTAGTAAATTTAGTATAGTTACACCCTTAAGAAATGCGACTTCAAGGTTGATAGGTGCTGCATTGGAGGAACATTTGTTATTGTTATTTGGTCAACCGGACATTATATTGTGCGATAACGGTAGTCAGTTTACAAGCAGAGAGTTCCGTAAACTGCTTGAATCTTATGGGATCAAACAAGTTTTCACTCCGAATTACCATCCTCAGGCAAACCCTACGGAGAGAACAAACAAAACTCTTGGAACAATGATTAGATGTTATATAACTGACAATCACCGGGAGTGGGACAAAAATTTATCGAAAGTAGCTTGCGCGATTCGTACCCAAGTTCATGAGTCCATCAGACGTACACCATATTTCGTGGTATTTGGTCGTGAGATGCCGTCTAATATACAGCCTAAAGACGATATTCAGCCGACTAGTTTCGATGTTGACAAAAGTGAGTTAACTCGTGATAGGAGTAAAGCCTTTCAGAAACTGTATGACGAGATTAAGGTTCGTTTGAAGAAAGCATCCGAAAAGAATAAACGCTACTATGATTTACGTCATCGCGATGTTACGTATGAAGTGGGTTCCCAAGTTTATAGGAAAAATTTTGAATTATCTGATGCAGCCAAATTCTTTTCCTCGAAGTTGGCTCCTAAATATGTAGGTCCATATATCGTAGCCAAGAAGTTGTCACCTTGGACGTACGAATTAAAAGATCAGAAAGGCAAGTATGGAGGAGTTTGGCATGCCAAAGACCTTAGCCAACCGTCGAATAGATATAATAGGCCAACGACGCAAACTACTACAGTTGCGCGACTCACACTTGTAGATTTTCTCAATTATTTCTTTTGGTAAACTAGTATTTAGGTATTATTAAGTTAACTATAAGAATTTTCTTTTTCTGTGTTTATTTCTTTTTTTTTTATAGATAACTTTTCGATGGTGTATTTATTGTCATGAAAATTTCTACGAAATTTTCTAGGAGGTTCAGGTGGAATTTGTAACAATCTATTTGATCATTACAACAATAATGCTATATGCGAAGCACTCAGCAAGCTAAGGTTCTTTCATTGTAAATTGGGTTGCGTATCTGCGGACAGGTCGTTCTCATCGAGAATTACTAATTTAATTTTAGACAATACGCGCACCTCATTAAACATGGTAATGGTTAATTGGGTTGCCTATGCGATATATAAGCCAAAGTCACAGCGCTCTGCTGTAGTAATTACCGACTAGACATGAACCTTTTTTTTTGAAGTAGGAGCCTTTATTAGGATAAAAGAGGAGGAATATATATCTTCTATCGGACATGCTGGAATGGGAATGCGATAGCGGAAAAGGGTATCGTGTTAGCCATTTTACTTTGTAATGTGACCTAGTAAAGTTTTAACGGGTGTATACAGTTTGTTAGATTGTGCCATATTATTGTGGGATTTTCTCGTTAAAACTATAAAACTTCATGTTTCCATTTGTTTGGAGTTGCCATGTGGCATATTTTGTGGAGTATTTTGGAAACTGTAACTCTCTATAGAGGATTTGATTTGCTAGGCCATATTCCCTCATTTATTGAGCCACACCACCATAGGCCTTGGCTTGAACCAAAAGGTTCATTTGTTTTGGGAAGGAAACCCTCGAAAGAGGTAAGTCTTAGTTTTTTTCTCCTGCTCTGGCTATTACGTAACAAGCTATTTATTTTAGGGTTTTAGCATTCGGTTTTAGTATTTGGTTAGTACTTAGTTTTAGTACTTGAGTTTAGTATACCGTTGGAGTATCAGATTTTATGTACAGTTTGGGTGTACATGTTAGTACTTGGATCGTTACGTATGCCACGACGACCTATTTTCAACCCTTAGCTCCGTGTATTTTTCTGGTGTCGAAAGAAGCCTATTAGTACCATAATTTCTACCTGTTTCTACCTGGAGTGTTCATAATTCTGGAGATATCCGAGGATTTCGCATCCCCCAGGGATCACAAGCTTCAGATAAGATTGCATGCTTTTTATTTTATGGTTAAATTATGATTGTTTAAATTATTTAAATGACTAAAACTGACTACCTTAAGTTCTGGTAAATTAAATAATTAATTGTAAATTACACTACGTTCCATAAAGTGTAAACTTTACGTGCGCACGTACGGTAACCTTTTATTGCCTTTTTATTTAAGTATTTTACTATATATTGCTCACGCAAATTGTATGTGATATACTACTCGCACATAACATTGATTTTTATGTCATGTCATTTAAAATATCTATTACGGGGAAACCATATCAAGTATATAATCACGTTATTTGAATATCTTTCATATTTTAATGTTATTTGCCAATAGTTAGTAAATAAATGTCTTACATTTTGATGTTGACTTATTCATGATAAAAGTATGCATTTCTAAGAAGTTATCGATTCTTGAGCAAGAAATTCACGGAGCCTAGGTGTCAAGGTAATCATTTTTGCATAATTGTTACAGCTCCTTTTTTTGTGTAAATTAGTTGACTGAGTTTGCCACTTACATATATTTATATATATATTTTTTTTGAAACGGATTCCTCTAACAACAGGGGCTTTTCTAGTTTAAGGCGGAGTGGGAATAAACTAGTGGCGCCCTCAATTTCTTTTTTTTTTTAACCCACCCTACTCTCTGATTGAGCTCGGGTAATATTTTTTTTTTTTTGCCCCGCTATCACTCATCCGGGTCCAATTAGGTGGCATTGCACGAAAAGCGCGTCGCAGGGTCTAACTACCGAACAAATTTAGATAACCTGAGATTCAGAAGTAAACACAAGTAAAACACAAACATTTTCAAACATTTACATTTTTGTTAACTATACTAAAACTTTCTGTAGAATTTGAAAAACTGATTTGTTATAAGGACGATTTTAAATTTTTAGCTTTTCTTATTCCAATTTATATTTTCAATTAAGTAAATAAAAATTTCAATTGAAAATATGATAATAAAATATAAATAATTTTTAATATGAAAATCGTTCCAAGACCAGATCTAGTCCTTGAAATTGGGGAGCGTAACAGGATAGACGCATTTAAATAAAATATTAGATTAATAAATACAAAATAAACAAAAAATATAAAACTTTATTTTATCATACACATTTTATTCTATAAATATTTTAAAAACAAGAAAGCTGTAAAGTACATTCTTTAAGGTATTAATAACATGATAATTATAATTTAAATTATAAAATAAGATCAGTCACATGTTAATGTTTTAGTTAGTGCCGAATTTCTTTTAACGATATAATGAGAAGTAAAAAGCCCGATATTTTTTTATTTTCAGAAATATTCACATTTTTGAATCGAAAGTTGATTCTATAACCGAACCTCCCGTAAATTTTAGATTTTCTAACATTTACTTAAAATTAATTTATTTCACTATACCGTACTAGATTTTTTACTTAATATTCATATTCTACGTGTGAAATTTTTGTCAAGCTGGCGTGTCAGAACATCTTAATTTAACATTTATTCGTATCGCAACATTTTAATTATAATTCATAGATTAATTAACATTAATTAGTGTTTGTCGTTGCCATAAATTTTAATTTGTAACTAAGTCTAAATAATGAATTAATTAAGTATATAATTTATAATAAAGCATCCGATTTAAATGAGGAATTTAGTTACGAAGTAATTAACATATGTGTTTTGATTTATTTAAGATGTTACTATAAATTTTTTTAAATCGTTCATTTAGTGCGACCAATTTCTGTGAGTAATTATATAAGGTCAATCACCAACGCCAGGAGACGACATTTTGCCGAACCTCGTAGAGATATTTTACTTGCCTTACATCTATTAGACAAAGGATCAACCTCTTTTGAAATATAAGTAATTACTATTTGTAATATTAACTATCTCCCGATGATGGTTGAGGAAACGCTTGTCAGTATACAATGAGATATTTTTGTTTTATAGAAAATCAAAGCAACCCTCTTCATGTACGTTTTTTCAGAAGCGATAGAGTTCTTTCTCTAGCTAACACGAACTTACAGTCCAAATAACAATATGACCGGATACTTATTTTTTAAGTTATCATGTTTACAAGAAACGTGAGGATGGACAAACAGACTTAGATTGTCCACGTTGTTCAGACTTCGATGACTTTTTGTCTCTACTGACGATATTTACTGAATTAGAAAAGTGTCCTGCAAAAACACTATACTCTTAGTTTTGAGATGAGTTTAACATGTCACTTCATTAAATTTAATCACGAAATTTAAGTTCCATAAAAAATAATTAAGACAGTATTTGGTTTTTTCTTAAGAAGGTATTGCTGTTAAAGTCTTTCATGAAGAAATCCCCCGCAATCAAGAATTAGAGTCGAGAGGACAGTGAGAGTTTATGTTTATATATGTTGGCATGCCACATTGTTCAACACAAATGCACGTACATAATTTTAATTGTGGCATTCTTATATTCGTTGGATCACTCACGTGAAATATAATACCATTTGTTGTCCATCGAATACCTTAAAACATTTCATATATTTTAAGGAATTAAAATAATCGTATTGTAATACGAGTTAATCTACGATCTAATCTCTCATCTGAAGAGTATTCTTTTCGATTGAGAGAGAGACTTTTTTCGTTATTTAGGGTCTCGGATTTTTTAAATGCTAATAAAAATTAAGGGGCGTTATGTCCAAGAATGCAAACAACGGGGGGTCATGACCATGTATCAAGAAATCTCGAAGATTTGAAAATAAAATAAAAGGCTGAACATGCACACCGATCTGTCTGATGTAACCTAAACCGACGTAAGTTGTATCATCTGTCTTTTGGGTTCTTCTGCCAGTGCAACAGAACGTTTACATTCCAGACGGGTACAGGTCCCGCGTTTTAAAATGGCGACATTAAAATGAGGTAAATTTGGCCTTAATTTTATTATTTTCTCATTTTCATTCTAAAGTTAAATGATATAAAAAATGCCAGCAAGACTACGGCCCTCATAAATCATTTAATAAAACAAATTGTAGTACGCGTGCAGAATCCTGAAACAAGGATATTTTTCGGATATTAAAATTAGTTATTTGAGGAGTATAAAAACATACTTTATCTATATTTTTCACAAATGTGGGAAGTCATTGTAATGACGAAGAAGGTTTATATAAAATATTTATTGATTTTTCACACTTATATATGTCGCTTGTACGGCCGATTTCGAAATTTCCCTCCAGATACGCCTACAAAACAATTTTAAAAAGGAGTATTTAAAAATATGACAGCTTGAAAAGAAATTTGACTTTCAACTTGGAATGTAAGAGGACTCTTGCAGCCGGGAAAACTGTGTCTGTTGGAGAAAGAACTGGCAAACTCGAACATAAGAGGTCCTTCCGAGATGCATTATAGGGACTCAGGACAGTTTAGGTCCATGACGGGAATCATTAGAATACTTCTCCGAAAATAGTGATATCAACCGGAACGGAGTAAGATTCTAGATCTCACAAGAAATAATTGGATTAGAGCTGTCAATGATGCGATAATCTCCCTAAGGATCAATGCCAAGCCAACAGTAGAAAATTTGGTGCAAGTATATGCACCTACAACTGCTGGTGACGAGTTCTACGGAGATCTAGAAACTTTACTCCACACTATTTCAAACAGGGAAATTAGCATTTGTTATAGGTGATTTCAACGCCAAAGTGGAAGACGATCATCTGCGAGCTGTTGCTTGCAAATTTAACATGGGAGAACTAAATGAAAAGGAGAGAGGCTAACTCAATTCTGCTTAGACAATACATATACGATAGTTATTACTGCATTCCAACAACATCCACAGCGCCTGATGCTCACTGTGGTTTAGATTACCAGCTGTTCATGTGCACTTTCTCGCTGAAGATAAAAACGTGTCGAAGGCAAATACACAAACGTTTGCGCCTCATGACTGATGGTCCAGCATTCCGAAAAAAAAATAGATGAATACACAACTGAAGTTAATCCATTAAATGACAGTAGTCCAAATGTTCTGTGGAATTCCCTAAAAGAGAACATTACATGAGCAGTAACGGAAATACAAAGCAGGACACGTAGAAATGTGAAACAACCTTGAACAACTATCGAAACTTTAACTGAAGTACAAGGCTGAAAAGAATTGAAGACTCAATGTGCTCACTGCGTTAGAATCAGAATAGTATAACAGACTAATGCGAAGAATTCAGACTCTTTATCGAACAGATAAGAATTCCTATCCGCAAGACGTTTAAAAAGTAAAGTCACATGCTGACCACAACAGTAGCAAATATCTTATATCTTCTCCGAAGAGTAAAAGTGATTACACGTTAATTTAAACCTAAAACGTGGTTAACCAGGGACTCTTTCTAAGAGCTGACATATGTCAAATTATTGAGGATTGGCGCCAATACTACGAAAAGCTTTTCGAAAGTGACCATTCTGAGGTAGAAGAAGTCTGAAACTGAACCTTCAATTATTAAATAAGTAGTAGAGGCAAAAACGAAAAACTCTTAAAGCAGCTGGGGTCGAGACGCTTGTTAGTTGGTAAAGATCAAATGAGAATCTTTCATCAAATCTTTCATAAAAAATTATGGGACAATGAAGCCTGACCCGACAATTGGAGAGCCTGAACCTTTGTATCACTATATAAGAGAGGAGCGATGGATGTCCGTGATAACTACATATTGTTGGCACTAATATCGCATGTCAGTAAAACAATGCTGTATATTCTTCAATGCAGACTTCAGCATTATTTGTTTTGCCAAACACCCATTGAGCAATAAAAAGGTTTTGTCAAAAGAGGCGGTACCAGAGAGCAAATATTGAATTTGCGACAATTTATCGAGAAGGTAACAGGATATCACGTGCCTGTGCACCTTTATATCGTAGATTACAGTAAGGTTTTTGACAATGTGGAATGGGAGAAACTGTGGGTTGTATTATTGAAGATGAAGACACCCAAACATCTGGTATTTATTATCCGGCGACTATATGAAGAAAATACTGCTTTGGTAAAGTGGACAAACACTAGCTCCGGTAGAGGTAAACTTGACAAAGGCGTAAGACGGGGCTGTGTTCTGTCACCAATCCTCTTTAACATCTACAGTCAACACGTGATGCAACATGCGCTGGAGAAATGATACGGTGGAGTAGCTATAGGCAGAACTAACATTTCTAACTTGAAATTTGCAGATGATACCACTTTAGTTACAGCAAGCTGGGCAGGCTTAAGACAATAAACTCTGGTTATGGTTTAAGTGTAAATTATAACAAAATAAAAATTATGATTGTGGACTGAGCAAATAAATGCTACCCAGACACGTTAAGGGTAGGTGACTGTGAGGTAGTAGACAAGATGACCAACCTAACACATACCTTGGAACCCTCGTGGACAATACTGGCGACCGCAGAAATTTGGCGAAACAGAAATATCACGTCTAATTACTCTTATTTCTAGCACTCCATTTGGCATAGTTCTTTTTACTCTTCGACTTTCACGGCAGATTATTATTATTATTGTCATGAAAAATAAGTTCAGCTGTAAGACAAATATACGGAATTGACAAATATTATAATAACGTAGTGTCATATAAAAATATATAAGTATTAATATATTTTTTTTAAGTAATATTGAAACATACGAATAATAATAATAATAATAATAATATTCACATCCGCAGTTCTTTCAAAAATGGATTACGGGTGCATAGTCTTTTCTGCGGCTCGTAGATCTCGTCTTAAGGTGTTAGATACTATCCATAGCGCAGGCATAAGGCTGGCAATAGGGGCATTTCGGACTAGCCCATTATCGTCCCTCCATTACGCTTAAGAAGAGACCGCCTCTTGTTGAACTACGGTGTGATGGTATGGTCACAACCGAAACACCCAAACTACACATTATTTAATGAAGACGACTATGATATATTTGAAGCGAGATCTACAATAACAAGACCAGCAGGGGTAAGAATAAAAGAGCTTCTAGATAAACTTGATGAGGCCTTTGCACCAGTTTATCGCTTGGGATTTTGTGAGATTCCTCCCTGGAAATTAAACCGTCCGATTTTTCACTTAGAAAATGCCGCTTACTCTAAATCGGACACCAATCCTCGTCAATTTTTAGTGACCTTTAATGAAATCGTCAATAAATATCCTGACTCATTGGCTATTTACACAGATGGATCCAAAACAGATTCAGGAGTAAGTAGCGCATTCACTAGTTTAAGTGAAATGCACTCATGGACCCTCCACCCATGGACAAGTATTTATACAGCAGAGCTATATGCCATATGGCAGGCGCTGCTCTATGCTACATTCAGAAACTATGCCACATTCCTTATCTGCTCAGATTCACTCAGTGCCATTGATGGAATCAAATGCATGTTTACATACGATCCACTCATCCAACAAATTCATGCTCTGACTCACCATTTACATGAATCGGGGAAAAGGGTAGTATTTATCTGGACACCAGGTCACGTTGGTATTACAGGAAATGAGTTAGCGGATCGAGCAGCAAGAACTGCAGCAGATAATAGAAGACATTCCCATCCGTTCTGATGACATAAAAGCATTCCTCAAAGAAAAATTCAATTATGTATGGCAAACAGAGTGGAATGAACATGATACTAGCTTAAAGTATATTAAACCATCTATAAAACCCTGGAAACTCTCTTGTAAACTGACCCGACGAGAGGGCGTAGCCCTTACTCGTCTTAGAATTGGTCATACTCGCCTTACCTCCTCATATCTATTATTAGACACCAGACAACCCAGATGTCCTAGATGCCAAGTGCGACAAACAGTTAAACACATTCTCTTAGAATGTGTTGATTATGCAATTGCCCGTCGACAATTTAATATACCAGATACAATTCCAAAATGTCTGAGCAATGTAGAAGAGTAATTGACTTTTTGAAGGCCACTAAGCTACTGTACAAATTGTGAAGTTATATTATGTGGTAATTTATTCAACTTACTTTATGTAGTTTGTCCAAACCACTACTTGTATGTCAAGAATATTTATCCGAGGAACTCTACACCTTATATTCTATTCGTCTTCAATGTAGAAAACTTAAAGCTTGATATGTTTCTATAATATACCTTCTTTCTGTATATGTGTATATATGCACATCCGTACACAGTTCTCTAAAAGTCCATAGTTTAGATGGATGAGAATGCAGCTAATGACCATAGAAGTCGATGCTGCGAAATCAAAAAAAAAATAATAATAATAATAATAATAATAATAATAATAATAATAATAATGTTTATTTAATATATTCACAAATTAAATAAATATAAAAACACTAATATAGTGCTGGTGACCGAGCAATACAATCATTTTAAATTTAATAATAACATATATATTTTTAATCAAGAGCCGTTTAACTTAAAAGTTACTAATAAACAAATAATTGAGTGTAACAAGTATTTAAGTAAACGCAACTTTCTTAAAAACAGTCATACGCTAAACAATGGTGGCAAGTATTTAATTTAAAAAAAATATAAGTGAATTGATACAGAATCGACGAATAAACAATATGTCTTCAAATTCGGAAAACGGGACCTCAGAACATGCAGCATACATAAATTATTCAAACTTAATAGAAATATGTACTTCGCAAGCTAGTTATCAATATGCCGCCCTAAAAAGGACCGCGTCATGCAGCACACCGCAAAACTATGAGGATAACGTAATTGAATTGAATCGTAGTAATAATGACCTAGAAAAACGAGAGTTTTTTCGGAAATAATTTAATTCTTAGTCATATTAATGTTCAAGGACTTATCAGTAAAATAAATTTATTAATCAACGAAAATATAGATATCATATGTATATCAGAACATTGGATGGTTAACAACGATATAAACTGTATACACTTTGAGAACTACGAAATTGTAACTTACTTTTCGAGATCAAATCATATTCGAGGTGATTCATGATCACGGCAAAGAACTCTATCGATATTGATCCAATTAACTCAATTAAATGTTTATCTGATGAATGTAATGTAGAATTGTGTGGTGTTATGTATCAGGCTAAGAGCAAAAAATATATAATAATTACAGCACACCGTTCCCCGAATGGCCATAATTTTTTTTTTCTACAAATGTAGCTCTGGCAGACTATTTAATCCTATGCGGAGATATGAATATTGATTCAAGTAAGGGCTCTATAGACTCAAAAATCCTTTCTGGTCTATTTCAATCCTTTGAATTACATGTAACAACAAATGAACCTACAAGAGTATTTACCCATGACACAGAGTTGACCACTTCGAGTGTAATAGATTATTAGTTACTAATATGCCTGAATCGACTTATAACTGTAAGTTAACAAATCCCAACATAGCCGACCATATATCACATATTTTTAATTTTCGTATTTATGCTAAAATTGTTATTACAAGAAATGTTGGTATAAAAAAAGGAGATCATGCAAAATTTAATAAACAGTTTAATCTCAGAAAATTGGGAAGATATAATCGAGCATGACATAATTAACTCATTTATTAATTTCATCAATCGTATTACCTGGCATCTGGATGTCTCTTGTCCTTTAAAATTATATAACACAAATAATAATAGAAGAGGTAATCGTAAAGACTGGCTTACAAATGATATTATCCAAGAGGGATTTGAATTAAAAAATCTTTATTAGTGCAATAAAAATATGTCTAAAAGTATGCTACGCCCACCATATTGAAAAATGGCGGCCCATTTTCAGATTCTTGTATATAAATCCTTTACCGTTGCAGATAGAAAAACAAGTTTCAAATAAAAAATGTAGGCAATAATAAAACAAACAATTTTTGATATTGACATTTTTTCTCTAAATCGAACGATTTTTAAATTACACAGGTCTACAAAAAAAAAAAAATTCAGCTCCAAGGACTAAACCTATCATGCCTTAAGTATTTCTGTGTGCTGAATCCGAATTTTCAATTTAAAAAAATTTCTACCGCGTAGATTTCGAGTAAACGTCAAAATTTGTCAAAAAACGTATTTTGACGATAAAAACCGGGATTTACTCGAAATCGTATTCAGCACACAAAAATACTTAAGGCATGATAGGTTTAGTACTTGGAACAGATTTTTTTTTTGATAATGACGAACTAATATTATAACGTATTCTCGTATTTTATTCTATTTGTTATAGGCTTCATAATTACAGTATATTTTTCTTCTGTAATGGTAATGTACCTAAAAAATGTTTTTTGTTTTACTTTCAAAATATAAACACGCATTTTACAGTGTATTTTGTACACAATTGTGATTTTTGAAAATTCAATAACAATCTGCACCTCATACAATCATAATTCAAAAACCGTTTGATTTAGAGAAAAAAATGTTAATATGAGAAATCGTTTGTTTTATTATTGCCTACATCTTTTATTTGAAACTTTTTTCCTATCTGCAACGATAAAGGATTTATATATAGAAATCTGAAAATGAGCCGCCATTTTTCAATATGGCGGGCGAAGCACAGCTTAGATTTTAGGAGACTTTTAGTATATTCATTAAGATGGCAAGTGGAACATCTCTACTAAATTCCTTGCTTGTACTAATTTTTTTGGTAAGTAATAATGTAGACTGTTATAATGCTAAATTACTATATAAAGACAAAAAACGAATATATAATAAAAATATCGGAGGTGCAAAAATAAATTATTATCAAAATAAAATAGACAAGTCAACTAATAAAACTAGGGAAACATGGAATATAGTAAATCTTAAGTTAAGTAGAAATAATCAGAGGAATAATGATATCAAATTATATTCGGGAAATACAATCATTACTGATCCAAATGAACTCACAAATACTTTTGGCTCACATTTTTCTCTGGCGGTTCATATAAAATTACGTAACCATTTTGGACAAAATCTATCGTTGCCATGTATACTTCCTGATATTAATCCGCACATTTACTTTTTTAATCCGGTCTCTGAATTATAGTTAATAAACACATTTAATAATCTCAAAAACAAATCTTCTTCTGGTAAGGATGGTTTTAGCTTCCAATTGCTAAAAAGAATTAAAGATTGTATCATACTACCCCCAAGGCATTTGATAAATAACTCAATTGAAAGTGGTTCTTTTCCAAATATTTTAAAAATTTCGCACGTAGTTCCATTATTAAAATCGGGTGATCCCTTAGATACAGATAATTATAGACTGACAACTTTAGTTAGTTCTCTGTCTAAAATAATGGAAAAGGTAATTTACGATCAGTTATCGGTATTTATTGAAAAATACCTTATTCCTACATCATGTCAACATGGCTTCAGGGGTGGTAAATCAGTAGAGATTGCTAGCGTCCAGTTACTAGATAAGATTTATAATAATTTAGATAAAGGATAAAATATGTGATAATGCTACAATTCGACTTATCCAAGGCGTTTGATGTAATTGGATGTAGATTTTATTACATCTAAACTCTTTAACCTTGGTACACGGGGAAATATTCTGGAGTGGATTCATTCATACTTAGTAAACCGTAGAATAATTGTGAGGATTGGTAACCACTTCTCAGAAGAATTCAATGTATCCTAAGGAGTCCCCCAGGGGTCAGTACTAGGGCCCTTACTTTTCTGCCAAACCATATAGTAAATCTATGTTTGCTGACGATACCACCATAACTGTGGCAGACTCAAATATTGATATTCTCCATAAAAAAGTTAAAAATGTACTAGATGAATTTCCTGCTTGGTGTGACCGTAATAAACTGATACTAAATTTGTCCAAAACAACTTTCAGGAACTTTTACAATAGGAAACCCTGTATTGTACAGAACTTTACATTTTGCTACAAGAGTAAATTCATAGGCGTTGTCTTGGACGCAGATCTATCCTGGAAATCCCAAATTGATATAATAACTTTAGTTAGTTCTCTGTCTAAAATAATGGAAAAGGTAATTTACGATCAGCTATCGGTATTTATTGAAAAATACCATATTCCTACATCATGTCAACATGGCTTCAGGGGTGATAAATCAGTACAGATTGCTAGCGTCCAGTTACTAGATAAGATTTATAATAATTTAGATAAAGATAAATATGTGATAATGCTACAATTCGACTTATCGAAGGCGTTTGATGTAATTGGATGTAGATTTTATTACATCTAAACTCTTTAACCTTGGTACACGGGGAAATATTCTGGAGTGGATTCATTCATACTTAGTAAACCGTAGAATAATTGTGAGGATTGGTAACCACTTCTCAGAAGAATTCAATGTAACCTAAGGAGTCCCCCAGGGGTCAGTACTAGGGCCCTTACTTTTCTGCCAAACCATATAAAAAGTGGGTCAGTGACTATGTTTGCTGACGATAGCACCATAACTGTGGCAGACTCAAATATTAATATTCTCCATAAAAAAGTTAAAAATGTACTAGATGAATTTTCTGCTTGGTGTGACCGTAATAAACTGATACTAAATTCGTCCAAAACAACTTTCAGGAACTTTTACAATAGGAAACCTTGTATTGTACAAAATTTTACATTTTGCTACAAGAGTAAATTGATAGGCGTTGTCTTGGACGCAGATCTATCCTGGAAATCCCAAATTGATATAGTATGCGAGAAATTAAACCAGGCTTATTTTGCAGTTATACAACTAAAAAATATATTTGATGTTAAGGCAGTACTAAATACTTATTATTCACTTGCATACTGACATATAAGTTTTAGTATATTATGTTGGTATGGCCACTGAAAGAGACAGAGTTTTTATTTGCCAAAAAAACTTATACGTTTAATATTTAACTTAAAACCAGGGAAAAGCTGTAAACACAGTTTCAAGTAAAATAAATGACTTACAACTACATCAATTTTTATTTATAAATGCTTATGTTTCGTAAAAAAACACTTACACCTTTTTGATAAAGTTTCATCTCGTCATAATTATATCACGAGAAACAGTGACCGTATAAACTTAAAGTTCAAAATATGCTATCAGACGGTGCATTTTATAGCGTTGATGCCTTCCTGAATAGATACATTTATGTTTACTAGTGTTATTCTTCATATTTGTGTACTTGTACTTTTTTGTCCTATTTTTTTCTCTTAATGTATTATTGGTTATTATTACTCTTAGGTTACTGACGTATTAAATATATATTTTTGTCCAATTGACTTATCCTATATCATGTATAATGATCTAAAGGATTAATAAAGTATTATTATTATTATTATTATTATTATTATTAACTAAAAGTAATCTGCAATGACAATCAAAGGTAAGTGCAACAAACTGTAATTAAAATTTAATTTAACGCAAAAAGCAACGTTTTTTACTTATCGGTATTAACACTTACTCCTAAGGTAAACAAGTACTTATTTTAATAGTATAATTAGTCTTGTCTTAATTGCTCCCCATACACATATGAATTATTTAAATTTGCGGATGAGAATAAAAGCGTCGGTTAAAAGTGCGCGGCAGCAGTGGCGTAAGCAAGGCCCATAAATAAGTTAATTTTTAATTTGTAGCCAGCGGTACCCACTTTAGTAGAGGCAGTGGAATAATATATTCTATTCAAGGTAATTCTGTTTTGGTACATTTTAATACAAACATAACAAGGTTTCGGTAATTGTGATATTTACTAGAAAATTTAATGATAACAATCAATGGGTAATTGCACAGGTCCTGAAATGACTGTTCCTCGGCAGCGCAGCGGGCTAAAGCCTGTTGTGCGGAGAGTACGCTTAGTCACATTGTCTAATGTCTACTAGGATCGATCCCCAGATTCGACACTGACAATGTCGGTAAGTAATGGACGTTGTCTGCGTTTTTTTCATACGTGTAACCCCCTTCCGGACAGCCTTGGCTTTGAATTTGGGGTTGCTTAAGATGTGTGGTGTGTTTATGGTGTGTGTTTACTTCGATGTCATATTCACGTAAACTTCAACTTGAAAATTAGTGGTCAATTTCATTTTGATATGAGACTACAAAGAAAAAAAAATGTTTTCTACGGCTATTGAATAATTCGCTTGTTATAGATATGTTTTTGAACAAATAATGGAGCTCATTACCCACGGTCATGGGTAATAAGTTATTACTTAATGGACTAGAATTAACCACAAAGATTCATATTCATAATTCAACAATTGTGGAGCAATCAAAAAAATATTGAAACTTCAAAAACATCGCATATGCCATAGTTCAATTTAATCCAAAAAAGTGGTTTTTAAAAAATGCTTGTCTGCCGCCTGTCATTTGTCCTAGTGTCCAGACACTGGATCTATACTGCTCAAATTATTCTAGCATGTTCGGTTTTAGCTTAAATGGCGGGGGGGGGGGGGGTATACTCAGTAAAAATGTGAAAAATAACTCATTGACCCTACAAATTTAAAACTTTGATATCTCTTAGCATCAATATAAGATGGTATGATTTGGAAAATGCAGGGAGGACGACTGTGGGCATGCTATAGTCATTAATTGAGAAGGAATTATGTTATATAAAAGCTGTATAGAACCTTTGTAAATATGTTGTATAAAGGTAAATTTTAAAACTGTTCCATAAAAGCGTTTTTAAATGCAAGCACATGTATAAGATTCTTTCCTTATACAACAAAATTGCTCTATAAGTATTTGTGGTTTATAGTTAACTTAGATGCGGCTCTAAAATTTTTATAGGGAATAATTGGAATTATAATTCTTAGACACTTTAATACAGTAAAAATGCGGAAGCAATAATAATAAGGTAACTTTCGGATTGCAAAGACTCACTAGAATTCTTCTGAAGAAACTCAACGAATCATCAAGTTAAAGACGATCACGGCAATATTCATTATAAACTAAAACTCCCACACGATATCTTATATAACAATTTTAGCATTGGTCATGGCTACTTAAGATGTTACACTTATTCTATACACAACCTTCTTGAAAGTGATTTATAACATTAACTGTATAATGATGTTTATAGAACTGCTTTATTATTCTTAGAGCTAGTACAATATTTGTAAGAGAATTTATAGAGCAAATTTTTGTGTGATGACTCTTTTGCAGTTTTAGAACTCTTATAATGGTTGTAGTAGAAAGAGTAGTTTTTACAACCCTATAATATTTGATGTACGAATATTTTTGCAATTCTTTTAAATATATGAAATGCTAGTTATTTCGTTGTACAAAAACAAATCAGTTATTGTCAGTACATATTTCTGCTAGATTTTTAATCAAATACACTTAAAGTGCTTGTAGAGCTTTGTGCACCAAGTCCCGCTACAAGTGCATGCCCAATGTGTACTGAAGGTGGAGACTCACTTGACTTCAAAGGTTCACCAGTTTGATTATGAATGAATATCTTTACTGAGGTTTTTATAAAAATTTAAATGTGAAAATTTTTAATTTCAAAAGTTTTTTTTCTATTTTGTGCCCTCGCACATCAAATTTTTTTTTATTTTGCGCCCCCCCCTGCTCATAATTTTTTTTCTCTTTTGCCGTCGATTAATCGTCGATCGCAGTTGACACATTTTTATATTTTATTAATCTCTTAATAACACATAACATATATCCTTTACTTACCAAATAAGAAGAAATTGTGGCATAACTGTAGAATTACAAATTAGGTTCTATACTATCTGCGACCTATTTATTATATATTATGATTTAAACTAAGTAGATCAAGCAGAAGGAATAGACAGAGAATTAAATTACCAAGTTAACTTAAAAATGTAGAAGGACAAACTGGGTTCTTACCCATTAACGATTTATTAATATATTCTTCATTGCAACTTTCCTTTCAAAATGAGCACGGGCCTGTACTTTTGTATATGCATTATTAGATTGCAGAAATTCTGATTACCTGAGATAGCTTATGAAGACAGCAAATAATTGGTTAATCTTTAAAATCATTATTTATTAACGTTTTATGATTGGATGCTACGAGGGAGAAATCTATTAAGCTAGAGATCTACAGAAGTACCATTTCACTTTGACCTTACAGTCCTGAGGGTACCCGTGTAAAATATAAATAAGAAACGTGTATTTTTAGCGTTTCTATCTCAGTTACCGAAGAAATGAAGTTCATGTACATATCTGATATATTGCGTGAAATCACGCACAGTCTTGCGAGATATTTATGTGTTGTTTGAATTAGGACAGCCATTCAGTAATCAAATGAATGAGAGTAAATTTTGTTGTGCAATATTATTACCAAATAGAAATGCGGATAAAGTAACGCATTCAAATAAAACCACCAAATGGTTTATATTTTATTTATTTATCTCTATTTAGATCATAAATAGAAAAACGCATACACATTATTCACCAGTTACAAGTTACATTAGAATGCTGTCCTAACCCTTAGGAGAGGACATTATGCTAAAATAAAATTTAGAGATACTTGCAAGAAATCAATTCAGAAGTTGTGGAATTAAATTGACTTACAATAATTAATCGTCAAATTTGAAAAGAAAATGTCAGTACTTACAAGAGCATCGACGAGCAAAAGTGTTTTCGGCCATTGATGACTGCCAATAACTGTTTGATTAAGATAATGTTACTATGATATATCACAATTTATTAATTGTATATTTATTGGGCTTGACAAAAGGAACGAAATATCGCTCTAGGCTAGTGGATTTTTCACTTCCTTCGTTTACCAGGAGGTATTGTAATCTTAAAATATCACCTTCCGAAATTACCTACACATTCAAATTTCCTATTCAAGTTTTTGAAATGAAAAGAATGACAATACTATATTTATTTTCATGTGGAAATAATTGTCCATTGAAAATCTAATCGGCATTAAAAATTATTTAAAATATTTAATAATTCACGCCTATTATTTTTTACATAAGAAAATTAAATTTCGTGGATAAATATATTAAAATTGATTTAATAAATAAGCTTTATACTCCTGTTTTCTTCAATTACCTTTGCTAGAACTAGAGAAGGAATTTCAACTTGGCAACACCACACCACACTGCACACAAAAATGGCACATAAAATAGAAAAAAAGTTGAAACTACCCCTACCCCCATGTATTTTGGGATGCTGAAACCGAATATGACAATAAAAAAGGTTTTAATTATCCAATTTTCCACTAGCATCCCCTACAACCCTCCTGGGGGATTGAAATTCCACTTGTTCTAAACATTTGGAAAGCAGGTTTTTTGTTGCGCTGAAATCAAATATGACGATAAAAACTGATGTGAACCACCTAGCACCCCTTACAAGTCCCAGGAGGGGTTGAAATTCCACTTGTTCTAAACATTTAAAAAGTATGTTTATTTTTAGGTTTTTTTGTGGTCTGGGTTTCGACTTTTTTCTTTTTAATAATGTAATATTTGAAATCGTCTACCTCAAAAATCCATAAAACGATATGTCACATGGTAGTGGGAGTAGAAGAGGGGGGCTGTTGGCAACAAATTTTTTGAAGCCCTTGGCTCTTGTACACACAGTAAATTACAATTCTATTTCTTCAGTACTTTTAAAAACGGAGGAGTGGGTGTGGTAGAGGGGCGGTTTATATATAAAAAAGAGGCCTTCGTTTCTTGTATTCACACTAAATCACAATTTTAATTCTGTACCTCCTTTAATATGTGGGGGTGGCTGATGCCAAAAAAAAAAAAAAAAAAAATTGGGGCCTTTGGTTCTTGTATGCCTATACAATAAATAACAATTTCACTACTTTTTACGCCCTTTAATAATGATGTGGGGATAGTAGAGAGGGTGATTTAAGGCCTTTGGTTATTGTAGACATACTAAATCACAATTTTATTTTGGTAGGCTCCTTAATAATGGCGTGGGGGTGGTAACAGCGGTTATTGCAGGGGTGGCTGAGACCAAAAAATGTTGAAATTTTGGTTTCTCATACATACACTAAATCCCAATTTTATGGGCTTCTAATCTCTTGCTTTATCTATTTACCCCAATTTACTTCTCCACCCTTCAACAGAATAAGTTCAAAATATAATCTAGTTCCAGATCATGTTATAATATGAACATGTAAAAAATTTCAAGTCAATATCATGAACGGCACCAGACTAATCGTGGACACAAAAAAGTTACAGACAGAGCGACAGACCGACAGACCGACAGATATAATATTTTTTTCTATTCCACTACGTTGATGTGGAAGTAAAAACTACCTGACAACTAGATTTTCAAGAAATACGCTCCCCAACGTAACCTTCCAGCATCGTGTTCTCTTGCGTCTTATTATTTTGCGGAATGGAAATGAAGTGTTACGATAATGTTTCTTCTTACAAGGGAATAATAGCCGGAGAGTATTTATGTTTCATTTCCTTCTCGACGAATTGATTGATAGAAGATATGCTGTTGATGGGCCAGTACGTTCCCCGTATCTATTCCCTGTTGATTTTTAATGTTAAGGTTGTGCAAACAATAGACAATAGAAAGAAATAAACAGTGCAGATTTCTCATAACCATAGATGTGAAGGGAAACTTTGAAAAATACTTAATTTTTCTCCAGAGATGAAAAGGGAAGTAAAGATAGTGTCATCTTCCAAGAGATAAAGGATTGGAATTTGGTACACTCATAACGAGAACGTGACAATTTTGGTAATTCATTGATTGATTGAGTGGTTTGCCTTTCTCATTTCATGCGAATATGAGTGTACAGATTTTCTTGTAATGTTTTCCTTCATTAATTCCTTTCATTTCCTTCAAAACTGAAATAAAAACAATTTTCTAGTTGACTTAGTGTTCTTTGTTTAAACCAAAAAATTGTATCTGAATTTTCTGAAGTTCTCACTGATCTGTCTTTACAACGATTTTTCTCTATTGCTATAATATTTTATAATTTGCACCGCTCAAAATTGTGAAAGTTTGTGATTGAATAGAGTTTTTTCCGAATATCGCTGAGTCTTTTGCTCCCGCGATAGAAAATTTCATCAGCTCGAAAATTCTTGAAATTTCAAGGTGCTGCATTTAAACCGGTTGCCCTGGAAGAAAATAGGTTCAATAAAAGTTTCAGGAAATTTCGTTACATACAATATTGATACTAACTAATTACTACGTATGAACAACGTGGATATAGATGATGGCAAAAATTTACAGTGCACCACAAATTCCCACCTTTATGGCGGCTGTAAATTATAAGGTATTAACAACAGGGAAAATTGTTTTAAAATAAAAGTTGTAGTTTTTTGTTTTAAAATAAAAGTTGTAGTTTTCTAAATTCCATTTCAGTATTAGTAATAAGTAATATTTAATTACTTCCACATCCAGTGGAAGTATAGTAACGACAAAAAAATTTTTAAAAATTTTTATTGTTCAAATAGGCTTAGAATATCACGAAACGTCGAGATTTTAAGTTTGAACGAAAAAAAAAATTTCTGTCTGTCGGTCTGTCTGTCTGTCGGTCTGTCTGTCTGTCGGTCTGTCTGTCTGTAACTTTTTTTGTGCGCACGTTTACTTTGGAACCGTTTGAGATATTGACTTGAAATTTGGCACACATATGTACTTTAACGAGATCTAGAACTAGATTATATTTTCATCTTGTTCCGTCGAAGGGTTGGGGGGTAAATTGGGGTAAATTTGGGGAAAATAGGTAAATCAAGCAGGTAAGAGTCCATAAAATTGGTATTTAGTATATACAAGAGAAGCTAAGGTCCCAAAAAAAGTTTTGGCATTAGCCACCCCCATTACCACCCCCACCCCATGATTAAAGGGGATGAAAAAAAATTGTGATTTAGTGTGTGTACAAGAACCAGAAAGCTCAAAATATTTTTTTACTTCGTCCACTCCCACTACCACCCCCCATCACCACCCCCACCCCGCTACCGATGTGGGGTATCGTTTTATGGGTTTTTGGGGTAGAGGATTTCAAATATTATATTATTAAAGTTCCATAAACAATTATTTCCACATACAAATTTTTTTCGTTTTGAGTGACTTGGATAAAAAATTTGGATGTGGAAGTAGTGATTCCTTGGGCAGCGGTTTTTTAGGGTAAAACTAACAGGAATTATTGTGGCAACCTAGCCCACGTAAAAAAATTCTAATAGAAAATATTCATTCATATTTTTTACCTCACAGACTGTATGGTTATAAGTTGTGTGTTTCTATGGATATAAAATGGACGATTTACTAATGCGTTGGTGCCGTTGAGGTCTGTGTCCAACATCACCAATTCAAATTACTATAGTGACAATTGTACTTTTAAAAGTAGTAAAATTTCCATTTATTAAATCTGAAATTTTGTCGAAGCTTTAGCGCCAAAAATAATAAATGAAAAACCACAATTCTCTTTTCCATTTGTGGTATGTGACCAAATATCATCTTGTAAAAATACAAGTAACATATATTTACTTTTATTGGTTCCAATAACCCAGTGACACCACTGGTGGCAAGCACATGATAAAGCTCCAAGTTGACGCAGGCAGCGGAAACGAAGATAATATCACAAGATAAAGGTTAATTGCAGCTGCTATAAAGATTTTAGCACCTGATCGAGAATGTTTCATATCGTCCTATTCATTATTATTCCATCAGCGTTCTGTTAGGAATCCAACGAAGTCTTGCTTGACATGTGTCACTAAAAAGATAATACTTTTCGGGAGTCGTGCGAATAAAATACTTGATTAATGCGTTGTTTTCGGTGAAAAGGAAAAATGTTGAAGATAAGGCAATTGTCACTGGAAATAACTGTTTATAATGGCAAAGAGGGGATAGCATTTAAATAGTCATAAAATAAATTAATTGTACCAGGTGCTATCTTAATGGTCTGCAAGTAAGCACATGGAAACTATGATAATAACTTTTATTTTAAATAATACAAATAAATCAACCCAAGAAACATTGAAAGTGTTAGATTTCGGTATTGAGAGAGAGGCTAATCAGAGAACAAAAAGAAGTAATATCAGTCAGTCAAACTTATAGTCGACAATTATCAAATTGAGGTATATATAAGTATCTAGTGCACATAACACTGACGCGTTTCAAGACTCTCAACATTCCACCTTTATGGTTATGGAAAATTTTAACCAATTACTTGAGTCAATAAATATTTGATGTGGACCTTTTCTCTCTTGATTTAAGAATTCATGTTAAATGATTAGTTTTCAATTTTCTATGGTCTTTTCTTCCTTTATTTTTTTTTATTATAGGCCGATTTTGTTATAGGACGATGGCGAATAAAAAGGTTTTGCAGTGGAATTCGATATGACATAATAAAAACATAAATCTTGATTACCTTGCATAAGGAAAAATTATCAAAAGATAAATTATAACTTGAAAAATTTACAAAACCTTAATAGTACACGCAAATTAGATTAAGAAACAGTGAATAAAAGAAATAATTTATATAGTAATAATATTTGAGATGCGTACTCTAGATAGAGTTAGTTCCCCTTCCAACATCCCTTTTTTGCAAAAAAACACCCCCAACGCTGGTTTTTCACTTTTATCTTGTAAACCGTTCGTCGGAAGAGAAAAAAGCATAGGAAATAAAAAATTTGCCTTTAAATTCTGCATAAAAAATGTTCTATTAACCTTGTAGCTTATCCTCACCTATTTCGTGCTAACAGCATCCGAACAGAGCGCACAGGTAAAAGTCAATCCTATTCGAAGTTTCACAGCGAATGTCTTATCTCTGTATCATATTTTCAATAAATAATAAAAAAAAATCATTCCTGAGCATTTTTCTCGTTAAAGTAACCGATTTTAAGATATTCGTTGTGAAACTTCGAATAGGATCGATTTTTATCTGTGCGCTCCGAACTAGCCTTCTGTTCGGAGGTTGGGACATTTTTTATGCAGAATTTAATGACAAATTTTTTATATTGTATACTTTTTTCTCTTCCGACGAACGTTTACAAGATAAAAGTGAAAAACCAGCTTTAAGTCCCCGTTAGGGGCGGTTTTTTGCAATAAGGGACGTTCCAATCCTAAATGGGTATCTATTTCTAACCCGCATCTCAAATATTATTACTTTACAAATTATTTCTTCTAAAATGGACTATAAATAGATGGACATCTGTAGGTATTTAGAATGTAGTATTCCACATACAAGTGACGCTGCTTATATATATATTTCTTGTAAAATAAAGTACTTAAAATACCTCGCGGAGAAACTAGAATTTATTAAACCTACTTTTAAATACTAAAATCAGAGATTCCAACTCCCAATTTGTTAATAACTCATCGATCGTTGATCATAGTCTATAGTTGTTCATGTGTACCTTTATAAATTTTTTACTGAACACTTGCTCGACACTCAATAGGTATGTCATGTCATGTCTTGTTGTTTGGCAAAGGGCAAACAGGTTTCTAGCTTCCACCACTGCGCGATTCACTTGTTTTGATGTTGAAATACGTCACTTTGGGGTTAATAAGTATTCATTGAAGAATAACAATTAATTATTATTGGATTGATAGTATAATTCTTTCAGCAAAGTTGTTTGTAGTCTTATTCCAAGAGAGCTATTTCTGTGTCAAGAAAAACAGTGACTAAAGTTGAGTAATGTAATACTTAAAGCATATTTTACTTCCACATCCAGTGGAAGTATAGTAACGACAAAAAAATTTTTAAAAATTTTTATTGTTCAAATAGGCTTAGAATGTCACGAAACGTCGAGATTTTAAGTTTGAGCGAAAAAAAAAAATTCTGTCTGTCGGTTTGTCGGTCTGTCTGTAACTTTTTTTGTGCGCACGATTACTCTGGAACCGTTTGAGATATTGACTTCAAATTTGGTACACATATGTACTTTAACGAGATCTAGAACTAGATTATATTTTCATATTGTTCCGCCGAAGGGTTGAGGGGTAAATTGGGGTAAATTTGGGGAAAATAGGTAAATCAAGCAGGTAAGAGTCCATAAAATTGGTATTTAGTATATACAAGAGAAGCTGAGGTCTCAAGAAAAATTTTGGCATTAGCCACCCCCATTACCACCCCCACCCCATTATTAAAGGGGATGAAAAAAAATTGTGATTTAGGGTGTGTACAAGAACCAGAAACCTCAAAATATTTTTTTTCTTCATCCACCCCCACTACCACCCCCTATCACCACCCCCACCCCGCTACCGATGTGGGGTATCATTTTATGGATTTTTGGGGTAGAGGATTTCAAATATTATATTATTAATGCTCCATAAACAATTATTTCCACATACAAAATTTTTTCGTTGTGAGTGACTTAGATAAAAAAATCTGGATGTGGAAGTAGTGATTCTTTGGGCAGCGGTTTTTAATATTTACTTAAATTAAGAATTTATAAGAATATACTCCAAAATATCCTTATACTTACACAGTGGGCTAGAACCACCTTTAAATGAAATATGCATGCACTCTCTCAATTCCTACGGGAAATGGTAGCTTTATCTGGCCCGAAACAATTCCCGTAAAATCTGAAATCATTCCCTTGGCCGTTTTCTAGAAAATTCACTTTTATTTTTTTTTGAAAACTAATTTTTTGCTTTGATAAAAACAAGAATCTACTACATTTTTGAAGCCTCTGAATACCCAGACATATTTCAAACAACCTATCAGTTCAGTCTTCTTCAATCCGTGATTCTTACGTTTATAAAATAAACGAAGACAATATCTATTTTCATCGTGCGTTCTTGCATGATTTGCATTGCATTTGCATTTTGCATGATTTCTTTGATTTTAATCATGGTCACAGAAAATTTTCACTCTTGGAGTCTTGGATTGTTTGCCTAGTAAAGTCTAAAGATATCTAAGGTCGAGCAGGACTACTGCTCTTTACCCTAGTACATCGCTGTAGACCTGGGCCGGCCTCGTACGGGGTGGGTGAGCTTACTTTACATTAACCCCACTCACAAATGTGAGCGGTGTGGATGATTTCGGCCCATCTCCCCGGGTCCTGGCTTGTTGGACCTTGCTGGCTAAGGCCTTTATCTTCTGTCGTTCTTCTGTCTTGATGATCTTTCTTCGCCAGCTTGTCACCCCCGGGGTAGTCATCTGTCTGTTCGGAAACTTTGGGGAACATTTGGCTGGGATTGACTGCCGGTATGCAGAATGTCAATTGACATCCTGCCATCCGGATCATCGGTTAGGTAGGAATGAGCTATGTAGCTCGAAGAAGTGCAGACTTAAGTGCTTTGGTAGCACTTTCGATCTGCACGGAGCTAGGTGACTACGGGTACTGGATGGCATTTCGTCCGCTACCTGCAGGGTAGTGGGTGGGTGGTTGGGTGATCGTAATGTCTCTTCTGTGGGTTGTCTTCATCGGCGGTGGTATAGTTCTCATACTCACCAGTTATCCGACTGAGCGAATGGAAAGTCTACTCAGATGGCTAATAGAGGCGCTCGGATTTCCCTGTAGTAAATCCAGTTACGCAAATAGTAATGTTATTCATTGGTTACGGATATATTGGTAGACAAAAACTGCTGTCATTCAAAATAACATAGGAATAGATCTAATGATTTTGTCTAAATTGACTACTTGGAAAGATTATATAATCTGATTATTATCAAAACGTCTGGAGTTGTCGATCATGAAGGTTTCTTGTAGGTTATTTCCCCAAACTTGGCTTAAGTTGAAATTTGTATTGGAATATTCAATTTTACTTTCTTGATTGACATTTTAACAAGCTTATCAATGCAAAAAATCAGTTTTCAAAAACAAAATTAAAAGTGAATTTTCTAGAAAACGGCCAAGGGAATGATTTTAGATTTTACGGCAATTGTTTCAGGACAGATAAAGCTACCATATCCCGTAGGAATTGAGAGAGTGCATGCATATTTCATTTAAAGGTGGTTCTAGCCTACTGTGCTTACTCTTACAATTATGAGTACTCAAAAGAAGTGCACTATCTAATAAATACTTACACTTGGAACGAACTAAACTTGTTTTGTCTTAAATAATCGCACTAATGGAACTCAAAACTATATCGGTTCTTGGTTTAAAATTCGTATATTATTGAATTAATAATAATTTACTATGCCAAGTAATATTTTTCTAGCAACAAAGATAAAATATAAGCGATTACTTTAATATAGAATACTTTGCTTTTTAACATACTAGACCCACATTGACAACGTAGATAACGTTATCCGTATTGGAAAAAGTTCGACGCCATTTTGTGCACAGTTTCTTAAACAAAAAAATGGTGGTGACAAAAATTGTAGATAATTGAATGCTTAACAGTTTTTGTTTGTTTATAAAATGGAAAGAATGTCCATAATCGAACGTTGGTTACCATTTTTCAGGATGGTGTCTTGGGCAAAACTATTTTTTGGAAGGATTTATATAATTTCAATCAGAAAGCCAAAGAGAAATTCCCTAGCGTGTTTGATTATTTTTCCTGAAATATCTAAAATGATTGCTCTACTACGTGTAATAAACGTAATATTATTCTCATTTCCTTTGTGTTCAGAATGCCAAAAAAAAATATTCTACAAATTCCCTAGCGTGTTTGATTTTTTTCCCTGAAATATCTAAAATCAGTGCTCTACTATGAATAATAAAAGTAATATTATTCTCATTTCCTTTGTGTTCACGAGGGTTCATTCAAAATGCCAAACAAAATCCGTCGGGAATTAAAATGAGTTATTCGAAAAAAATACGTGTACAAAAAGACTCAACGAACAACACAATTAAGAAACAGATGGACTTAATTAGAAATCTTTAAATCCCCGAATAATTGAAAGCCGAAAAATGTAGATTTAAAGCGGAGGTAGAGGGTCTGGTATTCCTCAGAACTTCGTAACCCGAGTCATATAAAGAATATTATTTATTGGCAGCGAATACAATAACGCAGTAATGGGAAAAGACGACCAGATAGAGGTAAAATCTTCCCCGGACTGTTTAAATCTAAATAAAATCCAGTTGGCTGGTTGCACTAAGATACAGGCTGAGACATACGGGTCTTAATGCCCTGCTCAACAATATTCAGTATAACTAGCTCTTAGTAGAGAGGCATATTTCAAGCGGACACAAAGAAAGCCGACTAAATTAAAATCTAAACTTTATACAATCGAAGAGACGCATATTTATGCCATAATTACTGTGCCAACATTCGAGAGACGTCCAAGACTCATTAACATGGAAATTTGTTCATGTTGCCGTACTGGGAGGTTGCATTTTCAAATAATGGTACCATTTTGATGCATTAAACGACCATCTTATTCATCTTAAAGTGATCACTTTTGTTGCGCTATGCCCAATCAAGAAAACAATTTCGTTAAGCTGTTCGCAGTTCGGTATCTATATCTAAAAAGTAATAATGAAATTTCTTAAAAATAGCTTTTGGACGTCTTTAATTATTATATTCTTTTATTTTATTTAAAGCTAGCGGATTATCATTGTTTACCAAAGAGATTTGTTAATTCTAATAATGGATGGATGTTGCATATATGTTCCAAAATAAAAAACTGCGTTGTATGTGTAGGTATTACATTACTAATGGACAGTAAAATAAATGGATCCAAGGCAAAATTAGATGTAAACATTATATTCTTCGCAGTTTATTAAAGTTCTTATATTGTTGAATATTTTGTAGGATATTTTTCGTAGTTCTTTGAAACTTCTTAGGATTAAAAGCTACATTTTTAATTTTAATAATCTCGTGATGATGCCAGATTAATTGGTGAAACGATCGACCGTATACTATGAATTATTTCTATTTTTGTAAATTCCTTGAAAGGTGAAATCCACTTCAGGTAAATGTGTTTATCAATTCAAACTTTTCTCTCTGAATTTATTTATCGTCTTTACAAAAACGTGACGGACAGATGGACATACGGATATTTAAAGCTTAGGATGATATGAAATAACTAGTTTTCTACGACTACTGATTAATTAATTATCTATACGTTTTTGAACAAGTAATAGGACCAGTGACAAGGCTTCATATTCATTACCTAATAATTTTTGTGGAGCAATTACAAAAGACGATTTAAAATTTAAATACATCGCGTGTGCGATAACTCAATTCAATCTGTCATAATAAGTAGGTTATCGATTTCGCCGAAAGTAAAAAAATGTCACTTTTTCTGAAATCAATCAGCAATGTCTACATTTTCGGCGCGATTTCAGAATGCACAATTCCAGTATTTTAGTCCGTTGCTAAGAAACTATCAGAAAATAGACCGGAAAAGATTCTTTGACAAGCAACGATCATGTTATTTTCCCGGCCTAGGCCAGGAAAGTAAAATTCCCATACGGTTTTTTATGTATATTTTAAACAGTAAATAAATACACGCACACATACAAACTCACATTAAAATTGCATTTATTATTAAGCAGTTAGATTGTAATGAAGAATTGTTATGCATTAATACAAATTCCTTAATTTATAATAATATTGACTGAGATTTCAAAAAAATAGGATGTGTACTTCGGTGTGAAAGCATATTCGATGCTTGTTGGCCTCGGCTAGCGCCTCGGCCAACAATTTGCATCATCGTACGGGAATGTATTGCTTTCACACCTAAATACACAATCTACTATTCCGCTCCTGTAGGCTCGAATTTTCGATTTTGGCGGTGCGATTCACGATGTGCATCAAAAACAATTTTTCTTCTTTCTTCTCAACTCTTATGGTGCGGGAGCTAAGTGGCTTTTTCGGACACTCATCGTTACAAGCATTTTCTACGCGCTGATTAATTCTATAGAACTTAAATAACGACAAAATAGACTTCTGCCATATCTCAGCCCGTCAAGTTGGCCATGGTTCAAGATATAAAATCAGTGAAATTATATCATCGTTACAAAGCCAATTTTTTTTGTATGTACACATTTTATGTTTAGAATAAATAAAATAAGATCGCCAGAGTGTGGGCCATCAGGGGCGCAACCAGAAAGGTCAAAGAGGTAAAAAAACGGAGTTATATAACATCATCGTTACAAACTTTTTTAAGGTTGAGCATGTTTATTTAAATGTTTTGAACACAGAAAAAAAATCCCAGAAAGAAACTCTCGTCAGTAAGGCTAGTCAGAAAGAAAATGTTTAGGATTTTTGAAGAAAATTTGATTTTTTTTTTCGCATAATTCATCTCAGAACTCTAAACTCATCGTTACAAGTTCTGGCTCATTTTTAAAACGTAAATATAAGCTCCTTCAACAATAGAATAGCCTCCCCGTAAAGTTCTTAGTGTCAACAAAAGTACCATAGGCTCTTAAATACACTATTATCAACACTTTCGGCTAACTTGACTCCGTACCGTGCCTCAGATGTATTGTATCATTATTACCTTTCTGGCTGCGCCTCCTGACGGCCCATACTTTCTGGCGATCTTATTTTATTCATTCTAAACATAAAATGTGTACACACAAAAAAAAGAGCCTTGTAACGATGACATGATTTCATTAATTTTTAAACAGTGTTCGTGACGCTCCTGACAGGAGGTGCCCCGCCAGAAGTCGATTTTATGAATCGTTATCATCCATTAAACCATAAAAGTATCTCAAACGATGAGCTGCCGAAAAAGCCACCTAGCTCCCGCTCTATTATATTAAAAAGATCTGAACCTTTAAAGATTGCGTATTTGGCCTTCTTTGCAGAGCGCCTCAACATGGTTTTTGTCGAATAAATCCTAAACTCTAACTAGCTAAAAGTTAAAAATCTCTAAGAAAAAGTTCATAAACTGAGGAACAATTTGCTATTTTCAACATCTCCGTAACTTTTTGTGTTATAGAGGCTTAAAAATGGCGTCAACATTTTAAAATTAAAATAACTCTTTAAGAGTTAAATATCTCAGAAAATATAGCACTTGAGCCAAAGATGTTAAGAAGCCGAATTAAAGATTATCGATTAAGTCTTTTTTTAAATTTTTTTCTACCGCTCAAAAGATAAAGAAATTATTACTGATACAACGTGCGTCTTCGCATTTTTTCTTAAAAATCTTGTCATGTGTCGCAATTATTTTTTTCGGTAAATTTACCTAATACTATTACTCACTCGGATGGATTACGGCATGATCCGAAGGCATCATTCTCCTGAGCAATAGCCACCATTACACTTTCGTTGAATAATATACTATTATGCAACAAGTTATGACTGATTTTTTCCGTATTAAAGGTAGAATTTTTGATCGAGGCGATAGACGAGATAAAAAATACGACATATCGAAAGAAACACTTTTTTTACGTGTTGCATATATGATTTTTCCTACGTGGCAAGGACTTCTACCAGTTTTAGCCCGCCAACTTCAGTATTTTCATACTAGGGAAACAGAGTTCTTTATGCCAAAACAAAATTTGAGTTGATAAGCGATGACGGTAAAAGCAGTTTTTTAAGGGCACCGCAAGTGACCTCCTTTTTCCACCCCGGCCCGGAAATATCCGACAACCTCTTCATTTATGGATGAAGCAAGGTCAAAACTACCCTAGAATGAAGTCTTCACCGTATCGGAGATCACGGAGACTTGGAGTTTTTTTTTTTTTTTTTTTTGTTTTTCCGGCAGGAGAAAATCTTTTAAAGACGCCGCTCTTTACGACGAGTGGGATTTCCACCCACTAAAAACTCCTACCTCCCACGAATCCATTATGGAACCGCTTTAAAAAAGCATACCGTCAAAATGGCCGTTTGTCTTTCTCTACTTTCCTTTCACTTCACCGTCTCTCTTCTTGCTCTTTAATGCTTAGGATTTTCCTTATCATCCTATGGATTATTTCCCATTTTCCTTTACTCTCCATCATTTCCCTGATCATAGTCTCAGCGTTAATCTCTAAGCCCAGTTCCCCGTAGGCCTCCTGTCTATATCTCTCCCATCTGTCGCATTCAAATAATGTATGTTCGGCCGTATCCTCCGCGCCACAATGTAGACACCTCTCATCCTCAATTCTACCTATCCTTGTTCTGTAACTCCGGAAAGGACCGTGCCCTGTCAGCGCTTGTGTCAAGAAATATTCCGTTTTCCTGTGTTTACACTTGACCCATTCATCAAGCACAGGTATTAATTTCTTTGTCCACTGCGCGGTTACAGTGTTCTCGTCCCATACGGTCTGCCATTTCAACATTGTCCTTTCCCTCGCAGCTTCTCTTATTTCGGGTCGATGTCCATCACCTATCTCGTACACGTATTTACGTTCTTCAGCCAATAGTGAAAGTGGTGGCGTGGCTGTAACCACTTGTACTGCTGCCGCAGAGACAGTGCGGTAAGCACTAGCCACTCTCAGTAGGGACTTTCTTTGTACTCCGTTCACCATATCTCTATACTGCCTTCTCTGTAGAGCTCGTTGCCACACTGGTGCCCCGTACAGCACTATTGACTGAATTACTCCATTCAGTACCTCCCTCTTTCGGCTGTTAGGACCTCCTACATTCGGCATCAAGCGGGATAAAATGGCCGCTTTTCCTTCTGCCTTCTTCACCACTCTCTTAATGTGTTCTCCGAAAGTACCCTCATTGTCTAATGTAATGCCCAGATATTTCACCGATTTTGATGGTCTGACTTCAACACCCTTTAATACGAATGACACCTCTTTTCGTTTCCTCCTTGATCCTCTCAGTATGACAGCTTCCGTTTTGCTTGGAGCTAACTCGAGTCGGTGTCTTTCCATCCACACAACTATTCTTCTTAGTGATTCGTTTGCCCTGAATTCTAGCGTATCTTTGTCTTCCGCCGTCACCACTAGAGCTAAATCATCCGCAAATCCTATAGTCTTCGTATTTTCTGTCAGTTCCATTCTAAAGATCCCATCGTACAGGATATTCCACAATATTGGTCCCAGTACTGAACCTTGTGGAACCCCGGCCGTTACTGGAATTTCGGTTTTGGCTATTTTTATACGCCGATCATCAAAATAGTTCCCTATGATATTTACCAGGTACTTAGGTATCTCTCTTCGTCGTAATTCTCCAATGAACGGAGACTTGGAGTAGCACGAGCTCTTAGAGTAGTACTGACTGTTATGAATTTTGGACAGCTTTTCGGGATTTTGCCCTAGTGCGTCGCCGCCGTAGCGCATAATGAATATTATTTCAAATTGTGCATTACAAGAGTTACTGTAATACAACCCAGCATGTACACTATCTGTTTATTATAGTTTTTGTCTTCTTCACTATTATCAACACATATTAAGTGAATTGTTGTTATTGTCATACAAATCACTTATAAGGAGAGCCATCTACATTTATAAAATTAAACAATCTGATTTCAAAGCGGGTTAATCAAAATAGTGTAAATATATATTTTCCAATATTTCAAAACCAGTATTCGTCAATATGAATCAATATTGGTTGTAGGATAACAAAAATTTCTAAAACGATATAGCATAAAATGTAATTTTTTCAATATTGTACAGTCAATGTTGGCTTATGGAGATAATTGATAATATCTAAAACATTATGTTCTAAAATTGACTTGTCAGTGAATAATGAGTATGAGATTTTTAATATTTTAAAACTAATTTATGTTATTATTTATCGATGGCAATTTAATATTTCTTAATTAACGTGAGGTCAGCATAGGCTCCACTTCACATAGACCTCATTATCTCATAAAAGCAATGTTTATTTCTAATTGAGTTAAAAGACAGTTTGCCAATATAATCTCAATATCACCTAATTCTCCAATATTTTAAATATAAATATTTGTCATTGTTAATAGATATTTGTAGTATAATATTAGACTTTTCAATATTGTAAAATCAATATTGCTTAATAATCCAGTTAATGAGTGTAGAGTACATGGAATATGCGAGACTTTTTGACTTCAGGACTTCGTTAGGAGTAGTTGGCAGGTAAACATACTAAAAGTCCCCGCCCCTGGGAGGTGAGCTTACGTTGGGAGGAGGGAGGGAAGGTCACATTCTTGGGTTTTTCGATTATATCACGGAAACGGCGGACTCTAGAAAAATATGTTTTAAATAAAAATGAAAGCTAATTAAATTTCCTATAAAATTGTTTTCATACATATTTGTCGAATTTTCAACGGTTTTCGAGATATACGTTATTGAAAATAGATACTTTTCGAAAAAATCATTTTTACTTAACTCTTTTTGTCAAACATTTGCTTCTAGTGCCTCCCACGATAATTTCTCAGAAAAATTATCAGCAACGAAGTTGTAGAGCATTAAATTTTCTTCAACTTGATATACACTTATAAAATATTATCGATTTTCAATAACGTATATCTCGAAAACCGTTGGAAATTCGACAAATATGTATGGAAACAATTTTATAGGAAATTTAATTAGCTTTCATTTTATTCATTAGAATATATTTTTCTAGAGTCCACCGTTTCCGAGATATAATCGAAAAATCCACAAATGGTACATTCCCCCTCCCTCCCCCGTAAGTTCACCTCCCAGGGGCGGTGACTTTTAGTATGTTTACCTACTAGCTACTCCTAACAAAGTTCTGAAGTCAACAAGTCTCGCATATTCCATGCATTCTACAATATATTCATTGACTGGACTATAAACAATATGATTTTACAGAGAGTTAGTCAATATGAGACAAATATGGATTTTACAAAATTTGAAAATCAATATGAATTATTACGATGGGCTCATTTAATGAATTTTATTTAGTAGTTGTTACTTCTTGTGGTTTCGGCGCCTATGTTATTGTGTTATCATCGAATTCTAAGTAATTTTCAAAACGTCCGTCTGTCCGTCTGTTCGTTTATAAGAACGATAATGCAACTTGAAATTTGGATAGCAAATTAGTGTTAGCTGGAGAAGTGTCCTATTATTCGTGAAGAAAATCGATCAGCAAACATAAGAGCTATCAAACATTTTAATAAAAAACATATTATTGAATATTTAATTATTTATGTTGTTTCTCATACTACTTCCACATCCAGTGGAAGTATAGTAACGACAAAAAAATTTTTAAAAATTTTTATTGTTCAAATAGGCTTAGAATGTCATGAAACGTCGAGATTTAAAGTTTGAGCGAAAAAAAAATTCTGTCTGTCTGTCTGCCTGTCTGTAACTTTTTTTGTGCGCACGTTTACTCAGGAACCGTTTGAGATATTGACTTGAAATTTGGTACACATATGTACTTTAACAAGATCTAGAACTAGATTATATTTTCATCTGGTTCCGTCGAAGGGTTGGGGGTAAATTGGGGTAAATTTGGGGTAAAGAATCCAGCGAAAATTCATTGGCATGTTGTTTACGCGCGCAAAACACACGTTGATGTGCACATTAAATCGTAAAATTTTTTGGTGTTCTTGATTTTGGATGATTCTGATTTTGGATTTTTTTTTAAGGCTTTTCGTTTGGCACTCTTGGCATCCACTTTAAATTAAAAAAAACACACAAAAAAAATAAACAAAAAAAATCAATTTGCACAGCCTTCTGCACGCGACGACTGCTTAAAATTTGCGTTTCTGGCATATTCACAGTAATTTCATTCATATATATGATTGACATGCATTTTAAAAACGTTGCACCTGACTGGTCATGTACCGCCAGTCTACAACCCTCTACCACCACCCCAACCCCCACTATCGATGTGACATATCATTTTATAGGTTTTTGGGGTAGGCGATTTCAAATATCATGTTATAAAGTTACCTCGAGTAATATGGATGCGCAGTAGGTTTCCCCGAGTATTATGGATGCGCAGTAGCTTTCCTCGAGTACCATCGATGCGCAGTAGGTTACCTCTAGTAGTATGGATGCGCAGTAGGTTTCTTCGAGTATTTAGGATGCTCAGAGGCTTCTCTAGAGTACTATAGACGCGCAGTAGGTTACCTAAAGTAGTATGGATGCGCAGTAGGTTTCCCCGAGTATTATGGATGCGCAGTGGCTTTCCTTGAATACCATCGATGCGCAGTAGGTTACCTCAAGTGGTATGGATGCGCTGTGGGTTTTCTCGAGTAAAATTGATGCGCAGTGGGTTTCTTCAAGAAGTATGAATGCGTAGTGGCTTTCCTCTAGTAAATTGGATAAACAGTGGGTTACCTCGGGCAGTATGGATGCGTAGTAGGTTTTATTGACGAAAATGCTTGAAGTAGAGGCTCTACTTCTATCGTGTAGTCCACGGCACAGAATGATTTTTTGTATCTTTGTCATGCTATTTTCTGCATATTACTTCTTCATCCAGTTGAAGTATACTATAGCAAGAAAAATTTTTGAAAACTTTCATTGTACGAATAGGCTTAGAATGTCATGAAACCTCAATATTTTAAGTTTGAATAAAATAAATTTGTCTATTGCGTCGGTCTGTCTGTTAGTCTTGTATCTTTTTGGTACTCACGATTACTCTGGAACCGTTTCAGATATTGACTTAAAAATATGGCACACGTATGTATTTTGACGAGATCTGGAACTAGATTATATATCGATCTTATTCCGTTGCAGAGTTGAAGGTAAATGGGGGTAAATAGGCAAATAGGTAAATCAAGCAATTAGGAGTGCATGAAATTGGTATTTAGTAAATATAAGAGGAGCTAAGGTCTCAAAAACATTTTTGGCAATAGCGACCTCTATTACAACCCCCCATTATTGAAGGGGGTGAAAAAAATATTGTGATTTAGTGTGCATACAGGAACCAGTCATCAAGAATCACCACCCCTACTACTGATGGGGCATATCATTTTATGGATTTTTGGGGTACACGATTTCAAATATTATACTATTAAAGTTCCATAAACAATTATTTCCACTTAGTGGAGTACAAATATAGTATTTTTGTTGTAAGAGACTTAGATAGGAAGTCTTGATGTGGAAGTAGTGATTCCTTAGGCAGCGGTTTCTCTCCACGTTTAGTCTAATGAAGAGCGTTTTATGTTCCCAATGGTATACCGGGACCAAGTACCCTGTGGCGGTATGATTATGAAGAATAAAACGTTATAATATTAGATAGTAACCCACAAGGAGCACTAATAGCAGGCCGTACCTGTTATTAAATGTTAAAGAAAGCATCGCCGACCTGTCAATAATCAGGATATGTCTATTTAGTACGGTGTTTAATTTTCTGCGGTTGTCACTCATGCCAAGCATTACGAAGCACTTTTTCTCTACAAAGACGAGTTAATAAATGTTTTAAGGCCCATTATATTTCCAATAAAACTACGAGTAAAAATGTGCATTGAATAATATGCATAATATATGTCTATTCATGTACATTTTCCTTTGTAATGTATTTGTTTGGTTGTGGCATTTACTATGTGTCTAATATGCCTTTATGTCTAATATTTGCGGTTACAAGTCAATGATTAGAATATAACTTTTAAAAATGTAATAGATACAGCACCGAAAAAATAGATTTTAAACAAGCAAAAATTAGAGAGTCGATGAAAATTTGGGGGTTTGTTAATATTAAGAAAAAAACCGCTGCCCAAGGAATCACTACTTCCACATCCAGATTTTTTATCCAAGTCACTCACAACGAAAAAATTTTGTATGTGGAAATAATTGTTTATGGAACTTTAATAATATAATATTTGAAATCCTCTACCCCAAAAACCCATAAAACGATACCCCACATCGGTAGCGGGGTGGGGGTGGTGACAGGGGGTGGTAGTGAGGGTGGATGAAGTAAAAAAACATTTTGAAATTTCTGGTTCTTGTACACACACTAAATCACATTTTTTTTCATCCCCTTTAGTAATGGGGTGGGGGTGGTAATAGGGGGTGGCTAATGCCAATTTTTTTTTAGACCTTAGCTTCTCTTGTATATACAAAATACCAATTTTATGGACTCTTACCTGCTTGATTTACCCCAATTTACCCCCCAACCCTTCGACGGAACAAGATGAAAATATAATCTAGTTCCAGATTTGGTTAAAATACATACATGTACCAAATTTCAAGTCAATATCTCAAACGGTTCCAGAGTAAACGTGCGCACAAAAAAAAAGTTACAGACCGACAGACAGAAATTTTTTTTTCGCTCAAACTTAAAATCTTGGCATTTCGTGACATTCTAAGCCTATTTGAACAATAAAAATTTTTAAAAATTTTTTTGTCGTTACTATACTTCCACTGGATGTGGAAGTAAAATGAGTTCCTAACTCCTAAGGGTGAAGAATGGCGTTTTCTAGAGGTATAAGAGGGGGAAAAATGCGTTCTTTAAAAATATCTCGGAAAATATTATTTAAAAATTTCTCTTAGTTGCTGATAGCTGAGCCAAGTACTTCCTTTCAAGTTGATTTTTTTTGTTGATCTGTGTATGATGAAAATTCTTCAAAATACAGAGAGCTGAAAGTGGGTACTTTTACATCCTCATTAAAAACTACGTTTTTTCAACGGGTTGAGAGTGCGGTAAGTACGAACACGTGTGCGTACGGGATTACGTGGGTGCGCGTATCTGTGCGTATTTGTGTTTTATAAAATGTTAATAGTGCATGATATTTTAGAAAAGCAAAACATATTTGTGAAATTTTATCATCATTATTTTAAGAACATTTATTTGATTTAAAAATATATGGATTTAATATAGTTGAAAAATATAAATAACTCTATTCTTCCCCAACAGCGTTGGTAGTCTTAAAATTAGTGTTACGTCCATCCTCATTTTCAAATTGCCCTTCATCATCGCTTACATAAGAATTATCGAAATTATTAGCTTCAATCAAGTTGAGTGTTTGATCTTAGATCTTAATCGCCGTTTAAGCAGTTACATATACATTTGGCAGATTTTACATACAGACGAACAATTTACCCCAGCTTTCACACAACGACATCGTAAGGTCAGGTGCGGTTACTAAAGTTGTTCTTATAGGTTGCAAGAACTTATTTATAAAAGTCCAGCTGCATTGTTCTGGCGGTGTGTTATTATCAAGCCATTGTTGCATTTGACAATAGGTTCTATGAGAATGTTGCGCAGCGATTGTAGACGGAAATATTTTCTTCATAAAGATTTTTGAAATGTAATAAATCTATATTCGTCAAGGAATATTTCGGTTCTCTAATATGTATACAAACAAGAAAATAGTTTCTTTTAGTATTTAAATTTTATCGGCACTGGAATCATTATTATTAAATGATTCGCTACGTACGTCAACAGCTTCGATGAACAGCAATTACAGAACTTTCTTTTAGCCGTAGGTGTTTGTTATAACCAATTTCTTTACTACAGTTCTTATTATTTCAATAGCATCTCCTCTAGGTACAACTTTATCATTTAAAATCACCTCTTCGCATCTAAAATATAAATAAAGTCTCCTGATCTTCTTCCATTATTTATAGGACAAATAAACTAACAATTTTTGTGTGTTGCAGGAACAGCGCATCTATTAGGGTACGTCCACATTAGTAAAAATTTACCTTGTGCATATTCGGCACAAATTTGTGTGTGCGTTTCAAATTTACGCGAGTGTGGACGTGTTCGCCGCATACGAGCACATGCAAAAATTTTCGCCACATTCAACACACGCGATTCGTGGCTTGTCGGTTTTTTTCAAGACATCAAAGGGATTTGTGCTGCAAAGTAAATATTTATGCGGACAGGTTGCTGAATTTGCGTCCCAAATATTTGTGCCGAATCCTACATTCAATACACAACGCATTTATTTACTAATGTGGACGTACCGTTATGTTCAACGTATCTGTACACACTGTCTGGTAGAAAACGAGATAAACTACAAACGACTACGTGCGTGCACACACAGAATCACGCACGCACATGCGTACAAGTCACTGCACTCTTAACTCGCTAAAAAAACATAATTTTTAACGGGGACGTGAAAGTAGCCTTATTTCGACTCTGTATCTAAATCAATTTTCATCGTACAGAGGTCAGTAATAAACTAAATCAAAGGTATTTGACTCGACTATCTGCAAAATGAGATTTTCTTTTAACAGTGTTTTTCGATATATTGTCCTTCTCTCCTTACCATTGTAATCGTGAAAAAATCACCCTCCGAGATTTCTCCGGATTTCCACGTTCCAGAGTATGTAGATTACGAAAATTAAAGACATTTCATTATGTCAGTCTGTCTATCTGTCTGTCTGACTGTTGGTGCTAAAACCACTTGACGGAGAAGGGTAATATTTGGTAAGTAGTTGAAGCTACTGCCAGTTTTTTTTCTTATGGGTTGCGGTGCCGAAGCCCCGCTGTACTGAAGCTTAAGCTTATTGTACGAACAAACAACTCGAAGCACGTCCGCTGGGGTTCTGGATGATCGACAAAAAACGGTTTGTGTGAAAGCGCCCACAAGGCCTCGTGCGCCACCATCTTCTTAGAACGGCCCGGCACCGGACTCCCTGCGGTGGCAATAGCCGGCAGCAACCGGCGCCGGGTATGCCCTGTGCCGGTCGTTGGCCAGTGTGAAAGGATTCATGAGCTTCTTTACCCCACTAAAGGAATGTGGACGGCCGACTTTTTACCGGCCGTCCAAAATCGGTGTGTGTGCAATTGGCATTTATTGTCGGCATATTATCACGGCCGGCTGCCTTGTTTTATGTCCCCACGTCTGCGTATTTTCATTTAAACACTTACACTTATTTACTGAAACGCGTTGATATATTATGCCGACTCTTTTTAAAAAGAGAAACCGAATCAGATTATCTTCCTCACTTGATTCGTTGTACAACATGTCTCCATCGTTTTCGTCAAAGGAAGAAGCTTCTTCGTCAACTCTTGTTATTTAATGTAAGTTGGCCGGTACCTGAGGCTCCGAAAACCATTGTATTTCGAATTTACCGTCAATCAAATTCCAACAATTTAATTCAGGATTGAAAAACTTCGGCACTAGTGCCGTGGAAAAATTTCACATGGCGCATATTTGTTTAGTGCGCTTTGTTTTGCATCTTAGTGTGTCTTGGAATGGTGGCAATACACTTGCATTCAAATTTTTTATTTTGTCTAGCGGATTTTTCCTGCTGCATTTTGGGCAGAGAGTCTGAACAAACGTACCAAACCTCACGGCATTTATGCTGTCCGCATTCCGCTTGCCATATATTTTGCACACATAGGCCTTTATATTCAGACTTTAAGTCCAAAATGCAGCACGAGAAAATCCGCTAGACAAAATAAAAAAATTTGGATTCAAGTGTGTTGCCACCATGCCAAGACACACTGAGATGCAAAATAAAGCGCACTAATTAAATATGCGCGGTGTGGAATTTTGCCTCGGCACCAGTGCCGAATTTTTTCAATCCTGAATTAAATGGCTGGAATTTGATTGATGGTATACGAAATACAATGGTTTTCGGAGTCTCAGATACCTGTCAACTTGGTATAGTCTGATTTTTCTTGGCTGCTCTGATTCGGTATAATGTATATATCGCATAATGTATCGACGGGTTGCAGTATAAGAGACGCCGACGCGGGGACATCACGTGAGCCGGTTAACATAAAATAAGGTGGTCGCCTATGATAATATGCCGACAGAGAAAAATTGGGCTTATAAAATATTGCTGGTGTTTTGTAGGCATACCTAAAAACCGTTTTGTCTTTGTTCCAAATCAATCCGTCAAAATTATCACCTCAGTACAGCGACGATCGCTTTTATTATATTTGTTTTTTTTTTCCTTATGGGTTGCGGTGCCGAAGCCCCGCTGTACTGAAGCTTGAGCTTATTGTACCCCATAGTCTCGTTATCCCATTAATCCCGTTCCTCTCCAGAAGGAGAGTATACGGTCAATGGGAGCTCTGGCTATTTCTTCCGGGGTTACGGTTAGTCCCCCGAATTGTGAGAACCTCCCAGCCGCTAAGGCTGGGCATTCACATAGTATGTGGTGAGGAGTTTCTTCATCCTCACCACACATCCTGCATTCTGGATTATCTTTCACACCTATGTTAGTTAGGTGTCTATTCAGTGTGCAGTGTCCTGTTAGGATTCCCACTGCACATCTCAGCTGTTTTCTGCTCAGCTTTAGCAATTCGTTGGTCTTTGTCATGGATGGCCCGCCGGTGATGAACATGCGTGACTGCCTCATCCCCGGCGCGCCAGTCCAATACAAGATATGTTTCTGACTCAATAGTTCCTTTACCATTCCTCTTGCGGTATTGTATGATATCCCGCAGGATGGCTCAGGTCCCATCAAGGCTGTTTTTGCGCCTTCTTTGGCCAGCATATCTGCTTTTTCGTTGCCTTCATTGCCCTGGTGTCCTCGCGTCCACTCCAGTTGTATACTGTTGTGTTCCGCCAGTTTCGCTAGGGATTCAAGGCAGTCTTTTACCGTTTTGGAACGTATCTCTACTGCATTCAGAGCTTTGAGAGCTGCTTGACTGTCAGTAATGATGCGGATTCTTTTGTCAGTATATGACCTCCGTATCATTTCTTGTGCACAGATTTCTATGGCTGTGACCTCTGCTTGGAACACCGTTGCGGTACTGCCCAGGTTCAGACTGATGTCTGTCCTTGGTTGATCCCCCGTAACACCTGCCCCAGTACTACTTGACGTTTTCGATCCGTCAGTATACCATATGGTATCATTTGGATGTCTTCGCAGTTGCCTTGTTCATTCCGCTTCCCTATCGGGTATGTATACCCTGAAGGTCTTTGTGAAGTTGTGCCTTATGCTGATTCTATCTGACTGCATATCTAGTAGTCGATTTTTTCCTATTTGTTGGAATATTTCGGTGTGGTATCTTATTCTTGGAATGGTTCCATGTCCGTTTGTTTTCAGCCTGTACGCCGCCAACAGTGCCTCACTCTCCACCACTAACTGTAGTGGGGGCAGGCAGAGTAGCGCTTCCATGGCTGCGGTAGGCGTTGTTGACATTGCTCCCGTTATGCCTAGACATGCCAGTCTTTGTACTTTCCGTAGTTTTCTCATTGCCTCCCCTTTTCCGGATTTATGCCACCAAATCAGGGAGGCATAGGTTATTATTGGTACTACAACCTTTGGTACAGCCAGTGCACCATTCTTGGTTGTAGTCCCCAGTTTTTACCTACCATTCTTCTACTGGCCCATAAGGCCCGCGTAGCTTTGGTAGTCACTCTATCTAGATGTGCATTGAAGTTTAATTTGGTGTCTAGAATGAGTTCCAAATATTTCACTTCATTGCTCACCTGCAATTCGTTTCCCCGGAGATATAATCTTCCCAGGTTGAGTTTTCTCTTTCTTGTGAAGGCGACCACAGTGGTCTTCCTTGGATTCACGGAAAGACCTTCCTGGGTACACCATCTGTCTACCATAGCGAGAGCTCGCTGCATCTTTTCTGATGCAGCGCCCTCGTGTTTTCCTGTTACCAGGATGGCGATATCATCTGCGTAGCCTTGCGCATATATTCCCCGCTGTTCCAGTTGAGATAGAAGCTCGTCCGCGACCAGGCACCACAGGAGAGGAAATAAGACCCCCCCCCTGCGGGCACCCTCTGGTCCTCTGTCGTGGATCCTAGCGTGGACTGAATTTTCCTAGTTCTGAGTGCTGAGTCGATCCATCTTGTTATTGACTTTTCGACTCCGCGCCTCTGCACTGCATCACTTAGTGAGTCGAATGAGGTATTATCAAAAGCACCCTCTATGTCTAAGAAGGTTCCTAAGGCAGTTTCTTTGCTGTCTAGGGCCCCTTCTATTTTTTGAGTAAGCTCATGTATTGCTAACTCACAAGATTTTCCTGTTTGGTAGGCATACTGGTTTCGATGTAGAGGTTTTGTACTCAGTTTATCGTCCCTGATATGCCTATCAACCAGCTTCTCCAGGGTTTTCAGGAGAAATGATGTTAGACTAATAGGTCGGAAGGATTTGGCCTGGGCGTAGGTATCACGCCCTGGTTTTGGTATGAAAATTAATATATATTTATGTTACGTTTATGTTTTATTTTTATGGATTTTTATTTATGTTGTTTACTGTTTTGTTCATATAGAGTATAAACTTTTGATTAGAATATATTTATATTATGTATTAAATCACGATATATGTTCTTTCCTGTTTCTACCTATGTTAAATACCCAAAATAAAAACTTTATAATTTGCTCGTATCCTAGTTGTCTAGAATAAAATTTGTTAATAACACAAAAAATTTCAGAGTTCGGCAAAAAAATCTTTAAAACTGATTTTACCGGTATTGACAATCTCCCCATCCCTATGTGCTATTTTAACTTTGGCAGCGTTTGTCCGAAAATTGCGACCGTCTGCAGCATTTTTATTTTTATTTATGAAACGTATACATCGAACCCTTCTTACCTGCAAAAAATGATGCTCGTATTTTTGTTTCGCCATTGGGTTGGTCGGCAGACGACGTCTGCCGAAGAAACGCGACCGTCTGCGTCAATTTTTGTTTCGTATTTCAAATATACACATCATTCTCTACCTATTTCCAAAATTTGTTGCTGGTATCTTTTTTGAGGTTTCGGTCGTTTTTTACGTATTTTTGATAACGTCTGCCTCGAAATGCTACCATCTAGATCCTCTGCTAAGACAAATTCTGAAATTACTTCATTTTCCTAACATTTTAAACTGTGAACCTTCCTGGTATTCATTATGAGATGAACTCCAAATTTGAAAATGTGTGTTGGTTAGGTGACCGACTACGAACGGCAGACGCTCGGTTTCTTTTTACTACTAGATTTGCCTGCACTCAAACCGGTATTTTTTACGCGAGCTTTGGGTCTAGAAGTTTGTTTTATTGTGGTTCGATCGAGTTGGGAAATTCAAGCTTCAAGTTGGGAGAATGAACCTCTCCAAAAAACCCCTAGCGACACCTCTGACTGCAAGTGACAGAAATATCGGGAGGCAACTTTGGACTACCCTGTATATACGGTTTATAAAGTATTGATCAGTTAGAATATATTTTTATATACGTCGTCCGTCCTGTATAAGCATAAATAAAAATATAGAACTGCAATTAGCAGTCTGCATTATTCAATTAAGGTATGAAACGCGCGCTAGTGGGAAATTGATTTGATGATTTCCTTCACACGCCAGGATTGTTTATAAGGCAAGACAGCATGCGCTCGCAGAGTAAATTTCACAAAGGGGCCCAGCCGGTTGTTTTTGGGGTTTGGGAGTGCGCCCTGGCAATAAGGTAGTTAGTTATATAGTTGAGCTCGCGAGTACTTACCGTGTAACTAATTAAAACTAGTAAAAGAGGTGAAGCGCGGAAGGGGGCGCATTCCGTTGGATTTATGGGGCAATTAGCACCCGACTTGTAATTTATACAAGCTATAACCCCTGCAGAGCACGCTGCAGCGTCTCAGACTCCTGCCCCGCCACCGACCGAATCGAAATTGAATCGTTATAATTACCTGTATACCCACCTACCCTGTTCCTGCTCGAGAGCGATGTGACTGCTTAAGAATTCCTCCAATTCGAACAAACAGCAGTCCGTTTGAAAAGATTAAAGGGATTCGTTACTCAGGGTGTGTTGGTTTGTTAGATTAAATGTATAAATATAACTTACAAATTGAGTTTAATTTTTTATGATTCGCTTAAAGGCAACAGAATTTGTTAGGTTACAAAAAGTACAGTATAGGTCAAGTTGTTTTAAAATTCCAAAATATAATAGTGTTGAATATTAATATTAATAATAATCTATTTTCCATAAATACTATAATACATTGTACTTAATAATAAAAATAAAAATTTATTTTCCATAATGACAATATTACAATTGTATAGGAATAGTCAAGTTTACAAGTACACACCATAAAAACCGCTGCCGCCGCCCAGGGAATCACTACTTCCACATCCAGAAAAACGAAAAAGATTTGTATGTGGAAATAATTGTTTATGGAACTTTAATAATATAATATTTGAAATCCTCTATCCCAAAAACCCATAAAACGATACCCTACATCGGTAGTGGGGTGAGGGTGGTGATAGGGGGTGGCAGTGGGGGTGGATGAACTAAAAAAATATTTTGAGGTTTCTGGTTTTTGTACACACACTAAATCAATTTTTTTCGTCCCCTTTATAATGGGGTGGGGGTGGTAATTAGGGTGGCTAATGCCAAAAATGTTTTTTCTTGTATATACTAAATACCAATTTTATGGACTCTTACCTGTTTGATTTACGTATTTATCCCAAATTTACCCCCCAACCCTTCAACGGAACAAGATGAAAATATAATCTAGTTCTAGATCTCGGTAAAGTACATATGTGAACCAAATTTCAAGTCAATATCTTAAATGGTTCCAGAGCAAACGTGCGCGTAAGAAGAGATACAGACAGACAGAAATTTTTTTCGCTCAAACTTAAAATCTCGACGTTTCATGACATTCTAAGCCTATTTGAACAAAAAAAATTTAAAGAAATTTTTTGTCGTTACTATACTTCCACTGGATGTGGAAGTAAAATTAAATAAAAAAAATCACATACGGAATAAAAATATTTTGACGGTAAAAACAATTTTAACTTAGTTTTCTAGTAATTTTGGATCCATGGAGAATTACAAGTTATATTCCAAAAATGTATAAACATGGCAAGGTTTAAATATTAAACTATCTAATCTAAAAGAAAGGGTACTAGAAATACTAGCTATACAATGCAATATACGATTTTGACATTCTGTGAGTATCCAAAGAACTCGACACAATGCCTCATTCTAGAACCTACTTGGGCATAGCACAAATTGACTAATTGTTGCTTAGTAAGCCCTGTTTTAATATCGCAGTTTCTTTGTCTATTGTTATGGAATTGACTTAAATTAATATTTTATACATTGAAATACAGTCGATGTTGACTGAAGAATGTGAATACTTTTTCTACAACATTGTTACATTTACTACTTTCTAACTCATTATTCATAGAATCTGAAATAACCATAAAAAGATCATCAGCATACTTGAAAACAAATCACTACATAGGATAGAATCAAGTTCATTAATATACAATGTAAATAACACGGTGACCAATATTGAACCCTGCGGAACTCCCTTACTTAAAAGCGAACGTTCACACTTGGCGCGGTATATCTTATTGCCACTGACATGTTGTATAATAGAAAGATCATCAGCATACATTGAAAAGAAATCACTACATAGGATAGAATCAAGTTCATTAATATACAATGTAAATAACACGGTGACCAATATTGAACCCTGCGGAACTCCCTTACTTAAAAACGAACGTTCACAATTGGCGCGGTATATCTTATTTCCACCATGTTGTATAATCACATACTGTTGGTGATTAGTAAAAAATAACTTGATTCATTTGATGTTGTCCTTTAGTTCCATAGTTATATAATATAGTTAACAATATGTTGTGATTGACGCAGTCAAATGTCCTGTTGAAATCAAATATTATTCCAACAGGGCATTCTTATCTCAGCATAATGACTCTTCTCAGCACTTGTCTCAGCATAATGAAATATGTGGTTGTAAATGTTATTACAGCCTTCATGGTAGACTTTCCATAACGAAACCCATGTTGTTTTCTTGGCAAAATTTTAAATTCCGTTAAAAAATTTAACAAAAGGTCTAGGTAACAACATTTAGGTAATTTAGAAAAACTAAATGGTATTGTTAGCCCAGATGACAGAGAACATTTTATAGTGAAACCCACAAAAACTTGCAAACTGAATAATTTTTTTTTAATGAGTTCGTGAAAGTGTGTAGAATAATATCCTGAAAAGTTTACATTACGCTCGGATGCAGAACATAAAAAAAAAGTGAAAAAATCTTTTTCAAAATTTTGAAATTAAGTCAAGGTAGGAAAAATAAAAAATACAGATGGATAGACCACGTGTTTCTGAACAAAAAATGTCGTAATAAAATTTATCGCTAAAGCCACGGTGTTCCTGGAAAAAAATAGTGAAGTAACTTTGTCACTCTGCGTGGCCAAGCGCACCATTAAATGCATATATGGAACCTCTAAAAATTCTTAGCAGTTCTAACGAGTAAAATAAAGCTTTTTTCTCTTTCTGATTACATATTTTTAACATTTTTCTTAATGTATCGGAGGATACATAGTGAGTATGGAGGGAAAATATATAATTATGAATGCATACACAGACACCACACATAGCCGCTGAATCGCTCGCATGTATTTTTACGTACCTTTACTGTATTGTATTTATTACAGGTACACCTATCCACATTTCAGCTATATCCAATGGATTCCTTATACATTTGTTAATGTACTGGAAAAGTTCCAGAATTTATATTCAAAACAAAACAAAATACCTTTTATTTTCATAGTTATAAGGATAAGATCGTGAAAATCGCAATTTCTTATCATGATCTGATTGATCATATTTTCGAAAAAATGCATACAAGTAAACGAATTTGTGTTTGAACATTCGAAAAGTATACATTTTTTCCGAAATAGTGATATTTTATTTTTTCCAATGGGTCAAGTTCTCGGCAAGTTACAGCCTCCAATATATATATATTTATCAAGAAAATTATCAAGCAAGGAAATTAAAATGAATTGAGATGTACTTTTTTTTTAATCCGCGTTACTACAACTTAATAAACCATAATAATCATGAAGTGTACATACTTTTTAACAGTTCTCAATGAAGAAAGAATTTTTTTCAAGGGCTTTTAATTTTTTCTATATTACTTCCACATCCAGTGGAAGTAAACGACAACAAATTTTTTAAAAATTTTTATTGTTCAAATAGGCTTAGAATGTCATGAAACATCGAGATTTCAAGTTTAAGCAAAAAAAATGGTCGGTCTGTAACTTTTTTTTGTGCGCACGTTTACTCTGGAACCGTATGAGATATTGATTTGAAATTTGGTACACATATGTACTTTAACGAGATTTAGAACTAGATTATATTTTCATCTTGTTCCGTCGAAGGGTTGGGGAGTAAATTGGGGTGAATTTGGAGTAAATAGGTAAATCAAGCAGGTAAGGATTCATAAAATTGATATTTAGTGTAGACAAGAGAAGCTAGGGAGTTTAGCTCGAAAACGGTTGGAGACTCGACATAATTGTATTAAATTTTTTATCTCAGAATGTTGTAAAAAATCTGTCGTTACGAGCTCTTCCGGTGATTTTGGGACACCCTGTATAGAGCTTCCCGTCATTCTTCTGTGGAACATGGACGCGCCATCTCATTCGATTTCTGGCGAGTTCCTTGATCTCTCCTCACGACTTCTGCATGGTTTTGGCTTCCTCCATGATTGTCCTCGGTCTGCCTCTTCCTTAGTATCTAGAAGTTGAAGTCACGCGCCCTCTTGGCTACATCTTCAGTTGGTCGGCGAAGCATATGGCCTAGCTATCCCAACTTCCTATTCCAAATCTGCAGTTCAGTTGGCTTCTGGTTAGTTCTACGCCATAAGTTTCCGGTCCGTCCAGAAAATGCGCATGATTATGCGCAAACATCGGCCGACGAAGACTTGTAGCTGTTGTACAATTGATTTGGTGATCATCCATGTGTCGCAACCGTAGAGTAGCAACGATTCGACGTTAGTTTGTATGTTTTCAGTTTTGTGTTCTTGGAACAGGCGCCTGCGTTCCATAGGTTTTTGAGCATTCCGAAGGCTTTTCTGGCCTACATTATTCCTTCTTTGATGTCTCTAGCTGCGCTCCCATTATGGTTTAATAATTCCCTCGAGGTAGACGAATTCGCTCACCTGTTCAGTTTGATCTTCTCAAAGAAACAGGTTTTCTTGGTTGTTGATTCCAATGCACATTTCTTTAATTTTGTTTTTGTTGATTTTGAGCAGAACTTTTGTGCTTCGTTTTCCAGATGTTTTACTTTAGTTTTCATGTCTGGGCGGGTGGGCTAGCAAGTATATGTCGTCTGCGTAATCCAGATCTTCTAACCTGTTGGCGAAGCCCCATCTTACCCTCTTTGCATGTCGTTTGCTTTTCTCATAACCTCATTGAGGACAATGTTTAATAGAAGTGGTGAAAGTACGCATCCTGCGTTACTTCAATCTTTACTGGTATGACCACGCTCTTTTATTTATCAATTGCAAAAATTGAGATGAATGTAGACATGCTCTTTTTATTTCCATATTAGCCATTCTAAAATTGGTCCAAATTGTAGCTAATTTTAGTATGAACTGATATAGAGTAGGATAGAGTTTCGAATATTCTGTATCACTCCCATTATGATTTTTTTTCTGCTTCATAATTTTCTTGTTCAGTGTACATGAATTGCAAACATTTAGATCGAACAGGTGAAAGGCAATAAGGTGGTATAATTTCTTAATCCACAATTTGATAGTAATCGGTTCTAGGAGTAAATTCATAAGAAGGATTCCTCCTATGTGCTTGCTCTACACTTTTACGATGCCTAGAGTAGGGTATTTCTCGTTTGCGGTTTTCAGTTTGAAGAAATCTGTTACTTCCTTCAAAGTTCCACGCCAAGGAAACAATTGTATTATCCAACCATTGCACGGATTTTACAGTACAAACGCAATTTTATTCTGAAATTCTTCATAAGTACCTGCATCTTTTTTAAAACTCTTCTTCGGTCACAAAATACAATCCAGAAGTCCACTCGTTCTTACTGAATTTCTACCATTTTGATTGAACTAAGATATAACTTGCAAAGTACAAAAATAATTGTCGAAATAAACTGTGTAACATTCTTCTTCAGGGACAATTTTACACATTCGAATTAATACATTACTTGAAGCACCAAGATATATATCGTTATGTACATTTTTTCGCACAATTCACAAGTGTAGGAAAATCCATCAACACCAGAAAGAACCCCGAGTTTATATTCCAATTTCTGAGGATTTGTGGGATTGTGCATTTTCAGGGAAATTTTTCCCTTAAACGAAATGATTTGTTCGTCCACACACAAGTTTTCTTCCTTAAGATTATTTTCGGTTATTGATAAAATTTGATTAAAGAATGGTTAAATCTTATCGGCTTTTCTCAAATTTTCGTTGTTATGGAAGTGAAGAATTTTTTTATTGATTTCAGTCTGTTTACTGATAAAATATCAGCTACTTGAAAAATTTGTTTTTCTGAGTTCCAATAATGCGTTGTTGAATTTCGTTTTATCAGGACATTAAAAGAAGTATTACAAAAAAATTGTTCACTGCATCAATGGAAGTTACTAGAGATTTATTTGGATTTTTCAGCATCATATATATCAACAACTTGTAGAAATTGATCTGTTAGAAATAATTTGAATACCTGATAAGGTGTTGATAGTTGCAACATTCATATCCGACCCTGTGAACTTGTGAGTGTCAACGTCCGCACTTGATATTTTTGGGTATAGAAAGGGTCATGTTATTTTTTTGATTTTCCCTTATTTTGGGTGGCAGAGGCAGATGGTAGTGGGGGATAAAGTGAAAAAAAATTGAGGCCTTTGGTTCCGGTACACACACTAAATGATAATTTTATTTTTTTCACCCCCTTTAATAATGGACTGGGGATGGTAATATGAGTGGCTAATGCCAAATAATTTTTTGACACCTTAGCTTTTTTTATATATAATAAATACCAATTTTATGGACTCTTACTTGCTTGCTATTTACCCCCATTTATCCCCATTTACCCCACAACCACATTCCGTCCACGGAATAACATAAAAAAAATTGAGGCCTTTGGTTCCGGTACACACACTAAATGACAATTTTATTTTTTTCACCCCCTTTAATAATGGGCTGGGGATGGTAATGTGAGTGGCTAATGCCAAATAATTTTTTGACACCTTAGCTTTTTTTATATATAATAAATACCAATTTTGTGGACTCTTACTTGCTTGCTATTTACCCCCATTTATCCCCATTTACCCCACAACCCGTCAACGGAATAACATCAAAATATATTCCAGTTCCAGATCTCGTTAAAATACATACGTGTACCAAATTTCAAGTCAATATCTTAAACGGTTCCAGAGTAAACGTGCGCACAAAAAAAGGTACAGACAGACAGAATTATTCTTATTGCTCAAATTTAAAATCTCGATGTTTTATGACCTTTTAAGCCTATTTGAACAATAAAAATTTTCAAAAATTTTTTTTGCTTTACTATGCTTCCACTGGATGTGAAGGTAAAAGTACAGTTTTTTAACTGTAGTAGAAAAAGTAACATTTCACTTTGGCGTATAACCCCAGTCAAATAGGAACAAATTTCGACGTTTGACGGAAATAACTAATACAGTTTTGAAACTTGACAAAGATGTTCATTCAGACTTATAGTAGAGGCCAAATGAAAAAAAAATAATTTTCGTAGGACTGAAAAGGTTTTTACCGACAAGTGGTATTGTCGTAATCAGTGTGGTCTACTTGTTTTTCATACAAATTATTTTTATTTATTTCCAAAACGGAATATAATAATTATATGTAGACAAAATTCAGATATAAAAAAAATTTGCACATTTCTGCATTATATATATAAAAAAAATGGAATTCGGATGAATAATAACAAAAGTTACTATCCATGGTCATAAAATTAAGTCTTTTCTTGTCGCACTACTATGCTACTGCTATTGAAGTAAATCAAGATCCCCTTGAGTTTCATAATTTTACTGATTAAAGCATTGCACCCCTACATGGCAAATATCTTCCATGCATTTTTGTTTCCGATCAGCATATCCACAACGGGACGTCCTGCAATTACATGAAATCAGTTCCAAATGTTTAAGAGAAATAGGCTCCTGCAATGATGCTATGGGACGTAGTTGCCCATACTCTAATTTCCAACCCTTATCAATAGGCCGAGGTAAATTTTGAATAGGTAAATTAGCGGTATACCAACAAAATACTTGATAGTTTGCCCGTTGAAGATGTAGTTCCAAAATATGTTTTGATGGTGGCAGTTTGTCAAGTGCTTTAACTTGCTGAAACATGGATGTCCTCAAGTCGTCAATGTTGTCTATTGTTTTAAGTACAAGTTTTTTAAATATGTACATTTTAATGACGAATCCCTCTGCGTTTTTTATTTGCTCCTCAGGGAGATTCGGAAAACGGCCAAAATCTTTTAGCAACTGAAAGTTCTCCTTAAATACTGGCCAGCTAGATTTTTTTGTATGGCCAGAGAAGGCGCCGGTGCTGTCACAAACGATTATAGCATGATAGGACAGTAATGCACTTTTCATAACAAGATCCATTTCTCTTGCTATTTCATGAACTGCTATAATGGGTTTGTTCGATGTTCCAAATTTCATCCGCGCAGTAGATGGCAACTTTTCGTAATAATATACCATCAATAACAGCACGTCCGTATCACGACTATGTACTATCAGTCTATCAAATCCGTTTGATTTGGAATCTATCCCATGAAGGACAAACCGAGTATCTGCTTCTTCGTGGTTGGATTTTAAGTGATCAACATTTCTGGCGAAATTTGTGCTTAATGTTTCAGCATCAGCAAAACCACCAGAAGTCAAGAGCTCGCAAATTGGGTCGAGCTTTGATCCTTGTTCATTAATTTCCTTGGACAAAAATTCGGTTAAGTTGGCCCTATTTACAATTGAGTGAATGAAACGGTCCCAATTTTTAGGAAGGAGTGTCTCTGTTTGTTATGTTGCATTCAACTGGAACAATTGATTGGGAACGTTTTGATCGAGTTCAAGACTCGATTGAAGCCTTGTAGTATCGATCGAAGAGGACATGGACACTTTAACACTTATTTTGTTTTAAATTGGATATCACAGCTCGTAGAAATGAGTCACTGAGATTTCCAATTCTTTGCACCTTTTGGCTTCCCGATAGCCTGAACCAGTGCTTGACCATCGATTAGAGTAGCACATTTATTATAAGGCTCATTAGCTACTGTCTCAAACGTATTTTCTTTGTCTTGTAACTGGCTAGATAATAATGATTTCGTGGTTTCTCGGAGTTCCCCATCATTATTAGATAAAGATGGAGGTGGAAGACGTAGCTCATTTTGTAATATCGTTTTAAGGTCAATATGACGTCCACTCTTCACTGCTGAAAACATCTGACGAACCAATACATCAGTGTTTACTGAAATATCTTTAGTAGTTTTCTTGTTCGCTAGCTTTATAGTATGCAAGTGCTTGAAAGTCTTTGATTTCACTTTCCTCAAAGGGCTATAGAAATCAACATATTTTTCTACCAATCGAGAAGTCAAAAATTCTTCAGTCATCTTTAAACCACGGGACTGAGCAGTCAGCAAGTCATTTTCAATTTCGATTGAAGCAATTTCACCACTGAATATGTTAACCAGACTCGAAATTTTTTCGTCAAATATCCCCCTTTTCTGAAAAAACTCACATAGCTTCTGAACATCCGCTTCTCTCTTGTCAAGTTAGATAGACAAACATAATCATCATAAGAGTCTTCGTGTTGTACTCCAAGAAGTTTTCTTCCCATATCCGATAAATGTGATCGGTAATTATAGGATAGACACCAATGATCACGTGCAGTCTCCGTTTTTATAATCCCAATCAAACCACCGGCAATTTAATGGTAATTTTATCACTTGTAGGCGACTGACCGGGCAGGCCATTGCAAACGACGTCGGTCAGTCGGGTGCGGGTAGAGGGTAGCGGCTCGCTTAAAATGGTCACAATTTCGTTATTTTTTTGCTGGAAAGTTTTAAATGTACCTTAAAAATGGCTTAACATTTTTTGTTAGGCATTAAAATACCTTGAGTTGATATCTACTTTGTTTAAATCGGATAAATAGTTATCGAAATAACAGACAAAATCTAACATCAGGAGGCGCCACCTTTATGACGTCATAGGTACTCACTCCACCACTTTAGAAAGCGACAACATGCATTTTGATGATCAGTGGACCACACTGATTACGACAATATCACTTTTTGGTCCTACGAAAATCGTTATTATGCTAGTTTCTTGAACTTGGTCTCTCTACTATTACTAGTAAACATAATTTTCATTTATTCAGGGTTATTCGAATTTCGAATTCCTATATTATTTTCTCAATCTTAGCAACAAGTAAAACGAATTATGCGCAAAGATATAATTAATAACGAATCCGTCATAGAATGGATAACAATCAAAACATATATTTAAGTCGTTGCGAACACCCCGTATAAAATCAGTTAACATTATTCAAATCACTTGTGGTTTTGTCATGTATTGTGCCTTTTGAAAAGAATAACATTTGCAGGAGGAAAGCAAATTTTCTCGGTTGCTTGGTTCTGTTTTGTTCTCCCCAGTTAATATCAGAAGGGGAGGCGTATCGTCACAAAAAAGGCAATGATTGAAGCGACGTTCTCTTGTCGAAGTAATCCAACCGAAAAATGAGTAAAAATCAAAGTCAATACATATTTATAAACTTGATATATTCATAACACGGACTAATTTAATTGGTTTCGTGTAATTAATGGCAACCGAGACGAGACATAATGAAGGGGCTAAACAAGTTTTAACTATATACTTTATTGCTCCGGGGTTAGCGTTGTAAAGAAGAAAATGAGATAAAATTTTAATACGTTTTTAATTCATTGACTGGATGGAATAAATAATCATGTTTTTCAATCTTGCCAAGTTTAAATCATTTCAGATTTAATATTAAATATGTAAGATAAGATAATTTCAGAAGAAAAATAATAATATATTTGATTAGGTTTTCATTGTTAACTGTCTAAGGAATTTTGAAAAAGAAGAGGTCGATTCGATCCGAATCTATTAGTCTAAGAGGTGGCCGTAAAAAAATGCGACCATCAGTTAACAGAATAAAATGTTTTTTAAATGTTAGTACTCACAGCGACCATAAAAAAAATCACGCATTGCCTGGGCAGAAGTTGTGCAGAAATTTCGTATGAATTTTCTACGGTACATTTTTCGTATACTAACCATACCAATCGCGGAACAGCTTCAAATTACTTTTAAAATTTAGTGTTTACAGAGTAAAAAAAAATCAATTGCATTGCCTCGTTAATTTTTGTGCCAATGTCTTGGCAATTAACTTTTTTGAATTTTTTTTTTTGACACTTACTGTACCTATCGATTAACAGCTTCAAACTACCACCAAATTATAGATTAAACATTTGTCTATTAGAAAAACTAACATTGCCACGTCTATGCCTGTGCCAAACACCCACCCACGGCAATGCCTCTCAAAGTCCTATGTTATTACTAATACAACCCATTACAGAAGTATTCAGGTAAAAATAATTAATCATTCAATAAACAATTATAATGATTTCAAAACAACAGTTTTTATTTATTTAAATATTTTATATACTTGGTTTAAATACTTAGTACAAAGAAATAATTTTCATATATAGTACAATGAAATTGATAGAAACTTACATATCTAAAACATACATATTTATGTATTGTCATTAAACATCATCATTATTATCGTCATGATCATCGTCATCATTATCGTAATGATCATCATCATCATTATTGTTATAATTATCATCATTAATTTCATTACATTCTTCTTCATCAAGCTCTACCACGACAATGTCTTCAACTAAAAGAGGTGTTGGATCACCTTCAAATCAAAGCGGTTCAATTTTACTATCATTAAGTGTCCATCCACATTCTTCTAGTGAGAAATTGACACAGTTTGCTTCTGTAGCATTTTGCCACATTGACGTAACATCAATTGTTCGTAAAATCTTTTGTTTCAATGATTTCCAACATGGTGGAATCTGAGTAGAATCAAATCTTTTTACATTCTTCATAAAATATTTCGCGACAGATGTTGAGGAGAATTTGTTTTGGAAGATGAATAACCTAGCATCATTAACATTCTTACAATTCATTCCGTAAAGCCTACAAGTATATTCTTGTAATATTTCCATACTCCTAAAATTATTAATTTCATCAATATTATTTAAATTAGAGAATACCTGTTGAACTTGTACATTTCTTTTTAATCCTTTATAAATAATTAATAATATTGATGAAATTAATAATTAGTATGGAAATATTACAAGAATATACTTGTAGGCTTTACGGAATTAATTGTAAGAATGTTAATGATGCTAGATTATTCGTCTTCCAAAACAAATTCTCCTCAACATCTGTCGCGGAATATTTTATGAAGAATGTAAAAAGATTTGATTCTACTCAGATTCCACCATGTTGGAAATCATTGAAACAAAAGATTTTACGAACAATATATGTTACGTCAATGTGGCAAAATGCTACAGAAGCAAACTGCGTCAATTTCTCACTAGAAGAATGTGGATGGACACTTAATGATAGTAAAATTGAACCGCTTTGGTTTGAAGGTGATCCAACACCTCTTTTAGTTGAAGACATTGTCGTGGTAGAGCTTGATGAAGAAGAATGTAAGCAAATTGATGATGATAATTATAACAATAATGATGATGATGATCATTACGATAATGATGACGATGATCATGACGATAATAATGATGATGTTTAATGACAATACATAAATATGTATGTTTTAATGTATGTTTCTAGATATGTAAGTTTCTATCAATTTCATTGTACTATATATGAAAATTATTTCTTTCTACTAAGTATTTAAACTATATAAAATATTTAAATAAATAAAAACTGTTGTTTTGAAATCATTATAATTGTTTATTGAATGATTAATTATTTTTACCTGAATACTTCTGTAATGGGTTGTATTAGTAATAACATAGGACTTTGAGAGACATTGCCGGGTGTTTGGCACAGGCATAGACGTGGCAATGTTATTTTTTCTAATAGATAAATGTTTAATCTATAATTTGGTGGTAGTTTGAAGCTGTTAATCGATAGGTAGAGTAAGGGTAAAAAAAAATTCAAAAAAGTTAATTGCCAAGACATTGGCACAAAAATTAACGAGGCAATGCAATTGATTTTTTTTTACTGTGTAAACACTAAATTTTAAAAGTAATTTGAAGCTGTTCCGCGATTGGTATGGTTAGTATACGAAAAATGTACCGTAGAAAATTCATACGAAATTTCTGCACAACTTCTGCCCAGGCAATGCGTGATTTTTTTTATGGTCGCTGTGAGTACTAACATTTAAAAAACATTTTATTCTGTTAACTGATGGTCGCATTTTTTTACGGCCACCTCTTAGACGATATCTATCTATGTATATATGTATGTAAGTAAAAAATCTAAAGAACTGAATTTCACCCACTTCTAATTGTTGTGTCATCATGAAATTTGGAAATACATTATAGTATACTCAATATTATAATATGTTCAAAATGGCGCCGCCCCAAGATGGCGGGTTATCATTCTCTTTACGACCCCCTTGATATGGGTATGAAAAGAAAGTGCTTGATAAGAAAAGAAAGCAAATATGTGATCAAAGCTTAAAAATTCAAAATGGCGGCGTCAACATGGCGGATAGGTTTTATCAATTATCGTCGGATTCGACTGAAAATCGGTATCCGTGGGTTATCGAGGTTGCAGATTACAATTATCCGGCCCAAATTTAACAATTCAAAATGGTGGCGTTAAAAGGGCGGATAAGTTTTGTAATTCATTTTCTGATTCGTATGAAAATCGGTATCTGCGGATTTTCGAGGTCGCAGATTATAAATATTTAGTTGAATTCTTTACATAAATTGAAAGAGCCAAAATTCTCTCTATAAATATAAGACTAAAAAGTAAAAAAATAAATTAACAGTTTAAAAAACTAAAAAGCACGCTTTTATAAATACTGCACTAAAAAGCAAAAAATAATCGAAGTTGTTCTCTCTGTCTACCCCGTAAGGGCCTTTAGTGGAAGACCAGACCCTCTGAATTCGACACCCTCTATACAACTCGCGAACACCCACCTAAAAAATAGGTAATCTGATGTAAAATAACCCGCTAAACTTGATTTTTGAATTCGCCCATTGATTTGAGATTGCCAAAATGACCAAATTGGCAATTTTCTAAAAAAAATAAAAATTATGTGTTATTTTTTGTTTTTCATATAACACGTAATATATTTTTTATTTTACTTCAGAATTTTTTATTTTTTTTACATAATATTCTCTAACTATTCTTTGATATGTTGAAAGTAAAAAACTTTACCTAAAAAATAATTAGTTGGCAAAAAAAAAATAACAACTTTTCTTTGACGCAAAATCTTTAAAATTCGCAGAGTAAAATATCCGATCGAGGTATCTTTTTTATTTTTAAAGTTAGGTGCCTACTATAATCGAAGAAAATGTTCCGAATGAACTAAATAAAATCTTTTATAAGAAGTTTTTTTTGAAATTTTGCTCCCTTATCGAAATATTCATTAATTGTTTCAGCGTCCGAACGAATGCGCGCTACTATGAATCGGCCGCAATCGAATCTAGAGCTAAACGCAGACACGTGCCGGGTGATTATTATTTTCCAGTATCCATTTATGTTAAGTTGAAAGTGCTTTTTGTCTCAGTCCTTATATTTAGTGCGTTATAAACACATAGTTTGGCATAATAAATTATAATTACTCGGATAGGAAATCAAAGGAAACAAGCTAAAAACGTACTCTTCGCCTGTTAACTGGATTTTTATATAATTGTTATACATTCAATAGGATACTTTTCGCAGTTTTTTGTAAATAATGTTACTTTTAGACATTTTTAATTTTATAGTACGATCTTAGTTGGTAAAAGACTTGGTAAAAAAACTATACCAAACCCCATTTGGGTTTCGATTCCGAGTCAAAAGAACTACACCACCACCTTACACGTAGAAGAATGTAAATTTTTACATTATAAGACACGAGCTATAAAATCATATTTTCACGGTTGTATATTACATTATGAAATGTATATTTGTAAAATATATAAATAATTAGAAATATTAAAATGAAATATTTCACTAGATTTCTATTCAATTACAAAAACATAAAAATTAAAAAAAAAATTTTTCAACAGTAAAATCACGAGCTTTTTTTTATCGGATAAATTTCTCTTTGTAACGAAATAATTTTGCCAATCAGTGCTTTTATGAGAAAAACTGACATGAAAAAATCGCGAGACCGGAGATCGAGCGATTTTGTCAAATGTCAGTTTTTCGAGCAAAATTACTGATTGACAAAATATTGAGTTAAAAAGAAATTTATCCATAAAAGAAAAGCTTGAGTGATTTTTGGCAAGATAAATTAACGACAGAATATGTGAACGAACAACAATTAAAAATAATTATAATTTTCTCAAAACGACTCATATCGTACAGTATAATTTCCACAAGACTTACAAGTTATAGCCGACAGTACAGATTTTAAAATGACGTGCGACTACTAGATATACTCTGCTTTTGAGGAACAGGTATTTTTATCGTGATAAGAAACGATGCACCTTTTTTATCGCTGTCAAAGTGACAAAATGTGACTGTCAAATAGACTTTTTTATATAGGAGTTAATTTATCAAATTTAAATCATTAAGTAATAACATTTTTATTTATCGATCGATTTTGTTCAAATAGGGTTCTTCTTCTAGCTAACACTAATTTACTGTCTAAATTTCAGTACAATCGGAATTTTCTTTCTTCAGTTATCGTGCTTACAAGAAACGTGACGGACGGACAGACAGACGGACATTTTGAAAGTTGTTCAGAATTCGTTCACTAACACAATGGTATGAAAATTTTTGTCTGCGAGCGATATTTACGGCTTTAGAAATGTACCGATCAAATGCAAAATCCGATGACATTTCTGTGGCTCTAAAACAATATTTAGAACAGAAAAATTTATTTTTATCACTAAATTCAGTTTACCATGCACAATGTAGAAGATCGTATACCCGAACTGCTTATAAAAGAAAATCAGAAATTGTAAATCCTAGTACAGAGAATACAAGTAAAAAGGGCATTTCTGCAATGTGCTATTTACAAGACAGCCTACCAAATTAAGCCCAGAATTCCAAATGTTTTAGATTTTGGATGGTACCTAAAGGAGGAAATCTTATTTCCAAAGATGATTTCAAAAAGCCCAAAACCCAATTTTATTGAGTTAACTCCATTTTGTAAATGTAAATTATATAACTGTACTACAAGCTGCAAGTGTAGCAAAGCAAACGCGCAGTGTAACATAAGTTGTTTATGCGAAGGAAAATGTAATCTTTAGTACCCACTTGCTGTTATAATTAATGAAAATATATTTTTTAATGTGTATGTTTCGAGATTATCTACATAATTTTATAACATTTAATTGCAAATAGGAACTAAATAATCCGTAGACTCACTTGATCGCTTAAACGACACCACAGATGGGCGACGTTAACAGAAGTTATGCTTTAAATTAATGCGGACGAGTTGCGCGGCCGCTTCCAACAGCGTCATCTCGTTACATGAGCCGAATTTCCAAAAAATATTTTTATAAAAAAGTTTGTTTAAAGTATATGGAACATTTTTCTCGTTTATACTATAACTCTCTCTTTAAAAATAAAAAAGTTACCTCGATCGGGTATTTTTCAACGCAAATTTTAAAAAACCGCGACAATAGAGGGTAATTATATTTTTTTTAGGCACTATATTATTAGTTACACTATATTCTTTGCCGTCAGTCTGTCCAAGAATATTGGAGAGGTAATGTGTAAAATATTGGTCAAAATCTGAATTAAAATAAAAAAGATATGATGTGTTATGTGCAAAACAAAAATTAACACATAATTTTAAAATTTTTCAAAAAATTTGCGAATTGACCGATTTGGCAATCTCAAATTAATGGGCGAACTCAAAAATCAAATCCAGAAGGTCATTTTACATAATATCATCTGTTTTTTAGGTGGGTGTTCGCGAGTTGTATAGACTACTTTTAAAATGCTTCCTACAGATTGGCTGCTCTCCGACTACTTGGTGTAAGCCGTATAATATTTGAGTATAAAAGAGTGGGGCGCTTTTCATTTAATCTAATGATATCTTCAGCGTTTTAATTTATTGAACTTGTTCGAAATAGCGTTCGAAAAACGCTCCACATTTTTATACTCAAATATTATACTTAATTACAAACACGGCTTACACTAAGGCCCTTACGGGGGTAGACAGAGAACAGGTTCGGTAATTATTTTTTGCTTTTTAGTGCAGTATTATTTATAAAAGCGTGTTTTTTTAGTTTTTTAAACTATTAATTTATTTTAATACCTGTTTTCAATTTAGCATTATTATCATTCAATGGGGATGACCCTGTGCAAAGAAAGTAATTCTGTAATATACTAACTATAACTATGGTCTATAATTGATGATTTAAAAAAAATTCTAAAAATTAGTTATCAGCATTGTTTAAATTTCCTTTTGAGCAAGAATAAGTCTTTCGGCTGGTGTCTATGGCAATCGAAACTTTAGCGTTTCGTGACAATACATAGTTATTGCTCTTAACGCGGCCATGCTTGTAATTCGCAATTCAGCGCTCGGCGGGACATTAGTCCGAAGAATGGCTGTTGGGTGCAGTCTGGTTTTTTATTCCTTATATATTTAAGGAAATGTATAGAGAAATTCGACAAAAATATTTCAGTAGTAAATATTCTGCCCACTAAAAGCATACCTATCTGTCTGTCTTTTAGCGCTATATCTACAAAACTATATGATGAATAAGAATAATATTTGATAAGCAGCTGAAATTATTACCAACGAAGAAATGTGATATACACATGGTGGATACCTTAAAAAAACTAATTAAGAAAATGTGACGGGGGACAATAATATTTGGCAAGTGGTTAACACAATAGACAAGGAAGTATCCTTCCTGCTATACTAGTAGTGAAAAAAATATGCAGAGTGTACTGTAAAAAATAATTCACAAGAAAAATAACTTAATACAATAATATTTGGCATGTAGTTGTTGCGCATTGTTAAGGAAGAGACCTGCTACACTTGGAAAATATAAAGGGTGGTTACTTTAATAAATCATTAATTGAGAAACTGTGATGGAAATAATATTTGGAATATAGTTGACACCATTACCGAGCAGGAAGCCCAATATACTCTTAGTGGAAAATATACAGATGGTCACTAGAAAATCAATTAATTAAAACGGGGTGGGGAAAAGTAATATTTAGAATGTAGTTGTTACTATTGTCTTGAAGAAAATCTGATATACTTTTAGTAATAGTACAGAGAAAGATTGAAAGAAATAACTGTGACTCGAAAAAAATTTGTGCAGAATTTAACAAAAAGTTTAGGAGTTTTACGGATCCGCGGGAACCTATAGGAGGTAAAAAGGGATATTTTGAATTAAAAAAAATCGGGTTTTCTCCATTTTCTCGGGAAATATGGCATTTACAAAAAAATAGTTCAAACAAAAGTTGTTTCTGGCAAAATTGTCTTTAATTTGGTGTTTTTAAATTAATTTATTTTGTAGCAATAACTAATCGAGATGCGGCCATTTTTCGATGGGGGGGTCGGATAGAATTTTTTCCTAAAACAAGTGTTTTAAAGGGACAAAATAAATTGAGCATCTAGGTGATGCTATATAATAACGAAAAACAGCATTTTTGAAACTAAAATTTATTACTGAGCAATTATAATACAAAATGCCGACATTTTGTTAAAAAAAATGTGAAAACGCATATTGAATCGGCCATAACTTCTTTATTTTTTGTTATGTAGAAATAAACAAAAAATCATTTTAAAGATTGATTAATTACCTTTAATTTTGTTTCTAAGAACTTTTGATGGAAGTGTCACAGTTTCTAAGATATTCTACATTTTAAACTAAATACTTCATTCTGAAAACGGTCGGATGCCATCTATAAAATTAAATAACTCCGAAACAATCAACCTTACACAAATATAAAAACGAAATAAATTTATTCTCAGTTTATAAGATTCACTTTTGATGCCCACCATATTTTCTCTTAAACTAATATTTATTAAGATATTTGCAGAGAAACAAGAATGTTACGTTTTTTCTAAAATCCCTCTACAGTTTAAAATTAAATTTCTTTTCTAAAGCAAGCTGTAAGCCGATGAAAAAAATTGAGAGTCTAGGTCACAATATATATTAACGAAAAACAGTATATGGGAATATATTTTTTTAGTTACTGACTACTTACATTAACAAAATTGCGACGTCTTTATTAAAAAAAAATGTATGCGTTTATTAAGCTGCATGAACGAGAAATGAACGAGAACTATTTTTTTGTAAATGCCATATTTCCCGAAAAAATAGAGAAAAACCGATTTTTTAATTAAAAATACCCCTTTTCACCCCCTATTGGTACCCCCGGATCCGTAAAACTTCTAAACTTTTTTCTTTCGTGAACTTTGGCCTATTTTGAACCTTTAACCAAAGTTTAAGATCTGCACAAATTTTTTTCGAGTTACAGTAAAATTTTTCTGTACTATAAAAAAATTACCGAGTTGTCATCCAACAAAAAAACAATTAATTAATAAAGAGCGCCAAATGAATAGGGAAGTTTTGTGTAAATACCTTAGCACATTTTTTTCTTTCAAGTGGCACTAGGAATGAAGAAATCATTGCAATCATCCAAAAATTCGACTTCGAGCATTTGACAAATGTTAATTCCATATTACGCTACTGAAAATATTTGTCACCATCGCTTAGTGTAACGCCGAAACCAATTCACTGATCTCGTTTATATTCGATATCTAGAGTTCACTTACATACCATATATCCAGACGCTTTTTAAAAATTTTCCACCTAGCCTTGAAGTTAAGGATAGTTTACTGATGCGAATAAGACAACTCTAACATGATTTTGCTCAAATTTTATGCGTTAATTGTACATTATAAATCTTACAATATACCCCAAGTAACCGAACCAAACCCGTAACCGAAAATCGGATTGGCGCTGCTTTGAAAACCGAAACCGAAAATCAAATTAACGCTGCTCGGAAAACCGAAACTGTAACCGAAAACCGAAAATGGTGTACGTTAGGTAACCGTAACCAAAACCGAGCCGAAAAAAATTTCGTTTTTGGTCCCTGCAAGCATTAATTTAATTTTAACCGAAACCCTAACCGAAAACCGCACAGTAATTACGAATTTATCCTAACCGTAACCGAAACCGAAAACCGGAATGTAAGATTCTGGAAAACCGAAACCGTAACCGAAAACTGAATTGATGCTGCTTTGAAAACCGAAACCGGAGACTGAAAATGGTGTACGTCAGTTAACCGTAACCGAAACCGAACCGAAATAAATTTCGGTTTCGGTTCCTGGCCACAAGTCATAATAGTCCGTGTGTCAGCATCCCTATTTTACAAATTTGGTATAATTTGGGGGGGCATGATAATATTTGGAGGAATTTTAAATTATGTGTTAAGGTTCACTAAACGGCTGCGTATCTGTCTCCAAAGTTGAGGGTTTACATATGGCGGCTATTCAAAATGGCGGATCAACAAATTATTAAATTCACTATATCTTCCAAACCAATTATCCGATTTGAATAATTTTTTTTAGTTAAAATCAAAATTTTCCACTAAATTAAAGAGATGTCTTAATATTTTTCCGAAACATTGAAAATAACAAATATATAGACTAAAAAATAAAAATATGCTTATTTTTTTCCACAATGTAACCTTAATTTTTTTGTTGTTTTTAATTTTTGAAAAAAAACTCTGTATAAAATACATAGCTTAATGTATATTGCACAATCTGTTTTTTTGAATAAATGTAATATCTTTATTTCTAAGCGAGTTATGGTCAATTGTTAGTAAGAAACATGTTTCTAATTGGCAATCTTCATTCTTGCGTATTGAAATAAATCAGATTTTAGATTTCATAACATGATACTTTTAAGAAATAAGAATAATTCATAAAAAAAATTATTAAATATTTATTAAACACAACAAAATAATAACTCATAACAAATAATACGTCAAAACCATATTCTAAAAATATTTAGATATTGCTGGTAAGCGAATCGTCGCTATCATAATTTTAGAACTCTTCGAAATTTTCTGCTTCTTCTTCGTCGAGGGTGGCGGGTATTGTATTGTCACAGCCTGCCTTGCATTTGCAAACAATTGTGCATTTAAAGTGATTATTTAAACAAGAGCAGGCTGGAAGTTGACATTTTTTATTGCACTTGCAACAAAGTTCTGAGAAAACTGATTCTGGAGCCGGTGATCCAAGCATCCACTGAATGGAAAATTCATTTTTACTGTCAAGCCTCTATCCAAACTTCTGTGTTTGTGGAAGGGCGGAGAGAATTTCTTTTTTTAAAATGATTGCAGCACACTACGTTTTCTTGTGGTTTATTTTCTTCATACTTTTTCAGCCTATTCTCTATTTTTATGTAGTTTTATGTAGTTGCCAATTCTTCAAAAGTATAACTATCTGGAGCTATATAAACTCTATTATCAACAGTAATACATCGTAACAAGGAAGAAAATTTATTATTTAAATGGTAACGAACATTTTTTTTGTTGATTCTCTTATTTCACATGCCCCATTTAATTTCATGAAATCTTCCAGTTTATGAAACAATTTCGTCATTTCCAAAAACTGGTGAGAAGACAATAACTCACTTCGGATAAATTGATAAAGAAGTTCATAAGCGATTTTTTCTATTGTTTTATAAGTGTCATCAACACAGGTTTTCTCCGGTCTTTTTCTTTTATAACTACTATAACAGAATCTGTGATAATGAACTTCCACTGCTACAATATCTCTAGAGGTTATAGCCAAAATTTTTGTATCCATTTTTTCAGTAGCAATAGACCTCAAAGTTTGATCTGCTCTAAGGTCCCAGCTTTAGTTAGTGCTTCCTTACTTCGTGAACCGCTAAGAGTTATATTTTTGGATATTTTATTGCAAAAAATGCATATGGGGTTATATAATGTTGGGTTGGTATTTATATTCCGAAAGCTTCTTGTTCCAACTTCATCAATACTTGTTTCTTCTTCAGACATTGATGGAAAATTTTCTAAATTTTTCCAGGTTTTTCTTGAGTGTAAAGACCGATCTACATTTATGATGGTATAACAATTTGGGGATTTCGTTTTCAACCTAACTTCCGGATATTTTAAGTAATGGTACAAACTGACGAATTTTCGCGGCATTCCGTAAAACTTCCCATGAGCTGACTGACATCTTTAGGATGATGCAAAGCCTGTATCAAAGATTTACTTCCACAAATTATACACGTTCCATCACTATAGTTTATAGCACTTTCACTTTCTGTTTATTCTTTTTCTAATTTTGACATATAAAGTGACACTTTTCAAAACTGACGTAGGTGTCAAAACGTCTTACTTTATGCACAGAAGACAGGAACTATAGTTCCTGTCTTCTGTGTTTTATGTAACCAGTTATGAAAAGTAAAATTTTACGTAACTGGTGAGGAAGAGTTCGTTATGTCATCAATTAGGAAAGACAACTCTCAAAAAGAAAAAGAAACAATGTTTATTCAACACAAAATGGAATACTAAGTCCATAAAGTGGAGCTTCTAAATTCTTCTTTCCTTCAAAATACGCTAACAAAACTTTTTACCTTATGTTATCAAATTAGGATTTCAAATAATATACTAATTTGGCTAAATAACGTCTGTCAATTTTAACATTTTAACATTAAAATTATAATGTGTGATAGTAGCAAAGCTAACCATGAAAAAGATTACTTAATTTTTAAGATATTTAAATACACCTATTTCAATTTGTTTAAATTGTTTTTAGACTTTTAAAATAAAAAAAAAATCATGTATATAACACGTTTCGAAAGACTTCTTGTATAATTCGTGTTATTTTGCGGGATCTCGCTTCGCTCGTCCCGCAAATTCCACTCGTTACACAAAATAACGTCTTTCGTAACTGGTTACATAAATAGCTATTATTAGCACTTTCATAACTGTTTATTTCTTATTTCAAAAATTATGAATCTAATTTATTTAAATACTGAATTGTGTCCAAAACCTGAAAAAAAATTTTTGTTGAAGATTATTTTATTTTGGGAGGTCAAAATACATAAGTCCTTATCTATTGATATTCGTGTTTTACTATTAAAGATTTTGTATTTTGTATAAAACCTGAAATTAAAATGTACGGGAACCCAATATAGTGTTAGGATGACTTCAATTAAAAATATCTCACTTATAGAAAGAAATTTTTGATTTATTGAAAAAACTTTTTGTAGACAAAGTATTAAGCTACATATTCTATTCAAAAACTTTTTTCAAAATTTAAAAACCAAAAAGATACAGACCACTTTATCGAAAAAAATTAAGCTGATCTTTACATTTTAGTTTCTATCTCCTTTATTTTCAATATTACGGAATAATATTAGGACATCTCTTTGATCTAGTGGAAAATTGTGATTTTAACAAAAAAAAAAAATATTCAAATCGGATAATTGGTTTGGAAGATATAGTGAATTTAACAATTTGTCAATCCGCCATTTTGAATTAGCCGCCATATTGAAACCCTCAACTTTAGAAACAGATACGTAGGATTTTAGTGATTACAAAGACATACTTAATAATCCCTCTAAATAGAATTTTGCCCCCCCAAATTATACCGACATATTGACTGGCACACGGACTATAAGTGGTTGTTCCCGGAAAATTCACATAAAGGTAGTTGTTTTTTCATACACGGACTTCAATATTGATGTTACGTAATAAAGTTCAATTATCTAGGCGACCGACGGCGACGGTAAAATTTTATTTCATAATCTTTAGCGACCTCTTTCGAAGGCGAATTTCTTGTTTTAAACATTTTCTTTTTTTACACATACTCTGCAGCGAGGCTAAAACAACCTTAGTATGATAGATGTTAGTTTGTTCTAGCATTTCGATTATATTTACAAGAAAAGTGATTGAATCTGAATTTAATTTTAAATTGGTACTTACTTAAAAATGGTTCTTATGATTACACTCTGTATTATAAAGGAACAGAGAAAACTGTAGCGAAACGAGAAAATTAAAGAAAATTGCGTCCACGCCAATGAATTACACCATTCAGCCATTCAGGCAGTAGTAGGCTTTTTATTTCCTATTCACAATATTCCTACCTATAATTAGAGGTAGGGTCAAGACAGAATCTTTTCCAAACGGGCATTCTCATTGCAGCCGCGGTTTAATGGATACAAAACTAATCGCTAAGACAAAAAAGAAATATAAAAAAATAATAATAAACCGACCAGTCGATACACGGGCAAGCAATATGCTTGAATGAAATATGTAAGGCCGCTAGCGATCTTCGTTGTGGCTATCAGGGGCGTCTAGTTAAAGGGAACAAGAGGTGCAGCATATTCGACAATATCGCCAAACCTAGTTCCACACTTATTTTGTTATTTTGTATTTTGTATCGAAAATGCATTTTTTTCACAAATATGTATTTTCAAAATACTCTTCAAAATACAAAATACGTACGCAAAAAGTTAGCAGTTATATCTAAAATATTGACATTTAAAAAAAACTGCGTAAATGCTAGGATACTTAGATACTCTATAGATCTTTTTTTTTAGATTACTCTGAAGGAGCGGGCGATTGGCCTTCCCCTACTGCGACCTATAAGGTCTATTGTAGTACTCATTTTTTGTGCCTTAGACCTCCCTATCCAAACATGGTCGGTCCTTCCTAGAGTTCGAGTCTGTTGATAAAGAGCCCCAGGTACGGTTATCAGCCCCTGTCTTTCTCTCGCCGAGCCACCTCTTCTTCTTCTTCTTCTTTTAGCGGGGCGACGAAGGGTCGCCGCACTCAGGCCTTGTGGCCCATTGTGCTGCCGCTACGAATTTATTGGAATCCCCCATTTAGGCCGGATTCTAACCCAAAGGCCAAAATCCGTCCTGGTGCCAAGGCATGTGATGTCCCATTCGGCCTCTTAATTGAGATCACCGGGGTGGGTCGGAACGCGCCAGGAACGGTTGATGCGATGTCAGTGCTTTCCACGTGGTGCGGTCTGCGCAGGGTGAGCGCTCGTGCATACTGAGTGCAAACTGTTTGTGCTCAATGTGTGCGGGTGCACGCTGAGTGCGGGCTGTGTTACGTGGCTTAGCCCCTAGCCTCTCACCTTTCAAGATCGTCCGCCCGTGATGATGAATCACAACCTGCACGAGGTGGCACTGCTTAAACAAAAGGCGGCGGATCTAGACCGGGAGGTCAATAAACATTCCCCAAGCTAAGGTGTAAGCTATCGTGCCGATGGCTGAATGGTACCAGGGATTTGGTACCGTAAACGATGCCTATGGGAAACCGGGCGAAATCCCATAGTATTTAGCCTTGCCCCCGTAACAGGCTCTGCGGGGGTCGACCACTTTTCCTGATTACTCGTGGGAACTATATGGACCCTAAAAATCAATTTAAAATACCTCCCCTCTCTAAGGAGTGCTCTGATAACAGGGCCTCCTCCTCCTCTTTTTCCGGGGAGTGTTCCTCAACAGGGACCTCCCCACTCCTACGTGCCCCACAAATGGGGAACCCATCTCCCTTTCAACCGAGGAAGGCTCCTCACAAGGAGCCTTTCCCATCCCAACTCCCACTTCAGGGGGGCGCTGCGCTCTTGGGGCCCCTTCTTTTTCAGCCGAGTCACCTCAGTCCAGTCAGGCTTTTACAGCTCAGCATATGGACTGAGATCTCCAACGAGAACTTGGGTCACCAATCCAAGTGCCGGACTCGACCGACGTTGCTTAATTTCGCTGATCAAGTGCCGGCGCCTAGACTGGAGACCGTACAGGGAGCTGTAAGATACTATATAAAATGTTCAACAGTTATATAAAAACTTCAATAAAGTTTGTTTACGTCTAGTTTGTACGATACGTTACGTGTTAGTGTAAACGCACAACTTCACTAATGATAATTTACTGTGTTTCACTGTCTTTCCACTCTCCTCACAGGTTTCATCCCAACAACGACGCCAATGTGAAAAAGGTACAAAGGTAGGTATCATCGTATCATCTCGTTTCGTCTGTGCTATGTGCCCCTCACGCTTATGGTCGACTCATTTTATTAACTTTGTAAATTTGTTTTTCGTAGTGTACATATCTTGTTAATTGATGAATGGCGAGTCTGCCATGCGAGTAGCGGGACGATGTTCGACAGAAGCGTCTAAACTATGTTAAAAAGAAATAGTGTCACTGAAATACCAGCAGATTATGTTTTTCTTGCATTCTGTACCATAAATTATCAATACAAGTAGTTTCATAGATCAAACACTCAACGAACTTTGTCTCGCACACACCCTGACAGACAGCCATTTTCACTATTTATGGCACAGAAATAGTAGTATAATTTTAAAAAAAGAGTTAATAAAATGGGTCAAAGGTTCCTGTCGCTGCCTCGCAGGCTATTAAGTTATCTGTCTAAGTACGAATTCAGTAGATTCAACAACCAGTAGACTATTTCTAGAATTTGTACTATTGTACTACCGTTTATGTCAATTCGATTGTCATATTATATTTTTGTGTCTTCTTGCTTTGTCAACTGTCAGTGAGTACTAATTACTAATTAGCAAGGAGCCAAGCTTCCGAGTTGTGAATACACTACAAACATCATCAGATGCACTTATTTTTATTTTTCATTGGACATTACTATTGGTAATATCCATAATCCCAAGAGAAACTCTTTAAGTGTTAGTATGTTTTAAAAATTAGTACTTATGAGAGCGAATAGGCATATTTTGTGAAATTTTCTTGTGAGATATTTTTAATGCAATAAATCACTTCAAAAATAAATATACTTTTTAGGCGACTGTAGCAAAAATTGATGTTTTACGGATCCGATAGCGTTCCTAAAGTGTCACTTTTTTGTACTCCTCTGTCAAACTTACTTCACGGCCGCATTCACTTCCCACCCGCATATATTTATTGCCTAATTATTAAATTTAATCAGGCATAAATAAGAATATATTTATATATTACACTTTTTTGTTTAGTTAAATATGTGTTATATTTAGTTATTTTGTATCGAATACAAAAACTAATTCCCTATTCTTGTCTCCCGTAAGACCTAAAAATAGTTATTTATTTTACTTTCTGAAACAGTCGCCTAAAAAATGTTGTGTGTACCTCGGCCAAATGATCTTTTTCAGCCTTACCCGAAATTTGCTTGGGCTCGGCTGCGCCTCGGCCGCAAATTTCTGATTCGGCCGAAAAAGATCAACTTTACGGCCTTGGTACACAAATAACTATTTTTTCAACCTTTGTATTTTGAAAATGTATTAGCAAAATACATGTATTTTCGATACAATTAGATCTTCATGTATTTTGTATTTTGTATCGAAAATACATTTTTCCATGTATATTGCCCAGCTCTGATTGTGGACAAAACAAAATTAAACAAAATCAATATTGACCTTACTAAATGCGGACACATCATTTACATTTAAACAAATACAAATGGGCACTAAATGTGATATCTAGGCACGGAAGTGTCCATCCGGTCACCGAGAATAGGCCCAAACCGCTGCCCCTTGAAGCGTCCCCACCGCCCCATCTAGTTTTGATTTTGCTCTCTACCTTATTGATGTAACATGCGTATATTTGGATACGATTTGTGAAAAATGTACTTCTTATGATAATAAATAAGTGTGCCAATTTTGATTAATTTTTTTTAATGCTAAAAAATGCTCTTGAATAGGAAATTTAATTAGTCGATTATTTTTGGGCAACGCTTCGTAGAACAATGAGCCTTGCATTAACATACATATTTCTTTTATGTACTCTAAAATGGTCCAAGATAAGAAATACTTCTCATTCGATTCAAGAGCAATTTTTAACCAAAAACTGTTGTTCTTAATGTGATAAGAATTGATGTAAGAGTAATAATTAAATAATTAATTTGTAAGGAATATACTAACTTCATAATAATTGGGTATTCTCATAGAGGAATTTGATAACGTCCTTTCAATAAGTTGAAGCTCTCATAAAAAGAGCACGTTTACCGAATATCAGGACTCTAATTCCAATAATTGCTAATATGTATTTCTTTGAAGAATTCCTTTCACTAGCAAAATATGTAATAACGTACTAACTTAGGATTCAAATTTCACTGGTTTTACTCAAGCTGGGTAGAAGTGTGGAGCTGATGCATTCGAGAAGATATCTCAAATTTATTTTTTGAAAGCAACATTGTCAATATTCACCCATTTTAATAGTGTTGAGGAAATTTCCAAATAATATCCAATTTTGAAATTTTATGTCATTACATTAATACCTTTGATTAAACATCTCTAAATAAAGAAAACAACAGAAGATATTTGATAAGTAGAAGAAGAAATTATGGCAGTTAATACTTGAAAGAATAGTAATATTTCATGTAGATACCGGGATATCCAATGAACCTATTGCTAACAGTTTTATCATCAAAAAGTTTGGTCACTGTCGTGAGCAAAAAAAGTAGGACAACTATTTTTTTCTAATGTAAATCTGTCTCACTTTTGATGAATTTTGACAAATAACTGACAATATACACAAAAATTAAAGTTAGATGTACACAACTAGATTTTAGCAAAAATACGTTATAAGACTTGTCCCATTTTTTTTGTGCACGACAGTACCTTATAAATAGGTAAAAAAAAACCATTACTGTAATGAAATAATTATAAGCCAATATAATTGGATAGATATGTAGACGACTTGGCAACATATTCATCATATCATATCAACATCAACATCAAAACTGAGAACTTGAGAGATTATGTTCTATTGTGCGAATGACACACTTTTTCATTTTGGAGGAATGTATTGACTTCCGAAAAGTAGTTCGATTAGGTACCATTTTTTTTTTCAGTAGAGGGGAAATGCACATGGACATCCCGCGAATGGTGTCAATTTCGCGGGATAGTGCCTGCCTTCAACCTGCTGAAACCCCTCCTTTTGACCTGGGGTCACCCCGGAACTACCTTTCGGTATTACTTTGAGGGGAGGTCATCAGCTCCGCTCTGTTTCTCGTGTTTTCAGTTCTCCCGGTCCTTGGTGGCGATGATATCTCTGATCATGTCTGACATTTCCTTCCATCCCTTTTCGTCTGTGAGCATGATCTTCACGAGGCTATCCTTCGTGATTCTTTCTCCCATAACTGTACCTGTACCAGCCCTGGTTCTTATGGCATCCCATCTCACACAGTGAAAGACTGAGTCCTCGGGGGTGTCGGTCAGTCCACAGTACGTACAGTTGTCCTCGTCCAGTCCTGAGTTAATGACTGCATTTAGTGTCTTCCTGATGCTGGTTCTAGGGCCTTTGGTCTTCGGCATTAATCTTTCCAGTGCCATTGCAGTCTTGTTCACCTTGCTATTCGCAGTTTCGATATGTTCTCTCCAGCTGAGATTTTTGTCGATTATGACTACCAAGTACTTAATGGTTCTTGTGGCTATCCTGGGGGTGCTTAGGATGTTTACCGTCATCTCGGTTATTCTCTTTCTGCCTGTGAGGGCCACTGCCTCCGATTTTTCCGGGGCCAAAGCAAGTTCGTGCTCCAGCATCTACTCATTGATTCTGTCAACAACAGTCTCAGCCTTCTCCACTGCCCCTCCCTCGGTTTATTCGATCACCACGGCAATCAGGTCATCGGCAAATGCAATAAGTCTGCATTCCCTGGGTGTTTCTATCCTAAGGACTCCCTCATAGAGGATAATCCACACAAGCGGTCCCAATACCGATTAGGTACTCTATTTCACTTTAAAAATACAAGAACAGCCTAGTATAATACACCAGGCTCAATCAGTCTACTAGACCACATTCGAATAGTAAAGAAAAAAGCACAGTATGGTCCTTGACATGCTAAACCGATCAATCGGAAGTCAATGTGCTAAAGGGGATATCATGTTAAGAGTGCCTAATTCATGAAATGGTGGGATTGGGAGAAATGTATCACGATACTCAAAGTGATGGTCTATCAATCAAGTAGCGTAGATAAGTCAGTACATCATACTAAAAATTTTTTAAAATTTTTGCGATTGAGAAAAATAGAAAGCAAGCGTTCATTGTTTTTTCAAGTATCCAAATACAATATCATCCAAATTAATAATTCAAGCAGTAACAAAATCTCAATAATTGACAGCGTTTGAATTTTGTGCGTTTGTTTTGGTCACATTCATGATACACTCATAAAATGTGGAAGAATCGCAGTTGCCAACCAAAAATTCAGTTTACTTGTCTATTTTATATTCTCTCGAGCGGCATGAGATCCTTAGCGTTCTTGGTACACAAATAGCTATTTTTATCTTTATACTATGGGGGCGAGCGTAGAGGCGACTTCAATGTGAATATCAGTCGATATTCCGTTGAAGCAACGTCGAGCGCGGTTAGTACTTGGATGGGCTCCCATCTTGGGAAATACAGCGTTCTCGTCCCACCTTCTAGAGGCTTGTATATCAGTGTATACTCGGAAGTTACGTAATTTCAGACGAGGATTACGTAGTGGATATACCATCCTTCGGAGGGGATGTAAAGCAGGCGGTCCCTTGTCTATTAAATGTTAGGCAAGTAAAAGATCCCTACTCTTCTTAAGGGAAGAGGTTCGGCAAAATTTCTAGGTTGGGGGTAGCTCGTCTCCTGGCGTCGGTGATAGGCCCTGGTAGCGGAAATAGGCCGACGTTAAATAGTTGAAAAAAAAAAATCTTTATACTATGGCTGTTAAGCTTATTATTTAACGATAATCGTTCATCTCGTGATAGACAGCTTAACGTTGGCACAAACATTCGTCTTTGTAATAATCATGTAAGAGAAGGGCCTAAGTGACTTGCTTGTTACGCCATATACTCTCAACAAAATGCAAAATGGTCGATGAAGATATAAAGATAATTTTAAATTTTCTGATTCATATTAAATTTGGCACAAAAGTCAATAATGTATCAGCAGAACATTGGCGTAATTTCATCATTTTTATTGGGTGGGCAGGGATTTTGCATTTTTATTGGGTAGGCACGATAACCCAAATGACCCAGGGGAAAGCGAATGCTGCAAAAAGTTAAACCATAGACAGGAAATCCGCCCCTGCTGAAAACCTTTGATTTGATTGGCGTAATTGTCATACGTATTATTTTTTCCGGAAGAATTTCAGAATTCGCCAGATTTGCCTTAAACAATTTAATGCTCATTCAAAATATTGGGTAGGCAGTTGCCACCCTTGCCCACCCCGAATTACGTCTATGAAGCAGAAAGAAAAGATGTTATTTTTAAATATCCATGAATGTTCTAAATTTTTAAATTTCTCGTATTTGTTATGTACGTATGTTTCTAGAATATAAAGCGAATTATTCAAAATTACAACTATTACTGATATTTAGTGTTTGAGTGCTCTATGGAATTTAAACAAGTTTATTTCCCAGCAAAATTTATTAAAGGTGCGCCTCTGATTATCTTTTCTTTGTATCGTATAATCACGGCGATATTATGAAAAAACTAAAACGTGCATACCGAACAACTCATTCTCTTAATTATACCATCGACAATTAAAGGCAAATCACGTTGCTTGCCTTTAAGTCGATCAAGTTAATCTTATACTGTAATTAAAATTCCGTGGAAAATGGCAAATTGTTTTTTTTATAATTCTAAGTAGATAAGATTTTAAAAAAAGTGAGTACAATAAAAAAATGTAAATTAGTTATAGGATAAACAAGTAGAAGTTGTAATTGGACGTAACCGACTGCGAATGCGTGTTTATTATACTAGCTATGCCCGCGACTACGTTCGCGTGGAGTTTTGAAATTAACTAAAAAGCTTCTCCATTCACCATCATTCTGGAATATTTTAGAAGGCTCACAGGGGTGGAAATACTTTATGGACACCTGGACGGTAGTGCGGAACTCACCTCTAGGCATACCCACTACATGATGTATCCTGGAACCGCTCTCGCTTTTCTTCAAGATACACATCAATCGTTGTTCGATGTATAGATGTTGTTTTTTCCCCGTCTTTGTGGCTAATGTCAGGCTTACTTTGGCATTAGCCCTTTCTTCTAAGGCGTATCCCCAGACCGGGGCGGCGTATAATATGACTGAATGCACCACGCCATAAAGCACTCTTCTTTTGCTGGCCTTTGGCTCCTTCGTGTTGCACATCACTCTTCCCAGAGCGATTGCAGAATTCTCCGCTTTTTCCGCCGTTTTTGTTATGTGACACCTGAATGTTAGTTTTGGGTCCAGCCAGATTCCGAGGTATTTAAGCCCATTCCCCTGTCTAATTTCCATCTGTCCAACCCTGATGGTGACAGGCTGGACAGTTCTTTTCCTTGAGATCATCACTGCATCGTTTTTTTCCGGAGCAAGTTTTAATTTTACGCTTCGCAGCCATTCCTCTATTCTCTCAATAGTGGCATTTGCCTTCTCCTCGATTAGCACCGTCCAGTTTCCAGTCACGGTTAGGGCAAGATCGTCGGCGTAGCCCGTAAGGGTGACCCCATTTGCGATGGGAATCCGTAGGACGTCGTCGAACATAATGTTCCACAGGGTTGGTCCGAGTACCGAACCCTGTGGGACACCGCAGGTCACGTTTCTCCATTCAAAGGTATTATTTGCGTCCATCCCCATTTGCCTATCCCTGAAGTAACTCTTAATGATATTAATGATATAAGGTGCCACTTCCAATCTCTCAATTTTGCTTATAGTCGCTCCCCATCCTGCAGTGTTAAATGCGTTCCTGACATCAAGGGTGACGATTAAGCACATTCTCTTTGCCTCCATGGCTTCTCTTGCCTTCCTCGTGATGCGGGTCACAGCATCCGCCGTCGACATTCCTCTGCGGAATCCGAACTGGTAGTTCGATAAACCATCCTTCCGGTCAATTTCTAGCTGTAGCCTTCCCAGAATTAAGTAGTCCAGCACCTTTCCCAAGGCATCCAACAAGCAGATAGACCTGTAGGAGGATGGCTCTTCAGGTTTTCCGTTCCCTTTAATAATGAGGACGAGCCTCGCTTTCCTCCACCTGGATGGAAAGTCTCCTCTCTCCAACGCTCGATTCATGACTCCTAAAACCACTTCGGGGGATTCTTCGACGACTATTTTGATCACCTCCGGGGGGGATGTTATCCGGACCCGGAGATCGGCCGCTCTTTAGCCTCTCGATTGCCCCCTTCAGTTCATTTTCTGTGAATGGGGGGACATTCGCTACATCCATGTCATCCCAACTTTCTTCCTCCCTGTGGGGAAAGAGCGCGTCAGCTATCTCCCACATCCTTTCCAGTGGAGTCACTGGAGGGGGTGCTCTTAATCGGCACATAGCTATTTTGTAGCCGTCACCCCATACATCTTCATCTATGCTTGCCCACAGCTCCTGCCACTTCTTTCGTTTTGCATCGGATATCGCCTCTCTAAGCGCCTTATTTGCTTTTTTGTAGGGTCGGGAGGCTTCATTATCATCCTGCCTGCTCTGTCTCCGGATTCTCCTGGAATACTGTCTCCTGGCAGCGATGCATAAATCTCTGAGTCTTGCTAGATCTTCGTTCCACCAGTAAATGCCTCTATGTACCCTTGCTGCCTTTTTCTTCGGCATGGCCTCGTCACAAGCTCTGGTGATGGCCTGTGACAGGGTTGCATCAGTATGGTTGGGGTTGTTTCCTACCTGCTCCCTTATAGCTCTTTGGAGTCTTGGTCTGTCTAATCGGCCGAGTTTCCATCCCGTCGGCCTAAAAATCGCCCGGGGGGGGAGGGGTTGTTGCCCTACCTCGAAGCATATACCTGTGGTCACTTAATGACTTCTCGTCACCTGTCACCTTCCCCGCGATCCCCGCAGAGGCAACCGTGATATCGGGTATGGAGCCGCTGTCTCCTCTAACGAAGGTGTGTTCGTCTCCTTCTTTCATCACGAGGAGATCAAGCTGACAGATCCATTGGGTCACAAGCCTGCCTCTTGCGTTCATTTCTCTCATTCCCTATTCTGGGGCCCTGGCATCTGGCGTTGAAGTCTCCTGCCACGATGACTTCCTTCCGAGTGTTGCTCCTCATTTCTCTGACTACTTCTTCCAGATCCGATAATGATTCCTCGAATTCTTCCATCGTGCTATTTGGAGATAATTAACAGCTGACTATATACACCTCCTTCAGCTCTAACCATACAAACCCTCGGCCCTTCTCGCTCCTGTAGATGCTGATCTTGTTATTAATCAGCCCGATGGCTGCGTCCAGGTTCTCATCCGTAAATAAGTGGGGTCGCGATCTGCTCGACACCATTTTGTTCGGTTCACTGATAATCAGTACGTCCTCCCTTTTCCTCCTTCCTACCGCCCATACAAGATCTTGGGCGACCCGGCATCTATTGAGGTTTATCTGCCTTACTTTGAAGATGCCCCGCTACCATCTTCCATTCGTCTTGCTCCCCTTGACTCTTCTCCATTTAGCGGGCATGCCGCTGAAACGGCCCGATGCCCTTCCTTGTTACAGATGGGGCAGAATGCCGCGTTTCTACATTCCTTCGCTTGATGCCCTTCCTCTGCATACTTGAGACAGGCCTTTGATCTGTCTGGGCCTTTGCAATTCTCCCTTGTGTGCCCGTGTCTCCAACATCTGTAGCAAATTCGGATCTCAGCTCGCTCGCGCACCCTGCATCTAAGCCATCCAACTCTCAGGCTTCGTTTCAGTATGAGCTCTCTTGCAGCGTTGTCTGGTATCCTTACCGTAGCCACCTGGTTCTCTCCGAATGCCAACCTCAGGCTTTCCACTGCTAAGTCCTCCTTCTTTGTTTTAACCCCCTCTGCTATCGCCTTTACGATCTCTTCCTTGGTTACGTTCAGATCCTTTATAGTTACTACCGTTCCCGCCTTTTTCATCCTTACCGCCACCCCTTCCACTTTCTCAATGGCGTTCTTTAGCGGCTCTGCGGCCCCTCTCCCTCCGTTGACTTCTATAAGCATTTCGCCCCTCTTCGTCCTCCTCAAGGCTGTGATGTCTGCTCCCAACGCCTCTACATCTACTCTTTTAATTTTGTTCAGGAGATTTTTGTAAGTCGCTCCTACCTCGCTGACGAAAGGACGCCCTTATCTCCCTTTGCTCCTCTACCTCTTGTAGTTTCCGAGAACAGTACCTGCCTTTCCTAGATACATTTACCCGTGAAAGCTTTATTCACATTGGTTCAGTACAAACAGACAAACAGACAAAAATTACTCATCTTACATTCCTCCTGATCAGTTTTTTGCAAATATTTTCAATGTACAGACACGCCAACTTTACAGATCATTATATGTAAAGAGTACATCGATTTTAGTAAGCCATACACAGGATCTACTAATGAAATCATTGATATGATCACCAAATCTTAGATTTGAATCAATGGTGACACCTAAACATTTAATCTCTTATATTGTTACAGGTTACCATCAACTTTTAGAGTAAGTTTCTCGAGCTCCTTATTGTAAATCCGTATAGACCAGGAGCCCGCCGACCACTAATTGTGTGTCATACGTTTACTCCCAAAATGTGTGAATTGTTGGTAATTTGGGGTAGTAGAGCACAGAAATGTCCTTTCCAGCCCTTTTTTTTTGGTACAGGGGCGTATGGCAGGCCCCCAAATGTGTAAGAAATATGACTTGTAAAAGTAAAACAAACAGCCACAAATAAGTTATAGGTTTACGCATGGGGGTTGGAGGGATTTCCAGTCTCCCATTCATTTTAGGTGGTACAAGGAGGCGCTACGCTTGTGCAATTTTGAAAAAAAAAGCCAGCTAAAAAAATGATAAGTTTATGAATGGTAATCAGATACTTGGTAAGTATGAACCTCTTGAGTGCGAAGAAACATTCGCCATTTTTGAAAAGTGGTGGGAACGTCTTGCCTTTCACGATAATTGACGGCGTATCGGTTCTTCCCACCGCATGCACTAGTTACACTTGCAAGTTGATAAATATCATAAATTTACGACTGGCAATCAGATACTTGGTAAGTATCAACCTCCTGAGTGCGAAAATACATTCGCCATCTTTGAAAAGTGATGCGAAGGTCTTGGCTTTCACGATAATTGACGACGTATCGGAGCTTCCTACCGCATGTACTACGTTTCAACCTCTCTAGCTGGCCCTTGTACCACTTGTCAAAGATGGAGCACGTACTTTCGCACTCAGGAGGTTCATACTTACCAAGTATCTGACTACCAGTTGTAAATTTATAATATTCATCGAATTACACGAATAACCAGTACATGCGGTAGGAAGAGCCGATACGCCGTCAATTAACGTGAAAGGCAAGACTTCGCACCACTTTTCAAAGATGACGAATGAATTTTCGCACTCAGGAGGTTCATACTTACCAAGTTCCTGATTGCCATTCATAAACTTATCATTTTTTTTACCTGTTTTTTTTTCAAAATTGGGTGAGCGTAGCGCGCCTCCTTGTACCACCCAAAATGAATGGGAGTCGGGATTCATGATTTTTTGGGGTAAATTAAGAAATCCCTCCAATCCCATGCGTAAACCTATGACTTATTTGTGGTTGTTTGTTTTACTTTTACAAGTCATATTTCTTACACATTTACACATTTAGGGGCCTGCCGTACGCCTCTGTACCCTAATGGGTAATCATGTATTTGCACCTTCTTATTCATAATGAAAACAAAATGATGAGCTTAAATATGAAAAAAAGAAAAAGAATTTTTGTCCCGGTTTCAAAATTAATGAGCAGCGGGGGGAGAAATTTAAAAAAACATTTTTTGTCCAGATTCAAAATTGACGAGCGCGGGGGGGGGGGGCTTTACAAAAAAATTGTCGCCCTAGGCTCTTGAGGGATTACACAAGAAATATTCCTGTAAATAAATAGATATATTACCATTTATAATTACACACTGACATTGGCGCAACTAGAGAATTTTTCTGGGGGTGGCCAGGCCCCTCGTGTTTAAAACGCAAAGGTCAGTGGCGGCTCGTGCATAAGATGCTTGGGAGTTCTGTATATATATATATATGTGTGTGTACAAGGGGCGTTTAGTGATAGCGCCGCAGGCGAAAATTTGTTGTCATTTCAAGGTCATTTAATGACCTTGACCTTGACAAAAGAAGTCATCGTGCTCTGACAACGCTGGCCAAAAGGCGGCCGGCCGCCTTTGGTGTATAGTAACATTTTGAAATTAATGTTACATTGAACTTTGAATGCTCGGAGCCACCCCCTGGAATTAAAACAATTTAAACATAATTATTAACAAGCTGAAAACGTACTCTTCGCCTGTTCACTTTTTATATAATTGTTACACATTCTATAGGTTACTCTTCGCAGTTTTTTGTAAATAATGTGAGTTTTAGACATTATTTTTAATTTTCTAGTACGAACTTAGTTGGTAATAGACTCAGTGTAAAATAAAGTGAAAATAAGAAAACTATACCATCCCATATTTGGGTTTCGAACCCTTGGATTCCGAGTCAAAAGCGTAAGAACTACACCATCACCTTACACGAAAAAAGATGTAAATTTTTACATTATACAAAATATATAAATTTTTAGATATTAAAATGAACTATCATTCCACCAGAATTTCAATTCAATTACAAAAACATAAAAATCAAGAAAAAAATTTTTTTTTCAAATTTAAATCATTACCTAATAACATTTTTATTTACCGATCGATTTTGTTCAAAAACAATAGGGTTCTTCCTCTGGCTAACACTAACTTACTGTCCGAATTTCAGTACAATCGGACTTTTCTTTCTTGAGTTATCGTGCTTACAAGAAACGTGACGGACAGACGGACATTTTGAAAGTTGTTCAGAATTCGTTCACTAATACGATGATATGAAAATTTTTTGTCTGCGAGCGATATTTACGGTTTTAGAAATGTGCCGATCAAATACAATATACTCTTCGTTTTCTTATTTGCGAAGAGTATAATAATTATGGTCAGAATTTTTGGTAGTTCTGCAGCTCTGTAGCACTTAGAAACCACCTCTGAATTACCATTATACCTAGATGGGAAATCCTATTTTAGCTATTTCATCGACACGGCCATACACATTATGCATAAAACTACTTTTCACTTTCAGTCAAATTATAAAATGAAAAAACTATACAAATATCTAAATATTATTGGTTTCGAATGGTTTTATCGTGATGTTGACACCATACGACGCTTAGAAGTAAGAGATTTAATATTAGGAACATATTGAAACACATACGCTTCAGATTTTCAATTTTTATTAAAAAAATTCACAAGAAACTGAAACCTATATCCTAAATCAATGAACTAATGAACAAAAACATTAAACCAAAACCTTTAGATATTTAAATTTATGGATTCCGAATAATTTAGTGATACATTAGTCGATAAATTTAAATTTTTTTTGCTAATTTTTTTCTTTCCTCTGGGGTGGGCCGTGGCTAGTTTGGGGTGGGCCCGGCCCACCCTGCCCCCCCTCTAGTTGCGCCAATGCACACTGACTCCGATTTTCTACAGAATATTAAAAAAAAACATGAAACATAATCAAACCCAAAGTATCGCAGCTTTTCACATAGAAGGTTATGATTCAAGGTGTCAAATGCCTTTTGATAGTTTAGTGATAACAGAATAGTTACATCACCTCCATCCCAGCCGGCAATTATATCATTTGATATTTTCAATAACGCGCCTAAAGTTGAATTACCTTTTCTAAAAACTGGTTTTCTGGTACAATATTATTGACAAACACATGAACGTTGGTCGTTGATCTTTCAAGAACTTTGGATACAGTTGGTATAATAGTTATAGGTTGTAAGTCTATAATCTTCGGGTTTATTTAATTTCGGTAAAAGAACGATCATATCTTTTTCCAGGTTATTGGTCATTTTCCAGTAATCAGATAATCAGACATTTATTTATTATAAATGTAAACACTAGTGGAAGAAAGGTCTTCGGTCTTCAACATTTTTGTAGATATTTCGTCGAAACTAGTTTCATTTGTGTATGGCTTGTTCATTATCACTTTCCGAAACTATTTATTAGTCTAAAAGAAAGTGTTGGATGGAAGTTACGATTTTTGTAAAAATCCAACAAGGAATTAGAGATTGCAGATTTTTACTTTTATTATTCAATTCGATTCACAGTCGGCAATACTCGACCGCAATTTACATTCGTTTCGTAATGGTTATTAAATATATACTATAAATATTTTAACATAGACACTTTGCTTATTAAGTACTCTAATTATTCAAAATTATATTTTTTGAAAATTTATTTATTTAACGTCGGCATATTTTCGCTACCAAGGCCTATCACCGACACCAGGAGACGAGCTACCCGCGACCTGTGAATTTTGCCGAACCTCTTCTTTTACTTCCACATCCAGTGGAAGTATAGTAACGACAAAAATATTTTTGAAAATTTTTATTGTTCAAATAGACTTAAAATGTCTTGAAAGTTCGAGATTTTAAATTTGAGCGAAAAAAAAATTTCTGCCTGTCGGTCTGTCTGTAACTTTTTTTGTGCGCACGTATACTCTTGAACCACTTAAGATATTGACTTGAAATTTGGTACACTTATGTACTTTAACGGAATCTAGAACTAGATTATATTTTCGTCTTATTCCGTCGAAGGGTTGGGGGGTAAATTGGGGTAAATGTGGGGTAAATAGGTAAATCAAGCAGGAATGAGTCCAAAATATTGTCATTTAGTATACTCAAAAGAAGGTCTCAAAAAATGTTTTGGCATTAGCCACCCCCATTACCACCCATTACACCATTATTAAAGGGGATGAAAAAAAAATGTGATTTAGCTTTTGTGCAAGGACCAAAAACCTTTAAAATATTTTTTTACTTCATCCACCCCCAACTACCACCCCCCTCGTTCGGATATCGTTTTATGGGTTTTTGAGGTAGACGATCCCAAATATATTATTAAAGTTCCATAAACAATTATTTCCACATACAAAATTTTTTTGCTGTGAGAGTCTTAGATAGAAAATCTGGATGTGGAAGTAGTTATTCCTTGGGCAGCGATTTTTTAGAAGAGTAGGGATCTTTTACTTGCTTAACATATAATAGACAATGAACCGACTATTTCACATTCTCTCCGAAAGATGGTATATTCACTGCGCAAATGTTGCCTAAAATTACATATCTTCTGCGTATACGCTGACATATACGCCTCTATATATACACGCCTCTACGCTTGCCCCCAGGAATTACATTTTGATTGCAGAAAAACATTAAAAGTTTATTAGGCCAAACCCGTCAACATTTGACGGATGGACCTGCTGGTAGCAAATTTTCCTGTAAAGACTAATTTCCGGTAGACATTTTCAAACGCCTCGACTCCGTAGAACATCGATGAGGTTAGTCTAGTGATTTTTATAACGCTGCAAATATCAAACTGGTATTTTAGTGATATCTTTTTCACACCAAAATATTCTATTTTCAGTCTCGCATAGTGGCATTTAGAATCTTTACAGAACTTTGATTTTCCTTCGGTTTATGTTTTTATTATATTGTCTTCACATTTCAAAATTGCTTCAGAGAGTTATTTTTGTTTATTACATTATAGTTCATAGGTAAGTTGATTTATATACAGAAAAAGTAACTGGAAATACTTTATATTTATGTCAGCAAAACCACGCAATAGAAATTTATGGAAGCAGTTTGAACTTTAAAGTTTCATGTCATTAAAATACAATAAACAAATTTGAATAAACTCGATAATAGTTAAAATGAATTTGATGGCGTAATATCGAAAATTAGTGTTTAATATACATTAAACAGTATATTTACATTTTCTCCATGAATAAATTCATTGATGTAATAATTAATCGACAGATCAGTTTAAATTAGTAAAACATGCCCGTAAAGATATCTAACCCAGGCGTTCCTACGGCGAATGTATACTATTGGTACACCTGCTCTTAAACAAATTAATTTATAGAATTGATGCCGGGATCAGATCGGGCGGACCATCTCATGTATATTTATTGCCTTTGTGAAGCATACGTTCAGGTTTGGACATTTTATTTCCGATCCAATGATTCCTCGACAGCCTGAGAAATTGATGTTAGTTATATGCAAGCGGCGATACGAGAGTTCGATACGATATTCGATACTAGTATTACCGAAACACCAGATCTGACTCTTTTGCCTTCCTCCCATGAACGTTTGGTTACACTGTGTTTCCTAGATAATAAAAATCCATGTTTTATGTATATAAACAAATGCCGTTTTGTTTTACTTTTCCCTTTTCGTTCTTTTCGATGTTGCTTTAAAAAACGCAACTTACGATGTGTAAATATGGCTTGTTTTATGTTCATTTCACTGGTTTCAGTTACAGATTTAAAACCTGCGGTGTTTATATATTGCGTATTATTTAATTATTTAGGATATACGGCAGATATCCTACACATCGTAATCCTACGTAGGACATTTTTTATACAAAATATCCCACCCAAAATTTCCTACATACGGAAATATGATAGATGCTCGTTTCCTATACGATAACCCCTGCGCATTTTTGGTATTAAACATCAATACTTTGTCAGGTTTGTAGTTCTTACAAACGTATCGAAACATCTTACTCAAAATATCCTATTCACGAGATTTGAAAATTTCCCGTTTGTACTTGTGCTAGACTTTCTTACACGTCGTATTTCTCTGAATTTTATTCTCTACTCATTATGCCTCCTAAAGGGAAGTTTTCTGCACATGCCATTTTTCACTCAATATCCTACACAAAAAGTGAGTCCCAAAAACAGCCCGTTTGCGGGTCCGGAAATGTTTGATTAATTTATAGTCTTAATGATACCTTATTATGAGACATTAACCATAAAAAACTTTGGAGTTGAGCATAAGAAAGATTTCTAAGATATAGAAGGTTAAAGTGATCAAAATCGACTCACGTAGCACAGTAAGTGAAGATAATAATTCAATGAAAAATATCAATTTCTTGTTCTTTTCTGTCTTTTTCTTTTTCCTTTTCTTTTTCTTTAACTACCTCTCGTCGATTTTTATATTTGAACGCGATAAACTCAAAAATTACTCAAATGATTTCGATGCGGTTATAATCATTATTTAAGGATACGGTTATAAGCTATTTATTACGTCAATATTTTCAAATGCAGCTAAGTAATTAGCAAAAATCAGGTAAAGAATGTGTTCATGGGCTATGTACAGTATCATGAAATACATGTGCTAAATCTCGATATACCGGGTGCCACAGGCCACTTATCCATTTGAAATTTGGGGTGCACAAACTACTGTAAAAATGATTTTTAGACATAAACAACGGTATAAGACCATTTCCGGTTTACCCGGAAATGTCCGCAACTTTCGCTTTTTAAATGGAACACCCTGTATATTTTTACCTATTTGGATATTCAAGACAACATTCTGAGTGAGTATACCATGAGAATTTCGCGAATTTTTGAGTCGATGTTCAGTTTTTTTTAAGCATTTTAAGACATTCGTCTAGAGTGCTTTGGAATAACAAAATTTGTTCTACGGCAGGTAAAGTCCAAGGGAAAAATATAATTTTTCGTTCAATTTCATTAATAACTATTTACGAAGCCTCCAAAATTGAGTAAATCATTTTTTTATCGAAAACTTTTTTTTTTCAAATTTCAATATTTCGTGAAAAAGTATAGGTTTATTATTCCAAAATATTTTTTCATCATCAGATTTACTTATATTGAGGTCCTACTATAAACGTATGCTGCATAGGTAGGCTAAATAATTTTTTTTATAAAAGTTACTTTATTTTGCCCATAATTTCACGAATTTTAAAGAAAAAAAAATGTTTCTTTTATTTTCGTAAACGTGGGGGTTAATTTAATTTTTAAGGTAAATCCCCTTGAAGCATCTTTAAGTACACATTCAAGCTTTAAAAAGCGCATTTACAGAGATCTAATAACGGGATTTAAACCAGAGAAATAGGTGGTTAAAGTTAGTTATATAATACATCAAATTTTATCATTTCTCAAAATTTTTGAAATTTTCTTCACTCATCGGATCTTTTTATACATTACTTCAAGAGCAACATGTGAAAGATCCAAGTTTTACTTCCACGTCCAGTGGATGTATAGTAACGACAAAAAAAATAAAATAAAAATTTTTATTGTTCAGATAGGCTTAGAATGTCATGAAACGTTGAGATTTTAAGTTTGAGTGAGAAAAAATTTCTGTCTGTCTGTCGGCCTGTCTGTAACTTTTTTTGTGCACACGTTTACTCTGGAACCGTTTAAGATATTGACTTAAAATTTGGTACATGTATGTATTTTAACGAGATCTGGAACTAGATTATATTTTTATCCTGTTTCGTCGAAGGGTTGGGGGATAAATTGAGGTAAATGGGGGTAAATAGGTAAATGAAACAGGTATAAGAGTCCATAAAATTGGTATTTAGTATATACAAGAGAAGCTAAGGTCTCAAAAAACGATACCCCGATGTGGGGTATAGTACCTTAGTATCACAGAAGCTTGTCGGTAGATATCGAGAAGCTTGGCATAGGCAAAGACAAGGTATTCTAACAATAAGGTATTCTCATTCTGTGGAATTTGATTATGTCCTTTGAATACGTTGAAGTTCTCAAAATAGAGAGTACCTTTCCCGAATATCAATCCTCTCGTCCCAATACTTGCTAAGGTATAACTATTTGTCACGATACACCTCCCGTAGAAACATATATGCAAGCTGTCACCACATAACTCCACTAGCAGACTGGTTCAGTAGATATCTCAAAAATTTTACGCAAAGCAACATCACACAAATCAGAGAGGATAATGTCCCATTTCGAATAAAGTCAGTTTTTTTGTGAAATCCAGAACTGCGCTATCATCAACCGGACTATTAATAATAATAAGTGCAAGCTTTATCAGCTTTAGCTACTTTAACAAGTTTTCCGGCGTTTCGTTTTATATCGCTCTTTCTTCCACTGTATCTTTTCCCACTACTATACCAATAACAAATAAACAGACGTTTGGCGTTTGAGTAAATATCCCGGAATGATCGTTGGTACCCAGGCAACTAATCACGTAAGTTAGCATATAAATAAAATTATATAAAAAAAATGTTTTTAAGAAAAAGCTTTTATTTGAAAAAACTACTAAAAAGTAAAAATAATTTTTTAAAAATTCATACACCTGGAAACCAAAAGCTTTGGGGGCGGTCATATAGCGCTATTGCATAGTTAATTTGCTCAATTGACCGCTCCCAAAGCTTTTGGTTTCCAGGTGTATGAATTTAAAAAAAATATTTTTACTTTTTAGTAGTTTTTTCAAATAAAAGCTTTTTCTTAAAAACATTTTTTTTATATAATTTTATTTTTTACTTTTTAGTCTACTTATTTTACAGACAAAACCCTTTCATTTGCCACCGCCATCCACTCCTTCCCTCTCCCGTCTTCTCACCTATCTAACACTACTTTCCACTTCTTCCCACCCCTTTCCTACCTCTTCCCGCCCCTCCCCCTGCCTTTTTCCATCTTTCCCCACCTCTTTCCACCTCATTCCCACCTCTACCCACCTCGTCCCATCCCTTCCCACCGCTTTCCCACCTCTTTTTCACCTCTTACCACCAACCTACCCTTTCTCATTTCTTCCCACCTCTTCCTCACCTCTTCCCCACCTCTTCCACCCCTTCCCCGCCACTCCACACCACTTGCAGACTGCAGTTTCGAACTGTTGGCTCCCGTCAGTGCAAAGTGGCCCTGGAATGACTAGAACGAGATCCTCGATCACTCTTGGTACATTACGAGATTTATAAAACCACGACATGTAACAAAAGTGGTAGGCTCCATCTAGCGGCCCGGACATGGGAACAGTTAGTAGCTATACTTTTAGAGGACAGAATATTTACTAGCGAAATATTTTGTCGAATAAAAACCAGATTGCAACCAACAACTATTCTCCGGATTAATGCCCCGCCGAGCGCTGGATGACGAATTATAATCCTGACAGCGTTAAGTATAATAACTATGTAATGCCACAAAACGCTAAACTTTCAATTGCAACAAACACTAGCCGAAATACTTATTCCTACTCAAACGAGCTCTCGTGACAGCCACTCCACGCTACTTGCAAATTGCAGTTTCGAGTTGTTGGCTCTCGTCAGCGCAAGGTAGGCTTGGAATGACTGGAACGACACCCTTGATCGCTCTTGGTACATGACGAGATTTATAAAGCCACGCAGGGGGGCGATCAATTGTTTATGATGAATTTATTAAAAGAATTTAGTACGTATAATATGGAACTAAATAATATATGTGCATACTGAAAAATTATTTATTGAAAGCAATTAGTTTCATTTATCTCAGTCAAGCAGGTTGAATACAAAAATTAGTTTTAAAAATCAATATATTTCATAGACACCGTTTTATATTCTAATTTGTCTTAAAAGTGAAAGTGTATCATGTTGAGCAAATGATAAAGTCTATTAGTGCTTGGATACACAAAATGATGAATCACTGTAGGAATAATCAATCAACCTGTTATTGAATTGTCAAAATCAAGAATGGCATTTCCTTAATGCTAATTGTGTAGTTTTAATAGTTACAGCGATACTTAATATTTAAAATTATCGTTAAAATTGATGAGATTTTTAAAGTAATTGAGCATACCATTAATTAAAGTGGCCATTCGTCCCGCATTACGCATTACGAGGAGCTGCCCTGTAAAGTGAACGTCCCGCAAAAAGTCCCGCATTGGTTTATTAGCTTATTTCCAAGTCAAAAACACGAACACGAAAATATATAACATACCTACAGAGTTAATAAATTAATATTCCAGAACTTAAAGAAAATTGTTGAATTTGCCTTGTGCTTACCTGGACCACAGAATGTGTTTTTACCTCAGTTAATAAAATTTGTAGTACTAAAAAATCTCAACTAACTGAAAGCGATGCTGATAGTTCTTTATAATATAGATTTATCATATAACGCTTTTCATAAAGAAGTCTTACAAAACGATGAATATCTAAGAAAAGTTCATTTTTCGGAAAAATATTTACAAAATATAAATGCGTATTATATTATGAGTAAAATTATGTGTATTATAAATTAATACAATAAAAAACATTCTTTTCTTTTTTTAATTTAGAATAAAATTGAATCAAAACATTTCATAATCAATTTTAATAATGAGGTGGGGGTGGCTAATGCCAAAAATTTTTTTTTAGAGACCTTAGCTTATATACTAAATATCAATTTTATGGACCCTTACTTGCTTGATTTACCTGTTTACCCCCATTTACTCCAATTTACCCCCCAACCTATCAACGGAACCGGATCAAAATATAATCTGGTTCCAGACTTCATTAATATACATACGTGTACCAAATTTCAAGTCGATATATTGAACGGTTCCAGAGTAATCGAGCAGACCGACAGACAGACAGATTTTTTTTTTGCTTAAATTTAAAATCTCGACGTTTCACGACATTCTACTTGAACAATAAAAATTTTAAATTTTTTTTGCCTTACTATACTTCCACTGGATGTGAAAGTAATACACAGATACTCCGTCGATATTTTGTAAACAATAGATTCAAGCGCAGTCGACAGGAGGAACGATAACTTGTATGCCTAGTTTGCACCTTTATTATTATTAATACAAATAAAATATATAAAACTAGTCCACGTAAATTAGATATTTTAGAAGAAATAATTAATAAAGTAATAATATTTGAGATGCGTACTCTAGATAGGGTTAGAAATAGATACCCGAAAAGTTCCCCTCTCCCATTTGGGGACTTAAAGCTGGTTTTTCACTTTTATCTTGTAAATCGTTCGTCGGAAGAGAAACAAGTATAGGAAAGAAAAAATTTTTCTGCATAGAAGATGTCCTATTAATCTTGTAGCTTATTCTTACCTATTTGGCACTAACAGCCTCCGAACAGAGGGGTAGTTTGGAGTGCACAGGTACAAATCTATCGTACTCGAAGTATCACAGCGAATATCTTAAAACCGGTTACTTTAACGAGAAAAATGCTCAGGAATGAATTTATAGAGCGGACTTCTCTCTCTAAGATGCATGTATAGCGGGTTTTGACGCAAGTGATTTTTATTTTTTCCCCTTTTTTTCACAAAGCGGTATTTTTTAATTTGAGCTCGTTTCCACACCACCCTTGGGGTAGAGCTCTCGGTGCGTTTTTTAAGTGGTTTCCCCTGTAGGCCTATTCCTTTGAAATTCTGTCAAATTTTACTCATTAAGAGGTTCTCCATCGACGAACTCTTCTTCAAATTCAGAATTTAAACATCCTTGCCTATGGCAATTAGAGCAGAACTATGAGTACGTCAGCGTCATCTACAGCAGTAATTGTTTTGATTCCCTTGTTTTTAAATCTCTCCATCATTGGCAGTTTATTTCGCCAATCCTTATTTGTGAGATTGTTTATCATTTTATTTTGCGTTTTAGTCAGTGGCGTGTTCTCATTGAAAATATTTTCCGGTGAAATGCTTTTCAAAGGTCGGTGCTGTCTTTTGTTGCTCTTCGTACTGCAGACATTGTCAGCATACCGTCAAACACTACAGTCATTTTTTTGCCGTAATGATTACGACTAAAGCGAACGTCGTCAAAGATACTCTGCTTTGGCCATACTCGATGAATCAAATTGTTGCCATCAACTGGCAATCAGAAAAACCTATTGGCTTCTCTCGTACAGCATTGAAAATATCATACAGAGACGAATTCTTGGTTTTTCTCATTAACCCATTCTCATCAAAGAGAGGAAGGGGAATTGAAGCAAGTTCAAAGTTGAAACATGACTCCAAAAATTATAAATACCTGTCTGTTTATTTACATATATTTAATTTTCGGAGTATCGGGATCTGAGAGAGAAGTAAATAAAATGATACAGAAAATGCAATATAATTTTAAGTATACTATATATACGTTTAAGGTCATCATGTCTGAAGTTTTTATTGCCGTAATTCTTCCGGGAATAGCCTGAGGCCATCCTTATATCTACGACGGTACTATACATATTTTACGTATAATTATAAACGAAAACTGTGTGAAAAAAAGGGGAAAATAAATAAAAATCACTTGCGTCAAAACCCGATATACATGCATCTTATAGAGAAAATTCCGCCCCATAAATTCATTTTTGAGCATTTTCCTCGTTAAAGTAACCGGTTTTAAGATATTCGCTGTGAAACTTCGAATAGGATCGATTTTTACCTGTGCGCTCCAAACTACTTCTGACAATTTGACAACATTTTTTTTATTTCCTATACTTTTTCTCTTCCGATGAACGGTTTACAAGATAAAAGCGAAAAACCAGCTTTAAATCCCCGTTTAGGGTGTTTTTTTTGCAAAAAAAGGGACGTTCCACCCCCAAATGGGGAGGAGACTTTTCGGGTATTTATTTCTAATCCTATCTAGAGTACGCATCCCAAATATTATTATTTTATAAATTATTTCTACTATTCACTGTTTTTTAATCTAATTTGCGTGTACTAAAGGTGAGAAACGTGGGTTAGTAAACAACATTTTTTAAAAATTGGATATATTTTAACCCCAATGGAGAAATTTTATCTTTGTCGTCCTAAGTCAAATTGTCATATGTGCCACGTGGGAAGCATGCGTTTAGCTTGCATCTAGTTTTATACTTACCAAACCGATTGATAGTGAATTATGAAGATGTTTAAAAAACCTAATATATATGAAAGACAACGCTCTTTTGAAATTGTTACTGCTGAAAGAAGAAGAGGATAAAGAAATATTGCTATTAAATTTCGGAATAAAAGAAAAAAGAAAACCTAAAATAATTACTTATAAAGTAAAACATGGAAGGATATGCAAGTTCGCTCATAAGAGGTTAAGTACTTAAGTTACGATGATCAGACAAACTTTCACTCAGAATGCAAGAAGTGTCTGCGTCTATGACGCAGCGGTCAATAGGTAGCCTTATGCGATATGCAAAATATCTATAAATTTAAAAAGAGGCGTATTTTTTAAAATTAATTTCCGGAATTTACCGCCTAAAATTATTTCCTAAAATTATGAGAAAACATACTCGTACTGAGTTTGTTTTTGCTGTTTTATGTAAGTACATATATTCCGTGCTATATTAAAACCTAGAATTTCAATTGAAAAATAATTCGAATAAATTATTCATTTGGCTCCATAAAATACTTTGGGTATACACTGCTGTGTAATTACTAATTTTCAGTTAGAAATAATATACACGGAGTATATTCATTTATAATTAGTTCAGATTGTATATGTGTTTTCGTCGAAAGTTTCAGATATATTTTTTAATATTTAATGATGTCAACTTTTATTCGGCATTTTTGTACATTTGTCGTCAGATATTTGGGACATGCTGCTTATCATCTTTACAGAATCGATATATCACTCAATCAATCCTAACCTATCCATTTTAGTTAGACTATGTATATGACACAGTAGTAAGTTTTTCCAGATCCCTACGTATGGTGAGAATGCATACTCGTGAATTTAATAATCTAAATAGCATTAATTTGCTAAACTTTGCTCTTGTCAGATCTCAAACTGAATATGCCTCTATTACATAGTGCTCTCACTGCAGAATTTATGTGCTTAATATAGAGGGATCCATAGTCGTTTCGTTTCAGGGAGGATTATTTTCATTTGGATATAAATATGAAGTATGCATGTCCTGAAAGATGATAGAAGTGAAATTACTTAGAGAAGATAACATACGTCATAACAGTTGGCATAATATCAGTGCCGTGCCATCCGTTTTTTATTTAAATATTAATGGTAGTAGGCAGTGCGACGCCCATGCAGCTGTAAAAATAGGATCGTTACCTAGGTAACAAGCACGCGGTAACGATATTGGTCTCTGTGCATTCCATGACGATGTTATTTTCTCTAAGTAATTTCACTCTACTCATTTAATTCAGTTAATAATCGTCTTATTATTACTCGACAGGTTTTCTTATGCAAACTAATGACTAGTGTAATTTGAATTTGTTAATAACTGATACATCTGGCATTTACCAGCTCGATCGGCGTATTGTGTGACAAATATGTTAGTCGCACTGTCTATGTCGTGTACTGGGTTTGAGCACCGACCCCGGTACTGACAATGTCGGTGTTTATCCAAATGTGTATATAACCCCTTTCGGAACAGTCTTGGCTTTGAATTTGGAGGTTGTCTACTATATGTGGGATTTTTATGTTTATTTCCACGATAAAAGTGGAACGTCCATGAATTGAAGATGCGTAGTTTCGAAATTATGCGACGCAAAGTTTTATATTTACCTTATTTAGGCATCCTTGCTTCCACAGTTTTTAATTTTTGCCTGTTGGCTGCTCAGATTTTTTCCCGGTGGGTGGTGGGTAAGTAAAGATGTTATGTTAAATTGATAAATACTGGGCAGATAGTCATTTTAACAAATTGTGATCTATTAATTATTTGTTGAAATTGGTTAAGAATGTAAATAATATTAGCTGGTAAAGTTGACTAGTAATTTATTTGGAGATAATCTGAAATCAAATCAGAGGCAAGATATTAATTAATTTATAAACAACTAAAAAGAAATGAGAGGGCGCCAGCTGATAATAAGGACTTCAATGACTTACTAAAACAAATTAATAATGGAATTAATGTCCAGTTAACAGCAAATTTATTTAACAGTAACTTACGGTATACGTAGCTGTTTAAGATAAGACACTTAGAAAAACTTATAATTGTTATAATTTCGGCTGAGATTTTAGAGATTTCTAGACTAAGAAATAAAAATAAACCAAATCCAAGTAATCGTATATTACAACAATAAAAAAATATTGAACATTTACATTTACAGGTTACTAAAATTGAGTTCGTAACTCACCACAATATCGCAACTGTTTATTTGATAGTTTTCACTCAATGTTTATCTTTTTTTCTGTATTTTATTTGTAATTTATTTGTATGTTACCATTGCATGTCTTACAATTTCATACTTTTGCACTAATTTTAACATGTTTTACTTTTCGTATTTTACAATTTTTAGTATTTTAAGATTTGCTATTCTTTAAAAAACATATAAGTTAATGGGATCATAAAATGGATCAGTATATAAGAGACGTTCAGTTCACACCAATAAAAACAGAAATCCTAGAAAATGGCGATCTAGCCAACACTATTCTAGAAATTAATAATTGTTTTCAAAATTTTAAAGTCTTACATATAAATATTAGAAGTCTTAATCATAACTTTGATCAGCTATTGGTATTTTTAAGTCAGTTTGAAGAAAAATTTGATTGCATAATTTTATCTGAAACGTTTGACCTCAAAGACAAAGACCTACAATTTTTTAACATTCCTGGGTACAATATATTTTACAACATGGGCAATATTAACAAAAATGATGGAGCTGTGATGTATATAAGTAAAAAGATAAATAGTCAAGTGAATATAATACAAATAGGTGAAATTAATGCAATTAAAGCAGATCTTTTCAACTTTTACAACAGACATATAACCATTATAGCTATTATAGACCTCCTTCTACCTGCCCACATACATTTAATACTGCACTGGAAAATTATTTAAATATGACCAACGCTAGAAGTGACTTTAATTTTATAATAGGAGATATAAATATGGATATTTTGTCTAACGCCGATTTTGCAATTGATTATTTAAATATATTATATGAACATGGCTATAAATCTCTCATAAATGAACACACAAGAATACAAAACAATTCTAAATCATGTCTAGACCATATATTTATTAAAAGCAAATTCAACATCGATGATAATGTTCTACCTATAGTCATTCAAAGCGATATTACGGATCATTACATTACCACTGCACATCTAGTTTTAGGAGATTTGTCAACAAATCTTAATTCAAAACAAAACACCTATAAATACATGGACCTAAAAAAATTCAAATCCTCAGTAAGTGCAGAATCCTGGGATTTTATTCAAGGAACCGATGTTGAAGCTGAAACAAATAAATTTGTAAATATTTTATCGTACCGCATAAAAAATTGCACTATCATAAAACACATTGCTCATAAAAAAGGTTAAACTTAAAAAATGGATTACTAAAGGACTAGTTCAATCTATAAATAAACGTGATTCTTTGTTTGCCAAATTAAAGAAATACCCGGAAAATACCCTATTAAAACAGCAATATAAAAATTATAAGAAAGTCCTAGACAAATTGATAAAAAAACGGAAGGAAGATTTTTATAAAAACTGCATAAACAAAACAAAAAATAATTCTAAAGAGCTATGGAATACCGTGAACTCAATAACTAATAATTTTAATACATCCTCAACAGAAATAAAGTTAATAAATACAGAGTCCGGAGATACAATATACGATAATTAAAAAATTGCAAATGAGTTTGTACAATTTTTTACTAATATTGGTAAAAATTTAGCCAATAAAATAAGGACTGATAATCCTAATATAGCTGTCTCCGAACGCACAATTAATAACTCTATTTTTCTAAAACCTACTTCAGAATTAGAAATTAAATATATTATAGGTGACCTTAAAAACAAAAAATCGGTAGGTATGGATGGAATTAGCTCATTTGCATTAAAATACATCTCAGATTTTGTTTCTTTACCTTTAAGTATTTTAGTAAATAATATGATTGAACAAGGCAAATGCCCCTCTACGTTCAAGTGTGCAATTATTAAACCGTTATTTAAAACAGGAGATCCGCTTGACATTTCTAATTATCGCCCTATATCGCTTATTTCAGTTTTAGCCAAAGTCTTTGAAAAAGTCTTAAAAATTAGAATTTGTAGTTTTATAAAAAAATATAATATTATTTCTGAATCACAGTTCGGTTTCGTAGAGGGAAAATCAACAAATGATGCTATTAGAAATTTGAGTGCTGAAATCTATAAGGCATTGGATAACAAAGAAAAATGTCTTACGATATTTTTTGATCTACAGAAAGCCTTTGACACTGTTAGCCATGAAAAGCTGCTTACAATTCTTGAACAGTACGGTCTCCGCAATAATGCCCTAAAATTAATAAAGCGCTATCTAGAAAATAGACAACAAAAAGCATATGTCAATGATACTTACAGTGATCCATGTACTATTCAGTTCGGAGTGCCGCAAGGAACAGTTTTAGGCCCAGTCCTATTTATTTTATATATTAACTCTATTTTTGAAATTTCCACATGTGGTCAAGTCTTTTCCTATGCGGACGATACAGCAGTTATGTACAAAGATACTTCCTGGAAAGCGCTAAAAGATAAAGTTGAAAAGGACTTAATTTTATTTAAGAACTGGTTCGATAGAAAATTACTCACCATAAATATTAAAAAAACTCAATATCTTCCTTTTGCAATGTACTCAAATGGATTACCCAATTTTAACTCGCTCAAAATTGGGAATTCGCAGCATATTCGAGTAGCAAAGAAATATATAAAATACCTTGGAGTAATCCTGGATCCACACTTAAGATGGGATGAGCACATCAAATCAATAATGAATAAAATTAGATGTATATTATTTAAATTTAAACAACTTAAAAAATACTTATCTCAACTTAGATTGGTATACCTTGCCCTTGTAGAATCACACTTCAACTACGGAATAATTGCATGGGGGGAGCTCTAAATTGCCATATGGGCATTTTAGAGACATTACAAAAGAAATTTCTAAAAATACTACTAGGCAAAAGCCCTTTGTACCCATCTGACTTTCTCTTTAAAGAAAGCAATGTTGCTGACCTAAGATAATTATATTTTTTTAAATGCGTCCTAGAATCGTATCTGAAAAATACCATAATAACTTCCACTTATACAACCAGACAAACCTCAAAACAATCATGCATGTGCCAAAAATGAATACAACCGCAGCACAACGCAGTTGGATTTTCCTTGGTCCAAGATGTTTTAATGCACTCCCAGAGGATATTAAGTGTCTACAAAAAAGACGCTTTAAACTAGAGCTAAAAAAATACTTAATGGCAGACAGAAAAAAAATTAGAGCTCAAATTGACTTCAAGAACTAAAATCTGATATAATTGATGAAGGTTATAAGATTTAACAATTAACAAATCTCAGTATTTTGCAGTCAAAGTATTTGTTTTTAATACATTTATCTCGTTCTTTTTTTTAATTTTTATTTTCGGCGATAGAAAATGATTATATTATACCCACCTATGATAGTATCTCATGTAGATGTATTTCTTATATATTTTTCGTATTTTTATGGTTTTATAATTGTGTTTGTTATATATACTTTTATATGTTTCACTTGGTCACGGTCAGATGATTTTAAATCATCTTGTGACCTCTTTTTAGTTTATTTACATTACTGTATCCATGAATTATAATGTATGTATGTTCTTTTTTGTAATAAACTATTATTATTATTATTATTATTATTATTATTTGAAATTGGTATTACGTACAATTAATTATTTAATATCACAACTGTATTTAATTAGTCAAATTTGAATAGGTATTTTTCATCAAATAACTACATGAGCTTGAAGAGCAGAGTTTTACAAAATTAAACAGAATTAAGTAGTTATTACATTGTACGTTAAGTTGTAAATTAAATAGGCCTGAAGGGCTGAAAAAATGTAATAAAAAAAATGTTTGAAATTAATGTAACTAGCTGTATTATAGCCATCATACAGTTGTCAAATGAAACAGATAACTTCCTTTAGACTTGCTTTATTATAATTTTAAAGCAAAATGTTATTAAAGTTTTTGATTAAGCACATAAAAATACGAGTATGTACAAAATATCTAAACCGCAAACTCTCTGAGGTTCGAATGAACTTTACGTACGATGATATATCAATTTTACTTTATAATGATATTAAGATGCATTTAATATCGGCGCGGTAGCTCAGTCGGCTAAGGAGTGTGGCGAATATGCTGGTCGCACTGCCTATCGCGTACTGGGTTTGAGCCCCAGTCCCGGCAATGATAATACCGGTGGATATGAATGTATGTCTGCATTTTTACAAATGTGTAACCGCCTTCCGGACCGTCCTGGCTTAGAATTCGGAGGTTGTCTACTGTATAGCCAACAAGCAAAATTTAAATGTTATACAACTATTTTGTTTTATTGCAATTTTATAAATGTAATAAAATAGCAATAAAACACAATTTTTTTAGAAATGACAATTATAAAACAAATTTGTTTGTTGGGTATGGTGTGTTGTATTATGTTACGTAAAACTATTAGAAAACGAGTGAAAGTGTAACGTTAAATTGGGTTCCGATCTTATAGTTGTATATGCGGTTGTAAATTTAAAAATGAGTGAGGATACGTTTGTTTTTTTAAATGTTTTAGTTGATACCTGAGGAAAAGGGTATTTATATTTGCTTCTTTTCTTTTGTTGATAGCAAAGTGGATAGAGAAGGTAACTTGTTTGTGTATCATTGGTTAAATAAAAATACTCTGGAAACCTTCTTGTTACCTATGGGTTTTATTTCATAGAATCATTATAATTTAGGTTCATGGATTTGTCATGTCTGGAGGGTTATAATAGTTTTTATTTTATGTATTTTTCCTTTGGTTGCTGGCAGGAGGTATTTTAGCTGCCTAACCTAAAACGATAAACAAAACACAAGTTAGTAATAGCTACCAGGGAGAGTTTATATTGTATGACTTATTGTTGAATTGAGCTAATCCCATTATTTTTCCTTGCTATTTTCTCAGGAATTCGGTTCCAACAAAGTGTGTAAACATCTTTGGGAATGTCTGTAAGTGTAGGCAAATATACACATTTCAGGGTGTATAGTCTGGAAAAAGGATTTAGTTACACTTCTATTAGTTACAACAAAACCACACTCTCTTACCTGTAGTTAACAAGTTCTTATTTATTTATTTAAAAGAATAAGCCTGGTAGACCTTTTTATTATTCCTTTTTGTCAGCTGTCATATTTCAGTTTGAGGAAAAGTGTTACCAACATTGGTTATGGAGGAAAAATTATGGCATTTGAATTATTAATCCTAGTTTTATTTATTTTTATTGTAAATATGGTTCGATCATGGGTTTTATGCTTATTAGTCTCTATTTTAAGAATTGATTTAATCATTCTATGGTTAGGACTATTTTCTGTGTATTTATAAATTAATACGCGAAAAGGAATTATGGGTAGGTTCCTAATGAAATGGCAAGCTGTGATTGGTGCTCGAGAACATGTGGTTGACCGGAAAAGAAAACGTGGGTTTCTGTTCACTGGTTAGCGCGTCGTTCCGCCATTCAGTCGAGATTTTTCCTGACTTGTTTTTTTTTAAAAAAAAACATCCCGATATTCACTTTTGGGGATCATGCTGGAAAGTCTTAAAGTTTAGAAGGGCCTGATTGTTTGTTAAGCTGTTTGAAGCCGATTATGGTTATTGTGGAACTTCTAAATAGGTATGAAACGAAGATAGGAAACTTGTTTTTTTGTGTGAGCCCATTCCGGTTTTGTTGGGTAAGAGCATTTTTGCGATTTTCTTAGAATATCAAATTCTAAACATTTTATCCTTTTAAATAGGCAAGACATTGTATATGGTTAATTAATCTATTGGAGAGTTAAGTCTTTACTTTCAAGTTTGGGAGATAGATTTTTCTTGTTATGGAAGTTTTGTTGGAGGCCACGTGCCGAATTTTGGATTTGAATTTGCTGTTATGGTTACGAATTTACGAGTTTGTGGTTGTGAGGACGCTACTAGGACAGACTTTAAGTACGTAGACTGCAGTCACGCATCAGGTTACAGTTACATGACGAGAATTCACCTGGAGAGCCTGGAGTTTCTGGTATCATTATTCATCACCTTTAAGGACTTTTGAGGTCGGTGACTTATTTTTAATTTGCATTACCGTGATGTCCAGAATAAAGGACCCCCTGTTACGTTTCAATTTTTTTGTTCATGTAATTTTTTGTTCATGTAATTTTTTATACCGATGGCCAGTTTGAGTGCCTAAATATTTGATATGTTACTCATGTAGTATACTTATTGTTTTTTTACAATTAATGTGAGTAACTGCGCAGTTATATACGTATATTGAATTGTCTTGTACATGCACATATCTTTGGATACTAGAAAGATGTTGGATGATAGTAACGTCCGTACAGTATACTGAATTTATTTAAATTAGAAGCGATTTAACATCAGGTAAGAATTTTTTGTACGAATTTTTTAGAGTAAATCAGAGATAGTCACCTCATGACTGAACCTTTCACCATTTTGTAATAAGTTTTTTTCTATTTGGATATACTTGTCCTATTTTCTGTAATAAAAAATTTTATCTTAAAATTGACTCTACTGTTTATTGATTATGTTGTCAAAGGAGACTTCAAGTATTAGAATAAACACGGAGTTTGGTAATTTTAAATCGGTGTGTCGAACAGGAGCTTAAGGTTGGTGAAATTTTATTGGAAATTACCTGGCGCTCAAACTTTTTTGGCAAAATATAAAATCGTTAAAAATAAACGAATCTCACCACTGAAGTCTCTTGCTGGAGCTAGCTAACCTTGAGTTAAATGAGCATTTTAGTACTTTTAGTTTTTTTTAAGGCTTAATTTCATTTGAACACGTAACAAAAGTTGCAATAGGGTGCATTAGGCACAAATACGAAGATGTACGGAATATCGAAACTGTAATATACCGTGTGTCTCTCAGGTTTGAATAAACTATACGTAGATTCCGTTATATTTATCAATGGTATTTTAAATGGTTATGTTTAATGAAACTATTACGAAACGAATTAAAGTAGCAGTCGTGAGTTGCCGAGTGCAAATACTGTTTGAACAATGAACATAAAAAAGATACTGATTGTGTACTTAATTTTAGTGGCAATGCGTAAACGTGAATTGAACCGATTGAACCGCGAATTGAATAGAGCAAAATGTTAATCAAAAGGGTATTCGCGGTCGGCTACGCCCGATTGAAACTTTTACTCGTTTTTAGATGTCCACCACCAAACTTAAAGGAATCTTCGCGTATTATTGAAGGAAAAGATAGCAAATATTGCTTGTTTATGTCGAGTTGAATAAGATCTGCAATATAAAATAAATGGCAGAAATAATAAATACCTACTGACTAAGAATTTAATTTATGAGAACTTTTACACCTTTTCATTTTCTAGTGTGTTAAAACTAGTATCAGAGGAAAGGTCAGGGTTCATATTTCATAAGCATAACAAAAGGACGTTCCATTTGTCATAATAACGAAAGTGATACCGTACCATACCATAAAGAATCGATGTGTAAGAAGTATAGTATGTGTGATGGGTGGGTGGTACCCCATACGGCCATGTTTCACCGACCATGACCTGAGGGCATAAGGCTACGGCCCACCGAGTCATTACAAGAAGCCTCCTAGCCAGCCGGCTCGTCTGATTTTTTGTCCGTGTTTTGAGTTATAATAACAGGTTTGAGGACCGAATGTTTAGGAAACCTATCAGATACTATCCAATGGGAGCCAGTGTTAAAACTCCAGCCCGGTTAATATCTTTAATAATCTTCGGTTTCAGAGGCGGCACTTCAAAATTTTGTTAAATATTGGTGATTAAAAACCATGTGTTAGAGTTTTAAAACTAAACACTTGTTGCGGGGATCATGATTTTATACACAAATACAAATGTATATCGTTCTATATTTCAACTCACACTTTTCTAAATTTATGTCTTCTGCTAAGTTTGACGGGGTAGAATAGTTTGTGTGAATTGAGTTAGTTAAGGACAAATTTGAAACATATTTATTTTGTCTCTGTGTTCACGGAGAACCGGTTACTTAACCATTATATATTTTTTGCCATAATGTTGAAATCGACCAACAGAAATAATTGATGTTTACGTAATATTTTGTTTGCTGTTAAGTAAATGTTATTAGCGAGGACAACATTAATAATTCTGGAACAGGTTTGTGACTGTCAAATTAGGTAATTTAAAGTTTTTCGTTTTTTATATCATAGCAAACGCTCATTATATACAGGGTGATTCAAAATTATGCTGTCAAATTGATATTACTGATAAAATATTGAAAATAAAGAGGCCAGTGTTTTTTATTTCGTCGAAATATAATTTAGAAAAGTAATAAACCGATTTAGGTGAACTTTTATGTAGGAGGGCAATTTATTTTTGGCTTAAGTTTTACTAAGTATATTTTGCAATAGTATTAAGAAACAAATATTTTCATATATAATATGATAAGTGATATAATTTTGTCGGCAAAATTTAGTGACTATTAAGAGAGTTTGTTGCTTGGCAATTTCGAGATTGACATTGATAGATAAAAATAACGAGCCGTCAGGCGAGTTATTTTTGTCAATGTCAAGAGCGAAATTGCCAAAGCAACAAACTAGAGTAGAATAATTATTAAATTTTGCCAGACGAAATTATATCACGAATGGTATTCATCATGACTATTTCAGGAATAAAAATTTAGACAATGGAAAACAAGTTTATTAGATATAGTAAGTAAATTTTGACATATCAAACAAACTATTTAGCATTATTATTCTCCCACATTTTTACAACTGACGTTTGCAAAAATTACCGTAAGGACGCCGACTTGTTGAATCGGTTACTATGTTTTCAAAAAACAAAGAAAAATTTGCCGCTGAAAAACAGGTTGGTTGCTTCATTTTGGCTTTTTATTGGTTGAGCAACCCTGGCAAAATTTTAAATGATAAATTTTGTCGATGCGAAACTATTTTTTGATTAAAATGATCGATTTTGATTGGACGAAATTTATAAGAATGAAATTAGTCACCATTAAAACGTTTTTTTGGAATTCGTTTCTAATTTTCAAAATTATAGTTATAAAAAAATTCAAATAACTCTGTGGACTTTTTATGAAACCAAAAACGGTAAACGGATTATGAAAGTAGATGAAAAAACTAACATCTGAAAGAAAATAATGCTCTACTTGTCCTTGAGTCGAGATACATTAGTTCTTGTGTTTCAGCGATTGAAATTTCGACATCATTATTGTTTATTTCAATAACAGGTATGGGTTTACCTACTTTCGTTAAGATTTATGCATTATTACATTACATTTTTGAAATTATTCAAAAAGAGCAATTTTTAACGGTTTTAATTTCTTCGCAGGTTACCAAATTATCAAAAAATTTGTAGGTCTAGTTTTATTCTAAACTATACTGCCAGAAATTTGGCATTTTTATTTTTGCGATGCGATGTATATTGGTACCTTAATCGGGTCACGCTAATATACTACTTAGGAAAACACTTTAAAACACTCACTATTGGAAAACCAATCAAAACAACTACTCTTCTAGCTAATACTGACGAAGTATTGAATTACATGATAGTATTCCTGGCATTTTAAGGCAAAAAAATATATTGAAAATACTTAAATTATTTATTGAAATTCAGTCATTCACAACAATTATTGAACCTAGTATATTAGCGTGCCCAGATTAGGGCAACAATATACAGAAAGTATTTTCATAATAAATAAAAAAGTGTGTAAGTTGTGATTTGCATAATACCTAAATAACATTCTCTAATCATGATAAAAGCAAATAAATAAAAAATAATTAATTGTAAAAATAGTGCGAAATTTTAAAAGTTATAAAAGTTTTTATTTGTTGTAGATATGAATTACAGAGGAATATTATTTAATTCTTTGAATTAAATGCTATGAAACAATCACGATTAATACATAAAGTGATGTCACACTTTAGACAATTCCATTTTGCTCGAAAGTGACATTGACGGCACCTTAGTTGTTTTTCGATTTTGTTTGGAAAATGACCCTTCCTTTTCCGTAATACTTCTTGGACGCGAAGTAGGTCGCCTTTTCGAAAAAGTCGCCTTCCCAAAAGATTTTAGGTAATGGCGAGCAACATCTCTGATAAAACTAAGTAAATCAATTTTATCATTATGAGCTAGTAGGTGCAGTCTCCATGCATTTACGATTCCAGTATTTAACGAATGAATACCATCATAATTTTTTTTCTGCGAATAGATACTGCTTACTGCTTGGTCGAGCAGGTCAACCCCGCTGACGAAAATTAGTCTATAGTAAGTTCATCAGTGGACGTAGCTTATACATTTTATCAGACTTATCAAGTTTAGTATTGCTAGCAATTTTGATTTCCTGGAATTTATTTCTAGACATATTGGAAGCTACGAAAGGTACAGAAACATGTTCGTCAACGTATTAATACATGAGTTCACGGGGTAATATATGGTAGCCAGAAAGTAATAAAATTCCTAAAAATTATTTTTATTTCTGCCTCACCACCACAAAACCATGGTTATTTTTTTATGATGCGTAAAGATTTGATTGTTCAACGATCAGTTTTATAACCTTATCGTCAAACAATCTTTCAAACATTTGAACTGGATTATCATTCTTCACATCTTCTATCATTGTCCTTAGTTTTTCTTCATAACCCATAGTTTTATCCTTCATACTAATACCTTCATAATACTTTGTCCACTTAGGCTCCTCCTTTTTACTATTACTATTTGAACTTTGGGAAAGTTGAAAATACCCATCTGTTTACATATCTACCTCAGGCGTAACTATTTCTGGGTCGTGCTTTGCAGAAGAAACTTCTTCCATTGCTTCTCCCATTGTTTTGAAACGTTTGCAGTAAAAACTGGAATTCGGAATCCATGTCGAAGCAAGTTCTGAAAAGATATTTCGAATTTACTTTATACATATCTTCTCATTGTACTCAAATGGGTACACTGCCATTTTTCTCATATTACTTCTACATCCAGTGGAAGTATAGTAACGACAAAAAAAATTTTAAAAATTTTTATTGTTCAAATAGGCTTAAAATATCATGAAACGTCGAGATTTTAAGTTTGAGCGAAAAAAAAAATTTCTGTCTGTCTGTCTGTCGGTCTGTAACTTTTTCTTGTGCGCACGTTTACTCTGGAACCGTTTGAGATATTGACTTGAAATTTGGTACACATATGTACTTTAACGAGATCTAGAACTAGATTATATTTTCATCTTGTTCCGTCGAAGGGTTGGGGGGTAAATTGGGGTAAATTTGGGGTAAATGGGTAAATCAAGCAGGTAAGAGTCCATAAAATTGGTATTTAGTATATACAAGAAAAGGTAAGGTCTCAAAATTTTTGGCATTAGCCACCGCCCATTACCAACCCCCACCCCCTTATTAAAGGGGATGAAAAAAATTATGATTTAGTGTATGTACAAGAACCAGAAACCTCAAAACTTTTTTTTACTTCATCCACTCCCACTACCACCCCCCTATCACAACCACCACCCCAATACCGATGTGGGGTTTTTGGGGTAGAGGATTTCAAATACTATATTATTAAAGTTCCATAAACAATTATTTCCACGCACAAAGTTTTTTCGTTGTGAGTGACTTGGATAGAGAATTGGATGTGGAAGTAGTGATTCCTTGGGTAGCGGTTTTTTTTTAAATAATGGAAAATGGTTTGTCCCGATATTATAAACAACTAAAATACATACCTTAAAACCTAATTTACCACCTCAACGTGATAAAAATTAATTCTTGAAAGCACAGGTTTTAGCACAACTTGTTTACTTAATCTCTTAAGTTGTCATTTACTACAAATGCCCCATCCATAAAAGACTTGAAACTACGCGCTTCCTATATATTGCAGAGTCCTACCAAGACATTAGTTTATAGAAATATTTCAATACATGTCGCTGGGAGGCAAAAATTCACGGTGTACTCAAATAAGTACAGTGGGAGGTTATGGGTTAGCTTGAACAAAACAGAATTATTTAAGCATCAATTTGGATTTATTATGAAGCTAGTTAAGTAACCCGATGTTGTCGTTTTGGGGGTTTCGTTGAGTGAAAAGAACTTTTCAATCAACGGGGGGGTTTTGAATTTTTTTCTTAAGTCAGTCTAGCTCATTGGGCAGTTGGTGTTCATTTCCTGACAATAATACTTTCAGCTTTGTATAGATATAGCCGATAATAAAACTGATATTAATAAGTAATTTAGGATATTACTATATTATCTGTATTTGCAGTAACGTTCTTTCCACACGTAAGATTTTAATATAGTATATAATTGACAGAGACATAGTATGGAATTTAAAATTTCTCAAATCTCATTATCGCATTAAATTTCCGACCGTAAAGTTAATTTATAACCTGGCTTTGAAACGTAGATTATTAAAGGTAGGTATATTCATTCACGCATTGGCGTTGACCCAGGTAGCATTCAGAGGTTGTGCATTTTTCATATTTAATAATTAATCGAGAGATATTCAGTCGAGTTAAAAGAGAATTAACATTTTTTATTTAATACTAATTTTAAGGAAGAATGGAGTTACTTTATTTAAATAGTTTAGTTATACCTAAGGAGGAAAGTGTAACTTTCTCCTGTGGGTAAAATAACTTACAGTAATTAGACAGGACAGGAAAAGAGAGTTTACTAAAAAAATATAAATTTAATTTTTTTACAACTTCTTGTTGCATGTTAAAGTTGGGTCACAATGCGAAGACGAAGTCGGCAATACAACGTTAGACAGAGAAGGATGTATTTTATGTCTCGCAGAGTAATAAATTGTAGATCTGCAAGAACACAAGGCGTCAGAAAATTTCAAATGAAAAAACTAAATTTTAACTAAAAAGACTATGTTGAGTCAATTGACGGCAAAGGGTTAATATAATTGAACTCCGATAACAATGAAAATATGAGAAAACATTACGATTTCTTTAAGTGATGGGTTTTATGTAACAATCTGCTAAGAAAGACCTAATTTCTCAAAAGAACAATTAATTCGTCCATTTTACGCCTTTTATATCGGCCATATTGAAAGTGCAACATACAATTATTAATTTCTGACTTCACATTCGTGATCAAAACTATAAATAATATAAGTTTCATTAATTTATTCTCAGTACATCGTTAATTATTGATTTTTCACCCTCCTAGGGGTAAGAAGCACATCTATTCCTTTTTAATATTTGAAATTGATACCCAAAAGTTTAAGAACCCACAAAAATAAAAAAATTCCAAGCCGCCATAGATTAATCCGAAGTTTGGATACTTTTTGATGCCAAGTGACTGTACTTTTTTTTTTTTTGGTATTTCACCAATGACCATACAGCCAACCGCTACCCTAAAAATAATTTATTCTAACTAGGCTGTATCGACAAAGGAATAATACATTTTGAAGATACAGTAAAAAAATCGGCAGCTACTGGAAGCGGCTGGAACCTCCCCACCCGGTGAATCTTTGAAGCCGAAAAGAGCACTAAACAATATGAACGATCTCATTTAATTATATTTATTAAGTTGAAATATTTTTTTCGTATTAAATCAGAAAAAGTCTTGCGTTCGGTGGGATTTGGACCTAAGAACTTGAGTGTTAAATTTATAGTCTGCACAACATTAATATTTTATTCAATGTTTTTAATACAAATATATGCTTCATCGAATCCTAGCCCGGGGCCAGCCAGACAACCACGGTGAACACCGCCGTGGCGAGTGTGAGGCTGGACGGGGTAGGTCCGGTTTGGCTTGGAGAAAAATAGAAAAGTAGCTCCTGTCTTCTGTAGGCAGGCTTAAAGACTAGGTTAAAATTATAATGTATCCACATGGACCTAAAATTAATATAAAAATAAACACAATTCTATAAAAACGTTCGTAGGCAAGAGCACTTAATAATTTTGATTATTGATACGGGAAACAACTAAACGAAAAAACCTGTTCGTTGGTAATGGGATGGATGGCAGGGATGGCCATCTTTGGAAAAAACCATATAACTCTTGGTGGCCAGGGTAGTGTTCATGGTGGATCGTTTAAGTTTGAGTTGGTATATTTTGTTTTATCTTTTGGCCTCGACCAATTTTTCACTAAAGTCGGGGGAAGTGATAGCTGTCAAATTTTTGGTTCCAATGTTTCTCTGGGGAATTTGGTTTTTGAAAAATGTTTAGGTTGGTACCAATGTCTTAAATTGTTTTTAGGTTATGTAGTACTATTTTTAGGTTATGTTGCCTTAAGAATTTCCGGCGGGATGCCGGAAGTAGCGGAAATAGTTTTTAAAATATAATGTCACTGTCAATTTTAAAGTTTTATTGGAAAAAACTCACCGAAAGCGTTCCGGTGGGGTTGCTTACACTTGTAGGGCTTGTAAGCGGTTCAGGATGGCCTCTCACACCATCCGTGGGCTTTATAAACGTCGAAAAAACTTGTAATCTCTCGATGCACCTGACACGTCAAAAATACTCAGCATACAGTCTGCACGCTTTAACACACTAGCAGAGAACTTATACCACAAATGGACCCGTAGTATTTTTTGGGAATTTTCCTTTGAGTCCATTTAATAAAATTTGACATTTTTCCGAAAATTTGACATTTTTTGAAGTGACATTTCTCCGAAACTTTGACATTTTTTCGAAAATTTGACATTTTTCTGAAGTGACTACTCCGAAAATTTGACAATTTTCAAAGATTTCACATTTTTCTGAAAGGTGACATTTCTTCGAAAATTTGACTATTTTCGAAAATTTGACATTTTTCTGAATTTTTGACATTATTCTGAAAAGTGACATTTCTCTGAAAATTTGACATTTTTTCGAAAATTTGACATTTTTCTGAAGTGATATTACTCCGAAAATTTGACAATTTTCAAACATTTGGCATTTTTCTGAAAGGTGACATTTCTTCGAAAATTTGACGTTTTTTCGAAAATTTGACGTTTTTTCGAAAATTTGATGTTTTTTCGAAAATTTGACATTTTTCTAAAAAGTGACATTTTCTGAAAATTTGACATATTTCTGAAAAGTGACATTTCCCTGAAAATTTAACATTTTTTCGAAAATTTGACATTTTTCTGAAAAGTGACATTTCTCCGAAAATTTGACGTTTTCCTGAAAATTTGACATTTTTTTAAAATCTGACATTTTTCTGAAAAGTGACATTTCTTCGAAAATTTGATATTTCTTGGAAATTAAAAAAAAAAAAATTTCGTGACTCGTCTTGTAGAAATATTTTTTTGATATCATCAGTTCGCCTGTTATAAGAATTTTATGTTTTTACGACGTCATCAGAACGTAGGTGTATTTTTAATTCACTCGTATTCCATCCACCTACAATATTTCCATCTACGTTTCAAACTTTAATTGGATGTTTCCAATAGTTAAGTCGATATCTGCACCAGTTTCTAAGAATTTTTCTTATTTGTGACGTCATGTGACGTAGGTGTATTATTAATTTACTCGTAATCCGTCCGTCTACAATATTTATACCTACGTTTCAAATTTCAGTTCGATATCTTCAACCGTTCCCGAGTTATCAGCCGAAATCACTGAACACCTTTGTCATTATTAGAATATCACCCTGTACATTGTACTGCTTTGAGGACAAAACAAGTGAAATTTTTGTTTTTTAATTTTTTTCACGGAAACCAAATCGAAAAAGTGCACGTGTGATATATCATTGAAATCGTAATTTTTACTGCTTTTCAGTGGTTCAATTACAAATTGTAAGTAATCATAAAATAAACAACTTGTTGTGCGAAAACGGCACTAAACGTAATCCGATCTCAACCAAAACCTTTTCAGATCTTCTGAAGCACTAAAGAAACCCTCATGCAAAGTTTCATCCAAATCCGTTTAGTAGCTTCGCCACTATCGTGCTAACACACACACACACACACACACACACACACACACACACACACACACACACACACACACACACACACACACACACACACACACACACACACACACACACACACACACACACACACACACACACACACACACACACACACACACACACACACACACACACACACACACACACACACACACACACACACACACACACACACACACACACACACACACACACACACACACACACACACACACACACACACACACACACACACACACACACACACACACACACACACACACACACACACACACACACACACACACACACACACACACACACACACACACACACACACACACACACACACACACACACACACACACACACACACACACACACACACACACACACACACACACACACACACACACACACACACACACACACACACACACACACACACACACACACACACACACACACACACACACACACACACACACACACACACACACACACACACACACACACACACACACACACACATACAGGTCTGACCGTATTTGTGACAAACCATCCTCAAATGTATTTGTGGAAGCTTTGCTAATATGGTTGCCTGCCGATCAGGTAAAAATTCTCCTTTTCGTAGATATGTCTCATTTTTCGATACACTCCGTAGTTAAGAAGTTATAAGGTGCATATATTTCTGACGACGTTTGCCACTAATACTATGTACGTGTGTAAAATGTATTCCACAAATCTACTGTGTATTATGTACGCCACACATATATTTAATGAATGTGTGTATGAAATATCAGTAAAAATACGAATTTCCAATATTACAATTATATTTAATAAAGATATTAAGTGTATCTGTTTGTCATTGACAACATTCTAGCTAACATTTAGATACATTATTTAATTAATAATCACAGATTACGTTATATATTCCTATATAAAATTTGTTACGTATTTAATAATTTGTCATTGGGTCAATCCTTTAGAAAACTTTTATGTACGATAAGTAGATAGGCACACTTATTACAAGCTTTTGTTTAACTTGCTTTGTATGTATGTTAGTTTGTATGTTGTTAGCTTGTATGTTAGTATGTTTAGTTCAAATCTTGCAAGTCAATTTTGAACGACTTAACGACGGTCAATTGAATTTTGCATACACATGTAGTTCTGGTAACCATACCATAATATGGTACTAAAAAGAGTATTTTTACTTCCACATCCAGTGGAAGTATACTAACGACAAAAAAATTTTTAAAAATTTTTCTTGTTCGGATAGGCTTAGAATGTCATGAAACGTCGAGATTTTAAGTTTGAGCGAAAAAAAAAATGTCTGTCTGTCTGTCGGTTTGTAACTTTTTTTTGTGCGCACGTTTACTCTGGAACCGTTTGAGATATTGACTTGAAATTTGGTACACATATGTACTTTAATGAGATCTAGAACTAAATTATATTTTCATCTTGTTCCGTCGAAGGATTGGGGAGTAAATAGGTAAATTTTGGGTAAATATGTAAATCAAGCAGGTAAGAGTTCATAAAATTGGTATTTAGCATATAAAAGAGAAGCTCAAAAAAAGTTTGGCATTAGCTACACCTATTACCACCCCCACCCCATTATTAAAGGGGATGAAAAAAAATTGTGGTTTAGTGAAACCTCAAAATATTTTTTTACTTTATCCACCCCCACTACCACCCTCTATCACCACCCCCACCCCACTACCGATGTGGGGTATCGTTTTATGGGTTTCTGGGGTAGAATATTTCAAATATTATATTATATATTATTAAAGTTCCATAAACAATTATTTCCACACACAAAATTTTTTCGTTGTGAGTGACTTGGATAGGAAACGTGGAAGTAGCGATTCCTTGGTCAGCGGTTGATAAAGTAAACAAATATTTTGAGGTTTCTGACTCTTGTACTCACATTAAATCACATTTTTTAATAATGGGGTGGGGGTGGTAATGGGGGTAGCTAATGCCGAATTTTTTTTTGAGACGTTAGCTTCTCTTGTATATACTAAATACTTTATGAACTTTTACCTGCTTGATTTACCTATTTACCCCAAATTTACCCCAATTTACCCCCCCTCCCTCGACGGAACAAGATGAAAATGAAATCTTGTTCTAGTTTTCGTTAAAGTACATATGTGTACCAAATTTACAGTCAATATCTCAAACGGTTCCAGAGTAAACGTGCGCACAAAAAAAGTTACAGACCGACAGACAGACAGATAGACCGACAGACCGGCAGACCGACAGAAATTTTTTTTCACTCAAACTTAAAATCTCGACGTTTCATGACATTCTAAGCCTATCTGAACAAGAAAAATTTTTTTGTCGTTACTATACTTCCACTGGATGTGGAAGTAAAATAAGTTATGTTGAATTAATTGTCTTAAAAGCTTGTTATGTGAATAGAAAAAAATTTTTACCATCTCTGTCAAACTAAATTAATGCCCGTATGAACTTTTCGAGCTCAACATGCTTTTAAAACAATGTATTGACCAATTATTATCTTTGTTTTAATTGTAAAAGCTGTATTTAAAGCAAATAATTCAACTTAACTTATTTTTTTCACTTTTGCACCTAAATAATAATAAAAGCTTGTTTTTAAAAAGGTTTTTTTTACATTTAATTTCTACTTCCACATCCACGTAGTGGAATAAAAGTGTAGTAACCCAAAAAAAACCTTCTGTTTATTAAAATAGGCTTGGAATGCCATGAAACGAGATTTTAAATTTGAACAAAAAGAAATTTCTGTCTGTCGGTCTGTCTGTACCTTTTTTGTGCGCACGTTTATTCTGGAACCGTTTATAATATTGACTTGAAATTTGGTACACGTATGTACTTTAACGGGATCTGGAACTAGATTATATTCTGATATAATTCATTTGAAGGGGGTAAATGGGGGTAAATACGGGTAAATAGGTAAAGCATGCAAGTAGGAGTCCATAAAATTGGGACTTACGGCATGTACGAGAAGCTAAGGTCTCAAAAATTTTTTTAGCATCAACCACCACCACTATTACCCCCCACACTATTATTAAAGCGGATAAAAAAACTGTGATTTAGTGTGCATACAAGAACCATAGGCCTCATTTTTTTTTATATTAGCCCACCTCCATCCTATTATTAAAGGGGGTAAAAAATAAAATTGAGATTTAGTGTGTATACAAAAACCAAGAGCCTTAAAATGATTTTGACATTAGCCATTCACTCTACAACCCCCGTTACCACTCCTACTCCGTTATCAAATGGGGTAAAAAAATAAAATTGTGATTTAGTGTGTGTATAAGAGCCAAAGGCCTCAAAGAATTTTTTTGGTATTAGCCACACCCTATACTACCCCCATCGCCACCTTCACCCTAATATTAAACAGGGTAGAAAATAAAATTTTGTCAATCCAAAGAACCAAGGCCCTCAAAAATTTTTGGCATTAACCACTCCCTCTAATACACCAACCACCGTGTGACATCGTTTTTTTTAATATTTTATTAATATTATTATTATTTTTAATGCCTTATATATTATTAAATTTCTTTCGTTGTAAGAGACTTCGATAGGAAATCTGGATGTGGAAGTAGTGATTCCTTCGGCAGTAGTTTTTAATTTTTATTACAATTAATATTAGTTTCCAGTGGCGACTGATGAAATTTCAATATTTTTTTTCTCGTCTGTGGCGCATGGGACCCATATGAAATTTGGGAAATAACATCTAGAGAAGCATTTCTTTAATGACCCCTACAAAATTTTGAAAAAGCAGTTTGCGAAAAAATTTTTGAAAATTCGTTAGCCTCCCCTGGGTCTAGGGACTCCTGTTTATTTTTACAACAGATTTTGGAGTTTATGAAAATATTTTCATTACTAACTGAGATACAACGAATTGAAATATTGTAATTTGTTAAATTGTAAATTACAAAATTTCAGTTCATTGTATTTCAGTTAGTAATGAAAATATGTTCACAAACTCCAAAATCTATTGTTGTATTTTTATGAAAAGTCAAAGGCATATGAAAAAAAAATAAAAATAAACAGGAGTCCCTAGACCCAGGGGAGGCTAACGAATTTTCAAAATTTTTTAGGGGTCATTAGAGAAGTGCTTCTCTAGATGTTATTTCCCAAATTTCGTATGGGTCTCATGCGCCACACAAGAGAAAAAGAATATTGAAATATCACCAGCCGCCACTGTTAGTTTCTATTCATATTCTAGTCACGTTTCTTTTTAAATTAAAATAAGTATTTCAAAGATGTTTCTGTCATAATTTCTTTGCCTTTTATTCTATAAAAATAGTTAAAAAAAATTATTTGAAAGCCTAATTTATTAATAGTCTAAGGAGAAAAAAATTTTTCTCTACGACTTGATGGTATTCCAAAACAATTGCGACTCAATTTTCAAATTTGTTATTGTATTTTAGGCGTTGTTATAAGCACTTCTACTTGAAATTTGATATGACGTTAATTAGTTCCACTAGAAGCACATTTTTTTTAAGTTATCTGTAATCGTAACAGAAAACCAGATTGTTGGTTATGAAATTGCTAAGAAAATTGGAACTGTGCCATCTTTTTCGTAAATAACAAAACAATTAAGATCGATCTTTTTTAAACAGTTGACAATAACTTAAGTGATAATATATATGATTTAATGAAACTTTCGAAAAATATGATTTTAGGGAAACAAAATACCTAATTTTCAGTCAAAATGTAAATATTTTTAAACATTTCTGTTAACACCACTAAAAAGTACAAAAAACCCATATTCTAAAAACAATTATGTTGTTCGGCGACTTAATGTACTTAAACAATTGCGATTTTTAGGCACTATTATACATTTTTTTATTTTAAATTAGACATTTATTATTATTATTATTATTGTTATTTTCGTGAATTGCTTAAGGATGATTGATCGTAATTATTTTTATTTTCCGCAACTTAACAATTTGAGTACGAATATTTTAGTTTTGTTCGCAATTTCATAACGAACAATCTGTTTTCAATATATTGCGAATTTTTGTTTAAAACCAGAGATATTTTAGAAGAACTGCGAAAAACACAGTATGACACCTTTTGAAAAAATACTGTAGGTATTGTACAATCGGCAAATAAAAATTGCCCAAAGTAGATCATGTTTTTACGATTAAAGAAATTAAAGAAATAAAAAGACATGTATTTCTCGAAAAAGGCAGATAGAAAATTGCATTTACTGCAATGTATACATAAGTTTCATTGACTTTTATTACAGACTTTTTTCGGTTGGTCTTTGAATATGAATGCGGAGGAAGCAATTATGTTGCCTAATTATTTCTAGCACGACTAATAAAAATATGAAGGGGATCCAATATTTGACACCTTAAGCCAAAAATGTATAAATATTTAAAAACAGCGCCGCTACTCGACTGTGCTACCAATATTAAAATATTAAAATTATGTGTTTTAAATATGGCAGAAAATTTTAAAAGTTGTTAATTTCAACTCAACATGTGGCAGGTCATAAAGTCATTATTAGCTCTGCAAATGGTTTGGGCTTGAAAATGAAATTCAGGTCATTTTATCCCTCGACAACCTTTAATGGATCTAAATGCAAAGCAATCGGATTCACAACAAAAAAAGATCCTATTATAAGTGAATATGATACTATAAATATATTAAATCGTACCTCTGAAATAAAAGAAGTAGGTGTCAGCTTGAAAAATAATTTTAGCTACCGAGGAGAAGGTGTCAAGTATTCGTAATATAAACATTACCACCCCATTGGTTGTTTATTTTATTATTCACTGAAACGTAAATTGTTGACACAAAAAATCGTACTAGTAAATTCAAAACATTAACTTTTACTACAAGCTGCCATATATTACTTATATCGCTACAAAATTACCTATGGAAACAAAAAAGAAGTTTTAGGTAAATATATAGGGTGTCTCACTTAAAATTCCTGGTGCCATTTTATTGATAACTAAAAGAGATATTTGAATTCTGTTGGAAGTATTTATCAAAATATATAAATGACTTCAGTTTTTAATAAAAACGATCTCTCTACAAATTAAGATATAGATAACGTTGTGATGCAAAGCAATTTTTAAGGACTTTCCCATAATAATACATTCCACCGTGCAAATAAAAAAATTACATAATTTATATTTATTTGACATAATCTTCTTTTAAACTTATCGAAAAGATATTTATTATTTATTGTATTTATATAATATCGACGTTATTTTTATAAGTTTGGTTTAATAGTTTATTACATCTTTTGGGTGAAATACTTGAAAATAAATAATTTTTGTAGATCAAAGGAAATAAGTTTAACAATAATGGGTAACCTGAGATCTGTTTTTAATGCTACCAAAAACTAATTTTTCATGGAAAGCGTAGAGGAAATGGATCATGCTGTAGTTTGAGAATTCCTATCCGAAATGGATAAGGAAGCGTCGACTAAACGGTATACAAAATCAAAAACTAGATTCTTATGGAGAATTTTCTATCGGATTCAAATTTCGACGGTTTATATGGAATTGAAAAAATAGAACAAAAAGTATTTGTCTGCAAAAACCGCAAAAAATATGAAAATATGTATGCAATTATCTTTTTAGTTCTTACTCAATATTGCCATTAAAAATATCAAACGTATATTTCAATAAAACAACATTCAAACTGTTTTTTAGCTGTAGCCAGACTAAAAGTGAACCTTACATGAAGTTTTATAGTAAATATTTAGAGTTGACTTTTCTATTTAATGATTGATTTTAATTGCCTTCAAGTAAATATATCCCATGCACTAAGATTCTTTTACATTGTACGTGTCATTAGTTAGTGCGTTTTACTAGGCTTTTTAAATTATTGTTTCAGACAGCTTCATAGAAAACATAGTTCCAATAATGATGAAAAAAGAACCAAAGCCTGAAAGTTTCAATTTACATTCATTTTGTAAGACTTACAAACTGCTGTAGTTATTATCGTTGCAGTGCAGCAAAACAGCAATGCAAACGAATTTATGTAAACAATTATGAATAATGACACGTCGTATTTTTGTGTGCTTCTTCAAAAACTTAATAAAATTTTGTTCTGAAATTATAATGAACCAGTTCGTACAATATGCAGTTAATATAAAACGCCTCTAGCGATCACTCTGTATGATGGATATGGTCCAATTTCAATCAAGTATTCTGCTATCACATCAAATAAGGATCATAATGCATTTGTAGTTTTTCTATAATTCTTTTTTTTTTCATTTGGGCAATAATAAAAATTTAATAATATAGTTAAATTTATTTTGAGAAAAATCATAAAACATTATTTCTTATTATTTAGTCTCATATAATGTTATTTTTCAATTTGTTCACGACATATAAAATCTTGTCATTAGTAAACATTTTTGACTTAGTGAAAATTTCACTTTCCTTGAAACCAAAGTGCTACTTAAAATTTCTTTAAGAAAAATACGTACTTATATATCTGCTTTCTATTTAAAAAATAAGTCAGTCTTCAGTTAGTCAAATCTTTCTCGTTATTATTAGACACTTTACGAGTGCCTAGGTAAAATTTTATTACGGTCGCTCAGTTAAATTCTGTAAAAATAGCGCGAAAATGATAATATCTACAGTTTATTCCCAATGATTCATCTTCAGGTAGTTAGTTTCAAAATTTAGAACACGTAATGAAAATAGATTATATGCACTTTATATATTATTTTGTGTTTGTGCATTTTAGCTTATCAAGTATGCTTTCTTTTCATATTTGATTTAATAACTTAGTTATTGTTAATTTTTTAAATTCTCTTAATATTATACAGTATGTCCACCGATTAAATTCGGAAGAAAGGAAACTTTTTATCTGCAAGTTTTTTTCACGAAAAGCAAGACATTTATATTAATTATAAGAAAATGGATCAAATAAAAACTTTTTATTTTCATGCTCATACTAGGCTTTCAGAAACAATAAGATCATAATCCATAAAAGTAATTCTAATCTGCACCAGTAGTACAACCACACCAAATTTATCCAATATTCAATTCTATCCAATATATGCTTTACTAAAAGATAAATATGAAAGATTTTGAGAAATTGCTTAAAAGAAAAAGTGAAAACATAACAGCACCTATTAAAAATTTCACTGGAAGATTATTATACTCTTCGCAACTAGGAAAACGTTGGTGACTGAATTCTGAACGACTTTCAAAATGTCCATCCGTCCGTCCGTCTGTCTGTCGGTATGTCCGTCCGTCACGTTTCCTTTAAGCACGGTAACATAAGAGTGAAACGTCCGATTGTATTTAATATTATTTTTCATTATATATATTTTTTGCTGTGCAAATTATGTAAGTATGGAAAACTATTATTAAGACCATAAACAATATTCGTGATTTTTTTTCGGGCTGAGGCAGTGCGATTTAATATCTTTTTGGAGTACTTAAAAATTTAATTTAGCAATTATAGAAAGTTAAAGAGCCAGAAAATTTCTTTGAATTTATCAAAGGAAAAATCATATAATTTGACAACAATCCCCAGATTACCGTATTTTTTTCTAAAATTGAATGTTTAAAGACTTAAAAAACATAATAAATCTCATTGCCTCGGTGAAAAGAAATGACGAATATTGCCTGTGATCTCAATAATAGTTTCCCATACATAGTTGCCCAGAAAAGTAGGATAACATACAAAAAAAATGTATTGTTAATTTTTTTGTTAAAATAAAACTTAAAAATATTTAAAAAAAACGATATGATTGTTTCAACGTATATTTTCACGTTTCGGCGAAGCGTTCGTTTTTTTTTTCAACTCTAATATACCGGATACCCACGAGATCAGTTACACCACCACATCTTTTATTTTTAAGGAATCACTACTTCCACATCCAAATTTCCCATCCAAGTCACTTTAATCGAAAACATATCTTCATACTATATTTGCACTCTAGTAAGCGAAACTAATCGCTCAAAGAATTTTAATATAATATTTGAAATCGTCGATAATATGTGAAGTCGTCAATTAAGTTAAACTGTTCGAATGAAAATGTGCGCACAAATAAACTTACAGACAGAAGAACAGATACAAATTTTTTTTTCTGTCAAATTTAAGTCTCGACGATTCATTGCATTCTAAACCTATTTCAACAAAAAAAAAATGTGTTTTTTTACGATCACTATAATAGTAATACTTTTCGATTGACTAGTGCGGGCACTTACTAGGTATTATAAACTTAAATACGACTTTCATTTTTCCTGTGCAACCGTTGAACCGTTCGCATCATGTCTTTCTCAAAAAGAATATCCGAGCCAAGACTTTTGAACTTCATTGCACCTCAGCTTGTGAAAAGTACAAGGGTGTAGATTGTACTAATTGTAAACCTGCGGAAGATTTAATAGATACTAACGGAACAAATGAAACTTTGGAAGTTGACGAAACAAATTCATTTGATGAGTCTTTACTATAAATAAAATTATGGTTACAATATTTATACTTTAAATAAAATAAGTGTTATACTTGTAACTATATAAACTTATTTCAATCCTTTGAATCAGTTCTCCCACTTTTATCATTACCAAATAAGAATTGTGGAAAACAAAAATTTTCCGGAAAACTTTTTCACATTCTTAATCTAAAAATTATATTGAACCTTTAAAAATGGTATAACTATATAGGTTCCATATGTTTTTATAATAATATATATAGTTCACGCTCATTTTTTTAATTTTCATGTATTTTGTAATGTGCAAAAAATGTAGTACATTATTTATCGTGAAAAACTGCCTGCAACTCGGAAAATTAGTAAGTTACAAAAACATTCCAAGAGACAAAAAATATTTAGAAGTCCTCAATGCATAACGTTTAAATTTTTTCAAATTTTTAAGTTACTTATTTTAGCGCTACAATTTCAAAAAAAAGGGTGGTGTTTCATGTTTTTCCGGAAAAACTCGGTGAAAACACATTTTACAGGGAATCTGCAAATAAAAAAAGGCTTATATTTCGATGATATATTCATCTGAGTTTTATCAGATTTTTTTTTCAACTTTTATATATTTTCCCTCCCCCACTTTTATGGATTTTGGAGTGGCCATATTTCGAAAAATATGCATTTTTAGAAAAAATTCATAAGAGTAAAAACATATTATTTTGGGTCAAAAAGGTAAACATATTGTTTTATTACATTTTTGACCTAATTCTACAAGTTAAGGAATCCATGATAAAAGGGGTGTTTTCTACCCCTTCCGATCATCTCCTACTCTAATCTTTTTTCAACATTTTTATTAACTTCATTACAAACACAACAAGGTTTCATCAAAATCCATTCATTAGCACTCAAATTAGATGTTATGGAATCCAGATATATTTTATACTTTGATATGACAGAATAAATTACATATATAGTGTTTTTAATTTTAATTTATTACTTATATTCCTTAAATTAACGGACGGAGCTAGTTTCCTAATATCGTTTGTTAAATCCGTTAAATAGTTCAATTGAAACAATTTGTATAAAATTGCATGAAAATAAAATTATTAAAATTCAACATAAATATTTAATAGTTTAAAAACTATACATTTTGCGCATATGAGTAATATGAAAAATTGATTTATTTGATTTAATCAAATATTGATTTAGTCAAAAAATCCTTATAATCACACATAATGCTAGAAATCCCGAAATTACATAGAGAAATAAAACGATTCTTTGTACCAAAGTAAATTTTTTTAAGTGGGACCATATTGGTAATAAGGTAGTACTACCATTAAGAAGGAAGATATTGATAAGTTAAGCTAACTTTGCATATCTGACAGGTACAACTGAAATTACCGTCCATATATAATTGAAGGGTAAGATGTAACTAAGGTGGTTTTGAAAACAGTGAAATATTTAGCTCATCAAACTGTTAGGTCGGCTTATCGATATTTTCATTGTATTACTTCCTCCACGTAATGGAGGTTTTTGACGAGTGTTGAGACTTAAAGAAAATGACATTTTTGATGATGGCCATAAAAAAGTATTATTTAAATTTTTTGCAGATATTAATGTAGAGATATTTACTGGAAATCGGCAAAAACGCACTACCGCCTCTACGTTTTCCACCTCCTACGTCCCTCAGGCCGGTAATTTACTTAAAACATGTTAACCTCCATCTGCCATTTTTTTTTTTTTTTGTTAAATGCTTATCACTGAGATAATAGACATTTTAGACACATAGTACCTTATATGACGATGATGGAAATTTGAAGTAGAATCTAAAACTAAAATAATATACAGGGTGTTCCATTTAAAAAATACCACTTTATCTTGTCGCTTCGTATAAAAGCATGAACAAAATTTTATGTTAGTAAAAAATAATAGTTAATTTCATTTGGCACAACTTTTACTTTAACATTTGTTACTTTAACATTTTTTTTATTGTTTCCGAAAAATGTATACATTAATCATGAACATTTAAATATATGGCTAACAATAAGTGTCTTTTGAGCACATTATTAGTATTATATTTATTTTTAGTAAGTATCACTTTTAATTTGATCCACTCAAAAATACCCATTTGTGGCTAACTTGAATCTGTCGGAAGCAGAAACTCCTAAAAGTGCTTGCTGTAAAAAATATAACGTAGAGGGCGCTCTAGCACAGTATAATAATACACAATCCGTGCATGCCACAAATATTGTAGAAAGTACCACACGTAAAACTATGCATTTCTGGCAACTTTTCACACATTTTGCCTTTTGAGAAAATAGTCAATTAACTTATTCTCTATGATAACGATTATTGTGAACCGTGACGGATAAATGGTCCCCCGAAGGATTTATAATAGATAGTCCGCTAAAATATGATGAATCACAGTGTTCTGGTGGATAAAGACTCTGGCATACGCGTGTATGTATGCCACAGTTTTGGAGTATCCCAGAAATGAGTTTGATGCACACACAGGTCTCCATAAATATGACGGCACATACACACACACACACACACACACACACACACACACACACACACACACACACACACACACACACACACACACACACACACACACACACACACACACACACACACACACACACACACACACACACACACACACACACACACACACACACACACACACACACACACACACACACACACACACACACACACACACACACACACACACACACACACACACACACACACACACACACACACACACACACACACACACACACACACACACACACACACACACACACACACACACACATACACACACAGACATTTTTCAAAAACAACTTTTTTGGGTTCCTGGGACCTCAAAACGTAAAGATTTGATGTTATCTCAATTTTCGATTTTGGACTAATTGTAGTAACCTCCCACAATTTTATTGTGGGGAGGTTAAAACTGGGATACGCGCTTGCCGTCCTGGGGCCCCTCAGGGCATTTCTTGTTGTAACAAACAAAATTAGAGGACCAAGGACCACTATAGATTATAGGATGCAATATAGGAAAAACAACAGGGGACACGCAGCTAGCCTATTGACACATTCACTTACAAAATTTAAAATAAAATATTCGTTTTTTCCAAAAAAAATATCTAATTTCAAATATACGTTTTGCACCGATTTCAAATTGATATTAGGTAATAAGGTACATTTCCTTGGTACTTTCTAATAATATGTAGACTCATATTAGTAAAACAGTGAAATTTTATTTCTTACTTCTTAGGGATATTTTTTGGAGGGTGTTTGATTAAAAAAAAATTCAACCGTTTTAGTAGCTTCTATTATTTATTCAACTTCTAGATAGTAAAGGAAACTATTATGGAATTCTCTTTATGTTGGGCACTATGTAAATGTTAGCAGGAAAATAATATCTTGTTTGTGATTAATTGAAATTACCGGCGACTCCACCAAATCTTCGCATATGGAAAATACACTATATAGAGACAGAGAACAAAATTGTTTCTAATTGGTCCGCATCGACGGTGTTCAGCGATGACTCGAAAAGCTTGCGTTCACTCTGGGAAGACGGAAGTTTCGAGTTTGTATACTCAGTTAGTTTGAATTGATTTTTTTTGGCGACAACATTCCACCTGAAAATTTATTCTTGATTCTTGTATATTATGATCTGATTACGAAAAAAATATTTGTGCCCAAAAATTCCTTGTGTGTCAAAAGTAATATGCACTTTTTGATGCGCTTTTACGCCTTTTCAACTTATCTGCCTAATATATCCTGTACTAGTAATCCCATGAGAATTTTAAAAATACTGGCTTATTTGGAATAAAATTCTTAAAAAACACAGATATGTATTGGTCAATTCGCCATCTTGGAAAAAAATAGAAAACACCAAAAATGGCCGAAAGAATCAAAATTAAATATCTTTTCCATAAGAAAGAGTAATTTCATCAAAGTTGGCAAAACTAAAACTTTTTATGGTCAAATATAATAATGCATCAGTCCCGGACACCGTATGTCAAATAGAATGGTCAAAGATGCCGGATGAAATAAAATTTTTAATTCTTCGTCAATTACACAGCCACACAAAAAAAGTTTATTTTCCACACGTGAAAGCCACCTATCCTTATGTTTTTTTGGGCCGCTGATTCCAAATATCACATCAAAAATATATGTTTCACTGCTCAGTTTTTCGCAAATTGACATTTCATCCCTAAATTCGGGGTTAAATTGCTATTAAATCTAATAAAACGACACGCGTTGAAATGAAACTTCCGAATCGTTTAAAATGGCTCTCGTCACATACTCCCAACGTTCTATCGTACCAAGGATACGATGGTGGTGTACTTCTTCCCCCAAAAAAACTACTACTAACCCTTGTTCTGATTTTTCCATAGTACGCTTGTGAGGGCTCGACAAATTGGGGTTATTACAGGGAATATTGATAAGTCGAGTATGTTTTGACTAGGAGACGCCAAAACAATCCTTGGGGGGTTATAACCACCCCCTCTCTGAATGACAAAACATTCCGAAAAACAGTTTCCTCCAGTTTCCGAGGGCCAGCAACGCGAGTAACACAATAGTTGCAATACTTTCCCCTACTCTTCTGGAACTACCTCTAAATGGTTGTTCTGATTTTTCCGTACTACGCTTGTAAGGGCTTGACAGATCGAGGTTTATTACAGGGAACATTGATAAGTCGAGTATCTTTTGACTAGAAGACGCCAGGGGATTGGAACCACCCCCTCCCTGAATGACAAAACATTCAGAAAATACTGCGAAAGGGCTGAAACACGGTTTCCTCCAGTTTTCGAGGGCGAGTAACACGATAATTGCAATAATTTCCCCCACTCTTCTGGAACTATCTTTGAATGATGATTTTTCCGTACTACGCTTGTGGGGGCTTGACAGATCAGGGCTATTACAGGGAATATTGATAAGTCGAACATCTTTTGACTACCCTCTCCCTGAATGACAACACATTCCGAAAATACTGCGAAAGGGGTGAAAAACGGTCTTTTCTCATTTGCGAGGGCAGGGAACACGATGGTTGCAGTGGTCTTTCTTCACCCTTCCCCCCCCTAAATAGGAAAAAACTACACCTTTTTCTGATTTGTCCATACTATACTTGTGAGGGCTTGACAGACCGAGGTTATTACAGGGAATGTTGATAAATCGAGTGTCTTTTGACCAGGAAACGCCAAAACAACTCCTGGGGATTGGAACCACTCCCTCCCTGAATGACAAAATATTCCGAAATACTGTTATCGAGGGCGAGGAAGTATTGCAATGATTGTGTTCCTCGCCTCAATAATGGGAGAAACCGTTCTTTAGCCCTTTCGCAGTATGTTTTGTCATTCAGGAAAAGAGTGGTTACAACCCCCGGGGTTGTTTTGGCGTCTTCTCGTCAAGAGATGTTCGATTTATCAATATTTTCTGTAATAAATCAGGTATGTAAAGCTCTCACAAGCGTATTACGGAAAAATCAGAACAAGAGGTAGTGTTTCTCATTTAGGGGTAGTTCCAGAAGAGTGGGGGAAAGTATTACAATTATCCTGTTACTCGCCCTCGAAAATTGGAGGAAACCGTTCTTTAGCCCTTTCGCAGAATTTTCCGAATGTTTTGTCATTTGGGGGGGGGGGGGGAGTCCTGAGGTAGTTTCGGCGTCTCCTAGTCAAGAGATGTTCGATTTATCAATATTCCTCGTAATAATCCCGATCATCAAGCCCTCATAAGCATAGTACGGAAAAATCAGAACAAGGGGCCATTTTTTTTCATTCAGGTTTAGTTCCAGAAGAGTGGGGGAAAGTATTGCAATTATCGTGTTACTCGTCCTCGAAAACTGGAGGAAACTGATCTTCAGCCCTTATGCAGTATTTTCGGAATGTTTTGTTATTCAGGGAGGGGGTTGTTTTAGCATCTTCTGGTCAAAAGATACTCGACTTATCAATATTCCCTGTAATAACTTCGGTCAGTCAAGCCCTCACAAGTGTATTACGGAAAAATCAGACTCAGTAGTTTTTTTGGGGGAAGAAGTTCACCACCATCGTTTCCGTGGTACAATAGAACGTTGGGAGAATGTGACGAGAGCCATTTTAAACGATTCAGAAGTTTCATTTCAACATATATTTCTGACGTGATATTTGGAATCAGCGGCTCAAAAAACATATGAATAGGTAGCTTTCACCTTTGGAAAATAAACTTTATTTTTTTGTGTGGCTGTGTCATCAAGGAGGCATTGTACGCCATTTTGTTTTCTTCTCGATTGTACGTTATTCTATGTACTTTTAGGGGATAAAATCATTATTTTTAAATTTAAAAAAAGGTGCATTTAATTTTCAAAAAGGTGCATTTTTACAATTTTCAAAAATGAATTTTTTTACTCTACTTTTCACCCAATTTTCATCGAAAAATGTGTGTCCTTATGTATTTTGACATACTGAATACGGATTCGAAGTCAGAATTGATGGATTGGCTCGTTTTTCACCCCTAAACCCGAAAAACACACCCCCCAATAAAATGGTTTGTCCGACGGACTAGACCAGTGTATTCTCATGTATTTCGACCTGCTGAAACCGAATCCGATTACAGAATTGTCAGACTGGCTCGTTTTTCACCCTAACCCCAAAAAACACCCCCAAAACAAAAACAAAGTGGTCTGTCCGGCGAACTGTACCAGTGGATCCTTATGTAATTTGATCTGCTGAATCCGAATTCGAAGTCAGAATTGTCAGATTTGCTCGTATTTCACACCTAACCCTAAAAGACACCCCCAAAACAAATAAGTGGTCTATCCGGCGGACCATTGTGTATCCTTATATATTTGGACCGTCTACCTTTGATGAATATGCTATCGATGAGGAATATGGTGGAATTATGGCATATGACGGTAATGAATCTAATATAGTAGTATATTTCATTTTGTTTCGTTGAAAATTGGGTAAAAAAAAGGAGTATCAAAGAAAATTGTAAAAATGCGCTTTTTTTTTTATTAAAAAAAAATGAACTCTATCCCCTAAAAATACATAAAATAACGTACAATTGGAAAGAAAAGAAATGACGTACAATGATAATTGATCATATATTCATATATTATTATTATTACCATGCGTATGCTTAATAAATTTCCTAATCAAATTAATGGAGTTTCATTTTGTATTAAACTTTTGAAGTTATATGAGACTTTCTACAGTATATTTCATTTTATTTCGACGAAAATAGGGTGAAAAAAAAAGGAGGGTCAAAGAAAATACATTTTTAAAAATTTTTACAATGCACTTTTTTGAAAATAAAAAAAATGCGCTTTTTTTGATTATTAAAAAAAATTTAACTCTATCTCCTAAAAGTATATAAAATGAGGTACAATTGAAAAGAAAAAAATGACGGACAATGCCTCCTTGATAATTGACGAAGAATTAAAAATTTTTTTTCGTTCGCCATCTTTGACCGTTCTATTTGACATACGGTGTGCGAGATTGGTGCATTATTTTTGCCAACTTTGCTGAAATTACTCCTTCTTATAGAAAAGGTATTCAATTTTGATTCTTTCGGCCATTTTTGGTGTTTTCTATTTTTTTCCAAGATGGCGAATTGACCAATACATATCGGTATCGGTCTATATTTTTTAAGAATTGAAAGCGCGTCAAAAAGTGCATATAACTTTTGACGCACAAGGAATTTTTGTTCACAAATATTGTTTTCGTAATCAGAAAGTCATAATACATAAGAACCAACAATAAAATTTCAGGTGGAATGTTGTCGCCGAAAAAAATTAAATTAAATCAATTCGACTGTATTAAGTAGAAACCACATCGCTGCGAATGCGAATGAACACGACATTATTATTAAGATTTCGGGGAAATCACATCGAATGCTAACACAACGCGATATTAATATTTCGTGGGAGGGCTAAAAGCTTGGGGTCCCGGGCAACTGCCCGAATGAGCAAGATGCATACATTTTTTTGACATCACAGAATAATAGATCATTAAAAAACGTTATTCCCTATGTATTTTTTATTTTTTTTTTGTCGGAATTAAAGGATAAAAAAATAATTTAGTTTCGCTGAGAATTTAAACACGCTCAAACGAAGCAAGTTTCCAGCCATTTGCGTGTGACGTATTTAGAATTGGCAATGTTTATTAGTATTATTTTCAATAGATGTTTAATCTGTGTACTTAGTGGTGGCAAACTATTTAATATAACAAGTAAAATTAAAAATTTTTAAAAACCTCCGATCAATGTATCTAATCGTACCAGTTTCATATGACCAAATCAAAATGTGGCCTAAATCATGTTCGGCTACCATAATTGTCTGCACATTTCCAATTCTACTTCAATAGGACAATTTCTAGAGAAGTTCAACATGGCAAATTCAAGATGGCGACCAAACATCAAAATCTAATATGGTCTATAATATTCTCGACAAAATACTCTTTCAAATAAAAAAAAACTGCATCAAAATCGGATCACCCGTTGAAGAGATATGAAGCCACAGGCAGACAGACAAACAAACATACGCGTCAAACTTATAACACTCTTTTGGGGGTCGGGGGTTAAAAAAGTTATATAATCTGAGACGAAAAACAATAGTTAATATTGATACAAATATTAAAATGCAAGATGTTTACATACTCTGAGGTAGGTATCTAAATTTAACTGCAGTAAAAGGATAAAAGTGAGCGTAAACAAATTTATTGTTAAGAACAATGAATGATGCATCCTTGTCGCTTTTCCACCTCTAATTTTTGCACACATAATCGGTATTATTAGCAAAAAAGTGCTCATCATAAACACGTCGATTTTTGGCAAATTGTCACTATGAGCTTGCACAAAGTCGCTGTTCGTCATTTTTACCACTTAGATAAATTAATACACTAATGATTTTTACAAAAATAAAGAAGTCGTGATTTAAAGGTCAGCAGAATACAATTTAACATTTAATTAACACACAATTTAATATTTCAGCACTAGCAGGTGTAAACTGTCAAAGCTATCAAACTTGTCACTTGTCTCCTCACTTTTCTAAATTTACCGCTGGGTGGATAAAATACCAAGCTGATTAACTATGTTTTAAATTAGCCAATCATATAATGTTATTACTTACTGGTGCGCTCCACCGGTGAATTTAGAAATCTGCGGTCTATGGATCAAACTAAAACGTTGGGGCCAGATGACGTCAGTACCGTTTATAGTCACGTGGTTTTGTTCGAATTTTAAAATGATTTTTTTTTACAAAATAACTTTTTATAGTTTCTTTTTATTATGTACTCGGCTTATATAATATGTATAATGAAAAAATAATAAATTAACGCATTTTTAAAATTCATACATCTTGCCCGTGCATAGCTACGCCTCTGAGCCGTACTATATATTTATTTTACATATATCGTTATATTCTAATTATGTTTAAAATAATAATATAAATGAACACAGTTTGTTTTATCAATTTTTAAGGTAGCTCTTATTATATTTAGTTTTAACATATATTTACAAACAGCAGAAGTCTAATCGCTTCTTGCACAAATTGTAAGGGTTATCGCAGAATAATTACCGCATTGTATCGGGTCCGGTCTGAATTACTGATAACCCTTGAAGTTCCGATTCCGGACTAGACCGGAACATGGCTGTGTGCAGAGATGCGGTGGCAAAAGCTCACTTGTAGCACCGGTGGGCGATATATTCATGGATCATTACATAAAGTGCAGCTGTTATCAGAGTTATTACACCTTAATAAACTCGGCAGTGCGCCCGGTGACAATTGTGCTACAGCCGGATTCCTCATTACCCAGGAACACATGCGTCGTTTATCATCTAGACGCTTCCAGCGACGCTGTTACGTGCTAGGAGATCCTACGAGTAACACCTCATCCTCCTCTTTTGCCCTTCCGCCTTAGAAATTCATAACACACTTCACGTTCACGCTATACTCCGACTGTACTTTTTGCTCTTATTAGTTCAAGTATTTCTTAGTGAAATAAAATATATATGAAGATATTTAATAAATATTTAAATTTTTATTCCGTGTCAAATGAATTTTATCGTCTTAAACACGTATTAAAAAAAACTAAGTGAGCCTAATTTATAACTAACATCCATATCATCATACTCTCGTGGCAACTTCGACAGCACCAAAAAATAAAAAGAAATTTTGGAATACGTTTTTCTCGACTAATGTGCCTCTCTTATTTTGGAAATATAAAATATTAAAATAATGCATTGTAAATTAATTTATTACTCGATTTATTATTATTGATGTTTACTATAAATATTGCAGCATGCATTTTTAAATGGAGATAATTAACGAATCTACAAAGCATATCTAACACAAATCAACTTCTTTCTGTGAAAAATATCGTACATTTTCAAATAAAATGATTGAATAAAATAAACTATTATTATTCTGTTTGATTTTACCAAGAGAAGGGATATGGTTAGTTATATGAGACAATCGGCACTTTTAGTGCAGTTGATTGATTTTTCGGCGACAACATTCCACCTGAAATGTTATTGTTGATTTTTATGTATTATGACCTCCTGATTACGAAAAAAAATTTGTGCCAAAAAATTCCTTGTGCGTCAAAAGTTATATGCACTTTTTGACGCGCTTTCACGGATTTTCAACTTATCTGCTTAATATATCCTGTATTAGTAATCGGATGGAAATTTGAAAAATACTGGCTTATTTGGAATAAAATTCTTAAAAAATCTAGGCTTGTTCTATATGTATTGTAATAGAAAATACCAAAAATGGCCGAAAGAACCAAAATTGAATATCTTTTCTATAAGAAAGAGTAATTTCACCAAAGTTGGTAAAAATAAAACTCATTTATGGTCAAATATAATGTACCAATCCCGGCCACCGTTTGTCAAATAGAACTGTCAAAGATGGCGGACGAAATAAAATTTTTAATTCTTCGTCAATTATCGAGGAGGCATTGTACGTCACTGTTTTTTGTGTTCGATTGTACGTTATTTTATGTACTTTTAGGGGATAGAGTTAGTTTTTTTAATTTTGAAAAAAAGTGCATTTTTACAATTTTCAAAAATGTATTTCCTTTGACCCAATTTTCATCGAAAGAAAATGAAACATTCCATAAAAATTCTCGTATAATTTAATACAAAATGAAACTTCATTAATTTGAAAAGCAAATTTATTAAGCATACGCATGGTAATAATAATAATATATAAATATATGATCAATAATCCGAACCAAAAGCAGTCAGACTAAAGTAGTATTATTTTTTATAGGTATGACGATGAACAGAATAGCACTAAGAATAACGAGCGCATTCGTTTAAAAAAAAGTGTTTGTGTAGACATTTCAATCACAAGTGATATTATGAAATTATCGGTTAGTCAAAAAAAATTCTAGTTAATAGTAAAAACCGCTGCCCAAGGAATCACTACTTCCACATCCGGATTTTCTATCCAAGTCACACAACGAAAAAATTTTGTATGTGGAAATAATTGTTTATGGAACTTTAATAATATAATATTTGAAATCCTCTACCCCAAAAACCCATAAAACGATACCCCACATCGGTAGTAGGGTGGGGGTGGTGACAGGGGGTGGGAGTGGGGGGTGGATAAAGTAAAAAAATATTTTGAGGTTTCTGGTTCTTGTACACACACTAAATCACATTTTTTTTTCATCCCCTTTAATAATGGGGTGGGGGTGGTAATGGGAGTGGCTAATGCCAAAATTTTTTTTGAGATCTTAGCTTCTCTTGTCTATACTAAATGTCAATTTTATGAACTCTTACCTGCTTGATTTACCTATTTACTCCAAATTTACCCCAATTTACCCCCCAACCCTTCGACGGAACAAGATGAAAATATAATCTAGTTCTAGATCTCGTTAAAGTACATATGTGTACCAAATTTCAATATCTCAAAAGGTTCCAGAGTAAACGTGCGCACAAAAAAAGTTACAGACCGACAGACCGACAGACAGAAATTTTTTTTTCGCTCAAACTTGAAATCTCGACGTTTCACGACATTCTAAGCCTATTTGAACAATAAAAATTTTTAAAAATTTTTTTGTCGTTACTATACTTCCACTGGATGTGGAAGTAAAATAAGGATAGCTTTATAAAATTATTGCGCAAAGAGTTAATACATAATGACTTAAAAATATGCAGAGAACATGCCGATACTATAATCGTTAAAACTGCTATTGATTTGAAAACCGAAAACAATCAAGTTATAATAGTTGATTATAATGATTCAACTAGCATGGAATCATCATAAAAAAATCTATTTTTACAAACCTAAGATTAATAAAATAATTGACAAACATTATGATGAAAATAGAATTGTCTGCAATTCCACTTACTGAAGAGGTAACAGAAAAACACTGTTTAAGAGTATATTTCCAAGTCCAAAAATAGTTAGGTTCTGAGAAAGAACTGTTGCAATTCGGGTGGCTTAAAACTGAGAATTGCTTAATGCCTGACGTTATGAGTGAAAGTATGCTTTTCCTAAAAATTTACTAAATAATATTCCTTTTAAATGTAAGAAAAACTGTAAAAATAATCACTGTAGCTGCAGAAAACTGAATATATAATGTTCTATTCTATGTGTCTATTGTAAAGGAAACAAGCTGAAAACGTAGGTACTTTTCGCCAATTTACTGAGCTTTTTATATAATTGTTACACATTCTATAGGATACTTTTTGTAAATAATGTTAGTTTTTGCACATCCCAAATTTTGTGATACCAACTTTGTTGTGAAAAAAATATATGAGAAAAATTTGAAAAAAGAAACAACCTGACTAGGATTTGAACACGGGATCTTTGGAATGCAAAACAAACCTTTAGCCACTGCTCCATCAGAGATCACAACAAAAATTGAATGTAATATATATCTTTCGAGAATCATATTTTAACGCATTAGACATATTATTAAAAAATATATATTAGTAAAATGCATAAACAAAAAAATATATATCACAGAGATAACATTTCTCAAGATTTCTATTTAAATGCAAGCGACAAAAATTAAGAAAACTTTTTTTAAATTAAATGATTAATAACTTTCTTATTTACTGATTGATTTTCTTCAAAAACAGTAGGGCTCTTCCTCTAGCTAACACTAACTTACTTTCCAAATTTCAGTACAACCAGACTTTTCCTTCTTATCGTGCTTACAAGAAATGTGATGGACGGATAGACGGACAGACGGACATTTTGAAAGTTGTTCAAAATTCGTTCACTACCACAATGATATGAATAATATGAAAATTTTTTCCCTACGAGTGATATTTCCGGTTTTAGAAATGTGCCGATTAAATGCAATATACTCTTCGTTTTTGCGAAGAGTATAATAATTGTGCCAATGCCTTTCTACCTTTGATGAATCGGCTATCGATGAGGAATGCGGTGAAATTATGGTATATGACGGTAATGAAACTAATATAGTATATTCCATTTTGTTTCGGTGTAAATTGGGTGAAACGAAGGAGGATCAAAGAAAATACATTTTTGAAAATTGTAAAAATGCACTTTTTTTGAAAATTAAAAAAACGAACTCTATCCCCTAAAAGTACATAAAATAACGTACAATCGAAAGCAAAAAAAGTCACGTACAATGCCTCCTTGATAATTGACGAAGAATTAAAAATTTTATTTCGTCCGCCATCTTTTACCTTTCTATTTGACATACGGCGGATGGGAAAAGTGCATATAACTTTTGACGCGCAAGGAATTTTTTCGTAATCAGGAGGTAATAATACATAAGAATCGACAATAAAATTTCAGGTGGAATGTTGTCGCCGAAAAAAAATTAATTAAATCAATTCGACTGTACTTATTTTATCATTTTGAGGTGCGTTTGGAGAAACATTGGGAGACATACGTCATAATTTAAATGCAAATTACTTTTCTTATTCGCATCATCTTGCCATACATTTTGGGATCCATTTCGTGATATATGCATTATTCTAGTTGACTTTTGTTTACATCAGTATCTTCTTCAGCTTTTGCCATCTGGTTTTGCCTGAACATCCATTTTATATTGGCATCTCTTCAGTTGATGTGTCCAAAAAATGAGAGGATTCTGGAGAACACGCCGAAGAGTTGCTTTTTAGGACGTATTTCTTGGGGAACTGAGCTATTAGTGCGATGAGGTGTCCTGGAAATTCATAGCAAACTTGACCAGATCCACATCTCAAATACATCAATACGTCGTCTGTCTGCTTCCCTACCGATCCATGTTTCAGAGGCGTAATGAAAGATGGAGAAGACTAGGGCTTTAACAAGTCTGATCTTTGTGCGTTACATGACATATCTGTTACGCCAAGTATTGCTCAACTGGCAGGTTGCTGATCTCTAACTGTCAGAGTTATGACTTTTTGATCTTTTCATAGCTACGTTCAAATGCACCTAATATTAACTGTATCTCGGCAACGATGAGCGTAAACCAATTTTTATTTCAAGGGTTATTTTTGCTATTTGATAAGCTAACTTTTTTTGTTATTACAAAGTTTTTCGAAAATGTGATCCTCTTTGAGTAATTTGCTTAAATCTTCTGAAAAATAAGTGTTTTTTGCTTAAAAATCAATATTTTCAACCCCCTGTAACTCAGCGGGTATTAAAGCAAAAATAACGTTACAGGGGTCTTTTTGAGGTAGAATATGACGATCTACACATTTCAATAGTCATTTTTTTTTCTTAACGTGAAACTCCCAACCCCCAACGAAAAAGCACCCTTACCCCTTGTTAATATTTCATATTTGACCCATTTTGAATTAAACTATCCAAAAATATTTGAATCTAAAACTGCTATAGAATTAGTCTAAAGTGAGATCACCAAGTTACTGTACTATTAACAAAAGGATAAGGGTAGATAAGCTATATAATTTTCGCCCACTAATTTCAAAAAAAAAGAAAAGTTCTCCTTAAAGTCATTAAGCGTTATTTATTTATAGTTGAACATATGATCTTTATGTTTCTATATGTTTTACATTTGAAAAACAACAGTAGGTCATAGTAATATCATTTCAAAGTGGGCATGTTCGCAGTTTTTTTAGTAATTTTGACCTTTTTCCGAACTTTTAATGTATATTTCAGTTAGATGCGCTCGATGAAACAAGATAAACTATACCTCATTTCATTGTTAAGCATTCAAGCTTTTAAATAATGGTCAATTTATATTGTTTCATCAAGCGCTTCAATGTATAAAAAACAAAATCGTTTCCGCGGGAGTCGTAGTAGTGTCGACGTTGCGTGAGAATTTAAACGTGTCAGCGCTCAAAACCACATATTGTGGTATGCATTGAATAAGAATATGTTTATCCACGACCATCGTATAATCATTGCATTCTACATTTAACAATTGTCAAACAATGATAGTCATTATTCCAACCAAACGTATAATGAACATAATCTGACTCTAACACATATTTAACCAACCAGGAACTAGTTGTTTTCATTCTAACGCACCTTTGACCAATCAGGAACAAGCAATTTTCATAAGGAAACGGTGAATCCATTTTTCCATGTTTTCGTGCATATTTTCGTGTTTGACGTGTAACACGTCCACGTTTTACTGTAGATGAACTTAATTTTTTCAGTTTTAAAGGATTCAAACAGTTAACATATGAGATAGTCGGGGATAAATTATAGTATTCAGTTCGCGTATAATGGCTATTACACACTCGGATGATTTACGGCACGCCTTCGTCTCGTACCGTAAACATCACCCCCGCGAGTAATAGCCATCATTATACGCTCACTGAATAATCTACTATTCCAAAGAACAGTTTTTTATTACTCGTCAAGACATATACTACCCGGAAAATATAATGACATACAACATGGCCGATGGGCGGAAAAAGGCCCTTATCTACTCTTGTCCTTTATCATAATAGTGGACAAGAATTTGAAGGGGCACGAACATATAGTGCATGTTACAGGAGAAATTAAGAAAATTTGTACATACATTTTATAACTTTAGACTTTTAAGAGGCGTCTTATTAATATTAAATAGTTTATATTAGATTTTCCATCTTTCCTAAGTTAAAATTTAAAGTTAACCATTTTCGAATTAAGTAACTTTTGTCAACAGTAAAATCACAAGAGCTTTTTTTTTATTAGATAAATTTCTATTTGTAACGAAATAATTTTGCCAATCAGTGATTTTATAAGAAAAACTGACACGAAAAAATCGCGTGACCGGAGGTCGAGCGATTTTGTCAAATGTCAGTTTTTCGAGAAATATTATTGATTGGCGAAATTTTGAGTTAAAAAGAAATTTATCCATAAAAGAAAACTCGAGTGTTTTTTGGCAAGATAAATTAACGACAGAATATGTGAACGAACAGCAACAATAATTATCTTTATTTATATAATTATTTGAAGGAACAGTTACTAAAAACACAGTTGTTATGAATTGTTTGGTTTGGTGTACTGATTTCAATATTCTCTTCTCAAGTTTCCACACGTGTCGAATATTTGTAGATTATAGCTGACAGTAGAGATTTTAAAGTGACGTACGACTACTAGATGTCCTCTGCTTTTGAGGAACAGGCATTTTTATCGTATGTAATATCACTAGTGCTTAAAATTTTATCGAAAATTTTTTTGGAAAGCGTGTTGCCTGGTAATATAAAGAGTGCAAATTGGCAGTTTATTATCTGATTAAATTCCGACCGCTTTAGCGGGAGGGATTTAATCTTTGATAATAAACTGCCAATTTGCACGAGTTATATTAACTAGGGGCAACTTAGCTTGAGAAAAAATTTTTAGATAAAATTTAAAGCACGAGTGGTATTTGAGGAGAATATTTCACGAATAAATAATTCATTAAGTACATCTTCAATATTATGTTTTCTCATTAATTGCCTTCAGACGTTTTCTTGTCACTTTTTAGAGTTTACTGACCTTTATTTTCAATTTCCTCATTAATTTGATATACAGAAATATTTCCAAACCGACTCATATTGTCAAAACAGCAAATCTGAAACAAACGCAGTAGAAACAACGGAGATTCGCTATATTTTAAAATAATCTAGTGACGTTTCTATGGCAACTAGTAAATAAAACGAGTTGAAACCTTAGATATTATAATATATACACTGGCTTAACACCTTTCAGGTGTTTCTGAGGTGCAATATGACGAGGAACGATAGAGAGAGCACTACTTTATTGCCGATATCCCGCCTATTTATTATTATACACTCATGGTTCCGAGATTGACATAGAGAGCGCCATCTAGCACTACTAGAGTTATATTTGATAATAATTGTTCATTGATTCATATTTACGTATTTAATCCTTATTTTTAACTTACGAAGTTTACAAATTATGTTGAGGTTTGCTTCGTTAGGCAGAGTGAATTTTAAATACAACAAATTAAAATATTGCACAGCTTTGATTCAACTAGTTACTTTTTGATATATTACCGTATGTAAGTAGGTACCTAGGTACATTTTTAGTTTGTTTCCAGAGCGAATGTGTTTACTTGACATTTATAATAAATGATTTGCTTAACTTTGTAACTACGTTATTGAGCTATTGACAGCTGTGGTTGACTTGTTCCTGTATTATGAGCTAGGTATATTAAGTAAAATCTTTATATATTATTGTTACCTGATTGAAAAGTAGGCAAATTGAAATAGTTACAGATAGGCCTATATATTTCAGACAGGCTTCTCTTTGGAACTGACGATTGTTTACTATATATGTGGTGTGTTTATCTTTGCTAGTACATAATACAATATTACAATTTACAAGGTAAGTTAACAATTAGTAATAAGCTAGAGAAGATATTTATAGATAAAATTTGAAAGCGCGAGTTGCCCTATTTGCGGAAAATATTTCACGAAACAAAACGTCAAAAAATTACCGCAGTATTTGCCGCTGCAGCGACATAAAAAATTAGAGCGATAAATTTTTGCATGTTGGTACTGTCAAAAGCCGATCTAGCTTGAATTACCACTAATAATGACATTTGATTGGTGCAATGTTGTGAAAAAACGGGCTCTCATTGGCTATAGCGTTAATGAGTGAAATAATCGTATGTAATATCACTAGTGCTTAAAATTTTATCGAAAATTTTTTCGAAAGCGTGTTGCCTGGTAATATAACGAGTGCAAATTGGCAGTTTATTATCTGATTAAATCCCGACCGCTTTAGCGGGAGGGATTTAATCTTTGATAATAAACTGCCAATTTGCACGAGTTATATTAACTAAGGGCGACTTAGCTTGAGAAAAAATTTTTAGATAAAATTTAAAGCACGAGTGGTATTTGAGGAGAATATTTCACGAATAAATAATTCATTAAGTACATCTTTAATATTATGTTTTCTCATTAACTGCCTTCAGACGTTTTCTTGTCACTTTTTGGAGTTTACTGACCTTTATTTTCAATTTCATCATTAATTTGATATACAAAAATATTTCCAAACCGACTCATATTGTCAAAACAGCAAATCTGAAACAAACGCAGTAGAAACAACGGAGATTCGCTATATTTTAAAATAATCTAGTGACGTTTCCATGGCAACTAGTAAATGAAACGAGTTGAAACCTTAGATATTATAATATATAGACTGGCTTAACACCTTTCAGGCGTTTCTGAGGTGCAATACGACGAGGAACGATAGAGAGAGCACTACTTTAGTACCGATGTCTCGCCCAAATAAAATATACACCCATGGTTCCGAGATTGACATAGAGAGCGCCATCTAGCGCTACAAGTTATATTCCATAATAAATAAATATTCATCGACTCATATTTACGTATTTAATCCTCACTTTTAACTTACGAAGTTTATGAATTATGTTGAGGTTTGCTTTGTTAAGCAAAGAGAATTTTAAATACAACAAATTATAATGTTTGATGCACAGCTTTGGTTCAACGAGTTACTTTTTGGTAGATTACCATAATATGTAAGTACTATACATTTTTAGTTTGTTCCAGAGCGAATGTGTACTTGACATTTATAATAAATGATTTGCTTACCTTTGTAACTACGTTATTGAGCTATTGAAAGCTGTGCTTGACTTGTTCCTGTATTATGAGCTAGGTATATTAAGTACAATCTTTGTGTGTAATTGTTACCTGATTTAACACTAGGAAAACTGAAATAGTTACAGATAGGCAAAAGTTACAGCCTATATATTTCAGACAAGATTCGCTTTGGAATTGAGGTGTGTTTTTGTTTGCTACTACATAATACAATATTACAATTTACAAGGTAAGTACGTTAACAATTAATAATAAGCTAGAGAAGATATTTATAGATAAAACTTAAAAGCTCGAGTTGCCCTATTTGCCAAAAATATTTCACGACAAAAACGTCAAAAAATTTTCGCATATTTGCCGCTGCAGCGACCTAAAAAATTAGAGCGATAAATTTTGCATGTTGGTCCTGTCAAAAGCCGATCTAGCTTGAATTACCACTAATAATGACGTTTGATTGGTGCGATGTTTTGAAAAAACGGGCTCTCATTGGCTATAGCGTTAATGAGTGAAATAATCGGTGATAAAAAACGATGCACCTTTTTTTTTTTTTAACGCTGTCAAAGTGACAAAAATGTGACTGTCAAATAGACTTTTTTATATAGGAGTTAATTTATCAATAAAATACTACTAAATACTAAAAAAACCTTATAATTTTGAGGTGTTTTTTGGGAGACAGACTTTTAACACTGTATCAAAATTTGTAAGCTTTTGTGCTTTGGTGTAATTTGGTGTTCATTTTTGACGCTAGGAGTATTACTGCTGACCGCCTTCATTTAAGACAGCATGTAGATGTCTGAGAAAAAAAGTAAAAAAAATCAGAACTTATTTTCTTATCACATACAATTAAATATATGTATCTAATCACCACAATTCATTTTCCAACTGAGATGAAGAATGTCTGTTTTAATTCCCACAGACGGAAAAGATACTTCTTTTGGTTTACCCAATGTCAGGTTCTATTAATAGAGGGAAAACCCCAGACGACAACGAAAAAGCCCATAATTTGGAGGAAGTTTCCCTTCTTATTTACATTATTTCCTTGCAGAAAAATTAAGCTCTTCTGCTTCTTTTGAGCCCCTCCTTTTCCTTTTCACTTTTCCACTAAAAGTTGTTTTGGTCGATCTCTCCAAGATTTTTGGATGAAGTAGTTGGTTGTTGTTCAATTTGTGCGGTTTCTTGTTCAACTTCAAAAATACAAGGGTAAGTTAAGTTGGCCCCTCCAACTTAAGTTGTTTTTTTTTCTCAAAAAGATTTCACCCGTTGTGCGCTGTTTTGCGCCCCAAAACAGTTAGCTAGCGCCCTATTTGTGTTACTAAATAATCTATTAGTTATTTAGTTAGATTTAGTTAGATTTAGTTAGACTTTAAAGTGTCTCATAATTAAGAATAAAATAAACATTTTGGTAATAGTATCGTTACTTTGTCGATTTTTAAAAAAACTGGCCTTACAGACTTCTATGGCACATTTATTTGAATATTTGATGTAATTTAAGGAACACTGATTTTTTCCTCTATCTTAATTTTGCATAGCCAATATGTAAAAGACAGTGTCTTTTTGGCATTTTTTACATTTTTTCATAACTTTGAACCGCAGTATCTCTATTATATTAGCCGTACAGCGGGTACTCAGTTTTCACTTAATAAAATAATAAAATGAATAAAATTAAACTTTTTAAGAAATATTGCATTGTTTTCGAGCTATTAAGTGAAAAAATGACCTGTTTTGCCATTTTTAATTTATTTTCACTTCGAATTGATTCTTCAAAATATACACGTATTTCCGTTGAAATACGCCTGACAATGTAGGGAAACCCCAGCCATCAAACATTTTCTGTTTTATTCGATTGTAAGCCTCCAGGACTGGCTTAATATACATTTAAATAATTAAGAGAAATATACACGTTTCTTACATTCTCGTTTACATTTACAGGTGTTAAACACTGTCGTTTTTTTGGTAATACTCCTACGCAGGTTAGAACAACTGTTTATGGATAGTACATATTACTTTTTACACAATCCAAAAATTAAAATACAAAGCAGATGTACGCATGTAAATTACACATTTGCTTAATATACAAATAAATTACACAACAATAACAATATAAATAAATAATGACATAAATTATGACTTGTTGCAAAGACGTTTCTATACGTTTTTGTTCTTTGTTGTATTTAGATTTGAATCGTTTTAAAACAGCCGTTAATAGTTTTCTGTTTTTTCTATCATCTGCAATAAGAAAATAAAGTTTATTATACATGTTTTTTTTTAATATAAGGAGAGTCAAACTTCAAGTGACCAACGATTTATTATGTGTCAAAATTATAACAATAATAGTTATTTATGTACCAAGGATCCAGGTGCCCTTTTTTTTTGTCGGGAATACAGTATGCAGTCCGAGGCCCATAGGGCCGAGGTTTGCAAGTATTCGAGACCAAAAAACCGCACTGTACGACCCGCGGTGCATATTATATTTTTCATTATACCCATGAATTATTAGACTAGAAAAAACTAGTGGAAAACTGTAATTATTTGAGTAAGATTTCATATTTGCTAAGCAAATAGTAAAGGTACCGATGCTTGGAATATTCATGGCAACCGTCAATAAAATAAATTTAGGACGCGGCTTCTATTCAAATGACAATTACTGTCAAGATAAGTTAAATCATATTATTATAATAGCTCTGAACTTTTTTTAAACTAATGTCGGATATAGAAGATGTAGCAAGTAAAGCTTGTCTGGATTTACTTCCAAAAAAGTTAAAATATTTAATTTAATATTTAATAATTTTCCCAAATTTACTTTATTTCCCTAGGGAGGTTATGAAAAATAACGACCCGGTGCCAATGACAACAAGTATATGGTACATAAAGCGTCACTTACGATCGACAAAACAATGGAATTAGAGTATACTTAGGAGGGAGGACGACGAAAATAAATAAAATGCTTGTTGACTTTCATAATTGAAACCAAAATGGACCAAGTTGTAAACTGTATTTCAGCTGAGCCGCTCTTGTAATCGAATTCAAGAAATTAAAAAAGGAAGAGGTTTTTGATTGTTTAATGATTAATTTGGTGTAGTTGCAACCTGTGAGGTATAGCGCCGCGGAACGTTGGTCCCACCATTGTAGTCTCATTAAGTTACGTGTGTGTAAGGTGAGCAAAAATCGGAAATATTTCGTTTATATTTCTAGCATATTCACAAATTTGGCGAATACGCCAGTAATTTCAAATAATAATTTCATTCGATTTATAATAATGATTTTTTTTACAAGCAATGTGATTATCTCGACAAATAATAAAGATATTTGAAATTTGTAAATGGCGTATGATTGACACCAAAAGACAGTAAATAGCCGCAGTAGAATTTTGTAAAAACCAGCCGTTTTGGAGCTACTTGGTTTTTTCCTCCAATTTTTTGTAAATTTTGAAAACTTCTTTGTTAATAATTTTGTAACACCGGTTATTAAGAACTTATCTTATTAAGCGCAATACTTAACATATTATTACATATTTTGAAAATTCTTATTAACTTTTAATTTTAGAGATACAGTTGCATTTGCAGAATTATTGAAAATTATAAAACTTATAACGAAGCGTGCACACCACACAATATGCCTTATAGGCTATTGTCTATGTCCAAAAAAAGAGGGTTGAAAGGAACTAAAACGTTAAAGTTTTTATTGTTCCTTATGTTCAATTGACCCTAAAATATGAGAAAACCGCGGAGTGCTACCATTTAAAGCGTTTTTGAGATCGAAATAAAAAGGTCCACTTTATTCACATTTTTGAGTTTTGCTCGAAAACTATATACATTTTTCCTATAAACACGTCAATAGAAAAAGTTGCAGAGAATTAAATTTCCAATCGAAATGGCACCTTCAGAAGTCAATTTTTTTTTTTTTACAAAAATACGTCCAAAAAAAAAGCAAAAAAACGGCAATTTATTTTTTTTATTTTAGCCTGTAACTTTTTTCGCGTACATTTAGGCATAGATATTGCTGCATAAAAAAGCTGGCGTTTTACCCGTTAAAATGAGATTTTGTAAAAATTTTTACGATAAATAGTGACCGAGATATAGCGTTTCAAAGTTTGCAACTTTTCACTTTTTTTGCTAATTTTTACTATTTTTTTCAAATTTCGTCATGTAACTTTTTTCTGAGTGAATTTAGGTATAGACATTATTATATTAAAGTGAAAGCTGTCTTTACGCCCGTTGAAATGGTGACAGGTAAGAGTCTCTACGACAAATAGAAACCTAGATACAGCATTTCGAAGATTGTTGCTTTTTTATTAACTTTTTTCTAATTTTTACGTTCTTTTTTAAATTTCGGCCTGTAACTTATTTGTCAAATACTTAAGTACAGACAGGGGCGAATACAGGATTGACTTCTGGGGGGGGGGGGGGCACCGGAAGTCTGGAATGGCCAAAAATAATAAATATTTCCCTATCGGATGTCCCTTCTTTGGACATGGTCACCTTAACATGGAATATTTCACACTTCGGTGGGGGGGGGCACGTGCGGATCTAGGAGCACGTACGGATCTAGGGGCACGTGCGGATCTAGGGGCACGTGCCCCCCCCCTAAATCCGCCACTGAGTACAGATATTGCTGCATTGAATGTACTCGCAGCATTCTTGTTTAAATGGTCGGCAATAGAAGTTTATGTGATCAATAGTAACCAAGATACGGTCTAGATATAGTAGATTATTGTACTTAAAAAAAAAAACCGCTGCCCAAGGAATCACTACTTCCACATCCAAATTTTTTATCCAAGTCACTCACAACGAAAAAAAATTGTATGTGGAAATAATTGTTTATGGAACTTTAATAATATAATATTTGAAATCCTCTACCCCAAAAACCCATAAAACGATACCCCACATCGGTAGCGGGGTAGGGGTGGTGATGGGGGGTGGTAGTGGGGGTGGATGAAGTAAAAAAATATTTTGAGGTTTCTGGTTCTTGTACACACACTAAATCACAAATTTTTTTCATCCCCTTTAATAATGGGGTGGGGGTGGCTAATGCCAAAACTTTTTTTGGGACCCTAGCTTCTCTTGTATATACTAAATACCAACTTTATGGACTCTTACCTGCTTGATTTACCTATTTTCCCCAAATTTACCCCAATTTACCCCCCAACCTTTCGACGGAACAAGATGAAAATATAATCTAGTTCTAGATCTCGTTAAAGTACATGGTGGATAAAGTAAAAAAATATTTTGAGGTTTCTGGTTCTTGTACATACACTAAATCACATTTTTTTTCATCCCCTTTAATAATGGGGTGGGGGTGGTAATGGGGATGGCTAATGCCAAAATTTTTTTTGAGACCTTAGCTTCTCTTGTCTATACTAAATATCAATTTTATGAACTCTTACCTGCTTGATTTACCTACTTACTCCAAATTTACCCCATTTACCCCCCAACCCTTCGACGGAACAAGATGAAAATATAATCTAGTTCTAGATCTCGTTAAAGTACATATGTGTACCAAATTTCAAGTCAATATCTCAAACGGTTCCAGAGTAAACGTGCGCACAAAAAAGTTACAGACCGACAGACAGACAGAAATTTTTTTTTGCTCAAACTTGAAATCTCGACGTTTCATGACATTCTAAGCCTATATGAACAATAAAAATTTTTAAACATTTTTTTGTCGTTACTATACTTCTATTGGATGTGGAAGTAATAATGTCTATACCTAAATTCTCCCAAAAAAAAGTTATGGGACTAAATTTGAAAAAAAGAATAGTAAAAATTAGCAAAAAAAGTTAAAAGTTGCAAACTTTGAAACGCTATATCTCGGTCATTATTAATCGTAAAATTTTTTACTAAATCTCATTTTAACGGGTAAAACGCCAGTTTTTTTTTTGTGCAGCAATGTCTATGCCTAAATGTACCCGAAAAAAAGTTACAGGCTAAAATTAAAAAAAAAAACGAAAAATTGCAGTTATTCGTTTTTTTGTTTTGTTTTTTGGACGTATTTTTGAAAAAAAAAAAATTTTTGACTTCTGAAGGTGCCATTTCGATTGGAAATTTAATTCTCTACAAATTTTCTATTGACGTGTTTATAGGAAAAATGCATATAGTTTTCGAGCAAAACTCAAAAATGAGAATAATGGACCTTTTTACTTCGATCTCAAAAACGCACCCTTTTAAATGGTAGCCGTGGTTTTCTCATATTTTGAACATAAAAAACAATAAAAACCCTTTAAGGTTTAGTTCCTTTCTACAGTACATAGACAATAGACTATTAGCTCACTTCACTATGCTACCGTGCCAGTTAATACAGTATTAACTATGACAAGTATTGCCTAGATTTTTAGTGGATGCAAATTATATTGCATCATTCTTCCTCTCCGTTAATTGGCGTCGTTCTTTGAGATTTCTTGTATCTGTGAATTAAATTGTACATATAAAGGAGGATGTCAAAAAGTGGCTAATTTTGGCCTAAGCTGGGCAACGGAAAATGAACACCGTTTTCGACAACATTTTTCCCGTATAATGCGATATTGTATTCGGTTTTGCGAAAAACTGGCGAGAAAATGTGGAGAAGTTAAGAGAATGCACGAAAATTTACATAGTCCTGTCTGAGATATTCACAAATGAAACTTTTAAGATCCATTTTATTTTAAATTATGGTGATTTATTTTAGTATTCTTCTCGTAAAATATGATTCTCTACTTTGTTTTGCCGAAAAATGTCAGGAAAATGCAGAAAAGTTAAGAAAATGCCCAAAAAACAAATTCGAGTCTGTAATATTCAAAATTTAAACTTTTTTAAATCTAGAGCTTATTATGCAAGATTCAGGTGGTTTCTTGTAGTATTTTTCCCGTAGAATACGAGGGTTAACTCTTTTTTGCGGAAAAATGTTGGAAAATAGCGTAAAAATTAAAAAGATGCTTGAAAACTCACAAAATCTAACCTATGATAATCAGAGTTTTAACCTTTTAAGGTGCAGCGTATATAACCAAAGATTGAGATGGTTTTCCATCAGAGCTGGATCGGATACAGTTAGAATGGTATTCGAATGTCGGATACGGATACATCAAATGTATTCGAATACCAGAGACAAGATACGGATACTTTTTACTTTGAAAACTATCCGAATACCTTGTATTCGAATACTTTTTTCGGATATGGATACCGGATACTTTTCTTTCTATTGTGAAAAAAAATATTTTATGAAATTCAGTTTTTTTTAAAGCTGTCCGAGAAGCTATCTATTTCTTTTGTAGTAACCCTTCCAAGGAAATTAATATTTTTCCTGAAGTGCCTTTGGGTATTTTATTTGTTTTTTTTGTAACAAAACAAAGTCCACCAACAACAAATTAATTTTTTCTGAAATCGGTCAAGAATGTCTACTTTCTTGGCGCAATTTTAGATCCCAAAATATGCTATTCTGGTATTTTAGTCAGTTGGTAAACAACTATCTCCCAGCTTAGGCCGAGAAAGTAACTTTCCCGGACTGTTTTTATATATATATATATATATATATATATATATATATATATTTTAGACAGTAAATAATAAGCACTGAATCTCGGACTTTTATCACAACAATAAAAATTCCTTAATTTATAATAATATTGATTGTAATTTCAGAAAAAATAGTATGTGTACTTCATAGTAAAAGCACATTCCCGGAATTAAAGCCTCGGCCAACAATTTACATCGTCGTCCGGGAATGTATTGCTTTTACTACTAGATACACAATGTACTATTAAGTACAAAAAGGCATCTAGAAAAAAAAATAAAATTCAACATTTTAACAAAAACTAAAACATATGATAAACGGAGTCATTCTTTATAGAAAGTTTTGCTTATACTGAAAAGTTTTTAACTATTTTAACTATAGTTGGAATGTTGATATAACATACAAGGTGGTTAAAAAATAAGAAAACTTGAAATTTTTTTTGAGAATAAAATATCAGTTGTTGAAATTGAATTAAAAGTTTAAAATCTTATAGGAAAAATTGTTCCTAATGTCGATGGAAGTTCAGATATGAGATTTGATTTAAATTATCTATTTTTTGGCACCAAGATTAAATTAATTTTTCAAAAGTAACTAAAGAAAGTGGATGATTTATTAATTTGTTTAATAAAATAATCACAAAACAGTCACTTTTATACTGTTCATGTTATCAAATAAATTAGCCACTTTGTCACTTTGGTTAACTTTGTAAAATTACTTTAATCTTAAAGATGCCATAAAAAATTAAGACGAAGCTTTCAAATTTCATATCTGAACTTTTATTTCAATATTAGAAACAATTTTTCCTATAATATTTTCAACTTTTAATTGAAGAACTGGTACTTTATTCTTGTAACAATTTCAAGTTTTCGTATTTTTTAACCACTCTGTACGTTATACCGATATTCCAACTATAGCTAAAAGGACTTTTCAGAATATGTGAACCTTTTTATAAATAATGACTAGGAAATAATAATTAATATGTATATATATTTTTTATGGTATTCGGATACTTTTGTTGTATTGGGATAATTTTAGTGTATCCAGATACTTCGATGTATTCGGATACTTTTATTTGTATTCGAATACTCGCCTAATGTATTCGAATAACGGATACTTTATTAATTTGGGTCGGATACGGATAACGGATACAATTTTAAGAAAGTATTTGAATACAGCTTTCGGATACAGAAAAAGTATCCGAATACTGTATTCGGCTGCTCTGAAAAAAAAAAGGAAGTAACACTAGAAAGAAATATTTGAAAGGAGAGATTTAAGAAACATCGATAGTCACGATTAAAAGACTAAAACTTATAAGTGATTTTGGTTTTGACCATGAAGTATTTAAAAAGTTAGTTACTAAAAATTCTTCTAATTTGAGTTAGTAATGGGTAACATATACACTAGATATAATGGTTTTTGTTATGTTTTACAATTTTTTCGCAGTTTCCCTAAAACAACGTTAGATTTTATTTTGATCATTCATAGAGTAAGTATACAGTTTTATGTAATAAATACTACATCGTGATTTCAAGTCAATTACGCTTGATCTTAACAGATTTTACTTGTGAACATTGCTTAAAAAAATTCTAAATTATTAGAGTTTTTCTTAATTTTTTCACATTTTTCCGTAAGCACCATCGTGTATCACAGGAAAAATACTACAAGAAACCACCCTAAACTCTTAATAGGTTTCATTTATGTATATTGCAGGCTAGATATTGTGTTTTTATTTATTTTCTTAATTTAACCACATTTTCCAGGGATTTTTCCGTAAAGCTGAGTGAACTTCCTCACTTTACTGGATAAAAAAAAAAAAAAAATTACTACGAGATAAAACCACTATAATCTCAAGTTAATAATGTTGGTTCTTAATATATTTCACTTGGAAATGACGCAGACTAGATTTTGAAAGTTTTCAAACATTTTCTTAATTTTTTCGCATTTTTCTAACACTTTTCTGCAAAAGAGAGTAGACCCTCGTATTCCACAGAAAAAATACTACAAAAAATACCACCCGAATTTCGCGTAATAAGCTCTGAATCTTAAAAACTTTTCATTTTGAATATTACAGGCTCAAATTTGTTAATTTTTAAGCATTTTCTTAATATGTCCGCATTTTCTCGACATTTTTCGGCAAAGCGAAGTAGAGCATCATATTCTGTGAGAAAAATACAAAAAGGAACCACCATAATCTAGAATAAAATATTATAGATCTTAAAAGTTTAACTTGTGAATATCTCGGACAGGACTTTGTAAATTCTCAAGTATTTTCTTAACTTTTCCACATTTTCCCGCCGTTTTTCCGTAAAACCGAATACATTATCTCATTCTACGGGAAAAATGTTATCAAAAACCGTGTTCATTTTCCGTTTCAGCTTAGGACAAAATTATTCTTCATCCTTCTTTACGTTCATAAATTTTGTAAATATCCCTTAATAATAATTAACAATTATTAAAGTTCTATTTTATAATTTTTTTGCCAGGTGGTGACAAATTGTAAGGTAGCATTATATTTCAGAAGAAAGTAATATGTAATTTCCAGCTTATGAAAATAGGAAAATAGGAGGTTACAAATTACGTTACAATTACTCGGAAATAGAGTTTAAGTTGAAACTATAGTCCTACATATTATAAGCAACGAGGTTACAACGCGGAGCAACTTCTGGTGTTAACTTATTAATTCATATTTATCACATTAGGAAAATTCAGTAAGGTGTGCATTCACATAGAATCTATGTATAAAATGGAAAATTGAACAAAACTTTAATTTGGTAGAACTAGTAATTTTAAAAGTAAATATTTTCTATTGCTGCTTACAGAGTAATTTTTCTGCCATGTCATGTCTGGAGCTTGTGATGTCATTGATACGCATGAATTTTATTTACTATACCGGGTGTTTCACTTAAAATTTCGAACGCAAATTACTCGAAAACTAAAAAATAATTTTCTTCGGTAAACGACATATGTTTCATGGTATTAAATAGAGTTAATACACCCATAACATGACGCAATGTCACCCAGAGATCGGCATCGCGACGTCTTCAAAATGTAAAATAATAGGTTCATATGTGATATGATGAGATATAAGTTTCAAGTTTTCGTTTTTTTTTTAGTCCGGATTCTGACAAAAATAGATGAAATATATTGAATGAATATTCGCGGGGATTTTTACTTTGTCTGTAAATAATTAATAGTTTTCGAGATACAGTTCTGAGAAATTCTTTAGCGCATCGTAATAACATATTACGTAATGAGTGATGTAAGAAGCATATTACGCACGAATGGAAAAGTTACGCACGATGCCGTGTAGCGGCGAGTGCGTATTTCCATGAGTGCGTAATTGCCTTACAACTCGAATTATGTACTATACTTTACCTACGATCATATTTATTTAGTTATTTAGTAAAATCTGGATTTAGTTTACTAGTCAACAATATTATTCAACAAATATTATATGTCAGTTTTTTGACAGCGTTTGAAAATTAAGTAGGCGCATTTGTTCTTTGAAACCCCGCGTCAGCGATATAAGCCACCTATAATTGCGTGTCCCGTGCGTTTTGTTTACCGTGCGATTTGTTTACAGTACGTAATATTCAACTTACATAGACGGCAGGTAGTGTGTTTTTTACTATTGACAGTAGTGATCGTAGGTAAAGAACATTAAGATTTGCTTATTTCATGAATATTTCGGAAACAAATAACTACAAAACGTAACACAAAAAAAAATTTTACCGCCTTCAAAAGGGTTGCTAAAAATTATGAAATAAAATTTCACCTTTGTCGCACAGTTAATTAATCCTTATTACCTAATATCAACATTGAAGTCGACTTTGAATTTGATTTTTTCTCCAAGGCGACTAAAAGGAATTGTTTCCAATTTTTGCTCACCTAACACTAGACAGAGCTTGATAAAACTATAACGGAATCTCCGCTGAAACATACCTTGCAGTTTGAGAAAAATTTCAAAGAAATCGCTTAAGCCATTAAAAATGAGACAATCATTATGAAAGCATTTTCGCCAGTTATAAGATTATTATAAGATTTACAGGTATATTAAAAGAATTAAAAGCACATATTTTACATGATTGGACGTAAGTTATAGGCAAAAATTATATAATGTATTATTTTACAATTTACTGTATTCTCTGATATGAAGAAATTATCGTAAATAAAATATTAACAGAAAACTATTTTGTAATAGATTTAATAATAGGGAAATCTAAAGATTTTGTATTAGTTGGGATTTCTGCAGATAACCTAAAAACATACAATAAAATATACCTAATTTCAAATAGCAATATTTTTAAAAGTTAGCCTCTCAGATACAAAATCACGATATCATAGTATAGACCAGTCGGAATAGTTTTTTTGCGCGAAATGTCGTTTACCCGCAATTTTTTTTCTTAAAATATAGTTTTGGATATCCACAAACATATGCCAACTATCCACACGCGTGACAGGTGGGGAAACACACTTTGAAATTTAAAAACCGTCAATTTCTTGCCATTTTCGCTTTATTTGCAATATAACTCGTAAATGAAGCACTGCTCGAAAATATATCAAGAGATAGAAAAGTTGAGAAGATTGATTTTGAGCATTTTACTATTCTTGACATTTTCCCAGAAAATTCTTCGTTTGTGGAAATGCAATCTGTATGTTATCAGGGATTTACAGTATTTTTTCCAATCTGAGAGTTGAACGTTTTTTAAAAGATAAGTCTTCGTTTTGAAAAATGTGTTTGTGCCACGTTTAGAGATCTTGTAGGTGTATTGGGTTACGGAAAATTACAAATAAGAATATTTATAATTTGCCCTATAAATCGCGAAGTTTAGGGAAAATAATAAATATATTTATTTGTAATTTTCCGTAATACATTTAGATTCTTGGTTTGGCCTGATCCGATGAGTAGTACCCAAGGCATTAGGGAAAACGAGGAGAAACACGTTATTCAAAATTAAAACTTAATTTCCAAATAACGCTCAATCCCTAGATTGGACAAAACATTATTGTAACATTTTAATAACATACAGATTGCATTTCCAGAGAAAATGCCCCCACACAAATAATCGTTGAAAATGCACAGCTTTCGATTATATTGAGAATATAATTCACGTGTCACATGGTACATTTTTGATTAATTTCATTGGTTAAAATACAAAAACAAAAGCGCATAATAGGCTATCAAATCGGTGATAATTTTATCACCGCATATTGACTGTCACTTGTTTTTAATGAATAAAATAGTTTAATGTCAAAGTGACAGAAAGTTTCAATAGACGCGTCGAAATCAGAAAATAGTGCTCTTAAGCAGAAAAATGTTTCAACCAGTAGATCACCGTCGATGGGGAAATGCTAGCGAAGAAGAGATTCGAAAGTTAATTGAGAAAAAAACACCAAAAAATACCAAAATTAATAGATAATCTCAGTGGAACCAGTTCATGGAATTTTGCGCTTCAAGGAGAATCAAAATAACGTAAAACGTTCATTATATTCTCTCACCAAATATAACACGTGTTATGATTAATAATCGGTGATACCACTCGTTAAAACCTATAGAAAATTGAACTCGTGCTTCGCACTCGGTCAATTTTCATCGGTTTTACCTCGGGCTATCACCGATGATAATCATAACACTAGTTATATTATCCCCGAATATAGGTATAACGATTCGCTTTAAGTTGATTACATGTTTTTATTTTCTAAATGTTATATACAGAGTGGACCATTAATAATCGGCCATAGTTCAAAATATGATGATATAACCAAACATGCTTTAGTAAATTGTTGCTGCGGGAAAAGATCTAGGGTGTCAAAATTATATTTTTTCTTCTTTGTTTTGCAATATTTCAACTACCTCTTGACCGATCTTCTCCTAATTTGGTGAGAAAACATTTTTTAAGCTAAGAAACAATAATTTATGTATCACACCACGCTAGCCCGTGGAGGGAGCCCCATGAGCTATACCTGATGATGAATATATTTTTTCTTTTTTTTTTCGAAATGTTGTGGTACTTTTGACTAGAAAATCTCAGGCAGGAAACATTTCTACATAAAAAAGGTACATTTGATAAAACTTGATAATTAGAACCGTTTTCGAGAAAACTGCCGCAAAGGATTTCAAGAATTCTTTGAAAACAAACAAACTAAATTTGAAAAGAACAAATTGTATTTATTGAAAAAAATTAAACAGGTACAAGTTGGTAAAAACTAAAGAGTGACTATGCAAACTCACTGACTTTCTTATGAACTATTTGCTGCAACTTTTTACTTACTTACTTCTATTACACTTTTGACACCCTGTATCTTTTTCCACAGCAACAATTTACTGATAGTCCATGCCAAAGTTGCAAAAACCCCAAAAGTGCAGGGGTAGAGATAAAAAATGACTCCCCTCCGTTTTCGAGGACGGCCAACACGATAGTGATAGTCACGCGGTCCCCTACAACTCTTGGTCTTCACTGCAACGCAGAAAGAGATGTAATTTGTATAATACAAAGTTGGAAAATAAGATAGTAACCAAAAGAATCCCCTAAATGCAAAAAACCACCCCTTTTTTCGATTTTTCGTTGTCAGGCATGCGAGGACTTGTTGGATCGGGTTTCTATTAAGGAATTTGAATATGACCTGTAAAATTTTGCAACCAGACATCCTAACGACTCACGGGGGTTGAAACCACCCCCTCACTCAACGCCGAAACATGCAAAAAACATCCAAACGTGCTGAAAATGTTTTTCCACACGTTTTCAAGGACGGGGAACACGATGGTAATATTAATTAGCCTTCCGCCCCTAACCAACTACCCCCAAATGCATAAAACCACCTTCTTCCCATTTTTCGTTTTCAGTCACGCGAGGACTTGTTAGATTGAATTTTTTTTTTGAAGAAACTCAATATGTCCTGTAAAATTTTGAAACCAGACAGTCTAACGACCCCAGGGGGGTTGAAACCACCCCCTCTCTGATTCCTGAAGTGTCCCTCAAGGAGAAGAAGTTATCTTCCGTTTTCAAGGGTGGAGAACACGATAGTTGCATCAGTTTCTCTCTTAGTCCTTAAAAACTACCGTTGTATGCCCAAAACCATCGGTTTTTCTTATAGTGAGATCACAAGCGCTCAAAGAATCAGGTTTTCTAGGAGAGAAATTTTTTTATTGCAGCTTAAAAGGAGGGCTATGCGCATGTATATATATTTTCGTGTATGTGCACAGTCTACTTTTTTATTATATATTATGTACATGATTTTTTTCACATTATGTGCAACATGATTTTTATTTTCATTCTAGATATGCGTTATATATTACTATTAATAGGTTGTGTACTTTCGGCATATACTTCCCATTTGTTACGTCCTCAGTATTGAGGACCCTTGAGAAATATAGTTAAATGCAATATATATGGGTTAAGGACTAACTGTACACATACGTAAGTAATGAAAAATCCCGATTCAACAAGTCCTCGCATGCCTGATAACGAAAAATGGGTAAAAATGGATGGCATTATGCTGGTTAGAGGTGGGAGGCTAAATAATATCAGCATCGTATATCCGGCCTTGAAAACGTGTAGAAAGCAATTTTCAGCATGTGGATATTTTTTGCATGTTCCGGTATTGAGGGAGGGGGTGGTTTCAACCCCCGTTGATCGTTAGGATTTCTGGTTGCAAAGTTTTACAGGACAAATTGAGTTTCCTCAAAAATAAGCGATCCAACAAGTCCTCGCATGTCTGACAACGAAAAATCCGAGCACCCCCACCTCCGAGCACCCCTGCACTTTTGAGGTTTTACACTTTTTTTGCAAGTTTCGTATGGACTATAAAGCATGTTTGATTTATATCCTCATATTTCGGTCCAAAGAATCTACCCTTAAACTATGGCCTATTATTATTGGTCCACTCTGTATAAGTATAATGATTCAGTTTTTAGCATTATTTACGATGCGTACTATAAAGATTTTCGAGCCGTATCTCAGAAATTATTGATTTTACGGAGATAAAATAAAAAAATGAATAGTATTTCATAATCTATACTACTATATACGTATTTTCCCAGGGAAAGAATGTTATTATTTTCAATAATTATGGAAAAAAATGCCAAATTTTTAAATAGAAATGCTGTCTTATAAGCTAAATATTACATGTAATTAAAAAAGTAATATTAACAGTTAGCAGGAAGGTTCTAAAGAGCCATTGGTTTAGAATAACCTTAACAGTTATAAAAAAGCTATTTTTTTAATAATCACTTCTTTCTGTATTGTTTACAGTAACTTTGTTTGGAATGAAACTCACGTTGCAAGGAATTTAATCAGCTTTAAGCTTTATCAGAAGTGCTTTTCATTTCTAAGATATTTGTGAAAGTAATCTAAAATTGCAAGTTATCTTGTTTTTCGAAAGGTCATATCTCCGTCAGTTTCTATCGCGCAGAGAAAACAAATTGCAATCAATTTCTTATCCTTCGTTTTTGGTATGACCAATTTCTTTAACAGATCTCATAGTTTGGGAAACATTTGCAACAAATCTTTTTTTAGGCCATTCTTCAAAGTGGCGTCCATCTTTTGGGCTATATTTTTTAAGTTGATGCATTAATTTTTCTTATTTTACTAGGCTAATTATTTCTAAAAGTTTAAGAATTTTCTATATATTTCACAGTATCAAAATTTTGAAAGGAATGTCTCATGTTTGAAAAATTCTGATACAGAGCGAGTAGCATTATAAACACCGAGCTGAAACTGATTTACTGTGGATATAGGGAGCATCGGAGTGTACAAATATAAATGTATATTAAATTTTGGTAGTTTTATTTCTATACGGAGATTTTTGATACTGGTGGTGGCGAATTAAGCAATTCTATGCATGCAGATAGAGTTTTATGGGCACTGCATTACGACATTAGCATTTCCCATTTCCTCTACAGCTTTCACATATACATACATGCAATTTAAGATTGCAACGTTAGTTATGCCCGAGTAGCAGTGTGCCGCCAGGGAGGGCATTTTCAATGGCCATCGGGGTGAAAAGTTATTCAACGGGGAGTTTCTCGTACACAGCACGACTTTTAAATAGAGTTCTGCGTTTGGGTCAGAAATAGGCGTCACGTAGGAGGGAACGTAGGGACACATGTTTTGTGACTGGACCTGAATTACACAGTTTCTAATTCAGTTAGGGATTTACCTTTTTGATAATGTTTATTTCTAGAATTCCAAAACGTGTTTCCAGGAAATGTTTTTGTTATTACGCTAAAAATGGACATATAATTGATACACTTATGAATTAGCAGTAATAATTAGAGACATAAATATCAATGTACTTAATAATAAACATAATAATAATATTAGTAATAGTAGTAATAGTAATATTGAAAAATATTATTTTGGATACTTAGAAGACAACTTCAAAGAAATCATACGTTCTTTTCATATACTGTTGATCCAAATCCGATCATGCTGTTACATCAAACAGAAATCTCCCTTAAAAGATATCTTATTAACTTCTTTCGTAGACTCAATATCTAACATTCAATATGAAAAAATAAAAAATAACTATTCTTTATACATACTGTTGATCTAAGTCCGATTATACTAGTATAGTAATAAGAAATCTTTTTTACGAGACATCTCATCAACTATCTCCAAATAAACATTTGTTGCATTTCAAAACCCAAAAGCACAGTGAAAAAGAATACAATATCACTCACCGTATGCATATCTTAATAAATAAAATTTTCCTTCTACTTGCGACTAAATTGAAACATTATTATATCAACAGTAAAAAATATTATTTTCCTTTTTTTTATATTGAGTGTTAATTAACTTTATACAGGTAATATTTAACAGTAGTTAATAAGTAGTATAAAAAAACTATTTTGCAATAATAGTTTGTGTAAGCGGGAATAAAAAATATTATTTTTAAATAATAGAAATACTTATCTACCCCAGTCAAATTAGAACAAATTTCGACGTTTGACGCAAAAAACTGATGAAGTTTTGAAACTTGGCAAATATGTTCCATTAAACATACTAAAAGTCCCCAGTTGAAACTGTTGTACGCGAGCCGCCATCTTGGAAAGATGGCGCTCTGATTCAGTTTTTTGCTTATATATCTCTAACCATTAGCAATATCGAAATTATGTTTATATAACATTTTTTTTCTTATCTATTATTATACGTACCTATCTATTATTATACTCTTTGGAAATATGAAAGCCAAGAGCATATTGCATTTGTTCGACACATTTCGAAAATTGTAAATATTGTTTGTAGAGAAAAAAAATGTCATGTTGTCATAGAATTAGCAACAACTTTTAAAATATCCATCATAGGTTCGTCTGACCGTCTGCGTCTCCGTCCGTCATGTCCCAATTAAGCTAAATAACTTAAAAGAAAAAAGTCAGGTTTTATTGAAATTTGAAGAATAAATTAGTGTTAGCTAGAGGAAGAACCCAACGTTTTTTGAAAAAAAATCGATCAGTAAATAAAAAGTTATGAAAAAAATTCACGTGAAGACTGTTGTAATCCTTGATAAGATTTGTAGGTTTAAATGCCATACATGCAATTTTAATGATCTCCCGATGATACCATCTTGACTGTCGAAACTTTGGCCAGTATACTATGCAGTATTTTTGTGTTTATAGATTTGTATCAAAAGTGTTACAACACCATTCACGTGTATTTTTTCATATTTTTACTGATTGATTTTTCAAAAACACTCGGGTTTTTCCCCTAGCTAACACTAATTTATTCTCCAAATTTCAATAAAACCGAACTTTTCTCTCTTAAGTTATTTAGCTTAAAAGAGACGTGACGGACAGATGAACAGACTGACAGAAAGATCGAGTCATCGCGGACACTTTGAAAGTTGTTGCGAATTCTATGACTAACATAGTGATATCTTATTTTTTTTCTCTACGAGCGATATTTACAATTTCTGAAACGTGTCGATGAAATGAAATATACCCTTTGCTTTCGCATTTTCAAAGAGTATTATACCAGATACGAAAAAAATGCACATAACATTTTTGTAGAGAATTTTATAAACTTCATTTTTTATATGAATATAATTTCGATATCGCTAATGGGCTCATTTAATGAATTTTATTTAGTAGTTGTTACTTCTTGTGGATAAAGTATTATTTAAAATTAAGCAATGTCGAAAATTTCAGATGAATCCGATATGTGGTTCTCGAAATATGCGACTTCTAAAAAGGGAATTGGAAGGGCGGTGCGACCAACATCGTGACGTCAGAGGATAGGAAACGAAACGGTCGCGCAACATATCAATGCTCGTGCATTCCGCTTGAGCACTGCTTGAGATCGTCGAGTCTTTGTGCGACTAGCGGGTTGCTATTCAGTGACGTCATGGTCGAGATTCGACAAGGCGGGTGCGGTCCATGTTTATAATTTTTTTTAGACGATTTACAGGTCTCATAAAATTCTAATTTTTTGCACAGGGTCTTAGAATTTTAAGATCTTTCCGATAATCAAATAAAAAAAAGTGCTAAATAAGCCCAGGGAGAGATATAAGCAAAAAACTAAATCAGAGCGCCATATTTCCAACGGTTAGTATGTTTAATAGTAAACTTTAATGAACATCTCTGCCAAGTTTCAAAACTTCATCAGTTTTTCCCTCCAATTTTCCCTATTCCACTGGAATAATAGGAATAGCTTCAATATCAGTACTCCTACCAAACAGGAATATTCTATGAGCTAGCGACATATGAGCTTACTCACAAAATAAAATATACCTAAAATCTATTTAGATACAGAGGAAACTTTTTACGATTGACTCACTAAGTAATATCGTGAAGAAACATGAGGTTAGGAAGTCAATAACAAGATAGATCAACTCAGTACTAGCAGAAAGTTTTAAATTATTAAATTATTTATGTACAGTGTGACACCCTTAATGCACCCCTGTATTTAATTTATTTTTAAAAGTAGGGATTTGAATTTTGACACAGAAGCAGAACTTTACTAGCTGCATTTCCTAAAGTACTCAACTCAACTCAAATGTCCTCCAAATACTACTGCGACTTCGTGAATAGGCGAGTGAATAGGACAGATTCTCAATATTTTGCGTCGCGAAAAGTTATTCAGAAACTTATTTTAACGCTGGATATCGAGTTTCGAGACAAAATTCAAATTTTGAAATTTTTTTGTCATTTTCACTCGGAATTTTTTTATCAGTTTTCACTAGCAAGCCGTGGAAACAATTAAAATTGTCAATATCAAGGAAAAGGCCACGATAAATTATTTATTTAACAAAATTCGAACAGAAATTTAAAAAAAAATTATCGTATCGTATCGTGTCCTCTACTAGGCCACCTTCAAGTATGATGCATTTTTTAATTCTTTTGCGGTTGTTGGCAAATATCCTGAGTTCTGGTATATTTATTTCACGGAAAGCCTACCTTATTCTCTCATAAAGTTCTTCTCGATTTCGAGGCCTTGATTTGTAGACCTTATTCTTGATAGTAACCCAGAAATAAAAATGTAAAACTGTGATGTCAGGGGAGCAAGGAGGCCACAGTTCAAATGGATTATTTCTGCCAATTCAACACAATGGAAAAATTTTGATTTAACCGCTCCCGAATCTGCAGGGAATTATGCATGGATGCACCCAGGCCTCCCGTATGGGGGGGGGGTCTATTGAACCTTTAGGGGTTCAGGCTTCTGAGGGGCCCGTCCGGCCTAAAGTGAATATTTGTTCTGGATTAGGAGATTATGAGAGAGAGGTAAAAAAAAATCCAGATTTCTTCCCCCCGTTCATCAATTATGAGACTCGGGTAAAAAATGTTTTTCAGATTTCTCCATCAATTTTCATTTTCGATAAAAAAAAAAGAGGCGCTTCATAGATTTTGAGGGGCCAGTCAAGCTCAGTCCCGCAATTTGATGCTGGATGCACCATTTAATTGGATGTATATTTCGCACGTTGGTGGGCAAATTTTCAATAATATCCCAGAACTCATTGTTGAAGAAATTAAGCAATCGTTCAGCGTTTAAGGTGTTGTAAAGAAAAACGGACCGATTATTGTATCACTTAAAATGCTGCACCATACATGAACTTTTTGTGAGATTGGTCTTTGCAATTGATAACCCAATGAGAATTTTCTGTGGGCCAGTACCTGCAATTTTGAGAAGATACCACCGCATTGGTAGTAAACGTAGCCTCATCAGTAAACACAACTTTCCTTAAAAAAATTTTATCGTTTAAAAAATTCATTTTCTTGTGCCCAATGGCAATAATCTAATGGTTTAATTTCGTCACCTTCGCTCGTTGGCTTGAATGGCCTTATTTTGTGATGAACAAGGCACCTTCTAATTTTTTCTCTACCCACACTCAATTTTACAGTTCTTTGACGTAAACTCATTTGGGGATTGGCACGAGTTGAAGCTATGATACCATTATCATCATTATGTCTTTGATTTCGAACTGAACGGCCAATCAGGGGACTTTTCAATGCACTTTCAGTTCGATTAAAATGTGCATTTATGGCTGTTGCAGTTCCATGTTGTACAGAATATCTCTGCGGATGTCTTAGGTTGAATTTTTCCACAACTCCTTTGCTTGTTCGAGCACCATCACCAAGTATTTTAATTATTTCAATTTTTTTTTCTTGAATTCAGATGTGCGGGTGGCATTTTGTTCATGACTTGCTAGTGAAGAAACTGATAAGCTGATAAAAAGTGAGTGAAAATGACAAGAAATTTCAATATTCAAATTTTGTCTCTAAAATCAGTATCCAAGGTTAAAATAAGTTTTTGAGCAACTTTTAGTAGTAACTTTTTTCGATATTTCCTACGCGACTCAAAATATTGAGAATCTGTCTTATTCACGAGGTCGTAGTTGGCTGGTTACACCCGACATTTAAGTTGAGATTCTAAGAATTGCAGCTAGTAAATTTCTACCTCTGTCCCAAAATTCAAACTTCTACTTTTAAAAATGAATTAAATACAGGGTTGCGTTCATCTTAAGTGTGTCACATTGTATAAGCTGAACAAGACTGGACCGAGCACAGTACCTTGTGACACACCATACTGAACTGCTCTTTTGACTTAATATTTTATTTATTTTTATATTTTTCATACTGCCTGTGAGATAAAATTTAAGGTTTATATCAATTTTTTCAAGTGTTTTTAGTAATCTGGTATGGAAGACCCAGTCAAAGTCTTTAGTCGATTCTACAAAGGTTTAACGCTTAGGTTTACTGTCATCAAGATGTTTATACATTTTTTAAACCACACACACAGTGACATCCTGAGCAGATTCGACTTCTCTAATGCCAAACCGATTATCATTTAAGGTATGATAGAGTTATCTAGAAATTTATATATGACTTTCTCTGCAACTTTAGCTAAAGTCGATTTTAATGAAATTGGTCGATAGTTAGAGCACTGAAGGTTATTACGACCTTTATATATAGGCTTAATACAAGCGATCTTAAATGCAGAAGGAAGTCTTCATCAATAATTTTATGAATCAGGTTATAGAGATACGGAGTAATGGAAGTAGCGATTTCCTTTAAAATATTGGATGTTATGTCATCTACTCCAGGAATCTTATTAGATTTTAGTGATTGTGTTATAATCTGTTCACACCTGTATCTGCTAGATATAGTGAGTTTGTTAGGTATTTATGATTTACATTTAAATTATTTAAATCAAGTACCATTATCTTGTTTGCCAGATTTTGTAGCAGATTGAGAAACTAACCAACAAAATTATTTGGGTCGGATCAACTTCACTTCGAATTTCTCCATTGCATTGAAACTGACTTGGTTTATTATATTCCACATTTGTTTTGGGTGTTATTGCGTTTTTCAATAGGGGCTATTCAACAAATACGTTCATTTTTGGGAGAGAGTTCCCGAAAATGCGACAACATGAACTATGAGGGAGGGTATATACAGTGTGTCCCCGGATTGTGTTTGCGATAGGTGTAATATACCAAAAAAAAAAAAATTAGTACGGCTTTCATTTTCTTCAGTCTCGGTCTGCTTGACGTAAAATGAATTTTTACCAAATTTCAGTTAAAATGGGATCTAACTCGCGGAGTTAATCTAAGAAGAAAATAAAAGAAAATAAATAATTGTAGGTAAACTGGTTTTTCTGTTAATTTTGTGAACGTATTTTTTGAATGGCCTCATTATTTTTATATATTTAGTGCTTTTTTAATTGTTCTTTAATTATTTGGTTTACCTAATACGTGTTGGCAGGTTTTAAATATTTTAATAATTCTAAGAAACTAATTTTTAACAAAATAATATATATTAAAAAAATATATATTTCCGGTATCTAACAAAATATTAATTATAAGATAAATTATTGTATTATGCTATTATATCAATAACAATCGAGTGCTAGTTTCTATTGCCGGAAATTTAACTGATATTATTAGGTAATAAGGCTCAATTAACGATGGTGCGATGGTGTAATTTCATAATTTTTTAGCGGCATCTTTTGAAGGCGGTTCAATATTTTTCCAAAAAAATATGTAGATCAGATAAATATTTATATGTTATGTTTCATTTCAAGAATCTCCATCAGTGAGTAAGTTAGTATCATATTTGCTTCTTCTAAGAGAAATCCATTTGCACGCCTATGACTCAAACATGAACAGAGTCTTGTATTTTGGGTCATCTCTTCCCTTATTCCCTTTGACCACCCTTGACGTAATATTTAGTTGGGATTCCAAAAACATGTTCAACGACCGACCATAACTCATTTAAAATACCATCAAATCCATGTTGTTTTTGACATTTTTAATAGTTGTTTGCGTTAAATGCTCGTACGCTAAGATGAATTACCAAATTATAAAGAGCTAAAATTGTCCCAGGACAAATAAAATTTGTGTATTCTCTTGACCACCCATGTTGACATTTGAGGAGGCAATTTCATGCAAATTTAGTATTTTGTTTTCATACATCTGTCAGTATTGGACAAATTTCATTTTATTTATTTACTACGGAAACATGGAATTGAAAACATTATCTGAAGTGGGTAAAATGGGTGGGTGTCTATCTGATGAATTATTAGATCTGAACAGTTGAATGAAAGAGGAAGTGGATAAGTGTTATTCCTATTTCAGTATAGGCAAGAAATTGAGATCATTTACAATATACATTTTCGAATGAGTTCTATTCTCAATATTTTTGCTATTTATTTCGAAAGATAGAAAAGTTTCCCGAATGTTTCCCATTCTTGCAAATTTTCATATTTTACCAACACAACCTTAAAAAGAAACATATTTTCTACTCTTTCTAAAGTTTGACCTTCATATTAACTTTTGTTAATAAACATGTAGTGATAACATGGTAAAGAATTGAAACCAATTCATTGTTCGGTTTTTGAGTTAGAGCGAGTTAAACGAAAATAATAATAATTTCATTTATCCAACAGATATCGAAAACGAGACAAGACAAAAAGGCCGCGAAAACTTGTGACGGTGTTAAATAATTACGTCGTGTTTTTGTAAGTATTGTAGTTTTTATATTTCTTTCATATATTTTTGCCAAAGTACTGATTATTAAAATTGTACTATAATTTGGAACAGTTGTTTTAACACCATTTTTATATAATGGTTCAATAAGGGCTTTTTTAAATATATCTGGAATAATATCTGTCTTCATGGACAGGTTCATTAAAAAAGTTACCGGTGCCAAAAGAAATAGCTGACTATATTTCGGCACCGGTAACTTTTTTAACGAACCTCTCCATGAAGGCAGGCATTTTTCCAGATATATTTAAAAAAGCACTTATTAAACCATTGTATGAAAATAGCGTTAAAACAGATGTATCGAATTATAGACCAATTTCATTAATTACTCTGCCAAAAATATATGAAAAAATATTAAAAACTAGAATCGCGTCATACTTATACAAAAATATGACATACTTTCAAAAAATCAATTTGGGTTCAGAGAACTCAGGATGCGATGGCTAATTTGACAGCCAAAATATATAAATCTTTAGATGAGGGTAAAAAATAGTTATGGATATTTGTCGACTTAGCCAAAGCATTTGATACTATAAGCCATAGTAAACTGCTGGACGTATCGGAAAATATTGGATTTCGTGGAATTTCGCTAAAACTTATAGAAAGTTATTTGAATAATAGAAAACAGTACGTGAATGTCAATAATGCTATTAGTTCTGAACATATCATTAAATATGGAGTACCACAAAGGAACAATTCTGGGCCCAATATTATTCAACATTTACATTAATGATCTACTTAACGTCTGCGCTAATGGTGAAGTGTTTCGCAGACGACAGCGCAGTTTTCTACGAAGATAAGAGTTGGTCACTGTTAAAAAATAAAGTTGAGAAAGATTTTAAAAATATTACAACCTGGTTGAACAGTAGACTACTAACCATAAATTTGACATTTTTTATGCCTTTTGGACGCTATGCAGATTCACTACCATACTTCACTTCACTTTATTACAAACTAAATAATAAAAATATACAAACAAAAAGTGTAAATAATATTACATATCTAGGCATAATAAATGATTCGCATTTGAGATGGAACCATCTCATAGACCATGTTGTAAAAAAAATTAGATTCATGCTAAACACATTTAAAGTATATAAAGAAATTTTCGACGTCAATCAATTAAAAATTCTATAGTTTGTTCTAGTACAAACATATATAACATATGAAATTACGGCATGGGGTGGAGCATCTAATCTAAAATTTATTTGAAAAAGTTAGAGTGCATCCAAAAATGGATTCTAAAAATAATATTTGGAGAAAACATTTTCTATCTTACTGATATGCTCTTCAAAGAAACACAAATATTTGATACGAGACAGTTATTAAAAAAAAATCCTCCTTCAAAAAAAATCCTCCCAATAAAAAGAATTGATCAGAGATGTTTGTTTTACTTACCTTCTGTGGGTTTGCCATTTATTTACCCAGGTATTTATATGAAAGTATCTTTGCGTACTGCCATAAAACCAATTAGTAACTTATTTGATTGCTTATTCTTCTTATATTTATTTATATTGTACTATACATTTTTATAGTATGTATATATTGTTAATTATATACACTCTTGAATTGTTATATTTTAGACACATAATATGTGAGGCGGAAAGCAAAAAGAGACCTCTTGTCGGCAATTTCCGATTTTTAGTTATTAATATTAAATGAGTTAAGCTCTAATTCTGAACGATTTGATGCAAAAATCATGTCTCTATGATTTTTTTTGTTTAAGTTACTAGTGCGTTTATGAAGAGGGACCTTTTCCAGGGCTGAACAATACTGAACATTGACTGCTTTATCGATTATTTTAAGTGTTTCATTCAATTATATCGGTTTTGTAATCGATTACAACTTGTAAAGGACAAAATCCGAAAATCGATCATATTGACCCAAACCACTAATTTCAACTGTACTGAAAAATTAACATCGCCGACAAGAGGTCCCTTTTTGCTTTCCGCCTCACATATATAGATTTCTTAGTTTCTCTAATGAAAATGATGTTTTATAATATAATATGGCAATATTCTGTAGACTATAATTCTTTGGGAAATAAATTAATATTATTATTATTTACAGGTCGTTTTCACGGTTGTGATGGTTCTTTTATGCAAGAGAGAAGAAATGCATCTTGTTCTGTCATGTATTTAGGATTATTATTATTATTAAACTACTTGATGTATTATTATGAAATTCAATCGGATAAGAGCGAATAGTTAATAGATTGCGAGTCCTTCCGTATGCACGTACGTACAGACCAACCGATGGAGACTTATGGCAATAGCAATTTTAGAACCGAATGAAAATTCAAATCAATCAAAAAATGGTGGCAATTTTTAGAATACCGTCATCCCTTTTCAAAAAGCTATGAATAAAATCGATTTTCTGCAGAATTAAGAAAGTAAAAATACTTATTTTTACTGGTGAAACTGAGTACTAGCGGTCTGGGAGAGAATAGAGCACATACCCAGCGGGTTGTGAAATTATGATTGTAGGCAGAGCAAATGCAAACAGAATAGTTGAGTGTGAGGTAGTAAAATGACAATATCGGCAACTGTGAAAAAATATGAGCGGCAGAGAATGCAGATGGCAGTATCAGAAAACGCACAAAAATCAGACTTACTGATACCCTAGTTTTCACCTTTGAGATTTGGGAGATTGGGGAGGCAGATAGGTCTATTGATGTTTTCGAGAGATGAATTCCTTGGACCTCCAAACCATTGGTCTGATGTCTTTTACATTATATATACCAATTGTTTTAAGTTTATTTTTCATGTGTTGCCTCATACATTTTTTAAATAAACCATCCTGCGGAAGGATATTGTGTACTTTATTTTCTTTTTAATCCAATCGGGACACACCCCGTCCGAACCTTCAACTGTCACGTCGATTCGCACCGTGGATGTCTTACTAGCTCTGAACGGATGCTTGGGGAGGACAATATGTATATAATTTAAAATAAATTGCTTTTGATTTGTTTTGATTCGGGCTGATGTCACCAAGGAACCAATGGGAAAGCACTATGGTCTGATGGGGTTATATCAGACAACCGTGATACATGACACGATGCTGTCAGATGTGCCATACAGCAAAGGGAGACCAATTAGACTGATGTGTATTGTGTAGGTCACTAGCCGTCTGTCAAGGCATTATGAATAAGAAAATAGCTTATTTACGTGCTTTGTTAGTTTTTTCTGCTTTGGTTTCTAGAAAGCAAAATTGAATATTATTATAATGTAGTTGTGTCCATTCTTCAGTCAAAAAAAGTAAACTTAAGACAAGTTTTCTTGATATTCTCGACAACGTGATATTAGGTTTTCTTAATTTTTAATTTTACATTTTAAAAATGATATCTAATAAACGGATAATAATATTAACAGACACTGTGTGCTACAAAGAAATTTAAATCGAAGTTGACGCCACTCGGATTTATTTTACATATTCTTGGATGGATATAGAACCAATTTGCACGATATTTAAAATCATTCACCGCAGAAATTTTTTTACAAGTATTTTACTTTTTTTGTTTAATGACACAGCCACACAAAAAAAAGTGGTCTGGCCTGAGGACCAAATCAGTGTATCCTTATGTATTTGGACCCCTTGAAAGTGAATCCGAAGTCATAATTGTCAGATTGGCTCTTTTTTTCACCCCCCAACCCCAAAAAAACACCCCCTCCCCAAAAATGGTCTGTCCGGCGGACCATATCAATGTATCCTTATGTATTTTGACCTTCTGAAATAGAATCCGAAGTCAGAATTGTCAAATTCGCTCGATTTTCACCCCTAACCCCCCAACCCCAAAAAACACCCACAAACCAAAAAAAAGTGGTCTGGCCTGCGGACCAGATCAGTGTATCCTTATGTATTTGGATGAGCTAAAACCGAATCCGAAGTTAGAACTGTCAGATTGGCTCGTCTTTCACCCCCGACCCCAGAAAAACACCCTCCAAAAAATGGTCTGTCCGGTGAACCATACCAGTGTATCTTTATGTATTTGGTAAGTATACACTGGTTTAAAAAACTGAAAAATGAGCCAATCTGACAATTCTGACTTCGGATTCGGTTTCAGCGGGCCCAAATACATAAGGATGCACTGGTCCGGTCAGCAGGCTAGACCACTTTTTGTTTGTTTTGGGGGTGTTTTTTAGGATTAGGAGTGAAAAACGAGCGAATCTGTCAATTCTGATTTTTGGATTCTCTTTCAGAGGGTCAAAATACATAAGTATACACTGGTATGGTCCGCCGGACAGACTATTTTTTGGGGGGGTGTTTCTTTGGATGTAGGGGTGAAAAACGAGCCAATCTGATAATTCTTACTTAGGTTTCAGAGAGTCCAGATACATAAGGATACACAGGTCTGGTCCGCAAGCCAGACAACTTTTTTTTTGTGTGGCTGTCTCATTAAACAAAAAAAATAAAATACTTGTAAAAAAAATTTCTGCGATGAATGGTTTTAAATATCGTGGAAACTGGTTCTATATGCATCGAAGACTGTGTAAAAATAAAAAAAATCCGAGAGGCATCAACTTTGATTTAAATTTCGTTGTAGCACACCGGGCAGAAATCTATGTCAATAAATTAATATTTATGGTAGTAAATAATATGTGTATTTATATGCTATGAATTTATTTCGATGAGGTATTTAAAAGGTGAAGAATTTTGAAAAATTCGCATACCTCAATAGTAGCGCCTTGTCAATAAATTCTTGGTCCACTTATACGGTTTGTATTTTATTATAAGTGATACCAAAAAACTGATATTAGTGTCAGCAGTGAGCAACCTCAGTTTTATAATAGATAGTCTCTCTGTCGCAATAAATTAAAGGTATAAATTTAAACCGCATTGCATTCGGACAGGTAAATAAGGAAAACATTAATTTCTGAGGTTTAGAGCTGTTAGGTACCTAATATAGGCTAGAGGGGAGACTGGTGCAAGTTCTTATGAACTGGTTTGTTTAAAAATTATGTACATTGATGATTATATTCAAATATTTTTTTTGTTTATAGTGAACTCACAAATGAGATACAATAAGTATATTTGCTAAGTAAAAATGATAATTGTCCAGTAAAACTAATAAAGATTCAGCAAAATAATTAGTACATGGCTAAAAAAGCCAAAAAGCTGCATTTTTTATTGGAATGTGCCACTTTCTGTGGTCACAGTTGATGCCAAAGGTAACTTTACAGATAAGGAGCCACTTGAAAATCCGTGTAGAACACCAAAATGGCGGCCATTAAAGATGGCCACCATTAGCCACCCTAATTTTTTTTGTATCTCAGCTCCTAATTAATAATTATAATGGTCCGATTTCGATTTTTTGTTTAAAAGCTCTTGTGAAGAGAACACTTTTTTGTCTCTAAACATTTATCTCTACACGCGTTTTGCGCAATTTTCAAAAAACAAATATTTTTTAATTTTCACGGACTTTTGGAGAATATTGTGATACGGAATTCAAAAACAGAATTTTGAATGATCCTGAGAAGTTCCACGCAAACAGAATACACATTTCTTGGGATACTTATTCAAAAAATTGCCTGAAGAAACGTGTGAGAGATAAGAGAGGCGTTGGTTTTCGTCGCCAAGTAGCACAAGGAAATATGCTACCTAAAAATTGGAATGACTTCCTCTGCTGGGATCAGAATAAGACAGAAATCTTCAAATTACTTGGAGAACATGCATTTTTGAAGTTTGATTGGGCTCACATCAGTACTGAGATTCATGGCATCATTCGTTCATCTCGGCCGGATGAAACTTCAATTGATGGAGCACAATGCAGGCAACAGGAAGAAGCAGACGGCAGGATTTTTCTTCACGCTAAAGACAGTCTTGAACATGGAGCAAAAAGAAATAATTATTTGCACAGTAGATACTGATGTAGTTGTTTTGGCAATCTCTTTCTTTTACATTCTCAAAACTGCGGGACTTCAGGAGATGTGGATTCTCTTTGATGCTGGAAAGGGTCAGACATACTTGAGCATTAATGCCATGTTTGAAAGTATGTGTGAACATAAAGCTGTTGCCTTGAGAGGATTCCATGCATTCACTGGATCAGACGTAACGACGGTCTGGTCTTCTCTTCCTTCTATTATGGCAGTTTGCAGAGAATTGGTTAAGTGTAGTTACTCCGGATGCCGTACACGATGCTCCTGTTCAAAGGCCAAGGTTCCATGCACGCTACTTTGCACGAACTGCACTAGGAGGTCGACAATGCAGCAATAAATACAATAAAAAGTAGTAGAGTTTTAAATTTGTTTCACAATTTCAAGATCATAATATTGCCTTGTTGATCCAATGCCTTAATATAATAATAATATATAATTACTTTATTCCAAGGATGAATTGGAAGATGATTGCGTAATCTAGAGTCATAAGAGCTGTATAGAAGCAGTTCATTTAGATGAGTATTTCTTAGTATTTAGTCGTTTCTTGTTTGTAAAAATTTGTTTCCTTAATGTAATAAATGTTTTCAAAATAATTAAAATCACTGTTGTTTATGAAGGCAAGTCTTTCTTAATATATACGGAACCCCATATACATAAACCCTTTTTTGTGCGCAAAGAAAGGGATATTGAGCACAATTAAAAACTTACTTATCAATGAAATTCGTGAGAAAAATGAAATTTTCAGGTTTTTAAAAATTGCGCAGAACTCTCAAGGTGCAGAGATAAATGTATAGGGACAAAAAAGTGTCATCTTCCCAAGAACTTTCGAACAAAAAAAAAAAATCGAAATCGGACCATTAGGAGTTGAGATACAAAAAAATTTATTGCGGCTAATGGTGTTCTACACGAATTTTTAAGTAGCTCCCTATCTGAAAAGTTACCTTTTGACATCAACTATGACCACATAAAGTGGCACGTCCAACCAAAAAGTGCAGCTTTCTTTGTTGTACCCCACGTACTAAATAGATGTTAAGTAAAATAATAAATGCTCAGTAAAAATGGTAAACGCTTAGTAACAATTTTAAATCCATAGTAACAAGATAGGGTCCAGTAAAATAATAAATATTCAATGGTGAAAGTAAAACAACGTTATGCGATCGGTAAAATATGTTCAGTTAAATAATACATGTTTAGTACCTCCGATTAAAGAACTTATATCTAGATACATAATAGCATTGATTTATTTGTCGCTGAAAGACTCACAATCTAAGGCACTTCTTCCCATAAGTTGCTGATTGGCCCATCGGCGTATTCGCGGCCGCTCGTGCACGATCGGCTTCAGTTCGATTATCATAATCACAGTTGACAGTTCGGCCATTAATGTCAATAAATATTTTTCGTGTTCTTCGACCAAAAACTGGTGAAAAAGTAATTTTATTTTAAGTTGTGATTTGCTTAATACCTAAATAATATTCTCTATTCATATTTACACAGTTTAGTGACAATATATTTTGTACAAATAAATAGTGTAGTGCTGTGCCGTTTGCAGAAAGCAGTTTAGAAAAGAAGAAAATCGATCGTTCCATAGTCGTAACATGATGAAGTTCAGTTTACAGTTATAAAGTAAATAGCAATTAAATTTTGATATCCTTTCAATATATATTTATCTTACTGTTTTATCTTACTGTAATATCGTATGCCTACATCACGTTATATAAAGAGCCGGTAATGCAGGAATTGCAATAATTCATTTTAATGAAAATATTTACCATTCTACACATTTTCTACACACACAACGCCACTGTTGCCTATGGGATGTGATGTTCATCTATCCATTTTAATGGACATATAATGTGACTATGTTAGGAGCAAACAAGGTATATAGTGAAAAGATAGCCTGTTATGTATCTAGATATAAGTTCTTTAATCGGAGTTTAGTACAAATCTTAGACGAATAGTACAACCAATAATTATTCATTAAACAGTGGATATTTTTATAAAAAATTATAAATGTTCGGTAAAAATAACAATTCTTTAGTTGAAACAATGAATGTTTAGTAAAATAATATATATTCATTACAAAGCTAATAAATGGTCAGTACATTAATAAATGGTCAATAAAGCGATAGTACGTACTTACATGCTCGCCAAATGGCATTGCAAACCTGAATTCTGTAGAATGTATAAAATTATAAAAATTAAATGTAAAGACAACTTTTTAAAAACAAGATTTTATTATTATCTACGTGTACTAAAACGAAAACAATAAGTTATGTTGAATTAATCGTCTTAAAAGCTTGTCGCGCGCGAGAATTTCATATAGGCGTTAATTTTGTTTGACAGAGATTGTAAGTACCTAAGTAAGTATATTTTTTTTTCTATTCAAGCCACAAGCTTTTAAGACAATTAATTCAACATTTTTTTTTTCGTGTTAGTACACCTAAATAATAATAAAAGCTTGTTTTTAAAAAGTTTTTGTTTCATTTAGTTTTATTTCGGAATCTTTAATTACGTTTTAATTAGTTTTACCTACGATCACTACTGTAAATAGTAAAAAACACACTACCTGCCATCTATGTAAGTTGAACTTTACATATTGTAAACAAATCGCACTGTAAACAAATCGCACGGTAAACAAAACACACGGGACACGCAGGGTGGCTTATATCGCTGACGCGGGGTTTAAAAAAATAAATGCGCCTACGTAATTTTCAAACGCTGTCAAAACTGACATAATATTTGTTGAATAATATTGTTGACAAGTAAACTAAATCCAGATTTTACTAAATAAATATGATCGTAGGTAAAGTATAGTACATAATTCGAGTTGTAAAGCAATTACGCACTCATGGAAATACGCACTCGCCGCTACGCGGCATCGTGCTTAACTTTTCCATTCGTGCGTAATATGCTTCTTACAACACTCATTACGTAATATAGTATTATATTCATTGCGTGGTCCTTACATAAAATTAAAAGTACCGGATCCTCCGGCATTTCTTAGAATACACGTCTGAGTGAATACACTATTCGATCAAATTATAGTGTTAAAACTAAAAAACACACTTTTATGCACGTGTATGCAAAATTTCAGCTGAACGTCGTTGTGGTTCAAAATTGACTTGCAAGAACAAACTAACTTACTAACATGCATATAAAGCAAGTGAAGAAAGCTTGTAAAAATAGAAGACAAATTGGGGAAAAAAGGTAAATCAGATGCGATAGAAAGGTTTATGTGTATCATGAATTAACAAAAATAATCGTATTTTATTTTTATTAGGCAAATAGGAATAAAATACTGTATATCTGACATTTTTTTATTACGCATTTCGTATTGTACAAAATTTATTAAAACACTGTGCATGAATTACTTGTCATTTTCACTTTTTACTTTGCAAAATTCTGACAACTACTGCTTATTTATAATTTGTTACTAACCTAACATTATTTACTTTCATTTTAAAAATTGGTTTGACAAATATTTTATTGAGTTTACTTTTCCAATCTTTCCTTTTCCAATCTTTGTACTCATTGAAAGATTGTTTAATTCTCTTTACACAATATATAAATATAAAACATAGAGTTTAAAATAGATGTAAATTTGATGCCCAATAAAACTTCGAAATAAAATTGGAAAATTGGCTAAGGAGATGCAGAAACTAATATAGGGGGTTCCTTAATAACGTGCTAATATTTCAGAGTGTGATTCCTTATTAGGTAATTTTATGAAGAAAAGTTCATATGTCGATAACGGCTTGCATTTTTTGCTACAGGGTGTTGAATTTTTTTTTTAATTGGTTATTTTTTAATATCTCAGGAAGTACTTTAGATATTGTTTTCAACTTTGATATGTGTAAATATGATATAAAGCTACATAGTTTAGTTAGAAAAGTTATTTTATCCCTCCACCAGTGACCAAACATGTCCTCTGATATTTTTACCAAAAAAGTGGTACGCCAATGATATTTTTCATGTGGATATTTTTTCTGATTAGCCTGGTCAATGCTACATGAAAACGGTCTCTTCCGTTTGTCTCGTCAACAATTAAATTCAAATTAAAACTAATTACATAGACACAAAATAAAAAAAATGATCTGTTCCTGGAACTCCGTTGGGTGAGTCCTGTGTATTTGGACGTGCTGAATACGAATCAAGTGTCCGTTTAGCTCCATCACTGACTATTTTTTGTAAATGGCGAGAATAACCTAAAAAGTCATAATTTAGGTTATCTTCGCGATTTACTTAAAGGACCCCGGAACAAAACCGATGAAAATGTTGATTCGGTGAAATCGCTTGAAATTTTGGTATTTTGTAGTTCAAGTCATGCTGATCAAAAGTTCTCATTACATCGAGTCAATCCTATGGACAGTTTTTGAGATACAGCTTGTCAAAGTTAGGTAATTTGCGTCACTTTAGACATTCAAAAACTTTTTACTCCTAAACTATTAACTTTAACAAAAAATTGCAAGGGTCGAAATATTTTTTTTCTAGTCCAATATAGCTCAAGAATCTTTTTGAGAATTTTTTTATCAATTTTTAGGTTAGGTAAAATATATATGTCATATTTCGGCATGCTTCGGTGGGATTGGCTGAAACTTTGCTATTTTGTAGTTAAAGTCATGCTGATCAAAAATTCCTATTGCACTGAATCTATCCTATGAGTGGTTTTCGCTCCAGGAGTGCCTGAAGGTCTTAACAGCGAGGTAACGGGTAATCTATACGTAGGTACACTTGCTTTCAAAACTTTCGCGTACACATTCAAAATTAAGTAACAACGATTTTGCAAAATTTTAGCTGTGTGAACGGATAATTTTGAGATTAGGTTAAAGATGACATTGACATTTAATTAAAATTTAATTAAAACGAACATAAAAATAAATACAACTATACTAAAACTCGTAGAACAGTGCTTTTATCTAGTCCATAACGAATAGCAACCTTTTTTATGGACCACCTCTCTTCTAATTTAGAAAGCATCAAAACTTTGTCTTGCTCTGTCAGTCGAGGCATTTTGACTTTTTAAAATTTCAAATGTCACAATTCGTTAATTACAACCCTGATTTAATACAGCGAAAAATAGGTGTACGCGAAAGTTTTGAAAGCAAGTGTACGTGTTTATGAATGGCTTCCAGCGTGTCTGTGTACGTGCGTGCGTGTGTGTGTTTTTTTTTATCAAGGAACCTGCTCTTACTGGCACTTTGTTTCTTATGAGAACGTTCTCATTGCCAACCAGGGTGATCGCATTTTTTTGGTTTCACTTTCTATCTGTTTATTTTTACTTTTTGTTGTTTTTTAATATTTTTTTTAGTTTTTAAATATTGAGAACATCTATAGGATTTTCAGAAACAAGAGCTCTGTTTCCAGCATCATGTATCGTTCGAAGAAGAATCATTGATGGACATTTTATGTGATTTTCATGCCGTGCGTACCCCAAAATCCATAATACGCTTGTGTTCTCAGCGGTTCCGCATCAAACTCATTAGAACGATTTTTCTCACAAACGGTCCGTCCTACGACTAAAATGAAAGAGGACATGTTTTGTGTATTTTTAATTAGTGAATGACATTCTAGTACCAAAGTGGAAAAAAAAAAATAAAAGACATAAGAAATTAATGCAAAATATCGACAGCCCCTTTCAATATCACCCACTTACGGTAAAAAATATTTTTAAAAAATAATGTAAGAATAAGCTTGTATTATTGTTCAATATGCGTATAAAGTCGCGTCTCTGTAAATCAAAAGGTTTCTGAAATATGAAATAATAATCAATTTTTGGATGCCATTTTCAAAGGGTCGTAGCTCAAGTTATTTGCGAACATACTTTTACATGTAGAATCTGCACCAGAAATTTGTCATCGATATTTCCGGAGAACCCTGTATACATACTGGCACATACATACACACAAACGCATGCACGCAGTACACAAACACGCTGGGAAATTACCCGTTACCTCGTTGTTAAGACCTTCAGGCACTCCTGGAGCGAAAACCACTCATAGGATAGACTCAGTGTAATGGGCATTTTTGATCAGCATGACTTTAACTACAAAGTTAATAGCAAAGTTTCAGCCAATCCTACCGAAGCATGTGAGAATATGACATATATATATTTTACCTAACCTAAAAATTGATAAAAAAATTCTGAAAAAAAATTCTTGAGCTTTATTGGACTTGAACAAAAATATTTCGACCCTTGCAACTTTTTGCTAAAGTTAATAGTTTAAGAGTAAACAGTTCTTGAATGTCTAAAATGATGCAAATTACCTAATTCTGACAAGCTGTATCTCAAAAACTGTCCATAGGATTGGTTCGATGTGATAAGAACTTTTGATCAGCATGACTTGAACTACAAATTATCAAAATTTCAGCCGATTCCACCGAATCAACATTTTCATGGGTTTTGTTATGGGGTCCTTTAGTGGGTGATTCGTATTCAACATGTCGAAATACATAAAAGTTGCCTAAGGGAGTTCCAGAAACAGCTCATTTTACACTTTTTTTGTGTGTGTCTGTGTAATAGATTTGCATACGCGGTTTTCTAGAAAATGGCGGAGGATCCGGTGATATTAATATATTATTATACAGGCACGCACAAACAAAAAATGGTCTGTTTCTGAGACTCCATTAGGCATCCCCTATGTATTTCGACGAGCTGAATACGAATCGGGTGTCTGTTTAGCTCCGTCACCCACCTATTTTCAGTAAATCCCGAAAATAACCTGGATAATGAGTTTGTTTTGGATTATTTTCGCGATTTACAAAAAAATAAGGGCCGATGGAGCTAAACGAACACTTGATCTCGTGCTCAGTACATCGAAATACATACGGGTCACCCAATGGAGTACCAGGAGCAGACAACTTTTTTATTTTGTGTGCCACAGTAATAATTAACATCGATAATGATAAATTTTGTTTTATAAAAATTGTTGGAAATAGACCTCCTTCATTTAATAAGCATGCATCCATGCATCCCCCTGCCGCATCGAATTGCGCACTCGTTTAAATATTCCTGTCGTATTTTGTATTGTTTCACACGAGGCAACTATTCGCTCTCTTGAATCTTCTAAGGTGTTACTGGGAGTTCTATACACCAGGATTTTAAGAAATCCAAACCATTGAGGTCGAGGATTTTCCTGGCCATTGCTGAAGACCTCAGCAACGATTAAGGTAAACCACAAGTAAATGGTTGCGAACAATTACACTGAAATGAACAGAAGCTCCATCGTGCGTGTACCACATTTGATTCCTTAACGCAATTGGTACATCTTCAAGCAACACAGGTAGTTCTTCATGGAAAAAATGCAGGTAAGATTGTCCATAAAGGCGTCTTGGCAGAAAAGGGGCCTATAAGATTATCACCAATAATTCCTATCCATATATTAACCGAAAATTGCTCTTGGAAATGGGTTTCGGTATTGGCATGGGGGTTTTCGTCCGCCCACACATGATTATTATGGAAATTTTGAATAGCATTCCTAGAAAAATTTGCTTCGTCTGTGAACATGATTTGTCACTTAAACTGCGTATTCAGTGTAACATTTTGAGGTACCACTTACAGAAGTTCACCCGCTGTGGAAAATCTCTGAGAACTAATGCCTGTACTCTTAGAATATGGCATGGATACAACAAAAAATCAACCAAAAGTCGCCAAACAATTTGATGACTAGTGACTAAGAGGATAAATAGTGAGTCTGGAGGGAAAATATATAATTATGAACGCATACACAGACACCACACATAGCCGCTGAATCCCCCACATGAATTTTTCCATGTCTTTACTGTATTGTATCTATTACAGATACACCTATCCACATTTCAGCTATATCCATTGAATTCCTTATACATTTGTTAATGTATTGGAAAAGTTCCAGAATTTATATTCAAAACAATCAAAGATATTTTCATAGTTATAAGGAAAAGATCGTGACAATCACAATATGATTAATCATATTTTTGAAAAAATGCATAAAAGTAAACGAGTTTGTGTTTGAACATTCGAAAAGTATACATTTTTTCCGTGATATTTTATTTTTTCCAATGGTCAAGTTCTCGGCAAGTTACAGCCTCCAATATATATATTTATCAAGAAAATCATCAGACAATTAAATTAAAATGATTTAAGATGTACTTTTTTTTGAATCCACGTTACTACAGCTTAATAAACCATAATAATCATGAATTGTACATACTTTTTAACAGTTCTCAATGGAGAAAGAATTTTTTTGAAGGGCTTTTGTTTTTTTATATATTTTTTATTGCGACGATTGAGTTCGAGTGATAATATATATAAGTATATTTTTCCCATCCATCCTTTGCTTGTTTTGTTTAAAACAAAAAAGCATCAGAAAGCTACAATTTCCATCTTTTAAATGAACCAACACTCATGCAGATTGAACAAATTCTGATTTAGTGACATGTAATTCAATGCGTTGGTGTCACAGTCATGCGTATTCAAGCGCGCGCACGCATGTATCTCGCTTCGAGTTATAACGTTACACTTGAAAACTGTGGCTTTAGCGGTAAATTTTGTTAGCACATTTTTTGTTCATAAATACGTGATCTATCCATCTGTATTTTTTGATTTTTCCTAGCTTGACTTAATTTCAAAATTTTGAAAAAATGGATGAAAATTTTTTTTTCTACAACTGTCAAAAAAGGCTAGGTTTGCGCATTAATGTCAGTGTCTAAAATGAGTCATTTTTTCATTGACATTATTTTTTTTGCGTTACCATGACACCGTGCGCAAAATATTTTGCGCATTAGGATGCAAAATATTTTGCACATCACATACTATTATTGCCTACTGTTTATAATTTTAAATGTATCCACGAGAATTAAACAAACATCTAATTCAAAAATATTTATTGTTTTATCAAATAAATCAACTGAAAGTAGAATTTTTTAAATTATTTTATTTTAAAAACAGTATGATTTTTTAACTAATGGTTTTAGTTTAATCAAATGAACGTTGTAGAAAAAATATTGTTTGCATCTCGAGTGCAAAATTCTTTGGTTATCTCGAACAATTTTTTGACTCGGCTGCGCCTCGTCAAAAAACTTTCGTTCTCGATAGTATTTTGCAACCTAGATACAAAAATAACTATTTTTCACTTTTTTTATGTTCTGCATCCGAGCGAAATGTAAACTTTCCAGAATATTATTCTACACACTTTCACGAACTCATTAAAAAAAACCGCTGCCTAAGGAATCACCACTTCCACATCCAGATTTCCTATCTAAATATCTTACAACGAAAATACTAAAATGCACTCCACTAAGTGGAGATAATTGTTTATGGAACTTTAATGGTATAGTATTTGAAATCGTGTACCAGAAAAACCCATAAAATGATGCCCATCAGTAGTAGGGGTGGTGGTGGTGGTGGTGGGAGTGAATGAAGTGAAAAAAATTCTTGATGACTGGTTCTTGTACACACACTAAATCACAATATTTTTTCACCCCCTTTAATAATGGGGTGGTAATAGAGGTGGCTATTGCCAAAAATGTTTTTGAGAACTTAGGTCCTCTTATATTTACTAAATACCAATTTTATGCACTCTTAATTGCTTGACTTACCTATTTATCTCAATTTACCCTTCAACTCTACAACGGAATAAGATCAATATATAATCTAGTTCCAGATCTCGTTAAAATACATACGTGTGCCATATTTAAGTCAATATTTTAAACGGTTCCAGAGTAATCGTGAGCACCAAACAGATACCAGACTAACAGACAGACCGACGCGACAGACAAATTTATTTTATTCAAACTTAACATATTGACGTTTCATGACATTCTAAGTCTATTTGTACAATGAAAATTTTCAAAAATTTTTCTTGCGTTAGTATCTTCAACTGGATGTGCAAGTAATACGCAGAAAATAGCATGACAAAGGTATAAAACATCATTCTGTGCCGTGGACTACACGAGAGAAGTAAAGCCTCTACTTCAAGCATTTTTTTCAATGAAACCTACTATGCATCCATATTACTCGAGGTAACTCACTGTGTACCTAATTTACTAGAGGAAAGCCACTACGCATTCATACTTCTTGAAGAAATCCAGTGCGCATCCATTTTACTTGAGGAAACCCACTGCGCATCTATACTACTCGTGGTAACCTACTGCGCATCAATGGTACTCAAGAAAAGCCACTGCGCATCCACAACATTCGGGGAAACCTACTGCGCATCCATACTACTTGAAATAACCCACTGTACATCCATTTTACTCAAGGAAACCCACTGCGCATCCATATCACTTGAGGTAACCTAGTGCGCATCTATACTACTCGTGGTAACCTACTGTGCATCAATGGTACTCAAGAAAAGCCACTGCGCATCCATAGTACTCGGGGAAACCTACTGCGCATCCATACTACTTGATATAACCCACTTCGCATCCATTTGACTCGAGGAAACCCACTGCGCATACATACTACTTGAAGTAATCTACTGCGCATCTATGGTACTCTAGAAAAGCCACTGTGCATCCAAAATACTCGAGGAAACCTACTGTGCATCCAAACTACTAGAGGCAAGCTACTGCGCATCGATGGTACTCGAGGAAAGCCACTGCGCATCCATGCTACTCGAAGGAACTTTAATAACTATAGTACTCCAGAAAAGCCACTGCGCATCCAAAATACTCGAGGAAACTTACTGCGCATCCATACTACTAGAGGTAACCTACTGCGCATAAATGGGACTCGAGGAAAGCCACTGCGCATCCAAAATACTCGAGGAAACTTACTGCGCATCCATACTACTAGAGGTAACCTACTGCGTATCGATGGTACTCGAGGAAAGCCACTGCACATCCATACTACTCGAAGAAACTTTAATAACATGATATTTGAAATCGCCTACCCCAAAAACCTATAAAACGATATGCCACATCGGTAGTGGGGGGTTGGGGGGTGGTGGCAGAGTGGGGTGGGGGGGGTGAGGGTGGCGGTGGACTAAGTAAAAAAAAAATTTGAGGCTTAGGTTCTTGTATACACGCTAAATTACAATTTTATTTTTTTTCACCCCCTTTAATAATGAGGTGGGGGTAGTAATGGGGGTGGCTAATGCCAAAACATTTTTTGAGACTTTAAGTTCTTTTATATACACTAAATACCAATTTTATTGACTCTTACCGGCTTGATTTACCTATTTACCCCCATTTACCCCAATTTACCTCCCAACCCTTTGACGGAACAAGATGAAAATATAATCTAGTTCCAGATCTCGTTAAAGTACATACGTGTACCAAATTTCAAGTCAATATCTTGAACGGTTCCAGAGTAAACGTGCGCACAAAAAAAGTTACAGACAGACCGACAGACAGAAATTTTTTTTCGCTCAAACTTAAAATCTCGACGTTTCATAACATTTTAAGGCTATTTGGACAATAAAAATTTTTAAAAATTTTTTTGTCGTTACTATACTTCCACTGGATGTGGAAGTAAAAGTTTACACAGTTTGCAACTTTTTGTGGATAAATACCTGCATCGACTGGGCTATTAGTAAATTTTTCAGCAACCTTAATGAACATTTTAAATTTTGTATGATATATCTGTATACAGTTTTGATGCATAAAAGTTGATATTTAGCTCCTCTCACTCCCAATTTTCGACTTGGGTATCGGATGCCTTTATGGTCAAAGCACATTAAAATGACAGGTTAGACTTTTGGTAGTCGTACCCTAGAATTATCAGTTTCTGAAAAATTATATGCTAGTAGCCTATCATTAAAGATTTTATTCTTTCTATTCCCAAATTAAACATTTAAGGATTATCAAACGTCAAAGAACGTGCGCTGTTCATCAGTTAAACTGAAAACTAATTCCAACAGATGTTTTCTCAAACTTGATACTTGATCATCAGTAACCTGTAACTATATATGGCAAGTAATCAAGTAAATACCAATACCAAAATACAATTATTTAATATGTAAATTTACTATTATTGGACAAATATATGAATATTAGACAGACAGCATACCTAACCACTTATAACACCCTTACCTAAGAAGACATATTTAACATACAGTATGTCCTACTTTAACTGGACCAATTCTAATATTTCGGACATTTTTCTACACGTGGAGCACTAAACTAGGCATCTGTGTTACCTTTCATATATTTCATACAGGAAATCCTCAGCACCCTTAGGTTAAAAAAAAGGCGAAAATGTATTAGACATTTTTATCGGATAATCTCACTAAGAAAAGTTCTTTAGAAACATTTCTAATGGCTGAATGCGAAGTTTTAAGAAAAGATAAAAGATGTTCAGGTTTTCGATGGAAACACTTAAATACTATAAAACCATTGAACTGTATTATATTAACTAGAACACAGTTTATAAAATACATTTTTGCAACTTAAATATTGCTATGACATAAATATACAATTGTAATGTGTTTGGTTGTTTGTGGCTCATATTACAACAAATATTACATGTTGTGTGAAGGGATGTTCCAAAATTAAAAAAAGTTAAAATCGGTCTAAATTAAATCGATTTACCGTAACATTAATTAAACTGAAATTGTGGAATTACAAAACCAAACATTTTAAACATAATTTAAATTGCTCACCTAAGTTACCATTCAATGTAATGTATCTTTCGAATTTCCTAGGATTATATTTAGAACTACTTTTCTCAATTTATGGCTTAGTTTTGTAACTTTGCTTTTTATGGTGCCCCGTAGGTAAAACTCAAGCGGTGTTAGATCTGAAGTTTGAGGAGAAAACTCACTGGACTGAGTTGAGTTAACCAAAAGGTGCCTTTGATGGTGGTATTACAGGAGTTACGACGGAGTAAAAAAAGGCACACCAAATTTTTATTGAAATATTGACCTTATTGATTTCTATATAATTTAGATAGTCGATCACTCAGATAAAGTAAAAGAAATTCAACCGGAAGTAGCCTATTTTTTGCAATATCATCCATAGCAGTTTAAAAAATCTTAGACTTAGTATCAGTTAAATTAAATCAGTTTAAATAATTTTATCACAGTTTATGATGATGATGGATAAAGTAAAAAAAATATTTTGAGGTTTCTGGTTCTTGTACACACACTAAATCACATTTTTTTTCATCCCCTTTAATAATGAGGTGGGGGTGGTAATGGGGGTGGCTAATGCCAAATTTTTTTTGAGCCCTTAGCTTCTCTTGCCTATACTAAATATCAATTACTTCCACATCCAGTGGAAGTATAGTAACGACAAAAAATTTTTTTTAAAATTTTACTGTTCAAATAGGCTTGGAATGTCATGAAACGTCGAGATTTCAAGTTTGAGCGAAAAAAAAATTTATGTCTGTCTGTCGGTCTGTAACTTTTTTTGTGCGCACGTTTACTCTGGAACCGTTTGAGATATTGACTTGAAATTTGGTACACATATGTACTTTAACGAGATCTAGAACTAGATTATATTTTCATCTTGTTCCGTCGAAGGGGGGTAAATTGGGGTAAATTTGGAGTAAATAGGTAAATCAAGCAGGTAAGAGTTCATAAAATTGATATCTAGTGTAGACAAGAGAAGCTAAGGTCTCAAAAAAAATTTTGGCATTAGCCATCCCCATTACCACCCCCACCCCATTATTAAAGGGGATGAAAAAAAATGTGATTTAGTGTATGTACAAGAACCAGAAACCTCAAAATATTTTTTTACTTTATCCACCATGTACTTTAACGAGATCTAGAACTAGATTATATTTTCATCTTGTTCCGTCGAAGGGTTGGAGGGTAAATTGGGGTAAATTTGGGGAAAATAGGTAAATCAAGCAGGTAAGAGTCCATAAAATTGGTATTTAGTATATACAAGAGAAGCTAGGGTCCCAAAAAAAGTTTTGGCATTAGCCACCCCCACCCCATTATTAAAGGGGATGAAAAAAATTTGTGATTTAGTGTGTGTACAAGAACCAGAAACCTCAAAATATTTTTTTATTTCATCCACTACCACCCCCCATCACCACCCCCACCCCGCTACCGATGTGGGGTACCGTTTTATGGGTTTTCAAATATTATATTATTAAAGTTCCATAAACAATTATTTCCACATACAAATTTTTTTCGTGTGAGTGACTTGGATAAAAAAATTGGATGTGGAAGTAGTGATTCCTTGGGCAGCGGTTTTTATGAACTCTTACCTGCTTGATTTACCTATTTACTTCAAATTCACCCCAATTTACTCCCCAACCCTTCGACCGAACAAGATGAAAATATAATCTAGTTCTAAATCTCGTTAAAGTACATATGTGTACTTTAAGTGTAAATTTCAAGTCAATATCTCAAACGGTTCCAGAGTAAACGTGCGCACAAAAAAAAGTTACAGACCAACAGACCGACAGACAGACAGAATTTTTTTTTGCTCAAACTTAAAATCTCGACGTTTCATGACATTCTAAGCCTATTTGAACAATAAAAATTTTTGAAAAATTTTTTTGTCGTTACTATACTTCCACTGGATGTGGAAGTAATACACAATAAATAAAACAAATAAATAACAAAGTAGAGTAAATAACAAAAAAGCACATAGAATACCAAACAAATAATCATTATCACATCTAAAGTAAGTTTATAAAATTAAACGAGAAAAATCAGTTGACAAGAATTCGTCAAAATCATAGAATGCATTTTCAAGGAGGAATCCTTTAATTACATATTTAAAGCGATTACAGTCAAGTGTCTGTACAGCAATCGGTAACACGTTGAAAAATTTTACTGCATAATAGCATGTGCCATTTCTGGTTTTTGAAAAAAATCCAAATATATATTGCCTCTATTACGAGTTGAGTATGTTAACTAAGCTAACAGGTAAGTACAAAACAAATAAGGCAGTTTTTTGCGAAAAAACTCAAGTAATTGATACAAAATGTATAGATTTTTTTTCTAAAAATCCATTTTTTGTGAAATATATTGAAGCATTGTAAACAGTATCGTGGTTGACCTTCACAATTTTTGCAGAATGTTGCCACCTTCCTTACTCTGTTTTTCTCAATTATGTTACCATCCTGCTTTTTTTTTGTAACATCTTTTGCAGTGCCTTCTATTACCTTGAAGCTTGTCTTCTACTTTACTAAATGTATGAGAACTAATACTTTTCGATGGCCTGGGATCTTCTTGTGGCATTTTGAATCTTAGCAAGAAATGCGATAACACAGGCCCACAAAAAAAATAAAAGTTCAAAGCAGCGAACCAGACCTATGTATCCCTATGTATTTTCGGTCGCTGAATCCGAATCGGGGGTCAAAAAAAATCGTACACCCCGAAAATCATTAGCTAGAGCCAAAAAACACCCCTGAAATGGGATAAAAAGAAGATTAAGCTACGAGAATAGCTGTTACTTCTTAATCACTCGAATTGTACAAATTAAGGTTAAACAGCAGCGTACATACAATAGATATGAAACACACACCCAGAGAGGGGCGAAAACTAGCCCCCATATATAAAAATCGATCCAAAACAGCAATGACTGCTGAAAAAGCTCGAAATGTCTAAGTTTTGTTAAAGTGTTAAGAAACTACATCAGGTCCGACGTAATCTTCATAAACTGCCCCTATAGGGTTGAGAACAACCACCGTTAAGTTCAAAGGACACGAGAAAAACAAGAAAAAACGTAAAATCCAACAGGATTTCTATTTTATGGATGCTATGATTGGCTGAAATTGCGTAGTATTCTAAAATAGAACCAAAAACTTACGTACCATCAACATCTTACACTGTCAACCCTCAAAGGGTGTGTAAGATTCAACTATGAAAAGTTATAGTGACTTCTATAAAAATTCGAAACACCTGCGTTGTGTGGAAGAGAGAAGAAACTAGACTATGTTCGACGATGTGCTTGAAAACCACCCCCACGGGTGGATCCTATATCTGTAGGATGCTGGAAAAACAGAGAGAAACTAACCGGATTTACATTTTTATGGATGCTATGATTGGCAAAAATCGCGTTGCACACCTAGAGTTTGAAACTCATGTCCTATAAATGTTATTAAGTAACACCCCCAGAAAGGATGTAAACTACCGCAATTCAAGATGTAACGAAAAAACTGTTGCTTATTCGTTTCATTTCCATAGTTTTTTTTTATAGGGGTGGCGTCTCTCAACCCCCTGGGGGTGGTTTTCAAGCACAGCGTCGAACATAGTCTAGTTTCTTCTCTCTTCCACACAACGCAGGTATTTAGAATTTTTATAGAAGTCACTGTAACTTTTTATAGTCAAACCTTACATAGGGGGTAGTTTTCACACCCTCTGAGGGTTGACACTGTAGAATGTTGATGGTACGTAAGTTTCTAATTCTATTTTAGAGTACTACGCAATTTCAGCCAATCATAGCATCCATGAAAATAGAAATCCTGTTGCATTTTACGTTTTTTCTTGTTATTCCTGTGTCCTTTAAACTTGGGGGTGGTTGTTCTCAACTCTATAGGGGCAGTTTATGAAGATTACGTCAAACCTGATGCAGTTTCTTATCACTTTAACAAAACTTAGACATTTTGAGCTTTTTCAGCAGTCATTGCTGTTTTGGATCGATTTTTTTATATATGGGGGCTAGTTTTCGCCCCTCCCTGGGGGGTGTGTTTCATATCTATTGTATGTACGCTGCTGTTTAACCTTGATTTGTATAATTCGATTGATTAAGATGTAACAACTATTCTCGTAGCTTAATATTCTTTTTACCCCATTTCAGGGGTGTTTTTTGACTCTAGCTAATGATTTTGGGGGTGTACGATTTTTTTTGATCCCGGATTCGGATTCAGCGACCGAAAATACATAGGAATATATGGGTCTGGTTCGCTGCTTTGAACTTGTTTTTTGTGGGGCTGTGTAATCTGTTATAGATATTGTAACATCTTCAACTTCTTTGAAAATAAAGTTAGCATTTACCATGGAAGTGTCCAGAATGCCTTCTCAAGGCGGAGCCGCTTGAATATTCGTCAGAACTCTTAGGCGGAAGAAAACCTGGATCACCGCATATACGCTGATATACAAGCCGCTAGAAGGTGGGATGAAATCGCTGTGTTTCCCAAGATGGATTTCACCCATCCAAGTACTAACCGCGCTGAACGTTGCTTCACTGGATTATCTAAATACCAATTTACCAATTTATCAATTTACAGATTCTTTATTTTGTTTAACTGTGTTTATATTTCATTTTGTCGTATTTTATTTATAGTATTTTACAATAATGTATATTACGTTATGTTACAATAGCGTCTGAGCGCGCGAAGTGACGCCACGGCCGGGTGTTTCGGCAAACGAGTTTCAGATAATGTAGTCAAGACGCCTCTACGCTGGCCCCTACTCCACTATTGTAAAAATGTACAAAACATATAAGTTATCAAAAATTTTTATTTCCATTTTAAAAACTGAAACCGTAAACAAAAACTGAAAATAGTGTGCTTTGGGTAACCATAACCAAAACCGAAATGAAACAAATTTCGCTTTCTGTCACTGCTAAAATTATTGAAATACTCGACGGATCATTAGGAAATTCAGTAGGTTCTATTCTGATAGTAAACAAAGCCGTTAAAACAATATCAAGGTTGTGTCCTGTAGAGTGGTCGCATACGGAAGTACGTACGTACAGACCAACTGACGGAGACGTATGTCAATTTCCAATAGTAATTTTAAATCTTAATAAATGTTCAAATCAATCTAAAAACGGTACCATTTTTAGAGTAAAATCATCTTTATTTTCATAAAGCTGTAATTAAAATCGATTCCGTTCAGAAAGAACCAATTAACCGCTGGCGCGCTGAGCCAGAATAGAGCACTTATCCAGCGTGTAAAATAATAAAAGTGTATATTTTTGTATTTATGTGTTGTTCAGTGAGAATCTTTATCTTTTTTAAACATTCAATTTATGCCCCTAAGAGAGTAAAAATAATGATTTAATGACGCTTTCACACTGGAGTTAATTTCGTCAAAATAATTGCTTATACCTCGTTTGAGTAAGTGCTCGACAAAATAAATGAAAGTGTCAACAAATTCCTTGGAGGCACAAAGAACAAAAAATTACGATAACGAACTGCAGCATATAGCAAGTAATAATTGAGTTTCTATAACGCGGCACTTAAGGTAGCAAGGTAAGGGGCATATGGCAGCAATAGACCATGTTAAGTGAATGTGGGATGATATAATTCTAGTCGGCTTGTAATAAAGAGCAGTATTAAGTTTATAGTCTCACTGGAACGGGCCGGAAGTTCATCATAAGTCGCTGAGCGGGGTTGCCGGGGTGTGCACCTCCTGCATTTCCGCCCAGGGCGAACTATATATATATATCCAACTATTCTAGCAGATAACGCTGTTTTCGTTTCACATACTCTGCATAATATAGTCTTTGAGCCTATGCAAACTATGTGCATTCATACAATACTATGAATTCATTATGCCGCGTCAAATATATTGCTTCTTCTTTCTCCGGTTGTATGCCTACGGCCATTTGGATTTCGGGCTTATCTCTGTGTTTTGTTTTGAGGTTGTCCAAAAAAGAATACTGAATTAATTTGACAGAATATTTATTTTGCTCTGCTTGTTATATATTAGTGTACGTTTATGTGTAATTCCGCGCTTACGTGTTTATGGAGTGTAAAAAGTGGAAACCCAACGACTCGAGACGGCCTATTAATGAGAGATTTCAATTTTCTTGGTAGAATTTAGTGTTAGGCAGTAAGAACATGACAAGCTGATTATTAAAACTACAAAGTAAAACGTGTTTTTTATATTTGTTTACTTATTTGTTTATATTAGTGAAGTTAATAGGACTGAATAAAAAAGTGGAACAAATTTTAATAAAAATATATATTTTTTCAAATACATACGAGTCGAATTGAGAACCTCCACCTTTTTCGGTTAAAAATATACATGAATATTGTTTTAAAATATTATAAAGGCTGAAGTTTGACTTACCGGAAATGCGTTATGTCAAAACGGTTTCCATGGTAACGGTCGTCATAGTTACCACTACCCAATGGTACTACTCCCATGGTGGGCACTCGCTTAGTTGTGAAGTTAGGTAGTCCAGAATAGTGGAAATGATCTACAAAGAAGCAGTTGCTGTGGTAATGCTTACCACGGTTATCAGCACCTTAGGGTACCACTCCCATGGTGGGCACTCGCTTAGTTACGAAATGATTGGCTGTATTAGTAATTTTTTTTTTAAATTCGATTGTGTTATATGTCAAAATGGTTTCTATGGTAACGGTCATCACTACCCAATGGTACTACCCCCATGGTGGGCACTCGCTTAGTTGTGAAGCTAGGTACTCCAGATCAGTGGAAATGATCCACAAAGAAGCAGTTGCCGTTGTAATGCTTTGCACGGTACCAGCACCTTAGGGTACCACTCCCATGGTGGCCACTCGCTTAGTTACGAAATGATTAGCTGTATTAATAATAAAACTCAACTTTTTTTATTGATTGTAATAAAATTAAAACAAAAATACAAGTTACATTCAATTTTTGAACGGAAATCTCCATATTCTAGCCGTATGGCCACGGATTTCGAGACGGCGACCGGTCGCGCGTTATTAAACTGAAACTGCTTTTTCGTATATCATTTCCACTAATGTGGAGTACCTAGCTTCAAAACTAAGCGAGTGCCTGCCATGGGAGTAGTACCATTGGGTAGTGGTAACTATGACGACCGTTACCATGGAAACCATTTTGACATATAACACATTTCCGGTCGACGTTTCGAAATCCGCGCGCGCGGATTTCGAAACGTCGACCGGAAATGTGTTATATGTCAAAATGGTTTCCATGGTAACGGTCGTCATAGTTACCACTACCCAATGGTACTACTCCCATGGCAGGCACTCGCTTAGTTTTGAAGCTAGGTACTCCAGATTAGTGGAAATGATATTCGCGAAAATAAAACAAACGAATCCAATAGGGATTTACCTTCGATACACACAATTCACCAATATGTGACAGCGATTTATATATCATGACAAATTTCCGCTGTTACTTTACTATATAAACTTTTCCTTATACGTGAATTCCTTTGTATCGAAGGTAACTCACTATTGAGTTCATCTGTTATATTTTCGCGAATACAAAGAAGCAGTTTCAGTTTGAAAACGCGCGATCGGTCGCCGTCTCGAAATACGTGGTCATACGGCTAGAATATGGAGATTTCCGTTCAAAAATTTAATGTAACTTGTATTTTTGTTTTAATTTTATTATAATCAATAAAAAAAGTTTGGTTTTATTACTAATATAGCTAATCGTTTCGTAACTAACCGAGTGCCCACCATGGGAGTGGTACCTTAAGGTACTGGTAACCGTGCTAAGCATTACCACGGCAACTGCTTCTCTGTAGATCATGTCCACTAATCTGGAGTACATAGCTTCGCAACTAAGCGAGTGCCCACCATGGGAGTAGTACCACTGGGATAGTGGCGACCGCTACCATGGAAACCATTTTGACATATAACACATTTCCGGTAAGTCGAATTTCAAAAAAAAAGAAAAAATAACTAATACAGCTAATCATTTCGTAACTAAGCGAGTGCCCACCATGGGAGTGGTACCCTAAGGTACTGGTAACCGTTGTAAGCATTTCCACAGCAACTGCTTCTTTGTAGATCATTTCCACTATTCTGGACTACCTAACTTCACAACTAAGCGAGTGCCCACCATGGGAGTAGTACCGTTGGGTAGTGGTAACTATGACGACCGTTACCATGGAAACCATTTTGACATACCGCATTTCCAGTAAGTCAAACTTCAGCCATTATAAATTTCTTGGGGGCATCGATTTGAATTTTTCTTACATTCTTCTTATATTGACAATATTTTGAAAGACACTACTTTATGATCCACGCATTACTCTTCACGGCCCTCGTTTCAGTGACGGTTCGTGACATGACAAGCTGATGGGGCAGAGCTCTAGATACTCAGATAGGTATAGGTACTTAGTTAGGTTTCATATGGAATTCTCTGCTTCGTCAGTTGAATAAATTTGTAAAAAATAATACAATTTATAAAAAAACCGCTACCCAAGAAATCACTACTTTCACATCCAGATTTTCTATCCAAGTCTCCCATAACGAAAAAAATTTTATATGTACAAATAATTGTTTATGGGACATTAATAACATAATATTTGAAATCGCCTATCCCAAAAAGCCATAAAACGATATGCCACATCGATAGTAGGGGTGGATGAAGTAAAAAAAATGTTTGAGGCCTCTGGTTCTTGTACACACACTAACTCACAATTTGATTTTTTTCACCGTGGATAATGCCAAAATTTTTTTTGAGACCTTAGCTTCTCTTATATATACTAAATACCAATTTCATGAACTCTTACTTGCTTGATTCACCTATTTACCCCCAATTACAACAATTTATCCCCCAACCCTTCAACGGAATGAGATCAAAATATAATCTAGTTCTAGATCTCGTTAGAATACATACGTGTACCAAATTTGAAGTCCAGTGGCGCAGCCAGAAAATTCATCGGGAGGAGGGGGCACTAGAACCGGCCTCTACTAGATAATATTGGCATTAATTACAAAATATTTATTTCAAGGGATAATTTGTATACTGCTTTGCACTGATAGAGATTATGCTTCTTTATTTTTTGGCTCATGGAAGACGGCTTGGGGGGGGGGAGCCCCTTGGATCCCCCCTGGCTGCGCCCATGTTCAAGTTCAGAGAGATTTTTTTTCTCAAACTTAAAATCTCGACGTTTCATGACATTCTAACTCTATTTGAACAATAATAATTTCCTAAATTTTTCTTTACGTTACTGTATTTTCACTGGATGTGGAAGTAATTACGAATTAGGTCAGGTCGCTCAGTATACCTACCTCATGGCACAAGCCGCCACTGCTCCTTTTGATGTATGAAACGTCTGACAGCATCAAGCCATCTCTCACGGTTTACCTTTTAAGCGTGTGACCTCAGCGAAGCTCTTTCCCATTATAAGTTGAATCAATGGATCCTTGAACGGACGTCACTAATGCGAGAATCAAGTAAAGACTATCGTTTGTATGTTGGCGTCTCACTTCTTACAATCGAACTGCCTGAAATGGACGTAAGGGTATGTGTCTTGCATAGTCTACGACCTACGTATTTTTATCATGCGCGTTAGATTTGAGAGTAATGGTAACGCGTACGTGTAGACTACATAGAAGCGCATCGGTCTCGTGTATCAATCGTCAGTGGCGCACATATTGTTTACTTTTCGTGACGCAATTAATTCATTTAACTAGTTATGCCTGGAAAACGCTTGAATACGCAAGCTAGAAATCTGGTAGCTAATTTAATATCGTATTTTATATTAGAGAAAGAAAACAACTGATTTCTGTCAATGCTGTCCGAGAGGTAATAGGGAAGATGCATGAAATTTTAAAGTGCTTGAAAAAGTGATTTGCTCTTAATTTCCATTACGCAGAAAATGATTATAACAAAAGAAATTCAAAATAAAATTTATTTTCCGTAAAATTAATATTTAGATTATGCTGTAATTTGTCAACAAAACCACGTGACTGCAAACGGTTTCTTATTGGCGCGAAGTCAATGACGACATCCGTTAGTCGGATAATTTGTCCAAAGTAGACGCAGTGTCCTAACCTCTCGCTAACGTCTGTCTACCAACTAATTTTGGAGAATCTTGAATGTAAAATTACCATATTTGTAGTGATACTCTTAGTTTTACATTTAGGCACAATGCAATATTTGTAATTCATGAGTAATAATAATGTTGTTCACTAGCTCATTAACCAAATAATAACACAATAACACCACAAACAAGAACTTGGTAAACTGACTGTAAACAATAAACAGTAAACTGACATTTGACAAACCTATCGAAACTGCTTTGGATGTACGAAACTACAGAAGCATGTTTCTACAGAAAAAGAAACTTCCGTTCACTATTCCGTCCTTGTCTGGCAAGATCTGATTGGTTGAAGAAAACGTCCGATTGGCTTAACCGTCTGTACACAGACCGAGAAAAAGGATGGAATATAGTGCACGCAAGTTTCTCTCTCTGTGTCACTTTCTCTAGTCGAGTACACCTTCCAGTTTGTTATTAATTTCTATGGACAAATCATAACGGGAAACGTCACAGTGAATGGTGCCAAATAACTGCCGTTTTGAAATATCCAAATTCCTCACCGATGAAATTATTTACTTTCTCGCTGCATTAACATTCAAAAAATCGTAAATTTTACATTTTTATAACTTTTTTTTGATGCTGTATCGATTTTCGTTATAAAAAAAAATTATGCAACTTCTCTATGTTTCTTATCAGTAGAATGCAGGCTTTCACGGTCATTGTCGAATTATGTTTCATATTTCTTATTACTTATAAATAAATTATTTTAGCGAGTAACTAATGTTTTGAAGATTAGTCTACATACTGTGTCTAATATAAAAACCGCTGCCCAAGGAATCACTACTTCCACATCCAAATTCTCTAACCAAGTCACTCACAACGAAAAAATTTTGTATGTGGAAATAATTGTTTATGGAACTTTAATAATATAATAATATTGAAATCTTCTACTCCAAAAACCCATAAAACGATACCCCACATCGGTAGTGAGGTGGGGGTGGTAGTGGGGGTGGATGAAGTAAAAAAATATTTTGAGGTTTCTGGTTCTTGTACATACACTAAGTCACAATTTTTTTTCATCCCCTTCAATAATGGGAGTGGTAATGGTTAATGCCAAAAATGTTTTTGAAACCTTAGCTTCTCTTGTATATACTAAATTTCAATTTTATGGACTCTTACCTGCTTGATTTACCTATTTACCCCAAATTTACCCCATTTTACCCCCCAATCCTTCGACGGAACAAGATGAAAATATAATCTAGTTCCAGATCTCGTTAAAGTAAACGTGCGCACAAAAAAGTTACAGACAGACAGACAGACAGACAGACAGACAGACCGACAGACAGAAATGTTTTTTTTTTTTCGCTCAAACTTAAAATCTCGACGTTTCATGATATTTTAAGCCTATTTGAACAATAAAAATTTAAAAACAAATTTTGGTCGCTACTGTACTTCCGCCGGATGTGGAAGTAAAATACAAATGGAGAGAAATGAGTCACTCAGCACTCCAGGAGCTTCTCGACCTTGAAAAAAAGCCCTGACAAGAGATTTAGACGAAGCAAGAAAATGTGAAGTTCGCAATACAATATATACGATGTATGAAGAAAGTAAGGAGACAAACACTTACCTGCTAAAGTAAAATATATGTTGTAACGGGATTTTTGTCGAAATTCCGTTACAGTTCCTTTTTATCATAATTAACTCATTAATACTATGCATTCTTTGTATATAACATAGTTCAATTTATTAATGCAGTCTATTGAAACACCAAACTTGCGCCCGAAATTGTCACGTGATAGCTCACCTAGTCTGAGTGCCGCTGCTTAACATCTTGTAAACTGTACCTTAGCTAATTCAATTTGAGTAAAACGGCGCGCCCGAGACTGTGTCGCCTGGTGGAAGGAATGCAAAAGAGCGCGGTGGGGAGGTATTAAAAATCGGGTCTGATAACTTCTTCCTTCTTCTTGTGGTGTGTTCTCCTAGAAAGTCAGGTATGAATACTCTAGTAATTATAATTTAATAATTTATATTAATCTAATGATTAGTTGTTAATCTTTGGCTGGTAGTAGTTTCAAATTTGAGTGATTATCCGTATAAAACAATTTCTTTATCTTTGCTTTATTGAAATATAATTTACTGCATAAATTCTTTACTAGCACGTGGGTATATTCGAAACTCACCGGTGCAGTTTTTTTTGTCGAGGCGGAATGTTAGACGGGGACTCCGTTTAAAAATTTATCTTTTGTGTAGAACAATATCTGCCGTCTATTTTGTATTTCTAGGTGTGAAAAGAGAAGCAGTGCGGATCTAGACTTTACTGTTTGAGGTGCCGACTATTCTGGAACCTACGAGGAAGGGCTTGGCTGTGGAGTTTTCTGCTATATGCGAGGTGAGTGGTTTTCATTTTCCTTAAATTTTTTCATTGTGAAAATAAATTTGCAACCGAAATACCACTCAGCTCGTGTTAAGGCCTGGTTTTATACCAATATATACCAATACCTAATTATCTTTTGCTGGTGCATTTTAGAATTCTAATTATCTTTTTGCTGGTGCATTTAAGCATATGTTTTAGAGCATATTCCTTGCACGGGTATTTATTTATTTTTTTTTTATAGAAACATACTATTTGTGCCATTGATTAACGTTGTTATTTTGCTAGAGTTTTTATTCACCAATGCTTTCTAGGAAGCCATTTTCAGTTAATTTTTGAAGCCGTCTGAGTCACAGACGTAAAATTTATTCAAAGTCTTTTGGATGCAAACTTTTGCATCGTTTATAAAATATTTAATTCATTTTTTTCTTCTCTCGATATAGACTAGTAAGGTCTATTAATTTGTGTATGATTAAATATTAAATACCTCTCTTGTTTTTCCTTGACTTTAATCATTTAGTTGAAATGTCTTAAATTTCTTAAATCGTACTTAATTATCTTTGTTTAAAATACATTATCTAATTAAATTTTGCGCAGAGAAATTTTTTTTATTCAAAAGTTTTGGTCATAATTTTTTGTAATATTTGCTATCGAACATTTTAATTTTTTACAATTTCTCATTGAATTCAAATAGTAGTTTTATTAGATTTACGTAATTAATTTAGAGAGTTTGCTACCGAAGATAGCTTTCTCAATATCGAAGTTGCTTCACAACTTTAAGTTATTTTTATTAATATTTCCCTGACTGGTTTTAATCATTTTTTTTCCCCCTTTTTATGTAAACACTTGGACCAAGTGAAGAGGAAAGACCCAGTACATGTTTTCCATCTTAATTAAGGAATTTGGTGGTCGTGGACAGTAACATCGTTGGAGTGGACAGCGCTGATACTCCAAGATAAGGAGATTGTTAGTGGAATCCCAGCTCTAAACATACGTCCCTCGAAATCATAACCATTGGAAGCTTCCCGCCCCATTCTCCTGCTGCAGCAGTTACGTAAGAACTTATTTTTTGGAAACTGTACGGTCTAAGTTTTATTGGTCAGAAGAAACCTTGTACAAAACCAGTCAACTTTGCAAATTTTTCTCAATCTTTATTATCAATTTTTTTATAACTTTGTTATTTCATCAACTTGTTGAAATTTTGTTCACACTTATTTTAATATCATTTGTTTTTAAGTAATCTTAAATTCTATTTATATATAACTTATCCATTGTTTTTAACTCAACTTGTAAAGAAATTGTAAATATTTGTTTAAAAAAAAAAAAACATTATTTTCTTGTAATATACTGTTAACTTTTAATTATTTTCGTGTTCTTATTCCTACTCTCCCGATATTCAAGAACAGACTACCTAACATTTGTAGATATTTATTTTTGATATTAAAATTGATAATACTTGGTAAAGAAAATACGCTGGCGTCCAAAAGGCCCAGTACAACTAAAGAAAAAAAAAACTTTTCAGTGCATCTAAAAAAAAAATAATAACCTACTGACCCGTGCTGAGCTAGCAGGAGCTAGGTTTCTGCACCTCTTGATTGGGAATTTGAATCAATCCAACAAAGTGTAGTTAGAATGTGTATCCTACCGGCACGGTAGCTCAATCGGCTAAGGCGTATTGTGTGGCGAATATGCTGGTCACACTGACAATCGCGTAGGATATATGCCTGCGTTTTTTCAAATGTGCAACCCTCCGAACAGCCTTGGCTTTAGACTCAGATGTTGTCTACTATATGTGATGTATTTTTTTTTTCCAGAAAGGCTTGTTACGTTAAAAACCTTGCAAAGAGAACTTCGTACTGAATATATAGTTGACATAAGCTATGGTAGTTTACGAACAGGCCTTCTACATTTAGGATTTAAGTTTAAAAAAGATGACAACATAATTATTATTATTACAAGCAGAATGTTAAATAAGTGAACCTACATAAACTGACAATTACACATTCCTTTGTCAATTGTTTAAGTCAAGGCACTCTTTTAAATTAAAATTCCGTGCAACAGTGGATTCTCATTGGCAATTTCAGAATTCTTATTTCTTACGAGAAAAATTCAAAAATAGGAACTTTTCACGAAATTTCCTACAAATCCAATGGAGTCCTCAGATTAGAAATGAAAACATCGGTAATAAGGTCTCTTCATTTTCCACCCGGAGGAAAGACCACAGTAGGCAGAGCTTTTATGTTTTATAAAATTAATGTATCACTTCTCAGAGATCTACGATTAAAAAAGAAACCGACGTAAATCGGAAAATACATTTTTCATGGAGGTGGTTCCAAGCAAAATGGAACACACTGTATATATGAACGAATAACCATTTTCAAAAATTAATATTTTATATATTGGATATCTCAAGTGTAAATGAAAGTATAATTAAAATTGAAATATTGTGAAAATAAAATACAATGTATGTAAAGTTTTTGTAACTTTTTAGATTTCATATGCTTGACTTTTTATATTTACTCACTGAACCTACTGACAATGCCCAATACTGTAGTCTAGTTCAATTTATCTTTATTAATATTATTATTACTTATTATTATAATAACCAATACCCATCTTAATAAAAATTTGCTACTCCTACGGTGCGAAATCATTGTCATCCTTCAATGAATTAGTTCAGACAAAGGAGCATGATGACGTCCGTTCAAAGATTCATTGATTCAACTATAGCTCTTTGATGTCACATATAAAGTAATAAAAAAATCAATAAATATAATATTAAAATTGCCAAGTTTTTGTATTTTATCTAAATACTTTCTTCTTTTTACAATTTTAGTATAACTTTATGAAGATAAATGTTTATTTCCTGAACATACTACTAGACTAGAAGTAAAATTCCAGTAGTTATTTAAAAAACAAACATTTTATCTTTACAAACATTGTATAAAACCAAGAAGTATCCCTACCTCCAAAAAAGTATTTAATTAAATGCGAATTCCTGAGTGATTTTAATGCTTTATTTATTTGTTTATTGGGAGACAAAAAATTAATACCTACTCATAAGGAAGAATAATATCAAATAAATATTTTTTTCTATGACTGTTAAAAAAAGGTGCATTTTTTTCAAGAGTTTTTGTGCGTAAAACATATGTTTATGGTAATAATGAAAAAAGTAAAATGCGTGAATGAAAGTAACATTATTTCACACGTTTGCATAGTTTGAGCTAAGAGTGCATTGAAAACCATTGAAGTTGTTAAAGTTGTTGAATTATAGATTTTAGTTTTGAATATATTTTTTTGAATATTGGAATTAATTTATTTAAATATGGAAATTAAGAATAGTCGTAGAAAAAACATTGTATGAAACCCATCCAAGTGGATGTTTTTTCACTCATGGGTTTGCCGTACTCACTACGGCTCGTGCGTCAAACTTCTCATTCGTAAGAAAAAGTACCTCTTTATGCACTTGTTGCATAATAGTACTTTATATAAGTGGCTAAAATGATTTTTTTTTTAAGTAGGGCGTTTATATTACGAGCCGAAGGCGAGTGCTACAAACCACACGGGTAAATAAACCACATTTTAGTCTCGAGTTATATACAAAATTTTTATATCGCCATTCGAAATTAGAAAACAATATAATTTTGTAAAAATACACTAAATTATATTGCTGTTTCTATATAAAGAAGTACTACATACTCACTAAGTACTCCTATAGTACTCAGGAAGTACACCCGAGGGAACTGACTGCACATCCATGGTACCCGGGGAAATCCACTGCACATTCATTGCACTCAAGGAAAACTTCTGTACATCCATAATACTCGAGAAAACCCACTGCGCACCTATTGTACTCGAGAAAACCAACTGCGCATCCATAGTACTCGGGGAAACACATTGCGCATTCATGGCACTTGGGGAAACCTGCTGCGCATCCATTGTACTCGAGAAAACCCAGTGCGCATCCATAGTACTCGGGGAAACCCATTGCGCATCGCAATATGATAACAATTCATTATTCTACTTTTGTGTTAGAGTGAGTTAAACGAAAAAATTATTATTTTTATCGACAATAAAGCACATGGGCGGATACGTGTCAAATTTCATGCTTAAAAATATCTCTCTCCCTGTTCACCCGTTGGGAGGGGGGTCTCTTTTTTGAAAACCGTCGAATACGTGTCTCCTTATTTCCTCAGAAGAGCCCATCGCTGGAATATCGCGTATCTGATTCATGCGATTTTAGAGATACTGGTACCCTCTAGACCAACTACCATCCCTGTTTTCACACCTTTAAAAAGTGAAAATCGAAATTTCTCTCGCTCGTGTCTGCCTGTATGCCAAATTTTACGCTTTTAGGTCTAACTGTTTCCAAAAATCTCCCCCTCCCCGTTCACCCTTATTGAAAACCGTCCAATACGTGTTTCGTTATTTCCTTAGAAAAGCCCGTCGCTGGAATATCACGTTTCTGACTTACGCGATTTCAAAGACCATTAGACCATTTACCACTCCCGTTTTCACCCCTTCAAAAAGTGAAAATCGAAATTTCGCCTTACCTGTGTCTAATAGATTTCAATAAAGAGTATTTCTGCTAAATTTCACGCTTCTTGGTCTAACCGTTTACGAACAGCTCAAAAACCTCCTCCTCCCCGTTCACCCTTTCGGGATCTCTTTTTGATAACCGTCGAATACGTGTTTTCTTATTTCCTCAGAAGATCCCATCGCTCGAATAATTACGTTTAAGACTTACACGATTACAAAAATACAGGTGCGCTTTAAACCATCTACCACCCCCGTTCTCACCCCTTCAAAAAGTGAAAATCGAAATTTCGTCGTTCACATATCTAAGAATTCAACAAAAAATATTTCTGCCAAATTTCACACATCTAGGTCTAACCGTTTTCGAAAAAGCCTAAAATTCTTTCACCTTCTTGGGGGTCGAATTTCGAAAAATCCCTTCTTAGCGGCTGCCTACGCCATTCGAGGAACCTCTATGCAAAATTTGAAGTTTCTAGACTCAGCGGTTTGAGGTGTTGATAGATCAGTGAGTCAGTCAGTCAGTCAGTCAGTCAGGGTATTCATTTAATAGAGGGTATCCCACTTAAAACTCCCGGCGCCATTTTCTCGATAACCAAAAGCGATATTTGAATTCTGTAGAAGGTATCCACTAGAATATATAAATTACTTCAGTTTTGAGTAAAAATGGTTATTTTATACATTGAGGTATAGATGGCGTTGCGATGTAAAGAAACTGTTCGAACCTAGGAACGATGAAATGAGGTGCATGAGATGGAGAATCATATTCTAAGCAACTTTTTTAATATGAACAATTTTCGAAAAATCACTGGTTTTCGAGATATTTGAATGTAATTTTTCAGGTAACCAATATCGCATTTTTTTTTTCATATGTCTACAATTTACAGTATAAAATTTAGTCGAACATACAACATAAACGTGACGCAAAAATTAGACAATACCCAATAAGCAGAAATGTCAAAGTCTTTAATTTGCAAATAGCAGTTGCAGCCCCACCTTTGTTCTACTTGAAAAAAAAAAGTTATTTTGTGTTTTGAAGTAGTTCTAGTAGTTCTAGTGCCAAACATTTTTTGAGACCTTAGCTTCTCTTGTATATACTAAATACCAATTTTATGGACTCTTACTTGCTTGATTTACCTATTTACCCCAAATTTACCCCAATTTACCCCCCAGCCCTTTGACGGAACAAGATGAAAATATAATCTAGTTCTAGATCTCGTTAAAGTACATGTGTGTACCAAATTTCAAGTCAATATCTTAAACGGTTTCCAGAGTAAACGTGCACACAAAAAAAATTACAGACAGACAGACCGACAGAGAAATTTTTTTTTCGCTCGAATTTAAAATCTCGACGTTTCATGACATTCTAAGCCTATTTGAACAATAAAAATTTAAAAAAATTTTTTTGTCGTTACTATACTTCCACTGGATGTGGAAGTAAAATTATATTAAAGTACAAATTTCTCGAGAACCAGTGATTTTTGGAAAATTGTCCATATTAAAAAAAGTTGCTCAGAATGTAATGTCCTATCACTGGCACATCATTTCAACGTTCCTAGGATCAAATAATTTCTTTGCGTCCAACGCCATCTATACCTCAATTTGTAAAATGACCGCTTTTACTCAAAACTGATATCATTTATTAATTCTAGTGAACACCTTTTACAGAATTCAAATATCTCTTTTATTTATCGAGAAAATGGCACCGGGAGTTTTAAGTGGAACACCCTGTATATATAGGTTATGAAAACTAAACTTAGGAAATATAAATTTCACTATTATATATGTTCAATGATTTTAATTGCAATAAGCACAAAGTTTGAAAATTTGCTAGGTAAAGAGTAAGTATGACTTGTCAAAATTGATAAACTTTAGATCTGTCAGATGTTCAAGGCAATAGTTGATATTGACAGAATATTGCTGTGTGTCACGTTTCTATTGGTTATACACTTGTATCTTAATAGAAAATTTGTACCCTGATGAATCTCATTAAAGTATAGGTGGGGAATGTCTAATAAACGAATTAAACTATGGGAGTGGTAGAAAAATATCTATGTGTTTCAGAAATCTTCTCTGTAGTTTTCTAGATAGACACATGTCTACGTGCAATTGTAACAGTCATTTTGAATTTGTCATATTGATTTTTTGTCATCAGCTACTCCGAATATACCTTATGATCAACTTTAATGCAATTCTGATGAAAAATGATGTTTGTTTTGTTTTGGACAGAACTGCGCATTGGACTTGGTAAAAAAACTACAATGGAATCAAGCTGACCAATAATATTGTTTGCAAAAAATGATCATTGATCATTTTTAATTTGTGAATATGCCCACTATAAAAAAGATGTCTCCAATTTTTGCTCAATTTACATTAGACATAATTTGATGATATCATATTCTTTTAAACTACGTCGGAGTAATCATTGCACATATACAAAAAAAAACATACATACGAACGTGTTTTTTTTAAATATTTTAAATTCGGTTAAAAAATCTAGACGTGTAATGTTACCTACTAAATCTGCATTTGATTTACAATGAGCAATTTTTTTTTTTTCGTTTTAGGTTATAAGTTATAAGGTACAGAGTAATTTTTAGAACGATTTATAGTTTTATGTTTGATGCCTGGTGCAAATACCGCGTGAACAAAAATAATAAAATATACCCTACAAATTAACTCGCAGACCCTCCCGGTTTAGTATTTTCATGTGAGAACCGCCCCCTGAACTTCTGTAAGTACCTATAGCCAAATTTTTGTTTGCTTATAAAAAAGTGATAACTGTTGAAAACTTTGTACAAATGATTATACATAATTACTTGTAAGTATGAAGTTTCTTAAATAACAAAAAGCAGATTATTTTGTAAAACAGTGTTACAGGACGTTTATTATGACAGAACGTGTCAAAATTTCTCCTTTTAAATTTTCGAATCAATACATTCCTACTTTTGCTGGAGTGATGAAAGTAACATAAAAAGGTTTTATTTGCGGTTAATCAAACAGAATAAATATTTCAATATAAATCAAATCAACGAAATTATTCCTCACTACCTACTTCGTTTTTCTACTCCAAATGAGTTACATCCAGTGATTCAACAAACAGATTTATGTTTATCTAATTAATTGGAATTATTTTTGATACCTTACTCCATGAATGGATATGAAGCAGTTCTCAGAAATGATGAAATTATTATTGAAATACTACTAATTCTTATTGTCCGCTTGTTTTCCTCCAATCTATTTTTTAAAACTTACTTCTTTTAGTTCTTTTGTGCATCTACTTCATAAGAAAGCTAAAGTATCTAAAATTTATGAATATAATTAAATGAGTGGAATAACTATTTGAACAATAAAAATGAATCAGATATTGAGTGAATTTTGCCGTTTTCGAGCAAAATATTAATCAAATAGGTAGTCGCAGTCCGGCCCAGGTAACTTTTACTCGCTTTTACTCATTAATTTCCTTGATGGCGATTCTAATTTCCTGTTTAAAAACATCTAAGTTGTGAGGTAAATTGTCAGCGTTTTAAAATTTTCCATAGAAAGAAATCCATTGGGGAAAGGTCAGGGGACCTAGCAGGCCATTCAATAGAACCATAACCTTTTTCTTGGCATTTGGCTACTAGACATACAACCGACCGCTACCCTGAGAATCATTTATTCCAACTAATCTATATCGACAAAGAGAAAACAAATATTCTATTAATCCGTTTTTTTTTGAAAATTAACATTCAACAATTGGCTTGGTGTCAAATGTGGAGTGTAACCGTCTTGTTGTTAGTACAAGCTCGACTTACTGTTAATTGAAATAGAAAGTACTAACCCTGCAATCACAGTAATAACTAGAATTTGATTGTAACTAAAAGTACCCAGCTGACAAACTTCCAAACTTTACATATTATGGAAAGGATCGACAACAGGAAACTTTAGGATATGGAGGAGTTTCGGTGTACGTAGCAAACGAATACCAATTTATTAAAATAGTATCCTCGCTAAATGTCACACACAACAATGATGCAAGCGAAACACTTCAAATACATTCCATCAATTTACTATTGGTTGCTGCCTACAGACCACATCATTTCACTATCCAGAATGATACATTCATGTATGAAAGAATCAAAGAAGCCTCGTTTACTAAAAAAATGCTAATCCTGGGTGACTTTAACTTACCATATACTAACTAACTTAAAGTCAGTCTTTGTATCTTTAAGTGTGTGTGTGTGCGTATATATGTATATGTGTGTGTGTATACCGTTTCTTGTAAACACGATAACTTCTGTTAGACTTAAAATATTGAATTACAATTTGGAGCATATGTAAAACAACATAGTACAATAATCCTTATTGAAATTGGGCCATATTTGTAATTCATGGTGATAACCAGAAGCCTACAAACTCTCTCTTACGTAAAATAGGTTTTATTTTTATTAACAAAATGTTATAAGGCTTTTGATTAAGCATACAAAAATATAAAGATGTACAAGATTTATAAACCGGAATATACTGGGTGTATGTTAAAACCAACTTTATTTAAATTAAATGATATATCAATGTTATCCTAAAATTTGGAACATGGTATTTTTAATAAGATTGTTATGAGTGAGAGTTTGTAGGCCTCTGGTTATCACCATGCATTACATGCAATAGGGATTATTGTACTATGCTATTTTACATATTATGTTCCAAATTGTAATTAAATATTTTAAGTGTAACAGAAAAAACGAAATACCAAAGGAGACGTACAACTCGAATTTAGAATAAATCAAACAGTGTATAGAAAAGCAGACGAAAGATCGAAAGCAAAAAATAAATTCATAGGACTTTATGTAATTACTGAATTATTAGAATTTAATAAAGCAAAAATTAAAAATCCCAAAAATTATAAAGTAATAACAGTTCATCTAAAAGAACTTCGTAAACCTGTTACAGATGCTGTATCTCCTTCTCAACCGCAAGCCCAACAATAACGAAAATAACAAATTTGTCCTTACAACTAGAACAAACTTCTATAAGTAATTACTACTGGAACTATGTACAAATATATGGCTTAACACCAATATAATAGACGAATTTAAATTAATTCAGGAACATTACAAATTACTGAAAGGTAAACTTTACAAGACAGAGGCATATAAAAAAGAGTATTCAAACTCCTTCCCTTTATTAGATAATCTTGAACAAAAAATTCTAGATCAAATTCAATGATTAGATCCAAATTTTAATAGACCTAAACGTGGAATAATAAATGGCCTAGGATCTATCATCAAAATAATTACTGGAAACCTAGACCAAAACGATGCTGAATGATATGAAAAACAAATTATGACTATCAGTCAAAATCAAAATAAAATCAAAACCATCCTGGAAAATCAAATAACTATTTTAAATTCAACTATCGCTAATTTCAATGAACTAGCTCAAAATTTATCTCACAAACAAATCATTTTAGAATCCAGAATCCAACGCATCGAAGCCAACGTTAATTATTTTTCAAATCATGAAACTGAACATTATCAATATTTCTTAACAAACTCATTGCTAACACAATTGACATTTTTGTACCAAAATATTCATGATATATTAGAAAAAATAGAAACTGCTTCAACCTTTGCTAAATTAAATACCTTGCATAATTCAATTATAAATCCAACAGAACTTCTGTTTTTTAGTGGATTTAGTGCTAAGTAATGACGAGAACTTAGTAACTGAAATCAAATACAATCAACCTATTGGTAAGAGCAACCACCTGACCTTACACGTAAACTTACAACTCTCTGTGCATCTTGAGCAGAGATCTACCCCGAAGAAACTTTTGGAGAGCAAATTACAATGGAATTAAAAGATATATTGAAATCTTTGACGAGACGGACTTCATCACTTTAAAAGGAAAATTGAATATATTCAAAAATATGCTCAACACTGAGATGGTCTCTTCTTATAAAGTTTGCCGTTGTTTTTAATTCTTATTTTTTCTTCCTCTAATTCCCGATCAATGCCATACATGAAGCCTGATCTGCCTTTCTCACGTTATTGGATCGGAACCTATTTGTCTTCCTCGATGGTCATTAGTTGCAATGCTTCTGCATGTGCGATATCAAATAAAATATTATCAAGTCTTGTCACAAAGTCTTCCTCTTTCCGTCGTTGAGTTTCGGTTGTCTGCTTAGAGCACTTTTGCCGTTCTCCCCATTCGGGATAAAGGTTTTCCAACTCGTTGATGCAGTTTTTTTCAATTCTTGTTGGAATTCTTGCCTTTTCCCAAAAAGCTAATGCCTTTTAATCACAAGCTTTACATTTTCACGTAGGTATAACTTCACTTGTCTGATATTAAAAAATAATACACTTATACTTGTTTATTAGATGGAAGTTTACTTCCAGTGATTGCATGAGTGTAATGTCCAAGAAGATAAACTCTATCATCATGACGCAAAGTAGCTCCAGCCATATCGAAATTAAATTATTGGAAATATTCAATGTAAAACCACTGAATTTCAGAGTCACTCATCACAGTACAAGTCACAGTGAGATACCATACTCTCTTTACCACAGCAAGCCTTTCTAGATTGTTACTTCCCCCTACAGAGCACAATCGGGATATGGAATGACAAATTGACATACCTGGATAACCCAGTACGTAAAATAAATAGAGAAACGGATGCACCTTTTAGGATATCCTATTTTAGACGTCCTCAAGACGGCCCGTTTTAGTACGTCCAAGGATATCCTTTTATGGATGGCAATGGGCTATCCTGAATAGGTTCCATTTTGGCATTAACTATGTCGACTAACATCGGGATTAAGAACGGACATCCGATGAAGAGCTCTAAATCTCCTTAAAATGTACCCTATATAGTAGGTCTCTAATACATTTAAATAAAGCGCCATTTCCGGCCGGCCAAACTGGCCAGGCGAAAGCAAATAGAAAATACCCCAAACACACAGCAACCATGCTTTATTAGTTTCTATTTTTCTCAAATATTTAAATAATAATTATTGTTATGAAATATTTTAAAGCTGTATCTTTGTGTTTTATCTATTTAGTTCAGCTTTATTTGAGTGTCTTCATTCCAGACTATAAAAAGTGAGTACGAATGTAAAAAAATATAACATAACCTATTAAACTTCATGTTATGAAAAACTTATTTGATTATGATTGAATATTTAATTAGTTATTAATGTCGTGTTCCAAACCACGAAAATTTAATACGATTTTTGATAATTTCAGAATACCAAAGAAAGCTAAAAAAATGAGGATTTATACACACTCCCGTATTTTACAATTACTGAAAAACCTACAAAATAAAATATTAATTTGGCTCAAGAACTGAACACTGAAATCATTGGAGAGAAAATGTGAATCACGTGAAAGTATTGTCAAATCCGGCAATAAACCTGATGAAACTGAATTTGAGAATGACGACAAATAATGTGCCTAGTTAGTTAATAATTTTAAAACCAACTAGCAACTAATTGTGGATGGAAATAAGTAAGTAAATATTGTGCTTTAAGATAATTACACAGCCCCACAAAAAAACGTGGTCTGTCCGGCGGACTAGACCAGTGTATCCATATGTATTTGGACCCGCTGAAACCGATTCCGAAGTCAGAATTGTCATATTGGCTCGTTTTTCACCCTTAACCCCAAAAAAACACCCCCCAAAAAAATGGTCTGTCCGGCGGACCAGACCAGTGTATCCTTATATATTTGGACCTGCAGAAACAGAATCCGAAGTCTGAGTTGTCAGATTGGCTCGTTTTCACCCCCAACCCCAAAAAACACCCCCGAAACAAAAATAAAGTGGTCTGTCCGGCGAACTAGATCAGTGTATTCTTATGTATTTTGACTTGCTGAATCCAGATCCGAAGTTAGAATTGACAGATTGGCTCGTTTTTCACTCCCAACCCCAAAAAACACACCCCCTAAAAAAATGATCTATCCGGCGGATAATACCAATGTATCCTTATGTATTTAGATCCGTTGGAATCGAATCCGAAGTCAGAATTATCAGATTGGCTCGTTTTTCACCCCCAACCCCAAAAAACAAACCCAAATCAAGAAGAAAGTGGTCTGTCCGGCGGACTAGATCAGTGTATTCTTATGTATTTTGACCTGTTGAATCCAGATCCGAAGTTAGAATTAACAGATTTCAACCCCAACACCAATAAACAAACCTTCTAAAAAAATGATCTGTCCGGCGGATCATACCAGTGTATCCTTATGTATTTAGTGTGTTTTTCTGGGGTTGGGGGTGAAAAATGAACCAATCTGACAATTCTGACTGAGGATTCAGATTCAGCGGGTTAAAATACATAAGGATACATTGGTTTGGTCCGCCGCGCCGGACAGACCACTTTTTTTTCTTTTGGGGGTGTTTGTTGGGGTTTGGGGTGAAAAACGAGCCAACCTGACAATTCTGACCTCGGATTAGGTTTCAGCGGGTTCAAATACATAAAGATACACTGGTCTGATCCGCCGGACAGGCCATTTTTTGGGGGTTAAGGGTGAAAAACGAGCCAATCTGACAATTCTGACTTCAGATTCGGTTTCAACTGGTCCAAATACATAAGGATACGCTGGTCTGATCCGCTGGACAGACCACTTTTTTTTGTGAGGCTGTGTTATTTGAAACTTTTATTACACTTTTAAACGAAAGATATGATACGATATCAGGCCGAACACAGGTGGATAGACTGCATGAAAATACAGAGATCTATTACAATCTTTTATCTTGAAATTCTATTTGCCAGAGTGTACTTTATGAATTTTAATTCATAATTCGGTAAATTATTATTATTCACTGAGTGCTATAGGTCATACCTATATCCTTCAATAATTTCTATTATAATTATCTTGCCCATTTTTCATATATTTGTTTAATAATAGTTGTTCTAATAATAATAACTTCGTTTATTTTAGCTGCACCCATGAATGAGTATATTATGGAAAACGAAGCAGAGAAAAAATTATCCGAGAAGTGCAAAGGAGAAGAGCGAGACAAAGAAAAGAATCGAGAAGTAGGATATCTATCCGTGGAAATCTATTTGTAATCCGTAGAATATCCTCCTCGGACATTTCAGTATGTAGTTTGTAATACTTATATCCTTCAGGACGTCCCTCGTACCACTTTTATCTGATACCGAGTTGTGACATTGGGAAGACCAAAAAAGTGCCGAAAAGCATACAAACTGGGTTATTAGGATATCTATAGGCAAGCCCAAATACTAAATGGGATTTGCCATAGTACGTCCCTCGGACAACCTTGTGTTGTGTGGGCTCTAGCAACGGCCTTCCGCTTTCTTGGAAAAAGGATCTGGTAAACTATTTTATATTTTTCCATTTGAGTTAACACCTACCTACCTATTGTTTACTTCATAGAAAAGGCCAATTTCACAATATGGGGTATTTTAAGAAATTCAGCCTTGTGGCGCGTTTTCCCCTTAACCGATTTGACTCAGATTTTCAAGGGATGACTTTTTGAGCAATTGGAACCATTGTGGAAGGTGCCGCAAACTAAACTCGATAATTTTTTTTCGGTCAAGGATAAATAAGGGCAACCCTAGTGGACACACTGTATGTACATGACATTTTAGACGACTCTGGCGTTCACGTTGCAAAACGGATATGGCCCAATTTATCGTATTAACAATAAATGGTCCGCACACACCCTTGCATTCGCACACACATACTGACATAGATATTTTTTATTCGATATTTAGGTTCTGCAGTTATGAAACGAATTTATTTTCTACGATGATTATTACATTTTTGTTTAGGTATAATATACTTAACCATATAAATCAAATACCTAAGTATAATAATGTTCAGTATCTAAGATACTGTCGGTTGCTTATTCTGTACTCGTTGTATATGAATGTAAGATATAAACACACATTGAAAGTTCCTCTCCAGAGTTCCAACTGAATATTTCATATGCATATGAAGTAGCAGATAAAATATCAGAATATTCCGATCCCGATTTCAAAATAATATCCTATACATTGGAAAATCTGTTTTTTATACGCTCCTTTTATGAGACTACGTTTCCCGGAGGGCCCATTCAAAGTAGATGGGTTATTTTTGGTTTTTTATTTGCCATTTCCATAATATTTGTTGGTAGTGATGGTGCGTAAGCTGATAAAATTCCAGTTTATTTATGTCTGTACACCTACTATACCTTAGCAGGGGTAACAGGGGTAAATACCCTGAGGAGATGCTATGTCTATAGACATACGGGATCCCTAGGGCAGCGAAATCCCTCCATACGTACGGTGGATTTTTTAAATTTATGGCGTCAGCGGTCCCGCCTGCAATAACGTTAAGTGTTATTTGCAATTATAGCCATGTGAAATGTCCATTTCAATATGTTTTAGTAATAAGTTACAAACACCGCTACATGTGTTTTCTTTTAGCTTAAAATGTGTTTCATGTAGCGTTTTAAACTTGTATTATTAATATGCCAGTCTAAAATATATATTTGGATGAAATAATTATATTTACTTGATGAAACATTTTTATCTGATCAGAATTCTGTATAATATTTATTTGGAAAATATTTTATATTCAGCGATAACTTCAACTCACACTACTGTTATATTTTATTGTTAAATACTTTTACTTAAGAAAATATTTATTCGTGATATTGGTTGCCCATTTGTTGAAAAAATAAATAAATGGAAAGTATTTATTATAAATACTTACCAATCAGAAATATTTAAGAGAGTAAAGTTGAAAATGTAAATTATTTGTTATATTTTTTCAAAGAATTAGTTTAATTGCGATATATTGGTTATTTACAGAAATAAATCGTTGGTAAAATCAAAAGTGCATACCCCACAAGTTGTTTGATTCAATAATTGCTATGAGTATAACATTAGTTCATTTGTCAAAATTATTATTATTTTACTTCCAAATCCAGTGGAAGTATAGTAACGCAAAAAAGAGGAAATTGTTTATTGTTCAAATGGGCTTAGAATGTCATGAAATGTCGAAATTTTAAATTTGAGCAAAGAAAAAATTCTGCCTGAAGTTTTGTCGATCTTTCGCTCTGTCTGTAACTGTTTGTGTGCACGATTCCTCTCGAACACTTTAAGATATTGACTTGAAATTTGATACACGTATATGTATGGAACTAGATTATATTTTGATCTTATTCCGATGAAGGATTGGGGGTAAATTGGATTAAGTGTAAAATCAAGTAGGTAAGAGTCTATAAAATTGGTATTTAGTATACAAGGTGTCCCGGGAGTACGAGGTAATACTTCAGGAAAATATAGATTTAGTCAATATATCACTAATATTAATTTTTTTTTCCTAGGGTGCTCTCCTTTGGAAATATTCACCCCTAAAAGTTACATACTGAAGAAGGTTCTTTGCTCGTAACTTCAAAATGCTTCATGAATTTTAATAAAATTCGGACAGTATACATAACAAGTAACTACTTTTGATTCGGAAATATGGCGCCCTTCGTATCTTGTCTAGGAAACCTAGGGCGGACCATCCCTAATGCTTTTTAGCCCTAAATTTTGATATAAATAAATTTTTTAAAGATAGGGTGACATTTTTAAATTTCTTAAATCATTTTCTAAAAAAAGAAATTCTTGTTTGATAATGATAAATTTCTCCATCCGTATTTGAAAACAAACGATTATACTTTAAAGTTTTGAGAAAACAATTGTATAAATTTAAACGAGAAATAGTAACTAATTAAGTGATAAATTAACATATAGTCTAAGAGCTCGTGATACTCCAAGTCTCCGTGATCTCCGATACAGCCAAAACTTCATTCTCGGGTAGTTTTGACCTTGCTTTATCAGAAAATGAAGAGGTTGTTAGATATTTCCGGGATTGGGCGGAGAAGAGAGGTCACTTCTGGTGCCCTTAAAAAAAACTGCTTTTATCGTCATCGCTTATCAACTCGAGTTTTGTTTTATCACAAGGAACTCGCTTTCCCGAGTATGAAAATACCGGGGTTGGCGGGCTAAAACCGGTAGAAGCCCTTGCCAACCCCATATAAAAAGGTCCGAAACGGTCATTTTTTCATTTTCGCACTAGGTTGGCGGAAGGTTAGCGGGCTTATCATTTGCTAATAAAAATTTAATCCCGCACAGAGATAACAGAGTTCTTTCGCCATAAAACATTTGTGTTGAAGGAAATGATTAATTTTTTAATTTAATCACTAATAACATTCATTCCCTTTGTTTAAATAAATGTTTTTCATTCCACAAATTTAAAACATCAGCACATGGCATGGAACTTTCCATGCGCTGTGTAAGCCTTGCGGGCCATGGGATGTATTATCTGCTATGTACTCCAGTGAGTACTTCGAGCCTAGTTTTTCAGTGCTTCTCCGTCATTATATTTTGTCATATGAAAACCACCGTTGGAACTCTTTCTATATGGGGTTGGCAAGAGCTTCTACCGCTTCTACCGCTTCTACCGCTTTTTAGCCCGCCAATCTTGGTATTTTCATACTCGGGAAAGCGAGTTTAAAATTTGAGTTGATAAGTGATGACGGTAAAAGCAGTTTTTTAAGGGCACCGGAAGTGACCCCCCTTTTTTCCGCCCCGTCCCGGAAATATCCAACAACCTATTCATTTTCGGATGAAGCAAGGTCAAAACTACCCTAGATTGAAGTCTTGACTGTATCGAAGATCACGGAGACTTGGAGTATCACGGGCTCTCCTACTATTAAGAAGTTGAAAGTAGTCGAGTCTATGATAGTGGTTTATTGACATGACAAATTTTTCATCTGGTGAATACGCCGACTTGCAATTTATAAAACGCCAGACGGTTTTATGAGGAACACTTTCCTAGCAGAGTTCTTCCAAACAGGAAAACTTTTGAACTGGTAAACCGTCGTTTGCGAGAAATAGGTAGATACACAATTTCTTAAATTATGTAAAATAAACATGATTTTAGCAATAAAAAAGAAAATAAAAAAAAATAAATAAAAGAAAAATAAAAAATCCATGAGAATCTATTTATTTTAGGCAACGTGGAACAAAAATGAAGAGGTGGAAGTGCTCACAGAACTGTGCTTACAGCTATACTAGAAGAAGTATTTGTTGCTGTTACCGAAGACTCGTCAATAAGTGTTAGGAAGCTGTCAGTGCAATTTTACGCTTCGAAGTCAGTGGTCCACAGAATTTTAAAAAACTTCTCCATCCTTACCACATCCAGAAAGTTCATGCAGTGTCCCCGAGCGACTACTCTGCTCGAGTTCAATATACTCATTGGTTTCTCCAAAAGCAATAGGAAGAGTGCAGGTTTATTGACATAGTGGGTCATAAAATGTCTTCTAAGACGTTGGGACGTTGATTGGGAAGTAGGGATTATTATCTCATTAGTTTTTAGGTTGTAGTCGCTTTTTTATATGTTTTGAAGTAAATTAACTTACTATTCTACTGAAAAGTATGTATATAACCTATTGAAAATGTGTGTAAACTGTTTCCGAGAAAAATTAAGAGAAGGACGAGGGTAGATAAGGGCCTTTTTCCGCCCATCGGCCATGTTGTATGTCATTATATTTTTCGAGTAGTATATGTCTTGACGAGTAATAAAAAACTGTTCTTTGGAATAGTGAGCGTATAAAGATGGCTATTACTCGCGGGGGTGATGTTTACGGCACGAGATGAAGGCGTGTCGTAAATCATCCGAGTGTGTAATAGCCATTGTACACGAACTGAATACTATAATTTATCCACGACTATCGCGTATTTTAACTGTTTTAATCGTTTAAAACTGAAAAAATAAAGTTCATTTACAGTAAAAGGTTGACGTGTAAAGGTACGTATTCATACAGAGAACGAAGGCGAATGAATTCGATTGAACGGATTCGCCCGAAATCGTTCTGCATTCAGTAAAAGTTTGCTTTGTGTCCACAGACCTCTGAACGAATGGTTTCTCAGTCATTCGTTTATTTTCACGGGTATATCCGCATTCTTGTTAAAAAAAATGGCGTCAGACAAAGACTTAATAATTATTGCAAGTGCAGCTTATATTGTTATTAGTGATAGTGAAGCATCTAGGCCTATGGAATCCTGTTCACAACGACTTCTACTTTTGAACAAGGAAGTCACCCACCAACGTTTTTTCTTTCTCTGCCTAGATGCTTCACTATCACTAATAACCATATAAGCTGCACTTGCAATGATTATTAAGTCCTCGTTCGACGCCATTTTTTAACAAGAATGCGTATATACCCGCGAAAATAAACGAATGACTGAGAAACCATTCGTTCAGAGGTCTGTGGACACAAAGCAAACTTTTACTGAATGCAGAACGATTTCGGGCGAATTCGTTCGATCGAATTAATTCGCCTTCGTTCTCTGTATGAATACGTACCTTTAAACGTCAAACACGAAAATATGTACGAAAACATGGAAAAATGGATTCGCCGTTTCCTTATGAAAATTGCTAGTTCCTGATTAGTCAAAGGTGCGTTAGAATGAAAACAACTAGTTCCTGGTTGGTTAAATATGTGTTAGAATCAGATTATGTTCATTATACGTTTGGTTGGAATAATGACTATCATTATTTGACAATTGTTAAATGTAGAATGCAATGATTATACGATGGTTGTGGACAAACATATTCTTATTCAATACATACCACGATATGTGGTTTTGAGCGTTGACACGTTTAAATTCGCACGCAATGTCGACACTACTACGACTCCCGCGGAAACGATTTTGTTTTTTATACATTGAAGCGCTTGATGAAACAATAAAAATTAACCATTATTTAAAAGCTTAAATGCTCAACAATGAAATGAGGTAAATGAGGTATAGTTTATCTTGTTTCATCGATCGCATCTAACTGAAATGTACATTAATAATTCAGAAAAAGGTCAAAAATTACTAAAAAACTGCAAACATGCCCACTTTGAAATGACATTACTATGACCTACTGTTGTTTTTCAAATGTAAAACTTATAGAAACATAAAGATCATATGTTCAATTATAAATAAATAACGCTTAATGACTTTAAGGAGAACTTTTCTTTTTTATGAAATTAGTGGGCGAAAATTATATAGCTTATCTACCCCTTGTCCTTTAAGTTTGTGTAATTGTATAAGTAAAAAAGATAGAGCTCTAACCGTTCTATGGAAATGATTTTTTGTAGCAGTAGATTTTTAATAGTAATAAATTGAACAACCGTTTATCATGGATTTAAAAACAGTCTTTAAAATATGGATATCAATTTAATCTTTAAGATTCAATAGTTACCCTGAATAACTATAATTACAACGATTTTATAAAAAAGGGGGGCAGCTACTGGAAGCGGCTGGAACTTCCCCATCAAGGGTTTGCGAAAATTTGTTAATTTGGGTATTGTTACAGCTGTACTATGCGATGCAGGCCTCCATTCCGCGGGTGTTAGAAAAGAACATATACTTAACGACCCATCGCCGTGCTTGCAAAGCTCGCACAATTCTTTTTTGACGAAAAATGAGTGGAAAAGAATGAAGTGTACATAATGTTGAAATTAGAATAATATCTCTTATAAAATCTCGGGTAGCTTTCTAGAATCATAATTCAACCATTAAAAATTTTATGTGCGTTGTAGGCACATAGAAATTTTATTGACTGTCTATGTGACAACAGAGACACGTCATATGATCTGCACCACAATAGTTCATCTACAGTACCAATATTACTCTTGTGCCAATTTTCATTAAAACAGGTTCCCTAGTTTCGGGGCCATAGTGTTCTCGTACATACGCATGCACAGACGTTTTTTAAAAAATGTACTTTTTCGTATTTCTAGGCTTCAAAACGTATTTTTTTTTTATGTTGAATTTATATCTTGAATCAGCTGCAATAATCTTCTCATTTTTATGGGTGGGGCGGTGCTATCGAAAAAAAGTTCAAATGAAATATGTAAAGAACAAAATTGTGCACAATTTGAGAATTAAAAAATGCCCATATCGGAGTGTGTAGGGGCGCTCTTTAAAACATCATATCTTTTATTATATACGACCAAATGTATCAAATCGGGCATCTGCAGACTCAGAAAACATTACTCTTTCAGAAAAAAAAAATTACAGAATTGTTTGATAGCGATCTTCGTCTTAATCCGCGATGAAATTCTGATTTTGTTGAAAATTGCAAATCAACCTTCAACTTTCGCGCGCCGTAGAGCGGAAACTATTGGTCGTAGACGAAAAATACAAAGACCAAAATTGTGCACAATTTTGTTCTCTACATATTTCATTTGAACTTTTTTTCGATAGCACTTACCACAACGGAGCTATTTCCTGAAAAGCGTCGCGACGCAGAGTTTTTATCCCCCCACCCCTCGAGCGGCAACCACCCGAGGTCGCAAACTCAGGTGTACTATCAGGGGACTTATGTCTACCATCCCACCAAATTTCATTTCTTTCCGACCTTTTTTTGTACCTACTGCTTGGCCTATTGTTGATCTGTGATTTTCGGTTATGAATTTTCAATGAGAAATTTGATGAAAACTAGAAAACTTACGCAGATAATACTGTATCTTATTCTATTTTTAGGATACAATTTATCAATAACGTCATCAGAAATCCACGCAATCCGCGTAATTGTGGTTATGTTGAAGCTTTGTTAAGAAATGAGACCATTAACAACTGTCTTCTAAAATGATAAAGCAAAATATATTAAGCCCTTTTGCACCGAGCAAATTAATAGAGGAGCAACTGGCGTGAATGAAACAAATGTTTCGTGAAATGTATATAAAATCATGACGTTTCGTATTTATATCATGTATAAAGCTTCATTTGTCTAGCACAACGCATAATATTCATAACCGTGAATGATTTGATATATTTTAATTTTAGACTGAGAAGTGCACGGAAATTCGTCAAAAAGTAGCTTATAATCATTATATTATTTAAATGCTGATTGCGGCATTTTCTTAATTTTTCTGTGTTTCTTGTATTCATGTATTTTCTTCTAAACCAATTTTCGTGAAATCTACAAAATAATACAATTATCCAGTATTTTATTGGAAAATCACCTCTACGCCTGTGACTTTTATCTCAAAAAAAACAGTTAGAGGGCGTTTTTGACAAATAATGAATAAGGACAAAAATATAAAAATTAGGTATTTTGTTGTTTCCTTTCTCAAAGCTTTAATATCTCGGCTCCCAATTGGCGTAGGAAAAACTTTTTTTTAATTGTTTCTTTCTTTGTGTGCTTTTAACACCTGCTAATAATTTTTATTTTTGGGCAAAATATTGATGTGAAAACTGAATTTGTTTATGAAAAAAATTAAACAAATTAATTAAAAATGGTTCCAAAATTAAAAATATTTTTTTGTTTTTATCACTGAAAACAAGATAAGCTACAATCTGAAAAAAAATGCTGTACGACTTGATGCACTTAAACAATCGGCGATTCAGTTTTCGACATTGCTTTTGTTTTTTAGGCGCTGTTGTCAACATACCAACTCGAAATTTAGTATGACGATTCAGCTTCACTAGAGGCATCGTTTCCTAACATTTCGTCAAAATATTTGCATTATCATTTAAGTTATCATCAGTTGTTTAAAACTGGCTGTTCTGTATTGTTTTTATTTATTGTAACTTGCAACAACCAAAAAGGTTCGGATAAATCTAGTTTTCTGCGGAATTTTATTATGAACAATTTCTTTTTATATTCATTGCGATACGAGCTATACATCCAGGGATTATTTAAGAAAAACTGCGAAAAAACACAATTTTCAACATTTCTTTCTTTAAACAAATGGCTCGCGGAGCAAAAATTTGTTCCAAAACTTTTTGCTACATTTCTTGTAAAGTTTCCGAGAAGTTCCAGCAAAAAAAATGCTATTGTAAAACAATTCCCTACAAATTTTAATTTCACTCCACTATAATAATACATAGTATATCTAAACCATGACAGCTTTCATGTTTCCGGTGATCACATTGTATAACGGATATTACCTTATTTCAATAGAAAATACGCTACGATGCTATTTTACATATGAACCCAATTGATGATTTTAATATTTTTAGTGCAAATTGACGACTTTAAGTCTAAAAGAGTTATCATGTTTACAAGAAACGGTCTACAAACCACAGGCAATTCTTATTCGATAATTGAGTTCACCGTGTTATGAGATGAGCCAAATTTGTACTTTCCTATGATGATTTATGATGGATTATTTATTAAATAATCTTTGTACGGTTATAATAGTATATCTATTTGATTTAATTAAATAGGTATAACAAAAACGCACACGCAAAATTTGAAAGAGTTATCTTAAACAGTTGTTCAGATATTTTTAACAAACGTCTTTTTTTTAACGTTCCTTTAAAGGGAAGTAGCTCATTTAGGAAGCGTTTAAGAGTTTAAGTTGTTAGAATATTTTCATGTTAAAATTATTTTTTCCTCACTTTGCTAAGTCTTGTTTCTAAAATTTGAAACCCTGTATATTCGTTGAATGATTATGATTTATAGTGGAGTCAAAATAAAATTTGAATAGAATTCTCTGGCTACAGCAATTTTATTATTTTAATTTGTTGTAGGTATAATAACAAGTGCTCTGAGCAATTTTTTGTGAAATCCGTATCCATCCATTGCTTCTTAGAATATTAACAATTTATTTTTCAACACAGAAATTTTTCCTATTATCTCAGCTCATAGTAATCGTAGCGCAATAATAAAAGTACCAAACTATTCGCCATAAAATTATGAATCAGACTAGGCATATGAAGAAACTTCTTGATAATTTGTAAATTTGTAAAAAAATAAAAACCACCAAAAATTGCCTTTTTTTAACAGTTTAAAAAATATGATGTAATAATCCATCAATTTTAACGAAAAATTGGTGGAACCATGCCATTTATTGAACTAAACCTCCGTGCCAAATTTTAGTGCAAAATATTTATTCAAACGGCTAAAAATCAACAATAATTTCGAAATTTTCGTCGCATTTTGTTTAAGTGCATCGACTCGTAGTAGGACAATTTTTCTTTTAAAGTGTAGGTTTTTACATGTACTTTACGGTGGTGTTTAGAAAGAAAAAAAAAATTAAATTTAAACCAATTTTTTGGAATTTAATATTTCGGACCTCAATAGAATCTTCTAGTTAAACTTAGGTTTAAACTGTACCTATAAAACCGGCCCTTAGTCGATTATAAGTAAACATATTGATATTTTTTCTTGAAATTTGCGCATACTGTTCCAAAATGATTATATTTCTCTCTCTGTTAGTTGAAAATTATCCACAACTAATTTTTTTTTAAATTGCATCACATAAAGCACCATTGAGGACATAACGCACGTTCTAAAAAAAAATTATCCCCCAACTCCTTGAATATTGTAACTAGGCAACTAACTTAATTAATGGTATATATCACTCCATTTTCATCATATCGAGTCTTTTTTTTTACATTTTTAGTACATTTTTAGTCTTTTTCGTATATTCTGATTCTATTATTTAACAAAATATGATTTGTTAGGTTTTTATTCATAAAAAATTCAACAATTTTTATTTTTTTATAATGTTTTCAGCTTTTTCATATCTGATTTTCTGTTTCTTTTTAAAATGTTGTGTTTTGTGTTCATTTTAATTTTTAATGTATTGTAATGTAAAATACTTTGTTTAGCCGTTATTTAATTAAAATGCATTGGAAATTTTAGTTTCAAAATATTTATTTTATGGGACCAGACATAAAAGTTATTTACTGATAAACAAATAATTTGTAAGTCAGTCGAGAAAGTAAGTTCGGCCTGGCCGTACCATTTATTTCATATGTAAGGGAACGTTGATAGAGATGTAATGAAATGGTACCGAAGAAGAATAGAAATAATCTTATTTTATACACACAAATATTATTGTAGTTTCCTTTTCTTACAAACAAAATCTGAATCATCTGATTCATCTTCATCGCTATCAATTTGAAAATCATCCTAACTTTCCGAAACATTGCTTACTTCGTTGTTGTCAATGTCTTCCGTTGTAACAAATGAATTTTTAAAGTCTGCTTCATCTGTTTCTATTTCAGGAATCGATAAAACATCGTCTTCATCGTCGTCAAGTTCGTCCTCAGTTTGTTTTAATGTTATTTCAGAACAGTTGTTGCAATTTAATCCATTACAAAAATGTCACAAATTTGTGCATTTAATCCCTATCCTTTTACATGAAAAAAGTTTTGTTTTGCAACCCGATTTACATACAGCAAATAGTCTTCAATAAATTATCTCAATGAATCCTCGTTTGCAGCTTCTTCGGTTGGTGGGAGAACAGATAATTTGCATGATGTTTTTGAAGTGCATTTTTAAAACATTCAAAACGCAGAACGTATAAACATGAGTTTTTCATTGGATCTGAACCATACAGCAAGCGCGGATCTAGAAATTTCAATAATTATTTTCTCGTCTGTGGCGCATGGGACCCATAAGAAATATGGGAAATAACATCTCGAGAAGTACTTCTCTAACGACCTCTGAAAAATTTTGAAAAAGCAGTTTGCGAAAATTTTTTTCAAAATTCGATTACCCCCCCTCAGCTCTAGGGACTCCTGTTTAAAATTATTTGTTTTGTCCTATGCATTTTACTTTCCATAAAAATACAGCAACACGTTCTGAAGTTTATGAATATATTTTCATTACTAACAGAGTTACAACGAATTGAAATTTTGTGATTTGTTAAATTGTAAATCACTAAATTTCAATTCGTTGTATCTCAGTTAGTAATGAAAATATTTTCATAAACTTCAAAACGTGTTGCTGTATTTTTATGAAAAGTAAAATGCATATGACAAAAAAAAATCATTTTAAACAAGTCCCTAGACCTGGGGGTAATCGAATGTTGAAAAAAATTTTCGCAAACTGCTTTTTCAAAATTTTTTAGATGTCATTAGAGAAGTGTTTCTCGAGATATTATTTCCCATATTTCGTATGGGTCCCATGCGCCACAGACGAGAAAAAAATTATTGAAATTTCTAGATCCGCGCTTGCCATACAGTGCTACGATACAACTTATGCCAGCAGCAAATATCCTTGCCTTTGTAGCTTGTCCATCGTAAAAAACTTGCACATCTTTTTTTAAGCATGGATATTTCAGAAGTATATTTAGCTAAGTACTTTATAAATATGTAAAAAAAAATAATTGAAACCAGCTAATGCTCCGTATTATTGACCAGAGAACACAAGAACGTCACTTCCGTTCGAGCAACGAGAAGCAGTAGCACGTATTTATCAGCGAAAAATCCGAAAATAACAAAAGATTTCTTCAGAAAACCTCCTCTAGAGGTCTACAAGTCACGCAGGACTACATATCACACTAGCGAAAAAAACATTTCTTCATATTACTCTGAAGCAACGAAGCAAAAGCGGCTCAATTACAAAAACTATTTCGTACTTCAGATAACACATCGCAAATAATCAATATTGTCTTGAATCATATTATTAAACATAGAAATAATTTCCTAGATTAAACTTTCCAATGCATTTTAATTAAATAACGGTTAAACAAATTATTTTACGTTACAATACATTAAAAATTGAACATGAACACAAAACACAAACATTTTAAAATAAACAGAAAATCAGATATTACAAGAGAAAATCCGAAAACTTTATAAAATACCGCTGCCCAAGGAATCACTACTTCCACATCCATATTTTCTATCCAAGTCACTCACAACGAAAAAATTTTGTATGTGGAAATAATTGTTTATGGAACTTTAATAATATGATATTTGAAATGCCATAAACCCATAAAACGATACCCCACATCGGTAGTGGGGGGTGGATGAAGTAAAAAATATTTTGAGATTTCTGGTTCTTGTGCACACACTAAATCACAATTTCTTTTCATCCCCTTTAATGATGGGGTGGGGGTGGTAATGGGGGGTGGCTATTGCCAAAATTTTTTTGAGACCTTAGCTTCTCTTGTATATACTAAATACCAATTTTATGGACTCCAGCTTGATTTACCTATTTACCCCAAATTTACCCCAATTTACCTCTCAACCCTTCGACGGAACAAGATGAAAATATAATCTAGTTCCAGATCTCGTTAAGGTACATATGTGTACCAAATTTCAAGTCAATGTCTTAAACGGTTCCAGAGTAAACGTGCGCACAAAAAAAGTTACAGACAGACAGACCGACAGACAGAATTTTTTTTCCCCAAACTTGAAATCTCGACGTTTGATGACATTCTAAGCCTATTTGAACAATAAAAATTTTTAAACATTTTTTTTGTCGTTACTATACTTCCACTGTATGTGGAAGTAAAAATAAAGATTGTTGAATTTTTGGTGAATAAAAGCTTAACAAATTATATTTTGTTAAATAAAAGAATCAGAATATACGAAAAAGACTAAACATGTTAAAAGAAAGACTCGATGTGATGAAAATGGAGTGATGTAAAACATTAATTAAGTTAGTTGCCTAGTTACAATATTCAAGGAGTGGGGAGATTTTTTTTTCGAACGTGCGTTATGTCCTCAAGGATGCTTTATGCGAATGTAATTTAAAAAAATTTAGTTGTGGATAATTTTCAACTAGCAGATAGAGAAATTAATCATTTTGGAACAATATGCGCAAATAAATATCAATATGTTTACTTATAATCGACTCTAACGCAAAAACTAACGTATCACGGATTCAAATGCAAGTAGAACACCATTCTTTTTTTTTAAACGTTGGCTATTTCATATACTTTGATAATTCGCTTATCGCTTTTGGTTTCACAAAAAAATCACGTAGTTATTTGAAGTTGTTTATACGTGCAATATCCATAATTACAATTAAATTCCAAAAATTTGATTTAAATCTAATTTTTTTTTCTTTCTAAACACCACCGTAAAGTACATATAAAAACCTACACTTTAAAAGAAGAATTGTACTACTACGAGTCGATGCACTTAAACAAAATGCGATGGAAATTTCGAAATTATTGTTGATTTTTAGCTGTTTGAATAAACATTTTGCGCCAAAATTTAGCACGGAGGTTTAGTTCAATAAAGCACATAGTTCCACCATCTTTCGTTAAAATTGATGGATTATTAGATCATATTTCTTAAACTATTAAAAAAGGCAATTTTTTGTTGTTTTATTTTTTTGCAAATTTATAAATTATCAAGAAGTTTCTTCATATGCCTAGTCTTATTCATAATTATGACCTGAGATAACAGGAAAAATAGCAGAAAATTTCTGTGTTGAAAAACAAATTGTTAAAATTCTACAAGAAGCAATGGACGGATTTCACAAAAAATTGCTCAGAGTACTTGTTATTATACCTACAACAAATTAAAGTAATAAAATTGCTGTAGCTAGAGAATTTCTTATTAACTTATTTTGATCCTTAATTTGACTCCACTATTATGGATAATATTCTAGCCATGTTGACGTAGTACTTAACTGCATTTGTTTTCAAAATAATGGCAAGTTTATGACCAAGTGGGCCGTGCAAATGGAACAAAACTTTTGATTGGCGAATAAGATTGTTTTGACGTCACAATAAATGCCTCAAACAAAATTTTCCGTTAAACAGTTATGAGCGAAAATTATCTGGCACTTAATCATATAGCAGGTATCCAATTACATTCTTTATTTAGTTTAGTTCATAAAAGACGTTTTAATTCACCCTACCCAACCTCATATTTACAAGGGAAAGAGTTTGTAGATCCACTATCTCTGCAGCATAATATAGTTTGTCACCGTGTCAGATATTTAAGAACTTTCGATGAAAGATATAATAAAGTATGACAAATTATTGCAAATTGGATTCAAAAATAGCTTGTTATCGTATACGTTATATGCACATGCACGCAATTTTATGGCTGTGCCATTACAGACTTATTTAGTTTAAATTCTCAATATAAAAAAAGGCGAACAGTTCTTTTTATTCTTATCAAAATAAAACACGGTAACGTATTCATAACCAGTAAACTCAAGGAGCAACATAAATCTGTCAGCTAAGGTAAATGTTTAATTTACATAAAGCTCCTATTCGGTCTAATCAGCTCCAAAATGGTACAAATTTGTATCCACCCACTTTATCAGGACCGTCTTAAAAAGTAGGTAATTTAATTATTTATGTTGAATTATAAACTCATAATAAATAAAATTCATAATAATATAAAAATAGTTTATTTTAGTTTGGTTGGAGGGAGATAATGCCATAATCATACCAGCAAAAATTTTGGTTTAATTTGACTTTTAAACTACCTATATACGTTAGTCATTTACTTATTTATTAATTTTAATACACTGTTCTGCATATTAACAAAAACCCAGGGCAGGACTGGAGGGTAAAAGTGTGATACAGATAATATAATGCAATTTATAAAAGAATATCTTGACTGACTCTTTGACTGACTGATCTATCAACGCACAGCCCAAACCGCTGGGTCTAGAAACTTCAAATTTTGCATAGAGGTTCTTCGAATGACGCAGGCAACCACTAAGAAGGGATTTTTCGAAATTCGACCAAATAAGAGGGTGAAAAAGGGGGTTGAAATTTTAGGCTTTTTCGGAAACGGTTAGATCTAGATGCGTGTTTGGCAAAAATATTTTTTGTTGAAATCTATTAGAACGTGTAAGACGAAATTTCGATTTTCACTTTTTGAAGGGATGAAAACGGAGGTGGTAGATGCTTTAAGGCGCACCCGTATTTTTGAAATCGCGTAAGTCAGAAACGTTATTATTCGAGCGATGGACTCTTCTGAGAAAATAAGAAGACACGTATTCCACGGTTTTCAAAAAAAAGACCCCCCGAAAGTGTGAATGGGCAGGGGAAGGTTTTAAGCTTTTCGAGAACGGTTAGGCCCAGAAGCGTGCGATTGGCAGAAATACTTTTTATTGGAATCTATTACATACGAGTAAGACGAAAGTTCGACTTTTTTGTAGAGGCGAAAACGGGGGTGGTAGATGGTCTAAAGGGTACCCGTATCTTTGAACTCGCGTAAATGAGAAATGCGATATTCCAGCGATGGGCTCTTCTGAGGAAATAAGGAGATACGTATTCGACGGTTTTCAAAAAGAGACCCCCGAACGGGTGAACAGGGAAGCATGAAATTTGACACATACCCGCCCATGTGCTTTATTGTCAATTAAAATAATTTTTTTTCGTTTAACTCGTTCTAACACAAAAATAGAATTGTTATTAAATTGCGATGCGCAGTGGGTTTCGTCGAGTACAATGGATGCGCAGTGGGTTCCCTCGAGTACAATGGATGTGCAGTGGGTTCCCCGAGTACCATGGATGGGCAGTGAGTTTCCTCGAGTACAATGGATGCGCAGTGGGTTTCCCCGAGTACCATGGATGCGCAGTGGGTTTTCTCGAGCACAATGGATGCGAAGTGGGTTTCCCCGAGTGCTAAGGATGTTCAGAGGGTTTCCTCGAGTGCAATGGATGTACAAGGGGTTTCCTCGAGTACTATGGATGCGCAGTGGGTTTCCTCGGGTACCGTGGACACGCATTGGTTTCCCTCGAGCGTACTTTCTGAGTACTAAAGGAGTACTCAGTGAGTATATAGAACTTCTTTATAGGCATACGTTAGCATGTCAATGTTCTTAATTCCATGCGCAAGAAGTGTTCCACGCGAACGAAGTCGCGGGTAACAGCTAGTAGATAATAAAATCTTAAACATCAGGTATATGGGGATGTGACTAAAACAAAATTACTGTAAAAAATCATATTGGACTAATGTTTGATACGAGCTTTGTGAGTATTTGGATTGCAACTAAATATATCAAAGCTAAGACAGCTGCTGTAATAGTTGCACATAGTGTAAAGAGGAAAAACTTTAAGATATTTGCGCGTGGTTGCGGTAGGTAAAAGCTTTAATAGTGGGGCAGTCACCAATATTATTAATGATTTTCAGAGGTAGCATTTCAGAAAAATTTACACGCCTGTCAAAAAGCGAAAGCTAAATTTTTGTAATAGTTCCGATTCAGGAAAGCCTATTGGAGGATTTGAACCACAGTAGTTTTGGAAATTTTGTTTTTACTGATTCTAGACAATCGATATGAACGCATATTGTGTTCGGGACACCAAATAATTAATGTATATTCCAGTTTTGATGTAATAAATTTAAAAAAAAATAAGGTAATTAAGGTATCGATATTTGAAAAGTCATGGCTGCTGCGCTCGGTAAATCCGTAAGTCCTGTTACATTCACCCACAATGGTTTCAATTTAATTACCTAGGTAGCAGGGTGACGTCATTATGACGTCTTTTAAAGGTGATTTTTCGTCGCCGACGTCATTGTCCCAATAAATGACGTACCAGAGACGTGATATTTAAAACGTACTTCTGACGTCATCATGAAGACGTCAAATACACGTTCCTTTTAGGTCATTATTTTGACGTCATTAATAAATGATGTACCAGAGATGTGATATTTAAAACGCATTTCTGACGTCATCATGAAGACGTCAAATACACGTTTCTTTTAGGTCATTATTTTGACGTCATTAATAAATGACGTACCTGAGACGTGATATTTAAAACGTACTTCTGACGTCATCATGAAGACGTCAAATACACGTTTCTTTTAGGTTATTATTTTGACGTCATTAAAATGACGTCATTTTGTCGTCAAAATTGGTCATTTGGTTCACTATATACATTAATATATTCACTATATATATGTATATATGTATATAGAGATCTTTGACCAATCATAATAGCAATATATTATTACAATAAAAACGTACATATAGAAACATCAGTATGTTTTGACATAGTTGCCGAATATATGCAACCTGATATTTTAATTTAAATAAATCATTATAAAATAAAAATAAATAGAAGTATTTAGTGACTAGTTCAATTTTTGCCACATAGTAATAATAATTTTGTTTTACTATTTCTAACTAGGTATACAGCTTTTAAACATATTTAAACAAAGATGTTCAATGGTTCAGTGAGTTAAGTGTTAGGTTGCGAGTCAAGAGGTCGGCGCTTCGATCCCTGCACATTCCGGGTTTTTTTCGTCAAAAACTTTATTAATAATTGTGGAAAAATATTATAATGAGAAGTTTGCATCCCTTATCGCAAAATTCACTGATTACCAATACGTCATTGGGCTGTGACATTGTGCCGTCTTTTTCACGTCATTTTTACGTCACGCTGAAGGTGAAATTGACGTAATTAATTCCGAAAAAACGACGTCGTAATGACGGCACCTTGCTGCCTGGGTAGAAATGGAAGGTTTTCTATCAAATATAACCCCGAGGTTGCGAAATGTATCAGGTCTCGCTAAAGTCGTGTCGATAACAGGGGGAAACCGTTCTTCTGCGTTTTCGCAATATTTTCCGAATGTTTTGTCATTCAGGGAGGGAGTGGTTACAACCCCCTGAATTGTCTTGGCGTCTCTTGGTCAAAAGATGTTCGATTTATCAATATTCCCTGTAACAACCTCGATCTAGCAAGCCCTCACAAGCGTAGTTTCATTTAAAGGTAATTCCAGAAGAGTAGGGAAAGTATCGCAATTACCGTGTTACTCACCTTCGAAAACTGGAGGAAACGGTCGTCCAGCCCTTTCGCAGAACTTTCGGAATGTTTTGTCATTCAGGAAGGGTTCAGGAAGTTCCAACACCCGGGGGTTGTTTTAGCGTCTCCTGGTCGAAAGACGCTCGACTTATCAATATTCCCTCTAATAACCCCGATCTGTCAAGCCCTCACAAGCGTATTATGGAAAAATCAGAACAAGGAGTAGTAATAGTTTTTTTTGTGGGAAAAAGTACACCATCATCGATAGAACGTTAGGAATATGTGACTAGAATCATTTTTAACGATGCAGAAGTTTTATTTCAACGCGTGTCGTGCTATTAGATTTAATAGCCATTCAACCCCGAATTTAGGGATGAAATATCAATTTGCAAAAAATTGAGTAGTGAAACATATATTTTTGAAGTGATATTTGGAATCAGCGGCTCAAAAAACATAAGGATAGGTGTTTCCCATTTGGAAAATAAAATTATTATTTTTTGTATGCTTGTGCAATTAAATTGTTTTCGGTTTCTTTTTAATAAAGCATTATAAATTACGTATTGACAGAACAACGGACACGTTTATATGTGAGGTAAAATGTCACATCAAATCTGTCACATTCATCAGAGAATTGATGAGCTGATTTTTACGAGATATTTTTCTGAGACTACCAATAATTGTGAGAATCAGAAAATCATATTGATCTATTTTTAAAATTTTTTATGCCTTTAGTGCTATTAGAATCAGAGATATATATTCTGTTATTCTATTTTTAAAATAACAGAATATATCGACACTTTAACAATCAATTTTAAGAGTATTAGATAAGGTAGATGTTTCAGAGCCTAAAGTTAAAAATGTCTTTGAATATCGACTATAAGCGGACAGCAATTAGACGATAATACAAAATGTATAGTTGATAACATAATAGTTCATTGAAAAATTAGTTGACAATAAAATTAAACTCTCTCTCCTGAGAATAGAGATTTTCTTAAAAAGGCAATGTCATCATCAATAGCGTCAAATATACAATAGGTAATCTTCTGAAGTAATGTTAGGATAACTTATTTAGCTGTATAATGTCACTTTAAAAGATCATTTTTAGATTAATACGTTCGTTATAGTATATTATGCAACGACCATTTAATGATAGCTTTTAAAATCCGAGCATGAGAATTATGACATGAGCCGTAGGCGAATGTCATAATGAATGCGAGTGTTTTAATTGCCATTAAATGTGAGTTGCATACACTAGTTTTTCTACGAGTAGCCATAATGAAATCGAAAATTAACGCTTTATTTCTGAAATTGCTAGGAAAATATGATATGATAAATTTAATGACTTGTCAAAACTGATAAATTTTAGATCTGTCAGATGTTCAAGACAATAGTTGATATTAACAGAATATTCCTGTTTGTCGCGTTTCTATTGGTTATAAACTTGTATCTTAATGGAAAATCTGTATCTTAATGAATCTCATTGAAGTACAGGTAGGGAATGTCTAATAAACGAATTAAAGCATGGGAGTAGAAAAACTATATTATAAACCTTTGTTACTATTAATGATTTTATCGCACAATTGTAACTTATTTTAGGACCATTAAATTTTGGATTACTTGTTTTGATGTTTTCAAAGTAGGATGATTTTGCAGGGTATAATGACAGAAATGATAAATAATTATGTCAGAGTAGACAAGAATATAGGTCGAGTGTTGAATAAATTCTAATGCGTATGTATGGCTTGCAGTGTTTAATTTCTGGAAGAAGGGCCTTGGAGAGTGTGTACTGCCTGTAAAGTTGTGCGCATGATTAGATCCGTTAATGTCAGGGCAGATTAAAATGGTAAATAAACCGTCTGATTTACATTTCTTGCCATTAAAATATCTAACTATATGCATAGTTCCTGTGGAACATATCACACCAAGCCTGATGATAGGGGGCGGTATGGGTCGTTTGGTGTAACTTCATTCCAAGGCCCAGGTATCCATAGGGAACCCGCCGGGTACCAGACCAAATGTATTTTCCATTTGCACTGAAATCGAACAACTATTCAGCTTAGTATGTTTTTAAAAGGCCTTAAACAATTCTGGGACCCGCTGTGCTCTTGACGGCCCTGCATGATACGAAATGTAAAGACGAGTAGGTGGAGTGAAATTGAAATAATTGTAGCAGAGATGTGAAGTTCTTCGCTTCGCTCAGGGATTTTAATGATTTTTAAATTTATTTATTTCTTTCCCGTTTTGGTATATCATCTCACAAAAGAGAATGTAGGGCGGAAAATAGAATTAATAAAAGTATATTGCACTATTTCAAGTTCAAATTTGTGAAAATTGATGTCTCTTTGTTTTCATACTTGTGACTCTTTGAAAAACATCATATGATTGTTAATGTTAGGAAATAGCTATTCGTGTATAAAGAGCGTAAGTGCCTCATTGTAGCTCGCTAGTGTAAGTTGACGCGCGACGTGAAAGGGAACGCATTAAACACTCGAGAGCGACAATGACACTTTGCGCTCGAATTACACACATGATTAGGTTCAATCGTTTAAAAATATTAAAATAAAAAGAATAATTGAGTTGAATTTTGTCTGGAAACGGCGAATGATGATCAACATTTTATGAGTATGCCTTGCATATGTGATCAAAATAAACAGACGAACGAAACACAATCGCTGTCAATTTATTTAAGTCTATTAATTATTATAAAGTTCGTATACTTAAATTAAGTAATTAGTTGTTACTCTTACATCTCATTATATTAACAATAGTTTTGGGGCATTATTATTTCCTAGAAATACATTGTCAACGTTGTTATCTGTACGGCTAAAAGCGTAGCTATATTTGGAACCGCAAAATAGTATTCAAAATAAATTGCCATTTCTTTTCTATTTTAAAGCGGGATTAGATAAAATTTTGTACTTAACACGTTATGAAAAATAATTTTATTTGATTCATGTAATTTGCAAAACTCGTTCGCTTCGCTCGCTCGTTTTGGCAAATATTACATTCGGCGAATAAAATTAGTCTTTTCATAACTGGTTACGTAAATATTCTTCTTCTTTTTGAGAGTTGTTTATTTCTCTTAATTGATGATTTAACGATCTTTTCCTCACCAGTTAGGTAAAATTTAACTTTTCATAACTGGTTTTGAAAAGTTGGACGTTTTGAGGCTTACGTCAGTTTTGAAACACATTTTATATGTCAAAATTAGAAAAATGATTTTTATCTACGATCGTTTGAAAATATCAAAATAAAACGAACAATTAAGTTGAATTATAGCTGAAAGAAGCGATTCATAATAGTTATTTATGCACCAAGGATCGTAAGTGCACTTTTTTGGTCGAGAATACAGTTTGCAAGCCGAGGCCCGTAGGAGTAGCATTAGATAAATTTCACCAGGACGTGAATATAAATAAAATATCTCCATATCCTATCTCGAACTGTCCAATTCCTTAACAGTCCATGTTTCTTTGCGCGCTTCCTGAAATTTCTGTACGTCGAATTTTGCTCAACTGGCCAGTTGACGATCGTGCTCTCTGTTCTTAAATTTACTTACTTAGACTATTCTATAGGTCGATTGACTCAATTATAGAAGAGAAAAAATACTTAAATTTTGTTGATCTACAAGACATCGATACCTGCAACTCCACAATTGTTTTCTAAATAGTCGGCATACAACAGGCAGGGTAGTATCAAGCTATCAAAAATATCATTAATGAATAAAATAAAGAAAGAAGTTCCTAAATGGATCCCTGGGAAACGCCAGAAGCAGCAGATATTTAGACATAATTGTAAACACGATATACTAATCTTGGATTCTGTTTGAAAAGTAGAATTCTAAAAATTTTAAAAATCTTGAGAGAAACCAAAATTGATCAGTTAGTTAAATAGTATATCGTGGTTAATTCTCTCAGACCTTCGAAAAATCACCGTTCACAGAACTTATTTTTTTAAGACTGTCGAGACGGTTTATGAGTTCATCGTACAACTAAGGTGGTGTCATTTGCAAATCCTGCCTTTAAATACTCCACCCTACAAATTTTGCGACTTTCAATTTTTTTTTCTCACCTCTTAAAGTGAAATGTTATGAAAAAAATACCATTACAAAATTTTGTCAAATTTGGATAATGGGAAATGGTGGTGCTGCCAGAGAGTGAAAATGAATGAAGCATATAATAACATCAGCTTTTATTTGGATCAAAAGTCATATGCAAAGATTACAACATTTATATAAATATTCCTTATGAAAGTAGTATTTTACACTTAGTAAATTAATTTTACATAATAATAACTTCTATTAAAACATTTTGGTAATTGTTTCTTTCTTTATGTCGGTAAAATGCTAACAATCTGAATTATAAATTGCCACTGCTCTTCGTCTGTCATTATATTCGTCTATTAATTCTGTGATGTGTTGCAACCCCTTAAATTAATTCAGATGTATTTGCACCTACTCGAGAAAGAACCTACCAGTAGTAGTTCTAGAGTGATGCCATCTGGAATTATCTAGAGAATGGTGGCGTCATCACAGAACAATCGAGATTTGTCATTTTTTGGTATAAAAGACCGACCACATTCTTGGCGAGTAGTTCAGAAAGTACAGAAAGTTTTGAAGTCTTGGATTTGACAAGTGAGAAGTGAGGTTAAGAGTACAAAGTGATAAACATTGTTATTTTTAGTCAGTAAAGTTCATTCAAGTTAATAATCAGTATTGTGAAGTATCCAGTAAATTATTTAATAAAGTGTGTTAGTGGACAATCTCTTGTTATAATATTTGGAACCCACGGAATTTGCAAGGGTGAGGTGGAAACACGTTACAATTCAATACCCCTTTCAGCTGTATCGTTTACAACTTTGCCTTTTTAATAACTTGAAAACAAGTTTTGTACTGCTGATTAGTCTCCCAGGTTTGAGGATCGTCATTAAGAAATTCGGTAGAGAAGTTAAATCGTTTAAAAAATTTTTATGTGCCCGAGGAAATAAAATGACGTAAGTCCTTACTTTGTATCTCTTCAATACTACTAAATTTGAATCGTTTATTGCCTTCCTCAAATAAGTCTTCTTTTGCTAATACCATCTATTGAAATATCATCATCAAAGAAAGATAAACCGGAAGCTTCAGGAGCTTTCTACAAATTGAAGATCGTGATATGGAGCTTTATGCGAAGAAGACTTTAACGTGTATTTTAACAATAAAAATACATATTTCAATAATGCTTTTTGTTTTTTTTGATGTTAATACAAATACATCTCTAAATAAAAAAAACTTTATGCAGTAGATTGCTTTTGCCATCCAGCGTGCGTGGTGGAAAGCCCCAGGAACGTGAATATTTATTTGATTATCTGTTTTGCCTAGAAATAACCGAGTCAGATTTAAAGATTCTTGGTAGTTATCGCGAGATTGTTTCGTCTTTAAAGCGTTCTGTACAAAATCAAAAATTTCAAGACTATCATTTTTTCATAAATGTGATGTCTACAAGGTAAATATAGTAAACTTCATTCTTACATTTGTTCTAATAAAACACTTGCTCCATTTAAGTAACCCAAGTTCGAAGCAGTTGTATCGCAACCTAAAGCCTTCACTTTATCACATAGATTCCAGTGTATTAGTGCTTCATAAACTTTAGTTGCTTGCTCTCTTCCTGTCAAACTCTTCAAAACTGGTACTCCTAGTATTTGTTCTGTATCTTCACTTGTAATTATTATCGCAGGTCTGTCGTGTTTGTCAGTGCTAGTTAAATTCCTAAAAAGTTTTCCATCCCAGTGAATAACAGGAGATAACAAATTATATCCTTTAAAACGTTCCATTGCTTTTTCAGCTCTTTCCTTCCGCAACTTATGTCTACAGCGTTGAATAGTTGTCCTGCTTATAGACAAGGAAAGTACATCATGCTCCAGCAACAGCCGTTAATATGTGGACTGTGTTGTCTCTGTCACTCAGTTTACACTTGTTGAAAGCCGCAACTATCTTTGGGGTTATTATGTTTCGTGTTCCCACTAATCTTTTCTTTTTTGGTTCTGAGGGGTCTAATTCTTTGTAGGAAGAGCTTGCATGCGAGATGCAAAAGTGTCTAATTCAGCTACCTTTTCAAAAATATTGGCGTTTTCTCTATTCGTTCAGGATTCTTCTGTTTTCGTTCTTCCACTCTTTTTCCTGTTCAGTTAGTTTTCTGTTTTTTTCTATGGTGGTTTCCTATTCATTGGGCCAGATTTCTGTCATAATTTTCAATACATAGTGTGAAAGATTTTCACTTCATTGCCGATTTCAGTATTGCAAGTTCACGTTGGTAGTCCTACTGCCAGACACTTGGTCATTTTCTAAAAAAGATTTGACACTATTGGAGCTAATTCTTAAAAATTTCATCCTTGTAAGTTATTGGAGTACTATTGATGTTCATGCATAATTGACCACGATTTGTGTTTCGTGTAATCATCTGCTTAGAACAGGTATTTACTGTCTGCGTTCTGTATGGTACTTCAGTTCTTTACAGATGTCTTGAAGATCATGCTTTTTTATTGGCCCTTATTACTCTTTCAGCTTCAAATAGAAGACATGATGATATTAAGTTTAACCAATTTCCCATGAGAACTTTTGAATCGCAGATTCACGCAGTGCAACAGATGAATAGACAGCCGGACATACGATTATACAAAATACACGGATACAGATAATGGACGGATAGAAATTGTGAAAATGATACCATCATATATACTACATTATTCTATTTGGAAAGTAAAAATACACAGGTATTAAAAAAAATTAACAAAATGTTTCATAAAATCTTTAGTAAAATTTACTAGATGACTAGGAAAATATTTATACCTCAAATTGATTATCCACATACATATATTCGAATATAAAGAGAGGTGAACGTTTCAGAATATTCAGTCGTGGAGTAAAAAGATAAAATGTTTGTTGTTTCGTCTTTGAATGAGGAGGTATGAAAATTCAATATATTTGAAACATTTGAGTAGAGAATATTCTCGTCGCTATCACAATGTTTAATATACTGGGATTCTAAATAAGACAAGTATTTTCAATCTTGAATTTTACAAATGTGTTATAAAGCGAACTCAGTAATTGACTTCGAAATTTCAAAACTACTCATATTTCTAAATCCTAAATGTTAAAATTTGATTTTAGAAAGCAAATCCAAATAATATGTAAATATACTGCACGGTTGAATTATCAGTTAATTGCTTGTTTTAACTGAAAGATAGCAAAGACAATTGAAAATACCCAAAGATTCATTATATAAAAGGCACTTACCATTATTGCTGTTGAAATGTCTTTGAAGTTGCTAGCACTCAATATTCGCATCAAATAATTTATGCCATCAGGATAATATAGCAAACATTTGACATTCAAACAGGTACTATAACATTAATAAATAACGTGAATGATCGACACTCCTAATCTGGACTTTTAGACCACTCCAAATGTAATCAAAAACTAATAAGATTTAATACTATGGTATTCAACAATTCTCGTATATTCCTGATCTGATTTCTGAAATCAACCAGCTCGAAAAATAAGTAGTTAGTTTTACTAAGAAGAATACAATGGTGGAGTCTGTCTGATCGGTGTATATGTACATGTATTGCATTTGCAGCAATGAATTTCGTGATCAATAATATGATTTATGCTTGTACATACAATGGCTATAGATGAACAGAAAGAAATATCGAAAGTTTAAGCCAAAATTGCAAATTGTTGTAAAAGGATAGTAATTTTCTAATTTGATGGTTCTATCGGTTTATGAAAATAATCTTTATTCTAAAACAAATTAAGATGTGATACTAATAATAGGTTTTGGTCTTTATTCATATACAGTGTCACCAATAAAGTCCACATCATGTGGGAAAAATTTTATCTGTCATATTTGACTTCTTTTTAAATAGCGAAAGATTTTTCAAAATTTCGAAAAATGTTGAAGAGAAAGTTGTTATTCAATTTTATACATGTATACCAATTTTTATCGCTCTAGTAAAACTATTATTTTTGCAATTTTTTTAAACTGGCCAAACTTGGACAAACCTGTATAAAATTATTTATTTTTATTAAAGTTATCGCCTATGCATTTTTGTGACTAAATGTTGTTTTAAGAACACGTTTTCTTTGTTGTGATGGCTTTTATACACGTTATTTGGTATTATTTTTTAAGAAAAAAACTATTGACAAAATCAAAATTGACTTAAATTGATTAATACAATTTTTTTCCATATGATGGATAATTGGTGACACTATATTATATAGCTGTATTCCTATATTTTTTCATATAAATTATTATTCAAGCAAACTTGTGATATGACATATTACATCAAAAGTCTTGGAACTATTGAAGGCCATATTGGAATTAAGATTGTTTTGTTTCCAGATTGATCGATTTCTCTTCGTTCAAATAATCAAAGTAAGTATATAAAAAACACGAAATAGAAGAGACAAATTCTAACAAGTAATTACACCCAAATTAATAATTTTCCCTATTCAATAGTAAACCTAAAGGATTTAGGTATATCAAATTGAATACATCAACTAATTATCTACCTATTAAATAAATATTTATTCTAATTATTTCAAATAATGGTCAAATAAATCATTTTCGATTCCATAATGGTGAAATCATAAATTTAAAATACCTTTTAATGGATTTCTACCTACCTAACTTGTTGATGTAAACCCACGGAACACGAATTCTGGTTTTTATTTTGTTCTAATCCAGTAGGCGTGTATATATTATTTTGGAAGCGATATAATCTTTGTGGAATATTCACATATTTGGTAGGTCCTTTTTTTGTTAAATTTCAAATCCCTATTTTAACCCAAGGTTCCGTTATTCAATTTAGTCAATTATTAACTATATATTAATGATGGCCGTATTTCCATATAATCAATAGGATCATATTAAAACAATAGAAACCATTAACATAATTTGTTATTACACATTATTATTTATACACATTATTTGAAAATTATATGATTTAAGCAGTAGTGGCTATAGTGAAGTTAACTGAAAAGCTAGTTGACAAAAACATAAAATATCTGTTACATTATTTCATAATTATATCTGACAACAACAAATAAATAACGGCACTCCACTGTTTGGTATAAAAAAATTGATACTTTAAATTATTGCCCCTAAATTAGGCGTGTCTCTTTTCAAATTAAACGAGTTGATGAGTCTGTTTTGTATTTGCCTTTTAGGATTTAACTAATTTCTATGATTTTTTATCCCAATACTTTAAAAGATACATTATAAAAAGTGAAAAATACACCCAGGGCTGGCTCCAGGTATTTTGCCGCCCAGGGCACAGTTTTATTTTACCGCCCCTCTCTTATATAAATCACACTGAGGTCAGGCGGGATAAAAATGAGACAAAATGACATCTTTCAATTTTAGGTTGCTTAGAATCCAGTCATATATTGGTATCATTTGTAAAAATGACAGAAAAAACTATATTTCTATGTATTTTTTTACTAAAAAGTACAGTTAATTGATAAACAAAAATAAACAGTGTTTCATTTTTACCTTCCAAATGGAAGTGTGAAAATAAGACACAGGAGGGTTTTTTCTTTTATATGCAGTTTATTCAGATTTTTTACTAAACAAAAAGGGGCTTGCAGAAGGGCTAGTTTCTCCTAAATTAGGAAGCTGAAATGTGCCTGCTTCAGTCTGCCCATTTGGTCTCTTTAGTCTGTTTTTTACCCCGCTTTTAATTTCTTCGTTAAAATCAAATTTTTGATGATTTAAAATGAGCAGATTAATAAACTTGATCACAAAATGTGAAGTATGACACTTCTAGTTGACGTCTGCCAAATACGGACAACGCAAATAGAGAAACTATAAAATCCCCAAAAAAGTACTAAGGTGCGTTCAAAATTTTTTTTAAAGTAAATTAAAGAGTTTACTGAATAATATTTTTCCCGCATTAACAGTAGGCATCGGACCTGATTGGATAACATAAAACAGTTCTGAATGTACAAAACAAACTTGAATAAAAAATTAAGTTTAATTTATTTCAATCTGGGTGGATATCACCTTGGCTTTTATTTACCTCGCTACCTGTCTGTCTCATTTTTACCCCGCCTGACCCTATCTTTTCAGTTCGTTATTTTTTATAACATTTTAAGAGTCACCTACTGAATATTCTTAATGGTTTGTTTTTTAGTTATAAGGTCTACAGCAATTTTTGGATTTTCAGCAATATGATACTGTATTTAAAGGTAAAATAAATTAATTGAAAAAATGAACCGTATTGAAATTTTAAAAAAATATCACACCACAGAAATTAGACAAGAAATAAAATCACATATAAGAAACAGAATGTATGTATGTAACCTACTTTATATACAAAAAAAAAACTAACAATAACAAATTATTTATATAAAGTTAATATTACTATTACTATATTAGTGAAACAATTGTTTCCTAGCTTTTCTATATTTTTTGGTAACTGTCGATTTGAAGAATTTGCCGCCCCTACAATTTTTCCGCCCGCTTCCCCCCCTCCTAGAGCCAGCCCTGAATATAAGTGTGTTTTGGTCGCATATACGTAATCTGCAGACGCATAAGGCATAGCTGAGCGCTTCGGGGTTTTAAGAATAATAGGACCAATGAAAACGAGCGTAAAGTGCAGACGTAGTTATCCTAGTACGTTTGCAGTTTACTACATTTGCAGGCGATGGGCTGTGTGTTTATTTTATTTTGCAACAGTTTAGTGATAAAAAAATATGAATTAAAATACTATTCTTATAAAATTTCATGTGTTTGTTATATTGACATAATTGAAAAAAAAATAAGTTATAAAACTATCAGTTAATTGCAGGCGCTTGAGGCTTTTCTGTGCACATTCTACGACCCCACTTTACCAATAAGCAGTGAGACATATAAGCCGGTGACGATTATGTCCGAATATTATCGAATCATTTTGGCTATGCCTTATGCATCTGCAGATTACGTTTATGCGTCCCGGTCGCCTCATAAAAAGCTCTTCCCCATCAGCTCTGTGCAGGGCCGGTTTTAAACAATTTTTATGTGAGAGGGGGGGTTGTGAAATTTTTGTAATTCGGGCAAATCAGATTAATGAACCCCGTGAGGGTTTTCCTTGTATACATACAAATTCACGCATGGAGAAAACTTCAATTCGTGTTATTGACAGCAGCCCATAATAATTAACCCCCGACCCCAAAAGAGGAGTGTTATAAGTTTGACGCGTATGTTTGTCTGTCTGTCTATTTGTAAGAGTATTTTGTCGAGAAGGCCATATTAGATTTTGATGTTTGGTCGCCATCTTGAATTCGCCATGTTCAACTTCTCTAGAAATTGTCCGATTGAAGTAACATTGAAAATGTGCAGACAATTACGGTAGCCGAACATGATTTAGGCCTCATTTTGATTCGGTCATATGAAACTGGTACGATTAGATACAATTTTCAGTCATCGTTTTCACATATCAATGAATTTGTTTGTAGTACCCTCACCGGGTTCATCTGTCTGATGTGTCCCAATACCTCTGCTCCTCTATTGTCTTTATATAATACATGATAGTCATTTAATTTTTGGGATACAAAGAAATGTAAATCTGATTGAAGAAAAAACCTTCATTGTAAAATAAAATACAAAATAATAAATATAAAAAAACACAAAACAATTGTATTATAATACAAGTTAATTTTTTTAAACAACTTTAATTCACCTCTCTTTTAAAATAGCCCATCGTGCAACTATTTTGAAAGGTATTTATTTGTTCCTAGTACGAAGGTAGCTGCGTTGCACTTTCGATGAATCGAAGTGTCTTGTTTATTACATTATTACTTCCAGCAATTATGACAGCCTGTCATTGACAGGGCACTATAGGTATTAGGGTGGTGCGACATTTCGGATTTTGGATAATTGAAATGCCTGTGCGCGGAAAAGTTGTTAATGATAAAGACAATTTTTTTCTTTTTATAAAAAAATTGATCAGGGTTCGTCTTCCACGCCCCCAAGGCCGAAATAGTTACGAAGGGAAAAATAGCTCTGGGGATTGGAAAATGAACTCTAATCGATTTTTTTTATTAGGTTAAAAATTTTGTCTTTACCTATACAATAAGTTTTCCATAGTCAGGCATTTTCAGTTAAAAAAAAAAAAAATTTCTTAAGCCTATTTTTATTTGAATATTCCGAGAAATGTACCTTATTCAATTTCTCATTTGTTTATTCCTAGAATATAAAATAGGATAAAAACTACAAACCTATTGCAAAGTACAAGTGGGTAATGCGTAATGCGTATGTGCTATGTGACTTCTTGGGAACGGCTGGTATACAACTGAGAACCAGGGTAATGTAATGTAATGAACTATAGTTCATGATGTCATTCAGAGGAATGGATACTTCGGCCACCCTGAGAATCTATTACTTACTTAGCATGCTGTGGGATGAAAGAATTTATATTAGGAAACTTTCTTATCATAGGATATTAAAAGCACGAAATAATGCAAAGGACATCAGCATTCGAAGATTTATTATTCCAGAATTCACCTTTAATGCTACAGAATATTATGATCTTTTAGATTGGCAAAATATTGTTTACAATGAACCTCCTATTACCAAAGATTTATCTGAGGATCAATTAAAGCAAGTTTTTTGCAATTAATTATTTTTTATTTATTTGCTTTTATCATGATTAGAGAATATTATTTAGGTATTATGCAAATCACAACTTACACACTTTTTATTTATTATGAAAATACCTACTTTCTGTATATTGTTGTACTAATCTGGGTACGCTAATATACTAGTCAGGTAAATACTTTAAAACACTCATTATTGGAGAATCAATCAAAACAACTACTCTTCTAGCTAATACTGACGAAGTATTGAATTACATGATAGGATTCTTAGCATTTTAAAGAAAAAAAAAATATTGAAAATACTTAAATCATTTATTCAAAATTAATCATTCACACTTTTTTATTTAATATAAAATTATCTACTTTCTGTATATTGGTGCCTGAATCGGATCACGCTAATATACTACTTAGGAAAACACTTCAAAACACTCATTATTGGAAAACCAATCAAAACAACTACTCTTCTAGCTAATACTGACGAAGTATTGAATTACATGATAGGATTCCTGGCATTTTAAGGCAAAAAAATATATTGAAAATACTTAAATTATTTATTGAAATTCAGTCATTCACAACAATTATTGAACCATACATTCTATTTCAACTCTAGAAAAGTTGTACAAGTTTTTTCGAACTCGTTAGTTCTCATCAGTAGAGTATAGAAACATTCATTCATTATTTACAAGCCTATTCTTGATTTATTTTTTGCAATTAATTATTTTTTATTTATTTGCTTTTATCATGATTAGAACTAACGAGTTCGAAAAAACTTGTACAACTTTTCTAGAGTTCAAATAGAATGTATGGTTCAATAATTGTTGTGAATGACTGAATTTCAATAAATAATTTAAGTATTTTCAATATATTTTTTTGCTTTAAAATGCCAGGAATCCTATCATGTAATTCAATACTTCGTCAGTATTAGCTAGAAGAGTAGTTGTTTTGATTGGTTTTCCAATAATGAGTGTTTTGAAGTGTTTTCCTAAGTAGTATATTAGCGTGATCCGATTCAGGCACCAATATACAGAAAGTAGATAATTTCATATTAAATAAAAAAGTGTGAATGATTAATTTTGAATAAATGATTTAAGTATTTTCAATATTTTTTTTTCTTTAAAATGCTAAGAATCCTATCATGTAATTCAATACTTCGTCAGTATTAGCTAGAAGAGTAGTTGTTTTGATTGATTCTCCAATAATGAGTGTTTTAAAGTATTTACCTGACTAGTATATTAGCGTGCCCAGATTAGGGCAACAATATACAGAAAGTAGGTATTTTCATAATAAATAAAAAGTGTGTAAGTTGTGATTTGCATAATACCTAAATAATATTCTCTAAAGCAAGTTATTGATAGATCTGAATCCTATATAATTTCCTACAGCTAGTTGTTGCCCAGGATTCCAAGACTTTTTGCAATGCCTGTAATTTTCTTGGAAGCTAATTTTCCTATGTCTTCAGGCGTTAATTCCGCCTGTTCTGGGTACTTTAGCTTAATGCGGATTAGTACCTTGCATTCACAAAGTATATGTTCCGCAATCTCAGTTGCAGCTTCACAGTATCTGCATTTGTCATCTTCTGCTATGTACATTCTTGAGATGATATCTCAAGAGGCAATGGCCAGTTAGAAGGCCTATAATCAGCCTTAGGTCGGACTTTTCAAGTTCGAGAAGTCTTGTGGCGTTCTTTGTTGAATAGGTTATAAACCTCTTGTCTTTGGCCTGGACTATTTCTCCAGTAGGACTTCTTTTGTTCCTTCTCCCATTTTAGGACCTCCTCCGTAATGTGTCCTTTAGATAAGCCACAGAATGATTCGGGTCAAAAAAATGGGGTTTCAGCCCCTTTTCTTGCGAGGCTATTAGCCAATTCGTTGCCTTCTATTCCCTCATGCCTTGGCACCCACATCAAGGTAACCTTGTTGTTTTTTGCCAGTTGCTTCAGGGATTGTCTGCATTCCCATGCAATTTTTGACTCAGAGGTATAGGACCTGAGACCTTTTAATGCTGCCTGGCTATCTGAAAATATATAGAACTTTGCCCTTTGAATGCCTCTGTTTAGGCATTCCTGGGCATACAGATCTATAGCATAGATTTCTGCCTGGAAGATGGCTGAGGTGTTACAAGGGCTTTAGATACCCTGATTTTAGGCCCTGCTACGCCCACTTCAACCACTTCGTCCATCTTGGATGTGATAGAAGGGATGGAGTCATCAGGAATACATTAGATTCCAGAGCAACCATGCCAATATTTGAAACCAAGAAAGATTTCAATAATTAACCATGTTTTTATGTAACATGGTATTCCTTCTCTACATTTAATATTTTAATCCTTATTAAAATGTTTTTTATAATGAAATAAAAAAAAATTGAATGCTTAATGTTATATTTCTAATGAATTTTGTGGGTGGGATGAAAAAGGTTCAAGCGAGAAATTATCAAAAAAACGTATCGCGTGTAAAATCTCTTATTTTAAACATTTCCCAAATGATGAATTTTTGAATATGTTGGGGGAGTGGAGGGGTCAATAAAAAATTCCAAAAAAAATACAGCTATCTTTTCTTATTAAGACACAACTTTTTTGCCTACAGGCGTTTTAATTTTTGCAAAAAAAAAAATTCCTCACCTATAGCGACGCGCCACCCTAATAGGTATATACCGTGCGTGTAATTTCCCATTAGGCATGTACATTCACGTAGTGCGAGAGATCTGACAACACAGCTGCCGTAAATTCCTCCGTCGGGCGGAGCATCCCAGCTCTGTTATTTCATTTCAGCCAGCTGGCACGCGCGATGTTGTAATTTTACTCCCTATACCTAGCGCTCCGCTACACGCACGGTATACTCATATGTAGCCCACATAACACAGTTTGTACTTATAGTAGTATGTACTTGTACTTGTACATACATATTAAGTACAAATTGTGTTATGTGGGACGCTCAGCGCTAGAGGCTATAACAAGCAAATTTGGCCATGCGTTGCCAGCTGCTCTGTTTGGAGGATGATTTAAGTCAAGTACAAGACAGGCTGCTCGAAAAGTAATAATTGGCATTGAATTTTCATTGTTTTGAGTTTATTTTATGAATAATTGCCGAATGTTGGTTGAAAGTGTCGAATGGTGACCGATTTGCCGAATCGCCTTCAAAGTTGAGGGGGTGTGCCACTCCCCCATGCCCCCCCCCCCCCCCTACATCCGGCCCAGGCTCTGTGATGACCAGACCCCGGCTCCCAGGTAGTTATTCCAGAGACGGTTTTCACACACAGATAAATGTAATGTTTTGAATCGAGAGAAAACGTTTTCATATAAGCAAATAAATAACTTTTTTATATAAAATAAATTATTTCTAACAATCTTATTATTTTCTTGATGTAAAATTATGTTGCTACGCTGAAAATTTATTTATTTCTGTATATATTAAACAATTCTTAATTTAAAACATTAATATTATGTGTACACATTTTAAAGACACACATAGATAACGTAAATATACAGAAACACTTGAAATAAAAAGGGCTGAACAATTATTAGTCATACACCTCTATCGTATAATTTAACATTTCTTATACACATTAAGCAGTAGTAATTAGAAATAGTACATTGTAATACAAGTGTGGCAAGGGCTTTATTGCAAACGATGTATGAAAGTATCATACGAGTTTTGCAATGAAGCTTGTCACAGTTTTTCTACGGTTGTGAAGTTATTTCCCTTAAAATTTTCAAAATTTTAAATTTGTGAAGACGTAATCGAGGCGTGCGGCAAATTCTTTGCCGCACGGCGTGTGGTGAAGTGACATTTTCTACACTCATTTCGAAGTTAGAAAATTTGAATTTCAACAAAAAATTGTACAAAAAATTCTTGCCGCACGGTGCGGCAAAGTGACACTTTCCGCAGTCATTTTGAAGTTAGAAAATTTGACTTTCAACACAATCGTAGAAAATAGTAGATTGTAATACAAGTGTGGCAAGGGCTTCATTGCAAAACGATGTATGAAAGTAGGAACACGACAGCGAGTGTTCCTATCATATGAGTTTTGCAATGAAGCTTGCCACATGTGTGTTACATACTATTTTTTCTACGGTTGTGAAGTTATTTCCCTTTTTTAAAGTCTTTCTAAAATTTTAAATTTGCTACCTGTCAGATTTTACTTAAAGTGGCGTTTTCCGCAGTCATACTGAAGTTAGAAAATTTGACTTTGTAATTGCAATTCACGTGTAATTAATGTACATTTATAGAATTTAATTGTTATTACCAGTAAGTAATATAAAATTCTTTACGGTAAACACACTATTTTATTCCGGTGTGTGAACATGTAATCAAGGCGTGTGGCAAATTCTTTGCCGCACGGCGTGCGGCAAAGTGATATTTTCTGCAGTCACATTGAAGTTAGAAAATTTGACTTTCAGCACAATCTTTCAGCACAATTGTATATTGTAGTGTGGTATGAGAGAATAATTCATTTTCGCGACTAGTATTATGCTATTTAATCTACAATGTGATATCACTATTTTAGGTCAACTAGCTTATTACTTCACCTTATAAGTGACTATGGTCTTGCTATATACAGCGATCTTCTGAAAACATTTTTACCAGTTAACGTACTATTTAACTTTTTTTAATCGCCTTCTTTATATTAATGTCCTGGCGGAGTTTAGCCGTAGGCTATTCTACCACTCAACCAGGATGGACACACATCATACATAGACAACATCACAACACCTATTCCCTGCGACATTGCCATCTGCCGCAGCTGAGACTTGAACTCAGGAGAGGAGAGCGACTGGACCATGTTGTCTCTCACATAACCGCAGTCTAGCCCACTGCTACCGTCACGGCAACACGTCCACTACACATCCATGTCCTAGCCAGGATTCGAACCCGGGGCCCTGTGGTCGCAAGCATAACACCTTAAGCACTGAGTCGTAACTATGTCATCATGTTACTAACTATGTTATCAGAGATAATATATGAAAATAGAAAGAGAACGAAATACATGTAAGAGAAGTGATCTATTTTCAGTCGCAAAAAAATGCCTAGGAATGGAAAAAGTGGCCCCAGTCATGTAGCCTTGCAAGTACCACCGCTCCAAAACGATTTAATTGGCTTCGATTTCAATGACCGAACGTCATATGTAGAGCGAGTAAAGAGAGTCACTGCTAGCGTTCTCGAAATACATATCTAAAAAATTTCGGACATTGCCTTATTTTCCAGCTTGTTACAGATATGAAGTCAAGGGTGGGGTTTGTGCTAGTGTTACATCCAATAATTAATACATTACAGTATGGCTTGTTTACAACCTTATAGGAGCTATTTATCTTTAAACATTAAAGAATTTCCTAGATATAATTACATGGTAAGATATTGTATTATTGTGCTCGAAAATAATCATATTGTTCATATCGCCTAGAGGTGATTCTAGTTTTGACATCATAACTATCTCGGAGCCGGGGTCCAGTGATGACAAGTTCCAACGTTTTGGAGGACGTCCTCCTTACCTTTTATCATTTGGTGTTCCCTGAACCGTTCTGTGTTGTCCTCTCTTCGGTTGATGTGACCAAAAAATGAGAGGACTGAGAGAATACGATGCTAGAGAGTTGGTAACGCCTCAAGATTCACATTTCTAAAGCGTCAATACGCTGTTTGTTCGCTTCCTAGCGGTCCATGTCTCAGAAGCGCAAAGAAAAGTGGATAAAACTTGGGCGTTAGCAAGTCTAATGTTTGTGTGTCTCGTGATACTTCTGGCAAGCCAAATTTTGGTCAACTAGCAAGTTGCCAACCTTGTCGCCTAATCTCATAATCACAGTTGCCAGTATTCTCTGCAAGGGATTCAAAATATACCATTTTGTTTACTACCTCATTGTGTCTCTGTGGTTATAATTTGTTCTGTCTACGATTGTAATTTACATTTAGACTATAATCACAGATAATTATCTAAAGCCTGTCCAATAGCAATTCGCTTTCCATAATTAAGGTGATGTCATCTGCAAATTTTAAGTTAGAAATCGCCTATCGCTACTCCACCGTGCTAGTCTTCCAGCACACGTCACATCACATGTTCACTACAGATGTTAAAGAGAACTGGTGATAGAACATGTCTGACGCCTTTGCCGACTTTACATTTATAGGAGTTCGTGTTTACAAAATTAAGGACATCAAAGGGCATAGCAGGATAAGCATGTGTTAGGTGCCCCCGCACCAATCGGGTCGAAATTTTTAGCACAAGTTGATAGTAGTGTTAGATGAAATTTCCCAAAATATTATTTTTGGAAAATCATTTTTACGGGAGTTATGGGGGTAAAAAGAAAAATGAAAAAAAATTTTTTTCTCGAGAACAGGTAAACCGATTTTCATGAAAAAAATATATGTTATGGCTTTTGATGGTGCAAATATGGGAAAAAATTATTGGACCCATTCGTCAAAAAAAAGTGGTGAAAAAATTTTTTCAAAATAAAAAAAAATTTTTTTTAGGGGATGTTCCAGAGGCACACCCACCATTTTCTTCCAAATAAATGCTTATATGCCCCTTTAAAACATATCCAATTTTCAAAGCGATCGGAAGGGTACAACATACTCAAAATTGATAATCATTGGCAGACTGCGGGCGGCGTGTAGTCTATGTAATGAAGCATTATAAGACGACTCTTTTGTAAATATTTCGTGCAAAGACGAGATTACCTCCCCCCCTTCGTTTTCGAGGGTGCTGAACACGATGCAGGTGGTGGGAGAAGTTTTTGACCGCCGCAACCCCCTGAAACGGCCATCCCTCTTATGGATCCCTTTATGTTTTCATATATAAACGGATTTGGGGAGTGATTTATCAACGGGTTATACTTGAAATAACATGGAAGATGATTATAGAGTAAGTTGAGTCCAGACAGCAGGTCTAAGGGGTTAATTAAACCCTTCCGAGGAGTGGAAAATCATTTTTTATCAAATAATTCGGGTTCAAACGCGTTTCCCCCGTTTTTGGGCTGATCATGGGAAAAATATTTATTTTTAGCTCCAACCCCCTTAAACGGGCAGAAATCACCTCTCACTCACCGTTTGAGAGATGAAGAGCGGTTGGAGCTAAAAATGAATATTTTTCCCATGATCAGCCCAAAAACGGGGGAAACGCGTTTGAACCCGAATTATTTGATAAAAAATGATTTTCCACTCCTCGGAAGGGTTTAATTAACCCCCTAGACCTGCTGTCTGGACTCAACTTACTCTATAATCATCTTCCATGTTATTTCAAGTATAACCCGTTGATAAATGACTCTCCAGACCCGTATAGAAAACAAAGAGATCCATAAGGAGGTTTTCGGCGGTCAAAAACTTCTCCCACCACTTGCATCGTGTTCAACACCCTCGAAAACGGACGGAGGAAGGTAATTTCGTCTTTGCAAGAAATATTTACACTATTTCTGCCTTTATTACATAGACTAGCGGTTCATTACTACATCTTACTATATCTTACTACAACGGTCACTGGCGGCCATTACAACCCTACCATTTAAATCAGTATCAAACTTCAAGAAGTGTGGTGCAAAAATTCTCTGACGTCAACTGTGGGGTCAAACAAAATCTAGTTTGAAAATCTGAAGATTTTGCAAGGATGACGTCCGCAGTCAGCCTACGAAAGAACTAGTTTTCAAAGTCCACTACGAGGAGGTTACAGTGCCTTTCACTAGTGAAGGTGCCTGTTTATTGTGAGTCCTCTTGCCTCTCATGAGTCGGGGTGTTTATTTATCGTGAGTCTCCTTGCCTCTAAATAATCTTTTGTTTATTGTAAGTTCTCCTGCCCCTCATTAGTCGAGGTGCTTGGTTATTATGAGTCCCCTTGCCTCTCACAATTCGGGTTGACTTTTTTGCGTGAGTCCTCCTGCCTCTCACGAATCAGGTTACTCTATATCGATGAGACTTTTCTTAGTCTTCATTCTTCAAGAACATCCCATAAAAAAAATTTTATTTTGAAAAAATTTTTCAAAAAAGTTGCAGGGGGTTGCGGCGGTCAAAAGCTTCTCCCACCACTTGCATCGTGTTCAGCACCCTCGAAAATGAGGGGGAGAAGGTAATCTCGTCTTTGCACGAAATATTTACAAAAAAGTCGTGCTTCATTACATAGACTGCGCGCCGCCCGCAGTCTGCCAATGATGATCAATTTTGAGTATGTTGTACCCTTCCGACCGCTTTGAAAATTGGATATGTTTTAAAGGGGCATATAAGCATTTATTTGGAAGAAAATAGTGGGTGTGCCTCTGGAACATCCCCTAAAAAAAAATTTTTTTTATTTTGAAAAAATTTTTTTACCACTTTTTTTCGACAAATGGGTTCAATAATTTTTTCCCACATTTGCACCATCAAAAGCCATAACATATATTTTTTTCATGAAAATCGGTTTATCCGTTCTCGAGAAAAACATTTTTTTTCATTTTTCTTTTTACCCCCATAACTCCCGTAAAAATGATTTTCCAAAAATAATATTTTGGGAAATTTCATCTAACACTACTATCAACTTGTGCTAAAAATTTCGACCCGATTGGTGCGGGGGCACCTAACACATGCTTATCCTGCTATGCCCTTTAAACCAGAATTTACTTATTAATCTAATAATGTGTACGATACAAACTTCCTGATTTATTTCTCTGGGTACTGGGCTGTGGACACATTTCTCCTGCAAATATTAAAACAGAACTGTATTTAATATCAAAAATTTACATAGCAAAATAAGAAACTTTTGACCAAATTAATCTGGGTAAAGAGCCATTCAAAAACTTCTTCATTCTGAAGTCTGTAATGTTTGTGCAATTGTGCATTATTACCGAGTCACTCTGACAGATACCTCGGCATCAAAAAAATGTGTCCTGACGTTAAGGTGAAGAACTACGACTATCCCCCATCGTTACGTCATCACGACAGGGATAGATTGTGTTGTTTAAACTTAAGGCCAAATTGTCTTTTGAAGCATGTTATTAAAGCAGTGATTAAATTAACTTCCCACATTAATATATTTTTGTGATGAAAAACACTAACCTCAACCTTAACTTTAAAAATTCAGTCAAATTCCGTACATCATATTGATGGACATTTTTTACGCTATTTAAGAATTTATTTGCAAAATGCTACTGTTAATTATTATTTTATTGATTCCTCTGATTTTGAACATGACATAACATAATATATAATAATCAAAGGATAATTTCCTTACCTTCGCCATCGAAAGCAGTACTTTTTTTATGCCGAATATATACCTTTCCATTTTTATTTCTAGCTCAGGTGTTCTCCAGGGTTCGAATTTGGGACCACTTTTATTTTAACTCATTGTTAATGATTTAGCAGAATTAACCAATGGAAGATTCTTTCTTGCCAATGATCTAAACATTTATAATAATATCCACACACTTGACTGCTACAATCTCCAAAATTCGTAAATATTTGAACGAGGGATCTCCACAGAAATACAGCGATCTAGTGGATTGTATATAAGTGTATACACAGATGCTATGCAATCTTAGGCGAAGATTGCTCGCCTTCGGAGATGATATAACGTAGTCGCAAAATCCCCACTCTGGGGCGAGCGTAGAGGCGACTTCAATGTGAATATCAGTCGATATTCCGTTGAAGCAACGTCGAGCGCGGTTAGTACTTGGATGGGCTCCCATCTTGGGAAATACAGCGTTCTCGTCCCACCTTCTAGAGGTTTGTATATCAGTGTATACTCGGAAGTTACGTAATTTCAGACGAGGATTACGTAGTGGATATACCATCCTTCGGAGGGGATGTAAAGCAGGCGGTCCCTTGTCTATTAAATGTTAGGCAAGTAAAAGATCCCTACTCTTCTTAAGGGAAGAGGTTCGGCAAAATTTCCAGGTTGGGGGTAGCTCGTCTCCTGGCGTCGGTGATAGGCCCTGGTAGCGGAAATAGGCCGACGTTAAACAGTTAAAAAAAAAAAAAAAATCCCCACTCCCTAGTCTTTGAATACATCTAGACAAGAGAAAATGCATAATGATTCTGAGGACGTCAATTAATTCCAGCGAAACGTCAATTATTAAAAAGGTTGTTTTCTTTATACCTACCCGTTAATTTTTACCATCAGAGGTAGTAAGTTAATGTATATTTCGTAAAACAATCGAACTTTTCTTTAATAAGTTACGTATTTATAATAAAAGTGATGGGCGGACTAACAAGCGAACGGACAGGCGCACAGACAGACTGACAGGTAAAAGTTTTTTTGGAATACGATGACTAACACCATGTTATGATATTTTTTTCTGAATGAGAGATATTTATGGTTTTAGAAATGTGTTGACAAACGCAATATACTTTTCGTTGTTGTATTTGCAAGGAGTATAATAAATAATAAATTAATTATATAAGACGTTCTTTTCCGATCATTTAAAGGGGGAGGAACAATTAATTTTGATTAAAATTAATTGTTCTAGAATTTAACATCGAAATTTTAATGAACCTCAATGTTCTCGATTCTGCAACAAATATTTCGGCATTTATAAACTTTAATAATGTCGAACTCTCTGTCAATATTCTCTGAGGTTATTAAAACTAATTTCTATGAAATTTCCTGCATTTATTTCTTGCTACTAATGGACATTTAAAAATAATTGGTCATTACAAATACTATATTTGAAAACACGGTTGAATAATTTTATTGTCTAAAAATTGTATACTTATTTATTTATTAGGTTTTCTACAAGTGCCTATTACTTTTTTTAATTTTAGGTGCAGTTACTCTGCGTTCGTATTTAATATCCTACATACCTACATTCTGTGAATTGTAACTTTCTGAACAACCTCTGTATTTTAGTAGAAGTTTATTTTTATAACACACGCCAGATATAGTTTCTCTTATCTTAAGTTATTATAATAAAAGTTTATAATAAAAAATCAATCCGTCCTCTTTCAAGTGCATGTTTACAATTTCCATGTAGGTTATTGCAAACATTCGCTCGTTTTAAATCTTGTTTGTATAATCAGCCGTTAAAAATACAAAAGAAATGCAAATTAAGTCACCAAATTAAAAACGCAGCCAACAGGCGGTTCTGCCGTCTTCGTATCAGTTTGACGTCAAAGCGCCTTCTTGGGCTACCGATAGCAACTCCCATGTTTGGCTTGGTGGCCGAAGTACGCACACCAGGCCATACGCACGTCGCACATGCATGCTTGCATATACTTAAAGTAGCATTGAGTGTAAATAAGCAATAGGAGGGATCCTGCCTGCCATGTTGCCAGTCGCCATTGGTTGACGGTTGTAAACACTGCAATTGCCATGTACCCACCCACACTGCTGCTGGTTCGAGGACCCCCCCATCACATGTGCACCAGGTGACCCACGGAGACGCTCCTGTGGAGTCCCCAAAGTTGGACTGGAGCACGTCTCTCGCCTCCACACCCAACTGATTTATATCTGCGATGAATGCTCTTTGTAGCTTATCTTCCGCCCAGGTATAACTCAAAGTGATTGTTAAGCACTGCTCATTTTTCTGCCGATGTTATCGACCTTATTTATAATGTTAGCGCTGGCGATAATATTTGTATTCATTTCGAATTAATCTCGAAATTTTCGTCGTTTCATAACAGTTTAAATAAAATATTTAATTCGTTCAGTTATCTGTAATAGTAATTTCAAATATATTTTTATGATATTTGATATTCCAAGTGAAATATGGTCAATCTAATTTTTATGAATTTCTTGCTGTAAGAACTAAGATGCACATAAACTGTTGGATACTTAAAACATATATTGTAAATTTCTAGGGAAATTTTTAGGTAGAATATCTTCAAAACGAAAGGGGATATTAAGACGCGGTTTTCGAGATTTTCTTGTAAATTTCTTCTGACATAAACTGGTTTAACTATAATGTTGAACTACGAGAGACGTAGATATATAGGAACACACTTGCAGTTTGTAAAATTCCATTGCTTCCGAAAAGGTAGAAAAACAATTACAGGTTTTTACTTTTCACATATTAGGATAATCTAAGAATATATCGGAAAAAACATTTGGGTAGTTTTCTATAACTTTGGCATTTCTAGAGAACCGTTTTTAAAACTCCTCGCCTATAAAATTTGCAGGTTACTGCGATTGGTCCAAAATCGAAAATTGAAATAAGAGCAGTTTGAAGTTCCAAGAACCCCAAAAAATGATTTTAAAAAATGCCTGTGCGTATGTCGTATAGGTATCCCATTTCTTAGTTCATCATAAATACATAAATACATAGTTTATTTAGTAGTTTGCTGGTTACAAAAATTAATAACATTTTCCAAACAATGATAGATAATATATAGAAAGTTACAACATTCTTGAATTTTAAATGTAGCTTTATTAAAAATATATATAAACAAGGTACCTACACTTAAATATAACTTTTTGGCATTTTTTAAAAGTTTGAACATTTTTTGATATTTTAATTTCAATAGGCAATTCATTAAAAAGTTTAAGACCTTCACTAAAAAGAGATTTTTTAGAACATTTGAATTACATTTCTCTATATGATAATACTTTCGATTTCTTGTTTGGTGCCTACGTATACTTGATCTTTTAATTAAATTTTTTATAAGTACTGTGGGGCTAAGTCATTTGCTATTTTATATATTAATATTAGAGCAGATTTTTCAATTATTTGTTCTATATATAACATGTTGAATTAGGTAACACTACTTTTATTGGTTCATGAATATTACATTTCAGAATTTTTCTTATTATTTTATTTGCTATAACTATGAACTACGAACTACACGAAATTAATAGCGACATACAATAGTTAAAATGAGGATAAATAATAGTTATTGTACACTAACAATTTGCTTCATCTATAGAGAGGTTATTTGAAATTCTGTAATAATACCGATTTTTTGTCCTATTTTCTTAACTAAAAAAATGTATGTGTTTGACAATATTTAAATATGGATCCAAAACAACGCCTAAGTGTTTTGTTTCATCCACAAAGTCAATTTTTGTATTATATATTTTAATAGAAATTTTGACCCATAAATGTTTCTTAACTATTTCAGGTGCCCAAGACCATAGGTATATTCAATTTTGGAAGAAATTATCTTTAATTTGTTATTGCATAACCATATGTAAAGGTATTCCATTTCTTAGTTCATCATAAAAATTATAAACTTTTACTAGACACGGATATAAGTGTATTTCCATCAAAAAGATTTACAAATGAGTTATTTGATACATTACATACCGTACGTGTAATGGCAAGTTAGACATAGGAAGCAGAATTGCAACATCGCGAGTGCCAGTTGACTAAAATGAAATAACAGAGCTGGGATACTTCAGCAGTCGAGTGCCGACAGGCGGGCTTTGCTGTTGATGGGTTGTCATATCTCTCGGCTACGTGGATGTACATGTCTAATCCGCAATTACACGCACTGTATATCGTTCATATAAATAGCAAAGGACTCAGCACACTCCCTTGAGGGACACCATATTCACTTCTAATTTTATCCGATAAAACCCCATTTAACTAAGTTCCATGATACATTTTGTATGAATAATTCTTAATCCAAGCCAGAACATCATTTTTTACCTCATGCCTCTCACATTTTGTTTATTAAATTCGTCTATTAACTATCTCAAATGCTTGCTGTAGATCCACAGAAATACTAAGAACAATATCACATCTATCAATATCTCATCTCCATTTTCAACACACTATCTGCACTGTTTCACAAGAATGTCGTGGTCGAAATTCAGACCGTCCACTATACAAAATATTATTTTATCATTTTTTTTATTTTTTTTTATACTAAAATAGTTATATAATTGCTTGTATACAATTACTTCCAATTTGAAATATGATGAAATTTTTGTGCTCCTGTAATTTTTGAACAATTGGCTGGAAGAAAATCGTTTAAAAAAGTTTCAAGAAATTTTATAATATACAATATTGGTAATAATTAATTACTACGTAGGAATAACGGGAACAGAGACAATTGTAAAATTCTGCAGGAGGCACAAATTTTAACTTGTCTGGTGAATAAATAGAGAAAAATCAATTGACAAAAAGTGTAGCTATTCCCTACAATATTGGTGATACCTAATTTTTGGATAGAGCTAACAACAAAAGAGTTAATCGAGAAAAAACAAATTTTTCAACATGGGGGCCGTAGTGGCATATTTTGGTGGAAAACATTTGTGGCAACCTCCTTTACATTACAAAAAAATATCCAAATTACAGTTTCACTGTATTACATACCTGTTCAGAGATAATTCTTCGAAAATTGCCAAGCTGGTGCATGAGATCCTTCATTAGACGCTACCAAACTGATATCACTTGCAAATTCCATGTAAGACATCTTAGTTGCGCCTATAGCTAACAATTTTAGACATGTCTCCAAAAAAAATTGGCTGTTCTTTCAAAATGGCGGCCATATGTTAGAAAAAACTGTTGCCAATGTTGTTTTTGTCATTTAACACAAAAACTAAAAAAGATGGACAAAAACTTTTTTCACAAAAAACAACGTGCTTAAAATTTTCTACAATTTTGTTCCTATACCATATTTTATAGGAGTTACTATTTTCCAGATAAATGAGTCCAAAATTAAGAAAACATGGAAAATCATATATCGGTAAATCATTTAGAGGAAATAACTTTGACAATTATTGTAAGGCGTATAATATAACTTTATATTATTAACACAACGAAAAATAAAATAAACTGTAAAAAATTAATAATAATAATAATATCATAATTTAATATAATATTTATCTCGAAAACGGTAACAAAATTATGAACAGATTAGGGTTTTAAAAGTGTTGATAGTTAGTAGTTAGTAGTTTGGATTCTGCTGGCTCATTCCAATAAAATTAAATGTAAATTAGTCTTTGATACCGGATTTGGCAATAAAAGAAGGCTTATTGATATATCCGCATTAGCAGAAGAGTACGGACCTCAAAAATGTTCGGCATTACTGGGTCCTCATTAATTTACATACTAATTGCCATTAGTGTGTGATGACAAAGATTTGTATTTAACAATTGACACTAAAGTTGATTTTTCTTCGATTCCACCATCAAGAGCTTGCTTTATCGAGCATATTAAAGGGAGTGTTTACCAAACGCGTATTTGACGATTAGCCCACGAAGGTATTTACAACATTCCAAAACCTTAGAATGATTATGGATGGCAAGAAAATGGAGAACCTCTTTGATTTTCAGCAGATAAAATACTACCTCAATCGTTTCCTGAAATTCTTCAGGAGATGATTTCAAATCAAATCATAATAGCGAAAGTGAGGATGATAACGATATCATAAATAAAGCAATAGAGGAAGAAGACTTGGAAGAAATATTCGATGTATCAGGAGACAGGCGATAGTGAATCTGAAAGCGAATGAGGGTTACTTACGTTTTATATTGAATTTCATATTTTATTTTAAGAGCTGAATCATTTATCTGAAAAATGGTAACTTCTATCCAAATATTGTACAGGGACAAAATTGTAGAAAATTTTACGCACTTTGTTTTTTGTGCAGAAAGTTTTTCTCCATCTTTTTTAGTTTTTGTGTTAAATAACAAAAACAATATTTGCAATTTTTTTTAAACGGACACCATTTTGAAAGTACAGCCACTTTTTTTTGAGGGGATATGCCTAAAATTGTTTCTCAGACTTTAATCTTTATGAAAAACATTGTCTCCAAGGGTCGGGGGGGGGGGGCGTCACGGACAGTTAGGGTGGATTCCCGTAGGAAATGGCTTTGTCTGATTTACGGCGGGTTTTATAGGTACAGTTTAAACCAAAATTTAACTAGAAGATTCTGTTGAGGTCCGAAATAAAAGTAAATAGCGTATTTAGCAAAGTGTATATTAAACACATTCATCAAATAGGAAATTATTAATAAATTTGAATAAAGATTCTGTGGTATTGATAGTTGTTATTGATAGTTATTATCAATAGTTATCGAATGATTTTTGTAGTAAAAAACTGCTGTGAGAAGCGTCTTTTTGAGTTCTTGTTAAAAGGTTCTTGGTAATTTCCTGTTTGATGAAAGTGCTTAATATACACTTTGCTAAATACGCCCTTTACCTTTATTTCGAACCTCAACAGAATCTTCTAGTTAAACCTTGGTTTAAACTGTACCTATAAAACCGGTCCTTAGTGTTCTAGATTTTGACAAAGTAAAGTTATTCTTCATAGAGTTGAATAATAACAAGATATGGGGATGTTCTTATCTCCAATAGCACAGTCCACAGTTTGACACACTCTACAATTTATTCCACTCTACTGTTTGTCTACAACACCTTCAACATGTAGTCTTTCGACATTCATCTGCTATTTCAACGAAAGATAAAATATGAAAAGATAATATTTTAAGAAAATTTAGCTATTCTTCCTTATCGTTGTTATTAATAGCCTGTTTTACAATCGTTGGCTAACTAATAGTTAGGATTTGAGCAATAGTTTATTATAAAAATTCGTTTCACACTATCTATAAGGCTTGGTTATCTTATGGTTAAGAAAACTAGTAGACGAAGTATTGATTGATAAAAAAATTCAGTGATTAACTAAAAGCATAACAAGTAAGGTACAAGATCAGAACAGCTACTACAAATACACATTTTTGTTAAATTTAAACTTCAAAAACTCTATATGTACAAATTAATTTATAAATTAGTTTGAAATATAGTTATTTTGAAAAAAAAAATGAGTAATAATACATTGCGAAAAAGTAGATTGGGCAAATTGAATAATAACTTTTTTTTACAAATTGTAGATATATAAACTAAATAACACAAGAACACAATATATTGTGAATCCCCCCTCCCCCCTTTCTAAAATAAATCTATGGACCATGTCAAAATCTTTCAGAAATTCATACCAACCATTGAAAACTTAAGCTTAACTGTTAACTTATGAACCACATAGTTAACTTTTAACTTCAGGTTATTAAACCAAAAAGGTTACCAACAACTCTGAAACTGGCTATAATAAAAATGTATTATCTTCAGAATGTCTAACTTCGAGATATTGTGTTTCGACAACATGCTCGACTGTTTAGCGAGCTACTCGTCTGACTCTCTCTCTTTAAATATGCCACCAAATTAGTACACATCTTAATATCAGTATTCTTTTTTACTACAGATAGTTTGCTTTGCAACATAGAATAATGGACTTTTACAGTCTTATGTCCTTCGAAATGAGCCAGCAAGACTTTTTTGCTGATATGTTTTATTTTTCTCTTCACACCACTTTTCAAATTTTTCGTAAGCCAAATCATCTGAACTTGAATCTGACATTTTTCGGACATTATGCTGCTTGATTTTTAATACAATTCAAGAAATTAATCATTTTATCGTTGGATAGTTTAAGGAATCCCGTTTATTAAAATCAGAAGAAATTTTTATGAAGGGAATGCAATTTTGTGTAACTTGTGTAATTTTGGGGAGCTTGTTTCGCAAGCATGCTACTTTTGGTTATATAGTCATAGCGCGTCTTGTTTCTTAATAGTATATTATACAACGACCATTTAATAGCCATTAAATGTGAGTTGCATACACTATTTTTTTACGACCAGTCATAATAAAATAGAAAATTAACACTTTATTTCTGAAATTTATTAATTATAGATTACGATTTAGGAAATATTATGAAAAATACACTTAGGAAATATTATGGATTATTATTTCAATTTCACTTTCACACATGTTCATTGATTTTAATTGCAAGAAGCACAAAGTTTGAAAATTTGCTACGTAAACAGTAAGCATGACTTGCCAAAACTGATAAATTTTAGATCTGTCAGATGTTCAAGGCAATAGTTGATATTGACAGAATGTTACTGTGTGTCGCGTTTCTATTGGTTATTAACTTATGTATCTTAATGAATCTCATTAAACGATTTAAAGTACGGGAGTAAAAAAATATATTTTATGCAAATTCTGTTCTTGCCTAGATGTATCTCGATATTATTTTTTCATCGCTGATCCTGACCTTTGGTTTTTTACTTTTAAAACACTTTTTGATAGAATGCAAATTTTAACTCAACTTTAGCGCCATTTTTCTCTGCGGATACATTTTTTACACGATTGCTTACTTCAAATAATTTTTTGAAATATTTTTCGATTCGAAGAACAATCTTTTGGCTCCTTCTCGAAAAATGTAGCGCTAATATATTACGATAAAGAAACGTACCCTCTATGCTACATCAATTTAACTAATGTTCAATAGGGTGCTATCTTGAATTGTCCATATCCTACATATCACGCTGAACCGTATTTTGGGAAAATAATCTAAATCATAATCTGAAATTTGAATCCCCGCTTAAGAAAGGGAAGTACTGTCATTGGTTTCCACGTTTCAGATTATGTAGGATTACGAAAATTAAGACCTATCAATGCCGTCTGTCTGCCTGCATGTATGTTTATCTGTCCCCTGCAGACGTTATATTTGGAAAATCACAATTAATCAAAAGAGTGTGACGAAGGACAATAATATTTGGCATGTTGTACTTAATATAATAATTGTTAAGGAAGAAACCTGACACACTTTTAAAGAAATATCTCAGAGTAATCATTTAAAAAAAGATATTACTTAAGAAAATACCCAGAAAAATGATATTTGAAATATAGTCACTATTGCAAAGGAAATCTAATAATGATGTACTTTTACTTTTAATTTAAAAAATGTATACATAGGATGGTCAGCCAAAAGAAAAGCATAATTAATAAATAAAAGATGCCAAGGTGGAAAGTAGTTTTGTGTCAACGCTTTCTACCTATAAATGAAACTGCTGCCCAAGGATCACTACTTCTACATCCAGATTTGCTACCCAAGTCTCTCACCACGAAAAAAATTTGTATGTGCAAATAATTGTTTATGGAACTATAGTAATATAATATTTGAAATCCCATAAAACGATATCCCACATCGGTAGTGGGGTAGTGGGGTAGGGGCAGGGATAGGGGGGGGTAGAAGTGGGGATGGATGAAGTAAAAAAATATTTAGAGGCCTTTGGTTCTTGTACACATACTAAATCACTTTTTTTTTTACCCCTTTTATAACGGGGGTGTGAGTTGTAATAGGCGTGGCTAATGCCGAAAATTTTCTTGAGACATAGGTTCTCTTGCATATACTAAATATCAATTTTATGGACTCATACCTGCTTGATTTACCTATTTACCCCCATTTACCCCAATTTTACCCCCCAACCCTTCAACGGAATACGATGAAAATGTAATCTAGTTCCAGATCTCGTTAAAATACATAAGTGTACCAAATTTCAAGTCAATATCGTAAACGGTTCCACAGTAATCATGCGCACAAACAAAAAGTTACAGACAGACACAGACAGAAATTTTTTTTTGCTCAAACAAAAAATTCGACGTTTTAAGCCTATTTGAACGATAGAAAATTTTAATTTTTTTTGTCGTTACTATACTTCCACTGGATGTGAAGTAATAGAAGAAAACTGTGGTATAATATTTAATATTTATGTTATCCTATGTCACTGTTTCTTGAGTTATATTGGTTTCATTTAAATTAAATTATACAACGGAGGAATTTTTTGTTAAATTAATCCAGAATAAAAAAATAATTTTGTACGTTTCATTTCATTGTTTAATCTATAATTCTAAAACTACTATATAATTTGTTATTATATTCTTTTGCTTAATTTGCATTTTATTTCAGGTTCGCGTTAGAATTTTATTTCTATAAATATTCTACTACATTTTTTATTACTGCCATGTGATTTTATTAATTGGATTTTTCAGTTTATTAATTTTATTTTCCTTGTTATTTTTGTTGTTAATAGTTAAACTAAAATATTTATTGTTACTATAGGCACTGTAATGAACAATATCTGCTTTCGCAGTTTCGTATATATATATATTTTTAATTTTAGATTTTAAATAATTCAGGTAGAAATTTACTGTATTTTATGAACGTTAGTTTGATATGTGTCTATTAGATGGCGGAACATGTTATGTTTTGCGTTTAAAATGAATTTGTTCATTTAATATATGTAATTAAAGTTGGATTGTTATATAAGTGAAATTTAAGGTGCTTTTATTAAAATTTTTGTTTGTTCCATCACATCAAACTGAAAAATCAAGGGTTATTTTATATTCGAAATTTTTTTATTTTTCTTTACTTCAAATGTACTTATGTTAGATTTAGTTTATGGAATTTGTGTTATGTTATTTTATTGTATATTGGTGACACATGACTTATTTCAGTACGATCTTTGAATGCCATTAAATCAAATAGGTATAATGTTAAATAACCTGACAAACATTTTTAAATAATCAACGTAGAAAAAAATTTGTGAAATTCATTCCAGAACATGCTGAACTCAAATATTCAATTGAAATGTCTCTATGAGGCGTGTATGTGTAAACTGTTTCTTGTAAAACTTCTGTTAACACTTAAAATTTTCGTTTTAAATTTGGAACATATGTAAATTAGTAGGATAAAATACTCTCTGTTAAAATTTGTCCATATCCACCACACAGGGTGTAAAATTATCATGTTTTTATGAACTCTGTTTTATCAAAATTTTAGAGCAAAATGCACTAAGGTTTTTGATTAAGCACACGATTCATACTTTAATATACAGTGTGCCTCCCAGGTTCGAACAAAATTTATGTAGGTGAGGTATATTAATTCTACTTAAAATGTTATTAAGGTATTTTTAATAATATTACGAAACGAATGAAAGTTGCAACCCGACGTTGCAGATTGTGAATACCTATTAGACATTATAACATCTGCCAGTCTTTAAATTTCTATTGCAGAAACTGTAAAAGATAGTATGTTAGAATACTTCCTATTGAAATAGAGCCATATTCATCATAAATGATGATTGCCAGAGGAGTGTAAATTGTCTTGTTTTATATAAAACATGTTAAACTGTAACTAGAGTGCAAAATATTACTAAAGATTTTGATTATATAAACAAAAATACCAATATGTACAAGATATCGAAACTGCAATATACAGTGTGTTTCTAAGTTAGAACGAACTTTACGTAGGTTTGGCAATAATATCAATTCTACTTTAAAATTTTACAAAGGCATTATTAATAAGATTATTATGAAAATACCGAAAGTCGGGTGTTGCTGACCGCAAATATCTATTAAACAAGATAACTAATTTTTAATTTGTATCATTTCATTTATCTCTATTGTTATGTTTTTACAATTTTTGTTTCTGCAAAATTAAATTTATGGCCTATTTTTTTGAATGTGTATGTTTAGGAGAGTAGAACAATTTCTTGTGTATTTATTAGATCTGATTCTAGGTTCTTGGTATTAAGACATTTGCCAGGTATATTGCTATTATCACAATAACAATATAAACTAAATTCAAGATACACTGTCCAATCTAAATCGTGTAATAACGCTGAATACTTGAAATAAAATTTAAATTAAACAAAATAACACAACTCATTGCAATTTTGGAATTATATTATAAACAATTCTATATACCAACCTGGTTGAAGAAGAAGGCGATCGCCTTCGAAATGTACAAAATTATATTTAAAGTCTCCATTAAAGATTTTTACAAAAAAATCTTTCATTATATAATTTAATTTAAATAAAACCAATATAACAGATGTAGAATACTAAGTTACATGTAGAAACATTTGAAAATTTAATGGTTACAAGGAAAACGACGAAAATCATATTCATAACATATACCATATTATATAAATACTATGATGTCAATGATTTGCCAATTTAAATTACAATTTTTTTTAGAAAAAAATTATATACCCTATAACTGATGAGAACTAAGAAGTTCCAAAAAACTTGCATTTTTTTTTCTAGGGTTGAAATTGTTTTATTTGATTTATCAACCTAAATTTTTAATAATCCTGTACTTGGTTTGTTTTCCCTAACATCTGTAATGTCGTAAAGCACATAATACTATTATAAAAGTAAATAAACAAAAATAATATTAATCGACTTAAAAAAAAGTTGTAAATATTTTTAAAACCACATACACCAAACAATAATATTTTTATGGTACATAATTTGTAACAGTGAAAGTCAAATACCACCAGAAACCCCCACAGAGCCAGCAAGTGCTCATAAATCATAAATAAATTCGTTATTTTAAAATGAAGAGCTCTCCTGATGGGCATTATGAGATTGTAAGAATGCAGCGTGAAAATTTCCTATTGAAAACACCATCCTGGAAGAACCAGTAAAAGAGAAAGAACTAGGTCCTTCCGAGTAATGGGCGGATATTCTGTTATTTTTCATTTATTCGCATAGTCCCTTCCACGACGGGGGTTCGCATTTAATTCTCATATTCTTTTACGAAAGTTAATTGTCTCGGAATCGCGTCTATTGTATTCTTTTCGGGTGCAATAGGGTACCTACTTTAATAACTCTGGATATTTTGACAGTTTAGGTCTAAATTTTTAACACCAGCATATATAAGTTTTGATATTTTATTGTTTAGAAGTAACTAAAACTAGGGTTTATGCACATAATTTTTTCATCATAGAACGAATCTAAGAGAATTTACCAATTGTATCTGGAGATCTAGTTACTATAGGCTATTGTCTATGTACAAAAAAAAGAGGGTTGAAAGGAACTAAAACGTTGAAGGGTTTTTATTGTTTATTATGTTCAATTGACCCTGAGGTATGAAAAAACCGCGGAGTGCTACCATTTAAAGTGGTGCGTTTTTGAGATCGAAGTAAAAAGGTCCACTTTTCATATTTTTTTTTGCTCGAAAACTATTAATTTTTTCTATAAACACGTAAATAGAAAAGTGTGTAGAGAATTAAATTTCCAATCGAAATGGCACCTTCAGAAGTCAATTTTTTTTTTTACAAGAATACGTCCAAAAAACAAAACAAAAAAAAAACGAAAAAATGCAATTTTTTATTTTTTTTAATTTTAGCCTGTAACTATTTTTCGGGTACATTTAGGCATAGACACTGCTACATAACAAAAAAAGCTGGCGTTTTACCCGTTAAAATGAGATTTTGTAAACAGTTTTACGATTAATAGTGACCGAGATATAAAAGTTTGCAATTTTTAACTTTTTTTGCTAATTTTTACTATTTTTTTTTCAAATTTCGTCCTGTAACTTTTTTCTGAGTGAATTTAGGTGTAGTAATTATTATATTAAAGTGAAAGCTGACTTTACGCCCGTTGAAATGGTGGCTGGTAAAAGTCTCTACGACAAATAGAAACCTAGATACAGCGTTTCGAAGAGTGTTACTTTTATTAACTTTCTTCCAATTTTTACGTTCTTTTTTAAATTTCGGCCTATAACTTATTTGTCAAATGCTTTAAGTACAGATATTGCTACACTGAATGACCTCGCAGCATTCTTGTTTAAACGGTCTGCAATAGAAGTTTAACCCATCTTAAAGTATTGTTTTTTCTCCTTATTATCCTTATCCATTTTTCGTATTTCCGGCCTCAGAATATCAGCTGACTGGCACATTTCGTGATGATATCATGTAGACGGAATCAAGATACCTATAAGATATGCATGCATCATGGTTTAAGAACTTACTTGCAAATGCAACATTGGAAAGGAAATATTGTAAATCCTCTCATCTGGAGTTGGAAAAGTTCAGAAAATGGACTAGTACCCATTTTGACAAATAAACCTCCCGCACCGCAAGTTTTGCTGGAAAAAATAGCCTGTAAATGCACCAAAGGATGCAGAGGAAACTGTGGTTAAAGGAAATTGGGAATGAATTGCTCCATTTTTTGCAAAGAATGTATGGGAATGAACTGTGAAAACGCTGATATACCTCAAATAACGGAAGACGATGTTTACATAGATGCCGATGAAGATATCGACTTTGATTTTGAAAATATGTTAAAACCAGCATTTGAATAATTTCATAATGTACGTTATTAATCTAAGTTATTTGAACAAAAAAAAAACACGTGATATAATAAACTTCAGAAGTGGAAAAATGTAAAAAGTTATTTTTTAAGTACAATAATCTACTATATCTAGACTGTATCTTGGTTACAATTGATCACATAAACTTCTATTGCAGACTATTTAAACAAGAATGCTGCGAGTACATTCCATGTAGCAATATCTGTATTTGACAAATAAGTTATAGGCCGAAATTTAAAAAAGAACGTAAAAATTGGAAGAAAGTTAATAAAAGTAACACTCTTCGAAACGCTTATCTAGGTTTCTATTTGTCGTAGAGACTTTTACCAGCCACCATTTCAACGGCTGTAAAGTCAGCTTTCACTTTAATATAATAATGTCTACACCTAAATTGACTCAGGAAAAATTTACAGGACGAAATTTGAAAAAAAATAGTAAAAATTAGCAAAAAAAGTTAAAAGTTGCAAACTTTGAAACGCTATATCTCGGTCACTATTAATCGTAAAACTGTTTACAAAATCTCATTTTAACGCGTAAAATGCCAGCTTTTTTTGTTATGCAGCAATGTCTATGCCTAAATGTACCCGAAAAATAGTTACAGGCTAAAATAAAAAAAAAATAAAAAATTGCATTTGTTCTTTTTTTTTGTTTTGTTTTTTGGACGTATTTTTGTAAAAAAACAAACTTCTGAAGGTGCCATTTCGATTGAAAATTTAAATCTCCACACACTTTTCTATTAACGTGTTTATAGAAAAAATTCATGATTTTCGAACAAAAAAAATATGAAAAGTGGACCTTCTTACTTCGATCTCAAAAACGCACCACTTTAAATGACATAACATAAGAAATAATAAAAACCCTTTAACGTTTTAGTTCCTTTCTACAGGACAATAGACTACTAATTAAAATTAACTATATAGGGTGATCCATTGAAAATGAAACAGATGTTTCTCGATTAGTTTGAATTGATTTATTGAAAATCACTCAGATATGTTTACTTCACTTTCGAGGACATCATTTGCAAAATAGCTCAACTGCAAATCGCTTCATCCCTTCGCACCGTAACTACAACTCCTAAAATGTTAAATGGTGTGATAAGTCAAGTGATCCCATTCCAGGATTCCTCCCCTGAATACCATAAAAAAAGCTTTCATATTCTATCGGTACGTTTTCAAAATATTCAGAATTGAAGTTACCAAAGCGCCTTCTATTTATTCAGAAGAAAAAGTTCAAATACATTTTTCCCTACTATTTCTGATAAATTGCTGGGAGAATGTATGCAAATCAAAAATATTCTTAGAACGATAATCTCTTGCAGTTTTCTCAAGCTGATATCCTGCTAAAATTATTTCTGATAAAGCAATAATCATTATCACATTTCAACTGTGGTTTTATTTATGGACCATGTCTTGACCAAAATGACAAAAGCCGAGTTCAGAAAAATGTAATATTTCTGTTGTCGACTAATATTCAGATTACGTAAATATGGTCCTGTATCGTGTACGGTTAAAATTCTTAGTTGACTGAATATGTAAAATGGACGCTCTCTCCATTTAGGTAGTTTTGTTATGAATATACTAAATAGATTTTGTTAGTTGATTTGATACTGATTAAATCTTCAAATAGCGACAACCCTCGAAAACCCTGTGTGTTGGAGCTATGGCCATTTAAGGGCTGAAAATGTGTGATGTCAATACAATAAAATCTTTTGAATTTATTAAAAAACATTAAATATCCGGATGGGTTAAGAATGCATACAACATGCAGATTATTACTTTTGAGAAAGTAATAATCTGTGACGGACACTAAAAATCACTCTTATATATTATCTAAAAAAATTATTGTATGTGCGAATGTATCTATTTATGAAGAGCTATCTTATAGTTGTTGATACAACTAAGAAAATATATATTTATATGTATATTTAAATCCACACACATACATTCACGGTTTTTTAAAGAAGTGCAAAAATTTTCTTGTATTGAATCATTGAGTGTTTTCGAGGCTGTCGATGGTTGTCGCCATTTGAACATTTCATCACCATCAAATCAACTACCGAAATTCAAAGTTTCAAACAAATTTAACCGAAAGCAAAAATCAATGTATTTTGTGCGAGATCCTTTGTATATAGATCTAACATTCACTCTTTAAATATGCGTAATTAATAATATCGCATCATAAAACATTTCTGTGTAAGAGATCTCTTGAATATAATGTCATCAAAATCTGCAATTCATTAGAGCCTGAATATCTGGAAATGAATAGTAATAAATTTAAAATTAAATATAAATACATTTTATTCATTAATCACCAATAGAAATATCACTAGTAATTTTAATATTATGTATACCTGTAATTATGCCGAGAACTCGTCAACCTATATTGCATTAAGACACTCGTATATTATTAATTTGTTATTTATATATGTTTCTATATTTCACCTACAACTAGGTGGTTGAGTAGAATAACTACTTATCTCTCGACTTATCTAGACTTAGCCATGTTTTGGTAGAAATGACATTACATACATTACATACTTTGCATTACTTTCACTATGTAATTGACCCATTCCACGTTAGAAAGTTTGGTAAAAAGTGTTATGGCGAAAACTAGATTGGCATCACTAAAATTAGTAAAAAGTCACTGCACATACTGACCAACTTGTCTAATTTTCAAACTTTGTAAAAGTGAAATACCTAAAATTTCTAAACTGACAGCTCTCACTAAGTGATTTAACGTATAATTTGAATTTTTTTTAATATTGTAGACTACCAAACAAACTAATGAACATGATCTCCAATCAATCAAAGTAGACTCAACATTAAGGATAATGAAAACAATGATATGGTTAATATATTATGGGTAGGTATTTCATTTTTGCAAAGTTTGGGAACTAGACGAGTTGGTCAACGTGTGCAGTGACTTTTAGCGACAGCAATCTAGATTTCGCCACGACAGTTTTTACCAAACTTTCTAACGTGAAATAGGTCAATTAACTGCGCAATAAAGATAATTTATTACTATCATTTATTAATGTTATTATTAATCACGTCTTCAGTTAAGCCAAGTTCGGAACGCTGTTTAGAAGTTTAATCCTCAACAATTCCAGCTAACAATTTAGGGTCGACGACTTTAGCTAAAGGAAATTCGACCAAAACAGATCGAAATTAGGTAATTTTAAAGTTTAATTGGTTAAGTCGCTGTGTTCCCTATTAGGTACAGGTAAATTATTAGTAAAATTAATGCCTTAATAGGTTATGACAAATATTTTAGTAACTATTTTCACCTAATGGGGAGTAGGTAAAAAGTGACCTATTTGAAACAATTTGGTAATGTAAATAAGGGTATATTTGTGACTTAATAAGTAATAATTTCGTTAAATAACTTATTAAGTAATTTTGTTGACGTTATCAATATACCTTGATAGGAGATATTAGTGAAGTGTATTGAAATGAGTAAATAGGTGATGGTATATCTTGAAGAAAGCTTCTTAGACACCTAGTAAGGACCCTAAAAATACTTATATTTCTACCAAAAAGTCGAAATGACTTTATTATTCAACAATAAGTTATTTGCACCTATTGGTCAAAATTATTAATTACTTATTTTGTCGAATTTTACCAACATAAGTGACGCGCAGGATATAGCTTATAGTATTAAGAACTTGCCGTCATTATTCATGTTTCTGTGGTCCAGTGTGATTGTGTTGCCATTTCGTTCATTTTACTTTCTCCGTAGTAACTTTAAAACACTATGAGCAAAAGAAAAGTGACATACACGACCGATTTTTATCGCCAAGTTATGAAAATAAAAAGTAAAAATGAAATACAGTGGAAAACTGTGTGCAGCAATAATTATTCTGTTAACGTCTCTTATACACAAGCCGTGAAAGCTATCCGTGAAATCGTGATAGGACAAACTGCAGAAAATTTACATGCTTCATCATCTCGTTCAGATATTGAAGATCCATCTACATCTACATTTTTGTGCCGCCGCGCCGCGCCGACACAACTGAGGTATTGAGCGGCACAAACTCGTTCACTAGTCCAATAACACCTATTCAGCTTGTTTTCGACGTCGAATCGACGTGTCAAAAAACACCATTTAGGTTGATTCGACGTCGAATTTATGTCCTATTTCACGTATCGAAATTGGTGGTGTCACCTGTTCGACATCGAATCGACGTCGAATAACACCTTAATTGTTAGCTGGGATGTTTTACGTAATTTCGAAATAATAACTTTTTTTGAAAATTGAATGAACAACACCCGGATAAGAATGTGAATAGAAAATACGTTTTGATGGTGGAAAAGCTCTGAGAAACTGAATTGGTGGCTAACACCTAACACCTTGAGCGTAAACGTAGTTAGGAAATGAAACTGTTGTGGTTGCAGTTTTAGGACAAGTTGCTACAGACCCAACTTTGAGTTCGAGTTACTAACTAATATCAGTAGAACGACTATTCACCGAATTCAGAAACATTATACGGACTGCGCACAGAGCATAATATAGAAAAGTGGTCCGGGTCAAATTGACTGAATTTTAAATATGTTGTAGATTTCGACTTTCTGATCAAAAATTCTCATGGGCTTAACTCGATCTAGGTTCTGAGATACAGCTCAAGAAATGTACATGAGATGAATTTAAAAAAATTCCGAATTCATGATTTTTTTTCATATCTTATATATTGATACTTTCTAATAGCCCTTTGTAATATTTTGCACTGAAAAGATTTGTTGTTTTAATAAAAATAGCGTAGGTAGAAAAAAAAATAAAGTTTGAAAAATGGTGGCGAAGGCGTTGGAAATTCTACCTAAAAATTCCAAGTGAAGAAAATATTCGGTCAAATTGGTTGACACTTTTTTTACATAAAGTATGTGTCTTTCTGATAAAGAAACTCTTATTGAAAAACCTTCGGAAATAGCTTCTTTGACCTCTATATACCACATCAATAAATTATAAATTTCTGCAAAATTCTGTATCTTCTCGAACTTTTAATTTATTGATGGGGTAACAGAGGTCAAAGGAGCCATTTCAGAAAGTTTTTCAATAAGAGTATTTTGATCAGGACATATAATTTACGTAAAAAAAAATTTCATTTGTTATTTTTAGGTAAAATTTCCGGCGCCAACATTTTCAAATTTTGTTTTTTTTTTCTACGCTATTTTTATTAAAACAACAAATCTTTTTAGTGCAAAATATTATAAAAGGCTATTAGACAGTATCACAATATAATGTATGAAAGAAAATCATAAATTCAGAAAATTTTTAAAATGACCTCTTGTACATTTCTTGAGCTATATCTCGGAAAATAGATGCTGAAATCTACAACATATTAAAAATTCAGTCAATTTGACCGGGACTTCTTTTTCATATGCTCTGTGCGGTGTCCTTTCATCAGTACAATATTAATTAATACACGAATAATTGTGGATGATTTTGATTGGTTACAGGAGGTTATGAATAGCATAATGCACGAATAGCTGCTGATTGGAATGTTTTTTTAACGTCTGTTATTCTGACAAGTGTACGTTTTTTTTAAACTCAACTCAAATCATCATAACTGTCGACTGTTGCTAATTGTAGAATTGAGGTACCAAGGGGAATACGTCAAAATTACATATTTTGTCTACCACTCCTCTTACGTGTTTACTCATTTTTTTTATTGTAATCTGACAGATGCGATGTAAGTATTTGAAATGACTGGAAGGTCTAGTCATCCATTACTCGTTGATATTACTAAACATGATGATCGTTACGTGGAACACCATTTGATGTTCCAACAAGACGAAGCTCCTCCACATTATGCGCTGACTGTTAAGGAGTTTTTACAGAATATCTTCTGGACACTCTGGATTGGACGGAGAGGTTCCATGGAATGGCCGAGCAGATCTCTGGATTTAACTCCATTCGACTGTTTTCTGTGGTGTCAGTTTAAAGGTACTGGAGTCTGGAAGAGTTAAGACGTAGTATTGTTGAAGAATGGCGACAAATAAAATTCACAAATGCTTCAAAATACAAGCACTCGTTTTGAACAAATCTTGTATTATTAGATGGAAGCTGGTGGTACACAATTTGATCATCTGATTGACTGATAAAGTTTCTTCTAATGTTGGATAATTGTTATTATCTGCATAATAATCCAGAGAAATTAGACATTGCACTTCGGAAAAATTCCTGGATAGCTGAACTTTGGTATACACCTTGATACTGTGGTTCTAAATAAAACGTCAAAGTTCTCCATCGATCCGAGTACCGTTAAAAATTTTAAAGATCACCAAAAACAATTTCTCGTGAATATTTCGTTAACGGACACTTTTCAGAAAAAAATATTAATGATTAAATTTTTAGCTTAGCAAATTTCCTACAAAAAAGATGTTACGACTTTTAGTCGTTATAGTAACCGTTTTGGCGATAATTCGATTTACTACAACTCTGTAAATCGAATTATCGCCAAAACCTTTATGTTTCTCATGAAACGGGCACTCCTTTCTACACCACTTTCGAGATGAGTACAAGGTGCGCTTTTTTTAACGTGGTGTCCCAGTAGGCCTAATTCAGGTTTGTCTTTATTTGAAAAATGTTTATTTACAAAAAATGATTATTAATTTGTTCATGAATTATTTTTTTATTCAAAACAGGAGTTATTAATCTCAATAATAAGTAATATTCTTTTTCAGACTCTATTTCAGTCTGTATGCCTTCCTCATCTCATCATCTTCTTCTTATTCTTCCTCCGAATTTCCATAAATTCAGTCAGGAAATGCAATGGATTTACATCTTCAGTGGAGTCGCAATTATCGACGTCATTTATATTAAGTGTTACATTTAAGCAAGACTGACCTTGACAATTACCACACATTGGTGAACAATGTAAACCGACTTTTCTGCAGCCGCAGTTTAAGCATCTTGGTGCAATTACAAAAAATATTATTCAGCAGAATGTCTGGAGCAGGTGGAAGCAGAGTTTGAATTGGCTCCAAAATGTTATCCCTTAACGTCTATCCCCAGTCTTCAGGAGTAAGCTCGTTCCTAGCCCTATTTGAATTTGGACCCGATATAAATGTTGCCGGGCAGCACTGGATGTTGGCGGAAGAACAGACAATTGAAGAGCTCTTTTGAGCTGTCTGGATTTTGAAAAAATTGAATATTTGTGAGTTCTTTTTGAGGGGCTTTATACATAGCCAGGAAAAAACGAATTTCATTGTTGAAAATCACGTCTGACGAACACTGTGTATTAGTGAAAATATCTGCATAATTTATTAATTCCTTTTTTTTTTTCAAATAATTTGAAGACATTTATTTTACCTTTTTTAAAAATTGTTGAAGTACTGTCGCAACCTGTCATCGCATGTAAAAATAAAATATGATCTTGACACTTTGGATATCAAACTTTTATTTTGTCAACAATATCTATTACATATAATAAATCTGTTAAGTTGGGTGTCTGTACATTGAAAAAGCTGATGTAGGGGGATGTAAGATGAGTAACAGAGTACATCAAGATAGTTTTTGAAATTTTTGTCTGTTTGTTTGAACGCGCATTGCGCAGAAACTACTGAAACAATTTAAATAAGGTTTTCACAGGTATATTTATCTAAGCTTGGAGTAATATTTAGTTTTTATATCATCGAAATAGACCTACTCTAAGCCAAGTTTTATAAAAATTGGTTTAGTAGAACCGGAGATACAGCTTGATCTCTACAATAAGCGTAATTGTCCGGCATAAACTTTTATGATTAAACTTCTGCAATATTTCAGAAAATTCGGGAGTATTCTGGAGCATTCTAGAAAATGTGAGAGCCTTCTAAAATATTCCAGAATATTCTGTAAAATTCCAGAAAATACGACAGCATTCTGGAACATTCCAAAAAATTTTTGAGCCTTCTGACATATTCCAGAATGTTCTTTAATATTCCAGAAAATATGACCATTAACAAAGCACAGGGCCAGACGGTGCGCATTGCGGGTGTGGACCTCAGTGTCAGTTGCTTTTCCTACGGCCAACTCTACGTGGCTCTCTCCCGTGTTAGTGACGCAAACAATCTCTTTGTATATGTCCCTGGTGATTCTACCTCAAATGTCGTTTACAAAGAAGCTTCTTAGTTAATTTCAAAATTCCACGAGAATGTAGTCGCGAGCACAGCTAGTTACTCAATGATAAGAACATCAGCATAATTTTGAGCTTTTTTGACATTGGCGTCAAATATTTCAAATCGTATTCAAAATCCAATGAGATATACATGTCGTTGAGGAGTGCATACTGCTCGTTACAATTCGAATTATCTCCAAAACGAATATTCTTACGAATAAAAGTTATAACATCTTTTTTGTAGGAAATTTGTCAAGCTACAGATTTGATTATCATTTTTTTTTTTCGGTAAAAATGACTGTTAACGAGATATTTACGAAAGAAAGTTTTTGGTGACGTTTAACCGCGCGTAAAATTTTTAGCGGCACTCGGATCTGATAAATCTGAACTTCCCGAAAATCAGTCTATTTTGTTTTCAGTAGTCTACTCTATATATTGATGTACATGGAAAGATATTTAAATTGTCATTAATAATATGCATGTATATCTATACTCGTAATATACGGCTGTGGATGCAAAGCCATTCGCACAATAATATGTAGAATCTCTGCTTTTCTATACTATCTTCATTTAAAATTACACTGAATTGCATGCAGAACACAGCAAATTCTATAGATTCTTGTACATATTTTAACAATGTTTAATTTGTTATTACCAAATTTTCTTTAACCTATATGTTTTGACCTTTCCTAAATTGCAACTATTTTCCCAATAACATTTATCTGCCCGTCTCTTGAGTCCGTCCGTTTGTCAATCTTTCCGTTTATTCTTCTGTCTGTCTTTCCAATTTTTATTTGCCCATTTGTGGTTTATATAACTATAACCGTGTTTACTCATAGGAGATTTACTGAATTTCATATTGTAATGTGTTACAACCCTTAGAATGAATGTAGTGTATTTGCACCTACTCGAAAAAGAACCTACCAGAAGATTCCAAAGTGACATCTGGAATTATCGAGAGAATGGTGGCGTCATCACAGAACAATCGAGATCTGTCATTTTTAGGTATAAAAGACCGATCGCATTCTCGGCGAGTAGTTCAGAAGTTCAGAAAGTTCAAAAAGTATAGAAAGTGAGGTTAAGACTTCAAGGATAAACAAAGTGATAAACATTGTGATTTTAGTCAGTAAAGTGTATTTAAATTAATAATAGTATTGTGAAGTATCCAGTAAATATTTAATAAAGTGTGTTAGTGGACATCTCTTGTTATAATTTTTGGAACCCACGGAATTTGCAAGGGGTAGTTTCCTAAGGGTGGAAACACGCGACAATATTAAGATTATTCGAGACGCGCTTTTTCTATGAATATATTTATAATATTTCGCAAACAGTTTGAAGAGCTGAACTACAAATCGAGAAAAACCTAAAGACTCATGTCAAAATTATAAATATGTTTTCCGCTTTTACTACAGGTACATAGAGGGCATGACTGGAGCTTATAAAAATAGGGCAACTTAAATATTTTGTATTTCCTTAAATACTTTATATTTCCTTGTTCTTATTCTTTTCACTAAATCCGCAGTATTAATAAAATTTATATTTACAATTTAGGAGAGTTAGTATAGCACTAAATATTACTCTCTTCTGGGAGTAGAAATATTTATGAATATTTGATATTTCCAACGTCACTTATTATTTTCGAATATTTTTTTTTCCCGGTATTGGACATGATGATCCATTAACCAGAAGTGTATTATATTAGTCAACAAACGCTATGCTTATGCTTAATATGCCCGATGTGTGCGTAAAGGCACTTCTTAAAGCTCTTAAATAACGTACACTTGATTATGACAACTATTTAAAGGATGGGTGGCATATTTATGCTGATTTTCCTATAATTTGTTAATAGTCAAAATAGACCAAAGCATATAGTCGGGGAGCCCTCCCTAGCTGTACGTGCACCCCCCGCCCGATTCTTGGGGACAATGTTTTTCATAAAGATTGAAGCCTAAGGAACAATTTAAGACATATTCTAAAAAAAAAACCGGCTGTACTTTCAAAATGGCGGCCATATGTTAAAAAAAATTGTTGCCAATGTTGTTTTTGTCATTTAACACAAAAACTAAAAAAGATGAACAAAAACTTTCTTCACAAAAAACAACGTGCATAAAATTTTCTACAATGTTGTGCCTATGCAATATTTTGATAGGAGTTGCCATTTTCCAGATAAATGAGTCCAAAATTAAGAAAACATGGAAATTCATATATCGGTACATCACTTAGAGGAAATAACTGTGAGAATTATTGTAAGACGTATAATATAACTTTATATTATTAACATAAAAATTAAATAAAATAAACTGAAAAAAATTAATAATAATATTAATATTATAATTTGCAGACATTTATCTCGAAAACGGTAACAGTGGTATCTGGAAAACGGTAATTCCTGTCCAAATATTGTAAAGGAACAAAATTGTAGAAAATTTTATGCACTTTGTTTTTTGTGCAGAAAGTTTTTCTCCATCTTTTTTAGTTTTTGTGTTAAATGACAAAAATAATATTTGCATTTTTTTTAAACGGACGCCATTTTGAAAGTACAGCCAGCTTTTTTTTTAGGACATGTCTTAAATTGTTCCTTAGGCTTTAATCTTTATGAAAAACATTGTCCCCAAGGATTGGGGGGCTGCACGGACAGTTAGGGTGGGCTTCCGTAGTGTTATGTTTTATATTGAATTCTATATTTTATTTTAAGAGATTAATCATTTATCTGGAAAATGGTAACTCCAATGCAAATATTGTATAGAAATAAAATTGTAGAAAATTTTATGCACTTTATTTTTTGTACATAAAGTTTTTCTCCATCTTTTTTAGTTATTGTGTTAAATGACAAAAACCATATTTGCAAATTTTGTTTTTTTTAACGGATGCCATTTTGAAAGTGCAGCCAATTTTTTTTTAGGACATGTCTTACATTGTTTCTTAGGCTTTAATCTTTATGAAAAACATTGTCCTAAAGGATCGGGGGTGCACGGACACTTAGGGTGGGCTCCCGTAGTAATACTTCTAAGCACGAGTACAACTATAAATTTTACACTACTTGACATTAAAATAATAAATACACATTCAGTTTAAAATTGTCCATAAAACACACAATAACATAAAAGGCATTCATTGACAGCCAGTGATTTAATATAAAACCATTTTCTTTTCGCAGGATTGTACAAGATCAAAAAAAATTGTACAAAATTGAACCATTTTCAAAAAAAGGGAACTAAAAATTATGAAATTAAATTAAAAATTAAAATTAAACTAAAAGTGGTGAAATTTTATTTCTCCTACCCGGTTCATTGGACCTTATTACCTTATCGATGTTGAGGCCGACTAAAAATAAGTTTGGCTTTCTTATTTGTTCATTTTTACACCGGTCTCATAATTTCTATTAGATTGTACTGTGTGAAATTTTATTTTATAATTTTAGTTGCCTACGTTTTTTTTACTGAGGGTGACATAGTGATGTACAGTGTCCCCAGATGAGGTACTCTCGCTTTTGTAAACTTTCTTATTTTTGATTTGCCGAGATAAAGTCATTTTTTATAAAAAGTTTTGCTTGTCTAAGGATATCAAAAACAATTGTCAAACTTAAGACAAATTATACATACATATTAAATTCTAAAAATTAAAAACTATGAAATCAACCTTAAGCAAACAAACTTTTTTTATATTTTTATTGAAAAGTTTTTTCAGTTACGAAGAAAAGCTTGAATACGTAGCTTAGTTGCAAAATAGGGAAATAACGATTTTCAAAAAAAAAGAGAAAATAACATTTTGTTCAACTAAGTTGAAAACTATTCCACTTGTAGACCTCCTACTAGTATACATTTTTCTAATCTTTTTCGAAATTCTTCATAGAGAGATGAAACTACATCTTCATTTATGATTGCAACAGAATCGACAATTTTTTACTTTAATAAATCTACGTCGTCTTCGAAATCATTTGTATAATTTTTGCATTAAATACCCCCATAAGAAGTAATCCAATGGGGTTAGATCTGGTGAACGGGCTGGCCATGCTGTTGGTCCATAGCAGCTAAGCCACCTGCCGAAGATGTGATTGTCTAACCATTGTCTAACAAGAATTGTAGAATGTTGTGGGCGTCTATATTGCTGAAAAATTATTTTTCTTCTAAATTCTAAATTTTCATTGTCCAGTTTATCCAAAACAAAGTTATTTAATATTTTTAAATAAGTATTTTGATTTAAATTTCCATCCATAAAATGACAGATTATTCTGTGATGCATTATGCCGCACCAAACATTTACTTTTCTAAATTTGTGGTAATACGGAAATTAGGATTGTCCTGAGCCCAGTACCTACAATTTTGAGAAGAGACTACTCCATTAGTCGTAAAAGTAGATTCGTCCGTGAATAAAATGATTCGATTAAATGATCTGCTAACATTTTCTCACCCATAGTTAAACAAAAGCCCAAACGATAAGTATCACTTCAAACTTGAAGTTTGTGAATAGATTTAGGTTTGAATTTATAAAATTTGTTGCTGTTATTGATACCTATAAAGGTAACATCGTCATATTCATTTAATTGCTTTTTGTTTTTTTTTTGTATTTTTTACATCCCCAATGGGGATAAATGAATTTACGTACTGCTTCACGAATCACTTTAACATCTGGATAGTTCTCATTAAAAAGTTTTATAGCGTATTTATAAGAAACATTTCTGATTCCATAGCATTTGACCAAGTAAATTAGTTGTTCCAGGATTAGTATAATCAGTAATTAATATTTTCATAGAAAACACAAATGTGAAATCAAACAATTTAATACTTGATTTTAATTGAAACTAACAGTAAAAATTTCTGTGGCTAATCGAACCTGTCTTCGGAGGCCAAAACACTTCCAAAAAAAAAAAAATAAAAAATAAATGTCTATTACACTGACATTGACATTAATCCATGACATTACTTGACGTAATCTCATATGTCTTTGAAGAATTGAGAAAAAGATTAGAAAAATGTGTACTAGTAGGAGGTCTACATGTGGAATAGTTTTCAACTTAGTGGAATAAAATGTTTTTTTTAATTGTTATTTTCTTTATTTGCAACTAAACTCCATATATAAGCTTTTCTTCATTACTGAAAAAACTTTGTTAAATTAAATTTTCAATAAAAGTGTAAAAAAAGTAGTTAGTTAGTTAGTTAGTTAGTTAGTAGTGCTCAAAGTCGATTTCATATTTTCTAATTTTTAGAATACTCTGTATAATTTATCTTATGTTAGACAACTGTCTATGACTTCCTAAGACAAGCAACATTTTTGATGAAGAATGACGTTTTCTCGGGAAATCAAAAATAAGAAAGTTTAGAAAAGTGTGGTACCCTGCCCGGGGACACACTGTAAATATATGCATAATATGATTTGCCCATATTTGTGCAATTGTGCCAGCCATTTTGAAATCGTTATTTTGATTTTTTTATTGTTGCCATCAGATTCCGAAAATATCTAAAATTCTATTGCCACGAAATATTAATTTTGTCTATTTTCGTTTCCACAGGTCTACAAAAAAAAAGGTCTTCTTCTAAGGTTCTCATCTAACTTTTCTGAAGTATTTCGACGCACTGAAGCCAATTCTATGCAATTGCCACAAAATATTAATTTTGCCTAGTTTTTGATGGCACAGGTCTACAAAAAAAAAAGGTCTTGTTCAAAGGTTCTCATCTAACTATTCTAAAGTATTTTAACGCGCTGAAGTCAATTTTGGACAAACAAAATTCTACATCGTGTCAGTTTTCCTCTACCAACCCCCTTTTATCCTCTAAAAAGGCAAAAAACAGGTCTTGTTTGTCCTAAGGTTCTGATCAAAGTATTATGAGCTGAAGCAATCAAAGTATTTTTATTATCGTGTCAGTTTCCCTTAACCACCCAATTTTCATTAAATGGAGCTGAAAACACCTAAAAAACCGACACGATAGAAAAAATATTTTGTCCAAATTTGGCTTCAGGGCGCCAAAATAATTCCGAAAAGTTAGATTAGAACCTCAGGACAGGTAGGTAGGTAGGTACACCGAACAAACTACAATGGAATCATCGCTGAGCAGTAATCCTATTGTTCGAATATAATTATTATTATCATAAATCGAAAAGTAAACTTTTAATTTAAATCCCTGGCGCATTCGCCAAATTTCCGAAAATAATATAAAATAAATATTTTCAATTTTTGCTCACCTTACACTGGACGTAACTTGATGAAACATGTCACGACCACGACGCCATATCCTGTATTTGCAGCATGTTGTACAGAAATTGCTTAAGCTGCGCCTGAGTAATCATTAAACATATATACAGGGCGCATTATGGTTAGTGGCCTATTAGACGTTCCAGAAAAACTACAAATACTAATTTGAAGCTGAAAATTTAGAAAAAGGACAGCATATCGAGTAATTACTAGTTTAGAGGAAGTGTTTGTTAGTTTTTCTTATTAATATTTAAGAAATAATTAATTTTTTTGAAATTTTTATCAACATTTCCAACGTTTTGCATTGTTTTTATTGTAGATTTTCAAAGGGCATGGCAGGATAAGCATGTAAAATCTGTCCCCAAACAAAATTTTGTTTGTTATCAACTATTTGAAGGGGCTTACCTCACATTTACGTATAATTTCATTAGTTTGACATTTTGACAGAACTAAGACGTCACCAAAGCACACTTTTCAATAAATACAATTTTTCCTCTTCAAATGGAGCTTGTTTTCAAAGAATTTTTGAGATCTATGCGGCAATTTTCTCGAAAACGGTTGGAATTATCAAGTTCAATCAAATGTACCTTTTTTACGTAGAAGTGACTCCTGCATGAGATTTTCTAGTCAAAAGTGCCACTACGTTTTGTAAAAAGAAAGAGAAAAATATTCATCATCAGGTATAGCTCGTGAGGCGCTCTCCACGGGCTAGCGTGATGTAATACATAAATTATTGTTTCTTAGCTTAAAAAATGTTTCCTTACCAAATTGGAAGAAGATCGGTTAAGAGGTAGTTGAGAAATATTTTTAAGAAAAAGCTTTTATTTGGAAAAAGTACTAAAGAGTAAAAATATTTTTTTTAAATTCATACACATGGAAACCAAAAGCTTTGGGGGTGGTCATATAGTGCTATTGCATAGTTAATTTGCTCAGTTCACCGCCCCCAAAGCTTTTGGTTTCCATGTGTATGAATTTAAAAAAAATTATTTTTACTTTTTAGTACTTTTTCAAATAAAAGCTTTTTCTTAAAAATATTTTTTTTATATAATTTTATTTTTTACTTTTTAGTCTACTTATTTTAGAAACAGACAGACGAAACCCTTTCATTTGCCACCGCTATCCACCCCTTCCTTCTCCCGTCTTCTCACCCCGCTATCACTACTTCCCACTTCTTCCCACCCCTTTCCCACCTCTTTCCACCACTTCCCCTGCCCTTTCCCATCTCTCCCCACCTCTTTCCACCCTATTCCCACCCCTTTCCAACCTCTTCCCCCTGCCCTTTCCCATCTCTCTCCACCTCTTCCCACCCCTTTCCCACCTCTTTCCACCCCCTCCCCACCTCTCGCCACCTCTTCCCCACTTCTTCCCCACTTCTTCCCACCTCTTCCCCAACTCTCCTCACTTCTTGCCACCCCTTCCCACCCTTCCCACCCCATCTCCACCTCTCCCACGTCCGCCATATTTAATTTATAATGACGTCACACACTTTATCGTATTTTAATCGTCAAATCCTTTCATTTGACACCCATATCAACGGGGTTGTGAGTAAAAAGCAGATCCGCCATCTTGGGACGTCCGCCATATTGGATTTACAGTGACGTCACATTGTTTATCGTATTTTACTCGTCAAACCCTTTCATTTGGGGGGTGTAACTAAAAATCCGATCCGCCATCTTGGGACGTCCGCCATATTGGATTTAGAATGACGTCACATTGTTTATCGTATTTTACTCGTCAAACCCATATCAGGGGGGTTGTAACTAAAAAGCCGATCGGCCATCTTGGGACGTCCGCCATATTGAATTTAGAATGATGTCACATTGTTTATCGTACTTTACTCGTCAAACCCTTTCATTTGATACCCATATCAGGGGGGTTATGACTAAAAAGCCGATCCGCCATCTTGGGACGTCCGCCATATTAGATTTAGACCAATAATGGCTATACTATGTTGCATTGTTACCGGACTTATACACGTGTGCCAAATTTCAAAGCTCTAGCTTAATTAGAACTAGTCGAAATTCAGCTTGCAAGATTTGACCTAAACCAACAAACAAACATACAAACAAACATTGCAAGTTAAATAAAAGCTTTTAAAAAGAGAGAAAAACTTTGACATCCTGTATTTCAGTAAGGAGGCATTTTATCTAAGTGTTTCAGGTTAAATCTTCATATTTTGGACTAAGGATTCTCCAGTTAGCGTATGTCCAATTATTGAAACATCCTGTATATCTGTTAACAAGACATGCGTCCAAATGATAGTGAGGCGCGTATAAGAGAATGGTCGGTAATGTAGTTTTTCGTTTTTTTAACTTCCACACTTTTTAAAAATATGAAAATAATTTGAGAATAGACCTTGATAAATGAGTAATTTACGATGAAAAATTCAGAGTGGCCTTCTTCCTTAAAATGCCAAAAAATTGTATGCAAAAATTTGTAATTTTTTTTGCATACGAAATTTGCATTTAAAAATTATGAAAAAAATTGGATAAATATTCCAACATGTAAGTAACAACTGTGATTTTTTTCGGATTTTTTCGTACAACGGTATCCGAGAAAATTTTTAAAAACGAAAATCAAAAAACCTCCCACCACTCCTCCAATATGGCGGCTTCAGGCTTGAAATTTTGGAAAAATCATATTTAAGGTAAGCCCCTTCAAATAGTTGATAACAAATTAAATTTTGTTTTGGGGCAGATTTTACATTCTTATTGCGATACTGATGTTAATTTAACCATTTTTCTAAATAACTTTAAATAACCCAATAACCGTACATTTTTGCTATAGGGAATGCACATGTAGATTGAAAGGTAATAAAAGAGGGAAGTGAATGGGATTACAAAATATAGTATGTTCCATTTGAAATAAGCGATTTAATGGAGGTCGAAGTTGGACCTCATTTCCTGAGCACCCTGTATATTTTGTGGCATTTGTAGTTTGAGGCCATGCATATAAGCTCCATTTCTTATACACATATGGGAAAAAAATTGGTTATCGGAATTGACCATAGTGAAGGTTATTAATTTCCAACTGTGGGTATTAGTTTTTGCATCAGAGTTTATTAAAATCGAAATATCTCAAAAACTAATGGTTTCCTAGATAGGAAATGGTATTGAAAGTTATCTTAAAATAACGAATGGAATTCGAATCCGGCATAAAAAATAAGCCATGCCATTTAAAATAAGGAAGTTGATGTCAACTTCCGTTGTAACAGGAAGTTTCAGATACGTGACGTCATTTTCATTAAATAGAAAACACCTCTTCCTAAAAATTATTTGTTGTATTTTTGAAACGTCTAATAGGCCACTAACCGTGATGCACCCGGCATAAAAAATATACATACCCTCTTCAATTTTAAAATTTTTTGAATTTGGTCAATAAATTCACATTCGATTTAACATTGTTCATTAAACACACATTTAATATAAATTGACATCCGGTGTATTCATACAAAACCACTTTCTTTTCGTAGGCTCATACAAGATTGAATTACAAAACAATGATGCAGAAATGGGTGGCGTTCGTAACACTGTTGAGCTATTCGCAAACTGTTGCAAATTAGTACGAATAGTGACCTAGGGAATTGCTACTGGTTTTCAACGTAGGTTTGTATCTTTTCTGCTCTTTCAAAAATGTAACGAAACTGATATTAACTATTATATGACAATACTAGCTGATGCCCGCGACTTCGTTCGCGTTGAAGAATTGCACGAGGAATTAAGAACATACTAACTTATGTCTATAATGAATTTTTTATTTATTTTTTTTCGGGAGAGAGGAAATCTCATCCATAAAGTGGCTGTGCTCTGGATGTAGATCCATAACTAAAGTATAGAGAGGTTCAGGTAAACAATCAAAACGTTCAAGCTGCACCTTTCCAGCGCTGCAACACATACCAGGTGTCTCGTCTTTCCACTTAAGAGCTTTACACCACTGACATTTGTGGCTCACGGTTCCCAAAGCTACACCACTATCAGTCGAGTATACTATATCAGGATCATACGCCATACCTGAGAGAGCCTTAGTTTTCCATGGCCGCTGCGCTCTGTTTTGCTCATATCGAGACTGAGTCGCTCTATGCACCTCAGGATGTGTGTACTGGTAATCTCTGACAGCCTGCCTGTGCACTTCAGGATTCGCCCTCTGATAATCAGCAACGGCTTGCTTGTGCACTTCAGGATTTTCCCTCTGATAATCAGCAACGGATTGCCTGTGCACTTCAGGATTATTTTTTTGATAATTAGATGCAGCTGCAGGTTGTGATTCAGGTTTAGTTTGTGTATATTTTTTCTGAGCTTTCTTAAGTTGTTTATTCCTCGTGACATTAGTATATCTTGCCCCACCTTTGTTATTTCCCTTCTTAGTAACTAACAGTGGTGAAACAGATGAATCGTGATCAGATAATTGGGGCGAAGATCCCTCTGAATCGGACATAACGCAGCGATCTATACGACGCCTTTTAATAAAAATCGCCGAGTTTGTTCCAGGTAGAGTTGAAGTCGGTACTTCGGGTGGATGCAGATGAGAGTCATGAGGCAGATACGCGTCAAAATGACCATTTGACAAGTCGAAGACTGGAGCATATCAACAGAATACTCAGCTGATGTGGAGTAATTGTCGCCCTCACTGTTATGGGACTAATTAAAAATTCGTTCCAATTGTCTACCACAAAGCTGACTGTTTATTTACGAACCTCCAACGTTCTTTCTTGTGACCCGTATATTAAGAATGAAAGGGAACGGAATAAACAGGCTCCGTCACCTACAATTGGGACAACAGTATGTTGTACAACTTCTCCACTAATACATAGATTTTCTTTAGCCATTTAGAGACATTGATAACAACATATATTTGACGTGTCAAAATGACTTAATTATAGACATCAATTGATATAATTTGGCGTTTGCACCGTATGTGTTTAAATCATCTACTACCTCCGTTTTGACCCCTTCAAAAAGCGAAAATCGAAATTTCGTCTCACACATATCTAATAGATTTCAACAAAAAATATTTCTGGCAAATTTCACGCATCTAGATATAACCGTTTCCGAAAAAGCCTAAAATTTCAACTCCCTTTTTCCCCCTCTTGGGGGTCGAATTTCGAAAAATCCCTTCTTAGTGGAGGTCTACGTCATTCGAGAAACCTCCATGAAAAATTTGAAGTTTCTAGACCCAGCGGTTTGAGCTGTGCATTGATAGATCAGTCAGTCAGTCAGTCAGGGTATTCTTTTATATATATAGATGAAACAATAAGTAGTAAAATGAGTAAATTGCTGCCTACGAAAACAAACACTATTTTTTTTTTTTCACGGCATCGACTGCTATGGTCATTAGCCGTGATCATTTTATGGTCTGATATTTTGCTTCATACTAATTGTGATGATTCATTTTAAATTTTATAAAACAGGTTGCAATTCTTGAGGTAAGTAAGTAACTTATATGTTTCTTTTATATTTAATATCTCTTCCATTGTGTTTTTTTAGGTTTGTTCTACCGCGAACAATGTTGTATCTAGGACAGACCAAAAGGAAGTGCTCCACAGTAAGAGGCTCGCTGCATTCTTCACAATTAGGAGGTGAAGAATAGGGCATACTAAGATGTTAGGTTAGTATGCCCTATTCTTATTCTTTCGATGACTACCTGCTTGCGTCTTTCTAGATTCTTGGGTACTTTCCAAGGTGATATTAATGGGTGGATTAGTTTTAAAGCTGTTTGTTCCCTGTCCCAAATATTTTGCCATTCCAGACTTTGCCTCTTTTTCCAAGCATTCGTTAAGTCCTCTGATCGGATTTTTATCTGACGTGACCATTCCCTCTCTGTTGCTTGTCGTGCTTCCTGATCTGCTGCTTCATTTCCGTTAATGCCGACATGACTCGGTATCCACATAAAAATAATTGTTTTATTGGTCATTGCTAACTCGTGCAACAAGGTAAGTATTTTTAAAACTAATGGATCTGCTACGAGTCTATTTCCTATTGATTTCAGACTGCTTTCGGAGTCTGAACATATTATAAAACGAAGGTCATTAGATGACTGACAATATCTCAAAGCTTCATAAATTGTTTGTAATTCGGCTGTAAACACAGATGCGTCTGGGTGTAGGGACCACGATTGTCTTCCAAACACTATTATCAGTCAGCTTACAGACTACTCCTTCATAATACACAAAAAAATCGAGACAGTTAAGTTATGTTATATCTTGCGAATACTGCATCGCAATTTTTTATAAAGAGTAGTGATTGTGATTACCAAGGCAAATTCATTTTATAGAAAATTAACAAAGAAAATATTGATGTCTAGAAAATTAATTCTGTTTATACTTTTTTAAAACAAAGTATAGTTAGGGCGAAAAGGAATATAGTTTGTTATATACTTCACCACTATTCTTGTGTACCTTGAATCTTCACTACTGAATAATTGGATATTTTTCAACAGTTACTATTCTTTTGCAATCAATATTGATTGTTTTTCTCAATATTGATTTAGATCTAAATACCTAAAAAAAAATGGCTGGAATTAATTTTATTTTATTGACACAAGGTGTAAAAAATGATGGAAGTAAGTTATTACAACAACTATAAATTGATTAAATTAGTACACATTTATTTTTAACGGTAAAATACAAACGTGATTAGTTTTAATTTTACATAGGTAGGTACACTTATTTCACGCAAAATTTTAGATTGACTATAGGAGATACCCGGGGATCATATTTATAGTGATCCACTCACCTTACCCGAGAAACTTCTTAGCGGTATTTAAAGCTTAAAAAAACATGCATATTTTAACAGCGTTAATTTTTTTTGGCGCCAAACCTCAGTAATGGTCAAGTTCGCCAGTGATCACGTTTCAGGTTTAAATTTGCTTGTAATCACTTTCACTGTTTGGAAAAGCTTTTGTTATTATTGTGATCAGCATGTGACTACAGTTCCTTACAAACATCTTGAATTCATTTCTCTTCGACAGACAGTCTGAATTCTGCGCACTAGACCGTTATACCCTTCTGATTTCAAAGCGGTGTTGATAATCTAAGCCTTCAGGTTTCTTCTGGCTTGTACTTCGATTACAGTTTCAGCAGTTATCAAAGGTTGTTACCCATATATCTACCTATCTGATTATGTGTTTCCGTTGCTGTTTGCGTAATATTCCTCTTTAGAATATTTCACAAATCTGTCTACCTGTGTACTGTCGTGGACAAATAAAATGAGACAAGTAGTCTTATAACGAATTTTCACTTGAATTTAGTTAAGATATATTTCAAATGTGCACATAGAGATAGATTTACACTAGGAAAAAAAAAGAGTTGTTCCATTTTTTAATGTTCACGACAGTACCTACATGCATTATGAAAAGGAGTTAAAGTGTTGCGTTAAAATTTTCTTGTCATAGACCTTGAATTCTATTTTACTGGCCGTGTTACTTTAGTACTCCATTTATCACTTTAAAGTTTAAATGATCTAATGGCCAAAGGGTCTTCCAACATAAGTTTGTCAAAGGTCCATGCACAATGACCTACACACGGCCCTGCTTTTATCTCATCTATGGTGCATTGCTATAATAAAATAAATAGTTGATCTAATTAAAGTGGCGATATTATTATTAGTCTTTAAGTGTAGATTTGTATTTTTGTTCTAAGCTAAAGGAAAATAGTAATGAATATTTGTACATGAAAGTAGCTTTGCTATCATAGGCACCTAGAACTTTCATTTTGTTAAAGAAGTTTGGCCTTGTGGCTAAAAAATGACGAGGAGAAAATTCATTTTTTATTCTATCAGCACTTCATCACTATATACTTCACGATTCCCGTTCACAGCGTTTGTCGATTAATAAAATAGAATACGCAGAAAAAGGAACTTTCGACAAAAACATTGACATTAAAATTAGTAAAAATCTTTACATAACCTTTCACTTTCCATGAAAAACGCTGTTTGCTTACTTTGTATCGAATATTAATATGTTAGCTCGTTTTTATCAATGAAACCTACCTACATACTTTCCTTTCATAATTTTCGCATGGAACCTGGTAAATATAATTTCTACAATAACAAACATTAAAAATAACTCGAGGTGAGTAATTACCCAGAAAATTAATAATCAGATAATTATTCATGTTGTCCGAAGGTAGGTAGTACTGGACTTCACAGTTTCTCCGTCGCGTCGGTCAGTTGATTTACTCCGGCACGGACAGATGCAAATTAATATTTCGTTAATTACATAAATTTTTATACTTACTAGGTTTCTTTACCAAATACAAAGTGTAAGATAGATAGATAAGTAGGTAAATTTATTGATTCCAATTTGCCAAGAATGGATAGGACAAATCGAAGATAGTACATAATAAGAAAATTACTTATAAATTACAAAGTATACCGTACATAATAATAAATAAAATAAAATAATTAATCAAAATACATCAAAACGAGAAGTTATTTAAATTCCTTTTGAACTTGTGGATACTGTTTTGTTCATTATGGTAATATATTGTAGATGGCGGCACAAATATATATGAAGGACTTTCCCTGAAAAGTGTTAAAGCATAGTCGTTTCTATAAATCTTATTATAAGAGTAAATATTTCTTAAAATTTTCATTTTTTTTTAAATGTTTTTACAATATTGTTTGAAAACTTCCCCACATGAGTTTAAAAGAACAAGGGAAGATGTTAAGCGACTAATTCTTTCTTGTTGGATGTTAATTATATCTTGATGCGGAACTCCAAAGAATAATTGAATATATAAGGTGGCTACAAGCAAGGCTATTATAACATTCGTAAGTTAATTAAGTGGGCTTCGGAAAAAAATATTTTTTAATTTTCTAATTGCAAAAAAGCTTTACTTAACCTATTATTATTAGACTAGTTTTTTGTCAATCACAATACCTAAGAATTTAACATTGTAAATTTTTTTAGTTGAGACTTTTGTGTATTGAGGTTTAGCTGAGACTGTTCACAGTGTTCACGTCTTGCCTGGAATAACATACATGTTATTTTCTGTATATTCAAAATCAGCCTATTTTACTTCCGCATCCAGTGGAAGTATAGTAACGACAAAAAAGATGTTGAAAATTTTTATTGTTCAAATAGGCTTAGAATGTCATGAAACGTCGAGATTTTAAGTTTGAGAGGAGAAAAAAAATCTGTCTGTCTGTTGCTCTGTCTGTAACTTCTTTTGTGCGCACGATTACTCTGGAACCGTTTAAGATATTGACTTGAAATTTGGTACACCTATGTACTTTCACGGGATCTGCAACTAGATTATAATTTCATCTTACTCCGTCGAAGGGTTGGGGGGTAAATTGGGGTTAATGGGAGTAAAAAGGTAAATCAAGCAGGTAAGAGTCCGTAAAATTGGTATTTAGTATATACAAGAGAAGCTGAGGTCTCAAAATATTTTTTGGCATTAGCCACCCCCATTACCACTCCGAACTCGTTATTAAAGGGGATGAAAAAATTGTGATTTAGTGTGTGTACAGGAAATAAAAATCTCAAAATATTTTTTTACTTCATGCACCCCCTCTACCACCTCTCTGTCACCCACCCACCCTACTACCGATATGGATTTTTGGGGTAGACGATTTGAAATATTATATTCTTAAAGTTTCATAGACAATTATTTCCACATACAAAATTTTTTCGTTGTGAGAGACTTGGATAGAAAATCTGGATATGGAAGTAGTAATTCCTTGGGCAGCGGTTTTATACACCATTCGAAAAGTGACATTAAAAATGCACATGAAATATCTCGCAGGGCTTTAGGTGTTTCTACAAATATTTTAATAGAATCATCATCGGCTATTGTTTTGGATCACTTACAAATAGCAAAGTTGGGAAACGGAACCTTGAGAGCGATTCCAGTGTTCACTCATTGCTCTTTAGAAAAATGTTCACCTGTGTTCCACATAGATCTAAGGGGGGATAGACAAAAACCAATTATCTAATATATAAAAATCTCGTGTCATAGTGTTTGTTATCGAACTCCTCCGAAACGGCTTGACCGATTTTTATGAACTTTTTGGTGTATATTTGGTAGGTCTGAGAATAGGTCGTAGGCTATTTTTTATACCCCTAGGTGATAAGGGTGGCCCTATCCAGAAATTTTCTTTTTATTTTTTGGACAAAAATTTATAATTTATATGGCAAAACAACGTTTGCTGGGTCAGCTAGTATTTATATAAAAATAGTACCACTTCAATAATGTTTAGCTTAAAGAGAAATCCAGAAAAACTCAAATTCTCTGATAATTTTAAAATATTTCATGCAGAATTCATTAAAATGTCCGGTATTGTTGTAAATATACCTCAGTATACACAAACGCTATGTAGGAAATGAAGAAGCAGTTGTTTCGGGCTAAAATGTATGTCTAACCGTGAGTAGTATTGGAATTCTACTTACTTTTTACTGCTAACAAAAATATGGTATATTTAATTGGAAAAATAGCTCACTAGAGTAGTTTTCTTACTACAAAAATATGCAGTAAGCATAATTGTGAGGTTAAGTAGCTTAGAAACTTACAGAAACACTTTCAAAAGTTTTAAAATTCTGACTATAGCGGGTATTTATATATTGTCGATCTGTCTACATATACATATACGTGTTCGATAATAAATCATGTTTTTAAAATATTACACGTAGAAGGTGTAAGTTACAGGTATGAAACACGGCATGAGAAACAGATTTAAATTAATTCCTTTCGAAAAATAAGTTTTGTATACAGTAGCTGTGAGTGATTCAATATCTCCACATTTTTTAAAGTTCAAACTTTTTTTTAGCACTTATATAAAGTCTGTTATACCCTATATGAATTTTTTGCTCAATACAGATAGATATTACATCTTTTTACTATTTACCTCGACTTTAAGTGTTTTTAATTTTATTCGTTGACAATTGTAATTTTTATTGCTATTTTTACGTTTACTTGGAACATTAGTTTTAAGGACTGAGGTATTCTACATTGTGCTGTATATATTTACATTTTAAATGTGAAAATAAAATATTAATATCATTCATTCTATTTATTCAGATTTTACATAAAAACAGATTTTACTTAATAACAACTTGAAACGAGAACATTGCATTTGGCTAAAATAGCTATTATTTTGTTTATGCTCATGCTCATGGGAAAAGTATCAATTTTCCGACGGCATATTGTTTTGCCATACATGATCCACCTATTAATGTAACAAGTTTAAATACAATAATTGTCTGAGGCCAAAATAAATTAAATATGTACATCATTTGATACGACTACGTTTAAAAATGGTATCAGACCAGAAAATGAAGAGTGGGATTGACAAATTATATCTTTAACTCATTGTAATTAACTTCTAGAAATGTAATATAAAATAGGTATCTAAAATAATGTATAACTTTCATTTTCTTCAAGTTTGAAATGATGTATGTAGTTACTACGATTGGAAACATTTCTAATATTTACAATTCTGTTCATAATGAGAGAATTAAGTATTACTTTCAACAGAGTTTAAATATGTACAACCTGAGGAATTATTTGAGTGTTAAAATTAGAACACTGAATTCTAACAAATAAAATAGTGTAAAACCTACGTCACACAAGATATACCTATTATCATGCCTATAACACTATTCCACAATATAAGATAATAGTTTGGTCTTTTGGTCTTGTTTCTTACCTGGAACCACGCTTTGAATTTGAAATTAAAACTGCAACCACAACATGTGCAGAAAACATATTGTACCAATCACTGAAAACAGTTTGTAAAATCTTGCCACCGTGATGATATATTCCAGGGTTACAGGGTATATTTAAAAATAACGTACTAAAATGCCAATATCACATGTGTCCTTTAAGTGGACTGTATTTTCATGTTTCGAAGTAAAACGTAACGCGACCTTTTCAAGTTGTTTTTGCCCATTTAACCAAAAGTACCTCCTCTTCACACGGATAGACACCCACATTATTACAGAAAATGTTAAGGTAGTTTTATGACTGTCAACACTCTGAAATTATGGTATAGTATGTTTATAAGAAGTAAGCTTAATTGTGCATCTGTTATCTGGTCACTAATTTACAAAAATTCTATTATACAAATAGAGTATGACCACCGAAAATGTCTTAAATATGTGTTTAAATATCAGTTCTATTCCGAGAGGGATATTCAGAATTAAGTTTTAATAGATATATTCAATTTAAACTCACCCGAATTTTGAATAATTGGCACAGGTATACATTTATTACATAAGGTACTGAATAATCAGTCAGATTGTGTTTAGTAAGTTTACTTGAACTGAATTAGTTTTCCTGTACATGAAATCCCAAGTAACAATTTAAATGCTAACTAAGTATTTATCGGGTTTTATCACAGATTTAAGAAGGTAAATAAACCGAACTGGGTTTTATTATTTCTTCTGTGCATACCAATTTATCTGCAGATAATATGTACTTAAAAAAGGCCTTCAAGTTATCTTTAAAGCAATTTGTTAAACCTCTCTGCTCTTTTGGGTTTTATAGCCACTTAATTGCTGCATTATTCAAAACCACAATAAACTCATTAAGTTTTATAGTGGATTTTAAATATTTTAAGTTTTGTGGTAGACATCTATAAATTTTTAGGTTTTATGGGAGTTTTAAAATATGGTCTTTAAGTACTCCTCATGATCAAGCAATGAAACTAATAACTCTTAAGTAGTCTTAACCTTAATATATGTTATCATAAATACTATTTGCTTTTAACGATAATTGGTAAAGGTTCCTTAAAACCTAATAGTTTTTTGGTAGCTTTATTAAGGCTACGTTAAAACTTTTTGGTTTTTATAAAGCACTTGGTTCCTCCACTTACGCCTTTAAACTTTGAGAGAGGGGGCTATATATCGCATACTAAACACCATTTTGTGATTATGGGTTTTAGGTTAGGTTATCTAAGCTAAGTACATTTGGATTAGAGATTGTTACAGACAAATCTTAAGGGTTTTAAAGAAGAGTAGTAAGGATGGGTAAAGTCTTACAGGCTTTAAAATAGTAATAAAGTGCAGCAATTGGAATTTAACATTTATTATATATTTATAATTTATATTTTTTATAAAAATATTTCTTAAAGCTACAAACTCTTAATAGGGTATTCTATTAAAATAAACGGTGCTACCAATTTTTTAGCCATGTTTTTTTGTGTTAACTATGGCAGACATGTTTGAACAAAGTTGGGGCAACAGTGTTTAGTTACATTTCTCTTATTCTTACTGTTTACATTTAGCCTGCAAATATCTAAAATGTGACGACATCTCTGATATCCTTCACCAACAAAATCAAAATGACACAGTCCCTATATTCTATAATACGCAGATGACAAAGCATTGATTGCACATGGAAAATCTTTAAGCAAAACTATAAAAAACTTTCAAACATTAATGAACGAAAGAGGAACATAGATTAACAACTGGAGAATACATCCCAACCCTTTGAAAACATCGTTCCTAATATTTAATCACGTCCCATCACACACTCTATAGTGGTCCGCAGTCATCAAATAATGCCTTCTCTTACTGCTAAATACCTTTGAGTTCTACTAGATCATAAATTAAATTTAAAACACCACACTGAATTAATAAAAAGACGTATGACAACAACAGCGAAACACTTTAGAGCTTTAACCCACAAAAACAAAGGTATATGTACTCGAACAGCTTCAAAAATTTAAGCATCCATATGTCGTCCGATACTTAAACATGGACGTGTTTTATACCTCAATTGTCGACTTTTAATGATAAAAAAACCGCTGCCCAAGGAATCACTACTTCCACATCCAGATTCTCTATCCAAGTCACTCAACGAAAAAACTTTGTAAGTGAAAATAATTGTTTATGGAACTTAAATAATATAATATTTGAAATCCTCTACCCCAAAAACCCATAAAACGATACCCCACATCTGTAGTGGGGTGGGGGTGGTGACAGGGGGGTGGTAGTGGGGGTGGATGAAGTGAAAAAATATTTTGAGGTTTCTGATTCTTGAACATACACTCAATCAAATTTTTTTCTATCCCTTTTAGTAAGGGGGTGGGGGTGGCTAATGCCAAAAATTTTTTTGAGACCTTAGCTTCTCTTGTATATACTAAATACCAATTTTATGGACTCTTACCTACTTTATGTACTCATTTACCCCAAGTTTACCCCAATTTACCCCCCCATCCCTTCGTCGGAACAACATGAAAATATAATCTAGTTCCAGATCTGGTTAAAGTACATATGTGTACCAAATTTCAAGTCAATATCTTAAACGGTTCCAGACTAAACGTGCGCACAAAAAAAAGTTACAGACAGACCGACATGGCCAAATGATGACGAAGGATATTGATCCTGCCCCCATATCTTATATTTTTTTAATGTAAAGAAGACGTATTACAAATTTATTTTTCAGCGAGACGCAGACCTCTGAAGAATTTAGAATGTTGTGTACAAAACCTCCTAAATGTAATTTTCTTCGGTTATGCATATTAAGCCATTTAACCTCACCCAGTTTATGAGAAATATGTTCAAATTCTCTTAAACCAAAAATGAATCTTAAACATGAATTTCGTACCTTTTGAATGCGATTCTTATCATTGAGGTCTAAGCAGTGGTCATATATAAAGTCACAACAGTTAAAGTGTGACAAAACTAATGACTTACAAAGCAATTTTTTAAATTATAATTTAATATATGACGGTTAGAATACAGCAACTTCAGAGAGGAATAGTATGCTTTTTGCATTCGATTTTTCATGTCTCAATCTAAAATCACTATCGATTATGGTACCAAGATTTTTTGCAATTTTAACAATAGGCAGGGGAACTCCTTCAATATTAATGTTCAGTGAATTTTTTATTATATCTAATTTATTTTTATTGCCAAATAACATCAAGTTGGATTTACTAGAGTTTAAATATGTATGTTAGTCCAGTCAACGAATTTTCAATGTAGACTACATGGAGGGCGGCAGAATTTTTTAATTCAGGGAGTTAGTAGGTAAAGTCCCCGACCTAGGAGGTCAGCCTTGCGGTGGGAAGGTCCTAAATGTTTTTGTTTTTCGCTTAATCTCGAAAACTATTGGTTCTAGAGAAAAAAATATTCTTACCTTTTTGAAAGCTGACAAAAAGTTTCTGTCTTCAACCGTTCTCGAGTTATCCGCATCTGAAAATCGCCGATTTCCTGAAAACGCTGTGTCGGATCACATTTTCGACATACTCTGCTCTTATCTTCTTTGTAAAATAAATTGTAATTTGCACACTATATTCTTGTTAGGTACCTACTAAGTACATAACAGCTAACGTTTTGCAGTTAAGTAAAAATAGATTTTAATTTTGGTACTTCATTTCATTTCAGGATGTGCAATGGGCGCGTTTAGGGAATGCAACGGTTGGCAACAGTTGCGAGCAGCGGTTCTCTAAACGAAAATCTGAAAATGTGCCAATTGTCAACTGTTGGATGTTTTAGTCAGCGGCAAAATTCACGCTGAGTGTAGTCAGCAGTGAAACTTAACCTCACGTGCTTTCATCAAGTCCCCGCCCTTAGCCCTGTCGCTTCAGGGGGAGGGGGTGGAGTAAACATTGGTTTGAACTTTTCCTATGCTAGGTTTTATGAATAAAATATTGCAGTAAACATCACTGCGATGAGAAAATGCCTAATAAATTTTTTTATTTTTTTTTCCGCATATTTTGGTACAGCAAGTGGCTTTGTATTTGTAACAGGTGGATGTTTTTCTGGTCATAAGTAGATCCTAATTCATTCTATACTTGAATAAAATTTGATTCAAATCGGAAAAAAATTAAAAAAGTTATAAGGATGTCTTCATTTTAAGTGAGTCACACTGTTTAAGGAAATGTATAGATTTCGACAAAATATTACGTTAGTAAATACGTCTAGTGTTGTAAAATAAAGATTGTTTTGTAACTGTGATTTATTAGTAGACCACGGTAAACCGTTTTGATAGAAACATTTCAGATAAATAATTTATTAATTATCGATTTTCTCTGGCGAATATCTCGGAAATTATAATAACACATAGGAAGAAAATGAGTAAACATTCTTGTAGGAAATTTAATATAATTTGCATAGAAAAAATTTTTCGCGTTATAAGCGAAGGATCGAAAAAGGGGACCTTTCCACCCCCTCCCCACTGAAGCGGCAGGGCTAGAGGCGGGAATTTTTAGTATGTTTACCTCCTAACTACCCTTAAACACATTCCTGAAGAGGAAAATTCTGCTCACCTTCATGTCCTCTATACTCATTCGTTAACTGGACTATGTGTGTACATGTATATTTCTGTATTGTATATATCAATAAAAGCTTCTATTATTATTATCATTATTAATTTAAAGGTTCTATTTCCTGTTCTATTCTATTTAATTTAAAGGTTCTATTTCCTCGTGCAACATTACACTTTACTTCAGCCCAAATTAGCTCAATGGGGTTAAGTTCACAGTGGTAAGGTGGCAGTCGTAATAGCTTTAGCCATTTCATCCACGACATATTTCTTATATATCGTGAATGCTGTTTCGCTAGGGTTAGAAATTAGGCTTTAACCGAAGCACGATCGAATGGGATACCTTTATCATCCAACCAGTATTGAATTTGCGCTTTTCGCCATGCGCTATTATTAAGCGCTTTCTTTTCCTGTTGGTCGTTTTAAACCGGTTGACCAGTCTTTCATATGAGCTTGACGAACACTTTGTACATTTTTATCTTGGCAAATTCGCGTCACGGTATGTCCTTCATTCAACCACGTCTCATCTAAATAATAACATTTTCTTCTGCGTTCACGAATAGCTCTAACTGCCCGAATATAATTTCTTGGCCGACAAATAAATTTAATTTCTCTCAAATAGAACGTTGTTACAAATGCAACGTTTATATCACGTCGTTAGTACTGATCGATTTTATTAAAAAACAGTAAGGTTCTTTCTGTAGTTAGTACTAGCTCACTGTCCAAATTTCATTACAGTTGAACATTTCTTATTAAGTTATATAGGAAAGTCACGGATGGAGGGATGGAAGAACGGAAGGACGGACGGGCAGACTGAGAGGTGGACATTTCGAAGTTGTTCAGAAATCGGTCACTAATACAATGTTATGAATTTTTTCTACGGGCAACATTTACGGTTTTAGAAATGTGCCTGTCAAATGCAATACACTCTTCGTTTTCATATTTGCAAAGAGTATAATAATGCCCGTAAAACTAATATAAATATTCATGCCAAGTCATAAATATGTAGAAAGTATTTAACGATGTTTTTCATATATGATATTAACTTTGGTAAGTTAATTTCTACTATTGATAAGTATGAAGAATTGAATTAATAAATTGAGGCTAACTAGAAAATCATATTTTATTAAGATTAAGTATCGGTAATTATCTCTATTTGTGTCTCTCACTGTAATTATAATTTTTATGGTTTTTTAATTGTTTTCTTCAATTAGGTGCTTAACCTATTTAAAATAAATGTATTGTAACCAACATTATAAAATATTTATTTACGAATATAACTCTACTACTAGTTAAGTAAATTAACATTGGAAATTATTTTATATTTTTCTTCTACTTTGAAAAAAAAGTTAAAAACTTTTATATATAACCTTGTTTAATATGATTACGCTACATATCAAAAAGTACTCAAAATCTAGGCAATTTGTTTCATGACATACAAAGGCGGTTTTCAGCACTTAAGTGTTACTAAAAATTTTATGACCCTCTGCATTATTAGAAAAAAGCATAAAGTTAAACAAAAATAAACTAACCGAAAATCCAAATAGATACTTAGTAATAAAACCTGCTTCTGGTTTTGTGTGTAGTAGCTGTACGTTGAAGTATATTTTGATTTCTAAGACCTTGAAAGTTAACACTTGCATTAGCTCTTAATAACTTAACAAATTAATAGAGAAGAAATATATTAAGAGATAACAGCGGAACGTTTGAAATTGTTTGTTCGAGATCCTGGCGATAGATGGTGCTGGTAGTATCGTTCCCAATTACAACGTTAATAAGTTAACCAAACAATGCTGTTTGTATACTTAAATATAGTAAATTTAAGATTAAGTAAGGCAGGTAGGTATTTTGGTATAAATATTTATTTATGGCAAAGTAAACTTTTAAATGAGAAGGTTATGTTTTATGTTATTTGTCTACATTGTTTAATTTACAATATTTAGGTGCTATGTTAATTTAGTGTATATATGTTTATTATTTTATCACAAAAAAATTAAACATGTATTGACTAAGAAAATAATTCGGGAAATGTACAGAGTTGTATGTGGTACATGTTACAATTCACAATTATTTTTAATTTATCAGGTAACATAAAAATAATTTTTTTGGCATTCTAAAAGTATATTAAATATAATTGATTAGTTTGAATTTTAGCAGTATATTATATTTGTCAGTTTAAGAAAAAAGTTTGTATGAACATACGTTCTAAAGTGTAAACAAAACATTTTCGAGATACAAGTCATTAGAGCTGAATGAATTTGTTGTGGACTATCCGTTCTCAACAAACATAATACATAACAACGCAACTTTCAGTTTTTCTCTCCACACAGTGGCGTAGGAAACCGGGTAATGGTTATGGAAAAAATAATCTGTCTGGTACAGTTTTCCAAAAATCAAATCAATATTAGCACCGTAGCTGAAAAGTGGGCGTTGCCAACTGCGATTGCCTCTTAAACTCGAGAAGTTCTGAGAGAATTAATTTTTATTTGATACTTGAATATGTAAAATAGCACAGTTGAATATTTGCAATAGAAATTTGGCCGTAAGGCGTAAAAATTGTTATATATATGACAAATGTTTTATTATAATAGTAGAGCACAATGTTACTAAGTTTTAACAACACACAAAACATGAATACATAATAACTGTAATATACAGTATGTCTATCAGATTCTAACGATATTTTCGTAGATTAGATGGGATAACAATTTTGCTCTAAAATATTATAAAGGCACCTATTCTTAATAAGACCGTTATGTAACAATTGGTAATTGGGCGTTGCCTGTAAATACCTCGCAAACACACATAATTGGCCCATCATTAATGAACTACTACATGCTTTCATTTCATCATTGGGAAAGTACTGGCAAAGAGCGCAAAATTACTAAATAAAGTGCAACACCGGCCAACGCTCGGCCATCACACACTTTGCCAATAATAATGATAGTGTACTGGATTTTTAACTTATTTTTCATGTGCTGTTAATGAAAAGTATGATTACTTTACTACTGCCTTGATGTATGGTAACATATACGGGGATTGCAGATATAGTTCGAGAGAAATAGATGCAGATAATGATGAATGTATCCACTACAATAGTACAGTAACATACTATTTTAGAAAATTGTATCAACATAATTTATGCATCTTCGTAGACTTGAAATATATTTGCACAGCCAGTTTTACTGTAAATCTATATAAAATAGTCACAGAAAACAAAGAGGACTCATGAAATATCTAAATTTTAAAAACGGGTAATAGAATTTAATCTGCATGAATATTAATTTTTTTGCAAAATTTCAAGATGACAGAGTCATCATCAATAATCATTAGCAGTTAATACATTGATTTAGTGAGTTTAAATGCGACTTTGGATAAGCATTTAAGAAAATAATATAAATGCCTGAAGAAGGTTATAATGATTATAGACAAGTAATTCGTATTATCTTTTCAGGTATTGGCAAAAAAGTGCTTTTATATCTTTAATATATCAGAGTGATGGTTAAATATTTCTAAATACACAATAACAAAAGGGCGCCTTAAACACATAGGGCCATCCATTTATCATTACAACACGGGAGCTATAATGGTTAGATAGTGCTTTGTATTAGCTTCTTTAGGATTGACATTTACACATGGTGAGGTCTTCAGGGGTGCTCTATTCAATGAAAATAACTTCACGTATTGACACTTCCGGTTATACCGGAAGTTGGCATCAACTTCCTTATTTTAAACGGCATGACTCATTTTTTATGCCGGATTTGAATTCTATTAATTACTGTAAGGCAACTTTCAATATCAATCCCTATCTAAAAAACCAATAGTTTTGAAGATATTTAGATTTTAATGACATTTGATGCGAAAACTAAGCCATAGTAGAAAATTAATAACCGTGGCTATGGTAAATTCTGATTACCAATTTTTCTCCCATATGTCTATAAGAGATATAGCTTATGTGGGCTGAAGCTACAAATTCCCCAAAATAAACAGGGTGCCCAAAAAATGATTAAATCACTTATTTCAAATGGAGCACACTCTATTTTATAATCTTAGTCGCTTTCCTCTTTCATTACTTTTCAACCTATATGTACATTCCCTAAAGCTAAAATGTACGATTTTTGGGTTATTTAAAATTATTTAGAAAAATGGTTAAATTAACATCAATATCGACTCTTCCTCTTCCTAAATTTTCGGCTTGAAATTATTTGTAGTTTTTATGAAACGTCTAATTAGGCTACTAACCGTGATGCATCCTATACATTTAACGTACTAACCATGGAGAAATAATTCCAAGTATTCAATAACAAAAGAGCGTATTAAACGCATATGGCCATCAACTTACCATTACAGGACAGATGATATAATGTTAAACAGTACTTTGTATTAACTTTTCAGGTATTGGTAAAGGTTGACAACACTTTACTAGCCATAAATCTAATGGCCCATTGCTTTGCCACCTATAAAGTGTTGGCTGGGTAAATATTTGAACAATAAAAATAAAAAATATATTGACTGTGTACTTGATCTCAGTGGTACATTTAAGAGCGAATTGTGCCCTATTGGAGAAAAATGTTAATTAAATAGGTAGCGTCAAAGAAGAACGTAATATTTAATTACGTTGTATTTAAAATGTGTCCAACAGAAGATCAACTAACAGTATGGAAAAATCAAGAAGAGGCCTGACATCAATCGCCATAATACTGCCAAGGAAAATCTGATTTGCAGAACAAGAAGTGCTTCTTGTTTAATTAATTACTTCCACGTCCAGTGGAAGTATAGTAATGACAAAAAAATTTTTAAAAATTTTTATTGTCCAAATAGGTTTAAAATGTCATGAAACGTCGAGATTTTAAGTTTGAGCGAAAAAAAATTTTCTGTCTGTCTGTCGATCTGTCTGTAACTTTCTTTTGTGCGCACGTTTACTCTGGAACCGTTTAAGATATTGACTTGAAATTTGGTACACATATGTACTTTAACGAGATCTAGAACTAGATCGAAGGGTTGGGGGGTAAATTGGGGTAAATTTGGGGTAAATAGGTCAATCAAGCAGGTAAGATTCCATAAAATTGGTATTTAGTATATACAAGAGAAGCTAAGGTCTCAAAAAAAATTTTGGCATTAGCCACCCCCATTACCACCCCCCACCCCCTTATTAAAGGGGATGAAAAAAATTGTGATTTAGTGTATACTAACTATGTACAGGAACCAGAAACCTCAAAATATTTTTTTACTTCATCCACCCCCACTACCACCACCCTATCACCACCCCCTCACCCCACTACCGATGTGGGGTATCGTTTTATGGGTTTTTGGGGTAGAGGATTTCAAATATTATATTATTAAAGTTCCATGAACAATTATTTTCACAAAGTTTTTTTCGTTGTGAGTGACTTGGATAGAGAATCTGGATGTGGAAGTAGTGATTCCTTGGGCAGCGGTTTTTTATATTTTATTCGTAAACTTATCACTATTGTTGATTTTGTTTTAATACATTAATTACCAAATAATAAAAATTCAGTTGTTCTATGTTCAGTATGTATTTTCTGCCAATATTATCTGTTAAATAAACTGCTGAAAAAAAATACGCTAAATGCCAAAATTGTCCTTACGAAAACAACACAATTCTAACATTAATTTTTCGGAGCTGTGCCGACTATTGACTAAAAGTGCTTGCGAGTACTAAGCACTCAAAAAGTGCTTTTATTATTAAGGAGCCAAAGAGCAACAGTAGATTGTCGACCAAATTGTGAGATTTACTCCAATATAATTTAGTAAAATTTGCTACGGATTAGATGTCAAATTGGAAATTATCTTTTCGGGTATTATTTTTACGTATGTATGGTTGTGCTTGTAATGTAATATGATATATGAATGAATTTGGTAATCCCAACAGCTTTCGAAGAAAGAGGAGTACGAGAAGAGTACGAGGAGCCCATGTTGAACCTTGAATATTTTTAATGAAATCCAAAAACTTTTACTATTCATTCAAATTTATGTCATTGAAGTAATAAATTATTCGAGTCTCCTATTATGTCATTAAAACAATAAATTTTATCATCCTAAGGGAATAACAATGACTCAAATTTCAACAGATTATCAAGCAATAAGAAAGTTATGGAAAACCCGCTTTTTCTATCCTATGTTCAGGGATGAATATGGTGTTATTTTTACCTAAAATTTACGCTCCTAAGAAATTGCCCGCATGTTCTGGGACACCTTGCATATAACAATATATTATTGATTCAAAATATTTTTTTGGGGACATAAGTATTATTCCTTCTTCTTCTTGTACATTCCATCTGAAAACTAACTAATATCCTATGATATGAATAACCTAACGTATACTATTCTGTACATGTATATATTTTTCAATTAGACATCATCAGCTGTGATCTAAACCCAATCTATTTTCATCCGTTCCATTTTCCATACATCCCAGAAAGCACTTACGTTAGGGTAATATTTCTAAAGCTGTCTTGTATTGTTTTATCTAGAGTCTTTCAGCAAACGTGTATTGATAACAAAGCGAAATGGAATTACGCTATCAATGTGAGGGCGACTGCACATGGTGTCCTTGTTTGGGTTGAGCTTGTGCTTGCGCTTTATATTGTACAGGGTTATATAATGCATGGCTGGAAAATTAATAAAAATAAATGGATATGTATGTTGAATTAAAAATGTAATCCAAAGATACATTTTATGGACATTGTCTTACTTCCACTTCCACATCCACTGGAAGGATAGTAATGACAAAAAGAATTTAAAAAAACTTTTATTGTTCAAATAAGCTTAGAATGTCATGAAACGTCGAGATTCTAAATTTGAGCAAAAAGAAATTTCTGTCTGTCGGTCTGTTTCTCGGTCTGCCTGTCTGTCTGTAACTTTTTTTGTGCGCACGTTTACTCTGGAACCTTTTAAGATATTGACTTTAAATTTGGTACACATATGTACTTTAACGAGATCTGGAACTAGATTATATTTTCATCTTGTTGCGTGGAAGGGTTGGGAGGTAAATTGGGGTAAATTTGGGGTAAATAGGTAAATCAAGTAGGTAAGAGTCTATAAAATTGGTATTTAGTATGCACAAGAGAAGCTAAGATGGTGAGGTAATAATAATTATTATTATACCTATTTGATTTAACCAAAAAGGTATATTATTAGTCCAGTCAACGAATGACCTAAAGGGTGATGTAGGGCGTGAGCAGGGACCTAAGCGATTACTTTAGAAAGTTGTTCAGGGTGTTTAGGGAGTGAACATACTGAAAGTCCTGACGTCTAGGAGGTGAGCGTGACGTCTAGGAGGTGTCCCACTTTTGTTTTTTTCGCTCATACCTCTAAAATGGATCGTAGGGAAAAATGTTCTTATGCAAAATGAAAGTTCATGAAATTCTCCACAACTTTCATTTTATATACTTTTTTCGAATTCGCAACCGTTTTCGAGCTACACGCCCCGGAAAAGTAAAAATTTTTGAAAAACAGGTTTTTACCTCTTCAACTTTAATGACAAGCTAGGTGGGCTTCTCAAAATTGTACTTAAGTCAGAAATCATCAAAGAAGCCGCAGTGATCTTTTACAACCGCTCCTCCACTCAAGGCGAGGTTGAAGAGGCTGGGAAGATTTGTTTCCGCAAATGGTACGGGGCATCAGCAAGACAGACCTCCCTTAATCAGTACCTTTTCGAGTTGTTCATGAGGTCAGTGGCAACATTAAGCCTGACATCAGCTCCCTCCCACCAACTGAGAGCGCAGCTAAACAGCATTCTCGGCGCACCTACTACCAAGGGCAGCAGTGGCTCGGGAATGAGCTGCCCCCTCAAAGATGGAGGTGGAAACATGTAGGAGACACCCTGGTGCCATTTACAAGCACCGGAGGTCCTACTTTTTTTTTATAATCTTTAAAATAAAATTTTCTATTTTTCAGGTAAAAGTCTGTTTTTCGAAAATATTCACTTTTTCGGAGCGTGTAGCTCGAAAACGGTTGCGAATTCGAAAAAAATATATAAAATGAAGGTTGTAGAGAATTTCATGAGCTTTCATTTGGTGTAAGAAAATCCCTGCGACGCACCGTTTTCGAGATATAAGTGAAAAAATCCAAAGCGGGACTTTTTTGTACAGAAATATAAAAGGCCTGAACTCAAATATCGAATAGAAAAGATTAGTAGGTTAGATGATATACCAATTTTACCTTGATGCCATTAAGGTATTTTTAATAATCAATGAAAGTTGCAGTCGGGCATTGCCGATTGTAAACACTTATTAAAGACGATATCTTCTGTAGGTCTTAAAATTTTTATTTCAAAGTAAAAACATAAGTAAAATATCATGGTGTAATACTTTCTTCTGAAATTGCACCATATCCATCATACAGGGTCTTCGTCCGAGGCGTGCCATCTGTGTTGTTTTATATAAACAATGTTTTCTTATAATGTCCTGTCAAAGGGTGCAAAGCACCTAATTTTCAATAATTTCAACTCACATGTGTCATATGCAAAATTTTTTAGTTTTGGAGATATTTAAATTTTTCACTTTTTGTTGAAAAAACGCAAATTTGCATGTTCCAAATTAAATTTAAAAATTACCACTAATTCAAGTAACTCTTCAATAATGCATTACTAGCAGTAAAATGTCAAAAAATATCCAATGATCCAAAGATGCAACAAGAAATAAATAAAGAATTTTTGCGATTTTTTAATTTTTGTTAAAATGATGACGATTTATTACAAAAACTCATTAATAGTAGAGTGCTCGGTGCCCGCATAAAAATAAGTTCTGTGGGGGTTTCGTTGTTACAAGCTGAATTTGATATAAAATTAATGATCATATACTGATGTTTCAGGGGGCCTTCCAACAACGATTATGTTTGGCTATACCTCTAAAACGGCCCAATAAATCAAAATTCTACAAGATATAAAATATAAAGACCGTTATTTTTTCTATCGATTGGTATATTATTTATATATGTTATTTGTTTATATAAAGCCGTCAGTGGCGTACAAAGAGAAAGATGCACATGTGCATAATGAATTTATTTAAAATAATTTATTATTGTTGTTAAAAACAATAATAATGTAATAATTTTGAATAGGTACAATCAATATTTTCGCAGTTTGTAACAACAATAATAAATTATTTTAAATAAATAAATTATGCACATGTGCATCTTTCTCTTTGTACGCCACTGACGGCTTTATATAAACAAATAACATATGCAAATAATATACCAATCGATAAAGAAAATAATGGTCTTTATTTTTTATATCTTGTAGAATTTTGAATTATCGGGCCGTTTTAGAGGTATAGCCAAACATGTGTTGTTGTTGGAAAGCTCCTCAACCTTATTTTTGCTGTGGGGCCTTAAAAAAAAGAAAACAGCAAAAAGCAAATGGAGGGTCTTATGAAAAATTTTATACTCTATCGAATGGCGCCAAGATCATTCCTCTAGCTCCTACCATTTTTGAGAAAAAATATATATATATAGGCAGATACAGGCAGCCCCTTTGAGGGGGGGCAGGGGGAGCAGGCATGATTTCTCGAGGTGGGTCTGTTCGAAAATCTACTTCTTTTGACTAGTTCTATTCATGGTTAAAAGGATTTGCTATTACTCAAAAGTAGAAATATCAAAACACCTAATTCACTAAGAAATAACTCGTTTTTTGATTATAATGACCTTTTGAGTAAGTCATTTTTGACGACATTAAGATTTTGAAACATCAGTAAGTATATCATAATTAATTTTATATCAAATTCAGCTTGAAGCAACGAAACCCCCACGGAAGTCACAATAAGCGCATTAATGCACTCTACTATAATATATTGGTCGGAAAAATCATTTGAATAACATCTCTTTTTTATTAGCTTTCCAACGAGGTAAAATGTTATGGAAAAAAAAACTAGTTCCACGAAAAAGTTCAATAACAGGTGAGCAGGTAGAGTGCGTTCATTGTTTCAAAGAAGCTTAATCCTGACAATTAAATGAAACAATAGTCTTAAGTTGATAATTAATTTATTTATTATTACAAATCTTGTTCAAAATGTGAACCTCTGCTTCCCATACAGACACGAAGTCTCTTCCTCACTTCTGTTTTGATCACTCTTGAAGTGACATTGTTTTTCATTTGTTCCACCCACCGTGTCGATTATCCTCTGCCGCAATTGTTCTACAGAACGGTGTTTTGTATACCAACTTCTTCAAATGCCTCCAGGTATGGAAATCCAATGGAGTTAAGTCAGGGCACGTCGCAGGTCAAAGAATTAGCCCTCCCCTACCGATCTAATTATTTGGATACTCTTCATCCAGACACTGACGTATTGTGATCCGAAAATGTGCTGGACAGCCATCGTGCCGGACAATTTTAAATTTAATTTTGAATATACGAATTAGGGGTTTTTCAATAAAAGGTGAAGAATTGAAATATCTCGAAAACTAAAAACTTTTGCATATAACTCACTTGTGAGTTGAAATGATTGCAAATTAGGTCCTATAACACAACTTGACAGGAATACGTCGAGTTACCAGTAACCCTGTATATAAGAGAAGCTAAGGTCTAAAAAAAATTTTGGCATTAGCCCCCCATTACCATATTAAAATTATTAAAAGGTGTGAGAAAAATAAAATTGTGGTTTAGTGTGTGCACTAGAATCAAAGGCCTCAACAATTTTGTTTGTGCTTCATTTAACCAACAGGATAATTTATAAGATTTGTTTTTATGATTTTTTTCATTGTGAGAGACTTGGATAGAAAATCTGGATGTGGAAGTAGTGATTCCTTGGCCAGTGGTTTTTCAATGTTCATCTCAGTGAGAACACCAGACCTATTGATCTTGGTTAGCAGTTCTGGAAATATGCGCAATTTTGTGGAATATGGAAGTCATGTATAGCGACATAGCGATATTTCTAATATATAAATCTACGTGACTTGGACTGACATAAATATACGGCATTTTATTATATTTCCAGAGCGCACCTATTATTAGCAAGCAAAAATATAAGATTTTCAAACTAAAGTTCTATTCTTTAAAATACCAATATTTTTTTGAACGGTGTTAGAAATCAGGTGAATTCAAGTGAAGCTGCACACATATTAAGATATGACAAACGAGATAGACGAAATATTTGTTGAGCCCTCGGAGCTAATGCGTACACTGATAAAGATTCTACTGAAGAAGATTAAAGAGGTATGCTGCATAACCAAACGGGTGTCCCAAGTAACACACATGGTACCAAATCCTTTCGGTTTCGGCTTTGCTACGAAGCCTTAGTTCCTGGGGTACACCCCGGTACTAGTATTGCTACTTTATTGAGTAAGGCTACTTTATATGGTTCTTTTAAAGTAACTGTTACCACACCGATACCATTTATTGGAACTGTAAACACCCAAAGTCAAAGTAACATTTGAGTAGTTACTGGAACTAGAATCATTTTATTCTCTATAGTGGCAAAAATTATATAGTACCAGTGAGTCAGTTGCTGCCACCCACCAGTGCCACTAAGATGCCTAAATAAAGTAACTGGGTACATAGAAAGGCAATCTAGGTTCTAGAATAGTTCCAGTTACCATCACTTGGAACTTTAAAGTATCGTGGCATTTTAGTGGCAACATGGGTAGCGAAATAGTTCCTGTTGGTACTTTATAGTTCCAAAATAGAATCTGATACTATAGAGTCACATCAGGATAGTTTCTATTGGATCACCAAAGTCACAGATCTTTTAGAGGTAAAATGGGGTAGTCCTCTATACTTTATGGTGGAGGGCCTAACTTTATAGTACCTTTGTTAAAATCGGCCATTATTAGTTGTCGTTAAAATTTTTAGAAAAAAAAAATTGGTTTTAATCAAAAATAGACAATGGTTATGATAATATCTTATCAAACTTTTACGAAAAATGATTTTGAAAGTATTCCAAATGTATCCCTAATAAATATTTAAATTTATTAATCTTGCGTTTTTAAATTATTTTGTCAAAAAATTACAAAAAAAGTTATTTTGAGGGCGTGTCGAAATTTTATCGTTTAATATGTCAACTTATATCAAAAAAGTAACTTGCGTTTGAAAAAATGGCTAAAGAAGTACTTTAAACACGCGCCTAAAGTACACATCTTTTTGGTATAATATTATTTCACTGCGCCATTATTATAAAAGAAAAAAACAAAGAGGTCGCTAAAAGATAAACACCCTATTAAAAAGTGATAGTGGCAGTTACTAGGCAGCCACGTATCGGTTACTAGGCCGCCGAGTCGCGGAGTGGTACCCGCTACTACCCCGATCCTTTATAGTAACTAAACATAGTCGCATCTATAGAAGCGGGGTCTACCCGAAAGACTGCCCGGCGACTAAAAATTTTTCCCCATTTTAGTGGCGGCTATGTAGCTGCCACGTAGCAGGGATGTGGCAGCCTATGGTAGCGGTCCACTTTATAGTGGCTTTTATAGTCGCCGATACGTTCCCGCGACCTTATGTGTTACCTGGGTGTGACTATCGTAACTAACAAATTGGGGGCACTTTTAAAAATAAAATTGGAAAAATAGTGTGCTAATGGACAGTAACTATGGTTACGTTACGACAGAAGAAGCTCTACGAACATCTTCAACATTTGATAGTCCAGCTGTCACACAACCACGTCTTATATCCTCAACGTCTACAAATCAGGTGAAGCTACCTGTGTAAGAATAAAAAATGATTATATTAATAACTGTTTAGCAAAAAAAATAAAGTGTATGAGTTGAAGGAGATTTGCAACCTGGACCACCTATATTTATCGCAGAAGACTATGTAGAATTTTTTGAACTGCTCTTGGATGCCGAGGTTATCAAATATTTTTTAGATGAATCTCAAAAGTGTGCCCAATTCCAGAATTAACCTGATGCGAATGTTACAGCATCTGAAATAAAGTGTTTGTTGTGAATTTTAATTTTTATTGGCTACATTATTCCTTCATCAAAAATAATATACTGGGATGCAAACGATGGTTAAAAAAATATTCTTGTAAGTAATTCAATGGGATGAAATCGATTTTTATAAATAAAAGATTTTTCCACTTCACCAATAACGTGCTTATGGATGCCTCTGATAAGGCCTGGAAAATTCAACCTATTATGAATAAAATAAAGAATGGCCGTTTACAAAAATTAATATCAGTCCAAAACCTTGACTGGCTAATCGATGATCAAGTACCATAATGGACACGTATGCAAGCAATTCATCCGCCGTAAACCAAGATGTGTTGTTTCAATTCAGTAGAGGGTTGCTTGAACAATTTAAATCTGTAACTAAGGAAAAAATCCTCGTTGTAATGAGAAATATGAGACTCTGTTTGGAAAAGCCGCATTGCTTTTTGTTACAATTCTAGAAGAATTGTAAAATCCAAATATACCTTACAATATACGTGTTAAGACCAACATACGCACAAAAAAAAATTTAAACTGTTGACCAATCATATCATTTTGTATGTATTTTGGTGCGCTGAATACAAATCTGGTGATAAAACACTCTATCAAGACTTTTGCCTACTATCAATTTATTCCTCAAATATCTCATTATTTGAGGAATAAATTGATAGCAGGAAAAATCATGATGACAGAGCTTTTTTATCATCAGATTTAGATTCAGCGCATCAAAATACATATAAAATGATATATCTGATAATCAGTTCAGATTTTTTTTTGTTTATGCGAGTGTAATTCTTTTATATAATTGAACTTAACATAACATATTTAACATAACATAAACACACCACAGATAGTAGACAACCCCAAATCCATAGCCAAGGCTGTGCGGAAGGGGGTTACACATTTGGAAAAACGCAGACATACATCCACACCCACCGGTATTGTCAATACCGGGGGTGGAGGTCGAACCCAGAGCGCGGTAGGCAGTCGAGCAACATATTCGCCACTCAATACACCTTAACCGATTGAGCTACCGAGCCGTTATTTATTTAGCTACCTTCTATTTTTGGGTTACGGTTACCATTAGGGCACATCGCATAGCCAAATCATGTTTTTTGATAGATAAAAAAAAGTTTTCAGGAAACAAAGGAAGCTTAAGTTTATTTGAACCTGAGAAACACACTATATATTATACGCTTTCGATATTATCTTCATTTTGTCGTGTGCTAAATAAAGAACTTTGGTAACGTTTTACTCCAAAAATTATAATATATAGTCTATATAAAACATGAGAGTTTATACGCCTCTGGTGACCACTCTGCATGGAGAAATTTCAGTAAGGAATGTTCACTATCATGTCTACAAAAGACCGGTCCACATATGCTAGGCACAGCTCGCAGGTATTTTTATTCGATATTTGAAGTTAACGTATTAAGTAATGAAGTAAGAAACACCTATAAAGGTATATACACAAAACTTCCCTCTCTGTTTGGCACCCTTCATTTATGAATTATTTTTTCTGTTGGATTACCTCCATGTGTGGCGGTTTTACTAGAAGTATATTAAATTTTCTTTCTGGTAATAGTGACAACTACGTTCTAAATTCTAAATATTACTTTTCTTCATAGTTTTTTATTAATTATTTTTTTGAATGATCACCCTCTACATTCTTTCCTGAAAGTATAGTAGTTTTCTTCATTCAATATGACTTTTCTTCATAGTTTTTTATGAATTATTTTTTTGAATGATCACCATTCTTTCCTGAAAGTATAGTAGTTTTCTTCATTGCTAGTTGTGAACATGTCAAATATTATTGTTTTCCTCCACATTTTTTTGTAAATCACTTCTTCAATAGTATTCACCCTGTATATTTTTCACTAAAGAATAGTAGGTTTCTTCCTTGACAGTATTATTAAATACATGCGAAATATTGTTGTCCTCCGATACATTTCTTTGGTTAATTATTTTTAAAGGTGCCCACCCTATATATTGTTAACTAAAAGTGTTGCAGGTTTTCTCATTGATAATTATTGTGTTATGTACATGCCAAATATTATTGTCCTCCGTCACATTTATTCCACTAATAATTTCTTTTATTGTGTTCACTCCATATAGTTTTCACTGGAGATATATTCTATTTCTTCGTTAGCAATGGGGTCAATTACACAGCTCCACAAAAAAAAAAAAGTTCAAAGCAGCGAACCAGACCCATGTATCCCTATGTATTTTCGGTCGCTGAATCCGAATCCGAGGTCAAAAAAATTCGTACACCCCCAAAATCTTGAGCTAGAGCCAAAAAACACCCCTGGACTGGGGTAAAAAGAATATTAAGCTACGAGAATAGTTGTTACATCCTAATCTATCGAATTATACAAATCAAGGTTAAACAGCAGCGTACATACAATATATATGAAACACACCCCCAGTGAGGGGTGAAAACTAGCCCCCATTTATAAAAAAAATCGATCCAAAACAGCAGTGACTGTTGAAAAAGCTCGAAAGGTCTAAGTTTTGTTAAAGTGCATCAGATCCGACGTAATCTTCATAAACTGCCCGTATAGGGTTGAGAACAACCACCCTTAAGTTTAAAGGACACAAAACAAGAGAAAATGTAAAATCCGATAGGATTTCTATTTTGCGTAGTACTCTAAAATAGAACTAGAAACTTACGTACCATCAACGCCCTACAGTGTCAACCCTCAGATGGTGTGAAAACTACCCCCTATGTAAGATTTATCTATAAAAAGTTACAGTGACTTCTATAAAAATTCGAAACACCTACGTTGTGTGGAAGTGAGAAGAAACTAGACTATGTTCGGCGCTGTGCTTGAAAACCACCCCCATGGGGTTGCGAGATGCTACCCCTATATCCGTAGGACACTGGAAGTGTGCATCACGATTTTTGCTAATCATAGCATAAAAATGTAAATCCGGTTAGTTTCTCTCTGTTTTTCCAGCATCCTACGAATATAGGGATGGCATTTCGCAACCCCGTGGGGGTGGTTTTCAAGTACAGCGTCGAACATAGTCTAGTTTCTTCTCACTTCCACACAACCAGGTGTTTCGAATTTTTACACTACATTTTTATACTGTAACTTTTTAGTTTAGGGGGTAGTTTTCACACCCTCTGAGGGTTGACACTGTAGGGCGTTAATGATACGTAAGTTTCTAGTTCTATTTTAGAGTACTACGCAATTTCAGCCAATCATAGCATTCATGAAAATAGAAATCCTGTTGGATTTTACGTTTTTTCTTGTTTTTCTCGTGTCCTTTAAACTTGAAGGTGGTTGTTCTCAACCCTATAGGGGCAGTTTATGAAGATTACGTTGGACCTGATGAAGTTTGTTATCACTTTAACAAAATTTAGACATTTCGAGCTTTTTCAGTACTCATTGATGTTTTCGATCGATTTCTCACCCCTCCCTGTGGGTGTGTTTCATATCTGTTGTATGTACACTGCTGTTTAACCTTAATTTGTATAATTCGATAGATTAGGATGTAACAAACTATTTTCGTAGCTTAATATTCTTTTTACCCCAGTCCAGGGGTGTTTTTTGGCTCTAGCTCAAGATTTTGGGGGTGTACGAATTTTTTTGACCCCGGATTCGGATTCAGCGACCGAAAATACATAGGGATACATGGGTCTGGTTCGCTGGTCTGAACTTTTTTTTTTTTTTGTGGGGCTGTGTTATTTACCAAATATTATTCTGCTCCGTTAAATAATTTTGTAGATGTAGCTCCAACAGACAAACATATAGACGGATAGACAGACAAATTGACGGAATTGGAAGACTTTAATTTTCGGATTTACATAGTCTGAATCGTGAAAATTCGAAAAAATCTTGGAGAGTGCTTTTTTTACGATTACAATATTTCCCTTAGGTAAGCGAGGAAAGTGAAATATATTTTCAAAGATGATTATTAAAACATTTTTCCGGTTATAATATTGTAAAAAGTATTTGTGATTTTCATTAATTCTACGGTGTTTTTATTTTGAAATTTTGTCTCTTTTATAGGAAATACTATTTCAGTGAGAGGTATAGAGGGTGGGGCAATAGTGTGTCGGACTTCGATATCTCGAGTTCTACGATAGCTAGAAATTAAAAAAAAAATACAAGGAAACTAGATGAAAAAGTCTCTAACCGGAAATTATTTTCGAATATACAGGACGAGCGAAGACGAAATTACAGGATCAAGTGCCTTCTTCTTAAATGGAATGTTATGTATGTACATTTTCTGATGTCACTTTCTAGACTCTATTCATTCCTATATTATTATTGACTCTCTCCCAGCCACTTGGATGTAAGTAATGAATTTTTTTGTTGAAATAATAGTCCCTTGAGGTAAAGCTTTTACCTTAAAAGTTCTGCGACTGGACTCCCCGGTTTCGAGGGCGGGGAACACGATGGTGACAATATTTTCCGACCTATCCTCCAACCACTACCCCTAAACCGAAAAAACCACCCCTATTTCCGATTTTCCGGTGCTACGCATTTTTTTATCGTAAAATTTTAATAATGAAAGTTGTTCAGAATTGTTCAAAAATCATACCATTCCAATATTTCATCAAAACAAAAAAATTGATAAATTTAAAAAGTTGATAAATTTAAGAAATATGAAAAAGACTACTAATTACTTGCCAACTATCTGACAGCTTGGGTTTAATTTAAAAAAAAAATGTCATGAATTTTCTAAACAAAAAACCCATTTAAATGATATTTTCGGACCTGGACAATATTTTAAACAAAATTTCAATATTTTTAAATTTTGATTAAATTTTGGATTTAGGGTTTTTTGGGCAATTCTGAACAATTTTCGTTATAAAATTTTCCTATAAAAAACGCCTAGCAAATCGGAAAAAAGGGGTAGTTTTTCCGGCTTGGGGGTAGTGGTTGGAGGGTAGGTCGGAAAATATTATTACCATCGTGCTCTCCACCCTCGAAAACGGGGGGAGAAGATGTCTTGAGGTCCAGTCGCAGAACTTTTGTGCTTTTTACCTTTTTCTGGTTTAACTCAAGGGACTATAATGCCAGCTGCAGCTGCATATTCAAAAAGTCACAATTACGGGTTTTAAGAAATACTTATATTTTTGAATCATTTTAATGTTTTTAAATTATTTTTACTTCCTAAATATGTACAGGGTGGTCAAAAAATATTTTTCAATTAAGAACTTTTTAAATTAAATTTTCTCAATTTTTTCAAATGGAACACCCTATATATTCTTCGACGATGTGATGAAGACATGAAAACTGAACATTTTTGTACTTACTTCCCTATGGCTAATTGCAACCATTTTCGTTTTATTGAGCAATAAGTACTAAATTCGAGAATAAACTTAAAAAATAGATGTTTCTTTAAGTAATTCATTAGAAAATATAATAAGTTCTCCACATGTTGCCCATTTTGATCGACACACATCTCTATGCTGTCTTGAAATGAGGTTTCTACTGTTCCTAAAATTGCCGGTGTGATAGATTTAAAAGCAATTATTATCCTTTCCTTCATATTTCGTACTGTTGTTGGTGTGTCTTTATAAATAATTTCCTTCACGTATCTCTATAAAAAGAAATCCATTTTTGTAAGATCTGGGGATCTAGCAGGCCATTTAGTGGGTCCATTTCTTCCAATCCATTGAAATGGGTGGTATTATTTAAGTGGTCTTTAACTGCATTTAAATAATGTGGTGGAGCACCATCACCCTATTTCGAACCCTTTCAGGAAGATTTACCAATAATTATGGCAGATAGTTTTCCAGGAAAATAAGATAAATAGTTTCAGTCAATGAACCGCCAAAAAAGTGGCCCCATTACATGTTCTCCAATAATAATAATTCCAAACGTTTGCAGACCATCTGCGCTGGTTATCAACTTGCCTAAAAAAGCGAGGATTTTCCGAAGCATAATAATGAAAATTGTGTCTATTAACAAATCAATTTTTATGAAAAGTTCCCTCATCAGTGAATAAAACATTATGAAAGAAGGTGACATCTTGCATTTTATCTCTGGCCCAATTACAAAACTGTAGACGTCTATGAAAATTGTCATCAGATAATTACTGATGCATTTGAATATGATACTCATGAAACTTCATTGATTTTAAAATTCTACTTATTCCTATGACGAGCTCACTTCTCTCTGACTAATATGGGGACTTTCAACCGTTGTCAGCACCACAGAAAACTCATTTTATTCATTCACAATACGTTTTATTCTTTCACTTTTTTTATATTCGATATTTCCAGTTTCCACAAATCGATCGAGAAGGTTTTGGAAGCTGCTAACATCAGGAATCCTTTTTTCAGTCCAATCCTTTACTTATAAATTCTAGCAGCAAGCAAATAATTTCTGTGCGACTCGCCCAAAACAAAAGTCATGTCTACAAGTTCCGCTTTATTAAAATTCATTTTGTAAAACTCGAACTATTTTAAATTTAATACAAATGTCGATCGATAAGTGCGATAAATGTTCATGTGTACAAGACAATTTATACCAAACTGAGGTTTTATTGCTTGTCGAAAAACGAAAACAGCAAAACAAAACAACTATTACAGTAAGGGACCACTTCAATGGATTGGAAGAAATGGTCCCACTAAATGGCCCCATTTCAAAATTGCTTAAAGACGTCTCTCAATCAAAATGGGCAACGTGTGGAGCATTATAATTTTTTCTAATAAATTATTTGAAGAAACCTCTATTTTTAAAGATTATTCCTGAATTTTGTACTTATTGCTCAATAAAATGAAAATGGTTGCAATTAGCCATAGGGAAGTACTTACAAAATATGTTCGTTTTTCATGTCTACATCACATCGTCGAAAAATATACGTGAGATAAATCAATTTAAAAATTTCTTAATTTAAAAATAATTTTTTGCTAACCTGTACATTTTCAGGAAATAAAAATGATTCAAGAACATTAATTGAATGTCTCATAATTAGTATTCACATAAGTTTTTCTTAAAACCCATAATTCTGACTTTGGTGATTTTTTCAATATGCATCTGCAAATGGTATTATTTCAACAAAAAAATTCATTACATCCAAGTGGTTGGGGAATAATTAATAGAAATTAATAAAGTCTAGAAAGAGGCTTCAAAAAATGTATTAATATGCATAGAATTCTATTTAAAAAAAAGCACTTGATCCTGTAATTTCGTCTTGGCTCGCCCTGTATATTCGAAAATAATTTCCGATTATAGACTTTTTTATCTAGTTTACTTGTATTTTTGTTTATTTTCTAGCTATCGTAAAACTCGAGATATCGAAGTACGACGCACTATTGCCCCACCCGTATATTCCACAAATATATAATTATAGATAACATATAATATATATACTTACTATATATATTTACTTAAAGCTATAAAACCTGATTTGAACTTTCAAAAGAGATGACCAAAAGTTTACCTTTTGTTACCCTATACATCCAGTTCCGAAGTTACGCTTCTATACTGGCCGACAGAATGAATAGCTTAATTACTTTTTTGCAGGCATGGTGATTAATGATGGCACATGTGCTCTCGCTGCAATTATAATCCTCACAGGGACTGGGCTGATCACTGTTTGCATATCTTAATACATGTTTTCACTATTTAAATCGTTTATATATAGACGGGGTGAGGCTCTGGCAATAAAGGATACAGGGTTGTAGTTAGAACAGAAAGTTTAGGAACGGTTGAGGGCCATTATCATTTTCAGCGATTAGATCAATAATAAATTGATACATTGTTTGAGGAAAATAATTTGATGGTTGTCAAAAGAGTTGATTTTCGAAAATAGCTGTAATGATAATAATACTATTCTAGTTAGCTTCTTTTTATTGTATGGCACCTCTCACAGCATCACATCAATCACATCATCTGTCGCGTTGTCTATTAGTTCCACAGTCTCTCCAACTGTTTGCCATTCACTAGTATAATACTATATCTTCCTGACGCTTTTGATTTATTTTCTGTAAATAAAGATTTCGCTTTGGTTTTTTGCAGTGTTCGCGTAGCTATATTTTCTTCTATGCATGCAATATTACGTAATATATATATATCATCAAATCTACCTAAAATTTGGATAAATCTGAGATATCCGTTTGGTATAGTTTGAATATCTTGTATATGTTTATAATTGTATGTATTTGATCAAAAACATTAACAATTTGTCCTAAAATCATAGTAAATTATAGTTTATATAATAATATATAATTCATTCGTTTTGTCTTACTGAAGAAAACGTAGCAATACGTTGCTCTAAAATTATAATAAAATAGAGTTTATGGAGAACATCACCCTATATAATGGATATGGTCCAATTTCGATACGGAGTATTCTTCCTTTGAAATAAATATTTAAAGTCTAATAGAAATTATTGTGTTTACCAGAAACGGTCTAAACACACACACACATATATATATATATATATATATATATATATATATATATATATATATATATATGTGTGTGTGTGTTTAGACCGTTTCTGGTAAACACAATAATTTCTATTAGACTTTAAATATTTATTTCAAAGGAAGAATACTCCGTATCGAAATTGGACCATATCCATTATATAGGGTGATGTTCTCCATAAACTCTATTTTATTATAATTTTAGAGCAACGTATTGCTACGTTTTCTTCAGTAAGACAAAACGAATGAATTATATATTATTATATAAACTATAATTTACTATGATTTTAGGACAAATTGTTAATGTTTTTGATCAAATACATACAATTATAAACATATACAAGATATTCAAACTATACCAAACGGATATCTCAGATTTATCCAAATTTTAGGTAGATTTGATGATATATATATATTACGTAATATTGCATGCATAGAAGAAAATATAGCTACGCGAACACTGCAAAAAACCAAAGCGAAATCTTTATTTACAGAAAATAAATCAAAAGCGTCAGGAAGATATAGTATTATACTAGTGAATGGCAAACAGTTGGAGAGACTGTGGAACTAATAGACAACGCGACAGATGATGTGATTGATGTGATGCTGTGAGAGGTGCCATACAATAAAAAGAAGCTAACTAGAATAGTATTATTATCATTACAGCTATTTTCGAAAATCAACTCTTTTGACAACCATCAAATTATTTTCCTCAAACAATGTATCAATTTATTATTGATCTAATCGCTGAAAATGATAATGGCCCTCAACCGTTCCTAAACTTTCTGTTCTAACTACAACCCTGTATCCTTTATTGCCAGAGCCTCACCCCGTCTATATATAAACGATTTAAATAGTGAAAACATGTATTAAGATATGCAAACAGTGATCAGCCCAGTCCCTGTGAGGATTATAATTGCAGCGAGAGCACATGTGCCATCATTAATCACCATGCCTGCAAAAAAGTAATTAAGCTATTCATTCTGTCGGCCAGTATAGAAGCGTAACTTCGGAACTGGATGTATAGGGTAACAAAAGGTAAACTTTTGGTCATCTCTTTTGAAAGTTCAAATCAGGTTTTATAGCTTTAAGTAAATATATATAGTAAGTATATATATTATATGTTATCTATAATTATATATTTGTGGAATATACGGGTGGGGCAATAGTGCGTCGTACTTCGATATCTCGAGTTTTACGATAGCTAGAAAATAAACAAAAATACAAGTAAACTAGATAAAAAAGTCTATAATCGGAAATTATTTTCGAATATACAGGGCGAGCCAAGACGAAATTACAGGATCAAGTGCTTTTTTTTAAATAGAATTCTATGCATATTAATACATTTTTTGAAGCCTCTTTCTAGACTTTATTAATTTCTATTAATTATTCCCCAACCACTTGGATGTAATGAATTTTTTTGTTGAAATAATACCATTTGCAGATGCATATTGAAAAAATCACCAAAGTCAGAATTATGGGTTTTAAGAAAAACTTATGTGAATACTAATTATGAGACATTCAATTAATGTTCTTGAATCATTTTTATTTCCTGAAAATGTACAGGTTAGCAAAAAATTATTTTTAAATTAAGAAATTTTTAAATTGATTTATCTCACGTATATTTTTCGACGATGTGATGTAGACATGAAAAACGAACATATTTTGTAAGTACTTCCCTGTGGCTAATTGCAACCATTTTCATTTTATTGATACAGGGTTGTAGTTAGAACAGAAAGTTTAGGAACGGTTGAGGGCCATTATCATTTTCAGCGATTAGATCAATAATAAATTGATACATTGTTTGAGGAAAATAATTTGATGGTTGTCAAAAGAGTTGATTTTCGAAAATAGCTGTAATGATAATAATACTATTCTAGTTAGCTTCTTTTTATTGTATGGCACCTCTCACAGCATCACATCAATCACATCATCTGTCGCGTTGTCTATTAGTTCCACAGTCTCTCCAACTGTTTGCCATTCACTAGTATAATACTATATCTTCCTGACGCTTTTGATTTATTTTCTGTAAATAAAGATTTCGCTTTGGTTTTTTGCAGTGTTCGCGTAGCTATATTTTCTTCTATGCATGCAATATTACGTAATATATATATATCATCAAATCTACCTAAAATTTGGATAAATCTGAGATATCCGTTTGGTATAGTTTGAATATCTTGTATATGTTTATAATTGTATGTATTTGATCAAAAACATTAACAATTTGTCCTAAAATCATAGTAAATTATAGTTTATATAATAATATATAATTCATTCGTTTTGTCTTACTGAAGAAAACGTAGCAATACGTTGCTCTAAAATTATAATAAAATAGAGTTTATGGAGAACATCACCCTATATAATGGATATGGTCCAATTTCGATACGGAGTATTCTTCCTTTGAAATAAATATTTAAAGTCTAATAGAAATTATTGTGTTTACCAGAAACGGTCTAAACACACACACACATATATATATATATATATATATATATATATATATATATATATATATATATATATATATATATATATATATATATATATATATATATATATATATATATATATATATATATATATATATATATATATATATATATATATATTTGTGAGGTGAGGTACGGTACCGGTTTCAGTGACTGGGCTCGATCGGCGAAGTTAAGCACGACCGGGCGAGTCCATCACTTGGATGGGTTACCGTAACTCATCTCGCCGTCTTGGTTAAGTGATAGAGTAGTATTAGCTAAACTTCGCCAGGACGTTAATATAAATAAGACATTTAAAAAAAAAAAAAAAAAAAAATATATATATATATATATATATATATATATATATATATATATATATATATATAGACTGGCGGTACATGACCAGTCAGGTGCAATGTTTTTAAAATGCATGCCAATCATATATATGAATGAAATTACCATGAATATGCCAGAAACGCAAATTTTAGTCAGTCGTCGCGTGCAGAAGGGTGTGCAAATCGATTTTTTTGTTTTTTTTTGTTTTTGTTTTTATTTTAAAATGGATGCCAATAGTGCCAAACGAAAAGCCGTGAAAAAGAATCCAGCGGAAATTCATTGGCATGCAGTTTCCGCGCGCAAAACAACTTTTGATGCGCACATTAAATCGTAAAATTTTTTTGGGTTTTTGATTTTGGATGATTTTGATTTTGGTTTTTTTCCAAGGCTTTTCGTTTGGCACTATTGGCATCCATTTTAAAATAAAAAAAAAACACAAAAAATCGATTTGCACACCCTTCTCCACGCGTCGACTGCCTAAAATTTGCGTTTCTGGCATATTCATGGTAATTTCATTCATATATATGATTGGCATGCATTTTAAAAACGTTGCATCTGACTAGTCATGTACCGCTAGACTAATACCCAGATAGATACATACAGACGTATATACGTACATACAGACAAGTATACGAACTATTTTTCCAATAAAAACACTCTTTCAATATACGTGCCATTCCCTCAATTTATAGTTTCATATCAAAGATGAGAATGAAAATTTGTATAATAGAGTGCTACAAGGACATCTTGACTGCAGTGCTTTGCCTTGAAACTGAATGCATATACTACTACCCTGACTATAGGTGCACGCCCCCTCGCCCCGATCCTTGGGAACAATATTTTTCATAAAGACTAAAGCCTAAGGAACAATTCTAGATGTGTACAAAAAAACTGGCCGTACTTTCAAAATGGCGGCAGTATGTTAAAAGAACTAGTGATGTTGTTTTTGTCATTTAACACAAAAACTAAAAAAAAGGTGGAGAAAAACTTTCTGCACAAAAAACAAAGTGCATAAAATGTTCTACAATTTTGTTCTTATACAATATTTGGATAGGAGTTACCATTTTCCAGATAAATGATTCAGCTCTTAAAATAAAATATAAAATTCAATATAAAAGGGAACACCTCATTCGCTTTCAGATTCACTATCGCTGTCTAACGATACATCGAATATTTCTTCCAAGTCTTCTTCCTCTACTGCTTCATTTATGATATCGTTATCATCCTCACTTTCGATTTGCTTTGGAATCATCTCCTGAAGAATTCAGTGAGCGATTGAGGCAGTATTTTATCTGCTGAACACCAAAGAGGTTTTCTATTTTCTTGCCATTCATAATCATTCCAAGGATTTGGAATATTGTGAATACCTTCGTCGGCTAATCGCCAAATACGCGTTTGGTAAACGCTCCTTTTAATATGCTCGCTAAGACAAGCTCTTGATGGTGGAAGAAAAATAAACAGTTGATAAAGACAAATCTTTGTCACCGCATTTCTGTCTAACGGCAATTAGGTGAGGCTCGTCCAGGCTAGCGCATTTCTTTGATCCATATAAGGCACATATAAACTCCTCTAATGATGCGACTAAATTATCATCAATATTCCAGCACCTCCCCAAATCTTGAAATGTTCGGATATATTTGGTATATTTGGGAGAAAGTAACATTTTTAGGTTTTATCTTTCCTTTTCCCTTAAAAGGCGTTGACTCAGTCGCATCCAGTAAATGAATGAAGGCCCAGTAATGCCGAACATTTTTGAGGTCCGTGCTCTTCTGCTAATGCGGATGGTACTCAATCTCAAAATGAAAATATGTCTGTGCTTGAAATTTAAACAATTCATAGTGACAAGATAACATAAAACTTACCTATACCCTGTACGTAACACTTATATAGCTAATCACATTGATTAATTTACATAATATATAATGTTATTTAGGAACGTTTTTTTTTCCATCGAATGCATGGCTAGAGCAATGGTAGCTATTAGCATTTAGGAACGTTATGGATGAAGATATAAGCAGCGAATCGGTAAAATAACACGGGGTGAAAATTTGATCCCAGATTGGATAGCGTATAATTTGCAGATATTTATCTCGGAAACGGCAACTCCTACCCAAATATTGAATAGGAACAAAATTGTGGAAAATTTTATGCAAGTTATTTTTTGTGAAAAAGTTTTTCTTTTTTCTCCATCTATTTTAGTTTTTGTGTTAAATGAAAAAAACAACATTTGCACCAGTTTTTTTAACATATGGCCGCCATTTTGAAAGTACAGCCAGTTTTTTTTTAGGACATGTCTGGAATTGTTCCTCAGGCTTTAATCTTTATGAAAAATATTGTCCCCAAGGATCGGGGAGGGGGGGACAGCTAGGGAGGGCTCCCCGACTAATGACAGTTCCTATGCAATTTGCTGAACAGAATGTCAATATGACATTCCATTGGAAATGGCTATCGAAGTTGATTTCACACATCTTAAACTGAGTCACAAGATTTAATTATAGTACTATTTTTTCGAAACGAAACATTTTTTAAACAAGTTTTGAAAGTCGTTGGCAAAAATATTAGAGCAGTGGTTCAAGAACGGCCTTGTGGAAACGCCTTTTCAATATATATATAAACTGTATGTACTGTTAATTAAAATTATATATATTTTACGCAAAACATAAAAACCGCTGCCCAAGGAATCACTACTTCCACATCCAGATTCTCTATCTGAGTCACTCACATCGAAAAAACTTTGTATATGGAAATAATTGTTTATGGAACTTTAATAATATAATATTTGAAATCCTCTACCCCAAAAACCCATAAAACGATACTCCACATCGGTAGTGGGGTGGGGGTGGTGATAGTTGGGTGGCAGTGGGGGTGGATGAAGTAAAAAAATATTTTGAGGTTTCTGGTTCTTGTACACACACTAAATCACATTTTTTTTCATCCCCTTTAATAATGGGGGTGGCTAATGCCAAAATTTTCTTTGAGACTTTAGCTTCTCTTGTATATACTAAATACCAATTTTATGGACTCTTACCTGCTTGATTTACCCATTTACACCAAATTTACCCCAATTTACCACCCCCCAACCCTTCGACGGAACAAGATAAAAATATAATCTAGTTTCAGATCTCGTTAAAGTACATATGTGTACCAAATTTCAAGTCAATATCTTAAACGGTTCCAGAGTAAACGTGCGCACAAAAAAAAACTTAGACAGACAGACCGACAGACAGACAGAATTTTTTTTTGCTCAAACTTAAAATCTCGACGTTTCACGACATTTTAAGCCTATTTGAACAATAAAAATATTTAAAATTTTTTTTGTCATACTTCCACTGGATGTGGAAGTAAAATAATTAGTGTTTTTTGCATGATTTCCAAAAAAAGCTTCTATAAACTTGCTTGTGCGCATGTAATTCAAGTTAATAAATTAAGGCACTATTGTTAATTTCATTTTCATACCTGCTTTAAAAATATCTCTATTTGTAGGTTTCAGTGGACTTTTGTAATAGGTACCTACTACGGTTCTGGATAATTATTCTGAACAAAACGTTTTATCTCAAAAGTATTCTAATGAGATGTGCGGGGACCCGTTTATCTGTCTGTTTGCATAGGGTGGTGTTATTGGAAAATTATGCATAAGTTAATCTTCTGTTGGTATAATTTGTCAAATTTTATTGGGATAAGGATTGCAAAAAGGGACAAGCTATAATCTTATAAGTTAATTGTAATACAATTATTTCCATATCATATAAAATAATATTGTATATTAAAATATTGTGTAACCCAATATACCAATATTTTAAGCAAAATGTATGTTTTTTTAGTTTAGTTTTTATTTTTCGCCCGCCAATAAAGCTAAGGCTAAATCTGACACATTTTATGGGGCTGTACTATAAGGATTGATTAATATATTTTTTTGCATATTCAAATTTAGTTTATTTTTTTCTTATTATACTGCTATATACAGGTTCTGCAGTAGCCTGTGTACTAGTAGTAGATTTGAGTTGTTAAATATTAAAATATTTGTGTCATCTGTACAGATGTGCAGAGCTGTTCAGAGTACCGCACTAAAGTACTCACGAGTACTTCACAATGAGTACCTTTAAAAAATACTCGTGAAAACTTGTACTCATGAAAAAAGTACTCGTGAAATGAGTACTTTTGCAAAATTTGGAGAGTACTCTTCTAAAAATGAGTAACGAGTACGAGTAGGTACTTCGAAAGATATCAAATTGAAATACGTAATAGACAAAAAATTAGAATACCACTTGCACCATTATCAGTAAATAGAAGTAGCGACATTTTAATTGCATTTTTAATAACAATAATTATAAAGATCTTTATTGGTCATACAAGTAAACAATACAAATATAACCAAAAGGCCATCGATCGAGGTCCTTCAGCCTTTCCTTTAATATTTATTGCAAAAATTAAATATAGTGAGAAGTAAGAACAATTTCAGTGTAAAAAACAGAACATTTCATAATACAATAGAAAAAAAAAGAACAATTACAATTTAAAGTATAAAGTACATGATGATTGAAAGCAAAAATACAAATAGGAGAATAACAAAAAGAAAGTGTTTAATTAGCTACTTGTAAGCAAATCAAAATTTCTTGAATAGTTATCTCAGAAAACGACACCTTGGCTTCTGAACTGTTCCTGATCTCAGGAGAGGATTTATAATCTTTAAATTTTGAGGACTTCGCGCGAATCTCTGGGAAAGCATATTTAGTCTCTCCTGGATAGGTGACTTTCAACTTGGTATAAAGATAATTTTATTATTAGGAGGCTTGTGGAGTGGATTCCTCGGATGGCGCATCTTCGTAATTAGTCTCAAAGCGAAGGTTTCAGCAACTTGGATCTTTAATTAATTGTTAATTAAGTATGTTAATTTGAAAATTTTTTTTTGCCAAAATCCCCGCTACGGGCCCTTCCAAAGCCAATGGGCCCCCGTGCTTAATAATAATTAAATAATTGATGAGCGGGGGGGCAGAAATTTGAAAAAAAATCTCTGGCGGGCCCCCGCTACGGGCCTTCGCCTTTAATAATCGATGGGCGGGGGGAGAGATTTGAAAAAAAAATGTTTGCCAAAATCTCTGGTGGTTCCCCGCTACGGGCCCTTCCAAAGCCAACGGGCCCCCGTGCTTAATAATTAAATAATTGATAAGCGGGGGGGCAGAAATTTGAAAACAAATTGCCAAAATCTCTGGCGGGCCTCCACTACGGGCCCCTCGGAAGCCCGGGCCCCTAAACTCAGTACCCAATAGTCCCCCCCATACGGGGGGCCTGGTTTCGTCCGGTTAAAAATTAACATGTCCGGCTTCTCCGGACAGACTTTTATTTGGCTTTTTGCCTAAGGCTCTAAAGTCACATTGCGATGACGTTTTCTGTTTCTATGTAACAAATGTTTATTTTTAAATTGATCAAGTTTAATAAGATTATTAAAAGACTGATTTTGTGCTTTAGTTATTTTTTTATGGCGAACGAATGCTTTTTGTACCAAATGGTCGGGCAAACTTATAAGTAAAGTCCGGCTTTTCGAATTTTAGGCCTGCCAACCCTATCTGTGTAGCATACAGTGTAGATTTTGGGCATACTGTTACGAAATGAATTAGTTTAAATAATACATTAAATATTAGGTATCACATTCTTCATCATCATCATCGACGGTTAATTAATAGCTTTTTAAATAAAAAAAAATCCTAAGCTTTTTGCATTAACAAACTACTTTAATGGATGTATTTATTTAGTTTGATAATGTTTGTCATATTTAATACATGATTTTTTTAAAATTTAATTTTGTATATATATTGTATATTGCAGGTACTTTTGTGAAGATTGATAATAATTCAAAAACTACATGAATTCCTTGTTAGTTAACAATTCAACCTTCTACACGCACTGAACGTGCATGGAATGTGCATTATGCCATTTATAATATTTTATATGTTGTACTTTGTATCATCCTGTCACTGGGCAGCTTGACTGCCTGTTGAGTGACCTCCTTCTTAAATAAATAATAAATAAATAAACACACATGTATAATGCGCAGTTTATATTTAATTGATTATCAAGCATTAACTTGTTGCACACACTTAGTTACGTATGAAATATCCATATACTTCATTTCAAACACAGTTATTTAACTATTATTCCAAATAAAATTGAAGGACTTCTATACGAAAAGAAAAACAATAGCTGAAACTTTCTTACAAGCACACAAGCAAAACAATAACATGCATATAACCGAGTACAGCGCCACAAACAGCAAGATCAGAGCAGGTAAACGAGGAATGCTCGCCCAAACGTTATTGTTCCTATTCAAAAAAAGTTTCTTTTATGCTGAAAACATTAGGTACAAAGTGTGTCCACGATGGACATTACTATACTTGTAAACTTTCTGATTCTTGTTTTTTTTTAATAAGTTATTTTTCTAGTTATTACTCTGAAAAATTCTTAGTTTTCTAAGGATTACGCTTTACTATACAGGATGATCGGAGTTGAAAAAAACATAAAATTTTACCGTGAGTAAAATACCTTTCTTTAAATGAATATAATTACATGAATAAAGTATCAAGTGCAGTCCTAATACAGTTTGATCCACATACTTAATTATTAAGTTTCTTGTCAATTTTGATTGTGCCCTTGGCATTATTATTTACAATTTTTTCATAAGATTTGATTATATTTATCAAAAGAAAGGTACTTTACCCATGGGAATATCTTATATTTTCTTCATTTCTGATCACTCTGTATAAATAAATCGTATCCCTGAGAATGCCTAAGACTTTTTCCAGAATGAGCTTAAGTTTTTATGAAAAATGACTTTTTATCCAAGAACCAAAAACAAAAGAAAATAGTAGTTAAGTTCAACTCTGGACAGATTTATAAATTATTTACTGAGACACACTAATTTAGTGGCGCAGTGCTTGCGGTGTTAGGATTGCAAATACGTGGTCCCAGGTTCGAATCCTGGCTAAGGTATGGATGTGTAGTTGCATTTTTCACGTGTTGTCGAGACGGTAACAGTGGATTAGACCGCGGTTGTGTGAGAGACAATACGGTTAGTTGCTCTCCTGTCCTGAGTTCGAGTTTCATCTATGACAGATGACAATGTGAAAAGAGTATATGTTCAATTTGGTTTACGTTAAATTTTAAATAATATACACCACTTTTTAGTTTATAATTACTTAAAAAATGTGACATTAAAAAACACTAGATACCGTCTTGTTTTATGCAGTCAAATGTAAAAGATATTTACTTTGTGTCATTTTATAAATAAATATATTAATTAGTTAATCCTAGGAGAAATTTTTTTCTAGACATTTTGCTTAAGGCATATGTTAAGAAATCTACAAATCTGAAATGAATTATTCGTATTAAATTTTCAATGATATAAATCAAATGTAACTGTTAAGCAATAACTAAATGAGAAGGCCGAAACCCTCCTTTTAAAATCCTTTTTATTTAATTTAATTCGATGATGATTAATAAAATTATTCTGAGAGTGCAGGCAATTTCGTGAGCCAACTTCTCTTAATTATTTGTCTGCGGTGGTGTCTGCAAAAAATATATAATTCTGTATACATAAAACTAATATTTTTCAAGCATAGTGAAATGTGGTTAAAAACGACGTCGGGTACGTAAATTATCCCATCATTTAGCGATTTTTAGGCACAGCCGAGACGGAACCTTGCGCGTACCCCCAAACTTTTTAACACACTTTTACTTTATTCTATTCTTTATATAACATGCTATTTGTGTGCACAACATTTACTTGATTAGCGAATTATTTTTTAGGTAAAATCGGTTTTAAATGTTTTTCAAATCGAAATTAAATATTTTACTCTAATTTCGTAAATCGGTATAAAAATTAAAATCTCCATATAGATTTTCTTCCAATATGATTATTTACAGTTGTTACGAGTTTGTTTTAAACTTGGTCACAACCTACACATTAAAATATATCAAAGTTTTCTAATATTTTCGCGACATACCGACAGATAATATACAGGGTGTAACAGGATCACGGTACACTCCCTTTTTCTCCTTTAGTCTTGAAGATAATTGATTAAAATTTGGGATATCCTATATACATAATAAGCGACACTTTTTGACATACACGTGATTTTTCTTTCACCTCCGGTTTCGCCTGAAGTGACACTAACTTTCGATTTTTAAATGAAATACCCAGTATATTATTGCATTTTTGAGTTCTGCATAATTTTCTGAATCCAACGATGTCAAATTAGTGACATTTCAAACGTCAATATTTTTAATAATATAATTTTAAAAATACTAAATTACGTGATTTATAACCAAATAAGTTCATCAAAATGGTTTTTAGGGCAAAACTAAATTTTTTCAAATGGAACCATATTGGTACCCATGGAATCATTTATTAGTACTATTAATAAGAAATTTACTAATGTCGTATTAAAATGTGCGATAAATACAAACAAATACAGCTAAAAGAAAATAAGAAAATACAATTTTGTTCTAATTATCTTGTTATACATAAGGTAGCTTTGGAATATAAAAAACCGCTGCCCAAGGAATCACTACTTCCACATCCATATTCTCTATCCAAGTCACTCACAACGAAAAAATTTTGTATGTGAAAATAATTGTTTATGGAACTTTAATAATATAATATTTGAAATCCTCTACCCCAAAAACGCATAAAACGATACCCTACATCGGTAATGGGGTGGGGGGTGGTGATAGGGGGGTGATAGTGGGGGGTGGATGAAGTAAAAAAATATTTTGAGGTTTCTGGTTCCTGTACATACACTAAATCACAATTTTTTTTGAGACCTTAGCTTCTCTTGCATATACTAAATACCAATTTTATGGACTCTTACCTGCTTGATTGACCTATTTATCCCAAATTGACCCCAATTTACCCCCAACCCTTCGACGGAACAAGTTGAAAATATAATCCAGTTCTAGATCTCGTTAAAGTACATATGTGTACCAAATTTCAAGTCAATATCTTAAACGGTTCCAGAGTAAACGTGCGCACAAAAAAAAGTTACAGACAGAACGACAGACAGAACGACAGACAGACCGACCGACAGACAGAAAATTTTTTTTCGCTCAAACTTAAAATCTCGACGTTTCATTACATTTTAAGCCTATTTGGACAATATTTGGACAATAAAAATTTAAAAAAATTTTTTTGTCGTTACTATACTTCCACTGGACGTGGAAGTAAAATGAACACAAAACATTACAATTGTTCAAAATGCTGTCCATTAACCTCAATGCTCTTCTGAACCAAGGGCGGATCCAGAAAGGTTACTGGGGGGTGGGGGGAGGCACTAACATCTACAAAAAATTTTAGAAATCAGAAAAAAAAAATTTTCGCCTCATGGGGGGGAGTGAAAATCCAAAAAAAATTTTTTTTTCACCTCATACAGAGAATGCTATTAAAAATGTAAAAAAAATTTTTCGCTCGCCTCGGAATCTGAAAAAAATTTGTCGCCTCATGCCATTAATTGCGCGTCTTACTCGTAGCTCCAGGTCTTCACGGGTTGTAACGGCGGTTGCGTAGACAATATTTTTTAAATGCTTTAACAAACTAATAAATCAAGGGGGTTAAATCAGCTGACCTTGGAGGCCACCTCACAGGACCATTCGTCGAAATTACGTTTTCTCCGAATCTCCGTTGAAAGTAATCAATTACTATCCTTGAGTTATGGGGACAAGCGCCATCTTGTTGGAAATAATTCCCTGTCCTAAATCCAAAGGTAACTCATCTAAAATGTCCTCATTCTCATTTTGCAGGAATCTCAAGTATCTGGCACCAGTCAAATATTATTGGACCAATGATTCTACTACCGATTATTCCAAGCCAAACATTGAAACCGAACCGCACTTGAAACTTAACCTCCCGTAATAAATGTTGATTTTCCTGTGGCCAATATTTTTTATTTTGTCGGTTAAATAATCCCTTTTAAAACCTTACCTTCTCTTGTATATACTAAATACCAATTTTATGGACTCTTACTCTGTTTTACCCCCTAACCCTTCGACGGAATTAGATGAAAATATAAGAGATCCCGTTAAAGTACATACGTGTACCAAATTTCAAGTCAATATCTTAAACGGTTCCAGAGTAAACGTGCGCACAAAAAAAGTTACAGACCGACAGACAGACAGAGTTTTTTTTTCGCTCAAATTTAAAATCTCGACGTTTCGTGACATTCTAAACCTATATGAACAATAAAAATTTTCAAATTTTTTTTTGTCGTTACTAACTTCCACTGGATGCAGAAGTAAAATTGAGATTATACACAACATCGATGACTGCGCAGGTATTGCGATTAAATTTAATCGCCCTTTAAGCGGCCAACTTTGGGGGTTTAAGTTAACGCAACTTTAAGCTAATTTAATCAAGGATTAAAGAACGGTGCAAAACAAATTTTAAATTGAACGGAGGTTTAACATTAATCCTCTATTAAACAATACGGTGCAAACGGCCATATAAATCACATAGTTTAGTATTTTCGACGGGATTTCGATTTTCCTACTCGGGTCATATACAGCCATTTGCACCGTTTTCATTTTAAGCGATGAATAACTAATCGAGGTTTAATTTTTAAACCAGGTTTAACTTATTGCACCGTGCTTTATTGTTTGTGGTTTACTTAAGTTTATAGTTAACTTGTGATTTTAGGGAATTTGGTATTCTGTATTCTGAATTTGGTATTCTCTCTTTCAAAATTATAACCTTATTTCTGTCAACTGTTGTCAAGTATATGTCCTTTTCAGAAAAAACGTGAATCTGTGTGTGTGTACATTTTTGCTACTAGTTATCTGTTTACAAGATCTTTATAAATATGGAAAACCATAATAAAAATAAAAGATCAAGATCTGATAATTTTTTCATTGGTTTAAAAACTTTTGCTTATAATACGGTCACAGAATGCAAGAATGTATTAGAAAATAAATAAGCAAATAACGCAACGTCTCAAGAAAAGGCAAATATTTGTTAATAAAAATAAAAAATGAAAATATACTAAAAATTGAGGTTATGCACAACATCGACGACTGCGCAGGAATTGCGATTAAATTTAATCGCCATTTAAGCCGCCAACTTTGCGGGTTTAAGTTAACGCAAGTTTAAGCTAATTTAATCAAGGACTAAAGAACGGCGCAAAGCAAATTTTAAATTTAACGGAGGTTTAACATTAATCCTCTATTAAACAATACGGTGCAAACGGCCGTTAGTATAAATCGGAATCGTCATGGCACACTTAAATGGACAACTAAAAATTATATTATAAAAAATATTGACGTTTGAAATGTCACTTATTTGGTATCGTTGGATTCAGAAAATCATGCAGAATTCAGAAATGCAATAATATACTGAGTATTCCATTTAAAAATCGAAAGTTAGTGTGTGCCTCCTATTATGTACATATGATATCTCAAATTTCAATCAATTATCTTCAAAACTGAAAGGGAAAATGGGTGTACCGTGATCTTGTTACACCCGGTATATAGGAAAAGTCGCATTTTTAGAATAATCATATCCAAGAATGTATGCTTTGGTTAATATGTATGATATGATATATTATTTCACGACCACAATATTCTTTGAAGAGTTTGTACAATATTTGTTTCTGTACGTTATAGTTAGTAAAGTGTTTATATGAATGAGATAATACAATTTATTTGTTCTCTAAAACCTTCTCGAATAATTCTACAATAAAAAATTCATTCAAGAAGGACCATCCGGTAAACATGAAAAGATTGATTATCCAAATATTTAGAGAAGAGATTATTTTCTGGGGAAAAATAAAAATGCTCAAGACTTATTTCAACTAATTTAAGATATATAGTATATAAAAGATTGGTAGGTATATTATAAATTACTAATCTAAACATAATAAAGTAACATTTAGAAGTTTATGAGATGTTAAGCTACCAATTTATTGGTATACGCCTGTTGTAAATTACATAGTAAAATAAACATTTTCAAAATCTAAGCAGTACAAGGTGTGAAATACTGTTACGTAGTTGGGTATTATTATTCCTCAGTTTATAATATAGAATTATATAAGAATGTTTTGCAATGCATTGTGTCAGATTTAATTATAATACAAAATGATGAATTAGTGGTGTGGTGCGTAATATCTTAAGAAGGGAGTTTGGAGTTAATACTTTAGAGTGTGCATCACCTTTAATAATAATGAATCGCAAAAATAACCACACATCTTCTTGTTCTAAAAATACAATATAAAAATGAAAAATATTTTCAGTGTTAACCCGAATCAGTCTAATTAAACAGTAATGATTTTAATTTGACTCAGAGCAAGAAAAACATAACTATAATATTTTTATTTGCAATTATCAGGACGGCATTATGAAAGGACGGTGTGTGTCATTTATGGTAGAAATATGAATTACATATTTTGGATCATCTAGAAGGTTCGTTTCTTCAAGTTGAGGTCTTTTATTCGATATTTCTTATTTGATAGTGTCCTTTATAGTTTAACATGAATACAATAATGAAAACTAGAGTAAATATTATACTCTTCGGTTGATTTACTGAACTTTTTACATAATTGTTGAATATTCTCTAGTCGATTTCGCAGTTTTTTTTTTTTGTAAATATTGTTAGTTTTAGACATTTTTAATTTTATGATGCCAACTTAGTTGAAGTACTCATCAGCATAAAATAAAGTAAAACAAGTAATTACATCCAACCCATTTGTTTCTTAAGCTGCGGCCCTTTGAGTCAAAAGTGTAACCACTACACCGCCATTCACTGCTTTAACAAATGCATATTTCAATAATATGTTGTGTCTAAATGAAAATCATATCTCGACGGTTAGATTTCTATATACATAATTGTTCAACATTCTATCGTATTCTCTTAGCAATTTTTTTGAAAATAAATATTTTTTTAGATCTGATTACTATCCTCATTATTTTTATAATCCCTTGATGATGTCATCTTGATTGGCGAAATGTTCGTAGGTATTTTTACAGTGTTTTTGTGTCTGTAGAGTCTTATCAAAGGTTACAACACTCTTCATGTGATTTTATTTTCTAAAAATGTTTTATCACTTTTATATTTACTGATCGACTTCTTTAAAAAACAGTACGGTCTTTTCTCTGGCTCACTAACCGAGTGTCAAAATTTTAATTCGATCGGATTTTTCTGTCTTAAGTTATCGTGCTTACAAAAAGCGTGGCGGACCGACAACAGACAGACAGACAGACGGGGAGACGGAAAATTAGACGGACTTTTGAAAGTTGTTAAAAATTCGTTCACTATCACTATTATATGAAAATTTTTCTTCTACGAGCGATACGTACGGTTTTACAAATGTACTGATCAAAATATTTGCGAAGAGTATAATAACGATAGGAAATGATATTTCATAGGATTTCTGTTTAATTACAAAACATGAAAAAAAAAATCAAATGATTAATAACGTTTTTATTTACTGATCGATTTTGCTAAATATCTGTCTACTTTTAGCGAATATTAACTTACTGTCAAAATTTACATTACAGACAGCAGGGATTTCCTTTCTAAAGTTATCGTGCTTATAACAAATGTGACGGACAGACATATGGACATTTTGAAAATTCTTCAGAATTTGTTTAGTAACACAATTGTTTCAAATTTTTTTCTCTACAAGCGACATTTACGGTTTTGGAAATGTCTCGATCAAACACAGTGTACTCTTCGCTTTCGTATTCGCGAAAAGTATAACACCTAAACTTAACTAGTTCCTCGTGAAGAAGCAAATGATACAGGAGTATATGAATACTACGGGAGTATACAGTTTCGGTCAAAATACGCCTAAAAGTATTTGTAATTTGTCTCCCTCCCCGATCTAGTTGTCAAAGATTAATTCAGTTCAGTATCTACGATCGAGAAATATTAAGCCTTTCGTATTCTGTCAAGGAAGTCATGAGTGGCATTTCCACAATACTTTTCTCTCCTAAAGTTTGACATAAGTAGACATATTTCTGGAATTTGGGGCGACTTTTTTAAATCGTTAAAAAAATTTCTATTTGATTGTTTAAATTTGATTTACCAGCATGCGGTAGGCATTGCTGCCACTTTCAAGAAATATACAGCTGGGCCGGCTATGTCCTCGCTGGGTTGGATTAGGGTCATGCTTGTTGCCAGCAGCGAGAGCCACATGACGCATGATAAAGTAATGTAGGATAGGAAGTGTAGGTATTTATGAGATGCGTTGTCGCATTGTGCCGCGAAGGAGCGTTTAAGGTTCTTTTTTTGTTTTTGCTTCTAGACTTTTACCTCTTGTATGTCTACTGTTTCTTCTTCTGATTCCGATAGAGCATATATCCTTACGATTTCTTTATGGTATATCCTTTTTTTTTCTTTATTTCAGGGTTTTATTATTTCTTTTACGTATTTCCAGTTTCCAATATAGTATATTTTGTGGTCTGTGTCTACCTCTGTTGTTCTCCCCCCGCGTTATCGCTCCCCGCCCGCTCCCCCGCTTCTCTGTCTACCAGGATGTGATCTTTCGTTCCTAGATACAGTACTCGGTACATTATTCTTGTGTGTAGCTACCATTTCCTTGCGAAAACCCATATGAGCGTTTCCAGCCTTGCTCCGGTGATGAGTTCTATGGGTCGCTCCTTTATCCTTTTCGATCCATAGTGCAGTAATTCATTGTTTATTTTATCTGTTCCAGGTGCAGTATATCTTCTTGCTCTACCGTGATTTCTAACAGTTATTCCTTGGATGGTAGTTTATTGAAGGGCCTTCTTATATTAATTTGATTAGTTCATTCTTTGCTTTCTTTTTTCCTCTAGTTTATCTGTCCAATGTTGCAGTGATATCAGGCCCGGACTGGCGCTTCTCGGGGCCCTCGGCTAGAGACTGAGGAGGGGCCCCCTTACCAAGAGAGGGGCCTGGGGCTCCTCTCTCGGCAATTTTTTGAAAATCACATGCCCGAAAACCACGTTTTCCGCTATTTTGGCACTTGGAAAGTATTTGAGTAAAGGCAGGATCTTTATTAAAAGTTAAGCTATTCTGTTGCAGTTTCTTACGTTTTCAATTCATTTTTTATATTATTTTTATTATATCTAATCTTATTACACACGAGAAAAAATAGTAATTAATTACAAGCGGTTTATTACTTGAAAATGACAGTGAGAAACATTTTTAGATTTAGGCAACTTAACCTGTGCTAAAGCCATCATCTAAATCCTACTGCAATACCTCAATAAAAAAATAAAAAGCGATTAGGTAAAACATTAATGAGTAAGACAAGCATATGTAAAGAAAAAAGTTGTATTTTACTAGATGCAAACTTCTTTTTTTGGGGCCCCTTCGGGGCCCCAAGTATAAACCTTTTTTTTGAGGCCTCTTCGGGATCCCCTTGGGTCGGGGGCCCTCGGCGATCGCCGACCAGCCAACTAGCCAGTCCGGGCCTGAGTGATATGCATCTTCTCGTGTACATACCCGTTCCTTCGTTTCTCTGCTTACCATGGTGTGATCTTTCGTGATGTATTCGATCCATAATGTTTGTGTGCAGATACCATTTCCTGGAAAAACCTGTATATTTCCATTGAACTGCAAGAAACTTAGCCTCTGGCGCATTATTCCAATAGCACGCCACTGATCAGGTTGTCAATTAATTATCCAAGTCACCGCTTATTTATCTAAGAAATTCTGTTAGGGTCTACTGTCTAGCTGTCTGTAATAGTAAATAAAGTAGATAAAGTCAAAATTAAAATTTAATAGGGAATTATTGTCCCCGCCCCCCCGCTTAGTTTGAAAGAAATTCAGTTTTGACGCGGTCTACTATTAGCCTAGTACGCCACTGGTTCGGGTTTAGTTTATACATATGCCGGAAAAAATATTTATTACCCTGCTTTTAATTTACCTAACCTTTTAGGCTTTTCGATATAATGACTCATTTTCGAGAAAAAATGATTTTACTGATTAACTTACACACTCACATTTCCACATTTTTTTTCAGTAATTTTGCTTGTTGATAAGATGCCATAATTACGAATTTCTAGCTACATATTAAACTAGTGGAAGCATTATATTCTTCGCCGATTTACTGAGCTTTTTATATAATTGTTACACATTCTATATGATACTCTTCGCAGTTTTCTTGTAAATAATGTTAGTTTTTGGACATTCTAAATTTTGTGATACCAACTTTGTTGTAAAAAAGAAATATATGAAAAAAAAATGTGGAAAAAAAAATGAAAAAAAAAACACCCTGTTCGGGATTCGAACACAAGGCCTTTGGATTGCCAGTCAAAGCTTAAGCCATTGGACAATCAGACATCACTACGAAAATTGAATGTCTTTAGTATATATCATTCGAGTATTATATTTCAACGAATTATATATATTATTATGAAATATATACATTAGTAACAAAAAAAAATATAGAGAATAAAATTTTGCAAGATTTCTATTTAAATACAAATGACAAAAATTAAGAAAACATATTTTTTTGAATTTAAATGATTAATAACTTTTTTATTTACTGATTGATTTTTTTTCAAAAACAATAGGGTTCTTCCACTAACTTACTTTCCAAATTTCAATACAATCAGACTTTTCTTTCTTAAGTTATCGTGCTTACAAGAAACCTGACGGACGGACGGATAGACGGACATTTTGAAAGTTGTTCAGAATTCGTTCACTAACATAATATGAAAATTTTTTCTCTACGAGCGATATTTACTGATTTAGAAATGTTCCGATCAAATACAATATACTCTTCGCTTTTGCGAAGAGTATAACTAATATACTATACAGGTAAACGGAGGATAGTAATAAATGCGCGTGAACAGCGCGTCCATTGAGTTCGCGTTTGAATTTGGAGAGGATGTAACTCAAAATAAGATTTACAAAAGGCTTATTAAATCAACGTCGCTTTGTTATTTTAACGCTCTGGACAGTGCAGTTTATCACTATCTTCCTATTTTAATATGCAGGTATTAGAGCTACTTTTAGTACCTACCTGGCTAAATATTTACTACACTTTTCTTCAAGACTAAAAATTTCGAAACGGACAGATTCGGTTCAGTTAATAATATAACTTCTGCATCTATACTAGATCCGTAAGAAAAGGACAATGATGAATTGAACTGGCACTCAAGAGTGCCAAGCAGCACGTAACAGAGCGACGTTTATTTGATAAGCCTTTAAATTACACCATCTCTAAATTCAAGCAATATAATTTGTTGCACCTGCTGTTCACGTGAATTCATTACTATCCTCGTCTTACGGATTCAATATAATAATAATTCAGAAATAAATTTGTGATAATTGTACATATTTGATGATTAATTAATTTAAATAGATTTATTGTTAATTGGTTTTGACTTCTATTGTTTCAATTAATAAAATAGTAATGCCAAATGCAGTTCGTGGCCCGAAAATTTTAGATATTTTACTTTTTTTTGTGGGAGGGGAAATCATCATGGACACCCGTCACATAGAGTCTATCGCGGGCGGGTAGTGCTAAAACCCCTCTCTCTCTTCAGTGTTTCCTGTTGACCTGGGACTGCTTTCGCTTTTCACAGGTCATTTAAGTTTGTCGTTGTTAATTGGTGTTTCTCCATGGGTTCAAACACCTTCTTTCCTCCTCTTTCTTCTTTTTGATAATGCGGGTTATTTCCTTCTCCGCCCCTCGCCAGTTCTTCTCCGTCTCTAGCATCCTCTCTTCCGCAGACAATAACGACGCTCCACCGTCTCGTCTCTCTACCACCATCTGTTGCATGCATACACGGTGTGCTTCACGTCATCGACCTCTCCACATGTCAGTCTTGCCAATATCATATAAGTACTCCATGAAGCACCCATGTCTGCTCAGGGCTTGAGTAAGGTAATAGCCTATCTCACCATGCCTCCGTTCCATTCACGGTCTGATGTTCGGGATGAGGCGTCTCGTCCACCTTCCTTTGTCTGCAATGTCCCACCGCCTCTGCCATCTTTCAAACAGCCTGTCCCTTGCCTCTGCCCTCCCGGCTCTTTCAAAGATTTCCAGCCATTCTTTGGCCATCAGATCCAAAGGGGGATCCCCACAACTACCAACGCCGCCTCGTACGAAATCGTTTTACATGCACTGCTTACCTTTAGTGCGGCACATCGCTGGATCCTAGCCATCCTGTCCCTCGTCTTATCTACCTTCATTGCACTTTCCCAGACCGGAGCTGCATACAAGAGGATAGAGTGCACGACGCTGCACAGCAGTCTCCTCTTTCTCGCTCTCGGTCCGTGCGTATTGGCCATCAGCCTCCCAAGATATTTTACTTAAGTTTGCAAGGTCACAACTAGTGTTAAATCGACAAACGTTATTAAGCAATGGTTTCGTAATATTGTAGACAATTCCAGAGCAACAAATAACATTAATTCTTTAACAAACAGTCTCTAAACATTTGAAATTTAAATTTTCCCAAAGTTTGGATAAACATATCGGCACAGTTTTCATCAGAATTGATATATTCGATCAAAATTTCTTCTCTCAAAAATCTTTAATAAAATGAAAACGTATTCGTATATGTTTACTTCGTTTGGAGTAGGGATTGCATTACCGGTTAACCGGTTAACCGGTTAACCGGTAAACAGGACAAAAAACACATGACGATAATTACCGGTTATTTAAATTTTTTACCGGTATTTCGGTAAATTCTGAACTCACGATATGTCACGTATTCAACGTTTCTATTTATGTCAGTGACTAGTATTCACTAAATATAGAGTGACTGTCCCAACACTGAGCACTTTTAACAATAAATAAATAATATTATAAAAAGTAAAACTCAAACACCAAGCCCTAAGAAATACAAGTAAGAGAGACATTGAAAATATCTTTCGACAGGAAATTGAATATTTCACTGCCTCAAATATCCGTGGAAAACATTTAGAAGAATGTTCTTACCAATTCTTATTAACTTATCGACCTACCAATATCGATAGAGAAGGGCATTTTCAGTTGGTGATATTCTATGTACAAATATCAGACGACTAATAGATACAGCTTTGAAAAACTAGCTCTTCTAACGGGCTATTATTAAAAAATATTGTATTTTTAGATTAGGTATTCAGTAAATGCCCCATTTGAGTTTATGTTTGTAATTTTTGTTATTTACAGAATAATTATTTATTTAAATTTATTTCATTTATATTTTTCCTTTTGATAAAAAAACCTTTTGTTTGTTCATTATAATAATAATAATAACAATAATAATAATAATAATAATAATACATTTATTTTACTCAAAGTAAAAATGGTACAAATTGAGCTGTAGAGCTCTTCTTCCATTTGCCCAAATACAAATAACCTAAATCTAAGATTATAAAAAGATTACAAAAAAATATGAATACATACAAATCTAAAATTTCAAGAAAAAAATAATAATTATTTTATTTGTTAATATTCAGTAATGAATTGTAATAATCTAACAAATGTTATATTTTATAATAATAATAACAGTAATAACAACAGCAGCACTCAGACATGCGAGCAGACAAGGGGAACGGGCAGACCCCGCAAAGCGAAGCAAAAAGGTTAAAAATTATATCGGAAAAAGAAAAAGAAATATACGCGCATCCACAACGCAGCATCAAGTCTCCTGCTTCTGATCAGCCAAAATGTAATTTTTGACAACTTTAATAAAAAAAAATTTTGATTTATATTTTTTATACTCACTTGGAAGTTCATTCCAAAGATGAGATGCAAAATACGTAAATGATCTTTGAAAAATCGCAGTTTCATGCTGAGGCACCAAAAAATTTTGTATGTATCTTGTATTATGCAAGTGATCTCGTGAAATTAACTTATTTCTTAAGTGATGAGGTTCGTCATTATGAATTATTCGCCAATAAGTGTTAGCATGTGTAAACATCTGCGGTTTTCCATGTTTAATATGCTATGTTTATTTAGATGTGGTGATATATGTTGTCTATATGGGATACTGTAAATATAACGCATACATAAATTTTGAAGTTTTTTAATTTTCTTTTTTGCTGTCGCCGATAATAACTTTCCATATACAACATCACCATAATCAACTAAAGATAATACGAGTGAATCACAAAATTTTGATTTACACTCTCTAGATATGTCTTTCGCAAAACTGTATAATTTTTTCAATCGACTGTAAGCGAATTTCAATTTGGAAAAAATATGTTTCTTAAAGCCTAATTATAATAATTATACCTATATAAAAATGTTTTTTGTTAAATTTAGATAATTTTGTACATGGAAAAAGACAATTGCCATTTTTGCCACCCTAATTATTCATTCTAAAAATTACCGGTAAATACCGGTTAACCGGTTATTTACATTTTTATTTACCGATTTACCGGTTATTAAAACTTCCGGTAAATTGCAATCCCTAGTTTGGAGTTTTGACAGTTCTTAATTATATCAAGATGCTTATCAGAAACTCTTTGCACTATTATAGATTGAGTATCAATCTTTTTAAATGTTTCCTCGACTTCATTACTGGCAGTTGCAGCTGGTGGATCATTGTCAATAGCATCACTGTACTGTTCTCTTCTCAATAAAGTTACAATTCGAAAACGCCGATTATTGAAATTATTCACCTGAAATAGCGGCATATCAACACTATTAAGGTCATTTTTTATCGCTCTTTGTCAACAACCTGACATCAATAAATTCTCTCCAATTTATCCACGGCAGGCTACTCCGAAATTCGCAAACGATGGGCCCATAACCTGATAAATATTATGCTCGTGGAAATCGTGGTCAAATAGACCAGAATAAATCGATTGCGTTTTATTTATTTGACATAAGTTCGAAATTATTAATTACAATGAATGATGTTAACAACTGTGTTGCGAGAGTGTGTTGAATTCCAAAATAATAACTAGAGAACGACTCCTAGTTAACTGACAATATTCAACTAGTTACTTAAATCCTTAACAGTGTGGTGGTTGAGATACAGGTCCTCTAAAGTAGGCATGCGCTCATGCCATGTTTTGCAGGCAGATTCTTACAAATATTAGAAAGGTTCTTGCATATTTACTGTACATTATTCATTTTCTTGATTGAATGATTAGTTTTAAGACTAACCTATCGGGAGCTTTTGTGTTAGGTTGACACTAAATCAACGAGATTCTCAAAGGACCACATGTCTGATATTCAGGGTATCGATCAGATCACAGAAGCTGAAGAGAGGAACTTTAAAAAAGTAATTAGGTTATCCAGAAATAATAAATCCATACAGTGTTAAATTCGTTATAGAAAAACATTTGCGGTAGAAACCTGCGTCTTTAGCTTTTTGTTATGTATGTTCCAGAAAAACAAAGATGGCTGCTTATATAGAAAAATGCTACTATACAACTAGTATATAATTCCTCGAGTGTGTAATTGCATTATAACTCGAGTTGTGTTCTATGTTTTTTCTATGGCCACACTCATTCCCATTAAATAAAATAGACGTAATAGAAAAGAATTTATGATCTTCATTAATATATGAGCGGGAAGGCCGCACAATGTGAATGTCGAAAGAGCAAGAATGACGTTTCAAGTACGCAGTGAATCGCGCGCGTGAAATGGCGAAGTGTTTGGCGAAATGCACTTAACGTCTTGCATGAACATTGCTATTCAGTATTTCAATACAGAAGTGTTCTGTCAAATAAAATTTCTCATTAAAGAGATAAATAATAAAATCTTGATTGCTTTACACACGACTGGTGTGTAAGAACAACCTTATTTAGTTTGTAGGTTGTACAATATTGATCACTTACAGAGTGGTCGTAGAAAAGAGTTTTAATCGTCATGTTAAAATACAAGCACTCAATAAAAGGATGGAGTATTATAAAATTTACTTATTACAATAGCAAAATAATTATAAAATTAAAATCATATTACCGTTAAGTTTTTGCTGGACCACCACAATTTGAATTGCTTGTCACATTTTTTATTTACAAGTTATAAATAAAAAAATGTTTGCAGTATAGGTTGCTTTGAAACAAAAATTCACTTTTGCTACAAAACGTTCTGAGGAAGAGTATGCCCTTATTGTATATGAACTAATGTTATCCCTGCCCTTCTTGCCCCCTGATGTCTCGTAATGCTTGGACTTTATCGCCTGCACAGTCAGCCTGCGTCCAAACGACTCTGTCTTGGTCTAAGGCAACCCACCACATGTATACTTTATTTAGTTTTGCATTATCATTTAAACTACGAGGGCAGTCACTAAATAATGCATACCAATTATACGGCAGCGAGCTGCAGTCTTACTGGACGTTCGTTGACACAACGGGCCGAAGTTAGGAACGTAAATCTTGTCTGATAATCGTATGCAATTAATAACTTGATCAATTAAAAGGACTTCGTACTTCGTACTTCGCTAGTGAATTTCATAGAAAAGGAGTAAAAATAAACTTCAAAATAGCATTTTCATTTAAAATAGAGGGATTATTGAGATTCCATAATCCTCTCTGAATTCTAATCTGCATATTATTGCCTTTATAGTAGAATACTACTTGAAGGTCAGAATCATATTTTTAATGGGTAAAGGTTCTTTACAAGATTTTTAGATTTGCATCTGTTATATTTCGTGTAGGATAACCAGATATTTGTAGTTTGAATGCTGTACACTTACGCTGGGAGTGAAGAGGGAATGGGTTCACTTAGTGATATTTAATTTATCATTTATTTTTGCATTTTTCGTAAGTATTTAACCCTTCAAGTATATAGTGAAAAAATTAGGCCTAATATTTGATTTCGAATTCGTAACATATTTGAAACGGTTAACGGTGCGGATGATGTCACACCACTTCACTGCTTCTGTGAGTTATGCGGTTATATTCAGTTTAAGAGCTTTCGTTGTACACTGTGCGGGTGTGATGTTATTTTATGTTGTTTAACTAATTTCATTCTGTTATTTGTTATACACAAAAATATGTGTTCTCTAGAAAATAGATACGTTTAGGCTGATTTAAACATTTTGCCGTGTGTAGACATTTTTATGATTATGGAATATTTTAACAATAATAAAGATTACATGTGCTGAAATGAGGGATGTCAAATTACAGAGGTAGGTTAACTAGATACATATCTACTTTAATAAAGTCCACCAGATTTATCTGACTTTTAAGTCAGCCAGACAAAATTACGGCGATAACTCTGTTGGTCATGTGCAAATAAAAGATATTTTATAATATATATAATTTTCCATATCCTTTTTAAGCTTATTATTGTACAATTTTTAATAATAATATATTACACTAGACTTACGTTAAAATGATCCTTACAAAAATATTTCGTCCCTTTATTATTAACAAATTTCTCCCTGTGCATAACTTGCTGCCACAAATTCCTAAGACTTTCATTACTTGGTAATGAAATAAATATATTATTGGAAGTAGACACTGGTGTACTTTTGCAGTCTGAAACTATACAATATTTATATATCCATCTTAGTTGAAAAAAATTTAATATCTTGCACATTTACTAACTACAAGTTTACTTTCGAAATATGAATTAAAAAAATGTTAAATGAGCCCATTCTCTTGTATGCCAATCGTTGTGTGGTGAAGTGATTACAAAGAACTGATAATTTTTCGAATGCTATATATTTCTCAAATACAAAATACGCAAATGGTCCTTCATTTCTTTTATATTTTTTTGAAAACGGCTCCAAAACAGGAGCCGAAATGTCGAATCTAGTAATTTTCATGCTAACAACTACGGAAATCTCTCAGGACATTTCATTCGCCTCTACAGGAGAAAATTCATTTCCTGACTAAATCCTATTATATACTCTTTCCCTATAAAACTAGACTCCTTTGTGACCTTACATCCCCAAAAGCCTGTCGCCATCACTAAGTCATTCCAAAATCTCTACAATTCACGCATCACTCCAAGTCTCCTTCTTTCTAAAGAATTTTAGACAGAGCAAGTTTTATACTAATCAGAAACTCCGTATACAACACAAGATGCAGTATAATCTCAACACTGCCAAGAATCGTATATACGAAACCTATTCACAAATCTATACGCCCAGTATTCATTCGACATTTTGGGGCAAGGGGACCTGATTATATCCAATGACAAAGTCCTATACATCGCATAACAAAAGAGCATGTTATAGAAAAATGACATGATTCCAAGATGTACAACAAAACTTAATGCTGTACGTTTTGCTGTACACCCAAGCATGCATATTATTAAAATTCAGGAAAAGCTAAATACCATAAGTATGGTCATCCTAATTTTATGCCGCTGTAGGTACACAATAAATTTCAAGAGTTAACTAAGGCCGCTCCCTGACGGACCGGAATGATATCGGTACGGTATCGGTACGGCATCAGTGCAACATGGTGCAACATATGTTTTACCGCACTGGATTCCCTCACGGTCCTACAAATTTTGGTTTTGCAGTTAGTAATTGTGTAGCTTCGATATAAGGATGTCGTCATCTAGCGATGAAGAAGACGTTATGTTTTATATGTACTTAAGGTTGCGAAGAAAAAGGAAACGATTTTGTCTCCATCCATACATTGAACGGAACTTGCACTGCAGATTATTTGTGGCAGCTCAGGAATTGACTATAAATGATGAAAAATTTCAGTCAATGTATATAATGAGTAAGAGGACATTTGAGGAACTTGTTCTGCTTGTCAGCCCAGCTATTACTAAACAAAATACAAACATGAGAAAATAATCTGCCAACTTGAAATTATATAGGCAATCATGTTTTTCTACTTGAAGTACTAATTTAAGTTCGATAGACATAATAACCGAAAAATAATAGCACTACTCTTGGTAAATACAGAGAGGCGACTGACAAACATAGAAAAAATATATATATTATTATACATATATATTTTATCTATGCTGACAAACTTGCCGATTGCCTGCATTCCGAAAACATGTGGAATCGGTACCTCGTGCGAACCGCATCGTACCGACCCGTGCGATGAGAACTATTCAAATACATGGAGTCGACATCGGCTCTTCATACCGAGCGCTTACCTTATCGATATCGTACCGATACCACTCCGGTCCATCAGGGAGCGGCCTAACTGTAATATGCGACTCGATAGGATTGTACTGACAGCGTTTTAAAAAAATAAAAGTCAGTAGAATAGACATAAAAAGATTTGCTAGTAAGAAATTAGACCTTCTCAACTTTTCTTGACTACTAAATTACACTATCCATTTACAAAAACTGCGCGTGAACTGCATGTTCGGATGTATCTGGTGTAACAGGAATTGAACACACTACAATCTGCACACTGTACGTCTGAAGGACAGTACAAAAATTTATATGCTGAGAGCGCCAATCGCCTCTTCTGCAACGTTAGAGGGTGCATTCCTACTCTCAGGGTGATTCGCTAGAATTCTTACTTTGGACGGGAGTGCTGTGATATACGAAAAAGATACAAAACTCTATACTTGCTGAAGAATGTTACCTGCTTCTTTCCAATATATCTATCTGCCTTCGTTGATTCAGTGCACTTTACCTGATATATGTCTTAAATTCTAATCACTTTTATGGTACTACCTCGTTAGTTTCTGTGCTTTAATAAAAGTCCTGAAATAGACGTGAGAAACTTTCTGAAGCTCCTTAAAACTTAGTTGTTGATCCAATACACGTAATCACACGAGGCGTTAAACGTAAAGTTAATTAGTCAAGAAATAAGGCAAGGATTTAAATAATACTAGTACATATTGTGACGTGCTTACACCCTTTTTTAACACCCTGAATCGTGGGTTCGGAAATTATAACAACAGGGTAACACTAAACACTAATTTATTAACTTACTTAATTACAACAATAATTACTTGGCTCATAATACACTGTGTACTACAATACAATTATTTAGTCACTTTATCACTGTGTTTACTCTCTGACCATTTCGACTGACAATTAGTACTGCACTAACTTCTCTCCTTTTGGTTTACTCCATGCCTTATATACCTAAAGATGACAGATCTAGAAGCTTCTCTGATGACGTCACCATACTCTAGACAGTTCCAGAACAGATATGTCATCACTCTAGACCTTCTAGTAAGTTCTTTCCACATTCAGACATCCGAACTACTGAATTCTGTGCCTACTTTTCAGTGCAACTAACATAACCTTAAATCTTAAGGGGTTGCAACATATTACACTGCCCCCTCCTTAAGCCTGAACGTCCCGGTCAGGCAATTCGTTTCCTTCACATACTTCGCCAGTCTATCCAAGTGTACGATCTTCATTTTGGACTTTTTACTTCGTTGAATCCGATAGACGACATCATTAATTCGGGTAATGACTGAATACGGTCCTTCCCAAGGTGGTTGAAGCTTCGGGGACTTCCATTCTTTCCGCTGTGGGTTGTACAGCCAGACTCGATCTCCCACCTTGAATCCTCCTGTACTGGCATTCCGATCATAACGAGCCTTCATTCGGTTACCAGTTTTGGTAATCTGTTCTCGGTCATTCTTTGGCTGTTTTCGACTTTCATTCACATAGTTGCTCTCGGATAGTGGTTCCTTATTGACAGCACAACTCTTGCATTTGCGACACCAAGCCTCCACATCCTGGCGACTATTGACCCAATAGAATCGTTCTCGTACTTTACTCAACGTCTTGTTTACTCCAAGGTGTCCGCCGGATGTTTCATTGTGCGCTTTCTGGAGTACTTCTGGTACACGACACCTGGGAATCACTAGACGCATGGCAACCTGCTTCCCATCCGGGCTTTCCCATGCTCTCCTCAACAGCCCGTCTACAACCGTAAGTGAACTCCATTGTGACCATAAAGCCTTCAGCCCCACTCCTTTGTCTGAAACATCCTTCCACTCTGGGCGTGTTCCTCTTTCTACTGCTTTCAACATAGGTCCAATTTCTGTATCGTCCAGTTGCTCTTGTCTTAAAGCTTCCTTTTCCAATTCTCTGGAATCTCTTTCGTTTCGCTTACACAGCCTTGTGATGGTAAACTACTTGGGATTCTTCGAAGCTGGCAAACCTTTATTTCCCTGGGGGCATCGCTTTCACCAGCCAGCATGTACAACCTCAGGGTTCCACTGTTGACAATCTCGTCTTACATGCTCTAATTTTCCACAGCTATAACATCGAATACCCCCACTTGGCTCCCCACTGCTTGGTTGCTTGCTTTGTTTCCCTGAAAAACTCTCCAGCAATTGCTTTACCACTCTGTGCAAGTCTCTCAGTAAAGTCTCCAGATTCTTTTTGTCCCAATACGACTCTTCGACAACTGCGGCATTTACCTTCTCCGGGCTTTGTTGTCGACAATCTCTCTTAATATGCCCTAATTTGCCGCACTAATAGCACTGGATACGACTGTTTGGTTTTGCTTCACCTTGTTGCTTGTCCTGTCTCATTTGAGAATCCGACTTGGCCAGTAATTGATTCATCATTTTCTGCATGTTCTTCAGTATAGTGCTCATGTTCTCTTGATCCGCATGTGCCTTTTCAACGGTCACAGCACGCACTTCTGACCGTGGGGTGTCTTTAAAGGCAGCTTCTACTTCGAGGGCACGCACCAGAGCCTCGCTAATACTTTGGTACCGCGTTAGCCTCAGAATTCGCCTGACCTCTTCGTCCCTTATGCCATCTAAAAAGGCCCCGACGGCTAATTGTTCTTGGAATCCTCTTGGAGCACTTGGATATGCCAGGTGTGCCAGTCTCTCTATCGCAGCTTCGAATTCTTGTAAGCTTTCCCCAGCCTTTTGTGTCCTTGATTTCAGTTCAGCCTGGTATACTTGGGCGAGGTGTTGGTCGCCATATCTCAGGTCCAATGCAGCTTCTAAAACTTTGAAATCCCTTTGTTTTTCCACTGGGATAGTCTGAAGTAACTCTGATGCCTGGCCCCTTAGTGCTAAAACTAATGCCATGGCTTTTTCCTCATTATCCCAGTTGTTCGCACATGCTGCTGCCTCAAACTGCCTCTTGTAGGTTGTCCAGGAACTTTGGCCGTCAAAAGAAGGAGGTTTTAGTCGCTGACCCGATGATACTGCCTGCTGGCTTCCTCTATCTCTCAACTGTCGTTTAAGCCGGTCTATTTCTCCTTTGACTTCTTCTTCAAACTTGTTTACTTTCTCTCTAACTTGACTGACTTCTGTCTCGACTTCACCTACTTTCTTCTACCTTGTTTATCTCTTCTTTGACTTCACTCTTTAATTCTTCGTTGGCAGAAATGATAGCGTCCTGCTGTATTTTCATTTGTTCATTCAGAATTTTCCTTAATTCTTCTTGGCGTCTTTCTTGTTCCTCTTTCTCCTCTTGACGTCGTCTTTCTTGTTCTTATTTCTCCTCTTGCTGTCGTATCTTCAGGTCCTCCATAATTTTCTTCAATTCATCTCTTTCTTCTTGACGTCTTCTTTCTTGTTCTTTTTTTTCTTTCTGACGTCTTCTTTCTTCATCCTGACGTCGTTTTTCTTGCTCTTCCTTTTCTTCTTGGCGTCTTCTTTCTTCATCCTGACGTCGTTTTTCTTGCTCTTCTTTTTCTTCTTGGCGTCTTCTTTCTTCATCCTGACGTCGTTTTTCTTGCTCTTCCTTTTCTTCTTGACGTTTTCTCTCCTGTTCTTCTTTGTCTTCCTGCCGTTGCTGCGCCATCATTTTTTGGAGTTGTTCGAATAAGTCCTGTATTTGTTTATCGGATGCCATACTTCTTGTTGTTACGGGCATACGATGAAATTAAAATAAAATAAATTTAACAGTCACGTCAATATCGGTAATGGAACTTTCCAGACAAATCTCGAAATAGCACGAAAAAGTCTTATCCAGAGTCTTTTGTCACTTATCCAGTTCAGAGAATTTACTAATCTCCACTAATGTCCAAATAGAAAAGTTCTAGTAATTTTCACGCACTAGCACAAATGAGTCTTTTTCAGTGTCTCTGTCACTTTCCCGAAAACGCACTTTTTCACAGTTTTGAGTCCAAAAATAGTCCTTAAACAATGTCCCGTAAGTTAATCCTCCGTGTCACCACTAATTCCCGAGAAGAACACTGTAGAACCTCTTCTTGAACAGTCCAGAAATCTTCTGTTAAAATTCCGCTTCTGACACCAATTGTGACATGCTTACACCCTTTTTGTAAACACCCTGTATCGTGGGTTCGGAAATTATAACAACAGGGTAACACTAAACACTAATTTATTAACTTACTTAATTACAACAATAATTACTTGGCTCATAATACACTGTGTACTACAATACAATTATTTAGTCACTTTATCACTGTGTTTACTCTCTGACCATTTCGACTGACAATTAGTACTGCACTAACTTCTCTCCTTTTGGTTTACTCCATGCCTTATATACCTAAAGATGACAGATCTAGAAGCTTCTCTGATGACGTCACCATACTCTAGACAGTTCCAGAACAGATATGTCATCACTCTAGACCTTCTAGTAAGTTCTTTCCACATTCAGACATCCGAACTACTGAATTCTGTGCCTACTTTTCAGTGCAACTAACATAACCTTAAATCTTAAGGGGTTGCAACATATTACACTGCCCCCTCCTTAAGCCTGAACGTCCCGGTCAGGCAATTCGTTTCCTTCACATACTTCGCCAGTCTATCCAAGTGTACGATCTTCATTTTGGACTTTTTACTTCGTTGAATCCGATAGACGACATCATTAATTCGGGTAATGACTGAATACGGTCCTTCCCAAGGTGGTTGAAGCTTCGGGGACTTCCATTCTTTCCGCTGTGGGTTGTACAGCCAGACTCGATCTCCCACCTTGAATCCTCCTGTACTGGCATTCCGATCATAACGAGCCTTCATTCGGTTACCAGTTTTGGTAATCTGTTCTCGGTCATTCTTTGGCTGTTTTCGACTTTCATTCACATAGTTGCTCTCGGATAGTGGTTCCTTATTGACAGCACAACTCTTGCATTTGCGACACCAAGCCTCCACATCCTGGCGACTATTGACCCAATAGAATCGTTCTCGTACTTTACTCAACGTCTTGTTTACTCCAAGGTGTCCGCCGGATGTTTCATTGTGCGCTTTCTGGAGTACTTCTGGTACACGACACCTGGGAATCACTAGACGCATGGCAACCTGCTTCCCATCCGGGCTTTCCCATGCTCTCCTCAACAGCCCGTCTACAACCGTAAGTGAACTCCATTGTGACCATAAAGCCTTCAGCCCCACTCCTTTGTCTGAAACATCCTTCCACTCTGGGCGTGTTCCTCTTTCTACTGCTTTCAACATAGGTCCAATTTCTGTATCGTCCAGTTGCTCTTGTCTTAAAGCTTCCTTTTCCAATTCTCTGAAATCTCTTTCGTTTCGCTTACACAGCCTTGTGATGGTAAACTACTTGGGATTCTTCGAAGCTGGCAAAGCTTTATTTCCCTGGGGGCATCGCTTTCACCAGCCAGCACTTCTCCAGTGGCATGTACAACCTCAGGGTTCCACTGTTGACAATCTCGTCTTACATGCTCTAATTTTCCACAGCTATAACATCGAATACCCCCACTTGGCTCCCCACTGCTTGGTTGGTTGCTTTGTTTCCCTGAAAAACTCTCCAGCAATTGCTTTACCACTCTGTGCAAGTCTCTCAGTAAAGTCTCCAGATTCTTTTTGTCCCAATACGACTCTTCGACAACTGCGGCATTTACCTTCTCCGGGCTTTGTTGTCGACAATCTCTCTTAATATGTCCTAATTTGCCGCACTAATAGCACTGGATACGACTGTTTGGTTTTGCTTCACCTTGTTGCTTGTCCTGTCTCATTTGAGAATCCGACTTGGCCAGTAATTGATTCATCATTTTCTGCATGTTCTTCAGTATAGTGCTCATGTTCTCTTGATCCGCATGTGCCTTTTCAACGGTCACAGCACGCACTTCTGACCGTGGGGTGTCTTTAAAGGCAGCTTCTACTTCGAGGGCACGCACCAGAGCCTCGCTAATACTTTGGTACCGCGTTAGCCTCAGAATTCGCCTGACCTCTTCGTCCCTTATGCCATCTAAAAAGGCCCCGACAGCTAATTGTTCTTGGAATTCTCTTGGAGCACTTGGATATGCCAGGTGTGCCAGTCTCTCTATCGCAGCTTCGAATTCTTGTAAGCTTTCCCCAGCCTTTTGTGTCCTTGATTTCAGTTCAGCCTGGTATACTTGGGCGAGGTGTTGGTCGCCATATCTCAGGTCCAATGCAGCTTCCAAAACTTTGAAATCCCTTTGTTTTTCCACTGGGATAGTCTGAAGTAACTCTGATGCCTGGCCCCTTAGTGCTAAAACTAATGCCATGGCTTTTTCCTCATTATCCCAGTTGTTCGCACATGCTGCTGCCTCAAACTGCCTCTTGTAGGTTGTCCAGGAACTTTGGCCGTCAAAAGAAGGAGGTTTTAGTCGCTGACCCGATGATACTGCCTGCTGGCTTCCTCTATCTCTCAACTGTCGTTTAAGCCGGTCTATTTCTCCTTTGACTTCTTCTTCAAACTTGTTTACTTTCTCTCTAACTTGACTGACTTCTGTCTCGACTTCACCTACTTTCTTCTACCTTGTTTATCTCTTCTTTGACTTCACTCTTTAATTCTTCGTTGGCAGAAATGATAGCGTCCTGCTGTATTTTCATTTGTTCATTCAGAATTTTCCTTAATTCTTCTTGGCGTCTTTCTTGTTCCTCTTTCTCCTCTTGACGTCGTCTTTCTTGTTCTTATTTCTCCTCTTGCTGTCGTATCTTCAGGTCCTCCATAATTTTCTTCAATTCATCTCTTTCTTCTTGACGTCTTCTTTCTTGTTCTTTTTTTTCTTTCTGACGTCTTCTTTCTTCATCCTGACGTCGTTTTTCTTGCTCTTCCTTTTCTTCTTGGCGTCTTCTTTCTTCATCCTGACGTCGTTTTTCTTGCTCTTCTTTTTCTTCTTGGCGTCTTCTTTCTTCATCCTGACGTCGTTTTTCTTGCTCTTCCTTTTCTTCTTGACGTTTTCTCTCCTGTTCTTCTTTGTCTTCCTGCCGTTGCTGCGCCATCATTTTTTGGAGTTGTTCGAATAAGTCCTGTATTTGTTTATCGGATGCCATACTTCTTGTTGTTACGGGCATACGATGAAATTAAAATAAAATAAATTTAACAGTCACGTCAATATCGGTAATGGAACTTTCCAGACAAATCTCGAAATAGCACGAAAAAGTCTTATCCAGAGTCTTTTGTCACTTATCCAGTTCAGAGAATTTACTAATCTCCACTAATGTCCAAATAGAAAAGTTCTAGTAATTTTCACGCACTAGCACAAATGAGTCTTTTTCAGTGTCTCTGTCACTTTCCCGAAAACGCACTTTTTCACAGTTTTGAGTCCAAAAATAGTCCTTAAACAATGTCCCGTAAGTTAATCCTCCGTGTCACCACTAATTCCCGAGAAGAACACTGTAGAACCTCTTCTTGAACAGTCCAGAAATCTTCTGTTAAAATTCCGCTTCTGACACCAATTGTGACATGCTTACACCCTTTTTGTAAACACCCTGTATCGTGGGTTCGGAAATTATAACAACAGGGTAACACTAAACACTAATTTATTAACTTACTTAATTACAACAATAATTACTTGGCTCATAATACACTGTGTACTACAATACAATTATTTAGTCACTTTATCACTGTGTTTACTCTCTGACCATTTCGACTGACAATTAGTACTGCACTAACTTCTCTCCTTTTGGTTTACTCCATGCCTTATATACCTAAAGATGACAGATCTAGAAGCTTCTCTGATGACGTCACCATACTCTAGACAGTTCCAGAACAGATATGTCATCACTCTAGACCTTCTAGTAAGTTCTTTCCACATTCAGACATCCGAACTACTGAATTCTGTGCCTACTTTTCAGTGCAACTAACATAACCTTAAATCTTAAGGGGTTGCAACATATTACAATATTAATCAAAAGTTCAATTAGTATACAGTATAATAATCTGTAAAATGTTTAACTAATTATGTACAAAACAAATCAGATCTGCATAATAAACATGTCATGTAGGAACACATCCCGTAGAGGATGTTTAATTGCAATTACATTTAATGGTGAGAGTGATGATGTTAATCGACTGGCACAAAAAGATACAAATAATTCTTTAAACAATATGTTGAACTGTTTTGGTTTTTGGTAATGATATCAAAAAAATTGGCTAGCTTTATAAATCTCTATGAATTATATCATTCGTCAGGACTGAAATGCTTTTTTAAGGCAATATATGAATTATTCGAGGCTCTCTAGCTTCTTGCACAACGTACTAATAGTGTATAATTCAATAAAAATAATAAGTGATTTCGCTTTATTTTCGAGCAATGAGCTATTCTTTTGGAGAATCCATTGATGAATCCATCAATTTGTTTTATACTTAATAACCATGGATATGGTATAAGCACACTTACAACACAAGTTACATGTGTAACTTAGGTAAGTTGCTTAAATCATTTTTTATATACTTAACGGAATGTAATTATTTTTAGTTATAAACAACATTGTTATCTTCTACCTAATAAAATTCAATTGAATTGAATATATTCGTGTACTCATCATGTTTTTCCAATCTGCCAGAACTTTGATAAAACATGAAAACTAGCCAATCGGCATGAATAAAACTTTGCTCAATCGCTATCCGGTGCCTTTGGCCAAATCTCCTGTCGTCGCATAGTGGGAAATTTATGGTTTTCCTTGGACAAAAAATGAGACGCGGCTCATTTCACAATCGATTGCAGTAATCGCCAAGAGCTGTAGTTTACTCTACCACTGCTACAATTTGGAAAAAGTCGATTCTTATTTTTACTTCTGACCATTATAGTGGAAGTAAGGAGGCGGAAGAGTATGCAAAATCTTGCTAAAGTTATGAAACGTATTCCCCGCCCCCATTTTAGAAGGTGCTGAACACGAATAACAAGATGAAAAAAGCTTTTAGTCATTCGCACCCCCCTTTAACGGCCAAAAACCATCCCTTTTTGCTTATTTCTTATATGAAAGCTTGGCATCGACTATTTTTGCAGGGATTCTTTGTTTCTTCATGGGGATATAATAGATGGTGAAAGGTGATGTCAGATAGTAGCCGCAACCGCCCTTGGGGATGGAATCTACCTTGCCAGGGGGTGTAAAATCGTTTCTTTTTTTTTCTTGTTAAATAAGTTTACTTCCGTTTTCGAGGATGCTGAACAAGAAACAAATAGCTTTGCGCTACTTGACTCTTCCTCTTTACTGTTTTTTGGGTAAAACTTGTGTCCTTGAGGTATCCATAGCGTTTATTGTACGACTTGTGAAGGTAACTTTTGTGAGAATTATGCGCCAGAGGATGAAGATGATGAACCAAGTACAGAAACAAACGTTTCCAATGATAATAGTTATGATAATGCTGCAAACTTCTTAATTTTTATACCCGAAATGTATATTTCCGATCATGAATCGGAAACGGAAGATGCGTGCGATGAAGAAGGAAGCAATAGCATTGATTGTGATGTTCTTTTCGAGGAATATGAACCATGTAATTCTTTTTGTAGGCACCCTAAGTTATATTAATGTCTTGTAAAAAATATTATATTGTACTCAAAATCGTGTCCTGCATATATAATTTATTAAAAACAGAGATTTTTAACAATAGTATTCTCTTCCTTATATATCTTTTAAGGAACATGAATTTCAAATCCTTGCCAGGATAGGTTCATTTTTGACGAGGATGTAAAATGGACAAATGGTGACTTTGAAACCATTCCCACTCAATATACAAATTAGAAAATTAATAAAATCAATTTTCCACTCCCTGAGGTTGTCACAATTCTCTTACCATTGTCCTTGATCAGCATCCTCTAACAGAAAAAAAAGAGAAACAATTTTACACCCCCTGACGCCATAAGGGCGGTTGCGGTCTACTATCTGACATCACCTGTCACCATCTGTTATATCCCCATGAAGAAACAAAGAATCCCTGCAAAAAATAGTGGATGCCAAGCTGTCAAATGAGGAACAAGCCAAAAACATACTCTTCGCCAATTTACTGAGCTTTTTATATAATTGTTACACCTTCTAAAGGATACTCTTCGCAGTTTTCTTGTAAATAATGTTAGTTTTTGGACATCCTAAATTTTGTGATACCATCTTTGTTGTGAAAAAAATTATATGAAAAAAAAAGAAATAATCCAACCTGTGTGGAATTCGAACACACGATCTTTGGATTGCAACGCTGAAGCTGAAGCTGAAAAAACTTTAGCCACTGCACCATCACACATTGCTACGAAAATTGATTGTCTGTGATATATATCTTTCAACAATCATACATATTTCAACTCATTAGATATATTTCTATGAAATATATATTAGTATTTAATAATAACTTTTTTATTTACTGATAGATTTTCTTAAAAAACAGTAGGGTTCTTCCTCTAGCTAACACTAACTTACTTTCTAAATTTCAGTACAATCGGACTTTTCTTTCTTAAGTTATCGTGCTTACAAGAAACGTGAGGGACGGACAGACAGACGGACGGACGGACGGACCGATGGACATTTTGAAAGTAGTTCAGAATTCGTTCACTAACACAATGATATGAAATTTTTTTCTCTACGAGCGATATTTATGATTTTAGAAATGTGCCGATCAAATACAATATACTCTTCGTTTTTGCGAAGAGTATAATAAGCAAAAAGGGGTGGTTTTTGTCTGTTAAAGGGGGTACGCATGACTAAAAAACATTTTTCCTGTTTTTCGTGTTCAGCACCTTCGAAAACGGGGGGGGATAGGTTTCATAACTTTAGCACGATTTTGCATACTCTTCCGACTCCTTACTTCCACTATAATAGTCAAAAGTAAAAATAAGAATCGACTTTTTCCAAATTGCAGCAGTGGTAGAGTAAACTACAGCTTTTGATGATTACTTAAAAAAACATTACTGCAATCGGTTGTGAAATGAGCCGCGTCTCAATTTTTGTCCAAAAAAATCCATAAACCCACTGTGCGTCAGGTTAAAATAACTCTTTGTAATGTTTTTAATAATTGATAATTCAAGTTTCTTTACACTTTCCAAATTACGCGGTATCGATCTGCATGAATAATTTTCCAATTTTAGTGAAGTTTCTAAAATTTTACATCGTCTTTATAACGTTTTTCGAGCAATTTTTATTGTAGTTTGGAATAGCATATTATTTAGCGACCGTATAATGATTGATATTACTTGCGAGGGTGAATCATCCGAGCGTGTAATGACAATTATACGCGAGCAGAATACTATACTTTATCCACGACTATCTTACTGTTTTAATCGTTTAAAAGTGAAAACACAAAGTTAGTTCACATTAAAACTTGGACTCTCCCTTGAAAAAAAATGGATTCGCCGGAGTTCATTATGATAATTTCTAGTTCCTGATTGGTCAAAAGTGCGTTAGAATGAGATTATGTTCATTATACGTTAGTTTGGAATTATGACACCATTATTCGGCAATTGTTAAATGTATAATACAAGGGTTATACATTAGGAGGATAAAAATTTAAGTTATTATTATCAATTTTGATATGTTCTACGATAAGAGCACCAGTTAGTGCTGGCATCAATTCTGAGCTATGCATCTCGACTATCTTAGTAATTTCGACTATCTCGAATACCCCGAATATCTCAACTATCTCGACTATGTAGACTGTCTCGCTATCTCGACTATCTCGACTATATCTACTGTCTCGACTATCTCGACTATTTGAACTTCAGTCATCCGCATAAAATTAAAATTGTATTGAATCAAGAAAAAATCATCATATTTATATGTAAGATTAGCCAATATATTAGCACTAAATGCAAGTTAGGCTGAAATTTTAAAATTATGTCTTTTCCGTTTTATTCTACAGATGCATCGCTCTACATGTGGCCCGTAAAAGTTACAGGTTAGGTACCTGACTAAGTTCTATGTGTTGGACCGATATAACGTTGTCTTTCTATTTGGCGTTAAACTGAATTTAAAGTATTAAAATTAAAAGAGCGCTGCAAGATGCGAGAGAGTTAGCTACACTTTAAATATTTCTCAATTATATTTTACTCTAGTGAATTATTTTTCTTACTATAAATGTGACAAATTCATTTGGAGATCATGTTTTTTGCAAAACCAGATTAGGTTTCTAGAAAACACACAAGGATTAGATTATTTTTATTCGAAATTGTCCTACTCTATTTCATGTCTATTTGTATCAAAATTTTAACTCAAAAAAGGTTGTATTTGCTTTATAATCTCTTGATGAAAATCATAATATAAATATCAAACACATTTTTTGTCATTAATAATAAATTTTATTCAATACCTTATTATTCGAGCACATGAAAATGAGATCTAAATACAACACAAAGACTATTACCAAAATATGCATGTTACAGTTTACACCCAATTTAGGTGAGACTGATCAGAGATATTAGACATTAGTTTTTGTTTATAATCAGTTAATTAAAATATCATGTATAATTATTTACTTGTGGCATAGTCATAATTTCTTATTTTTTATTGGATATTTTGCAACTTTTACAAAAGTATTTAAAAATTTAGGGAAAAAACTTCAGATATATTAGAGAGAGGTTATTTTTCGGATACAAGGACGAAGACAATGACAACAATAACGATAACGATAACAACAATAATAGATCTTCATTATTTTTCATATATTTTTCAATTAACTATTGAAATTACAATAAAATAAAACATGAAAAATTAATAACGAGTTCATAGTTCACAAATCATATATACGTTGCTTCCACCTAAACACAGATTATGTTAGCACTGCACGGGATCGGTCTACTTGCTTTTTTACATATATCTTTTGGTGGTTAACGAACGAGACGAAGTTTCTATATTTCGAAGAGAATGATTAATTTCATATTTCAAGTCATTTTCTTTTTTGATTTTCTATACTCAGCGCTATGACTATCTTTTTGAATCTGGTATTGTGCCTTGAGCTGATTCCTCATATTTAGATGTTTGTATGTTCTTGACGTGATATCATATTAACTTGATGCGTATTAGTGGAAGACCAGACCCTCTGAATTCAACTCTATACAACTCGCGAACACCCACCTAAAAAATAGGTAATCTGATGTAAAATAACCTGCCAAAGTTGATTTTTGAATTCGCCCACTGATTTGAGATTGCCAAAATGACTAAATTGACAATTTTCTAAAAAAAATTATGTGTTATTTTTTGTTTTTCATATAACAAGTCATATATTTTTTATTTTACTTCAGAATAATTTAAATTTTTTACATAATATTCTCTAAGTATTCTTTGATATGTTGAAAGTAAAAAACTTTACCTAAAAAATAATTAGTTGGCAAGAAAAAATAATAACTTTTCTTTCGCGCCAAATCTTTAAAATTTGCAGAGGAAAATGTCCGATCGAGGTATCTTTTTTATTTTTAAAGTTAGGTGCCTACTATAATCGAAGAAAATGTTCCGAATGAACTAAATAAAATCTTTTATAAGAAGTTTTTTTTGAAATTTTGCTCCCTGATCGAAATATTCATTGTTGTTTCAGCGTCCGAACGAATGCGCGCTACTATGAATCGGCCGCAATCGCATCTAGAGCTAAACGCAGGCACGTGCCGGGTGATTATTATTTTCCAGTGTCCATTTATGTTACATTGAAAGTGCTTTTTGTCTCAGTTTAATGCATTATAAATTATAATTACTCGGATAGGAAATTAAAGGAAATAAGTAGTTACTTTTTTTTATACAAGCAATAAAGTTATATAATATATATATATATTTTTTTAACTATTTAACGTCGGCCTATTTCCGCTACCAGGGCCTATCACCGACGCCAGGAGACGAGCTACCCCCAACCTGGAAATTTTGCCGAACCTCTTCCCTTAAGAAGAGTAGGGATCTTTTACTTGCCTAACATTTAATAGACAAGGGACCGCCTGCTTTACATCCCCTCCGAAGGATGGTATATCCACTACGTAATCCTCGTCTGAAATTACGTAACTTCCGAGTATACACTGATATACAAGCCTCTAGAAGGTGGGACGAGAACGCTGTATTTCCCAAGATAGGTGGGTCACCCATCCAAGTACTAACCGCGCTCGACGTTGCTTCAACGGAATATCGACTGATATTCACATTGAAGTCGCCTCTACGCTCGCCCCAAAGTTATATAATATAGAGAATATGTATCGACAATTAAGTTTTGAACAACGCATTTTGTGCCAGAGAAGCAGAGAAGCCTGTAGTAGAACTCTACTATAAAGGTTGAACTTCCAATCCATTATACTAGTTACTCCCTTAAAATGTAAATTAAAAGGAACTAATAAAGACGTTTATTATTATTATTATTATTAATTGTGAAACAGTTCAAGCTGTCACAGCAGATACATTTCACTATTTATTGCAAGAGGCGTCCGAAAAATCCGATGACATTTCTGTGGTTCTAAAACAATATTTAGAACAGAAAGATTTATTTTTACCACTAAATCCAGTTTACCATGCACAATGTAGAAGATCGTATACCCGAACTGTTTATATAAAAGAAAATCAGAAATTGTAAATCCTAGTACAGAGAATACAAGCAAAAGAATAAGTAATTTAAGCCACAAAATTGTATTATTTGTAACAAAGGTCGCGATAGTAAAGCATGTAGGAAGGTAAAAAATAACAACTATTAATAGGCAAAATGAAATATGGGCCAAGGCAAAGGAGTTAAATGATGCCGACATAGAATCCAAGGGTTTGGTGATACCTTTATAGATATGATCGCTAATGGCTGTTGCTATCATAATTATGTCTTGAATTTTCTATGCCGAAGAAAAGCTGAAAAAAAGACAGTCTCTGAAATATTTACAAAAATAAATATTTATAAAAAGGAGGAAATCTTATTTCCAAAGATGATTTCAAAAAGCCCAAAACCCAATTTTATTGAGTTAACTTCATTTTGTAAATGTAAATTATATAACTGTACTACAAGCTGCAAGTGAAGCAAAGCAAACGTGCAATGTAACATAAGTTGTTTATGCGAAGGAAAATGTAATCGTTAGTACCCACTTGCTGTTATATTTAATAAAAACATATTTTCTAATGTGTATGTTTCGAAATTACGTAGTTTTATAATATTTAATTGCAAATAGAAACTAAATAATCCATAGACTCACTTGATCGCTTAAACGACACCACAGATGGGCGACGCCAACGTTAACAGAAGTGCTTCATGCGGACGAGTTGAATTGCGCTGCCGCATTCAACACTGTCATCTCGTTACATGAGCCGAATTTCAAAAAAATCTCTTTATAAAAAAGTTTCTTTAAAGTATATGGAACATTTTTCTCGTTTATACTATAACTCTCTCTTTAAAAATAAAAAAGTTACCTCGATCGGGTATTTTTCAATGCAAATTTTAAAAAACCGCGACAATAGAGAGTATTTATATATATTTTTAGGCACTATATTATTAGTTACAGTATATTTTTTTCCGTCAGCCTGTCCAAGAATATTGGAGGGATAATGTGTAAAATATTGGTCTAAATCGGAATTAAAATAAAAAAGATATGATGTGTTATGTGCAAAACAAAAATTAACACATAATTTTAAAATTTTTCAAAAAATTTGCGAATTGACCGATTTGGCAATCTCAAATTAACGGGCGAACTCAAAAATCAAATCTAGTAGGTCATTTTACATAATATCACATGTTTTTTAGGTGGGTGTTCGCGAGTTGTATAGACTACTTTTAAAATGCTTCCTACAGATTGGCTGCTCTCCGACTATATCCTGTAATTTTTCACTTAGTTGAACTGAAAATTATTATATATTATTACGTTTCGGTTAACTAACCATCGTCAGAGAAAATTAATATTGTTATTACATTTTTCTTTGCTAGTTTTACATCTTATGTCTATTTCGGTTGGGTGTTTTGATACAAGTTTTCTGTTCCATTAAGAGTAGAGTCAAAAATTTAAAACCAATAATACCTAGCTAAAATAAAAAATAAAAAAACAAAAGTGTTAGATAGTCTACCGCACACACGTCAAAAGTAGTATGAGTAGGCCTTATTATAATATTAAATAATTTTTATATGATGACGTGACAAACCTTATAAGAAAATTCATAACGTTGTTTGAGTAATCGGAAGAACCAAGGAATTAGATACAGTACGGTAAAATGTTATCTTGGTACTAAGGCTTTCGCGGAGCTGGTGATCTGGCTGCTGGTTTCCGGGTCTTCTTCTGCGTAGACTTGGTTGAGTGCTTGACGTTTCGACCATCTTGTCGTGGTCTTCTTCTGAAGCGAAGTGAGCTCTGCTGGACTGAGCTCCTCTATTTATAGAGGTTATCAGGAGACGTGTTGCGGATCATTGCTCATGCGGAACATTGACTTCCACGTTATTGGTAATTCTAGTCCGGTGTCACGGTTATAGTTATTCCGATGTTTATTTATTTCAATGGCTTCTCTATATCTTCTTGGGCAATAATTCTTGGTGTTGGCTAATTTCTTGGTTTTGTCGAATTTTATCAAATGGCCGGTTTCTTCTGAATGTTCGGCAACTGCTGATTTTGTAGAATTTCCCTTCTTTGTATTTCTAATGTGTTCTCTGAGTCTGGTGTTTATACGTCGTTTGGTCTCTCCGATATAAACTTGTCCGCAGGAACATGGAATGCTATATACTCCTGGTGTTTCTAGTTCTTCTGGATCTTGATATTTGGGAAAGTGTTGTGCCACCTTCTGTTTCGCATTATATGTTACTTTGACGTTCTTTTTCTCCAAAACTCTTCCGACTCTATCCGTACATCCTTGTATATACGGTAGGTAAGCTGTTGCCGTGTATTTCTTTTCTTCAGAGAAATGAGGCCTTTGGTCAATCAGGAACTGACAATTTTCATAACCAACGGGCGGGCGAGTCAATTATTTCCAAGGGAGAGTTCATTATTTCGTGTTTGACGTCTTAGACGTCAAAACAAAGTGTTACTGTGAACTAACTTTATTTTTTCAGCTTTAAACAATTTAAACAATTAAGTCGAATAATATACTTTTTTAACGCTTTTACTTTTTTTTCACTATTACCGTAAACATTTGTTTTACGCACTAAAAATGCTGGAAAAAAGTACAGTTTCTTAAACAGTCGTAGAAAATAGCAATTTGTGTATTAAGAGCGTAAAGTGCCACATTGTCGCCGATAGTGTAAGTTGACGTGAAACACTTGAGACAATGACACTTTGCGCTCGAATTACACACATAATATTACCTACGATCGTTTGAAAATATTAAAATATAAGAAATGATTAAGTTGAATTTTGGCTGGAAATGGCGTACAGTGGGAAAAATGTGCCCTTTTTGGAAAAAAATCTGGTAACAGCAGATATTTCAATCAATTTAAATGCAAAAAAATGGAAAATACCATTAAGACATTGTACTTAAAAGTAATGCTGCGACAAAGTGACTTTGGGTTAACCAAACCTAAAAATTGCAGATATTTCTCTTTATTCCGCGTTTTCTTCCTTGATCGAAAGTCACAAACAAACGAAGTAGTGTTCATGTAGATTGGATACCAAATTCATTTTTATGGGATCATAAGTTAATTGCTTAAGTTTCTTGAATCGTATGAACCATAACCCTTTTAAGGGTTAAAATAGGAGTTGTAGGTTTAAAGTGGTGAAAATTCGAGATTCAAGTGAAATAAAGTTTAAGTGATCAAAAGTTGTTCTTCATAGTTTTCTGATGATGATCTCATCTTTAATCTTACTCGTATCCTATCGATCCTTCAAAGGAATGAAAACTGGAGTTGATCTAAAAATTACGATATTCCAAATACTCGTCACTAGTTGCGTTTAGACTTGTAAATATTTTTTTACTGACAGGTAAAAATAAGGATAGTTTTTTATTTTTTATTTTTTTTATCTTTTTAGTCTGACGAACAAAACACAATCGCTGTAAATTTATTTAAGTTTTATTAATTATCATAAAGTTCGTATTATTCGTATAAATAAATTAGGTAATTAATCGTTACTCTTACATCAACTCTCATTATACTAAAAACAGTTTTGGGGTATTATTATTTCATAAAAGTACATTGTCAATGTTCCGATCAAACTTGTGTAAGGACAGATGCACTGAAGCATGTGTCAAAGTACTTTGTCGCACGCTGTCATGGGAAACGTGCGGTAAAGTGACATTATTCATAGCTCCTAGGAAAATGTCAACTTTGCGCTTTCAAAACGTGAGTAAAAAAACCTACTTTATATATCGATCGTAGATAAAATAATATATGAACCTGTTTTACTCTATGGCGAAGGAGAAGGGATCATAAGACACAAATACTCCTTTGAGTTATACCACTTATTTAATACAAGCTCTGGTCGTCATCTAAGTTAAGAAATAAAATAGGTTCAAATTTAGAAAGAGAGTTTCTTTCATTTATTTACAGATGTCAGGGAAGTAGAGAAAAATTTAATCTTTCAGAAATTGTTAAATCATACTTTTTAATTTTATTACCGTCCATGATAATACTCAGCCAATCAAATAGTAGATATAAATACTGGCTTTAATTGTTTTGATTTTTCAGTTTTAGTTTCAAGTAAAAAAGGCTTATTCTATAATGTATGAAAGCAGTGAAAAACCGAATACTAAAATTTCCTAAATAGTCCAGTTGCTAAGCATGCGTCTGCATGTCATTTGTATATCAAAGAATCACCATTTTGGAGCTTGTCTTGTAGTGACTGAAAAAACGTTGGGTGATGGTCTGCGTCAGTGGCCATTTTGGAAAATCAACGTTTTTAATTTTATTATATTAAAAAACAATACACTGCATAGGCATGTGAGGTGTTATTTTACGTTAAAAAAACATTTTAACAAAAACTTAAATAACATTGAAAACTGAAACCACATTATGTCAAATAGTTATTAGTGAATGGCATTATTCTGCTTGCAATAATTAATCTTTTGTCGTACTGTCTGCAGTCTAGATTAAAAATGCAACACTTTCTCCTGTATAAAAAGACAACTTTTGATTTATATTGATATCCCAAACGAAACTTATTCAAATTATTCGAAAATTAAAGAAGAAAATTAAATTTAGAACAATTTATCGAGAAGGCAAGAGAATATTAATATTGACCTCAGATTTAACAGGCACTCAAAAAATGTCGGCGCCTTTGACCCATCAAACAAGCCGCATCAACAAGCCAAAGATGCCGATATTTTTTGAGTGCCTGTTAAATCTGCGGTTTACTATACGTGCATATGTACTTTGTTTCTTAGACTATTGTACGACTTTTGACAATGTGGAATGTGTCAAACCGTCGGCTGTATTGTTGGTGATGTTAACATCTAGACATCTGGTCTTTATTAGTCACCAACTTTATGAAGAAAACACTACTTGGTGAAAATTGACAACCCCAACTTCGACAAATGTAAAGTTGTCAAAGGAGACAGACAGGGTTATGTTCTGTCGCCACGTGATGAGACATATGCTAGGGGACTGGCAGGAGGCAGAAATTATAAGTGAAGTTAAGATTTCTAACTTGTAATTTTCAGATGTTATCATCTTAGTTACAGTGAGAATGAGCTCATACACCTGCTCATCAACCTTCAAACAATAAGCTCTGAGTAAGGTTTGAGTGTAAATTGCAACAAAATGAAAATTATGATTGCAGATCGAGTAAATGAAAACAGCCCAGGCACGTTAAAGATGGGTGATTGTCAGGTAGTAAACATAAACATAAACACACTATGTGTAGTAGATTCTCCAAATACAAAGCTAAAGCTGTTCGGAAGAGGTTGCACGTTTAGAAAAATGCAAACGTACATCGGTACCCATCGACATTGTCAGAACTGGAGCTGGAGTTCGAACCAGGTATAGACTGGGAGCTGGCTCCCATTTGATCTAACCAGAGAGATCTAATTCTGTTTAATATTACAATTTCGAGTATTGTCCGCATGAAATGGAAATCCGGCGGTCTGGCACTCCATAACGGTCGGACATTAAAATGGGATTTCGAAAAAAATACTGCAATTTAACCGGGAAGATCTATTTTTGTTTTACAGTTTACTTGTCAGATTACTACCTCCTAAATTAATTTTAACTGGTCTGCCACTCGAAATCAGTCGTAAAACGGCGGCCAGATCAACTTACACAAATTGATGTTAATTTAACCGAAAGTATCTAGTTTTAATTTTTCAACCAAATTACAGGTCAGTGCGTGGCTTTTACGAATTACTCGGTCTGGCAGTAAAAAACAGCCGGATCTAAGATGCCAGATCGGTTTTTGTAAGGTAGCAAAGCTTGTTAATCGTCGATTACGAGTGAGCTACATTATTTTTCGGTTGATGGTATATTAAAAAATTGATGGAAATGTAATTTTATTGTATGAAAAGAATTATAAGTTTTTCGTCAACATTAGTTTTGACATTTAATTAAAAGATAGCTTGAATTTCACACTCATAGATTTGTCAGTGATGCTATAAAATCCAATTATTTTTGTAATATTTTCTGTTCTCTAGCGCGTCACGAGTATTTTAGTTATTCATCGTCTTCCTCCCCGTCATCTTCCGAAGGGACATCAGAATCGGTATCTTCGTCGTCTAAAAAGAGTTAAAAATTAGGTAATTACTACTATATTGTATTCAACACACCTAAAGCCTCCGCAATTGCGTCGATAACAACAGGTGGAGCAACGTCTCCATCAAACCACACAGGTTCGTATATCCCAGAAGGACCTATCTTCCAGCCGTAGTCTTCGGGATTTAATGGCTGTATCGGGTCCTGTTTTTCGGCGTTCATCCATATATATGTTTGAAATATACTTCTTTTCACATGCAGCAGCTGTGATGATTGGCACGGGGGAATTGAGAGGGAATCAAATGTGGCGAAGCTCTTAATAAGAGGCTTATTCATTTTTCTGGGCTTGTCAGCCATCTCAAATTTTCTGTATCTTGCCTCATTAACTGTTGGACACCTAGGGAGATTGTACATGAAGCAAACAAATTTCTCCGCCGTAGTTATGGGAACAGAATCTGGTTCTGGATCTTGGTAGAATGTTGGAAAATATTTTTGAAATTCGAAGCTCTTTTCCATTTGTTTAAAAGGAGTAACTTTACCCTTTTTTTGTAGAAGCAAGATGTTGTGTCACATCCTGTGAAGGCATGCAGACCAGGCAAGGCAAGACATACATCAGGACCGAGTTCGACGAACAATTTCCCTACGTCTAAATAACGAAGTGAGTTGTTGTTATAAATTCCAACCTTCATCAAAATTTTGGATTCAGCATTAATTTTATGAAAATTACCCAATAAAATAACAAGTACCTACATCGGTGTCATTACATCGCACTACAATATTATTTGGAGACTGGAATTTAGATATTACATACAATATTCTCGTGGGGCTCACTGGTCATTGCTTCGATAAATAAAACAAATGAAAGTTGTATGGTAGGTATTGTTATTTTACTGAGCAGGTACAAAATTATGTTTACAAAAATATTCGACCTTATATTAGTCAATATTAAAGTTTGATACATTTATGTTAAATGAGATTGGGTTTGGGTAAGTGACAAACAATATTACATTTTTCTACAACCCGCCCTCCCCTACATTGCTTTGTACGTAGCCAGAGAATCGTACGTTATTCGCCGTTCAATGAAATGCAGCGTTGCAAGAAATTTGATCTGGCACCCAGTATCCGGCTGTTTTTGGTTGCCATACTTAACAATTCATGAAAGCCATTCAGTGAGCTGTAATTTGGTTCAAAAATAAACATTAGATACTTTCGGTTAAATTGACTTCAATTTTGTTTAATTTTGGATTGGTCTGGCGGCGATTTTGCGATCGATTTCGAATGGCAGACCATCTCGAATTTATTCAGGAGGTAGTAATCTAACGAGTAAACTCCGAAACAAAAATAGATCTTCCCGGTTAAATTGAAGTAAATTTTTTCGAAATTAGAAACGCCGGCAGTTTAACGTCTGGCCGCTTTGGACTGCCAGACCGCCAGATTTCTATTTCATGCTAGCTCCAGACTTGAGTAGTATACGTAACTCTATTAGATCTTTCCGGTTATATCAAATGGGAGCTACCTCTTGGACTAGTACGTGATAGACAGTGTAAAGAATATTTGCTACACAATACGCTTTAGGCGGCTGAGCTACCGTGCTTGTGAATAATAGCGGCAATTGAAAATATGAGAATTGGTGAAGAATACAGCCGAAGATCGGCTACTTCTCAGTTGAACAAAATTTGACCTGACAGAAATATATCATGAAACGTACAAAGATCAGATTTGCTAATTTTCTCCATCTTTATATACGCCTTTGAAAGATAGACCATTAAGGAAGCAAACAGACAGAGTACTGATGCTTTCGAATTGTTGGTCTTGAGACGTTTGCTATGAATCCTTGGACAGCCCATCCTATTAACAGCTCGATTATCCAAGAAATAGCGATTTGTCAGAATCCTTTCATTTCTGAACACATCAACCGGAGAGAAAACACTATAGAACAGTTGAAAATTAAGGAAAAAGCAGATGGCAAGAGGCGATGGAGACACTCTCCAAAATGTTGAGCTGGCACCACCAAGGACCTGATGGGAAAAATCTTTCGGGAAACCGTGGGTCTAGAAAAAAATAAAGTTTGCCAGTTATATACCTTATATACTCTTTAATTAATCTAATAAATAATAATAAAGCTTCCTAAACATTTTTGGATTATGCTTAAAAAATAGACTAGTCATTTTTTGGCAAAATACGGAATTAATCAACAAATTAGTATGGTTTTTATAATACTTTATTTCCTTTTCAACTCTACAGAGTATAGGTATTGCCAATACAATTTGTAAAATTAGTCATTAGGCATTGGCTCGGGCATTGGTCATGTCATAAATCTCATAAAGCTAATCTTGATAAACATAAAAAATGCCTCACGCTATTTTTAGACTTAACTGAGGCATTTGTCATAGTGTATTATACTGTGTTAATCATCATCAATAGTACTACCTTAGGGGGGCTTGATTTTTCCAAGTTTACTCCGCAGCCAACACGATCTAGTGTTGGTGTTTGCCAATTTGCTGCTCCAATTTTTCTTGAACCTTCATCTATCTGGTCCTTCCATCTTAGTCTTGGTCTTCTCCTGGTTCCACCAGGTTGTGAGAGCAGGATTTTTCTAGGTGGGTGGGTCTCTTTTGATCTAATGATATGTCCTGCTCATCGGAGTCGTCCAATTTTAATAAATGTGACAATGTCTCGTCCGCTGGATAATTCCATATACTATGCATACAACTCAAAGTTATATCTACGTCGGCATACCCCGTTGTCGCACATAAATTCTTCTTAGGATCTTTCTTTCAAATGAGTGCAAAAGTTGTTCGTTGCGCTTTGTTAATGTCCAGGTTTCTGATCTGATGTTACAGTATATTTGACTCGTCACGTCATAGTATTTTTAAACCCTTCCGAATTAAAGTTATAACACAATTTCTGTATGTTTTGATAAGTAGGTAACGCAAGTGTGGTTGTGCAAGGAGGTCCTGCAACGAGATCGGGTGTGTGATCCCAATTTACTGTTGTTTGCCTTTCATTCGGTGGCTTCACCTGATCTTGTGCTCACTAATCTTCATACTCAGAGCCTTGTATACATTTAATTTGAGTGCTTGTGATTGTCTAATAACTTTGTCGAATAAGAGTTCAGACAGTCTGTTGAATAATTGGGATATAATATCATAATAATCACTGCCAGCCCTGTCTGCATCCTTCTGTATTTGTTTTCAGAGAGTGGCTTGTAATGATCATGATGGGTATCTGGTGTAATAAACAAATGTTTTGGTCATTATTGAATGTGGGTAAAACGGTTCGGGGAGTAAAAGAATGTCATTGAAAACAAGTACACCTACCGTTTTGTGTCGGGAAAATATCGCTTAGTATTATCTTTTCCATTTTTCGCCTTATTTGATTTTCTAGCTAGTTTGAATTTTCAGTTTTGACGGATTCGATGTCAATATTATTGACGTTTTGACAGTGTTACCAACTAGTTACCAGTTAGATCGCAATTTTCCCATTACTTTTAAAAGTTCATCTATATAAAAGAATTCCTTAATAAATCAATCCTACTATAGCAATAGCTTTTCTTTGTTTAAAATATATGGACATATTTAAAATATATGATTATTAATTGTTATGTTATTCCTATGTGAACAATTAAATTGAAAAATAATGTTCTGTATGGCGACGTCTATGGGGCATTAGCATCACTTCAGAGATCTTGTATGTGTAATTACAGAAATGTATTTCTGGTTGCACCACTTACTAGGACCATTTTTACAAGATTTATCCCTTATTGTACCAATTTTTTTTTGAAATTTCCGCTGATAACCGCCACGATGGTATTCATTATTTTTGCTGAAGCTACTGAAACGAAAACATTTTGACCAAGCGTCATCCTTTCTAAGGGATTAATTTTCGTACAGTAATAAATTGTGATTTGAAGTTGTTGAATTGTAGTTTTGAATTTCGGATGTATTTTTCAAATCACACCTTTTAAAGGGATCATATTGGCAATTTTGTAAGTATACCTGGTGGCACATGGTCGTTGGTCGCAGTGGAAATTTGTTGTTTTTCTTTTAAGAAAACGGGAATACGAGACCCTTTGTTGAAGGTATGTAACAGCCACATTTTGTAGATGTTTCTTAATTTGAGATTTTCTTGATTATAAAGGGTCTTTATATGGGGAGGCTACTCCACCAACCATAACGGCAGTCTTATCTCTCCTTGGTTCGGAAGCTCCTGCGTGGACCCATTTTAAATATTCCTTGGTCCCCCATATAATCTCCTTGGAGGGCAATCCAATACGATACAGGACAGTTTCACTCCCACATCGATTAACTGGATGGTGACAGACAGACAGCTAAGTCGTATACTACAAGTTTTACTTTTTTTGCGTAAATATATTTTGGTTATTTTTCTGTATATAAAGTCGGTCGGACAACGCTCTGATTAACGTGTCTAAATATAATATAGTAATTAAATTTGTCGTTAGGTAAAATTGCTTTCCAATCAATATATAATGTGTACAGCGGAAGTTAGTTTTTGATTAACACATTTTTTCCTTCCAGCAATATTAAGTTGGTGTGTTTTCTTGCGCTTAAGCTTAAGCTACATTAAAACATAGGCGCAGCCAGGGGGGGAGCCATGCCCCCCCTCAAGCCGTCTTCCATGAGCCAAAAAATAAAGAAGCAGTACAAAGCAGTATCTAAATAATCCCTCGAAATAAATATTTTGTAATTAATGCCAATATTATCTAATAGAGAAATATACATACACATCCGTTTTCAACCATTTTCTGAAAATTTTTCCTCATCCTCTGGGGAGGCCGGTTCTATTGCCCCCCCCCCCCCCCCCAGATGAATTTTCTGGCTGCGCCTCTGCATTAAAACAATAGAATTTCTGGTTCTACGATTTAACCATTATACGTAACTAATTTCTGCTTATTTAGTAAACCTATAGTTCAAATATCTATTTTTTTAAACTTGCGATTACATTGTCTTAAATATCTGGTATTGAGATTGCGTAATAATTTTGCGTAACATTCGTTGGAAGAGATGTTTGTAAATATTGTTGAGATTATAATAATAATATATATATGAGATTACCTGGAAACTAGACTTTTGAGTGTCAGTCTCGGAAACTTATTCTTTGCATGGATTTGTAATTTGTAAATAAACTCTAATAATAGTAGCAGATTTGTCATTTTTTTATGTGTTTGTGTCCCTGTTTAGTAAGTTTGAAAGGGGACAAAATCTAGATTTATTGAGGCATTTGATACGAACTAAAATTTACTTGGCGCTCAACCTTACATTCATTTTTTTAAAACCCAGCCCGTCTTCACTGCAGTGTGGCCGGCGAATGCCCAACTGTCGATATCTGACATTTGCTTATTGCTACCGATTGAAGGTAACACTGAGTTAGCACTGGAACAGTTATCACTGGAACAGTTATCACAGTGTATTATTAGTCGGGGAGCCCTTCTTAGCTGTACGTGCCCCCCCTCCATTCGATCCTTGTGGACAATATTTTTCATAAAAGTTAAAGCCTAAGGAACAATTCTAGACTTGTCCTAAATAAAAGGCCACTGTACTTTCAAAATGGCGGCCATACGTTAAAAGAAAACTGTTGCCAATGTTGTTTTTGTCATTTAACACAAAAACTAAAAAAGATGGACCAAAATTTCTTTCACGAAAAACAACGTGCAATTTTCTACAATTTTGTTTCCATACAATATTTTGATAGAAGTTACCATTTTCCAGGTAAATGAGTCCAAAATTAAGAAAACATGGAAATTTATACATATCGGTAAAACATTTAGAGGAAATAACTGTGACAATTATTGTAAGGTGTATAATATAACTATATTATTAACATAACGAAAAATAAAATAAACTGAAAAAAAAATTAATGATAATAATATAATGATAATAATATAATTCATTTATTTACTGGATGCGACTCAGTCAGTGCCTTGAAGAGAAAAGGAAAGATAAAACCCCTAAAACTGTTACTTTCTCCCAAATATACCAAATATACCCGAACATATCCATTAATGAGGTGTCACTTTTTATATTGAATTTTATATTCTATTTTAAGAGCTGAATCATTTATCTGGAAAATGGTAACTCCTATCCAAATATTGTATAGAAACCAAATTGTAGAACATTTTATGCACTTTGTTTTTTGTACAGAAAGTTTTTCTCCATCTTTTTTTAGTTTTTGTGTTAAATGATAAAAATAACATTTGTACCAGTTTTTTTAACATATGGCCGCCATTTTGAAAGTACAGCCAATTTTTTTGAGGACATGTCTAGAATTGTTCCTTAGGCTATAATCTTTACGAAAAATATTGTCCCCAAGGATCGTACGTACAGTTAGGGTGGTCTTCCGTAGTATATACTGTGTTACTATTTGTAAAATTAGTTTTTTATTAGCTTGCAGAAAATTCATTTCTCGCTAGTTTTGCGCTACTTTCACTCATTTGTAAAAAGGTCTAATGTACTTTATGGTCGTAGAAATAAATACGTTTAAAATACTGTTTGTACTTATTTACTTGGAAATTGTTAAGTAAAATTTTGGCCTATTTTCACATTATATCAATATAAATTTATAAATATAGACTAATGAACTGTAACCATAAAATAGTATTAATTATACATTTCGCAATTAGTAAAGATCTCTTTGGAAGTTAAGTATGAATGTGAAAGAACAATACATTGAGATTCTTATAAAGGTTGGCCTATATTCCAAATTCACATCGATTTATTAGACATCCACAATAATTTACTACCCTCTGTGGTAAAAACCATCTACAAAAACAAAGCCAATATGATATCCGAGTAATAAATATTTTTTAAGGAAAATAACCGATCGTATCAAGAAGTACTTTTTTCATCATTATATCGTCTTTCTAGTCAGAAGGTCCGAGGCATGTAGGCCCTATAACTAACGATCTGGACACGTAATTAATGCGATTTTAACCATTGACAGCTTTATGTTAACAATCTAAATACAGGACGGGCCTCGTGTAAATAGAAATTTATGTGTTATGAATAATTTAGAATCGAAAAAGTTGAACTGTTTGTGCGTATAACTCATCCAAATTGGCGATTATAAATACACGCCGAATATAAATACTCGCCCATTGTCTCGACCACACACACTGACTGCCTTTAAGTGACTACATGCATTCCAACAAGTATGTATAAGTCCAAAAGCTCCCCCGCACTTCCGATTATTTATTGTCGACGTCTTGTCGTTCACCCGCTACCGCTCTATTAATTAGTCCAACCGTATTGTATTTTGTGTTTGTTCTTTTAGGACTTTCCGCTCCTCATAGACTTTTCAGTTATATGAGTAGGCACTTTGAATTTATGATGGCTTGCTCACAATCATACCGTTTAGATCTATTTATGTCGGGGGAATTAATTAGGAGAATTAAAATATAGCAAGCTTTATCGCAATTGTACCTAGTTTTCAAAATGTTCCTCCATGTTGGAACTAAGTTCTCACCAAGTCTCAGTAAATATATTTTTTCTTCAAGCGTATTAAAATGTTTAAATTATGTCACTAAAAACAGAAGTAGAAGTAGGACATTGTTTTACTAGTAACAAAATGTTAGTACCGAACGCCACCGTAGTGGACATTGTTTTACTAGTAACATAATGTTAGTTCCGAAAGCGCCGCCGTAGTGGGTATTGTTTTACTGGTAACGTAATGTTAATACCGAAAGCCACCGGTGGCGCGCTATCCACTAGCCACTTGTCATATTGTGTCAACATATAAGACTGTAGTTTGAATATTTGTACATTTATGATAAATAAATGAATTTTTGCATTTTAATACGCTTGAAGAAAAAATAGTATATATTACACGGAGTAGAACGCCTTTTTTTGTATTTCGCCCAGTTTGCGGCTTCGGCTTCGCCTCAGCCGCAAATCCTGGGCTCAACACAAAAAAAGAGTGCGTTCTACTCCTAGTAATATAATATACTATTTTTTACGGGTGTTTAAAAAAAAACTGCGCACCTTTTTCATTATTTTTGGTACGTAAAACATATGAATGCATTAGAAATAATGTGTTTCCAAAATGCTTAAACTGTCAAAAGTGTCTTTATTTAAAAATAACTATATTGATGATCTGGCAAATTACAGGCCTATTTCTATCGTGGCATTATTTGCCAAAATCTTTGAGGTAGTTCTCAAATCTCAAATAACGAATTATTTTGAAAATTTCAATCTTTTTAATAGTGGTCAATATGGCCTCAGGTCAGTGGCGCAGCCAGAAAATTCATCTGGGGGGGGGGGGGGCAATAGAACTGGCCTCCCCAGAAGATGAGGAAAATTTTTCAGAAAATGGTTGAAAACGGATGTGTATGTAGATTCCTCTATTAGATAATATTGGCATTAATTACAAAATATTTATTTCAAGGGATAATTTAGATACTGCTTTGTACTGCTTCTTTATTTTTTGGCTCATGGAAGACGGCTTGGAGGGGGGGGGGCCCTGGCTGCGCCCGTGCCTTAGGTCAAAATTGTCAACGTTAGCAATTAATTCGTTTATAAATGTAATAAATAAAGGTTTCTAGGCCAAGGAAGCACAAATTTTTTGGCCTAGAAACCTTTATTTTTGTGCAATTTTTAGACCTAACTAAGGCTTTCGACTCACAATATTCTAGTGAACAAACTGAAAGGGTATAGCCGGAAAAGTTAGGGAAATGTGCCCCCGCACTTACTTAGTTAAAATGGTTTCCAGATGATGCAGTTTACAGAGTATATTACACGGTAAAAATTTTAACCCTCTACTACCCCTACGAAGGTGGAAAAAAAATAATAAGTGTTTAATTATTATATATTTTTTTTCGGTTTCTATGCATCCGATCGATTTGAAATTTGGCATGAGTATTGCTTGCGTGAAGATAACTTACTCCAAAAAATAAGGTCATTTTATGACCATTTTAACCATCGGAAAAAAAATATAAATTTTTTAGAGGACAAAAGGGTGGCTACCCTTCGTGGTACAATCATTATTCTATGATATATTATGTCTTGACACTTCGTGATTATCATACTAAATTGTCAGATTTTTTGCTGTGGTGGAACAATATGGAAAAAAATAAAATTGGGTAAAATAAAATATTTACACATGCCTTTTAGTTGTAACCGTTAATACTTATAGCTTTACAAGGTATTGTTGCATATCTACAACCGACCGCGGGTGCCAGTGCGATGTTGCCAAGTCTACTTTTCCCCAGACGTACGGAAATTCGGCACAATCTGGCAATACCACTTCTAGAGGTCCCAGGGGCGAAGTATTAACTCTCTAGGGGAAAAATTTAGCAACCAATGATGTTCATTGTAATTACTGTCGCATTACGACATCTAAAAAACAACGTACTGAGCCAGATGAAGAAAGTGAGGGAACGATCGAAGAAAACCAGCCTTTTGTGCCTTCGACATCTTCTAGCACTACAACTAGTGACTCTGACGAAAAATGGAACTACCATTGCAAAGACTCATTGCTACACATAAATACTGTTGCATATGTGGTGATGATAAAGAACTGACCGTAATACCCACTAATGTGAGACTACAGTGCTATTGAAACAAACAAATATACATCCCCGAGGCAATCGTTGCTGTAAAATACAGTTGATTAAACATCGCTTTTATGAAGACGATATTACACATCTGGAACTATATGCCAATTTTAGCTCGATTCCTAGATCGGATTTATGCATTCTATTAAATTCCTTAACCCCAATAACAAATCTAAAAGGCTCTACAGACCACTGCGGTTTATCAGAGAACCAATTATTATTAACTTTTACAGGCTTAACGGTAGATGCCATTTACGAATTAAAGTCACTGTTGGAAAATTCCAGTCCAACTTCTTCTGTCCTTGTTTTTCTATTAAAACTGAAAACAGGTGATAGTAATAATGATAACAGAATGACCTGTTACTAAATTGTTCGATATGGTGCCAGCGTGCAGCGCGCTTGCTAGGAAGCTGAACAAATTGACCATCTTCAGAATGGTATCATTGGTATATTATTAAGGTTGTAATTAATAACCATAACCCTAATAAGTCTGATAAACCGCGGTGGTCTGTAGAGCCTTTTAGAGTTGCTATGTTATTGGGGTTAAGGAATTTAATAGAATGCATAAATCCGATTTAAGAATCGAGCTACAATTGGCATATGGTTCCAGCTGTGCAACGTCTTCATAAAAACGATGTTTAATCAAACGTAGACACATTTCGCGCCCAGGGATCCATCAGGGCGACTTGAGTTTGCACATAGACTGGACCACGGATAGTATGTTAAACCACAAATATACAAATATAATAAATACAAAGGCATATTAGGAATCAATATCACAAGTCAGGATAAGTATAGACAAACGTCAACTAACGTTAAACAACGGTAGTATACTCAGATAAAAAATTATCCATCTGCGTAGCTGGCTGATGGAACCCATCGAAGGCCAAAAATAGGGGAAAAAAATCAAATGTATTTTACAGCAACGATTGCCTCGGGGGATGTATATTTGTTTGTTTCGATAGCACTGTAGTCTCGCAGTAGTGGGTATTACGGTCAGTTTTTTACCATCACCAAATATGTAACATTATTTATGTGTAGCAACGCGTCTCTGCAATGGTAGTTCCATTATTTCATCAGTCACTAATCGTAGTGCTAGAAGATGTCGAAGGCACAAAAGGCTGGTCTTCTTCGATCGTTCCCTCATTTTCTTCATCTGGTTCAGTACGTCGTTTTTCAGATGTCGTAATGCGACAGTAATTACAAAGAACATCATTCGCTGCTAAACATTTCTCCAAGCTCCTATAGAGTTAATACTTCGCCCCTGGGGGGTGAACCCTGGAACCTCCAGAAGTGGTATTGCCAGATTATGCCGAATTTCCGTACGTCCGGGGAAAAATTAGACTTGGCAACATCGCACTGGCACCCGCGGTCGGTTGTAGATATGCAATAATACCTTGTAAGGCTATAAGTATTAACTGTTACAACTAAGAGGCATGTGTAAATAGTTTATTTTACCCAATTTTATTTTTTTCCATATTGTTCCACCACAGCAAAAAATCTGACAATTTAGTATGATAATCACGAAGTATCAAGACATAATATATCATAGAATGGTGATTGTACCACGAAGGGTAGCCACCCTTTTGTCCTCTAAAAAAAATTTATATTTTTTTTCCGATGGTTAAAATGGTCATAAAATGACCTTACTTTTTGGAGTAAGTTATCTCCACGCAAGCAATACTCGTGCCAAATTTCAAATCGATCGGTTGCATAGAAACCGAAAAAAAAAAATATAATAATTAAAGACATATTATTTTTTTTCCACCTTCGTAGGGGTAGTAGCGGGTTAAAATTTTTGCCGTGTAGTATACTCTATAAACTGCATCATCTGGAAGCCATTTTAACTAAGGAAGTGCGGGGGCACATTTCCCTAACTTTTCCGGCTATACCCTTTTACAAATTCTCTGGGAGTAGCAGAAAATTGATTATATCGTATTTTATCGTCATCAATTTGTTTATTTTTATAATGCTTTTTTCTGGTAACATTGATATTAAATTTGGTGTCCCTCAGGGTTCAGGTTTGGGACCTGTTTATTTCTTACTTATGTTAATGATTTGCCAAACAGTTGTCCCTCAACAAATTTCACTCTTTTTGCTGATGACCCAACATTGGCTCATTCCCATAAAAATTGTAACATTTTATTATAAGAGGCTGTCTATGGTTCATATTCATAACTGGTTTTTAAACAATAAGCTAGTATTAAATAATGATAAAACAGAGACTATGATTTTTTCTCTAAGACAGCACTCTGTACAGATGACCTCTCATTACGTTAAATTCTTGGGCATTATTTTGGACAGTAAGTTAACATGGGAGGGATACACGTCCTACATCTGCAAGAATATATCGCGTAATATTTTCTTATCGCGCAATTTAAAAAAATTGTTTGTCACAGTCAACGGTTTTAATGGCATATCATGTAATAATTCAATGTTCCCTTACTTATGCCATTTTAAAATGGGGCCGCACGGCACATATCTTAAGAGATTTTTCACTGCAAAGAAAGGCTGTCAGAATCGTTGCGGGGTTATCATATAGGGATGAATGTAGGGATGCTTTTATAAGCCTTAAGATACTCACTTTACTCTGTAATTATATACTACAGTGGCTTGTCTGTATTAAAAATAACTTAAATAATTACAGTGTACATACGTACTCAGCTCGTAATGGGGGTAATACATATTTGAATTTTTTCCGACTTTCAAAAACCAGAAATGGCACATGATATTTATGCAGTAAAATTTTTCAACGCGTTACCGATTGCTGTACAAACACTTGACTCTACTAGCTTTAAATATGTAATTAAACAATTCCTCCTTGAAAACGCATTCTATGATTTTGATGAATTCCTGTCAACTGATTTTTCTCGTTTAATTTCATAAACTTACTCTATGTGTGATAATGATTATTTGTTCGTTATTCTATGTGCTTTATTGTTTGTTATTTACTCTACATTGTTATTTATTTGTTTTATTTATTGTGCATTTTTTTCTTATTTAAGACAACCACTTTTTCGTTGTTTCTTTTTTGCTATATTTTTTGACATGTCACAGCATAATTTGTGTATATATATCCAATAAACATGTATCTATCTATGTTTATGGTGATAGTGAAAAAAGTAAAAAGCATTAAAAAATAGTATATTGTGTATCTAGTAGTAAAAGCGATACATTCCCGGACGACGATGTAAATTGAAGCATTGAAGTCCAGGAATGTGCTTTTACTACGAGGTACACATACTATTTTTTCTCAAATTGCAATCAATATAAAAAAAATAAAAAAAATTTATATATTATAAATACATAAAAATAAAAAAATATATACATATTAAAATATATATAAAAACAGTCCGGGAAAGCCACTTTCGCGGCCTATAACAACAGTAGTTATTAATTTTATTTCATACTGTCCGGTAAATGATTATTTCCCGGACTCATTTGCGGCCGGTAAATCGAACCTACCATATTTCCTAAACTTTATCTTTAATTTCCTCTTTCCTCTTCTATTTGTTCGATTTTATGCTTCTGTTGTTTTTTTTATTCTTCTTGTCATTTTGTTCGTAAATTCTTTTTAGGACAAGAAAGTTCTTGAAAATTATAACATTTTAAAGGATATTCTTTTACGTTATTTATCTTCCTGGAGGCAGGGAGACCACCAGAGAGACAGTTCTCGTACGGGTTTTTTCGTTTAGCTTTTTACCCGAGTCAACAACCCAAATTTTGTAAGCGCCTTGCCAAGTGTTGTGTTAATTTTAATTAGCTTTAGCGTAGACAGCAATTTTTAATATTACTATTAGTTTTTAAGTTTGTTTACAACAAACAGGAGACCCCCCCAGGCAGCAAGGTGCCGTCATTATGACGTCGTTTTTTCGGCATTAATTTCGTCAATTTCACCTTCAGCATGACGTAAAAATGACGTGAAAAAGACGGCACAATGTCACAGCCCAATGACGTCATACATATGACGCCAATATGACGTATTGGTTAATCAGTGAATTTTGCGATAAGGGATGTAAACCTCTCATTATAACATTTTTCCACAATTATTAATAAAGTTTTTGCCGAAAAAAAAACCGGAATGTGCAGGGATCGAACCGCGGACCTTTTGACTCGCAACCTAACAAATCAAAAAATCAAACAATACTTTATTTAAATTAAATTATAAATGTGTCTCCCCGGAAACTGTCACGGAGCCAGTCAGACATACACGGCGCGCAGCGCCGTGGTGAGTGTAAGACTGGGCGGCGCAGGTCCGGTTTGACTAAACAATAGTTAGTGAGGGGGTTAGAGCTCCTGTTTAAAAGGTATAAACTTAAAACTAACAATTACTTTTAAAAAACATGATATATGAAAATATCTAAAAATAACTAAAGTAGCACAATAAAATTATCGATTTCGCGCACAACATGAACGCGAACACTTTGAAATTTTGGTTGCTCGCACGGGAAAACAAAACTCAACGAAAAAACCCGTTCGAAGCAATTCCACCCTGGTGGTCTTCCTGCCAGGAAAATGTGGTGAAATGAAAGTTAAGGATTAAAAGAGTTAGGATTTTTATAAATTTATCGGCCTAAATGGAATTTGGAGACAAAAATGGACAAAAGAACAGAAAAGGATCAACGAGAACAAAATAAACAAACAGAGAGGGAATAGAAACATATTAAAGATGTAAGTAGAGAAAGGACAAAGTTTAGGATAGTGATAAGTTGTAGTAGTGGAAAGTTTGGCTAAGGGAGTTGCCGGAAAATAGGCAACGTCTGGTATGGTAGGGGGTGTCTTATATCGAAAAGTATGGCATTATGCTGTCTAATTCGGGTTATGTTGCGGGTAAGCGGACTATCGCCCAGTTTGAATTGATAGAATTTCTGGGAGATTTCTTGGACGTAGTCCGCTAGTGGGATTATGTCGTGACATCGTGCGTATAAATCTCTGAGGGAGGTGTACCTGTCTGAACCAGAGATGAGGCGCATAAATTTGTGTTCTAACACTTTAAGTTTTCTCATTGTCGTGGCCGGTATGCTGCACCACACCGGCGCCGCGTATGTGATTGCCGGCCTGATCACCATTGTGTACAACAGTTTTTTATTTTGTCGGTTAAGTCCGCTACCCCTGGCCAGGAGCGGGTACAGACTCCTGGACATGAAGTAGACCTTACGTATAGTTTCGTTAATGTGGGTGTTAAACGTCAGTCGTTTGTCCAAGTTAACCCCCAAATACTTCACGCACCGTTTGATTGGAATTTGTTGACCCCTGATCGAAATTGGTGTTAGAATTCGGTTCTCTGTGAACCGGCGCGTGAAGAGTATCGACTCGGACTTCTCGGCGTTGATCCGAATCTTCCACTTGCTGTAATATGCCGTGGCACGAGCCATGTGCGCTTTCAGTAGCATGTTAGCTGCTTGTGCGTTGTACGAATGCGCGTACATGGCTGTGTCATCGGCGTATTTGGCAAGGTTCGTATTCGGGAACTCCGGGAAGTCGGAGACGTACAAATTGTACAGTTTCGGTGACAGGCACGACCCTTGGGGGACGCCCGCGCGAATGTCCCGCCGAGTTGATAGTTTATTATTCACCCTGACCTGCAGCGATCTATCTGTCAGGAAAGAGTAAATAAGTTTTATTATGTGCATGGGAAAGTCCAGTGCGTTTAGTTTGTGGAGCAGCCCCGAGATCCACACGGTATCGAAAGATTTCTCAACATCGAGGAGCACCATGACGGTGCTCTTCCCGAGGTTGTATTGTACCTTGACGTCATTCACGATCCTGACGATCTGCTGCACAGTGCCCCTGCCCCGCCTGAAGCCGAACTGGCACTCATCGTCGATGTGGAGTTCATCCTGAGCAGAGTCTAGTCTGATCAGGATAACCTTCTCAATCAACTTGGAGATCGCCGACAGCAACGAGATTGGTCGGTAACTGCCGGCGAGCTTCGCGTTCTTGTTCTGCTTCAGGATTGGCACGACCACGGCGCATTTCCACTGGTTGGGCTAGTGTTGCAGTCGCAGGATCGCGTTGATAATGTACGTCAACTGTACAATACCTTTCCTCGGGAGATATTTAAGTAACTTATATTCGATGCCGTCTGAACCCGGGGCTTTGTTGTTAGGTAGGGTCCGTAGGATCTTGGCTACCTCCGAGGGCTTGGCCATGACTTTTAGAAATTCTGTTCGTGTCAATTGGACGTCATGGCCAATTAGTTCGTTAATGTCATTTTCAATGCGGTCGTGTTCAACATTGTTCGGTATCAGTACCTTGTGTATGTCCTGAAAATGGTCAGCTAAGTCATTCGCCTTCTGCGAGTCCGTCATAGCAGTCTGTCCGTTTGGTTTTGTCAAGGCGGGTATGGCTTCCCGCGTATTTTTCATTGCCTTCGACAGTTTCCACAGCGAGTTGTCCTGAGGATTCAGCGCTTCCAGCCTATCCCGCCATTTCCGTTTTTTTGCGGTGATGATAGCGGTCCTGATCTGCCTTTGCAGTCTACCCATCTCGGCCTTGGCGCCGACATCACGATTTCGCTGCCAAAGCCGTCTTAGTCGGTTCTTTTCATGGATGTCTTGTATGACCGCTGCGTCGAGTCGGTCTTTGAATGGATTTATAGTTATGGTTGTTGCAACACTCTGTTTAGCGACCTGCAGTACCCTTGTGAACTCACCCACAGCATTTTCCAGCTCGGCGACTGTAATGATGTTGTTTGTAAGTGTTAAGTGTGTATTAATGTGTGTCTTATAGAGACACCAGTCGGCGTCCCTATAAGACGTGACTTTGCGTGTAATGTCTTCCCTCGACATATTTTCCAACTCTAGAAAGATTGGATTATGGTCGGATGTGAGCTCCTCCAGCGCCACCGGTAATGTGGAGTTCCTCACATTCTTGTTGACCACTATGTCGAGGGTGGAAGGTGTTGTACCGTTATCTGGAAAATGCGTATGATCGTCCGGATACTGCAGCACGACGTTACGATTACTGACGTAATCGTACAGAGTGTTGCCGTTCGCGTTGTTGCGATGGCAGTTCCATGCGCGATGTAGTGCGTTAAGGTCGCCTATGAGCAAGCATTGAACATCTTTATTTAAATATGTTTAAAAGCTGTATACCTAGTTAGAAATAGTAAAAGAAATTTATTATTACTATGTGGCAAAAATTGAACTAAATACTTCTATTTATTTTTATTTTATAATGATTTATTTCACGTCATTTTAATGACGTCAAAATAATGACCTAAAAGAAACGTATATTTGACGTCTTCATGATGATGTCAAAAGTACGTATTAAATATCACGTCTCTGGTACGTCATATATTAATGACGTCAAAATAATGACCTAAAAGAAACGTGTATTTGACGTCTTCATGATGACGTCAGAAGTACGTTATAAATGTCACGTCTCTGGTACGTCATTTATTGGGACAATGACGTCGGCGACGAAAAATCACCTTTAAAAGACGTCATAATGACGTCACCCTGCTACCTGGGCCCCCCGTTAACCATTAAGCTGAACCGGAGTTGTCCCGTCCAACTTTACATTCACCACGGCACTACGTGCCGTGGTTGTTTGGTTGGCTCCGGGCCAGGATCCGGCAAGGCACATAGTTGTACTAAAATGAAGAATAATATGTTTTTTTTTTGTTGACTTACAATTAGGAGGTCGGCGGTTCGATTCCTACTCATTCCGTTTTTTTTTTGTTAAAATAATTGCGAAAAAAACTTGCTTGTAAAACAAGGTATACAAATGTACTTTTTTTCAATTTTGTGGGAACAAAAGAAAAAAGAGCACTAGAATGATTTTCTTCACATACCTTAAATAAGGCTAGAAATTCAATTTCACATAATACAGTTTTATTATTACTAATAATCTCATTAAATACATTTCACACACATTACTACTACTTTTAGCATCCAAAGTAACGGACAGCAGGTTAGCCCAGTGGGTAAGTCGGCAGAACTGTTTTAGAGACAACGTAGATATGCAGGTTCGATTCCTACCGACGGCAGTTGGTAAAAAGGTAATTAAGTAAAATAAAATGAATTTAAAAAAGTTGATTGAAGGAGCCGTTACTCTGTAGTAGTTAATCATCTTGCACAAATAACTAAGTAAAACACACTGCTATGTATACATAGTGGTAAAAACATAGTAGTGTGTTTTACTTAGTTATTTGTGTAAAATGAATTTAGTAATTTAATAAACATTGTACTTTGCAGGCAACCCTTGTGAGAATAAATTGGATTTATGGTAACAATATCAGATCTGCTAATGAAAATAAAATATGCGGATGCTAACAAAGAAATTCATAAGACAATATTTATGCATTAATTACTTCATTTTTATCAAGTACCTACTTACATGTCAAAGTTTACTTTTTCGAAAAGCGCCCTGAATAATATATCTAGGTATATAAAAAAAGTAGTATGTTCATATATCGTATTTTATGGACATCCGCATGATATCTCTCAGGGATGTACAAGTTTGTTCAAGGTTGTGACATTTGGACGCTCCTCGGTTGCCCGTCGGATCTACTTTGAACCAAAAACGAACGTCCATCGGATATTCTCTATGTCCGTCGAGCACGTCCTTCAGATATCCATAGCATAATGTTGTGTTATTAGGACATCATAACCTAATTCTGGGACACCCGATATAGAGAACAATATCTGGAATGGAATTTGCTAGTTCTAATTGTAACTATAATTTTAGTTTGCGAAATTAATATCTAATATGGCAGAAGAAAAACAAATATTAAAAAATACATTTTTGTGTTAAAACAATTAAAATCGTTACGAATGTAAGAATGAAGTTATAAGTTATGTCTAAAATTTTATGTTTTTCCGAGCAATTTTTCATTTTGTCTATGACCACCAGTAGCGCCGCAATGATTTACATTCAGCGTGTTCCTTCTATGGGCAAAGATAACGTAATAACTGCATTTAGACTGACAAATGTGCGCCCCTACAATTAGGGGCAATGATATTGCACTTATACCATGAAAAGGGCCGTTATCCTGACAACTAACGACGAAGTGAGTCATGAAATGTTAGGCCTTCTAGCTATACCTGTACTTAAAAACTCGGGTCAAGATCTATATCAGATGAGGTCATATTTTAGGAGACCCCCAGCTTTTTACATGTAAGAGATAATATAATATATTTGGCATAATCTGCATCTTGAGATCATGTCTTCATCGGAAAAATGTATAAATATATACCTAATTCTAATATACCTACAAATTAATAGGTAAGAGAGTTGACATTTTATATTGGTGTATGAAATTCAAGGAAATTATTTTTTAGGTAAAAGTAGTGATGATAAAGTATTATTTATTATGCCTCATATATTATTCCATTATTCTTACGTATTTCAATTGTTACAACTTCAATAATATGATTTTCCTTTGCATATGAACCTCTTTCTTATTCACAACGAGTTAGCAGACGTTTTGTGATCCATACATTATTTTAGATTGTCTATTTACTGTGCGGCACGTTTGACAGCATCACGCCATCTGTCCCGGTTATCAGGTATGCCTACCGCCTCGGCAAAGATTATCGCATAAATTTTTGGTAACATCAGTTCAACATTTTGGAGGGTGTCGTCACTTACCACTTACTTTTCCTGAATTATTAACTGTTCTATATCATCTTCCCTTTGTTAATGTGGTCAAAAAATTATCAGATACGGAGAACACTATGCTGGGAGCAGCGTATTTCTAAGTGATGAGCTATTCAAGAAATTTGTAACAAATATCTCGGACCCACATTGTGCAAGTATCAGTAGTCCATCTGCCAGTCTCAATAGGAGTCCATGTCTCAGAGGCATAAAGAGAGATCAAGAAAACAAGAGTGTTGCTGTTGTAAAACCTCCCAGAATCGACCCAAGTCGAAGAATGAGTAAAAACTTCGACTTAGGAAAAATTAATTAAAAGACAATTTGGAGCACAACTAAACATATCTTTGGCATCATCCAGGAATGCTGGCACAAAAGGACTCATACACGTTCGCAGAAACGTAAGGCACAACAAGGCGCACAATTCAAAACTACGCCAAATATTTTTTGTGAACAAGGAAAAAATATGTAGGGGAGGTGTGGGAGAGAAAGGTACCATGGGAGAATTGGGACAGTGACTTCTTATACCGATTGGTTGGTAGTTTTATATTGTGTGTCCTACGGGTTATGTATATTTGTCAGAGAAGTAAATAAACTGCTGTATTTCGTCCGTGTGTTGTGTACTTCAAATCTTAAGAAATTTTATTTGTTTTATGTACAGAACAGTAACTTTTTTTTGTTCAAATTATCCAATTCATTACTTCGTGGATGCAAGAAGTGTCGCTGGAGAGTTATTTAACATGTAACGACCAACGTTTTAGCTATTAAATGTAGGTGTCATTTCATGATTCACTTTCACCCAAATATAAATCTGGTCACTTTTAAAGACACCGAGCAGTGAGGGAGAGTTGGGAAGTTATTTTAAGAGAAAGTTGGCCCATCCTATGTGTTCCCCATTCCATGTATGAATTAATTTTCTTATATTATTTAGATCGTTTTTAAGAATGCCGTTACGCTACAAGAAAAAAAAAAACAATCCTGTAGTTCAAAAAAATATGGTCGAATTTCCACGTAAATATTTTTACAATATTTGCGATTTGCGCGAGCTTTTTATTATTTGTTGCAATATATTTTTGTTTTTCTTCAGAGCATTTGTCAGATTGTTGAATTAATTTCATTCTTTCTCGTTGTGTTTTTCTTTGCAATAATAACATATTTTTCCATATCTTTGTGAAGATTTAATTAACTGTCCCAAATCTCCCCATCGCTAGTCCCAACTGTCCCTCGTAAGAGGGATATTTGGGACAAATACATGACACTAGAAAATATTCTTCCATACCGCTATTTACCACGTAAAAACAAATATTTGCAAGAAGTGGTCCAATATATGAAGGTATATTACTGGGTTTTTAATTTTTTTAAATTTTCAAAAATAAAAATTTTAAAAATTAATTTTTGAAAATTGTTCCAACTCTCCCACATCTCCTGTATTATACTTTTTAAGAAGTACGCCGAAAGTGAACAAGCGCACAAATCAAAACTACGCCAAAATTTTACTTGATAAAATTTTTACGTCGTTTGGCGACGACCATGTCCAAAGGCGTAAAATTCGAAAGTGCGTCGAATTTTATCTTTTCAAAATATTATTTTAAATTTTTATCGCTTCAAGAAACACAGGGAAATTGGAGACACAGTCATTGTGGATATCATTCAAAAGAATGACAATAACATTTCTATGAGGTGAATACTGAAAGGGTGAGATCGAAAAATGTGGCAAGGGTGCATAGCGTCTATATGAAATTAATAGACAAAATAGTAAAATTTGTCAAGGCCAGTTTCTCGAATAAAATGAATTTAGATTCATCCAGCGACTCGTTGGTAGGACGAGTGCTTCGGAGAATCTTCAGAAAGCTGTGGTAGCCAAACCAAATGCAGCTCTGTATAAAGGTGGCAAAGTTATAGAGAAAACCGCCTTGTGCATGAAATAAAAAGGTCATTTGCAAAAAAGTTGCTCGAAAGCAAGGTCATGTCACATACCATAATTCGAACCTGAGGTCTGTACGTCACCGTAGATGAGGCAGGAAAGCAAAATAAACTCATATATACTTGAATTCTGTTCTTGTGAATGATATAATCACCAAAAGGAACCTTAAAGCTAACCACTAGTGTCCCAACATTTTTTAAGTAAAATATTTCTATATTATTTTTAGTCAATCCCAAAACCAAAGTGCCTTCATAATCTTCTGAGGAAGTTGTGTGAGCAATCGATTGGCAAAAACCAATCGATTGCTATTGCACGCTCTCTATTACAAACGTCCTTTATTTTTACTAATGCACAGTCCAATCATGATTATATTAGTACATCAGAGATAAAGAGTTCTATCGATTTACTGAACATAAAAAAAGGACCGGGTCCAGATGGTTTATCTCCTTATTTCATTAAACAATGCAAAGAAAGTTTATGTATTCCTTTGAAAATTATTTTTAATATGTCCTTAAAAATGGGCCATTTTCCGGACAAGTGGAAAATGGCATTTGTGATACCAACTCATAAAGGTGGTGCAAAGAATTGTGTAACAAATTATCGTCCTATCAGTAAATTGAGTATATTTGGCAAAATGTTAGAGTTATTTGTACATAATATTATTCTAAGTGAAGTTCAGAATTTAACTATAAACGAACAACATGTGTTTTTTCCTAAACGTTCTGTTGAAAGTAATTTGATCTGTTATTCGGAATACATAGGTCATGCTATGGATAATCGCACGCAGGTTGACGTCGTGTATACTGACTTCAGCAAGGCATTTGATAGTATTAACCACTCAAAACTAATGTTATCCTTAGCTGAGGTTGAGCAACATCCTGCGTTGGATCTATTCATACATTTCCAATAGAACACAAATAGTTACGGTTCTTGGACATAAGTCTGATCCTTTTAAAGTACCTTCTGGCGTTCCTCAAGGAAGCCACTTTGGACCGCTCCTCTTTAATATCTATGTTAATGAAATAAATAAATGCTTCATGTTTTCCAATTTTTTAATGTATGCTGATGATTTAAAGTTATTTCTTGCAATAAATTCAATTAAGGATTGCGATAAGATTCAAAGTGATTTAAACAGACTAAGTGCTTATTCTGCACAAAAAGATATCATTGTTAACATTAAAAAATGTTGCTCAATAACTTTTACAAAGAATCGTAATATTATAAATAGTAATTATAATATAAATGGCGAAAACCTCAAGACAGTAAGTGAAGTGAGAGACTTAGGTGTTATATTAGATAAAAAATGGTCTCTTCAACCACATATAGATAAGATGATCAATGCGGCTAACAGAATGTTGGGCTTTATTATCAGAAATTGTAGAAACTTTAAGAATCCGAATTCAATTTTATCTGTCTATTATGCATTTGTACATAGTAAATTAAATTTTGTCTCATCGGTTTGGAACCCACAATACGTATGTTAATAAGCAGAATTGAAAATATCCAAAATAAATTATTAAAATTTTTGGCAAGTAGATTCAGTTTACATGAAACTATTAATAATTATAAAACTTTAAGACTACATTTTAAATTGGTATCACTCTACGATAGGCGTATTATTGATGATTTACTATTATTACACAAAATTTTAAACAACTAGATAGACTGCTCAAATTTATTATCATCTATTCATTTGTACACCCCAACTAGGCATTTTAGAAATAATAATTTATTTATGCAGCCTTTTAGTCGCACAAACTTGAGTCTTAATTTACCTTTGTGTCGCATAGTAAGACATTTTAATAATTATTGTGCTGAAATAGACATATTTGGAACAACGTCACTTTCTCTAAAGAACCGTTTAAAAAAGATGTTTCTCAATGTTTCTTGAATATTTTTCATTATTTCTTAATGTGTTTTGATATATCGGTGCCTCAGTGGCTCGGGGGTGCGGGTCCGTTTTCGGCGTTGTGGGTCTGGGGACACTATTGGATTCTCAAATTCCTGGGACCCAGTGGTGTCCTTGGCTCTGCTGCGTCGGGGATGGAGTCATGTCTTTGTGCTTCTGAGACACTGTATAACTGTTAATTGTAACAAATTTTTTGTTATTCTTATTATTGTCATAGTTTTGCTAGTCATTATAATAAGGTCTGTTCATTTAAATATTATTTAAATGTTTGCAATTTATCTATAACCTCTTTTTTATATATATTCTATTTCTTATTTATTTTCCCACTAAATGCTTATTTATACCTAGTGGGTACTTTTGTGGAATTTTTATTCTGTTTGTATCCCAAAGTTGATGAATGAATAAATAAATAAATAAAAGGCATTCGTCGTTGGGAAAGCAATTCAATTAAAATTTTTCATATTTTCTTTAGATAGGATTGCATATTATTATCTGTATTCTTTGGATCAAACAATAAATGGTACTATTTGAATTGTTGTATATTACTGATTGAATGATTAACTTTAAGTCTTTCCCTTCGAGGGTTTTTGTGTTTAAGTCGGAGATAAATATCGGGTGTCCCCTGACCCCCAAGTTTTTAATTCAATACATCGATCGCATCGCGAAAGCTCGAGAGAGATTTTCTATAAAAGTGATCTCTAAGCACAAGATCCTCTACAGTGTTAGAAATATAAGCTAAAATGTATCATCAGAGAAACCAAATTGAGGGGGGAAGGCACTTAGCAATCTACGCTTCTACCTTTCTCGTCTATCAAGTATCTCTTAAACATAACCCAACTGGGTGTGGAAACAACCACACACAATCGAGGGGGAACGCGACTGGCACCCATAAAAAATAAATTAATGTCGCATTCATCAGATTCAGTGTGTAAAGTTCTTCTACACTGCCAAGTTTGATTGTTATGTGTATCTTGATATTTCTATTGTAATACGAGTTGTATGATTATGTGCCTTTCTGGAAATCGTTCTGGGTACAAGCAATAACCTGTAAATGCATTTTGCATTGCTTCACCAAATCACCATAAATTAAAAGTACGTCCATCAACTCCGCATTGTTGTATATATGTGTTATTTTGGAAATAGTTTGAAAGTTTGAGGTTACCACTAAAATAATGATATAGAATTACACTGACCTAACACAAGTTGATTTTAAAGTGGCGTCTCTACTTAATGTTTTTAGGACATAATCTACATCGACCTGCACATTTTCAATTTCGTGCAGGTATAATAAAACTTATAACTAATGTTCAAAGAATTATGAATATAAATATTAAATTTGAAATGGTAATAACGAATTCATTTCTGCACAACCATAAAAAAGTGCATTAAAATCTAAATTATTGCTAATTTGAGCACTATAAGAACTAACAACCTTTTTATTGTTATTAATTTTGCATAAAACCCATTAAAAATATTATAATTTTCTGGCAAAAGTAATAAAGAGGAGATAAAATCGGGTCAGTTTAATGCATGATATCTTGCTTAGTACTTTACGCGTGTTGTGGGTTATTATAAATTTATACCTCGTTAAATTGCATATATGCTATAATACAGTTCAGAAATTACATAAAATTAACTTTTATTGATAAACACCACATTGCTAACTATTTTACGATTAAAATAATCAATAAAATTTTTCAAAGTGGATCGTAAATTGTTAATCGGTCGTTGCCTGATTATGAAAAACACAGAGTTAACATCAATTAAATAATGATGCGATATTATAACATTGGATCAAATGTAGTCATTATATACATATTATTGTATTGGTGTCTTTTCTGTACATATCAAATTCCAACTTATTTTCACACTAATTTTTAAAATTTATATCGAATACACGTCAGTGATATCTTAACCATATCCCAGGGAATCACTCGAATTATTCTTTTTTCTACTCCTATACTTTAATTCGTTTATTTTATTATGACTGGTCGTGTATGCAACTCACATTTAATGGCTTTTAAGACACTCGCATTCATTATTCTCATACTCGTGTCTTAATAACCATCATTAAATGGTCGTTACATAATATACTATTATCTTTACTTCGAAACTGTTCATGAAAAGACTAGTAATGAAAGGTCACAAAGAATTTCCTATCGCAGTCGGTGATCCGATTGCAAACATAAAGGGGCGCATCGATTTTTCTGGTTCATGTATCTTTGGTAAATAGTATAACCTAGGTATTGGTACATATGTTAGATACACGCAGTTAATTTGTTATGCCTGGTACAATAAGGTTCTTACAATTTTTAAATGTATTGTTCACTTCAGTGATCATTTTTGGTAATAGATTTATACACTTTTTTATAAGGACCATCACATAGGTCTACAAAAAAAAGTCTTGTCCCAAGGTTTTTAACTAACTTTTCTGAATTTTGATGCGCTGAAGCAATTTTGGACAAAATAAATTTTTCTATCACATCGGCTTTCACCTACCATCCCTTCAAAAGGTCTGAAATCGAATCTGAAGTCAGAATTGTCAGATTCGCTCGTTTTTCACCTGTAACCCCAAAAGACATCCCCTAAAACAAAAAAAGAAGGCCCAAATCAGTGTTTCCTTACCAAATACGTAAGGATACACTGCCACTGGTATGGTCCTCCGGACAGACTATTTTTGGGATGGGTGTTTTTTGGGGGTTGGGGGTGAAAAACTAACCAATCTGACAATTCTGACTTCGGATTCGGTTTCAGCGGGTCCAAATACATAAGGATACAATGGTCTGGTCCGCAGGACAGACCGACCACTTTTTTTTGGGGTTGGGGGTGAAAAACTAGCGAATCTGACAATTCTGGCTTCGGATTCGGTTTCAGAGGGTCAAAATACATAAGGATACACTAGTATGGTCCGCAGGCCAGACCACTTTTTTGGGGAGGTGTTTTTTTGGAGTTGGGGGTGAAAAGAGAAGCAATCTGACAATTCGGATTCGGTTTCAATAGGTCCAAATACATAAAGTTACACTGATGTGGTTTGCAGGCCAGACCACTTTTTTTTGTGTGGCTGGGTTATTAAACATTTTTATCTGATTATAATATACCTATTGCGATATCTTTAGGAATTCTAGTAAAACGTTTGATGCATGGGTAAAAACACCTCACTGGTCTATAATTCTATAATAATTTATTTTTTATGGTACTACTACTACTACTACTACTACTATTTAATATTTAAACGCACATATACGTGTTTCGCGTTGTTATTAAATAAGCGTTCCTGTTAAATCAAAGTATCCTACACGTATAGGTCTGCCAAAAGTCTCATCTACCTGCACACTTTTAATTTATTTCAATGTATATTTTAAACACATTGTTATAACAAAAAGGTATATTAAATCGAGAATGGGCACTAAAACAACGCTCATAAAAGTTTTTACGTTTATTTTTATGTTTAGAAATTTAAGAATGACAATTTAAAAGCCATAAAATTAAACACTAACTTTGATGTGTATTGAGATAAATGAAGGGAAGGAAGCTCTCATACTGTGTTCAACCCAAAATATGTCATTTTATAGCTCTTCTTCTGTCATTTATTTTTCAATTTTAATAATCTGGATTTTTATATCACTTACTCGAAAGCTCGTTAAATTTATCGCATCACAAAGGAAAGAAATGTGTTGCTGTTAAATGTACAAGTTTACTATGTTTTATTCTGTTTGTAAATTATGTATTTTGTTGGATAATAAATTGAATTGAGTTCTTATAAAGAAGTGTTCTTATCAATAATCTGTTTAATTGAACGCTATAAAATTTTAATTACCCGCATTATATAGCAAATAAATCTAAGGTCTATAAGATGTATTACAGAGTGTTCACTGAAATAGACAAATACTGGTCGTTATAATTAAAGACTATCAATTTACAGAAGTTGTATAGAACCTATTCTTCTCAAAATTCATTTTCAGCTCCAGTGTTTTGTTTTTGTTTTTAGCTGAAAAGGATGCATCCTTTGAAGTTGATGCTACCTCTTTTCAGGGGTAGCATCCACCCTCGATAAATTAGCAAACCCCCGCATAATATAGAAACTTTTCTTTGATGTATCTAGTATTTATTAAGTTGCCAAAAAATGAACGAAATCTAATACATATGACGTTATTCCGAAGTTAAAACCTCTAGTTACTGTACTATTAGTACATGTCTGCGAATGTGGAACATGACAGGTGCATATTCAAAAGTTAACAAATTAAGTCATACGAATATTAAAATAATGATATTTGCCACACTAGTTTAGTGAGGACAACAATGATACTGAAATATGAATTCGTCTTTATTATTAGATGGTTCTCTATATGCCTGAAGTTTGGTAGATAGGATTCCGTGCAGTTGTTAATATTTAATTACCCTACAATTAAAAGATCTTCCTCAAAACATTTTTATATCTTTTTACGCTTAAGTCAATTATATGTTTCGAATGATTTCGTCCAAGCTGCGTCTGCCTATCACAAGGAACATCTGTGGATCTCGCTACAAGCTACAAGCTTATGGGAACCCTATACTTATAATCTGATGATTATTAGTATTACAAACAGTCCGAGATTCGACAGAACAAATCTAAATGGTAGTGGTAGTTAAAATATATATCCGCAAATTATAAGGTAAAGAGTGTCAGATACCTTACTGTATAATGGATGGACTTTGATGGAGAGGTAGTTAAGAGTTATGGTTATCTCAACGTCAGATCTACAAAGGGTATGCCACAAAATATTTCACTGACAAAAACATGGTCATATGAAAGAATCTAAAGTAACGACACACCTGGTTATACTGAGTGTATTGGATAAAGTTTCAGATATAGTATGATTTAAAATATGTTACAGATATAATATATAATGTGTCTACTAGGAAGTTCCTTAGCTATACCAGATGATATTCTTTCTTCCAATTTTTCAAATAGCATTCCCAACGTAATTCAAATTCTTTATAAAATAAGTTATACAAAATTTCACAGAGGTTCAGTTTCAAGTTCACGATATCCTGTTAATTCCACAGTCTCATCACCTCATGTATTTTAAATCTGCATAATTTTTGTATATTTTATTTGCCCAATACAAAATTTTTTTTAGGGTACGAACGTAATGGAGTGACAAGGCTTCAGATCCAAACGTATTTTGTATTTACATGTCAAGGGCTGTGTCATTATATTTCATTTTACAATCATAATTGAGTTAAGACAGTACATACCTCGCGGGGATGTGAAGCGTCCCAACCTGCCGATGTTAGGAAAGGGAGGAATTCGATAGTCGCTGGAGTTTTATATAGATTAATCGCACTCCTGAACGATTATGCTAATTATTTTTGTTTACTACAGCCATTTTGAATAATTAAAAATATAAAGATGGTGTTCAATGCGGTTAGAGTGTTAGGCTTTAAGAAATGCAGGAAAAAATATGGGAAAAGCCTGCTCTACAACACTTCTGTTAAGAGTAGTAAAAACATTGGGATGTTAGTATGTCAAAGATCTGTACATGGATTAGCAAAAAATGTTGAAGTGAATATATTAAAAAGGACAATGTTGTGTGAGATTTAGTTGCGCTGAGTTCTTCAGGGGGAAATTCGGGGGAGGGGGATGTTGGTGGGGGTGGTTAGGAAGCCAGACGTTTTGGAGTTAGAACATATTTAATTATTTTAGCCTCCTAGTTGGGACAAAAAGCTAGATTTCGAATCCAAGTCCGTGTCAGTCAGCTTCAGTCCGTCGTAGTTACTGGTCCTTTAGTCGCTTGTTAATTGGTTCAACTTCATCTCAGAGAAGTAAACTGAAGTTCTAATATTCGGCAAAAGACTCGGATACCGACGCATACTGAACAACATAGTACACAAATGCAGCCTGTATACTCTCAATAAAGAGGTATTCAAAAAGATTTGAAGAGAAGGTCGCACAGGAAAAAAGAAGAGGAGAACTTTTGCATTAAGCAAAAGTTTATTCAGATTCAGATACACTGATTTTTTTTATTTCTCAACAGAAAAACTTAGTACATATGCCAAGCAACTTAAATTTGAGAAAATCAATTAGTCGATTGGAAACGATAGAGAAAAGAAGAAGGCATACTATCAAAGAGATGAAACATACAGCACAGAAGAAATCACAATTGGTAGACCTGTTAAATAAGATTAGAAATAGTACACCCAATTACAGTTGTAAACAATGTGAGACGATAATAAAAACACCAAGAAAGAAGAACACAGACAATATCTACTTCAAACCGCCTATGACTACCGACATCAGTTGCCCGTCTGCAACAAAAATACTTTGTCAAATGAATTTTGTACAATTGCACATCCGATGTGTATGTGCTCTATTTTCGGCCAACCAGCTAACACTGGTGGATAAAAGTCTCTTTACTTGCTTAATTCTGCAATAAATTGATTGTGATTATAGTTTTTGAAGAGAAGATGCTATTCTAAAAATAGGTACCATTTTTAGATTGCTTTGAACTTTTATTAAGTGCTAAAATTGCAATTGAAAATTGAAATACATCTCCGTCAGTTGGTCTGTACATAGGTATGCACGTATTAGAAAGGAATTAGTTGGGTCAAATACAAATAAGAAAGGAAAACCGTGTCATATATCCTAAAAAAGAAACAACCAAGCAGCTACGGATACGTGTTTCGGAATTATTGTTCCTCATCAGCGTAGCGTGGCATCAAAAAAGGATCTGGAAAAGACAGATAGGAACAACAATTGAAAAGGTCGAAAGTACAGTACACAGTACTCTTATTTATTCATATTCATATCTAGATGGGTCTAATTTTAGACCTCGACTGACAAACGGCACGTAAAGCCCTCTATGGACTGCTCATTTCAACCTGACGAGTTAAATGAAGTATAAAGGAATTAGTAGGGTCAAATACAAATAAGAAAGGAAAATCGGTTAACGGACACGTGTTTCGGAATTATTGTTCCACACCAGCGTAGCGTAGCATCAAAAAAAGGATCTGAAAAAGACAGATAGGAACAACAATTGAAAACTATGAAAGTATAGTACACAATACTCCTATTTATGCGTTAATATCTAGATTGGTCTAATTTTAGATCTTGACCGACAGTCGGCGCGTAGAGCCCCATGTGGACTGCTTATTTCAACCTGGCGAGTTAAATAAAATAGAAAGGTATTAGTAGAATCAAATACAAATAAGGAAAAGCTACACGTGTCCGTAGCTGCTTGATTGTTTCTTCTTTAGGACATATGGTGAGATTTTCCTTTCTTATTTGTATGTACGTATGTATGAAAGGAAACACTCTACAGGACATAATTCTTAACGGACCCACTTGAATATTTTTTATCGAGTTATCACTATATACTTGTTAACAAAATTTGTTAATATGAAGGTCAAATAATAAGTGTAGAAAATGTTCTTTTTTTCTAAGGCCATGTCGAAAATTTGAATTCTCAAATGTAACATGCGGGAAACATTTTTATCTTTTGGAATAAATACCAAAAAATTGCAATGAGTGATTATTGGCCCGTACAGCAATTAATTGCCATTAGATTTCCACGTTCTTTGAGATCCCTTTATCATTAAGTAAGTTTTGCATATATTCCCTCCTCAATTTCCAAAAGTGCCACTCCTTCACGGTTGGTAATTTATAAACTTAAAAAACTAAAGTAAAAATCATGCTATTCGCCGATTTGTTTAACTTTTTACTATCGTGAAAAAATCACCCTTCTAGATTTCTCCGGATTTTCACGTTTCAGAGTGCCTAGATTACCAAAATTAAAGCCATTTCATTCCATCAGTCTGTTGGCGCTATATCTACAGAATCACTTGACGGAGAAGGATAATGGTAGGTAGTTGACGCTCCTGCCAACGAAGAACTGAGATACAGTTCCGTTGAGAAATATACATGGTGGACTTCATAAAGTATATAATTAAGGAAAAAAATATGATGAAAACAGTAACATTTGGCATGTAGTTAACACAACTGTCAAGGAAGAAAAATACGAAAAAACAATATACAGGGTGGTCACCTTAAAAAGAAATTAAAGAATGTGATGAAGCACGATAATATTTCGCAAGCAGTTAACACAACTGTCAAAGAAGAAAATTATGAAAAAAATACAGGGTAGGGTGGTCACCAAAAAAAAAAAAAAAATTAAAACGCGATAATAATCGCATAACCTAAGTACCATATTACACTAGCAACATGAGCACAGACACCAAGAGTTCTTGCACCCACTTTACAGGTACAAAAGGTACCAGTCATAGGATCAAGCTGGGCATCATCAATTGGAGGACGCAAATATGATATAAAAAGAATATGTTTTACAGCTTGAGTAAATCTAGAAATATTTTTGCTCTTAACAATCCAGGTTCAAACTGTTGGAAAAGTTGGGAAATAAATTCGTAATATTAGGTTATGCGAGACACCAGCAATCAGTGAAATACCCATCATATGGTTTATTAACTTATGTAGATGCTGCAAATAGGGCTGAAGGGCCTCAAATAATACCGTAATAATTATTATTTTGTTCCAAAGTTGTTGTTTTGGACCATAGTTTTTTCAAAATGAAACGTTTTAGAGGACAACCGGCACGAAACCTAACTAATTGATAGTTAATGTTCTTGTTATAAATACTAGGTTAGTCTGCATATTTATTATTTTAAAATGCTTACTTTTAAGAAAATAACATATAATCATAGGGGTAGTTCGGAATTTCCATTAATTTTTATCATTGTGGGTGGTCCACTGGAAAAGTGATCTACACCCCCTCCCCCAAAGAACACGCCACTGTCTAAAATAATATATACACATTTTTTTAACACAAAATAATAATAGGCGTGTTTTGTCGGAAAAATATGACGCTAATTGAATTTAGAATATGGGATCTCAAAACTGATAATTCATACTTTGAACTGAATTTTTTATATCACTCTGTATAGCTAGGTCGGTCCAATTAAACAAAATGCACTCTTTTGAAAGCCCCAACAACATACTAAAATTTCAAGAAATTCTATCAGTGTTTGAAAACCCCTTAGAGGTATGAGATGTCCTTTATTACAAAGAGAAAGTAGACATTATGCATATTATTTTTTTTGTAATTTAAAGAGCTAATTAAATAACAGGTTGTCCCACAGGAGTTCGATTAAAAAAAAGTTTTCGTTGAAAAACTAATATCATTGAACTTAATAAAGAATAAATCGTGTTTAATGTTAATATCTGAAGAGATAATATTTTAAAGGTGCTTGCAGATCGATTTTTAACAATTTTGGCAAAAACGCGGCCTTCTATGATTCAAATTAAAAATGAAAAATCTATATATTTTTTAAATCAAAACAATATTTGAGGATCAAATCATATGTATTTTGGTCAGCGGGATCCAAATATGTAAAAATATATAGGTTGTCCTATTTAAAAATTTGATTTTCATGTCAATTACATCGAAACCGGAAGTTGGCCATTTTGGTTCTTTACATCATATAATTGAAAATTTCATCCCATATCGCTACACCACATTGGAAAAAAATCCTTTAGCTCATTCAAAAGTTACAAGAGTGTCCCTATCGGCTGAGCTACCCGGTGTTCTACTTTACTTTTCACATATAACATTGTATCTTCTGCAAACAATTTGAGGTTATATTTCTTATAACAATTACAAATATCGTTAATATATAATAGAAAGAGTATAGGAGCAAGTACCGACCCCTGAGGCATTCCATGTTTTATAGGCAATTCTTTTGAATAACTGTCATTAAATTTAATAATTTGTTTCCTATTTTCCAGGTATGATGTCTTGTAAACCACTTTCTCGTCAATTTCATATTTCTTTAGTTTCAATTCCAGTACATCTTTATTAGAACAATATAAAATATGTTATATTGTAAACGTACATTATATTATAAAAATTCTGTCTTCTTCTTTTCTCTTCTCGTTACATATTAGACTTGCAATAAAAAAAATTATATACAAAAAATGTAGGAAAGTTTGTTTTCTTCAACTTTGGCTGGAATATTTTTTGCGTAGGATCGAGTGTTGTCGAATTATTTTGAAAAAATCAATTTTTTGCACCTTTCAATCAAGTGAGCGGCTCGCGCCTCCCCCCTCAAGATCTAAAACTTGCATTTTTCATCAGGGTCTCGACTTAAACAACATATATCACAACCATTACTACTCCAGCTTTTGCATGGCAAAATCCTCTACTAATTGGACTATAATATGATTAAATAATAAAATTTTGAAAACATTTCTATCAATAATTGAGAGGCCAATAGTAAGTGTTAAATTTGGGACTCACTATACATATTGTATATAATTACTATATTTCTGCTCTAGGTGTATTAGATATACTGTAATTTTCATTAAATCTCTTTAGCAGTTCCTTAGAATAACCGGAGTTAGAAATAATCAATCATTCAATAGGTCAGTATTTAGTAAAATTTCGGTTTTGTAGTTTTGGACGTTTACATTACTTTTCTCAATTTAGTGATGAAAAATAGAACAGTTGAGGGTATACATAGAGTGGTTTTGTTTATGTATTTACATCTGATAAATGAAGAATTAAAATGCGAAATTGATAGTCTAAAAGAATTATATTTTGTTAAAGTTAAATGATTATCTACAAATTCTACGAGATAAGTTTCTAACATATATAAACAAATTAGGGCACATATACCTACATATGTTATTTTTTCTAATTATAAAATGAATATTACGGCACGTTCTACTAAAGTTATTCACAAATCGCTTAACAGGTTAGGTAAGATTATGTTTTTAGTCCGACCTAGAAAATTATTCCTGTTGGGAGAGTTGAGACAGCAACTGCATCATTTCATCACGCCTTGTCAGATAATCTAAAAATAAAAAATCTAAATCGAATTCATGTTTGACTGAAAGTTACTGAAAGTAAACTTCAACGGGATTTTCTTTGTGGGTATAAAATTAAACAAAGTTAAACTTATATAATACTGATAGCACTTGTGATTCAGAAAGACACATTTCAAGATAAAAATTAATGAAAGATGATGGAAACACTTGTAATCTTTTTGGGTGATTGCTTGAGTGCCAAAGACACTAATCCATACAACCGATGTTGGCTGACAGTTGAACATATTAACAACTTATATAATATGGAATTACTTTTGATTTTGTACACACTAGATACTTAGATAAAATTTTATAATCAGTTAAGGAATCTACTAAATATGTCGGATATAAAATCTGGCTTGTTTTATTACGTGTAAGATATTTTTTTAACGTATAATCTTGAAATAAATTGATTTGATCAGTCTGTAAGCTTATTTTATAGATGGTTAACTATTTAAGACAAAATCTTAAAGTCTGACTGTGCCTCAACTTAAATTCTTTATATCGGAGATCTCGGAAATAGTAAATTATAGAAAGGTGTTTTAAAACTGATAAAAGTACACGGATCCATTTAAAAACGTTTCTCTAAACACACCCGGGAATATTTTTTAACTGTGATACGGGGCATTCAATTTTTTAATTTTAATAGATGGCGATCTTTTGTAAAAAAAATTGAGTTTTTGGACGACGACATAGATATAATGTAGGAAAATAAGGTGTACCTACTGCACGGAAGTGTGTCGTCAGTTTCGAAGAATTTCCACCATTATCGCATTTTTCTGAAGCAAGAAGCCGGCTATTCTTTTAGTGGTTACTCTAAAAAAAAATTAAATAATCGGAAAACAATATTTGGAATATGGTTGACACTGTTGAGAATATCTGATGAAAAGAAATATACAAAATGGTCACTGAAAAGAAAAAAAAACCGCTGCCCAAGGAATCACTACTTCCACATCCAGATTTTATCCAAGTCTCTCACAACGAAAAAAATGTTGATACTATATTTGCACTCCACTCCACTATATGGAAATAATTGTTCATGTAATAACATAATATTGGAAATCGCCTACTCCAAAAACCTATAAAACGATATGCCACATCGGGTGTGGGGGTGGATGAAGTAAAAAAAATTGAGGCCTTTGGTTCTTGTATACATACTAAATCACAACTTTATTTTTTTCACCCCCTTTGATTAATAATGGGGTGGGGGTGACAATGGGGGTGGCTAATGCCAAAACAAAATTTTGAGACCTTAGCTTGTCTTATATATAGTAAATACTAATTTTATGGACTCATACTTGCATTATTTACCTATTTACCCATTTACCCTAACGGAACAAGATCAAAATATAATCAATTTCCAGATCTCCTTTTAAACTATATACGTGTACCAAATTTCAAGTCAATATCTTAAACTGTTCCAGAGTAATCCTGCGCACAAAAAAGTTACAGACACACCGACAGACCGAATTTTTATTTTTATTTTTATTTTTATTTTTGAACAATAAAAATTTTCAAAATTTTTTTGTTTACGTTACTATACTTAGACTGGATGTGGAAGTAATAATTAATAGGTTTAGTGCTTACTAGGACCTGGATGTTCAATGACGTTTTTAATGTGTTAATGAGATGGTAGCAGTGTAGACGCGGTTGTGTGAAAAACAACATGGATTGGTGCTGCTCCTGAGTTCAAGTCTCGGCTGCGGCAGATGGCAATGTCACGGGGAAGGGTTGTTGCATAATTGTCTCTATAATTATCTCTCTCCAATAAGAATGGAAGTACTGTTATGTTGTGCATATTAGAGGAGGGATTAAATCAACAGTTTCTTGTTCAAAACGTAAACGTGGATAAATATTCGAACCAAATTATGACACTAATTGTTTTAATTTTCTTCAACCAAAAGAGTGATTATATAATAATTCTTTATTTCTAATTGGCATACACCCAATTACAAGAAGCATTTGAAAACAGATACAAAAATATCTTAAAAAGCATTGATACAAGGAAACAAATTTTCTTACACTTATAAAGTCGTAGAATAACGTGATGAAGAGATATTGACAAAAATCAGCGCCCTGTCACTATTGGTGGTAAAAATAGGGTGAAGGTGAAGTACACACTTGAGTGGTGGGAACTCTTTAGATATTTAATGTTACGCCCATAAACAATCGATCCTGAAAATATATTTTTTTCTTTCTTGTCAATATTTTTTTCTCAAAATGGACACTAGAAATTTGTTAGCGGCAATTGGAGAATATAAGGAGACACTAACTGTGGAGTTCTTAGATAATGAAGAATGTATTTCTATTAAAAAAAGTAGGTATTATTTTAATGCATTTAAATATTTGCAGTATAAATACAAACTTTGAGGAATTACTCACACTACTTGAATCTTTAGGTACAAAAAATATTGATATTATAATTTTATCAGAATGTTAGCAACAAAAATACATTGACAGATTTAATATACCCTATTTTAATTTATTTTATAATAATGCAACATATAATCAGAACGATGGCTTAACAATATATGTAAATAACAAAATTCCATGTACAACTAAGCATTTCACAATACATAATGTCACTTTTTCAAGAACACTTTTTCACTAAAAAAAAGTTAATTTTGGTATAACTGGTTTATGTCTTCTACAGATAAGTTGCAATTTCTTAGCGATTTCAAAGAATTCATAGAGAATAATTTCTCCCAAATGTTGGAAATAATTGTAGGGGATATAAACATCAATATTATTAAGAAAGATGATATATCTAATAACTATCTTAATATTCTTGCCTCTCTAGGTTTTATATGCTGCATGAATAACCCCACTAGATTTGGTAAAACATCAGCAACCTTGTCTTGATCATATATTTATAAAAGGAATAGAACATAATAATATTAATAATATTTCATCTGCAATTTACCACATAACTATAACTGATCATTTTACTACACTATTAAAAATTGAAATTAAAGATAAAATTGAAAAAACTAATGTACGTAACAAACAATTTAACAAAAAAGAAATAGACTATGATAAATTAAAAAAAAAAAATAGAGACTGAAACGTGGGAGGATATCTATAAAACTAACAAAACAGAAGATTTGACAGACTAATTTATAAAAACATTAACAATGCATATAGAGAATTCTAGTAAAATTAAAAAAATAAGTAATAAATCAAACAAATTAAAGCCATGGATCACTATAGGGTTGATAAAAATCTATAAATAAGAGAAATAAACTAAAAAAAGAATAGTGTAAAAACAAAAATGATATTAAGTTATAAAATAGATATAAAAAATATAGAAATTTAACTGACACATTATTAAAATAAAACTAAATTTGATTATTATTTAAAAAAAGTTGGAGAAGCAGGTAAGAATATTAAAAAAATCTGAGAAATAGTTAAGGACATAGGAAATACAAATGGAAAAAGAAGGCAGATCAGTATTATAAATGGCGATGGTACTATACTCAAAGAACATAAAAAAATAGCAGATGCAGCAAACGAATTTTATGCAAATATTGGTGCCCAAATGGCAAGTAAAATAAACTGAAATAAATTAAAAATTAATATAAAAACTCAAGAAAATAGTACTTCAATGTTTCTAAGAAAAGTTTCAACAAATGAAATAACGCTTAATATTGCCGAACTTAAAAGCAACTGCTCTTCAGGAAAAGATGGGATCAACAAATGTACTCAAATATATACATAAGTATATTATTACTTCCCTTGCTTACATTATAAATAATATTTTCACTACAGGAATTGTTCCAAAAGCTTTTAAAGAAAGTATTGTTATATCAGTATACAAAGATGGCGATCCTCCTGAAATTGCTAGTTATAGACCGATTTCTCTCTTTTCTAACAGTAAACATATTTAAAAAATGCTTAAAATATAGATTACTTGAATATCTAGAAAAATTTGATCTACTGCCACCAAATCAGTATGGTTTTAGAAATAATAGAAATACAGAATTAGCAATTTACGGCCTTGTAAATAGTATAAATCAATCTTTAGATAGAAGTGAGAAATGCTTAGCTGTATTTATAGACTTGGCCAAGGCCTTTGATACCGTTTCTCATAAACTATTATTAAATAGGATAGAACAAATGGGAATAAGAATTAAGGATTAAGGATTATTGGAAATTTTAAAAAGATATCTGGAAGACAGAACACAATACGTAAAAATTAATGACATCTTGAGTGAACCAAAAATTCTACAAACGGGTGTACCACAGGGCACGGTGCTTGGTCTAATGTTGTTTCTAATATACATCGATGAAATAACTAGAATAAATATAAACAGCAAAATTATATCGTATGCAGATGATAGAGTCTTACTATTCACAGCAAGTACTTGGGATGAAATACATACATTAGCATCCATTGGACTAAGCACCCTGAACTGTTGGTTAAATAATAGCTTATTAACACTTAATACAAAAAAAACTAAATTCATGACGTTTTCCATCTCAAGCTCCTACCAGTGCAATAAAAAAGAATTAATCATACATACCGCTGAATGTTTTGCGAATGATATATATATAACTGCATCTGTACTCAAACCATCAATACCACTGAAAATATAAAATATCTCGGTACTGTATTCGATAGGAGCTTGAAATTGAAAGCGCATATAGAATACCATAATGCTAGAGTTAGAAAATATATATATTTGTTCTATCAACTTAGAAAATATCTCAGTACATCTGTATTGAAGATGGTATACAGGGCCTTGGTTGAATCAGTAATGCAGTACGGAATAGTGGTTTGGGGTGGTCTATATGATAATACATTAAATAGATTAACTATAAGTCAAAATACAGTTTTAAAAATAATATATAGAAAAAACAAAAGGTACTCCACTAGTCAGTTATACCAAGATTCTGAAACTTTATATGTTTGTTTATTATATGTTAAATCATCCATAATTTTTGCTCATAAACCGAAAATCAAATTTCGTGAAATTTCTCACACATATAATAATACACGAAATAATGCATACAAAAACTTAGTAACACAAAAAATTTTTAAAAGGCAATCTCAAAGATTTATCAATTTTTTTGGACCTAAATTTTACAATATTTTGTCTCTTACAATTAAAGAAATTACTAAAAAAAATTTTTATAAAGACCGTGACCGATTTTATATTAAAAAACACAAATCTCTTTTCTACCCTCATCTAATTTTATGTACTCTCCAATTGCCGTTGATCATTTCGCCTTTTTTAATTTATTTTGTTGTAATAGGTATAACCTACAAATTTTAGTATTATATAAATATGGGCGGTATGGTCTTTTTAATTATTTTTTTTTTCATGTTTTTTTCATTAAATATCTTTTATAATTTGCGTGTATATTTTATCATGATTTGATTGATTGATTGATTTACCAGCGTGCGGTAGGCATTGCTGCCAGTCCCAGAGTTATACATCTGGGCCTGCTACGTCCACGCTGGGTTGAACTAAGGTCATGCTTGTTGCCAGCAGCAAGTGCCGCATGGCGCATGGTAAAGGAATATGGGATGGGAGGTGTAGGTATTTGTGAGATGCGTTACCGCATTGTGTCGTGAGGGAGCGTTTAAGCTTCCTTTTTTGTGTTTTTGGTTCTGTGTATCTGCCTCTTCTGAATCTTCGTGTGAAATATGTGTTGTGTCTTGATATGGAGTGTTTATTACTGTTTATGCTCCTCTTTGTGTTTCTGCTTCTTCGAATCTTCTTTTTCTGAGTTTTCTGATTCCTCGATTTCAGATGCTGAGTTGGGTTTGGGTCATGCTTGTTTCCAGCAGCGAGAGCCATATGACGTATGGTTTTTTGTTTTTTTTTTTATTTATTCCTTCGCTTTTCTTCCCCAATTTGTTTATGATTCTCTCGATTGTTGTTTTCCACCTGTAACATGGTCTTCCTATTATTAGTTTGCTGCTATTCAGTGTTAGCGTTTTCTTCAGTAGGTTTTTTGCTGTCCTTTTTGCTTTAACCTTCTTGATCCTTTCCCTTATCTCTTTGCTTACCAGGATATGGTCTATTTGTGTGATTGAGCTTCCATTACTCTAGGTCAATGCGTGTTTGACTTTTGCTCCATGTATTTATTATTGTTAAGTCAAATATGTGTGCTAGGTTTTTCAGCGGGTTTCCATTTTCGTTAGGCCATATGTGGAGTATATGTGCATTGAAATCTCCAGGTATATGATTTCACTGCACTATGTATATATGTATATAAACTATGATTTACTGCGTTAGAGGGAAGCACTGTGGAAAGTTTTGGTTTGTGTACCTAATTAAACACTAACTAATTCATATTTCTTATCAAGCTGACAATATTCCGAGGTATAAATTACTTTACAAACACTTTCACTTATACAAACTTAAATATAATTTCTATACGTTGTCACTTTGTATTTAACTTTTACAAGCTTTTATGGCAGAACACTATAAGTCATCTCCCTGCCTCCCACGATATGATCTATTTATTGAGTTGAGTTTCCGCTGCTCTAGGTATCAAGATTGCTCTTTTCTGTGTGTATTTTCTTGGAAACCATTTTCCTGAGAGAAACCTGTATCACGCATACCTACATTGAGGTGCCATAAGGATTCAGTTTGGACGCTACACACCGACAGTGCCCCATTGATTATTTCTGGACTAATCCAAATTAAACTCGTTTGAATATTTTTAGCAATTATGAGAACCTCACCTGAAAGATAGGTATACTTTAAGAGTATTGCGCCACTGATCATTACGTGTTCAATTTTGATTAAATTTGTTTGAATATTTTTAGTAATTATGAAAAACATACTTGAAGGTTCACACAGGAAATCTGTATAATCACACTTTAATAGCGATGCATTACTGATTTTCGGGTTATTATTATCACCATTTTTATCATGCGTAATTCTCTTGATTGGCTAAAAGAAATTCGGTTTTGGCTATTAATTATTATTTGTATTATTGACCTAGTAGGATGCCCCTGGTTTACTAAATACTATTTAAAATATTTTAGTTTTGAGTTAATAAATTAGGTTAATAGAGATTAAGTTGATAAAGTTATTAAAGTAATTAAATTTAATAAAATAAAATAAATTAGTTTATAGCTTAGCTTTCTGTGGCTTCTGGTGTGGTGATTGTTGGTTTTTATTCCCTCTTCTTTTTGGGCTTAGCACACTTAAAAAACTTTCCACTGCACACACTTTATTATTTATTTATTTACACTTTTACATTTAATATGTCTGTCTTGCTTTGCTTTATAAACACGTGTTGTTCACTTTTGACACTGAATATTTATTGCTTTCTTTACGCAATAAAGTACTTTTAGGTACCTATATAGATAGATCTATTTAGGTCGACCGTCAACTAAGGCACAGCTTTACAGTTTATTTTTTGGTACTATTTAAAAAACACTAATAGTAATTTTCAATATATTAATTGTTTTTCCTATTATGACATGTCACGTTAAGCAAAATTTCTTGGCTCACCGGTGGCTTAAATTTGTTTAAGTTTACCGTGGTTTTAACTGACTTTTAGCACTTATTTCGGGAGCGTCTTACGATGATGCGTCTATACACGCCGTTTGTCAACTTTCGAATCCGCGTGTATATTTTATCATGATTTAAACCTAAATTCTTCCAATCAGAATTAGCTACAATATGATTTAATATGCTGCTATTTTATCAAAATTAAAATCACTAACGTGGGATATTTTATTAAAATTATTACACTTTGCATAAATTGGAAATTTTACCATGATGTTTGTCCTCTAGTTACCACAATAAAAGATTGTAACACATCGGGTGCGAGTCTAGGTGCACGGAAATTGATTTTATGCAACAAGTAATTACAGTCAATATTGTTATGAATTATATCGAATAAATATTTAATGGAAATTAACACACAGGCTTTAATGATACTATGATACTATGTTAAAGCGATTCATCAAAACAGATTTACCTCTTGGTGTGTAAACACTATCTTCCTTGAAAAACAGATACTCTAAGAATTTTCTGTGGATAGATTCAATATTATTTATATTAGATATAATCGAGAGTACCATAAAATTGCACCATATTGGAATTTGGAAGAATTGTTAAAAATCCGAAGACAACGGAATTTCAACATTGATATAGCATTCTTTTTTATCAGGCTTGAACTCAATTGGGCCCGTGTGAGATTAGGTAATTATGAGACAGGTAATAGTCTAGGAAATAGCTACATATATGGGGCCTGGGATATAACCTGTTGGCATTGCTGTTATATTTTAGCAAATATTTTTCTGAGTATTTTATCTTGTGTGAGTCAGACTTCTGCCTTGACAGTTTTGGCGCTAGCCACCCCCCAAAATATTCAATTGTGGAACAGAGTATAACCCTTTGGGGCTTGGTGTTAGTTGAAGAGGGTCTCTTGGCGATCAACATTCGATATATGCCAAAATTTTTTCTCCGTGCAATTGGCAGTACTGGCGACATCAATTACGGCCATAATTGGAACGTAGTATAACCCTTTCTGACCAGGCGGAAAATTTTCGTTGTCAATGCTCATTGCTGGAAAACATTTTCTGCTTGACCTTTTTCTAGATTTTTTGGCCAAAAATATGACTTTTGTCCTAAAACGGGCCAAAACCGGTGCTTTCCAAAAAAAATGTTGGCACTTTCTCAGACTTGTAGATTTAGTACCAAAGGATAGTCTCTGTAAGTGCCAACATTTTTTTCTTAAAGGGTTATACTCTGTTCCACAATTGAATACTTTCGGGGGCGACTAGCGCCAAAACTGTCAGGGGGGGGGGGGGTCTGACTCACATAAGATAAAATACTCGAAAAATATTTGCCAAAATATAACAGCAATACCAACAGGTTATATCCCAGGCCCCATACATGTAGCTATCTCCTAGACTATAACATTTGTTTTGTGCTTTTATTAGTTTTTATTGTTATGTGTTATTTATTGATTATTTTTTATTTTGATAGCAATGGGCCATTCTGAAGCTTTAGCGTACCACTGTATATTAGTAAAAAAATAAATCAACTTAATATATGTTGATAAAATTCATAAATTAAGTAACGTGCATTTTTTAATGTCAAAATTTGGTTTACTAGGGCCTCCAGGTGATGTTCTGTGTAGATCTGATTAATCTCCCATTAATTAAAGCAAAAAAGTGGGCAACTATATAAATTTTCTCTTTATATTTAATTCTGATGTTTTATTAAATTAATCTTACGGTGCTTTATTTTCTTTCCAGTAAAATAACAAATGACAGTTAGCTACTGTTAGGCAATTATGATGACAGTACTGTCAATCTTGGTGATGAAATTCTAAAAGGCTGAGATTTTATTCTAAAAGTAAATAATGTTACAATAAAAATGTTTGGACTATCGATAGCATCTTTTATTGTTTTCTCAAAGCCTCATTGAATGAATGATGATATAGTGAACGATATCCTGACATGGGTAAGATAATCTGGGCAAGAGAAAGCAGGTACATGACGGATGACAGCAGATTGATTGGTAACGGTGACGTGACGGCCGAAACAAACGCTCATTGAGGGACCGCGATCGTAGCTCACTCCGTTTTATTTTCTATAGTTTTGGTGCTGAACCTGAATAACAAGTAATTGCCCTAAATTACAATGGGATTTTTCATTATCATTTAAGAGAAAATACTTTCTTTTACTACAATAATATTTATGATCTTTTTGTTAATCTAATACAATTCAATGAAGGGAATATTTTAAACAGTGTTTTGCAAATCTGTAGCAGCGTTAAATTGCAAAACGAAATGTAATTATTATATTATTATATTTGCCAGTTTATTTAAGTTTGTATACAACTGTTGAACATTCTATATCACTTTTTGCAGTTTTTTATAAATAAATAATTTTTTAAATTTATAATTCTAATAATTTTAATTTTAATGACGACAATTTGGCAAAACGCTTGTCAGCATATTATGCTGAATTTTTGTGTTTACAAAATCTTACCAACGATTGCCATTCTATTCTAAATAACTTTTAATCTTTTAAGAACTTTGTACGTATGTTTTTTTTACATGTAATCAATTACTACTTTGGATTGCCTCACTCGATTTCCACTAAACTCTAGGCTATGACTTTGCGGTACTTCCATTAGTATCATCAAGCTACATTTAGTACAAGGTGAAGAAAAATTGGAAACAAGGTTTTTTTATCGCAAATTTGATGCAAGGGCTACTGAAAATTAAACAGATTTATAATAATAATGTGTTTTTGCAACTATATGGTATTATTGCTCGGCGGTAGTCCCATTGTAGTATTTTCATCAAGCTTCGACCAGTATACAGTGGGCGAGACTCCGAAAAACTATACACAGTTAGTCGAAATTGCATTAAAATTGATAGTTATGGATTTGAAACTTTGCAGAATTACAGTATACGTACTTAGGTTTCTGAAATTATTACCAGTTAGAAAAATGATTTCTGTATTAGATTTAGATAAGGCCGAATTAGTGCTAATACGAATTGTTCAAAAATTACATTTTGCTAAAGAATTTGTACTGTTGCAGAATGAACAGTCGTGTTCCAAATCATTGCGTCATTTAAATCCATTTTTAGATAAGAGATGTATTCGAGTAGGAGGTAGGTTAGAAAATGCACAAATTAGTTATTATACAAAACATCCAAAAAAGGATCACTTAGTTAATATATTAATTGACCACTTTCATCGGTTATACTTACATACTGGGCCACATTTATTATTATCGCTCCTTCGCTCCAACGATTTTGGATATTAGCTGCTAGAAATGTTGTTCGTAGTCGCATTAAATTGTGTAATTATTGTTTTAAATTTAAACCTAAAGCTACATATCCGCAAATGGCTGATCTACCCGTTGCTAGAGTGACGGAGGTAAAATGTTTCTTAAACAGTGGCGTGGACTACGCCGGCCCGGTTTATATTACTTTAGGACGTCGCAGAGGTATTAAAAGCCAAAAAGCGTACATATGTCTGTTCGTTTGTCTGGCAACGAAAGCGGCGCACTTAGGATTAGCCTCTGATATGTCAACCGCTACATTTTTAGGATGTTTTAAACGTTTCATAGCGCGCCGCGGACCCGTATGTTCCATTCACTCGGACTGCGGTTCAAATTTTATTGGGGCAAAAGCTGAACTTGATCAAATTTACAACTTAATTCAATCTAGTGAATATATTCGCACTATAGGCGCAGAATTAAGTTTGCACAAGATAGAGTGGAAGTTCAACCCTCCATCCACACCCCATTTTGGAGGTATTTGGGAGGCAAATATTAAGTCAATGAAAACACATTTGCATAAAGTTGTAGGCAATCAAATTTTTACTTTTGAGGAATTTACAACCATATTAACACAGATTGAATCTCTCTTAAATTCTAGACCATTGTGTTGGTTGAACCAGGGCCGTTAACCCTCGCACATTTTCTTACATTGACTCCATTGAAATCACTTCCCGCGTTAGATTTCTCGGAAACAAATCAAAATTTGCTTTCGCGTAAACAACTACTTGATCAGGTAGTACAATCATTTTGGAAACGGTGGCGGCTGGAATACTTGAGCAGTTTGCAAAGTCGCCAAAAATGGAACAGTCCAGCTTGTCCTCTTACTAAAGGGACACTGGTTCTTATTCAGCAAGAAAACATACCCCCTGTTCAGTGGCCGTTAGGGATTATCGAAGAGGTATTTCCAGGCAAAAAACACGACTTACAAAAGACCCATTGTCAAGTTGTGCCCTTTGCCTAATCAGTAAAACGTAATTTTTTTTTCTCTCTTAGAATTTCTTAGTTCTTTTTTTTAATAGATTTTTTACCTTTTTTCTTTGGGATATATTTGAAAATAATTTTTCAAGGCCGGGAGAATGGTTACGCGCCTTAATATTAATTGTAGTATAATTAAGTATTTTTATTTTTCTATATATAGGTAGTCTTAATAAAAATTTCAAGGTCTTAGCACCAGCAAAAAAGGGTGCGTAAAGAAAGATAGCACCGGTTGGAGTAGCCTAATCTGATGTCGAAAGTTAGAAATTCAAAGTGACGAATTCAATATGGCAGCCACAATTGTAAAATTTTAGCAGAGTTACATGGACACTTTAGGATTCTCAGTGTACAGCGGAGTGCTATTTTTAAGTTTATGGCTAATGTTATTTATAGATATTATAAATAAGAAAAACAGACCCTGAGGAACACCAGACATTGCTGTTACTTTGTCAGGTTTAAAATAACGGTATTGCACAGTAAGTTTCCTATCAGATAGGTAAGGATTTAAAAAGTTGATAAATGTTTCGGTAAAGCCGAAATTAAACAGTTAGTGAGGTGGCTTATTGAAAGTACCGTTACCTGGCGAATAAACTCACCAAATTTGGCATGAAGGTACCTTAAGGTATACTACTAAATGTTGGCCTAGGAGCCCTCTGGAATTCCTAAAAATGTTCATGTACAGCACTAAAATCCAAAATGGCCGACAAATACGACAAAATATCACATATGAGTCTTTATTTTCGAGGCACCGCTACTGCAAAAATCATTCTTCAAGAAACCAAAGCATGATGCTACATCTCAGTAAGGGAAGGAGCTGAAAGTGCTTCAGAACAATGTGGAAGTATTTAGTCAACTATTTATATATCTATGCAGAACCAGGAATCTGATTTGGTTGAGTTTTTTGCGCATGAGATACAGTCATTCCCTTCTTCCATTTCAGACTTTGGCATGGTTCACTTGCCAACCAACAAGGCTGGAATACTGCAATGTCTTGAGCAACCGGTCAATCAGAACCTCCTTCAACTTATGACTGCAAATTTCTGGATGGTGCCGTCATCGTCCACTGCCTGTCCACTACTAATGTCGACACCTTCAATAAGTATGCTGATAAGATATTTCTACCTTACCTTCATAAGTAGCTGGAGAACGCTCAAAGGTTAGATGTTGTTTGGGACATCTACATTCCAGACAGTTTAAAGGAATCTACCCGGGAAAAAAGAGGTGAGTGGATTCGAAGGAAAGTATCTGGCAACAGATTTATAATAATGCATGGACTTTCTCCTTGACTCAATGAACAAGAAGGAATTGTTCAACTTAAAGTTGTAGAGTTCAACTGGCCACCGGGCAAAGATGTACATGTCACAACAGGGAAAGCAGTTGCACAAATCGTTTCGAACACACCCATGGAAAACTGCAATCAATAAAAAGCAGACACGAGGCTTGTGGTTCATGTACTCCATTCACCACAGCAAGGGATAAAGAGTATTCTTGTGGGTACTCTAGACACAGATGTGATAGTCATCCTTGCTGGCACATTCTATGATCTAATAGTGACTCAACCTTTGGCCGATATCTGGGTGGCATTTGGCAAGCATTACAGGTTTTACTACATCAACGCCATCTGTGCAAGCCTGTGGGAGCCAAAATCACGAGTACTGTGTGTTTTACTCATACTCTGGTTGCGACACAACCTCCGCCTTCAAAGGTAAGCATGGCAAGCATTTCAAGACGACACTTTCAGCAGTATCAACCAGATAAGAAAGAAGTTTTTCTGTCAGAAGAATGGAGCAATGGACAAACTTCCACCGACTGAGGCTGCGCGTTTTCAACATATCCGAAGGACAGTTTATTAAGCAGGTATTTGGACGACCAGCACACAAACATAGCAAGTGATTCCTTCTCCACAGGATTTTGCTTGGAATAAGGTTTCAGAGTCAGGGGTACCAGTTTGGATGACAATTCCAGAGGTTTTCCGATCATGCCGGGAATTGATTAAATTGTCCTGCAAAGGAGACTGCAGAAACTGCAAATGTGGGAAAGCCAATGTGGACTACTCACAACTTTGCAAGGTCAAGTGTAATTTATTTATAACTGTTGCATACTGAATTCCATTGAATGAATAACTATACATATTTTTTTTGTTATTGGGAACTCTTATTAGCCTTATATTTGGACTTATATATTACTATAATAAATGATATTGATATATATTTTTGTATTTTATTTAATATATACACTGCTCTAAGTTAGGTGTGTGGTGTACTCAGTTGGCTTAAAGCTGTAATTCAAAATTAACAGTATAATTGATTGTGTTAAGTGATATTTGGTCATATTTGTCAGTCATTTTGAATTTTAGTGCTGTACATGAAAATTTTTAGAAGTTCCAGAGGCTCCTAGGCTACCATTTATTAGTATACCCTAAGGTACCTTCATACCAAAGGTGCTTTTATCCTCTAGGTAACGGTACCCTTGAAATACAACACTAAGCCAATATAACAAGATACATTTAAGTGCGTCGAAAGAATTAGAAAAATCGGTATATGTGACGACTTGACCCCATACATTAGCGCCTCCGTTACAAATTAAGATGTGCAAGTCAAATTCATAACCGAGGGCCTACCAACAAAAAATTCATGCTGATTAAAATAAATTTAGGACAGAAAGTGGTAAAATAAAACATTATGAAATTACATAGAATGACAGTTCGTCTATAGTTTTTAAGAGCACATTTGTCGTCCTTTTTTGTAAATGGGACAAATTTTAGCTTGTTTTCATCAGTCACAGTGTCTGTTTCCTATTTGATTTTTTCTGTTAATCACAATATCGTTAATAATGATGATATGTGTTATTTTCGTTAGGCAAACGATATCATTAATATATTTTTTTAAATCAGATAACAGCCCTATAGTTATTAACAAAACTTATACCTTGCATATTCAGCATCATCACATGGACTATCGCCTCTAATCGTTCTGTCACCGAATATATTTGGCATCATATATTTGACACCGCCTCAGTTCAGCTAGACATTCCAACTCGACAATCACTTCGACACGAACACCACTGTGACCATCATTTGTTATCTCCTTATTCATAAATAAAAAATTTCGTGTCGAAATTCGACAGAATCAGCTTGGGTCATTGTACCATAATAATTTGTTTGAGAATAAACCTGATTTTTTTTTCACGAACATGCCTTAAAGTACTTATTCCTAAAGAATTCGATGAGTTTCGAGCAATAATATGTTGCAAAAATACGCTAGTATCTTAAAAATAATATTGTTTTCAGCAAAACATTGTTCAGAGATAATTAAAGTTCGTAAAAGAATATTTAAAATGTTTTTTTCGTTGCTATATCTTGGAAAATTGTATTATTCTGTAGATTCCTTAGACACTATTTTTCGAAGATTATACAGGGTGTCCCGTAAATAATGGATAATCCTGAAAATGTAATAGGCCAAGCCATAACCTATCAGAATATCACAACATGACGTTATTGATAACCATACGGGTTTCGAGATATGGGCACGTTTTTGACATTTTCAAAAATTAAGAACTTCACCAGCACTCCAAGAACCGATGGAGGTTAGATTTTTGAGGTTTGATGCCAATACTACGAAAGCTTCTTGAAAGAAATCATACTGAGGTATAATATGACAGCAGCAGTATTACTAACACAAACCTTCAATACCGAAATCAGAAGTGAAGGTATGCAAAAACTGAAAAGTGGCAAATCATCTGGGGTCGACAATATTATGGCCGAGGCGTCTAAATTAATTGGTGTGGATGGATTTGATGGACGTCACAGGTGTAAACAATTTATTCGAGGCAAACCCATCAGATTTGGGTACAAGATTTGGTGCCTCAATAAATCAAATGGCTATTTGATAAATTTTGAAATATATCAAGGCAAGAATCCAAGGGCAAATAATGTTTATAATCCGCTTTTTGGAAAATTTGCAGTTCCTCTTGTTCAAATGCTCGACGATATCAACAAATAATTTCTATACAATATATTTATAGACAATCCTTTTACTGAATCAAATATTCTGTATACCCTAAAACAAACTGGTTATGGTGTCATAGGAACAATTTGTGACAATCGCGTTTCTAAGGACTGTCCCTAACTCTAAGACCTCATATGTACATGCAAGAGTGAGGAACTTATTCTAAAACCCTCGACAAAAGCAGTGGAATTCAATTCATTCTCTGGATGGATATCAGCATCAGTGGCGGCTCGTGATATTGTCTGCAGAGGAGGCTTGATATTTTGAAAGGCAGTTAGAGAAATTTCTACAAGTAAAAGATATTAATTTGGAAGATTGGAAGATATGCTGCTTCTTCCAAAGGGAGGCTCAGCCTCCCCTGCCTCCCCTGACGAGCCGCCACTGATCAGCATTGTTTACTGTAGCTACTACGTCTTATGGGGTTCAACCACTTCAAAATGTTGATCAGTTTTCTCGTGTAGAAAAAAATAAAACCCCAATCTCAAGGCCACCTGCTATACTGCAGTACAATAAAAATATGGGTGGAACTGATCCGATGGACGAGCGAATATCAAAGTTAGCTTTCTGTACAGCTAAGATAATATTCCTTTCTTATTATATTATTCTAAATTTCAGCTATCATGTTGGCATTAGAAGAAAAATTGTACTGGCCGATATTCACTTTTTGTCTAGATGCTTGTTGCTTGTGTTCATAATGCTTGGCAGCTCTGTAAAAAATCGAGCCGTACCGTACCTCGACTTGGATTCAGGCGAAGATTGGCACAGGAATATATATATTTTTTTCATTTATTTATTTCATTAATTATTATTTGATCAAAACTTTCCTAAATCAGCTGCAAGGACCAACAGAATTGAAATTTTTGGCAACGTCGATCATTACGTGATGGAAATGTTCGAATTTTTGTTGCTGTTATAAGTTTTTAACCACACCCACCTCTTTAAATGGCTAAAAACCACCCGTTCTCGCCGTTTTTCGATGGTGGGATGATTATGCGTGCTTGAGTTTTTATGAAGGTTTATTGACAGGGGAAGGTCTGAGGCAGGGTGAAGGGTTGTAGCAGCCCCTGGGGGTTGTTACAACCTTTACAAGGTGTGGGAAATGGCTTTTCTCTCTTTTAGTTTTAATACTTACTGCCCCCCCCCGTTTTCTAGGGCGCTGAACTCGAAAAAAATAGTCGATTATGTTTTCAACTTTTCCACCCTGCCTCAAGTTAATATGTACGATTCTTATACGGAAATGGACGATGAATGTGATGAAGCCGAAGACAAAAATGTTGAATGTGATGTGCATTTTGAGGACTATCAAAATGTAATTCTATTTGTGAGCGATCTAGGTTATATTAATTAGCTATAGCATAAAAAATATTTCATTGTAATGTTACAAAAATATTCTGCTTACATTATTTATTAAAAGAACGAAATTTTCCACCCCTTTGAAAATAGATTATTTCTGATTTTATTCACCTATTGCCCCATATCCCGATTAAGAAGGATTGTTACCGCCATCCCTTTACATAACCCTTCCCTTGTCCCAAACCCTACTAAAAAACTAAATCATTTCCTTCAGAACACGCATGATCAACCAAGTAACCTTGGTAAACACCAAGAAACGGTTTTTGTCCATTCGAGAGGTCGGGAAGATGTAATCGACTATTTTTTTCGAGTTCAGCGCCCCAGAAAACGGGAGGTAAGTATTAACTAAAAGAGAAAAAAAGTCAAATTCCCAAGGGTTGTAACAACCTCCCAAGGACTGCTACCACCCTTCATCCTGCCTGAGACCTTCCCTTGTCAATAAACCTTCATAAAAACTTCAATGATTTCTTTTCCAAAGACGCATGCATAATCATCATCGGAGAATGGCGAAAAGGGATGGGTTTTTGGTCATTTAAAGGGGTGGGTGCTGCTCTGACTATTTTTTTTTTGATTCAGCACCCTCGAGAACGGGAGGAGGTGGTAAGTTGGTTTCGTCGTTGCGGCAAATAGTCGAACACTTTTTGGCTTCCTGACTTCCACTAGTAAGGCTTTTGACAATGTAGGATGGAACAATCTGTGTTGATCTGGAAAAGTTTGCATAAATTCCCTGAGCAGCCCATCGCACTAATAGCTCGAAGAAAAAGTTCCAAAAGTGATTCCCCAGCAACGTATTCTCATTTTCCATCACGCGGTAAGAGCCCAACTATAATAATGTATCGCAATTTGTAATGAGAAAAAACAGGATTTTTAGAAAGATCGGCATTTCTCCACTGTTTTCGAAGAAGTATTTTTCACATTTTACTAAAAAACTGTGCTGTTTACGTGTAAATTGGATCATATGACGTCGAGAGATTATTTTATTTAGTATAATTTTTTTATTTGTTACCGTAAAATCACCGAGTTATCCAAAATGTCCGAAAAGTACATGTTTGGGAAACATCAACATTCTTAAATAACAGATTCAGAATGTAAATATCAAGAAAAATCTTTATATTTTAACACAAATTGGACGTCATTTTTACTAAATTCCAAACTTAGACAATGATTTTATTGAACTATTTACCTTTTTTCCTTATTCTGACTGAAATTTTGAAGCCATTTTGAAAAACAAAATTTATTTAGCAAAACTGAATTCAGCGTACCCATATCATTTAGTGTACCAAATTTTGTAAATTTTCATAAAAAATTGGCGTGGTGATAGATTTCTGACGCCTAATTTCTACAAAAGGCCCAACTGTGCGTCCGTCCGTATACCAGACTGTTTGTACCGATCTTCCAGTCCTCTCTATATGGTATTTTGATCTTTGGGACCATAGTGTCAGTGGGAATTGCTAGAATGGGATCTGCCTTCAGCTCTGAGTATTATTTTGCTCTGTTCCGTGATCTTGCCTTATTGACGTTGTGCCTGGCGTTAGCCTGTGCATAATGAGCTTTCCCTTGAATAAAAACGTGTAGTGGTAGCAGGTCTAAGAGAACCTCCAATGCAGTCGTGGGAGCAGTTTTTATGACCCCCGCGTCGCACAAGCAAGCAAGCCTTTGTACACCACTTCATTAGTCTTATTGAGTTTTCTTCCATCTTACCACCAAGTGTATAACAACAGGGGCATCTTGGGGTTTAATAGTTTTTTTCACACACACCTGTCTTGGGCAATCGTTGCTTTTTTTGTGACTTTTTGGATGTGGATATTCCATCTCAGTTTTTGGTGAAAAGTGACTTCTAGGTATTTAGCTTCACTGGCTAATGGAATTTCCACTCCATTAAGCCTTTGGGGTTTTAGGCCCCCCGAGGATCTTTTTCGTGTGAAGTTTTGTAAGGATTTATGGAAAGTTGTTCCTCGCTACACCACCTGTTAACAATATTTATGGCTCTTTGCGACCGCTCTGACATGGTGTCCACAAGCTGCGCCTTGACTACTATCACTGGATCGTCAGCATATTCTAGGCCTTCTGCAGAAAAAACAACGTTTAAAAATAGGGATTTCTTGGCCCATCCGTGGTAAAGTGTGGAAGCCATGTTTTTTTACTAATTTTGGGGTGCTGAAAACGAATCCGTCATCCGCTTTGGCGAAAAATCTCGGGAACACATTATGAAACAACCCTTATTTGGGTGCCATAAACTGAAAATTCTCTTTTTCCCAACCAAAAGTCATTTAAATAATTAAAGAATTTCTTAATATAAAAAACAAGTAATATTTTATGGATCGTGATATACACACTGTACACCCCAACCCCAGAAGTGTGAGAAATATTCAGGGGTGAGAAATATTTATCTGAATTGACAAAATCATCTTATTATGATAAAAAAAAACATCAAACTATTTCTTTTTCAATTGAAACCAATAAAAACTGTAAAAAGATCAATTGGTGGGGATGGGTGTAAGAGTAATCAAAAGTAACCACATTATAACCCGATAATAGCCATTTAACGAGGAATTTTGTTTTTTTTTTAAATAAATAAATAACCGTATTAGATATTGTAACTTCCACCGTTCTTATGGCTGGTGAAGAGTGGGGAAACGAAGTTGGTTCTTTTTCTTTTTCTACTTACCTAACGAAACTGAGTATTTTAAAGAATTTCATGTACTAAAGAATAACTTTTTTTTGCAAGTTCTAATATCAATTTCATTGTTACCCCAAAATAAGGGTGGTTTTTTTACTGTCCACCCGATGTTTTTAGCCAATTCGGATGACAGATTCGTATTCAAGTTTGTGACGTATACTTTCCGGTGAAGCGGTCACTTTTGACACCTTGGCAACGGTTCGGTTGCTCGGGCGCCACCTTTACAATTTTTACGTTAGGCAAAGGTCCCACAATAGCCTCTTAACACAGCCTATGACAGTAGGGCTGGGGTAACTACAGTGGAGAAAACAGTAACTTCCAGTGGGTCAATTGAGAAAATTAGACTTTCACACACACACAGTAAAACTCATAATTCTACAAAAACAAATATCTATTTACTTCCCATACTCCACAATGCTATGTACACTTAAGCTACCAACAGATTTATATGTAAGGAACCAAAATACAAGTAAAATATTAGTAAAAAAGATGGTTTCCACACTTTACCACGGATGGGCCAATAGCCCTTTTTTGGCCCATCTTTGGCCCATCCGCGGTAAAGTGAGTAATCTCTGTTTTACTAATTTTAGGGTGCTAAATACGAATCTGTCGTCCGAATTGGCTAAAAACATCGGGAAGACAGTAAAAGTCAACCCTTATTTGGGGGTGGCATTGAAATTGATAATAGAACTTGCAACAAAAGTTATTCTTTAATGCAAATTCTCTCAAAATACTCAGTTTCGTTAGGTAAGTAGAAAAAGAAACAAAAATTCTAAATTCACCCCCCTCCCCCCCCCCCCTTACCCTTCACCACCCATAAGAACGGTGCAAGTTACAATATCTAATATACGGTTATTTATTTATTAAAAAAAACAACAAAATTCCTCGTTAAATGTCTATTACCAGGTTATAATGTCATTTACTTTTGAATACTCTGACACCCATCCTCACCAATTGAGGTGGTGGATTTTATCTTTTTAGAGTTTTTATTGGTTTTAATTGCAAGAGAAATCCCTAATCAACCAGTTTGATGTTTTTTTTATCATAATAAGGTGGTTTAGTCAATTCAGATTAATATTTCTCACCCCCGAATATTTCTCATAATTTTGGTGTTGGGGTGTACAGTGTACTATCTAGAAAATATTCCTTGTTTTTTATATTAAACAATTCTTTGATTACTTAAATGGTTTCTGGTTGGGAAAATGAGAATTTTCACTTTATGGCCCCCAAATAAGGGTTGTTTTTTAATGTGCTCCCGAGATTTTTCGCCAAAACGGGTTACAGATTCATTTTCAGCGCCCCAAAATTAATAAAAAAAGAGGGCTTCCACACTTTACCACGCATGGGCCAAAAAAGCCCTATTTTTAACATTGTTCTTTTCGAAGGGGTTTATCAACAAGGGTTACGCACGGGAGTGGAGGGCAGACATTTAATATGTATGAAATAAAATGTATTTTTTTGTCTATAGTTGAGGATTGGTGACAGAACACAGCCCTGCCTACCAACTTTATATATTTGTCGGAATCAGTGCTGTTCACTTTCGCCAAAGCAGCATTTACTTCATACAATCATCGAATAATAAACATTAGATAAAAACTAGAACCCATATAGGCTAATTCTTATCATGCATTAACGAAATAGAATATTTCAAATGTTTTTATAAGCTTTAATAAGTATTTTGAGGCATTGTCTGCGAAAATTTTTTGCTCAAATAAATATCTACTCTACTGCTATGTTGTTGAACATAATAAAGTTAAAAAGTGAATTAAAATAGCTCCATTACCATATTCCGTAGACGCCATTTAGAATAACTGAGAAAAAGGACATCTACATTCCCACGATATGAAACTGAATACTGTTGACACTCGACGTTTTATTGTGCAATTACATATACCAGGATTTAGACTATCTCATCCACGGTAAACAGCCATAGAAACTCCAGGCTGCATGTAACTCTCAGTGACAGAATTCGGTAGCCCCGTTGAAGATAACACTAATTCCGACTGACTTTCCACTGTTTGCCTTTGCTCGCTCCTTTATAGCCCAATAAAACGGTAAACACTAAATTACCGAAAGCACACACAATATATGACATATGTTGATTTTATCGTTTCGGGTCTATAAAACTAGTACTTATCTGAAAAAAAAGTTTATTTATTTCTTTATTACTATTTATTTTACGATTACATTTACTTTGTTTTCTTGTCGATACTAATTCTTCTCAGATATGGGGCTTGTATAATAGACAATTAGGCTGCTGTTTAGATTAAAAATGCATAATATTGATATATACATATGCAGTTAATAAGCCGATTTTTTTTATGCCTTATTTATATTAACGTCCTGGCGAAGTTTAGCTAATGCTACTCTTTATTGGCTAAATAATATGGCTGGTAATATGAAACAAAAATAACTTAATTTAAGTAAAAACTGTGGATTGGCGCGAACTAGTTTGCCCAAAGAATATCATAAATTCCACAGAAAAGAGATAAAAACTAGATGTAAATATTATACTCTCCGCTGGGTTATTGCATTTTTCTTTATAATTGTCGAACAGTCTAGTATACCTTTCGCGGTTTTTTGAAAATAAATTAATTTTTTAGATATAATTGCTATATTTGTCATTTTAATTATATCCCGACGATGTCATCTTGATTGCCGAAACGGTCACCTAGTATGAAAACTATGCAGTATTTTTGTGTTTCTAAAATTTTACCATAGGTTACACCCTCTTCATATGAATATAACTAAACTGCTGGCCAACTGAAACGGACCAAGCGAATTTTTAGGTTGAATTTAACCACATTTTTTGAGCACGAGAATAGATATCAATGTGCGGTTTCCAGGATATGAGATCATTTATTTGTAAAACAGCGAGTTTGGACCATTTCTTTTATTTTGAAGTACGTTACTATCTACAGGGCGTGAAAGAAGTTTTCTTTTTACCAAACTTTATAACTTCCGAGATTTTTTTGATGCGCATTTTTTTTTAGTTGGTTTACGGAGAAGTAAGCAATTTCTCAAATTTTTGATATCTCTCTTATTTTATAGTATACAGATTTTTTTTCTAAAAACCTGGCATTATTCCCATTTTTTGCCGTTAGGTTTTATTGAGTTTCATAAGAGCAGATCGTTGTAGGATATTATAATACCTTATGCTGACTCGTCTCAAATAATAATAATAATAATAAGTATATTTTCTGTACTTTAATTTATGCTGAATCAATATATTTTTCCTCGATAATACATATTTTATTTTTATTGCTCCATTAATAATAAAAAGTTTGGTTCTTCGTTCTTCCCTGTTTCTTTAGTTGACATTGTAAATAATAATAAGTGCTTATAAAAATAAATAAATAAATATATTTTTATTGTTTATTTAGATTCCATTCTACCACATTTCATTTAAAAGCCATACATAGAATTTCTCATATATATTTTTGTATTTCTTCGTATGAAAAATACATCAAGAAAATTTGAAAAATATCGTTTGAATCTATAGGTAAAGTACTTTACATGTTCCAAATTTCAACTTGATATCTTCAACCTTTTCGGAGATAACTGAAGTTGTTTTTTACATTTTGATGTAGGAACTCAAAAAGGGGGCTATCAATCCGTGAACTAATAATGCAAAAAAATTTACTTATTACCATTTTAAAGCAGCCATCATAAACTAAATAGAACATGGCCTAACGACAAAAATAATGGAAAAATTACAGGTTTTTAGAAAAAAAATCGGTATCTCATAAAATAAGAAAGATCTCGAAAATTTGAATTGCTTTTTCCTTGTAGAATATTGGAAGTTATACAGTTTGGTAAAAACACACACCTTTCTTTCACACCCTGTAGATAGTAAAGTGCTTCAAAAGAAAATAATCTGGCAAAACTCGGTGTTTCACAAATAAATTATCTCTTCAATCCTGAAAACTGCATAGCGATGTCTATTTTCTCAAAAAAAAAAATGGATTTAAATTCAACCTAAAAATTCGCTTGATCCGTTTCAGCAGTTTATATACCGGGTGTAAACGAATAGTGGGCCACCCCTGTAACTTCCTTGTTTTTAAAGATATCGGGATGAAATTTTGTATGGTGAAATTAGGTAAGATTTTCAACTTTTTCAGACCTGTCCGCCTTATTTATCACTTCCGGCTTCACCGGAAATGGCCCCAATAGTCTTTTCTAAATGGACCACCCTGTATGTTTTTACATTTTTGAAATAAAGATGACATTTTGGATATATTTATACTATTTTGAACAATTTATACAGTGTTGCACGAAAAATAATTCGAATTTTAGTTGTCAATCTAGATGGCTGCGAATATGTTAAAATTATTTTTGTTCCAATGTAATTCAAATAAAAAATACGAAAACGTCAATATGTCCAATAATACACCATACAGGGTGCTGTAAACTCATTAAAATCACATTTTCAAAATGACTCATTTGTTTTAAATATTATGATATGAGCCACCCGGATATTCAGAAAGATATATTTAGTAGGGGTTAAACAGTACCAAAAGTTCCGTAATATGTAATCGTTACCGGCAGAAATGTCAATTTTTCTTAAGAAATTTATGATTTATATCTAACTTCAATTAAATTTTGATCAACCCTGTATATTTTTGTTAATATTTTATGATGTGCCACCCTCCGCAAGAGACAGAATAGGCCTCTGGCTCATTCTTGTTGATTTATATCTAACTTCAAATTTTGATCAACCCTGTATATTTTTGTTAATATTTTATGATATGCAACAAGAATGAACCAGAGGCCTGTTAACAAATTTTTGGTCGTCATGAAACCGACGATTTCCACGCGTCGGTCTGGACAATCGGAAAATATATTTTGTCGGACAATTCGAAAATGGATTCTACATATTTTTATTAAGCAATCTTGAAAAAATCAGCTGGTTATCAATAAATTTGTACAGTCCTTATTTCGGCATTTTTAGGGTGATAGACACCCTTAACGTTCCAAAATTTTTGTCGGACAATTTTTTTCTCGCGCATTTCATCAAGTTTTCTTGCGACTACATTTTGTAAAAGTAGAGTATGTATAAATTTTTCATACAACAGAAAATACACGTCTTTCGGAAAAATGGGAGGGGGAAAGCCGCGTTTACGAAAATTTTCGCAGAGGAAAAAAAGTGGTAGACTAGGCGCAATTAAACCATACAGGAAGTTATAAGAGGATAAATTGCATTTTATGTCGGCGGGCACCTAGACTATAATGTTATACGCATAAAATTTATTGGATAGAACAACTTTTGGTATGCACTTTTGGTTTTACCAACGATTTTGATCTTATTTTATTGAAGGTAAATGGGGGGGGGGGGGGGTGTAAATGGTAAAGCAAGCAAGTAAGAGTCCATAAAATTGGGATTTAGTGTATATACGAGAAGCCCAGATTTCTAATTGGCCACCCCCTACCTAATGGAGTGGGGGTGTTAATTGCCATGGTGGTAATTTCAATAATTAAAGGGAGTAAAAAAAATGTGACTTAGTGTGTGTACAAGAACGAAAGACTTCAAATCTTTTTTGGAAACTAATATGAATAAATCCCTAAAAATAATGAGATAAAGATAACAAATGAATGCAAATGAATACAAATGATTCACACAAGGTGAACTGGACATTTAAAACAAAATAAAAAGAGTACGAATACCTAAAATAAGTCAATCATCGAATATGGTTCTGTTTGTGCGCACACCCTCGCCATATGAACACAGATATTTGTACAAAAAGTCATCGCTTTACTAATTAATTACGGTTTCCTTCCTAATATACGTATATGTGTGTAAGAAACGTTTGACAGACGAAAGCCATGTAGCTTTTAAACTTTATTCTCAGGCGCTTGCTCGGTGTACAATCACTTTGTCGTGAAAGCTCTTGGTAATAATGCATCACTTCTGTTGGAGACAGACAAAAGTCATGCATACGTAGTAGTGTCTGCGGATCGTGCCAGTAAATGTAACGAAATACAAAATCAACAGTATTATACATATTTGATTTTATCAAATTTTCTTGGATAACATGAGAAACACTAATGTCTCGTTTATTTCTCTGTCTATTTATATATATTGTATGTGGTACATGGAAGTTGTATATTAGTTACAATCGAACATTTCACCTCATTTCGATATATTGTTATCACGTCTCAAAAGATATGGGCTCAAGATGATTATTACATCCAGTGGAAGTATAGGAACGCAAAAAAAAATTTGAAAATTGTTATTGTTCAAATAGGCTTAGAATGTCATGAAATGTCGAGATTTTAAGTTTGAGAAAAAAAAATTCTGTGTGTCGGTCTGTCTGTAACTTTTTTTGTGCGCACGATTACTCTGAAACCGTTTAAGATATTGACTTGAAATTTGGTACACGGTACACGTATGTATATTAACGAGATCTGGAACTAGATTATATTTTGATGGTATTTCGTTGATGAGTTGGGGGCAAATCAGAGTAAATGGGGGGAAATAGGTAAATCAAGCAGGTAAGAGTCCATAAAATTGGTATTTGGTATATACAAGAGAAGCTAATGCCTCAAAAACTTTTTGGTATTAACCACCCCCATTACTACCCCAACCCCATTATTAAAGTTGGTGAAAAAAATAAAATTGTAATTTAACGTGTATACAAGAAAGAAACCCTCAAAATTTTTTTTTTTACTTCATCCACCAACTGCCACCTCTCTACCACCATCACCACCCCCCCCCCCCACTACCGATGTGGCATATCGTTTTATAGGTTTTTGTGGTAGACGATTTAAAATATTATGGTATTAAAGTTCCATAAACAATAATATAGTGAAATGCAAATATAGTATCATGTTGTCTTCATCACTGACAGTCAAGCAGCTATCAAAGCTCTGAATGCAGTAGAGATACGTTCCAAAACGGTAAAAGACTGCCTTGAATCCCTGGTGAAACTGGCGGAACACAACAGTATACAACTGGAGTGGACGCGAGGACACCAGGGAAATGAAGGCAACGAAAAAGCAGATAAGCTGGCCAAAGAAGGCGCAGAAACAGCCTTGATAGGACCGGAGCCATCCTGCGGGATATCATACAATACCGCAAGAGGAATGGTAAAGGAACTATTGAGTCAGAAACACATCTTGTATTGGACCGGCGCGCCGGGGATGAGACAGTCACGTATGCTCATCACCGGCGGGCCATCCAAGACAAAGACTAACGAACTGCTAAAGCTGAGCAGAAAACAGCTGAGATGTGCAGTGGGAATTCTAACAGGACACTGCACACTGAACAGACACCTCACCAACATAGGTGTGAAGGACAATCCAGAATGCAGGATGTGTGGTGAGGATGAAGAAACCCCTCACCACATACTATGTGAATGCCCAGCCTTGGTGGCTGGGAGGTTTTCATACTTCGGGGGACTAACCGTGACCCCGGAAGAAATCGCCAGAGCTCCCATTGACCGTATACTCTCCTTTTGGAGAGGAACGGGATTAATGGGATAACGAGACTATGGGGTACAATAAGCTTAAGCTTCAGTACAGCGGGGCCTCGGCACCGCAACCCATAAGGAAAAAAAAAAAAAAAAAATCATGTTGTCTTCGTTGTGAGAGGATAGAAAATCTGGATGTAAAATTTTGAGGTTTACATGATAATTCGAGTCCTATGAACAAACGAATATCAGCGTGCATGCTTTTCAACATTATTTTAGCTTTGGGTTGCTAAATTGACACCTATGTTTCAAGGTGTGTCTGGTTCTACGATTTCAAATTTGGTACGGTGTTTATAGATCTTCTGTTATTTTCTTGATTCCATAATAAGTGGGTTACCTTTAATTTAGGTTACCTTGAGTAGTATGGATGCGCAGTGGCTTTTCTCAAGAACTATAGATGCGCAGTGGGTTACCTCAAGTGGTATGAATGCGCACTTAAAATAATAGTATGGATGCATAGTAGGTTTCCTCGAAGAAAATGCTTAAAGTAGAAGCTTTACTTCTATCGTGTAGCGCACGGCACACAATGATTTTTTATATCTTTGTCATGCCTTTTTCTGCATATTTCTTCTACATTCAGGGGAGTGCAAATATAGTATAGTTGTAAGAAACTTGGATAGGAAGTAAGATGTCAGAAGTAGTGAATCCTTAGGCAGCGGTTTTTTTATTAGCAGTAGGGATTGTTTTGATATTTTCCGAAAGAAAATATTTTTTTATTTCAAAAATGTGTCATATAGGCCAGTCCCAGAAATTTTATGAATGAGTTAATCAGTATAGTCATATACGGAAAGTTTGCTGAGATAATCCGGAAAGTTTTTGAATTTTAGGGAGATCATATTGAGATCCCGAATAAAGTCTTTGATTTTCCAGGTTGTGATGGAGGTGCTCGCGGTGGGAGGGTGGTAGTGGTAAAGGTGCTTCAAACCAAGTTCTACGAATAAATTGTATCTTTTTTGTACAAAATTTCAACAGGTAATTTTCATAATAAAGTCTATATTTTGATGGTTCTAAACGTTCTTGAGTTACAGCCAAGAAATCGATTTGGAATACCTTTCCTACTCTTCCCAAGTCAAATATTTCACGGAAAAACACAGTAAATGCTTTTTTGTCATAATACCAAAAATGACATTATTCAATATTTATTATTTTAAGCACTGTGTTTGACACAGTATCTCAATTAAATGAATAGTTTCATAAATTATCACTAAAATTTCTCATTCAAATATAAAAATTAAATTTTATTTTCATTGCCTTCGCTAATTGCTTTTGGATTTAAACGATTTTGGGAAAACAATACCTATAATAAACGAGACAATAACACAGGCACACAAAATAAAAAACATGGTTTCTTCTTCTGACTAGACCAACTTAACTCTATATATTTTGACACGCTGAATTTGAATTTGGAGTCAGAATTCCTCAATCATCCACCACTTTTTTGTAAGTCGCGAAAATAACCTTAAAAAAACTAATAATTTAGGTTATTTTCGGGATTTATTAAAAATTGGTGGGTGGGCACCTGATTCATATTTAGCCCGTCGAAATACATACGGGTTGCCCAATATAGTCCCAGAAACAGACGACTTTTCACTTTTTGTGTGTGTCTGTGTAAATATATTTGCATACGCGGTTTTCTAGAAAATGGCGGAGGATCCGGTGATATTCATATAGCTCTCTCAAGAAATTGGAAGGAATAAGAAAAGGACAGTGCCAGTCATATGTTAGAAAATCTTGATGTGAACATAGAAAAAGACGATCAGATGCAGGAAGATAAGAACATCATCGGGAAAACTTATTCCACACATGGTACAACAAAAATGGGAGGTGGCTAATAACCTAGCACACGTTTGATTTAACAATAAGGAACACGTGGAGCAAAAGTCTTGATACCTGAAGCAACGAAAACTCAATTTTACAAATAGATCATTTCCTGGTGGGCCGGAAAAAAGAGAACGGGTCAAAAATATTAAAACAAAAAAGACAGTAAAAGTCAATACGTAGCACAAAATACAATATGGGAAACTGGAAATAAAAAAGGAAAGACGTAAAAGAAATAACAAAACACCATGCAATATCTAGAATATTTCCTTGCTATAGCATGAGAAATATCAGAAGAAGTACCTTGAGGAAATATAAAAATTGCGGCAAGGGAGAAGCCACTCATGAGACTATCAAGAAGGAAGAAAATAAAAAATGTGAACGGCTAAAAAATATGGCAACCACAGACAAACAGCAACAGATGCGAAACATAAATGAAAGAGTAAAACATACATTGAAAGAAAAAACCGAAGCAACATTGCACAAAGAAACTGGAGGAGGAATGGAACACAAAGAAAGGAGAACAAAATTAACACTGGAAATGGATCACTGAACCTTGAACAAGCCGTCATCAAAGGATCAACTGCTAGAAATAATGGTTAGGATTAGAAGAAATACTGCACCTGGAATAGACAAAATATACAAATTGCTATGGACTGGAAAGGTTAAAGGAACAAAGTCAGGAAATTATTTCTAGATGGAAATCACACCATCACCTACGTAATGGAACACGATCATGCAAGTACCCTTCCTCAATATCAATTTAATACAGAATATAGATTATTACAGAATAATTACCACTCTGCAGCATAGAATACAAATACTACCCTGAATTCCTACTAGAACAACTAGAGAAACATATCGTGAAACCACCAGACTACCAGACAACATTCATTAATGGTAGATCAGCGGGCAAACATGTGTACACCACTAAAAGCCACGAAAGGAAGGATAATAGCTGAAACGAACATCGTCCTACGACATAAAACATTTACAGGAGGGAAAGCAATAACATAAGGGATATAAATATATGCAATGAAGTAATAGGGGCATGTTCAATTGTTCAAAGACGGTACTCATTTTATCTACTGAAGAAAACAACAAATTAAAAATGGAGTGTACATACTACACATGGAGAACAACTGGAGGATCGTGGGGCAAACCGCGAAGGAAATCTGGTGTACACTCAGAAGGAAATCCGATGAAATCTTAAGGAAATCCGAAGAAATCTTAGTAAATCCCAGGAACCCAGGAAATCTTTTGCTTTTGGGATTTCTCCCCTTCGCTCTTCAAAAATTAAAAAAAAATTTTGAGGAAATCTTAAGGAAATCCGAGAAAATCTTAAGGAAATCCGAGTAAATTTTAAGGAAATCCAAGGAAATCTTAAGAAATTCCACGGAAATTTAGAGGAAATCTGGTGAACAAAATTTTGGGCGTGGTTGAGGAGAGGATCATGAATAAACTGGGAAAAGATTAAGCACACTGTCTGTCTGTCTGTCTGCCTGTAACTTTTCTTGTGGGCACGATTACTCTGGAAGGGTGCATGATATTGACTTGAAATTTGGTACACCTATATATTGTAACGAGACCTGGAACTAGATTATGTTTGGATGTTATTCCGTTGAGAGATTCGAGGGTAAGTGGGGGTAAATGATGGTAAACAAGGAGTCCAAAAAACTAAGATTTAGGGTACATATAAGAAGCCAAGGTCTCAAAATTTTTTGATATCCATCCCCATACTATTATTAAAGAGTATAAAGATAAATTATGATTTAGTATGTACACAGAAACCAAAGGCCTCAAATTGTTTTTTTTTTGTATTAGCCACTCCCTTCACCACAGCCATTGCCGCCCCCGCCCCATTATTAAAGGGGCTAAAAACAAATAGTAAAAAAAAACAACTAAAGACAATAAAAACAATTGATTTAGTGTGTATACAAGAACCAAGGGCCTCAAAAATGTTTTTGGTATTAGCCATCCTCAGCCCATTACTAAAGACTGTAAAAAAAATTAAATTGTGACTTAGTGTGTGTATAAGAACCAAGAGCTTCAAAAAAATTTCTGGCATTAGCCACCCCCCCCACCACCACCATTGTTACCACCACCCCACTATAACAGGGGGTAAAAAATAAAATTGTGATTTAGTGTGTGTGTGTGTGTGTGTGCGCGTGTGTGTGTGTGTGTGCAAGAACCAAGGACCTCAATTTTTTTGGCATCAGCCACTTCCTCTACCGTGTGGCATATCGTTTTATGGGTTTTTGGGGTAGACGATTTCAAATATTATATTATTAAAGTTCTATGAACATTCACTTCCACATAGTGCAGAATAAATCTACTATCAACATTTTTTTCATTTTAAGAGACTTGGATAGGAAATTTTGATGTGGAAGTAGGGATTAATGAGGCAGCGATTTTGCATAGAGAATCTACCAACGAATTAATGCACGACAATTTGCGAACACCCTGTACGTGTACTAATTGCTAACTATATATAGTTAACCTCAAAGACTTCAGCTTTACTTCCAAGAAAGTTATGATGCCTTATTAAATTGTTTACCCCTGAATACCGTTAAAAAGAAAGATTCCTTATTTTAGTAAAGTGCCATCGATTTTCTAGTAATCGTTCATCAGGTTCGCGTCTTCGTTAATCTTTTTTTCAGTCAATTGTAATAGTATTTTTTGCCCAGGCCCACTCTGTTAAGTAGGATGATTGTCATCGGCGGACTCATGTGAATACTAAAAAGAACCAAAGTATGGCTAGACGTGGTTACGACAAGGGATTCAGGACGTCACCATCAGCATTGTATGTAAATCCGCTATCTGCGCTTTGGCCACATTCAAGACACGGCAATTCGCTATTCTCTTTCCATAACAGGACTTACACATACTACGATATTCAAACGAGTTTGAATATGTATGTTATTCTACTCCAATCGCCATTACTGATACTGTAGTGGTTGTGCAGAGAATTCTATGCAATATACATAATGGATCAAAGCCTGATAAATCAATTGTAATTAAAAAATATTACGTGCATCGTCATGTAAAACGAAAGCAGATTTAGCGTTGGATGTGACACAATTAAAAGCTACGGGAACAAGAATATTACTAATAAGTAATTAATATTATTTTTTTATTATATTAAATTATTTGTTATTAAAAAAATTCATAATTAGATAATTCAGTTTTTACCATGTTAAATAAATGGGCGAAAACGTGCAAATAAAATTCTTAACAACCTGTCATTGTATTAACCTTCATAAATTTATTATTTTTACCACTTTCTTTAGTTCTCCTTTAAAATAGACTTTTTTCCGGTTTTGCAATAAAATAAATTTAAATTAATAAAATTATAATATATTAGGACAGTTAAAAAGTCTAATTAAAGTACTAAAATAAAATTCTCTACAAATTCCTTCACAGGTTAATTACTTCCACATCCAGTGGAAGTAAACGACAAAAAAATGTTGAAAATGTTTATTGTTCAAATAGGCTTAGAATGAAACGTCGAGATGTTAAGTTTGAGTGAAAAAAAATTTTCTGTCTATCTGTCTGTCGGTTTATCTGTAACTTTTTTTGTGCGCACGATTACTCTGGAACCGCTTAATATATTGCCCTGAAATTTGGTATACGTGTCCCGTACTTTAACGGGTTCTGGAATTTTATTATATTTTCATATTATTCCGTCGAAGGGTTGGGGGTAAATTGGGATTAAATAGGTAAATCAAGCAAGTAAGTGTCCATAAAATTGGCAATTAGTATATACAAGAGAAGCTAAGGGTTCAAAAATTTTTTTGCATTAGCCACCCTCATTACCATCCCCAACCCATTATTAAAGAGGAAGAAAAAAAATGTGATTTAGTGTGTGTACAAGAACCAAAAACTTTAGATATTTTTTTACTTCATACATCCCCCTACCACCCCCCTATCACCACTACCGATGTGGAATATCGTTTTATGGGTTTTTGGGGTAGACGATGTCAAAGAAGGATGCCAAAGTCTTATGAGACTTTGGACCCAATACGCCCCAGTTTGTAAAGTGTACGAAGTTATTGTATTTGGTCTTACAAACAAAAAAGTCAATAGCCTTAATTCCCAAAATTGACCTATTTCTGAGATATTAGTTTGCGAAGCCGCTTAAGTGCATAAATTATACTGGCCTACAAATGGAAAAAAGTCTTCCCATTTATTTCGGCTCGCTGAAATTGAATATGACCTCAGTTTTGGCCTTACTTATCATGAATTTTTCAAGTCTTGACACTGTATGTGTCAAGACGTAAAATACACAGTCACACACACAAAAAAAGTGGTCTGCCCTGCAGACCAGACCACTGTATCCTTATGTATTTGGATCCGCTGAAACCGAATCCTAAATCAGAATTGTCAGGTTGCTTCTTTTTTCATCCATAACCCCAAAAAAACACCCCCAAAAAAAGTAGTCTGGCCTGCGAATCAGACCAGTATATCCTTATGTATTTGAACCTGCTGAAACGGAATTCGAAGTCAGAATTGTCAGATTCGCTCGTTTTTCACCTCTAACCCTAAAAAACACCCCAAAACAAAACAAAAATGGTCTGGCCGGCGGACCAGATTGGTGTATCGTTATGTATTTGGATCCGCTGAAACCGAATCCTAAATCAGAATTGTCAGGTTGCTTCTTTTTTCATCCATAACCCCAAAAAAACACCCCCCAAAAAAGTGGTCTGGCCTGCGAATCAGACTAGTATATCCTTATGTATTTGAACCTGCTGAAACCGAATTCGAAGACAGAATTGTTAGATTCGCTCGTTTTTCACCCCTTACCCTAAAAAACACCCCCCCAAAACAAAACAAAAATGGTCTGGCCGGCGGACCCGATTGGTGTGTCGTTATGTATTTGGATCCGCTGAAACCGAATCCGGTCAGAATTATCAGATTCGCTCATTTTTCACCCCTAACCCCAAAAAACACGAAGGGTACGAAGAAGATCCAGTTTTTTGTTTTTTCGCTTATATTTCTAAAACGGTTAGCCATAATCAAAAAGGTCATAGGTTATAGGCCTCTGGTTATCACCATGTACTACAGATATGTCCCAATTTCAATAGGGATTATTGTACTATGCTGTTTTACATATGTTCCAAATTGTAATTAAATATTTTAAGTCTAACAGAAATTATCGTGTTTACAAGAAATGGTATAGACACACACATACATATACACGCACACACACTTACAGACACAAACATATTTTTTATTCGATATTTGAGTTTAGTCTGCTGTGAAGCGGATATCTGTATAAAAAAATTTTTTCTACGATGATTATTAAATACTCCAGTCAATAAAGGAAGTGTAGAGTGCATGAGCAGGGACCTAAGCGATTCCTTTAGAAAGTTGTTCAGGGTGCTTATGGAGTAAATAAGTCCTGACGTCTAGGTAGCGTATAGCTCGAAAACGGTTGCGAATTAGAAAAAAGTATATAAAAGAAAGTTGTAGAGAATTTCATGAGCTTTCATTTTGTGTTAGAAAATTTTTCTCTACGACCCACTATTTTAGAGATATAAGGGAAAAACACAAACTTTCTTTGTGCCCCCTCCTTCCGGCTCACCTCCTAGACGTCAGGACTTTCAGTATGTTCACTCCCTAAACGCTCTGAACAACTTTCTAAAGTAATCACTTAGGTCCCTGCTCACGCACTCTAGATCATTCGTTGACTGGACTATAAATTTTTTTTCAATTTATAATAAATTTATAATAAAGTTAGAATACAGTTAAAAAATATACAATCCATTAGTCAACCATAACATTAGTCATACGAAAAAAGTTAATAGAAACATTATTGTAGAAAATTTAGTCAGCTTTAATTTTGCATATAGCCACTTTTTTATTATGACTAACCGTTTTCGGGATATGAACGAAAAATCAAAAAACGGGACGTTCTTCGTGCGCCCCTGCACCCTCTGCACCTCCTATGTTCGGTATGTTTACCTCCTAAATAGTCCAAACACAAGTCAAAATTGGGATCTCGGCATTTCCCTCTAGATTTTTCGTTACCTTCTATTTTAAAACTGCAAGCAGAATACGTGTGTCCTAAGTAATAATAATTATAATTATTACTACAAGAGACGCCAGAAAAATGTTTTGAAACAATGCCGGTGAGAGATATTTATTTTAGGAACTGGTTAGGTCCCATCCAGCTCCCCCCCGTACGGTGGGGGCCACTGGGTACTGAGTTTAGGAACCTGGGCTTCCGAAGGGCCCGTAGTGGGGCCCGCCAGAGATTTTAACAATTTTTTTTTCAAATCCCCCCACCCCGCTCATCAATTATTAAGCGCATGGGCTTGTTGGCTTTCGAAGGGCCTGCAGCGGAGACCCGCCAGAGATGTTAACAAAAAATTTTTTTAACTGATCAATCACTAGGCGCGGGGGCCCGCCAGTGAATTTGGTTCCGAGATCCATGATTTGATGTGGGGGCTCAACATGGAATAGACTTTACATACCTGCAGAAGTTGATTCCCATTGAACTTCCCTTCCGTCACATATTTTTATTAATTTTTTTAGGGTGTCCACCCTGTATATTTTTCACTAAAAGTATATCAGTTTCTTTCATTGGGAATATCATTATCAACTTATTTTTATTTGATCTGATTGACCAGTGTACGGTAGCCTTGCTGCCACTCTCGGCTACGTTTACGCTGAGTTGGATTGAGATTATGCTTGTTGCCAGCAGCGAGAAGCACATAGCGCGTGCTACAGGAATATATAATTTGAAGTGTAGGTATTTGTGAAATGCGTTACCGTATTGCGTCATAATTTGCTTCTAGAGTTGTTTTCTGTTATTTCCGTTTCTGGCAGTGTACTTCATTGTGTATGTTTCCATTCCTTTTGTGATTTTTGCCATTTTCAGAAAGAAGAAGATAAATTCTTTGGTTGGAGCTTATGACTGATATATACAACGGCCAGTTTCATATTCATAGATCCAGATACGTCCATCTGTTGACCTTCCCTGTCCTGTGGAGGTCGCAGACTAGATTTCAGAGGGTTTGGCCCAGGAGAACTTTTGATCAGCACCCTCTAAAGTACGTTTTCACAAAGTTTCAGCCAAATTTGCCGAAACCCAATTTCCATACGGATTTGACGAGGTCCTTTGCTCGTAGAATAATTCTTTGCTCAATTTTTTCCATGGGATAATCTACTTTTGGTTAAATTCGTCATAGTTACAGAAACACCAAAATACATGTTGGCAACACTTGGAGACCATTAAAACTGAATCTTCATCGGCTCCAGATGATGTCAACATGATTAGTGAAACCCGCATGAGTCAATAGTATTTAAGTTTGTATTAGTTCTTAATTATTCAATTGGCCATTGAGAAAAGTTTGGTGCATCAGAAGTGCTACTCGAATATGCAGCGTTGAATTCCGGATGTGTAAATGCTGCTATTGCCGCACTTACATATTCCTCAGTTGAAAATGTGAAAGAAAATATGAAAATCGCGTGTTCACGCTTTCCAAAAGACCATTGTAGAATGGGTTTAACGTCGCCAAAATCGTATTTTTAAGTAAATAATCTACACCCATGGCCGGCCTCAGTTCCTCAAGCGCCCTCGTGCAAAATTTTGAAAGGCACCCTATTTGAACAATAAAAATTTTCAAAAAGGAGGGGGTCGATTTGGGCGGTTTTTGCCCCAAATTATTTTACCCTAAACGGACGATTCGCCACTCCCTAGCCCCCCCCCCCCCCCTCAATCCTGAATATGCCATCACTTGCTAACAGCGTTCTTGGGGAGATATATCGCTTTCAAACTTATATTTGCTTGATAAAATACCACACTACCACACTAACTCCCTTTTAACTGTATCCGCCCTATATTATCATTTTTTCCCTTTTTATCCTTCCCCCCCCTAGGAGGGCGGAGAGGGTGGTTTTACTATTTATTCGTTTGCGGGAAATATAAATGCAAAATATCCAAGCTTGCTCACCAGACTTGACCAGGGTCGCTGGGGGTCGCTGATTCCGAACCCGAAGTCCGTTAACCTGCTAGGGGAGTGGGGGATCGTCCGTTTAGGGTAAAATCGAATTATTATTGTTAATAGACATTAAAAAGTTTTCTGATTTTTTCATTCAAAAATAATTTGGGACAAAAACCGCCCAAATCGACCCTCCTCCTACATAAAATTAAAATAAATAAATTTTATTTGTTGAGATCCGAGTTTCACCTATTTCGTCCAATGGAATAAAAAGAGACAGAGATTCCACAGTACGGCGGGTTGCATAATTATCAAATTGGTCTCACTTATTTGCTATTTTGCGTCCGTTCCAGTTGTTTGTTTTTAGTTCATTGATTATATTAGGCTCGCGTCGCGACGCCCTCGTGCGGGGCGTCTCCCTCCCCCCCTCAAAGACCGGTACTGTCTACACATCCATTTCACTTTTGATTCTACCTACTAGATCGGCAATTAATTTACAGCAATACAAAAATTTAAAGAGCGACTTATAGTTTTTGTTGTATACCTGGTCAAAACGCCTTTAGTCACTTAAAATTTCATGAAGACATGAATATTTGTTTACAGATTACAATACATGCTTGATCAATGAAATAAACTTTTACTTTATAGTTTACTTCATTAATTAGATACAGTATTTACCACAAGTATTACTGGTATTTTGTTTTATTAGCAAAATTTAAACTAAAAGAAAACCAAAACAACTACTGCTGTTTGATGCACGGCTATTAGTCATCAATTTAGTCACTCATTATTAGTCATGTCTGGAAATTTATTCGACTAATACAATTTCTGATTCAGAGACTAAGACTATTTTATGATTGACTAAATTAGTCAAGACTAATCAAGTTATGACTAATTTAGTCGGTCAATTTCAATTATAACTAAAAATGTACTCAACTAATGTCAAACTCTGATAGCACCACTGCTTTCGTGAATGATATTTATTTAACATTGGATGAAAGAATATTATGTACTTTTAAGGTGGTTGTTAAAGTTTTACACCATTTTAAAATTATAATAGAGAATTATAACAATTTTATTAAGTAACTATAATAGCTGATCTATGGTTCTTCCGTAAAGGCCATAAAAGTCTCCACGGTAAATACATCATTTCGCGCCCCGATAAAAACTTAATTCGTGTTTTATGGGCCCCTCCTCGCACTTAATGGATAGTTCACAATGAAGTCGCTTTTATTCAACGTACTCCCAGTATTTATGGGCTCGAGCAGGATGGCCTCTGCATTTTTATGCGTGTTTCAAAACCACCTATCAGCTCGTCCATCTATTGATCCTTTCAATCATCGCCACTGATAAATTACAGTCTTTCATGGACACTGCTTTTCGCTCTATTCCTACCAAGGGAGACATACAAACTGTCTCGGAGAAAGCCCATAAAACCATATTACTTCTTTGTGTTATTTACATCACTATAGTTTCCTCCTTGTAACGTTAGATTTATTGCGGATTTCTTAAGGGTAAACTGATAATTTAAAGTAGGCGTGTGTCGAAACACATTGAGTAGGTCTTAGCTCATGTTTACATATCTTTACTTTTTTTAAAAATGACAACCATAATTTTGACATAAAATGATATTTTCAACAAAAGTTTACTACAATAAACTGTAAAGTATTTGCCCAAATGTGCTGCCAGACGAAAATAGTAGCTGTCATAAAAATATATTAAATAATCTAGACAGAAAAATTTTCTTGGAAATAACTTTGTATTTGCTGTCCTTGATTTTTTTTACAACTACAGTGTCATGTCAAGACGTCAACGCTTTTTAGTGTAAAATACATTTTAAAGAAAAATTTGGAGATTTAAACTTTATAAAATTTAAGAAAATTAACTGCAATTTGGAACTTGTCACGTTCATTTTGGAGAAAAATTGATCGACTTAAAGCGTCTTTTTTCATTCCTTTTCGTGCAGTAAGATAAAATTTGTAGGGTGTCGTCTTATTAGTTTTTTCCATTTTGGTATACGCCTCTGAGACATGGACTGTTAGAGAAGCAAACAGACACGGCTTACTAAAGTTTTCGAGATGTGGGCCTGGAGACGTTTGTTACGAATTCCCTAGACAGGCAATTTAGTTTCTCCAAATATGACTTCAAAATCGATTCTCCAGCATCTCTTGAATTCTCTCATTTTTTGGCCACATCAACTAGAGAGAGGACAATATAGAACGGTTGATGGTTTAGGGAAACTAGATGGCAAAATACGAAAAAGGCAGCGTCCCAAATATTGGGCTGATGTCACCAAACAGTCGATGGGACAGAGCATTAATGAGGTCCAGACAGCCTCAATAGATGACGTGATGCCTCCAGACGTCCCATACAGCAAATGGAGGCTAAATAAAATAATTCATGAAGTACAAAACGTCTGACAAGACGCTGTGAATAAGAATAAGGAGCTTGTCTTACTACAGCAATTTTTTGCTGGAACTTGTAAACATTGCAAGAAGTGTCTCAAAAAGTTTTGGATTAAATCCGAGTCCCGGAAGATATTTGTTTAAACAAAGAAATATTCAAAATTGTGTTTTTAGCAGCTTTTTCTTAAATATTTATGGTTGCATAGCCAGTGGCGTCCTGGCAAATTTTAGTTAGGTCCGCGATTTGGGCTTAGGGGGGCCCAATTATAGACGATATTGGAGAAATAAATAAGAGACAAATTACAAATTTTTCGATTGTTCATTGCCATATTTTATTGATCGATGGGGGGGCCCTAAATGATATAGGGCCCAGTCCGCATTTGCGGACCCGCGGACCTAGCCAGGACGCCACTGTGCATAGCTCGTACTGCAATCATAGAAAAAGCGGATAGTTGTTGATTAAAAATAATTGATACAGGCCATTTTTAAACAATTGATGAAAGCTTCAACAATAATACATACATTTTAATGAAATAGTTCATTCAACGAATTATTATAGACTACATGGAGGGCGGCAGAATTTTTGACTTCAGGGATGGGTTTGGGGTAGTTAGGAGGTAAACATACTAAAAGTCCCCGAGCCTAGGAGGTGAGCCTCGCAGGGGAGAGCTTCCGGAAGGCCCTAAATTTCGACTTTTTTTGGTTTTTCGCTTATAACTCGATAACTATTGGTCCTTGAGAAAAAATTATTCTTACCTTTTTGAAAGCTGACAAAATTTCCTATATTTAAGAAAAAGTTTCTATCTTCAACCGTTCTCGAGATATCCGCTTCTGAAAATTACCGATTTCCGGAAAACGCTGTTTTGATCACATTTTTCGTCATATTCTGCTCTTAACTCCTCAAACGTTCTTTGTAAAATAAAATACAACCAAATCAAGTGAAGAGGATTAAATTGGCTTAAAAATTATATATTCTACATATAATTAAAGCTGAAATGATGGATTTCAAGATTTTTGGCTGTAATGTGATAGGGTTATTGCTTGAAATCATTACCTACATTTTGCATTTTTTTTTTAAATCTATTTATTTTTGTATGTTATTGCATTTGGTATAGTAATGAGTAGCTACACTTAAAACAGTGGGAAAAAGCAGGTAGGTACCTCTATAAAAAAATACCACAGTATTATGATTTGAACTACTTTTATTTACACGTAATTGGCATGCTTCCTTTAAAGAAAGAAAAAAAACCGATCAATTTTCGGACGGGGGAATAGTTTATCGGGACACCACGGCAGCAGAAGAGGAAAATGAATCCTCCAAAGAAACTACTATGTCATCAAATTCTTCATCCTCCTCATATTCTTTTATGGGGACTCCATTGTGGCAGTTTCCCTGGCAGTTGAGGCATGCTGACGAACAATTTAATGATGCCTTTCTGCATCCACTTGTGTTGATCACTTGACGAATCCAAGACACCACAATATTCCTCGAATGAAGTACATATGTCATTAGTTGCAGACATTCCAACAACCCACTTATAGAACTATCAGTGATTCCCTTCCTCGAGTCATGCCAACACAGCTGTGGAAGTTGCGCATGAGAGTGGTCTCAATCGTCATATCGGACCACAATCACTTCGTCTCATTTTGAAGTATCCTTTCACCATAAACTTTTGGTACTCTTCAGTTGACATTTGGGAAGACAGTTTTTCCATGTCCTGCACATAAAAGTGGCATGACTTTGCATAGGGGAAATGCCCGTATGCATGAAAGTAAGCATTCGCTTACAACAGTTCAGGTGAGCTTGGAAATCGCTAACCCTCTCTGCATGAATGTACTCCTTCATCAATTCCACCATATTGGAGTATTGGATCCAGAGTTTAGCAGTTGGTCCGTGGTAGGTGATGTCTTCCATTGCTGTTCCAAATTTCATTGAAACTGATTAGAGATGTGGGTCATTATTCAGCGAATCTACCGAGGGAGGATCGTCTAGAAAATTTGATGTGAATGTGTCGATGGTTGCCTGTACTTCTGGCATGAGATGGATTTCGTCTAAAATAAAGTTTGCTAAGGTATTTTGGACGAGCAAATTACAATTTATTTTACAAAGAAGATTTGAGGAGTTAAGACCAGAGTATGACGAAAAATTTCATTCGAAACAGCGTTTTCCGGAAATTGGTGATTTTCAGCAGCAGATAACTTGAGAACGGTTGAAGATAGAAACTTTTTGTTGAAGTAAAAAATATAGGAAATTTTGTCAGCTTTCAAAGGTAAGAATAATTTATTTCTCAAGGACCAATAGTTATCGAGTTGTAAGCGAAAAAACAAAAAAAGTCGAAATTTAAAAGTCCCCCCCCGCAAGGCTCACCTCCTAGGGTCGGGGACTTTTAGTATGTTTACCCCCTAACTACCCCAAACCCATACCTGAAGTCAAAAATTCTGCCGCTCTCCATGTAGTCTACACCCCCACATTGTTGACTGGACTAAAACGTTTATAGGATACCCCTCTAATAGAGGAGCTAAATTATCAAACAGAATTTCAACTTAGCACGTTGATAACAACGCCTAAAAAAGCAAAGTCTAAAATTGAATCGTCGAATATTTAAGTGCATCAAGTCATACAACATTTTTCTTCCCGAATGTAGTTCTTTATACCCCTTTCAATAATATTAACTAAACATAATTTTTTTTACAAACATTTGCTTAATTTAAAAAAACAAGTACATTTTACTCATCAATATTTTGTCAAAAAGAAAACTATTTTTGTTTTATAAAAATTGTTGGAAATGGCCACATTCACTTAATAGGCATGCTTCCGCCCATCTTCGCATCGAATTGCGCACTTGTTCAAATAATCCCGGCTTATTCAGTATTATTTCACACAAGGCCATATAGTAGAGAGCACGGCTGGGCAAATGGTGTCACCCTGTGGAGATTTGGAAACTAAAAGCTGCGACCAGTCTTATTTAATAGCTTATAATTAATTGTGTTTATGTGTAAAGTTGGCCAAAAATTGGCCTGGGAAAAAGGGCGTTATTAAAAATTTTCGAGATATTGACACTAAACAATTGTACAGATAAAGTAAATATTTTGGCGTGAAAATTATTGAAAAGTCTGTAGCGGTTGCTCTAAAAAAAATATTTAATAAAAGGAAAAGCATTGACGCTTATGGAGTTTTAAAACTTTGAACGTCCGTATCTCGCTTCGAGAACCTAAAAAAATTGTAATTTTTCATTGAATTTTAGCGTTCAACAACCGATATTTCGAAAACGAGCACTGAAATCAAAAAATACCTCTCTTACAATATTGTAGAGTAGAGTTTCCCGCTTACAAAGGTATAACTTTTAGAATTTTTGGGCGTAAGATAGCGCAGGAAAATTAATAAATGTAAAACAATGCACAGATCTATTTACATTGCGGCAGCCGACCGTCGATCTCCCTCCCTTACGTAGCACGGCCCGCGCGCTCCAGTTGTCAATATTCTGCGAAGACTGATTGTAACTTACAACTACCGTGATTTGCATTTTTAGCTTTGTTGTCTTTTTTGTTATTGTTTTTTATTTAACAATATTACTTCAAATGAAATACCAAGAAAACAGACAGTCTGTTATAACGAATTACAAAACGTACGTATTACACTTTCTAGTTATATTATTCTGAATTCTGACGCTACAAGTTGTAACAATCTTAAAAAAGTATGTGAATAAAACGGAACAAATTAACAATATTATGAGATAAAGAAAGCAACATGCTTATGCATACAGTGTGTCCACGGATGGACTTAACTATGCGTGTCATAGCCAATGTAATTTACACAAAAATTTAATAATAAAAATTGGCAAAACAATTAGTTATTGTCTATGTGGATGAAACTTTGTATTAAGACTGCACCTGACATTATTTACAACTTTCTTTATAAAATTTTATTATATTCGCGATACCGTTTTCCCTGTATTCCTAAAGAAATATATACAAAAATTGGTACTAGCCACTTAAAATACTAATCACTAATAACTATCAGTTTCGGTTTCGTCAATCGTCATCACCTTCAATATGTAGGTATAGAAGAAAGCAGGCAATTTCACTGCTGCATTTACATTGAGGCAGGATTTTTGTCCCAAGCATCTGCATGATCCTGTCCAAGAAATACCATTTTTTCTACAAGTACACCATTTCTACCTGCATTTCTGCCAAATTAAACCTGCAGGAATATATTTTCTAAAATTAGTTAAGTACAAATTTTTAAATGCATCAACTTCCGGAATGTTGTCCATATTATTAATAATATTATGCAGAACGGAATATTCGCAATATCCTGTAAATATTGGATCATATTCCTTGGAAGTCTCTATATATGAATGCAGAATTTCATCTTTTGATGAACATTTTGAGGGCAATATATGTCTGATCTATTAGGCCTTGTTGACTCAATAATTTGAACGTCATCACTGAAATGCATCTTTAATTTATCAATTAACTGTCTCTTTGATAAATTTCCTCCGAGATCTGTATATTGACGAAGCAGAATATCCATTTTGTTTAATTTTGTTTAATAAACTTACTTAATTCTTTATAAAGCAATATTCCAATGTAATCTGTATGTTTCTGCATTTGAAGAAATCTGAAGATCTGTACCCTTCTTTAATACCCTCCAAGAATTTAAAAAGCATTTCGCGTGATATTTTATTTCCATAGCAATTAAATCATTATCGTCAATGCGTTTCATAACAGAGCTATCATTTTGGGCTAAAATTTTGATCTTACTTTCGATATTAAGAGGCAGTACTTGTGATGCATTTTGGTCATTACGCCTCTTTTTACAAAGCACACATGTATATTAAATATTCCTTTCGTACTGAAACTGGAGGTTCGGTTCCGTAAAATTCAGATTCCTCTGATAGCATTTCCTATTCAAATTTTCGGTGCAGCAATTCAACACTTTTTTTACTACTACAGTAGCACGATTTGTGTCAAATTAATAATATTTTGTCCCCATTTTCAGTGTTAGCAATATCTTGACGCAAGTGAATATTGCTAGATTTATACATACTGTCCTCAATTTGTAACGTTTGTCTTATACTTTTTAACGTTTTCTCAGAGCCCTTTACTAAGCTACCAGAAGATTTTCCATAAATTAAACAATTTTTAACATTTTCTCTTTGTAAAACACAAAATGTTGACTATCTCACTTTCGGATGTTGAACTTCCACTTCGGTCCATTTTTAGTTATTTATGGAAAATCAGACTAAAATGATGCCTATATTATGTTCTTAATTTAATTTTTAATTTTAGGAAATTCCACTTACCTGGACACTGAAAGTAATTTTCATATGATTAAACTAACATTAGAATAACAGACCTGTAACTTAGACATAGAGTTTTTAATAGGAAAGAATTTACTTTTAACTGATAAAACCTTCAACACTACTAATATTATGTAATATAATCTCTATGGGCATATTGTGCATTAATATTAATACATAAGAGTAATAAATTACCTATTTAATCTAAGCAGAATGTGGACAACTGGAGCGCGCGGGATGCGCAACTTAAGGGAGGAAGATCGACGGTCGGCTACCGCGATGTAAATAGATCTGTGCATTGTTTTACGTTTATTAATTTTCATACGCTATCTTAAGTCCAAAAATTCTAAAAGTTGTACCGTTGTAAGCATGAAACTCTACTCTACAATGTTGTAAGAGAAGTTTTTTTCGATTTAAGTGCTCGGTTTCGAAATATCGGTTGTTGAACGCTAAAAAACAACGAAAAATTACAATTTTTTTAGGTTCTCGAAGCGAGATACGGACGTTCAAAGTTTTAAAACTCCATAAGCGTCAATGCTTTTCCTTTTATTAAATATTTTTTTTTAGAGCAACCGCTACAGACTTTTCGATAATTTTCACCCCAAAATATTTACTTTACCATTAACAATTGTTTAGTGTCAATATCTCGAAAATTTTGAATAACGCCCTTTTTCCCAGGCCAATCTTTGGCCAACTTTACACATAAACACAATTAATTATAAGCTATTAAATAAGACCGGTCGCAGTTTTTAGTTTCCAAACCCCCACAGATTTCAATTTTAAGAGGAATTTTGCAGTGCGAGCTCTCTACTAATAGTCTGGGTGCCAATCAAAAAAAGTGGAAGTAAGGTATAGTAGAGGTTTTTTCACGGTTATCGGCACTTCAGTAGGTCTAGTTTAAGAATCCGGTTGATGCCACTCTGGCACCCTTGGGCATTTTGAAATATTCAAGATGGCGGCTTATCTAAGGTGTAATTTTTTAAAAATTTTAATTTACCAAATGCTGGCATGTGATACATCGTTTTCTATGTTTTTCAGGTTCGAGAACAAAAATATGAGATCTAAAAAGATTTAGGGGCAATTCCTTCTGTGTTGCCCCATCAAAATATAAAATAATTGTGGGTGTTAAGACAAATTCGATAGAAAAAGAAACTTACCTCAGAAATAAGATGTAATTATGTTTTACAACAAATAATTCCCCCTTTATTTAATAATTTAATATTAAACTTTTTCCGTAAGGAATTAAAAAGTTATTTTCAATTTCTTCAGGAAGAAAGTTAGGACATAATTTAGGTTTATGTTTTTGAGAGTGATATCTGAGAGGGTTGATCTAGCGACGTAATATGAAGAAGCGGATACCATTATAGTACAGCAAATTATTCACGAGATTAAAGGAAATCCAGACGTCGTAAATGTAATAAGTGATGACACCGATGTTTTTGTCTTTGTAAATTTATTAGATTTGAAAAACGAGATTTCTATGGTTTCTTTTAAGTCACTACGAGCCACCACCGATATTAGGGCCACGGTTTTAAAGCACAAACAAATCATACCATATTTATCAGCCGCACATTCTTTATCTGGTTGCGACTCAGTACCATAGGATTGGAAAAAAAAGTTCATTAAATATTTAACGGATGGTCGGGTTTTAACGCATTAGGTTCGATTAAACAGTAATATTGAGGGTGTTTTTCAAGAATGTACAATTTTTGTAGCTTCGCGTTATGGAGTAAACAATGCTAGCAAAATGATTGATGGTAGAACTTCTCTATGGGCTAAAAAAGTCGGACAAGCCCAACTAAAAGCACCGCCATTCTTTGCTCTTCCACAAACTACTGAATGTTTTCAAGAAAACGTAAAAGGGGCACACCTTCAAACATTTTTGTGGTTGTCTGTAATGGATTTCTCTTGACCAAATATAGATGCCACTTAATACGGGTGGCAGGCTGACGAGGAAAAAAATGGAATTACATCCGATTGCCTTGCCAAAAAAGATTCAAATTGCCCCAGATAACATTTTGGCATTAGCAAAAAGCTCATGCAAGTCAATAAATCCGTGTAACACAACACGATGCAGCTGGTCGCTAATAGCTTGCAGTTTAATGTGCAGTTGTCTGCAACTAAGCATAGAACATTCTTGCCAGAATCCTCATACGAGAATTTCTGAAAATATAACTTCTGACAGTGAAGATTCCGAAGAAGATTAAATGTTGGTTTTGACGTTTCGTTGTTTACAGTTTTGACAATAAAAATTAAAAAAAAAAACAAAAGAAAAAAAAATACCAAAAAAAAACAAAAAAGTAGGTAAGTAAATCATAAAAAAAGATGATCAAGTCTTTCCACCCTAAAAAAATACAGAATATTAAGTTTACGTTTGTTTAATTTTTTAAAAACTTGTTTTGAACTGGCAGGTCCTTTTAACCAATAATGTCTTTAAAAGGTCATTCAACTTGTTCACGCATACGCATGCAGTGGCACCATATCCTTAAAAGTGTTTAAGGATATGATGTTGTCCGTATTCTTAAAGCCTAATTTGCTTATGTAACAAAACTAGATACTAATATTTTTACTTTAAAAATTAAATTTATTCTCCGAATCAGCCGCCCTCTTAATAAAGTAAGTTAGCAACACTCAAAGATTACTTCTTATACGATTTTTAACCTCAAATATTAATTCACAGTCCTTAAAAACGTATAAAATGACACACCCATATAATGAAATATTTGGAATAACCTGTTTTTTTACTCTAAGCCAGCAGCTATCTTGAATATCTCAAAATGCCCAAGGGTACCAAAGTGGCATAAATCGGAATCGTAACGTTGACTCTTTGAAGAACCAAAAACAGCCAAAAAACCTTTACTATACCCTACTTCCAGGTTAGGGTGAAAATCCTTATTTGGCACCCAGACTACAACTAATCGCTCTCTCAAATCTTCTAAAATGTTAATAGGAGTTTTATACACCAGGGTTTTAAGATGACCCCACAAAAAGAAATCCAAACTATTGAGATCGGGGGATCTTGCTGGCCATTGCTGAAGTCCTCCGCGACCTATCCAACGATTAGGATAAACCACATGTAAAGTTCGCGAAAAATTACACTGAAACTCCACTATTTGAAGAAATTCAAATTTTATCAATTTATTCAAAATTTAAACTTAATTTATGAATACCTTATTTATTTTTTAGTTAATAAAATGGTTTTTATTCTGTACTGTACCTTAATGTCAACTGTTCAGCTGCATTTCATTTTCTATATCTACACTTATTCGGTGCCAACAAAGTAGCACACATACTGTATCTGAATTAATATTAATATATTCTAGCATCATATACAATATAAATACGACTAGTCGAAGTTGCGAAACTCTATATTAATTTAAATAATTCAATACGAACTCGTTGCATATTTTCTTCGGTTAATGCTAATGCACTTTACAAGGAAAATTAAATTACTTCTTGTATATGATGGCGGGTTAATGGAGATATTATGTAGGCATAATATTGTTAGAAGATACAGCAAATGCACACAAACAATGAGAACTAAATGGTGTCAAAGATTGAGATAAATCTAGGTGGTTTTATGACCGAAAGTATACAAACAGAAGCTTCAGATAATACGTAACAAGTTGCTTCTGTGTATTTATTTTGATGCCGCAGATAATTGAATTTACTCATGTTTTCTCTTAAAACATTACAACATAGCGTAATAAACACTAATTTGTATTGTGAGTTTATGTGTAGTGATTTTTTATGACCGTTTTATCAAAAAATAAAAATAAAAAATAACAATTTTTGTACAGCGGATGATTATACTTTTATTGTAATTTCATCACACTACATCCGAGGAATAGTGATTTTTCACAAAACTTTTAAAATAGTCATTTTGATAAATATGTTTATGCATCTTTGGGTCTATTAGTATCTACCGTGAAGTCAGTACTTGCTCTATATTTCTGGAATATCATAGGCGACTTTTGTTCAAAATGGGCGTTAATAAATTTTATATCCTCGAAAATCATTCTCCAGAACCTCAAATTATGTGCATTTTTTCAAAATAATTCATTGTAACAATTCAAATTTTATAATTTGAAAATATAGTCAGAAACCAGATATATTTTAATAAGAATACAGCATGTGAACAATGTTATCGTTTTACTGATGTGTAGTCTGCAGGTAAAGAAACCTCTCCTGAAAGTGAACCAGGTCGGATCAGCATTCAGCAATGGTAGTTTTCTACATATACTCTTGTCAAAATTTGTCAATCCACTATGACTGAATCCCTCTTGCAACTTCATCTCTGGCACTAATCTTAAATATTTATTTCCATTGGTTTTCCGAGACTCATTTGTTTAACTATAACGCTTCCTAAAACAAATATAGGGTTATGTTGTGATAACATCATTAAGTAAATATTTAAATAAAGGTTACGTGGATTAATAGGCTACCTGGGCATTATAAGATATAATAGTTTAATTTAGTACATTTTATTCAGATAATTTGTATTGATCTGGCTGCTGGTTTCAGGGTCTTCTTCCGAGTAGACTTCGATGAGTGCTTGCCGTTTCGACCATCTTGTCGTGGTCTTCTTCTGAAGCGAAGTGAGCTCTGCTGAACCGAGCTCCTTTATTTATACAGATTATCAGGAGGCGTGTTGCGAATCAATGACCACGTTATTGGTCATTGTAGTCATTGTAGCTTGGTGTCACGATTATAGTTATTCGGATGTTCATTTGTTTCAATGGCTTCTGTTTATCTTCTTAGCCAATAATTCTTGGTGTTATTTGCCTTTGCGAATTTCATCAAATTGCCGTTTTCTTCTGAGCGTTCGGCAACAGCTGATTTTGTAGAATTTCTCTTCTTTGTATTGCTAATGTGTTCTGTGAGTCTGGTGTATATATGTCGTTTGGTCTCTCCGCAGGAACATGGAATGCTATATACTCCTGGTGTCTCTAGTTCTTCTGGACCTTGGTGTTTGGGAAAATGTTATGCCACTTTCTGTTTCGCATTATATATTACTTTGACGTTCTTTGTCTCCAAAACTCTTTCAAATCTGTCCGCACATCCTTGTATATATGGTAAGTAAGCTGTTGCCGCGTATTTCTATTTCCTCTTCTGTGCTGGTTGTATCTTGATTGATTGTGAGGTGGGAGGTGTAGGTATTTGTGAGATGCGTTACCGCATTGTGTCATAAGGGAGCGTTTAAGCTCTCTTTTTTGTGTGTTTGGTTCTGGACTTCTGCCTATTCTGACTCTTCTTGTGAAATATGTTGCCGTGTTGAGTCGTAATATGGAGTGTTTTTGCTCCTCTTTTTGCGTTTTTGCTTCTTCGAATCTTCTTCTTTCTGAGTCTTCTGATTCCTCGGTTTCCGATTGTGGTAGAGTATATATATCCATGCGATTTGTTAGTGGTGTTCATTTGTTGATCCTGATCCTTTCAATTGTCGTTCTCCACTGTAGCGTGGTTTCCCTATTTTTAGTTTGTTGCTGTGCGGTGATAGCGCTTTCTTCAGTAAATGTGTTGGGTCCCTTCCTTGGTTATGTCCCTAATACTTCATTGCGTATATTTCTATTATGTTGATGTCTTGTGTCGCTGTTTTCGTCTTGTTGTTTCAATTGGACGATGCCCTTTCTGCTCTTCTCAAAAACTTCTTCTGTTGGCTTTTGTTGTTGCCGCGTTTTTGACTCCATTTATCATCGTTGTCCGTATGACGGCTATATACATACATTTGGAAAGGTCCCATGATGGTTTATTTTTCTCAATGAACGGTATGTTACCCTTGTGCCGTTTTGATTCTCTCCTTTACTGTTTTTCTCCGCTCCAGCTGGTTCGCCCGGTCTGTTCCTAGGTACTTCAATTTGTTCGGTATTCTTAGGGAATATTCATCTATTTTGTGTTCCTCTCCGCTGGTCCAACTCTTCTTCTTCTTCTGCATCGATTAGGAGATTATCGACCTATGTGTATGTTTTCTTAGAGAACACCATTTTTCTGAAAGAAACCTTCACTAGGCATACCTCCGCTGAAGCGATGTGCGAACTCAGCCCTGACGCAGTATACCTTATTGACTATTTCGAGTTTAATTTTAATTATTATCACTACCGTGATTTCTAGCATTTATTCCTTGGATGGTGGCTTATTGAAGGGTCTTCTTGTATTAATTTGATTCATTCATTTTTTGCTTTCTCTTCTTCCTCCAGTTTATCTCCACTGTTGCCGTGGTATACCTCTTCTCGTGTATCTGTTATCATTTTTTCTGTATACCCCCCTGCCGCCGCTTTACTGCCCCTAACTCGTTCCCCCGTTTCTTTGATTTTGTGGTCCTATGTTCTGTATTCGATTCATCATTCTTGTCCTGAGAAAAACTATGCATTTCCATTGAACTGCAAGAAATTCAGCCCCCGGCGTATTAAGCCAATAGTACGCCACTGATCAGATTGTCCATTTATTACCCAAGTCAACACTTCTTTATCTAAAAACTCTGTTTTTCTTAAGGAATAACACCATTATTGCCTTGCTATAAATTTATGGTGACAGCGGTCGATGGTTTCATAATCACTTCTCATATTTTAGAAGAAAGTCGTATGAATCAGCCCCTCACCAGTTTATTACAGCATTTATGATGCAGAATGCAACACCACAAAAACACACTCTTTTTAATACAAATACAAATTATGTACGTAATTAATCACTAATTGCACCTCCCAAGATATGTATTATTCCTCAAACCTGTCGCTTACTTGACAAAAAAATATGCAACACCACAAAATCGCACTTTTTTAATACAAACACAAATTATGTACGGTCCCTTTATTGTGTTGTCTATGTCCTTCGGTTTGTATCCATTGTTCTGTAGTGATGTTTTTAAGGTCCAATATTTTTCTTGGAGATGTTCTGTCTCGCAAATTTGCTTTACTCTATGTACTAGTGCGTTAATGATGGCCTGTTTTGTGCTGGCTGGAGGTGAGAATTAGCGTGTAGATATGTGTTGACGTGCGTCGGTTTTCTGTATACCTTGTGTCCTAATCCTCCATTGTCCTTCTTGAACACGAGAAATCCAGAAATGGCAGTTTGCTACCTGTTTCTATTTCCATGGTGAATTTTATCTTATGATTATGGTTAGGTAGTCCTTGAAATTCTTCAGTTCCTCACGGCCATGTTGCCATATATTGAAAGTGTCGTCAACATATCGAAACCAACTACTTGGTTTTAATTCGTAGTTGTCCAAGGCGTATACTTCGATTGCTTCCATAAATAAGTTGGCGAATACTGGAGGTAAAAGTAAACCCATTGCTGCTCCATCTTTTTGTTTATATAGACTTCCATTGAAGTTGAAATAGGACGAGTTGGCACAAAGCTCCATCAGGTCTGCTACGACGCACATCGACAGACACTAATTCTCACCACCACCCAGCACAAGAACAGGCCGTCGTTAACACACTAGTACATAGAGCAAAGCAAATTTGCGAGACAGAATATCTCCAAGAAGAATATCGGACCTTAAATATATCACTACAGAAAAATGGATACATACCGAAGGACATAGAAAACGCAATAAAGGAACAAGATACAACCAGAACAGAAGAAGAAAAAGAAATACACGCCAACAGCTTACCTACCATGTATACGAGGATGTACGGATAGATTCGGAACAGTTTTGAAGAAAAAGAACGTTAAAGAAATACATAATGCGAAACAGAAGGTGGCACAACATTTTCCCAAATATCAAGGTCCAGAAGAACTAGAAACACCAGAAGTATATAGCATTCCGTGTTCCTGCGGACAAATTTATATCGGAGAGACCAAACGACATATATACATCAGACTCAGAGAAAATATTAGCAATACAAAGAAGGGAAGTTCTAAAAAACCAGCAGATGCCGAAGATTCAGAAGAAACAGGTCATTTGATACTATTCGACAAGACAAAGAAATTAGCCAACACCAAGAATTTTATTGTCCAAGAAGATACAGACAAGCAATTTAAATAAATAAACATCCGAATAACTATAATCGTGACACCGGACTACAATTACCAATAACATGAAAGTCAATGTTCTGCATGAATAATGATCCGCAACACGCCTCCTAATAACCTGTACAAATAGAGGAGCTCAGTCCAGCAGAGCTCAATTCGCTTCAGAAGAAGACCATGACAAGATGGTTGAAACATCAAGCACTCAACCAAGTATACGCGGAAGAAGACCCGGAAACCAGCAGCCAGATCACCAACTCCGCGAAAGCATAGCACCAAGATAATTTGTATTGATTTTGGTCGACAAATTAAATATCAAAATGACGAATTGGCGCAAAATCCTTCCTCATATTCGAGAAAATATAACAAATAAACTCAATAGAGATTTACCTTCGATACAAAGGAATTCACATATAAGGAAAAGTTTATATAGTAAAGTAACAGCGGAAATTTGTCATGATATATAAATCGCCGTCACATATTGGTGAATTTGTGTGTATCGAAAGTAAATCCCTATTGGGTTCATTTGTTTTATTTTCGCGAATAATCTTTTATTTTACAATCGTAAAGGTACAGTAAGCCGAAAACAGTTGCTTGTGGTCCTGAAAGTAATTAGTTTATAGGGCAATTGATATTTGATGATTGACATTGTTAAGCAGGGGCATGTAATTTTTATAAATATTTACCCATATATAAGTGCATATGCATTTTTTCTTTTTTTTTGGCTGTTATTGTCTGTGATACACGTCCAAACTAAGTGCAAGATTGGAACACCTCCACTTATGTCGTGATATTTTAAATGTTTTTTATATAAAATCATATTTTGCTATTATATTTTGTTTTTTCTTACATCTTATATTTTATCTTCCCTTTCCCAACGACAGACAATTAACTTTGGCTGGCGTCCAAAAGTTTACAACAAACATATAAATCTATTTATTTGATATACAGAGGTTACCTTGTTAAACAATAAAACAATAGTATAACTGAAATAAGAGACCTTGCCCACGACCAGTCGCGTATCCGAATTTTCGATGGTCACATTGGACCACCGAAATTTGGTCGTGTATGTCTACGTCACATGATTAACATGACATGAAGCATCAGCTAACAGAGGCGTACGTAAACCATAGACCCGGAAAATAGAGATTGACGAAATTGAGCATGTCAGTGAATTTACACATCACAGATTAGCAGCAACAGCAAATTATACGTTGAATCATCGGAAACAGAGGTTATTACGCGTTGACATTGGATTGAAGAGATTTAACTTTTACCCTATCTTTCAATGGCACTGATCTGCCATATAATCCGAACCTCAAATGCTTAGAGAGGTCGCATTCTATTTTACCATAAGCATAATATACAGACGATGCGAATTATTTTCCGCTCAATAAAAAGTGCATCTTTCATCTGCGTTCTATTTCTTAGCAATGTCGAACCACCAAATATCACAAGGCAAAGGATTTAACCTCGTGTATTCAAAAAATGTTCAATTAAATCTTTCAATCCATCAAGATATAATCATATTTGAAATACTGATGTCCAAAATCCCATCCGGAAAATCTACTTGGTGGCTTATTGATGAGGATAATAGTTCCAAGGCGTGGACGAAACTATTAGTTAGTCAGGGTAGCAGTCTTAATATCTGAAAGCTACCAAGTGGATATGACGTTACTCGCAAAATCTGGATCGCCTTAAATAGATTAAGAACTGGAGATGGTACCTGCTCTGCATAAATGAAGTATACGACAAAATCTTCACTGTGAATAGAGCACGGAGTACCAAACAATTGAATTCGTAAAACACCTTAAACTTGGGCAAAATTTCAACACAAATGATTATTTTTGACTTTTAATATGCAGAAAAGAACTTTTGACAACTGCTTGTTTAGTTAGAGTATATTTGATCAAATTTTGAAAATAATCTGTCTTCAGTGACCCAAAAAATTCATAGAAATACAAGATGAGGCCTGATATTAACATCATAATTCATTTATTATTTTACCAGCTTGTATGATTTTACAATTAAGATTTATTTACATACACTTACAAGATAAAAAACTATTAGGAAACAAAATAAACAAAACAAACTTTTTTATGAAATAAATGGAAAAGAGAATCGTGCGACTAGCACTCAACCAGCTTTGCAACTATACAGTGCTATGCGTAACAAACATTCAAACGTTCCAGGCAAGTTCATTGTTGTCGGTACATACTTGTTATCACGTGAACTAACATCATCTATATTATATAGGTGATGTTGCATAACAGTCTGTAGGCTCAAGCTTTCTTAGGTCCTTTTCCATGTTATCAATTTGTAGACTATTATACTTCTATTATACTTCTCAGCTGAATCCATTGGAGGAAGGTGCTGTGGTACTGTGTTTTGCATATTCCTTAAGTGTTTCTCTATCAACATGTATTTTTTAGTATCTCCTCTGGCGGGTTTCCACCAAAAAGACGTACCGTTATATTAATATAAACTTCTTCGACATGATCGGAATTAAGGTTATTATACTCTTCGCAAAAACGAATAGTATATTGTATTTGATCGGCACATTTCTAAAATCGTAAATATCGCTCGTAGAGAAAAAAATTTCATATCATTGTGTTAGTGAACGAATTCTGAACAACTTTCAAAATGTCCGTCTGTACGTTCGTCTGTCCGTCCGTCTGTCCGTCCGTCCGTCCGTCCGTCTGTCCGTCCGTCCGTCCGTCCGTCACGTTTCTTGTAAGCACGATAACTTAAGAAAGAAAAGTCCCATTGTATTGAAATTTAGAAAGTAAGTTAGTGTTAGCGAGAGGAAGAAGTCTATTGTTGTTGAAGAAAATCGATCGGTAAATAAAAAAGTTATTAATTATTTAATTAAAAAAATATATATTCTCTTAATTTTTGTTGCTTGTACTAAAATGGAAATTTTGCAAAATATTATTTCCATAATATGTATTTTTTTTGTTTATGGATTTTACTAATATATTTCATAGAAATAGGAGTTGAAATATGTATAATTGTTGTAAGATATATAATCACAGACAGTCAATTTTCGTAGCAATATGTGGTGGCGCAGCGGCTAGAGTATTGCGTTGCAATCCAAAGGTCCCGTGTTCGAATCCCGCACAGGTTGAGTATTTTTTTTTTCATTTTTTTTTTCATATAATTTTTTTCACAACAAAGATGGTATCACAAAATTTAGGATGTCTAAAAACTAACATTATTTACAAGAAAACTGCGAAGAGTATCCTATAGAATGTGTTACAATTATATAAAAAGTTCTGTGAACAGGCGAAGAGTACGTTTTTAGCTTGTTTGAGCTTAATATTAGTGCATAATATTCTTCGTATCACTACATAAGAAGGGAGCGATAGATGTTTGTGGTAACTACAGATTGCTGGCACTGTCTCATGTCAATAAAATAATGTTGCATATTCTTCAACCAGATTACAGCATTATGTGTCTTGTCAGATGCCTCTTGAGCAAGTAGGTTTTTTTAAAAGACGCGATACCAGAGAGCAAATAATACTGAATTTGCGACAACTTATCGAGAAGGCAAGAGCTTCCGTTTAGGCTTCTGACAATGTGAAATGGGTCACACTGTGGTCTGTATTATTGGAGATGGGATGCCTAAACATTGGTATTTTTTATTCGAAGACTGTTTGAAGAAAAGTTTGCTTTAGTAAAAGTAGACAACACTATCCCCAATAAATGTGATATCGGCAAAGCCATCAGACAGGGCTATGTTCTATAACCAATCTTCTTTAATATTTATAGTGAACATGCGACGTGTGCTGTGCAATGTGCATGTTGTAGAACATCCCAGAAGAAAAAAATTATTAAAATGAAAATTAGAGCATAACTAAACATATTGAAGGCATCATCAGCGCCAAAGACTAACACAAAAAGACTCATACACGTTCACAGTAACGTAAGGCACAACGGGTGGCGCCCAATTCAAAAGTTTCACTTGGTAAATATTTTGGAGGCCAGGCAAATAATTCAAAAGAACGCCAAAATTTCACTTGGTAAACATTTTTGTGTGCGAGAAAAAAATACATAATATGTATTTTGTTTTTTAAGAAGTACGCCAAAATTTCACTATATTTTTACGTCGTTCAGCGACGATCACATCCAAAGGCGTAAAATTCGAAAATGCGTCGAAATTTATCCTTTCAAAAATATTTTAAATTTTTATCGCTTCACGAAACAGGGTAATTGGAGACACAGTCATTGTAGATATCATTCAAAAGAATGACAATAAAATTTTGATGAGGCGACGTAATGAAAAGGCGAGATCGAAAAATGTGGCAAAAGTGCGTAGCATCTGTAAGCGATGATTAGATAGAAATGAAAAAAAATGGTCAAGGCCGGATTCTCGAATAAAACAAGTTTAGATTCATCTAGCGACTCGTCAGTTGGACGAGTGCGTTGGAAAATCAGCAGAAAGCTGTGGTAGCCAAACCAAATGCAGGTTTTTGAAGATCACAAAGTTATATAGAAACTCGCCTTGTGGATAAGTAAGATATATAAGTCATTTGCAAAAAGTCGCTCGAAAGCGAGGTTATGTCACATACCATAATTCGAACCAATATGGGGCCAGTACGTCACCGTAAAGGAGGCAGGAAAGCACAATAAGCTCAAGTAGTTGAACTCTGCTCTTGTCAATGATATAATCACTAAAAGGAACCTTAAAACTAACCACTAGTATCCCGAAATTTTTTTAGTTAAATAATTTTATATTATTTTCCGTCAGTCCCAAAACCAAAGGGCCTTCATAATCTTCTGAGGAAAATGTGTGAGTCTTTTTATCAATCGATTATTATTACATGCTCTCTAATAACGTCCTCTATAAGAGGCATTCGTCCTTGCCATGGTTGGGGATGCCATTCGCAGGAAAGAAAGAAATGGTCCGGTTTAATAAGGAAAGCAGGCAGAAAATTTCATAGACATACAAAAAAAGTCTGTATCTGGGACTCCATTGGGAACCTCTATGTATATTGACGAGCTGAACAGGAATCAGATGTCCGTTTATCTCCATCATCCACCAATTTTTTTGTGTTTTTTTTTATAAGGTTTTTATTACAACAAGAAAAGTGGTCTATTTCTGGGACTCCATCAGCAACCTCTATGTATTAGTACAGTAACTAGAGGTTTTAACTTCGGAATAATATCATATTGAACGGATTTCGTTCATTTTTGGCAGTCTAATAATAAATGCTTCACAGAAAGTTTCTATATTGTGCGGGGGCTTGCTAATTTATAGGGGGTGGATGCCACCCCCTCTCAGGGGGTTCTATGCAATTTTTCACATAAATTGATAGTTTTTAAGTTATAACGACTTCAAAATTGCGATTTTAGCTTAAAAAAAAGGTACTTCCAAACGGCTTTCGTCAAGTATCTCGAAAAGTATTACTTTATCGAAAAAATGTTACAGACCAATTACAGAAAGTACAATTTGAGAATTAATTATATTTTTTGTTTATTGATGTAGGATTCATAATTTCGGAGATATTTAAATTTACATTTGGTATCGAAGTGTTTCGAAATTACCTTTAAAGTTTAAAATGCATTTTTTTCTAAAGCAAGTGCTTTAAATGAACAAAAACATTTGAGCATCTAGGTAATGCTACATCTTAACGAAAAACTGTATTTGAAAAATTTTTTTTAAATTACTAGCTAATTAGAGTAACAAAATGGCGACCTTTTGATATAAAAAAATATAAATACGCGCAATTTTCCGTCATAACTTCTTTATTTCTTATGCTACAGGAACGAGTAAAAAATAATTTGAGAGCGCAATTAATTGTCTTTAATTTCATTTCTTAGCATGCGTGACATAGGTGTCACAATTTCTAAGATATTTAACATTTAAAGTGCATTTTTCGTCTTATAAATGTTCTGACGCCATTTGTATACTTTCATATCTCCGAAACTATTAAATCTGTGTAAATAAATAAAAAGCGAAATTCATTACCAGTTTATGAGCTTTATTTTTCAATAAAACTAATATTTATTGAGATATTTGGAAACGGAAAAAAAATTACGTTTCATCGAAAATACCTTTATAGTTTAAACTGTATTTTTTCCTAAAGCAAGTGCTGTATACAAACCAAAAAATTTGAGCATCTACGTCATGCTATATATTAATGAGAAACAGTGTTTGAAATTCCTTTTTTTTATTACTGGCTAATTACAGTAACAAAATGGCGACGTTGTTATTAAAAAAATGTGTGGACGCACATTGCTTCGTTCATAACTTCTTTGTTTTTTATGCTATAGAAACAAATAAAAAAACAGTTGAAAGCTTAATTAATAACCTATTATTCTACCTAAGCATCCTTGACGTAGGTGTCACAGTTTCTGAGATATTTAACTCTCACTCTATATAGTTATCTTATGAACACTTGGATGCCAAATGTAAACTTCTTCGAAGTTATTAATCCTACATCAATAAACAAAAAATATAATTAATTCCCAGTTTGTACTTTCTGTAATTGGTCTGTAACATTTTTTCGATAAAGTAATACTTTTCGAGATACTTGACGAGAGCCGTTTGGAAATACCTTTGTTTTAAGCTAAAATCGCAATTTTCAAGTCGTTTTATAACTTAAAAACCTTCAATTTATGTGAAAAATTGCATAGAACCTTCTCTCCTTAAAATTTGATTTTACTTCAGCTCTAATAAATATATATATTTTTAAGTGCCACCCCCTGAGTGGGGGTGGCATCCACCCCCTATAAATTAGCAAGCCCCCGCACAATATAGAAACTTTTCTGTGAAGCATTTACTATTATACTGCTAAAAATGAACGAAATCCGTTCAATATGACATTATTCCGAAGTTTTGCATATTTTTTACCTCTAGGTACTGTACTATATTTCGACATGCTGAACACGAATTAGGTATCCACTTAATTTCATCACCCACCAATTTTTAGTAACTCGCGAAAGTAACTTCATAGAAAAACCTCATAATAAAGTTGGTGGGTGATGGAGGAGCTAAACGGACATCTGATTCGTGTTCAGCACGTCGAAATACATAGGAGTCCCAGAAACAGACTTTTTTTGTGTGCCTATGAAATTTTCTGCCTTTTTTTCCCTTACACAGGTCAACAAAAAAAAATGTTCTGCTCCAAGGACTAAATCATGTCTTAAGTATTTTTGTGTGCTGAAACCGAATTTTTAATTTAAAAAATTTTCTAGCGTAGAGATTTCGAGTTAATGTAAAAAATGGCCAAAAAACCGTATTTTGACAATAAAAACTGGGATTTTCTTCAAAATCTACGAGGTAGAAAATTTTTTAAATTAAAAATTTACGGTTTTTTGACAATAAAAACCGGGATTCATTCGAAATCTACGCGGTAGAAAACTTTTTAAATTGAAAATTTGGATTCAGCACACAATAATACTTATAGTACAATCGATGAATGCCCAAAAGGGGATTGTAGAGAACATTGAGGAGGGGAGAATTTTCCTCTTCAGGGATGTGTTGGGGGTAGTTAGGAGGTAAGCATACTGAAAATCCCCGCCCCTAGCCCCACCGGTTTAGAGGGGAGAGGGATGGAAAGGCTCCTTTTTTCTATTCTTCGCTTATAACTCGGAAACGATGGGTCGTACGGAAAAAGGTAATCTATGCAAAATTAAACATAATTAAATTTCCTACATGAATGCTTATATTCATTTTCTTCCTATGTGTTATAGTCTCCGAGATATTCGCCAGCCAAAATCGATAATTAATAAATTAATTAGTTAATTATCTGAAATATTTCTATCAAAACGGTTTACCGTGGTCTGCTAATAAATCACAGTCAATATGCAATACTCGACGTATTTACTAACGTAATATTTTCTCGAAATCTACACATTTCCTTAAATATACACATATACAGTGTGACTCACTTAAAATGAAGACATAGTTATAACTTTTTTATTTTATTTCCGATTTGAATCAAATTCTATTAAAGTATATAACAAATTAGGATCTAATTATAACCAGAAAAACATTCTACTTATAACCAGAAAAACACAAAGGCAAATCATATTATGCATTCTTTTATCGGAAAATTTTGATAATGAACCTTTTTTAAAATAATTATCTTTAAAAAATTTGCAAATTGGTTTAAAACTACCTGGCAGCTTTGGTTTTAGTCCAATCAATAAATGCCCAAAACGAAATTTTAGAGGACATGGAAAGGAATGTGTTCGGGATATTTAATTTGGAATGATGAAAAATAAAATTACGTCTTATAACCTTATAAATTGTTTTTCTTGGCCTGGCTCTGTTGGGACGAGAAGGTCCGGCTTCTTGCTCCAACTCCAAAACTTCAACATCCCGATCGTCGTCTTCATTCGTTTCCTGAATATTGGATTTAGTGTCTACAGGGGATGTGACGTTCATCATCCTCGTCCATTAAAACGGACACTCCGTTTAAACAATTCCCCTGGTAGTTCTGGCGTAAAGGGGAACAATTCATGGATACTTTCTTGCAGATACATCTGGTACTACTGCAATCTTTAGTGCCCTTGCAAAAAATCAAGTCTAAAATTTTTTTTGGTGCCGCTGGGCCTTTGATCAGCACCCGAGCTAGGTAGTTTGCCTTGTGCTCCCAACTCCACAACTCTGGGGGTAGCTGGTTTCCCAACCAGAACTGCACCTGGTGAAATGTGCGAAATGAATGCTCTTTTGTTGCCCCCTCGCTTGGTGGAAGTGATAAGAAATCTGATTTCAAAAATGATTGTTATCGGTAGGTGTTGAGGGAGATTTCATTTGATGGGGCGCCGTACTATTTTAGTATTCAGAATCGTCCAGCATCCTCAACATCAACATGAAGGTTGCGGAACACTTCGGCTGCTCTTCGAACATCAGGGTATTTTTGGTAAAGTTTTATATAACCAAGTTTAGTCAGTCTCAGCTGTGGGTAGGATAAACATTGGCTTGAACTTTTCCTCTGCCAGGTTTTATGAATAAAATATTGCGGTCTGGTGGAGTCTTTGCAGTAAGCATCACTGCGAGGCCACATTGGATGGATGGATATCTACCTACTTTTTCATTCAGTAGCGTCTTCCCTATACTGTCACCTTAGTGCTGTTTGGTGAGTTGTATCCATCAAAAACAACTATGCATATCCTTCTTGGGTAGTGGGTCTTGACGAATTTCACGTATCTACCACAAATTGTGGAAATTGAGGATCTTCTTTGCCAAATGCCCTCATGTATGAGAAATCCCCCATCTAAAACCAAATCAAATTTTGGTGTATGTACGCTCTCATTGGTTGGTTCAAATAGCTTGAACAGGATAGACTTTTAATTTTCTCTCATACCACCTTCATTGAATAAGGCTAAGGGAAATGGGGCCGATTCGTATAATAGATAATTCTTCAAGTCTTCATCACTTTTTTTGCAAATGGAAATTCTTTGGAAGAGTAGAAAAGGGTCTACTGCAATTTTTCATCATGGAGCTTGATGGATGAACTAACAGAGGAAATGAGTGACAACTTGACATCTGAAAATGGCAATGTTACCATTTTATTCAATGCTTGTTTGCCACGTGTAATAGTGTCATAGCAGTAACTGTATCGTCTCCCACCACCCCTGTGGCTATCGAATTTATCATATCTTTCGTTATGTGTGCTTCCCCAAAATCTCTGCTGCTCACTCGAAGTGAAGAAAACTACCAGTGAAGTGCAGACATCATGTGTCGTATTATTCATTTGAACTGTCACTACAAAGAACAGTATATGCACTATTCGCTATGTGAGATATTTTCATTTTCCTGAGATCAGATTTAAAAAAAAATTGGTGTTCTTTTTCTTTTATACTGACGAACGTCAATGGGTATCCTTCTCTACAGTGTGAATTTGCTGTACAGTTTTTTTTTTTCGTAGACCTGTGTTATTAAACCTGACCATTTCTTTCTTTCCTGTGAATGGAATTTCGAGTGTAAAATTAACAAAGGACCAAACTGCATTTATATATACTCCTAAAGAAAGTCAACATCATATATGAAAGCCCCTAGATGATTACGTGGGCCCCGCCTCTTATCACTTTAAGGCTAATGCGCGAAAAGTCGATAATCTTTTGAAACACTCTATGAATTTTGAATCCTTTACAGGCATTTGTATATCATGAGAACTGTATTTATAATTTTTTCTTGCTTATATCTTCATGCATGTAATAGTCTAGGTGCCCGCGTACATAAATGCAATTTATACATATCGTATAACTTCTTGTACGCCATAATTGCGCCTAGTCTATCAGTTGTTTCCTCTGCGAGAATTTTCGTAAACGCGGCGTTCCTCCTCGGCATGAAAAAGACGATTTCCACACGTCGGACTGGAAAATCGGCAAATATATTTTGTCCGACAATTCGAAAATTGGATTCTACATATTTTTATTAAGGAATCTTGAAAAAATCAGCTGGTTAGAGAATATTATTTAGGTATTATGCAAATCACAACTTACACACTTTTTATTTATTATGAAAATACCTACTTTCTGTATATTGTTGCCCTAATCTGGGCACGCTAATATACTACTTAGGAAAACACTTTAAAACACTCATTATTGGAAAACCAATCAAAACAACTACTCTTCTAGCTAATACTGACGAAGTATTGAATTATATGATAGGATTCCTGGCATTTTAAGGGAAAAAAATATATTGAAAATAGTTAAATATATTCATAATAATATTTTCATAATAAATAAAAAGTGTGTAAGTTGTGATTTGCATTATACCTAAATAATATTCTCTAATCATGATAAAAGCAAATAAATAAAAAATAATTAATTGTAAAAATATATCAGCTGGTTATCAATAAATATTTTAATGTTATGTTATGTTTAGGGTGGTAGACACCCTTAACGGCCCAAAATTTTTGTCGGACAGTTTGTAGAAATATATAGAATGTATATGTAGAATCCAATTCTCAAATTGTCCGACAAAATATATTTGCCGATTTTCCAGTCCGACGCGTGGAAATCGTCTTTTTCATACCGAGGAGGAACGCCGCGTTTACGAAAATATTCGCAGAGGAGAAAAGTGATAGACTAGGCGCAATTATGCCGTACAAGAAGTTATACGAGGATATGTATAAATTGCATTTATGTACGCGGGTACCTAGACTATAATGCCATAACCTAAATAAATACTTTCGAAAATATCATTAATAGTGATGAGTTATTTCCAATTTGTTATTTTGAGTTAGATAATGACCTGGCATCTAGTAAAACACCGCCATATTGAATATTCTTTAACAGAACATTCCCAATATTTAACTATGAAAAAATGTCCATCAACCTTATTTAACCGTGGCGTCACATCTATACATTCACTGCATCTGAAAATTAAAAAATATCCGTGGAAAAATTTAATTAACTTGGCCGTTTGTTGGGTAGGTATCTTTTTCGATCTGAAAGGCATCAGGGAAATAAGTATAGAAGGTTCCTTGTTGGTTTTATTTCTAATTTAACTACAATTGCGGATGAAATGTGTCCGGGAGTCAGAATCGTGTAGATTCGTTCTCTGATATTATTCACCTTGTGTTGTGGTTTAAATGCAATCAGCCGGAGAGCCAGACCGAAAAGAATCGATTTTAATAAGCTTCCTATCGGAATTGTCATTCATTATGGTCGTCGAAGTTGCAATTATATAAACTTGTACGTATTTCTAAGAATGCCTTGCAAAGTGTTATTTTTACCCTTGGCATTTAGTTATTTTTTATTGACCAACAATTATGCTTATGAAAACTATGTTATGGAGAATAACTAAAATTGTAATGTACACAGTGTTTTTCCGCGTGTATTTTAAGATATCAAAATGAAATTCGACATAGTTAATATAGACGTAAAATTACACATTTTGAAGTATTTGAAGAGATTTTTTTTTGACTTGTGAGTGACACCAATTCTTTATTTTTAAATGTAACACACTGTATATTATTGCATTTTGAGAATTTTGGGAAAATTCTGAACAGGTTTGCATTACTTTAGTGAGTTTTTACGCCAACTTGATTTCTTTATAACCAAGTTTGGTTTTGAATCGAGAGTGCTGCGCTTAACTTTAAATCATCATAAATGACATAAAAAATGAAAAAACATAAATTTGAATTTTAACCAACAAATTTAATAACTCATTCTAATCTTTAGAAATTACTTCCTTGCAAAAAAGTCTGTTTTTCAAATGGCACCACCCTGCGGCACCTCCAGTTAAATACTTTTCAAGGTCAATCTAACGGCACCATCAAACCCAAAATCCATTGAGTATTAAACTCAGAAAGACTTATTATTTATTTTTCATTATGATAGAAAAATAGTATAAATGATTTTTAAAGTAGGCCACGAAAGGCGAAAATTGTTTGACAGTTATAAGAAATTTTATTAACAAACAATCTAGTTCTGTTATTGCGTAGTACAATAAGTGCTTGTCTATTCGTCGGTCTTAGCGTTACTATGTATTCAAGAGACGAACATGTAGACATCTTACTAATTTACGGCGAATTCCGTAAGAACGTAACAACAGCTAAAAGTCTATACAAGCAATGGTATTCTGAAAGACAACATCCCTGCATGCAATATTTCTCATTTTTAGTGAGGGCATTTAGACAAGGAGAAAATCCCGAATTCCATAATTTTGTTACCGATGAAGCAACAGAAATCAATTAAATCCTACTATTTCAGTCAAAGAAATAGGGCACGAACTGTAAGTCGTGAATCAGCTAGAATTTTTTTTATAAATATTAGTTGCATTAACATATATATGAAGATGATGCTGATCAAAGCAAGCGCGGATTAATGGGGGGGGGGGGGGGTGTAACGTGGTAATTACCCAAGATTCTGCAAACCACCAACTTTCGTCTTAAAATTTCATAATTTTTAATGTTTTATTGGATATTTTGGAATATATATTGTATTTACAGAGGCGTAACTGAGAATTTCTCCCCCCCCCCGTTCATCAATTTTTCGGATTAGGAAATAATATAATAGGGGGCCCCCAACAATTTTTTGCCCTGGGGCCCCATGACGTCTAGTTACGCCTCTGTGTATTTAGTTGTGCTTATAAATTTTGTTTGTGATTTTCTCCCCCTCCGCTCATCAATTTCAATTTTCGAGGAAAAACATTTTTGTTATTTTCAGCACGCGGCTGTGTTACCCCCCCAAGCTCAAGGTCCAGATCCGCCCTTGGATCGAAGGCTAGATTACTGAGACAATTATGATGAAGACCAGAATCTTGTGAAATGTATCCTATCCTTTGATGAGTCGTGATTCACGATTAATGGTATATTCAATAGGTAGAATACTGGATATTGGGCTCAAGAAAATCGACATTTAATGGGGTAAGGTAATTTTTAGGGAAAGACTTGGAGTTAATGTGTAGGCAGGAATAATTGGAAATAGGATTATAAAACCAATACTTTTTCAATAACGTAATGAGATTGAAGGATTTCTACAAGAATTAACCCTTGAGATTTTCAGGAGACTTTAATTTCAACAAGATGGGGCTCCTCTCCATAATGCTGCCCAAGTACTAAATCATTTGACGGATAGGTTTGATGAACGGGTTATTTCAACCTATACGTTCTCCTAACCCTACACCCTACACCCTCGATTTTTATTTCCCTCGCTTACCAAAGGGAAGTATTGTAGTCGTAAAAAAATCACCATCCGAGATTTCTCCGGATTTTCACGTTTCAGAGTACGTAGATTACGAAAATTAGTCATTTAATTCGGTCTGTCTGTCTATTGGTCTGGTGTCTGCATGTTGGCGCTATATCTACAAAACCACTTGGGGGAGAAGAATAAATTAATGACGTGGGGATGCGACTTCAGGGTCTAACCATTTAAAAAAAAACGTTGGGGGTGGCTTCTTAGGCAACGCGGGTCCAGGAATGTTACCAAATGGAGTCTTTCGTGCCTATTGCAGGTTTTTTATTTATATTTTTATATTTTCAAATAACGGAGATATCGATGTAATTCTGGGACACCCGGTATATTCAGAATATGGGAAGGATATAAAATGTTATGAGGAAAGAATTGGGTGCAAAGGAATACCATAAATTAAATACAGTTTCGGTTTAAGCTTAGGAGCAGCGAACTAAAAAATGAACGGTCTTATTAAGAACAGTGAATTATTGATTGGAGGACTAATGTATTTTGTAAACAACTTATAAGTAAATATTTTTAATCAGTATATATTTCCGTATTAGCAAGTTAAACAAACTTAAATAATTTATTACGACGATGTAGAAACAAGATCATATCTATATTCCCGCATGTTTTGAAATCGATAAAAAACGAGAAAGACACCTTCTCAATAAAACCAATCTAGTGAATTTATTTATGGATGTTTTGATTGAGTCAACGAACACGTTTGGGGCAGTGCTCGTCGTCTGGCGAATTTAATAAAAATCAAACATATTTATGGTGCAAGTGGGCCGAGGCCGGAATGGTGCAGGTTTCGGATTTGACTTGTAGAATAGCGATTGCCTTTTGGCAGACAAATAACGACAAAATTATTCCATTATTCAAATTGTTGGTGGAGGGTAGGCAGACAATGCGTTCGGCGGTCTGTGGAATAATTCAAACAGATGTAAACGAAGAAAGGATTGATATGAGCGCGGCACTACGCCAGAGTACTGCTAAATGTATTCATTAAACCTATTTACATAGTACATTTCGCTGTCTCCGGAATTAGCATTTACAAAACAAACACAACCATCAATTAATCTCTGCATTAATTAGTAAAGTAAGGAAACGAAGACGAGTTTAATTTGTGACATGTTCCTACTTTATATTATTATTCACCGTTTCAACAAAGTCGTTATGGCTTAGGGAAGTGTAATGAATTTTTGGTGTGATGCCAGAGGTGATATTATCGACCACACACGCTTTTTTAATTAAAGTAAGCACTTAGGTCAGTATATATATTCATCTGATAATTTAGTAGTACCTAAGCTGTCTAATAAAGAAAACAATTTTATGTCTTACAAGGTTTGTGATGAAATTTAAATTAGTATTTTCTTCGTACCTACCAAATGACTTTCAAAAAAGTTTGATGAGACATAGGGTGTAAACAAAACTATTTTCACTTGCAGTATCCTTAGAGCTTGAATTATATCTGAACATTTTTCCGACATCACGCATATTTTTGTTGTGAAAGTCGAAGACTATGAGTGAAACAGAGAATATAAAATCACTTACTAATTGAAGCGCGTGGGAGATTTGGTGAAAATTTCACACCTAAATGTGACAAGACCTATGTCAGTTTCCATTTTTGTTTAATTAGGTTTTGAATTGATATTTTATTATGTAAAAGTGACCTTGGTACAAAGACAAGATTAATGAAAAATCTTAAAGACTTTATTTTGTCATATAATATTAAACTCAATTCACTATGTGAGGTGGAATATTATTTTTTTTACATGATTTGGAATTTAGGATTTGGAAAGTAATATAGAGAGTTTAGTGCAAAATTATAGTGACAATGACTTAAATACAAATATATGGTTAAAACGAATTTAGAAGACCTTATTTCTTAGTTTATTGTTGAATTCAATTTGCTAAGAAAGGAATTGGAATTGTAAATTACTTATTATACTACCAAATATTTCAGTTCGAGGAAAATTACTAAAAACTTTAGTACAATAATTTATTTATAATAATTTATTACACTGCTATTAATAACATCAAGTTACTACATACAGTGGATTATTTATTTCTGACAAATTGTAATTACAATATTAATGCCCTTTTCAACATGTTATAAAAAATAGTATTTTCAAAATGTCTCGTTAATTATTGATCGGATATACAAACAAAATATGTAATTTCAAACCTGTAGAGCACTTAATTGTAGAGAATTTAATGCTCTACAAGATTGATAAAAACATGTTTCATAATACGATGAATAGTTTAGGAGATATTTTAAAAAAGCTATTTTTTATTAAATTTTGGCAGGCTGTTGTACCTCGTAAACTTTTGTCCTACAAAATGGTGTCTATAACAGAAATTTTAGGGAACTGAGTGCTCTACAAGGTTGGCATTTTAATGTACGATCAGCAGTTTATGAAATAAATTGCCAAAACTGCTTTTTGCAATATTTGGCTCGGTGTACCTCATAAACGGTTAATTCTACGAAAATGAGCTTATTAAAAACTTGTAGAGAATTTAGTGCTAATCAGAAAATGTGCTTACAATTTCTTTGTAACATCACAACGGCTTGCGAGATATTTGCATTTGAACTTATCGAAATGAGAAGCAGCTAACGCCACCTCTCACCCCACGATCCCGCCAACTTCGCAATATACTCAAAAGACATCCCCGAACATTTAAAAAAACTATATACCATGTAGATTATAAGTTTATGGTCAATGGTCATTGTCATAGAATCAACCAAGTATCTAAAGTTATTGTAAAAAAAGAATTGTTTGAAAAAATACGTTTTTTCTACAAACACCATTAAAAACTAAATTTTTAACACGGCATACTTGAATTAAAAATGTAATATTATATAAACTCGCGTTAAAAATGATCACATGATATACTTTTAACACTAGTGCAAAAAGTAAAATGACAAGTCGTTTGTCATAATGATATTTATTAACAAAAAATTAATATTGGAACTCATCATATAGCAATAGTTTTTCACATTTGACAAGCATGTTTCAAACAACGGGCAAACTTGATTTATTTATTTCATAAATCCTACAAACTACTAGAATTATGAGGTAACTATTAAAAGGATTTGAAAACTTTTTAAAGAAACTTTATTGTTCTTTTAATGATGTTTGTAGAAAAAACATTGTATGATACACGTGTTAAAAATGACTTTATTTTGTTCGTGGAGTTGCTCCACTCGCTTATGCTCGTTTCGCAAACTTCTCCACTCATAAAATAAAAAGTCATTTTTAACACTTGTATCATAAATAACTATTATGTAAGCCCTGTGACAAATTCGAGGATATTAAAAACTATTATGATAAATTAACATATTTACCCTATTCGATACAAGAGTGTAATATCCTTATTGAAGCAAAATTGTTATTTAGGATCATTCAAAATAGTCTGTTAAGGGTTTCTATATAGTTTTCCAAAATTTCTAAAGAAAAATTTAACAAACACTATAAAGTGAGTCGACTATTTCCAAAACTGGGTATATTCTATGATACTAAATTTTTGGGAGGGCCGAAAACTGCAGCGCATGTATGAATAAACGGAGAAGTTTCAACCCTATACTGAAAAAAATTGTACACTTAACCACGATAATATTTTACCAGAAATTTCAATATTATTGGAAAAAACAATAGGTAAGTGAAAACAAAATGAATCGAGCACTGCTTTTAAACAGATGGGTATAGACGATTTTGAACTAGAAGTAACAGGGAATTTACCAGGTTTTGATAATAAGCCTGTCTTTCACAACTCGTTTTAACAAGTTTTAGTCAGTTTTGGAGCGGCGCATTTCTAGTATACTAATAGTTTATGCTACTCACTACAAGATGGCACTACTAACTCAATTTGCTTAAAAAAATGGATATACCCGGTTCTGGAAATAGTCGACTCAAGTATTACATTTATTTTATTTTTAACATAGACCTTTCATTGTTAATTCAAGTTCTCTAACACTATTATTTCCATTTTTTTTATTAGTATTCTAGCACCATTTTGTTGCCACGAAACTTTATTTTGTGAGAAATAAATCAAAAACTTGTTAATTAATTATTATTAATAAATACCCTTTTGTGAAACATTTAACTTTTCATTTATTATTTTTTAAAATAATGTACAATACGTCAACAACGCGAATTTCCAGTCGAAACATTTTCGATTTTTTTTTTAGTTGTCATTGAAATAATAACAAAATGGAGTATCCCATTAATGTACAATATAGGCGTGAAATTTTCCGACAATTTTTCCTCTACACTCAAACAGTTCGTTGAAATAAGGCCTTTTTGATTATTTTATTCATTTGAAGCGATAACAATGTAGGTTGCCATTTCAGAAAACATGAGTAAGGTCATATCACAAAAGCTCACGGCGAAAGAAAAATATGAGTAGATACTCTTCTTCTTTTAACGGGGCAAAGCCCAAAATTATCTAGAGCACTTGTTTCGCAACCGATTGGGATCATTTTTTTTCCAAGTACTCGTTATTTAGTTTCCAAAAAACATAAGAAAGCCTATTTTTAAATTATGCTAATCAAAATTATTGAGCTTAACCAAAATGGCCATTCTTTATAAATCTTAATAAAAGCTTTTTTCTTATCCAATTTACATAAGTCTTGTTTCTCGGGAGTTTATGAGGTCGCTGATTACAAATCTGATATACAAATTATCATAAACCAAATTGTCATAAACCAACCTGAAATATTTTTGTTAAAGTTTATGCCGAGAAGTTTTGAATATTTCTAATAACTACTTTTAAGTTAAAATAGACTAAATTTGAAGTTTCAGGAAGATATTCAAGGTGGCGGATCCAATATGGCGACAATAACATGATAAAACTAACTTAAAAATAAATTAAATACATTAAACTAAATTTAAAAAGAAGCAAATTTTCTTAAATTTTCAAATATATCCAATATGGCTGCCATACATTGATTATCAATCATAAATATGAGATTCAGTCCTCTATTAATTTTGAACATAACAGTAGGTCATATTAATATTTCTTTTTTTATCTGCTAATAATATAATAAATACCTAACACCATGAACTTTAAACCTAACTTAGTGCAAAAATTTTTCGTCATTATTTAAATCTTAAATTTCTCTGTTTAATTTGTGTTATTTAAATAATATTAATAGAACAATTGAGTTGTTTTTTTAATTGTTGATTATCCTAAATACATTTAAATAATATTAGCAGATAAGAAAAAAGAAATATTGATATGACCTACTTAAAGTTATGTTCAGAATTAATGGAGGACTGAATCCTTATTTATGATTGATAATTAATATATGGCAGCCATATTGGATATAGGTATTTGAACATTTCAGAAAATTTGTTCCTGTTTACATTTTTCAATAATTCTTAGGAATAGCCTTTTTAGCATTGCATAGCATTTAATTCATTTTTTAAGTGTTATTGCCGCTATATTGGATCCGCCATCTTGAATTTCTTCCTTCCTATTTGTAAGTTTTATTAAGATTTAAATAAAAAAATGGCCATTTTGGCTAAGGTTGGTTAGCAATTTTGTAGTAATTTTGGTTAGCATAATTCAAAAATCGGCTCTCTTACGTTTTTTGGAAATTAAATACCGAGTATTAAAAAAAAAATTATCCCAGTCGGTTGCGAAACAAGTGCTCTAGATAATTTTGAACGAAAAAATCACGATTCGTGCCACTGTGTGACGATAGGTCTCCGCACTCAGCCTTTGTGGCCCATTGTCTACTGCTACGAAATTAGGAAATTTCCTCATTCAAGACGGATTCTAGTCCAATGGCCAAAATCATTCCTAAGGGGTATTCCGTTTTTCCTCTAGCACCGAAAAATCACTGACGAAGTGTGCCTCAAGGTATAAGACTAGGACAGGAACGTGCAATTGGGGTTGTCAACCACCCCCATAGTGTGCAGGTGTCTTCTGCAAAGTCTTACCCCCATTCTGACATGTTTCCTGCTTAGTCGCAGGATTTGTTCTGCTCGCTTCGGCAAGGGCATCGCTTGCCGGAGTTCTGGGTAGGAGGCCCTAATGTCAAATGGGAACGAGTTCGGTTTTCTATTGACTTCTAGGTATTTGATCTAGGGTAGCCGAAAAGCGGCTCCGGATCCAATAGCGGTCGTTGAGAGCCGCCTGACCAGCACGTCTGCCCGCTCGTCACCTTCAATGTTGCTGTATCCAGGCACCTAGAGAAGTTTGACCCAGTTGGATGAGCCAAGATCACAGAAAGCCAGTTTACAGTTTTGAACCAGTGTTGATGCAAGGTCCTTGAGGACCGCTTGAGAGTAGATATTCACATATGCGTCTTTTGGCCGGAGGCACACATCACACATACACATCGGTTATTTATTAAATTTTTTAGGCCTTGTATATTATATTAAATATTTTTACTTAAATTCTAGTGCTATAATATGGAAGCTATCATTTTTGGTATTGAAAATATTTTTATGCAGCAAAAGAACTGTTTGGGTTTGAAAAACATTGTTCTAAATGTCGACTTCATTATTAATCTAAAATATTTTGTTTATTAATTCCAATTTACGTTTATATATTTTTCGTCGTTGTGTGATAGACAATAAAACTATTAACGGAAAACTTCCGTTTGTTCCTTTTGCTCAGAATTTACTTGTTTAATACCAATTTACCATTTAAAACTCGATGAAAAACCGACAATATGAGATCTGTACAAAGAAGATAAATCTCATGGAGACAATTCAAATGTAAATTATTTATATGCAACCCGTCCTACAGCGTTGTGTGAAGTTTATTATAATCTTAAGAAATAATTTAAATAATTTATAATTAATTATGTATGCATATGGAAAATATAAGTGAAACAAACACGGTGTTTTAATAACGCGACTGTCATTTATGATGTTATTGCTTATAAAGTTCCAATATGGTATCTTACACACAAGATGCCATACATACGCTACTGGATAAAAATATGCTACAGCAGAGTCCTCAAGGTTTTAATTTCAAATTCCTAATTCCTTTGAAATTTTTCATGCATAAAATAAAGCAAAATTTGAATAGGTTTACTGGGGTAGAATTGGGGCATCGGTCCAAACAAGCAATTTTCCTCAATATCGCCCTAAATGCGAGAAATATTAAAAACCAGTTGCCACAAAAATGAAAGAGTTGAAAATTTGACACAAGAAAAGTTTCCATCAATATTTCTGTGTGTGTAACGCTATTTGAGTGAAACGCGTTCAAGAATCTGTGAAGTTTTCTTAATTTTGTAAGCGCGTGAATTTAGTAGTCCTAAGAAATCACGCGCAATGACGTAGAAAAGTCTTCATAATTTCTATAAAAACTATTTTACAGAAAAAAAAAGGCATTTTGAAGAGTTACACTTGGCCCTCGATTGTATGTGTTAGTTTGCAGTTTCGCCCTGTTCAGTTCCTGCTAAAGAGCAATGTTAAAAAAGGGCTATTTTGGTCTATCCATGGTAAAGTGTGGAAGCCACCTTTTTTTTTACTAATTTTGGGGTGCTGAAAACGAATCCGTCACCCGCTTTGGCGAAAAATCTCCGGAACACATTAAAAAACCACCCTTATTTGGGGGTGACATTGGAATTTTGCAGGAAATTCTCTTAAAATACTAAGTTTCGATAACTATGTAGAAAAAGAAGTAAGAAAATCAAATTCATCTCTTCAACCCTCCTCGCTTTCCTTCCACCACCCCTCAAGAAGGTTGTAAACTACTATAACTACTATATAGTTATTTACATATTTTTTAAAAAACCAGAACACCTCATTGAGTGGTTGCTATCAGAATATACTAATCTGATTACTTTTGAATACACTCATACGCCTCCTCACCACTAAAAGGAGTGAGGAGCATATTTTTATCCTAACAGGGGTGGGTCTCACCTTCTCAGTGATATTGATCGGTTTTAATTACAAAAAAAATCCTAATACACAGTTGGATGTTTTTTTACTATATTAAGGTGACTTTGCCAATTCAGATCACTCCTGAATATTTCTTACCTCCGGAGATTTTTCGCTAAAACGGGGACGGATACGTTTTCAGCACCCCAAAATTAGTAAAAAAAGATGGCTTCCACAGTTTACCACGGATGGGCCAAAAAAGCCCTTTTTTTAACATTGCTCTTTTGAGGTTGTCTAACCGATGCGCGATGTTACGAAATGCATCTGCCATTTTCAGGTTCGCGCTGATATATGACTACTTCTTTATTTCTAGTACAATTAGAATGTAGGTTATTAAAAGACTGCAAAGATTGGAAATTAATATTCTCATCGAATAGATTTTATTTTTTGATTTTTTATAGATACTTTTCTGCTATATGCGAAGCCCTATAAAGAATACCGCTGCCCAAGGAATCACTACTTCCTCATTCAGATTTGCTACCAAGTCTCTCACAACGAAAAAATTTTGTATGTGGAAATAATTGTTCATGGAAATTTAATAATATAATATTTGAAATCCTCTACCCCAAACCCATAAAACGATATCCCAAAAATTTTTGTGAGATATTAGCTTCTCTTGTATATACTAAATACTAATTTTATGGACTTTTACCTGTTTGATTTACCCATTTATCCTCATTTACCCCAGTTTACCCCCCAACCCTTCAACGGAATGAGATGAAAATATAATCTAGTTCCAAATTTCGTTAAAATACATACGTGTACCAAATTTCAAGTCAATATTTTAAATGGTTCCAGAGTAATCGTGTACACAAAAAAAGTTAGACAGGCAGACCGACAGGCAGACAGAATTTTTTTTTGCCCAAACTTAAAATCGACGTTTCATGACATTCTAAGCCTATTTGAGCAATAAAAATTTTAAAAATTTTTTTGTTGTTACTATACTTCCACTGAATGTGGAAGTAATAATAACATCTACTTATATTGTTTTATTTTTAAATATTCATTTTTTAACTGCTACGAATATTTGAAAAAGGTTAAAAAAACCTCTATCTCACCCATGTGGCTCAGAAGTTCGTTTTATTAAATTTTGAAATATTTTTGTGAAATAATCAATGCTGGTGGGTATGGATGTATACTTGCATTGTAACCCCTTTTCGAACAGCCTTGGCTTAGAATATGGGGGGTTGTTTATATGTGGTATGTTTATATTTAATTTCTATCGTACAACAACCAAATAAAACCAAATTTTGTACGAAACCTTTATTAAAGTAGACAGTATTTTTGATTTAGTCGTATGTGTCAAGTAAAAGACGGAAAATCGTAATTTAGCCCAAAATGACATTTTTTAAGTGTGTTCCGCTCAGCATACAGCTAGAGACTCATATACCGGTATCATAGATGATTATTTTATGCTACCACTGTATATGCCTACTATACCTGCATATGTTTGTTTAAAAATAAACACAAAACGCAAATCGCAAAACCAAAGATGCTTGTATTTTTTATAAAAATTGGTTTTCCCTGTAGTAACAGTAAAAAACAGAAAATATAGGCAGCTGAACTATTCAGAGAAACACCAGTTCAAAGCTTTTAGGGAAACGTTTACAGTCGATTTAATAAAAGATAAAATAAATATAAAATTAGTCGTTTCCTATCCTATTGACGAAGGAAAAGACCCAATACCATTTTTTTAAGTGTATGTGTGATTTTCTCTAGTTTGATAGCCTGTAATTTCAATAATCGCCTCGTTTGCCGTAGGACCTCCATTCCGGTAACAGTTACGAGTGGAAAAGTGGTGTTTTTGCGTGTTTTATGTCGGTTTTAGTGGTGTTTTATATTCGTGGGGACCAAAGAAGAGAGGACACTGGCTTAGATGACGAGGTGAGATCAGATCTAGTGGGCTGTCACCGGTGACAGTTACCGCTGCGAATGAAAAATCGAAGCGGGCCCAGGCTATACGACACACCGCTGGGATTTTACACTGAGAAAGATCCTTGACTAAGATAGTGGAGTGACGCGACATCAGCCCGACTAAATGGCAATAAGTCCGCGTCCTTAAATAGGCACTTTCTCCGTCGAGGGATCTCCGGATCCATCTCAGCCTCGTTCTTTGCATTGTTATGACTGCTGGCTCGATTCATACAAATCCCAGAGGCGAATCAAGACCGCTGATTGTTATTCTATGGTCTGCACTGCATTTATTTTATTGCTCTCTTTACAATCGTTATGGCCAGATAAAACAACAGGGAAAAATTCTCGTCTCGATTGAAATGGATTTTAAAATGTATTATATTCCATAAACCTGACAATCTGGGGTATTGATATTATTTTATATTTCCTTTTATATGATAAAACATGTGTATTCTGGAAATAGAAATGAAACGCATGGATCAATGACTTAAAGTGGATTTAGTTGGGACTTTCGTCAAACAAAAATATAATGCAAATATTTTAAAAAAATACATAGTACTGCCTTTATCATGTAAGCTTAGCACCCAATCAAATAAGCAATAATTAAAGACAAGACAATAATACAATGTTGCACCATATGTATACCCAGCAGAAGAGCCACTTCGTGTAAAATATATTATGATTTTTGTGAATATTTCGAGAAATATTTAAAAAAAACCGATGCCCAAGGAATCACTACTTCCACATCCAGATTTGCTACCCAAGTCTCTACAATCTAGTTCCAGATCTCGTTAAAATACATACGCGTACCAAATTTCAAGTCAATATCTGAAACGGTGCGCACAAAAATGTTACAGAGACAGACAGACAGACAGATATTTTTTTCTGCTCAAACTTAAAATCTCGACGTTTCATGACATTCTAAGCCTATTTGAACAATAAAAACTTTTAAATTTTTTTTTGTCGTTACTATTCTTCTACTGAATGTGGAAGTAAAATACCACAGGTATAGGTAAAATTCTTAAGTTTAACAGATTTGTATATTATTATTTTTTTTATAATCTGATTTCCTCATATCCAAGCGACAAAAATTTAAAAACCGCTGCCGAAGGAATCACTTCTACCACATCAAGACTTCCTATCCAAGTCTCTTACAACGAAAATACCACATTTGCACTTCACTATGTGGAAATAATTGTTTATGGAACTTTAATAATATAATATTTGAAATCATCTGCCCCAAAAACCCATAAAACGATATCCTACATCGGTAGTGGACGAAGTAAACAATTTGTTTGATGCCTTCGGTTTTTGTACACACACTAAATCACAATTTTATTTTTTTCTTAATAATGAGGTGGGGGTGGTAAAGGGGGTGGCTAATTTTTTTGAGACCTTAGCTACTCTTACCCTTACTCAGATAAATCTAGATCTACTAGACTTAAGAGGGTCATTGAGGTGACATGGAAGGCGGTTAAAACACATTTTTTTTTTTTTATATATATATATACTAAACACCAATTTTATGAACTTGCTTGATTTACCTATTTACCTTCATTTACCCCCCAACTCTTCAACAGATTAAGATCAAAATATAATCTAGTTCCAGTTTAAAATACAGTGTACCAAATTTCAAGTCAATATCTTAAACGGTTCCAGAGTAATCATACGCACAAAAAAATTACAGACAGATCGACAGATAGCATTTTTTTTTGCTTAACGTTAAATCTATAGGTTTCATGACATCACATTCCAAGCATATTTGAAGAAAAACATGTTATACACTTTTTACCGTTTTTTACCGTTACTTGAATTACATGATGTGAAAGTAATACTCTTTTTTGCGCCTAGGAATGAGGGTCGCAGTAATATCTATCTCACCAAGTCATACACAGGAGGTAGCGTAGCTTGGCTATTTTCGCACACGTTATAAAAAAAAATTGAGCAACAGTAGTAACGGCTTGGGCTTGGATGGGTGACCTCCAGAGAAATACAGCGATCTCACTCTTTTCTAGCGCCCTGTATATCAGCAAAAGCTACGCAATCTTAAGCGAGTATTGTATAGTGGAGAAACCATCGTTCGGAGGGGATGTAAATCGATCCATTAGATGTTATATAAGGAAAAATCCCTACTCTTCGGCAGATAAGAGATTCGCCAAAATTTCCAGGTTGGAGAAAGCTGATCTCCTAGCGCTGGTGATTGGTCTTAGTCACAGGAAAATGCAGAATTGCAGTATAAGTAATATCAAAAATCCCTACATAAGACAATAGTTTTTATTAATAATATTTTTTCTATTTTTTTTATATCAGTTTAAAGCAAAACTTAATCTGGATAAATTCCGTTAAAACCGGAAGACGCACACTATATATTGATGTTTATATATCTTGTACATCTTCTAATTTTTGTGTGCTTAAGCAAGAACTTTAATAATATTTTGCTATAAAATTATAATAAAACATAATTTATATAAAACATAACAATTTACATGTCTTTGGCGATCACCTTGTGTGGTGGATATGTCTTAAATACAATATGACGTATTTTAGTATACTATGTTACATATCTTCCAAATTTGTTTCGTAATGGATTTATTAAAAATACTTTGACACATTAAAGTAAAATTGATATATTACCTAATCTAAGTAAAATTAGGTCCAATCTGAGGGACCTACTGTATATTTTAGGTTCAGTACATCGCAAGTAGCATACTTTTTCTACGACTACTCATTAGGAAGTTGCACTTTAAGGTAAATGTGCTGAAAATAATAATTGGTGTGATTTTTAGAGAAAAATGCGGTGTCGCACATGGTATCGATCATAACTTCTTTATTATTTAACCAGGAGAAAAAATTAAAAAAAAAGACTTTTAGCTTAATCGATAACTTGGTTTCTTAACATTTTTGCTGCAAGTGCCATGGTTTCTGAGATATTTAACTTTTAAAGATGTATTTTGACTTAAGAACGTTTGACGTAATTTTTAAACTCTCCGAAAAAACAAAAAGTTACGGAGATTTTAAACACAGCAAATTGTCCCTGTTTAGAAACTTTTCTTTGGAGGTTTTTATTTTTTAGCTAGGAGTGATACTTTTCGATTTATTCGACAAAAACCGTGTTGAGGCACCCATTTTCGTAATCTAAAGGCGAAACACGAAATTTTTAAACGTTCAGAGATCTTTTTTAATATATGAGTTGAAGGGCCATACTATGAAAAGATGAAGAATTACATTTGATACACATCGTGAATCGTACCAGCAAAATCGAAAATTCGAGCCTACATGAGCTTACGAAAAGTGACATTTTTTTTACTTTCGGCGAATTCGACGACAGATTGATTTGATTTATGACACGCGAGATGTTTTTGAATTCTAAATCGTTTTTTGTGATTGTTCCACAAAAACCGTTGAATGACGAATATAAAGCCCTGTCATTGGTCCTTGAGTAATGAATTATTGCCCACGGCCGTGATGGTCCGGTCAGGAAACCGAAACCCATGCGGTTTTTTGAGGGGACTTTTTTATAATTGCATTTAACTTTTGATATGTTAAGGATGAAATTTAGCATGGGAGCCACTTTTACAATTTTGGCGATTGGCGGTCATTCTGAAAAATGTTGGCCGGTCTTAGCGCTATAAGAAATCACAAAAATCTCCCAAATTACTTGAACAATTGAATCATGTTTAAGGTAGAGTTGGGCAGGTATTAAATTGTAGATGATTCTAATCGTTAACAACTGCAGTTGATCAAATAGCTCATCGGATAGTTCCTCTTCATCTCCAAGTCACTTATATGTAGGTACGTTATATTATTTGGCTCAAGAATGCACTTCATTGCTGTGATATTTTCCGAGAAGAAGGAACCCTCTACTGTGTCATAACAGCTAAATGTATAGTCCTAAGAGCAGCACATGCTTTTTCTTGTTCTGAGAACAATGAGCGACAGTTGTAGAACTCTGCAACTTTTCCCGATTTCTTCTTGTACATGTACTTATCCTGTGACTGATGTATAAAGCATCTGTTTCTTCGAAATTGAGAACAATTGGATGATATTCGCCTAAGTGTGATGCTTGTAAGAACGCCCTGGTATCTGCTTCACATGACAACGGTGCTTTGACTCGGAGGTCGCATTCGCCGAATGTGAGATCATAGTAGAGAAGATCCATGGTGTAATACCGCAAGTAAAGATGTTAAGTTGTGAATATCATTGGGGTATTGTCTTCATGCAGTTCTTCAATCTGACAGGGCCATGGTAATTCGGACATTTTTCGATGCTTACTGTGTAGAATTTTAGCAACATTTCGTATCAAGTTAGAGGTGTTTGTGCCCCAACTATTCACAGCAATTTCGACATATGCTTTCCCGTGTGGAAAAAATACCATTGATGACTCATTTCGTCTGTATTTCGACTGAAATCCAATATTCTAGTTTTTGGCGAAGTGAACGTAGGGCGCGCTTGTCGTCGTAGGTGTTCCTAATTTCTTTGTTTATTAGCATTATGTCTCTCTGAATTTGCTCATATTCGTACAGTAAGTCCCTGAGCGTATAAACTTCTTTGTGGATGTCCAAGCATTCAACAACATATGCCCACAATTGACTGAATGCCTCGGTTTGTTTATTGGTTATCCATTTTCGTCGCTGCTGACGTTGTTCTTTTTCGGCATCATTCGCGCTCTGATTGTAAACTGGTCTACAGTATGTCTTCCAGTATTCTTTACGATATCTAATATCTAAAGCAGCAGCTTTCAATATCCCTCCAGCATTATCACAGAATGTAATTAAAGCCTGTAGTCTATTCTTGGTTTGCTGATATTAAACACAACCGACCGCCTTTGAAAAAGTTTTCTAAGCATCCAGAGTTTCCAGTCTGTAATACTTCACTGATGTTCTTCCACCACGCTTTTCCAATGCTTCAATGTAAATAATCGCAAGTCAAATAGGTAGAGCCAATAGAACTACTTCATGTACGTGGTTCATCTGTCTGGTGAGTAGAATTTCCATCAGGTTATCCCACATTTGCTTTGATGACAGATTTATTACGCCTGCGCTCGTATTAGTTTCTGGTATTCATAGTTATAGTCTTCATAGTTCGTCCCCAGGCCCCAGACCCTTCCATTCTTGTACTTTCTCTGCAAAGTTGTTCCAGGTGTTCTGATTTGGTTGTTTTAGTGGATACGTTTTGGATGTCGTCGATTGCTCACGTATCACACATTCATCATCTGTATGAGTTTTAGTTTTCTTATTGGTTGGTTGTGGTGACGATGCAACTATCAAAGCTTGTCTCTTTTCTGGTTTTGATGTCCCTAAAATATCCATCTTCTCCTTGTTATTCAATGACTATAAACAAGAACAAAATGAGTGCAAAATCTAAATAAGGCTGACTAAAAATTATGTTTTAAGATGTATTTCCTCTTATCATTTTTTTGTTTCTCCATATACAAATGCAGTTATTTGTAAAAAAAAATGTAGACCAATTTAATACCTATCCGTCGGCACCTAAAAGATAAAAAAAATTTCCAAATAAATCGGGAGATTTTTATATCTTCTCATACTGAGAATATCTGCTGCCATTTTTCAAAATGACGGCCAAACGTCAAAATTACGAAAGTGGCTCCCACGCTAAATTTCAACCTTAACATATCAAAAGTGGACTGTAATCATAAAAATCATAAAAAAAACGCACGGGTTTCCGTTTCTCGCCCGGACTATGTATGAGTAATGAGCCCCATTACTTGTTCAAAAAAATTTTCCTTAGCGGCTTGCGTTACACGTTTCAATAAGTAAAAAAATCGAGATATTTAAATCTGATTCCTCACTCTGCATTTTTCAAACAACCGTTACTTTAAGCTTACGGCAATCTTGAAAATTATTTTGATCATTTCACAAGCAATCAGTGGTTGATTTATCTGTATCTGGCTTGTGGAGTCTGAGTGGTATTTGTTTGTAGATGGTACCTGGAGATAGGGGTATCGCCATTAACGAGACACAATAGCCACGGTTCATCAGAAAACAGGTATGGATGTGTCTTTGGATTGCCCACAGCGTTACATAAATCCTCTGCAGGTAGTGGTAGTCGAGTGCACTCTACAATTTGTAGCCAGTCACCGTGATTTTCACATATTATTTTTACATCAATCACGATTTCAGCACTCAATTAGACTCATTCGAGCTATCAATCTCTTGCTGGTTACTTGGCCCTCTTTGACTGACTACTTATTCGCCTGTCATGCACCCGCCGCGTTCTCCAAACACCGTGTCCGTCTGTCTGTCATACTGTCAACTTAGCGGTAATCGACCGCCGACTGTTTACATAAACTGGCGCACAAACAACTGTTTAATCGTAGATTTATTTCAGAAGGTGTCGGGAAACTTGTATCTTACATTTTTATTGTTGTTATTGGAAAAGAACATGTATTTTTGAGGCTAAGAAGAAATAAAATAAATATTTACTGCAAGCAAACTCAACTATAACATTGCATTACATAAACATTTAAGTTAAACAACGCCAACGTTTCAGGTTAACGATGTATAACCGTCAACAGAACTTCTGGTATGTCAATTAAATTAAACCTTAAAATATATACGGGGTGTCCCAATAAAATTTCCATGCCGGATATCTTTTAAACGAGTAGATATATTTTAATTCTTAAAAGCCAGTTTGTAAAGCATAAGGAGGGCTTCAGTTCTGAATATAATTGTTTTTTGAATATATCAGTTTGTAGATGGCGCTGGGCCCTAAAGAACTATTTCGATGGGAGAAACTTTGAAATGCGGTTTATGTGAAAGAAAATGTATTTTCAATTAGATTTTGTTCTATCAAAAAAACCATAAATCTATCCGTTTTCGAGATCGTTGAGTCCAAATGTCGTTTATCCATACTGAATGATTGTAATCTCTTGAACATTTCAATTCTTTTTTAAGTGGACAATCTGTATTTAATTTAAATATTTTAAAATAAAATGATATTTACCAATTTTTCATATCTTATGAATTAAATACATTTGAAGTTATCTTTGGAAAAAAAACAAAAAATATTATTTGTCATATAATTCGAACATTTAAACAATAAAAAGAATTACAATTTTTACAACTAATGAAATTAAAATAACTACAAAATTATTTCCGTTTTCATTAACATCCATTGTAAATTTATTAAGTGGTTCAGATCTACAAACTATTAATAATGCATGCTGATTAATGGCTGCCACATTGGGATAAATTTTATTAAATTTTAAAGATCTGCCATGTCTTCTATTGGTTCTTTGAAAACTTCACTTTTTAAAAGTCTCCATAAACAAAAGTCTAATGGAGTAATATTAGGAGATCGAGCGGGCCACCTAAGTATCCCATTGGTAAAAATCCATCTTCCTGGGTATGTTTGATTTACGTTGTGATGATTTTGTGGGCCTGCTCCATCCTGATGAAACCACATAATATCCAACTCAACAGGCAAATTCCTTAGTAGTATTTGCAAATCATTTCGCAAAAATTGCAAATATCTGTCACCGGTTAAATTCTCATGGTAGAAGTATGGGCCAACAATGTAACCATTAACAATACCGCATCAAATATTTACTCCAACACGATTCTGGGATCTGGTTTGTCTCACCTACCTAGGATTCTCTTGAGACCAGTAACGACAATTATGTCTTGTCATTACTCCATTGTTCTGGAATCAAATTTCATCACTTCACATAATTTTAACCAAAAAATTTGGATTTTCTTCTAAGGGAGTGAAAAACTGCGCCAAAAAATCTAATCCACGCTCATTGTTCCCTGGAATCAACTGAACTAAATGAACTTTATATAGAAAAAAATCGTTATTTTAACAAATCTGTGGCAGATGGAACATGCAATATTTGTTTCTTCCGACAGCTTGCGTACTGACATGTTGAGGTTATTTTCTACTTCTTGTAATACTAAAGCAATATTTTCATCAGTTACAGTTCTTTTCATTCTTGTTGTTTTGGTTTCTTAAAACTTCCATAATTTTTCAAATTAGAACACAAACTTACGAAAGCTTTACGATCTGGTAACAGTCTGCCAGGAAAATGTATTTCATATAAACTTACAGCCCTTGAAGCATTTTTATGACATACTCCATGAATTAAAATCATGTTTAATTTATCTTGATTTGTATGAGAAACCATATTTAATAACACACGTTCACAAAGAAAACAATAATTAGGCACTAAAATACAGTTCTATTTACATCCCAATAAAAAAAAATGTGATTGAAATTGAGAAATGTCAAAAGTATTTGTTATTCCAAAGGTGACTATAATTGTATTTAATTTATAAGGCATGAGGCTTATTAATTCTCCTAAATATCAACTATTTTTAATATATTTAATCTAATAACAAAGCAGTTATATGAAAAATTCTTTATATATGATTTTCTTTTAATAATTGTTAATTAAATACAGATTATTCCACTTAAAGAACTGAAACGTTGAAGAGATTACAATTATTATTCAAAATGGACTCAAATATCTCAAAAACGGTTCGATTTACAATTTTTTTTATAGAACATAATCTACGTAGAAACCACATTTCAAAGTTTCATCCATAGAAATATTTCTTTGGAGCTCAGCGCCATATACATTATACATACTGATATATTAGAAAAACAGTTATATTAAAAACTGAAGCCCTTCTTATGCTCTACAAACTGGTTTTTACCGAATTAAAATATCTTTATTCGACTAGAAGATATCTCCCCTGAGAGTTTTCATTGGGACACCCTGTGTATACAGTTTGTCCCCGGATGGAAGTAACTATACTTGTAATCTTTATTTGTTTGCATTTTAAGAAAAAAATTAATTCTTTATAAAAAGTATTGCTTATTCTGGGAAGTTCTCAGCTATAGTCAGAATTTCGAAAGAACATACAGAGTGATTAAGAAATAAAGAGACGTGAAATTGTGTCAAGAGTAAATAACAAGTTTTTAGAGGATCGTAAGAATGTTACAGGAAAAAGATATTGCTAATATCAATGAATTTTGAATGTTATTTCTCAAAGTTGTAATTTTTATTATATTATATTTAAAGTAATTGTGGCAGTACATAGTTATGGCCTGTAATTTGTAATTCAGCGCTCGGTGGGGCATTAGTCCGGAGAATAGCTGTTGATTACAGTCTGGTTTTCTATTCCTTATATATTTAAGGAAATGTATAGAGGAGTTCGACAAAACATCACGTTAGTAGATATTTTTCCTCTTGTAATTGCGAGAAATGTAATTATTCGACACTTAAATAAGTATATTGAAATTTTTTGGGGCGATTTAATTGAAAACTGCAAGGAAAATTTAGTAGAATATTTTTCTCTTTAATTAAAACAGAGGAGAGATTAAGAAAAAAAATATTCCCTCAGGTCCAATTTGGTGGAGTGGGTTGACACTTTTGTAGTGACTTGGGGTGGACTACTTGAAAATTGTAAAAAAAAATTCGGGAACATTCTTTTTCTTTGAAATTCATAAGCTACTCTGGGTATACGATAGTTTAAACAAAGAAATGTCCCATTCATTAGCTCCAAAATAATGAAACGACCCATCATTTTGAGGATGATTTTGGGGGCTGTTCTCGAAGAACTCCAGAGGGAATCAAAAATATCTTTTTTGCTTGTATTCACTACAAGCTAAATTTGCACTAAAATTCACTTAGTTTTAAGATGGTGAAGTGAAACTGAACGATTGACAGGTACAAATATATTAGTATGGATATTGTCGACCACAACTTAGAACTTTTTACATGACTGCCTTAACTTCTAAATTTAGTATTGCAGTTATGTGTTTGTAGTCATGGTCCGTCATCTGCTGACTCCGAATGGTCATTTTCGAACATTTTTTCACAGTATTGCGTCAGACCTCAATAAATTGATAATGTCCATTCTGAGAATGTCATTGGAGATCTTGGCTGATCACCTTTTGGATGTGAGTTTACGTATTATCTTTACTGTTTGAAAGAGGAATCCATGGTTTGCTTACAGCCTCTTTATATATTTTTTTAGCAACTAGTAATTCTTAAAACTAATTGTTCGTTAAAATTTGTATTTATCATTAACAATTAACAATTTTTGTACACTTCAGTATCTATAATTTCTTACCAAGTTCTGTACATAAAAGTTGACCTAATTTATATAATTTTTATCTTATATATAACCGATGGTAATTAACTAAATTAATTATTCAAAATAATTTAATAATAATATAATTTAAAAGTTAAACAAACGCTAGTGGCTTTTCATTTTACTTTTAATTTATTAGTATTAATTTAAACTGGTATTCAGCTCATTTGCATTTTTGTGAAAATCTTATATTGGAACAGTTCAAAACATATGGCCGGATATACATTTACATTCATAGATTACTTCACTTGTGGAACAATATGCAAGAGTATTAATATTTACGTCGGTATTGAAAACATTATATTATGTTTGCTTTTAATAAATATTAATTATATGTAGAAAACGACTAATATAAAAGTTTTTTTAAATTAGAGAAAACATTAATAGTTGGTAACAAGTAAAATATAATTAAGTAAATATTTAATTTGGATTTTGATTGCTTATAACTGACTGAACTTTCCATTTGTGTTCATGACAATTTATTTTGTATAAATATCGTTGGTAAAACCAAAAGTATACACACCGCAAATTGTTTTATCCTATAAGTGCTATACGTTTAACACTGGCTCATTGGTTAAACTATTAATATTTTTTAAAATTGTGGTCAATTTTCTGTTATAAACAATTTACCAACAGTGAAGGAGCTATTTGAGATTAAAGTTATTGGAATATTACATAATAGTAAAAAACCGCTGCTCAGGGACTCACATTAGCCCAGAGAACAGAGAACATTTTTATAGTGAAACCCACAAAAAGTTGCAAACTGAATAATTTTTTTTTTAATGAGTTTGTGAAAATGTATAGAATAATATCTTGAAAAGTTTACATTCCACTCGGATGCAGAACATAAAAAAAAGTGAAAAAAAATTCTTTTTTACCAATTTTTTCAAAATTTTTAAATTTAGTCAGGGCAGGAAAAAATAAAAAATACAGGTGGATAGACCACGTGTTTCTGAACAAAAACTATCCTAATAAAAATTTTCGCTAAAGCCACGGTATTCCTGGAAAAAAAATAGTGAAATAACATTGTCACTCTGCGCGGCTAGCGCACGGTTAAATGCATACTATGGAACTTCTAAAAATTCTTAGCTATTCTATCCAGTAAAATAAAGCTTTTTTCTCTCTCTGATTACACGTTTTAAACATTTTTCTTAGTGAATAGGAGGATAAATAGTGAGTATGAAGGGAAAATATATAATTATCAACGCATACACAGACACCACACATACCCGCTGAATCGCTCGCATGAATTTTTACGTGCCATCTATATCCAATGGATTCCTTATACATTTGTTAATGTATTGGAAAAGAATCCAGAAAAGAAAAGTTCCAGAATTTGTATTCAAAACAATCAAAGATATTTTCATAGTTATAAGGATAAGATCGTGAAAATCGCAATTTCTTATCATGATCTGATTGATCATATTTTCGAAAAAATGCATACAAGTAAACGATTTTGTGTTTGAACATTCGAAGAATGGACATTTTTTCCGAAATAGTGATATTTTATTTTTTCCAATGGGTCAATTTCTCGACAAGTTACAGCCTCCAATACATATATTTATCAAAAATAATCATCAACAAAGGAAATTGAAATGATTTGAGATGTACTTTTTTTTTAATCCTCGTTACTACAACGTAATAAACCATAATAATCATGAAGTGTACATACTTTTCATTGAAGAAAGAATGTTTTTGAAGGGCTTTTATTTTTAACCTCCCCACAATAAAATTGTGGGAGGTTACTACAATTAGTCCAAAATCGAAAATTGAGATAACATCAAATCTTTACGTTTTGAGGTTCCAAAAAAGTTGTTTTTGAAAAATGTCTGTGTGTGTGTATGTGTGTGTGTGTGTGTGTGTGTGTGTGTGTGTGTGTGTGTGTGTGTGTGTGTGTGTGTGTGTGTGTGTGTATGTATGTTAGCACGATAGCGGCGAAGTTACTAAACGGATTTGGATGAAACTTTGCATGAGGGTTTCTTTAGTGCTCCAGAAGATCTGAAAAGGTTTTGGTTGAGATCGGATTACGTTTAGTGCCGTTTTGGCACAACAAGTTGTTTATTTTATGATTACTTACAATTTGTAATTGAACCATTGAAAAGCAGTAAAAATTCCGATTTCAACGATATATCACACTTGCACTTTTTCGATTTAGTTTCCGTGAAAAAAATTAAAAAACGAAAATTTCACTTGTTTTGTCCTCAAAGCAGTGCAATGTACAGGGTGATATTCTAATAATGACAGAGGTGTTCAGTGATTTAGGCTGATAACTCGGGAACGGTTGAAGATATGGAACTGAAATTTGAAACGTAGGTATAAATATTGTAGACGGACGGATTACGAGTGAATTAATAATACACCTATGTCACATGACGTCACAAATAAGAAAATTCTTAGAAACTGGTGCAAATATCGACTTAACTATTGGAAACATCCAATTAAAGTTTGAAACGTAGATGGAAATATTGTAGATGGATGGAATACGAGTGAACTAAAAATACACCTACGTTCTGATGACGTCGTAAAAGCATAAAATTCTTATAACAGGCGAACTGATCTTTTTTTTTTAATTTCCAAGAAATGTCACTTTTCAGAAAAATGTCAAATTTTTAAAAAATGTCAAATTTTCAGGAAAACGTCAAATTTTAAGGAAAACGACAAATTTTCGGAAAAATGTCAAATTTTCGAAAAAATGTTAAATTTTCAGGGAAATGTCACTTTTTAGAAATATGTCAAATTTTCAGAAAAATGTCACTTTTCAGAAAAATGTCAAATTTTCGAAGAAATGTCACCTTTCAGAAAAATGCCAAATGTTTGAAAATTGTCAAATTTTCGGAGTAATGTCACTTCAGAAAAATGTCAAATTTTCGAAAAAATGTCAAATTTTCAGAGAAATGTCACTTTTCAGAAAAATGTCAAAAATTCAGGAAAATGTCAAATTTTCGAAGAAATGTCACCTCTCAGAAAAATGTCAAATGTTTGAAAATTGTAAGGCTGTAAGTAAATTTCAGGAAAACGTCAAATTTTCAGGAAAACGTCAAATTTACGGAGAAATGTCACTTTTCAGAAAAATGTCAAATTTTCGAAAAAATGTTAAATTTTCAGGGAAATGTCACTTTTCAGAAATATGTCAAATTTTCAAAAAAATGTCAAATTTTCGAAAAAACGTCAAATTTTCGAAGAAATGTCACCTCTCAGAAAAATGTCAAATGTTTGAAAATTGTAAGGCTGTAAGTAAATTTCAGGAAAATGTCAAATTTTAAGGAAAACGTCAAATTTTCGGAGACGTCACTTTTCAGAAAAATGTCAAATTTTCGAAAAAATGTTAAATTTTCTGGGATATGTCACTTTTCAGAAATATGTCAAACTTTCAGAAAAATGTCACTTTTCAGAAAAATGTCAAATTTTCGAAACAACGTCAAATTTTCGAAGAAATGTCACCTTTCAGAAAAATGCCAAATGTTTGAAAATTGTCAAATTTTCGGAGTAATGTCACTTCAGAAAAATGTCAAATTTTCGAAAAAATGTCACTTCAAAAAATGTCAAATTTTCAGAAAAATGTCAAATTTTATTAAATGGACTCAAAGGAAAATTCCCAAAAAATACTACGGGTCCATTTGTGGTATAAGTTCTCTGCTAGTGTGTTAAAGCGTGTAGACTGTATGCTGAGTATTTTTGACGTGTCAGGTGCATCGAGAGATTACAAGTTTTTTTGACGTTTATAAAGCCCACGGATGGTGTGAGAGGCCATCCTGAACCGCTTACAAGCCCTACAAGTGTAAGCAACCCCACCGGAACGCTTTCGGTGAATTTTTTGCAATAAAACTTTAAAAGTGACAGTGGCATTATATTTTAAAAACTATTTCCGCTACTTCCGGCATCCCGCCAGAAATTCTTCCGGCAACATGACCTAAAAATAGTACTACATAGTACCTAACAACAATTTAAGACATTGGTACCAACATAAACATTTTTCAAAAACAAATTCCCCAGAGAAACATTGGAACCAAAAATTTGACAGCTATCACTTCCCCGACCGATTTAGTGAAAAATTGGTCGAGGCCAAAAGATAAAACAAAATATACCAACTCAAACTTAAACGATCCACCATGAACACTACCCTGGCTACATCTGGCAGGGAAGCTGTCCCCCAAGAGTTATATGGTTTTTTCCAAAGATGACCATCCCTGCCATTCATTACCATTACCAACGAACAGGTTTTTTCGTTTAGTTGTTTCCCGTATCAATAATCAAAATTATTAAGTGCTCTTGCCTACGAACGTTTTTATAGAATTGTGTTTATTTTTATATTAATTTTAGGTCCATGTGGACACATTATAATTTTAACCTAGTCTTTAAGCCTGCCTACAGAAGACAGGAGCTACTTTTCTATTTTTCTCCAAGCCAAACCGGACCTACCCCATCCAGCCTCACACTCGCCACGGCGGTGTTCACCGTGGTTGTCTGGCTGGCCCCGGGCTAGGATCCGATGAAGCATATATTTGTATTAAAAACATTGAATAAAATATTAATGTTGTGCAGACTATAAATTTAACACTCAAGTTCTTAGGTCCAAATCCCACCGAACGCAAGACTTTTTTCTGATTTAATACGAAAGAAATATTTCAACTTAATAAATATAATTAAATGAGATCGTTCATATTGTTTAGTGCTCTTTTCGGCTTCAAAGATTCACCGGGTGGGGAGGTTCCAGCCGCTTCCAGTAGCTGCCGATTTTTTTCTATACCTATTGTTTATTGCGACGATTGGGTTCGGTGGAAATGTTGTAGAACTCTCCAAAATCGTCCTAAGTTGAAGACATAATCAAAATTCGACTTAGGCAAAAATTTCATTTAAAGACATTTTCGGGAGTCTGCAGAGGCGCAGATCAGTCCACAAGGACCGTTTTGGGTTCTATAAGGCGTTGGAAATGACCAGGCGAAAATTCGAAGAAACACCGAATTTTCACTTAGGAAATATGTTTTTGGTTCAGAATATCAGAGTAGAAGTATATAATGACAAAGATTTATGAATAATATACTTTTTCAAAGGTACCATAAATTGGACTTTGAAAAATAATATTTTTGGAAGGGCGTCAAAATTTGGCCCAAGAATCGATTTATCGAAAGTGCGCCAAAGTTTCACTTGCAGACTAATTTTTCAAAACTGCGTTGAAATTTGGCTTGAAGATCGATTTTTCAAAAGTACGCCAAAATTTCACCCGCAGATTAACTTTTCAAAAGTACCTTGAAATTTGGCTTGAAAATCAATTTTTCAAAAGTACGCCAAAATTTCACCCGCGGATTAACTTTTCAAAAGTACCTTGAAATTTGGCTTGAAGATCGATTTTTCAAAAGTACGCCAAAATTTCACCCGCAGATTAACTTTTCAAAAGTACCTTGAAATTTGGCTTGAAAATCGATTTTTCAAAAGTACGCCAAAATTTCACCCGCAGATTAGTTTTTCAAAAGTACCTTGAAATTTGGCTCGAAAATCGATTTTTCAAAAGTACGCTAAAATTGGTCTTAAAATGGATTTTTCAAAAGTACCACGAAGTCAGTTTAAAAAGTACCACGAAAATATACTTTAAATTATTTTTTATTTTTTATTCCTCAACCAAAGACATTGACCTTTGAGGTACGGTCATTGAAAGCACAATTCTAAAGTATGAGCATAAAATTTTAACGATGCACTGCATCCAAAAGGCAAAATAGAAGATTTTGTCAAAGCCGGCGTAGTGGCGATAAGCAAAAATTGATAAAAATCAATGCACATGTACAAGGCCGGTTTCTCGCATGGAAAGAGTTTGGATTGACTCAGCGGCTCGCAATTTGGTCGAGCGCGTTGAGTAGTCCAGACAAAGCGATGGTAGAAAAGCCAATAACGGGGCTTTTCAAATGACAAAGTTATAGAGGAAAACGCCTTGTGCATAAAAATCCAAAAATTCAATTTTGCCTAATAGTCGCTCGAAGGCGAGACGCTGCCAAATCGATATTATTAATCGACTGTGATAAGGGTTAGTAAGTCGTGGACTGATCGAACGCCACTCAACTTATGCAGTAATAAGTCCTCTGAATGTGTTTGAGTACGTGAATTTCCACGATACAAGAACTTTAAAGCTAGGTAGTCTCTAGCGAAACTAAATTCATTTAGTAAAACTTTTTTAAGTTAATTTCAGTCAGCCTTAATTATTCATTTACCCAGAGTCTGAAATGATTCTAAAAGCTCGCATTTTGATTCTGAGAAGGTACGTATGAATCTTTTCTACCTAATCGATCGTTAGCGCGAGCGCTCTCGCTTGTATGGTCTGAAAGTCACTACCTTGATTGGGGAAGGCACGATTCTTTCTTGAGAATTTTGTATAACCAATTCTGTTAAATAAACGGATTCTTTGAACTAATGTTTCTTAATTGATCTTGAGGCCTGTTGACGGTCTATAATCCCTGGAACTTTCGTATAGAAAACCGGATGTGTCGAGTTAATTCGCATTAACGTTCGACCTTCTGGTTGTTTTACGGAGGTTCGATAGGGATTTTTTTATGCGTTTTTTGAGAAATATATTCCGTTATTAATGGACCAAAACGTGATTTTCGCGTACCAAAACTAATCCCTCCGCAGAGAAATTCTTCGGTTGGGATTTTTTTATGCAAAAATTCAGGAAATTAAGAGGTGCCTAAACCCCTAACGAGGGAATTCGGGTCCAGAGAGAGCGTAGTTTCCGATCTGTGGTAGTGCAGCCTTGGTCCCGCTTTTCGGCTACCGAAGTCATCTTATCTCGAACCCGCCTGGGAGGTAGAAGAACGGGGTAATACGCGACTGGCGCCCCCTGAGAAATAAATTGGTGTCGCGTCATTTTGACGCCCGGTAGTGCGTTCTTCTACATGGCGCCCAACGTGGGGCGTTATTAGTCAGCAGGGCTTTCTGGAAAGGATATGGATGAATCAACGCCTTTCCAGTTTTACGACGAGCCGACATCTGTGATGGACAACGTCTCTAGAGGGTTAGAGAGGCCGTGCGCGGAGGATGTACTGGGTAGTTCGGGGGTTGGCCCGAGTACCACTGAAGGAGTCATACAGCCCTCCTCAGAACAAGTGTTCGCCCAAATGGCAGCAGGTCTTGCCAAAGCTCTAAGCGAAGCCACGCACGAGCATAAGTATCGGTCGAAGCATCCAAATGCGGAATTTCATGGCTTCGAACACGAAGACCCTGAAACCTTCATTTATCAAATGGAGGAATTTTTCGTCCGAGTACGAATTACGCAGGATAACGACCGACTATATAAAATATCAGAACAGCTCAAAGATGATGCTAAGAAATGGTTCGAACAATATCGAACCCTAATTACCACGTATCCTCTATTCCTCGAGCGGTTCAGAAGCCGTTATGATTCAGGTGAAGTACTCACCGAAGCAGTAGCTAATTTATATGGCAAGAAACAAGATGCCGAGGAAAATACGTCAGTATTTATTTCCAGGAAGGTATGTCTCTTCAAGAGGATCGATCCGTTTAAGCCGGAGGCGATGAAGGCGGCTACCATCTTCAATCAGTTGAGACCTGATATGAAAATGCTCCTAAAGAGTGCCGTCATACTAGATACAAATACACTAGTGACGATGACCGAACAAATGGCCAAAATTATGGATGAGAATAAAGAATTCGAGATTCTGCAAAACGCAAAAAAAAGCAAAGACCGAGAAGCGTCCACCTCTACCGCTTCAGCTCAAGGGAATCAGCAATCGAGCAGTAACTGGAGAACGGAACCCTCCGCATTAGCGAAGCCGTCCTCCAGTTCCTTTGGTGCATCTAGGACACCATTCAATGGATCTCAAAGAAGAGATAATCCGCCAGCACCAAGGGTGCATTTTGCAAATAATATTTCCTCGCTGCCTAGAGGGGATATACCGAGAAGGGGTACTGGAGACGTAAGGAACTCCCGAGTCCCGTATCGCCCTTGCAGATATTGCCCAACGGAGCAGTGGCATTTTCATGCGGAATGCCCAAACAATCCCTATCGTAATATGAATACGGGAAACCAAGCGGGGGTCAGAGGCGATGGCCCAGGCCGAACTGTACCAGCCCCGCCTACCAGGCCCCAGCAGGCTCGAAGCGACCCTCGAGGAAGCTCCGAAGCAAGAAGTTTAAATTAAAAAACTTCGATGACCTTCCTGACCTTAATTACCTGTTTAAGGATCAAGAAGTCAACCTATCTCCCCACCGATTCACTCCATTAGAATCTATCAATCAAACCAACGACGCTTTCCCTCTGCCTCGCATTAAGATTATAATTAATAATCGAGCGGTTAACGCTTTATTGGATACAGGTTCGACAAGGAATATTATCCAACCGAAATTTTTGAACGACATTGATCAACTTACAGCTCCCCAAACTTTTGTTATGGCTTGTGGCGATGGTTTAGTAGAATCCCTCGGGACTACGACCATAAACGTTAATGTACTAGATGTACCCTTTCAGACCACGTTTCAGGTCATTCAAAATTTAAACGAAGAGCTCATTCTTTCTGGAAAGGATATGGATGAATCAACGCCTTTCCAGTTTTACGACGAGCCGACATCTGTGATGGACAACGTCTCTAGAGGGTTAGAGAGGCCGTGCGCGGAGGATGTACTGGGTAGTTCGGGGGTTGGCCCGAGTACCACTGAAGGAGTCATACAGCCCTCCTCAGAACAAGTGTTCGCCCAAATGGCAGCAGGTCTTGCCAAAGCTCTAAGCGAAGCCACGCACGAGCATAAGTATCGGTCGAAGCATCCAAATGCGGAATTTCATGGCTTCGAACACGAAGACCCTGAAACCTTCATTTATCAAATGGAGGAATTTTTCGTCCGAGTACGAATTACGCAGGATAACGACCGACTATATAAAATATCAGAACAGCTCAAAGATGATGCTAAGAAATGGTTCGAACAATATCGAACCCTAATTACCACGTATCCTCTATTCCTCGAGCGGTTCAGAAGCCGTTATGATTCAGGTGAAGTACTCACCGAAGCAGTAGCTAATTTATATGGCAAGAAACAAGATGCCGAGGAAAATACGTCAGTATTTATTTCCAGGAAGGTATGTCTCTTCAAGAGGATCGATCCGTTTAAGCCGGAGGCGATGAAGGCGGCTACCATCTTCAATCAGTTGAGACCTGATATGAAAATGCTCCTAAAGAGTGCCGTCATACTAGATACAAATACACTAGTGACGATGACCGAACAAATGGCCAAAATTATGGATGAGAATAAAGAATTCGAGATTCTGCAAAACGCAAAAAAAAGCAAAGACCGAGAAGCGTCCACCTCTACCGCTTCAGCTCAAGGGAATCAGCAATCGAGCAGTAACTGGAGAACGGAACCCTCCGCATTAGCGAAGCCGTCCTCCAGTTCCTTTGGTGCATCTAGGACACCATTCAATGGATCTCAAAGAAGAGATAATCCGCCAGCACCAAGGGTGCATTTTGCAAATAATATTTCCTCGCTGCCTAGAGGGGATATACCGAGAAGGGGTACTGGAGACGTAAGGAACTCCCGAGTCCCGTATCGCCCTTGCAGATATTGCCCAACGGAGCAGTGGCATTTTCATGCGGAATGCCCAAACAATCCCTATCGTAATATGAATACGGGAAACCAAGCGGGGGTCAGAGGCGATGGCCCAGGCCGAACTGTACCAGCCCCGCCTACCAGGCCCCAGCAGGCTCGAAGCGACCCTCGAGGAAGCTCCGAAGCAAGAAGTTTAAATTAAAAAACTTCGATGACCTTCCTGACCTTAATTACCTGTTTAAGGATCAAGAAGTCAACCTATCTCCCCACCGATTCACTCCATTAGAATCTATCAATCAAACCAACGACGCTTTCCCTCTGCCTCGCATTAAGATTATAATTAATAATCGAGCGGTTAACGCTTTATTGGATACAGGTTCGACAAGGAATATTATCCAACCGAAATTTTTGAACGACATTGATCAACTTACAGCTCCCCAAACTTTTGTTATGGCTTGTGGCGATGGTTTAGTAGAATCCCTCGGGACTACGACCATAAACGTTAATGTACTAGATGTACCCTTTCAGACCACGTTTCAGGTCATTCAAAATTTAAACGAAGAGCTCATTCTGGGAGCCCCCTTTTTATATGCTCACAATGTCGTATTCGATTATCAACGTAAATGTGTCTACGTCGGCACCGAAGAGCGAATAACCGTCTTCTGGAATCAAGCGGCACATCAAGCAAGGAAGCAATGCCGGCTTCCCGAAGAACTGATCATCGGAAACGATAATTTAAAACCTCTATTCGAGGAATTCGCTGAATTGTTCACCGCGGTACCTACCCAAGCTACCACGGTGACAACGAAACATAAAATAAAAATTAAAGACGACCGCCCGTTCAATATCAAGCCCTACCCCATGTCTCCTTCTAAGAAAAAAGTTATGTACGATCAAATTGAAGAGATGCTGAAAGCCGGGGTCATAGAACCGAGTACCGCTCAGTACAGTTCGCCTCCCATTATAATTGAAAGGCCCGGCAAGAAGCCTCGCTTCTGCATTGATTATCGTCACTTAAATGAAGTAACGGAAGACGAAGCATCCGTCTTACCAAAGATATACGAGAGTATAAAGGATCTAGGAAACGCCAACATATTTACGGTGTTGGACCTCAAGAGCGGATATTGGCAAATCCCTCTTGAGGAGTCGTCAAAAAACTATTCTACGTTTACAACATTAGATGGAGCATCTTACCGATTTAACGTGATGCCTTTCGGATTGAAGACCGCTCCATGTACATTCCAAAAATTTATGGCAAGAGACGTATTGACCGGCTACTTGCATCATTTCTGCAAAGTATATCTCGATGATATTATCATCTACAGTGAAAATATAGAACAGCATGTAAACCATCTGAGAGCCGTCTTTGAACGCCTACGTTTACATAATTTAAAAGTGTCACCAGAAAAATGTGTGGTAGCCACATCTAGTATAACCTATCTCGGGCATAAGATAAATGCCAATACTACTCAACCTTTAGAAAAACATATTCTGCAGATACAGAGCTATCCTGTGCCTACGACAAGACGCCAGCTTCAGAGTTTCCTTGGCCTATGTAATTGGGTACGTGAATATATCCCGAATGTTGCAATAATTACGAAGCCCTTGACCCGACTACTCTCGAAGGACTGGCGTTATAAGTGGAATACAGAAGCCCAAGAATCCTTTATCCTACTGAAAGAGGTATTAAATAAACCTCTAGGACTGCACCGGCCAGATTTCAATAAAATGTTCATACTGCAGACGGACGCATCCTTAATAGGATTATCTGCAGTATTATATCAATTGGGGGATAATGACCAGAAGCACATCGTCTCTTATGCTAGTAATACGTTATCTCCGACGGAGAGAAAATACCATATTAATGAATTGGAATGTTTGAGCGTCGTTAATTATATAAGGAAATACAAAATATATTTGGCAGACCGTCCATTTATAGTCAAAACCGACAATCGAGCTTTACTATGGTTAAATAAGCATAAGGACGAGAAAACGAAATTTACACGTTGGTCATTATTACTTCAGGAATACAGCTTCACAATAGAACATTGTCCCGGCAAAGAAAATATATTGGCAGACTATTTGAGCAGAAATCCTCAAGGCCCGAACGTCGAAGCAGACGACGAAGAGGAGAGAATGTATCCACCAAAATTCTCGTACAAGGAACGAATATCAGTGATTACCACATTGGAATTAAACGATCAGGTCAGAGAAGCGCAAACGCACTCCAGAGATATCCAAGACCAAATTGAACGATGGAATACTCTAGTGCGACAAGCCAATAAAACCGAGGCAGAGGTGAAATTCGTCAATACAAGACAAGTGATAGGCGGCACACTTTGGACAAGAGGCGAAAATGTTATAGAAAAATTATACGTACCAAAACGTATGGTCATGAGAGTAATATCTCATTTTCACGACCGACCGGAAGTAGGTCACCCCGGCCGCGATGAAACTGTTAGAATCATCTCGGGCCGCTATTATTTTAATAATTTGTCGAGACTAGTTAACAAATATTTAAATGAGTGCATTATTTGTAATTCCGTAAAAAGCAGACAATCACAACCGAAGGCTCCTCTCAGAAGCCATGCTCCATCGCATCCGTTCGAAGTTCTAAGCGTCGATGTAATCGGACCGCTTCAGCGAACCAAAGATGCAGATAACCGATATATATTAATGGTAGAGGATGTATTTAGTAAGTGGGTCGAAGCCAAGGCGTTCACCCAAGTCAGTGGAAAAACAATAGCACAATTTATCGAAGAGGAACTAGTGGCGAGATATGGCGTTCCGAGGGTCATCATTTCCGACCAGGGAGGCCACTTCAATTCCGGCTTTTACGATACGTTCTGTACACGTAACAATATTGAAAGATTCTTCACAGCAGCTTACCACCAACAGGCCAATCCAATAGAAAGGAGGGTGCAAGAGGCTAAGAAGATCTTAAAAACCTTATTATATGGTTCACCCAACGACGAGTGGGATCGACATGTTAGTCAGATGGCATATATCTTGAGAACAAGAAAAAACGCCGCTACGGGGCATACGCCCAGTTTCGTAGTGCTCGGCTATGAATTACCGCAGATTGGTGATTGGAATGTGTTCGCTTATAGACAAGAACGTCGTAATCAAGCGGACGTTCCCCGCCTTGAAAGAGTCAAAGAGATTCGTAAAAATCAAACAAATTACCAATGGCGTTACGCGCCCAAAGTGGCGGTAACGCCGGTCGTATATAAAGTGGGAGATATGGTAATGACTAAAAGGATCAGGAAGGATCATACCTTCACACCGTCGTGGAGTGGGCCACACAAGGTTTTAAAGAGATTGTCCAATGAAGTTTACCTCATTCACAAGGGGGTAACTTCGACGAGATTACATGTCGATGCCATCAGGCCGGCACCTAAGGGAGACCCCGATGTTGAATTGGAATTGTCTGAAGAATCAGAAGATAGTCCGGATGAAATTCATCTTAGTGACGACGCTTCCTCATCAGACAATGAGATCGCGCCCAGGTCAGAGCGACGTAGCGATACCACACTAGTTCAAATCAATGTTCCCGCAAGTGCTCAAGATGAGCCGGATGTAATAAGTCGAGATCCCGAAGATGCTCGAGATGAGCCAGATATAGAAGAGTCACCTCTAGATATTTCTGAGGTCGACCACGGCTAATAGCCGTTTTCGCTTTTTTTTATATTTTTTCTCAAAATTCTAAGTAGCGATTTTGACCTATATGCGGTCGAATCGAAAATTTAAAGTCTACTCCATGAGCAGACATGGAAAGACGGCGAACCCGACGCAAGAGCGCGATCCGGTAAGCCTAGCTTCTCAAGAGCGAGAGCCGCCAAGTTCGAGTAATGGACGTAGGCATAAGTACGAATCAGTACGAGTTTCGGAAGCTGTTTTTCTTATGCAAGAAGACAACTTCTATTTTAATCATTTTAAGTCAACAAAATTAACGTATACCCCAAATGGAAACTACGAGTTTCAGAAGCCGTTCTTCGCTCAAGAAGACGCTTCAATTTTTTTTTTATACTTTTTTCACAAAGTCGTGATGACCGCACGAGTATCGTAAGCCGATTTAATCTACCTTACGAAGTAGAAACTACGAGACGAGTTTCAGAAGCCGTTCTTCGCTCAAGAAGACGCTTCAATTTTTTTTTTTTTATATTTTTTTTTCACAAAGTAGTGATGACCGCACGAGTATCGTAAGCCGATTCAATCTACCTTACGAAGAACCAATTTCTAACCATTATAAGTTAACAAAATCCATGCAGAAGAATATTTCATTAAAAACAACACATTGTGTTTGTTAGTCGACGCGTCCCAGTCGACGACTTGCTAAAAAGTCAATCTAGTTGCAGAACTGCATTTTCCATGTGCAGAAATGGAAAGATGACCCAGCCTGTCGCAAGGGCGCGGCATGGTGAAGTCTGGAACTCAAAGGCGAGGACCGTCCAAGCTGCGGCATGGAGATATAGACAGCCTCTTCTAGAAAGGGCCGAAGTTAAGCAAGAGCGAGACCAGGGCGAAAAAGCGAGTGCAACGAATTAGTGAGAGTGGACGCTAAATCAAAATTGTGCTACGCTTCGCTTCGCTTCGCACCTCGACGCGGGTGTAATTAAGTTGATAAAAATGTTGTATCAACTTGGCGTATTGTTTAAAAAATGTATTTATTTTTAAGTTAGATAGGCGAATCAGCCGTCTGCCCCAATTAAGGCCGTTATTTTTAAACATCTGTACATAGGTCAGACCGTCAAATGAAGGCATACAGACATACAAGTGAATATGGAAATTAAAGGCGATCGATGAGTAGAAAAGATTCAACCAAAGGAGGGGAGTGTTGTAGAACTCTCCAAAATCGTCCTAAGTTGAAGACATAATCAAAATTCGACTTAGGCAAAAATTTCATTTAAAGACATTTTCGGGAGTCTGCAGAGGCGCAGATCAGTCCACAAGGACCGTTTTGGGTTCTATAAGGCGTTGGAAATGACCAGGCGAAAATTCGAAGAAACACCGAATTTTCACTTAGGAAATATGTTTTTGGTTCAGAATATCAGAGTAGAAGTATATAATGACAAAGATTTATGAATAATATACTTTTTCAAAGGTACCATAAATTGGACTTTGAAAAATAATATTTTTGGAAGGGCGTCAAAATTTGGCCCAAGAATCGATTTATCGAAAGTGCGCCAAAGTTTCACTTGCAGACTAATTTTTCAAAACTGCGTTGAAATTTGGCTTGAAGATCGATTTTTCAAAAGTACGCCAAAATTTCACCCGCAGATTAACTTTTCAAAAGTACCTTGAAATTTGGCTTGAAAATCAATTTTTCAAAAGTACGCCAAAATTTCACCCGCGGATTAACTTTTCAAAAGTACCTTGAAATTTGGCTTGAAGATCGATTTTTCAAAAGTACGCCAAAATTTCACCCGCAGATTAACTTTTCAAAAGTACCTTGAAATTTGGCTTGAAAATCGATTTTTCAAAAGTACGCCAAAATTTCACCCGCAGATTAGTTTTTCAAAAGTACCTTGAAATTTGGCTCGAAAATCGATTTTTCAAAAGTACGCTAAAATTGGTCTTAAAATGGATTTTTCAAAAGTACCACGAAGTCAGTTTAAAAAGTACCACGAAAATATACTTTAAATTATTTTTTATTTTTTATTCCTCAACCAAAGACATTGACCTTTGAGGTACGGTCATTGAAAGCACAATTCTAAAGTATGAGCATAAAATTTTAACGATGCACTGCATCCAAAAGGCAAAATAGAAGATTTTGTCAAAGCCGGCGTAGTGGCGATAAGCAAAAATTGATAAAAATCAATGCACATGTACAGGGTGATTCACCATAAATGTCCCCCCTTCTAACTTGGTTATTTCTGGACCGATTCGAGAATTTCAAAAACCACATTAAACCATTCTCTAGAAAGTTTTTATACGTCACATTGAGAAAATAATGACGTCCAAATCTAACCATATACAGGGTGTTACTTGATTTTTTCAAATGGAACACCCTGTATCTAACTCGAGAATCGCAATCCCCATTTTTCTCTGATTTAAAAAATATAATATTTCACATGGATATCTTCTATAGTTTTTCTAATATTTACAAGAATGTCGATAATTTATAAAGTACAAACTGACCAGAAAATTTTAAGTAGGCATTGAAAACGATGAAGCATTTTTCAATTATTTCAATTGCCTTTACTCTTCCGACCAGCGCTCCGACATCCATGGCGCTTAGCGCAGCAGATAAATGGCGTCCGGAGTGGAATGCCAGAAAGGCACTTTTTGTAATTATTGGTGCATAATAAGTTTAATTTTATTTGATGAAATACCTAACAAAAAATAAAATTATTTTGAACACAAAGCAGGTAATTTATTGAAGGAAAGCAACAGAAAAATTACAATTGTTCTATGTGGGAACCATTATTATCTACACACAAGTTCATTCTTTTATTAAAATTTCTGGATACATTTTCCAAAATATTGCTCGTATTGATGTGATCAATTACTTCAATGATTTTTTCTTTCAATTTATCGATATTATCAGATCTTGTTTTGTAAACTTCATTTTTCATATAGCCCCAAAAAAAAAAGTCAAGCGGCGTGAGATCGGGACTTCTAGGGGGCCATGTTATAGGTCCATGTCTACCTATCCATTCGTTGAAATTCTGGTTCAACAATGTTGTTACATTAACATTATTGTGATAACGGGCTCCATCATGCTGCCAGATGGTTCTAATCATTTGATTCAGAGGAAGATTATCTACGTTATTCTCGATAATTTCTCTTAATATATCTAAATATTTAACGCCATTCATATTGCCCTCAAAAATTTATATATTACCCTGTTATTGAAAATGCCAGCCCACAAATTTAAAGTTCTGCGGCCTTGAAACTGGATTTCTTCCACTATATGGAGATTTGCTGGTGCCCAGTAATGATTATTCTTCCTATTATTTATTCCAGATGTGCTGAATGATGCTTCATCGGTCCAAAAAATTTGATTGAAAATTAGTGGATCTTCTCTCTGCTTATACAGCATAATTTGACAAAAATTGTTCCTCACGATATTATCATTGGGATATAATTTCTGTAATACACTTGGTTTTCGAGCTTTATATTTATATTTGTGAAGAGTTCTTTGTGTCATCGAATAGGAGATATCTAAGTCTCTTGAACAATCTCTGAGAGATTTCTTTCGATCTTCGTCGAAATATAACAAAATATTCAATTCACGGTTTTCGTCAATATTCCTTATTTTTTTCTTGTTTTTCAGTGTCTTTGTATCATTTATCTTGACCAACATGCGTTGAAAAGTTTTCCGACTTGGAACGGGGCGATTCGGATATAGTCTCCTATACTCTCTCACTGAAGATCTAGCGTTTTTATTATTACTGAGATATACCGTTAATATGTCTAATCTGACATCATCGCTATAATAGGGCATTTTGTATCGATAACGATAAGCTTTCTCTTTCGATAATATAAAATTACTAACTGTTATAGTTCAGACTGACACTTCGGTGATTTATTGTTTTCAATGCCTACTTAAAATTTTCTGGTCAGTTTGTAATTTATAAACGTTCTTGTAAATATTAGAAAAACTATAGAAGACAGCCATGTGAAATATTATATTTTTTAAATCAGAGAAAAATGAGGATTGCGATTCTCGAGTTAGATACAGGGTGTTCCATTTAAAAAAATCAAGTAACACCCTGTATACGGTTAGATTTGGACGTCATTATTTTCTCAATATGACGTATAAAAACTTGCTAGACAATGATTTAATTTGGTTTTTGAAATTTTCGAATCCGTCCAGAAATAACCAAATTAGAGGGGGGGACATTTATGGTGAATCACCCTGTACAAGGCCGGTTTCTCGCATGGAAAGAGTTTGGATTGACTCAGCGGCTCGCAATTTGGTCGAGCGCGTTGAGTAGTCCAGACAAAGCGATGGTAGAAAAGCCAATAACGGGGCTTTTCAAATGACAAAGTTATAGAGGAAAACGCCTTGTGCATAAAAATCCAAAAATTCAATTTTGCCTAATAGTCGCTCGAAGGCGAGACGCTGCCAAATCGATATTATTAATCGACTGTGATAAGGGTTAGTAAGTCGTGGACTGATCGAACGCCACTCAACTTATGCAGTAATAAGTCCTCTGAATGTGTTTGAGTACGTGAATTTCCACGATACAAGAACTTTAAAGCTAGGTAGTCTCTAGCGAAACTAAATTCATTTAGTAAAACTTTTTTAAGTTAATTTCAGTCAGCCTTAATTATTCATTTACCCAGAGTCTGAAATGATTCTAAAAGCTCGCATTTTGATTCTGAGAAGGTACGTATGAATCTTTTCTACCTAATCGATCGTTAGCGCGAGCGCTCTCGCTTGTATGGTCTGAAAGTCACTACCTTGATTGGGGAAGGCACGATTCTTTCTTGAGAATTTTGTATAACCAATTCTGTTAAATAAACGGATTCTTTGAACTAATGTTTCTTAATTGATCTTGAGGCCTGTTGACGGTCTATAATCCCTGGAACTTTCGTATAGAAAACCGGATGTGTCGAGTTAATTCGCATTAACGTTCGACCTTCTGGTTGTTTTACGGAGGTTCGATAGGGATTTTTTTATGCGTTTTTTGAGAAATATATTCCGTTATTAATGGACCAAAACGTGATTTTCGCGTACCAAAACTAATCCCTCCGCAGAGAAATTCTTCGGTTGGGATTTTTTTATGCAAAAATTCAGGAAATTAAGAGGTGCCTAAACCCCTAACGAGGGAATTCGGGTCCAGAGAGAGCGTAGTTTCCGATCTGTGGTAGTGCAGCCTTGGTCCCGCTTTTCGGCTACCGAAGTCATCTTATCTCGAACCCGCCTGGGAGGTAGAAGAACGGGGTAATACGCGACTGGCGCCCCCTGAGAAATAAATTGGTGTCGCGTCATTTTGACGCCCGGTAGTGCGTTCTTCTACAGAAACACCCCCTCCCCGAATGACAAAACATCCGAAAATACTGCGAAAGGGCTGAAGAACGGTTTCCCCTTATTTTCGAGGGCGAGGAACACGATGGTTGCAATACTTTTGTTGTTACAGAGCGTATTGATAAATCGAGTATCTTTTGGTCAGAAGACGTCAACACAACTCCCGGAGGTGACCACCTCCTGGATGACAAAACATTTCGAAAATACTGCGAAAGGGCTGAATAACAATTCCCCCCGTTTTCAAGGGCGAGAAATACGATGGTGACCATATTCTCTCTTCTACCTTCCTCTACCCTGTCTCAAAACTACCCATAGATTAAGAAAATCACCCCTCATTTCCATTCAAGAATTTCTCACGTGGAAATCAGTAACTTTCGAGAAAATATGCAAAGAACAAGAACAATATTCCATGTACTTTTAAAATATGCAATACAAAATAGAGAGTGAACATTTTTTTTAATTACCCTGTTTTTATCTTATTCTATATATCGCTTACCGACTTGTAGAGTAGGCTTGATAAAAAAGTTTGTCTGTGTCTATTCGATATATCTACGTGCGGAATGTGTGTATATATCTATCATGCGTTAAAATTCGAAGATGAGGCTTGTGCTACTTCTTTTGTCATTCAGGAAGGGGGTGGTTCCAACCTCCGGGAGTTGCTTTAGCGTCTCCAAAAGATGCCCGATTTATCAAGATTTCCTGCAATAACCCCGATCTGTCAAGCATAGTACGGAAAAATCAGAACGGTAGTTTTTTTCCATTTAAGGGTAAGCTCCAGAAGGGTGAGGGAAAATGAATTTCAACTATCTTGATCCTCGCCCTCGGAAACTGGGGAAACCGTTTCTTAGCCTTTTCGCAGTATTTTTGGAATGTTTTGTCATTCAGAGAAAAGGTGGTTCCAGCCCCCCGGGGTTGCTTTAGCATCTCCTGGTCAAAGGAGACTCGATTTGTTAATATTCCAGCATCGCAACCATCGTGTTCCTCACCCTCGAAAACGGGGGGAAACCGTTCTTCAGCCCTTTTGCAGTATCTTTGGAATGTTTTGTCATTCAGGGAGGGGGTGGTTCCAACCCCCGGGAGTTAATTTTAGCGTCTCCCTGTCAAAAGATACTCGATTTATCAATATTCCCTGTAAAACCCCCGATCTGTCAAGCCCTCACAAGCGTAGTATGGAAAAATCAGAACAAAAGATAGTAGTAGTTTTTTTAGGGAAAAAGTACACCATCATGTCCGTGGTGCGACAGAACGAACGTTGGGAGTATGTGATTAGAGCCATTTTAAATGATTTAGAAGTTTTATTTCGTCGCATGGCGTTCTATTAGATTTAATAGCTATTTAACCCCGAATCTAGGGATGAAATGTCAATTTGAGGAATATTGAGCCATGAAACATATATTTTTGACGTGGTGCTTGGAATCAGTGGCTCAAAAAATATTGGGATAGGTGTTTTCCACCTTAGTATAGGAAATAGCGTTGCAAATTCGACGACGAGTGGTTACCGTCTGCCAGCCGGTAATGAAAGAGACCATATAAATACAATTTTTTTTTCTCTCTGCAACTTTTTGATATGGTGGGGGAAAGGGAGGGGGGGGCATTTATTTTTAAATAGAATGATTATCGATATCTGACCGCATAGGTAGTTAGTATATGTACTTCACATACCCCAATTACGCAGGCAGACGAACCGGAAAAAGAAACTAAAATTTTTTTCTTTTTCCGGTTAGCGCGCCCCGAGGTAATTTAGTATATTAAAAATGGTTAAAATTTACGAAGATACACTTGTGTTATTGACTAGGTCAGTAATGGGGCGACGAACTTACTTGTGAAAGAACATATTGGAGATGTTTACATTTCCTTAATTGTCATAAAAAGTGAAGCCGGCGAGTGCGGTCAAAGTGTCGCGTTTTTTGCTTTCAATCGAACAATCAGGACACCGGCGTGTTATTGACGGGTTTAAGTAAATATCTCTTATATCTACTTGTTGTTGCAGAGTTCACTAGCATAGGGTTAATGTCTTAGATTTATTTCGCTATTTCTGTGGTGTGATTTGATTAAAACCAAAAAGTCACTACCAGCTTTGCTGTCAATAGTGTCAATCCCAAGTCTGATAAAGTGATATGGTTGTGCCGCGTTACGTCAGATTGGTTAAAGTCATTGACGATGCATTTCTACAAAAAAAATAAGGTAATTTTTGGTCATTTTTTTTTTTAATTCTTCATTTTTTTTTTAACTCCTTTCGGTGTATATCGGAAAACTAGTTTTACAGATTGTCTTAAATTGACATTTATTGTGTTTTGTTAAATAGTTGCTTACAACACGCTGATTATAATAAATTTCAAGACTATTCTGATAATAGACGAAGGTTTCTACATCTGTCTAATTTTACACCTTAAATGTCTTCTCGAAAACTGTTAATCCTAGAAAAAAGTTTCGAATAATAATGTTACCTTCATTATTTATCTTTATTTCAACTCGATATATTTGGTATCTATTTAAAAGGATAAAAAAGTTTTCCGCTTGCTATATTTTTACCTGTAATTTCTCCAATTTTATCGACATAGCTGTAGAACAAAATTTTATATTTTCTACGATTAATAAAATTTGATTTTCATATCAAAACAGTTTCTTAAAAAAGATGAAATGATAATATCGCAAAAATTTGAGACCAATACATTTCTCCATTCTTGAGTTACAGGCAGTTAAATGAAAAAGTAATTACTAATAGACGCCAAGAACGTAAGAAGTGGTCCGCGAAAACTCGCGACGCGGTTGAATAGGCTTCTATTCTGATAATACATAACGTGGATTTGTTAAGAATTTTGTCCTGTAGAGTGTTTCTCTACGTACGTATAGACCAGCTGTGTAGTATCTCAATTTTCAATCGCAATATTAGAACTGAATATGTTACAATCAATCTAAAAATGATACTATTTTTTTAGAGTACAATCTTCCTCTTTCAAAAAACTACAATTAAAATCGATTTTTTGGCAGAAATAACCTATTAAATATAACTTTTTTCAGCGAAACTAAGTGCTGGTGCGCTGAATGAGAATAGAGCACATACCTAGGGGATTGCGCAATATACAAAGTGTCACATTTAAAAATCAAAAGTTGAGGTTACTTCCGGTGAAACCAAGATAGATAAAAATGTCCCTTGGTGACACGTGACATATGCCAAGCTTAATCTCGATTAGTAAAAGACCGGAAAGTGATCTCGTTAACACCCGGTATTACTGAATTACCAGTAATATGGTGTTTTCATCAGTTGTTGATACCAATTAATACATACAATTTATTACAAAGATAGGATCAAGAAACAAAGTTCTTTTATTATGTGTATGTCAGTAACTCGACTAGTACTTAAAGAACGGCGATGATTACTACTTTTAAATTAAAATCTAAAATAATGAATTAATTCCCTAATTTCACTTTAATTATCCTCAGGTTGTTAAATAATTAAATAATGTGTAATAAACTTGTACACAACAATGATGCGGAGCCGTAAAACAAAAATTATAATTTCCAATTTGAAACTTTATTTAAATAGCTCGTGTAAGTCGCTCTTTTATTATCTCATGAAAATATAACGACCGGCCGTACATTTCCCTATCTGTATTACCATCCACATGCTTTTTAAATTGGTTTTATTCTTAATTAAAATTTTATTACGTGATTATACCTGCCCTCAGTATCCAAGCATTAAACATCGTCGAGGCGTCAGATCTTAATAATGAAAGACACAGCCTCAATTTTCTCCAGATAAGATTACTTTTATTCGCCCCTTACCTATAAAAACTGATAAAATGCGATTTTTCCCACCCAGACACAAATGGCATCACAAATGGGCGATAACACAGTTACTTTCTAACAGGGGTGAACAACAGTTCATTGTTAAATATTTCGGCCGAATTTTAAAGAGGCTATTGTGGGTAATTTAAAATTCGCATCTATTTAAAATTGCCATGTCAGGTTTGTCAATAGGCTGAATTTATATGGCGCGAAAATCTTGAGATAGAAGGGAAATGTTTTACTTAGTAATTTAAAATTGTAAAACAAAATGTCTATAGTAGTATGGAATGGAAACTGACAAGACAATATTCTGTCTGTGAAGTTTGATAACATTTCTTCAAAATGTTTTAATTCTCCCAATAGAAAGTACTTTTATCGAATATCAATCTCCTTAATCCAATCATTCCTGAGATATAGTTTTTTTGGAGAACTCCCGCCACTAGCAAAATTTGTAAAGACGTAATAGCCTAAGAATTTTGTTGTCCTGCTTGGTACAAGTGGGAGATTGATGTACTCGAAGAAAAGTCCCAAATTTATTTAATTACTTCCACATCCAGTGGAAGTATAGTAACGACAAAAATATTTTTTAAAATTTTTATTGTTCAAATAGGCTTAGAATGAATGTCATGAAACGTCGAGATTTTAAGTTTGAGCGAAAAAAAAATTTCTGTCGGTCTGTCGGTCTGTCGGTCTGTCTGTTGGTCTGGTCTGTCTGTCGGTCTGTAACTTTTTTTTGTGCGCACGTTTACTCTGGAACCGTTTGAGTTATTGACTTAAAATTTGGTACACATATGTACTTTAACGAGATCTAGAACTAGATGATATTTTCATCTTGTTCCGTCGAAGAGTTGGGAGGTAAATTGGGGTAAATTTGGGGTAAATAGGTAAATCAAGCAGGTAAGAGTTCACAAAATTGGTATTTAGTATATACAAGAGAAGTTAAGGTCTCAAAAAAAATTTTGGCATTAGCCACCTCCATTACCACCCCCATTATTAAAGGGGATGAAAAAAAATTGTGATTTAGTGTGTGTACAAGAACCAGAATCCTCAAAATTTTTTTTTACTTTATCCACCGCCACTACCACCCCCTATCACCACCCCCACCCCACTACCCATGTGGGATATCTTTTTATGGGTTTTTGGGGTAGAGGATTTCAAATATTATATTATTAAAGTTCCATAAACAATTATTTCCACATACAAAATTTTTTCGTTGTGAATGACTTGGATAGAAAATCTGGTTGTGGAAGTAGTGATTCCTTGGGCAGCGGTTTTTATTTATATGTTGAAAGCGATGTTGTCAATATTCATTCAGTTTATCACTAATGAGGTTTCCAAACATTATCAAATTTTGGATTTTTTAAATTATTTTATTGATACTTTTGAATTAGCAACTTTAAATGAAGGAAATCAACAGAAGTGATTTGAAACGTGGAAGGTATTTTTGTTATTTTTGAAACACCTTCCAAGTCGTTAATAATGATCAAATAAAATTTCGTCCCCGCTCAGTTATTAAAACCTTATTACCTAATGCTGATATTGAAGTCAGTTAAAATACGTTTTGATTCGTTATTTGCTTAATTAATTACTTCTTAATTACTTCCACATCTAGTGGAAGTATAGCAACGCAAAAAAAATTTGTAAAATTTTATTGTTCAGATAGGCTTAGAATCTCATGAAACGTCGACATTTTAAGTTTGAGGAAAAGAAATGTCTGTCTGTCGATCTGCCTGTAACTTTTTTGTGAGCACGATTACTCTGGAACCGTTTGAGATATTGACTTGAAATTTGGTAAACCGTCCCACAGTGAACCACTTTTATATAGAAGATTATTTACTTCTTCATTTTGATAGTACTATAGAAAACATGCTAAACGGAAACCATAATGTGTTAGCCTGTTACCTGTGTAATCATTTGCCCACTAAATACGTATTTCAATATATTTTTTAATTTTTTAAAAAAACAGTGCGAATGGTTCACTGTGTACTATGTTGGGGACACAGTGAACCATCAGCCAGTACACAGTGAATCATGGTTTAAATAAAATTTAGAACTAATTGAAAAAATATATTTTTCATAAATTCGCATTGAAAAGAAAATGTAGTAAGCATACTACATACGTGAACACAAAATAATATTTTCTTTTTCAATAATAGTCTATAAAATAATAACAAAAACAAAAATAAGGGCTTCTTCAATGAACAAATGGTACATATCAATTTTAATTTTAAACAAAACTACAAACTACCTAGGTACATAAGGTAATCTTTGGAAAACAATCACAAATCGCATTAATAAACGTAACCTAACTTTAACTTATTTTATTTTTATGTTTGGAATATCAACACGAAAAAATCAAAATTTAACGCAATAAAAATGAAATCAAAATAATTTAAGTATTAAAAACTAGCGAATATTGAGATCTGAGAAGTCTATGTTAAAAGAGTAATAAGAACTCTTGCTCCTGGAGGTGCTACCATGGTTTAAAGGTTTTGGTAAAATCATTTTAATGTCACATATCAATACGTTAGATAAATCAGGAATGTCAGGTATGATAAACAAATATCGAGTTGATGATTTCCTTCTAAAGAAACTGACTTCATAATCTGTGCTACTGACTGCCAAAACTTTAGCCACGTAGTAAATTTTATCCTTTTTTCCTTGAAATTCAACAAGAACAAACTCTCCCTCAACAGGATCTCCAATAAGTTGCCCTAACTGTTCTTTTGCTCTTGGCATATCGTCCTCATCTGATTTTTCATCTGTCATAACATCATCACTTTCCAAGATCATAGAATTATCAGATTCAGATTCAGAGCTATCTTGTAACACTTTTCTCACTGCTTTTTTCACTTTTTTATTAGAACCTTTTTCTTTCGTTTCCATTCGTCTCTTCTTAGCTAGTTTTTCTCTTTCAATTTGTTCTTTTTCTGGGGTGTCTGTGGCTATTATACTTTTACCCTTTTTTCTATTCTTCCTTACATTTTTTCTGGGTTGAGCTTTTAAAGGTGGGCGGAATTGTGTCTGAGCTATAAATTCTTCGTTATTTGTTGAATTTTCCTGAGGGTTAGTATTTTCTTTTTCTGGACGATTATCAATATTCTCGAGTTGCGAGCAATGGATTTCCTTAGATTGCAGGCGATTATCTTCCTCAACTTGCGGATAATTGATTTCCTCATCTTGAGAGCGGCCAACTTTTTCAGCTAGCGAACAATCAATTTCTTGAGGACGATCAGTCACTGTGCTTGGCAAGAAGTCAATTTCTGTAAAAACCGTGCTGTCAAAAGGATAGATTCCTGTTTTTCTGAAGCTATTTGTTATCGATGTAGGTATCATAGCTTTCAGATATGCCTCACCGATAAAAGCACCCACATCATATATCGTTACTGGTTGGCCTGGATTTCTCATCATCCAAGAATCCATGCTAGCATTGTAAAAACTTTTGAACGGCTTAAACACTCCCACATCGAGAGGTTGTGTTTTGTGGGATGAATGTGGTGGAAAGGTGAGAATCGTAACTCCATTTGTTTTTGCCAGTTCTAAAGATTCTATAGATAGGTGCGACTCGTGATTATCGAGTATCAAAAGTGAAGGATTCTCTTTTGAGGAAGAACTCCATTTTATAAAATGTTCCATGACTTTGGGGAACAATTCTGAATTCATCCAACCGCTTGATGCAGACAAACCTAGCGTGCCTGGTGGTGTGCCTTTAATCATATAAGTTTTAAAAATTTTTCGAGGGAACACCACAACAGGAGGGGGGGACTGTCCACTGGCACAGACAATAGCACATGTTGTGCATAACGTTCCCTTTTCGGCACTTGTAACTCGTGAAAGGCATCTTATTCCTTTTGGCGCCAGCACTTTCGGTGGTTTTTGAACAGTCGTTGTAGCCGTTTCATCCAAATTATAAACACGTGTCCCATTAGCGAAATTAGGATGACGTTTTAGAACCTCTTGGAGATTCTGAAAATATTTATCTATATTATGGCGATTAAAGCCTGTTGCTCGGGCCAAGCTGCAACTTTCTGGTGCTCTAAGCGTTAAATTTGGATGACGCTTCCGAAATGATCTAAGCCACTCAATTCCTGCAATTTTGTTTTGTTTCCAGGACTCCGGAATCGTTAGTTTATTAATCATGGCTGTCTCGTAAACTAACTTGCGGCAATCTATATTCGTCAATCCATAAAAGAGATAGGCGCAATCTTTAAGATATTTTAACAAGGTTTCTTCCTGATCGGCGTTAAATATTTGATTAACGTTATAGCTAGGAACTAATTTGACATTTTGTCCTCCTGCATTTGTACATTTTATATAATATCTTCTTACAGTTGGGTAAGGAATCCCTCTAAGTTTTGCAGCTTTTCGTATTGTCTCCCCAGTTTTGATAAGTTCTATAGCTGCTGCCATGTTTTCTTCAGTATGGTTACCTATTTTGCGAGGTCTTTTTTTGCGAGCCATGCTGTAAAATAAATGAATCAAAACATTAACTTAAAGTCAATAACTATAGCGAAGTTTAGTACACAGTGAACTAATCAGTACACAGTGAGCCGGTTCACTGTGTACTACTTGGCTTAGGTTCACTGTTGGACATGAGGTACATAATTATTTAAAGGTTAAAAATCAAAACTATTTGTTTTTGTAATCAGTTATACGCTATTAATTAATGTTCCACATAGAATAACATTCTAAATAAAATCTTAACATCGCTATTAAATAGTAAAATTATCGAACTGGCACAAAAATATTACGAAATATATTTTTTTACTTACATTGTAAAATTCTTTTAATCGACACACACGCTACTCCGTCGCGCGCTCGGATGGAACTGATCAGGCGGGAGAGGAGGTAGTGGGAGGAGCTTCAACTGCCGGGTTTGTTTTGTTATTACTATGGACAGTTTTATCGTATATTCAAAAATTTCACTGTGGGACATGATTCACTGTGGGACGGTTTACCCTACACGTATGTATTTGCAACTAGATTATATTTTGGTCTTATTCCGTTGAAAGGTTGTAGGTGAATTGGGGTAAATGGGGGTAAATAGGTAAGTCAGGCAAGTAAGAGTCAATAAAATTGGTAAATACCATAACTAAATAGTTATATAGGCATTAGGCACCCCCCATTACCACCCCCACACCGATATTAAAGGGCGTGAAAAAAATAAAATTGTGATTTAGTGTGTGCACAAGAACCAATGGATTCAATCGGTTTCAAATATTATGTTATTAAATTTCCATAAACAATTATTTCCACATATTTTCGAAAGTTCGTCGGAGTAGGGTATTTTAGTAGTTCCTACATCCTTTTTGTGACGTCATGGGGGGCGTGGCTTGGGAGTAATCAGTGGGGGTAATTAGCGGATAATTAGTGGGGGATAATTAAGGATAATTAATTGGTAGTTAAGGAGGTAACTAGCGGGTAATTAAGAGAAATTAAAGATAATTAAGGGTAATTAGGGGAAGGTCAGACAAGGTGGGACAAGATGGGACAAAGTGGGAAATAGTGGGGGTAGTTAAGGGTAATTAACGGTAAATAGTTGAAGGTGGATAAGGTGGGATAAAGTAAAAATTAGTGGAGGTCATTAGCGGGTAATTAAGGGTAATTAGGAGAAGGTGGGATAAAGTGGGACGAGGTGAGAGGTAAAACAAAATTAAAATATGGATAAATAAGGATAACCTACTACTTTTTAATATTTGATGTCATACTGTGAAAGGGTAAACATGTTTACATGTAACGTTTGTAATGCAACATTCACATGGTCTTACGGGCTAAGCCGATAATATTCATAAGAACAAATATTTTAAGTGCGATTTGTGTAATAATTTTTTTAATATGCAGAATAGCTTAAGAAATTTGTTTTTATTAATTTTTTTTCGTTGTGAAAGACTTGAATGGAATATCTGGATGTAGAAGTACTGATTCCTTGGGCAGCAGTTTTTTTTACATCAGATTTATTATCAGCTATTTCTAAAATACCTAACTTCCAATTTTAATGCAATTCGGATGAACTTGAATTTTTCATCACTAAGTGCATTCGCCAATGCTGTTAAAAAACATGTTTCCAATTTTTGCGTTATACTTATAGACGTAGTTCGATGGAACTGTTAGGGAACCACCGCCGAGTCATACCTTGCAGTTTGAGAAAGATTTCATAAAAATCAATCCAGACACATGTTTGAGCAAACCTTTAAAAAACATACATACGGGTCAAACTGAGAACTTTCTTTTTTAATATTTTTGAAGTCAGTAAAAATTGAAAACAAAGTAATAGAAAAGTCAGATTGATAATAATATATCATATATTATAAAACATTTCTAAGTGAAGCAGAAGACAGATTTCGTGATTACTTCTAATATTCCTGATTTATCTCATTATTAGTAATATTTGTAATGATGTGAATAGCGTAGAAGAGTGACAGTTACTCCTTGGAATATAATAATAAAGAACTTTCCATAGGTATCAGAATACTAAACACCATTCAGTATTAAATCATCAGTGTTATGTATATTTCAAGTCATCGACTTAATTAGTCTAAGAAACCAAACCAAAAAGCCATTAATGTGATGATATTTAAGACACCTGGAGTTGACTGCGGTTCAGATTACGAGTTACTCATGTGCACCTTCTCGTTGAAGCTAAAAACGTGTCGTAGGCGAAAAGGAAAACGTCTGCCCATCATAACTGATGGTCCAGTCACACAAGCAGTAACGAGAACATAAAACGAGATACGTAGAAATGCGGAGCAACCTTGGATAATTGCTGAAACTCTAACTGAAGTACAAGTCAGAGAAAACCTTAAGGCTCAGGGTATTAACACTATTTTGAAATTAGAGAGTATAACAGACTGAAGCAAAGAATTGAGACTCTCTGTGGAAGAGATGAGAATTCTTATCTACAAGACGTCTGTAAAGAACTGGAGGCACATGCTGATCACAAGAATAGTAAAGACTTTTTCAGACAGTAAGGATGATTACAAGCAAATTTAAACTCGGTCAATTAAGACTATACGGGATCCCTAAGAACTGAGAAGAATCAGATTGTTGAGGTTTGGCGCTAATGCTGTGAGAAGCTTTTCGACAGTGATCATACTGAGGCAGAAGATGACTGACAACATAACTATGAAACGAACCTTCAATACTGAAATCAGAAGTGGAGGCAGCCATAAAGACACTAAAACCTGGCAAAGAAACTGGGGGTGACAAATCACGGCCAAGGCGCTTAAGTTAATTAGCGAGGATGGAGAAAGAATTCTTCAGACTGTACCAAACTATATAGGAGACAGGAATCTGGCCCGATAACTGGAGAACCTCAATCTTCGAGTCACTACATAGGAACGGAATGGCAGATGTCTGTGATGACTACAGATTACTGGCATCGATATCACACGCCAGCAAAATAATGCAGTAATAAGTATATTCTTCAATACAGACTTCAACGTTATCTATCTTGGCAACACCAGAGTAGGCAGGCTTTATTAAAGGACTTGGTACTAGAGAACAAGTACTGAATTTACGACAACTTATAGAGAAGGAGGGTTGCCTTTGTTTCGTAGACTACCGTAAGGCTTTCGACAATGTGGAATGGGGCAAATTGTGGAATGTGGAAAACCTAATCATATGATGTTTATTATTCGCCGACTGCCAGAAAACCTTGCTTATGTCAAAGTCGACAATACGCACTGCGATAAATGTAAAATTGGCATATGCATCAAACAAGGCTGTATTCTATCACTAATCCTTTTCAACATCTATAGTGAACATGTGATGCGCCGTATGCTAGAGGCTTGGCAAGGTGGTGTAGCTATAGGTGGAGCCAAAATTTCTAACTTGAGATTTGTAAATGATACCACTTTAGTTGCAGCAAGTGACTATGAGGTCATAACATCTGTTGTGTAAACTACAACAAAACAAAAATTATTGTAGACCAAGTGAATGAGAACCACTCAAACACACTAAGGATTTGTGAATGCTCGTTAAAGAAAAAGTTGGTCTATCTTGGAATCCTTGGAACCCTTGGAACCATTATAGGCAATTGTGAATATGAAATTCAACGAAGAATATAAATGGCAAGATCTGTAACTTGTCAGTTAAGTAAAATTTAGGGTAACAGAAATATCATGAAGCACACAAAGATGCTAGCGTCATAGTCTCCTCTATCTTTCTTTACATCTCTGAGAGATGGATCAGAGGCAGACAGATGACGTATCGTTGTTTCCGACATGTGCGTCTTCCGAAGTCTCATTTTTTGACCATATAAACTGGGGAAATGACAATATCGAACCGTTGATAGTTAAGGGAAATGCAGACAGTAAAAGGCGAAGAGGACGTAATCCAAAACGCTTTGCTGATATCACCAAGAAGCCGATGGAAAAAAAATTGGCGTGGCTGTGCACCTAACAGGTTACCGCGATATATGGCGATATGCTATCACGCGGGACATTCAGCAAAGAGAGGCCAACTAGAATCATTCATGGATCACAAAACGTCTACTAAGACGGTGTAAATAAGAAGAGATTGAAGAAGAACATTGTGGATCGACTACGTTTCAAATTCACCTAGAGGCTAGAGACACGAATTGCCGCTATCTGATATAAAAATACAAGTTAGCTTTTGTTCGGCCAGAGTGGTATGATGAGGCAAGCGTTATCTCTTCGATGTCTTTTGAGCGACGAAACTTGATTTGTTTTCATTTAGTGTTTGATGCGTTTTGACGTCAAGTATGGATGTTGTGCAATAAATTTTTTGGATTTTGAATTTCTGTTTAAATATGAACTTGCAATGTCAAGAATATAATTAAATGCATTCTCACGAAGCGGAAGAAGCGGTTGGGATAATTCTCTACTTTTTCAAGGAGCTGGTGGCATTATCCATTGTTATTTATTGACTTATGGGTACTACTATTATCTTTCTGATAAAATTACTGTTCTACATACTGTACCAAAGAGGATTTTGAAGACGCATTGTGACTGTCGCCCCACTGTCGCCTCCCAGTCTCTCGTGTACCTAGTCATGTAATTAGCCTCCCAGTAAACACTAGCTTATATAAAATACGTGAAATATACGTTCTAGTGGTATAAAATTGGTTTTGGTGTAATGATTATACGTTTATGACTTTGCGTTTTTATTATATTTATGACCTACTAAATTTCCACCAAAGGTAGGATATCTTGATTTAAAAGACATTTTAAATAAACTGTCAATATAAGTATATACGTCATATACGTTAAATCAGTAATTAGCAAAGACTTCATATTTGCGGTATGTATTGTTACCCAGCCATTTTAATTTATTCAGAAATTGTTTGAGACACCCAGTACATCATTAAATAAATAATTATTACAAGATTTGATAAATGAAATTAACTTGAAACAAAGTTGCATTGGGGAACAAAGAAACTGTACAGTCAGCAAGAAGCTGGCACGTTCACCTCATGCGACTTTATAATAATGATGAAATGCTGATTTGGTAAAGGCAGCAACTGGGACAAATTTGAGTTTAAAAATTCAGTTGGGTTTTGGTTCAGGGTACGAATTGGTGGTGGCTTGGTGCGTGGCCCAACTCCCCTGATGGGGGGTAGCCCCCGGAAGGTAACGAATGTAAGTACAAATTGTTTGGTTTTATCTTGTTCTGTTTTTATTGTTTGGGTTAATAAACCTGTACCTTGTTTTCTACCACAATGTTTTATTTACAAAGTATTCATTTAATTCATTAAATTCAAACCCTCTTGCAAGCAAGCGAGTATTTTAAAGGAACCCCGTCAAAACGGCCCAAGGGTCGTGACAGTATTAATTATTTGTATAAAATATGTTGGTCATAAGCCACTAATAAACATTTCTTTTACCTTTATTTTGGTAATATCATTAATCTAAATTTTACTACAAGTTTTAATCTTCGGTATACGGTATTGAAAAGTGTTTGTTTTGGTACGGAAATAAGAGCAAGCGAGAGCAGCAAGCGAGAGCGAAGCTGTTGCAGAGGCGAGTCACACACTTTGCCTCTGCTAGAGGACTGGTAGACGTCTTTATTGTGGGCGGTCGGTTAATAGCGCAATGCCAAACCCAGGACTTTCTGATTCTGTAAAATATATCGTTCTTTAACTATAATAGTCCAATAAACATCCAATAAACTGCGTGAAATATATGTGGTTTAAAAATGATTATAGAATAATAATAAGTTTATATAGTATATCAATTTATGATGTTATGTTTTTATTATATTTATGTCATACTAAATTTTCACTACAGGTAGAAAATTTTGTTTTAAAAGACGTTTTAAATAATCTCTCAATTTATTGGTACACCACATACGTTCAAATAATAATTAGTATAAATTTCATACATTCACTGAATGTGTTAATTAATTATTATATAAATATATTATATAATTTATATTTACATCAACTACCAAGTGAAATTTTAGCTAACAAAAACTGAGACAAGACTTGGCAAATAATAAGAAACCTGAGGAAAAACCGCTGCCCAAGGAATCACTACTTCCACATCCAGATTCTCTATTCAAGTCACTCACAACGAAAAAACTTTGTATGTGAAAATAATCGTTTATGGAACTTTAATAATATAATATTTGAAATCCTCTACCACAAAAACCCATAAAACGATACCCCACATCGGTAGTGAGGTGGGGGTGGTGATAGGGGGGGTGGTAGTGGGGGGTGGATGAAGTAAAAAAATATTTTGAGGTTTCTGGTTCCTGTACATGCACTAAATCACATTTTTTTTCATCCCCTTTAATAAGGAGGTGGGGGTGGTAATGGGGTGGCTAATGCCAAAAATTTTCTTGAGACCTCAGCTTCTCTTGTATATACTAAATACCAATTTCATGGACTCTTACCTGCTTAATTTACCCATTTACCCCAAATTTACCCCAATTTACCCTTCGACGGAACAAGATGAAAATATAATCTAGTTCTAGATCTCGTTAAAGTATATGTGTATGTGTACCAAATTTCAAGTCAATATCTTAAACGGTTCCAGAGTAAACGTGCGCACAAAAAAAAGTTACAGACAGACCGACAGACAGACAGGCCGACAGACAGACAGAATTTTTTTTTTTCGCTCAAACTTAAAATCTCGATGTTTTATGACATTTTAAGCCTACTTGGAAGTAAAACTGAGGGCAGGACTATAATAGATGGCCTTAAACTGAAAATGATATACTCAAGGAACTAAACTCAGAACTAAAACAAAACAATCTATTATTGAAAGAAAAGTTGATGCAATCTGAAGGAAATATCTTTCAAAAAAATTTATATTGAAAATTCTAAAAGAACTAATAAACAACGACATTCAAGACATTATATATCAAAACTACTGAACGAATCAAACAGCTTATAAAAGTATTTGTAAAACCTTTATAAAATGTAATATACAGTGTTAAAAAATGTATCCCTACAATACTTTTAGCTAAAAAATAGAAGTTTACTTAACAGAAAAATGGTATAGGTATAATTCAAGTAATTTATAAAATTAAAAAATACCTTTGCCAAAATTAATGTAAATTAATTTCAAATTTAAGTTAAGAGATAAAGCAAAGTTGTTATTGATTTATAAGAATGCAGTCTCATATAGGAAGATGGCACGGCCCTAAGAATGGGCAAAATACTAACCACGCTACGTGTCGCTGTGATCAATAAGGTGGTTCCCCAGGGTGAGGCCTTGTTCATTGCGCTGAGGTTGGGCCTGACCTATGCGATTATCCCCAATGCGCGATAACTCGCTTGAATTATTTTTGGTAGCCGGGACTGCGCTTTATAGGATTATAAGTAGTTTATAAAATGTCTTACACAGTGTCCGCCAAAAAGTCTACACCATATCGAAAACTCTGTTGCTATTGGCTTTCTGAAAAATTTCATTTTTGGTAAAAATTAGTGCATGTCCTCAAACGAAAAAGTGTGTTAGTCCTGACGCATGGGCCGAAAATTTAATTTTTCTTAAATTGTCTCATTTATCTTATTTTTGAAGATATCGAAGAATGTTATTTAAAGAAATTGCTTATATTGCGAAGTTATATCTAGATATCAAATTTGGTTGTTCTATTTTAGAAATAAAAATTTTCCACTTTTTTACGCATAATTCCTGAACTATATTTTTAAATAGTCTTCTGTTATTAATAATTCAATTTATTTAATAGTTTCAGCCTAAATAATGGATTAAAATCCACTTTGAAAAACTTTTAGCAATACTTTCTTGACCAAATAAATAGTTTGGGAAAAAATGCTGAATTTCTTGGTGCATAGTTGTTCTCATTTTCTTCAATGCTAACTCTTTCCAATTTTTTTAATACAAATCATTTAAAAAGAGTTTCATTCAGTGAAATGCATTTAAAAATGCACCAAGAAATTCAGTATATTCACCCAAAATATTTATTAGGTCAAAAAAGTACTCCTAAAAGTTCTTCGAAGTGGATTTTAATCTATTATTTAAGCTGAAACTATTAAATAGAGGGAATTATAAATAACAGAAAAATATTTTAAAATATTATTCAGGAATTATGCGCAAAAAGGTGAAAAATTTTTATTTTTAAAAAAGAACCGCCAAATTTGATATCTAGATATATCTTCGCATTATAAGCAACTTTAAGTAACATTTTTCGATATCTTCAAAAAACCGCTGCTCAAGGAATCACTACTTCCACATCCAGATTCTCTATCCAAGTCACTCACAACGAAAAAACTTTGTATGTGAAAATAATTGTTTATGGAACTTTAATAATATAATATTTGAAATCCTCTACCCCAAAAACCCATAAAACGATACCCCACATCGGTAGTGGGGTGGGGGTGGTGATAGGGGGATGGTAGTGGGGGGTGGATGAAGTAAAAAAATATTTTGAGGTTTCTGGTTCCTGTACATGCACTAAATCACATTTTTTTTTCATCCCCTTTAATAAGGAAGTGGGGGTGGTAATGGGGGTGGCTAATGCCAAAAATTTTTTTGAGACCTCAGCTTCTCTTGTATATACTAAATACCAATTTCATAGACTCTTACCTGCTTGATTTACCCATTTACCCCAAATTTACCCCAATTTACCCCCCAACTCTTCGACTGAACAAGATGACAATATAATCTAGTTCTAGATCTCGTTAAAGTACATATGAGTACCAAATTTCAAGTCAATATCTCTAACGGTTCCAGAGTAAACGTGCGCACAAAAAAAAGTTACAGACAGACAGACCGACAGACAGAAATTTTTTTTTCGCTCAAACTTAAAATCTCGACGTTTCATGACATTTTAAGCCTATTTGGACAATAAAAATTTTTAAAAATTTTTTTGTCGTTACTATACTTCCACTGGACGTGGAAGTAATAAAGGTAGTTTTCTCTAGAGACAATTTCAAACAAATTAATCTTTGGACCTATCCGCCAGGACTAACACACATTTGTGCAGCCTCTTTTTCGTTTGAGAACATGCACTAACTTTTATCAAAAATAAAAATTTTCAGAAAGTCAATAACAACAGAGTTTCCCATATATAGGATTATAAGTAGTGAAGACTTTTTGGTGGACACTGTATAAAACATATATTAATGTCACAATCTAACTAATTTTCAACTTGCATACAACTTATAAAATGTATTTGTGAAACGTTTATCAAACGTTTATTAAGTGACATAATTTAGTTGAATTTCTAGTTATAGTGCACGTTGATTTGGGCGGGCGTTTGTCGCGATAATAAACGTTTAAATTTACCTTTTTGACGTATAGTTTTGCCGCATATAAAGTGTTTCTTAGACTTATTAATGTTTATTGGGCTCTATCTGAATCCGAAACCTCATTATTTCACTATATTCGTACCCTATGTTGGAAAGAAGTGTATATAGGTATATTTTATCAAAATATGCCGTTTGTGAGTTATGGTGGATCAAACACAGGTAAACAAAAATTCTGAAAATACATTGGCTTTGGTATCAATAAAAACACTCGAGAGTGTGGAAAATTCTAAGAAGCAGCGAAAACAAGATAGATGCCTTTACAGATTTATTTAGACAGATAGGTACATTTTAAAATACAGGTTATTTTAGTTTATTGACTACTACAAACTTACAATTTCTGTACATCTTTTCAGTCGGATACTGCAATTCGATTGTAAAAAAGGGCGTTATTTAACGTTGGCAGTTTACAGAGAGAGGCACCTCGCTTAAACCAGAGGTTAAACTATTACTAGCGACAGGTGACGAAAAGCCAACATAAAGGCTATGTTTGCTTTGCAACGGTCGTAGCGATCTCATGATAACACCCATAAAAATTAGTACCACATTCTAATGAATGGGATAGTAAAGATAACACAGGGGGAAATGACATGACAACGGACCTAACACACTTAAGTAATCTGCATTTTGAAATTAAATGTTTTTGGTTTTTATTTCTATTTAAGGATTTATTGTTCGTAAGTTTACAGTGCCATCTGGTCTGATTTTATGGAGGTTTAATTATTTTAATGCATTTTAATTATAAGATGATGTATTCACGTTAAAAACATAGAGTTGCACATGCAAATGTAGTTTGTTGTTGGAAAGTGACCCTAATTAATGATTATAAGTTACGTCGAAATTATGTTTTTAAATAATTAATTTATGATTATTAAAACATTTTATATATGTTAAAATTCGTATTCTTGGTAGTACACAGGACACCATTAACCATCCAAATCTTGGTATTCACTTAATTAAAAACCAGTTCTTTTCCGCACAGATTTTTAAACTTATATTAATTTAAACCTTGCATATACTAACAGAAATGCATTAATTAAAAAACGATAACTTTCTATATTGAATTAGTCACAAAGAAAAGGAAATGGTTATGAATTATTATTATTCTTCATTGTCAAGTTTTTAAGATATCAATGAATGCCTAGGGAAAAGTTGATGTTCACGTTTTTTATTTGTAAATGAACTGAAGAAAATACAATAGTTGCAATCGCAGAAGAAAGGCTGTGAACGAAGTGTCATTTGATATTTCGTAGTCCTCACAGAAGTATACCTAGTCTTGCCTTAAATTGTCTATGGTCGTACTTAACGGGATGTAGCCAAGTCATATTAAGAGACATTAGAGACACAGTTCAATTGTTAGATCAGAATCACGTCTTGTATCTATAAGTGTCCCCCAAGAGAGTGTCGTAGGACACTTTTGTTTAATATTTGTATGAAAGGCTATTGTTCAGATAATATTATTTTGTTAAATGAGGATAAATGTGTAACAAATTATTACATGGATCTTTGTCCAGCTGGTTGCCGATCCTCACAGACGAAGTAAGTAAAAATGAAATAAACATAACATAATGTCTCACGTGAATTTGGAAATACGTAAACAACAAACTGTCATGTTTGACATACTAAAAAGTCAAAGTTTTGAAAACGGAAATAAAAGAAATTGTCCGAAGAGTTAACAGTTATTAATTTCATTTTTATTTATAGAATACTTATTTACCAAATTTGTTTTAGTTTATATATTCTTAGGTGTAAGACATAGTAGTAATCAACTATTGATCGGTCTGTCTGAGCTAGTTGGCGCAGATGTTTCATTCATTAAATTTTTGAAAATTTTGTGTTAAGTGACAAAATAAGTGACCTAAAAATTAACTTTTTAGCGGTCTCGCCGAGAGAGAGAGTCCCTTGAGGTAAACCAAAAAAAGGCAAAAAGCCCAAAAGTTCTGCAACCGAACCGCAAGACATCTTTCCCCCGTTTTCGAGGGCGGAAAACACGATGATGACAATATTTTCCGACCTACTTTTCAAGAACTACCCCTAAACCGGAAAAACCAGCCCTTTTCCGATTTTCCGATACTATTCAGTGTGGTATTTCTCAAAACAATTTCTTATCCCAAAACATAAATGGACATAAGAATTCCTAGAACATCATCTGCAGATTTTTTTTGGCCTGGCGTCAAATTCAATAGGCGCTTGCTTCAGTTCTGCTGCATTTTCAAGTGCCACCTCTGTAACATTTAAAAGTGAGATATAGTAGCTTACAACTTATGGAAAAATTAAATGTTCGTATACCTTCTAACGAGAGCAACTCATTTTCCAAATGACCATCCTCGTCATCACTAAGGAATTCTCCAGTTCAGTCTCCATTAGCTCAAATAGTTAATTGGCCATCACGGGCCTTCTATAAACCACGTTGACCCAAAATTAAAAAAACGAAAATGAATAATTCATAAAATTTACAAAAGTGAGGTTGTGTTTACCTCTAAATCACAGGGGCTACTGCATGCACACAATATATACACAAAGTGCAAATATAATAAAAAATGCAAAAAAATATATATTTGAGCACCGTGTTACACTTTAAAACTATCCTTTATAAACATACAAAAAATACAACACATCAATTTACTAACTGAAAGTAAGTCAAAAATACTTCTTTTTACAAGCTTTTAGTCAAGTTGCTTTGTATGTATGCCCGTTAGAACAAATCTTCTGGGTCAAATCCTGCAAGTCAATTTTGAACCACTTAACGACATCCAATTGAGCTGAATTTTTGCATACACATGTAGTTCTGGTGACAATACAATAATATGGTACCAAAAAGTGTGTTTTTTAGTTTTAACACTATAATTACTTCCACATCCAGTGGAAGTAAAGTAACGACAAAAAAATTTTTCAAAATTTTTATTGTTCAGATAGGCTTAGAATGTCATGAAACGTCGAGATTTTAAGTTTGAGCGAAAAAAAAATTCTGTCTGTCTGTCTGTCTGCCTGTCTGTCTGTAACTTTTTTTTTGTGCGCACGTTTGCTCTGGAACCGTTCGAGGTATTGACTTGAAATTTGGCACACATGTGTATTTTAACGAGATCTAGAACTAGATTATTTTCATCTTGTTACGTCGAAGGGTTGGGGGTAAATTGGGGTAAATTTGGGGTAAATAGGTAAATCAAGCAGGTAAGAGTCCATAAAATTGGTATTTAGTATATAGAAGAGAAGCTAAGGTCTCAAAAAAAAATCGGCATTAGCCACCCCCACTCCATTATTAAAGGAGATTAAAGAAAATTGTCATTTAGTGTGTGTACAAGAACCAGAAACCTCAAAATATTTTTTTACTTCAAGCACCCCCTATCACCACCCCTATCCCACTACCGATGTGGGGTATCGTTTTATGGGTTTTTGGAGTAGAGGATTTCAAATATTATATTATTTAAAGTTCCATAAACAATTATTTCCACGTACAAAATTTTTTCGTTGTGAATGACTTGGATAGATAATCTGGATGTTTTTTCTTAAAAATGTTTTCTTAACCGCTTCTCAAGTCACCGAAGTAACTCCTTGAAACTTCAGAATGAATTTGTGTTAAATAAAGAGAAACGAGGCCCTACAGCTTATAGTGGGGTCTGAACCACTTCTTGGGGATAATTTTATAATTAAAATTATTTCGCGATGAGCAGGGATTGAACCTGCTTCGCTATGTAATAATAATAATAATATTTATTGATGTATAGAACAGAAAAATTGTTTTACACAAGTCAAAAAAAACATACATATAATAAACATATATATCATATAAAATTGTATAAGAAATTGTGACACGTACGCCAGTATGCAAGCTAGACGCGCTAAACCACTGAGCTACCGTCCCCGTGGAAGTAGTGATTCCTTGGGAAGCGGTTTTTTAGTTTTTTTTAGTTTTTTTTTGGTCACAGTGCATTCACTTCAGACGATATTTTCTAAGATATTCAGCGAAGGGTTCGGTACTATTTTTACTAAGTATGAATATAAAATAAAAAATAAAATAATTAAGACGTAACTAAAAATTTAAAAATAGAATTAAATGTCAAAAAACTTTTTAAAAGAAACTTTTCTTATTTAGGTACCAAAACGAAAAAGTAAAAAAAATAAACAAAATTAATTGTCTTTAAAGTTGTCGCATGGACAGAAAATAAATGCGACAAGCTTAATTTTATTATTATTTTTTTTTTTCGTTTTGGTGCACCTAAATAATAATAAAAGCTTGTTTTAAAAACTTCTTCTTACTGGTTAAACGGCCCGGGATTGTCTCTGTTGGTAGCCTACCTACCATCCAAACTCGCCCAACGTTGCTTCGCTTCACTGACCGAGTGCCGGAATTTAAAGCGATGACCGTACTTCATCCCCTCAAAGAGTATACATCTAAATCTATCAGATGTGCATACCAAATATGGCAAGGATGGACACATGCCGTAGATGATGTTTATGTAATGGGGATAAGAGTGTCAATCGACTGGCACAAAAAGATTCAATAATTTCTTCGAAAAATATGTTTTACAATAATTTCGCCTTTGTCAAAGTTTAGTAACTAACGGTAATCGTACAGATAACGGCAGGCAAGTACGTACATCGGGCTGGGTTCGCATACGAAATAAATGGGCAACCAACCGCAGGTCAAGTAGGTCGGAAAGTATTATCACCATCGTGTTCCCCGCCCTCGAAAACGGGGGGGGTACGTGTCTTGCGGTCCGGTCGCAGGACTTTTGGGGTAAAAACTTTACCTCAAGGGACTAAGAAGCAAATGTAAGTCTATTAGTAAAGATTGACAATAAAAGTATCCAACAAAACATTTCTGTGAAGTTCCTGGGTGTGTTCATTGATGCATACTTATCATGGCACATCATACTTAAAAAAATACCACCACCTGCTTTGTTATCTCGCAGCTTATACATCACATTAATACCTAGACCGGGATACCGTACCTAACCTAGATACTGTAGATACCTTAAAAATCCATTATTATGTTCATATGCTCTCTATCATGAGCTATGTTATCATATGTTGGGGCCACTGACTGTATGAATTTTGAAAAGAGAGCTAAAATTCGCTAGACTTTTAATCCCAACCGGCCGGTGCGGCGACTTGAGCTTTGAACCGAAGCACTGGATGGCGATCAGGCAAAGATTCTTTCACGCCCGATAGACAATTATTGATTTTTATCATAATAATTGAAATTATAAAAATGCTCAATTAAGTCGGTCACGGATATTCTCATAAGGGTAGCCCGAAAGTGAAGCTAAATTACAACTAAATTACAAATTATAAGTCAATAAGGACAATCCTTATTGAGTTATATGCCGCCGGTATATTTTGAAAAAAGCTTGAAAGCCTCGTATAAGTCATATATTGTTGTAGGAAGCATTTCAATTGATCAGTTCGTGTGAATGATAAAATTACTTTTGGGGACTATAAAGTTAGTCAAAAGCGAATCAAAACAATCATTGTGAATATACAGATAACAGCAGCCAAGTATGTACTCGTGCGAATTTATGGGTAACTCGACATTTTATATTCAGGGTGCGAACCAGATTGAAAGTGCAACGATACAAAGGAATTTTAATGTGGGGGGCTCGACCTGCGGTCGGTTGCCCATTTATTTCATATACGAACCCAGACCGATGTACGTACTTGCCTGCCGTTATCTGTATAATTATCATCAGTTATTAAACTTTGACAAAGACAAAATTATTGTAAAACATATTTTTCTAAGAAATTATTGAATCTTTTTGTGCCAGTCGATTGATACTGTTAATCCCCATTGCATAAACATCCTCTACGGCATGTGTCCATCCTTGCCATATTTGGTATGCACACATCTGATAATCTTATATAGTTTGTTCATTTTATCAGGGCCCTCGGGAATATCTCACTTAATATCGGTCGTGCAAAACAATTGTCTCTACGAGAATTGGGCCTATTTTTATAAGCTACAAAATGGTTAAAGACATTTGACAATTTTTTTGCACGACCGATATTAAGTGAAATATTATCGAGGGCCCTGATAAAATGGACAGCCTATATATATAATTAGATAGATGATTTACAATATTTAGATGTATACTCTTCGAGGGGATGAAGTACGGCCATCGCTTTAAATTCCGGCGTTGAAGTAAAAAAATATTTTGAGGACTCTTACCTGCTTGATTTACCTATACACATACCCGCCTCTGTTGCCTATGGGATGTGATGTTCATCTATCCATTTTAATGGACATATAATGTGACTATGTTAGGAGCAAATAAAGTATATGAAGAAAAGGTAGCCATTATGTATCTAGATATAAGTTCTTTAATCGGAGTGTGTACCAAATTTCAAGTCAATACCTCGAACTGTTCCAGAGTAAACGTACGCACAAAAAAAAAGTTACAGACAGACAGACAGACCAACAGACTGACGGACAGACAGACATAATTTTTTTTTCGCTCAAACTTAAAATCTCGATATTTCATGACATTCTAAGCCTATCTGAACAATAAAAATTTTGAAAAATGTTTTTGTCGTTACTATACTTCCGCGGGAAAAGCACCGTCATGGTACTGCTTGATATCGAGAAGGCTTTCGATGCAGTGTGGATCCCGGGCTTATTCTACAAACTGAATTCGCTTAACTTCCCAACGCATATCACGAAACTTATTCACTCTTTCCTGACGGGCAGATCACTGCAGGTTAGGGTGAATAACAAACATTCAACTCGGCGGGACATTCGCGCGGGCGTCCCCCAGGGGTCGTGTCTGTCACCAAAGTTATACAACTTGTACGTCTCCGACTTCCCGGAGTTTCCGAATACGAACCTTGCCAAGTACGCCGACGACACGGCCATATACGCGCATTCGCATAACGCACAAGCAGCGAACATGCTGCTGAAGGCGCACATGGCCCGTGCCACGGCGTATTACGACAAGTGGAAGATTCGGATCAACGCCGAGAAGTCGGAATCAATTCTCTTCACGCGCCGCTTCACCGAAAATCGTATTCTTACACCACTTTCGATAGGGGGCCGCCAAATTTCAATAAAGCGGTGCGTGAAGTATTTGGGGGTGAACTTGGACAGGAGACTGACATTCAATACGCACGTAAACGAGACGATTCGAAAGGTTCACTCCATGTCCAGGAGTCTGTATCCGCTCCTGGTGCGGGGTAGCGGACTAAACAGGACCAATAAGAAATTGCTGTATACGATGGTGATCAGGCCGGCTATCACATACGCGGCGCCGGTGTGGTGCAGCATCCCGGCCACGACAATGTGAAAACTAAAAGTACTAGAACACAAATTTTTGTGCCTCATTTCAGCCTCTGATAGGTACACCTCCCTCAGTGACCTCTATGCACGTTACCACGACATAACTCCACTAGCGGACTTCGTCCAAGAAACATCGCAAAGATTCTATCAATTCAAACTGGGCGACAGTCCGCTAACCCGAGACATTACACAAATCAGACAGCATAATGCCATACTTTTCAACCTGAAGCACCCATTACCATACCAGGCGTTGTCTATCTTTCGGCAACCTCCCTAGCCAAATCTTTCCTATACCAAAATTTCCATTTCACCATCTTTTACCTTTCACCACCTATTACTCTCAACCCCTTCTCTATTCCCTCTATTAGTCACCTTTTTTGTTAATTTTGTTCCTTTTTGTTCTTTCAGAATCCCCTCTCGACCAATAACTTCTTGTAAATCAAACTTTTTAAATCACAACTTCCCCTCCATCCTATCTTCCCGAAGGCAGGCAGACCATCGGAAGAATACTGTCATTGGCTCGAACAGGTTTTTTCATTAAGTCTTTTCCCGTATCAATAATCCAATTTTTAAAACTGTGCGCGTGTGCTGTGCTAACTAAACCTTAGTGTAATTTTTAAGTGTTTTTAAAACTCATTTTAGTTATAGTTCGCCAAATTGTTAGATTTAAGTTTTTTGTTCCAAATAACAGGAGTTCTAACCTTATACTTCTCCATTTATCGTTTAAGCCGGAGTTAAACCCGTTTCACCTGACCACCCATCTACCACGACGTTGCGCGCCGTGGTGGTGTGGTCGGCTCTGAATCGGGACTTGACTCAGGCGCACTTTTGTATTATTAATTATAGTAAAGCCTTTTTGAATTGAATTGAATTGGAAGTAATTATAGTGTTAAAACTAAAAAATACACTTTTTGGTACCATATTATTGTATTGTCACCAGAACTACACGTGTATGCAAAAATTCAGCTCAATTGGACGTCGTTAAGTGGTTCAAAATTGACTTGCAAGATTTGACCCAGAAGATTTGTACTAAACATTCTTAACGGACATGCATACAAAGCAACTTAACTAAAAGCTTGTAAAAAGAAGTATTTCTGACTTACCTTCAGTTAGTAAATTGATGTGTTGTATTTTTTATATGTTTATAAAGGATAGTTTTAAAGTGTAAAACGGTGCTCAAATATATATATTTTTCGGATTTTTTATTATATTTGCACTTTGTGTACTGCAGTAACCCCTGTGATTTTGAGGTAAACACAACCTCACTTTTGTAAATTTTATGAATTATTCATTTTCTTTTTAAATTTTGGGTCAACGTGGTTTATAGAAGACCCTTGATGGCCAAATAACTATTTGAGCTAATGGAGACTGGACTGGAGAATTCCTTAGTGATGACGAGGATGGTCATTTGGAAAATGAGTTGCTCTCATTAGAAGATATAGGAACATTTAATTTTTCCATAAGTTGTAAGCTAATATATCCCACTTTTAAATGTTACAGAGGTGGCACTTGAAAACGCAGCAGAACTGAAACAAGCGCCTACTGAATTTGACACCGGGCCAAAAAAATCTGCAGATGATGTTCTAGAAATTCTTATGTCCATTTATGTTTTGGGATAAGAAATTGTTTTGAGAAATACCACACTAAATAGAATCTGTTTTCGGATATTTGTAGTTTTCAATTCAACAGTTATCAAGTCTTTTATTTTTGAAAATTTGAGAATTACTACCGTTGAATTATAGTGTACACAATAAAGTACAACATTTTTTTCTAAAAATATACAAGATAAGACTTTGAAACACCAAAAATTAAAAAAAAATCAAAGAATCTGCATGCCAAATTCTACTATTGAAAATAAATAATCACGACTCAGAGCATAGCCCGTGGAGGGCGCCTCATGAGCTATACCTGATGATGATTATTTTTTCTCTTTTTTTTACGAAACGTTGTGGCATTTTTGACTAGAAAATCTCATGGAGGAGTCATTTCTACGTAAAAAAGGGACACTTGATCTATCAAGTGTACATTTTTTCAAAGAGGCCATGGCAGGTTAAGATAAGTGTCCGTGCCTTTGCACCTTTTTGCGTGTGGTTCCTTCCAGGGATGTATCTTTGCGAAAGATACTACCACAAAAAGTTTTGACCTCAAAAACTTCATAATATCTGGGAAATTTTTTATTTTCGAAAATCCGAAAAAAAATTTTTTTTTTTAATCAAGTGAACCAATTTGTTCGTATTTCACATATATTGTAAATATACTCAAGACAATTTATTATTGATATTTTCATGAAGAAAAATTGATGCTTTTGAATTTTTTGAAAAATGTATATACGTACTTACACGTTAGCGACCACCTCACATTTTTTACAAAGCTCCATCGAAATGGTAATACATAGAAAAAAACCGCTGCCCAAGGAATCACTACTTCCACATCCAGATTTTCTATTCAAGTCACTCACAACGAAAAAATTTTGTATGTGGAAATAATTGTTTATGGAACTTTAATAATATAATATTTGAAATCCTCTACCCCAAAAACCCATAAAACGATACCCCACATCGGTAGTGGGTGGGGATGGTGATAGGGGGTGGTAGTGGGGGTGGATTAAGTAAAAAAATATTTTGAGGTTTCTGGTTCTTGTGCACACATTAAATCACAATTTTTTTCATCCCCTTTAATAATAATGGGTTGGGGGCGGTAATGCCAAAATTTTTTTTGAGACCTTAGCTTCTCTTGTATATACTAAATACCAATTTTATGGACTCTTACCTGCTTGATTTACCTATTTACCCCAAATTTACCCCAATTTACACCCCAACCCTTCGACGAAACAAGACGAAAATATAATCTAGTTCTAGATCTCGTTAAAATACATACGTGTACCAAATTTCAAGTCAATATCTCAAACGGTTACAGAGTAAACGTGCGCACAGACAGACCGACAGACAGAAAATTTTTTTTCGCTCAAACTTAAAATCTCGACGTTTCATGACACTCTAAGCCTATTTGAACAATAAAAATTTTCAAAAATTTTTTTGTCGTTACTATACTTCCACTGGATGTGGAAGTAATTATGTGTTTAATAATAAGAATACATAAAAAAAACATGTTATGCTAACGATATATGATAATATTAGTCGTCTTCATCACTGTCCTCATTTATTGTAATCTTCTGCGAATAATTCAGTTTTATTGATGATTTCGGAATATCGTCGACCTTGCATATGATAGATAAATCCATCTCTAAGTAACAGAAAACTAATTTATTATTTTTAACTTAAACATGAATTTATCATATGCAAAGTTTCTCGACGATATTCCGAAACCATCAGTAAAACTGTTCGCAGAAGATATCAGTGATACAATAAATAAGGAAAGTGATGAAGACAACTAATATTATCATATATCATTAGCATACCATGTTTTTTTATTATGTATCCTTATTATTAAACACAATTTTTTTTATGTATTACCGTTTCGATGGAGCTTTGTAGAAAATATATGTATTGTGAAAAATACATCTCAAAAAAATACATAGGCTGCTCCAAAAAATTTTCAATACGTGTAATCCAAGCAGTTGTTCATTTATATATTTATTAATATATCGAATTTCTAACCAATTTATACTCTTTTTCTTTGTTTTAATTAGTGTTACCCTGGTGTTATAATTTCCGAACCCACGATACAGAGTGTTTACGAAGGGGGGTGACAGCACGTAACATTATCTTTGCCAATTTGACTACGTTATAGTTTTGTAAAAAATATATGTTATAGCTTATTGTATGGTGTATAATTAGTAAAAAAATAGAAGTGGTCGCTCACGGGTAAATACGTATATAAATTTTTCGAAAAATTCAAAAGCATCAATTTTTGTTTTCTTCATGAAAATAACAGTAATAAATTGTCTTGAGTATATTTACAATATATGTGAAATACAAACAAATTGGTTCACTTGATTAAGAAAAAAAAATTTTTTTGGGTTTTCAAAAAAAACATTTTTCCCAGATATTATGAAATTTTTGAGGTCAAAACTTTTTGTGGTAGTATCTTACGCAAAGATACTTCACTGGAAAGAACCACACGCAAAAAGGTTACAAAGGCAAAGACACTTATCTTAACCTGCCATGGCCTTTCAAGGATTTCAAAAACTCTTTGAAAACAAACTCAATCTGAAAAGGACAAATAGTATTTATTAAAAAGTGTGCTTTGGTGACGTCTTAGTTCTGTCAAACTAATGAAATTATACGTAAACGACAGATCTACGACATCGCCAGAGCATACTTTTCAATAAATACAATCTGCCTTTTTCAAATTGAGTTTGTTTTCAAAGAATTCTTTCTCGAAAACGTTTGGAATTATCAAGTTCTATCAAGTGTACTTTTTTACGTAGAAATAACTCCTGCATGAGATTTTCTAGTCAAAAGTGCCACTACGTTTCGTAAAAAAAAAAGAAAAAATATCCACCATCAGATATAGCTCATGAGGCGCCCTCACGTTCTAGCGTGATGTAATACATAATATATTGTTTCTTAGCTTAAAAAATGTTTCCTTACCAAATTGGGAGAAGATCGGTCAAGAGGTAGTTGAAATATTGCAAAAATAATATACAATTTTGACATCCTGTATCTTTTTCTATAGCAACAATTTACTAAAGCATGTTTTGTTATATCCTCATATTTTGGTCCAAAGAATCTACCCTTGAACTATGGCCTATTATTACTGGTCCACTCTGTAAAGTGTTTTCGCACGTACATACAGACCAACTGACGGATACATACGGCAATTTTAAACAGTAATTTTAGCACTTGATCAAAATTCAAATCAATTTAAAATTGGCACAATTTTTTAGAACATAATCTTTACTTTTCAAAAAGCTACGATTAAAATCGATTCCCGTTGATAACATTATTTTTATCAACGAAATTGAGCGCTGGCGCGCTGAGTGGGAATAGGGCACATTCTAGCAGGGCGTGTAAAAATTTGGGGGGTAACTTAACAAACTCTATAGCTATTATGCATGTTTTAAAAAATAATCTACCGGCACGGTTATAGCGATTACTTTTTACTTTTGCCGAACACTGTATGTTTGTTACGCAAAAATCCTGTGTTAATGTTATGTGATTAACTTAACGCAATTACAATATCGATACTAATCCATTGTCAACAAAATAGTTCTTGTTATCACTCATTTATTCATTCATACTCAGTTATTTTTCCGTTAATAGATAATCTTTTTCACATGGCTATATCCTTTATTTTACATGTCAAAATGGAAAATAATTAATGACCCCATTCCACAAGTAGGCAAGTAATCCGCAATTAGATCTGTGAAACATAATACAGTTGTTAATAGTACGTACCGTGGTAAGTTTAATATTAGATATACACTGGTATGATTTCTAGAAGAGATGATTTATTGTGGTCATTTTGCATGATATTATACAGATTAGGTTCGCCACGTTCATTGCAGTACAGGCATTTCTAAAAGGGGATTTTCAACGTCTCGGTTGCGTCAGACCGAGAAAAGTCGGTGTTTGATATATTTTTAATACCTATTTGAAAATGTATAATTTCTACACTTACTTGAATATTAAGACTTATGACTTGAAATTAATTTTATGATAATACTCTCATAGTATTCGTATAATAACATTAATAACAGAAAAATATCAAGCACGAAATAATGATAAGAAACATTTTTCTGGTCATACTGCAGACTAGTTACTACACTTGAGTGCTCTATTTCTATAGCAGAAGCAAAAGCCATCTATGAAGCCCTCATCTCGAAATTTCAAAAAACTGTTATTCTTTCTGATTCCCTATCGATTCTTAAAAAATACCACTACTTTAAAATTAATTTCTTTATTATATGCATTAAAAACTTACTGGATTTTAGTACTGGTCTCATGTAAACAGGCGTTTTAGTGTTCCAGTACAGTACTCGCTCCAGTAGCTATTCTAGTCGAGTGAATAGAATGCAAATCTATTTACTAGCGTTAATCCCCTGAATATCACTATGTGCCCGCGCAAACGCGGATGTTCTCTATCATGTGTTTGGACTTTTTCTGAAACTGATTGTTTTTTAACCTCCCCACAATAAAATTGTAGGAGGTTACTACAATTAGTCCAAAATCGAAAATTGAGATAACATCAAATCTTTACGTTTTGAGGTCCCAGGAACCGAAAAAAGTAGTTTTTGAAAAATGTCTGTGTGTATGTATGTGTGTGTGTATGTATGTTAGCACGATAGCGGCGAAGCTACTGAACGGATTTGGATGAAACTTTGCATGAGGGTTTCTTTAGTGCTCCAGAAGATCTGCAAAGGTTTTGGTTGAGATCGGATTACGTTTAGTGCCGTTTTGACACAACAAGTTGTTTATTTTATGATTATTTCCAATTTGTAATTGAACCATTGAAAAGCAGTAAAAATTCCAATTTCAACGATATATCACACTTGCACTTTTTCGATTTGTTTTCCGTGAAAAAAATTAAAAATCAAAATAACACTCTTCTTGTGTAAGATAAATTTTATAGTCTAACCTAACGTTCGATAGACTAGTGCCAGAGAACGTATACCACAAAATAATACAGGGCTTACTCTTTGCAAATTTGCAGCCGCAAAGGCTTTTTTTAGACACTATTGACGGAATCGGGACTGTACTGATCTGACGAGAGTGAAATTCTACATCTCAACGCGACATTCCGAACGACTAATTATCTACGGTTAATTAGTTATTAACGCGCAAAGACTGTCTATCTCTATTTTTGCGGCGGAACGAGATGGAAGATGGACACTTTTCTAACACAAATTCGCAATCGAGGAACGTCAAACGAAAAATTGCAAAAATGTCACTTTTGATTCGTTCGTGCCGAGCTGAATTTTCGAATTTCGATATGCAATTTACGATGCGGATCAACTAAAAGTCTTTCTCTTTTCATCGCTACATAGTACGGCCGTCGCGGTATCGTATTAGTTTTTAAGCCTGCCTACAGAAGACAGGAGCTACTTTTCTATTTTTCTCCAAGCCAAACCGGACCTACCCCGTCCAGCCTCACACTCGCCTCGGCGGTGTTCACCGTGGTTGTCTGACTGGCCCCGGGCTAGGATACGATGAACCATATTAAAACATTGAATAAAATATTAATGTTGTGCAGACTATAAATTTAACACTCAAGTTCTGATTTAATATGAAAAAAATATTTCAACTTAATAAATATAATTAAATAAGATCGTTCATATTGTTTAGTGCTCTTTTCGGCTTCAAAGATTCACCGGGTGGGGAGGTTCCAGCCGCTTCCAATAGCTGCCGATTTTTTTAAATAAATTTTTAAACTTTACTAATATACATCAGAATAACAATTTAAAGAAACAAGTTTAATGGAAGCACTTTGTTTTTTGTGCAGAAAGTTTTTCTTCATCTTTTTTAGTTTTTGTGTTAAATGACAAAAACCATATTTGCAAATTTTTTTTAAACGGACGCCGTTTTGAAAGTGCAGCCATTTTGGGGAAACAGTGGTTTGTAAATCATGCAAATAAAAATAAGTAGTACTACAATGAAGTAATGCAATTGCCTCGTAATCTATAATACTTTTCAGTAATAAAAAAAAAGTAATGTAATACAACCTTAACCTAACCTAACCTCAAATGTGGGATAGCCGCTAGTCAAAACAGTGGGTAATAGTAAATAAATGCATAATTTTACATCCTTTTACTGTTAATTTTAGGTTACGTAAGTATATTTTAAAAACTACTTACTTTCATTTGCATGATTTACAATCCACTGTTACTCCACCCAGCACCTCGTTTCATTTTTTTTTCTCTTGATTGTATGGTTCATCTGTAATTTTTTTTCGTAAATGTGCTCTGTTTATCTTATTTTATTTATTACTTTTTAGAAAATTTGCAAAATCCGAGATATCTAAAGTTCACCAGACAGGCAAAAAAACAACTGTTTGACATACATGTTGCTGATTTAAACGTTTTGGCCGCTGGCAAGCGATTGAATTTGCGCATGCGCGCGGTGCGCACGTAGTGATATTCAGGGGCTAGATGCTAGTATTCTATTTACTGGCACGAGTTATCCCTACCATTACTTTGCCCCTACCATGACTTTACTCGACTCTCTGAAATCATAGTTTAAAATATAATCGCAGCATAGAATTTCGATGTTGCGATATAATCCTATACTGTGCTGGAATACTAAACACGTTTAGATGGGTGGGTATTTATTTTGGTGGCCTTCGAGTATATTGTTGATATGTCCGATACATGACTTTATAAACGCGGAAAGGTAACTACTCTACTGATATCATATTTACTAGAAAGCTGTTCGGTGCTTACTATCTTATGAAGCACTCGCTTTCAGTACTGGGTTTTAGTGACCCTTAGGGCATATCCCCGTCATGGTAAACGCTAGAGTCTTATAAACTGTTTTATTGTAATTTGATAGCTAAATGCCGGTAAGTTTTTTGTTTAAGCACGTAAAAACACAAAAATATTCAAGATATCCAAACTGTGATAATAACATACACTGTGTCTCTCAACGATGAACGAACTTTAAGTGTATTATACAGGGTGAGTCATGAGGAACTGTACATACTTCTACCATAAGTAGAGGCACCTAAGACAAATACCACGTGACCATTAAAAAGTGTTTGTTCCCTTTCTTTACTATCATACAGAGTGATTTATGAATTTTGTCTAAAAATTCTTTTGGTCATAACATTTTAACGGTTAATCCAATTTGCCTCATTTTTTACAACAATGTACACTGTTGCCTAACAACCATCATACATATCCAAAATTAAAAAAATCCAGGGACGGTTTCAAAAAAATTTGTTGGATTGCTTCGTAGACGATAGTTCACCCTGTATATGATTTATCTAAAACTTGATATGAAATTTGTATACGACACAAATAGGTAGTAAAACCTTAGTATTTGAAATTTTTGTCACATTCTCAATAAATTTTTTATTAACGATCAATTTTCAAGTCAAATGAAAAGTTTGGCAAAATGGAATATTTTAATGTATACTAATATTTGTAAATACAAACATTTAGCTAAAAAAAATAATATTTATATACCTCATGCCTAGGTTTAATAAGTAACATCATTTTAATCAATTTTCAGGCCAGGTCTTACACGTTTATTTACAATACGAACAGGGGCGGCTTAAGGGCCAGGCAACCCGGAGCGCCGGTTCGGAGGGGTGCCAGAGAGCAAAAAATTTTTTCGGATTTTTATAGCACCCCCTCCATGAGGCGATAAAATTTTTTATTTGCCACCCCCCCCCCCCATGAGGTGACAAAAAGTAGTGATTGATCGCGGAGTTCGAAGGGATATCCTTGTACTTTAGTATGAAGTACGTCCGTGATGACCTCAGGAAAGGGCGCCAAAAAGTGCTCCAGCCCGGGTGGAAAATTTACCTTGAGCCGCCCCTGAATACGCATGTATTTAAGAATTATAAGAAAAGAAAAGGAATAACGAAAATATCAAAACGTAGATCCGTATCTTGTATTTATTTTAAATTCAATGCTTGCATTTGAATATGATGGCTTTTAAAAATATTTCGAAAAATGTACAGTTTTCGTTAAAATTGATTTTAAATTGAACATATAGGTTGGGCACTTTAAATGGGGGAAATTTAGGTAACACAAATTTGACTACTTATTTCTGTCCTTTTTGGAAGCAATTTGACTAATTGGAGAAAATACATACAGAAGCAACTTTTTAGATGGACCACATCAACCACATTTTTAAGACCTGGCCTGGAAATTGATTAAAATGATGGTACTTAATAAACCTAGACACACGGTATGTAGATATTATTTTCTTTTAGCTAAATTTTTGTATTAATTAATATTAGTATGCATTAAAATATTACATTTTGCCAAACTTTTCATTTGACTTGAAAATTGATCGTTAATAAAAAAATTGTTGAGAGTGTGACAAAAATTTCAAATACTCAGGTTTTACTACTTATTTGTGCCCTATACAAATTTCATATCAAGTTTTAGATAAATCATATACAGGGTGAACTATCGTATACGAAGTAATCCAACAAATTTTTTTGAAACCGTCCCTGGATTTTTTAAATTTTGGATATGTATGATGGTTGATAGGCAACAGTGTACATTGTTGTAAAAAATGAGGCAAATCGGATTAACCGTTAAAATGTTATGACCAAAAAAATTTTTGGACAAAATTCATAAATCACACTGAATGATAGTAAAGAAAGGGAACAAACACTTTTTAATGGTCACTTCGTATTTATCTTAGCTGCCTCTACTTACGGTAGAAGTATGCACCGTTCCTCATGACTCACCCTGTATATTAACTTTACTGTAAAATATTAATGAGTTAAAGTTGCAGTCGAGCTTTGCCAACTGTGAATACCCATTTGAACAACAAAAACAAGAAATATGTTCAGTGATTACTTAATTTCAATAGCACAGCTTAAAAGTGAATTGTGTCCTATTTGCCCGGAATAACTTAATTTTGACATACAGCTTGGATTGAGATGCGGTTTTCGGCATCGTCTTCAGGAAAATATTAGGAAAAAAGTCTACATATAGTGAATAATCCTTTCGAAGAAAATTGCATAGGGGGTGCATAAAATGCATCTAAAGTGCATAATTTTTTGAAAAATTCTAGAAATTGATAGAAAGCCGTGAAAATCTCGTGGGAATCGCTTCCCGGGGATTTTCGAGGTCGTTGAGTCGAAATCTGATATCGAAACTTACCAGGGATGCTCGGGGGTGGCTCTTCGGGGGTGGGAGGGGGTGAAATCGAGTGAAAAATTCAAAGTGCCCAAAAATAACGGGGGAATCACGAGGGCTTCCGAGGTCGCTGAGTTCAAATCTGACATCGAAACTTACCAGGGATGCTCGGAAGTGGCTCCTCGGGGGTGGGAGGGGGTGAAATCGAGTGAAAAATTCAAAGTGCCTAAAAATCTCGTGGGAATCGTTTCCCGGAGGTTTTCGAGGTCGCTGAGTCCAAATCTGACATCGAAACTTACCAGGGATGCTCGGGGGTGGCTCTTCGGGGATGGGAGGGGGTGAAATCGAGTGAAAAATTCAAAGTGCCCAAAAATCACGGGGGAATCACGAGGGCTTTCGAGGTCGCTGAGTTCAAATCTGACATCGAAACTTACCAGGGATGCTCGGGAGTGGCTCTTCGGGGGTGAAATAGAGTGAGATATTGAAAGTGTCCAGATATTACGGGGAAATCGCTTCCTGGGTGCTTTCGAGGTCGCTGGCTCTAAATCTGACATCGAAACTTACCAGGGATGCTTGGGGGTCTTCGCAAAGAAAATAGTCTTGCACGTTTTCGATCATCATGCACCCGTGCACTAGTATCGATATACATTGAAAAATTCGTTTTTTTTAAAAGGCGCGAAGATTATCGTCGACAAATCAGAGACCTTCGACACCGATCGGGCTCAATATATGAATAGTATTACTATATATTCAGGTAGCGGCAGCTGTGCAGTGTAAGTGGGAGCAGCTGTGTAACGTATTTCTATACTTAAAAGAGCGTCCCCAGTAGTGCGTTAGTCACGTTGTCGACCACGTTGGTTGTGTATTGAGTCGTTCTTGGATTTTTTTTGAAAAAATATTGCCTTGGAACATTGTCAATTAATAACTGTTTTTATTTTTCCACATGTACTAATTTAAGCAATCCAAACCACGTGACTTTTAACATGGTGTCGGGGGCAAACATCCAAACGTTTGTTTTCATTCATTAAACGTTTGTTAAAGAGTTTTTTTTCGATTGCCTTGGCTACGTTTTCGCGAGTTAATTAAAATAAAACCATTTTTGGATCTGAAATTGCGTCGAAAATGTAGACATTACCGATCGACTTCAGAAAAAATATATTTTTGTCACTTTAAATTTTTCAATCAAATTCGCCCCCCTCCCACCCCCGAAGAGCCACCCCCGAGCATTCCTGGTAATTTTCGATGTTAGATTTGGACTCAGCGACCTCGAAAGCCCCCGGGAAGCGATTCCCACGAGATTTCCACGGCTTTCTATCAATTTCTAGAATTTTTAAAAAAATTATGCACTTTAGATGCATTTTATGCACCCCCTATGCAATTTTCTTCGAAAGGATTATTCACTATATGTAGACTTTTTTTCTAATATTTTCCCGAAGATGATGACGAAAACCGCATCTCGATCCGAGCTGTATGTCAAAATTAAGTTATTTTTATCTAATTTCCCTGGTCTATAATCAAATAAGTATTCTCAGATAGCTACGCCAGTTTGCAACTTCTATTCCATTTATATTTGGCATTATCTAGGAGATAGCTACATACACTAGTGGCAGCTAGAAATCTTGGGTCGATCCCTATAATAAGATAGAGTGAAATATAAATAGCAAAATAGTGTACGTGAAAGAAAGCGATATATTAACACTGATGCCAGACATTTCAACATGTTAAGAGTTCCGGCCCCTATCCCCTCTTATTGTCCCTCCTACAGCTTGAGACGTTCATGATGAAAACAGAAGTAGAAAGAAAAATTGATTACCTAGTACAATTCAAGATAAGGTGGTTTATAGAAACATCATGACTTGTTAAATTTATTTAGATTTATACTACGTATTTTAACATGGCATAAAATAATTTACGTTACTCCAATCTCCTCCAATGTCAAATAACTGCATGCTTTGCAGGCAACAGGTCAGAAGCCCCTCCCACAGTCACACGTGCGCGCCTCCCGCTCGGCTGTCTAAATTGAACAGGCGTTGAGAATTTTTTTTGAAGAGCACCAGTTTTAGCCCGTTTTAGGCCAAAAGTCCAATTTTTGGCCAAAAAAATCTGGAAAATGGTCATGCAAAAAATATTGGCATATGGTTTTCCAGCAATGAGCATTGACAGCGAAAATTTTCCGCCTGGTCAGAAAGGATTATACTACGTTCCAATTTTGGCCATAATTGATGTGCTGCCAATTGCAGGGAGAAGAAATGTTGATCGCCTAGATACCCTCTTCAACTAACACCAAGCCCCAAAGTGTTATTCTTTGTTCCACAATTGAATATTTTCGGGGGCGGCTAGCGCCAAAACGGTCAGCTCACATAAGATAAAATACTCAGAAAAATATTTGCTAAACATAACAGCAATGCCAAGGTTATATCCCAGGTCCAGGGGCGCAGCCAGGGGGGGAGCCATGCCCCCCCCAAGCCGTCCTCCATGAACCAGAAATACAGACGCATAATCTCCATCAGTACAAAGCAGTATTCAAACTATCCCTAGAAATAAATATTTTGTAATTAATGTCAATATTATCTAGTAGAGGAATCTTTTCTGAAAAGTTTTCTTCATCCTCTGGAGAGGCCGGTTCTATTGCCCCCCCCCCCCCCCCAAATGAATTTTCTGGCTGCGCCACTGCCCAGGCCCCATGTATATAGCTATCTCCTAGACTATATGAAATTTGTCTATATGAGTTTTCTATAATCTATGAAAAAGAGAAGATAATTCTCATTTACATGAAATGATGATGATTTAAATAATGGAATGCTTTATAACGTGAGAATGATGGTAAAACGAACAATTGAGAGAAAGGAGTGTGAATACGGGAATAATGAGAAAGTGAAATAAATGTAAAAGTAAAACTTTAATTCAAGTGCCTAAATATAACTATAATAAAGGAGATAATAATTCTTTCAATTTTACTAATTCAGTAACATATGGGTAATGTATGTCCTCGATAAACCGAAGAAGTTTGTTGTTTAATATTATTTAGAAAAGTTACAATACCTATATTGTGCACTAGATAATTGAAAAAGAAAACAAAAAATGTAATAACAGTATATTTAAAATAAAAAAACAATCTTGTCCAAGCCCTCAGGTTTAATTATCCCTATTATAAAAATAAAGATAACTACAGAGATGGGCACTACTTCAAGTAAAAGTAGTATAAATTGTACTGCAATTACTTTTTATACTTAAGTATTTTACTTCAAATACCCGAAGAAATTAGTACTTGGTACTTGATACTTGCAGATATTTGAGAATAGTACTTTCAAGTACCTTAGGTACTGCAAATAAGTTTACAATCCAGTTGAAACCTGCAGAGACTGGTAAGAGCAGTTATTCATTATTGCTAAAAAGAGCATTTGCCTTTAGTTTGTATTAGACAGTCAAAAGGATACAAACATGACACATTTAGCGAGTAATGACCGAGAAATTATCCTTTTTACCATAACAATAATATTTGAATTTTTGGGGATTTTGGGGGTGGTTTGGGGGGTTATATTGAGAAAAAAATGTTGGCCGACTATTCTTTGGTACAGAAACTACAAGTTTGAGAAGGTGCTAACATTTTTTATTTGAAAAGCACCAGTTTTGGCCCGTCTTAGGCCAAAAGTCCAATTTTTGGTCAATAATCTGGAAAATGGGCAAGCAGAAAAGGTTGGCATATTAGTCTAGGTGCCCGCGTACAAAAATGCAATTTATACATATCCTCGTATAACTTCTTGTACGGCATAATTGCGCCTAGTCTATCACTTTTTTCCTCTGCGAAAATTTTCGTAAACGCGGAGTTCCTCCTCGGCATGAAAAAGACGATTTCCACACGTCGGACTGGAAAATCGGCAAATATATTTTGTCCGACAATTCGAAAATTGGATTCTACATATTTTTATTAAGCAATCTTGAAAAAATCAGCTGGTTATCAAGAACCACCCTTAACGTTCCAAAATTTTTGTCGGATAGTTTGTAGAAATATATAGAATATATATGTACAGGCCTGTAGCTAGAAAGTGCTTTCAGGGCGGGCAAACAATTTTTCAGGACGGGCCCGTAAAAAAGTCCGAAAAATTTTTTGATGATCGGGGAGGGGGAGAAAAAAAAATTTTAATCCAAAAACAACTTCTTAATCCGAAAAATTTAGACAATTTTTACCCAATCAGTTAAAATTGCCCCCATTGCAATCACCGCCGTAGGTCGGGCAAAACTTATTCCAGGACGGGCATTGCCCGTCCTGCCCCCCCCCCCCCCCCTAGCTACAGGCCTGTATATGTAGAATCCAATTCTCAAATTGTCCGACAAAATATATTTGCCGATTTTCTAATACGACGTGTGGAAATCGTCCTTTTCATGCCGAGGAGGAACGCCGCGTTTACGAAAATTTTCGCAGAGGAAAAAAGTGATAGATTAGGCGCAATTATGCCGTACGAGAAGTTATACGGGGATATGTATAAATTGCATTTTTGTACGCGGGCACCTAGACTATATGGTTTTCCAGCAATGAGCATTGACAACGAAAATTTTCCGCCTGGTCAGAAAGTGTTCCTGTGTTCCAATATAATTGATGTCGCCAGTGTCGCCAATTGCACGGAGAAAAAATTTTGGCATATATCGAATGTCGCTAGGCAAGATACCCTCTACAACTAACAGCAAGACCCAATGTGTTATACTCTGTTCCACAATTGAATATTTTCTGGGGTGGCTAGCGCCAAAACGGGCAGGAGGGAGGTCTGAATCACATAAGATAAAATACTCAGAAAAATATTTGCTAAAACATAACAGGAATGCCCACATGTTATATCCCAAGCTCCATATATCGAGCTATCTCCTAGACTATAATATTCAAGAAATTTTGTTAAATCTAAAAAATTATTTAAAATTTTTTACTTTTAGTTATTTTAGAATACATTAATGAAATGGAATGTTATGTTTTTTAGGAGCAAAATTTTCTCATTTAGTAAATAAATAAAACAAATTAAAAAACTGTATCATTATTTGAATATATCTCATAAAATATACAGAAATATTTACACATAAAGATTGGTTTAGATAAAAATAAAAAAATTGAAAGTACTTGAAGTAGTTAAATGTACTTGTAAGTGTTTTACTTTTAAACAGTACTTGATACTTGATACAACAAGAAAATACTTGAAGTATTTAAATATATTTGTTAGAATTAAATGACTAATTGAAGTAGCACAAGTAGTACTTACACTCAAAATTGCAAGTATACTTGAAGTATTCTGCTTTTTGAAAAGTAATTAATACTTGTTGCAACAAGTACTCCAACTAACAATTTGGTACTTGATACTTGAAGTAGTTTAAATGATGACTTTGCACATCTCTGGATACCTACAGTAATTCCAATATATCATCAAGCGGTGCACGTCATCAATTGTGATATTCTGACGTTATAAAGTAACAACTCAAAATTATATTAGAGTGCAAATTCCATATGCACATACGGAACACTTAAGTTTGTGTATTGCGCCACGTGTCCGTAAAACTTCGTTTATACGATAGATTGCCACACGTTGCTTAAAAAACTCGGATGTATTTAGATCTGTTGTCACGTTGTTCAACGTTTTAACTAATTTTGCTTTCGCTTTGTTGATTTAATTAGTCAAAGTTCTATAATTTGGTAAAGTTACGTTAGTGTGTCTTTCAATATTAATATTATTGTGAATAATTTATTTAAATATTTTATATAATAACCAGAGCTGGGCAAAGTACTCATTTAAACTACTCAAGTATAAGTACTTTAAATGAGTGCTTCGCCCAGCTCTGATAATAACTTTGACACCATATAAACATAGTAAAAACTGTGACGTCAGTTAAGTCATATGTACCTCTTGATATATTGGAACCACTATCAACAAATACTTACTGCTATTAGTTTTGAAGAGCACATTTAAATGAAATACATTATTGTAAAATACATATACATATTAAATATTAAAAGTAAAGCAGTTGGTACTGATGAAATTAGAATTTGAACCAAACGACTCTGCATTCCCTTTCTACTACCATACTGCCCACACTTAATCAATTCTTGTTTAAGTCGTAGTGTAGTTCCTACCAGCTGCAAAAAAGCTCGAGTGATACCTTTACCTAAAGTCTCAAAGTTTAAATAATGTAAGATTAATTAGTATTCTTCCTGCAAAATTTTGTAAAAAGCTATTGAGGGTCAATTACAAAACGTGTATAAAAACAATCATCTCAACTACTCAATGTGGCTTCAGATCAGGTCACAGCTGTACAACTGCACTTTTGAAAATTGCAGATGACATTTTCAAAGCTACTGATAAAGATAATTTAGCTATATTGATATTGCTTGATTATTCGAAGGTCTTCGATACATCAAATGTTACTGTCAATATTAAATTAGAACCCACACCAAATTTATTATCACATTATTTAACAGCAAGGTCTCAAGCGGGGTAAGACACTTAATTTCTTAAACACTTTCAAGGGCGTTCCACAAGGTTCGATCTTGGACCCACTGCTATTCAGTATACACCTCAAATTTTTTCATCTATTTTTGTCTCTTGTTTCCAACATTATTATGCTGACGATACACAATTATATATATAATTTTGAATGATAGTGCGAATGCAAAAACCGCATTAAATTATGATCTCCATAATCTAAGCATTTTCTCTAAAAATCACTGTTTAAAATTAAATGCTGGTAAGACAACGGCTATGCTATTTGGTAGAAAGGGTGAGAGACTTAATTTCTTGCAAAGTTATTCACAATGGGTTCGAATGGATGATAATATAATTAAATTCCAAGATAAAATAAAAAATTTGGGACTTTATATGGATGCAGATTTGAGATTTTCAAATCATGTCACTGTGTGTCTTTACAGAGCATACGCTGATCTTAAAATTATTTATCAAAATAGACATATCTTAGATAAAGGCACTAAATCATTGTGTGATTCTTTAGTCTTATCACAAATGAATTATTTATATATGCGTATGCGTAAAATGCGAATGCGAAAATGCGTATGCGAAATATGCGTAACCGAAGATATCTTCACTCTGTATGTTTCTTTAATAAAATTTTGCAAAGCAAATCTCCCCCATACTTGTACAACAAAATAAGTTTTCAGACTGATATACATAATATCAATATAAGATACAAACATACTATACCTCCAATTCACTCAACCCAGTATTTCAAACATTCGTTTTCTTACAATATCATCAAATATCTTAAAAAATAAAATGTCCTATAAGGGGTTCAAGGATCATATGCGTCATTAAAGATGAGCAACAATAAAAGCCATATTTGGTGATGTTCAATGGTATCATTATTATTATTATTTTTATATTTAATCGTAGTTAGAGAAATGTTTATTTTTTTATATGTATAGTAAAATGAGGAATAAAAAATACTTTGTGGTAATGTCAGAAAGCAGATCTGTAGGCTATTTTGGGTTAGGTTTAAGAACAAGATTAGTCTACTTGTTAGGCTGCCCATTAAATCTCGCCCAAACATTAAAAAGAAATAATGACCGACTAGGTCATTATTTCTTTTTAATGTATATATTTTTTGTAATAAAGACCTTTTTTATTATTATCATTTGAACAATGCATGTTATTATACTTTTCGCAAACAGGAAAGCAGAGTAAATTACGTTTGATTGACATATTTCTAAAATCGTATACCGGGTGTCAACGGAATCATTTGACAGGCCATAGTTTCTAGAGTTTTCAAGATAATATACACCAAAAACGGCAAATTTTTCATAATTTGACACTTTTCCATTACTTCCGGTTTCCCCGGAAATGACGCAACTTTGAAATTTTCAATGGAACACCCTGTATATTTTTACATTTTTGAATTCCGGAGACGATTTTAAGTATGACTGTGTAGTTTTAAAAAATTTTTGAGACTACTTGATTTTTTAGGGCTATTTTTATTTTTGCATCTAGAGTACAGTGAATGCACTCAAATCAATAAATGGACCAAAATAAGAGAAAAATGAAAACGTGAGATTTTTCGAATTGGTTTAGTAGCTACGACAAACAAAAATTTTCGAAATCACTAATTTGTAATTATGTCAACTTTTTCAAATGGCAACATCTTTTAAAGTAGTTAAATTCTAATTTTCACGATAAATCCATTGATATCTTCAAATCGAAAATCAATTTGATATTAACTCAAATAGACAAGTTCTTTGGTGGATAATAATTCAAATATCGAGAAAATGCATTTATGAAGTAAGTATGCCGTGGAAATTTAATAAAAGTAGATTTAAAACATTAATTTTGTTAACAAAACAACGCTGCAAATAAAAGGAGTGTGCTGTGGAAGCAAACAAAAGCTTGACAGATAATAATACGTGTGTATTGTTAACTTAATAAGTTTGCTCTTTATCTTTAAATTTGTTGTTTGTTGATTGTTAATTATTATTGTTATTATTGTTTAATATGTATACAAGGGATGAAAAAGTGGACATGTTATTAATTTTTGGAGAATGCCATAAAAATTCCAGAGGTATCCGAACAGATATCATCCACGTTTTCAATATTTTCCAATTGTGGAGAAACATATCAGGAGAGGAATTGATAACAATGCTGCAGCTTTTATCGTTGATGAAGCGACAGACATTAACGTGTTAGCATTTGTAGAAGTGGCAAGGTAATTTTCAGGAAAGTTTTGGAGTAAATGTGTGGGCTGGGGTGATTTAAACAAGAATTATTAGATCTATTTTCTGTCAAGGACCTTTCACAGGGGAGACATATTTAGAATTCCTTCAAAATGATATTGAACAAATGTTGATGGACCACTTGAAGTTTCTGAACAAATGTATTTCCAACAAGATGGGGCTCCACCTCATAATACCGCTCGAGTTATGGCCCATTTAGTGAGCCGGTATAATGGGCGAGTAATTGCAACATATGAACCTGTACGTTGGCCTGCCCGCTCACCAGATCTAAGCATTTTAGATTTTTTTGTGTGGGGTTATGTGAAAGAACGAGTTTTTTATACACCCCCTCAAACACTTCAAATTTTACAAAATCGTATCCGCGAAGTTTTTGCAAGTATAACTCCTGCTATGTCGAGAAATGTTATGCGTAACACTATTGACCGAGCCAGAAAATATCAAGAAAAATGGGGGATGCATTTTGAACATTTGCTACAATTTAATTAAACTTTTAATGTTTTTTATTGTTAAAATAAATCATTTCGAACAGACTTCCTTTATTTGCAGCTTTATTTTGTTGACAAAATTAATGTTTTGGATCTAGTTTTATTCATTTCCACGGCATACTTACTTGATAAGCGTATTTTCTCGATATTTTAATTATTATCCAACAAAGAACTTGTGTATTTGGGTTAATATCAAATCGATTTTCGATTTGAAGGTATCAATGGATTTGTCATGAAAATTAGTATTTAACTACTGGGTGTCTAAAAGATGTTGACATAATTACAAATTAGTGATTTCGGAAATTTTGGTTTGTCGTAACTACTAATCTAATAGTCCACAGTACATCGCCCTTTTTTTTTAATGGTTGGTAACAGGCTGAATTTTCGTGAGTAGCTTCGTTTTGACGAGACGTCCAACTTTTCTCTCTGCGAGAATTCTCGGTAGTGGTAGCTAATAGCAAAAATTATTTTTTCTATTTCACACGAATTAGACAATTCGACAACCTGTCAAATTATTTTGGCAATATATTTTTCATTCATTAAAAGTTTGTTAAAGAGTTTGTTTTTCGATTGCCTTGGTTACGTTTGCGCGAGTTAGTTATAATAAGCCCCGTGTTTGTCCACAACAACATAATTTGACAGGTTGTCGAATTGTCTAATTCGTGTGAAATAAAAAAATATTTTTTGCTATTAGCTACCACTACCGAGAATTTTCGCAGAGAGAAAAGTTGGGCGTCTCGTCAAAACGAAGCTACTCACGAAAATTCAGCCTGTTATTGATCACTAAAAAAAAGGCGATGTACTGGGGACTATAATTTGCAGTCACACTTAAAATCATCTTCGGAAGTCGAAAATGTAAAAATATACAGTGTTCCATTTCAAAGTTCCGAGAAAACCGGAAGTGATGGAAAAGTGTTAAATTATGAAAAATTTGCCGTTTTTGGTATATATTATCCCTGCTAAATTTCGGAAAACTCTGGAAACTATAGCTTGTCTAATGATTCCGTTGACACCCGGTATATAGCTTGTAAAGAAAACATTGTTATTGTGTTAGTCATTGAATTCTGAACAATTTTCAAGATATGTTCGCCCACCCGTTCGTCCGTCTTTCCGTCTGTCCACCTGTCCCTCTGCCCACATATCTGTCCGTCACATATCTTATTTGCACGATAACCCATGACAGAAAAGAGTGATTATATTGAAACTCAGACAGTAGGTACAGTAAGTGTTAACTAGGGGAGCAACCTGTTGTTTTTAGAAAAAACCTATCAGTAAATATAAAAGTTATGAATCATTAAGAAATAGAATATGAAGAAGTGTTTCTGATAAAATTCACAAGACAAATACAAAAATACTGTAGAGTATACCGACTAACGTTTCGCCAATTAATGTGGAATCATCAGCAGATGATTAAGATTACTAGTATAGCAATTATACCTACAAAAGTAATTTATTTTCAAATAACTGCCAAGAGTCTACGGTAGTATACCTACATAGTCAACTCTTGTTTGTCAATAAACTACCGTTATTTGGAAGTAGAGAAATAGAACATAAAAAGAAGCCCTGCGGAATCTCCCAAAAGCCCTAAGTTTAATATTGGATTTTGATTCGTTGGACGGTGTGACAGTTAGACCTCTGCTCTGAGATCTTCGATTTTTTCACATCGATAAACTAGCCTTATTTTAATAATAAGAATATGAATAACAATAAGAATGGAGATGGGGATGGGGATGGGGACGGGGATGGGGACGGGGATGGGGATGGGGATGGGGATGGGGATGGGGATGGGGATGGGAATGGGAATGGGAATGGGAATGGGAATGGGAATGGGAATGGGAATGGGAATGGGAATGGGAATGGGAATGGGAATGGGAATGGGAATGGGAATGGGAATGGGAATGGGAATGGGAATGGGAATGGGAATGGGAATGGGAATGGGAATGGGAATGGGAATGGGAATGGGAATGGGAATGGGAATGGGAATGGGAATGGGAATGGGAATGGGAATGGGAATGGGAATGGGAATGGGAATGGGAATGGGAATGGGAATGGGAATGGGAATGGGAATGGGAATGGGAATGGGAATGGGAATGGGAATGGGAATGGGAATGGGAATGGGAATGGGAATGGGAATGGGAATGGGAATGGGAATGGGAATGGGAATGGGAATGGGAATGGGAATGGGAATGGGAATGGGAATGGGAATGGGAATGGGAATGGGAATGGGAATGGGAATGGGAATGGGAATGGGAATGGGAATGGGAATGGGAATGGGAATGGGAATGGGAATGGGAATGGGAATGGGAATGGGAATGGGAATGGGAATGGGAATGGGAATGGGAATGGGAATGGGAATGGGAATGGGAATGGAAATGGGAATGGGAATGGGAATGGGAATGGGAATGGGAATGGGATGGGAATGGGAATATGAATGGGAATGGGAATGGGAATGGGAATGGGAATGGGAATGGGAACGGGAGCGGGAACGGGAACCGAAATCGGAATCGAAAAGAAAAAGGAATAGGAATAGAAATAGAAACAGGAAAAAAGGTAAGAATAATTAACATTGAAAAATAAAACATACATTTTTTTCTTCTGATAAAAGTGTGCGATTTCGATATTTATTCAATAAAATTTTTTTTGCCCTCTAGTGAAATATCACCCATTAAAATTATGAACGTCATACTTCTAACACCCCGTATAAATTGTTTTAACATACTTTTTTAATACTGCCAATCACCGATGAATTTTTATTTATTTTTAGTTCATAAATAACAACATTAATATATGTATTTTTTTTATTATTAGAGCCTACTCTCGCATGTTACTCGATCAACATCAACTCAGATAGTTGCTTGACACAGAGATAATACCTAAATGCATTTCTTTCATCCGAGTTAGTTATGAAATATTTATTGGTGTGATGACTAATTGAAACATTCTTGACAGTGGTATCTCCACTAATATCTTTCATAACTAATGCGCGTAACTTTATATTTTCTGTCAATCAATCAAGTCTACATCGCTCTCTAGTATAGCTTACTAATGCATGAAAGTAGCTCTGTGGATTGTTTTTGGCAAAGGAGTGAGTCGTCGAGTTAAAAATTTAAATAATAGTCGAAGAACGAAACACCTGAATTCGTCACATGCTATAACCTCGAACATACAAAAACAGACAGCTGATTTTTACGTAAGGGCACCACAAGAAAACATATTTTTGAGGTCGCGATTTGGTTTGGAATTGTTAAAATGGAATAAAACTGTTTTTTTTTCATTTTCTTTATGAAAAATATTATTTTTGTATTTTTCATCTACTGATATTTGTTATTTGTTGTAAAAACTTCATACTTTAGTATTATAATATTTAAACCTTTCGCTTTACAACGGTATATGCAAGAATAATATTTATTTTCATATTATCACTGAAAAATAAATATTAACGGAAGAGACGCCACAATTTGTGTAATTTACAGCGAAAAAGTGTAAAGTAACTTTTTTATTTTTCAAAATAGCTGCAAACCGTAAGAATGGGGGAAATTTTTAATTTGAAGCGTTTTTTTTTTATAAAATATATAGTAAACGAGAAAAGGGCCTTGTAACACGAAAATTGATCCGACGCACAATCCTTGACCGTATCGGGCCATAGATAGTTTTCATTTTATGTTCTATGTGAGTATGGAGTGTTTAGCTCACAACTGTTATTTTTTTGGGATATGTTATTGTAAATATAAATATTATTTAAAAAATAAATAGTTTTAATTTTAACTGGTTTATGATTAATCGTGTAGGTATAACATGTGCAGAAAAATGAAAAGTATTGAATCTGCTAATTTCAAAGAAGTAAAGGGAATTCGTCATTTGGTGAAATTAAGGAAAATGGCGCATATATTACTGAAGATTGCTCAATAAAAGCATGTAGAGTTTTTAAGTTCTTATACGGTCATCCAGAATTTACGATGAAGCATTACGAACATTACAAAAAATATTTAAAAAAATAATAAAGCCTAGGAAGTCAATGTACTCATCAGATCTATTGTACGCCGTAAAAGAGGTAGTAGTCCCTTGAGGTAAACCAGAAAGAAACAAAAATCCCAAAAGTTATGTGAATGGACATCAAGACATCTTCCCTCCCGTTTTCGAGGAAGGAGAATACGATGCTGAAAATATTTGCGACCCTACCCTAAACGGAAAAAAACGATTTTCCGGTGCTAGGCTTGCAAGGGCTTGTCGGATCGGTTTCTTTATGGTCAATTTGAATAAAAGAAGTAAATATTGACCGTAGGTAACCTAACCCGCCCCCAGGGGCTGAAACTACCACTACACTCAAGCGGTATACCCCCGTCTTCGAGGGCGGGGAATACGATGGTAATAATATTAGTAAGAGTGGATGTGTTCATCAATGTGGCTGTAAAAAACTAGGTATTAAATGTAGCTCGTTCTGTAAGAATTGTACCTTCTGTAATAATTGCGTACATGTAGAGGAATCACTTGAACAGATGATGATGAGAATCTTGATTACGACATAAACTTAATTCCAGAAATAATAATGTCTGATGATAATCATAATGATAATTCTAGTGATGATGGTAATGACGATGAAGATGATGATTATGAATGTGACGAGATGGATTATGACGTCCATTTCGACTCGAACGAACAGTGTGATAATAATAATTGCAAGCATCGAAAGACCTATTAGCATAAAATAAGAGTTGTTGTATATAATGAACCAAATGTAATGATCATTGAATAAATAAAAACGAGAATATTTTTTATATAATCAATGAAAAAATAAAAATATCTAATATATATGTACCAATGACTCGTTGTAGCATTTTAAAGTGCTACAACTCTAATTTCTAATAATTTGGTATTTAAAATAGATTTAGTGCCGCCTAAACATTCATTATTTACTTTCAGGGACCAAGTTACAAGTTACAGGTAGGCAACCAACTTGCATCTTGACAGTACAGTGTGTTGCATACTGTGAAACTCTTGGTCCGGTAATTTGATGATATCAAAGGTGTATAATTGGATTAGGTTTATTTATTCATTTATTAGGGTTTAATAGTTTCAGCCTATGGAGTTTACTCTTCTTATGTTCTTAAAATTGGGTATAACATATTTTGTTGTTCAAGGTAGTAGAGGAATTTTTGTTTGTAACTAGTTTTATGTTGGTAACGCTGGAGGAACGGTCGAAAGACGTCCTTCTTTCGAAAACCGCGAAGCCTTGCGGACACGTTCTTCTTTTGGTGGTATCGTAGCTAAAGTGATATTTTCATGGATTTGTGGATGATGTCCTAGCGTGTTCTCTCGTAACTGCTCCTGCCGCAAATGTTCAGAGTGTTCAGAAAGCTGTGTTTAGCTGAACCTTCAAGTTGGCGTTTTTTTGTTGGGTAATGCTCTCTCTACGGAGGTAAGCTTTTTATTTAGAATTTGTATAATGGAATTCTTATTTAAGTTGTGTCCTGTCACTCACAAATTATTCATCTTAATCCAGGAGCACTTCTGCTGGAGTAACAGCTGATCACTGGAATGTTGTGGGGAGAAGTCGCACGAAGACACTGAAGCGCTGGGAGATGTGCTCTAGGTATCAAGGGGGACGACTCAAAATCTGGCCGGATTTCCGGAGTTTATAAGGTTTTTTCTTTCTCAATTTTCATTGGCTTTAAGCCACCAATTTAGTAAATTTTTTTGTGACAATAATTAAATTAAATTATCTTATGATATCAGATCATCTATCGATTCATAAGTTGTGAACCTTCAGTTCGATTTCAAGTGTATTTAATTAAATGAATTTTTGTGAGCATGTCGCTGTAAAAGTAAATATGGTACCATGAATTGCTTAGACACTGCGTAATAACATAGTAGGACAGAATCGTTTAGTTATGTTGTCAAATTTTAACCTCACATAGGTACCTCTTTTAGTAAAGATTTTTTTTTGTAAATTTATTAGCGAGAAGAGTACCTTGCCCTGTCACTTAGTTAAATTCATATGAGAACAATATAATTTAGAATTCTTCAAATTTTAATTCAAATCACCAGTGTAATCAATCTTAAATGTTATTTTTGTACATACCATTGGGTAATTTTAATAAATGTTGTCCATGTCTAAGTGCTCTCATTTCTTGATACTCATCCAAACTTTGTTTAGACTTCATAATAAATAACTACGTACTATAGTTAAAACGATACTAGTTAAGATTTCAGTATTTTCCATCGCATGTTATATGCCAGCTAAAATTTTGTTTCTTGGCTGACAGAATTTCATTTCTAAATTAACTATTGGCCAAGTGGCGCCCTTTATCGTGCGTCTGTGTTTACTCTATTACTCACTCCTCTTTTTGCTCTCCGAAACAAACTAGTTTCCCTACGCATGTGAGCATTAGGCATAAAAAGCGTTGCATCGTCTCAATTAATTCCTTACAAACCACTGAAGGAAAAGATCACTTCGTGTAAAGGCTGCTTGAGCCCCCTGGTTGATTGGGTCTCGTCTAATCCAGGTTTACTTATTTCATTAAAATTAATGAGAACAAGTCCTATCTGATAAGCCCTCGCAAGTCTTGCGCAGGAAAATCGAAAAGGTTTAGGAGTAGTGGGTTAAGGATATGTCGGGAAATATTGTCACCATCGTGTTCCCCGCCCTCGAAAACGGGGGTATACCATTTTCCAGCTAATTTTCGTTGTCTTTGTGGTATTTCGTTGTTGTGAGTGGGGGTAGTTTCAGCCCCGGGGGTGAGCTAGGTCACCTGTGGTCAATATTTACTTATTTCATTCGAACTGACCAAAAAAATCCGATCCGACAAGCCCTTGCAAGCCTGGTGTTTTTTTCGGTTTAGGTGTAGTGGTTGGAGGGCAGGTCGGAAAATACTGTCACTATCGTATTCGCCGCCTTCGATAACGGGAGGTAGACGCCTTGGATTCTAGTCACAGAACTTTTGGGCTTTTTTCCTTTTTCTGGTTTACCTCAAGGGACTATAGTGGATATTAGACAATTATATTATCATAATGTAAATTTAAAATACCATTTGAATAAAAATACGGAAATCTTATCTGCATACCGACACAATACCAGACAAAAAAACAAACACATTGTATCATTTATGACTAAAATAGTTGAACAAAGGCCATACTCGTCCCTAGCCTCAAAGTTCTACAATACCTTAGTTAATAAATTATCTGCAACTTATAACCAAAATACACTTATTTAAGAAGCTTCTGAAAAAATATATAATGAAATATTCAAGAAAATTTGTTAATGACATCATAGAATCTAAAACTAATTAAATAAAAACACAATAATTGACAATATGTATATTATTTTAAAACCTTTCCTTTTAAATATGTATAAATCTTTTAGGGGCCATCTTCAGAAAGTCCATTTCGTTGTCATATTTTGAGAGCATATTTACAATGCGCTGTTTATAAAACAGCGGACTTAATTTAACCAAAAATACTAAATCTTGTTGAATTTGGATGGTACAGTAAAGACGATAACATAATGGCAATCATGGACTATAGCACCAAGATAATGACAATAAATGGGAAGTCAGATTTTGCCAATATACATCATTTTGCTAATGCAATTACTTCATTTGTAACACAGTATGTTTTTGAATAACAGTGAATGTATCATGTTCCATAAGCTGTTTATGTTAAGTCGAATAATAAAAAACTATTTATTGTGTGCTTGTGTGGAATTTTATTATCTAATATACGATATACTGAGCTCCTCACGCAGTTCATTGTATTAAGTGTTCACTTTAACTGCGAATATCTCAAATAATTGAAAAAATATATGTTGATTATGTGTCTATTTGTAAATGAACCACTGAAATTTGAAAAACTTAAGTTGAACAGTTTTGAAGATCTGCTAAGTTATATTGATAACATGTGCCACGTTTCAAGGAGATCTTGACCACATCAGCATTTAATCTATTATATCTCGAAAAATATTCATTCTACTTGAATAATATTATAGGCATCGATAAAACACAGGTTTTTTCGTACGGTGGAGTTTTTATAATTTTTTATTTTAAAATTTTAGTTAAATTAGAGTTATTGTTAAAAAAATTACTTCACACTTAATCAGATCGTTAAAATATATCTGAAAAGTAGGTTATTTTAGTCAATAACTTAGCAGATCTTTAAAACTGTTCAACGTAAGTTATTCAAATTTCAGTAATAGTCCGGGGTCCAAGCACTCCAAAATCAAGATGACCTGTTCCGACATGACGTACAAATGCTGATATAAGTAATGAAGAGAGCATTACCTGGGGCACTAGAAAACACTTGTCGGATTAATTTTTGCTCTTGCGCAACTTCAGAAATCGCAAAAAAGATGGCGGATTGATAATTACAAAATTATGTTTTACAATGGTTATTCTCCGTTAAAACAAAAACTATGTAACCTACCGATCTGATTTTTGGTATGTATACTCAAAAGATATACGTGATTCTAACTAAGCTATTGGTATTTTTGAAAAAAATATTTTTTTTTGGGAAAAAATAATTAAAATCTAAAGGTTGATATTTACGTTCTAAAATTTCGATATGCGGACTTCTATGTTAAATTTATGAAATTCTTATATACAATTGCTTACAAAATATAGTCCATATATTGAAAAAGTTTTTTTAAAAAAGATCCTGTCGATAACGTATACAGTTTTTTGTTTATGATTTTTTTATAAGGCGCGTAATTATGCAGCATTAAAATAAAAATAGTCTTCACGATAATTGGTACAGTGTAACAGTAAAAAGCACTATATTGTTCAATATAATTGCAAATTTAAATTACTTTATGTTAATAATACAACAAAACGAATGAAAGTAGTAGTCGGGCATTGCCGATTGCGGCCACTCATTTAAAAAAATAATCGATACAAAGTGAATTGTGTGTTCGAGCAAAATGTTAATCAAATAGGTATTCGCAATTGGCCATGCCCGAGTACAACTTATACTCGTTTTTATATTGTTTAAGAAATAAAACATTAGTGAGAAATATTATTTTACGTATTTAGCATATTTAATAGAAAGCAGAAAAGGGAGATATTTTAAATAAAACATTAATGTTGTATATTATGTAATTTTTGTGTATAACTATTGTAATATTTTAGTCAGAATCACTATCATTATAAAATGATGCATATTGCTTTTTCCCTTAAAACAATTTTCAGGAAAAGCAGCACACGAGCACGCAACTGAATACCACTCACAAGAACATTTTGTGTCGCATTTTATTTTACAGTTGCACTTTTTAATTTAAGTTCAGATAAACTTTTTTTTGTCGACATTATCGGTACCAGCTCCTGATTTCCAATTCTGCATCCAAAATTTTGTGCAAGAGGTAATTTGAATGACGGTTCACAACACTGTTTAAAAAAAGTAATATTTGCAACATGTTGTTGAAAAGCGTCGTCCGTCGGTGGGAGGGAGCGTAAATCACTTTTATTAAATTATTTTACCTTTTAATAACTTTCAAACGTATACATATAATACATTTGTAAAGTTGACGTGTATGTACATTGAAAATATTTTCAAAAAAACTAATGTGGCGGATGTAAGATGAGTAATGGAATACATTAAGACAGATTTTGGAATTTTTCTGTTTGTCTGCTTGTCTGTTTGAACGCGCATCACGCAGAAACTACTGAACCAATGAGGTTCATCTAAGCTTGGAGTAACATTTAGTTCTTATTTCATCGAAATCGGCCTAGACTAAGCAAAGTTTTATGAAAATCGGTCTAGTAGAACAGGAGATACAGCCTGATCTCTACAATAAGCATATTTGCACGGCATAAACTTTTAAGATTAAACTTCTGTAATATTCCAGAAAATTCGAGAGTACTCTGGAATATTCCAGAAAATTTGTGAGTTTTCTGAAATATTCCAGAATGGTGATTCTACCTCAAACGTCGTTTATAAAGAAGCTTTTTAGTCAATTTCAAAATTTCACGCGAACGTAACCGCGGGCATAGCTAGTAAACAATAATCAATCGATTTAAACAATCAAACACAAATAGTTTTTATAATGTTAAAATGTTAAGACAAATAACTTCACACTATATACATAAGTACATATGCGTAGTAAATATAAACATACCAGCTAATTCCACTGTAAACTGTTTTCATGCGCTTTATGAATTTTGGGAGAGCTGTCGCCTTTATTATACATGCGCCGCATCGTGCACCCATTTTAAAAATTCACAACTCGAAAACTATATGCAATATCAACTTAGTTCTTGTCTTAAAAACATTTTCGATATATTGGGTATGTTTGTTAGCATAGTATACACAAAAAATTTAAAATTGAAGTACTTGCTCGTATGTTGAAATTCTTACTACAATATTTTATAATTACAGATTTCATATTTTTTTCCCAAAAAACTAAACATATTTAAACAATGCCATCAAGCCTCATCCAAGCGCTTATGTCTCTAGTGTATACTATAAAAAAATTAGATGGATAGCACTCATAGTTTCTTTTACAGGACGTGTTATGTATTAAAAAACATTTTTTTAGGAATTATCACTTCGTCTCTTTTCTTATCATTTAAGAAGTTATGCAAGAGCTGATAAGAATCCGACAAGTCATTTCTGGTGTCCTATATAACCCTTTTTGCAAATCTGAAGTAGAAATATACGTCATGTCGGAACAGGTTACTTGGAATTTAGAGCGATTTCGTACTGTTGGACCCCAGACTATAAGTGGTTTACAATGGACACATAATGAGCATAAAATCGTTGAATTTCTTTCTGCTACTCCGTTTTTGAGATATTAGCGGTTAAAATGAGAATCTGTTGCATCGGCTTTAATGCAGCGCGCACAACGCTCAAACTTATTACACTTTCATGATCACTTAACTGTTATAAACGACGACTTTTTGTTTTTGAAAATTAATTTGGACCTTAAACTACATTTCACTCACTTATACCAGTATTAGATCTTCAATAATAAAAAAGTTAGTTGGATACAGACTTTTCAATGCCGCTACAGAAAAAATGTGATCTCGAATTAAAATATATTCTTTTTACCGGATATTTTATCTTTAGTACAATTCTATGGATGTCAATTGATTCATCGTGTTTCAGAATGTATGTGTCTAAAGCCGAGTCAGTGATTAGAAACAAAGTTATGGTATGAGAAAGAAATGTAAAGTATTGTATTCTTTTGTAATTTCAAAAAAAGTATTTTTTCGATTTCGCAATTTTGAATCGAATCACGACCTTCATATCCGAATTCGGCAGGTCATTTTACACAAAAATATAACTTCAGTTTTTGTATGTTCGCGAATTGCAAAGGCCCCTTATTTTGCGTATTTCAAGGGTACCGCTCTCCGACTATAATGTGAAAATGATGAAAAATTCTGAGAGATTACAACCTATAAACCTTCCTTAAATGGCGCCGATGGCAGCGTATAGCGAAGGTGTGTGTCCGTCGGTCGACGGTATAAATATTCATCGGGCCGGGGGATGGTGCGGGGCCAGAAGGCGGTTCCCGCACATAACACATGCAACCTGCACATTAATTACTAGCTGTCAGGACCCCCGAAGGGCCGCGTTAGGGCCCCCGCTGCCATGACTTCCCTAGTGCGGAAATTACTAAAAAATGGGTGGCCCATAACGGAGGGATTGGGAGTAGATGGGTGAACGACGTCTTCATCGGCGTGCTTCGTTATCTTTGTCACGAACACTAATTAACACACCTCCAATTAGTGGCCAATACGCTGGAGCCGGTCCTCGTGACTGACGACTGCAGATAACTCGAATTAGTCCTCGACCGCAAGCCCGGGATCGACACTGGCACCGATATCGCACCCACGCCTTCGCCACATGAGAAATATACACGCTATACGCCATCCTGGCACTGCGGGATCATGGAAAGGGCCTAATTACTCAAAATACTAGTTTCGGTTTCGCCACACGTGATATCTAACTGACAAAGTTGATTTAATTCTATTTAAAATGTGTGAGAAAAATGTGGAAGATACCTATGCAACTTGCATCCGCATAATTTAAAATTATATGATTACACAAAATAAACTAATTGATCAATGTGATTAGACGATGAAAACGTCACCAATTAGGTAGTAAGTAGTAGAGGAGGATTATGTACAGGGTGTTTCCTAAGTACGTTAAGAAAATGTATGAGGTGATTATATGACCAATTTCAAGCTTAATAAAGATATATCCTAAAATGCTTCGTAAGGAAGCTACAGCTCTATAAAGATGGCGTCCAAAAAAGACGATTTTCAGCAATTAGATCAAATTTTTATCTAAAAATAATAATTCACTAAAATGTATTTTGAAGTTTCAAACAATTATTTCATTGTTACAAAAAGCCTACTTTCTTTATTTTTAAGTTATGAAAACTTATTTATTCAATAATTCCAATCTAAAAAATGTCAATAGTTCATTTGAAGCCATTTTTCTCGAAAACAGTAAATCCTATGACAATTCAACACGAAAGACTTTTCGTGTAGTTTTTCTGAAAAAATGGTATTTTTTATAAGGATTTTGCCGCTATATAATGGCTACATAACGAGACATAATTCTATAAAATAACCTGTTACAGTATTATTTATAATACCGAAAGTTGGAATAAGCATCATTACCGCCAACAGAACCCAATTATTCTCTTCGCAACAGTCTTTACACAACTAAAAGAATTTTGTAACAGCTGTTATAAAACAAATAGGTAGTTTTGTAAAAGCTATTTAACACTTCCACAAAAGTACAATTTCGGCCATTATATTTTTTAAAGATGTAAGATGTAAGGTTATAGATGTTATAGATCTTCAGAAAAATTCACATAAGAAAATTAATATTCTATTAGCACAAATTAAACAGTTTCATACGTACTTCTAATTACGTATTATGTTTTAAATAATTAATTTATGGAAATTAATAACAGTTTTTAAATACATAAGAATAAACATTTTTTCCATAAATCTTGATCAGTCCCTTAATTTGCAGAATTTTGATGTAGGCCAGTTGGAATAGATGGAAAAGAGATCATTTTGTGTGAAAATGACTTTCAAAAAAATTCATGTATTGCACCAGATACAGAAAAGGCTGCAACAAAACGTAATGTTGGACTTGCTAAATAGTTTCGAAGAAACGAACAGAAGAACCAGTAGCTTCTTTTTTTATCAATACAAGCATATAAAGCCAATGGATACACCGAGAATGCTTTGCTGACATATTTCGTGAAAAATACAAGTTGCTATAGTCATCAACTATATGGCCAAGTCATTTCTTGTTAAAAACAACACTAGTTGTAATATTTATGCTCCTTTTAATATACTTTCTCTCCTCAGCCTCCATAATAAGCAAATTTTTGATTGCATCATCGGTTTTTTGGAAGAAACGAATATTTTATTATGAATTTTGTGACTGAATGTTTAAGTAGGTTAGCTTCGTATCCTCTGTTGTTTTTCCTCTGTTGCATCCCTTAATTTATAGTGGTCCTCTAATTTTGTTTGTGTTTAAAAAAAAATGAATGTCCTGATAGACCCCAGGACGAGAAGCGTGTGTCCCTGTTTTTTCTCCTTTGTTGACCTTCAATATTTATTTTTTCATTGTCGACATAGGTTAATTGGAATAAATGGTTTTTTTTAAGGTAGCGGTTGGCTATATGGCTAGTAGCCAGATGCCAAAAAAAAAGAAAAACTAGTTGTCGAAGATAATATTGACGCAAATCTATTGACTAGTATTGGCCTAAGGAATCTGAAATATTTTACGACCCAGCAGAAATATTTATTATGAGTGGCGGGTACACTATTTGTATATTATTCGCTTCTTGGCTGTCGTCAATACAGATTAAGTGAATTGTTGTTATTATCATACAAATAACTTATAAGAAGTACGGGTGCCAAATCCGTGGCAGGTCAGGAACGCCATTGTCCATTAACTGGCATGCTAAATAGGAATACTTAGACGAGAGTCTATGACGAACATTCCAAGTGCGTGTGTTTGTGGATGAGATTGTTGACATATTTCAATAATATTAAAACGAGCTTGGTTTTCTGATGTGTTTGAAAGTTTTATCAAGCTCCTAAGTTCAAGAAAATATTCGATAGTGATGGAAAGTAAAAAACAGACTTAGTCATGTCTTTAATGTACATTGAATAAATAGAAAAGGGGAAACCCAGAGGAAAATGAAAAGAAACTGGCTGAAGAATTCGCGTTGGCCTTTAAGATTTTTATTTGTATACACAATTTCGATATATCTCGACAAATTGAGTTAAAACTCCTTACTCCAGTATTAGTCCATACGAAACTTACAAAAAAAGTGTAAAACCCCAAAAGTGCAGAGGTAGCGACCAAACATGACTACCTCCCCGTTTTCGTGGACGGCCAACATGATGGTGATAGTCGCGTGGTCCCTAAAAACGCAATAAACCAACCTTTTTTCGATTTTTCGTTGTCAGGCATGCGAGGACTTGTTGGATCGGGATTTTTTTGAGGAAACTCAATATGTCCTGTAAAATTTCGCAACCAGACGACCAACGGGGGTTGAAACTACCTCCTCCCTCAACACTGAAACATGCAAAAAACTGAAAATTGTTTTCTACCCGTTTTCAAGACCGGAGAATACGATGCTGATATTATTTAGCTTCCCACCCCTGACCAACCACCCCTAAATGCATAAAACCACCCATTTTCCCCATTTCTCATTATCAGACATGCGAGGACTTGTTGGATCGGGGTTTTCCAATGCCTATGTATGCGTACAGTTAGTTCTTAACCCATATATATTGCATTTAATTATATTTTTTAAGGGTCCTCAATACTGATATATTTTTTAATACTGAGGACATGTAACAAATTAAAGGTGTATGCAGATAATACACAACTGACGGCTACGGAGCATATTTTGTGCGTCGATCCTCGCTGGATTGCTGTATGGAGGCCGCGTAAAAGGAAGACGGTTCCCTCTCTCGATGACTTAATTTGTAAACACCGAAGAATAAATTAAAATTTGATAATAATATTATATGACGCATGTCTAGAATAAGAATAAAAATTATGTATATAATATGAAAAAAATCATGTACACAATTTATAATAAAAAAGTGGACTAGGCACATTCACGACTATATATACATGCGCATAGCTCGTCCTATCAAACTTCTTTTAAGCCGCGATAAAAAAAATTGTCTCTCTAGAAAACCTGATCCAATGAGCGCTTGTGACCTCACTATAAAAAAAGGACTAAGAGAGAAACTGATGCAACTATCGTGTTTAAAACCCCCCTTGAAAATGGGGATACCTTCTTCTCCTTGAAGAACACTTCAGGATTCAGTGGTTTCAACCCCCCCCCCGGAGTCGTTAGAATGTCTCTGGTGGCAAAATTTTACAGGACATATTAAGTTTCTTCAAAAAACACGCAATCTAACAAGTCCTCGCATGACTGAAAACGAAAAATGGGAAAAAGAGGTGATTTTATGCATTTAAGGGTAGTTGGTGAGAGGCTAAATAATATCAGCATCGTGCTCTTCGCCCTAGAAAACGTGTAGAAAACAATTTTCAGCAAGCTTGGATGTTTTTGCATGTTTCGGTATTGAGGGAGGGGGTAGCTTCAACCCCCGTGGGTCGTTAGCATGTCTGGATGCGAAATTTTGCAGGACATATTGAGTTTCCTCAAAAAAAAAACCCGATCTAACAAGTCCTCGCATGACTGAAAACGAAGAATGGGAAAAAGGAGTGGTTTTATGCATTAAGTTGGTTAGGGGTGGGAGGCTAAATAATATCAGCATTGTGTTCCTCGTCCTTGAAAACGTGTAGAAAACAATTTTCAGCACGTTTGGATGTTTTTTGCATGTCTCGGTATAGAGGGAGAGGGTGGTTTCAACTCCTTGGGTCGTTAGGATGTCTGGATGCGAAATTTTACAGGACATATTGAGTTTCCTCAAAAAAGAAACCCGGTCCAAAAAGAGGTATTTTTTGCGTTTAGGGGTAGTTCGAAGCTAGTAGGGACCACGCGACTATCGTGTTGGCCATCCTCGAAAATGAGGGGGGGGGGGTAGTCATGTTTGGTCGCACTTTTGAGGGTTTTGCAACTTTCGCATGGACTATAAATATCTTGTATTAGCCATTATAATTACACTTTCCAACGCTCCACAAACATGAAACAATTTAACACGACTAGATTCGTCAATTTGGACTGGCGCATGGCGGTTTAGGAGCGCGAATAATTTTACCCCTTCACACATGAGCCACGTATGCGCGCCTGATATGTCCTGAGCCAAGAGCGTTCAGAAATATTTGTGTGTAGCCAGCTAAAAAGGTAAATATGTTTTCCAGTATTTCAAAAACAGTATTCGTCGATATAAATCAATAGTGGTTGTAGAATAACAAAAATTTGTAGTTTCTAAGCAAAAACGGATAAGACGATATTTTTTTCTAGAGTGTCGAAAGCCGTGTCTATTGAAGCACAGCAACATCGAAAAAATCTGAAGATTTTTCTGGCATACTGTGGATGTTGTGAATGTAAGGTGGTCTAAGTCTAGTAGTAAAAAAAAGAACTTGTGAATAATTGGTGGTAGCCCTTAGCATAATTCTCCTACCCCAAAATATACTAATATTACTGTATACAATACTAATTTGTCGGCACTATTTTGTGTAGAATTTTAAAACGTTATAAGGTGAGATCGACAGTAAAAGTAAACAGTGTAACTAGCCCCACAAAATTTTTCAAACTAAGTAAACTTTTTTTTAACGAGTTCACGAAAGTGTATAGAACAATATCCTGAAAAGTTTACATTTCGCTCGGATGCAGAACATAAAAAAAAGTGAAAAAAAAAAATTTGTTTTCACCCACTTTTTCAAAATTTTGAAATTAAATCAAGCTAGAAAAAAATAAAAAATACAGATAGATAGATCACGTATTTATGAAAAAAAAAAATGTCCTGACAAAATTTACCGTTAAAGCCACGGTTTTCCAGGAAAAAAATAGTCAAATGTAACGTTATAACTCGGGAGATCCATGCGTGCACCCGCTTGAATACGCATGACTGTGACACCGACGCGACGCACTGAATTACATGTCACTAAATCAGAATTTGTTCAATTTACATGAGTGTTGGTTTATTTAAAATATGGAGATTGTAGCTTTCTGATGCTTTTTTGTTTTAAACAATACAAGCAAAGGATGGATGGGAAAAATATACTTATATATATTATTACGCCCGAACTCAATGGTCGCAATAAACAATATAGAAAAAAATAAAAGCCCTTCAAAAAAATTCTTTCTTCATTGAGAACTATTGAAAAGTATGTACACTTCATGATTGTTATGGTTTAAAAGTTGTAGTAACGAGGATTAAAAAAAAAGTACATCTCAAATCAGTTTAATTTCCTAGCTTGATTTTTTTTTTTTGATAAATATATGTATTGGAGGCTGTAACTTGTCGAGGAATTCACCCATTGGAAAAAATAAAATATCACTATTTCGGAAAAAATGTATATTTTTCGAATGTTCAAACACAAAACCATTTACTTGTATGCATTTTTTCGAAAATATGATCAATCAGATCATGATAAGAAATTGCGATTTTCATGATCTTATCATTATCACTATGAAAATATCTTTGATTGTTTTGAATATAAATTCTGGAACTTTTCCAATAGATTAACAAATGTATAAGGAATCCATTGGATATAGTTGAAATGTGGATAGGTGTACCTGTAATAAATACAATACAGTAAAGGCACGTAAAAATTCATGCGAGCGATTCAGCGGCTATGTGTGGTGTCTGTGTATGCATTAATAATTATATATTTTCCCTCGATACTCACTATTTATCCTCCTATTCACTAAGAAAAATATTTAGAACGCGTAATCAGAAAGAGAAAAAGCTTTATTATACTCGATAGAACAGCTAAGAATTTTTAGAGGTTCCATAATATGCATTTAACCGTGCGCTGGCCGCGCAGTGACAAAGTTATTTCACTATTTTTTTCCAGGAATACCGTGGCTTTAGCGATACATTTTTTGAGGATATTTTTTGTTCAGAAACACGTGGTCTATCTATCTGTATTTTTTATTTTTTCATACCCTAACTTAATTTCAAAATTTTGAAGAAATGGATAAAAAAAATTTTTTTTTCACTTTTTTTTTATTCTGCATCCGAGTGAAATGTAAACTTTTCAGGATATTATTTTATACACTTTCACGAACTCATTAAAAAAAAAATTAATCAGTTGGCAAATTTTTGTGGGTTTCACTATAAAATGTTCTCTGTCGTCTGGGCTAAACAGTAGATAACTGATAATAAAAATAGGGTTTTTAATAATTTTCTTACGATTTACATTTTTAGTGATGTTTAAAATTGAAAATAAAAGATATTTTTTTATGATTAGATAACATTATTTAGGTATTATGCGAATCACAACTCACACATTTTTTTAATTTATTATGAAAATACCTAGTTTCTGTATATTGTTGCCCTAATCTGGGCACGCTAATATACTAATTAGGTAAATACTTTAAAACACTCATTATTGGAGAATTAATCAAAACAACTCTTCTAGCTAATACTGACGAAGTATTGAATTACATGATAGGATTATTAACATTTTAAAGCAAAAAATATATTGAAAATACTTAAATCATTTATTCAAATTTAATCATTTACACTTTTTTTATTTCATATGAAATTATCTACTTTCTGTATGTTGGTACCTTAATCGGGTCACGCTAATATACTACTTAGGAAAACACTTTAAAACACGCATTATTGGAAAACCAATCAAAACAACTACTTTTCTAGCTAGTACTGACGAAGTATTGAATTACAGGGGGACGGTAGCTCAGTGGTTTAGCGCGTCTAGCTTGCCTACTGGCGTACCTAGCGAAGCAGGTTCAATCCCTGCTCATCGCGAAATAATTTTAATTATAAAATTATCCCCAAGAAGTGGTTCGGACTCCACTATAAGCTGTAGGGCCCCGTTTCTCTTTACCTAACACAAAATCATTCTGGATTTTCAAGGAGTTACTTCGGTAACTTGAGAAGCGGTTAAGAAAACAAGAAAACAAAAAAAAACATGATAGGATACCTGGCATTTTAATGCAACAATATACAGAAAGTAAGTATTTTCATAATAAATAAAAAAGTGTGTAAATTGTGATTTGCATAATACCTAAATAATATTCTCTAATCATGATAAAAGTAAATAAATTAAAAAAAATTAATTGTAAAATTATTCTTTTATGTTTATAAAGGAATGTAGTTTGCACATCTGCTTGTCAATTTCAGTATTTCCAATCATCTAGAATAATTTTCCCCTTCCACTTAGAGATGTTTTTATCTACAAACTACACTATAATGTGTATTGTGTAGTCAATATTTGTGCCGAGGCTACGTTGTCGAAAATACCTCCTAGGAAAACAAGTCTTTTCAGAAATATTTAATAATGTTTTGACTCACATTTGGAACTTACAGCACTTCAACACTTAAAACCGAATATCACAAATTAATTGCTGACGTTTTAGGTATATCACAATATCAAATTGACAGAAGTAAAGTGCAATGTTATATGCATCAAGAGGCATTTGGGAATCATTGGAAACAAATAAATGCGCTTTTAGAGTGAGCTGCAAAGTATTACCCAAACATGTTACTTTAGAACAATAAATATTACCGTGAGATTTATAATAATAATAATAAGTAATGACCATAAACAACTGTATATGAACAGTCAATAGAGAGTTACAAGTAAAAAAGTACAAGCATAAACACATTACGCATGCTATAAAAAATCAACTAAATTAAATTAGGTGTAAATAGATAAAAATCTGATAGTATGTGAAAACATCGCTCTGAAAAAAACGATTTAAACTTACTTTTAAATAGATATATGTTTTTACTAGACTTTTTATAGTCGTAGTAAAAATCCAGGTGCCATTGTGAAATGGTGAGGTTTTGGTGATTTTACATTTTGCAAAAGGCACATGTATTAAATTTTTCTGTCGTATGTTAATGTTATGAATGTCTTTATTAAACTGAAAGTTGTCTTTGTTATAAAATACATATCATGGATTCATAGATATTTCTAAAATATATAGACTGGTAAGAATTAATATTTTATATTCGCAGAATAAGCTTTTACAATGAATATTTCCAATATAACGCAAAACACGTTTTTGTGCCTTAAAGACATCTTTAGTCATGATGGAGCTGCCCATAAGCAAACACCGTACCGTAACCTAAATTCGATCTGGACGTAATATTCTACGCTTATTAGTTGATGGTTATGCAAAATTAATTGTAAATTTCTATGTATGTAACAGGATTTATTTGGGAAATTTTGTACACTTGTAACTCAAGCATTCATCCATGTACACACCCAATTTTACATCTGAATGTTTTTCTTTGAAGAATGGTGTTATTAACGTTGAATTTTAAAGGTTCAGTCACCTCGTGATAGTTATGAAACCGTAGTACCTGTATTCTAATAGTATTAAAATATAGAACATGCGAATTGAAATAATTAAAAGTTGAAGTCACAACTTGTTCACATTTATTATAAATGCTTTCAGTGTTATCTGCAGAGATGAGTAAAGAAACATCACCTGCATACATAGTGGATGAGATATGTTCGCTTCTAATTAGCTTATATATGATAAAAATAGGACGGGACCCAATACGGAACCTTGTGGGGCGCCAATGTGAACCGGCCCAGACCATGTCTTTAAGATAAATATATGTTATTATTTGTTTGTGGCATATTCATAATTTCTTATTGTTTACTATGTATTTTGTAACTTCTGCAAAAATATAGAAAAATTTAATGGAAGAATCTTTTAAACCAAATGGATCAAACAGAGGTTAGCGTTTAAGTAGTTTTGATCACTACAAAAGTCTTCCGCTTAAAACTAAAACAAAATTGTTAAATAGGTTATAATATAGTTGAAATTAAAATTGGAAGGTGTTAACGTTTTGAAAAAATGCTTCGCTTTCTGTTTCCAATACTTTGAAGATTTTGAATATGTCAAACATGACAATTTGTTTTTGTATTTCCATAGTCACGTGAAATTTATGTTTGTTTTTACTTACTTCAAGGACCGGAACTAGCAGCAAACACTAGCGGATTCGTTAATTACTTCCACGTCCAGTGGAAGTATACTAACGACAAAAAAATTTTTAAAAATTTTTATTGTCCAAATAGGCTTAAAATGTCATGAAACGTCGAGATTTTAAGTTTGAGCGAAAAAAAATTTTCTGTCTGTCTGTCTGTAACTTTTTTTTGTGCGCACGTTTACTCTGGAACCGTTTAAGATATTGACTTGAAATTTGGTACACATATGTACTTTAACGAGATCTAGAACTAGATTATTTTCATCTTGTTCCGTCGAAGGGTTGGGGGGTAAATTGGGGTAAATTTGGGGTAAATGGGTAAATCAAGCAGGTAAGAGTCCATGAAATTGGTATTTAGTATATACAAGAGAAGCTAAGGTCTCAAAAAAATTTTTGGCATTAGCCACCCCATTACCACCCCCACCTCCTTATTAAAGGGGATGAAAAAAAAATGTGATTTAGTTTATGTACAGGAACCAGAAACCTCAAAATATTTTTTACTTCATCCACCCCCCACTACCACCCCCCTATCACCACCCCCACCCCACTACGGATGTGGGGTATCGTTTTATGGGTTTTTGGGGTAGAGGATTTCAAATATTATATTACTGAAGTTCCATAAACAATTATTTTCACATACAAAGTTTTTTCGTTGTGAGTGACTTGGATAAAGAATCTGGATGTGGAAGTAGTGATTCCTTGGGCAGCGGTTTTTTTCTTAGTTCCGTTGCCATCTTCTTTCAAAATACTCGCGGAGTTACTGACATCATAGCTATAGCTACCAAATTTATGTGTTACCGTTGCCGCGACCTAGTCAATACTAAAATATATATTTTTTTATTATTTAAAAGATAAAAGAGAGCAAAACAGTTGCGATCATTGGATACAAACTGTTTATGGGTACTTAAACTCAGCTTAGCTAAGTTACTTGATGGCTTAGGGAGAATCCGAGAATGGTTTGCTCTAAGATTATTGATTATTTGTGGTTAAATGTCTCATGTTAGTATGGTTGTTTATATTTCTGTATATTTTGTTTTATTGTTTGGGAGCTTGGCAAAATTTGGATCTGAGTGGATTTATAGGAACATGGTTAATATCGGATTTGATAAGGGAGTTGGCAAGGTTTGAGAGAAGTTTGTTGATAATGAAATTGGTGATTGTAGTAGTTTCGGAAATGTCGTGGAAGCGTTGTATAGGAGTACTGAGAGGAAGTGCGCTGAAAGAGAATCAAGCTTTTCACATAAATTGATAGCCTTAAGTTATAACGACTAGAAAACTGTAACTTTATATTGAAAAGAAGTATTTCAAACAGGTTTTCATCAAATAACTCGAAAGATATTGCATTGAGTGAAAACATGCTAGAGGCAAATAAGAAAGCTACTAAATTGAGGATGAATTTTGTTTATTTTTTTTTTCTAATTTCTGTAGATTTAACGGTTTAGGAGATCAGGAAGTATAAAGGTGGCGTCCGAACGTCTATAAGATGAAGTATTTAGTTTAAATGTTAAATATCTTAGAAACTTTGGCACTTACGTTGTGAATGCAAACAATCAAAATAAAAGTTCATTAATAACACTTTCAAATGATTTTTTGGTTATTTCTATAGCATTGAAAACAAAAAAATATGACAGAAACCATGATCTTTTTCTCACTTTTTAATAAAAACGTCGCCATTTTGTTAATTTAAGGAGTCAGTAATTAAAAAAACATATCCATATATTGTTTTTCGTTAATATATGTATAGTACAGCATAACCTAGATGCTTTTTTTGGTCGCTTACAGCACTTGCTTTAGAAAAAAAATGCATTTTAAACTATAAAGGGATTTTTAGGAAAAAAGAGAACATTTTTGATTCTCTGCACATATCTCAATAAATATTAGTTTTGGATAAAAAATGATGGACATTAAGAATGAAGCTTATAAATTGAGAATGTATTTATTTTTCTTATAAATTTGTGTTTGTACTTGATTGATAGTTTCGAAGATATTTAATTTTATAGATGACATTCGACCGTTTTTAGGATTAGTATTATGTAGAAGTAGAAGTAGAAGTAGAAGTAGAAGTAGAAGAAGTAGAAGTATTAAGTTTAAATGTTGAATATCTTAGAAATTGAGACACTTCCATAAAAAATTCTAAGGATCAAAATTAAAGATAATTAATTAATCTTTAAAATGATTTCTTGTTTGTTTTTACATCACAAAAATAAAGAAGGTATGGCCGATAAAATGTGCGTTTTCACATTTTTTTTAACGGAATGTCGATATTTTGTTATTGTAATTGCTCAGTAATTAATATGTATTTTTTTAAAATATTATTTTTCGTTAATATATAGCAACACCAAGATGCTCAATTTTAAAACACTTGTTTTAGAAAAAAAATTCCATCTCCATATTAGAGCCGCCATTTTGAATTTTTTAACTTTGACTTCTTTCGTAATCAGCTATCGTTTCAAAAATAAATTAGTAATATTTTTCAAATATTGAATATTTATTTCAGGAGTGGTTCTCACCAATTGAGGGTAAGAGCAAGTATCCGGACCATATAGAAACTGAGAACGATGTCTTTTACTACGATAATAACCCATAAAGAAAAATTATCATTACATGTGAAATTATTCTGAAATTTTACATATTTTTTTACTCTAGTTACTGTAATATAATGTAACTTGTACACGGAAAAAATCGTATACTGTCTCCAAGAATAATCCTATTCTTGAAATTTTAAGTTTCATACAAGAGTAGAAGTCTAGGTTAAATAATAGTCGATATTTCTATCAAATATTTATATGGTGTTGACTTCCAAGCATCATTCTATTCAGGTAGAATATTTTATATTTAAGTTAAGATTAAAATTCATATTCATTTAAGAGAAGAGTTTAATTCAAGCTAATTAAAAAGTATTCTTGATAGAGAACTATATAATTCTTGACCCAAAAGGTTCAATATTGGATTTACTTCAAATACACTTATTCTTAAATGTTATTTTCTGCACATGCGTCGACGGGCCTCTATCATCGCGCCTGGCGCTTTCGTTGTGTTGTGTGCAGTTAATGGAGAATCATTTAACAGTGAATAGTGCAAGGGTTTTGTTTTGTCTGATGTGTGATATGTAAATAGTGGAATAAGGAAGAAATACTATATATTGCAATGCAATTGGTAAAACCACTTGCATTAATTTCCCGGTGCTTGAAAACGTTATTTCTTGGAGCCATTCGATTCAGCTCGATAGGAAAAGTATTTGTGAGTACTTTTAAGGTCATCGAATTTGTTTAAAAAGTTATACGAAAACTGTTAAGAATTAGAGGATAGTGATTTTTAACCTTTCGTCGCTTACGTAGCGAAAACGGTAATAGATTCGACATAAGTGCACTGAACCTTTTTGTAAGACAATCGAATTTTCCAGAAAAAAGTTTGCAAGGGCATCCCGTCATAGTTTAGGATCTACAGCTACCCGTACGCAAACGTAATAATGATCGTTCTTCGGCACTTTCCAAGCGGCCTGGCTATAATAATAATAATGAAGTTTAAAAATATTTAAATCAATTCAAAACATATACACTTTCAATAATGTTTTTTCAGCACTCGATGGGGCTTTTAAAAATTCAAATCAGGTTCCTTGATTTTCTTCTTAAAAAAATAAGAGTTGAAATGTATTTTTTTATTTATAAAGTATAAAAAATTAATACCTATTATGGAATGAAAAGTTATAATTCCGCATGCTCTTTCTGATAGATTATTTTTAAATAAACAACAACTTTTCGATCCTTAATATTAATTTACACTTTATAAACACAAAAATATACTTCAACATTGGACCAATGTTGCAACAATAAATAATAATTTAAAAAAAAAAAAATACATTTGGTTTGAACTGCTTATAGCAATATTTAAATTATTTGAAAAATCCTGAACCTACCTTGAAAAAAATTTGCTTGAAAAGAAACCTCTTTTAACACTGTTAAAGTATAGGTAAAGCATACAGGCTCCGCAAAAAATATAAAATTCAGCTATAAAAATTTTTTAATTCGATATTTTTCTAACCAAAGTAACCAAAGCAAAGTGCGTCCAAACACAAATGTAAAATCTAGGAATTTTTTTTTTGTTCCTGCCATGGATGCTGCCAAAAAAAGGTTGCAAAAATGTTTATTTTTTCTGTTTTACTCACGTCCAGAGGAAGTATAGTAACGACAAATTTAAAAAAAAATTATTGTTCAAATAGGCTTAGAATACGTCATGAAACGTCGAGATTTTGAGTAAAAAAAATTCGGTCTGTCTGTCTACCTGCCTGCCACCTGCCTGTCTGTCTGTCTGTAACTTTTTTGTGCGCACGTTTACTCTGGAACCGTTTAAGATATTCACTTGAAATTTGGTACATCTATGTATTTTAACGAGATCTGGAACTTTTTGGCATTAGCCACCCCCTTACCATTATTAAAGGGGATGAGAAAAGATTGTGATTTAGTGTGTGTACTGTGTACAAGAACCAAAAACCTCAAAATATTTTTTTACTTCATCCACCCCCCACTACCCCCTATCACCATCCCCAGCCTACTACCGATGTGGGGTATCGTTTTATGGGTTTTTGGGGTAGAGGATTTCAAATATTATATTATTAAAGTTCCATAAACAATTATTTCCACATACAAAATTTTTTCGTTGTGAGAGACATGGATAGAAAATCTGGATGTGGAAGTAGTGATTCCTTGGGCAGAGGTTTGCTACTAATTTTTCACTGCTTACTTTATTTTAAAACCGTACATAAGATATACTAAAAATTACTTTGTTCTGTACGTGTATTTGGGCATCCTTTATACTTTGGCTATTTCTAATTATTAAATTATATACAAACTATTTGAATTTTTGAAATTTGATTTTTCTGTTTTGTTGCCAAAAATTGAATAGCATTAAAATTGATTTCTTTTAAAAGCAAAACTTTTTATAAAACGATAATAAAAAATATTCCATATTATGTTAACCAAATCTGCACGTAGGAGCAGAATTATTTATTATATTTAAATTGTGTTACCAAATTTTTCTAGTTGGCTGTACATTAAATTTATAATTATTATTTACTTCTCTATAGTAAAAAATATTTTTGCTATTTAGCGTTTATATTGAGTTTTATGAATTCGTTATTTATTTTATATAATGTGAATGTGTTGTTATGTTATGTTTATAAAAAATACGTTTTACTTTTTTTGGTAAAAATAGAATAGAACCTATGTACCGTTATTTTTAAATTTTGCAATTCCCATTTTTTTAATTTGTTGTACATTTACTCTTATGTGTGTTTACTTTTATTCATAATAAAAATCTTAGAACTATACATTATGTTTTTTATTTTTTCTGATTTAAACTGAAAACACTTTAAGAAGCCATTTTATATAGATAATTCTCAGAGAACTACTGTTGTATTTATGGTGAAAGCATCTTGTATATCCACTAAGTTGAGGAATCAATTTTCTTAAGGTAAGTCGATTAACATCTAATTATTGTTCCATTACATATTTCAGTCATTGGCGCGCATTTTTATTTAGAAGGGAAAGGTCGATTTTTCGAGAAGTCATATTAGGCATAATTTTTTTACTGAAAAACTAATGCAATATTATTCATGAGCATACTTTAGAACCTCTATATCCAAAATTGAATGATATTTTGATTTACAGTTTTAGAAATACGGCCCACTTAAATAATATTTTTCAAGTATTAAATAATTAATAACGGGGAAACAAATTGTTTTTAGGAAAAAAGTGATTTCTCATTTTCTTTTTATATTCACTTTTCATCAAATTTCGTAGACCAAATTTAGAAAAACAATTCATTTCTAAGTTATTAATTATTTAATATTTGAAAAATGTAATTTTAAGGGGGCCGTTATTCGAAAACGATAATTCAAAACGTGGCTAAATTTTTGATATAGGGGTTCTAAAGCATGCTGAACAATAATATTGCATTAATTTTTTCGGTAAAAAAAATGCCTATTATGATTTCTCTAAAAATCAACCCTTTTTTAAATAAAAATGCACAACAAAAACTTTGTAATAAATGCAGCTATTCTAATTGCCAAAGGCTTGATTTAAAAATATGTTACAGTTTGATTTAAGAATATGTATTTTCTTCAATGTTTCGAAACAAGAACATATTATTTATATACACTGTGTCCCATTTTTCACGATAACACCTTCGTAGCTTAGTTATTACTCATCCAATTTTAACCAAATTTGAATCGATATCAAAAGACCTTTACTATATCTTTTTTGTGTAAAACAAATCTGATTTCAGCTATTGACGCGTCAATTGCTTTTTTTCCGTGTATTACACCACATAAGAAAGAGAAGCCAAATAGATTGTATGTAATAATACACGAATTACAAACCGTCTGCCAATATGTTGTGAACAAGAAAATAATATTATTTCTAGGTTCAAGGTTCAACATTTCTACGATCATAATGGAAAGCAGGCTTTCAGCATGCATCTCAACAGTTAAAGAAACCTCTGAAGTAGTTTTCACAAACACCAAAACGCTTGAATACTATTACTCGATGCGCGTTTCGTCAACCATGTTACCATCATCTAGATACGATTAAAACTAAAGTATAACTAAAAAAGTTCCTGTATTTATACAAAATCATGTCATGATTGAACGTACTAAACCAATTTTGTCAACCCTACCTAAACTCGTCAACGAACCGTGACCTAATAACCAATGAAGTGACTATTTCGAATAGGCCTTTTCACTATTCATACTATTTTTACATTTTGCAATCTCTAAGCTTTTAAAAGCATCCAGCTGTGTGTTGTTTGTTACATTTCTAATTAACCTTAAATTATTGATACCTATCTATTCCATGATTGTTATTAAGGGTTCTCAACGTACAACACTAGATTTTTGAAGTGACATATGTTCTTTAAATCTTGTTAAAATTAGACGTTTTGTTTGTCTAACATACTTCAAATGATAATTCTTTCAACTAATTTTTCGTTTGATATCATTTGCAGATAAAGAAGGTCGCCTATGAAAAAATAAATTAACAGCTTTCCTTAAAACAAAATAAAACTTTATTCACTTAATATTTGTTCATTATAGGTTAATCAAAATCTCCTTCGTAGCAACTCAATACTGAAATTGCCAGACCTAACACTGAGAAAGGTACCTAACGTGTATAATGATAGTAATAATCAACAGACTGTGCATAACAAAGAACCATATACTCATTAATCACTCGCATAAAATAATTAGTAACAGTTTGAAGTTATGCCCCAGTTAATTGAAAATAATAATAGTTATCCAGCATTTGCCCATTACAAAGTAGACTTAAGTAGTTTCTAAAAAACACAGAACTATGCAAGTTAATAATTCAATATACCAGCATGTGTAATATGGCGACAACTCCCATGAAGACGGTAAGATGGGCCAGACCACCTGCTGGTCACTAACTAATAAAAAATACCCGTACACTGTTATAAATTAGAGAGAAGAAATAAGCAGGTCTGACAGGGAGATTTTATATGAGTTTGTGTTTCTTATGATGGATATTGTCAATACGGAGCTACCGTAGCCAGATAAGATATGTATGTAAATTTGCCGAGCCGTCTTTGAGTAATCGATATAAATATTAATGGAGATGGAGTCGTTAATGGACTACGTTAATGCGAACCGATCGACCAGATATGGGACTGTAAAGAATAAAAGTGTTGCATACTATATTAAGTTCTCCAGAGCCGGAATCGTATATTGATTTTCCATTAGGTATAAAAGTACTTTCATAAATAATTAAGAAAAACTGGCTTTGTTGCTGCACGTATGTACAAATTGCAACATAATTGCCGTTAAATATGCAAGAATTTTATTTATTTCAAAATAAAAATCAACACAAACTGAGGTTTTAGCACCTTAGCCTAGTCGTTGAAGGTAATTTACCTCCAAAAACTTGCAAAATGGATATTTTTTATTAATTTTTCTTAAAGAGTTCATGAAAGTGTATAGAATAATATCCTGAAAAGTTTAAATTTCGCTCGGATGCAGAACATAAAAAAAGTGAAAAAAATTTTTTTTCATCCATTTGATCAAAATTTTGAAATTAAGTCAAGGTAGGAAAAAGTAAATACACGTGTTTATGAACAAAAATGTCCTAACAAAATTTATTGCTAAAGCCACGGTGTTCCCGGAAAAAAATAGTCAACTAACGTTATTACTCGGAGCGAGATCCATGCGTGCGCGCGTTCGAATACGCATGACTGTGACACCGACGCATTGAATTACATGTCAGTAAATCAGAATTTGTTCAATCCATATGAATGTTGGTTCATTTAAAAGACGGAAATTGTAGCTTTCCGATGCTTTTTTGTTTTAAACAATAGAAGCAAAGAATGAATGGGAAAAATATACTTATATATAATATTATCACGCCCGTACTCAATCGCCGCAATAAAAAATATAGAAAAAAATAAGAGCCCTTCAAAGAAATTCTTTCTTTATTGAGAACTGTTAAAAAGTATGCACACTTCATGATTATTATGGTTTATTAAGTTGTAGTAAAGTGGATTAAAAAAAAAGTACAACTCAAATCATTTTAATTTCCTTGCTTGATGATTTTTTTGATAAATATATTTATTGGAGGCTGTAACTAGTCGAGAACATTGGAAAAAATAAAATATCACTATTTCGGAAAAAATGTATACTTTTCGAATGTTCAAACACAAATTCGTTTACTTGTATGCATTTTTTCGAAAATATGATCAATCCCATTATGATCAGAAATAGTGATTTTCACGATCTTATCCTTATAACTCTCTATAGTTTTGAATATAAATTCTGGAACTTTTCTAATACATTAACAAATGTATAAGGAATCCATTGGATATAGTTAAAATATGGATAGGTGTACTTATAATAAATACAATACAGTAAAGGCAGGTAAAAATTCATGCGAGTGACGGCGCGGCAGATCTGCTTCGATTCAGTGGCTGTGTGGTGTCTATATATGCATGTATGCGTTCATAATTATATATTTTCCCTCCATACTCACTATTTGTCCTGCTATTCATTAAGAAAAATGTTAAAAATGTGTAATCCGAAAGAGAAAATCTTACTAGTTAGAACGGGTGTATGACATTTCGCCTACGCCAATCCGCCGCAGCCGTTTTGCCGAGGCCGTTTCACCACCAGCCGTTTCGCCACCAATTATATCAAAAAAATATCTTAAGCTGACCTCACATAAATTCATCCATCTTAAACTAACCTAACCTAACCTCACATGAAAAGTTCAACCCTAACGTAAGGGAAAAAACCATCGTTAGAAACCTTCTCACAGCCACGCTTACTTAAAAATCAGAATTCCATTGCTTTGCAACTGATGGTAAAATGGCCAATTAACTGAATATGATCGCAATCGAGACATACTGCCCGTCGCAACAAAAATATAACTTTCAAGATAACAATGAGAAGATGATTTATTAATTCAATGATTGATAATTGTGCGCTATTGCACGCAAATACTGCAAAATGGAATTTCTTCAATTTTTGAGGAGGTAGTTGGCCAGCAATTAGTTGCTCCATGTACACTTCGCGACTCTTTTGAATTTTTCTTAGACCATCAATAAATTTCCATACAGACGGATGGTTTACACCCAATTCAGATTGAAGACGACGATGTGCAGCCTCCACACAATTATTTGAGCGATATTCCGCACTTAAAGTACGTTCGTAGACATTCCATACATCAGGAGGAAACATTGGACTCCGTCTTGCAGTACCCCGACAATTTAGTCTTCCAACGTAATTTTCTTCGAAATAGTTCAACAAGGCAAAATATCATTCGGCAGATATTCCGCAAGAACATCTGTAGCTTCATCCAAATTTGGTATCGACACAAAAGCTAAAGCATTAACCCATAAAAAAAATTACCATTTTATACCTATTTTGTTTATTGTAATATTACCATTTTTACTTTGAGAGAAAATTCAGGATTGTTGTTGTATTCACGCACATGCCTCAGCTCAGCTACATGCTTCCTCATATTTTGAGTCGGATGAAATAAGCATCCCTTTATAACTGTATCTGGAAAGCATTCCCTAATAGCTGATGAAACACCTTGCTCAAAATCGAAATTTATAGCAGATGGACTTATATTTGGCAGTTTTTCTTTAATCATATCTAACATTCGCCGGTAAGTTCCACCATTCTTATTCGGAAGCAAAGCATAGACTATAGGATGTAGACCACTGAACTTTTTCGCCATAATAACGTACACTTTGGCTAAATATTTTAGGAGATATTTTGAAAGTCCCATCAATGTACTGTAACGGTTTGTTGTCGGGTAGCTGGTTTGGAGATTAATCAGGGTCCAGATTAGTTAACAAGACAGTCCAATAAAAATATAAACAATTTATTTTCTTCTTCAAACAGGTAATACGTGGCAGTGTTACATAACATCTTTTACGGTTCTTAGGATAACATTTTCTATTATCAGACAGAGAGAGAGAGAGAGTGAGAGAGAGGGGGAGAGAGAGGGAGAGAGAGAGAGAGAGAGAGAGAGAGAGAGAGAGAGAGAGAGAGAGAGAGAGAGAGAGAGAGTGTAACGATGCGATGCGACGTTAGTTGCTGCTGCTGGAGTCACATCGGGCGTCGGACGAATATCGTCGACTCAAGAAGTTTCCCAGCTCAACACGCTGTAGGAGGTCTCCAGGTCAGGCTCACCCGCTCTGGTTCTGGCGGCGAAACGGCGTCGTGGAATGACTAACGACTTGAGGGTTCCCAGCTCAGCATTCCCAGGGTCAGATTGCATTCGTTCCATCGTGTTTGCGTCGGGAGATGCACAAAACTGTAATATGTCTAGCTCAGCACCCTGAAGACAGATTGGCAGAATTGTCCACACTGAATTAGTTGATTTGGAGCCGGGCCTTTCTATCCGAGAATCCTCGCTTACTGGTGACGTAGAACTGCGTATAGTTTAGTGTAGTGTGCAAATCCGTGGCTCTAGACGGGAGCTGGGTAGATTTGCGTGCCGTGTGCGTATTGGTGTCGTGTGTAAATCCGGAAACTTTAGTAATGGAACATGAATTTATGAATGCTTCATTACACTCCCCTCTTTCTTTACAAAAAAAAAAAAAAAAATTCAAAAAATTCATCAATGAGAGAATTATCAACTTTAAACAAAATCAAGAACGGCCAACTCTTTCTTATATACCTGGTGTATATACGTATATGTAGAGAAAAAACAAATTTTTAAATAACATAAAGAGTATGTAAAACATCTTAGAACCATGGTACAGGTAAAATAGTTAAAATAAATGAGCACAAAAAAATTACAAGAAACAGGTATACAAATACAAATGTGGTTCTTCCGGACGTCTACTGCAGGGGGCGGTGGCGGACAGGGGGGGACGGTGCCATGGATCCTGGAAGCGGGGGCCATCTTGGTTGTGGCTCCTGAACTGTCGCTTCTGTTGCGGAGCTGGGACCGGGAGGACTGCGTCGTCGTCCTGGAAAAACACCTGGAGGCAGGCAATTGGCCTACCTGGGGTCGGTGGCCTCGAGGGCTGGGGCTGTCTCCGAACTGGGGACGGCATCGTGGACGGTACATCTCGGACTGGGGACGTCATCGGGGATGGTGCGTCTCGGACTGGGGATGGTACGTCTCGGACTGGGGACGGCCTCGGGGATGGTACGTCTCGGGCTGGGGACGGCATCGGGGATTGTACGTCTCGGACTGGGGACGGCATCGGGGACGGTGCGTCTCGGATCGGACTGCGGATGGCATCAGGGACGGTACGTCTCGGACTGGGGACGGCATAGGGTTTGCTGTTGCGCCTCGGACTGGGGGCGGCATCGGGGACGGTACGTCTCGAACTGCGGGCGGCCTTTTGGCTTCGGGTGTCGGAGGCAGGGGTGACAGCAGGTCTGGCACTTGGACTTCCGACTTCATCACTTATTTTGGATGACTCTGGTTTTACTGGATTTGGTTTCGTTGCGGTTGCGGGATACAGGGTTTCCATGGGTTGGAAAATTCGGGGTTTATATAATTATTACTGCTCCATATATGGCGGTACAGGATTCCGTCTATAATGCAGCAATATGGATTTGTTTCTGGACATCGGTTCGTTTAACGTATTTTCGGGACTCTGGACATAAATTTAAATATATTACTGCTCCATATGTGACGGTACAGCTATCGTCTATAATGCAGTAATCTGGATTTGTGTCTGGAATTTGGTTCGTTTATCGTACTTTCGCTACTATCTGGAATGGTGTCTCTTCTGGGTTACAATTGTAGTAGTCTGAATTGCCACCACAAAATCCTTTTCATTTTCGTTTTCTCTCTTGATTTGGAATGCTTTCATTTCTCTATAAATTAACTTGAAATATCTTTATATTTCTCTCTCATTCGTGAACGTCTCCTTTTGGGCTATCTGGAGTAAACTAAAGTCTCAAAATCTGTTCGGGCGCCAAATTATGTCACGGTTTGTTGTCGGGTAGCTGGTTTGGAGATTAATCAGGGTCCAGATTAGTAAATAAGCCCAATAAAAATATAAACAATTTATTTTCTTCTTCAAACAGGTAATATGTGGCAGTGTTACTTAACATATAGGTTATACAGGTCCGTATCTTTTACGGTTCTTAGGATAACATTTTCTATTATCAGAGAGAGAGAGAGAGAGAGAGAGAGAGAGAGTGTAACGATGCGATGCGACGTTAGTTGCTGCTACTGGAGTGACATCGGGCGTCGGGCGAATATCATCGGCTCAAGAAGTTTCCCAGTTCAACACGCTGTAGGAGGTCTCCAGGTCAGGCTCATCCGCTCTGGTTCTGGCGGCGAAACGGCGTCGGGGAATGACTAACGAGCTCAGCACGCTGAAGGATTCCCAGGGTCAGATTGCATTCGTTTCGTCGTGTTTGCGTCGGGAGATGCACAAAACTGTAATATGCCCAGCTCAGCACGCTGAAGACAGATTGGCAGAATTGTCCACACTGAATTAGTTGATTTGGAGCCGGGCTTTTATATCCGAGAATCCTCGCTTACTGGTGACGTAGAACTGCGTATAGTTTAGTGTAGTGTGCAAATCCGTGGCTCTAGACGGGAGCTGGGTAGTTTTGCGTGCCGTGTGCATATTGGTGTCGTGTGTAAATCCGGAAACTTTAGTATTGAAACATGAATTTATGAATGCTTCATTACAGTACCAAGTACTTGAAGTGGATAAATGTTCAAGCCAATCTTTCCTACCAAAAATTATAATTCTATCTGATCCAGGCCCCGAATCACATAACAAAAAGTTGATTATAACCCCAGCTTGAGGCACATACTGTTGGTACAACTCCGGTACGATCAGCTCTCGCAAATTGGCGAGGTATGTTGGGACACAGTTAATTTCGTTACGTTTTCTTCTTATAATTTTTCGTAACGCTCCAATATTCCGTAGAACAGCTTGAGAGGCTTGAGCAAATCCTGTGATGCACTCATTAATTACTTGATTGGTAGATTCAACAGTTTCCTGTGCTCGATTTTGTATTCTTGTTATCGCTCTCTTCACTTCAACATTGGCCGCTGATGCATCATGAGAATGTACATTAATATTTTTAATTATTTCTCCATTAAGCGTGTGAATTCGACCCTTGTATCGACCTCGTTCTTTACATCGCCAAAACTTTAAATTATCATCTCTTGCACTTACTGTATCAAAAATGTAGATGAAACCATCGTTTAAAAACTTTTCACAACCACGCTTACTTACGATTCAGGATTCCATTTTCAGGAAAGTATTTATCTTCGACAATTATTTGACATATGCTGTCACTTTGCGCCAGCCAACTGGACCAGTGGCGAAATGGACGGTGACGAAACGGCTGGTGGCGAAAAGGTCTGGCGGCGAAACACTAGTGACAAAACGGCCACAGCGAACCGGCGGGGACGAAACGTCCCATTCCGTTTAGAACTGCTGAGAATTTTTAGAGGTTCCATAGTATGCATTTAACCGTACGCTTGGCCGCGCAGTGACAAAGTTATTTCACTATTTTTTTGCAGGAATACCGTGGGTTTAGCGATAAATTTTATTAGGACATTTTTTGTTCAGAAAAACACGTGGTCTATCCACCTGTATTTTTCATTTTTTCCTACCCTGATTTAATTTAAAAATTTTGAAAAATGGATGGAAAAAATTTTTTTTCACTTTTTTTTTTATATTCTGCAACCGAGCGGAATGTAAACTTTTCAGGATATTATTCTATACACTTTCACGAACCCATTAAAAAAAATTAATCTTTTTACAAGTTTTTGGATATTTTACTATAAAACTTCCTATCAATGTTTCTCCAGATTAGAGTAAAAAATCGTTGATAAAACCAAAAGTGCACGAAACTTGATGAAATTCATTCAACGAATTTATATAAATATTAATATGTAAATAATAAATTATTATCTAAAACAAATTTGAACATGAATGGTGTACTGGCACATTAAACCAATATGTGATTACTATGCTTCTACCTATAAGTTACCATCAACGTCACGTTTCTATATCAAAGCGAGTATAAATTTAAGTTCAATGTCCACTAACTTTACACCTTTCTCTTCATTCCGTATTTTTTAGATACGATTTTATCTAAAACTGCAAATTCTACAAAAAAAGAGTTCCAGATAGAAAAGTTGCCTCCATCCTCTATCTTTATTTCTACTCAATATACTTGGCATCTATTTCTAAAGATAAGAACAGTTTTTTGCCTACTATGTTTATCTTTATAAGTTCCCACATTTTATCGATATATTTATATTTTATTATACTTATTAAAATTTAATATTCTTTTTTTTTTTTTTTTAAAACACACCACAGATAGTAGACAACCCCCAAATCCAAAGCCAAGGCTGTCCGGAAGGGGGTTACACATTCGGAAAAACGCAGACATACATCCACACCCACCGGTGTTGTCAATACCGGGGCTGGGGGTCGAAACCAGAGCGCGGTAGCGAGTCGATCAGCGTATTCGCCACTCAATACGCCTTAACCGATTGAGCTACCGTGCCGGTCATATTAACACATTTTGTTAACAAATGTGTAGTAATAATGTGGACAATTTTATCACCTTGCTATGTCAATATGCGTTAATTTTCCAATAACTTATGGATGTTCAAAGATAGGACCTTAAATTGCCTATTGATATGAATGTTTAAACAATATCCTTACTTATCCTTAAGTGAAAAGTTTTGAACACACGAGACAACTTTTGGCATATAACTTGAAACGATTCAATGCATTTGAGGAATTTGGAAAATAAAAAACTGAATTTGTTTATAACGAATTATAGAGTTTAGACGGAAAATCGAGTTGGGGATACAAGTTTTTTTTTGTCTAACAATGTGCAAGAAAAATCGAAAAGGCAACATTAAGTACACATTTTTAAACGACTTCATAAAATTTATAAAATGAGGAGGTTCTCAATTCGACCAGTATGCATAATATTTTTATATTTGTTCAATTATTACTTATAGATTCGCTTAAGCAATTTCTAGTAAATCTTCTCAAATTTTAAGGCTCGGCGGCGCGGCGGTCCCATATTAATTTCAGCAAACTACGTCTAGTGTAAGGTGAACAAAAATTGGAAACAAGTTGACAAGTTAACCAGTAGATTAGATTAGATTTGAAAAAGGAGCTGGCTGATTGGCCTTGACCACCGCGACCCCCGTGGATCTATTGTGGCACTCCTTGTCTAATTTTACTTAGAGTTCCTTATCTAGTTTGTCTTTTGTACCAGACTCCATAGCCTTGCTAAGGGCTCCTTAGTATAGCTATCTGCCCTTGCTTTCTCTTCGCCAAGTAGTTGGAACCTCAATCTGGCTAGGTCTTCACAATGGCACAGCACATGTACTGAGGTTTCCTGTTCCTTTTGACAGAATCTCCATGTTGCATCCTCTGCCAGGCCCATTAGACTCATATGTCTATTAAGCCTACAATTTCCAGTTAGAAGACCTACCATTATCCAATAGCCTTTCTATTTTGGCGTAGTAGGTCTTCCGTGAATTTGGCCGATCGTTCTTTAATTAACTTTTTGGCTTGTCTCTGTTATGGGAAATTCTTCCACCTCTCTAGAGATTTATTTTGTACCCATTCATTAATGGATGTTCGTATGCGTGGCTTAGCCACACCGCAAAAGGTACAAGGGCCTTAGATGCGCCTTCCCGGGCCTGTTCATCAGCCATCTCATTTCCCTTGTGTCCCTCATGTCCTGGTACACATGCCACGGTCACTTTGGTCTGACTTCCTAGGTCCGTAAGGGCATTTATGCAATCCCACTAGTCTTGAATCGACCTGCATGGCAACGAGTGCAGGTGCTTCGCTACAGACCACTGTGTCCTTGGGCATTCCCAAAATGGGATCTGATGGGATCTGTCTTCAGTTCTGAGTGTAACTTTTGGTACTCTGTTTCGTGTTGTCGCCTTATGCGCGTTGTGCCTTGCATTAGCCTGTGTACCAATGAACGAGCTTCTCCTTGGACAAATATGTGTAGTGATGTCAGGTTTAAGCAGCCGTGGGAGCAGTTTTTATGGCCCCAGTAGCGCACAGGCAAGCAAGCCTTTGAACGCCACTTAATAGCCTTATTGCTCCAAGTTGTAGTGTCTTGATCCACCATGTCACCGATCGGTGATCCATAGGTTATCATGGGCCTTACAACCCTGGTGTATAACCATAAGGTCGTCTTGGAGATTAACCCAGATTTTTTCCTCATACCTACCTGCACCTTCCCAGGGCAATCTGTGTGACTTTTCCATGTGGAAATTCCATATCGCTGGCAAATGGAATTTCCACTCCATTGAGTCTTGGGGGTTTTAGGCGTCCCAAGGCTCAAGTTAACAAGTAATAATTTATTTATTTTTTAGTTTTTAAACAATTTTCTCTGATTTTATTAATTTATTTTTTAAACATATTTACTTTTCTCATCAATAATTTACCCAAAAAGAAAGTCATATTTCGGCTTCCAATTGGCGTAGGAAAATCTTTTTTGTTTCAAATTGTTTCTTTCTTTATGTACTATTAACGCAAGCTAATTATTTTTATTTTTGGTCAAAATATTGATGATAAAAGTGAATTTGTTTAAAAAAATATAACAAATTAAGAAAAAATTATTTAAAAATTAAAAAATAATAAATCGTTACATGTTAACTTGTCAACTTGTCAAAGAGAATTAAACAAATTAAGAAGAAGTGATTTAAAAATTAAAAAAAATATATTACAATCACTGAAATGAAAATAAAAAAGCTACAATATGAAAACAAAATGTTACTGTGCGATTTGATGCACTTAAACAATCGACGATTCAGTTTTCGACTTGTCTTTACACATTTACCCGTCAAACCTTTAACGGAATAAGATTAATTTTTTTTTTAACTATTTAACGTCTGCCTATTTTCGCTACCAAGGCCTATCACCGACGCCAGGAGACGAGCTACCCCCAACCTGGAAATTTTGCCGAACCTCTTCCCTTAAGAAGAGTAGGGATCTTTTACTGCTTTTTATCGCCTGCTTTACATCCCCTCCGAAGGATGGTATATCCACTACGTAATCCTCGTCTGAAATTACGTAACTTCCGCGTATACACTGATATACAAGCCGCTAGAAGGTGGGACGAGAACGCTGTATTTCCCAAGATAGGTGGGTCACCCATCCAAGTACTAACCGGGCTCGACGTTGCTTCAACGGAATATCGACTGATATTCACATTGAAGTCGCCTCTACCCTCGCCTCTTAATATTAAATTATAATCCACTATATATCTTGTTATAATACATAAGTGTACCAAATTTCAAGTTAATATTAGTCGTTCCAGAGTATTTAGGCGCACAAAAAAGTTAGACAGACAAAAATTTTGTTTTTCGACGTTTCATTACATTCTAAGCTTATTAGATATTTTAAAATTTTGTTATAGCTTCATGGTGTAGAAGTAAAAGCAAATTATTCAGGTAAAATTAAAAAACAATGTGTTTCTTTAAATGAAATAATAAACTGAAAACTTTGTCTGCAAATTTATACAATTTTGCGTTTATTTTCGGTTTATTATAAATATTTAATAAAAGGGTATAATCTTTAAAATAGTTTCAGATACTTCCAATTATTCTCAGGAATATAACCATACACGATTTTTATCATAAATTCTGTATATAGTTAAATGCCATACTTTAATAATGAAATTAAGAACTCTTTTCATTGACAAACTACGATATTCAAGACAACAGAAATTTGCAATAAAAAAATATATAGTTGTATTCGTTAGAACAATAGCAAGTATCTAAAACAGTTTTAAAGATTATACTGTGTTTGGTCTTTAAATATTTATAACAAATCAAAAATAAAAACATATTTCCCTCTCACTCTGCAAAATCCTATCCATTTTGCATTTCACTTAAACTGAACAGTATCATATGTGGGTAGAATTTAATCACAGTTTATAATGTTGAATCGGCTGTAAATAAAACATTAAATTTAGTCAAGCTATATAAAAATTGTTTTGACAATTTTTTGAACGAATAAAAATGTTATCACACAATTGTTTTTGTGGTATTAGGAATAAGCATAAAAATTCTAATACAGCCTTTGGTCAGCATCTGGGATCTAGTAATGGATTTCTAATTATGAAATTAATGTCAGCAACAGATGGACTGTGCAGATAAAATTGATTTTATCACAAATCAATGAAAATACCATTGGCCTGATGGCTTTAACGAAATGGGTATTTAAATAAATGTTAAGTTTTTTACGTTAGTATCATATGCGTAGAATTTATTGTTAGTAGGTATAATTTCTTGCACTTGCATATGCCGAATTACAGTGACTCTGAAATAAATTAATATATCACATTCGTGAAGTTAGCGCTACGTTGCTGGAAAAAGGTATACACAGACGGGTGGTAGTTTGAATCATTTACCTGCTCCATTTATTGATATCGTATTTTACTTTCTTCTTCTTATTTACAACGCCTTGTCAACCGTTTTATGATCTATGCATCAGTCTACTTAGCCTCCGCTTGCTTTATAGCACGTCTCAGATAGTTTCTAAAGCCGGAAGAACTACGAGATCTACTCTGGAAATGATCACTCTCCTTCGTGGAGAGTACTGGTCTTTTCTAGGGAATACTGAATGTTGCGAATGTACAAAGGGCCGATAGGTTTGAATACTGCGGATCTTCGAATCCATTCGCGTATCTAATAATAACATGTCTGACGGCATTACGTCGTCTGTCGCGGTTGTTTCTGAGGCGTATAACCTCACCGAAGATCTTTCCCATCAACTCCATTGACACAATGCTTCTGAGGGCGCTCTCTTCGAGTCTTACCATACGGTTTTCCCAGCACTATCTATGCTCTATATTGTCCTCTCTATGGTTGACATGTTAAAAAATGGAAGAATCTGTGAGAATACCATGCTGGAGGGTTGCTTTTGGGGATGTATTTCTTGGAGAACTGAGCTCTTAGCGTGATGGACTGTCTATGGAGCTCGTGGCAAACGTTTACAGGCCCACATTGCAAAAGTATCAATACACCATTTGTCTGCTTCTCTAATAATCCTTGTTTCAGAGGTCCAGAAAAAGATGGAGAAAACTAGTGCGTTGGCGATCCTGATGATCTTTGCGCATTTCGCGATATTCCGGTCATGTCAAATTTTGCTCCACAGGCAAGTTGACGATCTTGCCATTTATATTTTTCTCTGAATCGCATATTCACAGTTACCATTATTGCCCACAAGGGGCCCAATGTATACCATCTTGTTTACTACCCCACAGTCACTTATCCTTAATGGTTCTGTGTGATTATCATTTGCTTGGTCTATAATCATAATGCTCTCTATAATATTCTGTTGTAACTTACACTTAAGACATATTTGTAGCTTATTATTTGAAGCCTGTCCAGCTCATTATCGCTTGCTGTAAGTCGGGAGGTACCATCTGTAAATCGAGGTTAGAAACCTTGATTCCGAAAAGGTGGAGTCACTATAGAGTGACTCCACCTTTTCACTCCTCCAGCACACGTGTTCAATATAGATATTAATGAGGATAGATCACAGCTCTGTTTGATGCCTTTACATTTGTCGGAGTTAAGCAGGGTTTTGTTCGTACATTCGGTGAATAATAGACCACATGTTTTGGTGTCCCCATATCTAATAATACAGCCCACCTTTTCTCCTTGTTGAAATCTTATAACAGTCTATGAAACAATAGTATGTAGGCGTGTGATATTTTCCTGCTTTCCTTAGTTTATTTTTTACAATATCATTAATGAAACACGGAAATACTTCCGAAGAAAATTGCACCAATATCATTAGTGAAGAAGGTAGAATTCAGTACAAATTAGCCCAATAATTTGAATGGTTAAAATATAGAGTTGAGTGTTGATATGGTTTCAGAAATATCATCCTAATAACAGAAAAAAGCAAACAGACCATGAATCGTGATAGTGTGAGAATAGGATCATTTAGCATATTTTTTTTATTACATTTTCCAAAAGAAGATCTCTTAACTTTAGAGCGAAATGAAAAAAAAAGCAAAATTTTCTAGGATCCTTATAGACTATAGACTAAAATGAATCAAGAACATCGACGCTGCGTGACGTCATTCGCTCCTAGTTGCATTTTAATTCCCCTCTTTTCGGCACTTATATGCTGCATACTCTGTGTTAAAATACTTCAATAGCTCCAAATCACCAAGTATATCAAGGCATCAAGTACATCTCTGGCAGATTAGACAAATCGCCGGGTTCTAACAGCGTAAACGCAACTTCAAGACAGACTCTTGAATTAAATGACGTCAGCATTTTGAGCGAGGCGGTTCATGTTTAAAGCAGTATATTTTTGTAACTATTTATCGGATCGACCTCAAATTTTCAGTGTTATAATTATACGACGATTACTTCGCATAAACGTACTAAAAAGTGAAATATGAAATTTGACTAAATGACCTTATTGCTAGACAAAATTGTTTTATACGTCTTTGAATAATTAGACAGAGGACTGTGTACTTTATGATTGTAGAATTACCCAGTATACGGCGAGACGAAAACTATTAGACTTCTATTGTAAAACAAAATTTTAAAAATAAAATGTGCAAGTGACACTGTAAACCTCTCAAAAGAAAAATATTTTGAACCGTCCGTGTTCAAAAAATTTTTTAAGTTCAGGAATAAATTCAGGATCGACAATTGTGCATTTTCCAAAGTTTCAAAATTATTGCATTGACTATTAAATTGTGTATTGTCTTATTAACAAAAAGCTTGAAAGCATTTGCTTATTTTAGCTTATTTAGCTTATTTTTTTTGCAATGGCGGTGACAGAATCAGTTTAAAATTAATGCAAATTACAATGACCACGCATAGTACCTTTAAAAGACATATTTTTCAGAAGTTGATTTGTATCAATTTTAAAGCGCTTTTTTTAATCTATTTATTTAACGTCGGCCTATTTCCGCTACCAGGGCCTATCACCGACGCCAGGAGACGAGCTACCCCCAACCTGGAAATTTTGCTGAACCTCTTCTCGTAAGAAGAGTAGGGATCTTTTACTTGCCTAACATTTAATAGACAAGGGACCGCCTGCTTTACATTCCCTCCGAAGAATGGTATATCCACTACGTAATCCTCGTCTGAAATTACATAGCTTCCGCGTATACACTGATATACAAGCCCCTAGAAGGTGGGACGAGATAGCTGTGTTTCCCAAGATGAGTGGGTCACCCATCCAAGTACTAACAGCGCTGCACGTTGCTTCACTTGGAATATCGATGATACATACACAGTGAAGACGCATCTACCCTCGCCCCTTTTAAAGCGCTTAATGCTGTAATATCTCTACACTGAATGCTATATGACCCCGTGCTTGTGTCCGTTTTCACAAAGTCATATAACCTAACTAACCTAAATATATCATAAATTAACATACTGTATGTCATTAAATTATTAATATGCAGTTTGGTATAGGATTTTAATAATTAAAACATTAAACTTGTGAAATTACTTTCTACTGCTATCATCGTTAAGAACATAATGTATGTATAGCTTTAAAACATATGAATATAAATGGTGCAAAAACCATATGTGTCTATTTTGTTCATATTTTATCATTTTCTTTCAGCTATTCTTTCACTTTGTAACCTAAATAATATCATATTGTGCCGCAGATTCCTATAATTTGTAAGAGAATATGTAGAAAATATCACTATTCCTTCCATGTGCCGAAGGAACAGGGAGGTATGGTGATCATGTCCAAGATAAAGCGAGATTCTGATTGTACTACGCCCAAGACGTAAAGAAAAAGTATTCCGCATAGCTGCTATACGTGTGTCGGTGTGTGTCTATATGTGCATCTGTCTGTATATCTAGCTGTGGAAATTTCTGCCACTTACGATAACTTCTGCAAAAATCTATTGATTTTTATATATTTTTCAATATTCGTTTCAATAAGAACTCCAGATCTACTGATTTTCATGTCAATCGAATTAGCGGTTTTGAATGGGGTCATTTAGTCAAATTTAATATTGTACTTTTATTACAATTGTACGAAGTAATCAACAAATAATTATTACACTGAAAATTTGAGATCGATCCGATATGTAGTTCCAGAAATATACTGCTTTAAAATCTAATTCTTCATAAGCTGAGGCGGTCGAATCGCTGACGTAAATGTCTCCACAGTCCTACCTCGCTTACCTAATAACCTTGCCCACCGCAATCGAAAACCCGACATCTATATATACTCATATTATCAAAAATACGATACCGCGACGCCCGTACTATGTCGATACGGAAAGCGGAAGAAGACTTGTAGTTGATCCGCATCGTAAATCGCACGCCGAAATTTGAAAATTCGGCTCGACACGGACGAATCAAAATTGACATTTTTGGCATTTTTCGTTATATAAACTATTTCTTATCTGAATAACAGATGAGGGTATTAATTTCTTATGCCGGATCTTAGACTACTAGGCAAGCGGGTCAGCTACGTCTACGTCTCCCGATGCGATAGAGACATTGACATCACACAGCTATAACATGAAAGCGCCACGTGTTGATATGTTCTTGATTAATTTTGAAGCCCATGGAGACCTCAGAAAATTCTTCTTTTTTTGCATTTCGCTCTTGAATTAATAGATCTTTCAGAAAATGTAATAAAAAAATGGTAAATGAGCCTATTGTGGTTGACACTTTAAAATACAATGCTAAGGAAGAAAACTTGATACATGATTTTTATTAAGACGTCTTGCCAGTGGTATTGTGATATATGTGCATTATTCTATTTGCTGTCCGTTTGTAGTCTGACCTCATCATGCCATCTATCGAGCATGCCTTTAGGTGCATAGCTTCACCAAAGCTCTTTCCATCAGCACCTTGGTAACATCAGCTCGATGTTTTGAAAAGCATCCTCTTTACCTCTTGCCATCTGGTTTTCCCTGAACAATAAACCCTTCTATATTATCCCTTCTCCGATTTATGTGGCCCAAAAATGAGAGAAAGCGGGAGAATACGATGCTGATGGAAAGTGACTTTTGGGAAAGCATTTCTTGGAGATAATCAATCTATTATTGTGGTGGGCTGTCTAGGAAATTCGTAGCAACCGTTTCCAGACCTACATATCGAAAGCATCGATATTCCTTTTGTCTGCTTTCTAACGGCCCATGTCTCATAGACGTAAAGAAGATGGAGAAAACTAGGGTGTTAAGAAGTCAGATCTTTGAGCGTTTCGTGATATTTCCGTCACGCCAAATTTTACTCAGGTGGTGATCTGCATTCTTTGGCAAATCTCACGTTTGCAGTTGCCAGTATTATCCACAAGGCCTCCAAAGTATGTCATATTCCAGCAGATGTACAACCGCATCTTCACATGCTGCAAGGTGGTGTGATCTGCAAATCATAAGTTATAAAATAAATAATGGTTTCGCCTATAGCTACTTCACCAGCACACTTCGCATCGCACATTTATATAAATGGGGACTGGTGACAACATGGCCCTGTCTGACGCTTTTGTCAACTTCACAATTGTTGGAGTTAAAACAATCAAGACCAGATGTTTGGGGGTCCCCATCTCCAATAACTACAGTTTATTTCATTCCGCATTGTCAAAAGCCTTACGGTAGTCTGCGACACAAAGGTATACCATAGGCACTATAGCATTCTTTGCCTTCTCAGTAAGTTGTCACAAATTCAGTATTGGCCCTCTAGGGCCACGTACTTTAATAAAGCCTGCTTGCTCTGGAGGTATTTGCCAAGACAGATAATACTAAAGTCTGAATTAAAAATATACAGAATTAGTTTACTGGTGTGTGGTATTAATATCAGCAATCTGTAGTTATCACAGACATCTCCCTCCTTATGTAGTGGAACGATGATTGAGGTCCTATAATCATCAGGCCAGATTTTCCTCATTTCTCGGCATATTTTTTAAAGATTCTCCTTCCATCTTTCTTCACTAACTAACTTAAGCTTCTCGACAGTGAATTGCTGACCCCAGCTGTTTGCCAGTATTTAATTTTTGTATGGTTCCTTCATTTCTAATTTCAGTGTTGAAGACTCGTGTTCGTAGTCTTGCTGCTTATCGTCTACTTCAGGATGGTCACGTTGGAAAAGCTTCAAACACTTGAACTTAGTTTTACTCCAAATGTAAACATTTGAACTAAATCAAAGCAAAAGAGACAAGACAACTAGCTGATATCTTTTGGGAGAGCTGGGCTTTCGTGAGTTCTTATTTTTACATGAGTCAGAGGTTAAACCAACAGTTTTCACAGTATCTAACCTAACTGATTTGTTTTGCAACTAAGAGGGAGCGAAACAAAAGACTTTACCAAGGGCGCCATCCACAGAAAATATAAACTAAATACTATCCTCTTTAAGTCGTAAAACTGATCACTGTAGAAAGATCTGAAAGTACACTTGGACAGACACAATAAAAAAATAGAAAGATGATATTTTTAAGATAAAATTTATTATTTATTAAATCACTCTATATTTATGATGTGATAATGAACATGAAATGTAGCAAAACATATGACCGAATAAATTCAATAAATATCAATTATATAAAATCGAGATTGTAACACAAAATCACAAAGTTAGAAATGTTACAAATGGTGAAAGACATCTTGGAAGTTTAGACATTGCGAAATATAGTGAAAAATGCCTATACCAAGGCGTCCGATTATTGGTTATTTGGTAATGGTTCGTCAAACCGAGACATGGTTTAGGCAAGGATGCCAGGATTGGTCGAATGCGTGATATTATTTGGCTATCTACGCTGTTGCCACTTTTCTCTTTAGCTACTTTTAGTCGTCGCGGAACTCTTAACATGCTGAAGTGCTTGGCATCAATGTTAATATCTCGCTTTCTTTCACGTACATTATTTTGCTATTTATATTGCACTCTATCTTATTATAAGATTTTTAGGTGCCACTAGTGTATAAAGTAACCACGAACGAAAAATTTAAATATATATTCTGGGAATTTATCAGATAAAGTTGTGTAAAAATATAGGTTTAGATGAGTTCCTCTGTTCCTACCCTCTGTTTATAGTCACCTTCTTAATGTTGCCACGTGTGTGTTGTGTATTAAGTAAAGTCGTCATGAAGGGTAGCTTAACGTAAAATGTGTATCCCTGTCCAATAATCCCCGAGTTGTTATGTTTTGTCACATTATTTGGTTCTTCGTTTAAGTTAGATTTTGATTCAAGGGCGGATCTGGACCTTGAGCTTGGGGGGGGGGGGGTAACACTGAACCCAAAATTTTTTGGTGAGCGGGGAGGGGGAAATCTGAAAAAACATTTTTCGCCCTAAAATTTTTTTGAAAAGCGGGAGCGAGAAGTCCAAAAAAAATTTTTAAAAAAAATTTTTTTCGTCCCAACGAAAAATTTTTTTGAACAGCAGAGAAAGAAATTTTTCATCCTAAAAAATTTAAAATAAAAATTTCTTGGGGGGGGTTATTCCCCTATTAAATTTTTTTTTTCTTCCCAAAATTAACAAAAACCATATAATACCATTTTAAAACAAAAATTGATGATTTACAGAATCTTGGGGGGTAATTACCCCGTTACCCCCCCCCCCCCATAAATCCGCGCCTGTTTTGATTCGTAGGTTAGATTAATATTTAGTTAGGTTAGCGGTTATAGATTCAATAAAAGGTAGGATTGTTGTTATTATCATTATTTTATAAAACATCTTGGCTGAATGGAGACATCTAAAGCCAACAAAAAAAAAGTTTTTTGTGCTTGTAAAAATTACTTAGAAGCAGCGTCCGTAGGTTCCAGTCCCCTCCAGGACTAAATATTAGACATTGCGTATATGAAAGTCATTTGGTAAATACTCAAAATAACATATATCTAATTTCCAAATAAAACTTTTAAAAAGTGGAAGACAAGATATTGAAAATTTCTGTGTTTTTTTTTATCTACCTGCAGAAAATACTTATGCCATCTTGGTTGTTGTGAAACGTTGACAAGGTACTGTTCAGTGTATTTTATGACATTAAATGTTTAAACCATTATTCAGAATGTGTTTAGTTACAGATAATATTTACAACTATAGTGAACAGGATTTTTTCTCAAGATGGGCCAGTTTTGTTTACAGTTAAGTGTATACCTTCTGACTATGAGGACTATGAGGATACAGTGAGATCCGCAGACTAGCATCTCCCACCAATTAGATTTAATGCACACTTCTCCAGTAATTGTGTAACTGACGGGTGAAAATTACTATAGCATAATAATTCTTGAATATTCAAAAGTACCTTGTTTTAAACTATCAGCTTTTGAGCATATAAATATCGGCTTGATAGCGCTATCGAATGTAACAATCACAAAAATTTAAATGAGAATGAGTTTTGGAGCAAATTATTATGAATTAGAGTGGCACGAAAATGCATGTTGGCATGAACTCAATCTGAATAATATTAAAGTAGCAATAACAGTATTCTAAGAGTGAGGACACGTTATCCAGGAATTATAACGTCACGCTACTTGATAGAGGGACCAGAGACGGTCTTAAACTTGAAATTAATATTCAAAAAATAAATTCTTATGTTAATTTTGGGGAAATTTATATACTTTGCTATTTATATGATGTTGTAGTACAGGAATTGTTAGTTTCATTATCCGTATTGGATATGAGACAGTTACACCCATTCTTTTAAACAAAAAAAAATATATTATGTTATCTGCCAACAGTTAATTTGGGTTTTCGCTTGTCTTCTATTTGCTCCAACACCTAAAGAAAATTTTTTAATTTAAAATAAACAAATTTTGTCACATGAACTCCTGTCGGTTCATTATGGTTGTGTCTTGACCTATGTCGTTGTCCTTATGGAAACTTTAGATATGATGCGGCAAAGGTCAAGTTTGAAAAATGTTAATTTGTGTATATAGCAGACAGCTTTCATACATCTGATATCTATTGCCCAGGTTACCTAAATATCAGATGTACAATACATGATAGTTAAGTTTTTTCTGACGGGTTGCGGTTGTACTGAAGCTTGAGTTTATTGTTTCTATAGTCTCGTTAACCCGTTAGCCTCATTTCTTTCAATATAGCGAGCGTACGATCGAATGGAAGCTCTGGCTATCTGTACCTAGGTCGTGGGTAGTCCCTCGAAATTTGAATGCTTTCTATCCACTAAAGCTGGGCATAATATGCGGTAAGGAGTTTCCTTATCTTCACCATACATTTTCAACACACCATATTCGGATTGTCCCTCACTTTTATGTTGGTTAGATGTTTGTTTACTGTGTAATGTCCTGTTAAGTTGACCATACGAAATCTTAGCTGTTGTCTGTTCCGCTTTAGCAGTTCGTTAGCCTTTGTTTTGGATGGTTCATCATACGTGACTGCCTCTTTTCCGGTGCCCCCGTCCAATTCAACTTGGGTTTCTGGCTTGTTCGTTTACCATCCTTTTGCATTTCGTGCGTTTTCTAATCAGCTTATCTGCTTTTCATAGCAATGTAGGTATTGCCCTGGTGTACCCGCACCCATGCTGTACGGAGCTGTGTTCCGCTAGAAAATCAAGAGAGCCTTTCACTGTTTTGAAACGTATTTGTCTGTATGGCTGTCAGTGATGATACGGATTCCCCTTTCAGTGTATGATCTCTGTACCGTTTTTCGTGTACAGATTTCTGTAGCTGTGTTCTGCTTGGATGCTTGCTTGCTTGCAGTGCTATCCAGGTTCAGGCTGATGTGCGTCTCTGGTTCTGGATCTCCCATGAGTCGTAATTCCTACTCCAGTGCTTTTTGACATTTTTGATCAGTTAGCATACCATTTGGTATTGTTTGGATGTCTTTGCAGTTGCCTTATCCCTCTTCTCTCCTGTCAGGTATATATTCCCTGAAGATTTCTATGATGTTGTGGCTTGTGGTTATTCCATCTGACTGCATGTTAAGTAGTCGATTTTTCCCTATTTGTTGTTTCTTCTCGCCGTTTATTTTCAGCCTGTATGTTCAGGACAGGACCTCAATCTCCACGATTAAGTGCAGAGATTGCTCCTGTTATTCCTAAAGAAGCTATTCTTTACATGTTTCTTAATTTTCTTATTGCTTTACTTGTTTTAGCTCTGTGCCACCAGATCAAGGAAGTATCGGCTATTATTGGTACCACAATCCCTTGGCATAGCTAGTGCACCATTTTTGGTTCTAGACCCCAATTTTTGTCTATTATTCTTCCGCAGGCTCATAAGACCCGCGCGGCTTTGCTAATAACTTTGTCTAGATCCGTTTTAAAGTTTAATTGGTGTGAATATATTTTGAACAAAATATAAATATGAAACAATACAAGTAATCAATGTTAGCCAACATCTTTCAAGTATCTGACATTGTGGCTTAATTCCTCGCCAACGCCTACTAGAGATAATTCTTATCAGTAAAAATGTCACTTTATTATTGTTGGTATTCATAGTTTAACACCTAATCTCGCAAAGACCAATATTTTTTAAACTGAATGTATGTGAGCACTTCTAGTTCAAAGTGAGTAGTAGATCTGAGCTCAGATTTAGTGAAATGGACATACTTATGGCCAATGGAAGAATTATCCTTCTTATTCACAACGTCTTGCCAGACGCATTGTGATTCATGAAAATTATTCTAGTTGGCTTTTGCTTGTTGTATGGCATGCCTGGTGGCATCCGCCATCTGTCGTGATTCCCTGTTAGGCGCTCAGAACTCGTAACAAATGTCTCCAGACCCATATTTCGAAAGCATCAATACGCCACGCCATCTGTCTGCTTCGTCTCAGAGGCGCCGGGAAATATGGAGAAAAGGGCATTAACTGGCAAATTGCCAATCTTGTCATCTGTATTCCCGCCGAATATTATATACGCAGTCGCCAGTGTTGCCCGCAAGGGTGCCAAGGTATACCATCCTGTTTGCTACCTCACAGCCACCTATCCTTAATAGCTCTGGATGGTTATCATTTGCTCGGTCTACAGTCATAATTTTCGCCTTATTATAGTTTACACTGAGGCCATATCAGAGCTTGTTGTCTGAAGCCTGCCTAACAGGTGTATGAGCTCATCCTCGCTTACTGCAACTAATGTGGCATCATCTGCAAATCTTCAGTTAGATATGTTGATACCGCCTATAGCTACTCCACCGTGCCAGTCCTCCAGCACTCATCACATTCACTAAAGATATTAGAGAGAATCGGTGACAGAACACAGCCCTGTCTGACGCCTTTGTCGACTTTACATTTATCGGAGTTGGTGCTGTCTACTTTCACCAAAGCAGAGTTTTCTTCATATAGTCGGCGGATATTAAATACCAGATGTTTGGGTGTCCCCTTCTCCAGTAATTGAGTCCGCAATTTGTCCCGTTCCACATTGTCAAAAGCCTTACGGTAGCCTATGAAACAAAGATATATAGGCACGTAATATTCTCTTGCTTTCTATATAAGTTGTCGCAAATTCAGTATTTGCTCTCTGGTACCACGTCCTTTAACAAAGCCTGCTTGCTCAGGACATATTTGCCACGACAGGTAATTTTGAAGTCTGGATTGGAGAATATCCAGCATTATCTTACTGGCGTGCGATATAAGTGCCAGCAATTTGTAGTTATCACAGATATCTGTTGCTCCCTTTTTATGTAGTGGCACGAATATTGAGGTCCTCCCATTGTGGAAAAATAGCTGTGATTAAATTTCGCTCTTTGATTTATTCATAATCATTTATTATTGCCAATCAATCTTCTTTCTCTGTGTCTCTCTCTTCGACACTATGCAAGTCTGTGATAACTGGACCTACGAATCGTGAGTTCTGAGCAAGCACAACGAACTGAGGATGCGTTATTCTGACAAAGACTTCTGTCAAGTATCAGCATGACGGTATTGTCTTCAAATCCTGAAGCAGTGTGAATATCACTACACCGCCTGAATCTTATAATGATTACCACTAATATAATAGTGTGATCTGGATAGAACCTGCGGAGATCGAACAGAAGATCTCGATGTCTAGTCAATTTTCCTTCCTTCAAACTTATTAACCTGTTTTTGCCGAATGGTTGGAAGAGAGTAGTTCCAATGATCAGGCACCACTTAACCTTTCCAACGAATTCAATATCCTCCGAGGTATATCGCAACACCGGTGTCTCATCTATCCCATACGTAGATGGTAGTACAGCACTAGTAATGCTTCATCATGTCTATGGATGAAGGTCGACACAGCGTGCAAGAGAAGTATAAGAACGTACATGACAACAACAGGTACATAAGTACCACGGTGCCCTTCGAAGGGCCTTGTAGTTTACATAAGGAACCTCAATAGCTAAGACATGACTTCAACGAGGATGTTATGACAAGCCATGGTCCTTCAGTGTCAGAATTTAGCCCAGCTGACTTTAGGAAAAGCAAAATCCAACTGCTCAAATAAACCTCGGACTTTGATATTCTTGCAGAAGATCCCATGTGAGGTCTTATTTTCGTCCAGCTGGAGAAGTTTGCTTTGCTGTGCTGATTTTGGCTGAGCGGGTTCCAGCTTGGCGGCAGGGCTTGGGATTACCCACCTAGTGTCGAAGTCGAGACTAGGCGAATAGGCCAAGTAGTCCATGTAAAACGCGGGGTTTGACGCTCGTAATGCCCCCCTCATCGGGACTATTTTTATTTCATGTTTTTTGGATAGCTGATCACGAAAAACGGGGTCCCGCGGCTCTAAAAATAGTGCGTCACCCCTAACCTTTTGGGAATAATACTGTAAAATAATGTTATGAATGTGCTAATTATAATGATATTTTGCCAGTTCAGTATATTCATCTAAAGTAATTGTAATGTAATTTCTGTTAAACTTCCGTCGAAAAAAATACCACAAAATTTTTTCACCTCTTATGGACATCTCTACTTAATTTCTAAGCGTTAGTTCAATTTAAAGGCGGTATAGAGGTAGTTGTCACCCCTGAATGGTTGGAAAAAAAATTTCTTCTTTATACAATCCCCATCCATCTAAATTTAAATAAAAAAGTTAAAAAAAATCATTTTTCCATTTTACGTCAATTTAGGGGTAGTTTCACCCCCTCTGGTTAGCCCTCAGCATAAAATTTGTCCTTACTCTAGATGAATATACTAAACTGGCAAAATATCATTAAAATTAGCACATTCATAACATTATTTTACAGTATTATTCCCAAAAGTGGTGGTTTTTGGAATTATTAGGGTGACGCACTATTTTTAGAGCCGCGAGACCCCGATTTTCGTGATCAGCGACTCCAAAAACATGAAGTAAAAGTAGTCCCGATGAGGGGGGCATTCCTAGCGTCAAACCCCGCGTTTTACATGGACTAAAGCTAATAGCATATAACCTACAGCTGCCTTACATATTGAACATGGGTCACATGCCTTTACAAGACCATGCCAAATCTAATAAAATTATTCACGCAGTACATCATTCATCCATACCATGCGATAGAGGTACGGGAATTTAATCATTATGGCTTAAGCTCAAAGGTCACCAAATCTATTTTCTCATGTACACAAATACACAATGGCAAATATAATTTTATATAAAATTTTCTATTGTAAATAAATTGTTGTGATATAATTTCTGAGTAAGACGGTAGTGAAATTGTTGTTCTGCTAAACATAAAGTAAATGTTACACAGTATACAGGCAAATTTCTAGGGTCACATAAACTATTATATTGTAATATGTTGCAACCCCTTAAGATTTAAGGTTATGTTGGTTGCACTGAAAAGTAAGCACAGAATTCAGTAGTTCGGATGTCTGAATGTGGAAAGAACTTACTAGAAAGTCTAGAGTGATGACATATCTGTTCTGGAACTGTCTAGAGTATGGTGACGTCATCAGAGAAGCTTCTAGATCTGTCATCTTTAGGTATATAAGGCATGGAGTAAACCAAAAGGAGAGAAGTTAGTGCAGTACTAATTGTCAGTTGAAATGGTCAGAGAGTAAACACAGTGATAAGGTTCAGTTTAGATAGCAAGAGTAGTAAGATCAGAAGAGAGTAAAGTGATCAAGTAGTACACAGTGTGTTATTAGCCAAGTAGTTATTGTTGTAATTAAGTAAGTTAATAAATTAGTGTTTAGTGTAACCCTGGTTGTTATAATTTCCGAACCCACGATACAGGGTGTTTACAAAAAGGGTGTAAGCACGTTACAATTGGTGTCAGAAGCGGAATTATAACAGAAGATTTCTGGACTGTTCAAGAAGAGGTTTCTACAGTGTTCTTCTCGGGAATTAGTGGTGACACGGAGGATTAACTTACGGGACATTGTTTAAGGACTATTTTTGGACTCAAAACTGTGAAAAAGTGCGTTTTCGGGAAAGTGACAGAGACACTGAAAAAGACTCATTTGTGCTAGTGCGTGAAAATTACTAGAACTTTTCTATTTGGACATTAGTGGAGATTAGTAAATTCTCTGAACTGGATAGTGACAAAAGACTCTGGATAAGACTTTTTCGTGCTATTTCGAGATTTGTCTGGAAAGTTCCATTACCGATATTGACGTGACAGTTAAATTTATTTTATTTTCATCGTATGCCCGTAACAACAAGAAGTATGGCATCCGATAAACAAATACAGGACTTATTCGAACAATTCCAAAAAATGATGGCACAGCAACGGCAGGAAGAAAAAGAAGAACAGGAGAGAAAACGTCAAGAAGAGCGAGATGAATTAAAGAAAATTATGGAAGACCAGGAAAAAAGACGTCAAGAAGAACAAGAAACAAAACGGCAAGAAGAAAAGGAAGAGCAAGAAAAACGACGTCAGGATGAAGAAAGAAGACGCCAAGAAGAAAAGGAAGAGCAAGAGAAACGACGTCAGGATGAAGAAAGAAGACGTCAGAAAGAAAAACAAGAACAAGAAAGAAGACGTCAAGAAGAAAGAGACGAATTAAAGAAAATGATGAAAAATCTGGAAATAAGACGCCAACAAGAAAAAGAGGAACAAGAAAGACAGCGTCAAGAAGAAAAACAGGAGCAAGAAAGACGTCAGGAAGAATTAAGGAAAATTCTGAGCGAACAAATCAAAATACAACAGGACGCTATAATTTGTGCCAATGAAGTACTAAAATGTGAAGTCAAAGAAGAGATAAACAAGGTCGAAGACAAAGTAGGTGTGGTCGAGACAGAAGTTAGTCACATCAAAGGAAAAATGAGTGAGGTCGAAGGAGAGGTAGAGCGCCTTAAACGTCAGTTGAGAGAAAAAGGAGGCCAGTTAGTAACATCATCGGGTCCTCGATTAAAATCTCCTTCTTTTGACGGCCAAAGTTCCTGGACGACGTACAAGAGGCAGTTTGAGGCAGCAGCGTGTGCGAACAACTGGGATAATGAGGAAAAGGCTATGGCATTAGTTCTGGCGTTAAGGGGCCAGGCCTCAGAGTTGCTTCAGACTATCCCAGTGGATAAACAAAGGGACTTCAAAGTTTTGGAAGCTGCATTGGACTTGAGATATGGCGACCAACACTTCGCCCAAGTATACCAGGCTCAACTGAAATCACGGACACAAAAGGCTGGGGAGAGCTTACAAGAATTCGAAGCTGCGATAGAGAGACTGGCACACCTGGCATATCCGAGTGCTCCAAGAGAATTCCAAGAACAATTAGCCGTCGGGGCCTTCTTAGATGGCATAAGGGACGAAGAGGTCAGGCGAGTTCTGAGGCTGACGAGACACCAAAGTAATAGCGAAGCTTTGGTGCGTGCTCTCGAAGTAGAGTGCGTGCTGTGACAATCGAAGAGTCAAACTCGGACAAAAAGAGCTTGGAGACTATACTGGCTTTACTGATAGACATGCACAAAAAGATGAATTCTCCTGAGAAGCAGGACAAACCACAAAGTAGTGAAAAGCCAAGTGGGGGTATCCTATGCTATCACTGCGGCAAATTAGGGCATATTAAGAGAGATTGTCGACATCAAAGCCCGGAGAAGGTAAATGCCGCAGTTGTCGAAGAGTCGTATTGGGACAAAAAGAATCTGGAGACTTTACTGAGAGACTTGCACAGAATGGTAAAGCAATTGCTGGAGAGTTTTTCAGGGAAGCAAAGCAAGCAACCAAGCAGTGGGGAGCCAAGTGGGCGTATTCGATGTTATAGTTGTGGAAGATTAGGGCATGTAAGACGAGATTGTCAACAGTGGAACCCTGAGGTTGTACATGCCATTGGAGAAGTGCTGGCTGGTGAAAGCGATGCCCCCAGGGAAATAAAGGTTTGCCAGCTTCGAAGAATCCCAAGTAGTTTACCATCACAAGGCTGTGTAAGCGAAACGAAAGAGATTCCAGAGAATTGGACAAAGGAAGCTTTCAGACAAGAGCAACTGGACGATACAGAAATTGGACCTATGTTGAAAGCAGTAGAAAGAGGAACACGCCCAGAGTGGAAGGATGTTTCAGATAAAGGAGTGGGGCTAAAGGCTTTATGGTCACAATGGGGTTCACTTATGGTTGTAGATGGGCTGTTGAAGAGAGCATGGGAAAGCCCAGATTGAAAGCAGGTTGCCATGCGTTTAGTGATTCCCAGGTATCGTGTACCAGAAGTACTCCAGAAAGCGCACAATGAAACATCCGGCGGACACCTTGGAGTAAACAAGACGTTGAGTAAAGTACGAGAACGATTCTATTGGGTCAATAGTCGCCAGGATGTGGAGGCTTGGTGTCGCAAATGCAAGAGTTGTGCTGCCAATAAGGAACCACTATCCGAGAGCAACTATGTGAATGAAAGTCGAAAACAGTAAAAGAATGACCGAGAACAGATTACCAAAACTGGTAACCGAATGAAGGCTCGTTATGATCGGAATGCCAGTACAGGAGGATTCAAGGTGGGAGATCGGGTCTGGCTGTACAACCCACAGCGGAAAGAATGGAAGTCCCCGAAGCTTCAACCACCTTGGGAAGGACCGTATTCAGTCATTACCCGAATTAATGATGTCGTTTATCGGATTCAACGAAGTAAAAAGTCCAAGATGAAGATCGTACACTTGGATAGACTGGCGAAGTATGTGAAGGAAACTAAATTGCCTGACCCGGACGTTCAGGCTTAAGGAGGGGGCAGTGTAATATGTTGCAACCCCTTAAGATTTAAGGTTATGTTGGTTGCACTGAAAAGTAGGCACAGAATTCAGTAGTTCGGATGTCTGAATGCGGAAAGAACTTACTAGAAAGTCTAGAATGATGACATATCTGTTCTGGAACTGTCTAGAGTATGGTGACGTCATCAGAGAAGCCTCTAGATCTGTCATCTTTAGGTATATAAGGCATGGAGTAAACCAAAAGGAGAGAAGTTAGTGCAGTACTAATTGTCAGTTGAAATGGTCAGAGAGTAAACACAGTGATAAGGTTCAGTTTAGATAGCAAGAGTAGTAAGATCAGAAGAGAGTAAAGTGATCAAGTAGTACACAGTGTGTTATTAGCCAAGTAGTTATTGTTGTAATTAAGTAAGTTAATAAATTAGTGTTTAGTGTTACCCTGGTTGTTATAATTTCCGAACTCACGATACAGGGTGTTTACAAAAAGGGTGTAAGCACGTTACAATATTTAAAATAAGTTTTAATATGAGAACAGAATTTCGTCAAAATATGTTGAGACATTGTCAAGTTATGATGAAACAAATATTTGTACAAAACGACCCACAGACAGACCGACAGATAGACCAGGCACAAATTCTTAAAATATATTTTCTGGATTTGATACCATAAACATATCTGAACATATCGAAAATTCTAAGAAATACAAAATTACAGATTTATTTATATAGATTATCTGTTTTATTCTATTTAAAAAAAATAATTTCAGTAACATATGCTCCATCTGTAAGATTGCATATTAACGCTCCATGTTCAGTCCTCATGGCTAAAAATGGCATTTTGTTGGAAAATTGCACCATAATAATTAATTAATATGCGCCATCGTAAAGTAGTAAACACTAGATAGAGTGTTATTGTGTATTGTACCCTAAGTACTTATTAAATGCCCAGAACGTATATCTGAGACCTCTTTAGTTATTCCATTCGGCACTTAGGGAAGAATTAGCAGACAAAGCGTGATGATGGCCGATGTAATTACACTAGTGGTGCACTTGAGAGTTGTGTTTGTCCTGTACCGACCCTGAAGGTTGTCTTCTCTCATTATGGGGCTCCCAGCCCACTAAACCGAGAAGTTAATGAGTAGCGGACTCGCTGACTACACTCAAGAGATCGACTATTGTTATGGAGAAGGCATCCACTATTATTTACTCTCGTAGTTCTCGCTCCTTTACACACGTAAGCGGCCCAAATTGCTCTTTGGCTAAGGCCTTTAATTACCCATAGCTCCTCTAAAGGCTGATATGGAACTGCTGATATAAAATAAGTAGGACTTGGCAAATTAGATTGTCAGGGATGCACTGTGTTGATGGTTTTAGTATCTGTCTATAACAGTAATATTTATAAGATACTTTATTCTACCTAACATTTTTTCTTAGTATACAACTAGTTTCTATGGGGTTATATCACTAATGTTATATAAAGTAGGTAATAGATATAAATACATAAAATTATTACTTCCACATCCAGTGGAAGTATAGTAACGACAAAAAAATTTTAAAAAATTTTTATTGTTCAGATAGGTTTAGAAGGTCATGAAACGTCGAGATTTTAAGTTTGAGCGAAAAAAAATTTTCTGTCTGTCTGTGGGTCTGTCGGTCTGACTGTCGGTCTGACTGTCGGTCTGTAACTTTTTTTGTGCGCACGTTTACTCTGGAACCGTTTGAGATATTGACTTGAAATTTGGTACATTATGTACTTCAACGAGATCTAGATCTAGATTAGATTTTCATTTTGTTCCGTCGAAGGGTTGGGAGGTAAATTGGGGTAAATTTGGGGTAAATGGGTAAATCAAGCAGGTAAGAGTTCATAAAATTGGTATTTAGTATATAGAAGAGCAGCTAAGGTCTCAAAAAAAAATTTGGCATTAGTCACCCCCATTACCACTCCCACCACATTATTAAAGGGGATGAAAAAAAGTTGTGATTTACTGTGTGTACAAGAACCAGAAACCTCAAAATATTTTTTTATTTTATCCACCCCCACTACCACCCCTTATCACCACCCCCACCCTACTACCGATGTGGGATATCATTTTATGGGTTTTTGGGGTAGAGCATTTCAAATATTATATTATTAAAGTTCCATAAACAATTATTTCCACATACAAAATTTTTCGTTGAGTGACTTGGATAGAAAATCTGGAAGTGGAAGTAGTGATTCCTTGGGCAGCGGTTTTTTTTACTGTGAAGCCAAAAGTGTGGCTTATGTTTTTCACAGGTCTCTGTATAATGTGTCTCATTAGGGTGGCCCTATATTTTTTACGGTTTCCGTTTGAATTGTTTTGTTTTTTGAAAAAAATATTCATCTCAAAGATCGAGTCAAGTGAATAACGAGAAAGGATACCGACGGGTTCCCAAATATTCGAAATCTGAAGAGTATTGATTAAAGAACAAACTAAGATTTTAAATTTTTTTTATTTTTATGACAAAAATGGCAATAAAATGGTTAACTAGAAGATTTATTTCAGTATGCATTTAATTAAAATAATGCATGTTCTACATTGATCACTTTTGCAATTGGAAATCAATGACGATTGGTTATAATTAGTACTATGCAGGTGTTCCTATCCATATCTTTCCACGACAACAGTTTTTGCAAACATACATACGGATAATTAATTAATTAATTTAAATTAGAAGCGTGTGGCGCACTTATATAGCGGTCTACCTACATTATATTTTGTTCATTATGCCTAGATCACTGTATAAGTGCACCACACGCTTTTAAATTAATTAATTAATTAATTGCTTAATGAATTATTTTTAACTTTCTAGTGCGTTACTTACAAAAGCGGGTTTTTTAGTTTTTAAACTATAATTTTTTATTTTACTGCTTCTTAGATTTATATTAAATTATTATTATTATTATTTTACGGTTTCTGGTAGCATGTTTCCAGAATTGCATAAGTTTCAAATCTCTACGACAATTAGAAGTGGGTGAAAAGTGAACTGTAAGATTTTTTTACTTTAAAGTTTCGTGGCATTTTAGTGGCAACATGGGGAGGGAAATAGTTCCTGTTGGTACTTTACAATTCCAAAATAGAATCTGATACTATAGAGTCACGTCAGAATAGTTGCTATTGGGTCACCAAAGTCACAGATCTTTTAGAGACAAAATGGGGTAGTCTCCTATACTTTATGGTGGAGGGTCCAACTTTATAGTACCTTTGTTAATATCGGCCATTATTAGTTGTTAGAATTTAAAAAAAAAATGGTTTTAATCAAAAATATACAATGGTTATGTTAATATCTTATCATAAACTTTTACGAAAAATGATTTTGAAAGTATTCCAAATGTTTCCCTAATAAATACTTAAATTTTTTAATTTTGCTCTTTTAAATTATTTTGTCAAAAAATACCAAAAAAAAGTTATTTTGAGGGCGCGTTGAAATTTTATCATTTAATATGTCAACTTATATCAAAAAAGTAACTTGCGTTTGATAAAATAGCTAAAGAAGTACTTCAAATACGCACCTAAAGTACACATCTTTTTGGTATAATATTATTCCACTATAATATTATTCCATTATTATAAAAGAAAAAAAAACAAAGAGATCGCTAAAAGATAAACACCATTTTAAAAAGTGACAGTGGCAGTTACTAGGCAGCCACGTAGCGGTTACTATGCCGGCGAGTCTCGGAGTAATACCCGGTATTACCCCGATCCTTTATAGTAACTAAACATAGTCACATCTATAGAGGCTGGGACTACCCGAAACACTACCAGCGTCTAAAAATGTTTCCCCATTTTAGTGGCGGCTACGTAGCTGCTACGTAGCAAGGACGTGACAGCCTATGGTAGCGGTCCACTTTACCGTGGCTTTTATAGTCGCCGATACGTTCCCGCGACTTTATGTGTTACTTGGGAGAGGCGTGTTAACAAAAGTCTATACAGACAGATGCCCAAAAATGAGAGCTAGAGCTCTTTGAGGGTGATATCCCAGGAATTTGGTACGTTTTAGTATAAAACAGAACTAATGTATTATCATATAGGCCAAAAGAAAATTGAGCCTATTTTAATAAAAAAAATTTGTTTCCGTTTTTTTTTTGGTATCAGAGTATGGTTCCCTGATCAAATGTACATAAAATTAATAAAAGTTATGTATTCCATTTAAAGGTTCAGAAATAAACAAGACTGTAGGCAAAAACACTCCTGTGACTTTAAAAACAGAAGGAATTACAGCTACTGAAAGCGGCTCTAATTTGCTTCAATAAATTCAGCAAATTGACAAGTAGAGTTTGTTTATACATAAATGTCAATTCACAGTAACACTTAGATAAAACGATAAACACAGAACTTATTTGTAGAGCTACAAGCGTAGCTACGTTTGGAACTCCAAAACAGTATTCAAAATAAATTGCCATTTCTTTTCAATTTTAAAGCGAGATTAGATAAAATCTTGTCCTTAACACGTTATGAAATAGTAATTTTTTTCGTCCGACCTTTCTGGAGAAATCATCCGCAAGAAATTAACGTTTTCCCGGGCTAGACCGGACACAGAGATCGGCACATTAGAGATCGGCAATAGTATATTGTAATACAAGTGTGGCAAGGGCTTCATTGCAAAACGATGTATGAAAGTAGAAATACGCAGCGAGTGTTCCTATCAGTTTTGCACTGAAACTTGCCACATGTGTGTTACATACTATTTTTTTACGGTTGTGAAGTTATTTCTCTTAAAGTCTTTCCAAAATTTTAAAGTGAAGATGTAATCGAGGCGTGCAGCAAAGTGACATTTTTCGTAGTCATTTTGAAGTTAGACTTACTATTACGCTACAAGACCGGAAAGATCGACCCAAGCAGATTCCAGGGCGAGCCGCAGGTGAGTCCTGGAAGCTTGGGGATACCTGCAAAACACCGTTTTTCGATCGTGTAACGTACATTTTTTTTTCGGCCGGCACTGTCATACAAAATCAATTTTGTATTATTTTTTTAATAAATTGTCTAACAAATACGACGACAAAGAATAATAACTAATTAAATTAAATATTTTTGCGACCGACACTATTACACAACTTCAATTTCTGCTTGTAATGCTTCAAAATCTGAATCCATATATTTCATAACTTATGAATTGACTTTTGAAATCTCGTAAAAGTAATGTGTATTTATCTATTTGACACTTATCTCAACAATTAACACAAATTCGATTCCATAGCAATGAGAATAACAGGGATCGGAATAGTATATTGTGTATTTAGGTGTGAAAGCAATACATTCCCGGACGACGGTGCAAATTGTTGGCCGAGGCGCTAGCCGAGGCCAACAAGCATCGAAGTCCGGGAATGTGCTTTCACACCGAAGTACACATACTATTTTTTCTGAAATCACAATCAATATTATTATAAATTAAGGAATTTGTATTAATGCATAACATTTCTTCATTACAATTTAACTAGTTACTAATAAATGCAACTTTAATTTGAGTTGGTTTGTCTGCGTGTATTTATTTACTGTCTAAAATATACATAAAAAACCGTACGGGAACGGATCTCTTCCGGTCTGTTTTCTGACAGTTTCTTAGCAACGGACTAAAATACTGGAATTGTGCATTTTTCGATCTGAAATCGCGCCGAAAATGTAGACATTGCCGATCGATTTCAGAAAAAAGCTTTTGCCGGTCTCTAATGTCACCTTGCCATAAAATGTTATTAACAATCATAGATTCGTTCTTTGGTACCCTACCTTACAGGGGAGCTCATGACGAAGAAATTAACGTGTCGAACGTTTTTCTACGATCTTTAGAAGCGAAGATACAAGCAAAAAACTAAGTTGCAAAATTCATTTTGCTTACAAAAGGTTAAATAACAATTAAAGCCGCCGTTTTGAGTAGTCAACACTATTTTTTTCAGGTTCGTGAGGAAATTCTGACTAGTCCCAAAACTTTCCGAAACATTTTTCTAATATCATCATATTATTAGGATTTCACCAATACAATAGTTTATTATAAAAATCTGTGATATTAACACCAGTTTTACAATTGTTGGTTAATTAGTAGGCAAATTTTGCCCAATGATTTATTACTATAAAGGCAAGAAAGTCTGGTAATGTTGTGTTTACTACTAATTATAACTTTCAGGTTCTGGTTAGTCAACCAAAAAGATTGTGGAACTGGCTGTAAGTCGTAATGCTAGCGTTTCAAAGTAAGCATACTTACAGTTTTTTAGTAATTTTTATGGTTTTTCTTTTTCAGAACTTTTAATGTATATTTCAGTTAAATGCGCTCAATGAAACAAGAAAATCTATACCTCATTTCATTGTTGAGTATTTAAGTTTTTAAATAATGGTCAATTTATATTGGTTCACCAAGCGCTTCAAGTATAAAAACAAAATCGTTTTCGCAGGAGTCGTAGTGGTGTCGACGTTGCGTGCGAATCTAAACAGCACTCAAAACCACATATTGTCGTGTGTATTGAATAAAAATAATTTTTTTTTGAAATTGGTGAAAAATGTCTACTTTCTCATCGCAATTTTAGATTACAAAGTATCCTGTTCTAGTATTTTAGTCCATTGCTAAGCAACTATCAGAAGGAAAAGAAAAAGGAAAAGTCTCCTGGACTGTTTTTTATATATATTTTAGGCAGTAAATAATAAGCACTGAATCTCTGACTTTTATCAGAACAATAAAAATTCCTTAATTTATATTAATATTAATTGCGATTTCAGAAAACATAGTATGTGTATCTGGCAGTAAAAGCACATTTCCGGGCCTAACGCCTCGGCCAACAATTTGCGTCGTCGTCCGAAATATATTGCTTTTACTACTAAATACATAATATACTATTTCTGATAGCGGTCGAAAATGTCCACTTTCTCGGCGCAATTTCAGATCCCAAAATATGCTATTCTAGTATTTTAGTCCGTTGTTAAGCAACTATCAGAAAACAGTCCGGAAAAGTTATTTTCCCGGACTGTTGTTTATATATATTTTAGACAGTAAGTAATAAGCACTGAATCTCTGACTCTTTCTTTTCTTTTATGCATTAATAAAAGTTCCCTAATTTATAATAGTATTGATTGCGATTTCAGAATAGTATGTGCACCTTAGAGTAAAAGCACATTCCCGGACTTCAATGCTTGTTGGCCCCGACTTAACGCCTCGGCCAACAATTTACATCGTCGCGTCGTCCGGGAATGTACTAGATGCACAATGTAATATTTCAAGGAACTGTTTTTTATCACTTGTCAAGACATATACTACTCGGAAATTATAATGATGTATGACATAGCCTTGTCCTTTTTTTTTCATGATTAAAAAAAATCCTTAAGCGAAAGAAGTAAAAAAGCAGAATAATAATAGGAATGTGTTAAGTCCAACATAGTTATTAGTTATGTTTTTTAAAATTTCACATTATTTCTCATACATTTTTCCTAGCTAATAACTCAAAATTACATATTATGTATATATGTATACCCGTATACATAATATCTTTTTTCTCTATAAGCCTTAGAAATCACCAGTTAATGTTTTTAATGTATTTCTTTCAAGTACATCACGTAAAGAGGATAAATTCACCTGTATTTATTAAATAGGAAACGAAATTCCTTTTTGTTCGCTTTGTACAACTTCTCGAACATGTAAGAACGTAAGTGACATAGTATGGTGGTCGACAGAAATTAAATGTATTTTTTTGTGTGTCGACTCTGAGTTGCAAATCCCAGTCGTTTATGTTGGCGATAAGAAAAATGGCTCCTGTAGCAGCTCTTTATAGGCTGTAGTAGGTGAAAAAAGAAGTGAATGCTTGGTCTCAGAAAATGTACACCGACAGCAATCCCACAAACTCTACTCGGTGGCATTTACGTTAACAACCAACGCCCTTGGTAAAAAATACTCGCTCTTTCAGATGAAGCAATAAACTAACTTCTTTAAATCCACGCATAGTACAAAGATTAAAGAAATGCGCAACTTTAAGGATGCTATTTATGTTTCTTTATTATAATTTTGTCGTGTATTTGAACCATACATTTACAGCAATGGCATTTGACAAAAGTAATGGGTAGTTACATATAAGATTATAAAAATGCTTTTATTTTTTTAAATATGTGAGTTAGAAGCAGATAATTCATTGCCAATTTGTTAGTATCACAGTAAGCAATGCAGATATTACTCGGCATTTTAAATTTTACATGTCATTTTGTACGCCTGTCTGTCTTACGTCATAAGATTAACATCTGCACTGTGAAGTTACTAGCTTGAATGTGCAATCATAGGTATTATTGTTGAAACAACATAGAAAAATTCAGATATAAAATTCGTAGACCTACAGAAAAACGTGTAGAGTTAACAATATGCCTTGTTGGAAACATCAAACTAATTGTAAAAGAAATAAACTAGGGTTTTTTAGACTTAGAATAATATCCCCAACAACATATCAAAAGTCTAGAAAAATCTAAGTATGGGAAAGCTGCCATATTGGCCGACATCTTGGATTTACTCTCGAAATCTATAAAATGCATATATTACTCCGATTAACTTCAAATATATATCAAATAGAAAGTTTTTTGAACCAGGAACGTTATTTAAAGCAATTTAAAAACACTTTTACCAGTAATAAGCTTGAGGACGGCATTTGATATGTTTGTTGAGGACCTCACAAGTGATGCGCGCTGCGCGTAGTCCGAGTCGTCTCTCTGGTGGGCGCTCGGGCTTTTTCGGGGCTCGTCGTGACTTTTCGTTTTCGGTCTTCGTTTTTTATGATTTTTAAAATTTGAAACTGTTGGATGTCAGACAATACATGCACGTGGAGATGCAGACCTTCTGATCACCTAGACAGCAGTTGGTGCGTCTGAACAAAGATATGTTTTTGTCATTGCAGACGACACTGATGTCCTATGTTAAAATGGAAAATATGAAAGTAATATTCAAACCAGAACCAAAGCATGATGCAACCAACATCCGACAATGGAACATTCAAACTGCAAAATCGTCATTGGGATTAAATGTCTGCAAGGGCTTGCTATTTATTCACGCCATTTTGGGGTGTGACACCACGTCACAGTTGTTTGGGATCCTGTTTTCAGGCCTACTAGATATCTCATTCTTTCTCTATCAAGTCGAGGCAATCCTTTACAGGGAATCAGTTTATATTATTGATTCTTGACTGCCTAGTTCCGTGAGATGGAGTCTAGTAGTTGTTGAACTATTTCATGACCCAGCACCTCTGATTGATCAGACTCCTCCTAGAACTTAGGGCCAGGAAAACGAGTTTTTGCCTCTTCTCCAGGAAAATTCTTCTTCATTGTCCTCTAATGTCCCAACACCAATATAACCATTGCCACAATGTCGTTTAAATCTAACCATACCAATAAATACATTTCTGTATTATTGTAAATAGTTAATAACATAGTAGAGATAGTTTTAAATAAAAAAAATCGGCAGCTACTGGAAGCGGCTGGAACCTCCCCACCCGGTGAATCTTTGAAGTCGAAAAGAGCACTAAACAATATGAACGATCTCATTTAATTATATTTATTAAGTTGAAATATTTTTTTCGTATTAAATCAGAAAAAAAGTCTTGCGTTCGGTGGGATTTTGACCTAAGAACTTGAGTGTTAAATTTATAGTCTGCACAACATTAATATTTTATTCAATGTTTTTAATACAAATATATGCTTCATCGGATCGTAGCCCGGGGCCAGCCAGACAACCACGGTGAACACCGCCGTGGCGAGTGTGAAGCTGGACGGGGTAGGTCCGGTTTGGCTTGGAGAAAAATAGAAAAGTAGCTCCTGTCTTCTGTAGGCAGGCTTAAAGACTAGGTTAAAATTATAATGTGTCCACATAGACCTAAAATTAATATAAAAATAAACACAATTCTATAAAAACGTTCGTAGGCAAGAGCACTTAATAATTTTGATTATTGATACGGGAAACAACTAAACGCAAAAACCTCTTCGTTGGTAATGGGATGGATGGCAGGGATGGCCATCTTTGGAAAAAACCATATAACTCTTGGTGAACAGTTTCCCTGCCAGATGTAGCCAGGGTAGTGTTCATGATGGCTCGTTTAAGTTTGAGTTGGTATATTTTGTTTTATCTTTTGGCCTCGACCAATTTTTCACTAAATCGGTCGGGGAAGTGATAGCTGTCAAATTTTTAGTTCCAATGTTTCTCTGGGGAATTTGGTTTTTGAAAAATGTTTAGGTTGGTACCAATGTCTTAAATTGTTTTTAGGTTATGTAGTACTATTTTTAGGTTATGTTACCGGAAGAATTTCCGGCGGGATGCCGGAAGTAGCGGAAATAGTTTTTAAAATTTAATGTCACTGTCACTTTTAAAGTTTTATTGGAAAAAACTCCCTGGAAGCGTTCCGGTGGGGTTGCTTACACTTGTAGGGCTTGTAAGCGGTTCAGGATGGCCTCTCACACCATCCGTGGGCTTTATAAACGTCGAAAAAACTTGTAATCTCTCGATGCACTTGACACGTCAAAAATACTCAGCATACAGTCTGCACGCTTTAACACACTAGCAGAGAACTTATACCACAAATGGACTCGTAGTATTTTTTGGGAATTTTCCTTTGAGTCCATTTAATAAAATTTGACATTTTTCTGAAAATTTGACATTTTTCTGAAAAGTTATATTTTTCCGAAAATTTGACATTTTTCTGAAGTGACATTTTTTCGAAAATTTGACATTTTTCTGAAGTGACATTACTCCGAAAATTTGACAATTTTCAAACATTTGACATTTTTCTGAAAGGTGACATTTCTTCGAAAATTGACGTTTTTTCGAAAATTTGACATTTTTCTGAAAAGTGACATTTTCCCGAAAATTTGACATTTTCCCGAAAATTTGACATTTTCCTGAATTTTTGACATTTTTCTGAAAAGTGACATTTCTCTGAAAATTTGACATTTTTTCGAAAATTTGACATTTTTCTGAAGTGACATTACTCCAAAAATTTGACAATTTTCAAACATTTGGCATTTTTCTGAAAGATGACATTTCTTCGAAAATTTGACGTTTTTTCGAAAATTTGACATTTTTCTGAAAAGTGACATTTTTCTGAAAATTTGACATTTCTGAAAGTGACATTTCCCTGAAAATTTAACATTTTTTCGAAAATTTGACGTTTTTCTGAAAGGTGACATTTTTCTGAAAGGTGACATTTCTTCGAAAATTTGACGTTTTTTCGAAAATTTGACATTTTCCTGAATTTTTGACATTTTTCTGAAAAGTGACATTTCTCTGAAAAGTGACATTTCTCTGAAAATTTGACATTTTTTCGAAAATTTGATATTTTTCTAAAGTGACATTACTCCGAAAATTTGACAATTTTCAAACATTTGGCATTTTTCTGAAAGGTGACATTTCTTCGAAAATTTGACGTTTTTTCGAAAATGACATTTTTCTGAAAAGTGACATTTTTCTGAAAATTTGACATATTTCTGAAAAGTGACATTTCCCTGAAAATTTAATATTTTTTCGAAAATTTGACATTTTTCTGAAAAGTGACATTTCTCCGAAAATTTGACGTTTTCCTGAAAATTTGACATTTTCTTAAAAATCTGACATTTTTCTGAAAAGTGACATTTCTCCGAAAATTTTATATTTCTTGGAAATTAAAAAAAAAAAAAAATTTCGTGACTCGTCTTGTAGAAATATTTTTTTGATGTCATCATCAGTTCGCCTGTTATAAGAATTTTATGCTTTTACGACGTCATCAGAACGTAGGTGTAATTTTAATTCACTCGTATTCCATCCATCTACAATATTTCCACCTAAGTTTCAAACTTTAATTGGATGTTTCCAGTTAAGTCGATATCTGCACCAGTTTCTAAGAATTTTTCTTACTTGTGACGTCATGTGACGTAGGTGTATTATTAATTCACTCGTAATCCGTCCGTCTACAATATTTATACCTAGTTTCAAATTTCAGTTCGATATCTTCAACCGTTCCCGAGTTATCAGCCGAAATCACTGAACACCTCTGTCATTATTAGAATATCACCCTGTACATTACTCTGCTTTGAGAACAAAACAAGTGAAATTTTTGTTTTTTAATTTTTTTCACGGAAACCAAATCGAAAAAGTGCAAGTGTGATATATCGTTGAAATCGAAATTTTTACTGCTTTTCAATGGTTCAATTACAAATTGCGAGTAATCATAAAATAAACAACTTGTTGTGCCAAAACGGCACTAAACGTAATCCGATCTCAACCAAAACCTTTTCAGATCTTCTGGAGCACTAAAGAAACCCTCATGCAAAGTTTCATCCAAATCCGTTTAGTAGCTTCGCCGCTATCGTGCTAACATACATACACACACACACACACATACATACACACAGACATTTTTCAAAAACAATTTTTTTGGGTTCCTGGGACCTCAAAACGTAAAGATTTGATGTTATCTCAATTTTCGATTTTGGACTAATTGTAGTAACCTCCCACAATTTTATTGTGGGGAGGTTAATAATTTGATAATTGTAAATAAAATACAAGACTTAATTGATGTGCAAATATGTTCAGATATTATAAACTTAGATAAATAATAGTTATGTTCTTAATCAAACTAATAATGAAAATTCTAGCAACTTTTTATACCCAAGACTTCCACCGAGCCTTTTTATATATAGAAACATCTAAAACAATTTTTAAGCTATTTAATTTTTGCCATATTAATGTACAAGGTTTAAAATCAAAAATTCCTCTGCTAGAATCATTCTCTCAGCACAACTTCAGTTACTTTTTTTAATGACTATACAAATATTAAAACTTTTTGTAGATCAAATCACATTCATGACGGTGTAGCTATATATTGTAAAACAGAATTAACCAGTAGATGAAAGACATTTATGTTAAGAAATATTACATTGAAATCGATTTTGAAATTGCAGCAACTTCACTTGACGTAAAGATGTGTATTGCTTGTATTTATAGGTCTCCACATTTCTTTTATTAAGATTATCTATGTTTTTGTCAGACGTTTTGGTTAACTTTGTGAATATATTGTATTGATGGGTGATTTCAATGTAAAATAGTTTAATTATAAATACTGATTTTAAACTATTGTCCGATGTTCTTGCGTCTTTCTCCTTAAAGAATCTTGTAACTGGACCTACCAGAATGGACTTGCGAAATGGTGTTATGAGGACCTGTGCCTCCATTGATTATGTAGTTACCAACTTAGAAAATGATAACTGCATAATTACTGATCCACACATATCCGACCACAAAGCTCAAATATTCTAGTAAAATATCTGATCAGAAAATTCTAATAAAGACCTCCTTTCCAAGCAGACAAAAATCTGTAGAAATTTTTCTTACCAGAACATGTCAAATTTTGTACGTGTGTTTTGTAATCAATATTCATGTAGAAGAAATTATCATGATATAAATGATTGTTATAGTGAATTTGTCGAGCACTTTGAATGGTGTCTAAATCTTACGTGCTCCAAAAAAGAGATAAAAAATACAAACAAAATAACAAAACAAACTAATCCTAAGGTAACACAAGAAATCTCTGGTTTAAAGTTCTTATATTACATAGCTAAAGAATCAGATTGTCCCCAAATTATGAGGCCATTTGAAATCATAAAAAAAACATTCACAACAAAATAGCAGAAACATGTATTCAAGAAAACACAAAAAACAAACAAGGTGTGCGATATCTCCTCACTCGGTATCTTAATTGAGATCACCGGGGTGGGTCGAAACACACCAGGGTGCGAATACAGCCCTTCGGTCCCAGCATCTCATCGTTCAGGACCGTCCGCCAGTGATGATGAATCACAACCTGCGCGAGGTGGCACTGCTTAACAAAAGGCAGCGGATCTAGACTGAGATGTCAATAAACGTCCCTTAAGCCAAGGTTTAAGCCATCGTGCCGAGGGCTGCATGGTACCTGATTAATGGTTACCTTTAACGATGCTTATAGGAAATCGGGTGTCCTCTCACAGTATGTAGCCTAGCCTCCATAAGCGGGCTCTGTGGGGGCGAACCTCTTTTCCAGCGTATCCGTAGGACACATATGAATATGGACCAAGGCAGCAACAATCACGGGAGGCTCCGCAAAAGGCCCCTCAATCGCTGAAAATGGGAGAGGACTCCTCCTTGAGGGGCAATTTCCCTGCTTCAGTCTTACATTTCTTATCAACTTACATCGCAACGCGGCGGCAACCAGTCTAATTGAACGTCAGCTATCTGCGATGCAAACGGATGTCATCTTCATGCAGGAGCCATGATCTCACCAAAGATTCATCAAGGGACTGGACCAAAGAAATAGGAATGTCCTCTATTGTACTATAGAAGACACACTTAGAACTTGCGTGTATGTAAGTAAAAATCTTCATACATGTCTAATGCCAAATCTCTGTTCTAGGGATCTGGTTGTAGTTCGACAAAGGAAGGAAGGTCGGAAGACTTAATCGTCTGTTTGGAATATCTACCATACGACTCATGTACCCACCCCCAACGGAGGGTCAGGGGCGGATTGGAATAGGGGGAGCGGCGGTCTTTCCATCAGCGACCCTCATCTAAGGTCTAACAATTCTGAGTGGCAGTGCCTGTGAGCGAAATTTATGAAAGCCTCTTTATGAAAATTGGTAATCGGGGGGGGGGGGGGGGGCGCGTGGGAGGCGCAATATGGGAAAAATTTTGATGAGCGAGTGGGGATGCAAAATGGACTCGCGGCGCCCCTAATGCTCTGGCGCCTGTGTGCATCTCGCATATGCACAATATGCACATATAGATGACACTTCAATGCTGGCGGCACACCGGACATTTGCCCAGTGTCCCGCCGGCCCAATCCGCCCCTGGGAGGAGTTCAAGAAATTAATACAATTTGCAAAGGAAAAACAGTTGCCATTGGTTCTCGGATGTGATGCCAATGCCTATCACACAGTGTGGGGCTTTGTTGGTAACATATAACTATGATATTACTTAATATTATATACGATCTAAATGATAATAATCAAGACAACCGCATGTCATAAAGTAAAGAAGTAATAATACAAAAAGTGTAATAATTTCCGGGTTTCAGTACTTCAGTCTATTTATTTAACGAGATTTTTGCTTTTCTATTCAGAGCGTAGATTGTAGATTAAAATGACAATGACCCTTCAAAATAAGTTTAACTTAAATTCTGCATTGTAATGTTCACACCATCTTAATACAGTCCATTGTTGGATCTAGTACTAGCAAGTACAAAGAAAATGTATCTTTTCTTCCACGCATTGATATACCAAGAGACGTAAAAGCAATAATTACATGTTAGGGCTTATTGTAATCCTTTTAAGGAAGCGAAAGGTCTATTCGCTCAGTTTGGTGAGTGGTCAGCTCAAGCCATTGTCTTGCCATTGTCCCGCTTTGCATACAGGCCCTTTTCAAGCATGTGTCAAAATAATTCCAGAAACTCATACAGGGTTGAATTTGTACTGGGGTAATATAGATGAGGTAGGCTAGGAATGGTACGCAGCTATTAACTATTTTGAGAATAAAGCATAAATTATATAATTTATAAGTGAAATCGAATATTCCAGCAAAATTGTTTAAGAGTTTGTTAAATTTAATCAAAATTTATTAGCTCCTAGTAGCTAAAAGAAAGCATGTAAACATTAACTCAACTCAAGGGATATCTGCGAATATTAGTCTTCACAAGTTGCCGTTATAAAAAATTGAATTGTTTTAGAGTGCCGTACTTATTGTAGAATATGCAGGAAGTTACTAACAACAATAGCAACTAGAGCATCCTGGGATATTAGATAAATATAAATTTCGGTTTCAAAAGATTTTAATGTTTTTATTCGAAATATAATTTTTTGTTAATTTTTGCTATTATCATATTAGTCCAGTCAACGGAGCGCTAAAATGACCAAAATCTCTAACTGGAGTGCTACTGAATAGATTTTGATGAAACCTTGTGCAATGTGTTTGTAATGACGTTAATAAAAAAGTTGAAAAAAAGATTAGAGTAGGAAATGATAGGAAGGGGTAGAAAACACCTCTTTTATCTCGGGTTCCGTAACTTGTAGAATTAGGTCAAAAATGAAAAGAAAACAATATATTTACCTGTTTTGGTCCAAAATAAGATGTTATTATTCTTGTGAATTTTTTCGAAAAATGTTTATTTTTCGAGATATGACCACTCGAAAATTCCTAAAAATAAAGGAGGGAAATGTAAAAGTTGACAAAAAATCTGAAAAAATTCAGGTGAATGTATCATTGAAATGCAAGACTTTTTTTATTTGCAATTTTTCTGTAAAGTGCGTTTTCACCGAATTTTTCTGGAAGAACATGAAAAACTTTGACATTGTAGCGCTTTAAAAATATATAATTTAAAAATTTGAAAAAATTCAGACGTATTCATTGAGGCCTTCTAAATATTTTTTGTCTCTTCGAATTTTTTTGTAACTTGCTAATTTTCCGAGTTACAGGCAGTTTTTCACGATAAATAATGTACTACATTTGAACATTATAAAATACATGAAAATTCGAAAAATGAGCGTGATCTATATATATTATTGTAAAAAAGTATGAAACCTATATAGTTATGCCATTTTAAAGGTTCAATATACTTTTTAAATTGAAAATGTGCGAAAAATGTAGTACATTATTTATCGTGAAAAACTGCCTGCAACTCGGAAGAAAAACTCGGCAAAAAATGTTTAGAAGGCCTCAATGCATACGTTTGAATTTTTTCAAATTTTCAAATTATATATTTTTAAAGCGCTACAGTGTCATAGATGGGGATAGTTTTTCATGTTTTTCCGGAAAAACTCTGTGAAAACGCACTTTACAGAAAAGTTGCAAATAACTAAAAGTCTTGCATTTCGATGATACAAACACCTGATTTTTTTTCAACTTTTACATTTCCCCTCCCCCATTTTTAGGAATATTCGAGTTGCCATATCTCGAAAAATAGGCATTTTTCGAAAAAATTCACAAGAGTAAAAACATCTTATTTTAGGCCGAAAAAGGTAAATGTAATGTTTTTTTTCCATTTTTGACCCAATTCTACAAGTTACGGAACCCGTGATAAAAAGAGTGTTTTCTACCCCTTCCGATCATTTCCCACTCTAATCCTTTTTTCAACTTTTTTATTAACGTCATTACAAACACATTGCATAAGGTTTCGTCAAAATCCATTCAGTAGCACTCAAGTTAGAGGTGAAACCCCCCGTTGACTGGCCTATACTGCCCTCCTAAGCCAAAAAGACGTATCTCAAGGTTTCACTGTTTTGAGATATAAGGCATGTTTTGAATTTTCGAAATCGCGTCAATATTTTCAAATATTTACTAATATTTTTTTTGTAGTTGTACTAATGTAGAGGTTAATAGTGGTGTAGTTATGAATTTATATTAATTAGGTTACTAGTTTTTTTTACAATGAGATATGTCTAATTGGCTAAATCGCTTAGGTTTTCTCATATTTTTTTAGATACGTCAAACTTTGTTAGCACTTTAAAAATACTTAACGATTGAAATACGTTTATTTCGCTATGGAAATATATAGAAAATAGCTTCAGCTATCCTAAGGTATAAAAATATGCATTTCGGCCAAAACTTGAGATACGTCTTTTTGGCTTAGGACGGCAGTATATCCATAGTGATTATATATATATTTATATGTGAGTGAGTACGCTACATATACTTCCCCCCTGCAAAAGAAAAACCAACCTACCAAAGTATCAATTTTAAAAATTAGATTTAAAAAATAAAAGTCAGATTTGACTTTTAAATGACATTAATAAAATGAAGAAATTAATCCATAACAATAATCTATATATTCAATCATAAATAATTAATCCATTTAATATTTTACCAATTTATGGAAGTAATCCATTTAAATTCAATTAAAGAATATTTTTGGAAATTAAAATGAAAATGAAAGTTCACAATCTGGCGTAAATAGCATCAAGATGAGCATCTTTCATTAATTAAAAATAGAATATTAAAATAGCAAATAATTAATAAATTGATACGTTGATAAGATGGTTTTAAAATGCAGGGAGTAATATAAAATAGAGCACTCACTCACACATGCACAAAATAAATATAATTGCACAATCTTCTGGATACAACTTGAGGTTGTCTTGTAAAATAATCTGGAACTTGTAAGTGATGCCATGTTGTATCAGCTGCCGGTGGAGTGGATGATGCGGAGGTGTCTGGACATATTGAGTAATATATAATTTCTTATACCATTAAACATAAACTCCCATTGTAAAGCTGTCAGATATATTAACGTAAACATCAAAATATTATTAACTTCTAGTGACTCAGAATTATTAACAATATTCTTTTCAATATCTTCATTATAAAAGTACTATATACTGGTACAACGGAAAGCTTAAACTTTCATCTATAATACACCTTAAGGCTCTTATGATTAATTCTTATTCCCAGCTTTACGAGTAATAATTTCTTAATAAAGCCAAGTGCATGGGAATCTTATCAGCTTTCTTCCACTATATAAAAATTTCTTAGTAAAGTACATCGGAATATTATCCGCTTTCTTCAATCATACTCAAGCTGGGAAAGGAGGATGACGATAAATTGAACTGTTTAACATGACATTTCTGATCCATCAATATGATATTAAATAATATGTACTTCAATCGCGTTTACTTTTCTCGATTTTCTGCTACAACTTTTTCTTCTGAGAATAACATCCGCATATCATCAGGAGGCATGAAATGCAATATAGCATCTTAGGCTATTAAATAAATATAAATTTCGGTTTCAAAAGATTTTAATGTTTTTATTCGAAATATAATTTTTTGTTAATTTTTGTTATCATATCCAGTGACAATATATATATTTATATGTGAGTGAGTACGCTACAGTAACAAAATAAGGATACTCTTTATATTTCTTCGTCGGTATCTTTTTGGCAGAGCATAAAAGTTTCTAAAATAATGATTGCAAGAAAACGAAAACGGTACAGTTGATAATGAATTTTGTGCCGGCTGCTAGTCTCAGAAGTCGGTACCGAAGCGCTTGTTTTTCGAATATTTTTATAATAACCTTAAGATTTTTCTCGCTTATTTAATATGCAGTTAAAAATTTGGAAAACATTACACGCCATCTATTTCTAGAAAACATTTTCCAAGACACAAAGTTGTAGAACTTTTTTTTGTATAAGTTGTTGCTATTTGAATTAAAAAAGTGGACTTTTTTATTGCCATAGTTTGCGGTTGCGGGTCTTAGATATAATCTTAGGCGATTTTCATGACGTGGATCTGGTTTGTGACGAAATTTTCAATGAGGAACGTATTACATTTTTTGGTACATGAACGCTGGTTCTTTTATTTATGGATAGGATTTTGCAGAGTGAGGCGGAAATATGCGTTTATTTTCGGTTTATCATAAATAATTAAAAAACCAAACATGTATCGTAGTTTGTCAATGAAAATAGTTCCGAATTTCATTATTAGAGTATGGTATATAACTATATACAAAATTTATGACAAAAACTATATAAGATTGTATTCCTTAGAGGAATGGGAAGTATCTGAAACTATTTTAATGATTTTACTATTCATGATTTTTAAATATATAATAAACCGAAAATAAACGCATATTTCCCTCTCACTCTGCAAGATCTTATCCTTAAGCGCGAAGTCTCGATAAACTGCGATCGAGGCAAAAACAGTTTTGCATTATAATGAGTTTTTTTATCTACAGTGTGTACTTGTTTATTTAATTCATATCGAATATGTTTTTAACATTACTTTTTGTAAACAATGTACATAAGAAACCTCAATTTGTAATGCAAAAAAATTTTCATAAAGCAGGCATTTTTTCAGACGAAATATACCTGATACACATTTTAGTTAAACAAATATTTATTAGTCTAGTAAACTCTAAGCTGGCGCGTCCAAAGGTCGTATCATCATATAAACTAAGAGAATAAGACATACGCAACTGGTTCATCTCTATGCCACTGAGATAGCTTTATGCGCATCGCATATCAAATCGTACGTCGTGTTACTGTTGTAGAACTTTCCAAAATCGTCCTAAGTTGAAGACAGAATCAAAATTCGACTTAGGCAAAAATTTCATTTAAAGACATTTTTAATAGTCTGCAGAGGCACAGACCAGTCCATAAGGACCGTTTTGGGTTCTATAAGGCGTTGGAAATGACCAGGTGAAAATTCGAAGAAACACCGAATTTTCACTTAGGAAAAATGTTTTTGGTTCAGGATATGAGAGCAAAAGTATATAATGACAAAGATTTGTGAATAATATACTTTTTCGAAAGTACCACAAATTGGACTTAGAAAAATATACTTTTGAAAAGTGTGTCGAAGTTTGGCAAAAAAATCGAATTATCAAACGTACGCCAAGATTTCACTTGCAGATTAATTTTTCAAAACTACGTTGAAATTTGGTTTGAAAATTGATTTTTCAAAAGTGCGCCAAAATTGGGCTTAAAATAGATTTTTCAAAAGTACCACAAAGTCAGTTTAAAAAGTACCACGAAAATATACTTTGAAATATTTTTTATTTTTTTATTCTTCCACCAAAGACATTGACCTTTGAGGTACGGTCATTGAAAGCCCAGTTCTAAAGTATGATAAAAATCAATGCACATGCACAAGGCCGGTTTCTCGCATAGAAAGAGTTTGGATTGACTCAGCGGCTCGCAATTTGGTCGAGCGCGTTGAATGGTCCAGACAAAGCAATGGTAGGAAAGCCAATAGCAGGTCTTTCCAAATGACAAAGTTACAGAGGAAAACGCCTTGTGCATAAAAAAACAAAAATTCAATTTTGCCTAAAAGTCGCTCGAAGGTGGGTTGCTGCTATATCGATAATATTGAACAACTGCACATGAGCAAGTAAATCGTGGACTGATCGAACGCTATTAAACTTATGCAGTTGTAAGTCCTCACGAATGTGTTTGAGTACGTGAACCGCCACGATACAAGAACTTTAAAGCTAAGTAGTCTCTAGCGAAACTAAATTCATTTAGTAAAACTTTTTTAAGTTAAAATCAGTCAGTCGTAATTATGAATTACAAATAGTCTCAGACTTCTCTAAAAAGCTCGCATTTTGATTCTGAGAAGGTATGCATGAATCTTTTCTACCTAATCGATCGTTAGCGTAAGCGCTCTCGCTCGTATGGTCTGAAAGCCATTACCTTGATTGGGGAAGGCACGATTCTTATCTTGAGAATTTTGTATAACCATTTCTGTTAAATAAACGAATTCTTTGAACTATTGTTTCTTAATTGATCTTGAGGCCCTAGACCGGTCTATAATCCCTGGAACTTTCGCATCGAAAGCCGGATGTGTCGAGTTAACTCACATTAACACTCGACCTTCTGGTTGCCTTACGGAGGTTCGACATGGATTTTTTTTATGCGTTTTTTGAGAAATCTCTAAGGGGTAGAGTCCGTTATTAACAGATAAAAACGTGGATACCGCGTACAAAAATTAATCCCTCCGCAGAGAAATTCTTCGGTTGGGATTTTTTTATGCAAAAATTCAGGAAATTAAGAGGTACCTATACCCCTAACGAGGGAATTCAGGTCCAGAGAGAGCGTCATTACCGATCTGTGGTAGTGCAGCCTTGGTCCATTATCCGACTATCGAAGTGCATCTTATCTCGAACCCGCCTGGGAGGTAGAAGAACGGGGTAATACGCGACTGGCGCCCCCTGAGAATTAAATTGCCAACTCATACATACGCCACCTTGGAGTTTACCGGACTATATACAAGATGATCATTCAATTAAAACAAAAGAGCTAAGTTTCGCGTAAATACCTTTATAGCTTTAAAAAAAAGTAATATTAGCGATGAAATCAGGTAAATCTTCTTTAGTATTCCAAAAAATCAGATTGCATCAACTTTTAAAGTGTAACATAATATTTATTTTCAAAATAAAAGACCTTAAAGTTTGCGCTTCCTTCTTTTTGTAATATAATTTCGGATTAATGCATAATTTTGACATATCATCACTCTCTCATAGGGAGTTCATTATAAAGCATTTCGATTTACTCCATAAGTTATTAAAAAAATGATAAAGAAATATTAATCATTTAGTTGTGTAAAAGGCTAGGCACAAAAACTTACAAAGTACATGGACAACAATATTACAGTAATATTAAATACCCTCTATATCGGTTTCGCACTTTTTTCTATTTCTATTTTCTATTGCTTATTATAATTTTTGTTAAAAAATTGATCTTTAAATAGAGATTTAATACGAACGTCTACAGAATAATTTGAGTAATGATCCATCAAACAAGTAGATACAATTAAAGAAATCAAGTAATATAGACTATAAATAATTCAGCGTTACAAAATCACTGAAAAAATAATGCCTTTGTTCTACCTCTAGTAGTTTTTATACATGTTAATCAGACATGTAAGTACCATAATACAATTAGCTTACAAAATAAGTGCATGCAGAAACCATTCAAGGGGAAGACACATTGGCATTGACATTTACATAAGATTATCTTGATACAGAATAAAAACTGATACAGTCATGGTTCAAAACTTGACAGCGGATTATATGCGTCTTTTGTCGGAAACGATTTGATTGGTATCGGATTCTCATACCGTCTCGTCGTTCGAATATCAGGGCTATATTAAGATGTAATGACTTAAAATTAAATTATAATTTAAAGAATAAAAATGTAAAATTCTAGAATTTAAATGAAAATAATTTTTTGTTGTGACTATCAGTCAACTGAATAATAATAAGTAATTAGTCGTTGCAGTGTGTTCCAATTTAAAGTATTTTTTTTTATACGACTGCTTTGAAAAAACACACTGAACTTCCCTCGATTTTTTTTTGGTGCTAAAATTTTCGCAGAGCTGGTTTCCGGATCTTCTTTGGCTTTGGCTTGGTTGAGTGCTTGACATTGCAACCATCTTGTCGTGGTCTTCTCCTGAAGCGAAGCGAGCTCTGCAGGACTGAGCTACTCTAATTATACACGTTATACGCCTCCTGGTAACTTTCAAACCACGTAATACCAGAAGTTTTAGTAATAGATATTTGCTTGCAAGATTCTGTATCAGATTGTGCACCTAGGCAAGATACTGTCATTTCTAGATGGGTATTACATCAAAAACGATACTGCAACGTTTTCTTCTGTGAGATACCACAAATGACATCTCTTTATTTATTTAGTTACATTTCAACAAATTCTCTCAAAAAATTAGGTCCTGATATGGTACACGAGTTGCTATGGATCATAAAGGTACGGTCAGATACAGCTACTTTTGCTGCGCAGTTTTAGAGTTGCAGCTGCAAAAGTTTCGTATCGTGTTCACACTGATAAGTACTAAAAGTAGCATGCAGCGGGCAGTTTTTTCTACTGCAGCAACCCCGTCAAAACTTCAAGTCTGGAAAAAGGTTGCAGTGACGTTCACACAACACGCTGTTTTTCCATCGTGCAACCACGTGCTGTATGCTAGCTATTTTTCCTTGACATCTCGCCGTCTTCGCGTCGTAATATACGTAATAAAATCAGATTTGTGTACTGTAATGGATGACGAGACAGCCTGTCTATTAGCTGTACTATTAAAACGAAGAAGACGCCGACGCCAGACGAAAACAAGAATTTGGATGAAAGAATGGATAAGAAATAGATAAAAGTTAAAACTGGCGACAGCCCGCCAAATTAATTTCAATATATATTGAAACAATGTTTCTTAGCTCTAAATATTAATAGCCCAGTCATATAGGGATTCCATCTCGGAATTAAAGATAATAAGCTGTAAACTTGTATAAATCTTTGTTTTGGCATTTTATAACTTGGCTCAAAAGTCTCATAGAATCTCGTGTACGCGAGTCAAGATATTCAAGGTCAAAGGTCGCAAGAATCGGTTTTTTGTAAATATCTCATTTTCTATGCTCTAAATGATATTTTGATCTATTATAAAAGTTGTAGAGCATAAAATTTCCTATAAATTTTGTATCAAGTAATATTTTATACATGAGATAGAGCGCGAAGAGTGGGGTGGCGCTTAGCCGTATATATCATAACGCAAGGTCAACTCTGGAAAAGGCAATGTGAAGACACAAATATATTCCTGTGAAAGTTTCCACAAATATCCTCGTTCTAAACAACTCATTTTATTTTTGCACGCCTTCAGTGGCTGTGACACGACTTCTGCGCTTTTTAAAAAAGAAAAAAATCATTTCTTAAAACGTTAGAGAAACTTCATAATTTGGATCAATTCGCTCAAATATTTCAACAATTTCTGCCCACTAGAAATATTGTTTGAAAATGGAGTACGTATCTCATTAGCAATATATAATGCTCCAAAATCAGAACACAATATTGACAATTTTCGATATACGCAATTCATCAAATCAACAAGACTTAACAAACCGGTGCAGCTATCAACTCTTCCACCGTGCAGCAGCTCGACAGCATATCAATCGTGTCTACTACCAGATTCAATCTTGGTTAGGGAATGATTTTGATCCCCAGGAATGGGGCTGGGTACTGCAAAATAAAATCCTGGAACCACCAGCACCAGATGAACTGCTCAATACAATATTTTGCAACTGTAAGAATGGTTGTGGTTCGCGCTGCAGATGCAGAATATCGGGGTTGCAGTGCTCTTCAGCTTCTGGTTATTGTAATGGACAAGCATGCCTCAATGCTTCATTTTATCCAAATGATCTCGCTGAAGAAAGTAAATCCTGAAATCCTTGAAGCTTTAGAGTCAAATGTAACAGACAACGAGGATGATGATAATGAATTTTAATTTCAAGTTGAGCGACCGGAAGAAGAAGACGATGATAAAGAAGAAGAAAATTAAGTTGCATTTGCTGTTAATAACAAAATTAACAAAAAAATGTATCTATAAACATAATATCTTCTTCCTCAGACCGTTTACGCCCAGTATTGACCATAGGTTTCCCTTAACATTTTCCATCTGTTCCTATCCTGTGCGACTCTTATCCATGGTAGTCATGCCACTCTCTTGATGTCATCGTACCATCGAGTTGTTCCCCCCATGATCTCCACTGACGCATCCTATCGTTCCATCTGTTGTCCTTGATACGAGCTATGTGTCCGGCATAGTTCCATTTCAACTGTGTTATTCTTTTTGTTATGTCAGTTACTTTAGTTCTCTGCCTGATCCATTCGTTTCTTCTTTTTTGTCTTAATTAGATACCGATCATTGCCCTTTCCATAGCCCAGTGTGTCACTTCCAGTTTCGTTATTATTTGTTTTGTGAGGGTCCAGGATTAGAGCTCCATAGGTTATGACAGGGAGAATACACTGGTCAAATACTTTGAATCGCAAGTACTGAGGTATCTTTTTATTTTTCAAAATGAAAGCTAATTTTCCGAAGGCTACCCATCCCAATCGACGCCTTCTCTCTATTTGCATATTTTTATTTTGCTTTCCCGGGGATACATTTTGTCCCAAGTGTATACATTCTGTAACATAATATGTTAAATAGTAAATAATCAAAGTTTTTTCATACTTATAATATTTTTAATAAATAATTAACTTTATAAATCGTATTATTTATTGGATTCCACAGTTGACCTTGCGTTATGACATATACGGCTAAGCGCTCCCCACTCTTCGCGCTCTATCTCAAGAACGGTTGAATGTATAAAATATTGCTTGATACAAAATTTGTAGAGAATTTTATGCTCTACAACTTTTATAATAAATCAAAATGTCATTTAGAGCATAGAAAACGAGATATTTACAAAAAACGGATTCTTGCGACCTTTCACCTTGAATATCTTGACTCGCGTACACGAGATTCTATGAAACTTTTGAGCCAACTTATAAAATGCCAAAACGAAGATTTATAAATACAAGTTTACAGCTTATTATCTTTCATTCCGAGGTTTACCATTTTTTTTACCTTATATGACTAGATTATAAATACTTAAAGAGCTCTCCAAGATCACACATGTATTTTATTAAAGAATAGGTTTTAAAAAATTCACTACATACTGCAGCTTTAATCCTATATTTATTTTTTTTATAACTATAAACAAACAAGAATGATTCATTTAAAAATATTAATAGTGTTGTCAAGTCGCAACATATTCACAAATATATTATTTAAAATGGACACAAATGGACACCAACTCTAAAAATATTGCACTAGCTGCCGCTGCAAAAGTTTCAACCAAATAGTTATTTTTTGCAGCCACCACTACTCTTTAAAATTCAATTCACACGTGGCTACTTTTGAGGCTGCACATAACATATAAATATTGCACGCAACCGAACTGCACGCGCTACTTTAAGGTTGCACAGGTATTCACATGAAGGTTCACTTGAACTGCGCAGTTCTTTAGACTGCACCGCAGCAAAAGTAGCTGTGTCTGACCGTACCTTAAAGGTGCACACATCTCACAGCTCTTATTTGTGCATTTGTGCATTAAGCTGAAATTGGCTACGAAACAGAAATATCTTCTGACATTATATTGTTTTATCCATTTGCCTTGCTTGATGAAAAGCTCCTCGATGTTGCTAGATATATATTATAGATAATTTAAAATAGTCTTGATGTGTTCGCCCCTATGGTGATTCATTCCTTCTAAATATGAAGATTTACTACATTCCTAACTGAAGCGTGAAAATCCAAATTTCTAATTCCAGTTTCATAACATTGTTTGTTTATTTTCGGCTACGACTGATGAAACCATTTGAAGAGTGTATTGAGACTAGCGAGTATCGTAATGCGCTGTTCAACAATACATTTTAAAATTAATTAGAGAATCTGAGGTCTGCAAGGCAAATACCTGAAATTTTTCTTAGTTTCCTTTCTGTGCCTGTGGTTACATATCAGTTTTAAGATTTTATTGACTTTATTAAGTCATAAATCTTAGTATAATGAATTACTTGAGAATGCTTTATTTTTCACAGATTTGGGGCATACATGAAAATAGAAATCCGAACATAATGACCTTAGTACGAAAGAGTTTATTCATCAATAAACAGTTTATTGGTATCCTTTTAACAATATCCACTTGAAAAATTGATTAGTGATTAGTGACGAAATATGAAAATTGGGCACCATTCCTCTTCATAAACAGTACGCTTTCTTATATCCCCTTTAACTGATTTATCTGCCTATCTGGTAGTTATTTCGGTTGAGGTGATTAGCGATTGCCACAGGTAGTTGGTAATTTTGGCATCTTCTTAGCCAGATAGAGTCTAAGAGTCAAAGACCACTTTTATTTACCGGGAAATTCCAAATGTCTAATAGAATTTTATTGAAACTTTTACAAATGGGAAGTAGAAAAATTGCAGAAATCTGATGGTGGGAACTGAATTTTGATGTCATCAAAATGGCCACTACGCCTTGCTATTACCAGTATATTTTAGTTGTCGCAACTTTTGACTGATTTGAGCTGAAACTGACTTCTTTTTTTAATTATCAGGGAACTATAAGAAATATGTTGTTTCTTATAGTTTTCTGAGAATTAGTAAAAAAGGAAGTCCGTTCTAGCTCAAATCGGTGAGAAGTTACGGTGATATTGGTATTAGAAAGGCGTAGACGTGGATGACCATCTTCATAACTTCAAAATTCAGTTCCCCATCATCAGATTTCTTTAAGAATGCAATTTTCATACTTCGCACCTGCAAAGGTTCAAGAAAATTGTATTGCGCTTTTGGCACTTTTGTGATAAATAAAAGATGCCTAACTCTTTGACCAATAGTTAGGGAAAGAGCTAATTTAAAACTGAAACTGAAAGATATCGATGATTTTCGTTCTGCTAGAACCTACAAGTAAAATAATATCGAGCTCTTGCGAAAACAAACTACTCTTCGCAATTACCAATAAAATGTATCAGCAGTTTAACGAATTCAACAAGGTAATCTTTAGCTATGAAGGCCATTCACCCGTATGTGCATAACAACTCATTTACTAAAATTTTAGCAGTTGTTTATGTCTAGCAAATCCAGAAGCTTGAATAGTTCTGTTTATTTCAGCCATTATCTTTGCGAGCGTTATAAGTGAAGCACGAAGTTCCTGTTGTCCTTACTCTGTATGCGGATAAATTTATTTAAAAGACTGCCTGTTATTTTAATTATTACATTCTTAAATCGCACGATGAACAAGTGCTATGTAAAGAATGGTCCAATTTTAACGTAGCAACTCATTTCGGAAAACTCATGGCACAAATTTCCCTGCAGTTACATTTTTTTTTTCAAACCTATCAACTCCTTAGTTGCATTTACTTTTTGATCGACAATTTACAGGTATAGCTTGCTATTATTTCAAGAGTAGAGAGGCATTCCTGACTCTGAGATTGATGATGCTGTGTGTTTTTAGGAAATATCCATGGACTCCATTTATATTGTAACTGCATGGTGTTCTCATAATTATTATTTTTATTGATGCCGATATGGTGCAGACTTTTTGGCGGACATTGTATAAGTGTCCGCCAAAAAGTCTGCACCATATGGAAAACTCTGTTGTTACTGACTTCTGAAAAATTTTATTTTTGATAAAAATTAGTGCATGTTCTCAAACGAAAAAGAGGCTACACAAATATCTGTTAATCCTGGAGCTTAGGTCGGAAAATTAATGTTTTTTTTAAATTGTCTCAAGAGTAAATTACCTTTATTTTTTCACAATAATCGAAAAATGTTATTTAAAGAAGTTGCTTATAATGCAAAGTTATGTTCAGATGTCCAAATATGGTTGCTCTATTTTAAAAATTAATATTTTTCACTTTTTCGCGCATAATTCCTGAACTATATTTTTAAATATTTTTCTGTTATTGACAATTCTCTTTATTTAATATTTTCAGCCTAAGTAATGGATTAAAATCCACTTTAAAGAACTTTTAGCAGTACCAAATAAATATGTCGGGAAAAAATGCTGAATTTCTTGGTGCATAGTTGTTTTTCTAGTGTTAACTTTTCGAAATTTTTTTATACAAATCGTCAAATGAAACTCCTTTTAAGCGATTTGTTTTAAACCATTTCGAAAAAGCTAACTGGAAAAAAAAAAGAGAACAACTATGCACCAAGAAATTCAGCATTTTTATATATTTATTTGGTCAAAATAGTACTGATAAAAATTCTTCAAAGTGGATTTTATTCCATTACTTAAGCTGAAACTATTAAATGGAGAGAATTATTGATAACAGAAAAATATTTAAAAATATAAGAAATTCAGGAATTATGCTTAAAAAAATTGGAACATTTTTATTTTTAAAATAGAACAACCAAATTTGATGTCTGGATATTACTTCGCATTATAAGCAACTTCTTTTAAATAACATTTTTCGATATCTTCAAAAATAAAGATAGTTTACTCTAGCGAACATTTCAAAAAAATTAATTGTCCCACCCATACGAGTGACACTAGAAGGCTTAAACATTTGAAAGCGTATTATTTACTTCAACTTATTAGGATGCTTGAGGAATTACTATGTGAAGTTTTACTACCGAACAGCCAACCAAAAGTATCAAATTTTATTCCATTAGCGAGTTTCTATGATCAGGAAAATTACTTTCAGCATGCTTATTTAGGTTTCTGAATTTCTTTTATCTGTGTATTCATTATTACTATTTCAGTTGCAATCCTAAAACTCACGCCAATGTAAACCTTTTATCTGCTAGTCCATAAACTTTTTCTTATTTTAGCAACGACTGCAATATTATAGGTTCTTATATTAAAATTTCGTTCATTGAAAAATAGGTATATACACAATATACAGACATATTTGCTACCTATCGCACGAGCTACGTTCTGCATTATTAATGATCATTGACTTTTAACTCTCTCTCACCCAGAAACAGACTATAGTCCTCAAACTACTGTACTCTGACTAATTATTAAATTTATTTCTCACCGCTGTATCTTTACTGTACTTATGTACTTATAAATTAATATAAAGTGTGATTATCGGGGGATTCGGTGTTTCTGAAGGTATTTCCGAACAAGTCGAACGCTACCTTTAAGTCTCCGTACCAGGCTTAAGTGTGGAGTCTCTCACGACCTATCCCTGTGTCCGTAATTGGCGACGGGGAGTGGGCGCGAGCAACTTAGATCCTTTGGGAATGACTTCAATCTCCCTTTTTGCGTAATTATTTATTATATATATTTGATGAAATCTAGATCTTATTGTTTTTTGTATACCTACATAGAGCGCCCCTTAAAATTAATAAAAATTCACCCTATTGTGAACATTATTAGAGACACACCGTCAAAAATAACAGGTACAATTTACTTCGAAGCATTTAATTCATAATACATATTTAGTAACTTCAAATAGTCAGTTTTTTTTTTGTTGCCTTTGGATGTCTCATTCAGCTACAATCAGGGCCGACCCGTCCATATAGGCAAACAAGGCGACGGCCTAGGGCGCTCGAATTTGGGGGGCGCCATGACGAGACGAGCGACAGCGACACGACCATGTGGGGCGGTCAGCTCGCGTGCTGTCTAGTATTCCGTACTGCTGTATAGTGTAGCGGCATAGTAATAGAATAGATAGAACTATTTATTCTCCATTTAAGATTCAAATAATGTATATATGACAAGTCAAAAATATAGCACACAAATAAATCACAGTGACGTAATCAGGGGCGGCTCAAGGTAAATTTTCCACCCGGGCGGGAGCACTTTTTGGCGCCCTTTCCTGAGGTCATCACGGACGTACTTCATACTAAAGTACAAACTTTTATCGCCTCATGAGGACGGGGAGCAGGGGTGCAAATAGAAATCCAAAAAAAAAAAAATTCACCTCATACAGCAAAGTCCTATTAGAAATCTAAAAAAAATTTTTTTCCGCCTCATGGAGGGGGTGCAAATAAAAATCCAAAAAAAAAAATTTCCACCTCATGCACGAAATACAAAGAGAAATCCAAACAAATTTTTTTTTTCACCTCATGGAGAAGTACTATTAGAAATCTGAAAAAAAATTTTTGCCCTCTGACGCCCCCTCCTTTGCCCTCAATTTGGCGCCCCTCCGAGCCGACGCCCCGCGCAGCCGCCCGGGTTGCCCGGCCCTTAAGCTGCCCCTGAACGTAATGCAGAAACATATATAAAACATTATATTACAATATGTCTCACTTTTCATGACTCCCATATCAGAGCTCAATTATTAACAATGCGATTCTTTTAAAACTTGGGTGGAAGGTACTTACCCATCAGCAGATTGTGTTTTTAAAAATCGACCAGTGGCGTTCGTCGTTTTGACGAAAATATATCTAATTTTGCAAAAAAAGATATTAGGCATTTTTTTATTGAAAAATTAATGCAAAATGTTATTGAACAGCATGCGTTAAAGCCCCTATATTTAACAACATTTTGATTTATGATTTTCGAATTATGGCCCCTTACAATTACATCTTTCAGATCAGATATTGAATGGTTAATAACTTGGAAAACAAATTGTTTTTCGGAAATAGTCATTATTCGATACTTTCAAATTTCATAGACCAAGGATTTTTACTGGAAAATTACCAAAAATTTTAAACCAAGCAGCCCTGTAAATTATTTAGGCATTAAGGATTGCCGACTTTGAAAGTGTCAATGCCAATTTGTGGTAGAAAAAGTGATTTTAAATAGAAAATGAAGAAAGACTTTTTTAAGGTATTAAGTATTTAATGTCTGAAAAAATGTAATATGACCATAAAACAAAATGTCGCTAAACTTTGGATATATGAATTCTAAAGTATGCCGATTAAAAATATGTGTGAAGTTGGAAGAATCTCTGACTCGCGGAGACTAATTATATTGATGGAACTGAGTTATGCAGCGAATTGCAAGCTATTGCAACAAGAGTACCAAAGAACACTACACCAAAGGAAGTTTTAAATTACATTTGTGAAAATAAACTATTATATAACTAATATAACTAACTAATTATAGTAGATAGCGTACCTATTTTAACAACTGCGCTAAGGGTGTTGCTGACACTTTCTGTGTCTGTGGCCAGTGGTGAGCGCAGTTTTTCCAAATTAAAACTAATTAAAACTTACCTGCGTTCTACAGTGACTCAGGAAAGACTTGTGGGATTGTCAACATTATCAATTGAACAAGAAATAGCTCAAATAATTGATTTAAAGGAAATTGTTTCCACTTTTGCTAAACTCAAGGCAAGGAAAATGAAAATTATGTAATTGTAGACTTAATTAGTGTTCTATAACATAATTTTAATTTTTCAGTCTATAATTACAGCAAAAGAAAGTGGAAACAATCTCCTTTAAGCAAATTTTTTATCTGCGCCTTTATTGAGTGAATCAAGTATTATTTCATTAAAAATTACATTATTGTTTTATATTGGTGTTTTATTTTGTGGCCATTTTTTTGTTTAAAGGGGCGTCATTCAAGTCGTTTGCCTAGGGCGCCGAGTTTGGTCAGGCCGGCGCTGGCCACAATGTCTTTTATAATAATAAATACAATATTATAGAATCTATAACCGCTAACCTAACTAAATATTAATCTAACCTACGAATCAAAATCTAACCTAACACGAAGAAGTCAGTTTTAAAAACATTTCGTCGCAAGCACTGTGTTGTTATAAATACATATGTAAAAATACTCTATACAAGGAGAGTTAATATATTGATTTTTGTTACCTTCCCCCTTAGTACAGTAATTAGAAGTTTTAATTTCGGAATAATGTCATATGAATTAGATTTTGTTTTTCTCTTGATAAGAGTTTCTACAGTATATGGAGGCTTGTTTATTTATAAGGGGTGGATGCTACCCCAAAAACCAAACTTGTATATTCGAGTTTTGAATGCACGAAGTTGTCAAAAATGGTCCCAAGATCTTTTACTGAGGTGGGCGACTTAAAGCTGTGCTGTTCAGTTTATAGTTGAACTCGGTTGTGATAAACGGTATGACATTACACTTTTCTAGACATTAGCTTCTCTAGTATATTCTAAATACCAATTTTACGGACTCTTACTTGCTTGATTTACCTATTTACCCCCATTTACCCCAATTTATCCTCCAACCCTTCAACGGAATAAGATGAAAATATAATCTAGTTTCATGTCTCGTTAAAATACATACGTGTACCTTTCAAGTCAATATATTAAACAGTTACAGAGTAATTGTGCGTACAAAAAAAGTTACAGACAGACCAGACTGACAGACAGAAATTTTTTTTCGCTCAAACTTAGAATCTCGACGTTTCATGACATTCTAAGCCTATTTGAACAATAAAAATTTTCAAAAAGTTTTTTGTCGTTCAAATTGGGGGAATGCCATGTTCGTCTTACACCCGGTATAAATATATAATAATTCCCTAGCACACGAAATACGTTTTGCATTATTAACGGGCATTTATTTTCTAACTTTCTCTTTTTCTCTCGATAAGAAACAAACTATAATAGTCCTTAAACTGCTCTACACCGATTATTTATTAAATTTATATCTCGCCGTTACACGTTTACTATTGTTCTTTACTTATGAATTGATGTAAAGTATGACTATCGGGAGATTCGGGGTTCCTGAGGATGTAGCCCAAACCTCTAAGTCGGACGCTACCTTAAGTCGCCGTGCCAGACTTTGGTGTGGTGTCACTCTCGCCCTACCCATGTGTGGTTGCCGCAAGGAGCGGACGGGAGAAACATAGAACCTCTGGGAACGACTTCAATCTCTTTTTGCGAAATTATTTATTGAGTTTATTGAGCAAGATCTTATCTTTTTGTACGCTTTCATAAAATACCCTTTAAAACAGATTTCATAGGTGATTGTTTTTATTACGAGAATTTTCAAGAACACACATACAAAACCAAAAGTGACCACCCCGCAGATTGCTTTATCCAATTTTTGTTACCTTCCCCCTTAGCACAGTAATTAGAGCTTTTAATTTCGGAATAATATCATATGATTTAGGTTAGGTTTTTTCTTGATAAGAGTTTCTACATTATGCGGGTGCTTGCAAGGTGAATGCCACCCCTTTTCAGGGGATGGTACCTAAAAAAAAAAAAACGTTAGAGCTGAGAAATAAACACATTTTGAGAATAAAAGGTTATCTGCAACTTTTCATATAAATTGAGACTCTAAGTTATAACGACTTGAAAATAGCGATTTTAGCTTGAAAAGTGAGGTAAGTATTTCAAAACAGTTTTCGTCAAATAACTCGAAAAGTATTCCATTTATCGAAAAAATGTTACGAGACAAATAAGAAAACTACTAAACTAAGGATGAATTTCATTTTCATTCTGATTTCTGTAGAATTAATGGTTTCGGAGAACTGGTATAAAGATGGCATCCGAAGGTCTATAAGACGAAATATTTAGTTTGAATGTTAAATATCTTGGAATGGCAGTTATATAAAGAATACTAACAACTAAAATAAGAGATTATTAAATAAGCTTTCAAATGACTTTTTGACTGATTCTGTAGCATAAAAACAAAGAAATTATAATAAAAACAATGCGCGTCTTCAAGATTTGTCCGTCTTCAGGTTTTTTTTAATAAAAACGCCGCCATTTTGTTACTGTAAGTAGTCAGTTATTAAAAAAAAAAATATAATCCCCAAATACTGTTCTCGTCCGTTTGCAGCACTTACTTTGAAGAAAGTTGCACTATAAACAACTATAAAGAAATTTTCGAAAAAACGGACAATTTTGTTTCTCCTTTATGAACATCTCAATTAATATTATTTTCAGCGAAAAAACGGTGGGGATCAAATATAAAGCGCATAGACTGATAATTAATTTATTTTCTAACATGCTTTTATTAACCTGAAGTGTAACATTGTAAGCAAATCTTACAACATACTTTTCACGTACTTCTAATTGCCGTATCAATTTGAAACGTTGTAAACTTATGTAATTCTGGTGACATTACAATAATATGGTATCACTGACCTTGTGTGATGACGGGGGTGGGAGGTAGTGATAGGGACTCCTCGTGGGGGTATCACCGGCGACTCCGCCATAAAATCGAATTTTCCGCGTCAGGGAGAGAAAATAAATTATAGTTAAAAAGAAAATTAAAAAAACACGCTTTTATGAGTAACGCACTAAAAAGTTTTAAATAATTATTAGGTAATTAAATTTAAAAGCGTGGGACGCCCTATAGGCAGGGGGATAAATACAATACATTTTATTCATTATGCCTACACTGCTTTCAATATTGGCTATATGTGTTTCATAATATGGACTCCAAACCAAACCAAACTTGCATATTCGAGTTTTAAATGCACGAAATTGTCAAAAATGGTACCAAGATTTTTTACTGAGGTGAGCGAGTTAAGGCTGTATTGTTCAGTTTATAGTTGAACTCGGTTGTTAGTTTTCATCTGATAAACGATATGACATTACATTTTCCTAGACATGCTTCTCTTGTATATACTAAATACCAATTTTACCGACTCCTTGATTTACCTATTTACCCCAATTTACTCCCCAACCCTTCAACGGAATAAGATCTCGTTAAAATACATATGTGTACCAAATTTCAAGTCAATATCTTAAACGGTTCCAGAGTAATTGTGTGCACAAAAAAGTTACAGACAGACCGACAGATATAATTTAATTTTTTTTTCACTCAAACTTAAAATCTCGACGTTTCATGACATTCTGAGTCTATTTGAACAATAAAAATTAAAAAAATTTTTTTTTGTTCAAATATTCGTGTTACACTGGTATAAATATATAATAATTCCCTAGCACACGAAATACGTTTTGCATTATTAACGGGCATTAATTTTCTAACTCTCTTTCTCTTTCTCTCGATAAGAAACAAACTATAGTCCTTAAACTACTCTACACCGATTATTTATTAAATTTATATCTCGCCGTTACACGTTTACTATTGTTCTGTACTTATAAATTGATGTAAAGTCTGATTATCGGGAGATTCGGTGTTCCTGAGGATGTAGCCCAAACCTCTAAGTCGGACGCTACCTAAAGTCGCCGTGCCGGACTTTGGTGTGGTGTCACTCTCGCCCTGCCCATGTGTGGTTGCCGCAAGGAGCGGCCGGGAGAAACATAGAACCTCTGGGAACGACTTCAATCTCCTTTTTGCGAAATTATGTATTGAGTTTATTGAGCAAGATCTTATCTTTTTGTACGCTTACATAAAATACCCTTTAAAACAGATTTCACAGGTGATTGTTTTTATTACGAGAATTTTCAAGAACACGCACACAAAACCAAAAGTGACCACCCCGCATATTGCTTTATCCAAGTGCTATGTGTATAACATTAGTTCATTGCTCAAATTATTATTAATTTTTAAATTTGCAGTAAATTTTTTGTTATAAATAATTTGTATTACTAACATTGGAGACTGAGACCTAGGAATGTGCCGTTTATTATTTTTTTATTTGCGCTGAAGTAGAGGAAACCTTGTAGATCTTGTAGAGTAGATTATCTGAAACTTGTAATGGACAAATACATGTTTATCTGTGGTACAGGAATTTTTTATTTGGAAAAATATTCCGAAATTGACTGTTTAGAAGATTCGTGTTTTTTTAAATATCTTGAAATTTAATTGAGCTATCGATCTGATTCCTTTTTAAATTCAAGTACACAAACACGCTTCCAATGGTCTTTATGTTTCTATTGTTTATTATTTTCTTTAAATAACAATGAACTTATTACTTTCCTAAGAATGTACTCATATTTTGACTAAACGACAAATTTTTTATTTTTGCAAATTTTCATATACAGTATCGGAAGATTTTGGATTTGGGTGGCACGCATACTTTCAACGGCTTGACAGACCGCCTACAATAAAGGCGTGTACCAGTGCTCTAGTAGAGGGAGCAAATAATGACGCGCGATCAGGAAAACACGTACATCATTGCTATTAAAAATTTCAGTACCATTTATTGTAGTTGGCTCTGTTCAGTATAGGTAATATTATTACGTGCTTTAATAACTAAAATAATTTAACTCGTTATACTTTCAAAACTAGTCAAATTATTCTTTACATTTCCCACAGACAGAGCTGCCCACGTACATGTGGTGGGGAAAGCAGGTGGCACGAGTAGGATGTGTTATACGATAAAAAAGAATAGCCTAGTTGCTTCGTTCTCGCTTGCTCTCATTGCCGACCCAAATGAAACATTTTCTGACACTGTACATGCAGCGAACCAATTGAAGCCAAGATGCAGAAGTTTTTGAAAAAAAAAATATATAGTTTTCTGTTTATGAATATTTTTGTGGTGCACTAGCATATAGATGCTACCGAGAGATCGAGGAAGACTGAACGTGACGTCACACGGAAAAATCACTAAAATTATCAAAATTGATTTCTATTCTACATACATTAATTTCCTATGCTAGAAGAGTAACGGCTGGTTCTCTAGTCACTGTTACCAATCTGATGTCTGTCATTTTCGTAAATGTTATTATTATTGGCTTGTGTTTGATTTATCATTTATCTCCTTTTCTGACTAATAAATCAGTGTTTTTCAACGCAATCAGTTCACTGTCACTTGTGTGGCAAGTTAATAAAGAAACTCGCATTTTGTGTAAATACTGTATTGACTATATTCGAGGTTACTGTCGCCAACCTGAAAATGTATAAAGTACCAGAAAATAGCACATATGTATGCAGCATGTAGGCGGCACAAGAACAATCTTTAGTGATCGGCACGTTCAGTCTTTCTCGATCTCCCTGTATACACCCGCCAGGCGCGTGACTGTCCATACGAGCGCTAAATACGATATGGTTGTAGTGTCGTAATAATATATAATGTGAATTCGTGAACATCGTGGATGGTGTAGTGAAGAATAATAATTTTTTATGACACCAAATTGCTCATTATTTTACTATCTTTAAAAAATTGTTCTTAAAATTTGCCGAACATCTCGCACAGTTAAAAGTTAGAGCTGGAAAGTTGCTTATTACACCTGAAAATCGTTAGGAAACCTGTTTTTCAATCACATAGTTTACTTGAAATTTGAATTTTCTTTTCCAGTAACTTACATTGCATGGAAAATTGCTATACAAACATTAACATTAAAAATACTATAAAAAAATCTTAAGAATAAAACATATTTTATTTCCCATTGAAGTTGCACTTTTAACAGTGATGCGAACTTTTAAAAAATTTACAATATTTTTGCGCCTCAATAATGATTGGAAACACATAAACAGAAAAATAATTTGAATACACCACTTAATAGGAAATTTCCGGAAATTTCATAAGTTTCAATTTCAGTTCTACGAAATTGTATGATACAATGCACTGTTTTTAAATTTTTAAATAACTAAATAAATGTACGTTCTTTCTAGAGCATTTTTGAAATAAGGCATTTTTCAAAGTAAACATTTTTTATTAAAACCGAGATATAATAAATATCATAATATACTATAATATAATATAATAAAAAAATTGAATAATTTGAACATGAAGGTACTATGGTGTATTTAAATAATTTTCATAAAAATCCTTAATTGTTAAAGTGGTCATAAAAACGATGTATTAAAGATAAATTATCTTTTCGGGCGGCATTTTGAAGCTAATAAATAGTATGTATTTTAACATTCGATTGGCAAAAAATGTCGATATCTCATTATTTAAATAATATTACGGTCAAAATACATCCAAAAATGACAAAAAAATGCTTTAAGCTGTTTTAGATAAAAAATGGCCATTTTTTAATTTATTTTTATTTACCTTCAACAATATCTTCTAATGCAAAGTAAAAAAAAGTATGTATTATTTTATTGCAAAGACTACTCTGCATATTTAATATTTGCCGATTTTTACGCACCCGACTTTTTTTTATAAATAATTCACTTTAAGAGTTATAAAAAGTATTTTTAAAAAAATATAGAGAATGATTGAGTAAATAAAATTATATAAAAAAATATTTTTAAGAAACAGATTTTATTTGAAAAAACTACTAAAAAGTAAAAATAATTTTTTTAAAATTCATACACCTGGAAACCAAAAGCTTTGGGGGCGGTCATATAGCGCTATTGCATAGTTAATTTGTTCAATTGAACGCCCCCAAAGCTTTTGGTTTCCAAGTGTATGAATTTTAAAAAAATTATTTTTACTTTTTAGTAGTTTTTTCAAATAAAATCTTTTTCTTAAAAATATTTTTTTTATATAATTTTATTTTTTACTTTTTAGTCTACTCATTTTACAGACAATCCCTTTCATTTGCCACCGCCATCCACCCCTTCCCTCTCCCGTCTTCTCACCTATCTAACACTACTTCCCACTTCTTTCCACCCCTTTACTACCTCTTCCCACCCCTTCCCCCGCCTTTTCCCATCTCTCCCCACCTCTTTCCACCCCATCCCCACCTCTACCCACCTTCTCACCTCTTCCCACCCCTTCCCACTCCTTCTTCCACCCCTTTTCCACCTCTTACCAACCACCCACCCTTTCCCGTTTCTTCCCACCTCTTCCTCACCTCTTCCCCACCTCTTCCACGTCCGCCATATTGAATTTAGAATGGCATCACATACTTTATCGTATTTTACTCGTCAAACCCCTTCATTTGATACCCATATCAAGGGGGTTGTGACTAAAAAGCCGATCCGCCATCTTGGGACATCCGCCATATTGGATTTAGAATGACGTCACATTGTTTATCATATTTTACTCGTCAAACCCTTTCATTCGATACCCATATCAAGGGGGTTGTGACTAAGAAGCCGATCCGCCATCTTGGGACGTCCGCCATATTGGATTTAGAATGACGTCACATTGTTTATCGTATTTTACTCGTCAAATCTCGAGGGGGTTGTGACTAAAAATCCGATCCGACATCTTGGGACGTCCGCCATATTGAATTTAGAATGACGTCACATTGTTTATCGTATTTTACTCGTCAAACCCCATATCAAGGGTGTTGTGACTAAAAAGCCGATCCGCCATCTTGGGACGTCCGCCATATTGGATTTAGACCGATAATGGCTATACTATGTTGCATTGTCACCCGACTTATACACGTGTGCCAAATTTCAAAGCTGTAGCATAATTAGAACTAATGAAATTCAGCTTGCAAGATTTAACCTAAACTAACAAACACACATACAAACACACAAACAAACATTGCAAGTTAAATAAAAGCTTTTAATAAAAAGCGGCAACTTTTGAACTGTAGGGGTTTTAGTGTTTTGATTTCCAACATTAAAGAATATTAAAATATCGCTTTACTATAACTTCACTAACACTTCACTATAATAGTATACCTACTATGTAAAAATGAAAATCTCAAAAATCTTGAGTTATCTAAATACAAGGTTCAAATGAAAAAATACTTATAGAAAAAGCCTTTCATAACGTTTTCAGCTTTACAATTGTAATTTTCTAGTAGATATTGTGTGTAAGATTTTTATACATTTGATTGTGAATTAATTTTTTCTTATTATGACAATTTAGATAGTAATATATTTATGTTTGTATGTTAATTCTTAATATAATACTATATTATACATTTAGAATGATTGTGTTTACTATATTGGTGATCTACGTTGTATTTTGATTAATTTCTTGTCCTTTACTATATATGTAACTGTATTTATAACTGACCTGCCATATGTACACGAATTGTATTCTACATGGTGAATAAATATGTGTATTTCTATTTCTAATATTGGTGCTTGACTGACCGGTTCCCAAACAAAACTATGTGATGAAATGAGGATGATGAAGCATTTTTTTAATTGTCGTTAAAATTTAAAAATTTATTAAATAATAAATATGTATGCTAACATGACCTTTGATTAAAATTGATACTTTTTACTTCTTTCCAGTAAATTTTTGCCTATACAAGTCGTAATATTTTATCATGCAGTGCCTGCCAGGTGTATGCCATATACTACAGCGTCACAAAAATATTCACGAATAAAAAACTATAAGTCTTGGATGGAAATTTTTTTTTCAAAAACTTCTCCTGTATCTTGGCTTCATTTGCTTCGCTGCATGTATATGAAAATTTGCAAAAATAAAAAAGTTCGTCAAAATATGAATATGAATACATTCTTATCGAAGTAATGAGTTCATTGTTATTTAAAGAAAATAATAAACAATAATCGATAGAAACAAAAGAAACCATTGGAAGCGCTTGTTTGTGTATTTGAATTAAAAAAAGAATCAGATCGATAACTCGATTAGATTTGAAGATGGCGGTGTAAATGTTAAAAAACACGATTTTTATAATCAATCAATTTCTCAAGTTTTTTCGAAATAAAAAATATTTGTACCACAAAAAAATATCGTAAATAGCCATTTCTTATGTAGAATTGTTCACTTTATGAAAACTAGAAGGTCTGATTTGGTTCTACGCTTTTTTTTTTCGAAAACGAAGAGACTTTTATGCTTTATTTCGCTCCACTATATGATAAGAAAAAGCTTAATGCAATACATTCAGCAAACTAATATTAATATTATTATAACATATAAAATATAAATTGTTATGTAAAACAAATTAAAACATGAATGCATGGCCTACATTGGTTGGTACATTAAATATATGATTATGGTGCTGCCATTATATTATTAACATCGCACTTCGTTGTCAAAGCAAGTGCAAGTTTCTATTCAATGTCTACTTTACACCATTCTCTGCGTCGTTTAATCCGCGAAGGCGTCCCTATTTTACACGTGATTTTCTAGAAAACTGCTAATCCTAGAAAGTGAAATTTCCAATAAAAAAGTTTCCTCCATCCTTTATCATTATTTCTCTTCAGTATGCTCAGTATTTCTAAAGATGAAAAAGGTTCCCGTCTGCTATACTTACTCTTGCAAATTCTCGCATTTTATCGAAATTACCTTAGAAACAAATTAGTATTTTCTACACTTAAATTAAATATTAGTTAAGTAAAATTATTTGACCTTTATGGTGAGAATGAGAGGAAAGGTCTGCAAAAGCTCTAGAGGTGTTAAATCGTTATTTATAATAATTAAATTACGATCATTAGTTAATTCAAGCAGATTCTATTCTGCTAATGGACGAAACGATTTAAAAAAACGCAAGTAATACAATTTTAAAAAAGAAAATAAAAAACCAGACTGCGAAAAGAAGTACTCAAATTAAAAGGAACTAAACATAAATACCACCAATATAAAAATTTGATGTTCACAACAGCAGTCGGAAGGCATATAAGCATTCTTTAGAGTAGTACGGAAATTACAGTATTTGCGACAGTTTCATTGGTCACATCAGGGTTACGCCTAGGTATTATACGAGAGATGTAGGAGAGAGTTGGGACAATTTTCATAAATTAATTTTAAAAATTTTTATTTTTGAAAATTTAAAAAAATTAAAAATACAGTAATACCTTCATATATTGGACCACTTCTTGCAGATATTAGTTAAATTTACTGGGCAGTATGGAAAAATATTTTCTAGTGCCATGTATTTGTCCCAAATCTCCCTCCTACGAGGGAGAATTGGGACTAGCGATGCGGAGATTTGGGACAGGCAATTAAATCTTCACAAAGATGTGGAAAAATATTTAATTAATGCAAAAAATAACAAACAACGAGAAAGAAAATTTATTACGTGGAAATTCGACCATATTTTTAGTACGTATTGTAGCTTTCTCAAGCCGCCATAATTTTTGCATTCTGCAACGGCTCTTTGAATTATATGGATTGGAACGACACGTTGATTGATTTGATTGATCCATTGATTTACCAGCGTGTGGTAGGCATTGCTGCCACTCACACGGTTATACAGCTAGGCCTGCTACGCCCACGCTGGGTTGGACTAAGGTCATGCTTGTTGCCAGCAGTGAAAACCACATGGCGCATGGTAAAGGAATGTGGGATGGGAGGTGTAGGTATTTGTGAGATGCTTGCCGCATTGTGTTGTGAGGGAGCGTTTAAGCTTAAGTTGTGTTTTTGGTTCTGGACTTCTGCCTCTTCTGAGTCTTCTTGTGAAATATGTGCCGCGTAATGTCGTAATATGGAGTGTTTATGCTCCTCTTTTTATGTTTCTGCTTCCACGAATCTTCTTTCTCTGAGTCTTCTGATTCCTCGGTTTCCGATTGTGGTAGAGCATATATCGTTGCGATTTCTTTGTGGTGTTCATTCTTTGATCCTGATCCTCTCAGTTGTTCTCCGCTGCAGCATGGTCTCCCTATTTTTAGTTTGTTGATGTTCGGTGCTAGCGCTTTCTTCATAGGCGAGGAAATATAGCAGTCAACCTTCAATTTTTTGGGCAGTAAGTCGGATTGAGATGGGGTTTTTTGCATTCGCTTCGTTAACTCGTCTAGAAACTTTGTGCCATATTTTGGTCTTGTACTTTTTTGAAATTACATTGCTGCATCGAAAAGTGCATTCTTATAAGTGCATATTTTCAAGTGATGAAGAAAAAATTCATATCTTCCAGAAAAAACTCCCGAATCATACGAATTTCAGCACCCGGGGTTTTTTTGAGTTGCTGGACCTGAATGTGATGTCCAAATGAGCCCTCTGTGCACCTGGAGGTCAAGGCGGCACCAGGAACGTCATCACCTGGAGTTCCCTGTAAACTCGATCGAAACTCGTTACCTGGGGGTTTTTCGGGTCGATGGTCCCGAATCTGACATCGGCAACCTCCTCCGGAAGACCTGGTGCGTGCGACCTGGCTAATAACGTCATCTTCTGGAGTTTTACTGAAATTACTTATCACATCGATAGAAACTCGTTACCCGGGGGTTTTTCAGGTCGCTCGTCCCGAATCTGACATCGGCAACCTCCTTCGGAGGACCTGGTGCGCGCGACCTGGCTAATAACGTCATATTCTGGAGTTTTACCGAAATTACTTATCGAATCGATAGAAACTCGTTACCCGGAGTTTTTCGGGTTGCTCGTCCCGAATCTGACATCGGCAACCTCTTAACTTTTATGTCCTCTCTTTTTCAATGAACTTAATCACCAGAGTTGAAATAGTTGATTCAATTGAAACTATTCGAGGGATAAATGAAAGGTAAAATATATGCAGGCACAATTTCAAAAATATCTGAACTTTATATTTTTTTTACAAATACATTAAGTTATCAAAAAAAACTTTTCTTAATTTTACAGTTTATTCTAAATATCGTCCGCCTCATCAACTGATACGTTAGTACTTTCTTCATCGAGAGTGTCATTTTCGGCGGCAATTAATTGTTCTGTGGAATATTTCTCGACGTTGGTGCAATTTGAGCCGGCACAATTTTTGCAAGCGATATTGCAAATCAGTCCGTTCTTCCTACACCCACAGTAATAAAAGCAGTCGGTTTTACATCCACAGAATATCAACTTCATTATATTCGGTGGGCCAGGTGGTTGTGTCATCCTTATGGGGATCAGCTTATCGTTATCATTTTTCCAACCACAATCTGATGGATTTAGGTGATGCTCTTCTCCAAACAACCAATTTTGTACTTGTAAATAAACCCGTTTAAGATGTTGAGTGAGGGCATCTACCGTAGAAATGATTTTTCCGATATCCATCTTTTTCTTGCTGGCAACTGCCATTAAGTACATTCTGTACCTGAACATTTCTACTACCTGAATTCCACTGAGCTTAAATTGGTCGGAGACATTTGGTTTTCTGAATGTAAGCAGTGCATTGTACTTGTTCTACCATAATAATATACTAACAAGCATTCATTAAAGTAATGTTAGAAAGTTTGACGACAAAATTTCAGTAAAACTCCAGGAGATGACGTTCTTAGCCAGGTCGCGCATACCAAGTCCTCCGGAGGAGGTTGCCGATGTCAGATTCGGGACGAGCGACCCGAAAAACTCCCGGGTAACGAGTTTCGATCGATTTGATAAGTGATTTCAGTAAAACTTCAGGAGATGACATTATTAACCAGGTCATGCGCACCAGAACCTCCAGAGGAGGTTGCCGATATCAAATTCGGGACGAGCGACCCGAAAAACCCCCGGGTAACGAGTTTAGATCGATTTGATAAGTAATTTCAGTAAAACTCCAGGAGATGACGTTATTAGCCAGGTCGCGTGCACCAGGTCCTCCGGAGGAGGTTGCCGATGTCAGATTCGGGACGAGCGACCCGAGAAGAGTCCAGGCAACGAATTTCGATCGATTTTCCATGAGTTTACAGGGAACTCCAGACGATGACGTTCCTGGTGCTGTCCTGACCTACAGGTGCACAGGGGGCTCATTTGGACATCACATTTAGGTCCAGCGACTCAGAAAACCCCAGAGTACTGAAATTCGTATAATTCGGGAGTTTCTTCTGGAAGATATGATTTTTTTCTTCATCACTTGAAAAGATGCACCTGTGAGAATGCACTTTTCGATGCAGCAATGCAATTTCAAAAAAGTACAAGACCAAATTATGGCACAAAGTTTCTAGACGAGTTAACGAAGCGAATGCAAAAAACCCCATCTCAATCCGACTTACTGCCAAAAAATTAAAGGTTGGGGCTATTTTTGTGTTATATTTCCTCGTCTATCAGTAGATGTGTTGGGTCCCTTCCTTGGGTATGTCCCCAGTACTTCATTGCGTACATTTCTATCCTTTTTCTAATTGGCTTTCCTCTTAACAGAGTTGATGTTTTATGTCACTGTTTTTGTATTGTTGTTTTTGCGAGTAGTTGGACGATGTCCCTTTCTGCCCTTCTCAAAAACTTCTTCTGTTTGGCTTTTATTGCTGCCCCGTTTTTTGACTCCATATGTCATCGTTGGCCGTTTGACTGCTATGTACGTACATTTGGTAAGGTCCCATGATAGTTTATTTTTCGCAGTGAACGGTATGATTGCCCTTGTCACTCTATATGATGTTTTGATTCTCTCCTTTATCGTTTCTCTCCGTTCCAGTTGGTTCGTCAGATCTGTTCCTAGGTACTTCAGTTTGTTCGTTGTTCTAGGGAGTATTATTCATCTATTTTGTGTTCCTCTCCGCTGGTCCAACTCTCTTTTGTTGACGGGTCTCGCTCCATTATTAGGCTTTTCTTGAAGTTTTTTTTTCAGTCCAGATGTGTCCTGTGGCGATTAGGAGATCATCGGCGCATGCGTGTGTTTTCTTAGAAAATATCATTTTTCTGAAAGAAGCCTGCACCACGCATACCTCCGTTGAAGTGCTGTGAGAATTCAGTTTTGACGTAGTACTCGTATATCAGTGATTATTTCGGATTTAATTTAAATTATATTCGTTTGAATACGTTTAATAACGACATGATTGTTCTTTTTTTTTCTTATAGTGTAACGGCATACCTAAAAACGATCAAATAATATAAGAAAATTAATTCATACATGGAATGGGGGAGACATAAGATGGGCTAACTCTCCCTTAAAATAATGTCCCAACTCTACCTCGTTGTTTGGTGTCATTAAAAGTGGCCAGATTTATTTTTAGGTGAAAGTGAATCATGAAATGATCCCACATTTAATAGCTAAATCGTCGGTCGTTACATGTAAAATAACTCTCCAGCAACACTTGCGCCCACAAAGAAATGAATTTTAGTACATAAAACAATTAAAATTTCCTGAGAATTACCTGAAATTATGTATCACTAAATATGATTCACATATTTATACCAAAATAATGTCACAGTTGAACGAATTCCACTCTGTCTGTGGATGACATGAATAAGAAAAGGAATCAATTTTAAAACTAATGACTCATCTGTAGAAATAAATATAATATGTTTAAAAGAAAGCATAGAGCTTACGTAGACACCTTGACTATCACTGATTTTTTTATACAAATATGAAAGTTTGAAAATTTGTCTCCTTAGCTCACTGGAGGATGACATGTCATATCGCAAAGAGAGACCTACTCGAATAATATTTGGATCATAAAACGTCTGTCAAAAAGTTCTGAATAAAAGAAAATTCGTTTGTAGTTTACGCGCCACCCGGTATACGCGTTCTTATGAGCAGATGCAGTGAATGTGTTTTAAGATAATAAACCTCATTGTAAGAAAAAGAAAGTTGCAAAATTTAAAAAAAGTCGTCGTTACAACTGTTGCAACTGCATTTCCATAGTGGATATGACTCAATTCACAATATTAATATTTTCATATCTAAAAAAGCAAATATATTTAATTTGATCAAGTTGTGATTTACACTTTAATAAATTATTACAACTTTCTAATACTCTTTGGTCAATCATAGCCATGTGAAATAATTTCTCACATTAGCTAGAATAAAAAAAAAAACTAATAAATCACATTCGACTTGCGATCTCTAAATTTCTTTTTAAAAGGTTTTACGTGGTTTAGTTATTAGTCGCTTTCATCAATTCAGAATTATTACGTAATAAAAGAAACAACCGCTCGAATTAAAATAATACAAAAGGGATTAACATATTAGTTAGGTCCATAGAAAGCCGCCATAAATGTAAAATAAGATCCATTCCAATCACAGATTTTTGTATTGATGGGTACGTGGGCGATCAGTCGAGACAATCCACTATGTGCAACTATCAACTAATATCACGTCTACTGTATTTGCATTAAGTGATATAACCAGATACTAGAGTTGTGCAAAGCCCAGAATTAACAGTTTTGATGTAAGATTCTATTTATGTTAGTTTCTATTTTATTGTTTACTATTATTTAATTAAAAATATTTAAGATACTTAACATTAGATGCACTTCTTTCTAAACTGTTTAAGGATAGGATTTTGCAGAGTGAGAGGGAAATATCCGTTTATTTTCGGTTTATTATAAATAATTAAAAAAACGAAACATAGTATAATCTTTAAAACTGTTTTTAAATAATTCCTATTATTCTAACGAATACAACTATATATATTTTTATTGTAAATTTCTGTTGTATTTGAATATCGTATTTTGTCAATGAAAACAGTTCCTAGTTTCATTATTAGAGTATGGAATTTAACTATATACAAAATTTATGATAAAAACTGTATAAGGTTGTAGTCTAATCAACGAAGGAAAAATAGGGGAATTAATTCGGGTAGTGGCCAATTTTTGTATAATTGTCGGCGGGACTGCCTTGAACAACATACTAAAAGTCCTGACCGGTGAGGGTAAAGTGGAAGTACTTTTAATATGTTGTTGGATGTGCGGGAGGGTGGGGAGTAGTTTACAGGTCCCCTTTTTACGTCTGTCTTGGATAACTCGAAAACTACGACCTCTAGCGAAAAAGCACATCCTTATACAAAATTAAACTAGATGAATTTTCTACAGATAAGGCCCTATTCATTTTTTATGTAGGATCAATACTTTACGAAATACAGAGGGTGGAAAATTCGCAAATTAAAAAAAAATCGAGTTTTAATGACATAAATGAAATTTTAATACTAAATGAATTTAAAACTAACAGAGAAACTATATAATTAATAATAAACGATCATTATCTTAAATCTAAACAATCATCATCATCGTCGTCGTCCAAATTGTCGTCTAATGGTGCACCATTCGTACACGTACCATGGCAAGTGCCACACACCACTGAGTATGGAATGCCGGCTTTTCGGCAACCTCAGCGTCCCCCACACCCAGTAAAACATCGGCAAAAGATGGAGTGGAAGATCGCTTCAGGAGCTACTGGTTCTTTGGTGGTAACCGGGGTTGGGGATCCATTTTCCCCTCGGTTTCATCTCCACTTGTTCGGGTGTAGGGGGTTGTTGAGCCATTGCTGTATCTGTAAGTAAGTAAACAAACCGCTGTAAGTAACAAGAAATTTTTTAAAAAACAGTTAATATACCTGCGAATAAACTCTAAAAGAGTGTTGTTGCGTAGCTCCTTTGGTTGGTGGCAGCGTGGCTAGATCAGGTTTTGCAGTCACTTGGTAGATCGCTAAAAACATCTTCTCATTCCATTTTACGAGGTGAAGCAGTAAAGAAAGAAAGACGTGAAAAGGGGACCTTTAAACTACCCCCCCTCCTGGTCAGGATTCTTAGTATGTTGTTGAGGACCCCCCCGACAACTGTACAAAAATTGGCCACTACACGAATTATCTCCCCTAATTGGCCTTTTTTGAACTTCGTTGACTGGATTATTGTATTCAATGGTCTCATTCTGCAAAATCCTATCCTTAAAACTGAACTCATTTCCCTCACAATGAAAATTATCTAAGGTAACTCTAGTTTTCAAAGGTGATCGGTCCGAAATGTGCAAATATATATGTCCAATTGTCATAATTTGTAACTTTGCAAAATATTTTGAAATGCTATTATTTTATGATGTCTTTTCTCACCATAAACATTTGGTCGCAAATGTTCAACATGGTTTTGTCAAAGGCTGTTACAAACTTATTTTGTATCATAGAGTTTATAACTGACGCTATCGATGAGGGATTTCAAGCAGATATGATTGATTATAATATATTATTAAATAAATAAATTAATTTTGGTTTCTCTCTAGATTTATTGAAGTTTTTAAAATCTTACTTTTCAAACAGATTCCAACACGTAGTGTATCGTGGTTATTATGAAATATCGGCTACATCTGGTGTCCTCCAGGGATCTTTTCTAGGTCAATTTTTCTTTATTTTAGTTATTAATGATATTGTTGATAGCTTCACAGTAACCTGTGTGCTGCATACCGACAACTTTTTTTTTATTTCTGTAGAATTGCAAGTATTGACGATTGTCTCATCTTCAACAAAATTTAATTCTTATCAAGTACTGGTGTATAAAAAATAATTTATCTTAACATATCCAGAAATGTCCTGTTTCACCAAAATATTTTGGATCATATTACTGTAGGACTTATGTAGGATTATCAGAAACAGCCATAACTTTCGGAATATTGATACACTGAAACTATTATTACACCACCTTTGTCTGCCTTAACTCAAAATACGCGTCAACCGACTAGATATATGGTTCCCTATTTACGTAACATGTATGTCCAATAAATTCCATTTCTTTTGAAATTTCAGTTAATTTTCATATATTTTCTTTTACCCACTTCCGCACCACCATGGTGGTAAACTAAAAGGCACCTTTTTAATCGTTTCCCCAGTAGGCCTAATCTACAACGCACTGCCTCAAAGAAGTTCAGTGTCTCATTCATTTTGATCTCCTAGTTGAACCAGGTTTGATCGAGATCAATACCTTGTTGATAATTTTCCCCTTCCTCCTTGGTATCCGTTCTGGGCCATTATCTTTCAACATCACTTTCGTCATCAGAGTCTGATAAAGTTCTGAATTGATTTCGCATGACTTTCTATTACAAAAAAAACATAATGGAGCACTTTAATCCCAGTTTCCCACATTCGCATGCTCGATCACATCCTTTCTTATATTTGAACAAGATTTATTTTTTAATGCGGCAGTTATTGGAGCAAGGTCAATTTTACTCCTTTTCCATCTCCATTCCTGTGCAATTCTTGATCTGCCGTACCACGGTTGAACTTGGTGGCACGTCTGAAGCAAATGATGTTGTGCGGCATCATTTGTAGTGGGTAAGGCCGCTAAATTAAATTTACTTTTTGTCAGGGATCTCGCGAAATGTTGATAGCAGAGTGATGATGTCAACGTTGTTGAATACAAACTGAGAAAATGAATCTGATGGGACAATGGTGATTCCCGTAGGTAGACATTTAAAATGCATTGATTCACTGTAAGAAGACGAAAGTCCAAACGATGATAATATATCTAATAGCTGCAAAGAGCGTGGTTTGACAGCTGATATTATCGAATTAGATAGAGCCGTGCATTAAATTATTCATTTTCCAGGGAACTCCGTTTATTTTTTGATAATATTTCATCTAGAAACGTTTAATGTTTCTGGGACCAATGTATTTACATCCTATAAAAAATGATCCCATGCATGAATTGCAAAAATACTTTACTTTATTCCATTATATCTCGGAAAATATTCATTTGAGAGAAAAAAAACTTTATACAAAAACTCTAGGGAATATTATGCCCTACATTTTGATGAATAGCTATTTTTTACGTAACTCGCGGCGGAAACGAGATATTCGGGAAAAAGTTTTAGCTCCATTTTTCCTATATGGTGGCTCGAGCGGCAACACCTCAACTTTGAAAACTCAGAATGTTAATTAGTATGTCAATCGTAAGAACTATAACAAGTACAAACGTTTTGCAAGATAAAACCTACCTATTCAAGACCTTTAGCTATTTCTTCGAGTGATTATCGGACAGACGAGAGTTTCCGTATCTCCCTCTGACTAGCAGACTTTGTCTTCATAAGTAAATCTTAGTGACCTCTACCTTTTGAGATCAATTTAGTTTAAATAGGATAAAAACTAAAACAGTATACAGGGGTGTTAAGTGAGATACTCTGTATGTAAAATAGCACGTTGTAATACTCGAGATATTCGGGAAAAGTTTTAGCTCAATTTTTTCAATATGGTGGCTCGAGTGGCAAAGCTCCAAGGTCGAATGTTAATTAGTATGTCAAACTTAAAACTATACCAAGTATAAACTTTCCTTAACTGTTTGCAAGGTAAAACATACCTATTGCCTTGTCTAATATGGAAGCTACTGGGCGTGAGATTTTAAAATATGCCAAGTAAAACATACGAGGAATATCCTGCTATAGGATTCCCTCAATTCGATCTTCTTATAAATCTCGGCTTCAGCTCATTTGAATAAAGGTGCATAAAAGCATGTCTGATTTTTTACACAAGATTATTCATTACTATATAAACTGCTCCCAAATTAAAAAAATGTTTATTCTCCTAGAGCTGAGACAAAACAGACAAATTAATTTTGTCTGCTAACTGAACGAGCGAACATTAAAAAAATATAAAAACCTTGCTAATATGGCTTTTTCAATGTTGGCAATACATATCGAATCATAGTGGGCCGTGAAAATTCGGCAGGAAGATATATTTGACATCCAAACAATCTATGATTTACAAAAATTCGCTGTAAAATTATCAAATTTGTGGGTGATACGATTTTATTGGATATACCCTGTATAACCAGATGATCGTTCCTCGGGAAAGAAATATTTTTCAGCTCTTATATTTCACTCCCTCATCAAAAAATTAAGAGTTTTAAATTGTTTTCTTCTAGTATAAAAGTACTACGAGTGTGACAAATTTGAATTCTTTGGCCCATCCGGAAGTTGATTTTCATTTCGGGACAAATGTTCATTCAGCTTTATAGATATAATATTAGCTTGGTTAATTATATGGATGTTTTCAGAATATATACGGAGATAAATATACACATTATTGCAATACAATAAGGCATTTCCCTACTTTTCCCATATCTGATGTTATCGTCTCTTTAAATATCTACACGCATACCACATTAATCGTATAAAGGTATTTTACCTATGATTTAGACGTACATCTAACCCTCGAAAAGTTTCTAAAATCGTGACTAAATTACAAAGTTTATAATGGTAATTAATGCTTTGATAAATCTAATTACATATGCTCGAAAATTGTATTTTAAATTTATTCTTCAAAATAACAAATAATAAAAATGTAAAATTGAGGTACGCAAATGCACAAGATCCTCGTTTTTCTATATGCACTTATGTAGCCACCGCACCACCGTATGAAATTATTTTACTTCCACGTCCAGTGGAAGTATAGTAACGACAAAAAATTTTTAAAAATTTTTATTGTCCAAATAGGCTTAAAATGTCATGAAACGTCGAGATTTTAAGTTTGAGCAAAAAAAAAATTTCTGTCTGTCTGTCGGTCTGTCTGTCGGTCTGTCTGTAACTTTTTTTTGTGCGCACGTTTACTCTGGAACCGTTTAAGATATTGACTTGAAATTTGGTACACATATGTACTTTAACGAGATCTAGAACTAGATTATATTTTCATCTTGTTCCGTTGAAGGGTTCGGGGGTAAATTGGGGTAAATTTGGGGTAAATGGGTAAATCAAGCAGGTAAGAGTCCATGAAATTGGCATTTAGTATATACAAGAGAAGCTGAGGTCTCAAAGAAATTTTTGGCATTAGCCACCCCCATTACCGCCTCCACCTCCTTATTAAAGGGGATGAAAAAAAAAATGTTATTTAGTGCATGTACAGGAACCAGAAACCTCAAAATATTTTTTTACTTCATCCACCCCCCCCACTATCTCCACCCCCACCCCACTACCGATGTGGGGTATCGTTTTATGGGTTTTTGGGGTAGAGGATTTCAAATATTACATTATTAAAGTTCCATAAACAATTATTTTCACATATAAAGTTTTTTCGTTGTGAGTGACTTGGATAGAGAATCTGGATGTGGAAGTAGTGATTCCTTGGGCAGCGGTTTTTTATCGAGTTAACGGTTTCCTCAACTATGTCTTGTAATGCTACTGAGTTTTTTTGCTATTTCTATTTTTGCCAACTAATTATCTTCTCCGCTGTTTAAACTTTTAATCTCATGTATGTGGATGGTTGTTGAATCCAAGGAGAACATTAAATCAACTGAATAATTATCTAGTGAAATATTATCTGATCTAAATTCTTTGTTTAACCACAAGTTTTATATGAAACTTAGTAAAACAAATTACATTATGTTTCACATTAGTCAAATTAAGAATCATTTAGACTTTCATACAGACTAATTTCAAAGAACTAAAAATATATAAATATACACCTCAATTGGAATGACCAATGTGGTAATTCAGCCTAGAAATAGAACAGATACTCTCTTGTTATTAGAAATCTAAAAGAAATGAAAAACTATCTTTTAAATTATATGTCCACATACACTCCAGATTATTATTGTAGAACTTCTTAGAATCCACCTAAGCAAAGCCAAAATATAAATTTGGATTTAGGCAAATTTTATTAAAAAGATAATTTTAAATCATAACAGAACATATTTAAAAGCATTAGCGACGAAGACTGGCATAGATACGTTCATAGAGACGTGAGGTACAACAAAATGAAAGTTCGAAGTCGCGAATTTTCATTTAGAAAAATATGTTTATGTCCAAAACGTAAGAGTAAAAAAGTGTGTCTTGGTCATGGGAAAAATGTATTATACTTTTTAAGAAGTACGCCAAAAGTGTATATATTTTAACTTTTTTATCGCTTCACGAAACACAGGGAAATTAGAGACACAGTCATTGTGGATATCATTTAAGAGAGTGACAATAAAATTTTGATAAGGCGACGCGACGTACTGAAAAGGCGAGACCAAAAACTGCGGCAAAGGCGCTTAATATCTATATGCAATTATTAGACAAAAATTAGTAAAAATGATCAAGGCCGATTTTTCAAATAAAACAAATTTAGATTCATCCAGCGACTTGTTACTTCGACGAGTGTGTTGGAGAATTGGCAGAAAGCTGTGGTAGCAAAATCAAATGCAGGTTTTTACAGATGGCAAAAAATATAGACACAGTCACCTTGTGCATAAGTAAGACAAAAAGGTTATTTGCAAAAAAAGTCGCTCGAAAGCGAGGTCATGTCACATACCCAATGTTGAATCTGTGTGAGGCCGGTACGTTGCAGTAAAGAAGGCACGAAAGCAAAATAAAACCATGTATAGTTGAACTCCGTTTTTGTGAATGATATAACCATTAAAAGGAACCTTAAAGCTAACCACTAGTGTCTCAAAATTATTAAAGTAAAATATTCTTATATTATTTTCAGTCAGTACCAAAACTAAAGTGCCTTCATAAACTTCTGAGAAAGTTGTGTGAATTTTTTCACCAAATCGATTGCTATTGCACGCTTTCCATTATATGGTAGTTGCGATATAAACGTCCTCTCTCGTCCTTGCCCTGCTTGGGGAGGCGATGTATTAAAATATATTTTCTTAGATAGGCTATTGCATAAACATAATTGTATTCATTGAATCTAATGAATATGGTATTATTTGAACTGTTGCAGTTTACTGATTGAATGATTGACTTTAAACCTTTTCTCTCGAGGGCTTTTGTGTGTTGGCCGGAATTGAATATCGGGTGTCTCCTGACTCCGCATGTCTGCAATTCAATACACAGATCGGATCGCGAAAGCTCGAGAGGAATTTTTTATAAAGTGATTCAAAAATCTCTAAGCACAAGATCCATTATAATGTTAGATAAATAAGCTAAAGTGCATCGCCGGTGAAGTCAAATTGGGAAAGAAGGCAGTTAGCAATTGGCATTACGGTACGTGCAGCTTTTACCTTTCTCGTCTATCAAACATCTTTTAAATATATAGAACTCAACTGGGAGTCTAAGTAGCCACACACGATCAAGGGAGAATGCGACTGTCGATCTTAATAAATAAATTGATGTCGCGTCCATCAGATGCTGTGTGTAAGGTTCTTCTACAGTATCATCAACTATGGAAGCTAATCCCCATATCCTGTAAGAGCTCTTCAGTACAGAAAGTGTGATTAGATGTTTGCCCACGCTGAACTAGTTGGATATAGAAAAGCTTGATTGAGAGGAGCTATAGCCAAAGAGCGAACGTAAATGTGATACCGTAGATTATCCACATCATTGAGGTCTTCTTTGGTGTAAAATATTTAACTTCTCTCTCAAACTTTTATTCTGAGTTTACTAATTTTTTCCTGTCGCAGCGGCATCATAAAACACAAGCGGCACTCTTGAAATTCTTTTGATTTTTAAAGCAGCTTTAAAGCTTTCTTCTTCTTGCCAAAATTGTTAGCACGGTGTCACAATTGGAAATTATGTGAGAAAAGAGCAAATAATCCTTAGTGGAATGTCCTTTTTGATGGTTGCCACATTAAAAACGTTCTCACTTATAATGCAAGCAGCATTGAATGAAATACTTTCAGATTTGCTTCCTCCAAGCAGGGCATCATCATCACGCTCGAAATATCAGTATCGCAGCTTCAAGGCCTTTAGCTATTTCTTCGTATAATTTTTGGACAATGAGAGTTTGCGTATTTCCCTCTGACTAGCAGACTTTGTCTTCATTAGCAGATTAGCAGATTAAATCGATATGGTTTAAATAGGATAAAAATTAAAACAGACAAAGTTGACTTCAGATTAACTCTAAATATAAAAAATGTCGGCGCGTTTGTTGGCGCGGTGAAGATCAAAGTTGTCAATATTTTTTATATGCAGAATAAATTTTAAGTGAGACACTCTACATGCAAAATAGCATGCTGTAATACTCCATGTTGATATTGGGCCATACCCGTTATACTAGGTGATCGCCAGAGACGTGTAAACTTTCATGTATAATGTAAACAATGTTATATTATAATTTTATACCAAAATGTTTCTGAGATTTTTGAATAAGCAGACAAGAATACGAAAATGTACACAATATCAAAACTGTAACGTAATGTTCGTTCGATCCTGAGGGACAAAGTATCTGTCAGGAACTAAGGAAAGGAGGAGGACCTATAAGGCCGGTTTTCGGCCCTTTTTATTTTTGGTCAAAAAATTTCGAAAACATTTTTTATAGCATATATATTCAATATCTAATCTATTTCACCCCAAACAGAACTTCCCCCAACCCCCCTCCATGTAACCCCATTAAATTATTTTAGAACCAGTTTACATTAGCACATATGCTTAAATGTTTTTTAACTTGAAAATTATATTTCCTTTGAATAAACTGCAGCCTAAGTTCCCCCTATTACTATACAAAACCCCAACACCCCCAACCTCCAATGACAAGCACCCTCTCCTCCCACAACATAAACCTTTATGCTGCTACCAGTTATAAAATACTTTTAGAAGGATTTTTTATTTACATTATTAATAAAATTCCTCTTATACCCCTCCTCCCCAAACACCCACTCTCCCGTACCATTCTGTTGCGTAGAGAGGTTCAGGTTAAAATTTTTTTTGTTTCTTTGTCTGTTGATGTAGAGCTTATACTATATGTGCTTCTGGAGTACAACGGGCGCAAGGTTATATCTTTCTGCCGATTAAAGAAAGTACAAGAAAAGTCTTCGTTATACCATTTTCAAGCTTGTACCAGTATGATGATGGCGGGAATGTTTTGGGAGAGTGGTTGTTGAGGGGTGGGGGGTATAGGAGGAATTGACATTTTATTAATAATGTAAATAAAAAATTCTTGTAAAACTATTTTATACCTGGTAGCAGCATAAAGGTTTATGTTAGTGGGGGAAGAGGGCGCTTGGGGTTGGAGGTGTTGGGGTGGCGTATTGCAGTAGAGTGCAGTTTGTTCAAAGGAAATATGATTTTGATGTTCAAAAACATCTAAGCATGTGTACTAATGTAAACCGGTTCTTTAATAATTTAAGGGGGATATATGGAGGGGGGAGGGTTGGGGGAAGTTCTGTTTGGGACGGAATAGATGAGATATTGAATATATATGATAAAAAAATTTTTGAAAATTTTTTGGCCAAAAATATAAAGGGCCGAAAACCGGCCTTATTTACGTTATCAAATGCTGTTTTGGTACTTTTAATAAAATTATTACGAAATGATTGAAAGTTGTAGTTGTGCGTTGCCGACTGAAAATATCTTTTTAAACAATATGTTAATCAAATACATATCCGTAGTCGGCCACGTCCGAGTGCAACTTCTGCTATTTTTATTTAAAGCTATGTAAATGTACCTCTTTTAGTTATGAATAATTTAATCGCTCATAACTACTTTAAGGTGACTTTTTCAAACTTTGGTATGATTTTTGTCTTATTTCGGTTCATAGAATGCACCACGTAGCATAAATGGGAACGAACGAACTTTCGAACACTTTGTGTGTGTGTATGGTTGTTTAATGAAGTCTCAGTCATCCACATGACGAAATATGCCAATATGACCGTTGTGAAGTCAAAAATCCAGTTTTGAGCTCTTACTCGAAAACAACCACTTTTATAGAAAATGTTTTGCTAGATATTTGTAGCTGAAAAAAATAGAGGCCGTTCCTTAATGTTAAATAGTTTCTGATATAGATATAAAAAAGTTGAAATAATCTTAATAGTGAACCATTATGAGGGGCGAGAGGAACTAATAGCCGGCACCTAGATCTCCCGTATTTACTCCACTTTTACATTAAGTGAGAGAGAAGATAGCGGCCATTCGATGTCGGGTATCTGACGTGGCTTATAGGAGTATACCTTTGAATGTGTTGTTTAATCCAGGGCCGCAGTTAGAGATACCGCTGTCGAGCTTATACTGTCGGAGTGAAGATATAATTCGATAATAACTTTATATTTCTTTATTTGGTAATGTGTTTTTGAAAATAATTTTAGTAAGTTTTGTTACCAATTCATAGCAGTGCTTTGGGGGATATTGTAAGTGTAATATTATAAAAAGTAAAATCCGGCTCTGTGTTCTGCCTCTCAACGTCGCTCACAAATGCGATTGCTTCAACTATACAACTTTTGCATTTCTAAAAGAGAAAAGCGTGTCTTTGCACTTTTCTTGCACTTCCTATTTTTCAATCACATATTCGATTCCCTAAGGAATTATTTAGCGAACTTAGCAAGGCTCGTAGTAGTAAGTAATTCCTTAAAGAATCGAATATATGAACTTACAAAATTCGGTCGAGCTGTACGTCTAATTCCTCACGAAAAAAATATTGTAATCAAACTAAACAAAAAAGAAATAACACACATTAACGTATGCAATGTACTAATAGTAGCGACTTATGCATTCAAGTAAATTACATTTTCAGATTATTATTTAATGCAAAAACATTCGTCACGCTACGTGTAAGTCAACGAATTCGTTCTTCCGGTTTAAGCAAATTACAATCCGTTTCTAGGAGAATTATTATTATGGTCCTTTATAGCTAGTGTTGAAATTTAGTCATGATAAAAATAATTTCATCGCAACGACGAAAGTAGATATCACCATGAATGTTTACAAAATTACTTTAGAATTAAGTCTAAGTTCTCAAATTCTCAACGAATGTGTCAGTGATCTCAACATCTCATTGTAATTGATAAGATACACATGAGAGAATAATAAATTTAAAACGTGGCCTTACTATACGCGAAAGAAACTAGATGTGAGTATACTCTTCGCAGGTTTATTAAACTTTTTATGTGACTTGAACATTCTATGCGATACTCTTCCCAGTTTTTAAGATATGTTAATTACACAGGTCTACAAAAAAAAAAGGTCTTGTCTGAAGGTTCTCATATAACTTTTTAGAAGTATCTTGACGCGCTGAAGCCAATTTTGGGGAAAATGAAAATTTCTACCGTCTCATTTTTTTCTCTACCATCTCTTTTATCCCCTAAAAAGGGCAAAAAAAAGGTCTTGTCCTAAGGTTTTGATTTAACTTTTCCGAAGTATTTTGATGCGCTGAGGCGAATTTTAGACAAAATAAATTTATATCGTGTCAGTTTCCTTCTACCATCCCCTTTTATCCCCTAAAATAGGCAAAAATGAGGTCTTGCTTGTCCCAAGGTTTTGATCTAACTTTTTCAAAGTATTTTGACGCGCTGAAGCCATTTTTGGACAAAATATTTTTTTCTACCGTGTCAGTTTTCCTCTACCACCCCTCATGTACCCTAAAAAAGGGCAAAAAAAGAGGTCTTGTCCGAAGGTTCTGACCTTACTTTTCTGAAGTATTTTGACGCGTTGAAGCCAATTTTGGACAAAAAAATTTTTTTCTACCGGCTCAGTTTCCCTCTACCACCCCCTTCATCCCCTAATTTTTTTTGTCCAAAATTAGTTTCAGCGCGTCAAATTACTTCAAAAAGGTTAGATGAGAACCTTAGGACAAGGCTTTCTTTTGCCATTTTTAGAGGGTGAACGGGGGTGGTAGAGGGAAACTGAGCCGGTAGATATTTTTTTGTCCAAAATTAGCTTCAGCGCGTCTATATACTTAAGAAAAGTTAGATTAGAACCTTAGGACAAGATTTTTTTTTTTTAGACCTGTGTTATTTAGGAGCACTTACTCTATTAGTAATTTTAGTCGTCTCCTGATGATGCCAACTTGGTTGGCGAAGCACTTGTCAATATACTATTTTCGGTTTTTTAAATATACCTACACATACGTAAAAAAGTTCCAATTTCTGGTAAGTCAAAGGCTACTTGTGTATTTTTTCTTTTTTTTTAAATATTTAATGTCTTTTAAATTGGCCGATCTATTTTTTATACAATGAAAAAAGGTGGACCACTTTCCGGGAAGTTCACTTATTCATTTCTGATCAACTGAAACTTCTTAAAACTAGCAATTTTTAGAAGGTAAAACAAAAGCAAAAGATAATGTATTATTTAAATAAAAAAACTAGCTTATTACTTGAAAGAAAGAGAATAAATCTCTGTCTGGGATATAAAAAGGTAAACTAGTAAATAAACTAAGGGACTTTTGAAATAAAAAATAACTAGTTAACAATAATCTAATTTATTTCGAAGATAATGTAACGGTAGAACAATGAGACAAATCAGGGTGCAGGCAAATATATTGTGCTTATGAAATTAAGGTTCTACATAAAAATTTATACAAAATGAATAGTACACAGAGAGATAGACAGACATGAAAAGTACTGACACACGATAATCTAAAAATGTAAGACACTAATGCTTGGCAAATGGCCACAATACATCAAAACTACATGGTATTCTCTAACAAAAAATATATACTTAGTTGGCCAATGTAATATTACTGCAAGGAAACATTAACTAAAATATTAATAATAAACAACATGTTTTGATTCTATAAATCAGTAAACAAATCTTTAAATGTAAGCAAAGGTAATTACAATGGAAATTAAATTAAATGCATAGTAGTATATTACTCGAGGAGGACATTAAACAAAATTTACAAATAAAAAACATTGTTGTGTTATTTTAGATCAACAAACGAATCATTAAACGTAAGTAAAGGTATTAACAAATGAAATGAAATGGCATGTTCAACTGAAATTTAAGCACATAAAGTGCTCGTGAACACAGTGAACACAGGTATTAAACAAGAAATACCTACATAAGTTTTTCAAGGGTAAGAACGGTGCACTCGCAAAAACAATTTTGTTTGTCTGTTCAAACAACGAGATAGACACGAAAGTTACAATAATTCCACAACGACGTAAAATTAAACGACAAAGCACAACACTATGATGAATGACGCACTGTATAGCGTTCACAGCTACAATATACAAAGGAAAGCAAGGAAATTCGGCCCTGACGTACTTCAAGTCGCTGATAAGCACAACGGAGAAATATAAATATTTTTGTACTTACAGGAACTGCTGGGTATCAGTAATAACCATACCAAACGCAAAACTATACCATTTTAGGTGTATTAAATACTATTACCGTAATGTCCTTTATTATTAAACTGCACTCAAAGCAGTCATAATTACACTATCAAATTCTACATGTAATTCTTCACTTCTTTACTATACAAATTTTTGTGCTAAACTTCTCAAAATTAATAGGTAAAATTAATCATAATAGTTAATTAAATAACACACAGGTAGACGACCTGTAAGGCCAAAGGCCTAACAAAAAGTAACCCGAAGACGTTAGGCTGTCATTTTATATGCCTCATTTCTCGCACTGCCTACCCACAAGGCAGTACTGAAATGAAGCGTAAGATTACAAACCAATCACATTCAATATTTTAAATTTATGGTCTCCTATTGGAGAAATGTGTCTAGCCTTGATACATCCAAGCATTTATTTCCGCGTAATATTCTGTAATGTTTAAAGTGCCTTGAAAACAGTGGCGTCGTTAGGTATTTTGCTGATAGAAAATATAAAACAAGCTAAAAACGTACTCTTCGCCAATTTACTGAGCTTTTTATATATAATTGTATAATTCTATAGGATACTCTTCGCAGCTTTCTTGTAAATAATGTTAGTTTTTAGACATCCTAAATTTTGTGATACCATCTTTGTTGTGAAAAAAACTATATGAAAAAAAAATTAAAAAAAACAACCTGTGTGGGATTCGAACACGGAACCTTTGGATTGCAACGCCGGCAAGCAAGCAAATAAAATGTATTAACATTAATAAATACATATGTGCCTCCCCAAAACCTGGCCTGGAGCCAGCCAGACAACCACGGCGCGTAGGGCCGTGGTGATTGTAGGGCTGGGCGGGACAAGCTCGGTTCAGCTTGGCGACAATGATAAAAAGAAAAAAAACAATTAAAATTCTTACCCACCTAGCGTGGTTTTAAAATTAATATGTTTAAAAATGCTGCCAACAAGGGCCTAAAACTAATGCATATAAAACTTAGAACTATTTACTGGTTGTAACGCTGAATAAGTTTTGGCTGTTGACTCTGGTAAAACTTTAGCCGCTACGCCACCACATATTGCTACGAAAATTGATTGTCTGTGACAATCATACATATTTCATACACTTTTACTTCTATGAACTATACAGTGTGTCCCAGGATAGATGTAACAAGAGGTGCAATGGACCAAGAATTTTGGAATTTTGGAATGGTATTTGCTTGTTGTAAAACTAAAGTATACCAAAAATGACTTGATTTGGTGTTCTACAGGGTGTTTTATAAGTTGTAAAAATCACCACTAATAAAGTACCTTTATTTTTCAAAATATGAAAAAAATCCACTAAGAAAAGTTATTTAGAATGCAATTTTATAGCTCTATACCAAATTTCAGGAATATAAAATTATTTTTTTGAAACTTCCCATTTTTTCAATAAATTAGTATTTTATTTTGAACCATTCAATTAAAACTGCATAGAAATTATTTTTTTGTGAATTAGTATTTAAAGTTATGTAGAAGCTAAAAGTAGGCTACGAGAAAAGCAGTGGATACCGATTATTCATTTATTATTGACATATCTGTCAAACGTAATCAATATTATCCTTAATTTCTGTTTCAAATTGACGAACCAAGCATAAAAAATTGAGTGAAAATGGTACTCACGGTGCGTGAAAAAATTTATATTGTGCAATGCTACGGAATTGGCGGTGAAAACTCACTAAGAGAAGTGGTAAGCCAATTTAATTTGAAATTTCCAAACACTGCTTTGTCACGTACTCAGGCTATGAGAATAATTAAAAAGTTTCTGGCTACTGGTAGTGTTCTTAACATGAAAAGAAAAATAAAAGCATATGATGAAGACAATGTTGGGGCTATTATAGCTCGTACCTCTGTTATAGAAAATCCTAGGATGCCACTAAGAGAGAGATCAGCTCTTATTAATATTAGCAAGTCTGAACTCTAAAGAATTTACAAGGCAAAGAAAATTAGGGCATATAAAGCAAATTATAAACATACGCTTGAAGAGGGAGATGACGGCCGTAGGTTGGATTTTTGTTTGACCATTGGAGAAAAAATCATGGAAGAGAGATTTTTCCATCATTTCATAATTTTCCCAGATGAATCCACATTCACAACTAATGGTGTTGTTTCATCTCAGAATTGTCGGTTTTGGGCTTCTGAAAATCCAAATTTTAGAATTCATTGTAGGAGACAATATTATAAAAAAAGTGAATGTGTGGTGTGCAGTTCTTATCACGTTGGAGTTATTGGACCTTATTTCATTGAGGGAAGGTTAAACCAGCACACTTATTTACAGCTTCTTGAAAGATTTTCTGAAGAACATTTAAATATTTTAACAGATGTTTGCCCTGGCCACTCCACAGAAATGGCTAATCGGTGGTTGAATTTAAATTTTGGAGAAAATTGGATTGCCAGGAATGGACCGATCAAGTGGTCGGCGAGATCCTATCAATATTGGATTTCTTTTTACGGGGTCGCCTCAAGCAGTTGGTTTACGCTGAACCACTTCCTAACGATGTAGCAGTATTGAAGCAGAGAATTACAAATGCCGTAAACTCCATACCGTTAGATCATATTCGAAACAGTTTTAAGGACTTCAGGCGAAGGATCGAAATGTGTATGGATATGGGTGGTAGCTACGTCGAATAATAAAAAAATTGTAAACATTCTTTTGTATTGGTCAATAATTGATTTGTTTGTGAATCTGTTATGTTTTTGACATTTATTACTTGTTATAATTTTTAAACCTCATTAATCTTCTGTTAGTAATTGTTTCTTGTTTTACAATTAGTTCGATTAACATTATACCTTCTTACATCTCATATATTCAATTTTTTATTTACCAATAGCCTACTTTTTGAGATGATTAACATTTGCTCCTACACAACTTTAAATATGAATTCAACTCTCAATTCGCAAAAAATGGGAAGTTTCAAAAAAAATAATTTAATATTCCTGAAATTTGGTATAGAAGTATAAAATTCCATTCTAAATAACTTTTCTTAGTGGAATTTTTTCATATTTTGAAAAATAAAGGCACTTTATTAGTGGTGATTTTTACAATTTTGCTTATAAAACACCCTGTAGAACACCAAATCAAGTCATTTTTGGTATACTTTAGTTTTACAACAAGCAGGTCTCAATCCCCAAATAGCATTACAAAAATCCAAAATTTTTGGTCCATTACACCTCTTGTTACATCTATCCTGGGACACACTGTATATTAGTAAAATTCATAAAAAAAAATATATTATGGAAATAATATTTCGTAAGATTTCCATTTTAGCACAAGCGACAAAAATTAAGAGAATATATTTTTTTTAATTAAATAATTAATAACTTTTTTATTTACTGATAGATTTTCTTCAAAAACAATAGGTTTCTTCCTCTGGCTAACACTAACTTACTGTCTAAATTTCAATACAATCGGATTTTTCTTTCTTAAGTTATCGTGCTTACAAGACGTGACGGACGGACAGGCGGACGGATAGACGGACGGATAGACGGACGGACAGACGGACGGACACTTTGAAAGTTGTTCAGAATTCGTTCACTAATACAATGATATGAAATTTTTTTCTCTACGAGCGATATTTACGATTTTAGAAATGTGCCGATGAAATACAATATACTCTTCGTTTTTGCGAAGAGTATAATAATGTAATTTATCAAATTTTAATAGAAATTTATTAATGGCTTAATAGTGAACCGTTACACTATTTGTGTCCTAAGGTTCTGAAATCAAAAACTCTTTACCCTCCACGGGACAATGAAAACCTTGTCAGGGGAAAGACTAGTAGTTAAGACTGTACTGGCCGCTAAAATTTCAAAAATTGACTTCGCTTTTTTCTCGTATTTTTTTCATAATAACTTTATTTTTGTCGGTCATTTAAAATGCAGTTAAAAATATGAAAAATATCACACGTTATCTCTGTCTCATAAGACAGCTTTCTTGGCACAGCAGATTTCTCAGACCATTTTTTAAGTTGTTGAGAGTTTTCCGGCCGGAACCAACTTAACTATCAACTGTATCGGTTTTTTTTTGTTATAATCTTCAGTTTAGGAGGTACATAGTTCTTTGTTCTATCTTGCTTAATTTAAGATATTGACGAAAAAACATAATAAATTACGTTGTTATTATTGTTAATAACTTTTGAACCTGGAAATAAGGAGATACCTACATACCTCACAATAAGTGAATGGTATTATTCTATTTTTTTTTATAACAGCAAACTGTGAAGACTAATGATCGCAGATAACCCTTGAATATAGTTAATGCGCTTGGAGTTAATTCCGCAAAAAATATGAAGAATTAGGGCAATTGGTAGATCTCCCATAAACATTTATTGGAATACCAAAGTATCAGCGCACTCAGATTGCCATGATATACGTTTGCCATTATGGTCGTCCTGATTTATTTATTATTGTAGCATCATTGTTATGTAATTTTAAAGCTAGAAATTTTGTATGTATTGACCAATAGCCAAATATTTGTGAAACGTACGTTGTTGCATAAACTCAGTAGAAGGACAGAAACAGAGATTAATATAGTATCTTATTGTGGTTGCAAAATGAAATTTAAGAAGATAACATAGATGACGTAGTTTGACTAGAATTTCTAATTCTGAAGAAGACTCATTTCTTTACGACATAGTGGAGAGCAATAAGATTACGGACAATATATTGTTATAAATAGAAACTATCTTTGTATGGTAAAAGGCGGCTGCTCTAAGAGGTATTCTCGATCATTATACACAGAAAAAAGTCTACTTTGGAATTTTGAAAAGCACCGATAATGGTTAAATTTTCTATCTTGATTTCCTTGAACGTATTGGAAAATTTTTTCTTATATTTGTTATCAAAAGTAGAGGAGTTCTAGTAGAAAAATTTATGTCACTGAAGCATCCTCGGAAATCGCAGCAAGATGGAAGATGCTAGAAATGCTCATTCCACGTTTAATTAACCTCTTAATTTGAATTCCGTAGAAAATCCTCTACAAAATATTCCAAATTTTTTAATTTTCTATTTTCTGAAACATTCACCTTATTAAAATAAATCATGTTTCCTATTACTTTCGAAATAGTAGTTTTAAACATTTTAAATATTAATTACATAAAGAAAAAAGTATCCTGTGCTAGTGATCAGACCCACATATTTCCATCTATTTTCACTCGCTGAACACGAATCTGGGCGAATTTATGAGTTACGATGGAAAAAAGCTCGAAATTCATTAATTCGCTGTATTAACCGTACATATTTCAAGATCATTGGCAGTAACGTTGGCGTAAATTGAAGACAGCTCCAATACATACTTTCGAGGTAGTAATGATATAGCAGATAACAATAAGACCCATAACCCAACAATAACCCAATGGCCCAATAACCCAATAACTCAATAAATCAGCAATTCATATTACCAAACTTCGTAAATTTAACAGAACAATTCCTCGTTCAGTGATGCTTTCGTACTCTTTTATCTTCAAAAGATATACGTAATGACTCATAAACCAACAATAACCCAACGGCTCAACAACCTAATGACCCAATAAATCAGCAACTCATGTTATGAAGTTTAAGTAAAACAAAAAACAAAAAAAAATCTACCTTCATGTTATTTGAGCCGCAAAATCTGAATCCAGCATCGAAATTGAGCTTAAAGTCGCCGTTTTTTTAAAGTCTATTTATAGTCGAAAACTGGACCAGATATGGAATAAAATGACAGCTTATTAAATTTTATGTAAGAAAAAACTATGCCAAACAGTAGTAGTACTAAAGAATTATAGTTGCTACTTATTTTTGACACCAAACCAAGTGCAAAACTACTCCTCAAAAGAAGTAAAACCACCCTCAAGTGAGTAAAATCCCTGTATACATATGAAAATATAAAATTAAATCGCTTTTTTTTTTCAATAAACTAGGTATATAGTTTATTGGCATTTATATTAATAACTTGTACCGCATCCGAAATATAGTATGGAAATTGGGATGTGATTCTACGGTTAAAGGATAGAAAGAGGATCAAGAATGGGATTAGATCATTTTCTCACAAACGTAATTTGTTCAGAAGGAGATATATTAGAACATATACCTGATACCTTTATTACCTTTTTAGAATTTAAAAAATTTTCAATTCACATTACAAAAATTTCGTAAATTTAAAACAAGAATTCCTTCGGTTCAGTGATTCCTTCGTACTTTTTATCTTCAAATTATGGGTTTTCGGGAATCGTAGTCAAAGAGAAAAAGAGGAAAGGGAACCCATTACGCAGGTCTTTGAAGATACGAAAGCAAAGCCGAATGTAAGAAATTAAGTTTACGAACTTTGGTAATATGAATTGTTGATTGATTAGGTCATTGATTTGTTGGGCCGTTGGGTTATTATTGGTTTACGGATTATTCTGTATATCTTTTGAAGATAAAAGAGTGCAAAAGCATCACTGAACGAGGAATTTTTCTTTTAAATTTGCGAACTTTGATAATATGAATTGCTGATTTATTGGATCATTGGGTTATTGGGCCGTTGGGTTATTAATATTATTGTTATCTGCTATATCATTATCACCTCCAAGTATGTATTAGAGCTGTCGTCAATTTATGCCCACGCTACCGTCAATGATCTTGAAATATGTAAGGTTAATACGACCGATTTCGAACTATTCTTCCATCATAACTCATAAATTCGTCCAGCAAGATTCGTGTTCAACGAGTGAAAATACATGGGAATATGTGGATCTGGTCACTAGTACTTCTTTGTTTTTGTGGGCCTGTATTATTCTCCGAACAACTTTGCATAGCTTCAGCTAGTGTATGATATTATATACGTGTGGTTGTTTCTTTGTTTCCTGTCAGGGCCTAAATGACCAATTTTTATGAATCAAATATCAAACGATTCCTATTAATGCTGGAGGTGTCACTAGGTACATAAAAATCTGTATAAAACCAAAATGGCGGACAGCGGGTGCTATTTTTACAAAATAAAAAAGCGAAAATGATTGAAACCTATCATTTGAGTTTTAGAACAAATATACACTATTGGCTAAAGCATAATATAATTTAATAATTACATTAGTAGTACAGTAAGTGAAGCAGTAAAAATGGTAAAATTCCCGGCCCGAAAACGATGAAAGGAATTCCCTTAATTTTTTTGCAATATGCCTTATAAAATACGTACATCAAAATCTATATTGTCTCATTACCTGCTTTTTATTATCAATTAAAAATGGATAACTCTTCTAATTTTACGAATAAATTAACGAAAATCCGTATACTTATATTTTTGAGGTCGCTGAATATGACTATGGGGTCAAAACTTATGAGACGAAAATATTAAGGGTTGAAATCACCTTTAAATACTGAAAAATTAATGTCTTCTAATTTTACGAATAAAATCACGAAAATCCAGGTGGCTAAATATGATTTAATTGGTCAAAACATAGGAAAGACGAAAATATTAAGGGTTGAAACAACCCTTAAATACTGAATAATTAATAATTTTTCTATTAAAAATAAATTCATGAAAATCCATATACCTACGTTTTTTAGGTCGCTGAATATGCTTCTGAATATGGTCTAAATTTATTTAAAAAATGGTGGATTAAAAGTGGTTACAAAAGAGTATAGTAATATGTCTAATTTTATAATACAGATTGTTATAAATAAATCAAATTAATACAATTAAGTAAATTAATTAAATAAACCCGCTGTTTCTGCGTATTCTTCGAAAAATAGATGGCTATTGCTCGTTTCTCTACCTACTATAGGCATTTAAAATACGCGTAGAAACTGAAAAGTTACAATATTATTTCAAACTGTCATATCTCTCGAACAGTTTGTCGTAGGAAAAAAAATAAAAAACCAAAATCTTCGTTTTTTTATAAGCTTCATTTCATTCTTATATCATGTTTTTATCAATCTTGTAGTTTTTAAGATATCTCAATTTTACATACATAATTTTCTTGCGTATGCGCTCAAGCACCTTATTTAAACCTTTATATCTCTGGAATAGTTTGTCGTAGGAAAATAAAAAAAAAACTATTTGTTTTTTATAAACTTCAATTCTGTACTCTTAAAATTTTTTATAAAAAAATATTTTCAGAGCAATTTCCAAAAACCCGATTTTTTCAAGAAATTATAAAAATTTCCATTATTGAAAATGGGTACAGAATGAAAAATAATTATTTTGAAAATTTTAAAAAATTTGAGCATGTTAGTAATAATATGCCTTATCAGTATCTAGAAGGATAAAAAAAATTGGATGAATAAGAAATTAGAGCAATAGGACTAAAAAGAAACTGGCGCATAAATTTTTTTATGCCCTACTTTTTTGTTTGTAACTTTTTTAGTTTTCATTATAAAAGGTCGTAATACGTCTCAATCGAAAGAAAATTTCAATACCTTTAATTTTCACAATTTTACAATTTTTCTTATAGTGTTGATTTTGAGTAATTTTAGATTTTATCGTCGTATATTTTTGTGAACGTTTCGGCGCCATTTTGAAAATACCATATTTTCAATACTAAACATCAGAGAAAACAAAAGAAAAACCTCTCGATTTGTTTTCGTAAAAGCTTTAATTTTGTACCCTTGCATTTTTTTATTAAAGTTCACATTTTTCGAGTAATTTAAAGAAAACGTCTAGGAATACTGATTGTAGGGAGTGAAAATTGCAATTTTTCAGTTCGCAATATCTCGAAAAATATGCATTTTAGCAAAAAAGGGTATAAAGCCTTTCTTTTTTATAATTCGATTCTCGATCAGATTATGTGTATTTTTTGTTTTCTTTTGCGACAACCTAAGAAGAGGTGGGGTGTAGCAGGCATATTGCCGCCTCATAAATTATAAAATATTGTTACTCAAGCGTGAATGTCCGCGGTAGATTTAAATATATTTCTTAAATTTACATCTTAAACAAACACAACGATATGCAACCAGAGTTACGTCTAAACTGTACTCAAGATAGCTGGATGTTCTAACTTAACTTTAAGAGTGGAGAGGGTAAAGAGACAATACGATTTGAATGCGATGAATGGGAAATCAGAACGATTATAGTTTTCCGTTACTTGAAGTTTAGAATTTCGATTGCTCGCTAAACTTTTGAAAAGTGATGTATCTTCATTAAATTTCTCCTTAAAAACTTCAACATCGAAAGGGTTGATAGTCCCTCTTCTTGAACGTGAAGCAGGCCTAATTATTTTCACCGGTTTAATCCGTAAGTAATTTATAAAGAAATAATTTTTTTTGTAACTTAGATTTAGCAGCGGCCATTTTACAGCAAGCCACGTTTACACTTCATTTCTTTCCAGGGTTTTAATATTGGATGCAAATTTTTAGTATTGGATGCAAATTTTTAGTTTTGGATGCAAGTTTTTATTGTAAAAATGCAAATCTTCTAAATTTGGAAGCAAGTTTTATCAATTTTGGGATGCACATCGTAGATATGCAATCTTTTTAACGTCATATTAAATTTTGGGTTGGAAACATTAATTTTTTTCAACCATCCCATGGGGTTATCTTTCTTCTCTTCTACGTAATTAGAAGATAAAAATGTATCTAGTATCTAGAACAACTTTTTACGGAGGACACGACGATAATATGGTATGATAGTTGGGATTTGTCCTTATGGAATTTCTAGAAGCGTCGAATATGGTACTGGGAACTTCTTAACTTAATCTCGGGCTCATCTATAAATCAACGATTACGTCACTGTGCATTTCACCATCATCATCCCTTACTTGGAGTCACTACCTTCATTCACAGAAAATTCCAGATAAGTGTCGCAAATAAAATTTTTATCTAATGTTTTTTTATAAATACTTCATATTTTTATGCTTTAACATTTTTTAGAGTTCTTTAAAGTATCATGTTGTAAATAATTAAAAAAAAAAAAAACTTTCCATTTTCAATTTTATTCTTAACATGTTTCAACGAACAGTTAATATTTTCTATTTTTATTAAGGTATAAATTATCGGCGTAACGTCTGATTAAAATCAAATATATAAAAAGTTCTGTAAAGACTTTGTGATCACAATTTCTACGAAACGCTTAGGTATATTTATATAATAAATTTTGACCTTTAAACACCATATTGTCAGTTCATGTTTTAGACAATATTTTAAGTAATATCTATATAACATATTATTGTCCATTCGATTTCTTCTTTGTACATAACTTCGTTTAATATTAAGGCATCAGTTTAGTCGTCTTCTAATAAAAACACACCTAGTTTGATTGATTTATAATAAAATCAATTTTATAATCACATTGTCCACTTATTTCAGGTATTTTGATACAAACCAAACTATACAAACAAAGTATTTAGATATGATCTATTGAATTAATTATTTAATCTTTAATAGAAAGTTGAACATCTTTTAGTAATATTTAAAGATACTAATTTAATTTTTACTTGTGCGAAATTTGAATTATTAATTTACACTTTTTTTTTACAACTAGTACTTTCTTTAAATTTTGATTAGTTTATCTTTCTTGTAATCAAACTTCAATTTTAGTGTAAATTACAAATATAGAAAGATTGGCGCCCCGCTTTCTAGGAAAATTATCTTTATATAAGTCAAATTAACATCTCTTTAAGAAAAATTATTAAAACATCTATTTATTAATTTCTATCTACCAAACACGTAAAACTATTTGTAAAGTGTTTTCTTACCCATGACTCATCTGCCGAGTCTCTGAGCTACTGGGGTAGTAACATTTTTTCTTTAAATAACATAAAGTGCAGTAAGAATCTCAAACACTTAATGAAAATTAAAAATTTATTGAACAGCGAAGAAATAATGTTACAGGGGACCACCCCCAACCAAAAAGCAGGAAAAATGACAATATACATTCTTATCTACATACTTTATGAAGCACGTTGAAGAAAAACAAATTGAAATTTATTACATCGTTTTCGGGCTGGGATTTAAAAGCTTCACTTACTGTACTCTAACTCCAACTCACAAATCTTATTAAAATAAAATATAATCATAATATACAAACAATTTAGCAGGGAAGTAACACACTACCAGACATAAAAAAACCATTTAAGAATTAAATTAATTAATTACAACAAATAGAAAATTAAATCCTTTTGAGGTTTAAAATGTTAATTAAGTTTAATCAGATGATAAATATATTCGCTTCCCTAGCTACACTTTATTGGTTAATATAAAATTAATTATATGAACCCCAAGTCACATTAAAAGCCGTGTACTAATTATATTTAGATTTAATTATGTGTGAAAACATTTATAATTACGCGGAAGAGTTATCTTTATATCATTATTAATTTATTACTGTTTTACGATGTTAAGGATTTTATTTGTACAAACGGTACCTCAAAAATAACGGAAAAAATTTACGTAAATGTCAAATGAAAATGTGTTAGAAGAAGTAATATGCTAAACGCGGATAAAAGAATATAGGTAAGTCAGAAGGAGCTTTAGAAAAAAAAAACACTAAAAGTTAGTCGGAAGTTGCCAAGAGTAAATATAGGTAAGGTTCTTTAACTCCTACGCCAAGCATAAGTACACCAATAGATTTTATTCTGTGCTAAGGTCTTGTCCTTATTCCATGTCAATCCTGCACCTTTTAATTCATCCAACATTGTTCTTTTCCATGCCTGGACGAGTTTGCCTAACTTTCTGAATCAATGTGAGTTTCATTCCAGAGCAGATTTAGCAATGCTATTGTTGGGTTTGCACAGTTTGTGTCTCGTCTACTTCCATTTTCTACTTTTTATTTCTATTTCTGTTCTCTTGTGCCTTACTAGAAGATAGTCATCTCTGATGCGTTCTGGGAGATCATACGAACAATTTTTCATAAGCAGTTGTTGATGGAGGCTTGCAGATATTGTAATAGTACCTTCGTGACTTTCCAAGTTTAGCACTTTTATATCAAAATTTGCTTGACTTTGGATTTTTTATGTGAACTAAAGCTTGTTGCACTTTTCGTGCTAGGCTACGAATGTCAGTTTCTGCGTCCCCACTCTTGATAATGATCCTTCCAAGATAATCCCATTAACATCTATTTGTGTGTGGTTCATTTTTTCTTGTAGTAATTCCCCGATAGGTAATATTTCTATTTCCATTTAGATGTCTCTCAGTTAGATTAGATATATGTATATGTTTACTGTAGTAGAAAAAAAAATGTACAATATATCTGTATACACGTATGATCATGTTGGATCAAGTTAACGACTCACTTCAGACGAAAGGTAAAAGAGCAGTTGAGTTGGGGTTAGAAAAATAATTACACTCAATGAAAATGATAGGTAAATTCAACCAAAAAGAGCATATGAAATCGCGCCTATCTAGTTTCATAGTTAAATCAATCAGAAAAGAATAGTCATACAACTTTATTTGTTTTCGTAAACAAATAGTAGTTTAATAATCATATCTTCTTGTAACAAATTAATTAGTACAATGGCATTTTTTTATGTTCACTAACCATTTTCAATTTGGTCTACAATTAAATAGTACAACGACTTTGTTTTTTGTTCACCAACTAATTTTTAGGTTGATCTACATTTACTTTATTGTATGATGAAGTTTTCTTTGGTTAGCCAAAATCTCAGTATTGAGATATCAGACCACCCAAACCAAAGATTAGAGATCGTTTATAAGATCCATCCAAATATATCGATGATCCCTGAGAGAATTTGAACATTGCAATCATGTTATTAATTTTCTATAAATTCATAAGAGTATAAGATAATGCATGATTGATTATTGTCAGTGATTTGTATGTGGCGTCATCTGGGAATAATTTATGTAATAGACTAGGTGGTAAGCAAGCAAATTTTATGGTAATTCTTTTAGAACTTCTAGAAGACGACAATAATATTGGTTTGTCTATCAAGTACAATAATACAGTGAACTAATACTGGGTTAGAATTACAAGTCGATAATAGTTAAAAATAAAATATACTATTATCTAGTTTAATTTGACAGAATTCAACAAAATAATAGTCAGACGAACAAAATAATAGTCTTATTCATCTATTTTTTAAATTAATGTTTGTTTTGTTGTACGACAACTTTTTATTAATTAAAATAACAATCACCTCTTGTTTAAAAATACCATCAGTATAGTTTGGTTTAACAAAATTAACGATATTGTTAGTTAACCATTTTTTTTTTGTTGAATTTACCCATACTATTTCTTTGAGTGTAGGATTCAAAGTGAATGCGTTATATAAAGTAAAATCAGCCTAAACTAATTCCTAGTTTTGCTACTTAATTGTTTAAAATTCCAGAGTTTTTTCCTTAGGTTAAGGTGCTGACAACTATCTGTAATGAACCTTAAGTTTATTGTACCCCTTAGCATCAGTAACTCATTAACCTCGTTGCTTCCGAGATGTGTAAAAGTTTTCTGGTTACCAAGGTTGGACAAAAGTTTCTTCATCTTCACGACACATCCTACGTTCTGGATTGTCTCTCACTTCTATGTTGGGTAAGTCTTTGTTTAGTAAGCGCGATCTTATTAAGATGATATTTTAGCTGTTTTCTGATCAGATATAGCAGTTCGGTTTTGTCTGGTTGTGCAAGCCACATGTGCTGGATTCTATCTATCTGCATGTTAAGTAGACGATTATTCTCTAATTGGTGGAATATTTCGGTATGGTACCTTTTCCTTGTATCTGTTTCTACTGTATCCGAAAAATGAACTACTTTTGTTTATGAACTAGTTTCGCTCTAGGAATTTCTTTATCGTTTACAGAAGTAAAATAAGGAAAATTATCCAGTATATACCGTGCGTGTAGCGGAGCGCTAGGCATAGGGAGTAAAATTACAACATCGCGCGTGCCAGCTGGCTGAAATGAAATAATATAGCTGGGATGCCCCGCCCGACGGAGGAATTTACGGCAGCTGTGTTGTCAGATCTCTCGCGCTACGTGAATGTACATGCCTAATGGGAAATTACACGCACGGTATCATATACACACCTTAATCATAAATTACTATTAAATATTACTTTTATCCAAAAACCAGTTGATACACACGTAAGAAATGTGTGAACAGGAAGCAGGATATTCAGAATATATAAAACCAGATGAGTACATTACTATAAAAAAGAAAAATACAAAAACTAACTGAAGGAAGTGATATTCATGTCAGAGAAAAGGAACTCCTTGAAACATATACTTATTTTTAATAATGAGTGTAATCAATTAAAAGTGAAAACATAAATAACCTGATATTTGAGATACAATTATTAAGACTCAAATACTAGGAAGCACGGTACCCGCTAACCTCTCAAGGACGCGTGTCAACTACACTAGTTTTTAACCGACCATTAAAATTAAAAATGGAGGAGGTTCTCAGTTCGATCCGTATGTATGTTTTTTTTATATCATTACTCTGGATTAGCTTAAGCGATTTCTATGAAAACTCGCACAAATTACCAGATATAGCTCGGTGATGATCCTATAATGACTGCATTAAGATATGTCTGGGGTAAATTAAGCAAAAATTGGAAAGAATATTCTTTTAATTGAGAATTTGGCGAAGTCTCTAGTCATAGAAAAGTTAATTTTGCGATAAAAAAATTAAAATTTCATCGGAATTGCATTAAAATTGGTAGTTAGATATTTTAGAAGTAGCTGATAACGAATATAATGTCAAAAGTTACGAATTCAAAATGGCTAATGACTGCGATAATTCATATTTTTGCAGATTTACATGGAATTTGATACATTCAATTCAATTCAATTCAACAAGACTTTATTCATAATTAAAAAGGCAGCCAGGCAACCACGATGCGCAGCACCGTGGTGGGTGTAAGGTTGGGCGGGGCAGGTCCGCTTCGGCTAAGAACGGTAATTCAGGTAGGGAGTTGTAACTCCTATTCGCCGAGCGAATTTAAAAACAAAAATAGAGTTAAAACTATACTGTCCATAAGGGCCTAAAACTAATTAGTATCTATTTTAAAAATTGTCGCACTGGGCACGCACAAAAAAACACTAAAGGAATTTTGGTTACTGTCACGGGGAAACAAAACATAACGAAAAAACCAGTTCGAAGTAATTCTCCACCTTGGTGGTCTTCCTGCCACCAGGAAATTAGAGGAAAGTTAAAAGATGTGGTTTTTAAAAGGTAGGATTTTCAAGAACGCTATCGGCCGAGAGGTGAATTTTGGAACAAAAGAGGATAAAAGGAACAAGAAGGATAAAACAATGAACAAACAGAAAAGGAATAGAGAGGGGTTAAAATTATAAAGTTGAAGATAAAGATAGAGTAAAGGTAGATTATAGTAGTGAAGAAGTTGGCTAAGGTGGAAGTTGCCTGAAAATAGTCAACATCTGGTATGGTAATGGGTGTTTCAAATTAAATAGAATTGAATTATTCTGTCCGATGTGCGACATGTTGCGGGTTAGCGGACTATCGCCCAGTATGAATTCGTAGAATATTTGCGAAATCGTAGTCCGCTAGTGGTGTTGTGCCGTTACAGCGGGCGTACAGATCTCTGAGTGAGGTGTATCTGCCCGAATCAGAAAGTTAAAGCTTAGAAAGTCAAAACGGCGGATAAATATCCGCCTTTGTATTGACCACTTTATTTAGCAGTAAAATTACTGCTAAATAAAGAGGTATATACAAAGGGTGAAAAAAAAAAATGAACCGCCTTTAAAAAAGGTCGTCAAAGATTATGAAATAAAATTCACAGTCGCCCAATCAATTGAGCCTTATTAAAAAGAATATACAATACAGAAGTGCGATAGAAAACCCAAAGGGAAGTCATTCGAGTTAGTGCTCTGCCATTTAACCCCTGAATTAAAAATTAACTATTATTTTAAACATAGATGTGCCGTTCACTTCCCTCTTTCACACCTGGCGGTACTAACGTGTTAAGATAACTATTACTCAATATTTTAGCAAAGTCGCCGTACCTCAGTATCGACTGTACTGCAGACTGATAAGGCGATTAACATTTAGAAAGGAAGCAAACAATAACCAATAATTAGGACATATACGTTACATATTGCGAAGAAACGAAATAGTCAAAGTTGCATGCTATAATTTGGTCCTCAAGAAAGTACCTGTAAAGGTATTTTTTAAATATCCCCTATATCTTCAGCGCTCTTCAAGTGGATGTTTATAATAATTTTGCCTTATTGAATTTAGATGTTACAAAATTCTCTAAAAAACTACATGATATTGTGTCATATATGTTGTATAGCCCAGGAATTTTAGTTTTCGGCCCGGAATTAAGTATTGTAAAGCTGAAAATTTGCAGCATTGTAGTTTTGGTCCAGGATAACACGTACCAAAAAGTCCCCTACTCTCCCCCGTCGGCTTCTCTGTTTTTGCGGAGCAACAAGGGCCTAAGTCGCAGAGATTATAGAGCTGGCTATAAAGTGTAACAGAAAGGTTTTTACTGGTTCGATTTGGATCGAAATAGTCATAAAAGCTTCGGAGAAGTATGTCTATTCGTATTTCAGATGTTCCATGCCTATTTTGTTCATAATTTTCCGTTCTAGTGCCGTCTAAATTTCAAATTTGAAAAAATTCCGAAATGGCGCCATTGCGGATAAATGAAGATTCGGAGGGGAAAACGTACCCGAATAAACATTTCTCTTCATGCTTTAGGCTTTTCATTGGTATGTCTACTTTCTCTGTAGTGTCACCCGTTATGGAGTTATGCCACACCGAGTGTCGCCGCGCCCGTGGAACTGCCCTGGCTGCGCTGATGAGACTTGCTGCAAATTCCTGTTTATATATTATTGGTGTTTTACAAGATTTATTGAATGAAATTTAACTTGTCAGACTCAGAAATTGATTTGGTTCGGCAAGACAATTGACATTATTGTTCTACTGGGAACTATGGTCGTCCGGATTTTCATCCATATCCAGTGACTGGCTGTTTGTGCAGCTGGATCCTCTACAGTTCCTGCACATGATGCTGCAGTTTAGACATTTTTGCACTCGCACCAGGCACCGCAGTCCGCCTTGCAGGCACAGGAAATTAGCTGTAGCAGGCTATCAGGAGCTGGCTGCCTTGTGGTAGGAACCAGAGTCAGGCTCTGGAGTCCTGATTTCCACTCCCAGTCCCCCGGGTTGAGGTTGACGTCTAGCCATTGCTGGACCTGCAAAAAAGCACATGCACATTAGTTGAGTGCTGCAAGCTTTTCAAGAGATTAAGTCCTATTACACCCAATGGGTGTATTTGGGGATAGCTGATGGAACGTAAAAGTGTTGGGAATCGAAATGTCTAACTCCTTCTGCATATGTTAACACCTCTACCTCGTTGTTTTTCAACTGATTTTCAGTAATCCTACGACATTGATGAGTAAAGCATGTTATTCGTTTTCAGTAAATACATTTTTGAGAATTTCATTTAAAACGGAAGTTGTTAAGAAAGTTAAGTGTTATTTCCAATTTTCAGAAATTTCATCAATTTTTTAAACATGCACTACTCATTACTATGTGAAATTGCGTATGAATATTTGTTAATCAGTTAAGTAAACTACTGTAAAGCGGCCAGTTAATTCATAGTTTATTTTTTTTTAAGGTCATTCCGGATTTATCACGCACAATAACGTTTTTCAGCGACAAGGGTGTCTGCAAAGAAAGAGTCTGTGTTTCAACTTTTTCTCACTACCTTCCAGTTGGACAATACTACCGAGCAAGCTTTACGTAATTAAAAAAAAAACAACTGATCTCTACTGCGCAAAATCGAATCAAAAAGCATAATATATTGTCGAGCCTCTGTCGGAAAATATTCAAAATTAAATTATTGTATTTTACGTTAGAAAATAGAAATTATTTAAATCGTGTAATTATTAGAGTCATAACTTCGCGTATAGGCAACGGAGGTAATAGGATATTTCCGTTGTCTATGCAATCTTTCACATATTTATTGGTGTTCTTCCATAGAAGCATTGCTCTAGCAATTAACTCGGCAAATTGCTGAGTAAGAAAGAGCACGAATAAGTATTGATGAAAGAAATTAGTAGAGAGAAATCTTTATCGCGTTAGCTCCGGAAGGAGACGGTAGCCGAGTCAGTGAAGAGCAAAGTCCCGAAAGGGTGAAACTAATTATTGAAATTTTCTAAGTCCAGCCGCCAGCCTCCTGCCCATGATGAGAGTACAGGGAAGAATACTCCTGTAAGTACAATCATTCTTTTGTGTACCAGTTTTCAAATAAATTGTATTTGCCGTTCAGTAACAGATATTTTCACTTGTGTTTGTGTGTGTGGCCCTACCCCTTTGTGTTGAAGATACCCGGTCCCTCGGGAAAATTAAGTCGAGTACCCAAGTGAGTACATCATTTTAAAAGGGGCCGCCCCAGAGGCTCGACAATATCGTATAGAGCTCCAAGACCAAGAGCCGATGCATTCTAATACTTTGAGCGAAATTATTCACGTTGTAAATTCAGAAGATTCTGAAGAAAATAGTGAAGAAAAAAGAGATATATCATTCATAGATGTGGATGAGTAGGAAAAATGGATAATAACACTGGTCAAATTTTTTTCAACTTTTGTGTCATTATAAGTGTCAATATTATCACATGAATATATTGTTGAGTGTATATACTGTATATGATTGTTAATAAATAAGCCATTGAAAATAAATAAATTCATGAAATTTGACTTCTGTCCCTCATTCCCACACTGTCAACACACACTGCAACTGCAACGCCAGATGAGAACAAATAATTTAATGCCAGACGCAGAGATAACGTAATGCCAGAAGATTTTTACTATTTTCAACTTCTGGCACACGAACAAATAATTTAAAAATTCCTGCCTTCAGCTTCTTGGCTATTAAAGTGTCTCGTAACAATCTCTTAAAGGGTATAGCAGAATAAGCATGTAAAATCTGCCTCCAAACAAAGTCATTTACTTATAATTTTATAATTTCATTAGTTTGGCATTTTGACAGAACTAAAAGCACACTTTTGAATAATACAATTTTTCCCTTTCAAATTGGGATTGTTTTTAAAGAATTTTTGAGATCTATGTGGCAGTTTTCTCGAAAACGGTTGGAATTATCAAGTTCTATCAAGTGTACCTTTTTTTTACGTAGAAATGACTCCTGCATGAGATTTTCTAGTCAAAAGTGCCACTACGTTTCGTAAAACAAAGAGAAAAAATATTCATCTTTAGATATAGCTCATGAGGCGCCCTCCACAAGCTGGCGAGATGTAATATACAAATTATTGTTTCTTAGCTTACAAAATGTTTCCTTACCAAATGAGGAGAAGATCGGTCAAGAGATAGTTGAGATACTGCACAAAAAAAAAAAAAAACTTTGACACCCTGTACTCAGTAAGGAGGCACATTTATTTTTAGTGTTTCAGGTTAAATCTTCATATTTTCGACTAAGGATTCTCCAGTTAGCGAATGTCCAATTGTTAATGAAACATCCTGTATATTTGTTAACAAGACATGCGTCCAAATGATAGTGAGGCGCATATAAGAGAATGGTCGGTAATACAGTTTTTCGTTTTTTTATCTTCCACATTTTTTAAAAATATGAAAATAATTTGAGAATAGGCCCTGATAAATGAGTAATTTACGGTGAAAAATTCAGAGTGCCAAAAAATTGTATGGAAAAATTTGCATTTTGGGAAAATCATATTTGGGGTAAGCCCCTTCAAATAGTTGATAACAAACAAAATTTTGTTTGGGGGCAGATTTTACATGCTTATCTGCTATGCCCTTTTGTTGTAACCAAGAAGATTATAAAGTGTTCCACTCGTGCAATTAATTTCCTTTGTGTGCACAAGCTAAAGTAATGGCAAGTTACAATTTCACGGTCAATGCTCAGCTACTGGACCAAGTTGAGTGCAATCAGGCCATTTTAGTATGTGGAGACTGCGAGAAAGTAAAAGTTTGTTTCAAGAAAGTTCCATCTATTGTACAATAAACTTTACAACTATAACTTAACTGTTGCCACTAATTGCTTTACGTGATTAATATCGCATAATTGGGAGTTGTTTCCCTTTCAACAAAATATCGACCTTCAAGACATTTTTAAGATGAAAGTGAATCTAGGAAATGGAATGTGTCTTACCACGCCGCAACTAAAACAGGAAATTCATTCATTAAACTAATAAATGTTAATTCGTCTATGGAAGAATTTATATAAAAAAATGTTGATCTGTGAGAGTGAGTGACCTACCTATTCTTGGTTTTAATATATATATTTGTAAAATTATTTGTTTGTTCAAATAAAATCTCCAAAAGTGTCTCTTAATTTTCTATCATTGCTTATCCAAATTAAATAATGCATATCCTGGGCTTCCTCGTCCAATTTAAATGAAAATTATTATCATTATTATTTTCATTCGTTTCGGTTTATTTACTACTGTCAGAGAGGTGGTAGGGGCATTTTAGCCCTCCAATCCCATCTCAGACAATGGCGATATGGCACTGTAGAGTTACCTTTGCACTTTGGTCGCCAGTATCGTGGATACCGATCTACAGATGGGAATGGTGTTCAGTCCCTTTAGAAAAGACGATCTGATATCTATAAGACTGCCAATAATCAAGACCACCATTTTAATTACAAAACTTGGATGCATCTTACTAAATTCTTTGTATTTATCTCGTTTCTGAATTTCTTTTGTTACATTTCTCTCTGCTGGACAAAAGAATTCGATAACATTCATTCTCTTTTTAATTAAATCCAGAGGCATTATGTCTGGCTTGGTGGCATCCAGCTTTCGGGTTGCTGAGAAGGAGTAATGAGTATGTGTGGGTCTCAGGATATGAAATACAGGCCCTTTAGTTTTAGAATTCCCGTTATTAGTATTATTAAATTTTTCTGCACGAGTTTTACATTTCAGATCTATTTCGGTTTGTTGAAATAAAACCTCCAAAATGTGTGTTTCTTAATTTTCTATCTCTGCCTATCACAATTTCTGTATTTACCAAATTAACTTAATTTCACCGTTGTTAAAGAAAATTATTATTGTTATTATTATTAATTTTTTTACACTAGTTTTACACTTTAGGTCTATTTCGGTTCAGTGTTTTGTTACAGTTCTCAGATCATTAAAATAAAAATATCTATCTATATTTACCGTGTGATATTTAAAGAATTATGATAAATAAGCAATAAATGTTTCAAAAATTGGTAAAACAATACTATTGTGAACAATTGACGCCATTTTTTAAATATTTATTTAAAAAAATTAAAACTTTTTATTGAGTTTGGAGGCTCTGGATGTAGAACTTTCAGCCAAGATACTTCTCTTCTTGGAATGAGGTTCCTGAATAAGAATAACGTCACTGTTAGGTATTTCTTCTGTGCTAAAAAATAATATAAATTACTTAAAAGCATTTAAATTATTCCCAATGTAAATATAATTTTATTATGGGGTTAATTGAATATTAATTTAATTAATAATTGAGGTATATGGGGTTCTAACAAATAATATTCCAGTAGAAAAGCCTAAACAATGGACCAGGTAGTTGGATGACTCAAATTAATTCGAATGCGTCTTATAAAATGACCAAATCAAATGGGTATCGGTTAAAAAAACATTTTTTTCCTAAAATAGCAAAATTTACCAGGAAATTCCAACAGAATCGAAAAGCTTAGTGCACACTATTTTATGTAGTAGGTTTATACGGTGGAATTGTACTTCATTAGTATTTAGCCCTACTAGCGGAGCGGATCTGGTTTTGAAATGAAGCCAACTTTTTTCAAAAAATTTTTTTGACAATTCGGTTACACGCGATCTCTTTTATCATATTATCAAGTTAGTTCAGCTTAATCGCACGAGGTGGGGCAGAAATTCACATTTAAAATTCGCAAAAACAGGTTCTTTCACAATAACTTTGTTATTATTGACTTGACGAACAAAATGTTATATCGAAAATTGAAGACCTCGCAGAAGTGCATAATCTGGTATTTTTTCCAAATCGGACGATAACTTTTCGTGATTTTTTTTAAAATACGCGTTTTTTTGCCGTAATATTAATATACAAAAAAATAATTCCTTAATTTTTTCACGAAAAAAAGAAGTAGGGGGCTGAGATTTTTTTGAGGTAGGTGAAATAAATAAGAATTGATGGAGCCGGAGGAAGGGGGTGGTGGGCCAATTTGGGGAGGAGGAGGAGGTAGGGCAAGGGAAATTATTCAACCCCCCGAACTTTTTTCCCTGTCGTGCGATTTTAAAAACCAAAATGAAATTTATTCGCTGTTATCTCTAGTATTTGACTGATTATTTTTTTAAATTTTTTTTCAAATAAACAAATTTGTTTGAGGGAAAAAACTTTTTACATTTTTTTCAAATGCGTTTTTTTACGTAGGAAAGGATTCCGAGGAGAAACTTTATTACATGTAAGTGAGGATCTTTTTTATCTTTATTAAAAAAAATATATATATCGCAATCGAAGCAATAGGAAGGGAGGGAGGGGACATAATGCGTTTGCGGGAATAAAGGGTTAAGGGATAGGGACTTCGGACCTTGATATTCGGCAATATAAAATTATTTTCCATCTTAATATTTTGTCAATCTACCTTTATCAAATATTAAACTTATTATAAATAATTATTTAACACCGTCACAAGTTTTCGCGGTCCATTTCTCTAGTTTTAGGTGTCTATTGGATATATAAAATAATTATTTTTCTGTTTAACTCACTCTAACTCAAAAACGGCATAATGGATTGCTCCCAAATTTTTATTGTGTTATCACTATATATTTGTTAATAAAATGTGTCAATATGTAAGTCAAATTTTAATAATTGTAGAAATCATTAATTTTTTTTCTAAGGCTATGTTGAAAATTTGCGTTCTCAAATGTAACATGTGGGAAACTTTTTTATCTTTCAAAATAGATACCAAGTATATGGAGGGCATATGAAGATAAAAGATTGGCGTAACTTTTTTATTTGAAGCTTTATTTTCTAGCAATAGCAGTTTTCGAGAAAATTGCAAATCGGTGATTGTTGACGCGGTACTGCAATTGATTGCTGTTAGACTTCCACGTTCTTTATAATGACTTTATCATTAAATAAGTTTTGCATATATTCCCTCTTCAATCTCTAAAAGTGTCACCTCACCCCTTCACGGTTGGTAAATTAAGAACTTAAAAAACTAGAGTAAAAATCATGCTCCTCGCCGATTTGTTTAACTTTTTATATAATTGTTGCATATTCTTTAGAATACTCTTCCCAGTTTTTTGAGAAAATGTTAATTTTTGAACATTTTAAATCTTATATTGACGACGTATTTGATAAAAAACTTGTCAGTATAAAAAAAAGAGGAAAAAGTACATCTATAATAACCTGCCTGTGTTTCAAATTTGCGGTCCTTGAATTTCAAGATATAATTCTATCTATTACTACTACTATTTCCGAAAGCGATAATATTGCTAATATAATGTCACTATTTGAAAATCATGTCTACGTTTTAATATTATATTGTTATGAAATATATATTAGTTAAATATATAAATAAATGATAGAAAATAGCATTTTAAAAAAATACTATTCAATTACAGATCTAAAAAATCAGAAAACAATTTTTTTAATTTTAAATTATCAATACCCTTTTAAAAAGCAAATTATGTTTGTTATATTTGCTTTAAGCATTTTTAATGTTATAACGCCAACTTAGTTGTTAAAGTACTCGTCCGAATCTAAGGTTTGTGCAATGTGTACACTATTATAGTAATAGCGAAACTTATTCATAAACTGCCATTTCGGCAGCTTAATATTGACAAAATATTAAGATGGAATAAAGATTTATATTGCCGAATATCAAGGTCCGAAGTCCCTCACTTCCTATTGCTTGGATTGCGATAATTTTTTTTTTAAGATAAAAAAGATCCTCACTTACCTGTAAAAAAGTTTCTCCTCTGACCCTCTCCTATGTAAAAAACGCATTTGAAAAAAAAAAATGAAAAAGTTCTTCCCTTCCCACAAATTTGTTTACTATTTGAAAAAAAATAAAAATAATAATCAGTCAAATACTAGAGATAATAGCGAACAAATTCCATTTTGGTTTTTCAAAATCGCACAACAGGGAAGAAAGTTCTGGGGGGGGGTTGAATAATTTTCCTTTCCCTACCTCCTCCCCCTCCCCTAATTGGCCCACCGCCCTCATCCTCCGACTCCATCAATTCTTATCTATTTCACCTACCTCAAAAACATCTCAGCCCCAACTTCCCTTTTTCGTGAAAAAATTAAGGAATTACTTTGTTGTATCTTAGTGTTACAGCAAAAAAAAACGCGTATTTAAAAAAAAAATCATGAAAAGTTACCGTCCGATTTGGAAACAGATTATGCGCTTCCGCGAGGTCTTCACTTTTTAATTTAACTTTTTTTTCGTCAAATCAATAATAACAAAGTTATCGTGAAAAACGTGTTTTTGCGAATTTTAAATGCAAATTCCTCCCCACCTCGTGTGATTAAGCTGAACTAACTTGATAGCATGATAAAAGAGAATGCGTGTAACCGAATTGTTAAAATTTTTTTTTTTTTTAAGTTGGTTTCAAAACTCTTCTTTTTCTCGCCAGATCCGCTCCAGTATACGTGAAAAAAGTAACTACTCTAAAATGTCATTATAATTGCAAGAGTAATATATCTACTAAGCTTAATAAATATAAAATTCTGGCTGCTGGTTTCCGGGTCTTCTTCCGCGTAGACTTGGTTGAGTGCTTGACGCTGCGGAGCGAAGCTTCAGAAGAAGACCACGACAAGATGGTCGAAACGTCAAGCACTCAACTAAGTCTACGCGGAAGAAGACCCGGAAACCAGCAGCCAGATCACCAGCTCCGCGAAAGCCTTAGCACCAAAATATAAAATTATTTATTTAACAATAATGGAAATAAAAAAATATACCTTGAATTAATAATTCCATATCAAAGATAGTCACCATAGCAGTACACTTGTTCAAAATTAATATAGATCCGAATGCTCGAACACAATAAATACGAATAGTGCTACCGGTACCATCTACTAATGGTTAGGGGGTTGGGTAGCAATAAAACTCCCACTAATTGAACCTTTACTTGACTCTTCTACGGAATTGGTGGAAAAAGTTGTCTTAGAATAAAGGAAAAGCTACAAAATTGAGACTGGTAATTTTTTTTTAATTTTTGACACATTAAATTCACTATGTGGCCCACTGATGGACGGGCAAATAATAGAATATTAAATGGTGAAAAAGTTCAGGAAAACTGTGGTTCGAATAAAAAATGCCCAAATGTGAGTTCCTATGATTGATGGTATTTTGACAGAAATTATATTTAGATTTTTCTATTCTACATTTTATTAACAACCGAATTGCAATAAATATTACACGTCGATAGTTTATATTTATCTAGGCAAGAATGAATTTTAATTTCTATAATAACCAACTTTCCTATTGCAAGACTAGTGTGATTTCACATTTTTATTACTTTTTTTTCCACCTTTTTCGTTAAGGTTTCAGAGTATATTTGAAAGTTTTGCCTTTTGTTTGACTTCTTTAACATACCGTACTATTATTGTACACATTCTTCGGTTCATTGTCATTTCGGAATTAAAATAACATATTTAAATATTTTGCAATAAGTAAAATACATCTATCATTTGAATTTGAAATACACGTAGTAACATTAATATGATGTGCTATTAAGTATAAGCTTCTATTGTTACAAATAACATTTTTTTGCTTATTCTATGAGAAGTATACACACAAGTAAATATATTAAATAGGAAAAATTTATTAACAAAAAACAATAACAACAGTATAAAAATAAACAACAAGGATGATGATGAATGACTCAGTGCAGATGAGATGAAGTTCTAGTGAGATGAATGACTAAAATGAAGGCGCTTATTGCCATCCTCCATGACCTCCTTCGTGTCCACCACCGCCGCCACCGCCTCCACCACCTCCATGTTTAGGTACGTGATGGTAGACATGTTTGTAAACCGGTACATGTACAGGGTATGGCTTGTTGACATACACAGGATGATGTTTCTCGATTTCGATTTTATAAGGCTTCTCTATATATACAGGAACTAATTTTTCGACTGAAATAGGAACTTTCTTTTCGATTTCTTGAGGCACCAACTTGTAAATAGGTACAGCGATTGGATGTGGCACTGGTACATGAACAGCGTAAGGTTGAGGAACTGGAACCTTTACAACTTGTGGTACTGGAACACCCACAGGATGAGGTACAGGGACACCGACTTTCTTAACCACTGGAATATGGACGGGCTGGGTGTGCTCGATGGTTTTCGTGGGGATGTGGTGGTGCTGCGTTTCGATTTGCGCTTGAAATCCACCTCCAAATCCGTGACCTCCATCGCCGCCCCCATAGTCGCCTCCGCCAAGGTCGTGACCACCGCCAAAGTCATGGCCGCCTCCGCCTAGGTCCTGGCCGCCTCCAATATCGTGGCCGCCACCTAGCTCTTGGCCACCACCATAACCGTGGCCGCCATCTATAAATCCAGCATGTCCAGAGCCTAATGCTAGGATGAGGAGGATACTTGCACCCTGAAAAAGAAAGAAATTAGGTGAGAATGCTGTTCGTTTAAAAGATTTAATGCATTTTTAACAATTTGCGGAAACTGAATTAAAACAATTAAATATTTATTTGAAAACCATCACTGTGTAACTTTATTTAATGATAATTATCATAGTTAAAAACTGTCTTAAACTATTTCACTGCGCTTGTACCGTAAATGTCAATTAAATTGTAATTTAAGTACTCACAATAAACCTCATGTTGTAATGTTTAAACTTAAAGACGATCACGAGGAATGTGTGAATGAAACTGATGATGAAATTCACAGAGTAACAGACTTTTATAGTAGCGTCCAGGTGGGGCAATTTCAGTGAAAGGTTTTCTCCAATATAGATTACAATTAACAAAAATATGTATTCCTTGAGGTATGTGGTTTAAAAACGTCACATATTAGAATGTTTGTTGTTTAATTAAATTTAATAAAGACACATTTGTGTGCTTTGACTTATTTTAATGAGACTACCAAAAAGCTACCGATGGGTCAATAAACCTGCACTTAATGGATAGTTAGTTATGTTTCTTGGGCTACTTTAAGGAATGCTATGATGCATTCTTTTTGTAATTGTACCGTGTAGGTCAAGAATCTGCGGTTTTATGGGTTTCCACAACTTTGTGGCTGTAATAGCATAAAATTGTATTTAATTTATTAGCGGCGTAACAACATATCCTACAGAATTAACAAAATATAAATTTATTTTTTTTCGTATTAAAAAATTTGTTCCTATAGTGTTGAAAAATCCGATATATTGTTTGGATTTCCCCACGTAGTTTCTAGATATAGATTCTGAGTTTTATGTCAAAGCATGAAAGTATAAAATTTGATTCATGGATTGTTAATTTACTTGCTTTAGAAATATGGAAAGCTAGTTTGGTAAATTATTATTTTCATTATTCAAGTTATATTTTTGTATTACATTTTAATTTAGATATATTTAATATATAATACTAGAAACAAGAGCAATTAAAATTAATTTTTACTTAAATTGTTTTTTAACCACCCTACCTGTAAAAATGGGAGGTTACTGCAATTGGTTCAAAATCGAAAGATGAGATAAGACCACATATTTACGTTTAAAGATCATGCATGGAACATGAAAAAATGGTATCTATGTAAAAAATGTCTGTGTGTTTGTATGTATGTATGTACGCACATATAAACAAGATGGTGCCGAAAGTAGCGAACCAATTTTGATGAAACGAGGGTAATATTGGTACCGTATATGGCCTGAAAAAACTTTTTTTGCCGATATGGTATTGTTTAGTGTGCTTTTGCTACATACACGGACTATTTTTCAACATAATGTTCAGTTTTACTTCCCTTTCTTAGCAAAGAGAAGTATTATAATCTTAAGAAAATCACTCTCCGATATTATTTCCGATTTTCATGTTTCATCAGACTATGAAGACTGTAAAAATTATAGTCTTTCAATTCATCAGTCTGTCTGTCTGTCAGTCGGTCTGACGTCTTCCTCTTAGCGCTGTAGCTATAACATTTTTTGATGGAGAAGAATAATACTTGTTATGTAATTATCACAACTATAAACGTAGAAACTTGCTATATTAGTGCAAATATGAACACCATTAAAAAATAAATAACGAAGAAAAGGAGGAGGGCCTATAAGGCCGGCTTTCGGTACTTCTTATTTTTTGTCAAAAAATTTTGAATTTTTTTTTTTATCATATATATATTCAATATCTAATCTATTTCACCCCAATCAGAACTTTCCCCTCCATGTAATCCTATTAAATTATTATAGAACCAGTTTAAATTAGCACATACTTAGATGTTTTTGGACTTGAAAATCATATTTTAATAATAAACTGCACCCTGAGCTCCCCCTACTACTATACAATGCCAATACCCCCAACCCCCAATGAAAAGCACCCTCTCCTCCCATAACATAAACCTTTATGCTGCTAAAATAGTTTTAAAAGGACTTTTTATTTACATTATTAATAAAATGCCAGTTCCTCTTATTACCTTCCCCCGCCCCCAACACCTTCTCTTCAGAACCATTCTTCTGTGTAGAGAGGTTCAGGTTAGAGGTTTTTTTTTGTTTTTTTGTCTGTTGATTTAGAGCTTATAGTATGTGTACTTTTGTCTGATTTTTTCAGAACTTAGAGTTTAACTATCTTTGTTCCTATTTTTGTTGGTTTAGACGTAGGGAGAGAGAGTATATCTTTCTGCCGATAAAAAAAGTATAAGAAAAGTCTTCGTTATACCATTTTCAAGCTTGTAGCAGTATGGTGATGGTAATTTTATACCTGGTAAGAGCATGCAGGTTTATGTTAGTGGAGGGAGACGGTGCCTATCGTTGGGGGTGTTGGGGTGTTGCATAGTAGGAGGGGGAGTTTAGGGTGTAGTTTGTTCAAAGGATATATGTTAGGGTGGAATAGATTAGATATTGAATATATACGATAAAACAAATTTTTTCAAAATTTTCGACCAAAACTAAAAAAAGGCCGAAAACCGGCCTTATAGGCCCTCCTCCTTTGAGGGATGTAATAGTATTCAACATGTAGTTAATACAACTGTAAATGAAGAAATCTGCTGGACTTTAATGAAAAATCACCAAAAAATAGTTAAATAGGAAACCATGGTGGAAATAATATTTGAAATATTATAATTGACGCTATTGCAGAGAAGGAACCGTGATATACATTTAGTGAAATATACAGTGCGTGTAGCCGAACGCTAGGCATAGGGAGTAAAATTACAACATCGCGCGTGCCAGCTGGCTGAAATGAAATAACAGACTGGAATGCTCCGCTCGACGGAGGAATTTACGGCAGCTATGTTGTCATATCTATCGCGCTACGTGGATGTACATGCCTAATGGGAAATTACACGCACGGTATATGGGGTAGCCACTATAGAGACAATTAATTAAGAAACTATGGTGGAAACAATATTTGGAATTACGGAGGAGAAAACAATGTGAAATTAGGATACTTAAAAATTCAATTAGTGATAATGCCTACAATATTTACTTAACAATAATAATACTGAAAAGAAAAGAAGTACAATACTCTATAATATAAAAACCCACTGCGTAGGGTGGCTCTTAGGGCAACGTCTTGGGCTTATTTTCGGTGCCCGGGTAGATACTGCCCATCCTCCCTTACATCTTTACTTAAATACCTAAGACAAATGTTTCATCAGCGTTTTGTAAGAGTGAGCGAGGTCAATGTTAACTGACACGATCTTGGTTTGCGTTACTGAATATGTTTATAAATGTAAAAATGCATTCAAGTAGTATTGAGAAGAATAATAATTTCTAATTATGTTTAATATTTAATATTAAGAGAAAACAAGATGGTAAGCGGCAGAGAGGGCACACTTCAAAACAGGTGAGTTGAATTGACCCCCCACTTATTTTTAGAACTTTTTGCGCTCCTTTGCTCCACAAAATAAAACTTGTTAGCGCCCTATACGTTTTCGAGTTATTAACTGTTGAAGGGAAAAGTTAACGCTTTTTTAGTAACATTGATAAAAAGAATGCAAAAATGGTCTCATATTATGAAGAATAGCAGTAAAAAACTTTCTGGCGTCGTAGTATAGATATAAATAGGTAGCGAGGGGCCAAGTTTTCGTGTCTTCAAAAATTTATTTTTGTTATAGTTTGGTAGAGGAGAGTTAGTGCCCACTTGTACCCTATAAACACTAACTCACTAACCCTTAATGAGTTATTAATTTATCAAAGCCGGATACGGCTGGAAGAAGTGGATGCGATATAGGCTTAAATTGTTGAAACTAGACAAGAGTTTACATTTTAATCTGATCAAAGTTCTACATTCGCGTAATTTCTTGCTTAATTCAGATTGGCTGAATTGATTGATTAATTTACCAGCGTGCGGTAGGCATTGTTGCCACTCCTAGGGATATACTGCTGGGCCTGCTACGTCCACGCTGGGTTGGACCAAGGTCATGCTTATTGCCAGCAGCGAGAGCCACATGGTGCATGGTAAAGCAATGTGGGATGGGAGGCGTAGGTATTTGTGAGATGCGTTACCGCATTGTGTACTGAAGGAGCGGTTAAGCTCCCTTTTTGTGTTTTTGGTTCTGGACTTCTGCCTCTTCTAAGTCATCTTGTGAAATATGACGCCGCGTTGTGTCGTGATATGGAGTGTTTATGTTCCTCTGTTTGTGTTTCTGCTTCTTCGAGTCTTCTTTTTCTGAGTCTTCTGATTCCTCGGTTTCCGATGTTGGGTTGCATTTGGGTCATGCTTGTTTCCAGCAGCGAGAGCCACATGGCGCATGGTACAGGAGTGGGGGATGGGCGGTGTAGGTGTTTGTGAAATGCGTTGCCGTATTGTGTTCGTGATATTTAATGTTTATGCGCATCTTTTTTTTGTTTGTGCTTCTAAAGATTTTCTTCTTCTCCTTCTGCGTCTTCTGATTCCTCCGTTTCTGGTTCTGGTAGAGTATATATCTGTATTTGTGAAATGCGTGGCCGCATTGTGTCATGATGTGGAGTGTTTGTGCTCCTCTTTTTGTGTTTCTGCTTCTACAAGTCTTCTTCTTCTAAGTCTTCTGAATCCTTGGTTTCTGGTTCTAGTAGAGTACATATCCCTACGATTTCTTTATGGAATTCATTTTTTCTCCTCGCTTTTCTTTCCCAGTATGTTTGGTCCTTTCCCAGTTTGTTCATGATCCTCTCGGTTGTTGTTTTTCACGTGTAACCTGGCCTCCCTATTTTTAGTGTAGAATTTAATGTAGAGTTTTTCACTTATCTACGAACGCAATTTTGATCTGAAAAACCTCACTTGATAATTTACCTAAGAAAATATTATGACCATACTTTAAGAATAATGCATTTCATTATTACGCGTTTTATGCTAATGTGTTCCACTCTATGTAGAATTTTTTCACTTAACAACGGTCTTTGTTACTCTTGTTTTTCACTTCTTTCAGACATGTGAGATTTAATCACCTATATTAATTGAATATCAGCCAAATCACTCAATTGTTGTTATGCCAGCGTGTATCACTCTACGTAGAATTTTTCACCTAACAGCAAGCGTAATTTTGACCTGAAAAACCTCACTTGACAATTTACCTAAGAAAACATTATGACCACACTTTAAGAGTAATGCATTTGATCATTACGGGGTTAATTTATATTAAATTCGTTTGAGTATTTTTAATAATTATGGAAAAAGATTATTTGAAGATTAACATAATAAATTTAGATCACCATATTTTAGGAACAATACGTTATTGATTATTTCGGGTACAATCCAAATTAAATTCATTTGAATATTTTTATAATAGTTAAAAAATAATTTATTTGAAGGTTTACTGAGGGATATTATACTTCAATAAGTTATTGCCCAAATAAATCTGTCGACAAGTTTCGACCTTTCAAGGGTTTGATGGGCTTAAACACTTCAATTTCTTAGAAATGAAAAGATTACTTATCTCTTTTTTCCTGCGTTGGGTCGCTTATTTGTTTACGCTCTTTTCGTTTCTTTAACACAGCACTGGTCACAGTGGTCACTAAGTAACTCTGTTATTAATTATATCTCAACTTTGTTCTTTTGTTATGACGATGTACGCGGAATCTTTTGAGCTACAATTCACCTAGGCTTTATCAAATTTAACGGAGTTTTTACCTGATATTTTTGCGTTTTTAAATAGAAACGTTTCAGACACATCCACTCGCTTGGAAGGCATAATTCAGATTGACTGAATTGTTGATGTATTTTCAAATGAGTGCATTAAGAGTAAAGGTTTCAGGTATCAATTAAAACAGTTTTTTTTAAATAAAATACTTTGATTGCTGGGTAAGTTAGACATTTTCCAATATAACATTTAGTCCAATCATAAGGTAGTTTGTTGAAAACAAATTGTGGAACAGTTATGTTGCACAAATGGCAACATTTGGGCCCAAATATTCTTTTATAGAATATAATTTACTTAGAAATGCATTTTCTTTTACATAAATCATTTCAAAATTTCTCTCAAAAGCTTCTCCGATATATTCAAGAAACAGTTATATCGAAAACTGAAGCCCCCCTTATGCTTTTCAAACTGGCTTTTGCAGAATTAAAATATCTCTATTTGTTTAGAAGATATCTGACCCAAGAAAAAAGTTGAAATGAGCCCTTTAGAGCTTTCGTACCTTTTCTACCGAGACCTACTTTGTGCAAATAAATTTTTTATTTGTTATATTATGAATAAAATACATTGACTAAAAAGGTTAATATTGATGTTGATTGATATGTAGAAGTTTTTAATTTTTATGCAGCAATTGCACCACACCACTCTACAACACACCACAATCACTACTCCACTCTACTAACATTAAATAGTTTCAGTTTTGAAAGATAAATCTTTGCTACTTATACTTTATACTTATCAAAAATAAGAGAGCTAACATTGCAGAATGCACAATTATTTAGGCACACGGCACGGCACACATATGAGTCATGTTACGACTCAGCTCTCTCCTCGTTTTCGATGGCCTTTTGCCTCAAAGACACTCGGCTATTAAAATATCACAAAAATGTTTAATTTTCCAAAATTCCCCAAAACCACCATTTCCCAAAATTTTCCCTCGAGTATATTGAATTACCCGGAATTTGGGGAATTCCTCACGTTGACAAAACTGGGTCCTACTAAGGGCAGATGGTCAGTATAACGATGTAGGAGGGGATTCTTCCGCATAGAACCCCGCCACCTTTCAACACACTTGCTTGGTGTTGAACTTGAGTGTCAAAATATTACGCTAACTTCAACTCGCGTCTGTGGCTAAACAGTACACGAAAAGGAGAAAAGTAGGTTGGGTAGTCAACTTAAAAGTTAGAAGTGAGTAGTCCTACCGTGAACGTATCGTATCTTTTATGCAGATATAGCAATTTACACAGGCACGTACCATTAGCGACAGTTTAAACTGAAAAATTATTGAACTGCAATTTAAATGGTGCACTTATGAATTTAAAAACAACTTAAGTGCATAGACTGCAAATTGTTTATAGTCTACTACTGGAATCTGAAAAACGATAAGAGGTACGATCAAATTATAGCATCAGTGTACTAATATAAATAGATAAATGATTATTCCGCGAGGTAGGAAATTTCCAAACCGTCAATTTTTGAAATGACGGTAAAATTTTTGTAGCAAAGTGATAATCATGTATTTGTTGCAGAAAATTCTGGCACATTTTTGCATATTTCTATGTATTCTGATTCTGATTATTTTCAAGCAAATAGCTGCAGCATTTCTTATTTTTCTTCTTCTTCCCTTTAATAGTTCAATTTCACCTTTAATCTGAACTGAACACTTTTCCCTCACAATGGAAGTTATCTAGGATAACCGTTTTCAACAAAGGCGACCGGTCACTGAACTCTACTATATAAATGGAAGGTCAATATCCATACCAACTTTTACGTGAAACTGAACCTCGCGCAAGTATGGCGACCATCAGGAGGAGCGCAATCGCACTACAAAATACGCCAAAGCCGGTCTTATTGTTACTGCAACTGGTTAAAATCCGGGACTTTGCCCCGATTCTTGCAACAGAGTACCATACAAGATTGCACCATATCGTCTTAATTAACTGTTTGTTTAACTGATTGGGGGATCTTGGTTTTAGTTTTGGTTAGGTTAGGTTAATTAGCTGTTAAAGCTAAGATTGGGGATCTTGGTTGTAGTTTTGGTTAGGTTAGGTTCTTCTTGTAACAGTGACAAAATATTACACAAAATAATCAATTTATAACAACTTTACACAAACGACAGAAATAAACAAAGAATAAAATGAGTGACACCGACTCTGTAAATTTCATCTAATCCAAGACTTACGCTACGGAAACAAATTTAACACAGAATTGCGTCAGCGCATGACTCCCCGTAGACAGCCCTTTGGTTCAAGCACAGACATCAATTTCTCTACTGCGTCGACGCATGGCCTACACTTATTGAATCCGTGATTACCGTATTTTGTTCACGCGCATGTACCTATACTGGCCTTCCATTTATACAGTAGAGTTCAATGTGACCGGTCCGAAATATGCAACTATCGTCCAATTGTCATAATCTGCAACTTCACAAATATTTTGATATTCTCTCACTGCAAACATTTGGTCACAAACATTTTGCCAAAGACAGGTTAACTGTTACTAACTTGGTTTGCATGGCAGAATTCTTAAACTGATTAATTTTGGTTTCATTGAAGACTTTTTAAAGTTTATAAAATCTTACTTTTCAAATAGAAGGTAATTTTATTTGTTTATTCATTGGTTATTTTCTTCTTTTGCTATTTTATTTTTTCAACAGTTTGTGGCGTATGAGTTTTCATAAGCTCGAAGCCAAAAATAATAAAAAAAAAAATAGAAGGTTACATGGTTACAATTCAGTCGATATATTGGCTACTTCTGGAGTCTCTCAGGCATCCGTTTTAGGACCTTTATTTTATTCATTATAGATATTGCTTGTAGCTTGACAGAACCCTGCCTGATGTATACCGTCGCGACGATTTAAAATGTTTTGCAGAGCGCAAGTAGCGAAGAAGGTTGTCTTGTACTTCGACAAAATTTAATTCTGATCAAGGACTGGCACTCTGATACACTGAAACTACTGTTCACCGCCTTTGTCTACTCTACTTCAGAATATGCGCCAATCAATGAATGCCCAAAAGGGGATTGTAGAGAACATTTAGTAGGGGAGAATTTTGCTCTTCAGAGATGTGTTGTGGGTAGTTAGGAGGTAAAAATACTAAAAATCTCCGCCCTTAATCCCGCCGCTGCAGGGGGGGAGGGGGTGGAAAGGTTCCTTTTTTCGATTATTAGCTTATAACTCGGAAACGATGCGTCATGTGGAAAAAGGTAATCCATGCAAAATTAAACGTAATTAAATTTTCCACAAGAATGTTTATATTCATTTTCTTCTTATGTGTTATAGTTTACGAGATACTAGCCAGAGTAAGTGGATAATTAATAAAAAAATCAATTATATACCTTGAATATTTTTATCAAAGCGGTTTGCCGTGGTCTGTTAATAAATCAGAGTCACAAAATAATCTTTATTTTACAACACTGCACGTATTTACTAACGTAATAGTTTGTCGAAATCTATCCATTTCCTTAAATATACAGCGTGACTCACTTAAAATGAAGATACCCTTATAACTTTTTCATTTGTTTCCGATTTGAATCAAATTTTACTCAAGTATAGAACAAATCAGAATTTACTTATGACCAGAAAAACATTCGGCTGCTACCAACTCAAAGCCACCTGCGGTATCAAAATATGCTGAAAAAAAAAACATTTTGAATGTTAGAGATTCTAAAAAATGCATCCGATCGGCGCCACAAACGTACATACACCAAAATTTGATTTGGTTATTGATGGGGGATTTCTCATACATAAGCTCATCTGGCAAAGGGGATCCTCAGTTTCCGCAATTTGTGGTGGCTACGTGAAATTCGTCAATATGATTTTTAATCTCTTTCCTCATATTTTGGTACCGCAGGAGGCCTTGCCTTTATAGCAGGTGAATGATTTTCTGGTCATAAGTAAATCCTAATTTGTTCTATACTTAAGTAAAATTTGATTCAAATCGGAAACAAAATGAAAAAGTTATAAGGGTGTTTTTATTTTAATAGAGTCACACTGTATATTTAAGGAAATGTATAAATTTCGACAAAATATTACGTTAGTAAATACGTCCAGTGTTGTAAAATAAAGATTGTTTTGTGACTGTGATTTATTAGCAGACCACTGTAAACTGCTTTGATAGAAATATTCAAGGTACTGGACTATGATGCCCTAATTACGTTAACATATATCAATAATTTGGAAAAAACTTTTAAAATATGCCAAGTTTAGAACAGATGGGGAATATCGCACTGTAGGATTTCTTCAATTCAACCTTGTCACAAATTTTGGCTTCGACTCACTCGAACATAGACGCATAAAAGCGTATCTTATTTTTGTACACAAGATTATTGATGACGGTATAAACTGCTTCCAAATTTTAAGTATGTTAAATTCTCATACTCCTAAAGTTGACTTTATTTTATTTGCCAACTGCACGAACTAATATAAGAAAATATTCTCTACACAATATGTGCAACAAGTGTAACAAAAAATTAAATTTATAATTAATCTATTTTTTCGCTTTTTAGTTACTTTTTCTTTTTCTTCTGTGCTGTACATTTATATTTAATAATTATCCTGTATTATATTTTGTTGTTTGTATACTTTTTTGTTGCTGTGTTCTTCCTGTTCTGTAATTGGGTCTATCGGTCTGTAGAATAGTGCAGATAAATAAGTAAACAAATAAAATCCCTTTGGAACGAATTGTACATTCCGTACCTCACAACTATAATTTCTCAGCTCTGAAATTATCCAAAAAATAACAAAGTAGACGCATAGTCTTAATAGTCTGGGAGATAGCGTCAATATTTTATGGTCATTTCAACACGACTTCTTTGTTTTTTTAATGTTAGTTTTCGTTCAAGAAACAACGAAAATAGGTGTCAGCTGACGCGGCCGTGGAGATAGGAGCATGGGAAGCTGCACAGTTGGTAAAATAAGTTTGTTTTTTGCGTCAATCCAACAAAACTACAATACTATAAGTAGTTTATGTATGTAGTATAAATAAAAAAAATGTGACAGCTGCATAGGGTAGGGAACGAACGTTGTCAGCTGCCTTAGTCAATATGTATGAAAAACATGTGAAAATTCGTTACTTCAACAAAGCTGAAATTCATTTATATGATAGTTTGCGATATAAAAAAACAATTAAAAAGTGTCAGCTGATAATACTATGGGACAAAACCTGTCAGCTAGGCCTTTTAAGTGTACCGCAGCGTCCAGGTGCTCACCGCGCAAGGTATCTTTAATGCCACAGTTAACGTATGAGACTTGAAAGAAAATCATATTTGTATGAAATATTAGACATACATATTAAAGAATACTTAGAGATTAAAATCATTGATTGAGAATAGTGAGGATTAAATAATGAGAAATAATATGGAGATCTCAATATTTCTATTATTTTGGCACATTCAATACGAATAAAACAAATCAATTCTCATGTGAATCACTCTCACTGCTGTATTCTAAATTATCTTCCTCGGAAGTGCTATCTGAATGGTCTTCCAGATCTAGATTTTCCTCAGATTCTCGAGCGTCATCGTTCTCATTTTCGTCTTCACAAATATCTGCCGAAAAATATTGAAAATCATTAAAGTGAATAAAAGATACCATTTATTACCATTTAGGATATTTTCAATTTTCGGTAATTGATCGCCTTGAAACCACTTGAAAATATACTTCTCATCGTGTTCTTCATATACATAATCGGTTGGCAAAGACAAATATGGCGTATGAAGATGTGCATGACTCCACAATTGAGCAATGTAAGAAATTCGCAAAAAATACTTTTCAATTATGTCTTGCATGGAGGTAACATAGATCCTTCGGGTCAATCTTTAAGACATCTTCTTTCTGATTGACATTATACGCCTTCATGAAAGTAGCTACGCGTACGAGATTAATATTCTTGATTCTTTTAGAACCGTACAAACAAATTCCTTCAGATTAGTAAAATTCTTTTCCAAGTTTTCAGGTGCGTGTTGAGAAATGTTATGTATTAAAAAACATGTCTCCTGTTGTTTCAAAAACAGAATATCGACAGTTGAGCATGGATAAATGTATTACTTATAAAATATTTTGTTAATTTTTGTATATCTAATATTTCATACAAATATGAGTTTCATATGAGAAAAACGATATCAGCAGGCGTGAAATAGAGTATTTCATTAGTTTGTGCTGAGAGAAACTTGAAATTGATCATCGGTGGATAAAAAAAATAAAATAATACTTTAGTTGGGGCATTAAAGAAAACGCGCGCGGTGAGCGCCTGGACGCTGCGGTACACTTAAAAGGCCTAGCTGACAGGTTTTGTCTCGTGGTATTGTCAGCTGACATATTTTAATTGTTTCTTTTATATCAGAAACTGTCATATAAATGAATTTCAGCTTTGTTAAAAATAACGAAGCTGAAATTCGAATTTTCACATGTTTTTCATACATATTAACTAGGACAGCTGACAAACTTCGCTCCTTATCCTATGCAGCTGACGCATTTTTTATTCATTTATATTACATAAATAAACTATTTATAGTTTAGTAGCCTTGTTGGATTGATGCGAAAAACGAAATTATTTTACCGCTGCGCAGCTTCCCACGCCCTTAATCTCCGCGATTGAAATAGCTGACACCCGATTCTTCGATAAGCAATGAAAAAACAACCTGTACTGAAAAAATGAGCTTTGTTGAAATGATGTGGTCAAATTTGACACTATCTCCCGGACCATAAGTCCCAACATTTATTCATCCATAGCATCAACTTTAACCGTTTAGAATTTGTATTTGCATGAAAATTTCCATTACAGTTTTCCAAAATTTACTGATATCATTTGAAAGCTCTTGAAGCAGGTTAATTTTTTATATTAAAACATTTTTGATATCTGCGTTAGTTACAAAGTCATTTTAGGCTGAAAATTTGGGATATTTTTTAGAAGGCTTAGTACTATAACTATATCCCTTATTTGTATTGCTTTCCTACTCTACTATGATAGTCCAGGGTCGATTCCTCATGTTATATGAGTGATGCTCAATAAATTAGAGACAAGCTGAAATTTGGTATGGTGCTTTGTTTTGAGGTGCTAAATATACCATGAAACCCCAGCGGTGAGTCGTTGAGCCCGTCCCCCCAAAACAACCCCCAAAAGGGGGTAAAATTGTCCTCTTTTTACTTTTTCTTTATAACTCAAAAACGAACCATTGTAGGAAAAAATTCCAAGAGGCGAAAGTTGAAGAGCAGAAAATTTCCTATCAAATAAGTCTATTGTTAGAAACTTTGACCTAGCAGTGGCGGAGCAATGAATTTTTAATATATTTTTATTCAAAATGTTAATATTTTATAATATTATCCAAAAATATTATACAGTGGCGGATCACAGAGGTTTTATGGACCAAAATAGTTGAGCAATATCGCAGGTCTACGAGCAAAACAATAGTACCCATTGTATCTTTTTCGAATTTATCTGCTGTGAGGATACCATGAGCAGATTTTTTGTTAAATAGTACCAACAAACAACTCGGAAAAGTGTTGTTTGAAAACAGAATTAATGTAAAATACTCAGATGGTGATGCCGATACTCTCATTGTAATGACAGCAATAGCAATTGGTGAGAATTCTTCTGAAGATGTGGTAGCAGTAGTTAGCGATGATACAGACATCATGGTGTTATTAATCCATTATTGCCAAAAAAGATTGTTTATGGTTCGTCCGGTAAAATCATCAAAGCCAAATAAAATAACCGACATGCCAACCTTACAACAAAAATTGGGAGACCTAAAAGATGTTTTATATTCTAAGTTTGCACGCTATGTCCGGTTGTGACACCGCCTCTGCATTATTTAATTAAGGGAAAATTAATTTAGTAAATACCACCAAGAAAAATAGTTAGGTAACCTGCTAAAAGAACTGTATAACCCTCAGGCTACAAAGGAAAAATTAGAAGCAATCACAACGCAATTATTTATAGCAGCATATGTTAAAAACTCATCAAATACAGATTTGGATAGTGCTAGATAAATTCCTTATCATCAGTACGTACGTAAACGAAACTTTAGTAGATATACGTGATAGGAAATTTTCTGCTCTTCAACTTTGGCCTCTTGGCATTTTTTTCTGCAATGCTTCGTTCTCGAGTTATAAAGAAAAAAGTAAAAAATTGACCATTTTACCCCTTTTGGGGGGTTGTTTTGGGAGGACGGGCCCAACCACTCACCGCTGGGGTTTCAGAGTATATTTAGCACTTCAAGACAAAGCACCATACCAAATTTCAGCTTGTCTCTAATTTGTTGAGCATCGACCTGAATCGACCCTGCGTTATGATAGCTACTCCATTCTGTCAAAGTAAAAACAAACGAAAGAAACTAGAAAATTATTTTTATTTCTGACTCATGTATCTCAAAAACTAAAGATTACATCATAAATATTCTAGAAGCTTCATAAACATTTTATAACTCTTGCTTGATTTACCTATTTACATCTATTTACCAACCCTTCAATCTTTCCAGATCTTGTTAAAATACATATGTGTACCAAATTTAATATCTTAAATGATTCCGGAGTAATCGTGCGCACAAAAAAAAAGCTGCAGACAGGCAAGCAGAAATTTGTTTTTGCTCGAACTAAAAATCTCGACGTTTCATGACATTCCAAGCCTATTTGAACAATAAAAAATTTCAATTTTTTTTGCGTTACTACACTTCCACTGGACGTTAAGTAATTAAAAAATAAATTATCTTGACATATTTTTATATATAAAAAAAATGTTGCTGCTATATAAATATACAAGAGTATAAATAGATTTCATTAACGGCTTTCTCCCAAGCAACTCTAAATGTAATGTCAAAGTAAATTCCAGTTGATAATATTATGTAAGTTATTATGTTCACGGTTATTACTAACATTCAGATTGTCATCCTGTCAACGATTAAATTTCGTAATTGAGCCAATCAATCAAATGCCGCGGTATTAACACTGTTTACATTTTTTGCTCTTTAATTTTAACTGCAGTAGACCATTACATTTTTTTGAATGTGAAGCGATCTGTAAACTAACCAGCTAATCCATTCTGTTATAACTAAGGCGAAAAAGCAGCTTTGTGGTTTTGCAATTTATATGCTACTGACCTTGTTAACATAAATTATCATACAGCCAAGTTTAAGGATCTTTACTTCCCCAAAGTGAAAATTTGTTATAAACAATTAATTAATTAATATTTAAATGTTTATTTATTGTTGCGGGTAAGCACAATTTTAATTACTAATTTTAACTGCTTTACTTTCATAACATTTAAGAGAATATCCTAAAGAAATCAAATATTTTACTGTGGAAGAATCATTCTTCCGCAAAAATATAGTGATGTTTTGAACTTATTTGCAAAAAGAAATATTGCATTATAGTTAAGAATAAGGTATGCGTGATAGTTTTAAAGATAAATGATTGAAATTTGGAACATATCTCATAAATGTCACTTTTTGACATATAAATGATTTTTTCCCATTTCCGAAAGTGACACTACCTTTTTTAATCCTGCATAATTTTATGAATCCAATAATATTACTAAAGTGACATTTCAGTCGTCAATATTGATTTTAATTTGATTTTTACTTTTTTTAAGTGTGCCATGAAAATACTAAATTATGTGCAAATGCAAATAAAGTTCATCAAAATGATTTTTGGGGCAAAACAAAATTTTTTCAAATGAAATCATACTGGTACCGTGGTACCATTTATTACTACTATTAATAAGGAATTTATTCATATGCCTTATTAAAATGTGCGATAAATACAATAAAATTACATCTAAGAGAAAATATGAATATACAAATTATTTATAATTACCTAGGTATACATAAGATGGCTTTTTAATTCAAAAAGGAACACAAAACATTTCAACAGCTGTTCGAAATGCTGTCCATTAACGTCAATGCACTTCAGTACTTCTTTTTTTTTTCGGTTAGTTTAGTAATTGATCCGTGTAATGCTAAAAAGATTGAAATCCCGTTGAAAATACTAAATTATGTGTAAATGCGAGTAAAGTTCATCAAAATGGTTTTTGGGGGAAAAGACAATTTTTTCAAACGAAATCATATTGGTACCGTGGTACCATTTATTACTACTATTAATAAGGAATTTATTCATATGCCTTTTTAAAATGTGCGATAAATACAATGAAAATTATAGCTAAGAGAAAATACGAATATACAAATGATTTATAATTACCTAGGTATACATAAGGTGGCTTTGCAATACAAAAAAGGAACACAAAACATTACAACGGCCGTTTGAAATGCTGTGCATTAACGTCAATGCACTTCAGAACTCGCATAGCTGTATCTCGAAGAACATTTTCCAATTGCTGGGACGTTATGCTATTAATTGCGCATTTTACTCGTAGCTTCAGGCTTTCACAGGTTACAACAGCTGTTACGTAGACAATATTTGTTAAATAACCCCAAATTAAAAAATCTAGGGGAGTCAACTCAGGTGACCTTGGAACCACCTGACAGAATCATTCGCCGAAATGACGTTTTGTCCGAATCTCTGTTGAAGGTAATTAGTTACTATTCTTGAACTATGGGGGGGGAGTGCCATCTTATTGAAAATACATTTCCTGTCCTAAATCCAAAGATATCCATGTATCTGGGACCATTCAAGGGTCCTCCAAATATTTTTGGACCATTGATTGTAGTATCGATTATTCCAAGTTAAACATTGGAACCGAGCCGGTGTTGAAAATTACCCTCCCTTAATAAATTTTAATTTTCTTGTGACCAATGTCTCATATTTTGTCGTGTGCCAAGTTTGTGAACCTAAACTCGTCCGAAAATAAATTCTTTCCAACAAATCATTGTTTAGTTTTGTACAAGTGCTGGCGCAATTGGTATTTAAAAGAAAATAGAACAAAATTTTACACCGAAATAAAAATTGATAAGCAGGGGAGAGAAAATCTAAAAAAATGTTTCCCTAATCTAGCTGCCCGCCGCCGCCTCAAAAATAGACGAAGGCGTGGGTCGCACACCTCGCACACCCGCTCTACACGGTCCTGTCTTCGGCAAAAGCCAATTTTGCGCTTTCAAAATAATGTAAGTAAAAAAGCCTACTTTATATGTTGATCGTAGATAAACAATTTTGAGACACACAATAAAAACACCAATAAACTACCAAATGTTTGACAAGCTAAACATTTCATTTTTTTCAAAGCCACTTTAGTTATTTCTTGCCTTATAATTGGAACAAAATTCTATTTTCGTATTTTCTCTTAACTGTAATTTTGATTGTATTTATCGCATATTTTAATAAGACATATGAATAAATACTTTATTAATAGTAGTAAAAAATGGCACTACGGTATCAATATGGTTCCATTTGAAAAAAATTGTGTTTTGTAACTTGAGATTTGAAGATGATATCATCTTAGTTGCAGAAGTGTAGATGAGCTCATACATCTGCTGGACAGGCGTGAGCAATAAACTATGAGTATAGGTAGTTTAAGTGTCAATTACAACAAAACAAAAATTATGATTGGAAACCGAGCAAGTGATAACTGCACGTTAGGTATGTGTGATGTGAGGTAGTAAATAAGATGGTAATCGTTTGAAGCCTTTGTGGACAACACTGGCAACTGCGAATATAACATTCGGCTAAGAATACAGATAACAAGATCAGCAACTTTCCAGTTGAGCAAAATTTGACATGACAGAAATATCACGAAACAAAAAAAGATAGGTTTCTCCGCTTTTCTTTGCATTTCTGAGACATGGATAATTAGGAAAGCAAACAGACAGGCGGCGTTCTGATGCTTTCGAGATTTGGGTTTGGAGACTTTGCTATGAACTCCCTCCATCTCACTAACAGCTCAATTCTCTAAGAAATGCATCCTCAAAAAACGACTCTGCAGCATCGTACTCTCTCGAATTCTCTAATTTTTCTGTAACATCAACCGGAGGGAGTACAATAATATAGAACGGTTGATAGTTCAGGGAAAACCAGATGGCAAGAGGTCAAGACTCTCTCAAAACGTTGGCTGGTATCACCAAGAAGCTGATTGAAAAGGGCTTTTGTGAGACTATGGGCCGGAGCAGATGACCTGATAACATCAGACGTATTTTACAGCAAATGGAGGCCATCTATAATAATGCGTGAATTACAAAAGATCTGACATGATGTGAATATAAGGAAGAAAATAAGACACAAATGTTATTAAGAAGCGTTTGCATTATTCGCTTCAGGTTCCGGCCCTAGCTTATGTTCTTAGTATTCGCTAGGTTTGTGAATGAACTATCCAAATTGATTTGTGAGTTATCCGGAGACTCCGGCAATACATATATTCGTTAAAAATAAGTAACAATGAGTTATATTGTAGTAAGTGCAAATTTTGCTTTTCTGTACAAAGGAATCTAGAAAGAGGCGCGTGGTACATGATATCTGTTATTAAAAGTTGATCTTAGATAATGATGAGGAACTTCTGTGGGATGTCCCCGGTAACTTTATTGGGGGGGAACTGTCCAGGCCGTCTGACAACAATTATGCTATGTCAAATAGTGAGAACTGGATCCTGTCTATGGTAGAATAGCCATGCTAAAATATGCTTTGTCATTTCATTCTCCTTCAAACACAGAAGGCACTCAGCGTTTTGCACTTCTTCAGATCTATGTAGGTAATGATCCAATCCTCAGTATCCAGTACATGGATCACTTAGAGTTCTCAGATGTAACTTGTTTAGTTCTATTAATTTTTTAGTTCTTGATTTAAAAGGATGTGTAATAAAACTTTGAATTAACTAATCTTTTAGTTCTTGCCTAGAATGTTTTTCCTCTCATCGTAGACTAAAAAAATTTGACCATTGAAGATATACCAAGTACTGCTTCTGAGTGGTCAGGTGTCCAGAATAGAGTTAATTCGTTATTTCTGCCCAATCAAGTTAGAGACTTCTAATAGTTCCAAACTGAATCATAGTGATAGGATTCAAGAAATTTAAAATCTGTCCACTGGATTCGAAATTATTCTTAACTTTGGGCTGCAACTGTTGCAGTTGTTGGTTAGTCAAATTTAGTTTAGTTAGTAATTCGTTTTTTATATACCTTTCTGAATTATGCCATCAAATCCGTCCATTACATACTTTGATCACAAACTTAGCAAACGTACTGAAATAAATATTTTTCTCTCCAAAAGACTTCGTAAACTGCTTTTTGATGTACTGTCTGCGTTTGTCTCATGCTTCACGCCTTGGCGCTTGTAAGCTCATCCACATTCAGCTCGACAGCTCGAACCCGAACGCGAATAATGTGGATACGGCTTTTGTTTAGGGGTATACCGCATTATGATACAGATAATCTGAGGACGAACCTCAACTGAATATTTTTCATTGTGACTTTGTATCTACATTTTGTGTTAACAGATGCTCTATATATTTGATATTAATATTGATCTTTTTATTAGTTCCTAATAACAACAATAAAATTCGATCTATATTCTAATATCAGTAGTAATAAAGTAATTGCTTTCTATAACGTTGATAAATTTGTATCCGGATAATTTTCCTTTTTTTCTTTTAAATATTTCTTGACTGAATGACATACCTTATATTTATTGTTGTATTTGTTTTGTATTGTTATTTCTTTCATTGTAATAATGTTTGTTTAATATTATTAATATTATATTATTTATTTATTTATATTATATTATGACTTGCCTATGTATTATAAGTGGATAATAAAAATTATTATTATTATTATTATTATTGAAGGGAGGCCAAAGTCCGGTAAGTAGGCCACAAATAGGCCCTTTTTATTTACCACTCCCTCAACTATTCACTAATACGCCATCTCCTGCTTCGTCTTTAAACCTCCTTGATCTCCCAATAAAAGTTTGTCTCCCCATTCAAGGAACCTGATCTCTTCCAGCAAAAGCGTCCGAGTGTCGAAAATTTCGTATCTCAGCCGTCAGATTCTATAAGCTGTCTCGAGAAATGATACGAGTTTTCATTATAGCTTCTTCGGCTCCAACCCAGGGGCCACAATGACCTGAATTTGCCTAGTCTCGCCACAAATTAGAAAGCCTACTTGTGGCCATCTCAGTCTTTAGAGCTCCTTGATTGTCCCGTAGATCCCCTTAACGAATCAGGATCTTTCATAACCTGCCTCCTTGTAATACTCAATTGAGACAAGGTTCCTTGGCTCCAATATTTGCTGATTAATCTACTTTCTCATTTACTGTAACTCCATCACCATCATCAGCACAAACTAGTTTATTATAAATATCAATTACATAGTAACCTCAACACCTGGTCCAGAGACAGCCAAACATCCACGGTATAGAGTGCCGTAGCAATTGAAATGCTGGACGGGCAGTGTAACGAAGCAAATTCCGAGGCCCAAATAAGTACTCTGATTTTACATACAAGTGCCGCCTACGTCACTCATTACCTACGCGCATCATCTCTCCCAATATTCGGCGAGAGAAGAGATACGAGCTAATTACACAGAAGACTAAACAATCAGAATGGAAACTGGCGGCATATCTTTTGTACAATTTTACTCCAGAATCGCGTATCTTGTTGGAATAGATATCAGGGGCGTATTTTGTAATGTTGTAGTCAGGGTCGCAATTAGGAGTTTATAATTTAATTTTGCACAAATCTTCAACTTTAATCAAATTTGCAAAATCACTCTTTCTGAATTGTCTAAAAGTTGTCTTGGTTTGACATAATGCTGAACTTGTCATTTTCTTGATTTTTGTAATCTATTTTCAAAATTACAAAGTATGTAACTACTAAATTATTGTACAAATCAGATTTCTTTGTACATCTGGCAACTCTGTATTGAGTACCAGATTATTTGTTGTTCTCAGTCTACCAAATGTGACATCGCTGTATTCTATTCCAGGAACATATGGGGATTCGATGCGCGCTTAGAAATGCGCGAACCTTCCCCCTCCCTGAAAGATTCCATTCTGTTTAGTCTTCTGTGCTAGTTACCTACTGAGAACGGAACCGCCAAGTCAGTTCCTCATGAGCTCCGCAAGCAGCTAGACGTGCCAAGGAAGGATTCCCTAAATCGAGTAAGTGTGACAAGACCGAAACCAACATCAGCCGTGTACCAAGATTACCGTACGTCATCACCAGTGCGCAGAAGGAACAGAGTTTCTTCCCCCACTCTAGCTTGGATATTTCTGTTCTAGAGCCCATCCAAACCGCCAGTCAAGTTAGTCTGTAAACAGCATCGAAGCCAACTGGACGTACCAGGAGCAACCAAGGAGTTTAAGTAAGAATAATAGTAATAATTAATAATAGGTAGCGGCTTGGCTGATATTAAGAACTTGTATTTTTTTTGTATTTTTACTGTTTGTGTTCTCAGGGTATCCGTAGTATGTGTTAATGCGGGTACGCTGTGAATATAAAGTAAAGGTTCCTAGGATCCCCATAGTATGTGTTAATGCGGAGGAATATCTATCCCACGATTTGTGTTCACTTCGTCACTAATTGTTTTTCCGGTAACTTTTGTGTGCTCAGAGTATGTGTAGTATGTGTTAATGCACGTAAGCTGTGTCCGCAGAGAAAGCGTTTTTGGGATCTCCGTAGTATGTGTTAATGCGGGGAAATCAGGTCGCTCACCAAATTTCAGGTCCAGGGTACGAGCTCACACCGAGGTGCCAACAATCTTGTTCCTGTGGCTAGCTCTGGTGCGCTCACGGTATGCGTAGTATGTGTTAATGCGCTTATGCTGAGGACACAGAGAAAGCGTCTCTGAGGTCTCCGTAGTATGTGTTATTTTCTTAACTGTTTTCAGGTTAGGAGCTGCAGAACGCCATTTTACTAACCATACCTCTCATTTCAGCTTTAGGGTATCTGATATTAGCCAAGTCTGACACCTAGAGTAATGCTTTAATTGTTGCATCATTTGTTGGTTGCTTGCTCCTTCCCGGTATCTAACGACTGTACATAACTTAACCATTCCTGCCACTTGCCCTGTAACCTGTCACCTTGTCACTTCGCACCATTAACAGTCCATCGCCGCCATTAGACCGAATTCACCTCACGCCGCTGCTTCGCTTCTGCCTGCTATAAGTAACCTCACCGTAGCATCGCCGTATCATCACCATATCATCACCGTAACGTCACCGTAATATCACCGTAACACCGTCGTAGCACCACCGTAACCATATCGTAGCCTGGGTTTTGTCTTGTATATATGTTGGTACATTTAGTGTAAATAGTTTAGAGTTGGTACTTCAGCACCTAGGAAATAAATATATATTGTTTACAGAATTGTGCGTTTTACTTCTGTGTGTGAAAGTCTAATTTTCCCTAATTAATCCACTGGAATTCACCGTTTCTCCACTGTAGTTACTCCAGCCCTACTGTACAGGCTGTTTGAGGGACGTGGCGTTTCCCCACGTAATACAGGAAACTGGCGCCCGAGCAACCGCTCTGTAAATACCACCGTTGCTAAGGTGCCAAAAGGACCCTTTTCGGCCTCACCGAAAAGCACGTCACAGCAGGATCGAGGAAACTTAACTTAATATGTATGAATAAAATCTAAACTCCTTTCACAAGGTGTGAATTAAAATTATTGCTCTTTTAAAATATTCCAAAAGGAAGGATAACATTTAAATAGTTGGACATAGCGATACAATTTGTTTGCTAGGACAGGGAATGACCCAAAGAAAAAAACCTGCGTCCAACAATGTCACAATAGATGCGATGTCATTCCGCTTAAAGTGAGCAAAAAATTTGTATATTTATTATACGTAGTATGTTACTTTTATAGAATTCAATATTATTGAAGAATTTAGTATTTCTGAGAAAACATATTTTGAAAACAATCAATAAGAAAAAGGGACGAAAGAACGAATTTATCACAACAAACAGAATAGGGAGAAAGATGACTTATAATAATGGCTGGAAAATTGGCAACACCTGATGTGGTAGGGTGTGTTTATTTCGAAATGGAATGTTATTTTCTCTTACGTGCATTTTGTTGTTTGTTCCATTAAGGTTTCTCAAGGAGGTGTACCTTGATGAATATGTTATGAGGCGCATGCATTTGCACTCCAAAACTCTTAGTTCCTTTAGAGTTGTCGCCGATGAGGTGCACCATAGCAGCTTATCGTTTATCATTTTGTCGATTTAGTCTGCTATTTTCGGCCAGAACCGGGTTCAGACTGAGAGCATGAAAAAGAGTCCGTACAGTCTCGTTAACGTCCTATAATCCTGGCGTGTCCCAGGACTCTTTCCAGATTTACTTTACACCTGACATTTGTGCTAACTACTACTAACAAGCTCAAGGGGCGAACTTATTCTTTAAGTGCCGTCTGGTTATCCAAGTAAATATATATTTTTCTTCAATAACATTATTTACTTCATCTTTATCTGCCAAGACTGTGTATGTCCCTAGAGCAAAGGTCGCTTGTACTCCTTAGTCATCCATGAACACCCCTTCCTCGTACCTCCCATTACTGCCTGTGTCTATCTGCCAGATGGAAGCCGGAACAAAGAATTAGTTTCTTCTTCTCACCATTCTTCTTTGCTAGGCAGAGTTAGAATGTGATATTTAAATAATTATCTGTCTAATTTTTTTAGCATTCGTTTTTTACAAATTCATATAAGATATCTTTTAATATATTATTACTATATTTTCATCTGCACTATAAATTATATTGATTTTTTACAAATGAACTAAATATCTTCATATTAACTCAATAAGAGGGTAATTATAATTATTAAATATTTTTAAATTATTTTTCTATAAATGCATCTAAATCGAGATTCACTCCGTAAAAGTAGAAATTCTTTATAATTATACTAATCATTGGAGTCATAAGTTTAAACTTGATCTAAAAAGATTCTTTCTCTTGACTCGGTTTTGCTTTGGAAAGTAAATAATATTAAAAAATGATCTATAAATGGAGAAATAAATTACGTATCTAATAAAACATAGTTACAAAAAACAGTTTACAAACAAATAAATGTAAACAAGATTAAATTCTTGTCTTGCCAGAGGTAATACTTATCGTTTTGTATATTATGTCAAATATCTAACATCACTTTTTTGTGTAGGTTTGTAACAGAAAGTGTTTTAATAATGAGGTTATAACGGAAATGAATACGAATTGTAACACATATCCAAGGAATTTTAAAAGTTTTTTTTTTTTCAATTTCAAAATCGAATCTTCATATAATATATTTCATTATTACATTTTATTATTAGTATTTTTTATTACTAAAAATATATTACATTTTTTTAAGATATTGGGCACTAAATTAAAAGAATTTGGAATAGAGTTGGGTTTGGACAAGGGCGCAGTCATCCACCTCAAGAGATGATGTTGTGGAAAATTCTTTGAAGGTGCTTTGAACGTAGACGTATGCCATTCTAAGACATACACATAGACATATACAAAGTGGCAAATAAAATAGAGCAAAAATATTATGAAAAGAACTAAAAATATTTATCTATGCACCCCACTGGTATCTGGTCGACTATATTGAAATAAAACCGAATAGAACAGTTGATTGATTGATTGATTGATTGATTTACCAGCGTGCGGTAGGCATTGCTGCCACTCCCAGGTTATACAGCTGGGCCTGCTACGCCCACGCTGGGTTGGACTGAGGTCATGCTTGTTGCCAGCAGCGAGAGCCACATGGCGCATGGTAAAGGAATGTGGGATGGGAGGTGTAGGTATTTGTGAGATGCGTTACCGCATTGTGTCGTGGGGGAGCGTTTAAGCTCCCTTTTTTTTGTATTTTTGGTTCTGGACTTTTGCCTATTCTGGGTCTTCTTGTGAGATATGTTGCCGCGTTGTGTCGCTGCTGTTTGTGCTCCTATTTTTGTACTTCTGCTTCTACAAGCCTTCTTCTTCTGAGACTTCTGATTCCTCCGTTTCTGATTCTGGTAGAGTATATATCGCTCCGATTTCTTTGTGGAAATTCATTTTTCCCCTCGCTTTTCTTTCCCAGTATGTTTGGTCCTTTCCCAGTTTGTTCATGGTCCTCTCGATTGTTGTTTTCCACGTGTAACATGGTCTCCCTATTTTTAGTTTGCTGTTTGATTGATTGATTGATTGATTTACCAGCGTGCGGTAGGCATTTCTGCCACTCCCAAGGATTATATAGCTGGGCCTGCTACGTCCACGTCGGGTTGGGCTAGGGTCATACTTGTTGCCAGCAGCGAGTGCCACATGGCGCACGGTAAAGGAATGTGGGATGGGAGGTGTAGGTATTTGTGAGATGCGTTACCGCGTTGTATCGTGAGGGAGCGTTTAAGCTCCCTTTTTTGAGTCTTCTGATTCCTCGGTTTCCAATGCTGGGTTGGATTTGGGTCGTGCTTGTTGTCAGCAGCGAGAGCCACATGACGCATGGTACAGGAGTGTGGGGTGGGAAGTGTAGTTGTTTTTGAAATGCGTTGCCGCATTGTGTTCGTGATGTTTATGCTCCTCTTTTTTGTGTTTCTGCTTCTACAGATTGTCTTCTTCTTCTTCTTCTGCTGAGTCTTCCTCTTTTGAGTCTTCTGATTCTTTCATTTCTGCTTCTGGTAGAGTATATGTCTGTAGGTATACGTGAAATGCGTGGCTGCATTGTGTCATGCTGTGGAATGTTTGTGCTCCTCTTTTTGTATTTCTGCTTCTACAAATCTTCTTCTTCTTCTTCTAAGTCTTCCGATTCCTGGGTTTCTGGTTCTGGTAGAGTACATATCACTGCGATTTCTTTGTGGAATTCATTTTATTTTTCTCCTTTGCTTTTCTTTCCCAATATGTTTGGTAGTTTGTTCATGATCCTCTCGGTTGTTGCTTTCCACGTGTAACCTGGTCTCTCTGTTTTTAGTGTAGAATTTAATGTAGAATTTTTCACTTAACAACGAGCACAATTTTGACCTGAAAACCATCACTTGATAATTTACCTAGGAAAATATTATGAAATTAGATTTTCAACACTATATTATAACACCCACAGCGCAAAGAACATGCAATATCATAAAACACACTCCTATTAAACCAGACACCAACAAAAGTCAAAGATCAGCAGTCCCTATCTGTGATGCTTCTCTTCCCTTCTATTCTCTTCTCTTTTTGACTTGTTCTATTGCATTACACCAAAAACTGTACCTAGGTCTGGATTATGTACGAAACCAATCACTACACACAAAATCGTTAATCGCACGTCCCGAGGTATGTATTACCCTTCAAACACCCATCACCCACATGACAGCTCAAAATTTCTTATCTCTATTATTTCCCTGCTTCCTATACACAGTCTCAATTGGCGTGTTTCGTCTTCTAGTTAGTTGTTGAGGTGAAAAGTTATGATTTCGCCCTCCTCTTGGGGCGTTATTATTGTCCTCTTCAAGTTTGCTGTTGCTGCTATCGTCTCCTGCCCACCCCAGAAACCGTCTTTTTTCAGGTCTCCGATGAACGCCTCTGTCTTTTCCTTGTTGATGCTGTATTGATTTTAACAGGGTTCCGGTTCGGTGATGGATGCTAGCATGAACGGGGTGGAATAGTCTATGTTATTTTGTATATAGTCCGTTACTTGTTTTCGTTTATTTTTTGCTTTCTCTTCTTCTTCCAGTTTATCTCCATTGTTGCTGTGGTATGCCTCTTCTCGTGTATGTGTTATCATTTCTTCTGTATTTCACCCCCGCTTTAACGCCCCTGACTCATTCCCCCGTTTCTGTGTCTACCATATGATCTTTCGTTCCTACGTTCTGTCTCCGATCCATCATTCTTATGTATAGATACCATTTCCTAGGAAAATCTGTGCATTTCCATTGAACTGCAAGAGGTTTAGCGCCCCGGCGTATTTTACCAATAGTACGCCTCTGGTTGTCCGTTTGTCCATTTGTTACCCAAGTCGCGGCTTGTTTATCTAAGAAACCCTGTTTATCTTAAGGAATAATACACTTCAATAAAGCCATAAATTTATAGTGGCAGCTGTCGACATTTTCAACGGTTTAGGTGTACAATTACTTCTCAGATTTTCTAAGAAAGTCGTTTGAGTCAGCCCCTCAGCAGTTTATTACAGCATTTATACACACTCCACAAAAACACACTATTTTTAATACAAATACAAATTATGTCACTCATTTAACTTTAAAATTATATCATTTACACTTTGTATATAGCTAGAATTTGGACCTAAAAACACTGCAGGCACTTCTTGTTAGTCATTAAGAAATAAATAAACTTGGATAAATAAACTTGGGTGGCGGATAGGTACTTTAAAAATGCACTGGTCGGTTCTGCCACTAAATAATTCTGTATTAGTTATTTTCAAATATTAATTTTATTTCAACTTTGTTCTTTTGTTATCACATATCTATTTACGCGGAATGTTTTGGGCTATAAATTCACCTAAGTTTTATCAAATTTAGCGGACTTATATCTGGTGTTTTCGCGTTTAAATGGGAGCATTTTTCGGACGCGTCCACTCGCTCGGGAAGCACGATTCGAACTCCAAATAAAACCGAATAGAACAATTGAAAATAAATTCAAAATTGCGTTAGTAGAAGGTAAAAATTCGTATAAACAAGACCGATAGCATCAGGGTTAGCGATAAGAACTGGACCTAGCATAACCTGTCTTTAAAATAAATAAAATTTTAGATTCAATTTTATTTTTAGACATGTGGGGAAATCATCAAGATTTTATTATATCCTCTAACTACGTGTTACTGTAAACACATGCGTCATTTTGAAATTATATTCCGAAAGTTTGAGGTTATCTAAAAATAACAACAGAAAATGCTGAATAGGGATTCGAACTACAGTCGTCCAACTAATTAACGTTCATACCATAATAGTCCAGAGAAATTAGCATTTAACCTGGACAAAATTAGTAAAAATCTGACTTTTTGCACAGACGTCCTTTGAAAAATCACAAAAATTTCAACATGGCTACCCAAGATATTGAAGGTCAAAGTTTTTTGAAAATATCTCGCGTCCTACGCATCGGTTGCCCATGAGGTCCCCTGGTAGTTGAACGGATTGCCCAACCCTTGTCACCCCTGATTGTCCGTTAGTCCGATGCATAGAAAGTGAGGTATTTACAAAAAAAACGTTTTTTTAAACTTCGACTTTGTATATTTCGAAAAGGGCGAGGTTCTGGGAAAAAATGCAAAATACCAATCTTGTAGATAATTGAATTCTCTACAACTTTCATGTTAACTTTATTGCTGTCCGGTTTTTTTGGCGCGAGATATTCGCGAAAAATCATGTTTTTGAAACTTTGACCTTGAATATCTCGAAGGGGGGATTGGTATTTGCAAAAATCTTTGACGTTCAATATCTTGGGTAACCATGTTGGGATTTTTGTGATTTTTATGGATTTGCGTTTGAGACACCTCAAAGAACGTCTGTGCAAAAATTGAGATTTTTACTAATTTTGTCCAGGTTTCCTCATTTTTTTTGACTAATTTCCCTGCAGTATAACTTTAATAAATTTTAATGCACGTTTTGATAGAACGAGTTTTATTATAATTTTATTGGTGGTATTGTTATATTACATGACTCAACAAAACTTGCGAAATCAGACATCAAGAGAATCAATGTATTACAAATATTTGAACACAGCGATGCTGGATGAGCCCCTATGAGACAGAATTCCAGAAGTACGACGAAGTCGCGCTTAGAAAACCATCTTAATCATAAAAAGCGTAAAGAACGGCTTTGGGTAAGAATTTATAAAATGCAACGAAATCGGAAAAGTGTTTAATTTCAGGGGACGGCCTTCATTCGTTGACATAAATTTTTTGAAAGTACACTAAATTCAGACTTTTAATCCTCTAGAAGGATGGTTTCCGTCCATCGCCCAAAAAGGAACATTTAAGAAAGTGCAAAGTTTAATTCCGAAGAACAGTTTTCGAGAGTCAGTCCATCGACATATAATTTTGGGGTAAATACACCAAAATCTTAATTTCTGACAACAAGAATCGAATTCTGACTTTGGACAGTTTTTTATCATCCGTCAACAAGAATTTTGGGGAAATGCATCGGATGACCAATTTTTGAGATTTGGATGCATTTCCCAAGAGATTGATTAAACAATAAAAAATTGCCCTTTATAATGAATATCAATTTTTTGGGAAGCGCATCAAAATCTCAAACATGAGGATGCGGACATCTCCATAGGAGCCGATCGAAAGAGAGACGAAGTCACGTAACCGTCATCAGGTTACACGTTTTTAGTACGCTTTCAAAAGTTGGAAAACTCCTATAATTTACATATTACCTATAAGGAATTATCAAGCGATTAGTTCTAACAACTCATACAATCATCAATTGGGACTCATAAAGCTAAGAAAAATTTTCTTTACTGTTATTACCAATAAAACTTTTAAACCCCAAATCAAACTAAACGTATCCTTGAAGGAACCTGATTCTTTTTGTGCGTTGATTGTTAACTTTACCAAAGACTAAATAATATAATATATAAAGAAAAGAGAAGCTCATTTCTTGAGAGAGAAAGACAAGATCCCGTATTAAAAGGAATTAAATCTCCCGTAGTTTCTTTACGCATGCGTCAGCAGGTTAGCTTTCCCGAATCTGTGTCAGATGTTCCAGAGACGGCTTCTACGTGGATGTATTATATTGTAAAAACTGAATGAGACATTCCTAAACAATATAAAAACAATGAAATGATGAAATATTATTAACGTTTCATCGCCTTGCGTCATCTTGTTCATGTTTCCTTGTATAATATGTAAAGTATTATTTGTATATATTTGTTACATGCATGAAAATTTTTGCTCGATTACATATCACTTAGAGCCAACACTGGTTTTAATGACCTTCCCGCCTCGGTTAGGGTCTACATTGTCGAGTTTGACCGAGTTGCCAAACGAAGATTCCAAATTAAATAGCCGAGGTCAAATTTCACAACTGAGATTTATGAATGGAACGGCTAGTAGTGTCGCGTCTTTATATATTATATTATTTAGTCTTTGACTTTACCTTGTATATAGTTAAGATTATACATCCATGTGTCCCAAACTTACCATATATGTTACGGAGACCTGATTCATTTCATATACCAGCACAGGAGTTCAATCGGCTAAAAGGTATCGTGTGGCGAATATTCTGGTCGTACTGTCTATCGTGTACTGAGTTTGAACTCCAGTCCCAGTACTGATACTGTCGGTGAGATGGATGTATAGGTGCGTTTTTTCATATATGTAACCCCCTTCCGGATTAGCTTAGGATTTGAGGATTGCCTACTAAATATAGTGTGTTTATATTGGTTATATGTTGTTTATTTAGTTAGGCATTGAATTATTTCGACTGTTGTACAAATTGAACCTTATATATATAGCTATGAATTTAATGCAAGCCTTTCATTCTATCTCATTCAGGTTAACACCTGACGGGATTCTATGGATCGGCTACTGATTTTTAAGCAGCATCATCAGGGCCTCGATTATAACTCAGAAACGAACGATCAAAACTGTAACAGTGTATCATAACATAAATCAGAAAGTGATAGTTACAGAGCAGCAATTTAAGCTAAGTGAAAAGTGTTTTTATTCATCTCTCCCAGAACTAAGGTACTCAAGAGATATAGAGAGTGAAAGAACCGCCTAATATTGTAGAATGTAGGACTAGTTTTATATAAATTTTTGAATTATATCTCCTTAAATGTTTCAGATAAAATCTGAATCACCCCACTATGCTTGCCATTTATGCTTGCTGTTCCAATTCTATTCCACTCTTCTGCAGTAGTTAAATAAATCGAAGATTAGTTACGTCAACTAGACAAAGATGCCCAAAAATTATCTGACTACCCAATAAGCAAACGAACAGAGAAATATTTTTAGGCAGCATGCCGATAAATATACATAACTACTACTTTGAGACATATAAGTTAATTAAATTTGCATGAGCTCAAACTATAGATATTATTTTAAGGAAAACTGGTTTTAAATTGGAAAGACCCAGGAAATAAACCGATGAAAATGCTGTTTCGGTGGAATCTGCTGAAACTTTGCTATTTTGTAGCTCTAGTCATACTGATCAAAAGTTCTCATCACATCGAACCGATACTATGGATAGTTTTTGAGATAAAGCTTGTCAAAGTTAGGTAATTTGCATCATTTTAGACATTCAAGAATTTCTTACTCTTAAATTATTAACTTTAGCAAAAAATTGCAAGGGTCGACATATTTTTGTTCAAATCCAATAAAGCTCAAAAATTTTTCTCAGAATTTTTATCAACTTTTAGGTTAGGTAAAATATATAAATACGTCATATTTCGGCATGCTTTGGTGGAATCGGCTCAAACTTTGCTCTTTTGTAGTTAAAGTCATGCTGATCAAAAATTTCTATTGCACTGAGTTGATCCTATGGGTGGCTTTCGCTTCAGAGGTGCTTGAAGGTCCTGACAACGAGGTAACGGGTAATCTATGTACGTGTTTATGAATGGCTTCCAGCATGTTTGTGTACATGTGTGCATGTGTATGTGTGTATGTATACTGGGTTTTCCAGAAATATTGAAGATAGACTTCTTAACTATACCTTAAGCTACGGCCCTTTGAAAATGGCACCCAAAAATTAAACTATTATTTTATATTTCAGAAATATTTTGATTTAAAGGGAAGCGACTTTATACGTATATTGACAATAATACAAGCTTATTTTTACATAATATTATGTACAATAATATTACAATATATTTAAAAATATTTTTTACCGTATGTGGGTATTGAGGCGAGCTGTCGATATTTTGCGTTAATTTCTTATGTCTTTTATTTTTTTTACTTTGGTACCAGAATGTCATATACTGATTAAAAAACCGCTGCCCAAGGAATCATTACTTCTATATCCAAATTTTCAATCCAAATTTCTCAGAACGAAAAAATTTATGTGTAAAAAATTGTATATTGAACTCTAATAATATAATATTTATAATCGTCTAACCCAAAAAACCCATAAAACGATATCCCACATCGGTAGTGGAGGTGGATGAAGTAAAAAAATATTCACAATTTTTTTTTCACCCCCTTTAATAATGGGATGGAGGTGGTAATTGAGGTGGCTACCAACAAATTTTTTGAGACCTTATAGCTTCCCTTGTATATACTAAATACCAATTTTATGGATTATTACCTGCTAGATTTATCTATTTACCCCAGTTTACCCCCAACCTTTCAACGATATGAAGATGAAAATATAATTTAGTTCCAAATCACATTAAAATACATACCTATGTATACAAAATTTTAAATCAATATCTTAAATGGTTTCAGAGTAATTGTGCGCATAAAAAAAGTTGCAGACAAAAATTCTTTTTCGCTCAAACTTAAAATCTCGACGTTTCATGACATTCTAAACCTATCTGAACAATAAAAATTTTCAATTTTTTTTTGCCGTTACTATACTTCTACTGGATATGGAAGTAATACACAAAAAAAATGCCCTTTTTCATTTTAGTCGTAGGACCGACCGTTTGTGAGAAAAATCGTTCTATAATGAGTTTAATGCGAAACCGTTGAAAACACAATTTGAATAAAACACATCTCGTAGTAGGCTTGCTTCAAGTAACAATTAATTCATGTGCACTGGCACATCCTTACACACAAACGCACGCATGCACGTACACAAACACGCTGGAAGCCATTCATAAATACGTACATAGATTACACGTTGCCTCGTTGTTAGGACCTTCAAGCACTCCTGGAGTGAAAAATGTGTAAAATGACGCAAATTACCCTAACTTTGACAAGATCTATCTCAAAAACTGTCCACAGGATCAGCTCGATGTAATAAGAACTTTTGATCAGCATGACTTGAAATAAAAAATAGCAAAGTTTCAGCCGATCCCACCTAAACACCATTTTCATCGGTTTTGTTCAGGGGTCCTTTATGTACGTACATTCTTGAAAAAGCAATCATAAAATTTGTGACTTGTTTAACAAAATATATCAAAAATATATGAAAAACTGTTCATCTAAGATGAATGAATCCCTTGCGAGTCGACGTTCATGATAATAGAAACTAAAAGATTTTTTTGCTAACTTGGTAAATAAAAATTAACGGATACTAAACGGGAAATGAAAGCATAGGAGATTCTTAGTGTAGAATTCAACAACGTATCTGGCAAAGAACCTCGCTACAGTAAAGTATTGCTTCCCAAAATCCATAATAAAAAATGCTCTAGGATTCCAAATGACCGAGCAGTGTGACAGTGATCTTGTAGTGCATATGGTAATATTTATTATAAGGAAAACTGTAATAAAAGATCAGTAATTTAAATAATTACATATGTAGATAATGTTAAGTCTGTGTTCTATTATCATGTTTAATTCTATATTGTCCACATTATTTTCGTAATTAAAAACACGCTCAACTTCTTCATCTAAATTTCGATTTCATTGTTTTCACATGCAATATTATGTAATACTACTGTAGCAAATAAATTCACTGTACTTTGTATAAATAAAAATTAATGCCCAGTGAAAGAACAGGAAATCTTCTCATTCATATTCCAAAATATGATCTTTCTTGTACTGATCTGAAATTCATTACAACTTTTTTTTTCCAGATGTTCAATAAAAGGTACAATTTCTTATCATCGGAGACTTGTTGAATGTCAATAATATTGTTCATATTTTAGAACATAAAGTTAATCCATTTTTTCACACACGAACAAATTTAACTCAAAAACTATTTTGTCAGTTGTGTCAAATCAGCTAAAATTAGCTTTATAGTATTGCCACAGAAAAGAGAACTAGTTTCTTATTCTGTGGTATTGTCAACCATACAAATTCTAGGGTCAGTTAACTAACTCTTTGAATTGAGAACCTTCCCCTTTTTTAAATTCAAATAAATACTAAACTAGAATATCTTGTATGGTAAGAACCAGAAAACATTCAAAACGTTTAAACATATAAGATCCCGTGCATTAAACAAGAAAGGTGCTAATTTTATTATATAGTCTTAATAACATTGAATTGTGTATTATATATGCATACAAGAGATAAATGAAGCTAAATGAAGTCACAGTTATTAATAAAATATATTAAAATTAATTAATTCATTTCCCTATTTCATTTACTTCTTGAAAAACAAAATTATGCACACAAGATGTGTTATCTGTTAAATGAATAATAGTGATTACCTTTAAAATATTATTACGTGTGAAATTTCTGTTATCTGAAAGATTTTATTGAGATATTGCTAATTATAGTAATAACAATTATTCATCCGTAGTCGTAAACAAAGCTGAGAAAATCCGTAACATCAAGATAATATAGAAATTTCTTTATTATATTGATCGTGGGTTTTGATACGTGGCCAATTTGCAATTATTTGTACATTTCTTTTTACAATAAATCTGGATAAAGGAGTTACAGTGCAGATGCCAGTACTTTTTCGGTACGTCATCGTTTTACAGACTTTGAGATATTTTTATCGTTTTATGGGTGATAACGATTCACAAAATCGATTTCCAGCAGGGCACATCGTGTTAGGTAGGTCACAATCAACGTTCAAAAATCAGTGGATTTATGTCATCATTACCGCGATAATTTTTTGTGTACGTTTACCTTTCATGCCTAAAATAAATAAACTAAAATCGTTAGAAAATGTGCAACGTCAGAAAGCGCAGCTACATTGTAAAAAAGCCATCAGGTTTTATCTCCTGCAGTAGTGTTATCTACTTGCCGAATATGAGCTTCATACGCACACAAAAAGTTATCTTTCTAACGATTACATAATTTATTTGTTTTTTATGTCTCGAACTATGACCAAATTGATGGACTGGCATACACCAAATGTCTATTTTATCGTGAGTTAAGTTCTGTATAATTAATCAACGCATAGAAAATATTTGTAACAGTTTCCAAAAAAGCCACATAGTTCCCGCGTTATTATTAATATGCAAAAAACCGCTGCCTTTTGGAATTACTACTTCCACATCCAAATTTCCTATCCAAGTCTCTTACAACGGAAAAAATTGAATACTCTAGTTGTACTCCACTAAGTGGAAATAATTGTTCATAGCCCATAAAATGATATTCCACATCGGTAGTGGGGGTGGCGATGGTGGTAGTGGTAGTGGCTGATGCAAAAAAAAAATCAGGTCTTTGGTTCTCGTACACACACTAAATCACAATTATATTTTTATACCTCCTTTAATAATGGGGATGGAGGTGATGGCAGGGGTGGCTGACGCTAAAAAATTTTTTGAAACATTGGCTTTTCGTGCATATACTAAATGCCAATATTATAGATTCCTACTTATTTGCTCTACCTATTTACCCTCATTTACCTGCAACCCTTCAATGAAATAAGATTGAAATATAACCTAGTTCCATATCTCATTACAATACATACGTGTACCAAATTTCAAGTTAATGTTATAAACCGTTCCAGAGTAATCGTCGGGAGCAAAAGAAAGGTTACAGACAGACAGACAGCCTCAGCATATTTAAACAAAAAAAAAATGTTTATCGTTACTATACTTCAACGATGTGGAAGTAAAATTTCACTTAAACTTATAGATGTTAAAGATAATGCGCGATGTCTCCATATAATTTATTCCACAACAAGAAATGATAACACAGACACACAGAACATAAAAACGGTCATGTACTTTTTTACCGACTATCATATCTATATTAGGCCATTCATATTAGCATAAATAGAAAAAAAAATTATAAAGTTTTGCCACTTGAGGAATAAACTTGTCAAGTGGTGTACTTTTAAAATAAAAAGAGTACCGAAGCAACAAGTGGGAAACCCACCTCTAAATTGCAATTCGGTAGTTTTTTGCGTTTTTCTGGAAAACCGTTTGTCCTTCAAACAAAATTATACTTACAAAAAATATTCCCAGTAAAATTCTGCATAAAAAAGTTAAGTTAATAACTCTTGAAATTCAAAAAAAAATGTGACAAAATTCTGTCTGTAGATTAAATTGACGAAGTTCTTTAAAAAATTTTAAAATGAACTCCACAATTATTTTTATTATTCCAAAAACACAACCAAAGCGCAAAATTTTTGTGCATCACTAATAGTCTCCAAAAGTGTTAAAAATTACCTTCAGAAAATTTTGAAAAATTAGGGACGCATTTTCCTTTTTCATAATTACCGGAGCCATTTTCAACAATATTATGAATATACTGTCATGAGATAATTTTTTTTGGCTCCCCTTCTAATACTATTTTGTAAAACTTGTAGATTAATTGTATGAATTCTTTGTAGTGGGGGGTTGGTATACATTAAAAAGTATACCCCCCTCCCCCCAATATTAGTGCATGTATTTAAAAATATATTCAATTTTTTTCTGTACTTATTCAATAAATTATTGACTTTCACTTAGATGCACCACCTACGATTAATTTTGTTTGGAAGGTGGCAAAAAGATGCTTGGTGACTTACTTTGAATTAGCGAATCATTCTATTTTTAGAATAATATTTGCCAATAATTTTATCCTTTAATGTTTATTGTTTAAAGACGTAAACTGAATAACTGACATAATATAATAATCTGTGATGCTGTAGTATTCTGTAGAATACTAATACTGTAGACGAAGACGATTAAATTTTATTTGGACGGATTTCGCATATATAAGCTACTAATTATCCCACGATTTAGACACTGATGAAAGTTTTATTTTATGTGCAAGGTCATTAACATTTTAAAACATAATTTGTACTAGGTATCTTATATCGTTCACATCTCATCAAAATATAATATTGTTTGAGAGACTGTTATAAAAGATTACTTTCGCTTTGGCTGGTGGCCATTTGAGTGTTTATATTAGGTCTTGTCCTACAGCGGTCTTCCTGCATGTCTTAGAATGTAATCAGAATCCTACGACAGACCTTTCTGAAGACCTTTCACAAATCAAAAATCTTTCACTAGTAAAGTTGACATGAAAGTATGTTAAGTATTATATCACGAACTAATAATATCAATAATGGTCTTTCTGTCTGCAAATTCATATTAGTCTTTTTTATAAAGGAAAATTACTGTATTACTTTTTTCTCAACGTACACTACAAATATAAATTTTTTGCGCTATGAATATGTGGTAGCAAACCAGTTCTTGCAAAACTTTTTTTATAGCAATCTGCAATACCTACTACAAATATTTAATTTTACAGACAAACGATTTCTATAAAACAAAACAACATATACGTAACTCGTAACTGTATTGCATGTACATTATGTACCGAGTTATTCATTATATTTAGGCCACCCTTTATTGGCGTTATTATTGGAGATAGAAAAAAAAGTTTCAGACAAAAGTTGTAGGTCTGTAACTAAACCCCTACAATAAGTTAATGGAAGCATAGTGGCGTGCAGAAATTGAGAAGTACAAGAAGCAACGACATTTTTTTTAATGGAACGACCTGTATATTGTTGAATTTTTGAATTATTCTTTTTTTTCTGATTTCAAAAATATGACATTATGATAGTCCTATCTTTACCTGTTTTCGAGTTATTGAACATTGAAAATCGTATTTAAGCTATTTATTATACATTATACAAAGGGAAATTACATTATACAAAGGGAAAGTAGTCTATGAAAATGACAAGTATTCTGTTATTATATGAAAGCTGATAGATTTAATGCCTAACTCAGCTCAAAGATAATTGAAAAAATGTATAAGCACTTCTCAAAAAAGTACAGGAGCTACTTAACCTCAGAAAATCAGAACTAAGGATAATAGCACACTAATGTACCGGTTCAAAATAATGGGTAAAATTGAGGACGAAATGTGTTGCTTCTATGTCGAGACAATTGAGACTATAGAGCCTATACTTAGTTTAATCTAATATGTTAATTGCTGCAACAATCAGAACTGGTAATTTTAACACCCTCAGAAGTGGGAAAGATGGTTCTCCAGGACGGTCCCAAGATTCTTTAGAAGTCTGGAATTGAATTAGTATACATAGATATAAGGACAAACGATATTCTTATGTGGAGGTAAAGAGAGGCGCATCACGCTCTAACGAGCCACCTGTTATCCGGTCCAATCCAAGTCGATCCAACACAATTTAATCCAATCTAGTTTAAAATATATGTTCCTGCCACTTACTCTACCTGTTACTGCGTACGATAAAACTAACTCAAAACAAACTCGGAGTATGATTATAAATTTTGCAGAGAAAAAGTGCATCTAATAGACCAGGAGCCCGCCGACCACTAATTGTGTGTCATAAGTTTACGCCCAAAATGTGTGAATTGTTGTTAATTTGGTAGAGTACAGAAATGTTCATGCCAGCCCATTTTTTTTGGTAAATGGACGTAGGGTAGGCCCTCAAATCTGTAAGAAATATGACTTGTAATAGTAAAAAAAAAACAGCCACAAAACAGTCATAGATTTACGTATGGGAGTTCTTAATTTAACTCCAATTTACTCCTAGTCTGGATTCATGATTTTTGGGGGTAAATTAAAGAAATCCTCTAACCTCCATGCCTAAACCTATGACTTATTCATAGCTGTTTTTTTTTTACTTTTTACAAGTCATATTTCTTGTACCAAAAGAAGAGCTGGCATTAACATTTCTGTGCTCTGCTACCCCAAATTAACAACAATTTACACAATTTGGGCGTAAACAATTAGTGGTCGGCGGGCTCTTGGTCTATAATAATCAAAAATATTTCAACTACAAATTAGCTGGTTAAAAAACTTTCTTACCATCATTAAAAATTAACTAATGACAATTATTACATATTTTATAAAAAAAGAGAAATTTAACTTTTAGACAATAGATAATAACATCATTGTTTTAAAGTAATTGTTTAAAACACTGAAAATAAAAATTGTTAAAACATTTTAGCAATAATTAAATATGCATGATTAGACATTCTAAAATTGTGGTGTAATACAATAGCAAACGTAGTTTTCATTGTTACTGTTACATTGAATGCTTTTTATTCATTTAAATATTTCTGACGATAGATATGTCACAACTTTTTAAGAGCTAAATCGTTCATGACCTCACAACTTACATGTCGTGATCTTCGGAGCACGGTTTTTATACTTTCTTTCATTGACGTTATACGAGGACGCGTTTGATCGTGGTTTGCTCATATGTATATAACAAGTCAGTGTCGCTTTCCTTGAAATTGGAGTCGAAACATAGCATTGGCGTATCTATAAATTCATTGAAAATTATATAATTTGATGATAATGACTTTGATGATAAATACGTTTTCTGATTCATTAATTATTCTAGTTGGCCTCCGCTTTCTGTATAGCACGTTTAATGGCATTTCACCATCTGTCGCGGTTGCCTGTTAGGCGCACAGTGTTATTAAAGCTCCTTTCCATCAGCTTTTTGGTGACATCAATCCAACCTTTCTCTTGCCATCTGGTTTTCACTGAACTATCAACAGTTTTAAATTGTCCTCTCTCCGGTTGATGTGGTCAATAAATGAGAGAGGATTCGAGAGAATACGATGTTGGTGAAATAGTTTTGGGGACATATTATTTGAAGAACCGAGGTGTTAGTGTGATGGGCTGTCTAGGGAATTCGTAACTCACATCTCGAAAGCATTAATCACATCTCGAAAGCATTAATACGCCGTCCGTCTATTTTCCTAATGGTTTATGTCTCAGAGGCGTAAAGAAAGATGAACAAAACTGGGGCGCTAGCAAGTCTGATCTTTGTGTGCCTCAAGATATTTCTGTTACGCCAAATTTTGCTCGCCGATCTTGCCATCTATATTCTTCACCGAATCTCATACTCGCAGTCGCTGGCAAGTCAAGGAATACCTTTTTTGTTTACGGATCTCAGTCCATTGACCTAAAATTGGGGAATAGCGGAAATAAATTATAATATTTTGTCCTTTGGGTATTATACGCTCTACAGGGCTACCTTTAAGAAACAAAAAAGTTCCCAAGGCAAAAATGTGAGCTTCACTCTTAAAAATAGCCCAGTAATTTTAGTTTTTGACTCGGAATTAAATACTGTAGAGCTGAAAATTTGCAGGATTGTAGTTTTGGTCCAGGACAACACGTACGAAAAAGTCGGCTTCCCTGTTTTTACAGAGCAACGAAGGCCTAAGTTGCAGAAATTGCAGAACTGGCTATAGAGTGCAGCAGAAAGGTTGTTACTGGTCCGATTTGTGTCGAAATGATCACAAAAACGTAGGAGAAGCACATCTGTTAGTATTTCAGATGTTCCGTGCATATTTTGTTCATAATTTTCAGTTCTAGTGCTGTCAAAATTTGAAAAATTTTAAAAATTCCGAAATGGCCCCATTGCAGATAAATGAAGACTAGGAGGAGAAAATTTACCCGAATAAACATGTCTCTTTATAGTTTGGGCTTCTCATTGGTATGTCTACCTTCTCTGTAGCGTCACCCGTTACGGAGCTACGTCTCTCCAAGTGATGCCATCTTCATAAAAAACTGCCGTTTGGATACACTGAGAATTGTTTTATCTTAAATTGTAGCTTTTTAAACGAGCTTTGCAATTGTGATAAACATTTATTTTTTATATTATTTTAAAGTTTCATTTCGTGCATTTTTGTAAAATGCATTTATTTGTATCGAAAACATGTATCCTGCCAAATAATATTGTCATCTGTGAAAAGTGCTTCAAAAAACATACAAATTGCATTTCCATAAAAAAATATCTCCCCCCTCAACAATCTTTGGAAAAAACTTAGTTTTATTCGACTATTATACCTATATCTAAGTAATAAGTAGTAGGGATTGAAATTTACCGGAAGTTTTAATAACCGGTAAATCGGTAAATAAAAATGTAAATAACCGGTTAACCGGTATTTACCGGTAGTTTTTAGAATGAATCATTAGGGTGGCAAAAATGGCAATTGTCTTTTTCTATGTATATAATTATCTAAATTTAACAAAAAACATTTTTATATACGTATAATTAATAGAATAAACAAACAAAAGGTTTTCTATCAAAAAGAAAAAATATAAATGAAATAAATTTAAATAAATAATTATTCGGTAAATAACAAAAATACCAATTTAAATAACAAAAATTATAAACATAAATTCAAATAGGGCATTTACTGAATACTTAATCTAAAAATACAATATGTTTTAAAAATAGCCCGTTAAAAGGTTTTTCAAAGTTATATCTGTTAATCGTCTGATATTTGTGCATAGGATACCACCAGCTGAAGATGCCCTTCCTCAATCGATATTGGTAGGTCGATAAGTTAATAAAAATTGGTAATAACATACTTCTAAATGTATTCCACGGATATTTGCGGCAGTGAAATATTCAATTTCCTGTCACAAGATATTGTCAATGACTCTCTTGTATTTCTTGGGGCTTGGTGTTTGGGTTTTACTTTTTATAATATTATTTATTTATTGTTAAAAGTGCTCAGTGTTGGGACAGTTACTCTGTATTTAGTGAATACTATGTCACTGACGTAAATAGAAACGTTGAATACGTGACATATCGTAAGTTCAGAATTTGTCGAAATAACCGGTAAAAAATTAAAATAACTGGTAATTATCGTCATGTGTTTTTTGTTCTGTTCACCGGTTAACCGGCTAACCGTTATTGCAATCCCTAGTAAATAACATTAATAAATACACAATTCAAAGAGCATTTCTAGCTACAGTTCGACACTTCCATAGCCCATTAGGACTTTGTATATGTGTTCACTGACTTTACATAATTTTCAGTTCTAGTTTCATAGTTTTTAGATGTTAAACAATTCAACAACACCACACAATATGCTTTGTAATGAAGCATTCTTTAAATTCCTGCTCCATTACTAAGATTCCGGATTTACACACGACACCAATGTGCACACGGCCCGCAAACCTGCCCATCTCCCGTCTAGAGGCATAGATTTGCACACGACACTAAACTATACGCAGTTCTACGTCACCAGTAAGTGAGGATTCCCAACATAATTCAGAATGGATAATCCTGCCAATCTGTCTACAGCGTGCTGAGCTGGACATATTGCAGTTTTGTGCATCTCCCGATGCAAACACGACGGAACGAATGCAATCTGACCCTGGGAATCCTACAGCGTGTTGAACTGGGACCCCCTCGAGTCGTTAGTCATTCCCCGGCGCCGTTTCGCCGCCAAAGCCAGAGACGTCGCATCGCAACCGTTACACTCTCTCTCTCTCTCTCTCTCTCTCTCTCAGATAATAGAAAATGTTGTCTTAAGAACCGTAAAATGTATGTTATGTAACACTGCCACACATTACCTGTTTGAAAAAGTAAATAAATTGTTTATATTTTTATTGGGCTGTCTTATTAACTAATCTGGACCCTGATTAATCTTCGAACCAGCTACCCGACAAGAAACCGTTACATAATTTGACGCCCGAACAGATTTTGAGACTTTAGTTTATTCTAGATAGCCCAAAAAGAGACGTTCACGAATGAGAGAGATATAAAGACATTTCAAGTTAATTCATAGAGAAATGAAAGCATTCCAAATCAAGAGAGAAAACGAAAATGAAAAGCATTTTGTGGTGGCAATCCAGACTACTACAATTGTAACCCCAGAAGAGACACGATTTCGGATAGTCCCGAAAATACGTTAAACGAACCGATGTCCAGAAATAAATCCAGATTACTGCATTATAGACGATAGCTGTACCGTCATATATGGAGCAGTAAAATAATTTAAATTTATGTCCAGAGTCCCGAAAATACGTTAATCGAACCGATGTCCAGAAAAAACTCCAGATTACTGCATTATAGACGGAATCCTGTACCGCCATATATGGAGCAGTAATAATTTTATAGATCCCGAATTTTCCAACCCATGGAAACCCTGTATCCCGCAACCGTAACTAAAACAAGTCCAGTAAAACCAGAGTCATCCAAAATAAGTGATGAAGTCGGAAGTCCAAGTGCCAGACCTGCTGTCACCTCTGCCTCCAACACCCGAAGCCAAAAGGCCGCCCCCAGTCCGAGACGCAACAGCCAACCCTGATGCCGTCCCCAGTCCGAGACGTACCGTCCCCGATGCCATCCGAAGTCCGAGATGTACCGCCCCCGATGCCGTCCCCAGTCCAAGAAGTACGTCCTCGATGCCGTCCCCAGTTCGAGACGTATCATCCCAGATGCCGTCCATGATGCCAACCCCGATGCCGCCCCCCAGTCCGAGACGTACCGTCCCAGATGCCGCCCCCAGTCCGAGACGCACCATCTCTGACGCCGTCCCCAGTCCTGGGCGTATCGTCCCCGATGCCGTCCCTAGTCCGATACGTGCCGTCCCTGATGCCGTCCCCAGTCTGGGACGCACCATCCCCGATGCCGTCCCCAGTCCGAGAGGTACCGTCCCCGATGCCGTCCCCAGTTCGGAGACAGCCCCAGCCCCCCGAAGCCACCGACCCCAGGTAGGCCAATTGCCTGCCTCCAGGTGTTTTTCCAGGACGACGACGCAGCCCTCCCGGTCCCAGCTCCGCAACGGAAGCGACAGTTCAGGCGCCACAACCAAGATGGCCCCGCTTCCAGGATCCCTGGCACCGTCCCTCCTGTCCGCCATCGCCCCCTGCAGTAGACGTCCGGAAGAACCACATTTGTATTTGTATACCTGTTTCTTGCAATTTTTTTTGTGCTCATTTATTTTAACTATTTTACTTGTACCATAGTTCTAAAATATTTTACATACTGTTTATGTTATTTAAAAATTTGTTTTTCTCTACATCTGCACATATATACCAGGCGTATACGAAAGAATTGGCCATTCTTTCTTTATTTTGTTTGAAGATGTTTAGTTAGTAACTTGTTTTATTTTGATGTTAAGTTAGTAAAAATTTTCTCTTTTTTTTTGTAAAGAAAGAGGGGAGTGTAATGAAGCATTCTTTAAATTCCTGCTCCATTACTAAGATTCCGGATTTACACACGACACCAATGTGCACACGGCCCGCAAACCTGCCCATCTCCCGTCTAGAGGCATAGATTTGCACACGACACTAAACTATACGCAGTTCTACGTCACCAGTAAGTGAGGATTCCCGGATATAAAAGCCGGCCGCAAATCAACATAATTCAGAATGGATAATCCTGCCAATCTGTCTACAGCGTGCTGAGCTGGACATATTGCAGTTTTGTGCATCTCCCGACGCAAACACGACGGAACGAATGCAATCTGACCCTGGGAATCCTACAGCGTGTTGAACTGGGACCCCCTCGAGTCGTTAGTCATTCCCCGGCGCCGTTTCGCCGCCAAAGCCAGAGACGTCGCATCGCAACCGTTACACTCTCTCTCTCTCTCTCTCTCTCTCTCTCTCTCTCTCTCAGATAATAGAAAATGTTGTCTTAAGAACCGTAAAAGATACGGACATATAACCTGTACCTGTATGTTATGTAACACTGCCACACATTACCTGTTTGAAAAAGTAAATAAATTGTTTATATTTTTATTGGGCTGTCTTATTAACTAATCTGGACCCTGATTAATCTCCGAACCAGCTACCCGACAAGAAACCGTTACAGCTTTAAAAGGACGTTTAGTTGCCAGATCAATCAATGACAGTGGTACTTTGAATTTCCTTAATTTATACAATTTATCTTAATGTCTGTGCATTTTCCTCTTGGGTGTACCTCATTTAAAACAATTTCTGACATTACACTTCTTTCTCCCTCGGCATCAGCTCTACCTTTGCTCAACTAAAATTAAACACAAGAAATAATTATTAAAAATGCTAACAAATCAATATAAAGTGTTATTTTTTACTTCCACATCCAGTGGAAGTATAGTAACGACAAAAAAAATTTAAAAAAATTTTTATTGTTCAAATAGAATGTCACGAAACGTCGAGATTTTAAGTTTGAGCGAAAAAAATATTTCTGTCTGTTGGTGTGTCGGTCTGTAGGTCTGTCTGTCTGTCGGTCTGTCTGTAACTTTTTTTGTGCGCACGTTTACTCTGGAACCGTTTGAGATATTGACTTGAAATTTGGTACACATATGTACTTTAACGAGATCTAGAACTAGATTATATTTTCATCTTGTTCCGTCGAAGGGTTGGGGGGTAAATTGGGGTAAATTTGCGGAAAATAGGTAAATCAAGCAGGTAAGAGTCCATAAAATTGGTATTTAGTATATACAAGAGAAGCTGAGGTCTCTAAAAAAAATTTGGCCTTAGCCACCCCCATTACCACCCACACCCTATTATTAAAGGGGATGAAAAAAAATGTGATTCAGGATGTGTACAAGAACCAGAAACCTCAAAATGTTTTTTTACTTCATCCACCCCCACTACCACCTCCTATCACCACCCCCACCCCGCCACCGATGTGGGGTATCGTTTTATGGGTTTTTGGGGTAGAGGATTTCAAATATTATATTATTAAAGTTCCATAAACAATTATTTCCACATACAAAATTTTTTCGTTGTGAGTGATTTAGATAAAAAATCTGGATGTGGAAGTAGTGATTCCTTGGGCAGCGGTTTTTACCAAAAATTTCTTATTGTTTTCTTTAGCAGTAGTTAATATTATCACAGGCACTTTCAGTTTCACATTTGAGTTTTAAATTTTATCCCACTAAGGGTGGCAGTGCACAGTGGTCCCAGATTGAGTTTCTTGGTTAAAAAATGGCTAGAGAGCTCAGATCTTGTCGGAAATGAACAGTTTCTTTTTTTAAATTAAAGCTTACTGAAATTCCAACAAATCCTCGGAGCCCGAATTTCTAAAAAAAATCGGCAGCTACTGGAAGCGGCTGGAACCTCCCCACCCGGTGAATCTTTGAAGCCGAAAAGAGCACTAAACAATATGAACGATCTCATTTAATTATATTTATTAAGTTGAAATATTTCTTTCGTATTAAATCAGAAAAAAGCCTTGCGTTCGGTGGGATTTGGACCTAAGAACTTGAGTGTTAAATTTATAGTCTGCACAACATTAATATTTTATTCAATGTTTTTAATACAAATATATGCTTCATCGGATCCTAGCCCGGGGCCAGCCAGACAACCACGGTGAACACCGCCGTGGCGAGTGTGAGGCTGGATGGGGTAGGTCCGGTTTGGCTTGGAGAAAAGAAAAGTAGCTCCTGTCTTCTGTAGGCAGGCTTAAAGACTAGGTTAAAATTATAATGTGTCCACATGGACCTAAAATTAATATAAAAATAAACACAATTCTATAAAAACGTTCGTAGGCAAGAGCACTTAATAATTTTGATTGTTGATACGGGAAACAACTAAACGAAAAAACCTGTTCGTTGGTAATGGTAATGAATGGCAGGGATGGTCATCTTTGGAAAAAACCATATAACTCTTGGGGGACAGCTTCCCTGCCAGATGTAGCCAGGGTAGTGTTCATGGTGGATCGTTTAAGTTTGAGTTGGTATATTTTGTTTTATCTTTTGGCCTCGACCAATTTTTCACTAAATCGGTCGGGAAAGTGATAGCTGTCAAATTTTTGGTTCCAATGTTTCTCTGGGGAATTTGGTTTTTGAAAAATGTTTAGGTTGGTACCAACGTCTTAAATTGTTTTTAGGTTATGTAGTACTATTTTTAGGTCATGTTGTCGGAAGAATTTCTGGCGGGATGCCGGAAGTAGCGGAAATAGTTTTTAAAATATAATGTCACTGTCACTTTTAGTTTTATTGCAAAAAACTCACCGAAAGCGTTCCGGTGGGGTTGCTTACACTTGTAGGGCTTGTAAGCGGTTCAGGATGGCCTCTCACACCATCCGTGGGCTTTATAAACGTCAAAAAAACTTGTAATCTCTCGATGCACCTGACACGTCAAAAATACTCAGCATACAGTCTACACGCTTTAACACACTAGTAGAGAACTTATACCACAAATGGACCCGTAGTATTTTTTGAGAATTTTCCTTTGAGTCCATTTAATAAAATTTGACATTTTTCTGAAAATTTGACATTTTTTGAAGTGGCATTTCTCCGAAACTTTGACATTTTTTCGAAAATTTGACATTTTTCTGAAGTGACATTACTCCGAAAATTTGACAATTTTCAAACATTTGGCATTTTTCTGAAAGGTGACATTTCTTCGAAAATTTGAAGTTGTTTCGAAAATTTGACATTTTTCTGAAAAGTGACATTTTTCTGAAAATTTGACATATTTCTGAAAAGTGACATTTCCCTGAAAATTTAACATTTTTTCGAAAATTTGACATTTTTCTGAAAAGTGACATGTCCGAAAATTTGACGTTTTCCTGAAAATTTGACGTTTTCCTGAAATTTACTTACAGCCTTACAATTTTCAAACATTTGACATTTTTCTGAGAGGTGACATTTCTTCGAAAATTTGACGTTTTTTCGAAAATTTGACATTTTTCTGAAGTGACATTTTTCTGAAAATTTGACATATTTCTGAAAAATGACATTTCCCTGAAAATTTAACATTTTTTCGAAAATTTGACATTTTTTTGAAAAGTGACATTTCTCCGTAAATTTGACGTTTTCCTGATAATTTGACGTTTTCCTGAAATTTACTTACAGCCTTACAATTTTCAAACATTTGACATTTTTCTGAGAGGTGACATTTCTTCGAAAATTTGACATTTTCCTGAATTTTTGACATTTTTCTGAAAAGTGACATTTCTCTGAAAATTTGACATTTTTTCGAAAATTTGACATTTTTCTGAAGTGACATTACTCCGAAAATTTGACAATTTTCAAACATTTGGCATTTTTCTGAAAGGTGACATTTCTTCGAAAATTTGACTTTTTTCGAAAATTTGACATTTTTCTGAAAAGTGACATTTTTCTGAAAATTTGACATATTTCTGAAAAGTGACATTTCCCTGAAAATTTAACATTTTTTCGAAAATTTGACATTTTTCCGAAAATTTGTCGTTTTCCTGAAAATTTGACGTTTTCCTGAAAATTTGACGTTTTCCTGAAAATTTGACATTTTTTAAAAATATGACATTTTTCTGAAAAGTGACATTTCTCCGAAAATTTGATATTTCTTGGAAATTAAAAAAAAAAGTTCAGTTCGCCTGTTATAAGAATTTTATGCTTTTACGACGTCATCAGAACGTAGGTGTATTTTTAATTCACTCGTATTCCATCCATCTACAATATTTCCATCTACGTTTCAAACTTTAATTGGATGTTTCCAATAGTTAAGTCGATATCTGCACCAGTTTCTAAGAATTTGTGACGTCATGTGACATGGGTGTATTATTAATTCACTCGTAATCCGTCCGTCTACAATATTTATACCTACGTTTCAAATTTCAGTTCGATATCTTCAACCGTTCCCGAGTTATCAGCCGAAATCACTGAACACCTCTGTCATTATTAGAATATCACCCTGTACATTGCACTGCTTTGAGGACAAAACAAGTGAAATTTTTGTTTTTTAATTTTTTTCACGGAAACCAAATCGAAAAAGTGCAAGTGTGATATATCGTTGAAATCGGAATTTTTACTGCTTTTCAATGGTTCAATTACAAATTGTAAGTAATCATAAAATAAACAACTTGTTGTGCCAAAACGGCACTAAACGTAATCCGATCTCAACCAAAACCTTTTCAGATCTTCTGGAGCACTAAAGAAACCCTCATGCAAAGTTTCATCCAAATCCGTTTAGTAGCTTCGCCGCTATCGTGCTAACATACATACACACACACACACACACACACACACACACACACACACACACACACACACACACACACACACACACACACACACACACACACACACACACACACACACACACACACACACACACATACACACACACAGACATTTTTCAAAAACAACTTTTTTGGGTTCCTGGAACCTCAAAACGTAAAGATTTGATGTTATCTCAATTTTCGATTTTGGACTAATTGTAGTAACCTCGCACAATTTTATTGTGGGGAGGTTAAAATGTCCTTTTTTATTATATTAAGTTAAAGGCAAAAAAAATGTTTTGTTCTTTAACTCAATATAACAAAAAAGGATTTTTTTTTTCAAAATTCGGGCGCCGAGGATTTGTTGGAATTTCGGTATGCTTTAATTGAAAAAAAAAATTGTTAATTTCCGACAAGATTTGCGTTCTCTAGCCATTTTTTTGTTTTTGCCTTTATCTTAATATAATAAAAGAGGATTTTTTTTTCAAAATTCGGGCTCCGAGGATTTGTTGGAATTTTGGTAAGCTTTCATTAAAAAAAAAAAATTGTTCATTTCCGACAAGATTTGTCCTCTCTAGCCATTTTTGAACCAAAAAACTCAATCTGGGACCACTGTGCGATGCCGTGGTTAAGAAAATTATTTCGTAATTCGATAATTTCTCCTACATCCCTGAACCGATCGAAAAATTCTTTGATAGGTTTTTAGAGAAAACTTGATAGAATGATACCAGACTATTGAAATTAACAAAAAATTTTTTTCTTCTTTAGTTTTCAATAGCCCAGTACCATTCTATAAAGTTGTCTCAAAAATCCTATCAATTTTGTTTTTCAATCGGTTCAGGGATATGTAGGAGAAATTGTCGAATTACATTCATCGCGCACCGCCCACCTTAAAAGACTGCAAACTTGACGGATCATCATAGTCTTGTATTACGGACGTCTTTACTATAACATAAATCACTAAAAATCAAATTCTTACGATAACATGCAACAACTTGTCACTAATAAAATGCTTGGAATGCCCCAGTAAAATTATTCCTTTTAATTGCTTGGAATCTTTTAACTCTAACCTCTTCTGGCTGTAAATCGACGTAATTGTTAAGTTATAGCATGTATATATGTATAGTACCTAGTTATAAAAGTAAATAATATAATATCATGATAGTAACTGTCTCCTGTTGTTATGTATAATTTGTTATGAAACGTAAAATATTTAACTCAATAAAGTTGTTAATATAAATAAAAGAAATAGAGCTTAATCAAAACAGAATCACCAAAGTTATTTTATAAAAACTGATGTTGTCTCGAATTGGCAATCTACCACAATTAATAATACAAGAAAAACTTGCCACTTTGTATGATATAATGTCTATAAAATCTTTAATATCACTAAAAGTTCAATCCTGAGGTTCAATCAGTCGTCATTTAACAGTAATGACAACTAATGACAGCCGCTTGTTCTCCTACGATCTCAGATCTGTGACCTATACCTGGTTTTCACGTCAAAGAACCATAAAATTTTTAACATACTGAGCCGACATAAGTGTCACCCACCTTGATTTTATGTTTTGGCTCCTAAGTTTCAAAAATTTCAAAAAGAGACATTCGTTTTATATTGTACAAAAGTGGGACAACTAGTTCTCGGGGATGTTCTGAGGGACAGTGGGACAAAATGGTACTGTTCCCCCGAACACTAGACGTCTAGACACGTTACTCATGGTCAAGATGATTATTCTTTTTAGATTTATTTACGTCCGTTTTACTTATGTTTTACTGTCGGTTTTGTGGGCAATCAGTCTGTTTTACGAGCTTGTCATAACAACTTACTAATTGTTTTAATGATTCTTAGTTTTACTTCAATTGAATCATTACCTAACTTATACCCGTTGTAAACTGTATTTGAAACATCTGATTTTGATTATTGTTTTCTGTAGAAATAAGTTTCAAAGCTGATTCTTGTAATTTGCTTTGTGCGGATGTATTGAGGTAATCGACCATTTTAATAAAAAAAACCATATTGACATAGAGTTAAAGGCAGTGAAAATTAAGTATTGACTAGCTTTGGTTGCTAATTTCTAAGGATTTCTTTTAAGACGTGTATGGCTTTTCACTATTTTTATTTTCTCTATTCTCGACTCTAATTTTCTCAAAAAATACGGCATAGCGCCATATACCATAAAGAAAAAAGAAATAAGCGGCTGTGGATCCGTTTTTCGAAATTATTGACTCTCAACAGCATCGTTTAAAGAAGAAGAGTTGGAAAGAATAGATCACAACCAATTAAAATACATTACACATTACTCCATTTGTTTCTGTCCAGTTGGGTCCACGATCTTCCATAATATATTTATTTAACTTGTCAGGTTGAATTGAGGAGTGCTCTATGTGCCGGCTGCTCCGGTCGAGGTCCGAGATTGGATCCAACTAGACACGAAGGAACAAGTAGGTACTATGTACTGTACTTTCCAACTATTTAAATTGTCATTCCAGGTCTACCTATCCAGATCCCATTCTTTAAGCTACGCTACGTTGATGAGAAACAAAATTCTGAAGCACGTCTCCGCAGGTTCGTTTCTTCTTTGGGTATATGGCGCGATTTCCTTTTTACCATCGAGCGACACTAGAAGAAAGTATTGGGATTGTCAAAAAATTCGGCATTTTGACGAATTTTGACTGTATGCCACTCCCAGATATTAAAAAAGTAATTTATAAGAAATGTGTGGTGCGTGTGTATGACCGTCTAGCACAGAAACCAGTTAACCGATTTCGTCAAATTCGATATCTAGAATCTAATTACAAATATTTGCTGCCAATTTTTTTCATTTCTTGCCTACCCCTAAAATTAAGGGTAATTTACTGGTGCGAGATTTTTGCTAAATCTTGTACGTTACAAAAAACCGCTGCCCAAGGAATCACTACTTCCACATCCAGATTCTCTATCCAAGTCACTCACAACGAAAAAACTTTGTATGTGAAAATAATTGTTTGTGGAACTTTAATAATATAATATTTGAAATCCTCTACCCCAAAAACCTATAAAACGATACCCCACATCGGTAGTCGGGTGGGGGGTAGTGATGGAGGGGTGATAGTGGGGGGTGGATGAAGTAAAAAAATATTTTGAGGTTTCTGGTTCCTGTACATACACTAAATCACAATTTTTTCCATCCCCTTTAATAAGGGGGTGGGGATGGTAATGGGGGGTGGCTAATGTCAAAAAATTTTTTGAGACCCTAGCTTCTCTTGTATATACTAAATACCACTTTTATGGACTCTTACCTGCTTGATTGACCTATTTACCCCAAATTTACCCCAATTTACCCCCCAACCCTTCGACGGAACAAGATGAAAATATAATCTAGTTCTAGATCTCGTTAAAGTACATATGTGTAGAAAATTTCAAGTCAATATCTTAAACGGTTCCAGAGTAAACGTGCGCACAAAAAAAAGTTACAGACAGACCGACAAACAGACAGAAATTTTTTTTTCGCTCAAACTTAAAATCTCGACGTTTCATGACATTTTAAGCCTATTTGGACAATAAAAATGTTTAAAATTTTTTTTGTCGTTGCTATACTTCCACTGGACGTGGAAGTAATTAATGATGCCCCATTCATTAGTGATATTCCCTGGAAAATTCAGATAAAGGTAATGCAAAAAAATCGAAAATTTCGATTTTTTCCAATATAACTCTAACGACTGCTTGAATTTTTACGTGATAAGTACAGTATAAACCTAATATTATACCATCAGTGGTTTTCCCCAAAAAACTCACATTAACGGCATTTAGATGAAAGAAAAAAATGGAAATCTCGATTTTCTTTAAGATGTCCAGCGGTTTTTCTCAAATCTTTTACGTTAATAATACATTACGAATTTAACAATATTGGTTTTTCTCGGAAAATTCACATAAAGGTAATTTATTGATAAAACCAAATTTCAAGTCACGCGAGAAAGTAAGTTCGGCGTGGCCGTGCCATTTATTTGTATTTTCTATAGCTCTGGATTTTATTTTAGCTTTTAGGTTGCATATCATAGCAAATGGTTGCTATTAATAAAATAATAAAATAAGGATTGTAAAAGTTTGTGTATTTTAAAAATATATAAAATTATTATTCACAAAATCAATTGTTTTCTTATATATCCATAGTGATATATACCTAATATGTAGGTAAGTACGCTACACATACACTCAATTATTTCTCATAAATATGGTCTAAATTATCGCGTTATCTTATATTTTCATTTTGGTGTTTTGTAGCATATATTATGTACTTAAAACAAAATATCCAAGGAATCTGCAAAATAACAGAATTACTGAGAAATAACTTCTGTGCCTATGACTTTTATTTCGAAGGAAAATGTGCTTTTTGGCAAATAATATAGAATTTAATAATACTATTGCCGGTTCCTTAATTTTTCATTTTTGCTATCTACCACTTTTGTCACGCCTCTAGACACAAACTACTGTATTTTCTATTATGAGGTCTAATTTGAAATATGCGTCAATCAAAGGTTCCTAAATTATAACACAGAAAATTTTGAAAATATTAAACTTAGGTTTTTAAGCCATGCCTCATTAAGGTTGATGGTCATATTCACCTATCGTTATCCCTAGTCTGATATTTTATCGATATTCCTATTAGTATAGTTGGAAAATCGTCGTATATTCTCTTAATTTTTCTTCACAGATTGTTCCATAACATAACACTTAATATGTGTAAAGTGAAAATATGTGACAATGCTGACTTTTCATGCTCACAGAATTGCTTCACGCCAGATACATTTATTCAATCTGGCCACGCCCAGGACAAATATAAAAAATATTTCCCACTTTAGGACATGCGTACTACTTATAATAACATACATGAATGTGTCGACATTTTCAACTGTAACGTTACTTATCTAATATCATGCTTCTATAATCAATTAATCAATAATCGCCACCAATAATGATTGCAATATGCAATACTCAGACTGCGTTCTTCAAATGACATTACAATTACTCTTTGTATGTGTGTACGCACATTATTGTATATGCAATATTACATTATTCCTTTTTTTGTAATATTTTATTTCTTATCTATTGACGTGTCAAATAGTGTATGTAAATGAATAAAGAAATATTTGAATAATATGAATGGCAATCAAAATAATGAGGTTTATCTGGGAGATTGATAGATCAGCCCAGCGAAAGTAGTAAAGTTCGATAAATAAACAGAGGGGCGCCGGAGCGGTATATCTAGACTAGTGCAAACATAACCTAGTCAAACTCGTATGGGTGAACTCACATAGTGACTTAGCTAGAAATGAAGGAGCAAACTGTTTGGCGAAAGGAGAAGAAACTTCTGTTCTTATTAGTTCTGGCCAGGCTTTTGTTTGCTATGAAGTCTGATTCAATCAAAGCTAAGAGACTGGACTAAGGCACACATGGCTGAAGCTATTCCCCCGAACACTAGACGTCTAGGCACGTTATTCATGGCAGTCAAGGCTCCATGCAAAATGACCTGCAACTGACTCCACCGTAAAGTGGCTGCTTGGGCTGGACAAAAAGCGGTATTGTCGAATGTAGATCTGGTTCTTTTAAGTAAACTTTAGCTCCTAGTCCACAGTCCATTGGCACCGGCGTAGATTGATGCATCAAATCGTCGTTTCTTGATGTGCTCAATTTTACTTCATGGCTTCCTCTAGAATTGATATAGGAACGACACGATCGGTACTCATTCCTTAGGGGAGGAATTAATGTTATGGCCTCTTCTAGTATACAAGCATGTCTTGTAACCATATCTTTTAAATGCCTATAGATTGCTCCTAGAGTAGTACTCAACGCCACCTCCTCTATAAATAAAGTCAAAGAAGGAATGCAGAACATAGTCTCTACTGCATCTGTAGACGTCGTTTTCATGGTACCAGTAACATAGACGCTTGCCAGTCTTTGCAGATACTCTAGTTGAGATATTACTGTTATTTACCTTACTCTGGGCCATCAGACAATGGCTGCTTAGTAAAGCATGAGTTTTATCACAGCAGTATACAGCTACAGTGAGATCATGGGTGGAAAACCCTTGAATCTATCGACTGCTCTGCGACACTGCAGAAAGCCGCACGTGCCTTGTTTATAATAACTTCCATATGTCTCTTCCAATATGACCTACGGATATGTGATCTCACTCGTTAAATGGTGTTGAGTGCTAGATAATTTGGGCATTATTCATATTTGACAGTTTTATTTTCTTGGTGAGTAGAACTAGTTCTGCTTTCTGGGGGTTAACTGAGAGAGAGAATGTTTTGTATCAATAATTATCAACTAACTTGAAGCCCGTTATCGAAATATATATTTGCATAAGTTCCCATAACGAGTCTTTAAAGTTTCCGTTCAACAGAATCGTAATATCATCTGCATAGCCTATTCTAAAAAAACCATTGGGCAGTGTAGGAGATTGTCGGTGACTATAAGCCGCACTAGGTGATAGGATGCTTCCTCGTGAACAGTTTCTATTGACCATGCTTCTATTATATATATTCCCCACGTTAATTCGAGCAATTCTCTATTTCTGCACGTGTGCAATGCAATGCAATTTAAGAATATTGTCTATATTTTTGAAGGTTGTTTTACCAAAAGTGCCTTATAATCGCCCCCAGGGTATACATTTTCATGTCCGTCGAAGTCTTAATCCTGAATACTACAGAATGAAGTGCCGAAGTTCTTTAAGTCTCTTCTAGGAGAACTCACATGTCGCCCATATACAATGGGCGACAGGCTCGTGTAGTGATAATCCAAAAATACATTGTATTTTTGGATTATCATGCGTACCTTATAGAACTCAGTACATTCTGCATTCGGCACAAAAAAACCTGTGAATCTGATTGTAGAAAATTGTCAACTTTTTTCTGTAGGACTAGCTGTATAATACATAATTTGTATAAATATTTTGCTAATAAACATAATAATTTAATGAATAGAAAATCGTCGTCCATTTAAAAGTATTATGATGGAATGATTAGTATTTCTATTGCAATCGATTTCGCTTTATTCACAACCTCATACTTCACAATTTTTGCTTAATCTTTAAATAACTTTTGGTGATCAATATCAGAAATATTTAATAGAATAATGTAAGGTAAAAAAACGAGGTTTATTTTCCAATACTTTGAGATTCATATCTTAGAACTATCACATATTCAATCAAGTCTCTCCTTTGTTCTTACGTATTTTTAAATCGATTAGATAATTTATTTTAAAACAACCATTAAGGGGACATTCATATATTGCATAATCTAAGTTTATTTTCAAACACACCCAGATCCCTTCAGTTCATTGTACGGCAATGACAGAAAACGGCCGAGAAAGTCATTACAATATAATTTATTATAAGTCCACTCATAATCGACAGACCGGAACGAAAAATGTAAAAATTAGGAGAGAGGATCAAGTCATTAGTAAATTCTTTCACTTTGTGGTGGCGAAGAGCGCATTTATTTGGATTGCCATTACGAACTAGATTTCGCTAGACGTCTGTTGTGAAATTTCCGTGTGCTTTTCCACTACCAGTCTGGTATACGAATTTGGTCAGTTTCAGTTAAACAATTAAAACAAGCATTAACGGCTGCAGTGTCAGGTGGTTGTGGTTGAGGATTAAGATGTGTGGGTATTATATATTTTAATTTATTTTCTGTGCTATTGTTTATACCACTAGATTTTATTCTGTATTATTTTATACTCATTAATAGTCCAGTGAATTTAGATGAAAAAGGTGCGTTATTACGAAAATACTCTGAAGTTAAGGGATTAGAATGAAACCTTTTGCGACGAATTCTAAAAACAACCTATTAAAAAAGTGTGCAAGTCCATTTTTTTTTGAAAGAAACTCCAAAATTATCAAAAAATATTTTGAAACTGTGATAATTCAACAATGTAAATTATAAAATTATGAAACAAATCTCACAGGGGTTTTCGAGACCGCTGATGATTTTGATATTATAATTTCAAAATTCAAAATGATGGATTCAAAATAGCTGACTTAAACTTGAAAATCATGCAAATATCGTAAAAAAAAATATAAAAATGTTGCACTTATCACAATACCCATCTTAAAATGAGACCGCTGCCAAAATGGTAAGATACGAAAAGAAATGTATAAGCAAAGTTGTAGAGAATTAAATTCTCTACAAAAATGTCTGTGAGATCATATGTCTATGTTTTATAGAATATGCAAAGGAAACGTGCAAAGCCTGTAATTGTACAGATTTATCAAATTTACACACATACATTTGCAAAACAAAAGATACATACCGGTTGGCCACGAGAACCGACCCAGGCTTATAGCTCCTTTGTTTATGAACCAACAATTTTGAAATTTGGAACGCGTATATAAAACTTATTTTTCGATTTAGTGACATGTATAGTCAAAATGGCCGACTTCCGGTATCGACGGAAATAACATCAAATTTGATTTTTTAAACGGAACGCCCTGTATGTTTTGGTATTTTTGGAATCTACGGACGAAGTTCTATCTGATCACGTTGCGAAATTTTCATTTTTTTTCAAAACTAATTTAAAAATTTTTAATTTCATTTTTCAACCCAGAAGGCTGTGATTGGGGTAAAATTTATCTGTCTGCACTTTTTCATCCACACAAATGATAATTATTAGTAAGTTAATATTAAGTGTATTGTGGGCCAATAAATGTTAAAGTGTTGGTTTTTGATAAGAAAGTCAATTTTTTTAAATGGAACATGTATGGACCATCCACAACAGTAGATAGAGAATTTTATTTCGAATACGACAATATGCGACATGTCTAGTTTTATTTCTATTTAACATTGAAAGATTAAATAATTCAAAAATATTCTTCTTTTATTTCATTTTAATGAAACAATGTAGTGAGCTATCCAATCTAAAATAATAAACAAAGTTGCGAATAAAAACATGACACACAAAATCAATACACGAAAACTTGAACAAAATTATTATTAAAAAATTAAACTAAGTCAAAATACTACCAAAATGAGTTTTTAAAGTTCCATAATAGTTCTCTAATAGCTTTTCATTTCATTCTTATGTCCAATTATATGTTCAAAATGATTCCCATTCTTCGCAACACAATGTTGTGTCCTATTTAAAGTACACCGAACAACATTTCTTAACTCATCGTTCGAAATTTCTTGGAATGCTTGTGCTACTTTATTAGTCTTCTAATGTCGTTGGTGGTCTGGAGCAAACTTTATTTTTAAGATACCCCCACAAATAAAAATCGAGGGGAGTCAGATCAGGTGACCTAGGTGGCCACCTAACTGGACCATTGGTGCCAATCCACCGTTCTTTGTATGTTTTATTTAGGTAATCGCGAACGATATGGGCATTATGTGGTACATAGTATTTTTTAAATCCTGCGGTAGATTGCTAGTTTCATTTTGGATATCATATTGGAGGAATTCAGTTAAAGAGCCATAAAAAAATATGGGACCAATAATTTTATTTTCAATTATCCCAGCCCAAACGTTACAACCGAACCTGTTTTGGAAGCGTCCTTGCCTTAATAATGTCGGATTTACTTGAGCCCAGTACCGCATGTTGTTTCGGTTGAACATACTATTATTGGTAAATCTTGTTTCGTCCGTGAACAGAATTTTGGAAAGAAAGTTATTGTCGTCAACTTGCATACGTAATAACTAATTGAAATATACTAATCTTCGATCTGAATCATTTTCGTATGGTGTAGGTTATACTTATAAGAATGGTATTTATGTCTCTTTAAATTTTTTCTCGCACTGTCCTTGCTAATGTTACATTCCATTGCGAGTTGTCGAATTGAAGCAGACGGGGAAAAATGTACGTATGCCAACGCATTAGTTTCAGCTTCTTCACTCACAATAAATTCATTTTCAACGTTATTTGGTTCTTCTCTTAATTTCATTTCTACTCTTCTAAGGTATGTCTGGATGATGTCTCTCGGGTAAACGCGCAGCATATAGGGCACATGCATTGATCGCATTTCTCAGACATTCCCCGTATATTAATAGCATGTCAATTTGTTCATTTCTGGTATACTTGTACTGATTATTTTCAATTATTGCTTAAAACACAACTTAAAGCTCACACCTTTAATAAAACGTCAAACGAAATTGTAGTTTTCTGATTGTTATGACGTTTAATATTTGTTTCCAGGCCTGCTATGTTTCTATTTCAAATAACGTCAAATTGTCAGTCAATTGTCAAATAAGCAAAACGAAATAAAGGTATGCAATAAAGAATAAGGTACCTATTTTTGAATTATTTAATTTTTTAATGTTAAATATAAATAAAACTGGACATATCACATATTCGAAATAAAATTCTCTATCTACTCTTGTGAATGGTTCATACACGTTCCATTTAAAAAAAAATGACTTTCTTATCAAAAACCCACACTTTAAAATTTATTGACCCACAATATACTTAATATTAACTTATTACTAAGAATTATCATTTGTGTGGATGAAAGAGTGGAGACAGATACATTTTACCCCAGTCACATCCTTTTGGGTTGAAAAATGAAATTAAATATTATGAAATTATTTTTGAAAAAAATGAAAATTTCTCAACGTGATCGGGTAGAATTTGGTGCGTATTTAAAAAATAAAATTTGACGTTATTTCCGTCGAAACCGGAAGTCAGCCATTTTGACTATACATGTCACTATCGGAAAATAAGTCTTATATTATACAAGTTCCAAATTTCAAAACAGTTGGTTCATAAACAAAGGAGCTATAAGCTTGGACCGGTTCTCGTGGCCACCCGGTATATGCCGCCACTTAATTTTTTATGTGAAGTTTTATTCTGTAGCACTTTGTTTTTAGTTCTTTTTACAGCTCTTGCTATTTTGGCTGCGCCTTGATTTTACTGAGGGTATTGCTTTCTACGTATTGGTAGCCATATTGGAGCCGCCATTTTGAATTTCGCAAATTTTGTAATTTTCTGGGGGTCAGAAAGATACGCCCTACCTCCATGTCAAATTTCGATTTCCTAGTTCATCGAGAAGTACGCAAACAATTCACCGGACCGATAAATATAGGTAAAAACATTGTTACACCTTATTTTATGTAGCAAGTAGAGTGCAACGATGTAAGTATTTATGTTTGTGAATTGATTAGGTACTTGTCGTCGAACTAGGAACTTGAAATTTGACATGAAGGTAGAAAGTACCTTCACGTCTCCCAAAAATACAAAATAAAAAATATAAACAAGAAGTACAGGTGTTGAAAGAAACCTTCAGCTATAAGATCCTTGTATTAAAAAAAATTAGAAAAACATTTGTAAAAGTTACAGCTGTTGCAAATTGGTAAATTTAGCACATACGATTTTCTTCTAGAATTTTGTGAAAACAATAGTAAATTAGAGAATATTATTTAGGTATTATGCAAATCACAACTTACACACTTTTTTATTTATTATGAAAATACCTACTTTCTGTATATTGTTGCCCTAATCTACAGAAAGTAGGTATTTTCATAATAAATACAAAAGTGTGTAAGTTGTGATTTGCATAATACCTAAATAATATTCTCTAATCATGATAAAAGCAAATAAATAAAAAATAATTAATTGTAAAAAATAGTAAATTGTTATTATTGTAAAAAAAATCGACAAAACATGAAGCTCTAATGTCTCTCCTACAAAATGTTGATATCTTATTATACTCTTCGCAAAAACGAAGAGTATGTTGCATTTGATCGGCACATTTCTAAAACCGTAAATATCGCACGTAGAGAAAAAATATTCTGAACAACTTTCAAAATGTCCGTCCGTCCGTCACGTTTCTTGTAAGCACGTTAACTTAAGAAAGAAAAGTCCGATTTTATTGAAACTTGGAAAGTAAGTTTGTGTTAGCTAGAGGAAGAACCCTATTGTTTTTAAAAAAAATCGATCGGCAAATAAAAAAGTTATTGATTATTAAATTTGAAAAAAAATATTCTTTTAATTTTCGTCTCTTGTACTTATAATAATAGAAATAGAAATCTTGCGAAATGTTATTTTTGTAATATATATTTTTTTTGTTTATGCATTTTACTAATATATATTTCATAATAATATATATGAGTTGAAATATGATTCTGGAAAGATATCTACCATAGACATTTCTATGACAGTTTCCTGGCGGCAGGAAGACCACCAGGGTGGAATTGCTTCGAACGGGTTTTTTCGCTGAATTTTCTTTTCCCGTGCCAACAACCAAAATTAAATAAGTGTCTTATCTAACGAGTGATAATTCTTTGCAATTTTTATTTTTAATTTAGTTTTAAGTCTGCCTGTGGCAGACAGGAGTACTAATTTTAAGTTACTTGTCGTTAAACCAAACTGGACCGGACCGGCCCCGCTCAGTCCCCGCCCACGGCGCTGCGTACCGTGGTTGTCTGGCTGGCTCCGGGCCAGATTCCGGGGAGGTACATACTCTGTAAGTTTAATGTAAATAAATTATTGTTGCTTGCTTGCTTTCCTGGCAATCCAAAGATCGTGTGCTCGAATTCCGCACAGGTTGAATATTTTTTTTTAAATTTTTTTTCATTTTTTTTTTTCACAACAAAGTTGGTTCCACAAAATTTAGGATGCCCAAAAACTAACATTATTTACAAGAAAACTGCGAAGAGTATCCTATAGAATGTGTAACAATTATATAAAAAGCTCAGTTAATTAGCGAAGAGTATGTTTTTAGCTTGTTTATTAACTATATTAACACCAAGTTTAATGTATGAGAAGCGGATATGATTTTTTTTTAATGTCTTAATTTTTTATCATTTTTGTCACTATATACATATTGTAACGCTGTTTTGAGAGTAAGGTTCTATGACATAAAGTCGTTTTATAAAAAATTATAATAATGACAGCTGGTTAACTAAAATAAGTGACAGATACACCAATTACATGGTAATATCGACTTTAAAATATTTTTTTACTTTTGTCATTTATCTTATTAGTCAGCGCGCGCGCCCGCTCGCACTGTCGAAGCACGCTCGAGTACCTTGCCGCTGAGTTTCGTTTCGGGCGTTAGTTGTAAAATTTCTAGCTCCGTTAGTTCAACTCAAATAAAAAAAATGGTATAAGTACATATTGTTTCTGCAAAGTTTTCTCCTTTCTTTTTGTCTTCTTATTATTTTCCGAGGAAGATCAAATTAACAAAGTGATTTATAAAAACTCATGTTTATGCACCTAATATGTTAAATAAAAAAGAATGCAGAAGGGTTAACTCGGTAAACTTATCGGATTATCAGTTCGACCTGTTTTGACAGTATCCTCAAATTTACGAGGGAGTTCAGAGAATTTCCGAAACAAAAATCTAAATGCACTGGACTATAATGGTAATTTTATATTTTTTGATTAACTTTAAATTATTCAGTATGCGGGGATATAAAGAAATATTTTGCTGGTCTTTCTAGAAAAGTTGACGTTTTTAATGGTATCTTATCATTTTTATTGAATTTTTAGTCATACAGGGAGTTTTAAAATAATGCAGCCAAACTCAAACAGTGAGTAGAGGATGTCAACACAAACCTAAGCATATTATAAACATAAGATGAATAATAATTAAAGATAATAAAAAGATAATTTAAGACTTAAAATCACCAGAGATGATCACATTATGTTTTTGCTTTTTAATTCAGAAACCGAAAAAGGTAAGCATATTAAAATGTAAATGTCGCTTTTTGTTTAGGATCTTAACTGCTTCACAAGTTGACTTCATTATTCATATTAGTTCCTATATATGTATTTTAAAGTGGTATATAGAGGGTGGACTATCTAAGAGGGCAGTATGATTTCAGGTCTTAGTATTTTAGAAGAGTAACCAGAGATTTTTATTTAGAATGATTGACGTATGGATTAAATTTGTTTTTTTTTTGACAATTTAATAATAAATGCATCGAAGTGTTTATATATTATGTCATTTTACCAAAGCTGAAAGAGGTTCTATATAATTTTTCATTAAGTTATAGATGCAATGATATTAGTTTGAGAAAGAAGATATTTCAATCGGCTTTGGTCGAATAATTTGAAAAGAATCACATTTAGGGAAGAAATGCTAGAGACCAAAAAGGGAGCTTATAAACTGACCCGAATTTTATTTTTTGTTATTTCTCTAGGTTTAACAGTTCGGAGATATGGAAGCTTAAAAATGGCGTTCGAACGTTTATAAGATGAAGTATTTAATTGGCATTTCAAATTGGTTGAATATAATATTTTGAAATTTTAGATGAATCGTCCTTTCGAATGAAAGGTCACCCAACCCATTGTGGCGTTTAAAAAAACATTCAAGATGGCGCCTAGGAGTCGTGTTTAACACTAACATTTTCGCATTTTCCTAAGAAGAAAGTATTGATACCTTCAATGCCTTGGATGCTCGGAAATAATTCGCTTCAAAATTAAGGTGGAGGAGGAGGAGGATTTTTATGCGCACTGTATAAAAGAATAGAGAGAGAGAGAAAATTTCTGTAGTAGAAGTCAGAAATTATTAACCTCTACTCGTTGTAACACACCTGGGAAAGGATATAATTATCAAGAGTTATGTAATGGATAAAATAAGCTCGTGAAAACAAATACTGTGTTGAAAATTTCTAGATACAAAGGATCTTAGAATTACTTATTCTTGAATTAACAATATTTATAAAATGTGATGTGTTTTAGCATTGTGGTATCGATATCAGGGAATTGTGCTTAATCTGTACTAACTTTTAGTACTTTTTACTAAAGGTATTATTAGCTGTAATTCTTGAACAATTCAAAGAAGATGGGCGTCAGATAAATGGATTATAAGAGTGAGACAAACAAAATAAATCAGTATAGGTGTGGGATTTATTTTTTTGCTCATCTTGATACGAATATTCAGTTGTTATATATCATAATGAATCAATTACATTCAGGTGCAATAAGAACCTTAACAAATGGTTATCAAAGTATAACATCTGTTGGTAGTAATTATCGCATAACTCCTGTGCAATTGAAAAACTTTTATCTCGGTTAAAGTATTTCTACGGTTGTTAATTATTTCTACAATTCTCTCATTCAATAGTCACTTTATGGTGTACAAAAAGTACAATAAACCTATAATTGAAAAAATGCAACATAACATATTATATATTTTATTATGTTGCAGTTATCTGAATTGGTTAAGGGTCTGCGAGAACAGCAATTACATTGATTGGACGTGAAATTGAACATTTCATAATTATTACATTGCAATAATTATTATGTGAAACTAATTTGCTTCGTTAATTGGAATACTAAGAAGGCTGTAATTAATACTAACGTAGATAAATAATTATCCATGTCCCTGTTCAACAGTATGCTCTAGTTGATTGTTATTTAAAGTGTTACTATAATTTCAGTTTAAACATTGTAAAATATTCTTTGTTTATTTTACTTTCTTTCTTTAGAGAATATTATTTAGGTGTTAAGCAAATCACAACTTACACACTTTTTTATTTATTATGAAATTATTATATTATATTCGATATAATCAAATGGGTATATTATAAACCGGACAAACATTTTTAATAATCATCGTAGAAAAAAATTTTGTACAGAAAACTATTTCATAACGGGCCGAACTCAAATATCGAATAAGAAAATTGTAAATTGTGGTCTAATCCGTAATATACAGGGTGTCTCTAAAATTGGAATCAACTTTGTGTAGATAAGATGATATATCCATTTTACTTTAAAACATCATTAGGTATTTTTAATAAGACTGTTATGAAGTAAATAAAAGTGGCAACACGATAACCTCTTCCGGGCTAACATTTTTATTTCGAATTCGAAGCATATATAAAATATCGTAAAATACTTATTATTGAAATTGAATCATATCCGTCATACAGGGCGATTGTCAGGGTGAGTAACTTTCATCTTTTATATAAATTATGTTTTATTACAATTTTAGAGTAAATTGTTACTAAAGGCTTTTGATTAAGCACACAAAAATATGCATATGTACAGAATATCTAAACCCCAATATACGTCTCTAAGGTTAGAACCAACTTTGTATAGATTAGATGATATATCAATTTTTCTTAAAATATCATTAAAGAATTTTTAATAAGCCTATCACGAAATGATTAAACGTTGCAGTCGGGCATTACAGACTGCGATTATTTATTAATATAATAATTTCTGTTGTGCTTAAAATTTTTATTTCAAATTTGGAACATATGAGTTGTAGGATATTTCCTATCATATTATACACCCACGGTGATCGTCAGAGGAGTGTAAAGTATCATGTTTTATATAAACTATGATTTGATATGACGTTAGAACAAAAATGTACAAGATATCTAAACTGCAAAATACTAACCCAGGAATTTTAGTTTTTGACCGGGAATTAATTATTGTAAAGATGAAAATTTGCAGAATTGTAGTTTTGGTCCAGGACAATACGTACCAAAAAGTCCCCCCTACTCTCCCCTATCGGCTTTCCTGTTTTTGCGGAGCAACAAATGGCCTAAGTCTCAGAAATTACGGAGCTGGCTATAAAGTGCAGCAGTAAGGTCCGATTTGGGCCGAAATGATCACAAAAGCTTCGAAGAAGCATATCCGTTCATATTTCACATGTTCCATGTATATTTTGTTCACAATTTTCCGTTCTAGTGCTGTCAAAATTTCAAAAATTGAAAAAATTCCGAAATGGCGCCATTGAGGATAAACGAAGACTCGGAGGGGAAAACGTACCTGAATAAACATTTCTCTTCATACTTTGGGCTTTCCATTGGTATGTCTACCTTTTTCGGAGCTACGTCACTTCAAGTGTCGCCGCGCGGCAGCCGCGCCCATCATACGCCCGGTATAACTGTCGTGGCTACGTTGATGTGACTTGTGCCGAATTCCTGTGTATGTATTATTGGTGTTTTATAAGATTTATTAAATGAAATTTAACTTGTCAGATTTAGAAAATGAATTTATTCGGCAAGACAATAAGGAACTTGCCCAAAAAATAAAATTAATTTAAAATACTCAAAATCGTAAACTAACATCATTAAAAACCCCATAGACAACAAAAAAATTAAAAAAAAAATAAATTTCAGAAATATAAGCGATTAAAATTTGCCCGATTTTACCCACTCCTGAAACGTGACGTCAGTTCCAGAAGGTCGGATGGCGGCGTCAAGCGACACCGATTCTGCTTTTGCTTTGATAATTCCGCTTGCGCATGCGCATTTGTCAGAAACAATTGGCAGTGAACACAACCTAACCTAAAATTTAAACGTATTCGTTGGAAAAACATCTTCAAGATTCTGAAATGTCACAAAATGCTACTTTTGATTCGTTCATGCCTAGCCGAATTTTCGAATTTCACCATACAACTTACGATCAGGTTTATCTGGAAGACTTCCTCTTTACGTCGCGACACCGTATGGCCGTCGCAATGGTGTTTTTCGAAAAATATGAACGTGTCAAGATTGCATGTTTCTGCAATTAAATGTAAGCTGTTTTTTGCTATTTTTCGCAAATATTTCCGAAACGGTGGGAGTTAGTTCGAAATAAAAAAAAAAGGTCAAATGAGTATTTTCCACTACGAATCTTTTGCTGCCATCAGAATTTTGATTTTTTTTTTCGTTTCGGAGATAACTACTGAAATGTCGGCCACGTACGGCAAAAAATCGCAAATCTTGAGCTTCTACATTTGCAACTTTTTAATCTTGGCTCCTACGCCAAAAGACTACTCTAGCTAATTTAAATAGAATTAAATTTTCTAAAACTTTTTTTTTATTTTTTGAATTCCGACGAGAATGAAGGAATTAGAGGGGCGGGATTTGGGACTTTTTTTTCGGTAAAATTTTTCAATTTTGTCACCGTCATTAATCGGTAATTAACTGAAATCGATATCATATACGATGATCACTTAATATCATGTACTACATTGACGCTCTGTTAATCTCGGCCCTTCGAAACAAAGGTTTCTGAGAAAAATTATTTTTTTAAGATTTACATACACTCTATCGGAAAACGTGTAATTTCCTACATTTCCTCGAATATCTCGATAATTATCGTTTTTTTCGAAAAATTTATAGATAGCTTATGTAAAGAGAATTTATTACGTTTTCCGACACTTTTTTTAATTTTTTCTCTAACATAAAAAACAAAAGACTTATGACCGAATTTGCGGACGTCTCAAACGGACGCTCGGCTAAAGTTCGCCATCTGTGGGACACCAAGTGAGACTAGCCCTCTCGATCTGACATCACAGTGCTTTTCGTGAGGAGAGGCGAGGATCTCAACTTTAATTATTTATTGCAAAGTAAGTACTGCGATTTAAGAGCTGATATTCGGTGTGGCGTGTTTTTATACATAAACACATACTTTAATGAAATTTAAAAAATGGGCAAGTTCCCCATTGACATTATTGATCTACTGGGAAGTAGGGTCGTCCGGATCATCATCCATATCCACTGACTGGCTGTTTGTGTAGCAAGATCCTCTACAGCTCCTGCACATGATGCTGCAGTTCAGACTAGAGCTCCTGCACTTACACCGGGCACTGCAGTCCGTCTTACAGCCACAGAAAATTAGCCGCAGCAAGCTATCAGCAGCTGGATGCCTTATTGTAGGAACCGGAATCAGGTCCTGAAGTACCAATTTTCACCCCCAGTCCTCCGCGTTGATGTACATTAGTTGAGCGCTGCAAGCTTTTCGAGAGATTAAATCCTCACACTACTCTCCCTAACGCCCTCAGCTGGAAGTATGCGCGGAACGAATGGTTGTTCACAGGCGGCACTTGTTGGCGGGAGGCTTGCCAAATCAAAGGAGGCTGTCATCGACTGCTTCGCCATGCTCTGGTTGTATCGAACTACTCGTAGCTGTCCAAATCCTCCTGCTCACTGCCTCCATAAAGGGCTACGATAAACTTTTCCCCAGCAGCGGCCACAGTCCTCTTGTCAGATGCAGTATGTGAGAAGACCGCGGTGCATTCCTGTAGCTCAGGTCTCTTCAGGAGCTTCCACGCTTCCCCATTTTGTACAAAGCTGACGTAGTGTCGCATTCTGTGATGGAATGGCAGAAGAGAACGGAGTCGTTCAGTTGGTCAAGACTGCTCCTGAATCTCCTAGATCTTAAACACTCGTCCGCTTGAAGTTCCCGTGGCCGAACTCAGCATTAGGATGGAGGTGTCATCTCTAGCACGGGCGACTAGCATGCCTCGGATGTCTGTGGCCTGGGCGATGACGGTGACCCGCTGTCCTAACATATCCATGTCGAGAGCTATCCTAACAATCAGGGAGTACGCATCTGCCATAGCCCGGATGATAGTGATTTTGGAATTGAGCAGAGAGGAGGTTGATGAGAGAGAGGAGGTTGATGAGACGCATTTTATTCTGCGGATGGCTGCACAGATGATGTGTGTTTGTCGAAGACTACTTCTACTAGTACCTGCTTAGAAAGACGACGCTGCTGTTCATGTGCTTGATTATTTAGACCAGACGTGATCGACGCAACAATGAACGCTCTTAACTGTCCGAGTGTCACCGCACGGTGACACTCGGAGTGGCGTAGCTCCGTAACGGGTGCGCTACAGAGAAAGTAGGCATACCAATGGAAAGCCTAAAGTATGAAGAGAAAGGTTTATTCGGCTACGTTTTTTCCCCCGAGTCTTCAATTATTCGCAATGGTGCCATTTCGGAATCTTTTCAATTTTTGAAATTTTGACAGCACTAGAACGGAAAATTATGAACAAAATATGCATAAAACATCTGAAATATGAACGGATGTGCTTCTCCGAAGATTTTATGATCATTTTGACCCAAGCGATACATTGACTAAAACTCCTGGGCTATACAGTACGTCTTTCAGGTTTGAACGAACTCTACGTAAGACTATCACGAAACGAAAGAAATTTGCAGTCGGGCGTGTTGAATATCAAATAGACACGATGACTTCTGGCAAAAAAAAAATTATAAAAAGACTCTTATGAAAGGAATGAAACCTGAAGTCAAGTATTTCCTACTGCGAATACCTATTAAACACGATAACTTCTGTTCCTCATAAAATTTGTATTTCTTTGGTACATATATTAAATAACATGGTACCAGTACTTCCTCGTGAAATTGGATCATATCCTTCATACAGAGTGATCGTCAGTGGCGTGGAAACTCATATAACACATATTTTATATGTACTATGTGTTACTATAATTTTGGAGCAATATGATCTAAAGCTTTATAAAGATGCAAGAATGTACAGGATAACTGCAATATACATACAGTACGTCTCTGAAGTTCGAGCGATCTTTAGGTTCTGTCAGTCATTTATACTTTAATGATTTTTTATTACTATTATTGAAATAATAAAACTTCATGTCAGCAAATAATGTTATCCTTGCAATACTACATTGTCAGGGGTCAAGAGTAACTATTGAATTGATAGATGTCAAATGCCCCGTTTGAGCGGTTCAAAAATTAGTATTGGCATTTTACAATTATCAAAGTAGCATACAAAATAACTTGCATAAGTAGAAGAAACAATATTATTACGTACCACGTAATTAGGTAATACTCGAGTCACTGACAGTTAAAAACTGCCAATTTGACCATGTTCCCATCATTTTCGATAAATTTTAATGCCATAATCGTGTTCAGCGACCAAAAATTAGTTGAAAAGTACTCTTGTCAGAATGGGCAAAAATGCCTGTTTTTTAACATTGTTCTTTCACCCTCGTACAGTGGGCCACATAATTAATTTAGTACACCAAAATTCAAAAAGGTATAATGAGTCAATCCCGATTTTATAGCTATTCTTGCATTCTAGGATAAGTTTCCTACGATAGCCAGATGAAGATTCATATTGTGGAAGTTTTATGAGTACCTAATCCTAACGATTGGTAGATAGTAATGTATTTATTGTGTTTACATCTGTATTAATTTTGAATAAGTGTACAATTGTAGTGACTGTCTTGGAATTAGTAACTCAATTAGTAACTTATTTTCATTTTTAAATAAATTATTTCATATTTATTAACTAAAATTTAACAGATAGATTACACTTGCAGTTATAATGTCATTTTAGAATAACCTGTAACATATTACATAAAATACTTGGTGTGCATGAAGCTTTCCGATTCTGTTGGAATTTACAGCTAAAGAACCATGCACTAATCTATTGGAAATTGGATCCCCGTCAAATCGCTTGAAAATGTAATAACGTTATGCTTGGAGCCATTCTGATCAAAAGTATTCCTGGACACAAAGTTCAAAAATGGATAGATTAGAAATTAACAAGCGTGGAATCAGTAAAAAAACTACTGAAAAAATGCTATTTTTCCGTTTTTAAAATTTTTATTTTGACTAGAACATGATTTTAAGTTTTTTGCTGATTGTGAATATGATAGTTATTTTGAACCAGTTTGATCCTACTTTCGAATAGCGTTTATCTTGGGCCTTTTCTGAATGTAATTTGATTAGAACATAGGCAAATTATACTTTATTACTTTTTAACAATTTCCTTAGATATGTTGAAAATAAAGCATAACTTTTATATGTTCTGGTCAAAATAAGACCTTATAAAAAACGCACAAATACCATTTTGTCAGCGGTTTTTTTACAGATTCCACGCTCGAGAACCTCTAATCTATCCATTTTTGGTTGTGTCCTTAACAACTTTTGATCAGAATGGCTTAAAGCATACCACATTTTCAGACGATTTGACCGGGATCCAATTTTCATAAGATTAGTGCGAGTTTTTTTCATATTTTAGGAAAAAATCGTTTTTTTAACCAAGTAGCTGTTTCATTTGGTCATTTTATGAGACGTATTCGAATTAATTTGAGTCGTCCAGCTTCCTGGAGCTCAATTCTCGAGCTTAATCGAATAAATTCGTACACGAATGAATTTGAAGCATTCCTTTGCGAGTAGTTGCACGGTTTCTTATTCTTGACCAACCTTCGTAACCGAGTATTCAAGTTGTTCCGCGAAACACTAGGCAGCGGTGTAATTGACTAAGATTTCTTTGTTTGCAACTTGAAACACGTGTTTAACATAACCTATCTGATTAAAGTTTGAAGGTTATTTGTGACGGGAAAAAGCATTGTTTACCTTTTTTGTAAATTATGAACGTAAAACATTTAAAAAAAGGACCTAGCCCCACAGAGCGGCAAAAAGTAGCATGGTAGAATATTTGAAGAAAAGACCGCTTTTAATTTGATGATAATTAAGTAAATGGATCGTCTGCATGTCTCTCAATTATATCTAAATTTTCAATATCAATTTCTGCTTCTTCCATTTCCTCTAATATATTTAAATATAAAAGTTCATCCATTATTGACATTAACAACACAAGATACCTGAAATATCCTAACCTCACTAACCCGATACGTTTGTTTTAAACCTATTTGCGATGTATTCTATCGAGATTTGTTCGCATTCGAACGTCATTCGATCACCTAAGAATGCATTTTCATCAAGTGACGTTACTATTCGATAGACCTTGTACTATTCGATGAGTCCAAAATCTCCAGGCCCCTTTTTTCACATTTATGATTAGGCTCTTCTACTTGAAAAGTTTGTTAGCTACCCCATATACCAATCCTCAAGTGTTAGTTATATTTAAATTCAATTAAGTCCATATAAAATTGTGCTGACAAAAAACCAATAAGTAGTCATACTTTTTTTTATTCAGGAACTTCGGACTTCACTCCAAGGAGAGACTTAGATGTTTTATTACAAGGTTTTTTGGATTCACTTGTTAGAGAATGGTCATATGCGTTCTCCTTAAGGACAAAATAGAATTTTTTATAATAATATATCGTTATTTTATCTATTTTACTTCCACATCCACGTAGTGGAGTGGAAACGACGGATTTTTTATTTAAGCAAAAAAAAATCCTATCTGTCGGCCAGTCTGTCTGTCTCTGTGTAACATTTTTTCTTGCGCATGATTACTCTGGACCCGTTTATGATATTGACTTTAAATTTGGTACACTTATGAATTATAACGAGATCTGGAACTAGATTATAAATAGGGGCAAATAACTATAGCAAGCAAGTAAATGTTCATAAAATTGGAATTTAGTGTATGTACGAGAAGCCGAGGTCTCAATTGTTTTTGGCATCAGCCGCCCCCATTATCACTTCCACCCCTTATTAAAAGTAGTAAAAAAAAAATACTGATTTCGTGTGTGTACAAGAACTAAGAACCTAAAGTTATTTTTGGCATCAGTCACCCGAACTACTACCATGACGTTTTATGACATTCTGAGCCTATTTGTACAATATTTTTTTTTGTTTTTTTTTGCATTATTATAATTCCACTGGATGTGGACGTAATAATTATATAACTTACTTCAGGACATCATATTTCCGGTGCATCTAACCTTATAGATTGCTAGTGGCTCGTTTTTTTCATTATATGATATAGTTTAAGGGACATTTAGGTATTTTTCTCTAACTTTCTTTGCCTAACTTTGCAGAGCCAGTAAGTAAAAACCGCTGCCCAAAGAATCACCATTTCTACATTCAGATTTTCTATCTCTCACAACGAAAAAAATTTATAAAAACATTTTTTTTAAGAATTTTATGAATTCTAGCGTGGCGTATTAGCTCGCAAGACCAGTGAACGTTGCATTACAAACATTACATGTAAACATGTCTGCCCTATTACGGTATGACATCAAATATTATTAAGTAGTAGGTTATCCCCATTGTCCATATTTTATTGTTCTTTTATCCCCCACCTCGTCCCACCTTGTCATCTTCTGTCGCACGTAGTCGCACTATGTCCCACCGTATCCTATCTTCCCCTAATTATCCTTAATTACCTTTAATTACCCTTAATCATCAGCTAATTAAATTTAATTATCCTTACGCGCTAATTACCCTCCCCGCAATTGCCCATTAATTACACTTAATTACCCCCCCCCCCCCCCTCCCATTTGGAAAAGGTAATCCACAAGGCGCGACTCTCCTTATGGACATGTCGCAGAATTTGTGGAAAAACCTGGGGCATAGGTCCCCAACAAATATACTGGCTATACGTTACGGTCATAAGACCAATGGTAGCGTATGCCTCCATAGTTTGGTGGTCGAAAGGGCTACAACAAACGACCAAAGCCAAACTCTCTGGTCTACAGAGACAAGCATGTCTGGCGGTAACTGGTGCGATAAGTACCACACCGTCAGCAGCTCTGGAAATCCTCCTGGATCTACCCCCTCTCCACATCTACTTGGAGAGAGAGGCCAGGTGGGCAACATACAGACTTCAACAAGCGGTAAACAATAGGCCGCAGGCTAGCATCATGGAACGCAACAGGCTGTCAGATGACATGGAGTGTCATGGCATCCTGGGAATGCTTTCAGATGTGATGCCTACCACGACCAACTATGAACTGCCTTTTACCGTCCTTTTTCCTGGAAGAGACGAATGGGATCGGAACAAAACTGACCTACAAAGAGCAGACATCTGTTGGTTTACAGACGGCTCCAAAACCCCCGAGGGAGTTGGAGCTGGAGCACACAGTCGCAACCCCAAGGTAAGAATCACTTCGAGCCTGGGTAATTATGCGACTGTCTTTCAGGCAGAAGTTCATGCCATTGAACTGTGTACAAGGAGGCTTGAGCAGATGCATCCTAGACGCAGATCAATAAAAATATTTTCAGACAGCCAAGCAGCTCTTAAAGCTCTTGGCTCACATCGCTGCAATTCTAAATTGGTCTGGAACTGCCAAAAGGCTCTAGCCCGAGTGGGCAGATACAACAAATTAACTCTGGTCTGGATACCGGGCCATTCTGGCTTGGAGGGCAACGAAGTAGCCGACTCCTTAGCCAGGGAAGGCGCGGTATCAAAATTTATCGGACCGGAGCCAGTGCTTGGCATATCGGCAAGCACTGCGAAAACAACCATCTTGGCCTGGACTGAGGGGAAAATCCTCCAATACTGGCAAGAACTACCAGGATTAGTTCATTCAAAGGAGTTCATCACATACCCCTTGAAATCAAGAACTAAAAAACTATTAGAGTTAAACAGGTTACACCTAAGAACTCTTGTTGGCCTATACACTGGGCACTGCAGACTTAACCACCACCTACACAGACTCGGAATAGTGGACAACGCTGAATGCCGACTGTGCTTGGAGGAGGATGAAACGGCAGCGCACATTTTATGTACCTGTCCTGCTGCAGAAAGAACCAGATTCTCACTCTTTGGCAAAGGGCAACTGCTGCCAGAGGATCTGGACAACCTCTCACCCAATAAGGTAGTCGACCTAACCTATTAACCCCCCCCCCCCCCCCCAATTACAACTACAAGCCGTGATGACACAAAAAGGGTGGAGGGAGGAGACCAAGGACCTACTGTAATACCGCTACTCAGGCGAGCTTTCGAAAAAATTTCTCGTACTTTCGAGAAATTTGGTGTACCTTCGAAAAAATTCAATTCTTTTACAACGAAAAAATGTTGGTATTATATTTGCACTCCAATATGTTGATATAATTGTTTATGGAACAGTAATAGTATAATATTTGATATCGTCTACTCATAAAACGATATGCCGCATCGGTAAGGGGAAGGAGGTGGTGGAAGGAGAGTGGTAGTAGGGGTGGATGGGTAAAAAGGTCTTTAGACCTTGCACACACACTAAATCACAATTTTATTTTTTCACCCCCTGTAATAATGGGGGGGGGGGGTATGATGGGGGTGGCTAATGCCAAAAATTTTTTTGAGACCTTAGCTTCTCTTATATACAACACTAACTGCCAAGTTTATAGACTCTTACTTGCAGAATTTACATAGTTATCCCCATTTACCCCAATTTACCCTCAAACCCTCCAACGGAATAAGATCAAAATATAATCTAGTTCCATTTCGTTAAACTACAAGCCAGTACCAACTTTCAAGTCAATATCTTAAACGGTTCCAGAGTAACCACGCACACAAAAAAAGTTACAGACAGTCTGACAGACAGACCTATAGATCGACAGGTCGACAGACAAAAATTTTCTTTGCTCACATTAAAAATCTCGGCATTTCATGACATTCTAAGCCTACTTGAACAATAAAAGTTTTCGTTTTTTTTTTTTACTATACTTACACTGGATGAGAATGTGGAAGTAAAAATTTGGACTTCTTTATCCCAATTTTAAACCGCAACATCTCAAGTTGTGTTAGTTTTACAAAGTTTAAGTTACTCTTTTTTTTGTTATAAGATAAAGGAAAAAATTATTTTACACTTCTTACCACGTATTACATTGTTATCGATAACATGAAAAAGTGAAGAAATTGATGATGCTTGAACTGTGAAAAAATTTTTAAAATGTTTTATTTGCTCATAAAGAAAATTTAAATTTAATTCAAGCTTTTGGAAAAAAAACAGACAAATAACTCTTCTTTGGTTTAATCATAAAAAGCCCTAACAAGCCTCCATTATTATGTAGCTCCGCTTTTTCTATACCTCTTGGAAAAATCGCTCCTTAATAAACAAGGCCTTATTGTACCCTAGTGTAAAGGCAACAAAGTTTTATTAATTCAGGACAATCTTGAAACTAATTCACCAAACACAACTTTGCTTAAAATTAATATTCCAAACAAGACACCTGTGACTGATGTGCGTTATATTTAGAACCCAATGGCGTACAGCATGTTTTTAAAGCGTGTAGAAATCCCTTTTGTAGGTTCATCTTATTTATTTCGGTGTGCAAAATCTTTTTATAAATTAAAACAATCTTCTAGAAATTATATAATTTTCTTTTGAACTTGACATAATTTATATAAATCTTTTATACAACTTTCTGTTAACAATAAGAATCTTAAGAGTCACGACGTAAAAAATACGGAGATTTCTTGGATAGTATAGAAACCCTTCCCATAGGACAAGTAAATCAAACTTTCAGATAAAGCAACAATCATTGACGAGAAAACACATATAACTGCAACATATGACTGAAAGAATGAAGGAAGATGGGATAAGCAGAACGAGAAACGGACTACTGGACCTTGATCAAGGATCATCAAAGGATCTACTGCTAGAAAGAATATTGTATCTGGAATCGATAAACTAAACAATGAATAAATAATACACTACTCAAAGTCACCACCACAGAGCAAAAAGGTATTACACCTTATCGCGTAGAATACAAGTACCATGCACAATCTTTTCGAACAGCTAGATAAATACATCGAGAAACCACTAAACTATCAGACAGCGTCCATGAAAGGCATCGATGGTCATATAACCAAAAGGATCCTGGAAGAAAAGTAGAGAAATAAAACTACACATATAAACAATAGTACCAAAAGAACGACAAGAAATATCAACATTAACAGGAGGGAAAGCAATAACAAGAGGGATAGGTAAAAGGAAGGATCCAATATATCTACCGAAGAGAAGGCTAATACTAAACAGCAACAAACTAAAAACAGAGTCAGTTTGCTATACGTGGATAACAACAATTGAGAGATCATGAGCAAGTCAGGAAATTGCCAAGAAGAAACACAAGAATATATGCGCTACCGCAACCAGTCGCGAGGAAAACAGAAAGCTCAGAATAAGAAGAAAAATTCTAGAGGCAAGAATGCTGCAAGGCAGGTGACAAACACCTACACTTCCCGCTCTACATTCAAGTGCTGTGCGCCATGTGGCCATCGCTACTGAAAACATGCATGACCCAAATCCAACCCAGCGTACACGTAGCTGGCCCAGCGATGAGTTTTTCAGGAGTGACACCAATGCCTATGCTGGTAAATTAAATCAATCAAATAAAATCAACAATAAATATTTTTAAGAATCAAATATCTGTGGCCATATTGATTGATTGAAGGTTAGTATAAATCTATGTATTATGTATTTACTGAGTGCGGCAACTTATAAAGGGCGAGGCAAAATGAACTATTTTTATAAGTTATTCGGATTCCACTTTGAACTATCTTCATCACATAGGCTTTAGATTTAAATTTCAGAATTGAGGTGGTCTGGCCAAAACATTAAAACTATTCTAAACAAAACAATGAAGACTCAGAAGAGTATGCAATTCATTCAGTCTATAATTTGCAGTAAACATTTTAAAAATTTAATAGACAAGATAGGTGTCTATTTGAAACTTTTTCCATAAGACCATGAGAGCATTCAGTGTATGTTTCACATTTACTCTTTTATGGGCTAATAGCCAAATGGACCGGTGCACGATTCCGAACTGATACACAAGGTCTCCCGGTCATCTCACAGTCAGTTTAATTTCTATTGAGATTTTTTTTTAATGACCGTGGGTGTTAACGATTATGGGAAATGGAGGGTTAATGTAAATTTGGTGGATAAAATAGGGTTAAAAATTGATTGATTGACTGATTGATTTACCAGCGTGCGGTAGGCATTGCTGCCACTCCCAGAGTTATACAGCTGGGCCTGCTACGTCCACGCTGGGTTGGACTAAGGTCATGCTTGTTGCCAGCAGCGAGTGCCACATGGCGCATGGTAAAGAAATGTGGGATGGGAGGTGTAGGTATTTGTGAGATGCGTTACCGCATTGTATCGTAAGAGAGCGTTTAGCTCCCTTTTGTATTTTTGGTTCTGGACTTCCCCCTCTTCTAAGTCTTCTTGTGAAATATGTTGCCGCGTTGTGTCGTGATTTGGAGTGTTTATGCTAGTCTTTTTGTGTTTCTGCTTCTTCGATTCTTCTTTTTCTGAGTATTCTGATTCCTCGGTTTCCAATGCTGGGTTGGATTTGGGTCATGCTTGTTGTCAGCAGCGAGAGCCACATGACGCATGGTACCGGAGTGGGGGATGGGCAGTGTGGGTGTTTTTGGAATGCGTTGCCGCATTGTGTTCGTGATATTTAATGTTTATGCTCCTCTTTTTCTGTTTATGCTTCTACAGATTTTTTTCTTCTCCTTCTGAGTCTTCTGATTCCTCCATTTCTGGTTCTGATAGAGTATATATCTGTAGGTATTTGTGAAATGCGTGGCCGCATTGTGTCATGATGTGGGATGTTTGTGTTGTTCTTTTTGTATTTCTGCTTTTACAAGTCTTCTTCTTCTAAGTCTCCTGATTCCTCGGTTTCTGGTTCTGGTAGAGTATATATCGCTGCGATTTCTTTGTGTAATTCAATTTTTACCTTTTCTCTCCCAGTATGTTTGGTCCTTCATAGTCTGTTCATGATCTTCTCGGTTGTTGTTTTCCACGTGTAACCTGGTCTCCCTATTTTTAGTGTAGAATTTAATGTAGAATTTTTCACTTATCCATGAGCGCAATTTTGACTTGAAAAACTCACTTGATAATTATCAAGTGAGGTTTTTCAGGTCAAAATTTCGGTAAATTTACCTAAGAAAATATTATGACCATACTTTAAGAGTGATGCATTTGATTATTACGGGTTTTATGCTAAGATGTTCCATTCTATGTAGAATTTTTTCACTTAACAACGGTCTTTGTCACTCTTTTGCACTTCTTTGCACTGAGAGATTTAATCTCCTATATTAATAGCATATTAGCTATATCACTTAATTGTTGTTATGCTAGTATGTACCACTCTTCGTAGAATTTTCCACTTAACAACGAGCGTAATTTTGACCTGAAAAACTTCACTTGATAATTTACCTAAGAAAAATATTATGACCATACGTTAAGAGTAATGCATTTGGTTATTACGGGTGTTATGTTAATATGTTCCACTCTATGAAGAATTTTTTTCACTCAACAACGGTCCTTGTTACCCTTTCTTTTTCACTTCTTTGCATTGAGAGATTTAATCACCTATATTAATAGAACATCAGTCACATCACTCAACTGTTGTTATGCCAGCATGTACCACTCTGTAGAATTTTTCACCCAACAACGAGCGTAATTTTGACCTGAAAAACCTCACTTGATAATTTATCTAAGAAAATATTATGACCATACTTTAAGAATAATGCATTTGATCATTACGGGTTTAATTTATATTAAATTCCTTTGAGTATTTTTATTAATAATTATGGAAAAAGATTATTTGAAGGTTAACATAAGAAATTTATACGACCATACTTTTTTCGAACAATACGTTATTGATTATTTCGGGTACAAATTCTTAATAGATTGAGTAATAGCAGTCTCACTGCATTAATAAACAAGGAATCACACCATGCATCCGCCATCGCCTTGCTTTTGGGTTGCATATCTGAAACTAATTTAATTATATTTAGTGGAGTCACGTCGGACGTAAACAGCTAAAACCTCGGAAAACGTGAACTAAAACCGATTTTGAATAAACCTTTTTAATGGTTTCTAAATGACATTTATAAAAATTCTTACCCATTAAAAAAAGTGTGCTTTTACCTAACACCCTATAATTTTTTTCTCGATATCTGAACTGAAAAGTATATATAGTTACGGTTAAAGTGGACTATTTTTAGGCGGGCAAAATGCCGTTTTTTGTCCAACTTTAAATAGCTGTAATTTTGTCCAAAAACATCCAATCGATACGCACTAAGAAGCAAATTCAAGATGATTTTGTCAGGTTTAATTAAGGTTGAATAACTTATGTTTCTAAAATATGTATTTATCAAGATATATGCGAAGAATTCAGACTAATGCAAAATCGTCATTTTTTCAAAAAAGTAAATTTCAAACATTTGTAGTAAAAAAATGAAACGGTAGAAAAGAAAATTCCTCCGTTATCGATTAGCCGTAGCGGTATACCTCAAAAATCTACATTAGCTTTGTTTTTGCACGCCTTAATTTTTTTTTAGGTAATAATTATAAAACTTAGAAGCAACGTATTAATTATCATATAAGCGAAATTATGACTTAAACTCTTTTACGTTCAACGTTACATAAATAATAGAAAATTTATTAATAGATGCTTAGCTAGGAAATAAAGAAGATAAGTAAATAAAATTTACAAGTGGATATGCTGTTTTGCAAATCCTAGCAATTAAAAAATATACGAAATGGCCACCAATTGATTTCAACCCCGCCGAGAAAATCACTACTTATTTTCGAATTACGAAAAGAAAATTAATTACGAACAAACGAAGCACTTTACACTATATATTTAGGCTGGATATATGTGGAAAATATCCAGCATATTACTAGTAGTGGATTAGAAGTTTAGCTTCCATAACCGGCAGCCCTTGTTCAACCAGTAACGAATTTTATTAAAAGTTTCGTACTTACAGGTTGTCCAGGGAAATGGAATCACTTCACAAATTTATTAAACAGTATGACAATATATATATAGTTATAAAGATTCTACATGACCCCTTCTATCATCCCTTTAAAACTTTTCATCGATGTACCAAACACCTTGTATATCTACGTAAATATACATAAAATATATGCCATAAACATAATCTCTTATTTTGACAGGGTGCGTAAAAACATAATAGTAGTAATATTATTCAGCGAGTGTATAATGGTGGCTATTATTCGCGAGGGTGATATTTGCTACACGAGCCGTAGACGAGTGTCATAAATCATCCGAGCGTGTAATAGCCATTGTACGCGAGCAGAATACTACAGAGCAGAATACTACACTATATCCTTGACTTAAATCGTTTAAAGATGAAAAAATAAAATTAGTTCACAGCGAAAACTTCGTTTTGATGTCTAAGACGTCAAACACGAAAATATGGACTCTCCCTTGGAAATAATGGACTCGCTCAAAAATGAGTATCAAAGTTTCTAAATGTAAACGGCAATCTAACTTAAAATGGGAATGAGAATATGGGACTTAAATGGTAACATCAAAGTTTACAAATTGAGTGAATTGATAAATTAATTTTAACGTTCCTAATAATGAATTAGTTTCTTTTAATTTTATTACCATCTATACTGAAGATTAAATGTCAAAAATATTCTGTTAATTAAGTTTATTGCTTACTTTGTATTCTTACATGGAATATGAAACTTCAAAGTTTACTTCATCTTAGTAATAAATGATTAGCTTTGTCCATTACTACCTGGGTGGTGAAGTTTATATTTAATGTACTAATTATATTACTATACGTAACTGTTCTATTACATCTCACGGTCAAATAGAATTACCCATAGTCGGAGAAAGAGCACGGAAAATCTGCATCACCATTACAGACAGCATTGCGAAAGTAGACAGAGTTTTCAGACAGTTTTTGAATGGAACAATTATACTTTTATGTGTGCTTCGCAGGATGCGTATTGGTTAATTGGAACTTTACCTTAGTAGAGAATATTTAATAAAACGTAGCCTAATTTAGTGTTTTACTGTCGCTACTGAGAAAGTGAATTATACACGTTCGCATTGTTGTGTACAGTATGCCATAGTAATGTGTCGCCACAAAGTCACCACATATAGAACTGATATTGCAGTAAAAATGGATTTCAAAGTGAAAGGCTCTCCAAAGCAGAGAAGAACAAATTGCTGACGTAATAAAAAACCGCTGTCCAAGGAATCACTACTTCCACGTCCAGATTTTCTATCCAGGTCTCTCACAAGGAAAAAAAAATGTGTATGTGGAAATAATTGTTAATGGAACTTTAGTAATATAATGTTTGAAATCGTCTACCATAAACCCATAAAACGATATCCCACATCGGTAGTGGGTGTGGTGATGGTGGTGTGGTAGTGGGAGTGGATGAAGTAAAAAATATTTTGAGGTTTTTGGTACTTGTATACACACTAAACCACAATTTTTTTCGTCCCCTTCAATAATCGAGTGGGGGTGGTAATGGGGGTGGCTTATACCAAATTTTTGAGACCTTAGCTTCTCTTGTATATATTAAATGTCAATTTTATGGACTTTACCTGCTTGATTTACCTATTTACCTTCATTTACCCCAATTTACCCCCCAACCTTTCAACAGAATAAAATGAAAATATAATCTAGTTCCAGATCACGTTAAAGTACATAGGTGTACCATTCAAGTCAATATCTTAAACGGTTCTAGAGTAATCGTGCGCACAAAAAAGTTACAGACAGACCGACAGACAGACAGACATTTTTTTCACTCAAATTTAAAATCTCGACGTTTGATGACATTCTAAGCCTATTTGAATAATAAAAATTTAAAAAAAAATTTTTGTCGTTACTATACTTCCACTGGATGTGGAAGTAAAAGAAAGCAGTACCTTGTGACAAATATTATCACAAATATGCCAAATGCGAAAGTGCCTATTATACACCATAATTAATGTTATGATATATTTTACTTAAAATAAAAACCGCACATTCACCTTATATATAGATTTATATTTTCTATGAACCTGTACTACATAAAGTTGTAAATTAGCAAACAAAACAAAATACAAAAATATAACGAATTCAAATTCATTAATTGCTTCCTATATGCTATGTATAGGTCCTATAAAAAGCCGCTGCCCAAGGAATCATTACTTCCACATCCAGATTTTCTATCACTCAAAATGAAATATTTTATATGTGGAACTAATTGTTTATGGAACTATTTGAAATCCTCTACCCCAAAAACCCATAAAACGATACCCCACATCGATAGTGGGGTGGGGGTGGTGATAGGGGGTGGTAGTGGGGGTGGATAAAATAAAAAAATATTTTGAGGTTTCTGGTTCTTGTACACGCACTAAATCACAATTTTTTTTCATCCCCTTTAATAATGGAGTGGGGGTGGTAATGAGGTGATGCTTGTTGGCCTCGGTTAGCGCCTTGGCCAACAATTTGCATCGTCGTCCGGGAATGTATTGCTTTCACACCTAAATACACTATATACTATTTCAAGTAGAGATGAGTTGCTATTTAACAACCTGTTATTTTATAACTGTTATTTGTAAATAGCATTAACAGACTGTTATTTCTGTTCGAAAATAACAGGTGAGAAAATAACAGATAAGCAGCTGCGGCAGCAGCATGATGTATAAAATAACGTCTCTGAAATAACATTTGCAAACTGCGCGCTGCGGTATGTGCATGCCAGTACTTCTCAGCGATCTGTTATTTTTAAACTGTTATTTTAAACTGTTATTTCAAAATAGCAGTAGTAGTTTAACCTGTTATTAAAAAGTAACTGCTGTTACCCATCACTAATTTCAAGATGTGCGTTTCCTGCATAGTGGATACACTACAAAATATGTAGATTCTGGATTTTGGCAGCAGTCACTGCTGACTAGGTGAGTATCGTAACAGAAGTAATTTGTAACTTGCAAGGACAGCCATCTACCATGACCTATTGAAACTAGCACTAAGAGAAAGCTAGCCAATATATAAATATATAGTTATCCAATATACTTATATTCAACTCAAACTTGTATCTCAGTTTAAGGTAACTCATTGCAAAATCGTAATACATTGAAACTTGTACGTGATTTGTTTTTCTTATTGAGGGCGAGACTTTTCCAAAAATGCCTGCATTAATAAGGAAATTAGACTGATCAGTAATTTTTGGAAAATAATATTAATATTTCACGATTAAATTTAGCATACGTAAGTCCCTAGGTATTGGTCATTTGCATTTATATTTACAGTGAAGATATTTTGGCATTATTTGTTACTTTGTTTGTAGTAAATTCATTCTGTCACAATGAAAATATAATGTAAATATAAACTAAATAAAATATTTCTTATTTGTACCTTTGGTGAATTATGAATTATCACGTATTTGGGACCTCCATTAGCCCAACAAATTGACCTATGGATGGCCCTTGGGATAGCCACATAAAACTTATGTAGGGATAACCATCCCTACATAAGTTTTATATAGGACGTGAACAATCCTAAAGGCTATCCTATAGATATTCATATAGGTTTATCCAGTGGATATCCCTATTCTGGCTGTTATTAGGACCAAAGGATAACCGTTGAACTTCTTATATGTATTCCTAATAAACAATCCATTTATCGGATCATTTTAGGATGCACCGGGGTCATCCTGTGCTGTGTGGGACAGACCTAGGTAAACACACAAACACCGCAGGGCCCGGTGAAGACAGGCCTATATACTAGTATAACATAACTTGTTTCTTAGAGCAATTGAGACGCCTGCACATATTCAGTTTCTGATATCCGTAAACTGGAGACACAATTTCCATTTATACCTGTTTATAACCTTGATGTGAAAAAGAATTTTAGTTAGACTAGAGGACGCGCTCATGGATACGCCTCTGTCGTTGGACTCCCGAGACAGCTTCTTGCGTATACGTAGTGCAACCCTATCGGCGGGTATAATTAGAGATGTTGGCGGTAAAATGGGGGCGGCTTAAGTTCGTAATTAGTCCCATCTGGCGGCAGGCTCGGCACCGTCCAAGTAATCGACGAGTGGCGCCCTCACACATGAGGCAACAGTAATGCACTCCGGCTAATTGCTCATCTCTATAAAGCCGGGATTACAATCGTAGACACCCGCGTCCCTCAGGCAGCGATAACGCGGAATCATTTTGGGCCATGGAGACGGATTGGCGGGCCAAGATCAATTACACATTGCTATTTAGTTAAGAGAAAGCATATCATTTCTCTAATATTCAACATAAATTATATTCTAACAGTACAATGAGCATATAGCTAGTATAAGTTAGTACAAATAAATGAATTAGGCTACACGGCCACTGTTATAAATTGAATTACATATGAGATGCGGTATTTCCTTCGGGGGGTGTATGCAGTAATTATTTAATGTAATTATTGGAAATCAAAGTAATATTTGAGGGTCCCATCATATTTATTTTGGCCAGCAGCATCCAAATAAGCAAAAATATACAGGTTGTCCCATTTAAAAATTTGATTTTTATGTCAATTGCATCGAAACCGGAAGTCGGCCATTTTGGTTCTTTACATTATATAATTGAAAACTTCATCCCATATCACCGCACTAAATTTGAAAAATATCCTTCCGCCCGTTCAAGAGTTACAAAGGTGTCCCTAACGACTGAGTCACCCGGTATGATATTAGTACTTCAAAAGCGTGCTGTTCCGTACCTACGTAAAGCGAGAAGTCATGATACATGTAAACCACTTTTTTTGGCTTATGGAATTCTTAGAGTTATTTTCATACATATTTTGGAAACAGTGTGTTTAATTCATATGCACAAAAGTTCTTCCCATTACGTCACTCTCAAAATAAAAACTTTTACCCAAACTATTATTTACAATGTTTATAAGATGTATAATCATCTACAAAATAATATTAAAGACATTAATTCAAATAATAATGTCAGGAAGGCGGTTAAAAGTCTGCTCATTGTTAACCACCTTTCAGGCATGGTGGTACACCGTTTGAACCATGCAAACTGACTCGTTCAATGCATGGTGGTACAAATAACTTACCGCATATTGTATATGCATAGTGAACTGTATACATTGTATATACTGTGTACACTGTATATGGGTACCACGCCAAAATATATACTTGAAACAAAATATAATAGATCTCCACAAATGCAACTAAAGTAGGTATATTTTATTGCTTAGCAATCCCCAATAACAAAAAAAAACAGATGAATTAGAACAAAATATCCCGTGCAGCAACGGGACTTTTTGAGCATGATTTTCCGTGTCTGAAAGGGTTAAAGCCTATTATTATTATGAGGAATATTACCTATGACAATACATTTTAAGGTAATGTGATATTTTATTTATATTTATTTTTTGAATTGTTTTTTATTGTACTGTTTCTATTTTCTATTTTGTTTTGTTGTCTATTTTTTTTACTTGTTTTTATACACCTTATTCCCTTTACTTTTTCAATGAGAATTAATTTTCTTCTGGACAATAAAGTATATGTTGATTTAAATGGATAAGTTAAAATTCAAATGCATTACATCCCTAGGCTTTTATACGTTTCTTTTATCGCAAATTTGATAGTTAACTCTGTTTCCTCCCTCGATTACAAAAGTATTGTAATCGTGAAAAAAACACTCCAAGATTTCTCTGGATTTTAACAGTTCAGATTACGAAAATTAAAGTCATTTAATTCCGTCAGTTTATCTGTCTGTTGGCGCTGTATCTTCAAAACCACTTGACGGAGAAGAAGAATATTTGGTATGTAGTTGCCGCTACTGCCAACGAAGAACTGGGATATATTTTTTGGTACATTATAATTTTATAAATCATGAGGAACAATAAATCATTATCTGACATTTTTCGTGGGGACTGGGGCATTTCGAACACCTTTAAAGGGATTAAAAAACACTATTCACCTACTACCTTATAGTACCAAAATTTGTCTTCTTCTTAATATTTTAAATATATCTTTCTTATTAACAACAACATTTCGGGAAGAAGGAGATAAGACGATGTAAGACACCAATGTACAGATTTGGTCGAAGTAGTTTTATATATCCTGAATTAAACGAGTGCAAGAAAGAAAATAGAGCAGCTAGAAAAGGAAAGACGGATATACTTCCAGCGCGGTCCACATTTCGTGATAATCTTATTTTTATCACCTTGGCGTGGTATCAACGCAGAGAATCGGTACCTATCTAACCGCACAACAGGAAGATCTTATGAGGTGTGTGCATTGTAGTGGGAGTATATCCATCTCTCTTTTTCTAATTTCTCGGTTTTCCTGTTCTCGAATTTTAATATTCTCACTTTAACAGAACTATATATATTTGATATATTAAAATATTATTACAAGCATAAAAATTCCGTAAACCTTTTTGAACATGAATATAACACCAGAGCCATCAAAAAGTCATAAATGTATACTTCCTATCTCACATAAAACGACAACTCAAAAATATTTCCCGTATTATCTATTTAAAATTTACAATATACCACTGAATGAACATGAAATCTCGATTATATATTTATCATTATAGAATACTCTAATTTGTATAATTAGCAAATTATTTAAAACTTTATATTAGTTTACTGTAATAATTTTATTTTAGTTTTACTTAAGTAGTAAGTACTATTTTATTGTATTTGAGAAACTTATAGAATTAGTAACTCAACAGTTTATATTATTTTATTGAAGGAATGTACTTCGTACTATTTTATTTAGTTTTATTTTAGTAGTAAATAAGTAATATTTTATTGCTTTTCAGAAATGTTTGTACAATTTTATAAATTTTAGCACAAATAAAAACTTATTCTATTCTATTCTATCCTATTCTTTCTTGTACTTGTTTATTTCAGGATACACATACAAAACTACATTTACCGAACTTGTAGACTCAAAATTAACAGAGAACGGTAGTTTGACTACCCTGTTTTCCTATCATAATAATAATATCTGCGTCATAGTGTTTTCTGATGTTTTCCTTTAAAACGTATCTTCCTGAAATGTTGGACAATAATTCCAGGGATATGACGATTTAGACGATTTAAGGCTGCAATACAAACTTCAAACTCACTCTCGAGTGAGTGGGAATCTCATAAAGTATGTGTGAAGGTACTTACACAAAATATCTCTATCTATTTTTTACCGTTTATTTATTAATTATTTGTTCTAATGAATGACCGCCCTGTATATAATTTTCTTGACTATAACTTCTATATCAAGTTTTCTTCCTGGTAGTAGTGTCAACATTTCAAATATTATCTTCTTCCGTCGCGTCGTTACTCAATTAATTATTTTTAGAGGAATCACCCAGTAATTTTTCACTAAAAATATATCAGGTTTCTTCTTCAGTAATAGGATTAACTACATTAAAAATATTATTTTCCATCATCGGCGCTTCTTAATTACAGTCAAGTGTCCATGCTTGGGACAGATTTCAACTTTTACTGCTCCCAACTTTTTATAACTTTAACTGATTTATTAATGCTAAGAGTTGAGTCGCCCCTTCTAGTTTCCACATATTTAACGCCATTTGAAGAAAATATGTCACCTTGCGAAAACAAAAATTATAAACCTTGCTGTCCCAAGTTACGTTTATGATACCTAACTTGGAACCCATATTGATTCTTTGTTTATCCATTCTTAGGTACCATAAGCTTCACATGAGACTACTCATTTAAAAAAAATAATTTTTAATTATTTCCAATAAAAAGAAACTCATTTTTACTTAAGAAATGATGGTTTATTATCAAAAGTCCAAATGTTTACATAGGTACTTATTTTTTTTAAGTCATTTAAATTTGTAATGAAGCACATTTTATTACAAAAAATGATATATGAATGTAACTAATATGCTTAAACCCGTATAAAAATTTAAACAGATAATAATACATTAAATATTACATACATTACTGAACTTGAAACATTGCGGTTTATAAAAATCAACTTCATTTTCTTAAGAATTTATGGCTTATTTATGAACGTCCTATCTTCTATGTCGGGAAAAATCAACGTGTTCTTGTATCCCTTAAAATTTCTGAGATAATCTATTAAAACTTTTTCGTCATCCTTTGCTTCAACAACTTTTGCAACAAATTTTTTCGAAGTTTGTTTCTTGGTGTCCTTATTGTAAATAACAGATATAAAGACAAAATCTCCCTTTCTTTTTATAATATATTGCGCCTTACAGCGATGTGTGAGGTTTGCTTGTATTTGACTCGTTTGGTGCCATGGTGTCTTTTGTCTCTTTTCCGGTTTGTTCTATCGCTTTAGCTCCATTTATTTCAGTCTCTTCTAGTTTATCAGTCTCTAAGCTATTAGTGTCAATATTTTCACATTCCGAGACAGGCGACACCACATGAAATTCAATCCGACTCCGATCAAACCGTGCGACACTGGGCAGTGTGTCGCTGTCGCACGCTTCGAACGGAGTCGTATTGAATTCCATTGTACCGGTGGTGTTGCTATCGCCCGTTTCTGTCGCCTGTCTCGGCCTCCTGTCGGTGTCGCTTGTTGCGAAAGTCTACCTTTTAATAATAAGTTCGCTGCGATAATAATTGTTTTCTTCAAACGTCAGAAAAACATGACATTTCTTAACTCATTTCATAACATTAAAGTTTGACTTTTTAGGCGGGTATGCGTTGCCATAAACAATGGAGGTAAAAGTACTTTTTATGAGGCTGTGAGCGGCAGAAAAAATAATATCCATATCAACGCGTATTTTATTTAATATTGCCGGACTAACGAAGTGAGTCCGGGAATTACAGACTCGTCACGAAAGTATCGCTTTTACTCCTAATAAAACAATATACTATTATTCCGATGACATGGCTGTCACTGATAGTGACATTTTTGTACCAATTTAGGCTGCTGTCTCAAGAATGGACACTTGACTGTAATTATTTTTTAGGACGACCATCCTGTAAATTTTTCAATAAAGGTATTATAATTTTCTTCCTCGACGGTTGTATAAATGACACGCAAAATATTATTGTCCTCGTCACATTCCTTTCATAAATTATTTTTTTAGCGTGTCCCATATATTTTTCACTAAAAGCCATAGCCATAGCGTCAATTACCTACCAAATATTACTTTTCTCCATCAAATAGTTATAAATTGTGCGCCAACAGACAAACATGCAAACAGGAACGCAGATGAACTGACTGACAGAATTGAAATATCCTAATTTTTGCAACCTGCAGAGTATGAAATCTTAGAGAGAGAGGGATATTTTCACGAATACAATAATTCCATATCCAGATTTTCTATCCAAATCTTTCACAACGAAAAAAAATTGTATGTGGGAATAATTGTTTAAGGAAGTTTAATAATATAATATTTGGAATCGTCTGCGATATACCACATCGGTAGTGAGGGTGGGAGTGGTGGAAGGGGGTTGGAAGTGGGGGTGCATAAAGTAAAAAAAATGCAGGCCTTTGGAACACACACTAAATGAAAATTTTATTTTTTCACCCTCTTTAATAATGGAGTGTGAACTAGTAAATAATCGTCGATTGGTTAAACTTACGTTAAACTAGGCCACTCTACATTTAATTTAAAAGTTCTTTCACGAGATAGTTAGCGCTGATCAATGGCAGAAACTATGTCTATATGTATGCATTTCCAACATGCAGTGCGAATAAGTAACCATCATTTTAGCTAATCCAAACTACAATGCAATGTTAATTGACAAATTTTGTAATAAAAGAAATCTTAAATATTAAGGCGTTTTTATTAGAGGCGAGTAAGAATGTACCTACTGATTACGTCGGATTTTGGCAATTAATTCACAAATTGAGACGTGTGATATAGTAACCACATTTTTTGCCCATTTGAGTACCTGTTCAATGGCACACTGTTAAAATTATCACAATTTTTTACGCAAAGGAAAGATGCTTATAATTCGCAAGATTCTTAGCAAAGACGGATTTTTCCCGGTATTTGTGGGCTTTTGAATTGAAAATATTGGAAAGTACCATGAAGGAATGGAAGATCATCATTTAGAAATTGGATGCCAAATAAAATTGAGGCCTTTAATTATTGTATACGCAGTAAATTACAATTTGATTTTTTTTATCTCCTTTAATAATTAGGTGAGCGTAGCAAAAAAAAATTGAGAGCTTGGCTTCTCGTACATACAGTAAACTCCGATTTTAAGGACTCTTACTTGCTTGCTTTTTTTACCACAATTTACTTCATTTACCCCATTTACTCCCTTCTACGGAATAAAGTCAAAATATAATCTAGTTCCAGATCTCATTATAATACATAGGTATACCAAATTTCAAGTTAATATCATAAACGATTCTGAGTCTTCGTGTGCACAAAAACAGTTGCAGACAGAACGACAGGTGGATTTTTTCTCTCAAACTTAAAATCTCGAAGTTTAATGACATTCTAAGCTATTGGAAAAATAAACAATTTTCTGTAGTAATATATTAAGAGGAGACAACGCTAATCACAAAGATTCATCGGTAAAGCTAAAGCTGAAGTGGGGTGAAGGGTAGGCAGTGTGGTTATTATAGGGCATCTGCACGTGAGGTCACAGCTAACCTCAAAAATATGTGTTTCTTAAAATTTAAGAGTATTACGCAGCTATTATTAAAATTTCTGCCTGGTTTCCGTATTTTCAACTAAAATCTAGTTCAGTGTAATGTTTATTAAGTTCTAAATACCTTGTCTAAATAAAATAGGACTCCTTTTGTGGGTTGGAAATATAAACCTGTAATTAGCAGTCTATTTTTATTTCAATCAAGAATATTGAAAAATTATTTACGTGAATTTTTAAATATTTGCTTGGAGCCAGTACGGCTCCAAGATAAGAATGCGTATACAAACATTAAAAATGGAAATGAACGTGAAAAACTAAAAATTTAAGGTTATGTTGGTTACATGATGCAGATGCTCTATTGCAGTGCTGTAGGTGGCACCATCTATTAAAAAGCACTGTACCTACTAAAAATCTTGACTGGGAAAAAGCATTTTTTAGCGAACTGGCTCATGTTATTAAACTGAAAAATAAGATATACTTGTAAGTAAATGAATATTACACTTCTGTTGAAGAAAGTTTTTAGCTAAAATTTATTTATTACGGAGATCTCTTTTCACATTAGTTCATTGCCGCCTGCTCCCCTCTGATTTGATCGCCTTGCTCTCTCTTAAGTGCATTAAAAATTATCGAAAATTCAGCGCATGAAAAAATGTTGTCTAGAAACTGCTTGAGTTCATTTTGATGTGATTTGACAAAAAGTGCCCGAGACACAGTCGAGGATACTTTTTCAGTCAAATCACATAAAAATGATCAAAATGAACGAATGCGGTTTCTTAAAGGCAACACGCTTTGAATACTGAATTTTCAGATTATTTTTAATGTACGAAATATATTTATTAAACTATTTCTAGAAAAAAACATAGAACGAGAAATATTTTTTATTATTAACTGGCGTTTTAGCTGTCAAGGCCAGTACAATTTTCGTATGTAATATCACTAGTGCTTGAAATTTTATCGGTAAAATTTTTTTGGAAAGCGTTGTTGCCTGGTAATATAAAGAGTGCAAATTGACAGTTTATTGTCTGATTAAATCCCGACCGCTTTAGCGGGAGGGATTTAATCTTTGATAATAAACTGTCAATTTGCACGAGTTATATTAAACTTATGGCAACTTAGCTTGAGAAAAAATTTATAGATAAAATTTAGAAGCACGAGTGGTATTTGTGGAGAATATTTCACGAATAAATAATTCATTAAGTACATCTTCAATATTATATTCAGTAATGAATTGCCTTCAGACGTTTCCTTGTTACTTTTTAGAGATGCATTTCCAAAGCGACTCATCTTATAAAAAACAAAGTATGACAATCAAGAAAAACAATATATGTTAAACCATAGGTACTGTAGCTTATAAGACTAATCATCACAACAAAGCACGCTTCGACCAATCACATTACGGGTGAAATCACAGAAATTGCATATTACCAATCTATCGCTTTTACGTTCTAAGGCTGCCGGCTCAGATGGTATGGTACCGCCATCTAGTAACGCTAGCTTAACTTAACTGCTACCTGGCCTAAACAGTGAATTGAATTATTGTATTAAAGTGTTTATATTTATATATAATTATGTATTTAATCCTTGTTTCTAATTTGAGAAGTTTAATAGTTAAGTTAAGGTTTACTTGTTTAAGTAGAGAGACTTTAAGTACAACGAATTATAATGTATATAGTGATACTGCAGAGTTTTGATTTTCAAAATAAGTGTTAGCTACTTTGTGATGACTGATGACTTACCATACGTAAGTACCTACATTATTTGGGTATTTATCATGAAATAACTGATTTGCCTGCTTCGTAGGTATTCATATTTAATTTGTTGTGAAAATTATTTTGTAATTACGTTAGGTATTAAGCCATTGAGAGCTGTGTATAACTTGTTCCGAACCTATATAAGTTCCACACAGCATTGGCTTTTTAGGTTATTAATACAATACTACAATGTACAATTTACGTTAACAATTAGTACTAAGCTAGAGAAGATATTTATAGATAACATTTAAAACCACAATTTGTCCTATTTGCCGAAAACATTTCAGGCCACAAAACGTCAAAAATTTTTCGCAATATTTGCCGCTGCAGCGGCAAAATTAGAGCGATAATTAAAAAATTAGAGCGATAAATTTTGCATGTTGGTACTGTCAAAAACCGATCTAGCTTGAATTACCACTAATAATGACATTTGATTGGTGCAATGTTGTGAAAAAACGGGCTCTCATTGGCTATAGCGTTAATGGGTGAAATAGTCTGTAATTTTATCTCTAATTTTCACTTGGAATACAATATTAAATTTGCTGAAAGTCAGTCTTGCTATTTCATTGACTCTTATAATGTGAGGGAAATATTCTTCTTTATTGTATTTCTACTCCACTACGTGGATGTGGAAGTAATAACGAAATAAACGCCTCTATTGATAATAACCTAATATTGTTAAAAATCCTTTAACTGTTCCTATCAAACATGTTTGAAATATCACAATAGCATCACACCATCTATCGCGGCTGCCTCTTATACTCACGGTTTGGCCAAAGTTCTTTTCCATCAGCTTCTTGATGACATTAGCCCAATATTTTGGAAAGTATCCTCTTCGCCTTTTACTATCTGGTTTTCCCTTAACCGGCTGATGTGGCAAAAAAATGAGAAGATTCGAGAGAATACGGTTAAGTTGTATTCCATATCAATGCTAATCTGGATTTGCATCAAGTGAAAGTAGAGTCAGTTAACTTTAAACATTCTGAAAATATTCAACTACTAAAAACGAAAACAAAATTGAATAGTAAGACAAATTTATTAGATAATTTAGAAAAAAAAAGCGATTATTTCTGACTGTAAGGTGTGTATGTATATGTTATAAAAGTTTTAACGAAATATTTTGTTACGAATTGAAAATTTTATTGGACGTATTTAAAATATGTCAAAATAAATTGATTCTAAGGTTTTTAAATTCAGTTCAGAGCTACATAGTACAGGATCCGTACTAAGGTCGACCTTCACCGATCAGGTAACCGAATGAAATCTATTTTTTATGAAAAAAAATATGTTAACAAAAGTAACGGTGATGGGTTGCTTAACGAAATATGTTCAAGGCTATATTTAATTGAACATTCAATAATAATTTTTTAATAATTTTTTCTTCTAACCAAAAAATTTAAACACTAATCGAAAGTAAGAAACCTATAGAATAGGTTGCTTACATTTTTCCGTTCAAGGCTGTACGGTTGCTAGGTTTAAATAGGTGAATCGAAAGTGGTACCTTCACTGATCTGGTAACCAAATAAATTATATATCAAAATAAAGATAATTTTATTGCAAAACGATAAGTATAAATAAAATTTAAAAACCAAAAAAAATAAAAAAAAATAAAAAAAAATAAAAAAAATAAAAAAAAAATAAAAAAAAAACAAAAAAAAGCCTTGAACACATTTAGTTAAGCAACCCATCACCATTACTTTTGTTAGCATTTTTTTTTTATAAAAAATAGATTTAATTCGGTTACCTGATCGGTGAAGGTCGACCTTAGTACGTATCTTAGACTAATAAGAGACATATATTAATGAGGTTCATAGTTCATTCCATTCCACCAAATTAAATAGCTATCGATATGAACAAGGTTTATAGTATAGTTGAAACTAGATATGGACATACGGCGAAAAAAGAGAAGGTTTTTCTTTTAATGGTGAGACGACCTGTTAACGTGTGTGTCCCTAAAGGAAATTGTTATTATTTTTGCGTTAATTATGAGAATATTTAGCTACGTTTAGTGCAGTAAGACGTTGTTTATTATTTGTTATGGTATTGTTTTGTTTTTGGCGCCGTCTTGAATCAAAATTGAGTATCAAAGACACGTTGTTCTTTTACGTCTTCCTTGTTAGGGATTTCGGCATTGGAGGTGGTTTCTTCATTACAATTCAAAATTTATTAAATAATCTCTGAACGCATCTCGGATTTAATATTTCAGGCTTTTTTATACGCTGTGGCCTGTTGTATAATAGTTAAAAGTACTGGATCTCGCGCCGAACTATTTGAACCATATCGAACATGTCATGCAAATCTCAGTATGGGCAGCTCCACACTCTTTCATAAAGTAGAATAAAATCGTAGATTTATTGAGAACTCGAGGAAATATTTTCTTATCTTAGAGGGAATGAAAAAATAACAGCGGTAATCCCATAATGGTCGGCCCTTGGACCACTCCTGTGAAGTATATACGATGATGTCTTTAAACTGACGATGCCAGAGAGGGTCTAAACTATGACATATGCGGGTGACTAACGGCTATAGTAATTGCCAGTGGCGAATATAGACTGATGAGAATCATCGACGAAGCCCTGCATATTATAAACCAGTGGATGAATTGAATATGTTTGGAACTTGCCCTACAAAAACTGAGGCAGTAATACTAGCTGGGCGAAAGCTGTGTGGAGAAAGGAGTAGAGTTTAAACTGCAGGATAACGTCAGACTCCCACAGAAAATTATCAGGTGTGTGGGGGGGTAATGCTTAATATACGTAATTTACTTTCAGTCAGCATATAAGATGCGTTACTAGCAGAGCAAATCTAGCTGTCTCAGCTCTGGGTAGGATAATTCTGCGCTACAGTGGTACCAGCGTCGGTGGGACGATGAAGCGACTGCTGGGGGTACAAGAATAGACAGACAGAAAGACATTAAAGCACTTGAGAGGGAAGATGGTACTCGGGATCAGTGGGGCGTATAGGACAGTGCCGATTGAAGCGGTAACAAGAACAATACCAATAAACTTACTGATGGAAAAGAGATCGCTTGCCCTCGAAGTAGGTGAGGCGTCAAATAAGAAATTAGCAAAAAAACAGGCAATAAAGAGGTTGCAGAGCGAATGGAACATGTCTGGATAGGGGACGTGGACACGCCAAATCATATCCGAAATGGGGTCATAGATACGAAGAGAACATGTGTCACATGAACAAGCATTCATGGGACACAGCTGTTTTTAAAGCTATCTGTGTATGATAGAAAGGGCACGAAACGACCATTGCGTATAGTGTACTTCTATATAATAGGTGATCCAGAGCATACAATGCTTGAATGCATCAAGGAAGAAGGAATAAAAAGAACTGCTGATGAGAATATGGGAGAGAGAGAATGACAGTCAAAATGTGACAAGGGTAATGCTAAGAGATCACAAAGTACCTGGAACTCATTCCACGCCATGATAGTAGTATAATGAAATGAAAGGAATATGATGAGAGACAACGGTAACGTAGTAATGCTGAGATGTGGTTCGAGAGGGAGGTAGATCTAGCAGAAGTGAGGAGGGGTTTTAGTGGGGTAAAAATCCCACAGTATCCTACAGCCAAACAACATGCAGGATGCCTTTTGAAGATTTCCCCCTTCTACATAAAAGAAACCGGTACTGCATGAGTCATTACTCGCTTTATCTGTTTCGAGTACCCAGAAATACCTAAGTAGTACCACTTACAATTAGTTGAAAAGTTTCTAAACCGCATTTCATTGTGAATTACACCGGCCAAAGAGATGTACCTCTTTGTTTATGTATTTGAATGTACCAGTATTTATTAAATTCATAATGAAAATTTAATGGTTTTTGTCATTATTATCCCTTTCCTTTGGTTCCAGTGCAAAAATTGAATAAAGAAAATCATTTTAATACGTTTTAGTCCCATTATGCAATTGTTTTTGTAATACATAATTTTTCAAAGAAAAAGATGAACAAAAAAATATACTTCTCCACACTTCCACTGAGAAACTAACTAGCCAAATTAAAAAGAACATTATTGTTCTCCCTTATCAACATTATTTCATTTGTTTAAACAAACAGGGTAATAATTTCTACATATTCTAATTATTGTAATATTTTTGAAAGTTGAAAAATACACTGAATTTTCCAACTTTTATTGTTTTATTGATATAAATTAGGACCCAATCCGCCGGCCTGCAATTTTACATAGTAGGTCCTATGAACCCCTTCCTTCATGCAGCGATAACGGACTCACTCCTTTCATATTAATGTCCTCTAGGCCAAGCGTCGTTATCTGGACGCTTGCGACGCTTCTGCGATTCTCCTGCACGCTGCCAGATTACGGATTTAAAATTGCTCCATTTAAATATGTAAATTTGAAGCCATTAGCGGAATTGTATTGAAGTGGAGATTTGGGAAAATTAACAATTATTATTATTTATTTATTCCTTTTGGGCTATTACACAGCACTATACTCAAGCCAATTGTCAATTAGATTATGGAAAATCCGGGAAAATGGAAGGGAATGACATTAGGGAAGTGTTAAGACCAGTGATACATTTATATTTAAACAAAGGGGCGAATCAAATACTCTGCCGCGAAGTGGAACAATAAAAAGTTAAACATTCAAGTGCGCAGAAAATTTTAATATCTTGATATTAAAATAATGCTAACAGAAGTTAAATATTCTCAATTAGTTTCTTTTTAAGATTTAAAATTAAATGTACTATAATTATTTCGATTATTCTCAGTTTTCCAAAAAGGTTGCAAAATTTTATAGCGCTTAATCGTAAAATTATGACATTTTTAGGACTTTAGTACCAAATATGTTCTTAATAAAATTAGTCTGATATTGGCTTATCTAATGAATTTTAAGTTCACTTAAATATTTTTTAGCTCTTCGTATAGATGGGAAACCAGTGACTAATAGTATAGTAGATATATGCAAAACATATGTGATAGGTGGGGTTTGAATTTTTTAGTTCGTTATGGGTATCTTTTTGACATACTAAAAGTCTAGAAAAATCTGAGCGTACAAAATGCGTTTTTTGTGTGCCATCTAGAAAAAATTTTATGTAAAAAAAAATTTTTAACAAAATTTTTGTAAGTTGAGAAATTTTAAGGGAATTTAATTCAAATTGACATTTTCTAGATCGCTGAAACATATTATAATATCAAAAAAAAGTAATTCAAAATGGATGATCCAATATAGCCGAACTTCCATCAAGCAACAAAATAATTCGAAACACTATTCAATTAAAAACACAATTTAAATATTCAAATAAAAACTTAAAAAGAAGCTAAGAAAACGTGATTTTGTACATAGCATTACAAGACGACCTGTGAAAAAGTGCCCAAACTACTTTTACAATGCTTTACAAACAAACACACAGCGCAGCGTGCGGGACAGGTGATGCGTACTGCTTGGCGCGATGTTGTTTTACTTTCAATCTCTTTCTAATATTCAGGCATTATAATTTGACTCATGGTCCTGTACGACGTGAATATTTTCAGTATGTTTTCAATATCATAAGCAGGATAAAACTTTTAGAAACAATCAACATTGAGTCGATTTACCGAAAAACTTGATTTTTTCAATATTTTGTGAAAAGTATATGTTTATATATATTTCAAAAATATTTTTTACATCAGATTTACTTACTTTGAGGTTCTACTATAAAGGTATGCTGAATAGGCAGGCTAAATAATTTTTTTATAAAAGTTATTAACGTTTATTTTACTCATAATTTCACGAATTTTCGAGCAAAGAAAATTTTGTTTTTATTTTCGTAAAAGTGAGAAGGTTAATTTAATTTTTGGGGTAAATCCCCTTGAAGCATCTTAAAGTACACATTTCAAGCTTTAAAAATCGCACCCAGAGAGATCTAATAACCGATTTAAACCAGAGTAATGGGTGGTTAAAGTTAGTCATTTATGTCAAATTTTATCATTTTCTCAACATTTTGAAATTTTGGAAGTGTACAACTTCAAAAATACATTTTTGAGAGTTTCTTCACTCATCGAATCTTTTTATGTATTACTTCAAGAGTAAAATGTGAAAGACCCAAGTTTTTATCTTAAAAATTTTAGAAATGGTAGAGCTTTTACCGATTTCATAGCAAATCTCTTTATGTTCCGACTTCATATATGTACTATTCCTACATCTATTCATTTTTATATTTGAAAATATATTAATCCAATAGCTACATGTTTCTTCTTTCATTTAAGCTTTTGTGAGGCCAATTTCATTAATTAGTTCAAAAGTTACAACAAATTTAGTATAGCGCGCCCGAGGCCGCGCGCGCTTCGCTTGCCGTACTTACGTGTCTACGCGTTCGTGCGTTAAACAAAAAAATCAGGGACTTACATTTTTCATCGTACAAAAAAAATTCATATACATTCTTGATGTGAAATTTCCCGTACCTTCGAATGGCGTAATTAGTTTTTAAAAGAAAAGAAATATTTTAAGATCTATATTTGAAAAAAACTAGTATTTTGTAACTAATTTGTTTATTTAATAACATATTACGCTCAAGGACTATTGTTGGTAAATTTGGTATGTTGTTCCTGACAGAGTTGTATTCTCAAAAGTTACCGCTTCCCGGAATTTTTCCGAAGTGAAAATCTGTATTGACTCCTCTATATTACATACTTAGATTTTCCTAGACTTTTAGTGTGTTATTTATTTTATTCTTTAAAACTAATATCATAATCTTTTTCAGCATGAAATTTTCTGTAAATTGATACCACACACGATTTTTAATGATTTTTAAAAAAATTTTCAAGATGGCGGCAAAAAAAAACATATTTTGCACACTCAGATTTTTCTAGGCTTAGTATGTCAAAAAGATACCAACAACGAACTTAAAAATTCCCCCCTTCTTTGTGGGAATTAGTTCCACCCAAAAACCTATATCTACTATACTATAAGCTAGTATCCCAGCTAGCGTTATACGAAACTATTCATTTAGTTTCTTTTAAAGCGATGCCGGGGATGTAAGCCGGATGATATGAGCTCAGCGTGATTTTGCGCAGGGGCAAATCGAAAATTAAAAAAATTTCTCTTAGAATAGTGAATGAAACATGTTGAAAAAGATAGTCAACCTCTGCCAGAGATAGTGGTAAAAAAGTGTCAGAAGACTCCAATGGGCCTAGACCCGTGAGAAAAAAGTTAAATTTGTTCGAAAGTGGCCCGACCAATCGTTACTTAAAACTTCCTTCTAACATCAATAACACTAATTTAAGGATGCCAAGAATTTGGTGGGCATAAGGGTAGATGTTTATCGGTTTTTGGCAAAAAAATGACTAATTGTTGACCATTTTTATATAGTATCGCTAGAAAGTTTGCACCATATAGAGAACTGTGTTGATATTGACTTTCTGAAAAATTTTATTTTTGATAAAAGTTAGTGCCTGTTCTCAAATTAAAAAATAGCTGCACCAATATGTGTTAGTCCTGATGCTTATATTTATTACTTTAATTTGTAATTGCAACAATTAATGTAATTATCTGTCAAAGCATTCCTTTCTTTTTGAAGTCTACTTAAAAATCAAGCTGAAATGTGTATGTAGGTACTTTAAGTGCAATTGAAATGTTATTTATTTATATTTTTCTGTCAGTTCAACACTATATACACACACAATTTATTTTTAAATTTAATATTGCTCACAGTGTTTTGATTGAAAAATATTTTTGTGGAATTTACCCTTTTCTTGGTAGATATATTGAACTTCCATGGCCCGTGGTGATTCTTGGAAAATGTTTTTGCTTACTATTAACAATATTATGAATTAAATGAAACTCTTTTTGAGCGATTTGTATTAAGAATTTTGGAAAAAGGGAGTAACAAGAAATACAGCATTTTCTCTCAAATTACTTATTTTTTCAAAAATGTTAAGAAATGTAGTTATGCATAAAAAAGTGAAAAATTGGTGTTTTTAAAATAGAACAACCGAATTTGACATTTGGATATATTATAACTTCACATTATCAGCAATAAAGGTAATTTACTCTTTAGTCAATTTCAAAATTATTAATTTTCAGTAAGCGCCAGGACTAACGCAAATGTCTGCAGCCACTTTTTGTTTGAGAACATGCACTAACTTCTATCAAAAATAAAGTTTTTCAGAGAGTCAATAACAACAGGGTTTCCCGTTTGGTTCAGTATTTTTGATCGACACTGTATTTAATGAAAAATGGCCCAAATTTATCAATGTCTGTATTTTTAAACATATGTAGGATACTTAAATATCTAAGAACATAGATTTTTCCATGGAAATTGTTCTTATTATTTATGGATCATTAAATATGCACATACCCACTTATTTATCAACAAAATTATTACTTTAATTTAATATATTCTTTCATTAGAATAAAAAAGTCCGTATTTTTGTTTTAATAAAAGTACATCACATTAATAATGTAAGTAAGTTTCAAATTTTCACTAAATTATTGGGGTTATTTTGTATCATTGGACGTTTTCAAATTACACTGAACCATTGACAGATTTTTAGTTTCACTATTTTCTACGAGATAAATAAACAACTAATGAAATTATAATAGTATCAAGTTCTTAACGGTGCCGGTGCCGTGCTTCAAAAAATTATTTCGTAGTTCGAGAATTTCTCTTACATCCCTGAACCGATTCAAAAAATGTTTTGATAGGTCTTTAGAGACAACATTATAGAACGGTACCAGACTATTGAAAAGTCGAAAAAAAATTTTTTTTTGATTTTCGCGCAAGTAAAAAAAATTTTTCTTTTTTTAGTTTTAAATAGTCTAGTACCATTCTATAAAGCTGTCTCTAAAAGAATATCAAAAAAATTTTTCAATCGGTTCAGGGATGCAGGAGAAATTCTCGAATTACGTTCACGAAACCGCCCCCCTATGAAGGGGTAACCCCCTGTTTAAATATTCATTTATTCATTGTGACATGATTAATTAAGCATTCAATGGTGATATTTTTTTTAACTAAATTACTTCCACATCCAGTGGAAGTATAGTAACGTTTAAGTTATGTTTGTTATGACAAAAAAATGCTTAGAATGTCATAAAAAGTCAAGATTTTAAGTTTGAGCAAAAAAAATTTCTGTCTGTATGTATGTCTGTCTGTAACTTCTTTGTGTCCGCACGATTACTCTGGAAACGTTTAAGATATTGACTCGAAATTTGGTACACATATGTATTTTAACGAGATCTGGAACTAGATTATACTTTCATCTTATTCCGTTGAAGAGTTGGAGGTAAATTTGGGTAAATGGGGGTAAATAGGTAAATCAAGCTGATAAGAGTCCATAAAATTGGTATTTGGTATATACAAGAGAAGCTATAATATCTCAAAAATATTTTTGGCATTAGCCACCCCCATTACTACTCCCATCCCATTATAAAAGAGGTGAAAAAAAATGTGATTTAGTGTATGTACAAGAACCAAAGGCCTCAAAATATGTTTTTTACATCACCACTACCATCCCTTATCACTACCCCCACCCTGTTGATGTGGGCTCTCGTTTTATGGGTTTTTGGGGTAGACGATTTCAAATATTGTATTATTAAAGTTCCATAAACAATTATTTCCACATACAAAATTTTTTCGTTGTGAGAGAAAATGTGAGTAGCAAATCTGGATGTGGTAATTCCTTGGGCACCGATTTTTTATTATGAAAAGTTCATATTTTTAACCACCTTAAAACTTGCCCCTCGTGGACTTGACCTCAAATTTTATGGAATGAAAAATATTTGTACTTGGATATCCAAGTAATCTACCCATACATTAAAAGTATGGCAGATATTAACCCGTTTTCATTAAATGTGAAGTAAAAATAGGATAAAATTGGCCATTTTTTCACCAATAAATTTCCACTTTATCTGGCACCCGTTAAGTGTTATTGATGTTAAAAGAAATCTACTAAAATAAGTTTCAGGCAGGCCACTTTCGAACAAGATTAATTTTCTAGTATGGTCAGTTCCATTGGAGTTTTCTGCCACTATTTTACTGGCAGAGACCGACAGGGCCGCCGACAACTTTACCGGGCTCCGGGGCTGTTTATTATTGAGGGCCTATTTCCGCTTTCAATGGCCCCCCGCGCTTAATAGTCGATGAGAGGTGGGGAGAAACTTGAAAACAAAATTTTTTGTCAATATCTCTGGCGGCCCCCCGCGCTTAATAATTGAGGAGCGAGGAGGAAAAAAATTGAAAAAAAAAATGTTTGTCAAGATCTCTGGCGGGCCCCCACTACGGACCCCTCGGAAGCCAACGAGCTTCCGCGCGTAATAATTGATGAGCGGGGGGGGAGGAATTTCAAAAAAAAAAATTGTCAAGATCTCTGACGGACCTCCACTATGGGCCCCTCCGAAGCCTTACGGGCCCCCGCGCTTAATAAGTGATGAGTTGGGGGGGGGATATTTGAAAAAAAATTAACTCCCGGGCCCCGAGGATTTAGCCGCTGCCCCCTCCTGTCGGCGGCCCTGGAGACCGACAATCTTTTCATTTGACTTTTGAAAGAGGTAGTCCAAGACCATAGTCTAATGTATTTAGATTTTTGTTGTCGAAATTATCTGAACTCGGTGAATATTGGTAATTTTTATTCTCATCGTTAAAATATATTAGACATAGGAGCTTCAAAAAACCGATCTGAACGTCCTATTTTTCTGATGAAACCTATCGAATTATTGTTATTTGAGAAAAATTGCTAAAATGGCAATGGTAAATTAATACTAAATGTTAGTATTTTCATTTCAAAACTGATTAGAGAAGGTAAAATAAAAACTGTTTTATTATCTTTAAGTGATAGTGTTGCAACACTGTAAGACACAGGTTAATGAGACGATAAGAGAGCGCAATATCCTTCTCTCTTTCGTCTTCTGTGTATAGCTGTTCTGTCTAAACTGAAAATGTTGCCTTGTTCTAATTAATTTTAAATCAAGAAATTGGTTTGGGTTCAGAATTCGGGTGAATACGATGCTGAGGAGTTGCTTTTGGGATCGCATTTCTTTGAGAATCGTTCAGGGAATTCGTACACCTAAAAATCAATCGTCAATACGACGTCTGTTTGCTTTCCTAATGATCCAGGCCTCAGAGGCGTAAAGAGAGATAGAGAAAACTGGAGCGTTAGCAATTCTGACAACTGACAAGTTGCCGACTGTATTCTTCTCCGAATTTCATATTCGCAATTACCAATAAGTATTGTCCACAAGGTCTCTAAGGCATTTGTTGACTACCTTACAGTCCGATGCCCTTAACGTTTCTGAGTGGTTATAATTTTCTCGGTTTACAAACATAACACAGGTACACAAAAAAAGTGGTCTCTTTCTGGAACTCCATTGGTAACCTTTATGTATTTCGACATGCTGAACACGAATCAGATGTCCGCTATCACCCACTAATTTTTAGTAAATCGCGAAAATAACCTAAAGAAACACATAAAATTCTCATAAAAAAATTGGTGGGCGATGGGGCTAAATGGACCTGATTCGTATTTAGCACGTCGAAATACATAGGGGCTACCCAATGGAGTCCCAAAAACAGACCATTTTTTTTATATGCCTGTGAATTTTCGTTTTGTTGTAATTTTCACTTGAACTCAGAGCTTATTGCCTGGAGCCTTTCCAGCAGCTGCATAACCTTATCCTAGCTTTCTACAATCTCATCTGCATTTACAAATTCCTAGTTAGAAATCTTGGTTCCCCTACTTCACTATGCCACTCCTCATCACATTTCGCAACACTAAAAAAAATTAGGCGCTGTCTTCAGTAAATTTTAAAAAATAAGACAATTTTCAAGAAACAATTTGTTAAGAAAATCCTAAAATAAAGGAACTGAACAGCAGCAAACTAAAAATAGGGAGACCAGGCTACACGTGGAGAACAATAATCGAGAGGATCATGAACAAACTGGGAAGGACCAAACATACTGGGAAAGAAAAGCGAGAGAAAAAAAATTAATTCCACAAAGAAATCGCAACGATATATACTCTACCATAATCAGAAACGGAGGAATCAGAAGACTCGGAAGAAGAAGAAAATTTGTAGAAGCGGAAATACAAAAAGAGGAGCATGAACACTCCACATCACGATACAATGCGGCGATGCTTTTCACAAACACCTACAAATATATGGAGAATCAGAACACTCAGAAGAAAAAGAAAATCTGTAGAAGCAGAAACACAAAAAAGAGGAGCATAAACATTAAATATCACGAACACAATGCGGTAACGCATTTCACAAACACCCACACTGCCCATTTTCCATTCCATGCATTACGTGGCTCTTTCTGCTGACAACAAGCATGACCCAAATCCTACTTGGCCGACCCAGCAGTATATCTTGGGAGTGGCAGCAATGCCTACCGCATGCTGGTAAATCATTCAACCAAACAATCAAAAACCTAAAGTAAAGAAATTAGGCCTGTATTGAAGAAATTCGTGGGCACACTGTATATTGCAGAAACTATGAATACCAACCTAAGTAGTAAACCTATGTTAACTTACACAATTTTTTTGCACAATAATTAGAACTTCAATTTGGCAAATAAGTCGCATTATTTTTCTAGAATTATCCATGTTTGTAGATAGAGCTTTTGTATGAAGAGGGAATGCACGGTTCAACTATTTATTTGCCGGAGTGGTATATGTAATGATCCGGATCGACTCTGCGAAAGCAATTTAAATTATAAAAGTACGGGCAGTGCAGGAAAATTCTATTGCTATTGAAGCAAGCAAGGCCCAGGATTTGGATTCTCTCCCCCTGAGTCGCGGGCGACCCTTCATTTGAACTAAACAAATCCGGCCCGCCAATAAATCACTGCCGAGCTAGCGAGCCTTTGCCGCCACCGGGGAAAACCACCCGGAGTTTTCATAAAACTCGCACTGGAACGGTATACTCAGAGGCGGATTTATAGGGGACTGGGAAATCCTTGATTGTATTTAAAAGAACGCAGTTTAAATTTTATAAATTGGAATGTATCACCTTCTCTTGAGAAGTTCACATACACAGCGTGACAGGGTTACTTTTTACTCGACTACGCTTCGTAAAGGAATGCCAGAGAGCTGGTAAACGATTTGTTCAAAATGGTTTACAGTTCAGAAAATTGGTGTGCAAAACTGTGCTCGTGGAGAAAGTTTTGCGGGAGTTTTGGAAATTGGTGGGAGTAATGAGTTCTAATGTGCTGGTTTCGAGTCATATTTTACGATTAATACGGGAAACAGATTTTAAAAGAGAAAAAATTATGGAGATGATGAAAATTTGAAGGTTTGTAGGTTATGCTGTTAATATTAAGAAACCGAAGAGTCCCTAACTCCAAAGGGTGTAAAACGTATTTTTTAGGAGTGCAAGGGGTGAAAAATTCATAATTTAAACATGGCTCGAAGAATACGATTTTTTTAAAAATTATATTTTCTTGCAGATAGCCGAGTCACTTACCTTCAATTTGACGTTTTACTGACCTCTGAATGATGAAAATTGACCGAGATACAGAGAGTTGAAGGTAGCGTACTTCTATATGCCCATAAAAGAATTACGCTTTTTAACGAGTCCTTGAGATGACCCGTACACACGTGCACACCCACACACACATATGCAATGACGCACACATATGCATACATAATCATCGCACTAGCAACTCGCTAAAAAACAGTTTTTAATGGGAATATGAAAGTACCACAACTTCAACTCTCTGTATCTCAGTCAATTTTCATCGTACAGAGGTCAGTGAAGAATCAAATTGAAGGTATTTGACTCAACTATCAGCAAAATAAGAGATTTATGTTTAAAAAACGATAATTTCCGAGACAATTTTAAAAAACGCTTTTTTATCTATTTCCACCCCTAAAAACACCCTTCTGCCCCATTTGGGTTCCTGTGAAACATACAAACCCCCAAATTTTCATTCTAATTTTGTCTTATTTCAAGAAATATTTTTGATATGTTACCCGAACTAGACTGCAATTATTTACCGTAATTTACTCAAAACTTCCCTCCCTAGAGCACAATATCATTAAAAACGCGCAGTTGGCATCCTTTAGTCATTAATTACTTCCCTCGCTTACCGAAGAGAAGAATTGTAAAAAAATCACCCTCCGAGATTTCTCCGGATTTTCACGTTTCAGAGTACATAGATTACGAAAATTAAGGTCGTCTAACTCCGCCAGTCTGTCTGTCTGTCGGTCTGACATCTATATCTATAAAGCCACTTGACCGAGAAGGTTATTTGGTGGGTAACTGACGCTACTACCAACGAAGAACTGGGTTACAGGTATGTTGAAAAATATACAGGGTGGGCCTCATAAAAAATGTAATTAAGAAAAAAATGCGACGAAAAACGGTAATATTTGGCATGTAGTTAACACAACTGTCAAGGAAGAAATATATTTAGTTTTTGACCCAGAATTAATTATTGTAAAGCTGAAAATTTGCAGGATTTTAGTTTTGGCTTAGGACAACACGTACGAAAAAGTCCCCTACTTTCTCCCGTCGGCTTCCCTGCTTTTGCAGAGCAACAAGGGCCTAAATCGCAGAAATTGCAGAGCTGGCTATAAAGTGCAGCAGAAAGGTTGTTACTGGTCCGATTTGGGTCGAAATGATCATAAAAGCTTCGGAGAAGCTTGTTCGTTCGTGTTTCAGATATTCCGTGCACATTTTGTTCATAATTGTCTGTTCTATTGCTGTCAAAATTTCAAAAATTTAAAAAATTTCGAAATGGCACCATTGCGGATAAATTAAAACTCGGAGAAGAAAATGTAGACAAATAAACATTTCTCTTTTTACTTTGGGCTATCCATTGGTATGTCTACCTTCTCTCTAGCGTCACCCGTTACGGAGCTACGTCATTCAGTTAAGTGAGTTCATTGTTGCGTCGATCACGTCTAGTATAAACAATCAAACAGGCGCACGGCGAGCTATGCCTTCTTCAGGTCAGTAGCTGTGTCAGATTTGTACAGAATGGGGAAGAGAAGTCGTGGAAGCTCCTAAAGAAGAGACCTGAGCTATAGAAATGCTGAGGACTGTGGCCGCCGCTGGGGAAAGGTTTATCGTAGCTTTTTATGGAGGCAGTGGCAAGCTTCCCGCCAACAAGTGCCGCCTGTGAACAACATTTGTTCCGCGCATATTTTCAGGTGAAGGCGATAGGGACAATAGTTATTCTCTTGAAAAGCTTGCAGCACTCAACTAATGGGCAAGTGCTTTTCTGCAGGTCCAGTAATGCTTAGACATCAACCTCAACCCGGAGGACTAGGGTTGGAAATCAAGACTCCAGGGTGTGGTTCCGGTTCCTACCATAAGGCAGTCAGCCCCTGATAGCCTGTTACGGCTAATTTCCTGTGCCTGCAAGGCGGACTGAGGTGCCCGATGCGAGTGCAGGAACTCTGGTTTGAACTGCAGCATTATGTGCAGAAGTTGTAGGGGATCCAGCTGCACAAACAGCCAGTCAGTAGATATGGATACTGACCCAGACGACCTTTCTTCCCAGTAGATCAATAATGTCAATTTCCTTACCGAATAAAGTTATTTTTTGAGTCGTCTGACAAGTTAAATTTTATTCAATAAACCTTATAAAACATCAATAATATATAAACTGGAATTCGCAACAAGTCTCGTCAGCGCAGCCAGTTCAGTTCCACCGGGCGCATGAGTGGCGCAGCGACTCTCGGAGTGACGTAGCTCCGTAACGACTACAGAGATGGAATGGAAAGCCCAAAGTATGAAGAGAAACGTTTATTCGGGTACGTTTTCCCCTCAGAATCTTCATTTATTCGCAATGGCGCCGTTTCCGATTTTTTCAGTTTTTGAAATTTTGACAGCAATAGAACGGAAAATTATAAACATCTGAAATATGAACAGATATGCTCCTCCGAAGCTATTATGATCATTTCGACCCAAATCGGACTAGTAACAACATTTCTGCTGCACTTTATAACCAGCTCTGCAATTTCTGCGACTTAGGCCCTTGTTGCTTCGCAAAAACAGGAAATCCGACTTGGGAGAGTAGGGGACTTTTTGGTACATATTGTCCTGGACCAAAACTACAAACCTGTACATTTTCAACTTTATAATAAGTAATCCCGGGTAGAAGCGATATATTGACTAAAACTCCTGAGCTAATAGATACATACAAATATTTTTTATTCGTTATTTGAGTTCAACCTGTTATGAAATTAATTTCTGTGTAATGTTCTTTAAGATTATTATTAAAAAATCTTGTCTGATTATAATATACCTATTTAATTAAATGATATAATAATATCATTCTAATTTTAATCAATGCAATTTTGTCTCTGTCATCATATGAAGGAATGTCAATTTGCTTAGATCTATTAAAATTTATCGAATATGAATTGTTGTACGATCAACCTAATGCAGAAATATAAGCAGGGAATTTTATTTATTGTCTTGCTTCGTTCATAATGGTGTTAAATGTATTTTCCTAGTTCTGAAGAAATTAGAATTTAAAGTTGAGTAAATTACGTGTGGTGATATATTAGTATAAGAAAGCCGCATGTTTTACTTATTTATACCTAATACATTAATATTTCACACAAAGGTTACGAAGAAATCTTTTTAAACGTGTTATTTACGCCACTGTCAATATGTTATACACGTAATAACTGTAGCAGTTCTTCGCTCGAGGCACTGGAATAAGATTATTGCCGCTACCCGCTACCGATAGATTACTTTAATGCCACTCCCAAAATTCAAAAAGAGAATCATTTTATTATGACTGTTATAAAGAGAGACCAACCTGTTATTTACTGCTTGAAGTGATTATGAAAATTACTGTGTTTTAACAATTCACACAAAGTGCAAATTATACCATTAAAGTAAAAGCCTTATGTTTTGAAGTTAATAAAAGGGGGTTGATCTACTATTATTTGGCTATTATATTTATTTTGAAAGAGCTTTTACTTTCGAGTAATAGCTACTTTAAAATCTATTATTGCAATATAATAAACTGGTAAACATAAAGAATTTATGTCATACAAGTTATATTCGTTGAATTGAATATATTAATAATAAAGTTTTATAGAATATTTGGACACAGATTTGATATGTGGTGTAGGTGTTATGATATTAGTTGTGTTGCTTGTGGTAGAAACGAAAATGTCTTTTATTTCTTCAAAAAATTAAAATGATTAAAATGATCTTGCCTGATTAAAAGTGCGCTCAGTTAATTTTGCTGAGTGCACTATGGACAAGAAAGGCTAAAGGAGCAAACCATAGGAATTATCATCACAGTATGGTTAGAAAGTACTTATCTGCCTAAGGAATGGAACACGATCATACTGACAACCCTGCTCAACTCACCACAGAGTATAGACAATTACAGAAGACTGACACTCTGCAGCAGAGAATACAAATACTACGCACAATTCTTGCTTGAGCAGCTAGAGAAAAAAAATCGGGAAACCACTAGATTACCGGATAGTATTTACCAAAGAGTGATGAACGGACGATCATATGTACACCACCAGAAGGATCTTGGAAGATATATAAAGAAATGAGACAAAAATACAGAGTCGCAATAGATCTCCAAAAGACATTTAATATTATTAAGTTACGAAGCAATAATCAACACTCCACGAAGCTCAGGATTACCAAACTGCATAATAAAGAGGTTAGTAAAAGCCCGCCTTCACGAAAGCTCTGCAATTCGATGGCTCGTACAGACAACAGAAATTAAACAGAAGAATAAAAGTGTCAAGCAAGGATGTCCCCTGGAGTGATCCCCCGACTATTCACCACGATTCTAAATCAAGTGATATAAAGCACAATAAAGGAGACGCCAAATTTTAATGAAGACACAGAAATGTTGAGAACCCCAATCGTAGTAGCATAAGCCGATCTAATCGTCACGGAAGAAGAGCACGATATTTTCAACTCCCTAAAAAATATCTTAAACACATCTGGACTGAAAATAAATTTCAAGAAAGTCTAATCATAATATAGCACCCGATGAGTGAAGGAGAATACAAAATAAGCGATGCCCCTAAGAACGATGAACAAACTGAAATATCTATTAATATATTATACGATGAACCAACTGAAAAGGAGAAACACTGTAAAGGATGGAATTAAAACGTCATACAGAGTTACAAGGCAATTCTATCTCTCATCAAAAGAAATAAACTAGCGTCAAGACTGTTTAAGGGAGTATCCTATTGATACTGCCAACGATGGCATACTGTGTTAAAAATACGCCAATGACAAAAGCCAATAAAATAAATCTGAGTAAAACTGAAAGAGATATCGTTAAACTGTTTGATAAAAATAGAACCAACGGAACGACAGAAAGTATTAACTCCAATAGGAGAAGCAATAATAACCAAACTAATAGAAACGTAGGAAGCGAAGGACTGAGGATAAGAAAGGATCCAACACATCTACTGAAGAGAGAGCTAATACCAGACAACAACAAACTGGAAATAATACACGAAGTCGTTAGGATATATACGCGGCTGGAATCAAAAATGGAGGAAACAGAAAGCTTAGAAAAACTTCGGAATCAAAACCACAAAGAGGAGTAAAAACATTGTATATCATGACGCATTGCGGCAATGTATTTCACAAATACCTACTATTCACATCACATCCTATATTCCTGTACCATGTGCCATGTGGTTCTCGCTGTTGACAAGGAACACTATCCAAATCCAACCCACCGTAGATGTAGCTTTTCAAGAGTAATACACCGTACTCTGGAAAATTAAATCAATCAACGACGTCTTGGCCCATGAACCAAAATGAAAAGTACTCATCATTGATTCACGTTTATATTTTTTCATCCGTAACTAAATAAATATTCGTCAATTTTCTGTAGTGCAACTTCCGACGCAAACGTTCTTTTTTCCTTATGGGTTGCGGTGCCAAAAGCCCCGCCATACTTAAACTTAAGCTTATTGTATCCCATAGTCTCGTTATTCGATTAATCCCGTTCATCTCCAAAAAGAGAGTATACGATCAATGGGAGCTCTGGCTATTTCTTCCGGGGTCACGGTTAATCCCCCGAAGTATGAAAACCTCCCAGCCACGAAGGCTGGGTATTCGCATAGTATGTGGTGAGGAGTTTCTTCATCCTCACCACACATCCTGCATTCTGGATTATCCTTCACGCCTATGTTGGTTAGGTGTCTGTTCAGTGTGCAATGTCTTGTTAGGATTCCCACTGCACATCGCAGCTGTTTTCTGCTCATCATTAGCAATTCGTTAGTCTTTGTCTTGGATGGCCCGCCAGAATGAACATACGTGACTGTCCCATCCCCGGCACGTCGGTCCAATACAAGTTCTGTTTCTAATTTAATAGTTCCTTTACTATTCCTCTTGCGGTATTGTATGATATCCCGCAAGATGGCTCGGGTCCCATCAAGGCTGTTTTTGCGCCATCTTTGGCCAGCTTATCTGCTTTTTCATTGCCTTCATTGCCTTGATGTCCTCGCGTCCACTCCAGTTGTATGCTGTTGTGTTCCGCCAGTTTCGCCAGGGATTCAAGGCAGTCTTTTACCGTTTTGGAACGTATCTCTACTGCATTTAGAGCTTTGAGAGCTGCTTGACTGTCAGTGATGATGCGGATTCTTTTGTCAGTGTATGACCTCCGTATCATTTCTCGTGCACAGATTTCTATGGATGTGACTTCTGCTTGGAACACCGTTGCGGTGCTGCCCAGGTTCAGACTGATGTCTGTCCTTAGTTGGTCCCCCCGTAACACCTCTTCCAGTACTTCCTGACATGTTTGATCCGTCAGTATACAATATGGTATCATTTGGATGTCTTCGCAGTTGCTTCATTCCTTCCTCTTCCCTATCGAGTATATATACCCTGAAGGTCTTTGTGAAGTTGTGCTGATTCTATCTGACTGCATATCTAGTAGTCGATTTTTTTCTTATTTGTTGGAATATTTCGGTATGGTATCCTATTGTGATGTGTTACCACCCCTAGAATGAATTCAATTAATTCAGATGTGTTTGCACCTACTCGAGAAAGAACCTACCAGAAGTTAGTTCTAAAGTGACATCTGGAATTATCTAGAGAATGGTGGCGTCATCACAGAAAAATCAAGATCTGTCATTTTTAGGTATAAAAGACCGGTAGTTCAGAAAGTATAGAAGTTTTTGAAGTTTGATTGACAAGTGAGGTTAAGACTCGAAAGTGAAAACAAGTGATAAATATTATTATTTTTAGTCAGTAAAGTACATTTAAGTTATTAACAGTATTGTGAAGTATCCAGTAAGTTATTAAATAAAGTGTGTTAGTGGTCATCTCTTGTTATAAATTTTGGAACCCACGGAATTTGCAAGGTTTCCTAGGGGTGGAAACACGCTACAAATTGGTGTCAGAAGCGGAATTTTATGACAAGAGGAGCTCTGAAGTTGTGCTGAAGTGTTCGAGAAGTATTCTCGAGGGTTAATGCTAATACAGAGGACTTATTTACTGGACATTGTTCGAGGGTTATTTTCGAACATGAAAATAGTGTCAAGTGCATTTTTGAGACATTGCAGAACATTTTATTAGGACATTAGTGTGATAATTAAATCCTTTAAACTGAGAAAGTAATAGAGACACTAAAAAAAAGACTCATTTGTGTTAGTGCGTGAAAATTACTAGAACTTTTCTATTTGGACATTAGTGGAGATTATTAAATTCTCTGAACTGGATAGTGACAAAAGACTCTGGATAAGACTTTTTTTTGTGCTGTTTCGAGATTTGTGGAAAGTTCCATTACCGATATTGACGTGACAGTTACATTTATTTTATTGTAACATCATCGTATGCCCGTAACAACAAGAAGTATGACAGGAGAGAAAGAAATGAAGGATCTATTTGCGGAGTTTACAAGGATGATGGCGCAGCAACGCCAGGAATACAAAGAAGTACAAGAAAGAAGACATCAAGAGGAAGAAAAACGACGCCAAGAAGAAAAAACGAATTGAGAAAAATTATAGAAGACCAAGAAAAGCGACGTCAGAAAGAAAAAGAGGATGAAGAAAGAAGACGTCAAGAAGAAAAAGAAGAACAAGAAACAAGACGTCAAGAGGAAAAAGACGAACTCAAAAAAATAATGGAAGACTTGGAAGAAAGACGCCAGGAGGAATTAAGGAAAATCCTGAGCGATCAAATAAAAATACAACAGGACGCAATCATTTCTGTCAAGGAAGAAGTTAAAGAAGAGATAAACAAGGTCAAAGACAAAGTTGGTGAAGTCAAAACAGAAGTCAGTCATGTAAAAGGGGAAGTAAGTGACATCAGAGGAAAAGTAGATAAGGTAGAAGAAAAAGTAAATGAGTTTGAAGTAGAAGTAGAGCGCCTTAAAATACAGCTGAGAGAGAAAGGAGAACAGCTGGTAGCATCATCAGGTCCTCGTCTAAAACCTCCCTCGTTTGATTGCCAAAGCTCATGGACAACATACAGAAGACAATTCGAGGCAACAGCATCTGCAAATAACTGGGATAATGAGGAAAAGGCCATGGCATTAGTTCTAGCGCTAAGCTTCAAGAGTTACTCTAAACCACCCCAGTTGAGAAACAAAGGGACTTCAAAGTCTTGGAAGCTGTATTAGACTTGAGGTATGGCGATCAACACCTTGCCTAATTATACCAGGCTGAGCTGAAATCCCGGATGCAAAAAGCTGGGGAAAGTTTACAAGAATTCGAAGCTGCGATAGAGAGACTGGCACACCTGGCATATCCCAGTGCACCTAAAGAATTCCAGGAACAATTAGCCGTGGGGGCCTTTTTATATGGTATAAGGGACGAAGAAGTCAGGCGAGTTCTGAGGCTGACGAGACACCAAAGTAGTAGCGAAGCTTTGGTGCGTGCACTTGAAGTAGAAGCCGCCTACAAAGATACTCCAAGGTCGAGAGTGCGAGCTGTGACTCTCGAAGAATCGCAACCAGAAATGAACCAGAGCCCCATGTTGACTGAGATGCAGAAAATGTTTACCAAACTATTCGATAAATTAGATGACCTCGGAAAGCAAGAAAAACAACAAAATAGAGGAAAGCCAAGCGGAGGTATTAAATGTTTCAACTGCGGCAAGGTGGGACATATGAAACGAGACCGTCGACAGCAGAACTCGGAGAGTCGAGTAAATCCTGTGAATGTTGAAGACAAGCAGGAAAACTACAGATAGCCATCACCAGCACCAAGGGGGCTGTGCTGGCTAGGGAATGCGGTGCCCCCAGAGAAATAAAGATTTCCCAGCTCCAAAGAATTCCAAGTAGTCTGTTGTTGCAAGGATATGTGAATGGAAGAAAATGCGTGTTTACTATTGACACCGGTGCTACGTCATCAATAGTGCAGCCAGGGTTTATATCAGGCTTGCAGATTGACAAGAAGCAAAATGAAGTAATCATTCGGACAGCCACGGGGGACAGTGCTGCGGTCCATGGAGAGGTCAACTTGGAACTGCAAGGTCATTGTGGCTGACATTATGGATGATTTCATTTTGGGTCTAGACATCATGGGAGAGCAGGGATTTATTGTTGACGTAGGGGAGCGAGTCTTAAAAATTGGAAATGAGGAATTTATTCTGGCAACCGCAGATGACCAATTCCATAAAGCGAGATTGTTAACAACACAGACGATCAAGATTCCTGCTCATTCAGAACAAATAATCGATGCTGCCTTAGAAGGAAATCCTGGAGGGTACCGTGTTGGCCTAGTTGAAGGTGACGAATCGATTAAGTCCCTACCCAATATTATTGTGGCGAGAACTTTAACCCGGACTAAAGACAAAATCCCAATTAGAGTCGTTAATTTAAATTCCCACTCGGTGACAATTAAGGAAGGCAAACCGATTGGCTCCTATGAGCCGGTCACATGGGTAGCGAGGTGCGAGGAACAAACAGAGGGAAGTTCATCTATGAAAATAGACCAGGAAGTTTTGAACTTGCTGAGTACCCAGTTGGAGCATTTATCTGAGGATGAACGAAGGGAGGCAATCAAGTTCCTGGAAAATGAAAGTTCAGTATTTGCCAAGAATACAGAGACCCTTACAAAAACAGACATAGTCCAGCATCGGATAAATACTGGCGACTCACCCGCTATTCGACAACCACCTAGGAGGCTTCCATTTGCGAAACAAGAGGATGCCTCGGCAATGATAGACAAGATGCTACAAGATGGAGTCATTGAGGAGTCAACGAGTCCCTGGTCATCGCCAGTAGTTTTGTTGCCAAGAAAGACGGGACATTAAGATTTTGTGTCGATTATCGAAAATTAAACGATGTCACGAAGAAAGACAGTTACCCATTACCACGAATTGATGACACGTTAAGCACGTTGGCAGGCTCACGATAGTTTTCTACGTTAGACCTTAGGAGTGGATACTGGCAAGTGGGGCTTCATCCTGATGATAAGGAGAAGACAGCGTTTTCAGCAGGCAGTGGTCTTTATCAATTTACCGTGATGCCTTTTGGACTTTGCAATGCGCCAGCTACCTTTGAAAGATTGATGGAATAAAGTACGAGAACGATTTTATTGGGTAAATAGTCGTCAGGATGTGGAAGCTTGGTGTCGCAATTGCAAAATTTGTGCAGCGAGTAAGGGACCGCAGACAAACAATATAACGTCGGAGCTCCTTTCGAGAGGATTGCGATCGATATAGCCGGCCCATTCCCAGTAACCAAGGATGGTAACAAGTATATACTGGTTGCCATGGACTATTTTAGTAAGTGGCCAGAGGCCCATGCGATTCCAAACCAAGAAGCAGTCACTGTCGCCAAAGTCTTGGTAGATAATTTGATATGTCGGTTTGGTGTACCCCTGGAGCTGCACTCAGATCAAGGGAGGAACTTTGAGTCAGGGGTATTTCAGCAAATCTGCAAGTTATTGGGGATACACAAAACACGGACAACAGCCCTTCACCCGCAATCAGATGGAATGGTGGAATGACATAACAAGACCATGAAAGAACATCTCTCTAAAGTGGTTCATAAGAATCAACGTGATTGGGATCTCCACATACCGTTCTTCCTCATGGCATACAGAGCTGCTATCCACGAGTCTACGAAACAAACACCAGCCCGTGTAGTATTAGGACATGAGATCAGACTGCCGTGTGATTTGATTTTCGGAACACCAGGCGGAGAACAGCTTCCTGTGAACAGCTATGTGGATGAAATGAGTGAACGGCTAAGAAATGTTCATGAGCTGGTTAGAGACCAAATCACCATAGCCAGTGACCGAATGAAGGCTCTATACGACCGTAAGAGTAGTTCAGAAGGGTTGAAGGCAGGAGATCTGGTTTGGCTGTACAACCCCCAGCGAAAGAAAGGGAAGTCACCGAAACTTCAACCTCCTTGGGAAGGACCGTATACTGTTATTACCCGAATTAATGATGTCGTCTATCGGATTCAACGAAACAAAAAGTCCAAGATGAAGATCGTACACTTGGATAGACTGGCGAAGTATGTGAAAGAGGCTGAATTGCCTGACCGGGACGTTCAAGCTTAAGGAGGGGGCAGTGTGATGTGTTGCCACACCTAGAATGAATTCAATTAATTCAGATGTGTTTGCACCTACTCGAGAAAGAATCTACCAGAAGTTAGTTCTAACGTGATATCTGGAATTATCTAGAGAATGGTGGCGTCATCACAGAGAAATCGAGATCTGTCATTTTTAGGTATAAAAGACAGGTAGCTCAGAAAGTATAGAAGTTTTTGAAGTTTGATTCACAAGTGAGGTAAGACTCGAAAGTGAAAACAAGTGATAAACATTATTATTTTTAGTCAGTAAAGTACATTTAAGTTATTAACAGTATTGTGAAGTATCCAGTAAGTTATTAAATAAAGTGTGTTAGTGGTCATCTCTTGTTATAAATTTTGGAACCCACGGAATTTGCAAGGGTGGTTTCCTAGGGGTGGAAACACGTTACACTCTTCTTGGTATGGTCCCATGTCCGTTTGTTTTCAGCCTGAACGCCGCCAACAGTGCCTCACTCTCCACTACTAATTGTAGTGGGGGTAGGCAAAGTAGTGCTTCCATGAGTGCGGTAGGTCTTGTTGATATTGCTCCCGTTATGCCTAGACATGCCAGTCTTTGTTCTTTCCGTATTTTTCTCATTGCCTCCCCTTTTCCGGCTTTATGCCACCAGATCAGGGAGGCATAGGTTATTATTGGTACTAAAACCCTTTGGTACAGCCAGTGCACCATTCTTGGTTGTGGTCCCCAGTTTTTACCTACCAGTCTTCTGCTAGACGCAAACGTTACTTTCTTTCAAATAAAGCCAATGAAGAAGTTTCTTCGACTATTTAAGCATCACGCCACACGGGCAGAACAATAACAATAAAAATAATAGGCTGAACAGCATTTTTAATTCACTTTGATCCAGCATTTCTAATAGTAGGGAAGCCAGCGAGCGACACTCTTTACAAAATCGACTCCTGCAGGCGCTAGCTCCCGTACTATAAGCTAATTTAGATTGATCTAAGCGTAAGAATTTATAATACAGTCAATCTGTCATTTGATAATTCCTCCAAGAGATTTTTTTTTGCAATAAAGGCGGATGCCACCATAATTAATTAAAATTTTTCACCAAAGAATAGTTTCTTACTACTGGCGGCATGTTATGAAAATGACGGTTAAGAATTTTCCTAGATTATACCATTTTCTCTTAGATTTATTTTAAAATTACATATTACCAAAATTTTAGGGAATAAACAATTTTTTTTTCCATTGTTAATACTTTATGATTTACAGCCGCCAGAAATGTGAAAATTTGTTCCTCACTGCAGATTATTGTAATTATTCCTGTACCCCTTGCTCCTCTACGTGGTAATTAGTTATTTTAAATATTGTAGATTACAAAATTTCCTGAAACTAATTATCTTCTGGGGTCAGCTGTTTAAAAATTACAGCAGCTAGTTTCAAAAATGTTCTCAAATTTCAGAAACATGTCAGCCTCCGTTATTCTGACTTCATTAATGATAACTAATAATTTTTCAATCAATAAAATTGACTTAAAGTAATGTTATTTGTTTAAAGCGAATTTTTTGAAAAATTTTACCTTGTTTTAATCTCTCATTTCGGGTATAATTTTTAGAAAATAGACATCATATTCACGTTCATCAGATATAATTTAATCAAAAAATTATACTCCAACTTATGTTTTGCACTAATATAACTGATTGCAGTTTTAAAATTTTCCATCTCAATAAATGTCCTTCATCGAAAATGAATCTGCTTGGAGTAAGAAACAACCGTGCCGGATGACATCCCTTGAAGTTGAGACGCCGCACAAAAAGTCGTACCGCAATCACAAATTTTTAGTGGAAGTAAGGAGTCGGCATTTTTCCTAAAAATTGCAAAATTGTGCTGAAGTTATGAAACCTCCCCCCCCCCCCCCTCCTTCAGTTTTCGAGAGTGCTGAACACGAATAATAGGGTGAAAGAAGTTTTTAGTCACGCCCGAAAAGGGGGAGTAAACGTCTTAAAAAAAAAAGTAATTCTACACTCTCTGACAGGGTAGATTTCACCCCCGAGGGCGGTTGCGGTCTACTACCTGACATCACCTCCCGTCATCTGTTATATCCTCATGAAAAAATAAAGAATCCCTGCAAAAGTAGTCGATGCCAAGCTATTATATGAGAAGTAAGCAAGAAGAGGTGGTTTTTGTCAGTTTCAGGGGGTGCGCATGACTAAAAACTTTTTTCACCCTGTTATTCGTGTTCAGCATCACCTTCGAAAATGGGGAGGGGAATAGATTTTATAACTTTAGCACAATTTTGCATACTTTCCGACTTACTTCCATTATTTATGCAAATATGCAAACATTGCAATTATTACAACCAAATCAGAATAGCAATTTTCGATTTTTAACTTTTCACATCGGATTCGGTATCAGCTATTCATAAAATACTAAACTACAAATTTTAATTCAATTACGATGAAATTTGAATTTTTTATCGCAATATTACATTTCTTATTACGGGCGCATCCGGCATATTCTCGAAATTTCAACTAAAAAAAAATTTATTTTCCTTATTTTGCTCGCCTTGCACTACACGTAGCTCGATCAAATTATTATGGGACCACCGTCGAGAGATACCCTACAGCTTGAGAAGATTTTATAGAAATCGTTTAAGCGAATCTATAAGTGATGATTGAACGAACCTAAAAAAAAAAAAACATATATTACGGGTCGAAATGAGACTCTCATTTTGTAAATTTTTGAAGTCGGTTAAAAATAACCACCATATTCGTGTTCATTTTGGACCAATATAACTGATTGCAGTTTAAAGTTTATCTTCTAAAAAAATTACCGCCATCTTGGTTCCTAAGGGAAACCAACCATGCCAAATGGCACCCCGTGGAACTTAAAGAAAAGAAATATTCCACCACTTACTAAAACTTCTGTTATAATTTTTCTACATTTACAACTTGTCGAGTTACAGTGTGAACACATACGAGTAAAATGATAACTTTTTTAATACAATTTTAGACATGTCCCCCCAAAAAAAAAAAAAATTGGTTACACTTTCAAAATGGCGTCCGTTAAAAAAAATTGCAAATATTTTTTTTGTCATTTAACACAAAAACTAAAAAAGATGGGGAAAAACTTTCTGCACAAAAAACAAAGTGCATAAAATTTTCTACAATTTTGTGCTATACAATATTTGGATAGGAGTTACCATTTTCCAGATAAATGATTCAGCTCTTAAAATAAAATATAAAATTCAATATAAAACGTAAGTAGCACCTCATTCGCTTTCAGATTCACTATCGCTGTGTCCCGATACAACGAATATTTCTTTCAAGTCTTCTTCCTCTATTGCTTCATTTATGATATCGTTATCATTCTCACTTTCGTCTATTATGATTCGATTTGGAATCATCTTCTAAATAATTTCAGGAAGCGATTGAGGCAGTGTTTTATCTGTTGAACACCAAAGAGGTTCTCAATTTTCTTGCCATCCATAATCATTCCAATATTGTGAATAACTTCGTTGGATAATCGCCAAATACGCGTTTGGTAAACACCCCTTTTAATATGCTCGATAAAGCAAGCTCTTGATAGTGGAATCGAACAAAAATCAACTTTAGTGTCAATTGATAAAGACAAATCTTTGTCCCCACATTTCTGTCTAATGGCAATTAGTAAATGAATGAAGGCCGAGTAATGCCGAACATGCTAATGCGGATATGTTAATAAGCCTTTTTTTATTGCCAAATCCGGTATCAAAGAGTATTTTACATTTAATTTTATTGGAGTGAGCCAGCAGAATCCAAAAGTGTCACTATCAACAGTTTTAACCCTAATCTGTTCATAACCCATTGTTACCGTTTGCATAATACCTAAATAATATTCTCTAAATTATAATATTATTATCATTATTAATTTTTTTCAGTTTATTTTATTTTTTGTTATGTTAGTAATATAAAGTTATATATACGCCTTACAATAATTGTCACAGTTATTTCCTGTAAGTGATTTACCGATATATGAATTTCCATGTTTTTTTAAGTTTAGACTAATTTATCTGGAAAGTGGCAACTCCTATCAAAATATTGTATAGAAACAAACTTGTAAGAAATTTTATGCACGTTGTTTTTTGTGAAAAAAGTTTTTGTCCATCTTTTTTAGTTTTTGTTAAATGACGAAAACAACATTGGCAAGAGTTTTTTTAACATATGGCCGCCATTTTGAAAGTACAGCCAGTTTTTTTAGGACATGTCTTAAATTGTTCCTTAGGCTTTAATCTTTATGAAAAACATTGTGCCCAAGGATGGGGGGGGGGGCACCTTCAGCTAGGGAAGGCTCCCGACTATATGATCCTTAATATATTTAGGGTACATAGACATTATACGTAATATAATAATGAGCTGTTATTAGTAATCTGATGTTGAGAATTAGGTGCAAACAAATATTGTTTGTGAATATCCTAGCTCTAAAGAAAACAAAGTGCTTCGAAAATAGTTTAAAATGAAGAAAATTTATTTATTTTTAAAATATATCCACATTCATAATTAACGTTACACGATTTCAAAACTATGCTAAACTGTTAAGGCTGCTGCAAAACAAGAACATATGAGGTTGTGTTAGTGGTCCAGTCCTTAAAAGTATCTTAAAAATTATTTATAAAATTACGTTTTTATAATCACAAGATGGTCGCTACATTTTTTACAATTATTCATAATAAATGTGACTTATGAACGTTTCCAAACCTAAAAGTATTAATAACTACAATAAAACTATTTTGAACTTTTAAAACAACAAATATATGTAAAGTTTTTTTAGAGTTTTAAAATAATAACAAAAATTACAAAGAAACTTAAATACAACTGGATTTTGTAAAGTTATAGCACATATGTATAAGAGTTCACAAATCTGAATTTGTAATTATAGCATAGTTGTAAAGCGGTTAATAAAACAGCGTACAACTCGAATATTATCGATAATTTTATTTTTCTGTAATAATCTGTGAGGAGTGTGGGGTTTAGAAACATGTTTCTTGTAGTTCTCAATGCATTTTTACCATTAAAAATTCATCAACACAACATAAGACAAACGCGTCATAAACGTTTTTATAGATTACATTTTACACGTAGGATATTAATTTCAATACATCTATTTAAAAACTCCGCAAAATAACCTTTTCAGACGTGAGAAAAAACATTAGTTATAAGACTACAAATAAAACTACAAAAGAATGAATTTATTATGACATCCATAAACGTTTAGGAGTCTGAAATTTACATTTATTCAACAAACATTCTCTACAACCTCACATACAATTCAGTACAACTTCAAATCGAACTAAATAACTTTCATAAAAGACTTGCTATGATCTTTAATAAAATTCCAAGCGAGAACTATAAAACAACTCACCTATACAACGTTATATTAACGTTAATGAAACTCAAAATTAAATCATCCCAAAAACTTTATTATACGACGTTTAAAAACTGTTTACAAAATTTTTAATAGTTGTATAATCGTGTTTAACTTTTAAGCTCTATAATTTGAAATAATATAAGTTGTATAAACGTTTATCATAGTTATAAAAACTTTCCTAAGACTATACTGCTTGGGATATTATCATTTTACGATAACTCAATTACCACGAGACACTAAATACTGTTTCAATTTGTCATTTGCGATAACAATATTCTTCTTCTTATGCAGAACTTTCTACCAGACGTTTTGTAATCCATGCCTTTTTCTTGTTGGCTTCCATCCACTGTAAAGCACGTCAGACGGCATTACGCCTTTTGTTGCGGTTGCGGTGTGCCCTCACTAAAGCTCTTTCACATCAGCTCCTTAACGACATCAAGTTCCGGAGAAGAGCGTCCCCCTCATCTCTTGTCAGCTGGTTTTTCCTCTGCTATCAAACGTTCTATATTATTCTCTCTCCGATTGATGTGGTCAAAAAATGGCAGGAGAATATGATGCAGGACAGTTGATTTTGACGTGTATTTCTAGGAGAATCGACCTATTAATGTGATCGGTTGTGTAGGTGATTCGTAGCAAACGTCTCCAGACCTACATCTCGAAAGTATCAATACGCCATCTGTCTACTTCTTTTACTGTCCATGGCTTAACAATAATCACAATAATAATATTAATAATCAAAATTTGTTGAAGAGGATTTTTTAAAGCATATTTGGCTAAAACACCTTCTTAGAAATTGTCAAGTGGGGTTTTCATAGTTATTGGCTGTATTCAAACGAATTTAATTTGAAACAGACCTGAAATGATCAATGAGGCATTGTTGATATACTGCGTCGAAACTGAGTTTTCGCAGCGCTTCAGCGGATGTATGCGTAGTCCTTTAGGAAACGTGTTTTATAACAGAAGACATGCCAATAGTCTCCGAATCACCGCAGGACACGACTGGACTGAAAACAAATTTCAATAAAAGCCTGATAATGGAGCGGGACCCGTCAACAAAAGAGAGTTGGACCAGTGGAGAGGAACACAAAATAGATGAATACTTCCGTGGAACAACGAACAAATTGAAGTACCTAGGAACAGACCTGACGAACCAACTGGAACTGAGAGAAATAAACTACCATGGGACCTTATCAAATGTATGTACATTTGGCCAACGATGACATATGGTGTCAAAAAACGCGGAAACAACAAAAGCCAACAGAAGAAGTTTTCGAGAAGTGCAGAAAGGGACATCGTCCAACTAGTCGCAAAAACAACAAGACGAAAACAGCGAAATAAAACATTAACACTATTAGAAGAAATGACAATTAACAATTAACAATTAACACCACAAAGAAATTGCAACCATCTATACGCTACCACAATCGGAAACCGAGGAATCAGAAAAAGAAGATTCGAAGAAGCAGGAACACAAAAAGAGGAGCATAAACACTCCATATTACGATACAACGCGGTAACATTCTGCAAGAAGACTCAGAAGAGGCAGGAATCCAGAGCCAAAAACACAAAAATGGGAGCTTAAACGCTCCCTCACGACACAATGCGGTAACGCAACTCACGAATACCTATACCTCCCATCTAAGCTAGGCATATTAAGAAAAAAATGGGGGTTCAGAGGAAAGTTGTGCTATAGTTTTGATGTTTCTTGGGTCACTAAACATGAATTTGAAGTTTGCAGGCAAAAATTTGGCCCAGAACTTTCTTTTTTGGCACTTTTTGCCCAAATTTTGGCACTTTTTTCAGTTTTTGGCTTAAATCTCAGAAAGGAAGCGTTTTTTCGACAAGACTATACAAAATTAAAGTAGACAAAATTTCCTACATTTTTCATATTTAACATTTTTTTGGAAGACTAACCGTTCCGCCGTTAGAGCGCGCCAAAAAAGGGCATATTCCCGTATCTAGTGAAATTCACCGTTTCGCGGAAATCGCCCTTGCTATGATACTTAACTGTTGATAGTAACTGATTTATAATGAACTCGTGTTTTGTATGGGTTTTCATGATTGCTGAATATAATGTTCTAAATTTCCAAAATTTGCGTGAGACTCCTGGTCAGCGGATCAAGTCATAAAAATGTTGGAAGGAACACTCGAATGGTTTTTTACAAGCTTTTATTTAACTTGCTATGTATGTATGTATGTTAGTTTGTTTAGGGCAAATCTTGTAACTGAATTTTAAAACAGTTATCCTTAACCGATTAAACTGAAATTTTGCATACACGTTTAGTTTGGATGACAATGCATGGAAGTGACGTCATTCTAAATCCAATATGGCGGACTCCCAAAGATGGCGGAATAGTTATTTTTTTATGCACCTCCATGATATCGGTATGAATTAAAAGGGTTTGCTGAGAAGAATATGAAAAATAAAATGACGTCACACTAAATTCAATATGGCGAATGCCCCAAGATGGCGGACAAAGTTTTCTTATCTACTATCATGATATGGGGATATGAGTGTCAAATGAAAGGGTTTGCTGAGAAGAATACGAAAAAAAAACTAAAAATTAAAAAATAAATTAATAGTAAAAAACATTTTTAAAAACAAGCTTTTATTTAAATACTCTAAGAAGAAGAAAATAAACTTTAAATTAAATCAAACCCATCAATTTATTACATTATATAATTTTACGAGATTTACCTGTGTAAATAAACAAGAGTACAATATGTAACTTGATCTTGACACAAGTAATTCTAAGAAATTGAAATTTGTGAAAACTCTCACCAAAAACCCCCCTTGCCGATGTTGTAAGTGTGTTTAAAAATCCTGAGGTAACTCCAGAAAGCATTGCAGTAGCAGGGGAGAGATTCCTGGTCAACGTGTACGGCTACACAGGAAGGACTGAACCGTCGATAAACCATCTGAGGTACATTAATTAAAAGAAGGCAGCCTCCAAGACCTCATCAAAAATAGCTGCACTACCACCATCAGCTGCTGCAGCCACATAGCACAGTTTTAGGGTGTATCACCAGGTGCAGCAATGGCTGGGGGTTGAGAAAAATGCCGAAGATTGGGATTGGAAACAAGCAACAAATTGCCTGGAACCGACCACCTCTCTAAAAGCCCCTGCTCCTTCCGAACTGCTGCGTCTGGTGTCATGCAGATGCGTCAAGACTTGCGCAAAAAAATGTAGCTGCAAAAAAGCAGGCCTCGATTGCACCAATCTGTGCATCAACTGTGAGGGGTCCTGAAAGGCCCTGAAACAACGTGACAATCGAGACAGATCTCACAAATACCCTTGAGGACGGACCATCGGACGTTGAAGTACAGGGCGAACTGGACTTCACCTTCTCCCCGGTTGTTGAAACCATCGAAGAAAGTGTGGACAAGGAGGACGAAGGTATGTAACATTTCCTTCCCCAAAAACGACAATCACACACTTGGAGCATAAATGTGTCTGAAGTAGTTAATATGAATGTACAAGCTGACTCATATCTTCTGTTTATTACAGACCCCCCACCACCGGAGAAAATAAGGAGAATACAGTATCTTCAACAGTAAACATGTGCAGATTACTACTCACCTCGTCTATCAATAAATAAATAAATCAATAAACCAATGAATCGATAAATCGATAAGTCGATAAATCGATAAATCGATAAATCGATAAATCGATAAATCGATAAATCGATAAATCGATAAATCGATAAATCGATAAATCAATAAATCCATAAAATATCTCCTGTTTATTCCATATGATTAAGGCAGTCCAATTTATGACGGCAGCGACATTCATCATTCGCAACATTTATCATTATGATGATATGAGTATATATTATACTACACTGTACATAGCTACTTTAGTATTAACTGCATTTCATTCGTTTGTCTCCATTTTTTCAATTACTTTCCCTATATACCTTATTCATGTAAGGTATACTGGGTCCGGGAATGTTTTTTTTTTTTTGGCGCGCTCTACCAGTGGAATGCTTAGTCTTACAAAAAAAGTGATATATAAAAAATGCAGGAAACTTTGTCTACTTTAATTTTGTACGGAATGGGCTTGTCGAAAAAACGCTTCCTTCCTGAGATACAGGCCAAAAACTGAGAAAAGTGCCAAAATTTGGGCAAAAAATGTCAAAAAAACGAAGTTCCGGGCCAGATTTTTGCCTGCAAACTTCAAATTCGTGTTCAGCGACCCAAAAACATAGAAGGTGAGAAAATAAGAACTATAGCAAAACTTTCCTCTGAGAATCCTAATATGCCTAGCCTAATCCCATATTCCTTTACTATGCGCCATGTGCCTCTTACTGCTGGCAACAAGCATGACCTTAGTCCAACCCAGCGTGGACGTAGCAGGTCCAGCTATATAACCCCGGGAGTAGCAGCAATGTCTACCGTACGCTAGTAAATCAATCAAATCAATATTTGGCTAAAACTTAAGTCTTTAGGAGCCTGCTTTAACTGTGTTGTTAAATGTTTGAGTTTAATAATCTCCAGATGACGCCAATATGGTTCGCGAAATGGGCGTCGAGTGGTAGTAATCGAGTGTAGTTTTCAAACGTTTTGGAGTTTGTGTACTTCGGACACAATTGGTGAGAGACGACAAAGAAATTTAATATTTAATAAACTCAAATTTTCTTAGTATCTTGCGCATCTCCCGTGTGGTTGTAGAACTGTCTGAATACTTCTTGGCGTTCTAGCTAATAAGGTGATCTAGGCAAAATCTCCAATAGACTCGATAGAATCACCATAATGTCATTAAGGCTTTCTAATGGCATTTATCATACTTTTGTATCTGTGGGCTCAGCTAGCTTCGATTTTCGAAAGATATCTAAAATATACCGTTTCCTTAATTTCATATTAACAGGAAGTGTTGCCTATTAAATTAAGCATTTTAACAAATCTGCATAATGTGAAGTTAAAAGCTCCAATACAAATAATACTGTGAAAACTTGTTGAACTAACAGTTATTTTTCATTATGGAATGCTATTTTTGTACAGTACTTTCAAAGTGATGTAACTGTAATTATTAGATATATTTTATGAAATATTTGATTGACATACTGAGAGTGTCCCTATTACACAACATGACTTAAAATTTAATCACGGTACCTCCATTGTGATTAACAACATATATTAATTCGTATCTGAAAAAATTAGCTGTGCCATTAACGCTAATGTGGGCAATTAAAAGAAGGCGAGTAGATGTCAACAGTTTATCTGCAACATATTAGTCCACTCTGAGGCGTTGTCTGGTAATGTCTCAATTTCAGATAACGCCTTACGGATGGCTTGTCTTTGGTCGCGGTCTCCTAATTAGTGAATGAAAATTTGATGATAAATCATTATCACTCCATTAAGTGCTACCACAGCGTCATCCTACATGAACCTCGTTTCATAATATGACCCTGCTGTTTTTTATTAATTTATCGCTGCCCTTCATACCACACTGCACTTGCCTCATAATCCTTTTTTGACATTTAAATTGTGTTTGTGAATAAACAAAGTTGTTGTTTCGAACCATTTATCAAACCGGGTAATTACCAAATATGGGCGATTTTTTAAGTTGTTATTTCAATGTCGGGAACAGTTATTTGATACTACGCAAATCAGTTTATTTTAAGTGTGATATAAAGTATACACAAGTGTAATTGAAAATAAATATACTCTCTTTCTCTGTTTATTTATTGACCCATTTAAGTGAAATTTGACAGGGTTAATCAAGTCAATAAACCATGTAAACGAAATAAATGATTTTGTCATTTTCGGATTAAGGAAAATGAAATGAATTTTAAAAAGGAAAGTTTTAAAATTAATACAGAAAAGAACAGTTTCTAAAAAGAAAATGTCTTTCTACTTCCTATATACAGTGTTTATATGGAGTGTATTGTGATCGTGCAAATATTCGATTTTGAGTTTTTGGTGGATTTATAGGTTTTAAATCCACTGAATTTAAAAAAGTGGTTTTTATAAAATATCTCTCCGCATTGTTCGTCTGTGTTCGTCTGTGGTCGGTCTAAGGAATCGGTATAAGTTGAAAAGTAGCAAAATCGCCTTAGACAATTTTTCGTCTCAAGAGAATTTTGATAGCAAAACAAAGAAAATTTTTGGCTTCTACACAAAAAATTGACTTGTCCAGCGAATTTTTGGACAAAAAGGGCTAAAATTACCATGGGCGGTTTTTACCATAAAGGCAAAATATTTCCATCTGGTGGTTTGACGACGAGACAGGAGCACCGGAGGGCTATTAGAAAAATATGGCTTCATTCCGGAAAGCGAACTTCGAATTTTAGCGAAATAATGGAAAATGCCGAGGAGCCCATAAAACTTATACAGATAACTCCATATGGTCGCTTGGAATGGAAGCCGAAGTAAGCTATCCTTATTAGGTCATATGCCATCAGTACGTTCTAGTGAGAGAACGGGAAATCACCATATAACTTACATAAGAAAAGTTAGCCACGAGCGAACCAAAATTTTTGGTAGAATATTTTTATCACCAGTCCAAGTCAAATTTCACTAGCTCTCTTCAAGAAAGTTGTTAATATTTTTGTGCCAAGTCGATTGCTACTACATACCTCTATTGTATGGTGTTGAGATACACGTCCTTTAAAGGAGGCATCCACTCTTGCAATGTTTGGTAGGCAGATTCTTACATATTAGTAGATGGATTCTTACACACACTTGCTGTACACTTTGACTTACTCAATAAATGGCATTATTGGAACAAATAACTAAGTTTAATCTCTCGGGGGCTTTTATCTGTTAGGTCGACAATTGAGTATTGCCCATAAGTCTATTATTCAGGACATCGATCAGATCACAGAAGCTGAAGGTAGGAACTCTATAAAAGTAATTAGGAAATTGAGAAGTGATAGATCCATAAGCAGTGATTAGGGATAAGATAAATGTGTCGTAAGAAGGCGGAGATTTTGGAGGGAGCATTAAATGATCCATGGTAGGTAGGAACTTATACTTTTCTCGTCTATTACAACATTCTTGTTCCAGATTCTCTTAGAAATTAACCGAACCCCATTGAGAGTAGAAATTAATCATCCTAACTCAAACGAGGGAGCGCGACTGGCACCCTTAATAAATAAATAGCGTCACGTTCTTCAGACGAACTGAGGTGAGTCGCACAGTGCTACAGTCGCAGCTTGTACCCAAATCAATGATTCGAAATTTTGCCTGCGTGTTCAAGACGATTAAAACTTGAAAGTTGGTCCTAGCTCGAATGGAGGAGATAGTGAACTGCTTAAAGACACATGGCGTGATGTCGTCAGTCGTGTTACATAGCAAATGGTGATCAACTTAAATAGGGTCATTGAAACATCTGTAAGATATCGTGAAACCGGAAAAACAGTTACAACTCTTATTAAATTTAATACCTGAATATTCGCTTAATGCCAATATAAGTCGACATGACTAGTTGTTCTTAGAACATGCAGGAAGTGAGGCTGTGGAGGTAGAGTTAATAACAATTTTTTTTTCTAAAATGGCTCTAATGATCTTGATGAAATTTAACACATAGATATACCCTCAATATCAGATGGAATGACCAGTTCCTTCTAAATAATGTCGGTTGATAGTTTGTGAAGGCAGGAGTTAAAACAATGATTATTTTCTACACTGTCGTGTATCAATGCATATAACTACAGCAAATGTTACCGAAGTCGCCCGCCTTCGATTTTATACCTGTTCTATGTTATACAAACGATAGAATTTATGTTATAAAATGGCTTAATAAAACTTGGAATATGTTAACTAACATTTTTGAAGCGCGTTGTGGGTTAATCAGCAATGTTCTTATTATTACCTAGCGCAGCAACTCTGAGCGCCACTGATAGATGGCGCAGTGCTGCTGGTTATTATCTACATTCATTTTATTGTTATTTAGGATTCACACGCATTTACATAAGGTGGTTCTTTGTTCAATATAGTTTTTATGTAATATGGTTTAATGTGATAGATTCTACAATTTGTTTTTTTAAGGCGTTTGTTAGTAAAATATTTTTTACCTAATATTATTGTTAATTATGTTAGCATGCTCAGAAGTAGAATATCAATATTCAATATTACCGGCACGGTAGCTCAGTTGGTTAGGGCGTATTGAGTGGCGAATATGCTGATCGACTGTCTATCGCGTTCTAGCAATACCGTTGGGTATGGATGTATGTCTGGGTTTTTCCAAATGTGTAACCCCCTTCCGGATAACCTTGGCTTTGGATTGGGGGTTGTCTACTATATGTGGCGTGTTTGTTTCATGTTGAATATAAATAAAATACTAGGTAATTTCTTATCAGTATGAAAATTCTGCTTGCGTAATACCTAAATCATTTATAGGTACTTACATACCAGGCAATAAAATGAAAAAAGACATTGTCTAGAAAAATATAGGGTTATAAACTGTATGACTGTAGTAGGTAATATTAAACATTAATCTGATCACTGAATTGAAATTTGTGTCCATTTTTTTTCATATATAATCTAATCAATGCAATTCGTATGGCTCCCTGAAGATTTCCAAAATGAACAAAAAATCTTGGTTAATGATTTGTTGTTTCGTTTTTGATTATTCAGTTTCTAAATTGAGCATGAAAGTTGTTTTAGTGTCACATGACACTAACATGTTTAAAACTCTCCACATCCCATTTTTATAGTCATAATTTTCTATGATCATTACCATAATTGATCGCTAATCGAAATAATAAATAATTTTTACATTGACAATGAAGTGGTATAGAGTTATTTATTATCCTCCTCCTTTATTTCTGTTATTATTGAAGATAAAAAAAGTTTAGTATAAAAGTTGAGGTTGTATGTATATATTTTTTAAATGCAATTAAAGAAAAAACAATTGCTAGCATAGATCACGTGATATAACAATGAAGGTTGTTTTTTAAATGGAAAACTCTGTATGTCTTTACATATTCTTTTAGATCTTTTTTCCCTGATTTCAAATATATATAAAAAAAATAATAATATAATTAAAAAATCCGGTAGACCAATTCTATGGCCATCAAACAGCCCTGATTTAACACCTTTGGATTAATACCATAAAATAGTTATAAAATATTGTTTATCTCAGGATTTTATTTTTATTCTTATAATATCTCAAACCTTTCTGCTTCTGTGTAATATATTTTGATTAAATTAATAATACGAAATGCCAAACAGTAATAATGTTGTCATAGACTCATCAGTCACAGCCTACTGCTTAAGAGTAACTACTGCGCTTTCTTCAATGACCATAAAATACCTATATACAAAAAATATTACAGCTAGACCTATCAACCTTGATATATTTGAAATCAGGGATGAAAGATCTAAAGCAAGTAGAAAAGTACAGGGTTTTCCATTTAAAAAGCAACCTTCATTGTTACATTACGTAACCTATGGAAACAATTGCTTTTTAATTGCATTTAAAAATATATAAATATCCAACCCTATAACTGTTATACGAAACTTTTTTTTTATTCCCAATAATAACAGAAATAAAGGAGGTCAATATATAACGAATAACCCTGTACATTATTAACCTGATGCGTACGAGTCATTATTCATTATGTACCCTTGCAATAAATACACACTGTTTCGCACGCAATAATGCAAAAGTATAAGGTAAAGCCAAGAAGCGAACGAAGAACAATGTAACAGATCTCCTGCTAGTTAGAATGTAAAACATATGACGGTGAAGTCATATGTCATTCATTTAATTTATCAGGGCTCCACAACAATTTTGTTATTTGTAGTTTAAAGATATAAAATGTACGTGGAATATAGAGTTGCCATAAAAAGCAGGATGTTGAGAACCTTGAAGCGCGTCAGTGCTATGTGCACTAGATACTTATATATCACAATCTGACAGTTATGTGGTTTTTTCGACTCAAATTGACTGACTGATGTCACTTCTGTTTTCTATGGTTAGCCTTTCTCTTAAAACCGAAAGTTAACATTTTTAATGTGATGGTTATTATTAGTATTTATTATTATTAACATAGTGGAGTCAAAATAAAATTTGAATTCTCTGGCTACAGCAATTTTATTGTTTTGATTTGTTGTAGGTTTAATAAGTGCTCTGAACAATTTTTTCCAAAATCCGTCCATTGCTTCTTATAGAATTTTAACAATTTATTTTTCAATACCAAATTTTCTGCTATTTCTCCTATTATCTCATGTCATAGTAATCGTATCGCAATAATAAAAATACCAAACTGTTCGCTATAAAATTATGATTAAGACTAGGCATATTAGGAAACTTCTTGATCATTTGTAAATTTGTAAAAAAATAAAAACCACCAAAAATTCCCTTTTTTAACAGTTTAAGAAATATGATGTAATAATCCATCAATTTTAACGAAAGTTGGTGCAAGCATGCGCTTTATTGAACTAAACCTCTTTGCCAAATTTTAGACAAAATATATTCATTCAAACAGCTAAAAATTAACAATAATTTAGAAATTTCCATCGCATTTTGTTTAAGTACATCGACTCGTAATGGGACGATTTTTCTTTTAAAATGTAGGTTTTTACATGTACTTTACGGTGTTTAAAAATTTTTTCAATTAAACTAATTTTTTGGAATTTAATTTTAATTATGGATATTGCAGGTATAAACAATTTCGAATAACTACGTGATTTTTTTTGTGAAATTAAAAACGATAAACGAATTATGAAAGTACATGAAACAAGAAACGTGACGGACTGACAGACGGACAGACGGACGGAGAGACGGACGGACAGACGGACGGACAGACGGACGGACAGACGGACGGACAGACGGACATTTTGAAAGTTGTTCAGAATTCGTTCACTAACATAACGATATAAAAAATTTTTCTCTACGAGCGATATTTACTGATTTAGAAATGTGCCGATCAAATACAATATACTCTTCGTTTTTGCGAAGAGTATAATAACCAACGTTTAAAAAAAAGAATGATGTTCTACTTGCATTTGAATCCGTGATACGTTAGTTTTTGGGTTTTAGTCGACTATAAGTAAACATATTGATATTTTTTTTGAAATTTGCGCATATGTTTCCAAAATGACTATATTTCTTTCTCTGCTAGTTGAAAATTATCCACAACTAAAACTTTTTGAACTACATCGCATAAAACACCATTTAGGACATAACGCACGTTCGAAAAAAAAATTATCTCCCCACTCCCTGAATATTGTAACCATGCAACTAACTTAATTAATGGTATACATCACTCCATTTTCATCATAAGGAGTCCTTATTTTAACATTTTTAGTCTTTTTAGTAGTACGAAATAATTTTTATAATTGAGCCACTTTTGCTTCGTTGCTTCAGAGTAATATGAAGAATTGTTGTTTTCGCTAGTGTGATATGAAATGGTATGGATTTCTAAGTGTAGTCCCGCGTGACTCGTAGACCCCTAGAGGAGCTTTTCTGAAGAATCTTTTGCCATTTTCAGATTTTTCGCAGATAAATACGTACTACTGCTTCTCGTTGCTCGAACGGAAGTGACGTTCTCCTTGTGGTCTCTGCTCACTAATACGAAGCATTAGTTGGTTTAAATTATCTTTTTACATATTTATAAACTACCTAGCGTTTTCGTTCTGTTATCAAATGAGAAAAAATTGGCAGTTTCTGAAAAATAACAAGTGATGATTATCTCCAATCACAACAATCTGAAAAAAATAATTCTCGCTCTCTTGAAGAAAAGCACTCGTTATTTACTTCGTGCGTAAGTTATTTTTATGGACACGAAATCGTAATAGATTCTTGAAGAATAATAATATTTAAAAACAGTATATGATTAATGAAAAACACTATTTGAGGTAAGAAAATTTATTTATTTTATTCAAAATGTCATAACGATATTTGGGACATAATTATTTAGGTAGTTACTTCCATACAAGAAATATTGCGTTATTAAAGCCATGATATGATTTGAATTAATTTTACAAATTTTATGAATAATAAATTTTTTGTTTTTCATATTATAAATTAAAATAATCAGAGAATTAACTCAAAATTTTAATATTTTTGGTTTCCGTACTGGGTAATGTAAACAAACATATGGGGAAATACAACAGTATTGGCTACTCCGTATCTTGCGAATGAAAATATACCTATATAGTTATTAACCGACGTTTGCAATTCCCGATCAATTTTTGAAATTCCCGTCTTTTTCCCGTTTTTTTCCCGGTTGGACTAAATCCCCGTCAGAATATATTTTAAGTATAATTAATGTAAATGTTGTCTTCAATTTTCTTCATATTCAGATATCCAGTCTGGTCTCACAAAATAAATATTTTGAAACTAAAACCAACGCGTTTTAATTAATAACGGCTAAGTAAATTATTTTACGTTACAATACATTCAAAATTGAAAATAAACACAAAACACAAACATTTTAAAAAGAAACGGAAAATCAGATACCTATGACAAAAGCCGAAAACATTATAAAATAATACAGATTGTTGAATTTATGATGAATAAAAACTTAACAAATAAAAGAATCAGAATATACGAAAAAGATTAAAAATGTTAAAGAAAAAGATTCGTTATGATGAAAATGGAGTGATGTATACCATTAATTAAGTTAGTTGCCTAGTTACAATATTCAGGGAGTGGAGAGATAATTTTTTTTTCGAACGTGCGTTATGTCCTCAATGGTGCTTTATGCGATGTAATTCAAAAAGTTTTAGTTGTGGATAATTTTTTACTAGCAGAGAAAGAAATATAATCATTTTGGAAAAATATGCGCAAATTTCAAGAAAAAATATCAACATGTTTACTTCTAATCGACTAAAACCCAAAAACTAACGTATAACGAATTCAAATGCAAGTAGAACATCATTCTTTTTTAAACGTTGGTTATTTCATGTACTTTCATAATTCACTTATCGTTTTTGGTTCCACAAAAAAATCACGTAGTTATTCGAAATTGTTTATACGTGCAATATCCAAAATTTCAATTAAATTCCAAAAAATTAGTTTAAATTAAAAAAAAATTCTTTCTAAACAACACCGTAAAGTAAACATGTAAAAACCTACATTTTAAAAGAAAAATTGTTCCACTACCAGTCGATGTACTTAAACAAAATGCGATGGAAATTTCTAAATTATTGTTGATTTTTAGCTGTTTGAATAAATATATTGCTCTAAAATTTGGCAAGGAGGTTTAGTTCAACTAACTTTCGTTAAAATGGATGGATTATTGCATCATATTTCTTAAACTGTTAAAAAAAGGAAATTTTTTTGTGGTTTTGTTTTTTTTTTACAAATTTACAAATTATCAAGAAGTTTCTTAATATGCCTCTAGTCTTATTCATAATTTTATAGCGAACAGTTTGGTATTTTTATTATTGCGATACGATTACTATGACATGAGATAATAGGAAAAATAGCAGAAAATTTATGTGTTGAAAAATAAATTGTTAAAATTCCACAAGGAGCAATGGACGGATTTTGGAAAAATTGCTCAGAGCACTTATTATTAAACCTACAACAATTCAAAACAATAAAATTGCTCTAGCTAGAGAATTCCTTATTAACCTATTTTGATCCTTAATTTGCTTTCACTAACAGTATTTTTTGTTTATTTCAATGTTTTTCTACAAATATTCACGCATAATTTAATACATTAGAAAAGGCGATTTAGCCACTTATTTTCACAAAAATTACTGTACAACAAATAACATAATACTTTTGCTGCATTCCTAGCACAAGGAAGAGCGTATAGTGCCCAGGGTATTTCTGGAGATAAAGGAATTTGCCGAAGGGATCTCTGGGGAGCGGCCGTTGGGCTGGGATTTAGACGAACAGAAGTCAGATCATTTGGACTTGTACGGTGCCTCACTAAACATGATGGATGTCGAGGGGTTACATTCAATCAAATCTCCCGAAATAATCTGGCCCTGATTTGATGGCGGACGGATAGTCTCCCGCCGCGGGAATGAGCAGAAATGAACAGAGGAATCTCAATCTTGCCTCTGATATCGCTACGGCCTAATAGTCTCTCAGATTAGGTAATTGGTAACGTTATATTCTGGAATTGCTGGCTCAGACCAAAATGACTATATTTCTTATGTTATTCATAAATATAAAGGAGAATCGAGTAAATTGGAATAGCATTTATATTTCTCATTCTTTAATAATAATAATAATAATACTATAATAATTTTCCAACCACAAACAAATGTTGTTTTACAAACAGAAATTAACTATTTTTTTATATACAAGTGTAAATTTATATAACAAATAAATGGAAAAGGGGGCATAAATTCAATTCGGCTAATAAATAGCCATCTGTTCTTTCATTTAGTCCAAGTTAACGGATACAATGTGAAACAATACCAAATATTTTCCTATGTTATCAAAATAAAGAATTTAAACATACTAAATATTTACCTGAGAATGGGGAATTTCGGATTTTTTTTTTATTCAAAAATGAGGAGTTCTTTAGATTAAAAGAAGAGATCCGTATTTTTTTTTAAAGCAATATAAACGTGAAAGAAAATGTTAAATTTTAGTTATATATTGTCCCCTAAAAATTTATGACGTATGTAAAGGTAATTAGGCTTACTATAAAAAAGGATACCTACCCTGGCCAAGGCGTTGAGAAGAAGAAGATTACCTAAAATTCTTAATTGTCATCTGAATTTTAAAACCAATTTCCGTTCCTTTTTGCATAATTAAGAAGTTCAAAAACAACAAGAATTTACAATTAATTCACTAACAGGTTATTTATAAGCTTTTTGACAAGTATCAGTCTATGGTAGAAAATAACATGAAAGTAGATACAATTACGCAGTATTTGCAACCGTCACCGGTAAATCAAAGAAATTTTCTGCTACGTTTGTCTACGTCACAAAACGTTTTGAAACCAAAACTTATGGGGCTTCAAAAAATACAACGAACTGAAAATAATTGTTTAAAATATTACTGGTAAGTTCTGAATATATTATATCTTCATATTAATACTTGTTTTTAAATATTTGGACTGAACTGAAATTCCCCATTATATAATGAAATGTTACTTTCAGTAAATTTCCTTAAGATTGCCAATTGAACAGGATATTTCTAAAGGTCTTTTTGAAACTTGATATTGATATCGTTTTTAGCTTTTCTGGAATTATGATATTATTATATTTTGCAATATTGTAAGCAAATGCTCGTTTGTGAAATGGTGACTTATGGGAGGGGATTGTTAGTAAACTTTTTGAACGAATATTAATACTATGTGGTGTTCGCGTATAGCAATTTTTTTTAAATAAATAATAGTTTTATGATTTTGTGATATAAAACAGATGTGTCTACTAGACATGTTGAGCCACCTAGCAGCTTGAGTGTGTGATATTGGTTGCCTTCTACGTATACCAAAAATACTTCTAAGATACGAATTTTACACTTTCTGTATACGAGATTTAACAGATTCCGATATAGAAGAGTCATACAAAGAGTCACAATAATTAAAACACGATAGTGCTAAGAAGTCACACAGCAATATTTTCAGGTCTCTAGAGACAATATCTATTTGCATAGAAAATTTTTAAATTACAGTAGGCTTTTTGGATACATCGTGTAATATGTCCTTCGAAACGAAAATCTCTGTCTAAAAAATATCTAAATTCTTACATAAATTGCTTTGCAATAGAACCTTTAATAATAAAAAACTAACTTTTTAACATTGTCCTAAAATTTGGCTTGATAATAAAAATACGAATATTGTAGTAATAATGAATTGTTTATTTAAAAAAAATCGCGAACAATATGTAATACTATATTTTATCAAATACATGAAACATTTCAAAAAATATTTCTAAAAAGTATAGAATAAAAATTCAATCACTTTCGTTACAAATGTCTTTCTACGTATTAGTGGAGGGTAAAAAGGAACTGCTCCTTATTACCTGATATCTATTTGAAATCAATGAAAAATACCATCGTCATCATCATTAATATCTGAAAAGTTTAATAATTTCAAAAAGTCCTGAGGGGGGCTGGAATCTTCGTCATGACGCTGCCTCTACAAGTAGTTTCCACAAACGCCATAAACACTTAAATACTAGTCGACGCGCGTTTCCCTAACCATGTTGATATCATCTGATTTTTTCAACTGATTTCAATCTTCTTCAGATAATATTTAGTACAGTACCTAGAGGTTTAACTTCGGAATAACGTCATATGACACGGATTTAGTTCATTTTTGGCAACTTAAAAGTAAATGTATCAAAGGAAAGTTTCTATATTATGCGGCGGCTTGCTAATTTATAGTGGGTGGAGGGTAGCAACTAAGAAAAAATTAAAAATATTGGAGCTAAAAGAAAATACAATTTTAAGAAGAAAAGGTGTTATGCAACTTTTCGTAAAAATTGATAGTGTTTAACTTATAACGACTTGAAAATTGGGATTTTTAGTTTAAAAAAAAGATACCTATTTCAAAACAATATTCGTCTAATAACTCGAAAAGTATTACATTGAGCGAAAATATGCTAGAGTCAAACTAGCATTATACTCTTCGCTTTTTATATAATTGTTATACATTCTATAGGAGACTGTTCTCGGTTTTCTTGTAAATAATGCTAATGTTTTTGGACATTCTAAATTTTGTGATAGCAAATTTGTTGTGAAAAAAAATATGAAAAAAAAGCCACCACCCATTCGAACACACGACCTTTGGATTGCCAGGCAAAACTTTAGCCACTGGACCATCACACATTAATACAAAAATTATCTGTAGTGTAGAGAATTATATATATTTCAACGGGTTCTTCCTCTAGCTAACGCCAATTTACTTTCCAAGTTTCAGTACAATCGGACTTTTCTTTCTTAAGTTATCATGCTTAAAAGAAACGTGAAGGACGGACAGACGGACATTTTGAAAGTTGTTCAGAATTCGTTCACTAACATAATGACATGACATTTTTTTCTCTACGAGCGATATTTACTGTTTTAGAAATGTGCCGATCAAATGCAATATACTCTTCGTTTTTACGAAGAGTATAATAAGAAAGCCACTAAACTGAGGGTGAATTTCTTTTTCTAATTTCTGTAGAGTTAATGGTTTTGTAGATCTAGAAGTATAAAGATGGCGTGCGAACGTTTATAAGGCAAAGTATTTAGTTTAAATGTTAGATATTTCAGAAATTATGGCACTTACGTCAAAAGCGGTAACAACCCAAATGAAAGACTATTAATTAAGCTTTCAAATGACAGAAATAATGTACCCTTTCAATTTTTTTTTAATAAAGACTTCTCCATTTTGTTAATGTAAGTAGCCCGCAATTAAAAAAATATATTCCCATATACTGTTTTTCGTTAATATATGACCTAGACGCTCAAATTTTTTCGTCCGCTTAGAATGCTTACTTTAGAAAAGAAGTGCATTTTAAATTGTAAAGGAATTTTAGAAAAAACGTAACATTTTTGTTTCTCTGCAAATATCTCAATAAATATTAGTTTTAGAAAAAATATATTGGGCATCAAAATTGAAGCCTATAAACTGAAAATGAATTTGTTTTTATATATACTTGTGTAGGGTTGATAATTTCGGATATATTTAATTTTATAGATGGCATCCGACCGTTTTTTGGGTGAAGTATTTAGTTTAAAATTGAATATCTTAGAAACTGATACTTCCGTAAAAAATTCTGACGAACAAAATTAAAGATAATTAATCAGTCTTTAAAATGTTTTTTTGTTTGTTTATACATCACAAAAAATAAAGAAGTTATGGCCGATTCAATGTGCGTTTTCACATTTTATTAAAATAATGTCGCTATTTTGTTATTGAAATTTCTCAGTAATTAATTTTTCTTTTTCATTTTGAATTTTTAAATTTTGACTTCAGATTCGGAATCAACGAGTCCAAAAACATGACAATTCTACATTTCAAATATAACTTAGTATCACTATTTCAAATATTCAATATTCAAATTTAGGGGTGGTTTTCACCCCTTGAGGGTAAGAGCGGACCATATAGAAACTGAAGACGATACCTTTTACTACAATAACCCAAATACGACCAGGGTCCTTTTAAAAGGATCATTACAGAAATCCATAAATCGACGTGTTTGGTTTCCTAAACATAGATGTCGCTATATGCACAACTTAATAGAATGTGTATCCACATGTTCTTTGAAGAGAACCAACTGTAGAGTGTTACATTTAAAACTCGATTATGGATAATTGGAGGTAAGCATTTTTACATATTCTATATATTATTGTTTTCGTACTGCATAAACTTATTGAAAATAACACCAGTAATAACCTCAAAATGCAGTTTGCCGCGTAAAGTGTTTTGCGCCCGTCTAAATCTGCCATAAACGTTGTCGTCCTTTATAAAGGACTGTGGTATTTTACGCTACGAATGTATTCCTATAATGCAATATTTGTTTTTACCAACATTTCTTTTTTGTTTTCAGTTATTATAAACGATCCTTAACATTGCATGAGATATTAGAAGAGATCGAAAATTTGGACAATATTTCCGACATACCTGATGACATAGTACTATTGCCTCCCGAGAATGCAACTGCTGAAATTACGGATGAAGATTCAGGAAATGGGGATGAAGTCAATGTTCACAACCTGCCTGGTAGTCATCTTAGAGCTGAAGCTGAAATTGTGCGAGCAAATGACACTGATGAAGATTCGGAGTTTGATGAAGAAGATAACCTACCTTTGTCGTCCTTTGTGAGATCTGCTCAAAATGACATTGATGAAGATTCGGAGTTTGATGAAGAAGATAACCTATCTTTGTCGTCTTTTGTAAGATCTGCTCAAAAAAAGTCTGCATCCGCTAACAGGAAGAAAATATATACTTGGAAAAAAATGAACATAAAATCAGATAAATTTCCGGAATTTGCAAAACCGCATGGTCCAAAAAACAATCTGTCACCAGTTGAATATTTCACTCAATTTTTTGATACCGAAATTATAAATATGATAACCAGATATACTAATTTATATGCTTCCCAAAAAGGACGTGTTGCAGATATAACATGCGATGAAATAATGTGCTTCATTGGAGTCTTGTTACTAACTGGTTACAATTCAATGTCCAGAAGAACCATGTATTGGGAAAATTCCTCGGATTCTGGCAATGCACTAGTTTACAATGCAATTTCTAGGAATAGGTTCTCATACATAATGCAAAATTTGCATTGCGCTGACGATTTAAATTTGGACCAAACCGACAAGTTTTCAAAACTTAGGCCTCTCTTTAGTCATCTGAATAAAAAATTTATAGAGTTAGCCCCATCTGGAGAATTCCACAGTGTGGATGAATCTATGGTGCCCTATTTCGGCCGCCATGGTTCCAAACAATTTATTAGGGGAAAACCCATTAGATGGGGGTATAAACTCTGGGTAGGAACAACCAGATTAGGATACATAGAATGGTTTGAGCCCTATCAGGGCTCTTCAACGATTCTTGATCAAAAATATAAAGACCTTGGTTTAGGAGCAAGTGTTGTTCTAGATTTTACCGATACTTTGATTCGAAATTTCATATATTCTTTGACAATTTCTTTAGTTCAATTCCACTTCTCGCAGAACTTAGTAGCAGAGGACTCAAGGCTACAGGAACAATAAGAGAAAAAAGGCTTTCAAACTGTCCAATAAGGCATAGTAAAGCACTGAAAAAAAAACATAGGGGATATTATGAATACGCAGCTATCAAGAAAGAAAATATCCTGATCTGCAAATGGCGTGATAATAATGTGGTGAGCATTGCTTCCAATCACGTCAACATTTTTCCTACTGCAAAGGTAGAAAGGTACTCGCAAAAAGAAAAGAAAAAAATATCCATCAATCAACCAAAGCTTATAAAAATTTATAATGAGAATATGGGTGGAGTTGATCGTGCCGATCAAAATATTAGTTTATATAGAACCACAATAAGGGGCAAGAAGTGGTACTTTCCATTATTTTGCCAATGTTTAGATATGGCGGAGCAAAATAGCTGGCAACTTCATAGGCTTAATGATGGAAAACTAGATCATTTGGCATTTAGAAGAAACATCGTGCAGGGGATACTCGAAACCTATAAGAAAAATACGAAAAGAGGTCCTGTTCGCGTAAGTGCCAATTTACATGCACATTCGAGGTATGACACCATTGATCATTTAGTTGTGTATAACGAGAAACAACGGAAATGTGCCTTGTGCCATAGAAAGTGCAATTTTTCTTGTCATAAATGCGACTTAGGCCTACATCCCAAAGAATGCTTTTACTTGTACCACAAAAAATAAACTTCTGTTGCAATGTTAATATTATTATACAATATTATGAATAAGTTGTCTTGGTATTACAATAAAATCTATTTAAAAATTAATAGCAGCATAAATTACCAGGGTCCTTTAAAAAGGACGGCATTTATCCAAAAAATTATTATAAAAAACAACTTAGACCATTAATAAAGTTTGTTTTAGATGTCTGTCTAACACTAAAAATGGACTTATATTAAACTTTTCTTAAAAAAAAAATTTTGGTAATATCTGGGATAATAACCAATAAAGAAAAATTATCATTACCAAATTATTGTCATTATCATTACGTATGAAATTATTCGGAAATTTTACATATTTTTTACCTCTAGGTACTGTACTAATCAACATGGCTAGCGAGGCGTGCGTCGTGATAGTACTTAACTGTTCTTGGTGTTTGTGGAAACTACTTCAGAGGTTTCTCAAATAGTTTATTTATAATTTTGATTTCCGAGCACTTATTTATAATTTGTAAATATTCGGTCACACTGTAGTGAAATTTTTGACTATTGTTTTGTCCGCATTTTTTATTATTAATTTAGAAAGATAGATATACACTCTGTTATATTTGCTATTTCATTTCGCGCGTCTTGAATTAAATTTTTTTAGTAAAGTATGTATCAGAGGGTTTTTTGTTAGCCGTCTTATCGCCCTGCGCGGCTTTGAAGGAAGTAAAAGGAAGCCATAGATTGTTCGTTCGTCTTTTGCCGCAGAAGGAGTAATCCTCCAAACGCTAAAAATTAGACTTGAGACGTTTGTGCTCAACGCTGGTATTAATTATTTATTTTAACATTCGTTATATTAGTTATATTTCTGTGTTATGAACTTTGGGTGTCATCAAGTATCAACAGTCAAGTGACCATCATCTCAGACTAGGTGGTAGAGAGCTCTCGCCCAAAACCACCCCACAACAGACGGGCAGTTTAAAGGTAAGCGGGACACACTTTAAATCTTTCTGATACATTCGAAACAACAGAACGCGATTACAGTCCAAACCACGAACAGTTCTCAAGATCTGTCTTTTTTGTTGCAAATTCCGCAACAACTATCGATTTAAAAATATTTGAGTAAAATAATTTTATCTCAACATAATAAGGGGAGCTTTTATAGAGAAAAGTTTTATGTTGGATTATTTCTAGCAGATTGCTGCTACGTATTGAATATTCATAGGTACTGGGTGTCCAAAGAGTCTGGAAACGGTCAAATATCTCGAGAAATAAACATTGGATCCAAAAAAGAAAAAACACGTCTTTAATAATTTTAAAAGGGCTATCTAATGATACTAAACGCGACCCCCCACCCCCACCTCCTACCAACTGAGAACGCAACTAAACAGTATTGCCTACGCACCTACCACCAAATGCAGCAGTGGCTCGGCAATGAGCTGCCGCCTCAAGAGTGGAGGTGTAAACATGTAGGAGACACCCTGGTGCCAATTACAACAGAAGATCCACCAGCACCGGAGGTCCGACTGAAAACGATATTTTGCCGCTGCAACAAGGATTGTGGTAGTGGCAAATGTGGATGCCGGAAAGCAATGCTGAACTGTTCTGCGGAGTGCTTTCAATGCCAAGGGAAATGCCACAACGGCGTGTCTGTTTACGACGAGGATGACGATAAAGACGACACACATGGTCTCAAATTGAGTTTTTTGGTTCAAAAATGGCTAGAGAGCGCAAATCTTGTCGGAAATGATTTTTTTTTTTTAAATCAAGGCTTAACGAAACCCCAACAAATCCTCGGAGCCCGAATTTTGAAAAAAAAAATCTCCTTTTTTATTATACTAAGTTAAAGGCCAAAAAACAAAAATGGCTAAAGAGCGCAAATCTTGTCGAAATTATTTTTTTTTTAAATTAAAGCTTACCGAAAGTCCAACAAATCCTCGGAGCCCGAATTTAAAAAAAACGTTTCCCTTCTTTATTATATTAAGTTAAAGGCAAAAAAAATGTTTTGGCTTTTAACTTAATATAATAAAAAACAATTTTTTCAACATTCGGGCTCCGAGGATTTGTTGGAATTTCGGTAAGCTTTAATTTGAAAAATAAAAGAATGTTCATTTCCGACAAGATTTGTGCTCTCTAGTCATTTTTGTTTTTTGGCCTTTAACTTAATATAATAAAAAAGGTTTTTTTTTTCAAAATTCGGGCTCCGAGGATTTGTTGGAATTTCGGTAAGCTTTAATTTAAAGAAAAAGTTAATATCCGACAAGATTTGCGCTCTCTAGCCATTTTTGAATAAAAAAAACTCAATTTGGGACCACTGTATGACGTAGAGCCCCTTCAGCAAGAATCACCCACCACTGAGGATGAGCTAAAAATCTGTTTTTCGAAAATTTTCACTTTTCCGGAGCGTGTACCTCGAAAACTATTGCGAATTCGAAAAAAGTATATAAAATGAAAGTTGTAGGGAATTTCATGAATTTTTCCCTGCGATGCACCGTTTTCGAGATATAAGAGAAAAAAACAAAAGTGTGTCTTTGTACCCCTTCCCCTTCGGCTCACCTCATAGACGTCAGGACTTTTGGTATGTTCACTTCCTAAGCACCCTGAACAACGTTCTAAAGTAATCGCTTAGATCCCTGCTCACGCACTCTACACCTCCTTTATTGACTGAACTATCAATTGTAACAACCTTTTTGAATCTGCCATTTTGATTTTTTTTTTTTGACATCAGATTCGGTGTCAGCTATTCTGAAAATATCATCTACCAATTTTAATGGAATCTTGACGAAATTAAATTTTACTCATTTTTGAGAGTCTGTGGACGTAACCTGATGAAAAAACTACAACTGGAGCACCATCTAGCGATGACCTGTAAATCGTAACAAATTATTATTGTAATTAATCGAAAACTAAGCTTTTCATTTATCACTGGCGCATTCGTCAAAATTGTGAATCGCTTGAGCTAATCCCAGAGTAATATAAAATCAAACGTAACAAACAGACGGACAAGGTGCATTTTTTTGAAAAGGAATATGATTGACTATAATGCTAATGCTATAAACCGAGCACGAGGGGTATATTCTTAACCTGTGAGGAAGCAAAATCATATTTGGGAATTACTTCCTTCCATAGCAGGCGCCAATATTACGATGTTTGTTTCGCCTTCAAAATTATCAATAACTACATCAGTTCTCCCGATTGCTTGGAGTCGATGCGTTTTAATATACCATCATTTAACACTAGAAATATATCCTGTACCTTATTGTAGAACAACTTACGCTATGTTCAGTTCGGTGAATAGAATGAGTTCAACAGTACTGAACTTAACTTATTTAGTAAATCTCTTGATGGCTTTGGAAACCAGTAATTTTTATTATTGTTGTTATTCAGTTTTTAATCTTATTCTTGTATTTCGCTTATTCTCTTCATATTTATTTTAGTTGTTGTTAAGTTTTTAGAATTAGTATCACCATATGCAAATGTATTTATACGTAAACAAATAAATAAATAAGGGTAATTTATATTTTTTAAGAGCAAAAACATCTAAGCAGGTCCGTTATTGACTGCTGGTTATTTAATAGTTTAGGGGATACAAAAAAGGGAGGTGGATGGTGGAAAGCTCCGCTTGGGGTGGAATTCTATTCGATATTGATAGTAAAAAATAATAAAAAAATGTTTTTCAGTTATTATTGTCCAAAAATAACTTATGCCGAAAAGCGGCCTTATGAGCTCTCCTCTCTTCCTTTGCTGAATGTAGCAATAGAATTACTACTTTATTTGAAGAAGTTTTCAGCTATGAGATTATTTAGAGAAAAGGGATTTTATGAGATTTTTCAAATCATTTAAACCACAAATGGTAGGATTATAAAATATTTATTTTATGAATTTTGGATTTCTAAATTATAATCATAATTACTTTTGATTGATATTTTTGTCTTGTATACCCTATCATAATAGTTGGAAAAGAAATAGGTAATATAAAGTACAAAAACTGCTGCCCAAGGAATCACTATTTCCACATCCAGATTTTCTATCCAAGTCTCTCAACGAAAAAAAATTGTATGTGGAAATAATTGCTTATGGAACTTTAATAATATAATATTTGAAATCGTCTACCCCAAAAACCTCGTTAAAATATAAAATAGTCAATATCTTAAACGGTTCCAGAGTAATCGTGAGCACGAAAATAGTTACAGACACACCGACAGACAGATTTTTTTTTGCTCAAACTTAAAATCTCGACGTTTCATGACATTCTAAGTCTATTTGAACTATACAAATTTTCCATTTTTTTTGCGTTACTACACTTCCACTCACTAATGTGGAAGTAAAATTGGGCGATCAATGAACCTCTGCATACGTACAGGGTGGTCGCGCGAACGTTAGAACCCCATTTAACTTCGTTATTTTTGGAGGTATGTAAAAAAGTTCACAAACAGAAGTTATAGAAAATAACATGTATTTTCCAAGAATCATGTCAGAAAGCAATTGAAAGTCGCATTTTGGAGACATGAGCTTTGCTTGGGTTTTTTTAAATGAAACACCCCATATATTTATATACGATCTGAAAGGCCATAAAAAAGTTTTTTAATGATATATGAAACATAGTATTTATTTTTTTTTGTCTTATTTACTATACAGGGTGTTTCAGCTAAAAGTCCAAGGGTCATTATATCGTAAAATAATAAAGCTACTTAAAATTTGTAAATCGCTCATAATTGACACCAAAAAGGTCTTAAATAACTGCAGTTAGAATTGTTCCTTCGCAGTGTGCAGAGATGGCGCTGCGGTGAGAAATTATTTTTCGTTGGCTGGAACCTTGAAACATGATTCATACGATTAATGAATAAATTGTGAATAATTTTGACTATGTAAAAAAGTTTGTAAATGCCAGTCATTTTGGAGCTACATGATTTTTTTCTCCATTTTTTTGTCTCTGTAAATTTTGGAAACTTCTGTAACGTTTCTGTTTATCATTTTAGAACACCAATTATTTAGAACTTTTATCTTATTATATTCCATACTTCTTATATTATTAGGTACATGTTTTGAAAATTTTTATAATTTTCAGAATTTTTCAAATGCAACTAATTTTTAAAATTTGAAATTAGTAAAAATTTTCAAAATATGTAATAATATAAGAAGTATGGAATATAATAAGATAAAAGTTCTAAATAATTGGTGTTCTAAAATGATAAACAGAAAAGTTACAGAAATTTTCAAAATTTACAGAGACAAAAAAATGGAGAAACAAATTCATGTAACTCCAAAACGGCTGGTATTTACAAAATTTTTTTCATAGACAAAATTTTTCACAATTTATTCATCAATCGTATGAATCATATTTCAAGGTTCCAGCCATCGAAAAAAAATTTCTCACCGCAGCGCCATCTCTGTGCACTGCGAAGGAACAATTCTAACTGCAGTTATTTAAGACCTTTTTTGGTGTCAATTATCCGCGATTTACAAATTTTAAGTATCTTTATTATTTTATGAGATAATGACCCAGGGACTTTTAGCTGAAACACCCTGTATATTTACATTAGCCGGTGGAAAACAAAAGTATGTCATTTAAAGTAAACAATACGATAGCTCTGTCAAGATATTTGTTGTTCACTTTGCTTTAAATAAAATGGAAGATTTAAATGATAGATAGAATTTTTCGAACTACCGTGACTTAACGGTAACAAAATATAACATTTAATATGTAGTATAAGATAAATAAATATTGTCTTTTATATACAGTCTGACCCACTTAAGATCGCAACACCCCTGTATACCCTAACGGGTATACAGGGGTGCTTGATTAACTTCAAATTTTGGTGGTAAGAAAAGATCGATAATGTGATTCTTTGAACTTGGTAATATATGTCAGTAGCGTGCGATTTTAAGAGGGTTTCAAAAGCCGATTTTTCAAAAAATATATTAGGGATTCTTTTAGAAAAAAAATACTAAGGTATTCTTAATCAGCACCTTTAGAGACCCCTTTGTACAAGATTGCATCGTAGTGGGTACAAAGGTGTTTGAGATAGTGGCTGTCAAAAATACAATTTTTTCAACCAAAACTAATTTTTATTTGCAAAACGGATTCCCAAATCAAAAAAATTTATTCTTCATTTTTTGTTCAGAATTGTACTAGACCGAATTGATTTTATAACAAAATAAGAAAAAAAAGTATACAGTGTGACCCACTTAAGATCGCAATACCCCTGTATACCCTTTTTTTTTCTTATTTTGTTATAAAATCAATTCGGTCTAGTACAATGCATTATTCTGAACAAAAAATGAAGAATATATTTTTTTGATTAGGGAATCCGTTTTACAAATAAAGATTAGTTTTGGTTGAAAAAATTGTATTTTTGACAGCCACTATCTCAAACACCTTTGTACCCACTACGATGCAATCTTGTACAACGGGGTTTCTAAAGGTGCTGATTAAGAATACCTTAGTATTTTTTTTCTAAAAGAATCCCTAATATTTTTTTTGAAAAATCGGCTTTTGAAACCCTCTTAAAATCGCACGCTACTGACATATATTACCAAGTTCAAAGAATCACATTATCGATCTTTTCTTACCACCAAAATTTGAAGTTAATCAAGCACCCCTGTATACCCGTTAGGGTATACAGGGGTGTTGCGCGTATTTTTTTTCTAAAAAAATCCCTAATACTTTTTTTTTGAAAAATCGGCTTTTGAAACCCCCTTAAAATCGCACGCGACTGACATATATCACATATTACCAAGTTCAAAGAATCACCTTATCGATCTTTTCTTACCACCAAAATTTGAAGTTAATCAAGCATCAATTAACGGGTATACAGGGGTGTTGCGATCTTACGTGGGTCACACTGTATCATTAAAAAAGGGCTTCTTTTATGGTGTAAAAATATACAATGTTCCTTTACAAAAAATACAAGTAGAGTTCATATCTCTGAAATGCGACTTTTAATTGTTTTTCTGACACGATTTTTGGAAAATACATGTGATTTTTTATAACTCTTAATTTTGAACTTTAAAAATAACGAAGCTAAATGGGTTTCTAACGTTCGCGACCACCAAAGTTGATATCTTAATATATCTTAATAATCGCTCGCACAAAAAAGGAACATACACCAAATTGTTCACAATAAAATGTCGAATAAAAGTATATTTATAAAAAAAAGTTTCTGAAGCTTTGGTAACTCAAAAAAAAATTTAAAACCTTTAAAAATTGTCTATTGTAATTTGGAAAATGTAACAATGCATACATTTTAACGAAAGTGGATGTAGCTGTACCTTATGTTAAACTAATTTTCAACTTCCTGGCCGCTATAAATCGTAAAGTATTAACAATGAAAAGAAAATTTTCAAATAAAAGTTGCAGCTTTATTTATTTCCTACAATATTGGTGGTACCAAATTTTAGTATAAAACTAACACGAAAAGAGATAATCGAGAAAACCCATTTTTACAGTCATGTTATGGGGGCTGTAACTATATTTTTGTGGAAAATATATGCTAATTTATCTTGTAAAGAGATGTGACCGGTGTCAACTCAAAGGTAACTGAATAAGTTTTCAGTTTATATACATTTTTATTGCCGTAGGCCGTATTGTTTGAAGGTAAATTACGAAAATAGAATGTACAAATTTGATTTCGTCAAAGGGTTGAAAATCAACGTGCATGCCCCAAATTAACGAAAATTTGATAGTCTTTTAAAAAGGATTTCTTAATAGTTTTCGACATCTTTATTTTTTTTGTGATATTTGCAAAAAACTCATTTGATATTTGCAAAAACTCATTTTCTCCGCACTAAAAAAACTCAAGTATGCAAAGTTTCATTGATAAACTAATTATTTTCTTTTGCAAACAGGCTATTTTCACAGCACTAACTATTTAAATCCATAATCACATATAAAGTTAGATAAATTCAATCCTTGTAGGTTGTTACCCCATTTTAAAATTTTAAAATTACAAAATGTATTTAAAGTTGTTAATATTACATTATGTAAAAGCAGCTCTACCAAAACATAAATAGACGTAAGTACCTACCTAAAAACTATTTCATTACAAATTAAGTTAAGTTAAATCCATCCGCCTGATGGTTTCCGTAATTAATGTTAGTGTTATGTTCTCCTACATTTTCATCATGCAATAGACGCGAAACTGAATCAGACCGAACGAGCAAAGTGACAGGTCACAACTGTGGGGATGAACTGGGGATTATACTAGATTGATGACTCGGATAATATAATAGAAATAGAAAAGAGCATGAGGTGTTTATGTAATGAATAGTGTATCCTGGATAATTCCTGGTGTCAAAGACGAATTTACACAGCACATTTTTCTTTATTATGATTGTACACCTTCTTTTTCAATATTTTCAGTTGTGTAATCTAACTAAACGGCTGGCCAATTAAAATGGGCAAAGCGAATTTTTAAGTTGAATTTGAGTCACATTTCTTGAGAAGTAAAACAGATATCAATATGCGGTTTTCGGGATTTAAGAGATAATTTATTTGGGAAACGAGTTTTGTCCGATTTTGTTTGCTTTGAAGCACGTGTGAAACAAAAGCTTGCTTTTTTTCATAAAACTTTATAACTACCGAGACTTCACAAAAAAAAAATATTTTTTGGGCGCATTTGTTTAGTGACTAGTTTATGGAAAAAAAAAAACAATTTCTCAAATTTTTGATATATCTCTTATTTTATGATTTTTTTCTAAAAATCTGTTGTTTTTTTTGTAAGGCCTTATTATATTTCATTTGTGATAACTTTTTTAAAATAACAATAATGAGTACATTTTTGCACTTTCAGTTCATGGTGATCAGTAAAGTACCCAAAATCGATATACGTTAACCGATTAGTGACCATCTTCTGGGTTCCCTACATCAACATATAAAGAACCGCTGCCCAAGGAATCACTACTTCCACATATTTTAAGAATTTTATGAATACTAGCTGGTGGCTCAGCCCTCAAGACCAAGTGAACGTTGCATTATAAATATATTACATGTAAACATGTTTACATTGTTCACCCTTAATAAGTAGTAGGTTATTCCCATTTATCCATATTTTAACGTAGTTTCTCATCTCATCACCTTGTCCCACCTTCCCCTAATTACCCTTAATAACCTTTAAATTACCCTTAAGCGCTAATTACCCCCCCCCCCCCCCCAGCCACGCCCGTCGTGACGTCACAAAAAGGGTGGAAGAGACCTAGAACCCATTATAATACCCTACTCTGGCTAACTTTCAGAAAAAATTTCTCGTACTTTCGAGAAATTTCGTGTACCTTTGAAAAAATTCAAGTATCTCACAACTAAAAAAATGTTGATAATATATTTGCACCTCCAATATGTGGAAATAATTGTTTATGGAACTTTAATAACATAATATTTGATATCACCTCCCCCAAAAATCCATAAAGCGATATGCCACATCGGTACTCGGGGTGGGGGTGGTAGTGAAGACGTACCTTCGCTATGGTTTGAGATACGTTCACTTGGAACACTGCACCGATCACCCACATTTTCTCACTGATAATTAGAACACCCTGTATATTAAAGTTTATAGGGCTGGAACGATTGAGACAGTCAATTTTAAAACACGGATATGAGTCTAAGAAAGTATATTTATATTACAGTTTAATGTTCTCGCTATAAATAAACTTAAAGCAAATTATTAATTAGCAGAACGTTGATTAACACTTGACAGTATAAATTTGCTTCTTTAGTAGTAGTAGTTCGCGTATTTCAGCTAATTGTCGGAAGTATCAGATGAGTAGAAACTAAGTAGAGACGAACTGTGGCAGCGAAATATCTGTTTCTTTGTAACAAATTTTGAGTTCTCGATTTGATCTAGAAGTTTCCAGAAATCGAAAACTCTGATATTCTCCGAAGTTTCCAAATCGCGTTTTTGCACTGAACAGTGGCGTATCGAAAGATGTTAAAAATGATTTAATTTTTAAATATAAAAGGTTTAAAAGTTTTTTCTGCACTGAGCGACATGAGGATATATTTACTAAATTTTGAAAATAATTTAAATCGATTTTGAGTTGATAAAAATAGGTGCTTTGACAGTGGAAGAGGTAATGGGGGTGGGTGAAGTAAAAAAAAAAATGAGGCCTTTGGTCTTTGTACACACAATAAATCACAATTTTTTTTCGCTCCCTTTAATAATGGGGTAATGGGGGGGTGGCTAATGTCAAAATTTATTTTGAGATCTTAGCTTCTCTTATATATACTAAATACCACTTTTATAGACTCTTACTTGCTTGATTTACTTATTTACCCCCATTTACCTCAATTTACCTCCAACAATTCTACACAATAAGATCAAAATATAATCTAGTTCGAGAGCTCGTTAATGACATTTGATTGGTGCAATGTTGTTAAAAAACGGGCTTTCATTGGCTACCATGTTAATGAGTAAAATAATCGTACTTAAGTTACACGCAGTATAATAATAAATTATAGTTAATTGGTAAGAGAATTATTCTGAAATTATATAACAGATAACCGACATATTATTCCATGAAAATGAATACGATAAGATTTATCTATTGGATTATTAACTGTAAGTTTATTATAGAAATTAGCATGCAAATGATATACAAATAGTGGGTAATAATTACAATAAATGTAAATTTAGCATTCCGTGCGCAGGACCCATCAATAGTAAAATCGTCGGTACGCGGTGTGTTAATGAAGACGCATTGGGCATTCGTTATGTTATGTTGTGCCTACCTATTAACTTTGTACGTACACGCACATACCATAAATATTAAATCCGTTAATTGCCTAACTAATATCTACGTACGTGGGAGCACCGATTTTACGCTTTATCTGAGATGGGTTAGAAGCGATTTAAAAATGTCCCAGGAAGTTAGGCAACCCTAATTCAAACTCCAGCCATGGGTTTTTAACTAAAATTAGTATCACTTGACTGCTTACCGCAACTTCGGTTTGTATTTTATAGCGTTCAGTTTCAAAATATACTTAAAAACTGCTGCCCGAGAAATCACTACTTCCACATCCAGATTTTCTATCCAAGTTTCTCACAACGAAAAAAATGATGATACTATATTTGCACTCTACTATATGGAAATAATTGTTTTGAACTTTAATAACATAACATTTGAAATCGCCGACCCCAAAAACCCATAAAACGATATGCCACATTGGTATTGGGGGTGGAGGTGGTGGTAGTGGGGATGGATGAAGTGAAAAACAAATTGTTGAGGCCTTTGGTTCTTGTACACACACTAAATCACAAATATATTTTTTCATACATTTTAATAATGGGGTAGAGGTGGTAATGGGGACGGCTAATGCCAAAAAATTTTTTGAGACCTCCTCCTCTCTTATGTGTACTAAATACCAATTGCATAGACTCACATTTGCTTGATTTACCTATTTACCCCCATTTACCCCCAACCCTTCAACGGAATAAGATTAAAATATAATATAGTTCCAGATCCCACTAAAATACAAATGTGTACCAAATTTCAAGTCAATATCTTAAACGGTTCCAGAGTAATCGTGCGCACAAAAAAATGTTACAATCAGACCGACAGACAGAACATTTTTTTTGCTCAAATTTAAAATCTCGACGTTTCATGACATTCAATGCCTATTTGAACAATAAAAATTTTCAAATTTTTTCTTATACTTCCACTGGATGTGGAAGTAATTAAAGAAATCAATGGAGTTTTCTGTTCTTTTGTGACATTTCATTATAACAAATAACGAACACAAATTTCTTTGTTAAATATCACTATATTTTTCCGTTTGCGACTACAGTTTCGTAGTATTTACTCTACATATTTAAGCACAGTCAGTGCAGCTTGAAAACTGCAAACATAAAAATATAGCGATATTTATTTTATAAAGAAATTTGTGTTCATAATTATTTCCACATCCAGTGGAAGTATAGTAACGCAAAAAAAAGTTTGAAAATGTTTATTGTTCAAATAGGCTTAGAATGTCATGAAACGTCGATATTTTAAATTTGAGCAAAAAAATTTCTGTCTGTCGTTCTGTCTGTAACTTTTTTTTTGTATACACGATTACTCTGGAACCGTTTAAGATATTAACTTGAAAGGAGGGTGCCAAAGTCTTATGGGACTTTGGGCCCAATACGCCTAAGTTTGTAAAGTGTACGAAGTTATTGTACTTGGTCTTGCAAACAAAAAAGTCAATAGCCGTAATCCCCAAAATTCAGCTATTAAGATATTAGTTTGCGAAGCCGCTTAAGTACATAAATTACAATGGCCTGCAAATGGAAAAAAGTCATGCTCAGGGAACTAAACCATTGTATTCCCATTTACCTCGGCTCGGCTCTCTGTACGGGCTCCGATCTAGGCGCCGGCACTCGATCAGCGATGTTAAGCAACGTTGGTCGCGTCCAGCGCTTGGAATGGTGACCCAAGTTCTCGCTGGAGATCTCAGTCCATATGCTGAGCTGTAAAAGCCTGACTGGACTGAGACGGCTCGGCGAGAGAAAGACAGAGGCTGATAACCGTGCCTGGGGGCTCTTGTCAACAGACTCGAAGTCTAGGAAGACCATGTTTGGATGGGGAGCCCTGAGGCACACAAAAAAGGAGTACTACAATAGACCTTATAGGTCGCAGTGGGGGAAGGTCAATCGCCCGCTCCTTCAGAGTAATCTAAAAAAAAAAATCTACCTCGGCTCGCTGAAATTGAATATGACCCCAGTTTTGGCCTTACTTATCATGAATTTTTCAAGTATTTCAAAAAAGTGCTTTTTTCTTAGATGGTTACACTGTATGTGTCAAGACGTTAAATAATGCTCTAGTGGGTACCCCATCTTTTTCCACTATACGTCTTCATCAGAATACTCTTACAAAACTGGTATTAGCGATAAATCTTCGGCAAGTAGATTTATTGATTTTTGGTATTGAGCATAAAGTGTTTCTAAATCGTTTTCTCTCTCCATCCCTGAATCCGCTCAATTTTCAGCAAATTGAAGATCATATTTGTAATCAGCATGCTAAAGAACATAAGACAGCACACTTTTCTAAGGTGGGCGCGTTGGGCCCAAAATTACGAATTTAGATTAACTTTTGTATTCTGATATGTTTTTTTTTATTTATCCGAAATAAATAAACTTGTAAAAGAAAAGTAATTTAAAAGTTTGTGTTGGTTGGAAAAAATAAAACACCTATATGAAAATAATTGTATAATAACTTAAAGTGTCTAATTTCATAGTATTATAAAATATTTTTAAAGATGTTACAATTATTTTGAAAACTCTACTTTATCCTCTTTTATTGGTAATATCATACATACCAGCAAGTTTGATCAGTTACTAAAGAAAGACAAAAGGTCTAAAAGATTATTTACTATTAGATTACTATTATTTTTATTATTACTGTTATTACTATTATTGTTATGTTTGAAATGAGATCCATTATTTCCACTGCATTTCCGTGCCCGACTTCTTATTTTAACTCATCCTTTGAACTAGAAGGATGAGTGTCCACAGTAGGGTGCCCCTTATTTTTGAAGTTTTAATTTTTGGGGAGTGCCGGGCGGAATTTTGTTCTATTATGTTTATAATAAATCCCCACCAATTTTTAGCTTAATGGAATATAAGTAACACGTCGCGCTCGTGGCCTAAAATTTTCAAAAATCAAAAATTAATTTTTTATCGATTTTATTTTATTTTTAGCCCTACATCGTCTTTTAAAATGGTTTACTTTTTGGAAATCATATATACATGTTATAGTATATTATGTAACAAGTTTTATAAAGGTCATTTTAGTCACGAGTTTTATTAATCGCGAGCGACGCGTAGCGGAGCGAGTGTTTAATAAAATAAGTGACTAACAAGTTTATAAAACGTGTTGCATACTATACTTTTTCTACGACAGCAAATATCTAAATAAAAAAGTTGGAAGTTATTTTAATATTTCATTTATTAACGTATCAATAACATGGTAACAGTAAAAAATTACTAAACTTATGTTCTACTTATTGTGTATATTAATGGTTACATTGGAAACATTTTGGCAATTGCTAAAAAAACTAAGTGATTTTCCTAAATGCGTTCCATCGAACTGTGTTAAATTTGCTTCATGATTTGAATTGAAGCTAATACTTGGTCCACTTTCATTTTTATCAATGCTTGAACTTTGAGCAATTGCAATATCAATATTCTCTTTATTTTTTTGCATTGCATTATTTTGAACAGTGTTCATGATTTTAGTAGCGGTCTCAATTTTATTGTTTAACGAGTGGTCCATGACGCTTTAATGCTGCTAACCCTACCTAAAATATTTATAATTTTGTTTATTTTTATTTAATTTGGTTTTATACTATTACCTTTGTAAATAAATTCTTCGTCTGGAGCAGATGATAAGAATTCTCTAATTTGCTGGGGTGTCAATATTTTCGACTTTTTAGGTCTGTAACCGTCTGATTTACGCTTCAGAAATGCACACAATTTGGGGTACTTGCTAATATCAACATTGTTTTTTAGATTAATTGTCGTCCGCAGCATTGAATAGATTGCCCACAAAGAGGACGGTTTCATCTTTTTCGACAAATTTTGGAAATAAGCAAGTAATACATTCTCAGAAAATGCATTTGTTTGGTTTTCTTGACGCCAATCTTGGAAAAGTTTATATGCACGTTCGTATTGACTTTAAGATTTTTCTGGCAGCAAACTAGCAGTTGCCGATGCCGCTGCTTGAGTAATTTCGGGCGGAGTACCAATGAAAACATCTTCTTCACTTTCACTGTCGTTTAGCCTCATTTTTTTCAAAAAAATACAAAATTACTTGTCTCTTGTCACAACGCGTCGATTTATTTTGACAGATTGATGACAAGAATTACGGAAAACTAACTTGATTTTTGCTATTAAAATATCTAGAATTAACCTCAGCCGTGACTAATATCTCGTTGCTAAGTTCAGCCTGTGACTAAAATGCACGAAGTCACGGTTTGTCGAAAGCGTGTTTAAAGGATTATTTAGCGTAATGGAAACGTATACGATAAACGCCATTTTAAAGATGGAAGTAGAAAAAGTTATTAATTTATTTATTGTTTGATTCGAAAATGCAAAGTTTTAAAACTAGTCCATAATCTAAAGTTCTACATTTCGAAAGTTTTCTGCAATACTTCTTTGATTGTCTGAGGATATTTACGGCGGTAATCTTGGACAGTCCAAAAAGAAAACCAAAGGGACTAATACATTAAGAAAACGAATCTTGTAGAAAGTTTGGAAATATCAATGAAAAAATGACCCACCTGCAATAAAAATTGTTTTTTATCCTGGGATTTTGTAACTTTTTCGTTAAAATCTTGAATTAACTTAATTCCCCGTTCGACGGAGTCATTTACTAATTTTAATTCTCCAATGACTAGCTGTCCTTGTTTATACTCATTAGAATTTTTCCATTCGGATGGATGCAAATGTAAAAAATTGTCTATTTTAAATCGGTGAAATAAATTTATTGACTTATTATTCAGTAATTTTATTAAAATTTCATCATCAGAGAGTTTTAAGAATTCGAAAATGTCTTCTTTCCTCTTTGGCAATTTCTTAAGATTAGGTATCTTCTGTTTCATCATCAATTTCATTTTCATCTTCTACATTTACTGCTTCTTCTAAAATTTTTTGTGCCATCTTTAATTTTGTATTTTCTGTAATCGAGTCATCAGTCAAATAATACAAATGGTTCACAAATTTCCCAATAGCTACTTCGGCGATATATTTATCAGTTTTTTTATACTGATCTAATTCTCGCAAGAATTTGATATCCATTAGTGAAGCAGATATTGTTTCTGACGCATAAATCCAGTATTTTACGTATCATTTTACAATGAACCATGTTGTTTGGCAAAGTGATTTTTCCTCGCCTTTTGTTAAATGGAATTCTGTTCGAAATAAAATGATTTTTAAGAAATATATGGCTTTTGCCATCCACCTGGCCATATGGTAAGCACCCGGCTTTCTAAATTCTCCTACAATAATAATATTTCTTTCAAGTTTTTGTTCTAACAGCGCACAAGCGTCTTTAATTCTACCCGTATTTGAAGCAGTGGTGTCAAAACTAAATTCTTGTACCTTTTCTATTAAATCCCAAAATGCGCATTGAGGGTAAGTGGGGCAAATATTTCTTTAAATTATTTTTCAGCGATTATTATTTGTCTAAATCTTACTGAATATAAGTGGGAATAATTATTTTAAGAAATACGTAGTCACATGAATGCATACATAATAATCGATGCCATTTATTAATTTCTTGTTTAATTTCAACTAAGAAAAATCTGTAATCGCTTTCTCCAGTCACTCCTAGCTACCCGGGTGATGTCATTTGTAGGGTTTCATTGATAATTTTGTATGCCTCTTTTATTCCTTCGATATACTACAAAATCATAGCTAATTAGAAGGTTCTGTGGATTTTTTCGATAGAAGAGCATTACGAATACACTTGCGCATAGATTCTCATTACGTTAGACGCCAAGCGCGACGGGTTAACAGTGTTCGATCGAGCTAAAATTTGGTAAGACTTATTTTTAGATCCATGGGAATAAAATTATGCCCGGCACTCCCCAAAATCTGAGAAAATAATTTTGGTTATATAATGATAAGGGGCACCCTAGTCCACAGCATAAGAAAAATTCCCCTGAAAATCAATTAATCGTGCCAACACTATGTTACTGATATTATTATGTTATGTGGTTATTAAGAGATTAATAAAATATGTAAATATAAAAGTGTATCAACGTTGCGCTCATTGTCAAAACATGACGAGAATAACGAGAAATCGACGATTTCTCGTTATTTTTCGTTATTCTCCTCATGTTTTAATAGCTAGGGGGTTGGTGGTAGAAATTTGTATACAGTGTGTGTAGTGGCGGGCTGGGCATAGGGAGTAAGAATTGCAACATCGCGTGTGCCAGCTGGTTGAAATGAAATAACTGAGAACGGAGATGCTTTAGTGGTCTAGCGCCGACTCTTTAATCTATGCCGCCGACGAGCGAGTTTACTGTTACCTGGGTTGTCATATCTCTTGCGCTACGTGGAAGTACATGCCCAGTCCGCAATTACACGCACTGTATGATCTTATTGTGTGACGGAAGTTGAAAAGTGTAAAGACTTCATAATGAACAGTGGGAAAAACCATTTCAGTCATTACGGCGTTGCTGAGTTTTTAATTAACAGTTAATTAAAAATGCAATAAAAAAACGCTCCCATATAATCTTATTGTGACAGCCACTTATTTTAAATATTTCTTATCAATATGACATTGATATAAATGCAGTCGGCTGAAATCTATGTGTTTGCGTTTTTTTGCAATTTAACTTCTTTTATTAAGATAAGATAAGATAAGATAAGATAAGATACTTTATTGGTGCTCATTATACAAAATAGTATTTACACAGGTCAAAAGGGAAAAAATATAACATGATAAAACAATACATGTAAGAAACAAATGGTAGATACAATACAGTAAAACATACTAAAATAGATAAAAGCAATGTAATATGTAAGAAATAATTGGTAGATACAATATAGTAAAACATATTAAAATGGATAAAAATTTAAAAACTATAATTTTGAATAAAAGCATGTGCAGATTAAGTATGTAAAGCAATTTTAAAATAAGTATGAGTAAAAGGTGGACATGAAACATTCTCAATTACAGACTATGTTTAGTTATTATTTAAAGATATACATACGAGCGCACAAGAGCTTTCGTAATTATATTGTAAATAATTTGCTGTTTAAAAATTCTTCTGTGCTATAGAAAGCATTTTTTAATAGATACTGCTTGATTCTACTTTTAAAAGATGTTAGCGACAGGAGTTTTATTTCAAGTGGTAAGGCATTGTAGAGATGAATGCCCCAAAATGTCATACCAACCCTGGTTTTTGATAATCTTAAATAGGTATTATCCAGATCATTCCTGTTACGTGTGTGGTAAGTATGGATTTCGTTACGTTTCGTGTATGATTCCAGATTCATTTTGATATGCAGTAGACATTGGTAAATGTACGTGCAAGGAACTGTTAATATTTTTAGTTCAATAAATTTGGATTTACAGTCGTCTCTGAAATTGAGACCCGCAATAATTCTTATTGCTCGTCTTTGTAAGGAGAACACATCAGCAGTAGAGCTAGCATGTCCCCACACAAGTATAGCATATGATATTACGGAATGAACGAGACTGTGATATGCAGTGATAAGGGTTTTTCTAGATACCTGATGAGTCAAACTGCGAAGTAGGTATATTTTTCTTGAAATTTTTCTACATACATGATCAGTATGACTATCCCATAATAATTTGCTATCCAAATAAACACCAAGAAACTTAACTGAATCTGGATTATCAAATTGATCAATTTTTCTAAGACTAAAAATCATGGTCTCAGTCTTAGTGATGTTGAGATTTAATTGGTTCGCAAGAAACCAATCTTCTACTTTTGATTCTGTTTCTAGCATTGATACCTTTAAATCGTCTAAGTTAGTATTTCGTGTGGTAAGATTTGTGTCATCAGCAAACAGGATGGTTGAGGTTGTGTTGTCTGTCGAAGAAGGTAAATCGTTAATATAAATTAGAAACAAAACTGGACCAAGGACTGAGCCCTGTGGTACACCAGTCTTCATGTCAAGTCGGGTTGATATACTGTTGTTATACGCGACATACTGTTGCCTATTGCTGAGATATGATTCAATAAGCCTGATACTATCTATTGTAAAGCCATAAAAGTGCAGTTTATTTATGAGAATTTGATGTGATACACAATCAAACGCCTTGGTTAGATCTAGAAACTTAGAGCAAATAAATTGCTTTTGTTCAAATCCTAGATTTACCTGACTGGTTAACTTATCTATAGCCAAGGTGGTTGATAATTTATTTCGAAATCCGAATTGACTTGGGCTAAATAAATTTTCACTTTCAAAATGATCTGTTATTTGCTGTTTTAAGGACGATTCATAGATTTTAGCTATTGATGGTATGACAGAAATAGGCCTGTGATTTGACGGGTCATTTATATCATTTTTTTTGTAGATGGGTACGACTTTTGATATTTTTAAGCAGTCTGGGAATATACTATTTGCTAGACTAATATTTATTAATGTTGTTAGAGGTAGTAATATAGAAAATTTAATGGATTTAATTATTTGTGTGCTAATATCATACACATCCTTGCTTTTTTTGTTTTTAAGATTATTTATTATTGTAAGAACTGTTTCATTAGATATCAAAGTGAAATTGAAAGTGTTAGGTGGTGTAAAATTATCCAAAAAATCTGTATATATCCTGTTACAAGTTGGTAGTTCCTTGACTATGTTTGAGGCTGCATTAGCGAAATATGTATTGAAATCATTTGACGTAATTTTATTAGTAATATGAGGAGCATTAGGCTTACTATTATTAATGATTTTCCACATGGCTTGTTGTGGATTGTTGTGTGAAGTTATAAAATTATCGTGGGCTTTTATTTTACTTTTTCGCAGTTCTTTTGTATAGAAAGATCTGAAAGTTTTAAAAGTAGTTATATTATCAACAGTAGGATGTAATTTAGAATATTCATGTAATAATTGCAGATGGTTTCTCATTCCACGTAAATCGTTGTTGAACCAATTAATTGATTGCTTTTTTTCGGTATTTATTACTTTTGATTTTATCGGAAACATAATATCAATTGCATCAGTTATGACACCGATGAACATTTCAAATCTTTTGTGCACGCTCAGGTCACAGCAATATACAAAACTCCAATCTTGTGTCAAGAGAAAATTATTTAAGTTAGCAAGTCCTTCATCATTTAAAGGACGGTAGTTTATTCTTATATTGTTTGACTTTGTTTTGATATTAGTTTGTAAGTGTATGGCAAGATGATCAGAAAGCTTGGTGTCAACGACATTAACTTTATAGATGTTGGGATACACATTAGTAAAAATGTTATCCAAACAGTTATTGATTCTGGTATTAGCTTGAGTTGTGGGTGCAAGGCCAAAAGATTCAAATATGTTTGTTAGGATTTGCGTTTTGCGATCATTTTTATTTTGAAATTGGACATTAAAGTCACCCGAGACGAAAATTAATTTGTTACTTTTTGTTAGTATATCTAATGCCATTGATATTTTTTCGATAAATATGTTGAAATCGCCATTGGGGGATCTGTATACAGTCATTATTCTTGTCTTTTCTGTATCGACTGCCACTACTTCACAGTCTAACTCATCAGAAATTTCATTAATTTGAGTTATTATTGAGCATTTATAATTTTGTAAGGCATATATGGCTACACCTCCATGGGAATAATGTGTTCTTGAAAATTCAGAGACAAGAGTATAATTTTTGATACCCAAATATTTTAGTTCATCCTGAGTACACCAATGTTCGTTAAAAAGTAGAAAGTCATAGTATTCATTTTCGGCAATAAATACTTCAATCTCATTAATTTTATTACGAATACTTTGTATGTTTAAGTGTAGAATATTAAAATTGAAATTATTTTTTATGTTTTCATTTTTTTTGTCTGAAATGAGAATGTTTTCATTTACAGATTTTGCTGGAATATTTGATGTAAAATTATTATACTTGCTGTCAATCGGGGGAAAAATACATTTCTCCGCAGAGTGAAGTTTTTCTATATTAGTACTTGCTTTTGATTGCTCTTTTATTATAAAAAATCGTCCGGCCTATTGCTGTTTACCTTATTATATTGATTAATTCTGTGCTTTTGGAAGTCAAACCTTTGATAACCGGTTCCTTTTGGCCAAAAACTGGTGTTATATACTTCTTCTATCATGGAGAATGGTGCTCCAAACATAAAACTTTTATTTTGAGATTTTTCTGATGGCTGTTCTTTAACAATAAAGTCAATGTCCTTACACCCTGGTTTTGATTTTACAAATGAACTTATATCACCTTCGGTAATGTCCCTTTTTATTCGCGAAAGTAAGAGCCAGACTTTCTTTTCTATTGCCCATGATGGCGATTGGTTAGAAGAGGTTGAGGAATTTGCATTTTCCCCTTCAGCTATTCTCTTCCTCTGGACATATCTTCTTTGTCTTCTGTTTACAACTTCATGAAAGCTCGATTTATTTTCATTTGTAACACTAGAATGCGTCGGATTGTCATCAAGAAATTGACCTCCCTCAACAACCTTTTGTTCTTGATACTTATTATCTGTTTCTAAATCGATCACTGACTTCATTATTGCTTTTTGTTTGTTTTCTAAAGCAACAAGATTTTCTTTATTTGGTGCGTTCTTCTTTAAAACTTTTGAGAATTGTAAAGGTAATACTGAATTTTCATTTGTTGGCGTTTGTGGTTTCTTCGCAGGATGGCTTTTTGTTTCATTACTTGTTTTTATTGAAGACTCGTTTTCATTTATTTTATTTATTTCAGATTTCAAACAGTTTATATCTCCTCTCAATGTTTTAAAGCTATTTTCAAATGTTATTGTGAGTGTCTCTACAATTGATTTAATAAGTACATCTTGTGTTGGGTTTGTGTTTTTAGATGTTTCCTTCAAGTTAGTATTTTCTATTTCCAATTTTTTTATTTTCTGGAGATGTGACCTAGCATCATAATTTTGGCATCTAGGACAGAAAAATTTCAATGCTCTTCCCTCTTTCAGTTGTAGGACTTTAACTTCAGAAGATGTAAGATTCCCACACGATTTACACACTGAGTTTTCACAGCCATCACAGCTGAACACTTCTTTATTTTTTGTCTCTTTACATATGCCACACTCCATCACTTGAATTTTATTTCCTTATCATTTAGCTAGTCCACTCTGTACACTTAGAAATTTGTTTTATCTTCTAGAATAGATAAAGTATTCAACTTGATAAAAAGGTAGCTTTTTATCAACTTTTTTATTATTCAAACGAATTATTTAAAAGAAGTTTGTTTAAATATTTATGCACATAATTGTTTATTTTAGAAATTGACTACACAACCATATTTAAAAGCATCTATCACTTATTTCAGCAAAAATTAGCTTTTTAAATCCAAGAATTTCCTCAGAAAATCGTAATTTAGTGAGGAGAATGTTTTGAACACTGTTTCTTTTCACAAAAAATTCATATTAATTTATGACATACTAAAAATTAAGTGAATTTATTGTCGGTGTACCTTATATCAAAAGTTTCGCAAAATGATAAGAAGTAATAAAACAAACTTCAGTCACCTGTACACTGCTGCGTCTAAAGGGGGTAAATTTTAAAAAATGCTTCTATATCATATCATTTTATTGTGTCAGCCTCTTTGCAGGAAGCTTTGTTTACTTGTAAAAAACATAAAAACATAGTAGCTGAAATCTGCTATTCTGATTTTTCATTGGCATTCTTAATAATTATTTTTATAAAGCTTTTATCGCTATCTATGTAATCCCAAGAATGTTTTTTTTTCAATTATTTTCTTTTTCCTTTGCTTGTATGTATATAGTATTAATGTGCATATATAATGCATAAAACATATTATTTTATATTTATTTATAAAAAATATAGTAAAAAACAATGAATGAGAAATAATTGTTTTCCATAATACTTTCCCTTGCTTTGCGAGTAAATTAAAAATATTTTATATATACCTTATATAGTTTCTATATAATATTTGTTCATTTAAATGACAAAAATGAATTTATGGTTTCACTATATTATTATATTCTCATGGGTTAATTCATTATATTTATTTCCTCTTATTTTTTACTCGTTATATGTTATTACTGTCGATTGAATTAGAATTTTTTTATTTAAAGTGACCTAAGTGCCTTAATAATGGAAGTGTTGTTGGAAACTATACAGGGTGTTTTAATATACATACATATATTTGATGTGAGTATTCACAGATCTGAATATATGCATATGCCATTAAAACTGTATATAAGCGAATGTTTTTTATCGAAATATTAGTAATAAAATGTTGTTTTAAAATTGAAGTAGATCAACTCACTTCTTTTCCTTACACGTTTTTCGGAAAAAAATTTGCATATTTGAAAAAATCAGCAACGCAATCAGCAATGAAACTTACGTTCAACAAACTGTAAAATCAAAAATAGGTTTTTGTAATAATAAAAAATAAATAACTTGTTTGACAAATTTCAATACGATAATTCATTTTATAATTCATTTTTCTTACTTTGACATTTTTTGGAGTAAATTGGGAATATTTCTGAAAATCAGCAACGTACACGTCAGCCAATGTTTTTCTCTACTTATGGATATAAAAACTAACAAATTAAAACCTATGCGAAGTACAAAGAAGTGACTTAATGGCGCTCTTTTTTTGCAAGTTAAGAATTAGAGTTATAAATAAATCAGAGACATGGACTTAAGCCAACCATTTTTTAATTTATATTTTTGATAAAAGAACAATTTTATGGCAATGACTGAAATAATATAGGAGCGTTTTTTTTTTTTTGAAAATTTGAAATTCATTTATTTAAAACATCAGCAGCAACCAATTTCGGTAGCTGCATTAATCGATCTGTTAATTCCATATTATTGTTAGTTACAATGAAACCATATACCCGTATTGCCACCAGCTCCCTAGCTATAACTACGAGCGCACTTGATTATATTTACATATTTTATTAATCTCTTATTAGCACAAACATTTATCAGTAACAAAGTGTTGGCACGTTTAGGGGAATTTTTCCTGTGTTATGGACACTCATCCTTTAGCAATAGTAGAGAAAAGTATATGAGCGAGTACATGGGGTCATTTCCATACAGGTAACTCGAAAATGAGGTCGCGGCACAAAATCTTAGGTTACATGCCGTTAGTACATTGCCACAAGGGAGCAGGTACACCTCATGTACTGTCGTAAAAAGCATTTCACGCATTTTTAAATGACAAGTTCTTGTGAATGATATAATCACTATTAGAACTGTAAAACTAGCCACAAGTGCCTCAACATTCTAGTAAAATATTTTAACAAGCTTCTATTAACTTGACCTGTAACATTGTCAGCAAATCTTACAACTCACTTTTCACCCATTTCTAATTGCTTTATCAATTTTAAATTTTACAACACTTTTGCAATTCTGGTGACAATACGATAATATGGTACCATTGACCTTGTATGATGACGAAGATGGGAGGTACTGATAGGGACTCCTCATGGGCATATCACCGGCGCGGCGATTCCGCCATAAACTCGAATTTTCCGCGACAAAAAGAGAAAATAAATTATAGTTTAAAAAAACTAATATACATGCTTTTATGAGTAACGCACTAAAAAGTTAAAAATAATTAATAGGTAATTAAATTTGAATTTACTAGTGAAATATTTTGTCGAACTCCTCTATATGTTTCCTTAAATATATAAGGAATAAGAAACCAGACTGCAACCAACAGCTATTCTCCGGACTAATGCCTCGCCGAGCGCTGAATTACGAGTTACAAGCCTGGCCGCGTTAAGTACAATAACTATGTATTGCCACAAAACGCTAAGTTTCGATTGTAATAGACACCAGCCGAAAGACTTATTCCCGTTCAAAGGAGCTCTCGTGCCAGCCACCCCATACCACTTGCAGACTGCAGTTTCGAGCTATTGGCTCTCGTCACTGCAAGGTAGGTCTGAGATGGCTGTAACGAGGCATTTGTTCACTCTTGGTACATGACGAGATTTATAAAACCACGACATGCAACAAAAATGACAGGCTCCATCTAGCGGCTGATATCCATTACAATCGAAACAGCAGTAGCCCTGACATGGGCACAGTTAGTAGATATGCTTCTAGAGGGCAGAATATTTACTAGTGAAATATTTTGTCGAACTCCTCTATATGTTTCCTTAAATATATAAGGAATAAGAAACCAGACTGCAACCAACAGCTATTCTCCGGACTAATGCCCCGCCGAGCGCTGAATTACGAGTTACAAGCCTGGCCGCGTTAAGTACAATAACTATGTATTGCCACAAATTGCCATTCCTTTGAACGGGAATAAGTCTTTCGGCTGGTGTCTATTACAATCGAAACTTCGCGTTTTGTGGCAATACATAGTTATTGTAACTCGTAATTCAGCGCTCGGCGGGGCATTAGTCCGGAGAATAGCTGTTGGTTGCAGTCTGGTTTCTTATTCCTTATATATTTAAGGAAACATATAGAGGAGTTCGACAAAATATTTCACTAGTAAATATTCTGCCCTCTAGAAGCATATCTACTAATTAAATTTAAAAGCGCACTTAGAAAGGTAGGTAGGTAACTACATTATATTTTATTCATTAAGCTTAGACTGCGCCTGTAGTAGTAGACTAAGTACTTGTGAAATATAGATAGTAGTATGGACAGAGAGAGGTACATCAGATACTCAGTAAGAGTAAGAGTTAATTAGGTAGTAGATCATTCGATTCAGTTTTCAATTTTACGCTTGTTGATAAAACCACAGTATTTGAAAAAATCATGGAAATAAATACAAATGCTGCAGGGTGTGATAAGATAAATTTAAAAATGATTAAGTTATGCTGCCCTCATATTATTCCTTATTTGACCCACATAATTAATTATTGTTTACAAGAAAATGTTTTTCCATCCACCTGGAAAAGTGCTATAATCACTGTATTACCGAAAATAAATAATCCTGAAGATTTTAAAGACCTACGTGCCATCAGTGTGTTACCTACTTTATCTAAAATACTTGAAAAAATCATGGAATATCAACTTAGAGAATATTTACTGGAGAAAAAAAATACTACTCAAAATACAATCGGGCTTTAGAACTGGATACAGTTGTACTACAGCACTTTTGCACGTGGTTGATGATATAATGGCAGCATCAGATCAGGGTTTATGTACAATTTTAATTTTACTAGCTTTTAGTCGAGCGTTTGATACTCTTAATCACGAAATACTTCTATCTCTTTTGTTACAAATAGGTCTCACAAAGGAAGCAGTTAATTTATTTAAAGATTATTTAAAAAATAGGCAGCAGAAAGTCTGTATTGAACAAAACTGCTCAGAAAACTTAGTGCTGAGGTCAGGTGTACCACAAGGTTCTATTCTAGGACCATTACTTTTTACCCTATATACGTCAGTTTATTTCATGTTTAAAACATTGTCAAATTCATTTATACGCTGACGATACCCAGCTTTATCATTCATTTAAAACTTCTGACGTTGATGGTGCCTGTCAGCGTATTAATGAAGATTTAAAATCTTTTCTAAATGTATCAAAAGACCACTCTCTTATTATTAATACCAGCAAATCCAATGCTTTAATTTTTGGTCCTAAAAAATCTCGACAACTTATTAAAAACCAGGTTCAAATAAATGTAGATCAAGAAAATCTTGAAATAGTTGACTATGCTAAGAACTTAGGTGTTATTATTGACAGCGATCTCCGATTTGAAAAACATGTAAATAAACTTACACAAATAGCATACAATTCCATCAAAGTAATCTACCGGAATAGGCACTATTTATCTCAAAAAGTAAAAGTGATGTAATGTGAGAGCCTGGTTTTGTCTTTGTTAGATTTTGCTGATTGCCTATATGGCGTCAATTTAACTACTGTATACAAAAATAAAAAATATAATTTATCGTATACGCAGGCGAGAGGGAATATCGCACAAGTTAATAGACACGGGTTGGCTGAACATGGTGAATCGCAGACTATTTCATTCAGCATGTATATATCATAAAATTTTAGTAAATAAATCTCCCGAATATTTATATAATAAAATAAAATTTCGTACCGATGTACACAACCTTAATTTAAGGTTCAAGGGCTTATTAACCCCACCTGTCCACCGAACAGAGCAATTTAAACATTCGTTTAGCTATCAGATTTGCAATGTATATAACTCTCTACCCGAAAACTTGAACGGAATGAATGTAAACTGTTTCAGGAAAAAATTAAAAATATTAATTTATAATCAACACATTTAATGTCATTAGCCCCTTAGTTTAAGTTGAATGTATTTTTTGTTTGTTTGTTTATTTATATTAGATGTAATTTAGTTTACTTTCATTGAATGTAACGCGCGAATTAGGTTAAGTGGAAGAGCAGCTAAACTTTTAAAAATCTTATATTTTCATTACTGCTGTTAATATTTCTGAAATTATTGCTGAACTTCGCCTATTATTCCATGTACTTACCTATTTAATAGTTTTGTAACTGATTATATTCTTTCAAATGGAAAATAAAGACGCTATTATTATTATTATTATTACTATTATTATTATTATTATTAATTAGTCACATTTATTAAATCAAATCAAATATTATGTGGCGATCCTGCTAGTGACATTCTAATGGTAGTGGAAACCAAACAAGTATGAAATAAAATAAAATTCAAAAATTATGGGTGGATCTGAGTCAAAAGAAGAAGTAATTGCTCAAACAGCAAGTGGAGATGCAACAGTAAAACTTGATAAAATTTCCCGCACCGAATGGCGTATGTTTAGTTGTTATACTATTAATAATAGTTCTACATGGAACATGAAAATGGTGTAAAAAAATTTAAGAAAGCTTATCAGGGAAGAAATCCACATAGTCCAGTGTTCAACAGTAGAAATATGGTTTTACCTCTGAATTCTTTCGTACAACATCGATTTTGATGAAAATTTGTAATTAAACTTATCTAACCCTCCTCTTCAAAAGTCATATGTTCCTGATGTGTGCTTTTTGTTTTTTGAGGGTGAAAACTTCTTCTGAGAAAAAAATTTAAAACAGATTTAAGCGTTACATAAATTGAAATCATGCTTAAATATGTAGAATGAACATAATTTCATGTCCTGAAATATAATTTATGATACGTTTCAAACTTTTAAAACCACCCCTTATGACGAAATTTTAAACAAAAATCAGTTTTCAACAGCTTGAAATGTTTTAATGATGCATTTATAATGAATTAAAATCCCGTCACTGATTATAGTACAATTTATGATTTATTGCAACGTTTCATTTCTTACAAACCGCCCTCGTGATAAAATTAACTATGTTATTATTGTAATTGTAATTCGTAAATCAGCGCTCGGCGGGGCATTAGTCCGGAGAATAGCTGTTGGTTGCAGTCTGGTTTTTATTTCTTATATATTTAAGAAAACGTATAGAGCAGTTCGACAAAAATATTTCACTAGTAAATATGTTATTATGTTTACTTAAAATTAAAAACTGAAATTATTAAATGAGTTTAAAGGGGAAAAATAAAAATGTTATGTACATTATAACAGCATGTTTTATTATTGAAAATCTAGGATCATTAGAAGAACTATCATCACTATCGACCTCCTCTTCTTGGTCTGTAATTGGAGGACAATTTTGACAGTTGTCACCGGAGCATGTTCCGCATGTTGCGTTACAGTCCAACTTTTAGGCAGCTGCAAGCTGCGCCGCGTCCTATTTTGCAATTACAAAATATCATTTTGAGGAGTTCTTCCGGTGCACGCATATTCAGCATTTTGATTGGTAGTACAGATTCTTTATTAATCCATCCCCAATCACGAATATTTTTGTTCCCAAGCCACTTCTGGGTTTGTAAATAAATCCCCTTAATGTGCTCATCCAGAGCATCAACTGTCGGAACAAGGGATGATAATTTCATAGCACTGTTTTTAGTGGTAGCCTTAATAAAGGACTTATAGCGACACGGCTCAATTTTTTTAACTGTATCTCTTTAGCAGCTCCGCACAGTAATATTGTGCAGTACCTACCGGCTTGTAAAATTTCTTACAGCTCTGAAGTACTAATATATATTTACATATATTTATAAATGCTCTAAAATTGTCGAGAATAAAATTATTTACATGCTCCGTACATTTCACCGAAAAAATGCGATTGGTTTTTGAACGATAACTTCCTTAATTTTTAAGGTAACCAATCGATCCAAGAACCATTTTTCAGGGAATTTTAAGAGCTACAAGGCACTTCCTTGAACCCTTAGTTTTTGATGTTTTTGAGTTTGAGGGGCTCTGGGAGGGTGATCCTCGCACTCAAATGCAAACTTGTAACGGTGACATCTCAATTCATTTTTATCCTACTCTAGCATTTTTTACGTATCTTCCTTAGTTTTTGAATTATTTTGAAAGAATGAAAATTTTTTAAGAAATTTCAAAAATCATTTCAAATTTCAAACTTTTTTTCAAATCTAGGCATCCCAAACCGGTCAAACTTCTAGAATATATTATTAGTACTTAAATAAAGTGAATTGTAAATGGATGGTTCAATTTCTATTTTTGCGGTGAAGCCATTGGTCTGATCTAATTCTTGATTTTTTCTCCGAAAAAACGAGACAACCATTTTATTTTCATCATAACTCCGTTAGTTTGGATGCCAGCGACTTTTACTAAAGCTCTCTTTAAAGGTCTTTTCAAGTACTTTCAAAAATATTTTATGTGTTTTCTTCCAAAAATTTCCCGTTTTTCCGTTATTTAACGTTTCGGCGAACAAAAAGTCACCTTCAACGTGCCATAACTGGGTTCGTATTGCATCTACAGAAATAAAAAAAATATTTTATAAGCTTCACTTCTGCTTATGATAATTTTTTTTACAAATCGTAAGATTTTCGTGTTATTCGTGAAAAATCATTCTAAAACATGCATTTTTTAGATGAACGAATAACTCAAAAAGTGTTGACTCATCAAAAAAAACTTTATGGGACATTTTTTGCTTAGAATTTATTCCCCTATCGATTTCTACGGTTATTTTGAATGTAATAATTTCCACCCCCGAGAAGGGGTGGCATCCACCCCCAGGGTAGAAGCACACTTCGGTACGATATAACTTTTGTTCCTTGAGCCATTCCCTAATTACTGTCCAAATTTCATGTCAATCGGTTTTGTATGAAGGAATTCTGAGCGAAGAACCGTCAAACACTGGACTAACAGAAACGAACTGCAGAACTCAGGTATAACAAAATTCAGGTGCAGCTTTAAGAAGAAGCACATATTTATTAAAATTAAAACAGCTTATGGTTTAGCTATGGTTTATTAAATGGTACAAAAAGGTTAAAATAACACAGAATAAATATCCAAAATACATTTAAAAACTTATGTTTCTTCTAAGTTCAAGTGACGAAATATTACAATTAGATAAATGGGACATTTAGTTATTGTTATGTTAAGAAGTCATGAGTAAAGTATTTCATAATTACTGTTTTAGTTAGTTATAAAAAATTATGCAATTTTATATTTTTATGTAGCCTACTATGTTAATAACAGTTCTGATAGGTAATTTTTGGGTTAAGATTTCGTAAATGGGAAAAAATGAATTAGTAAAAAGTTAAAAATAATTATTAGGTAACTAACTTTAATGAAGTGGGGCGCACTTAGATAGGTGGTAGATTCGCTCGTTTTTCATCTCCAATCCCAAAAAACACCCCCAAAACAAACAAAAAAGTGGACCAGATCAGCGAATTGTTAGATTCGGTCGTTTTTCACCCCCGACCCCAAAATACTCCCCCAAAACAAAAAAAAAAGTGAACCAGACCAGTGTATCCTTATCAAATACATAAGAATACACTGCCACTGGTATGACCATTTTTGGGGTGGGTGTTTTTTTGGGGGTGAAAAAAGAAGCAATCTGACAATTCTGACGGTTTCAGCGGGTCCAAATACATAAGGATGCACTGATCTGGTCCGCGGGCCAGACCACTTTTTTTGGGGAGGGGGTGATTTTTGGAGTTAGGGGAGAAAAACGAGCGAATCTGACAAATCTGACTTCGGCTTTGGTTTCAAAGGGTAACAATACATAAGGATACACTGGTATGGTCCGCAGGCCAGACCACTTTTTTGGGGGGGATGTTTTTTTGGGGTGTAGGGGTGAAAAAAGAAGCAATCTGACAATTCTGATTTCGGATTCGGTTTCAGGGTACACTGGTCTGGACCGCAGGCCAGATCACTTTTTTTTTGTGTGGCTGTGTTATTTCTAACTTTTTAGTGCGTTAGTCGTAAATGCGGGTTTTTTAGTTTTTTTTTAAATACAATTTATTTCATATTATAACCGTCAGTCCCAAGTCAAAGTGCTTTCTAAGAAGTTGTGAATCTTTCTGTGCCAACTCGATTGTTACTGCACACTCTTCATTGTATGGTGGTTGATATACACGTCCTCTGCGGAGTTTGCCCTTGACCAGTTTGTGGAGGCAGTGCTTACATGTATTGAACATTTATTGTACATATTAAACATTTACTGTACATTTTTTGTTAAACCAATAAATGGTATTATTTGAACTGTTGCGTTTTATTGACTGAATGGTTGAGTTTTAGTTTAACCTCTCGGGAGCTTTTGTGTGTTGGGTCGACACTCAATAACGGGGTTCTCAAGGACGTCGATCACAGAAACTGAAGAGAGGAATTCTAAAAAAGTAATTAGGATATCCTGAGTGAAAAATTCATATACAGTGTTATAATATAAGCTTAGTGCATCGTAAGAATGAGTCAATCTTGGACAGACAGCAGTTAACAATCCACGGTAAGTATAGCTTTTACCTTTCTCTTCCATTAAAGCATCCAGATCATAAATCACATCTCAAAACAACGAATCCAGCTGAGAGTGGAAGTTAACCACACATAGTCAAAGGGGGGAGCGCGGCTGGCGCCATTCTTATTCTTCGTCTTCTTTTTCTTCTTCTTCTTTCTTGATAGAGGCGTCAAAATGTCACCGCACTCAGGCCTTGTGGCCCATTATACTAACCTGGTTGGCTCCCTTAATAGAATAATAGAGTCACGCCCTTCTACATTAGCACGAATTGAGCAAGCTGCCCTACAATTATGAGCAGAAATAAGTCTAGGAACGTCAACGGTTAAAAAGTAGAGCGCGGCAATGCATTAGAAATAACGGATCTATTATAATAATGGATAATAATAGAAATAAAACCGCATATTCAATTTTCTATTAAAAGAAAAATTATTGCCGATTAATATTCTTTTGTTTTGTTTTTTTTTTTTTAGTAACTGATAAAACTTGGTGACTTGGTGGTGTACATGATGATACTAAGAAAAGGGGATCAAACAGAGAAAGTAATTGTAACATAGAGATAGAGAAAGTAATTGTAACATAGAGATGACTTTAAAAAAAAATTATAAGACTTTGAAAGTCTATATCTTTAGTGGAGTGCCGTAAGGCGTGAAAAACAAAAAACCTTAGAACCCAGTCCCTATGAATCAACTTTAATGAAACTTTTTGCATTGTGTTGCTAAAACCTAATACTAAAATGTTTATATATTGCCGTTGTGTGCTTTTACCCCCTTCTCGGAGGTGGAAATTATTATGTTCAAAGTAACTGCAGAAAACGATAGAGAAATAAATTCTAAGCAATAAATGTTCTATGCAATTTTTTCGACGAGTCAATACTTTTTGAGTTATTCTTGATTAAAAATGTTAATTTTTCATCCAAAAGTTGCATGGCTTAGAGCTATTTTTTGCTCCACTACTTAAGTTACCGTTACAATTTTTTTCCTATATTTGCTCTATTAAAAAAAAACATTTCAGAATATCAAAACTTAAACGTAGTGCGTAATAATTACATAAATGTTGAAAAAGGGAGATTTTTAAAAAGTACAAAATTGACATTATAAAAAAACTGTAGCATTTTACATACAGGGTGGACCATTAATAATAGGTCATAGTTCAAGGGTAGATTTCTTGGATCGAAATATAAGAATACAACCAAACATTAGCTCAGTCGACGAAGGTATTTACCCACAAAAAGTTGCAAACTGTGTAAACTTTTTTTCAATGAGTTCGTGAAAATGTGTAGAATAATGTCGTAAAAAGTTTACATTTCGCTCGGGTGCAGAACATAAAAAAAAGAGAAAAAAAAATTTTTTTTCATCCATTTTTTCAAAATTTTGAAATTAAATCAAGCTACAAAAAAAAAAAATACAGATGGATAGACCACGTATTTATGAACAAAAAATGTCCTAACAAAATTTATCGTTAAAGCCACGGTTTTCCCGAAAAAAATAGCCAAATGTAAGCGAGATCCATGCGTGCACGCGCTTGAATACGCATGACTGTGACACCGACGCACTGAATTACATGTCACTAAATCAGAATTGGTTCAATCTATAAGAGTGTTAGTTCATTTTAAAGATGGAAATTGTAGCTTTCTGATGCTTTTTTGTTTCAAACAATACAAGCAAAGGATGGATGGGAAAAATATGCTTACATATATTATTACGCCCGAACTCAATCGACGCAATAAAAAATATAGAAAAAAATAAAAGCTCTTCAAAAAAATTCTTTCTTCATTGAGAACTGTTAAAAAGTATGGACACTTCATGATTATTACAGTTTATTAAGTTGTAGTAATGTGGATTCAAAAAAAAAGTACATCTCAAATCGTTTTAATTTAATTGCTTGATGATTTTCTTGATAAATATATATATTGGAGGCTGTCACTTGTCGAGAAATTGACCCACTGGAAAAAATAAAATATCATTATTTCGGAAAAAATGTATACTTTTCGAATGTTCAAACACAAATTCGTTTACTTTTATGCATTTTTTCGAAAATATGATCAGTCATATCATGATAAGAAATTGCGATTGTCACGATCTTATCCTTATAACTATGAAAATATCTTTGATTGTTTTGAATATAAATTCTGGAACTTTTCCAATACATTAACAAATATATAAAGAATCCATTGGATATAGCTGAAATGTGGATAGGTGTACCTGTAATAAATACAATACAGTAAAGATACGTAAAAATTCATTCGAGCGATTCAGCGGCTATGTGTGATGTCTGTGTATGCGTTCATAATTATATATTTTCCCTCCAGACTCACTATTTATCCTCTTAGTCACTAAGAAAAATGTTAAAAATGTGTAACCAGAAAGAGAAGAAAGCTTTGTTTTAATTGTTAGAACTGCGAAGAATTTTTAGAGGTTCCATAGTATGCATTTAACCGTGCGCTTGGCCGAGCAGAGTGACAAAGTTACTTCACTATTTTTTTCCGGGAAAACCGTGGCTTTAGCGATAAATTTTATTAGGACATTTTTTATTCAGAAACACGTGGTCTACCCACCTGTATTTTTTGTTTTTTTTCTAGCCTGACTTAATCTAAAAATTTTGAAAAAATTGATAAAAAATTATTTTTTTTCACTTTTTTTATGTTCTGCATCCAAGCGGAATGTAAACTTTTCAGGATATTATTCTATACACTTTCACGAACTCATTAAAAAAAATTATTCAGTTTGCAACTTTTTGTGAGTTTCACTATAAAAGGATCTCTGTCGTCTGGGCTACATGCTTTAGTATTTTATCTCAACTACCTTTTGACCGATCTTTTCCCAGTTTGGTAAGGAAACATTTTTAAGCTAAGAAACAATAATTTATGTATCACATCACGCTAGACCATGGAAGGAGCCTCATGAATTATACCTGATGATGAATGTTTTTCTCTTTTTTTTAACGAAACGTTGTTGCACTTTTGACTTGAAAGTCTCATGCAGGAGTCATTTCTACGTAAAAAAGGTACCCTTCAAAGAACTTGATAATTCCAACCGTTTTCGAGAAAACTGCCGCAAAGATTTCAAGAATTCTTTGAAAACAAATTCAGTTTAAAAAGGATAAATTGTATTTATTGAAAAGTGTGTTTTGGTGACGTCTTAGTTCTATCAAAATATCAAACTAATGAAATTGTACATAAATGACAGATCTAAGACGTCACCAAAGCACATTTTTTAATAAATACAATCTGTTCCTTTCAAATTGAGTGTGTTTTCAAAGAATTCTTGAGATCTATGCGGCAGTTTTCTCGAAAACGGTTGGAATTATCAAGTTCTATCAACTGTACCTTTTTTTACGTAGAAATGAGTGCCACAACGTTTCGTAAAAAAAAGAGAGAAAAAATATTCAATATCATCAGGTATAGCTCATGAGGCGGCCCATCCCTACAAACACCGAAGGTTGGCCCTTCATCGGGCCATCACTGGGCCAGAAATAAAACTCCAGTAAGGGCCCGCTGATGGGCCGATCTTCGGTGTTTGTTGGGATGGTCTAGCGTGATCTGATACATAAATTATTGTGTCCTAGCTTAAAAAATGTTTTCTTACCAAATTGGGAGAAGATCGGTCAAGAGGTAGTTGAGATACTGCAAAAAAAAGAACAAAAAATTACAATTTTGACACCTGTACGTTTTTCCAAAGCAACAATTTACTAAAGCATGTTTGGTTATATCCTCATATTTTGAACTATGGCCTGTTATTAATGGTCCACCCTGTATAGGTGGGCCATTAATAACAGATGTCAAATGTCCACGTTCAGGTTCGGAATCGCTCCATCAAACACCCTGTATATAGAACAAATATTTGATTAATTTGTCACCTGATTAATCGAAACTGATTGAAATTTTGTCTTATTGCTGTCCTACAGTCAGGAACTAAACTTTACATTTTAATCATTATAATCATTTAATTAGAAATATAGGAGATTCAGGTTATTCTTGAGTAGTTATATTTTTTATACAAAAAGTTATATAAAGAGGTGAAGGTGGAAAAAGGAATTAAAGACGCACATTATTGCGAAACATTTTATAACTGAGGTCGAGCACTAATAGTTTAAATTATTATCTTGTGTTTTGTGAGTATATAAAATTCTTATATACCTTAAAATATATAGGAAGATGGTTAATAATGATAAATTTTATTTAGAAAATAACAAAAACCGTTAGCGAAGAAAGCTTTATGTTAATGCCGACTGGTTACAGCAATTTAAAATTCTACCGAACAGTTTAATCCTCAGAAAAAATTGACAAATAAGGAGGTGGATGATTTCAACTGCCGTTTTATGAAGTGTATAAATAGTATAGTGATAATACTGGTGCGATATCTTATCTGCAATCTAATTTTAATGAATCGTAAATGTCGAGAAACGCATAGCTGAGGCGAGGACTGTCTGTTACCAGATATTCCCCGTCTGATAACGGCCCAGCCGGTATGCCGGTATGCCAACCATCCGTGTTGATCACAAATACCAGTCAAACCGTCCCGAACATTCTCACCCCCACCCCCTCGCATAGCCCTCTTCTCATTCTCATCCAAGTTGCGGCCGCGGAACTAGATTTATTACGATTCACTCGCTTCGTCTTATTAAACATTGCCGAGATACATGACAGAGAACTGAGGAATGAACCGACTTGTGCCTTGAGTTTAATCCTTAATCTGAATTGCTACAGTCATAGATAGATATACGGAAAGCAATTCGGTGCTGGTTTATTACTTTCTTTGTTTATTTTATAAACTCCCTTTTTTGTAGTTTCCTACAATTATTTTCATTTTTAATTTTTTGGTACTTTCTTTGACTTTTAGTGTTTTATCGCAGTGGACAAAGCGATATAAAAGTAACATTTCATAATGAGGAATGCTTCTCGATTTGTGTTTTGTACTTAAGATAGAACTAACAGTCTGAGAGCCAGTCACTAAACTAATATCGCGACTAATCGTTGGATTCTCTTTTATAACATAGTAGGGTACCTGGAGCTAAAAAATATGTAAAATTTAGAAATAATCTCATATGAAATGTTGATTATTCTTTAAGGGTTACTCTTTTAGTAAAAGGTAGTTTCTATATGGTTCGGACGCTTGCTCTTACTCTCAAAGGGCGAAAACCACCCCTAAATTTAGATTTTAATATTTGAAAAATTATTACTGATTTATTTCTTGGCATTGCTAATTACGAGTGTGAAGTCAAAATTAAAAAAATTCAAAAGGTCGGCTCCAATATGACCAATGGAATTTTTTTCTAAAGCAAGCGTTTCAAACGGACAAAAGAAAATGAGTGTCTACGTGATGCTGTCTCTTAACGAAAAACAGACTTTTTGAAAGAAAATTTTAATTACTGGACAATTACATTAACAAAATGGCGACATTTTGTTAAAAGAAATGGTACAACGCACATTGTTTCAGCCATAACTTCTTTACTTCTTATGAGTATGACACAGAAACCAACAAATAATCTCTAAAGATTAATTAATTATATTTAACTCTATTGTTTAGAATTATTGATTTAAGTGTCATAGTTTCTAAAATATTCAACATTTAAACTAAATACTTATTAATATAAACTTTCGGATGCAATTTATAAACTTACATATGTTCCGAAAACTATTAATCCTACACAAATATAAAGAAAAAAAATTAATTCTCAGCTCATAGGCTTTATTTTTGATGTCCGCCATTTTTTCGCTAAAACTAATATTTGTCGAGTAATTTATAAGGAAACAAAAATTTCGTTTTTTGAAAATCTCTCTGTAGTATGAATTGAATTTTTTTGCTAGAGCAAGTGCTGTAAGCGAAAAAAAATTTGAGCTTCTAGGTCCTAGTATATGTGGGAAAAACAGAATACGAGAATATATTGTTTTTAATTACTGACTACTTACTTTAACAAAATGGCGACATTTTTATTTCAAAAATGTGAAGAAGCACATTCTTTCTGTCATAATTTTTATATTTTTTATGCTATAGAAATTTGTCAAAAAACTATTTGAAACCTAATTAATAGTCATTTTGATCGTTAGCATTTTTGATGTAAGTGCCTCAGTTTCTGAGATATTTAACATTTAAACCAAATACTTCGTATTATAAACGTTCAGACGCCATCTTTATACTTCCAGATCTTCGAAACAATTAATTCTACAGAAATTAGAAAAAACGAAATTCATTCCTATTCCTATATCAGTATCTTTCTTATTTATCTCTATAATGTTTTACCTAAATATAATGCTTTTCGTGTTATTTGACTCAAATCGTTTTGAAATATCTCTATTCTCAAGCTAAATCTCAACATTCAAGCCGTTATAACTTAAAGTCTATCAATTTTTATGAAAATTTGCATAGAACCTTTCTTTTTAAATTTTACTCTCTTTCAGCTCCAATGTTTTTGTTTTTATTTTTAGGTGCCGCAACCTAAAAAGGGATGGCACCCACTCCCTATAAATTAGCAAGCCCTCGCATAACATACAAACTTTTTTAATTAATTTACTATTAAGTTGCCAAAAATGAACTAAAACTAATTCATATGATATTATTCCGAAGTTAAAACCTATTGTTACTGCACTATTAGCCTATTTTAAAGTGATGACGTGGGTGCAAGCTGGACGATAGGCGATGGGCGGTATCGCACACGATCAAATTGAAAAGAAGGAAAAAAACCTCTGCCAGAATTTTTACATTTAATTAGAAAGGGACTTAATTCGTCAACATCTATTCCGTACTTTTAATGCATATATAGATTACCTAGACCGTACATTTTTTATAGCAGAAAATTTTTAGGTGGCAGTCCCCCAGGCAGCATGTCTGAAGAAAAATGCGAACTTTTCATTCATGGTATCAAAAAAATAACATTTAAGCAAGTTTTTAGTTATGAATGTCGCATTTGAATGCTTCGTTGACCGTAACACATTCAAAAAATGTTACTGGAATTAATATTTAAGGTTTCTAAGCATTAAGCCTATCGTGCTTCAAACAATGGTTCAATGGGATTTTTTCACCTCGTGAATAATGAAGACCAGAAAAAGCAAGATTTTTTATATTTCTGTTGGGGACAAAACGTGATTTTTTTTTTACTTGTGAAAAGAAGTACTTGCTGTAGACCAGAAAGGCTACGATTTTTCGTTTTACTATTTTTTGAAAGATAAATAATAAAGTAATAAAATTGTCAAATTTCTAAACGCCATTCACCCCCTGCGATTCTAAAACCTAATTATTGCATTTTTAAACTGTATTGGTATTTCGTCGAAATGCACTAAGATTGACTTAACTCTGGCCTTACGAGGTATATTTTTCACGACACGAGTTCTGGAAATTCAGTGGATGTAGTACTTCTAGTATTTTATCGGTCAATAGCGTCAGTATATCTCCGAAGTTTCGCACTTCATTTCTACCAACCATTTTTGTACCCATTAACTGAAAAAATGCTGTAAAATATTCAAAAGCTAACGTAAAATAATTGAAAATATTAATGGGTTGAAAATAAACTAAACTTTTCGCTGGCATTATTTTATTGTATTGAAGATTTTATAATTTTTCATCAAATGTTTCGAAAGGAGTGCTTCAGAAAAGGGTGTTTTTTCACATAGTTTAGGTGACTCATGTAGATAATCTATAACCTTATAATTCTAGGGAAATAAAGAAATGTACAAACTTTCAATATACAATGTTTGTACATAATTCATTCGGCACAAAAGAAACTGGCCTTAAATAGCAACAAGCGTATTAAGGTGAGCATCCTTCGTTTACCTGCTCCGATACTGCAACTTGTGGCGTCCGCATTCTAACACCAATTTCGATCTGGGGTCGCCAAATTCCAATTAAAAGGTGCGTGAAGTATCTCGTGGTGAACTTAGACAAACGACTGACGTTCAACATCCACGTAAACGAAACTGTACATGAGGTCTACTCTATGTCCAGGAGTCTGCATCCGCTCCAGACCAGGGGTACCGGACTCAACAGGACGGATAAGAAATTGTTGTACACGATGGTAATCAGGCCGGCCAACACATAAGCGGCATCCGTGTCGTGCAACATCCAGGCCACGACAATGCGGAAACTTAGAGTATTAAAACATACATTTATGCGCCTCATTTTAGACTCCACTTTCGCCAGAGATATCTATGCACGTTGCCACGATATAACCCCACTAGCGGACCTCGTACAGGAAATCTCGCAAAAATTCTATCAATTCAAACTGGGCCATAGTCCACTAACCCGCAACATAACCCGAATCAGACAGCATAATGCCATACTTTTCGATCTGAAACAACTCCTACCATACCAGGCGTTGCCTATTTTCAGCAAGTTCACTAGCCATACTTTTCTGTACCATATTTTTTTCTTTTCCCCACCTATTATCTTTACCCTAGTTTCCTCCTCTCTCTAAGCCCTCTCTATTCCTCTTCTATTCATCCCTTATTTTTTGTCCTTTTGTTCTTTTTTGCCTGCTTTTCAAAATCCCTCCTCGACCAATAACTTCTCCAATTCAAATATTTTAAATGACAACCTCCTCTACACCCTATATTCCTGGAGGTGGGACAACCACCAGGAAGGACTTCATTAGTTCGAACGGGTTCTTTCGTTGAATGTTTCTCCGTATCAGCAATCAAAATTTAAACTGTGCGTTTGCTAAGTGATAGTTTTAAGTGTAATTTTAAGTTTTTAAAAATTTCACGAATTATTATTAATAAAATGTTAGCATTAAGTTTTATCTTCTTCAAGACAGGAGTGCCAACTCCAGATAATTGCTGTTCTAGCCGAACTGGGTTCGTCCTGTCCAACCACACATTCACTACGCGTCATGGTTGTCTAGTTGGCACCGGGCTCCGGCTAGGTGCATAAATGTACCTTAACACCTAATAAATTTGTAACGGTTTGTTGTCAGGTAGCTGGTTCAGAGATTAATCAGGGTCCAGATTAGTTAATAAGACAACCCAATAAAAATATAAACAATTTATTTACTTCTCCAAACAGGTAATGTGTGGCAGTGTTGCATAACATACAGGCTCAGGTTGGTACAGGTTATAGGTCCGTATCTTTTACGGTTCTTAGGACATTTTCTATTATCTGAGAGAGTGACAGTGTGTAACGATTGCGATGCGACGTTTGTTGTTGCTACGGGAGTGGCATCGGGCGTCGGGTGAATATCGTCGACTCAAGAAGTTTCCCAGTTCAACACGCTGTAGGAGGTCTCCAGGTCAGGCTCATTCTATCTGGTTTTGGCGGCGAAACGGCGCCGGGGAATGACTAACGACTCGAGGGTCCCAGCTCAACACGCTGTAGGATACCCAGGGTCAGATTGCATTCGTTCCGGCATGTTTGCGTCGGGAGATGTACAAAACTCTAATATGTCCAGCTCAGCACGCTGTAGACAGATTGTCAGAGTTGTTCACACTCTGAATTAGCTGATTTGCGGCCGGGCTTTTATATCCGAGAATCCTCGCTCGCTTACTGGTGACGTAGAACTGCATATAGTTTAGTGTCGTGTGCAAATCCTAACCTCTAGACGGGAGCTGGGTGGATTTGCGTGCCGTGTGCACATTGGTCTCGTGTGTAAATCAGGAATCTTACTAATGGAGCAGGAATTTAAAGAATGCTTCATTACAAATTCTTATTGATTGACTAATTGAGTTTGTGGCGCTGCGCGCGCCTAATATGCGTCTTATTGTTTTACTTCTGTGGGTGTAATTGTTACGGTCGATTTTCACATTTAATAATGGCCAGTTTATGTACTCATCTTCGTTATTTTCCCAAATTTTATTGTACATTTGAGCCTATTGATACCGTCTCTCGCGAATTAATAGAGTATAACTGGTTGCATAATAGCAGTACCTAATGGCTTACTTTGGTCATTTAATATACTCTGATACAGGTAGTATGGGTGAGTGCGTTCAGATATTCATTAAGAGAGTACATTGCAAAAACGCCCTTGTAAAGCTTCTACAATGGCCAGTATTGTTGATTAAACCTTCTTTGGTGGGTAGATTTATGAGGGGACGGCTTTCAGAGTATATTATGATAATATTTGTGGATATAAACGAAGTTAGGAAAATCTATTCTAGTTGTGGGGTGCGCCGTGGAGTAGAAATTCTGAACGTACCGAGACGGAAGACAAGAACTTGACATTTTTGATAGAGGACATTTTCTTCTTGTGGCATCGTCTGAATGCAAGATTTTGGAGTGCCATTTTGACGCCCACATCACATCTCAGGTACGTCTCTGAAAACCCACTTAAGGTTGAAATAGATTTGTAATTTAGGTTATTTATTTTATTGCAGGGCTGTTTGTGTGTTTGTCTGTTGATTTGTTCGTTCGTTAGTTGTTCATTGTTGAGTATATTACAAGTATTGGGATCTATTTGTTGGTTTATGGCTATTTGGATGGATACCTTATGATTTTACTTGGACCTGTTACTGGTATTCCACTTGAGCTTTTATGTCACATCCTACACTTTACGAGGAACTTCCAGCCTGACCTTAGTTTCAACCTCTAGTCCAGATTTTGGCGTCTAGATGGTGGATGATTGACTGACATGTTGTGTATGTATGGTACTGGGGATCTCGGCACGTTACCTCAGACTCTACGTAGATGGTCTACCACCTGCGGCTGTTATCACCCTGAATTACGCTACCCTGGTAGGACGGGAAAAGATATTCAGACATTACCAAAGGTAAGCGGAATCATATTCTCTATAACGAGGGATCCGGTACATCTACTCAACGTCCACGTCCATTTTCAAGGAATATTGATAATATTTTGCTTGTAACGTAAATCTCAGTAACACATTAGATTTCAGTAATATTTGGTACATTTTGTGTATCGTCACTTCACTCACTTAATAGCATTGCCTTATTTCACAAATAGATGTCAATAATTTTAAGTAATTTTATGTTTTAACGTACCTTGGGTCAAATGCAGTTTTGTCACGCTTCTGGCATATGACCTTTTGTACATTTTTAAAGGATTTATTATTTTGTAAGATATTGTGGATATTAGGTTAAGCGTGTGGGCCCCACTTATTAGAATATATTGTGACACTTGTACTGCGTACCGAGTTATCGGTGATAATTGTGAAAGATTTTGTACTACGTACCCTGATATTGTATTAAATGTTAAATTAGAACGACGTTGTCTTTTATATCTGACCACCTACACCACCCCAATTATCGAAGCCACCCCCAAGGACCTGAGTAGTCGGCCGTGTGAGACTTCCTCCTCACTAGCTTATTGCAGAGGGGGTACTGCACGTAAAATATTAAAATTTTGTTCAGGGCACAGGGTGACCACCCTACCCTGCGTTCGAGGTTTAGCAGCCTTTGGGGCCCCCTTTTAAAGTGGGCCCAGGCCCCTGCAACATAATAAAGTGTTTGCTATTGTTGTTCTTGTATACATTTGGCACCTATTTCAGATGAATAACAGAAAATGACTATAATGCAGAATGTTTACTAGAAGCATCTACCCAAGAGGAAATTCAGAAGTAAAGAGAAATCGTCGACGATAATGAAGAATGTGATTACTAATGGTTAATTTTGTATTATTTAACTTTTTTTTATTACAGTACACAAATGTAAAAAAAATACGTATTAAAATTAAGTATATATTATTATTTTTAAGGATTAAAAAAAATTCCCAAAATAAATTCATCATTATGACAATTTCCAGGTCGAATTTACTCTTGTAAACTTTTTTTATTTCGATACACACTCTAAATACGAGTAAAAACAAAAAAATAATGTAGTTAGCTAATGAGATTCGGTTCCATTAATTTTATTCTTTGGAACATGTAGACTAGGAGCCCGCTGACCACTAATTCGGTGTCAAATGTCAAATGTATGAATTGTTAATTTGGGGCAGTAGAGCACAGAAATGACCATGCCAGCCCTTTTTTTGGGGGCAGGGGCGTACGGCAAGCCTTCAAAAGTGTAAGAAATATGACTTGTAAAAGTAAATAAAAAGTCATAAAAGTCATAGGTTTACGCATGGGGGTTGGAGAGATTTCTTAATTTACCCCCAGAAATCATGAATTCAGACTCCCATTCATTTTGGGCGGTACAAGAAAGCGCTACGCTCACCCAAATTTGAAAAAAAGTCAGATAAAAAAATGATAAGTTTATGAATGGCAACCAGGAACTTGGTAAGTATGAACCTACTGAGTGCTAAAAGACATACGCCATCTTTGAAAAGTTGTGCAAATGTCTTGCCTTTCACGATAATTGACGGCGTATCGGCTGTTCCTACCGCATGTACTAGTTACCCTTGTGATTCGGTGAGTATCACAAATTTATGACTGGCAATTATAAACTTGGTAAGTATGAACCCCCTGAGTGCAAAAATATATTCGCCATCTTTGAAAAGCGGTGCGATTGTATCGAAACGGCAGCACTGATGACCGACTTTCTTGAAAAGATGTGAAATTCGAAATTCTTGTCCGCCTTAAGAGGAAACAGTGTTCCGATCTCTATGTGCGTGCATGTGTGCGCGCGTGCGTGTTTGTGTGTGCGTGTCACATGTACGAGACGGTAATTAAAGAGAAAATAATTAAAACTAGAAGAGAAACTAATCAGAAAAAAACAAACTTTATTAGAATGAAAATAAATAATTATAGTGGAACCAGGCGCTTACATGTTTCAACTCCCTCTAGCTGGCCCTTGTACCACTTGTCAACGATGGCGCACGTATTTTCGCAAATACTTACCAAGTATCTGATTGCCAGTCGTAAATTTATAATATTCATCGAATTACACGGGTAACCAATATATGCGGTAGGAAGCTCCAATAATACTTCATCAATTATCGTGAAAGACAAGACCTTCGCGCCACTTTTTAAAGATTGCGAATATATTTTTGCTCTCAGGGGGTTAATACTTACCAAGTTTGTGATTGCCAGTCGTAAATTTGTGATACTCATTGAATCACGAGGGTAATTAGTACACGCGGTAGCAACAGCCGAAACGCCGTCAATTATCGTGAAAGGCAAGACGTTCGCACCACTTTTCAAAGATGGCGAATGTTTTTTAATACTCAGGAGGTTCATACTCACCAGGTTCCTGATTGCCACTGAAAAACTTATTATTTTTTTTATCTGACTTTTTTCAAATTTGGGCGAGCGTAGCGCTTCCTTGTACCTCCCAAAATGAATAGGAGTCTGGATTCATGATTTTTGGGGGTAAATTAAGAAATCCCTCCAACCTCAATGCGTAAACCTATGACTTATTTGTGACTTTTTTTTTTAATTTTAGAAGACAAGTCATATTTCTTACACCTTTGGGGGCCTGCCTTACGCCCCTGCCCCCAAAAAATGGCTAGCATGGTCATTTCTGTGCTCTACTGCCCCAAATTAACAACAATTCACACATTTTGGGAGTAAACCTATGACACCCAATTAGTGGCCGTCGGGCTTCTGGTCTAATGCACTATATCATTCAATAACTTTTTTAAATTTCAATCGGGTTAGTATTAATTAGCCAGGGAGGTAGCGATTTTTAGAGTTTATATCTATAAAGCCAGATTTTTTCCCATGATAGTTTAGACATTATAAATTATGAAAGTGCAAATCAACCAAACTTTTAGTGTTACAAAAATGTATTATATCTACAAGAATGGAATTTTACATACTCACACATGACATAAAAACATACCGGAAAATAATACTCTACCGCATCGGAAACGTTGCCATGTCAGGTCTACCACCCACGCAAAGTGCGGAAAAAACAAACATTTTTTACTTATATCTACAAGGCTGACATTTCTTTCTGGAATAATTTAGTTAATAAGACATCCAAAAAATACAGTCTACCGATCGGCTCATGTTGGTAAAGACTCGGTAGACGTAATGGAATACAAGCGTGTGACCGCGGCCGCTGCGCTTCGGGCCATTGCAGTTCGCGAAGAAGTTTTACATTTTCCGCCGCGGAATATTAATCAACAAAGTTGATTTTACGTCTACAATCAGTTTAGATTAAAAATCACATTCTACCTCCGCTAAAAGGTGGCTAAATCTTTGCTAGACGTTGCCAAAATGGCAATACATAGTCAAATCATGACAATTATATTCTTCATTAATATTAACGAACAGACAGTTTTCTTACACATGTGTTAATAGTCACTTTTGTTTACTACATTACAAAATTTATGTTTCGGTAAGGAAATTTATCTTTCAATTTATATTTTTTTTTATGTGAAAGAAACTATATTCAACATAATAAATAATAAATTCACGATCCTCTGTAATTCTTATTGAAAGAAATGGTTGTTATTTATAACTTATTCAAAAAATTTATTCTTTTAAAAGTTTATTATTATTTACCAATGTTACTGTCAATTAAATACTAAAATTATTCTGAAATCAGCTACGAGAGTGAATATGGAGATAGAGATAGTTGCAAAAAATTCGACACTTAATTTGATTATATAAATACTAAAGATGCCCTAATTCAATTATGATAATTAAATTCATTTTATTAAAATATTATGTGTTATTAATTTATATAAGAAATATCACATGAAACTATAATAATATATAATGGGTGCAAGTAATAAAAGTTACTTTCTATGCACTGAAAATAAGTTTGCTTTATCTCTCACATTTCTATCTACAACGTTTCTATACCATCCTAAATTTTTATATATTCTTTTTATTATTGAAAATTGAGTAAAAAGAAGGAATTGAAATGATGGGAATTGTAAAATTTGTATGCACTCGGGAAAGAAATTCAGAACGTTATAAATCGTTTAACTATTTTTATGCCCTGTAATTTCAGCAAGGTCTACCAAGATTTAGTCATCTTTCAGCGGAGGTAGAATGTGATTTTTAATCGAAATAATGCATAAACTGCTTGTAGACAAAAAAAATCAGCTTTGTAGATTAATATTCCGCGGCGGAAAATGCAAAACTTCTCCGCGAACTGCAATGGCCCAGAGCGCAGCGGCCGCGGTCACGCGCTTGCATTCCATTGCGTCTACCGAGGCTTTAGCAACATGATACGATCGGTAGACTGTACTTTTTGAATGTCTTATTCAATGAACTATTCCAGAAAAAAAAATTCAGCCTTGTAGATATATGGCAAAAATGTTCGCTTTTTCCGCACTTTGCGTGGGTGCTAGACCAGACAAGACAACGCTTCCGACGCAGTGGAATATAATTTTTCGGTGTGTTTCTATGTCATCTGTGAGTATGTAGAATTTCAATCTTGTAAATATAATACATATATGCAACTTTTTGCAACATGTTGCTTAATTTTTTACTCATTTTTGCAACACGTATAGATTGGTAGAATTGCACCTTCTTCATAGATACTACCTAAACTTTCCTGAGAACAAAATCTAGCTTTGTAGAAATGATTTCACGAAAACTGTCGCTACCTACTTGGCTATATCGTGCTGTCTACTGAAAGAACTGGAAATTTGAATATGATATTATGGAGTTGCATCTGTTGAAATCAGTACAACTATAACTATGCAACACTTGAATAATTATAGATATCTAAGACTTCTGACTGTGTCTCACGTGAATTACTCACAGAAAAATTGAAATTTTATGGGGTTCCTTGGAGTCCATTGAAACTACTACGCTCCTATTTATGTAATAGAAAGCAGTGCGTCAGCGAAAACAATATAAATTCGGAACTTAATCCAGTAAAGCATGGAGCGCCTCAGAGCTCTGGCTTGGAGCCACTCCTCTTTATTATGTAGGTCAATGATATATTTTATTTTATGTTGCCCCATAGGTGCATTGCGTACGCTGATGACACCACATTGCTAACTTCCCATAGTAACCTTCACGTTTTATATCAACAAACTTCTTTGACTTCTGATCAAGCCAAAACCTGGTTTATCACTAATAAAATAACAATAAATGGGGAAAAAACTCAGAATTTTGTCTTTTCCACGAGTAACACAGGGACGAAGGGTGACAGTGTGATTAGGTGTCACACTGGACGGTAAACTAAACTGGTTTAGTCAATTTGATCAGCTAAGGCAAAAACTTGCAAGCACAATATTTTTGCTCCGCCAGCTAAGAAGGCATTTGGGTTTGGAAACCTTGAAAGCGAGCTATTTTTTACTGTTTCCTTCACACATTATTTATTGCATCACTTTATGGGATAATTCTTGTCATAATGTAAAAATATTTCATCTTCGAAAGAAAGCGATTAGAATCATTGCTAATGCAGGGTATAGATACCATTGTAGGCCTCTATTTATTTTACTGGGCATTAGGCCGGTACTTATCTTCTTTATATATTTATCTTAGTTTACTGGATATTCGCAAAAACTTTAATTATTTTCAAAGGAATTCAAATTTTCATAATTACAGCACGAGACAAGCCGATTTACTAAGGCCAATTAGGCATCGACTAACAAGATCGTCTAAAAATTCGCCGCACCTCAAGTTATATAATTTCCTTCCAAATTCATTAAAATTATTGATCTATAACCATTTTAAAGGCATATTGAAAAAACTATTTTTAAACCACGGTTTTTACTCTACTGACGAGTTCGTGGCGTTTTTGACAAACCCCGAAACCATTGCTGGCATCCATTTAACGTCGTATGCACTTCCATGGCTCCTCCATTTTCTTGCTCTTGTTTGCACATGCAACATTAATGTTGTACGGCCACTTTTATTTTGTATTTCGTCACGTATTTCTCTGTTCTCTTTTATTATGTTTGTTTTGTATCGTATAGGGTATAATAACATATAATCTCTTGATGTTTATTTTTAACCCCCGACCAAAAAAGAGGGGTGTTATAAGTTTGACGCGTATGTTTGTATGTCTGTCTGTCTGTGGCTTCATATCTCTTCAACGGGTGATCCGATTTTGATGCACTCTTTTTACAAGCTTTTATTTAACTTGCTTTGTTAGTATGGGTCACATCTTGCAACTGAATTTTAAAACAGTTATCTCCAACTGAAATTTTGCATACACGTTTAATTTGGATGACAATGCATGGTTAGCTAAGTGACGTCATTCTAAATCCAATATGGCGGACTCCCAAAGATGGCGGACCAGTTATTTTTTAAAAGCTTGTTTTTAAAAAGTTTTTTTTTTAATTATAATTTATTACTATTGTCAATATTTGTCCACTTATAGGTTTATGCCTAGATTTTATATATTATTTTTTATATTTTCTTAATTGACGTGCCATATCTATATGTACTGTATTTTAATTGGTGAAATAAATGATATGGTGTGATATGATAATATAATTATACTATAGTAACTTAAATTTCGGCTAAATGCATTCTAATAACCTTGCCCTATCACATTTGTATTCATAGCAGCATTGTTCTGTTTTTAGTTAACAACATTCACTCATCAGTCACCTCGACACCACCAGATAACTCAGAACAATTTGGTGTACCCTTATAATATGTAGAGTTAAAAAAATCGTGACAAGTTTCCAAAAAAACCTGTAAAAGATGAGCGGTTTGGAAATGCTCGTCGCTTGTCATCGTCGCGTATTTATTACCGACACGTTCACGGAAACGAACGTCTCTTCATCAGATCAACATCACTGGCATAGCTTTGGGACGAATGCCGCTTCTTAAACGTTGAGAAAGGGAATATTTATCATTGTCTCGGAATATTCTATATGCCTACCTATAAATTCTGAATTCTAGTAATTATAAGCTTTTTATGGAAATTCAATTCAATACAAATCCTTCACTGTATAAGTATTAAACAGGATGTCTTATTTTAGACTAAGCTATTGCATGTGCTGTGTAAATCATTCTACTTTACAATATTTAATTGGTTTGCAAAATATATGTAAATCCATGAACAGCATTAGTGAACGAATTTTGAACAACTTTCAAAATGTCCGTCTATCCGTCCGTCCGTCCGTCCGTCCGCCCGCCCGTCCGCCCGTCACTTTTCTTGTAAACATGATAACTTAAGAAAGAAAAGTCCGATTGTATTGAAATTTAGAAAGTAAGTTAGAGTTAGCTAGAGGAACAACCCTATTGTTTTTGAAAAGAAAAGAAAATCAATCAGTAAATAATCATCATCATCATCATCATCATTTAATTAAAAAATATATATTTTCTTAATTTTTGTCGCTTCTACTTAAATGGAAATCTTGCGAAATGTTATCTCCATAATATATTTTTTTTATTTATGCATTTTACTAATATACAGCGTGATCTACCAAGAAATGCGGAAAATAAAATGGTGTACTAGTCTTCAATGTGGGAAAGCCCCTGCAAAATTTTAGAGGATTCTGAGGTAATTTAGTATATTAAATTATTAGTAAATTTGAGAAGATACACTACTGACGTCGAGTAAGTCCTGACATACTCCTGAATAGGTCGACGAACTTACTTGTGAAAGAACGTATTCGAGTTGTTTACATTTCCTTAAGAGGTCTACACACGATCCAGCGGCAGGGAGCCAACATTGTCGGTACTCTTTGAAGATAATTGGAATTCCAGCGGACCAGTTTACTTTTACGAATGAGTTCAAAGCATGCCGACAAGGCTGGCTCCCTGCCGCTGCATCGTGTGTAGACCCCTCGAGAGCCGCGTTTTTTTTGTTTTCGGTCGAACAATAGGGACACCGCCGCGCCGTGTCATTGACCGGTTTAACTAAATATCTCGTATATGTGCTTGTAATTTCAGTATGAGGTCAATGTCTTCGATTTATTTCGATTTATTTCGCTATTTTTGTAGTGTGATTTGATTGAAACCAAAAAGTCACTTCTATCTTATTCAGCTTTGCTGTCAGTAGTGTCAGTCCCAAGTCTGATAAAGTGATATGATTGTGCCGAGTTACGTTAGATTAGTTAAAGTCATTGGCGGCGCATTTCTACAAAAAAATAAGGTCTTTTTTTTTTTAATTTTTCATTTTTTTAACTCCTTTCGGTGGGGACAACCTACTGTTAAATTTTCCACATATCATGGCAGATCACGTTGTATATTTTATAATAATATATCTAATGAGTTGAAATGTCATTTTCGAAAGATATATATCACAGGCATTCAATTTTCGTAGCAGTATGTGGTGGTCCAGTGGCTAAACTTTTGCCAAAGATCGTGTGTTCGAATCCTACACAGGTTGAATGTTTTTTTTTTTTCAATATTTTTTTCATATATTTTTTTTTCACAGCAAAGTTGGTATCACAAAATTTAGGATGTCCAAAAATTAACATTATTTAGAAGAAAACTGCGAAGAGTATCCTATCGAATCTGTAACAATTATATAAAAAGCTCAGTAAATTGGCGAAGAGTACGTTTTTAGCTTGTTTTTAAAGGAATCTCTTATCTGTAATGAAATATTAATAAGTAAAAATGGAAAGATAAATACTCGTCTTAAACACTAATTACAAAAATAAAGACGATGAATATCAGTTACAGTGTTTATATAGTGTGTTTTCAGATCTTTTAAAAATTGGTCTGCATTTATTAACATTTGTTGTCACTATGCATCCACATCCAGTGAATGCATACTGATGACAAAAAAAATTGTGAAAATTTTTATTGTTCAAATAGGCTTAGAATGTCATAAAACGTCGAGATTTTAAGTTTGAACAAAAAAAAATCTCTCTGTCGGTCTGTAACTTTTTTTTGTGCGCACAATTACTCTGGAACCGTTTAAAATGAAATTTGGCACACATGTACTTTAACGAGATCTGGAAATAAAATATATTTTCATCTTATTCCGTTGAAGTGTTGGGAGGCAAATTGGGGTAAATTGAGGTAAATGGGGATAAATAGGTAAGTCAAGCAGGTAAAAGTGCATAAAATTGTTGTTTAGCATATACAAGAGAAGCCGAGGTCTCAAAAATTTTTTTCACATTAGCCACCCTCATTACCCATATCGTTTTATGGATTTTTGGGGTAGACGATTTCTAATATTATATTATTAAATTTCCATAAACAATTATTTCCACATACAAAATTTTTTACAATACAGCGGAATATTTAGTAGTTTTGCAATTAAATGAAATATATTTTTTTGCGTTACTATAGTTCCACTGGATGTGGAAGTAAAAGAGCTTCTCACGTTTTGACCCCTTCCAAAGGGGGAAAAATTTGATTTTTTTTTTTTTGGGTCCATATTATAGCAACAGCCTTCATAAATAAGAAATGACGAAAAGGATACACGGGTCAACCTCCATGTATTCTTTTAGTCATTTTTGATTATTGGGAGCTGTTCCTCTAAAAGTTGGCAAAATATTAAGTGGCAAAAGCAGAAAAGTATAGTTTCACACCAGAAGGCAAATGTTGAATATTAGAGAAGTAATGGAAAAAAGCCAATTAGCCGCTCTGAATCGAAGTAGTGGTACTAACCTTTATTAGGTTACATGTTGTTAGCACTTTTTCACAAGGGAGTAGGAAAACCTCATATAACTTATATACTAGCGTAAAACGTATTTAAAGTTGATAAGTTCTTGTGAATTATATGATCACTATTGGAACTATATCAAGCCACGAGTAATTCAAGATTTTAGTAGGAATATTCTACCGTCAGTCCAAGTCAAAGTGCATTCGTACTCTCTAGCGCGACAGCAAATGTAATCCAGTGTGCTGCTTAGTGTTACAAGCAAATAGTAATTTTTTTTTATTTTCTTATCCACCTGAAACGTGAAACAAGTTGATGGACATCATCCCCACTATCATAATCACTCTCGTATGGGAGGTTATTTTATAACCATAGTCCATAAAATGGGTATAGAAGGTCCCAAACTTACAAAAATTACATTACCAGCAGTAGTTAACCTAAAATAATCGTCAGAAAGAATGCCGGGGAGTTGGGGAGGAAAATATTGCCTTTACTTCGTCCGCATAAAAATTGACATTTCCATACAAATGCAACAGCCCCCACTATGGCAACACTAACACAAACTGAAGTACTTAAACTAGCTGATACTTAATATAAAGCAGTGGTTTTCTCTACGCTATTTCGTGGCTCAATAATGTGCCCAAAAATTGCACTAGATTTTCTCCTGCAACTTGCTTCTTTTTAAATAAGATACAACATCATCTGTATTATTAAGCTTGATCTGTGGTATATACAACTGGCAAACAAACTTTACAACCCGCAAAATAATGGCCTCAGCTTTTTAAGTGTGAACAGTACGTCATCCAGAAGTTGACAAAATGTCTTCCAACAAGATACTTGTTTCTTTGAAAAACTGTCTGTTATAGCATGTAAGCTTGAGAGATAGTTAGTATTCATATGAAGTAAAATATTTAAATGGTTTTTATAGCCTTATGGACCTATAGAATCATGAACCAATAGTGATAAGGTATTCTCAATCAGTGCTATTTGAATCTGTTGAAGTTTTCACAATAAAGTACCTTTATCCTGAATATCAGTCCTTTAACCCCCACATTTCTAAAGATATAGTTGATTGAAAAATTCCCACCATTAACGTAATGATACTAAATAAGGATGAAAATTTGATTGGGTTTAGTCCAGCTGGATAAGAGTGGGGGGCCTGTTGTATTCCAGAAGAAATTCCAATTTCTGTACTTTAAAAGAGATATGGCCAATATTAGAATATTTTATTAAAGACATTTCCAAATATTATCCAATTTTGGAATTTTATATCATATGATGATGAACTATGTATGTAATTTGTAAACAACTGATAGTGGAAGAAAATAGAGAGAAGTTGTTGTGTTTCTAGATCAGTGAAAAGTCGAAAAATTAGGACAAAATTCATTCTTTTAAATGAATACCACTACTGTAAGCCAGTTTTAACGATGATGCAAAATTAACAACGTGTTAATAATGTCGGAACAACGGGGCAGACATTGTATAGCCTATAATGTTGATAATAACTAGTTATACGTAGGAGCAACAGACGCAGAGATAGTTGCAGGAACCTGCTGCAGAAATTTTCACCACTCTAATGGATGTAAATCGTAAAATATTAGCAATAAAGAAAAATAAGTTATAAATAATAAAATAAAATAATATAATAAAAGTTACTAGCTTAGCTTTTTCATTTTCTATAAAATTTGTAATGCCCAATTTTAGAAGAGAACTAACAGGAAATGAGATAATTGAGAAAAATCTTTTTTGATCATAATTTTTTCAACATGTAGGATTCGAACACGGGACCTTTGGATTGCAACGCAAAGCTTTAGCCGCTGCGCCACCACCTATTGCTACAAAAATTTATTGTCTGTGATATATATCTTTCGACATTCATAAATATTTCACTTCTATGAAATATATATTAGTAAACTTCATAAAAAAAAATTATTATGGAAATAATATCTCGCAAGATTTCCATTTTAGTACAAGCGACAAAAATTAAGAGAATTATTTTTTTTTTAATTAAATAATTAATAACTTTTTTATTTACTGATCGATTTTCTTCAAAAACAATGGGGTCCTTCCTCTAGCTAACGCTAACTTACTTTCTAAATTTCAATACAATCGGACTTTTCTTTCTTAAGATATCGTGCTTACAAGAAACGTGACGGACGGACGGACAGACGGTCGGACGGTCGTACGGACAGACGGACATTTTGAAAGTTGTTCAGAATTCGTTCACTAACACGATGATATGAAAATTTTTTCTCTACGAGCGATATTTACGATTTTAGAAATGTGCCGATCAAATACAATATATTCTTCGTTTTTGCGAAGAGTATAATGAATAGTGTACCCAAAGCCGATCGGTAATCGCCTGGTGGCGAAATATTTTACTAAACCTAAGTATTCCTCCTATAGGCTCAGGTACTATTTATTTCTCGTATGAAAATACTGTAACTTTTTATAATTTACATTCCTTGTCATCTAGAAGAGTTTACATTGATATTTGTTTTGTTTATACAATTTTTAATAGTATGATTGATTCTCTATTTTGTGTAAACTATTTTTACTTAAATTGCAATCCATATTTCTGTAGGATTGGAAACACGTTAATAACTAAGCGTTATAATACAAATTTCCTATCAAATTCTCGACTTATACGATGTTCCTGTACGTACAATAATATATCTTCTTATAATAATTATGAATTTCAGTTCTTTTAAATCACGCCTGAAAAAGTACTTAAGTCGATAGTGTCGTAGTTTTTTATTTTCACATTTCATTCATTTAAATCTCTTCTTCTCAAATGTAATATGTTTTGGTTACTATGTTTTTACTTATTTAGTTTTTTTTTTTAATTTGAGATCAAATTTTATATATAGATTAGGGTTTAGGTACCATATTTAGGCTTTATAGAACATGCATTTTGAAATTGGTAATTACTTTCTTTTTTTTTATACTTTGTGTCACCCTGTCATTGGGCAGCTCGACTGTCTGTTGAGTGACCTCTTTCTTAAATAAATAAATAAATAAACACTTTTTTCACGAAATAATTGTTAATAGTTGCTAACAATTTATAATAAACCATTATTACTTATTAGAATATTCTAAGAAGTGTTATGAATTATTACAAAGAAAATGTAGTCCTCCACCACTGCTCGCCACCACAGGAACATATCTTTCAATAGCGCCAGAATTCATAATTCGTGGTGCAAGTTGACGAGCGTTGAAGAGAACACGGTGTAAGCTGTCATTGAAAAAAGCGACATGCTGAAAAATGTTCTGGCATTCCAACTGACAAGCAACTTCTAAGCTATAATAGCGGCTCCTCGTTATACTCTGCGCCCCGTGGTTTAATTAGTGAATGATGGCCGACGCAAGGCCCAGATACCATCTTCGCGGATAGTGGATTGTCCACTGATTTACGACCGCCAAATATGGTACAGGCCATGCCGCCTAGCCGTCGTTTAATTACCGACCGAGTGACGTATGTCCGCCGAAGACTATTGCTGATTGGATTGGACCTTCCAAGTTCGCCAACTTCGATGCGAGATTTATTGGAGATGCTAATACAAAGAAATGGCTATTGGAATAGGCAATTGTTTCTCTTTTGGTTCCAAAAGGAACACGTGGACGATTAACACGATTTGCATTGTTTTGTGGGAATACAGTGACGTTTATTAAATACTAAATGTAATTTATCATTAGGTTTGGTTCAGGGAAAAAAGTAATTTCTATAAAAAGGTAAAACTGAAAGTAAGGAGCTTATGTCTATGGTATTCTTTAAGTATAAAATAAATTCTCTAAGAATTGTATTTGTTTGAAAAATATAAGTTTAATATTCTTGCTTGTGCATCCTTCCATTTTTTAGATAATAATTTTGTGTACAGAAGCATATACTTTACTGAAGTTAGACACATAGGAAAAATTGAAAGTTAATTTTTTAAAGAATACATACGCTCTTGCACCATTTTGACAATTGCACTAACTTGGTACATATAAAAATGTTGACAAACGTGGATAAAGCACTATAGATTTTGAAAACTTAAAATTTTAAAACTGTAATGTAAAACTTTTCCTTTTTTTATATTCAACAGATATTTAAACCTACTTTTACTCTCGTTCCAACCTCATTGAACTAATTATCCTATATTTGTGGGAGTGAAGGGGATGGTGCTAGGAAAAATAAATGTATAATATTTAAAACCAAAAGAAAACCACGAATATGAAAATATAAAAAGTAAACTGTATCCAAGATGTATAGATAAATCTGTAAAGGTAGATATTTTTGTAATTTTGTTTTTTTTTTAGAATTTCCTATATTTTTTTCTATCTATACTCTATTTTGTAAAGACAGAGAGTAGTAGATCACTCAGGCATGGCCATGGGCGCATTACTTTCTTATGTAAATCATACCAAAATATCTAAATAATTGTTTTTTCATATGAAACAATCATGTTTTTTTTAATTATTCAGTTTTCTCAGCTCAAATAGCGTTTTCCAGTGACTGCAGTCTATGAAATGAGTTCGCACTTTGGCAGTTTCTTATGTTTCACTGAAAAAATTATTATCGTGCAGTGTGCACTGACTGCAGATTTTTGACACGAGCTCTGGCAGCTCGTGGAATCGTGGAGTGCAATATAACGCAGGATTAGTCTAGAATGAATAAGAAAATTTACTATAATCGATGAATTTTTGAAGAATTCGTCGAATAGTAGTGAGGACGAGATTATAGTAACCAGCATAACGAGAGAAAAGGTTAATGTACCAAAAATTCAGAATTTTATCGGTAACGTGATACATAACCTACGTTCTAATAAGTCAGCGGCACTATGTCACTAGGGTTACTACTGTAAAATTCGTGAAGTGCATGTCTTCGTTTGTATGTGTATGATGTGCACTTAGTGTTGCTCACTGAAAAACGTTATTAGTGTCGTCCCTGTTGCATGACATTTATGGCGTTTGTGAAAACTTTTTAAACAGGTATATGAAAGAGTTCAAAGAGAGCTTAGAGTGACAGAAGCAAGGTAGTTTACTTCATACCGAGTCAAAATATGGGTATTTCGAGTGAATACAAAATAGAAAGGAATATTCAAAACTTCTTATAGCACAGTGACTACGTTTTTAGAGGATTTGCATATAGTCTATGTAATGAAGCATTATAAGAAGACTATTTTGTAAATATTTCGTGCAAAGACGAGATTACACTCCCCCTCCCTGTTTACGAGGGTGCTGAACACGATGCAAGTGGTGGGAGAAGTTTTTGACTGCCGCAACACCCTGAAACGGCCAAAAACCTTTTATGGATCCCTTTATGTTTTCATAAATAAACTGGTCTGAGGAGTGATTTATCGATGGGTTATACTTGAAATAACATGGACGGGGATTATAGAGTAAGTGGAATCCAGACAGCAGGCCTAGGGAGTTATTTTTCAAATTGCTTGCCTTAAAATTTTACATTGACATGGAATCTTAACTTCACTGCGGTTTCAAAAACGTAATCAAAAGTACTTTTTGATGTCTTTCACAATCCCTTTTGTCATTTCCTAAAATAACGAAAATGTGCTTATTAATTAAATTCTGAGACACTCTGTATGCAGGTGATTTTAAAAATCTTCCTTTTCTGAAGTTGATAAAAAATGATAATCGATTCAAAAATTTCTCATATACACAGAATTTATTTATTTGTATTCGACATTTTAACATTTGCAGATACCTAGAATTTGTATAATGTTGCTACAATTTATCATTTATGCAAAATATAAAAGCAGAACTTCTTGATAGAGCAATTAGCTGTTAGCGGAAATGTTATGCAGCCGCGTAGTCTTAATTAAATTATAATAACAGCACACTCATTTACTCTAAGGCAGATGTAATAGACAAAATATGGTTCACACAAGGCTTATCATGTATATGAAATAAACTCTCAGAGCTGCTATAGTCTCACATAAATTAGGAATAAGTACTTCATAATATACTCCCAATGAATTTTATTAAAGAATATCAATGTTTTTAAAAAAATTAGAAAGCATCTTTTCCTCTGACATCTATTTTTAATATGTTTATTTGAAAAAAGAATGCTATTTTCCTTAAATGTTATGGGTAGTACTGTCGTGAGCAAAATTAAATAGGACAACTATTTTTTTCTAATGTAAATCTCTCTCTATTTGCACACTTCCAATGAATTATGGCAACTAACTGACAATGTCACAAAAATTAAAGTTAGATGTACACAACTAGATTTTAGTAAAAATACGTTATAAGACTTGTCCTATTTAATTTTGCTCACGACAGTACATAATTTAGTGTGAAATTTTTTTTTTACTCGAAAACAGTTCAATATTAAAGGCTGCAAAGTTATAAGTGATATTGATAACAATCCAAGAAAAAAAAAATCGGCACCATCCTTGCGGGGGCAAATTCACTCATCTTATCCGACTATAGCTTTTGAATGAAAATTTCTACAAACGCGTCGATACCGAGGAATAAACCTAAAATTCAAAAAAATATTATCAAAATTAGTTCAGTGGTTCACAAGAAAATCAACTTTGAAATTCTGGCCAGTTTTTACTGGTGCATTAATTTTGATGCGAAGTATATATTGATTAAAAGTTAAGTTTGTATAAAGTATAATGATTTGTAAAAACGCCTAATTATGCATAAAACAAATCATATCTACATGGCAAGTAGGGACACATCCAACAGAGGATGTTTAATCTCAATTATATTCAATAATGGAGTCAATCGACTATAACTAAAAGATTCTCTATTAGTTATTTTTGAACCAAGGGCGTAAAGTGTTACATTTTGGCCTAAGTGTGAAATTTGGTTTTTCTAAGTCGATTTTTAGTCTAGTTTGAAAAAAATATTTTGTATCAATTTTTTATAACAATTACACGTTCCTACGATGTTGCTGTGTGTTTCCGATGCGGTTCGTGTAAAGTTTATTCAATCCACAACTCACCGAAAGAAGATAATTACGTGTCGAGTTTCATCCACGTATTACTCTTATACAATTAACTTATGAGATAGAAAGATTTAATATTATTTTGTAACTTACCTTCTTTTCATTTGTAACCTTTTATAGTATTGATTGCATGTGACTTATGATATCTTATTTCAATTATTCAGTAATGATCCGTCTACTATGAATACAGGATTCTATTAATCGCTGCTTATCTAGGGGAATCTAAAGGAACTCTTCCCTAAAATAATTTACTACACATAAGATATTCTTATTTAGGGTAGCTTATCTAACAATTAATTAGCTCTCAGAAAATAAATATTCCATACTAGTTTTGATGAAATCGACAAAAATTTGGGACCAAAATATACTTTCTCTCTTATCAATTATCTTGTATCTTCATTTTTCTTCTACCGATACGGTCTCCGTTATTGCTTAATGGCCAGTATGACCATTAAGCAATAATAAGGAGTTCTTAACCAGAATTTAATGTGACTAATTTTGAAAGAGTTTTAGAAATTATTATTGTTTATCTACTCAAAAAAAAAATCACAAAATTACAAACATCTAATATCAAATACAGTATATTTATATTAATTAAAATATAATGAAGCAATAACGTCAAATTGGACATGGGATAACTTTTGTAATCATAGCAGAAAGTAATAAAATAACTACTTTTATATACTGGGGGAATCGCAAGAACACGCATAGAAAAAATAAATTGATTGAAAAACAAAATACCTCTGTGATATGATTATTAAAGAAAATGCCTGAAGCGTACAATTAATTGGAGTATTTTTTTATAAATAATTTGTTTATCGACAGTCATAATTAGAAACAGGTTTAATCTTAGGGTGTTAAACCACTTAATGCAAGTTTTAAGGTAAGCTAATGTAAAGTATGATACTATTTTCTGCTTGTGGATAATTACAGATAAAGAATCTGTTGTCGTCCATGAAGATACTTGTCACATAGAAATACTTTTCGGGAAGATTGGGAGTCGCTGTATTGTCATAAGTAACAACGCAAAAGGTTACGATTTTAACGAATATATTTTTATTTATATGAAAACTTGAACGCAAAGTGTGGTATAAAAAAATTATTGGAAAAAATTGTACCGTCTTCAAAAAAAAGTCGATATTGAAATCGTTCAAAAATACATTTGGTTTGTTATTTGTTCATTTTTACACCGACCTCAATATCTATCCCAAGCAGCATCTTATGTCAGAATTACATAATGAAGACCTCATTCTTCTACTTACACATAACAACCTGTCAGTTATAGAACATATTTCCCTTAACCGGTAATTTAAGCGTAATTATGCATAACCAAATCAGTTATCCTCTTCCTACTGCAGTCTCTGTAATGGTTCATTTTAGCTAATGGCTAAAAATTGATTAATTCAGACAATTTAAATTATTTATATTTTTCTTTTTCTATTTACTAAAAATATTTTGCGGCGACACTGCATGTTGTTGCTAACGATAATATTTTCGATTTTAATTTATTAGTGCCTATGTGACAAATTGGTAGTAAGTTTTACATATTGGAATTTGGCCAGCTCCTATATTATCATTTTACCTCCATTAGTTTCTTGGTATCTTAAGATAATCCATTATAAGTGTCTTAATGTTAAGTAAATCTGTGTAATGCTTCGATGTACCTGGACAATATGTAAATATGAAACTTTTAATAATTCGTTACTAGTTGACAAGGTCTGCGTTTATAGAAGTTTAACTTTCTAGTTTCCTACTAGCATATGGTTGCTCTTGTCTACATGTATCTAGGATACTTTTTCAGTGCAAAGTGCTTTATTGCGCAAAATTACCTTTCCTTTCGAGTTATTTTTTAATAGTTCAAACATAAATGACGACTTTTCTGGCCATATGATGAAATCAACCGCAAGTGCATTTTTGAAATTGCCTGGATATGCCCAAATTGCACGTCTGTTTGTAACTTTTATTTATGTATCTCTCATTTGTTCTTTAGATAAATATTTTTTTGATAAAGTTTCCCTTAGTTACGTGATGTTGAAGTATAGATATGCAAAATAGCATATCTCGATTGTAAATTTTATTTAAGTATAATATATGAAAAAAAAAAAAAATAGGAAATTAAATTTAAAAATTCTGTCTGTTGTAATTTAGTATTGTTCTTGGGAGAACGGGATGCGTACTACTTTTGTTCATCTTTAGATTAGATTTCTTCCGGTTCATCTTCTGAAAGTTACAGTTCATTTTCTGGAGAAAAGTGAGTTTCTGCTAAAAAAAATCAATGTCTCAGAAAGTGAAAAAGAAACTGAACATCTTACATTAAATGCGAAACGTTGTCGTAGAAATTAAATAAAACTGTACCATTGGCAAGTACTAGTGGTACTACTGCAATTGATCCTGGTTCTTCTTTTGAGACTGTTCCACCCAAGAAAGCTTTATATTGTTAACGTTATCATATTTCATATTGCATCTATACCTACTCCATGGTAATTGCTAATACATTTTTTTCCATAAAAATTTTATGCTGATTTCATTTGTAAAAAATGATTTTTATACATATACACCTAGGTATCATATAGATGGTTTGTGGTGTCACGTTATAAATGTTTTCTAACTTTTGGCTATGATAGTAAAATTTTGAGGGCGGACAGTTTCTTTTTTAACATTATGACCGCCTGACGTGTTTCATAAAGGGTCTAGCAGGGTAAAATAGAGTCAGTGGCCCCAGAGAGGTATTTTCAAAATAATTTGTGTTATGACATCGATGAGAAATAAAGTTACCATTGACACAAATTCAGCCTCCGATCTGCCTGCGTTCTTGAGATAATTGACCATATATAGGCTAGAACGGGTATTTTTGAAAATTATTGTATTGCAGTTAAACTAATAAGACGAAAACTCTTTGTTAGATAATACGTTGTTCTATATTATATATTTTTGTAGAATTTTTAGAGATACAATCACAGAAAAAATATATAATGTAGCTTGCTGTGTCTAGTATTATCACCAAAAAGTGCATTTAGATAAAATGGGTGCAACACTTTAAAAAAAAAGTAAAAACTCGTTATGACCGTCCTGGAGTTCTTACTACTTTATGTCTTTCTTTAATATAAACTTGCTTATAAATGTATAACCAAGTAGTTATGTGTTTGTAATTTAAATAAATAAAGTAAATGCTCTGAATTACAGTTATTATTTACGTTAAGAATAAGAAAGGTGCAGTATAAATCGAAGTCCAAGAAAATATTATTTATTATGATACAAATTATTAATTATTACAATATAATTAATCTTCGTGGCTATCCTCATGAATAACTACGCGAATATTTTCTGATGTAAATATATTAGATAAAGCTTCTGCTGGAAGTACTATGCGGGAAAGATATCGAGCATGAGACAAGTAATATACGGCTGCTGCTATATATGAATAGCATCCTACCGGTCTTATGCCATTGGAACAGTAGCAGCAATATCGGCTTTGAATTACCATTCCATTATGTATATAATCAATGTAAGTGTGATAAGTTTTACTGTTGATATGCCTTGATCTTACTTCCAGTTTCAATATGTTGGGCGCGGCTTTTCTATAAACATTAGATGTGTTTTGGTTACACTATTGCACTAAATATACTGTGAGCTACAATTTAACAAAATAATGAATTTTTGTATCTTAAAAATTCGATTTTTTACGATTTCTGAAATAAGGGGAAATTCGCGGCTTGGGGATTGAAGGCAATCCCCGATTTTTATACGCCCTCCGGATTCGTATTTAGCAAATTTTATATCAAATACGACCCTTTCCAGCTTCATTCCTGATGGTTACTAGGGACTGAAAGATAAACGTCTCCAGAATCTGGATTATTAATTTTGCTTGACAAAGATTGTAAGTACACTAGATTTCGAAAAAAGTAGTACAACTCTTAGAAAAGAAAATGGCCTTTTTAGTTGTCTAAATTATTCTTTTGACAGTAAATTATTGAAATGAACTTAATAATGGAAATATAGATGTCAGTTAGTTGTAATTCCGCAAGTTGATGCTGATATGTTGATAACGTTTTTAAAAAATTCTGGGAATAGACTAAAAATAGAACTAAAATAAGTTCAATGATATCAAGCGGACATTAGGTGAGATTACTTTTGTTAAAGTCGCGCCCAACATATTACAACTGGAAGTAAGGTCAAGACACATCAACAGTAAAACTTACCACATTTACACTGATTATATACCCAATGGAACAACAATTTTTTGGGCATGTCCTAATGTATAAGACCGGTAGGATACTGTTCACATATAGCCGCAGCCGTATACTACTGGTCTCATGCCCGATATCTTTCCCGCATAATACGTCCAGCAGAAGTTTTATCTAATATATTTACATCAGAAAATATTCACGTAGTTATTCATGAGGACAACGACGAAGATTAATTATATTGTAATAATTAATATAATTTGCATCATAATAAATAATATTTTCTTGGATTCTATTTTTATCTATACTGCACCTTTCTTATTCTCAACGTAAATAATAACTGTAATTCGGAGCATTTATGTTATTTATTTAAATTACAAACACATAACTACTTGTTTATACATTTATGAGCAAGTTTATATTAAAGAGAGATATAAAGCAGCAAGAACTCCAGGGCGGTCATAACGAGTTTTTATTTTTTTTTAAAAGTGTTGCACCCATTTTATCTGAATGCACTTTTTAGTGATAGTACTAGATATAGTAAGCTACATTATATATTTTTTCTGTGATTGTACCTCTGTGTGAACTATGAAAAAAAAAATAAAAAAAATTTATTTTGAATTTTCTTAAATAGTAAATATAGTTGAAAAATATATAATGTAGCACAATGTATTATCTAACAAAAAGTTTTCCTTTTATTAGTTTAGCTGCAATAGTTTTTGAATAAAATAATTTTCAAAAATACCCGCTCTAGCCTATATATGGTCAATTATCTCAAGAACGCAGGCAGATCGGAGGCTGAATTTGTGTCAATGGTAACTTTATTACCCACCAATGTCATAACACAAATTATTTTGAAAATGCCTCTCTGTGGCCACTGACCCTATCTTATCCTGCTAGAACCCTTTATGCATGAAATACATAGAAAAATAAGATAATTTTGGAAATCATGTATTTTGCACTACTTATTTCTAAATTTCTCCCTTATGTTATAAGTTATTATTTTCTTTTTGTAAGTGTCCTTACACAATTTGATACAGTAGTATTCCGGCATTACAATTACATATAAGACCGCAAAAGATTTTTATAAAAATTATAAGATTTTAAACATCACATTATACTTACTTGGTGACTAAAAAGTATTCCATTTAAGGTTTCTAAAATTTTTAATAAGTTTCAAATTAGAAAACAAAAAGGTATGTGCATTTTTTACTGCTTATATTGATTTTTTCAGTTAATTACTTGTCAAACATTATAAAAATACATCTTCGAGCCGCTTGAAAAATATGACGAACATAATGCCGCGCGACTTCAAAATATTTTTTCCCAATATTTCAGAGCTTGCTAAAGTTTTTCCTTCAGTCGAAGTCATTAAAACTTATATTATTGACTTTAACATTAAATTGCTTGAATTAAAATGATTTTGTAGTCTCAAAAATTGTAATAGTATATTACGTAATGAGTGTTGTAAGAAGCATATTACGCACGAATGGAAAAGTTACGCACGATGCCGCGTAGCGGCGAGTGCGTATTTCCATGAGTGCGTAATTGCTTTACAACTCGAATTATGTACTATACTTTACCTACGATCATATTTATTTATTTATTTAGTAAAATCTGGATTTAGTTTACTTGTCAACAATATTATTCAACAAATATTATGTCAGTTTTGAGTGTTTGAAAATTGAGTAGGTGCATTTGTTTTTTTAAACCCCGCGTCAGCGATATAAGCCACCTATAATTGCGTGTCCCGTGCGTTTTGTTTACCGTGCGATTTGTTTACAGTGCGATTTGTTTACAATATGTAAAGTTCAACTTACATAGATGGCAGGTAGTGTGTTTTTTACTAGATTTACAGTAGTCATCGTAGGTAAAGTATATTCTTAGTCCAGTGCAGATACGAAATCGTACATGTAAAAATAGAACAAATTGCCCTAAAGCTAAAAGTTGCGGAATTTTGCAGTAATTTGGGTATTGTTTAACATATTGAAAGTCCCCAACTTTTCAGTTGCTGGAACCCCCTTTTATAAGGGGTGCCACCCCAAAAATCGATTATTTTTTCATATATTCGGCATTATCTTGGAAACCAGGAAAAATTTAAGAAAAAATGTAGAAACGATAATTAAAGAGAATAGAAAAATACAAATTTTTTGTGTTTACAAAAAAAAATGTGGTATCAATGGTTAAAAAGTTATGAAACTATAAATATTCAGTATATAATAGAAAAAAATTTTTTTTTGAACATCAGATTTTTGCAATCAAAATACTTGACAGTTATTTATTTAAAAGCGAGAATCTAGAGCGCAACGAGATACAAATGATATATAGAAACTTTTTGAATGGCTGCAAATTAATTCGCCTTTTGGTCGAGATACACCAGAGCTGTTGTCATTATCGTCAGGAATAGTTGCTACAGAACAAATAAACTGTGATTTAGCCAGAGAAAAAGGTGAGCGTATTGTGAACAGTATCGTTGGGCAAAATTTTAATGACATCAAACTTAAAAGGTCAAGCAAAGTACAAAATTTAGCAATTCTTAATAAAAGTGTAAAAGTGTACAACCAGATATCCCCGATTAATCCAAGTCAACTTTTTAATAGAATCATATGCACCTATAACTCTGAAAAAGATTTAAAGGAATGTTTCTGCTATGAATTGGCCCCATATCCTTTAGCTTCATTTGATAATGGACTGTTTCGAAAAACAAGAAAATCTGGGTTACTTGGATTATTGGACAAAAAATGTGCCTCATTAAATTCAACTCCTGTTGATACCGTTTTTGTAATTAACGGAGGATATTTACTGCATAAAATAATTTGGCAATTTCCATCAACTTACAGTATCATCTACGGGCAGTATGTGAATTATATATTGCATAACTATGGTAAAAGAAGCATTGTTGTTTTTGATGGATATGACGCAATTGTTTCCACCGAAATGCAAGAGCAAATAAGAAGGTACGGAAAAAAACTTTTGGTGACTTATTATTTTCAGAAAACACTACGACCACTGTAAATAAGGATCAATTTTTTTCAAATAAAAATGATAAAAAAAAATTATATATCAACTGACTCAACATCTTAAGACAGCCGGTATCCACGTCGTTCAAGCAGAAGGTGATGCAGATAGAACCATAGTAGATACGGTCCTTCACGTTAGGAAATCAGAAAATTCAGTCACGTTAGTAGGTCAAGATGCCGATCTAATGGTCTTATTATTGTTTAAAACAAAAACAGATAATGTTTCTTTGTTACGACCTGGCAGTTCCGCAAAGCCAAATAGGATAACGGATATCAATCAACTACAGGATAAGATAGATTTCATGAAGAACTCAATTTTATTTGCCCATGCAGTTCCTGGATGCAATACTACGTCAGCTATGTATAAAAAAGGAAAACTGTCTACCTACAGAATTCTTGAAAAACGTCAAAACCTACGTACCAAAGTAGAACTATTTTTGGATCCCAATGCAGAAAAAGGTGCCATTATTGCTACCGGGGAATATTTTTTACTAGCTCTTTACGGTGCACAAAAATCAATGAAATCATTAAATGACCTTCGATTCTCAAATGACCTTCGATTCATAATATTACAGCGATTCATAATATTACAGCGCGGCAAACTTTGAACAAAAATTTTGAATTAGCTACTTTACCACCCACGATGGATGGTGCAGCTCAACATAGCTTACGAGTTTACCATCAAATTCAAGAATGGCTGGGCAACAGTTTATCACCTATATCTTGGGGTTGGAAAAAGCAAGGAGAAGTTCTTACACCTGTTACCGCAGAAAAAGCTATCGCTCCAGAATTTATTCTTAAGATGATATTTTGCAACTGCAAGACTGATTGTGGAAAGCTGTGTTCATGTAGAAAATCTGGTTTAAACTGCTCAAATTTGTGTGGACAGTGCCAAGGAAATTCATGCAGCAACGTTTTTTAAGTAACCGATAATGACGAAAATCCAGTGGAAGAAATTTAGTTTATTTAATTAACTTGTACAATTTCTATGTTCAACCTAGTTTTTTCTTTGAATATAAGTACAATAAATACATAATTTGTTTATTATTTTAGTAACTACAGTTTACGTAAATGTTGGAATTTAAGGGTGTTTTAGTTTTCTACCATTTTTAACTCTCACTGTACGCCACTGAATTAACCAAATTGTACTTTGCTATATATCAATTTCTAGGAAATGTAATGAGCTTTCATTTTGCTTTCTTTACTTTTTTCTCTAAAATAATTGCCAGTCGAAATATATCGCAAAAACTAAAAAAGAAAAGTACCTTTAAGGGTGGTTTTAGGGATGTTCCGGAAACTGAAGGGGTGGGGACTTTTAGTATGTTAAAAAGGATGATATTTACTTTTACAATCTGTAGCATTTAGCTTTAGGGCAATTTGTTCCGTTCCCGACCTTAAATGCACTGGACTATGTGGCCTTAAAATTAATTTAGAACTTAATTGGTCATATTTTCCTGATCAGGCTTGATAGGTTCAAGGAGAATACAATGATCTGTCTTGGAGAAATTGCTGACTGTTTATTTTTGTCTGTACTTTCAAGACCACACCAAGAAGACGGTTCGGTTATAAGGCAAGGACAATAATCTTAGATACCATCAGCTGATCATATTTTTTATTGCAAACGTTTAGAACCCCGAAAGTTTTAAAATCAAAATTGTGATTGCAACATACTTATCAGTTTCCAACTTGCATCAGCCGATCAGTATTATTGTTTAAAAAAACTTTGTTTTTCGGAGTAGTCAGTTGTATCTATTTAATTACTTTGGTTACTTTTCCTCTTTAACTGTCCATAATTGTGACATTCCACTATTAATAAAGGACTAACTGGATAATGGAAGGACATAAACATATAAAATAGTTATTAGACAGTTGAAGCAATTTAGACAATGAAAACATAATTTTGCCTTCCAGAGAAAATATCTGATTACATTTTTAGGTAAAAATAACTTCCAGGGCAATTTATGAAGTATTATTTACCGTTAGTTGACACACATATACCTGGGAAGTCGGATTGTTAAATTAAGGTAAATTACGCCTAAAATTGAAATTAATTGTGACTATGAGGTTAAAGTTAACTTAAATCTGACTAAAAGGACAAGACAAAATTCACTTTATACTTAGACTAAAGATTGGCAAACTTTGCTTGTTTCTGTTCAGACAGAAGAAAACTGTTCCAAAGTTAACTATTTAGTCTAATACTACGTATTATCCGATCGGCGCGCGCGCTAACCGGAAAAAGAAAAAAAAATGTAGTTTCTTTTTTCGGTTAGCGCGCGCCGATCGGAAGTTTCGTCTGCCAGCGTAATTGGGGTATGTGAAGTACATATACTAACTACCTATGCGGACAGATATCGATAATCATTCGATTTAAAAATAAATGCCCCCCCCCCCCTCCCTATCCCCCCACCATACCAAAAAGTTCCAGAGAGAAAAAAAATTTGTATTTATATGGTCTCTTCGATTACCGACTGGCAGACGGCAACCACTCGTCGTCGAATTTGCACGCTATTTCCTATACTATAAGAGATCACACTCTGAAATATTAGCACGCCATTAAGGAACATCCTTTATTTTATGATTTCAGCGATAATTTGTAAAATAATTAAAAAAGTAATTAAAATACCTTTCTACACCTCATCTAATAACTTATTATGGAACCTGAATCACCAGGTTATAAAATTAGCTGACTATAAGCGTAAGTAGACCTAAATTACATAGTATTTTATAAACGACAAAATTGCTATCTACAAGTTAATTCATCATTTTAGTTCACGTTGGTACTTTATACACGATTATAATTTTTATTCATTCCCGCTGAGTTATTGTATGCTAACGTCTTGGGTAAGTATAGCGATCTGCCTTACCGATACTGTCATCGTCACCTGGGAGAAGGTGCGGTCCACGTAGTTCGCCTTATTTATCTGGAATCTACTAGAGGCTAATGCATCATTCGCGCAAATAATTAGAGATAAGGCAGTCTAAAAGCAACAGGAAGTGAGCGCAGGTTTACATATCCCTATATAATTAATTAAATTAATTAATAATATTTGAATACTACTACTTGAACTACCAGTATCGTGGTTTTATGTATGAATAATTTATACCTATTGGGTTGTTGACAAATTTTCAAAAATGGTGAAATATAATAGCGGAGGTGTTAATTTAGTTATAGTCTAATCATTTATTGTTCGAGATCGGTTCTACCTGGAAAGTTTTGGAGAAGTTCTAATTTTTGGTTCTTTTGTGTTTTTTGTTGATTACGAATTTCTACTTTGCCACCTCAAAAAATTTCGGGAAATATCAAAAAAAAGCAAAAAAAAAAGAAAAAATTTTTTTAAACCATGCACTTTTTGATAAAAGTACTATGTAGAATATCAATAGGCAAAATTTCCTACAATTTGACCCCCTCACATTTTACTCCCCCTGTGTTTTATTTGTGATAGTGTATTAGAAGATGGAAGTAAAGTGACTGTAGTTAAACAAAAGCAGTTAAATACATTTAGTGAAGCAAGTAAGCAAAGCAAGGATGGAAAAGGAGTCCATTTGAATGGAAAAAGATCAATTGAAGTTCACGAAAAATGCAGAAAACAGTACGTCAATAAAAAAATAATTGCTGCCCATGTAAACAGAGCACAACCGAGTGGTCAAACGCTCGTCTGTATCTGGTCTTGGCTTCAAAGATCACTGTTTTTTTTGTGTGGAATGCTGATAACATCAGAGTTTATACAGGAACAAAAAAGGCTTCCTGTTTCTAAGCGAAATCCTGTGTATAGTTTTAGGCAGAGTTAGAGAAAACGTTATACAACTCGCTGACAAACGTAATGATGAATATGGACGAGCCGTACTACGACGTGTTGGGCCAGTTTCTAATTTAATAACAGCTGATGGACAGTATCATCTCATGTGTATGAAAAAATCCCGAGGAATGTGGGTGGAAAACGCTCCAGGAGCTATATTAAATCACATTTCATGCAAATGTAAGAAAGGCTGCCAAGGGAATTGTGGCTGTAGAAAGGCAGGTCTATATTGTTCGCAAGTTTGTTTAAACTGTGAAGTAAACTGCGACAACTTGGAGAAAGCTGATATGGACTAGGATGAGATAAAAAACTTGAAGCAGAATAACCCAAAGGTATTTTGAATACTACTTTTACGAACACAACTTTGCATTCTTCAATATCCTACTTCCGCTTGATTTATACCTTAGTCACACCTTGATAGAATTACATTGAATTAACAAAACTGTTCTACATATTTTCTTCTTTTTCAGGCGAAACAATCAGAAGGTATTTTTATTGATACATTTAATTTGCAAACACAACTATACATATCTTCTTTAATATTCCAATTGCCATGGTTTTATACCTTAGCTTTGATACAGTCAGCATTACGTTTGTAATGTCTTTTCTAGGAGAACGAAACTCTTGGGATGAAAAGAACAAGGACTTCGGACAGCCCGGACCTTCTGCGATAAAGGGCCAAGACGATTCTAATAATCTGTTTAATTATTACATAGTACATATTTCTCTTGTATATTATATTCCTACACATTTAAGAAAATTATTAATGATAATATTCTCTGCTTACTCTCTGTATTTTGTATTTGCAGGTACTAATTTTTCTCGAACAGTATATAAGTTTTCATGTCATAAGGAAAAAATCAAAAAAGGAACTTTTTGGGTTTCTTTGAGATTTTTTTATATTTTCCGGAAATTGTCGAATTGGCAAAGTACAAATTCGTAATCAACAAACCGAAAAACATACAAAAAACAAAAATCAGAACTTTAAAAAATGTTTTCAAAAGAAGAAAAAAAAGAAAAAGAGGCTTTTTTTGTCTTTTTGCTTTATTTGACATTTCCCGAAATTTTTCGGGGCAAAGGTGGCAAAGAGGAAATTCGTAGTCAGCACACCAAAAAAACATAAAAGAGCCAAAAATCAGAACTTCTCCAAAACTTTCCAGGTAAAAACTACGAAATGATTGGACTATTATATGTTTAATTTGAAAGAAAAATTCTAAGCCCAACATATTAAAAAAATATATTAAAGTTCGACTATTTGAATGTACCACGAAAACGGAAGTGACATCATAACGGCAGTTATATGTGAAGTTATATGCAGAACAGAAGAAGAGGAACAAGTTGGTATTGTTGACAATAAAAAAAATAACCTCAAATTTCAAAATTGAATTTGACGTTTAATTAGAAGTTTTTAACGTTTGGTAATTTATTTTCTTTCAAAATGACTCAGGCAGGATTTATAAAAGCCAATTCTGATATTTTACATTCTATAGATATATTTTTTGTCAACGAATCTTTTAAAAGAGATGATCATTTTAGCATTGCAGACCTTAGAGTTGCAAAAGCCGCGAGGTACAACGTTACAGCTATAGTTTTGATTATAAAGTATTAGAAAAACAGTTAACCATTCATTTTTACGTTCACCATTCATTACTGGAACACTGAAGAAAAGTTTTTTCGGTGAATTGGTGGTATTATTTACACAGTACAGCACAAAACATCACTTAAACTTAGATTTATCCATAACTTTATGCCGCTAAAAAAAATGAAATATAACCTAGAAACGTCAATTGAATTTGATATTAGTTTTGTTCACACAGTCTGAACCAGGGTGTATTAAATAGGTGGTCCGACTACGGCACTTTCCTATGATAATAATGGCTTCATAAGTGCATGCTTTCTATTTAATTTAGTTGAGGGCGCGAGCTTTAACGTCCTACAAAAACCTGGATATAGATAGATGAATTTGCTTTGCTGCATATAGTGTTGCATATATTCACAACTGAACAGCAATTTCAGTTATACACCCTGGTCTGAATTACTGCTACAGTGTAGATAATGGAAGGAGATAGAGTGAGACTATACATAAGTTGAAGAAAGAGCACTAAGCACCACTGACCGAAACCAGCCAGACATCCACTGCAAGAAGCACCGTGGCAGTTGAAGAACTAGACGGGGTGGGAATGCTTTTGATTTGGAAATAATAGAAATAAATTAATAAAATATTTTGACAACAATGTAACGTCAAGACAAAGCTGACCTTAATTTTTTTAAAACATGTTTAATATGATTGACTAGGTGAGTTTTGATATGGAAGTAAAAAAATTCATAATGGACATTAGGGTGGCCTTCATTTATGAAATTTGGAACGCAAGCTGTCTCCCTTAATTTTTTTCTTTCTTAGATATACATATAAAATCCAGCAAAACCATAGATAAATCAAATGATGGGAAACCATGCCTCGCTAAAGTCGTGGGCCAAGTATAGTCTATTCAAGCGTTGTCAAAAAGCATGGGTCTCAAATTAATTTTTAGAAGCCTGGAATCCAAGATGCATATGTGAGGAATACGATTGAAGGCGATCGTGATCATATCTTGCAGTTCTGTATCATCCTAGGGAAGACTACAGAGAATTATTAGAGCCTGCAATTATATTTCTCGGTGGTCAACCGCCCAGAGGGGAATATCGTTTCGTATTTCAGATGTGTGTTTCTGAACAAACTTATTAAGGTATTTCTATCGGAGCGAGAGAGAGAGAGGGTGATACACGGTGGGAGCGAGATAGCGCGTGGCGACGAAACGTGGCAACATCGCAATTTTCATCTCGCACGTAAACAATGACATGAGAATGTCGAAAAATGTCACTTTTCGTACGCTCTTGTAGGCGCGAATTATCGATTTTCTTCCTCTTCTTCCTCTTTCCATAATAACATAGTATGACCAATTCATATATTAAAAAAGATCTGAACGTTCAAAGATTTCGTGTTTTGCCTTCTTTGCAGATTGCGAAAACGGACGCCTCAACATGGTTTTTGTCAAACAAATCGAAAAGTATCACTCCTAGCAAAAAAATAGAAATCTCTCAGGTAAAGATAATAAACCGGGAAACAATTTACTGTTTTTGTTCGAATAGAAATTATTGTAAGTAATTAAAAAATAAACAACTTGTTGGGCCAAAGCGGCACTAAACGTAATCCGATCTCAACCAATACCTTTTCAGATCTTTTGGAGCACTAAAGAAACCCTCATGCAAAGTTTCATCTAAATCCGTTTAGTACACACACACACACAGATAGGTTTTTTCAAAAAACAATTTTTTGGGTTCCTGGGACCTCAAAATGTAAAGATTTGATGCTGTCTCAATTTCCGACTTTGGGCCAATTCTAGTAACCTCCAACAATTTTGTGGGAAAGTTAATATTAAAAATCTTTAAGTGATATTAACAAATTAATGAAAATAAAACTTGTTTCCAATGAACGTACTGACGATTATCGCTCAAAAAATCATGCATTATTCTAATAAAATATTGTTGATTCATATTATATTTCTTTGGGTTTGATATTTATTTTATATATATTTATTTATATTTTTACGTAATTATTGCCATAAATAGTATTAGCATAAATTATATTAATATTAATAAAAAGTTATTGCTGATATTGTATTGATATTTGTGATTCATAGCACTGTATGAGCGCACGCTTACTTTGAAACGATGGCTGTTATAGTCTGGTAAACTCTAAGGTGGCGTATGTGTGAGTTGGTAACCCGACGCGACGTACGATTTGATATGCGATGCGCATAAAGCTATCGCAGTAACATAGAGATTAACTAGTTGCGTATGTCTTATTCTCTTAGTTTATATGATAAAGCGACCTTTGGACGCGCCAGCTTAGAGTTCACTCGACTATAACTTGCATACGTTATCTAACGTGCGATAAAAAATTGGTTTTTGTCTCTAGCGCAAGATACGAACGATTCTAAAGATATCGTTGTTTAGCGAAGGATAAAAAATTAAACCCCTGTTCGTCTGTTTGAAGATCGGGCGAGACTGGCTAATGCGGTGTTGCCAGTTTTCATGTATGCGTGAAATTCGTTCTCAGACATTATATCACGAATTACTTAAAAACTAGACACAAGAAGTTTCTCAAACTGGGGATACACTTTTGTAATAACCATTAAAACTCACAGTCAAAAATTTAAAAGAACCTGACGTTTGGGATAAAAATTATGCCGATAAATTCACGGGAAATTACCCTTCCCTATCATTTCTTTACTAATAACGTGAATTTTGATGTATCATAACTAGAAAAGTAGACACAAGATCGTTCTCAAAATTTGCCAGTGGTTTTACCAAACCATTGTCTACATTCTGCATTTGAAAACAATCTGGCCTTAACAACTTTCTCGGTAGAAATACCTTAAATATGGTGTCAAATTCAATTGACGTTATTCTCTTTTTTTCTCCGTCGCTATCAATAGTTTATAACTTCGTATCCCTTTTTCGTCGTTTAATAACTAACTTCTTTGCAGACTTCCGTTATGCTGTCACCTCCGTTTTAAATGCATGTAATTTTATAATTTATATTGTAATGTTATAAGACTTTATTTTCAACTTTTATATGTTTCTAATGATTTTTTATGAAGAAATGTTATTGTTGAACACAGATTCTATTAAAATTTTAACTTAGTGGAACAACCCAATTGTCAATATACATATTGGAGGACGAAATCAAATTATTATTTTCTTACTTTTCCTTTGGATATTTAGCCACTATTCTGTGAATTATTAAACAAACTTTCATACCAAAAGGAAAAGACAGAAGTTTACTTTTGACTAATTAACTACCTATTCAAAAACTGACGTGGACTACTATTAAAATTAAGACAATTTAAAATATTGATCACTAGTAGAATCGATAAGGGACTAAAAGCAGCAAAACCTTATAGCATACAAGAATGAAATCATCGGAAATCCTTCCCAGTGGACACAAATGCGTTTAAAAAACGTTAAAAACAATTGAAAACAACACATTGTTATAGGGTTCTTAGAAATGAGTTAATTCAATGAAGAATTGTCGCGCGAAAAAACGAAATATAAACGTCTTTGAAACATTATAGATAACGATTAAATAACATTAAGAAAACGCTAAATATTCATTAACTTTCAACGTTTACGAAACGAAAGTAAACATAGAATATCAACGTTTTATTAAAGGTTTAAATAATGTTAAATATTTACTAATTATATACGTTATAATTAAATGAAACTAAGCAGGTGCTAGGAGGTCCTCATTTTCCAATGTATGAGTATGAGCTATCTAAACAAGTGAAAGCATCTACAGGTTTTATCATAAAACCAGTGGGTGCTTAACCTATTAAACAGATAGCATAAAACTTTTATGCTATAATGATCTAGTAACTTGATCATTATAAGATCCATCCAAATAAATCGATGTTTCCTAAAAGAATTTGAACATTGCAATCTATATTATTTATTTTCTATAAATTTTTAAGAGTATAACCATGACTGATTATTGTTAGTGGTTTGTATGTGGTGCCATCTAGAAATAATTGCTGCAACAAACTACGTGGTAAGCAATCAAATTTTATGCATTAAAATAGATGAGTAGAAAAACGTTAAAAAAGTCATCATCTACCATTTATTTCCCTTGTAGATTTAGAATGTCTGCATTTTAATAAGTTGAAAGCATCAGTTATTCTATTAACGTATAAAAACGTTTTTTCTTCTTTAAATAAAATTGCTATATTATATTAATGCAATAAAAGACGTTTAATTTTTTCGTTTCACAAACGTTACATTTAGCGGGTTGTTACAAGTTCTCATATTATGAATGTGTAATATACGTTAATATATCAGTAAAATAAACGTTCTGATTAAAAAGTTTTTTTCAGTAATACCTTCCACTACTGGTTGGGAATGTGTGCAGGAGTAACGTATTTTATAGGCTTTATTTATATATAATATTTTTACAACCGAATTTTATGTGTTGATATAGATTCGTAGAAAAATGTTTAAGAGACGTAACCTTCTACCGTCTATTTCACCTATGGATTTAAAATTTCCTTGCATTTAGTAAGTTGGAAACAACAGTTGTATTAACGTTGTAAAAAATACGTTTTATTTTTCTTTAAATAAAACATTTGAATCGCCATATTAAATATATGTAATAAAAAACGTTAAACTTTTTCATTTCGCAAACGTTACTTTTAGCGAGTCGTTAAAACGCCTTATATTATAAACGTGTTTTATACGTTATTATATATTTGTGAAAAAAACGTACTAAAAAGTTTAATTTCAGTATTTTTTTCTACTAGTAGTTAAAAATGCGTGTATGTAGTAGTAACGTATTTTAAACGTCTTATTTAAACTTCGAAATTTTCAACCAAATGTAACGTTGATAATTTCAAAGTAAAACGTTTAATCAACGACTACGATGTTTTAAAAATGTTTTACGTAAGTGCCATAGTTTCTGAGATATTTAATATATAAGATAAATATCTCTAAAGCTATTACTCCTACAGTAATGATTTTAAAAACAAATTCATCCTCAGTTTATAAGACTCCTTTTAAGTCTCTATCAGTTTTTCGCTAAAACTAATGTTTATTAACGCGGAAATAAATCGGACGAAGGACCATTCAGCGTAATGCTGACAAACTGAACTAATATTAATAATTGAATTTGAAATACCTTGTGACCTCGTGTACTAGCGGCACTTCCTGGTGTTGTTCTCTTCTAGTTAGGCCCAACAAACTCCAGGTCTCCAGTATGGGAATATGGCAAGGTACACAAGACACTCGCGTGGTGATAAATAGACACTCGCGTGGTGATAAATAGCGGTTTTTATTATTTTTTAAGTTGACCGAAAAATGACTTTTTATATTTTTTTTTGTAGCGTTATTATTTTTCAATTTTTGGTTGATATGGATATCGAAAAACAAATTGAGTTATAGAAACAAAAAATGCTAGCATTGTTTTCTGAACATACCGCCCATCCAAATGGCGAAGCATTTGTAATAAAGTTTGTAATTTCCGTGGGAAACGTATTTATGAGTACAAGAAATATATCTAAAACTATGAAACTAAAACTAGGTTAAATAATAATACAAAACTAGTGTGGAGTAGGTAAGGGACATAGTTTTACAAGAGGTCTCTTAAGGACACCGTTAGCTGTTCGCATAGTAGCAACACGGGTCTGCCCATCAGGACTAGAGTGCAATTCGACAATTCGGCCAAGATGCCACGTTAGCGGTGGGACATTGTCCTGTTTGATGACAACAATGGTGCCAATATTGGGAGGTTTTGTAGAATCTGTCCATTTATGTCGTTGCTGGAGAGTGTGAAGATACTCGTTATGCCAGCGCTTCCAAAATCCTTGTTGAATTTGCTGCAACAACTGCCATCTGGACAAACGATTTATGGGTACGGAGATTAACTCCTCGTCGGGAGGAGTTGTTAATGAAGATAATGTTAAAAAATGACCTGGAGTTAAGGCCTGAAGATCATTTGGATCATTACTAAGCTGACATAATGGTCGTGAATTTAAAACTGCTTCGATTTGGTGAAAAACGGTATTAAGCTCCTCGTAGGTCAGTACTTGATCACCAATAATTCGAGAAATGTGATGTTTGACTGATTTGACTCCTGCTTCCCATAAACCACCAAAGTGAGCCGCAGACGCGGCATTGAAGTGCCATTTAATTTGCATGACTCCGGCGGCGTTTTGGGTTAATTCATTCAGTTGACGATTAGCGCCAACGAAATTAGTTCCGTTGTCACTGTAAAGATGAGAGCATTGGCCTCGACGTGCAACAAATCGCCGTAATGCTGCTATAAATGAATCAGATGAAAGATCTGAAACAAGTTCAAGATGGAGAGCTTTAATGGCGAGACATACAAATAAGCATAGATATGCCTTTTGAGTTTTACCACCCCGGCGTCTACCAAAAGTAATGTGAAACGGCCCAGCGAAGTCTACTCCGGTGTGCAGGAATGGTTTAACTTCAGAGACTCGAGGAGTGGGTAAATCACTCATCAGAGGTGTATAGGATTTTGGATTATGTCGCGAACAACGATAGCAATGAGAAATGCAATGATTAATTGCTCGTCTAGCGGACAATATCCAGAATTGTTCAGCTAATAAAGCCTGAAGAGCGGTTGCGCCAGGATGCAGATACTTATTATGATACTGATTAATAAGAAGTTTAGTTAATCGGTGTTCCCGTGGTAATAAGATTGGATGTTTTCTCTCAAAGGATTCTTGAGAGTGGCGAAGTCTTCCGCCTACCCTGAGAATACCCTCCTGATCTAGGAAAGGTGCAAGTTTGCGTATAGGTTTAGCACAAGGGCTTTTTGAACAAATTTGCTTTATTTCATTAGCAAAGACTAATTGTTGAATATGTTTTATAATGATAAGCAGCGCATTATGTAGTTCCAAATTTACCAAAGGACCTCGAATTAAATTAGTTTTATCCTTTAAATAGCTGGTAAATCGAATTAAATAAGCTATGCTTCCTTGAACCTTTCGCAAAGAGGAAAATCGTGATAATAAAATTATTATGAAATCATGTTGTCCAGTGACAACGAGAGAGATTGTATTGGTTTCTAAGTCTACATCGGAAGGCAAGGTAGAAGATGAACTAATAGGCCAAAGTTCAGGCGGAGAGCTGAGCCACTTGGGACCCGCCCACCATGAAGAACATTTCAAGAGGTCATGGGGAAGAAGACCCCGTGAGGCGCAATCAGCAGGATTATCGATACCATCAATATGATGCCAATTTTCCGGAGATAATTTTTCCTGAATTTGTGTAACACGGTTTGCAATAAACGTTTTCCACTGATGTGGAGAGGATTTAATCCAGGTTAATGCGACTGTGGAATCGGACCAAGCGTAAATATTTTTAAAAGCAATGTTGGCATAGGTGTCACGTACAAAATAAACTAAATCTGAAAGTAACAGTGCTGCACATAATTCAAGGCGTGGAATTGTGATACGCTTAAGCGGAGACACCCTAGATTTAGCACAAACCAAAAAAATGCGTACAGAACCATCATTTTCTGTAACCCTAAAATATACCACACATGCATAACCAGTCTCAGAAGCATCACAGAAACCATGAAGGTCACATGCTTGATAATTGTCCGTTATAACGCGCCGAGGTAACTGAAGTTGAGCGAGACATAATACCTCACGCTTGTATTGTGACCAACGTGAACAAATCTCAGCGGAGGGAACCTCATCCCAAGACAATCCTTGTGTCCAAAGAATCTGGATCAAGTGCTTTGCAAAAAGAGTAAGCGGAGCTAACAATCCAAGTGGGTCAAATATGCGTGCGACTTCAGAAAGTATTGATCTTTTGGTACAACAACGGTCGATAGTGTCTATTTTGTAAGTTAGGGAATCATAAGTTGGATTCCAGTTCAAGCCCAACACCTTTTGAAAGTAATCAGCAGTGTCAAATGATTGACAATTAGTTTGGCATAATGATGGGGGTATGGAGTCTAATACGATAGGATCGTTGCTAGACCACTTCCTCAAATCAAATCCACCACTTTTAAGAAGATCTCGAAGTTGAGATTGTAAAGTAATAGCTTCTTCAGCAGATGAACAGCCCGTGACTACGTCATCTACATAAATGTCGCTAAGTAACACTTTTGCAACGTGAGGAGAATTATCTTTTTCATCTGAAGCAATTTGTAAAAGAGTGCGGATAGCTAGATATGGAGCAGATGATACTCCGTATGTAACAGTATTCAATTCAAATTCTTGAACAGGAGTGTTTTGAGAAAAGCGCCATAATATGCGTTGATAGGCTCTGTGATCAGATGTTACTAAAATTTGCCTGTACATTTGTTTTATATCTGCAATAAGTACAGTGGAATGGGTACGAAACCGTAAAAGTAATGATACTATGTCTTGTTGTAATTTAGGACCTGTTAATAAGGTCATTCAGAGAAACATTATTAGTAGACTTTGCTGAGGCGTCAAGGACGACACGTAATTTCGTGGTAGAACTTTCGGGCTTCAACACACAATTATGAGGAATATAATAACACGAATCAGAATGATTGGAAGCACTTTGACCACTCACAGGAGACATGTGTCCACAGTCAAGATAATCCTGCATGAAATTTGAATATTCTTGTTTTAATGTAGAATCTTTATTCAAGCGATTTTCCAGAGATAAAAAACGACGCATTGCGGTATTAAAAGAATTACCTAAAATAGGAATATCTTCACGAAAAGGTAATGAAAAGATGTATCTGCCTGATTTGTCACGAGTATGAGAATTGATAAAATTTTGCTCGCACTTAGTGTTCTCTGGAGAATTGAATATTTTGTCAGGTATACTTTCAAGTTCCCAAAACTACTTTAATGTGGAATCAAGTTGTGAATAAACAGACACATGAAATGAGTTAACAACAGCTGGTGTAGAAATATGAATTTTTCCAGATAGTATCCAACCAAAGATGGTTTTCATTGCGATTGGTTCACCAGGACGACCATATTTAATAGCGGGTTGTATTATTTGTGAGTAGACATCAGCACCAAGCAAGATGTCTATTTCACTCGATTTCCTATAATCAGGATCAGCGAGAGGCAGGTTTTTTAAATGTTCATAACCTTGAGTGGTAATGTGACTAGACGGAATATCATTACAGATGACCGGCAAGACCATTGCCTGTATATTAAAACTGGGATGATGTCTAAACATCAGAGTGACCTGACAAAAAGTCATGCCAGTACAAGCGAGTGAAGAAGTTCGACCAATTCCTTGAATAGGAACGGAGCATTGCATAAGCGGTAAATTAAGTCTGTTTAGACATTTCTCAGTTATTACTGATATTTGACTGCCATTGTCTATAAGAGCACGGCAAGTTTGAAAATTACCACTAGCATCACAGATAGATACTAAGGCGGTGGATAAAAGAACTGTAACTGGAGCAATAGCACTAGCAACAACTTGAGGAATGTCAGCAGCGGCGGCATTATCTGTAGAATTAAAAGTCGAGATCGTAGTTGCTTTACGTGGAAAATGTAGCATCGTATGATGGCGTTTTTGACAAACGCGACAAACAGACAGGGAAGCACAAGTCGAGAAACTATGTGTTCTAAAGCAATTTACACAGCGTCTGCATTCTTTAATAAAGTTATATCGATCTTGAGGCGACTTATTTAAAAATAAATCACATTTAAAAATAGAGTGGTTAGCATTGCAAACAAAGCAAGATGCTTGTTGAGGTTTTGCAAGAGGCACTGCTAAACCAATATTGTTTTGAGAAGATGTTTCCACCACGAGAGACTGCTGTTTTGATTTTATGGGAGATTGCTTATGTTGTTTATGAGATAATGAAGGAGAAAATATTCCAGTGTTAGAAGTTGAATACTGAGAGACACCAGAACAAATATTTGACAACATAGTGCTAGACTCCAAAGCATTGCATTGATCGGTCAAGAATTTAATTAACTGTTCATATGTGGGCAACTCCGTAATGCTACGATGCATTTCAAACCGTTTTCTAGTATTGGGATCAATTTTCTGCATTAACCAATTAAATAGAGTAAAATCCCACAAGTCAATTTCATATTTATTGAGAGCAAAAATATTTTCAGAAAATATATTTAAGAGAGTACGAAGAGAACTTGCGGAATCAGGTTTAGCTTTTGGTGAATTAAGAATATTTCCCCAATAGGTCGAAATAAGTATGCGTTTATTGTCATATCTTTTCTCTAGGGTTTCGAATGCAATATGATAATTATCAGAGGTTATTGGTAAATGTTTCACTAATTTTAATGGTTCATCAGATAAGGCACTTATTAAGTATTGGAATTTCTCTATGTTAGACAATTTTGTGTGATTGTGTATCAATGACTTAAACAGTTCATAGAATGAAGTCCATTCAATAGCATTACCTGAAAATTTAGGTATCTGAATCTCCGGTAGATGAACAGTATTTTTATTGCTTTCAACATCGACCTTTTGATTTGTTGTAACAGCAGATGCCATTTTGGTTAATTGTATGTCAACAGCTTGAATGTTATCATGCAAATCATCTATTTCTTCCACCAGTGAATTCAGTTGATCCAAATTTTCAACTGAGAGTTGACTCAATTTTAATGATTTGCGTTGTTCTTGAAAATCCTCGTAAATGAGGTTAGATCTTTTAAATTTTGCATAAAACATAGAGTGCGTTGAAGTGTCTGCCACAACGGCAGATGAGTATTCTGACACGGCGGTTAATTTTCTAATTACCACATTACATTCCCTTACAAAGTCCTCAAACTTCATTTTGTAAGTATTGATAAGCTTCTTAATAAAGTTATATTAACCAAATGTAAATAAAATTACAAAATAGTTCTATTATCAGTACTCACAAATACGTTAGAATGACAATATAATAACGAAAATATGTTTAGAGGAAACAAGAAAATGAATTAATTATAGCGGCAGGTTCAATAAAAAACACCGTGTGCTAGTGTCAAAATGAATTTAAGCAACAAATGTCATTTATGAAGTAATTAATTTAAAACGGTTTTAGATGGATGTAAGGCAAAGCTGGTTTTCTTTTTTTAAGGTATCGGCATCGAAGGATCAAAAATGTTTATTAACGCGGAAATAAATCGGACGAAGGACCATTCAGCGTAATGCTGACAAACTGAACTAATATTAATAATTGAATTTGAAATACCTTGTGACCTCGTGTACTAGCGGCACTTCCTGGTGTTGTTCTCTTCTAGTTGGGCCCAACAAACTCCAGGTCTCCAGTATGGGAATATGGCAAGGTACACAAGACACTCGCGTGGTGATAAATAGCGGTTTTTATTATTTTTTAAGTTGACCGAAAAATGACTTTTTATATTTTTTTTTGTAGCGTTATTATTTTTCACTTTTTGGTTGATATGGATATCGAAAAACAAATTGAGTTATAGAAACAAAAAATGCTAGCATTGTTTTCTGAACAACTAACTTTTATTGAGATATTTGCAAAAAACAGTAATTTTACGTTTTTTAGAAAATGCTTTTGTAGTTTAAAGTAGTATATTTTCTAAAGCAAATGATTTAAACGACCAAAAGAAATTTGAGCATCCAAATATATTAACGAAAAGCAGTATATGATTTTTTTTTACTGCTGACTAATTGCTGTAGCAAAATGGAGACATTTCTATATAAAAAAAAAAATGTGAAGATCCACATTCTTTTGGTCATTACTTATTTGTTTTTATGCTACAGAATAGTTATTTATGTAACCAGTTATGAAAAGAGTAATTTTACAGGACCAATGTAATATTTGCCAAAACGAGCGAGCGAAGCGAGCGAGTTTTGCAAATTACATGAGTCAAGTAAAATTACTGTTTTCATAACATGTTAAGTACAAAATTTTATCTAATCCCGCTCTAAATTAGAAAAGAAATGACAATTTATTTTGAATACTATTTTACTTTTCCCATCATAGCTATTGCAGCCGTATAAATAAATTCTGTGTTTATCGCTTTACTTGAGCGTTAATACGGATTGACGTTTGTATAAACAAATATTACTTGTCAATCTGCTGAATTTTTTTAAGCAAATTAAGTTGAAATTGATTGATTCAGATATGGATATTCCATCTGATATACTTAAAACAATCGGCTGAATTCAAATTCAACACCTGGTAAATCAAAAGCAGATATGAAGAAGTATATAAGAAATTAGAAAATTGGTTTCAACAAATAGGTTCAATAATCAGTTACGTAAAAAAATTTTTACATAACTAGTTATGTAATGAAAATGACAGTTATGAAAAATGTGACGTTTCGTAACGTCAAAAATCCATTTAAAATTTGACTTTTCATAACGGGGTTAGATAAATAAATAAGAAATCATTTGAAAGATTAATTAATGACCTTTAATTTACATTTAGCACTTTTGACTTAAGTGCTATAGTTTTTGAAATATTTAACATCAAATAATCTAATATTATATTATAAACGTTCGGACGCCATCTTTAAACTTTCATATCTTATATAAGTTTTCTTTTTGGTCTAAGCATCTTTTCGCTAAATGTGGCGTTTTTCAAGTTATTCGATGAAAATAGTTTTGAGCATTCTGTTCTCTCAAGCTATTCGCAATTTTCAAGTCGATATAACGTAAAAACACTGAATTCATATAAAATATTGTACAGAACCTTCTTTTCTTAAAATTTCAGATGGTAAGCCCTTGCATGAAATGAAGCCTTTTTTGACAGGTTTATTACTGAGTTATAAAAATAATAATTCCTATCACAATTTTTTTAATTTAAAATATCTAAATTACTGTACCAGTGAGTCTCCGAAAATTTACTATTCGAGTTCCAGTGGAGCCGAACGACTGAGAGCATTTGTGTTCATTTGTTGACACTTAATTGTGAAATTGAAAATGGAGGGCACATCATTCCTTGTGTAAGAATTCTTGTTTTTCTGTTTTTTTATTTTCTTTTGCAAAAAAGTACAAATCACTTTTACCTGGTAAAAAATTACCGTAATGTTTACGAATAATTTTCAATAAGCACACGAGATAGACAGGGTAGACTTTGCAGTTTTTAGCATAAAAAACACATCGCAAGAGGTTTTGGATCATTTCATTCTTGTTTTCCGGGTTTCAAAGTTTAAAACCCTTATGGACTCCACTAAACTTATACAAACCTGAACAAATTTTAATGTACTTTGCATCTGTGGACGCAAAATATTTTAACTTGAACGTCAATTGATTAATTTTTTTCTGGATTGTAAAGAATATATTACACAGAGTATTGAATGAAAGTAAATATGCAAAAAAAAATGGCAGATAATAAGAGACTGCTGAAACGAAACAAATAATAAACAATCTCCAATGAGTTTGAGAACTGACCTAGTTTCATGTAGTAATATTATATTAATTGAAATATTGGCAATTCTAATAACAATGACACGCTTATGCTACTACGACACCTGTTCTTATTAGTTTATTTTACAATGTCGGAAAATAACATTTAATTTTGAGTATTATTATAATTAAAGAAAATATATTTTTTCATCATTTATATCCATCAATATAGAGGTGTATCTTAGAACAAGTATTTGATGAAAATGAACATACGGTGTTTTTGTAAAACAATTTATTGAAATTTTAGGACTTTTTAAGTTTATACATAGATTATATTATTTATCTCCGAATATCTTGCCATATACTTTTATTTTTCTCTTTTCTATCAACTATATTTATGTGAATTAAATTACTTTGTCATAGGTAACTCTAACTTAACTGTTCGTTTTCACATTATGTGTCAATGTTATAACCGTGTAGGCAAATCAGACAAATACAGTGCACCTGCATATAATAAGAAACCAAACGAATACTGGGGGGTATTAAACATAACTCATTTAAGAAACCATATAAAATTTGTTAATTATTGAGGAAACACTAATATTATTGACAAAAGGCAGGATCTTAATAATTTACACTATTTACGATTACTAAATGTTAAGCAAAATAACTGCGAAATGGGTACCACTATAAGTAAACTTGAATTGATTCATATAGGAAGTAATACTTTACGTGTTGGAAAGTTGTAATAAGGCTACTTAATACGCGTTACCCCTGCGACAGATGTTTGCAAAAATGAGGGTTCATATTCACATAGATTTTAACAAAAATTAAAATAAACATAGTATGGCTTTTTGTCTATTATAGGAAATACCTTTAAGTCGCTATATGTTTTATAGTGATTTTGCGAATTAATTTGGAAAAAGTAATTGTTTATCTATTCATAAAGAATCAAGATTACATAAACATTGTCTACGTTGATTTGTACATATAGATATAAAACTATGCGAACCAATATCTAATTCACTGTGCTAAAGTGGTAGGTTCCTCGTGATACTGCTTTTAGATGTATCAAACAATATATTTAGAACACTCTACACATGGTTCGACTTGTTAGGCCTTTATTAAGAGCATTACAAGATGAAAACTAAATAAAACTTTAGATATAAAAATTAACACAACTGCCTTATAATTTTATTATTCATCTTGTAATGCTCGCGATAAAGGCCTAACAATACAAAGCATTTTCGAGTATTCTAAATAAATTGTTTTGATATGATATGCGCTCTACAATAATATTCCTGCAAATTTAAAATCCTCATCTTTGTGTAACTTTAAAAGATCTTACAAAAAAATTTTGTTTGATATGTTATTTAACTAGTATTTAAGTTTTTGTTTCGTGTATATACTCTCCTATGTATTTATCTTCTTACTTTTTCTTATTATATATACCTTTCTTATTGTTTTCTTTGATTAAAAATTAGGTTTAAGCGTTCTAGTGTCAGGGGCTGGCACATTGCATCAGTCTTAACTGTTTGTCAGCTCCTTTTTGTAATTTATAACCTTATTCTCATTTTTTCTTCATATTAGGTTGTGTAGTGTAGCTAAGTGCTTTGTTATAAGTTGCAAATAAATTGTTTATTATTATATATATATATATATTTTTTTTCGGTTTTCCGTTGCCGGACAAGGCTTCCGTGGCCTCCGACATCACACGGTAGCCGCGCCAGCTAATTCATTACAGCCACTCTCCACGACCTGTGGAGTTAGTGACTGTAAACACCTGAATCGTGTGCCCTAAGCAGACGAGGAGACCCCAAGATAATAACCGCCTTCTGCATCTGACCTGCCAACCATTCTGCCGAATTCTGACAGGCCGGTATGATCTTTAATTCTGAGAGCAGCGAAGGCTTTATTCCTCCGATTATTATTATTATTTTTTTTTTTTTTTTTTTTTTTTTTTTTTTTTAGCTAGCTAAAAACCAGTCACCCTTCTCTGTGGCTCCGACCCTCACAGAGGGGAGCTGGTAGTACCGGTAGCCACTCCCCACGCCCGTGGGGTGAGTGACTACTGGGTCCGGGAATCGTGTACCCTGAGCAGACGTAATGAACCGAGAATGACGGCCTTCTGCATTCTGCCGGCTAAAACCTCTGCCGAGTTTCAGCATGCCGGTATGATCTTAAGTTCCGAAAGCAGTGTGTGTCTCGTTCCACCGAGGGCTCCTATAATTAGTACCACTATCTTAACAGTATGGTCTGGATACAGTCTGCGGAGTTCGAAGAGCAGATCTCGATATTTTGTCCGTTTTTTCTCCTCCTTCAAGACAATGTTGTTCTCCGCGGGAGCCGAGAACTCCACGACGAACATTGTCTTGAGTTGATGGTCGAGGAGTACTACGTCAGGCTTGTTGGCTTGTATTTGCCTGACGGTGGGAAAAAGAGTAGTTCCAATAAATTAGACACTTCTCATTTCCCACAACGGACTCAATGTCCCCCGTGGCGTAAGGCAGCACTGGTGTTTCGTCTATCCCATACGAGTGCTTAAATGGTAGTAAAGCACTCGTAATGCTCCGTCGTGCCTTTGGATATAGGCCGAGACTGCATATGTCGGGCAAGCCGACAGCAAGTGCATAAGAGTCTCTGGCGCCCTGCGGCAGGCCCTGCAGCTGACATCAGGGACCTCTATACCCATGACACGACTACGATAGACGAGGGTGTTAAATACACCATCCTGGCAAGCCATTATGAATCCCTCGGTCTCAGACTTCAGCCCGGCTGATCTTATTATTATTATTATTATTGTTATTATTATTATTATTATATCTAAAAGCAGAGTTTTCTTAAAATAGGAATAAGTATTTAATCGTCCTAATTATGCGTGTTTCTCATTACCACCCAAATCAAATTACAGTTTATTACTAAATCAGTATTTCAACAACAAAAAAATAATAGACGTTATAGAGAATTGTTTATTCGAAGTATTAATAATCTTAATCATCTCGTTTTTTAAATTTCTTTCACATTATTTTATGCTAAACTTTAAATTGAGATAACAAGTGGAAAGCCATTTTTATATGTCATCTTTAGTTTTATTAATTATGAGGACACGCTTAGGCTACCATTTTTTACTAATTATTGAAATGTGTTTTGGAATGTGTATCAAAATAATTTTGTTAATTTCATTTTTTCCTTCTTAAAAAGTATTTCAACCCAATCAATGAAATGTGTTTGACGTAGGTCAAATATGTCAAAGTATAATATATAAGTATTTTTTTTTTTTTTTTTTTTATGGCATCTGGCCACTAGCCATACAGCCAACCGCTACCCTAAAAAAAACCATTTATTCCAATTAACCTATGTCGACAATGAGAAAATAAATATTGAAGATCAATAAAGGAGAAAAAACAGGGACACACGCTTCTCGTCCTGGGGTCTATCAGGACTTTTTTTTTTTAAACACAAACAAAATTAGAGGACCACTATAAATTAAGGATGCAACAGAGGAAAAACAACAGAGGATACGAAGCTAACCTACTTAAACATTATTATAATTAATAAGATTGTTATGTAGTCTGTCACTTGCTGCTTTATATTTAGAACACTGGAAGAAAATATGATCCAGGTCACCTTTAACATTACAAATATCACAATTCTCTGAAGGCAGAACATTTATTTTGTGTAAATGTGCTGGATAACAGGCATGTCCAAATTTGAGACGTATTATTGTTGTGATATATTTTCTTGGATATTCATAATTTTCGTGCCAAAACTTAGATGGGAGGTCAGGATGAATATGCGTATATCTAGTAGGACTGGAATGACAGAACTCCCGCCACAGCTCTAACCATCTATTTCTAAATTTAGATTTTAAAATGTTAAAGAAGTCAGATAGACAGATTTTTTGTTCTAATGGGAATCCTGAGACGATGCTTTCCTTAGCCAAAGAGTCGACAATTTCATTATTTTTTATGCCAATGTGCGCTTTTACCCATACAAAATGAACCTCTTTTCCCATACCTAAAACATTGTGTAGCAGTTTCTTTATTTTTAGAATATACGGGTTGGTTTTGATGTTGAAGGAAAAGCTGTTTTCTAATGAAGATAAAACCGATAGAGAATCTGATAAAATTATGGAAGTGTGGGAATTAGAAGAATAAATAAATTTGAGAGCCTCGTATATAGCAATTGCTTCAGCTGTAAAAATGGAGCATTGAGGCGACAATTTGATTTTTATACAGTTATTGGTCGAGGGTATGTAGCATGCACAACCAGTACCCAAGGGAGACTTAGAAGCGTCTGAGTATATTAACAATGGATTATCCCACTTATCCAAAATTGTGTTTAAAATGTTCATACTAATATTTGGATGATCACTGTATTGTGGCGTGATTAATGACACTTTCGAAAAAAGATTAGAGTATTCAAAGTTTGAAGTGTAATCATATGGATTGTCTAATAGGGGAAGAATATCGCTTGAATCTCGAAAAGCTACACAAAGAGGCGGAGAATTTTTATGTATCCAGAATTTATTTGTTAAATCAGATGTATTAAGGACAGAAATATTGTGTAAAAGCGGTTGATTGTTAATATTTATTCTATGAAGGAACTTTTCAGTCAGGTAATGTCGTCTAAGCGAAAGAGGCGGAACCAAAGCTTCGGCATATAAGGCATCAATTGGTGTTGATCTCATAGCTCCTAAACATAATATATAAGTAAATACAGTCAATTATTTTAGTTTAGTACATAAGACTAGTGATATGATTTTAAAAAATCGTTGCGACTATATATTTATATATCATCTATTTATACTATTTATGACTGGATCCTCCGCCATTTCTTCAAATAAAGGTACACTTCCACGTCAATTTTTAATACATGTTAAGAACATTCATTACACATTGGGTCTAGCATGGTAACCTTATGAATTATGCACCCAGAACCGAATATGACAACTACTATTTTCTTTAATAGGTTTTCTATTTATACCATTATACAGTTTTTACTCAACTATCTGGTTACATTACTGAGTAACTTTGAAATGTCTTTTTAAATGTATTTTCAAATTTTACTTTCTCTGAATCTAATAAAGATAAAGTGATAAATCAAAAACGTTGTAGCGAATATTATGAAGAAAATTAAATATTAGTATTTTTGTTTAACAAATATTTTGTTTAAACGTGCTTTTAGTAGGGTTCCATCAGAGTGACCACCTTCTAAAAATATTTAAATACATATTCAGGTAAACCGGTAAAGGTTTCATTAAAATTAGAGTGCTACAACATAATGTAAAATAAATAAATGGTCTGCCGTTTCGCCTACTTTCCAGGTTTATTATCGAATTCAAATAATAAATACTACCTTTGTTATAATTTTGTAATAATCGCCATCACCATTATGATGTATTACAACAGATACACTTCTTTTCGGGTATTATTGACAAACTTTATGTTGGCTTAATTATTCAAGAGTATGAGAATAATAGTATATCACAGCTGTCACATGTGAGCAACAGCCCACAGTTCTGTAGCCATTAGAACAACCAGAAGTATAGCGCTTCATGTTGGTGTAGCTCTTATCATGGAGAAAAAAATCAGCATAAGTCAACGGTAAGGTAGGTTTTATAACTTTTGCACCGTGACTTGAATATTAAAGGTAATTTTCAAGTATATTTAGAGATTCTGTCACGTATTGTATTTCAGAACTGTGTTGTTCGCCAAATAATTCATCTAAATATAAGACAGCCTAAGCTAATTGGTAGGTAAGATATGGAGAATAATATTTTTAAACTCTCGTTCACTGAGTTCAAGAAAATATGTCACATCTAATGCCAATAATAATTTAAGAAGCTTGTTCCTCGGTTCCAATGTTGATTTTCAACTTCTTCGCTAAGATTATTTGGTATACTCATCTTATTCTTTGTATATTTAATCATTTCATCAGCCAAACCACTATCAGAACCTAAAATTTACCAACATGTCATATAAAAACTAGTGATATGATTTTAAAAATCACTACTTCTATATCCCTTATAAAAAAAATTGATATTATATTTGTACTTCGCTATGTGGAAATAATTGTGCATAAAATTTTAATAATATAATAATTGAAATCGTCTACCCTAAAAACTTATAAAGCAATATGCCACATCGGTTGTCGAGGTGGGGGTGGTAGTGGGGATGGCTGACGCTAAAAGAAAGTTGAAGCTTTTGGTTCTTGTATACACATTAAATCACAATTTTATATTTTACCCCCTTAAGAAAGGGGTGGGGGTGGTAATGGAGATGATAGTGGGGGTGGCTGCAACTAGAAAAATTTGAGATCTTGGCTTCTATTATATTCATTAGATCCCAGCTTATGGACTCCTACTTGCTTGCTTCCCTCCATTTATCCCCCAGCCCTTCAGCAAAATTATATCAAAATGTGGTGGGGACGACTGACGCTAAAAGAAAATTGAGACCTTTGGTTCTTGTACACACATTAAATCACAATTTTATATTTTACCCCCTTTAATAAAAGGGTGAGGTGGTAATGGAGATGACAGTGGGGGTGGGTGCAACGAGAAAATTTTGATACCTTGGCTTCTAATATATTCATTAGATCCCAGCTTATGGATTCCTACTTGCTTGCTTCCCTCTATTTATCCCCCAGCCCTTCAGCAGAATATCAAAATATAATTTAATTCCAGATCTTACCTATTATATTATAATACATAATACAAATTTCAAGTCAATGTCATAGACGATTCCAAAATAATCCGAGTTTTTGCTCATACTTCTCGACCTTTCATAACATTTTAAGACTCTTTGAACAAAAAAAATCATTTTTTTCTTACTGTTACTATACTTCCACTGCACTAAGTAGATGTTGAAGTAAAAAATAAGTGAGCAGTGATTTTATTTTCAGTAGAGTATTTGATGCGCCTATTTACAATCGAACAATCGACATAGGGTGCAAATGATAACAGGGTGTCCAGTGTGACCACTAGAAATTTCAGTCTTACGTTTTGTTATTGTAGATTTTAAGTTTAATTATTATTGTTCTTATGTTCGTAGAAAGGAGAAAATGGTGAACCATGGTGGAACAAAGAACTAAGTGGGTGGGTTGCGTGAGTTGCGTGGGTTGCGTAAAAAAATGCGTAATCTGCTCAACAGAGCAACAGGCTCTAAAGTATCTGCTGACTGGGAGATCAACAAATTTGCCCAGGTAAGGTATAAAAGCTTGATAAACAAGTAGAAAAGAGAGAGCTGAAGGGCTTTCTGTGGAACCACTGAAGACCGACTAGCAGTAGCTAGACTATGCAAAAAACTCTCAAGAAGACCATCATCATGGCTTGATTATATCAAGCTCCCAGATGCCTTTTATACAAATAATGATAGCGATATAATTGAGTGCCTTCTTGATGCTCATTTCCCAGGGTCAGAGGTTTGTGACAGAGCCTCGGAGGCGAAATTCATATCAAAGGCAACTGCCGCTGATTGAAAGAATGCATCGGAACACACGAAAAACTGATATGGGCCATATCGCCGGGACCTGGTAGTATCTATCCGGCTCTAATACAAAAGGGTAAGGAGGTACTATTGGGATACCCGTGTGATCTACTTAGGTCTTGCCTAGCTCTGGATATATACCAGTGTCCTGGAGAGAGGTAAAAAGTCTTTATACTAAAGACAAGTCATACCATATATGTTAGATCACGGTTCACATGAATGACTTTTAAAAAACTTTTATTTACTTAAGTGGAGCCAACGTTGGCTCTTGGAGAAGGAATATAATAATAATTAGAAGTGTTTTATTGAGTTTAATAACTGATTCAACAAAGCGTGTTTAGTCATATTTATAACATACAGAACCTGAGTAAGCAAAATATAGAACAAAGGAATTGCAGTTCTGCAGTCATCACAAGTTATGAGAAACAAAGGTGTAATATGATATCTTGAAGATAAGCAATTAATAAGAGAAGCTGTTATCCTGTAATACGATATACCTGTGAAGGTTTATTATGGCTAAGTCTTAATAAGATAGCGTGTAATATTATATAATATATATGACCAGAAAAAGACGTTTAGACCGGTAAGCCTGATTTCCTTTCTTTTGAAGATATTGGAAAGGCTAATAGAAAGGTATAACCAACATGCATACATACCAAGCTGTAGAATTGGCGCAGTCGGCCCCTTCATCAGATCGTTTTTAGAGCTGAGAAGGCGCCAGAGCAGAAAGAAATGGCATTGGTAGCACTAGTGGCTATTGAAGGAGCGTTGAATAACCCAACCTTCGATTCTCTTTGTCAAGCAGTTGCGAACCGTGACGTGAGTGTGTGGATATCATCCAAGCTCAGCACTCGCAACGTTGAAATCACGCTTCGCAACTAAATGATTAGGGCCAAGGCTGGCCAAGGCGGACCGAGGCTGTTCATAAGATGGAATACCCACTATTGTGATACCTCATTCTCGACGGAATAGTGGCCGAATTGGGCGTGCAAGCAGATGCAGACGATCTAGCTATCATAATAAGAGACTTGAAGTGACTATTGCAGGGCTCATGCAAACTACTCTTAACATAGTTCGGTTATTTTTGAAACACAAAAACGGACAAATTTAAACAAATTTACAGTACACTTCCATACATATAATACGAGAGCAGTAGAGAATTTAGTGCAGCCGTATTCTGGTATAAGCACAATGAAGGTTAGTAAATTAGATACAGACATTTGTAACAACTTTGTAAATGATATTAGTGAAGTAAGAAATTTCCGCTACAATCAGTTGGTCAATCGGGCTAAGAACCTATTGAAGCAGTAATGTTTGTACACTGTGCAAAAATGTATGAACTATACTATACTCAGCAGTGAAAATAAAATACTTGTAATTTGTGACATCAAGTGTATTATGTACACAAATATTGTCAATAAATATTTACTTACTTACTTATTGTGTAACAGACATGGGCTCTCTATGAACCTTGGCAAAACAGAGCAAATGCCACTCATTGAAAGGAGAATAATAAGCGATTTTCAGTTTCCCTCTTTCATAAGTACGAGTCTGTGTCTGTCCCATACAATGAGGTACCTGGGGGTAGCCCAAGTTGTCATGGAAGAACCACGTGGAAGCTCAAGCGAGGTAAGCCTGCGCTATGGAGTCGGTCCTAAGTGCAGAAGAATAACACCAAAGACTACTCTCTGCACGTACACCGTAATGGTAAACATAATATGTGGCACTTGTGTTGTGGCACTTTTAGGAGCTCTCTACAAGTAGAGCTCACTTATGTTAATTTCAAAGGCTAGTTTGTCTATTAATAACATGAGCAATCAGTCTACCTGTAACGGATCTGGTCGTCGCTCAGTCAGAGGATGATCGGTGTGTCCTCTATAAGTTCACTACACAGTTAAGTATACAGTCGTGTTCGATAGTTGAGATGACTGGGAATGCGATAAAATGAATCTTCTTATCCGGATGTCTGGAACTGTACACGGATGCAAACCTAGGGCTCATATGCTTGCGCCACTTGGTAAGTAACTTAGTGTATTCCAGGCTGAGATATGTACCATTTTACTGTGTGCAACCGAAAACCTCAGACAAGGTTTAGTTAATTAGCATACTTGTATATGTATCGAGAGCCAAGCTGTCTTGACGGCTCTTGCATCAAACAAGGTGACCTCTAAGCTGGTGCTGAACTGTCGAAACATGCTGACTGAGCTGTGCGAATACAACTCGGTTAAACTTATATGGATGCCCGGACACAGTGGCGTTTAAGGCAACGAAGAAGCAGACCATTTGGCGGCAAAGAAGCAAGAACTCCTTTCCTTGCCCCGGAGCCAACCTTCGGTCTGCCAAGAAGCCTGAATCAATCAGAGCTGCAAGACTGAGCTATGGCACAGTTTAAAAACTATTGGGCTCAGGCTCCTGGAATGAGAGTCGATGCTCCATATAAGAAGACTGACTCTACTATAATGTGGCTGCTTGGGTTTGATAGAGAACGATTGAGACGGGATAGGCGTGACAACAGGCCACTATCATCTAAACAAGAACACGACGTGGTTGAAAGACGATCCTACCTGTCGGTTACGTGAAATGCAGGATGAAACCATCACTCATATTCTATGGCATTGTGCACCAATAGGCGCGTCAAGGTATAGGTATCTCGGAAGGCAGTTTCTGTAGCCGGAGGAACTAAGGGAGCATTTATCTTTTCTAGACAACCTACAATAGACAGATAGGCCTGAGTACTGTGGATTTTCAGATCTGTTCGCGTTTCTAATAATAATAATATGTTCGTAAATCTTTGAAGTGGTGTTATTTCTGTTTTTTCAGTATTGATTTTTATTTTCCATCTCTGTAAAAGTCTAGTGCTTGATTGTCGAAGGATGCACCACATTTCATTACTTCACTCTGGCGATCACGTATCTTTTAAAGCAACAAAGCTCCAGACTTAGCTATGGCGCTGTTTCAATTTTTGAACGTATCTCAGGAAGAGGCCACGAATTTCAAATTTTTCTTCGTAGGCTATATACCTTTAAAAAGTAGCATATACAGGGTGATTTACCACAACATGCGGAAAATAAAATGGTGTACTAGTCTTCTGTGTGAGAGTCACTGCAAAAATTTAGAGTGGTCCGAGGTAATTTAGTAATTTTTGTTATATTAAAAGTTGCAAAAATACGCTACTGTGACTCATCTGTGTTCAATGATAGGGCAATGAACTTACTTGGGAAAGAACATATCGGAGATGTTTACATTTCCTTAATTGGTATAAAAAGCTGGTGCGTGCGGTCAAAGTGCCGCGTTTTTTGCTTTCGGTCGAACAATCTGGACACCGGCTGGTACAAAGTACTGCCGAAGTTTGATGTTTTTGTGTTATCGACGGGCTTAAGTAAATATATCTTATATCTACTTATTGTAGAGTTCACTAGCATAGGGTCAATGTCTTTTCGACTTATTTTGCTATTTTGTAGTGTGATTTGATTAAAACCAAAAAGTCACTTCTACCCTCTCCAGTTTTGCTGTCAATCCCAAGTCTGATAAAGGAGGAGGGGAAGTGACTTAGTTGCACCGCGTTACGTCAGATTGGTTAAAGCTGTAGGCGGCGCATTTCTACAAGAAAATAAGGTAATTTTATTGGTCATATTTTTTTTATTTTTTATTTTTTTAACTCCTTTCGGTGGGGACAACCTACTGATACATTTTCGGCATGTCGTGGTAAATCACCCTGTATATATTACTCTGTGACACATATCAAGCGAAATATTTTGAACTGACTTTCTTATAATAAACAGTCCGTATATAATTTTAAAAATGAAGCATTGGCGTTATTTTTAAATTCTTCTTGAGACTGGGAAGATGGATGTGTGTAATGGACAATTTTTAAAGCAATTTATTTAAGGAAATAGTCCCATTGCTCAAATTCTTACCAACGTTGAATCTCATGAACTACACTTTATTTTTGGATCGCCCGGGAATTTATGACGTAATAAAACCAAGTAAGATCTTCCTTAACTAATTTAACTAGGTAACGAAGTATTGTAAGTATTCATGGTAATGATTTTGATAGTGAAATCCATTAGAGAGGACATCATTACGTATTTTATTTTTATGGGCCATTATATAAAGTTATTAAACATATCTAATTAGCTACCTGTATATGCAATTTTGTTTTATTCAGTTGTCATTTTATTACTATAATGTCTTTTATAATGCTTTTTATTTACCATTTCTTTATCACCTTAAGTTATTTAAACCTATAAATATAGTAATTTCGATAGCGATACTTTTAAGAAAATCCGTTCACTGTGTAGTCCAAAGCGTTTTAACACCGAGCATTGTTTGAAAAAGTTTAAAGAGAAAAAAACATACATTAATACATGAACATTCGCATACTTTTATACAGCTGCATAATTCAATCTAATCTAATCAAAACTATATACTTCTATCTATCAAAAAAACAATTTATAATTCATTAGAACTTGAGAAAACAATAAATTTTGTCAAACATCTTGTGAACTTAAATCATATAATTTCTAATGTTTTTATCATTTCACGATCATTTTACTAGGAAATGCTAGACAACAAAAAGTAAATTATTTCTGTTGCGAAAGTTCCATTTTAAATATGCATAAAGATACTGGCCAATCAGATTTTATTTTATTGAAGTAATTAAGTTAATTCAAATACAAGCGTGATTGTAGACATTTCAATCTTCTTAAGGTCCTTACGAGATCTTTCATGAAAACATTGAAATGAAATTAACAAACTGAAATTGATATTTATTTGGTATATTTAACATAAGTTAGTTCCAAGCAAACAAAACAAAACTGATTTAAAAAACCGCTGCCCAAGGAATCACTACTTCCACATCCAGATTCTCTATCCAAGTCACTCACAACGAAAAAACTTTGTATGTGAAAATAATTGTTTATGGAACTTTATTAATATAATATTTGAAATCCTCTAACCCAAAAACCCATAAAACGATACCCCACATCGGGGGGTGGTGATAGGGGGTTGATAGTGGGGGGTGGATGAAGTAAAAAAATATTTTGAGGTTTCTGGTTCCTGTACATACACTAAATCATAATTTTTTTTCATCCCCTTTAATAAGGGGGTGGGGGTGGTAATGGGGGTGGCTAATGCCAAAAATTTTTTTGAGACCTTAGCTTCTCTTGTATATACTAAATACCAATTTTATGGACTCTTACCTGCTTGATTGACCTATTTACCCCAAATTTACCCCAATTTACCCCCCAACCCTTCGACGGAACAAGATGAAAATATAATCTAGTTCTAGATCTCATTAAAGTACATATGTGTAGCAAATTTCAAGTCAATATCTTAAACGGTTCCAGAGTAAACGTGCGCACAAAAAAGTTACAGACAGACAGACCGACAGACAGACAGACTGACAGACAGACAGACCGACAGACAGACAGAAATTTATTTTTCGCTCAAACTTAAAATCTCGATGTTTCATGACATTTTAAGCCTATTTGGACAATAAAAATTTTTAAAAATTTTTTTGTCGTTACTATACTTCCACTGGACGTGGAAGTAAAACTAGAAAAAGTGCATTCTTTCTGGAAAAGAGATAATTTTATGCATTGATACGACATATTAAATTACACGAATTATTTTTCACACAGATTTTTTGTCAATTTCTCATTTCAACTTGTTGTTGAAAAGTGGTTAGACAAACTGAATCCGATGAAGAAAAAGGTGAACCTGCCTTGGATGGGAATGTTGTTATCACAGTAGATGTTCAACGATTACACAGGTCTACAAAAAAATTCTGCCCCAACGACTAAACCTATCATGCCTTAAGTATTTTTGTGTGCCGAATCTAAATTTTCAACTAAAAAAATTTTCTACCGCGTAGATTTCGAGTAAATCCCGGTTTTTATTGTAAAAAAAATGGCATTTTGACGACAAAAATCAGATTTATTCGAAATCTACGCGGTAGAAATTTTTTTTAATTGAAAATTCGGATTCGGCACACAAAAATACTTAAGGCATGATGGGTTTAGTCCTTGGAATAGAAATTTTTTTTTGTAGATCTGTGCACAGGTTCACAAAAAAAAATTCTGTTCCAAGGACTAAACCTATCATGCTTTAAGTATTTTTGTGTGCTGAATTCAAATTTTCAATTTAAAAAAAATTTTACGGCATAGATTTCGAGTAAATTCCGGTTTTTATCGTCAAAATTCGGTTTTTTGACAATTTTTGACGTTTACTTGAAATCTAAGTAGTAGAAAATTTTGTAGATTGGAAATTCGGATTCAGTACACAAAAATACTTAAGAGGTGATAGATTTAGTCCTTAGAACAGATTTTTTTTTTAGACCTGTGTAATAAATTCTTTTTTATTTGGTGGTGTTCTTCCCCGCTCTTGTTCTATTTTCTCAAATGTGTTTCTTTCTTCACTAATATGGTTTGGAAATTAATTAATCTACATTCTGAAATTCTTGTTGTTTATGATTAGAGCATTATAATGTATTCCTACCCACATTCAATCAATGTGATAACCTTGTCAACGTTTACAATTTTATTGGTCTGTTTGTTTTCGATCTATTTCTTCACGGAATAACATTCAGTAATGTTACTTCATCCTTTTTCGAGAATATTGACACATCTTTTCTTATCTCCACTTCACCAATTACACCTATTTTTACATTACAGAAGTCCAAAATTTTAACAACTGGACAAAAACAAAGAACAACAAAATGAGACTACAAACAATCAACAGATGGAAAATGTAAGGTTAAGAAAAGAGAAACATGTTGTAATGCTATCAAAAGTGACTGCCTTTTGATAGATAGCAGTGACAATGCTATTGTAATAGGTATAGAAATCATTTTCTCTAACACTATCTTAGAAAGTACATGTTCCATAACTAAAAATTATGTTGTAATACATGTCATTCCAGCATACTGTGTTAGAATGTTATTCTAACACACTGTGTTAGAATGTCATTAATCAACTTTTTTTGTATAATTTCTAAAATCTGTTAGAGAAAGTATTGTCTAAAGCACGTTGGGAATGCCATATTCCACACTCGCGAACAATAGTCCTCGCCTTCCGCTCGGACTACAAACCTTTCGGTCGTATGGAATATAGGTCATTACACAACTTGTCGTAGAATATACTATTCTCACATTTAATAATTATTATTGTATGTCATGTTTTCATTGAATTTTTTAACTCGCTTGTTCTTTATTATGACACTTTCTTACTTAAGAATTATGTGTGTGGGTTTATTTCATTAAAGTCCTGAGGAAGAATAAAACTTTATTCGAAACGTCGACAAGTGGAAATAACCACGTTTATTTTCTTATCCAATACACCGACTAATATTTAATCGCCTTATTTATATTAATAACCTAGCGAAGTTTAGCCGTAGGCTATTCTACCACTCAACCAGAATAGACACACACACATAGACAACATCACAACACCCATTCCCTGCGACATTGCCATATGCCGCAGCTAAGACTCGAACTCGAGAGACTAGACCGTGTTGTAAATCTCACACAACCGCAGTTTAGCCCACTGCTACCGTCTCCGCAGTACGTGAAAAACGCCACTACACATCCATACCCTAGCCAAAATTCGAACCCGGGACCTCGGGGTCACAAGCCTAGCAAATTAGCCAAATCAAGTATTCCTTATTTTGTTTATATATGGTTTGCCATGTCATTTAAGTCATTTATATAATTGTACATATATATATATATAACAATCTAAATTTAGTAGGGCTTCGGACAAGTGGGCGATTGAAGCCGAAGCCCTACTAAATTTAGATTGTTCTTTAACTAGTCGGACGTGACTATCCTTCATTATTTTTATATATATATATATATATATATATATATATATATATATATATATATATATATATATATATATATATATATATATATATATATATATATATATATATATATATATATATATATATATGTTAGATCACGGTTCACATGAGTGACTTTTTAAAAAGGTTTATTTACTTGAATGGAGCCAACGTTGGCTCTTGGAGAAGGAATATAATAATAATTAGAAGTGTTTCATTCTAAGTGAGTTTAATAACTGATTCAACAAAGCGTGTTTAGTCATATTTATAACATACAGAACCTGAGTAAGCAAAATATATAACAAAGGAATTGCAGTTCTGCAGTCTGCACAAGTTATGAGAAACAAAGGTGTAATATGATATCTTGAAGATAAGCAATTAATAAGAGAAGCTGTTATCGTGAAATACGATATACCTGTGAAGGTTTATTATGGCTAAGTCGCAATAAGATAGCGTGTAATATTATATAACAACTTCCCCCTTAATAAAAAAGTTGATGTTATGCAGCAACTTTTGAAAATTGTTAAAACGTTAAATGAATATAATGCAAAAATAAATTGAAACAATGTTGAATGAATACAAAGCAAAATAATAAAATAATGTAAAAGTTAAAATTGGTAAGCGATAATAAAACATTACATAACGTAATAAGGATAAAATACAATAGTCTAAATTAATAGACAAGGGTAAAACTCCACATGAAAGTCTATGTTAACTCGATGTCCTCTTCTTCTTGAGGTCTAATACCGGGTCGCTTTCTTGGAGGGATCAGTCTAGGAAATTTGGTAAATACTCTGCTTCGCTCTGAAGGAGGTGAAGGAGGGTTATCCGTTGAGGGTTGGATTCGCAATGCTCCACATCTTCTTCTTCTGCATTTACAAGTTATGTAAAGTAGAACTAATAGGATGATGAGAGTGATTATGAAATATGTGAACCAAGATATGTGTTTGGTCACAAAAGGTTCATTTATGAGGTCATCCAAGTCTTTGGAATATTGGTCCAATTTGTTTTTAGCAATATCTAGGTCTTCTACATCGAGATTGTTTAATTTGAGAGGTTTTAATTTTGGAATTTCGATTTTGTCGGGCATGTGATTACAGCATTCAAAAGGAATTTGGATAGGATGTGAATTGTCCTTAATTTCGGAAAAGTCTTTGGCACTGGCTTGTATTCTAGTAATGCCTGCATAGGCGTAACATCCTGGTTGTAGTTTGATGATGGAATTTTTGTTGATTAACTCTGTTGTGGATTCTCTCTTTGGACAGTTGATGGTAATGTGAAGTGGTTCGGAATTAATTACTAGCCATGTGTTGTCTTCAAGTTCTTGGACGTTGTATCCCTGACTAATAATGAAGGAAGTTTGACAGTTCTCTGGAAGTTTTGGCAATGGTTTTAGTATTCTGGCTTCTCATATGGCATTTTGGTCGATAGGATAGGCAAACAGGTTCGAACATAGTTTGGTTCCAAAATAAAGTGGTTTGCATTCTTTCAAATTTTGTATAGGTATGTACATCAAAGAATCATCATCTCTCGCGATATATTTTTGTGAAATAGATAAAATGTGATGTAGACCAGTTCTGTTATCAAGTATCGGGATAGGATATAGGCGATAGGTGTTATAATTTTGGGGTTCAACAAGTGGTATTGTTAAAACAAATACTAAGTTAGAATCCATTTGAAACGCTTGTAATTCAATAATATCCAAATACTTAGCAACTGCCGATAATTTAATGGGGAGAGGCAAATTGTTCCTTCGTAAGCTCTGTGAAATTTCTTGTAATGCTGTTACCAAATGATTAGGGGTTATGATTGACGTGTGAATGATTCCTAGTCTGGCAAATGTTATTGAATTTAGAATGTCGTTTAAATTGTCTTCGATATACAAATAGCTTGCCATTAATTGTTCGGAAATGTATAAAAATTTTAGTTTTATGTGAGCAGCCTCGATAGCTTGAGTCATTGTTTGAATTGTGTGTTCTATTTCTTCGAGATCTTTGTTAAAGGTTTCCTCGTCAATTTGTAATTTTTGTATAGTCGAGTTGAAGTTTTTAATAACAGAAGTTGTAACTGAAATTTGATTTTTGATTAAGTTTTCCAATTGAGGTTCGTCATTATTTAGTTTATTTATACAATTAGTATAGTACTGGCCATCTTCGGCATCTAGGTTACCAGTTATGGATTTGAATATTGTACCGATACCGTTAAGTATTCCTCGTTTATATCTTTTTGTATCTGAAAAGATTTCGTCAAATTTCATTTTTATAGAGTTGGATATTTGTGTTAAAAGGTTAAAGTCTGTTTTAATTTCACTCGTAAAAATAATTGACTTATGATCACCATTATGGAGAGTGTACAGGATTCTGTCTAAGATATTTTGATTTTTGTCAAAAGCTAGTTTGAGGGATGAAATGTTTTTATGCACTAGTAGAGTCCATTTGTCATTTGTCACCACGATGTCCGTGTCTTGGTGGTAGTATACACCAACGGTGTTATTGATTGGGATAATTTTGTATTGACAGAGTGCTGATCCGAACAGCAGGAGAAACCTGAAAATAAATTTAATTTTCAGTATATGGTTTCATTCTATCAAAATTTACTTTGGTTTCTTGTTTCGTTTCGAGGTTTAATAAGGTAGCAGAATTTTGAAAAATTTCTTTTATTTTAAAAGGACCGTTAAATTTGTTTTGCAATTTGTTTTTGATTTGTGATTCTTTTACGTAAACTAAGTCACCTATTTTGTATTCGGGTCGTTTTTGGGGAACATTTCTATCAAAGCGAACTTTCGCTTTCTCCTTTTGAGCTTGCGTTCGACTACGGGCTATTTTATAGTAGTGAGATATTCTGTTATTTAAATCCCTAACGTATTTGGTTATTAACTCTTTTTGGTTATACAAAGTTTCAGGTGGTCTGTTGGACGTATGTCCAAATACAAGTTCGTATGGGGTGAAACCGTGTGTTTTATTTACTGAATTGTTATAGCATATTACTGCATATGGTAAAATTGTGAAAGGATGTTCGTTCGGATTTTCAGTTTTATGAATTCTTATCATTTCAGCTAGAGTAGCATGAAATCTTTCTATGGATCCGTTCGATTGGGGATGTCCTACGCTTGAATACGTCAGTTTTATGTCGTAGAGGGTGCAGAGATCTTTGAGCAAACGGTTGTCAAATTCGCCACCGTAATCGCAATGGATTCTTAGCGGGGTGCCGTAATGTTGAAAGTATAACAACAAGGTATTTACGACGGATTTTGCGGATTTGTCCGGGACTGCATAGGCTTGTGTAAATTTAGTTAACTCGTCGCGAATAGTTAAAGCGTAATTTCGAGTTGGGAATTCAAATAAATCGATATTAATTCTTTCGAATGGTGTTCTTGGGGTTTCTGTGACTACTAGAGGGTTGTTAAGGTTTTTCCGGCATACTTTAGTCTTTTGGCAAGTTTCGCAATTTTTTATAAAATTTTCAACGTCTTTAGTTAGACCTTGCCAAGTGTATTTTTCTCTAATTCTTCGAATCGTTTCATTTATTCCACGGTGTAGATTATTTTTACCAAAATGATTTTGCTCCAATATAATTGGGATTTCATCTTCGTCGGCAGTTCTGACGATATCTTGACAAATTACTACTTTTAAATCTTTTTCTGCAAAAATGAATGATAGAATTTCGAGTATGGGGAGGTCTAGGTTATTTTCGACAAAGTATGTCTTAGAAAGGTCTAAAACATCTTGATTTTTGAATAATACCAAAAATAGATGTTCAATTACAGATTCGATATCAAAAGGTAGAGGAATGATAAAATATTTCCTATGTCTGACTGTTTTGCTCGATACAATATTGATTTTATCGTTATGAAATTCGGGGTTTTCTTCGAATATGTCCTCAATAATTTTGTGATGTAGGTCTTGTAAGTTATTTTGTTGGAAGAAGGTTATAATATCTTTATGTTCTCGGTATAAGAGTTGTTTGTTTGAGGCTTTGATTTTTGAATAGTCTATTAAAGATGTTGTTTTATATAGGTTGGTGAAAGTTTCAAATTCTCGGGAAATTTGTTCGTTAGTAATTTCGTTGTTATCGTCTGGGTTTTCGTCGTCGTCTGACTCTTCTTCATTCGCGGCTAGGACCTTTGAATAGAATTTGGAACATTCGGAAAAATGATTAATTTTGATTCTGGAAAGTGCGTCCGCGTTCTTATTGATTTTGCCTGGTTTATAAATTATTTCGTAGTCGTACTCTTCTAATTTGAGTCGCCAACGGGCAAGTCTGCTTCCTGGGTCTTTTATAGAGAATAGCCAGGTGAGTGGTCTGTGGTCGGTTACAAGCTTAAACTTTCTACCGTACAGATATGGTCTAAAGTGCTTTACACTCCATACTATCGATAAAAGCTCGCGTTCAATCGTTGAATACTTAGTTTCTGCGCTGCACAAGGTTCTAGAAGCATAGGCAATGGGTAAATCTTTGCCAATAGGCCCCTGGCTCAGCACTGAGCCGACGGCAAATGCGCTCGCATCAGTGGTTAGAACGAAAGGTTCATCAAAGTTGGGGTAGATCAATATCGGAGTTGTCGTTAATGTTTGTTTCAAATTTTGAAAAGAATTTATACAGTCATTGTCGAAGAGAAATGGTATGTCTTTTTGTAGTAGTTTTGTTAAGGGCTTGGTAATCTTGGAGAAATTAGGGATAAAGCGCCTATAATATCCGGCTAAGCCGAGAAATGATTTAATTTCTTTTTGATTTTTTGGTTGAGGGAAATTTAGAATAGCGTCAACTTTCGAAGGATTCGGTTTTACGCCGTCTTTTGTAATGAGATGTCCTAAATAAGCGACTTCTTTGCGGAGAAACTCGCATTTGTCGGGTTGAATTTTGAGATTGGCTTTCTGTAATCTTTTGAATACTTCTGTTAATCGAGAAATATGCTCGTGAATAGTAGGGGAGTAAACAATAATATCGTCCATATAAACGAGACATCGTTCATTTTGGATACCTAACAAAATGTTATCCATCACTCTTTGAAACGTTGATGGAGCATTCTTAAGTCCAAAAGGCATTCTTACGAATTCAAAATGACCATTTTCCACTGTGAAAGCAGTTTTTTGAATGTCTGCGGGATTAATTTCAATTTGGTGAAAACCAGAAGCCAAGTCTAAGGTTGTGAAATATTGGCATTTGCCAAGTTGGTCTAAAAGATCGGAAATGTTGGGCAGAGGATATTTGTCACCAATTGTAACCTCGTTGAGTTTGCGGTAGTCGACTACGACGCGCCATTTCTGTTTACCAGAAGCGTCCAGTTTTTTGGGAACTACCCAGACAGGAGAGGACCAAGGTGAGATTGAGGGTTGAATAATACCTTGATTTAACATTTTCGATACTTGGGACTTAACTTCTTCTTTATGGACCTGAGGATATCGATACGATTTAGTGAATATCGGTCGGGAATTTTCGGTGTCAATAGGGTGTTTGATTTCATTAGTAAAGGTCAAATTGTCTCCTTCTAAATAGAATATATCTTGAAAGTCTAAACAAAGCTGCGTTACTATTTCGGCCTCTTCTTCGTTTAGATGATCCAAGCGCAATTCGTTCCTGATTTCGAAGGATCTGTCTGTCTGTGGATGTTTGTCGGAATTTTGAATATTTAAATTAAAAATTGATTTGAATTTTTGTACTGGTTCTAGTTCGAGGTTCGAGAAATTTACCGTTTTTGGTATTGCATTCGCGTTTATGATTGAGGTTAAAAATTCTCCATTGCTATAGATTTTTACGAGAGCATTCGGTAAGCGTACCCTTTCGTTTTCCTGGGCTAACAGTACAGCCTCGGTATTTCGCAGGTTACATTTTAGTTTACAAATTTTTTCCATGCGAGGTTCAATAGAAATAACATTTTTGATGTTGCTTAAATTTGAATTTTTTGTATCAGAATTAATAGTTGGTTGTAAAGGTAAATTTACTGTAGTTTCTTCCGTAACTTTAAATAGTGGTACGGTTTTGAAATTTGTGACTAGTTGTTTATTTTTAAAGTCTACTTTGCATTCGTAATGTTCTAGGAAGTCTGCGCCTAATAATCCATCGAAATCTATATCTAGATTATAGATATAAACTTTGTGTGACTCATTTGAAAAGGGGATGAGAACAGATTCGTTGATATAAATTTTTTGATCAGTGATACCCTGTATGATTACATTTTCAGGAGATCTACGTCTGTAATTTTCAGCTGTCTTGGGTTTAAAAATTGATATGCCTGCACCTGTGTCAATTAAGATTTTAAATTTACCAGTTGCATCCTTCATATAATAGAGATTTTTTGAATTTACAGTTAAAAGGGTATGGGAAAGCGTATTTACATGAACGTCTGTTCTGGAAAATTCAGCATTGGGTCGAAACTGTCGTTGAGGTTCATAGTTTGTACTTGAGTTTCTAGTTCCGTAATTGATTCGAATTGGTCTGTTTGTTGTGTTGGAGTATCCGTGGGGTACTCCGGATCTAAGCGAAAATCCTGAGGATTAGCAGTATAATCCTCGTATTGCTCGTTCTGAGAATTAGCGGTATAATTCTCCTGGATATTTTGATTGATTTCAAAATTATAATTTTCATACGATTCATTTTGACTTTGGCAATTTTGATAATTGTCGAAAGAGTAGTCGTCGTATTGGTTATAATCACATTGGTTTTCGTAAGGTTCATAATTTAGATGATGAGCCTTTTGTTGATTGAAACGGTTGAAATTCGGGTTAGGCTGAATAGCGGATGGTCGTTGTTGTGTGAAGTTAGGGTTCGGTCTTATGGCTGAGGGCCTGTTTTGCTGTGGTTGATTTGGTTGGCCGTTTTGAGGGAATGTCCTCTGGATAAATTGATTGTTTTGTGAAAAGTTTTGGAAACTTGAATTTCCTGGGTAATTTGGTCGTTGGAAATTTTGCGAAGTTGACGGCATTGTTTGCGATTGTTGCCTTGTGCGGCATTCGCTTATGACATGTCCATTGCGTTTGCAAAATGAACAGAATTTTTGTTGGAAATTTGAAATGGGTCGTTTTTGTTGTAAAGTGGGATTTTTGACCGGACTATTTTTCGGAAATTTCTGTTGTTCGAAATAGGAGAGTTGTAGCTCTCTACGAATTCTGCTTACGGCTTTCAGTATGCTAGGAGGATTGCTAGCACGTATGATGCGGCCTAAATTCGGTTCTAAGCCTGTTAATAAATTGTTTAAGGTCATCGTTTCGATGAGATCTGATTGTGCAGCTCTTTGCGTTGTGGTTAAATTTTGCTTTTGCACTGCGGCGTGCATTTTAGCATTGTGCGTTTGTAAACGAGAAATAAATGTTAGAGCGGATTCACCTGGCAATTGGTGAATGCGCTGCAGGTCCTGAATCAGGGCCGTTAGATCTCTGGAATCCCCAAAGTGGGTTTCCAATAGTGCTTTGATTTCTGGCCAGGTGCCAGGGTTGCGAGAATTTATTAATTCGGCAGCTTTGCCTTTCAATTTATTTTTTATGTGGACGGTCAAAAGAATTTTTTGATCTCCAATTGCCATGCTTTGGGCGCAATGACAGGAGTTGAGGAATGTTTGTAAATTAATGGCATTGCCATCGAATTCAGGTATTAGAGAAAATATCTCAGAGAGCTTGTAAGGCTCAATTTGCTCTGGTTGAGGTTGTTGTTGTTGTTGTTGTAGTTGTTGTTCGGTTGGTGCCGGTGGCACTGGTTGAACTGGCTCTGGTTGAGCTCTATCTGGCATTTTGCTTTTTGTATTTAAATATTATTTGGACAAAAATTGGTTGCGTATCAGCAGTATGATACGATCTTAAATTAAATTAAAATTAGCTTGTTACGTTGCGTGCGTAAATGGATTGTATATTAGCTGTATAATACACAATGTTTCGTATTAGCAGTATAATACGAAAATGAATAAACTTAAAATTAAATGAACTTGTTTCGTTGCGTTTGTAAAGGAATGGATTTCACTTTGACAATAGAACTGGCTTTGTGCGCCGAGTGTATTAGCAGTATAATACACTTTTAATAAAATAAGTTGCGAAAAATAATAAAATGGTAAAAATGGTACGAGATGATTCTTAAATGACTTACGTTAGTTTTGTTTCCATGGGTAGGTTCTTCGTCCGTCAAGGGATTGGGATCCGCCACCACCAGTGAGGAAGGTCTCCTTGTTCTCGTAGATGTACACGTACTAGTTAGGCACCTTCTGCAGATGTTCTCCTTGTTCTCTTACGCTTCACTACCAGTTAGGCTTCTTGTTCTGATGATGTTTACGGATCCTACCGACTGCGCCAATGTTAGATCACGGTTCACATGAGTGACTTTTTAAAAAGGTTTATTTACTTGAATGGAGCCAACGTTGGCTCTTGGAGAAGGAATATAATAATAATTAGAAGTGTTTCATTCTAAGTGAGTTTAATAACTGATTCAACAAAGCGTGTTTAGTCATATTTATAACATACAGAACCTGAGTAAGCAAAATATATAACAAAGGAATTGCAGTTCTGCAGTCTGCACAAGTTATGAGAAACAAAGGTGTAATATGATATCTTGAAGATAAGCAATTAATAAGAGAAGCTGTTATCGTGAAATACGATATACCTGTGAAGGTTTATTATGGCTAAGTCGCAATAAGATAGCGTGTAATATTATATAACATATATATATATATATATATATATATATATATATATATATATATATATATATATATATATATATATATATATATATATATATATATATATATATTTTATATCACTTAGAACTTGATTTGCTTTTTTAAAAACTTTATTTTAATTTTTACAAATTATTTATATGATTTTATATGGTTGAAAATATGTAGATATAATTGGTACAGAGATTAAATGAATACTGAACGCAAATGCGTCTGTTGGTCTTATTTATAAGGTTTGATATCAACGGAGGCACAGCATTCTGGGAATTGTTGCCGTGCCAGCGTTTCACATGAGAAGTCTAGGAAGTTGTTATCGCTTAGGTGATAAATGTATCAAATTATATCACGTACCATGATAAGAATATAAAGTTACTTATTTAGATAAGATACTTAGATATTTGAATACATTGATGTGGTTTGTTTAGCATATAACAACTCCCTTTCTTTTTGAAAAGTCGGTGTTATTCACCGACTTTTTGGGAAAAATCGGTCATTTCTTCCTCTTCTGTAGGTAGATGAGGTCTTCTTCTCAGGAGGGTGCCAATTCTTTTCAGCATCTCATTAGGGGTGGCGTCCTTGGATTCCTTACAACCACAGCATCTTTTCCTGCATTTCCAGGCGATGAAGGCGGCTAGGAGACAGATGGACAGACCAATAACTGTATACATGCTTAAAGAAAAATGTTTAGTTATAAATGGCTCGTTTATTAGTTTGTCTAAGTCTCTAGAGTATTGCTCGAGTTTGTGGTTGGCTATGTCTAGATTTTCGACATTTAGATGATCGAACTGGAGAGGTTCCAACTTGGGTAGCTGGAGTTTTTCGGGAATGTCACTACAACAGTCATAGGGTATAACCACTGGATGTGAATTGTCCGTAATGTTGATGGTATTGCGGCTTTCGGCTTGCACTTTTGTTATACCGACAAACGCGTAACAGTCCGGGTGGAGTTTTAATATAGAGTTCTTATTAACACTGGTGATTTTTGTGTCCATTTTATTACAGTTTATGGTGATGTGAATGGGTTCAGAGACAATTATTAACCACACATTGCCTTGTAGTTTCTGAACGTTATAACCTTGTCCATAGACGAGGGAACTTACACAGTTTTCTGGGATTTTTCTGAAGTTTTTCAGTAGCTGGGCTTCGCATGCTGCACTGCTGTCGATCGGGTAGGCGTAGAGGTCTGAGCATAGTTTCTTATGGGAATCTAGTTGTTTGCATGTACTCAGGTCCTTGACGGGGATGTACATTAGTGAATCATCGTTACGCGCAATGAATTTTTGTGAGAATGACAAGACATGGTGAAGGCCAGTTCTGTTGTCTAGTATAGGGATAGGATACAAATGATACAGGGTATAGAGTTGTTGTTCTACTAGTGGTATTCTTAGAACGAAAACAAGATCTGATTTTGATTGAAAGGCTTCTAGTTCGATAATTTCTAGGTATTGAGGAATTTCTGAATATTTTACCGGTAGGGGTAGATTATTTTTTACTAAGTTTTGAGAGATTTCCTGAAGTGCAGTAATCAAACTTTCTGGTGAAATAATTGAAGAGTGTATTATTTTCAGACGAGCAAATGTGATCGCGTTCAAAATGTCATCAAGGTTGCTCTGGAGGTACAAGAAACTTTCAGTCAATTTCTCACATGTTTCGATAAATTTTAGTTCGGCTTGAACCAGTGCAACTCTATCATTTACTTTATGCAGTCCGATTTGAATCTTTTTCATATCCTCGTTAAACGTTACGATATTAATTTGCATATTTTGGATCGTTTCGTTAAAGGTTTTTACGACGGTAGAGTAATCAGATCTTGTTTTCGTTCTAAGAATACCACTAGTAGAACAACAACTCTATACCCTGTATCATTTGTATCCTACAAATGATACAGGGTATAGAGTTGTTGTTCTACTAGTGGTATTCTTAGAACGAAAACAAGATCTGATTTTGATTGAAAGGCTTCTAGTTCGATAATTTCTAGGTATTGAGGAATTTCTGAATATTTTACCGGTAGGGGTAGATTATTTTTTACTAAGTTTTGAGAGATTTCCTGAAGTGCAGTAATCAAACTTTCTGGTGAAATAATTGAAGAGTGTATTATTTTCAGACGAGCAAATGTGATCGCGTTCAAAATGTCATCAAGGTTGCTCTGGAGGTACAAGAAACTTTCAGTCAATTTCTCACATGTTTCGATAAATTTTAGTTCGGCTTGAACCAGTGCAACTCTATCATTTACTTTATGCAGTCCGATTTGAATCTTTTTCATATCCTCGTTAAACGTTACGATATTAATTTGCATATTTTGGATCGTTTCGTTAAAGGTTTTTACGACGGTAGAGGTAACGGATATTTGATTTTTCAGGAGGTTTTCTATTTGATGTTGATCTTTGTTTAGTTTGTTAATACTGTCTGTGAAGAATTGTCCATCTTCCGCATCTAGATTGCCGGTAATTGCTTTAAATATACTACCTGCTCCATTTAATATACCGCGCTTGAATCGTTTGGTGTTAACAAAGATTTCTTCAAATTTTACCTTAAGGGAATTTGATACTTGGTTTAGGAGTGTTATGTGTGTTTTGACTTTGACTAGGAATTCTTTCGTTTCGCGTGTATCGGGGGTGAATATATTTACAATTGATTCTAAAATTTTGTTGTTGTTGATAAAGGCTTCTTCGAGGCTTGATAGATTTTTATGGACTAGCAGAGTCCATTTATTATTGGAAATTATTATCCTCGTTTCGTCGTGGTAATAGACTCCGACGGTGTTATTGATGGGTGTTATTTGGTACTGGGACATGGCTGCTCCGATCAGCAAGGTGAACCTGTAAGGCAATTTAGGCTTCAATATACGGTTTTAACCTGTCAAAGTTAGCTTTAGTTTTTTGTTTTGTTTTTTTGTTAAGGAGGGTGGCTGAGTTTTTGTGAAGTTCCAAAATCTCAAATGGCCCGTTATATTTATTACGTAACTTATCGGTGATTTGGGATTCTTTTAAATACACCTTTTGACCAATCTGATATTCGGGGGTTTCCTTTGAAACGTGGGCGTCGAACCGAACTTTCGCTTTTTGTTTTTGTGTTTCAGTTCTGGCGCGCGCGACTTTATAATAATAAGAGAGGCGATTATTTAAGTCTCTGACGTATTTCGTGACTAGTTCTTCCTGATTATATAGCGTTTCAGGTGGTCTACTGGACGTGTGTCCGAAAACTAACTCGTAGGGTGTAAATCCGTGAGTTTTATTAGTAGAGGTATTATAGCATATTATCGCGTAAGGTAATATGTTGAAGGGGTGTTCGTCAGGGTGTTCTGCCACGTGTGCTCGGATCATTTCCAACAAGGTAGCGTGGAACCTTTCTAAGGAACCATTAGATTGGGGGTGTCCGACACTAGACTGCGTTACTTTGATGTCATAGAGGAGACATAAATCTTTTAGGATGGCGTTATCAAATTCTCGGCCATAATCGCAATGGATTCGAAGGGGTGTTCCGAAGTGCTGGAAGTAAACGAGTAGGGTGTTTGCGATTGATTTTGCCGATTTATCTTTGATGGGATACGCTTGAGTGAATTTCGTAAGTTCGTCGCGTATAGTAAGTGCGTAATTTTTCGTTGGGACTTCTAGGACGTCTATGTTTATACATTCAAACGGGGATTTAGGCGTCTCCGTAATTACGAGAGGGTTATCTAAATTTTTGCGACAGATTTTTGTTTCTTGGCAGATTTTGCAGGCTTTTATGAAATTTTCGACGTCTTTTGTCAATCCTTTCCAATTGTATTTCTCTCGAATACGACGAATAGTCTCATTTATTCCACGGTGGAGATGGGCTTTGCCAGTATGATGCTGGTCGATAATAATTGGGATTTCGTCGTCACTAGGTGTTCTAGTAACGTTTTGACATATTTTGAGTTTCACGTCTTTTTCCGATAAAAGAAATGACAAAATTTCAAGAATAGGGAGTTCGACATTATTTTCGATACAATACGTTTTGGAGTCGTCGAACTCTTCACGACCTTTGTATAGGGAGATAAATAGATTTTGGATTACGGTTTCGGGGTCGTATGGTAGAGCCACGATAAAGTAATTTCTATGTCGCACCGACTTACTCGATAATTTATTTAATTCTAAATCTCGGAAGTCTGCGTTTTCTTCGAACAAATCTTCAAGGATTTTATAATGAAAATCTTTGAGATTGTTTTGTTGGAAAAAGGTCACTATATTTTTATTGGTTTTGTCCAGGAGTTGCCCGTTCGAAAATTCAATTTTAGAATAATCGATAAGTGACTTTGTTTTATACAATTTTACGAAAGTTTCGAATTCGTTCAGGACATCTTCTTGTTCGTTTGTTTCCGTCGTGTCGCTTGTCGTGTCCTGACTATCAGGTTCGGGTTCTATTGGAGTTGAGGGACTTTGAACGGGGTACGTTACTAGTTTTGATTCTGCTTGAAAGTTAGAGGAATCTTGGATGTGATTTATCTTTATGCGGGAAAGAGCGTCTGCATTTTTATTAATGCGGCCGGGTTTATATTCGATTTCGTATTCGTATTCTTCAAGCTTCAGTCGCCAACGTGCTAGGCGGCTACCGGGGTCTTTTATCGAAAAGAGCCACGTTAAAGGTCTATGGTCAGTTATTAGTTTGAACTTTCGACCAAATATGTACGGACGAAAGTGTTTCACTGCCCATACTATAGCTAAAAGTTCACGCTCTATGGTTGAGTATTTGGTTTCGGCTTTACAGAGGGTCCTTGAGGCGAAAGCTATTGGTAAGTCTTTGCCAATGGGGCCTTGTGAGAGCACGGCGCCGATGGCGAATGCGCTTGCATCAGTGGTGAGTAGAAACGTTTCGTCGAAGTTTGGGTAGATAAGTACTGGCGTCGAAGTAAGGGCTTGTTTCAATTCCTCGAAGGATTTGTGACATTCTGAGTCGAAAGCAAAAGGGACATCCTTTTGTAACAATTTGGTGAGGGGCTTGGATAGTTTCGCGAAATTACTTATAAATCTGCGATAATAACCTGCCAACCCGAGGAAGGATTTGATCTCCTTCTGGTTAGTAGGCTGGGGAAAGTTTTCGATGCACTGTATCTTATCGGGGTTTGGTTTTACTCCTTCCTTGGTTATGAGATGGCCTAGGTATGCGACTTCTTTACGAAGGAACTCGCATTTATCAGGTTGGATTTTTAAGTTGGCATTTCGAAGTCGTTTGAACACTTCTGTGAGGCGAGAAATGTGTTCGTGAACTGTCGGGGAATATATGATAATATCATCCATATATACCAGACATCTCTCGTTTTGAATGCCCATGAGGATGTTGTCCATAACCCTTTGAAAGGTGGAAGGGGCATTTTTAAGGCCGAAGGGCATACGAACGAATTCATAGTGCCCGTTGTCTACGCTAAATGCACTTTTCGGGATGTCTTTCGGGTCTATCTCGATCTGGTGGAACCCAGAGGCTAAGTCCAATGTTGTGAAGTACTGGCACTTGCCTAATTGATCCAGGAGATCTGAGATGTTGGGTAGAGGGTATTTATCTCCTACAGTTAACTCGTTGAGTTTTCTGTAGTCTACAACCACACGCCATTTCGGCTTACCCGAAGCATCAAGTTTCTTAGGGACAACCCACACTGGAGATGACCAGGGGGAGTTAGAGGGACGAATAATATTTTGTTCTAACATTTTGGATACCTGCGTTTTGACTTCTTCTTTGTGTATCTGAGGGTATCGGTACGATTTCGTGAATACCGGTTTCGCGTCATTGGTATCTATCGCGTGTTTAATTTCATTGGTGAAAGTTAGTTGGTCACCTTCAAGATAAAAAATATCCGCGTATTCTAGGCAAAGTTGTGTTATTAGTTCATTTTCTTCCATGTTTAGGTGGTCTAGACGGAGTTGGTTTTTTATTTCATAATGTCTGTCTACGCAAGTTTGGGAGGTTTCTTCGTCCATATAATTCAGTGAGAAATTTTGGATCGGTTCTAGTTTTAAATTTGAAAAATTAACGGTTTTGGGTACCGCGTTTACGTTTAATATAGAGGTAATAAATTCACCTTTATCGTCTATCTGAACTATCGCGTTAGGGAGTCTTACCTTGTCTACTTCGGTAGCTAGCAGTATAGCTTCCGTACTGGTCAAGTGACATTTAAGTTTGGTAATTTGTTCTATACGTGGTTCAACTGAAATTATATTTGATATATTACGAGTGGTATCACGATTATCTGGGTTTGGGTAATTTTGTACGTTTGGCAGACCCTGGTCTGTGACTTTGTGGATCGGGATTGTTTTGAAATTTGTTACAAGTTTTTTGTTTTTTATATCCACTATACAATTGTAATGTTCTAAGAAATCAGACCCTAGGAGTCCATCGAATTCTATGTCAAGATCACATACATAAATTTTGAATGGTTCATTGTTGTCAAACGGGATAAAGACGGCTTCGTTAATATTTATTTTTTGGTCAGTTATGCCTTGGATCGTAATGTTTTCCGGACATCTCCTACTATAATTTTCACAAATTTTGGGTTTGAATATGGATAGTCCTGCGCCCGTGTCGATTAATAATCTATGCGTGTTAGTAATATCATAGATATAATACAAATTTTTGGATTTGACAGACAATAAGGGGCTTATAGGAACTGTTGTTCCGGGAAGTTGAGATTTGGGTTGAAATTGTCCAAGTTCATTTTGCCAAATTGGGTTTGCAATACTGTCATCTCGGGGTCTCCTGTTTTGTGATAAGGCGGGTCCGACTGGGCATGTGGGCCTGATCGAAAATCCCGATTATATACAGGTGTTGTATCGAAAGTGGATTCGTCCGTGTAATAATTTTCGGAGGGACTATTAGAAGTATAATAGTCTTCGTTGCTGTTATCATATTCCGAAGTATTAGCTGTATAATAGTTCGGACTTGCGTAGGGGTTATTATCAGTATAATATCCCTCGTTAATATTTTCGTAAGGGTTATCGTGAACGTAATAACTTTGATTTTGTTGCTCTAGATTTTCGGGTTCAGTATTTTGATTGAGGTGAAGCGTTTTTCTATTTGAATTTGGTCTATAATAATTAGGGTTAGGTTGAATCGCAGGTGGTCTTGCATTATTGAAATTTGGGTTTGGTGCAATGACTGGTGGTCTTTGTTGCTGGAAGTTTTGTGAGCTTCCGTGGTTTTGGTTATAATAGTTAGGTCTTTGTTGTTGGAAATTTTGCGAATTTCCAGGATTTTGATTATAGTAATTAGGTCTTGGATAGATTTGGGGGGTACCAAAATTTGGGGGTCGAGAACTTTGTTGTCTCTGACGGCATTCATTAGCGACATGTCCCGTACGTTTGCAAAATGAACAATGTCTTGCAGGTAAGGGGAAGTTTTGGTTACGCGTGGGAGTTATTGCACTATTGTTGCGATTGGTTTTTTGCGTTTCAAAGTAGTTTAATTGGAGTTCCTTTCGAACTCTCGTTATTGCTCTTAGCATATTTTCGGGGTCGCTTGCCCTAACAACATGCGCGAGTTTAGGTTCTAGTCCCGTGAGTAGGGTGTTTAAAACCATACCCTCAGTTAATTGCGTTTGAGCTTGTTTTTGTGCCGCTGTTAACCGCTGTTTGTGAACAGAAGCATGCATTTTTGCTTCGTGGGTTTGTAACCGCGCAATAAACGTAAGTGGAGATTCACCGGGAAGCTGCCGCATTCTCTGTAAGTCCTGTATTAAGGAAGTTAGGTCTCTACTATCACCGAAATGATTCTCCAAAAGAGTCTTAATTTCTTCCCAATGAGTGGGATTTCTAGAGTTCACTAGTTCAGCTGCACGGCCTTTTAATTTGTTTTTTATATGGACAGTTAAAAGTACCACCTGATTGCCAATTGACATGCCATAAGCAGTTCTGCATGAATTTAGGAATGTATTTAAATTTATTTGATTGCCGTCATATTCAGGAATAATTGAAAATATTTCACTCAATTTATACGGTTCAATAGCATCTGGAGGGGGTTGAGGTTGAGGTTGAGGTTGGGGTTGAGGTTGGATTTGTTGATGTTGCTCTTGCTGCTGTTGGTTTTGCTGTTGTGCGTGCATATTTCTAGTCGTTACTGGCATAAACTAATTTGAGTTTGGAAACTTAGATTTATTTTACTTATAACAGCAAAGGACAACAGAACTGTTCTTTCCACGGACAATACGCAAGAAATGATGCGATTATTAATTCTAATTAAATTTTCACTAAAAACGAGATGATTCAATAAGTACTTACATGTAAATCTTCATTTGTAGGTTCTTTCTTGATTTAGGGATTGGAATCCGCCGCCCGTCGTCAAAGGTCTCCTTGTTCCGGCGATCCTTTCCTGAAGTTAGGCCCTTTTTGGGGTGTTCCTTGTTCTTCTGGGAGGTTTTCGTTGGTTAGGCTCTTCTTCCAGGCGTTATTACCAATCCTACCGACTGCGCCACTTTTATATCACTTAGAACTTGATTTGCTTTTTTAAAAACTTTATTTTAACTTTTACAAATTATTTATATGATTTTATATGGTTGAAAATATGTAGATATAATTGGTACAGAGATTAAATGAATACTGAACGCAAATGCGTCTGTTGGTCATATTTATAAGGTTTGATATCAACGTAGGCACAGCATTCTGGGAATTGTTGCCGTGCCAGCGTTTCACATGAGAAGTCTAGGAAGTTGTTATCGCTTAGGTGATAAATGTATCAAATTATATCACGTACCATGATAAGAATATAAAGTTACTTATTTAGATAAGATACTTAGATATTTGAATACATTGATGTGGTTTGTTTAGCATATAACATATATATATATGAAACTACGTCATAATAAACATGGGTAGAACCAAGCAGACATGCGGCCAGAGACCTCCAGGCTATGTCATTTTAATAAGTTAAATGGCAGTCTTCTGAAAAAGTTCAACCGTATTTATTATACTCTTCGCAAAAACGAAGAGTATATTGTATTTGATCGGCACATTTCTAAAATCGTAAATATCGCTCGTAGAGAAAAAAATTCCATATCATTGTGTTAGTGAACGAATTCTGAACAACTTTCAAAATGTCCGTCTGTCCGTCCGTCCGTCCGTCCGTCCGTCACGTTTCTTATAAGTACGATAACTTAAGAAGGAAAAGTCCGATTGTATTGAAATTTGGAAAGTAAGTTAGTGTTAGGTAGAGGAAGAACCCTATTGTTTTTGAAGAAAATCGATCAGTAAATAAAAAGTTATTAATTATTTAATATAAAAAAAAAAATTCTCATAATTTTTGTCACTTGTACTTAAATAGAGATCTTGCGAAATGTTATCTCCATACACTTTTGCCTTGCAATCCAAAGATCGTGTGTTCGAATCCCACACAGGTTGGATATTTTTTTTTTTCATTTTTTTTTTTTCATATAATTTTTTTCACAACAAATATGGTATCACAAAATTTAGGATGTCCAAAAACTAACATTATTTACAAGAAAACTGCGAAGAGTATCCTATAGAATGTGAAACAATTATATAAAAAGCTCAGTAAATTGGCGAAGAATACGTTTTTAGCTTGTTTATTTCGTGCAATTGCTTCAGATAATTTTGAAGTTTGTTGTATTTTTTTTTGTGACGTTTTTTATCTTTTATTAGTGTGTACAGGGAAAATAAATCATAAAAAACCCTGCTCCAGCTGTCAAGTTATAAAACATATTCTGCACAAACGTGCAGATTATTATGGCATAGATTTCGACGAAGGGTCAAAGGGGGTATAGGAAATGCTAATAGGGTAAAGTGTTTTGGAGGGGGTTGTTTGTTTTTGTGAGGATGTGGGTTTAAAGGGAGGCAAGCTAACACTGTAAGCACTGCTCCACTAAGCCGATGAATTTCCAAAATATTATTATTATATATTATCTTCATTCTATGTTCATTTTAATTTAATTTGTTATATGAGTAAAATATCTCAGTATTACGTACGTATTAAGTGTGTTTCTGACACATAGAATGTTTTTTACGCGATATTCCAAAAAAAAAACCTTTTCGGGCAATTTACGGAAGAGAACAACGTAATAAATATTCCCAAATTATAGAAACTATACATATATGCACATATTTTACAGTTCTGGTTCATTTGAGCTATCTGTAAAACAATACAGCCACAAGTCCTTATTAAAAATAAAAATAAAGCTCAACAATTCTTTGTTTTACATAAGAAATTTAAAGATAATATTCGTTATGACTACAAAAAAAATGTAAACAAAACTGAGGAGAGTTTACAGACGGACACCAAATACCTCTAGATTTTTGTTCATAATAAGTAATCTACGAGAACAGTTTCTCAAACAATGACCTATGATGAAATTGTGGTCTGTTTGTGATCTGTTCATGAATTATTTTGAAGGTGTATATGAGTTCAATATATTCCTTTCTCATATTTATTTAGCCGAAAATAATTTAAATACTGCATTTAACATAACAGGTATCACAAGGAAAGAAATTTTTTAAGCTCTAAAAATCTAGATATAAGAAGGGGTCAGGTCTCGATGGTACTAAAGCCATACTTCTTAAATAGTGTTCTGATAGTCTAGTGGAACCTTTGCACATTACCTATATATAATAAATGTCTACAAACAGGACACTTCCTAGAAAAGTGGAAAATTGCTCAAGTGGTTCCTATTTATAAAACCGACGTTTCGTTATTAGATTATTTTGGTAAAATTTTTGAATTGCTAATTGCCAATTGCCTTCTTTCTCGTGTTAATGAATGTTAATCAACATAGCAAGAGATCTGTCGATACTAACTAACTTTATGTATAAGATACACTTGAAACCATGGAGGATGGCTCCAGTATGTGCTGTGTATAGTGATTTTTCAAAAGCATTTGATAAAGACGATCATCCTACACTAGTTATGACAGTCAGCTGTTGATGCTACTTTCCTCCTATGTTAATAATAGGTAACAATATGCCGCTATAAATAATTTCAAGTCTGACTGCATTAATGTGACATCCGGAGTTCCCCAAGGTTCTCACTTGGGTCCCATCCTTTTCAGTATTTTTATCAATGACGTTAATAAATGCTTTACAACTTCTAAACATGTTGTTTACGCAGATAACTTAAAGATTTATAAAAGAATAAATTCCATGGCGGATTATAATTACTTTTAATCGAATCTAAATAATTTATAAAAATTTTGTGAATTGCATAAATTTTTTATAAACCTATACAAATGTTTCTGTATACTGTTTTCGAATCCTCCACTTTTTCGTTTATGCCTAAACAACATTTAAATCAGTTAATGACTTGGGATTATTGTTTGATGCGAAATTATTATTTGAAAATCATCATCATTGGATTATCTAGAATGTATTAAGAGTATCGACTGGTTTCAAAAAGTCGTCACCCACCATTATTTCATTTAATGCACAGGTTCTACCTATCGTAGAATATGCTTCGACCATATGGAATCCAATGTATTACAAATAAAGAAAGAAAGACTTCAAAAAGAATTTATACATTGAATTATGGATTTAATATACATAGGCACTATTTCTCATATGAAAATAATAATTTAACTTTTTACAATTTAAATTACTTATATCTAAAAGACTACTTTGATATCTGTTTTGTTTATTTTTAATAATATGACTGATTCTTCATTTTGTGTAAACTATTTTACCTTGAATTTTAATCCATATTTATGTAGAACTAGTTGATGCCCGCGACTTCGTTCACGTGGAAGACTTCTTGCGCGTGGAATTAAGAACATTGACGTACTAACTTATGCCTATAAAGAAGTACTACGTACTCACTGACCACTCCTATAGTGCTCAGGAAGTACACTCGAGGGAATCCACTGGTATCCCGCATCCATGGCACCCGGAGAAATCTACTGCGCATTCATTGCGCTTAAGAAAAACTTCTACGCATCTATAGTACTCGGGAAAACCTACTGCGCATCCATTGTACTCGAGGGAACCCACTGCGCATCCATGGTACTCGGGAAAACCCACTGCGCATCCACAGTACTCGGGCAAACCTACTGCACATCCATTGTACTCAAGGAAACCCACTACGCATCGCAATTAGATAACAATTCATTATTCTATTTTTGTGTTAAAAAATAATTATTTTAATCGACAATAAAACACATGGCGGGTATGTGTCTTTCATGCTTAAAAACACCCCTCTCCCTGTTCACTCGTTCTCTTTTTGAAAACCGTCAAATACGTGTCTCCTTATTTCTTCAGAAGAGTTCGTCGCTGGAATATCACGTTTCTGACTTACGCTATTTCAGAGATACCCTTTAGAACATCTACCACCCCCGTTTTGACCCCTTGAAAAAGTGAAAATCGAAATTTTGTCGTACTCGTGTCTAATAGATTCCAATAAGTAATATTTCTGCCAAATTTCACGCTTCTAGGTCTAACCATTTCCGAAAAGCTTAAAAACCTCCCCCTCTCCCGTTCGCCCTTTCGAAATCCGTCGAGTGCGTGTCTTCTTATTTCCTCAGAAGAGCCCGTCGCTGGAATATCACGTTTCTGACTTACGCGATTTCAGAGATATGGGTACTCTTTAGACCATCTACCACCCCCGTTTTCACCTCTTCAAAAAGTGAAAATCGAAATTTCGTCTTACACATATCTAATAGATTTCAACACAACATATCTCTGCCAAATTTCACGTAACTAGAACTAACCGTTTCCGAAAGGGGCTAAAATTTCAACCCCATTTTACACCCTCTTGGGGGTGGAAATTCGAAAAATCCCTTCTTAGTGGTTGCCTACGTCATTCGAGGGACCTCTATGCAAAATTTGAAGTTTCTAGGTGCGTTTCTAGTTTCATATTTGCGTTTATAAAATTTTCTTTTTTTCAAATGTAATATTTCTTGATGATTCTCTTTTCTCATTTTTTAGTTTTAGATTAAGTACCTATATATTTTGTAAAGGTTTAGGTTTCAAATCTTCTGGTGGCATTTATTCTTACCGTTTCATTTAAATTAGGTTAGCTTTTCTGTAGTTTGTAGGCTTCATGTATTTTGCAATTTATAATATTTGTTTTTATTCTTTCTGTTACCCTATCATTGGCAGCTCGACTGTCTGTTCTTAAATAAATAAATAAATAAATACACTTTGCTTGAAGAACATTATCTAAACATCTGAAATCGAATGACTACTCAACGCTACCAGTTAATTTAAAGCATGTACGTAATGGGAATTAAATATTAATTTCGCGTTCTTATTGCCCTAAAGAAGCAATCCGGATTTTAATTCGTTGTTTACATAATTAAAAAACTAAGCGAAAACGATATCTCATAATATGCCGTACGTAATATGTTTGTTATTACGAAGTGTCAGTTAAAGAACATTACGAGTGCTCCGGAGTCCCGGGGCGAGATTTCCGACGGGGATAGAGAGAATGCAAGCCATTACACATGGTGTTTATTCGAATACAGTCCCGTAAATAATAACAACTAAGTACTTAAATTACACGAGCTAGCTGTGTTTCCAAGTTGAAATTTTCATAACAAAGCGTCAGTGAGCGTAAGGTATGTTCGAGGCCTAACTCTACCTCGATTAAATCCACAAATAGTCTAAAAGAAAAACAGCAAATAAAACCGCACGCCAACCATGGCGCATATATCACTCAGGCTGAATGCGATTATTATCATATTATTTTTATGATTGCGACTCGAACGGGTATGCAAATGTGAGAGAAACGCGACATTCAATATGTTTCGTCCTTAATTCCGACAATATATGACTCATAAAGGTTTTACACTTGTATTCGATGGGATATGATGCTAAAGCAGATCTACGTCGTCTTCTTATTCGTCTTGGAATTATCTCACTTCGAGATCGAGAGAGAACATGCTGGAATTCATTTCTGAAATTCCTCCGCTGTCAAATACACCCTGGCATGCAACATTCTTACAACAGGCACGTTTAATTAACTAAATCATTGCCGAGAATCTACAAACCGTTATTACATTTACTTGATATCGGATTTATCTTAGGAATTTTTTAGAGACTTTTATTCAAATATCTCGGGAGGTGATTAGAGCAATCCACATTTCTGCACATGTTATTTCATTCGTACTTTTATTATTTGTAAACTACTGCCGCTGATCGTAAGTAATGATTATACATTGTAGTACGCTCACTAACTGCAGTCACTAGCTTTTTTAAGTCGTTTGTGCTGCAGTATTGGAAAACGAACATAAAATACCTGTAAATTATTTATAATGCACGGTTTTATCTCACTTATTTTAGAAATATTTGTGTTTTTGTGTAGAGTACATCGGCAAACATTCGTTTTATACACATACAATTATAATGTCTCTGCCCGTAATTATAACCCAATATGGAGTTTTTATTTATTACGATTGTATTGAAAACATTCTTTAAATTTAAATTTGGATTGATTGGAAAGCAATTGATGAAATGTATGATAAACGATCTTTTCTACGATTGTTAAAAAAACTGTACTTTTTTCATTAGTTTTAGTGCGTAAAATAATTTTTTTTCGGCCGACCAGAAAATACACCCTTTCTGGAGAAATTTTCCGCCAGAAATTAACGTTTTTCAGGCTAGACCGAAAAATGGGCATCAGAGATCGGCAAAAGCTTTTTTATGAAATCGATCAAGAATGTCTAATTTTTCGGTGCAATTTCAGATCCCAAAATACGCGATTCTAGTACTTTAGTCCGTTGCTAAGCAACTATCAGAAAACAGTGCGGGAAAGTTACTTTCTCGACTGTCTTTTTTTTTTCTATATAACAGTTCAGAAAATGTTTTTTATATACATTTTAATATACATATTTTTATTTTTATACGTTTATAATAATATTGATTGCGATTTCACGAAAAATAGTATGTGCACTTCGTAGTTAAAGCACATTCCCGGACTTCACTGCTTGTTGGAATCGGCTAACGCCTCGGTCAACAATTTACATCGTCGTCCGGGAATGTGTTACTTTTACTACTAGATACACAATGTACTATTCCGATCCCTGTTATTAGTCGAGGAAATATAACACAAAAATAGCCCCAACCTTCAATTTTTTTTGAAGTTAGTCGAATTGAGATGGGATTTTTTACATTCGCTTCATTAACTCGTCTAGAAACTTTGTGCCATATTTTGGTCTTGTACTTTTTTGAAATTGCATTGCTGCATCGAAAAGTGCATCTTTCAAGTGATGAAGAAAAAATTCATATCTTCCAGAAAAAAACTACCGAATCATACGAATTTCAGTACCCGGGGGTTTTTTGTGTCGCTGGACCTGAATGTGATGTCCAAATGAGCCCCCTGTGCACCTGGAGGTCAGGACGGCAGCAGGAACGTCATCACCTGGAGTTCCCTGTAAACTCATGGAAAATCGATCGAATCTCGTTACCCGGGAGTTTTTCGGGTCGCTCGTCCCGAATCTGACATCGGCAACCTCCTTCGGAGGACCTGGTGTGCGCGACCTGGCTAATAACGTCATCTCCTGGAGTTTTACTGAAATTACTTATCAAATCGATCGAAACTCGTTACCCGGGGGTTTTTCGGGTCGCTCCTCCCGAATCTTACATCGGCAACCTCTTAACTTATACAAAATGGGCATGTCCTCTCTTTTTCAATGAACATACTTTATCACCAGAGTTGGAATAGTTGATTCAGTTGATATTATTCGAAATGAAAGGTATGGGTACAAATATATGCAGGCACAATTTCAAAAATATCTGAACTTTATATTTCTTTTTACAAATACATTAAGTTATCAAAAAAACTTTTCTTAATTTTACAGTTTATTCTAAATATCGTCCGCCTCATCAACTGATACGTTAGTGTCATTTTCGGCGGCAATTAATTGTTCTGTGGAATATTTCTCGACGTTGCGTTGGTGCAATTTGAGCCGGAACAATTTTTGCGAGCGATACTGCAAATCAAGCCCGTTCTTCCTACACCCACAGGAATAACCGCAGTCAGTTTTACATCCACAGAATATCAATTTCATTATATTCGGTGGGCTAGGTGGTTGCGTCATCCTTATGGGGGTCAGCTTATCGTTCTCGTTTTTCCAACCCCAATCTGTTGGATCCAGGTGATGCTCTTCTCCAAACAACCAATTTTGTACTTGTAAATAAACCCGTTTAAGATGTTGAGTGAGGGCATCTACCGTAGGAATGATTTTTCCGTTATTTATCATAATAAACACTATTTATAATTTATATACACGTCAACTGATAAATTATATACCGGTATACTTAACGAAAATATCTATGATGCAACAAAGTTAAACCAACGGAATTTTGGAATCTCGTATAAAGAAGGCGCCAATTTGAAATTTTAACTAGTTTTACTTCTATCAAATAATAAATTTTTGTAACAAAAATAATTATTTTTATTTTTAATTAATAATTATTTATAATTTGTTGCGTCATAGATAACGTCAAAATAATGAAGAAGGTTGCAGTGGAAAACTTGTTCTACCATAATAATATATTAACTAGCATTAACTAAAGCAATGTTAGAAAGTTTGATGACAAAATTTCAGTAAAACTCCAGGACATGACGATATTAGCCAGGTAGCGCGCATCAGGTCCTTCGGAGGAGGTTGCCGATGTCAGATTCGGGACGAGCGGCCCGAAAAACTCCCGGGTAACGAGTTTCGATCGATTTGATAAGTAATTTCAGTAAAACTCCAATAGATGACGTTATTAGCCAGTTCGCGCATACCAGATCCTCCGGAGGAGGTTGCCGATGTCAGATTCGGAACGAGCGACCCGAAAAACCCCCGGGTAACGAGTTTCGATCGATTTTCCATGAGTTTACAGGGAACTCCAGGTGATGACGTTCCTGGTACCGTCCTGACCTTCAGGTGCACAGGTGGCTCATTTCGACATCACATTCAGGTCCAGCAAAACAAAAAACCTCCGGGTACTGAAATTCGTATGATTCGGGAGTATTTTCTGGAAGATATGAATTTTTCTTCATCACTTGAAAAGATGCACTTTTCCATGCAGCAATGCAATTTCAAAAAAGTACAAGACCAAAATATGGCACAAAGTTTCTAGACGAATTAACGAAGCAAATGCAAAAAACCACATCTCAATCTGACTTACTGCAAAAAAAATTGAAGGTTAACTGCTACATTTCCTCGCCTATATTATACTTTTCGCAAAAACGAAGAGTATATTGTATTTGATCGGCACATTTCTAAAATTGTAAATATCACTAGTAGAGAAAAAAATTTCATGTTAGTGAACGAATTCTGAACAACGTTCAAAATATCCGTCTGTCCGTCCGTCCGTCCATCCGTCCGTCTGTACGTCCATCTGTCCGTCTGCCCGTCTGTCCGTCCGTCCGTCCGTCCGTCACGTTTCTTCTAAGCACGATAACTTAAGAAAGAAATGTCCGATTGTATTGAAATTTAGAAAGTAAGTTAGAGTTAGCCAGAGGAAGAACTCTGTTGTTTTTGAAGAAAATCGACCAGTAAATAAAAAAGTTATTAATTATTTAATTAAAAAAATATATCATCTTAATTTTTGCCGCTTGTGCTTAAATAGAAATCTTGCGAAATGTTATCTCTATAATATATATTTTTTTGTTTATGCATTTTACTAATATATATTTCATAAAAATATATCTAATGAGTTGAAATATGTATTATTGTCGAAAGATATATCTCACAGACAATCAATTTTCATAGCAATATGTGGTGGTGCAGTGGCTAAAGTTTTGCCTCAAGGTACGCCGACGACACGGCCATGTACGTGCATTCGCATAACGCGCAGGCGGCTAATATGCTGCTGAAAGCGCACATGGCCCGTGCCACGGCGTATTACAACAAGTGGAAAAGTCGAATCAACGCCGAGAAGTCAGAGTCAATTCTGTTCACGCGCCGTTTCACAGAAAACCGGATTCTAACGCCACTTTCGATCGGGGGTAGAGAAATTCCAATTAAGCGATGCGTGAAGTATTTGGGGGTGAACCTAGACAAAAGACTGACGTTTAATACATAAATTAATGAGACGATACGCAAGGTCTACTCCATGTCCAGGAGTCTGTATCCGCTCCTGACACGGGGTAGCGGACTCAACAGGACTAATAAAAAGTTATTGTACACGATGGTAATCAAGCCGGCCATCACATATGCGGCGCCGGTGTGGTGCAGCGTCTCGGCCACGACAATGCGGAAGTTAAGAGTAATAGAACACAAATGTATGCGCCTCATTTCAGGCTCTGGTAGGTACACCTCCCTCAGAAATCTCTATGCATGTTGCCACGACATAACCCCCACTAGCGGACTACGTCCAAGAAACCTCGCAAAAATTCTACCAGTTTAAACTGGACAGTAGCCCGCTTACCCGCAACATTACCCGAATCAGACAGCATAATTCCATACTTTTCGATATAAGACACCCCCTACCGTACCAGGCGTTGCCTATCTTCCGGCAGCTCCCCTAGCCACACTTCCTTCTACGATAACTTACTCCTACCCTTACTCTTATCTTTCCTCAACCTTACATCTTTCCAATCCCTCTTTCTCCCCATTTATGTTTGTACCATTTTGTTCTTTTATACTTTTTGTTATTTTCATTTCTTTTTTGTCTCTCTAAATCCCCTCTAGGCCGAAAACTTACGTAAATCCTAATCTTTTAAACCACAATTTTATTTCCACCCTACCTTCCTTGTCGGCGATCAGGCCACAAGGTCGTCATTTGTTCGAACGGGTTTTCTCGTTTAGTTGTGTTCCCCGTATCAACAATCAAAATTACGAAGTGCGCTCGCCTATGATTTTAGTGTTCTCAGTGTTGTGTTTATTTTTAAGTTACTTTTAGGTCCCTGTGGACACATCAAAAATTTTAATCTAGTTTTTAAGTCTGCCCGTGGCAGACAGGAGCTTCTAGCGCCCCCCATCGAATTTATTTCCAAACCGAACCGGACCTACCCTATCCAGCCTCACACCCACCTCGGCGATGTTCGCCGTGGTTGTCTGGCTGGCTCCGGGCTAGAATCCGGTGAGGCACATATGTTGTACTTGAACTTAAAATAAAATATTGTTGTTGTTGTTGTTGTTGCTGCTGCTGCTGCAGGTTGGATATATATTTTTTTTTCATATGATTTTTTTCACAACAAAAATGGTATCACAAAATTTAGGATGTCCAAAAACTTATTATTATTTACAAGAAAACTGCGAAGGGTATCCTATAGAATGTGTAACAATTATACAAAAAGCTCAGTAAATTGGCGAAGAGTACGTTTTTAGCTTGTTCTGTTTTCCGATCCATGAAGGTAAAAACTTTTGCCAATTTATGGCATAAGTGGCTTTGCTTTCTCGTTGCTATGGAAACGAACTTGTGTTAATTGTCCAGATAAATGTCGAATAGATAAATACACTTAACTTTTACTAGTTTTCAAAAGTCAATTCACAAGTTATTACCTATAGTTAATTATTGTTTGTAGTTGTATTTTCTTAGAAAATTTGTTAAGAAATAATAAGAATTGAAGTTGTATAATAGTGTCGATCGTAAAAATATTTTATTTAATTAGTTATTATTGTTTGTCGTTGTATTTGTTAGAAAATTTAAGAAATAATACAAAATTGATTTTGTATGACATTGCAAAATACGTCTTTTCGGTCTTGTAACGTAAATTACTAGTTTATGGTAATGGTGAAAAAAAGTAGAAAGCGTGAAGAAAAAGTAACATTATTTCACACTTATGATAGCCGGATCCATTGAACTTGTGTCACAATCTTGGCTTTAGCTCAAATTATGAATTTGTGTTTTGACGTTTCAGCTGATTTTGAAATGCACTTGTATATGGAAATTGAGGGCTGTCGTAGAAAAAATATTGTGCGAAACTCATGGAATTGCCAAACATTTTTTATTCTATAACTAATATAGTAAACATTCAAAAGTTTTAATCCACGCCTGAAGAATTGATAAACCAAAATATTTTATTTTGAATAGAATATAGTTACATCGGAAATACAGGCCTCTGACGGACGTGTATCTGTTTAAATTTGTCCAAATGAATATACCTCATATCTTGAGTTATTTCCTTACAAAAGTATCTGATAACTGGAGTATTAATTATATTAGAAATTTTACATTTATTGGACAGTAAACCGAAACTTTTGTTATGCCAAATTCATTAATGGAACATACCTAAATAAATTAATAAATCATGTATGTTCTATTAAATAAATAAATACTGTTTGCTGTAAAGCTCAATTATTAGTAAAATAAATTTATATACATGTTTAATAGAATAATAGTGTAATTGATTTAAAATGCTTTATTCGTTGGTTTATTAATACACTTTGTAATAGCATTATGTTAGTGTAATAAAATAACTACCAATACGTTTTAAAATATAAATATTTTAACTAATATGTACTACATTTTTTTATACATACAGGGGCGTAACGAACGGGGGGGTATGAGGGGGTACGTTGCCCCCCCAACTTTGTTAGACTTGGCAAAAGTTTTGTCAGACTTGGCAAAAGTTGGAAATTTGATACACAATTTTTTAGAGTTGGATTTTTAAGTCTTATGAAGTTGGCAAATTTGAAAAGTTGAAAAAGTTGAAAAGTTGACTCGCTACGCCGCTGTATACATATTTCGGACTTTTGTGTTTACTGTTTTCCTCTCATCGTTGGCACTATTCCAGCTGGAATGAATATTCAAATTATTTATTATCTGCTATAAAGAAACAATGTACGATAGTTATAAGTAAATGCTACTTATAGCTTTATTTAACACGGATGGGCTCAAAATATTTGTATTTTCTAGTCTGCACTTTCCACATAGACTATTTGCATAAAACATGAGTATAAAGGGGCCTAATAATGGCATGTATTTTATTGAAGATCTTTAAGTGCAAGTGGCTGGGAGTGACGGGTTAGTCAGTAAGGAATCTAAGAACTTTACTGCCATATTATGCCCCACTCTTTAACTTTAAACTTGATGACACTACTTCAGAATATATAAATTTCTTGCACAGTAGGAATAGGGTTATTCATAACAAATAGTACTTTACTTTTAGTTTTACTTGTTTTTGTTTTTACTGACTAAATTGACAAAATCTATATGAAAATATGCAGGATGTTTTTAATAAAATTTGTAAACTTTGGCAACATATTTATTCCATTGGGTTCTTCACATAATAGTTTTAGAAATAAGCCTCCTCTATAAAGTTATACTCCCTTAAAGAGGCAACTTCAAATACAGATTTATTTTTTATCTCATAGATTATAAAAGTGAAAGAAAGTAATGGTTCAATTCTTAAGAATGATCCTCGCATATTTTTATTTTCTCAAGAGTTTTATTCAAATACTAGTAACAAAATTGTATAAAAAGCAATGACACTGACAAAATATGACATTGAACAGTCTTAGAAAACTGTAAATGATTAAAATTAAAGAAATTGCTTAAAATAACTACCTCAACTCTGAATATACAGTATCGGAAGATTTTGGCTTAGGGTGGCAGGCATAGTTTCAACGGCTTGACAGACCGCCTACAATAAAGGCGTGTACCAGTGCTCTAGTAGAGGGAGCAAATAATGACGCGCTATCAAGAAAACACGTACATCATTGCTATTAAAAATTTCAGTACCATTTATTCAAAGGAAGGATGTAGTTGGCTCTGTTCAGTGTAGGTAATATTATTACGTGCTTTAATAACTGAAATTATTTAACCCGTTTTACTTTCAACACGAGTCAAATAATTCTTTACATTTCCCGCAGTAGCTGCCCACGCACATGTGGTGGGGAAAGCAGGTGACACGAATATGATGTGTTATACGATAAAAAAGAATAGCCTAGTTGCTTAGCTCTCGCTTGCTCTCATTGCCGACCCAAATGAAATATTTTCTGACACTGTATATCTGTAGCTGCCTTACTTAAAGGGTGTTTGCATAATATTTAGATACACATACAAGACGAAAGATAGGAAGAAATAAATCGACCAGTAATTGTTTCATTCTTTAGACAAGTAATATTTTTGCCACAATTAAAATAATTAAGAAAGTAGAAAGGATGTAGTGGAAAAATCGTGACGTTGGTAAAATCACTACTTTTGCGTTACTTATTGTCGTAATTTACCAATAAAAGTATTATCCTTGTTTGTAAATTAGGAAATGTATTTAACCGGTATTAAGATGTTAGAATTTCATTGACAGATGATAATTTAGAAAATTGATAAAAATAGACAAATTCACAACTTTTCTGTCATCGACTATATAGTAGACTGCGAAAAAAAATGTCCATAATAATTATATAGTAAACCCAGTATCAAAAAGCACATAGCTGCAAGATTCGGCAATTTTTAATAATGTCGAGACATTATCTGACTATCTGTCAATGAACCTCCAGTACTAACACAGGCTGAATAATTATACCGTGTGTGTAGTCGCGGGCTAGGCATAGGGAGTAAGAATTACAACATCGCGTGTGCCAGTTGGCTGAAATGAAATAACAGAGCTGGGATGCTCCACCGACGGACGAATTTACGGCTGCCGGTGTTGTCAGATCTCTCGCGCTACGTGAATGTACATGCCTAATGGATGAAATTACTAGACGGCATATTCACTTCATGAATTAAGATTTCTGCAGTCTGGTTTTACTTCCAAGTTTCAATATAAATTACAAAAATGGGCTACTTCATCAGATTCGTATGAAAAAAAAATTATATTTAAGTTTTGGATATAAATTCATTAAAGACGAAATAGGAGGTGAAACTTGCAAACTGAAAATTGAATGAATTAATTGAATTGAATTGAATGAATTTATGGAAAATATACATTTTTCAATGCAAACAGCCCAAATACCGTCGATACTTCAGAGTAGGTATTATCAAATCGAATTTCTTAGGTCAAGCAGCAACAAAACATGCTGGCTTAAATTATCTAAATTTGTAAATGATGAATATGCAACATGTTTCTTGTGTTCACAGAAGAACAATTTATGTAATTTAAATCTTGGAACTTGGAGGGCCATTTTATTAGATCCTCATTTCCTCTTCGAAGCCAACAACCTAAAATTTTTTTGTTTAATCCTACTCTAACTAGTGAAATAAAATAATGGGGGCGCACCGTCTTAAACAAATCACATGTATAGTGTAATGGAAGAGGAATATATTCCAAAAAATTTAAATAAAATTTAAATTCAAATAATTCTTATCATATAACTTCCTTGGTAAAATGAATAGTCCAATTAGCATGTCTCTAATATATAACTGCCCAGACGTTTAAGGAAAAATTAAACTGATATCAAAACAATAACAGAAGAATTCTCATCAGCCCACAGGTGCATAATATAATAATTAAATACTCCATATCTGGTAAAAGTAGCTTCATTCGTGAAAATATATTTTTTGGTAAAATCATTAATTTTTAAACGTTGATACATCTACAAATGGAAATTATCTTTTTTAAGATGATTGATCATAGTGCAGTATGTAAAGCGTCTATCCAAATAGTATGGATGTAATCCCTTACAGTTTTTTTAGACAAATGAAATTACTGCATAATATACCATAAACTTTCTTCAGGAGGTTTAGAAGATTGTTCCAATATGTCTTCTTCCTATAAAGGTGATGTCACCAAAGAGTTGATTGGGAAGAGCTTTGGTGAGGTCGTGTGTCTAACAGATAGTTGCGACAGATGGTGTGAGGCTGTCAAAAGTGCTATATAGCAAGAGGAGACCAACGAAAACATTGCATGAATCCCGGATCATCTAACAGGACTTTGTGAATAAGAAGAAGAAAGGTGTTCCTTGTCTATTCCTACCACAACTATAACTTCATTTTTAAAAAGATGTTTTTCTGTAGACATTAATGAAGGTGTGCACATTACAAATATCGCGATATAGATATCTCTTTCGGTATATTCTTCATGCCTTGGTTGTATTCGTTTCCCCAAAATAAAGTGTAGATCTGGATATTCCTCACAGGTAAAATATTTAGATTGAGATACACTGACAACCAAAATTAACGCACCATCCAAAATTTATCATGATTTTGAAGTTGATTTTTTTTCTAAATTTTGATGTTTTAATTTTTTGTGTAGTTTAATAGGTTATAATTTTTCTGAAATGTAAAACCATGCTGATTTTACGTGAAAATTATTTTTTTCTTTCACTAGAGGGCACAACAATGGAGTTATATTAAATTTATTTTTCAACAATTCAAAACTACTTGTGAGCGGTTTCGCTGGTGATGCTCACAACATGTTTTAAGTTCTTGAAAAATGATGGCTTAATTACGCCCTCCTACATTCAGCGTGGCTTTATGTTCCAAAAGAATTAATCAACAAAACGAAAAAATATAATTACTTATAGTTTCCGATTTTAATCCGACAAACTATTTACAAAAAATTCGACTTGAAAATAAATGGTAAACCGGTAGAGCGTTAAATTTTATTGTCAATATATATGCAGATATGCACTGTTAATAAACATATGAGTGCATCAAAAAAAGATCCTGGTATAAGGAACCTACACTGTATTTTATTTTAATGACAAAAATAAAAACAATATTATATGTATTATATATACCATTAGAGTATAGTTAATGTTAGAAATTACTTGCCTAATATACTTGTATCTTTGTATCTTTGAAAACCTACATTAAATATGAATATCTGATAATAATATAATTTATTATTTTATAAGTAATTGTAACAATTTTTGTAATATTAAACAAATTCAATATTTTTACATGTTTTATGGGGTGCATACATACTGTGAACACATGTGAATGTTTCATAATTATGTTATATGTAATATTTAATTTATTATTATGCCTGTAAATATATGTCTTGTTTACCAAAATTTTAAACTGCAAATATTTTATCTTCAGAGTCCAGAGAAAATAAAGACGAAACGATGACTTTGTGAAGATTGGTTTTTTCCTAATATTAAACCAAACCCCAACCATTTTACTAGAGGAATTTTTAGGGAAGACCCATTAAAAAAATATGAAATGAAAAATGTCCTTAATACTAAGGAATACCTATGCGAGTGAAGCTTGTGCATTTTAAAGAACATCTTTATACTTTTTGTCTTAACTTTGGCATCTTTGAGATAAGTTTTTTAAAATTCTTTTAAAGAATGTTAAATACGAATTTTTAATTTCAATATAGTAAATATTAAAGGTGTGCCTACATTATTCCAACATAAGTATTAGAATGTATCCATATGCAAAAGGAACTCGACACCTGAAATAAATTATAAGTATTAAGTAAAATGTGGTATTGGTTATCATTCTTCGTTAAATACAGCTGTAATATACAAATTTAATTAAGGCGATTATAGAGAAACGTCAGTTGTAGAGTATTATCGAGTGGGGATACACTGGCCCGTTTGTATTCATTATTATTGATGAAATTGGCAGAGGTGTTGATAAAGCCATTGCAACATTACCTCGGGCACCTGCCGTCAACATAACATACCACTTAGCCGCCCCCGATATCATCCACGATAGCTGATACTCACCAATCTACAACAACTTCTTTACATGTTTTTATGGCCTTCTTATCTCTCATTGGCGTGTTGACATCTGCTACACGATGACACTTACGAAAAAACGCGTCAACTTGTATATTAGGAGAGAAGTTTTTAGATATTGTTTTTCTATTTTTATTCATTGAAACGACTGATAATACATGAATGAGATTAATCGAAAATTCATGGTGTATTATAGAAGAGTAGATAATGTAATGATCCTTCAAGATTTCAGGACTTGTTTTAACGATGTTAAGTAATTGTGGAAAAAAAGCTCTCAAGATTAGTGGTAATGACGAGTTGCAACTAAATTTACAAATGACTGTCTTTATTGTAACATTTGTTAAATTTTACCTCTAGAGGATAATGTGCATACACAAATAAATTAAACCCTAAGATAAGGGACTAATTAGCTATGAGTTTCAAAATTTATACAATGAAAAAAAAATGTCAAAATTATTCGAAACCTTACTTATAAAATCGTCGCATGATGGTTTGGAGTATTTTTATTGAATTTTATTTTATTTTATTCTTATTTTATATTACTTTACACCATCTAACAGTACCTAAACCAATCAAAGGATGGGAATATACAACAATTATACATATACAAAAATACAAAATAAAAACTAAACTAGCGTAAACATTACAACATCTTTGCCGATTTCCTAATCTTTTTATATTATTTTTTGCTTATTTATTAATATATATATATATTCTCTAGATAGGCTATTGCACAAACATTATTGCATTTATTTTTTATTGTAATCAATAAATATTATTATTTGATCTGTTGCATTTTACTGATTGAATGATTATGTTTAAGTCTTTTCCCTCGAGCGCTTTTGTGTGTTAGATCGGAGTCGAGTAATCGGGTCTCCGTAAGTCTGTAACTCTGTACACCTATCGGCCCACGAAAGCTCGAGATTTTTTATAAAAGTGAATCAGAGATCTCTAAGCGTAAGATCCATTACAGAGACAGATACATGCTAAAGTGCATCACCAGAGAAGCCACATGCAGAGAGAAGGCAGTTAGCAATCTACGGCAAGTAGAGCTGTTATCTCTCTTGCCTATTAAACATCTCTTAAACATATAGAACTCGACTGGGAGTGGAAACAACCATACATAATCAAGGGGGGACGCGGGCGGCGAACATACTAAATGAATTAGTATCGCGTCCTTCAAACTCTGTGCGTGGAGTTCTTCTACAATAACACAGGCACATAAAATAAAAAAAACGCTTTTACCAAAGATCAGATTACTGTAATATTCATACGTATTTTGGACCGAGGAACACGTATTTGAGGTCCAAATTGGGAAATATTGCACCATTTTTTTATTCTCGAAAAACATAGGCATTTTTTTGCAATTTGTCCGAAATAAGAAATATCTGACAAATGTCATGAGTACTTTTTTTAACCGACTTCATATTTAATTTTTTTTTTTTTTTTTTTATTTTTAATTTTAAATGCCTTATTTATATTTGTGATAAAAAATTCAAATTTTGTCGGACAGGAATATGGTATTCTTATCTCTGGAAAAACTTTTCTCTTTATTTTGTGTGCCTATGTAATTAATTTGGATTGAAAATGGGCATAGTATTATTTTTTTTTACAATATTTGTGTAAATTTTTGGTCATATAATGGGGTGTAAGATGTTGGGCAAATAAGTGTAATATTATTATTTACGTGTATCTATTAAATCAAAGAAAATGAAATTGGAATTGTGGGCTTTAAATTACGAGGTAATACCTCCATTTTCATAACAAGGAGTAGTTATGATCACTCTATATAAACATAATTATTTGGTAGGGTACTTGCTAAAAATAAAATCTTCAGTGATTCAACTACAAACACATCATTCCGTTACTTTTTTTACTATTACAAAATTTGAATGCAGAGAACAAACTCGTGCGAACTATGAATATGAGTTTTTAAATATGCCGAATTCATATTCTCACCCATTTTCTTAAAAAAATTCCTGCTACCAATTCTTAATTTTTAGAATTTTTAGAATTACATTAGGCTGTGGATACACAGCATAAAAAAGATTAAGTAAACCTCATCAGGTACTGTAATTTGAAAAAAGAGAGTTAAAATTGACGTCGACAAACTGTCTAAATATAAGTAAATGAGAAGGGGTTTAGCGCCAACCGATTTATTAGAACGATCTCGGTGAAAACTAAACTACCGTGGTGGCTGCACAAATAAATATACAGCACTAGGCGATGCTCTACACGATGCATGCTCGCGTCGATTTGTGTTTGTTACACGGCGTCCCATTGTGTAACAACCAGGGACACCAAACATATCTGATGGTCTAGATAGCCTACCATTGTAGAGACGCGACGTCTATATTAAAATATATGGCAGATTCAATGCGTTTGTATAGGTATATTAAACGTGGAATCGGAAGAAAAAATCGAAAAAGAGAAATGATTTATTTACTATTTCAGGTAATGATGATTTAATTTCCTAATAACTGAAAATGACAACTAAAATCATTGAAAATGCCACTATTAAACCTATTTTATTTAATCAAATATGATATAATAGGACAAAATGTTAAGGTCATCGTAGATAAAAATATGTAAAGAAATTCGTCCCTAAACTCAGGTATCGAATTAAAAATTGCTGTGTGCCTATATGTATGTAGGTAACAAAAAGCTCAACTAACAAAGGATGCTTAATATGGCCTTAGCCATTCAAATTCAATGTATCTGAATTGCGTTACGGTGATGTCATTGGTAGTATATTACAGGTCCAAAAATCTCATACCGACGAAGTATCCTTAATTATTGCTCTGAAATAATTATAAGTAATATTACTTAGATTGGTGACAATGTTAAAATCTTCGTTCAAATGAATGATGTAAATTGGATTAGGTAGAAAAATTGTCAAAATTCTGATTTACTTCGGACATTTATAAGTCTTGGTAACAGAAAATTAAATATTCGGTATCCAAGTTTTTATCTATGATGTGTCAAAAACATCGGGAGTTCCACGGGGTACCGTTCTGAAGCCATTGTTATTTATTATATTTCAACTATTTGTTCTTTTATATGCTGATGATCTTAAATTGTTTCCATTTATCAACTCTGATGAAGATTGTCACCATTTACAACATGATCTCTCAATAATGTGTGAATTCAGTAGATTACCTTTAAATCTATTAAAATGTAATGGTTTTTACCAAGAAAAATAATACCATACCTTTTTCATACAAAATAAACAACGAATCGATTAATATATGCAGTCAGTTTGAATATCTGTGAGTAGTTTTGATTCAAAATTAATTTGTTGCCCATATAAATAACATTACTGCCAATACCCATAAAAATCTAGGTTTTATTATTTTAGGGTCATTTCTACACTTTATCATCTGTTTAGTGCTTTTGTGAGACTAGAACTAACATATTCTCGGTATTGTTTAGAATCAACGATATGATATTCATATTTTTAATTTGAAACGAGAGGGTATGTTATAGTTATTTATGTACCGTAAGTGCACTTTTTTTGGTTGAGAATACAGTTTGCATGCCGAGGCCCGTAAGGTCGGGGTTTGCAAGTATTCTAGACCAAAAAATCGCACTGTAAGACCCTAGGTACATATCATATTTTTCGTCATACCCATGAATCATTAAACTGGAGAAAAACTTGAAAAAACTAGTGGAAAACTATAATTATTTGAGTCAGGCTTCATATTTGCTAAGCAAATAGTAAAGGTGACGATGCTTGGAATATCCATGGCAACCGTCAATAAAATAAATTTAGGACGCGGTTTCTATTCAAATGACAACTAGTGTCAAGATAAATTAAATCACATTATTATAAGAGCTTTGAACATTTTTGAAAATAATGTCAGTTGTAGAAGATATAGCAAGTAAGGCTTGTCTGGATTTACTTCCAAAAAAGTTAAAACATTTAATACTTGTTATATAAAAAAGAAAATTTTCCCAAATTTACTTTATTTTACTAGGGATGTTATGAAAAATAACGACACGTTGCCAATGGCAACAAGTATTTGGCACATAAAACGTCACTTATGATCGACAAAACAATGGAATTAGAGTATATTTACGAGAGAGGTATGACGAAAAATATATTTCCTTTACAATTGATTATATTTATTCACTCAGAGGTATCTTACGATCTGATTTGTTAGCTAGATTTGACTTACGCGACTTAGCATAATGGCGAATTAATTTTTTATGTATATTATTTTTATATAAACTTCTAAGGCATTAGACGGATTGTCCGGATATTTTAATGTTCTGTTTTTGAAACTCACTCATAAGCTTTATTTTATTTAGTTACTTCAATAATGATTTTATTAAATATTTCGCTTATCTATAGTATGTGTTTAAACTATTTAAGCTTGAAATTTTAATTATAGTGTTAATGATATAAAACAATGCATTATAGCATCTCTTAATACATGTTAGTACATTAAATACTGTTTACTTATTATTTACGTCATTTTCGTTTTCTTTTTCTTTCTATAATTTATCTATTCGTTTATCTCTAATATTATAATAATATGTTAAAAAAATATTATTTGCTGTATTCAGCAGATAACTTTCAAGGAAACCATTCGTTCCTTTCATATACCATTGATCTAAATCTGACCAAGACAAGAAGTTCCCTTACGAACAGACTTGCCAACTTTTTTCATACACTTACTATATCTAACATTCAGTATGACAAACAAGAAAATATCCATTCTTTCTGTAATTGAGGATCTAGTCTGCTCATGACCAATATATTATAAGAAGCCTTCCTTCGAGGAATTCTTTCTAGTATCTAGAGGGTACTCCTTTATAAACAAACATTTGTTGAATTTCAAAACTAAGAATTACTAAAAAGCACAAAGAAAATAGGTATAAAGTTTCACTCACATGTCTTAATAAATAAAATATTTCCACTTTCGAATGATTAAATCCTCTAAAAGTTGTACAACTTTTTCATTTTCTTTAGAACTCATCAGGAGAGATATATATTCAATTCGAAATAGTAATTACTGTTAAAAAATAATAAGAATATATAGATAAGGGAGGCTTATAATATATTGGCATGATCAGACTTAGATCATCAGTATATAGAAAGAATGGTTATTTTCTTGTTTTTTTCATACTAAATGTTAGTAAGGGAACTTCTTATTGATATCCTAGCTTGGTCCGATTTACGTATATTTAGATCAATGGTATATGAAAGGAATGAATGGTTTCTTTGAAAGTTACCTGCTGAATACCCAAAAAAATATTTTTGTATTGTTTCGCTTTATAAAACATTTTGGACTACTGAAGCTATATTGAAAATTAATATATATAAAATTCATCTTGACATGACAAATCATGGCACTCTTAATTCATATAAAGCTAAGAAATATGATTTCTTGGAACTATGATACTTTAGAAAGCGAAGAATGACATCAGATCTTACTAATAACTCTTTAAAGTAAAATTAATATATAACCTGTTTATTTTTTTTTTTTTTAGTTTTAATCATAGAAGGCCGGGATTTTGCTAAAATTGTTAACAATCAGTCTGAAAGTACTTTTAGTATATCATCTCTTCAGAAACTAATATTAAACACGATTTATTCTTCATTAAGTTCAACGAGATTGGTTTTTCAACGAAAACTATTTTTTTTCTAAATGCAACTCCTATGGAACAACCTGTTATTTAATTAGATCTTTAAATAACGAAGAAGATGATATGCATAATATCTGCCTTCTCTGTGTACTTTTGTACTAAAATTATAATTAAATAAACAATAATAATAGTAATAATTTTTCTTTTAATATTTTTTGAAAATCAAAATAATATTTGAGGATCAGATCTCATGTGTTTTGGACAGAAGGATCTAAATATGCAAAAATATACAGATTGTCCCTATTAAAAATTTGATTTTCATGTAAATTGCACGAAACCGGAAGTCGGCCATTTTGGTTATTTACATCATCTAATTGAAAATTTCATCCTATGTCACTACACTAAATTCGAAAAAAATCCATTCGCCCATCCAAAAGTACAAGAGTGTCCCTATCGGCTGAGCCACACGGTATATCTGTGGTTCAAAACGGTTCAAAAGTTCAATCGGACCTCATTGTGTTCAAATTTCTCGCACTGTGCACTTCTGTAGTGCACTATACTACAATTTATGGAAATAAAGTCTCAAGATTTGAACAATAATTAATTTCGTCACAAGCAGGAGTTACCTGTATAAAAATCTGTTCATCTTAGAATTTTCATTAAATGATCAACTTTTTCTGATCGTTGGTCAATTTTCTGTAGTAGTTTATTATCTGTCAATGTGCATAAAAATTATATATTTTTTTTTGTGAGTAGGAAGTGTTCACAAAACATTTTTTTTATTCGACTGAAGATAATAGAAGATGATGCTTTTATTGGAAAGGTGTGCCCACTTAAAACCCACTTAAAAAAACAACCAGGCAACTCGTATTTTCTTTTTTGATTATTTTTACAAGAAACTGCCCATACACATGATACATATACCCTACACATGCTTACAGATACATACACATTTTCTCTTCGGCATTTAAATTCCATCGTGTTATAAAACAGATTTATTTACAAAGCCTTTCTTTTCTTCTATTAAAATTTTGTTCGGTTATAATCTACCTATTTGACGGGATCAAATAAATATAATAAAGTTAAAACGGGTTCAGAAATGTTCTGCATAAATCAATATCATCATAAAAAATCACACAATTTATTTAGATTAAAGATTTAATAAAAACCATCTCTAAGTCGGCGAGTTTATCGATGTTTAGGAATTAATTATTTATACGCATAAAAATCATTATTATACTACACATTATTCATCTAACAGTCCTATGAATGATTTGTTTAAGAGCATGAATGTTTTATTAAGAAGCTTTGTATTTGTTGTCAGTTTTAGTTTTTTTCATCTTATTAAATAAATATGGTTTCTGATCACGTCTAAATGACAAATAGCCAGTCATTAGAAAGAAATAAAACGGGTTGTATATCTGGACAGAATGAAACAAGCTTATTACTTTTCGCGCCGCCTAATGAGCCTGTCAATACTAAACCAGATTACATTTTTTTAAATATGAAAAACTCGGAATGCGTTGTGATCAACGCGGCTTTCACTGATGACTCCAGTCGGACTATACGAATGATTAGTCATTACAAAAACATGTTTTGATCAAGTCGTTATCGTTTTATTACTCCTTACATAAGTCATAACTTTATAAAACATGGAGAAACCGAATGTATGTATATCTACGACAATTTCTCAAAATGTGTATGTCTAAGCCATTATCATAAACACGGCGACTTTTGGTATGCTTATAGTATCGGCTTAAAATTTGATATATATTCAAAAAACATCATAATCCCAACTAGCATTATTGCACTAATATTCATCTGAATTATCTAATTATTTTGTGGTGGAGAAACGTTCTGTTATGTTTTATTAAAGTACTAGAAACGCCCTAAAAATGTTCTTAGAACATAATTGTAAAACCACTTTATAGAGGCTTTGTTATCCACTTGTAAAGGTTCTCGATATAGGGGGAAATCACGGTCAACAGATGGCAGCAGTGAATGTCAAAATGTCGGAAATGGTGACGAAAACATTGTAGCTGTCATAAGGTAGCCTCTGTTATTTTATTAATTTCCTTACTTTTGTGAACTGTTTTTAAATACGCCGAAGGTAGAATTAGAATTGTGTGATATTTTTACTTATATTGAATGCAGAAGTAGATCCATTAAGGAGGGTGAAGCGGTATTTAGAGCTGGACATGTAATTCTTTGCCAAGTCGAAAACGTCCTGAAAAAGCAAATATTTGCCCCTTGTTTGCTGTCAATGAAGTTAGAATGAATTTAGAAAATGATGTTGATACATGGAAATGCATATGCAGTTGCACAGCAGGCCAATCTGGATATTGTAAGCAAACTAGGAATTATTTTAACCATATGCTATAGATATATTATGAAAAAGAAAGAATTTGAATAAACTAAAATTTTCAAATTAGGTTTTATTTCAGTACTATATCAAATTAACATTCGTTAATAATAATACAGACTTAAAATTAGGTGAATCACAAAATATAATATTTATATTTATAACAATTTATTTCAAATGTAAATAACGCCATATAAGAACAATAAAATTTTGTGGTGTTCTAAATGACCAATAGTGATTAACTTACCATTCGTATAACTTTTTTAGTTTTTATCTGATTTAAATCAAATTAATCTCAAAAGACACAGGTCTTTAAGAGCTACGCTTATGAACTCGAATCCATATGCCCTTTTCAAATGAAAAGCCACTCACACCACAAGGTTGAATAAGAAATTTTAACAATTTTAACAGCTGTTTTTTGTATTTGTTTACTTACCTGTTAATGTTTTTCAAAGTATAATAAAAGTTCAACATTTGTAAGAGTTTAAAATCACTTCAAAACATCAATTAAAGTTCTAAAATTACTAGTAAAAGTAAAAGATAATGTTCAGGCCTCAGTTCAGTACATATAGTTCAGAAGCCGTGTCGATGCAGTTTTCCTAAAGATAGAAAACTTCGCAATAAGTGGACAATAGCTTTAAACACTTGAAAACCGTCTAGCAAAGTATGTTAAATGAAACAAATTCCAATTCAAGATATCATTATAGGTGCTTTGAAACTTAACCTCATATATTATCTATAAATGAAGACAAAAGTAGGTATAAATAACTTACTAGTGAGAAAAATATCCAATAGAAAATGTTGGCTACACACACATATATTTGCTAGGTGGTTTTCCAATGTTTTAAAGCCATTTATTCACTTATTGCGAAGATTTTTTGTCTTTAGAAGAACTGTACATTGACACGGATTCTGAACAATATGTACTGCACTGAGGCACTGAATATCTTTTTTCTTCAAGCGTATTAAAATGTTTAAATTATGTCACCAAAAACAGAAGTAGAAGTAGGACATTGTTTTACTAGTAACAAAATGTTAGTACCGAACGCCACCGTAGTGGACATTGTTTTACTAGTAACATAATGTTAGTTCCGAAAGCGCCGCCGTAGTAGGTATTGTTTTACTAGTAACGTAATGTTAATACCGAAAGCCACCGGTGGCGCGCTATTCACTAGCCACTTGTCATATTGTGTCAACATGTAAGACTGTAGTTTAAATATTTGTACATTTATGATAAATAAATGAATTTTTGCATTTTAATACGCTTGAAGAAAAAATAGTATATATTACACGGAGTAGAACGCCTTTTTTGTGTTTCGCCCAGTTTGCGAATCCTGGGCTCAACACAAAAAAAGAGTGCGTTCTACTCCTAGTAATATAATATACTATTACTCTTACTAGTCATTTTAGAACATTAATTGATATTATGAAGCAACTTTGTATTTTACATATTTAGAACATTTATACGAAAAATAATTGTTTTCCTCACTTAACCAGTTACATGTTTAGATAATAGATGTCGCACCTTTTATGTGATTTTGTGATTTGCGCGAATATCTCTTTTATAAAGCTTCAAGCAACGCTGTAACGATCTCTTGAATTGGAATTTGTTTTATTTAACATAATTTGCTAGATGGTTTTCCAATTTTTAAAGCTACTGTCTACTTATTGCGAAGTTTTCTATCGTTAGGAAAACTTCATTGACACGACTTCTGAATTATATGCACTGATGCACTGTGGCCTGAACATTATCTTTTACTCTTAATAGTAATTTTAGAAATTTAATTGATGTTTTGAAGTAATTTTACTCTGTGACAAAATAAATGTTGAACTTTTGTTATTCTTTCAAAAACGTTAACAGGTAAACAAATACGAAAAATAACTGTTAAAAAAGCTTATAATTTTTTATTTAACCTTGCGTGGTGAGTGGCTTTACATTTGAAGAGGGTGTGACGTGTCTACTTATGGTATATCGCCATGAATATAAAAATCTAAGAATAACAAAATGTAAAAAAAAATTAATTTAATTTCATTTTTTTCCAGAGATCAAATGTTATATTTAATTTTAAAATAGATCTTTAAACTTTTAATTTGATTTTATTTTACATTATGAATTAATCTCCATAAGGGTATATGAATTCGAGGTCTTTTTTTTAACTATTTATTTAACGTCGGCCTATTTCCGCTACCAGGGCCTATCACCGACGCCAGGAGACGAGCTACGCCCAACCTGGAAATTTTTCCGAACCTCTTCCCTTAAGAAGAGTAGGGATCTTTTACTTGCCTAACATTTAATAAACAAGGGACCGCCTGCTTTACATCCTCTCCGAAGGATGGTATATCCACTACGTAATCCTCGTCTGAAATTACGTAGCTTCCGCGTATACACTGATATACAAGCCGCTAGAAGGTGGGACGAGAACGCTGTATTTCCCAAGATACTAACCGCGCACGACGTTGCTTCAACGGAATATCGACTGACATTCATATTGAAGTCGCCTCTACGCTCGACCCCAATTCGAGGTCTTAAAGACTGAAAAAGTTATGCGAATGTTAAGTGAATCACCCTGTATTTGATCATTTAAAACACCAAAAAATTTCATTGTTCTTATATGGTGTTTTTTACACTTGAAATAAATTATTATAGGTATTATATTTTGTCACCTAGTTTTAAGTCCGTGTTATTATTAACGAATAGTACTGAAATAGTTAAAACAATTTAAAAAATCTCGTTTATTCAAATTTCCTGTCTTTTTCACATTATATTTGTAGCATATGTTTAAAATAATCTCTAATTTGCTTGGAATAGCTGGATTGGCCTGTTGTGCAACTGCACATGCATTTCCATTTATCAACATCACTTTTTAAATTCACTTCAACTTCATGGGGAGAGAAACAAGGGGGCAAAATTTTGTTTTTTCACGATGTCTTCGACTTCGCACAGAATGACATGTCCGGCTTTAAAAACCACTTAATCTTCCTGCATCCAATGTAAGTAAAAATATGGCACAATTCTAATTCTATTTTCAGTATATTTGAAAACAGTTCACAAAAATAGGGAAATTAATAAAATTACAGACGTGACGTTATGACAGCTACAATGTTTTCTTTACCATTTCCGACATTTTGAAATTCACCATCTGTTGACCGTAATTAATTTTCTAGCCAACCTGTTCCTCTTTTTCTATTCAGTACATAAGTTCATAGCTAGCTACCCTTACAATTCCACTGTCGTTTTCGCAGTACATTCAAATAGTCAAAGTATAATAGTTCTTTAAAGTTGATTTTTTTCTTCCAAATTAAATATGTCAATGAAATTAATGCATAAACAGCTATATTTCACCATTTTTGAAAATTCCTTAATCGAATTCAATATTTGAATAGCGTGACCATAATATGGAACATTTTGCTTACCTCTGATTTCTTCTAAAAATAAGCTAGGAAAACACTTTCACCAATATTGTTAATACTTTTTGTACATCTCTGATCAAACTTGTATCATTGATATTTGCATAGTTTTTGTATTTTTCTGAGAATGAACTTAATGTGGCAATATTTGTAGTCTCCAAAATAGTTGGATGTGTACAATCAAATCGTAAATACTCTAAAACACTCATTATTGGAGAATCAATCAAAACAACTACTCATCTTGCTAACACTGACGAAGTATTGAATTACATGATAGGATTCCTAGCATTTTAAAGTAAAAAATATATATTGAAAATACTTAAAGCAAATCAGATTTATTCCATATTTTTTAAAAAGACAACACTCGTTCCGCTTCGAGCCGGACAATCGCTGGCCAAGGGCCTACGGCAGTTGAAGGGTTAACAACTACTCATCTTGCTAACACTGACGAAGTATTGAATTACATGATAGGATTCCTAGCATTTTAAAGTAAAAAATATATATTGAAAATACTTAAATCAAATCAGATTTATTCCATATTTTTTAAAAAGACAACACTCGTTCCGCTTCGAGCCAGACAATCGCTGGCCAAGGGCCTACGGCAGTTGAAGGGTTGGGCAGTAACGAGGTCGAGGAAGAATAAAATAAATTGTCATAATTACCCTACTCCTACTTACCTAGTAGGTTCATTAGGGAAGTGAGGTAGTCATATGTCTTACGATTTAACAAAACTGAAAAATTTAACAAACATAACTCGTTGTAGAAAGAGCACTTGCACTGTGGTAAAATTGGACCATTGAGAGAGGAAATCAAGCCACTGAAAATACCTGCTGTAGACAATGAAACGCAAAAAGAAAAAAGCTATGCGAAGTCGTTGAACTTTTTATAATTATTAAGTTTTGGTACCAAATAATTATATTATAACTGTTTTTAAATTTAGGATAATAATTCAGAGTCAAAAATAAATAAGCAATAAAAACAAAAATTACATACAGAAAAGAAAAAGAAGAGTTAAAGAAACTGGAAAAGGTTGAGTATGCTGTGTGTGTAGATGAAAATTGGTGAATCTATACATATACTAATTTTATATGTTATTAGCTGATGCCCGCGACTTCTTTCGCGTGGAAGACTTCTTGCGCGTAAAATTAAGAATATTGGCATACTAACTTATGCCTATAAAGAAATACTACATACTCACTGAGTACTCCTATAGTACTCAGGAAGTACAATCGAGGGAACCCGCTGCGCATCCGTGGTACCCGGAGAAACCCACTGCGCATTCATCGCACTCAAGGAAAACTTCTGCTCATCCATAGTACTCAGGGAAATCTACTGCGCATCCGTTGTACTCGATAAAACCCACTGCGCATCCATAGTACACTGGGAAACCCACTGCGCATCCATTGTACTCGAGGAAACACACTGTGCATCCACTGTACTCGAGAAACCCACTGTGAATCTATTGTACTCGAGGAAACCTACTGCGCATCCATAGTACTCGGGGAAACCCACTGCGTGTCGCAATTTGATAACAATTCATTATTCTATTTTTGTGTTAAAGCGAGATACGAAAAAATAATTATTTTAATCGACAATAAAGCACGTGGACGGGCATGTGTCTAATTTCATGCTTAAAAACATCCCTCTCCCTGCTAACTCGTTCGGGGGGGGGGGGAGGGGGGGGGCTTTCTTTTTGAATACCGTCGAATATATGTTTCCTTATTTCCGCGATTTCAGAGATACAGGTACCCTTTAGAACATCTACCACCCTCATTTTCACACCTTCAGAAAGTGACGTTTTACTCGTGTCTAATAGATTTTCCAAATTTCATGCTTCGTCTAATCGCTTCAGGGAACAAAAGGGAAGGGAACAAAATTACCACGTCCTGTAACACTTTGTCACCTCGACCAATTAGGGATGAGCATGAGCATAGTCGCAGCACAAATACAATTGGCCATTTTACCTCTTCTCAACGTTAACCGATAATGTTTAAGATTAAAATTAAAAAGGGGACTTCACATTTTACAATTTTCGATGTGAAGTCATGGGGCTATCTGAATGAGACACCATGTATAGAACTAGCAAAATGTCTGTGTTCCACTACAAGTCAAGAAAGTGATTCTTTACAGGACAAGTAGTCTAATTCCAGGACAAGGCGCTAGTGATATGAAATGACTCTTAATATGCTAGAGTTTCCAGAACATGTGTAAGTTTATAAAATACACAAATGATGTACACATTTTAAAAAGTATATGACAGGAAGTTTTATTCAAGGGTCAAACTTTTAGAATTCAACTAAATTATCATGATAATAGTGAAAATATGTTACTCAGATAAATACTTGAAGTCGCTAAGGTCCTAGTGTAATTATTATTATCTGTTATTTCTATTGCATTAAGCTATTGCCCACGGGATATTAAAATATATAAAAAGGAATGTGGAGCTATTTTTAATAGTTTTAATAGCAACGAATTAAGTATGATGTGCGATGTTTAATGTTTTGGATACCCTGTTTTACTGTGGCAGCAAACAGCACATATCTGTTCACAGTATATTTTAAAATGTCACGATCTCTCTCCCAATTTATTTGTATTTTTGTGAATTAAATAACATGGTGCGTACGGCACCGGGCTGTTTGGCTAACACAATATGACGAAAGAAGTATGAAAATGTAGCAAAAACCACGTAGTGTTTATAACAAAAACAGCAGTAGTTTATTTTGTTTCAAGTACTCACAAAATAAATTTATCACACCTAACAATAACGATATTAAAATAAGCAAACATTATTTTTCGAAATTTTCATCAGTCACTCAATCTCTACGTGGTAAATAATATTAAATGTGACAAGGTTGGAATGCCAATTTAAATTATTCGGAAACGTGAATCATTCAGTCTACTATTCGGTTTGTTTGTTTGTTATTGATTATTTTTATGGTTTATTTATTTATTTATTTATTTATTGCTACACTGTCCAACAGAAAACCCAACTACAGAGCATGTACACATACAGAAACATGCATAACATACATAAGTAAAAATAAAAACAATAAAAAACTAACACAAATAATCTAATTTGATTTGATATTATTTGATTCCCCTGCGTACGGTACGCATTGCTGTCACTCCCGGAAGACTACATACGTTAAGTTGGACTGAAATCATGCTTGTTGTCAGCAGCGAGAGCCACATGACGCATAGTACAGGGATATAGGATGAGAAGTGAGAAGTGTAGGTGTTTATGAAATGCATAGAGGCATCGCGTCGTTATATGGAGCGCTTACGTTTCTTTTGTTATGTATTTATTTCTAAAGCTGTTCTTCTTCTACGTCTTCTGTTCTTCTTTTCTGATTCCGACAGTACACTTCATTATTTACACTTCTACCGTTTGTTACTGCCTTACCTCCTATTAACATTGACGTTTTCTGTCATTCCTTTGGTCTCATTGCTTTTGCGAATCATTGGACGATGTCCCTTTCAATTTTTCTCAGACTTCTTCTCTTGGCTATTGTTGTAGCGTTTTTAATCCCGTTCGGATAATTCTCAATATGGTGACTGTGTATATTCTCTTTATTAGGCTTTATGGTAGTTTATTTTCTCAATGCAATGTAGAATTTCTCTTATAGCTGTTTTAATTGCCCCTTTTACAGCTTCCTTCCCTTTCGGTTGATTCGTCTGATGTGTTCCTAGGTGCTCTTGTTTGTTTGTTGTTCTTATGAGTTAATCGCCTATTTTACATTGCTCCTCGCTGACCGGGCTCTCTTTTGTTGATGGATCTCGCACCAATATATGTCCAGATGAAGTTTCGTGGTTGCCAGAAAGTTGAGAATATCAGGCTCTTCTTCCGTGTCATTAGGACATCATCGACATATGCCAGTACGATTGAAGTCCTACGTGGTTCTGTATCTTCGTTAGAGTTTGTCGTTTGCTTTATTTTGATTTGTATCTGTTGTTCTACGACTGCGATAATAGTTGGAAGGTGCATCTTTGATGACTCTGATATTCTTCGTGGCTGATAGTATCAAATGCCTTTTGTAGATCTATTATTAATATAATGTAGTTCCATCCCTTCTTTTAATTTTTCTTCCAGAATTTTTCTCGCTTTTGTGACCTGCCTTGAGATATGTTTTTCAGTTGCAGTAAAATAGAGAGAGATATACCTTATTGTCGAAAGAAATAGTTCACAATGGTACAGTTTATTAATACAGGTCTTGTCTTTAACTGGCAAGCGACAAATGGTGTGGTGCTGTCTGGCGTATCACATAGCAAACACAGGTCAACTAGAATAATACATGGATCACATAGCGTCTGCTAAGACATTGTAAATAAGAAGAAGAAATATTTAGTGAGCAACAAGCAGAGGTTCGCAAGAGCTTCTCATTTCCATACAATTTATTGATCGGTTTTGTAAAACAAATACGTCGTTAAATGATTCTATTAGAAAAAAGTTCAAGGAGAAGTCTCTCCAAGTTACAACCGAATGTTAGTTTTAACGATATTAAATATAAGAAGTTTTGGTTCATTGGTTTATTGGTGTGACGAACAGCGGCGCCTTTCCGCACAGTTGGTCTGAGTTCATTTCCCATTTCAAATCGATGAGAAATGGGCAGATCTATCAGCGTCATCATCTTTCGAAAGATTCGTAAAACAGTGCTGATATACTTGGGTAATAGTCCGAATTTATCTTCAGATTTTTATTTTGCATCATCGGCAAAAAACAACACTTTCCAATTTATTGATAGCTGCCAACTCACTAATACACTGCAAAAAAGGAAGTGGACTAAGTACCCGTCCTTGTGGAACTCCGCAACTTAGCTTTACTAGAGTATTTCGTCTTAGATTTTTTTTCGTGATTGCGGTTTTTAAAGTTGAACTGATATTAAGAATATGAGGTACATTTGAACCGATAACATTGACCTCTTTAAAAAAAAAGCAATAATAGCATCACTATGAAACAAAACTGCTGTGAAAATCCCAACAAAATGTATTCAACGAATACTTAGTGTTTCGTCTTTTGTTCAAATTAGTATAGAGTTCTCAGATTATCACAACAAACACAAACACACGCACATTTTTAAAATATTATTACTTCCCTCGCTTACCGAAAGTATTGTAAGAAAAAAAACACCCTCCGAGATTTCTCCGGATTTTCAAGTTTCAGAATGCGTAGACTACGAAAATTGAAGCCATTTAATTCCGTCAGTCTGTTTGGCGGTCCAGTGTCTGTCTATTGGCGCCGTATCTATAAAAGTACTTGACGGAGAAAAATAGTATTTGGTAGGTAGTTGACGTTACTGCCAACGAAGCACTGTAATATACGTCCGTTGAAGAATATATAGGGTGGACTCCATAAAAAATATAAGTAGGGAAATAAATGTGGCGGAAGTCAGTAATATTTGGCATGTAGTTAACACAACTGTCAAGGAAGAAAAATATGAAAAATACACAGGGTGGTCGCCAGGAAAAAATAATTAAAAAATGTGACGGATGGCAATAAAATTTGGCATGTAATTAAGACAACTGTTAAGAAAGAAAAATAGGAAAAAAATATACTGGGTGGTCACCCAAAAAAAAATCATGAAAAATATGTGACGGGGGGCATTATTATTTTGCAAGCAATTAACACAACTGTCAAGGAGGAAAATATGAAAAATATACAGGTCACCATAAAAAAATATTGAAAGAATGTGACGAACGACATTAATATTTCGCATACAATTAACAATGCCAAGGAAGAAAAATGGAAAAATATACAGGGTGGTCACCCTCAAATAAAATTATGAAAAATGTCATGGAGGACGATAATATGTAGCAAGCAGTTAACACAACTGCCAAGAAAGAAAAATATGAAAGATATACAGGACGGTCATCCTAAGAAAATAATGAAAAATGTGTCCGGGTACGATAATATTTCGCATATTAACGCAACTGTTAAAGAAGAAAAATATGAAATATATACAGGGTGGTCACTTTAAGAAATATATAGAGGATGGTCACCATAAAAAAATAATGAAAAAATGTGATAAAGGACGATAATATTTTGCATACAATGGTTAACACAACCGTTAAGGTATTCGGTATTATTCGCATGCAGTTACCGTAATTAATAAGGAAGAAAAATATGAAAAATGGGTGGTCATCCTAAAATAAATAATAAAAAAAATGTGAAGGATGACGATAATATTTGGTATGTAATAAACACAACTGTCAATGAAGAATAGTACATTTACAGATTTAATGATTCGCATAACACAACTGTCGAAGAAAAATATAAAAACAGTTGTACAGAGTGGTCACTGTAAACAGTTAACGAAAAAATGTGACGGATGATAATATTTTGCAAGTAGATAACACAACTTTTAGTGAAAAGTATACAGTGTGGTCACTTTGGACAGAGGAAAATAATATTTGGAATGTAGTTGTCACTATTGCCAGGAAGAAAACCTGTTATACTTTTAGTTAAAAGAAATATACAGGGTAGTCATTCTACGGAAAAGATTATGAATAAATGAAAGATGCTAAATAGAGATGGAAGTTTTGCGTAAATACTTTTTTCGCCGATTGACAGCAAATACTAATTTTGCTATTCTAGTATTTTAGTCCGTTGTTAAGCAACTATCAGAAAGCAGTCCGAGAAAGTTACTTTCCCGGACTATTTTTTATATATTTTTTGATATACAATATACAGTGTGTCCCAGGATAGATGTAACAAGAGGTGTAATGGACCAAAAATTTTTGGAATTTTGGAATGGTATTTGCGGATTGAGTCCTGCTTGTTGTAAATCTAAAGTATACCAAAAATAACTTAATTTGGTGTTCTACAGGGTGTTTTATAAGCAAAGTTGTAAAAATCACCACTAATAAAGTACCTTTATTTTTCAAAATATGAAAAAATTCCACTAAGAAAAGTTATTTAGAATGCAATTTTATATCTCTGTACCAAATTTCAGGAATATAAAATTATTTTCTTGAAATTAGTATTTTATTTTGAACCATTTAATTAAAACTGCAGAGAAATTACACAGCACCACAAAAAAAAAAAAAAGTTCAGACCAGCGAACCAGACCCATGTATCCCTATGTATCTTCGGTCGCTGAATCCGAATCCGAGGTCAAAAAAATTCGTACACCCCCAAAATCTTGAGCTAGAGCCAAAAAACACCCCTGGACTGGGGTAAAAAGAATATTACGCTACGAGAATAGTTGTTACATCCTAATCTATCGAATTATACAAATTAAGGTTAAACAATAGATATGAAACACACCCCCAGTGAGGGGTGAAAACTAGCCCCCATTTATAAAAAAATCGATCCAAAACAGCAGTGACTGTTGAAAAAGCTCGAAAGGTCTAAGTTTTGTTAAAGTGCATCAGATCCGACGTAACCTTCATAAACTGCCCGTATAGGGTTGAGAACAACCACCCTTAAGTTTAAAGGACACAAAACAAGAGAAAATGTAAAATCCGACAAGATTTCTATTTTGCGTAGTACTCTAAAATAGAACTAGAAACTTACGTAGCATCAACGACCACTCAGTGTCAACCCTCAGATGGTGTGAAAACTACCCCCTATGTAAGATTTATCTATAAAAAGTTACAGTGACTTCTATAAAAATTCGAAACACCTACGTTGTGTGGAAGTGAGAAGAAACTGGACTATGTTCGGCGCTGTGCTTGAAAACCATCCCCATGGGGTTGCGAGATGCTACCCCTATATCCGTAGGAGACTGGAAGTGTGCATCACGATTTTTGCTAATCATAGCATAAAAATGTAAATCCGGTTAGTTTCTCTCTGTTTTTCCAGCAACAGATATAGTGCAGTCATTGAAGCTTTTTACCTTCTAAATTTTTTACTATGAACCGATTTACATGAAATTTTGGAATTAGAGTTATCTCACCCTTAACTTCAAAAGTGATATTGACCCGACCTCCGTTCTCACCCTGGGGGTGGTTGCCACCCCTTCTCGGTGGTGGAAATTTTTTTATTCAAAATAACCTCGGATATCGATAGAAGACCTAATTCTAAGCAAAAAATGTTCTGTAAAGTGTTTTCAAAAACTCAATAATTTTCAAGTTATTGGCGATTGAAAATTCCGAATTTTCCCACGTTTTTCAACGGTTTTTTGCAAATATCTCAAAAAATATGCATTTTAACGATAATTTTATAATGAACAAAATTATAGCAAGTGAAAAAATAAACAAATTGGTTTTTTATAAAGTGTTCTAAGTGCAATATTAAGCGAGATATTGAAGATCAAAGCCGTTTTTTTTTTGTCTGAAATTTAATCGATGTATTCAATGCCATCTAGCGGACAACGGATACATTTTATCCATATGACAAAAAGAAACTTTTTTATAGTGCTTAAAATAATCTTTAAAATGAGCAGTGTTAAAAGTCTTTTGCGCGTAAAGTGAGTGAGTTGTAATGAAAAAAAGAGGGACATCTAATGTTTTTTTTTAAAAATCGATGTGTTTCATAAGTGCCATTTCCACCAAAATTAAAATTAATCGTATTCCGTCTAGAATTAACTTTAATATGAAGAGTTTATTGGATTCCAGCGGTTTGGTGCTTTGGAATACATATTTTTCAAAAAAATCACGATTTTGAGAAAAAAAATTTTTTTACATTTTTGAAAAAAACACCTTTTTTTCATAATATTTCAAAAATAATGAAAGATACGTAAAAAACTGTGATAATAAAAAATGTAGTTCTTCTTTTGACAAAAATTTTCTTTTTTTTTCTTTTTTTGTCACACCAAAATTGACGGAGATATGATTGTTTAAAGAGCGCGCGGTAGCGCAATCGCAGTCTCTCTCGAGCCCTTTGACCCTTCACCGTTTCAAAATAAAAGGTTTTTCACTACATATCATAATGAAAAAAGTTGTAGCTCTTTCAATTACCTTTAAAATGGTTTCTTTTGAGTTATGATAGCTTCAAAATTGTAGGAGTTACGGTCCAAAAACTAATCGTATTTTTTTCTATTTAGTAAACTAAAAATTTCGGAGCATGAATATTTGGAGCAAAGTGAAAGTACACAATAATATGGACCCAAAACTATTGTCTTATGTATATATATACATATATGGCATATATATATCGGAAACATAGGCATGAATACATACCAACGTTCATATATATATATATAATACATTTGAATGAGCGTAAGTATGTGTATTGCTCGATGGGTCGACCACGAAAAAGCCAGGTGATCTGCTGTGCGTGCTCCGTTTCTTCGTTACGAATTTCTTAAATATGTATGCTATATAATGTGACCAGTATATTTCCGCCTGCAAAGGAATGAGCACGTGTTTATAATATAATATTTTAACTAGACGCCCAATTTCAACATTTTGTATAATAAAAAAATGTAAGTACATAAAAAAACTGTTTTATTTAAATTAGATCTTATTAAAATTGTGCCATAAAATTATATTATCGAAAAATCTAATAAAAATATAATCTACCAGTTATTAGTAAACATCTATGGCGTACTTTTCAAAAAGCATAATAGCAGTAGTTGATCCAGTCTGCATCTTATATCAGGTAATTTTATAAAATTGAAACAAAATTTATATTTTAAATAAATTAATAAAAGGTGGCGGAGCCACTTGCGGATGCCGAAGAGTCGGGCTGTTTTGCAATGTAACTTGTGGAACATGCAGTGGAGATAACTGCCAGAATAGCTCTCCAATTGATCCAGAAGAAGACCTTGACGACAGCAGCTCTGATATTGAGTCATGAATAATTATTTTTATGGACGATAATTTTTTATGTATTGTAATGCTCTTGTTTGTAATGTCTTTTTTTTATGTATTGTAATGCAAAAATTTTTATAATTAATTACTAATTTGATCTAGTATATTTACAGATAACTTATAAGTTTATATTTTATTCAATAAAAAGTGTGATTTTTTACTTTACCTCCCTGGGGTGTGTTTCATATCTGTTGTATGTACGCTGCTGTTTAACCTTAATTTGTATAATTCGATAGAATAGGATGTAACAACTATTCTCGTAGCTTAATATTCTTTTTACCCCAGTCCAGGGGTGTTTTTTGGCTCTAGCTCAAGATTTTGGGGGTGTACGAATTTTTTTGACCTCGGATTCGGATTCAGCGACCGAAAATACATAGGGATACATGGGTCTGGTTCGCTGGTCTGAACTTTTGTTTTTTTTTGTGGGGCTGTGTTAGTTTTTGTAAATTAATATTTAAAGTTATGTAGAAACTAAAAGTAGGCTATGAGAAAAGCAGTGGATACACATTTATCATTTATTATTGATATATCTGTCAAACGTAGTCAATATTATCCTTAATTTCTGTTTCAAATTAACGAACCAAGCATAAAAAATTAAGTGAAAATGGTACTCACAGTGCGTGAAAAAATTTATATTGTGCAATGCTACGGAATTGGCGGTAAAAACTCGCTAAGAGGAGTGGTAAGCCAATTTAATTTGAAATTTCCAAACACTGTTTTGTCACGTACTCAGGCTATGAGAATAATTAAAAAGTTTCTGGCTACTGGTAGTGTTCTTAACATGAAAAGAAAAATTAAAGCATATGATGAAGACAATGTTGGGGCTATACAGCTCATGCCTCTGTTATAGAAAATCCTAGGATACCACTAAGAGAGAGATCAGCTCTTATTAATATTAGCAATTCTGAACTCCAAAGAATTTACAAGGCAAAGAAAATTAGGGCATATAAAGCAAATTATAAACATACGCTTGAAGAGGGAGATGACGGCCATAGGTTGGATTTTTGTTTGACCATTGGAGAAAAAATCATGGAAGAGAGATTTTTTCATCATTTCATAATTTTCTCAGATGAATCCACATCACAACCAATGGTGTTGTTTCATCTCAGAATAGTCGGTTTTGGGCTTCTGAAAATCCAAATTTTAGAATTCATTGTAGAAGACAATATTCTAAAAAAGTGAATGTGTGGTGTGCCGTTTCTTATCACGTTGGAGTTATTGGACCTTTTTTCATTGAGGGAAGGTTAAACCAGCACATTTATTTACAGCTTCTTGAAAGATTTTCTGAGGAACATCTAAATATTTTAAGAGATATGCCTTTAGTTCATTTTCAACATGATGGTTGCCCTGGCCACTCCACAGAAATGGTTAATCGGTGGTTGAATTTAAATTTTGAAAAAAATTGGATTGCCAGGAATGGACCAATCAAGTGGCCGGCGAGATCCCCAGACCTATCAATTGGATTTCTTTTTATGGGGTCGCCTCAAACAGTTGATTTACGCTGAACTACTTCCTAACGATGTAGCAGTATTGAAGCAGAGAATTACAAATGCCGTAAACTCCATACAGTTAGATCATATTCGAAACAGTTTTAAGGACTTCAGGCGAAGGATCGAAATGTGTGTGTGGATGTGGGTGGTAGCTACGTCGAATAATAAAAAAATTGTAAACATTGTTTTGTATTGGTCAATAATTAATTTGTTTGTGAATCTGTTATGTTTTTGACATTTATTACTTGTTACAATTTTTAAACCTCATTAATCTTCTGTTAGTAATTGTTTCTTGTTTTGCAATTAGTTCGATTACCATTATACCTTCTTACATCTCGTATATTAAATTTTTTATTTACCAATAGCCTACTTTTTGAGATGATTAACATTTGCTCCTACACAACTTTAAATAATTCAACTCTTAATTCGCAAAAAATGGGAAGTTCCAAAAAAATAATTTTATATTCCTGAAATTTGGTACAGAGGTATAAAATTGCATTCTAAATAACTTTTCTTAGTGGAATTTTTTCATATTTTGAAAAATAAAGGAACTTTATTAGTGGTGATTTTTACAACTTTGCTTATAAAACACCCTGTAGAACACCAAATCAAGTCATTTTTGGTATTCTTTAGTTTAACAACAAGCAGGACTCAATCCCCAAATACCATTCCAAAATTCCGAAATTTTTGGTCCATTACACTTCTTATTACATCTATCCTGGGACACACTGTATATATTTTTATTTTTATGAATTTATAATAATATTGATTGCGACTTCAGAAAAAATAGTATGTGTACCTCGTAGTAAAAGCACATTCCCGGACTTCGATGCAACAATTTACATCATCGTCCGAGAATGTATTGCTTTTACTACTAGATATACAATGTACTATTACAGTTTTTTTATGTGTATTTCCGTTGAAATTTTATTTCAGATTCCTACAACCACCGTTTATTAATTGACTAAAATTGTTTAACTAAGCAGATTGCATGTGATAGTTCATTAGCTATACAATCTACTAAATTCCATTATTTTTGTTCAAATTTTAGCTGTAATTCTTTCCCTGAAATAGAAAAAAGAGATGGAAAAAAGGTCTGCAAAAAATTAGGAAGAAAAGTCACGGGAAAAGCCGCAGAAAAAAGTGATGTGATAGTGTTATCTTAACATCTGGATATATTGACATGTTTAATTCATTGCGTTTAAGAAGGCGCTAGGAGTTAGATGTGTGGGGCAATACTATTATTTTTACTACTTTTCTCTTATAGAATATTCTCCTAAAAGACGTGACAATGTATATTGCTGGTTAGTTGAACCTAATATTAAATGAAAATGTTTGTTGAATCTAATGAAGTTTATTGTATTTTGTGCCCAACTTGTTCTGTAGCAGCTCACAGTTTGACCGCAAAGCGCAAAGATGACAATCCTCAGGTAATGTGATACTTTTCTAAGTGTAGCTATTTTGCCTTCGGACTTTTCTCCCTTTTTAACTATTGCATTTTTTTTCACTGTCATAGTGTTTCATTTATATAAGATTGTTTTATAAGTAGTAAAAAATCCAACCGTGCAATAGCTCAACATTAATTCTTAATTTCAATATTCTATCATAATGTGAACTATATTTAGCTTGTGGTAGTTCTGTAAACAACAACACAGGAGTCAATCTTAATAATTGTCATCTATCATCACATGTTAATTAAGACACGACATATTTTAATTATATGCCGAAACTGTTTGAATAAAATTAATTTCGTAATTAAGAAACAATTAACATAAATAAAGAGGGCAGTCATTTTAAGGCGTGATGGTTCGTTGACAAGGCATTTTCTTAAAAAATATATTTACTGCTCTAAAATGAGTAAATAGTCAGTAAACTCATCATGCAGGGGCTATAAAGCTCCTGTTATGGGAGCGGCATAAATTAGTGTAGAGTGAACGCGGAATGACGAGGGTGTCAGGAAATGGGAGTTGACATTCCTTAATCTCTGTCATTCTTTCTTGATTGCTTCTAAAATAACTCTCAGATTATCAATATTTTAATTTTAGAGGGTTTAAAGGGCACATCAAAAAGACAAATACTGAATGTTTGTAGACGTAGAATACACCTTTAAGGAAAGATATAAGTAAATAAAAAACTAAAGGTCTGTCTATAAAGAAATGTGTTATGAATTTGACCGCATCAACTTTCATAATTTCGTAAACTTAATTGGGCGTGCTTTTTGAAAAATATTTATTACAAAAATTACATATAGTCCAATCAATGAATGGTTTCTAGAGGGAAATGCTGAGATCACAATTTTTGACTAAAGGACTATTTATGAGGTAAACATACCAAAAGTCCTCGAATGTAGGAGGTGGAGGGGATGCAGGGGGGCACGAAGAAGGTCCCAGTTTTTGGTTTTTCGCTCCTATCTCGAAAACGGTTAGCCCTAATAAAAAAATGGCTATATGCAAAATTAAAGCTGACTAAATTTTCTACAATAATGTTTTTATTATTTTTTTCGTATCTGCTATGGTTCAGTAATGAATTATATGTCTTTTGACTGTATTCTAACTTTATTATAAATTTATTATAAATTGAAAATAAATTTTAATAATCATCGTAGAAAAAAATTTCTTGTACAAGTATCCGTTTCACAACAGACTGAACTGAAATATCGAATAAAAAATGTCTTTGCGTCTGTAAGTGCGTGTGTGCGTGTATATCTATGTGTGCGTGTATACCGCTTCTTGTAAACACGATAACTTCTGTTAGACTTAAAATATTTGATTACAATTTGGAACATATGTAAAACAGCATATTACAATAATCCCTATTAAAATTGGGCCATATCCGTAATACATGGTGATAACCAGAGGCCTACAATTCTCACTTCATAATAATGTTATTAGAAATACCATGTTCCATATTCTAGGATAACACTGATATATCATCTAATTTAAACAAAGTTGGTTTGCCTAACATACACCCGGTCTATTGCGGTTTAGAAATCGTATACATCTTCTTATTTTTGTATGCTTAGTAATATTTTGCTCTGAAATTAAAATAAAACGTATTTTACGTATGAGAGTTTGAAGGCTTCTGGTTATCATCATGTATTACAGATATGGCCCAATTTCAATAGGGATTATGGTAATATGCTGTTTTACATATGTTCCAAATTGAAATCAAATATTTTAAGTCTAACAGAAGTTATCGTTTTTACAAGAAACGGTATACACACACACACACCTACAGACGCAAAGACATTTTTTATTCGATATTTCAGTTCAGTCTGCTGTGAAACGGATATTTGTACAAGAAATTTTTTTCTACGATGATTATTAAAATTGATTTTCAATTTATAATAAATTTATAATAAAGTTAGAATACAGTCAAAAGATATACAATTCATTACTGAATCACAACAGATACGAAAAAAATTAATAGAAACATTATTGTAGAAAATTTAGTCAGCTTTAATTTTGCATATAGCCACTTTTTGATTATGGCTAACCGCTTTCGAGATATGAGCGAAAAACCAAAAACCGGGACCTTCTTCGTGCCCCCTGCATCCCCCCACTTCCTACGTTCGGGGACTTTTGCTATGTTTACCTCCTAAATAGTCCAAACACAGCCCTCAGGTCAAAAATTGTGATCCCGGCATTTCCCTCTAGACCCCCTTATTGAACGTTCATTGACTGGGCTAATACATATGCCTATAATTTTAACTAACAAAGAAATCTGTTTTTTTCTTCAAATATTCCAATTTCATTTTTCGAGCGGATTGAAGCATTTGAACGCTTTCACTTTATTGGAGGTGGTTTATGAAATATATGCATTGCCAAATAACCTGTTAACCTGATCAATAGCGTCTTTTGTCACTGAATATTTCAAAGTCAAATATATAAATAATAAATATAACAAAACTTTTGACGTTCTAAGCGACGCTTTCTGGGGTGTCGGTAACATATATCCATCGCAAGATAATTGATTTACACCAAAACACTCGAACATTATCACTTGATTCGTGTTTCGTTAACCATATGTGCATCATCAGGAGATGATCTTAATTATCTTCAGATAATATTAGTACAGTTAGCGAAATGTGCGCCTTATAATAGTGTTCGACTGTAACGTTCAAGTGTTTCGGTGCTTGTGGTAATTATTTCATAGATAGTGTCACATGAAAAGTTCCAATTCCTTTTATGGTATACTACTAGGGTATATCTGTACATACGTTTGAATTTCGTTTAGCTAAGATTTGATTTTCCTTGAATAATTTCTATTTTATTATTGTTTCTGCAATTGAAACTAAATTTTAGGCCATTTTTATTATTAGAGAGCCATAAAACATGTGTTGATTTATTTAGGACCTGCTATCCAATATCCATGGTCCTCAAGCTTTTAGTTCTGGAAGTGAAACTGTATTTTTACCGAAATATTGGAGTCATTTTGAATTTTGCAATTATTTGGAGGGTTCTGAAGATACTTCCTGCCTCCACAACAAATTTCATAATCTTAACTCGTTCAGAAATACCCAAACAATTCACCGAAGGGCGGAATATAGGAACACAGCACTACTTTTTATGTAAATATTCACATACCTAGCGTAGCGTATTATTGAGTGCATATAACGAAACCCATAATAAGTTAATGAAACCTCCAATATTCAAAATTATGATGTCGCTAACTTTTTGTCGATGAAAAAAAAATACATACCTCTCAGAACAATATAGTGGATTCTGATACCTGAAATATACTAAAAGTGTTGTTAAATTAATTAACTCTCACTAAATAATTTACACAATAAAATGCATGTGTACTCGGTGCTGCTAGATGAAGGGACGCTAACTACTGTTAAGTATATAAAAAAATGTTTTGGGAAAAAAAGTCTTCCTTCCTTCCATTTATTTGTAACGAATATGTGCTGATGCATGATAACACACACAATATTTCAGATTTGGACTGGCCTTCATGTTGTCCCGATTTAAATCCTATTGAGCATGTCTTGGGGCATCTCAGTTATGACTTCATTTAGTTGAACACGTGAACAGCTACAGATGCATTACCCTACTAACTAGACAATTTGGACCAAGGTTGATTCAGAAGATGTATAAAAGTTTTTATACAGAAATTCATTTCAGAGGATTCAAATGTCGAATAAAAAATATATGTGTTAGTCTAGGAAATAGCGTGCAAATTCGACTACGAATGGTTACCGTCTGCCAGTAGGCAATCGAAGAGACCCTATAAGTACAAAAAATTTTTCTCTCTGGAACTTTTTGGTATGGTGGGGGGATAGGGAGGGGGGGGGGCATTTATTTTTTAATCGAATGATTATCGATATCTGTCCGCATAGGTAGTTAGTATATGTACTTCACATACCCCAATTACGCTGGCAGACGAAACTTCCGATCGGTGCGCGCGTTAACTTCAAATAGAAAAAAAAATTTTAGTTTCTATTTCCGGTTAACGAGCGCGCCGACAGGGAGTTTCGTCTGCCAACGTAATTGGGGTATGTGAAGTACATATACTAACTACCTATGCGGTCAGTTATCGGTAATCATTCGATGAAAAAATAAATGCCCCCCCCCCTCCCTATCCCCCCCCACCACACCAAAAAGTTCCAGAGAGAAAAAAAATTTCTACCTATATGGTCTCTTCGATTACCACTGGCAGACGGTAACCATTCGTCGTCGAATTTGCACGCTATTTCCTAGACTGGATGTATGTGTAGTATGGACTTTTTTTGTAACTTCTGTTATATTTAAAATTTTTGTTCAAATTTGATACAGTTGCGGACAATAAAGGTACAGTTTTTCTTATGTAGTGTAAAAGTGACGCTTTAAGTTTTTGTAGATCTTAACGTATCAATATTATGTAGGCTCTAGACATAATAAATCAATAAAAAAATATTTCTAATGATGAACAGTCTTAATTTCTATTTAAAAAGGAGTAATAAAAGTCATAAATAACAATATTTCATTTTATTTTTTATTATTTTTATTTTTATTTCTTCTGTGCATTGCACCATTTAATTGGAAACAATATTCTTCGTTTATCACTTCCTAGGCGTTATTTAAAACTTGTCTAACAAGTTGTCAACATTTTTTTATCTTACATTTTCCCTTTGAATTTTTCTACTCAGCAACCCCTATACGTTTTCTACGAGGTTTAAATCTGGGCGATAACTAGGCCAGTCGAGGGCATTAGCATTATGTTCCCGGAACTATTCTTTTACGAAATCAGACGTGCAATAGGCAGTCATCTTGCTGAAAAATATAATTGTTGTTTGAGAAGAAAAACTACAGGTCCCTGTGCGGGTATCCACGTCCACTTTTTTCAGAAAAATGACTACTTTTAGTAGTAGAATTGACATAATTATCAGCAAGCTGTGTCTTTAGTGGACGATAAACATGAATATTGCCACTATTTGAGGACTGAAAAACCTTTTCGAAAGTGAAGAAGATACGGTTAAAAAATTGTTCTTCATAAAGAGAGATTTCCTAAGTGAGCTCCATTCTGGACTCTGCTGTCATTTTTATTAATGTTTTCCTTGCTACTGCATAAATAAACACACATCACATGTAGCAGACAATACTACATTAAGACTGTCCGGAAGGTGAACAAACTTAAACATGCATTCATACCCACCGGCATAATCAGTGCCGGAGCTGGGACTCGAACCCAGGTTACGATAGACAGTGTGATCAGCATATTCGCCATATAATATAATATATAATGAAACCAAATTTCCTAATAAAAATTTTTTCTGCAGTCAGACGAATAATAACTGGGGCACGTTTAACTCGTTTAAAATCGCCGTGGACTTGGAAATGAAGGACTTGATCCTCAATGCAGAAATATGGCCAAAAGGTATTGAAGTGTCCGAATATTTATTTCGGAAGAAGACATTTCAGTTTCCGAGAAAACGCTTTCCTAACCGAAGAACGGACCACCATCACTAGTGGAATTGCTGAGAATCTTTCTAAGACCAAATGTGTTAATATATGTTACTATAATATACAATGCCTTAGAAATAAGATAAATGAAATAGAAATAATCGCCAGTGAAAATAATTTCGACGTAATATGCTTAACTGAAAGTTGGCTACAAAATGTGGAAATTGATCTATTTAACATGAGAAATTATAATATTGCCAGTTTTTACTGTAGAAGCCTATCCATTCACGGTGGTATAGTCATCTTTTTAAAAAGAAATATAGCTTTTAAAATTGTTAATTGCTTTGACGTCCTATGTGAGGAAAAACATTTTGAATGTGCCGCTGTTCAGCTAACCAACATGAATACCTTAATTGTAACAATATACAGATCTCCAGATGGAGACATAAATTTATTCTTTCATAAACTTTATTGTATGTTAGAAATAACCCAAAATATGAATTTAAGCATAATTGTAAATGGAGACTTTAATATTAATATAAGTAATATAGAACATAAAGATACAAAAAAATTCTCCGACATAATAAACTCTTTTAACTTTAGATTTGGTATAAATACTCCAACTAGGGTTGCTAAAATTCGCGATAAAACATGCAAAAGTTGCATTGATAATGTTTTAACAAATATTGATCATTCAAATATAACAATTAAGGTAATTGACTTACATCTCTCTGATCACTTCGGGATTCAAACCAAATTCGACATCATAAATAATAATACCACAAAAATAAGAAAGATACGCATAATTTCTGAGAAAAATTTAAAGTGTTTTAAATCGGATTTGTCAAATTATGACTGGTCTTTCTTACAAAATTTCTATAATGCCAATGAATTATTTACCTCCTTTTTTAGTATTCTATGCAATAAGTTTAATACACATTTTCCTGAAAAAAATATGAAACATAATGACAATGTTGATATTAAATGGTTTAATAATGATTTGAAACAGATGAGAAATTGTTTAGAAATTTTTTCGATAATTAAAGATAACACTGACTCTGAGGATGTCCATATATATTACAAAACATTAAAGCAAGACTATAGAAATAGTATTCAACAGGCCAAGAGAACAGCAAACAAAAAGTTCATAGATTCCTCGACGAATAAAAGTAAAGCAACATGGCAGCTCATAAACAATGAGTTGAAAAACGGAAACAATTCTAATTCTCTAATTCCGGCCGAAAATTTTAATAACTTTTTTGTAAATGTTGCAAATAAGATCATCAAAGATATACCACACTCTAATACAGATTTTAAGCACTTCCTAAATAAAAACCATATATCCCCATCTTTCTCCTTTTATATGTCTCCTACTGACATCCATGAAATCAATAACATAATTACAAATTTAAAAAATTCAAATAGCAGGGACATTTATGGATTTAATTCAAAAGTTATAAAATACATTAAAGATAACTTGGTGCCTATTTTAACTGAAATATTTAATAAATGTATAGAGCAACAGACGTTTCCTGACGTACTGAAAATAGCAAAAGTGGTCCCCATTCCCAAGAATGGAGACGTGGAAGATATGAATAATTTTAGGCCCATCTCTGTTCTACCTATCATATCGAAAATTTTTGAAATTTTAATAAAAAATAGAATTGTACAATTTTTCGAAGCTAACAACCTGTTTGTTCAAAATCAGTATGGTTACAGGGAAAACAAATCTACCTTAAAAGTTATTGTCAATATAATTGAAAAATTACTAGAAGCAATCGACCAAAATCTTGTGCCATGTGCAACGCTTTTAGATCTAAGCAAAGCTTTCGACTGCGTAACTCATGAATATCTCTTACAAAAGCTTGATTATTATGGCATTAGAGGAAGTGCTTTGAATCTGATTAGATCATATCTACACAATAGACGTCAAGCAGTAGCCTTGCCAACAGGTGACACATCAAATACACTACCGGTAAATATTGGGGTACCACAGGGGTCAATATTGGGACCAATTTTCTTCTTAGTTTTTATTAATGACTTACCAGTGAATGTACGATCAGAAGGCATAACACTTTATGCCGATGATGCTACTTTCGTTACTTCTGCATCAAATGTAGATGACGTAAAAATTAAAAGCTCCACAGCTGTAACAGATGCTATTAGCTGGTTTGTACCCAATAAATTAAAAAATAATTCCGATAAAACCCAAACAATAATATTTTCTCCAAAAATGGAAATTTCTTCTGTAAAATTATTGGGTGTTTACATAGACTCCCAGCTAAAATGGAATACTCATATCGATTATTTAGCCAAAAAATTAAATAAGGTACTTTACCAAACGAGGAAACTTATCGAATTAACTACCCTCGAAACAGCTATCACCTTTTATTATAGTAACTTCTACAGCTTAATTAGCTATGGCATTTTAATTTGGGGAGACTCTACAGAATTTGACAGAATCTTTAAGATACAAAAGAGAATGATTAGAATATTGGCCTCTGCAGGCAATAGGGAACATTGTAGACCCTTATTCAAACATTTTAATATTATAACACTACCTGGTGTATTTATACTGCATTGTATAATGTATATTAAAGAAAATAACTCCCTCCCTACAAACTCTACCTATCATAATTATAATACGAGAAATAAGGACGATGTAACCATACCCTATCACCGCTTATGTAGGACTCAACAACCTATTAACTACTTAGCTATAAAATTATATAACAAGCTACCACATTATTTGAAGGATTAGTCGATCAGGGCATTAAACTCATCTCTTAAGAAAATATTAATTGCACATCCTTTTTATAGTACTGCTGAATTTCTCAGTTATGACTTTCAGTTAAATTCTTCAATTTAATTATAAGATGTGATATTTCTGTGTTTTCTTTGTGGTAAATTTGTATATATGTGTATGTATGTATACATGTATATATGTATATATATGTATATATGTATATATATATATATGTATTGTGTAGGTTTATTTTTACAAACTTATGTACTTTTTTTTATTGTGTTGTTATTATACACTCATACACTCATTTATACCTTAGATACTAGCATTATAACCACTGACAACCTTAAACATGTATATGTAACTTGGGCAATAAATTATCTATCTATCATAATACGATTTAGCAGACTGAGCTTCCATGTCGGCATGGCACATTATCTCAGATTCTACTCTATGTTACCGCAACAGCATCAAGCACCGTTCAAAACGTATTAGTTTTAAAATTGCAACAACAAATTTTGTTCAGCAATTGACTTTCTTGGATGTCTTGGGCCAGAACTTCTGTCTATTACTCCGCCTTATTATTTCATTAATATGAGGCATAATTTATGCCAGTATTTTTTCGACAAACTTAAATGTCGGATACTTTATTTATTTTTATTTTCCCGTCTTATTTATATAAACGTCCTGGCGGAGTTTAGCTATGGTTATTCCATCACTCAACCAGAACACACACATGCAGGCAACAACACAACAACCATTTCCTACGACACTGACATCTGCCGCAGTAGAGACTTGAACTCAGGAGGGATAACAACGACTAGCAGAGGACCAGCCCAGTACTACCGTCTCGCTAACAGATTAAAAACGCCACGAAACCTCCATACTCCAGTCAGGATTCGAACACAAGGCTCGGTTTTCGCAAGCCTAACACCGTAAGCATTGCACACTGAGTGGCGAACTGATTAGGGAACTGATTGTCAGAATGCAACAATATTAATAACCCCAGTACAAACAAGTAAATTTTAGCATAGAACTGTGAAGAGTTGTCCCATTTTATTGCCTGTAATTGTACATTATGGAAAATACCATGATGAAATTAGATCATATCCACCATACATGGTGACGTATTGGCAACTGAGGAGATTTAATTGAAAAATATAAATAAGAAAGTTACTAGCTATATATTTAATTTCAGTGGCATCATAAAAATAAATTGTGCCGTATTTAAGCAAAATGTTTATTAAATAGATATTCACAGCCAGCCGCTCTCGACTGTAACTTGTACTCGTTTAAAACTTAAAAAGAATATATTGGTTGTTATGCTGTTGTTGCAGAAAAAGTGAAATGAACCTCCTAAGCGTTAGTATTTAATTAACATTTATCATCAGTAAATCGTATTGTCTGAATTGCTTGTAATTTCTTAATTCTTAAGGATGTCAAGTCAGGAAAACCCCCACGGTTTGATAATATCCACCTTGAATTCTTAATAAACTGCGACAAGTTTACAAAAAACCGCTGCCCAAGGAATCACTACTTCCACATCCAAATTTTTTATCCAAGTCACTCACAACGAAAAAAATTTGTATGTGGAAATAATTGTTTATGGAACTTTAATAATATAATATTTGAAATCCTCTACCCCAAAAACCCATAAATCGATACCCCATCGGTAGCGGGGTGGGGTGGTGATGGGGGGTGGTAGTGGGGGTGGATGAAGTAAAAAAATATTTTGAGGTTTCTTGTTCTTGTACACACACTAAATCACAATTTTTTTTCATCCCCTTTAATAATGGGGTGGGGGTGGTAATGGGGGTGGCTAATGCCAAAACTTTTTTTGGGACCTTAGCTTCTCTTGTATATACTAAATACCAATTTTATGGACTCTTACCTGCTTGATTTACCTATTTTCCCCAAATTTACCCCAATTTACCCCCCAACCCTTCGACGGAACAAGATGAAAATATAATCTAGTTCTAGAGCTCGTTAAAGTACATATGTGTACCAAATTTCAAGTCAATATCTCAAACAGTTCCAGAGTAAACGTGCGCACAAAAAAAAGTTACAGACAGACCGACAGACAGACAGAAATTTTTTTTTCGTTCAAACTTAAAATCTCGACGTTTCGTGACATTCTAAGCCTATTTAAACAATAAAAATTTTTAAAAAATTTTTTGTCGTTACTATACTTCTACTGGATGTGGAAGTAAATCTGGTTGGTCTAATTTTCCAGATACCATGCAAACTGGAAACATCCCACAAGAATTTAAATGCTCGAAGATAGCCGCTGTACTAAAACCAGACAATTCAGCTGATGCCTTCAAGAGTTACAAACCGATAGCTCTACTGTCCGTGACTTACAGGCTACTAGAATGGCTTATCTATATCAGAATCAATAAAAGAGCATTTGAAGTAATTCCAGTCTAGGCCTCTGGCTAAAGCGAAGCTTTGCAGACTAAGTAGAGAGTGTGGAGAGAAGGTATGATACTCAAGGTGTTCCGCGTAATCCCCTGCAAACAGATATGGCCAACATGCTAAATGACCGAGCCTCCCAAGTAGTCATGTCATCCGACAGCAACTCCCCAAGGAAACTAAAAAATGGGCTACTACAGAGGCCTTGTCCCACTTCTCTACAGTCTATACATCGCAGACATGCCTGTAACAAAATAAAAAAAGTTCGGCTACGCCGATGATTGAGCACTTATGACAAGGTGCATCTTAGTCAAACAATCAGAAGAAATTCCAACGGCAGACCTAGGAGTAGTAGGAAAGTATTTTCGCAAATGGAGACTTCAACTACATATCACCAAAACTGAAAGTAACATGTTTTCGCGTAAACACGAAATCTGCTAGAAGAAAACTTAACATACAATTTGAAAACACCACACTTACCCACAATAAAACACCAAAATACCTAGGAGTAGCTCTTGATAAAACACTATCTTTCAGAGAACACTAAACAAAAGAGAACACTAAACAAACAGCACGGAAAAATTAAAAACAAGAAATAACCAAAAGTTATGTGGCACAACCTAAGGAGCATCGATCTCCCAGCTTCTGAGCTTTAGCACTCGTCTTCTGAGCTGTTGAGTACTGCTAAACAGCTCACATGCACAAAAGATAGATGTTCCGTTAAACAACACCATGAGAATGCTTGCTGCCATCAAATCAACTCCCACGAGCTGGCTACCAGTGCTAAGCATTATTCCACCTCCCCAGCTACTACGAACAAATGCCTTTAGAAACGCATAAAAAAAAATCATGGACAACTGAAACCTACCAATCCATCAAGACATCGAAGATGCCAACCATAATTGACTCCGCTCTAGACGACCACCAACAAAAACGGCAAGGATGGCTGTGGTAAATGAATTCAACCTTACTAACGCATGGGCCCAAGAATGGATCACACAGCAAGACAATAACATGCCATTTTTTTTTCGAGGAGAGGAAACCCACACGGGCTGCCCATCCCAACTTAGAATGGGTCTGACTGTCAGCTTCTAACTGACTAAAACCTCTCCTCCTAGGGCTCGTCTGTAAAAAAATACTCCGAGGGCACTACAGCCTCCTGGGCTTATTGTGCTCTCCCTGTCTTGCTGTCTTTGTTTACACTATCCATTTTAATACTCCTGTATCACTGACGAGGTGATACATGTCTGAAAATGGGTGAGTTATGATGGTTTCCGGGTCCGTTTGCGTTTGCCCGTAGATATTATGACCCACTCTACCCATTTTCCTGTGCCGTTGGCAGCAGATCTGAGAAAATGGGCGGAGTGGTAGTTGCCAGGTCCATTGTCTTTCCCCGTTGACATTATATCCTGCAGTCGTATAATATGCTTTGACAGCAACGACTTCGCTACGCGGCGTTCCTCACTGGTCACCACCCCAGTCAAGTCCTCGACGCTCTACTTCGGTGCTCTGTTCGGCAACAGCCTCACCACGCGGTGTTCCTTGATGGTCCATAACACCGTCAAGTCCTCACTGCTCGCGGACGTTGCTTCACTTCGCATCCCTGCATCACTTTAGTGAGCACGGCTGTAACCTCCTCATTATGATGCAGTTTTATCTGGAATGGACCTATTTTCCCATTCTTTCAACCTTTTCAAGGTTGTTCGCCCAGACTATGCTCCTTGTCAGCAACGGCCTCGCTACGCGGTATTCCTTAACAGTCCGTCACCTCAGTCAAGTCCTTGTCGCTTGCGAGGTTGCTTCATTTCGCACTCCTGCATCACTTTAGTAAGGACCACTGTGGCCTTCTTACTGTGATGCAGGTTTATCTGCACCTTCAGCTGGAATGGGCTTATTTTTCCCTAACCTTCCTGAGGCTCGGGAACTAAGACGAGAGGCTCGGGCGCTTTGGAAGGTACTTGGTGTTGACCGAGGTCACGGACACCCCCTCCCCCAGCTCCTTCACCTTCCGCACTGCGCTCGTGGACTTTGTGATGGGTGGGGGGGGTGTACACAGAGCATGCCGAGGAACCCCCTCCACGAGTAAAGGGGAAAGGATGGTCGCCACGCACGGAGCTCCTTACATACGTGGAAGGCATTTATACAACGGGGTGCACTTGTGCCCTGAGGTTTGTCGCTAGTGGTCGGGCTCCCCCCCGACCATGCGTCCCGTCGGCGCGCACAATACCTTGGGATTGGGGAAGTTTTTATGGTGGTACTTCATCCACGTGGTCCGGGCGGTGAAGCCAAGACCCCCGGAGAGACGTACCTATGACCAGGGTGAGAGGGTCATTGCCGCTCCAATCGGTTTACGGTGTGTGAGCTGGTCCGCGACGTGGTTTTTGGCCAGGGTGGACTGGGTTATTAGCCCTACCCCCCAGCAGTATGACCACGTTTGCCCTACTCCTCGCGGAGTCTGGCCGTTCTCCTATACGCAACCTGGAGACACGCCTGGCAGGTGCTCAACCCCCACCCTCGTGAAAGGATGGTACCAGGATAACATGCTATGCTTTACCCAAAAACCACCTGGTTTCGACTTACTACGCCAAACATGGCCCACGCTAAATAGAATCAGAACTCAACATGCTAGGTGTGCATGCTATCTACACAAGTGGGGCAAGCAATCGTCCCCACACTGTGATTGCAGGGAAACTAAGACCATCAGATATATAGAAGAATGCCTCGCAAGATTATACAATGGTAGACCAGATGACTTCCTGCTGGCGACCTCAGGACCGATAGACTACATAAACATCTATACTCTAAATTCTTAATATATCTAATAGCCATACGATAAATAAAATAAATTTTAAGTGCAAAGGAGCGTAAAAAAGGTTAAAAAAAGTTGGAGGGCAACTCAACCAAACCCACCAAAAAATTATGCCCATAAACCAAGACCAAAAACAGGCGCATGACTTGTCTTAAGCCGCCACTGTTTGGGTAAAACACTATAAAAATTTAAATCTCTTTGAAACATTGTCATTAAAATATGATAATTCAGTAAAGCCCTTAACAATTAGAGCACAATAAGAAATTCATAGCTAAATGTTGTATATAGCAGGTCTTGAATGTTAATCGTCTCTCAGGTGGAATAATAATTAAGAAAAGCAATATAATGGCGTAATAGAAGGCAATTTGAAGGGAGTTAATGCAACGGCCGAGTAGGTACGCGTCTCTATACCTTGCCAGATTACTTATACGATGATACCTATAAATTAATTAAGCTGTACTTAAACAAAGCTCCGCACTAATTACACTTACTTTTATGGGTGTATTAGAACCGCTGCCAGTTTCAGCAGGACGATTTTGTGTTTGTGTACTTTGTTGCCAGGCCAGAGTAGTGAAAAGCGTGGAAATGAATGAGAACAAATTATATTAGAATAATAATCTCGTCATTAAACGATACAAAAGTTGAATCGTTGTTGTATCCTGTATATTCTGCCTTCCAAGCACCAGAAATTTAACAATAATTACATTGGTACTTACATACATATTGGCACGGTATTTTTAGTCCAGTCAACGGAGCGCTAAAATGACCAAAATCTCTAACTTGAGTGCTAATGAATGGATTTTCATGAAACCTTGTGCAATGTGTTTGTAATGACGTTAATAAAAAGTTAAAAAAAAGATTAGAGTAGGAAATGATCGGAAGGGATAGAAAACACCTCTTTTATCGCGGGGTTCGTAACTTGTAGAATTAGATCAAGAATGAAAAAAAAACAATGTTTTTATCTTTTTTGGTTCAAAATAAGATGTTTTTACTGCTAATTATTTTTTATTTATTTGCTTTCATCATGATTAGATAATATTATTTAGGTATATTAAGCAAATTACAACTTACACACTTTAATATTTATTACGAAATTACCTACTTTCTGTATATTGTTGCCCTAATCTGGGCACGCTAATATACTAGTTAGGTAAATACTTCAAAATACTCATTATTGGAGAACCAATCAAAACAACTACTCTTCTAGCTAATACTGAAGAAGCATTTTAAAGCAAAAAAAATACTTAAATCATTTATTTAAAATGCTAGGAATCCTATTGTAGGGTACTTGCTACACATATAGGATTTAACCATCTCTATGGATATGAATAACAAAGTTTTGTTAATAAGATTTTTTGTATAATTTTATAATCTGAATATATACAACTCTACAAACTTAATTTACATATTTATTTAATAGCTTAATAACGCTATAATTGGTGACCCCGATGTTGTACTGACAGCAGCTAATGGTTCAGTTATAAATACCTTCGGGAAGAAATTTTTGAAAATTGATTTAAACTTACGTAGGTTATTTCCTTTCGTTTTTAATATAGCAGATATTAATATCGCCATTATCGGAGCAGACTTTTTAGCTCATTTTGGCTTAGTTATTGATTTGAAAAATAAATGTTTAATCGACAATATGACTAATTTGTCAACATATTTATTTTCAAACAATGGTCCGTCACATTCTCCTAAGTTATTTAGCATATCAAATGAATTCACTGCATTACTTTTACAATTTCCTACTTTAATTAGCTCTCCAAATTACAATTTGCCCATTAGACATTCCGTTGAGCATCATATTGTTACAGAAGGTCATTTACCTTTCTCACGTCCACGTAGGTTGGATAGAATTAATTTCAAGATAGCTCAGGATGAATTCAATTCTATGGTAGAATTAGGTATTTGTGTACCTTCTTCTTCTTCTTCCGTATCCTCACCATTGCATATGCTGAAAAAAAAGAGCTGCGACTGTAGGCCTTGTGGAGACTATCGTCGTCTAAATTCAATTACTGTTCCTGACAGATACCCGTTGCCCTGTAGAAGAACGCACTACCGGGCGTCAAAATGACGCGACACCAATTTATTTCTCAGGGGGCGCCAGTCGCGTATTACCCCGTTCTTCTACCTCCCAGGCGGGTTCGAGATAAGATGCACTTCGGTAGCCGAGTAATGGGACCAAGGCGGCACTACCACAGATCGGAAACTACGCTCTCTCTGGACCCGAATTCCCTCGTTGGGGGTTTAGGCACCTCTTAATTTCCTGAATTTTTGCATAAAAAAAATCCCAACCGAAGAATTTCTCTGCGGAGGGATTAGTTTTGGTACGCGAAAATCACGTTTTGGTCCATTAATAACGGAATATATTTCTCAAAAAACGCATAAAAAAATCCCTATCAAACCTTCGTAAAGCAACCAGAAGGTCGAACGTTAATGCGAATTAACTCGACACATCCGGCTTTCTCTACGAAAGTTCCAGGGATTATAGACCGTCAACAGGCCTCAAGATCAATTAAGAAATATTAGTTCAAAGAATCCGTTTATTTAACAGAATTGGTTATACAAAATTCTCAAGAAAGAATCGTGCCTTCCCCAATCAAGGTAGTGACTTTCAGACCATACAAGCGAGAGCGCTCACGCTAACGATCGATTAGGTAGAAAAGATTCATACGTACCTTCTCAAAATCAAAATGTGAGCTTTTAGAATCATTTCAGACTCTGGGTAAATGAATAATCAAGGCTGACTGAAATTAACTTAAAAAAGTTTTACTAAATGAATTTAGTTTCGCTAGAGACTACCTAGCTTTAAAGTTCTTGTATCGTGGAGATTCACGTACTCAAACACATTCAGAGGACTTATTACTGCATAAGTTGAGTGGCGTTCGATCAGTCCACGACTTACTAACCCTTATCACAGTCGATTAATAATATCGATTTGGCAGCGTCTCACCTTCGAGCGACTATTAGGCAAAATTGAATTTTTGGATTTTTATGCACAAGGCGTTTTCCTCTATAACTTTGTCATTTGAAAAGCCCCGTTATTGGCTTTTCTACCATCGCTTTGTCTGGACTATTCAACGCGCTCGACCAAATTGCGAGCCGCTGGGTCAATCCAAACTCTTTCCATGCGAGAAACCGGCCTTGTACATGTGCATTGATTTTTATCAATTTTTGCTTATCGGCACTACGCCGGCTTTGACAAAATCTTCTATTTTGCCTTTTGGATGCAGTGCATCGTTAAAATTTTATGCTCATACTTTAGAATTGTGCTTTCAATGATCGTACCTCAAAGGTCAATGTCTTTGGTTGAGGAATAAAAAATAAAAAATAATTTAAAGTATATTTTCGTGGTACTTTTTAAACTGACTTCGTGGTACTTTTGAAAAATCCAGTTTAAGACCAATTTTAGCGTACTTTTGAAAAATCGATTTTCGAGCCAAATTTCAAGGTACTTTTGAAAAACTAATCTGCGGGTGAAATTTTGGCGTACTTTTGAAAAATCGATTTTCAAGCCAAATTTCAAGGTACTTTTGAAAAGTTAATCCGCGGGTGAAATTTTGGCGTACTTTTGAAAAATTGATTTTCAAGCCAAATTTCAAGGTACTTTTGAAAAGTTAATCTGCGGGTGAAATTTTGGCGTACTTTTGAAAAATCGATCTTCAAGCCAAATTTCAACGCAGTTTTGAAAAATTAGTCTGCAAGTGAAACTTTGGCGTACTTTCGATAAATCGATTCCTGGGCCAAATTTTGACGCCCTTCCAAAAATATTATTTTTCAAAGTCCAATTTATGGTACCTTTGAAAAAGTATACTATTCATAAATCTTTGTCATTATATACTTCTACTCTGATATTCTGAACCAAAAACATTTTTCCTAAGTGAAAATTCGGTGTTTCTTCGAATTTTCGCCTGGTCATTTCCAACGCCTTATAGAACCCAAAACGGTCCTTGTGGACTGATCTGCGCCTCTGCAGACTCCCAAAAATGTCTTTAAATGAAATTTTTGCCTAAGTCGAATTTTGATTGTCTTCAACTTAGGACGATTTTGGAGAGTTCTACAACACTCCCCTCCTTTGGTTGAATCTTTTCTACTCATCGATTGCCTTTAATTTCCATATTCACTTGTATGTCTGTATGCCTTCATTTGACGGTCTGACCTATGGTACAGATGTTTTAAAAATAACGGCCTTAATTGGGGCAGACGGCTGATTCGCCTATCTAACTTAAAAATAAATACATTTTTTAAACAATACGACAAGTTGATACAACATTTTTATCAACTTAATTACACCCGCGTCGAGGTGCGAAGCGAAGCGAAGCGTAGCACAATTTTGATTAGCGTCCACTCTCACTAATTCGTTGCACTCGCTTTTTTGCCCTGGTCTCGCTCTTGCTTAACTTCGGTCCTTTCTAGAAGAGGCTGTCTATATCTCCATGCCGCAGCTTGGACGGTCCTCGCCTTTGAGTTCCAGACTTCACCATGCCGCGCCCTTGCGACAGGCTGGGTCATCTTTCCATTTTTGCACATGGAAAATGCAGTTCTGCAACTAGATTGACTTTTTAGCAAGTCGTCGACTGGAACGCGTCGACTAACAAACACAATGTGTTGTTTTTAATGAAATATTTTTCTAACATGAATTTTGTTAACTTATAATGGTTAGAAATTGGTTCTTCGTAAGGTAGATTGAATCGGCTTACGATACTCGTGCGGTCATCACTACTTTGTGAAAAAAAGTATAAAAAAAAATTGAAGCGTCTTCTTGAGCGAAGAACGGCTTCTGAAACTCGTCTCGTAGTTTCTCCTTCGTAAGGTAGATTAAATCGGCTTACGATACTCGTGCGGTCATCACGACTTGTGAAAAAAGTATAAAAAAAAAATTGAAGCGTCTTCTTGAGCGAAGGACGGCTTCTGAAACTCGTCTCGTAGTTTCTACTTCGTAAGGTAGATTAAATCGGCTTACGATACTCGTGCGGTCATCACGACTTGTAAAAAAAAAAGTATAAAAAAAAATTGAAGCGTCTTCTTGAGCGAAGAACGGCTTCTGAAACTCGTCTCGTAGTTTCTACTTCGTAAGGTAGATTAAATCGGCTTACGATACTCGTGCGGTCATCACGACTTGTGAAAAAAGTATAAAAAAAAAATTGAAGCGTCTTCTTGAGCGAAGAACGGCTTCTGAAACTCGTAGTTTCCATTTGGGGTATACGTTAATTTTGTTGACTTAAAATGATTAAAATTGAAGTTGTCTTCTTGCATAAGAAAAACAGCTTCCGAAACTCGTACTGATTCGTACTTATGCCTACGTCCATTACTCGAACTTGGCGGCTCTCGCTCTTGAGAAGCTAGGCTTACCGGATCGCGCTCTTGCGTCGGGTTCGCCGTCTTTCCATGTCTGCTCATGGGGTAGACTTTAAATTTTCGATTCGACCGCATACAGGTCAAAATCGCCACTTAGAATTTTGAGAAAAAATATAAAAAAAAAAAGCGAAAACGGCTATTAGCCGTGGTCGACCTCAGAAATATCTAGAGGTGACTCTTCTATGTCTGGCTCATCTCGAGCATCATCGGGATCTCGACTTATTACATCCTGCTCATCTTGAGCTCTTGCGGGAACATTGATTTGAACTAGTGTGGTATCGCTACGTCGCTCTGACCTGGGCGCGATCTCATTGTCTGATGAGGAAGCGTCGTCACTAAGATGAGTTTCATCCGGACTATCTTCTGATTCTTCAGACAATTCCAATTCAACATCGGGGTCTCCCTTAGGTGCCGGCCTGATGGCATCGACATGTAATCTCGTCGAAGTTACCCCCTTGTGAATGAGGTAAACTTCATTGGACAATCTCTTTAAAACCTTGTGTGGCCCACTCCACGACGGTGTGAAGGTATGATCCTTCCTGATCCTTTTAGTCATTACCATATCTCCCACTTTATATACGACCGGCGTTACCGCCACTTTGGGCGCGTAACGCCATTGGTAATTTGTTTGATTTTTACGAATCTCCTTGACTCTTTCAAGGCGGGGAACGTCCGCTTGATTACGACGTTCTTGTCTATAAGCGAACATATTCCAATCACCAATCTGCGGTAATTCATAGCCGAGTACTACGAAACTGGGCGTATGCCCCGTAGCGGCGTTTTTTCTTGTTCTCAAGATATATGCCATCTGACTAACATGTCGATCCCACTCGTCGTTGGGTGAACCATATAATAAGGTTTTTAAGATCTTCTTAGCTTCTTGCACCCTCCTTTCTATTGGATTGGCCTGTTGGTGGTAAGCTGCTGTGAAGAATCTTTCAATATTGTTACGTGTACAGAACGTATCGTAAAAGCCGGAATTGAAGTGGCCTCCCTGGTCGGAAATGATGACCCTCGGAACGCCATATCTCGCCACTAGTTCCTCTTCGATAAATTGTGCTATTGTTTTTCCACTGACTTGGGTGAATGCCTTGGCTTCGACCCACTTACTAAATACATCCTCTACCATTAATATATATCGGTTATCTGCATCTTTGGTTCGCTGAAGCGGTCCGATTACATCGACGCTTAGAACTTCGAACGGATGCGATGGAGCATGGCTTCTGAGAGGAGCCTTCGGTTGTGATTGTCTGCTTTTTACGGAATTACAAATAATGCACTCATTTAAATATTTGTTAACTAGTCTCGACAAATTATTAAAATAATAGCGGCCCGAGATGATTCTAACAGTTTCATCGCGGCCGGGGTGACCTACTTCCGGTCGGTCGTGAAAATGAGATATTACTCTCATGACCATACGTTTTGGTACGTATAATTTTTCTATAACATTTTCGCCTCTCGTCCAAAGTGTGCCGCCTATCACTTGTCTTGTATTGACGAATTTCACCTCTGCCTCGGTTTTATCTACTTGTCGCACTAGAGTATTCCATCGTTCAATTTGGTCTTGGATATCTCTGGAGTGCGTTTGCGCTTCTCTGACCTGATCGTTTAATTCCAATGTGGTAATCACTGATATTCGTTCCTTGTACGAGAATTTTGGTGGATACATCCTTTCCTCTTCGTCGTTTGCTTCGACGTTTGGGCCTTGAGGATTCCTGCTAAGATAGTCTGCCAATATATTTTCCTTGCCGGGACAATGTTCTATGGTGAAGCTGTATTCCTGAAGTAATAATGACCAACGTGTAAATTTCGTTTTCTCGTCTTTATGCTTATTTAACCATAATAAAGCTCGATTGTCGGTTTTGACTATAAATGGACGGTCTGCCAAGTATATTTTGTATTTCCTTATATAATTAACGACGCTCAAACATTCCAATTCATTGATATGGTATTTTCTCTCCGTCGGAGATAACGTATTACTTGCATAAGAGACGATGTGCTTCTGGTCATTATCCCCCAATTGATATAATACTGCAGATAATCCTATTAAGGATGCGTCCGTCTGCAGTATGAACATTTTCTTGAAATCTGGCCGGTGCAGTCCTAGAGGTTTATTTAATACCTCTTTCAGTAGAGTAAAGGATTCTTGGGCTTCTGTATTCCACTTATAGCGCCAGTCCTTCGAGAGTAGTCGGGTCAAGGGCTTAGTAATTATTGCAACATTAGGGATATATTCACGTACCCAATTACATAGGCCAAGGAAACTCTGAAGCTGGCGCCTTGTCGTAGGCACAGGATAGCTCTGTATCTGCAGAATATGTTTTTCTAAAGGTTGAGTAGTATTGGCATTTATCTTATGCCCGAGATAGGTTATACTAGATGTGGCTACCACACATTTTTCTGGTGACACTTTTAAATTATGTAAACGTAGGCGTTCAAAGACGGCTCTCAGATGGTTTACATGCTGATCTATATTTTCACTGTAGATGATAATATCATCGAGATATACTTTGCTGAAATGATGCAAGTAGCCGGTCAATACGTCTCTTGCCATAAATTTTTGGAATGTACATGGAGCGGTCTTCAATCCGAAAGGCATCACGTTAAATCGGTAAGATGCTCCATCTAATGTTGTAAACGTAGAATAGTTTTTTGACGACTCCTCAAGAGGGATTTGCCAATATCCGCTCTTGAGGTCCAACACCGTAAATATGTTGGCGTTTCCTAGATCCTTTATACTCTCGTATATCTTTGGTAAGACGGATGCTTCGTCTTCCGTTACTTCATTTAAGTGACGATAATCAATGCAGAAGCGAGGCTTCTTGCCGGGCCTTTCAATTATAATGGGAGGCGAACTGTACTGAGCGGTACTCGGTTCTATGACTCCGGCTTTCAGCATCTCTTCAATTTGATCGTACATAACTTTTTTCTTAGTAGGAGACATAGGATAAGGTTTGATATTGAACGGGCGGTCGTCTTTAACTTTTATTTTATGTTTCGTTGTCACCGTGGTAGCTTGGGTAGGCACCGCGGTGAACAATTCAGCGAATTCCTCGAATAGAGTTTTTAAATTATCGTTTCCGATGATCAGTTCTTCGGGAAGCCGGCATTGCTTCCTTGCTTGATGTGCCGCTTGATTCCAGAAGACGGTTATTCGCTCTTCGGTGCCGACGTAGACACATTTACGTTGATAATCGAATACGACATTATGAGCATATAAAAAGGGGGCTCCCAGAATGAGCTCTTCGTTTAAATTTTGAATGACCTGAAACGTGGTCTGAAAGGGTACATCTAGTACATTAACGTTTATGGTCGTAGTCCCGAGGGATTCTACTAAACCATCGCCACAAGCCATAACAAAAGTTTGGGGAGCTGTAAGTTGATCAATGTCGTTCAAAAATTTCGGTTGGATAATATTCCTTGTCGAACCTGTATCCAATAAAGCGTTAACCGCTCGATTATTAATTATAATCTTAATGCGAGGCAGAGGGAAAGCGTCGTTGGTTTGATTGATAGATTCTAATGGAGTGAATCGGTGGGGAGATAGGTTGACTTCTTGATCCTTAAACAGGTAATTAAGGTCAGGAAGGTCATCGAAGTTTTTTAATTTAAACTTCTTGCTTCGGAGCTTCCTCGAGGGTCGCTTCGAGCCTGCTGGGGCCTGGTAGGCGGGGCTGGTACAGTTCGGCCTGGGCCATCGCCTCTGACCCTCGCTTGGTTTCCCGTATTCATATTACGATAGGGATTGTTTGGGCATTCTGCATGAAAATGCCACTGCTCCGTTGGGCAATATCTGCAAGGGCGATACGGGACTCGGGAGTTCCTTACGTCTCCAGTACCCCTTCTCGGTATATCCCCTCTGGGCAGCGAGGAAATATTATTTGCAAAATGCACCCTTGGTGCTGGCGGATTATCTCTTCTTTGAGATCCATTGAATGGTGTCCTAGATGCACCAAAGGAACTGGAGGACGGCTTCGCTAATGCGGAGGGTTCCGTTCTCCAGTTACTGCTCGATTGCTGATTCCTTTGAGCTGAAGCGGTAGAGGTGGACGCTTCTTGGTCCTTGCTCTTTTTGACATTTTGCAGAGCCTCGAATTCTTTATTCTCATCCATGATTTTGGCCATTTGTTCGGTCATCGTCACTAGTGTATTTGTATCTAGTATGACGGCACTCTTTAGGAGCATTTTCATATCAGGTCTCAACTGATTGAAGATGGTAGCCGCCTTCATCGCCTCCGGCTTAAACGGATCGATCCTCTTGAAGAGGCATACCTTCCTGGAAATAAATACTGACGTATTTTCCTCGGCATCTTGTTTCTTGCCATATAAATTAGCTACTGCTTCGGTGAGTACTTCACCTGAATCGTAACGGCTTCTGAACCGCTCGAGGAATAGAGGATACGTGGTAATTGGGGTTCGGTATTGTTCGAACCATTTCCTAGCATCGTCTTTGAGCTGTTCTGATATTTTATACAGACGGTCGTTATCCTGCGTAATTCGTACTCGGACGAAAAATTCCTCCATATGATGAATGAAGGTTTCAGGGTCTTCGTGTTCGAAGCCATGAAATTCCGCATTTGGATGCTTCGACCGATACTTATGCTCGTGTGTGGCTTCGCTTAGAGCTTTGGCAAGACCTGCTGCCATTTGGGCGAACACTTGTTCTGAGGAGGGCTGTATGACTCCTTCAGTGGTACTCGGGCCTACCCCCGAACTACCCAGTACATCCTCCGCGCACGGCCTCTCTAACCCTCTAGAGACGTTGTCCATCACAGATGTCGGCTCGTCGTAAAACTGGAAAGGCGTTGATTCATCCATATCCTTTCCAGAAAGCCCTGCTGACTAACAACGCCCCACGTTGGGCGCCATGTAGAAGAACGCACTACCGGGCGTCAAAATGACGCGACACCAATTTATTTCTCAGGGGGCGCCAGTCGCGTATTACCCCGTTCTTCTACCTCCCAGGCGGGTTCGAGATAAGATGCACTTCGGTAGCCGAGTAATGGGACCAAGGCGGCACTACCACAGATCGGAAACTACGCTCTCTCTGGACCCGAATTCCCTCGTTGGGGGTTTAGGCACCTCTTAATTTCCTGAATTTTTGCATAAAAAAAATCCCAACCGAAGAATTTCTCTGCGGAGGGATTAGTTTTGGTACGCGAAAATCACGTTTTGGTCCATTAATAACGGAATATATTTCTCAAAAAACGCATAAAAAAATCCCTATCAAACCTTCGTAAAGCAACCAGAAGGTCGAACGTTAATGCGAATTAACTCGACACATCCGGCTTTCTCTACGAAAGTTCCAGGGATTATAGACCGTCAACAGGCCTCAAGATCAATTAAGAAATATTAGTTCAAAGAATCCGTTTATTTAACAGAATTGGTTATACAAAATTCTCAAGAAAGAATCGTGCCTTCCCCAATCAAGGTAGTGACTTTCAGACCATACAAGCGAGAGCGCTCACGCTAACGATCGATTAGGTAGAAAAGATTCATACGTACCTTCTCAAAATCAAAATGTGAGCTTTTAGAATCATTTCAGACTCTGGGTAAATGAATAATCAAGGCTGACTGAAATTAACTTAAAAAAGTTTTACTAAATGAATTTAGTTTCGCTAGAGACTACCTAGCTTTAAAGTTCTTGTATCGTGGAGATTCACGTACTCAAACACATTCAGAGGACTTATTACTGCATAAGTTGAGTGGCGTTCGATCAGTCCACGACTTACTAACCCTTATCACAGTCGATTAATAATATCGATTTGGCAGCGTCTCACCTTCGAGCGACTATTAGGCAAAATTGAATTTTTGGATTTTTATGCACAAGGCGTTTTCCTCTATAACTTTGTCATTTGAAAAGCCCCGTTATTGGCTTTTCTACCATCGCTTTGTCTGGACTATTCAACGCGCTCGACCAAATTGCGAGCCGCTGGGTCAATCCAAACTCTTTCCATGCGAGAAACCGGCCTTGTACATGTGCATTGATTTTTATCAATTTTTGCTTATCGGCACTACGCCGGCTTTGACAAAATCTTCTATTTTGCCTTTTGGATGCAGTGCATCGTTAAAATTTTATGCTCATACTTTAGAATTGTGCTTTCAATGATCGTACCTCAAAGGTCAATGTCTTTGGTTGAGGAATAAAAAATAAAAAATAATTTAAAGTATATTTTCGTGGTACTTTTTAAACTGACTTCGTGGTACTTTTGAAAAATCCAGTTTAAGACCAATTTTAGCGTACTTTTGAAAAATCGATTTTCGAGCCAAATTTCAAGGTACTTTTGAAAAACTAATCTGCGGGTGAAATTTTGGCGTACTTTTGAAAAATCGATTTTCAAGCCAAATTTCAAGGTACTTTTGAAAAGTTAATCCGCGGGTGAAATTTTGGCGTACTTTTGAAAAATTGATTTTCAAGCCAAATTTCAAGGTACTTTTGAAAAGTTAATCTGCGGGTGAAATTTTGGCGTACTTTTGAAAAATCGATCTTCAAGCCAAATTTCAACGCAGTTTTGAAAAATTAGTCTGCAAGTGAAACTTTGGCGTACTTTCGATAAATCGATTCCTGGGCCAAATTTTGACGCCCTTCCAAAAATATTATTTTTCAAAGTCCAATTTATGGTACCTTTGAAAAAGTATACTATTCATAAATCTTTGTCATTATATACTTCTACTCTGATATTCTGAACCAAAAACATTTTTCCTAAGTGAAAATTCGGTGTTTCTTCGAATTTTCGCCTGGTCATTTCCAACGCCTTATAGAACCCAAAACGGTCCTTGTGGACTGATCTGCGCCTCTGCAGACTCCCAAAAATGTCTTTAAATGAAATTTTTGCCTAAGTCGAATTTTGATTGTCTTCAACTTAGGACGATTTTGGAGAGTTCTACAACAGCCCCACCTCCATGACTTTAATTCGCACTTGTATAATTGTGTTATTTTTTCAAAAATAGATTTAGTACGTGCTTATCACCAAATGCCTGTCGCAAAAAGTGACGTTTTTAAAACAGCGATTACTACTCCTTTCGGTTTGTTTGAATTTGGGCGTATGCCTTTCGGCTTACGTAGCCGGTCAAACTTTCCAACGTTTCATGAACGAAGTTTTAGTAGGTTTACCCTTTATTTTCGTCTATTTAGATGACATCCTGATTGCAAGTAAATCTAGTTCGGAACATTTAGAGCATTTGAAACTTGTTTTTCAGAGGTTAGAATTGTACGGCATTAATAATAAACCGTCAAAATGCATATTAGGTGTCAGTCATTTGACATTTTTAGGACACAATATTTCTTCAGCCGGTATTTTACCTTCTTCTGAACGTATTGATGTCATAAATAATTTTCCCTTACCTACTACAGTCAAACAACTTCAGCGTTTCAACTTTTATCATCGTTTCATACCTTCTTTCGCTGAAATCTTAACTCCTTTACATGCACTTTGTACTAGATTACTGCATAATAAAGTTAAAATAATAAATGATTGACCTACCGACTGTCTTGATAGTTTTTTCAAAGCCAAAGCTGCTATAGCTGGTGCAACCTTTTTAGCACATCCACGTTGTGATGATAGCTCGTTTTTATCGCTGACTGTTGATTGTTCTAATGTCTCTATGGGGGCAGTTCTTGAACAGCGCGATGACGAAGGTGTACTTGCCCCATTAGCCTTCTTCTCACGAAAGCTTACCTTGGCACAGACAAAATACAGTTCCTTTAACAAGGAACTTCTTTCTTTATTTACAGCGATTAAACATTTCAGATTTTTACTTGAAGGTCGCACATTTACTTGCTTTACTGACCATAAACCTTTGGTCAAAGCATTATTCACTAAAACTGAAAGATCTCCCAGGCAAATTAGACATTTAGAATTCATTGCTCAATTTGCCTGTGAAATCTGACATATCAAAGGAAAAAATAACATTGTTGCAGACACCTTATCACGTGAGCATGATACGTCTTCTTTACAACAATGCATTTCCCCAATTGTTACCCAAAAGTCTAACCTAGTTGATATTAACTTTGACTTAAATTTATTGAGTGAAGCTCAGAAAGGTGATTCTGACCTTAAATTTTTATTATCAGATACTTCATCGAACACAAAGAGAACTTTTCATTTAAAGAAAATTAGAATTCCACTTTCTGACAAGTTTATTTGGTGTGACGTTTCCTGCCCTAAACTTCGTCCTTATGTTCCTATCGTTTATAGATGGACAATTTTTGATATATTTCATGGTTTGTCTCACCCTGGTATCAAAGCGACTAGAACATTAGTTTCTACAAATTATTTTTGGCCTAAAATGACTTCAGATTGTAATCTCTGGGCAAAAACTTGTATTAGCTGTCAAACTAATAAAGTGACAAGACATACGAGGAGCCCGATTACTGACTTCGATATACCTAAAGGACGATTCGACCACATACATATAGATTTAATAGGATCATTACTTCCTTCTAAAGGTTGTTCTTATATTTTTACTGTGATCGAGCGTTTTACTAGATGGCCCGAAGCTTATCCACTTCAGGATATTACTGCGGAAACTGTAGCGCGTACGTTATTTCAGAATTATGTTTGTCGATTCGGTGTCCCTGTCACAGTAACAACCGACCAAGGCGTTCAATTTGAATCAAAACTGTTCAAAGAATTTTCAAAATTTCTGGGATTTCATACGACGCCATATCACCCTTCCTCGAACGGAATGATTGAAAGGTTTAATAAATCTCTTAAAACTGCTCTGAGAGCTAAGTCTTCTACACCACATTGGGTAGATGAACTTCCTATCATACTATTAGCTCTCAGAACCATCCCTAAAGACGATTTGCAATGTTCCTCCGCAGAACTCGTTTTTGGTCAAACTTTACGAATACCTGGTGAGTTTTTTATTAAATCATATACTTGTCCGGATATTCCTTATTTTATTACTAAATTACGTACTTCATTTAATAATTTAACGTTCATTCCACCTGTTCACCACGTTAATTACCAATCATTTGTCAGTCCAGACATCTCGAATTATAGTTTTGTTTTCGTTCGGAAAGAACGTTTTAAGAAATCTTTTACTCCACTGTATGATGGACTTTTAAAGTGTTGTCCCGTACAGATAAATTGGTTACTTTTGTTAAAGGAACTAAAGCCGTCACGGTAAACATTGACAGGATTAAACCAGCATATTTATTATCTGACAAATGTGATGTCACTCCACCTTTGATTAAGAAAGTTCGTTTTGCTATTGATGAATTGAATGGCTGACTGATCTTTTTCTTAGCGGGGGAGTAGTGTGGCGATCAGTTCACTTGCTGGGTAAATATAAGTCACACACCGCAGGTTCAAGTAACCAAGGACCCGGAAGAAAAAACAAAATAACATATAATAACAATTTTATCGAATAACAATAATAACATGTATTTTATTTTAAAATGTTATTTTTTAAAGAAGCTATTCGAATATATATATTATATTACTAAATTTTATTTATTGAATTCATATCAGCTATACCTATCATATAATTCAATACTTCGTCAGTATTAGCTAGAAGAGTAGTTGTTTTGATTGGTTCTCCAATAATAAGTGTTTTGAAGTATTTACCTAACTAGTATATTAGCGTGCCCAGATTAGGGCAACAATATACAGAAAGTAGGTAATTTCATAATAAATATTAAAGTGTGTAAGTTGTAATTTGCTTAATATCCCTAAATAATATTCTCTAATCTTGTTTTTACTCTTGTGAATTTTTTCAAAAAATGCATATTTTTCGAGATATAGCCACTCGAAAATTTCTAAAAATGGGAGAGAGGAAATGTAAGAGTTGAAAAAAAATCTGTTAAAATTCAGGTGAATGTATCATCGAAATGCAAGACTTTTTTTATTTGCAACTTTTCTGTAAAGTGCGTTTTCACCGAGTTTTTCCAGAAAAACCTGAAAAACTACCCCTTTCTTTGAAATTATAGCGCTTTAAAAATATGTAATTTAAAAATTTGAAAAAATTCAGACGTATGCTTTGAGGCCTTTCTTCATTTTTGACCTAATTCTACAAGTTACGGAACCTGTGATAAAAGGGGTGTTTTCCGATCATTTCATACTCTAATATTTTTTAAACTCTTTTATTAACGTCATTACAAACACATTGCACAAGGTTTCCTCAAAATCCATTCATTAGCACTCAAGTTAGAGGTGAAACCCCCTGTTGACTGGACTATTTATTACAAATTAAAGATACAGTAGTAATTTATACAAGTGCATAGTGTGGTACTTTCTTTGCGAATGGGAAGGCAATCCCATGAGTGGAAAATAGTATATTATTCAACGAGCATATAATGATGGATATTATTTACGAGGGTGTTTTAGACATGAGCCACAGGCGAGTGTCGTAAATCACCAGAGTGAATAGTAGCCATTATATACGAGTAGAATACTATACTTTGTCCACTACTATTAAATATTTTTTATTAAATTGTCCGCTGAAGAAATTAATTAATCTCCGTCATACCTCCCTCGTAAGCATACTCTAATCCCATTGTTTTGTCAATCGTAAGTGATGCTTTATGCACCAAATACTTGTTGCCATTGGCAACGGGTCGTTATTTTTCATAACGTCCCTAGGGAAATAAAGTAATTTTGAGAGAATTTTCTCTTTTATGTAACAAGTATTAAATTAAATGTTTTAACTTTTTTGGAAGTAAATTCAGACAAGCCTTACTTGCTATATCTTTTATATCTGACAATACTTTCAAAAATGTTCAGAGTTATTCTGCCGTCGTAAGTAGAATCTGCAAATTGTCGGTCTTCGAGAAAAATAACAAACACGTTTGCACTTTTCCCAACTAGTAAATATTAATTCAGAAAATCAATCTCAGTGAGTCTTAGGTACTTTATATATTCAAATTCTATTTTTTTTTAACTGCAGAACTAGGTTAAGTACTCTTGGGTGCTCATATATTATTAGAATCTCATTTATGGCAAATATGTAGATGCGGCTTTTCACCTTATGACGGCAGTATTATTATAATATGATGTAATTTATCTTGACAGTAGTTGTCATTTGAATAGAAGCTGAGTAATAATAGTGCCCTTTTTTTGGTCGAGAATACAGTTTGCAATCCGAGGCCCGTAGGGTCGAGGTTTGCAAGTATTCGAGACCAAAAAATCGCACTGTACGACTCGAGGTGCATGTTATATTTTTCATGAATCATTAAACTAGAAAACGAGACGAGAGGCGAGATCGCTGTGTTTCCCAAGATAGATTTCACCCACCCAAGTACTAACCGCGCTGAACGTTGCTTGACTGGAGTGCCTAAATACAGCACAGTCAAGACGACTCTACGCTCGCCTCCTTACCCATAAATCATTAAACTAGAAAAAACTTTATAAAACTAGTGGAAAACTATAATTATTTGAATAAGATTTCATATTTGCTAATAGTAAAGGTAGTGATGCTTTGAATATCCATGGCTACAGTCAATAAAATAAATTTAGGACTCGGCTTCTATTCAAATGACTACTACTGTCAAGATAAATTAAATCATATTATTATAATAGCTCTTTGAAAATAGTGTCGGATATAGAAGATATAGCAAGTAAGGATTGTCTGGATTTACTTCCAAAAAGTTAAAACATTTAATTTAATACTTATTATATACTTAAAAAAAAAATCCCAAATTTACCTTATTTCCTTAGGGACGTTATGAAACATAACGACCCGTTGCCAATGGCAACAAGTATTTGGAATATAAAGCGCCACTTACGATCGACAAAACAATAGAATTAGAGTATACTTACGAGGGAGATGTGACTTAAATTTATTTTATTTACGGTTGCCATGCATCGCTACCTTTACTATTTGCTTAGCAAATATGAAACCTGACTCAAATAATTACAGTTTTCCACTAGTTTTATAAAGTTTTTTCTAGTTTAATGATTTATGGGTGAGGGCGAGCGTAGAGTCGTCTTGACTGTGCTGTATTTAGATACACCAGTGAAGCAACGTTCAGCGAGATTAGTACTTGGATGGGTGAAACCGATCTTGGGATCTCGTCTCTCGTCTCGTCTAGCGGCTTGTATATCAGCGTATTCGCGGACGCTATGTAGTTTAAAGCGCCAATATTCTTGGCTAAAGATGTCGGTCTCGGATGTCTGGGACCGGGCAGGACTATTGCCCTTTACCCCAGTACATCGCTGTAGACCGGGGACCAGCCTCGTGCAGGGCGGGCGAACTTACTTTGCGTCAGCCCCACTCACAAATGTGAGCGGTGCAGACGATTTCGACCCACCTCCCTGGGTCCTGGCTCGTTGGACCTTGCTGGCTAAGGCCTCTTCTGGCGTTCTTCTGTCTTCGTTTTCTTTTCTTCGCTAGCTTGTTTCCCCCCGGGGGGTAGTCATCGGTCTGTTTGGTGTGTTGGAAGTTTTGGCAGGAGAGACTGCCGGTACACAGGATGCCAAGAGGCATACTGTCATCCGGATCGTGGGTTGGGTAATGATGAGCTGTGTAGCTCGAGGAAGGGCAGACCTAAATGCTATTGGTAGCATTTTTAGTCTGCCCGGAGCCAAGGGGACTACAGGTACTGGACGGTATGTTGTCCGGTACCCGCAGGGTCGTGGGTAGGGTGTTGGGTGTCGTCATGTCTCTTCTGGTGGCTTCTCCATCGACGGGGTGGTCCAGGTGGCATCACTGGGGGGTGAGGTGGGGCAGGTTTGCGAACAGGGCCCCCATCATGGCACACATCTGCTGCATTTGAGCCAGTACAGCAGCGAATTGTCCAGCCTCTGGGGGGGGGCTGTAGTGGTTGGGCTGGGTTGGTGTGTGTCCCTGCTGCTCCCTGGGCGGCTCTGGCGTAGCTTAGCCCGGGGGTTGTCCTGGTGGTGGCTGGCTGTCCTTTTGGGGCATCGGGGACATCCTCGGTAGCTAGCAGGGTGCGCTCCCTGGCAGTTTGCGCACTTTGCTGGGGTGTCTCTGGTCTTCTGACAGTCTTTGGTGTGATGGGCCTCTCCGCATTTTACACACTTGGGCTGTGCCGTGCACCGTCCTTGTGCATGGCCGTATGTCTGGCACCTGTGGCACTGGGAGATGATCTGCTTGGCTCTTTGCTTCTCGGCTTTGACCACTAGGAAGCAGCATCTGTTGACTGTCAGAATGAGTTCTTGCGTCGGGGGGACCAGGACCAGCATCAGTGGGATTTCCTGTCTTGTCTTCCGGGAGGTCATCCTCTGGACTGATGTGGGTGTGAATCCCTGTCTCTCAAGGTCTAGTCTCACTTCGTCCGTGCTTACGCCGCTGGGGATGCCCCGGATTACCACTCTTAACATCCTCTCCTCGGGCAGGGCGTATGTGTGGAATTCCCGTTGTTCCTGGGCGAACAGCGTGGGCATCCTGGAGTGGTCTTCCTTGGATGCGGGTTCTATGGAGATGCCCTATCTTACCACCTTGGCTTTATTGAACCCTATCCTGGCTTGGTGGAGTTTGTTTGTCACTTCGGTCCAAGTTTGCTTTTCCTCAGTACAATGGGGGGCATCCGGGGGGTAATTTAAAGTTGAGGATTACTTAGTAGATATACCATCCTTCCACAGCAGAGAAAGAGAGATAGCAGGGAAACTTGAATGGCGGGAACGGTTTGCGCATATCGTCGCGCACGAACCATTTTGGGTTAAAACCTTGGAAAACAGTGCGGGAGACGTAGGTACAATTTGGGTACAATTTATTTAGTTCATAGACGTACTTAGTGTTATTGTGTTATTTATTGTTTAACATTTCTCTATTATTTTCAAGTATGGGCTCTGTTTGTGCTGCAAAATATTGCCAGAACAAACGTTATTTGTGCAAAAATTCTTTTTTTAGATTCCCTACTGATCATAATAATAGGTAAGTAAAATTAATTGAAACTTTTTAGTAACAGATACTTGAATAGAGAATTAAATTTTCTACAAAAAAGAATGTGAGTGCATACATGTGTATCTTTTTTAATACTATGTGCACAGGAAGCGTACAGTGTGGCTTAATGCGGATTGAACGAATTTAAATGCATATATTGCCAAAGCAATAAAATATGGTTACTCTTTACCTGTAAATAAGGAATTATCACAGGTAGAAAAATTTCGATGCGTTTTGTTTTATTTACATAAAATTGCTTAATTATAAATTATTACATAAATTCCATTCTATTCTATTTAGTTTATTTACTTTTTACTCTGTTTAGTAGTGATGGATAAAAGCTGTTATTTTTTAATAACAGGTTTAAACTGCTACTGCTATTTTGAAATAACAGTTTAAAGTAAATGTTTAAAAATAACAGATCACTGAGAAGTACTGACATTGGTATACCGCAGCGCGCAGTTTGCAACTGTTAGTTCATAGACGTTATATTATACATTATGCTGCTGCCGCTGGCCGACGGGCAGAAAAATTTTTTGATTTTTATGTTTTATAGAGGTATTAATTAATTTTTTCTTACGTTCATATACATATAAATAAAATATAAATAATTTTATTTATATAAATCATTTTTTAAGCCTCAACTTTTAATTATTATTATTTTATGTTAAATTAATAAAGAAATACCAGCATAGAAACACGTCAAACACAGCGTATGCAATGACAATATTGGAGATGCAGGTAAACGAAAATATACATATGGAGAAGAAAATATAAAAGCTCTGAACATATTATGATTTAAAAAACAGCTAAAAGTCAGTACATAAAGCGGATGGCTCGAGATTTCTACAAAAATATTCAACTCAACTCTGGCATTCCTTCATTTTTAAACTTGGTATGCGGGTAATCGAATATATATCCACACGGAGAAAAAAATCGAAAAGATTTGAATATGTTATGATTAAAATGCAATTAAGAAGTGTATACATAAAGCCGATGACTCAAGATACCCACAATAATATTCGACTTCACTACATTAGCGGTTGCGTTGCGATTTCATTATCTGCTACTGCTGTTTTCTGAATAACAGTTTAATAGCAGTCAGCAAGAATTTTTACTACGTCGCACAGTGGTCGATTAGCCCGCGATAGCTCCAAATATGCTATGAGTTGTGTGTCGAGCGATTACATCAAAACTATACCCTACAGATTCATAAGAGGTCATGTTCATATAAACAATACAAAATAAATTTTTACGCACCTTCGCTTATTCGTTATCTGACTGTCAGACGCCTTTGTAACGCTGAGCCATTAGCGTTTACTTTAGACGTTTATTTACAGGCACAATCGCAATGCTCCTTGTTATTTCCAACTTTTGAATTAAACAGTTTATTTGCTATGATTCTGAAGAACAAGGTAAGTACTTTATAATACTGCTTAGATGATTTCGCAAAACTATGCAAATGTAATTATTTTAATTATTGTATAGAGTCGCTTCCGAATCGCTTCCGAAGTAGTTTGCAACAAATGTTCTAGCCGTTTTTGTAATGTAGTATTGTGTGTCTGTCGTGTGTATATAATTTTATTATCATATTTTGTCATATACATGTGTGATATTCTTTTCAATGGAAATGAGTGCAGTTCCAAGAGAAGAACTTTTCGAGGTATGTAAGCGTGAACCTACCCGTAAACAGAAATCGCAAGCTGTGTGTATAATTATGTGATTCAAAAACTGCAATTACAAGACTGTGAAGAACGTGTACAAGAAGCTTTGAAACAAAAAGCCGAAAATTTTTCAAAAAAGTGCCTTGCGAAGTGGCAGGAGTGCCATTCTAGTATGCCGAATTTGGAAGCTAAATATCGTTCGTGGTAATGATGGTGTAATATCAGACAAGGAGGAACCCGTTTTTAATAAAATGTTTTTCGAAAAACTGAAGTTGCTCCCAAATCAGGGAAATCGACCACTGTGCGTCGTGTCGTTGATTGAAGAGTCTATTGACGCAACGGTCGTGCTTTTTATCTGTTATTTTCGTACAGAAATAACAGGCTGCTAATGCTATTTACAAATAACAGTTATAAAATAACAGGTTGTTAAATAGCAACTCATCTCTACTGTTTAGTTCGCAAGATGTCTCGACGTAGTTAATAAGTCATATAACGGCTATATCTGTTTGTTTGGGCTTTTGCAGGCGTGCTAAGAACATGAAATTTTGCAAGTAGATGTATACTAAACTCTCAAGAAAATTAATAAAATTGGAAAGTCGAAATGGCCGCCTCACTATAGTGGCCTAAACTTGAGTCAACTTTTTTAGGAACTTCCTGTGTTGGATAATTTATAGATTGTCATAGTATTTGATAGTCTGATTTTTATGATAAAAATTGGATGGAGGGTGTTATATTACTCATTATTTTTAGTTATAAGGAACCCGTAGTGGAATGCAGGCATTCTACTATTTGATATAATATAATTATCATCACTTAACTTAAGTACCGAAAGCCCTTCTGTTATAAAAAACCCCAAATGAAGCTATGAAGAAACTATTGTTCTATTTTTTTGAGCTACTTTTATTTGAAAAAATACTAAAAAAAAATTATAACATGCATGTATTTATAAAAGAAAATTCTGTTTCATATGGTTTTACTTCCTATTTTTACAAGTTGGAAAAAAAATTACATAATATGACTTTTTAGCTATCTAAAATGATTGTGTATTTAAAGAAATCAATAGAATTGTCTGTTACTTTGTGATATTCCATTATAACAGGTAACGAACACAAATTTTTCTTGTTAAATATCACAATATTTTTTCTGTTTATGACTAAGTACAGTTTCGTAGTTTCTAGTCTACATTTTCAAGCACACAGACTGTTTAATTTGAATTGGATAATACGGTCCTGTCGGAAACATTTAAATTGTTTGGAATCCAACTCTGACTTTTAACCCGAAATGGCGACTTCAAGGTGAATGATTTTAGTCACGCCAACACAAAGGAACTCACGAGAGTTTCTTTGCTGTCTTTCTATATATGCTGTGATCCTTCGGCAAAAGATCCCTACTCTTGTCAAGAGAAGAGATTTGGCAAAATTTCCAGGTTAGGGGTAGCTCGTCTCCTGGCGTCGGTGATAGGCCCTGGTAGCGGAAATAGGCCGACGTTAAATAAATAGTTAAAAAGATTCAAGGGTATGACAAAAAATATAATATTTGAATTTTTAGAGGTTCCATAGTATGCATTTAACCGTACGCTTGGCCGCGCAGAATGGCAAAGTGACTTCACTATTTTTTTCCGGAAATACCGTGACTTTAGCGATAAATTTTGTTAGAACATTTTTTGTTCATAAACACGTCTATCATCTATCCATCTGTATTTTTTATTTTTTCTATCTTGATTTAATTTCAAAATTTTGAGAAAATGGATGAAAAAAATTTTTTTTACTTTTTTTTTATGTTCTGCATCCTAGCGAAATGTAAACTTTTCAGGATATTATTCTATACACTTTCATGAACTCATTAAAAACAAAATTATTTATTTTGCAAGTTTTTGGAGGTAAATGGATTCAACGAATGAGCTAATAATATTTTTAATGTGTGAAGTGAAAAATTACCTAAAGTGTTTTTCAAACCGCATTTGTATGAAGGTTCCTTGATATTCCCATAAACAAAGACCCCATAGACTATAACGTAACGTTTATGTGGCAAATTCAATAGTCTTCTAATTTTCTCAAAATATATATTTTTAGAGAAGAAAAAGAATATTTTCTTAATCTTAGAAGAACTCTCTTAGGCAGATTTTTTACGTACCTACATTTATTTGCACTTTTGAGATATTTTTATGTACTGAATACGCCCCTGAAAGGACGTACTTAAAGAACATCATGTATATTAGATAAAATCTTGTAGTCGGAAAAACCTACGATATTCTACTTCTTGATATATCTAAAAAAAAAAACAAAATTAGTGAAAATATTGTGATATTGGCAAATGTGGTTTTGGACTATTTATATTTTAGGTTTTTTTAGTTTAAAATCGCGTTTTATACATTTAAGAATGTGTAGGTTAGGAAGAATAAACGCAAAGCAACGGCCCTTCAATAATACGGAAAATTACCCATTGCAGCGTTTAGCTGCCGTTACAATATGCAAATATCTGCCCCCAGATTTTACTTTTATCCGGATCGTATCGCTAAAACAATAAAAACTAATTTAACACATTTTAATGACTCTCGGATATTGCCTACAATTTACATCAAGTCTGATTTTTAACGTGCCTACTCTCGGATTCATTAAATTGACCGTTTATTCTCACTTTCCTCGACAAAAACATGGTAACACTGTTTTATTAACGTGGACAGCTTTAATCCGTCTGACGTAATTAAATTTTATGCGCTATTTACTTATAATTTTAAAAACGTGCTTAATAAACGTTTGCTATCATTTGAATCGTATATACATTTAGCAATTCGTACATTAGGATAACGTTGAAAATTTGCAAACTAAAGTGAAGTATCACGCGCAAAATATTCGTTAATTCTGTTTTCAATATTACATTCTGCACAGTTCAACTAATAATATACCTTGTTGCTATAATATTTAATTTTATTCAGATATGAGAGACATTAGGGTGGTCACTATTTGCCGACATTCGATTTCTTTTCGGTCTCACCCCCTAAAGTTTTTCCAATTATTTTAAAAATGAAGTATACATTACGCTAACCCGTGCCACAAGGCCATTAAAAGTCACTAAAATACACAATTTTAATCTATTTTCAATAGTATCTCGAACTGTTGATTACATCGAAATCTTACACATACATAATTGGAAGAAAATTTACTTTTATAAAATGTCATTTCTTTACATGTTTCTGATACATTTAATAGTTGAATAGGAATAATGAAACTTCGGTTGGCATAAACAGGCACCAGAACATAAATGTTCTCGTTGAAATGCCAGGATACACGTTTTGTGTCCCATGAATTAATCGAATTAGCTTCCCTTTATTGCAGGGATGTCTTATAGCAACACGGTATCTGTCGTGGTTGTCTGCTAGGCGTACGACCTCAACAAACTCTTTTCATTGGTCGTCTTTTAACAACAACGATTCCCTGCGATATTGCCATCTGCTGCAGCTGAGGCTCGAACTCAGTAGAGATAATGTAGAAGAACGCACTACCAGGCGTCAAAATGACGCGACACCAATTTATTTCTCAGGGGGCGCCAGTCGCGTATTATCCCGTTCTTCTACCTCCCAGGCGGGTTTGAGATAAGATGCACTTCGATAGCCGGATAATGGACCAAGGCTGCACTACCACAGATCGGTAATGACGCTTTCTCTGGACATGAATTCCCTCGTTAGGAGTTTAGGTACCTTTTAATTTTCTGGATTTTTGCATAAAAAAATCCTAACCGAAGAATTTCTCTGCGGAGGGCTTAATTTTTGTACGCGGTATCCACGTTTTTATCGATTAATAACGGACTCTACCCCTTAGGGATTTCTCAAAAAACGCATAAAAAAATCCCTATCGAACCTCCGTAAGGCAACCAGAAGGTCGAGTGTTAATGTGAGTTAACTCGACACATCCGGTTTTCGATACGAAAGTTCCAGGGATTATAGATCGTCAACAGGCCTCAAGATCAATTAAGAAACAATAGTTCAAAGAATCCGTTTATTTAACAGAAATGGTTATACAAAATTCTCAAGATAAGAATCGTGCCTTCCCCAATCGAGGTAATGGCTTTCAGACCATACAAGCGAGAGCGCTTACGCTAACGATCGATTAGGTAGAAAAGATTCATGCATACCTTCTCAGAATCAAAATGCGAGCTTTTTAGAGAAGTCTGAGACTATTTGTAATTCATAATTACGGCTGACTGATTTTAACTTAAAAACGTTTTACTAAATGTAGTATCGATAGAGACTACTTAGCTTTAAAGTTTTTGTATCGTGGCGGTACTCAAACACATTCGTGAGGACTTATAACTGCATAAGTTCGATCAGTCCACGATTTACTTGCTCCTATGCAGTTGTTCAATATCATCGATATGGCAGCAACCCACCTTCGAGCGACTTTCAGGCAAAATGGAATTTTTGGTTTTTTATACACAAGGCGTTTTCCTCTGTAACTTTGTCATTTGGAAAGCCCTGCTATTGGCTTTCCTACCATTGCTTTGTCTGGACCACTCAACGCGCTCGACCAAATTGCGAGCCGCTGAGTCAATCCAAACTCTTTCTATGCGAGAAACCGGCCTTGTGCATGTGCATTGATTTTTATCAATTTTTGCTTATCGGCAATACGCCGGCTTTGTCAAAATCTTTTATTTTGCCTTTTGGATGCAGTGCATCGCTAAAATTTTATGATCATACTTTAGAACTGGGCTTTCAATGACCGTACATCAAAGGTCAATGTCTTTGGTGGAGGAATAAAAAATAGAAAATATTTCAAAGTATATTTTCGTGGTACTTTTTAAACTGACCTTGTGGTAATTTTGAAAAATCTATTTTAAGCCCAATTTTGGCGTACTTCTGAAAGCCAAATTTCAACGTAGTTTTGAAAAATTAATCTGCGAGTGAAATTTTGGCGTACTTTTGATAAATCGATTTTCAAGCCAAATTTCAACGCAGTTTTGAAAAATTAATCTGCGGGTGAAATTTTGGCGTACTTTTGATAAATCGATTCTCAAGCCAAGTTTCGACGCAGTTTTGAAAAATTAGTCTGCAAGTGAAATTTTGGCGTACTTTCGATAAATCGATTCTTGAGGCAAATTTCGACACTCTTTCAAAAATATTATTTTTCAAAGTCCAATTTGTGGTATATTATTCATAAATCTTTGTCATTATATACTTTCGCTCTCATATCCTGAACCAAAAACATATTTTCCTAAGTGAAAATTCGGTGTTTCTTCGCCTGGTCATCTCCAACGCCTTATAGAACCCAAAATAGACTGATCTGTACCTCTGCAGACTCTTAAAAATGTCTTTAAATGAAATTTTTGCCTAAGTCGAATTTTGATTCTGTCTTCAACTTAGGACGATTTTAGAGAGTTTCACAACAATAACAGCGACTAACCACGTTGTTTCACTCAATCGGTTCTAGGCATTCTCTAGCCAGAAGCCCTCGAACCAGGAAATCCGCGGTTTCGATGCTAACACGTAAGCACTGAACCACTGAGTTGGTTAAGTTTCTTTCACCATTTGCCATCTGATTTTCCATGAACCATTAACCATTTTATGTTTCAAATTATCGGCAGTAAATTGCCATTTAGCAGACAAGTTTTTAGTGAGTTTATTTCAATTTGAGAGAAGTTAAAATGACAATTTGTAAAAGCGTTTTGCATATTATACTCGATATTATATTAATATTTTGGCAAAACTCTGGATATTAACGTATAATAAACAACATTGTCCAGAGGTGGAACCTTATATTCGAGATAGAGATGTTTATAAAAAACATTTGAAAGTACAGCTAAAAAAGGAAAGAACTTTTAAGGAACATGAGATAAACTCATTTTTTGGTCACATCAACCGAAGAGTGGACAATATAAAACAGTTGATATTTCAGAAAAACTAAATAGCAAAAAGTGAAGAGGCCCTTCTGCTGAACATTGTGCTGATATCAGCTGATGGGAAAACCTTTGGAAAGGTTGTGCGGCACTGACAATGCCGACAAGCAATACTGAGATCAGTTTGAGCTCGTTTGGAAACGACGTAAAAAACGAGCAAATAATGTTTAATGCCAAAATTAAACTATGAAAATTTGAAATTTTATATGGCCAGTAGTATAAAATTTCGATTGCAAGGTATTATTGAAAAGCCAATTCGAATAATTCATGGGATCTAAAACATCCGAGCGAGAATATGAATATTCTAGTACCTGTTTACCCCAATCAAAACTCCATTATTTCGAAAAGTATTGATTGTACAAGAAAAATACAAATAAACAAAGTTTTATAAAATGAAAGTTTCATTCTATTAAAAACGTAGGAGATTTCGATATGATCAACCGGTAACGAGATACTTTTGAAAATAGGTGAAAATTGCGTATTTTAGTGACTTTTAATGGTCTTCTGGGACGGGTTATCGTTGTCCGTCAGAGTTAAAATTTTATATACTTCATTTTTTAAATAATTGGAACCACTTTAGGCGGTGAGGCCGAAAAAATTGTAAGAAAAAGATATCGATGAAAATTGCGTCTGTTAGTGAGTTTTAATTGCCTTGAGGCACGGGTTATCGTTATCCGATCGAGCTAAAATTTTGTATACTTCATTTTTAAAATAATTGGAAAAATTTTTGGGGGCTAGACCGAAAAAAAAAACCAATGTCGCAAAATAAGGACCACCCTAAGAGACATGTTCTCTCAAAATAAGGAATTTGCAAAAATAAACAAAAAAAAATTATAGTTTCTTAAAAGGGACGAGCGTAGATGCATCTTCACTGTGTATATATCCTCGATACACCAGTGAAGCAATGTGCAGCGCGGTTAGTACCTGCTTGGGAAACACAGCGATCTCGTCCCACCTTCTAGCGGCTTGTATGTCAGTGTATACGCGGAAGCTATGTAATTTGAAGACGAGGATTGCGTAGTGGATATACCATCCTTCGGAGGGGATGTAAAGCAGGCGGTCCCTTGTCTATCAAATATTAGGCAAGTAAAAAATCCCTACTCTTCTTACGAGAAGAGGTTCAGCTAAATTTTCAGGCGTCGGTGATAGGCTCTGGTAGCGGAAATAGACCGACGTTAAATAAATAGAAAAAAAAAAAAATTCTTAAATTTGTGTGAAAGAAAATCCTCGAACAGATTTTATTTTTAACCAACTTCAAAAAATTTCGTATGTATGTTTCTTTTTATGTTTGTCCAGTAATTACTTTGGATTGGCTTAAGCAAGTTCTATGAAATCTTTCTGCTTTATGTCTGGAAGGCATGGCTCGTCGATGGCCTCATAATAGTTTCATTAAGCTACATCCAGTGCAATGTGAGTAAAAATTGGAAACAAGATTTTCTTAGTCTCAAATTTGGCGAATGCTCTATAGAAATATTTTAGTAGTAGCTAATACTGACAGAATCTGATGTTAAAAGATAATATTTCAAAATGGCGAATATTTTTGAAAGATTTACATGAAATTTGATACATGGAGATTTTAGAATTCTCAGACAACGAGCAAGACGTTAAAGATTAAAAACTGAAAACGACGGATATCTTATTTTACTACGGAGAAGCTAAATGGAAAAAGACGAAAAAACATTTAAAAATAAGCCGCTAAAAATTAAGAGATAATATTTCATTGTCGTCCAGTTAATTCAATCTTATTACCTAATATTGATATTGAGATGGGTAAATGAACAAATTCCAATGTATTTTGAACCGACTTAGGTGATAAAGTTCAATTAACTGGGCATCGGTGAAATTTTATCTCATAATTTTTAGGAATTGTGTTAAGGCGGTTCGATTTAATTTTTTTTTTTAATGTTCATATCTTGATACTGTTTGGCGATGACCTCATTCGGAGTGTTTCATAGTTCTATGCACAGACAGCTTAAAGTAATAGATAACGTTATCTAGTTTTCACAATTAAATTTTTTTATGGATTCTTGAATATTCCCATTACTTACACTTAACCCAAAAAAAAATTATCGAATTTAGTTTGCGACACCCTCCACAATGGCTCCACTTCCTAAAAAAGTTATCCATTGAAAATTTGAGTCAAGTCGGTTAAGGGTAAAACGTGTCGCAAGCACTCCCAAAATTTTGAATGTCTTGAAATACCCCATATTGTGAACTTGATCTTTTAAAAGAATTAAACAATAGGTAGGTACGTGTTAACTCATAATGCACAAATATAAAATAGTTTACCAGACCCTTTTCCCATGAAAGCGAAAGGTCGTTGCTAGAGGGAGTAACAGTGAATCATCTGGAAAGGCTTGTTATGGTAAAGAGAGTACGGCTTTAACAGTATCTCACTCTCTCTTGTGGTCTGATTAGCGACTGTGAGATTCAGAGGTTTTACATTTAGTATATCCGATAATTTAATTTCGATATGACGGAAGTTACTTTGGGTCATGGTGATCAGTATATTCGGACATTACGCTCATGCGATCACTGGAAGTAAACTTCCACTTTGTGTTATTTTTTAATTCCAGACAAGTGAAGTTAGACTAATGTGAAAGTGCAAAGCTTGTAATTAAACAGCCATTAATTCCAGAAAGGTCTGCGTATTCCCAGGCCGGGGAAGAACCTATGTACTTAACAGAACTTCGATTTAGAGTTACAGGAGGCGCTTGCGCAAAGAACGAGTCCAGGATCTAAAAGCAGCATTTAAAAAATGTGAACTAAAGTCTGCCGTTATTCACTGGGATGGGAAATTACTTCCATCGTTAACCGGGAAGTAAACTGTAGATAGGCGTTCTATGGTCGTCACTAGTAAAGCTGGAGAGGAACTATTGGAAGTCTCTGCATTAGGGTCTGGAACCGGAAGGGCGCAAGCAATGGCGGTTTACGAAATCTCCAGGTCATTACGCAAGCTGTATATTTCGATACCCCAGCTAAAAATACAGGAGTTTTAAATAGTACCTGTGTTCTACTAAAATAGTGCCCGGAAAGAGACCTGCTGTATTTGGCTTGCTGACATTAGAGCGGCGTTCGAGGAAAAATTTATAGTAACAAGCGGTCCATTGGTTTCAATTTTTAAAAGATTCCAACAGGAATGGCCCTAAATTAATCAAGGATATTTCAAATCTAGGGTTGGAGACCCGTATGTCGGCAACCATCTACAAAATACAGGTGAAATTTCCCACTTTATACGGCGTATTCTCGATTCAAAACGTCAACCCCAAGAAGATTATAAGGAGTTTCTGAAATGATCATAGTGTTGAGAGACGTTCCTCCGCGAGATATATATATATATATATATATATATATCCTTTCGTGCTCCAGGAGAGATGCATTTTGCCCGCTGGATGGTAAAAGTCATTTATACTTAAATATATTTTTGTTTCGGGACGAATTCCATTTAACGGCTTCAGAACCAAAAAACATTTTAGATATTTCAATTTTTGTTAATAAAGTTTACTTAGAAGCTTTGTTACTGGCATCTTAGCTTCATACCAAGATTTTAGTTTTTTAAAAATACTTCATAAATATAAATCCACGGATCCGAGCTTATTGTCAGCAACAATCAACAAATTTAAAAATCCTTATGGTACCTTGTTTCAAAGACTCTTTCTCTTTCTCTTCCTTTGACTCAAGATTGTAGCAAGAAACAAAAATTAAACTGGTGGAAGCTCTTGCGAGACAATCCAAGGAAGATGAAGACAACAGTAACAACACAAAGCGGTTTCACGGTTTCAGCAGTGATGTAACAACATTTTTGATGGAGAGTAACCTAGAAGATTTTGTTTCTATGACAACTAGAGGTTTTTTACGAGGTTTTATTTAGATTAACAATTTCTGGAAGTAAACCTTTTTCAAGTGCAAACAACAGTTATTTGAAATATGATATTGTAAAAACAACAACGACTATAATAGTTTTGACAAAAGACAACGAGCAAAAACAGTATGATTATAGAAAAGATTCCTCAACTTAAAAAAATAACTTTGTCCACGCAATATGTAAGAGACTGATGTTTTGTTTTCAATAAAATATATGATATTCAGTGTTATTTTGGAATTGATTGATAAAAAAATCGATTCAATCTGAGGGCACATTAAATCCATAAGAATTCGATTGTCTAAAAAGGGAGGCGTTGCGGCACCCCTTAACGTAGTCCGATCGAGCTAAAATAGTACACAGAGTATTTCTTTATGAAATGGACCCAAATAATCCCAAACGAATCTAAATTTGAAAAATAAGGGCTACCGTAGCTGGATACGTTGCTGTTCTATATACCTATCCCGTCTTTTAGTAGTGTAAGTGTATTATTTTGCTTCACTCTTCTCTGCATTACAGAATTCTGGAGTCTGGAGATCTTGCTAGCACTCCACTGAACCTCTTAATCCCATCCAATAGAAGGAAAAACTTTTGTGTCAAATTTTGAACCTAATTTCAAAACGAGATGATACTTCAACGAGATGATACTAGAATTATGTTTGTTGGTTAAGTAATGCCAGGCGCCAATATATGACATTACTTTAATGTATAAAAGCGGAGTAAATATTAGTTCATGGAGAAAATCGACGCCACAAACCGAGTCTATATCACGAAAATTGTCTAAGATGATATTTAATATCCGAAAACCGCAAACAATTACGACAGTATGAAAAATTCAGTTGCTTATATACTGGGTGCCCCAGAAAGACTACGTATGAATTAGAGATGGGCACGTGACGTGAATTTCACCGTGTCACGGCGTGAGCGTGTACATTTAAGGTACCAAATCACGGAAGATTTCGTGAGTGTGCGTGAGTCAAAAGATCCCGTGCGTGAGCGTGCGTGAGATAATATTCACGCCGTGACACGACGCCCCATCCCTGCTTTAAAACTTCAACCTGTCGTGTCGTGACAAGAATAAGAAGCGAAGCGATAGACGGAAAACGGAACACGAGCGCGAGAAGGGAGGGAAAAGGACAGGAGACAGGATGAATGACGCAAAATTCAAATCAAACTGCGTAATTGCAATCTCTCTCTACTGCATTCGCCAGTCGCCTAGCCCTCCTGGCCTGGTCTGGTCACTTTGGTCCAGAGATGGGCACGTGACGTGAATTTCACCGTGTCACGGCGTGAGCGTGTACATTTAAGGTACCAAATCACGGAAGATTTCGTGAGTGTGCCTGAGTCAAAAGATCCCGTGCGTGAGCGTGCGTGAGTTTGCCTTAACATATATCAGTCGTGCGTGAGTGTACGTGAGCTAAAGGTTAAAAGTCGTGAGCGTGCGTGAGCGTGAGTCAAAATGGCCTCACGCGCCCATCTCTAGTATGAATCGTGTTGCCTCTTGAAACCCTTGTGTAACCACCCCCAACTTTTTTTAAATGGCACCCCTTGCAAAACTAGAGCCTGAAATCGTATCCCCACGACATTCTGAGCATAGTGATATAACATAATTGATATGTTTGAAGGTGTTCTTTCGAAATATGAATTTAAACAAAATGCCAAATGAGCATTGTGAATAACTTTGTTTTTAAAATATATCGACTAGTGAATATAAAAGTATGAAACATTGTAAGATACAGAATTTGCATGAAGAGAGTTACAACCTTTGATCAGATTCTACAAAAACAAAAATACTGCAGAGCATACTACTCAAATTGGCATCATCGGCAAATAGTCAAAATACAAATATAACAATTACTAATGAAGAATTAACTTATGCTATAGAATATTCAACAATTATATAAAAACTACTATAAGGGGGCTAAGAGTATAATGTTTATAGCTTATTAATATACTCTCCACGAATACTAAAACGAAGAATATATTGCATTTGATTGGTACATTTCTAAAAAGATATTTATCATGCCTAGAGAAAGAATATTCTATATCATTGTGTTAATGAGCAAATTCTGAACATTTTTCGAAATGTCCGCTCATCTGTTCGTCCGTCACTTACCCTTTTCTTAAGTAGTAAGTTACTGCTAACTGGGGGAGGGGAGCACCCCATTGTTAAAAAGAAATCGATCAGTAAATATAAAGGTCATAAAATAATTTAATAATAAATAACTTATACTAATAATTAAGAAGGGTTGCAACCCCTTCAAAGAGTCTACAAAAATAAATATACTGCATAGTGTACTAACGACCGTTTCGCCAAACAAGTTGGCACCATCGAGAGCTACTTAAATTTAAAAACTTAATTATGCCTAAAAAATTTATTTATTTTCAAAAAACAGCGATTAGTATCCTATAGAATGTTCATTTCTTTACAACCTCTATAGTTGGGCAAATAGTGTAATATTTATATGTAGTTTTCCTATATATGATGAATCTAGGAACTGATTTTGTAAAAATAATAAATTTACTGACACGTTATTATTTTACAAAATTATCACCTCAATTAAATAAAAAAACATATATCAGAGAACAGGTTGTCATCGAATGGGTAAAGCATAAACAATATATTGTGATCTTTTACTCTGATTTTTCAAATATATTACACTGTTGAAACTTAAAACTTACCCCGATTCACCCCAGTGGAAATCAAGTTTCATCTCCCGTTTGTGTACCGGCAACACTAGGTGAATTATATTGCTTTCTAACGATAGTGATCCTTATCACGTGGTTTCTTTTTCATTTTGGAACGAAACCAGACGTTTTTCTCCTTTAATGTGACACGTTCGAATTGCAGTATCACGTTGTGATTTACTGAGGCCAATTATAATATCCCAAAGCAACGGCAGCAGGAATAACAGGCAGGAGTTGTTATATCAGACGGTGCACAACTGAGGGAGGGTTGCAACATTAGCGCGTAAAAAGGGTGCAGAAATAAAAAATGTTTTATAGACTTGGAAAATAATGTTTCATGTTGTGTGTTAAATCATGCTACTTTATAAACGCTACACTTTTAAATTTTTACAGTAGGTCAAAGAAAACTTAATAAAACTCATCAGTATTTCAAATAGGTATCGCCACTATATTTTTGTAATTTTTTAACAGCAAGCCGTAATGAGTTATCGAAAAACTAATGTTCTAACGGGCAGCCGTGGTTATTTTAGGCAATTGAAAGAGGCAAAAGTACAAGGGACTGTTGGGTTTAATGTTTCACAAAAAAAATTAAGAGGAATTTAAAAAAAAAACGAGTATATTAATATTACATTAGATAGGATATTACATTAGATAGATTAGATAAGTGAGACGCCTTCCTGCACTTGCGTGCGTGCTCAAAGTGCTAACTAGGGCTAGGATTGCTTTTTTTTAAATCGAACGCTCATTAGGTTCTGGAAAAGAAAGGTGCTTATGACTTATCTGTTAAAACGTTTCCACGCCAAAAACAAAATAAAAGGATATTTGCACAATTTCAGTATTTCGGACAATCAGTTATTTAAAAAACAATCAAAATGTATAAAAAATGAGAATTCATAAAATGCGTAAAAAAGACTGTAGTTCCATGAAATGAACCATTCGTATGAAAAAAAAAAATAATAAATCACAATTCTCGTTTTCTCGACAATTGTATGAAAGGTACCTATAGTAGGCAAGAAGGAGAAAAAAATAAAGTTGAACACCACAAACAAAATATTCAAATTTTAAATCGTCTACTAAACTGGAAAATTTGAAATCAAGGTCATGACAATTCAAACAAAGTGCAGAGCACTTCCCAATAAGGACACAGTTTTTTTGACGTCCATACAGATACTTGCAATAGTAGTAGAAATTCTTATCAGATCTTATCTTGGATCATAGCGGCCGGAGATAATTTAGTACCAACCATTTTCCACCCAGATGATAAGTTCTAGAAGGAGCAGCAAAATAAAGTGTACATATGCACTGCACAATTTTGGAGATGTTTGCTTATCTCAAAAAATGTTGAGCATCCTTGGTAAGTGATAAACTAGTTATATTGAAGTTTGTTTCGCTACAGTTTTGTTGTATACCATATATCTTTGGTGATTGACTGTAATCTCCAATTCCAGTTCATATAGACAAAGACAAAATTTTGATTCGCTTCTCGTTTGTTTGCATTGCATTGGGCCGATTTTTTATGACTGCAATATCGTTCGCTTTTCCTTTACGGAAAAATAATACTCTGTTTACACTAATTTGATGTTTTGCGTCTTCGTTATATTTATTATGTCTCGCCTTCCTCTAACACTGGTTTGAAAAAAATCAATCAATTTTCTCGCTATTTATTAATGATATATAAATTTTATTATCGTCATAATATAATTAAAATATTTTTTCATGCTTACTGTTCTTCACTACACAGTATTCAACAAGACATGTCCATGCCAAAGTTGTAAAAACCCCAAAAGTGCAGGGGTAGCGACCAAACATGACTACTCCCCCGTTGTCGAGGACGGCCAACACGATGGTGAGAGTCGCGTGGTCCCTACTCCCCTCGAACTACCCCTAAATGCAAAAAACCACCCCTTCTTTCTATTTTTCGTTGTCAGGCATACGAGGATTTGTTGGATCGAATTATTTTTGAGGAAACTCAATATATCCTGCAAAATTTCGCAATCAAACATGCTAACGACCCACGGGGGTTGAAACCACCTCCTCCCTCAATACCGAAAATACAGAAAACATCCAAACGTGTGTGAAAATTGTTTTCCACACGTTTTCAAGGGCGAGGAACACGATGCTAATGTTATTTAGCCTCCCACCAACTACCCCTAAATACCATTTTTCGTTATCAGACATGTGAAGACTTGTTTTTATCGTTTTTTTTTTAAGAAACTCAATATGTCCTGTAAAATTTTGCAACCAGACATTCTAACGACCCCAGGGGGTTGAAACCACCCCTTTTCTGAATCCTGAAGTTTCCCTCAAATAGAATAAGGTATCCCCCGTTTTCAAGGGTGGAGAAAACGATAGTTGCATCAGTTTCTCTCTTAGTTCTCAAAAACTATCCTTGCATGCCCAAAACCATCGGTTTTTCTTATAGTGAGATCACATTTCTTATAGTGAGATCACATTGGATCAGGTTTTCCAGGGAGAGACTCTTTTTATTGGGGCTTAAAAGGAGTTTGATAGGACTTACCATGCGCATGTATATGCATAGTTCACTTCTTTATTATATATTTATTTTCACATTATGTACATGATTTTTATTCTTATTCTAGACATGCGTCATACATCATTATCATTAAATTTTAATTTATTCTTCGGCGTTTACAAATTAAATCATATTGTTCTGTCCAATCGGAATGGATATTAAACTCTTCAATGAGACTTGCTTCCATGTGGGTACATTCATCAGCACGTTTGGATTTTTTTTTGCATGTTACGATATTAAGGGAGGGGGTGATTTCAATCCCCGTGGGTTGTTAGGATGTCTGGTTGCGAAATTTTACAGGACATATTGAGTTTCCTTAAAAGAAACCCGATCCAACAAGTCGTCGCGTACCTGAAAACGAAAAATGGGCATTTAGGGGTAGTTAGTTAGAAGGCTAAATAATATCAGCATCGTATTCACGGCCCTTGAAAACGTGTGGAAAACAATTTTCAGCACGTTTGGATGTTTTTGCATGTTTCGATATTGAGGGAGGGGGTGGTTTCAACCCCCGTGGGTCGTTAGGATGTCTGGTTGCGATATCTTACAGGACATATTGATCTTCCTAAAAAAAAAACCGATTCAACAAATCCTCGCATGCCTGACAACGAAAAATTGAAAAAGGGGGTGGTCTTTTGCATTTAGGGGTAGTTCGAGGGGGTAGGGACCGCGCGACTATCACCATCATGTTGGCCGTCCTCGAAAACGGGGGGTAGTCATGTTTGGTCGCTACTCCTGCACTTTTGGGGTTTTACACTTTTTTTGCAAGTTTCGTATGAACGTGTTAAAAATTCCTAGTCATAAAAATACATTTTTTAAGGATTCACCACACTAAAACTTCATAGTCATCAACAATTTTCCTAGTTACTTAAAAGAAATCAACACAGTAAAAATTTTTAATATAGAAATAAGAAAATTTCTAGTCCAATCTATTTTTTACAGTGTTAGTGATTTTTAAAATGAATAATATGTTTTTTTTAAAATATATGTTATACACATGTTTTTTAAAATATGTGTCTGTATATACAGCGTGATCTACCAAGAAATGCGGAAAATAAAATGGTGTACTAGTCTTCAATGTGGGAAAGCACCTGCAAAATTTTAGAAGATTCTGAGGTAATTTAGTATATTAAATGATTAGTAAATTTGCGAAGATATACTACTGATGTTGAGTAAGTCCTGACCTACACCTGAATAGGTCGACGAACTTACTTGTGAAAGAACGTATTTGAGTGTTTACATTAAAAAGCGATCCAGCGACAGTGAGCCAACATTGTCGGTACGCTTTGAAGATAACTGGAATTCCAGCGGACCAGTTCACTTTTACGAATGAGTTGAAAGCATGCCGACAAGGCTGGCTCCCTGCCGCTGCATCGTCTGTAGACCCCTTCCGAGAGCCACGTTTTTTGTTTTCGGTCGAACAATAGGGACACCGCCGCGCCGTGTCATTGACCGGTTTTACTAAATATCTTGTATATCTGCTCGTCATTCAGCATGGGGTCAATGTCTTCGATTTATTTCGCTATTTTTGCAGTGTGATTTGATTAAAACCAAAAAGTCACTTCTATCTTATCCAGCTTTGCTGTCAGTAGTGTCAATCCCAAGTCTGATAAAGTGATATAGTTCTACCGCATTACGTTAGATTAGTTAAAGTCATTGGCGGCGCATTTCTACAGAAAAATAAGGTCATTTTTTGGTCATTTTTTTTAATTTTTCATTTTTTCAACTCCTTTCGGTGGGGACAACCTACTGTTAAATTTTCCGCATGTCATGGTAGATCACGTTGTATGTATGTGTGTGTGGGCACAATACATATTTCGTTATCATGTTTTTTTTTACCCTGTATTTGACTACAAAAATATTATATTTTTTTATGCTCCTATTAATTATTATGATCTATGTTCGTTTTACTTGCCATAATATACATTCAATGTATCTCTGAATGGTTAATAAAGATCTATCTATCTATCTATCTACCAGGTGTCAACGGAACCATTAGACAAGCCATAGTTTTCACAGTTTTCAAGATATAAGTCTTAAATTTGGCAGGGGTAATATATACAAAAAACGGCAAGTTTTTCATAATTTGATACTTTCGGTTTCCCCGGAAATGACCCTAACATTGAAATTTTAAAAGGAACACCCTGTATATTTTTACATTTTTAAAAAAATTTTGAGACTACTTGATTTTTTTAGGGCTATTTTTATTTTTGCATCTAGAGTACAGTGAATACACTCAAATCAATCAAATGGACCAAAACAATTAGAGAAAAATGTAAACGTGAGATTTTTCGAATTAGTTTAGTAGCTACGACAAACCAAAATTTCCGAAATTACTAATTTGTAATTATCTCAACTTTTTCAAATAGCAACATCTTTTAGACACCCAGTTGTTAAATACTAATTTTCAGGACAAATCTATTGATACCTTCAAATCAAAAATCGGTTTGATATTAACCCAAATATACAAGTTCTTTGGTGGGGAATAATTAAAATATCGAGAAAATACGCTTATCAAGTAAACATGCCGTGGAAATTGAATAAAACTAGATTCAAAACATTCATTTTGTCAACAAAACAACGCTACAAATAAAAGAAGTGTGCTGTCCGAAATGATTTATTTTAACAATAAAAAACATTAAAAGGTTAATTAAATGAAAGCAAATGTTCAAAGTGCATCCCCTTCTTCTTGACATTTTCTAGGTCGGTCAGTGGTGTTTCCCATATTTCGTAACGTAGCATAGCAAAAAAAGTGTTTGAGGGGGTGTATAAAAAACTCGTTCTTTCACAGAACCCCAAACAAAAAAATATAAAATGCTTAGATCTCGTGAGCGGGCAGGCCAACGTACAGGTCCATATATTGCAATTACTCGCCCATTATACCAGTTCATTAAATGAGTCATAACTCGAGCGGCATTATGAAGCGGGGCCCCATCTTGTTAGAAATACATTTGTTCAGAAACTGCAAGTGGTAAATCCATCAACATTTCATCAATATCATGTTGTAGGAATTCTAAATATCTCTCCCCTGTCAAAGGTCCTTGAAAGAAAATAGGTCCAATAATTCTTGTTGCAATGACCCCAGCCACATATTTACTCCAGATCTTTCCTGAAAATTACCTTGCCTTATTAAATGTTGATTTTCCTGCGCCCAATATCTATTGTTTTGTTTAGTTAACATTCCATTGTTGGTGAATCTCGACTCATCAGAAAACAATATCGAAGAAACAAAATTCGGGTTAGCGGTATTGTTCTGACGTAACCAGTCACAATAACCTAATCTTCAGTTGCCATCATCTCCGTTCAAATGCTGGTGCACTTGATATTTAAACGAGCGGTAACCACATTTTTTGAGAATCTTTCTTGTAGATTCTTGACTAATTTGCACCTTGTGGCCAATTTCTCTAGTAGAAGCAGTTGGATTCACTTCTACAAAAGCCAACACTTTAATTTCTGTCACTTAACCAGTGATAAAAGCTGCAGGATTTTTATCAATTCCTCTCCTGATTGGTATGTTCCCGGTAAGCTCATAATAGTTGGTAAAACCAAAAGTACATACTCCGGAAATTGTTTTATCCAATAAGCTATGCGTTTAATGTTAGATTATTTCAAATTATTATTATATTCTTCCTAAATACGAATACGAAGAGTATATAGCATTTTTTGCACTTGATTGGCACATTTCTAATACCATAAATGTCGCTCATATCATTGTTAGTCAACAAATTTCGCATAACTTTCAAAATTTTCAGGTGTCTGTCCGTCTGTCACGTTTATTGTAAGCACGATAATTTAAGAAGGAAAAGTCTGATCGTATTGAAATTTTGACAAAATTTTAATGCTCGCTGGACGAAGAAACCTATTTTTTTTTATAACAAAATATATCGAAATCGGTTCGAAACAAAGGCAGGTTGAATGCAATTATAATTTCTTTAAATTTATTTCGGAGTTTATTACATACTGACAAAATAAAAATATTCCACTCAGTTGGTATCATAAAATAAAAAATGTATGAAACAAATATTATTTACAAAAAAACTGCGAAGAATGTCCCATAGAATATGCAGCAATTATATAAAAAGTTCAATGAATCGACGAATAGTATGTTTACTCTAGCTTATTTATATATTTTATTAATATACATTTTATCATAATATAATATCCAGCCATCGATATAATTTACATTCATATTTAATAGAATATATTACAGAAAGCCTTTATTGAAGTAATGAACACTGTGGCGAAATCGAAGGATCGCGGATTCAAGTCGAACAGGTTAAATTATTGTACCTACTCACTTTTTTTAGCTAGTCTTTTATAATATGTCACGACAAACATCGCGTTCTATAATAAAGCGACAGAAAACCGAAAATGTGTGCCCACAAAACATATTGGAATCTTAATACCTAATTTCTAACTTTTCATTTAAGGAAACAGCTGAAAAACTTTCCTTTATATTTTATTACTAACTTATTATAACAAAACGTTACTGCAGTTTAGACAACTTAGCATGTCATTTGCAAATGGTTGATTCATAAATACTGAATGATAGAGTAAAGTAATAAATAAGATAGTAATCAGATTTTTGTTTTTGAAACTATGATTTGAGTACATCAAAAGGGGGCTATAATAAAGTTCTACCTGATTATTAAATAAGTGGTTATTCTGAACTAATTTAGATTTGTATATTTCAATAGATTTAATTTAATACTCTTTCCCTGCCTATGAAATATATTGATATGTTCTAATTGTGGAAAAACGTGGTCTGATTCTAATGTGTGGTTTGAAAAAGATGAATCGTTATTATTAAGTTTAAAGGAGCCTTAGTATTCGTTGTACATACCTAACTTTAAATGCACGGCCCGTTTGTCCTACATGAAGGCATCACAGTCTAGGCAGTTTAAGTGTTGACTGTGATGTGAAAGCAACTTTTATTATGGGATAAAATGTTCGCTGTTTTTTCTGAAATGTGGCCGCAATATGTTAGAGCTATATTACTGGGTTGTTATGAAGAAAAGTGTTTTCATCTGTTTCATTATAATTAATTATCACAAAGTAACAGCTTCCACCATTTAATTTTTCATTTGAGGCCTTTTGATAAGTTAAAATTTTCGCCTGAGGCTTGTTTCAGACTCACAACCCACCTATGAATAGAAGGGCGCAGATATTTCACTGACCTAGGGCAGCTCCAGTCCTTAATGCGGACCTGGTAAATAAGTATTTTAAAAGCGTCTGTGAAAAAAGAAATCTATTACGATTTTCTTTCAAATAAACGACAAAATAGTTATCTTGAGACAAATAGAATGAGAGATACAGAAGTTCAAATATAATACAAAAAAAATGGTTAGAAGTAGACGACAACTTATTCTATTACGAATCGAGCAACAAAAATCCTACTTTATAAAAATTATAATCACTAACACAGGCACACAAAAAAAAGCAGTTTATTTCTGGGACTCCATTGAATGATCCATGCATTTTGAAGTGCTGAACATGAATCGGGTGTGCGTTTAGCTCCACCACCCACCAATCTTTTTTTATAAGGTTTTTTATGAGGTTCTTTAGGCCATTTTCGCGATTTACTAAAAATTAGCTAAACGAACACCTGATTCTTGTTCAGCACGTCGAAATACATAGGGATTACCCAATGGAGTCCCAGAAACAGACCACTTTTTTATTTTGTATGCCTCTGTAATTAAAATAACTGATAAACTTAAATCTAATCAACAAAATTAAGACAACAGTTTCTCATACTCCATTCTTAAATAATTCAGATTTATCTCTGACCAATATCACAACACCACAGACACTAAAGATGGAACCAACTAAATCTTGAAAAAGACTTACAAAGCAGCAATCGCTTAGACTATAAGTAAGTGAGTCAAACAAGTTTTTAGTGAAAGAGGCATTTATGTTATAATATTTTCTACAGAACCAGGCATGTTATCTACGTTAGCTGCTCTCAGAGGCGGTATAAACATCGAAATCATCAGAAAATCTGCAGACTGGTCAAGGAGCTTCAACATGTCCAATAAACTTTATAATAGATCTATGAAATCAATAGAATATTTTATTAAAGAAATGTTTAAGGGCTCCTATATACACTTACATAATAAGTTTTTGAAAACACTTATTGCTATGATCAAATAATACTTACTAGAAATGTATTTTGTGTTATTATTATTATTTATAATAGAAATTATTATTAAAATGTTATCCATTATAATTATATAACGTTACTGTTAAATACTATAGTCGTATTTTATAGTTTGTAACTAAAAAATTCAAATATATTTGGATTTGTCATATAATTAATAAAGTATTAATAAGGTGGATCACATTTCGTTGAATGTCTACATGTATTTATGTAATCTTGAGGAGGAGATTGAGAAATACAATTTAAAAATTAATCGACTCGTAGGAAGAATAATTCAAATTAAATGAACAATCTCCTCCAAAATTATTACATTCCGCCCTCCCTTAGAAACCACATTCCAGAGATCTATTTTAACACAAAAGAAAGAAGTGATATTGTTGTGCTCGACCGATATAAGGTGTGCGAGAGTCAATGAGCAGAGAAAGAATACTTTAAACATTGTGGGTTAATCGCTCAATAGACAGAAATTACATGTGTTTATGTAATCATTTTGGAGGATATAATTTAAAATAATAATCTTCCTACAGGTAAGTCTTTTTAATTATTGCTGCTTAAATATTAATTTAACTAAATGACAACGTAACTATTAACTGGAACTAAACATATTCTAATAATATTAATATTAATGTTGTTAACTGGGTAATAATTTTGTTAGCAAGCACAACTAAATATGCAATGTTTAAGAAAATATTCAAAGAAATCCGGCACGTATAAATAAACAAGTAAAAACTACAAAATGTTTATTCTTAGTGGTAAAGAATATCCCTGGAAGGAGCAAAAACCTTTTTGAACCAGGAATTTGTTTACATGATCTTTAAATAACAGGATGCTGACAATTAATAAGTCTGTTTGGCAGAAGCTTGCATATTTAATAGCGGTGATAACTAGCCTCTTGCTTACCTGATTTCATCTGGAAAGCGAAATATAAAAGTTGTTAACGCATGCTATACATATTTTTTTGTTTGATCTTCTTAAATGACATTTTTGCTTAACATAAATAGTAGCAGATATACAGATAGTAAATTTTTAATTGTTGTTAATTGTTTTTTTTTTTGTAAAATGTGGGAGACAAGATGATCTGTAAATTATAATAACCATTTAACAAATTAACATCTTTCTATAATATGAAACGAAAATATTACCTAATTTTAGATATAGTGACATATTGTTGCCCTAATCTGGGCACTACAATAAACGGCAGGGACGGATGGGGTAGAAAATACCGGCCCGGGAAATTATGTGCAGGCGGCCCCACCCTCAAATTAAAAGTATCGGGTCAAAAGAATCATAAAATATGCTATTATTAAAACCAATAGAGAGTAAAAAAACTAAAAAATAATACTTTACTAAAACATTAACAATAAACTTAAAAATGTATTGCACATAAGTACTTTGATACTTAAAAAAAAACGATAAACTAAAAAACAATCTCTGGTTAAAACTTCAAAATAAAAACAAATATATATTTAAATTCAAATATATTGTACTTGTACTTGTTAAGTTTAATTTTATTAAGTTCTGTGGATTGCTGCTATCACTTTCCGAGTCACGTATATAACATAAACATAAACACACCACAGATAGTAGACAACCCCCAAATCCAAAGCCAAGGCTACCCGGAAGGGGGTTACACACTTGGAAAAGATTTGACAATACCGGGGCTGGGGCTCGAACCCGGAGAGCGATAGGCAGTTGGTCAGCATATTCGCCACTCAATACGCCTTAACCGACTGAGCTACCTATACTTGGTATTATAGAACTAATTTTATTACACCTACTGTCCAAAGATTAACTGGACTCACTTAGACTCTTTGGTAAGTTCAAGTTTTCTTTTTCCATACTATTGCTATCACTTTCTGAGTTACCTTGACTTGTTACAAAATTAACATTATTAAATATACTGTCCAATGATTGACATTTTTTGCGTCTTCCATCATCTGACGTTTTATCTTATCTCTGTTTATTATCCATTTGACCATTTGTTGTGATGTTTGTATACAACACGAAGACACCACCCTAAACAGTATACTAGTGCACACACACACTGACATTTGACACTGTACTGCGGCGACGTCCTCTTCTTCTTCTTCTTCTTTTAGCGGGGCGACTGAGAGTCGCCGCACTCAGGCCTTGTGGCCCATTGTGCTACCGCTACGAACTTATTGAATTCCCCCATCCAGGCCGGATTCTAACCCAAAGGCCAAAACCCTTCCTATAGGGGCGGCGACGACCGCTACCCATTGACCTCTATACATACTGGACTGAGCTCGAACAATGTAAACTATGTATTGGGCAACAGAGACCTGCGGATGCGACCCTCCTCACCATGCGAGCACACTCCAGTATGTATAGAGCTCACTGGTCGCCGCAAACATTGCGCAGATAGCAGTGCAGTGCACAAACGTCAGACGGGTAAGTGTAATAGAAAATACAGGAGTTCTGGGATCCTAGATAGACCGGCCGGGCTGGCTCCAAAGACACCTTTTGGCATTTGTCCGAATGCCCGCCCGTCCCTGATGAAGTGTATTGCGAAAACGCATAGATGAAGGGGATGTCCAACCGGATACAGAGCGAGTGTCGAGAAGAAATTGTGTACTTCAATATGCAATAAAGTCTAATTTGATTTGGTCTTACCAAACGCTGTAAATTACATGTCAGAAAAATTATTTTCTAAATACTCCTCAAAAGTATAAAAAGATTTACATATTAAGTATTGCTTTAACTTAGATTTGAGCAATTTTACGTCAAGACATCTTACATATTCTGGCAGCACGTTGAAAAATTTTATTCCCATAAAATTTGGACTATTTTGGCATTTTTTCAATCGTACAAATTCTGGGCAAAGTTTGGAATTATTCCTAGTCTGATAATTATGAATGTCTTGATGAGACTTAAAACTAGCCTGGTGTGTTTTCACAAAAATTACACAATTAAATATATATACACGGAAATGTCATGATTCTATGGAACACAAAAGCTCTCTTACAGTCATCTCGGAAACCTAATTGGGAAATAATTCTGATTGCTCTACGTTGAAGACCAAAAATACGATCACTCGATGCTGCATGGCCCCATGCCACTACTGCATAAGATATAAGCGAGTGAATCAATGCAAAATAAGTGGATTTTAACACATTTGTGGACACCACATTGGATAAGGTGTTAAGTAGATAAATATTACTACATAGCTTTGAGGCCAAATTGGTTGTATGTACCTCCCATCTTAAAGTGGAGTCTAGGTGTACCCCTAGAAATTTTACAGACTTGGTAGAGGACGAGTCTTCCAAGTGCTTTAAAGAAAAAACCATGTGTTCTGTTTTTGTAGAGTTTAGGCATAATTTATTTGCATCGAACCAATCTTTGGATATCCTCTGTAATTCATGGCATTTTGCCAGTACCTCAGTTAAGTTATCGCCAGAATTAGTAAAGGTGGTGTCATCAGCGAGCAAAACAAATTCTGTGTTAGTACAAAAAGGCAAGTCATTAATAAAGATTAAGAACAATACTGGCCCCAAGATAGAACCTTGGGGCACACCTACAGTCATTGCTAATTCTTCTGAGACACAATCATTACCACTAACGACTTGTGCCCTTGGAAATACACCTTCTCTAAAACAGGTGTTTATTAGGTTAGTTAAAGGTATAACAAGGAAGTTTTTTACATATTTAATTATTTCAGTTGGCAAACCATATATATCTCTACTGTTTGTGTTCGATAATGAATCCATTATATCACGAATCTCATTTGGAGTAACTTCTTTCAATGTGAAATTTGAGATCGGCAAGACATTATGTAAGTAATCTAGTGGACTATTCAAACTGTTCGGTATGTCGGCTAATATTTGATAAGGAATGTTATTGAAATATGTATTAAATTCATTTGCACCAATGTTGGGGGTTTCTTGTGTACTGTTCTTGTTTCTAAAGTTATTTACCACCTTCCACATACTTTTAGAAGAGTTATTTGACTTCCTTATTAAAGTATCACGAGCTTTTATCCTTGTGTTACGTAACGCAGCGCGATATTGATTTCTATATTGATTTCTTTGTAGTAACATTTCTGGAGTTTTATATTGATTGTATAATTCATTGAGAAACGATAAATGCTCTCTCATACTTCTTAGAGAGTTATTAAACCATGTGATGTCACCTGACTGACATGTAGGTCGATTTCTATTTTTAATAGGAAAGTAAGTTTCAAAAGTAGTTTATATTTTATTGTGGAAAATGTTAAATTTGGTATCAATGTCAAAACTGTTATCATTAACAAAATCCCATCTTGTTTCCAAAATTTGATTATGAAACATAAATTTACCATTAAGAGTTATAGGCCTAAAGTGTGTTTTGATTGTCTTTTTGCTATTATTGTTAGTTAAAATTGTCGTAAACTCCTGTCCTTTATGATCGGACAAGTTAGCATTAACAACATTAGCTGTACAGTTATCATTTTTAAGTTAATACAAATATTATCTAAGCAGTTAGCAAGTCGTGTATTTTCGTGGATCATGCGTTCAAATCCAAATGACTCTAAAAAATCACAAATGGTAATACATTCTCTCTGACTAGTCCCAAATTTCACATTGAAGTCTCCGCATAATATTATATCTTTTTTAGACGAAATTCGAGAAAATGCTTGGTGAAGTACGTTCAAAAAATCATCGATCACACCCTTAGGCTGTCTGTAGATAGTTATTACAACCAAGTTATATTGACTTAGTTCAACAGCACATATTTCGCATTGCATTTCTATAGAAAGTTCATTTATACTATATATTGGAACAAATTGTAGCATTCAATTTAACAGAATCAAGACACCCCCATGTAAATGTATTGATCTAGAAAAGTGAGAGGCAACTTTGTATTTATTGAAGGTAAAATTAGTTGTTTCTTTTGGAGAGAGCCAATGTTCGCTTATACAAATTGCATTGTAATCCTTACCAGAATCTATAAGAAAAGCCTCAAGTTCATTATATTTATTTCTCAAGGATTGAATATTTATATGAAATAATTTAAAATCATGATTACTTGTATGAGAAGTAGAATTACTATTGCTTATATTTATCTTATTATTCGAATTGACTGGTTTGTTGGCTGTTACTGGGTAAGCGAAAAAAATTTTTTTAAATTTGAATTGTTGCACCATTACACCTTTTGGCCATACTGTTTCATTATAAAGATCCTCCAATAGAGATAAATCTGCTCCGACTTTAAATGAAATTGTTTTGGCTTCAGGATGTTTAGAAGTCCATCCACTGTGAATGTATTATCAGGAAATTTCTTCTTCAAGTATTTTTCTATTTCTCTCTCTATCTCACTTAGAACGGTTTTATAAATATTTTTATGTGCATAAGACATTTATGTATTTTCTGCGAGGATTCGATATTATTAGCATAGAATAAGAATTGTATATAATGAACCACATGTAATGAATGATCATTGAATGAATACAAACGAGAATATTTTTACATACATAATCAATAAAAAAAAACAAAAATATCTATATATACCAATGACTCGTCTCAATTCCCTACAAACCACTCAAGGGAAAGTTCACTTCGTGTAAAGGCCTCTTGAATCCCCGGGTTGGCTGGGTCTCGTCTGATCGAGGTTTACTTATTTTATTCGAATTAATGAGGAAAATCCTATCCGACAAGCCCTCGCAAACCTAGCACCAGAAAATTGAAAAAAGGGGTGGTTTTTCCGGTTTAGGGGTAGTGGGTAAAAACTAGGTCGAATAATATTGCCACCATCGTGTTCCCAGCCTTCGAAAACGACTGATTTTCATTGTTTTCGTTATTGGGGTGGGGGTAGTTTCAACCCCGGGGTGGGTTAGGTCACCTGTGATCAATCTTTACCCTTTTTAGTCAAATTGACAAAAAATCCTAACCGACATGCCTTCGCAAGCCTAGCACCTGAAAATCGGAAATAGGAGTGGTTTCTCCGGTTTAGGGATAGTGGGTGAATGGTAGGTTTGAAAATGTTTTCACCATCGTATTCCGCGCCGTCGATAACGGGAGAGTGGATGTCTTATGGTCCAGTCACAGTACTTTTGGGGTCAAAACTTTACCTCAAGGGACTATATTTTATATGTCGTCACTTTTTTAATTTTCTCTTTAATAAAAGTCTCAGATTTTGTTTTGATTCCTTTTATTTGCCTTATACATCCTAAGAGGAAGTTTTCTCATGCTAAAGGACCCCGGAACAAAACCCATGAAAATGTTGATTCGGTGGAATCGGCTGAAATTTTGATATTTAGTAGTTCAAGTCATGCTGATCAAAAGTTCTTATCCCATCGAGCCAATCCCATGGACAGTTCTTGAGATACAGCTTGTCAAAGTTAGGTAATTTGCGTCATTTTATACATTAAAGAACTTTTTACTCTTAAACTATTAACTTTAGCAAAAAGTTGCAAGGGTCGAAATATTTTTGTTCAACTCCAATGGAGCTCAAGAATTTTTTTCAGAATTTTTTAACCAATTTTTAGGTTAGGTAAAATATATATATGTCATATTCCGACATGCTTCGATGGGATTGGCTGAAGCTTTGCTATTTTGTAGTTAAAGTCATTCTGATCAAAAATTCCCATTGCACTGAGTCTATCCTATGCGTGGTTTTCGCTCCAGGAGTGCCTGAAGGCCTTAACAACGAGGTAACGGGTAATCTATATGTACATGTTTATGAATGGCTTCCAGCGTGTTTGTGTACTGTGTGTATGCGTTTGTGTGTATGTATGTGTCAGTGTATACAGAGTTCTCCGAAAATATCGATGACAAACTTCTGGTGCAGATTCTACATGCAAAAATATGTTCGCAAATACCTTGAGCTACGGCCCTTTGAAAATGGCACCCAAAAATTGATTATTATATTTATAATTATTATTATTATTATATTTCAGAAACCTTTTGATTTACAGGGACGCGACTTTATACGCATATTGAACAATAATACAAGTTTATTTTTATAGTATTTTAAAAAAATATTTTTTACCGTAAGTGGGTGATATTGAGGGGGGCTGTCGATATTTTGCATTAATTTCTTGACTTGTATTTTTTTTCACTTTGATACAAGAATTTAATTCACTAATTAAAAATACACCAAAAATGTCCTCTCTTATTTCAGTCGTAGGACTAGTGTGAGAAAAATCGTTCTAATGATTTTGATGCGGAACCGCTGAAAACACAAGCGTATTATGGTTTTTGGGGTACGCACGGCATTAAAATCACATAAAATATCCATCAATGATTCTTCTTCGAACGATACATGATGCTGGAAACAGAGCACTTGTTTCTGAAAATCCTATGGATGTTCTCAATATTTAAAAACTAAAAAAAAAATATTAAAAAACAAACAAAAAGTAAAAATAAACAGATAGAAAGTGAAACCAAAAAAATGGGATCACCCTGGTTGGCAATGAGAACGCTCTCATAAGAAATATAGTGCCGGTAAGAGCAGGTTCTTTGATAAAAATAATCACACACACATGCACGCACGTACACAAACACGCTGGAAGCCATTCATAAACACGTACATATAGATTACCCGTTACCTCGTTGTTAGACCTTCAGGCACTCCTGGAGCGAAAACCACTCATAGGATAGATTCAGTGCAATATGAATTCTTGATCAGCATGACTTTAACTACAAAATAGCAAAGTTTCAGCCAATCCCACCGAAGCATGCCGAAATATGTCATATATATATTTCACCTATCCTAAAAATTGATAAAAAAATTCTGAAAAAAATTCTTGAGCTTTATTGGACTAGAGCAAAAATATTTCGACCCTTGCAATTTTTTGCTAAAATTAATAGTTTAGGAGTAAAAAGTCCTTGAATGTCTAAAATGACGCAAATTACCTAACTTTGACTAGCTGTATCTCAAAAACTGTCCATAGGATCAGCTCGATGTAATGAAAACTTTTAATCAGCATGACTTGAACTACAAAATACCAGCCGATTCCACCGAATCAACATTTTCATGGGTTTTGTTCCGGGGTCCTTTACATATTTTAAGTCTAAATAATTTTGCTCTTTCAGATTGTGTCTGGGAACCACTGTGCGACGGCGAGAATGGTGTAAAGTTAGTGGATATTGAAAAATTGAAATTAAATTGGTACTCGTCTTGACATCGAAACGTGATATTGGTGACAACTTATAGGTAACAGCACTGTAAAGTGCAATGATATAATCGTAAATCATTAATTCATGTTTAAATTTGTTTTATATAATCATTTATTTATCATATTAAGATTAACATTAATAAGTTGAATGTACAGGGTGGACCAAATTAGATTGGATTTGAGGTTTTCTCTAAAATTATGACAGATAGACAAAAACCAATATAGGTGTCCTGAGCTTGACTTTCGAGAAACAAACAATGACGCAAACCGCGATCATCTATCTTTTTCTACTGCCGAACTACAGAGCGTTTTTTGGAAATTGGCATTTTTGGATAACCTCTATATCTCAATTACCAAGTGTCGAATCGAAAATCGAGTAACACATTCTTAAGGCACTTTTTTGAGTACAATCCGATGCTGATAATAAGAAAATTATGCATACTTCAGTTTTAGAGACACAGACATAACTTTTGTTTTTTAAATGGAACACCCTATAAATTATTTCATTATTCGATCACAACTTAAATTAGATATATCTCTAGAAAAAGTGGTTAATTTTCGAAAAATTTAATATATTTGTGAGGAGGTCATGGAAAACTATTAACAACAACAAAGTAATTTTGCCAGAAATCGGAAAAACTAAACTACAATAAATGTTCGAATTGTCTTCCATTAACATCTATGCATATTTATCGCATTTCTAATATTTATTGTGAAGGCCATGATAAAAAAAGAAAATCGAAATAATCGTAAATGTCAAAAACTAATTTGTGAGTTAATTGTGAGTGAGCATTGTTAAAAATGGTTCAATTCAGTAATGCTGAAAAATATATGATTAAGTGTCTTTTAGAATACGGAGAAGATTCAAATTTAGCTTCCGAGCTTTATTTTAATAGATAAGTTAGAGACAGCAAAACTTTGTGCCAAAAGTGCCGCCTAAACATTATTTTTAGATATCCTGAAAAGAGATAACCAGACATAGAAATATTCAAAAGGTTACAACAAAATTAAAAAGAGTTTGGATGATTTGTAAAACCTCGAGCAAAAATATATAATAAAGCAGGTAGAGAAGCTATAGAAAATATTGTTTTAGAAACTGTAAGAGAAAATCTCTTCTATCGTCTCGCAAAATATAGGAAAATTTAGAAATCCCAAAAACAATGGAAGACAATTCGAATATTTATTATAGTTTAGTTTTCCTATATTTGTCAAAATTATTTTATATTATAAGAAGTGTTGTTGTTAATAGTTTTCCATGGCCTCCTCACAATCATATTAAATTTTTCGAAAATTAACCACTTTTTTTAGAGATATAGCTAATTTAAGTTGTGATCGAATAATGAAATAATTTACAGGGTGTTCCATTTAAAGTTATGTCTATATCTGGAAAACTGAGGCATGCATGATTATCTTCCCATCGGCAACGGATTCTACTCAAAAAAGTGCCTCAAGAATGTGTTACTCGATTTTCGATTTGACACTTAGTAATTGAGATATAGAGGTCATCCAAAAATGCCAATTTTCCAAAAACGCTTTGTAGCTCGGTAGTCGAAAGAGATAGATGATTGTGTTTGTTTCTCGAAAGTGGAGCTTAGGACACCTATATTGGTTTTTGTCTATCTGCCATAGTTTTAGAGAAAACATCAAATCCCATCTAATTTGGTCCACCCTGTATTTGATCAAGTTTTTTTTGTTATTACGTAATTTTCTATTCCCAATAATGACGCTCCTTTACCGTTGGTAAATTGTTTATAACAAATAATTTACCACAGATTTTTAAATAATAGCAAAATAATCAACTATTGTTCTACACGTATCACGTATTGCATAAAACAACTTCGGGATGTGCACTATTAGTTTTACCCACAATTTATATTTACTTTCGTGAAATTTCTATTTTATTTTTGTAATAATTATTCAAAGAAAATATTGGAGGACGTAAGGTATATAAATCTTTAAATAAACTCAGTCTAGTTAAACTTCCTACAAATTATGGACAAGAGACAATTAGCAAATTAGAGTTACTATTTACCTCTACTTTTAACAGACAAACGAACTCCTGTCAACTTCCTCTTGCAAAAATCCTAGTCGCGCCAATGGGGTGGGTTGGGGTAAGAGACGGCAGTGGAACGCTAGAGCTAGCAATATCCGCATTCCTGAGTTGGAATCCCGCGTTGACAGCTCCTGATATTGCAGGGCCGGGTGTCTGATAACGACTCCGCTCCAGGAATGTCGTTAGCTTCCCAAAAATAACATTTAGACAGTGTTATTTATGGCCCTGACATCACCGTATCGGAGAGGACGTGAGTACCAACTACCAACCCCATCCATATTAAATTATAAGCCGAGAACAGGGTGCTTCACCGTTTATTACATTTGCTGTTATTAAATTTCTTTTCCGTAATTTTGATTAGAGAGGGAGTGGTCGTAGTATTGAAAGCGAAAGTTATCTATGGCCGTATTTTGTTAATTGGCATATGTGGTTTATGGATGTTCTTTACGTCAATTTAAAATGAAATTTTATATTGTTAATATAGTTCTTACAGTTTATAGTTACATAGTTTGTTTGCAAATAAAAACAATGCGTAAAATTTTTTTATAATGTAAAGGACCCCGCACATTTCTTACGCAAATTGGCTTACAGTCAAATTGGTTGAATTTTTAATATATTAAGATTTAGACTTTCACCTCCCCCCCCCCCCATCCTTGGGGAAAATGTTTTTCATAAAGATTGAAGCTTAAGGAACAATTTAAGATATGTCCTAAAAAAAAACTGGCTGTACTTTCAAAATGGCGGCTATACGTTAAAAAAGTTCACAGATTTCGCAATCCTTGCAACCATCGGAGACATTGGAAATGATAACACCATATATGAAACATAATGATATTTTCTCTTCTGACATAATTTTCAGTGTTAAAATGTGTCTGAAGATAAAATTTTGTATGAAATATGGATCATAAACAATCATACATCATGTTAAAATATTCACGGCCACTCGAACGCTAACATTATGATCCTTACAACATAAATAACAACTATTAGAATCCATAGCTACAAAATAACACCTTATACACGCCTTTGACCATCGCCCTGTACTGCGGATATGATCAAATTTCAATAAGAAGTATTTTACCATGGTATGGTATTGTAATTTGAAATACAAATTTTAAGTCCAACAAACTCTATCATATTTAATATTCACAGTCGGCAACGCCCGACTGCAACTTTCATTCATTTCGTAATGGTCTTATCAAAAATACCTTAATGATATTTTAACTAACAGACATTTTTTTTTCGATATTTCAGCTCAGCTTGCTACAAAACGAATTTCTGTACAATTTTTTTTTCTACGATGATAATTAAACATTTTGGTCCGGTTATAATATATATATATATATATATATATATATATATATTGGATTAAATCGGGTATGATAATACAATAAATATTGAAATTAAAATATCACTTGCTCTACTGTGCTTTATGTTTATAGAATGTCCCTACACTGCAAAATCCAATTTCTGTTATAGTTGATAAAGCGCTTACGCTGATTCTATGACCCAAACAATGCGCCTCTCAGTCATCTACGGTAGCTGTCGATCTTCAAATCTCAGGCCACTAAAACATAATAAATTTCGGGAATGTATTGCTTTCACACCTACATACACAATATCTGCGTATCTCAGTATCAGTACCTCGACACTTTCGGTCGGCGGCCTTGCAGAAAACTCATAAATCTGGCTTCATGCACGAGAACATTAACATTTCCAATGTTAAAAAACTGTTGCCAATGTTGTTTTTGTCATTTAACATAAAAACGAAAAAAAGATGGACAAAAACTCTTTTCACAAAAAACAACGTGCATAAAATTTTCTACAACTTTGTACCTATACAATATTTTGATAGGAGTTACCATTTTCCAGATAAATAAGTCCAAAACCGCTGCCCAAGGAATCACTACTTCCACATCCAGATTTTCTATCCAAGTCACTCACAACGAAAAAATTTTGTATGTGGAAATAATTGCTTATGGAACGTTAATAATATAATATTTGAAATCCTCTACCCCAAAAACCTATAAAACGATACCCCACATCGGTAGTGGGGTGGGGGTGGTGATAGGAGGTGGTAGTGGGGGTGGATGAAGTAAAAAAATATTTTGAGGTTTCTGGTTCTTGTACACACACTAAATCACATTTTTTTTTCATCCCCTTTAATAATGGGGTGGGGGTGGTAATGGGGGCGGCCAATGCAAAAAATTTTTTTGAGACCTTAGCTTCTCTTTAATATACTAAATACCAATTTTCTGGACTCTTACCTACTTAATTTACCTATTTACCCCAAATTTACCCCAATTTACCCCCAATCCTTCGATGGAACAAGATGAAAATATAATCTAGTTCCAGATCACGTTAAAATACATACGTGTACCAAATTTCAAGTCAATATCTGAAACGGTTCCAGAGTAAACGTGCGCACAAAAAAAAGTTACAGATCGACAGACCGACAGACAGACATTTTTTTTCATTCAAACTTAAAATCTCGACGTTTCATGATATTCTAAGCCTATTTGAACAATAAAAATTTTAAACATTTTTTTGTCGTTACTATACTTCCACTGGATGTGGAAGTAAAATTAAGAAAACATGGAAATTCATATATCGGTAAATCACTTAGAGGAAATAACTAAGTGACAATTATTGTAAGGCGTATAATATAACTTTATATTATTAACATAACAAAAATACACTGAAAGAAATTAATAATAATAATAATAATATAATTGCAGACATTCATCTCGAAAACGGTAACAATGGTATCTGGAAAATGGTAACTCCTATCCAAATATTGTATAGCAACAAAATTGTAGAAAATTTTATGCACTTTGTTTTTTCTATAGAAAGTTTTTCTCCATCTTTTTTAGTTTTTGTGTTAAATGACAAAAACTATATTTGCAAATTTTTTTTTAAACGGACGCCATTTTGAAAGTGCAGCCAAATTCTTTTTTAGAACATGTCTTAAATTGTTCCTTAGGCTTTATTCTCTATGAACCCACCCCAAGGATCGGGCACGGACACGGGGTGGGCTACCGTAGTAACTCTATTTTCATTAAAACAACACATGTTTTTAGTGCAAGATATTAAGTTGAAAAGTTAAAATCTACAATATATTAAAAATTCAGCTGTAAGCCAATTTACGTAGTACCTATAATATGACAATTAAAATTATAAACAGAATAAGTAGAAATTGTAGTTGGGCGTGGACGACTGCAAATACAAATTTGACACATATTTTGCTCGAATGCGGCTCAATTCAATTTTACATGGTACCCATGGAAATAAGCCCAAAGACAACTTATACTTATTATTATTTAAATAGGTATTCACAGTCAGCAACGCCCTACTGTAACTTTCTTCTAACAACATTTTAAGATAAAACTGATACTTACATCATCTAATCTACGTAAAGTTATTTCAATCCTAAGAGACACAGTGTTTTGATATCTTGTATATTTTTGTATTCTTTTTGGGTGACCACGCCGCATGTTCTTCTATTCATTAACAGCATAATATATAGTTTATTTTCTTACCAATATTGTCAGCTACACCCAAAATATTATTTTTCTCGGTTGTTTCTTTAACACACTGTACATCTTCATTCAAAGTACGACAGGTTTGTTCCTTGCTTGGCAATTAAGTTAACTATGCGCCAGATATCATTGTCCATCCATTACATTTTTTTAATGACTTTTTTAGAGTGTCCACCTCGTAAATTTTTCAGTAAAATTATATCCCATTCATTCGTTGGCAATAGCGTGTACTACCCATTAAATATATTTTTTTCATCAAATAGTTTTGTAGTACAATGCCAACAGACAGACAACAGACCGACAGACATATTAATGGAAAGGAAAGAACTTAATTTTCGTAATTCACATAATCTGAAAGGTTAAAATTCGATGAAATCTAGAAGAGTGTTTTTTTATTTTATAGTAAAACACAGTATATGTAAAACCCGACTGTTTACACGCCTCTCACGATCACCCTGTGTAACGGATACCCAACAATCAGTGAGGAGTGTCCTACGATGCTATTTTGCACATGTTTCAATTTTAAATAAAATATTAGATCTAACAGTAGTTAGAGCTTGTGATAGGTACAGTTGATTGCATATATCTATAGGACAACATTTTTAATATTGTGTAAATGGACTTTTATAATATCCGTCAACTGAATATCAAAATAGTATTGATTTGTGTCACTATTGTTATTAAAATATTGAAATGCCTGTTGCGTTAAGTTTGTTATAAGAGCTCGCATAATTGGGTTACTTGAGGATGAATGGACAATACGAGCTTACGAGCTACAGCTATTCGTTTAAATGTAAATAAAATTTCAGTTTTAAAAATAAAAAAAGATGAAAATAAGATGAAACATCGAAAAAAATGTAGGGACTAGAAGGCGCAAAATATCAAATGAGCAAGAAGATGCTGCTTTAATAATGTTTTCGAGGGAAACTTCCTTTGAAATAGCAAGAACTGCAATAATAAAGTCAAACTTTCCAGGATCGCGTTCCATAGTGTCTCGACGAATTAAAGAGATGGATTTGAGAAACAGCGTAGCTGCAAAAAAAGTGTTACTTGGCGTTGAAAAAAAAACAGGTGAGAGTAAAATTTGCACTAAATAATATATACGTCAATTGAATATCAATATATGGGTTAGTGGAACAAAGTCATTTTCACAGACGAGAAGATATTTCAATTTATAATGGTCATATTGGAGTTTATAGACCGAGCAATACCAAATTTGATGAGAGATATGCGTTCAATACTACTATATCAGGGCTTTTCTCCGTTAATGTCTGGGCATGGATTAGTGTGCATGGGCTAGGGGTATGTTGGAACGTCGAAGAGAGGTTCACTGGGTTAATATACACAGACATTTTATAAACATTAAGTTACCATCAATTTGTCAATTATTCCTAAATGATAACTTTGTATTCCAGGAAGACAACTGTTCAATCCATACTGCAATACTTGTTCGAAACCAAACAAATAACATTGAAGCTATGAACTGTCCTTCTAAGAGTCCTGACTTAAACCCCATTGAAAATATGTGGGGAATAATGCTAAAAAAATATCTGACAGGAATTTTAGACCGCAAACTAGAAATGAATTATTGAACGCAATTCTTGAAACGTGGGAAAACCTTAATGATGATGCTAACTTGCTAGTAGATTTATACAATTCTGTGCTCCTTCGGCTTAATGAAGTTATCCAAAGTGATGTCTATATGATAAAACATTAATGTGGCAATATCTTAATTTAATTGTTAATTAAAATGCTAATGATATTTGGAAATAAAAATATTTAAACAATGCTATTTATTCAATAGGATATTTCAACTAATTTCAACCTCCCATAACTTTGATCCAGTCACACAAAAGTAAATTAAGCTTTATATATAGTTAGTATTGAGTTTATATATTTTAGTTATTACTTTGATAGAATTTTGTCCCATACCAAATGAAATATATGAAATGGTAGGCAGGTTTACACAACTAAAAATGTGTCCTATACAATTTTGCAACCAACTGTACGCAGTCGACAACGCCTGACTGAAACTTTCATTAGTTTTATAACAGTCTTCTAAAAAATACCTTAATAATATTTTAAACTGGAATTGATATATAGACCAGGCAAATCTCAGTGTAAAATGGGTTTGGCGTGAACTATTTGGGGACAGTTATTTGTTTACCTCAATGGATAGCTCTATTAATGTAGGATAAGTACATAAAGTCGCAAAAAATCCCGACGTGAGCTAAAGCCGCCATTTAGAAAAAATGACCGCCAGAGACATTTTCTTTAAAATCATATATCTTATTAACCGTTGCTCCGATTTAAGATTTCTTTTTTTTGTTCCATTCCTCACTTCACATTTTACAGAAAGTATGATTACATATTTTACGATAAATTAAACGATAAACTTAGGAAATTAAAAAGTAATTTAAATATTACGGAAATTTAAACTTTTGTAAACTCGAGACGTTTGTACTGAAATTTCTAGTCAATTTTTGAAAAAATAATTTTAATAAAAGTTTTAGAGCACACAATTAGCTTTCATTTGTTTTTTGGCCGATGTTACTAACTCAAATGTTAACGGAGTGATAGTTATTTATATATAAAATTGTAATCATTTTTAATAATGTACATTAAGGTATAAAGGGTGTCTAGTCAGTGTTCTCTCGGAAGATTGTGCAAAACGGCTAACTTTATAAAAAAAATTTCTTAACAAAACGTTTAATGTTTCGTCTCTACTACAACTTAAAATTATTTTCAATGATACAAGGTGTCACAAAAACGAGTCACACAAGAAAGTATAATTTTTTTAAATAGAACAGCCTATATTTCCTTAACGCCAGTTAAGCCTTCAAGGGCCCTATATTACACCCTAAAATATTTTGCCAAGTTATTTTTTTCAGTTTTTTTTAGGTAGTTTACAAACATTTTTGACTGGCATATCTCCACGATTTATTAATCATTATTTCTAAAAATGTGGGATGTTGTTTGATAATGATGTATTTACTGAAAAATATTTATGAAATAAATCTTTAGTGTATCGGGTGTTCAAAATATTTGCGTACATTTCTTGATATTTAATTATTATTTTTCTCATTTTTTTTAAATGGAATGCCTAGGTATACTTTTTACATGAATGAATAAAATATACAATTCCTCACATTTTAATATCTCTTTATTTCTATTTCAAACGTTTATATCAAATAATTTTTGCGTAAATTAAGGTGCTGTTTATTTTAGCATTAAAATCTATATTTTGTTTTATAATTTTCTCAATTTCTCAATTTTAAATGGAATGCCTATAATTTTTTTAAAAGGGTGAGTACCTAACGTTTACAATTTCTCACATTTTGATATCGTACACTTTCTTTTATGAACGGTTCTTGAGCAATAATTTTTTTTCACGATATTGAAACTAACCTAACAACTGCTCAAAATATCCACCATTTTGATTCAGGTTACACTGAGGTCTCTTGATAAATGAGCGCCTTACACAGTGTAACATATCAACATTTATACGATTGAAACACCGACGAATCCTTTCCTTCATATCTTCTCGAGTCATTGGTTCTAATTTATAAACGTCTGACTTCACAAATCCCCAAAGAAAAAACCCACTGAAGTCAGGTCGGGTGACTTAGGCGGCTATGTAATGAGACCTAACATAATTTAATAAAATAATAAATTAGATATTATTTAACAGTTTATTAAAATATTGGACCTCCTTTTCCTATCCACCTTTCAGGAAACTGATTACATTTCTACTAAAATATGGTGGTGCACCTTCAAGTTGTAATCACATATTATTTGTAGTGTAATCAGGAATATACTCGTTTGATATATTGTTTTATCGTTGGATAGGCCATCATGAAATAGACGTAACATCGAACCGCTGCGCTAGCTGATGACCTATTTCGTTAAAAGAATAAATTGACGCAAGTTGTAATACGGTCTTGGAAGAAGCTAAACAATACTCTCGTCGGAAAATAGCCACCGAACATATCTAAGTTCAGTAAAGTTGTTGTTGCTATATTTATGAGGGTTCATAAATTCACTGAACAGAAAGTCTAAGAGGAAATCCTCTTAGTCAATTAAGAATCATATATAAAAACAATTAGATCACTAAAATTAATTTACAAAATATGGTAATCAGAAGCAATTAAATATGTTTGTATTTATATGTGTAATTATAAATGGTAATAAATTAGAAGTTTTGGCCTAACCGGCAGGTTGCCAGTCGGTCAGGTATTCCTGCATAATATCAGTTAATGCAAAGAAAAGGAAACTCGATACCAGTGACAAGGCAGAGTGCAAGGTCTAGCCAATTTGCTGCTTTTGTATTATCTCGAATAACTTGAATATATCTTGGTTCGCAGATCACAGACCGCGATATGTGCAAATGAAACAACCACTTGCAACGAAAACCTGCTGTGCGTTTATTTTTTATTTTGAAAGCAAATTAAAATGCAAATATTAATTATGATAAAGAAAAAGAAGCAAAGTATGAGAAAACATCCGGAATGTTTCACAGTGTTTCATAAATAAATCATTTATTAAAGTTTTGTTAAAATATGTTTTTAGCATATTACGCTATTAAATCATTTTAAATTATCAAGTGCAGGTTTTACCTTGGTTCTTTTCAATTAATCTTAGATGTCCGCAAGCAACAAAACCAGGAAGTGATCGCAGTAGTAAACTATATTGTATGAGTCGCGGAGAAAACCACATTTGCACTATATTTAGAAAGTGCAAAGCTAATGCATAAGTTAAATAGATAAGGGCATGGGAACATATGTTTTAGCATTTAGAGTAGTCAAATTAACTGATTTGATGGGGTAGCTGAAAATTTCTTACAATATAAATTTCACTGATATGTGTACTACAATATACCTTTAGTAACATACTAAAAGTCTCAAAAAATTGCCATCATGTTAAATGTGGGAAAAATGGTAGTAATTTTTTTCGTTTTTTCCAAATATATCCCAAATAATCGACTTCTTTTTAAAACGCAAGAAACATTATTTATTCGTAATGAAGAAGCACACAGAGTTATATATAATTTTTTAATGTCAAAAAATCACAAAATTACACAATATTCTCTATTTTAATTTGTTTATTCCACCAACTACATTTAGATTTGTGTAGAAATGGCATCAAAATGGTATATTCTTAATAAAATAATTTCAGTTTTCAGCTTCATGCAGTTATTTAATAGCATTATCTGTTCCAATAAGACTCCAGAAGAGACAAGGCACTGCTTTAAATTTGAGTTATCGCCATATCTTATGTTTCTTTTTAAAAATTATACTTTGAGAACCGTTGGAAAAAGCCTTCTGTTTAGAGAGTTTGATACTATCCAACTACCTTGTGCACTGCCTGAGCAAGAATCAATGCATGCTGTTGATGGCGGTTTCTTGTTGCACAAAGTGGTTTGAAAAAAGCTCTCACAAAGGGCTTTTCTCGAAAGTATTTCTATTATTTATATGTAGCTTTAAAAAAAATATTTTTTTCTCATGATATTGCACTGGACTGAATATAAAAAAATAAGTAATTACTATTACGTAATAGAGAGCGGAGCCAAATAATTTGCATCGAATCAGCCGAAAGATCAATAAAAGGTCAATATTTGCTGAGTGTTCATCGTTGTCATCCATCCCACTGTCGACATTAATCAAACGTGGATTGATAAGATGTGAGATAAAGGTGGAACTTGTTTGATCCCCATTTAAAATATCATGGATGTTTAGATATTGGTGAGGAGTAGTAATTCATTATAGAATTTTACGTGTTACTCCTTTAAAAAATTATGATTAGGCCACTGGCACTGGTAAACCTGGATTCATATGGAATTGATGTAAATTTGGAATCACGTTCGATTTGAAATCCAGAGAAGGATTTCCTTAAATCTGCATTTCCTTATTAATTCTTCAACCAAATATACAGAGGATCCATTGCTTTCAGCTATATCTTAAAGCTTTCTCTGTCACAAATCCCCATTCATTCAGAGGGAAACTTAAATAATGAATGAATGAATGAATCAAGACATTAAGATCAGCTATTTTGTGTTACGAAAAATGGCGTGAGTCATATACCTTGGAGTGCTTTTTTCTGTATATATCAAATTCTAAATTACTTTCACTATTCCTAATGTACTTAAAAATTGTAGTTGGCCATTCGTTTTAATGAAGTGGAACGGTCATTTAATTTCGAAGTGATGTTGTCTACATCTGCAACTTTTGTGTCAAATACTGCGAATGTACCTATCATTCACATATCTCAACCATATCCTAAGAAAATACTCGAAAATTCCTTTTACCTCTGATTCGAATCTGCTCATCTGCTCATGAATGGACTGGCAATTAAAAGTGAGAAGAAATTTCCTATTGGAGACCTCTCATGTTGGTCGAAGAACATATTGAAAACATATTGAATTGGAAGCAATTTTGATTCATGCAAAATAGTAAAATCAATATATTTCTTATTCGTTGTAATTTGGTGCCTGGACACAGTAATATGGAGGGTAATGAGAGGGCAGATGCTCTGATCAGAGGGGCTCTTAGTGGTTCCTACTGAGTCTGGAGCCGACACGTTGCCCTAGATTAAATGCCAAGAAATCAATAAACAACTGGACTTGTTCCCACTTCTTTGACTTCTGGGCCTCCGACTTAAGTCTCCGGCAAGCAAAGTTCCTTATTTCAAACATGTTAGAATCGTGGTAATAAGTCTTCAGTTTTGGCCAATCGTCCTTTGAACTCTGAAACAAACAGAGTAAAGATGCTTATGATATCAACATTAAAATTCTCAATTGTATTAAATTCATTATGATCATTCCACTCACGAAACTAATTATGGATGCATTAGAAAGAATGTGTTTTCAAAATATCTTAAACTGTCAAAAGTATTACCTTTATTTAAAAAAAAAAACAAAAAACTGTATTGATGAACCGGCAAATTACAGGCCTATTTCTATCGTGCCATTATTTGCCAAAGTCTTTGAGGTAGTTCTCAAATCTCAAATCACGAATTGTTTTGAAAATTGTGATCTTTGTAATAGTTGTCGATATAGCTTCAAGTCAAAATTGTCAACGACGTTAGCAATTAATTCGTTGATAAATGTAATAAATAAAAGTTTCGAGGCCAAAGAATTTGTGCATGTGCAATTTTTAGACCTAAGTAAGGCTTTCGATTGCGTGCCAATATTTTAGTGAACAAACTGAAATTTTACAAATTCTCTGAGGGCAGCAGAAAATTGATTATGTCGTATTTGACTGATCGTCATCAATTTGTTCATTTTAATAATGCTAATTCTGGTAACATTGATATTAAATTTGGTGTCCCTCGGGGTTCAGTTTTGAGACCGGTTTTATTTCTTCTTCATAAAGATTGTAATATTTTATTATCAGAGGCACAAAACAGGCTGTCTTTGGTTCATAACTGGTTTTTAAACAAAAAACTAGTATTAAATAATATAAAACAGAGATTAAGACAGCATTCTCTCATTGCGTTAAATTTTTGGCATTATATTGGATAGTAAGTTAACATGGGAGGAACACACGACCTACATATGCAAAAATATATCACGTAATCTTTCCTTATTGCACAATTTAAAAAATTGTTTGTCACAGTCAACGGTTTTAATGGCATATCATGCAATAATTCAATCTCCCCTTACTTATGCCAATTTAATATGGGGCCACTCGGCACATACCTCAACAGTTTTTTCACTGCAAAGAAAAGCTGTCAGAATCGTTGCTGGGTTATCACATAGAGATGATTATAGGGATGCTTTTTAAGCCTTAAGATACTCACTTCGCCCAGTAATTATATACTGCAGTGCCTTGTCCATGTTAAAAATAACAAATAATTACATAACATGTGAAAGTGTACATACGTACTCAACTCGTAACGGGGGTAATATATATTTGGATTTTTTTGACTTTCAAAAACCAGAAATGGCACATGCTATTATGCAGTAAAATTTTTCAACTTGTTACCGATTGCTGTACAAACACTTGACTGGACTCGCTTTAAAGATGTAATTAAACGAGTCCTCCTTGAACATGCATTTTATGATTTTGACGAATTCCTGTCAATTGATTTTTCTCGTTTAATTCTATAAAATTACTCTATGTGTGATAATGATTATTTCTTCGTTATTTTATGTGCTATATTGTTATTTACTCTACTTTGTTATTTATTTGTTTTATTTATTGTGTATTTTTTTTTTTTATTTAAGACCACTTTTTTGTTGTTTTTTTTGCTATATTTTTTGCATTTATTTGACATGTCAAAGCATAATTTGTGTATATGTGACCAAAAAGATCTATCTATCTATCTATTTGGCCTGTCTCTGTTGCGGGAAATTCTTGCACCATTTCAAAGATTTATTCTGTCCCTATTTATCGATGGATATTCATATGTATGGCTTATCCACGCTGCAAAAGAGTTCTGGTCCTACTAAGGCCCTAGAGGGACCTTCCTGGGCCAGTTCATTAACTTTTCATTTCCCATGTATCCATCGTATCTTGGTATCCACGTCGCGGTTACTGTATTCTGACTTCCTAGGTCTATAACGACATTTATACAATCCCATACTAGTCTGGAATCGATCTGCATGGAATCGATTGCCATTAGCGCTGCTTGGTTATCGGAAAAAATGAATTGACTGGTTAACACTTCCCTGTCTTATTATTTCCTTTGCATACCACGACGTATATTCTTAGACATCAAAATTTTCTTTTTCAATCTTATTATGTAAATCCCAGCTCCTACTTCCTATTCCCTTGGAGCCGTTCGTATACCACACCACTTTTGCCGATATTGGTAAGCAGCTTTTCCGTTTTGGTGATCAGATTGTGAAGATAATGTTATATTGAAGATGCATGTATGCATTCCTAGAATATTTATATATATTGTCTTCGATACCTTTGATCCAGCCTAACCAATTTAATAAACTGGGGTTATTTCAAAATTTGTATTTTCATTGAATTGGCATTTTAGGACTAGTAATAACTAAATATATGTAACGGCAATTTTTTTTATGGACGTTAAATAATTTTAAATTCAATTTATAATTTGAAAATGGTAGTTCTCTCTAAAAGCAGTGACGTCAATAGTTACGCATGCGCAATATAGCTCAAGCAGTAAATTCGTATGGCAGCCATGAAATACTAACTTCACCATTACCTACATTGACATGTGACTAACATTTTGTTTTGCCGTTTTCGCTAAATGTTAAAAAATGCCACTTTTGATTTGTTCGTGCCGAGCCGAATTTTCGATCTGCCTTGTGCAATTTACGATGCGGATCAACTAGAATCTTCCTCTTTGCGTCGCGACATCGCACAGCCCGCCTACAAGCGTTTTTCTAAAAATATGAACGTTTTAAGAATGCATGTTTTTGCGCTATTTTCGGTTCCGAAAAGCATGCTTTTTTTAGATATTTTTCGCCGATATCTCTGAAACGGTAAGAGCTAGCTCAAAATATAAGCCGTAAAACGAGTTCGTTTCATTACGAATATTTTGGTTCCATCAGAATCTTGATTTTTTTTTTGTTTCGGAGATATTTACTGAAACATGTTTACATATACATTTTTTGTTTATAGAGTTGGTAACTCCTTAACCTTGACTCCTAGGCCAAAGAACTACTCTAACGAATTTAAATAGATTTATTTGCTAAAACTCCTTTTTAAATTTTTTTGTCTTGCGATAAAAATGAGGAAAATAGAAGGAGCGGAAGTGAGAACTTTTTCTTTTTCGGTAAAATTTCGCCATTTTGTCACCGCAATTCATCGGTAATTCACTAAAATTAACCTCAATTACGATGCACTGTTAATATCATGTATTACCTAGACGCTTCATTAATCTCGGCCCTTCGAAGCAAACGTTTCGGGGAAAATAATTTTTTTAAGATTTACATGCACTTTCTAGGAAAACGTGAAATTTCTTCAATTTTCCCAAGAATCTCGCTAATTATCAGTTTTTTTAAAATATTTGTAGATACCAATTCTAAAGGAAATTGATCAGGCTTTCCGACGCTTTTTTTATTTTTTCTCTAACATAAAAAACAACAAAGTTGTGGCCGAAAATATGCGCCTCTTCGCACTTCCTAAAATTCATAAAATATTTATTTACAAACTGGAAAACTAGAAGTTAAAACATTACTATTACATTAGGTATTGACAGGGCAGCAATCTAACAACAATAAAATTACCTCTAACCACTGACGTCACGAGTTAATAAAATTTAAAATGAGTAGTATAGTTTTTGTGGATTTATGAACAATTAACAAATATCAGAGTGATTTTAATTGCTATTACGTTATCCTTGTATATATTTTACTGCTCGAATTAGTAGGTATTTTAAAGTTTTTCACACACATGAAATAACCTCATTCTTACTGTCAAATATCGAACATACATTGGGTCGAAAAAAGACTTGGATCTGAAAAATTAAACAATGGGATCTAGCAAGGGATTTACAGTTATTACCATATACATTTTTGCACATATTCACAGAAAATATTGCTATACCTCAATAGTTTATGTGTGATTATTTTTTATACTGTAGAATTTGTGCTAAATAAAACCATCATTATCTTACTATAAAACAAATGCAAATATTAACAAGTATTCCAAAAAAAGACCGCTGGCGTACGGCGTTTTCTTTTTGTAAATTTCTGTCGGCGAAGCTTTTGATGATATAAGAGGAAAGGCACGTAGGGTACAAATAGCAAAAATTGTTTAAGAATCGTAAATAAGCAGTAGTGAAGATGAATGTCCTGTTTGTGTCCCGCTGAACAGACAGGAATTTGAAAGTGGCTTAAAAAGTGAACAGCTCGAGTGAGTTAAAGCTGTAAAAAGCGCTGAACAAGCGGACGGGGTGTGCTACTTAGCACTGTCTCCCGACATCTGACGAAGTGTTAAAAGAAACCGCTTTAAAAAAACGCAAAAGGCCGCTCTGCGAGTATGTGCAATTACAATAGACAATCGACAAGAGTGAAACAGAAAAGCGACTATAGTTTATGTAAATTTTATATCCTGTGTAAATAATTATATATTAATACATTCATGTATTCTGAACTTACTTTATCAAAACATACAAGAAAGTGTAGGTAACTGTTAGCTAAGAAAACAAAGTTTTTTGTTTTGAATTTTTTTGCCTTTTGTAAATATTATGCTAATAGCGCAGTGGTAAGGGGGTCAAATTTTTTGAGACTTTTTTAATTTTAGTTACATACCAATTAATATATTAATAATATCAAAATTGTTAATAATAACAACAAATTGACGAGTTGGTTTTTTTAAGTCGGACGAGGTTAAATAAATAAAAAATTGAAATACTGAAAATCATTTACGTTTTTAAACTTACTACTGAATCTGCGCTGAATGAGTTGCAAAATATCTTACGAGTAATTTTGCAAAATGAATGTAATTTTTTATCACACTAATGAAATGATATTACTCATTGTAAAGTCGGCAAGTTAGGAATAACAAATAATTTTCTCTTATTTTGTTATTCGCGACGTCTGGGAAGACAGTTTATGATAAATGTGTTAATTCTAATTGGCCTCTTACCAAGTAAATAAAAGGTTAACATAAATAAGAAGGAAAACAATTTCAAAAAGTACAGAAACGTACGCAGTGAAGTACTGGGACATATGCTCTCCCGGAATCAGAAACAGAAGAAGAAGAAGAAGAATTCTAGAAGCAAAAACATAAAGGGAGTAGCAGCAATACCGACTGATTGACCTCATTCTGCTGTAGGCCGCGTTTGAGAGCATCACGACAACTTCCGTGATTAACACTACCTCACTATACTGCACTACCTCATTTAGTGACAGTTAATTCATACAAACTATTTTGTTTCTAAATGGGCTTAACAGCAACGTCGCATTTTAATGTCAAAGCGAGTATAAATTTATTTCCAATGTCTACTAACTTTCCGCCGTCCTCTGTGTCATTTCTTCTACGAGGATAGAATGCCCTCGTAAATCGAATGATTTTAACATGCGATTTCATCGAAAACTGCTAATCCTTGAAAAAAAAGTTTCAAATAAAAAGTTGCCTTTTTTCCTTCATTTCTTTTTGATGTACTTGGCGTATATTTCAAAAGATAAAAAAGTTTCTCGCTTGCTATACTTACCTCTACAATTTGTCACAATTTATCGGCATACCTACACAGCTTTAGAAAAAAAAATCATAATAAAATTTGAGCTTTATATTAACTAACATATTTTGTTAACAAATGTAGTTATAACAGGATAGAATTTCTCTAGAGGTCTGCTAGACGACAGACGTGCTTTTTGTGACGCTTTTAATAATGTGTGTACAAATCGGCTAAAACCTTGGTATTTTGTTGAATTGAAGCGTGAATAATTCTGCATAAGTTGATATATATTGGAATAACAACAGTTATTTCATATAGCTGATATTTAATTAATACTGGTGGTAAGCAAGTGGCTAAAACATCTGGTGACAACTGACAAGCAGGTACCTAAAATACCAATATCGAAGGGTCTGTGGCATCGTATACCATAAGAGATCAATGGAACTACTCGAAAACAGGGATGAGATAAGTCCTTATATTTTTCAATTGCAACAATAGAAACGCTTTTTTACAAGGCAATAATTTCCTATTAAGTTTTGATTTTTACTTTACTTTATTTACTTATTGCTAGCAGCTATGGTTATAATATTGAAAAGTTTATATAATATTGAATAATTTCTTAGAAAAACACTCTGAGAAGTGTTTATACATCCAAACGCTTGAAAATATCGACCGCTGTCACCATAAACTTATGGCAGGGCAATAAACTAATAAAGTATGGCCGTGGTATCCTATGTAAACCTGCAAATAAATTATTTCTCATAATTATTAACAATAGTCAAACGACTTTAATTTCAATTAAATTCGAAATAACCAACAATTCTTAAAGTGTGGCCATAATATAAAGTTCTTATGTAAATATTCAATTATTTTTTTTTCATAATTATTAAAAATACGGAAAAAAATTTAATTTAACTGAAACTGTCTATATAGAGCACCAAGCCATCAGTTAGAATGAGAAAACATAACAACCCCGGAACACACCAACGCTATGAAAAATCTTCGAAATCAAGTAGCAGACTATATTTATATAAAGCAACATAGATTATTTCACCCCGTTCATGTTGGCATCCATCAATGAACTGGATCCTCGCTACAATCAACACTGCAATGGACGCTAAGAGCAAAGACGTAAAAGAAGCAACAAAACACTATGCAGTACCTGGACTAGCTCTCTAGTACAGCACGAAGACTTCCAAAAAACCGCTGCCCAAGGAATCACTACTTCCACATCCAGTTTCTCTATCCAAGTCACTCACAACGAAAAAACTTTGTATGTGAAAATAATTGTTTATGGAACTTTAATAATATAATATTTGAAATCCTCTACCCCAAAAACCCATAAAACGATACCCCACATCGGTAGTGGGGTGGGGGGTGGTGATAGGGGGGTGATAGTGGGGGGTGGATGAAGTAAAACAATATTTTGTGGTTTCTGGTTCCTGTACATACACTAAATCACAATTTTTTTTCATCCCCTTTAATAAGAGGGTGGGTGTGGTAATGGGGGTTGCTAATGCCAAAAATTTTTTTGAGACCTTAGCTTCTTTTGTATATACTAAATACCAATTTTATGGACTCTTACCTGCTTGATTGACCTATTTACCCCAAATTTACCCCAATTTACCCCCAAACCCTTCGACGGAACAAGATGAAAATATAATCTAATTCTAGATCTCGTTAAAGTACATATGTGTACCAAATTTCAAGTCAATATCTTAAACGGTTCCAGAGTAAACGTGCGCACAAAAAAAAGTTACAGACAGACCGACAGACCGACAGACAGACCGACAGACAGAAATTTTTTTTTCGCTCAAACTTAAAAGCTCGACGTTTCATGACATTTTGAGCCTATTTGGACAATAAAAATTTTTAAAAATTTTTTTGTCGTTACTATACTTCCACTGGACGTGGAAGTAAAATGCTGGGAAGAAATAGAACACAATTGACAAGAGAAGAATTAGATCGGACAACAATGGGTTCAAAAATAAAAATTGCAAAAAGAAACACGATAAAAAGGTACAGCTCACCTATGAGCCCAACAGGAAAAGAAAAACCGCTGCCCAAGGAATCACTACTTCCACATCCAGATTCTCTATCCAAGTCACTCACAACGAAAAAAGTTTGCATGTGAAAATAATTGTTTATGGAACTTTAATACTATAATATTTGAAATCCTCTACCCCAAAAACCCATAAAACGATACCCCACGTCGGTAGTGGAGTGGGGGTGGTGATAGGGGGGTGGTAGTGGGGGTGGATGAAGTAAAAAAATATTTTGAGGTTTCTGGTTCTTGTACATACACTAAATCACAATTTTTTTTCATCCCCTTTAATAAGGGGGTGGGGGTGGTAATGGGGGTGGCTAATGCCAAAAATTTTTTTGAGACCCCAGTTTCTCTTGTATATACTAAATACCAATTTTATCGACTCTTACCTGCTTGATTTACCCATTTACCCCAAATTTACCCCAATTTACCCCCCAACCCTTCGTCGGAACAACATGAAAATATAATCTAGTTCTAGATCTCGTTAAAGTACATCCGTGTACCAAATTTCAAGTCAATATCTTAAACGATTCCAGAGTAAACGTGCGCACAAAAAAAAGTTACAGACAGACCGACAGACAGTCAGAAATTTTTTTTTTTCGCTCAAACTTATAATCTCGACGTTTCATGACATTTTAAGCCTATTTGAACAATAAAAATTTTTAAAATTTTTTTTGTCGTTACTATACTTCCACTGGATGTGGAAGTAAAAATAACAAGTACGAGCAGCTAAAAAAGAGGAAGGCTACCTACAAACAACACCTCACGCGGAACATAAATGAAAAACTTTTTTTTTAACTATTTAACGTCGGCCTATTTCCGCTACCAGGGCCTATCACCGACGCCAGGAGACGAGCTACCCCCAACCTGGAAATTTTGCCGAACCTCTTCCCGTAAGAAGAGTAGGGATCTTTTACTTGCCTAACATTTAATAGACAAGGGACCGCCTGCTTTACATCCCCTCCGAAGGATGGTATATCCACTACGTAATCCTCGTCTGAAATTACGTAACTTCCGAGTATACACTGATATACAAGCCTCTAGAAGGTGGGACGAGAACGCTGTATTTCCCAAGATGGGAGCCCATCCAAGTACTAACCGCGCTCGACGTTGCTTCAACGGAATATCGACTGATATTCACATTGAAGTCGCCTCTGCGCTCGCCCCTAAATGAAAAACTAAAAGAAGCATTGAAAGAAAAAAGTGAGGCGGAGATAAACTACGACGAGGAAAAATGTAGAGCATTTCTCGAAAACATAGAAAGAAACACTTCCAACAGGACAACGAATAAATCAAACCTTCACATATTTAAAAAAATATAAGAGAAAACAATAATACAAGAGAAGATATATACCACTACAATATTAGACTAAGAAGCTGGAGGAAGAAGGAAACACAATGAAATAACGAACAAAACTAATAAAAGAAACGGATCACTGGCCCTATTCGCAAAAACAGCAAGATGAAAACAGCGACGTAAAACATCAACACTACTAGGAGAAATCGCAACAACAACAAAAGCCAACAGAAAAAGTCTGAGAACAGATGAAAGGGATATCATCCAACTATTGGCAAAAACAACAAGACGAAAACGAGAGGGAAAACTGAATACCACATACAAATCGCAGCGGTATATGCTCTACCAGAAATAGAAACGGAGGAATCAGAAGACTCAGAAGAAGAAAACTTGTAGAAGCAGAAACACAAGAAGAGAAGCATGGACACTCCACATTACCACACAATGCGGCAAAACATTTCACAAACAACTACACTGCCCATCCCACATCCCTGTAACATGCTTCATGTGGCACTCGCTACTGACAACAAGCATGGCCCAAATCCAACCCAGTGTGGACGTAGCCGGCCCAGCGGTATATCTTGGGAGTGGTAGCAATGCCTACCGCACGCTGGTAAATCAGTCAGTCAATCAATCAAATGTAGTTATAACAGGGTGAAAATTTGAGACTAATGCATCGTTACGTTTTTGACTTAAAGCGAGTTAAACAAATAAATAATTGTTTTATTTTATTTCTAATTATTTATCCAATAGACGCCGAGAACGTGAAAAACGGTCCGGGAAAACTCGTGATGATGTTAAATATCAATTATAATAATTGAACTACTAGACGAATCATTTTGGAATTCAATAAAATTCTATTCTGATAGTAGAGGAGTAATAAAAAAAAGCCGCTGCCTAAGGAATCACTACTTCCACATGAAGACTTCCTATCTAAGTCTCTTACAACGAAAATACTATATTTGTACTCCACTAAGTGGAAATAATTGTTTATGGAACTTTAATAGTATATTTGAAATCGTGTACTCCAAAAATCCATAAAATGATATGCCCCATCAGTAGTAGAGGTGGTGATTCTTGATGACTGGTTCCTGTATACACACTAAATCACAATATTTTTTTCACCCCCTTCAATAGTAGGGTGGGGGTTGTAATAAAGGTCGCTATTGCCAAAAATGTTTTTGAGACCTAAATACCAATTTCATGCACCCCCAATTGCTTGATTTACCTATTTGCCTATTTACCCCCATTTACCTTCAACTCTGCAACGGAATAAGATCGATATATAATCTGGTTCCAGATCTCGTTAAAATACATACGTGTGCCATATTTTTAAGTCAATATCTTAAACGGTTCCAGAGTAATCGTGAGCACCAAAAAGATACAAGACTAACAGACAGACCGACGCGATAGATACATTTATTTTATTCAAACTTAAAATATTGAGGTTTCATGACATTCTAAGCCTATTCGTACAATGAAAATGTTCAAAAATATTTCTTGCGTTAGTATACTTCAACTGGATGTAGAAGTAATACGCAGAAAATAGCATGACAAAGATATAAAAAATCATTCTGTGCCGTGGACTACACAATAGAAGTAGAACCTCTACTTCAAGCATTTTCCTCAATAAAACCTACTACGCATCCATACTACCCGAGGTAACCCACTGTTTATCCAATTTACTAGAGGAAAGCCACTCCGCATTCATACTTCTTGAAGAAACCCACTGCGTATCCATTTTACTCGAGAAAACCCACTGCGCATCCATACCTCTTGAGGTAACCTACTGCGCATCAATGGTATTCAAGGAAAGCCACTGCGCATCGATAATACTCGGGGAAACCTACTGCTCATCCATACTACTTGAGGTAACCTACTGCGCATCGATGGTACTCGAGGAAAGCTACTGCGCATCCATAATACTCGGGGAAACCTACTGCGCATCCATATTACTCGAAGTAACTTTATAACATGATATTTGAAATCGCCTACCCCAAAAACCTATAAAACGATATGTCACAACGATAGTGGGGGTTGGGGTGGTGGTAAAGGGTTGGGGTTGGGGATGGATTAAGTAAAAAAAAATTGAGGCCATAGGTTCTTGTATACACGCTAAATTACAATTTTATTTTTTTCACCCCCTTTAATAATGGGATGGGGGTAAGTAATGGGGGTGGCTAATGTCAAAATTTTTTTGAGACCTTAGCTTCTCTTATATATACTAAATACCAATTTTATGGACTCTTACCTGCTTGATTTACCTATTTACCCCAAATTTACCCCAATTTACCCCCAACCCTTCGACGGAACCAGATGAAAATATAATCTAGTTCTAGATCTCGTTAAAGTACATATGTGTACCAAATTTCAAGTCAATATCTCAAACGGTTCCTGAGTAAACGGGCGCGCAAAAAAAGTTACAGGCAGACAGACAGACAGACCGACAGACAGACAGATTTTTTTTCACTCAAACTTTAAATCTCGACGTTTCGTGACATTCTAAGCCTATTTGAACAATAAAAATGTTTAAAAAATTTTTTGTCGTTACTATACTTCCACTGGATGTGGAAGTAATAAGTGGATTCGTTAAGGATTACGACCTGTAGAGTATTTCTGTGTGTAAATACGTACGTACGTACATACATACAGACCAATTGAGCTATGGCAATTTTCATAGTAATTTTAGAACTTAAAAAATCAATATAACAAGGATACCATATTTTAGAGTAAAATTTTTTCCCTTTCAAGAAGCTATTAAATTAAAATCGATTTCTTGCAGAATAAATCAATTAGAAATTACTTTTATTAGTGAAACTGATCGCAGGCACGCTGAGTGAAATATAGCACACACCCAGCGGAGTGTGCAATTGACATTAAGAAATTGGTGTTTAAAAATACAGCGATATAAAATAAATACAAATATACAGTGTCCGTCATAAAGTTGTCTACAGATAGAAACACACAACCAGACCGTTTTTTGACAAAATATTTGAATATTTGATTAGTTTTGACACAAACTTATTTAATACTTACTTAATTTAGTTGAATAAAGCTATTTCTAAGTAAAAAAAGAATTTACGATTTTTCATAGATATGGTACGGGTAAAAAGACCCCTCACAAATGTATAGGAAAAATCCGTTCCGTCAAAATTGTTGAAAATTTAGGAAAAGTTCTCCTAGTTAGCTTAACAAAAGTTCTCATGGGCCCAATGCTCAAAATTCAATAGCTCGGCCGCCACTGGCCTTTAAAGTATAAAAATATAAAGCTCTCATAGTCCAATTAGATTATTTTATTCTCTAATTATTTAAATTATTTTAACCCATTTCAATTTTTAATATTTTGATTTATTAATATTATTAATAATTCTCTAGTTACATTTTTCCGTATAGAAGTTAGAAAATTTCTCGCTTCATATATTTATTTATTTATTTATTTATTTATTTTTTATTTCTATAGTTATACCATTCCACAGTAAAAACCAATTACGGGGTGGGAAAAAACACAATAATTTATACCTAATAGTAAGAAATATACAAACAGGCAAAAAGGGAAAATAACCGATTATAAACATGCATAATACACTAACAGATTAAAAGCATATTAAAACAAGCTAAAAACGTACTCTTCGCCTGTTCACTGAACTTTTTATATAATTGTTACACATTCTATAGGATACAATTTTTTGTAAATAATGTCAATTTTAGACATTTTTAATTTTATAGTACGAACTTAGTTGGTGAAAGACTCAATAAAGTAAAAATAAAAAGAAAACTATATCATACCAAATTTGGGTTTCGAACCCGGGACCCTTGGATTCCGAGTCAAAAGCGTAAGAACTACACCACCACCTAACACGTAAAAAATGTAAATTTTTACATTATAAGAGACGAGCTAAAATCATATTTCCACGGTTGTATATTACATTATGAAATGTATATTTGTAAAATATATAAATATTTAGCTATTAAAATGAAATATCATTTCACCAGATTTTTATTCAATTGCAAAAACATAAAATCAAGACATTTTTCTTTTCAAATTTTATTTACTGATAGATTTCGTTCAAAAACAATAGGCTCTAGCCAACATTAACTTACTGTCCAAATTTCAGTACAATCGGAATTTTCTTTCTTGAGATATCGTGCTTACAAGAAACGTGACGAATGGACGGAGGGACGGACAGACGGACGGTGCAAAAATAAAAGAGAACAGTTTCCTGCGGTCGTGTAAACTAAGAAAACCAAATCTATTGAGCAACTATCTATGTTCGAAGGCAACAGCGGGATATACGGCCCGGTACACACACGCGTTGTTTTGTCGTGCGGTGCCGCAGCGGTACCGCAGCGGCTGCCGCAAAATCAGATACACACTAGGCGGCGAGATGACGCTAATACGCATTCTGTCGTCAGAGATGGATGCTGTTGTCCGCAAACAAGTGCAATTTTTGCTTTTCTTGTGTACAAAATGTATATTTGGAAGATAAACAGATGCGGATACATCCATATACTGACTCACAAGAGGCAGATTTGTTACAACGTTTTTGGTTGCGCGTTTTTGGACACCCAATAATAACCCATGCATTTCTCTTTTTAGTTGTGTCATAGTAATCCTCCAATGCGGCACTCCAAAGAGGAGGCTTTTGCACTTCACCAATAAACAATTCTATGTCTAAATCTTCTTTTCCGGCCATTTCGCTTTTTCCGGCGACAAAAAAGCGCACGTGTGTACCGTTCTATTAACAATAATATACTGAGAGCCGTACTTGCGTGTGCGACGCCGCTACGTTCCCGTGGGGAGTGGCGGCGAAAAATGCACGCAAGACGAACTCGCGTTACCGCAACGCCGCCGGAGGCATATGTGCATTGCGTCATTTATTTTAGGCCCGGTACACATACGCGCTGTTTTGCCGTGCGGTGCCACAGCGGTACCGCAACTGCGGTCTGTAATACTATAAAATAAATGGCGCAATGCACACATGCCTCTGGCGACGTTGCGGCAATGCGCGTGCTTGCGTGCATTTTTCGCCGCCACTTCCCCCGGGAGCGCAGCGGCATCCGCACAGACAAGTACGGCTCTCAGTACATTGTTGTTAATAGAACGGTACACACGTGCGTTTTTTTGTCACCGGAAAAAGCGAAATGGCCGGCAATTTAGAGGATTTAGACAGAATTGTTTATTGGGGAAGTGCAAAAGCATCCTCTTTTGAATACCGCATTGGAGGATTACCATGACAGAACAAAAAAGAGAAGTGCATGAGTTATTATTGGGCGTCCAAAAACGCGCATCCAAAAACGTTGTAACAAATCTGCTTCTTGTGAGCCGTAAGTCAGTATATGGATTTTGTACACAAGAAAAGCAAAAATGCACGTTTTTTCCGGACAACAACATCCATCTGTGACGACAGAATGCGTACTAGTGTGTATCTGATTTTACAGCAGCTGCTGCGGTACCGCTGCGGAACTGCACGGCAAAACAAGAATCTAATTGGTCTATAAGAACTCTATATTTTTAGACTTCAAATGCCACTGGCGACCAAACTATTGAATTTTGAGCATTGTGTCCACGACAACTTTTGTTCAGTATAACCAGGAGAACTTTTTCGCAAAATTTCAAAGATTTTGACCAATGAACTTTACTTTTGTGCGGAGTCCTTTGTATATTTTTATTTTCTCTCAGATCTGGTTCAAGATTGACATATGGATTCCTCGTTAGATTCTAAGCAATTTTTCTTAATAAAACTTTTCGATATCTTGTCAATTTGGCCCAATATTCGGTACCACCTACAACTATTTTTACAAGTTTTATTTAACTTGCTTTGTATGTATGTATGTATTTATTATATGTATATGATAGTATGTTTGGTCCAGATCTTCTGGGTCAAAACTTGTAAGTCAATTTTGAACTACTTAAAGACGTCCAGTTGCGCTAAAATTTTGCATACACGTGTAGTTGGTGACAGTAAAATAATATGGACCAAAAAGTGTGTTTTTTTTAGTTTAGTTTAGTTTTTTTGATCGCATAATGTATTAACCTCAGACGATTTATTCTAAGATATTCTAAGAAATGGCGAAAGCGCTACGGATGCAACTAGCAAAGGTTTCGGTACTATCTTATAAGTATGAATATAAAATGAAATAACTAAGACATAACTAAAAATTTGAAAACAAAATAAAATGTAAAAAACTTTTCAAAAACAAGCTTTTGTTATTATTTAGGTGTACTAAAACGAAAAAAAATAAAGTAATAAAATTAGTTGTCTTAAAGGTTTGTCGCGTGAATAGAAAAAAAATACCTTGTTTTTAAAAAGTTTACATTTAATTTTATTTACATTCACTCCAAACCTGTGATCACATAATGTGTCAAATGTATTTTTTGGTTGTCGGACATGTAGAAACGAGCTCCCAATAGAGTTTTTTTAGAAATCTCATTAATACAACTTTTTTCCCATATGTAGCCAACATTTTGGCGGACACTATATATTAACAGCAAACAAAAGAGTTAAGTATATCCAAAAGTTTGTAAAGACATATACATTAAGTTCGCTGGAAATACTTTAATTCTATATTTCTACTCAGCTCTGTATAAACTAATCTAATGTACACCCTAAAATGATTTGTGTTTCAAGACGAGGTGTCTTGAATCGTGACATTATTTTATAAGATGAACAAGACATTTTGGTAGTAATTATATTAATAAAAAATATGAACAGGACGGTTTTTGGCCAATTCCAGCTTTAGAAACTTCGTAATTTATAGAGCAGGGTTGAGGTTGTGAACGTGCCAAGACTCCAAGGGATGTGTGCATGTATTATCACGATACAGATGATGTATGACGTTCTCGCGTCACTTGTCCCTAGGGTCAGATTTTCGGAAACGAGTTTTTGGAGGTGAAATAAATTGAAGTTTTCCTAGTTATTTCGTTTTATACTTACGTGTACAGTTATTATGATGTTAGAACTGAGGCTTGCACACATTCGAATGAGTCTATAAAGTTTTAAATAAATATATGTATTAAAAAGAACCGATTTATTTCACAGTGCGCGATACCATTTCTAATATATTGAGAAAATTACCTATTTAGTTCGGATTTAATTTATTGATACCATATAAGTATTAAATAATTCAAATCCTTTTTTATAGAATTTAATAAACTAACTAAAACGGAGTTGTAATAGTTGTTACAAACAAGATTTTTAAAGCGAATGGTCCCTAATAAGTTAATTGGAGACAAAAAATTTCCAAGTTATCCTGACTTATAGGCTTGTAACTTCTTTTCGTGGGGATAGATAGATAGATAGATAGATGTATAGATAGATAGAGTTTATTTAACCACATTATGTACATATTTGTATATTTGTAGCAAATCAACTAAACAAAAAAAGAAAAAAAGGGTAATATATCACAGATTTTGTAATCAGTAAGTTGTATAAAACGAATGCTATCTTAAAGTACATTTATAATAATCATATAGTAATAAGTAAGAAAAAAGTAATACGTAGTAAAAAAAGTCTGTAAGAGTAACTCTGTTCCACATCAATATAATATGCGTTTATGAATAGATACTTATAAATTAATATTTATTGAAGTGATGACTTTAAATAATCATCAACTGAATAAAAACAGTGTTTTAGTATAATTCTTTTAACAACATTTTTAAAGGGGTTTAAATTTAGTAATTTAACTTCAGGTGGTAGTTTGTTATACAGATTAAGGTTTAGTAAATTGTTTTCTGATTTTTTTAGCCTAAAACGAGGGTTCCTTAGTAAATCTGCAGATCTTGTTCTGTATCTGTGGATATCAGAAGAAGTGTCAAAACTACTAATGTTTTTATGTATTTCGATAAGAGAAAAAAAATAAAGATGGAAGAGGCACTATGCCAAATTTTAAAAATAGTGGCTGACAGTCTTCGCTATTGTTATTAATTCCAGCAATTGTTCTAACCGCTCTTTTTTGGAGCTGAAATATTTTTATGACATTACTTGAATTTCCTGATAAGATTACTGCATATGAAATACGGGAATGAAACGGTGCAAAATATGTTGAAAGTAGTGTGTTAATGTAGAAGAACACACTACCTTGCGTCTAGGTGACACGACACCAATTTATTTTTAGAAGAGCGTCAGTCGCGTTCTGCCCCGTTCTTCTACTCCCAGGCGGATTCGAGGTAAGATATGCTTCGATAGACGAGTAAAAGGTCAAGGCTGCACTACCTCAGATCATCAACGACGCTCTCTCAAGACGTGATTTCAATTATTCACTGACAATAAGGGCTTTTACGTCTTTGGATTATTGCAATTTTTGCATAAAAAAAATTCCTATCAAAGATTTCTCTCCGACGGAATTGGAATTGGACGTGATTTGTATAGATTTACCTACTAATAATGGTCTATGCACTTAAGATTTCTGGAGAAATCGCATAAAAATATCCATATTAAGCTCGCGTAAGGCGACCAGAACACTGCGTATCAGACTTAAGAAATCATGAGATTCCGATTAACTCAGTTGTTCAGGTCTTCCAAACGAAAACTCCAGGAATTAAGACTAGCAACAAGTCCTTACATCAATAAAATGCAATTAGTTCAAAGAATACCATTTATATAATAAGTATGAAATAATACAGTACTTTGTTAAAGAATCACGCCTCCCGAACTAAGATTTTTTAACCATACAAGTGAGAGCGTACGCTAACCATCGATTTGGTAGAAAAGAGTGACGCAACCTTCCCAGAACTAAATATAAGCATTATTGCTTATTTGTCCATTGATATCCCAAGTGGAAAGTGCGCTGGTGTCTATTTCAGACTATTCAAGAATTAAAAGATAGATAGCATTTCTCTCTGAAAAAAAACTGCTGCTCAAGGAATCACTACTTCCACATCCAGATTTTCTATCCAAGTCACTCACAACGAAAAAATTTTGTATGTAGAAATAATTGTTTATGGAATTTTAATAATATAATATTTGAAATCCTCTACCCCAAAAACCCATAAAACGATACCCCACATCGGTAGTGGGGTGGAGGTGGTGATAGGGGGGTGGTAGTGGGGGTGGATGAAGTAAAAAAAAAATTGAGGTTTCTGGTTCTTGTACATATACTAAATCACAATTTTTTTTCATCCCCTTTAATAATGGGGTGAGGGTGGTAAAAATTTTTGTATATACTAAATACCACTTTTATGGACACTTACCTGCTTGATTTACGTATTTACCCCAAATTTACCCCAATTTATCCCCCAACCCTTCGACAGAACAAGATGAAAATATAATCGAGTTCCAGATCTCGTTAAAGTACATATGTGTACCAAATTTCAAGTCAATATCTTAAACGGTTCCAGAGTAAATGTGCGCACAAAAAAGTTACAGACAGACAGACCGACAGACAGACAGAAATATTGTTTTCGCTCAAACATAAAATCTCGACGTTTCATGACATTCTAAGCCTATTTGAACAATAATAATTTTTGTCGTTACTATACTTCCACTGGATGTGGAAGTAATTGAAGGTACCACTGAAGAGCTCCTAGTTAGAGTTATGCAAAATTTCAGAAATATATTAGCATCGTGTTTAGAAACCGTCGGATGCCATTTAAAACATATTATTTTTAAGAAATAAAACTGCGTGAAATATAGATATTGCTTGGTACAAGCTTGTCTTGGTTCGATCTTTATTAATTCTTTTTATAGCCCAATGAAAACGTGTCATACCGGTTGCTGAACACAGTACAGCAGAGAAAATAATTAACTGTAATCACTATCAGTGCCGCTCTCGGTTGAAGGATTTTCGTCTGAGGATAATTCAGAAGTTATCTTTCTCATTTTTACTAGGAACTGGATAAGTTTCAGTTCCAAAATGTGAACATAATTTTTGTTTTACCGTATTTGTCAATTTTCTAATGAAGAAAATTCAGATATCCGATTAAATGAGAAGATAAAGCAAATCTACATTTTTTTATTTTATTAGAATTTTTTTCGTATGGATTCTTGAATAATTTCAACGATTTATTCATTCTGACCTCTAATAATATGAGATACCGAATTTATACAGATAATGTAATGTGTAAAAGAAATGTAAATCATGAAAATTTTGTCATCTGCACCTATACACAGCCAATGTTTCTTCCAATATGTTATACAGGCAATGGACTTTGTTATGGTGCTGTATTCACCATAACAAATTAATCATTTCTTTAAATTGGCTAAACTGATATTAGGTTAATTGAAAATACTTCAAGAAGCAACAGAGTAGTTTTCAGAAGAATTCGGCGGCATGTCCATGAAAGTATATTCTTCGGGATTTTTTTCGTCAAATTTTGATTATTTTCGATTGATTCTTCGATAGATTCCTCTGTCATATTGGTAGATTTAACATTTATTATATCACATCCAGCACTCACCAGTAATTGTAAGAACATCTGAAATAGTGGCCAGTGTACTGGACGGCGTTAGAAAGGCTTAAATATTGAGCCACCCTTTTTATATTTTGCCAAAAATGTTTAAGAAAACTATCTGTGCAGTACATTTATATTAACGCCCTGGCGAAGTTTAGCTAATGCTATTCCCCCACTTACCCAGGACGACGGGATGAGATACGGCCACCCATCCAAGTGCCGGACTCAACCGGCGTGCCTTAACTCCGCTGATCGATTTCTCCCCACAATTCAATTCAATTGAACAAGACTTTATTTGTATTAAAATTACAACTGTGCCTCTCCGGATCTTGGTCCGGAGCAATGCTCGCCACTTGAACTGGTACCGTACCTCACTCTATTTCCATTTTTTGTAACACATAAAAAACGATCATGCTTCAGATTGACAAGATGTTGACTTACATGTTTACGGTATATATCTAAGTAATGTATACCTTTGAAAACGCCATTATATAGTTGTGGTAAATGTTCTTTTTACCTTAGAATTTTAAAACCAGATTCTTATAATTTTCGCTATTATCTATTAGTCAATATATTTATGAGTTGAAATCTTCAGTAAACTCACTCTACATCAAAAATAACAGCGACCTAAAACAAATCGTAACTATTCTTTTTCAAGAAAAAATATAGGTAGGCACTGAAATGAATTACCTTCATCATTGAGAATTTCGTCTTCAGCATCACGAGAAAACTTATTGATTTCAGTTCTAGTTAGTACTTTAGCCTTTTTGGCTTTATAGTTGTCGTGCTGGCGATTTAAAAAAGTTTTTAGTTTGTGATATTTGCTAATATCGATATAGGTCTTCAGCATAAGGTAGATGTAAACATCGAATAATGTGTGCAAAAGGCAAGTACCTTAGCTTTCCCCTCAATATATCCTGTTGCAGAAAGTTTTTCATTTTTTACTTTCGTACCATTTACAAAATTGAATTTTATTCATACCTCATCTTGGATTTTCCTGATAATAAACCTGAAATTATTTCATCAGCCAACTGCAGTAGTTTAACTTAATTCGTCACTAATATCTTCCATAATTAAACTTTATAGTCAAAATTTCTAAATTCAGTTCAAAGTTAGTAATAATAATAATTTAAATCACACCGCTTGTACACAAAATGTTTGATTGCCGTGGCAACACACTACCGCCACTTTCTTTTATGTGATGTTCGTGGTGCTGCCATGTTATACATATTTTTAAAATAATTTGTCAAATGAAACGTTAAAAATTTATTTATATTTAATTTTTATAAGTTTTGAGACGCCCGCGCTTTTAGGAAAAACTAGTTCGTAATACTGTCGCGCATTGTATTTCTCGAAGTCGTGTGATTTACATATTTACGTAATAATCCAGTCATTTGGTGCATAAAAAGGGCTCGAAGTGGAAAGTTCTGATGTAATTGTTTCTAGTGGTTTATTTTATGTTTTTTGGGGTTTTGAACACGAATCAAGTCGTCCAATAAAAATTGTCCCCACAAATATGAGAAATCATCAAAAAACCACTAAAAATAATGTTTTTTAGTGGTTTTCAGCTTATAACTTGCAAAGCAAGCTATTTACGTAAAAAGTGGTAAGTAAAATAAAGAGGAGAAAATCACTTAACATTTTTTTGTACGTCGTATGGTTTCCACGCAAAAGAGTGTTGAAATATCGGGGAAATCAGTAATTTTTGGAAAATTGCAAAAAAAATAATAAATCACAATTATCCCTTCAAGTGAACTATTTCATCTGCAGATCCTTTCCTTTCAATGTGTTTACCTGGCAAACCATAGAAGAAGCCCTTCTTTATGTTCTTTGTGACCACGAACTCCCCTTTTACTAAATCACAGGGGGAGGGGGGGTCTTTATGCCTAAACGCCTATCGGTCCTCAGTTCCCCAGTTCGTTCACTCAAAGCGGGCACAAGAGGATGCAGATACACTTATTGTAACCACAGCAATGAATCTCGCACAACAGCATAACTCTGTAGTTATTGTGGGTGAAAATGAGATTTGCTGGTGATCATGATTGATCGTTGTTGGGGTGTACATTCAAATGTATACTTTCTGGGCAAAGGGACAGTTTCACAGCTAATTTTTTCTCCTGAGTGCCAATCAGAACAATCCATCAGTGACAACATATTATTTTTGCATGCCATGGGAGGATGCGACATAACTTCAGACCCGTTCAAAGTAGGAAAAATGAGGTTTCTCCAAACCTTCAAGAAAAACCCTGCTCTAACCAGAACCATTGAAATTTTTAAAGATCCTACGGCATATGCTGACGCTGTTACTAATGCTGGCCTTACATTTTCACTGCGTTGTACAAATTAACTGGCAAGGAAGGCACGTCCTTGAATAAATTGAGGTATAAATGCTACCTTAGGTCTACATACAGACCAACAGCCCACTTGGTGTCCCTACCTCCTACCGAGGCTGCAGCAACATTCGTTGAGAGTATACTTTCAAGTACAACAATGGCTTGGAAATGAAAAAGCTCCTGAGCAATGGGGTTGGAAGAAAACCAAAGGTGGTCTGCAGCCAGTACCAACGCTATGGCCACCAGCACCAGAAGCAGTTTTAAAACTTATTTTTTTGCAAATGCATGAAGACCTGTCAGACCAACTGTGGATGCAAAAAAACAGGCCTCAACTGTTCCAATATGTGCCTGAACTGCGAGAACAGCTGCAAAAACATTCCCGTTGCAGAAATTGAAGAAGAAGCAGAGTATGACCCGGAGTTCTCTGAATTACTTGAAAGTAACTATGCATAAATAATTCTATCTCACCTTTATTTCTTCACTCACTATTTATTTGTGTGTTCAAAATATGTTTCTTAATAGGTACTGCTTTCATATCTATTCAACAAATTGTACAACTATTTGGAATCAAGTCACTGATTATTTGTTTTAGGCGTTAGAAGAACTGGAAGGCTGCCCTGAAGAAATTATGGAACCCGTCTCTAAGAGGGCTCGTATTAGTACTTACATATAAATTGTACATTTCATTAGCATATAGAATAATGTTTACCTACATGAAATAAAAACTATATATTAATGGTTTTTTTTTATTTTCCAAAAATTACTGATTTCCCTGATATTTCAACGCTCTTCTACGTGAAAACCATACGATGTACAAAAATGTTAGACACGTAAATTGTAGGTAATTTTCTCCTTTTTATTTTACTACAGGACCACTTTTTGCGTAAATAGCTTGCTTTGCAAGTTATAAGCTGAAAACCACTAAAAAACATTATTTTTAGTGTCTTTTTGATGATTTCTCATATTTGCGTGGAAAATTTTTGTTGGACGACTCCGGATTCATGTTCATCACACCAAAAAACATAAAATAAACCACTAAAAATAATTACACCACAACTTTCCACTTGAAACTACGTTTGATTGGACTAATACATCTCACTCATTGGAAAAATACCTATTTCTGGACTTTGTTATGAAAATAACTAATTCATCCATAATCGAAAATAAGAAAAAAGAACTTAATTTAGGGTGTAGAAATTATCCATGAAATACCGTATGAAATCTATGTTGTTATAAAGTAACGAGTTATTCGCTCGAAGAATCAATTTCGAGTACCAAAATTTTAAAAAGTTTTCAGTCCTTGAATAATGGCACTCCTATAATCTGTACATTTAATTATAAATTGAAATAATGCTTTCCATTTAGACAATTCTAGAAAGACAAACTGATATTTTGCTGAAATTTTCAGATTTCCTGAGCGAGGGTGCAAGTACACCTTGTGCCCTTCACGGCGCCCATGACTGACGCTGTCATTCCTTACCGATATTTTTATTCCGAAAGCGGGGCTTCTTATTTAACAAAACATTGTAAAATTCCCCGCTCATAAACAAAGAACACTGTATGAAATTAATTACTTCCTAGATTAACCCTAATTGATCTGTCTATACCCCATGGGTATATAAATATAACGCACATATACTATTTCAGTTGCCCACAAAAACGTAATAAATCTCAAATTTCTAGACCACCCAAATGTTCAAGTTTAACAAAATCCATAAAATCATGTAATGTGTTACATTGGTTAGCAACTTGATATCATCTAGATTGGCATGAAATATAAGTGGTATGTTATAGAGACGTGGAGATTTGGTCTCACTTGCGGTGACAGGACTGTAAATTGTAGTCCAGTGCTATAAATCTGTCGCCGCTGATGCTGCGGTCTTCTAACGATAGATGAGTTCTTTGCCGTTTTGTGTGTAACCTTAAGCATATTTTTCATTCCGTGTTAACTCGTTTTTTCTGGTAATAAGTTTGAGATATGTTTTTCAACTTGCCTTATTCATCAACAATACAGTTTTCAATTGCTAGCTAGAATGGTTAGAAGATATCACGAATTTTGTTTCTATGCGAAAAATTAAATATTATAGAGGAATTCTTGTTAAATAATGTATGACTATACAGGGTGCTTGGTAGAGCGATGACGACTCTGAACATAGAAGAACAGGGGGTCATTCGGCAGCTGTATGAATAAACATACCTATATGAAAAATGCTCTTAGGCCTATTTCTATTGGTAATTGTAGGGCAGCTTGCTCCATGTTTGCTATCAGTTGAACATGGCTTTGAATTTCCTCATTGTAGAGAAGTACCTTCTTCCTACCCCACATGTAAAAGTTCAGTGACGCTAAATCTGGGAACCGTGGAGACCACAAAATAGGTCCACTAGGTCCAATTCACCTATCGAGACATGTTCAATCTAAGAATTGGAGATTTAACTCCACTGGACTTTTACCTGTGGGTTTGGATGAAAGTACTTGTCTATAGTGTGGAAATTCAAAGCCGTGTCCAACTGATAACAAAAATGGAGCAAGCTGCTCTACAATTACGAACCCAAATAAGCGTAAGGACGGCAATGGTTAAAACAAGAAGCACGAAAATGCATCAGACATAATGGATTTAATTGAAAAATAATAATTTTGTAACATTGTAAATACAGTTTGAAAAATTATTACGGACTGATAAACTTTTTTAGTAACTGATGGAACTTGATGGTATGTATGATGATACTAAGAAAAGAGGAGAAAACAGTTATTTAAATAATTGTAAAATCTATACGACTTTAAAAAGAAAATTGAGACTTTGGAATTAGACATCTTGAGTTATCGACACATTTCTTATCCTATAAATGTATTTTGTTTCTAACCAACAAGAACATATAAATTAAGAAATTGTCTTTTGGAAGTTTATTTACAAAGAAAAGAACATTTAGGAATATTAAAACCTAAATTTAGTGAGTAATAATTACATACATATTGTAAAATGAAAATTTTAAAAAAGTACAAAATCGGCAAAATAAAAAAACAGTAGCATCTTTTATATAGGTATGTTTGGTCATATAGATGACAAATAGTCTCCTGCACCTCTATGTTCAGGGTCCGCATAGTACAGTTTTCTAATCAAAAAAACCCATTAATAGGATATTTTCGGACTTGGACATTATTTTAATGAAAGTTTATATATATATATTTTATTTTGGTTACATTTTGGACTTAAGGTTTTTGGACAATTCTGAACAAGTTTCATTAACAAAATTTTCCGATATATATGCCTAATATGATTTTTTGATTTCTCCGCATATTTTGGTACCGCAGGTGGCTTTGCATTTGCGGCGAATGTTTTTATAATCATAAGTGGATCCTAATTTGTTCCATACTTAAGTAAAATTTGATTCAGATCGAAAAAAAAAAATAAAAAATTATTGGGCTGTTAACATTTCAAGTGAAACACTGTATATATTTTACTTAACCTAAAAGTTGATAAATAATTCTGAAAAAAATTTTTGAACTTTATTGGACTCTAACAAAAATATTTCGACCCTTGCAACTTTTTGCTAAAGTTAGTAGTTTAAGCGTAAAAAATTCTTGAATGTCTAAAATGACGCAAATTACCTATCTTTGACAAGCCGTATCTCAAAAACTGTTCATAGGATCAGTTCGATGTGATGAGAACTTGATCAGCATGACATGAACTACAAACGGGGTTACGGGGTCCTTTGCAAAGACACGTCAGTCATTTTCAGTAATTTGTTGTTATTGAACCTTAATTTGCTAAAGGTACCTTGAAAATTATTAATCTCTTTTAAATTGACCTTGAATATTTTTAGAAGAAAACATAGATGACAAAACTTAATTGTCATTTACAGTCCTCTTATTAAACTATATATTCTAATAATAGTGATAACCTCGAAAAAATCACTATTAATCAAGTCCATTTAGTTTTCTTGTAGAATATGACAAATAATTCCTTCCTTACATAAGTACAAATACATTTGGCGACGATCGTATGAGCTTCATAATGCCGTAATAAAACCTTAATAAAACCTTTAGGATTTAAAAGACCTGCCGCCAAGACGAATCTGCTTGAGAACTTTAAACTGAATCTACAAATTTTCATTCAAACGGTAGTTAAGTACACACCAAAATATGCTGAAATTTTGTCAGATAATCTGTAAAAAGTAGTAATGCTATTTTAAAGTTTTAGAAAGTGTTTTATGGAATTAAGATTTTCCTGAGGCATTTTTTTCTCTATAAAGCTTTCATCAAAACATTTGTCATGGATGGTTTAAGAGCCTAGTTTTGTAATGCCAATAAAACCATTTAGTTCATGGAAAGTTTTATGTGGGTAAATAAATCCATTACAAATACAAATAATCCTAGCAGGAAACAAATTAGCTTTATAATTATGTCTTACAGAACACTTTAAAGAGCTAAGTATACTAGAAGCCTAAAAGGCCTTAGTAAAGACCTCAGTAAAGCACATGGCCATATCCTAATCCTAAAAAATCTTTCTCAAAACCTCCTGAAGTCCAAATGGCTTTTAAATTGTACTGCCATTTTATTGCATCAAGCAAGGACATAATGGTGTATATAATATCATGTTAACATTTATTTTTTCTCGTAGCTACGACAAATCTAAAGTAATTGAAAAAATTGCTAATTCAGCGTTTGAGTGGCCGCCTCGATATCAACATGGAAATGATAGGAAAGAACTTTCTTGAGGCCTTAGGCCTAACAGACAAGCCTCGTGATGCTGTTATATATACTATACAGTAAAAAAACTAGATTACTGCATAGATCACAAAACGTCTGACTAGACTTTGTGAATAAGAAGTTATATTGCACGACACGACGGGTTAATTTAGTAACCCAGCTATGCTCCAAAACATTCAAATTTCAATGTCATAAAAAATGTTGAGAAAGGTACATGATGCTGTCGCTAGGCCATCGACGTGTATGATGACGTTTCGGAAACATAATCCTAATTCCGTTGTCTAAAGGAGGAGGGGTAGCTATGGCCGGTTTTAGGCCTATTTTATTTTTGGATTTAAATTTTTAAAAATCATTCTCTTATCATCTGTAATTAATATTTAATTGATTTCACCCCAAACGGAACCTCCCACCCACTCGCACATATCTCTTCTACCTCTTTTAATTATTAGATAACCAGAATTCAGGAACGGTATCGCTAATCTTTATTGGTTTTAAAAAGTGTTTAGAACCCTCCAGAAGTATTTTTTTTTCAAAAAAGTTCATCTGGACTACCTTTCCCACTAATCTCTTTTCTTAACCACGCCTACTTACCCACCCACACCTTTATTTTATAACTCGACTTTATAAACATACAGTTATATAATGGAACTACAAGGATTCTTTATTTTTATCACAAAAAAGATGATTTTTTATAGTCAAGTTATAAGATGAGGGTGTGGGTGGGTAAGTAGACATGGTGGGGGAAAGGGATTACTAGAGAAGGTCCAGATGAACTTTTTTGAAAAAAAAAGTCTTTTGGAACACTTTAAAAGCCAAAAAAATTAGCGATACCGCTCCCGGATTCTGGTTATATAATACTTAAAAGGGGTAGAAGAGATATGTGCTAGTGGGGGAGACTTCGTTTGGGGTGAAGTCAATTAAATATTGATGACAGATGATAAAAAAATGATTTTTTTAAAGGACCCCGCTCATTTATTATGGGAAGAGACCCCCCGGTGAAATTGGCTGAATTTCTAATATGTTGTAGATTTCGATTTTCTGATCATAAGTTCTTATACTCTTATACGTCCAACTCGTAGACCATGTGCCAGACCTACCAGTCATTATAATTTGGGGGGACTGAATGAAACCTTTACCACAGATTTCTGGGGTCATATGGAGCAAAAAAATCGAGGGGTCCATCATGGGAGGTAGCTTTCAAATATGGCGGCCGTTCAAAATGGTGGCCCGACTATGAATTTTTAAATTCAATTATCTCGAGATTGGATGGAGATAATCTTGAATTTCTTTTTTTCTAAATGTAGGTGAATGAACGAACTATAGTTTTGTTCTCAATATTTATGGCCGAAAAAACAGTATTTATCCGTCAAAACTCGAAAAAACGAGAAATAAGGAGTTTCTAAATTTGCGGTTTGCTGTTTATTGAACTAACGGTTGGGTAAATAGAGAACATGTTCTGAATAAGAGTTTTAGAGAAACATCTCGCCTTTAAAATGCAAAAAAGAAATTGAAGATCGGATGAACAGAACCCGAGATATCGAGATTCAAAGCAGACGGGGCGGGGTTAAGCGCATTGACAAAGCGCTCGGTGCTCTCAGCACCGTGAGGCGAGACGAGACGGCCAGCCATATTTGAAAGCAACAGAGGGATATGTGAACAACTAAGAGAAATAAAAATGCCTTATTAATATTATTAATAAACTTGAATTTATTCTTCTTCACTAGAGTCACTATTGCAGCTATTGTAATTGTACTCTTCCTCATCTACTGTTGCTTTGGTACACCCCTTGCACCCACAGTTCTCGGTGTATTGGATTTTAGTTGCTAAGCACGAGCAAGTTTCTGGTACACAGTTCCTCTTGCAGTGGCACCGCAAAAAGGAAAATACGCACTCCGGTGCTGGCAAGCCTTCCATCCACTTGACGCATAAGTTACCAGAAATGTCCTTTTCCCACCCATGAGCAAAGGGGTCGGGAATTATGGGCCTGGTTTCCAGGCTTCTGAGCCATATTCCGGTCTGGTAGTTGGCCCGTTTATTGTGCTGTCTCAAGGTGTCTTTACAAGGAGGCATTTGGAAACTTTCAATTTGCCCCTTCTTCCCTCTGAACATCTGGTAACGCAGCTCATCAACAGGTTTCACCTTGCATTTAGGGGAATATAACTGGCAGACGAATTCCTCTATTGTGTCATCAACATCATTAGACAGCACCCAATCTCTGCCTAACTTGCTGAACGCAACTCCTACCTATATTCAAAATCTTCTTGAGAAAAGTCGTTGTCAATTATTCGTCAAACGTTTTTTGTTCTCCTTTGATGGACTGAAGTACAGCCATTGCATCAATTCTGCGGGCCGAATCTTTTTTCGGCAGACTGGCAGGGGTGATGTATTTTTCCAAGTGATGGGCAAACACTGATTTGCAAGTTTTCTTCAAAGACCCATCAACATTTGCCAGAGTCCATGGAAATGGTGCTAGAGGATATTTGAACACTTCCTTCAAGTCAAGTTTTTTATTTTCTGAGGTATAAATCATTTTGCTGAATAGATTTCGGTCGCATCGGAGAATTACTTCTTTTTTTGAACCTTGGTCGTTTTGCTCGTCTTTGGTCTACTTATCTTGAGACCCACTTTCTTAATAGGATTATGAAACCCTTCTCCTTTGGCTAGGCGAACCGTGAACTCTTGATACACTATTTTCCGCTTGTTTTCCGAATCATTGAGATCAGAAGCTGTTGATTCATCAACATATATTTCAGTAGATAAATGTACAATATCTGAAAGATTAGGATCAAAGGGGTTCGTCCACTCATGGGCTAGAAGTTCTGTGAGACCCTGTCACATCTCATCTCTAATTATCCGTGGGCTTCGGAGGTCAGGGTGGCAGTGATTTGTTTCGCAGGATGATAGAACGCTGCGGCGGATTCCAACTGCAGAAGCTCTGTGCTCAGCATTAACATAGTACCGTGCTACAGCTTTCTTTTCTAGACTGAAGTACCTCCAGGAGTTTGGGTGTCTTTGTTCACAGTCTCTTCGATGGCTTGGTCTACTGGAATTCTAGAAATAGGGTTTTTGCTTCTTAGTTGTACTGAAAAACCTTCATCTACAAAGTATTGGTGAACAAATTAACAATTTAGTTAATACAATGAAGTGGTATGATAGATAGCGTGAGTAGTTCACCCTATTCAGTGCAAAACACTAAGGCACCATTTTTTCAACCGCAGCTAAGAACAGAAACCAATTTCCTTCCCGATTAGTTCGAAGAAAAGCGAGAAGTAGCTCCACTAGGTCTATATATTTCATCCAAAAGGACGACATTGCTTCATTACTTGTACAAAGATGTGTCAAGTAGTTGTCAAAGGACTTTAGAGTGGCTTGAACATGTTCATCTTGAAGAACAGAGTTATGGGATGCATGGTTCGTCTCACGGCTCAGAGAAGTGAAGCATTGAGAGGCGTAGGAAAGGTCTAACTCATTTGTATCTACCCATTCCAAAAACCCACAGTACAGATGTCGATTTAAAATATCACTGAATCAGCGAAACGGTGATTTTTGAATTTGTATTTGTGATTGGCCGGATGCAGTGAATTATGAATCGATAATTCACTACAGTGAATTATAAGTACGATTTTTCACCAAAAAAATGCTAATAATTGTCATATAATTAAATAGGTGTAGAAAAACCCTATTATTTTAAAATACAGTATTAATGCTCAACCCCGCCCCGTCCACTTTGAATCTCAAAATGTCGGGTTCTATTGATCCGATCTTCAGTTTATTTTTTGCGTTTTAAAGGTGAGATGTTGCTCTAAAACTCTTATTCAGAACACGTTCTCGATATATCCAACCGTTAGTCCAATAGGCAGGAAAACGTAAATTTCAAAAAACCCAATTTTTCGTTCGAATTTTAACCGATAAATACTGGTTTTTTGACCATAAACATTACGAACAAAAATGTAGTCAATTCACTAACCTACATTTAGAAAAAAAGAAATTCAAGATTGCTTCACCCGATTTCGAGATAATTGAATTTAAAAATTCGTAGTCTGGCCGCCATTTTGAACGGCCGCCATATTTGAAAGCTACCTCCCCATGATGGATCCCCCCGACTTTTTTGCTCCACATAAGCCCAGAAACAGCTGGTAAAAGTTTCATTCAGTCCCCCCAAATTATAATGACTTTAGGAGTTCTGGCACATGGTCTATCGGTTTCTAGTGTCTAGTTTCCGAGATACAGCTCAAGAAATGTACAAGAATGACCTCTTGCGCAATTAAAAAATTTTCGAATTCATGATTCTTTTCATACATTTTATATTGTGATACGTTCTAATAGACCTTTATAATATTTTGCACTAAAAACATTTGTTGTTTTAATAAAAATAGCGTAGAAAAAAAATAAAGAAAAATGTTGGCGAAGGCGCCGGGAAATCTATATAAAAATAACAAGTGAAAAGAAATATTCTGTCAAATTGGCTAACACATTTTTTATATAGCGTATGTGTCTTCTTGATCAAAATGCTTTAATTGAAAAACTTTCGAAAATTGCTCCTTTGACCTCTGATACCCCATCAATAAATTAAAAGTTCGACAAGATACAGAATTTTACAAGAATTTATAGTTGTATCTCGGAAACTAGACATAGGATCGAGTTGGGCCCACGAGAGCTTTTGATCAGAAAGTCAAAATCTACAACATATTAAAAACTCAGCCAATTTCACCGGGGACCACTTCCCATAAGAAGTGAGCAGGGTCCTTTAAATCCAAAAATAAAATAGGCCTAAAACCGGCCCCTTTCCATCTTTTTAATTATTTTCAATTTCAAAGATAAAAATAGTTTTACAAACACTACGTATAGTTAATTGGCGCTCTTCCAGGGTTGCGTATCTGACAAATAAATATGCTGTGGAATTCTGTAGGCCTTAAATAACTAATGCAGTAAGTCCATAATTAAGACTTATGATAACAAAAATAATGATAAAAGTTTGTAATTAATTTTGACAACCGTATCCTCTGAAAAAATTAATGTTGAGGTAACTAACCTATACCAACGATAAAGTTGTCGTAATGTAATAAATGGAAAGACAGTGTCAGAACGCAAACATATGACAAGCGTATAACCAGGAGAATAATCACTGGTTATAGGCTAAGGGAATAACATAATTATAAGTGCTTATTTTCCTTATTATATTCGCATTTTAATAGAATATAATAATGCAATTTACAATGTTAGATCTTATCGATATTGAAACCGATCAGGCATGTAATGCCATACTGATGAAGTTGTTCTTTATTTGCAATTTCTGTTTACAGATGGAAAGTAATATGGATTCAACATACCGTCGACTCTACAGGGTGTTCGCCACATATTAATTCGACGTATTATTTGATTTCAAAACACGTATTATTTTAACTCTCAGACGTAATAATACACAGAAGTAGAATTATAGTTTTACATTTTTTTTTAGTGTTAACACAAAGATAGAATTATTAGTAAGAAAGTACTGAAGTTACTTATTGGTAAATAAATGCAAGAACGTTTTCTTGTGTCTTCTAAAAAGTTGTTATTTTATTACGTTGTATTTGTCATGTATTTATAATACAACACTTCTTATGTTCTTACTTTTTGTACTCAGTCCTTTTTATATACTAATAAAGACAGTCTATACTCAACCGTCGCACAGTGGAGAGAAATGTCAGTGTTCCACCCAAATTACTCTAGAGGTCGTAAATTTTAAGTTATTGAGACATTTTTTTTTTTAATGTTCGTCTTGAATTTACCTACCGATCCCTCTAGCCGGATTTTGAAATTTCACTTTTCATTTTTTTAAATTTTTAATAAAAGATCATATTTTTACAAAATGATACTGTTTTTTCTATTAAATTTATTCTAACGGGCCGTAAATTTGAGTTTTCGTAACAATTTTTTTTTTAAATCTTCGTCTTTTAATCAGCTATTGATCTGTCTACATGAATTTGAAAATATATGTAGTGTTTTCAATGTACCTGGTTCCGAAGTTGAGAGGAAAATATGTATTTCTACATTTGGCAGGTGCCATAATTGTTGTCAAATTTCCGAAGATAGATGGAAGAGCTTATTAATTTTAAAAATACCCTGTAAATGTCTAGAAAAGGATCTGTTTGATTTAGTAATTGACAGGAAAATATGAGTTTTAAATTTGGCAGCTGTCATAATTGCTGTCAATTTTCAAAATATAGAGCTTAATATTAAAAATTCACTATAAATGTATAGAAACATAGATATATATTGTTTTTAAACTGCCAGATTTGTTGACAGGGAAATATGGTTTTTTGGCAGCTGCCATAATTGCTATCAAATTTCAAAAAATAGAAGTTAGAGCTTATTATCTTTAAAAATACCATGTGAATATATAGCAAAACGGATACAAATTGTTTTTAATGTACCTGGTTCCGAAGTTGACAGGAAAATATGATTTCTAAATGTGACAGCCCGGAGCTCTGTTTATCAAAAAACAGGGAAGGAGGAGGGATGTGGGAGGAGCAACATCTCTTGAAAACCTCATCTACACACTTACACAATAAAGGGGTACTAGAAGACCTAAATTACAAGTAGTTTATTCTAAGTATCGATAACTAAGGCTTTTTTTTATATCGACATATAAATCATCTATTATTCTTTATTAATAATATTTCACAATTGCTTAACACAAACATAGATAATCTTACAACAGCTAAACATGGATATCTCTTATATAACAGTATATAAAAAACAGCAGAATATAACAGAATATTTCAAAAGAATATAAAAATCAAGTTCCCGTCAATTACGGAATCAGATACATATATCTATTTTTCTTTTCATTTACAGGGTATTTTTGAATTTAATAAATTCTTACCTCTATATTTTAAAATGAGACAGCAATTATGACAACTGCCAAATTTAAAAATGATATTTTCCTATCAGTTACGAAATCAGACAGATCAAAAATAATATATACCTATTTTTCTATACATTTATAGGGTATTTTTAAAATTAATAAGCTCTTACCTCTATATTTTGAAATGAGACAGCAATTACGACAGCTTCAAAATTTAGAAACTATATTTTCCTGTCAACTACTAAATCTGACAGTTTAAAAACTTTATATATCTATTTTTCTATACATTTATAGGGTGTTTTCAAAATGTATAAGCTCTTACCCGTATATTTTGAAATGAGACATCAATTATGACAGTTGCCAAATTTATAAATCATATTTTCCTGTCAACTTCGGAACCAGGTACATTAAAAACAATTTGTATCCGTTTTGCTACATATTCACAGGGTATTTTTAAAGTTAATAAGCTCTAACTTCTATTTTTTGAAATGTGATAGCAATTATGGCAGCTGCCAAATTTAAAAACCATATTTCCCTGTCAACAAATCTGGCAGTTTAAAAACAATATATATATCTATTTTTCTATACATTTATAGTGCATTTTTAAAATTAAGCTCTATATTTTGAAAATTGACAGCAATTATGACAGCTGCCAAATTTAAAACTCATATTTTCCTGTCAATGACTAAATCAAACAGATCAAAAACAATATATATCTAATTTTCTATACATTTACAGGGTATTTTTAAAATTAATAAGCTCTTCCATCTATCTTCGGAAATTTGACAACAATTATGGCACCTGCCAAATGTAGAAATACATATTTTCCTGTCAATTTCGGAACCAGGTACATTGAAAACACTATATATATTTTTCTGAACACCAACCTGTTATTGTATGAATAATTTATCTAAAAAACGTATCTTTTTATATTTGACAGTAATTTTGACAGTTGTCAACAACTAAATCAAAAATTCATCTAGATAGATCAATAGCTGATTAAAAGACGAAGATTTAAAAAAAAAAAAATTGTCACGAAAACTCAAATTTACGGCCCGTTAGAATAAATTTAATAGAAAAAACAGTATCTTTTTGTAAAAATATGATCTTTTATTAAAAATTAAAAAAAATTAAAAATGAAATTTCAAAATCCGGCTAGAGAGATCGATAGGTAAATTCAAGACGAACATTTAAAAAAAAATGTCTCAATAACTTAAAATTTACGACCTCTAGAGTAATTTGGGTGGAACACTGGCATTTCTCGCCACTGTGCGTCGTCTAATTTACATGACATGGCGCTGCGAAATAAAAAGAATAATTAAATTTAAAAACAAAATAGTGAAAGTTAATAGTTGTTAAATTACTAATGAAATTAAGTATGGGCGATTACCGAGGTATCTCGCTTATGGACTTTAGTGGTAACTTAGCTGAAAACTGGAAGTTATGGAAGCAGAAATTTGAAAACTATTTACTAGCTACCGAGATTAGAAAGAAATCCGATCCTGTAAAAATTACATTTTATTGGTGAGGAAGGTTTTCATATATACAATTCATTTTCAATCGAGAATCCAGCAGAATTAAAATTGAAAGGTAAATTGATTTTGAGAACCATTTTTTGCCGAAAAAAAACTTGACGTATGAACGTTTTAAGTTTTTTACCAGAAAGCAAGGAATAAATGAAACAATTGAACAATACGTAACTGATTTAAAAAACGAGGCACAAAATCGTGAATTTGGAGATTTAAAAATTAGTTTAATAAAAGGCATTTTAACCTGCGCAATAATTAATGAAAAAATTCGAGAAAAACTGTTACAAGACGATGAATTAGACCTGGATGGAGCAATAAAATTATGCATTTTTTATGAAAATTCCCGAGAACAATAAAATTTAATAGCGAATAAAAGTTCATAGTTGCTGAAAGTTCAAGCAATCAACAAAAGCAAAAATAGAAAACCAATGAAATATTTTTCAAAATCACCCCGAAATTATACAACAATTCCTAGACAAGTACAACATCCCCAGGCCAACGTCTAAAGGGAAACAATGGAGTTTGTTACAGATGCGGTAATGTCCATGGAAGAAACCAGTGTCCTGCGTTGGGGAAAATGTGCAGTGTTTGTGGCTTATTAAATCATTTCGCAAAAATGTGTAGGTCAAAGCATGTGAATAGCTTGGTGAATACTATTGATTGTACAATTAATCTTGATGATTATGTATTTGTAGGCTCTATAAATAATTTAAGAGAAAATCAAGAGCAGGGAAATAATGACAGTTCTTGGTATGTAAACTTATTTTTAAATAATTGCAATGAAGTAAAATTTAAAATTGATACAGGCGCTATGACAAATATTATAAACGTAAATGTTTTAAATGAAATAAATTTTGATTTTCGTAATTTGCAAAAAACTTTTTTCTGAAATCACAATCAATATTATTATAAATTAAGGAATTTGTATTAATGCATAACATTTCTTCATTACAATCGAACTGCTTACTAATAAATGCAATTTTAATGTGAGTTGGTTTGCCTACGTGTATTTATTTACTGTGTAAAATATACATAAAAAACCGTACGGGAATGTTACTTTCCCGGCCTAGGCCGGGAAAGTAACATTCCCGTACGGTTTTGTTGACCGTTGCTTGGCAACGGATCTTTTCCGGTCTGTCTTCTGATAGTTTCTTAGCAACGGACTGAAACACTGGAATTGTGCATTTTTCGATCTGAAATCGCGCCGAAAATGTAGACATTGCCGATTGATTTCAGAAAATAACTATTGTTCAGTTAACTTCTTATTCGAATGATTTATTATCAGTAATTAGCACTTGTTTTCTGAACTGTACATTTAAAAACAATGAATGCAACGTTGAATTTTTGTAGTTGAATCTAATTCCTTCTGTATTTCGGGTTTAGAAACTAGTATTAAATTAAATTTAATTAAACGAATTGTTAGTATGGAAAACACTTCAGTGTGTGAAATAAAAATTATAACAGATTCATTGAACAATTTTCATATTTATTTACAGGACTAGGTTGCCTAAAAGATAATATCACATTGAACTTATAAATAATGCACAACCAGTAGTCCACCCCCCAAGAAAAATTAACTTGCCTCTCTTAAAAGAATTTAAAAATGTTTTAAACGAGTTGGAAAATACCAATATTATAAAAAAGGTTGATGGGTAAATCCTGACATTCTAGTACGAAAACCCAATGGTTCGTTAAGAATTTGCTTGGATCCCCATGATTTAAATTTAGCTATAAAAAGGGAACACTTTCAGCTCCAAACTTTAGATCAAATCACAACAAAATTAACCAATGCCAAATATTTTAGTAAATTAGACGCTAATTCTGGATTTTGGCAAATTAGTCTTGACGACGAAAGTGCGAAGCTATGCACATTTGCAACCCCTTATGACAGATATTGTTTTTTGCGTTTACCTTATGGTATAAAATCTGCACCTGAAGTTTTCCATAAAAGAATAGAAAAGAAAAAATATTTGATATGAAAGGCGTAGAGTTATGTATAGATGACATAAAACAGAGCATGATAAGAGATTGTTAGAAGTTTTCAAACTCGCCAAATTACATAACGTAACTTTTAATAAAGAAAAGTGTAAGTTTGGACTTACTGAAATTACATTTACGGGTCATAGATTTACAAAAAGTCCCAGACGATTAAAAATCGAGGTTATCAAAAATATGCCAGTACCTCAAAATAAACAAGACATTCAAGAATTTTCGGGAATGATTACATATGCAGATAGATTTGTACCAAATTTGTCAAAAATAAATTCGCCGCTTAGAGAATTAATAAAAAAAAGATATCGTTTTTCACTGGACTGATCAGCATAGCGAATCATTTGAAGAATTAAAAAAAAAATAGTTGAACACCCTGTATTACAGTATTATGATGTTAATAAACCAGTAATTTTGTCTGTAGACACTAGTAAAGATGGTGTAAGTGCATGCTTGTTGCAAAATAATTTACCAGTGGCCTACGCATCACAGGCTCTTACTGAAAGTCAAAAAAGATGGACCCAAATTGAAAAAGTAATGTATTCCATACTTTGTGCTTGCAACAAATTTTTTGAATTTATTTATGGCATACTTTTATAGTAGAAATTATTATTATTTTCAAAATACCTATACATACATGTTGTAGGGTACTAGCCTACATACAAATAGGTTAGATATTATATCACTATGGATATTTAAAAAAACAAACAATTTTTATCATTATTAAATTCAATTTGAAATCAAAATTAAAATCTTTTTAAATATTAATTATTTTATTTATTAATATAGCTTACTATAACGCTATATATTGGTGACCCCGAACGTCTTCACGCATTGTATATCTCCTGAGAGTTAAAGACAGTTGTCAAAAATTAATTATGAAGACTGAAGTTTAATAACTTTTGACAGTGTTGTTAAATAGTTATGCCGAAAGTAATCTCCCATGGACATTCTAGAAAGCTTTTTCAGTCTCAACAAGAATATGGAGCCGAACCAAACTGCTCGTGCTGCTAACCGCTGATGACGGACGATGTCCATAATGAAGACAGCCAGCTAAAGGTCGACCGTTCCATAGATATCTTCGCTAGACACAGATTCCTCAGTCTTTCCATGAAGATAGTACCGAGATACGAATCAAACTAGATTTTCAGAAGACTTGTTATTACTCAATTATGTACATGTATAGGTAAGTACTCTGCTATATGACTCCCTGCAATGTAAAACCAGCTTATCAAGTGTATCAATGTATTAATTATTCACTATTTTAATTGTCTCGTCAGCTTTTCTTTAGCCAAAGCTGCTATAGCTGGTGCGACATCTTTTAAAGAAGCTCAATCCAATTATGATTGCAAACTCATTCCCTATTTTAATTGTCTCGCCAGCTTTTCTTTAGCCAAAGCTGCTATAGCTGGTGCGACATCTTTTAGAGAAGCTCAATCCAATTATGATTGTAAACTCATTCACTATTTTAATTGTCTCGCCACCTTTCTTTAGCCAAAGCTGCTATAGCTGGTGCGACATCTTTTAGAGAAGCTCAATCCAATTATGATTGTAAACTCATTCACTATTTTAATTGTCTCGCCACCTTTCTTTAGCCAAAGCTGCTATAGCTGGTGCGACATCTTTTAGAGAAGCTCAATCCAATTATGATTGCAAACTCATTAACTATTTTAATTGTCTCCCCAGCTTTTCTTTAGCCAAAGCTGCTATAGCTGGTGCGACATCTTTGAGAAAAGCTCAATCCAATTATGATTGCAAACTCATATTCACTTTTTTATCAATCAAATCTGACTTTTCTTTTTACTAATGTCATTTATCCATCAAATTTAACTTTTATTTTTAATCTGATTTTTAATATTGATACCTTGGTGGGTTGGTTTCTTCGTTGTAGGGAGGGAGTACATGTAGGGTACTAGCCTACATACAAATAGGTTAGATATTATATCACTATGGATATTTAAAAAAACAAACAATTTTTATCATTATTAAATTCAATTTGAAATCAAAATTAAAATCTTTTTAAATATTAATTATTTTATTTATTAATATAGCTTACTATAACGCTATACATGTCCTTCACGTTTACAGAGGATGATGATGCAATTACAAAAATTTGATTTTGAATTGATTTACAAACCAGGTAAAGATTTATTTGTAGCAGATGCATTATCTCGTGCTTATTTAGATAATTGTAACACAAAAGCAGATTTTGACAAATTATTTACAATGAATTAAATGAAATAAAAAATGAAACAAAAAATCACAGAGTTGCAATTATTAAATAACTTTATTAAAGAAGGCTGGCCTAAAATGTATAAAAAAATACCCCTCAACATAAAACCTTATTTTAAACATAGGCATGAACTTATTGAAAGTAAGGTCTTTTGTTTAAAGGACAACAATTAATTATCTCTAAGAAAATGAGGGAAGATATTATTGATAAAATTCACTATAATCACTCAGATATTGTGAAATGTAAAAATCTAGCTAAAGACTAATTTTTTTGGCCAGGTATGTGTAAACAAATTGAAGATATAGTTTTAAATTGTATAATATATTTAACATATAGAGTTTCACTTCCAAAGGAACCCTCAATTTCTCACGATATACCAACTATACCCTGGTATAAGGTCGGTACAGATATTTTGTTTTTAGGAAACACTATGTATTTATTACTTATCGATTATTATAGTAAGTGGGTAGAACTTGAATATTTATCAGTAACTGCAAGTTCACATAATGTAATTAATTGTTTAAAGTCAGTTTTCTCACGTTTGGGTGTGCCTGCTTATTTACACTCAGATGGAGGTCCCCAATTTACTTCAATTGACTTAAATTTACTAAAGAGTGGTCTATTACACACATTAAATCTAGTCCTAGACATCCCATTTCTAATGGTATGATAGAACGTAGTAAGCAACATATTAAAAAGCTTCTCAGAAAAGCTTTTGAAGATAAAAAAGATATAAATTTAGTACTTTTAACTTATAGAAATACGCCTATTGATGATAATATTTCTCTGGCTCAAGTTATGATGTCCAGGAGATTAAGTTTGTCACCGATTCCGGACATTCAAATTAACCCTACATTAATTAATTTCATATAAAGTGTACACAACAAAAATATTCAGTAAGTCCAGTAAATCGTTAACACCTTTAGAAATTAATCAAAAAGTGCGTTACCAGGAAGAAATGGGTTCAAAGTGGTTTTTTAGTACAGTATCTGAACAAACGTAGAGATCGATCATATAAAATTAAACGTGATGATGGTTCTTATTTAATAAGAAACAGGCGTTTTATCGACATTGTACCAGAAAATAGCTCTGATGGCGAAAGTGTAAAAGCTGAAACGGAAAATTGTACTCCAAATTTGAATAATACTTTTTCATTAGATGAATCAAGCATGGAAGTGTACAATGCTCCTCAGCAAACAAAATTTGGAAGAGAAATTATAATACCTGATAGGTTAATATGTAGCTAGTTTATAAACAGTTTTATAAAGGATGCGATTAATTTATATTAATTAATTATTAACAGAAAAGGGAGATACCAGGTTATATGATTTATGTGTTAATTAAATTTTTTTAAAAAGGGAGATGTCATGTATTTATAATACAACACTTCTTATGTTCTTACTTTTTGTACTCAGTTCTTTTTATATACTAATAAAGACAGTCTATACTCAACCGTCGTCTAATTTACATGACAGTATTCTCTTATTCATTCTAGTTATTTTATTTAATAGATAATATATACATATTGCCTTAAAGTGCTGGTAGGTTAATTTTTAACAAACCCCCGGGTCAAACAAAATCGTTAGACAAATTTCAATTATTTAGGAAAGCACTGAAGATGTTTTTAACTGAACACTGTTTCTATAGTCTACGAGTTTAACGACTTCAACGAAGCTAACTGATTCGTATGTTATTGACTTTTTATTATTTATAATATATGTTGTGTGTAGAATTAGATGTTAGTTATAATTGTGCAAGCGACTTTTACATTTTATGTGTTTTTATCTGTACTGAATATGTGTGTGTATGTATATATTAATCGAATTGCGTTTATTTATCACTTTTTTTTCTTGAGCATATTAGATTTATCGGCCAGCATTATCAACCACTCCAAGATTATTTTATAAAGCGATTATAAAATCTCAATATTTCCTAAATTCTTCAATAAAACTCGATCCTCCTAAGTTAGACTTAAGAACTAGAGAGTTTTATTGAAGGCTTGACAAATACCATGATAAATTAGTCATAAACCAATAAAGACTACAAGATAATTTAATTTTAATGTAAATTCTTGAAAGCCTTTTTAAAATTTTCTTTAAGACAAGGCGGTCTCTATATCTGGCATAAATCACTGGTTTATGAGGTAGCCATTATAAAACACTGATAAAACCTAAATAAACCTAAAAGGAATTTAAATTGTTATTTCGGTAGCTGCCTAGAATAGCGTGTGCTTAGTTAGTTTTAGAATGAGTTTTTCCCAAGTTGAGACGAATGTCACTTCTGTCAATCCAGCAAAGTTCTGATCATCAAAGTCTTAAAACAACAATTTCTTGCCGGAATTTGTAAGTTACAAAAAATGTAGCCAAAAGTTTTGGAATAAATTCGAGTCCTGGAAGATGTCTCTAATCTAAAGAGTTTTCAAGATATATGTATTATAACCAGACAATTTTATTTAATAATCATCGTAGAAAAGAAAACTAGTCTAGAAATCAATTTCAAAACAAGCTGAACACAAATATCAAACACTAAATTTATACATGTTTGTATTTTATGTATTATAATAATATATGCAGGTGTATATGGGTATGTATCTATGTAGTTTGTTGTTTGTAAACATTATAACTTTTTTAGATTTTTTTTTATATCAAATGTGTAACATTGAAATTGAACATATTATTGTAATTTAACCATATCAGGTAGGGTGATCGCCAAAGGCGTGTAAACTAACATGTGTTACATATACAATGTTTTACTTTAATTTTAGAGCAAAGATTTTTGATTAAGCACACATAAGATATCGATACTACAATATTACAATGTATCTGGTTCGAACGAATTTACTTTATATAAAACACTAGTATGTTAGCCTGTCTTCGTCAGGAACTGCCGTGTTGTGTGCTCACCCAGGGCTGTGGTTTCGATACTCTGAACAGCTGAAAACATAGTAATTATTGTTTCACAGTTTTTAATAACATTAATAAACAGTAAATACAAAAATAAACATGTGGATGAGAATGACCAATGATAAGATTATAAATCCTATAGTAGCAGCAGTAAGGCAGTAAAAACAAAACCAGCGGTATTACGTTTTTGCAAAAAACTGAGTACTTATTGAATATTGAAATATCTCCTGAACGGCTGAAGATATCGAAGTAGTTATTCTTTCACATTTTTTTATATCGAAAACGCTATATAGTAATTTCTTTGGTAAAACAAATTGCTACCCCCATTTTCATTCCGTTAAATTAATAAATGTTGAAAGCCTAGAAATATACATTGAACAGGGACAACGCGTCATGAATTAACCGAAAATGTGAAAAAAGTGGAGAAAAATAATTGCGCAACCTCAGTGTCTCTTTCAAGACACCATTTCTGAAATTTAGTTTAAATCTCGAGGAATTTTCCTCTGAACTTTCTCCGACTCTGATTTTAATAGTGAATAATAGACTTTAAGGGGTTCTTTAGGTGGAGCTAAACGAGCACCTCATTCGTGTTCAGCACATCGAAGTACATAGGAGTTAGCCAATAGATCCCCAAAAACAAACTGCTTTTTTTTGCTCAGGTCCCTCCCCTCCTCAAAAAAAAGTGATCTGTTTTGGGGCTCCATTGGGTAACTCCTATGTATTTCGACTTGCTGAACATCATTCAGGTGACCGTTTAGCTCTATCATCCACCAATTTTTAGTAAATCGCGAAAACAACCTAAAGAATCTGATAAAAATCTCGTATAAAAGGTCATAAAAAAAATTGGTGGGTGATGGAGCTGAACGGACACCCGATTCTTGTTCAGCACGTCAAAATACATACCAATGGAGTTCGAGAAACAGACCACTTTTTTTACTTTGTGTGCCAGTGTAATTATAAACTACATTAATATGACGAATTTGTTTATTAAAATTGAACCATTCAATAATCTTCATTGAATCAATGTACATCTGTACATTAGTCGATACCTAAATGAGTTTATTAATTTGTAAATGGTACGTTGTATCAACGTATTAATTGTATTAATTGAAAACATTGATCAAGTTCGTAGACTTGATATATATTTGTTATTGATCTGATGATGTTAGTACGTTATTTCAATGATTTTCTTCGTTAGTTATAATAACTATCAGTTATTGATTCAGTGCTACTTGTACATTATTTCAGTGAATAATTAGCTAAAAATAATATTTTCCGAAGTCAAAACTTTATTCGTTGTTATCGTTTCCATATACCCTAAATAAATGATTAGAAAATAATTGACTAATTTAATGTAATTCAACATGATCAATGTATGCACCATATAACGATAATAAATTTTCATATTAAATTAAATTATTAATTGGTTATGTATAAGATGAGCCACAAATAACAAAACACCTTCATAATGTTAAAAAATAATCAAATTAAAAATAAATAAAAGGGTGTTTTCCATACATAGCAATTCACTTCGAATGATACATTAGTATGAAGTAATACATAAATATGATAGCCTAAACGCATTCATATTAATTAAATCGTCAGATTAAAATAAATATTTAATAAACAAAATGGCTTAAAATTCAGATATTTGAATGATTTCGAAAACGCCACCTCATTGGGTAATGATCCTGGTGATGTCACTTCGTATATCACGTGTTTCTGACAACAAAGTTTTTACGCAATGCCAACTTAGGTGATCCGTATATGTATACGGAATTTGTTCGTTGTCGGAATTCTAAGTTTTTACGTAATGCCAACTTAGGTGATCCGTATATGTATACGGAATTTGTTCGTTGTTGGAATTCTAAGTTGGTACTCGTACTTTGTGACATCAGAATATCACTAGCGATGACGTGACCGCTCGATATATTGGTCATTTAAATTAATAATCATAACCAAGCAAAATTTCATTATAAATGTTCAAAGTTGGAAGCTATATTTTAGTTTCAATTCAAAATAAAACTGATACAATTAAAATCACAATTTTAAGGTAAGTATATATGATCTATTTACGATATTGAAAGTAATAAGCCATCTAGCTATCATCACAATAAAATGTTGATTTCGATTTGCGAAAATCGCGCTTCGCTGCTTTAAACCATTTCACCTTTCGCGAATAATTCGTTATAAGAACACTTAAGAACTTTTTATTTGGAGCATTTAATAAAGTATTTCTGCATCTTGGCACAAAACACCACTTATTTGGTGCACCACTCATGTTTCTGACTTATAACAATAACATAAAATCATTAAGGTTAGATTCTATAATGTTTGACATCTCAGTTTGACATTTATATAGAGAGTAACGTCATATATGACCAGTATAGTTGCCCTCAACTTTATCAACTTTATGAGACACGTAAAAAATCTCAAAGCTTTGTCGCCGAGCCCCTTAGGATAGAGTGGGGCATGCTTTATTTTTCTACAGCATATTAAATTGAATTGATTTACTTTACTTAATACATAAAACATCATTATTCTTGTGTAAAGTATGTTCTGGCATGATTAAAAAATAAGAAATTAACAGAAACATGCCTGTATCAATTATGAAATTATTTTGATATAATTACGCAACTCCCTCCTAAAATATTTGACGACCTAACGCTGGTTATAGTTGCTATAGTAACCTTTAGGAGGGAGTTGCGTAATTATATCAAAATAATTTGAAATATAATTGATACAGGCGTGTTTTCGTTAATTTCTTATTTAAATCATGCCAGAATATACTTTACATGAGAATAATGATGTTTTATGAATTAAGTAATACATTATATTTATTATTTAATATGCTGTAGAAAGTTAAGGCATGCCCTGCTCTATCCTAAGGGGATTCGTGGCAAAGCTGTGATTTTTTACGTGTCTTATAACATTCTAGGCAACTATAACACTAGATGTGTTGAATCTATATTTCTTTTAAAATAAAAATTATAAAAAAAAATTCAGCTATAATATATTCCATAAATATTTTATATTTTTCGACTTAAAAAAAAAGTGAAAACACCCTATTGCCGTCACCTAAAATGGGAATAACATGTCGTTCCATGATCAAAACTCTAACTGATTTACTCGAATCTCTTCGGTCAACTGCGGCGTCTACATGCGTAGTTTAATATAGTTTAATATAGTAGGGGCCATCGGTATAACGTTATAGTTCGAACGCTGAAGTTCATTTATTTATTTCAACTTCCATTTCGTTTTATGTATGAAAATAACAATTAAAGGAAATAAAAAAATAGTGATGACACATCTATGAATAAAGAGCTTTATTTTAAAAAAGAGACATCAAAATCGGTCTAGTGGGAGCCGCTGGAGAAGTCGAGAAAAATACGGCTTGTATTTTAAATATATAGATTTTACATTGACTAATGTAAACGTGTCTATTAATATACATTAAATTCCGCTGCGTTGAAGCAAGGAACGCAATTATGATCTAATTAACAGCTGTACATTGTCTTAATGAACAGAATCATATGTTTAATATACTTTTGTCAATAATCGTAATTCATTAATATTACAAACGATACTTTTTTCAGTGTATAAGTGAATTATGTATTGTTCGAGCAAAATGTTAATGAAAAAGTCATTCGCGATAGGCCACGATCGACTGCAACTTCTACTTGTTTTAAAATATTCTTAATTTATAACAATTTAATAAAGTTTTTTAAGATATTTTGTGAACCACTCTATCTCTTCTCTTATTTTTTCTTTTTAAATAATGTTTAGTTTATCATTGATGAAGCACTTGCATGTCAAACGGGTTTATTTAATTAATCGTCTATAAGTTCTCGGAAGCATGTGTTTTAATTTCACCAAATATTATAATGTATAACGCAGGAATTTCGCATCATAAACAAGATGAATCTTCATTGTGTTAATGCTATAATCCGACTATAAAATTAAATCGGAGTGTATCAATACCAAGGCCAAGTTATACTCTCAGAACGTTTGATCTTATAGCGACCCTCCATAATGCACAGATGGGCGCCCATGCACTGGCCCAAATTTCTGGTACCTGACCCATGCATATCCCGGATTAATTCAATATTATAATATCGAGCCGCGTTCTCGTCTCAGCTCATTGTGTTCTTTATCGCTACAAACTTTGATACGACCGAAAGATGACATAAATCTGAAAGCCATCCATTCTTCCATTATGTTAAAATGATGTAGGGCCGCCAAGCAACCACAGGCCGAAGCAGATCTTTTTATTCATCCGATGGTCATAAATATATCGCATAATGGTGGAACCGAACCGTCCCACTCGAGGAATTCCAACGTCGCGAACGGCGGACGAGTACCCTCATAAGGGAGGCCATAGAAATTATCATAATATTTTTAAAAAGTTAATAATGTAGGTAGTCCGAGCTTGCACCTAAACGAAAAATAAATAATCCGATCGTTTTTAAGATTTAAAGGGACAGAAAATTACAAAGGTTTTCTTAACAATGAGCATATATATTTTTTAGCCGAATAAAGAACCTAAAAACACTGATGGTCAATGTACCGTGAGTCCAAAAAGTAGAGCATTCATTTTCAAATGGAATAATTAAGGAATTTGAAAAAATGTGAAATACAAAAATATGTCTGACATTTAATTTGTCACAACTATTAGCACAGTCCAGAAGATGGAATTAAATAATACTTATGTGAAATTTTCCATAGAAGTAGGTTTTTGTTAATAGAATAGTGTTTTAAACAACAAGTTTCGAAAACGAATCTTTTCACACGAGTGAGACAGTTTGGTGGAACGAGCCGAAGGCGAGTTCCACAAGTTGATTGAGTGTGAAAAGATGTTTTCAAGCGTGTTGTTTACAATACTTTTTCTATGACTGTAGAATCAACCATTTTTAAGAAACTCCTTTAAAAGTGACTTTAAAACTGATATTTAGTTGTTAAATAAGTCGATTTCTATGAACCTGAAGATGCGAGCCAACTTCAAAAAATACAAATAGGTCAGTTCTGTTTTTGACAAAACTGTGTGAAAAACATGACAGTACTGTTTTTTGGATTTTTGCACACATCGTGTGAAAATAGTATATTGTGTATTTAGGTGTGAAAGCAATACATTCCCGGACGACGATGCAAATTGTTGGCCGAGGCCAACAAGCATCGAAGTCCGGGAATGTGCTTTTACACCAAAGTACACATACTATTTTTTCTGAAATCACAATTAATATTATTGTAAATTAAGGAATTTGTATTAATGCATAACATTTTTTCATTACAATCTAACTGCTTACTAATAAAAGCAATTTTAATGTGAGTTGGTTTGTCAGCGTGTATTTATTTACTTTCTAAAATGTACCTAAAAAACCGTACGGGAATTTTACTTTCCCGGCCTAGGCCGGGAAAGTAACATTCCCGTACGGTTTTGTTGATCGTTGCTTGGCAACGGATCTTTTCCGGTCTGTTTTCTGATAGTTTCTTAGCAACGGACTAAAATACTGGAATTGTGCATTTTTCGATCTGAAATCGCGTCGAAAATGTAGACATTGCCGATCGATTTCAGAAAAAAGACAGTTTCGAGTCATGGCTACTGTGCGTTATTTGTCATTTTCGAAGGCAGTCGTAGTAAAAAGTATTTAAAAAGTCCACCTCGGTTGCAACATAAAACAAAATAGCGTTAAATTCTCAAAAATTGTATTGTTTGGAAATGGTTCTTAAATCACGCACAATGCAAGAAAATTGCAAAGATAAAAATTAAAGAGCACAAAATTCTACACAAAAAATATCTTTATAAAAAATTTTGTAATGTAACCGTTTTCATGTAATATAAGAATCAAAATTAGGCTCGCAGGAGCCAACGCATGAACACCGAAATTAGCCTTTTTTCGTGCTTTTCGGTACATAAACTTTAATAACTTTTGAAGAAATAATAGTATCTTATTTAAAAAACAATTTCATATAAATTTTTAACCGTGTTTGCATTGAAAACGAAATTCAAACTGTATTTCGTTATTCAATTATTTGAGTCTTGGAACATACTCCTTACATAACAAGTATATTTAGTTTTAGAATATTTATGTCACTTTCCAATATCATGATAGTCAAACATGTACAAATGTTCTGGATAGAATTAAATGTAAAGAAAACTTTTTAAAAACAAGCTTTTATTATTAATTAGGTGTACTAAACCGAAAAAAAAAAAAATGAAAAAAAATCAATTGTCTTAAAAGCTTGTCGCGAGTGGAATACAGGAATTAATTTTGTTTGTCAGATATTGCAAGTAACCAAGTAAGTTTTTTTTTTCTATTCACCTGTCAAGCTTTTAAAACAATTGTTTTTTTTATTTATTTCGTTTTAGTACACCTAAATAAAAGCCCGTTTTTCAAAAGTTTTTTTTACATTTAATTTTGTTCTTAGATTTTTAGTTATGTCTTAACTACTCCGACCGTCTAGGACCGGAGTACTCATCGAGATAAATTCAACGAGCCAAACTCGAAGGGGTACCATCATTATATTATTGTCAGGTTCCATAATATTGTACCATTGGTACCATAATATTGTATTTTCATCAGAACTGCAGGTATATGCAATATTTCAGCGCAATTGGGCGTCGTATCACGATGTGGTTTCATTACACTATTGTTGGGTTCCATAATTCTGTACCATTGGTACCATAATATTGTATTATCATCAGAACTACACGTGCATGCAAAATTTCAGCTCAATTGAACGTCGTTAAGTGGTTCCAAATTGACTTACACTTACCTACACAAGATTTGAACTAAACATCTTAACTAACATACAAGGCAAATTAAATAAAAGCTTGTAAAATGAGATAACTTTACATTTTTTGTAATTGTCGTGAATTTTACTGATTACAAAATGCTCTCAAATGACGGAAAATTAATATTGACACATAAAAAAATGTTAGCTAAAGCCATATATTTAATTAGCAGTGTCCATTATATCATTGTACCTCCACCCGCTTTGTTTCCTTCAATCAATACTATTTTTCACGTTTTATTTTTTTTTAATTAGGTTTCTGTATTTCACTCTTTACTACTTGTTTATATTGTTTGTATCAATTTCCGTTGTATATTATAACAAATTTGTATTAAGATTTCCCTGGCAAACACAAATTGTTCACAACTCAGCTCCCAGGTTCTTAAAATTGTCATGTTTATGTAATATATATAATACAAAAAACAAAAATAAATTTGAATTTGAATTTGCATTCAATAGGGACTCGCAATAGAATATTTGTAACTGAGTTTTACTTCCATATCTAGGCGTAGTGAAGTGAAAGAAGTATAATACCGGTAAAAGAAAAAGATTTCCTTTTTTGTTCAAATAGATTTATAATGTCATGAAACATCGACATTTTAAGTTTGAGCAAATAAAATACTGCCTGTCGCTCTGTCCGTAACATTTTTTTGCGCGCACAATTATTGGGAACAGTTCACTTAAAATTTATGTATTATAACGAAATCTGGAACTAGATTATATTTTGATTTTATTCCGTTGAATGGTTGGGGGGGTAATTAGGTAAAGTAAGTAAATAAAAGTCCATAAAATCGAGATTCGCTGTACGTACGAGAAGCTAAAGCCTCATATTTTCTTTGGCGTTAGCCACAGCTGCTCACACTATCACCCTCATTACCACCACCACTCTATTGTTAAAGAAGATAAAAAAATAAAATTGTTTTAATGTGTGTTTAAGGAAAAAGGAGTATTTTTCTAAATTTTATATCATTAAAGTCCTATTAACAATCATTTCCATATAATGGACTGCAAATATAGTATCATTTTTTTTTTTCTAGGAAACTTGGATAGAAAATCTGGATGTGGAAATAGTGATTCCTTAGGCAGTGACTTTTTATAAATGAATTTCCAGTATTGAAAATTTGCATTTTCTTATTGCGGCTTACGGTGAACGATAGGTAAATATTAGTTCTTTCGATTGTATATTGAAATTTTATATAGTGGTCGAGACATAAAACGAGCAGGCACAAAACTTCGATGAAAACTTATAAAGAATTCCAATTTGCAGCAGCTTTTTCGAACCACCTTAGGTGGCGCGCGCGGCCTCTTGCTGTATTTCCTTGTTTCGATATGTTTTGACATTTTTGCTGGATGTTTTAATCATCTTACAGTGAATGTTTTAAATTATTTTAATAAATAACAACATATTACGGACTCCCCAACTGATGACTAAGAACTACCCTTAACATTTCGCTTCTTAATTTTTTTTACGCGAAAGCGGCTGGATGTACAAAATTTTTTGTAAGCAGATTTTTTGTTAACAATTTTGAGCTATAATTTTCAACTTGCACTTCAAAAGTTATTTCTAAGAAATCATTTTTGGAAGTTTCACATCGTTTTGTTTTATATTGCAACCACGGTAGTAGCTTTAAGAACTTTACTAATACTATTCTATTGCTAAGAACCTACTTCCATGCAAAATTTCACATTTTATTTTTTACAGGGCTATCTAGTAACATTTATATATACCAATCACTGTGTGATCATATAAAATTATAATTGTTTGTAATATAGTTTTAAGTTATTTTCCTGTAAATCAAATCATTCTGAGATCCTTCTTCCCTCGTTATTTCACAAAAAATATTACTACCTACAGTGTACGTGCACCCCCCCCCGATCCTTGGGAACAATGTTTTTCATAAAGATTAAAGCCAAAGGAACAATTTAAGACATGTCCTAAAAAAAATTGGCTGCACTTTCAAAATGGCGTCCGTTAAAAAAAAATTTGCAAATATGCTTTTTGTTTTTAACACAAAAACTAAAAAAGATGGAGAAAAACTTTCTGCACAAAAAACAAAGTGCATAAAATTTTCTACAATTTTGTTCCTGTACAATATTTGGGTAGGAGTTACAATTTTCCAGATAAATGATTCAGCTCTTAAAATAAAATATAAAATTCAATATAAAACGTAATACTACGGTAGCCCACCCTAACTGTCCGTGCACCCCCGATCTTTGGGGACAATGTTTTTCATAACGATTAAAGCCTAAGGAACAATTTAAGACATGTCCTAAAAAAAAAACTGGCTGTATTTTCAAATAAAAAAATGCAAATATTGTTTTTGTCTTTTAACACAAAAACTAAAAAAGATGGAGAAAAACTTTCAGCGCAAAAAATAAAGTGCATAAAATTTGCTACAATTTGTTTCCTACGCAATATTGGGATGGGAGTTACCATTTTCCAGATACCATTGTTACCGTTTTCGAGATAAATGTCTACAAATTATATTATTATTATTATTATTATTATTAATTTTTTCAGTTTATTTTATTTTTGTTATGTTAATAATATAAAGTTATATTATACGCCTTACAATAATTGTCACAGTTATTTCCTCTAAGTGATTTACCGAATTTCCATGTTTTCTTAATTTTGGACTCATTTATCTGGAAAATTGAACTCCTATCAAAATATTGTATGGGACAAAATTGTAGAAAAATTTATGCACTTTGTTTTTTGTGTAGAAAGTTTTTCTCCATCTTTTTTAGTTTTTGTGTTAAATGACAAAAACTATATTTGCAATTTTTTTTAACGGACGCCATTTTGAAAGTGCAGCCAATTTTTTTTTTTTAGGACATGTCTTAAATTGGTCCTTCTCTATGAAAAACATTGTACCCAAGGATCGGGCGGGGGGGTGCACGTACTGCTAGGGAGGGCTCCCCGACATAGAAATAATAATGGAGATAAAAATTAAACCTGGAAAAAAACAGTTTTTGGAAGAGGCTGGAGCCTCCCTACAGAGTGCTTGTAAATACTCGTTAATAATGGGGCTCGTTTCTGCTCGATATTATGTTGAAAAATAAAAATCTATGGTCCAACAGGGCACTAAACGTCATTTGATCTGCATCAAAACCTCTTCAGCTTGTGTACAGTATCATTATTATCCTTGTGCCAAACATCAAAATCGATTCGCAAGTTTCGGTGTTAATGAATACATATAATATGTGCACCCACCACAGTGTAAATTAAGTTTTCATAGTCTTGTCATGGAGCTTGTTAACTGTCTTTTAGTTACGCACGAACTCCTATCTGTACATAAAACAATTTGTATGGATAAGATTATATAATTTCATACATATCTGAAGTTAAAATTGGTTTATGTAAAAACAAATATTCTGTATGAACCGTACCAGCTGTAAGATGTACACGAAAATGTTTTTGTAATTCTAACAGAATGTCAGCTTTTCCTATTAAACGCTGTCATTATTTAAGCTACTGTTAGAAATTTGAAATTAAGAATGAAGATTTGAGAAAAGTGTTTTTCGAATTGAGTGAAGGATAATATAGTTTATGATATATTGTAATGTGGGGCTGTCAATTTCGAGAAGAGATCTTAGAAGTAGATCTTGCCCTTTCTAATATTTAATTCGTCCTACCGTAATAATATATATATAGCAAAAAAAAAAGTTAATTTAAAAGCATTACGGCAGCGTTCTAATATATCTTAATTTTAATGCCACTCATTCATATTTTATCAACTGAATATAGCGTAATCAATTACGGAGCCTTAGTGGAAAAATTAAGGTATAATCTCCATCACTGATTAAACCACCAATTCAATTCAAAAAGACTTTATTTTTAATTAAATATCGCAACAGGGTCGGAGCTCGGAGCCAGTCAGACATCCACGATGTATAGAGCCGTGGCAATTGAAGGGCAGATCAACTAAAAATAGATATAATAAAAGGTTCCTTTCACATGAGGCGAATTAAAATCGTATTAAGATGGATTTTCCCAAAAGGGGAATATTAAAACTTAATGAATAAAATTAAGATGGCGCACAGTGAGAAACTATGGATTTTTTTGGTAAAATTCGCAACGAAAGCTAACACTTTTTTTTAATTATATAGAAAGGTTGTCACTATAACATGATGCTGCTACAAAGTGACTGACATTAAATCTGACCTGCAAAATCTTAAAACAATAATTCCTATTAAACCTTTCAGTCTAGTCAATTTTGGGAATATTTTGACGTTTTCATCAAATTTGTTCAAAGGGCATAGCCGGGTAAGCATGGTGTGACTGCCCCCAAGCGTCTGGCGCTTATATTTGTGCAGTAGGAAGCAATCTTGGAAAGTAGCAATTTCACAAAATATTAGCCCGAAAAAGGGACCGGTTTGGGGTGAGTAAGGGAGGGTTGATTTTAGTAAAACTATTTTTTTTCTAAGAAACGGCGCATTCAATCGTTTTGTAAAAAATATATGTTAAAGACCTACTGAGAAAGTACTAAATAAAAAATCATGCTCAAATTCCGAAAACAGATACAGTAAAAAAAACATATATATTATTTTCAATTTTTTTTTAGGGTAACTTATCATCCCTGGGGTACCAGCCTGAATTTTTTTCTGTAGCATGTCTATGGACTCACTTATGTTATATTTTTTTCCCAGTCTTGTCCGAAGATTACGCCATACTTAAAAAAAATGCCGAAGTGTGCAGTGCCGTATGCATATTTTGTGGACAATTAACTCCTTGCAAGTAAAAAAGGCCAAACTGCAAAGTAAATATGGATATCTGAGTAGTGTATACATATTAGTGACTAGTGATTATGGAGATGGTGAACGTTGTAAGAGAAACCAACATAAAGCTGCAACGCTGACAGTTAATTAGGTGCTCAATAGAGTTGACTCTTGCGCCGCAAAAATCAGTTTATAGCCGTAATGTTAAATATCATTAAGGGTAAAACCTAAAGTCAGCGGTACTATGGAGTACCTTGTCAAAGACTGTCACTATTCACATATTACCGTCGGTGGGGATAAGAGCTTGGTTGTTAACAATTTGCAGCACTAAATCATAGCATTACTAACCTGAGAAGGATATAGATGTTAATCTTCCTCAGTGTCATCTGCAATCACTGTACTCATGCTATCCTTCTGGAACAATAGGGAGAGAACTTCTGCCGGTTTAGGTATGCTTGCTAGATATCATCCGTACGAAAGGTAATACACGACAGCAGCTACATGGGAACAACATCCAACAGTTTGATACCCATTGGCACATTCACACAAATGTCTTCTAACGCCGACACTGTGGGGAATATAGTCGAGGAAACATCGGTAAACCTTCGTTTTGATATGACGTGAACAAACTTGTATTTTGAGTACATTGGACTGGTCCTTAGCGTACTGAAGATTAAGTGTTCCGTCTTCATTTATGACTTCGAGGTACGAAATCGTTTGTTTATATTGATACGATCCGGTAAAAAACAGTTTTGAATCCGTCATTTCTGGGAAGTCCAGTACATCTTTGCTGGAAATATCTACAAAAGGCAGTTTTGCAATTTCTTTGAATGTGCCAGTGGGAATCGAACTGTTGGATGTTGTTCCCATGTAGCTGCTGTCGTGCATTATCTTTCGCAAGGACAATATCTATCAAGCATACCTAAACCGGCGGAAGTTCTTTCTCTATTGTTTCAGAAGGATAGCATGAGTGCAGTGATTGCAGATGACAGTGAGGAAGATTAATATCCATATCCATCACAGGTTAGTAATGCTACGATTTAGTGCTGCAAATTATTAACAACACATGACTGTTAAGACCAAGCTCTTATCCCCGCCGACGGTAATATCGATAGTACCGCTGACTTTAGTTTCTACCCTTAATGATATTTAACATTCCGGCCATAAACTGATTTTTGCGGTGCAAGAGAGTTAAACTCTAATGATCACCTAATTAACTGTCAGCGTTGCAGCGTTATATTGGTTTCTCTTACAACGTTCACCATTTCCATAATCACTAATCACTAGTATGTATACACTACTCAGGTATCCATATTTACTTTGCATTTTGGCCTTCTTTACGTGCAAGGGGTTAATTGTTGACACAATATGCATACGACACTGCACACTTCGGCATTTTTTTTAAGTATGGCGTAATCTTCGGACAAGACTGGGAAAAAAATATAACATAAGTGAGTCCATAGACATGCTACAGAAAAAAATTCAGGCTGGTACCCCAGGGATAAGTTACCCTAAAAAAAATTTGAAAATAATATATATGTTTTTTTTTACTGTATCTGTTTTCGGAATTTGAGCACGATTTTTTATTTAGTACTTTCTCAATAGGTCTTTAACATATATTTTTTACAAAACGATTGAATGGGCCGTTTCTTAGAAAAAAAATAGTTTTGCTAAAATCAACCCTCCCTTACTCACCCCAAACCAGTCCCTTTTTCGGGCTAATATTTTGTGAAATTGCTACTTTCCAAGATTGCTTCCTACTGCACAAATATAAGCGCCAGACGCTTGGGGGCAGTCACACCATGCTTACCCGGCTATGCCCTTTGACATATCGTTATTACAAAATCCAATGAGATTATTAGGACAAAATATCTATTGTATCAGTAATCAGCGACCCACCAAACACACACATAAATCCGTTGAATTCTACAATAAAGATGGGTGCATATTTGAAATAATTTGATAAAAACGTCGAAAAATACACAGAAATGGCCAATATCTCGAAATGTGTCCAATGTTGGTCAAAATATTTATTGTATTCGTAATAGCCCAGGAATATTAGTTTTTGACCAGGAATTAATTATTGTAAAGCTGAAAATGGATTGCAGTTTTGGTCCAGGACAACCGGTAGTCTCCCTCGTCGGCTTCCCTGTTTTTGTGGAGCAACAACTGCCTAAGTCGCAGAAATCGCAGAGCTAGCTGTAAAGCGCAGCAGACAGGTTGTTACTGGTCCGATGTGTGTCGAAATGACCATAAAAGCTTCGGAGAAGCATATACGTTCGTATTTTAGATGTTCTATGCATATTTTGTTCATAATTTTCCGTTCCGGTACTGTCAAAATTTCAAAAATTGAAAAAAAAAATCGAAATGGTCCCATTGCTTATAAATGAAGACTCAGAGGGGAAAACGTGCCCGAATAAACATTTCTCTTCATACTTTGGGCTTTCCATTGAAATATCTACCTTCTCTGTAGCGTCACCCGTTACGGAGCTAGGTCACTCCGAGTATCGCCGCGCGGCGGTCGCGCTCGTTTTGCGCCCGGTGGAACTGCCCCGACTGCGCTGATGAGACTTGTTGCGAATTCCTGTTTATATATTATTGGTGTTTTATAACATTTATTGAATAAAATTTAACTTATCAGACTCAGAAAATGACTTTATTCAGTAACACAATTGACATTATTGATCTACTAGGAAGTAGGATCGTACGGATCATCATCCATATCCATCGACTGGGTGTTTGTGCAGCTGGATCTTCTACAGCTCCTGCACGTGATGCTGCAGTTCAGACCAGAGTTCCTGCACTCGCACCGGACACCGCAGTCCGCCTTGCAAGCACAAGAAATTAGCCATAGCTGGCTATCAGGAGCTGGCTGCCTTGTGATACGAACCGGAACAAGGCCCTGGAGTCCTGATTTTCACCCCCCAGTCCTCCGGGTTGAGGTTGACGTCTAGCCATTGTTGGACCTCCAAAAAAGCAGATTAGTTGAGTGCTGCAAGCTTTTCGAGAGATTAAATCCTCACACTATTCTCCCTAACGTCCTCACCTAGAAGTATGTGCGGAAGAAATGTTGTTCACAGGCGGCACTTGTTGGCGGGAGGCTTGTCAAATCAAAGGAGGCTGCCACCGACTGTTTCGCCATGCTCTGATTGTATCGGACTACTTGTAGCTGATCCAAGCCTCTCCAGCTCACTGCCTCCATTACGATAAACCTTTCCCCAGCGGCGGCCACAGCCCTCTTGCCAGATGCACGATGTGAGAAGACCGCGGAGCATTCCTCTAGCTCAGGTCTCTTCTTCAGGAGCTTCCTCGCCTTCTGTTTCCCCATTCTGTACAGAGCTGACGCCTGTGTCCACCATTGATTTTCCCGCACCAATGAACCGATGCACATACTCCGAGGACTGTCACAGCTAGTGAACTAAGAAGGCATGCCGTGCACCTGCTTGACTGTTTCGACTAGACGTGATCGACGCCGCTCCGTAACGGGTGATGCTACAGAGAAAGCCCAAAGTATGAAGAGAAATGTTTATTCGGTATGTTCTCCCCTCCGAGTTTCGGAATTTTTTTAATTTTTGAAATTTTGACAGCACTAGAACGGAAAATTATAAACAAAATATGCATGGAACATCTGAAATACGAACGAATATGCTTCTCCGAAGCTTTTATGATCATTACGACCCAAATTGGACCAATAACAAGCTTTCTTCTCCACTTTATAGCCAGCTCTGCAATTTCTGCGACCTAAGCTCTTTTTGCTCCACAAAAACAAGCCGACGGGGGGAGAATAGGGGACTTCTTGTTACGTGTTGTCCTGGACCAAAACTACAATCCTGCAAATTTTCAGCTTTACAATAATTAATTCCGGGTAGAAGCGATATATTGACTAAAACTCCTGAGTTATAATCAGCGACCCAAGAAACATATAATGTCATTGGATTTTGTAATAAAGATATGTTCTGTTTGAAATAATTTGATAAAAATGTCAAAAGTACCCAAAATTGACTAGACTGAAAAGTTTAATAGGAATTATTTTAAGATTTTGCAGGTCAGATTTCATCAGTTTTGTAGCAGCACCATGTTGGAGCGACAACCTTTCTATGTAATTAAAAAAAAAGTTAGCTTTCATTACTTTATTAATTATTAATAATATATTATGCCAGCTGAACAAAATTTGGCGTAATGGGAAAATCACGAATCGCACAAAGATTAGATTTGCTAATGCCTTAGGTTTCTCAATTTTTCATTTTGCGTCTGAGACAGACCGCTACAAATGCAGCTTCAGGCTGTGTATAATGATCCACATTACTTGTTCAAAAACACATCTATATTAAATGAGAAAATTAAACCTCATAGAAAATTTGTTTATTTAACAACTAGCAAATATAAAAGCAAAGTTAATATTTTTAGGTTATAATAATAAAGTTTGAAATACACAGGTTTGTGGTTCCAAGTACCATCGTGCGGATGCATTCAATATATTAGTTTAGCCAATTGTACAAAAACCAAATTCATTAAATTCCTCGCAAATTAGTAACGATCAACAATAATGGAAGTTACTCTAGGATTTGTACAAATCATGCTTAGTATGTCAAAATGTCAGTTCATCGGTTATTGATGCTCATTTTAAATTATTGTCACCATATTTAAGTAGTATTAAAATCACAAAGCAATTGATATTGCTTTACAAATATAAGTGTCTACGATACTGGAACACTTTAAATTGCACAAGTAGATTGAACAAATGGAACGCATTTCACAGATTAGTAACATCTCGGGCAAGTCTGCCGTCAAAAATCCTCAAAATACTGATTAAACTAATTGGTAACTGAACGCATATGGAACGGATTTTCGGCATGAGCTTTCGTCCTTCGCAAATTTTGACGGATCCGAAACAGAACGAAGACGCAATACGATGAATAATTTTTAATTTTTATTCATACTTTTATACCTGTATTTATTAACGAATTTTTCAATTATGATAACTCAAGAAACAATTTGGGCAGTGTTTCCTTTTAAGTAATTCCTTTACATTGGACAATATTTTCCTTTATATTTGAGAAAATAGTATATCTTGAGATTGAAATCTATCAATAAATTTTCAAATTAGTAATACCCATACAATAAATCATGCCGTAAAATTTATTACTCAAAGTATGATATGACCAACGGTTCCTGCTTTATAGTTGAATTTAACACTGACTGGTGTGTCACGACCATTAAAAATACGTAGTTGATTAAGTGCAAAAGCTCTGGTAGTTGTTACTTCTAGCCAGCAGTGGAATGGAACCGCCGTCTTTAGAATAACGATAAGTGAAATAAATTTAAAAGTTTCCCTGCAGAAACGACTTGAAAGTTGCGATAACGGATTTAATGAACCCTATCGTCTACTGAGGCCTGAATGGTCTTACGCCGACTCACAAAGGGCTTTAATTTATGGCGACGCTATGTGATTGTTGCATGTTGGTGTGTTTTGCTGCCATGGACTACGTTTAGCTATTCGTTTAGCCGTAAAAGACTTGATGAAGACAGTAGATTCTAGTGGGCGGAACATAAAAATTTTAAATATCAGGAAGTGATATAAATTAACTAAAGCCACGGTGATATTTTAAACCATGTATTTACGAGTAGCTAAAGAGGTATTTTCAGTTCAGAAAGGTTTTGACTATTTGTGAGGTCATAAAATCGTTGATATTTGTGAATTTCAGTACAGTGAAATGCCCGGGACATGTTAATATTTGGAAAAATATTTTTGAATATTTTAGAAAAAATCCAAATTGCCCTGCTTAGGTTTTTCATATAAAATATTTGTGTCTGACATTGGTCTTCAGAGGTCACCATCATAAAAAAATAATTGTTTGGAAGTACCATACTGGTTTTGAGGTATGTATCTCAATTTTTTCGAGCTAAAAGATAACAATAATGGCAACATATAAGGGGACTATTATACATACATATATATATATACATATCTTGAAAACTAAGTGAGATATGGCAAAATACATACACTATTTTGATAGAGTATAAAATTTTCTAATATATTAGTTATAACGAAAAAACTGGTACAGTTGGTAATTAAGTTTGTACCGGCCAGAAAGTCCCAAAAGTGGCGCAACAACTTTTCTCGGTCATTTAAAATGCAATTAGAATCCTGAACAAAATTACACGTCATCTGTGGAGTCCAGAAAACACTATTCATGGAAGTACAGATTTGTTTAAACCTTTTTTTGTTTATGTTCTTACTATTTAAATAAAATAAAATTACCTTTTGTATATTCATAGTTTTTGTTTGAAACGAAATTTTCGAATAGAAAGGTATTTATTATTTTTTTAGGCTCGAATTGATTATATACTGGACTCGAGGCAAAATATGTGTCTTTTACTGAAAAAAATAGTTTTAAATTATTATTATTTTTTTTTATCTATTTATTTAACGTCGGCCTATTTCCGCTACCAGGGCCTATCACCAACACCAGGAGACGAGCTACCCCCAACCTGGAAATTTTGCCGAACCTCTTCTCGTAAGAAGAGTAGGGATCTTTTACTTGCCTAACATTTAATAGACAAGGGACCGCCTGCTTTACATCCCCTCCGAAGGATGGTACATCCACTACGTAATTTTCGTCTTAAAATTTCATAGCTTCCGCGTATACACTGATATACAAGCCGCTAGGAGATGGGACGAGATCGCTGTGTTACCCAAGATGGGTCACCCATCCAAGTACTAACCGCGCTGCACGTTGCTTCACTGGAGTATCGAGGATACATACACAGTGAAGATGCATCTACGCTCGCCCCTAGTTTTAAATTACAATTTAAGTTTATTTTTTGTAGAATGTATGAAGAGAGCCCATAAGGTTGGTGCGGGGTCCTTTCATTTTCAAATTAATGAAATTTCATTTTGTATTAAATTTATGAAGTTATATGAAGTTATATGAAACTATAGTAAGTGAATTGGGTGAAAAAATGGAGGGTCAAAGAAAATGAATTTTTGAAAATTGCAGAAATGCGCTTATTTATTAAATTTTAAAAAAATGAACTCTATCCCCTAAAAGTATATAAAGTAAGGTACAACAGAAAAAGGTAAAATGTGACGTACAATGCCTCCTTGATAATTGACGAAGAATTAAAAACTTTATTTCGTCCGCCATCTTTGACCGTTCTATTTGACATACGGCGTCCGCGATGGAGGCGTTATATTTGACCATAAATGAGTTTTATTTTTGCCAACTTTGGAAAAATTATTCCTTTTTATAGAAAAGATATTCAATTTTTTTCCAAGATCGGATTGACCAATACCTATCAGATAGGTCTATATTTTTTAAGAATTAAATTTCAAATAGGCCAGTATTTTTAAAATTCCCATCCGATTACTAGTACGAGGTATATTAAGCAGATAAGTTGTGACGTGTCCCTAATGGCAAAATTAACAACACCCCAAGTATGCCCGAAAGCCCAAAGTGAAGAGCGGGTGTGAATTCGTTTTCTTATTCTGAATTTTAGAATTTTGGGGTGCACCGGTTAAACTACCCTGGGCGCCAGCCAATTGTTAAAATTGACAGAGGTGTATAGGCAAAACTAAATTAAACCTCAAGATAATAGTGAAAAATTTACTAAAAAAAATTTAGTGAGTATATGACAAAGTATATATAGGAATGTATAAAACAAGCTTAAAACTAATTCGTGTATATGTATGAAATGGATAAATAATTGGGACAATAAATATAATATAACATTAAAATTAAACTGACAAACAATAGAGATCAACAACTGTCGGCCACTAATCCTTATGGCAGTTATGTATTATGTCAAATGACCTACTTATCACTTGCCCCGTATGCCAAGTGTCCATAAGGTAAGCAGAGGCAGAAAACAACCAGTGTGATATAAGACGCAAGTTAATATAACCACAGAAAAGAGAACTACCAGAAACGACACTTAAGCTACCCGCCAAAATTCCATTGCCGCCATTTTGTTGTTAGTACAGTTAGTCAGTTCATTTATTGTTTAGGTTAAAACAATAAAGTGCGGTAAATGACAGTCTGTGACATAATACCGAAATAAATTCTTAAAAGGTTTTAGTATTATTGTGCTGTGTTAATAGTAATTTTTATTAGCGATATGAGTAAACGAGGTGGAACCGTTTGCGCTGTTAAGGAATGTACAAGTAGTACGATAGGAAAAGACATTAGTTTATTTGGGTTTCCTAAGGATTCCCAAAGGTAGTTTATTATTGATGTAAATTAATGAGATATTTCCAAGTATTGTGGTTGGAAGCATGCGATCGTGGGGATTTGGCAAGTAAAAGTTCCACCGAACTTTATAACAATTTTAAGTTGTGCGCACGACAAATATGTATCAGAATAGATTGCTACCAATAGCACTTACCTACTATTTTTCCTCAATTTGGTAGTTTAAACAGAAAAAAAATTAATATTTCCTCAGAACAACCTCCTAGTAAGAAATTACAGATTTTCTCGAGATATTGTATTGATTTTAATACATTTTGTGAATTTATTTATATTAAGAATACAATTGTTCGTAGAGACAAATTTATCCAGTTTACTTTAATAGCTTTAATGTCCATTATAAGTAGAATTCTTCGAATAAGGTGATTGTATTCAGCTTGTGTAAAGTTTGTTTATAAACATGTTGTTTAAATTTCCCGCCAAAATTACCAACAACAAAATGGCGAAGGTCACAAAAAACATCAAAGGCGGTGCTGAGAGTGCCGCTTCTGGTAGTTCCTTCTTCTGTGATATAACCTCAAATACAGCTGATATAAATATAAAATGCACGCTTTGGAATTTCTTGTAAGCTTTTTACAAAATAAATTAAGCACACTAAACCAGCAACGATTATGTACAATGTATAAAGTAAGTGTTTAATTATTCACGTCTAATAATAATGTGATGTGTAAAGACATATGACATGATGAAAATTCTATTTTAGCTACAAGTCAAAAGGTGTGGTATATTAATACTCGTTGAACGGCCGTTTATCGAGTTCACATGAAACTTCTAATTATTATAACACATATGGATTTAATCAATTATTATCCAGCGGTATACGACCAGGACGAGACAAAAAAATTACCATCAACTAAACTAAGTATTAATATTACTGAAAGGTAACAAATTCACTATTCTCGTAAACAAGATATGAATAATAAATTGTTTAGTTAACTTGCTTTTTCACTACACCGTGAGCTTCTATAGTGATAACGTAGCACTATCGTTACTTGTAGATATGCTGTACGCTGGTTATCTGCAACTTCTGGTGGACAACAAAATAAATGCCAAAATTACTTACAATACGTTGGTGATACTTGAGGACAATCCAAGAAAAATTACGGTACTTGCTTACTTCTCGGTTTTACCATGAGACCATGATTAACATGCGTAAGGCTGATGATCTCCAGGGTGCCCCGAAACAAAACAATGTGTAGGTAATTTCTCTAATATTCTCTTGACTCCAGCCAAAGCAGTTCCAAAATTAATTTACCACAGACAACAAAATTTGATATAAATATACGTTTCTACGCAGATCAGCGTACTACGTTTAACAAAGAGATTACAACAAGTTTCATTGAGGTAATAAACAAAAGTACGAGCCTCTTGAAATCTCGGAACGAGCCTAAAAATATAATTCCGTCTAAGTATCAAATTATATGAACTTTATATCAAAATTGATAGGGAAAATTAAATAAGACATACCTTAGTTTGTTATTAGGCGTTTTTCCCAAAAATTGTTAAAATTAAGGAAGATGTTCTTCACAATTTTTAAATTGCCAGCATGGCTGCTCTTTCTTGGACAAAAAGGCCCTTTTTTGTCACGGTCAATAAACGATACGGTTGCATCAATCAGAAGCTTTAGGACGAGAGAGACGCGTGGGGCGGGAAATCGAATGAAAGAGACAGACATATCTGATTTCCGTGCAGAAGACAGAGACAAAGATTCCGGTAGAGTCTACAGCCTACGTCACCTGTAGACACTACAAGCATCTTTGTCTCTGTCTTTTGCACGGAAATCAGATATGTCTATCTCTTTCATTCGATTACCCGCCCCCCGCGTCTCTCTCATCCTAAAGATGCTGATTGATGCAACCGTATCATTTATTGACCGTGCTTTTTTGTTAGCTTTTTACTTTTCAGCAAAAAATTCTGTTTGCCAACTTAAATTAATTACAAAGAGAATCCACTATGTTTGAAATTTGAATTTAAAAGAAAGATAATAAAATAATAGTAACTATCTGTATGTGATAATTAAATTGTCTGCCTTAGCTGTAAATAATACCTTAATAACAAAATATATTTTAGCCTACAAATTGTTCCCTTTCAGGTACCAAAAGAAAATTAAATTTGGCAAGAAAATTCCTACAACCTTTCTTTGAGCCCCTGACATGATTTAGGGAAATAGTTTTCATATTAAGAACAATAATAAGTAAATCGAAGCTCTACACTCTTAGACAAAATACTTATTATTAATGTAGGTATTACTGGTTGCATACCTAAGAGGATATAATAATATTATTCCACCAAATGTGAATAATATGGGTTGTAAATTTTTATTACACAGGGGAATCAAAATGTAACTGTTACAAAGTTTAGCTCTAGAAATAGTTAAAAATTCATTTGAAAGCCTAATTAATAATCTGTCATTTTGGTCATCAGCATTTTTGACGCAAGTGCGATAGTTTCTGAGATATATAACATTAAAACTAAATATTTCATCTTATAAACATTCGGACACCATCTTTATGCTTCCAGATCTCCGAAATAATTAACTTTACAGAAATTAGAAAGAAAACGAAATTCATCCTCAATTTAGAAGCTTTCTTATTTGTCTCTAGCATGTTTTCGTTCAATGCAATACTTTTCGATTTCTTTGACGAAATCGTTAGAAAGTTCAGGTCGTTGTAACTAAAGACTATCAGTTCAAATGAAAAGTTGCATAGAACTTTTTCTTCTCAAAAGTTGATCCTCTTTCAGCACCAATATTTTTGTTGTTTTTTAGGGGCCACCTTCCGCAAAGGGCTGATATATAAATTAACAAGCTTCCTCATAATATAGAAACTTTTTTTTATGCAATTCCTATGTCTTTGTCTCTCTAATAGTTATTAAGGTACCAAGGGTGTTATAAGGATAATAACTCACCGAGGTCGGCAGTGTATAATCCCGAGGGCCTCTGGCCCGAGGGAATGTACGTCGACCGAGGGCGTCATTATCCTATAACACCCGTGGTGCCTTCAACGTTTAATGTCCTGCAAGTCTGTTATTTAATTCGATTTTTTTTTTTTTTACACTTACGATTTATTAATTTGACATCTATTATGTTCAGAACGATTTGATTTAAAAGAGAGTAAAAATCAAAATTGTTTGTAAACGCCGCCATTGCGTAGCAACGCATTTTGTTTGTCAATAACGCTATCATAATTTGCTTGTTTTGGGTTGTATTATAATTTTATAATGCCCTAGGGCGTTATTTTTCATTTAATGTATCTCAAAATATGGTGGTTATTGTAAAATAACAGACTTGTAGGACATTAACTAATTAATATCTGTTTTATTGAACATTACTTAAACCTAATTGTCAAAAATCATCGTTGACCGAGTTTTAATTTTTTTTAACCCATAATAAAGGCCACCTGTTATGTGGATCACCCTGTATAATGTTTATCAAATGTATGCTCATTATCTCTCAACAGTGTATATCCAGACTAAGAAGTGATACTTACTTTGATATTATAAATTTTAATTTTTGTCTAGCGGCTTCGAGTTAAGAGCTCAGGTAGATGCTATTCTAAATAAAAACACAATGCATATGTCGAAAAGGGCTACTTGAGGGGCAAGAGGGACAGTGGGGACACCTTGTTCTCCATGGGAATGGGTCGTGGAACTGATTTCGGCGAACACAAATCATTACTACCCACCTGTTCGTTCACTCAATCAACGAGAAAAGCCGGATTGCCTCACACAATGCACTTTAACTAAATTGTAGAGGCTCTAATTTATGGCGTCATGGTTCGAAAGAAACGCTTCGAGTTTCCAACACTTAATTACACGCAAAATTATCTTAGTTACAAATTTGTTAATTTCACATTGATTGCACCTTTTAGATTAAACCATCCATTCTGCCAGGGCAGTTGGAAAACTATTATACTATGTACGAGGAGAATCGTATCGTAATTTTAATTACTAAGGAATACTTTGATTTGGTATGAAATAACTACAAGTCAACAATCTTATTTAATCCATTATATACGAGATTGATCAAACGGAGTTCCATGATTAGACCAGGCAAATCTCAGTGTAAAATGGGTTTGGCGTGAACTATTTGGGGACAGTTATTTGTTTATCGCAATGGATAGCTCTATTAATGGATAAGTACATAAAGTCGCAAAAAATCCCGACGTGAGCTAAAGCCGCCATTTAGAAAAAATGACTGTCAGAGACATTTTCTTTAAAATCATATATCTTAGTAACCGTTGCTCCAATTTTAGATTTCTTTTTTTTGTTCCATTTCTCACTTCACATTTTACAGAAAGTATAATTACATATTTTACGATAAATTAAACGATAAACTTAGGAAATTAAAAAATAATTTAAATATTACGGAAATTTAAACTTTTGTAAACTCGAGACGTTTGTACTGAAATTTCTAGTCAATTTTTGAAAAAATAATTTTAATAAAAGTTCTAGAGCACACAATTAGCTTTCATTTATTTTTTGGCCGATGTTACTAACTCAAATATTAAGGGAGTGATAGTTATTTATATATAAAATTGTAATCATTTTTAATAACGTACATTAAGGTATAAAGGGTGTCCAGTCAGTGTTCTCTCGGAAGATTGTGAAAAACGGCTAACTTTCTAAAATTTCTTAACAAAACTTTCAATGTTTCGTCTCTACTACAACTTAAAATTATTTTCAATTATACAAGGTGTCACAAAAACGAGTCACACAAGAAAGTATAATTTTTTTAAATAGAACAGCCTGTATTTCCTTAACGCCAGTTAACCCTTCAAGGGCCCTGTAATACACCCTAAAATATTTTGCCAAGTTATTTTTTTCGATTTTTTTTGGGTAGTTTACAAACATTTTTGACTGGCATATCTCCTCGATTTATTAATCGTTATTTCTAAAAATGTGGGATATTGTTTGATAATGATGTATTTACTGAAAAACATTTATGAAATAATCTTTAGTGTATCGGGTGTCCAAAATATTTGCGTACATTTCTTGATATTTAATTATTATTTTTCTCATTTTTTTTTAAATGGAATGCCTAGGTATACTTTTTTACATGAATGAATAAAATATACAATTCCTCACATTTTAATATCTCTTTATTTCTATTTCAAACGTTTATATCAAATACTTTTTGCGTAAATTAAGATGCTCTTTATTTTAGCATTAAAATCTATATTTTGTTTTATATTTTTCTCAATTTTTTTAAATGGAATGCCTATAATTTTTTTAAAAGGATGAGTATCTAACGTTTACAATTTCTCACATTTTGATATCGTACACTTTCTTTTATGAACAGTTCTTGTGCAATAATTTTTTTTCACGATATTGAAACTAACCTAACAACTGCTTAAAATATCCACCATTTTGATTCGGGTAACACTGAGGTCTCTTGATAAATGAGCGCCTTACACAGTGTAACATATCAACATTTATAGGATTGAAACACCGACGAATCCTTTCCATCATACCTTCTCGAGTCGTTGGTTCTACTTTATAAACGTCTGACTTCACAAATCCCCAAAGAAAAAACCCACTGAAGTCAGGTCGGGTGACTTAGGCGGCCATGTAATGGGACCTAACATAATTTAATAAAATAATAAATTAGATATTATTTAACAGTTTATTAAAATATTGGACCTCCTCTTCCTATCCACATTTCAGGAAACTGATTACTAATGGCCTGACAAACATTTCTACTAAAATGTGGTGGTGCACCTTCAAATTGTAATCACATATTATTTGTAGTGTAATCAGGAATATACTCGATTATTTGTGGAAACGTATTTTGCGTAAAATCTAAGAATACTGCTCCATTCACATTTCCCTCAAAAAAGCGAGGATGAATAACATAATCATGTACAATTCCTCCCTTTACATTTAAACTCTGGTTCTGATTTTTCTGTGCAACATGAGGATTTTCTCTGGCATAATAATGGAAATTGTGCCTATTCACAAATCCGTTGCGAGGAAACGTTGATTCATAAGTGAACAATACAAATTTGAAAAATTCTTCATTTTCTCCAATTTGGTTTTGCCCATCGGCAAAAATTTAATCTACGATTTAAATCCACATCCCAAAGCTCTTGATACAGCTGAGCTGGATAGGGGTGAAACTTATTTTTACGAAGACATAGGGAAACACTAGATTCACTGACCTCTGAATCCCTACTTAACTCCCGAACACTTGCCGTAGGATTTTCGATTACCGCTAAAGTTATAACCAGCTCATTTTCTTCATTACAATACATTTCGTCGTCTCGCCCTCTTTTCATATGCAAAATTTTCAGTACGTTCAAAACGTTCTTTCAAATTTTCTTAGAGACCTCACATCAGGACATCTTCTATAGGGATATTTTTGACCATACATTCTTGATGCCAATAAACAATTTCCATCACATTCACCAATAACTTAACATTTACCATAGATATTAAATCTTATTGACAATAAGTATAATTCGTATTTTTAAATATTAACAATATTAATTCAACTTAATCACGATAATCTTAAACACAATATAGAGAAATGTCGTAGAGTGAAAAACAAATGCAAAACAAAAGACCAAAGCCATACTAGATTTTAATGCTAAAATAAAAAGCACCTCGATTTACGCAAAACTTATTTGAAATAATCATATCTCAAAAACGGTTTGAAATAAAAATTAAGTGTATAATATTAGAATGTGGGGAATTTTATGCTTTATTCATCCATGTAAAAAATATAGGCATTCCATCGAAAAATTTTGAGAAAAATAATAATTAAATAACAAGAAATGTAAACAAATATTTTGGACACCCGGTATAATAATAATTTATTTCAAAAATGTTTTTCAGTAAATGCATAATTATCGAATAACACCCTATATTTTTAGAAAAAACAATTAATAAATCGCGGAGATATGGTAGTCAAAAAAATGTTTATAATTTGCCAAAAAAACAGGAAAAAAATTATAACTTGGCAACGCTGCATCTGATTGGCAAAAAAATTTAGGGAGTAATTCAGGACCCTTAGAGGCTTAACTAATTAGAGAGTATTCCGTTAAAAAAATTATACATTCTTGTGTAACTCCTTTTTGTGACACCTTGTATAATTGAAGTTGTAGTAGAGATGAAACATTGAAAGTTTTGTTAAAAAAGTTTTTTTTATAAAAGCCAGTTTTTGCACAATCTTCCGAGGAAGCACTAACTGGACACCTTGTATATTTCCAAGAACTCAAGTCTTATTTTCTTCAGTTATTCTCTATTTTATGCCCAAAGATGTAATAATACTTTCGATTGTACATAAAAAGGGGAAGAGAACAAAAAAAAGAAATCTAAAATCGGAGCAATGGTTACTGAGATATGTCCTTCTAAAAAAAACGGTTCTGGCCACCATTTTTTCTAAATGGTGGCTTTAGCTCACATTGGGATTTTTCGGGATTTGTATATCCTCATTCTACATGAATAAAGCTATCCATTTCGATAAAGAAATAGCTGTCCCCAGATAGTTCATACTCAAAACTAAATTTGCCCGCGAATGAGATTTTTATGTTTACTCCATGCCACTATTTGGTACCTTATTTGTAACTATTTATAACTTATTTAAGGAAATTTGTAACTCTACCTGTAAATAGATATTAAAAAATATATTTTTCGTGTAAACTTTCCTTAAGCTACACATCTATTAACATTTTTAGTTTACGAGCTGACTGTCATTTAGTAACTAATTAATAACATGCGTGAACATTTTCATTTTTTTATGTGATGTTTCTAAACAAAATTCCAGTCCTATAATTTTATCCAAAAAGAATTCAGGAATAAATGTAAACGCGCTATTGAGGCTTCTAAAAGAAAATACCATGGAAATTTAAGCATAAAATCTAAAAATAAGTTAAACCAACCGGCACGGTAGCACAGCAAGCTAAAGCGTGGTGAACATGCTTGGTCATCTAAATTCGATCCCCACATCTGATACTGGCAATGCCGGTGGATAATGGATGTTGTTTGCATTTTTCAGATGTACAACCGCCTTTCGGACAGCCTAGGCTTTGGATTTGGGGGTCGTGTAATGTGCATGGTGTGTGTTTTTAACCAAAATAGCGTGGAGTATAATTAGTTATAATAATAGAAAAAATAAACACCAGTGATCAAAGATTAGTTTACCACCTGATTATTTTGACAAATATTTCGTAAATCTAGAGAAAGATTTAGGTAACACAAAATATGCACATACAATACTCTTCAGTTGAATGTAAATACGACATTTACTTTAACCACTTCGCGCCCAGATCGATATTTCAAGTCTTATCGCATATTTGGAGAAAAAAACGTCTATTTTTTTGTGGTGTTTTTGTATAAATTATTATCTAGCTAGTGTCACATAATCATTTAATTAAAAAGGAAATTAAAAGATTTTCTCTAGGCCGCGCTACAGGGGTGAAGTAAATAATTTTTATTAGTAATGTATAGTTGAAGTAATCGTATTTGTGAGAGACATTAAGAGGCAAGAACGCAAAGCCGGATTCAACTATATTGTAAATAGATATAAAATAATAATAACTTATAATATTAAACTTACAATATCCCCCAAAGCACTGCTATGAATTGGTAACAAAACTTACTAAAATTATTTTCAAAAACACATTACCAAATAAAAAATTATAAAGTAATTATCGAATTATATCTTCACCCCGACCGTATAAGCTCGACTGCGGTGTCTCTAACTGCGGTCCTGGGTTAAACAACACATTCATAAGTTTACGCCCACACGCCCACGTCAGATAGCCGACATCGAATGGTCGATATCTTCTCTCTCACTTAATGTAAAAGTGGAGTAAGGACGGGAGATGAGTTGCCGCCTTTTTTATTCCCCTTGCCTCTCACACACTTCTCGCTAATACGATTACTTCAACTATAATAAGCTCATTTCTTTGCTTTGGTGAATACAATGTTGGTTAACAAATATAGTTGATATCAGAATAATTATGGAAAATTCGTCAGCAAAGACGAAGGCATAATAAAGACAGTGGCGCATATTTATAAAGAAACATTGAAACTGATCAAAATGGGCCTTGGAGCGCAAATAAATAGGACCATTTGTCAGCATAAGTTGCTTGTGTAAGGCAAAATTGTAAGTGAATCCTCGTAAATCTGGACTGTTGAGATATGCGCAAAATATTTTCATTCGGAAACGTGAACGCCCAAATTTTATAAATTGTTTGAAATGGATTCTACCCTTATATAAAACCAAACATTCATCAACTGCAACTATCTCTCCATATCAATAAGATTCATACAGTTTTCTTTCACATAATATGCAGAAAACATTTCCAAATGCCTGGAAGGAATGCTACCGGATCACTGAATCTGAAGAATTTCAAAATTGCGCAAAATCTGTTTCTGCTAAGTACTTAACCACAAAATATATATTTGGCCCTCCGAACAAAAAACCGCGGCTCCAGTAATCGTGTATGGTAGGATAATGAACGAGTCCTATATATAAATGTAGTGCCAAAAAAGTGTACATTTCGGAAACTGTAACATCTTTCCACATAATAACTACCTTCTGAGTGCCATTTTCTACCAAATTTTTCCTGCACGTTCGTTTGTCCAGTTACAAAGAGACTGGGCAATTTTTTCAGATATGAACGCTATGAAGCAATTCCCGGTTGTTTCATATTCTTCAGGTCAACGGCGCGGCGGGATGAATACCTTCAAATAAACTGGAAAACGGCGTCAACGTTAAAGCTCTGTTGTCCTAAAAGTAAAAAAAAGTGACTATACGATGAAAATAAAGATAATGGAAATTACAGAAAACAGATCTGCTATGACAGTGAAATCACTCATAGTTACTAGATCATCTGCCTCATCGTCCAAAACACTGGACCAACTATTCACTTCCTCATCATCGGATCGATAGGGTAAATATTCGGAGCCAGAGTGTTCATAGGGCTCTTAATTCTCACTCAAATCACTCATTTTATAAATAAAGAACTAACTACAGCCCGTTCTCGATGCCAAATAACTACTGACTTATTCTTAATCCGTGCAGCACTATACTTGCGGCTAAACCTCAATGCGTCAAAATTCCTCGCTCCCCCCCAATATTGTGGTCGAGTTGTGCCGTTTTAATTTGAGCTGATAAATATTATTGTTATCTTCTGGCCTCGACTGATTTTTTACTAAATCGGTCGGGGAAGGTTGATTTTTTGACAGATGTCAAACTGACAGCTGTCAAATTTTTGTCGCTAAACTTTGTTAGCTCTAAATCTGTCAAACTGACAGCTGTCAAAAATTCTAGTTCTAAGCTTTACTGGGGGATTTTATTTTTTGACAGTTGTCGAAAATTTTTAGGTTGGTATTGCACTTGGTTTGGTTTTTAGGTTATGTCAATGTTTTTTAAGTTGTGATTGCCGGAAATGTTTCCGGCGTTGTGCCAGAAATGGATTCAAGTTTCTCATACTTTTAATGTCACTGTCACTTTTAATAGTTTTCGGCAAAAAACTTACTTTGGGCCCAGTTATTTAATTTTTTTTACGAAACCAAATTGAAAGAGATATATCGTTGAAATCGGAATTTTTACTGCTTTACAAATTGTAAGTGATCATAAAATAAACAACTTATTGTGCCAGAACGGCACTAAACGTAATCCGATCTCAACCAAAACCTTCTCAGATCTTCTGGAGCACAAAAAAAACCTCATGCAAAGTTTCGTCCAAATCCGTTTAGTACTTTCGCCGCTATCGTACTAACATAAACAGGGTCAACCGGGGTTAATGTGATACACACAAAAATAGGGGGCTATTGTGATACAGACAAAAAACAATGTATATCTACAACAAAACTGTATGAAAAAAATAGGTTAGATTGGCCAAACCTTATAATATGATGTTCATGTTACAGATTAAAAATTAAGTTTCAGCGGAAAAAAGAAATATAACTTGCATTATGTATGTGATTCTGTGCTCCAAAAAAATTTTTTTTCTTTGTTAAAACTTTTGCTTTGGAAAAGTTTCACGACTGTTATTCTGATGTTTTTGTACAGTAAATTATCAAGGGTACTTCCAAAAGTATTTTGATGTATGATTTGTTGACATTACTCTTTGTTGATTTTGTTATAAGAACTATCAAAGTTCAGGGGCTAGTATGATACATTTTCAGGGGCTATTGTGATACAAATTGTGAGGCTAATATGGTACACGAAATGATGAATCTTATATGGTTATAACTGATGTAACCCATATTCATCTTGTTTTTATTGCTGTGGGTTTCTCTTTGTGTAGGTACTAGTATCGAAGTCAAGTGTTTTCTTTTTAGCATTTAACTGTTCTTTTGTATTTTCATATCATTAAAAGTTTTTCATTAAACAATGTTTTACGTTTACTCTTTAACCCATATCCCATTTTTAAATGTTAGATTATTTTTTACGTTCTAAAATAATTTTTTGTTTGGTTTAAATCACTTAATTTCGGAATTTTATCATAAAAAAATTTACCTATTCTTTTTTTTAATGGCATCCAGAAACGAGAGAGGTCTCATCAGCCTGTATAAGGGTCTCGAATCCTGACATATCTTTTAACTAAAAAAAAAATATTCAGGAGACTGAAAAAACACGCTAATATAAAGTCGCTAATATCTCAAAAATTGTTATAGAATGAAACACCAAATTTTTGCTGCTGATAGATAAAGGACACCTATGTATTATACTAGATCCGCTGATCCAAATTCTATCTACAAACGACATTACAGTACTGTATCTGAATAGCCTCACGGTGTATCAATAATAGCCCCAAACGGGGCTATTTTGATGCAGACGTTTTATTTTTTTGTTGGTCTAATCTTTATTTTAGTAAAATTTCTGCACTGTAATCTTAAAAAGAAAGTAATTTAGCACACAACAGTATTTTCTTAAAAACGTCTAGGATAAAAACAAAATTTTATTTGAAAAGTTTTGATTTTTGTATCATATTAACCCCGGTTGATCCTACATATACACACACACATACACACACACACCCAGACATTTTTCAAAAACCGGTTTTTTGGGTTCCTAGGACTTCAAAACGTAAAGATTTGATATTATCTCCAATTTCGATTTTGGACCAATTTTAGTAACTGCCACAAATTTATTTTGGGGAGGTTAAAAAATAATATCAATAGCATGGCCATTACGCTTTCGTAAAATATAAATTCTTGAATGATTTCTATGCCAAATTTTCTTTGTGTACCTTGTGAAAAATCCATTTGTCTATTTAATTGGCGGAAATATTCCTGGGAAATTAAATAGAATTAAATTCGCATAAATTTACTCTTTGAGGATAATTGCCAACTTAACAATTCAATATCATACATCAGAAACCGTAAAACTGTATTAAATTAATATTTTACACCTAAAATTGCCAATCAATGGGTATATCAATGAACGCTGTCGTCAGGTGGCTGACATGAACACATGAAAACCGCACACAAAATATTTAATCACATCATTCACTCGATAAAACCTCAATAAAATTTCATGGTTTTAATATTTCCATACTTCATCAGGCACATTGTTGTTTTAAAATTACATGTTATGATATTCAATTAATATGTTATTACTTGGTTTGCATACTACTCTCTGGCAGCGAAAAATAGTATTAAAACCTAAAAATATGAAATGGATGGACGAATAAAATAAAATAAATAAACACTTAAAATTAAAAATATTTATATTAAACAGTTAAAAAATAATTCTGCTGTCACAGTATTTTCAGGCTTATATAACTAGAAACAAATGCGTATGGCCCTCACTAATGTAAATACAATTGATATTCATTCCAACTTTTAATAAATAATTTCCATACTTTTCCTGCAGTATTAATAAAAGCATGTGTAAATAAATATGTTTTTTCTACTCCCTAAATAGAAAATACTATTCTGCTCCCTCATTTCAGGGAGCAAAGTAGTACTTTTCCTCCCTCGGGAGGAAAATACTTTGCGTCCCTAGGGAGGAAAATACTTTGGCTCTCTATCTGGAAGCAAACAAGTAAAAACTTCAAATAGCTGTAATAATAGTGTAGTGTAGTGTATAGACTTCTTTTATTGATACACAAACTTCCTGAAAATGTATAATTATGCTTTTCTTTGAAACAGATTTTTTATTACTTATTTTTATTTATAAAAATTGAAAACAGTTTAAATCAAGGTTTAAATTAACATCAGTAACTAAATATTGTTAAAATTTATGGTACAATTAGTTAAATTACTAATGGAGATTCCCCCTGAAGAAATATTGGCTCTGCTGTTGCAGATCAGTTCCTGTTTGTTGTTTTCCAAAGTCTTGGTCGCTGATGAAGTACTTGTAGAAACAAAATTTTCAAAAACAAGACAACGTTTTTTGGTACTTGAAGTAGTACTTTCTCCCGTAATTATTTGGCTGGCTACCTCACATTTTTTAGAAATACAATCATCTAAGTACCCTTCTGCTACTACGTTTGTTCGCCATCCTCCATGTCTCTTTAGAGTGAGAATGTCACTTCCAGCATTAACTAATAACGTAGCTGAAGTACGGCAGAAACTGTGTCAAGTATAGCCTTTCGAATCATCCTAATTTAAAAATATTGCTATTCTGTATGAAATTTTGGCAATTACCTGGTTTGTACATTTCCCTTTAGCATAAGTTACAAAAAACCTAGAATGACATGTTTTAGGGGACCTACAGTCCAGATATTTTCTATACATATCCAAGATAGATACTCCGTTTAAAATCTCATTTGTTATTGTAAATGTCCTTTTGATATTAGTTTTTGAGTCAGGTATTTTCACCACCAAAATATCGCCTTTATCCCTGATATCCTCAAGTACCATATTAACTAATTCATCGCTACGACATGCCCCAGCAATTCCAAATATAAGCACGACCTGAAAAAGGAAAATGCACTTATGACAACTGCCCAAAATATCACTTAATTGTCATTTTATATATACTTTCTAATAACAAATACTGCGTTACGTTTTTATTTATTATTCAACAATAACGATCAATCTTACCTTCATATGTAAGTAAGTTTCATCTGGAGCTTCTGCAATAAACTTATTGATATCCTCCCTTGAAAAAGTATTGGCTTTCTTGGCTTTATATCCAGCAGATTTCCTTTTTAAAAAAGCTACTAATTTAGGAAACTTAATGTCGATATTGTCTTTAATTTGGAGTATAGATCGCAACATGCTGTATTTGCTCCATAATGTTGAAGGCTTCAAACCGGCGCGTTTTTTGGAAAAGTAAAATAAGACCACTTCTTCACATATTTTTCTTATTTGCCTAGTCTCCATCCAACATTTAAATAGCTGGTACTCTTTTTCATATTTTTCACGAGACTTTAACGGTAATAGATTTAACGAAACCACGTTTGCATCTTCCAGAATATCTTGAGGAACTTCATCTTCACATTCGGAACACTTTATTATAAACTTTTTGGAAGTTTGTTTATTTTGAAAACAAGAAGCAACCTTAGCAACGTTCCATGTACTTTGATTTTTAAAAATATTTACTTATCTAAATACCTATTATGACATTTTGACATATTTGGTTTTTTGATTGTCATGCATAAGAAAATATAATAAAATATATGTAAAACCAATGTAAAAAACACTGTAAATGGTCGTAGAAAAAATCATATGTATTACACAGGAGCAAAGTGCCATTTCCTCCCTTGGATATTGATGCCCTCCGCTTCGCGTCTTTTCTCCCTTGTCATACAAATAGCTATATAGATACCTGATTTTAGTTTTGACAGGATGATACATTAAGGTGGGCGGTTCGGTTCGGTGAACGTAATTCTACACTATTTCCTACATCCCCGAACCGATTCAAAAAATCTTTTCGTAGGCTTTTAGAGACAATTTTATAGAATGGTACTAGGCTATTGAAAACTAAAGAAGGAAAAAAAATTCTCGTGCGAAAATCAAAAAAATATTTTATTTTTTTCTTTTTTTTGTTGATTTCAATAGTCTGGTAGCATCCTATCGATTTTTCTTCAAAGGCCTATCAAATATTTTTTTCAATCGGTTCAGGGATATAGGAGAAATTGTCGAATTACGAAATCATTTTCTTAAGCACAGCACCGCCACCCTTAATACACAAGTCTGTGTTTTGACGAATCCACCTAGTACGAACGTTGGGCGCCACTGTAAAGTGTTCTCCCTCATCGAAGGCTACATTGATATTTTTGTCTTTTTGCCCGGGAAAAATCCACAAAACTCTAAGATGGTTGAGTTCTTAACTATGAAGTTTTACTATAAAATTAAATGGGATAAGCCCAAACTGACATCATCACTTACAATTTAATTTGTAGTATTTATTAGTCAATTTATATTCCCTGGGTGACACAAAACTAATTCGTTTGGACACTAAAATTGCATAAACTCACCAAGGTAATAACCTGTTACCAAAACAAATTAGGCTCGGCTAGCCAGTTTTTGTAGGAGGCCTAGGGCCATGGGTAAGCGTAAGCAACGGTCCCAATAAGGCCAAGAGTGTTTAATGATGTAAAGAAAATTTTAAAAAATTGTAAAAGTTTGAAAAAAAATTTTGTCAAAAAAAAATTTTTTATATATTTTTTTGTGTAACAATTTTCAGTTTTTTTTTTTGAAGGCAAAAATTACAAGAGTTATTTTGGGCGCCAGTCTCTAAAGAAGAGACGGAAAAGGAAAAGGTACGATACAGCAGACACCAGAGAAACAAAAAAAAATTTAAAATTTAACAGTTTAATCACAACCAATCGTACGAAACGATCTAAAATTCGAGGGTTAGCAATTAATAACAACAGATGCCAACTTCGTGGCTTTGAATTATAGAAAGTATTAGTTACAAAATTATTGTTAGGTTAGTATCCTTAACACTATTTTAGCATCCCGGCGACATTTAGTGATAAACAATTCCCTTATCCAAAAAAGACGACCTAGCTTAATTGGTCAATAATCAAAAAACCCCAGCAAAAGTTAGGCCAATTAGCTCTGAATAAAGACACCGGTGCCAAGGTTACGTTACAAAGTTTGAGGTTCAAATGATAATTTTCAATGCCTTGATTCACAAATGATGGCCAAAATTTACATTTTATTACAAGTTCACGCTACAGTCTCCCCAAGAAAACTGGTAGTCAGTAAATTTAGTTAGGCAGAAGGCCAACCAATAACTAAATTTTGAGTAAAGTTTATGCAAGACAAAGTCAAATATTTATAGTGAGCCGCTCACAAAGAAAGAGGGAAATAGGGACAGATCCCAACCAATAAACAAACGGAAATTAACTTCCTACTACTATAAATACTGAATTTATCTCATCAACTTAGACTGTTAAACATCTATTTCATTTTGACCTGGGAGAACTATGACTTGTTCAGCAAAAACAAAATCAAAACATTTATAGCAATTTACTCACTCAGTTAAGGGAAACTAAAACAATTCTCCCATTAAATTAACCACTGGAAACACATTTCCTAACACTATGTCACTATGAATGTTGAACTTGCTTACTAGAACTTGATTATTGCAATTCTTGTGAAACTAACACGCAAAATTATAATAGAAAGTAACCTCACCTCGCGGTCCAACTTTACGGGAGCAACAGAAGTTATGTTACGAAATCTATCGTACTTAGGTAAAAACACTACTGAAAAATGACAACTTAGTAGTATGTTAATTAAACTTGTTTATCACTAAAACACCATAAATCAATAAATAACCCCGTGACCCAAGGAAAATTTCTATCACTAAATATAACGTAGAAAACTAACCTAAAATTAAGCGACTATAATTGTAGAAGTATCTATAATAGGCAATATAAATAATTTAAAACTATAAAAGTTTGTACTACAGTACGCAACAAATACTAATGATAAAAGGTAAACAAAAAATCGATAAAGGTTAAAGCACAGCTGTACTTTAAAATACGACCACACGGTCAACACTTTTGATAAAAACAATGTAATTGCATGAACCAAAGGCTTAAACATTAAGAAATATACGACGTAATCGTAGAATAGCTCTTTTGTTTCAAGTGCGTCTAACGAGCACATGTTTTGGCAAACGCTCTGCCTAATTAAAGTTGCAATCGCTTAAATGGATTAACTAGCAGCACCGCCACCCTTAATACACAAGTCTGTGTTTTGACGAATCCACCTAGTACGAACGAAATTATTTGCTAAATATTAACAAATCATAGGAAAATCAAAGCTACGCATTTGATTACAGGATAGTGTTTAGGATGTTCCACTTGTTCATTATAATGGAGTGACATTGTCAATATCTTTTTGTTGAACTAGTAGTTCCATCGCTCAACCAATATCATAAACAACAATAAGAGGAATAGGAATAGGAAGGAAGATACAAGAGTTATATTCCAGAAAATACGTCCACTCAACAATTAGTGGACGCCCTTATGTAGTCTCGTGGGATTGGAATGAAGAAAGCAAGAGGCTTATGTAACGGTTTGTTGTCGGGTAGCTGGTTCGGAGATTAATCAGGGTCCAGATTAGTTAATATAAAAATATAAACGATTTATTTACTTTTCCAAACAGGTAATGTGTATCAGGTTATATGTTCGTATCTTTTACGGTTCTTAGGACAACATTTTCTATTATCTGAGAGAGAGAGAGAGAGAGAGTGTGTAACGATTGCGATGCGACGTTTGTTGTTGCTACGGGAGTGGCATCGGGCGTCGGGTGAATATCGTCGACTCAAGAAGCTTCCCAGTTCAACACGCTGTAGGAGGTCTCCAACTAACGACTCGAGGGGTCCCAGCTCAACACGCTGTAGGATTCCCGGGGTCAGATTGCATTCGTTCCGTCGTGTTTGCGTCGGGAGATGTACAAAACTATAATATGTCCAGCTCAGCACGCTGTAGACAGATTGTCAGAGTTGTTCACACTCTGAATTATGTTGATTTGTGGCCGGCTTTTATATCCGAGAATCCTCGCTTACTGGTGACGTAGAACTGCGTATAGTTTAGTGTCGTGTGCAAATCCATGCCTCTAGACGGGAGATGGGTAGGTTTGCGGGCCGTGTGCACATTGGTGTCGTGTGTAAATTCGGAATCTTAGTAATGGAGCAGGAATTTAAAGAATGCTTCATTACACTTATTTCATCTAATGGGAAATTTAAAATACAACGCTAAGTTACTTCTTTGCCAACCCAAATAAGCGTCATTCATCCCCTACACCCCATCAACGAAGGGCGAAATATTCAATTGCATGTAACTCAAACTCTTTAAGCTATTGTTACATGTTCTAGCCCCCAGAGACATGTATGGGGGCTCCCTCTAAGTTCCATGAAGAAGAGACAGAGAACAATTAAGTTAGTTATTGGCTAGTTCGGGCAATCGTCCGAGAGATAGCGCGGCATTTAGAAACATCTAGAGAACTACTAGAACCTTCCAGAATCAATTATCCAAGACTATAAAAGGAGAGTGAGTGGCCGCACGAGGACAGTACAATTCCAATGTTCAGTTGATTACAAGTTCAATTATTATCAGAGTAGTTTAGATAGCAAGTTCAGAAGTAAGCAAAGTGATCAAGTAACTGAAGTATTGAATTATAGTACTAGTCAACCATCCTAAGTTGGCAAGTAGCCGCACAGAAAGAGAAGAAATGTCGTCACTGTTGGACACAGACATAAGCTTCTTATGCTAGCTAGCTAGCTTAAGAAGCTTAAAAATCTTGTTTGTCTCTGTCTAACAGAGACGCTATTTCTTCTCTCTCTGCGCGGCTACTTGCCAACTTAGAATGGTTGACTAGTACACAGTTTAATATTAGTAAAGTAATTAATTGTTGTAATTAGCACGTAAGTTAATAAATTAGTGTTTAGTGATAGCCTGGTGTTATAATTTCCGGATCCACGATACAGAGTGTAAAGGGTGTAAACACGTAACACTATCAAAATCTTCGTAATTTAAATGGGAATGAAAAAAAATTATTACAATAGATACCGAAAATTCTATTGTTATTGCGATATTTTAAATTAAGCGAAATTCTTCAAGCACACTTATTAAATTATTGTATAGTATTGCTAATATCAATAGAGAAAGCGACGTTGATCATTACCGCGGCGGTACTTTGACAGCGGCACAGATCAAATGTCGGCGCTTTGTCGGCCTTTTTTATGATTTTCCAACTGACTCTAGCAAGAGTTTAAATAACTCTTAACCTAATAGTTTTACCAAAAATATACCTAAGACAAAAATTGTTGCCCACACTTTTAGCCTCATGTCTAAACTTGCAATGGTCTAAAACGGGATAAATAATTAAAATATAGGAAGAACACAAGACTTCAGAGATGTGACTGAAGCTGCAAAACCTCCGATTAAGTTAATCTGAAGCAATATCCAATCTGTGCATGCATAGGCAATTAATGGCACCCATGACATTTCTTTGTACGGTATATTACGGTATATATTTTCTTATCTTTAACGAGATGTTTTTGAAAAAGTATTTTTTTGGACGTACTCGTGAAACAATGAAACTAAACTAGATACATTTTTTAATACTGATAGTGGGATTCGCAAAAAGAAACTTTTGTCTAATAACGCAGGTCTACAAAAAAAAATCTGCTCCATTGACTAAACCTATCATGCCTTAAGTATTTTTGTGTGCTAAATCCGAATTTTCAATTAAAAAAAATTTCTACCGCGTACATTTCGAGTAAATCCCGGTTTTTATCGTCAAAATACGGTTTTTTGGCAATTTCTGAGGCTTACTCGAAATCTACGCGGTAGAAATTTTTTTTATTAAAAATTCGGATTCAGCTCACAAAAATACGTAAGGAATGATAGGTTTAGTCCTTGGAACAGAATTTTTATTTTTTTTGTAGACCTGTGTAATTTGACAAAACGTCAGAAAAAGAACTTCCGGTGTTTCACTCTATTTCTGGCTGTGATAAGTGGGTTTTCTAATAAAGGTAAAGTAAAAATATTTTGCTTATAGGTCCCTTAAATGTTATAATTTCACTTTGTAGGTAAATTAATATTTTGGAAATTTTTTAAGCAGACCAATCAAGTCACTTTAAGGAACTTATTTCTCTAGGTGGCAGGGAAACTAATTTAAAGCTAACTATTGATAATTTAGATACATTTTTTTTTAAGTATATGCTGTTAGTTCAAATATTAATTCGTTAGCTGAGTTGAAGTAGTGATGTTGTTTTGCCAAGATGCAATAACAGATTAATCAATTACCACCCATCAAGTTTGTGCCCTGCACTCTAACGAGCAAGATTGCAAATCTTTTTTGGACAAATTCACATGATATTCCAATATTGAGACCCACTAATTTTGGATAGGAAAAAATGAAGACCACCAGATATTTTAAATTTAGTTAGATGTGGCTGTAAAAAAATTAAATGTTATTACCCACGAAACATTGCAAATGCGCAGCGGATAATTTAAAATGTATATAAATGTCAGAGCGAAGTCGATGAAGGTCTTTGTCAAAATATACAGAAAATAAATATTAATTTAGACGATGATGATTGTTGTGAAGAAAAGGAAGAACTGTTCCTAACTTAGTTTTTTTATGTTATATGTTGTATATTATTTTTAGGTTACTTAATAATTAGAATAACATAAAAATTAAGTATTTTAAGTACCATTAAACTTTAAACTCACTGGAAGCATCTCTATATATTGAGTTACATCGAACAAATATATGATGTTTTCAATGAGCACGTTCCTCGGAAGACACCCTCTCGTGAACAATACCCACCTTGGTTCTACTCGGTTATAATCAGACTTCTAAGGCAGAAGAACAAGGCTTGGAGAATGTACAAAAAATCCAGAAGAGTGAATGACTATAATCACAAATATTCTCAATACCATGTATTATAGGAATTCTACTCTTCTAACCTCCCCAGGATATTGCTGATTTTTTTTTCAGTGCTTTTATTAATTCTAATGAATTATTACCAGCTGAGAATTTACAGTGTATTAATAATATCCTTCATATCAGATAATTTACTGAGAATGATGTTATCAATGCAATCAGGAAAATCAGTATTACTGGGCTTGACCAAATTTCATCGTTTGTTATAAGAGATTGTGCTACGGTTCTTAGCATACCGCTCTGCATTATTACTTTCACATCCAGTGGAAGTACAGTACCGACAAAAAAAAATTTAAATTTTTATTGTTCAAATATGCTTAGAATGTCATGAAACGTCGAGATTTCAAGTTTGATCGAAAACAAATTTCTGTCTGTCTGTCTGTCGGTCTGTCGGTCTGTCGGTCTGTCGGTCTGTCGGTCTGTCTGTAACTGTTTTTTTTTGTGCGCACGTTTACTCTGGAACCGTTTGAGATATTGACTTGAAATTTGGTACACATATGTACTTTAATGAGAACTAGAACTAGATTATATTTTCATCTTCTTACGTCGAAGGGTAAATTTGGGGTAAATAGGTAAATCAAGGAGGTAAGAGTCCATAGAATTGGCATTTAGTATAAACAAGAGAAGCTAAGGTCTCAAAAAAAATTTTGGCATTAGTGTGTACAAGAACCAGAAACCTCAAAATATTTTTTTACTTCATCCACCCCCACTACCACTGCTGGAGCTTATAGATCCCTAGGTTTTATTCTGCGTAATAGTTGGGACTTTAAAGTTTGTCTACTCTTGGTCTATTATTTATAACATTTGTTAGATTCAAATTGGAATACGCCTCCATTGTTTGGAGTCCCAGTTATAATGTCTATATTACCTCACATGAGAAAGTACAAAGGCATTTCTTCATATCAGCAACATTTATCCTGGAAGGTAACTATCCAATTAGGAGTTATTTTTGAACAAATTTGACATGTATAGTCTACCTAGAATGTGAACTATAATTTTCTTATATAAAATCATCAACAACGAAATCAACTGTCTTTATTACCTCACTTATTAAATACCGAGTTCTTAGATTGTCCGCTAGAACAAGTAACATACTTGTCACACCTACACCTCTTCTAACATCTTAAGCTCATCTCCGTTGCATCAAATCTGTTTAATTCAATAACACAGAGCAAAGGTTGGATATTTTCAACTGCAATATTTCTGACATAAAATGAACCTACGCAGTCGTTTAACAATGGGCTTGTTATCATCTAGATAAGCTGTTAGAATTTCAGCTTCATAAGTATATCCAATCCTTAGATATTCAATGTTAAAAGTTGGGTTTCAGTACCAAGCGCTTCGCCGACTCGTGACGTCATTTTGCATAAACAAAAATTGAAAAAGTATATTGTTTCTGTCATAACTTCTTTGTTTTTTATGCTATAGAAAGCATTTGAAAGATTAATTAACAGTCTTTTATTTTTGTTCTTACCGCTTTTGACGTAAGTGCCATAGTTTCTGAGATATTTAACATTTAAACTAAATACTTCGCCTTACAGACGTTCGGACGCCACCTTTATACTTCCAGATCTCCGAAACCCTTAACTCTCCAGAAATTAGAAAAAAAAACAAAATTTATCCTCAATTTAGTAGCTTTCTTATTTTTCTCTAGCATGTTTTCGCTCAATGTAATACTTTTCGAGTTATTTGACGAACATTATTTTGAAAAACCTTTTTGTTAAGCTAAAATCCCAATTTTCAAGTAGTTATAAATTAAAGACTATCAATTTTTATGAAAAGTTGCATAGAATTTTTTTCTTCTTAAAGCTTTATTTTATTTCACCTCCAAAGTTTTTAATTATTAAAACACGACTGTCGCTTGATCAGCATCTACAAAGTGACATCACGCGAAGCTCCTCCCTGTCTTCGCTCGGTCCAACTTTGGTAATTTATTTAGGGGCTTAAACGTCCGAATAAAAACCTAAAAATTAGGAAATTGCCTTACAAATTGTTCTACTTTCAATTTCTAAAATTAAAAAAGGGCCTATTGTTTTTTCCTTCCTATCTTGCTTGTTTTGATATGTATATTATGTGCAAACGATGTATGTACATATCTTTATGTTGTGTGGATTGTTATTTATCCTGAACGTTTTATATTGTTGTTTGTTATATTCATTCATTATTTTGTTTTTAATCTTGTAATTCGTACTTTTATTCTTAATTAATTTGTAATCTTGTAATTGTCTTGTTCGATAAATTATTGAAATAAATAAATAAATAAACAGCTTCGTATATGTATAAATAAGTTGTACACTCTTGGTTGAGCAGTTTTGGACAATTGTAAATAGATACATGATGATTATCCCATAATGAAGCTAAATGTGTTGGTAATAATTATTATTATTTCAGACCTATTTCTCATAGGATTGTTAATTTCAGAGTTATTTTCAAACATTTTGAGGGTGTCCAAAAAAATACTTTTCCAAAATATACCATTGAAGATAAGAGAATCGTCGGAATTTTGTTGTGTTTCGACTTTAAATCAGAATATAAGAAAAATTATATAAAATTTATTGTGGTCCTTCTACGTTTTCGTAGAACATCGGTATCTCCAGTACTAAAGAGCGACGATATGTGTCATTAATTTCACGTGCACGTACAAATCAGATGTTTAACGTAATCGAAAGTTTTGCCGCTTCTGTCACATCACTAACTATTTCCTGTGTTCTTCCTATGTTTTAATTATTTACCCCGTTTTAAACCATTGCAAGTTTAGACAAGGTTATTAGTCCAATCAATGAATGCCCAAAAGGGGATTGTAGAGGACATTTTGGAGGGGAGAATTTTAATCTTCAGGAATGTGTTGGGGGTAGTTAGGAGGTAAACATACTAAAAGTCCCCACCCCTAGCCCCGCCGCTACAGGGGGGAGGGGGGTTGAAAGGTTCCTTTTTTCGATTCTTCGCTTATAACTCGGAAACGATGCGTCGTACGGAAAAAGGTAATCTATACAAAAGTAAACATAATTAAATTTCCTACAAGAATGTTTATATTATTTTTTTTTCCTATGTGTTGTAGTTTACGAGATATTCACCAGCGAAAATCGATAATTAATAAAAAAAATCAATTATGTAGCTTAAATTATTCTGTCAAAACGGCTTACCGTGGTCTGCTAATAAATCACAGTCAGAAAATAATCTTTATTTTACAACACTCGATGTATTTACTAACCTAATATTTTGTCAAAATCTATACATTTCCTTAAATATACAGTGTGATTCACTTAAAATGAAGACACCCTTATAACTTTTTTATTATGTTTCCGATTTGAATCAAATTTTAATCAAGTATAGAACAAATTAGGATCTACTTATGACCAGAAGAACATCCACCTGCTACAAATGCAAAGCCACCTGCGCTACCAATATATGTTGAAAAAAATGAAAAATCATATTACGCATTTTTTTATCGCAAAATTTTGTTAACGAAAATTGTTCAGAATTATTCAAAAATCTTAAGTCCAAAATTTAATCAAAATAAAAAAAATTCAAAAATTAAAATTTTAAAAATATTTAAAATATTTATTTTTAAAAAAATTGCAAATTGCTTTATAACTATCTGACAGCTTGAGTTTTAATCCAATAAAAGAATGCCCAAAAGGAGATATTAGAGGACATGGGGGGGGAGGGAATTTCTTTCTTCAGGAATGTGTTCGCGGTATTTAATATGTAATAATGAAAAATAAAATTACATCTTATAATCTCATAAATTTTGTTGGCCTGGCTCTTGGGACGAGAGGGTCCGGCTTCTTGTTCCGACTCCAAAACTTCGACATCCCGTCGTCGTCTTCATCTGTTCCTTGATTATTGGATTCAGTGTCTACACGGAATGTGGGGAGTTCTACGTCATATTCTTCATCATCCTCGTTCATTAAAATTGACACTCCGTTTAAACAGTTCCCCTGGCAGTTCTGGCATAAAGGGGAGCAATTCATGGATACTTTCTTGCAGCTACATACGCTCATACGCTCGTCCGCATCATTTTTTCCCCTTTCTTGCTCGTACCAAGCATCATTCAAAACTTTGTAACCTGCATCTTTAAAACATACGACTGGAACATCGAACCGGTTGCGGCCTGGTTTCACTAATATGCGACCTCCATATTTTTTAAATAGATTTGCTTTTACAGTTCTCCAGTCCATTTCTTCCCCTGTCACTGCGGCCATCAATTCATCCATGGAAAACGGGCAGTCATTGTTTCCTTCCATGTGCAGATATATTTCCTCCATTCCTTTAGAAACGTGGTCTGATGGTTTCTTCTCAAAGTACAAAGCTCTCGTAAAGTTTTTATAGCAGTCATTATGGTATACACCCTCTTCAGCTACTAGATCAATAGTGGAGGACAGGCGATGTACTACTTCTTCACCCCACTCATCATTCCTCACACGACCAGCATTTATACACTGTTCTTGTACACAGACTGTTCTGCTTTCCATATTTCGGACACTGTAGAGCATTCTTCTTCGATCTAGTCTTATCTTACTCCATTTTTCAGGATCAGCAGGTTTTGCATAAAGAAAGCAGTTAGTCTTGAAATAGAAAGATGGCACTGAAGATCTCAAACTGGCAGTTTCATCTGGTTGAGATGATGTTGATACAGCCTGCCTCTTTGCATCAGCAGCAATGCTTTGGGGTCTGGTGTATATTTTAAAACATTCCTTGTGCATTAATAGTGATTTTATGCCTCTTAGCTGGTAGCTATTTCGGTCCCCCCTAGCCCTACTCGCCCTTACAAGAGATGCTATTCCTTTCTCTTTAACTGTTGACACCTCATCACTGGATTCGTCGATGTATTCATCACATTTAAAGCACTTGTTAGTCATTGCGAACGATAATCACACTCGCGAAATAATAAAAACCAAATTAAACGTTCTAACAAATTTATATAACAGTATAAATTTTATAGAACAGAAAAAATATTTTCTGTCATATTATTTATTTCAACTGTCTCTACAAATAGCAGTGCATGCGCTATGTTGGATATTTTCATTTTCCTGATATCAAATTTACTAAATAAATTATATTTTAATCAAAATATAAATTTTTTTATTTTGATTAAATTTTGGACTTAAGGTTTTTGGACAATTCTGAACAATTTTCGTTAACAAAATTTTGCGATAAAAAAATGCATAATATGATTTTTCATTTTTTTCATCATATATTGGTAGCGCAGGTGGCTTTGCATTTGTAGCAGGTAGATGTTGTTCTGGTCATAAGTAGATCCTAATTTGTTCTATACTTGAGTAAAATTTGATTCAAATCGGAAACATAATAAAAAAGTTATAAGGGTGTCTTCATTTTAAGTGAATCACACTGTATATTTAAGGAAATGTATAGATTTTGACAAAATATTAGGTTAGTAAATACATCGAGTGTTGAAAAATAAAGATTATTTTCTGACTGTGATTTATTAGCAGACCACGGTAAGCCGTTTTGACAGAATAATTTAAGATACATAATTGAGTTTTTTTTATTAATTATCGATTTTCGCTGGTGAATATCTCGTAAACTACAACACATAGGAAAAAAAATAATATAGACATTCTTGTAGGAAATTTAATTATGTTTACTTTTGTATAGATTACCTTTTTCCGTACGACGCATCGTTTCCGAGTTATAAGCGACGAATCGAAAAAAGGAACCTTTCAACCCCCCTCCCCCCTGTAGCGGCGGGGCTAGGGGCGGGGACTTTTAGTATGTTTACCTCCTAACTTCCCCCAACACATTCCTGGAGATTAAAATTCTCCCCTCCAAAATGTCCTCTACAACTCTTTCGTTGACTGGACTATATGCCTAATTGAGGCTAAAAGTATAAGCAACAATTGCCAAAACTTTTAGATTAGTAGTTATTTACAAAAATTTAATAAGGGTGCTAGAAAAATTTCACTTAATTTAAAGTATCGCGGTAACTACAGAATTTTCTACTTCGAATTACGAAAATGTTTACGTTCGAATGAATCTGATAACTCAAAGTGTTACCAAGTTACAGGCGACTGAATACTTCACCCTTCGAAGGGTATAGAGGGTGAACGATGCGTATTTGGGTTAGCCATGAAATGAGCTGTATATTAGACTCTCTATCAGATGAAATAGGTCGCTTGCTTTCTTCATTTCAAGTCCACGACTCTCGTATTTTGAAAATATAATGGTAAAATATAAGTTTTAAATCAAGAGTACGTTTTCTTATATACTCGCAAACAAATGCTTCACATAAAACAAATACTTTTGTTTCAAGGAATAGCAAGTTTGAAATAACTTTTTACTTCTTGAAACAAGAGTTTTGTTTCACTTTGCGATTTTTTTTTCTTCGCGTATATATAAGAAAACGTAATCTGGATTTGAAACTTATTTTTTTCCATGTATGCTTTACGGCTAAATTGCCTTTATTAGAAATTATTTTAGTACTATTAGAACCAGGGGCGCAGCCAGGGGGGAGCCATGACTCCCCCCCCCCCACGTCCTCCATGAACCAAAAATAATGACGCGTAATCTCTGTCAGTACAAAACATCTCCCTTGAAATAAATATTTTGTAATTAATGCCAATATTATCTAGTAGAGGAATCTATACACATCCGTTTGCAACAATTTTCTGAAAAGTTTTCGTCATCCTCTGGAGAAGCCGGTTCTATTGCCCCCCCCCCCCCCCCACAGATGAATTTTCTGGCTGCACCACTAACAGCATATTCACGAAAATTGAAATACCGTATATTATCGAATTAACAAAAATATATTAAAATTTCTTTTGTTAACATTTTGTTTTATCTACATACCACCTGTCTATGTAAAATATAACAAAAATCTTTTATTTCAGCCTCATATAATAAAAAGTAATTTGTCAGAAAGAATCATTCAAAGTTTCAGAGATCCCAGATAATGCAATTTAAAAGTTTGAAAGTCATATTAAAGTTTTATTTAGGGATTGATTTTATTGTATTATTTGTTAAGGAAATTGAAACAGGTGGTACATAACATAAACGGTTTAGGCGAATAGAAACGAGGTGGATTTGTAGATAGTATCAAAGTTAGAAAATAAAAAAGCAAGTTTACCCCTGGCAAGAGCAGTCAACAGCACATTCCGGTCTCATTGTGGGGCTCAAATGAAGCAAGGCATTTTAGATGTAATAAAATGAAAGATCAGACAAGCTGGGAGAGAGCAGAATTTGTCTCGTCTTGTGTCTATTGTTGTGAATACAAAATAAAAATTGTTTTTTATACGGATAGGTTATTTCTATGTCTATAATATGGATATTACTAAAACGTAAATGAAATGCGGACTTTACAATTGAAAATATACATAAAGAAGATCTACGTTTAACTATGTAAATTACAAGAGTTTATTTAATTTCACTTGTTCGTTAATGAGCTCTTACAATTCAATTTTGATCCACTTCGGCATATTCGTGAAACTTTGCACACATATGTAGTTCCAATGACAATACAAATATCAACCATTCATTTTTTATACTATTGATCCAAGTTTGATTACGTTTGTATGTTAACAAGAAGTTTCCCTTACGAAACATATTGTCAACTTCTTTCATACATCTTTCTTTTGGACAAGTAAATGTTTAGCCACGGCCGACTCTACAGTCGGCCGTGGTTTAGCAAATATTTATTTATTTAATTACAAAAAGTCCAATTACAGGATTAGCGGGCTACAAGACACAATATATATAAATAAAATTCACAGGAAGTAAAAATACAATATAGATTATTAATATGACAATAGACAAACAAGCGAATGGATTCACATAAATAATGACAAATATAAATGAAATAAAATGTTGTAAAATGTAATGTAAAATGTAGAAAATAATACAGCATATTAAGAAATATCAAGAATACAATTCCTAATTGCTCTTTTGCTTCAGAAAAATATATGAATGTTGTCCTCTATTTTAGTATAATAAAAAGACAGACTATAAGGATATTAATTCCAGGTGTACGTCCAACAAATAAATAAAGAGCACCAATTCTAGATATTTGTAATTAATTTTATTTGATAGACTGATGCAGTAGAGGCAATTATTAACAGTATTAAAGAGAAGAATTTCGGAATCGGCTTGCAGAGGCTTGTTAAGTTAAACCGAGAGTTAAAAATGTTCAGTAAAACATTTTGTGGAAATCCTCATGATGGATATGCACCGTTAAGTGTGTACATAGTAGATTTTAAGAATCTACGCCGAATTTTCTTTAATTATAAAATATTAAAGTTGTAAATTGTGCTCCCAGTCGATGAAGGTATTTACCTACAAAAACTTGCAAAATGAATAATTTTTTTTTAATGAGTTCTTGAAAGTGTATAAAATAATATCCTGAAAAGTTTACATTTCGCTCGGATGCAGAACATAAAAAAAGTGAAAAAAAATTTTTTTCGTCCATTTTTTTCAAAATTTAGAAATTAAATCAAGCTAAGAAAAAATTAAAAATAAAGATGTGACACCAATTGTGAGTACACAGACGTCACTATCAATAACTTTGATATCATAAACATAAATTCTGTTTCAGTTTTTTTTTATATGATTCTATTTTTACAATTAAGGACTGTGCTTTTGTTTTTGCAAACGCATTATAAATAATATTCAATACATTCGATTTCGCCAGTCTTCGAGACACTCTTAAACAGTCGAACCTATCCCAATGTAAGTCATCATGTTTCTCTTTCACAGCATGGTTTCGTAAGTAATAGATCTACAGTTAGCAATTTGACAGTATATTTACTCAGTATATATCTAATCACGTTGATAAACTTGCACAGGTTGATGTGGTGTACACCGACTTCTCGAAGGCTTTCGATACTTTTTTATTAAATAAATGACAAAATTTCGGGCTTAGCTCACCTCTAGTATTATTTTTCACCTCGTATTTATTAGACAGAGAGCCATATGTCACGTATGATGGTTACAGATTGGAAGTTTTCGTAGCCACTTCTGGTATTCCGCAACGTTCGAATCTTGGTCCTCTACTATTTCTACTTTTTTATTAATAATTTAAAAATAATTAATAGTGTTGAGTCTGAGGATGATTGTAATAGCGTACAGGCTAGTGCATATTTAATAAACTTTATTTGAATGTTTTATTTTAATTCTTGTTTTCGGGGAGGGGAAACCACCACGGGCTGCCCATCGCTAGAATGGGTCTGAGTGTCACACTCTAACTGACAAAAACCTCTCCTCCCAGAGCTCGTCTGTAAAATACGCCAAGGGCACTGCAACCTTCTAGGCTTATTGTGCTCTTCCTATTAATTTATACTGCCCATTTTAGTACTCCTGTGCTACTGACAAGGTGATACAGGTCTGAAAATGGGCGAGTTTTGATAGGTTCTGGGACTGTTTGTGTGTGTCCGTAAATATTATATCTTCTGCGATCCAGCGCCTCGCAGTCTTGTATAATATCCTCCACAGTATCTGATAACTTACTGCACAGTCTGCAGTTAAGGTCGCCAGCAAATTTTTAGATTATGTGCAGGTGCTTCTTAACAGGAGAATTAACTCAGAATTTTGAGCTCTTCGTAGTAGTCTCGAACCAGTCTGGAAGACACCTTATTAGAGGCCAATGCTTTTAGAGCCGCCTAACTGCCTGATGCTGCTTCACATATCGCCTTTGACATTCTCGCATGCACATTCGAGTATAGCCAAAATTTCTATCTGAAACAGTGGTGTTCTGTCCAAGAGAGAGGCTTATACTCGCCCTTGGCCTTTCATCGTGTATTCCTGCTCCAGCTCCTGTTTCCATCTTGGACCCGTCAGTCTACCAGGACAGGTAATGCGTAATGTATCAGGAGCCTCTGTCACCCAGTCATTCCAATGTTCAATAGTGATAGTGAAGAACTTGTGGAATGTAATTTTTGGTATCATGTGGTCTAATCTCAAACTCAATAGGGATGTACTACAATGTTAATCATCCTCATGTGTCCCGAATTACCTCCGAGAGGAGTCTCCCACTGACTGAATCACCAAGTTGAGTGGTGGGACCTCTAATAGGATCTCGATGACTACTGTAGCATCCCTACTTGTAGGAATGCTTTTCATAGTACCTGTAATTCCCAGGCAAGCCAGTTTCTGCGCTCAGTTTAGCTTGCTAGCTGCTGTTATTTGAGTAATCTTGGGCCACCAAACTAAAGCAGTTCATGTGATGGAGGAAGTTTTAATACACCGGTACAGAGCCAATGCACCATATCAGGTTTGAGCCCCCATGCCTTACCATACACTCATCTGCATTTGAATATTAACAACTGCAAAATTTTATCATTTACTAATAGAAGAACTAATTTTAATTATGACTATAATATTAACGGTATTAGTTTATCCCGACGCAGGGGTAATAAAGATGCAGACATAATTTTTGTTCATCAGCTTTCATTTAAAAAACATTAACTCAAAAACATCAAAAGCTATGAAAATGCTTGGTTTCATTACAAGAAATTGTAAGAATTTTAATAACTTACAAGCCTTCATAATTTTATATTATTCATTTGTGAGGTCCAAGCTTGAATACGGTTCCATAGTCTGTAATCTATGTTACACCTATCAAAAAGATGCCGTCGATAAAATTCAACGAACATTTTTAAAATTTCTGTGTTTTAAAATTGATGGTTCTTATCTAGCAGAAGAAATCGAGTACAACTATATCCTACCAGATTAGTTTCGTTCGTGTAGGTTGCACTTGGCAGACCAACTTTTGTTAGGTTACTAAAGGTCTACTACTTTCCCTATACAATGGTTTCATTCGTACACTACATAACGTAAGTTTTTTTATAGCCGCGGTCTGCTCATATTCTGAGCAAATTTTAGTATGATCATTGCATTGGTTTTTGTGAAAAAAGAGTATATTCCGTATCTGATCAATTTACCGAAAACCATCCACCGAAAACTTTTCACCGAAAACAGTTCACAATTCACCGGACGGAGGATTCATCGCATAGACAGTTAACCGAAGAACAAATTCACCGAATGAGCAATTCCCCGAAAATGCATAATCGGTGTATCTAGATTCTCGAACGGATCCTTGACATTATATATAAATATGACATTTCAATTTTAATTTTTAGTTTCAGTTCATACTCCTTGAACAATTTATTTCCGGAGAGGAAGGGCCTGAATTAAAGAAAAATATATAAAGACTGAAACTAGCGGCTCAAACGATTGGTACAAGCATTTGATCCAATTAATATCTTGGATTATTTACGAGGAATTACTCACAATATTTCCTTTCACATGCCCAAGTTTATTTTTTCACAAATCCTATAGTACCTACTTTGTCTAAAAAATAACGTCATCGCTACTACGTGACTTAGTGATAAAGCCATGAAGACAAAAAACTAGATTTTCTATTTTTTTTTTTTTCGATAAATTGATCATTCGATGTATTTTAATTCGGTAAATTGTTTTTCAGTGAACTTGTCCGTTCGGTGAATTGACTTTCAGTGAATTGTTTTCGGTGAAAAGTTTTCGATGGATTGTCCGCGCCCATTTGAAGTAAATTTATTTATTATGTCATTTTGCAGGAAAGTTACCAGCATTCTTATGAGTAAGTTAGATGATAAAGAATGTAATATTTACCTTCTTCCTTTATCTGCACAGCAGACACATTTTTTACTTTCCCAGCTTTTTACTTAAAGTTTTTAATAAAAGCGTTTTCCTTAGGGGAGAGGATTTACACATTCCTATTAAATTACCACGAAATATCCAGAGATGGTACTTTAAATCAAGTAAGTGCCTCTTGAGAGAGTAATGGTAATTCAGTACATAAAATAAACATTTATATATTCACCCCGCCTGATATAATTAAATAAGAAGACTTTCTTCAACTTTCAACCCTTTCTCTGGCTTGTTTCTAATTAATAATAGAGATTTGTGTGCTATAAAATAATTAGTTAAAGCAACAATATTTTACTTAAAATTGCAATAGTAACTGCAAGACGTAAGAGGGTATAAAAGGGAGAAGCAAAGACAAACATGTTAATTGCAGAGAATGTCAGGGTGGAAGACAGATGGCGATCACAGGTGCTGCCATTCTCTTTTACCTTACCCCTAGCTACGAGCTTATACAAAGAACTTTCGGTTTGGTTTTATTAAAATATCGATCCAACTGGATTGTGTGTTTTTTGTATAAAATATATGAGGCTTTTCAAGCTTTGTATGGATTATAAAAAGTATTTGTAAAGAATAACTTACCTTTGAAATTTTATTAAAATAACTCTGGAAATTTTATAAAAAGTTGAAATGTATTCACTTATTTTTTAAGATGGCTGGCATGAAATAATATCGATCCATACATCTAGATCTGACCGATATACAGGGCGATTCACAGTGGTAGATAAAAAATGTAACAGCATATATCAAATAAAAAAATTACAGACACATATTTTTCTTTTTGGCTTTTGCCACTTTTTATGGGGTTGGGAGGGGTTCAAAGTTGAATTTTGGGAATCGTCTTTAGTAGATACTTTTTGCTGTATTTATCCGATATTATAATATAACGGTATAGAAACATTTTTCGCATTTTTTTAGTTCAAATTTAATGTTGCGCTATTGGCAGTATAGTTCAACAGTATGATAATAGAATAAAAAGTAAGTAAGTACGTACAAGACATTTATCCATAAGTATGGATTGTGCGTAGAAATGAAGCACCACGATCATGGCCTCTTCCAAGTCCTGACCTTAACTCTCTTAATTTTTATTTTTGAGGAATTTTACAGGGAAAATTTATAAAACCAAGATTTTAAATATTGAAGATAAGACAAGGGCGATTTTTCACTAAAGCAATGCAATGGGGATTTCTACGAAAGCGTAGAAAGGCCACGCTATTAATATCATTTTTTTAACTCTAATTTCACAATAATTGTAACTCAGAATTCACAGTTGTATCTCATAATTCACAATTGTAAGTCGAAATCACAATTGCATCTCGGAATTCACAATTGTTAAGTCTGAATTAGTTCTACAAATATTCCAATGCTATATTCGACGCAAGTTTCGCCAACCATGTTGGCATCAACTGCAGATGATTAACACTAAATAAGAATAAACAGTATATGCTGCATTTGTACCTACTAAAGTAAGGTCATGTCAACGCAATCCACTAACCAATGCATGACCTACTAACCAATAAAGGGGGGTATTTGGGATAAGACCTCTATCACTATTCATCCTGCTTTTTATATTTTGCAATTTCTAGTCTTCCAAATGCATCCAGTTGCCCACTACTTCTTATATTTTTAATTAACTCTAAGTTGTTGATATCCAGGATTGCACCGTTCATAAGGGCGAATCGGGCGGCGCAAGACGGCGCCATGTAACTAAAGGCACCGCGAGTTTCGAAATTCAATTTCTTTTCCAAATAAAAACGGTTAGTTACAATATAGCATGAACCAAGTCCGGATTATCTAATAGGGGCAAACTAGGCAATTGCCTAGGGGCGCCAATGCGCGAGGGGGCGCTTCAGCAGTTCAAAACTAATTAATTACTTCCACATCCAGTGGAAGTATAGTAACGACAAAAAATTTTTTAAAAATTTTTATTTTTCAAATAGGCTTAGAATGTCATGAAACGTCGAGGTTTCAAGTTTGTGCGAAAAAAAAAATTCTGTCTGTCGGTCTGTCGGTCTGTAACTTTTTTTTGTGCGCACGTTTACTCTGGAACCGTTTGAGATATTGACTTGGAATTTGGTACACATATGTGCTTTAACGAGATCTAGAACTAGATTATATTTTCATCTTGTTCCGTCGAAGGGTTGGGGGTAAATTGGGGTAAATTTGGAGTAAATAGGTAAATCAAGCAGGTAAGAGTTCATAATATTGATATTTAGTATAGACAAGAGAAGCTAAGGTCTCAAAAAAAATTTTGGTATTAGCCACTCCCATTACCATCCCCACCCCATTATTAAAGAGGATGAAAAAAATGTGATTTAGTGTGTGTACAAGAACCAGAAACCTCAGAATATTTTTTTACTTTATCCACCTCCCACTCCCACCCCCTGTCACCACCCCCACCCCACTACCGATGTGGGGTATCGTTTTATGGGTTTTTGGGGTAGAGGATTTCAAATATTATATTATTAAAGTTCCATAAACAATTATTTCCACATACAAATATTTTTCTTTGTGAGTGACTTGGATAGAGAATCTGGATGTGGAAGTCGTGATTCCTTGGGCAGCGGTTTTTTATCTCCTGATGGTCGAAAGGCCGTTTACCGTTTTCCATTGTCTGTTGGAAAATTAAATGTAGAGTCTATCTATCGTCAATTGAAACAGCGACGTTGATCTTTACCGCGGCGATACCTTGACAGCGGCACATCAGATAAAATGTCAGCGCTTTGTCGATCTTCGTTATATGATTTTCCAACTGACTAGCAAGAGTTTACAAGAAAATTATTGGTTTGTTATTTTATTACATTATTTTGATAGAATTGTCGAATTTATTACCTCCTGTACTGTAGTAACATTTCACAGAATTATTTATTATATTACAGCGAAGTTCGCAAGCAAGAAGTCACGCAGAAGGATATAAGTTTTGTTTTTCAATCTATTCTTATTATTACTATTATTATTATATTTAATATTTATATTATTTCAGGGTACTGCAATTTTACTTCCACATCCGGTGGAAGTATAGTAACGACAAAAAAATTTTTAAAAATTTTTATTGTTCAAATAGGTTTAGAATGTCATGAAACGTCGAGATTTTAAGTTTGAGCGAAAAAAATTTCTGTCTGTCTGTCGGTCTGTCGGTCTGTAACTTTTTTTTGTGCGCACGTTTACTCTGAAACCGTTTGAGATATTGACTTGGAATTTGGTACACATATGTGCTTTAACGAGATCTAGAACTAGATTATATTTTCATCTTGTTCCGTCGAAGGGTTGGGGGGTAAATGGGAGTAAATTTGGGGTAAATAGGTAAATCAAGCAGGTAAGAGTCCATAAAATTGGTATTTAGTATATACAAGAGAAGCTAAGGTCTCAAAGAAAATTTTGGCATTAGCCACCCCCATTACCACCCCCACCCCATTATTAAAGGGGATGAAAAAAAAATATGATTTAGTGTGTGTACAAGAACCAGAAACCTCAAAATATTTTTTTTGCTTCATCCACCCCCACTACCACCCCCTATCACCACCCCCCCCCCCCCCACTACCGATGTGGGGTATCGTTTTATGGGTTTTTGGGGTAGAGGATTCCAAATATTATATTATTAAAGTTCCATAAACAATTATTTCCACATACAAAATTTTTTCAGTTTTGAGTGACTTGGATAGAAAATCTGGATGTGGAAGTAGTGATTCCTTGGGCAGCGGTTTTTTGGTCGCACTGCGTTTCCAATTCCCTCTTTAGAAGTAGTATATTTCGAGAACCACATATCGGATTGATCTAAAATTTTCAATATTGCCTAGTTTTAAATAATACTTTATCCACAAGAAGTAACAACTACTAAATAAAATTCATTAAATGAGTCCATTAATATTAAAAAAAATCGAAAAAAAATTAAACTGCTTTCAAAAGATCGCTAAAAATATATTTGAATTCGTTATTTATTAATTACTTCCACATCCAGTGGAAATAAAGTAACGACAAAAAAATTTTAAAAAATTTTTATTGTTCAAATAGGCTTAGAATGTCATGAAACGTCGAGATTTCAAGTTTGAGCGAAAAAAAAAATTCTGTCTGTGGTCTGTCGGTCTGTAACTTTTTTTGTGCGCACGTTTACTCTGGAACCGTTTGAGATATTGACTTAAAATTTGGTACACATATATACTTTAACGAGATCTAGAACTAGATTATATTTTCATCTTGTTCCGTCGTAGGGTTGGGGGGTAAATTGGGGTAAATTTGGAGTAAATAGGTAAATCAAGCAGGTGAGAGTTCATAAAATTGATATTTAGTATAGACAAGAGAAGCTAAGGCCTCAAAAAAAATTTGTCATTAGCCACCCCCATTGCCACCCCCACCCCATTATTAAAGGGGATGAAAAAAAAATGTGATTTAGTGTGTGTACAAGAACCAGAAACCTCAAAATATTTTTTTACTTTATCCACCCCCCACTCCCACCCCCTGTCACCACCCCCACCCCACTACCGATGTGGGGTATCGTTTTATGGGTTTCAAATATTATATTATTAAAGTTCCATAAACAATTCTTTCCAGATACAAAATTTTTTCGTTGTGTGACTTGGATAGAAAATCCGGATGTGGAAGTAGTGATTCCTTTGGCAGCGGTTTTTTACTTCCACATCCAGTGGAAGTATAGTAACGACAAAAAAATTTTTTAAAATTTTTATTGTTCAAATAGGCATAGAATGTCATGAAACGTCGAGATTTCAAGTTTGAGCGAAAAAAAATTTCTGTCTGTCGGTCTGTAACTTTTTTTTGTGCGCACGTTTACTCTGGAACCGATATTGACTTGAAATTTGGTACACATATGTACTTTAATGAGATCTAGAACTAGATTATATTTTCATCTTGTTCCGTCGAAGGGTTGGGGGGTAAATTGGGGTTAATTTGGAGTAAATAGGTAAATCAAACAGGTAAGAGTTCATAAAATTGATAGACAAGTGTAGACAAGAGAAGCTAAGGTCTCAAAAAAAAATTTGGCATTAGCCACCCCCATTACCACCCCCACCCCGTTATTAAAGGGGATGAAAAAAAAAAGTGATTTAGTGTGTGTACAAGAACCAGAAACCTCAAAATATTTTTTTACTTCATCCATCCCACTATCGATGTGGGGTATCGTTTTATGGGTTTATCGGGTAGACGATTTTAAATATTATATTATTAAAATTATTTCCACATACAAAATTTTTTCGCTGTGAGGCACTTGGATAGAAAACTTGGATGTGGAAGTAGTGGTTTCTTGGGCAGCGGTTTTTTAACAAATTTTGATTGAAGTTCAATTAAAAAAAAATCACCCTTTTTAGTGACATTATTTAGCTTCTACACAGTAAAAGAACGTATCCGTCGCTAAAAATATTGTAATTATGGCAGCCATATTGAATTCACTGTTTTAAGTTCTTAATTTTTGAGATCAGATTTGGCATGAACTACTCCTAAAATACCTAGCTACCAATTTTAATGCAATTCCGATGTTTTAGGCGACACCTTCGCCTTTGGAACGAAAAAAGCGGTTAAAAATAGCCTCGAAAATAGCATTTATCAGTAATCTTTTTACATTTATCTCAAATACCCTCCATATTATAAAAATATAATTTTTGTGGTTAAAGAACAGCTGAATGTCCTCATGACGTCGACGTCGGGTAAATAGAACAAAAAATAAATACAGTACACCATTCATCCTTAACCCCCTCCTCCTCAAGTCCCACAATTCCAAAAATCAGTAAAACCGGTCTTATTTACATAAAAATTGATCCATGGGCTTATTTTTCGACATTTTATTTTGCAACAACCAAACACACAGTATCAGTTTTACAATTACTATAAGCATTTAGCAATCCTCATCGCTCGGAAGGTGTAAACTGAAGCCGCTGATAAATATCCTACATTTATGTTTCAACATTAACTTCTTTCCAAATTTATAAAGCTAAAATCTCTGCTGCAGGTGTACTTTTGGGATTTGAATAAATAAATAAGTAGACGACAAATGACCCAATCAAGGTGCATAAAATGTTAACAAATGCAATAATGGTGGGTTGACATAATAGAGAATCTCATGCTGGTAATGCTTGTTCATTTTATTTGGATTCATCACTCAAACAGCACCAAGCCATCCGTGTTTTCTCAGGTAGTCACGTCCATCACATGCAGAGTTTTTTTTACAATTTTTCCTTCTTATTCACAACGTCTTCGCAGTCGTTTTGTGGCCTATGCGTTATTCCAGTTGGCCTCACTTTGCTGGATGACACGTCTCATAACATCACATCATTTGTCATGTCTCATTAAATTATGCAATAGTAATGCACACTTGTCTTACTGTTTTTTTTTCCTGTTGGACATACGGCCTCACCAAAGCTCCTTCTCATCAACTCTTTGGTGACACCAGAGCAACGCTGCGTCCCCTTTTTGCCATCTGGCTTTCCCTAAATTATCAACCGTACTATCCGGATTATGTACATGGCCAAAAAAATGAAAGAATTCCGCAGTCTAGAATAGACTAAATTAGAACTCAGAATAAGTAAAATAATACAAAATGGGCCCTAAAACACTTTCATGTTATGTTGTTATGTCCGTATCTACAAACCAAAAATTTTTTTGCTACCTCTTTATTAGACTTTATTATCTTTTTAATAGTAAATACATGTTTTCACTTGTTAGCTTTTTACCATTTTTCTATCTTACGTAGATCTAGGTGTGTATTTAAATTGCTTTTTTTTTCCAGAAAATGAACTATCCGTATCGTCTGCATAAGTATTGGATTTGCATTGTATTAAGCACTATGTATTAGTAAACAATATATTTGATTTTATTAACCAAATGAAAATATAAGATAACGAAGATAATTTATCTTATCTTTTTCTGTTTATCTTTCTGAAATTCTCTGCCACGTGTATTTTCTTCCAAAAATAATATCACTGAAATCTACAAAATAATACAATTTTCCAAAATTTTATTGGAAATTAACCTCTACACATCTGAATTTTACATTAAAGAGACAGTTAGGTTCTAACAAATGATCGACACGATATCATGACATTAACGCCTTTGAAATTAAAGAATAATGATTTCGTGATTACGCTTTGGCCGATATGAGCATTTCACCCTACTCGCACGTTTTGCAGTATCATTGACTGTAAACAGAAATAACATAAATACTATACACACTATACAGGGTGTTTCACAAGAAAAAGGACATGATTAGCGGCACATAAAGAACACCGAGGTAATTAGAACCACTCATAGAAAAAGCTAGTTGGATCCTCGTTGCTGAAGTACGGGGTGTTTTATATATTTTTGCCAAAAATTTTTTGTTATCACTTTATAATGGAATGGAATAATCAGTTCATATTTGGCACATATAGAATAATAGTAATTTTGAAGAAGTACATGTATGATACAAAAAAAAATCTGGCCAGGAAAATGTTTTTATTATTCTTCAAGAAAACAATACCCTCTATATGTTTTAATCTCCCCACAATAAAATTGTGGGAGGTTACTAAAATTGGTCCAAAATTGAAAACTGAGATAGCATCAAATCTTTACGTTTTGAGGTCTCAGGAACCCAAAAAAGTAGTTTTTAAAAATATCTGTGTGTATTACTCCAGTCGAATTAAACATAATAAAAAATTTTGCGTACTGCGGACTTTTTTTTGTGAAAGTTGTTTAGGAGGGCATAATAAGCAAGCACAGAAAACTACACCCTGCTACACCATGTGCGTCCCCTATTTTTAGGGGTTGAAACTTTGAAATTTTACTTATGTGTCCATATCTTTTTCCCTATTACCCGTAGGGCTCTTTACCAAGTTACACTTTTTTGAAGATTCATCCCTCCTCTACATAATATATATATTACACATTTGCCGTAGGACAAACGGTTTTGGCAGGAAAGGTCGCGCTGTCCGAATTTGGGGGTCATCTGTACAGGACAAACGGCTATTATTTCCAATCTACAATACTACACATACTAATGCCCTCAAGGAGGGATAATGATTTGTGAAAAAACTTTCATCGAATACCGCGCGGTTTTCATGATACGGGATGTTGAAATTTTGAAAACTCCTTCTTTAAAAAAAAAGTGAACCTACTTTTTTTCGTCCATTTTTTTTTTCATGTATGTGCGACCCTAATATAAGAAAATTTACGTTGGTTTCATTTTAATACATTCGTTAGTTTAGGAGCTAGACAGCGAAATATGCCAAAAATGGCTATTTTGGTATTGTTGCATTAAAAAACCAAACCAGTATAATAATTCTGGTAAGTGTTTTTGTTTATCCTAAAAGTCCAATTCATTGCGCATACAAAATGTGTTTTTGTATTTAAGTAGAATCAACATCTATTGTGTAATAACGATTTATGTCATGTGTTCTCCAGTCTCCGTTTTCACAATTTTTTTTTGCGACCTTATGGTTCATAGTATGGCAGAAAGCATTATACACGTGGATAGGGCACATAATAGGGTGTTAAAATGGGTCTGTTGTTAAAATGCGATAGGACATACCGTTTTCGAGTAAAACGCACTTGTTGGCAAAAAATTACTTCAGATTACACTTTTCATCGACTGACTAGTAAATACTCACCGCTGACTACGAAAAAATACAATTATGTGTCGCTTCTCGCTTTTTCTGTGTTTATGAGGGACATTGCTAATGAAAAAATGAAGGGACTCGGACGGAATAGGGGTGAGAACGCCCCTATTTGAAGGTTCACGCTTGTCTGAAATCATCATTGCAACTTATTTTGTGTCTATAACAAAATCCACAGTAATTTTACCTTCCTCGAGAAACAGTTATTATATGTCCATTTAATCGAAAAATGATCTAAAAAAACAAACTCCTAAGAAAGAAAACACCAAAATGTAGAATTTATTTATCAGATCACAATTCAAAACACAATAAAAACTCAAAGCAAACATAACCAAACAAGTGCGTTTTACTCGAAAACGGTACGTCCTATCGCATTTTAACAAGAGACCCATTTTAACACCCTATTATGTGCCCTATCCACGTGTATAATGCTTTCTGCCATACTATGAACCATAAGGCCGCAAAAAAAAAATTTTGAAAAAGGAGACTGGAGAACACACGACATAAATCGTTATTACACAATAGGTGTTGATCCTACTTAAATACAAAAACACATTTTCTATGCGCAATGAATTGAACTTTTAGGATAAAAAAAAACACTTACCAGAATTATACTGGTTTTGGTTTTTTTAATGCAACAATACCAAAATAGCCATTTTTGGCATTTTTGGCTGTCTAGCTCCTAAACCAACGAATGTATTAAAATGAAACCAATGTAAATTTTCTTATATTAGGGTCGCACATACACGAAAAAAAAAATGGGCGAAAAAAAGTAGGTTCACTTTTTTTTTAAAAAAGGGGTTTCAAAATTTCAAAATCATCATCCCTCCTTAAGGGCATTAGTATGTGTAGTATTGTAGATTGGAAATAATAGCCGTTTGTCCCAAATTCGGACAGCGCGACCTTTCCGGCCTCGTACAGCCAAAACCGTTTGTCCTACGGCAAATGTGTAATATATATATTATGTAGAGGAGGGATGAATCTTCAAAAAGTGTAACTTGGTAAAGAGCCCTACGGGCAATAGGGAAAAAGATATGGACACATGAGTAAAATTTCAAAGTTTCAACCCCTAAAAATAGGGGACGCACATGGTGTAGCAGGGTGTAGTTTTCTGTGCTTGCTTATTATGCCCTCTTAAACAACTTCCACAAAAAAAAGTCCGCAGTACGCAAAATTTTTTATGATGTCTAATTCGACTGGACTATATGTATGTTAGCACGATAGTAGCGAAACTACTAAACTGCCGTTTTGAAAAGCAGTAAAAATTCCCATTTGAACGATATATGATACTTGCACTCTTTCGATTTGGTTTCCGTGAAAAAAATTAAAAAACAAAATAACAATCTATAGAGTCACGCTTCTTGTGTAAGATTTATATTTTATAGCCTAACTTAACGTTCGGTAGACTACTGTGTTAAAGCGTGAGACTGGTATACACGTTTTTTAAGAACGTCAAACCAATTGTGTTTTTTCACGAGAGAAGAGAAAGTTTGAAGCCGGTGGTAGCTGTGTGGAGCCTACACAGCCCATAAGGAGCCCGTGTGATTACGGACAGCTCTTAACTGGGTCCAGAATGAGTTTTTCATCAAACTATATTAAAACTGACACTGACATTAAAAGTCCAAAAACTTTGAACCTATTTCCGGCACATCGCTGGAAACAGTTCCGTTAATCATAACCTTAAAACTATATAGGTCGCGTGCGTCGACGTCACAGATTTTGAAACCTTAGGAAAAACAAACAGCTGTCTTTGAATCAGAATGTTTTTCTTTAAAGTGAATTTTACTGTGTTTGTACCATTTAGAAGCTTAATGTTGGATTATTTAACATCTGCAACTATTATTAATAGGAAGGTATGCGGAGTTAGAGGAGTTATATATATATTATAGAGGAGTTCAACAAAATATTTCACTAGTAAATATTATTAATACTTTTATATCCTCAATTTTGTTTGTCAGGAAGACTGTTAGTTCGTATTTTGCAGAATTGTCTCATGATGTAGAGGTTAGGTATACTGCTACCATCGAATTAAATCCTTATATTTTGAGAAAAAAATGCTCTAGTATAAATATTAATGTACTTCCAAATATTGCACATAGGGATACTGAGAATTACTTGGTTTTTGAGAGAAGTACATAGACAGAAGGATGAGTTCGAAGCATTCAAAAGTCTTCAAGCTGTTTGTGGTTAGGTGAAAGAAGAACTGTGCAAGAAATTTATAGAATAAAAGCTTGTTGCAAAGGTAAGAATTGTTATCAGTGATCAACCATTCTTTTCACATATACTTGCCTAATTATATGTTGCTTTATAAATAATTGCTAACGTACAAATTCATTTTTCAGGTTATGAACTCGTAGCATCGTGATCAAAAGTAATTTACTCCTTGGACTATTGCAGATTCAGACGGTTTCTTAGTACTTCCTGTGAATGTGTTGCTAGTCCAGACAAAACATGTTCACTACTTAGTGACAAGAAGCATTTCTTTTTAGATTTTTAGCAGTAATAATGGCTATGGTCAAGGAAAAAGACCCCATATAAATTAACCAATGAAGATTGAGGTGCTATAAACTATTTTAGGTACCTATGTAATAAGACGTAGACAATTTCATTCATCAGAATGAGTCTATAATGTATCTATAGATTGGACTATATAATCCATTGTAATTTCTATAAGAACTTTATTTTTCATATATTGTTATGTAATTTGTCTTATAATTATATGTAAGTCATTTGTTCATTATTATTTTATTAAATATTTCCTTTTTATTATGTTTTATTTATCACTCCTACTACTATATATTGTTACAGTAAACTGAAATAGTCAAATACGTCGAACTTGTACTTAGGTACATGCATGTAACTGAAAGCAAAACAAAATATCTTCACTAATTATTATCCAAGGTCTATTTAGTACTTCTAAGAATAATCGAGAAGAAAGTTATAAAAGTTTATATTGTAACATGAAAAAAATGATTGTAACATAACATATACTTTATATTAATATCTATTTAAGCAATAAAAGTAACATTCACAGTTTATCTCCGATTAAAGAACTTATATCTAGATACATAATGGCATTGATTTATTTGTCGCTGAGAGACTCACAATCTAAGGCACTTCTTCCCATAAGTTGCTGATTGGCCCATCGGCGTATTTGCGGCCGCTCGTGCACGATCGGCTTCAGTTCGATTATCATAATATCAGTTGACAGTTCGGGCATCAATGTCAATAAATGTTTTTCGTGTTCTCCGACCAAAAACTGGTGAAAAAGTAATTTTATTTTAAGTTGTGATTTGCTTAATACCTAAATAATATTCTCTATTCATATTTACACAGTTTAGTGACAATATATTTTGTGCAAATAAATAGTGTAGTGCTGTGCTGTTTGCAGAAAGCAGTTTAGAAAAGAAGAAAATCGATCGTTCCATAGTCGTAACATGATGAAGTTCAGTTTACAGTTATAAAGTAAATAGCAATTAAATTTTAATATCCTTTCAATACATATTTATCTTACTGTTTTATCTTACTGTAATATCGTATGCCTACATCACGTTATATAAAGAGCCGGGAATGCAGGAATTGCAATAATTAATTTTAATGAAAATATTTACCATTCTACACATTTTCGACACACACAACGCCACTGTTGCCTATGGGATGTGATGTTCATCTATCCATTTTAATGGACATATAATGTGACTATGTTAGGAGCAAACAAGGTATATAGTGAAAAGATAGCCTGTTATGTATCTAGATATAAGTTCTTTAATCGGAGCAGTTTATATATAACTCAAAAGGCTTTTATAGTTGCATTTAACACTTTCATAGCCCATTCAGACTTTGTTTATGCGTTCACTGGACTTAGACCACTTCAATGTTTTAATTTTATACTTCATCAATGTCCAATAGTCCAACATTGAGTTTTTAAACGCTACACGATATACTTTAAAAGGGCACATTGCATCACTTGTTGACAGCGGGTAGCTACTTTGGAATTTCCTTTCTTAATTTATGTACTTCATCAAATATCTTTATGAAGCCTGCAGATTTTCCTCTTGGAGTGTACCTTATTTAAAACAATTTCTGCCGTTGCACTTTTATCTCTCTCCGTACAGCTCCACACCTTCGCTAAACTAAATTTTAAACAAGAAATAATTATTAAAAATACTGACAAACCAATATAAAATGTTAATTTTCTTTACCATGAATTGTTTATTGCTTGTTTGAGCAGCAGTAATCATTATCATAAGCAGTTTCAGTTTCACATATGGGTTTTAAATTATATCCCTTATTGACAGAGGATGTCCAACTGGACGTATCATCATGATCTTGTAATACGGCTGTTTTTCCTATAACATAAACCCACGTTAAAAATCAAATCATTACATTAATACGCAATAACATACCACTAGAAAATCCTTGGAAGTCTCTTGAAAAATCATTTCTTTTAATTGTTTGAAATCGATTGCAGTCTTTTAAGCTCCAACTTCTTCTGGTTGTAAATGGAGGTAATTTTATAAAAATTGGCATTGTTTCGGATTGTCATACTTCCACAATTAATAATAAACCAAAAACTTGTCTTTTTGTATGTATAATATACAAATAAACAATAATATTACGAAAAGTTCAATCAGTTGCCATTTGACAGTTAAGGAATTTCAGTTTGTTTTTCCTAAGGTCTCAGACTGTGACGTCACGCGCATATGACCCATAACTATCAAAGTGACAGCTGTCAAAAAATCGTTCGCGCGCGAAAGTAACTGACGCTTGTCAAGAAAAAGACTTTCAAAATATATAGCGACCAGCAGCGGTGTGATGAAGCATCGACCAAGACAATGCGGAAATTTAGGTACACCTTCCTCAGAGATCTCTACGCATGTTGTCATGACATAACCCCACTAGCGGACTTCGTCCAGTAAATAACACAAAAATTTTACCAATTCAAACTGGGCGATAGTCTGCTAATCCGCGATATAACACGAATCAAATAGCATAATGCCATACTTTTCGACCTGAGACACTCATTACCATACCAGGCGTTGCCCATCTTTCGGCAACTTCCCTAGCCACACTTTCCTATATTATAATTTTCCTTTTCATCACCTTTTACCTTCAAATCCCTCTCCATTCCCTCTATTCGCCTCTCTTTTTGTTAATTTTGTTAATTTTTGTTCTTTTGTCCTTTTTTGTCTCATTTTCAAAATCCTCTCGGAAGAAGTTATTCTTAAAAATCCAAACTTTTTAAATTACAACCTCCCATTCACCCTACCTTCCTGGAGCCGGTACGACCACCAGGACGATGGATGTCACTAGTTCGAACAGGTTTTTCCATTGAGTTTTCCCAGTCTCATTATTCAGAACTTTTAAATAGTGAAGTGCAGTGCACCGAAATAAAAATCTCAAAAGTTCCTAATATTAAGTTTTTAAAAGTTCTTTCGACCTATTCACAATAAATTGTTAGCTTTAAGTCTAGTTTTTTAAGACGAGGGTTCTAACGAACAATCATTTTTCATTCCAGCCGAACCGGACCCGCCCCGTCCAGTCGCACATTCACCATGACGCTGCGCGCCACGACTAGCGCGCAGGTGGGTTGCACGGCTGGCTCCGGACCGCGCAAACCTTAAATTTAAAAGAATTGTTATTGTTGTTGTTTGTGCAGACTATAAATTTAACACTCAAGTTCGTAGGTTCAAATCTCACCGATCACTAGACTTTTTTTTTTCTATTTTAATATGAAAAAAAAAAAATTTCAACTTAATAAATATAATTAAATGAGATCGTTGATATTTTTTAGTGCTCTTTTCGGCTTCAAAGATCCACTGGGTGGGGAGAGGTTCCAGCCGCTTCCAGTAGCTGCCGATTTTTTTTTATAATTTCAATATTAAATTTGAGAAGTACATAAAAAACTGAACAAAACATCTTTATTAATTTTTTTCCACACTTTTTTTGCCGCCTTCGAAATAAATTCCAATAAATTATGCAATATGAGACTTAAAAAATATTGATGAATGATACCCACAAAAAATGCTTCCCCAATTAAATTAGGCATTTCCTTTTCTTGAACAAAAATTATTATCTTTTAATTACCAACTTTGGAGGGGGGGGGGGATAAAAAAAATTATGTTAGAGGACCAATCAACAATGAATTTCATTCCTCTAATTTATAAAAAATTAGTAAAACAGCAACATAACATACCTGTTAACAACAATAATTACGGTAGCAACAAAGTTGCAAATTAATAACGCACATAGTAACAAAATAACAACACAATATGGACAAAATAATTGTACTAAAAGCAATAAATTCAGATATTCTCATAAATCGTATTTACAAATTAGAATTATAATAAAATTTTCAAAATATCCTCCCTCCTTCGTTTCAGTACATTTTCTAGTGCGTTTCACGAGATACTGATTGATCTTATCACATCTGGACTATTTCTAATTTCCCGGCATTCAACAATCCTTTAAATTAATTGATTGATTGATTTGTCAAATATGAACTTATTATTCTACTTCTTTACAAAGTAATAACCAAAAGAAATTTTGGCAAAAATACATAAGTTTAAGAGTATTTCAACAACGAGGGCTCAACTAGCTGTTTCGATGGGTGATTCTAATTACCCTCGGTGTCCTCTATTTGTCATTAGAGCATGTCCGTTTTCTCGTGAAACACCATGTGCAAAATGTTAGAACGAGAATGAAGAATACATGCCGAAGATAAAATAGTGTTACATGTTCTACCCCCAGAGACATCTATAGCAGATATTCATGAATAAAATAAAATTTGGTAATATATATATATATATATATTCGAAGAAGTTTTTTAAAATAACATTTAAATAAAATACATGTTATTATTATTTGATTGATAAAATTGTTATTATGTTTTTTGTTTTTTCTCCTTTTTCCTTAGTTACTTGAGCTAGAGGTGTGACTTATATTTACCCAGCAAGTGAACTGATCGCCACACTACTCCCCCGCTAAGAAAAAGATCAGTCAGCCATTCAATTCGTCGATAGCAAAACGAACTTTCTTAATCAACGTTGGAGTGACATCGCATTTGCCAGATAATAAATATGCTGGTTTAATCCCGTCAATATTTACTGTGACGGCTTTAGTTCCTTTAACAAAAGTAACCAACCTATCTGTACGGGACAACACTTCAAAAGGTCCATCATACAGTGGAGTGAAAAATTTTTTAAAACGTTCTTTCCGAACGAAAACAAAACTACAATTCGAGATGTCTGGACTGACAAATGATTTGTAATTAACGTGGTGAACGGGTGGAATGAACGTTAAATTATTAAATGAAATACGTAATTTAGTAAGAAAATAAGGAATATCCGGACAAGTATATGATTTAATAAAAAATTCACCAGGTATTCGTAAAGTTTGACCAAAAACGAGTTCTGCGGAGGAACATTGCAAATCGTCTTTAGGGATGGTCCTGAGAGCTAATAGTATGATAGGAAGTTCATCTACCCAATGTGGTGTAGAAATCTTAGCTCTCAGCTCTCAGCAGAGCAGTTTTAAGAGATTTATTAAACCTTTCAATCATTCCGTTCGAGGAAGGATGATATGGTGTCGTACGAATTCTATGAAATCCCAGAAATTCTGAAAATTCTTTGAACAGTTTTGATTCAAATTGAACGCCTTGGTCGGTTGTTACTGTGACAGGGACACCGAATCGACAAACATAATTCTGAAATCACGTACGCGCTACAGTTTCTGCAGTAATATCCTGAAGTGGATAAGCTTCGGGCCATCTAGTAAAACGCTCGATCACAGTAAGAATATAAGAACAACCTTTAGAAGGAGGTAAGGGTCCTATTAAATCTATATGTATGTGGTCGAATCGTCCTTTAGGTATATCGAAGTTAGCAATCGGGCTCCTCGTATGTCTTGTCACTTTATTAGTTTGACAGCTAATACAAGTTTTTGCCCAGAGATTACAATCTGAAGTCATTTTAGGCCAAAAATAATTTTTAGAAACTAATGTTCTAGTCGCTTTGATACCATGGTGAGATAAACCATGAAATATATCAAAAATTGTCCATCTATAAACGATAGGAAGATAAGGACGAAGTTTAGGGCGGGAAACGTCACACCAAATAAACTTGTCAGAAAGTGGAATTCTAATTTTCTTTAAATGAAAAGTTCTCTTTGTGTTCGATGAAGTATCTGATAATAAAAATTTAAGGTCAGAATCATATTTCTGAGCTTCGCTCAATAAATTTAAGTCAAAGTTAATATCAACTAGGTTAGACTTTTGGTAACAATTGGGGAAATGCATTGTTGTAAAGAAGACGTATCATGCTCACGTGATAAAGTGTCAGCAACAATATTATTTTTCCCTTTGATATGTCTGATTTCGCAGGCAAATTGAGCAATGAATTCTAAATGTCTAGTTTGCCTGGGAGATCTTTCAGTTTTAGTGAATAATGTTTTGACCAAAGGTTTATGGTCAGTAAAGCAAATAAATGTGCGACCTTCAAGTAAAAATCTGAAATGTTTAATCGCTGTAAATAAAGAAAGAAGTTCCTTGTCAAAGGAACTGTATTTTGTCTGTGCCAAGATAAGCTTTCGTGAGAAGAAGGTTAATGGGGCAAGTACACCTTCGTCATCGCGCAGTTCAAGAACTGCCCCCATAGAGACATTTGAACAATCAATTGTCAGCGATAAAAATGAGCTATCATCACAACGTGGATGTGCTAAAAAGGTTGCACCAGCTATAGCAGCTTTGGCTTCGGAAAAACTGTCAAGACAGTCGGTAGGCCAATCATTTATTATTTTAACTTCATCATGCAGTAATCTAGTACAAAGTGCATGTAAAGGAATTAAGATTTCAGTGAAAGAAGGTATGAAACGATGATAAAAGTTGACCATACCTATGAAACGCTGAAGTTGTTTGACTGTAGTAGATAAGGGAAAATTATTTATGACATCAATACGTTCAGAAGAAGGTAAAATACCGGCTAAAGAAATATTGTGTCCTAAAAATGTCAAATGACTGACACCTAATATGCATTTTGACGGTTTAATATTTATGCCGTACAATTCTAACAAGTTTCAAGTGTTCTAAATGTTCCGAACTAGATTTACTTGCAATCAGGATGTCATCTAAATAGACGAAAATGAAGGGTAAACCTACTAAAACTTCGTTCATGAAACGTTGGAAAGTTTGACCGGCGTTACGTAAGCCGAAAGGCATACGCCCAAATTCAAACAGACCGAAAGGAGTAGTAATCGCTGTTTTAAAAACGTCACTTTTTGCGACAGGTATTTGGTGAAAAGCACGTACCAAATCTATTTTTGAAAAAATAACACAATTATACAACTGCGAGTTAAAGTCATGGAGGTGGGGCAACGGGTATCTGTCAGGAACAGTAATTGAATTTAGACGACGATAGTCTCCACAAGGCCTCCAGTCCCAGCTCTTTTTTTCCACCATATGCAATGGTGGGGATACGGAAGAAGAAGAAGGTACACAAATACCTAATTCTACCATAGAATTGAATTCATCCTGAGCTATCTTGAATTTAATGCCATCCAATCTACGTGGGCGTGAGAAAGGTAAATGACCTTCTGTAACAATATGATGCTCAACGGAATGTTTAACGGGCAAATTGTAATTTGGAGAGCTAATTAAAGTAGGAAATTGTAAAAGTAATGCAGTGAATTCATTTGACATGCGAAATAACTTAGAATGTAACGGACCATTGTTTGAAAATAAATATGTTGACAAACTAGTCATATTGTCGATTAAACATTTATGTTTCAAATCAACAACTAAAGGAAAATGAGCTAAAAAGTCTGCTCCGATAATGGCGATATTAATATCTGCTATATTAAAAACGAAAGGAAATAACCTACGTAAGTTTAAATCTATTTTCAAAAATTTCTTTCCGAAGGTATTTATAACTGAACCATTAGCTGCTGTCAGTACAACATCGGGGTTTCTTCTAGTATTCGTTAACGATTCCGAGGTATTATTGATAAATCAGCGCCTGTGTCAATGAGAAATTCTAATTTATTAGTATTATCAAATATAAAAAGACGACGTTTACTATCCGAAGTTTTAACGTCAGTTGTCACCAATTTATAGCAGATATTCATGAATAAAATAAAATTTGGTAATATATATATATATATATATATTCGAAGAAGTTTTTTAAAATAACATTTAAATAAAATACATGTTATTATTATTTGATTGATAAAATTGTTATTATGTTTTGTTTTTTCTTCTTTTTCCTTAGATACTTGAGCTAGAGGTGTGACTTATATTTACCCAGCAAGTGAACTGATCGCCACATCTATGTGAGTTTCTTATAAATTCTATGTATAAGTAACAGAAACTGAATTAGAGTTAGTTTGGCAATCGGTCCAGAGATGGCGCGCAGTGTCAGAGTCTGGAAGTTGTATAGAGACTACTAGTGAATTCCAGAAGGAGAGAACATTCTGGAGCTCTTATCTTTAGGTATATAAATGAATGGAGAAGCCGAGTTTTACAGTTCAGTTCAGATAGTGAATTGAGTAATATTATGGACAAGTAAGCAAAGTGATCAAATGACTGAAGTAGTGAATTATAGTGCTTAGTGTAATATTAGTAAAGTAATTAATTGTTGCAATTAGTACGTAAGTTAATAATTTAGTTGTTAATACATTAGTGTTTAGTGTTACCCAGGTGTTATAATTTCCGAATACACGATACAGGGTGTTACAAAATGGGTGTAAACAAGTAGCAGTAGGTTAGATTGTACTTCATTTACATTATTTTATGCTAATGAGAATTTCACCAACTAAATTAAAAATGTCTAAACTTAACATTATTTACAAAAGACTGCGAGGAGTATCTTATAAAATGTGCAACAAAATAGAGCTATGTGAACAATGTTAGGTTGCAACAGATATACAAGGGTTGATGACACGGTGGAGACATTGGGTTGGTTAAATATACAACAATTTTTAGAATATAATGTGCTGGTTTTCATCATAAAATTAAGCTGGGAGAAGAACCTGCATGTTGACAAAATATATTAAAAACATTTGACAACGTACATGATTACGATACAAGAGGGAGACAAAACTTTGTATTGCAAAGGGTGCGAACAACTGCTGGGAAGAATTCAATTTTTTTCAAGGGTATTAGTAAATATAATAGCCTGAATCGAGTAGAAAAAGATGCTCGTAGCATTACATTCTTTAAGAGACTTCTGCAAGGCAATTAAATATTATGATTAGTGGTTGTTATATGATCTATATATAATATGAAATAGTTGTATATATAGTTGTATATATAAAGTTCATCACTTTTTTATGTTTTACCTATTTTGACATTCTAGTATCATGATATAGATAAAGATATAGACAGATATAGATATGTAGATAAAGATTGTAATGCATTTTGCAAGAAATAGCAAAGTGCTAAATGAATGTTTATTATTATTATATAAATAAAATTCAATAAACCGGCGAGGTACTAGTTTATTTTTTTCGTTTTTCACATAATTTTATCAGGTCATCTTCTTTTACAGTTACTCTTAATGTAGAAGCAAGAGAACCGGGTAATCCTCGATTACGTGGTTTTTGCATATTTTAAAAAGAAATTCTCGATATCCGACAAACTAAAATTCACAAACTCAAGATTTTTGGGCACCAAAATAACGGTTTTAACCAAAAGAAAAAAAATTAAGTCTCGAGTTATTTTCTTACACCCCCTATATTGACGACGTGATGTCTGAACTATAATGTGTCTTCTAAAAAGTACCATATCAAAGTGATTGATGAGAATATTGTACTCAGATGAAATACGAATTAATCAGGTTTTTGACAATAATTACTGAATACGTTTTATACATTTTATTCTACTTCTGTAGTTTCCATTCATAAAAATTGCCGTAATTTTAAAAGTTGACGCGACTACCTACGTTACAAATGAGTAGTTGTGTAGGATAGCCATATTAACGCAATACTTCTTTTTTGTAGCAAAAGATGTATGGGCCTCTAACCCCTGGATAATTAAACAGCCATATATAATCTGCGGGCTACAAGGGACTCCAATGTAATTTATAGGGCAACATATATCAAGCATTAGTAGTGCGTAAGTTGAAAGAGGACATTAGCTAGGTGTCCCGATCGGTGTCGATGTTCGTTGTTCTCACCTCCACTGATGACGTTTTCTGTAATCATGGGCGTAGGTAGGAAAAATTTATAAAAAATTGTTCTTTCATCGTTTAATTAAATGTCTTTAAGTGTGAAATAATTAATTTTGAGCTATTTTATAGAAAAAACGCGTAAATTTCACCCAGCTTTAAAATTTTTCAATCCCATTTTACAATATTGAAGTTATTTATAATTTACTACCTACAGTAATTAATGAAATGACGATAGACATGACGTTTTACATCCATCAACTTTTGACAAGCATAAAAACTTGAAATGGGCTTAAAGAAAATATCCAGTTTAGCAAAATTAAAGTTTTTTTCAAACCTTAAATAGTACAGTACCTAGAGGTAAAAAATATTCAAAACTTCGGAATAATGTCATACTGAACGGATTTCGTTCATTTTTGGCAGTGTAATAGGAAATGCTTCACAGAAAAGTTTCTATATTGTGCGGGGGTTTGCTAATTTATAGGGGGTGGATGCCACCCCCTCTCAGGACGTGGCACTTAAAAAATATGTGTATTTATTGGGGCTGAAGTAGAATCAAATTTTAAGAAGAAAAGGTTATATGCAATTTTTCAGATAAATTGATAATTTTTAAGTTATAACGACTTCAAAATTGCGATTTTAGCTTAAAAAAAAGTATTTCCAAACGGCTTTTGTCAAGTATTTCGAAAAGTATTACTTTACCGAAAAAATGCTACAGACCAATTACAAAAAGTACAAACTGGGAATTAATTATATTTTTTGTTTATTGACGTAGGATTAATAATTTCGGAGATATTTAAGTTTACATTTGGTATCCAAGTGTTCATAAGATAATTATTTAGAGTGAGAGTTAAATATCTCAGAAACTGTGACACCTACGTCAAGGATGCTTAGGTAGAATAATAGGTTATTAATTAAGCTTTCAACTGTTTTTCTATTTGTTTCTGTAGCATAAAAAACAAAGATATTATGACCGAAGCAATGTGCATCTACACATTTTTTAATAACAACGTCGCCATTTTGTTACTGTAATTGGCCAGTAATTAAAAAAAAGGAATTTCAAACACTGTTTCTCATTAATATATAGCATGAAGTAGATGCTCAAATTTTTTGGTTTGTATACAGCACTTGCTTTAGAAAAAAATACAGTTTAAACTATAAAGGTATTTTCGATAAAACGTATTTTTTTTCCTTTTCCAAATATCTCAGTAAATATTAGTTTTATTGAAAAATGGGTAGAGACCAAAAATAAAGCTCATAAACTGTTAATGAATTACGCTTGTTTATTTGCTTAGTTTATTTAATAGTTTCGGAGATACGAAAGTTTACAAAAGGCGTCCGAACGTTTATAAGACGAAATATGCAGTTTAAATGTTAAATATCTCAGAACTTGTGACACTACGTCACGCATGCTAAGAAATGAAATTAAAGACGATTAATTGCGCTTTCAAATTATTTTTTACTCGTTCCTGTAAGAAATAAAGAAGTTATGACGGAAAAATGTGCGTATTTATATTTTTTTATATGAAAAGGTCATTTTGTTACTCTAATTAGCCAGTAATTTAAAAAAATTATCTCAAATACAGTTTTTCGTTAAGATATAGCATTACCTAGATGCTCAAATTTTTTTTCTCATTTAAAGCTCTTGTTTTAGAAAAAAATGCATTTTAAACTTTAAAGGTAATTTCGAAACACTTGGATACCAACTATAAACTTAAATATCTCCGAAATTATTAATCCTACATCAATGAACAAAAAATATAATTAATTCCCAGTTTGTACTTTCTGTAATTGGTTTGTAACATTTTTTCGATAAAGTAATACTTTTCGAGATACTTGACGAAAGCCGTTTGGAAATAACTTTTTTTTAAGCTAAAATCGCAATTTTGAAGTCGTTATAACTTAAAAACTATAAATTTATGTGAAAAATTGCATAGAACCTTTTCTTCTTAAAATTTGATTCTGTCAGCTCCAATAAATATATATATTTTTTATGTGCCACCAGTCGAGAGGAGTGGCATCCACCCCCTATAAATTAGCAAGCCCCTGCGCAATATAGAAACTTTTCTGTAAAGCATTTACTATTATACTGCCAAAAATGAACGAAATCCGTTTAATATGACATTATTCCGAAGTTAAAACCTCTAGTTACTGTACTAAAATGCTACACAAGGGAAATGTTCAATTTTAACCGATATTTATGGATAAATATTTCAACATTAATACAAAGAATATATGACTCCTTCTCTACACTCGTAGATTCATATTGAACCAAACTGTTACCAATCTACCCAGGGTTGTCAGACCATGATGACCTACGCATAATATGTATGGTGGCCAAAAACAGAAGAGAAACTAGCACAAGGAAAGTTGCAGAAACTGCAACGCCTTGTCTCTCTAGGGACTATAGGAGCAATGTGCTCCTGTCCCACAGCAGCTATGGAGGCAATGCTGGACTTACTTCCTCTGCATTTGCATGTGAGGAAGGAGGCAGCACTTAGTTCCCTAAGGTTGCATCAGGCAGTTAAATTTAGACCAGGATATCTGGTTGGTCATTTAACTATAAGTGGAGAACAATTGAGAGGATCACAAACATACTAGGAAATGACCAAACATACTAGGAAAGAAAAGTGGGGAAAAAATGAATACAGTAAAGAAATCGCAACGATATACCGGGTGATCCTGTTAGATCATGGTACACATGAAGATAATTTTGAAGATAATTGATTGAAATTTGGTATATCCTATATACATAATAAGCGGCATTTTTTGACATACAAGTGATTTTTTTCACTTCCGGTTTCATCAGAAGTGACACTAACTTTCGATTTTTAAATGGAACACCCTATATATTATTGCATTTTTGAATTCCGCATAATTTTCTGAATTAGGAATTTTTTATTATATAATTTTTAGTTTTCCATTTAAGTATGCCATGATGGTTCTGATTTATTCTAAATGACCCGTGTAATGCTAGAAAAATCGAAATCCCGTCAAAAATACTAAATTTCGTGATTAATGAGCAAATAAAGTTCATCAAAATGGTTTTTGGAGCAAAACACAATTTTTTCAAATGAAACCGTATTGGTACAGTGATTCCATTTATTAGTACTATTAATAAGGAATTTATTCATATGTCGTTGTCGTATTAAAATGTGAGATAAATACAAACAAAATTACTGCTAAAAGAAAATAAGAAAATACAATTTTGTTCTAATTAAATGTTAAGAAGTAGCGACTAGACACCTTTATGCCGAACGATATCCTGACAGACAATGTCCAGCAAGAAATTATTTTAAACGTCTTGAAAATCAATTCCGAAGAAAATTTCATTCTTAACGCAGGAACGGAAATTAATGTTTTGGCTCGAATAGAAATTGATAAGACTGTTTCTTTAAGGCAAATTGGGTTTGAATTGGAAATCAGTCATCAAGCAGTAAGCCGAATTTTGCACAAATATCACTATAAATCTTTTAAATACCAATTGCACCAGCACTTGTACGAAAATGATTACGAACATAGCATGGAATATTGCAATTGGATTTTTCAGAATAACGTGCAGCCAAACAATGATTTTTTGGGAATGATTTTATTTTCGGACGAGTCTAGGTTTTTAAATTTGGGATTATTTAACCGACAAAATACAAAATATTGGTCATAAGAAAATCAACATTTATTACGGGAGGGTAACTTTCAAGTGCGGTTCGGTTTCAATGTTTGGATTGAAATAATCGGTAGTAGAATCATTGGTCCAATAATATTTGAAGGAACTGACTGGTTCCCCCAAAATGAGATCGAGGACATTTTAAATGAGTTATCTTTGGATTTAAGACAGTGAATGTATTTCCAACAAGATGGCGCTCCTCCCCATAATTCAAGGATAATAATTGATTACCTTCAACAGAGATTCGAAGAAAACGTTATTTCGACGAATGGTTGTGTGACGTGGCCTCTAAGGGCACCTGATTTAACAGCCCGTTACAACCCGTGAAATCCTGGAGCTACGAGTAAGACGCGCATTTAATAGCATAACGGCCCAGCAACTGGGAACGTTCTTCGAGAAACAGCTATGCGAATTCAGAAGTGCATTGATATTAATGGACAGCATTTTGAATAATTGTAATGTTTTGTGTTCATTTTTTATATTCCAAAGCCACCTTATATATAATAAGATAATTAGAACAAAATTGTATTTTCCTATTTTCTTTTAGCTGTAATTTTGTTTGTATTTATCGCACATTTTAATACGACATGTAAATAAATTCCTTATTAATAGTACTAACAAAGGAGACCACGGTACCAATATGGTTCCATGTGAAAAAAAAAATGAGTTTTGCCCCAAAAACCATTTTGATAAACTGTATTTGCTCATAAATCACGTAATTTAGTATTTTTGATAAGATTTCGATTTTTCTAGCATTACATGAGTCATTTAGAATAAATCGGAGAACCATCATGGCATACTTAAATGGAAAACTAAAAATTATTTCATAAGAAATATTGACGTTTGAAATGTCACTTATTTGGTATCATTGGATACAGAATTCAAAAATGCAATACTGTACAGGGTGTTCCATTTAAAATCCGAAAGTTAGTGTCACCCTCGGCGAAACCGGAAGTGAAAAAAAATCACTTGTCAAAAAGTGGCGCTTATTATGCATATAAGATATCCCAAATTTTAATCAATTATCTTCAAAACTAAAGGATGATCCTGTTACACCCGGTACACGCTACCAGAATCAAAAATGGAGGAATCAGAAATCTCAGAAGAAGAAGAAGATGTGTAGAAGCAAAGATACAAAAAAAGGAGCTTAAACACTCCTTCACAACACAATGCGGCAACGCATTTCACAAACACCTACACGGCCCATCCCACACTCCTATACTATGTGTCATGCGGCTCTCGCTGACCCAATTCTAACTCAGCGTGGACGTAGCCGGCACAGCTGTATACCCGGGAGTGGCAGCAGTGCCTACCGCACGCTGGTAAATCAATCAATTAATCAATTAAACATTGGTTTTTTAAATGGTATCTTTTTAACGATCCGTGCATTCTGGAAATCTCTCCAAATCTAAGAAAGTGGGAAATATATGAGAAGTAATATTGTCCTTAGCAGGAATTCGAAAAGTGAAAAGGAGCAATACCTACATATTACTATATGTATTGCCTCTTTTTAACCGAATTAAAAAAATGTAGAAAAGGAGGAGGTTCCCAATTCGATCAGTATGTATGTTCCTTATTTATGTGCGTTCAATCATTACTCTGGATTGGCTTAGCGATTTTAATAGTAAATTTAGTGAATACGCTACTGATAAACAGCTCACATTTCGGAATTGCATCAAAATTGGTAAATTTGATATCAAAAACTGAGAATGCAAAACTAAAATGTATTTTTAATCCAATTAAAAAAAGATTCACAAAAGTCCTTTTAGGTCGAAGTGACGAAAGGCCAACTCAGTGAAAAGCCGACCCCTTAAACAATCTACAATCCACTTAAATACTGGTATTAGGTAATAAGATTTAATTAACGGTAAAATTTTATTTCATAATTTTCAGATACCTTTTTTGAAGACGGTTCAATTTTTGTTCAAAAATGTTTTTATGTGAAAAGTTGTTTTTCCACTAGTTTTGCAGATGTCCCGTTCGGATCATCTCGTCAATTTAGTTTTGTTTATTCCACATTTAAATCTACAAAATAATTATATCTTTTCAAAATTTCTTACTTAAAAAACAATGAAATTGCTGATGTTTAATATCATTTATTTATTGCACAGAAATACAGAAACAATTTTATTATAAATATATTTATTTCAGCTATAGCAGAGACAGAAAATAATTTATTTTAGTCTATAATCTTTCAAAATATATTCTAAATTAAATTCAATAGAAAGCAAGCCTACGATATTTTCTTGACGTTACCAACAGCAAATTCCTCTTGTCCGATCGTTAACTGCACTTATGCTGGGACGCACAGTAGGAGTGCGATTTATTGCGCGTGCAATAAATATTACTTAGTCAACATGACAAATGACACAATAACAGCGTAATGGACCAATACCGCAATTATTCTCTAACGCTGATACAAGTGAATGTCGGGACCTTTATTTTTGGATTATGCCTAGCCATATGTAGTGAAGCCAAAAGAGAAATATTTATAGTGCACAAATTTATGGACTACTGATTTTACTAGTATATAATCCAGAGTTTTTTAAACCCATGTTCATACTTTGACTGAACATAAATAAAAAGAAAAAATATTGTAGCTGCATTTCATAGCCTTTAGTGCATCCCATGCTTATCGTGAATTCTCTTCGAATTGGTGAAGATCTTAATTTTGTTTCTTCGCTGGAGTCAAAATACTCACCGGTGGATTCTTAGTAAGTCTCTCGACGTTGTGCAAGTTAGGACCGTTTGCAGTCGATGACATCAAAACGTCAATGATATCTTTATGAAATAGTTGGACTTTCTTCTTCGACTTAAAAGATCTTTTTTGAATTACCCTACAACTAGTTGTTGCCTAGGATTCCAAGACTTTTTACAAAGCTTGAGATAATTTTCCTATGTCTTTAGGCGTTAATTTTAGCCTAATGCGGATTAGTACCTTGCATTCACAAAGTATATGTTCCGCAGTCTCAGTTGCAGATTCACAGTATCTGCATTTGCCATCCTCTGCCATGCACATGTTCTTGATATGATACCTCAAGGGGCAATGGCCAGTTAGAAGGCCTGTGATCAGCCTTAAGTCGGACTTTTCAAGTTCGAGAAACCTTGTGGCATTCTTTGTTGAATAGGTTATAAACCTTTTGGCCTGGAGTATTCCTCCAGTAGGACTTCTTTTGTTCCTTTTACCATTTTTGGACCTCCTCCGTTATGTGTCCCTTAGATAAGCCACAGAACGATTCGGTTCCGAAAAACGGGGCTTCAGCCCCTTTTCTTGTGAAGCTGTCAGCTAATTCATTGCCTTCTATTCCCTCATGCCCTGGTACCCACATCAAGGTAACATTGTTGTTTTTTGCCAGTTGTTTCAGGGATTGTCTGCATTCCCAGTCAATTTTAGACTTGAGAGCCCTTAGTACTGCCTGGCTATCTGGAAATATGTAGATCTTTGCCCTTCGAGTGCCTTTGTTAAGTCATTCCTGGACACACAGATCTATAGCATAGATTTCTGCCTGGAAGATGGTTAGGATGTTACCAAGGGCTTTAGATAGCCTGCATTTAGGCCCCGCTACCACCACACCAACCCCTTCGTCCATCTTGGATCCATCTGTATATCAGATGAATCACTGTTTCTCCAACAGCAGTACTTCAACTCTGCTCGTCTGGCGACTTTCAATCAGTATGTCAAACGGGTAGTCAACCTCATGCTTGATTGGCATTGAGTCAGTGGGTTTGGTCATGGATTCAAGTTGGATTAACTCCAATATCCTTAGATGACCAACCAAGTCGCCTGGTCTGAATTTGAGTGACTAGAGCAGCCTTATGGCACTAAGTGCTGCCTCCTTCCTCACATGCAAATGTAGAGGAAGTAAGTCCAGCATTGCCTCCATAGCTGCTGTAGGACAGGAGCGCGTTGCCCCTGTCGTCCCTAGACAAACAAGGCGTTGCAGTTTCTGCAACTTTCCTTGTGCTAGTTTCTCTTCTTCTCACCATACACATGATGCGTAGGTCACTATGGGTCTGACAACCGAAAGGTAGGACCAATGTATCATTTCTGGCTTCGGACTCCAAGTCTTACCAAACAGCCTACGGCACGTCCAAATATCCGCGGTTGCTATTGTAAGTGTCCTTTCCAAATGCGAGTTCCAGGTATGTTTTTGGTTCAGGATTACTCCTAGATACTTGACCTCACTGGAAAAATACGATACGAGAATCTATAATTATTATGACCGAAAGCAGCAAGCGCACAAGTGCTGTTTCAAAATCTTTGGCACTTATCGCATTTTTTTAGAATTCTTCTTCTAGTATATAGTTCTTCAATGCCTGCATTTGTGTTTTGACAAATGTGTATCGTAAACTTGTTATCGATTTGACTGAGCGGAAAAAGTAATTAGTGATACCATTGAAATTTCATATTTTTAGTGTTTTAACAGAATTAACGCTCTTGGTAGTTACCAACTGCGATTTTAAAAGTCACTGATATGTTTAGTGATGCCAAATTAGCGAAAATATTGCACCATAACAAGTCTGTGAAAAATTGTACAGATTAGCTGCCATACATACAGGAAATCAGGCTGTACTATAACACAAACATTGTCACATGAAAAACTTACAAAAACAAATACAATAGAGCTCATCGGGAAGTTACGTTAATTGCGAGTATAACTGAAATAATTTATATACTCAAAATAGGCGTTCATTAAAAATTTGTTATAGCTTTGACACTATATTATATTTATCTGTAGTTGAGTGTCCACGTATTTTAGATAAATGTTGCCTTACGGTATACACATTAAATGTATTTGAAAGTAAAACAAATCCATAATATTAAAGCATTAAATTACTAAAACACAGATAACTACGATAAAATTAAATAATCTAAATGACATTTCATCTATATTTATGGGTGATATTTTAAACGATATTTAACATCTTAACCCATTTCATTTATGTTCATTATTTATAGCTTAGGTCATAGATAATAAACTAGTAGGCTATAATACTGGCTATTGGATATAGTATTAAATATGACTATAAATTAAGTTTAACCCCCATGAAAATAACACTATTTGACATTTACTTACTATAAAATTCAACTCGTATATCTAGTCTAATACAGGTGACATATTAGAAATACCTAAACGCTTGTCTTAGATGTTTGTGTAGAGTTTTAATAAATATTATGCATTATCATAAAACTCCTAATTACTAATATGTTAAATCATTATTTCAATCAAAATCTCGTGCACTGTTTCCTAACAGTTTATTAAAGTCTTGCTATGTCAATGTTCTCGTCAGCTACGGAAAATCGCAAAAAAAGAATATATCGTTATTTTTAACTATATACATAGAGAGACTTATCAAAATGAATGAAGATTTATATGTACATACGTCATGTATTGTTATATAGTTTACATACGAATTAATGTCAGATTTACTTGCAGATATTTTTTTTCATTTTATACCATAATATTTTTATACTTATCTGAATAAAATTAATAAATTCGAAAATGGTTAAACAATTATTTGTGCATTAAACTAGTTTGATAATTTAGTGAAAGGCTGAAATATGTTGGCAGTTTTAGTGTTAAAATGCCGAGAATTATGTCACATATCTGATAATGATTTTGTCTGCTGGATTTCAATGAACCATTTTTTCAAGATGCAATTCTAATAGAGAGATGCTTGTCCGCAACATATACACATAAAAATGTATACGCTGGAAAACCTTAAGATTACATTACCACCACCGAGATCACCACACCTTAATCATGTGGAATATGTGTGGGAAATATGTTGGTCAGCAATGTAGACAATTGCTAACTGAACAGTTTCCCAACCTTTGAATAATTTTCTTATAATTGACCCCCAAAGTCATCTGATTTAAATCCCATAGACTTTACTGTTTCACAATTTTCAGATAACTGTGATTGTGTCTTGTTAAGCATAAAACTATTTTTCGCCGATTGGCAGCAAAATACTTTTGCTTACTGTCAATCAGCCAAGTGTCACTTTTCCTACCTAAGCGGAAAATTGAGAACTTTACTTCCCAACAAAATGAATGGCCGTCTTGGCAATTAAATATTTGACAAATCTGTAACTTCTGGAGGAGTAAGTACTTCTAGGTCACAATCACTATTCATAATAAAAATATACTGATATTTTTTTCAAAATTTGCAAGAACTTTTGGAGCTTGTCAAACTTTGATTATTACGGCGACTATTGACATAAAATTTCCATAGTAACCAACATGCAACAGCTTCGATTTTTAATGAATTTTTATTGAATTTATCACAACAAAAAAAATAAAGAGATTATGGGAATTGTAATAATTTAAATATTTTAAAATATACAGGGCCACGCCGTCCATAAGGGCAAGTCGTGCGGCGTACGACGGCGCCACGTAAGTAAAGGCGTCGCGAGTTTTGAAATATAAAATTAAAAAATGTATATAAACGTTTAGTTACAATATAGCATGATCCAGGGCCGGATTATCCAATACACCAACTAGGCAATTACCTAGGGGCCCCAACGGAGGAGGGGGCGCTCCAGCAGTCCAAAACTAACTAATCTTATCTCCCGACGGCCCACAGTGGGGCAAATAGCTCATTTTTTGGATAAACGATAATTCCCAAGCCTGGAATTAATGAAACTTAATTTTTTTTAACTATTCGTTTTAAAATTGCTTTTAATTCTATCGAGCCCAAATTTTGAAATTTCAAAATTAAAGATGGCTAATCCAATATCGCGGACATAAATTTTGAAAGTAAATTAAAATTTTATCAAAAGATTGTTTAAAATTATAAAAAAAAACCGCTGCCCAAGGAATTACTACTTCCACATCCAAGTCTCTTACAACAAAATACTATATTTGCACTCTACTATGTGGAAATAATTGTTTATGGTTTTTAATGGTATAATATTTGAAATCATGTACCCCAAAACCCCATAAAATTATATGCCACATCTGTAACAGAATGAAGTGAAAAAAATGAAGGGGGGTGAATGAAGTGAAAAAAAATTCTTGATGACTTTGGCTCTTGTACATACACTAAATCACACTATTTTTTCAGCACCTTTAATAATAGGGTGGGGGTGGTAATAGGGATGGCTAATGCCATTTTTTTGAGACCTTAGCTCCTCTTATATTTACGAAATACCAATTTCATGGACTCTTACTTGCTTGATTTAGCTATTCACCCCCATTTACCCCAATTTACCCTTCAACTCTGCAACGGAATAAGATCAAAATATAATCTAGTTCCAGATCTCGTTAAAAAACATACGTGTGCCATATTTTAAGTGAATATCTTAAACGGTTCCAGAGTAATAGTGAGCACCAAAATGATACATGACTAACATACAGACCGACGCAACAGACAAATTTATTTTGCTCAGACTTGAAATATTGACGTTTCCTGATATTCTAAGCCTATTTAAACAATGAAAATTTCCAAATTTTTTTTTGCGTTAATATACTTTAACTGAATGTCGAACTAATACGCAGGAAATGGCAAGACAAAGATATAAAAAATCGTTGTGTGCCTACACGATAGAAGTAAAGTCTCTACTACAAGCATTTTCTTCGAGGAAACCTACTACGCATCCATACTATTCAAGATAACCCACTGTGCATCAAATTTACTCGAGTAAAGCCACTGCGCATTCATACTTCTTGAAGTAACCCACTCGCATCCATTTTACTCGAGGAAACCCACTGCGCATTCATATCACTTGAGGTAACTTACTGCGCATCTATAGCACTCGAGAAAAGCCACTGCGCATCCATACTACTCGTGGTAACCTACTGCGCATCCATTGTACTCGAGAAAAGCCACTGCGCATCCATACTACTTGAGGTAACCTACTGCGACCTATAATACTCGAAAAAAGTCACTGCGCATCCAAAATATTCGAGGAAAGCCGCTGCGCATCCTTAATACTCGGGGAAACCTACTGCGCATCCATAGTACTCGAGGAAAGCCACTGCGCATCCATACTAACTTTAACAACATAATATTTGAAGTCGTCTACCCCAAAAATCGATATGTTACATCGGTAGTGGGGGTGGGGGTGGTGGTAGAGAGTTGAGTGTGGGGGTGGATGAAGTAAAAAAATATTTTGAAGCTTTTGGTTCTTGTACACACACTAAATCACATTTTTTTTTCATCCCCTTTGATAAGGGGGTGGGGGGTGGTAATGGGGGTGGCTAATGCCAAAAATGTTTTTTAGACCTTAGCTTCTCTTTTGTATACTAAATACCCATTTTATGGACTCTTACCTGCTTGATTTACCCATTTACCCCAAATTTACCCCAATTTACCCCCCAACCCTTCGACGGAACAAGATGAAAATATAATCTAGTTCCAGATCTCGTTAAAGTACATATGTGTACCAAATTTCAAGTCAATATCTTAAACGGTTCCAGAGTAAACGTGCGCACAAAAAAAAGTTACAGACAGACCGACAGATAGACAGAAGTTTTTTTTCGCTAAAACTTAAAATCTCGACGTTTCATGACATTTTAAGCCTATTTGAACAATAAAAATTTTAAAAAAAATTTTTGTCGTTACTATACTTCCACTGGGTGTGGAAGTAATTGTTACTTGGGTTTTTTTTTTGGTTTCTAATCTCATTTCTAATCCCCGAATTTTGCGATTCAAAAATCCAAGATAGCGAATCCAATATGGCGGCCATACCTTTTTAAATGAAATGTACATGCACAAACTGTTAAAAATTGTTACTTAGGACTTTTAAGGGTTTTTGATCGAGAATCTGAAATCTAAATTACGTAATATCGTAATCCAAAATGGCGAATCCAATATGGCGGCCATCATATTTTTTAATTGACATGTAAATGCGCAAATTGTTAAAAATTACTTACGGGTTTTAGAGATTGCTGATCATGAATCTGAAGTCCAAATTACGTAATATCGAAATCCAAGATGTCGGATCCAGTATAGCGGATCCATTATGACGACCATAATATTTTTTTAAATGAAATGTACATGCGCAAATTATTAAAAATTGTTATTTAGGAGTTTTAGGGGCTGCTGATCATGAATCTGAAGTCTAAATTACGTAATATCGAAATCCAAGATGGCGGATCCAATATGGTGTCCGTAAGTTAAAATAGGATGATAAATCAAGAATTGAATTATTCAGTGATATAAAATTTGTGAAATACGCCTATATGCCCGTTTAAGATTTGGCCAACTAGATTTTAATATCACTGCTCGTTTGTGACTTGGCTAATTAGGTTATTTTAAAGGGTTTGTTATATGTTATATTAGGCTTAGAGCCCCTTTCTTCTCAAGTTTTATCTTCTACATTTAGTAATAATAGGTTTATAGCCTACCTGCTCCTTTATGATTTGACTCATGAGGTTACATTAGGTTTAAAGATGTCAACATTTTTGATTGGTTATCTCATTTTTTTTTTATAAGATGGCATATTCGAATCTGCCATCTTAGAATTCGAAATTACGAATGCGTAGTCAGCAATCGCAAAAACCTGCAAGTAACAATTTTTAACTATTTTCGCATGTACATCATAATTTTTTAAAAATTTATGGCAGCCATATTGAATTTAATTTTCTGGTTTGCCAAATATTGAAATTTTAATATCCGAAACGAGATTAACAAACTGCGAAACCCCCGAAAAACAAATTTTAACAGTTTCCTTCTTGATTTGTCATTCTTTTTTAAGTTACAGACACCATATTGGATCCGCCATCTTGGATTTCGATATTACGTAATTTGGACTTCAGATTCATGATCAGCAATCTCTAAAACCCTTAAGTAACAATTTTTAACAATTTGCACATTTACATGTCAATTAAAAAAATATTATGGCCGCCATATTGGATTCGCCATTTTGGATTACGATATTACGTAATTTAGATTTCAGATTCTCGATCAGAAATCCTAAGTAACAATTTTTAACAGTTTGTGCATGTACATTTCATTTAAAAAAATATTATGGCCGCCATATTGGATCCGCTATCTTGGTTTTTTGAATCGCAAAATTCGGGGATCAGAAATGAGATTAGAAACCAAAAAAACCAGTAACAATTTTTTATAATTTTAAACAATCTTTTGATAAAATTTTAATTTACTTTCAAAATTTATGTCCCCGATATTGGATTAGCCATTAATTTTGAAATTTCAAAATTCGGGCTCGATAGAATTAAAGGCAATTTTATAACGAATAGTTTAAAAAAAAAAATTAAGTTTCATTAATTCCAGGCTTGGGAATTATCGTTTGTAAAAAAAATGAGCTATTTGCCCCACTGTGCGGCCGACGGGCGACGTATATCGTTTACCATTGATCTGTTAGAAAATAAAATGTACAAGGAAATTATTTATTTGTTATCTGATTATTTTATTATGATAAAATTGTCTCATTTATTACCTCTATTCTGTAGCAACATTTTACAGACTTATTTATAGGATTATATTAAAGAGTTCGCAAGCAAGACGTCACGAAAAAGGATATGTTTTTCAATATATTATTTTTATATTTAATGTTTATATTTTTTATTGGTATTTCATATTTTTATGTCTTGCGCCCACGAAACCTACTTTTCGAAGACCGTATTTAAAATTATATTGTCAAATTTCTAACTTTTAATTTGAGGCCGTTTAAATTTCGCCTGCGGCGCATTTTGCAATTCCGTAACCCCGCCTGTAAATAAGAGGACGCAAATACTTCATTTGCCTAAAGGCGCCCTAATCCTTAATCCGGCTCTGGAATGAACTGAAACATTTTGAATCTTTATATTCAGTTAGTTGTTTAACGTGATTTATTTGAGATAATTTTTTCCTTAACCTCCCTTTTCAGCTAAATTCTAGATAAGGGCGTATGTTCGTATTTGCACGACCGCGCTCAAAATGCTTAGCGCGGCCCTGGAAATTTATTTAAACAATCTTCGAAAAAATTATATGTTCAACTCAGCACTGCCTTCCTAGTAATTACCAGCCGCGGCAGTTATTCTACATTTCATTGCTTAGTTAAACAAATAGCTATAGTAGCTGTACAGAATTTCATTATTTTATCTTAAGGAAGTGTTACACGGGCGATAAAAATTGCTTAATTGCCAGCAATATCTGCCGACTTTTACGTCACGACAACATCAGCAACAGGCAACTGTTCGTCAATAAGTTGCTAAATAGTCGCTACCGATATTTGTGAATATCCAGCAATTAGACAATAGATGTGAACATGACAAATTCAGTAGAGAAACTATTTCCGGCGATGGAGGAACTCTATTTCGCTGCTTCAAGTGCTTTTATCATTATGCATGCAATAAATACAAGAAAAAAGAAAAGAAACAGGCGAATGTGGGTCCGACCATATTTAGCTCGACGACAATTATTGTCTTCTACATTATGGAATGAATTACGTTTAGACGACTTTTTATTCAAAAACTTCACCAGAATGTCCCGAAGTGATTTTGAATTACTTGTGAACAAATTGAGTCCTATAATTACAAAAGAAACTACTAATATGAGAGAGAGAGTATGACGGAGATAGGTATATGGGCGAGCGAGATAGAAAGAATAATCGCCCTTAATTTCCCAAACCCGGTGGATATACGGCAACTCGAACTAAAAGTACAAGCAACTAGAACGATGTCGAGCAATATGACCATATATTGCTAAAATACTTGTTGAAAATCGCACAATGTTGCGCAATATTGTTCCATTAATTGCTCCAGTGTGTCGCCCAGCAATTAATTGCTATGAAAATTGCCCGTGTAACAGTACCTTTACACGGTTTCGAAGATATTTAATGTGTAAGTCTTTTTTGAAATTTATTGTAGAATAGATTCGAATTTATCAAAAGAAAACACCACAGTAGCAGCTTCAATAGACTAGATTTAAGATCTAAAGTAAATTTAATAAAAATGTACTTGCAAATTTTTAAATAAAAATCTTGACTTTATATGTATAATGTTTAAAATATGTCTACAATTCAATGTTGATCTTAGTTTCCACCATATCTATTTAAGGTATTTTTTATATCGCAACGTCAATTTGAGTATATATAATCTCTTTCGCGTGGAAAACTTTTTAGGCTCACAGGAATATATTTTTACTTATTTCAATGTCTTGAACCTGTATTTTTGATCATTTCCTAGAAATGCATTTATAGATTGTAATGTGCAAAAAATATTCTAAAATTTATGTAGCATGTTGCAGTTGGTCCCAAAGAAATACTGCCCTCTTGTTACCCGATGCGCCAGTTTTGGTCTGACCAGAAAAGCGTGATGTAAACGGGCGTGACACCGCGGTGTTCCTCGGCCTCCCGCGGCATAATATGTGGGAATTTGTCGCCGTAAATTTCCCGAATCAGGCGGGCGCCCTGTCGGGAGTCCGAGGCTCGAGAGGGCTTTGCACGGCGACATCCACATATCAGGATGGGATTCCGATCCCGCTCCCTTAGAATTAAGGTGTTCTTCCGGAGATTAGCCTTACAGCTGTATATTTTTTATTTTATTCAGGCTATTTATCGCACAAGGAGATCACGCTCCAGGAAATAGGATTTTACTTGTATGTTTCAAGAAATAAAATAAATCATTTTGTAAAAAGGGAGCACTGACACGGTAGTAAGTAGGAAACTATTAATATTGATGACAGTAACAGTCAGAAATAGGAGCAAATTGAAGTACATACTCGAGACGCTACCCGTAGTAAAATACTCAACCTCAACATTTTAAAACAATAGTTAACTTTAACACATATAGATTTTTTATTGAAACACGTTAATTCGGTATTTTCACAAATTTTAAAATCTCTTCGACTGAGAGGGCGGTAGGGCGGGCGGGCGGGCGGGCGGGCGGGCGGGCGGTCCTGCAGGCAGGCAGGCAGGCAGGCAGGCAGGCAGGCAGGCAGGCAGGCAGGCAGGCAGGCAGGCAGGCAGGCAGGCAGGCAGGCAGGCAGGCAGGCAGGCAGGCAGGCAGGCAGGCAGGCAGGCAGGCAGGCAGGCAGGCAGGCAGGCAGGCAGGCAGGCAGGCAGGCAGGCAGGCAGGCAGGCAGGCAGGCAGGCAGGCAGGCAGGCAGGCAGGCAGGCAGGCAGGCAGGCAGGCAGGCAGGCAGGCAGGCAGGCAGGCAGGCAGGCAGGCAGGCAGGCAGGCAGGCAGGCAGGCAGGCAGGCAGGCAGGCAGGCAGGCAGGCAGGCAGGCAGGCAGGCAGGCAGGCAGGCAGGCAGGCAGGCAGGCAGGCAGGCAGGCAGGCAGGCAGGCAGGCAGGCAGGCAGGCAGGCAGGCAGGCAGGCAGGCAGGCAGGCAGGCTATACTTCCACTGGATGTGGAAGTAATTAATACCTTTGGATTGGTTAATTTTGAATTCGATGTTAGAAATTTCAAAAATAAGATGTACAATTCAATATGACGAACTAAAACATAGGAAAATTATACAGGCACAAAATAAAAGTCAAAACCCTACCTCCATGTATTTTGGGACGCTGAAAGGTTTTAATTTTCCCCTAGCACCTCCCTTACATTGGGATTGACCTCTTGTTTTAAACATTTTTTCGTTACTATGCGCAAGCATAGACGAAGATGTATGGGGTGATGGCTACAAAATAGCCATGCGCCGATTGAGAGCACCCCCTCCAGCGATTCCACTGAAGAGGATGAGGGAGATAGCTGACGCACTCTTTCCCCACAGGGAGGAAGAAAGGTGGGATGACATGGACGTAGCGGATGTCCTCCATTCACAGAAAATGAACTGAAGGGGGCAATCGAGAGGCTAAAGAGCGGCCGATCCCCGGGTTCAGATAACATCCCCCCGGAGGTGATCAAAATAGTCGTCGAAGAATCCCCCGAAGCGGTTTTAGAGGTCATGAATCGAGCGTTGGAGAGAGGGGGCTTTCCATCCAGATGGAGGAAAGCAAGGCTCGTCCTCATTATTAAAGGGAACGGAAAACCTGAAGAACCATCCTCCTACAGGCCCATCTGCTTGTTGGATGCCTTGGGAAAGGTGCTGGAATACTTAATCCTGGGAAGGTTATAGCTAGAAATTGACCGGAGGGATGGCTTGTCGAACTACCAGTTCGAATTCCGCAGAGGAATGTCGACGGTGGATGCTGTGACCCGCATCACGAGCAAGGCAAGAGAGGCCATGGAGGCAAAGAGAATGTGCTTAATCGTTACCCTTGATATCAGGAACGCATTTAACACTGCAGGATGGGGAGCGACAATAAGCAAACTAGAGAGATTGGAAGTGGCACCTTATATCATTAACATCATTAAGAGTTACTTCAGGGATAGGCAAATAGGGATGGACGCAAATAACACCTTTGAATGGAGAAACGTGACCTGCGGTGTCCCACAGGGTTCGGTACACAAATGGGGTCACCCTTACGGGCTACGCCGATGATCTTGCCCTAATCGTGACTGGAAACTGGACGGTGCTAATCGAGGAGAAGGCGAATGCCACTATTGAGAGAATAGAGGAATGGCTGCGGAGCGTAAAATTAAAACATGCCCCGGAAAAAACCGAAGCAGTGATGATCACAAGGAAAAGAACTGTCCAGCCTGTCACTATCAGGGTTGGACAGATGGAAATTAGACCGGGGAATGGGCTTAAATACCTCGGAATCTGGCTGGACCCGAAACTAACATTCGCATAACAAAAATGGCGAAAAAAACGGGGAAATCGGCAACCGCTCTGGGAAGAGTGATGTGCAACACGAAAGGGCCAAAGGCCAGCAAAAGAAGAGTGCTTTGTGGCGTGGTGCATTCAGTCATATTATATGCCGCCCCGGTCTGGGGATACGCCTTAGAAGAAAGGGCTAATGCCAAAGTAAGCCTGGCAAGGATTCAACGGCAGATGGCACTGAGGGTATGCAGCGCCTATCGGACAGTCTCGTACGAGGCAGTGCTGGTGGTGGATTTACTGGTCAAGGAAAGGGTAGAACAGTACGAAGGAGTCGAGAGAGGAACCGCCAGGGAAAGACTGTTCGAAAGATGGCAGAACAGATGGGAAAACGCCCATAAAGGAAGATGGACTCACCGCATGATCCCTACAGTCAAAGAGTGGGTGGAAAGGAAACACGGAGAAGTAAGAAATCATCTCACGCAGGCCCTGACAGGTCACGGCTGTTTTGCCGACTACCTGTTGAGAATAGGAAAGCTGGACTCTCGAGAGTGCGCATATTGTGGCGAAATAGACGATGCAGAGCACACAGTCTTCCACTGCAACAGATGGGTGGAGGAGAGACGAGGCATAAATCGTCTAGGGCCGGATGAGCTTGTGGAATTCATGCTGCAATCTGAAGACAATTGGGCAAAGGCCGAAACAGCTATTACACGGATCGTCGTGCATAAAGGAGAAGATGAGAGGAATTCCGACCTATACCCTTTGCAACTAGAGGGAATACAGGGAACAAAGACACGGGAAAAAAACAACATATATACATTGAATAACGATCGACGTGTATCCTGAAGAGAAGCGAGAGCGGTTCCAGGATACATCATACCCTGAAGAGGGATGGTTTTAGTGGGTATGCCTAGAGGTGAGTCCCACACTACCATTCAGGTGTCCATAAAGGATTTCCACCCCGGAAAAAAAAAAGGTTTTTCGTTGCGCTGAAACCGAATACGACAATAAAAACTGATTTGAACCATCCAATCACTCCCTACAAGCCCAAGGAGGGGTTAAAAATTCCACATGTTCTAAAAAGTATATTCATTTTCAGATTTCTTGGTGCGCTGAAACCGAATATGACAACAAAAACTGATTTCAACCACCTAATCACCCCCTAGCACAAAATTGCACTTCTTAGGAAAATTGAAAATGTATGTATATTCTTAAATACTTTGGTGCAGTAAAACCGAATATGATTTTAACCGCCCAGTCACTCCCTAGCACCCCCTTACATTTTTTATCGTCATATTTGGTTTCAGCGCACCAAAAGACCTAAAAATAAACATACTTTTTAAATGTTTAGAACAAGTGGAATTTTAACCCCTTGTAGGGGGTGCTAGGGGGTCACAGGGTGGTTCAAATAAATTTTTATCATCATATTCGGTTTCAGCGCGCCAAAAAATTTGCTTTCCAAATTTCAATCCCCAGAAGGGTTGTAAGGGTGAGCTAGGGGAAAATTGGATAACTGGATAATTAATACCTTTTTTTATTGTCATGTTCGGTTTCAGCGTTCCAAAATACATGAGGGTAGAGGTTTCTGGGTTTCGACTTTTTTTTTGTGTGCCTGTGATTACCCAATAAATTTGACAAAAAAAAGGGGGGCTCGATGCCCTTCATCTCTTTAGTTAAGAATATGACATTGTAATATTGAGAAATAAAATGACTGCTTCAATACTGCCGACTATTTAAAGACGTAAAAACTCAAGCTTAAGTCCCTCATATTAAAGCAGCCATTTTATTTTTGGAATTTGTAATATTCGATTTTTAACTAAAGAATTTTTTCTCAGATGTTTAGATATTTTTTTAAGATTTTTAAGATTTTAATCCGCCATACTAAATCCACCATCTTGTTTTCGAAACTTCACTCACTGTTTCGATCTATTTTTTTTTAAAACGTGCTCAAACGTACAACTTGTCTTACATCATTTAGACGACAGTATTCTCTATCAAAATTCACTGTGATGAACCCTGACAATAGTCGAAATCTTATTAGGCAAAGTTTTGAAATTATCAAATTGAGGACAGTGGCACTTGATTTCTTTTATAAAAAACCAGATCAATTATTCCAAATTAAATATGATGATTTTAAAACTAGAAATACCATTCTGAATCATATATGAAACTTTATATTTCAATAATTTTTTTTTTGATTAATTAATTGATTGACCAGCATACGGTAGGCATTGCTGCAACTTCCAGGAAATATACCGCCGGGCCGATTACGTCTACGCTGAGTTGGATTTGTGTCATGCTTGTTGTTAGCAGCGAGATCCACATGACGCATAGTACAGGAATGTGGGATGGGAAGTGTAAGTGTTTGTGAAATGCGTTCTGCATTGTGTCTTCATATAGAGTATTCAGACTTCCCTCTTTTGTTTTTGCTTCTAGGTTCTAGGTTCTAGGGTTCTTTTTCTTCTGAATCTTATGTTTCCCCTCTTTCTGATTTCAGGAGAGCATATATCCCAGTACTTTATTGCGTACGTTTCTGTTCTTTTTGTAACATTTTCCCTCTTATTTTTGTTGTCGTTTTATGTAGTTGCTTTATTATTGTTGTTTTTGTCAGAGTTCTTCTGTTAGTCTTGCCTCGTTTCTAACCTCGTATGTCATCGTTGAAAGTATGATGGCTCTATTATGTCCTCTTAATCAGGTTCCATGGTGGTTTAATTTTCTCGATGAAAAATTCCCTCATTCACAATTTTTTTCATTTTCACTTTGTTCGTTAGATAAGTTTAAGTATTTCAATTTGTTTGTCGCTCTTAGGGAGTAGTCGCCTATTTTGTATTCTCCCTCATTGTCCGGATTCTCTTTTTTATTATTATCAGACTATTCTTGAAATTTATTGTCACTCCAGATGCGGTTTCTTATTTTCTAGAAAGTTGAAAATATCCTGCTCTTCTGCCGTAACGATTAGAAGATCATCTGCGTATACTAGTGCGATCGTGGTTCTTAGTGTTTCTGTATCTTCGTTCTATCTAGCGCTGATCTACTGAGTTAGTAAAAATACATAAAAAATAAGCTGATTTGAAATACCCATTTCTCAAGGTACAAATCCTTTTGGACTCGAGCAAGTAAGAGTCCATAACATTGAGATTTGGTGTACATTTGACAAGCCAAGTTCTCAATTTCTTTTTTTCGAACTTCAGTTCCACCTCATTATTAAAGGGGAAAATATAAAATTGTGTGTGTACAAAAACCAAAGGCCTCAGAATTTTTTTTGGCATCAACCACCTCCGTCACCACCCAATACCGATATGGCATATTGTTTTATGGATTTTTGGAAGTAGACGATTTCAAATATTACATTATTAATGCTTTTTAAATAATTATTTCAACATAGTGGAGTGCAAATATAATCTTTTTTTTTTCGTTGTAAGGGAAGTCCCTTATAGGAAATCTGGATATGGAATAGTGATTCCGAGTGATTCTTTGGGCAGCGGTATTTTGGTGTTTTGGTTTTTGGTGTTGCGCTTTGTATCAATAAATAATTTAGGATCGTAGTAAATAGTAGAGATGATAGAGGGCATCCTTAGATTAGATTAGATTTGAAAAATGAGCTGGCTGAGTGGCCTTGGCCTGTGGATCTATTGTGGCACTCCTTGTCTAATTTTACTTAGAGCTCCTTGTCCAGCTTTGTCTTTTGTATCAGAATTCATAGCCTTGATAAGGGCTCCTTGGTATACCTATCTGCCATTGGTTTCTCTTCGCCAAGAAGTTGGAGACTCAGTCTGGCTAGGCCTTCGCAATGGCACAGCACATGTACTGAGGTTTCCTCTTCCTCTTGACAGAATCTGCATATTGTCATCTGTCCGATTCATTGAATTGCAGTGCTTTCGTGAGGGCAGGCTTTTATTTTTCTGTTTACCGTGTAGTGTAGTACTGATTTACTGCGTAGGATGCTGATTATGTTCTCTTGATTGATAGTATCAAATGCCTTCTACAGACCTATTGCAAGTATGTGTAGTTTTATCCTTTCCTCTAATTTTTTCCTCCAGTGTATTTCTGGTGGTGTACATATGGTCCTCTGTCGAGATATTTTTGATGAAGGCTCTTTGATAATCTTCCAATCTGTTCGATCAGGAATTATGCGTAGTATTTGTATCATATGCTGCAAAATATTATTCTTCTGTTATTATATGTATCCTTCAGCGAGTTGCTTTTGGGAAAGAAAATTTGAATTTCACATGCACTAACTCGCTTATTTTATCTGCTCCCATTGCAGTATTTCTTCTAACTCTAACCATTACTTCTAGCAGTCGACCTTTCATGGTGGCTTGTCCTAGAGCCAGTGGTTCGTTTCTTGTGTTAATTATCTTCGATTTTTCTTTGTGTTATCGTTTTCTTTGTATTTTTTAAATCAATTTTCTTGGTCTAGTGGTATATATCTTCTTATGTGCGTATTATTGTTTCTTCTATATGTTTTCAGATGTCTGAAGGTTTGGTTTATTCATTGTCCTAGTGTAAGGGTTTCTGTTTTAGAAAAATGCCAGTTTATTTTAATTACCTTGTTTGTTTATGTCAGGAAAATAGTAAAGTAAAATAAGGTGTAAAATTGTTTATGATATTTGACAACTTTAGGCTCGATATTACTTCTGTTTGCGTAATATTGTGATAACAATTCATTAAGTAATGAAATATTTTAAAAACGCTTCCTTCATTCCCGTTTCAATTTGAGCATGCGAAATATAAATTATAATCCAAAGTATTCTATTTAAACAAATATGTTATTTGAAATAGCCATCCAAAATCATTTGCTTGAAATTAAATATTTTGAAAATCATTTGCCTGCGGTAAGCTATTTTTAGTTTACCATATCAAACAAACAAAAAATTAATGTGTATCTCACATCAATAAAAGAATCTTCTTTTGTTCTGTATTTCTAGTAGTGACATATAGTAATTATTTTACTATAGTTCTATAAAGGGCATACCTATGTCATACCGGCTATACCACAGAGAACTCCTTAAACTTTTATTTATCTAAAAAAAAAAAAATGATACGTGTTTGTTTCTTTCAATATTAGAAAACAAGAAAGTTATGACATGCTATGTTACAAAATATGAGTTTGTTAATAAAGTAACTAAATGACTGAAAACTTATCCCCTCTGCCCATAGCTACTTGTATGTTGGTCCTTCCCTTTAATTTAAATGCCTAATTAACCACCAACTAACATTTCTTTATCTTTATATTTCAATAACTTTTTAAATACAAATTCCTTTACTGAAAATTACTTCAAAACTGAATTTATTTGAACCTTACCGAACTCCGCGATTCTAAATTCTCTAACTGAATACAGCTACCGTTTAAAACAATAAACTTCCTGATATATCGAGATATTGAAGTCTATCGTCTATTAGATAAATAATTTAGATTGTCATTAAAGTTTTCATATTATTTGCCACTTTGGATCTATTAAAGATTTCGGACCTTTATACTGCTTCCACACATACTTACGTGCAGACCAGATGATGGAAATGTATGACGATTTTCAATAGTAATTCTATAACTTAATAAAAGTCCAAACATATCCAAACATATCTAAACTATTTTTTTGGGTACAATCTTCCATTTTCAAAGAGCTATAATTAAAATTGAATTAACCAATTAAGAATTTAATCAGCAAAACTAAACGCTGGTGCACTGAGCAGGAATTAAAAATACACCTAGTGAGAGGTGCAATAGCAATAGATGTATTTCATAGAACACATAAAAACGAGACGATTTAAAAAGTTCCGGCTATTTACTTTAATGAATAAACTTCTAAAAATTGTCATATTAAAGTAAAATATGTAAGCCAAATTTTAAATTCGCAACTCACAACCTTCCAGTATAACTTCTACTGTTTGTATTTTTTTGTTTTATCTGACATTAAAGCACTGAAAATAAAGGTAATTCCCAAGAAATTACATTTATGCATGGAATTTGAAGTCTCCTGCAGCGATAAAGTGGCAGTCATTAATTTTGAAATATAATTGGAAAACCTATCTCGTAGTGCCCGTATACGTTTTATATTGCAATTACGTTAACTGAATAAGTGGATAATAAGGTTTTTGGAATTAAATTAAGCGGTAATAATTTGAAACATTCATTTGATATAGATATTTTTTTAGAGCCAGTAACTAATTACTTATAAAGCATTATTATTAAATAGTGAATCAAACATACGGGATAAAGGAACAGAGCTGTCTCTAAGAATTTTGGCTGCCCCGGAAAAAGTGTAAAACAGCTGCTCCTTCTCCAATAAGTAGCTACTACATTTCATATAAAAAGAGCGCCTCATTTTTTTACATTTATTTATAAACAGAAAATATAAAAGTGTTTTCCGGCTTTCTCTTCCACAAAAACAAATAAAATAAACAAGGTTAAATTACATAGTCCCGTGCTCTATGGATATCAATGGCAAACTATTGAAACGTTCATAAGTCATACTTGAAAATGTGTAATTTTCAGTCATTTCTAATTTAGAAAAGTTTCTTTTTCCAAAAGCTATAGAAACTAATAGGATAAAAAACATTTTTAATGCATTTACAACATTCGTAACAGTTAATTCGAGGTTATTTGAATAGTTAAATTGTTTTTAGTGGAGCATTGATCCTTTCCTTTTCATTTTCAATCAGACCACTTAAAGACAGTAGTTTCATCTCTTAGCATTTATTAGATGGCATTCAGCCACCTAATTAAATTTCACTTACTTTAGGAACTCATTTGAAAAGTATTTGGGAGAAATTCTTTCAACAACTGATATAAATCTGTGATTTACACTGCAAATCTCTGAATATTGTCCAAAAAATAAGCATGAGTTAGAGGAAAATCCAAGTTGTTTTTGACTCCTAAAGACGGGATTGTTCAGGAATTAATAACATCAGCAGCTGTAACAAGTATACGAATTTAAGATTCATATTTAATAACTACTCGATTTCCACCATCCAAAGGACGAAAATTACATTTATTTACTTCATTGGTAGGAATTATATAAGAACCAATTTCGATATTTTCGAAATCTGTATATTCATAGGATCAATACTATTTATGTCCAATTGTTTTAATTTTAATGAAAGGATTATTAACTTCATCTAAAATCTAGATAAGTCATAAAGATGGCAGGGCAATAAAATTATTCATACAACTTCAATTTCTGACTTTCTGAAAGTTATCGATGAGAAAATTTGTTAAAAAATAGGAGATAAGTGATTAACCTACTAAAGTCATAATTACTAAAAATATTAAGATACGATCAAGAAAGAACGAAAGTTGCTCTATTGATAGAGAGCTCTATCTTGGATTAAAAGAGTTTTTCATGTTTAAACTTTATATTTAAGATATAAATCCAATTCATTAATCTGCCATATTAGAAATTAGTAGTTAAAATTGGTAGTTCAGAATATCTATGTTCAGCCGGGGGAACCAATGAAGTCATTCGATAGAGGTAATTATATTTAATGAACTTACATTATTTGCTAAATAGTTAAAGCTTCTCAAAAGATAAACATAACCAAAATAAAACTCCAATTAAGGAAATTAAAAATCCAATAGGTGAAACAATACTTCATGGAGTGAAAGGATCACAATGAATAATGGTGCATAGAAAATGATGAGGAAGGAATGTCAAATTTACTCCAATAAATATAACAAGGAATTGAATTTTTGAAACTTTATTATATAAAGTGATTAAGGGGAATCATTGTACAACTCCTGCCATAATAGCAAATACTACTCCTACAGAAAGAACATAATGAAAATGGATTACTACATAGTAAGTATTGTGGAGAATAATATCAATTGATAAATTAACTAGAACAACTCCCGTTGATGAGAGTAAGGCAAAGAGATCAGTCCAAAATCTGCTTACATATTGGTTCTAGCCATTACTGTCTAGTTTGTCGTCGGTATATTTAATTGATCATTCGTACTTTCTTTGAACTGCCATATACTTACGTTCGAAAGGTCAAAACTATTCGTGACATTGGGACGCAATGCGCCTCATGTCTCATGCGTCTATGAAAGCAAACTGATTGTAATATAAGTATTGTTTACATAAGGAGTAATAAATTGAAAAAGCACTGAACCTGTGGGACCAAAAATCAATTCATTATTTCGTTTTTGAGTAAGAGCGAGTTAAATGGAAAAATAATTCTTTTATTTTTAATCAGTTGTCCGATTGACGTCGGTGAAAACTCGTGATTGATTGATTGATTTACCAGCGTGAGGTAGGCATTGCTGCCACTCCCAGGGTTATACAGCTGGGCCTGCTCGTTCACGCTGGGTTGGACTAAGGTCATACTTGTTGCTAGCAGCGAGAGCCACATGGCGCATGGTAAAGGAATGTGGGATGGGAGGTCTAGGTATTTGTGAGATTCGTTACCGCATTGTGTCGTGAGGGAGCGTATAAGCTCCCTTTTTTGTGTTTTTGGACTTCTGCCTCTTCTGCCTCTTCTTGTGAAATATGTTGCCGCGTTCTGTCATAATATGGAATGTTTATGCTCCTCTTTTTGTGTTTCTGCTTCTTCGAATTTTCTTCTTCTGAGTCTTCTGATTCCTCGGTTTCCGATTGTGGCGATATATCGTTGCAATTTCTTTTTGATGTCAATTTGATCCTAACCCCCTCAGTTGTTGTTCTCCGCTGTAGCATGGTCTCACTATTTTTAGTTTGTTGATGTGGTGCTAGCGCTTTCTTCAGTAGATGTGTTGGGTCCCTTCCTTGGGTATGTCCCCAGTACTTCATTGCGTACATTTCTATCCTTTTTTTAATTAGCTTTTGTTGTTGCCGCGTTTTTTGACTCCATATTGTCATCGGTGGCCGTTTGACGGCTATGTACATACATTTGGTAAGGTCCTATGATAGTTTATTTTTCTCAATGAACGGTATAATTGCCCTCGTGACTCTGTATGCCGTTTTGATTCTCACCTTTATCGTTTCTCTCCGTTCCAGTTGGTTCGTCATGTCTGTTCCTAGGTACTTCAATTTGTTCGTTATTCTTAGGGAGCATTCATCTATTTTGTGTTCCTCTCCGCTGGTCCAGCTCTCTTTTGTTGACGGGTCTCGCTCCATTATTACACTCAAAGAAATAGTATGGGTAAATTCAACAAAAAAAAAAATGGTTAACTAACAATATCGTTAATATTGTTAAACTAAATCATTTATTTATTTTTAAACAAAAGGTGATTGTTATTTTAATTAATAAAAAGTTGTCGAACAACAAAACAAACATTAACTTAAAAAATAGATGAATAAGACTATTATTTTTTTCGTCTGACTATTATTTTGTTGAATTCTTTCAAATTAAACTAGATAATAGTATATTTTATTTTTAACTATTGTCGAATTGTAATTGTAAACCCAGTAGCAGTTTGCTCTACTATTATAGTTGACAGATAAACCAATATTATTGTAGAGTTAACCCGCAGTTCTGTTTACATAAACATAACATCGTTCTGCCATCCACTTTGATGAATTAAGACGTCGCATCAGCGCTTTTGTTTCCAAATAGTATGGGTTAAATCAATAAAAAAATAGTATATATATATTGTTCATTTTGTTAAATTGAAGTATATTTAATAGTATTTTTAAACAAAAGGTGATTGTCACACAACAAAATAAACATTAACTTAAAAAATAGGTGCATAAGACTATAATTTATTCATCTTACTAATAATTTGTTGAATTTTGTCAAATGAAACTAGATAAATAGTAGACTTTATTTTTAAGTATTATCGAATTGTAATTCTAACCAAGTATTAGTTCGCTGTATTATTGTACTTTGTAGACAAACCAATATTATTGTTGTCTTCTAGAAGTTCAAAAAGGGAATTACCATAAGATTTGCTTGCTTACCACGTAGTCTATTACAGAAATTATTCCTAGATGACGCCACATACAAATCACTGACAATAATCAATAATTATCTTATACTCTTATGAATTTATAGAAAATTAATAAAATGACTGCAATGTTCAAATTCTCTCAGGGATCATCGATATATTTGGATGGATCTTATAAACGATCTCTAATCTTTGGTTTGCGTGGCCCGATGTCTCAATACTGAGACTTTGGATAACCAAAATACAATAAAGCGTAGATCAACCTAAAAATTAGTTGGTGAACAAAAAACAAAGTCGTTGTACTATTTAATTGTAGACCAAATTGAAAATGGTTAGTGAACATAAAAAAATGTCATTGTACTATTTAATTTGTTGTCTTACAAGAAGATATGATTATTAAACTACTATTTGTTTACGAAAACAAATAAAGTTGTTGTATGACTATTCTTTCCTGATTGATTTAACCTATCTATGAAACTAGATAGGCGCGATTTCATATGCTCTTTTTGGTTGAATTCACCTATCATTTTCTTTGAGTGTAGGCTTTTCTTGATGTTTCTTTTCAGTCCAGATGTGTCCTGCAGCGATTAGGAGATCATCGACGTATGTGTGTGTTTTCTTAGAAAATACCATTCTTCTGAAAGAAGCCTGCGCCAGGCATACCTCTTGAAGTGCTGTGAAAATTCAGTTTTGACGCAGGATATCAACAATGCCTCATTGATTATTTCAGGTTTAATTTAAATTAAATTCGTTTGAATATTTTTAATAAATATGAAAAACCTCACTTGAAAATTTTTAAGAAAGTGTTATGACCATAGTTTAAGAGTAATGCATTTGATTATTACGGGTTTAATTTATATTAAATTCGTCTCAGTATTTTCAATAATTATCAAAAAAGAATTATTTGAGGGTTATCATAAGAAATTTATATGACCATGCGCTACGAACAATACGTTATTGATTATGTAATTCAAATTAAATTAAATTAATTTAAATATTTTTACTTTGATTAGAACAATTTACTTGGAAGTTTACATAAGGGTATCATGGCCACACTGTAATAATTCACTGCTGTCATAAATTTGTCGACAGAATAGGTTTGAACCTAAACACTTCAACGGTTTTACTTAGAAATGAAAAGGTACTTAGCTCTTATATTTGCTATTTGTTGCCTAGGTTGGGTCGTTTGTTTACGTACTCGTTTCTTTAAGCTCGTTTCTTTATGCACCACACTGATTGCCACTAAATAATTCTGTATTAGTTATTTTTAAATATTAATTCTATTTCAACTTTGTTCTTTTGTTATAACACATCGATTTAGGCGGAATTTTTTGAGCTACAAATCACCTGAGCTTTATCAAATTCAACGCAGTTTCACCCGGTATTTTTGAGTGGTAAGTGGGAAGTGGGCAAGTGGGTCCATTGAGGATTGTGACCTATAGACGAGTGCAGACGTGCAATTTTAGATCTCAATAAAAGCCAAATCATTCTAAAAATTGTACTGTTTTTTAGAGTGACAGAATTAATCCACAAAAATTACTTTTACAGTGGGGTGTGCAATATAGATCATTATTTTTTATTCCACATTTACGGTCAATGATTAATGGCACATTGCTCATTTTGACACCGTAATATGGAATCACCCTGTATAATGAAATAACAACATTTTATTTTTTTCTGTATCGGTAAGACACATTTTAATTAAAGTTCTATTGACACATCCCAATTTTTAGCACACCTAATTCATAAGCACAGATTAGCGCGATAAGCCTTCTCGAACATCTAAATATAAATACGGGGATTAACAAAAGCTCTTTGTCGTCCCGGAAATTTTGAACAAATAACAATAACAGTAATTACAAAAATGGTAATAGTATTTGGAGCGGATTAAGCTGGGGTGCGATTGACTTGTTTGTGTGGGTTGTGCATACGTCGTCGCACAAGTCTCACAAAGCAATTATCCCCATGTCGGTGAGAGGCATATGGGAACTGCGTGAGAGTCGTGTAGCAATGCATATTTTCTCTTTATATCGGGGTCTTCATGTGGAAGTCCTATGTCGTATTCAATAACTATTGTTAAGTTTTTATTAATTAATAGAATAACTAAAACAGTTAAATCAATTAATAGTAGTAATAATATATAATATTGATTTTCCTAATAGACAAATACATTTGTATCTATTCAAGTTAATTTTGAAAGATCTGAAATGTCTAGTCTCATTATTTCAGAAGATAATTTATTTAAAATTTTTGTACCTAGACAAGCGGAGGAATCATTAGACACTTCATATTTACAAAAAAGAATATAGAAATTAATATAAATTATTTTGTGTAGTCCCAATATTGTGGATATCTTTTGTCAACATAAAGTAAGATTGATTTATTTTTGAAAATATACACACACAAATTGTATTCGTAAATAAATACACATTCAAGGGTTAACATTTTAGAATCTTTGAACAATCCTTTATATGATTCTACACTGGAGATATTTGCGGTGAACCTTAAAAGCCGCTTTTGAGCGAGGAAGAAAGATGAAGATGGGGTGGAACTATCCCAAATACATATTCATATCTTAGGCTAGCTCCTACCTCTACGTGGTAAATTCTTGTCCTAAGGTTCTCGTTTAACTTATTTGAAGAATATAGGACAATTTTGGACAAAACATATTTTTCTATCGTGTCAGTTTTCATCTACCATCCCCTAAAAAGAACAAGAAAAGGTTTTGTTTGTCCTAAGGTTTTAGTCTGACTTTTATGAAGTATTTAATGCACTGAAGCCAAATTTAGACAAAAAAATTTGTATCGTGTCAATTTTTCTCTACCACCACTTTTATTCCCAAAAAAGGGCGAAAAAAGGCCTTGTCCTAAGGTTCTGATTTAACTTCTCTGAAGTATTTTTATGTGCTGAAGCCAATTTATATCAGCCAAAAGTTATATCAGAACCTTAGGACAAGACCTTTTTTGTCCTTTTTATGAGATAAAAGGGGCGGTACACAAAAACTGGCAAGATAGAATTTTTCTTTCTCCAAAATTGGCTCAGCACAATACTTTAGAAAAATTAGATGAGAACCTTAGGAAAAGACCTTTTTTGTAGACCTGTGTTATTATTCTTGTATCATAATTAATTTAATATTTCTAGACAAGTAATAAGCTCTTTAATTTTGATATCAAGTTACCGTAGAGAGCCTTCCAGTTGAAACACTGTGATTCCTTTGACTTGTGATTCCTAAAAACTTGTTTAGCTCTTCAGTTTTGAATGTTAAACCATTTATTTTAATATATAATTTAGTATATTTTTTTTGTCTGTTATGAAACCTCATAACCGTTGTCCTATCTATGTTGAAAAAAGGGAATTATGATCATGCCAATTACATACAGTCTCTGACACATTATCACGTTCATGTGTCAATAAATCGCCTGATATATCGGAGACCAGCAAAGATTTATCGTCGGCATATAGTACGGAAAATGCACTTAGTGTATAATATAAACAGTATTGGACCCAATACATAACCTTGAGGGACACCCGGATTCATAGTTCACAGTTCTGTACTGAAATTTTCTTACTACGTTTACTTGAGTGCGTTGTTTTGTTTAATTTATACGGGGTCTCAGAAGTAAGTGGATATAGAGCAACATGTTGACCAGATTAATATATGACTACTCAACTTAACTCACTTCTATATCGGGAGATACAGCCCTACAACTTTTTCACTAAAATTTCGTATAAACTAAACTAGGAACTGTTGAACGTACAAGGTTCCGACTTAGTATACAATATAGAGATGGTACAAACCTTAATTGACACTAAGTTGAAGTATTACGTTTATTATACCTAGTTGATTTAATCAAATAGGTATATTATAACCGGACAAAATTTTTTAATCATCATCGCAGAAAAAAAAATGTTTCTTAACAGACTGAATTCAAATATCGAATAAAAAATGTCTGTATGTGTGTGTGTGCGTAGACCGTTTCATTTAAACACGATAACTTCTCTGAGGCTTAAAATTTTTAATTCAAATTTGTAACGTGTATAAAACAGCATAGTAGAATACTCCCTATTGAAATTGTGCCATACCCTCATTTAAAGGACCGAAAACTTTCATTTTTATGTGAAACAGCGTTTATTTTAATTTTAGAGCAAAATATTGTCTAAATGTTGGTTGTGGCATTTTCTTAATTTTTCTCTATTTCTTATTGGGATGCTCTGCCACATGTATTTTCTTCTAAACAATGTCTGAAATCTACAAAATAATACAATTAACCAGTATTTTACTGGAAAATAACCTCTACGCCTGTGACTTTTACGTCAAAGGATCAATTAGAGGGTGGTTTTTGACAAATAATAAGAACAAAAATATAAAAATGACGTATTTTGCTGACGTTTCGGAAAACGAATCTGTTTCCTTTCTCAAAGCGTATTATAATGTTTGTGTGCTGTGTATATTAAATTCAAAACGCTGCATTTATAGTATTCCGTGTGAGTGTAATAAACATTATGTGAGTGAGTCATCCAGACCATTCAGTGTTAGCTTGAGTGAGCACATTAGAAAAAATGAGATTCAGAAATCGAAGATTTGCGAACAGGCTTGGGAGAACGGACATAGAATAAACTGGGACTCGGCAAAAATTTTAACAAAAAAGGCAGATAGCAAAAGAAAAATTAAAGAAACGGCTGTAATACTATTGAATGAGGATACATGTGTGTCGAATTGTTCCGTAGAATTTTGCACAACCTGGCTGCCGATGTTAAAAGAAGAACTTAACAAACTCAACATTGTTTAAAATAAAACTATTAACTAGATATATCAACAGTTCTGTGTAAGCAGTAAGTATCTATGAATACTGAATATAACAAATATATTCTTAAAGCTGTGTATTTAATATACACAGCACACAAACATTTTAATACGCTTTGAGAAAGGAAACAGATTCGTTTTCCGAAACGTCAGCAAAAAACGTCATTTTAATGTTTTTATTCTTATTCATTATTTGCCAAAAACCACCCTCCAACTGATCCTTTGACGTAAAAGTCACAGGCGTAGAGGTTATTTTCCAGTAAAATACTGATTAATTGTATTATTTTGTAGATTTCAGACATTGTTTAGAAGAAAATACATGTGGCAGAGCATCCCAATAAGAAATAGTGGAAAATTTAGAGCAAAACGTTACTAAGATTTTTGATTAAGCATGTAAAATATGAAAACGCACAAAATTTCTAAACCGCAATTTACAGTCTCTCTCAGATGCAGATTAGATGATGTATCAATTTTACCCTAAAATATACCATATTTTAGGGTAAAACTGATACATCATCTAGTCTAAATAAGACTAGTAGTATGAAATAAACGAAGTTGCAGTCGGGCGTTGCCGACTGCGAATATCTATTACATAGGATAAACTCTGTTAGGCTTAATATTTTTCATTAGAATTTTAAATATATAAAAAACAGCATGGTAGAATACTTCCTATTGAAATTGAATCATATTAGCCATGCAGAGCGATCATTAGAAGCGTTACACTCTCATCTTTTGTATACACTATGTTTTCTTTCTAATGAGATTACATGCACAAAAATACGAAAACATACAAGATATATAAGACTCTTACGAAATAAATAATAGCTGCCGTCGGGCGTTGCCGATTACGAATATTTATTAAATACGATAATTTTTTTTGGATTTGGAATTTTCATTTCGAATTTCCAACATACGGAGTGGACCATTAATAATAGGCCATAGTTCAAGCGTAGATTCTTTGGACCAAGATATGAGGATAATAATAATAACGTTTATTTACGAAAACGAGTATACATAGAAATATAAATACAAATGACAAAATGTAAATAAACAAGTAATATCACTGAAGGAATTATTTCCTTGTATGTGATTAGGGAAACATTTGGTAGTAAAATTGTATAGATTCTATTATTATTTATAACAATTTTGGTTTATAAATTTGTGTGTCCAGTTCGGGATTTGAGTGTCCAGCCAATTTAGTGTCAAATCCGAGTACTATGTCAAATAACCCTTATTTGACAGTTATGTCAAATCAGGTAAATAGGTGTCATATTAAGTAAGTGTATCTAATAATAATATATTTACTCTTATTGTGGTTTAAATTATATTCTTTGGTTTATTATGTCATGAATGGTATGTCTCGGTGTTTGGAGAATCCACTGATTTACATTTAATTTAAATTTTTTGAAGCTATCTATATTTTTAATGCATGATGGTATTATATCATACAGACTGGGTGCAAGGTATGTAAAACTTCTTTGCCCTATAGTTTTATTGCATCTGGGCAGTTGACAATTATTCTGCCGTTGTTGTCTGGTACTATATGCGTTATTTACATAAGTAATATTTATTTTATTTTTAAAGATGGCCAGCAACATGATTCGGCAAAATAACTGTCTGCTGTCCAATATTTTACTCTCTTGATATACAAGGTCACTGGGATAGGTTCTATCTTTGTTGTATATTATTCTAAGTACCCATTTTTGAATAACATCTAGGTTTTTCATGTAACAGTCATTTACACCACCCCATCCTCCAATACCATATGATATTTGGGACTGTACTAGTGCGAGATACAAGGTTTTAATTTGATTTACTTCCAGAATTTTTATTAGGTATTTGAACCTTGGAAGAAGGCCTCTGAGTTTCTGCACTAGATTTTTTATTTGTAGATCCCACTTTAGATGCTTGTCAATTACAATTCCTAAGTACTTTACCGATTCAGCTTCCGGTATTTTTGTGTCTTGATCGACATTTAGTGGACCCATATTTGGTAAATTGTTGGCGTAAGATGTAAACGGTAGGTAGTTGGTTTTATTACAATTTAAAGTTAAGGTATTGTACTGAAACCATTTTTTTACTAATGACATATCTTTTTCTACAATATCTTTTAGTGATTGCCAAGAGTCTGCCTCAAATAATATGGCTGTGTCATCCGCAAATGACAAGATGGAACCTGATATTTCAAGAGATAGACTATTTATGTACAATAAAAACATAACTGGGCCTAGCACCGTACCTTGAGGAAATCCGTACTTCACTGTCATTGGATCGCTGATCTTATCGTCTACTTTCACGTACTGTATTCTGTTTTCTAAGTAACTTTTTAAGGTGCTAAAAATTTTTCCTCTTAGTCCATAGCATTTTAATTTATGTAACAGTTTTTTGTGGCACACCGTATCGAACGCTTTAGCAAGGTCTATGAATACACACAAGGCTGGCTTTTTTTATCCAAGTAACTATACACACGTTCTGTTAGATGCCATATTGCGTCCTCTGTCGATTTATCCTCTCTAAACCCATATTGCAGGTCTGCTATTACTTTATATTTATTTAAGAAACTTACAATTCTTTGTTTTAACAATCTTTCAATAATTTTTGCAATATTAGAGATGAGTGATATTGGCCTATAATTAATTATTTGGGTCGTATCACCACTTTTATGCATTGGTTTTATTAGGCCAACCTTGAGCAGCTGTGGAAAACACCCGGTATCGAAACATTTATTTACAAGGTATACAAGTGGGGCGGCTATTTCGTCAGCTATTTCTTTCAGGGTTTCAGACTTTACATTATCATATCCCGGTGCTTTTCTCGTTTTTAGTTTTTTTATTACCTTTTTTTACTTCAATTTCATTCGTAGGATATAAATACATGGTGCCTTCCACAGACTCACAGTTCTCGCTAAAGTCAGTTGGTTTTATTATTTTATTTGCGTATTTTTTACCCAAATCTGAGTAATGTTTGTTGAAGCTGTTTGCTATTATCAGTTTATTTGTTGTAGTTGTACCATCATCTAAAGTAATTTTTCCTATGCTTATGTTATTTTTGTTGTTACTACAGATTTTATTTACAGAATCCCACAGTTTTTTAGAATTATTTTTATTTTTGTCAATGTTTTGTTTATAATAATTAACCCTAGTGACTTCAATCAAACGAGTAAGTTTGCTTTTATAAGTTTTATATTGTAATTCTAATGTTTTGTTTGTTTTATCTTTCAACCATTTAAGGTACATTTTATTTTTTGTATTTATGGATTTTAATAAGCCATTTGTTATCCACTCCTTCATTTTCTTTAGTAAATTGTTACTGTGGAAAATGTAATTTTTTTTGCAATATCTCAACTACCTCGTGGTCGATCTTCTCCCAATTTGGCAAGGAAACATTTCTAAGCTAAGAAACAATAATTTATATATTACATCACGCTAGCCCGTGGAGGGCGCCTCATGAGCTATAACTGATGATGAATATTTTTCTCTTTTTCTTTTTACGAAACGTAGTTGCACTTTTGACTAGAAAATCTAATGCAGGAGTCATTTCTACGTAAAAAAGGTGATAGAACTTGATAATTCCAACCGTTTCCGAGAAAACTGCCGCATAGATCTCAAGAATTCTTTGAAAACAAACTCAGTTTGAAAAGGACAAATTGTATTTATTAAAAAGTGTGCTTTAGTGACGTCTTAGTTCTGTCATTTACGTACAGTTTCAATAGTTTGACACTTTAACAGAACTAAGACGTCACCAAAGCGCACTATTCAATAAATACAATTTGTCCTTTTCAAATTGAGTTTGTTTTTAAAGAATTCTTGAAATCTTGCGGCGGTTTTCTCGAAAGCAGTTGGAATTATCAAGTTCTATCAAATGCATCTGTTTTACGTAGAAATGACTCTTGCATGAGATTTTCTAGTCAAAAGTGCTACAATGTTTCGTAAAAAAAGAAAAGAAAAAAAATATTCATCAGATATAGCTCGTGAGGCTCCCTCCATGGATTAGCGTGACGTGATACATAAAATTATTGTTTCTTAGCTTAAAAAATGTTTCCTTACCCAATTGGGAGGAGATCGGTCAAGAGGTAGTTGAGGTGTTGCAAAAAAGAGAAAAAAAAATTACAATTTTGACACCCTGTATCTTTCTCCACTGCAACAATTTACTAAAGCATGTTTGGTTATATCCCCATATTTTAATCCAAAAAATCTACCCTTGAACTATGGCCTATTATTAATGGTCCACTCCACTATTCTACCATGCTATGTTGCTATATAAAATAGCATGGTAGAATACTTCCTCTTGAAATTGAATCATATCCATCATACAGGGTGATCGTCAGAAGCATGGTAAATCATGTGTGTCATGTTCATATAAACTATATTTTATTATAGTAACTTTAGAGATTTTTGATTAAGAACATGAAGAAAAAACACAAGCATGCAAGATATCTCAACTGCAATACGTCTTTCAGGTTGAAGCGAACTCTACACAGGTGAGATTAGGTTAGGTTAGGTACACATGTTAGACTTAGACGATATATCACTTTTGTCTTAAAATGTCATTGCAGTTGGGCGTTGCCGAATGCGAATGTCTATTAAATACGATAATTCCTGTTGAACTTAAAATCTTTGATATATATGCAAAATACTAAAATAGCATGGTAGAACACTTCCTAGTGAAATTGGGTCATTTCTGTCACACAGGGTGATCATCCGATCATTTTATATAAACTATGAGTTATTTTGACTTTAGAACAAAATGTTTCAAACATTTTTGATTAGGAACTTAAAAATGCAAAGATGTATAGGATAACTAAACTGCTAAACTCCAATATACAGTCTTATGGATTCGAACGAAGTTTTTGTATGTTAGATGATGTAATAGTTTTAAATGTTATTACGGTATTTTTAATAAGACTATCACCAACACAAATTGAATTTGCAGTCGAGCGTTGCCGAATCTCTAATAAACACTTTGACTACTGTCAAAAAAAAATTATATGTAGAATGGCATGGACGACTATTACAAAACGAGTGATATTTGTAGTCTGACGTTACCGACATCGAATATCTATTTCAAAAATGAAAATAAAATGCATATAGACTGAGTACTTAATCTTAGTAGCACCCTGAGTGAATCGTGCTATGTTCGTGCAAATATAACTCTTCAAATGTTGTTCCCACGAAAAAGTCGTGAGAAAAGAAGTTGCTGAACATTAAATTTTTAAATTTTTTAACGTAAGGCGAAAAAATTGTTTTCCACAATTTCCGAATTTCGAGAGCGGATATATCGAGAACAGAACAACATATCGACAAATGTAAGTAGTGATTCTTGTGGCAAATTTTGTCAGCTTCAAAAATGGGACGTTTAAAGTGCCCCCCTCCCCCCGCTCACCACCTAGGAGTGGGGACTTTTGATACGTTCATCTCCAGACTAGTCCAAATAAAGTTCCGAAGTCAAATTTTTTGTCCCTAACATTTCCCTCTACAATCATTCGTTGCCTGGCCTAATATATACTTTTTTGGCAATATTCTGCAACTAATATCTATTGATAGCAAATACTTTTTCTTAATATCGAAAAATTCATATTTAGCCCATATTTGTTAATTTTATGTAAAATTATGTTGTTTAAATTGTATTTTCCGAGGTAAATAAATATTGATTTTACAATATTGTTTTTAGTTCAATCAATAAAGGAGATGTAGAGTGCGTGAGCAGTGACCTAAGCGATTCCTTTAGAAAATTTTTCAGGGTGCTTAGGGAGTGAACATACTGAAAGTCCTGACGTCTAGGAGGTGAGCCGGAGGGAGAGGGGCACAAAGAAAGTCTACTTTTGATTTTTTCGCTTATATCTCTAAAATGGTGGGTCGTAGGGAAAAATTTTCTTATATAAAATGAAAGCTTTAGGTCATTCGTTGATTGGCCTATTTTTGCATTTTTTGCAATATTGCAAATATTCATTTATAATGACAAATACTAATTTTAAAATATTGTAATGATACCAAATAAGTAACTAGAGGTCATATTGAACGGATTTCGTTCATTTCTGGCAGTATAATAGTAAATGCTTCACAGAAAAGTTTCTATATTGTGCGGTGGCTTGCTAATTTATAGGGAGTGGATGCCACCCCCTCTCGGTGGCACTTAAAAAATATATATATTTATTGTAGCTGTAATAGAATCAAATTTTAAGAAGAAAAGGTTCTATGCAAATTTTCACATAAATTGATAGTATTTAAGTTATAACGACTTCAAAATTGCGATTTCAGCTTAAAAAAAAGGTATTTCCAAACGGCTTTCGTAAAGTATCTCGAAAAAATGTTACAGACCAATTACAGAAAGTATAAACTGGAAATTAATTATATTTTTTGTTTATTGATGTAGGATTAATAATTTCGGAGATATTTTAGTTTATATTGGGTATCCAAGTGTTTCGAAATTACCTTTAAAGTTTAAAATGCATTTTTTTCTAAATCAAGTGCTTTAAATGAGCATCTAATGCTACATCTTAACCAAAAACTGTATTTGAGATAATTTTTTTAAATTACTGGCTAATTAAAGTAACAAAATATAAATACGCAGATTTTTCCGTCATAACTTCTTTATTTCTTATGCTACGGGAACGAGTAAAAAAATAATTTGAAAGCGCAATTAATTGTCTTAAATTTCATTGCATAGCATGCGTGACGTAGGGGTCACAATTTCTGAGATATTTAACATTTAAACTGCATTTTTCGTTTTATAAACGTTCGGACGCCATTTGTAAACTTTCAATCTCCGAAACTATTAAATTTAGGTAAATAAATAAACAAGGGAAATTCATTATCAGTTTATAAGCTTTATTGAGATATTTGGAAAAGGAAAAAAATTACGTTTTATCGAAAATACCTTTATAGTTTAAACTGTATTTTTTTCTAAAGCAAGTGCTGTATACAAACCAAAAAATGTGAGCATCTACGTCAAGCTATATATTAATGAGAAACAGTGTTTGAAATTCCTTTTTTTTTAATTACTGGCTAATTACAGTAACAAAATGGAGACGTTGTTATTAAAAAAATGTGTAGACGCACATTGCTTCGGTCATAACTCCTTTGTTTTTCATGCTACAAGAAATAAATAAAAAAAAACAGTTGAAAGCTTAACTAATAACCTATTATTCCACCTATTAGCATCCTTAACGTAGGTGTCACAGTTTCTGAGATATTTAACTCTCACTCTAAATAATTATCTTATGAACACTTGGATGCCAAATGTAAACTTAATTATCTCCGAAATTGTTAATCCTACATCAATAAACAAAAAATATAATCAATTCCCAGTTTGTACTTTTTGTTATTGGTCTGTTACATTTTCTCGATAAAGTAATACTTTTCGAGATACTTGACGAAAGCCAATAACTTTTTTTAAGCTAAAATTTTGAAGTCGTTATAACTTAAAAATTATCAATTCGTGTGAAAAATTGCATCGAACTTTTTCTTCTTAAAATTTGATTCTACTTCAGCTCCAATAAATGTATATATTTTTTAAGTGCCACCCCCTGAGAGGGGGTGGCATCCACCCCCTGTAAATTAGCAAGCCCCCGCACAATATATAAACTTTTCTGTGAAGCATTTACTATTATACTGCCAAAAATGAACGAAATCCGTTCAATATAACATTATTCCGAAGTTTTGCATATATTTTACCTCTAGGTACTGTACTAAAAGGCCCACTTTAAAGGGTTTTTCCAATGGACACAACATATTGTCTATTTTTGTACTCATTTTATTTCCGACTTTTATGTTCCTGCTATTTCGTTCCCATGATCTTGCCTTTTCGTTCGCAATACATTCTGTTCTTGATTTTATTTTCTATGTTTTAGTTCCCACTTTGTTCTTTATTTATTTTGTTCTTAAGATAACTTTTCTCTGATTGTTCTTCTGTCCTTAAAAAATAAAAATTGTTTCTTAGAGAAAGACCATATTTTTCCCAGAAGCTGCAATAAATAATAACATTAATAATTTGTTAGGCATGTTATTACCTAGAACTGATAATAATATATAATTAACTAATATTAAAGTAAAACGAGAAGTTAATATTTGTAAATCAATAAAACATTATACATAAATAAACAATTTAGGTGTATTACAGACATATTACGTAAGTGACGTGATTATACATGATCAATAAAAGTTTTAACCGAACAGAAAATAGATTTTAATGTTATTACATCAAACCTAATGCTACCAAATTAGCTTAAAACGATTGGGACAACTACTTAACCGACTTCTGATTTATATTTCTTAATAGTTAAATTTAGAAACCGACAATTAAAGTGAAATAATATTAATCAATTTCTCCGACTTACTAATAATAAAAGCATTAGAAAACTTCTCCAATAAATCTTTGATATTCCCCAAGGTGTGGGGCATCCAACATCGGTGTTGTTGGCAATTTTTCCAAGTGAACACAGTAATAGAAATAACGAACCCTTTTGACTTTATGATCGTTCTAATGGCAATTAGTGGGAGTGAGCTGCGTCCCCAGAGACGTGGGGATCGGTCCATACTGCTAATTATGAGTTTTGGTTCTTCCGAAGCAACCGGCTATGAAATCCTAAGCTGCTTGTCGATTCGGAGGCGCAAGTGTTGGATTACACAGGCCAATTACGAGTTGCGTGGCGGGAATTAACGCGGGCATAACGGCATCACGCCTGGAGCAGCTTGATTGACATTTCGCACTTACGTTTGTCGATAGAGATTTGTGTGGTGGCGTTTTTAATCTCCAAAGTCATACGTCATTTCTGTATATACATGCATACAAGGTGACTCGTAATTGCAGGGCAATATTTCCTGAAGTGTTGGGCCGATGGCAGAAAAAAAATAAAGTGTAAGTTGTTATACAGATCGTAGTCCGATAACTCATAAGCAGAGCTGGTATATCAGGTTGCAATTCCAGAAACGTATTTTGTGTTCAACGTGAATTATTCAGCTTTATTTTTTTTTGTTTACAAATTTTAAAATTGGAAGTGTGTACAGTCACACAATTTTGTATCAGCTTATTTTAAGGCTGTTTGTGTGCGCTCTTTTATTTATTGGCAAATTAGTAAAATAAAATAGTATATATCAGTAAAAATTCATACTTCAAAGAGTATGGTAATCCCTTAGAGACGAGATTCATATTACACAGACACACAAAATAAAAAAAGTGGTCTTTTTCTGATACTCCATTGGGTAACCCATATGTATTTCGACGTGCTGAATACGAATCAGGTGTCCGTTTAGCTCCATTGGCCACCATTTTTTTTGTAAATCCCAAAAATAACCTAAAATTTTTATTTTCGCGACTTACTAAAAATTCGTGGGTAATAGAGCTAAACAGATACCTGATTCGTATTCAACATGTCAATACATGGGAGTTGCCCAATGGTGTCCCAGAAACAGACCTATTTTTTGTGTGAGTGTCTGTATAATATATGAATATCATCTCCGCCATTTTCTAGAAAATCGCGTATGCAAATATATTACACAGACACAAAAAAAATTAAAATCTGATCCGGGACTCCATTGGGTAACCTCCATGTATTTCGACATGCTGAATACGTATCAGGTATTCGTTTAGCTCCACCAATTTTTAGTAAATCGCGAGAATAACCTAAATTATGAGTTTTTTTAGGTTACTTTTGCGATTTACAAAAAATGATGGCCAGTGGAGGTATAGTAAACGGACACCTGATTTGTGTTCAGCACGTCGAAATATATATATGGGTTACCCAATGGAGTACCAGAAAAAGACCACTTTTTTTATTTTGTGTGCCTGTGTTATTTTTCCATGGAAATTAAGTACATAAAATGATGTGCTAATTATAATAAATATAATATCATTACGTTTATTATCTACGCGGCACGTGGCGACACTTTTTTACTATCGCGGGAGGTTATAGTTACACGTGAAGGCCATACCTGTTTACTTATTTCATTGCGTTATTGCAAATGTATGGAATAATTCAGATGTAATTTAGGACCCACGCGTGCGGGGTACTAATACTGAAATTTTCCGTTATTTAAATTTTGTCATTTACAGCTAGACACATTCAGATAGTGACTATTTATACAGTATTTTCCTTCAAACTGATGACGCATATAAGAAGTATTCTCGATAGTGACGATATGCGCAGTTTTTTCTTTTAAGTCAGTAGCGCACATACAAGACATTTGTGTTAATGACGATTAGTGCAGTTTTCTCTGTTAAATTAGTAGCGAATATAATAAAGTCTGTAGAGCAAAAAAGAAAACGTGAATAATCACTCGTCAGAATAGCAAGATATGAAGAAAATGACCTCTATGAAGTTATTGAGGTCATCAGGGGGGCACCATAAGGGGCCCTTGGGTTTGACCTTGAATGTAATTTCAAGGTCACTTGGTGGGGGTGACTTTCGTTTTTTAAACTATTTTTGACACCGAATTCTGAAAGAGCGAAAAGTTTTGCATTTGAGTTGTAAGGGGTCAAATTGACCCTAGGCGTTATCTAAAGGTCAAATGTCTATCGAAATTTTCAGGCTGGTATCTCCTCAGGATAGCGGGGTATGAAGAAAATGACCTCTATAATAGTAAGGTAATCGGGGGCCACCACTTGATGACTTTGGATTTAACCTTGAGGGACTTTTTTCAAGGCCATTTGAAGGTCAATTTCGCTTATCAAGTGGAAACCTCCATAATCGCCGAAGTCGATCATGAAATGACCTCTATTTGACCTTAAAATCTATTTGTAAAGTCACCACGATCACCATTGCCTGTCGTCAGTCACCAGACTCTAGGGTCAATTTGACCCTTTACAACTCTAATGCAAATTTTTTCGCTCTTTCAGAATTCGGGGCCAAAATATTTAAAAAACGAAATGACCTTGGAAATACCTCTTAAGTTCAAATCCAGCTTGCCAAGTGATGACCCGATGACCTCAACAATATTTATAGACGGCATTTTCCTCATATCTCGCTATCCTGACGGGATGCCAGCCTGAAAATTTCGAGAGACATTTGACCTTAGTTATTCAGGGAATCCATACTTTTGGGATACACTGTATTGGATAGTATAGTGGCATAGGGGGTTGCCACAATCATTAATTAATGTGTTCCACAAAAATGACGATCGAAATAGATTTTTTCAAGTATCTCCTTTCCTGTTAATTATACTCTAAAATTAGGTATTACCGATATTCTATAGACCAAAAAAGCTACAACTTCTCTTTGAACAATTTTTTTCCATTGTTAATACTTTACGATTCACAGCGCCAGACAGGTGAACATGTATGCTTCATTGCAGACTCTTGCAATTATCTCTGTCCCAGTTACTTCTAGAAGTATCAATGTTGTATATTATAAAATTTACTAAAACTTTTGTATAAATAATTTCTTCCACGGTCAACTGTTTTAAAATTACAGCACCTCAAAAATTGAAAAATTATGAAATTTTCACTCTAGTTTTGTGGGTCCTTTTATGGGAAAAGAAATAGAATGTTCATTGCCCAACATAAACGTGCTCTTTAAAACATTAGAAGTATTTTAAATATGCTCCTGCTATAACTCTTTCGGATGTTCTTGAATTTTGGGCAAGAAACGTCAACGTTTGAGGTCTGAAGATTTGAAACAACTCTTATTTATTAACTTTTATTATTATGCCGCCACAAATGCATAGCATTAGTGTTCTAAGTATTGTATTATGTATATTCCAGCAAATTTTGGCGTCATCACATTGACAAGTATGACTGGATAATTTTTGCACATGAAATACGTAGAAAGCAATAACATTTCAATAACCCCTTAAAATTGGAAAATTGCAACCTGATATACGAGATTTGCTCTTAAGCAAGTAAGTAGTTATTGATGCATTGTACAAAAAATATATTTTTCTACTTCCATGCTTTAATTTGTTTTTTAGACATTCTCTACCTGTACTTTAACCCTTTCGTGGCGGGAAACGGACGAATCCGCAAGAATTTATCGCGATGATTAGCCGGGAATCCGACATCTACGCACGACAAGAGGTGCACTTAATTACTGGAAACATACGTATCCGCCTATTACACATTATTGGTTAGACCGTTTTCTTACTCCTCCCACCGTTAGTTCATTTTTTTTTGCTATTTTATATATTATGTTTGGTGAATACAAGTTTTATTTCTATTATTAGCATTTTTTTAATTGACATTTCCCCAAAATTCATAAAAATATTGAGTTCGGGAGCCGTACATATCTGAAAAAGTCCTTATAGTTCGCGGCTGCAAACGGACAAATCCGCAAGCGCAGTCCGCTGCCGTCTGTGCAGCGTTGCGTGCTAAAACCGTTGCCGTCCTGAAAGGGTTAATGAGATTCATTACGATACAGATTTTTCATTACGATACAAGTTCATAACCAATAGAAGCGCGACAAACAGCAATATTCTGTCAATATCAACTATTTATTGCCTAGAACAGCTGACATCTAAATTTTATCAATTTTGACAAGTCATTTATCTTGACATGTTTACCTAGCAATTTCAGAAATAAAATGTTAATTATTTATTTCATTATGACTGATTGTAAAAAAATAGTGTATGCAACTCACATTTAATGGCTATTAAGACACTCACATTTATAATGTTCGTGTCTTAATAGCTATAATTAAATGATCGTTGCATAATATACTATTACACGAATTAACAGCGATATTAAAGAAAAACCGCTACCCAATGAATCACTACTTCCACATCCAGATTTTCTATCCAAGTCTCTCACAACGAAAAAAATTTGTATGTGGGAATAATTGTTTATCTACTCTTATTAAGTTATATACTAATTAATGAACTACTTTTGAAAAATTAATAGTATCCATAAACAAATAGCATGGGTTATAATGAGTGAGTTATTATAAATCAATAGGTACAGATCCAATCACCTTTATCTTCAAGCCTAGCCTGTCCAATCAACGTAACGCGCGACACACGAAGGTGGCTCTGTCCGAGAGAAATTCTTTTCCGATACGGTGAAATAGAACGGTCCATTATTATTGAGGGTAGGAAGGTGATTTATCATATTTGAATAGTTTCGACGTTTTCAAATCAAGTTAAGTAATTATTGTGCCATAAATGATGAATTCGGTTAGTGAAGATGAACTAATATGTACACCACCAGAATGAAGACAAGTAGCTAATGATATAATATATAATATATTACCCGAAAAATCGCAGAACAAATATAAAAGTGTGTACAAAAATTAAATTTTACAGTTAATTTTATTACACACTGAGCAATTTAAACAAAATTTTCTTAATTTAATATTTATTGTTATAATCGTAGATAAAGTAAAATATTCAACTTGCGGTAATGGTAATACTCACTTGCTTGCGGCTCGTGCTGTAAACTTCATCTACGTGAGTTATTACCTACATTACCGCTCGTTGAATAATATACTATTATGGAACTTTAATAATATAATATTTGAAATTGTCTACCCCAAAAACTCATAAAAGGACATGCCACATCGGTAGTGAGGGTGGGGGTGGTGGAAGGGGGCTGGTAGTGAGGGTGGATAAAGTAAAAAAAAATGAGGCCTTTGGTTCTTGTACATACACTAAATGACAATTTTATTTTTTCACCCTCTTTAATAAGAGGGTGGTGGGGTGGTTAATGCCAAAACATTTTTTGACACCTTAGCTTCTCTTGCATATACTAAATACCAATTTTATGGACTCTTACTTGCTTGATTTACCTATTTACCCCCATTTACCCCAATTTACCTCCAAATCTTCAAAGGAATAATATCAAAATATAATCTAGTCCACATCTCGTTGAAGTACATACGTATGCCAAATTTCAAGTCAATATCTTAAACGTTTCTAGAGTAAACGTGCGCACAAGAAAAAGTTACAGACAGACCGACAGACCGATCGAAAGTCCGACAGACAGAATTTTGCTCAAACTTAAAATCTCGACGTTTCATGACATTTTAGGCCTATTTGAACAATAAAAATTTTGAAACATTGCGTTACTATGCTTTCACTGGATGTGGAAGTAATTATATATGTATACAAAATACGAAAGTTGTATTCACGCAAGATATGTACATAAACAGGGTGAGTCAATAATGTGTGGATGGTCAATATCTCTTCAACTGTCTGAAATTTGAAAAGATGTCTTGGATAAATATTGTGGAAGATTAAGAGTGGGATATTCTAAAATTATTTTAAAAGCTACAGAGTGTTTCACAGAGTGGTGACATTCTAATAGATTTATTTTAACCTGCAAAAAAACGTATTTTCGTAAATTTGAGTCTTTTAATTTTGAATGTTAAAGACCGTGCACTATTTTCCAAGACACCCACGTTTAACCCAACTTGTGCATATTTAAACTGTTATAATTTATTTTTTTCAAAGAACACCCTTTATATCTTTATTTAAAATGTTCCGGCAATCAATTACCTATATGCTGATGAGATATAGTGACTATTTTTCGCCGACGGTTTCAAGCCGAGTTTTCCTCCCGTAGAATGAATGTTGAGATTCCAAAGCACTCTAGATGACTATCTTAAAATTACAAAATAAAGAAAATATAAGGATGAGGAAATATCCTGCGGCACTCGGTTTCGATATCTTTTTCGTCATCGTGTTTTTGCGTGCTTACGCAAAAATCCTTGCACTCCAGAATTGTAATAAAACATGTTTGTATAAAACATGATAGTTAACACACCCCTCATGACCACTTTCTATGACAGATATGAGGATTCAACAGAGGGGATTCTACCACACTATTCATCCAATTTAAGTCTAATAGAAGTTACCATGTTTTCAAGAAACAATTTACGGTCATATACACAACATACAAAACTAATTTTTTTTCTTTATTTGAGTTGTGTGTTATGTAACGGATTTTTGTTTAATATTTTTTCTACGATTATTAAAACTTTGTGCCCGATTTTATAACATAATTCACTACTTCATCTTCGTATTGATTACATCGAGTGTCAATTCATACAATGTAGTTTACATGTTCTATGCATATTGGTAGTCCGTTGTGTGGGAAAATCAACAAAATATAAAAATATGGCATATTATCCGATTTTTTTCAATTCAAATTTTGAATCACTATATATCTGAAACTACTTATCGTAGAGATGTGTGCATGCTCTTCCTTTTTCGTGGAAATTTCTGCGACATTCTCCATAGGCGCGAAAATATAGCGCGAAAAGTAACAAAACTCGTCATTCTCAATATATGCCTCTGTCAATTTGGTTCTACAAACTACAATTTTAAAAATGTACGTTTAAATGGACCAAGGCATACAATATTATTTCTACTTCTAATTAAAACATTTTTAAGATACCTAATTTTTTTCGTCCGGTTATCAGCTTAGTTATTAACGAATGAATAAATTATTGTATTTTGATTTAAGTATTAAATTCTTTAATACTGAGAATATAATACGATTAAAGGAGATAACAATACTTCCTACATTACTTTTAAGATTCAAATATAAACAAGAGAAAATAAAAATTTGGAAATAATTATAAAGAATGTAGTAATATATGCTCCTGATATTCATCTGTTTACCGCATCTAAATCAAGAAATTAATCTTGGAACAGGCAATTTATTTAAGTTTCGGTAATTTCTTTATTTTCATTAAATTAACTCGCTAAGTGACACATTCCAAGTAAACCAATTTTCCATATAATTTAGAGCTGTCTTCTTGATTATGGGCCTACGTAAACGAGGTGTATATATAAATAGAGTCAATTATCATGGAATGCACTTACGATTTATTGAGGTACACGTTGTTGGTCGAGCGAAACCAAATCCTTATTAACATCATAGGGGAGATATGGGGTAAAAGTTACTGAGAAGTTGGTCAATTACCAATTCTAGAAAATCAATTAAACAAATAACTATTTCTTGTAGTTAAAGTTAATGGTTACTTTCTTGTATATAAATTCAAATGCCGCCGATATTTAACATATTGAGTGATATGCAAAAAGTGGAAATACCCATGAAAATCCATATATCAACATTTGTTAATTTCTTTACTGTTTTTATTTAAACGAAATATGCGAATTTTTATTCCATGTCTTCTTATTTTTTTAATCGACATCAAAAAGGAAGTTCTCTCTGAATTCGGATATATATGCATATGGCATAATAAAAATATCCGCAAATTTGAAATATAAAAGAAAAAATTAGCAGAAAAAATAACTTTTTCAGGAGCAAGAAATTTGGGTTAAAAAGTTCTAAGGGGGGGGGGGGGGGGTCATAATTTTCTATTTATTTATACTACATGCATGTGATTGAGTAGAAAAGTGTAGTCTGTCATACTCTGGGGCACAGCGAACTCTGCCTTTTATAGACTAAATTTAATTTTGTCAGTATATTGAGCTTCAATGTCTGCCAATAAAACCAATAATAATAATAATAATTATTATTATTATTTGTCTAAGTGTGTACTAGTTGTAATTCCTTCTTGATACAGTTTATGTACCAGCGCCCTTGAAAGAGTTAAACGGAATTTTATCAGCTTTAATTCATCAATCTTGGCATTTGTTTCTGAAATATCACAAGATATTAACAATAAATTAAAAATTAGCAGCTTTTTCATGAAAATGTAAAATATTCACTAGTTTCACATACGCATTTTTCAGGGTATAAATGGGTTAAAAAAAAAACGAATTTGACTCGTATAGCTCAAATGTTGTAGTCAATTTTATGCTGCAATTTTTCAAATATTTAAGTAATTTTTTCAGTTTCACTTATAATACTTACATGACTATTTCTAAAGCTGTAATTGAGATAAATAGATGGCATAGTCGCACTTGAAAGGTGATTTACTAAATTTTTGCACAAAATGAAGATATAAAAAAGAGTTTTTGGTGGGCCAAGAACTATTATTTTTCTAAAACTGCTTATATAGTCGATTGCAGTTATATTTTTACCTCGGAACCCATCTATAGTGCGTGAATTTTCATGGAACTTTTTTCATTGGATTTCTAATCATAATCCTTTATTTTGGACAAATCGGGGAAGACAATTTTTTTAAATAGGTAATATCTTTATTAATTGTCCTCTTTATTTATTTCACTCATTGATATCACCGATGGTGTATTCAAGCAGCTGTTGCTTTTCCATTGTGAACAGGCTGGAGAGCAATGTAAATCACTTTTCCTGCATCCACAAGCTGGTCTACATCCGGTCTTACATGAACAAAAGATCAATTTCACCAAATTTTCTGGACTGGTGGCTGAGTAATTGCAATTGGCTGTAACATTTTATGTATTTTGGCATTGTACGGTGATCCACAAACTATAAACAATTTAAATCAATTTCGGCACCAATCGTTTATTATAGCTATATCTAAGAATAGCTGTATCAATCTAGCTTCAATAGTGCCTACACTTGCTGCAGTCATGGAACAAACAAAAAGGGTGTATTTGCAGGTGCAGTTAGGTTAGGACAAAGTATCTTACCAAAAGTTTGGGGATGGGAAATTGAGAGTGAGTTGTTACAGCCAATTACAATGACTCAGCCACCAGCCCCCGAAAATTTGCTGAAAATAATCTTTTGCTCGTGTAAGACCGGATGTGGACCAGGATGCAGGAAAAGTAGTTTGCAATGCCCTCTTGCTTGTTCACCAAGCAAAAGCAATAGCTGCTTGAATGCAACACCAGTGATCGCAATTAATGAAATAAAGAAATAGAACAGTGAATGAAGATGTTGTTTATAAATATACTTTGTAAATAAGTTACTTAACACAACTCAATCTTCATAAATTTACTTTCATACACTTACACTTTTTGGGAACATTTGACCATAATTTGGCTCTTTTCGCTCCTAAAGGAATGAGACTAACAAAATAATTGCCCTCGATCCAGAGCAGACTCCTAGGTTCCTGAAAGAGTAAGTAAAATGGGCAATTATATAATGTTTCATTAATATTTCCTACATTTAATGGAATAATGTTTGTTTGTGTGTATGTCATCGACTATCCCGGAAATTACACATCGATTTATATGAAACTTTTACTTCCACATCCAGTGGAAGTATAGTAACGACAAAAAAATTTTTGAAAATTTTTATTGTTCAAATAAGCTTAGAATGTCATGAAACGTCGAGATTTTAAGTTTGAGCGAAAAAAAATTTCTGTCTGTCGGTCTGTCTGTCTGTAACTTTTTTGTGCGCAAGATTACTCTGGAACCATTTAAGATATTGACTTTAAATTTGGTACACGTATGTACTTTAATGGGACCTGGAACTAGATTATATTTTCATCTTATTCCGTTGAAGGATTTGGGTTTAAAGAGGTAAATCAAGCAAATAAGAGTCCATAAAATTGTTAGTTAGTATATACAAGAGAAGCTAAGGTCTCAAAAATTTTTTTGGCATTAGCCTCATTACCACCCCCACCCCATTATTAAAGGGGACGAAAAAAAATTGTGATTTAATGTGTGTACAAGAACCAAAAACTTTTTTTTTCATCTACCTCTCTACCACCCCCCTATCACCACCTCCATCCCACTACCGATGTGGGATAACGTTTTATGAGTTTTTGGGGTAGACGATTTCAAATATTATATTATTAAAGTTCCATAAACAATTATTTCCACATACAAAATTTTTTAGTTGTGAGAGACTTGGATAGAAAATCTTGATGTGGAAGTAGTGATTCCTTAGGCAGCGGTTTTTTAGTATGGTTCAGAATACTTCCCAGGATCTGATTAGTATACAGTTTTTAAATAATAATAATAAATAATAAATGACGACTATGTCATCGCAGAACTCGATGGGGAAGAATTTATGAAATAAAATTATTCAATGAAAAATATATTTTTAGATTAATAAATAATACGTATATATACATGAATACTGGAAAAAGCAGATATCATTATGATGTTGATTCAGTTGAGATAAATTTTTAAATTATTCTATTTTTCTAAATATTTTCGAACCGTGTGTATCATTTGAGCTTACACGCGCTCATCAGGAGATTCTAAGGATTGGAATATTCTTTTTCTTTTGCGATTAGTTAACAGACTCTTCTGCATCTATTTTCTGCGTAGCAAGCCCTCTTCTTGCTCATTGTTTCAGTTTAAATCGTAAGAAGGAAAAAAATATCTTGACATTGGAAAGGACCTTACAAAAATCTAAAAAATGTTCAAAAAACGACTTACAAAAACGCTAAAAAAGAAAAACGTAGATAAAGAAAACGAAGATCATTTTTAAGTTATTTAACGCTTTAAGACCTATGTACTTTTTAGTGGGAATAATATACCAATCAAATCCGATAATGAAAAAAAACTAATTTATTACAAGTTGAAAGTTCCACGAATAGATAGCGTTAGTGATCTTTAATAGCCAAGAAACGCTCTATGGGTATCTTGTGTCCATCATAAAACCAGTTTCGAGAAAAATTTGGTTCCTCATATTTTCATCGCTGATATCTCAATGTGAGATACGTTGAAAATGCTTATAAATAATTTTGCAGAACATTAAACCAGATATAAAAGTCATTTATGGGAATAAGTCAATTGCAAAGAAAAAAATGGGAGGCCTTTGATTCTTGTACACACATTAAATCACAAATATTTAGTTTTTTTGTTCCCTTTAATAATGGATTGAGGGTGGTAATGAGGGTGATTGTGGTGGTGGCTGATCTAAAAAAAGTATTAAGACCTTAGCTACCCGTGCATATACTAAATGCAAATTTTATGAACTCTTACTTGCTTGCTTTCCATATTTTTCTTCATTTGCCCCCAAACTTTCAACGGGTGTACCAAATTCCAATATTGTAAACCATTCTAAATTAATCGTGAGCACAAAAAAGTTATTGACAGACAGATATTGATATTGTAAGCCTTTTTGAAGAAAAAAAATATTTTTTTATCGTTACTATACCTGCTTCCACGATGTGGAAATAAAAATACTGATAAAAAATTGTTGCTTTGTTTACCGAATGTCGAGAGATATTTTTTGTAGAGTTTGTTCCAGATACGTGGGATAGGATTACGCTCAAATAAATTTTAAACTAGTATCGCGAGGAAAAAGATAAATGGGAGATGAGGTTGCATTCAAAAATTTTTTTGCACTTAATAAAAAATTCTAGTTATGAGTCCATTTTTGGAAAACAGTTGCTCGATGCTAATGAAATATTAATTTGGACATGTGTTTTTTGCATTTAAATTTTTTTATTTCTTGAATAAATTAATTTAAGTACCATTTATTTTCTAGTGTAGGTTGATATTTAAGTTATCATAAAAATACAAAAATTGGAAAATAATATTGCAATAAGTGAATTTCATTTTACTAATTATATATTTAGATAATTAATAGTCACTAACAGTTATAACCAATAACTAACATTAAACATTTTCAATACACAACAAAATATTTTATCAATCTGAAAATTTCAAAACATATCTTTCTATAAATACTTGAAAGACTATATCTGCATAGATGAACATATGAAGAACACCAATAATAAATACATTCTCTAAAGACGCAAGGTGATGAAAATGTAGTTCTGTGTAACAACTATTTTCATAAACATTATTAATTTGTGTACAAAGTTATGGGCTAAAAGAAGAGGTAAATAGTTATTATTTAACATTTTCTTTCCAATCTCACCAATTTACAAGTTATCTACCATACATCTACGCATAGGCCATAGGCGTAATCGAAATGCTTCTACTGCGTGTTGGTAGCAGCAAGTGGCGAGCCAGTTTGATATAAATTAGTCCGCCATATATATCATCCCTATCTAGACCGCCATCAGACGCCACTATAAATAATAAAATATCAATTATGAATATCTAAGTATGTTGTTGAAATCGTCTACGCCTCTCAGTCAGCGCCTCCTTTCTGGTAACACGAAAGTTGCCCTTAATTAAAAATTAGGAAATCTCTTTAGTAATATGTCGTAATAATTTATGTATTCTAAATTTCGAAATTATACAATGGTCTATATCCCGTTAGTTCTTATTACTTCATCATATAGCAGCAGAAATATAGCTCACTAGATTTTTTTGCTGTCTATTTGTCAGTAGGTGCAGGAGGAGGGGGTAAAGAAGGGGTCAGACCTCTTGGCGATCGGAGCTGTCTTGTGATTTGTAACATTCAAATTGTAATTTGACAACGGATTTTTAATGAAATTATTCGCTGTCCATTTGATACATGTTTTAAGATACCTTAAAAAATCCAAAAATACCCTTGACAGCATACATAGAAAAATGCTGTCAAGTGTAAAAAACTTCATCCCCTCCTCCTGCACCTACTGACCAATAGACAGAAAGAAATCGACTGAGGTACATTTCTGTTGCCGTATGACGGACTATATTGAATTATCATAGTGTTTTGTATATTCTTTTATTTTGTTTCTAAAGTTGATTATGCATTTAAATCAAGTTTTGCCTACAAGAACTTTAGGGGAAATGATGCTGAATGCATTTTGCTATTATTCATGATAGAAAATGATTCCACATTGAACATCTTGAATATTATTAATATAAAGGGAAGTAGTGATGACACCTAGAGGTAAAAAACCGCTGCCCAAGGAATCACTACTGGCACATCCAAATTTTCTATCCAAGTCTCTCACAACGAAAACAAATCTTTTAAGAATTTTATGAATATTAGTGTGGCGGCTAAGCCTGCAAGATCAAGTGAATTTTGCATTAAAAACGTTACATGTAAACATGTTTACCCTTTCACACATCATCATCATTTCGTCACATCACATCAAATATTAATAAGTAGTAGGTTATCCCTATTTATCCATATTTTAATTTTGCTTTATCTCCCCCACCTCGTCTCACATTGTCCCACTTTGATCCATTTTATCTCACCTTTCCCTAATTATCCTTTAATTACCTTAAATTACTTTTAAACATATATTTGCACTTCACTATGTGGAAATAATTGTTTATGGGACTTGATTATTACTGTGAGAGGCAGGCATGAGGTTAGCATCTCAAATCTCATGCAAATCGTCTTAAACATAATATCCAACTGGTGCTCGCTAGAGCAAAAAGCAGTTATTGTTCCGTTTACCAAAAGGATAAAACTAAGTTGAAGAGCTCCTATGTGCTCAATTTTTCTAGTGAAGTTAAATATCTAGGAATAATTCTGGATTAAAAATGTACCTGGAACTCACGTTTAGAAAGAATGCTTACCAAAGAAACTGCGGCTATTTGAACGTGCCGCGGGCTGTTTGGTAAGACTTAGGGTCTAAAATGATCCAATGGCCTTACCTTTTGGTTGTGAGACCTTATGCATCATGTGTGTGGTGGCCAAAAACTGAAGAAAAATTAGCACAAGGAAAGTTGCAGAAGTTGCAACGCCTTGCCTTCTTAGGAATTACAGGAACAATGTGCTCCTGTCCCACAGCAGCTATGGAGGCAATGCTATGGAGGAAATGGAGACACACAGTTATTATTTGCAATATCAATTAAAAAAAAAAGAAGGCTACCAAACTTCTTATCATTAATGGAGCAAGAAAAGAAATGTGTATTAGCAAAGAAAAAGATTTGTTCCCCATGAACTGAAAGTACAAAAATGAACTTATTATTATTTTTATTTTAAAGAAGCCAACATACAGTATTATAATGACGTATAACGATCGGTTCTTACGAAACACAATAAGGCTTAACGGCAAAAAAATGGAAAAATCATTGGTTTTTAGGGAAAAAAACGATTTCTTATTAAATAGACATTTCAAAAATTTGGAAATTCGTTTTTACCCATAAATCAGCAACTAAAAAATGTAATCATAACAATATTGAAAGAATTTTGTGGAATCTTTGAAGTTTGGAAAATAAACTTGGTTTTCTTTCACACCCTGTAGACAGTAAGCTTCAAAATAAAAAAAATCGGCAGCTACTGGAAGCGGCTGGAACCCCCCCATACGGTGGATCCTCATCAGCTGTGTTTGGATATTACATCGGAGATCAGAGCACTGAGTAAACAGATAAATTACACGTGACTTTGGGGCCATTTATTTCATGAATAAATATCGAATGAACTGAATTGGACTACAAGCAATCTGTTAAAACATAACCTCTCATGTTTGTTTATGTTGCATGTTAATCAATTGCCGGATATTATAAGGGTATTAACAGATAATGTTTCGAAGATTTCGTAGAACATTGGATAGTGAAAAAAAATAACACAGAATTTAGCCCAAATGACACTCTAACCTCAACAAGTCAATAACATTATGGACAATTCAAGCAGACTACGCATGCATCAAATTAAAATCTCCTGCTCGATCAAAAAGGTTCAAGCAAGTCGAGCTTCGTCCAAGGACTTTATTTTGTAATATTTGAACGTTTCAGATTTAGCTCGGTTAGCTCGATTTGCATTAAATGAACGATTGTGACGCGTCCCATCAGTCAGACGTAATATCTGAACACGGATATAAACAATTATTATCATTATTATTATTATTATTATTATATATACGGATTTCTACGGCTGTCGCCGTCTCTCCGTCCCCAGTTTCCACGTTTTTCTTTCATGACTCATTTCCTCATTTAAGTTCCTTGATCTCATTGCATCATCCACGTCATTCCTCCAGATTCTTCTAGGTCTTCCCCTCTTTCTTTTTTCTGGCGGAGTCCATTCTAGTATTTTTCTTGGCCACCTATGTTGACCCATTCTTTTTGTATGTCCGAACCATATCAACTGTTTCCTTTCGACCTCATCTATAATATCTTTTTCTATGCCAGAATTTTGCCTGATTATTTCATTTCTGATTCTTTCTGTTCTGGATATCCTACAATTATTACCTTTAAAAAAACCAACTAAAATAAGTTTTGACATTGTCAAAATATTTGGGTTGGTAACCCTTACGAATGTTGATTTTTAGGTTATGAAATATATTTAGGGACATACCATCTGCATCATGTTTAAGTTTTTCAAGTTTATTCTCATTTTTAATATTTGTATACGCATTTTTAGCTTGGAGCCACATTGGCTCCAAGCAAATATTTAAAAATTCACGCAAATAATGTTTCTATATTGTTGATAAATAAAAATAGACTGCTAATTACAGGTTAGATTTCCAACCTACAAAAAAGTCCTATTTTATTAGGACAAAGTATTTAGAACTTAGTACTGGATTTTAGATGAAAGTACGGGAACCAGGCAGAAATTTTAATAATAGCTGCGTATAATATTCTTCAATCTTAAGAAATATATATTTTTGAAGTTAGCTGTGACGTCACGTACTATAACCTATAAATCAACATTCACAAAGGTTACCAACCCAAATATTTTTGACAGATGGCAAAATACATTTTCCCCTAACAATAATACCAATAATATTTCTTGGATGCTGTCATGTGTGCACATATAACGAATTCTTTTTAATTTCTTTAACGGAAACCAAATCGAGTGTGATATATCGTTGAAATTGGAATTTTTACTGCTTTTCAATGGTTTGATTGTAAGTTATCATAAAAATAAACAACTTGTTGTACCAAAACAGCACTAAACGTAATCCGATCTCAACCAAAACCTTTTCAGATCTTCTCGAGCATTGAAGAAACCCTCATGCAAAGTTTCATCCAAATTCGATTAGTAGCTTCGCCGCTATCGTGCTAACATACATATATACACACACACACACACACACACACACACACAGAGACATTTTTCAAAAACCACTTTTTTGGGTTCCTGGGACCTCAAAGCGTAAAGATTTGATGTTATCTCAATTTTCGATTTTGGACTAATTGTAGTAATCTCCCACAATTTTATTGTTTAGAGGTTAAAATTGGGGAAAACCCGCTATTTCACAAACAAATTATCTCCTAAATTCTGAAAACCGCATATTGATACCTAGTCTCAAAAAATGTGGCTCTATATTCAAGCGAAAATTCACTTGGTTTCAATTGACCAGCAGTTGGTTCCCCAGAAAATTTTATATCTATAAAAAATTTGCTACAAATAAGGTCCTATGCATATTGCCGATTTTAGGTTTGATATCAATGGACTAATAATCGACCCATCAATAGCATGAAAAAGGTTAATAACTTAAAACAAAGGAATGAATATCTGAAATACTAAAAATACAACCATTCGCTTATTGAAACTATCTGCCTCATAACGAATTCAGCTTTAATCCTCTTATTTCAACAGATCCGAGCGCAGTTTATCAATTGAATATAATATGCACATATTTCATGGTTTTCAGAGACATGTTTTCTTTTCCGATACGACGATGTCGGAAGCGCAGCTCATACATCGGCCTGTTTATTGTCTCACATGTATTTCATTGTCTGGGACATGAAGTTGCGGATCAATGTGATTTACGGGAGAGCGAAGCTGGCCTGCAAATAAATAATAATAAATCCAGGATGAGCCACGGAACAGCGTCACGTTGCGGTCATAATCCTCGGCGAGAATGGAAGAACCTTCTCTTCTGACGCCGCAAAACTGCGCTGCAATTGTCTGCTTTAACAATAGCCTCGGCTAACACCCCCCTTGTGGATTTCAGATTATATTCTATACACTGAGTACGTAGTGAAAAAAATATTTTAAATCACATTTACTCAAGCAGAAATGTTTTTTTTAATAAATTTTATTCTGCCTTATAAAAAATAATTGGATGGCTAGTAGCTCATTTTCTATAGTTTTTTACCCAAAAACAAGGTAAACCTTGTAAACACAAGTAGTATTTTATATTAAGAATAGGAAGAAAAAAGTTGGCAGTTGGAGAATTCCGGTTTTGTCTTAAAAATAACTAAATAGTGGCATAATTTATGTACCCGACGTTGCTTTTTAATTACATCTATTAATTGATTGACTGATTGATGTACCAGCGTGCGGTAGGCATTGCTGCCACTCCCGGGGTTATACAGCTGGGTCTGCTACGTCCACGCTGGGTTGGATTAGGGTAATGCTTGTTGCCAGCAGCGAGAGCCACATGGTGCATGGTAAAGAAATGTGGGATGGGAGGTGTAGGTATTTGTGAGATGCGTTACCGCATTGTGTCGTGAGGGAGCGGTTAAGCTCCCTTTTTTGTGTTTTTGCTTTTGGACTTCTGCCTCTTCTTGTGAATATGTTGCCGCGTTGTATCGTGATATGCAATGTTTATGGTCCTCTTTTTGTGTTTCTGCTTCTTCGAGTCTTCTTTTTCTGAGTCTTCTGGTTCCTCAGTTTCCAATGCTGGATTGGATGTGGGTCATGCTTATTGTCAGCAGCGAGAGCCACATGACGCATTGTACAGGAGTGGGGAATGGGCAGTGTAGGTGTTTGTGAAATGCGTTGCCGCACTGTGTTCGTGACATATAATGTTTATGCTCCTCTTTTTTGTGTCTCTGCTTCTACAAATTTTCTTTTTCTCCTTCTGAGGTTTCTGATTCCTTCGTTTCTGGTTCTGGTAGAGTATATATCGCTGCGATTTCTTTGTGGAATTCATTTTTTCCCTCGCTTTTCTTTCCCAGTATGTTTGGTCCTTTCCCAGTTTGTTCATGATCCTCTCGATTGTTGTTTTCCACGTGTAACCTGGTCTCCCTATTTTTGTTTGCTGCTGTTCAGTGTTAGCGTAGTTGAGTCCGCTGTATTGGTTGTAATGGGGTTCCAGTTCGTTGATGGGTGCCAGCATGGGCGGGGTGAAATGATCTATGTTGTTTTTGTATATATTCCGCTACTTGTTTCCGTAGATTTTTCATAGCGTTGGTGTGTGCCTGAGTTGTTATGTTTTCTCCTTTTAACTGATGGCTTAGTGCTCCATATAGACAGTTCCCGTCGCCGTCAATATTTAGTAGCTGATGTGTCTTCGTTCCTACGCTCTGTAGTGGGTACATTATTTTTGCGTTTTCTGGAGAGTTATTATTTCTTGCTTATTTTTTGCCTGTTATGCTTATTACATTATTACCTAAAATTTTTAATAAAATTTCTTAGCCTTACCATAGCCTTACCAAGTACATAAGGCATAAATAATTTAAGCGGTAAAAATTGGGAACCTTGTTACTATCTTTGTATACACTCCACTTCACTATGATTTATTACTTCCTGGGTGGTTTTCGATCGAGTACTCGGTCTTTGTCACCCTGTTTTTCACTTCTTTGCACTGAGAGATTTAATTATCCATGTTAATTAAATATTAGCTGTATCACTTAATTGTTGTTATGCTGATATGTACCACTCTATGTAAAATATTTCACTTAACAACGGCCTCGTCACCCTGTTTTTCACTTCTTTGCACTGAAAAAATGGTAACTCTTATCAAAATATTATATAGGAACAAAATTGTAGAAAATTTTATGCACGTTGTTTTTTGTGAAAAAAGTTTTTGTCATCTTTTTTATTTCTTGTGTTAAATGACAAGAATAACATTGGCAACACTTTTTTTAACATATGAGCGCCATTTTGAAAGTACAGTATTTTTTTGGGACATGTCTAAAATTGTTCCTTAGGCTCTAATATTTATGAAAAATATTGTCCCCTAAGGGGGCAAACTTTTATTTTTTATTTTTCCAAATTTTAAGTTGGAATTTCCGAGTTAGTCAGAAAAATATGATTTCGACTTCTAATTAGGAAATTCCGAGTTACAATTCGGAAAAATGTCATTTCGGTGTGCATGTTCGCTTGTATGAGTGCGTATGAGTAAGAGTAGACCATTTCTTGTATAGATGATACCTTCTGTTAGACTTAAAATTTGTTAGTCACATAAAATGGCATGGTGGAACACTCCTTGTCGAAATTGGGCCATATACGTCATAGATCGCGAGGCAACTTTGAACCACCCTGTATTGATGGACAATTTAAAGTCAATTTTTTTTATTTTATTTGATCAAATTTTAGTAGTGGCGACTTAAAATCTTTTTTCAATATTCTACTGTTGTAAGCTAAGTTTAATTAAACTTTGGAGGTGTAAAATACTAAAAAGATATGCTAATTAAAAACCAAAAATTATTTTCTCTTGCACAGCAATTGTTTGCCCCAACAACGACCTCGTTTCACGATCTAACACCCCTGTGTGAACTACCCGACCCTCTTTTGCTCTTTTTAAGGAGTCCACATCATTTGAATTGGCAATTATTAGCAACGCCGATGTTGTTATTATATTCATTACACGTTGCTACGAGGGGTGCCGTTCGGTCTTTATTCCAAGCCGATTCCAGAGTTTTATCACTTGTTTTAACGCGGCTTTAACCCCATTCTTTGGTGTTCTTATTGAAAGGGACCCACTATGTCTGACTGATTGACGGATACCACATAAGCACCCTTCAAAGCTGTTTGTATGCCTAATCAAATATAATAGAAAATGTGACGAGTTTGGGGCTCGGAGACGAATATCGTGTTAATTCGTGGGAGAGTGCTGTTTCCACACCTTTATGAATATTTAATAAATTCATCTATGAATTACAGAGAGATAAATAAACAATAAATTGCATTGTATTTACTTTTGATGCTACTGAAATTGTTTTTTTATAATCGTTTCAATTAAAAATGTACATAAATTTATATTCAGGACTACTCAAGAATTATTGTTTTTAAATATGCAAGTCTGGATATGTAAAAAAAAATAAAAAATATAGCGGCTTAGAGAATAATACCGCATAGAAAGTTTTCAGGATTTGCAAGAACCCATTAAATATTAGTATAGGTTATATATTATATATATAAAGATATTTTTTTATAGGTGGTTTTGGTAGTGAAGTTTCTATATAATCCCGATACTTATTCGTACCCTTAAGTGGTGGTAACCATTTTTAAATTGAGAAATTTAATATTTGAAAAAGTCTTGTATATTTACTTTTGAAATGTTGTATATTTATGTTATTGAGGTCACTGATTACGAATCTGAAAATTTAAAATTTCAAAATGACGTCTCTAATATAGCGGATGGCAAGTGATTTAAATGAGCAAAATTTGAGCAGCTAGATAATGCTATATATTAACGAGAAACAGTAAACAAAATTATTATTTTTAATTACAGGCTAATAACGGTAACATAATGGCGACATAGTTATTTAAAAAAATGTGAAGATGTACATTGTTTCGGTCATAAATCATTCTTTCTCGCACTACAGAAAAGAAAAAGTAATTAATAATCTTTACTAAAGCAGTAATAATACATAGGAATGCGAGATAAAATATGTAATGTCGTATTGCTCTTGGTTTCCTAATTCTACGATTAGGATGTGCCTTCTGAATGATATTACCATCATTACTAGAAACGCAGGGTGCTTGCAATAAATGCTGGTAAAGGAAACTCTGTTTCAATTAAAGGAGTCCCGCCGCTTCGGCGAGTGTCCAGAGTTATATACGTACCGATTTCGAGCTTTTGGCTCTCGTCAGCGCAAAACAGACTTGGACATCTTTGACGGGCTCCTCTTGTTCTTAATTTTCTTTATTAAGAACAAAAGCTTAGCACCGGAAGTGCAATTTTCATTCTAAACCAAAAGCTTTAAACGGGCAGAAAATATTGAGCATTTAGGTAATGAATATTAATGAAAAACAATATTTCAAATATTTTTTTATTGCTGGTTAATTACAGTAACATAGCGGTATTTTTATTTTAAAAAATATGAAAAAGCACATTGTTTCGGTCACAATTTCTTTATTTTTGTTCTACAGAAATAAAAGAAATCATTCAGAAGATTAACTGATAATAAATAATCTATAATTTTGGTCTTTAGCATTTTTGATGCAAGTGGCACAGTTTCTGAGATATTTAACACTTGAATTAAATACTTCGTCTTGTAAACGTTCGGACGCCATCTTTAAACTTACATATTAACTCTATTAACCTATACCGGGTGGATCCGTCGATAGGGACATTCTTGTAACTTTTGAATGGATTGTTTCAAATTTGGTGTAGTAATATGGGATGAAATTTCCAATTATATGATGTAAGAAGCCAAAATGGTCGCCTTCCGGTTTCGATGTAATTTGTACGAAAATCAAATTTTTAAATGGTACAATCTGCATATTTTTGCATATTTGGATCCTGCTGCCCAAAATACATATGATCTGATCCTCAAATATTATTTTAATTAAAAAAAAAAAACTAAAAGAAGATATCAAAACATTTTTCTCTTTTAATTATAAATTTAGTACAAAGAGAAGGTAGACATTATGCATATCATTTTCTTCGTAATTTAAAGATCTAATTAAATAACAGGTTGTCCCACAGGAGTTCCATTTAAAAAAAATAGTTTTCTTTGAAAAACCAATATCGTTGAACTTAATGAAGAATAAATGAAGAATAAATCATGTTTAATGTTAGTATCTGAAGAGATAATATTTTAAAAGTGCTTGCAGATTTTTAACAATTTTGGCAAAATGGCGGCCTTCTATTAGTAAAACTAAAAATTAAAAAATCTATATTTTTTTAAAAAGGTCATCGGAACAGCAGGATAACTTGAAAAATAAGAATCCTAGAAAAAAAACTTTGAATACAAAAGTTGTAGGAAATTTCCCTGGCTATCTGATGGTGACCTTGAATTTTACCTTGACGGTCAAGTCGATTTTTATAAATGGAACCCCCTACTTTTAACCTCGGAAATAAAATGAGAGGAAAATTTTACGTTCGGATATGACCTTCGGTACTTACAAAATTGAGGTTCTAGAGTAAAATAAAGATGACCTAGAGATAGCCAGGGAAATTTCCTACAACTTTTGTATTTAAAGTTTTTTCTAGGATTCGTATTTTTCAAGTTATCCTGCTGCTCCCATACTTTTATGCTACCCCGTATAATTAAAAAAAGAAAAATCAAGTTCGTACTCAGTTCCATTTTGGCCCCTATCATTTTTTTCGCTAAATAGAATATTTTTCCAGCTACTCAACGAAAGCCGTTTTAAGACACCAGTTTCGCAAGTTAATTTTCAAGTCGTTATTACTTAAAAACTGTTGGTTTATATGTATAATTGTATAGAACTTTTAGTTCAAAATTTAGTTATTTTTCAAATATTTTTTTATGTTTTAAGATGTCAAGGCGATGAAAGGGACGCCGCAAAACGTTGTGCTGATGTCACCAAGGAGATAATGGAAAAAATATTTGATGAGCCCGTACCCCAACTAGCACCAAAGTAACAGTAACTGAGATGGGAACTTCGAATGAGTAACCACTACGCACCCGTCACTAAATGTACGACTTTGATGTGTAAATAACTTCATTTGACATATCCGTAGTCACTGCCTCGTAGCTTTTACCACTAGCGGTTACTTTAGAGTTATGTGACTTCTACGTAGCTTTTCAGGTGCATGAGGACGCCCTAGTTACCAGTGGGACAACCTTTGAAGTTGCAACTACTTTCAAGTAGCTTTGATAGTAACCGCGACGTTCTGGAGACCTTTACTATCCGTTTAAAGTTGTGGATCTTGTTAGTAACATTGATTAGTGTTAATGAAGTTACCGCTACCTGCTTTCACAGTGCACGGCTACTACGAAGTGCGTATTACCTCTTAAATTCACCATGAAGTAAATTTCACCATCTAGTTCCCATTGTTACCATATATAGGAAAGGAGGGGCGATATAGTTTATGCTTGTTTTGTGGCCTTTATCTTTTCTAAATTCGGGTTGTTTACCATTTTAAAGCAATAACATGCTATTTTGCGTTGAATTTCATACATTTATTTTTTCCGTTCAAGACAACTCGTTAAGTGAGGAAAACAACTACATATTTTTCGGATTGTTTACCTGTTAATGTTTTTTAAAAGATAATAAATGTTCTATATAGGTAATATGTAAGAGTAAAAGTTATTATTCAGTGTCCAAAGACAAAAAAGCTTCGCAGTAAGTGGATAATAGCTTTAAGAAATTGGAAAACCACCTAGCAAATGTATGTGTGTATATAGTCAACATTTTCTACAGGATGATTTTTTCACTAAAGTTAAGTTATTCATATTTGTATCTGCATTTATGGATATGTTTCAAAATACCTATAATAATAATCTCTTGGGTTGGAATTTGTTTCACTTAATATAATTTGCTAGATGGTTTTCCAATTTTTAAAGCTATTGGCCACTTACTGCGAAGTTTTCTGTCTATTTGGACGACACGACTTTTAAACTATATGCACTGTTCTGAACATTGTCTTTTACACTCACTAGTCATTTCAGAAATTTAATTGATGTTGTGAAGTAATTTTGCACTCTTACCTGTGTTGAACTTGTATTGTTTTTTGAAAAACATAAACAGGTAAACAATACATACTGAAATAAAACATAATTTAAAAAAAATCATTTATTCCAATTTTTCTTCTTTTTCACAATATACATGTAGCATATGGTTAAAATAATTTCTAGTGTGCTTATAATATCCGGATTGGCCTGCTGTACAACTACACATGCATTTTCATTTATCAACATTACCTTCTAAGTTCATTCTAACTTCATGGGAGCAAACAAAGGGCAAAGATTTGTTTTTTCACGGCGTCTTCGACTTAGCAGAGAATTACATGTCCAGCTCTAAATACCACTTCACCTTCCTTGATGGGTCTACTTCTGCATGCAATTTAAGTAAAGATATCACACAATTCTAATTCTACCTTCGGCATATTTGAAAAGAGTTCACAAACGTCAGAAAATTAATCAGACGTAACGTTATGACAACTACATGTTTTCGTCACCATTTCCGATATATTGATTGAAAATATTGAAATTCACTGATACCATCTGCTGATGTGATTTTCCCTTATAGACAAAAGTCAAAATTAGGGGCGCGTTCAGTTTAAACGTCGCGCGTCGGACCTATGGCAGCACATCAGGGCGCGGCGTTCAGAATCAATGTTGGAAAAAATGTAACTATGAAGTGGCAGCGGGAACCTTGCTGCAACTTTAAAGTGACGCTACAGTCCCATTCGGTACTTTGTAATAAATGTAACTTTAAAGTTACATATTTTCAGTTCTTGTCACTATCCTCAAGTAACAATTACTTTCAAGTCGCATTTCTTAGTAAACACGACTTCAAAGTGATTCTTTCTGAAATACGCCATCTTGATGGCCAAGACTTATGACGCCATTATTACAAGACATAAATAATTTAAAAATTTAATTTATCACTATTTCTGCACCAAATATAATAAATTAATGGATAAAAATTATTTTCAAGTTTCAAAGAACAATAAAAAATAGATTTCAGCATCCAGGTTGACACATTCTCGCATGACGTTAAATATTTTAAAGACAATATTTTAATTAAAAAATGCAAATTATAAAGGCGTGTGCCAGATTCGGACGTTTTATCATTATGTTTGACAATAAACTTGCATTCGTTTTAATTTTGATGCTTAGCCATTGGGAAATTGTACAAGTTTTGCCTTCTAATATTATACTATTCTAGTATTCTATTAAGTTTCTGAGTTAGGAATGAAACACAAGTATAATAAAATCAGTTACAAGACAAATCAGGCAACATTCATTTGACAGAGTAGGGCGTGGTAAAGTTCCCCGAAAGTCGCGGTTTACATTCCGCGACGTCACCGCTACATAACCACAACGCATTTGGAACGTAACCGGAAACCGCAACGTTCCGGGAACGTAGCCGGAACGTTGCGGTAACCGAAAAAATATTCCCCATTCTGGTCGTACTCACGTAATGGGAACGTTCCTGTTATGCTCTTGTGACTAGTGACAGAACACTTTAAAGTACCTACAATAGTCGTTGCTACGTTCCAGCAACTAATTGTGCTAGTTGGGACACCTAACAGATAACCACGACATACCGGCTATGCTATTAAACCTGTCATACAGTAACGGAAAACAATTAATTATACTAGTGACAAAGCCTGTGTTAAGACGTAAATGAAATGAGGTAAATGGTTAAGGAATGTTAACTTTATTGAAATGACTCCTATTGGTTAAAAATGTGCCATTCAATGGCAAAACTATTGCTGGCATTTTTCAACATATTGGTGTAATTAGGACCACCTCGTCGTTAATGCTGTTCCTTAAGTAAGCAAATGTAAAGAAAAGATATAATCAAGAAGACCCCTTCCGTTAATACATGTTTCAGGAAAAGTTATATTCAAAACGACGCACTTAAGAAATTTGTTAGACGTTCCTTCTACAGGAATTAGTACTTCAGTATTACAAAACAAGAAATTATTATATTCAAATTACAAAATGTACGTTTGTTGTTAATAATAATAAAATGATTAAAACTTATCATCTGATGTTTGTGTTTTCCTTTTCGGTATTGACACTGATTTCTTTTTGCGAACAGGTAACGATGATGGAACTGCACTACAATATGATTTATTGCGTTACACGAGAAACACTAAGGAAAGTTTTGGTTTGTGTACCTAATTACACAATAAGGGCCAGTTGTACGAACTAAGTTGAGCCAAGTTAAGCTTGAACTAAGATCAAAAGTCAACGTTACGATTGTTACAATAACCGTAACCATGGCTTTTGATCTTTGATCAAGCTGAATTTGGCTCAGCTTGGTTCGTACAACTGGCCCTAAGTGATATTCATATAAAATTGCTGAACATGTCCCAAGCTATGTATTATTTTCCAAACACATGCCCTTAATATGGGCTGCAGAGGAGCCATCTGAGAGGTGTGATTCCAATCATTGCCGATGAAAAAATCATATATTAATTAATATCACTTTCATTACCTATTAATTTATTGTTTCAGTATTTTATTACATAAAAATTAAGTAAATCTCTGTTGGCGACTAGTACAGTATATCACCATTCTCAAAATTTATTTACATTTGTTGTCTAAATAATATATGCGTAAGTCATAGATAAACAAAAGCTATAGGTAGAATAGTAGAATAGTATTATTACCACATATAATCACATGATATTTTGCTACCTCTCTGCTTTCGGAGGAGACAGTTTCTTATGCTCCTAGCATTTTCGATGACCATTAATAAATCACGAGGACACTTTAAATAAAGTAGAGTGGAAATATATTTGCCTCAAAAGGTAATTAACCTAGTTAATTATTGTATAGCAACGTCACATATAGTCTGTGGCAATGTCAGGTGTGAAAAATTAAATATTAACATTTTCCAAAAGAAACGTGCCACTCATAAAACATTGTCTACAAACATTGAAGTATTGAAAGTTGCAATTTTTTTGGAAGGAAATCAAATTTAGGTGACATGATGATTGCCGTGTTGATATTGTGTCCTCATCTTTCATAATTTCTTTCACTATGAAGTTTTCAGATGCAAATTTCTTTTTCGACAGTTCTACAGGGGATATGATAGGGGCGGGCCTTTCTGTAACTGCGTTAAAAATGCTTTACACTCCTGTGACTTTTAAGCCCGTAAAATATACTATTGATACTTTGGGTGCAACTTATTTGTGTTCCAACTTGCACAATATATTATTGTTGCGCAATAAAAATATGTAAAATAATTGTATATTTTGGGAAAAAGAACAGAATTAAAATATTTTTGTGTTAATTTTGTGGCGAAAAGTTCATTTTTATGAATTCAAAAAATTGACTCAATTTTGCATCACTCTAGTGACGAAACCATTAATCCCACAAAAACAACTGAAGGGCTGAATTGTAGAGAATCTATCTCTGTTTAATTTAGCATAGAATTTTTTTCAATAAGTGCACTGGAACGGACATATTTGCAAAGAAACATTTTTTTGCAACTTTTCTGTTCCGGCAAAAAATATTAGTTAAAAAATGTGATTTCGAAAACCGCACCTCAAGGACTATTAATCTCACCAATTACCAAAACTCCCGCAATACTTCCCCGAAGACCACTGTTTGAACACATCTTTCCTGAACTATTTGTTATACTTTTGCAGATGATTTTCAGAATATAGGAATTCATTTACTTAAAATTTCGTTGTTAAAGAATTAAGTTATCCATAACGGATTTGTTAAAAATTTGTCTGTAAGTAAATACATAATAATATGCTAATCATTTATATAAGGTTTTGTTGTTTTTTATGCTCTTTCAGTTTTTATTAACAATTTAAGAATATTCTGTAAGATGACTGAAACTTAGAGAGTTGAGGATTTAAATTATACCTGTCGACTAATCTAACTTCCCATACCATATCTCATCACATTCTGCTTCTACTTCGCAATTAACCGAACAGTTTCCTCGTACCCAGAGTCAAATAAAAAATTTGATGGAAGCGAAAACTGCGGCGAAACAAAAATAACATAATTTAAGATTAAGCTAAAGTTAACTTGTATTTTAACTTAACGATAAGTTATATAGGATCGTAAGTAGTAACGTGGGTATGTTTAAAGCAAATGAAACATAAACAGCACTAGCTAACACATTTCGAAGTGGACTCACATGATTTTATGGACCTCGTTATACGCCGGCTGAACTGATTGGCTGCTGTACAAGAAGAAAAGACAAGAAGCCCGGGGTAATAAGAAAATAAGAATGGTCGGCGTTCGGAGAAGAAACTCCATTAACTACCAGTCTCCACTTGCTTAATCAACGATGCAAATTTAAAATTGTAATAAAAATGTTCCCGAAGATCGTTAATTACGCAAGTAATTTTTTAAAGGCATATTTTTTATTGTGGTAGATTAATAATTATGAAACAGCGCAGATTTTAATTTATTCATAATAATAAAAGATGAGCTTTGAAAGTTGACTCGAATCATTCCGAGCCAAATAAATTTGTATAATTGTTAGACCAGTTAAAATTGAGGTTAAAATAGAGACAAAAAAATACCTGACCAGGGAAAAATTAGATAGATATAATATTAGATAGATAAAATATTAGATAGACATAATATTAGATAGATATAATTGTGGATCTGCAGTCTCGAAGTCAACAAGGGGGGTATACAAAAAGAAAAACCATATTCTTATGAGAATTTCCTGCCGGATTCGAATTCCGAGTTCGCCACTTCATTCAAAATGGCGAAATTGGAGAAAGAATCATTTATATGCAAAAATTACAAAAAATCATATCAGTCAGTGTCATACTTGCTACTTGATATATCAAAACTTAAATTTTAACAGGGTATCGTTTCAACCTTTTCCTGAGCTATAGTTAAACGAAAAGTCCTTTTCACACGATAATTTTTTACAAAAAATATAAAAACCCGAACATGTCGAACAAAAGATATAAAGTGCACCATAAAATATAACATGCGACAAACTTTCTTGTTATTAAAATTAGAAGTAAAGTGGGGATTGAAGTTCAAAGAAATCATTTTTGTTAATAAAAAATGTATGTGATTGTTAGTTTCTTCACACTAGAGATGGGTAACAGAGCGTTCACTGTCACACTGGTATTAGTAGTTGTTGCCGCTATTACAGGTAGGCTACAAATATTTTTCTCCGGTATTTATTAACTTATTTTGTAAAGTGAGTCTTATACGGTGTTTTCTAGTAAACATTTTGAGTCGTTTAAATGTCATGAAAGCAAATTTTTTAAATAATTAGTATTATTGTAAGCTCATGATTTGATTCGAAAAAAGATGAAAGTAAAAAGTTAACTCTTTTAATAGACAAGCGTGTATTTGAAAAAGAGCTAAAGAGATATAAGATAATTTATTATTAGATAACTTTCAAGTTCATAGTGGTACCTGTATGATAGCTTATAAAGTGAAATATAATAACCATTGTATGACCAATTTTGTTAATGTTATTTTTTATATCAGCAGAAGAAAGGGACATCGTCCAACTACTCGCAAAAATAACAAGACGAAAACATCGACATAAAACAACAACTCTACTAGGAGGGAAGAGAATTACAAACAGGATAGAAATGTACGCAATGAAGTACTGGGGCATGTCCAAAGAAGGGAAGAAAGCGTTGATACAATAAACTGAAAATAGGGAGACCGTGCTACACATGGAGAACAATAATCGAGAATATCACGTACAAACTAAAAAGTATGAAGCATACTGGGAAAGAAAAGCGAGGAAAAAGTGAATATCACAAAGAAATCGCAACGATATATACCCTACCAAAATGAGAAACGGAGGAGCTGCTGACAACAAGCAACAAGCATGACCCAAATCCAACCCAGCGTGGACGTAGTCGGTCTAAGCGGTATATCTTGGGAGTGGCAGCAATGCCTACAGTACGCTGGAAAATCAATCAAACGATCACTTTTGAGGAGAACAATTTTTTAAATATTAGATAAATATGATATATTTGTAGCATGTAATGCATATTCTCAGATAAGTATTACACGTAATAAAAATTAATATAACTTTGACAGTTTCAATAATATGTTAAAATAATTTAGCAAAACTGCAAAATGTTAATATTCTGATTATAATTTCGCGCCCACCAAATTATTTGCAAAGAAATCATGTATGTATCCTTATAATATACTTACTAGCATTTAAATCTTACTGTGCTTATTATGTATAAACACTTATCTGATCTAAATACAATATTTAAATATATTATTTATAATGTCTACCTCATAATTAATAATGAAATTTAAACAAAGTAATTTGTGTTTTTTCAATAAATTAATTCTTTGCGAAGCAACAATTATTCCATGTCCAATGTAACCTATGTATCTCTAGCAGGCATAATTAAGTCACTGATATCAAGCGGAACTCCGTGTTTCAGGTGCGGAGCCTTTTAACAATTCTTTTACGGATACGACTAAACAGTAACAAAAAGAAATATCGATTGCAAAATCTTCCTTGACAATGTTTTTTTCGTCTTTTTAAACAACATGTACAGGTTTATACATTTTTTATAAAAAAATGAGCTGATAGAGTAATTTTGCTTTATACAGTAAACAAGAAAAATACTAGAGGAACATATTCATGAAATTTGCGAACAATGTCTCTAATAACGCATGAGAGAAGAGTGCGAAATACCTAAGAAGATAATTATTTTCGTCATACCTCCTTCGTAAGTTTACTCTATCCATTGTTTTGTCTGTCGTAAGTGATGCTTTATGTACCAAATACTTGTTACCATTGGCAACGGGTCGTTATTTTTCATAACGTTCCTAGGGAAATAAAGTAAATTTGGGATAATTTTCTCTTTTATATAACAAGTATTAAATTAAATGTTTTTATCTTTTTTGGAAGTAAATCCAGACAAGCCTTACTTGCTACATCTATATCCGACATTATTTTCAAAATTTTCAGAGCTATTAGATTAATATGATTTAATTTATATTGACAGTAGTTGTCATTTGAATAGAAGCCGAGTCCTAAAATTTTGTTGTCGATTGCCATGGATATTCCAAGCATCGCTACCTTTACTATTAGCAAATATGAAATCTTACTCAAATAATTATAGTTTTCCACAAGTTTTTTTCTAGTTTAATGATTCATAGTTATGACGAAAAATATAACATGCACCGCGGGTCATACAGTGCGATTTCTTGGTCTCGAATACTTGCAAACCTCGACCCTACTGGCCTCGGATTGCAAACTGCATTCTCGGCCAAAAAAGGGCACTTACGACCCTTAGTACATGAATAACTATTTCATATTTTTTTTCTAGCATTGCCAAAAATAATTTTTTCTCTCCAATTTCATTACTCTAATATTTTATTTGATAGAATATTTTATTTATGTATAAAATGAATATATTTAATTTTTAAACAACAATGGAAAAAGATGAATGCTACAAAAGTATACATTTTTGCTGTTCAAATATATTCAAACAATGGCGAAAAATCCGTCTTTTTTAGTTTTCATCAGGCAACTTCTTTCTATACCAAAAAAATGCACTTACAGCCTAAATTGCTCGACAACTGTAAAATTAGATACCTCAAAAAAAAAAACGAGCAAATTAAATTCAATCAGTTATGACTCCAACAATATTTATTCAACAATTTAAGCTACAATGACAATATCTGAAACAAAAGTAGTACAATACTCCACAATATACAAACTCGCGGCACAGCGTGGCTCTAAGAGACGTTTCCATCTGGGCCCATTTTCGGTGTCCTGTAGATGCTCTCGTACCCAATCACCTCCTTTTTGTGTCCGGGTAGATACTACCAGTGACTACACAGGCCCACAAATAAAGTGTTCTGTGCTGGGGTACTGACCCTACCATCCCTTGTGTTTTGATCTGCTGAACACGAATCTGACCTTAGTTTTTCCCCAGCACGTCAGGTTTTTTTAATACTAAAAAGTCTGTTGGATCGTAATATTGCTTACCCCGCTCATTTAAATCAGACTCCAAAAGTGATTCAACTTTAACCTAATAACATTGTGTTGACTATATAACTCAAAGGAAACCATAAAACCCCATAACCCCTCTGCCCCGTAACCCTTGGAATCCGAAAAGAGCGGGGAATTTTGATTGAGGCTGTGACCTCGGATCCTTGTGCTTGAATACATGATACATCCACAACCTCATGATCCCATTACCTCAGTATCCCATAACCCCTGAACTCTGAAAATCCAGCGGAAAAAATGAAGATTCTAAGTAGGGTGATTCGTGCCACTGTGACGTTATAATCTTGGAAACAAGCACCCTTTGGTGCCATTGCTCTTTAACGGCAATCCTCTATCCATAACCCTTAGGAGTCAATGAACAAATAGGAGGCTTTCGATCGGGGAATCAATTAGATTGTGCCCTCGGAACCATGTTACCAAGTAAGCCTATTCCAGCAACAGACAGACCCTTCTACTACAAAATCCAGTAACCCCGTAAACCTATAACTGCATAGCTCTGAGAATATAATAGAAGAATATGAAGAATATGAAGAATTTGAACAGGGGAATTCATGAGATTGTTTGTGTTCTCGGAATCTTGAAATCGAGTAGCTCGTGACCTCTTAGCTCTTGAGCAGCAAAACTTTTAGCCCTACAACTCTGGGGATTCAATAAAAACAAATTAGGGAATCTTAATTGGAGATTCAATGAGAATGTAACTTTGGAAATGGAGTATCTTTTCAGGTGATTTCTGTTTAAGTGACTTCATTTGATCTCTTGCTCTTGGGAACTTTTTTATTTTCGAACTACCTAAGTAACGTATTTTTTTACGCTTCTTGCTCTACATCACATGTTCCCTCTTCAACATCACACAAAAGACTACCATCATATGATCATCCAACCTTCCTTGTTATCGTAACATAAAAAGTTCGGAAAAGCAAGAGATCAAATAAAGTCACCTAAACAGAAATCACCTGAAAAGATACTCCACTTCCAAAATTACATTCTCATTGAATCCTCAATTAAGATTCCTCAATTTGCTTTTATTGAATACCCAGAATCACGGAGTTATACGGCTAAAAGTTTTGCTGTTCAAGAGTTAAAGGATCACGGGCTACTCAATTTTAAGATTCCGAGAACTCAATCTCATGAATTCCACTGTTCAGATTTTTCACATTCTTCTATCATATTCCCAGAGTTATGCAGTTATGGGTTTATGTGGTTACTGAATTATGTAGTAGAAGGGTTTGCTGCTGGAGCGCTATAGGCTTACTTGGTAACAAGGTAGCAAGGTTCTGAGGGCACAATCTAATAGATTCCCTTTTTTTTTATTGAATCCTCAGAGTTGTGGGATTATGACGATAGAGGGATTGCCATTGAAGAGCTTTGGCACCATAGGGTGCTTGATTCCAAGATTCTAATGTCTCAATGATACGAATTCCTCTATTTATAATCTCCATTTGTTCTGTTGGATCTTCAGAGTTGAGGAGTCACGGTGTTATGGGATGCTGAGGTTATGAGATCATGAGGTTGTGGATGTATGACACCCAAGCACAAGGATCCGAGGTCACAGTCTCATTAACTCTCCAAAGAAGATTTCCCACTATTTTTGTCGGATTCCCAAGGTTATGAAGTCAAGGAGTATGGGGTCAAGGAGTTAGGAGTTTTACGGTATCTTCGAGTTATGGGGTCAATACTGTAAGTATCACAATGTTATTAGGATGGAGTTTTAAATTTGAATTATTTCTGTAGTGAGCTGGGTAAGCGATATTACGATTCACTTTTTTGGTGTTAAAAAAAAACTAAGGTCTGATTCGTGTTCAGCGACTCAAAATACAAGGGATAGGTGTGGTCAGTACCCCAGCACAGACCACTTTTTTTGCGGGCCTGCGTTACTTACTTGCTTATGTAAATACCTGAGGTAAGTGAGAGATGCGTCAGCGTTTTGTTCGGTGCAAGTGAGGTCATTGTTTATTGACACTAACCTTGTTTATGTTGCTGAAGTTGTGTGAACGAAGAAAATTTACTTAAATAGCATTTGATTCAATACAGTAATTTACAATGATAAAATATTGATATGAAATTTACGTATGACCTGCCCCCTTTGTTACGATAATATTATTAACGAAGTCAGTAAGAAATTATGATAGCTGAGTGAAAGGGTCGGTAGCCGCGCACAATTATGTCCCATTTTTGAAACCAACGGTGCTTTCAAAATTTTAGGATAACTTATTTATACTGTAAATAACATGAAGTATCATTGGCAGAAGAATATGGCGAAGCCAAGGGCTTTATAACTCTTAATCTTTTCATGCATCAGTAAACATAAAACACACCACATTTGTGGTGACTGTTTAGTCGACAATCCCCAAATCCAAGCCTAGGCTGCCCGGAAGAGGAAAAATGCAGACACCCCCACCGACATAATCAAACTTAACTAATTTTAAACGCCTGTCGTTTGTAGGTATTGCACGCAAAAATATGGCTGGCTCTTGGGCTATTATATTATTTTAATAATTTATATTCTTTCACTTCAGAGAAGACCACGATGAGATGGTTGAAACGCCAAGCATTCAAAATATTCGACGCAGAAGAAAACTCGAAAACCAGTCTACATGTCATCACCTGGTCTGTAAAAGCCTAAGGACCAATTTCTTCTTTCATTTTGTACGTAAATAAATTATTTTATTAAATAAAAATGTAATCTAATGATTGTTACCACTATCCAATGCCTAGCATATGATTCGAATAGATACATGCAGGAATTGCCGACTGAGAATACCTACCCATTTCATTTAATATCTATTTATCTTGAAAATATTCTCATCTATACGTTAACAAATGTCCTATCAAATATTGTTTTAACAATCACAGCTTGGTATTCACTGTTACCTGACGTTAAGAACCTAAACAATTTATATTGAGTTGTACCTATTGTGCTATTAATAAATATATTCCAAAACAATTCAATCAACCTGACAACAACTGTCATTCATTGTTATACAAACAAAATGAAACTTAAAGGAGTTTTAAAGTTTATAATAAGTTAAAATAGGTAGAAAAGGCCGACAGCAAAATAAATCTAAATCTGTTGATATTTTAGTCGAATATATAGGTCAGGTTAGAGAATATTTTTTAGGTATTAACTAAATCACAACTTACACACTTTTTTATTTATTATGAAATTACCTACTATCTGTACATCGTTACCCTAATCTGGGCATGCTAATATACTAGTTAGGTAAATACTTTCAAACACTCATTATTAGAGAACCAATCAAAACAACTACTCTTCTAGCTAATACTGACGAAGTATTGAATTACATGATAGGCTTCCTAGCATTTTAAAGCAAAAAAATATATTGCAAATACTGAAATCATTTATTTAAATTCAGTCGTTCACACTTTTTTTATTTAATATGAAATTATCTAATTTCTGTATATTGTTAACTTAATCTGGTCACGCTAATATACTACTTAAGAAAACACTTTAAAATACTCATCATTTGAGAACCAATCAAAACAACTACTAACTAGTATATTAGCATGCCCAGATTAGGGCAACAATACATAAAAAGTAGGCAATTTTATAATAAATAAAAATGTGTCACGCTTAATACCTAAATAATATTCTCTAGTTATGATGAAAGCAAATGAATAAAAAATAATTAATTGTAAAAATATAAGTCAGGTCTTCAGATAGAAAAAATCGACTCACTTAAGAAATATTTCGGAAACGTTATCATTTTGCAAATTTGGGTGTATTTGGATGTCAAAAAGTACACCTTATTAAGCAAAAATGAACTGAAGATAGTGAAAAAATGCAAAAAGGTGTATTTTTTCACTTTTTGCATTATGGATTAAAAGCTAGATATCTAGATACCACAAAAGGTATGATCACTTTCTTTATCTATTTTTTACGGAGAAAATAAACCCTGTCCTATTTCTCCACGATAACTACTTTCGAAGCTATTGTTGCTAGAATTTAGGATAAAAAAATTAATCCGCCTTCAAAACAAAAGTTCAGAAGAAAATTCTGAAATCACCATTTACCAAAAAATTTGCTATCTTACAAATATTGGATTCGCTGTTTTTAATTTTTACCTTTGACATCAGATGAAATATTACCTGCCCCGAAAGTCTCCAAAGCCAATTTAAGGCAATTTGAACAAAATTTAGGTTTTGCCTAGGTTTTGGGAGTCCCGCTTACTACGCATTGATCGTAGCTTAATAGTACTACTATAGTTTATAAAAAAAATGTTGTTATAACTATAAATTGTTTTTTATTATCGTTGGCGCATTAGTCTTTGTAAATAAAAATAACTTGATTAAAATGTTTGCTTATATTACAGTAGACGCAGGTAGCTTGATGAAACTATAATGGAACCACTACTGAGTCATAACCTATAATTCAAAAAAAAATATATAGACATCGCTTAAGAGTAATAACACAGCTCCACAAAAAATAAAAAAAATACCATAAACCAGACCATCATACTCTCACGTATTTTGGCGCACTGAATTCGAATCTAAGGTCCAAATTAACTTCTGTCGTGTCATTTCTTTGTAGATGGCTTATCTGGCTTACTGCAATATCAAAAGCTTAAAGCTTTTGCAGTCTCTAAAAATAACTTTTAAGTAGGTTTTCTAAGGCCGGTATAGCCGTAATTAATCGAAAAAAAAAAAATTACTGTATACAAGGTGTCTCAGCCTCGCATCGTACAAATATCCTGGCTTTCTTATTATAGAGAAGAAATCGAAAATTTTCAAAAACACAGTTTTAAAATATTTTGAAATATACATGGTGATGTATTTAATCGCGACCAAAAGCAAGATCTAATTCAAAAGCATATAATCTTCCGAATTTGCTTTGTACTGTTTCGATTTATTCAGTTTGATTATAATATAAGGGAGACCATACGTTAGAAGTATATTCAAATAGCGATTGTGCGTATATAAGCAGGGTTGGCCTGATTTAAATCAATTAATATTTGTTTATTTTTTTTTACAGTTTTACGTAGAATTTTATCCTTCATTTTAGTTTAAAGAGAAACTGAAACTCTCGAAACTTTAGTTTTGAGAAACTGCAGTCTTGTTAAATAGTCTCGAAAAACGTTTGAGGGGTAATAGCTTGCAACCTATCTGGGATAGAGGGTTGCTGCTACATTAAGAATAAAAACTGTTTTCCCATTTAGTTTTTAATTTGCATTGGATTTTGTCTCATGTAAGTCTTTAATCGATATCGATTGTTTATAGATAAAGGGCATCTTTTCCCAAATCTAATTCCCCTCTACACACGGATATCTGGCTATTTGCTCGTTAGTATTCAAATTTCTGATTACCTCAATCACTCTTACAGCAATTATTCCAATAATTCTCCTATCTCACGTCACCACTTTCTTCCCATGCAGTACAAAAACTTCATACATTTTTTCTCTTATAGCTACTTTTACCAAGCTACTCAATACAACCAAGCACAAAATATTTGATAATTTTGTCAGTATAAATAAGAATTCATACTACTATTACAATTAGATTAGAAGCTATTTAGTTCCGCACTTCTGTAATGAAGCATTCTTTAAATTCCTGCTCCATTACTAAGATTCCGGATTTACACACGACACCAATGTGCACACGGCCCGCAAACCTACCTATCTCCCGTCTAGAGGCATGGATTTGCACACGACACTAAAGTATATGCAGTTCTACGTCACCAGTAAGCGAGGATTCTCGGATATAAAAGCCGGCCACAAATCAACATAATTCAGAGTGTGAACAACTCTGACAATCTGTCTACAGCGTGCTGAGCTGGACATATTACAGTTTTGTACATCTCCCGACGCAAACACAACGGAACGAATGCAATCTGACCCTGGGAATCCTACAGCGTGTTGAGCTGGGACCCCTCGAGTCGTTAATCATTCCCCGGCGCCGTTTCGCCGCCAAAACCAGAGCGAATGAGCCTAACCTGGAGACCTCCTACAGCGTACTGAACTGGGAAACTTCTTGAGTCGACGATATACACCCGACGCCCGATGCCACTCCCGTAGCAACAACAAACGTCGCATCGCAATCGTTACACACTCTCTCTCTCTTCCTCTCAGATAATAGAAAATGTCCTAAGAACGGTAAGAGATATGGATATATAACCTGTACCTGTATGCTATGTAACACTGCCTGTTTGAAGAAGTAAATAAATTGTTTATATTTTTATTGGGCTATCTTATTAACTAATCTGGACCCTGATTAATCTCCGAACCAGCTACCTGACAACAAACCGTTACATAATTTGGCGCCCGAGCAGATTTCAAGAAAACGTTACATACATGTTGAGAAATGCAAAAAAGTGGCATAGCGCGTCGCATGTTTGGATGAGACGCGGCGTCAAAACACCAACAACTGATGTAATGTGCAGATATTTACGATATGTTACTCAGTTACATATATTACGATGTTCTGTAGCAAATGCACAGAGTCTCTCGAAATAACCGCATTCCCCTTTAGGTGCTGACTCTACATACAAAAATAGTAAGAAAACTCCCCATAATCATGTGTCCGGAAGTGCTAAGGGAGTTAAAGTCCTCTGTGGCGCCTAAATATAATTTTTTTCTCATTATCTCGAAAAACTTTGGGACAACTTAACGAGACTTGGTTTATGATTTTGCATTACTAAGGTTTATTTTTGTACAATAATCAAAAATAAATTTGTCCATAGGCGGAGAAACCAGGGATAGATATATTTTGTTTTTACATTTTCTATTTCTAGTTTATATTTTTAATAGTATAAGACTTAAATATGATTCCCAGGCTAATATTACATAATACACAAAAAAGGCTCTCTTAACAATTATTAGTAGAACGACGCATTTTGAGACACCTTGTATACACACATTTAAGATTTTTATTTTCTGTTTGATGTCTTGGAACTGAAAACAGAGGGCCTAAAATAACTATTTGATTACTAAACTTCCTTGTATACCCTGATTTAAGAAAACATTTTTGAGAACCCTTTCAGGATAATGCCGTGCTGCCCCTCTTAATACAGAACCTTAACTTTAACCTCATTGCATGACCTGATCCTAGAAAACTCTACAAAATCACCATGATTTAAAAATTTTTCACAATTGACTAAATTACATCACTCTCCGTATAAAAAATTATCGAAAACATTATAGAAAACAATCGAACAGAAACTGACCCAATTTGTCTCCAATCGATCTTTTATTTTTTCACTGAAAATAGATTAGATTTTCTTTTCTGGCAATAGTGTCAACTCTGTGGCAAATATCTTACAGTATGTGGGTTTTACATTACTATTATTATGGACTTTATAGTACCACTGAAAAAACTACCGAGAAGGAATATCGAAAATTTGGCTCGGATAGATTCTGCTCCGTTTCTCATAATATATCTTAAAATTCAACATCTCTAGATCAAAGAGAGCGTATAGAGGAAGACAGACTTACATTAGTACATTTTATATACAGGGTGCTCCACTTAAAACTCCCCAAACTTGTAACTTTCTTATTTTTTAAACGACGACCATGTTGGACACATCAAACTGTAGATATTTTTAAGGCCTTTGAACATGCATACAGAGTGATTTAAAAAAAATTGGAAAAATTGCTTAGAAAGGAAACTTAATTTCCTTGAATATTTGTTTACCTTACCCTGTACATGAACTGTGTTAATATTTTCTTATAACGGTTTCAATTAGCTTCAATTTATGTTGTTAAAATAAAAAAATACAAAAAATATATATTTTTGCAATTTCCCGTTTAGTACGTTTTAATAAAAGCTCGTTTTAAAAAATATTTATTCCTTTTGTTTCCTGCTGCTGTTTTGTTAATTTAAATATTGTATATGATATGTCTTTTACAAATAAAGCATAAAACTATATTTTCATTCTTTTCAAAATTATTTTAAAAGAATTCAGTTTGGAATCGGAAAGAGTGTTTTTAATTTTTTTTCTCTAAAACCAGAAAGAATTTCGAATATGACGTAATAAGATAAATTGAAGCTAATTAAAACCTTTATAAGAAAACATTAACACGGTTCATGTACAGGGTGAGGTAAAAAAATATTCAAGGAAAAGATTCCTTTCTTAACAATTACTCCAAAAAAATTTTTTTTAAATCACTCTATATGAATGTTTAAAGGCCTTAAAAATATCTACAGTTTGATGTACCTAACATGGTCGTCGCTTAAAAAATAAGAAAGTTACAAGTCTGGGGAGTTTTAAGTGGCGCACGCTGTATAGATTAGCAATCTCGATGATCGACAAGGCCAAGCAACCTAATCCGCCCAAGTCCTGTCTATTCGATCAAATTCACCTAGAAGTCTGATCTTTTATGAAAATTTGAATTTGAATATTTCAAAATATAAAATTTTGCTAGTACTTTCGTATCCTTGTATATATGACACAAATTTTGTATCTTACCTTATTTTAATTATCATCAATTACCTTAACATTTTTATATAAATTGTAAAAGTTTGATTCTATTTAAGAGACATCCTGCATAGTGTACTGTTTTAATTCTGTATGTGGTCGTATATTTCTATGATCTTTAATGAAAGAAGGTACTTAAGTAAAATTTTGCTTTCAAATTATAATAAAACAAGAAAACGAATTTAGTTGTGTTTAGTCTAGAATGTTGTCTAGATTTAGTGTACCTATTAACTATTTTGGAATACTTAAAACAAAAGTATGTTATATATTCAATGAGAACATCTTTAAATCGAGCTTGCCTAAACGGAGCCGAAACCATTCATATGTGATTGATTTATGAGTATACATTTAATTGGCCAAATAAAATCGCTTCAGCGATCTTTTGATACGATGATATCGACGAATATTTGTCAACAGATAAATCGAACAAGCCTACAAACAAGATAAAAGATCTTTTATCAGTAAACAATCAAAAAATAATTAATTGTAGGATATAAAGACATATACAAAACATAATGACGCTACCTAATTTTTTTTAGATGAAGCATAAAAGTCTAGGTTGGTAAATTAATTCAAATAAACAATAAGAAAACTCAGATGAACACACTAAATGGAAGGTTAATACAATAACAAAGACAACAATAAATATTTTCGTGATCCAAACATTGTGCAACAAGAGAAAACTGAATTTTTAAAATAGTGTGTAATTAATTCTTTGCAAAATGAACTGAATATACTACTGTCTATTAATGCCAGATAGCAATAAACCATAGCCTTCTGAAACATCCATGGCCGTGCGTCTTTAGGGGGTTTGTAAATTTCATAATCTGTTTAGAGTGTTATTTATTAATTGACTTACAAGAAAAAAAGAGGCCAATAAGGTTTTACTTAAAATGTATCTGGCAACATGTTCTTCTTACGTCGGTCAATAAACTGCAAACACCTAATTAACAAGCTAGTTGCCAGCCTCAGTAGTTAGTGCTTACTCACCGTTCTGAAGATAGTAAACGTGTATTTAATCAATTCCACGGTAGTGTATCGTTGTTTATAAATCGTGTGTATATTGTATAACTCTTTAGTGTTTGATTTTGTTTTCATTGACATTTAACATTTATAAATATGAAAAATAGAAGCGGTTGCTGGTTGTCCGAACACAAGTAGTTCTTCTTGCAGTTCTTCTTGGGGAAAATGCGGGCCAGATTATCCATTAAGGTTATTTGTATTGCCTTTTTTGTGTAATGGCAGAACAATTGCTAGTTTCAGAGATTCTGGAAATACTCCTTGACATAATGATGCATGAAAGATATTCTCAAGTGGTGCAGCTGTAGGGTCTATACATTTTTTTAATAAAGTAGGTGAAATACCGTCAAATCCACTGGAAGTTTTTGGTTTAAATTTTTTTACTATCTCGCATATTTCTTTTGATGATGTAGGGTATATAAACATAGACTTTTTGATCATTTTAATGGATTTGTTGTGACCTGTACTTATATTATGATTGTTTAAATTTGCTATTAGCTCAGGAATAGCCTCAATAAAGAATGAGTTAAATTTATTTGCCAAAACAAGTGGATCTGATGGTAATTTGTTATTTGTTTCGTTATCAACTGTTGAGTTAACTAGGCTCCACATACATTTAGATTTGTTATTAGCGTTATTGATAATATTCTTGTAGTATTCACTTTTAGCTATTTTCAGTTTCGCGCAGTAAGTATTTTTAAAATGGTTGTACACTTATTTATACTGAGGATTGATATTACTAATATCCTCCAGAAGCTTTATTTTACTTTTAAGATCAGTTAGTTCAGGATTAAACCAGTCCGATTTCCGAGGCTCGCGAATTTTTCTCTTTATTAATGGGAAATGTTCGCAAAAAGCACGTTCTATTATTTTTAAAAACTCATTTGTTTTTTCATCCACAGAATTTAAGTTGTGTATACTAGACCAGTTTGTCTTAGTCAACTCATCAATGAAATTGTTTACATTCATTTCATTATATGACCTTGTGTATATGTACTGTAGTTTCTTAGCTATAACTGAGAAAGTAAAGACCTGTGCTCTATGGTCAGATAATGACGATTGTAAAACTTCAGTTTCATGATCAGAACATATTTGTAATTACGTAATCAATAATTTTTTTGATGTAATTCTTGTATAATCCTTTACTGTGACTGATAAACCATAGGAACCTATTAAACTTGACAACTGATATTTTTCTACACCTTCCTTTGCATAATCAATATGAGGTCACCTGTTATGATGATTGGTTCTTTTTCATTAAACAAGCTTTCCAATATCAAATTTAGTTTATATAAAAACAAATCTAACCATTTGGGGCACGGTATATGCACAAAATCACACACAATGTTACACTCAATGACGCTACACTCAAAATGACCTTTTGAGTCTATGACCTGTGATTTTATATCCTATTAGCAAATATCAAAGTAGAAAATAATATCTGAAGTATTTTCTGAGATATTAAAAAATAACGATTTTCAAAAAAAATTCAACACCCAGTAGCAAAAAATTTAAGATGTTGGGACATATGTTCGTATGAACTTTTCTTCATAAAATGACCTAAGGAATCACACCCTAAAATATTAACACGTCATTAAGGAACAGTCTTAGAGTTGTAAAGAAAAATGTAATATATTTCCGTAATTAACACTTGCACTAATGGTAGAGAAGATAATGAAATCGGCAAAAATATCGTAAATTGATACAACTATGTCCGCATATAATAAATTGTATTTATTCAATTCAATAATTAAAGAAGTCGAGTAAATAACTACGCAATTAATATGGGACATTCTGCCATTTATAGAATTAATCCTGAATTTAATTAATTAATTAATATTTATATAGCCAACATGCAATACCCATACGCTCGCGTAAACCTGAATTCTTTAAATAGCTCACTGTGAGAAGTGCTTTAGTGATATCACGTATTTCTTGCACACATGCAAAAAACTGTAATGATTTCAATACGTTCTGTATAATTTATTGTCTCTGTTGTTTACTTACAGGCATTTTATTACCATAGCACCTGCTGCACTTATGCTGCTATGCCCTTATTAATTTCAATTAGTCCGATGCATCCGTTGCAACCTTCGTTACTTAATAGAAAATTAATTGCATAATAATAACGAACATACTTATTTTCCAGAAGGGAAACCATTTATATGTTTTATTATAAATTTACACCTTTTCAGTTTTCTTCTTGCAATGTGAAACAATGCAATGTAACGCTTACGTTCAATATTTACGATAGTGATATATTTCATAACTTTCCTGACGAATTAATTTTTAAACATGCAGGTTGGAAAATAAAATAACTTAGTGACATCTGGGGTGGAATATTTTTGAAGGAAAGGTGAGAAATCTAGTATTTATTTTATTCAGCTGGTCACCTTTATTACTAGATCATTTTAATATTTTAATCTACCGTACCTAGCAGTATTTAGGGTGCGTTAAGTTTCTCCCCCTCCACTTGTTTTTTAAAATTTTTTATTTCTTCAAAAAAGCTGCATCCCAAAATAATTAGTTGGTACTCTTAGTCCAATCAATGAATGTCCAAAAGGAGATTGTAGAGAACATTTTGGAGGGGAGAATTTTTCTCTTCAGGGATGTGTTGGGGGTAGTCAGGAGGTAAACATACTAAAAGTCCCCGCCCCTAGCCCCGCCGCTTCAGAGGGGGAGGGGAGTGGAAAGATGAAAGCATTAGATGAAAGCAACCCAAATCTGTGCTTGTACTAGATCTTGCTAAGGCTTTTGATACCGTTAGTCACTCACAGATTTTAGACGCTTTAGAAGATCTCGGATTTGGGGGGTTTAATATCGAATCTAATAAAATGTATTTAACTAATAGGAAACAAGTCGTTAAAATAAATTCGGTACTGAGAAAAGAATGTGTAGTTGAATATGGTGTACCGCAAGGTACAGTATTAGCTCCAATACTTTTCATATTATATTTAAATAACCCATTTAGTCAAAAGCAAAGGTACTGTGATAAGTTTTGCGGATGACACAGTAATTTCTATGAAGACAGAACAGCAAGCAGCAAATCCTAAGAATTCAATCAGAGAAGGATTTAAAGAACATCAAAAACTAGTTTGATTTTAAACTACTTACCATACATTTTACTAAAACGAAATATATTGACACTGATACCGAAATTGTAGAAGCCAATTCAGTAACAACAGATAAACATATGAGGTGAGGCAAGCAAATGTACAAAGTAAGCAATATTATTAATTAAGAAGTATAGTATTCAAATTTAAATATTTAAAAACTATTTTAGACGTTCCCATTTTAAAAACAATATACTCTTATTCTCTAGTGGAATCAAGACAATTCTACGACATTATCGGCTGGGGAAATGCTGTACAAACTCATTTAAAAAAACTGGAAATAATTCAAAAGAAATTTCTAAAAATCAACAACCGATAATCTTTATATGGACGCTAAAGTACTTGATATAAGAAAATTATATTTTTATAATGTGATTATAAATACATTTAACAAAAAAAAATTTATAACCTGATGATCACACTTACCGGACAAGAATTAAAGCAATACCTTACAAAACTCCACTTTCTATAAAAATCAATTTTATAATTCCTCTTCCCTTCCTCTTCCAGATGAGATAAAAAATACAAACTTTATTAATTTATTAAAAAAAAAATACAAACTATTTATTTTAAAAATTAACACAATACAAGCTCATTGATATGAATACTTGTAAAATTTTGGAGTATATTAGTATATTCAACATATTAGGAAAAATGTTCTTAGAAATTGCGCACCATAATTATTATTACAAGCAGAAGAACTACACAAACTGACAATATTAAATATTTCGTTGTTAGTTGTTTAAGTCAAGCCGCTCTTTTAAATATACAATCCCGTGCAACAGTAAATTTTCGTTGGAAATTTCAGAATTCTTATTTCTTACGAGAAAAATCCAAAAATAGGTATTTTTCCACGAAACTTGATTCAAACCCAGTAGAGTACTCAGATTAGAAATAAAAAAATTGTTAATAATATTTCTTAATTTTCCACCCCGAAAATAGACCGCACTAGGCCGAGCTTTTATATTCTATAAAATTTAATGTATCACAAGAATACACTTTTCAGAGATCTACGTTAAAAAAAAACTGATCTAAATCACACTTAAAATAAACTTTTTAGAGAGGTGCTTCCAATCAAAAAGGGACACGTTTTCACTCAAAAAAAATGAAAAAATAATTTTTCCACTAAATTTGATACAAACCCATTTGAGAGGCTGGCGAATATGATGGCGTACTCAATTTAAAATTAAAAAATCGTTAATAAGACTTCTTTATTTTACGCCCTAAAAAAAGACCGCAGTAGGCCGAGCTTTTATGTTTTATAAAATGTAATGTACCGCAAGAATGCACTTTTCAGAAGTCTACGTTAAAAGAAAAACCGATCAAAATCGTACTTAAAATAAACTTTTTATGGGGGTGGTTCCAAGCAAAATGGGACACACTGTATCTATGATATTTACATTTTTTATAGCGTATGTTCAAGAGTATAATTCTTGAACAAAGAGATTTAATAAAGTGAACGGTGAGTGGCATATATGGAACTATACAAATCGGGCATTAAAAGAGCTCCACAATGGAAAAAGAGACCGCGCTGTAACAATTGAAGGTGTTTATTATAAAACCGAGGATGATAATAATAATCACGGCATGCATAGTTAGTGATAATAACCGACAGGTATTGCTGGATTAAAACATGTTACCGCCGCGTCACATCGCTGTTATTAAATGTAGTTGTTATTTTAGTACCATTCAGTCTCTTTATAAGGCTGTCATATCGAGTATTTTATTTAGTTTAGTAACAGGAAGCAGGAGGGCATATCTTTATTTCTGTGACACAGAAGTCAAGAATTGTGGGCAATACCTCCGCCTGTGATACGTTTGTTACAACGATATTAACAATGAAAAATGTGTAATGATTACAAAATTACTACTCACGTCCTAACTACTAAATTGCACATTAATTAAAAGGGTCTCATGACAGATTTATGACTCGTCATTATTTCATTTATAATATAATAAAAATGTTAGTTACGCCTTCGGATGTTAACATTTTACTTGATAATTTAATAAAAACTGTCATGACTCGTGTTTCTACTAAAATCAGTTTAACTTAATTTTGTTATATGCATTATGTGTATTGTAAACTCAAAATAGCTGTAAAATAACTCTTTGATTGACCGTATTAAGTCGTTATTCTTTCGCAGACTAATTTTTACAGCAGACACAGAACTTCTATAAATATTACAAAATACAAGCTATACAGGATGTAATTAGTTTCATGTTATTAAAAAAAACTAGTAATGGGGACCGACTAAACAAACAAAATACCTTTATGATTTTTTCCTCTAGGGACACTTTGAAAAAAAAAACTGACGTAGGTCAACAATTTGAATATTTACGGTAGGAAACATTTGAGAACCACTGCCTTTCTGGGTCAATGGACGTGTACTTCCCAATTATACAACTTTTAAATTGTCAAAAAAAAGTGCAAAGATTACCAACCGCCTCATTCTAGCCGGCCCGCAGTTTCAAAGCAAAGAAGGGCGGCACCTTTGAAGATCACCTGAACCGAACCAATTATAAAAATGTAAATAATTCGTTATCTCTTTTTGCAGAACTGCAAGCAAATGATGGAATAGAGGTTTAAACACAGCATTTCTTTACATGTATGTTTTTTTTTAATTTAGAACAAAATATTGGAGCTTTTATTGTTGTTTATAATTTATCAGATTTAAATGTGGTTTATTAACATTTGTAATCTAAATGAGTGTTCTGGGTTAAGCTTAAAAAACGAGTAATTATTGCATGACATTTGGGAAATAAAGAGTTAGACGTCTGAAATACGATAACAGAAAACAATTATGTGTATTTTAAGTTAGGAAAAAAATTGATGTATTTAGCGAATTGCCAATCAGGTATCTAAAACTAAAATATTCGATAAACAAATCTAGAACTTACCAATAAATTATTTTTGATTTAAATAAATTGTTTGAAATGGCTTCCATCTGCATCAATACACTTTTCGGTACGTCGAACTAAGGACATACGGACTCCGTTCAACACATTTGGTAAATTAAGATCATTTTTTATGGTTTCTATGCATATTAAAATACCACACTAAACTATCAACTAAAGTTGTCAATAAAGAAAATAAAAATAAAAACTTGGTCCAAAATCCAAAAAGCAACACAACAAGAACGAACAAGTAGTGTCTGTACGTAATCAAGAACATAACGACTTGAACGGTAAGTCAATAAAATAAATCTTAACCGTAAATACGTGGCCCAAAATTAAAGAAAAAAAACAAAAGCACATACAAAAACAACGAACGGGTTCGACGTGTGTACTTAACGAAGTGCCCACCAGAAACTAAAATATTGCACAAGGGAGAGTATAGTTTTCTTCAGATCTACTAAGCACTCAGAAAACGCTGACGTCTTTCACCTTTACCGCACTGCTAAAGACCTTACCTTACCTACTTTGAAAAAAAAACATAAAAAGTGTGATTATCAACTTGTGTCCTCGCCGACGCGCGGTCTCTAACAAACACTTTTAAAGATCCGTAATCAGCGTATTTGATGGTTAGAGGCGCCGACATACGCGAAGATAAAAGCCTATCCCAACATTCCAGCAGTTCTCAAACAACATTATTGAAAATTTTCGAAATTTTTGTTTATTTATTTTTTCTAAAACTATGGGTTTTAGGCCCCATGTTATATAAGGTTTTTTCTTCGTTTAGTCTTTCCCCACCACCAGTTTTTTTATGACATGAAACTGATTATACCCTGTATAAGTAATATTAAATGAACTAAGATTCGAGGGAAGGAAATTAAATTAGAACAAATTTATTTGGTTACTAGTAAAACATTAATAAGAACAGTACCTATGCAGAAAATATGAGACTCATTGTGAATTTTCAAAAGACCAAATATATGTCGGCAGAATACATACCTAGAATGTAAGTAAGTAAAGAACATAGATATTCACAATGAAGCTGTCGAAATTGTGAAAGAATTCAGCAACTAAGCGTCGCTTGTTGATTGTAAAAACAATACATCCAAAGAGATAAAAAAAAGAATATGCATGGCTAACCGTTGTTATTTTGGCCTAGCTCCTCAGTTAAGATCAAGATACATATCAAGAATTACAAAATGCAAACTCTACAAAACAATAATATGCCTAATACTCAAATATGGATCCGAAACCTGGGTACTAACAAAGCGAGACGAAGAGCTACTAAGAATTTTTGAAAGAAAAGTCCTCAGGGTGATATACGGAGGAGTCAACGAAAACGGTCTATGGAGGAGACAATGTAACTCTGAAGTTTACCGACTCTTCAATGAGCCAGATATCGTTAAAACCATCAAAGTAAGATGGGAAGGGCACGTGATGCGGATGGAAGACAGTGACCCTACTAGAAAAGCCCTGCTAAACAAACCAGCCGGAAGAAGGAGACGAGGACGACCAAAACTTAGATACCTAGACAACGTGGAAGAAGATCTGAAAGTGGTTGGAGTGAGAGGATGGAGAAGGAGGGACCTCAAGAGGGAAAACTGTAAGGAAGTTCTGAAACAGGCTAAGGCCCACGAAGGGCTGTAGCGCCATCTATGATGATGATAACCTAGAAAGGGAATGGGATAAAACCTTATTTTTTTAATGAAAAGTTCTCACACAACACGAAACTTTTGGCACCGCTTGAAATATTTCAAATGCGGTTTTCTGGATTTCTTAGTTTCTGGTTGCCATTCATGATTACTTTAGAAAAAAATAAGTTTTTGTGAGAAATATATTTTTTATTGACTTTGAAGATCAGTTTGTAACAAATTATTGGCAATACTGAAGATTCATATACAGCAACAGATTGTATGATGCAAGAAAACGTTACACAGCAAAGGAAACCTATCCAGAATAATTTCTGGGTTACAGAACGTATGCCAGTAGGTGTGAATAAGAAGAAGAAGAAGAAGAAGAAGAAGAAGAAGAAGAAGAAGAAGAAGAAGAAGAAGAAGAAGAAGAAGAAGAAGAAGAAGAAGTTATATCACATTAAACCAACCACGTTTAAGCCAATGCAATGTAGTAAAGTAGACATTAAACAACAATAAACACACTCGCCTGGCAAATCCTCTTACATTATGTATTTTATAGTTGCTATAGTTTACATTTCATTACTATAGGTATCATATTAATATAATATTGTTACAGTTGTAATATTTCTGATCTGACTTGCCTAGTATTTATCCGAAACAGTAAATACTAGGCAATATGTATGCAATAATAATTACCCACTGATGAAAGTGTTATCATTAAAAATTTGGAGGAGTACCTCATACGAATAATTAAGGAAAATGTTTATTGCAATTGTAATGAATTAATTAAAGACCACTATTAGTTATTTATACTACAAGAAAGGTAAGTAGTTTTTACCTGTCGAGGATGATTTTGCGCCCGAGAATAGCGAGGACTGGTCAAAGTTACTTACCTGCTACATGGTACATAACGTTTTATCTGCTCCCACAGCTACGGTTCATGGAATAAAAAATCAGATTTTACATTTCTTGATCAATTTATTGTGACAGTGACACTATAATTATTTATGTACCAAGGGTCGTAAGTGCACCTTTTTTGGTCGAGAATACAGTTTGTAATCCGAAGCCCGTAGGGCCAAAGTTTACAAGTATTCGAGACCAAAAAATCGCCCTGTACGACCCGCGGTGCATATTATATTTTTCTTCATGAATAAGTAAACCAGAAAAAACTAGTAGAAAACTATAATTATTTGAGTAAGATTTCATATTTGCTAAACAAATAGTAAAGGTATCGATGCTTGGAATATCCATGGCAACCGTCAATAAAATAAAAGGACGCGGGTTCCATTCAAATGACAACTAATGTTAAGATAAATTAAATCATATTATTATAATAGCTCTGAACATTTTTGAAAATAATGTCGAAAATAGAAGTTATAGCAAGTAAGACTTGCCTGGATTTACTTCCAAAAAAGTTAAAACATTTAATTTAATACTTTTTATATACCTAAAAGAGAAAATTTTTCCTTTACTTTATTTCCCTAGGAACGAGTATTTGGTATATAAATCATCACTTCATCACGATCGACAAACCAATGGAATTAGAGTATACTTATGAGGAAAGTATGACGAAAAGTAATTTTCTTGACATTAATGGATGTCACGTAGTCTGCTCGAAAACACTTATTTACCCAAGGGAGGTAAGTAGCTCACTTACCTCCCGTCGTCAATAGCAGCTGACCCTTTCGCCATCCGCCATCCTTTTGCTGGTACTTCTCGCGGAAAATTTAAAGAGCATGTTTACAAACATATTGTATGCAGGCTGAAAAAGGTTGATATAATTTGCTGAGAAATCAGAATTGTTAGAAAATTTAAATATAAATCACCTAATGTAATTTGTGCAAAAGATAAGTAAAAAGGGTGAACCAGCTTTCAGACTCACTCATATATATTCTTAATTTAAAGTCACAAAATGCAATGAAATAAATACAGTCTTCCTTGACAAAATCTTCAATCTCTTGCTGGTAAAATATTAAGGTTTTATTTACCATTAATAATAACATTTGATTTGTGCAATGTTGTCATTATATGAAATTATAGTTTTAAATTTAAACTGTGCAATTGAAGGAAAATAGTAGCCAGTGTGCTGTTGAGCAATCTGTTTTGATACTTATTCGTTAACATTTTGGTCTCCATATGAAATGCACACAACTTAAAATTATTTTAAAGTTCGACTGAACTTTTTCCTGCCAAATTCTCATGATTACATGCTGTCAACCCCGATGCGGGTCTTAAAAGGAAGGTTTCACAATTACTTGGAAATTATTATAATTTACAGCAATAATAAAATACGTTTGGGGATTCTTGGGAAACCTAAATAAGGTAGTGTCTTCAACATATCGCTAACAAGAATTACTCATTAACACAACACACATAGTCCAGGAGATAGCTACATATTTATGGAACCCGGGATATAACCTGTTGGCATTGCTGTTATGTTTTAGCAAATATTTTTCTTATGTGAGTCAGACCTCCCCCCTTGACCGTTTTGGCGCTAGCCGCTCCGAAAATATTCAATTGTGAAACAGAGTATAACACATTGGGATTTGGTGTTAGTTGAAGAGGGTATCTTGGCGATCAACATTCGATATATGCCAACATTTTTTCTCCGTGCAATTGGCAGCACTGGCGACATCAATTATGGCCAAAATTGGACCGTAGTATAACTCTTTTACTCCCTTGAGGTAAAGCTTTTACCCTAAAAGTTCTGCGACCGGACCGCCCCGTTTTCGAGGGCAGGGAACCCGATGGTGACCACGGTCAATAAACGATACGGTTGCATCAATCAGCAGCTTTATGACGAGAGAGACGCGGGGGGCGGGAAATCGAATGAAAGAGACAGACATATCTGATTTCCGTGCAGAAGACAGAGACAAAGATTCCGGTAGGGTCTACAGCCTACGTCACCTGTAGACACTACAAGCATCTTTGTCTCTGTCTTTTGCACGGAAATCAGATGTCTATCTCTTTCATTCGATTTCCCGCCCCCCGCGTTTCTCTCGTCCTTAAGCTGCTGATTGATGCAACCGTATCGTTTATTGACCGTGGATGGTGACAACATTTCCCGACATTTCCCGACCTACCCTCCAACCTAAACTGAAAAAACCACCGAGTTTCCGGTGCCCGGCATTTTTTATCAGAGAATTTTATTAACGAAAGTTGTTCAGAATTATCCAAAAGCCCAATATTTCATCAAAATAAAAAAAAATGATAAAGGACACCGCACGTTTTGTAGGTAAATTGGTGGCCTGTCAAATTTGATGAATTTTTGATAAGTTGTACTTCAACTGATTCTGAACAATAAGTTCATTTGGCAAAACTTCAAATTATGGACAGTTTCTCCGATAGATGGCTCCGAAGACTGGACCTACGACCTACGATACTATACCGCGATTTCTCAAAACTACCGCAGGTATTGAAATAATAACTGCTGAAAATGAATAACCAGACTATTTACCATTATTTGGACTTAGACTGATGTGCCTGAACTTCCGGTTTTGCCGAAAGTGACGTCAAATCACGTTTTTTTCGAATGCACAACACCCGTTTACTTCAATTTAATAATCATATATATAACTATCTTTATAAAAATTCACTATCTTAGTAAATAAGTAAGTACGTGTATTAGCTGATCGAACATTGATGCTAGCTTAATACCGGGTACGTCATAATCTCGTTACAAAAGAGAGTTGATTTTATTTTTCAAGATATAAAGTTGCAGTGGTGTCTAGTAAATGAAAACTAATTATTTGTGAGACCTTTAAGTAGAATAAGCAGTTTTTGTTTATTTATAATACATTAAACCTTATTATTTTAGCAAAAAATTGCATAGCTGATTATTATTTTTTTTTTTAATATATTTATTTATAATAATATTTACCTATTTTAATAATTCCTTAATAGAAATCAAACCAAAAAAACTTTATTTCAAATCAATTAACAAAGAACAACATTCCTCCCCCATCACGCATTGGAGACAGCCTCACATGCCTGATGCGAGGCGCAATGAAAGGCTGGATGAAACAAGGGCAGATTATATTAAAAACAGTTAAAAAAATGAACTAGATACACATATGTATATGCGTTGCGATTGCTTTTCTAAGTTTCAAAGTAAGTCATTTTCATTATAAAACCTAACATGCCGCACGTAGGATTTATTTTCTGTATGGATAAGGTTTAATTAATTTGAAATAAAGTTTTTTTGGTTTGCTTTCTATTAATGCCGCCATAATTGATGTCGCCAGTGCTGCCAATTGCACGGAGAAAAAATGTTAGCATATATCGAATGTTGATCACCAAGATACCCTCTTCAACTAACACCAAGCCCCAAGGTGTTGATACTCTGTTCTACAACTGAATATTTTCGGGGGCGGCTAGCACCAAAATGGTCAGGGGGTAGGTCTGACTTACAAAAATATTTGCTAAAACATAACAGCAATTCCAACAGGTTATATCCCAGGTCCCAGCTATCTCCTAGGCTAAGAGCACTTTCCTCCTATAATATCTTGTCTATGCGCAGCACCATAGTCATCAATAATACATGCTAAAAATACGTGTGAATTGTTGGACATTGTATCACAGAATGATAGATTACAACAATAAATTAACTGATGGGAATACTACAAAAAAAATGGCGTCAATAGGTTTGGGGAGGAAGCTTGTGTCGCTTCTGGTTCTGTAGTTATGCTTCATTGTGTTTACGACATTGCAAGCTCACTTCACAGATAGCCGAATAAATATGTGGTTTTTTCAACGATTGTTTGGGGGGTAAAGTTTTGTTCAACCTGGGTGGGAGGTGAGCGCTTTTTTTTGGAAATTTAGTTTTAATTTTGAAAAACGTGTATTTGTCTCTTTTTTCTTCAAAGTCTCGGGTTCTCTTCATCGGATCAGGCCAAACAAAGAATCAAAATGTTTGTAGATAAATCCGATCTGCAGTTTTGTTTTTTCATAAGAAAATAGAAATCACGAAAATTTCTTAATTTATATAAACCGAAATTACTGAAAAAATAAAAAATCTTTTAATGAAACGTGGTGAAATTATACACACATAGGTGTACTATTATGGATAACTGCAAAGAAAAATATTTCTTATTTTCTCTAAAAAACATCAAGTTTTATTAAAAATGATTTATAATTTTTTTATTAATTTCGATTTATGTAAAATTAAAAAATTTCGTGATTTTTATTTTTTTGCAAAAAAACAAAGTGGCAGATCGGTTTTGGACCTCTACAGTCTTATTTATAATTTATTTACAAACATTTCGATTTTTGTTTAGTCTGAACCAATTAACAGAATCCGAGATTGTTGGAATACAACTCTGCTATGTGATACCTATTGTTATTTTGTTATTTTTAATATTATTATCATGTTATCTTTTACTTGTCAGTCTATGATCGAATTGTAATTTAAACTAAATAAAAGTTTGCGTCTAGTTAAAACATATCGAACACATTTCAATATTCAATAGAGATATTAAAAAAAAACGTGACAAAAACACATTTTTCAAAATTAAAACTCAATTTACAAAAAATACCAAACTCTTAGATTGGACAAAAATTTACTATAACTTCATAATAATAGTACATTAAAGTATAAGTGGATATTAAGGTCTTTAAAACACGCGCGATTTTTCGAGCACGATGGCGCAGCCGAAGTGCTCGAAATAGAGCAAGTGTTTTAAAGACCAGTTATCCACGAATACTTTACGCTATTTTTTTTTATTGGTATACTTTGAAATCATAAATACTGGTATTATTACTACAAAAAATGGAAATAAGAATTAAGAATATAAAATGGTTGAATTCGTGATGTGACATCAAGATACCTGTCAGTGTCATGGAAATGAGAAAAACAAAAATTAATTTGCAATCTGTCACATAGGATTAATTATTGTCACCACAGTTGTTACTGATTGTATATTGCTTTAAAATGAGTTTTAACATTGATTACTTAAATAGAAGAGCAAAAGGTAACAGATACAGATGAATAATTAGAAAGTTGACATTTTGACTTCACGTTTCTCTGGTAGGTAGTTGATGTTGCCATGGTAACTTTAAAACACGCACGTTTTTAAAACTTGGATTTAAACACTCTGAGGCGTACTTTAAATAAGCAAAATAGGGTACCAATAAAAAAAAAATCATATAGATTGTATTTTCACAAAAAAGGGGCCCCTCCCTAAAACATTGATATTATATTTATTAAAAATTTCTTTTAATTTATATGAGTTCCTACTGAGAGAAAATTAAAAAGTGTGTCTTTGTTTCCTCATTACGTAGAGAAATATAAAATCACCAAAATTGCTTTTTTTCCTATTGTTATATATTTAAACCCTCTTGTACAGAGATCTGTAATACCCTCCTTCAGTAGAAACCTGTTCCAATAAGTAAGTGAATAGGTTCGTAGTTCGTCAATAATTCGACAGATGGCGCTGCTGTTCTTAGCATACTAGACAATTATAGAATAATGAGAACATTCTAGAGCTCTTATCTTTAGGTATATAAAGGAATGAAAAATCCGAGTGAATACAGTTAAGTTCAGATTGTGAACAGATCAGGAAGAAGTAAGCAAAGTGATAAAGTGACTGAATTATTGAATTATAGCATTCAGTATTATATTAGTGAAGTAACTATTTGTTATAATTAGTACGTAAGTTAATAAAATCAGTGTTTAGTGTTACCCTGATGTTATAATTTCTGACCCCACAGTACAGGGAGTTTACCAAGGTGTGTAAACAGATAACATTTTAAAAAATCTTATTTTCGATTTTCATTTAAAATTTGCGGGTTTGGATTACATTTGTAATCTTACAAGGCGAACTAACTGCTGTACAGGACTAACAATTACTCGTATACAATTATCTCGAAAACTGCTACTTAGATAAAAAAAAAGTTTCAAATAAAAAAGTTACGTCCATCCTTTATCTTCATTTCTTCCCAATATAGTTGGAATCTATTCGGAATGATAAAAAAGTTTCTCCTTGCTTTATTTGCCTCTACACAGCCTGACACAACTTTAGAAAATAAATCATGTTTACTTGTTTTATTAATGTTTGACCTTTATATTAACACATTTTATTAGCAAATATATAGTGATAATAAGCTGAAAATTTCAGACCGATTCATTGTTTGTGTTAAGGCGAAATAAATGAAAAAAATGTAGTTTTATTTATCCAACGGGTGACGAAGTCGAGAGATGGTTGGCAATAATCCGTGATAGTTTTAAGTCAAATTGTTTATAATAATTAAACTATACTTAACAGATTATTATAAATTCAATAGGGTTCTATCTGATAATAGACGAGGGGATTAAATAAACAATCAATTGAATCCCTTAAGGATTAAGTATTACTCTATATACGTATGTATGTACATATGGACGTAAATACATACAGACCAACTGATGAAGGCCTATGACAGTTTTCATTAGTAATTTTAGAACTTTATAAAAGCAGAATCAATCACAAAATGGTAAAAGCTATATTTAAAACCGATTCCTTGCAAAATTAGGCAAGTAAAAATACGTTTATTAGCGAAACTGAGGGTTGGCTCACTGAACGAGAATATAGGACAACTAGGTGGGCAATATGTTAACGTGGTATTCAAAAACTAAACAAATTATAGGTGTTCTGCAACTCAAGTTTTATATTGGAAATATTATTACACGCATTTCTAGGTCCCCATCTTAATTTTAAATCATAATGAATGCATCGCAAAATAGGAGGAGGCCTTTGAAGCCAATTAATAAATCTAGATACATAGATATGGAATTACTTCCGTTTTAGTCAGACACATCAGATTTAGATGTTTTGGAAACGAGATGAAACTATATGTTAAATGAGCTGTGGGGGTTCAGGGTGTATACCGGTGCCATTACGATGATTGCTATTATCGCAGACCGTGCGGGGTTTGAGGAGAACGCGGCCAACGTTGAAAATGCAATAACTGTCAGTTGTTTTCTCGGCGTGTCGGCCGAGACCAGGCAGAGACGGACTAGCTATGTAAATTATGTAATAAACATAATCTTAATTGTAATCACCTAGTTAATTCACTATTAACAATACAGATCCATCTCCTTTAGCATCTATATGCGGATCCAGGCAGATTTGCACGAACCGAAACGTCGCACAGTGGGACAAATAGCTCATTTTTTGGACAAACGATAATTCCCAAGCCTGGGATTAATGAAACTTAATTTTTTTAAAAACTATTCGTTATAAAATTGCCTTTAATTCTAGCGAGTCCGAATTTTGAAATTTCAAAATTAGAGATGGCTAATCCAATATCGCGGACATAAATTTTGAAAGTACTTAAATTAAAATTTTATCAAAAGATTGTTTAAAATTATAAAAAAACTGTTACTTGGGTTTTTTTTTTTTTTGGTTTCTAATCTCATTTCTGATCCCAGAATTTTGCGATTCAAAAAACCAAGATAGCGGATCCAATATGGCGACCATAATATATTTTTAAATGAAATGTACATGCACAAACTGTTAAAAATTGTTACTTAGGACTTTTAACGGTTTCTGATCGAGAATCTGACATCTAAATTGCGTAATATCGTAATCCAAAATGGCGAATCCAATATGGCGGCCATATTTTTTTGACTGACATGTAAATGCGCAAATTGTTAAAAATTGTTACTCAGGGGTTTTAGAGATTGCTGATCAAGAATCTGAAGTCCAAATTACGTAATATCGAAACACAAGATGTCGGATCCAATATGGCGGCCATAATATATTTTTAAATGAAATGTACATGCGCAAATTGATAAAAATTGTTACTTAGGGCTTTCAAGGGTTTCTGACCATGAATATGAAGTCTAAATTATGTAATATCGTAATCCAAGATGGCGGATTCAATATGGCGGCCATAATATCTTTTTAAATGAAATGTACATACGCATACATTATTAAAAATTAGATTTAAAGATGTCAACATTTTTGATTGGTTATCTCATTTTTTTATAAGGTGGCATATTCGCATCTGCCATCTTAGAATTCGAAATTACGAATGCGTAGTCAGCAATCGCAAAAACCTGCAAAAAACAATTTTTAACTATTTTCGCATGTACATCATAATTTTTAAAAAATTTATGGCAGCCATATTGAATTTAGTTTTCTGGTTTGCAAAATATCGAAATTTTAATATCCGAAACGAGATTAGCAAACTGCGAAATCCCCGAAACACAAATTTTAACAGTTTCCTTCTTGATGTGTCATTCTTTTTTAACTTACGGACACCTTATTGGATCCGCCATCTTGGATTTCGGTATTACGTAATTTGGACTTCAGATTCATGATCAGCAATCTCTAAAACCTCTAAGTAACAATTTTTAACAATTTGCGCATTTATATGTCAATTAAAAAAATACTATGGCCGCCATATTGGATTCGCCATTTTGGATTACGATATTACGTAATTTAGATTTCAGATTCTCGATCAGAAACCCTTCAAAGTCCTAAGTAACAATTTTTAATAGTTTGTGCATGTACATTTCATTTAAAAAAATATTATGGCCGCCATATTGGATCCGCTATCTTGGTTTTTTGAATCGCAAAATTCGGGGGATCAGAAATGAGATTAGAAACCAAAAAAAAAACCCAAGTAACATTTTTTTATAATTCTAAACAATCTTTTGATGAAATTTTAATTTACTTTCAAAATTTATGTCCGTGATATTGGATTAGCCATCTTTAATTTTGAAATTTCAAAATTCGGGCTCGATAGAATTAAAGGCAATTTTATAACGAATACTTAAAAAAAAAAATTAAGTTTCATTAATTCCAGGCTTGGGAATTATCGTTTGTCCAAAAAATGAGCTATTTGCCCCACTGTGCGTCGTGGCAGTTGAACGGCTGAATGGGGAAAGGCCAGGTCGGATTCGAAAAACAATAACAATAAAAAGCTTAACTCCTGTGACTGGAACGTCAATTATTAAAACAATATAGCAATAAATTGTTTAAAGGGAACTCAAAAAAATGTATAAAGAATATGTAAACGCTATACTTTATAGTATAGCTACGCAATTTTGTATATTTACTAGAAAATGAGTAACGAAAAAACCCGTTCTAGGAACATCGACCAAAGCGAACGGCTATGCCAAACCACTTAATTTACAATTTGAAAATATTTTAAAATATTTTAATTTACCAGGTTACCATTTAATAGGTTATGATTTTATTCAATATTGTGGTTGTGAGAAGATTTTGAAAAATAGAAAAAAAAATGAAACGAAGAAGAGAACATGAAAAGGCAAAAGATTCGAAATTATGTTAGGCAAAGAGAAGCTTGCTGGAAGATCGGCAATGCTTATGATTTTTAAGCTCACTCACTCACTCTCTCTCTCTCTCTCTCTCTCTCTCTCTCTCTCTCTCTCTCTCTCTCTCTCTCTCTCTCTCTCTCTCTATCTCTCTCTCTCTCTATCTCTCTCTCTCTATCTCTATCTCTCTCTGATTAAAATTATGTTATTTATAAGCGGGCTATCACGAAGGTTGAACTGTTAAAATTAGATATAAGTAACTTTGAACTAATTCACTAGTGACATGATAACTCAGCATGGAGGTCTCTTAAGAAGTGGTATTTAAACACCTAGTGGTGGTTATTATTGCCTTTTATGTCTATAGTTGTATATGTTCCTGTTGCTCTCTTCATTTTTCCCAGAAATAAACTTCAACTAGAAGATGCTCGATGAAATCTGAAGCGGGTCACTACGAAAAATGCTGAATTAAAAAAAAATTGAAACTTCAAAATTTCATCATAAGCTCTTCGCATTTTTAGAGAAAATCTATTCAGCATTCATTAGCTTAAGAGAGTACACTTAGAACTGGAACAAAAATGTTATACAATTTGTTGAGCATATACTATAAGCAAGAAGTGTAGACAATGAAAGGATGCGAGTTGGGGATCTTAAAAGTGTAGCGGCCGTGCGCAGTGTCATACGCATCCTAAAGGACGTGTTCTCTACTTTTAAGATCTCCAACTCGCATGTTTACATTTTTTGCTTATAGTATGGTAGCGTAATTTTCACAAATTTTAATTACGTTTACGGTATTAATAGAACATATCTAAATTTCACCATTGCGTGGTCTAGATTTTCACGCATGAGAATATTAAAACTTAAGTATTAAAAAATCATCTCACTATCTATTCACAGCATTCGGCATGCTTTTCTAATTCTGTTTAAAAGTTGATTTGACATTTTTGCCCTTTCTTCGAAAACAGCATTCATTTATTTGTGGTTAATTTTCTTGCGATCAGAAAGTCTTCTTTAGAGATAGTCCTGTATGTGATTAATTTGGCATAGACTGTCTCAGCTGTCTATATTTGTTACATTTCTAATTAACCTTAAGTTACTGATCTATTCTATGATTGTTTCAAAGGCATGTTGGGCAACATTAGACTTTTCAGTTTCTTCACTTTTGAGACAAGACATATGTTCCTTGAATCTTGTTACAATTTGACCTTTTGTTTGTCCCACATACTACAAATTACAATTCTTAGAACTGGTCTCATAAATCCCGAACATTTCCTTTCATACAATATGCCTAAAAGTTGTTGTAATTTGCTTACCGATGGATGGCAAACTATCATATCTAAAGGTTTTTTAAAATCCTGATTTGACCACGGGTAAACCGGGATTCAAATGCAATGGACACACATTTTCAGTTCGGTTTGAAAGGTGTAGGAGTTCTGGAGCGTTACCGTAAACCTGAGTTTTCCTAAATAATTTGTCAGATAAACTTGTTGAGTATCCATTTCTCCTAGCTATATCCTCAATTAAAGCTTTTTTTTGCAAATCTCTGTTCATTCAGAGGGAAACTTGATAGACAATGAATCAGGAAATTGATGTCAACCATTTTGTGCTGTGGATAATGATGTGGGACATTACCTTAGAGTGCTGGTGTCTTTTCTGTATATATTAAATTCCATTATTCCTAATTACTAATGTATCTAAAAATGCTAGTTGTCCATTGGTTTCCACTTCATATGTGAATTTTATTGAAGTGAAACGACAATTTAATTTCGAAATAAAGTTCGCTACATTTGTACTGAATACTGCGATTATATCATCCACATACATCAACCATGTCCTAGGGAAATACTCAAATTCTTCCTTTATCTCCGTTTAGAATTTGCTCGAGTAACATACTATTGAATTGGAAGCAATTTTGATTCATGCAAAGTTTAGTAAAGTGAATAAATTCCAGATATTTGTACCAAGAGATCATCGGGTATACAAGCACGATCGGGTCTCAATGTTTCTGCATATTCGTTAAAACCTGGCGTTTTCTTTGTATCAATTTATCCAGGACCGTGATGAATTATTGAGAAGATAAGCGCCATTCTTATTTGACCACTATATCTGTCTACTTGGTTTCCGACTCTGCCCGAACCATTTAATTGCTTTTGTGATAAAAGGCTTTTAGCATCTTATTTATAGGAAGTGCGGTACTTCTTTGACAAGTAAAGTGTTGACTATGGCCTCATGACTGATAGTATTAAATGTCTTCTGGAGATCTATTGCGACTATGTGTAGTTTTGTCCCTTCCCTCATTTTTATTCAGGATTCTTCTGGTGATGTACATATGGTCGTCGGACTTTGATGAATGGTGCCTGGTAGTCTGGTGGTCTTCCGACGTGTTTCTCTAATTGTGCGAGGTATTTGTATCTCAAGCTGCTGCTCTTCTGTAATCTTCTATACCATGCGCTGACTTGATTTTTTTGGGGGGGGGATGTTTGTATGGTCGTATTCCATTCTGTAGGTAGAGGTGTGATTCCCACTCATGCTCTGGTGATAAGTTCTAAGCTTTGCTCCTTCAGCGTTTCCAGTCTATGTTGCATTAACTTGTCGTTTATTTTATCTAGACCAAAAGTAATATTTCTTCTCTAGTCATTATTTCTAACATTTAGTATTTTAATAGTGACTTACCCAAGGGTCAGTGGTTCATTTACAGTGTACTACGTACTTGATTTTGAATGAATTTTTTACTGGAAAATCACGCAAGTAAAATAGCTAGCAGCTCTGGTGCTCATATCTTAACTATGACATAAAATCGTGATTAATTAGGCGCGTATCCAAAGAATAGAAGAAACTTTGAGATTATTTCTGTGGGCCTTTTTACTAATATCCTAAGCCTTTTCGTTTTGAGTTATACTTTCTTGAGTTTATCTGCATTAGGCTTAGTTTTAGTTACCTGAAGAGCAGCAGGGCCAGCATGATGAATTGATGAAGAAAGCATCAAATTATGCATTGGATATATTTGAAATTTGCTTGTGAAATAATTGCAGTTCCGCTTGTATATCTAATCAACAAATGCTTTGAGCAAGGAAATTTCCCCGAAATCTTCAAAATTGCATTGGTTCTGCCGGTGTTCGAGAAGGGTGATGAACTCGACCATGAGAATTACAGACCTATTTCTATCTTACGTGTAATCTCAAAAGTTATAGAAAGGATTGTCTTTAACAGGATTATATCATTTTTAAACAAGCATAAGTTAATAACAGAATATCAACATGGCTTTCAGCTAGGTAAATCAACCGAAACAGCCACCATCCAACTCTTGCAGTTTATATATGGTGAAATGGACAAGAGAAACCACGTCATGGGCTTATTCTTTGATCTAAGCAAAGCATTTGACATACTGAATGTTGATTTCATCGTGTACAAGCTGCAAAGATTAGGAATTAGAGATCTGGTATTGGATCCTATTAAATCCTTTATAACCTGTAAAGATATAAGTCTGAAAGTTATGCTGTTAACCAAGGGTTCGGTGCTGGGGTCATCAATATTCTTGTTATTTGTCAACGATCTTCCTGAAAATCTCCAAGAGAAATTAGTTGTAATGTTCGCAGATGATACGTCCATGCTGCTTTCATCACGGTATCCTGTGGACTTTCAAAATAAGATGAATAGCATATTACAAGTATATCAGAAATGGTGTCATGACAATACGCTCATCTTGAATATTGGCAAAACCGAGTGTATATATTTTTCCCAACGAAGATTACCTTCGAAGGATTTAATTGAGAACTGCTCAGAATCATTTAAATTTCTGGGAACAATGATAGACAGTAAGCTCTGCTGGAATCACCAAATTAAACATATTTGTAAAAAAACAAACTGTTCGTACTATGCACTGAGGCAATTGAAGAGTATATTTAACATTAAATCTCTGATAAATGTTTATTATGCACTTGCATACTCACATTTTTCTTACAATATTGTGGCTTGGGGTGCTGCCTCAAGCATAAACCGTGTGTTCATCCTACAGAAGAGGCTCATCAGATTATTATTTGACATTGCTCCAATAGAATCGTGTAACCAGTTACAACACTACCCTATAAAAAAATCTCCGTATCATGCTGGTATAAAAATGTACAACAAATTACCACCAGAAATCAAATCGATGAATTCTATAAATAAATTTACTTCTTGTTTGAAAAACTTTCTAGCTGTAAATTGTTTCTACTCAGTTGAAAAGTACATGAATTATGAGCCACAGTGATGCAAAACTGTCATTTAACACAATAAGTGATATTAGGGTTAGGTTTATTATTGTGATCTTTTTTACTAACTATTGTGATTTTTTACTAGTTATTGTGATTTTACTATTTTACTATTTATCGTAATTTTCTATATGCATAAATTTTCATCTCATATTATTAAAATTTCTTTTGTATCCTAAATTTTTGTAATGTGACGTTCATATATATACCCTGTATATCTAATATGTGATGAAATAAATAAATAAATAAATAAATAAATAAATAAATAAATAAATAAATAAGTAAATAAATAAATAAATAAATAAATAAATAAATAAATAAATAAATAAATAAATAAATAAATAAATAAATAAATAAATAAATAAATAAATAAATAAATAAATAAATAATTATGTAAATTTAGATGTTAGGATATTATTTATATGGAGATACAACTAATATTCTAAACTGTAGAATCAATTTGTTAATTAAGCTGAGCCGATTTTTCTTTTCGATACGGTTCTGGTTGGAAGCAGCGAATAGCGAATATTGCAAGTGACTGCAGTGGTGCGGAAAATCGTACATGACACGCTCATATCCATGGCAACTCCGTCAGATATGAATATTTCATAGAATACATTTTCATACTTTATTGAATATGTCACCTCTGATTACGAACAATATACCTGTCCTGCCGCCTGGATGTCTCCGTGTCTCCGTAAAACACGCAGATAACTACCGCTATAACGTGACATTTCCCTGCTTTCTACTCACCCCTTCGTACCTACAATAGATGCAAGGTTTTTTAAGAGAAAAATATCTCCTTATATAGAGACTGGAGTTACTTTTACTGAGAATTGTAAACTGTTTTGAGATTCCATACCTGAGTTTTGTACATATCGTTCCAAATTATTCATTTTATTTTCAGTCTCTTAGAGTAGTGAATAAATATTCTATCACTAAGAGCTGACCGTTATTGCAGTTTCAGTATTTATACTTCATGAAACATTATTTGTTTGTGTATCGGTGTTATGAATTTCCTATAAAATTGTACTCATTCATTCTTCAGCTTCATTCAAAATTAATTTCCAAGCCATCTCTGTTAAGTTATAATGTGCTAAAACTTAAGCTATACCATCTGCATAAAACATGAAAATAAACTAAAAAAACAATGTTCCACCTATTTTAGTGCACAAAACTTATTTCATAACACACAAATACAGTTGTCTTAAACAATTTTTTTGAAACTAAAATGAGTGAAAAAGATATTATTTATCTATTATACGAATATAGGTATTCCCGTTCACCCAAACTGTTGTAACATTAGAAAATATAAGAAAAACAGAATTCCACCCATTTTAGTGAAGAACATATCAGTAAATATAGTTTTTTGCAACTAAAATGGGTGAAAATATTTTTTTAACATTGCATCTGTAGCTATCTTTCTTACAACTATATAGATATCTAGTGTTATCTAGCGTGCATGAATTAATTGCAGGAAATAAATTTCCCGACTCGGGATAATTTTCAAAAAATTTCCAGCAATAATTGGGGAGATTACAAGTGACAATCCCACTTATGTCAAATTATACATATTAATAACTCAAGAAGGCAACGCGTCCTTTGTCTTGTATTTTAATGTCAAAAAATTAAACTAGACTGACGTTTCTTACTGACACATGGCGTAACAGGATATACAGGGTGTTCCTTAACTATGTACTAATATTTCAGTGTGTGATTGCTTCATTTCATTTTATGCAGAAAAGATCATATGAACATATGTCCACAACGGCTTAAATTTTTTGCTACATGGTGTTAATTTATTTTAATCCGTATTTTTTAATGTCTCAGAAAGTACTTTAGATATTATTTTATCTTTTAAATGTTACAAAGTATTATGCAGATTTCTAACATCAAGATGCTCAATAGCCACTTCTACTAACCTACTTAACGAACAATGGAGAGTGTCACATAAATTACATAAACTATTAAAATTTTCACACATAACATGTATAGGTGATTTGGAGAGAATATTCGTTCTGGGTATTTTACATCTAAATGTTAGATTCTGTCGTATGTTGATCCTTGATACATGAAAATTAATATCACAAAGTCAATCCTATTGTGTAACATCTTATTCAAAAATATTAATGATATACAAGTTCTTCTTAAATAAATAAATAAATAAATAATGTCTTTATTTGCGTTTTCACAATGGCGGAGTTCAGCTCTCTAGAGCTGCTCTTACACACAACCAAAATTTTTTTTAGAAAAACTAGATAAACAAAGATTTTTTTTTATTAAGTACATAATAAGAAATTCAAGAGACTTAACACTTATTTGAGAGATGGTAGCTATTCACTGCTTTAATATATATTTTTTATATTTGAGGTTAAACAATGGGATAAAGAGCTTCTTTATGTCAGTAGGGATAGAGTTGTAGAGAGATGCTGCCGAATAAATAAAAGATCTACGAAAGAGAGTAAGCCGATATCGGGGAATTGACAACAAATCAATAAACCTCAGATTTCTTGGATGAAGTAAAGATCGTGGAGTTAAGAGTTTATAAAGGTAGTGAGGGGTAGAAGTGGCTAGTAACTTATGTGTAAAAGATGCTAGATGATGTTGTCGTCTTTGCGTCATATTTAGCCAATTTAATGTTTTTAATTTTTCACTAACGTTCTGCCTCCTTGTTAAATTAAAAATAAACCGAATACACGAATTCTGCACTTTCTGTATCCTGGTTACCGTCGTTTGATCCAGACAAGGACCGTAGACACAGTAATTAAAACAGGACAGTACAAGTGCATCACATAACAAAACTTTAAGTCTTTGACTTAGAATGTGTCGATTTGAATATAGTTGCTTTAGCGAACAATATGTTTTTTTTAATACATTATTTACACGTGGAGTAAATCTCAGATCTACGTCGATAGTAAGTCCTAGATTCTTAACAGTAGTTTGAAAAGACAGTTTATGGTCTTCTACGAAGATATTAATATTATCATATATAAATTCTTTATTGTTACCGAATACTATGACTATCTAAGCTAATGATATTAAATCTGTTAGATAAGATTGATGGTAAACTGATGAAAGAGGTAAACACCATCACAGTTCCTCACAGTGAACCCATAAAACTTCATAGCTTCACTAGTTTCAGATACTTTTAAAGTTATATAACCATTGAAAGAAAGCTTACCGTCAAACGTTACACCTCTCAAGTCTGCACAAGAATTACAGGACGGCTTAAAAGGATTTATTTAACTTGAATTTAGATTCACAATATTACCGAAATAGTTTATTAAATGAATGTTGGAACTTAATTTAAAAAGAACAGGAAACAGGTCAAAATTTGTTGGTGAGATTTTGAACATCAGAATAAGAAGTATACTAATGAGACTGAAAATACTCTGATATTTCAGATGTATGTCCCTAGGTACTCAAAATATTTTTGAAATTCGATGCAAAAAGGGTTATCAGTTCATTTGACCAAAACATCATTACTGTGTAGCGTAGGTTAAGATAAAGTGTGAAAAATAATTACTTCAATATATTCACCAGTTCAGAAGATATTTCAATACTCAATTCTCAGTAAAAAATATAATACCACTGCGCCCTTCTGATTTTGTTTTTTTTACTGCCACAATATATTGCTATTCGGATTTATTTTTATATTTACTGTGTAAAATTATTTATTTAGGTTATTATAACTGTGTAGTGTAGGTCAAGACATTAAAACTTATTAATGCTTAACGTAAGTTAAAACACTAAAATCTGGGAAAGAATAATGACTTCGATATTTTCAACCATTCAGCAAACAATATCGTTTCAGTTTTTTTAGTAAGCTAAATAAGCTAAACGATTCACTTCAGTTTCCAAAATATCGAAACCACAACCTTAGGTAAACGCACAAACCCTAGCGAAAACAGGCTTATCTACTAGTTAAGGTATATAAATATATATAATAGGAAACAAAAAAAAAAATAGATAAAACAATGATCTAATCAGCTTCCATAAACAATTATTTCCACATAGTGGAGGACAAATATAATATCAAAAATGTATCGTTACAAGAGGCTAGGATAGAAGATCAGGATGTGAAAGGAGTGATTCTTTAGGCGGCGTTTTTCAAATTGTTTCTTTTTTGCGTACTTTTGATGATAATAACTTTCATTTTTTTGTAAAATTTTGATAGAAAATAAATTTCATTTGATTAAAAAACACAATTTAAAGAATAACCAAAAATGGCTTTAAATATTTAAAAAAAAAATGTTGGTGAAGTCTAATAAAAAGTGCATGAAAAAACTTACATTGTAGCAGTAGTTATTTATGTTATAAGGATCATAATGACAATCATTATGGTACTAGCCGTGAATATGATAACACGGTGTGTTCTATAATGATTGTTTATGATCCAAACATACAAAATTTTTTCTTGTGGAGTAAGTTAATTAAAATAAAAAGTAGTATGTATCTCTATTGTATTTTGAAGCTTTGGGCAGTAATTATTTCAAATTGACATTCAAGTAGGTTACTGTCATGCTACTGTCTATGATGTGTCCAAGTTACTAAGTAACTGTTTAAAGGTTGTTTATATTCATATGTTATTGTTATAAAATTAATAATGCTAAAGTTTTCTTAGTTTTCCCAAATAATGAGCGATTTAGAAAATAGTTTACCGCCAGAAATTGAAGAATTGGCAGAAGACATAGTTTCTTCCCTTCTGCCCCAAAAATCTAAAATTTATGACCAGTATGAAAGTTGGTGTAACTAGAAAAACATTAAGAATATTACGCATGAAAAGGTATCGATAGTCTACTTTAAGGAACAATCAAAGTTTAAAAAATCTTCTACTTTGTGGAGCTATTATTCCATGATGGAGCATGTTGTCGATTAGGAGAAATGTTGATATAAGCAAATGTATTCAACTAATTGCGAAACTCTGATGCATATAAACCAAAAAAATTAAGAATACTGAGTAAAGAAAACATTACAAAGTTTTTGATGGAGGAGGAAGATGAAAAATTTCTTCTAACAAAAATAGTAATGGTAATTGGTGTAAGTGGTACCTGCAGAAGGGAAGAATTAAAAAACCTTAGGACAGGAGATGTGCATGACGAGGAGTCTGTATTTAGAATTGATATACCCAATACTAAAACTGAGGTAACCCCGAATTTTTCATAACTCCTGGGGATATTAATGGATTAAATATGGTTCAACTTGTTCGAAAATATGCAGCAATGAAGTATCGAACATGTTTTTTTTTTTCATCAGTCAGGAATAACAAATGTACAAGGTATTCATACTTTGGAAAATATGCCAAAAAATATCGCTACGTTTTTAAACTTGCCTCATGCCGAAGAATATACAGGCCACTGTTTCAGAAGGTCTTCAGCTTCTATGCTGGCAAATTCAGGCGCAGATCTTCTCACTGTCAAATGCCACGGTGGCTGGAAAAGTAATACTGTTGCTGAAGGATATATTGAGAATTCCAGTGAAAACGAGAAAACGATTTCTGTAGCTATTCTTGGAGAGAAATCATCAACGGTACCTTCATCCGTTGTTTGTTTATCGCAAGAAACTGAAAATGTTCAAATAAATCATCAAACCAACGCAACCATTTCGACACTGATGAGCAATATCAGTATATCTAATTGTAATAATTGTGTTATAAATTTTAATCATTAAATTTTCAGTTACTATTTTCAAATAAATATTTAATTCTTTTTGCCTAATTTTATTTTTTTTAACATTATAGTACTGAGAACTAAAATGAATTCATTATAGTACTCAGTCCGATAAAGTATATCATTTTGACACTGAAAATGATGTCTATAATTAAGTCATTTTGGCAATGAAAAAATGTTGTATTGCTCGATGCAGTTACAAGAGACTATTCAATTTTCGACTGCTATTTTTTTAGGCATTATTATAAACACTTTGCGTTCATATTACACCATGATAATTTAGCTTCCTAACATTTTGTTGAAATATATGCATTATTACTTAAATCACCATCAATTGTTTAAAGACTATCAATCTTAATTGTTAGAATCTTTTTTCGACAAATTGATGAGAAAGGTTCGGCACATCTAGCTTTCCTCGCAATTTCATAATGAACATTCTAGTTTTTTATTTATTGCGATATGATATATACAACCAGAGGTAGCTAAGAAAAAAGATAAAAAACTCAATTTTCGTCATACCTCCCTCGTAAGTATACTCTAATTCCATTGTTTTGTCGATCGTAAGTGACGCTTTACGTACCAAATAATTGTTGCCATGGGCAACGGGTCGTTATTTTTCATAACGTCCCTAGGGAAATAAAGTAAATTCGAGAAAATTTTTTCTTTTATATAACAAGTATTAAATGTTTTTAACATTTTTGGAAGTAAATCATTCAAAGCTATTTTAATAATATAATTTAATTTATCTTGACACTAGCTGTCATTTGAATAGAAGCCACGTCTTAAATTTATTTTATTGACGGTTGCCATGGATATTCCAAGTATCGCTAACTTTACTATTTGCTTAGCAAATATAAAACCTGACTCAAATAATTATAGTTTTCCACTAATTTTCTCAAGTTTTTTTCTAGTTTAATGATTCATGGGTATGTCGAAAAATATAATATGCAGCGCGGGTCGTATAGTGTGATTTTTTGGTCTCGAATACTTGCAAACCTTAGCCCTACAGGCCTTGGCTTGCAAACTATATTCTCGACCAAAAAAAGTGCACTTACGACCCTTGGTACATAAATAACTATTTAAACATTGTTTTGTTTAATCAAATGCCTTCTGTTACTTAGAATTAATCTAAGACTTTTTCAAGTTTCAACAAGAAAATGTCTATAGTAAGACCATTTTCTATCGAATTACAAAGTCATCGTTCTAAGCACGGCATCGCCACCCCGAAAGCAGCACTTACAACGTTCTGCCCTTCCATGGTCACCAAACTTTTATTAACAACAGTTTTTTGTTTTTCAAACATTAATTCAGATTTTAAACTACATTTCACTCCTTATACTGGTACTCTAACTTCAATAATAAAATATTTTTATAGGCGAACTAAATAATTCACAGTGCAACCGATATTGCTTATCAAAAAGTTCTGAAAGTGGTAAATTGTGGTTAACTAATGATCTAAACTTGTCGAATTTTATTGGTGAAACATTTGCAATAAATAAGAAGTTTTTCAAAGCCTTATATAAATAGAAAAAACTTTTAAGTCAAGAAATCTGTACACAAAATATCTTTATAAGCTTTACATATAAATACATTGAAAGAAATATGAGCACATTTTCCTCAAAAGCTTTTGTCAAACAGATATTTTGACTTGAAATTTTCTGTGGTTATGCACATACACTAAGAGCATATTTTTCTAAAAGTTTATTTAATTAATACATTATTACTGAAGCTATATTAAATTGATTAAAAAGCAATACTGATTTTTTTCATTTTTTTTAGGTTAAGTACATATTTAATAGAGGTATTGTATATCTGGTTCTGTTCCAAAGGACATGGTACTCAAACAAGCTGAATTCTGGGACCAGTGAATTTTTCTAAAATTTTTATATACAACGCTCTACTAAGAAGACCTGTATAGTTAGTGGCTATGTCCTATCTTGCTTAGTATTCAAGACATTGACGAAGAAGCGTAAAAGGTCTCCTCATTTTATTGCTATCACTGTTAATAACTTTTTAAACTAGTGAAAAAGGAGAGTGCTTACCTCGCAATAAATATGGTACTCTAAACCAATTTCAGTTTTTATGATGGTGATTTATGAAGCGTAATATCCGCAGATGCCATTTAGATTCAGTTTATAATGTACTTGGGCAATACATAGAGAAAAAAAATATGATCAATTTACGTATAATTAGGCAATCCAACAACCTGTCAAATTATTTTGGCAATATGGCTTTGTGGGCAAACACGGAGTTTATTTTAATTAACTCGCGGGAACGTAGCCAAGGCAACCGAAAAACAAACTCTTTAACAAATGTTTAACGAATGAAAACAAACGTTTGCCAGATGTTTGCCCACGACGCGTCATGTGGTTTGGATTGCCTAATAAAATGGTGCAATTTGACCAAGTCGAATCTCCTGATTCCTGTAGTCATATCTACTAGACTGGAAGGTGGTGACAGATTTTGGGACGTGATTTTACCCAGTATGCCTTTTGGAGGGCATTATGGTATGCATATTCTGTTGTTAATAAATGACAAACTAAAGAGTCATTCCGGGTCCCTCATATATTAAAGTTAATTAACATTTGTTTCCAAATTAAGCATTTCGATACGACTTCACCCAGGCTGCCATGAATCCACAATAAAATTCAAGTCAAAGGCATACCGTTTGCGTGGGCCCAAAACGTGATCTCGGTCAGGTGTACTTGCATTTAAAAAAATGATTTATCCGCGTTTCTAAGCAGGCTGCCATTAAGAAGTATACATGGTTGTGCTATACATCAGCTACAGAAAAAATGGCATACCGTTTGCGCATGTCCAAGTATACCTCACATTAAAAACATCTAGTAGAGTTATTTAACAAGATTCCGTTATTTTACTCAATGAAAAATGTATTGCAATAAGAAATATGTATCCTAAAATGTCGATATGTAAAATGGCATACCATTTGAACGGGTTTGTCATATTAGAAAATAGAAGTGAGGTTGTAAAATAGAAAAATAATTTTCTGTGTATTTAATCAGTATGCCATTGTATAGTTGAAGCAATCATGATATAATGAAGTGAAATAACAAACGGCATACAAATTGTGCGAGTTTTACATCCTCGAATTCAAGAAAAAACGTCCCTAAATTATGGAAAAATTTGCTGTCATTATAATCAGTATGCCTTCAAGTTTATACTTCAAGTTCGCTAAAGTAATATGGCATACCAATTGTGAGGGTTCATGGTACGAAAAATAGCATGCAAAGTAATTTTCACAGCGAATCCCGTCATTGTTTCCCCCTTTTTTGGGTCAAGTCCCTGTTTTTGGACGTCTGGCCCCTTTTCCGAACACGTTGGTAGCGCATGGCGTATAAGCACAGTAGAGAAAACAACCAGTATTGCATCTCACACTCGCACATGACTTGTGCGCAATAAACAAAATGTATCCTTGAATGACGCCATTTGAAGATAAAGGTCAGGGCCGGATTAAAAATAACATTAACTTTTCGCCAGCACCGTATCAGTAAAATTTTTGACTTTATTAGTAAGGCCCCTTGCACAATCGATATAAACGTAAAATTAACCACAACAGCTAAAGATCAAGTATATGAACATAATATGCTTATTATGATTACTGTTTTCTTTGTATTTGATAGGGTGGCTAACCCGAAGCAAAAAAATATCACATTTTGGAGGTGGATTTACTGTAGATAGACACAAAAGTTACGATTATGCTTATGGTTGTGGTTACTTCCAGGTAAATCACATTAGAAATAGATTTTTTTGAAAAATTAAGATTAACCGTCTATTAGTGTATTTAATTCGTTTATACTTGATTTCTTAAGTAAAATAACGTTGGCTGTTATAAATCAAATTAAAAAACATTTACAGAATAACATATTTTTATTATATTTTATTATATTTATAACAGTTTTAATGTTATCATATTTTGAATACAACAATTTACATGTTTCTCAAAATATCAAGCACACTAAATTATTAATTATGGCGCCAAATAATTAATTTATCTTTATTATCATTTTTAAAATCTATATTTATAATATGTATGGGTTGCTTCCAGGATGAAAATATTCCTCTAAGCATAAAAACGAATGCATGTCTTGCTGGTTTAAACAACTTTACCCTTCTTCATTTTCATTGAAATCCAGTAATTTTTTTTCTTCGATAAATAAAGAAAATTAAATTTTTTCCTTCTCAGTCAGTATTCCGCTTATGATTTGACGTTGATATAACATGATTGACTCAAAATTGGAGAGGCATACTGAGTTAAATCATAAAAATTCTGTAGTTTATTTTGCACTAGCGGTTTTTGTGTTTTCTTCATAATTTTATACTTTGCCAGCTTCGGATCTTATCAAACGGTATGCCATTCAATACACCATATTGATACATCTCAATGGAATCAAAAACAAAGAAGCGTACTGATTAAACACACGGAAATTTAATTAACCCTTTTGCAACTTCTCTTGCGTATGCCTGTACTTATAACTGCCCTGATCGCTATGCCAATTTTATGTGCAACATACGCTATCATAAACTGCATGGAAACATAATGGCATACTGATTTAAATAACGGAATCTTGTTAAATAACTCTACTAGATGTTTTTAATGTGAGGTATACTTGGACATGCGCAAACGGTATGCCATTTTTTCTGTAGCTGATGTATAGTACAACCATGTATACTTCTTCATGGCAGCCTGTTTAGAAACGCGGATAAATCATTTTTTTAAATGCAAGTACACCTGACCGTCATCACGTTTTGGGCTCACGCGAACGGTATGCCTTTGACTATTCAATTGTCGTATTTTACTTGAATTTTATTGTGGATTCATGGCAGCCTGGGTGAAATCGTATCGAAACGCTTAATTTGCAAACAAATGTTAATTAACTTTAATATATGAAGGACCCGGGATGACTCTTTAGTTTATCATTTATTAACAACAGAATATGCATACCATAATACCCTCCAAAAGGCATACTGGGTAAAATCACGTCCCAAAATCTGTCACCATTTCCCGGTGTATATCCCCGCAGGGCCGCGCCGTAAATAAGGGGAAGTCGTGCGGCGCACGACGGCGCCACGTAACTAAAGGCGTCGTAAGGCAGCGCGAGTTTTGAAGATTAAAATAAAAAAAAATGTAAACGTTTAGTTACAATATATGAACTAGGGCCGGATTATCCAATAGACAAACTAGGCGTTGTTTAGGTGCCCAACGCGCGAGGGGACGCTCCAGTAGTTCAAAACTAACTAATTTTATCTCCCGACAGCCGACGGGTGACGTTTGTAGTTTACCATTGATGTGTTGGAAAATAAAATGTAAAAGGGAATTATTTATTTGTTATTTGATTATTTTATTTCAATAGAATTGTCGCATTTATTACCTCTGTTCTGTAGCAACATTTTACAGACTTATTTAAAAGATTATATTATAGCGGAGTTCGCAAGCAAGAAGTCACAAAAAAGGATATGTTTTTCGATAAATTATTTTTATATTTAATGTTTATATTTAATTTTAGTTCAGGGGAGATATATATACTGCATTTTTATTATAAAACATTTTTTATTGGTATTTTATATTTTTATGTCTTGCGCCCACGAAGACAATCGAGGACAATATAATTTTAAGTCAAATTTCTAACTTTTAATTTGAGGCTGTTTGACACTGAAAAATTCGAAAATTTCTCCCGCGGCGCATTTCGTAATTCCGTAACCCTGCCTGTAAATAAGAGGACATAATTACTTCTACTAATTAAATAATTACATTTTCCCAAAGGCGCCAATCCTTAATCCTGACATGAACTGAAAAATTATGAATTTTTTATTCAATTGTTTAGCGTAATTTATTTTATATACTTTTTTGCTCAACCTCCCCTTTCAGCTGAATTCTAGATATGCCACTGAAGGGCGCATGTTCGTATTTGCACGACCGCGTTCAAAAGGCTTGGCGTGGCTCTGTCTATCCGATTCAACAGACTTTAAACTATTAACAATTGTACCAACTGAAACTTGAAATTGATTCAAATTAGAATAAAAACCAGAACCCAGACGATGAAAACTTTGAATCTATTTTGAATTTTGGATCAATTGTACATAAAAATTTCAGATAAATCAACTGTGACCCAAGATTCCTCTTATTCGGGCAATGTCCTTTTATTACAAAAAATTTCTATTTTCTACAACGGCAGATATTTACAATTTTAGAAAAACGATGCTTTGCGATTTCAATTATCAAAACGAATATGTTTCTGACCTCGTCCGAATAGGGATTGCAATTTACCGGAAGTTTTAATAACCGGTAAATCGGTAAATAAAAATGTAAATAACCGGTTAACCGGTATTTACCGGTAATTTTTAGAATGGATGATTAGGGTGGCGAAAATGGCAATTGTCTTTTTCGATATACAAAATTATCTAAATTTAACAAAAAACATTTTTATATACGTACTTATATGTGATATAATGAACAAACAAAAGGTTTTTTATCAACAGTAAAATCACAAGACTTTTTTTTATTGGATAAATTTCTCTTTGTAATGAAATAATTTTGCCAATCAGTGATTTTATAAGAAGAACTGACATGAAAAAATCGCGAGACCGGAGGTCGAATGATTTTGTCAAATGTCAGTTTTTCGAGCAAAATTACTGAGTGGCAAAATTTTGAGTTAAAAAGAAATTTATCCATAGAAGAAAAGCTCGAGTGTTTTTTGGCAAGATAAATTAACGACAGAATATGAAAGTGAACGAACAACAATAATTTATTAAAAATAATTATAATTTTCCCAAAACGACTCATATCGTACAGTATAGTTTCCACAATACTTAAAAATTATAGCTGACAGTACAGATTTCAAAGTGACGTGCGACTAATAGGTGTACTCTGCTTTTGAGGAACAGGCATTTTTATCGGTGATAAAAAACGATGCACCTTTTTTATCGTTGTCAAAGTGACAAAAATGTGACTTTTTTATATAGGAGTTAATTTATCAAAAAGAAAAAATATAAATGAAATAAATTTAAATAACTAATTATTCTGTAAATAGCAAAAATATCCACTTAAATAACAAAAATTATAAACATAAACTCAAATAGGGCATTTACTGAATACCTAATCTAAAAATACAATATTTTTTAAAAATAGCCTGTTAAAAGGGTTAGTTTTTCAAAGCTATATATGTTAGTCGTCTGATATTTGTGCATAGAATACCACCAGCTGAAAATGCCCTTCCTCAATCGATATTGGTAGGTCGATAAGTTAATAAGAATTGGTAATAACATACTTCTAAATGTATTCCACGGATATTTGCGGCAGTGAAATATTCAATTTTCTGTCGTAAGATATTGTCAATGTCTCTCTTGTATTTCTTAGGGCTTGGTGTTTGGAGTTTACTTTTTATAATATTATTTATTTATTGTTAAAAGTGCTCGGTGTTGGGACAGTCACTCTGTATTTAGCAAATACTAGTCAGTGACATAAATAGAAACGTTGAACACGTGACATATCGTAAGTTCAGAATTTACCGAAATAACCGGTAAAAAATTAAAATTACCGGTAATTATCGTCATGTGTTTTTTGTCCTAATAACCGGTTAACCGGTTAACCGGTTAACCGGTAATGCAATCCCTACGTCCGAAGTCCAAAATTCACAATCATACTTCTTTACATTTGTATTTCAGATTCCATTAAAAGAAAATCCCCTCCTCCAGACACTTTCTTTATTTCTATTTTTAACTTACTTTATTATATGCTATTATAAATAAATTACCTTTTCTTCAATAAATAATACGTGTAACTATCTAAAAGGATCTACATTAAAATTAAACCCACACAAACTTTCTACCTTAACCCACCCACACTTTGACGTTTCAACCCCCTTCAGCCGAGCCGTCAAAATTAATAAAGCAGCGGCTTAAAACTCCTCGCGAGCACAGGAATGTGTTAGGTAACTGCGCGTAACTCCGTTACTCTCCGTGTTAACCACTGCTGGTGCAGGGGGAAGTCTGCTTATGAAAAATGTAGGCATGAAACACTCTCACAATGCAAAAGCGGCAGGAATGCTTCCTTTAAATGACATCCGAGACAAACTCGTCTCTCATTTTCACCATAATAATCTTCCTTCAGATGATGTCGTACTCGTAATACAAATCCTTACAACTTTAGCGATGGTTTAAACTTTGTGTTAACTGTTCTTAAAATATATAGATGTATAATATCTTTGTATATATGTAGTTACGGGGTGATTCACAACTGTACCGACAAGTATTTTTTAGCGTGTGTAGGATGTGAAAATAACACAAAGAGTATTAATCAAAATATATCCGAAATAACCTCTCTATGCAGATACAGGCTCTTATGGGTATTTACTATATTTTTTATTTTATTTTACGAACCTAACAGAATTTACATTCCGATTATATAACCATAACTTATTTTTACAAAATTTGAAAGATGACTGACAGTTAGTGAGAGTTGAATGAGATAAGCCGGAGTGAACGGATGTGCATTTGAAACTCTGCCATTTAAAACGCGAAAATACCGGGTAAAACTGCGTTAAATTCGATAAAGCTCAGGTGAATTGTAGCTCAAAAAATTCCGCATAAATCGATGTGTTATAACAAAAGAACAAAGTTGAAATATAATTAATATTTGAAAATAACTAATACAGAGTTATTTAGTGGCAATCAGTGTGGTGCATAAACAAACGAGCTTAAAGAAACGAGTAAATAAACAAACGACCCGACCCACGCAATAAATAACAAATATAAGAGCTAAGTACCTTTAAATTTCTAAGTAAAACCATTGAAGCGTTTAGGTGTAAACCCTTGAAAAGTCGACATCTGTCGACAAATTTATGACAGCAATGAATTATTGAAGTGTGGCCATAATACGCCTCTGTAAACCTCCAAGTAAATTATTCTAATCATTATAGCAATATTCAAATGAATTTAATTTAAATTATACCAGAAATAATCAGTAACATATTGTTCGTAAATTTCTTATGTTAACCCTCAAATAATTCTTTTTTGATAATTATTAAAATATACTGAAATGAATTTAATATAAATTAAACCCGTAATAATCAAATGCATTACTCTTAAAATGTGGTCATAACACTTTCTTGAAAATTTTCGAGTGAGATTTTTCATGATCTCCAAATCGCCGCAGGACACATCTGGACTGAAAGCGAACTTCAAGAAAAGCCTAATGATGGAGCGAAACCCGTCAATAAAAGAGAGTTGGACCAGTGAAGAGGAACACAAAATAGATGAATATTCCCTAAGAACAACGAACAAATTGAAGTACCTGGAAACAGACGTGACGAACCAACTAGAACAGAGAGAAACGATAAAGGAAAGAATCAAAACGAGATACAGAGTCACAAGGGCAGTCATCAGAAGATTCGAAGAAGCAAAGACACAAAAAGAGGAGCAAAAACACTCCATATTACGACACAACGCGGCAACATATTTCACAAAGAGTCAGAAGAGGCAGAAGTCCAAAAACACAAGAAAGGGAACTTACACGCTCCCTCACGACACAATGCGATAACGCATCTCACAAATACCTACGCCTACCATCCCACATTCCTTTCTTATGCGCCATTGGCTCTCGCTACTGGCAATAAGCATGACCTTAGTCCAACCCAGCGTGGACGTAGCAGGCTCAGTTCATGTTCATGTAGGACTATTGCATAGTTACTTTGCTCAATTGACCGCCCCCAAAGCTTTTCAGGTGTATGAATTCTAAAAAAATTATTTTTACGTCTTAGTAGTTTTTTCAAATAAAAGCTTTTTCTTAAAAATATTTTTTTTATATAATTTTATTCTTTACTTTTTAGTCTACTTATTTTATAAACAGACAGACAAAACCCTTTCATTTGCCACCGCCATCCACCCCTTCCCTCTCCCATCTTCTCACCAACATTACTTCCCACTTCTTCCCACCCATTTCCCACCCCTTCCACCCCATCCACGTCACATAGTTTATCGTATTTTACTCGTCAAACCCTTTCATTTGATACCCATATCAAGGGGGTTGTGAAGAAAAAGATAATCCACCATCTTGGGACGTCCGCCATATTGGCATTTTCAGAGAGTTAACAAATTTCGAGTAACTAGCTCAATGGGAAATACTCAAACAATTCACTGTACAGTTAAATATAGGTAAAAACATTGTTAAGGCAATATAACAGCTATATCTTGCTTGTGCGTTTCCAGACATGCTGAGAATTTGAAATTTTGCAATTAGATTAGATTTACCTCAAGCCCTCAAGAAAATTAATCAAATTGTGAAATTCAAAATAGCCGCCCCAATATGGCGACCTAAAGTTGGGTCAGCTTTTTCGGAACTCCCAAATTGAGTTAAATACGGTCATTATTTGGATAGTTTGGTTTTTATTTAATAAAAAAAATTGAATGTGGGGAGTTATTAATTTTTTTATTTACCTTAACGAACGCCGAGACGAACCCGTAGTGGAACATGGCATTTTGCTAGTACTTATATAAAGTCATCCCAAGAGCGACCAGCTAACATAAACATTCATTAACATTCTCGTAATTAGTGTGATTGTACTAATAGTTAATTAAAAGGCATAAATAATAACCACATAGTGAATGGTGTACAACATGTAATTTCAGCGTAACAATACATTCTGAAACAATGCCACGAGATTTAAAACAATTAAATAAAAACATGATGCGTTTAGCAGTTTCATCAAACTAAGCCGGATGCAGCAGATTATTTTTAATTACACAATTTTGGCTGTTTTACATTGTTTTTGGTCTGTATGGGAACGTCTGTTTAAAAATGCTAATTTGTATTCAATATTCACACTATCCACACATTACTGTTATTCGATTTACATCTATGAAAAAGTGTGACTATTACGATACTTTAATGAGCTAACAAATAATTAACGATTTAACGAAACAATACATAGGTTAGATAAGGCGTTAAGGTACAACATACCGGAAGCAGGTGATGATTCGATAATTTTTTTAAACACAAAATAGTGTTGATTTATTTGATGTTATCCAAAAGATATCTATTTTAATGGTAGTTTAATTCTTATAATAACGGGCAACACATTTTCTTGATTTATATAATACGTTATCTAATTGTTGTAAAGATATGTGTTGCTGTTTCCAAAGATTTGACTAAGACACGTTCCAAAACGCAATTTACGAATTATGATGTAAAATACTTGCTCGAGATATTGCCACATTTTTTTAACCTCCCCACAATAACATTGTGGGAGGTTACTACAATTAGTCCAAAATCGAAAATTGAGATAACATCAAATCTTTACGTTTTGAGGTCCCAGGAACCCAAAAAAATTGTTTTTGAAAAATGTCTGTGTGTATGTATGTGTGTGTGTGTGTATGTATGTTAGCACGATAGCGGCGAAGCTACTAAACGGATTTGGATGAAACTTTGCATGAGGGTTTCTTTAGTGCTCCAGAAGATCTGAAAAGATTTTGGTTGAGATCGGATTACGTTTAGTGCCGTTTTGGCACAACAAGTTGTTTATTTTATGATTACTTGCAATTTGTAATTGAACCATTGAAAAGCAGTAAAAATTCCGATTTCAACGATATATCACACTTGCACTTTTTCGATTTGGTTTCCGTGAAAAAAAATTAAAAAACAAAAATTTCACTTGTTTTGTTCTCAAAGCAGTGCAATGTACAGGGTGATGTTCTAATAATGACAGAGGTGTTCAGTGATTTCGGCTGATAACTCGGGAACGGTTGAAGATATCGAACTGAAATTTGAAACGTAGGTATAAATATTGTAGACGGACGGATTACGAGTGAATTAATATTACACCTACGTCACATGACGTCACAAATAAGAAAAATTCTTAGAAACTGGTGCAGATATCGACTTAACTGGAAACATCCAATTAAAGTTTGAAACGTAGGTGGAGATATTGTAGATGGATGGAATACGAGTGAATTAAAAATACACCTACGTTCTGATGACGTCGTAAAAGCATAAAATTCTTATAACAGGCGAACTGATGATGATATCAAAAAAATATTTCTACAAGACTAGTCACGAATTTTTTTTTTTTTTTAATTTCCAAGAAATATAAAATTTTCAGAGAAATGTCACTTTTCAGAAAAATGTCAGATTTTTAAGAAAATGTCAAATTTTCAGGAAAACGTCAAATTTTCGGAGAAATGTCACTTTTCAGAAAAATGTCAAATTTTCGAAAAAATATTAAATTTTCAGGGAAATGTCACTTTTCAGAAATATGTCAAATTTTCAGAAAAATGTCATTTTCGAAAAAACGTCAAATTTTCGAAGAAATGTCACCTTTCAGAAAAATGACAAATGTTTGAAAATTGTCAAATTTTCGGAGTAATGTCACTTTAGAAAAATGTCAAATTTTCAGAGAAATGTCACTTTTCAGAAAAATGTCAAAAATTCAGGAAAATGTCAAATTTTCGGGAAAATGTCAAATTTTCGGAAAATGTCCCTTTTCAGAAAAATGTCAAATTTTCGAAAAAACGTCAATTTTCGAAGAAATGTCACCTTTCAGAAAAATGTCAAATGTTTGAAAATTGTCAAATTTTCGGAGTAATGTCACCTCAGAAAAATGTCAAATTTTCGAAAAAATGTCACTTCAGAAAAATGTCAAATTTTCGGAAAAATATAACTTTTCAGAAAAATGTCAAATTTTCAGAAAAATGTCAAATTTTCAGAAAAATGTCAAATTTTATTAAATGGACTCAAAGGAAAATTCCCAAAAAATACTACGGGTCCATTTGTGGTATAAGTTCTCTGCTAGTGTGTTAAAGCGTGCAGACTGTCTGCTGAGTATTTTTGACGTGTCAAGTGCATCGAGAGATTACAAGTTTTTTCGACGTTTATAAAGCCCACGGATGGTGTGAGAGGCCATCCTGAACCGCTTACAAGCCCTACAGGTGTAAGCAACCCCACCGGAACGCGTTCGGTGAGTTTTATCCAATAAAACTTTAAAAGTGACAGTGACATTAAATTTTAAAAACTATTTCCGCTACTTCCGGCATCCCGCCGGAAATTCTTCCGGTAACATAACCTAAAAATAGTACTACATAACCTAAAAACAATTTAAGACATTGGTACCAACCTAAACATTTTTCAACAACCAAATTCCCCAGAGAAACATTGGAACTAAAAATTTGGCAGCTATCACTTCCCCGACCGATTTAGTGAAAAATTGGTCGAGGCCAAAAGATAAAACAAAATATACCAACTCAAACTTAAACGAGCCTCCATGAACACTACCCTGGCTACATCTGGCAGGGAAACTGTCCACCAAGAGTTATATGGTTTTTTCCAAAGATGGCCATCCCTGCCATCCATCCCATTACCAACGAAGAGGTTTTTTCGTTTAGTTGTTTCCCGTATCAATAATCAAAATTATTAAGTGCTCTTGCCTACGAACGTTTTTATAGAATTGTGTTTATTTTTATATTAATTTTAGGTCCATGTGGACACATTATAATTTTAACCTAGTCTTTAAGCCTGCCTACAGAAGACAGGAGCTACTTTTCTATTTTTCTCCAAGCCAAACCGGACCTACCCCGTCCAGCCTCACACTCGCCACGGCGGTGTTCACCGTGGTTGTCTGGCTGGCCCCGGGCTACGATCCGATGAAGCATATATTTGTATTAAAAACATTGAATAAAATATTAATGTTGTGCAGACTATAAATTTAACACTCAAGTTCTTAGGTCAAAATCCCACCGAACGCAAGACTTTTTTTCTGATTTAATACGAAAAAAATATTTCACCTTAATAAATATAATTAAATGAGATCGTTCATATTGTTTAGTGCTCTTTTCGACTTCAAAGATTCACCGGGTGGGGAGGTTCCAGCCGCTTCCAGTAGCTGCCGATTTTTGTATTTCTAATTTTAATGGATCCATTAATAGAGAAAATTTTGTGAATTTTTAAATTATTTAATTTATTACGATTTATTCATATTTCGATCTAGAATGTATTATTGGTGAGGCTACATTTAACTTTGTATAACACAACGCAAGATTGCATTACTGTCGTTTTGTTATGGTTAATGTGTACCTGAACTTTTTCTGGACTCGACTCAAGTGGGTAAGTTTTGCGTTTATTCGTTTTTACGTAGGTAAATGTATTTTTTTGACACTGTAATTCTGATTAAATGTAATTAAATATTTTAAATTTTATTAAAATGATGTTCTCCAGTTGTAAGCAGAGCTTGAATCTCAAGTTGCAATTTTAGAATAAAGAGAGACGAAGTTACTTTGTACGTAGTTCATTTCATGTCCCAGCCACTGCATAGTTCATGCACACAGTGGTCACACACTGTACAGCAATACCATAGTTCCCCATTTTTTCCAAATTCCTCACAAATAAAACATAACTCATCTATGTTTTCCATATCATCAAACTCGTCATCTTAACACAATTATATATCTTCTTCTTCTGAGTCGCCTTGTAACAATTTCTTGAAATTTTTCTTAAAACCTTTTTTCTTCTTTAGCATCGATTATGTTTTCTTTGCTTTAGCTTCTTTAGCTTTTTCTTCTTATTTTTTTCCTTGCCTGTTCCTCTTATTGTTTCTTAACAGAGGTTTCTGTCGATACGATTGAATGTTGTTTAGCTCGACCAGCTGGCTTTTTGGTGGTACTGGTAGAAGGAACTGATAAAATATTGTATAAAGACTTTGTGGATATACAAGTGTCTAGCAATTTCTTTAATTCTTTGGATGTGGAAGGACGTAACTCAAGAAGGGTAGCAGAAAAACCTTTAGTAGAAGCTGCACTATGTCTTTCTGGAGAGGCATTTAGAGCATTTTCTGAAGGAGTCGGGTCTATTAAGTTCTATGATGCAAATGGAGCTCGTCCCCAGGAAGTAATGTATCTGTAGGATTGTCAGTATTTATGGAGTCACACAGCGAATTATTAGTGTCGTTCTCCGTAAACACCAATACTTCATTATTATTAGAGTCTTCAATGTTGAAAGTATCTGCAGCCACAAAGTCTTCGTCTTCAAATGTATTGAAAATGGGATATATCCCAGTTGCCTTGAAACAGGAAATTCTCACGGCCATTGTACTAGCAGTTCTGGGATATGCTTTGTGGAAAAGTCCCGCCAATTTATAGAGAGTTATTCTCAACAATGCTTTTCATATACAGATTACATTCCCTGCAAAATGCAGCCCAGAGTGGTGAATATAAGGTCATATCTAATGGTTGCATCCTGTGAGATGAGCGGGGTGGTATAGATAACATGGAGGTACCATTTTCTCGACACAAATTATACGTTTTTAATGTGTTGAAACTACTATTATATTATACTATATTATTATATTATATGATTATCTAATTAAAGCACTGCATTTTGAATGCTTTATGAAGTGCTCCATCCACTCATAAAATAGCTGCTCATTGGACCAGCCATTATGGGAACATTTATATGTCGCACGGAGTTGCCCATCTTTCGACAAGAGGGGAGACATCCTCTTCCTGCATGAACGCAGCAAATTACTATGATGGTCTTTCCCCTCTCTCAACTTGTGAGAGAGCCAACATGTTTTTTTCCCTTTGGTTGCCACAATCGTTCCAGAATCTACCGTAGGTATTCCTGTTTCATCAACGTTACAAATTTGGTTGGGGAGAGGGGGAGTTACTTTTAGACATCAATGATTCTAGTTTCTATAGAATGTTCCTACCCCATCTCTGTTCAAAGCTATTATTCGACTAAGGCTGGTTCAGAGGCAACCAGCACTCTTAAGGGTGCGATTTCTTCTTAAAAATGCGTAAAACCAGTCTTTAGCTGACATTCTTGACTCGTTGGAAAAACTATGTTTTATATTATTGACTGTTGCAAATTCGTAAGCAACACGTCTAATTTCCTACACACCATAAAATAGATCAGCCATGTGTTTTGGCGGATTCATCTTTTAAGGACAAGGTGAAATTTCTTCCCAAACGTGGACCTGTTCTTTGGTTTTTTTGATTTTCTCTCTTGGGGTGCGCTAAACGGTATATGCTATTTTAAGCTTGCCTATCGAATTGAGTTCCCTTTTTCTATAAATTGCAAAGCATTTTCCAGATGCTCAGCAATCCATTTGACCTTTTTTCCTTTTTTTTTGTAGTCTCAAGGCATCTGCAACAATATTTTGAATTAACACCAGCGTTTCTAAATTACTTCCACGTCCAGTGGAAGTATAGTAACGACAAAAAAAATTTTTAAAATTTTTATTGTCCAAATAGGCTTAAAATGTCATGAAACGTCGAGATTTTAAGTTTGAGCGAAAAAAAAATTTCCGTCTGTCTGTCGGTCTGTCTGTCTGTCGGTCTGTCTGTCGATCTATCTGTAACTTTTTTTGTGCGCACGTTTACTCTGGAACCGTTTAAGATATTGACTTGAAATTTGGTACACATATGTAACGAGATCTAGAACTAAATTATATTTTCATCTTGTTCCGTCGAAGGGTTGGGGGGTAAATTGGGGTAAATTTGGGGTAAATGGGTAAATCAAGCAGGTAAGAGTCCATGAAATTGGTATTTAGTATATACAAGAGAAGCTGAGGTCTAAAAAATTTTTGGAATTAGCCACCCCCATTACCACCCCCACCTCCTTATTAAAGGGGATGAAAAAAAAATGTTATTTAGTGCATGTACAGGAACCAGAAACCTCAAAATATTTTTTTACTTCATCCACCCCCCACTACCACCCCCCTATCACTACCCCCACCCCACTACCGATGTGGGGTATCGTTTTATGGGTTTTTTGGGTAGAGGATTTCAAATATTATATTATTAAAGTTCCATAAACAATTATTTTCACATACAAAGTTTTTTCGTGTGACTTGGATAGAGAATCTGGATGTGGAAGTAGTGATTCCTTGGGCAGCGGTTTTTTACTTTTATTATAAATTAGTGTTGGGTAATGCCGGTCATGAGCGATATTGCTCCAACCACTTTGATTGGCATTCCCCGAAAGAAACTTTTAACAAAAAACGTAACCTAAAGTTTACTGTTTAGGATTCTAAAATACGATATGACAGGCCTAACACCCTGTAAATTTATGCAAAAAAATAAGATGTATTTGGTACTTACCTTGTTCCAAAGTTTTTGAAATATTGTAAGAAAATTGCACAATAACGTCGCGACTTTGCTACAACCAAGATACTGCAGCTTTTGCCTCCAAACCTGTGCATTTGCTTCTGAACTTTGAATACTAGATAACAGCACCAAACTTGTTTAAATGCATTCCATTTACTACCCACCTGACCGGGATTCCCTCCCGCTCCCCTACTTATGTTCCACAAATTAAAGTATTAAAGTCAAATTTTTGTTTTGAAAATTTCTAAGAAGGGCTGAAAGAGACATCGTTCAACTACCTGCAAAACCATTAAGACTAAAAAACGACTAAAACGCCAGATTTGGAAGGGGGGGAGAGCAATTAAGAAAATATAAACATACACAATGAAGTACTGGAGACATGTCAAAAAAAGGAATCCCTCACATTTACCGAAGAAAGCGCTAATACTAAACAGTCCCAAACTAAAAATAAGGAGACCATGTTACACGTTGATAACAATTGAGGGGATCACGAACAAACTAGGAGAGGGTCAAGCATATGGGAAAAGAACAGCAGAAAATGGAATACCATAAAGAAATCGTAAGTAAATTATGTTCTCTGTGAAATCAGAAATGGGGGGAATAGAAGGCTCAGAGGAAGCAGAGGTTTAGAAACAAAAACGCAAAAAAAGGGGAGCTTAAACACTTCTTCACGACACAATGCTTCAACGCATCTATCGAATACCTACATATCCCATCCCACATTCCTGTACCATGCATTATGTGACACTTACTGCTGGCAACAAGCATGACCCTAATCCAACCCAGCGTTGATCGTAGGCGGCCCGGAGAGTGGCAATGCAATCGGATTTTACTTTTTCAAGTTACAATGTTTACAAGAAATGTGACAGATTAGCAGACAGATGGTCACACAGACAATAAAAACATTTTGACAGTTATTTAAAATTCGATGACTAACACAAATGGTGTTATGATTTTTTCACTACGAGCGATATTTACGGTTTTATAAATGTGCCGATCAAATACAAGATTATACCTCGTTCTCGAATATGCGACTAGTATAATAAGTAAGTTATGGTTTAAAAGGTTCGTTGCAGATGATAATTATATAAATTTCATTAATTAAGGAAGCATAAAAAACATTGAGGCAAGATAAGATAAAGTCTATTTTAACAAACCCTGGGAACTTTCTGTTCATATGTATTTACTTATGGTGCTCTAACAATTATGTTTCGATAGCAACGAAACCAATTATATACCATTTAATTACCTTTTTAGTTTCTGCTAAACTTTCCGGAAATCTAGTCCTAATTGACTTCGGCAGACGTTCTTATTGACTCTTTGTGCGAATGTTTGACAAAAATAATTAGAAAACAATTACCAGTTCCCCGAAGATGGGGTCCATCAATCAAACGCGTGCAGCATCTCTAGAGATTGAAGCGTTGGTCCAAATATCAAGAGGGAGAAAAGCTAACTTCATACGGTCCGACTCCCCTGAGTCTCGAGCCTCCTTGGAGCTTTCGCTGAAATAAAGTCCGTGTGAGCGGCACAAGTCGCACGCTCTCGTAACAGCACTGACAATTACCTTGTAAGCGCTAATTAATGAGCCACTAGCTTTAAATTACATCTTATAATCCTTAAGCCGCATTCTAGATGCGCATAATAATCTACTTTTATATCTAATTACGTTGGCTATAACCTGAATCAGTTTTACATTTATTTTAAAACTGTGGATGAATAAGTAGATATCATCAAATAAACGCTTTATAAGTCCTTGTTCGAAGCTCCTGAGTCGTTTTAATCCGCCTGTTTGCACGTTACAACTTGACATCAGCATGTCATTTTTAACAACACTTTATTATTATTATTTTCTATATTATTATCTGATTTAACAAATAATTTTATGTCAGAAAAAATGTTTTATTATTCTTTGATTTTAAACATTTCCAAGTGTTCGAGGAAGCTTTTACTTTGAGATAGTTTGTATCATAAAATAAAAGCAAAGTAATAAATCGGTACTCTTCTTTTGCTACTAATAGAAGGTGTCCCAGAGATAGTGGTCAAAATGAAATCTGGTGAAAGGGGACATCACTACCAACCCCCTGAACATAATATAGGGTTATCCAAAAGTCAACGGTTTAAAAGTTATTTGGGCTTTTGTAATTTTTGAGGAATTTACTACCTTTCTTACAAGAAACACCAATGTTAAAACTAACTAATTAATGTATTGGCCTGAAATTCGCTACAGACATACTTTGTTTTTTTGCTAAAATTTCTGTTTTTGAGAAAAAAAATTTCAATTTACAAACTGGTATTCTAAAAAAACTGTTCAATGACGAAGTGAACATAATGTCAAAAACTATCTTGATTTAGGATAGTTACATGAAAAAATTTCAAATTCGTGCAGCCATTGAAACATTTTAAAAAAGTCATTAATCGTGATAAATCCAAAAAAAAACGAGAAAAATTAAATTAACCAAAACTGTACAAAATAATCACACACCTACAAATTTTAACTTTTATTTTGTATCGTTAACCAAAACCACTTATTTGCATTGTTTTGGTCCTAGCTACGTCTAACATTGTCATAAAAAAAATTTGTTGGCTCTAAAATTTGTAATAACTGACCTAACTCACATATATTATGGTATAATTTTAATAAAAAAAAGCAATTAATTACATCATGCGAAAAAATATTTGCCATTTTGATATATATTTCAAATACATGTTATATACTATATATTTAATTAGAAGAAAATTAATTATTCTTCTTGAGCTTCTTAACCCGTCTCTTATAAGTTACTTCTGGAGCATCTCTTATACATGTCCAACAGTAGTCTACCAACATCCCAGAAGTCCATTTGCCCTGATATCTTTTTCCATATTTTAAATATCCTGGTGGAATCTCTCTCCATGCTCATCATTTACTGCACCACAGTTTTCTGGGAAGTAATCTAAGTGTGAATGTAGAAAGTGGACTTTTAATGACATATTGCATTCTAATTTCTGGTAGCAAGAAAGAAGATTCCCAACAAGGTCTCTATAGTTTTCTGCTCTTTTGTTACCGAGAAAGTGTGTTGCTACCATTTTAAAGGAATTCTAAGCAGATTTTTCATTACCTTCTAGAATGTTGTCAAATTCATCATCTTTGAAAAGGTTCTTGATTTGAGGACCCACAAAAATTCCCTCTCTAATTTTCGCATTACTAAGTCTGGGAAATTTTTGTTTAAGAATAACTGAAAGCACGTCTTTCGTTGTCCATAGCTTTTACCAAGTTTTTCATAAGCCCCAGTTTTATGTGGAGTTGTGGCAGTATTACCTTTTGTGAATCAACTAATGGAATGTTGGCAACATTTTTTTCTCCTGGTTTAGAACGTCTTGGCGGCCAATTTTTTCTTTTGTAATGTTTTAATCGCACTCGACTGTCCCACTCACAAAGAAAACAGCAATATTTGGTGCATACCAAGTAAGTTAGCTATCACTTTTAAGTCTGCACAAATCTGCCATTTATACTTGTTATATTCTATAGTTTGTACATTCATGTTACTCTAATTTTCCTTCTTGTGGACAGCACGGACGATTGGAATTGATGGCAATTTATTTCCATTGTGGAGTAACACAGCTTTTAGACTAAGTTTCGAGACGTCAATAAAAAGTCTCCAGTCACTAGGATCATGGGGAATGTGTAAAGCACTCAATAAACCGTCAATGTCCTTGCAGGCAACCAAGTCATTTTCCATTTTGAAGAGAGATCTTTTTGACGACTTCGATACATGGAAACTTTAACATTTTCTTGTAATAAATTCCATTGTTGTAATCGAGATGCCAAAAGCTCTGCTTTTGCCTTGGACAGATCAAGGTCTCTTATAAGATCACTTAATTCGCGTTGATTAATTTTGTGTGGTTCACTAGCGGACACTTCGGTAGAGAAACCGGGATCTTGCGATGTTGATGGCTGGACTAAGTCGTCATCTACATTATCATCCGATTCTTTGTCAGAATCAAGGCTGTATTCTTGAGGTGGATTAGGAATAGGTAGTTCATCACTATGGAGAATCGAGCGAATGGCAGATGGTAAATTGGGGTATTGTATTACCATCCTTTTTTCTTGTTAATACCCTGTCTAATAGGAGGTGTCACGCAAAAATAACAATCGGCAACATGATCTATAGGTTCTCGCCAGATCATGGGCACAGCAAAAGCCATTGAACGTCCTCTTCCACTTAGCCAACTGCAAAGATTGTTCGCACAATTGCTGCAACATATATGATGTGCCCATTTTTTGTCTTCATCTCCAATTGTACAACCAAAATACAACTGGTATGCCTAAGAATGAATATTAGTTTTAGTGACAAATAAAGAGGTAGGTAGTTAGTATGTCTATTTTTCGTAGAATTCTAATTCTACCTGTTATTCGTTATAGGACCGCCCATAAACTAGGGTTTATAAGGGGTCTACACACGTTCCAGCAACAGGGAGCCAGCCTTGTTGGCATGCTTTGAACTCATTCGTAAAAGTAAACTGGTCCGCTGAAATTCCAATTATCTTCAAAGCGTACCGACTATGTCGGGTCCCAGCAGCTCTATCGTCTGCCTGCGTTACACTTTATTACCTGTATTGGGAAAACCAGAGCCAACTTCAACTTTTGCTTTTTATATTGTTATTTAGCGTGACGAAGTTACTAAGAATTTGCTATTTTTACTTCCAATACATGTAGGCTCTAGAATAGTGTAATTAATGAGAGTATGTAATGGAAAAATCAAATAACAAATAATCAAAAATTTATTTATTACTTATTACACAAGAAGTGAATATTTAGGTAATTCAAATAACCACTTTGTAATGAAATCTACCGCCGATAGAAGATGTCGCAACTCGCAACCACCTGACAGATGAATTGTTTACGATGTTCACTAAAACTTCGTCTCAGTTTCTGCGGTAATTTTGTTGTTCGTAGTTGATAGCATTGGTCGGTAGTTACCTGAGCGAGTATTCAGCCGTTTGTTGGTTCCACTTACTGCTGTTCTCGAATCCCGTTTCCTGCATTTCAACGATTTTGATTCTTGCTTCTTGACTTGTGTGCTTTCGTGATTTGGACTTTTATCTTGAAAAACCGATTTGGTGTGTTAAAGGACTTTGAACTTTAGTGATTTCGTGATTTGGGTTGTTAATTTGTGTAGTCTAGACGATGGCCCATAGATAGAAACGTTACTCACCAAGTGAATATGCTATTATCCATTATTTTTACGGTGTTTCAGAACGTAATGATTCAAAAGCTGCCAGATTGTATCGAGCCCATGACGAAGGACAAGCGGGACCAAGGCAGCAGCGTTTTCCGGATCATTGTATTTTTAACAGACTTCATTTTTCTTACGCGGTAGGAGTTATTCCTGGTGCGATACATCAGGAGCCTGGACCTAGAATCAATCCGGAACGCGAAGAAGAATTATTGCATGAAATAGAGCAAGATCCAATGATTAGTGTAAGGCAACTCGAAAGACGTACCGGCATCCCGACGCCATCTGTTCACAGAATTTTACGTGCTAACAGATTGCATCCGTACCACATCCAGCGGATGCAAGCATTATTACCGAATGATTATCCGATTAGAGTACAGTTTTGCAGAGAGATGCTATGAAGAAATCGATGGACCCTAATTTTTTCAACCAAATTTTATGGATCGATGTATCCCATTTTAAAAGATTTGGGCTATTCAACACCCACAATACGCACTATTATTGCATTCGGAATCTCCACAACTCAAGGAAATCCAACTTCCAGCACCAATTTAGTGTAAACCTTTTGGATTTTGAACGCTGAGTTCATCGGTCCCTTTGAGCTGTCGCCTCGCTTGAATGGAGAGAGCATTTCTTGGAAAATGAGCTGCCCATTTTACTGGAGGACGTCCCATTAGAAATTCGACAAAATATGTGATTTCAACAGGACGGCGCATCCTGCCACCATGCTATAGAAGTATGGAGATATTTGAATAACGCCTTTCCAAATAAACGGATCGGATTCGGTGGTACAATCAGGTGGCCTGCGAGATCTCCTGATTTAAACCCCATTGATTATTTTGTTTGGGGGTATTTTAAAGAAATAGTGTACGCCAGGGAAGCCCCAACAGAGCAAGATTTGGGAAGGAAAATTGCAGTGGCGATAAATGAAATAAAGCAAAGGCGACATTCATTCGACTAAAGCGGATTTTTTTACGAAGATGTATAAATATCTATTTCATACGGCGCACAGTGGCACGAATTGTAATTTTTTCGTTCAAAATTATCTAGAGCACTTCGCAACCGATTGGGATAATTTCTTTTTTTTTAATACTCGTTATTTAATTTCAAAAAAACGTAAGAGAGCCGATTTTTAATTATGCTAACCAAAATTATTGAGCTTAACCAAAATGTCCATTTTTTTATTTAAATCTTAATAAAACGTATAAAAGAAAAAAAATTTTCTAATACAATTTACATAAATCTTGTTACTCGGGGGGTTTTTGAGGTCGCTGATTACGAATCTGATATTCAAATTGTCATAAACCAACCTACAAGATGGCGGAATCAATGGCGGCTATAAAATGCTAAAAAATTTTGAAAAATGAAATATTTTCGTTAAAGTTTATGCCGAGAAGTTTTGAATACTTCTGATAAGTACTATTAAGTTAAAATAGACTAAATTTTAAGTTTCAGGAAGAAATTCAAGATGGCGGATCCAATATGGCGGCAATAAGATGATGAAACTGACTTAAAATTAAATTAAAGGCATTCAACTAAATACGCTATTCCCAAGAATTATTAAAAAATTTAAAAAGGAAAAATGTTTTTGAAATTTTCAAATATGTCCAATATGGCTGTATTAATTATCAATCATAAACATGCGATTCAGTCCTGCATTAATTTTGAACATAACCTTAAGTAGGTCATATTAATAGTCCTTTATATTTTTATATTATATTAAACATATATTAAATATCATTTAAAAATTAAATATATTATTTATATAAATCGAGCACTGAATCGCATATTTATGATTGATAATTAATGTATGGAAGCCATATTGGATATATTTCAAATTTCAGGAAATTTGTTCCTTTTTAAATTTTTTAATAATTCTTAGGCTTAGCCTATCTAGTTTAATGCATTTAATTTATTTTTAAGTTAGTTTTATCATCTTATTGCCGCCATATTGGATCCGCATTTTGAATTTCTTCCTGAAACTTAAAATTTAGTCTATTTTAACTTAAAAGTACTTATCAGAAATATTCAAAACTTCTCGGCATAAACTTTAACGAAAATGTTTTATTTTTCATATTTTTTTAAACATTTTATAGCTGCCATTGTTTCTGCCATCTTGTAGGTTAGTTTATGAAAATTTGGATATCAGATTCGCAATCAGTGACCTCAACCCCCCCCCCCCCCCCCCGAGTAACAAGATTTATGTAAATTGGATTAGAAAAAAAAAATTTTTTGATGTTTTATTATTTAACTAAAAAATGGACATTTTGGTTAGCATAATTAAAAAATCGGCTCTTCTACGTTTTTTCGAAATTAAATAACGGGTATTAAAAAAAATTATTCCAATCGGTTGCGAAGTGCTCTAGATAATTTTGAACTAAAAAATTACAATTCGTGCCACTGTGCGCAGTATGAAATAGATATTTACGTGCCAATTATTTATATTTTAATTCAATTTCTCTTTTAGCAATAATCCCAATTCATAAAATCAGATGAAATATTAGAAATGACATGATACTTTAATAAATAAGATATATGTTCAAAATTTACTAGTAGTACTTACTGAGAAACGGCTAATTATGGCGTATTATTTATAAGTAGAGTCTCGTCCTCGGTATGGAGTCTGTTTTTGAGGATAGTCCACCTTATCATATAATGTGTTAATAACAACGCGTAAGGAAAGCAAAAGTTTTAAATGTTTTTTTAACTGCCTCTCATAATTGGATTTTGTGTCAGGTAAATAAAGTCAAGGTCCTACAGTTCATTTTGGAATTCGAATACGTGCAAGGAATTGACAGTTCCCCTCTTCCACCTTTGTCATAAATAAATCAGAAATTAAATTTCTAACTTAATTCAAAATGGAATCGAATCAACGATATCAAGTAAATACAAGCGCTCTACCCACTCAGGTGCCGTGCCCACAATTACCTCTTTATAATTACAATAAACCCAAATTCATTGAATATGAGACAATGAAAACCTCCCGAGAAATTATCAAATCTTAGTTCTACCTCATCTGTCCTATTTGAGGATAGACGATCACAGGAAGATTTTTAAAATCATGAGCCTGCGTAATTTCCATCTTATTTCAAAATTCCATGACCTCTCGAATGTACCTCCCATTTGACTTGGAGTATCTGTTATAATGATGTTTAAAAGGCAACAAATTGCATATAAAAAATTATACAAAAATTAATCTAACCCACGAAAAATAATCGCAATAGTATCATGGATTAGACGTTGCCTCTTTGCTGTTAAATAACTGTATTCTTGTTACCTTGGTCACCATATACCAAATATCATAACATGAACTTCGCCAAAGCATTTATAAGGCTCCCTAAGCCCCAACTAAATTCAGGCCGAGTTCAGCTTGATCCAAGATCAAAAGCCAAGGTTACAATTGTTACAACAATCGTAACCATAGATTTTGATCTTGGATCAAGCTGAACTTGGCTTGAACTTTGTTGATACAACTCGCCCTAAGTATCGCTTATTGTTGAAACTGAATCACTTTGATATTATCTTGGATGTTTCAGTGCATATCCAACCGGTAATTTGGAGTCAATATTAATACTGACTTTCCTCCTGCTCAACTCGTTATTAGGTTCTTAAGTTAGTTGATGATGATGGAGTGAGAATCCTTCACAGAATACGTCATAAAATATGGGGGACAGAAATCGGGCTCGATTATTGGAGAACCTCAATCTTCATACCACTACACAAGCAGCAAATGACAGATATTTGTGAAAACAATACATTGCTGGTATTAGTATCACACGGCAGTAAAAAAATATTCTTCAAGCCAGGCTTCAACATCATCTGTTTTGGTAAATAACTCCTGAGCAAACAGGCCTTGTTAGGGATGTAGTACTAGAGAACAAATAATGAATTTTCAATAACTGATCGAGACGACAACAGAATATTACATGCATATGTAGATTACCGTAAGGCTTTTGACACTACTAGGAAGATAGTAAACAAGATGGTATACCTTGAAGATCTTGTAAACAATACTGGAAACTACAAATATAATATTTGACGAAGAATACAGATGGCAAGATCGACAACTTGCTAGTTGAGCAAAATTTGGCGTGAGGTTTGCTTTTAGTTCCTTGAATAAACCACGGCATTAATAGCGTAATTTTCTAAAAAATCGCCCTCAAAGCGACTCCCCAGCATCGTATTTCTCCCGAATCATTTCATTTTTTGGCCAAATCAACCGAAGATATAGATGTTACTAAAAACTGATTGAAAAAAGCTTTGGCTAAACTTTGCGCCTAATAGGCAAACGCGACTGTCAGACATGTTATAAAGCAAACGGAGGTCAACTAGAATAAAATAATATGTGGATCACATAACGTATGGTGAGAGGTTGAGAATAAGAAAAAGAAGAATATTTCTTACTGTGATTGAACTATATCTGCTATGCAAAATGATCGACAGAAGCGTGTGACCTCCTTTGTTTTATATAAACATAAACTATGTTTTATTATAATTTTTAATCAAAATAAAAATAAAAACAAAAAAGATATTTTCAGTGTACTGAAATGTTAAACTTAAATGTTAATCAAATATGCATTCTCAGTCGGCAACGCCTGACTGCAACTTCTACTTGTTTTTATGATAGGAATTAATACTCAAGTCTGAGGCGTATTGCGAAGTCGTCTAGTGATCTCAAAGACATCGGACGCGTTTAAGTTCGGTGCCAGTAATCTGGCTTAAATCCCGATTAAAAGCCGGCACAATAGGACGAAATTACGCTGATGTGATAAGTGAAAAATAATACGCAAAATGATATGTAAAATAACATTACAACAGTTAAATTATATAACTAGTATTTAATTAATGTGGGTGATTAGAATATCTCAGTGCATAAAAAGTGGAGAATAACCCGAGAGCCTCTAGGAAACCATAAATCAATCAACACTAAGGCTAAAGATAAGTCTACACTCGACTATACCGCTTTACTTAAATTTATACCTATATGCTTTAAATGCTTGATAGTTCCTAGACAATAAATTAAAATAAGGGCACTAAATATTTTTCTTTCAGCAAAAATATACAAAACAAACTATTACAAAAATGCAAATAATAATTAATAGCCAAAACCTAATTTCTTTCAGCCAATCAAGAGAATTACGCACGATATAATAATGGTGATAATAATAACCCAAAATAATTAGTAATGCATCGCTATTAAAGTGTGATTATACAGATTTCCTGTGTGAACCTTCAAGTGTGTTTTCTCATAATTACTAAAAATATTCAAACAAATTTAATCAAAATTGAATACGTAATGATCAGTGGCGCACTACTCTTAAAGTATACCTTTCAGGTGAGGTTCTCATAATTGCTAAAAATATTCAAACGAGTTTAATTTGGATTAGATCAGAAATAATCAATGGGGCACTGTCGGCATGTAGCGTCCAGATTGAATTCTTATGGCACCTCAATGTATGTATACGTGATACAGGTTTCTCTCAGGAAAATAGTTTCCAAGAAAATACACACAGAAAAAAAGCAATCTTGATACCTACAGCAGCGGAAACTCAACTCAATAAATAGATCATATTCTGGTAGGCAGGGAGATGACTTATAGTGTTCTGTCACCAATGGATACCCATAAAAGCTTGAAAAAGTTAAATACAAAGTGACAACGTATAGAAGTTATATTTAAGTTTGTATAAGTGAATTTGTAAAATAATTTATACCTCGGAATATTTTCAGCCTGATAAGAAATATTAGTTAGTGTTTAATTAGGTACAGAAACCAAAACTTTCCACAGTGCTTCCCTCTAACACAGTAAATCATAGCATATACATAGTGCAGTGAAATCGTGTACCTGGAGACTTTAATGCATATATATTCCACACATGGTCTAACGAAAATGGAAACGCGCTGAAAAACCTAGCACACATGTTTGACTTAACAATAAGAAATACATGGAGTAAAAGTCAAACATGCATTAACACCTGGAGTAATGGAAGCTCAATCACACAAATAGACCATATTCTGGTAAGCAGAAAGATAAGGGAAATGATCAAGAAGGTTAAAGCAAAAAGGACAGCAGAAAACCTACTGAAGAAAACGTTAACACTGAACAGCACCAATCTAAAAATAGGGAGACGACGTTACACGTGGAAAACAGCAATCGAGAGGATCATAAACAAACTGGGAAAGAAAAGCGAGGGGAAAAATGAAAAAACCATGCGTCATGTGGCTCTCGCTGCTGACAACAAGCATGACTCAAATCCAGCCCAGCATCGGAAATCGAGGAATCAGAAGACTCAGAAAAAGAAGATTCGAAGAAGCAGAAACAAAAAAAGAGGAGCATAAACAGTAATAAACACTCCATAATAACACAACACATATTTCACACAAAGATTCAGAAGAGGCAGATACCCAGAACCGAAAGCACAAAAAAGGGAGCTTCAACGCTTCCTCACGACACAATGTGGTAACGCATCTCACAAATACCTACACGTCCCATCCCATCCCATATTCCTTTACCATGCGCCATGTGGCACTCGCTGCTGGCAACAAGCATGACCTTAGTCCAACCCAGCGTGGACGTAGCAGGCCCAGCTGTATACCTGGGAGTGGCATCAATGCCTACCGCACGCTGGTAAATCAATCAATCAATCAAGTCTGAGGCGTATTGCGAAATATTGGTTTATTAATATGTTGCCGACATAGTTTTACCACATTTGGTTACATTAAATGTTGTGTCAATATATGAAAAGCTAAAAATTTATCTAAGCAAAAGCAAAAGAAAGTATATACCAAAAATAAGTATTAAAAATTATAGCAATTATATGCACATTGAAAGTCCCTACGTCCCCTTCCTAAGAAGTATGTTGTATATTCTATAGAAACTAATAATCAAACGAATTAACTAACTTAAAAATCAGTAGGCGTGCAAACTGATTTTTTTTATTACTCTTGTTATTCCTACACCTCATTGATTTCGAACTGTGATGTCGCGTCGCCAGTAAATTTTTAAATCGAATACCGTCCTAAAAATGGTGTCGTTTATTTTGGTTTCTTAACCGTCGCGTCGTGGCGTACCGCAGTGCAAATTACCTTAAAAAAGCTTTTCCATTTTCCATGGTAATGTTTTAACATCGCATGATGTGGTTGATGCATATTTAAAAGAGGTTATTTATTACCTCTGGTCTTGCTCGTCTTCATTGAAACCCGACAACATATTTCTCTTTTTTTATACAGCGACAGTGGAAAACGGCGCAATAATAAGAGTAAAAGACTCTGACAAGCGGCGTTTCAGGTTATTTGAAAATATTAAATTTAATGATTTATGTGTAATAAAAATAAAAAAATAATTATCCAGAAAGACTTTCTCCGTTCACTATTTGCATGTAGGCAACTAATGAGCATACCGAAACTCTTATAAATTCTGAGTTTGGTTTTCTGGTGTATGAACTCGTTTATTGAAAATTAAATTCAACAAAATTACATATACATAGTAGTTTTGATGTTTCATATGAATAAAAATTGCATTCTGAAATTGTGACTAGTGAAGGAAAATGATATAAAATTTTATTTATATACACTTGCACAAAAAAGTCGTGTACAAGAAAAAGGTGAGGATTGTGAGGGAGAGGGGAAGTTAGATTCGAGAGCTTACCGCCTACAAGTAATTTTTGACTCATATCTTGAAAAGCTGACTCACCTGATAATATCTGCGATCTGTTTCTCCCTGTCAAGCTTGATATTGTGGTCGAAGTACACGTACTCTCCAACCACTTTAAGCTTGTAGTTGTCTAAGGTGACATGGATGTTGTTTGGACTCATAGCCTTAGTCTTTAAGAGGTTTTTCTTCAGTCCCACACTTTTAGAAATTTCATTCAGCTCTCTTAGCATGATTGCAAGTTCGTCAGTGTAAGGATAATATCATCAGCGAAGCGCAGGTTACTCAAGGAACTTTCCATCTATGTTGACGCGTTTTCGCTCTCATTTCAGGTATTTAGAAATATACTGTTCACAGCTTCAGCGAGATAGTGTCGCCATGTCCAACTCCTTTCTTGATTCTTCCTGATAATCTACGAACGCCAGGTGTAGTGGGATGTTGTACTCAGTGCATTTCTTGATGGGCTAGCGCATTACCTATATGTTGGCAACCGTGCTTGCTCCCCTTTCTGAATTCAGCGTTCTTTGCAAGTTGATCGAAGTTGAGCCTGTTGATGAGGCGGAGCTTGTATAGTATAGAGAAGAGGCTGATCGGTCGGTAATTTTCGATGTTCATAGAATTGTTGAGGAGAATGGTGACCTCAGCATTCATCTCTACATCGGGAATTCTACTTTCTTCTAGTGGACACTTGTTAAGGTATATGAGAAGCATCTGTTTAGAGTTTCTTCTCCAGTCTATAGCATGTCACTCATCATTTGATTTTCTCTGGAGCTTCACGATTTGTCATATGTTTTAGTACTGCTGTTTTCAGTGACAACCACGAGGTCTCCTTTCTCTGAAACAGCTGTGCCTTCTCATTCTTCATCTTACGGATGAGCGGTTTTCCACTAGTCGTTCTGGAATGTTCATATTCTCCTCAATGGTCTCTTGGATGTATTGCGTGTCCCGAAGTCTCTGCGAATCGTTTTCTTTATTATTCTGTCCAGCTGGCGCATCGAGTTCCAATGCCTTCCAAATGTGCAGACTTTCCTAATTGCCGCTCGAATACTTCCAATACTTTTACACGTTACCTCATTTCACTCCAAGTCCTTCAGAGTGTCCGTTGGTTCCAGGCTCCATTCAATCTACCTGCTGAACTCCTCCCACTTCCCTTCTAACTGAGCCCTCGTTCTACTAACTAAAATTAAATCGATCGACTTATCAATATCACAAGGGAAGATTCTACAGGTCTTAGAATGTAATTAATAGGTTACTAAATCTTTTAAGATCACTTCCACTATATCCATTTCGAATTTTAAAGATATATGTCATCCTCCAAAGGTACCAACTACGCTTCCTTCTACTTTTCTTTTTCCACAAAGAATGAAAAACAACAAAATTTGCACTTGCTACAATAAACTTGTCACTCATTATTAACCAATGGATAAATCGGTATGTAGCCCAAATCTCCTGAATCTATATGGATAATTCATTCCTGCCGATTCCGGAGAACTCGAGTCGGATTCGATCTCCAGCACGCGTAATATGGGTGTTAGATTTGTTACTCACACGTGATATGAACCCTACTAAAACAAAACACACTGAGCTTATTAAAGAACCTAAGAAAATCCATCAAAATCAATACAGTAAAAAAATTAACTTATAAAAATTCCTCACCATATAGCAGGTCACAATGTATTTTTTTTTTTTCGAACTACGTCAAAAATCGGTTCTTAACGTCTCCGAAGACGTATAGTAGTAAAAGTAAAAAAGTCGAAGGTGAGATGAATTTCCAGTCGACAATGTGTGGCACTAAAGGCGAAAATGTGGAATGTACGCCGAATCTTGACTAGAAAATATTTTTAACGCCCCCTGCGACGTCTGATACCAGAGGCAAAAAGTCGAAAGTACGCCGAAATTTTAAAATTCGAAACTGCGCCGAATCTGAACTTTGTCTTTCTTGGCACAGAGTCCTGAACTGCGTTGAAGTTCCACCCTGATTTTATGTCGCTTCACAACGTAACAGAAATTCACGAAACAGCGCTTACAAAACTTTATTAATTTTAATAAGTAAAACACAAAGAAAATCAAGGAAAGTGAAAAAGGCGCGTAACCTCCAAATGGATTTTTTTGACAAAATTAAGCAACATTTGCCAAGGACAATTTTCACCATAAAAATAAATTAAGCCATCCGGCGGCTTGACCTTGGGGCAGAAGAACCTGTCTTTGCCATGTTTGGAAGGCAGATACCGATAAATTAATTTATTAGCCAGATAGGCCCTTTACCACTTTTATTTGTATACCTTTTTAAACTTTATTTACAATAAATGGTATTACTAAACTCTTGAATTTTCTTGGTTGAATGATTAACTTTAAGTTATAATTGAACACAAATGAATTCTCATCAGACCCTCAAGTCTGTTAATCAGGACATTGATCAGATCACGAAGATTAATGGGAGAGATTATAAAAAAGTGATTAAGAATTTAAGAGGTGATTAGAGTATAAACAGTATATAACAATAATATAAAAATGGAAGACAGCTTGGACAGAAGCAGTAAGCAATTTATGATAGGTATAACTTTCACCTTATCTCATCTATTATAGGACTCCGGTCCTTGGTGTCTCACATAAACTTAACCGAAATCAACTGAGAGTAGATAAGCTATCATACGTTGGAGAAGAAGGGACTTGGTGGTCTTGGTAAAAAATACATTCAGAAAAGTGGTGGCGAGTTCTTCTACAAGCTACCGTCACTCTCAGTGCCAGTACCAAATAGTAAAGAAACCACTATAAAACGTAAATTTTATGAAAGTTTTTTAATTGTTTACAGTAAAACAATTTAAAACATAATTTAATAGCGAATTGTAACGAAAAATAAATGCGAAAAAAGATTATAATTTTTAATCTTTAAATGATAATTTATTTGAATCATGTACTTTATCCCAAAATTTCAATTTCTTTCGAAGGTGTAAGACGTACATAAACCATGATGATTAAATAAAGATTGTATTTAAAAGTGTCTTCTAATGGTAGCCATCCAAATCATCGAATACCGGGACAATATGTCATTCCAATAGCCGATTCAAATCAGCAAATTACCTGAGCATAAAAAACAAACAAGATAGCCCTGTTGAAATACATGTGACACTGATTTAATGAGCATATTCTTAAAATTTTCTGCATAATTAATCTTACAACTATGTCATTGAACTCAATGACCCACCGATAAATGCTGTCTCATATTTTGTCGGCAACATGTTAATTTAAACTTATACCACCAATGTGTAATTACTGTCATTTCAAGTACTTCAAGAACTCACAACTCACTCGCTGTGTTATTGTTATTAAAATTAAGCGGTCTCCTCAAACAAGTTTAAACCGAGATCAATACAACATAATATTGCAAAACAAAAAGGTTAGAATACAAAGGTTAGAAACTTATATTATATAGATTAACAATTGTACAGATCCATTGAATCCTACAGTTATTGTCTTTGTACATACATTTTTCCAACGTATTAAGTTTAGATTATATAATAGAGAAATAAATCTATTTTTTTACAGAAGATTTATAGAAGCAGGAGGTTCTCAATTCGACACGTATGTATGTTTTTTTAAATTTAATGATGTAAAATTGTGGTTAAACACAGCCAAGCTGGGTGTACAGTGCACATAGGTTGAAGGTATGTCAAAGTACAATTTCTGGAGTTAATACCACTGAAGCACAAATTTCTATAGATGAGTTCGAAGGATTTCTGACAAAGTCTAATATAAGTTCTAGAAGGGTTTTGAGAAGTGTTTCACAAGTTGTCAAGTGAACACATTTATTGGGTTGATATAATAACGTTATTTTTTAATAATGAGTTAGATACTCAAGTCAAGTAGATGAATTCGAGTATGTATAGTCTGAAGTACCTAGAAGCCACCATATATTCAAGAGATTCTAGTAAATTATAGGTAGTTTGAGCAGAATTTCTGACGGAGACAGGCCTAATTTGTATATTTATGAAGAAAATATATATATACCTGTATGAAAATTACATGTAGTCCTGCCAATGAAAGGGAATTGCCGAGATCTCAAGACCTCCTACTTCAGAGCTGTGTTTGGACTAGTTAGGAGATAAACATACCAATAGTCCCCGAACATAATAGGTGCGGGGGTGCAGAGAGCACGAAGAAGATCCCGGTTTTTGGTTATTCGCTCATATCTCGATAAAAAAATAGAATGATATTAAGGCATGTTATTAAGTACATGTACATTCAGTGCATGTAATGACAAAAAATCATAACATAAAAATCACATCATTTTTTCTCTCTTGTTGCAGGAGGGTCCGGGGATCAGCTGAGGTGGTGGCCCGTACTCCTCGTCTTCTTCGCCTGTATTCTCTTCCTTAATAATAATAATAATAATAAGATGGTCGTCCGGATAAAAGTTGTACTTGGTGGAATTAGACCTACGCTGCTCTCGAAATTAAAGACCATACCAGCTTCCCAAAAGTCAGCAGAGTGATTGGCAGGCCAAATGCAGAAGGAAGACTTTTTTCTTCAATTTTAATAAAAAAGTACATCACATGTTTTTTGTAGAGGATTTCATAACGAATAATTTTTGTTTATACTTTTTTTAATTTCCTTCATTCTGAAGGATTTTACAGCGCTGCGAAGGGATTAAAGTGGCAGATGGACAGACAGACAAAATGTAACATTTCAATGGACTATTTGTATATTATGAATTTTTTTTTATGTACTTCTAGTACCGTAGCATCTTCGGTATGTATCCACACTGGCCCAGCCAAGTTGGTCATCCTGGTCAGACTAGACGCTGCCCAGGATGAACTCCACATCGACGATGAATGCCAGTTTGGTTTCAGGAAAGGCAGGGGCACTGTGCACCAGGTCGTCAGGATCGTGAATGACGTCAAGGTACAGTGCAACCGCGGAAAAAGCACTGTCATGGTGCTGCTTGATATTGAGAAAGCTTTCGATACAGAGTGGATGCCGGGCTTACTCCACAAGTTAAATTCACTGAACTTTCCTACGCATATCACAAAACTAATTCACTCTTTCCTGACAGACAAATCACTGCAGGTGGCTCGTGCCATGGCGTATTACGACAAGTGGAAGATTCGGATCAACGCCGAAAAGTCGGAGGCCATACGCTTCACGCGCCGGTTCACAGAGAACCGCATTTTAAGACCAATTTCGATTGGGGGTCGCCAAATTCCAATAAAAAGGTGTGTGAAGTATCTGGGGGTGAACTTAGACAGAAGACTGACGTTCAACACTCACGTTAATGAAACTGTACGAAAGGTCTACTCCATGTTCAGGAGCCTGTATCCGCTCCTGGCGCGGAGTAGCGGACTAAACAGGACTAATAAGAAATTGTTGTATACGATGGTGATCAGGCCGGCCATCGCATACGCGGCGCCGGTGTGGTGCAGCATCCCGGCCACGACAATGCGGAAACTTAGAGTTTTAGAACATAAATTTATGACTGATTATCTCACTTGCAATATAACTTTTGGAAATTCACAGCAAATTATCGAAATTTTCAGCCTCAACTTTCAAATATCTTTATAAAATTAACTGTGCCGTAAAGTTTCGGCTGTATTTTACTTTTACACTTGGAAATGTCCCTGCATACAAACTTACAAAATTAACCTTATTTCTTTCAGGTTTGCTGAAACTTTCCAGCAAAAGAATTTAAAAGTACAAAAATAAATAAGATGCAACATTGCAAGAAACTTCTGCAAGATTCCATGTCCAGTGGGGTGATATAAGAATCAGTCGAAAATAAGAAAATATTGGTGAACAAGATACTGAGTGTTAAAAAATATTATTTTTGGAATTCAGCAGATAACTTTCAAAGAAATCGTTCATTCTTTTCATATACCATTGATCTAAACCTCACCATGCTAGCATATCACAACTTATACACTTTTCATATATTTAATATTAAATTACCTACTTTCTGTATATTGTTATCCTAATCTGGGCACGCTAATATACTAGTTAGGTATATACTTTAAAACACTCATTATTGGAGAACCAATCAAAACAAATACTTATCTAACTAATATTGACGAAGCATTGAATTACATGATAGGATTCCTAGCATTTCAAAGCAAAACATATATTGAAAATACTTAAATCATTTATTTAAATTCGGTCATTCACACTTTTTTGTTTAATATGAAATTATCTACTTACTGTATATTCGAAAACACTTTAAAATACTTATCACTGGAGAACCAATCAAAAAAACTACTCTTTTAGCTAATACTGACAAAGTATTGAATTACATAATAGGATTCCTGGCTTTTAAGGCAAAAAAATACGAACCGTCTTGTGAACTTCTTTCATCAACTTACTACATGTAATTCAATACTTCGTCAATATTAGCTAGAGGAGTAGTTTGCTTTGATTGGTTCTCCAATGATGAGTGTTTTAAAGTGTTTTCCTAAGTAGTGTATTAGCGTGACTAGATTAAGGTACCAATACAAAGAAATCAGGTAATTTCACATTAAACGAATACGTGTGAATGACTGAATTTAAATAAATGATTTAAATATTTTCAATATATTTTTTGCTTTAAAATGCTAGGAATCCTATCATGTAATTCAATGCTTCGTCAGTATTAGCTAGAAAAGTAGTAATTGTTTTGATTAGTTCTCCAATAATAAGTGTTTTAAAGTATTTACCTAACTAGTATATTAGCGTGCCCAGATTAGGGCAACAATATACAAAAAGTAGGTAATTTCATAATAAATAAAAAAGTGTATAAGTTGTGATATTAGCATATCACAATGGTCAGATTTAGATTAATGGTATATGAAAAGAACGAATGGTTTCCTTGAAAGTTATCTGCTGAATACCCAAAATAATATTTTTTAACAATAATGTAAGCAGAAATACAAGATATTTATTTTTAAAAATACTGAATGGCCAAGAATGTATTTCCATGGACAATAACAAAAATTTGGCGGAGAAGAATGTACTTCCATGAACACATCTATTTTGTTGTTGCTTCTTCAAGTATTTCCAATTCTGTTATCAGTTTAGCTATAATTTAAAAACATGTGCTATTAATATTTATAATAAATAATTATTTCACACGAGTTTTCTTTTCCGCGCATTTCGGGAAATATTTCCACCACTTCTTCAGAAAATGACGATTCAAGCACAAAAAATAAGTGCGGGAAATGCCATTTCAAACACACCAGTAGGAAATATATATTTCAAACGAACTGAGTCAAGAGTTTTAATTCCTGTGAAATAAAAATTGTCTTACGTATTTTTTACTTGTTTTTCTAGAATACGTACAAAAGTTTGTGCACCTGTTGCTGAATCACCCTGTATATCAATTTTTCCTCGTGTTATTTGGAAATAGTAGGCGAAATGAAAGTAATGTACAGAGGTAATTTCATGGAGAGCGATTGGAGAAAATTAGGCGACAATGTATTCAAAAAATATATGTCCTTAAAACCCGTGGTACTACTATCTGGTCCTCCACTATATGAGAGAATTAATTACTACTAGAAAATAATGCATAGTGTGGAAATAGGAAAATGGTTCATATTATTTTTAATTCATGAAACTCAATGTATGAATAATTCTATAGCTTTATATTTGTAAATTTAAAACGATTGTAATGCAGTTTTTGCTTAAAAGTATATTCGAAAAGGCATAAAAACATTCTCATAACTTTTGTTTTATGTAAATGGAACAAATTATTATATTAGCTTTAGCACCCTCACAGTAGAAATTCCAAACCACATTCAGCAAATAATATTTTGCGTTCAACATTCCAAACCGCATCATATATATTCCATACAACGCTGAAGTTGAGTGAGGGCTGCCTGTGGGTTGGCAAGTTGGGAATAGGGAAGATACCCCAACTCGCGACCGCGACCATCTGTACCATCCGAACAAGCAGTGGTGGAGGGTAGAACAAAAATGTAATATCTATTTATTTTATTGTTTGCAAATTAACACAATTATAACGAGTTTGAAAGTTGTAACATTGGTTAATGTAAAAATTATCAGGAACTTATTTTTGAAGAAATAGTACTGCGATTTTAGTAGTGCTTTGAGGCTATGTATTGCAATATTAAACTGCCTCAAAACAAACCAGTTTAATTATTACAAAAAAACAACTATATATGTTTGAATAATCGTAATTTTCTGCGTTGTTTATGAGGGTGCAACAAAAAGCCGTATGAAACACTTTGTATATTGTAAAAAAATTAAATTTCTCATAATTCTCATTGCTAAATTATTATAACACCTACCACTTCAAATGCAGTGAAAGTATTTTTGCTAATATTATCAATAATGATTACAATATTTTTATTTAGATTTAACAATCACTCCTGTTGCTAATTATATGGATTTACTATAATGTAGTTTATCTTGTAGTTAGTAAATGTGCAAAATATTAGATTTTTTTCTTTAACTCCTTCTATCTCAAAATAAATAATGAAAATAGAGCGCGCGAAAACGCAGTGTGACGTTATACCACTCGGCCGTCGACCGCTTACCTGTTCCTATATAGTTTCATACGGCAAGTACGACGAATGTGCTAATTTCGTTCATATCTTTTAAGTGTTCTGTATTTTGTTATTTACATGGATAAAAAATATAAATATTGTATAGTTCCAGACTGCAAAAGTGCATCAGTGTCTACTCCCAATAAAATATTTATTTCATTACCAAGTATTAGGAATTTGTAGCAGCAAGTTATGCACAGGGAGAAATTTATTAGTAGTAAAGGGACGAAGTAGTGTTGTGAGGATCATTTTAAGTCTAGTGTAATAGGTTATTATTAAAAAATGTACAATAATATGCTTGAAGAGGACATGGAAAATTATATGTATTATAAAATATCTTTTATTTGCACATAACCAACAGCGTTATCGCCGTAATTTTGTCTGGCTGACCTAAAAGTCAGAAAAATTCGGTAGACTTTATTAAAATAGATATGTATTTAGTTAACCACCTTTTTAATTTCAGCACTTATGTAATCTTTATTGTTATTAAAATATTCCATTATCATAAAAATGTCGACACAGGGTAAAATTTTGAAATCAGACTTAACGTATCCATTTTTTAGAGTACACATATTTTTATATGTAAAAAATTACAGAGTCAAATTAGTTAAATAACGTAAAATAACATCACACCCGCACAGTGTACAACAAAAGCTCTTAAACTGAATATAACCGCATAACTCATAGAAGCAGTGAAGTGGTGTGACATCATCTGCGCCGTCGACCGTTTCAAATATGTTACGAATTCGAAATCAAATATTAAGGTAATATTAACGCTAACGGCATAATTTTTTAACTATACTTACAGAGAATGCAAAAATACATAGTTATAGTTATTTAGGCGCTCTCAATCGGTTAAGAGGAACGAAATAGTTATATATTGATTGTCTACATGTTTTATCTAGAGTGCGCGGGTCTATTTAAATATGCAGAGAGTAAGGGAAAACTACTGCACTCAATTTTTATGAGTATGAATACTATCGAGGGAGGCTTTGAACAGGCTTTTTGTTCCGGCGTGAAACTGTATATAAAGTTCAGGTTGTTGGCCCAACAAGTTGGGCGAATTAGACGATTAGACACAGTGAAAGGTGGGCAGCTGGTGTTTCCAAAAATGCGCGATATTCTTTTTTGAAATAACAGCATCAGCTGGAATGGAGTGCGATTTTCGATTTCTACAGAAATAATTAGGCATAACTAAAGATTAATGCCAAACTTAAAACTGCTGCTGAAGAAGAGAAGTTGGTAGCGTTCTGCGAAGACCTAGAAACTTCACTCCACACTATTGCAATTAGGCAAATTATCATTATTATTGGTAAGTTCAACGCTAAAGTTAACGAACTTAACTCAGGAATAATCCCTGAATGGAGGAACTCAATCTCCTGGATGACGTAGATCCAAATGCCTTGCGGTAATCTCTAAAAAAGAACATCAAACGAGCGACAACGGAAGACAAAGGCAACATACAGAGAAATGTGAAACAATCTAGGAGAAAAGCCGAAACCGTAACCAAAGTACAAACCAGGTGGCATCACGTGGTTGAAGGCCCTAGGTGTCAACACAGCTTTGGAATTGGAAAAGTCGTTGACAAAGAATTTTGTTCAAGATGCCTGTAAAGAACTAAAGTTAAATCACAATAATAGCAGTAAGGATGACTACACTTAAATTTAAACCCAAAACGTGGTCAATTAAAAATACCACCGGTACTTCAAAATCTGAAAAGGATCTGATTATTGAAGTGTGGTGTCAATACCGCGAATTTTTTTTCAAAAATAACCATTTCTGGTCTATAGAGATTAGTGATAGTAGAACTACGAACACGAATCTGCAATGAAATTAGAGTTGGAGGTAGCACCATATAAATACTGTCAAGGCAGTTGGGGTTGATAAGATCAAGGCAGAGATTAATGAGGTTGAAGAGAAAATGTTTCACAGAATATACCTGGATATGATCTCTAGATGCAGAATAACAGTGCCAATCTATCAATACCCATAAAAAATATATGTATGTTAACTGAAGTGAAGGCAGCAACTCCAGATAAGGAATGTAAGTAATGGAATTAAACACGTTACATTACTTATGGAGCATTTGAAAGGAAATGGAATGAGGTATACACTTGCAGATAAAATATTCGGCGGAAGGTTACAAATAAAAAACAATTAATTCCTTGTTATTACTATTTCTTCGGGTGCTGATTTGGACATTTCTTGGATGTGTGAGACTAAAATATGCCGCCCTTGTATGTAGTCAGAGGAGTCTAGGTTAGGTATTTATTCAAAACTATTTAATATTTTACACTAACACAAGGAGTGTTAGTGTTGTGTTAGTTCACTGGAGGAAGTAAGACATATGAAAATATATAATATATTATATAATAGTAAGTAGGTATAAAATAAATTAATAAGGAACACAGAAACAAATTAGAAAAAAAAAAATTAAAAAAATAAAACCATTTTGAATTCTTAATGTTTGAGATTAGATTCAGTATTAGCTACTTCTAAAATATCAAATATCTAATTCCGATGAAATTTTACAGGGCGTGTTCGCCAAGTTTGCTAATAAAAAAAATTTGTTTTCACTTTTTGCTTATCTTCCAGTAGACGTAGCTTGATGGAATTATTATAGAACCACCACCGAGAGGCATACTTTGCAGTTTGAGGAAGATTTTATAGAGATCGCTTAGGCCAATGAAGAGTAATAATTGAACATATATATAAAAAGATTATACATGCGTATCGAATTGAGAACCTTTTTAAATTCTTTGAAATTGGTTGAAAAGGAAGCAAATTCCGACAACGTTAGTACACCATTCTAACTATGAATCAAGTTCCCGAAAATTGTAATATTTAAATATTTATTTTTTAAACTATAGAGATTATTACATCTGATTCTGTGAAATTCCGCCCCTTCAAAGTTCTTTGTATACTTCCGCACACTCACAACACCCCTAAACCTTGCTGAATCCTGACCTGTTATTTCCTGCACAATGCACTGAAAAGGGGGTAGTTATTTCGGAACATAAACGAAGCGGTTCTCATATTTACTTTTTCAATTTGTCAATTTTAAAATATATTCGAATATTTATATTACTGATCAGAGTTTTATTTTAAAAATTAACACTTTCTTAACAATTTTCGTAATACTACAACGAATACATGATAGTTGATATTTTTATAATGAAGCAGTTAATATTATATATAGTCTCCACCTTCTATGATCATGAAACGGTAACCTATATTAGTATTTATTAATCTCTGCCTAGGAGTGATTTTCATTTGTTTAAAGAATTTTGCCCAAATATTGTTATTGTTACCAGAATATTCTCATCTATTTTTATTATTATAGTAGGTATACACGAAATTTTAATTAAATCTATGGGATACTATTTCTGGTACTATTTTTGTTTCCTTTTCTTTTCTTAAAATTCGACTAATTAACGAATTACTCCTGGTTAGACATCTGAAAGTTCAATCTTTAGCAATTACATTAAAGATTGACAGTCTGCACAAACTTGATATTATATTTTTCCAGATTACAAGTTCTAGCATGCACCATTGACGTTTTTCCGCGATATAGTTGGTCCCCTAGAAAACATACTCATTGATCACAGCTTCACAAAATAAAAAAAGTGGTCTTACCGGAACTCTATTGGGTGACACCTTTGTATTTCGACGTGCTGAACACGAATCAGGTGTCCGTTTAGCTCCATCATCCACCATTTTTCTGTAAATCGTGAAAATAGCCTAAAAAAACTTATAATTTGGGTTATTTTCGGGATTTGCTGAAAATTGGTGGGTGATGGAGTATCTTTTTGGATTCGTTGGCGGAGATTTCGGCTGCAGGAACAACCCGTGCTAAAAACAAGTATTTTGTGGTTTGGAGTTTGACTTGGATATCATACCGCTAATTATACCAATTGAAAATACTCTGGCCAGAGGGGAGACAGGCAATCCAGGAAAAGCGAAAAGTTGTTTTTTCTGTCGTTCATGCCAGAGTTGCCCTTTTGCAATTGAATGCCTATTTTTGTAAAAATTCAAAAGTTACAGTCCAAACATAGAAAACATTTGGTGTTATTTCGCGATTTACACCGGATTCGTATTCAGCACGTCGAAATACATAGAGGTTGCCCAATGGAGTCCCAAAAACTTTAAAAAATGTTGATGATGAATGATATTCTTCGCCAAGAAAACAAGAGAAACAATTTTCTTTCCCATAAAATGCTTCCTGGTATGTGATGTTTTGAAAGTATAACTTAAAGCAAACTTTTTAAATAATTACTCAGTTACAGTTGATGTACTGACTTCAAACTTGTCAAGGAAAAGTGCTTTTATAGTAGTTATGTACATGAAGTTTCATCAAAAACTAACCAGTGGAGTTGGAGTTAGGGAGAGTTGGGGTGATAGTCTTACAGAAAACAGTTATTTGAAACCGAATGGACTTTTTTCTGCTTCAATTTTTTTCGTACATCGTACCATTCGCGAGTAATAATTAAAAAACGACAGATACCGTGATCATCGTAGAGAGTTTAGGAGAGAGATGGGTAAAGCAAACTTTCCAATGAAAGTTCCCAGGAAATTTTCGGGAGTTTCCGGAACGAAGTCTTGATAAAAATGAAAGTTTCTAATAAAATATTTGAATATTCCGAAAGTTTTCAAAGGAAACTTTCTCGGGATTTTCAAAACTTTCAAATGTTCAAATGTTTTATTGCAAACTTTCATTTTTATGAAAATTTCGTTTCGGGAAGTTTTATAATATAATAAAAAAAAGTTGCTGCTATCTAGGTGGGGAGATACCTGATCAACTTAACAAAATATATAATTAAAAACAAGCTAAAAACGTAGGTACTCTTCGCCAATTTACTGACATTTTTATATAATTGTTACACATTCTACAGGATACTCTTCGCAGTTTTCTTGTGAATAATGTTAGTTTTTGGACTTCCTAAATTTTGTGATACCAACTTTGATGTGAAAAAAAAATATGAAAAAAAAATGCAACTTGTGTGGGATTCGAACACACGATCTTTGGATTGCAAGGCCAATCAATCAATCAATCAATCAATCAATCGATCGATCAATCAATCAATCAATCAATCAATCAATCAATTAATCAATCAATCACTCAATCAATCAATCGATCGATCAATCAATCAATCAATCAATCATACCTATACTGAACAGAGCCAACTACATCCTTCCTTTGAATAAATGGTACTGAAATTTTTAATAGAAATGATGTACGTGTTTTCTTAATAGCGCGTCATTATTTGCTCCCTCTACTAGAGCACTGGTACACGCCTTTATTGTAGGCGGTCTGTCAAGCCATTGAAACTATGTCTGCCACCCAAATCCAAAATCTTCCGATACTGTATAGGTTAGTGCTCCTGTCTGCCGCAGGCAGACTTAAAAACTAAATTAGACATTAAAAATGTGTCCACAAGGACTTAAAACTAATTAAAAGAAAAACACTATAAAACTATCACTCACTAGACGAAGCACTTATTTAATTTTGGTTGCTGGCACGGGAAACAGAACTCAACGAAAAAACCCGTTCGAAGCAATTCCACCCTGGTGGCCTTCCTGCCGCCAGGAAAATGTCGTGGAAATTTAAAAGATATGGTACAAAATATTTTGGTTTTGAAAATTTAATGGTCAAGAAACAAAAAGGACAAAATAACAAAAAGGATAAAACCAAATAGTACATATAAAGGGAATGAAGAAAGTTGATTATAGGTTTTAGTAAAGGTTAAAAGTGGAGAAATAAGAAGTTGTCGTATAGGAAAGTGTGGCTAGAGAGGTTGCCGGAAGATAGGCAACGCCTGGTATGATAGGGAGTGTCGAATATCGAAAAGGATTGCATTATGCTGTCTGATTCGGGTTATGTTGAGGGTTAAGGGACTATCGCCCAGTTTGAATTCGTAGAATTTTTGAGAAATTTTTTGGACGTAGTCCGCTAGTGGGGTTATGTCGTGGCAACGATCATATAAATCTCTGAGGGAGGGTGTCTGTCCGAATCAGAGATGAGGCGCATAAATTTATGTTCGAGAACTCGGAGTTTTCTCATTGTCGTGGCCGGTATGCTGCACCACACCGGCGCCGCGTATGTGATGGCCGGCCTGATCACCATCGTGTACAACAGTTTTTTATTTGTCCTGTTAAGTCCGCTACCCTTGGCCAGGAGCGGGTACAGACTCCTCGATATGAAGTAGAGCTTGCGCACCGTCTCGTTCACGTGGGCGTTAAACGTCAGTCGTTTATCTAAGTTCACTCCCAGATACTTCACGCGCCGTTTGATTGGAATTTCTTACCCCCCGATCGAAATTGGCGTTAAGATGCGGTTCTCTGTGAGCCGGCGCGTGAAGAGAATCGACTCAGACTTCTCGGCGTTGATCCGAATCTTCCACTTGTTGTAATACGCCGTGGCACGGGTCATGTGAGCTTCCAGTAGCATATTTGCCGCTTGTGCGTTTTGTAAATGTGCATACATGGCCGTGTCGTCGGCGTACTTGGCAAGTTTCGTATTCGGGAACTCCGGGAAGTCGGAGACGTATAAGTTGTACAGTTTCGGTGACACGCACGACCCCTGGGGGAGGCCCGCGCGAATGTCCCGCCGAGTTGATAGTTTATTATTCACCCTGACCTGTAGCGATCTACCCGTTAGGAAAGAGTGAATAGGTTTGGTTATGTGTATGGGGAAGTTCAGTACATTCATATACTATAGAGATTCACATTTCACAAGATTTCTATTTAAGTACAAGCGAAAAAAATCAAAAAATTTATATTTTTTTAAATTAAATGATTAATAACTTTTTATTTACTGATTGATTTTCTTCAAAAACAATAGGGTTCTTCCTCTAGCTAACACTAACTTGCTTTCCATATTTTTTAATACAATCGGACTTTTCTTTCTTAAGTTATCGTGCTTACAAGAAACGCGACGGACGGACGGACGGACATTTGGAAGTTGTTTAGAATTCGTTCACTAACACAATTATATGAAAGTTTTTTCTCTACGAGCGATATTTCCGGTTTTAGAAATGTACCGATCAAATGTAATATACTCTTAGTTTTTTGCGAAGAGTATAATAACCCTGGCTTTTCTCGCCCAGAGAGCAAATTAAAAAAGAAAATTAAAATTTATAATTAATAAAAGTATGCAGATATTAGTAAAAAGTGCTGATTACCATTACGGGAAAAGAATTTAATAGTTTATTGATATTAGGAAAAATAGGAGAAACAAGCTAAAAACGTACTCTTCGCCAATTTACGGAGCTTTTTGTATAATTGTTACACATTCTATAGGATACTCTTCGCAGTTTTCTTGTAAATAATGTTAGTTTTTGCACATCCTAAATTTTGCGATATCAACTTTGTTGTGAAAAAAATAAAAATAAAAAAAAGCATCCGACCTGTCCGGGATTTGAACACACGATCTTTGGATTGCCAATTTGCCAATTTACTATTTCTTTATTTTATTTAGCTATTGTACATATCATTCTATTGTCGTCTTATGTATTATATATATATATTACAGTTTACAATCATGAGTTTCATTACGTCACAATTACCGCGAATCGAGCGCGTAAGAGTGATGCAACGGCCGGATATTATGGCGAACGACTTCAAGATTATGTATGTAGAGGTTTAGACGGTTTCTTTACAGTTTTACCGTATTTTAAGGAATAGATGACGTAAGTTTAATACTTTGGTCTTTGGATTTCAAGCCAAAACTTCAACCACTGCACCACCACCACCAGAGCTGGGCAGTACTCGAAAACAAATACTTGACTTTGGTACTTAGAGTACATTTCATGTACTCTGTGCTTTGTACTCGAGTACTTTCTTAAATCAGTACTTGGTACTCGTACTCGTAAAATTAAATAAAAGTACTTGTACTCCAACTTTCAAAATTCAAGTACACGAGTACATAGTACATATAAAGCCAGTTTCAGCCAGTCTGATCCTGTCTGTAACAGAGAAACCATACAGTGGCTGACAATAGCAATGAATTAACAGATCCTGGTTCTAGCAGTGACACAGATGGTTTTTTTGATTTTGAAAAATGGGAGATACAATTAATCCTTAACACCTAGCACACATCCTAGTTACAACATTGAGGAATACACCTAAAATTGAATTAGAACTTTACAAGTTGATGATAAGAGGAACAATTTGAACATGCTCGAAGATTACCCTCTAATTAGAAAACTCTTCATTCGCTGCAACACCTGTATCCCTTCATCAGCTTCAGTTGAGCGTCTTTTTTCATACGCATCCATAGTAAGTTGTTCCCGACGCCATGCTCTAAGTGATGAAAACTTCCAAAAATTGGTAATCATTAAAGCCAATAAAGTAAACCAATAGCAAGCAGCAAGTCGGTAAGCACGATTGAATTTAACTGTATTAATTTGATTATTTTTCTTAACAGAAGCAGAACCCATTTTTCAAAAACGAGACAGAAGACTGAATAGAAGTACATTTTATTTTAGTAACTTAATTAATATTAAGCATTAATATAACATTATAACATTAATATAATAAAAAGTATAGATGTGTTACTTCCTCTTTTTACCATCAATCAAATTTTAAGTGTTAATGTATTCGTATGAAGTACTTGTATGGTTCAAGTGCTTGTACTCGAATACTTGTAATTAAGTACCCAAAAAATTATGGTAGTACTCGGTACTTTGTACTTTGTGGGAAATCATTTCTAGTAATTGGTACTTGGTACTCGAGTACATTTTTTGTGAGCTCTGACCACTACAGATTACTGCAAAAATTGAATGTCTGGAGTGTATATCTTTCGAGAATTATATTTCAACGCATTAGATATATTATTGTGAAATATATATTAGTAAAGTGTATAAAACAAAAATCATATTATAAAGATAATATTTCTATTTAAGTACAAGCGACAAAAATTAAGAAAATAATTTTCTTTTAATTAAAAGATCAATAAATTTCTTATTTACTGTTTGATTTTCTTCAAAATAGGGTTCTTCTTTTAGCTAACACTAACTTACTTTCCAAATTTCAATATAATCGGACTTTTCTTTCTTAAGTTGTCGTGCATACAAGTAACGTGACGGACGGACAGACAGACAGATAATAAAGTACAATGTTTTGCCGTTTGGAAAATATACGAGCAAGATGCAGTGAAAAAAGTGTACGTAAAATTACATCCTCATTACATTAGAATTCTTTGAATTTTATTATTAGAATAATGCAATAAGAAATCGCTACAGACAAATACATGTAAAAATACATAACCCCATAGAAATATACATAACTTGCGAATTTATTCCTGTCCTAATGTGATTTTACGTCAACTGTCTTGTTAAATTACAATGTAATTATCCACACTGAGTGCAAATTTACTAGCCCTCGTGTAAATTCATAGACAACAGTGGTGTAATTTTACATCCAGTCTCTGAAATCCTAATCATTATCACTGGTCACAGATCTACATGAAGAAGCACGTAAAATACACAAGTACTCTTTTCAGTGTAGTTATACAGGGTGTCCCACTTAAAACTCCCGGCGCCATTTTCTCGATAACCAAAAGCGATATTTGAATTCTGTAAAAGGTATCTACTAGAATATATAAATGACTTCAGTTTTGAGTGAAAATGGTTATTTTACACATTGAGGTATAGATGGCGTTGCGATCCAAAGAAATTTATCGATCCTAGGAACGTTGAAATTAGTTGCATGAAATGGAGAATTATATTCTGAGCAACTTTTATGATACGAATAATTTTTGAAAAATCACTGGTTCTCGAGATATTTGAACTTCAATATAATTTTTTTGAATATAAAAATCGTCATAACTTTTTAAAAATACATTTTAGACAATAAGTCCTCTGGGACATTTTTCATAATGAATCAGGCTCATTTAGATGGTAATGAAACATTTATTTCAAAACACAAAATAATTTTTTTTTCAAGTAAAACAAAGGTGGGGCTGCAACTGCTATTTAGAAATTAAAGTGACATTTTTGTTTATTTTGTATTGTCTAATTTTCGCGTTATGTTTATATTGTATATTCTACTAAATTTTACACTATAAATTGCAGACATATGAAAAAAAATGTGATTTTTGTTACTTAAAAAATTACATTGAAGTTCAAAATCCAGTGATTTTTCGAAAATTATTCATATTAAAAAAGTTGTTTAGAATATAATTCTCCATCTCATGCAACTCATTTCAATGTTCCTAGGATCGAAAAATTTCTTTGCATCGCAACACCATCTATACCAATATGCAAAATAACCATTTTTACTAAAAACTGAAGTCATTTATATATTCTAGTTTTACAGAATTCAAATATCGCTTTTGGTTATCGAAAAAATGGCACCGGGAGTTTTAAGTGGGACACCCTATATATCTAAAATTTTAAAAAGTTGCGCACATGGGCTTAAGGTTAATTATTCAGGTTAGGCTGGTTTTTCTTTGTTGCGAATTTATCACTAGCTAAATTAATTGTTGGATCTTCAGTCACTTTGTTAAAATTCCGACTTGCGGACTTTTAGTGGCTCTGGTAATGTTCCAACTTTCAGACCTCTAACCGCGGCTTATTGTTTATTCATTCATACATAAAAGGCATAAATGGTACAACAAGATCTTGGAGAAATGGACGTCCACCCACACTCAATTTTAAACATTAGTATGCCAGTATATAAATTTAGTAACATCGATACAAGATTTTTAAGCATCAATATATCTGTAAAATATTTATAATAGCAATGCTGTGTGTTCCGATAAACCTATTGTGTATTACATTTATTTATTTGGACATCCTGTCAATAATTATTCATGAGTGTCACTAGTGTGACAATCTCTAGTGAGACGTTGAGATTTCCATTGATACCTGTAATTAAATAATAATATGTAGACAATGAATGTCTACTTATTTATTGCCGAGGAGATAACTGTACATTATAGTACACATGCTCTTATACTCAATACTTTTGCTACTGAGTATAGGTTTTGAGAAAATCCACGGGAACTTAGTTTCTTCACCTAAATATAATTCTGAAGTGGATGGTGATTTTTATTGTGACAACATTATGCTTCTAATAATGTATTTTTTTTGTGGATGAATTAAATTTATTACTAAGTCAATATTTATTTCGTAATAAATATAAAAAATGATAAAGATTAAAAAATGTTTTCATACTTTTTCAAACATTTTGCATACCTAATATACATGATGGTTCATAACTATGGGGCAATACTAGAAGGTGATAGGTGATAAAAAAGAGTATTTTTATATGGATTATAGTCTAATATAGTATGAGGATGGGACACAAGTAGTAATTACTCGTAATTAGTAATACATCATTTTATCCACTCTGAGATATTTTAATTATTTTATACACTACTAGCTGATGCTACAACTTCGTTCTCGTGGAAGACTTCTTGCGCGTGGAATTAAGAACATGACATTAACTTATGCCTACAAAGGAGTACTACATATTCATTGAATACTCCTATAGTATTCAAGAAGTCACTCGAGGAAACCCACTGCGCATTCATTGCACTCAAGGAAATTTTCTGCGCATCCATTGTTTTCGGGGAAACCCACTGTGCATCCATTGCACTCGAAAAAACTCACTGCGCATTCATAATGCCTGGGGAAACCTACTGCACATCCATTGTACTCGGGGAAACCCACTGCGCATCCATTGTACTCGACGAAACCCACTGCGCATCCACTGTACTCGAGGAAACCCACTCCGCTTCCAATGTACTCGGGGAAACGCACTGCGCATCGCAATTTGATAACAATTCATTATTCTATTTTTGTGTTAGAGCGAGTTAAACGAAAAAATAATTATTTTAATCGACAATAAAGCATGTGGGCGGGTATGTGTCAAATTTCATGTTTAAAAACATCCCTCTCCCTGTTCACCCGTTCGAGAGGGTCTCTTTTTGAAAACCGTCGAATTTGTGTCTCCTTATTTCCTCAAAAGAGCCTGTCGCTGGAATATCACGTTTCTGACTTACGCGATTTCAGAGATACGGGTACCCTTTAAACCATCTACCACCCCCGTTTTCACACCTTCATAAAGTGAAAATCGAAATTTCGTCTTAATCGTGTCTAATAGATTACAATAAAGAGTATTTCTGCCAAATTTCACGCTTCTAGATCTAACCGATTCCGAAAAGCTTAAAACCTCCCCCTCCCTATCCACCCTTTCGGGAGTCTCTTTTTGAAGACCGTCGAATACGTGTCTTCTTATTTCCTCGGAAGAGTCCATCCCTCGAATAATCACGTTTTTGATTTAAGCGATTTCAAAGATAAGGGTGCGCTTTAAACCATCTACCAACCGCTCAAAATGTGAAAATCGAAATTTTGTCTTACATGTATCTAATGTATTTGAACAAAAAATATTTCTGCCAAATTTCGCGCATCTAGATCTAACCGTTTCCGAAAAAGCCTAAAATTTCAACCCCCTCTTTCACCCTCTTAGGACCTCTTTTGAGGGTCGAATTTCGAAAAATCCCTTCTTAGTGGTTGCCTACGTCATTCGAGGAACCTCTATGCAAAATTTGAAGTTTCTAGACCCAGCGGTTTGAGCTGTGCGTTGATAGATCAATCAGTGACTCAGTAAGTCAGCCAGTTAGTCAAGGTATTCTTTTATAGATATAGATGAGATATTTTTAGAGACTAATTTTTATTTAATATCATCTGTTTGTATGCTAGTCAGTTAGTAAGTTTAGGTCAAATCTTGCAAGTCAATTTTGAATCACTTAATGCCCAGTTGCCTGTGTGAACTTCTCGCGCGCTACAAGGTTTTAAGACAATTAATTTTATTTTTTTCGTTTTAGTACACCCAAATAATAATAAAATCTTGTTTTTAAAAAGTTTTTTTACATCTAATTTTTTGTCGTTTTATGGATGATAACGATTTGCTAAATCTATTTCCGACAACTACATCACAAACACTGTTTAAAAATTCATGGAATTATGTCATCGTTACAAGGCTAATTTTTGTGTACGTACACCTTTCACGCCCAAAATAAGCTAAGATCGTCAGAAAGTGTGCGACGTCAGGAAACATAGCCAGAAAGGCCAAAGCTGTAAAATATGAAGCTTCTGGCCTTATCTAGCTCTTGCACAGGGCTTGGGCATAATTATTTTTTAAATGTGGCGCCCATGGTAAATAGTTGCTCAAGATATTCATCAACTTTTGCTATTTTCTAAGTGTTATCTACTTGCCAAATACAAGCTTCGTTCGCATACAAAATGGAACCTCGTAGCAATGACATAATTTCTTTGTTTTTTTATATCTTGAACTATGACCAAACTGACTGCTGACATATGCCAGAAATCTATTTTGTCGTGATTTAAGTTCGAAATTTCGAAATAATACATAATCAACGCATAGAGAATACATGTCACGATGAATTTTCAAAAAAGCCATCTAGCTCCCGTGGTATAAACGGCTTGAAATACCTATCAAATTGTAATTTTAAACAGACATAAAATGTAGTAGTCTAAGTAACCTGGTATTTGTGCCCCCATTTTTAAGGGATTTTTTTGGAATGACAGTTCCGCCTCTTCACTTCTAACTCTTTTATATGTTTTTTCTTTTATTTTAAAATGGATGCTAATAGTGCCAAACGAAAAGCCGTGAAAAAAAATCTAGTGGAAATTCATTGGCATGCAGTTTCCACGCTCAAAACAAATTTTGGTGCGCACATTAAATCGTAAAATTTTTTGGTAGTTTTGATTTTGGATTTTTTTCACGGCTTTTCGTTGGGCCCCATTGGCATCCATTTTAAAATTAAAAAAAAAACACAAAAAAAAACAAAAAAAATCGATTTGCACACCCTTCTGCACGCGACGACTGCCTAAAATTTGCGTTTCTGGCATATTCATGATAATTACATTCAGATACCGGGTGACATAGGAGATATGTAACACCCCGTAACATGTTTATTTAGAAATATATTATTTTGAACTTTGGTAGACTTATATAATGTGCGATTGTCCTTCTTCTAGTACAAACAAGAAATTTTTTCCACTTCCGGTTTCACCGGAAATGACATCTACCTTGTTATTTTAAATGGCACCCTGTATATATATTTTTCGTACCTGATTCTCCTTAAATTCCTCTTTTTAACTATGTATAACAAGATGGCATTTGTTTTTAAAATGCCTACAGAAAACCATTTTATTGCATTAAGTCAACTTGGCTATGATATGAAATGTAGCGGTAATTAATGCTTAGTGGTGTGTTGCAATATCAAAAGAACCGTGGTACACAATTTTATGTTTCATATTTGTTTTGTTCTAATCAGTAGCCGAAGGGACTTTGTACAATTTTTATATTAAAGAAAAATCTCTAGACTAAATCCACGAAATCATAAAAACTAAGATAGAAACACTAATTTTAAATTTTATTAATTTGTAAAATATTTATTCATATTTCACTTTTACCAATTAGATGGTCCCCGAGGTCTCCGGATCTTACGCCACTTGATTTTTTCATATTGGGCCATCTCAAGGAAATAGTTTATAAAACTCCACTGCAAAATAGGGAAGACTTGGAAATTTAGTGTTAGGTTAGCAAATAAATGAGATTACTGAATTGCAGTTAGAAAATGTGCTTAGAGGTATTGTTACAAGAATTCGACGCTGGAGGGAAAATAATGGAAAACATTTTGAGATTCTTCGAAAACAATTTCATTTAAAAGCAAGCAAAATCAGACATAACAATGAATTGTATTGGGTAAAAGTGAAAGATGAATAAATATTTTACAAATGGGTCAAATTTAAAATTAGTTTTTATGATTTCGGGGATTTAGTCTAGAGATTTTTCTTTAATATAAAAATTCTACAAAGTCTCTTCGGCTACCGATTAGAACAAAACAAATATGAAACACAAAATTGTGTACCAGGCTTCTTTTGATATCGCAGCACATTAAACATTAATTACCTCCATATTTCATACCATAGCCAACTTGACTTAGTGCAATAAAATGATTTTCAGCAGCCATTTTAAAAACGAATGCCATCTTGCTATACATAGTTGAAAAGAGAAATTTAAGTAAAATCAGATAGGAGAAAAATATATACAGGGTGCTATTTAAAATAACGAAGTAGACGTCACTTCCGGTGAAACCGGAAGTAGAAAAAATTTCTTGTTTATACCAAAAAAAGGACAATCACGCATTATATAAGTATACCAAATTTTAAAAGAATATATTTTTAAATAAACATGCTACAGAGTGTTACATATCTCCTCTGTCACCCGGTATATGATTGGCATGCATTTTAAAAATGTTGCACCTGACTGGTCATGTACCGCCGGTCTATAAGTATTTTTCTGTGCTGAATCCGAATTTTCAATCAAAAAACCGTATTTTGACAATAAAAACCGGGATTTACTCGAAATCTACGCGGTAAAAAATTTTTTTAATTTAAAATTCGGATTCAGCACACAAAAATACATAAGGAATAACAGGTTTAGTCTTTGGACAGATTTTTTTTGTAGATCTGTGCACAGGCGCACTTTGTGCACATTTCTACAAAAAAAAATTCTGTTCCAAGGACTAAACCTATCATTCTTTATGTATTTTTGTGTGCTGAATCCGAATTTTCAATTTAAAAATTTTTTTACCGCGTAGATTTCCAGTAAATCCTGGTTTTTATCGTCAAAATACGGTTTTTTGACAATAAAAATCGGGATTTACTGGAAATCTACGCAGTAGAAATTTTTTTAATTGTAAATTCGGATTCAGCACACAAAAATACTTAAGGCATGATAGGTTTAGTCCTTGAAGCAGATTTTTTTTTTTGTAGACCTGTGCTATTTTAACTGTTGTATTTTAATTGCGTTTAACTTTTAATTGCTAATTTTTAACCTAGTCTAGATTTTCTTTTATCTCTTTATAAAACTGTTTTTATTCTTTAGTATGCCCTTGTGGGGTACTTCTATGTGACATGTGTAAACATTTAAATGTATTAGCGCCAATAAATAATTATTATTTTCATTATTATTATTATTATTATTATGTTTATAGCCACATCTGTTTCTTTGCGCGACTTTGTAGCGTTCCCGTGCATTTGGTTACATTCACTGCATGTTGGAACTGAACATGCTTCAGGTATCCTCTCTAACAGTGTATGTGTTTCATTCAATTGAACGCACATTTTTCGGTTATTTGTTAGGAAAAATATGAGGGGCCCCCGAAATTTTTTCGAAGATCCGCTACTGCGCAACCGACCATCGAGCGGTGGCGAGCGGCAGCCGTATCGGTGATTAATGACTGCTAGAAGATTGGAAGTAATTAAAGCGCGGGAATAAATGGCAACGTTCCGTTCCGTTCCGTTCCTGCGGTTCCGGCCTAACAATGCACCCATTCATTTTATCCACATACAACATACACACGCTTGCTGCCACAAGAATAAGTTGCGATGAGATGAAACCGAATCCCTGCACGGTCACTGCCACCCTAAACTAAATTAATTACAAAAAGAAAAGCTGGACTTGATCACGTTTTATACGATTAAACATGAGAAAGGCTGCTGTTAATAGTTAAAAATAGTTCGAACAAAAATATTAGTTGTTTTACTATATTTTATTAATGTAATTTTAAATGTGATTGTTACGATTTCTTGAAATTGTGTCTAATTTTCAGATTCAGTGTCAATATCAAGAAAGAATATGCACTATACTCAATAAGCCCTTTCATGCGATGTGCCACACTTGCATATACAGAGTGTCCCGGAATTGAGTTCCCGGACGGGAACCTGTGATTCCTGAGTTCATATTGGGCCCATGTAACCCAACTTACCTTAGTACAATTATGCATCCTTTAAGACAGAAAAAAACCCTTTTTCCGATAACTTCCGTTATATAGATGATAAAATTTTCAAATTTTGATGGGAGCTGTTTCTCTATAAGTACTCTGTGTAAACTTGATAGCATCCAAATATCTTTTCTTTCTCAATTTTTTTGCATAATAATTAATATTTGAATGGCTGAATTTTTTAATCATCTGTACAGTTACGGAATATTTGAACATTTTTACAGAGCATTGAAAGGGCTGCAAAAAGGTACTCTTAAATTTTTTTGTAATATCAATCAAAATACAAGAAATTATCGTTTTTTCCTCTAATTGTATTTAACATTTATTTACAATTTTAGAACAAAATTTTGTAAAAACAGAAAAATACAGTTTATTTTCAAAAAATTACATTCATTCATTCAAATATCCTACGTCCACCTGTTTCAGTACACAAATTAATTTTATGTAATATCAACCAAAAATCAAGAATTATCGTTTTTTCTCTGTAGCTCATATAAGTGCTTGTGAAACAGAAAACATGTGGCGTTGTCGTGACACAATACAAAACTTAATTTATTAGTAACATAAAAAAAAACCGCTGCCCAAGGAATCACTACTTCCACATCCAGATTCTCTATCCAAGTCACTCACAACGAAAACACTTTGTATGCGAAAATAATTGTTTATGGAACTTTAATAATATAATATTTGAAATCGTCTACCCCAAAAACCCATAAAAGGATACCCCACATCGGTAGTGGGGTGAGGGTGGTGATAGGGGATGGTAGTGGGGGGTGGACGAAGTAAAAAAATATTTTGAGGTTTCTGGTTCCTGTACATACACTAAATCATAATTTCCTTTCATCCCCTTTAATAAGGGGGTGGGGGTGGTAATGGGGGTGGCTAATGCCAATTTTTTTTTTGAGACCTTAGCTTTTCTTGTATATACTAAATACCAATTTCGTGGACTCTTACCTGCTTGATTTACCCATTTACCCCAAATTTACCCCAATTTACACCCCAACCCTTCGACGGAACAAGATGAAAATATAATTTAGTTCTAGATCCCATTAAAGTACATATGTGTACCAAATTTCAAGTCAATATCTTAAACGGTTCCAGAGTAAACGTGCGCACAAAAAAAAAGTTACAGACAGACAGACCGACAGACAGACAGACAGACAGACCGACAGACATTTTTTTTTCGCTCAAACTTAAAATCTCGACGTTTCATGACATTTTAAGCCTATTTGGACAATAAAAATTTTTAAAAATTTTTTTGTCGTTACTATACTTCCACTGGACGTGGAAGTAATAGTAAATATAAGTTTAATTTCGGTAATCTAGTAGCAACGAGTTGGGTTGTAATTTTGTATCATGAGTCAATGTAGTAATGAAGAATATGCCGATATGCATTTGATATATGGAGAAATGCAGTATAATTCTCTAGCCGCTGAGCGAAGATACAGGCAAAAGAACCCAAATTGATGATTACCATGTCATAAAACATTTGTTACTGTCTATCAACGTTTAAGGGACACAGGATCAGTGTGCTCTTTAAATAATTCTATGGGTAGAATTTCTGAGGTAAATTCTGATTAAGAGAAAATGATTTTAGATGCTATTGATGGAAATCCTGAAATAATAAGTATCAAAAAGGTTTATTTTCAAAAAATCCAAGCATTACTAGAACGAGATTTTCCACCTCGATTGAAGTTTTCACAGTGGTTACGAAACAAACAAAAACAAGATCAAAGTTTCTTTTCCAGACTATTATTCACCGATGAAGCAGCATTCACGAGGGATGGAATATTTAATCTACATAATGCTCATCACTGGTCATCTGTTGATGAAAATCTTCATGTCATAAAGCAAACGAAACAACAGCAGAAATTCTCAATAAATATGTGTACAAGTATAGTTAACAATCAACTCATACGTCTAAATGGACAAGTGCACTTACACTTTTTGCAAAATGGTTTACTACCATTACTGTGCGACAGTTTCTTAACAGAGTTTATGGAAATCATTGAATTGGTAGAGACGGACCCACTGCGTGGCTAGCCCAGTCGCCAGATCTGAACCATTGCGATTTTTGTATTTGGAGTTATTTAAAAACCACTGTATACTCTGTTCCAATTAACACTAGGGAGCAACTTTGGCACCGTGTATAGAACGCGTGCGATGAATTTAGAGGGATTTTGAATATTTTCCAACGAGTTTTCTCACTGTTGATGAAGAGAATTGATTTGTGTACTGAAACAGGTGGACGTCATTATGAATGTAGTTTTTTTAAATGTACTTTTCTGTTGGTACAAAATTTGATTCTAGAATAATTGTAAATAATTCTTAAATACAAATAGAGGAAAAACGATAATTTCTTGTATTATGATTGACATTACAAAAATGTTTAAGAGTACCTTTGGCTTGGTAAAAATGTTTAAGTAATCCGTAATTTTACGGGGTGATTAAAAATTTACAGCCAGTCAAATATTCATTATTATGAAAAAAAATTGAGAATCAAAAGATATTTGGTTGTTATCAAGTTTACGTAGATTACTTATAGAGATACAGCTCCCATAAAAATTTGAAAATGTTGTAACGCAAGTTACAACTTACACTTTAAGAGATAAGGGATGCATGTTTCAACTAAAGTAAGTTGGGTTATATAGGCCCATTATGAGCTCAGAAAACACAGGTTCCCATCCGGGAACTGAATTTTGGGACACCCTGTGTATAAAAAAGTTTCTGTAAGTTTTGGAGCCATTTCTAAAACTTGTTTTTTAATCAAACTTTTTGTCATTCAAAAAGTCAAAAAGTTTTTTTTCAGAAAATATAGAGGGAGGGGCAGCTAAATTTCTTCTTCCTCCATCACGAGCCCATGTTTAAAATTTTAAATTTGAAATAAATATGGCGAGCTCTAGCTAAACAGCTTTTTTTAAGGAATATTGCTCATAGAGAAAATTTTTTCATGTCATTGTGTCAATAATCAAATTCTGAGTGATTTTCAAAATGTCGATCTGTCTGTTCGTCCGTCCGCCAAGTTTCTCGTAAGCACGATAACTTAAGAAGGAAAAGTGCAATCGAATTAAAATTTGGGCAGTAAGTTAAAGGTAACTGGAAGAAAAACCCTGTTATCTTTTTAAAAAATCGATCGGTAACTATAAAAGTTCTTAAATATTTTAATATAACAAATGTAGATGAAGACGGTTGCGTCCTTTGAGATGATTCAATAAAAACATAAACATAAACAATAAAAATAAAAATACTGGATACTTGACTCGAATAGTGTTTCGTTCACTAAACCGGCATCATCGGGAGATGATTCAAATTAAAAATATACTTAGATAATTAACCTAATTTTAGAAGTTGCGGAGGGTATCCTATAGAAAGTTCAACAATTATACAGGGGTTTGGTACATCGATAGATCGTTTTAAGGGAGTAATAGAGGGGTCATTTGGAACCTAATATATGACCAATGACCATATATAAAGAATCACAGATTTCGAGGTCGCTTTTTTAGATATTGCGACCAGAAAAGTCCCCAGACTTGACACCTCTTGACTTTCACGTATGGGATCCAATGAAAGAACTTGTTTACGAGGTTGAAATAACTAACCGCTACCACCTCATCAGAGAAAATTGTGGGTAATTGTAGGAATTAAGATAGAAATGAGATTATATAGGCGTCACTACCACCGAAGTGAAAAGAAAAGCACATTTTATCTCCTAGGGATGGCAGAAGGAAACTGACACGATAAAAAATTGTTTTCCCAAAATTAGCTTCAGAACATCAAAATACTTAGATCAGAACCTTAGGACAAGACCTTTTTTTTTTGCCCTTTTTAGGGGATGAAATTGGTAGTAGACAAAAACTGATGCCGTAGATTTTTTTTTAATATCAGAATCGGTTTCAGCATGTCAAAAAACATAGGATAAGATGGTTCTGATCAAAAGAACAGCCCCTTTTCTTTGTTGGCCTGTGTTATTCTTACATAGCTGAAGTATAAATGTGCAAAAAAAGAGTTTTTTCTTTCAGATTGGCGACTTGCGCCTCCCCCTTCCCCCAAGATCAAAAACTTGTATTTTTTATCAAGGATTGGACTTAAACAACACATTTCAAAATCATTACTACCCCACCTTTTGCAAGGCAAAATCTCCCACTGATTGGACTATTTTCTTACTTTGACATTTTTTTGGAGTAAATTGGGAGTATTTTTGGAAATCAGCAGCGTACACGTCAGCCAATGTTTTTCTCTACTTATGTATATAAAAACTAACGCTTTTTTGCAAATTAACAATTAGTTTTATAAGAAAATCAGAGTAATGGTTGTCAGCCAACCATTTTTTTATTTATATTTTTGATACATGAACAATTTTATAGCAATAGCTGGAACAATAAAATAATATAGGAGCGTTTTTTTTTTGCAAATTTGAAATTCATTTATTTAAAAAATCCGCAGCAGCCAAGTTCGGTAGCTGCTCCAATCGATATGTTATATCAATACCTTTATTATATGTTATTGTTAATTAAAATGAAACCATATACTCTTATTCCACCAGCTCCCTAGCTAATATATGTTTACATCTAAATAGTTATTATTTATGATTTCTTACAAAAAATGATAATAAATCTCTTTTTTTTAATATTCACAAGGAAAATAATTATTGATTGTACCATAAACCACCGTGTCTTTTAGAGTTTACATTTTCAATTAAAGGTTTTATTGACACATTGACGGACTATTTATTTCTATAGAAATATTTCACTGCTCCTTCATATTTCGTATACGAACCGCACACGATGGATGTTATCGAGCAACTTTAATTACACCTTTATTATAAACCACTATTCAGATAGATTATAAACGAGATGTATGGTAATGAATTTTTTTGTGTATATTCCTCATAGTTACTTTTCCCAATCAATCCTTGATTAAACCAAGCCTAATGTAATATTCAAATTTAATGATTACTTATTTTCCAAGCTACCTAAAGAAAACATATCAGAACTGTCAATTCCTTATATGTACGATCGCTATGTTAATTAGGATTGAATATTGACTAGGAACACGCACACGCACCAAAGCCACGGATATAATAAATGGAATATTAGGGCACAACACGCGATAAGGGCAAGTTTACTGCCTATATTAGCGGGGTGGTCGCTCTGCCTTGTCCGCGGAGATGCGTAGGACGGTAGCTTGTAACTGCTTGGACCTCGAAGTCGATTAGGACAACAATAACTGGTCACCAGCTGCGAATGGTGATGTAGTTACTTGGTAGGTAGGTATATGCTTGCTGCAAGAGTATAAATAATGTTGCACAATGAGATGGCTTCTATTTATGTTTCAAAGCTATTCATTTACTTTTAAGGGGTTGCGGTTTACGCTGCCATTGTTGAAGAAACTAATAGTGTAGCAAGCTCAAAATTATAGTAAACTGCAGTTAATTAACATGTAAAAATTACACTATATAACCATAACCATAACAAAGTTTTTACCACAAATATACAGGGTGTTTCAGTTTGTTCGTTAAACTTTGAGAAGCGACATAAAACTGAAAATTAATAGTAGTTTGTCATTGTAACGAAGATACTTTTCATTATGATAAAAATTTCTCTAATAACACAAAGATTGGACCAACGTACAATCCATGTAGAATCAATATTCATATATTGATCCTACATGGATTGTACGTTGGTCAAATATTTTGTGCTACTAGGGATCTAATCTGACCGGCTTCGATTCATACCTATATTCGAATATAAAATTCTATGTCGCATGCAGTTTTAAACTACATCGAGTGCCCTACTTACCACTTGTCGATTGAAATCGAGTAACTTATTTGGTAGCTCACATGCGAGTATTGGCCAGCGAGGAGAATTTGGTTCTTCTTCTCAAGTCGTTGGAACTACTCACACCGCGGCAAACCAAAACTAATTCCTTACAGCATTTAGGGAACGATTAGTAATAGGTTGTGTTATGGTACGGACATGCCGAAGATGCCTCGCTGCTAGAGGTGTAAGTCGCAATCGCGGTCGCTACGTTGATGTCAACTTTTTGTAAAACAATCCTGTATATTTAAATGTGACTATACATACTAACATATTTAGGTTGTTTGAATTTGAATTGCAAATGAGGCGTGGATGAGTACGTCAATGTGTTATAAATTTACTTCTATCCTTCCTATGGAAGGAGCCGAAATGAACAGTTTACAGCATACTGAACAGCTTTAGTCTAGCTAACGAGGAGTGAAGACATAACTAACTATGAACCACACTGGCAGATACGTTGATGTGTTGAGCTGCATTTCCATTTATACCTCTACGCATGCATCTGCGCATGCAGAGAGATAAGAATACGCATGCATAAGTTGCATGCTGTGTGCATGCAATTTGCGTCTTGCGTGTACCTCGTTTCCATTTCTGCGTACTTCTTGGTGCGATTCAATTATGAAATATAATGTGAGAGACGAGGTATGTGTTGCAATTGCTGCAGCGATTGTGATTATTGCTGAAGATCACCAACGAGCCAAAAAGATTCGAAAAAAGCCTTTCGTGTTGGATAAACACTTACCTTCAAAAATGACAGAAACTTTGAATATGATAGAATGTTTCTGTGCTCTTCTACAAATTCAATTAACATGTCATTTGACCATTTCATCGATGTATAAATGAACAAAAAAGTTACACAAAACTAAAAGAAAATGTGGACTGACCACCGTGCACCGGTTCTAAATTGGAATAGAGGCAGACACCCGCATATGTCTCTCGGTCCTAGAACTTGCGCATATTTTCGCAGGCCACTTGCGCACTTATTTTAAGCATGCATCTCTCCCTCCGTATATTTGCCTCTACCATACAAGTGATGCATACAGACATTATGCATGCGCAGTTGCACAAATGGAAACGCCGTTTTAGATTGTGAGCAAGAATATGCGCACATATACAAAATACATATTGCAATCGTTTCTGAGACAAGGTGTAAACTAGCAGTAGTTCACCCAAGCCTTTTACATCGAGGTCTAAGGCGAAATCCAGGTCAATACAAAATAGGTTGTTTTACATCGCTGTAGAAAGGAAAGCATCATGGTGGCTTGCACCTGGTTGGTTCCCTCAGATCATGTGGTATCCTGCCTCTAGACTGCATAGTTCCCAAGCTTTAACACTGAAAGGATAAACCTCTTTGGTATGTTCACCCAGCATCGTGACATCGGTGTTGAAGTAGAGAGTGGGTTGAGATAAATAAAGCCATCTTATACTATCGAATATAGTGCCAAAAATAGAGTTTAAAATAGTTTTGCATCTAATAAGTAAACCACAGTAAATAAGAGAGACTAAAAGCAATAGAAATGGACCAATTCAGTTTCAGTTTTCAAGTTGCTCTTTATAACCTTTTTGTTTCTAAATTGAATGAGGAACAGAATGTTATTGAAAAAATCAGTGTCGTCGTATTAATAGGGAAAAGATCTGCAAAACCTCATTTCGAATTTTTGTTCTAAATCAAAAATGTGCTATTAAGGGTGTGATCTTTATGATGAACGGTTTTCAATATATGATTTTTTTGCACACACTATCTCGAAAACTTAAAGTTTATCAATATAAGTTTATATAGCAAACTTTCTCTTCCATCTCTTCCCAAAGTTATGATCTAATTATATGTAAAAAAACTTTTTAAAAACATGCTGCTATTATTGCTTAGACGTACTAAAACGTGCGCGAGAAGTTCACAAAGGCATTAATTTTTTTGACAAAGATTGTAAGTACCTAAGTAAGTGTTTTTACTTCCACATCCAGTGGAAGTATAGTAACGACAAAAAAAAATTTAAAAATTTTTATTGTTCAAATAGGCTTAGAATGTCACGAAACGTCGAGATTTTAAGTTTGAGTGAAAAAAAAATTTCTGTCTGTCGGTCTGTCGGTCTGTCGGTCTGTCGGTCTGTCGGTCTGTCTGTCTGTCGGTCTGTCTGTCGGTCTGTCTGTCGGTCTGTCTGTCGGTCTGTCTGTCGGTCTGTCTGTCTGTAACTTTTTTTTGTGCGCACGTTTACTCTGGAGCCTTTTGAGATATTGACTCGAAATTTGGTATACATATGTACTTTAACGAGATCTAGAACTAGATTATATTTTCATCTTGTTCCGTCGAAGGGTTGGGGGGTGAATTGGGGTAAATTTGGGGAAAATAGGTAAATCAAGCAGGTAAGAGTCCATAAAATTGGTATTTAGTATATACAAGAGAAGCTAAGGTCTCAAAAAAATTTTTGGCATTAGCCACCCCCCTTACCACCCCCACCCCATTATTAAAGGGGATGAAAAAAAAATGTGATTTAGTGTGTGTACAAGGACCAGAAACCTCAAAATGTTTTTTTACTTCATCCACCCCCACTACCACCCCTTATCACCACCCCCACCCCACTACCGATGTGGGGTATCGTTTTATGGGTTTTTGGGGTAGAGGATTTCAAATATTATATTATTAAAATTCCATAAACTATTATTTCCACATACAAAAATTTTTTCGTTGTGAGTGACTTGGAAAAGAATCTGGATGTGGAAGTAGTGATTCCTTGGGCAGCGGTTTTTTCTATTCACGAGACAAGTTTTTAAGACAATTAAATTAACTTTTTTTTTTTTCGTTTTGGTGCACCTAAATAATAATAGAATCTTGTTTTTAAATTTTTTTTTGCATACATTATATTATGGTTAAGTTTCATAATATTGTACCATAATCATTATGGTACCATAATATTGTACCATAATATTGTACTTGCAAAAAAATGTTTTAATTCAAGAATATATTGGTTTATATATATGCAAATAAATAAATTCATCACATAATACAATATATAATACAAATACATTTGTTTCAAAAATTTACTACCAGCTTTTGATTACTTGCCACAAAAGTATTTGTTTTTTATGAAGAATTTATTTATTTGCATATATAAGTATAAACCAATATATTGAATTAAAACTTTTTTTTTTTTCAGTGTATTGACATCAGAACTACACGTGTCTGCGTGACAAGTGGTTCAAAATTGACTTACAAGATTTGAACATCCTAACTAACATACATGCAAAGCACAGTTAAATAATAGCTTGTAAAAAACTGAAATACCGTGCATAATAACATGTTCATTATGCTCAAAATTGAGATTTTAATGAATATCTAGTTGAAACTGCAGTCGCAAGTGGTGTGGAGTGGCTGGCACGAGAGCTCCTTTGAGTAGGAATAAGTCTTTCTTCCGACTGGTGTTGGTTGTAATCGAAACTTTAGCGTTTTGTGGCAATACATACTTGTTATTCTTAACGCGGCCAGGCTTGTAATTCGTAATCTAGTACTCGGCTGGGTATTAGTCCGGAGAATAGCTGTTGGTTGCAGTCTGGTTTTATTCATTATCTATTTAAGGAAATGTATAGAGGAATTCGACAAAATAAAACATGCATAGATTTCACAATTTGTTCACTTAAACATTTTGTAAGTCAATAAATCGTTTATCTATTATTTATGCGTGATAGAGAATCAAGCACACTGGCTCTCATTTTGAAGTCCCCCGTTCGATTCCCGATCGTAACCTTGGAATTTTTTCAGAACTAGAAATTAATTCTAACAAACTCGAATATTGGGGTGTATCTCTTGGTTCAAAATATATCTCCTGCACAGTTACTTAAGGCCTTTGGGTATAAAAAGTTTATATACCTGTGATATGATGAGTGTTATGTTAATTAGATTTAGCAGTAATAATTAAATAATTATACATAAAGTCATCGTTAGTTTTGTATTGGGGTAAAAGTGCAAGTTATGTTACCACAATATTAATTCATTCTAAGTGTATGGACACATAAGGCCTGTAAAAATAACGAGAAAAAAAAAACTGAAATGATAGCAGGACGTTGATACAAATTGAATCTTATGTATTGTGTACACCAAACAATAAGTGATTTTAAAAAATCGTAAAAAAAAATTAAAATGCGCCACAAAAACGTACCGATACATTTACTACTAAAATTTTAATTTGTAGAGAAGGGGATTGTTAAGGAACATTGGCAGATATCGTAAGTTAAGATATAGATAAATGCATTAATATTTTTAAAAAAAGTTGTTATAATTAGTCCATTCTTTTTCAAAACCTGTCAGGGATGAAAATTTAAGATTTTTTTCTCAAATCAAATAAATGAAACTATATAAAAGAAAAGTTTGCAAGCGATTTAAAGTATTTTATAAAATTACTATAGCAAGTGTTTATTGTAAATAAATTAAATCATACACGTTTTATTCGCTTTATTCACAAAGTTAGCTCATCAAAAAGTTCTCGTCGATCACAACTAGGTATCACTATATTCAATTTATTATAAATTTGTTATTATTCTTGTGACGTCAAAAAAACGTCAAGATTTCAAATGCTGAATTGTTTTTTGATTTTTATCGCTCCTCGGCCGTTATATGGTGTATTTTTCGTTTCACTTTATCACGAAACTTAGGGGAGGTGCCGCTACGTCGTGCTCTATTTTTTTAGTTGACTCTAGATCAGCTCTATTGGATTAAATATGCAATAATAAGATGCATTTTCATACAGTAGACATGATAGTATGCATATTAGGGTGCTCCTAAAGAAAAAGCTCACACGACTGCTGGATAGGCTTCAGACAATAGGCTCTGATGATGGTTTAAATGTAAATTAGAACAAAACAAAAATTGTGATTATAGATCGAACAAATGATAAACACCCAGATGTGTTAAGAACAGGTGACAGGTAGTAAACAATATGCAACCCTTGTGGACAATACCTTCGAGGATATATGGGAAATAGAGGTCGCGCAAAATCTGATGAGCAAGAGGTGAAAAGTATGTCATATCCAACAGGATAAACACCAAAATCGTACATTTCATACGAAAGTTATAAATTGCATAGACGTCACATTGTTTTTTTTTACGTAATAGTAATAACGTTTATACAGGGTGTTTCACGAGGAAACGGACATGCTTTAATGCCAGATAGAAGACACCGAGGATAATCATAATCATCCATAGAAAAAGCTAGTTGGGCCTTCTTTGCTGAAATACAGGGTGTTTTATGTATTTTTGACAAAATTTCTTTTGGTTGTTACATTGTAAAGGAATGGAATAATAAGTTCATATTTCACACATATAAGATACTAGTGATCCTCAATAAGTACTTATACCACACACAAATGTTTTTGTTGTTCTTCAAGAAAACAATACTCTGTATGTTTTTTTTTAATTTCAATATTAAATTCGAAAAGTATATAAAAAACTGAACAGAATGGCTTCATTAATTTTTTTGCCACACCCTTGACGTCTTCGTAATAAATTCCACTAAATAATGCAATATGAGACTTTAGGAAATATCGATGAATGATACGCGCAAAAAAATGCTTCTTTTACTAAATTAGACATCTACTTTTTGTCAGCAATAATTATTATGTTTTAATTACCAATTTTTATGGATGGGGTAAAATTAATAAAAAAAATAAATGTTGGAGGACACCGAATCAAGAACCTATTTCATTCCTCTCATTTATTAAATAACTAGTAATACAGCAACATAACATACCTATTAACAACAACAATAACTGTAATAACAAAGTTGCATATTAATAATGCACATAGTAACAGGATAACAACAAAATATCAACAGAATAACTGTGCCAAAAACAAAAATGCAGATATTGTTATAAAACATATTTACAAATTAGAATTATAATTAAATTCTCTGTTCAAAATGTCCTCCTCAGCTTCAGTACATTTTCTAGTGTGCTTCACGAGATGGCCACTTCTGGACTGTCTGTCTCCAATTTTTTTGTGGTATTCAACAATCCTTTGAAGTTAATTGCTCCATGCAATCAGTGTCCATTTTGTAGACCTCATAAAATATAATCTACATGGTTGAAATCCGAAGACCTTTTCGGTCATACATGAGGACCTTCGTGGCTAATCCATCTGTTTGGATATGTATCATTTAAATGGTTTCTAATTTGGCTGGACAAATGTGGTGAGGCTCCATCATGTTGAAAGAGCATACCTCGGATATTTACATTTCCTAAAAGATTCGGTAATGTATGTTGTAAAAATCTCAATTTGAGATTTTTATCTAAACTAATTGGCAAAAAGAATGATCAGATCAGACCAGAAATTTTACTTTAAGCAATGGCCGTAAAACGTAAAATCAGTTAGTTTTAGATTATGAGGTCACTTAAAGAGTGGACATTGACTGCGTAGATCAATTAATTCAAAGTATTGTTAAATGCCGCAACGAAATTAGAAATAGTCCAGATGTGATAAGAATATCAATCGGTCATCTTGTGAACCGCACTAGAAAATATACTGAAACTGAGGAAGCTATTTTGAACATACAATTTAATTTTAATTCTAATTTGTAAATATGCTTTATGACAACATCTGCATTTTTTGTCTTTGGTACAATTTTTCTGTTGATATTTTCTTGTTATTTTGTTACTATGTGCATTATTGATATACAACTTTGTTATTACAGTTATTATTGTTGGCAATAGGTATATTGTGTTGCTGTATTACCACTCTTTAATAAATGAGAGGAATGAAATAGTTTCTTGATTCGGTGTCCTCTAATATTTATTTTTTTATTTATTTTCACCTTCTCCATAAAAGAATGTAATTAGAACATAATAATTATTGCTAAAAAAAAGTAAATACCCAATTTAATAGTGGAAGCATTTTTTGCGCATAACATTCATCGATATTTTCTAGTCTCATGTTCCATTATTTATTGGAATTTATTTCGAAGATGGTAGAGGTGTGGCAAAAAAATAATGAAGCCGTTTTGTTAAGTTTTTTATGTATTTTTCGAATTTAATATTGAAATTTAAAAAAAAACATATACAGGGTATTCTTTTCTTGAAGAATAACAAAAACATTTTTTTCTCAAGTCCGGAAGTGGTTTTTTTATGTGCATGATACAAGTACTTATTCAGGATCACTAGTGTATTATATGTGCCAAATATGAACTTAGTATTCCATTCCTTTAGAAAGTAACAACCAAAAGAAATTTGGACCAAAATACATAAAACACCCTGTATTTCAGCAACGAGGACCCAACTATCCTTTTCTATGGTTGATTATGATTACCCCCGGTGTCCTCTATCTCTCATTAAATCATGTCCGTTTCCTCGTGAAACACCCTGTATACTTGATACTAATAATATAATTTACTTCCTAGATTTACACAAGATTTGGAACGGTACCAAAATTGGATAATGTGTTTGGCTATTTCAAAAGATCTAACGAAGTATCCATTAAAATATAACAAAATAAAAACAGATGCCACGCTACTGTTGAAAAAATAAGACCGAGCACGTCCCTTATCCACCGGTTTCCAGACAAACATTCTCATTGTTATTAGGATAGGCAGGATAACTCTATTTTACCTTATTCGGCGAAGATACAGATGGCAAAATCGGCAATTTGAATGATTTTCCATTCATGTATATTTACGCAAGAACTTCTATAATATTTTTAGAAGTTCTTGCGTAAGTTGTATACTTGTCAGTTATAGAGTGTTTATCTTTAAATTTCATATTGAATACAAGAACTGGTAAATGTTTGTATTTGCTCAATGCCTTATCTATAATATGTACGTAACAATTGAAAAAAATATATAATTTAGAAATGACAGAAATATGTTATCATGGAATATTATATTTACTTTACGTACCATACTTTTATTATCATACAAAGTTTTTAGTGCCATAAATCGTATTGTTAATAATACATTTGCATTTATTTTAATATTATGAATCACCCTCCGCCTTATACGTTTGTTATAATTTTATGCCAGAAGTATTGCAACTATTCCTCTTTCTACTTTTTAGTCATCAGGGCCGGTTTTCTGACTAGGCCTCATAGGCCCGGGCCTAGGGGTGCCACTCTGCGGGGCGCGCCTTTGCCTTTCATCTTAGATGAGATTATAATGCAAGACATCTAACTTGTTCCTATTCCGGGGGGCGGGGGTGCGCAAAATTAACCTGGGCCTATATCTAAAACCGGCAGTGTTAGTCATTTTAAATCTCCAAACGTAAACTGTTACCTACTTATCATTATTTTACTTGCCATGATTTTCATTCAAATAAAAATACAAGAAATTTATTTACGGTACATTGGTTATGCTGGAGTGTCTGTGTAATATATTTATTTGCCTACGCGATTTTCTATAAAATGGCGGAGGATTCGGTGTTATTCATATATTATACAGATACACACACAAAAAAAGGTTTGTTTCTGGGACTCCATTGGGCAACCATGTATTTCGACATGCTGAATACGAAACAGGTATCCGTTTAGCTCCGTTACCCACCAATGTTTAGTAAATCACGAAAATAACCTAATTTATGAGTTTTTTTAGGTTATTTTCGCGATTTACAAAAAAATAATGGCTAGCGGAGCTAAACGGACATAGTGTTGCCGTCTAGACAAGACAAGACAAGAGTTGCCCTACTCTTGTCCTGTCTTGAAATTTCAAGACAAGACTTGCCTAAATCTAACTCTTGACAAACTCTATACAAGAGTCTAGATTAGAGTCTAGAAACAAAGTACATACCTAAACATAATGATGGCATACTGATTAGGAGAGCATTTATTTCTCTCAACGTTCCATGATCATAATTTAAGTATAAAACCCAAACATCTTTGTCGGTGGGAATCGGTCGGCGCCGTAATTGACATTAAATACCTAATCTTAATGGAACTGTTGAAAATTGATATTGCTGTGGTGCACAAATAATAATTGTTTCTTTCACTGCAAAAATGTGTTTATATATTTTTTTAATCGGGCTATATTACCGATGCCCGCCGCTAGTTAAGCGACATAAACGCGCCATTATATGGAATTTGCATTGTATAATGTATATCAACCCATGAAATGATCTAGTTCTCAGAATGAAAAAATGAAGCGTGTTGTGAATTGTTGTAAGTCTCTGCAGCCAAAAAAAAAAAAAGGTTTTGCGTAAAGAACAAATATCTATAGCTATACACAGTGATACCGATAGTGCATCAGTTAATAAATTGGAGACCGACTCAAATCTCAAACACACCTATACGATATTATTACTGGCAGGAGCGATCATAGTTTGTCTGCTGATGAAGACAGAAACAGTGACACAGTCATGCCATCGACAACGTCCGATGACCTGTTATCAACCACCGCAACTAATAAACCAAGGCCCTCTGAGACGACAAAGGAATTGGAAGCGAAAAAAAGACCGGGACATTGGGTCATGCTGGAAAACTTCTACTTAAGTTTTTCGAAATGAAGAAAATACGAAATAACGACAAAATTGGCACCTGTAAAATTTGCAAGAAAGAAATCGAAATGAAAAACTCTAACAACACTGGACTTAAGAGGCACCTATCGTCACGTCATTCGAAGCAATATGTTGAATTGTTTCCAAAAAATATTTCTAACGAGCCAAATGAAAATAATCAGAGAAGCTTAAAAGACATATTTTCAACAGGAACTAAGGTAAGTACTTAATTTATAACTATTATATTATAAAGTACCTACGTATACAGGGTGTGTCACGACGATAGGCCGTTAGCCGTATATGGAAAAGTAATCCGAATTGAAGTCTGAAAATTTGTGTACAGGGGTTTGTCGTAATGATCTATTCAATGAAAATATTGCTAACTTCCAGTTACTTCCGGCTACACCGGAAGTAGCGGCCAACTTTGTTATTTTAAATGGAAAACCCCATATATTTTTACATTTTTTAATTCAGCGTAAAATTACCATTCCAACGACCTCCGGATTTTTTAGTTTTGATGTGGCGTTATCTATGCAGGCTTTTTATATTTGTGCATTATATAGTTCTGTCAAAATCCAGGCGACCTGATAAAAGTCCTTTATGATTCTTAACATTTACTGAATTTTGTATACTGGGTGTCCCTAAAGTACGCGGAAGTACTTCGGAGGTGTATAGTTTTGCTCAAAATAACTCTAAAAGTAAGAGTAATTTTGCTTTCCTAGGGCGCTCCTTAAAGGTTCAATCTTGAAAGAATTTTTTTGCAGATAACACCCAACTGCCTTTATAGATTGTTATAAAATTTGAACAGTATACACAATAAGTGGGTATCTATGATTGAGAAATATGGCGCCTTTCGTATCTTTTCTAGGAAGACAGAGGCTGACTACCTCTAACGGTTTTTACCCCTAAACTTTGACGTGACACATTTTTGGTATTTTTGGTGTCTGTTTAACTTCCTTAAACAATTTCCTAAAAAAGGTACTCTTGTTTGATATCGATAAAACGACCCCTTTTCGAGAAAAAAATATTTTTTTGATAAGGTGTCCAGAATAAAATTCAAATTTTTTGCCCAAAAAAAATTTTAATTAATTTAATTCAGTAGGTCAAATCAGCAAATATTGAAAACCTACATAAATAAAATATTTTTAATAATAAATACAATAAATCCTAGAAATGAATGAACACGAAATATTTGCTTAATTCCTAATAATAATTTTCTTTATGAAACTACGACAGCAAATAATTAATACTTTAAAAAACGAAAAAGAAACTTGTGAGAATTTTTTTCCCGAAAAAGAGTCGCTTTATCGGAATCAAACAAGAGTACCTTTTTTAGGAAATTGTTTAGGAGACTTAAAAAGTCAGCAAAAATTACAAAAATGTGTCAAATGCCCTAAGTTTAGGGGTTCAAACTGGTAGTCCGCCCCTATCTTCTTAAAAGAGTTACGAAAGGCGCCATATTTCTCAATTATAGATACCCACTAACTGTGCATACTGTCCAAATATAAGAATCGATACAGGGAGTTGGGAGTTATCTGCAAAAAACCTTCTTCACGATTGAACTTTTTAAGGGCGAATAGCTACGAAGTGGGGCGCCCTAGGAAAAAAACTTAATCTTACTTTTAGTGTTATTTTGACCCAAACTATACGCCCCCGGAGTACTTACGCGTACTTTAGGAACACCCTGTATACATATAGTCTAATCAATACTCTTGATCTTTGAGGGACTCACTCTTGTCTTGTCTTGAAATTTTTAGCTCTAATCAAGACAAGAGTTAGACGGCAACACTAAACGGACACCTGATTCGTATTCAGCATGTCAAAATACATATGGGTTATCCAATGGAGTACCAGGAAAAGATCACTTTTTTTTATTATGTGTGCCTGTGTATTTACTTGTAGTTGTAGTCAGGACAATAAATAATTAGGACCAGTCTTATAACATATTTTTGCTAAAATTTAGTTGTGTATATCCAACTTTACTATTTGTGACATTGTCATATATTTATTAAAATATATTGAAAGTGTGTTGAAATGAATATGGTCCGCATAGTAATTTAGCTAAGGCTGGAATTATTGCTAAAATAGAAGGAGGATGATCAGTAATACAAATTGCACTATGTTAGAAAACTAACAAAAATTCGTTTAATGTTTTTAAAAAAATGGAAAATGCCTAAATGGTACGGTTGGTAACAATCTTAAATCAGGTCGACAAAAGATATCAACTCGAAAACAATGATTTGCAATTAGTGCTTCCATTAGTAGAAAGTGGAATATTTTCCTCAATAGGTGGGCCTAGATAACAGCACGTGGTCCTGGTGTTTTGTAGTAATTAACAAACGATTTGATAGCGAAATCTATGCTAAGATTTTTGATAATATGCTCCCCTCTGTTTCACAATTTTTTCTTAATAATGAACTCATATTTCAACAAGATAATTGGGATGAGCGTAGAGGCGTTTTGATTGGACATATGTATTTCGATCCATAAAGTTAAGCAACGTGCCTCGCAGTTAGTTCTTAGATGGGTGACCCGTATAAGGAAATACGGCGATCCCGTCTCAGCTTTTAGCGGCGTGTGTATCAGCGTATACATATTCAGCAAATGTAGTTTTATATATCCTGTGATAAACAAGAGCAAGAAAGAAAACAGAGAAATTACGAAAAGAAAGACGGATGTATTGCTCCCAGCACGTTCCACCTTTCATGAAATTTTATTTCTGTCACCTTGTCGTGTGTCAATATGGGGTCTCACCATCTATGCATTGTAGTGGGAGTAGATCCGTCTCGCTTTTCCTAATTTATCTGTTTTCTTTTTTGCATTAGTTTATCTCCGGACCTTATATAAAACTACATTTGTCGTATCTGTATGTAGAAGATATGTAATTTGGGGCGAGGATTACGTAGTGAATATAGCATCCTTCAGAGGGAATGTAAAGCAGTCGGTCCCTTGTCTATTAAATGTTAGACAAGTAAAAGGTCCCTACTTTCCGGAAGAGAAGAGGTTCGGCTAAATTTACAGGCTGGGGACAGCTCGTCTCCTCGGTGATAGGCCTTGATAGCGGGAATAGTCCGACGTTAAATAAATTATATATATAAAAAAAAAAACAAGATAATTGTTCCGTTCATATAGCCCAAACCATAACTATCTGGTTCGAGTAAACAACATCAATGTTGTGATAATAGTGACCTGAATTTGACCAACTAAAGGTTCAATCTATCAAATATTAATATTCTTAACTGGCCCAGGCACAGTCCAGATCTCAACCCCATGAACACATATGGATATTAGTCGTATAAAATATCCAAAAAGAAAATGTTAGATGTAGTGTACTCACTTACATACATGTGAATATTGATATATAACTATGGTTGTAAGATAACATTATTATTATAAAAAATTATTTTTGAAATCAAAATTAAAATCTCTTGAAATTTATTTATTTTATTTATTTAATAGCGTTATTTATGCTATAATTGGACTTTTGGTGTGACGGCTGACTTTAGTAGTTTGACAGCTTAATTTCGCCCACAAATTACAATCTGAACTCATATTTGGTCAAACCTTGCGATTACCAGGCGAATTTTTTGAAAGATTAGATTTGTATGGTATAAATACCTTCTAAATGCATTTTAGATTTTTACATGAAGGTCGCAAGTTTATTTGTTTTACCGACCAAAAACCTTTAATTAAGGCATTGTTTACCAAAGCTGAAAAGTCTTCTCGACAAATAAGACATTTGGAATATATTGCTCAATTTTCATGTGAAATTCGTCACATAGGAAAACAACGTCATAGCAGATAGTTCATCACGTATTCATTATGCGTCTTCCATAGAACAATATATTTCTCCAGTTCAAACCAAAAAGTCTGATTTAAATAATATTAATTTTGACTTAAAATTATTGAGCTCAAGAGGAAGATTCTGACCTTAGTTTTTTATTGTCAAGTCAACCAATGAGTTCTAAAACCTAAAGAAAATTAAAATTCCAGATTTAAATTAATTTATTTGGTGTGACATTTTTCGTCCCAAATTACGCCCTTATGTTCCAAACATTTACAGACGAACTATTTTTGATATTTTTCGTGGTTTATCTCACCCTGGTATTAAAGCAACAAGGACATTAATTACTAACAATTATTTCTGGCCTAAAATGAGTTCAGCTTGTAATTTATGGGCGAAATCATGCATCAACTGTCAAACTACTAAAGTCAGCTGTCACACCAAAAGTCCAGTTGGTCATTTTGAAATACCAAAAGGCCGTCTCGATTACATTCACTTTAGTGGAAACATTACCCCCTTCTAAAGGTTGCTCTTATATTCTTACTGTGATCGAATGATTTACTAGATAGCCAGAGGCTTATCTTCTTTCAGATATTACGGCAGAGACCATCGCACACACTTTATTTCAAAATTTTGTTTGCCGTTTTGGCGTACCTTTATATATCACCACGGATCAGGGCGTCCAATTCGAGTCAAAATTATTTAGTTTTCAAAATTTTTATGGTTTCATAGAATACGTACTACTATTATCCGCAAAGTAACGGGTTAGTTGAAAGATTCCACCGAACCCTTAAAACTGCCTTGATAGCTAGAGCTAACACATCACATTGGGTAGATGAGCTACCTATAATATTATTGGCATTTAGAACTACCCCCAAAGACGATTCGCAATGCTCTTCAGCTGAACTCATATTTGGTCAAACCTTGCGATTACCAGGCGAATTTTATACTAAATCATATAACTATTCAAAGATTCCTTATTTTATTGATAAATTACGTACTTATTTTGATAATTTAATTTTAATCTCTCCTGTTCATCACGTTAATCACAAATCGTCATTTCTGACATTTTAACCTGTGATTTTGTTTTCGTTCGTAAAGAACGTTTTAAACCAACTTTTACTCCTCTGTACGATGAACCATTTAACGTTTTCTCCCGTACAGAAAAGTTAGTTACTTTCATTGAAGGAACTAATCCCGTTACTTTCAATATTTATAGAGTTAAACCTACATATTTACAGGCAGACAAATGTGATACACTAAGTTACCTGTAAAATAAGTTCGTTTTATAATTGATAACTTGGCTGATTAACTGATTTTTTATTGGCGGGGGTAATGTGGTAGCTTGCTCACTCCCAAATTAAATTTTTGGAAAGAGAAAAAAAAGAAAATAGCAAGAACAAGAATTTATATAAAATAACACGTAATTATATTTATTACATATATAAACATTAAATATATATATTCCTTGAATGATTGAAGATATATTGATTCATTTTTATATATAGAATAACTATAATTGATCAACTGTCAGTCAAGTCCGACTTTTTTCTTAAATGTCATCTTTGATATTGATAATTTGGTAAGTTGATGTCTCTTTTGCAGGGGGGAAGTACATGTAGTGTACTCACTTACATATTGTGAATATTGATATATAAATATGGTTATAAGATAAAAAATTATTTTTGAAATCAAAATTAAAATCTTTTGAAATTTTATTATTTTATTTATTTAATAGCATTATATAAGCTATATTAGACCACGAAATACCCATTATTTAAAATAGCTTATGGGAAAATATTACTGATGATTATTGTAAGAGTTTATTTAATTCTATGTCAAACAGACTAAAAGGAGTTATAAATGGAAATGGTGCAATAACGAAGTATTAATAGTTATTGTTAAATTTTAATTAATAAATTATTATATTTTCACCAATCAATTAAACTGTTTGTTACTAGCATGCCCATTTTAAAATAAAAAATAAAACAATTCTCATATCTGTTTTATTTCAGATCCTCACTGCATATTCAAATAGAGATATATATTATATACAATATAACAAAAGAGTGATCTTATTTTTTATTGCCAAGACTGCGATATTTGTCAAACAATATAGTGTAGAAAAGGCATCACAAACATATAATCAATTTAGATAATCGCAATATTGAAAAACATTCTATAAACATTTATCAACATTGTCTGCGTGCATATGGGTTGGAATGAGTAAAAATAATATATTACCAACATAAACACACTTACCAGTGTTTTAATATCAACAGTTATTAAGTAATATTTATTAATATTTTCATGGTTTCAATGTAGGCATCTATATTGACTCAATATTAAATAAATTAGATTCCAGACAGTAATATATCGTATTTGGATAATGAGTAACATGCCTAATTCTAAGCTGCTAATCCGATATCACTTGCAGTTTTTATTTTGGAATAGAAAATGTGTAAAATATTGAACTTTAACAATTAATAACTCAAAAACTGTTATTATTAGGACATGTTTTTGTAAGTAAAACTCGCCTATTTATCCACTTCATACTAAAGAAATGTTGGTACTTTTTTGGAACACCCTGTATATGAATTTAATTATTTTTATAAAATATCTCACATCACACAAATAAGGCTTTTTTATTTGTGTTCGTTCTAAAACTCCTTCCGATGCTCTTTCCTTGACTGATATAGATATTAATCACCACTATTTGAGTTAATACTCGACTACCTATGAGGTTGCTATTGCCAGATACAGCATAAAAAATGCATAAGTAGGTACTTACTATTGGGTAGGTATATCATTTAATGGTTGTAACACTTTTCATGCAATTTAATTTTGAAATATATTTATAATAATTTTTTTCGGTTGTTAAATCTATATTAATTCATAGAATAATGTGATGAGTTAGGAAGAGAAGGATAATCAAAATAGTAATATATTGTTACCTACCCTTGAAGGGAACAAGTTGTAAAACAAGTTCTAAAATTTATGTCAGCATTTGTCGAAATTGCTTTAGTTTTATCTGCCGCCGTTAGCTAAGCGAAAAGCGAGTGCGTAAATCATGACATAACCCAATTTGACACACAGACTCATTGATATATACCAATCGATATATTACGGTAGCTCCGTACACCCCAGTGCGTCATTCATCTTTTTCGCCACCTGTTCAGACAGATTGTAAACATCCCATCATGTTTACTTTTTTCTATTGATGGTGTGTGATTTTCGATGTTTATCAAACATTTATCACATGCCCTGACGTCACGGAAGTACAATCTCGATTCACGCACCACGTGAAGGCACCTCGCGCGTACTCCGGCCACCACGTGACCGTTCGACAACCGATCACGTGCTGCCGGCCACCGAATCCAGCAAGTGGCGGATTTTTAACAGAGGCTGTGGGCGGGGCGAGCCATCAATCTGTCACACACGGAACGGCAGGTAGGCGTCAAGGCCGCGCCGTCCCTCAACCAATCACACAATACGCCATATTGCTGGGTGGGCGTGGTCGCAGCGCTCTAACTCTTTGGTTACGGTGTGTATTGCGTCACCACATACATATACACACATACACAGGCTATCTAAGTCCCGGCAGGCATTGAAGGCTCAAGACTCCCGAATATCTATTAGGACACGTGGTGGCTTATAGTCCGGTAAATATTGTAGCTTCCATGCGGATTTAATCTGATCGTAAATATTTATGCTCATATAAGTATGCTAATAAATTTAATTAAAAGGCGAATCATTATTGTGTAACGTAGGCAGAAATGATTTTATTACTTATCTACGATGGAAAATATATGTAAAAACTTCATGTCAATACATTTTTTTTAATCGATATATCATTACTGATATGGTTCACGTGATCATAAAATTAAATAATTTAAATATTTACCTACCTTTTTCCTTATTTGGTATTTATCTCATTTTGCGCCTATTAATTATTCTGTATCTCTATGTAAATTTTTATTGCAGTTGAAAGATGTTACATACCTACTTATAGTACTAGTTACTGTAATGTCCAGAATATTATCATCAATCAACCTGCTCAAAGTTATTGTGTGAGGATGATTGGGAAAGAATTCGAGAACTTGTAGGAAAAAATGTTTACTTTATAGGTAGGTACCTACGATAATTTCAATCATGTTTAGATGTCACTAAATAAAAGGAGTAGGTAGGTAGGTACATAATATGTACCCGGATTTTTTTTTAATTACATTGTAGGAGTGGGTATGTATCCTTTTTTAAAATAAATCACATATACCTACCTAAAATTTCAACCAGCTACAATGATTTTCTTTCTGAATATTCCAAATTACTTATTTTTCTATTTTATGGCAATATGGGCAAAGAAAATAAGTATGCCAAGAAAAATATTCGTCATAAAATAAACGTTTTAATTGGCAAGATTCGCACATGATTTTTTTAAATTCTACATACGTGTTTAATTTGTCTTGTAAATAGGCACAATTTCTTCGTTTTATGTCCTACCAACTTAAACCGAATGTACCTAAGGTAATTAAACATTTAAAAAGAGGATAAACCTTTCTCCATGCTGTAGTAATCAGCAGCTGCCTTCCAGTAACTTTAAGAAATTGTAGGACTGATAAAAAGTATGCAGCCGCCGGAAGCAGGATTTCAGCATTGCCTATGCCTATACGTCATAGCTTTCTAACCCAGTGTGTAAGGAGTCGGCGCGCGACTGATTGTTATATGAAGGGCCTGTGTACTTGTTGCGGAAGGACAGGAGAGTTGCGAATAATTAATTTTCCCGCAATGTATCAATATTTTAAGATTAGATGGAGTGGATTTCTTTGGCTTATACACATTTTTAGCTTATATTTACAGAAAAAGAATGTAAGGTTATCAGATTATAATGAATAATCTTAGAATGAGAACAGTATTTAATATTGCAAAACTGTCATTAAGAAGGAAAATTAGTAACGTGCTCTTTATACTCAAAATAATAAACGATATATAGCAATGAAGGATATTTTATCAAAACTTATTATATCTATTCCATTAAGACCTACTAATTAGGTTCCAAATGTATTAAAGACTAATGTAAGAAAAAACTCGCCAATTATCCGAATGTGTGATTGTGTGTTGATGCAAACTGTGTCTGTTATTAATCAAATTTTAACATATTTAATCTAACCCAATATAAATTATAAACATTATATAGGGAAAAGACGTTTTGAGATAATCAATAAAAGCTACATTCATTTTAATTTTAAAATAAAAAAATAGTAATAAATAATAAATAAATAAACAAATAAATTTATTTTTTTCTTAGCGGCGTCGGCGCGGCGGTGTGTGATACATATTTTTAGCAGAAATGTCAGGCATCTTTTGGTTTGGAAAGGGCGAAGAGGCGATGTACTCAAGAAACACTATTAATATTCTCTATAGCGAAATTTACTGTGTGTATACATTTACCTGCAATATGTACTGTATTATTAATTTTTTTCCATTCTAAACATACGTAGGTCTTGACCTAATTTCATACGGGGCAATTTTTATTGAAATGAGTTTTAACCAAACAGGTATACCTAACACGTCCAAATTGACAAATGATTTTTGGCAGGTGTTCAAATCTTTAGATTTATTGTTTGTACAAGTACACAAGTGTGCAAAACTTCCTTTTTATTAAAAACAGTTGTCGCAGATTGTTGTTCCGAGATAATTAAATTTTCATTCATCGTCGGTGTACACTTTGTTGGTTGTTTAATTGTAGTTCTACAATACTTTGAGATAGCGAATAAGTCAAGTAGTGGGTCAAAAATACAAAAAAAAAAATACAATTCCCGAAAAATCCTTCAAATTGATGGCGAATGCTAAGCAATCGCAAAATGTATATTTTATATTTTAATGCTTTTGGAAATTTTAGTAAGTATTGGCCATGCAATATTTAATAATGCTTATTATAACAGTGTGTGGGTGGTTAATGTAGCAGCTTTGCCTTTGAACTACATTATACGATCGATATTTTTGATCAGATGTCCTTTCTATTTTCTGAAAAGCGAAGTTATAGAATTCCATTTTTTTGTTTTTTTAGTTTCTTTAAGTATACCTATCAGATGTGTGTGTATTCTCAATATCTTTTTTTGTTTTGTTTAAGAGCACTACCTTTTTTGATGGTATAATGTTATTAATCAACAGTAATACAACAATACAGAGGTACATGTTTTATGGAAATATCGCTAATTTTCATGAAAAAATGAGTTCCTAAAAATTTAATTCAATGAAGAAATTTAACAATAAACAGTAGAATTCACAGTTTTCTTAAAATTTATCTGACATTAAGAATAAAAAATTAGAACAACTGTAGCAAAAGAATATCGTTTTGAATTACTTTTTTCAAATTTATTTATTTAACGTCGGCCTATTTCCGCTACCAAGGTCTATCATCGACGCCAGAAGAATAGGGATCTTTTGCTTGCCTAACATTTAACACACCGCCTGCTTTACATCCCGTCCGAAGGATGATATATCCAGTACGTAATCCTTGCCTTGAAATTACACAGCTTCAGCGTGTACGTTGATATACAAGCCGCTAGAAAGTGCGACGATATCGCCGTGCTTTCCCAGGCGTGTCACCCATCCAAGTACTAACCGCGATGAACGTTGCTTCACTGTATGTATCGAAATACGTGCATAGTCAAGGTGCCTTTTTTAAACTGTTTAACCCCTCGTCCTCGGGTTCGTCTGTAAAAGAATACTCCGAGGCCACATTAAGCCTCCTGGGCTTATTGTGCTCGAAGGTGCCTCCTTTGAAGTACTTATTATGACTAAAATAATAATTGTAATAATGCTACAATTACTGTAATTATGAGGATTTTAATTAATATCTTTTCATTAAATTTGTGCATTTCCTTATATGTTAATTATTTTCATGATATTCCTCATTCATTTGAAGATAGCGTTGAATAGATGAGGCACTACCAATACTATCATGTCCAGTTATTTTTTATTACCTCTTGATAAGATTTGTTGTGGCTGATGCAGCCCTGCTACTACGATTTGCTATTTTTCTTTTCTCTGCGTCTGGGCCAATAAATTCTGTATTTTTTTCGTGCCATTGTAAAGCTTATGATGACCCATTGGCAAATTTTTGCACTACTTTGATCCAGCATTTGTCCAAAAATAATTTTTAGTTAAAAATAACCTGTTAGAATAATGGTTTGTAATTTTTCAACAGTTTATGATGTACAGGTCATATAACTGTGTTTTCGAGATGAAATAAAACATTTATTTTCCATGCATTTTTGCGCTCCTCATTGGCATGCTCTCTAAAAAGTGAAATTGTAGATTATTGTGCTAGTAGGGCTATCTGCGTTATTGATTTCTTCTAAAAAAAAAAGCTAGTAGTAAGTCATACGACAGCTTCTCCACCACGCTAAGCAAGTTATAAACCTTCAGAAGTTTCTTCATTATAGCTGTGTGTTAAGACTTCTGAACTGTTTTTTTAATCTTCATTACCTTGTAAGATTTCCGCTTCGTATTTCTTACATCACATCTTGCCTTCAATATTACGAAAGGATTCACATGTTTTCCCAACTCGCTCTAGTATTTTTCCTGTATAAATTTTGCAGTAGAGTTCCATATGGTTTTAAAACAGTATTCTTTAAACTCCGATTCATCAGCTTTCTCTATTATATACAAAATCTCTCAAAATTTCAGCCTGTGTTTCTTTAACTCTTTCTGCTTCTAGCACTCATCATATTTCTCTACAAAGATTGAGAAACATATTCCATATATATACCTTTCATATTTTACTGTATTATAAGCTTCTGCATATCTTTCTAAGTCGCGTCGATGCGTTAAACCAAAACGATTCATTTTTTAATTTCACTTAAAAAAAAAATCAGAAAAACACGAAATTGTTAAATACGGAATTTAAAAAGTACAACTAAAGAGCGGTGTGCCACCGACTTTCTTTGGGTGAAAACAATTGTGACGACAATTTTTTGCGTTAATTGTGTTAGATAATCGTTTTTCAGTAATACGTTTTAGTAGAAATTCAAAATTTGCATTAAAATATTACAAGGGCCTTATTAAGTTAGATATTGGTCTTATCGGGTAAAACGGATGTTACACGGGTGATTGCCATGAAGAAAATCGTGAACTTAAACAAAAATTAAAACATAAATCTACACTGTGACGTTTCTTAAACGAAGATCGCGAGACTTCAGTTGTTTTCAAAGCACTTCTATGATTCAATTATACGCCACGCCGGTGTAAAAAATTGCATTTTTTTTTCACACTTTTGTTTTTTTCTACCATAACATCTTTTACGCAAAAAAAGTAAACATTTTTTTAACAGTCGCAAAGAAAATGTATTATTTAAATTTTTTAATAAGGTTTTGCATCAAGTGTAATGTGAAGTTTTTGTGTATCGTAAACAATTAGATAAATGTAATGCTTTACACATATTAATTATATTGCAAGATCTAGTTTCAAGCGGTGATTAAAATTGAGAGCCTGCTAGAAATTGAGAGTGTTGTGTTTGAGTATGTAGAACACTACTGGAAAATAATACAACTGTTAGGTATTCCCAACATATGTATCAGTTAAAATGTTTAATTCTTTTTTTTTATTGATAATATGATATAAATCGATGATAAAATGATAATAAAAAACGAATTTGTTCCGAAATAACGTTTAATATTAATTTTAATGATTTAGTAATGTATTTAATAATTTTATTTTAGTTTATACATTTTAGGTATGAAACATTATGTGATAATCACCACTATTCAAAAACCAGCTTTTGCCTGATCCTTTTAGCGCAGAGGTTTTTATTACAAGCTGTTATTTAACTTCACCTGTTTGTTTGTTTGTTAGTTAGTTAGTTAGTATGTTTAGGTCAAATGTTGCAAGTCAATTTTGAACCAATCAATGACGTCCAATTGAGCTGAAATTGCATACACTTGTAGTTCTGGTGATAATACAACAATATAGTACCAAAAAGTGTGTTTTTCAGTTTTCTAAACTATAATTTGATCAGATAGTGCATTCACTCAGACGTTGCATTCTAAGAAATGGCGGAGGATCCGGTACTTTTAATATATAAATGAATATGAAATAATATTTAAGACGTAACTAAAAATTATAAAATAAAATTATATATAAAAAACTTTTTGAAAACAAGCTTTTATTATTATTTAGGTGAAATTAATTGTCTTAAAATGATGGTGAATAGAAAAGTACTTAGGTACTTACAGTTTCTGTCAAACTTCTCGCGGGCGACAAGCTTTCAAGACAATTAATTTTATTTTTTTCGTTTTAGTACACCTAAATAATAATAATAGTTTGTATTTAAAAAGTTTTTTACATATAATTTTTCTTGTAGTTCTAAAAATTCAAAATAGTCAACAACTAACTATTAACATTGTTCATTCCGAAATATATAAGTACCTAAACATGCCAAAGATAATTAATTAACTTGGTACAACACAATGAAGGTATGTAATTAATTAATCCATTGGTTTATTTTTGCAGGTCCTATCTTCCGTAATCACTACCAATTCTTTCGCACTTACAGCCCCCTGTAAGTAATGCCTCTATTATTGGTAACCTATCGATCAATACACCATAATTTTATTGGTGTGTAAATATCACAAGAATACATAGGATATACAAAAAGAGAATTACAGTATATGCGCTCAATAGAAGAAAATACATAATAAATATCGTATTTTAAAAAAGAAGAGCAAAATGAAATAGTCGTTGGATAATTAAAATGAAAGAGGCGAAGAAATATACACCTGACCAGTTCCTGAAAAAATAAGTAATCAAAAGGCATACTTCTGGCTAGGTATCTTAAATCTTAACAATGTATTGTAGGTATTATTTGAGATACCATAATTATTAATCAAGTAAAGTATACTGAACAGCTAAGATAGCTTTTACCGACGAATTTTCTTTTCAAAATGATCTCCCTGCTATCTATACACATACTGACCATTTTTGCTCAAGTAGGAACTTGGCAATGTCATCACCTTAAAAATTGATTGTTAAATGAACCATTAAACGGTCTAATCGTCGTAAATACTAAACATTGAATAAAGCACTTTAATGATTAATGGTTAATGGTCTAATCGTTTACTGGTTTTGTTTTTGTCTAATCATAATATATGAAAATTTTACGAAATTTAATGACAGTCTAGGACCTATATCGTAAGTAAAAATTTAGAATTAGAGTACACATCAGTCAGTAAATAAGAAGGTTACCAGGTGAAAAAATCGATTACGTTTTAATTGAATATCTTTTAATGTATCCAAAAAAATATAATAAATGTTCAAAGCAAGTCCCGTCGTTTTTAAAAATAATTTCACAATTTTTTAGACTTTGAAGATCTTTCTATAAAATGTGGGAGTCGACTAGTTTATACATAACAAACCAAGTTGTCAATAAAGACGGTATGAACATGTGAACAGGAGATGAAGAATTTGTCTGTATTCAAAAGTAACGTAAGAATTGCAATACATCACAGAAAGAAAGATACATTGATAAATCAATATTTTCCGAAAATATTTATTTAATATTCCTTTGTCCTTTATTATTCAATTCTTTAACAAAGTGTTATTATGTTTAACTACACGATTCAAAAACAAGGAAAAAATGAAAAGATTATGTATTCATTGTGTGTCTATTGTAAACTATCCGCTGAAATTTGAATGTCTTAGGTTTACACATGAAATAATTTATACCACAAAATGTATCCGCTTTTTAACAAGACTCTGGCCTTATTATATTTCAAGTGGGTATTTTTGAAAATCTATTTGTACGTAAAGTGTTGTAATGGAATGATGGAATATCCTTTCCAAACTTTTCAATTTTCTTGTCCAAACCCTTCGTTATTATTTACAAAAATTTGAAGACATGTCTGTTCAATTATCTTTAGAGATAAGCATTTTTCTATATAATCCCATTTTGATACATTCGTGGTTAAAGTGGGGACTCAATACATTTGAATAGTATATTAGATGTTTACATTTCTTCTCTGAAATTCTTAAATGAATCAAGTAGAGTCATTAGTTTTAACATAATAATAATAATATAATGATAACATAATATTAACAATTATTAACAATAATGTAACAACAACCTCTTTGCAAGGTTTGGCATAGATATCCAAATGATTAGGGCGTGAGATGATTTTGACCTAATTGTTTCTGGCAACACAATTTTTGGTTTCATACAGAGAGGGGCAAATTGCACATGCTTGTTTCCAATTTTCTTAATCAATAAAATAAATAATAATAAATCTTGAAAGACTTGTATATACAAGATCGATAGAAAAAATAAAAGCATAACGGTATGTATTTATGTGCTTATATACAGGGTTACTGATAATTCGATACATTCCTTTGGAGATGTGATAGGACATGACCTAAGGAGTAAATTTAACCCTAATATGCATTATCCAAAACTCAATAGTTTTTGAGATATTTCAATTTTTTCTTTTTTCTCAAAAAAGCATATCTTTATGTCTTAAAATTTATTTAATTACTTATCCAGCAGTATGGTCATCCACTTAGAATGAAAAAATATCCGGAAATATTTCCATTACGTGAAAATTTCAAATAAAAACTTTTATTTTTTTTTCTTTAAATAAGCTATGAATTTTACCTTTAAGGTTTTTCACAAAATTATCTACGTAACATGCGTACAAATTGTTTTAAAAACTTCCTTATTTCAACAGCTATCTAACAAGATACAAATGTTCAACGTACTCTTGATAGTCCCAATAAATAATTAGTAGAAATTATGCAGGTGACATAATTTAGTTAATTGCTGCCGACCCTTTTGTGAATGAAAATCGTGCTTCATTTCAATCAGTTAATCCTTGACGTGTTTGGTTCTGCCTAAGTGTCATTAATTGGCATTACCGTATTCCTTAAGTTTGTTGCTCTTTTTAACTTAGTTGTTGAAAATTTTGGTTTTGGTCTTTGCTGTTATTTTGTTTTAAGTATCATGGCCGCGTATACCAACGCAAAATATGCTGATATCTTGTTTACATATGGATATTGTAATGGAAACGCTGCTGAAGCTCGTCGAGAATATGAACTTTGGTTCCCTAACCGTCGCTTACCAAATGCACGTGTATTCAGTACTACATATCGAAATCGAAATGTTGCTCGAATTGGCTCCGTGAAAAGTAGACGAGGTGATGCCGGTGCTCCTCCCATTTACCGACCAGATGATGAGGAATAAATATTGAGACTTTGTGAGGAGGACCCAACTATTTTGACTAATAAAGTTGCAAGACTAACAGGAGCATTGCAATGGAAAGTTTGGTCTACGATACGCAGAGGATGCCATACTTACAACTATACCGCTGTCCAAGGCTTGGAAGGAGAGTGGAATTCTGCCGCTTTATGATAAACTCTGATGCAGAAAATGCATATTTCCTAACAAGCATTTTGTAGACGGACGAGTCAAAATTTAATCGTGAGGGTATAACAAATTTTTACAACCTGCATTATTGGGCCGAAGATACCCCATTTAACAAAGGAAACTAGCTTCCAAAGGAAGTTTTCCGTTAATGTGTGGATGGGAGTAATTGGCCGCTATTTAATAGGGCTACACTTTTTCCCCCAAAATTTAAATGGGGAAATCTATTTTAAGGGATGATCTGTCGGTTATCCTAGAAGATGTTCCTCTGGCTATAAGAAGGCGAATGATGTTCCAGAACAACAGCTGTCCAGCACATTATCGGCTGACTGTCAGACAGTTACTCAATCAACATTTCCCTAACCGTTGGATTGGAAGGTCAGGCCCGACACCTTGGCCAGCACGAAGCCCTAACTTAACACCTCTACATTATTACTTATGGTGTCATATGAAAGAAATAGTCTATGCAACACCAGTCATTACAATAGAAGACCTTAGATAAAGGATAGTCGACGCTGCCCAGGTAGCAAGGTGACGTTATTATGACGTCTTTCAAAGGTGATTTTTCGTCGCCGACGTCATTGTCCCAATAAATGACGTACCAGAGACGTGATATTTATAACGTACTTCTGACGTCATTATGAAGACGTCAAATACACGTTTCTTTTAGGTCATTATTTTGACGTCATTAATAAATGACGTACCAGAGACGTGATATTTAATACGTACTTCTGACGTCATCATGAAGACGTCAAATACACGTTTCTTTTAGGTCATTATTTTGACGCCATTAAAATGAGTGAAATAAATCATTATAAAATAAAAAGAAGTATTTAGTGACTAGTTCAATGTTTGCCACATAGTAATAATAATTTTGTTTTACTATTTCTAACTAGGTATACAGCTTTTAAACATATTTAAATAAAGATGTTCAATGGTTCAGTGAGTTAAGTAACGGGTTTTTTCATTGAGTTTTTCCCTGTATCACTAACCAAAACTATAAAAACTAGTGCGCGTGTGTTGTGCGCGCGCCCTTTAACCCAAGTGTTTAAATCTAGCCTTAAGTAGCTTTAAGTGTTTTTAAACTTAGTTTTTAGTTATAGTCAACCGCAATTGTCAGGCTTAAGTTTTCACTATTTTTTAAACAGGAGGCCTAACCCTCACCATGTGACCTATCGTTAAAGCCGAAAACCGACCCCTTCCCATCCGACCACCCATCTACCACGGCGCTGCGCGACGTGGTGGTGTGTTCGGCTATGAATCGGGATCGGTCTAGGCGCATCTTTGTAAACAATAATGTTTAATAAAATTGTTTTGAATTTGAATTTGAATTTGTTAGGTTGCGAGGCAAAAGGTCCGCGGTTCGATCCCTGCACATTCCGGTTTTTTTTTTTCGTCAAAAACTTTATTAAAAATTGTGGAAAAATATTATAATGAGAGGTTTGCATCCCTTATCGCAAAATTCACTGATTACCAATACGTCATATTGGCGTCATATGTATGACGTCATTGGGCTGTGACATTGTGCTGTCTTTTTCACGTCATTTTTACGTCATGCTGAAGGTGAAATTGACGTAATTAATGCCGAAAAAACGACGTCATAATGACGGCACCTTGCTGCCTGGGTGTCCAATACATACGGCATAGATTGACAACCAAAGTAACAAGGACGGAAATAAGACGACGCTGCCGTGCATGTATACGGAAAAGGGGCTCCCATTTTGAGCAAGACATGTATAGAAATTAGGTACAACTTTAAACGTTAACTTTACATTACGTTTTTTTAATGTTTATCCAAAAATAAGTGTCGTACATCATTTTTACCAATTATTTATTAGGACTATCAAGGGTACGTTGAACATTTGTATCTTGTTAGATAGCTGTTGAAATAAGGAAGTCTTTAAAACAATTTGTACGCATGTTACGTAGTTAACTTTGTGAAAAACCTTAAAGGTAAAATTCACAGCTTATTTAAAAAAAAATTAAACGTTTTTATTTGAAATTTTCACTTAATGGAAATATTTCCGGATATTTTTTCATTCTAAGTAGATTACCATAGTGCTGGACAAGTAATCCAGTTAAAAAATCAGAAAGATGTCGAGTATATTTTTTTAAAAATAAATTTTAAGACATAAAGTTATACTTTTTGAAAAAAAAGAAAAAATAAAATATCTCAAAAACTATTGAGTTTTGGATAATGCATATTAGGGTTAAATTTACTCCTTAGGTTATGTTCTATCACATCTCCGAAGGAATGTATCGAATTACCAGTAACCCTGTATTAATTCATAATTAAATTAGTCTAGAGTACTTTGATTATGACTTACCACACAAACACTTAAATACCTACGGTGTATTCTGTTTTTTTCTAAAATAAATAATTCATTCACCTCAAAAACATTCAATGTGATTTAGTAGCTTTAAGCGCCGGAAAAAATATTTATATTCCCATATAATTTCACAACACTCTAGCTTACTAAATTTTGTTAAAATTTTAAAATAAACAGCTAGAATAAAAGCGGAATATAAAGAAATTGATAATTGTAAACATAATCATCTAACCAACTTTAATGATCCTATCAAAGTATTTTCGAACATTTGCTTTTTAGATGCGGTAAATTGCAAAAAATTTTTTTAGAAAAGTGCATTCATTTTACCTATTATCATTCAGAACCAGCATGCTAAATTTTCGTTTTATTTTTCACAAAAATTATGTAAATTTTAATTCAAACCTTCTTAATCACTACCCTGAAAAATTCTCTCGGGCTACTTGATCCTTTCGCATTATTATACTCTTCGCAAAAACGAAGAGTATATTGTATTTGATCGGCACATTTCTAAATCAGTAAATATCGCTCGTAGAGAAAAATTTTTTATATCGTTATGTTAGTGAACGAATTCTGAACAACTTTCAAAATGTCCGTCTGTCCGTCCGTCTGTCCGTCCGTTTGTCCGTCCGTCTGTCCATCTGTCCGTCTGTCCGTCTGTCCGTCTGTCCGTCCGTCCGTCTGTCCGTCTGTCCGTCTGTTCGTCCGTCACGTTTCTTGTAAGCATGATAACTCAAGAAAGAAAAATCCGATTGTATTGAAATTTGGAGAGTAACTTAGTGTTAGCTAGAGGAAGAACCCTATTGTTTTTCAACAAAATAGATTGGTAAATAAGAAAAGTTATTAGTAATTTAAAATTTAAAAAAATATTTTTTACATTTTTTTATGGTTTGTAATAAATAGAAACCTTGCGAAATGTTATTTCTTATCACTATTTTTTTTTAATACATTTTAGTAATGTGTGTTTCCTAATAATCACAATAAATTTTCTAATGGTATATATTACACTCATTAACAATTTTAGTAATAAGAAATGGTGGTGCAGCGGCCCACCCCGCCCAGCCCCACACCCACCTCGACGTCACCTGTCCTGGTCGTGTGGCTGGCTCCGGGTTGGGCTCCGAGGAGGCACATATTGTACTATTAATACTGAATAAATACTATTGATTGATTGATTGATTGATTCGTCTCGCAATCCAAGGGTCCCGGGTTCGATCCCTCACATCGTGATTTTTTTTTCATATATTTTTTTTTTCACAACAAAGTTGGTATCACAAAATTTAGAATGTCCAAAAACTAACATTATTTACAAGAAAAATGCGAAGAGTATCCTATAGAATTTGTAACAATTATATAAAAAGCTCAATAAATCGGCGAAGAGTATAATGCTTCCTCTAGTTATTGATTATTATGGCAAAATTCGTAACAAAATATTGTCTTCTTATTGATAGCGAAAATATTTTTCATTTATAGTTTAGAAGCGTCTCACAAATTTTCCCAGAAAATCCCACCAAAATTTTTTAATAAAAATGTTTTACTCAAAAGTTTCCGACTAATCGTTGAATCTAGAGGAAACATTTTTAAATCATGTTGGCCATTAGCATAAAAAACATATCAAATAGAAAATAGACAAGATTTCAGCTGAAGGAGTCTGAAAGTTCAGCGAATTAACATTCAAGAAAATGAGATTTTGAATATTGTCTAAATGTTAGTTGTGATATTCTCTTAATTTTTCTGTTTTTCTATCTGGCAACATTATTTTTAAAAGAAAATATATGTAGTAGAGAATCCTAGAAAGAAAGTTATAAAAATGAGTTATTTTAGTTTCGTAGGTTTTTCATCGTCACTTTATGAGCTCTTAAAAATTATTCAAATTTTGTAGTGTAATATTTAAATTTTCCATTATTTATTTAGATGTGGTGGCGCTGAGCTAATGATTTATTAATAAATCAAAGCCAATATTGCGAATACTACTACTACTATTTAGATGTACTCACAATACATGTAATAGGCTAAATATAAACAATTTTGAACGTGCTCATTTATGAACCAATTTTTGAAAAATCAACTTTTATATATAAGTAGTACATAATATATAATATTTACGCAGGTATTTCGCTTTTTTTACAGAAAATTCTCTCTATCAAGAAGATCCAGATTCTGATATTTGCAATGAAAATGTATATATGCTTATTAAATAAACTTAGACATCTCTCTTAGGCTTTTGGTGCCTATATTGGGTGTGCAATGTCTGCAATATATGGACACTGAGCATAGCGCTATTTTCAGGAAATATTTATCTTCTAAATATGTCCTCAGTAATTTATTACGGTTAGAGATTTGACTTGACTACAGAGTCAAGTACAAACACATTTTCAATATTTTTGCCTTGCACATAGGTTAAAAAATTGTATTGCCAAGTTAAGCTCATATTTATTTATTTTATCTTATGCAAAACGTAAATGGTTATAAATATTTATGACATGGCGATTACATATTTTGCAATCTATCAAGAGGAGTGGGGGACCAAAAGCGTTAACCAATTAGAAAAAGAAATGAACTCCACATGAAAATAATACTTCTGCCAATTCGAAATCGAAATTAGCTTTTATTCTAGCAATTCAAATAATCATAATTTTCGTGGTCATAAAATTTAATAGCTATCAAAAATACTATTAAATCGTGATTTATGATATATGATAAAACTTTCATAATACATAATACCTGATGTAAGTATATCTACTTGAGAAATAATCTTTTTCCATATAATTATTATTATACACAGAGTTTATTTTTATTTTAGGTTGCTTAAACGCAAACAACGTAATATAATCCAAAAAACATATTTATTTGGAGCATCAATAGCACCAATTTAAATATAGAGTAAAACGCATTTACAGTGTTTATAGTAATAAACATGTTTGAGAACCGAATCCTGTATGCCCAGAGATTAAATTAATTTTATGTTTATTGCTGTATACAATAGGTAATACAAAGCTATGTCAACGAGTTTCTATAATAAAATCTCCATTTTAATCATATTGACGTCATATTGACGTATTTGATGAAAATCGCGATTTCGTAAAATAATTTATATCAAAATAGATGATAAATCTTACTTTATAACATACGTTATACCTGTGTTTCTCAAACTGGATTGATTAATAAGTATCAAGAGCTCTTCGGGGGTTCACAACATTGCATACACTATAAAGAGATTTCATTCAATATACTATTAATGATGGGCACAATCAGCGACTTTGAAAATCGGAATATTTGGAATCGGATACTCTTGAGAATCGGAATGATACTTGGATACTGAGAATCGGAATTCTAATGTAAATTTAGAGGCCCGTAATTCGAAAACCATAAATCAAAATGTCGTTAAATTTTGGATGGAGCACGCTGATTAATAATATTGCATTAGTTTTTCAATAAAGCTATGCCTAATATGACTTTTAGAAAAACCAACCCTTTTTTTCTTAATAAAAATTCACGCCGTGACTGAAATAAGTTTTGTTTCACTCAAAAAGGACATAATAAAGATCTTTTGATATCAATCCTAATTTGGTTGAAATTAGCTGACTAATAACTTAGCTACAAAGATGTTATCGTGTAAATAAAGTGGGTTACATTGTGGATTACCCGAAATGTTACCAATATCTTTATTTTGTTTGTTAAGACTGAGATATATTTTATTAGCCAAAGTACATGTATTTATGATTTAGAAATGCTCTATATTTGTACGTGCATAAACATGTACATAGTACGTATGGTTAAATGTTCATTATTTTATTTACTTTTTATTTCATAATATAAAAATGAATACGACTCTCTTATTGCTTTAAAATCTAATTATTTGAAATTGAACTACCCACACCCTGTACCTGCCTTGCTTCGAAATTGGGAATCGGATGAAATTTATAAAATAATCGAAACATTCCAATCCTTCCAAGAATCAGAATCTACCGATTCTTTATTCCGATTCTGTCCATCACTATATAGTATATTAATAAGTATCAAGAACAACGTTTATCGATCGAAGGTATGTTGTCAGTACAACCCTTCGTTCGCGGTGCTTATACTGTTTTTTGCACGATCGTATTATCACACTTCAATTAAAATAATTGAATTTCTACTAAATAAATGAAAAGTCAAAAGTGACGTTTATATTTCGCGGCAAGTCCATGTTGTCAGATATGATATTTATATTTTATTATACATAGAGGCTGTTCTATATGTCTCCAAGACATCATTTAGCGGTATTTACAAACAAACAAGTTATATTAATTTCACTTACCGTTCAGATGTCTGTAAGTAAATTACTTACCGATGTGTTGGGCCTAGCAATCAGTAAACATAACCTACGATCATGGCAACAGATATTGTAAATAAGCAAAAAAGCTCGATCGTGAAAAAAAAATTAAATGAATAAAGTCAATGGAGTAGCTTATTTAGCTGGAATTATCTTATATATTAATGGCCTTAGGAAAATCAATATTTTCGCTATTGGGAAAATGCTGCCTTGAACCTGCATTCACCGCCGCCGCTTCCCAACTCCAAAAAAACCATACATAATGAAATTGCTCATAATGCAGTACTTTCCTAATCAACAACACAAAAAAGTCACGAAACGAATCCTAGATTCAAATTAATAAAAGAACGTCTCCACACAATGGCATGAAACATTACACAGGTCTACAAAAAAAAATCTTCTCCAAGGACTAAACCTATCATGCCTTAAGTATTTATGTGTGTTGAAACTGAATTTTCAATTTATAAAATTTTCTACCGCGTAGATTTCGAGTAAATCCCGGTTTTTATCATCAAAATACGTTTTTTGCCAATAAAAACCGGGATTTACTTGAAATCTAAGCGGTAGAAAATTTTTTAAATTGAAAATTCGGATTCAGCACACAAAAATACTTCAGGCAAGATAGGTTTAGTCCTGGAAGCAGAATTTTTTTTGTAGACCTCTGTTATTGAAATAACCTTGAATTCTTTAATATCACCAGTTTACTAATGACCACCCCGGTAGAACTTTGACGAAGCGTGTAAAATGCTGTTTCAATACCAGCACTATTTGCATCTACTATCAATGTGAGAGTGGATTTTCTATATTATGTTAACGAAAAATAAGTACACGAATTAGTTGTATGCAGAATTAGATATCAGGATTCACCTTCTTTAATAAACCCAAATATGTGTGTTCCTAAGTATGTTAATTTGAATACTCGTTTTAAAATTCCTTGTATCAAATGTACTTGAGTATTTAGAATTTAAGTAACTATTTCTTCAGTATTTTATTATTAATAATAATTAATATTTCAGTGACTTTTTCTTTTTTTCATCTAATTTTCATTTTAAAATAATGATGTAAACTCATTTTTGATAATAAAACGATTGTGTCTAACAATAAACACAATAGGTTTTGGTAGGCCCAGTTAATGTCATGATATGGTAAATGCATGGTAAGCTTAAATTCAAGCCTAAACCTTTAGGTAAAAAAAAATCGGCAGAATATAAAGTTTGAGAACCTCTATATTACACAGCTTCAAAAAATAAAAAAGTGATCTGTTCCTGGAACTCCATTGGCTACTCCTATTTCGACGTACTGAATACGAATCAGGTGTCCGTTTAGCTCCATCACCCACCATTTTTTTTGTAAATCGTGAAAATAAAAACAACCTCATAATTTAGGTTATTTTCGGGATTTACTAAAAATTAGTTTGTGATAGAGCTAAACGGACACCTGATTCGTATTCAGCACGTCGAAATGAATATGGATTGCCTAATGGAGTTCCAGAAACATACATTTTTTTTGTGTGTATGTGCCTCTGTAATATATGAGTATCCTCCGCCATTTTATAGAACACCGCGTATGCAAATATATTACGCAAACACACACAAAAGTGAAAAGCGCGCTGTTTCTGGGACTCCATTTCGAAAGCCTCATCTATTTCGACATACTGAATATGAATTAAGTGTCCGTTTAGCTCCATCACCCACCAATTTTTAGTAAATCCCGAAAATAACCTAAATTATGGGTATTTTTTTAGGTTATTTTCGCGATTTACAAAAAAATTGTAGGTGAGTTTTTGGAATTATAGATAGAGAAGATGGACTCTAATTTCTAAACTAATATCACTTTTACTTTTGTTTTGACATCATAATTGTACTGAATAAAAAAGAATCATTAATTAATTTACAATATGCTAAAGTAGAATTCAGATTAAGGTATGTCGTTCATTTCTGGATAAAATTTTGTAGATTGTAGATTTGAAAAAAGTCTGGTTGATTGGACTTGACCACTTTCATAATAAGCCCTCTGGATCTATTTGGGAACTCCTAATTTAATTTTACTTAGAGCTTCTTAACCAGCTTCGTCCTTTTGCATCAGGTTCCACAGCCTTGATAAAGGCTCCTTGGTATAGCCCTTGGTTTCTTCTCGCCAGGTAGTTGGAATCTTAGTCTGGCTGGGCCTTCGCAATGACGCAGCATATGTATTGAGGTTTCCTCTTCCTCTTGACAGAATCTGCAAGTTGCATCCTCTGTCTACTAAGCTTACAGTGTCCAGTTAGAAGACCCACCATTATCGTACTTACCTTTCTATTTTGATGTAGTAGGTCTTCCATGAATTCAGCCGATCGTTCTTTATTGAACATTTTGGCCTGTCTCTGTCGTGGAAAATTCTTCCACTGCTCTAGAGATTCATTTTGCACTGATTTATTAATGGATGTTCGTATACATGGATTAGCTACACAGCAAGAGGGTTCGGATCCTACTAGGGCCTTAGACGCGCATTCCTGAGCTGATTCATCAGTTTTCTCATTTTACCTGTGTCCCTCGTTTCCTGGTATCCATGCCACAGTCACTTTTTTCTGACTTCCTAGGTCCATAGAGGCATTTATACTATCCCATACTAGTCTTGAATCGACCTACATGGAATCGATTACCTTTAACGCTGCTTGACTGCCATTTCAGCCTGAAATACTGTGGGGTGTACTCCTAGACTTATCGAGATTTTCATTTTCGATATTATCCCGTAAATCCCAACTCCGACTCCCTGTTCTGTCCTGGAGCAGTCCGTATACCAGACCATTTGTGCCGATATTGGAGGACCGTTTCTCCAGTTCTCTCTGTCTGATATTTTGATTTGAAACTTTTTATAGAAATTATACTTTGGGACCATAGTGTCTTTGGGCATCCCCAAGTATTGTTGGCTTATGGGCGCTATGCCTTGTACTAGCCACTTAATAGCCTTATTGCTCCCAGTTGCGGTGTGTTGGTCCACCATACCACCGACCCATAGGTTATCATAGTGTATAACCATAGGGTCATCTTATCCCACTCTGCCTGCACCTTCCCAGGGCTATAGTTGCTATGGTTGCTTTCTGTGTGACTTTTTGGATGTGAGCTGTCATGCTGTCATGTCAGCTTTTGGCCGAAAATGACGGTATTTAACCACGCTGGCAAATGAAATTTCCACTCCATTGAGCCTTAGAAGTTTTAGGCTTTCCAAAGCTTTTTTTCGCGTAAAGGTGACGACTATAGTTTTGTGAGGATTTAAGAAAAATCCTTGCTCACTTCACCACCTGTCGACAATGTTTAGGGCTCTTTGCGAACGCTCTGATATCATATTCGCCCTTGACTACTATCGTTAGATCGTCGGCATATCGTAGGCAGTAAACTTTTTAGTAATAGAAAATTTCAAATTTTCCTTGTATTGACATTAATATGAATTTAGTATAAATAAATTAACATATTACCTAGGTCCTTAATTGATTAATCTTTTACCCATTAATGTAAATTAATCATTACTGTCTTGTTTTAAAAGTAACTTAAAATAATTTTTGTTGTCAAAATGTTTGTATTCTACGTCTGATTCTCTTCATAGTAAAGTAAAATGTTCATGTACTATCTGCTACTATAGTTATGGAAAATAAAACAATTTTTATTATTGCTGTTAAGTACAGTTAAGAAATTTACTTCTCTAGTATTTTTATTTAATCAAAGACCTTTATCAACAGATGCGAGGTATATAATAAATCAAAATATTGTCTGAAATATGGTATGGTGGTAGCCCGATGTATAGGCTACCACATTTATATAAATCAAATAAATAGTTGGTCTTATTTGTTGATGGCAAACAAAAGCATAATAAATATGTCTCCTAATAGGTCTACCAACATACAAAAAACAAATTATAAATACAAATGTAACCCTGTATTGTTTACTCTATTTCATATTCGTATGAATATTTATTCACCCTAGCGATATTAAGAATCCTCAGTTACTGCAATGTAATAATATTTACATTTATAAAATTTATCATATACATACAAAATAATATTTGGGGATCCATCTTTTTACTGTTTACTTATTTACCTCGGGTAACGAATGCATTAGACGTTATTTTTACACTTCTTAGTAAATACCCTTATAACTAAATAAAATATGAGACTTATGTGTTAGGTTTGTGATCATTCTTGCATGTTGAATGTACAACTGAAAACATGTTCAGCCTACTTTAATTTTGTGACATATGTGTTCTTGGAAATCCCATTGAGAACTAGAAATTTACACTGTTAACTTATTATTCCGTAAAAGGCAATTAGCATTGTTGATGCTCGAAAGGAAACAGTTAAGTGCAGTAGGTCATTCTTGAAGGGAAAAGGTACTCGTCTTTCATGGCCTAAGAATTCAGTAGGTAGAAGATTGTCTCTCCAGACTAGTGTTTGTTAAGTACCCACTAAATGTGCATCTGCTTTAGAATGTATTTAAATTTGTTACCCGTTGTATGCAAACTGTGAAAACTAAATTATATTGAAACAAGTATTTGCATAAACTAACTTTTGGATTAATTTAAAACAAAATGTTTTAATAAATATCCAGTTAGGTACTGTAGCTAGTTTTAACGTTAAGGTATAAAATGATCAAATGAATTATTATGAGGAAGATAAATGTCTGTATCCTATAAATTAGTATTTTAATAAAGTAAAATAAGATAATCCGATGTGATCAAATCATAACTTTCTCATCCGAGATTGTAATAAATTGTGCTCCATTTTACTCAAATAATAATAACAAAAACATTTATTTGAAGAAAATTCGTAACTGATTTTTTTTCAGTCGTGTCTTAACGTACTTATCTCTCAAGAAATAGACGGGACTGGCGCAATGCTCTGTTGCATTGTATGTTCGAGATAATATGGTCGAAAGTCCGTTAATTGAAAAAATATAAAATGTTTTGTTTTCACTGCTATTCAAAAAAAATTGACAGAGATAAAATTTTTGGAAGGCGCGGAATTTTTCAACTTTTTAATTCAACCACATTGGGGCTCAGCCTGAAAATTATTTCCCTAACGTCTTTTACTGCAATTATTGTGTTCAGATTTGAATATTCAGACCATATTAACAATTTTAATATTATGCGTTCAAAAAAACTATCTTACTGGCATCCATAATATGAATCGGTTATAAAAAAAATCGTACTGTTTTCTTTACTCTTCTAGAAATGTATCTAAAGTGGCAGTATTCGCAGCTTGCACAATTTCTAGAGGGGTAACACCAAATTCTTCTATATCATTTTCTTCCGACCTACTCCACAAAATTACGTTCGCGGTAACCAATGCTATTGTGTCTATATATTTTAACTTATTTATTAAAATGCCGTTTGGTTCGTATGCAGTATTTACTCCTTCCAGTGTAATCTAAAGTAATATTTACTAATATGTTATGTTAGTAATTGAATTTTAATACTTTTTAATAAAGCAGAATCGTAAAGAAATACTTGCTATGCAAATTGAACAAAACATATGTTTATCATACATGGCGTGTATCTTACGCCTAGTGTAAAGAGACCATTCGTCCCGAATTAGGTGGGACAATCCCGTTTTTCGAGGTGCTGTCCCGTAAAAGTTGCACATCGGCGTAAGAAGTCCTGGATTTTTCCCATTATCTCCTACATTAGCAAGATTCAAATATCTTTAGCCTAATACGATAAACACTCGTTACGTAAATAACAATTAGAACAGCTTGAAAATTTAATATGGCGACCATATATAACATGAAGTTGACGATAGTTCTTAAAATTTGATATGATTTGAGTTTTAGAATCATTCTATTTAAAAAATTGTTTTAGGAATATTTTTACCGATTTGACAATTATTTATATACCAATTCCATACTATACGCTTCTTAAATCTAGTGGTAATTTTACGTTTCGTTTGTCCAAACTCGAGAAGAGTGAAACGCAATGCTTATAGCTGTTTCCTTTTTCAGATTATTTAACCGTCATGTGAGAGTTTCTGCAAATTAGAAAAGTTTAGATATCTCTACAAGGTTTCGCTACCTCATTCCGAAAGTTAATGTTTTTAATTACATTAAGTGTTACGGGATTAGCCGATATCCATAGCGCATGTTAAATTATATTTTTACTGCATGTATTTATTTTTTTAAGTCGTAGAAATAGTGCATTGTTTTTATAACAAGATTTTTGAAAAAATATACCTATTTGATTGTTACTTAGTTGTTTACTTATTTAATACCTTGATTCACTTTTTCCTCAGAATGAAACGAAGTACCAATAACAAAATTGATTTTTAGGCTTCCGTTCTTAACAGTGCCCTTATCCTATAAGGGCACTGTCATTGGTTTATTCATTAGTCTGTCTGTCTATCATAGCAGTTTACTTCTGAAACTATTATAGTTAGAAACATGAAATTCACATGTAGTTCGTTGTTTCGTGGATAGCTCAGGAGTCGATTACACAGACATAATTTTTGATACCTTCTTGTAGGTAAAGATGTGACATTTAAAAAAAATATAAAGAAAAATGGGAAAAAATCACTTTTAAATCTGTGGCAGGTGGAAACGTAAAAAATCCTTCTTTTTACGGAATTTAAGACAGATGGAAAACAATCATAATTCCTGTACTTATTCAGGTTAGAAAGTCATGAATTAAAATATTTTTACAAAATTTCATAAATACCCCAAATATATTTCGTTAATCATTCCTGGTAATATAGAACAACCATGTAATAAAGCTAATGAATTAGGCAGGTATATAAACATTTTACAAATGTACTAAATTTCGTTAAAGATTGTTTGGTTAGATATGCCTGGTCAAGTATTTTAAAACCATGTTGAATAAAATAAGTTGCATTCTCGTTGCATATTTGTTTTGGATATATTAAAAATATGTACATTTATTCAAATTTCGTTTACGTCTTATTTTTTTCAAACGCTATTTGATTAGGGTACTTACTGCCTAATATTCACATATTTGAAGGTCCATGGGAAGTATTACGGATGAAGAAAGATTACAATTCTGCTTCAGACTTAAGTATTTCTGATTTTTATTATGTGGAGTTGTTGGCAATTACCTGTCATTTTAAAAATATATTTCGTGGGTTAACATGTTAAATGCTTAGTCCTGTAAAACATTACTAAAATATGTAACATTATTCATCAAGGTAATTATTTCTTAGATTTTTTGTAAAATATAATTTGTGTTGATATAATCAATTTGTACAAAGTAATGTAATTGTCATCTAAATGATTGCAAAATATATGAATGAGAAGTTTATTAAGAAAATGTATAACATATGATGTGATTCCTAAATTCGAATAGAGGTAAGCAATCTTGGTAACGGCTGCTGTTCCTAATAGTAGAAAATTGTATTTTCACATCAAGTAAACTGGTCAGCAATAGTAACTACAAATAATTCCTTTGGATTCGAATGATTGCTAATGGAATTAAGTAAGCTACCCGATGAACAATTTTATCACCTTATATAACTGCTACTTTTATTAGGGTTTCATTAAGTTGCGAGTATATATTGAAGGTTTATATGGTTGCTAATTGGTTGCGAAATTTTATAGTGGGTATGTAAAATTACTAAAACGCCAAAGAGCTTTAGGTTTTATAAAGCGGTAACAGAAACGCTTCCATCACTAACTTAGATCACTTGTAGTGACGGTTACTGTATGTTATATAATGATTTTTTAAGATAGTTGCACTTACCAATTTATAAAACCAATAGTGTTCAGTTCCCATATAGGTGTTTGCTGTGATAAATATAAAACTTACTCTCCCCATAGTAATAGCAGTTACCTTCTGGGGATCATTTATGTTCAAATTCATTATTATAAAACTTCAATCCATATGCAGGGTATCTTGATTTTCCAGTTTATAACCACAGTTACTCTTAAGAAACCCTTGGCAAAGTACAGAAACGCCCCGTTGCCAAATTTATTCAGTCGGTTAGCATTCATATAGGTAATATTCATTATTATACAGAGATGTCTGTGCAAGGACGAGCGTAGATGTATCTTTACTCTGCTGTATTTCGATAGTCCAAGTGAAGCAACGTTCAGCGCGGTCAGTATTTGGATGGGTGAAATGCATCTTGGGAAACACAGCGATCTATTCCCTCCTTCTAGCGGCTTGTATATCAGCGTATACGCGGAAGCTATGTAATTTCAAGACGAGAATTACGTAGTGAATACCTTCGGAGGGAATGTAAAGCAGGCTTTCCCTTATCTATTAAATGTTAGGTAAGTAAAAGATCCCTACTCTTCTCAAGAGAAGAGGTTCAGCAAAATTTCCAGCTCGTCTCCTGGTGTCGATGATAGGCCGTGGAAGAGGAAATAGGCCGACGTTAAATAAATAGTTTAAAAAAAAGATGTCTGCGATGTGCTTTGGTGTTTAGTGCACAATAGAAAAACTAAACTGGAAATTAAATATGTGCCGACTAGTGGAAACTTGAAAGTTATATAAAGGCGTTACTTTAAGAGATTATCATCACTCGTAGCGACTGCAGCGTTACCATAAGTTGTATAATATTACTTCTGACCACTGTGAATACTTAAATAACAACACCTATGCGGAGTAATGTTCCTCAAAATAGAGGTTTCGAAATATTTGTCAACACACTAAAAGTTACAATTGGCTCCTAGTATCCGTTTGGCTCTTTTAAATATATCTGCCCTATTTTTTTATGCATCTGTCGACACCATATTGGTAATATTGAGAAAAATGCAGTACAATAGATTCAAAATTCAATGTCCACAGCATAACAGTAAGTACATTTTTACTTCCACATCCAGTGGAAGTATAGTAACGACAAAAAAAATTTTAAAAATTTTTATTGTTCAAATAGGCTTAGAATGTCGAGATTTTAAGTTTGAGCGAAAAAAAATTTCTGTCTGTCGGTCTGTCTGTCTGTCGGTCTGTCTGTCTGTAACTTTTTTTGTGCGCACGATTACTCTGGAACCGTTTGAGATATTGACTTGAAATTTGGTACACATATGTACTTTAACGAGATCTAGAACTAGATTATATTTTCATCTTGTTCCGTCGAAGGGGGGTAAATTGGGGTAAATTTGGGGAAAATAGGTAAATCAAGCAGGTAAGAGTCCATAAAATTGGTATTTAGTATATACAAGAGAAGCTAAGGTCTGAAAAAAAATTTTGGCATTAGCCACCTCCCTTACCACCCCCACCCCATTATTAAAGGGGATGAAAAAAAATTGTGATTTAGTGTGTGTACAAGAACCAGAAACCTTAAAATGTTTTTTTACTTCATCCACCCCCACTACCACCCCCTATCACCACCCCCACCCCGCTACCTATGTGGGGTATCGTTTTATGGGTTTTTGGGGTAGAGGATTTCAAATATTATATTATTAAAGTTTCATAAACAATTATTTCCACATACAAAAATTTTTTCGTTGTGAGTGACTTGGAAAAGAATCTGGATGTGGAAGTAGTGATTCCTTGGGCAGCGGTTTTTTTTGAAGAAGTGACAATTTTCCGAAACAGGCTAAAATATTTTTTTTACTGAAAATCTGAAGCATTTGTTACATTGGTAGTGTTCTAAGTTTTTAAAGGTAAAAATGTAAATTATACAGTCCAGAAATAAATGTTGCAAAATTTTGTCTATTTGAAATGTCTGAAAGTCTCATTAATATAATAATAATATATAATAATAATAGTTATTTATACCAAAGACAGTACATTAATATACAAAAATACTATATTAGTATAGAACACATAAAGGAAATTGCATACTTAGATTCTGTTGAAAATATTTACAGGTATCTATTATGCTTTGAATATGAATGATCCAAGAGGAGATCACTTAACTTAACACTTAACTTAAGTAAAAGATCCCTACTCTTGACGTATATATTTGCCGATCGGTCAACTTCTCTAGATGAGTATACTCGCATTTTTAATAAAAATAGGATCAGACTGTTCTACCCGAACAAACTCGCTCGCATGATATTTTGAGATATTACACCATGATCAAAATCTTAAATTTAAAGAAAAAAAAAGCTAAGCGTTTCTTTTTCCGTTAGGTAGAATGGTTCACTCGCACGCATGATATTTTGAGATATTACACGATGATAAAAACAATAATAAGAAAACATGTTAAACATGTACTTTTCCGTTATATAGAATGGATCACGTAGATCTTGACGAATATGTACGCAAACGGTAAAAAAATGCTTAATATGATGGGCAGCTTTGAAACAGTAGTGCGCAGTGAAAGGGTTTAAAACTCACCCTTGAACTTGATAAAAACCTGCAAAATTTACATTACCATTGCCGTGACGAGCCAAAAACAAAAGAAACACCTTATCGCTATATAATAATACTGTATAATAATACTAATACTACTAACTATATACTAATATAAAAAACTAAAAAGAGAGAAGGAATACAGTTTACCATATAATAATAATAATATTCCTATAATAATACTATATAATGGTACCATACAGGGTGGACCATTAATAATAGGCCATAGTTTAAGTTGGATCAAAATATGGGAATAGAACCAAACATGCTTTAGTAAATTGTTGCGGTGAAAAAAGATACAGGGTGACAAAATTGTATTTTTCTTTCTTTCTTTTTGCAATATCTCAACTATCTCTTTATACCGTATATGAATAATTCGTCAAATGTCCGTTCAGTAGCCTATGCCGATAATTACTTTGAAATGTTATTTGTTAAATCTATGAAAAGCAAAAGGCTAATATATCCCATTCGATTATCATCAGCCTTAATTATTGTTATGTAAATAATAGGCTTAATGTTTACGCGATAGGCTTCAGACCACGTAGTCCCAAGTTCGAATCCTGGCTAGGGTATGGATGTTTAGTCGCACTTTTAGTGTGTTACGAGACAGGCAATGGGCTAGTCCGCAGTTAAGTGAGACAACACGGCTAGTCGCTGTTATCCCTCCTGAGTTCTAATCTCAGCTGCGGCAGGTGGCAAGGGAATGGTTGTTGTGTTGTTGTTTGAGAATGTGTGCCCTAGTTGAGTGGTGGAATAGCTATGGCCTGGACGGTAATATAAATAAGCCGATTAATAAAAATTTCTTCTTATAAATATTAAAAAAACCAATATAATGCAGCTTTATGTATCCTACATCCTGAATAACTAGTCGAAATAAAAATATATGACACCAAACTTTAAGATACACAAACACTTTTTTGGTGTAAACCTTCATTCTAGGTGAATGCGAACAACTCACTTTTAAAAGCATCTCCTAATGCATCTCGTTATCAACTACATATAGCGTTACTTTCATTCTGTCACTGCATTTTTTGCACGAAGTTTTATTGAATTATTTTGCAACTTTAATCGTCAAATTATTAAAACGATATATCACGATCCGTGAAATGAGATACTGCAGGACCAAAAGAACACCTCGTTGGTTGTTCATAAGTTAGTGCCCGAATTTCCAATCGCTTTGGAAAATTCTCTCTTTCCCTCTCGCTTTAATGAGATGTTTTCCTTGTAGTTAACAAATGCCTATAATAGATGGCAGCATGGGCCAACTCGGGTTATCCACAAGGAAGTTAAGTATTTGCAGTCTTTAGGAATTGTAAAAACGTATGTGATCTTAAAGGAATTATTACACTGAGAGACACAGCATAGTACTTTCTTCCTAAAATCAGTACCTTTTTGTTTCGATAGTACTTTGATTTTTGATCCACTGGTAACGCTGACTACATACGCTATATAATCTTTGTTTGGTAGACGAAAGGGTTAATAATTCCTATATTGACAGACTTATATATATTTTACAAAAATCGATTTTGTGTTTTTGGCAAATTTGCACGTTTTCAAATTTCCTGAACTCAAAAAATTGATTATTACAAAGTGCCTATCTGCTATATGTTTGTGATCGTACCTTAAGTACAAACTAACATCATCGCAGACGTTTTTTAGGCACAAGACATCGCTCTTTCCCATCAGCTCCTTAAACTAATATTTAGTTTAAGGAGCACAACTACAATTCTATTTTATTGCAATATTTTTAACTAAAATATTTTATTGCACAATTCCAGTTCACGTTTATATAAATATATCTAATAGAAACATTAAGTGGTAGTCAACAAAATATTCGAAAACCAATTGCACATGTTCTCTTTGGTACAGAAATTTATGTATTAATTTCTATTAATATTTGACAGAACACATAATAATACTTAAAAGGTAAGAAAATAAACTGCCCATGTCAAAATTGTTATACAGACATCATTTTGAAACCGTTCCAACATCTTACGGTATCTAATCATATAACTTAATCATCAAATATTCTTAAACAAAAATGGGATACTCATAGTTGAAAACGAAAAGTAGATATTTTATATCATAATTTATTTTATTCGTTATTTATTATGCTTGTTGGGTCAATGCCAGATACATGATAAATAAATGTTCTTCACTGTAGGTAAAATAATAAATATTAATTTGTCAACATACAAATACATTATAATGATTTATGCATTTTTTTTCTTCAGATAATTATGATAGTAGTAATTCTACTACATCTTCTAAAATACATAGAAATAGAGTCGTAAGTTTTCTAAGTATAAGTTTAATATTTATTTATGTAATAAACTTTAAAAAATTATCATGTATGTATTGAATATAATAAACCTTCCAAATGTCTTGTAACTGGTGCAAACCTGAGGAGGTGAAATGTAAATAACAATACGGCTATGAATATTTAATGACAATAAAATATTCTAGTTGTTGGCAATGAAATATCATTAAAAATTGTATTGTTTTGATATTCGTTGAAGATAAAAATAATCTATATTTTAACCTCTCAAATTAGAGCATGTATAGTGTTTGCTCCTTATTATAATAATTCATTTATTGTTATTATTTATTTCTTTGAGGTTGGTTTTATCTAACAAATAAACATATAATTAGAAGAGAGTAAATATTTCAAAAATTCTATGGCACTTATCGAAACTCAAAAATTGTTTGTACAGTCTTTATAGATTATTTCTAAAGGCCTTAAGTTACTAGCTCTACTATGGGGTTTCTAGCCTTATTGCTCACCACGGGACACAGTTTAGAAAGTTTTGTGTTGTTAGTTTTGCTTAATTGTTTTTTTTTTTATCACCTACCTACAACTATGTCAAATTTCAAGTATCAAAAGATGGGTTAGATTGTATTATTCATACACATGCTAATTAAAATATATCCAGATATATCAAAGAATTTGAACAAATGTGAATACTTGACAATTGGATATGACTGTAATGATCTACTTATAGACAACAATATAATTAGAGAAGTGCAATCATATTTAGAAGTAATGTTTAATAAACATGGGAATAGTAATGATGAAATGAGAGAAATAATAAATAAAAACACGGAAGCAGGAACAAACTGGTTAAGAGGAAGTCGCAAGAGATCTCGAACTGAAAGAATAAAAAATTAGATAGTCAGACAGGGTATGGGAATTTTTTGCCCAGAGATTGTCTGTAAAAGAATTCCGAGTGCATTGTAAACTCTTGGGCTTATTGCGCTCTCTCTCCCTTGATTCCACTCTACCTTTTTTAGTAGCCCTATCCACATGCGTCTGACACTGAAAAAGTCTTCTGCGGCCAATGCCTCTCATTTAGACTTAGATATAATGTGATCCATCCTGGTGTCTTAATGCGTAGTCTACAGTTTAGGTTGTTTCTCAATTTTCCGATAATGTGCAAATACTTCTTGAAAGGAAAGTGTTTGTTCTAGACCCCACGTATAGTCACACTTCTGGCTGAGCCTTTGGTGACTCCTAGCACGTTATCTAGAATGTATTAACTGCTACTTATCTAGCAAATTCGTCAGCTTCTTCATTGCTATCTATTCCGGAAAGTTCCGGAACCCAGAGTAGTTTAACTCTGTTCCTTCTTCCTAGTGACAGTGCCATACCGGCCTGGACTACACCTTGTTAGAAGTTAATGCTTTTAGTATGCTTGATGGTGTGATGCAACAGAAAAATACTGGTCACCATATCTTCGATTAGCTTTCTCGCGTACGCTTTAAGCATAGCCAGAATTTTTGTCTGGAATACGGTGGTGTGATGCATCAGAGAGAGGCGAACACGGTGGAATGGTGCACCAGAGAGAGGCTTATATTCACTATTAGTCTTTGTCTATGCATTTCTGCTCCAACTCCAGCTTCCGTTCTAGATCCGCCAGTAAATGTATTTCCTATCTCCAATGATTATATTGCATGGCTTTTAAACCTGATATTTGATCTCGTTTTTTTTTATCACCTTATCTATTTTAATGTCCTGGCGGAATTTAGTCGATGGCTATTCTACCACTTAACCAGGACGAACATCACAACACCCATTCCCTGCGACATTGCCATCTGCCGCAGCTGAGATTCGAACTCAGGAGAGGAGAGCGACTAGACGTGTTGTCTCTCACACAACCGTAGTCTAGCCCATTGCTACACGACAAAAACGCTAACTACATATCCATATCCTAGCTAGGATTTGAACCCGGGACCCCGTGGTTGCAAGCCTAACACCTTAAGCACTGCGCCACCGAGCCGGTAATACTTCTTGAAACTTACTCCGACGTCATGTTCAGTAGAGATTTTTCTCTTACTACTATCCTCATAAGTCTCTAACTTACTCTAGGGTGCATGGACATAGAAATATACATTATAGAAGTGATCTGAAAGAAACAAGACTAAGAATGAGGTAATAAAACTACGTAGACAATGCAACTGGAATAAAAAACTTAAATGAGGAAATGAGTTGAGCCTCTCTGCTAACCTTTTCGTGCAATAAATGCAGCTTGACTGAAGAATATGGACATTTTTTTAATTTTTTTTCCTAGAACACCTTTTTTCTTATTTTCAAATGGTCTTCTCATTGGCTCCCTATTGTGTTCTTCGTGTGTGTCTCTTTTTATGGACCAACAGTTGTTCGCCATCCAGTAAATTTGGGTGAATACAATGAAGAGCAAGGCGAACGCTTTCACCAGGATATTTCGAAGATGGAGAAGCGGTATCAAGGAAGGTGGGATGTCCACATGATGGCCGACTACTGTTGGTCTATGAAAAGAGACACGCATGAAGAACATAAAAGAGAGCCAGTGAGGAGAACAGTTGAAAATGAGAAGAAAAGTTATTCTGTGAAGAAAAAATGGAAAAATGGCATATGTACATTTTATTATGTAGGGGTGGTTTTTTAGGGATGATTTTGGGTACCAAGTGAGAATGGGGTAGATCAACGTCACTCAAGAATCTATTCTGGAAAACTCAAACATTTCTCACGATTTATTGGTATTCATGCAATTTATTCTTGTATAAGGGTGGCTACCACCCTTTATAGAAGAGATTTTGGGTCACGAGTAAGCGAGGTGCCCTGGGAGTCACTCCAGATTCATGTTCTGTACTTAAACTATAAAAAAGTTATTTCCCGTGATTTACTGGTTATTTGTGCTTTATTCTGTAATAAGGATGGTTTCCACCATATTAGAGGGGTAATTTTTGTACTGACTAAGAATAAGGTAGAACAGGGTCACCCAAGATTCTATTCTGGAATTAAAACATCTAAAACTCCTCAATTTCCCACAATCTATTGGTATTCACGCAGTCTATTTTTATATAAGGGTGGTTTCCACCCGGTTATATGGGTGGTTCTAAAACACGCGTAATATTTATGTACGGTATTCCAAACTCTAAAAACTTTAACATTTCTCGCGATTTATTGGCATTTATATACTCTATGCTTGTACAGGGGGAGTTTTCAGCATATTATAAGGGTCGTTTTCCAGTCAATATTCAAGTAAGTGACTGCTGAATATAAAACATTTTCCCTTCCCATGTTTTTCACCATTCATTTACATCCATTCATTGAATCCTGATGTGTGGGACGGTTTTACCCCATTTTCGGGGTGGTTTTTGGCTGTAGCGCAAAAGTTTGGGGGTATGTGAATTTTTTTGACCTCGAATTCAGATACAGCGTCGAAAAGTACATAGGAATACTATGGTCAGTCATCCAGATCAAAAACTTTTTTTTTTTGTGGGGCTGTGTTATAGAATCAATAAAATCGATGAGACCTGAATTATATCTATATTTCAGAATTGTTCGCCATATTAGAAGTACTTTATTTTGTAGACGAGATTTTATAATGTTCACAATAAATAACAACTTTCAGCAAATTATAAAAGTTTAAAAAAAAGAAATGAGTTAAACTTTACTTTTGGAAACAAGAAAATAGTAAAATTTGCCATGATGTCTTAAATATTTACGATTTAACTTAAGTCTTCTTTCAGCTCAAAAACGATTATTTAAGAGGCAGTGGTCTGTAAGCATCAGAGCTGGATTAATAAATAACGATGTAATTCATCCACTCGTTTCTTTCTTCGGCATTATATTTGGTATTCTTGAGAAACTGTTTACCAATATTACTCTAAGAAGTTGGCATTACTCAGAAGACTAAATTTATGATACCATCAAGAAGAATCATCAACACATAATGATGGAGAATTAGATAACTTTTAAGTAAGAATTTTCTTGGCTGTTGATTAGAAGACTTGGAAAAATTACATTACCTTCTCGGCCGCCAGATTTCAAACCTCTGGACTGGACTTCCTCTTCTATACAGATATTAAAGAACATGCTAAACAATTTGGCAAACGTAACGAAATATCCGATAAGAAAAGATACAGAGCTAAGAATAATTTTCAAAGTCTTCAAAGGAACTTCAAAAGCTGATTTCTCTCATTGAAATGTTTGGAAACATTTTAAATATTTTCAAATATTTTAACGAGAGAAGTCCCCCTTTGAAATATTTACGTCCATTATCGTATCACCCTATATATGAACCAAAATAGCAACTGTTTAACTGTCATATTACGCCTTATTTATTGAACACGAATTTTTTTTTCTAAGTGTTTTATAATGAGACATTCACGATTTATTTTTTTATAAATGGATACTAAGTATATAAATAATAAATGTTCATTTAAGTAAATGGAAGTATATAAGTAGTGATTAAATGTCATTAAGTAACATCTATTTGCAGTAAAACGAACATTAAAAAACAATCTTGGTAATTTTCTACACTTGTGATAAAAACCTTTTAAGTGATAAAGAATATAAATAATACGAAAATTACGGCTATTTTTAGAAATGCACACACATACGTGCTGTGTCTGGAGGAAAATTTAAAAATCACGGAAAAAGTCAAATGTTGTAACAAGAAGTAAATCGAATAAAAAAATTTCAAAAATGCATTGATGTACTGTTGATGTACTGTTATACGAAAACAGGAAAAAAGTTCGGTGAACTTAGGGCACAGTGCGTCCTTAAAAACATTTATTATGTTGAAATAGTACTATTAAAAGGATAAAATGTTCCATGTTTAGAATTAGATTTATGTTTATAATTTGTCGGACATATTGCAGAGCTTTTTTTTTTTATGGCGTTCGGTCAAGGACCATACTGCCAGCCGCAATTTTTTTAAAAGTAAATTAAAACCTTAAATTAATTTGTTGCTTATACAACATACATGAATACTATGATAAGTATGAGAAAATGATAAAATATCCTATGTCTATATCTAACCTAACACGAGAGAGAGGAATGCAGAGCTTTCTTTCTGTAAAAATAGTATTCAGAGCATTATATTTTAGTTTTATTAGGTCTTTTAATAATGAAGTTAAACTTCGTAAATTTAAAAAAAATATATATTCTTGAAGAGCATTTGGCTTTTAAATTATTGGAAAACGCATAGACGAATTTACTTTATTGTTAGAAATGTGATTTCTGTAAACTGAAAATGTATAGCTATTATTCTTGTTGTATTGTTAATATCTGAGAGGAATTTTCCACTGAAACGTTTTTGTTAAAGGACACCCACGTTTTATAGGCAAATTGGCGGCCTGTCAAATTTGACGAATTTTTGATATGTTATAGTTCAACTGATTCTGAATAATAAGTTCCTCTGGCAAAAACTACAAATTATGGACAGTTTCTCCGATAGATGGCTCCAAAGACTGGATCTACGATACTGCATCAACGATTTCTTAAAACGTATTACAGGTATTGAAACGATAACTGCTGGAAATGAATAACTAGACTATTTACCATTATTTGGTCTTAGATTGATGTGCCTGAACTTCCGGTTTTACCGGAAGTGACGTCAAATCACGTTCATCAAATGCACAACACCTGTTTACTTCAATATAATACATCATATACAGTGTGTCCCAGAGTAGATGCAACAAGAGGTGTAATGGACCAAACATTTTGGAATTTTGGAATGGTATTTGGGGATTGAGTCCTGCTTGTTGTAAAACTAAAGTATACCAAAAATGACTTGATTTGCTGTTCTAGAGGGTGTTTTATAAGCAAAGTTGTAAAAATCACCACTAATAAAGTACCTTTATTTTTCAAAATATGAAAAAATTCCACTAAGAAAAGTTATTTAGAATGCAATTTTATACCTCTGTACCAAAGTTCAAGAATATAAAATTATTTTTTTGAAACTTCCCATTTTTTCAATAAATTAATATTTTATTTTGAACCATTCAATTAAAACTGCATAGAAATTATTTTTTGTGAATTAATATTTAAAGTTATGTAGAAGCTAAAAGTAGGCTATGAGAAAAGCAATGGATACACATTTATCATTTATTATTGACATATCTGTCAAACGTAGTCAATATTATCCTTCATTTCTGTTTCAAATTAACGAACCAAGCATAAAAAATTAAGTGAAAATGGTACTCACAGTGCGTGAAAAAATTTATATTGTGCGATGCTACGGAATTGGCGGTGAAAACTCGTTAAGAGAAGTGGTAAGCCAATTTAATTTGAAATTTCCAAACACTGCTTTGTCACGTACTCAGGCTATGAGAATAATTAAAAAGTTTCTGGCTACTGGTAGTGTTCTTAACATGAAAAGAAAAATAAAAGCATATGATGAAGACAATGTTGGGGCTATTATAGCTCATGCCTCTGTTATAGAAAATCCTAGGATGCCACTAAGAGAGAGATCAGCTCTTATTAATATTAGCAAGTCTGTACTCCAAAGAATTTACAAGGCAAAGAAAATTAGGGCATATAAAGCAAATTATAAACATACTCTTGAAGAGGGAGATGACGGTCGTAGGTTGGATTTTTGTTTGACCATTGGAGAAAAAATCATGGAAGAGAGATTTTTTTCATCATTTCATAATTTTCTCAGATGAATCCACATTCACAACCAATGGTGTTGTTTCATCTCAGAATTGTCGGTTTTGGGCTTCTGAAAATCCAAATTTTAGAATTCATTGTAGAAGACAATATTATAAAAAAGTGAATGTATGGTGTGTCGTTTATTATCACGTTGGAGTTATTGGACCTTATTTCATTGAGGGAAGGTTAAACCAGCACACTTATTTACAGCTTCTTGAAAGATTTTCTGAAGAACATTTAAATGTTTTAAGAGATATGCCTTTAGTTCATTTTCAACATGATGGTTGCCCTGGCCACTCCACAGAAATGGTTAATCGGTGGTTGAATTTAAATTTTGGAGAAAATTGGATTGCCAGGAATGGACCGATCAAGTGGCCGGCGAGATCCCCAGATCTAGCAATATTGGATTTCTTTTTATGGGGTCGCTTCAAGCAGTTGGTTTACGCTGAACCACTTCCTAACGATGTAGCAGTATTGAAGCAGAGAATTACAAATGCCGTAAACTCCATACCGTTAGATCATATTCGAAACAGTTTTAAGGACTTAAGGCGAAGGATCGAAACGTGTGTGGATGTGGGTGGTAGCTACGTCGAATAATAAAAAATTTGTAAACATTGTTTTGTATTGGTCAATAATTAATTTGTTTGTGAATCTGTTATGTTTTTGACATTTATTACTTGTTATCATTTTTAAACCTCATTAATCTTCTGTTAGTAATTGTTTCTTGTTTTACAATTAGTTCGATTAACATTATACCTTCTTACATCTCGTATATTCAATTTTTTATTTACCAATAGCCTACTTTTTGTGATGATTAACATTTGCTCCTACACAACTTTAAATATGAATTCAACTCTTAATTCGCAAAAAATGGGAAGTTTCAAAAAAATAATTTTATATTCCTGAAATTTGGTACGTAGATATAAAATTGCATTTTAAATAACTTTTCTTAGTGGAATTTTTTCATATTCTGAAAAATAAAGGTACTTTATTAGTGGTGATTTTTACAACTTTGCTTATAAAACATCCTGTAGAACACAAAATCAAGTAATTTTTGGTATACTTTAGTTTTACAACAAGCAGGACTCAATACCCAAATACCATTCCAAAATTCCAAAATTTTTGGTCCTTTACACCTCTTGTTACATCTAGCCTGGGACACACTGTATATAAGCAGGTTTATTAAAATTCACTCTCTTTGTAAATAAGTACGTGCATTGATTGATAGAACATTGATACCGGACATATATCATAATTTGGTACAAAAAATAGTTTATTTTGTTTTTTAAGATATAAAATTGCAGTTATGTCTAGTCAACGAAAACTAATTATTTGTGAGACCTTTAAGTAGAATAGGCAGTTTTTGTTTATTTATAATACATTAAATTTTTAAACCTTATTCATGCAGAAAATAAATCCTACGTGCGTCATGTTAGGTTTTAAAATAAGAATGACTTACTTAACTTAGAAAAACAATCAGAACGCATATACAGATAAAGGCAGGCAAGTACGTACAGCGGGTTGGATTTTAGCATGCGATACCCGTCTCGATCGAGCCACCACCATTTAAATACCTTTGTATCGTTGCACATTCAATCTGCTACGTGTACGTACTTGGCTGCCGTTATGCGTATATGTATTATTTCTTCAAGCTAGAGTCTAAACGGAAATGCTGCGATTTAGGCATGGAAGAGTAGCAGCATTTGCCTGATTTTCACGTACTAGATTTAGGTTATTTAAGAGATTTGACATTTAGCACATTCCAAATTAAAATGGCTCCATCATATGTTGAACGCAACCAAGAAAAAGAAGAAGGGGACAATGCTTTCAAATATGACGAAAGTGTGAATGAGCCGAGATTGTTGAGAATTCGTGTTAGGTCTAGGTATCGCAATGCGATTAAGTATCAATTGTGGGTGCATTATAATTACGACCAACAAATGGGACAAGTAGGAGAAGTTGTATGTCAAGAACCAATTGTATCCTATTATTATACTCTTCGCAAAAACGAAGACTATATTGTATTTGATCGGCACATTTCTAAATCAGCAAATATCGCTCGTAGAGAAAAAATTTTTATATAACGATATAAAAATTTTTTCATAACGATGTTAGTGAACGAATTCTGAACAACTTTCAAAATGTCCGTCTGTTCGTCTGTCCGTCTGTCCGTCCGTCACGTTTCTTGTAAGCACAATAACTCAAGAAAGAAAAATCCGATTGTATTGAAATTTGGAGAGTAACTTAGTGTTAGCTAGAGGAAGAACCCTATTGTTTTTTAACAAAATAGATTGGTAAATAAAAAAGTTATTAATAATTTAAAATTTAAAAAAATATTTTTTACATTTTTTTTTATGGTTTGTAATAAATAGAAACCTTGCGAAGTGTTATTTCCTATCACTATTTTTTATTAATACATTTTACTAATGTGTTTTCTAATAATCACAATAAATTTTCTAATGGTATATATTACACTCATTAACAATTTTAGTAATAAGAAATGGTGGTGTAGCGGCAAGAGTTTCGTCTCGCAAAAATTCTACCAGTTTAAACTGGACGGTAGCCCGCTTACCCGCAACATTACCCGAATCAGACAGCATAATGCCATACTTTTCGATATAAGACGCCCCCTACCATACCAGGCGTTGCCTATCTTTCGGCAGCTCCCCTAGCCACACTTTCTTCTACGATAACTTACCAATACCCTTACCCTTACTCTTATCTTTCCTCAACTTTACATCTTTCCAATCCCTCTTTCTTCCCATTTATGTTTGTACAATTTTGTTCTTTTATCCTATTTGTTATTTTCATTTCTTTTTTGTCTCTCTAAATTCCCTCTAGGCCGAAAACTTACGTAAATCCTAATTTTTTAAACCACAATTTTATTTCCACCCTATCTTCCTTGTCGGCGATCAGACCACAAGGTCGTCATTTGTTCGAACGGGTTTTTTCGTTTAGTTGTGTTCCCCGTATCAACAATCAAAATTACGAAGTGCGCTCGCCTACGATTTTAGTGTTCTTAGTGTTGTGTTTATTTTTAAGTTACCTTTAGGTCCATGTGGACACATCAAAAATTTTAATCTAGTTTTTAAGTCAGCCCGTGGCAGACAGGAGCTTCTAGCACCCCCCCTCGAATTTATTTCCAAGCCGAATCGGACCTACCCCACCCAGCCTCACACCCACCTCGGCGATGTTCGCCGTGGTTGTCTGGCTGGCTCCGGGCTAGGATCCGGTGAGGCACATATATTATGCTTGAACTTAAAATAAAATATTATTGTTGTTGTTGTTGTTCGCAATTCAAAGGTCCCAGGTTCGATCCCTCACATCGTGATTTTTTTTTTCATATATTTTTTTTTCACAACAAAGTTGGTATCACAAAATTTAGAATGTCCAAAAACTAACATTATTTACAAGAAAAATGCGAAGAGTATCCTATAGAATGTGTAACAATTATATAAAAAGCTCAGTAAATCGGCGAAGAGTATAATGCTTCCTCTAGTTGTACTTGTAAGACTGCAAGTCGAACAGTAGGAACTTATTGCCACTTAACAAGTTTGATTTGGTGTTTAGCAGGGGCGCAGCCAGGGGGGGAGCCATGCCCCCCCCCCCAAGCCGTCCTCCATGAACCAAAAATAAAGACGCATAATCTCTATCAGTACAAAGCAGTATTTAAACTATCCCTTGAAATAAATATTTTATAATTAATGCCAATATTATCTAGTAGAGGAATCAATACACATCCATTTACAACAATTTTCTGAAAAGTTTTCCTTATCCTATGGAAAGACCGGTTCTATTGCCCCCCCCCCCCCCAGATAAATTTTCTGGCTGCGCCACTGGTGTTGAGGACATCATGAATGAATCTTAGAGGTAATTGAAGATGCTGGATACCGTGACGCAATGGACGTTGTCGAAGTTTAATGACTAGACTAGATTTAAAGTTAAAGTTACTTATAGTTATACGAAGCTTGTATTCTTAATCGGTGTTTTTGTTCTTTTGAATCCCAATAAAGTTTTTTTATTTATATTAATGAATGATTAAAAAATTTTAAAAAATATTTAAAAAAAGTTTTGCTAAAAATAATAAAGTTTAGTGTATTATAAATAAACAAAGACTGCCTATTTCTACTTTTAAGGTCTCACAAATAATTAGTTTTCACTAACTAGACACAACTGCAAATTTTATATCTTCAAAAATAAAATCAACTTTGTTTTGTACCAAGATTACGATGTACCCGGTATCAAGCTAGCATCAGTGTTACTTATTTACTAAGATAGTGAATTTTAATAAAGCTTTTAATAGAGCATTAAATTGAAGTAAACGGGTTTTACGCATTCGAAAAACGTAAAAAAGTCGGAAAGCTCTCATACTTAGACCTGGACAAAGTCAACTCGTCGTCGGACACACTATGGCTTCATCCCCACACCCTAACGCCCCTGCAGGGCAGTACGCCTTTACTGGCTTCATTACATCGAAGGATCGGAAAATGGATCATTCTACACATCCTCAATTAAGGCAGTTGTCACCATTTCCAGCATCCTCTGAGAAGCAGGATTTTTAATTTTAATAACAGGATCAAAGATTTCCCACAGAAATTAAACGTATCGCTAGGATACTGATGTTGGCCTCATCAGTGATGCTCCAGCAACTTCATCAGTTCCTAGCATCGAGATGTTTGGGCAGTCAGTAATATGACATAGACGTTTCGTTTTTCCCAGAGGATTGGAAGACGCCACTCATTGGTTTCGTGTGGATATAGGGTCTGCTGTCTTGGTTCTCCAATCCCCCTCGGAGAAATATCACGAGGATAAACCATGCTCGATAAAGATCTGTAACTGAGATTTCTGAATACGAATCATCTTTGATCCTAGATGAATAATTTGAGAGAGCGATTCGACCTTCTGATGACCAAAGGGCACTTTGATCATAGGTCAAACCATATGCGAACGTAAAATATCCCGCTCTTTCAGAATCCGTGGTCAGAAACGCGTTTCCATTTGATAAACAAAAGTTGATCTTGGAATGACCTTGATCTGATAGGGTCAAACAGACCTCGTATTCGAATTCAGCAACCCCAAAAACGTATAAGAATCGTGGTTTTCTAGCTTAAATGCTTTTCCCAATTTGACCTTGGAATGACCTTGACCCTGACCTGATGGGTCAAACAGACCAGGAGTTGGGATTTAGTTACCCCGAAAACGTATAAAAATGGTGGTTTTCTACGCTTAAAGGGTTTCTTACCAATGTGACCTTGGATTGACCATCACCCTGACCTGATGGGGTCAAGCAGATTCCGCATTCGGATTGAGTGACCCCAAAAACGTACAGAAATCGTGGTTTCGTTCGCTTAATCGTTTCTTTCCCAATTTAACCTTGAATTGACATTGACCCTGACCTGATGGGGTCAAACAGGATTCGGATTCAGTGACCCCAATAACGTATAGATATGTTGGTCTAGTCTGGGGAACAGAACATTTTTTTTTTGTGGGGCTGTGTAGTAAGATGAAGGTGATAGTGGAGGTGTCTGATGCCAAAAAGTTTTGAGTCCTTGGCTTCTCGTACATACCCCATTTACCCTACAACCCTTTAACCACATAAGATCAAAATATATCTAGATCTCGTTATAATACACTGGTGTACCAAATATCATAAACCGTTCAAGTGTAATCGTGCGCACGAAGAAGATACAGACGAACTTGCGACAGACAAAAATTGTATTTTGTTCAAACTTAAAATTTCGACGTTCATGACATTCTCAGCCCATTTGAACAAAAAAATATATAATTTTTTTATCCACTTCACTATGTCGGTGTGGAAGTAATATACTTATACAGAACATATTCACCACTTGCTCTGTGAAACGATTATTAGAATATCGTTGATGTCGATGCAAATTTTTCATGTCAGAGTCTAATTACTGAATTGGAAGACAGACTGATTAATTTAATTTGGACTCATTTAAAATTATAGAATGTGGATTTAATATACCTCAAACATGATTCAATTGCCAGAAAATTTTAACAAGCATGAACCCAAATAATATGAATATCAGCCAACTTTTGTCAGACAAATCATAAGGAAATTAATCTCTTTATGTTCTTGAATTAAGTATAATTACATTTTTTATCCACATACCCCCAACTACTATTCCACTGTTATTTAGATCTAGCGTATAGCTATAAAAACTGTTGTCTAAGGAATCACTACTTCCATATCCAAATTTTCGGTGGGGGCAAAAAATGTTGAGGCCCTTGGTATTGTACACACACTAAATTAAAATTTTATTTTTTACTCCCTCTAATAGTGGGGTGGGGGGGGGGGGGTAATGGGGGTGGCTGATGCGAAAAAAAGATTAAGGCTTTTGGTTCTTGTACACGCACTAATTCACAAATTTATGTTTTTACCCAATTTAATAATGGAGTAGGATTGTAATGGGAATGGCGGTGGGGGTGGCTGATGTCAATAAAAATTTTGAGGCCTTTGGTTCTTGTTCATGCACTAAATCAAAATTTTATTGGGAGTGATAGTGGGGGAGGCTGATGCCAAAAAATTTTGCGATCTCGGCTTCTCATACATACACTAAATTCCAATTTTATGGCCTTTTACTTGCGTGCTTTACGTATTGACTCCCCAACCCTTCAACAGAAAACCAAAATGTAATACAATACCTACGTGTACCATGATACTAAGAAATAGAGATACGCTCTCACGCATACCTCCCCTTACTGCAGTTCCCGCTGTTACGTCACGTAAAAGTCAACTAGTTCAGCGGTCAATTTTTAGTTTACATGTAAACTAAAATTACCTTAACCGAAGTGTTTAGAAGCTTATCCTTCGATAAAATGAAAAATTACGACTCTTTTGGTTGTTCGATACAAAAGATAGAGCCAAAAATGTGAGAAAATTGTAAAATAATAGATACAATTATTTTTTCCTTTAACTCGCTCTAACTAAAAAACGGGACAACGAATTAACCTCAAATTTTTACCGTGTGATGAATCTATATTTGTTAACAAAATGTGTTAATATGAAGGTCAAGTTGTAATAAGTGTAGAAAATATGATTTTTTTTCTAAGGCTATGTCGATAAACTGTAAAAATTTACAGGTGGTAATACAACAAACGAGAAACTTTTTTGTCTTTCGAAATAGATACCAAGTATATCGAGGGCATATGAAGATAAAGGATGGAGCTAACTTTTTTATTTGAAACTTTTTTTTCTAGGATTAACAGTTTTCGAGAAAATTGCAATTAAGTACAGCGCAGAGAATGCGGTCTGAGAACTAATGTACGTTAGTGTTGTTTAATGAAATCGAATTCAGATTTTCTTTGAGATGTTTCAGCAAATCAATGGAGGTTATTAAATATTTCTAATAATTACCATGAGAGAACACATTGATATATCCCGCGCTATTAAATTAAGTCATTCTGCGAAAACGATATTTTGCAGATGAAAATATTTTTCATAATAAAAACATTAAAGAATCCGGGAATTTATCTCTAAATAACAGAATAAATATTTCTCATTCTTGACTGTTTGTCTATTGTCCTGAATAACGTTAGATAAATGCACTGTTTCATAATTAAACTAATTAAAGTAGTATATTATTTACTGCTACTATTTATTGTGTTTAATTAAATGAATTAAAATTTAATATTAAATAAAAACAAAATAAATAGTTTACACGTTGAAAAATCAACGGTGCAAAAGATCATACCTATGTGCTTGCACCAATTATTTTGGAGGTGTTTTCACAAACATTTAAACCCACAACGGCCCTATTCGAAATGAAAAGTGCTGACAAAAGCAGTCATAGAATTTTATGATATTAAAAAGTAAAATTGCCTGCAATCGGCTTTCTAGCACTTATATTATGGTATTCGATGTATTTTTAGGTGTATTTTTAGGTAGATGGTCGCCGGCGCGGGCTCGATTTGAAGTTGACTAGAGGGTGACGCTATGCGCACAGCAGGTCGAAAACTGGTACTCGTACCGAGCGTATCTTATATTTCATAGTATCATGTACGTGTACCAAATTTTAAGTCAATATCTGAAATGGTTCCAAAATAATCGTGCGCACAAAAAAGTTACAAACAGGCAAACAGACAGACAGAAGTACAGACAAACATATTTTTTTGCAAACTTAAAATCTCGACGTTTCTTGACATTCTAAGCCTATTTGAAGAAAAAAAAATTCTCTACTTCGAGGGTGTGGAAGCAATTTACAATGTCTATATAGAAAACACAAGTTGCAGTAAATTGTAACAAAATAAAAGAGAATCATGAACTTTCCGAACGAGAGACAATAGGAACGAATGAGATAACTGCAGAAAGTCTACTCAAAGACCAGATACGAAAAACTTGAAGGTTGAAGGTGTCCACACTGCTTTGGAATTGAAAGAATTTAACAACTGACTAGAATCATTCAGAATATTTATCGAAGACATAAGAATTTTTATTTACAAGACGCCTATAAAGAATTGGAGTCACCTGCTAATCACAATAATAGTAAGGAACTTTGCCGAATAGTAAAAGTAATTAAACGATAGTTAAATCTCAAATGTGGTCAGTTATGGATCTCACCGGTATGCGAAGATGAGATGAGATTATACAGCCCCACAAAAACAAAAAAATTCTTGGAACTGCTATCGAGACAACTGTATCCCTATGTAATTTTCGACGCTGAATCCGAATCCGAGGTTATAAAAAATCGTACACCCCCAAAAGCGCTAAGAAACACTCCCTAAACATGGTAAAAATGACTCAACGCTCCACGAATAGTCTTAAATCTCAATAAATCGAAATAAAAATAAACATTCAAGTATATAACGCACAAACTCTATTGTTCATTGAAAATTACCCCCGTGAGTGGGTGAAAACTACCCCTTATAAAACAGGAAACTTAAAAAAATACAGTGATCGTAAAAAAAGCTTACTATGACCAGTTTTTTTGGAAAGAGTGAGTAACTGCATTAGTTCCGATGCGATGCTCAAAATCTACCCTCATAGAGTGGCGGAAACCACCTCTAGATTAAAATTGCAAGGAAAATCGGGGAAAAAAGGTAATAACAGAAACAATGAACGTCCCAATAAAGAGTACAACTTGACGTATACTTAATCCGCATTCAACACTCGTATGCGGTTGTCAATGCGCCACCTGGTCAAAAAACTGTATAGTCAGAAAATTATATAGATGTTTTTTCTGAATTTTTAGACATTCTTTTTAGAGACCATATAAATAAGTAATAGTATTTTCAGAGAATTCTTTTTAGTCATCTAAGCAACTGCAATTTAAATTTGGGGGTGGTTTCTGCTAATCTATGGGGGTAGTTTTTGAGCATCGCATCGAGACTAATGCAGTTACATACTGTTTCTAAAATAACTGCATTTTTTAAATTTCCTGTTATGTGAGGGGTAGTTTTCACCCACTCATGGGGGTGAGTTTCAATGGAAAGTAGTGTTAACTCTGTATTTATGCGTTATATACTTGAATGTTTATATTTAATTCGATTTATTGAGATTCCAGACTATTCGTGGAGCTTTAAGTAATTTTTACCCCGTTTAAGGAAGTGTTTTTTAACGCTAGGGGTTGATTTTGGGAGTATACGATTTTTTTTTGACCTCGGAAATATAAACATTCAAGTATATAACGCATAAATACAGAGGTAACACTACTTTTCATTGAAAATCACCCCCATGAGTGGGTGAAAACTACTCCTCACACAACAGGAAATTGAAAAAAATTGCAAAAAAGCTTACGATGCCCAGTTATTTTAGAAACAGTATGTAACTGCATTAGTCTCGATGCGATGCTCAAAAACTAGCCCCATAGAGTGGCGGAAACCACCCCCAAATTTAAATTGCAGTTGCTTAGATGACTCCCAAAAAGTATTCTCTGAAAATACTATTACTTATTTATATGGCCTTTAAAAAGAACCGTCTAAAAATTCAGAAAAAACATCTATATAATTTTCTGACTATATAGTTTTTTGACCAGCCGGTAGGTGGCGCATTGACAACCGCATACGAGTGTTGAATGCGGATTAAGTATACGTCAAGTTGGGCTCTTTATTGGGGCGTTCATTGTTTCTGTTATTACCTTTTTTTTTCCCCGATTTTCCGCATCTTAATCTAGGGGTGTTTTCCGCCACTCTATGGGGGTAGATTTTGAGCATTGCATCGGAACTAATGCAGTTACTCACTCTTTCCAAAAAAACTGGGCATCGTAAGCTTTTTTTACAATCACTGCATTTTTTTTAAGTTTCCTGTTGTAGTTTTCACCCATGAGGGGTAGTTTTCATGGGGGTGATTTTCAATGGAAAATAGAGTTTATGCGTTATATACTTGAATGTTTATATTTAATTCGATTTATTGAGATTTAAGACTATTCGTGGAGCGTTGAGTCATTTTTACTATGTTTAGGGAGTGTTTTTTAGCGCTAGGGATTGATTGATTTTTTTGACTTCGGATTGGAGACAGTCATGTAAAAAGTAGAAACTAGCAAAGTAGCTGGGGTAGAAGGGGAGGAACAAGGGAAAGCGTTAAATGAAATTAGCTCTTTTTCAATTATGATTTTCGTATCTCACAGCCCGGAAAGTATGATCATGGTATGATCGTCAAAATGGCAAATACTTCCTAAGCAAGCAGACTTTGTTAAAGGAATTTGCGACAACTTATATCCAGAAAGCCAGAGAATTTTGCGTGCTTGTGTACTTTTGTTTTCGTAACTCTTCTTTTGTAACTTTTGACTATGTGCAATGGCAAACCGTGAGCTGTATTATTGGAAATGGGAGCACCAAAACATCTGGACTTTATTATTTGCTGACTGCATGAAGAAAATTAGTCAATATTAATTCCGGCAAATCTACAGTTGGCAAAGACGTTAGACAGGTTTGTATTTTGTCACCAATCCTCTTAAATATCCATAGCAAACACTTGATGTCACGTGTGCTGAAGGACTAGCAGTGTGGAGAAGCTATAAGCGGAATGAATCAATATTTCTAACTTCAGATTTGCAGGTGATACCACCTTAGCTGCAGCAAGGAAGAATGAGAATACATCTGCTGAACAATAAGCTCTGATTATGCTTTAAATATAAAATACAGCAAAACAAAAATTATGATTGCAGACTGAGCAAATAATAACCACCCAGACATATTAAGGATAGGTGACTGCGAGGTAGTAAACAAGATAGTTCCCAATTCCTGTAGAGATTCATAACAAATAAATAATGAAAAATGATCCACTTGTGTTTATTCTAGTCACACATATCATTATTTGTTTATATTTCTCAATAATTTCAAAGATTTGTTTTAAGACCAAAGTCGTCTTGCTCTTGGATTAGATAATACCGATATACCATTTCAATTTACAATAGTACAATTATGTGCAGTCTGATTCTCGCCCATCTAGCATCATGCGATGTCTTTAGTACGAAATACGCATACGAAACTTCTGGTACGAATCTTTTTGCATACGGTGTGAGTACGATACGAATCTTTGAAAAGTCGTACTGCCCATCGCTAAGATAGTACACCTTAAAGTCCTTGTGGACAATATTGGCAACTACGAATATGGGATTCGACGCAGAATATAGATGCTAAAATCGGCAACTTGTTTATTCAGCAAAACTTGGCAGAACAGAAACATCACAAAATGCCAAATATTATACTTGCTAATGGCCTAGTTTATTCCATATTCTTTATGACTATGAAACATGGCCGTTAGGAAAGCAGACGAATGACAATGCTGCTTTCGAAAGGAGTGGAGTGGAGATGATTGCTACGAATTTCCTGGACAGCTCATTGCACCAACAGCACAATACTCTAAGAAATACGTCCTCAAAGTGACGCTCCAGCTTCGTATATATTATAGGGAATCCTCTCATTTTCTAGCCACATCCACCGAAGAGATGACGATAAGAAGGAATTTTTTTGAGGTTCTGCGATAGCAGGCAACCGCGACAGATGGAATGATGTCGTCGGACGTCCTATACAGCAAACGAACGCCATCTAGAATAATGTATGGATCACAAAACGTCGTTGTGGATAAGAAAAAGAATTTAATTTCTGCACAGTTTAAAGATGAGATGACTATTTCTTGAAAATACGACATTCCTACAAATGTACATTTTTAGTTTTCCTGTAAATTGTTTAGTTATGACCATCTAATTCAATATCATCTAATTCAATATGCCACACATGGGAATTATATTGTAGGTAGTAATTGTAATTCCTTAAGTTGTGATAAATCACTTTATAGTTTTATAGAAGTTTATAGCTGTTTTATAACCCAGTCCAAGAATCTCAATAAATCATGTTCATACTTAATTCATAAAAGATATTGCTAAATGCAAAAAAATCCCGTTGAAATAACAAAAATTGTTTTACGAGTTAATAAAGATTTTATATTTAAAACCGTTTTACAATATCACAAGTATATCCGCCAAATATAATTTGATTTATGTGCGTATTAAAATCACGAACAATGTCAAAACTAATGTATTTGTTTCAATGAATCTAGCTAAGTGTAAAAATATATTCAATAAAATTGTTTATTTGTATTTATCACGCGTGATATTAAATTTTTATATTGACAGTTATGGCACCTACACGCAATATTTAAGTCAAGACAGGTGCTAATATTATAAATGATTGTTGCAATATTAAAATAAATCTCGACTTCTCAATGAGAAGATCATAAATCACTGTTGTATTAATTTTATTATATTATCGTATACTTGGCTAAATATTTATGAGCTAACATATTAACCGTGCTTTATTATTTTCACTTAAAACTTTATGATTTTCGCAAAATTAGACTACGTTAAGTTTCTATCGCTCAAAAATGTTGCAGTTACCATTTTTTAATATTGCAATAAAAGAAATCAACAATTTAATATTTAAATCTAATTAATATAATTTGTTTAAAAATCAATTAGTTATACACATGATTTTTAAAATACATGTAATTTTGCAAAACTTGCTAAATTGTTATCCTAGTAACAAATGTGCTTGCTATATGCAATTACTTAAAATTTGACACACATGTTTGTGGTGATCAGATCTATTCATAACAATATCATGAAGGACAGACTGGGAATTATTAAGTTTTTGGTAAGTCATCAAAAATCACTCTGCATGGAAATAGTATTTTATATAACAAATGGCTAAAATGGTGTTTTTTTTACAAGTGGGGCGTTTATAGTACGAGCCGAAGGCGAGTGCTATAAACCACACGAGTAAAAAAATACACATTTTAGTCTCGAGTTGTATACAAAATTTTTTGTATCGCCATTCGAAATCAGAAAACAATATAATTTTGTAAAAATAGACTAAATTCTATTGCTGTTTCCATAGAAACCAATAAGTTTAATATCACACTGTGAAATAAAATGTGTTTTTCTACGATTGTGTTGAAAGTCAAATTTTCTAACTTCAAAATGACTGCAGAAAATATCACTTTGCCGCGCGCCGTGCGGCAAAGAATTTGCCACACGCTTTGATTACATCTTCACACACCGGAAAAAAGTAGTGTGTTTACCTTAAAGAATTTTATATTACTTACTGGTAATAACAATTAAATTCTATAAATGTACATTAATTACACATAAATTGCAATTAAAATGTCAAATTTTCTAACTTATAATCTGACAGGCAGCAAATTTAAAATTTTCGAAAGACTTTAAAAAAGGGAAATAACTTCACAACCGTAGAAAAAATAATATGTAACACACATGTGGCAAGCTTCATTGCAGCCTTTGCCACACTTGTATTACAATCTGCTATTATTTCACTCTTTTTTCTTTATTTTTACACTTGTCAATAATGTTTTTATTCATGGAAAGTGTCAAATAAATGCCATTTTAGGATATGGCGTTACAAAAATACCTTTTATTTACGGAGACAAAAACTAAATATACGGATAATAAAAAACATTGATTTGGTTTAAAAGCTAGGCATTACTGCCACTCTCGCAAAACACATGTCGAGTCGGTATTGGATGGAAAGTGTAGGTATTTGTGAGATGCGTTGTCGTGTTACGTCGTGAGGTGGAGAACTTGTGCTTCTAGAGTTTTTTTCTTTCTCTGGAGTCTTCCATTTCCTCCGTTTCTAATTCTGGCAACGCATATATCCTTGAGATTTCTTCTTGGTCCTTCCTAGTTTGTTAATGATCCTCTCAATTGCTGTTATCCACGAGTGGCATGATTTTCCCATTTTTAATTTGTTGCTGTTTAGCATTAACGTTCTCTTCAGTAGATGCAGCGGGTTCCTTCTTGGGACAATCCTTCATCTCACACATTCTTATCCCATTATTTTATTGTTTACCCTCCTATTAATGTTGACACTTTCCGAAGTTCCTTTATGCCGATCTTATTTATTTTATCAGGTCCAGTTGTACTATTTCTTCTAGCCCTTCCTTGCGTTCCTTTCCTACAATGCCGCAGAGAGAATATATTTTTGTTTCTTTTGGCGGTTTGTTCCATCGTTGTCCTACTGGTTGTCGTTTTGCCTTTTTCTCGTCATGGCTTCTCTCTGCCTTTCTTTTTCTGCCAATTCTTCTTTTAGTCTTTCATTTATGTTCCATACCCGTTGTTGGGTTTCTGTGGCGCTCATCTTTTTTAACTGTTCATATTTCGTTTGTTTTTGTTTTCGTCATGGTTGGGCTTATAAGTAACTTTTCCCTATTTAACATTTTTCTGTCCAGTTTAATTTTTCTCCTATGGACTTTCTTCTGTAATTCTTCACCTTGTAGTAGGATTATTGATGTTCCGAATATTGTTTGGTGTTTTGTTAATTTCCGTCTCTACATTCTCTAATATATTTGCAATTTGCAACGCGTGTTTTCTACTGACGCCCTGGAATTATTCAATTTTGATGCAACATTCTTATAGAGCGTTATTTTTCCGGTCATAAGTAGATCCTAATTTCTTCTATACTTAAGTAAAAGAGTATGAGCGGGTAGCAATGTAAAAAGGGCCCCGCACTTACCGAACTAAAATGGCTTCCATAAGATGTCTCGTATGCTGACTGTATTGAGTACAAAGTTTTAAGCTCGTGGACTCTGCATGGGGTGGAAAAAAAATAACTTACCCCTAAATGTTTTTTTTTTTTCCTCACCTCCTATTTGACGGATCGCTTTGTAATTTTGCACAAATAATATTAGTGCTAAGAGAGTTTACTGCAAAAAATATTACTCTTCTACGATGATTTTATGCATTAAAAAAAAATTAATATATTTTTTCAATGACCTGAAGGGTGACTACCCTGTTTGACACTATTGCCATATTTTGATATAATATGTATTTAAACTATAACTATAACATATAACAGTTACAGTTTTATTAATGCGGTGGAACAGGATAAAAATAAATAAAAATTAACTGAACTTGCAATATTAGGAGTATAGTATTTAATATTTAAAAAGGTAATCATTTAATTCATTGATGTTTAGTTATTTCACTTCAGATAAAACATCGCAAAGAAAAAGAAGAACAATAAAAGCGACGTCGAGAAGAAAAAGAAGTGCAAGAAAGAAGACGTCAAGAGGAAGAAAGGCGGCGTCAAGAAGAAAGACACGAATTGAAGGAAATAATGGAAAACCTGGAAATAGGGCGTCAAGAGGAGAAAGAAGAACAAAAAGGACAACGTCAAGAAGAAAAAGAGGAACAAGAAAGACGTCAGGAAGAACTGAGCAAAATATTGAGCGATAAAATGAAAATCCAACAAGAAGCTATGAATTCAATCACTAACGAAATCAAAGAAGAGATAAACAAGGTCGAAGATAAAGTAGGTGTGGTCAAGACAGAAGTCAATCAAGTCAAAGGGGAAGTAAGAGACATTAAAGAAAAGATTAGTGAGGTCGAAGGAGAAGTGGAGCGCCTTAAACGACAAATGAGACAGAAAGGAGGCCAACTGGTAGCATCATCAGGTCCTCGTTTAAAGCTCATGAACAACGTACAAGAGATAATTTGAGGTGGCTGCAAGTGCAAATAACTGGGATAACGAGGAAAAGGCTATGACATTAGTTCTGGCGCTGAGAGGCCAAGACTCAGACTTATTTCAGACCCTCCCGGTGGAGAAACAGAGGGACTTGAAAGTCTTGGAAGCTGCATTAGACTTGAGATATGGCAAAGCCCAAGTATACCAGGCTTAGCTAAAATCAAGGACGCAAAACGTTGGGGAAAGCTTACAAGAATTCGAAGCTGCGATAGAGAGACTGGCTCACCTGGCATATCCGAGTGCACCAAGAGAATTTCAGGAACAACTAGCCGTAGGAGCCTTTTTAGATGGCATCAGGGCCGAAGAGGTCAGGCGAATTCTTAGAATATCGCGGCATCAAAGTATTAGCGAGGCTTTTGTGCGTGCCCTCGAAGCAGAAGCTGCTGCGGTCAGAAGTGCATGCTGTGACAGTTGAAGAGGCACTAAAAATACAAAATAAGTCATTTTTTAATTGGCTACCGCTGGCTACTCACGCCCCCACTCTGCCGCAGCCGCATCTGTCTTACAAATCTCCGTAGCTCCATCTCATACTGTTACATTCTCATATATAGTATCTTATCTCCAGAATTTTAAGTGTGTGCATCGTATTCGTGGTTTTCTTATGTTATTTGTATTGTACCTAATTTTTAAAACTTAGATAGTAGTTAGTGTTATGCACGAAATGGAAAGTTCTACAACTGATAGCAATAGTTCTGAGAGCAAAATCAGCTCACTTAATTTAAAATGCAAAAACAGTAACAATGTATAATATGTAAAAAAACCGAATCGGCCAATAAAAGTTTCTTTACTGCCACAGTTAGATGAGGAAAGTGACTTGGATAAATAATTTTATTTTTTATGAGTTATCATGTTCCTAATGGTTAATGAAATAAGTTTTATAGATGTTCGTATGCAATAATAATAACAACCCGACTAATGCTCTAAGTGAATCCCATTACGACCACAAAGCCTTCAATCCTACTACTTTGTTTGAGACATCCTTCCAGTCTGGTCGGGTTCCCCCTTCTTTTGCTCGCAATATGGGTCCAATTTCTACATCACTCAGTTACTTTTGTCTGAATGAATTATATGATTACCTATCTAAATATTAAATAATATTAGAGAATATTTTTACAGTTAATTATTTTTTATTTATTTGCTTTCATCATGATTAGAGAATATTATTTAGGTATTATGCAAATCACACCTACTTTCTGTATATTGTTGCACTAATCTGGGCACGCTAATATACTAGTCAGGTAAATACTTTAAAACACTCATTATTGGAGAACCAATCAAAACAACTACTATTCTAGCTAATACTGACGAAGTATTGAATTACATGATAGGATTCTTAGCATTTTAAAGAAAAAATATATTGAAAATACTTAAATCATTTAGTTAGATTTAGTCATTCACGCTTTTTTAATTTAATATGAAATTATCTACTTTCTGACTAGTATATTAGCGTGCCCCAGATTAGGGCAACAATATACAGAAAGTAGGTATTTTCATAATAAATAAAAAATGTGTAAGTTGTGATTTGCATAATACCTAAATAATATTCTCTAGTCATGATAAAAGCAAATAAATAAAAAAATAATTAATTGTAAAAAATTAAATAATATACTCGTAATATTGCAAGTTCAGATAATTTTTATTTATTTTCATCCTGTTCCACCGCATTAATAAAACTATAATTGTTATATGTTATAGTTATAGTTTGAATACATATTATATCAAAATATGGTAATAGTGTCAAACAGGGTAGTCACCCTTCAGGCCATTGAAAAAATATATTAATTTTTTTTTAATGAATAAAATCATCGTAGAAGAGTAATATTTTTTGCAATAAACTCTCTTAACACTAATATTATTTGTGATAAATTACAAAGCGATCCGTCAAATAGGAGGTGAGAAAAAAAATAAAACATTTAGGGGTGAATTTTTTTTTTTCCACCCCATGCAGAATCCACAAGCTTAAAACTTTGTACACAAGACAGTCAGCATACGAGACATCTTATGAAAGCCATTTTAGTTCGGTAGGTGCGGGGGCACTTTTTACATTGCTACCCGCTCATACTCTTTGATTCAAATCGGTAACAAAGTAAAAAAGTTATAAAGGTGTCTTCATTTTAAGTGAGTCATACTGTCTATTTAAGGAAATGTATAGATTTCGACAAAATATTACGTTAGTAAATACGCCGTCTTGTAAAAAAAAGATTGTTTTGTGACTGTGACTTATTATCAGACCAAGGTAAACCGTTTCGATAGAAACATTTCAGATTCATAATTAATTTATTTATTAATTATCTCGGAAACTATAACACATAGAAAAAAAATGAATATAGAATTCTTGTAGGAAATTTAATTTAATTTTGCACAGGAAAATTTTTCCCGTAAGACGCATCGTTTCCGAGTTATAAGAGAAGAATCAAAGAAAAGGACCTTTTCACTTCCCTCCCCCCTGAAACGGTATGACTAGGGGGGGGGGGCTTTTGGTGCGTTTGCCTCCTGGCTGCCTCCGGAACGTTCCTGGAGAGGGGGATTCTCCCCCCCCCCTCCATATTCTCTACAACTCATTCGTTGACTAGAGTAAACTTCAGGGGAGTGCATATATGGAGCATTCACAAAGAATACATCCACTTCAAAAAAAAAAACTGATGACTACTGATGAAACTTTGATCCGCCACTACACTTCAGAAAGAGAAGAAGAATCGAAATACTGGAAACTCTTGAATCACCAACCTTGATAAAGGTAAAGACAGTTCCTCGACAGGCAAAGCCATGGCGTTTTCTGATACTCCAAAGAGCCAAAGTAGAAAAGAGAATATTGCAGTTCTAAGGTAACGTTTTATAATGATTGCCTTAAACAATTCGTGAGAAAAGGAAATAGTGGACAAGAAAAAGCTGCTCTTTCACCACGACAAAGCACAAACTCACATATCAACAGTTGCGTTAGTCAAACTTTGCCAAATTGGCTTAGAATTATTGCCACGTCCTCCATATTCGTCTAATATGACTCCTCTAGAGTACTGGGTAATCCCGAAGTACTAGAAGAAAGTTTTTTATAGACCTCGACGAATTAGCTCAGATTGAAAACTAAATATTAATTCAGAATAACTTGTAGTTTTTAAAAGATAGTTAGTGTTTCACAGTGCGCAGTAAATCATAATATATACAGTACAGTGAAATCGTATACCTGCGGCAAAGAGAAGAAGAAATTAGTACTAGTACTAACCGAAGAGAGGAATACAACAAAGGATATGTTTTACTATCTTATTTAAATTAGTAACAAACTACCGATTTGCAATTAACAAGTGTACGTAGCGTAGCATGTCAAATTTTTTGCATTGTAATGTTAAAAGGCAAGAAATGTCAAATTTCTCAGAATTTTCAAGGGGCTGTCCTCTGCTGGCGTAGTATCAATTACGGCCAGACCAATAGATTACGTAAGGCTTCTCTTAACACTTGAGTGAAATAATTAATGGCACTATTTGAAACATAAAATAAAATATAAAGTGTCATATTCATTCGAGATACAAAACGATGTAAATATTTGTATTCGAAATAGTAAACAAAAAATAGCCCTGTAGACGAAAAACCTTTTTAAGCTTTCATTTCAAACAAATAATGTTCAATGATTATTCCAAATAACATTTAACACAATTTTTTTCAAGAGTAGTATACTAAATTTTAATTTACATTTTAAATTTTCAAATTGAAGAAAAAAAAAAGGAATATTTATAAACAAACCCAGCTTAGGTAATAATTTAAAAATTAGTCAATAAACAATTCTTCAAGGTAACAGTACACCTTGTCAAATTAAATTAATTTAAAAATGTAATAAAAAGTTGTATAAAATTGGTGCCCATTAGATTGGTTTCAGTGCCACTAAAAATTAAAGAAAACCTCATCCATGCTAAAAAATATATATATACCGACTGTTTATACTTCTGGTACGGCTCTGGTAAGGCTAAGGAAGTTTATTAAAAAGTTTAGGATCGTAATAGTAACAAGCAAAAAGTAATCAAGAAATAAGTCCCCAAAAAACACAAAAATAATGTATCCACTACAGAACGTAGGAACGAAGACACATCAGCTACTGGTACAAAAAATTCATCAGTTACCAGACCTTTTTCTGTGCCGTTGCTTGGGCTGGATGCGGGGTGTAAAAGATGTAATTTTGAGTTATCAGGTGAGTGATGGGTGTGCGATTGATGATTTGTGAGTAGTAATTGGTTTCGTACATAATCCGGAACTAGGTACAGTGGTTGTGATGTAGTGCAATGGAACAAGTCAATAAGGGAAAGGAATGGAAGGGAAGAGAAGTATCACAGATAAGTGTTGTTGATCTTTGGCTTTTTGCTGGTGTCTGTTTTAATAGGAGTGTGTTTTGAGGTATTGCATGTTTTTTGCGTTGTGGGTGTTATAATATATTGTTGAAAATCTGCTTTCTTAGAGGAAGTCTGAGAAGTATATACATCCAAGCTCTTGAAAGTGTCGACCGCTGTCACCATGAACTTGTGGTGGGCAGTAAATTATTAAAGTGTGGCCGTGATATTCCTGTGTAGATCCGCATAGCTATAAACCTTTTTTTATCATACTAACATAACAACAATTAAGTGAGATAGCTAATATTTAATTAACACACAGGACATATGGAGTTAAAATGCGGCAACAACAAAGCCAACAGAAGAAGTTTGAGAAGAGCTGAAGGAGACATCATCCAACTACTCAGAACAACAACAGGACAAAAACAGCGACATAAAATATCAACACTACTAGAAGGGAAGACAATCACAGAAAGGATAGAAATATACGCAATTAAGTACTGGGGACACGTCCAAAGAAGGGAAGCAACACATCTACTGAAGAAAGCACTAACACTGAACAGCACCAAACTCAAAATAGGGAGACCATGTTACACGTGGAAAAGTGTAACATGTAACAAGGCAGAAGTCCAGAACCAAAAATACAAAAAAGGAGAGCTTAAAAGCTCCCTCACGACACAATGCGGTAACGCATCTCACAAATACCTACCCCTCCCATCCCACATTTCTTTACCATGCGCCATGTAGCACTCGCTGCTGGCAACAAGCATGACCCTAGTCCAACCCAGCGTGGACGTAGCAGGCCCAGCTGTATAATCCTTGGGAGTGGCAGAAATGCCTACCGCATGCTGGTAAGTCAATCAATCAATCAATCAATATACTTATAGAGCGTTATTGTGGGTTTGATTTAGATTAAATCATTGACTGTTGATAATAATTGCGTCTCCTGAATAAAAGACTCAGATAAAGAATTTATTGCCTTTCAATTTATGACTTGGTTCTACGATGACACATTTACGATTTGGTAGACCCTTTTAGGAACATACCATATTTGAAGTTAACATGTACGCCGGGGTTTATTTATCTGAGAACTTTGTTACGCACTCTTTCTGTTGAATTTAATATTTTAATATTATTTAAAGTAAATATTACATGCTATATCAGAATGTTACAAAACATGCGTTTTTAAGTAACGCAATTGAAAGAGAAGTAGAAATAAAAAAACTTACCCCTTGGTTATTTTCCATTCTTCCCTATTTGGTCTGATTTATTTTCATATTTCTTTTGCTTAATTTCAGCAGTGTTTATCTAATTCAACAGTGCGAATTTTTAAGAAAACCTGTGAGTCATACTCGAGCTTCTAAACGAACTCATAATCAGAAATATATAATTAAATTTTTGGTCACCCTCATATTGCTATTATGACCATAATTACTTTTTGCCATAGTAATATATCAAAATATTAGAAAAATCAAAGAATACATTCATATTTTTAGTCACTAGCCCCATTGAATCGAACACGAAGTGAAGATTTAAATCAATACAATGATTATTAATAAATCTGAGGACATTTTACATAGCTGCTTTTTTTCTTAATACAGAGGCCCGTACGTTTAGCAACGCGTTTTCTTTAAAATTCGTTAATTTAATGAATCGTATATTTTAATTTTTCATATATTGCAATTACTGAAAATAATCGTTACTAGCCTGTAAGTGTGTGTTTGTGTATTTACTTGTCATCCGTTTCCCGTTTGCTTTAATTAGACTTAAAATTATTTATACATATTATGTAAAATGACACCTTAGAATTCAAATTGAATCATTTGTTGCACAGCGAAGGAATTTCTGTCAGTGGTAGAGATGATATTTAATGTTCCACTGATTATTTATAAAATTCGAAAGTACTCATAAAAATGATGTAAATTAGCATATTAAAATAAATGGACACTTGCAATTCGAAAACTATTAATAATAAAACTTTTTATTGATATTAAAATATAACTGTTTACAATGTAATATTTAAATACAGGTCTCGTGTCTTAACTTTCTATTCAAGGTGATAATGATCGTGCGATTCGACTAAAATATACACAAGCGCCTTTTTCAGAGTAAAAGCCGCTGCCTAAGGGAGCATTGCTTCCACAACCAGGTTTCCTATCCAAGCTTCTTGAAAATAAAAATTACTATATTATATTTGCAGTCCACTCTGTGGAAATAATTGTTCATAGAACTTTAATAATAACACGATATATAATTATAGTGGAGGTTACTGACGCCAAAAAATGTTCAGGCCTTTGGTTCTTGTAGGCGCACCAAATCACAATTTTATTTTTTTAAAACAATTTAATAATGAGATGGGGTTGTAGTGGAAGTGATAGTGGAGGTGGCTGATGCTAGAAGAAAATTTAAAACCTCGGCTTCTTGTACATACATACAAATGTTCTATATTGTCCTCACTTCGATTGAGGTGGCCAAAAAATGAGAAGAATTCCTAAGAATGCGATGCCGAAGACTCACTTGTAGGAGCGAATTTCTTGGACAATCGACCATTTAATGTGATGGGCTGTCCAGTAAATTTGTAGCAGGGTGGCTATTCTTGAGCTTGAGGGAGTAGAATGTGTAAGAGAAAATAATCATTTTCTACTCCCTCATGTAAAGTTTGTATTCTCGAATTTATTTTCCCCAGCCAGGTAGACGAAAATACTCCCTACTAATTCCCTTACTTTTAGTGAGAGAAAGTCGAGGGAAAGCAGAAAAGAAACATGTTTTAAGTACTTTGTAGGTTATGATCGTGCGTGTGGAGGCGTTTCGGTTTTATTTAAATAATGGATATCGAAGATTTAGTGGCTAGACAAGTTTTGGATGATTTAGAGGATGCGGAGGAACAGTTTGAAAATGCGAAAAATATTCGAATTTTAGGAAAAACGGATCCCTTTGAATTGTCGAATCAAATTTTTTTTCGTTTGTTTAGGTTGTCCAAACCATTAGTGAGACATCTTCTAGATATTTTAAACCCACTGCTTCTCGTCCTAGCCGAAGATCGGCACTAAGTGTCGAAACAAAGATAAATTAATGATTAAAGTACCTACATTACATATTGTTTAGTTTTGTGTGACATGACACGACTTTTTTAAATAATCGTGTCCATTCTGTACACAATAAACAATGCTTTTCGTATGAGACTATAATACTGTGATATGAGATTAACTTTTAAATCACTAGAATAAATATATTTTTGATCTGTCAACTGTCACGCCACCACCAAACAGTTTTTGGCCACCACAGCTGACAAATATCAGATATTGGAGAGTTCTGATTGGTTAAATTGTGAAGAACAATATGACAACACTGCAGACTTCTCCCTCAAACTTTCACTGGTCCCTCGTTATTCCTTTTGTTCAAGAATACATGTTTTTCGACTTAGGGAATTTCAAGTGAAAGTCGAGGGAATTAATTCGCCGTGGAGTAACAATTTCTCTCGCGCTCAAGAATAGCCACCCTGATATCTCCAGACCCACGTCTCGTAAGCATAAATACACCATCTGTGTACTTCCTGAATGACCAATGTCTCATAAATGTAAACAAATACGGAGAAAATTAAAGCGTTAGTTTCGTGATATCTTACTCGTGTCAAATTTTGCTCAACTGAAAAGTTGCCGATCTTGCCGTGCGTCTGTATTCTTCGCCTAATACCATACATCCAGTATTGTTTAGAAGGACTCTAAGGCATACCACCTGGTTTACCACCTCATAGTCACCTATCCTCAACATGTCTGGGGGTGGTTATCATTTGCTCGCTCTACAATCATAGTCCTGGAGGAGGCTGGAGTCTTCGATGTGATGCTGCCTCTGATTTAGTTTCCACAAACATCAAAACGTTTGAACACTATCACTTGACGTGAATTCTACCAACCATGTTGCATCACCTGAAGATGATTAAATCTCTTTCAGTTTTAATTATCTCCAGATGATGTGAACCCAAAATATAAATAAACAAGACAAGACGTTGTGTTGTACCTTATTTGATATTCAAATTCTCTACGAACGCATTTTTGAAAAATTAAACCCAATTATCCGTTTGAACATCTTAATAACACAAACAAATGTTTTTACAGGAATTGTTAAAGATTTTGTTGTCACTAAAAGAATCTATTCGAGAACTCCTTGGGTACATTATGGAATGTTTCCTGCCGCAAAATTCAAAGACTATGATTGTATCTGAGGCAATTCATAGAGAAATGTCCGAATGTGTTAAGTTTGGCAAATGAGTAGGCCAGTCCATAGGACCACAATCTAGTCTAACAATTACGGTACGGGTTACCAAACTGATTCCTGACTTTCCTGTAGCAATATATTAATTAACTGGTCGATATTTTTAATAATTTTGTCCGGATTCTTTAACTCAATTCGTTTAAAAGTATAACAGGTTCTTATTTATTTAAAAAAGTCATAATGGATATGAATTTCCTTTGGAAATCTTCTAATAGCTGCATATTCCTGCTCGGCATAGCTTTCTGCTTTGCCGAAAATAGAACACCATATTTCCTATTCATGTTCCAAACTATTTACCAATATTTGAGGTACATCCTACAGGAAGGTATGCTGAAACTGCAGACTGTGGATATTCTGGTCTTAAGAAACCTCCAACTTTTTCAAGTAAAATTTCCAGGATCTTCATCTAGCTAACTAACAACACCAACTTACTGTCAAAATTTTAACACATTATTTCTTAAGTTGTCATGCTTACAAGAAACGTTACTGGCGGATGGACGGACAAACAGTCAAATGGACAGACACACATTTTGAAAATGGATCAGAATTCGTTCATTAACAGAATGATATGAATTTTCTCTCTACAGGCGACCTTGAAAGTTTTAGAAATATGCCTATTAAACGCAATATATACTCTCTGTTTTCATATTTACGAAAAGTATAATACTAATTTGGCCAATGTTATAAGCAAAGCATTTATTGGATAAAATATTTTGCTGAGTGTGCACTTTTGGTTTTGTCAACGATATTTCCATTTTTGTTGCAATTATAATCATTACAGTGAAATAAATCTTCCTTACATTGGACGTTTGGAAGCCCTCGTAGGTTCGAATGGGACCACTGTAGTCTATGTAATAAAGCATTATAAGACGACTTTTTTGTAAATATTTCGTGCAAAGATGAAATTACCTTCTCCCCCCGTTTTCGAGAGTGCTGAACACGATGCAAGTGGTAGAAGAAGTTTTTGACCGCCGCAACCCCCTGAAACGGCCAAAAACTACCCCTTTTATGGATCCCTTTATGTTTTCATATATAAACGGAGGTGCTTTATCGACGGGTTATTCTTTAAATAACATGGAAGGGGGTTATAGAGTAAGTGAATTCCAGGGAGCAGGCCTAGGGGGTTGATTAAATGATTAAACCCTCCCGAGGGTGGGAAATATATTTTTTTTCAAATAATTCGGTTCAAACGCGTATCCCCCGTTTTCGAGGGTGCTGAACACGATACAAGTAGTACCACCCCTTTTATGGATTCCTTTAAGTTTTCATATGTAAACGGGTCTAGGGGGTGATTTATCGATGGGTTATACTTAAAATGACATGGAAGAGGGTTATAGAGTAAGTGGAATCCAGACAGCAGGCTTAGGGTTGATTAAATGATTAAACCCCCCCGGGGGGTGGAGACTCATTTTTTTTCAAAAGATTCGGGGATGCTGATCACGGGAAAAATATTCATGTTTAGCTCAAACGGCTCCTCATTCCTCAAACGGGCAGAAACCACTCCCCACCACCAGAAATCATGCTATTCAGGATTTACAGGTTTTTCGACACATGATCTTTATCCCCGTGCATATTCCTTCATTTTTAACGGAAGAGAAGGTGGTAGCGACCGCTGGGGTTGCTTCAACCTTTCCAAGGGGTGTAGAATTCATTAATTACACTTTGGATCACCAATATGCCCTACCTCGTTTAATATGGACGGAAACTTACCCTCATCCTCCAGTTATCGCTGGGGCGATGCTTGTGTAGGTTGCTGAGTAGCGTATAATCATTTCTTCATCGAGGAGTAATGAATAATACATTTTGTCGTCAATGGCAATGTTGTTTGTTCAAAGAATTACATGAAAATATTTGTATGACAAAATAAATTATTTGCTTACATTTAATTAAAAAAACCTAGGTCGTTTACTCCTCATATTCCTAAAAATGCACATTGCACGCGATCTCTTCTTCTTTATCTGCCGTTTTAGTGAGCGACCCTGAATCGGAATCGCTTAAACCAATTTAAACCAAAATTTTTGTCGAAGACGGGGAAGAGCGGATTGACGATTCAAAGTGTATTTAATGAATTTTACACCACTTTGAAGGGTTGAAGCAACCCCGAGGTCGCTACCACCTTCTCTTCCATGAAAAATGAAGGGATATGCACAGGAATAACGATCATGTTTCGAAGAAAATCTGTAAATCCTGGATAGAATGCTTTCTGGTAAGTGAGGGGTGGTTTCTGCCCGTTTGAGGGATGAGGAGGAGTTGGAGCTAAAAATCAATATTTTTTCCGTGAAAACGGGGGAGGGAGATAATATCTTCTTTGCTCGAAATATTTACACTATGTTTGCCTTCATTCACTGCTCGAAACGTTGAACAAGGGGAAAGGGGTTGGTTTTACATTGGTTCGTACTAACTGACTGTTTGTGGGCATAGTACAAGGTCCAGTAGGTTTTGATAAGTTTGGGGGTTTAGTACTCCTTGGACAGAGCTTCACGTCCTAATTAAGGAAAAGAGTGTTAGTTTAGTGAGAGTTAACAGTTTAGTTGAAATTAAAACAAATGCTTTCTAAGAAAAACACGGCTCTCTTAGAATGGCACCTTCGACAATTCATAACTATACGAAGATTTCATTTTTCATCTAATACGGTTAACCTTCAAGACGACCATTTGCATAAGATGTTAGTTAGGGTGTCATGACTAAATCTTAAATTGGTGAAAATATACACGAGGGAAAGTTACTTACTGCCTATGAATAACGCCAATATTTATATAATATTAATGTTTAATACTGTAAAAGATTATACCTTAAACAGGTCTCATAAAAATAAATATCTTGTATTTCTGCTTACATCATTGTTACAAAATAATATTTATACTTGTAACATAATTAGGAAAAATCACACTTTATGTGCCATCCTCAGAGGGCCGTAGCTTCCTTAGAAATCAATTGCAGCTAAAGTCATCGAGAAGCGACAAAGTGAGTAAACAAATCTGAACACACCACAATCACGTGGACAGTTTCTTCCCAGTTTACTATTGGCTATGACCTAGACTGAATCGGAATAGTCAAATCCTTTACGTCGTTCGATCATGCATTTGTCACGTGTATTTGTTTATCCATATTGTCGCTTCCTGACGAATAGACTTTAGAAGTTTATACGAATTCTTCTTACTATTATTATATGTAGAATACACTACTAAATGGATGCAAGTTATTCCCTAACACCCCGTATAATGCTACCTCCATAACCAACAGCGTAATTAACTTGTCGACTCACTATTGTTAAAATATTGTCGTCATTTAAACTCAACATTTCCAGTTTATAAAAAAAAAACACCTTCATAATTGTCCAATTGTTAACACACTCATATTTTTGCTATATTTTTGAACGTGATAATGTGATAATACACGTAGAACACTTATCTGTTAATTATAGACGAATGTTTTAATTATTTATAATCAACATACAGATGCCATTAATCATCAATGTCGTTGATTAGTACGTAATGATAAATACATTAAATTGCTTACTCGTGTTACTAGATAGTAAAATGGTATTATCTACCATTACCAACACTTAAACGTTGCGTTTCATATTGCTATTGTCACGAAAAATATATGGATATACTGAAATCAAGCATGTTGATAGTAAATGTTATTTGGAAATTATGTAATTTCGTACCATACGGTACTTGATATAACAAGGCATTCACGTCATTTTGTATCCAAACTGTTTTTGACAAAAAATATAACAATTCTATTTCTCTACATGTCTTAGAAAATACCTTTACTCCAAAACTAAATAATTGACCAGATTTTTGTATCGGGTGTCATAAATGGTCATAAAATTTAAATTCCTAGATGGATAGGAAAAATTTTAATTTTTGAAGCAAAACAGAAGAGGCACGTATATGAACAAATTAGATTCTTATTTTACAACGGAAAAATTAAATTCACTGATGAACATTTTTCAGCTACGGATATATGGAAATTTTATTACCAACGATTCAGCACCTTCTGTAATTTTACACATCATTTTGCAATATTACTGTGTATTGTTACTGAGTAGTATTTATTTTATTCATATACATCAAATGTAACTGATTTTTAAGTGAAGATTACATAAATGTTCTAAATTTACCTAGCATTTTTTGTACAAGAATGAATTTTACTCTTTATATAGGTAATAAATTTACCAGCAGTCGTTTTACAGAATAATTAGTAGTACCCGTAACTAAACGACACTTTTCGCATTCGCAACGTGTTAACAACACTTGCTATTATCAAGAGGTAAAAACAATTTTTGCAGTTGTAGTATGCCTCTTAATAATGGACAACTTTATTCGGTCCAAACTCTGCCGAGTGCGAAAAAGTATAGGAATACTACTAATAATTCTGTTTCAAATTTCGCCAGAGTCCAAAAGGACCCCGCACGTTTCTTATGTAAAATAATGCGTGGTAGATTTGGTTGAAATTGAAATATGTTATTTATGAAATCATCCTGAATAATAGTCTCCAGCAAGGCCGAAAAATTAATAGTTTTTAAGTTAAGGAGCTTTGAAGTTGTCTATCCGTGGTATATCAAATTCGGAACGAATTATGATGTGGCTAAAGAACAACTCGACTTTGACACGAATTTTCAAAATTAGAAATCCAACAAACTAATGAACCTCCTCTGGACCACAATACGAACCGGAAGTATGAACCGGAAGTTGCATGATTGCGTCCATTTTTTAGAGTGAAAACTTTTTCTTTTTCAGTCTCAGTATAGACTTGCGTGTTAAGTACGTATAAAGGGCAAATAAATGGATTTCAGGCCTTTTCGCTAGACATGGACCACAATAACACAGGGCTTAAGTCCGAACCGGAAGTTGCATAATTAAGTACATAAAGCCTTTCAAAGTAAAATTTTAGTTTTATTGTAAATGTACAACGACATATGTTAAGGTTAAAGTTACACCTGAACATTGCTTATAGTCGAATAAAACTAAATTGCTTGGGGGGGAGGGGCATTTTTTTGGAAATGCAATTTATGTGTTATCAGGACGCTACAGGAAAGTTTTGTCTAATTTGGGAGTGGAGCGTTTTTTGGAAATTAACTTTTAATTTTGAACAACGTATTTTTGTTCCGTTTTTCTTTAATATGTCGGGCTCTGTTCATCGGATCAGACCAAATAAAAAATCAAAATGTTCGTCAATAAATTATGAACAAAACTACATGGGTCCAAATCCGATATACCGTTTTGTTTTTTTTTTGTAAAAAAATTAAAACTACGAAAATTTCTAATTTTACATGAAGTTAAATTACCAAAGAAATAATGAATCTTTTTTAATGAAATTTGAAGAAATTATAGGTCCTGTAGGAGTAAATTATTATGGAAAATTACTAATAACAGTATATCATTATATGAGCGATTATGATAGCCATTATTCACGAAGATGATGTTTGACCCCACGAGCCGTAGGCGAGTGGCGCAAATCATCTGAGTGAATAATGGTCATAATCACGAATGTAATACTATGCTTTTTCTACACCTATTAAACAAATAAATTAGACTAAAATTTGATAACATTAATCGGTACCTATTCGTAAGAAGTCGAAAACGTAAACAAACAATATGGCGGTACACTTGTCACTATGACGCGAGTTGATTGTCAGCCGCAGCAGCAAGAGTTGATCGCGGTAGATTTAGAATATCATTGAATCAGCGAAACAGTCATTTTTCAATTTGTATTTGTAGTGAATTCACTACAGTGAATTATAGGTACGATTTTTCACCAAAAAAAATGCTAATAATTGTCATATAATTAAATAGGTGTAGAAAAAAATATTTATTATTTCCCTTGAAAAATGAGATTTTTTTAAAAAAATTTGAAACTTCATAAAAAACTGCCATTTGGTCACGCTAGGCATTTTGTCCCTTCAAATTGTAGCTTTTTAAACGAGCTTTGCAATGGAGATCAAAATTAATTTTTTATATCATTTTAAAGTTTCCTTTCGTGCATTTTCGTAAAATGCATTTTTTTGTAATGCATCTTTTGTATCGAAAAAATGTATCCTACAAAATACTTTTGTCATCTGTCAATAAAATTTCAAAAAACGAACAATTAAAAAAAAATTAGATCCCTGTACATTAATCAGAAGCTGAGATACCGTATCTTTTGCGTTTCGTACATTTATTTCTGTTCATATATATATTTTGAACTAACATTGGCACTTTTCATTCTATTCTATAAAGTTCTGTGTGTTCCTCTCTGATGTATGTATCACTTTGAAAACGCATCAAATTTTAATAAATTGAAATTTTCTGCAGTTGGGTACTTTCTATAAGAAATAAGTATACAAGATAGGAAGTTTTAAGAGGATGATAGAGGAGGTCATTTAGAATATACATTAAACAAAGTATCACAGGTTTTGCGATATCGGCATTTTTAGATATTGTGGCCAGCAAGGTCCCCAGACTTGACATCTATCTACTTTCAAATCCAGGGGCGAATGAAAGAACTTGTTTACGAGGTTGAAGTAACTGACCGCGACCATTTCATCAAGGGAATTAATCCAGCTCGTGCAAGAATTAAGGATGAAATTATATTAGGCGTCACCACCACTGAAGTGAAAAGAAGAGCACTGTATTGGACACGGTGGTTCACATTTTGGACGTCAAAAGTGTTAAATCTTTCTTAATTATATCTTTGTTTTATTAATTTTAAATATCGTAATAGACATGGATCCAAATGTTGTACTTATAGTATGGGAGCCATCGACCATAATTTCTTGTCATCGCGATCTGGACAAGTCCATAAAAACTGTTTAGTTTAAGGGAATAGGAAACTTTGTTATGTAAAGCAAAGCTCTGGAACGTGGCGGATGTGATAGAAAAACATTTTCCGTCGGTAAAAAATAATCACGTAATTTTTTTATAGCACCTCGTCCATTTTTAATGGAATCCCATTCAAAATATAAAACATCGTGAGCATTTTATACCAAATAAGAAAACAGTGCAAAATGCAAAATGAAACACATGCCGGTGAAGAAAATTATTACAAAATAGCTTATAAATTAAGTCATTCTGACTTCCCATATCTTTTAATATGAGGTAGGCTCTTACTCCGTGAAATGATATGATATACATAAGTAGATACCTATGTTCAAACGCACAGAATTTTTCATATTCCACAATAAGCACATTTACATTAACATACTACATTTCTCAGATTTGTACAAACTAAAATTATATTGTTTATTTTAATTTCTTATCTTTTAAACAAAGAACAATTATCAGCAACACTTCAACGTCAATAGTTTTATTATATTTTTTAACATGAACATTTTTAAAGCCGATAACGTTCAGATACCCATGTTTTATTAGTTTCATACAAGAAATTCGTTAATTTTGTGCATTAAAAACACACACAAATTATTTTAATGACGTGAATAATGACTGAACATCACGAAATGGTGTCCAATTTTTTAACAATGGCTCACTTACAAACATGAACATATTTAAATATTAATTAATATCAAAATCTTTCAGTAAACACAAATTACGAAAACAAGGATACGTGCAAACTATGCATTTTAAAGCTTGTGTTAACATGAGAGAACAACTTACTTAAGATTATGTGCTCGTGCATATAAATTAAAAAAAAATCACCTTTAAATAAATTAGATGAGAGCGATACAGCAGTACCTCATGAATTATTAATACCAGTGATGGAAACGTATTTTATTCTCCTAATCGTGATAATTATCCTTTAATTTTTTATGTTAATTTAAACAGATAAATCCTTTATATAGATTCATTATTGTTTTTTATTCATTATGAGAATCTTGCACTTTTACAGACGAAAGAACAACTAATATTGTTTATAACTGACAAAATAAAACAACACTTTCTCCGAATTTATAAGGTTATACCTGCCAAGTAAGTAAAAAATATAAAGAACTGAAACCGAATTTTTTATTTCGTTTTTGTATTTCATTTTATTAATTATAAAAAGAGGCGAAATGATTATTTTCACATTAGGCAATAAGCATATATTTATTTATTAGTTCATAAAAAACTTATTCGTACGAAATCCTATTAGTATGTTAATTTCAGCTACAATTATATATTCATAACTATTAATATTTACTTTATTACCATTTCGAATCGATGAATACTTTATTACCTACAATACAATACAATAATTCATGTATATATTTGGATCCAAAAAGGCAGCAAAAAGTGAATGTAATAGTTTTGGGACAATTGTATTTTTCTGTTTTTTTTTTAATTTTAATTTTTTGCTTTATCGCTTCATTTTTGTTACTGTCCTAAGATAAACACACTCGCAACTACACAACAACCATTTCCTGCGACATTGCCATCTGCCGCAGCTGAGACCCGAACTCAGGAGGAATAACAGCGACTAGTGTCCTGTTGCTTTCATTATGATTAGGAAATATTATTTAGGTATTACAGAGATGTGCCGAGGAAACTTTCCATATTTGATAAAAGTCTGTAAAAGTCATGTAAATAATATAATTTTATGCACTTATTAGGTATCAAAATGATGCTTGCATCATCACGAATCAGATTTCACCATAACATAGCTTATCAATATACCCAATGGAAAGTTAGAACGAAAACTTCCTGGAAACTTTCCGTTTTGAAAACTCCGAAAGTTTCAAGGAAGTTTTCCTTCTAACTTTCCATTGGGTATATTGATAGTCCATTTTATGGTGAAATCTGATTCGTGATGATGCAATCTCCATTTTGATACTAAATAAGTGCATACAATTATATTATTTACATGACTTTTACAGACTTTTATTAAATATGGAAAGTTTCCTCGGCACATCTCTGGGTATTAAGCAAATCACAACTTACACACAAATAAAATATAATTAATTCTAAAAATAAATCAAGAATAGGCTTATAAATAATGAATGAATGTTTCTATACTCTACTGATGAGAGTTCGAAAAAACTTGTACAACTTTTCTAAAGTTGAAATAGAATGTAAGGTTCAAATATTGTTGTGAATGACTGAATTTCAATAAATGATTTAAGTATTTTCAATATTTTTTGCTTTAAAATGCTGGGAATCCTATCATGTAATTCAATACTTCGTCAGTATTAGCTAGAAGAGTAGTTGTTTTGATTGGTTATCCAATGCTTCCTAAGTAGTATATTAGCGTGATCAGATTAAGGTACCAATATACAGAATGTAGATAATTTCATATTAAATAAAAAAGTGTGAATGACTGAATTTAAATAAATGATTTAAATAATTTTATTATATTTTTTTGCTTCAAAATGCTAACAGTCCTATCGTGTAATTCAATACTTCATCAGTATTAGCTAGAAGAGTAGTTGTATTGATTGGCTCTCCAATAATGAGCGTTTTAAAGTATTTACCTAACTAGTATACTTGTGTGCCCATATTAGGGCAACAATATACAGAAAGTAGGTAATTTCGTAATAAATAAAAAAGCGTGCAAGTAATGAATTGCTTAATACTTAAATAATATTCTCTAATGTTGTTAATTTTCACTAAAGCTGAGTTTTATTCATATACCCAGCGAATAATGAAAACCAGAAGTCTAAATCTTCCCATCTCCAATACAGTTCACGTTGATATTGACAAGCCACTAAATATAACTGCAATTACAAAGAAGCAAAGACGCAAAGTTTGTATAACTCCCGAAGTGCAAGGTGGTAGGTTATTTAGCTACCTTATATAGAGTGTTCTCTAGTTTCTCATTAAAATACCTCAAGTTGGCACAGAAATTTTGCATGTGCTATGGAACATTTATAATAATTGTGTATAGAACTTTTTGATTCTATATGACAAAAATAATTTTGAATCTGTATTCTGTATATATTTTTTTTATTTCCCTAATATCAGCACATTATTATTTTAATTTCAACGCGATATGACTGTGGTACGGTGCTTTCTCTATTTTATTTATAAAACTAAATATGTAAATATATACAAAAAGTTAAAAATATATAAAATTAACATGTAAAAATATACGACAGATCCGATAGGCGTCACGATATACTGTGCTCATTATTCATTTATACATAAACTAAAATGTAAATTTTCTTGTCAATATTCATTCACATTCCAATGTCTTTTATTGACAATACTGGTTATAATAGAGAATACTTTATTTTATTTCCTACATTCTGCATTAATTAAATATTTAAGTATTATTTGAAAATCAAACGATATAAATCGTTTTTAACTACTTTAAATATTAAATTGAGCTATAACTCCCAATAATTGCGATATATTTATCACTGTTTACTATAAAAATAATAATATATGTAAGCCACATAATTAATCGCAAATAACTCTTTTGGTAAAAGATATGAGAAAGGATTATTTATTTATTCAACTAGTCATTCTTCTTACTCCATCAATTTACAAAATTATAATTTATTTATACCTTGAAGAGCTTTTTAAATATTTGAAAATAACATTTTTTACACTTACATTAACATATTCAGTCATATATTTACATTCACTGGAATCGGAAACATATTTCTAACAACTTATTTTAAAGTAGTTATTTGGAATGCTACAAATATGTATTTTATCTAAGTAGTTTGCTTTATTTCTTATTTATTTAATATGTTTTTAAAATACTTTGTGCACATATTAAGTTTCTGTGATACATTTATGTCACTGAGTAAAATAATGATGTTATAAGTGACACTAGATGTAAAATAAATGGCTTATTGTGATATCAACGAACAGACTTCCACAATATTATTACTGTGTAAAAAACAAAACTGATGTATTGATAACCTAAATTATGGTAGCCCTAGAATTGGTAACATTAGAAACCAATCGATTGGAATGGAGTTTAAAATGTGTATTTGCTTTCTCCTAATACATTAGCTATGTCATAAATACAGTCACGTATCATCTTTTAATAATAATAATAATAAAAATCATGATAATGATAATGACGATGTCGATGACAATAACAATTATTATGGCTGACTATGACTATAATTACGACAACTCCAATGAGAATAATAATGATAACAACAATAAAAATAATAAGCAGGTGCTCCATCTTTCACAGTGTCAGATCAGGAAGATCAACGGTATAAGCAAAGACACCGAATTGGTGGATGGTAGCATTATAAAATGTCTCAGTGTGGGAGAGTTCTAGAAATTTGGGTGCCTCCCAAAGATGCCTTCAGAACACAACTCTAGTAAAAGATACTGCTATAGTCAAGTTTAGAGAAATTACTCTGAACTGCTTTGAAAATTGACTTTATTCGGTATCAGTATTTTGCGATTATAGTAAAGAATTCGACTGCGTATCCCACAGGCTATTAAAACTTCCCAGATACAATTTCAGTAATTATAGTTTGAAATTACATGAATCCTACTTGACGTCGTAGAGATAGTCAGGATGTATCCAGTAAATTACCAGTTAAGAATGGAACACCACAGGGATCTATTTTGGGCCTCGTACTGTTCCTGATCTATATTAACGTTATAAAGCCTGTCATTAACGGTATCAACTGTATCTTGCATGCGAATGACACAACTTTATTGGATTCAAATTCTGACCTAGACGAACTAAGGGAAAATTTCAGGAATATGCAATCAAACGCTGAGATGGGGTTTTCTGCCAACAAATTTAAATTAAACGGAAATAAAACCATCACAATGATATCATGCACCAAAGATCTAAACAATCTAGGTAATAGCACTGCTTTTGTAAAGTTTTTGGAAATTAACTTGGACCATATACTTTCATGAAATGTCCATCTGGTCGAATTTCTAGCAAGGACCGCATTTGCATTATGTCAGTTATCAAATAAAATGTCTACAAATATTTTAAGAATTTTCTATCATACACTATTTCACTCGAAACTCTCATATGGTATTCTAGCTTGGAAACATTCGGCTAGCAGACATAGACTTTTTGGCCTACAACGAAGAACAGTCAAAGTTGTGGGAGGAATAGGCTATCGAGCAGGCACTAAATCGATATTAATTGATCTAGACATACTAACTTTATCATTTATATATGCATTAGATTGCGTTACCTATGTTAAAAAGCACATTGATGAATTTGCTACGCATAGTGAAAATCATGATTAAACACCAGGAAAAGAGATGATATATACCTCAATTTTGAAAATATAACTAAGTCGCATATCGGGTATCGCCTACCGCAATATCATCTCGTATCAATAGACACAGTGCAGTTGTTAGGATGCTCTACTACTACTATACTGCCCTCCTAACTTAGAAAGCAGTATCTCCACCTTTACTGGTTTTGAGAAAACGTCTTTTTTAGTTTATTTAGCTGGGCCACCACAAAAAACTTAATGAAAATTTTTGAGAAATTTGTTTTAAGTGTTGCAATATATGGTCAATACTACTTTCTAACTTAGTCAAAGAGGTGTAAAAATGCCCGAAACATACTAAAAACTCAGCAACTCGAAATTGACAAAATCTGGAGTTACTGCTTTTTAAGTTAGGACGGCAGTATACTACTACTACTACTAGTGCTATTATATTCCATACAATAGCAAGTGCAGAATATATTGTATTTCTGGCAACAACAGAATAATGATAATAATGTGCCTAAATAATTATGAATACTACCTTTGCTAAATTAGTTGGCCAAATCAGCGAGGAACAGAAAAGTTATACTTTCTTCTTAAAGCTCTTGTAGGACAGAGATTTAATATTTTGTCGTATTTTATTGTAATGATTTACTAAACAATTCACGATGGCATAATTTGTTCTCAGTTCCAAAGTAAACTCAAAATCTTTAAGCACGAATCAATGGAGAGCAAAGAAAAAGGCACTGCTAGTACTCAGTTAATATCTATGGCTCTAATAATTGCACATTTAGTATTCCGTTGAATGATATCTGCTTTTTCCATTGAGATATATAAACCGCCATTTAAAGATAGGACGATGCATCACATCTTTCACATTAGTAAGGACATGAATATTTTTCATTTCCTTATTTCCGTTTTTTTTTAAGAGATCTACTTAGTAACGAAAACAGTTCCAAGGGATTATTTTCCTTTTAAAGGTTTCCTCCAAAAAATAGTTAAAATTAATGGGAATTAATATTTTCGCCCCTTGTATGAAACATGAGTAGATAAACCATGATGATAATAACCTTACAGACCTATAATGGTAGAGTTAATTTGCAACTTACAACTTTGTAAAGATTTTATTTTTTAAGAATCATTCATTTATTTTGGAGAAATTTATTATGTTGTTAACTTTGTTGACTATGAATCTATTTTCGAATTAGAGGACTTGCTTTTTGAAAAAGTTTGAAAAGTTTTTGTGTTATTTTTCATTTTCATTCGCCAATTTCATTCACAACACAGTGATGTATCGCAAAAAATGAGGCTACCTTCCTAATCTTTGTTTTAGATTTTTCAGTTTACAAAAATGAAGTAGTTCAATGACCAAAATTGTGTATAATCATGCTTGACAATTTTTGTTTGGACTATTTTTCTTTTTTTGTAAAATGAGCAGTTTTCAAAAGAATGAGCAACAACTGAATTATGGTCACCATTATCTAAGATGGCATTTTGAGTACAACTTTTTTTTTGTGAAATTCCTGAAATTTCAATTAGAAATTCTTAGAAGTCTACAGGGAATATGTCTGCAAATTCTCTTGCATGTGGGATTTTTCCTTAAAACGCCTATTTTTTTGAAGTATCTATTATAATAATTTTCGTGGTCATTTCACATATACGCATGCATAAATGCATGATATACACATGATAGATGCATATCATGAAGAAACTGTATAACCGAATTATTGTTAAAAACTAAATAATTGATTTCAATTTGAGAAATAAAAGTACAATTAATTTAAATCAAAACGACTAAATTTATAATACTTTGACAGTGGAAAGAAGTTAAAATGGCACCTATCTGCCCTTATGAGACATTGGTCGTCCTGGTGACAGGCAAACATTTTATATTACGTTATTAATTTTGACCCTAAATACCACCTTTTATGTACTTGACATAATCGAATATTTTTCTTTCATTTCATTCGTCCAACTATGAAAGCAGAAGGTCAAAGCTGTTGCCAAACTTCCGCCTACAGTATCAATCTTTATCTATAGCCGCCAAAAAGAGGGTACAAAAAAAAAAACAGTTGCAGAACAATGGAACACCTGATGGTTTGGTGTAATGCCGCAGGTACCGTCGGATGGGTTGCGATATATACTTGTCGGTATAACATCGTGCTCTACATAAGAGGATAACATCTGCGGATAGGGTTCCTTACAGGAACTAAACGTCAGATCCTTGCTATAAAATAACATGTTTTATACCCTTCTAGCACATTGATAAGTAAATATTATTATACTACATTTTCACAAATACGTAGAATTATTGTACATTATTCAAGTTATTTAATGATATTGTATTATCACGTAACTGAATACTTACTGGCTAAACGAATTTTAATGAAAGAGAAACGAATTACTGACTAAACAAAAGTTTTTTATGCCAAATTAGATTAATGTAGGCAAATTTTGAAAAAATAGAACTCGACGATATGGTATCAGGTAATGTCTCCAACTTGTGAAAATTTCAAAACAGTTTGTACCGAGAAATTTTCAGCTACGGATTCTCTGTTCATTGAAACATAAAAAGGTTTGTTGTCTCACGTACCGTTAAAGTCGCCAAAATCGTAAATTAATAAATCCGGCGAATGGGTTATTTAATTTTTCTATATTTCACTCATAACTTATGAAGTAATTATTGATATAAAAAATGTTATAAATGTTAAAATTTTACTACTTCCCGTAAGTTGTATGTTTTTTTTTCAAAATATAACAGAAAACCATCGCATCCTTGCATTTTGCGAAAGTTTTAAAACTGTATCCGAATTTAACTTTTGTACAAAAAAACAAAACATTAATATTCTTTATTTATTATTTTGTCATTTAAATTTTATTGTTAAAAAGAAAACAAGTGGGTGTCATTTCATTTCAGTAAAAAGGGGACATCACTACTTATTTTTTTACAAATAATGAAATTTTCACATTTTTTAAATTTGATTGATTGATTTATCGTTCATTCTGGTGAACAATCTCTCTCTCTCTCTCGAACTATTTGACATAACAAAGGACTTAAGAAAATTATATGCATTTTTTTTATTTTAGAAATCGAAAGTAGAACACCTTTTGAGGCAATTTCCAAATTTTTATGTTTTTATTCGGACGTTAAAGCCCTTGAATAAATTACCAAAGTTAGACCGCGCAAAAACGGGGCGGAAGTCTCTTTGTAGATCATGGTCAAGTGACAGTCGAGATTTAATGGTGGTGAAATAAAATCAAATTTTAAGAAGAAAAGGTTCAATGCAACTTTTCATAAAAATTGATAGTCTTTAAGTTATAACGACTTGAAAATTGTGATTTTAGCTTAAAAAAAGGTATTTCAAAACAATATTCGTCAAATAACTCGAAAAGAATTACATTGAGCGAAAACATCCTAGAGACAAATAAGAAAACTTCTAAATTAAGGACGAATTTTGATTTTTTTCTAATTTCTTTAAAGTTAATGGTTTAGGAGATCTGGAAGTATAAAGGTGGCGTCCGAACGTCTATAAGACGAAGTATTTAGTTTAAATGTTAAATATCTCAGAAACTATGGCACGCACGTCGAAAGCGGTAAGAACAAAAATGAAAGACTATTAATTAGGCTTTCAAATTGTTTTTTTCTCTATTTCTATAGCATAAAAAACAAAGAAGTTATGACAGAAACAATATACTTTTTCAATTTTTGTTTATGCAAAATGACATCACGAATCTAAGAAGCGCTTTGTACTAAAACCCAATCTTTAACATTGAATATCTAAGGATTGGATATACTTATGAAGCTGAAATTTTAACAGCTTATCTAGATGATCTAATTCTATTGAACGCCATAAAAGAAATAACAAAAAAAAAATATTGGTAATAAGCCCATTATCACATTATTCTGCACACTACACAGAGCGTCTCCGGAAAATAACACGAGCCTGTAATTTTTTTCTTAGTATGCCGCCCTTGGAGCTATTCTCCCTTAAATCCTAAATCCTGACGAAGGTTTATTGCTTATAACATCCAAGCAGATGTATGAATTATAATAAAATTTTACCATTGTACAGTGTGTTTCAAAAAAGAAGAGATGAAAATTATAGAAAGGATAGGACATTTTACTGATCTACATTGTTAGAGTCGGAATGGCTTAGTTTCTTGGTGGTCATTTGTATTTTGTATTTAATGCTGCATTACGATTTGTTCTGTGACAAATTTTAATTTTTAAAAATCAAACTATTTGTTGTCTATACGTAACCTTATATCGAGAAGGCATTAGCTTTGAAAAACATGTTTTTCATGTAACATGACCGAATAGTTTAAAAACTATGATCCGATTTTGAATTAATGAGATCTTATATACGAAAAAATGCATATGCCTACCAGAAAAAAGTAAGTGGTTCTGACCCTGAAAACATTGATTTTTTGTCGATGAAATGTAGTGCACTTTGCACAATTTTCGTAACTGCACCTTTTTTGGGACACGTACACTACACAGTAAGTAAGTAGGTATTTCGAATTGACACCTTTCGTATCTTGTCTAGGAAAAACAGGAGTAGGGTAACTTAACTAAACTTTGATATAGATACATTTTTGTTTCAGGTGACTTTATAAATTCTTTAAGCAATTTTCTATAAATGCTGACAGAGAAACCCATTTTCGAGAAAAATTGTTTGACATTTTGTCAAACCGAACTATTCAATCACATCACAAACCAAACTATTCACAACTGCCTAGAATTTGTTTCTGATATATGCCAAAAAAAATAACAGTTTGATCCTCTTAAATAAATTACACTGTCATTTTATACAAAATTTGACGAAGATATCAGTCCTTTATCAGTAAAATCAATTTTGGGTATTTGAAGCATTTTAATTTATAGGCTTATAGGCATATAGGCTTACAGAACAATAAATCAAAAACCATGCATTTCAGTACAATGTTTTTTTCGTCAAGTTTCGTATACAGTAACAAATATCTTCGAGTAACATAAGGTAGAATGGATTTTTTTTAAAATTTTTTCGAGCTGTTAGTGCGATAAATCTGCTGGTAAACCGAAGGAACTATATAATAATTTCAGCGTATCAACACACGTCTTATAATATAGAAGTTAATGATGTTACTACATCCTAAGTGATACAATGGGTATTCCACATGGGTATAAACTCCAAGTGTTTTAGCCGCAATCTTACATACCAATAATTATCTAGAACAGTTCCTGTATTAGATTTTCTCAATCATGAACTTCCAACTGATCAACGATATACCAAGTAGCACAAATATGCTATTCAGCTGAGATAACCAAAACGCAGCCACTAAAACGTTTCAACGGCTTTTGTTTAGTTATATTTTGGTCATCTTATTTTAGTCATAGTTTAGCGTAAAATTTAAAAACGAAATAGTCATGATGATCTCTTTTTAGCTATATACTGGTGATATATGAGCAAGTAATTAAATAGCAACAATGGTAAGTCCTAATACTGCCATTTTATCTATAAAAATGGCTAGGATATGTTGACGTGATTTTTATTATTAATATAGTGTTGATATCCAAACTGTTACCAAGAAATTAGCCTAAACATGACTTATATTAGTTAGGTTTTATTCTGGCGGTTTTCTTAGCTGTTATTAACGAATCATGACTGAAACAATAATGAAAAAATATCCTTATTAAATGACTATTTTAGAAGTAATTTTGTACACATTAAAATCAAATTGAGGACAAACGGCAAGCTAAAAATATAACCTGAAAACAAGTATTAATAATGTTGAAAACTTTATACATACGCAAATAAGTTTTAGTAGAAAAATAAGAATGAAATGTAAAAGAAAATATAGGCAGAGTTCTATATATTATTGGTAAAGGAATGTCGCCCAAAAGTAAGTTCAAAAAGTAGGTACTTATATACTTCACGGGGTGTTCTCGTTGACGTTTGTGTCTACAAAAGCTTATGTATTAATAGGTATAAATATTTAGATTATTAAAGTGAAAGTGTTAACCTATCTCCTGCATCAATTTCCAAGAATACCGACATTCCATTTTGTACCTGGCTATTCTAGCTCATTAACATTTTACTATTATTCTTTTTTATTGTACATGGTTGCTAAGAGTATTTTGTGTCTGGTTTTGATTGCGGTTTAGTCAAAAATGTATGTATGCTTTTGTATTTGACCAGTACAGCTATTTACTACCTACCCAACTTGAAAGAACTGCACTAAGGCAAGTTTGCTCCTCGATGGTTTCGTCCACCCAATACATTTTAAGAAACTTTAGTAACAAATTTTAATTTGGTTGAAGAAAGGAAATATAAAAACGTTGGAGAAACAAAGGTCAAAATACAACGTAAACCATTCCACACAAAGGCAGTCACAAGAAACGTAAAAAGATAGGTTATGTCTTTCATAGCTTAGCCATATTTTGATGCGAAAACTAGCCATTTGGCTCCAGTTGTGTTTTGATGACCAAGATATGATTTCCCATTTTCGTCACCAGTACGTCTTCAGAACGTAATAATTCAGTTTTAATAATCGCCACTATAACCAAATAGCCATCATTTTTAGCTACTGTAACATGATGATGACCAAAATACAACTACCTGTGCTACTTGGGACAGAGCTGGCCACTTTGAAACTTCAAATGTGCTGATAATGCAAAAGACGAAAACATAGCTACTTTTAAAGACAGAGACAGAGAAGTATTATCTCCGCACATGACATTTAACGAACGGGTCTAAGGTTACGAATATGTCGAAGATGCTTAGCAGTTCAGTGTGTAGTTCACCACCGCAACTCGGTGCCATCAATTTGTAAAACAAACCTGTACATTTAAATGTGACCGCACATACCGAGGATCCTAGCAGGCAGCTAACAGGCTAGCATCCTGGATATAGTTTGGCCTAGCGATAATTCAGCTATATAAAAAAGCTCGCAAAAAAAAGGTAAAGGGTACCAACCGCCTTTGATTAATGTACCGCCCGCCGGTCCACGTTGTATATCGCTAGTCTACGTTGACCACACAGTTTATTCCAACCTATCATAACTCTGGTAGAAAAAATTTCAACCAATTATATTCAGTGGGAGTGCCCCACATTGTTGTTACGAAATACGTGACCATTTTTTTGTGATCATAATAAACGAAGCCGATCATTTTCATGGCCTGTTATGTAAATTGATACATGGTTACGTTTTTTTGCGAGCTTTTTTATATCGCTGTAATAAATGTGGGCTCTACTATATGTGCGGTCCCAAACGTACAGGTTTGTTTTACAAATTGATGGCATCGAGTTAGCGGCTGCAGTGGTGAACTACACAGTGAACTGCTAAGCATCTTCGGCATGTTCGTACCCTAAGCGATCCCACGTTACCACGTTAGCATCAACGCAAATTCTAACTATCTTTGCTATCTTTAACGATTTTCATTAACCCATTCGCATTAAGACAAGCTTTGTAATAGTGACCTGGCTAACATGATATTTATATCATACGCTTGCTGTTACTGGTAAATCGTGATGATATTCTTGCTCTTATCGACCCAGCTAGATTCTACTGCATTTTAGAACTCATCCTCATAATTACCTGCATACGGTCTTGAATATCTGATGGTACCCAATAGATCTGATATGCCAAATGTTAAATCTAATGCATTTTCTAAAGATAAACGAGGAACTTCATTTTCTAAAGACCATTATCTTGCTGTCGATATAGTCCTTTCTTTTAAAGTCCTTCCCGGAACCTATTAGAAGCTTGAGTCAGCTAAAGCTTCACTAGCCCCTCTCATATGAACAGGATCATGCAATCTATTATATCGCATAAGTAATTCGTGCAAAGAATAAATATGCATTAGAATAAATGTGCAGTGTTAATTGAGTTCCTGAAAAACTTAAAATCACTTTTTAAATACTCATCTCTCGATTCTACGATCTAACAAGTTTCTGTCACTAACCTCAATTGGTTAGCTTGTTCCTCCGATCAAAGAACTTATATCTATATACATAATGGTATTCGATTCCATGTTGCTGAGATAGTCACAATCTAAAGCACTTCTTCCCATAAGCTTTTGATTGGCTAGTCGATCTATTCGCGGCCGATTCGGGCACCATCGGTTCAGTTCGATTATCATAATCTCAGTTTGACACTTTTGACAGTGTCCGCCATTAATGTTAATAAGTGTTTTTCGTGTTTTTCGATCAAAATGTTGTGAAGAAGTCTTTTGTTTTAGTTGCGATTTGCTTAATACCTAAATAATATTCTCTATTCATATTTACACAGTTTAGTGACAATATATTTAGTGCAAATTGTTGAAGTGCTGTGCTGTTTGCAGAAAGCAGTTTAGAAAAGAAGAAAATCGATCATCCCATAGTCGTAACATGATGAGGTTCAGTTTACAGTTATAAAGTGAATAGCAATTAAATTTTAATATCCTTTCAAAACATATTTATCTTACTGTAATATCGTATGCCTACATCACGTTGTATAAAGAGCCGGTAATGCGGGAATTGCAATAATTCATTTTAATGAAAATATTTACCATTTTACACATTCTCCACACACACAACGCCACTGTTGCCTATGGGATGTGATGTTCATCTATTCTATTTAATGGACATATAATGTGACTATGTTAGGAGCGAACAAGGTATATAGTGAAAAGATAGCCTGTTACGTATCTAGATATAAGTTCTTTAATCGGAGGCTTGTTCAGAGGTAAACTGTCTCTGATTTCTAGCTAATATTAGAGGCATCTTGAAACTGAGATTTAAGAATCCAAAAAGTTCCCCGAATCTCCCTGCCTGCGATAAAATATCTCCATTGTGTACCCAAACTGTTAAGTTATCACCATCTCCTATATTTATTGTGCAGTCTGGGTATAAACTAGACTGTAATCTATTCCTGGACAGCTCATCGCATCAACAACTCGATTCTCCAAAAAATATGTCCTTCAAAGCGACTCTCCAGCATTGTACTCTCTCGAATAATCACTGGCCATATCTATCAATCTTAGAGAGGATAGTATAGAACGGTTGACAGCTTAAGGAAATCAAATTCAAAGAGGCGAAAAGTACGCTCTCTAAAACTTTGAGAAGCAAGAAGCTGGTAATGAGCTTCGGTTAGGCCGTGCATCTAACAGACAACCACAATGGATAGGCGTAAATCTGTGAGACGTACCATACAGCAAAGTGAGGCCAGAGTAATATCACAAAGATCACAAAGCGTCTTCCAAAACATTGTGTATAAGAAGTGAGAAGAGGTGCTCTATCAGGGTTCGAATTAAAAAGCCGATTGTAGAACTTGGACCTGACGTTCCCCGTATCGAAGTTTATGTGATGTAATTCCAAAGTTGTAGGAACAAATCTTGTAGAAAAGTAATTTGACAGCTATATTTTATCAAAAACTCATCAAATTTCGAGCTCTGCGCTGCAACTATTAGTTTTATGAAATCTTGCAGAGTTTTTATACAGTTAATATTATATCCTACAGAACGTTGAGAATTAAAGAATTAACCCCTTATGTGCCGTGTCGGTCATGAATATTTGAAAGAATAATGAAGGGAAAAACGTTACAAAAAATTGCAAATATATTACCGTGACCGCTACAGAGTTTAGATTTCCTATCGAGGATCTGTGGGATGAAGTCGTTCGAAATATTCCACAAAGGAATTGTTACTAAACGAACTAAAGTTTAGGTTATAACAATACAATGAGAATGATTGACCGTTAGTTCGAAAGTAATTACAAAATGTCTCGATGAGTAACACAGTTCCCTTTTTTGTGTATAAAAACTTCCATTTGATATTTTTGTATGTTTTTCAGTCCTTAAAAAATTACTTGTAGCATCATGCTGGAATTTTTTTCAGCATCACCAGCCATTTCATAAAGTGACTAAAAACAAAGTTTAAAAAAAACCTCCCTTGCGATTTATTTTCTTGCGGACGTTTCTCCTTGTATACATAAATATAGTGCAAGGTCCTTTGTAATCACTTATTAAAAACATAATAGAAAAAGAATTCTTATTAATTTTAGACCTTGGTAATATTAGGAAAGTATAAAAAATACAGCAGGGATTCTTTCCTCTACTCTGTAAATTATTTTTAAATTCAGATCTGTCCAATTTACATTATAATGATAATTCCCATGAATTATTCATCAAAGGTAATTTAATAACCAAAAATTACGGAAAATAATAAAAATGTACTTTTTACTCTCCAGCTTAAATATTTCGTGTAGAACACCAGCAGGGTAAATTTAATCCACCGCACCAGGTGTAAGAGAGCTGATCAATTTAAAATACAAGTCTTTAGTGAATCATGGCTTATGGTTCCGAGGATGACCCTGTCCAGTTTGAAAAAGCTCGTCCGTGTATCGCGATCGAACCCTTTCATTAATTCGGTGAGATGGATCTCAGATTAGACCGGCCAAACCGTGTCAAGACACGGCGTACTAAATTCAACCACCGACTTATCGGACTGTAATCTGAGAGCCGAACCAAGCCACAATGAAAACAGAAACGAATACAACAAACACTCCGGGCTGGACGTTTACGTAATACTTCCAACAAACATGACACATGTCAGAATTAGATTAAAACCGCAGCCACAATTAAAAATAACCGAGGAACGAGCGGTATGCGACTTCTGCCTTCCATGGAAATAAAATAAACGTCAAGCGAGTATGACGAGGGTCTTTTTCTGCCAGAAGAACGATTCGAATGATACGCTCCTATCCAAATGGGCTGGCCATCCATTGCCACCAGGAGAATGTCCGAAAAGAGTTGTATAACAATGGGACACCTGAACTTTAAACGCTCCCAACTATTTTAAACTAAAATTCCTTGAGTGAGGAATTAACCTTTTTTCATGGTTTTTTAATAGATTTATAACTCTAGAATACGTTATTGTAGGAAATATTATCGCTATCGATGAAGTTGTTATAAATTTTTAAGATTATTAATAAGTTATTTATATTCTAAATAAGAAAGCAATACTGTGAGTGCCATATAAATATATTTATTATTCATGATGAGTAAATTATTTTCTTTGGGCCGTTGTTATCACGGGTCTTTGGGAATTAAACTTTTGTATTTGCCATTTTGTCTTTGTAAAATTTGTTTAACTAATTATTAGATGGTAAAATTAATATTTTGTAATACAGTCATGCCAATATTAATTCATTCATTAAAAAAAATATCACCTCGCAACATTGATCTAACTCGGATCATACTAGCATACTAATATAATTAGTATACTAAGGAAATCAGAATTAGATCAACAGCAGGATATATAATTTCTTCTTTTCCATAGTAAATATTGAGTATATAGTCCAATCAACGAATGACCTAAAGAGTAGTGTAGAGTGCGTGAGCAAGGACCTAAGCGATTACTTTAGAAAGTTGTTCAGGGTGTTTAGGGAGTGAACATACTGAAAGTCCTGACGTCTAGGAGGTGAGCTGGAGGGGGGGGGGGGGCACAAAGAAAGACCCACTTTTAATTTTTTCCCTTATATCTCTAAAATTGTGCGCAGTAGGGAAAAATTATCTCATACAAAATGAAAGCTCATGAAATTCTCTACAACTTTCATTTTATATACTTTTTTCGAATTCGCAGCCGTTTTCGAGCTACATGTTCCGGAAAAGTGAAAATTTTTGAAAAACAGATTTTTACCTCTTCAACTTTAAGGAAAAACAAGGTGGGCTTCTCAAAATTGGACTTGAGTCAGAAACCACCAAAGAAGCAGCAGTGAACTTTTACAACCCCTCCTCCAGTCAAGGCGAGGTTGAAGAGGCTGGGAAGATTTGCTTCTTCAAATGGTATCGGGCACCAGCAAGACAGACCTCCCTCAACCAGTACCGCTTCCAGTTGTTTAAGAGCTCCCTCCCACCAACTGAGAGCGCGGCTAAACAGCATTCCCGGCGCACCTACCACCAAGTGCAGCAGTGGCTCGGGAATGAGCTGCCTCCTCAAGAGTGGTGGGTGGAAACATTAGGAAACATGTAGGAGAGACACCCTGGTGCCAATTATAAGCATCGGATCTTTAAAATACAATTTTCTATTTTTCAGGTAAAAATCTGTTTTTCGAAAATTTCAAAGTAATCAAATGTCTGTTAATTTAATTCTGTGATTGGGTTTAAAATTAGGTAAATCAAGCAAGTAAGAGTCCACGAAATTGGTATTTAGTATATACTAGAGGGTCTCAAAAAAAATTTTGGCATTAGCATTTGGCATCACCACCCTCACTCACCCCATTATTAAAAGTGGTGAAAAAATATAATGATTTAGTGTGTGTACAAGAACCAAAGTCATCAAGAATTTTTTTCATTTCATTCATCCCTACCACCACTACCTTCATTACCGATGTGGCATATAATTTTATGGGTTTTGGGGTACACGATTTCAAATATGATACTATTAAAGTTTCATAAACAATTATTTCCAGAGAGTGGAGTGCAAATATAGTACTTTCGTTGCAAGAGACATGTATGTGGAAGTAGTGATTCCTTAGGCAGCTGCTTTTTTAAATAATGCTCCTGATGAAGTTTATTTAATGGCCAGGGTTGTTGTTGTATTTGGGATTGCACGAGCTTTTCGAATTTGTGAAATCAGCCAAGTAACATTAGATGATATTGATGATTCTGGAAAGTTATTAATTGTGAAACTTAAGCAAACAATGATGTAAACAGGAGATTTGTAGCTACTGAAAAATATATAAAATTGGAGCTAGTTAGACACCCACGACGTAGTGACCAATGAAGAGCTAAACAAGACGAAACTAAAAATGTTACAATTGGAACCAAACTGTTTCATCTGAGATTAATCAAAATCGTGTTAAAAACAATATATCCGAAAAGAATTTTACAAAGTTGGTATCTGATTTAAAATAGTGTCATAGTACTGGTGCACAGTCATGATTACTGCCACGAAAAATACATTAAATGAAAAAATTTACTCCTAGGGCTGATTATGAAAGAATTACACAGGCACACACATAAAAAAAAGTCGAGTGATAGAAGACAGACCTATGTACTCCCATGCATTTTGACCCGCTCAACATGAATCCGATGTCCGTTTTGCCCGATTGGCTCTTGCATTTTGCTAACCTTAAAAAACACCTTAAAAATGCTGGAAAAATCCCAAGCAAGTAAATAAAAAGCTTAAATGAGCTGATCACTATATCTATACGTAATTTGGGGCGCTGAAACTTAATATGAGGTCAGAATTAGCCGATCAATTAGGAATTTTGACATAACCTCAGAAAAACCTAAAAAATGCCCGAAAAAACCCAAACAAGTAAATAAAAAGCTTACATGAACTGATCACTATATCTATACGTAATTTGGGGCACCGAACCGAATCTAAGGTCAGAATTTATGCGCGACGATCGAATATCTTGTAGAATCCATATTTAGGATAAAAACTTCCCAAAAATGGCTGAATCATAACTCGAAATTGACTTTGCTCTACATAATATATGAACATATAATTTCCGACGTATTTTCACGAGCTGAACACAATACCGTAATCAGAATTAAAGCGCAATCTGCAAACTTCATAGAAAAATATCATTTCAGCATATATTCTCATCAACCCTAGTAAGCGGAGATAGGTAACTTTTAAATTTTCAAGTATCTAAAGGAAAATATTACTAAGCAGTGACATTTTTAGGAAAAATTTTTCGGACAAAGTTCGCTCTGTTGAGAGATGAATATTGTTTGGACAACGTTTACCGACACCCTCCCTTGATGATTTTTTACTTTTTTTTTTAGAGCTGTTTATAATTGTATAGTTTTCTTTATTCTGTTTGACTGTCATATGCCATTTAATTTACTACAAACAAAACACAGGGAATTCGCATTAATTACACAGTTGTGCAAATTTCATGTAGCCCTATATTCATAGGAAGCCAAGTTTCCCACTTCACTAGAGCTGCGGTTGCATGATGACGACGCCCGCGGTCCCACTTTCCCAACCTGACCGGCCGCCGATACTGGGGTTTCCCTCACCTACATCGTAAACTCTTTCTCTACTTTCGCCATGACGGCATTTTTTTTACCTACGAAGCCGTTGTCCATCGTACCACGTGGAGGTGTCCTAGTTACAAAAACAGAAAAAGAAACATATGGCATCTGATAACAATCAAATAGAATAAAGAAAACTATACAATTCTAAACAGCTCTAAGAAAAAAAAGTAAAAAAATCATCAAGGGAGGGTGTAGGTAAATGCTAAGTCCAAACGATATTCCTCTCTCAACAAAGCAAATTTTGTCCGAAAAAATTTTCCTAAAAATGTCACTGTTCAGTAATATTTTCCTTTAGATACTTGAAAATTTAAAAGTTACCCATCTCCGTTTACTAGGGTTGATGAAAATATATGCTGAAATGACATTTCTCTATGAAGTTTGCAGATTGCGCTTTAATTCTGACTGACTATTGTGTTCAGCTCGTGAAAATACGTCGGAAATTATATGTTCAGATATTATATAGAGCAAAGTAAATTTCGGGCTATGATTCAGTTATTTTTGGGTACGTTTTCATCCTAAATATGGATTCTACAAGATATTCGATCGTCGTGCATAAATTCTGACCTTGGATTCGGTTTCGGTGCCCCAAATTACGTATAGATATTGTGATCAGTTCATGTAAGCTTTTTATTTACTTGTTTGGGATTTTTCGGGCATTTTTTAGGTGTTTTCTGAGGTTATGTCAAAATTCCTAACTGATCGGCTAATTCTGACCTCATATTCAGTTTCAGTGCTAGCGATCAGCTCATTTACTTGTTTGGGAAATTTAGAGCATTTTTAAGGTGTTCTTTGAGGTTAGCAAAAATGTAAGAGCCAATCGGGCAAAACAGATTCGTGTTCAGCGGGTCAAAATGCATGGGAGTACATAGTCTGCCTTTTAGCACTCGACTTTTTTTGTGTGCCGGTCTTATTAAAACCAGGCCAAATAACAAAAGGAAGCTAGATGGGTTAGAAGAGAAGGAAATAGTGAAAATTATAGAAGTAATGAGTCAGAGAGTAGTGATAGAGTTGTGGCTAGATAGGTTGCCAGAGAATGGACAATGCTTGATATGGTTGTTTAACTCAGAATTATTATCTCTTATTTGTGTAATTTGCCAGCTAGGGGAGTATCGTTCAATTTGTACTGGTAAAACTCTTTAGAAGCTGCACAGACATAATCTCGCGTTATACCGCTGCAGCGAGCGTAAAGTTTTCCTTAAGAGGTTGGAAGAATTGGGGATTGGGCAAAGATGATTTGGTCCTCAAGAACAGTAATTTTCTTTATTTCCAGTTATATCGTGATCATTACTTATTGTCATATTCAACTCATATTTGTAAGGTTGCACTTTTATCAAACAAATTGTTTTATGGCCTCTGAGGGGCACCCATTCCATCATCTATTTTTTTTATGTGCAGGAGGTTTTCCAAATAATTTAGTTTTACTATTTAGTTCCCTTTACTAAGATAGGGAGCAATATCTGTCTAATTTGTTCAATAGTAAATCATGTTGAATACAGTCAAAAGCCCGAATGAGATCTAAAGAGATTCCATTCAAATAATGTGCCAATATGATTGTGATGAAAATCATGCTCGTTATTATTTAAAATGTTTTTTTTTGTGCAAAAAGTTAAGTAGTTGTGGCAACATTGCATATTTATATATTTTAGAAATTACAGCTGGTTATCTATACATAGTTGCCATATCTATATGCCATGCAATAGCCATTTGAATATAAGCGAAACTTGTAGTAGGAGAGCCAGCAACGGATTTACTTATGTTATACCAGCAGTCATAAGAATGAGTAGGCATACCCTTCTTAACACACTAGACTCGGAATGGAACGTCTAGCACCCCGACACAGCCGGGTTTAGTGACCAATTCAAATTCAATTTTTTTTCGATTTCCAATCTAAAAAACCGCTGCACAAGGAATCACTACTTCCACATCCAGATTTTCTATGTAAATCACTCACAACGAAAAAATTTTGTATGTGGAAATAATTGTTTATGGAACTTTAATAATATAATATTTGAAATCCTCTACCCCATAAAACTATACCCCACATAGGTACTGGGGTGGAGGTGGTGATAGAGGGTGGCTGAAGTAAAAAAAATGCTTTGAGGTTTCTGGTTCTTGTACACACACTAAATCACAATTTTCTTCATCCCCTTTAATAATGGGGTTGGGGTGGTAATGGGGGTGGCTAATGCCAAAATTTTTTTTCGAGACCTTAGCTTCTCTTGTATATACTAAATACCAGTTTTATGGACTCTTACCTGCTTGATTTACCTATTTACCCTAAATTTTCCCCAATTTACCCCCCAACCCTTTGACGGAACAAGATGAAAATATAATCTAGTTGTAGATCTCGTTAAAGTACATATGTGTACCAAATTTCAAGACAATATCTCAAATGGTTCCAGAGTAAACGTGCGCACAAAAAAGTTACAGACAGACCAATAGACAGACCGATAGAGAGACCGACAGACAGACAGACAGATTTTTTTTTGCTCAAACTTAAAATCTCGACGTTTCATGGCATTCTAAGCTTATTTGAACAATCAAAATTTTTTAAAAATTTTTTGTCGTCACTATTATACTTCTACTGGATGTGGAAGTAAATTACTAAGAGTGACGCAGCCTGTCAAATTTAAACTTTTTCGTTTCAAAGATCTTCCCCGATCAGTTTGGTTGAAACCGGTCGAGGCCTCAAATTTTTCCCAAATGTTTATAAAATACTATTAAAATATAAGAAAGTGTGATATTGGTATTGTTCCGCTGCAGGCCTCAAATTTTTCCCAAATGTTTATAAAACATTATTAAAATATAAGAGAGTGTGATATTGGTATTGTTCCGTTACACTCTCTTATATTTTAATAGTATTTTATAAACAGGGTGTGTCGGGGTGCCAGACGTTCCATTCCGTGTCTAGTGTGTTAAGAAGGGCATACCTACTCATTCTTATGACTGCTGGAATAGCAGAAGTAAATCCGTTGCCGGCTATTATTCTATTGTAAGAAGTTAAAAAATGTACAATTTCCGCAAAACATTTTTTTTAATGGGTTATTAAAATTGATTTAAATTACAATATATCAGCTATATGAAGAGTGCGTATTTGAAATTACCCTATTTGGTATAATTTTCATTGCCAATATCGTAAATTATTGATTTAAAAAATCTTTTTCCTTCCTATGACGTCTTGAGATTCATGAATTATTCTAGTTGTCCTTCCTTCTCTGTAAGGCACGTCTGACAGTAACACGTCATCAGTCGTGGTTGTCTGTTAGGCGTACGGCCTCACCAAGACCCTTTCCCATCTACTTCTTGATTACATCAACATGAGAGTCAGTGCCCATCATTAACTGATTCTTCAGATATTATCCAAGTAAAATGTCACATGCCATCGTCATAAAGTAATGGGGCATTAGCTTTGCCTCGTTTCTGTAAGGGATTATCTTTAATTACACAGCCACACAAAAAAGGTGGTTTGGCTTGCGGAGCAGACCAGTGTATTCTTATGTATTTGGACCCGCTGAAACCGAGTCTGGAGTCAGATTGGTTCTTTTTTCACCCTAACCCCAAAAAAACCCCCCTCAAAAAAGTGGTCTGGCCTGCGGACTATACCAGTGGATCCTTATATACTTGGACACTCTGAAACCGAATCTGAAATAAGAATTGTCAGATTCGCTCGTTTTTCACCCCAAACCCCAAAAAACACCCCCAAAACAAAAAAAAGTGGTCTGGCCTGCGGACCATACTAGTGTATTATATAGTGTAACCAAATCCGAAATCAGAATTGTCAGATTCGCACGTTTTTCACCCCTAACCACAAAAATCACCCTCAAAACAAAATAAAGTCGTCCGGCCTGCGGACCATACCAAGTATCTATATGTATTTGGACCCTTTGAAAACGAATCCGAAATCAGAATTGTCAGATTCGCTCGTTTTTCACCCCCAACCCCAAAAATCACCCCCAAAACAAAAAAAGTGGTCTGGACTGCAGACCATACTAGTGTATCCTTATGTATTTGGACCCTTTGAAGTCTAATCCGAAATCAGAATTGTCAGATTCGCTCGTTTTTCACCCCAAACCCCAAAAACACCCCCAAAACAAAAAAAAGTGGTCTGGCCTGCGGACCATACTAGTGTAACCAAATCCGAAATCAGAATTGTCAGATTCGCACGTTTTTCACCCCTAACCACAAAAATCACCCTCAAAACAAAATAAAGTCGTCCGGCCTGCGGACCATACCAAGTATCTATATGTATTTGGACCCTTTGAAAACGAATCCGAAATCAGAATTGTCAGATTCGCTCGTTTTTCACCCCCAACCCCAAAAATCACCCCCAAAACAAAAAAAGTGGTCTGGACTGCAGACCATACTAGTGTATCCATACGTATTTGGACCCTTTGAAGTCTAATCCGAAATCAGAATTGTCAGATTCGCTCGTTTTTCACCCCTAACCCCAAAACTAAAAAGTGGTCTGGCCTGCGGGCCATACCAGTGTATCCTTATGTACTTGGATCCTCTGAAACCGAGTCCGAGATCAGAATTGTCATATTCGCTTGTTTTTCACCCCCAACCCCCAAAAAACACCACCAAAACAAAAAAAAATTGGTCTGGTCTGCGGACCATACCAGTGTATCCTTATGTATTGGAACCCTCTGAAACCGAATCCGAAGTCAGAATTGTCAAATTCGCTCGTTTATTACCAATCCCAAAAAAACACTACCAAAACAAAAAAATATTTCCGACAAAAATGAACAAAACTGAAAAAGCTGCGGTTCAGTTTCAAATATGTAGTGGAGAATTTTCTAGGAAATAATAAGTCCAAATTACAAAAAAAAATAGAAGCGGAAATGATTAAAAATTTTGAACAGTTGGGCTGCCTAATGAATTTAAAGCTGCATTTCTTAGATGCACATGTAGACTACTTTCCAGAAAATCTTGGGGACTATAGCGAACAACAGGGAGATCGGTTCCATCAGGATATCAAGGAAATGGAGAGTCGGTATCGAGGAAGGTGGGATATAAATATGATGGCTGATTTCTGCTGGACGTTGAAAAGGGAAGTAAGAGGAGTAAAACGCAAAAGACTGCCTCTCCACCGATCTTTTGAATGTAAAATACAGCGATACCATAAAGAAAAGAGTAAAGATTTTTCTCTACAGCTAAATTTTTAAATAAATGTTTTCATCAGTCCGATTCATTAGAATTTTTAACTATTCTCTTGGATTATCCGGGAGAGAAGATCAATTGTAGACGTGATTTTAGAACGATTAAGCATACACTGGTATAGTCCGCTGGACAGACCATTTTTTGAGGGGTGTTTTTTTTTTGGGGGGTTAGGGGTGAACAACGAGCCAATCTAATAATTCTGAGTTCGGATTCGGTTTCAGCGGGTCCAAATACATAAGGATACACTGATCTGGTCCACGGACCAAACCACTTTTTTTTGTTTTAAGGGTGTTTATTGGGGTTAGGTTACGGGTGAGAAATGAGCTAATCTGACAATTCTGACTTCGGATTCGGTTTCAGAGGATCCAAATACATAAGGATACACTAGTTTGGTCCGCAGACCAGACCACTTTTTAGAGAGGGGGTGTTTATTGTAGGTTAGGGGTGAAATACGAGACAATCTGACAATTTTGACTTCGGATTCGGTTTCAGCGGGTCCAAATACATAAGGATACACTAATCTGGTCCGTGGGCCAGACCACTTTTTTTGATTTGGGAGTGTTTTTTGGGGTCAGGGGTGAAAAACGAGCGAATATGACAATTCTGATTTCGAATTTGGTTTCAGGGGCTTCAAGTACATAAGGATCCACTGGTATAGTCCACAGGCCAGACCACTTTTTTGTTTTGGGGGTGTTTTTTGGGGTTAGGGGTGAAAAATGAGCAACTTCGACAATTCTAATTTCGGATTCGGTTTTAGAGGGTCCAAATACATATAGATACACTGGTATAGTCTGCAGGCCAGACGACTTTTTTGGGGGGGGGGGGGGGGTTAGGGGTGAAAAAAGAACCAATCTGACTCAGTATTCGGTTTCAGCTGGTCCAAATACATAAGAATACACTGATCTGCTCTGCAGACTAAACCACTTTTTTTTGTGTTGCTGTATTATTAGAAAGTCTTGCAGATCTCTAGATGGGATAAGCCTTTATTATACTGAAAACAAAATGCAATTTTCATTAATAAATTAATAGAAGTGACTAAGAATAGACACATACCAGTTCTTATCGATCTTTGTCGAAAATATAAGAATTCTGATCTCATGACATCTGTAAAGAATTGAAGCCAGTTACCGATCACAATAATAGCAATGACCAAGGACCCATTCTGAACAATAGGAGTGATTACACGTAAATTTACACTTAAAACGTGGTCAAATAAGGACCTCACTGGTTCTGTAAGAACTGACATGGATTGGATCTTAAGGTTTGGCGCCAATACTGTGGAAAATATTTCTAAAGTACCCATCCTGTAGTAACCAGAAGATGACTGGCAGTAGCACTGTGAATGCGAACCTTCAATACTAAAATCAGAAGGGGAAGCAGTCATATAAAACCAAAAACATCTGGAATGGACAATATTACAGCCAAGGTGCTTAAGTTCATTGGTGAAGATGAAATGATTAACGTCAATCTTCTTAGTTGCACCTGCTGGACAGAATTTTTAATTTAATAATTTCTAAGTGTTTTAGTTTGTAGTTACTTTTTATTAGATATAATTCCATTTGCTAAATTATCAGCAACGCGGTGTAAAAAGTACTGGGTGTCCAAACGAGTTTTGAAACTTAAGGTTATTTCTGGTGAAACCGGAAATGATGGAATTTTTTTAAGATTGTTATCAGTGTCTAAGTTAGTAGTCAGTTTAGTCAATATATAAAAAGTTCCATAAAGTAATATAAAATCGATACTAACAGAGGTACAATGGAGTTTCACTTAAAAAAAATCACCCAATAGAATCCAAGCCGTGTTTGAGCTAGCTCTTGTTTAATAATTTCATATGTCAAGTTTTATTGCTACTGCAAAAGATACCTCCATCGCTCTAGTTAGTGTCTGCTTTGAGAGAATTTTTGTGTCAGTGGGCTCATTTAGCATTTTCTTTCATTACATTTTCTGAAAGATCTTTTACTTCTAGAGCGGAATACAAAAAAAAAATAATTTTCTAGGGTCTCTATAAGCTTTAAAATTAATCAAGAACACCACCGCGTGGCGCTTTCATATTATAGCTACGTGACGTCAATCACTCCTATCGCATCGGAAGACACCCGCTTGTCTAATTGCCAGTCTGTATTTAAATGCCCTAGACGCGTCATGCTGATTAAAAGTACCATTTGTATCATGAATAGTGCAAAACGTTTTGTTTAAATACTGTATTATGCTCAAATGTGCAAACACAGCAGTAAAAACATCAATAAACTGTTTATTAGTCTAAAGCAGGATCCTTATTACAACTTACCGTTTCATTTTTACTCCTCTTATTTCGGCGTTTATATACTGGTAATTTGTGTTAATACACTCTATCACTATAATTAAATCCACCTCTGGCAGATTAGACCAATCTGGTTTTAAATAGCCGAATTCGAATATAGTAAAAGATCCCACGTCTCCCTAATGATAAATAACACTGACTTGCGATTGCGGAAAATTATTAATGCTACGTGGGACTTGGGAGAGAGTGACGTCAGCGATTCGAGCGCTTCATTTTATGTAGAATTAGATTTTAAAGCAGCATATATCTGGAACCTCTTATCGAACTGACCTCAAATTTTCAGTGTAATAACTATTTGATGATTACCTCGCACAATTGCAATAAAAAGTGCATCATGAAATTTTACTTAATGACCCCATTGTATCGTTTCTTCTTTAGTCATCCAGTAGAATGAAACTAATACGTAGCATTAAAGAAATATGTTTGGTGTCAATGCCTTGTCACTAATATAAAACACTGATAACCAACGGAAAATAAAATTTGGCAAATTAGAAAAAGCACGCTCTGTTTTAAATAAGTAACGCTTCTACAATAACATGCAAAATAATTGCTGTGAAAAATAAAAGGTCATGCTGTAAATATCGCTTTAATATTCACCCCATTTGGAAACGTAATTTTTATGCGTTTAAAAAATAATATAACTGGGCCGAACAAATTACGCATAAACATGAAAACTCCGAAGTTTCAGGGTACATTATCAGAATTAAACTCTAACGAAACCGCCATTTCGAATTGAATAAATCAGGTATTTTTCATGGAAAACTTGATTAAAATCAACAAGGCCTGTTAATGTTATCCTTCAGATCAAAACAAATATATACGTTGTGCTGGATGTTACTATACATTATGAAGAAAACGAAAAATGTTAATTAAGTCGAATAAATCTAGGACTTTTTCATTATTTCTAATGACTCGCTTTATTTATATACATTGGAGAGCCCACGGTGGTGTTAATTAAAATGGCTTTTTATATTTATTGTGTATTTACTTTTCAAAGGCGTCTTATATTATTATTAAATACATACAGTAATAGTAACATTTTTTTTTCCTTTTCTTGACCTTCCATTTTTAATAACTAATAGAATATTTACCTGCTCTAATTAAAAAGGTGGTGGTAAGTGAGGGGGGGGGTTGGAAATTTTCTGTTTCAACTGGAAATAACTTATTTTTGCTCAAGAAGTCCAAGAAACTTACTTTCAAGAATTTTTCTTGAAAATTGTAGGGGGCAGAAAACAGGCCTTAGGGACCCCTCCTCCTTTATCTAAAATCTATTGATAAACTAAGAGAAGAGAGGTTTCATTTACACTTGGTACGTAATGTACCTCTAGATATGATATTATATAAAATATTAAAGTGTAAGTACTCGTATTCATCGTTTGGTACTTGTGTTGAGTACAACTCAGTAGTTGTACTAGTATGATATATGAGTAATTAGTTATTTGATACCCCATATTACATTAGCACGATAATCATACTTATAAGCACTAAATTTTCAATACCCGCCCAGCTCTGTTAGAGAAATGGTACGACTCTACAATGGTTTGATTACATCAGGCATCAAACAAAACCATAAATCTCTCTTAGGATAGTTCTCTCTATACTAATTAAAATCGAATATGAATTAATTGAGAGAAACTGTAAAATCTGGTAGTTAAAATTACAGGTTATTCTTATAACTAAAAAATGCTTTGGTGTTTCTGTTTATTTCCAAATTAAAAAAGCTTTTTATGAGAATAAAAAAGTAGTCACAATTTTTTCCCTAATTTTATATTTATAAAGGACTCTTTTTATTAAAAACGAGTAATTATTATTACATTAATTTCGGTTATTTTCAGTTTTAAAATGTAATGACAGTTATTTTTTATGTTGACAAACATTTTTACAATTCAGTGTCATCCACGAATAAATAAAAAACGATAATCAAAAATGTTTACTTTTTCTCTTTTAATCAATTCGCTATTGAAACAATTGTAACTTTTGTAACTTATAAAGACCACATAAAAATTAATGACGGCTGATGTTTGTCCTAATTAATATTATGTTTAATTTGCATTTTAATGAACTTAAATCTACTAATTATACAAAACACTAATTATACATAATAGTAGAATTAATCTAAATCCTTAAACTTAAAAATATGACGTAGGACCACCGTCAATAATTTTTTATCATACTGTAAATAATGTAATCAAAAGAAGTCGGATCGGGAAAAATATTTACTAAACTTGTATAGACATATCATACTAACTGACGTAGCAGTTCGAAGATATTGAGATCTGATTTATTTCTAAAACCGTAAATATCGCTAATAGAGAAAAAATTTCACATCATTGTGTTAGTGAACGAATTCTGAACAACTTTCAAAATGTCCGTCTGTCCGCCCGTTCGTCCGTCCGTCATGTTTCTTGTAAGCACGACAACTTAAGAAAGAAAAGTCCGATTGTATTGAAATTTGAAAAGTAAGTTAGTGTTAGCTAGAGGAAAAACCCCATTGTTCGAAGAAAATCACTCAGTAAATAAGAAAGTTATTAATCATTTAACTTAAAAATATATACAGTGTGTCCCACTTAAGTACTAGCCACCCCCGTAAAATTTTTATTTATGAACCGATTTTTATGTTTTTTTTTTAATATGTAGATCTCGCAAAAATACATTAGAAACATGTTCCATTAATTCCGGAACTCAAAACCACGGCCAACTACGACTATTGTTTAAGTGCGAAATATTGAGAAGTACTATTAGGGATTTTTTTTTCAAAATATTGGAACGGATTCTTATTCAGGACCATCTATATACCTATTGTACCAATTTTTGTCGTGATAGTAATACAGGGTGGCCCAAAACATTAAAAATAATTTTTTTAAATACCGAAATTTAAATTAAAAAAACACATTACTTTTGTATTATTTAAATTATTTCTTGATAAAATTATTGTTATTATTATTTAAATTTTCATTTATTAATTAATTAATTGTGCTAGTGGGACACACTGGTGTGTCCCACTTAAGGACTAGCCAGCCCCGTAAAATTTATATTTTTGAACTGATTTTTGTTTTTTTTTATTATGTAGATCTCGCAAAAAGGCATTAGAAACATGTTCTGTTGATTCCGGAACTCAAATTCACGGCCAACTACGACCACTGTTTAAGTGCGAAATAGTGAGAACTACTATTAGGGATTTTTTTTTATATTGGAACGGATTCTTATTCAGACTACCTGTTGTACCAATTTCTGTCGTGATAGCAATACAGGGTGTCTCAAAACATTAAAAATAACTTTTTAAAATAACGAAATTTAAAGTAAAAAAACACATTACTATTTGTATTATTTTTATTGGTTACAAATGAAACTAAATTTTTTGCATCTCAATTAGACCACCATTTTCCATTATGCACTTTTCAATTCGCCGTCGATTATTATTAATTAGTTTCTTCAGGGTTTGTCTGGTGATATCGCGGCAAGCCACTCTAATGCGATCGCAAAGTTCGTCCCTTGTTTGTGGTCTTGATTTATAAACCTTATTTTTAATTGTCCCCCATAGAAATGAATCTAGCGGCGTGAGGTCTGGGGATCGCGGCGGCCAATGTATTAAAGGGCTATTTCGCCTTATCCAACAATTAGGAAAATTTAAATTTAACCAATTCCTCACGATAACGGCATTATGAATTGTTGCTCCATCAAATTGTAGATGTAAATTATACCGATAATCCAGAGGTAGTTCATCAATATCATTGCTAAACTCATTTTTTAAAAATCTAAGAAACTCTGCCCCGTTCAAATTTTCATTGAAAAAGTAAGGTCCAATGATTTTTTCATTGATGATTCCGCACCAGACATTCACCTTAGCGGAATATTGTCTCTTGCTTTCCACCACCCAATGTGGATTTTCGTCACACCACATCCTAATATTTTGTGATGATACGACACCGTTTGTGGTGAAGGTTGCTTCGTCAGTATATAATATTTTTTTCAGAAAATTAGGATTTTCTAAATACATGCCTTGCAACCACAAACAGAATTCCATTCTTCTTTCCATGTCACCAACTTCGAGGGTATGCAGAAACTTGGGTTTGAAGGGTTTCTTTCCATTTTTCCTCAAACATCTCCAAATGCGGTTTTTCGGGATATTTAAATTTAAACTGGCCTCCCTAATACTAGAGCGTGGATTCTGATTAAAATATTCAAGAATTATTTGATTTCCTGGAACCACGCGATTTCTGTGTTGATTGGGGAGGTCATTCATAGTCCCGTTTTGATAAAAAAACCTGTTAATACTGGCAACTGTACTATGGTGAATTTTACAATCAGGATGTCTCATATTAAACTCTGCAGCAGCTCCACGAAAACTTCGTGTTCCTTCGCCAACTAATCGCACAATTTCCACTTTTTCTTGTAAAGAATAATGAGCCATTATTACTCTTTATAATAGTACGTAATAACTAACTTGTTTTAGTTGCTAGTTAAACAGTGACAGTGACAGACAGTTTTCAACTAACATTTTTTGTTTTGCACGCCTATTAAATTTTAATAACACAAACCGCTCAGGTTCTTACAAATCTAAAAATTTAAAATTTTTTCACACGTTTATGGTAATTGTTTATAAAATTTCAAAATGAATGAAAATTTAAATAATAATAATAATTGTATCAATAAATAAGTTAAATAATAAAATAGTAATGTGTTTTTTTACTTTAAATTTCGTTATTTTAAAAAGTTATTTTTAATGTTTTGGATCGCCCTGTATTACCATCACGACAAAAATTGGTACAATAGGTATATAGGTGGTCCTGAATAAGAATCCGTTCCAATATTAAAAAAAAAAATCCCTAATAGTAGTTCTCAATATTTCGCACTTAAACAATGGTTGTAGTTGGCCGTGAATTTGAGTTCCGGAATCAATAGCCGACATGTTTCTAATGCCTTTTTGCGAGATCTACATAATTAAAAAAAAATAAAAATCGGTTCAAAAATAAAAATTTTACGGGGGGTTGTTAGTCCTTAAGTGGGACACACCAGTGTGTCCCACTTAAGGACTAGCACAATTAATTAATTAATTAATTAATTAATTAATTAATGAAAATTTAAATAATAATAACAATAATTTTATCAATAAATAATTTAAATAATACAAAAGTAATGTGTAATGTTTTTTTAACTTAAATATCAGTATTTTAAAAATTTATTTTTAATGTTCTGGGCCACCCTGTGTTACAATCACGACAAAAATTGGTACAATAGGTATATAGGTGGCCCTTAATAAAAATCCGTTCCAATATTTTGAAAAAAAAATCCCTAATAGTGCATCTCAATATTTCGCACTTAAACAGCAGTCGTACTTGGCCGGGGTTTTGAGTTCCGGAATTAACGGAACATGTTTCTAATGTCTTTTTGCGAGATCTACATATTAAAAAAAAAACAAAAAAATCGGTTCGTAAATAAAAATTTTACGGGAGTGGCTAGTCCTTAAGTGGGACACACTGTATATATTTTCTTAATTTTTGTCGTTTGTACTTAAACAGAAATCTCGCGAAATGTTATCTCTATAATATATATTCTTTTGTTTATACATTTTACTAATATATATTTCATAATAATATATCTAATGAGTTGAAATGTGATTCATGAAAGATATATATTACAGACATTCAATTTTCGAAGCAATATGCGATGGTCCAGTAGCTAAAGTTTTGCCTTGCAATCCAAAGATCGTGTGTTCAAATCCCACAAGTCGGATGCTTTTTTTTTCAATTTTTTTTTCATATATTTTTTTCCACAAAAAAGTTGGTATCACAAAATTTAGGATGTCCAAAAATTAACATTATTTACAAGAAAACTGCGAAGAGTATCCTATAGAATGTGTAAAAATTATATAAAAGGCTAGGGCTCGACTGATGGCAGAATTTTGCCGATGGACCGATGCCGATGGCCAATGCTTCAATTTTGAACTTAGACAATAGACATCAATCAACATGTCCAAAAATAAAATTAATACTTATTGCACAAAACAGAAACAAAGGTATACATTATAAAGAAAACATGAAACAGCTTTCTAAAATAATCTAAACAATAAACACTTCATTCCCAACAGAGACTTTAAGTATGCAACCCGTAAGTAAATCCATGATGGCCGATGCTGATGCCGATGGGTGAAATTTTGTACCATCGGCGCCATCGCTCGAACTCTATAAAAGGCTCAGTAAATTGGCGAAGAGTATGTTTTTTGCTTGTTATTTATGATTGTTATTGAATTTTATATCAAATTCAAAATTTTTCGCGATTTTCACTTTAAAAATATAATTATGGAAGATAGTAAGGAGTGATGATTTTATGAACCAATTTATTCCTACCAATATTCAGGACGCCGCTGATGAGCTAACTGCCAATTTATTACCAGAAGAATCCAAAATGTGACGTGAATGGTGCGAATGAAAAAGCCAAAAAAATTTGAAGAAAAGGCTAAGATACTTATATCATCAACTCTTTGGATACAGAATACTTGTTACTCGAGAGCGAATTTAGAAAATTCCGTCCGTCGGTCTGTCTGTCGGTCTGTCTGTCGGTCTATCTATCGGTCTGTCACGCTCAGCCCCCCTAATCCGTTTTCGGATTTCGATGAAACTTGGTTGGTTAATAGGAAGCCTTTAGAAAACCTTAACGCTGGAAGCTTGTCTCCGTTCGGAAACCGGAAGTACCCGATATAGAGGTTTCAAGTTTTTCGGGAAAAATTGAATAACTCGGTAACGGGCAGTCGGATCGAGATATTTCAAAAAATAGATGATGCTGTTGGCAACGATCTACAGATAAGTATACCGGAGACAATGTCGAAAAGTAAATGAAAATTGAATTTTTTTGCGAAAAACTGGTTTTCTCGAAATCGGACTAGGAAGCACGATAACTGTCCAGGATATTGATCGATTTTGATGGGACTTGGTGGGATCGAAGGTACGCGGCCACAAATGAAGCCTATTGCTGGCGGCCCGAATCCGTTGACCGCAAGTATTTTTTCCAAGGCCGAGTATGATTTTCCAAAGAAGTTGATAACTCCCGAACCGAAGGTCCGATTTTGATTTCGATTAAGTCTATTAGGTGACGTTTGTGAGAAATTTGATGAAATCAAAGCGAATCTACAAACCTAGAAAACTTGATTTTTTTAATAAATTCTACAAATACCGAAGAGTTTCCTAATAAAAATCGAAAATTAAGTATTCCGTCGATCAATTTCTATAACCGGTATAAGGCACGGACCTTTTTGAACAAAAAATCGGAAATAGAGTTTTTTCGAAAAATTAACGAGTTATTTACAAAGATGCATGACCACAATATAACCGATGCCTTTTCTGTATTTCAAAATGTAGTTAGCCTGTACTTTAATCAATGCAAAAAGAAAAAAAAAAAGAAAAATAAAACATGTCAAAATGTACTGAGTCACCATACAGGGATAAAAAGCATATCAAAATGTAGGTTAGCTTGTTAAAATGTACACTAATACTGAAGATCGACATCGATATTAGCAAATATCAAAAATCAACAACTTTCTTGAGTCGTCAGAATCGCAATTATAAAGCAAAAAGGTCTAAGGTGCTAACTAGAACTGAAATAAATAAGTATCTTCGTGACGGTAAAGACGAGAAATTGTCATTTTAGTACCTACCTATATTTTTTTCTTGAAAACAAGAATTATGATTTGTTTTATCTTGCGGTTATTTTTAGAGCAGCAGGAGCTTGCTGAAGAATTGAAAGAACAAATATGTTTGCTAATCACATTGAAGATAGTGACAATTCCTGATGCTATATCTAAAATAAAACTACTATTTATTATGAAAATGGTAAAAATTACTAAATAAATACTGCAAATTTGTAAGTCTACGCTCTCTATATCTAAGGCATGATCATCTTTTTATGTGTTTTAAAAAAGGAGAAAGTACTACACGGTGGATCGTAGACGATACACTTTTGGCAAAGGCATTAGTTCATTCAGTACTTAACAATCATGAAGCTTGTGAGGCAACGTGCAGAGAACGCATGCACCCAAATAAGAAATAGAATAAAATACATTTTATTTACCATGGGCTATTTGCAAAATCAATATAAATTTTTACACAATTATTCATTATTTTGTGCTCTATAATTTAATGAAATTTTCAATAAAAGTTATTAACTAGAAGATATGATCTCAGTGGGCAAAGCATTGAACGTGCGTAAACCATCACTGATAGTGGACTTTTAGGACTAATAATTTGGTATAATAGTCTCCTTTGAAGTGTGCAAAAACAAGCTTTCGTGGGAGTAGCCTCAATCTCTTGGTTTGACCTCAGAGATACATAATTCTAATAGTGGCCCTCTCGAAAATGTTGCGTTTGGGTGCTGTACGTGAAAAACAAACTGGCCGCCGTTGCACACACTATCCCATTCATCAAATCAACCATTCAATTTATGGAAAAATGTTTCATGCAAAATATATTCGTCCTTTAATAATATACAAAAAGGTTATTACAAATTTCTTCACATTTGCACATTTCGGTACACCGGAATGTATTTGAGTAACACGTACATGGAGGAGGAGAGTCTTTTGGGAACAAGAATAGCGACAAAGTTCCGATATAAGTTCCAGAGCACAAGGCGTGAGGCATGGTATATTCCACTGGCTCGTATGTGTTTCTAACTTTGTTCCATCCAAGATCGTAGGTAGTAGATTATTAGTATGCTGAGTGAGGTCCCGATTCCACTCAAAACACTGAAGATGAGCCCTTATTAAAGTCGTATTCAGTGCAGATCTTGTTGGAGGACGGTTCTCATCTTGACATTAGTTTTGAGCTCCTATATTGGTCAGTGTTGTCTTGTGAATATAAAGCTGACAAATGAACTCTTCCAAACCAGCCCGGACAGTGAGATATAGTGTAGGCTCCAGTTTAGTAAAAGGTTCTAAGGGCTTATCATATATAGAATTGAAAGTTTTCCACCACTTTACTTTTATTGGCAAATGATTCTGTTACATCTACGCCTGAAAATCCATGTAATCCAGGAAGTGCAGAGGCTTTCAGCAGCCCTTGTGTTTCGTAAATTCAACCTAATTGAACAAAGCATTTCATACCATGATCAAGGATGAGAACAATTCGGCAAAAAGGCTCAGATTCAGTTACCTATGCATCTATATATTGTTACGTGTTTATGTAGAAGAACTCACTACTCAGCGTCAACTTGACAGTTTATATTTAGAAGGGCGCCAGTCACGTCCTGCCCCGTTCGTCTACTCCCAAAAGATAAGATATAACTCGATAAACAAGTAATAGGTCAAGGCTGCACTATCTCAGATCGTTAAAGACGCTCTCTCTGTCGGGATATTACTTAATAATGGGTTTACGCGTAAGAAGTTTTGAAATTTTTACATAAAGAAATCCCTAACAGAGATTTCTCTCTGACTGAATTAAAATTTGACGTGATTTTTATTTGTTTACGCAGTAATAATGAGTTTAACGTCCAAGGATTTTTGCGATTTTTGCATAAAAAAATGCCAATCAGAGATTTCTCCCTGATGGGTTTAAAATTTGACGTGATTGTTAATTGTTTACCTACTAATAACGGATTCTACACTTATCGGTTCCTGAAAAATCGCATTAAAAAATTCCTATCGAGTTCCCGTAAGGCGACCAGAACACTAAGTCAAATTTTTATTTTGCCTTCTACTTCAATTCTGGAAGATTCCACAACATTACACCCCTTAGTAAACACCCTGAATCGTGGATTCGGAAATTATAACACCAGGGTAACAATAAACACTAATTTATTAACTTACATACTAATTACAACAAATAATACTTCACTAATATTACACTGAGTAGTGTAATTCAATAACTCAGTCACTTTATTACTTTGTTTACTACTTTATCTTTCTAAACTCGCTATCTGAACTGAACTGCTCTATACTGACTATCTGAACTGTGCGACGACTCGCTCTCTATTTATACTCCTGGGTAATTGATTCTGGATATTTATACATCGTTCTACAATGTTTCAGTAGATGTTCTCTTCTCAACGTTTCTAGGTTATGAACACCACGCGCGCCATCTCTGGGACGATTTCCAAACTAACATCTTAACTTAGTTTTCTGTTACTTATACATTTAATTTAGAGGGAATTATTATAGATGGAGTTCAAAGCTATAACAATATTAAGTATAACGAGATCTGGAACTAGATTCTATGATGATCTTATCCGTTGAAGGGTTAGGGGGTAAATGGGGGTAAATCCATAGAATTGGGATGTAGCGTATGTAGGGGAAGCCAAGGTCTCAAAATTTTTTTGGCATCAGCCGCCCCCCCTATATCACCTCTATTCCCATCTCCACTGCATTATTACAAAGGGTAAAAAGTGGAATTGTGATTTAGTATGTGCACAAGAACCAAAGACCTCAGCCACTCACACTATCACCCCCTCTACCGATGTGGCATATCATTTTATGCATTTTAGGGTAAATGATTTCAAATATTATGTTCTTAGACTTCTATAAATAATTATTTTGTTATAGTGGAATGCAAATATTGAAACAAAATGTTTTTCGTCGAAGAAATTTGAGTAGGGAATCTGGATGGCAGTAGTTTTTAAACTCGATTTTCTCAAAAAATATTGCAGTTAGCGAAATAGAACAAGATGACTTTTCGCATTGGGATTGAAAACATTTCAAAATTTTGTTCGAGAAGTTCAAAAGATGTAAAATTAGAAAAATAAGGTGGAAACCATATTTAAAAAATATCATTACGAAGATGGTACTTAAATAATATTTTTCAGCAACTGCGTCATGAAAAACTAATTTTGAGTCAGCCACAACTGGCCATTTTAAAAATATTAAAAAACCGTATTTTTGAATTCATATTTAAAGGGCTACTTAGGAAGCATGTTTATGGAACTTTTACCTTTATATTAGTACAACCTACTAAATAAAATTTAAAATAGTTTAAAATAAAATAACTCTTTCAAAATCAGCGAATCTATTTCTGAATAAGTTATTAAAAATATCATAAAGTACCAATATTAATTAAGTAGTTAAATCGCCGTAGAGCTTTTTATTTTGTTATTATAAAAAATCCATTGTAATATTAATTACATTTAATGCTGTCTAAAAGCATATTATTCAGAGGAGATTTAAATAAGCTCCTCCTTAGACCCGCCTATCGTCATAAAAATTTGTTATTTTCTTATTGGCTGAAACAATTATTACTAGACCATTATGTAGAAGTTATGTGCTATAAAACATTAGATAAAAGAATGCTTTATTTGCAAAACGAGTTGACTCTCCGTATTAGATAGTTTAAGTGAGATAAAAAAGGATTGTACAAGTAATTTTTATGTCCCACCTCTATAGGTGGGAAATATTGGAATGACTCCGAAAAAAATGGAATTTAAAAAGTTACACATTTTAATATTCTAGGAATCATTTGAGCTCATCTTCTGATTGATAAATGTGTAAAATTGCTCTACTTCGATATAGTGAAAATGAGAAAAAGTATGATCATCATCAACTGCATCTATTTTTTTTGTCAAAGACATACACCAGATGCGTTAATACCTTGTTTACAGAATATACAGAATATACATTTGATTTTCACTAGTGGTTCAACATACAATTTATAAAAAATCAGAAATATATAAAATTTACCTAAAACATATTAATAATTATGTTGCCAAAGCAATTAAGTAAAATAATTTTAATTTTCTGCTACCTTCATAAAATTACATGAAGGTAGCAGCTAAACAAAAATTTGGCCAAATTATATCGAGTTGCAACTTATATTTCAGTCTTAGCAAACTAAAGTGAAAAGGAACCACAGAGAAAAATGTGTGACATTTTCCATAATTGCACAAAATTTTACTCCAAATTGGTCCTTCAAAAATGACAGGAATACTTGTACAAATAAATATATTTTTGGAGAAATCGTCTTGTACAGTTTAACGCTTTCAAACAATTTTGCTAAAAACTAAAACAAGACCTCCACAATATTCTGCAAAATTTGCAAAAATGGTTTTTCCTTGTGCAGTTCTTTTGATATAGGGTGACATTACCCCCGAACAGTGGGGCCGGTATCTGACCCCCATATGGCATTTAATTATAAAAATGATTCCTTTTATGGAATCATTTCCACAAGCCTTATAGAATGATATTAGAAGGGGAGCCAAAATAAATTTACTTAGGACAGAATTTTCAAAATAGCAGACATTTAATATAAGAAATAAACGTCTACTTTTCAATATTAACAATAATAAAAAAAAAATTATTTTTATTTTCCAAACATTAATAAAGAGTTTCATTATGGTAGAAATTCACGTATTAACAGTTTTCTTCAATAATATTGTATAATATATTCAAGAAATGTGAAATTAAATGTTAAGATTTAACTTAAAAGTCCACGGATTTCATTAATTTATTAGAGCATATAAAACAACACTTGTAATTCAGTCAAACTCCACGATATATTCTTCAGTTGATATGTTGGTACAATTTTCACTACACTTGGTACATAGCACAGTGCATCTTAATCCGTTACGCCGCGCCGGCAGGAACAACTTATTTTACATCCTTTTTTGCAAGAGCACTTAACTAGTTCTCGGCAAGCAAACCAAATTTGTGGAAGTGTTGTACGTGTTTATATCCCTTGTCCCAACTGCATTTTCTGTCTCTAATTAGCTGGTGAAGCAGGGACACCTTTCTTGTTTAAAGCTTGTCCCCAAACCTGACCTGCTTGGTAAGCTGCACGGAGACTCAGAGCATCCAGAGTGGGTGGCAGATTCTGCAGTGGATTACTTTTGTGAGCATCATTTAGATTTACAACATCCCTGTTGTTACAATACATATTTTTCTAATTCTTTAATAACCTCGTCATTTAATGACTCAATAATGATTCAACTAGGTATGACCGCTCTTTAAAGACAACCGTTACATCTGGATTCGATTTCCAGGTCTTCCACATCGAGATCTTTCCCTTGGACAAAAAAGATGATACGGTATCACAGCCAGTGAATGCATGATATCCTCTTATTGTTACTGACATTCCTTCCCCCAATTCGGCTTTTAAATGACTCGGAATCTATTGATGAGCTTTGTCCACTGCGTACGAAACCCATAGCTCCTGTAAACCAAGTTTTTCAATGTAAAATAGATAGAAATTTCAATAATTACTACGACAGAGTATGAGAACATTGAGCAATGTTGCACCATGTCTTTAACATGCAAAATAATTCGCCCATCCTTTTCTTCTATACAACTGGTAGTATAATAAATAGTAAAAAAATAAATTTGCATTAAAATGATGTATCACATGACCTTCATTGTGTTTAAAATAAAAATTCGAATCCAATATGGTGGATCCAAGATGGCGGTAGAAACATTCTAACATCATAGAATAAACAACATGTGGTATAATACAACAGAGATTCAGTCTGAAATCGGTGGAATGAAAATTAAAGGAAAGGAGTTATGTAGGTAATGACTTTACGTACATCCTTATATATAATATTCCAAGGGAAATTTTTTTGGCTCCCCTTCAAATACCGTTCGGTATGGCCTGTAGATGTAGAATACCCACTTCAAAGAAATAGTTTTTATCATCAACTGCCATATAGTTACACGTTTGAGTGTTTGTCGACCCTACTAGAAGTAAATAATCGCTGTTTTTTTTTGTCTTTTTATATAATTCTTCCGGAAATGAAATCATATAAAACATTTATGGTTCGAAAGAGGCATTCGTAAGATTGGCTGGGTTGGAGCTTATTGAAAAAATGTGTAGCAAAAAAATCCTTAAGACAAGTGAAATTTTTCCTCATATGAAACTATACCTAAAACAATTTGAAATGTTATTTTAAACAAAACAGGTCATATCATCTGTGTTCGATCTCAGTTGTCATAACCGTCAATTTCAGAGGTGGTGTTAACAGAGAAAGAATAAAGTATTGTTAAACTATTACTGAAAAGTGAGCATGAATCTAAAGATAGTTTTAAATTTATTTCGTAAATAAACTGCGGATTATTCAACAATTAACACATTACTTTAGGATTACAAATAATTATTTAACTTAATTTTTGCATTTATATATAGTGCAGAATGTTCTACTTTCAGTGGCAATATAATGAATCTGCCTTGCAACCCGCAGCTCAAACCGAAAGACATAAAACTTTGAAATTTCTAAGGCATGTACGTTAGACAGGAGATATTTTTTTGAAGTCCTCGCTAAGAGAGTGAATGGGAATATTAAATGTTTCTACCAAACCCTTTCAACTACAACGTTGAAATTTGTTAGAGACGCTCATTGCGGGACCTAGACATCCACTAAACGGAGATTTTTCGAAATTTAACTCAAGGGGACAAAATGAGGAGGTTAAAGTTAAAAGAATGACCCTTCTAAGACCTTAAATCTTTGAAATTTCGAGGGGAAACTAATTAAGTATTAAAACCCATTTATTTCCAAGAAAAAATATTAAAAATTATTCATTTTGGTTTCAAATTTAAGAGAATTTATCAAAAACTTTTCGATGTCAAATTTCATTTAAAACAAAAAAAGGTTATATTATGTACATTACATTTTTAAGTTGGGAGTTTGTTGCCTGCTATTCAGGACATATTTTGTGGGAAAAGACGATAGAGAAGCAAGTATTAATTGCGGGAGTCTGAAGAATATAAACACTGATTTGGTACCGCAATTGCAAAAGGTGCTTCACAATAATAATAGATGTCACAAAAAAATAATAGAGAGTTAGGGCTTCCATAAACATTTACCTGAAGATCAAAGCATAAGCGCACTGAGATTACTATGAGATACGTGCGCTATTATGCTCCTGATTTATTATTATCGTCGCATTATCGCTATCGTGTCATAAGTCATGTTTTTCACATTAAAGTTAATATTATTAATCTATTAATCAATATCCAAATATTTGGGAATTGCACGTTGTTACGTGTATCCGAAAGAAAGCCAGAAACATGACCTTCCACATATTCATATTATCTTCCTGTGGTTGCAAAATTGCAGAATTTTTACGGATAAGATAGATGGTAATCTGTCAGAAATTCACAATTCTAAAGAATGTTAGATTCTTTACGGCGTAATGAAGAACATGATTATAGACTATGCGATAATATAAGTAGAAACTCTCCTTGCATGTTATAAGGTAGCTGTTAAGGGACAACCTCGACCATTAGTCAGCAAAAAGAGGAGTACTTTGACAACGGCCAAATTTTCTTTTCTAGTCTCATTACGGGATTATTATTCTTATAAATTTGTTATTATCAAAAGTAAGAGTTCAATACAAAACAGTATCTTACATATTGGTTAACCCCCTAACAACGTCGAGTTACTTGAGTATGTAATTAATAATTCGAAAACAGTTTGCTTTTCGAAAAGAAGTCATTTTTCATGTTCTATTTCTATTCTATTTAAACTTTTGCTACCACCAAATGTCGGGGAATCCTGCCTTGATTCCTAGGGTAGAGCTAGGAGTTCAGTGGCCTTTCTAATATGTCACCAAAATGGTAACAGTGGGCTAGTCCACTTTTGAGTGAGAACATGGCTAGTCGTTGTTATCTCCTGAGTTCGAGTCTCAGCTGTGGCAGATGGCAATGTCGCAGGAAATGGTTATTATGTTTTTGTCTATATGTGCGTGTCTTGGTTGAGTAATGAAATAGCTATGTCTAAACTCCGCCAGGACGGTAATATAAACAAAGAAAGTTAATGTATATAATTAACATAAGTGTGTTGAAAATAATGCTGCGTTTGCAAGTCGAGTAATTCGCAAGAACAATTTTTAAGAGATGTTTTTCATTCAATATATTTATATTTCGTTTACCGCTTATTCTTACTTATCAGTATTAGCATAATGGAGTTATTTCATGTATGTAAAAAACTTAAAAATAACTACTAATTTGAACAATGAAATATACGAGGACGACGTAGCAGCAATTAAAATCACTTATATTTTTTAATTATTCATAAATCCACAAAACTCTACTACTTATTTTAAATTTTATTAACGCGTGTCGTCAATGGTTAGAGCTAATTTTATTGTTGTTACCGTCAATACCAAATATTTTAACTTGTAGTTTTCCAGTTTACAAATAAATATTTTATGAATTTTAGGAAATGCGAAGAGGCGCATATTTTCAGTCATAATTTTGTTTTTTTTTATGCTAAAGAAAAAAGTGTCTGAAATCTCAGTCAATTTTCTTTGAAGTCTTTTAAAAAAACTAATATATAATCGAGATATTTGAGAGAAATTTCACGTTTTCCTAGAAAATGCAAGTATCTCTTAAGAAAAACATTTTTCCCAGAAACGTTTGCTTCAAATGGCCGAGTTTAATGGAGCGTCTAAGTAATACATGATATTAAAAGGACATCGTATTTGGGATCAATTTCAGTTAATTACCGATTACTTACGATGACAAAATGGCGAAATTTTACCGAAAAAAAAAGTCCTCACTTCTTCCCCTTCTATTTCCCTCATTTTTATCGCAAGACAAAAAACCAAAAAAGGAGTTTCAGCAAATTTAATTCCATTTAAATTCGTTAGAGTAGTTTTTTGGCCTAGGTGCCAAGGTTAAGGAGTTACCAACTTAAAAAAAAGTGCGATTTTTGCCGCACACTTCTATGCAATAAAATCCCGTGCACCTATTTTTCTCTATATTAAATCATTCTTTATTTATTTGTCGGTGTCTTATTTTCGAAATGCCGAAATTAACTGAACATGAAAAAATTCTAATTCTCTCTAAAATTGAAGAGCAGTTGCTAACCATTATCACTTAAATAAAAGTACCGTTAAGAGTGTGAAGAAAAGGTGGAGGAGGAAGGTTATCATAAAGAGAAAAGACGGTTCAGGCCGACCGAGAAGTTGAAATCTTGCTCAAGATGAAGCGCTCCTTGGCTATTTGAGGGAAAATCCGTTTTAAACAGCACTAGATACACAGCGTCCATGACAAATTTTTCAGCATCAAGGTCAACAGCTAGCCGAAGGATAGGAAAATCGAAATTAAAAAACTGTGTAAGTGCCAAAAAGTCCATATTATCAGAAGAACATAAGCAAGCCCGCATTTTGTCTTGTTTAAATTGTGTCTATCGCCCGTTGGAGTTTTTGAACAATGTTGTGTTTACCGATGAAAAAGTTTTTCAGTCTTGTAATGACGGACATATTCGAGTGTACTCTCAGAGAACTTATACCACAGAGAAGCGACAGCAAGGCTTCCCGCGTGTATCGTTTTCGTATGCGCATGTGCCAAGTAGGTTGTGTAGTTGTCAGTTCCACATGTTTACATGCGTCAAAGACGACCCAACCACCATAGGTCTAATTCTCTGGGTTAGAGAACAGAGCACCACTGGTGTGTCCCTTGCTCTGAAAGTTACCGTCAATCGGGGATAATTCTAGTGATTTCTAAAGATTTTTTTTGAATTTTCAAGAACGAATCTGCGTAATTTAAATCTGATTAAGCACATTGATAGAGGTATATTTAGGGAACTTATTTTAATGTAAAAAAGTACATTTAAGTGAGCAATATGTTTTTTTTATTACTTTTTAAATGTGTCCGATATAACCTCTGATTTGGGGATATATATAGGAAAATTGTATTTTTCTATTTAAAATGTGTATATTTTAATATTTATTCGATATAGAATTTATTATACACCCGAATCGGACAATTGTATTTAAAAAAATATAGGTAATTGCTATTAAAAATAGACTTGAAGGAAGGAAAATAAAGAAAGTAAAAAATATATTTTATTTTAACACATGGAAAATACCTCACATATATGAAAGAACTAAAAATATTTGATAAAGATAACAAAAGATATAACCAATACAGTTAAGTTTCACAAATGTTGATTGTAATCATAAATAGTGTTTTGAAACTGTGGGAAAAGCTTTCAAAATTAGATTTTATTTTATGTATTTGAAAACCAGAAGGCTTAATACTGAAATTTTTTTGGAAATATGAGACAACAAAGTGGAAATAATGTAAACCCAACCCCAATACAATTTCAAAGAGCATTCCGTAAATTGTTGTGCCAAAACTATTTTCATTCTGATCACATGAATTGCAAGGATGATTTAGATGAATTATTAATGACTATAAAATCTACCAACATAACTGACATGATTAATAAAGAGGAAGAAGAGAAACCTCTTAAAACCCTTGATCTTCCTGATTACAGCTATACGAAGGAAAACCCACACAAAATGCTTTCACTTATGTTTGCGAATATCTTTTGAAAAAAAACCCTTGAAGTTCACTCTTGCTATATTTGTAAATCTTTTGGGAAACAATGTGAGACACTGAATATAAGTAACTTATAAGTTTATTTCAAAGCTTTAACACCGAAATAAATATTTACGGAAACCTGCTATCACCTCCAGAGGAATTTGTCAATTTTATATACAAATTAGAACATATATTTAATTCTCAATTTGAGGAAATTTGTACTGGACGAGCAGTTTCTAATATGTTATTTAACATAATGAACAATGCAGATTTTATTCATCCATGTTTAGAATTCCCCAAAGTATAGGTTAAAAAGTTGTTTATGAGAATGAAGATTTTTTATTCCATTAAATACACAAATCGGGATTTAAAAATTATTTAAACCGACAAAAAAGTAAACAGGACAGTTAAAATTTTGTCATATTTATAAATAAAAATCTTTTTTGTAAAACATGTTTCTTTAATTTTTAAAATTATAAACAAAAAATATTAAAATAGAATAAATTGTAATATTATGTAGGTACAATTAATTATTCTAAAATATGTTTTGATAACGTATACCTATACAGTACATTCTATTATATGTGAATGTAAATATTTGATATTTAATATATGAGGGGCGTTTTACATTTTTTTTACGTCTTTTTAGCCTTTTTTAGAAACTAATAGTCTTCAAAACATAAACTATTATTTAATTATATTTAATATGTGGTATAGTAACATATTACACTGAATTACTTTCAGTGTACATCAAATTTTAAAGTTCTCTCAGTGTAAGAGATTGTGTTGATTACATATTATACTGAATTACTTTCAGTGTACATCAAACTTTAAAGTTCTGTCAGTGTAAGAGATTGTGTTTGACTCATGTTCAATGTCATTAGAACCGGGCCATGAAATATCAAAGGAACCGCCGATATTGTCGCTTCTCTGTGGTATAAGTTCTCTGGTACTGTCCTGCAAATACCAGGTTTCACGAACGCTACGTTTCTCCACGGAACAGGTCTAGGCGATTTTCTGTTAACGTTTGGGCATGGATAACTTAAAATCTCACGTTTCACGACATTCTAAAGCAATTTGAATAATAAAAATTTTCAATTTATTTTTGTCGTTAATATATTTCCACTGGATGTGGAAGTAAAATTATCACAGGCAGACACGTGCAGAACAGCCATGCAGAAAACCGCTTTTTAATGTTTTTTGAGCTTTCAGAATCTGGCCTTATCTCGGACACAATTTTTCAACGTCAATTTTTACATTTACTTGTTATAAATCGAAATCATTAAATCAATAACATTTTTCCAAATACCTTACTTATGACATTTCACAATCAATGTCAGTTTTTTATAACCTATATGATAATAAAAAATCTAAATTCCAAAAAGACTGATTCACATCACTTAATTTTAGTAAAAACTGGATTTTTTACTTGATTTTTCAAGTGTATGGGATTTTATTGCACAGAAGTGCACACATTTCAGTAAATACCTCCGAAATGCAAAAAAAGTCAAAATTTTGATGGAACCAAAAGATTCGTAATAAAACGAACTCGTTTTACGGTAATTTTTATTTTCGGACATATAGGCGAAGAATAGTAAAAAAAGTATGCATTTCGGAATCTAAAATAGCGCAAAAACATACAACCTTAAAACGTTCATATTTTTCGAAAAACTAACATTTTCAAATTATAAATTGAATTTAAAATTATTTAACGTCCGTAAAAAGAATGCCGTTACATAGTTATTACTAGTCCTAGAATGCCAATTTAATGTAAATACAAATTATGAAATAACCTCATTGTGCGATTGTATAATGAAAAATTCTTAATGAACCTTGCGTTAAACCATTTTTGAAGACAACAACTACAAAGTTTTTTTAAAGCGAATAAAGTGAGACCTACACATAATGCAGACAAATTGACTAGACTTAAAAAATAACCCCTTTATGTTAAACTGCACATAGTAAAGTGTACCATGTTTAGCATACGTGTCTTACCTAAATTATCGACATCGACATACAGGGGTGAATTAATAAACATGCAAGCTGCTCATTCATCCATCATATATGATAATCACGATTCTAAATATTTAATGAAACCAGTTCATGTAATAATTGTACTAAAACCTTCATTTTAGCATCAAGTCAGATGAACTTTTATAATCTATACCAATTGTTCGTTTTCAAATTGGCCATTTTTTTTATTTTATAGAATAACAATATGATCTATAGGCCTATTTCTCATCTGTGTATATTGTTAAAAGTATTGGACCAAATAATTTCCGATAAAATTATCTTATTTTTAATCAAGCATAAAATTTTGAGCAATTTTATCAACATGGATTTAGCAAGGGCAATTTTACAATTCATGAATTTGTATGAAAATTTAAACAATAATAAAAAATGCATCCGCCCCTTACCAAGATTTTCGAGTTATTTTAATTAAGATAATTCCAGCGTTTCTCATCAGTTGTAGGAGAGCTGAGAAGAAAAGGTCAGGGTGACGGAATCAGTTACCTGTCCTGAGGGTTCAAATTGATCTTTGAACGTGTAAAGAAAACCCGGTCATCTCGGTCTTCGCAGCGAGGCACTTTCTTTTGTCTTCTTGGAATTGAGAACTGCCCACCGCGGCGAGGCAGTTCTGCTGATTATCGAGTAGTTTCGATGTCCCTTGACCACAAGAAAGTGCGAACGGAACTTTTTGCTAGTTCGGTTACGAGTGGTTACATTTGGATGTTGCTTAATTTTGAGGGCTGATCAAGGCGAGGCAGTTCTCCACTTCAGGCCATTCCAAATATCATTAAGAAGACGAAAAAAATATGAACTGAACTTTTTCTCAGTTCACATTTGAGAAAAATGATTACCGCCGCGACAAAAAAAGCAAATTAAGGCTGTTTGTAAGCACACGCTCTCAGAGAATTTGTTTAAATGGAATTCCAAGGTTCCGGACATACAGTAATGATAAAAGAAGGATTCAAATTGTCAGGTTTATTATTTATTATATTATGTATAATATTTATTTTAGCGAACACAGTCGTATTTGCAAATGTGGCCTTTACTACGATTTATAATGTGTTAGAGAAGACTAGCAGTCCCTCCCGCAGCATCTGCACTGCTCTAATATAGAGCGTCATTTTCACGTAACGGCGTCGGCGTTCCAGTAGGGATAAGCGATATTAAGAAATCATCGATGTTGGTTTCGATGTTGACATCGACAATGAAATATCGATAACCAATTATCATCGACCTCAAAACATCGATGATGACAACATCGGTGATCGTCTATTAGTTGATGAGCGGGGGGGCTACTGGAAGTACGATTTGTATAATTAATAATTTTAAATATAAATAAATAACAATGGACAACTTCCTATTATCATTGATTCTTATCATTGGTCCTTATTCATCGATGTTCCGATAATTAATACAGTTCATCACCGATGTTGAAAAATCGATGTTTTGCCCTTTATCATCGATGAACATCGAATATCGATGAATGTCGCTGAGGTTTCTGGTTCTTGTACACGTTCCAGTCTTCTCTTCCACTTCGTTGGGTACACTCCACCGCTCAAACTTAAAATCTCTACGTTTCATGATATTCTAAGCCTATTTGAACAATAAAAATTAAAAAAAAATTTTTTGTCGTTACTATACTTCCACTGAATGTGTAAGTAAAACTTACAAATATGGATTGAGAGGTAGGACTAATGCTTGGTTACTATCTTACCTGTCTGATCCGAAGCAAATAGTTGAAATTATTGATGCGAGGTCGAATATGAAGGCTAAAAATCGCAAGGATCCCTATTAGAACCTTTATTATTTTTAATATTTGTCGCTATATATTGACAACTTGATTAGATGGGAAACACATGCTGACTCACTATGTTTTTTTTTCTTTTTATTTTTATCTGTTTATTTAACGTCGGCCTATTTCCGCTACCAGGGCCCATCACCGACGCCAGGAGACGAGCTACCCCCAACCTGTAAATTTTGCCGAACCTCTTCACTTAAGAAGAGTAGGGATCTTTTACTTGCCTAACATTTAATAGACAAGGGACCGCCTGCTTTACATCCTCTCCAAAGGATGGTATATCCACTACGTAATCCTCGTCTGAAACTACGTAGCTTCCGCGTATACACTGATATACAAGCCGCTAGAAGGTGGGACAAGAACGCTGTATTTCCCAAGATGGTCACCCATCCAAATACTAACCGCGCTCGACGTTGCTTCAACGAAATATCGACTAACATTCACATTGAAGTCGCCTTTACGCTCGCCCCGACTCACTATGTATATTTTGCATTATTCAAATTGAAATAAGTTACAAATATGTCTTATTTTCTTGTTTTTCATACTGAATGTTAGATATAGCAAATGTATGAAGAAGTTGACAAGTCGGTTCGTAAGGAGAACTTCTTGTTGATACGCTAGCATAGTCAGATTTGGATCAATAGTACATAAAGAAACGGATGGATTCTTTGAAAGTTATCTGCTGAATACCTAAAATAATATTTTTTAACAATAATATAAGAGCAATAAAAGATTTTTTTTTAAAATGGGTCTATAGTTCTAACATTTTATTTTGTTTACATCCTGTCACATCTACGCTATGGTCTGTTGGGGAAGTTCAAGACACTTTAATAGAGTATTCAAAATGTAAAAAAGGATAGTTCGAACCATTAGTTGGCCTTTAAAGTATGCAATTATATAGATCGTTATTTGAAGAGTTAAATATTCCACCATTAGTCTGTATATATATTTTCAAAATATATTTGTCAAAAATAACCAATCCCAATTCGCTTCAAATAATGATTTGCATGATTATAATACTGGGCATAATCAATTTTTAACCATACCGAGGCACAACTTGGCAATGTCGTACAATGCGGCTAAATTAATAGTGGTTGCCATCTTGCTCAGATTGACTATAAGAAATTTGCTTATATGTTAAAAATCGAAATATATAGCCTTGTTGTCAGTTGTGACATTCTTTTAATTATTTTTTTTTCTGAGATTTATTCTTTCGTAAAAATTACGTCTAGGAAGGAATCTACTAAATAATACGTCTATCCAAGATATTATTGGTAAATAAGGTTAACCACTTCCACACCTAGTGGAAGAATAGAAACGCAAATAAAAAAATGTTATTGTTCAAATAGACTTACAATAGAGAATATTATTTAGGTATTATGCAAATCACAACTTACACACTTTTTATTTATTATGAAAATACCTACTTTCTGTATATTGTTGCCCTAATCTGGGCACGCTAATATACTAGTCAGGTAAATACTTTAAAACACTCATTATTGGAGAATCAATCAAAACAACTACTCTTCTAGCTAATACTGACGAAGTATTGAATTACATGATACGATTCTTAGCATTTTAAAGAAAAAAAAAAATATATTGAAAATACTTTTAATCATTTATTCAAATTTAATCGTTCACACTTTTTTATTTAATATGAAGTTATCTACTTTCTGTACATTGGTGCCTTAATCGGGTCACGCTAATATACTACTTAGGAAAACACTTTAAAACACTCATTATTGGAAAACCAACCAAAACAACTACTCTTCTAGCTAATACTGACGAAGTATTGAATTACATGATAGGATTCCTGGCATTTTAAGAATGTATGGTTCAATAATTGTTGTAAATAACTGAATTTCAATAAATAATTTAAGTATTTTCAATATATTTTTTTGCCTTAAAATGCCAGGAATCCTATCATGTAATTCAATACTTCGTCAGTATTAGCTAGAAGAGTAGTTGTTTTGGTTGGTTTTCCAATAATGAGTGTTTCAAAGTGTTTTCCTAAGTAGTATATTAGCGTGACCCGATTAAGGCACCAATGTACAGAAAGTAGATAACTTCATATTAAATAAAAAAGTGTGAACGATTAAATTTGAATAAATGATTAAAGTATTTTCAATATATATATTTTTTTTTTTCTTTAAAATGCTAAGAATCGTATCATGTAATTCAATACTTCGTCAGTATTAGCTAGAAGAGTAGTTGTTTTGATTGATTCTCCAATAATGAGTGTTTTAAAGTTTTTACCTGACTAGTATATTAGCGTGCCCAGATTAGGGCAACAATATACAGAAAGTAGGTATTTTCATAATAAATAAAAAGTGTGTAAGTTGTGATTTGCATAATACCTAAATAATATTCTCTAACCATGATAAAAGCAAATAAATAAAAAATAATTAATTGTAAAAATAAATCAAGAATAGGCTTGTAAATAATGAATGAATGTTTCTATACTCTACTGATGAGAACTAACGAGTTCGAAAAAACTTGTACAACTTTTCTAGAGTTGAAATAGAATGTATGGTTCAATAATTGTTGTAAATAACTGAATTTCAATAAATAATTTAAGTATTTTCAATATATTTTTTTGCCTTAAAATGCCAGGAATCCTATCATGTAATTCAATACTTCGTCAGTATTAGCTAGAAGAGTAGTTGTTTTGGTTGGTTTTCCAATAATGAGTGTTTTAAAGTGTTTTCCTAAGTAGTATATTAGCGTGACCCGATTAAGGCACCAATGTACAGAAAGTAGATAACTTCATATTAAATAAAAAAGTGTGAACGATTAAATTTGAATAAATGATTAAAGTATTTTCAATATATTTTTTTTTTTTTTTTTTTTTTTTTCTTTAAAATGCTAAGAATCGTATCATGTAATTCAATACTTCGTCAGTATTAGCTAGAAGAGTAGTTGTTTTGATTGATTCTCCAATAATGAGTGTTTTAAAGTATTTACCTGACTAGTATATTAGCGTGCCCAGATTAGGGCAACAATATACAGAAAGTAGGTATTTTCATAATAAATAAAAAGTGTGTAAGTTGTGATTTGCATAATACCTAAATAATATTCTCTAACCATGATAAAAGCAAATAAATAAAAAATAATTAATTGTAAAAATAAATCAAGAATAGGCTTGTAAATAATGAATGAATGTTTCTATACTCTACTGATGAGAACTAACGAGTTCGAAAAAACTTGTACAACTTTTCTAGAGTTGAAATAGAATGTATGGTTCAATAATTGTTGTAAATAACTGAATTTCAATAAATAATTTAAGTATTTTCAATATATTTTTTTGCCTTAAAATGCCAGGAATCCTATCATGTAATTCAATACTTCGTCAGTATTAGCTAGAAGAGTAGTTGTTTTGGTTGGTTTTCCAATAATGAGTGTTTTAAAGTGTTTTCCTAAGTAGTATATTAGCGTGACCCGATTAAGGCACCAATGTACAGAAAGTAGATAACTTCATATTAAATAAAAAAGTGTGAACGATTAAATTTGAATAAATGATTAAAGTATTTTCAATATATTTTTTTTTTTTTTTTTTTTTTTTTTTCTTTAAAATGCTAAGAATCGTATCATGTAATTCAATACTTCGTCAGTATTAGCTAGAAGAGTAGTTGTTTTGATTGATTCTCCAATAATGAGTGTTTTAAAGTATTTACCTGACTAGTATATTAGCGTGCCCAGATTAGGGCAACAATATACAGAAAGTAGGTATTTTCATAATAAATAAAAAGTGTGTAAGTTGTGATTTGCATAATACCTAAATAATATTCTCTAACCATGATAAAAGCAAATAAATAAAAAATAATTAATTGTAAGACTTACAATGTCATGAAACATCGAGATTTTAAGTTTAAAAAAAAATAGTGACTTGAAATTTGGTACACGTATGTACGTTAACGAGATCTGGGACTAGATTATATTTTGATATTATTCCATTGAAGGATTGGGGGGTAAATACGCAAATCAAACCAAAAAAGGTCCATACAATTGGTATTTGATATATACAAGAGAAACTAAAGTTTCAAAAAAAAATGTTGGCATTAGCCACCCCCTTATAGAAGGGACTAAAAAAAATAAAATTGTGACGAAACATTTTTTGGATAAGATGATTTACATCAAATCGGCATAAAATCACTTTCAGAATGTGCAGTTCTTGTTTGTCAAGAGAATTTCTGGACACCCTGTATACATAGGAAAATTCAACATATATAACATTACACATTGTTAAGTTGACGTTGCTTCATATCAAATTCTAAAAATACAACATGGTTTCAGTTGTTAATAGGTATTCCAAAGACAAACACCTGCATTATGTATGATTTCCAGACAAGTAAAATGAAATAATGATATCCGATAGCATATATCTCTTAGAAGAACAATGAACAAACACAACTAATTGTACGTGGAATTTCATTGCACGAAGAAAAGTGGAACAGTTTAGTCCAGTTGTAAGTTGGAAATATTTTCATACGTGTGTTTTTGGATCATATACAATCTACCCTATTGGTTCTTTCAAATTGAGGTATTGTCTACAAGCGTCTGGGAAACCAAGATACTTTGGCTTCGAGACTTCCGCATGCATATGAAAAAGCAACATTTTCACTGCTATAGTTTACTAGATTTGGTTAGTTTATTAGGTACATTTCCTACTTCAGTTTTAATAAAATTATATATCATCACTAATGTAATAAAAATAAATAACTCGTAAGTAAACCTAGACAGTGGTTCTGGGCCCAAACGCCACGTTAATCTAAAAACTTTTCAGAAACTTTTAGTTTGCAAATAAAGAAATAAATAGAATTTGTTGAACTTATTTGTAAAAAACTGCCATGTGTATGTAGACTTGCTTAAATAGTAATTCTCGTTTTTAAAAACATTAACGCCGTAAAGATTAAAAAAGATCTAGTTAACTTAATAGCCCAGGAATTTTAGTTTTTGACCTGGAATTAATTATTGTAAACCTGAAAATTTACAGGATTGTAGTTTTTGTCCAGGAAAATACGTACCAAAAAGTCCCCTACTCTCCCCCGTCGGCTTCCCTGTTTTCTCGGAGCAACACGGACCTAAGTCGCAGAAATTGTAGAGCTGGCTATAACGTTCAGCAGAAAGGTTGTTACTGGACCGATTTGGGTCGAAATGATCACAAAAGATTCAGAAGAGCATATCCGTTCGCATTTTAGATATTTCATGCATATTTTGTTCATAATTTTCCGTTCAAAATTTCAAGAATTTAAAAAATTCCGAAATGGCGCCATGGCGGATAAATGAAGACTCGAAGGGGAAAACGTACCCGAATAAGCATTTCTCTTCAGACTTTAAGTTTTCCATTGATATGTCTACCTTCTCTGTAGCGTCACCTATTACGGAGTTGCGCATCTCTGAGTGTCGCAGCGCGGCGGCCGCGCCCGTCATGCTCCCGGTGGAACTGTCCTGGCTGCGTTGATGAGACTTGTTGTGAATTCTTGTTTATATATTATTGGTGTTTTATAAGATTTTACTTGTCAAAGTCATAAATGACTTTATTCGGCAAGATATTATTGACCTACTGGGAAGAGAGGTCGTTCGGATCATCGTCTATATCCACTGACTGGCTGTTCGTGCAGCTGGATCCTCTACAGCTCCTGAACATGATGCTGCAGTTTAGACCAGAGTTCCTGCACTCGCACCGGGCACCGCAGTTCGCCTTGCAGGTACGGGAAGTAAGCAGTAGCCGGCTATCAGGAGCTGGCTGACTTGTGGTAGGAACAGGAACCAGGCCCTGGATTCCTGATTTCCACCCCCATTCTTCCGGGTTGAGGTTGACGTCTAGCCATTGCTGGACCTATAAAAATGCACATGCACATTACTTGATTGCTGCAAGCTTTTCGAGAGATTAAATCCTCACACTGTTCTCCCTAACGCTCTCATCTGGAAGTACGCGCGGAATTAATGTTGTTCACATGCGGCACTTGTTGGCGGGAGGCTTGCCAGATCAAAGGAGGCTGTCACCAACTGCTTCGCTACGCTCTGGTTGTGTCGGACTACTCGTAGCTGGTCCAAGCTCTCCTGCTCACTGCCTCCATAAAGGACTAAGATAAATCTTTCCCCAGCGGCGGCCATAGTCCTCTTGCCAGATGCAGGATGTGAAAATATCGCGGAGCATTCCTGTAGCTCAGGTCTCTTCTTCAGGAGCTTCCACGCCTTCTGATTTCCCATTCTGTACAGAGCTGACGTGGTGTCGCATTCTGTCATGGCATGGCAGAAGAGAACGGAGTCGTTCATTTGATCACGGCTGCCCCTGATCTCCTGGATCTTAAACACTTGTCCGCTTGAAGTGCCCGTGGCCGGACTCAGCATTAGGATGGAGGTGTCATCTGTCATCTCTATGACGGGCGACTAGCATGGCCAGGATGTCTGTGTCCTGGGCGATGATGGTGACCCGCTGTACTCACACATCCATCAGCGAACAATGACCCCAGCATTTTGGAATTGAGTAGAGAAGAGTTTGATGATACGCATTTTATTCTGCGGGTGGCTCAAGAAATCTGACTAGTTGGTCTGCACAGATAACGTGTGTTCGTCAAAGACCACTTCCACTGGATCCCGCTTAGAAGAACGACGCTGCTGCTCCTGTGCTCTTGATAATGTAATGTCTTAATGTACGGTGATAAATGAATTTTTCTTCACGAGATCTTTAAATAACTTCTCATTTTCAGTGCCCACTCTTTCCGCACTAGCCCAAATCAAGGTTGATAGCCCTCTCTTAACCCCCATAACATTTCCATCTTCAAGAGACAACTTACAAAAAATACAAACGCCTGTGTACACCATGACTTAACTAAGATCACTCAATTTTACCGCACCAATGAACTAATGCATACACTTAGAGATCTGTCAAACTCAATGAACTCAGGGTATCGCTCGCCTCGCGCCTTCTTGACTATTTAGACTAGACATGATAGAGGCAACAATGAACGCACTTAACTGTCCGAGTGTTGCGGCTGCGATATTCAGAGTGGCGTAACTCCGTAACGGATGACGCTACCTTAGATGTACTTCTCCCTTCTCTCCTTCTCTCCCTTCTCCCCCTTCTCTCCCTTAGATGTACCAAAGGAAAGCCCAAGTATGAAGAGAAATGTTTATTCGGGTACGTTTTCCCCTCCAAGTCTTCATTTATCCGCAATGGCGCCATTTCGTTTTTTTTTAATTCTTGAAATGTTGACACAACTAGAACGGAAAATTATGAACAAAATTACATGGAATATCTGAAATAGGAACGGATATGCTTCTCCTAATCTGTTATGATCATTTCAACCCAAATAGGATCAGTAACAACCTTTCTGCAGCACTTTATAGCCAGCTCTGCAATTTTGCTACTTAGACCCTTGTTGTTCCGAAAAAACAGGCGACGGAGTAGAGTAGGGGACTTTTTGGTACGTGTTGTCCTGGACTAAAACTACAATCCTGGAAATTTTCAGCTTTACACTAATTAATTCCGGGTAGAAGCGATATATTGACTAAAACTCCTGTGCTTAAGTCTAAGCAGAATTTTGGGCAAAAACCGTATAGATAAAACTGAAATTTAAATAATAAAAGTGCATTTTAAGTTAATTTTTGCACATAATGTTGACACCTGATTTGATATTTTTCTTAGAGAATCGTAAAAAATAATACAACTTCCTAAAAGGCACACATACATTTTCAATATTTTTGTCTTGTCAAATCATGAAGATGTTTAAAAATTCACAATTTACAAAATTTACAATACCATAATAATATATTCAATAACAAAATATATCCAAAAACATAAAGATAACAATCAGCTGCTTAAATTTTAACAGTGTAATTAATGCAGATGGGGAAATCTCGAAGCCGAAGTATCCTGGTATCCCTAAACGCTTGCCCATAGTCTAGTTGAAGTATTAATTAGCCTTGTCATTTTAGCGGGAAGAGTTTATCTTAACCATGAACGAAGCACGATATATATACTACGTGATATCACTAATTAGATAATTACAGTTTATATTCCACCTTGGTTCTCTCCTTTTATGGTAATCATGATAATTTACGGTATTGTGATCTCTTGAGATAAGCATATTTTTAATATCGCGATCTGAAAGAAGATGCTTTAGCATCCCATCTGTTAGTATGTGTAAAAATTACAAGCAAACGCTTTGGGTACTATGAAAAATATTTTTTTTATTGCCTTATTTATATTAACATCCTAGCCATGGAGAGTTTGTCTGACAATTATAAAAATATTTAGGAAACCTTGGGCAACGTATGCAGTATATTTTCATGTTTGTACTCTGCAATAAAATCTATGAAATGACCTTGGTAAGAATACTTATAATTTCTACAAATTCAATATTTTGAGATGTTTCTCAATATATTGATTTTTTTACTTTTAAGCGACACTCGGAGTAAAATAGTATATTATGTAACAAGTTTTATAAACGTCATTTTAGTCACGAGTTTTATTAATCGCGAGCGACGCGTAGCGGAGCGAGTGTTTAATAAAATGAGTGACTAACAAGTTTATAAAACGTGTTGCATACTATACTTTTTCTACGACAGCAAATATCTAAATAAAAAATTTGGAAGTTATTTTAATATTTCATTTATTAACGTATCAATAACATGGTAACAGTAAAAAATTACTAAACTATTGTTCTACTTATTGTGTATATTAATGGTTACATTGGAAACATTTTGGCAATTGCTAAAAAAACTAAGTGATTTTCCTAAATGCGTTCCATCGAACTGTGTTAAATTTGCTTCATGATTTGAATTGAAACTAATACTTGGTCCACTTTCATTTTGATCAATGCTTGAACTTTGAGCAATTGCAATATCAATATTCTCTTTATTTTTTTGCATTGCATTATTTTGAACAGTGTTCATGATTTTAGTAGCGGTCTCAATTTTATTGTTTAACGAGTGGTCAATATAACTCTCTGCAACAGCTGTGGATCGCCACCCTCCATGACGCTTTAATGCTGTGATGTCCACACCCGAGTCCACCAAAATCGTCGCTGAAGACCTTCTTAGGCAATGACCAGTATAAGCAGCAGGGTCAGGTAATTTTAAGAATTTTGCTACTACGCTAGAGAGGCTGCCAAATTTATTAATTCCAATTGGCTGTTTTCTACATTTTCCTCGCTGGTAGTTTAAGAAAAATCGGGTAGTACTTGTCAGGTTTGGAGGTCGAAGTTCCATGTATTTCTTGCATGTATGATAGAAATTACCTCCAATAACAAACTGACGTTCCGTTTTTGTTTTCGTGTCAGGAATGTGAACTAAAAGGGCCGTGTTAAGGTCTTCAACATCACTTGTTTGAATTTTCGTCAATTCATCCCGCCGACAAGCTCCCATTATTCCAAAAAGTAACCCTACCTAAAATATTTATAATTTTGTTTATTTTTATTTAATTTGGTTTTATACTATTACCTTTGTAAATAGGTATTCTTCGTCTGGAGCAGATGATAAGAATTCTCTAATTTGCTGGGGTGTCAATATTTTCGACTTTTTAGGTCTGTAATCGTCTGATTTACGCTTCAGAAATGCGCACAATTTGGGGTACTTGCTAATATCAACATTGTTTTTTAGATTAATTGTCGTCCGCAGCATTGAATAGATTGCCCACAAAGATGACGGTTTCATATTTTTCGACAAATTTTGGAAATAAGCAAGTAATACATTCTCAGAAAATGAATTTGTTTGGTTTTCTTGACGCCAATCTTGGAAAAGTTTATATGCACGTTCGTATTGACTTTTAGATTTTTCTGGCAGCAAACTAGCAGTTGCCGATGCCGCTGCTTGAGTAATTTCGGGCGGAGTACCAATGAAAACATCTTCTTCACTTTCACTGTCGTTTAGGCTCATTTTTTTCCAAAAAATACAAAATTACTTGTCTCTTGTCACAACGCGTCGATTTATTTTGACAGATTGATGACAAGAATTACGGAAAACTAACTTGATTTTTGCCATTAAAATATCTGGAATTAACCTCAGCCGTGACTAATATCTCGTTGCTAAGTTCAGCCTGTGACTAAAATGCACGAAGTCACGGTTTGTCGAAAGCGTGTTTAAAGGATTATTTAGCGTCATGGAAACGTATACGATAAACGCCATTTTAAAGATGGAAGTAGAAAAAATATATTGTAGTGGTCAGAAAATTCGACTTCCAGTTTTTGACAAATTATGATTCCATATGACTCCCAGATACTAAAAAAATGGTTTAGAAAACATGTGTGTGTTTGTCCGTGTGTATGACCGTCGTTTAACGCTTAATTTAACGCAGAAATTAATCGACAGATAGTCAACTTACGAATACTAATAGCCATTTTTGTCGTTTCCACCTAACCCTAAAATTAAGGTTAGTTTACTGATGTGAAAAATTTGAAAATCTCAATTTTCTCAAATTTTGTACGATAATAGTACTTTGCTAACCTAACAATATGCCATTAGTGGTTTTCCACAAAAAAATCACATAAAGGTGGTTTACTGATGCAAAAATTCAAAACCCTCAATTTTCTTGAAGACGCCTTTATGCTATTTTGCTCAAGTTTTGTACGTTAATAGTATACTACGAACCTAACAATATACCGGTATTAAATTCACATAAAAGCAATTTACAGACGGTTAAAAAATTTTAAGTTGCTCGAGAAGGTCTGTTTGGCGTTGCCGTAACATTTATTTATTTTTTTTTTTTTTTAGATGTATTGATTTTGTCACAATATATTGAGATTTTTCTTATTCTTAGATTACAGTTATATTTTGTGGTTTAATATAGATAGTAAATATATAAAAATTTGCATATTGCATATACATGGTAGATCAAATTCTATAGTATTTGGGATATCTCTAAAATTATGTCAGATATAAAAAACTGATGTAGGTGTTGTTCTTACTCACTTCTTGCCAAACGTTTTGCGATCTGTGCATTATCTAGTTGTCTTCCATTTGCGTCATCCGTTGCAGTTGCTACCCGAATTTTGGAACAAATCTGAAGAACGTACACTTCTGCACAATAAAATCCCGTACGCCTATTTTTCGCCATATTAAATCATTCTTTATTTATTTGTCAGTGTCAGTGTCATATTTTCGAAATGCCGAAATTAACTGAACATGAAAAAATTCTAATTCTCTCTGAAATTGAAAAGGAATGGTCTATCAGAGCAGTTGCTGACCATTATCACTTAAATAAAAGTACCGTTATGAGTGTGAAGAAAAGGTGGGAGGTGAAAGGTATCATAAAGAGAAAAGACGGTTCAGGCCGACCGAGAAGTTCAAATCTCACTCAAGATGAAGCGCTCCTTGGCTATTTGAGGGAAAATCCGTTTCAAATAGCAGTAGACGCTGTGTCCATGACAGATTTTCCAGCATCGAGGTCAACAGCTAGCCGAAGGATAGGAACATCGGAATTAAAATACTGTGTGTGCCAAGAAGACCATATTAACAGAACATAAGCAAGCCGCCTTCTGTTTTGTTTAGATTGTGTCTATCGCCCGTTGGAGTTTTGGAACAATGTTGTGTTTACCGATGAAAAAGTTTTTCAGTCTTGTAATGACGGACATATTCGGGTGTACCGTCCTGCAAATACCAGGTTTCATGAACGCTATGTGTCTCCGCGGAACAGGTCCGGGAGATTTTCTGTTAATGTTTGGGCATGGATAAGCGTGTATGGCCCTGGTGTAGCGTGGCGTATCATGGGTAATGGTAGATTTAATGGACAGGTTTATAGGAATATTTTGGAAAATGTTATGCTTCCTTCGGTGAAGCAATTATATCCAAACAACGCATTCATTTATCAACAAGACAACTACCCTATTCTTACTGCCAGGATAATTACTCAATGGTTTGGGAACAATAATATTGAATTATTACCGTGGCCTTCGCACAGTAATATATTTCCACTGGATGTGGAAGTAAAATTATCACAGGCAGACACGTGCAGAACAGCCATGGAGAAAACCGCTTTTTAATGTTTTGAGCTTTCAGAATCTGGCCCTATCTCGGACACAATATTTCAACGTCAATTTTAACATTTGTTATAAATCAAAATCATTAACATTTTTTCAAATACCTTACTTATGACATTTCAGAATCAATGTCACTTTTTTATAACCTATATGATAATAAAAAAACTAAATTCCGAAAAGACTGATTCACATCACTTAATATTAGTAAAAACTGGATTACTTGATTTTTCAAGTGTACAGGATTTTATTGTACTTGTGTGCGATTTTGAATTCACTAGATTTTCGCGATTCTATCGTCAATTTACGAAAAAATGTGCTTTATTATATGAAATACTTGAGAAACTTCATAGGCTTGGCGGCACGTATTAATATTAAACAATTTTGCTCGATCTTTATTTGGAATTTCGAATAAAAGAATGGAAACTTTATTTTCACCGGTATAAATTTGTGTCACCTCATTGCCATATTTTGACCTGTAAACTTTAAAAAAATATTCTGATATTATACAAATATTTTTCATTTATGGAAGTGACTATCTATAGCTATTATAGTGACATATTGTGTTCACTTGGAAATGGCTTTTAACACAACGTTATTAACATAACCATTATATTTAATACCAATATGGGTTTTATTAACATAACTGTGGAAAATGTAATTATTTTCTGTTAAATAAACTAATTTAAATCTATATGACCATCATTAAAAAGCACATTTAATATAACAACTAATAGTTTAGAGCAAACACAAATTAATTACAATCTCCTAGACATTTCTTTATTCATTTATTTATTTTTATTTATCTACATTATTTCATAATTAATAATATTTAGTAGTATAATTAGCACTCAAAACTAGATGCTACATATGGGCATAGACCTGTGCACAGTAACTAAACATTTTATTTTAAAGTTGATTACATGGCGTTATGTAAATTAAACACAAACACTAGTAGAAAAAGATTATATATGTACATAGAAATACAAAATTACGAGAAAGGTCTGATAATATTTTGTAATTTAGCCAGTACAGTAAGAGTAATTGAGGGTAGAGACAGTGAAATTGAATTAAATGGAAATTAAAATTTTACAGTAGAATAAATTATTTTCTAGTATACGGGTTTAAATTCCCTTTCGATATCTACTTAACAAATTAGTGTTTTTTAACTATTAGGTAACACATTATACATTTTTAGACCTAGATAAATAATAGAATGCTGTGTTCACTTGTAATGAGTGCGAGGTATTTCTACATTCTGCAAATCAACTCTTTCAGTCACGACTTTTCGTTTCGTGAGCTAAAATTTTATATTTGGCACATATTACACTTTATTTTTCTACAGATTTTTGGTACCACTCACATAAGACATATGTAAAGCATTTTCAAAAATGTCTGTGTGCACAGTATAATACAGTCTGTAGAGCAAAGAACGCGGCTACCCGGGAATAATTTTTTTGTTTGTATAATGTAGGGGAGGTTACCACAATCATTAATTGTTGGAGAAGTGACGGTCAAAATAGGTTTTCTCAATTATCTCCTTTACTGTTAGATTTACTCTAAAATTAGGTATTACCGGTATTGTAGAAAATGAGAAAAGCTGCAACTACAGCTAACATAAAGGTTAAAATTTGTGCTTCACCGCAGATTTCTGCAATTGTCTCTATCCCCCTTGCTCCATTAGTTATTACCAATATTGTATGCTATAAATTTGGTAAAACTTTTGTTCAAATAATTTTCTTCCGAACCTCTTTTTACAATTGGACAACGGTCTTCACAATCAGCAATAGAGAATAATTGTTTAAACAAAAGTTGTAGTTTTTTTTTCATTCCTTACAATATTGATAATACCTAATTTTAGGATTCATTTAACGCGGACTCTTAAATCGAAAATTAAAAAATTTCAGTGAACATCAAAAAATATTTTTAAATCAAGTAATTTGTCCGTTTTATTTAAATATTATATTATTATTAAATTTTTATTAAACGAAATTAGGTTTGTCTTATATCAAGTGTTAAATGTTTTATATATATATCGAAATAATTTGTACTTTTCAACTGAATAAATAAAATCTTTGATTAAGAATAAGTTAGTATTGAATATTGCTTGAAACGTTCTCTTAGCCGAAGTAGAGCCATTATTCTATAAATCTCAATAATTAGTTAACATTGAATGAAGCAAACTATGATTGACTTTTAAAAATAACATTTTCCATGATGGAAAAAAATCTATTCTTGCGAGTACAATAACCGTTTAACTTAAGAAGAGTAGTCTCAAAAACAGTTTAAATTTATTTCGTGCATTATTTCTTATTGCCGAAGAAGTGCTAAGGGCTTGATGTCCAGCTCTAAAGAGTCGGTTTCCTACCTTCGTTGTTGAGGTATCCCAAGTCAGATAAATCCTGGATCAGCAACTCAAGCAGTATCTCTTCACAGTGTCTACAGTAAGACGTCCTGACCCGCAATTACAAATATAACAAGAAAATCTGAAAACAATGCTTGCTTAGTAAATGGCCCTTAGCCACAACATCCACTACAGTACACATACTATATACCGGGTGCCACAGGCTAGTGGCTCACCTTTATTTCCTTTATTTTTTAAACTTTTTTAAAGCATTTTAAGATATTCGCCTAGACTGCTTTGGAATACCGAAGTTTGTTCTACGATAGGTAAAGTCCAAGGGAAAAATATAATTTTTCGTTTAATTTCATTAATAACCATTTACGAAGCCTCCAAAATTGAACAAATCACGTTTTTCCATTTTTATTTTAATGGGAAGGTGGTGGCTCATAGTGGCATATAGATAGTTTTCTGAATTCATCGATATCCATTTCAAATCTATGCTATTTGTTTTTCCATTTTCAAAAATAATAAATCACTTTCAATATAAGTTTTATTGAACTTTAACGTAGTTGTCTTTGCACTACGATTTGATACAATATTATAAAACAAAAGGAAGGTGACAAATGTAAATAATTAGAAAGTTTCCTATTTTAGAAATATCATTTAGTAGTCTTTCAGATAACCAGTCAAACAAAAAAAAAATTATATCTGAAAAAATCACGAACTTATTCAATTTTTTATTTGAATACTTCGCCTCGGCTGAAGTCCACCGTGACGTCACAGTACACAACGCGCTCTTGCCATGCCGGCGGCGCGCTGTATGTTCCCTTTATTTAGTGTATGTGCTCGCTCATGTTCATTTCGTGGGGTTAAAATTTCTCGATAACACTGAATGAACTAAATAGCCAAGGAGATATCGACAGTTTTTTCGCGTTAATATACATAAAGCTAGATTTTTTTCCCATGAGAGCTTAGACAGTATCAATGATGAAGGTGCAATTCTACCAATCTATAAGTACCGCAAAAATGAGCAAAAAATTAAATAACATGTTGCAAAAAGAGATATCCATTTTCTGAAATGTCACTTTTGACTCGTTCGTGCAGAGCCGAATTTTCGAATTTCGCCTTGCAATTTACGATCAGGTTTATCTGGAAGACTTCCTCTTTACGTCGCGACATCATACGGTCGTCCCAATGGTGTTTTTCGAAAAATATGAACGTGCCAAGATTGCATGTTTTAGCAATTTTTTCGACTCACAAATGCAAGGTGGTTTTTGCTATTTTTCTCCGAAACGGTGAGAGTTAGCTCGAAATAAAAAATAAGGTCAACGAGTGTTTTTCACTATGAATCTTTTACTTCCATCAGAATTTTGATTTTTTTTTCGTTTCGGAGATAACTACTGAAGTGTCGGCCATGTACGACAAAAAACCGCAAATTTTGAGCTTCTACAGTTTTTTTTTTTTTTTTCGGTAAAATTTCTCCATTTTGTCACCGTAATTAATCGGTAATAAACTGAAATCGATCTCATATACGACGTTCACTTAATATCATGTACTACTTTGACGCTCCGTTAAACTAGGCTCTTCGAAACAAAGGTTTCTGAGAAAAAATTTTTTTTTAAGATTTACGTATACTCTATAGGAGAACCTGTAATTTCCTAATTTCCTCGAAGTCCCAAATCCCGCTCCCTCTAATTCCTAGTAAGTAACACATTCGTAGTGGAAAATACTCGTTTGACCTTATTTTTTATTTCGAGCTAACTCCCACCGTTTAGGAGAAAAATAGCAAAAAACAGCTTGCATTTGGGAGCCGAAAAAATTGCTAAAACATGCAATCTTGGCACGTTCATATTTTTTGAAAAAAGACGTAAAGAGGAAGTCTTCCAGATAAACCTGATCGTAAATTGCACGGCGAAATTCGAAAATTCGGCTCGGCACGAACGAATCAAAAGTGACATTTTGTGACATTTCAGAAAATCGATATCTCTTTTTGCAACATGTTATTTAATTTTTTACTAATTTTTGCGGTACTTATAGATTGGTAGAATTGCAACTTCATCATTTATACTGTCTAAGCTATCATGGGGAAAAAATCTAGCTTTATGCAAATGATTTCATGAAAACTGTGGCTACCTCCCTGGCTATAAACTGCCGGTGCCTGCCAGCGAGTTAAAGGTGCCCGCGCCCGCTCGCTGTTGACGCAATCATGTATTGTGACGTAATCGAGCTCAGCCCAGATGATCGCGGCATTTTAAGCTTGGAAGGACCATAACTTCTTTATTTAAAGGGATAATTTTTAAAAAAATTACAGATATTTTTTAGATTTTTACGACTATTTATTATGAGAAAATGAGAAAAATGGAAACTTCCTAATTATTGTTAGTGAAAGATTTGTGTTCATTATTGTTATTTCTTAACATGAACTACACCAATAACGAAAAAACTGCCACGATATTAATTTATGACGAATGTTGAAAAAATTCTGTGCTAGCAGGTCAAATGTATGCTCAGAGATTTCCTGAAAGAAAACATCCGTTTCGTCATTACTTCAAGAAATTAGAGAGAAAAAGGCAGCGAAAATCACATGTCCAAAATCAAGAATTCGTTGTAAATGAAGAGTTGGAGATCAATGTACTAACAACCTCAGTTAGAGAAATAGCGGAAGGAACTAGGAAAACAGTAAGAAGAATTTTGAAAAACATAATTACCGCTCGTTAAAATACAGTCTGCATCAACATTTGTACAAAGGAGATTCCATAAGAAGAATTCTGTTTTGCGAGTGGTTAATTAATAAAGAGAATAATTTTGCCTTCCACATCTTTCAACATAATTTTATGCGTAGATTAGAAGAATGTTTGCAAAATTATTATAGCTGTTACTTTCCACATTTTTGCAAAAAAAGAAATATGGCACAGCACTGGTACCTCACGGCACAGAAGCTTACATATGTGCCGCGAGGTACGAATACTGTGCCTGGAAAGATAAGAGTTTTCTGACTCTTGGTACAAAACCTCTTGATGAAATGAGAGCTATGCTATACCCAAAAGATCCTGACAGAAAAAACCGACGATAATCGTTGACTATAATAATAATAATAATGATAATAATAATACTTTATTCACCATTTAAGACACACAAAGCATATATGGCAAGTCATAAAATGAAGAAATGTATGTATAGAGTACAATTTATCTAGAATTATGCACATCCCAAAGTAAGTGGTAGTCAATATAAGTACCTAGCAGCCTCGTACCCTGTGATGACTCAATATTGTCATACATGATGATATTATTTGGCAGAGGCCTCTGTATCGTAAAATTCATAAACACGGTTTTGCTATTGTTTAATATAAGTTTATCTCTTTGAGCCCATGTACTTACTTCCTCCATAGTCTTATCAACAATTGCTTGGAGCTCCTCAAGCTTGTGTGCCACTAAGGTGACGTTAGATCATCAGCAAATATTGTTACATGGCCTGAAGTAATATTTTCAGGAACGTTGTTGATATACAGTAAAAAGAGTAATGGCCCCAGTACAGACCCTTGCGGAACTCCAACATCAAGGTTATGTGTTTTATACTCGTATCCATTTAATTTTACTTTTAATCTTCTATTTTCCATGTAAGACAAAATCCATATTAATAATGTTCCCCTTATACCAATGTTGTATAGTTTAGATTTAAGCAGTTTGCTATCAATTATATCGAAGGCCTTTGTTAAATCGAACATTAAAGATATAACGTATTTACCGATATCCAGAGATTCATGCACATATTCTAAAAAGTTGTAACAGGCTGTTTCAGTGGACTTTCCCTCTCGAAATCCATGTTGTGCTATAGTCAGAATTCTGTTTTTTTCACAATATGAGGCAATTCTATCATATACGATTCTTTCAAATACCTTAGATACGACACTCAGTAGAGATATTTGTCTGTAACTTTCTATTTCATCAAAAGGGTCTTTTTATAGAGTGGTACAACAATTGATTGTTTTAGTATATTGGGATATTATTATTGAATTATTGAAAGATTAAATATATATGTTAAATAATCCACTATACTACATTTAATAGTATTCAATAAAGATGCAGTTAAACTGTCAAACCCTACAGATTTTTTTGTTCTTTAATTTGTCAATAGCCTTATTGACCTCATCATCTGTGATTAGTTCAAAAAACATAGATTGTTCCCTGCATGCAGAAGTGGTACAAGGTAAGGACATATTTAAGCCGAAATGTTGCTCTAATTTATTTTTGGCTATTACAGAAAAGTGACTAGCAAATGCATTAGTAATACTATTTTTATCACTAATATGTTCACCATTATGCTCCAATGTTGTAATATTATTATTATTATATTTATTTCTGCCTAATCTTGTGTTGACAATATTCCATATAACTTTATTTTTATTTGGAGCATCTTTAATTTTTTTGGCATTGTAATTATACTTAGCAGTTTTTATACTGTGTTTTAGTTTATTTTTTTCAGTTTTATAAAGTGTTTTAAACTCGGACGTATCAAGAGTAGTCATTAACCAATATACATTTTTAAAATTTTTACTTTGTTGTATTAACTTATTTGTCAACCATCCTTTATTATTATCTTTGTTTGATACTTTAATTTTTCTTAGAGGGCAGCTAACATTGTAACATCAGATAATATTGTCAATAAATAATTAAAAAGATTCATCAACATCAAGATAATATAATTCTGCCCAGTTTAATTTGTCAAAGTTGTATAAAAAATCGCGAATATTGTTATCGTTAACAGGCCGTGTTTCAATTATTTTCATGGTGCTTTTATCATTTGGCTCATCTGTACATATTACTGACAAAATATGAGCTTTGTGATCGGCAATATGTGGATTAAATATTTCACACATATATGTATTATCAGGCATATTAGTGACCATATAATCAATAGTAGAGGAACTGGTGTGTCCATGGATATTGGTAAAAACTCTTGTGGGTCCTGCATTAGAAATCTTTAATTCAAATGAATCAAATATGTCAAGTACTACATTGGCACAACGAGAGGTATTATTTATATCAATATTTAGGTCATCACATAACACAACGCTACTAGAAATAGTAAAAGCAATGCTTAATGCTTCTGTTATGTTAGTATAAAAAATATCAACATTACCATCGGGGGGCCTATATACCACAATTACCAGAAGTTAATAACTCCAATGTATATATAGATCTATCGGATCAACGAAAAGCCTATAAAAAAGCATCACGGAATTCAAAAAAGTTATTCTGAAGCACATTTTCGAAAAACAAATATCTCTTGTGGAGCCCGACCCTCAACCCCATCTACAAATTGAACAAGGGCATACTGGCAAGCGATTGCGTTGCACAGTGTGTTCCGAGAGTATTAGTGCAGAGTTTGGACGCCAAGAGGCTCAAGATAGAACTCCAAGAACGACTTGGTCTTGCTCGTCTTGCAAGAAGCCATAATGTGTGAATTGTTTCTTTCACTCACATAGAAGTTATTTAGTATGATTTGATGATTTTGATTTCAATTTACAGTATTTAGAATGCATTCTGAATGTAACTTTTCTTGTAGTTCCTTCTTTTTATTTATATTGACAGTATGTTCAGAAAAATTTTCCTTGAATAATCTTTTATTTCAATAAACCACCTTCTTTTATTATAAATTGTACTTTTTAACCCACATTATTAGCATAATTTCCAATAATGAAAAGTGTGTAGGTTTTATACAAAAAATAATAACTCACAATATAAAAATATGACAAAAAAAATGTGAACCAAAAATAACACAGGCACACAAAATAAAAAAGTTGTCTTTTTCCCATTGGGTAACCCATATGCATTTCGACTGCTGAACAAGTGTCCGTTTAGCTCCATTGGTCACCTGTTTTTTTGTAAATCGCGAAAATAACTTAAAAAAACTCAGAATTTAAGTTATTTTCGCGATTTACTAAAAATTGGATTCGTATTCAGCATTTCGAAATACATAGAGATATGGAGTCCCAGAAACAGACCTTTTTTGTGTGTGTGTGTGTCTGTGCAATATATGAATATCACCGGACCTTCAGCCATTTTCTAGAAAATCGCGTATGCAAATATATTACACAGACACAAAAAAAGTGAAAATGATCTGTTTCTGGGACACCATTGGATAACCCCCGTGTATTTCGACATGCCGAATACGAATCAGGTATCCGTTTAGCTCCGTTACCCACCAATTTTTAGTAAATCGCGAAAATAACCTAAATTATGAGATTTTTTAGGTTATTCTCGCGATTTACAAAAAAAATGGTGCCCAATGGGGCCAGTCGGACACCTTATTCGTGTTCAGCACATCGAAATATATGTGGGTTACCCAATGGAGTACCAGAAAAAGACCACTTTTTTTTATTTTGTGTGCCTGTGTAATTTTCGAGAGATTTTTTAAATCCACTGTGCCATTCATAATTAGCTTCTGTAGGAAATATAGGCATTTGAGAGCCATACGCCGTGTCTCACTAAATAAAATGATATTAGTACGTGTGGCACAGCATATGTAACTCGCAGCACAAACCACATCTTTAGGGGAGGTACACTCCTCGTACCTTATTGCAGTAAACGTGTTTAAACAATGTAAGATTCTTTATTGCAAGTGAATTTTCCAATGCCTTCAAATTATGCTAATTATTCCTTTTATCTGTAGTGAACTGAGGCTTCATCAGTTCATAATATTTGGTATATGAAATCTGAGGTGCAGCAGCTAACGATAAAAATGTAGATGAGGGATGTTGCCTTGGTATTGCACACTGCATAAATTATAGAGACATTTTGAGACATAGTTGGTTAGCAATTCTACGAATACTGATGTGGGAGTTTCAACATTTCTATTCCAACCAACATGATGACCTGGAATGAGTTTGCCGAACTTACGGGGATTATTTAAGACAAGTTGATCATGATGTGTGCGATGTGGATACCGCTGTCATTATCCTTCAGCTTCGGCTGTGGAAATTTCATGCACATTCCATGAGTAAAATGCACTCCAACATATTTATGACTAGTACCTTACCTCTTAATAATACAAGAGACAGTAAAATTATTGGCTAATGAAACTAACTCACTTGAAAATAATCTAACAGAAACCAATTAGTTTGATTTATTGTTGTCTTTCAATGGTAATTAAATGTAGATATGATTTTAAGGTGGCCATATTCGATTCGATTGGGTAATGATTCCTTAACTGCACTTTTTAGTTAGATTTCACTTATTAGTATTGAGGTCTAATCTCTCACATATCCGATCGACTTGACGTTTCGTACTCACTTAAATGTTTCAATGACAATAGAGTAATCAAAAGTTTTAATAATTCTTGAATTAATTTATTCTCGTTAATTTATTTTTCAGTTTACTTTGAGTCGGGCGGAGGACTGAATCTAAGGAAACTGTAATAGATCCTATGCCTGTTGCGAATACTACCCTTTAACAAATGGCGCTGTCATCTAAGGTTACGAATTTAAAATTTGAATGTTACAATGACAGATAATGTGTTTCAAGGGGGCACAATTTTTGACTTGAGGGCTGTGTTTGGACTCTTTAGGGGGTAAACATACCAACAGTCCCCGAACATAGGAGGTGGGGGGAGGGCGGGGGGTGCAGAGGGGCACGAAGAAGGTCTCGGTTTTTGGTTTTTCGCTCATATCTCGGTTAGCCCTAATCAAAAAGTGGCTATATTCAAAATTAAAGCTGACTAAATCTTCTACAATAATGTTTTTGTTAATTTTTTTCGTATCTGTTATGGCTCTGTAACGAATTGTATATTTTTTGACTATATTTTAACTTTATTATAAATTTATTATAAATTGAATAAAAATTTTAATAACCATCGTAAAAAAAAAATTCTTATACAGAAATCCGTTTTACAGCAGACTAAACTCAAATTTCGAATAAAAAATGTCTTTGCGTCTGTAAGTGTGTTGTGCGTGTATATGTATGTGTGCGTGAATACCGTTTCTTGTAAACACGATAACTTCTGTTAGACTTAAAATATTTAATTACAATTTGGAACATATATAAAACAGCATATTACAATAATCCCTATTGAAATTGGGCCATAGGGTTGATTCTCTACCCTTTGAGAGCAATGTCTGGTTGTCGCACCAGAGTCAAGTATTTTGCACTAAGATATACAAAAAATTGGCCTTTGCACATGTTATTCACACTCACCTGCGTCTTTTGAGTTTTAGCGGTAGTTTTCATGCCCCATAAGGGCGGATTTCGGTTTAATTTATAGAAATAGCTTACTGTAGCTCGAATTTATATTCTCTACTCTCGACTACAAAACATCTACCATTTTTCACACTTCATTAAGAGTTATTACATTATTTCTATGATTTTACACCATTTTAAGGGATGTTTTTGACTAAAAAACAAAACTGACACGATAGATTTTTTTTTGACCACGGATTCGGATTCAGCGTCAAAAAATACACCATATCCATATAATTTGGTCCGCCGCACAGAACTTTTTTTTGAGTGGCTGTGTTATCAATGTCACCCCGAAAAATCAATTTTACCCCATCTCACGGTATATGAAACTCATACATAAAGTGTACTTTTTTCACGAATGGCAATCCAATGAGTACCACTTTATGTACTTGTTGCATAAATTACCATTTTTCTTAATTTATTATATCTTCTGTAGATATTTAATTTTTAACTGCACATTCATTTTTTAAAGTGTCTTTACTTAACCATAACTTAGGATTTTACTTTAATTAATTGATGATACCGAAAAAAATATTATATAATATATAAATTACACTGACGATTACAAATATTTTACGGAAAAATTGATCAATAAATTATATTTACAAGAAATATCTTATTAAATATCTATAAAGTATCAGTCACATCAGCAATAAAAAAAACACTTAATTAATCTAAAGTTGTTGTTTCAGCATAAAAATCCAGATGATCGTGAACTGTTAGATACAATACGGCCAATAAATACGATCTCAGCATCCTTCGGGACGACGCTAGGCGTACAAACGTAAAAGAGGACCGTTTCTCGCGAAACTGCCACCGCTGATTTGCTCAATTTGCGCACGTCACTCCACGTCAACTGGAATGAGATGTAAAGTGTCTTAAAAATCAAACTCAATCTTTCCTCAAAACCTGCCTGCCACTTTACATACAGATGCTCTCTTCGATTTTTTAAGATGCCGAATATGCCTTTAGGTTAACCTGCTACCACTATAAATCTTAGACGCACATTTCCATTTCAAAGTAACAGAATAGTACGAACTTATTTCAAATGTATGGTGGCAGCGTTTGGGATTAACTGGATACTTTGGTAGAATTTCGACTCATCACTTCTGGTTTATTTACTCTGATATATTTACATATGCCACAACAATTTCAAATTGGTAATTACCGAGATGCGAACTAATTTACTATTCATATTATTCAAAAACAGACTGCTGAAAAAATCCACGAGATAATTATTAATACAAATATGAAAAATTCACTTTATGTGATAGCCATTCATTATCTAGTCATTTTTTTGCAGAATAGTTTATAGATGATTGATTCTTAAATATTAATATATTAAATAGCTAACAACGAATCCATAATAATACAATGACGATTATTTTAATAGCTTTAAATTGCAAAATATGAAAAGTTAAAATGTCATTTAACATGATACGTTATTAAACGTACATGCCTCTATTTAAAGAAAAATAATGCAATACTTACGCAGGTTTGATTGAGTGACTGATTTGTAACCTGACAAAACTTAATAAAGACTGTTTAACATAACATAACATTGATTTACCAGCGTGCGGTAGGCATTGCTGCCACTCCCATGGTTATACAGCTGGGCAAGCTACGTACACGCAGAGTTGGACTAAGGTCATGCTTGTTGCCAGCAGCGAGAGCCACATGGTGCATGGTAAAGGAATGTGGGATGGGAGGTGTAGGTATTTGTGAGATGCGTCACCGCATTGTGTCGTAAGGGAGCACTTAAGCTCCCTTTTTGTGTTTTTGGTTTTGAACCTCTGCCTCTTCTGAGTCTTCTTATGAAATATGTTGTCGTGTTGTGTCGTAATATGGAATGTTTATGCTTCTCTTTTTGTGTTTCTGCTTCTTCGAATTGTGTTTTTCTGAGTCTTCTGATTCTTCGGTTTCCGATTGTGGTAGAGTATAATATCGTTGCGGTTTCTTTGTCGTGTTCATTTTTTTTATCCTAATCCTCTCAGTTGTTGTTATCCGCTGTAGCATGGTCGCCCTATCTTTAGTTTGTTGATGTTCGGTGCGTTTTATTCAGTAGATGTGTGGGGGACCCACTTTCTTGGGTATACCCCAGTACTTCATTGCGTACATTTCTATCCTTTTTTTAAATGTCCTTAATCCTAATAGTGTTGAAGTTTTATGTCGCTGTTTTCGTCTTGTTGTTTTTGCGAATAATTGGACGATGTCCCTTTCTGCTCTTCTCTTGGCTTTTGTTGTTGCCGCGTTTTTTGACTCCTTATGTCATCCTTGGCCGGTTGACGGTTATGTACATACATTTGGTAAGACCCAATAATAGTTTATTTTTCTCAGTGAACGGTATAATTGCCCTTGTGACTCTGTGTGACATTTTGATTCTCTCCTTTACCGTTTCTCTCCGTTCCAGTTGGTTCGCCAGGTCCGTTCCTAGGTACTTCAATTTGTTCGTTGTTCTTAGGGAGTATTCATCTATTTTGTGTTCCTCTCCGCTGGTCCAACTCCCTTTTTTTGACGAAGACATGAAAGTAAAAATGAACTTTCTTTGTCAGATTACAAGTTTAAAATTCATACAAGTTATATGTAAAAGAATTGTTGAAAACAAAAATTTGTAACTCGTGTAATCGCCAAATTAAAGTTCTTGATTTTTTCATGTCCAAAAACACTGTCTGACGTCAAATATTAGATACAAGCTCCGCTTTCACTCTGCATACATGCACGAATCTTACAAGGTGCGAGATAACTATAGTCCAATCAATGAATGCCCAAAAGGGGATTGTAGAGAACATTGAGGAGGGGAGAATTTTCCTCTTCAGGAATGTGTTGGGAGTAGTTAGGATGTAAACATGCTAAAAGTCCCCGCCGCCTCAGGGGGAGAGGGGGGGGGAGGTTCCTTTTTTCGATTCTTCGCTTGGAACTCGGAAACCATGCGCCACACGGAAAAAAGTAATCTATGCAAAATTAAACATAATTAAATTTCCTAGAAGAATGTTTATATTCATTTTCTTCCTATGTGTTATGGTTTACGAGATATTTTCCAGCAAAAATCGATAATTAATAAAAAAAAACAATTATGTACCTTGAATATTTTTATCAAAGCGGTTTACCGTGGTCTGCTAATAAGTCACAAAACAATCTTTATTTTACAACACTCGACGTATCTTCTAACGTAATATTTTGTCGAAATCTATATATTTCCTTAAATATACAAAATGAAGATACCCTTATAACTTTTTTATTCTGTTTCAAATTTTATTCAAGTATAGAACAAATTAGAATTTACTTATGGCCAGAAAAACATTCGCCAATAAGCTGAAAAAAATAAAAACATTTTGAATGTTAAAGATTCTAAAAAATGCACCCGATCGGCTCCACAAACGTACATACACCAAAATTTTATTTGGTTATTGATGGGGAATTTTTCATACATAAGCTCATCTGGCAAAGGTGATCCTCAGTTTCCGCAATTTGTGGTGGCTACTGTAACGGTCATTTTTATTCATAGGCATAAAAGCCCTTAAATTACATTATTTCGTATTTTCCGTACATAAATTACCTATTTTGTTACCTCTTAAAAAATAAATTATCGCCGCTACTGTAAGGTTCTAGAAGGTAACGTAACCGTCGCCTAGTTCTCGGCTTTACTGGTAAACATTTGAAAATAATGCCTTTCCTCCAATGAGAAACCATAGTTTAAATTCGCGGGTTTAAGGAGTGAGGTATTTCGACTACTAGTGGGGGAAGAGATAAATACCGAACCAAGCGGCAGACATGATGAAGAGGGACTTTCTACGGCCGCCTTGAGCGAGCCCACAGTCAATCTTTTAACCAAATTTGAGTGAAGATATTAAAAGTTCCAGAATTTAAATGGTTTATTTAAACCATAAAAATTATAAATTAATTATTTATTTAGTCTCTTTCCTTCGTTTAAGCTGGTTAAGGAATTTGACAGCCAGATTATGTGTGCTTTTGCGAGCTGTACATTCGAAATAAGTATTGATATGTGTAATATCCACCTAAAAGTTGCTAAATAATAGTGCGTTCAATCTACGTTTTCAACTTTAAATAGGATTGCAGTTTTATTGGTAATGTCCAAAGTGAACTTAGGTATGTAAGTACCTATCTGAACTTTATATTTTCCTGTTTATGCACGAGTCATCAATTTGTGGAAGATTTGAGCCAGTAGTTCATCAAGTTGATCACAGTGTAGTGCGTGTTCGTTACCTTTACGTTTTCATGAACACTTCAAGCAAGCTTAATTTGTACTTGCTAATTTTTTATCTTGACTAAACACTCAAATTTACTTTTGGAGTGCTATATGTTTAATATTAAAATTTATCTTTACGTATTTCGTTCGAGGAATTATGTAAATTTTTGTGGGTGTATAAATACTCCCATTTGTACCTTTTAGTTAAGTCTTCTAGCTTGTTTTTGCCTTTAAACTTAAATAAATATTTAATTGCTTATTCTTGGATAATTTGCTCGGAAAATAATTCTGATAAGTGAATGAACAATCATTTATTTATTATTAATAGTTTTTTTCCTTGCGGAATTGGCCAATCTCCCTTTATTACGTTTTACCTATTTATCTTTTGTATTTTATACCATTATGTCTGTCTCTCCGTATATCTGTGAATTTGTTTGATTATTTGTTTGTACTTCTTTATTCGTTAGCACAAATTTATTCGCCCATACCCTGTAGTGTTGTTCTCATTTGCTCTACCACTTTGTTAATAAATTAGTTTATTGTTAATTTCGTATTTTTATTTATTTAGAATTCATTTTAAATAACCCCAAGAGAGACAGGGCGTTATAACTGGCGCCCAACGTGGGGCTAGGTCTAATTAAAAATTTTAATTAGAGAATAAAATTTGTGCTTTCGAAAAATATTTTTTCAGGTTACCTAATTGTGATTTTTGTGTATGTACCTATGTAAATTTTATATTCCGTTTTTGTGTAAAGAAATTGTATTGCTCAAAGTTAAAAAAGCAAACATAACCTTGTCGTAAAATTCCGGTTTATAGTACCGTTTTTATCTTTGTTTTGTGTTGATAAATAACAAATTACCTAATGTTTTCAACAGTAAATTAATAAGTACCTTTTCAGTAAACATTACGTAGTAACAGTACTTTTCGGCAAAAAGTTTTTGTCTTTTCAATATATTTGTATGTAAGCATTTCCAGTAAATTTCGTATTTATATTTTTATTGCGTTTGTAAGTTTCTTGTCTTTACATGATGTAAAAGCAGATATCAGGATAACAGAAAAGAGGTTTCCATCGTGTAATAAATTCTTTGTTGGTGTGTTTCGTTTTTTAAAGAAATTAAATAAAATATCGTAATTTCGGTATGGTACCTATCTATGTGGTAACATTAAATTTAACTTATGTAGTATGGCTTTAAGTGGTAGTTTAATCATTTATTTTTTTGTTCAATTTTTCTGGCAACTTTGTGCGTACCTAGTTAACTTTTTATATAGTTTACCCTACCTTTTATATTGAGTAACTAAAGTAAATTCTTTTTTGTTATTTCAGTAGAGTCAGTGCAGTAGAGTTATAATTAAATTACATTTAGTCCAGTCTCGGTTTATTGTAGGATTAAAAGAATTTGATAATTTCTATATATGGACAGGGGCGGTTCTGAGTTTTTGAATTTAATTATTAATATTTTTTAACTTTGTTTATTAATATCTTTTTTGGGTTCTTTAAAATTTTTAAGGACTTATTTGTTTTTGAATACGTTATTTGTGAAATTTTAAATTTGCCTTGACTTTAAAATTTTTTATTCCTTTACCTACCTTTTTGTTTAGTTGCCTTACAAACTTTTAAGAATTTTCTGACTTTCGAAATTGATTTGAACGCATATGTGAGTGGCTTAATGGTTTCGCCGTTAGCTTAGGAATTTTTAGGTTTTAATTGTTAACTATATTTGGTCGCTTGTATTTATTTAGTGAGTATAGGCCAATAAAAATCGTACAGTTTCTATTTTCCGTTACATTTTAGTAATTTTCAGTTCAACTTTTGCACTTAGTACATTTTTCTTGTTTTTCGTTTGATGTTACCGTACCGGTTTTATTTTTTAGTGATTTGGTGTCTTATATGTTTATCGATTTTGAGTATTTTTCTAGTATGACTAGTTGTCATTTTTGTTTTACGTATCCATTTTATGTCTCCCTTGCATTCTTTGGATTCCCTTATATTTTTTGTTGTTTTGCATTTCTTTGGTGTTTCTGTGATTCAGTAGTACTTTTCCGGTTTTACTTTTTTGTTTATGTTTGAGTCTATGGTTTTTGCTATATTGACGCACCTTGTTTACATTCATTATTTGAGTACAGTAGCTTACGTCTTACGTTAAAAATATTTTTGTAAAATATTTATTTTTCGTAATAAATTTAAAATGAAAATAGAACTAAATTTTAAATTCATTCGTGCGTTATGTTCGGTTTAACGATTTCGTTTTTTGTGCTTATGCATTTTAGTAATTTTGTTGAAGATTCACTTTTTACAATTTAAATTTTGTTAGCAATTAAATTATATCTTTTGGCTATTTCAGTAAAATTAGTAGTAGAAGTTCGGTTGGATTTAATATCTTTTGAGTTTAGTCTCGGTTTATGTGAACCTTATGGAATTTGATAATTTTTATGTGGACAGAGACGGCTTGGGGATTTTTGAATTAAATCATTAATATTTTTGACTGTAGATTTTGTTTAATTTTGTTATTGTGCCGTGTTACTGTACCGATTTTGTTTAAAGATTTTGGCACAACCTTACATTTTGAATCTATTGCATTTTTAAATTTATTTCCTTTTTTGATGTCCTTTATATTTTCTTTAGTACCTTACATTTCTTGATACCTTTTACATTGTCTACATTGCTTTTTTGTTTTTTTTGGTGTATCTGTGAATAAGCAGTGTATTTTATGTTTTACCTTTTCTTAAACTTAGTGTACATTAATTTATGTTTGGCTTCAGTGAGTAGTGTGTGACGTCATGTTACATATTTCTTTTCGTTCAGTTTATTACCTTACCTTTTTGGGTACTTTGAAATTTGTTTTAGTCCAGTTCGTACATTTGTAGTATCTTGTTAGTTGGCAAGTTGTTTGTTTCCTTTCTTCGTTCAGTTTTAGTAAGTAAAGGTTTAGTACCTACCTTACTTTGGTTTTTGCCGTACATTTATGTTGAATTAAATAAGCACATTTTGTAACTTATATATGTTTTGAATTTAAATCTGGATTTGTCCAGTGTATACATTTTTACGTATTTCGTTGTGCTTTGGTGTTTTTACCATTTTGTTGTGTTCAGTCTAGTAATTAAATTTTTACTATTTTATTACATTTTAGTATACATATTTTGCGTTTGGCCTGGCAATACATTTTTGCTGTATTTCTGTTATATTGCGGTATGTTATGAGAATATGGATGTAAGTAGCAATTTTTGTTAGTGTTTGGGTCTTGTTGGCTTGGGTACTAGTTTGGATATAATTTGGTCCTCTATTAGTGCTTGAGGCAGTTTTAGATTTTTACATTTTCTTAAAGTTCGAGATTCCATATGTCATATATTTTTTTTTTGAGCATTTTTTAGTAGAGTTTCTTTTAGTAAATTTCTTGGAGTACATTTTTGAAATTAAGTCTTGAGTCTTTTTCGTTACCTTTCGGTTGGTGTTTCCCCTTAAAATACCTGGCGCCCTTCATTTTCTTTTTGCATTTTACCTTTTCATTTGTTTACCTTCACATGTGTTTACCTTTCTAGTTTGTATTTTTCTGCCCTTTTGTATATTTTCTATTTTGCTTTTTAAGTACATTTTATAGTTTTGGTAACCTGAAATAATTATTATGGTTTTCTTCGTTATGTTTTATGTATATACCTTTTCTGCTTAAACTCATATTTGAGCAGGGCTGCGTTTAGTATTTTCTTATATAGCTTACGTTTTGTACCTTTTTGTTTAGTGTTTTTTCCTGGATGGCTAAAATTAGCACAGGATGCTTTTATCTTTTTGTATAGTTTGTGTGTTGTACGTTTTGTCGTACATTTATCTGTATATAGTACCTTTCCCGCTTGCTGTGTGCAAATGTGGAGTTTATTTTGTTCTGTCTTTTGACATACGTTAGCTTATCGTACATTTTGTTACGTATCTTATGTTACCTTTCTGGCTTTCTGTGTGTAAGTACAGAGTGATATTTTATATTTGTTACCTTACGTTACCTTTTCTGGCTAATCTAAGCATTAGTTCAGATTTACCTTTTTCGTACGAATTCTTCGTGGGATATGTTACCTTTACCTTTTGCTGGCTAAGTTTTGCTTAGTGCAGGATAATATATGTTTTATCTTTACCTTTTTACTGGCTAAGTTTTACTTAGTGCAGGTTATCTTGTCGTGCATACGATATGTGCGATTACCTTTGTCGTACGTTTTGTTTTCGTGCGTCATATTTACGTTTACCTTTACCTTTTCTTGGCTAAGATAATAATTAGCACAAGAATATACGTTTACCTTTACCTTTTCCTGGCTCAAAGAGTTGATTGCAGAGGTCCATGTAAGTCTTGGCTGACCAAAAGGGTTAGTTGCAAGCTGGGTCTGGCTAGTTTTATACTAGTTTACGTTTCGCTTCCTTGGCTAAAATATATTAGCAGAGGATATTTCCGTTCTTTCTTATCTAGCTAAGTCTAGTATGGGATTTTTTAGTGATGTTATTGGCTAAAGGCTAATATTTTAAATGCGTTTTATCTTGACTAGTTTTGCCTAGTTTGGGATAGTTATGATTTTTTTTAGTTAGTTAAAAGCTAACAAGTTGCTTTCCGTATATAGTGTTATTTTCCTGCTTGGAAAAATTTTGTTGCTTAGCAGACTGAGTGAATTTGTCTTGGTTTATCTTTGCACCGCTTTGTTTTTGTATATTTGCTTTAATGGTCTTAGTTAAGAAATTTTAAGGCCAAATATTTTTGTTGTTACTCTACCTATGTATTAGTCTCTGGAGGTCTTCAAATGACTTGGTTCTTTTCGATAGATCTACTTCCCTTGTCATTTGGAAACTTTTGTGTCTGGTAAATTAAATGAATTTGTTTAGTTTATTCTAATACTATTTTGTCCCGATTTAGTCCCTTTATTGGTTTTTATCAATAAACTTTAAAGTTAAAATTTTATATTTCCTCGTGGGTTCGACTTTGTCCATATGTTCGTTTTCATTTTGATGTTCATTTTTATTCAGCTTTGTTTTTAATTTAATACAGTTAATTACATTCTTCTTCTTACTACGTTACCTTCTACTATATTACCTTATGTTTCCCTTACCCTTCCTGTGTGAAGTATGTGTGAAATCCGAACGTCGAGTATTTAGTTGTGTTGTTCCTCGTTTTAGCTTGAGATGTATTGATGTATGTGACGCGAATGTAGTATGTTTGAAAAGCTAAAGAGATATTCCCTATTATTTTCGTATACCTTAGTTATTCCGGTCTCCATCCTTTTGGGAAGGATCCCGCTAGTAAGGAGAGGGAGAGTGTAACGGTCATTTTTATTCATAGGCATAAAAGCCCTTAAATTACATTATTTCGTATTTTCCGTACATAAATTACCTATTTTGTTACCTCTTAAAAAATAAATTATCGCCGCTACTGTAAGGTTCTAGAAGGTAACGTAACCGTCGCCTAGTTCTCGGCTTTACTGGTAAACATTTGAAAATAATGCCTTTCCTCCAATGAGAAACCATAGTTTAAATTCGCGGGTTTAAGGAGTGAGGTATTTCGACTACTAGTGGGGGAAGAGATAAATACCGAACCAAGCGGCAGACATGATGAAGAGGGACTTTCTACGGCCGCCTTGAGCGAGCCCACAGTCAATCTTTTAACCAAATTTGAGTGAAGATATTAAAAGTTCCAGAATTTAAATGGTTTAGTTAAACCATAAAAATTATAAATTAATTATTTATTTAGTCTCTTTCCTTCGTTTAAGCTGGTTAAGGAATTTGACAGCCAGATTATGTGTGCTTTTGCGAGCTGTACATTCGAAATAAGTATTGATATGTGTAATATCCACCTAAAAGTTGCTAAATAATAGTGCGTTCAATCTACGTTTTCAACTTTAAATAGGATTGCAGTTTTATTGGTAATGTCCAAAGTGAACTTATGTAAGTACCTATCTGAACTTTATATATTCCTGTTTATGCACGAGTCATCAATTTGTGGAAGATTTGAGCCAGTAGTTCATCAAGTTGATCACAGTGTAGTGCGTGTTCGTTACCTTTACGTTTTCATGAACACTTCAAGCAAGCTTAATTTGTACTTGCTAATTTTTTATCTTGACTAAACACTCAAATTTACTTTTGGAGTGCTATATGTTTAATATTAAAATTTATCTTTACGTATTTCGTTCGAGGAATTATGTAAATTTTTGTGGGTGTATAAATACTCCCATTTGTACCTTTTAGTTAAGTCTTCTAGCTTGTTTTTGCCTTTAAACTTAAATAAATATTTAATTGCTCATTCTTGGATAATTTGCTCGGAAAATAATTCTGATAAGTGAATGAACAATCATTTATTTATTATTAATAGTTTTTTTCCTTGCGGAATTGGCCAATCTCCCTTTATTACGTTTTACCTATTTATCTTTTGTATTTTATACCATTATGTCTGTCTCTCCGTATATCTGTGAATTTGTTTGATTATTTGTTTGTACTTCTTTATTCGTTAGCACAAATTTATTCGCCCATACCCTGTAGTGTTGTTCTCATTTGCTCTACCGCTTTGTTAATAAATTAGTTTATTGTTAATTTCGTATTTTTATTTATTTAGAATTCATTTTAAATAACCCCAAGAGAGACAGGGCGTTATACTACGTGAAATTCGTCAATATGATTTTTAATCTTTTTCCGTACATTTTGGTACCGCAGGTGTCTTTGCCTTTATAGCAGGTGAATGATTTTTTGGTCATAAGTATATCCTAATTTGTTCTATACTTGAGTAAAAGATTCAAATCGGAAACAAAATGAAAAAGTTATAATGGTATCTTCATTTTAAGTGTCACACTGTATATTTAAGGGAATGTATAGATCTCGACCAAATATTACGTTATTAGTAAATACGTCGAGCGTTGTAAAATAAAGATTGTTTTGTGACTGTGATTTATTAGCCGACCACGGTAAACCGCTTTGACAGAAATATTCAAGGTACATAATCGATTTTTTTTATATTAATTATCAATTTTCGCTGGCGAATATCTCGTAAACTATAACACATAGGAAGGAAATTAATTGAAAGAGATGCTGGCCACACACTGTCAAGCACAAAAGAATGGTTCATCTCAAAGAACTTATAGTGGCCGCGGTACGTGAAACGATACTTCATTTAATGAATACGCGATGCCACTTGGCATGGTGTTAGATTAGATGTTGAAAAATAAATTCCGAAGGGGAGCCACCGAGGGGTCAACCGCGAAGGAAATCTGGTGTACACCTAGAAGGAAGTCCGAGGAAGTCCCAAGGAAATCCGAGGAAGTCCGAGGAAGTCCGGGGAAGTCCGAGGAAGTCCGAGGAAGTCCGAGGAAGTCCGAGGAAGTCCGAGGAAGTCCGAGGAAGTCCGAGGAAGTCCGGGGAAGTCCGAGGAAATCCGAGGAAATCCCAGGAAATCTTAGGAAATCTGAAGGAAATCCGAGGAAGTCCGAGGAAATCTCAGAAAATCTTGCTTTCAATGATTTTTTTTTTCTCCAAATCTATGGGCTTTAGACATGTTATATAAGATTTCTTTGTTTGTCTAGTTGTTCCCCAGTTGTTTTTAATATTTATGTTAAGTTTCTTTAAATTTTTAATATTTATATACATTGTGGCCCATTTCAAGTGGAAACACCTTCGTAACTCAGTTATTGGTCATCCAATTTCACCAAATTTGGATCGGTATCAAATATCTTTAATATTTCTTTTTCAGTAAAACAAAACTTATTTCAGTCAGTGGCGTGCATTTTTATTTAGAAAAAAAGGGTCGATTTTTCGAGAAATCATATTAGGCATTTCTTTGTTGAAAAACTAATGCAATATTATTATGATAATAATTATTATTATAGATGCGTAATTAAATTTTGGCAAAAAAGTACATTCTATTCCTGTATAGAATAATAATAATATAATAATTTTTTTATGTAATTTTTCATAAAAATGCATAATTTTGGCTCATAATCTAAAAAAAGGCGCAAAAGTCTATATGCATATTTCTTTTGCGCCCTCTAGCGGCGAAACAAGAAAAAGTAGAGACAAAATTTACAGAAAATTTTATGCTCTACAACTTTGCTCTCTTGATATTTTTCACCAAAATCTCGACCAAAATGCACAGTTTTTCCTCAAAATGGACAAAAAGGCGAAAAAACGCTAAAATTCGTATATATGTATATATTTCTCAAAAACCACCCTTTTTTAGAACTGCGGGGAGTGAAAATCATGTTTAGACAACCCAAATACTTCACTTTTTAGAAGTCTCATAACTGTGGGAAGATTTTCCATAAAACAGCGATTTTTTGACTAATTTGAAGGGACTAAATAAGTGGTAGATAAAGTGGGGCAAGTGCACACCGGTTTTTGGACAGTTGACATTTGTTGACAATTGTGGGATTTATGCTTTATCATATAGTTTTCAAATTTTGAATATTTCTTTGTTGGTACATTGGGCGAACAAACCTATAAATAAATAAACCCTAATCAACGGCTAACGCACTACAACCATACTTAAAAAAAAAATGACAGGAGGGTGCATTTACCCCGAATTTCGGGGCAAGTGCGTATTTGACTGTTAAAGAATCATGAAATCTACTGAAATTGTTAGGAGGCAAGATCGTTTTAATTACAATTTTTTACTATTTTTTGCACTTTGCAGATTTAAAATTAATTGATTTGTTCAAATGTTATAAACTATATTGTACGAGGAATTGAGAGAAAAGTTCAAAACATTAAAAAAATATTTCATGAAACATTCTCAATAAACTGAAAATATTATATTTATATTTCAAACAAGCTAAAAACGTAGGTACTCTTCGCCAATTTACTGAGCTTTTTATATAATTGTTACACATTCTATAGGATACCCTTCGCAGTTTTCTTGTAAATAATGTTAGTTTTGGACATCTTAAATTTTGTGATACCATCTTTGTTGTGAAAAAAATTATATGAAAAAAAAAATGAAAAATAAATATCCAACCTGTGTGGGATTCGAACACACGATCTTTGGATTGCAAGGCAAAATTTTAGCCACTAACTTACCGTCCAAATTTCAATACAATCTGACTTTTCTTTCTTAAGTTATCGTGCTTACAAGAAACGTGACGGACGGACAGACAGACGGACGGACAGACGGACAGACAGACGGGCGGATAGACGAACAAACAGACGGACGGACAGACGGACATTTTGAAAGTTGTTCAGAATTCGTTCACTAACAATGATATGAAATTTTTTTCTCTAGGAGCGATATGTACGATTTTAGAAATGTGCCGATCAAATACAATATACTCTTCGTTTTTGCGAAGAGTATAATAACAGAAACATAAAGTCCATAATACATTCTCATGTGATTAAGTAAGGTTAATGTTAAATTTATGGAAGTCAAAGTCGAAAGTCCAAGCATCTCCAGGACGATCTAATTTTGGATCAGGCAAAACCTTAATAATATCTGTGTTAGTTATATTATCTACATCTTCCAATTCTGGCCAAAAAAATTTGCCGTTATTATGTTTTGTGAATTTTACGGTCCATTCATCGTTACTAATTTTGCTGGTAACCTGATAATGATAAAAGTCAGTAAGACATTGATACTTAAATAGTTAAATGAAGCAATATCTGTCCTACATAATGTCGTGTTGTCTTCTTGGTGCTATATTTGACAATTATCCATTTGCCTATGTATGTTCCTGTGCTTGATTGTTCTTGATTCTCATATTCTGAAATTTCATTAAGATCGCTTTCAGCGTCCATGTCATCGTCAGTGTCAACGTAAGAAGGTTCTTCTTCATCGCTTGATGAACTAGCCGGTGGCGTCATGGTTTTCTTAGTCTGTCTTGGTTTTTTTGAAGTCCTCTTCTTTGAATCTTTCTTCATCTTATTTAAAGCTTTTTCCTTCTTCTTTGAAGCTTTCTCTGTCTCTATTTCTTACATTCTTGCCACAGCTTTCGGTGACGTAATGACTTCAACATCAAGAGCAATTCTTGTTTTTTTTCAGCTAGGGGTTGTTTTGTTTCCCTAATTGTCTGCAGAAGATCTTCAAAGGATACTTGCAGAGAGTAAGAAGTTGATGGAACAGGATTAGGGGGTTGTTCATTTAAATCTTCTAGCAGTTGTCCAGATTGTGCGTTTGGCTGCCTATAATCGAGAGGAGGTTGTTGTTCATTCCAAACAACTAATAGTTGGTTATCGTCTCCATTTGGCTGCATATATTCGGGGGCAACTGGCTGTTCATTTAAATTGACTAACGGCTGCTCACCTTCTGCATTTGGTTGGCCATGATCGTAAAAAGGTTGTTGCGGGTTGATGACTGCCTTCTGCTGTTTCCAATGTAATAACGCAGAAGGTTTGAATTTATCTTCTGGAATTACTTCATCATTGAAAGATACCATACCTGCTTTCTTAAAACCACTAATAATTGCATCAATCTTCAAATCTCTGCAAGTTTCTGCCACCATAATAGAAAACTGCACTTTTGGAACTTTATACCTCGCATTCTTACGTTGCCAGGATGCCAATTTAGCATCCCACATATCCTTTAGAGGCTTAAATACTGCCAAGTCAAATGGCTGTAACAAATGGCTTGTATGCGGAGGCAGTTTTAAGATGGTAATTTATTCCCTGACTGCAAGTTCTATAATATTAGTAGTCACATGAGTGCTATGGCCATCATAGATTATTAGAACTGGAGGACTGTCACCAAGAGCACAAATCAAACTTTTTTCAAAGTAGTTACGGAATATGTCTGACTCCATCCGGCCATTGGAGGAGACAGCATAGACTTTCCTGGAAATATTTATGTTTTAGGAAGCCACTCATTTCAGATATTTTTGGCTTTAAATATTATCAGTGGTGGACAGTGGCGGCTGGTAAAATTTCAATAATTTTTTTCTCGTCTGTGACCCATATGAAATATGGCAACTAACATCTAGAGAAGCACTCCTCTAACGACCCCTAAAAAATTTTGAAAAAGCATTTGCGAACGTGTTTTTCAAAATTCGGTTGCCCCCCCCCCCAGGTCTAGGGACTCCTGTTTCAAATTATTTTTTTTGCCATATACATTTTACTTTTCATAAAAATACAACATAGGTTTTGGAGTTTATGAAAATATTTTCATTATTAACTGAAATACAATGAACTGAAATTTTGTAATTTACAATTTATCAAATTATCAAATTTCAATTCGTTGTATCTACTATATATCAAAAAAAATTATTTTGAAAGTGATTTTTATTTTTAAATAAATTTAATATAATAGAAAAACAAATAGCATAGATTTGAAATGGATATCAATGAATTCAGAAAAAAAATCTATAATTTATTGAACACTATGACCCACCACCTTCCCAGTTGAAAAAAAAGTTTTCGACAACAAAGTGATTTGTTCAATTTTGGAGGCTTAAAAAAACTGCACATCGACTTAAAAATTCGCGAAAATCTCATGGTATACTCAGAATGTTGTCTTGAATACAAATATGTAAATATATACACAATATACAGGTTGTTCCATTTAAAAATCGAAAGTTACGGTCATTTCCGGGTAAACCGGAAATGGTCTCATACCGTTTTTGTGTCCAAAAATCCATTTTTACAGGTAGTTTATGCATCTCAAATTTCAAATGGATAAGTTAAAAAATAAAGGAAATATGGGGGGAGCCACTCGCCTGTAGTACCCGGTATAATGCGTTAAAAGTTTCTCGAAAGGTACATATTACAGACATTTCATTTTTGAAGTAATGTGTGATGATACAGTGTCTAAAGTTTTGCCTTGCAATAAAGATCGTGTGTTCGAATCCCAGACAGGTTAGATGTTTTTTCTTCAGTTTTTTTTATATATATTTTCTTTCACAACCGAGTTTCACAACAAAGTTTAGGAAATTTAGGATGTCCAAAAACTAACATTATTTACAAGAAAACTGCGGAGAGTATCCTATAGAATGTGTAACAATGATATAAAAAGATCAATAAATCGGCGAAGAGTATAATGCTTCCACTAGTTTACATTTGGGGTGTCTATTAGTTTTTTAGTTGCATTAAAACACTCAACCGAAATACACCTAAAATATAAATAATGGAAAAAAAATTAATAATATTAATTAATTTCTCTGACAACGGTGAATAAACAAAAACATTAGGAAACAGTAATTTTGTAATTTGCATTTAAAAAGTTCGAAAATCTCAGGATCGCGTCAAGTTAATTTGATATCAACGGCCAAGAACATAAAAACATCTATATTCGTTTATAACGACCTATTCTATCTTACACGTTCCATATTCATTAAAAGAACGTTTCGAGCAACATTTCCTGACAAACCGTCTCGATAGTAATAAATAAACTAGAGAAAATCGGTTCCGAGATCGGTTCGATTAGTAATAATAATAATAATTGAGATAACAATCAAATTTAATATTATAGAGGTAATAATAGAATTTTTATATTTAAAGTCTTATTTAAATACAATTTTTTTTATTGAATTGATAATCATTTAAGTTAAAAATGAGGTTAAAAATATAATTATGTTAATAATATTTTTTTTATATTTTATAAATCAGTTTTAATTAATTTAAAGGTAAATTTTATAAATATTCAATTATAATATGTATTTATGAAATTTTTACACCTAATAAAATTAATTATGTCATTAAGAAAATTGATTATAAAAAACCGCTGCCCAAGGAATTACAAAGATTTCTAGATTTTCTATCCAAGTCTCTCACAATGAAAAAATTTTGTATGTGGAAATAATTGTTTATGGAACTTTAATAATATACCTAATATTTGAAATCCTCTACCCGAAAAACCCATAAAACGATTCCCCACATCGGTGGTGGGGTGGTGGTGGTGATAGGAGGTAGTGGGGGATGGATGAAGTAAAAAAATATTTTGAGGTTTTAGGTTCTTGTACACAGTACACACTCTAAATCACACTATTTTCTCATCCCCTTTAATAATGAGGTATGGGTGGTAATGGGGATGGCTAATGCCAAAAATTTTTTGAAACCTTAGCTTCTCTTGTATGTACTAAATACCATTTTTATGGACTCTTACCTGCTCATTTACCTATTTATCCCCATTTACCCCCCAACCCTTCGACGGAACAATATGAAAATATAATCTAGTTCCAGATCTCGTTAAAATACATGCGTGTACCAAATTTCAAGTCAATATCTTAAACGGTTCCAGAGTAAACGTGCGCACAAAAAAAGTTACAGAAGACCGACAGACCGACAGACCGACAGACAGACAGAATTTTTTTTCACTCAAACTTAAAATCTCGACGTTTCATGACATTCTAAGCCTATTTGAACAATACAAATTTTTAATTTTTTTTTTTTTGTCGTTACTATACTTCCACTGGCCGTGGAAGTAAATTGAAAAAAGGAATTTTGGAAGAAATCTGGGAATATGAAATAAATCCAAGGAAATCCCAGGAAATGCGAGAAAATCTGGAGGAAATCCGAGGAAGTCCCGGGAAGTCCCAGGAAGTCCCAGGAAGTCCGAGGAAGTCCGAGGAAGTCCCAGGAAGTCTCAGGAAATCTTAGGAAATCTGAAGGAAGTCCGAGGAAGTCCCAGGAAATCCGAGGAAATCCCAGGAAGTCTCGAGGAAGTCCGAGGAAATCTGTGTAATCTTCGTCAAAGAGGAAATCTGGTGTACAAAATTTTGGGCGCGGTTGACCCCTCGGGAGCCACCCAAAATTTCCCTTAGGATTCAAAATGGCAGCCGATTTAAAAAATAACAGTCTTAAAATATCATAAATTATGTTTTACAGTATTATTTCGAGTTTGGTATCGTTTTTGACTACTTTTGTGTTAAAGATCAAGATACTAAGTTTTGATTTGCCAATACAAAAAAAAAAAACAGGGACGGTTCCAGTGAATTTATCTAAATTCTATATAATTTATTTACATGAATATTAGGTTGTTTTCTCGTATCAGACTTGTTATTTTAATTAAGTAAACTTAACACGTTTATAAAACATAAACTTAATGCTTGTCTTTCAGCAACAGTTACAATTTTTTGTGAAGACTACAGGTACGGAACATGTATTTTGCGACGTTTCTTATTTAGTTCATTTGTCGTTTATAAATATACTACAAAGTTTTATTTGTAAACTTTTGATGGAAATGCTTAATTAACTATGACGAAGGGACACCCTGTATGTTACCTCAACGTCATGCATGCACCGTCGTCATGACAACTGCGCACGCGTATATCCCACAGAGTTCAGTTGTTCGAGAATATGTAGGAATGTAAGAAGAAAGATATGGCAAGAACCAGAACATAAATATCCACGGTTCTTATGACAACGATTTTAGCCCCATGGATGACCGCATCTCTTGTGTGCACTATAATCCGCCATCTGCCTCCTCAAAAGGAGTGTAAGTAAGTCCAACAAGAGATGTTGAAGCGGTTTCACAACGGACATATGTATTTCCAATGTTAGTGACGACCTTGGTAGTTCGCACATTATCAACTAGGAGAGAAAAAAGATCTTCCTTATTTTTATTGTTTCTAAGAAATTCATGCCAATTTCGAGAAACTGGTAAGTTTGGCAAAACTTGACCTCGAATTCCTTCACCTGTAGCATTATGTAGACTGCTCTTTAGGCTTTCCGGTCAGTACATGTCCCATATCATATCAAGCCTTGTAGCAGAGATGCTCTGGATACATCCCGCAATGCTTTGATGGTATTCCCGAACGCAGTACTCTCCAAAGATACACGAAACACGTGGCTGAATTGAATAAATAAGAGCAGCTCCATGACATCACATGTACCAGGAAATTTACGATCATCTCTATTCACCATTTCTTCGAGAGGACCAAGTATATCTACCTTTCCAATTGCATGCCGAAGGTGATCAGCAGAAGACAGACATGGAGGATATGGACTATTTTCATGTAGAAACTTTGCATGTCAAGTTTTCTGGAGTGGACCGTGGATCCTTGAACAAGTCTTTCAGAAACAAATGATTGGTACAGTTCAATACCTTTTCGTTCAGAATTTCTCAGCATTTTTACTGATTCCGCATCAGAAACAGTGCGATTTTCCAGTGATATTAGGTCACCTGAGGTTTCCTCAAAAGGATTACCAGCCCTAATACCTAAATAATGTTTTCTAATCACGATGAAAGCAAATAAATTTAAAAAAAAACAATTGTTAATGAAATATAAAACTTAAATTTTGTGGCGGTCATTTTGGTCGCCATGTTGAATATTTCCTTCCATAGACCTCTGGCAACGTTTTAGAGCCATTTTTTTAATTCAGCATCCCTAGAAACATAATTGGACGCCTAAGTTTATTACATTAAAATAATTGAAATTTTATGGGGGCCATTTTGAGAAACATCACCGCCATTTTGTTAGGGGGATAGGTTTCAGGTGGGCTCCCAAATAAATGTTGACAATGGGTCTGGACATGATGCACGGCAAGTTTGGTGACTTCTGTAAAAAGTGCAGTTTTTTTGTAAAATATGTTGCTTAAATAGTCGACTATACTACAGATGCACTAAAGCTGCATACACTTCGTGCGACTTACCAAGCCAGCCATATATAGGGTCAAGCAGCTAATGTTATTAAAGAATTACCAGCTCCAGTTAATTGGGACTGGACACAGGAAGAAAAAGTGTGGACCCCACAATGGACTAGTCAACCTGCCATATGGGAAACCTGTAGGGAACTATTAAAGTACGGGTGTAAGCAGGGCTGCACTAATAGATGCATTTGCGCTTCGGTAGGTATTCCTTGCACATTAATATGCACTACATGCCGTGGACAGTGCATTAATTCTAAGTAAGATAATTAAATACTGTGTCGGGACATGATATTACAGTTGCAATTTAACTAAACGTAAATGATGAAAAAGTTTTGAGTTTATTTTCAATATTAAAAAAAAATAAATAAATCATTAATTTATTATTCCTACATTTTATGTCTTTTATTTATTTTGACTTCATGTCGTATTCCACAAGCTCAAAATATTCGAAAATGATACCAAACGCGAAAAAATACAGTAATGTATGTGTTTCGGGGTACTATTATTTAAAAGGGCGCCATTTTGAATTCTAAGGGAAATTTTTTGTGGCTCCCCATCGGAAATCATTCTCGTATGTTATAACTATGATTGTGCCAAGCGGCAACGCGTGTTCACAAAATGCAGTATATACCTAATTTTCGTTGTGTACCGCACCCACTATTATGCTGCAATTATAGCAAAACTAAGTCCTGAATTTTTAGTTTACGTAATGCAAATATAAATGTACCAAACACTGTTAATAGCAGCTCTGTTAAATTTCTTGGTGTTGTTCTTGATACCAAATTGACCTGGGCTGAACACGCTAATTATGTAAGTAAGAAACTCTCCCAGGGCATATTTTTAGTACGTAACCTAAAAAATACTGTATCGGATAAAACCCTAATGATGTCCTACTATGGTTGCATCAACTCCAAACTTTCCTATGCTATTCTTAACTGGGGCTCAGACAAAATTTTCAAATTACAACGAAGATGCATCAAAATTATAGCTGGGCTAAAATATCGCGACTGCTGCAGAGAACAATCCAAAATCCTTGATATACTCACCCTACCATGTGTTTATATTACAGAATGTTTAATGTATATTAAACAGAATTTTCACCTATTTCAAAAACACAGGGATATCAATCAACATCTAACTAGAAACAATAATCAAATAAAACTAAATTTTCATAGATTATCAAGAACCTATCACTGTATAAAATTTTTTAATGTTTTACTAGAGGAATTAAAAACCTCACCATTTAACATCTATAAATACAAAATTAAATCATATCTAAAGAAAAAAAGCTCTCTACAACTTTGAGAAGTACCTCGTCAACGATTTTACAAATATGATGTAAACATTTTGGGAGATCTGCTGGCTCTCAATATAATTCATTACATATTATAAGTTACTAGTATTGTGTATGTTCTGTAGATGGTTTTGTTGCATTAAGTGTATTTTCTATGTTTCTGTCTTCCGTTATTTATTAATTTTGATGTAGGATTTAACTTTTTTCAATGTAAGTTTTATGTATTTTAATGTAATTTTATCGTCAGACTATTTCTTTTGACCTGTGTAAACACTGTTTTTGTGTATAAACATCAATGAATTATCTATCTATCTGTCTAATATAGACATTCTTATAGGAAATTTAATTATGTTTAATTTTGCATAGATTACCTTTTTCCGTGTGACGCATGATTTCCGTGTTCCAAGCGAAGAATCTCGAAAAAAAAGGAACCTTTCCACCCCCACCCCCCTTGAAGCGGCGGAGCTAGGGGCGGAGACTTTTAGTATGTTTAATGTTTACCTCCTAACTACCCCCAAAACATTCCTAAAAAGGAATATTCTCCCGTCCTCAATGTTCTCTACAACTCTTTCGTTGACTGGACTACTAGTATTAAACATTATTAACTCAGAAGTTTCATTTGCTATCATGCTCATTAAAATTTGACATATATAGTGTAGCTGGGATATCAGTCGATTCGCGTAATTTACCACATGCAAACGTGCAAATGGTGTTTAATTTTTTAGCAAGTAACACGAACCTAAACCTAGCTGTTAATTATGTAGTTAAGTAATATTACTTACGCTTTTTTAAAAAAAAATACATTTTGGTTATTTACTGTCTACTTGTACAATAATTGAAGGAATGTTGACATTTCATTTCTCTGATTAATTATTGGTTATTGCAGATTTATTATACCTAGCGCATATGATTTTCATTGCACCGTCAAGATTTTGAACCATTTCTTTGCTGATTACCGCATCCGAACTTAAAATTTAAAAACCTCGAATACGTTTTATCACCTGTCCTACATATTGTTGTATTCTAATACTGGCAGTGCATTTAGTAAGAAATGCATGCCGATGTATGCGATACTTCTTCAAGATTCCTTCGAGCTGAGATGTATTAGTAGTATTAGTTTAGTGCATATTGATTTAAAACACTAATTTGATGCTGGCATTTTGCTTCATGCATGAACTTACTGCGTAAACAGAAATAAACGTTTATAGTGTGTATATCTGATGTTCCTACTTAGTAGCTGACGTCACACGACTTAGCCTTGCACACAGGTACGTTTTGTAGCTTCGCATCGATTTCTACTTTTCAAGTAATCAAAAACGGCATTATTTAAAAATATATATATCTAATTTGGCGCAGCTGTTTTCTATTGCAAATACAGTCAATTTAAAAAAAAAAATTTCGAACCTGCCTATTATGTATAAAGCCCTTAAATTTGCTTTAGTAATCATATATTTATTTTGCATATATTTAATTTATAATTAAAAGGAAAACATGTTTTGATATATTTTTTTCTTAATATTTTTGAATATCAGAATAATATTTGAGGGTCAGATCATATGTATATTTGGCTAGCAATATCCAAATATGCAAAAATATACAGGTTGGTCCATTTTGATTTTTATGTAAATTGTATCGAAACCGGAAGTCGACCATTTTGGTCCTTTTCATCATATAATTGGAAATTTCATCCCACGTCACTACACCAAATTTGAGAAAAGTCTATTCGCTCATTCAAAAGTTACAAAGTATCCCTATCGACTGAGCCACCTGGTATATGAATGGTATATATATGGTGTCAGCTCGATGTCGTCTATCTCCCATTAAACTATGTATAGTGATTCATACAAGTACTTTGTATCTTGTGCAAGCATTCACAAGCCGTATTTTAATTCGTTATTATTATTTTTTCGATTTGGTCATTTCGATCTAATTTCATGTGTCTCTAGGGGTTGCAATAACAAAAATACTTTTTTCTTCAAGCGTATTAAAATGTTTAAATTATGTCACCAAAAACAGAAGTAGAAGTAGGACATTGTTTTACTAATAACAAAATGTTAGTACCGAACGCCACCGTAGTGGACATTGTTTTACTAGTAACATAATGTTAGTTCCGAAAGCGCCACCGTAGTGGGTATTGTTTTACTAGTAACATAATGTTAATACCGAAAGCCACCGGTGGCGCGCTATCCACTAGCCACTTGTCATATTGTGTCAACATGTAAGACTAGTTTGAATATTTGTACATTTATGATAAATAAATGAATTTTTGCATTTTAATACGCTTGAAGAAAAAATAGTATATATTACACGGAGTAGATCGCCTTTTTTGTGTTTCGCCCAGTTTGCGGCTTCGGCTTCGCCTCAGCCGCAAATCCTGGGCTCAACACAAAAAAAGAGTGCGTTCTACTCCTAGTAATATAATATACTATTTCTATAGCCCTAATTCCGCAAGCAATAGACATTTTTTTATTAGGATAATAATATAATTATGTCTATGAAAGTGCAGATGGTAGAATTCAATCAAGTATCTATCATACATATGCACATATTTATTAGCCCTATTCGGTATAACAAATAACTTGTCACCAAAAAATATAATTAATTTACTTTTAAAAAAATAATCCGAAAAATCATTCGAATTTACGGATGGTATCCAAAGGCTCGCATATTAGATTGAGTGATAATTCAATAATATATGAAACTCATTCACTTACATTATTTTAAAAGCCATTCTAGCCATTATCAGCAATTAATAGAAGGGCAGACTCTTCAAATTGAAAGTTAATGAAGCAATTACTAATGAAACAATAAAAAAATCTATATTAAATGGTATAAAAAGCAGCCGACATTTCACGTTTTAAATTAACGTTTAAAAATTCATTCGAAATAATTCAATCAAGAAAATTAATAAATTCTTTAAAAGCCTCATCAAATTTCATTTAAATCCCATCTATATATATATACGTAGCAAAGCGTTAAAAACCAGTTTTTTAGCAGAATTTTTAATAAATAAGTAATATATGAAATGGTATAAAGAACACTAAAGTGCAAAATCTAGTTTCCGTTAAATCTAATTATTCATTTAAAAATTTCGCCAAGTGTGCTTTAATTGACATTTTTAAATTGTTCGTTACTTAGGAAGGGGATATATAATATTGTGGAGTAGACAATATTGATATTAGGACAATATTGATATTAGAAAAAATGGGAGAAATAAATTTTAATGTATTGCCGTTCGGAAATTATACATGTGAGATGGCTAGTTTTCAAAAACAAAAGAGTTCCTAAGGTGCAAGTGTGAGCTTTACCCTTAAAAATCACCCCCAACATACTCCGCAGGATTTTTTGTTTTTTCTCCAGAAATAGTTGGTCTCCAGAAAATGTTATACTTCTTGATAATATTCTTTTTTTTTCCTTCTATATATGGCCTTACATGCACAGTGTTTTGGCCACGAACATATTAAAAAATATATAGTTTTTTAAGTAAATAGTAATTAACAAATAATAGATATAGATAAAATTATTATGACCGATTATTATAATATATGAAAAGAACAAAAAAAAAAACAAAAAAATTTTACTACTCCTACACACAACTGAAACATCATTCATATTCACTCACTCAGGATTGGTAATAGGGAATTAGACGAGGAGGACACGCTTCTCGCCCAGGGGTCTTTCAGGGCATTTTTATAAACGTACAAGGTGGACCACGGTTAAGATTGGTTAATAAACAGTAGGAGAAAAACAAAGGTTTTATAGGAGGTTAGCTAGATATCTATATTACAATTAATAAAAAAGGAGGAAAGATTTTTCATACAATTAAGTTTAGAGATGCTTAAGAGATGTGGTAACCATATAGGTTATAGGTTCATTCAGATATCTGATAAGGATTTTAGAGTTTATATCCGTTAAAGGGCAATTGAAAATTAAGTGATTAATATCTCCAAATTGGCCGCAGAGGCAGTCTTCTCGTATTCCGATTTTATGCAAATGGGCGGGGAATCTGCCATGGTTAAGTTTAATTCTGCTAATAGTCGAGATAGTTTTTCTACTAAGGTGACAATTTTTAAACCATTGTGAAGACGGGATAATTGAATGGATTTTAAAATAATACGTGTTGGACAGTTTTCCATATTCTTGCCATTGAAAGTTCCATTTTTCTAAAAGTTTTTTCTTGACGACAGGATAAAAATCAGAGAAACCTGTAAAAGTTTCCTTTTCAGCCATAGCAGCGTTGGTGTGCCTTGCTATATTATCAGCTTTGTTATTTCCTGTTATATTTGAATGGGATTTTACCCATAAAAAAATGAAATTTGATATTTTGAGTCGATGCCATAGCCAATTTTTCCATGATATTTATAATAAAATGGTTCGGGTAAATGCAGTTAGCTCCAGGAAAATTATTTAACTGTTTTAAAACTGATTGAGAATCAGTGCAAATGACGACTTGGTTATATTGTTTAGAGATTGCCCATTCTACAGCTCGAGAAATAGCTGCTGCCTCTGCCGAAAAAATACTGAGTACGAGATTTAGAGTGAAGGAATATTCGAACTGAGTGGAAGGAACATAGAAAGCTCCACTTAACGTATCTGCAGTTTTCGAGCCGTCAGTATAAATTTTGATAGAGTTAGTTGGGAAGTTTGCCAGAATCTCACAGAAAGTTTTATAAACAGATATATCATCGTCTTTAGGGTAGGTTGGTATAAGAACATTTGGCTTAAAGAAGAGGGTGTCATAATTCATTTCGAAGACACTTTTTTCTTTGGTAGAGTTTACAGCCAGAAGATCGAGATCATGACAAAGCCCATATGCATTGCAAAGTGGTGGGGAGTTTTTTTTTTCGCCCAGTAGGGATCGGTAAGACTTTTAACAAAAATATTATGAATTTTTCCCATAATAAGCTCATTGCATTTATTTTTTAAAATAAATTTTGACGCTAAATATTCTCTCCGGTCCATTAGGGGCTGCTCCAATGCTTCCACTAAAGCCGCATGACTCCCAAACATGTTTTAATAGCTTTAAACTGAATTCTGTCGATTTTTTTGAGATGTGAGTTACAGGACGTGCCATATAATATACTGCCATAGTCGATTATAGATCTTATAAAGGATCTGTAAAAAAGTAGGGCTATATCCTGATCTGCTCCGCAGGAAAAACTACACACTTGTTTCAAGATATTGATTCCTTTTTCACATCTATTCACAACATTTTCTATTTGATTTTTCCACAGCAGTTTGGTATCAAGTATAATTCCTAAGTATTTAAAAGATTTAGATACAGGAAATGTAGTTTTATTTAATGTAATGGTGTCTTGAAAACTAATACGTCTTCGGGTGAAGAACATCACAGTTGTTTTGTTTGTGAATATGGTAAATCGATTTATAAAGCACCACTCTTTTAAGCAATAAGTAATGTGAGATAATTCATTAGTACAGACTTGATGATTTTTCCCAGTAGTATATAATGCGATATCGTCGGCATATTGAATGCATGTGATATTATTTGACCATATATCATGTATATCACGAGTATATACATTAAACAACAACGGACTCAAAACTGAGCCCTGTGGTAATCCTTGAGATGTAACCCTGGGGCCTAATATTTTATTATTATATTTAATAGAGACTTCTAGTAGCACAAAGAGATTTATTATTGTTTTGGCTATGTGAAGAGGAATTTTTAAGTATAGCATTTTTTGGAAAAGGATAAATAGGTTTACATTTTCGTAAGCATTCTTAATATCAACGAAAAGCGCACCCGTACATTTATTATCTGTAAGGGCTAACTGAATGTCAGATACCAAATGTACCATAGCATCTGTTGAACCATAGCCGGGCTTAAAACCGTATTGATTTTGAGGAAACATGTTATTGTTTAAAATCCAGTATTCGAGTCTAAATTTAATAAGTCTCTCAAAGGTCTTAGTAAGAGAAGACATGAGGCTAATGGGCCTAAAAGATTCGCCTATAGAAGGGTCCTTACCAAATTTCTGGAAAAGAATGACATTGGTCTGCTTTAGACAGTTTGGTATATAAGAATTGAGCCACATATCGTTAAAAATGTCTAGCAAAAAAGTATTGGCAAGTATTCCCATATTTTTTAGCATAGGATAGGAAATATCATCTGGGCCAGGAGAGGTATTAGCGCGATTTTTTATTGCTTTTTCTAGTTCTTGCAGGGGGAATTTTCTTGAAAGAAATGTGTTATTGTGGTGATTATAGGAAAAGTCAAAGTTATAGTCATATTCCACGCTTGGTGGTGTAGATAATATTCTATTTAAGATTTACTACAAATTAGGACATATGCATACTTCTGATAGACACAATGGTTTTCGAGCAATAAGTGATCAAACTTTTAATGGTGATTCCTCTCGCCAGAAAAAACCATAAACAAAAAGCAAGAATAGCATTTTTTGCTACAATGCTTCCTAATAGTCTAAGAGCCAGTGAAAAGCTACCTGTATGTATTTGACCAGACCTGGGTTTTTGTACATTGAGGGCCCTATACCTACCATACATGAGATGGGGACTCACTAAGTCCAGAGTGGTGGACGCGGCGGGCGCTCAGGTAAGACAGGTATCGATTTTTGGTGAATTTTAAATTCATTTGACCACGTCTGCCGTTTGGAAATTTGAAAATATATTATTATTATCATCGGAAAATAACAATGGAAGACCATTATCACGCATTTAACATTGTGGCAGACAATTTTGAAAGTGCTGAAAAAAATAAAATTTTGAAAGTAATTGACCAGATCTGCCTTTGATATATTTTATTTATTAAGGTCTTAAAAACTTATATTCGTCATGGCAGACGTTTTCATTGAGTACACACTTCAGCAGGCAATAAAATCTTAGCAAGTACACGGTCAGATCTATGCATAGACTGTCTATATAGCTATCTTTCTTTTTTTCCTATTTATCATTATTGTACTCATTCTAGCCTATAGTATTGTCTGGTATAGTTACTAGCATTCAAATAATTCAGGGTTTTTTTGATGTTCTCAAAATTTTAGCGTATCCAATATCTCGTGTACCTCTGGCTTTATGTCATCTAGATGGTGGTTTCTGTAAAACTGCCAAATCTGTACTAGTAAAATGCCTTGAACCAAATATTGATCAGGAACCACAACGTAATACAGATGTATTCTTAATTGATGGATTTTTCATTCTACATTCTATGAAAGAAGTTCCCAAAACATTCGGGAGTATTTCAAAGAAATTTCTGCAAATGGTATCAATATATTCCACCCGGAGAATTGATGTAATCTTTGACCAATATTTGTTTCCATCAATAAAAGATAGTGAAAGATGTCTACGTCATGAAGCATCGTTGATTGATTACACAATTTCAGGGCCTGAACAGGTGCGACCAGCGGATTTTGCAAAAGAATTGAAGAATACTAAATTTAAGGAAGCTTTGGTACATTTTTTTACAAATCATTGGTGTAGTGAGGAAATGAAATCATTTTTGGGCAACCGACAGATTTTTTTAAATTTCCGAAATTGTCAATCGTATCAAGTTGTTGATGACAAGATCCAATCAAGTGTTGTTGAAAATTTATGTTGTCCTTCACATGAAGAAGCTGATACCAAGATTATCTATCATGCTTGCAATATCGCTGAGCAGTCGAATATTGTTATTAGAGCCTCTGATACCGATATTTTGATTATAATGATTGGGAATATGAAACAATTACAAAATTCTAATTCTAATATTTGGATGCTCAATGGAACAGGAAATAAAGAAAGGTATATGGACGTCACAAAAATTTATAACGAGCTTGGTGAGTTGTTAGCCAAAAACTTAATCGGCTTCCATGCGTTCACAGGATGTGATTTCAATCCGGCTTTCTTTAATAAAGGGAAAAAAAGACCTTTTACTAAAAAATATAGAATTCTAACAAGCATTTGCTACTCTTGGTGAAGAAAATTTGACTGAGGATCAGTTAAAAGAGGTATTTAACAGTATTCAGAAGTTTACCTGCCACCTCTACAATGCAAAAAAATCTATTGACGTTGATGATGGGGAGGTACCAACTTTTCGTCAGCAATTATAAAGCTTCCGACGTTAATGAAAATTTCAGCAAGAAAATACTGAATTTTGATGCAAGCTCAATACCACCGTGTAAGAGTGAGCTTTACCAGCCACTTCTAAGAGCGCATTATATTTCAACTGTTTGGAAAATTTTTTTCAGCACTTTCAAAATTGTCTGCCACAATGTTGAACGCGTGATAATGGTCTGCCATTGTTATTTTCCGATAATAATAATAATATATTTTCAAATTTCCAAACGGCAGACGTGGTCAAATGAATTTAAAATTCACCAAAAATCGATACCTGTCTTACCTGAGCGCCCGCCGCGTCCACCACTCTGGGCTTAGTGAGTCCCCATCTCATGTATGGTAGGTAGAGGAGCCTCAATGTACAAAAACCCAGGTCTGGTCAAATACATACAGGTAGCTTTTCACTGGCTCTTAGACTATAAGCACCTTATCATGGGAACGATATTCGATGATTCCTTAATTTTTACTCGTGAATGACGACATGATGTACGAAAAAACTGAACGAGGACAAAAGTTTTAGTTCATCCAAATGAACAAAACAAAAATCCATTCGGCTGCAAATACCTTTTTCTTTAAGATTCTGTTGCCCCAACCCGCCCTAAATTCGACGAGACTGGTTAGATTTCGATGAAATTCCTCATGTATGAAAATGCTTTTTCCTACTAAGTTTAAAGTTATTAAGGTCATTAAATAATTATTTAATGAGTCTGTTTTAAGTTATACCACAGAATAAGGAACTTCCAGAAGCGGCACTCTCAGCACCGCCTTTGGTGTTTTCAGATCAATTTTTGTGATCTTCGCCATTTTGTTTGTTAGTAAATTTGGCGGGAAATTTAAACAGCAAGTTTATAAACAAACTTTACACAGGCTGAATACAATTACATTATTCGAAGAATTCTATTTATAATGGGTATTAAAACTGTTAAAGTAAACTGGATAAAATTATGTCTTCGAACAACTGTATTCTTAATACAAAGTTACAAAATGCATTGAAATCAATACAATGTCTCACCTGAGAAATCTGTAATTTTTTACTGGGAGGTTGTTCTGGGGAAATACTAAATTTTTTTCTTTTTAAACTACCAAGTTGAGGGAAAATAGTAGATAGTGGCTGTTGGTAGAAATCTGTTTTGATACATATTTGTGTACATTTTCGCCTCAAATGCCCCAACCCGCACAACTTAAAATTGTTATAAAGTTTGGCTGAACTTCTACTTGACAAATCTGCACAATCGCATGCTTCCAACCACAATATGGAGCTTAAAAGAAGGAAAGGTCACAATTACTTGGAAATATCTTATAATTTATATCAATAATAAAATACCTTTGGGGATCCTTAGGAAACCTAAATAAAATAATATCTTTTCCTGCCATACTACTTGGACATTCCCTAAACAGCGCAAACGGTTTCACCTCGTTTACTCATGTTGCTAATAAAAATTACTATTAAGGATAGAATTTTGTGGAGTGAGAGGGAAATATGCGTTTATATTCGATTTATTATAAATATTTAAAAAATCATAAATGGTATAATCTTTAAAACAGTTTCAAATAATTCCCATTGCTAAGGAATATAACCATATACAGTTTTATCATAAATTTTGTGTATAGTTAAATGTCCATGCTTTAATAATGAAATTAAGATCTATTTTCATTGACAAACTACAATATTCAAATACAACAAAAAATTACAATAAGAAATATATACAGTTGTATTAGTTAGAACAATAGCAAGCATGTAAAATAGTTTCAAAATTATACTATGTTTGGTTTTTTAAATATTTATAATAACAACACTTTCCCCCTGTGATCTCTTACCTATTCACAGCATAATAGCATTAAAAACTTTAAAAAACTTATTTCGGTATTATGTCAGAATGTCATTTACCGCACATTCCTAAATTCACCGGTGCGGAGTCTGTATCCGCTCCTGGCGCGGGCTAGCGGACTAAACAGGACCAATAAGAAATTATTGTATACGATGGTGATCAGGCCGGCCATCATATACGCGGCGCAGGTGTGGTGCAGCATCCCGGCTACGACAATGAATAAATTTCGAGTCTTAGAGCACAAATTTATGCGCCTCATTTCGAACTCCGATAGGTACACCTCCCTCAGAGATCTCTATGCACGTTGCCACGACATAACCCCACTAGCGGACTTCGTCCGGGAAACGTCCCAGAAATTCTATCAATTCAGACTGGGCGACAGTCCGCTAACCCGAGACATTACACGAATCAGACAGCATAACGCCATACTTTTCAACCTTAAACACCCATTACCATACCAGGCGTTGCCTATCTTTCGGCAACCTCCCTAGCCAAATCTTCCCTATACCAAAATTTCCATTTCACCACCCTTTCCTTTTCACCACCTTTTACTCCCAAACCTTTTCTCTATTCCCTCTATTGATCTCATTTTTGTTAATTTTGTTAATTTTTGTTATTTTGTCCTTTTTTGTCTTTTTCAAAATCCCCTCTCGGCCAATAACCTCTTGCAAATCAAAACCTTTTAAATCATAACTTCCTCTCACCCTACCTTTCCGAAGGCAGGCGGATGAATGTCGTCATTAGTTCGAACGGGTTTTTTCGTTGAGCTTTTCCCGTACCAGCAATCCAACCTTTTAAAACAGTGCGCGTGTGCGTCAGTGCGCGTGTGCTGAACAAAAACTCATTTCTCTCAGCTTTAAGTAGTTTATAAGTGTTTTAAAACTATTCTCTAGTTGTGAATTAAAAAATTGTTAGGTTTAAGTCTTATTTGTTTTTAGACAGGAGTCCTAACTCCACATTCGATGTATTGTCCTAACTTGAATTGAACCCGCTCCATCCGACCGTACATTCACCACGGCGCTACGCGACGTGGTTGTGCTGTCGGCTCTGTACCGGGATACGATTCAGGTGCATGTTTGTATGCTAAACATCTAATAAATATTTTTGAATTGAATTGAATTGGTGCGCTCCACCGGTGAATTTAGAAATCTGGGTTATTGTTTTAAACTAAAACAATAAATGAACTGACGGATGTACCAACAACAAAATGGCGGCAATTAAATTTTGGCGGGAAGCCCAAAGGTCGTTTCTAGTAGTTTTCTTTTCTGTGGTTATACTATCAAAGCACCATAGAGTGCTTAGGAAGCATTTTAGGAAAACAATGTATTCTTATTTTTTGTTTTCCTGACAGGGGAAATCACCCTTTGTTATACAACTTCAGTCCTGTATACTATGCTCGTAGTCACCACTTCCATGAAGATATGCTAAACACGTCGATCGGAACCCAACCCCCTAGTTTGTTCGCTTACTACTCCAAAACTATGGCGCCTATAGGAAATGTACATAGAACTTTATTTATAATAAAATTTTGTTTAGTACATTATCAACTATTTCTGGGGTGTTTTTGGGGGTGAAGTTACTCCTTGTGCACTGGGAAGTTTTTTGTTTTTCAAGAGTAGCCCTATGGTGTGGATAATCCCGAAGGGCAAAACATTATAATTTATTCCCTCTTTTCCTCGATTTTAAATCTAATCTCAATGGACTATTTTATGACCTTCAAAGGAGGTCTAAAATTCACTGAAAATGAAAATATAATACTAACCTATATTATAATATTACTTATTATTCAATAACTCCTATACGGGGTGTTAGAAAAGAATTCTGGTCCGCTTGCAAGTTGATTCTACATCTAAAAATTATACAAGACATTTCCATAAACATGTGGGTGAAAATACTTCCTAAAGGAACTACGGCCCTCTGGAGATAGCGATTAAATAGTGGCTTTTACTGATTATCTCAGAAACAGTTAGGACTTTGAGACCTAGTTCACTTTCTATTTCGTTAATACATAGAATGAAGAATTAAAGGAGCTCTCAGAATCGGCTGGAACTTCTTTACTAAATGTTAGTGAAAATTCGTTAATATAGTTAATAACCAGGCTCAATATCGCTGAGCTATACGATGCAGGCCTCCGTTTCGCGAATGCCATAACTTGTGTACTTAACGACCATCGCACAGTGGCCCCAAAGTGATTTGTTTTTTTTTTTCAAATCAGTCTACAGGTCTCAACTCTTAAGTAATTGAATTTTTTTTTTAATTTTCGTCTTTTAATTGCCCATAGATCTGTCAAGCCAGATTTTCGTTTTTTGTTCCTGATTTTTCAAAATTTTCATCAAAAATCGAAAATCTGGCTTGAAAGATCGATAGGCGTTTAAAAAACAAATATTTCAAAAAAAAAACATTTCTCATTGTTTAAGAATTAAGACCTGCGGACTGCAGCAAACAAAGTGACAAAGTGACTTTTTCTTCAAATCAGTCTGCAGTCTACTTAAGCAATCGTAAAGTTTTTCTGAAATCAGGTGTGTCTTCTTGAATATAAGGATTAATAATATTTCATAAAATACTTAATGTGTGGAAACAGCACTCATTTGTTATTTATGGTTTCATTATGGCCTATTTTTGTGATCTGTCTCAGAATTGTTGGTTTAGCAGTTCCCAAGATCTACAAAGAGATACATTTGAAGGCTCACATGCCTATGTTTAAGAATAGTTTTACTTTTGCATCTATGAGAACCTAAATAATACAGGCGAACGCAAAAAGTCAGGTACTCAACCCAAAATTTTAATATAAAACTAGAGTTCATAAGTTATACGCCTTTGAAGTTTTTAACAACGTGCTTATTATAATAATGAAAATAAACAATATTAAACAATAATAAAATCCATAACTATAACTAACAAATGATACAAAATAAATAATAACACAAATTAAAATGTGAGGTGAGGTACGGTACCGGTTTCAGTGACTGGACATCGATTGGCGAAGTCAAGCACGCCGATGCGAGTCCGTCACTTGGCTGGGTGATCATAACTCATCTCGCCGTCCTGGTTAAGTGGTAGAGTAGCATTAGCTAAACTTCGCCAGGACGTCAATCTAAATAAGGCATTAAATTTTTTATTTTAAATAATTGTTCAACGTGACCCCCCCCCCGCACAGCAACCCCCGTTTCACAACACTTTATCATTGAATGTCTTACATGCTCTAGTATTCCTGGGGTGTATCTGATTACCTCGAAATTTTGAATAAGTTCTTTCCGCATCTGTGCCTTAATTGGATTTATCTGTGTCAGTGATTTTAAATGTCCCCGTAGAAAATAATCTAAGGAATTACAATCGGGGGCCGCGCTAGTCAAACAATTCTCCGCGTTTTATCCAGTGATTGTGGTAGCTCTCATTCAGTAATTCTCGAGCTGTAATCGTGGACATACCATATTGTATTTCGAACTCCTAATGGTACTTCTTCCAACAACCCAGGCAGGCAATTAATCCTCTAAAAAATGTTTATAATTCTGACCATTAAGAATTGGTGGCAAGAAATAGAGACCGATTAAAAATGTCCTATAATGCCTGCCCAAACGTTCCAAGAAAACTTATTTTTATGTCTATAATTGCTTGAATATTTTCATCTGACTGCTAATGATTGTGATGGAAATTCACAATTGGATTTCTTGACAATTTATCTTCGTCCGTGGAGCTCAGTGGGATAGATCGGAGTGAACGAATGTGCGTCTGAAAAGCTCCTACTTAAAAACTCGAAATACCGAGTAAAACTGCGTTAAATTTGATAAGGTTAATTGTAGCTTAAAAAAATCCACGTAAACCGATGTGTTATAACAAAAGAACAAAGTTGAATTAATATTTGAAAATAACTAATACAGAGTTATTTAGTGGCAATCAGTGTGGTGCATAAAGAAACGAGCTTAAAGAACCGGGTATATAAACAAACGACCCGACCCAGGCAATAAATAACAAATATAAGAGCTAAGTACCTTTCTATTTCTACGTAAAAGCATTGAAGCGTTTAGGTCCAAATCCTGAAAGGGTCGACGTCTGTCGACAAATTTATGACAGCAATGAATTATTGAAGTGTGGTCATGATACCCCTGTGTAAGCCTCTAAGTAAAATTATTTTAATCATTATAAAAATATTCAAATGAATTTAATTTAAATTATACCTGAAATAATCAATAACGTATTGTTCGTAAAGCATGGTCATACAAATTTCTTCAAATAATTCTTTTGTAATATTTTTTAAAAATACTCAAACGAATTTAATATAAATTAAACGTGTAATAATCAAATGCATTACTCTTAAAGTGTGGTAATAACACTTTCTTACAAATTCTCAAGTGAAGTTTTTAAATTAAATCTGAAATAATCAATGAGGCATTGTCGTTATACTGCGTCAAAACTGAATTCTCACAGCACTTAACGGAAGTATGCGTGGTGCAGGCTTCTTTCAGAAAAATAGTATTTTCTAAAAAAAACACACATATACGCCGATGTTCTCCTAATCGCCGCAGGACACATCTGGACTGAAAATAAACTTCAAGAAAAGCACAATAATGGAGCGAGACTCGTCAGCAAAAGAGAATTGAACCAGCGCAGAGGAACACAAAATGGATGAACACTCTCTAAGAACAACGAACAAATTGAAGTACCTAGGAACGGTCTTAACGAACTAACTCGATAAGGAGGTAATCAAAACGGCATACAGAGTCACAAGGGCAATTATACCGTTCACTGAGAAAAATAAACCATCATGGGACTTTATCAAATGTATGTACATAACCGTCAAATGGCCAACTATGACATATGGAGTCAAAAAACGAGGCAATAACAAAAGCCAACAGAAGAAGTTTTTGAGAAGAGCAGAAAGGGACATCGTCCAACTACTCGCAAAACAACAAGACTAAAACAGCGACATAAAACATCAACACTATTAGGAGGAAAGACAATTAAAAAAAGGATAGAAATGTACGCTATGAAGTACTGGGGATCCAACACATCTACTGAAGAAAGAGGTAGAACCGAATATCAACAAACTAAAAATAGGCAGACCATGCTACAGCGGAGAACAACAACAAACAAAACAAGATCAAAAAATGAACACCACAAAGAAATCGCAACGATACCGTGCGTGTAATTTCCCATTAGGCATGTACATCCACGTAGCGCGATAGATATGACAACATAGTTGCCGTAAATTCCTCCGTCGAGCGGAGCATTCCAGCCTGTTATTTCATTTTAGCCAGCTGGCACGCTCGATGTAATTTTACTCCCGATGCCTAGTGTTCGGCTACACACACGGTATATCGCCATAACCGGAAACCGAGGGATCAGAACATTCAGAAAAAGAAGATTCGAAGAAGCAGAAACACAAAAAAGAGGAGCATAAACACTCCGTATTACGACACAATGCGGCAACATATTTCACAAGACTCAGAAGAGGCAGAAGTCCAAAAATACAAAAAGGGAGCTTAAACGCTCTCTCACGACACAATGCTGTAACGCATCTCGCAAATGTCTACACCTCCCATCCCACATTCCTTTACTAGGCGCCACGTGGCTCTCGCTACTGGCAACAAGCATGACCTTAGTCCAACCCAGCGTGGACATAGCAGGCTCAGCTGTATAACCCTGGGAATGGCAGCAATGCCTACCGCACGCTGGTAAATCAATCAAATCAATCAATCAATTTATCTTCGTCCGTGAAAATGAATGAAAATTGGGCACATTACATCGTCTTAAAAACTACTTGCAAAATTGCACTCTAGGTTGGTAATCGTTGGTTTGTATGCACTCTGTATTACTGTGTACTCTGTATTGTGTATTGTACTCATTAAACATGATATTGTCTAAGTTGCTGCTCACGCAGAATTTTCCGAATTCTCTCATGAGAAACACCCAGTTCTGCCACTATTTTGCTGATAGTGATAGTAGCGTCGTCTTCCACCATCTGCAAGACTTGTTCTTCCAGTTACACTATTCGGACTGATTTGGCCCTTACTCGCGATTTCGGTGGTGTCAGACAACCAGTGTCTGCGATGAACTTCAGAAAACATACTTTTTGCTGGACACCTACCTAAAAGTTCTCTGGTAGAGTCGTTGATCTGCACGGGTATTGACAGTTGCTCTGCTGTACATAAAATAGAAATCAGGTAAATCAACATTAGTGTACATATTCAAGTGTACTTATTTGAATCGAATTGTCAGTAAAAAGACACAATAAACTCACTTTCAAATAATGTCGGTTGTGACACTTTCATAGGCTAATATTACAATTTTGTATTGAACTTAAGTAATCATCAAACCAAGGAGTGTATTTTTTTTAGGAAGCATTTCAGCAGACACTTGAATATAAACTTTTTTCATTATTTTCATGCTTGAAATAAGCCTATAAACTGTGGACAAAGTTGTAGTTAACACCCTCTATAATTACTTGTATATAAGTTCAACGTAACACAATGGGTAATTTTCACTTTTAGTTTTAATCTACTTTTTATGATTTGTCGTTAAATGTATCATTTGTCTAATATTGCAAGTTGCAAAATATTTTACTTTTATAAACGTCTCTAACAGGTGCATATATGTTAAACAATTCTATTATATTTTTGTTTAAATTGAGTGTAATTGGATTGATATTGTTACCGTAACACTTAGATGTGTAATTTACATATTTTATAATATATAAAAATATACTCCATACTTTTTCATTATTACATCTAAACCACAACACATATTTCAATGCAATACCTAAAATAGGTTTCTGCAGTGTTGAAATGTATAATCGAAAAATAAACCTGCTACCGCAAATGAAAATTATAGTGCAATTAATTATGATGTCATACGTTTGCCAGGTCTTTATTTATTACCTTGTCTATAGACGGGAATTAAGACATTCTCGTCGGGTAACGAGCCTCGTAGAAACTACATCAGTGCCCTTAATAATAATTTTTATGTTTGTATTTAATGACTGCAGGCAATACGAAACCATCTGGCAATTCTGCGAGTATAAACAAAACGTCTTTTTACGAGCCAGCTCTAAGTACATACCTTCTAATTTCTGTGCGTTGTCATTTATTTAAATATCATCTAAGATAAGAGGTTCAGCTCGTCGCTTGGGCATTTTTTCTCTCTTCCTTATGCTCTCAGATTTAATTATAAATATAATGTCTCCGAGAACATTAAGCCGAGGTAATTAACTGCTTCGACCCTGTGAAATAGTCAGGTCCTTACATGAAAAGTCTTCGTAAATTCTTGAAACTATCATGAGCTTTCCGTCTCATCAGTTGTATTGAAAGTAAAAGTTATTATGTTTTTCCACTACAGACGAAACCTACAATATCCCGTTTTTTTTTTGTACAATAATTACATTAATTAAATGATAGCGTTCTTATTCGATATAAGATCATGATCCTGGTGAGGCTTCAAAGAGCTCTCAGTATTACACATTTTGGAAATGTTTGGGGTATATTACCATCTGTGGCATTTGGCAAGACTCCTAAACGCTGTACTATACGTTGTCATAATTTAATTAAAATCAAATTTTCGCATTCTCAGTGTCACTGATCAGTGATTCATCAAATTGAGGATAATTTCAGTTCGTTACAGAAAGTGGCGCCACTTTAAAAGAGCTCAATGCAAACGGTAACGTTCAAGCGATGATCTATGATTACTAATGTAGCGATCTGGGCCACTATTCTTGAAAAACGTGAACGTGAATTGAGAAGTGGGCGCAGTTTTCTTGAAAACAAGAATGATCTATCCTTGATATTTGGGAACGTTCACATCACTTAACATTCCTAGTAAATCCCGAGGGAATCTGATTTCTTACCCCATGAATTAGAGTATAACCTCACTTTTTTGCTTTTTTGCCATTCAGTGTTAGTTGTGTTTTATATTTAATTTAAGGCGGTATCATAGATCTATACGATTTGTTTTATTGCAAGTGAGATATTAAGGAACCTAAACAAGGTTGAAAAAGATGCTGAATGGGAACGAAGTTCTTCAAATAAAAGTTGTCACCTTAACGGATAGGCCATTTGTTAAAATATCAGATTGAACAAAGATTTTGTCTGAGATATTACTGAAATCTTTACCCCATTTATGAACACGGTTAACGTAGTTTTTTGATGTTTAATCTATTTTTTGCATTATATTCAGTGCACACGACGAATTTAAATTAACACTTTTATTTAACTTTAATCTTAATGACTAACTCAGTGTTGTTAGGGACCAATAGATGATATTTATTTACAATATTCGATGAACACGAGAGAGCATGATCCAATCGTACATTTTCTGCTCTTTCCCTTGAAAGCTTTCAAATGGAGTGACGACAGTGAAAACCTAGCTAAGTAGTAAGATTTCCAATATAACAAAGTTCATCACACAACAAATCCACCTTTGCCCCTCAAACTTTGCACACCATGTATGTTTGAATCAAACGTGTAAGCATGTATGCCACTGAAATCAACCTTTGCTGTTGGTTGACAATCTTGGAAAGATCACATCACATTCACAGACAGGAATTGTAGTTACACGGTAGAAATCTCACTAAGTTTGATGTGATTATTTAATTTCCTCGTTCTTAGTTCCTTGTGGTTCTGGTACTCCAGCTCAACTGGAGTACCAGTTGAGCTGGGTATAGACCGTCATGAGACAAGTTAATTTTACCCTATTGATGACTCGTCGTTGCGATAGTAATCCTGCTCAGTACGAGAGAAACCGCAGGTTCGGACAATTGGTTCACGCACTCGCTCGAGCGGGCGGTGGTGCGAAGCTACTATCCATCAGATTATATATGAACGCCTCTAAGGGCATATGATTTCGAAGAAATATTTAGACCTATTCTCCAGGAACTCCATGGAGTCCACCAGTGGCGGCTGGTGAAATTTCAATATTTTTTTTCTCGTCTGTGGCGCATGGGACCCATACGAAATATGGGAAGTAACATCTAGAGAAGCATTTCTCTAATGACCCCTAAAAAATCTTGAAAAAGCAGTTTGCGAAAAAATTTTTGAAAATTCGGTAGCCTCCCCTGGGTCTAGGGACTCCTGTTTATTTTTATTTTATTTTGTCATATGCATTTGACTTTTCATAAAAATACAACAATAGATTTTGGAGTTTATGAAAATATTTTCATTACTAACTGAAATACAATGAACTGAAATTTTGTAATTTACAATTTAACAAATTACAATATTTCAATTCGTTGTATTCCTTAAAAGTCAGTTTCCTGTCCAACACACATAATCGTACAAGAAATGTAGTTCAATGAGAAAGGCTTGAATTCAACTAATACGTGTATATATGATATTGACTAAATAAAACTCAATTTGTGTGAAGTAATTCAGTACCTAACTAACTAAATACGTATAAAATAAATCAGATTTGCATCCCACTCATGGCAAGTTTGGGACACATCCTCAAGGATGTTTAATCTCAACTACATACAAACGTTAGAGTGATGGTAATTATTGATTTACACAAAAAGATTCAAATGATTGTTTAATAGATATATTTAATAATTTTAGCTTGGGTCTTGAACACTATGGGCGATTATATCGTTAATTAGGACTAAACAGTTGAACAAGCTTTTAAGGCAATATGTAAGTTATATGAGGCGTTTCAGTTTTCGCAAATGTACTAACAGCATATAACTTGATGGAGATACGCGACACGCCACATCGCCTTGCTTTCTAGCTAGCTACCTTTATAGAGACATTTGTCTCCTGATTTTGAGAGACTTTGTTTCACTTAGCAAAAATTTTGATTAATAAACCAAGATTTCATTACAGTTTGAAAACAACGAGGAAAAAAAATTGATGAATTAGATTTCGTCAATTTTGTTAAGCTCTATAACAGTTTCTTCCTAATGCCTGTGTTGATTCTCAGAATATAAAAACTTAGAGCGCTCAATTCCCTCTTTTTCCGTTGGTGTTTGTTGCACCATTAATAAGAGAAGAATTATGGGTCCAATTTTCCTTTATGGAACCCTAATCGGGCGGATATTCTGATCTCCATCATTAATCAGCTAGATGTAAATCACACGATTTTTGGTTATTTCTAGTAAGACAGAGCTCGAACGCATGTACCTGCCGAAACAATCAACATGTTTCAAGTAATTTTTCAAGACTGTTTAATTGTCCTTATGCTGTACGCGAATTTGCTCTAAGATACTGTGACATTACTGCTAAAGAAAGTATCTAAAGCGACGGATAATTTCATCACCGCGTGTAAAATTGTATTTTCATTAAAAATAAATAAATATTCTGCTTTAGTCAAATTATGTTAATTCGTATAATGACAAGAAATATAAAAACCTAATATGATGGCATAGTATGATAGTAAATAGAAATCTAATAAGAAAATATTTAAAAAAATTCAAAAATTGCGATAGTATACATTTCAGATACAGATATATTTTGAGTATATCAATATTCTCATAAAATGGTAGAACGTTAATTTTCAAAATTTATATTATAAATATTAAATTTTTGTGCATAGATATACTTATATTTTATAAATATTCTGTTGGTGAACTACTTTCGGATATTGGTTCATATCTAACGAATGCCTCTCTTAGGTCTGTCACTGTTTGTATTTGGAGCAGATGATCATTTCTCTTCCACACATCCTATATATCGGTAGAATCAATATCTCGTGATCACAACTGAGGATACATTTATATAATTATTAGTGAAATTGGTACAACACGGCTCTAGGTAGAGCACAAAAAATGTCAAATTCCAAATCAAAACATGTTTCAAATAAAAATTGTTTAGTATGGAGAAATGAGTATTTTTCAAATTTCCCATCAGAACGCCAGAGGCTACTCTAGAGACGGCCGAAAAATAATATTTCGTTGAATCAAAAAATGTTTGAAACCAAAATTGTTCATTATGGATAATTACATCGAAAAGGTCTGCAAATTTCTAGTCAGGTTAAATGCCGCTGAGAAATATTATTCAAGTTAATTTTGATTTCCACTCAGTGGCTCAGTGACTTACGTATTAAATTCGAGATTAGTGAGTCCCGGGTTTGAATTCTAGCTAAGGTATGGATATTTAATGGCGTTTTTAATATGCTATCAAGATGGTAGCAGTAGCTTAGACCACTGCTGAGTGAGGCAATGTCGCTATTTTCTCTCCTGAGTTCGAGTCTTGGCTGCGACGTTGGCAATGTCGCAGGGAATGGGTATTGTAATGTTGTGTGTACGACTGTACTGATCTAATGGTGAAATAGCCTACACAGTTAAACTAAACCAGGGCATTAATCTAAATATGACGATTAAAATAAATACATCCCTCTAAATTCAAAAGGAAAAAGCATTTTTAATATGGAATATTTATTTTACTACAGAAAAGGTCTAGAAATGTTTCCGTTTTTTTGATTGCAAAAAGTCAAGCATCTGGAAAGTTAGTAGCACAGTACGCCCAATTAAAAAGCAACTTTGTTAATTTGCACCATATATTCGGGTTCTACCACCATTTTGCCATATTATGAGAACTACATTTGTAGAAAATTGTACGTTGCAAAAGTTATATTTAACATCTGTGCAACAGTTATCTAGATAATTGCAAAGTATCATTTACATGAATTTTCAGACATGGCGGTTATCTAATCTTTAGCTTTACTGAATTTTTACACAATTCTCGTATTTCGCTCCACAAGAGTTTAATACAGTTAATGGTAATGCACCTAGAACGAGAAAATATAGAAATTCTAAACCTTGGAAGTAGGGACCAGACTAAATTGACACCACGACCTCTTCACCTGTAGGGAACGACGGGCTGATGTTGAGGAGCTGTCACATTCATGAAACACGCAATTCTAAATGCACACAGCTCAGATTATTACCATAATTAACTTTTCTAAGTATTTTCGGTGTAAATGAAAGTTCATGAACTCATCAGCGGATTACGAAGCCTTGGAAATTGCTTAAATGTTTAGAGGTTTATAAGAATCTCAGGAGCAATGAACAGTGTCGTTAACAATACGTCGTAAAGTGTTAAACATGACCGATTATAATTAGATGATGAGAAAGAAATAAAAGAAAGTTGGATTTTGTCGAACTCTCAGACAATGACCGTACCGGTATCAATTTATTATACAGATTAGTCAGCAAGACAGGTGACACGCAAAGGCTCTTCTGGACAAATAAGGAGAATAGTTTCTGTATTATATCATGTTCTGCAATGTACATATATATTGGTAGTTTATTTATACAGTAATATCTGTAAATTCCGTTTATAGGGCAGTTATTGTGATCTATGATCTTGTGAATTAAATGATTGAAATACTCTCTAATAATAATCCTTTATTAGTTTAAAAATTCATACACAACTATTTGGACAAGTCACAAAAATTAATTCTCAAACAATTATGAGAAGACATTAGACACAGTCTTCGGACAATGATTATGAAAGTGTAAACTACAACCAAACGAAAATTATGATTGTAGACCGAGCAAACGATAACCACCCAGACATATTAAGGATAGGTGAACTGTGAGGTAGTAAACAAGATGGTATACTTTGGCACCCTTGTGGATAATACTGGCGATTGCGAATATGAGATTCGGCGAAGAATTCAGATGGTAAGATCGGCAACTTGCCAGTTGATCAAAATTTGGCCTGACAGAAATATCATGAGGCGCTTTAGTTTTTCTCCATCTTTCTTTACGCCTCTGAGACATGGACCATTAGGGAAGCGGACAGACGGAGTATTGATGCTTTCGAAATGTGGGTCTGGAGACGTTTGTTACGAATTCTCTGGACAGCCCATCACACTAATACCTCGATTCTCCAAGAAATTCCCCAAAAACCGACTCTCCAGTATCATATTATCTCGAATCCTCTCATTTTTGGGCCATATCAACTGGAGAGAGAACAATATAGAACTGTTGATAGTTTAGGGAAAACCAGATGGCAGGAGGCGAAGGGGACGCCCTCCAAAGCGTTGGGCTAATATCACCAAGGAGCTGATGGGAAAGGACTTCAATGAGACAAATTAATAAAATGATTTACATATCTCAGTACATATTAATGACATATTATTTAATGCAAAAGAAATTCACTGACAACTTCCAGAAGTAACATATGTTTAATAATAAATATGATTCTCCTAATGCTCAATATATTTTTGATATTGTTATACAATTTATTATATAAAACGGCATCAATATAATAAGAGTTTACTGTGTACAGTTCCAACAGGTGTATCAAGTTGAAACCATGACATTTTGAAGAAGGTGGAAATATTATTTTACTTCCACATCCAGTGGAAGTTGAGTAGCGCCAAAAAAATGTTGAACATTTTTATTGTTCAAATTGGCTTAGAACGTCATGAAACGTCGATATTTTGAATTTGAGCTTAAACAAAATCGGTCTGTCTGTCTGTAACTTATTTATGCGCACGATTACTCTGGAACCGTTTACGATATTGATGTGAAAGGTGCACATATATTTTAATAAGATCTGGAACTAGGTTTTATTTTTATCTTATCCTGTTGAAGAGTTGGGGGATAAATTGGGATAATTGAAGATAAATATGTAAATCAAGCAGGTGAGAGTCCATAAAACTGGTATTTAGTATATATAAGAGGTCTCGAAAAGTTTTTTGGTATTAGCTACCACCCCATTATTAAAAGTGGTGAAAAAAAAATGAAATTTCGGTTTAGTGTATGTAGAAAAACAACATTTTTTTTATTTCATCCACCTCCACTACCGTATCGTTTTATGGGTTTTTGGGGTCGACGATTTCAAATATTAAATTATTAAAGTTCCATAAACAATTATTTCCACATAGTGGAGTGCAAATATATTATCAACATTTTTTCGCTGTGAGAGCCTTGGATAAAAAATCTGGATGTGGAAGTAGTGATTCCTTGAGCAGCGGTTTTTTTTATAAATGTTAATATTTCTAAAATATACAAAAATTATAAAGATTTTGTGTTTGATAAATGAAAATCCTCAATATTCCAAAAATTACGTATATGACTCTTTTTCTGCAGTATTGGGGCACGATCTGACATTGTGAAATTGCTACCAAAACTAACATAGGTATTTCAAAAGTGACCAAAAATTTGGATTTTTCTATATCATAATTTTTGAATATTTAACAGCTATTTCCACGCAAACCCGTTACTATCACTCTTACTGCAAAGTAAGTTGATGCAGAATTTCCAGTTACCAATCATGGGAGAGATCGACATAAACGTAATACTTTAAATTGCTGCACTCGATGAATACCTTTACCATTTGAGTTTAAGTTTATAATTTTGAGTTGGAACCTTATGACGCCAGCATATCACTAGTGATGAAGTGCTTGATATATTGGAATTACTACAGTTATACGGGTAGAGTAGCTCCGGTTTTCAAAATAATCATGCTTGATAAATGGAGTCATTTTGCTTTACAAATAGTGACTTATTTACATTTTCTGGGCAACTGCCTTTTTTGGGAAAGTCAGGTGATTTCTTCAAATATATTTGCCGAAAATTTCCAGGGCTAGTGTGCAATATTAAAGGCAGGAATAATTGATGACCCACAAATTCTAAAAGTAGTATAGGATCAAAATTTTACAGAGTGTATGATCGAAACTGATGCTTGGTTCATTTGTGTATCTGTCATAAAAAACCTTTGGGCAGTTACAAAGTAAAATATTATCAAGAATTAGTCAACCAGCTGAACTACTCTGAAAAGTTAGAAGCCAACATGCGTACATTTTCTGCACAACCACTTAGATCTATTCCCATCCAATCTTCCACCAAGATATCAAGGTAATGAAAGAGAGGGGACATCATATCATGGCCGACTACTGTTGAGGTCTACAGAGGGACTGCCCTAAACAAAAATACAAAAAGACGTACAAAAAACGGCTTTCATAATTTTCTCTTATCAGGCATTTACATGTCATATTCCGAAAATAAAGTTAATGTAGATAAGAAGAAATTAATATATTTACTTTTCTAATATTTGCTTTTTCTCGTGCATGAACACTTATCTGAATATCTGAAAAATTAGAGCCAATTGAGCAAAATTAATGACATACAGCATCATGAGCACATCAGGGCTGTCGAGAGCCACCAGAGCGGGCCTCGGGACAAATGGTTCTTTCTGTACTCCAACACTGTCAATATAGGTGGTGAGTTGCGGGGGGTCCGGGGAGAGAAGCATGTAGGAAGCGCCGCAGGTGAAAATTTTTCAGGAATTTCAAGGTCATTGTGTTTTTCTAACCCTTTAAATCTATGTAAGGCTACATAATGGCAATAAAATATTGATCATTTGGTATAAATTTATCACTAGCACATGTTATATTTTGGTATGAATTTTATATATCTAGTTTATGGAATAATAAGATAATTTAGTAAATTTAAAAATAAAATAGAAATATGTGTTAAAAATTTTTAACAGCGAAATTATACTTGAGTAGGCCCGGGAAATTCCCCCTCCCCTCTCGTCGGGCCTGATTACTGTAAACCGATTCCTAAATCCCAAGCAAAAGAATGACTGTTCCCTAGTATTATAGAATGATGAGTACAGAGTTCTTTCAGTGTTCTTTTTTGGGTATCCCTGGGAAATACGACTGAAATTCGGAATGCGTGATGATGACAAAGTTACAGAAAATAATTTCACTTTTATATATTAGAAGTAGCTATATAGAAAACTTGACGTATCTTTGGTGATTACTAATCATCTAATCAACATTACTATAAAATTAAAGTATTTCTCACACACCTTATAACTAACTCTATAGTAGCCGAGAAACGTATTTAATGAGAAGTCTACTACATATTACAAGTATTTAATAATAAAAAAGTACCTATACGCGTTTAAGGATAGGTTACTGGCATGTCTAATATACCATTAATTTCAAATAAAGTCTAATAACCACAACAAAACAACACATAAGCAGAAATTGAATTTTCGTAATAACACCAGAATGTCCCGTGTGAGTAAAATAACACCGTAAATTATACCCACAATCTTACATATAGTCAGACTTCTTGGGTGAATATGAACTAGCAGCGGCAGTTCGCTGAGGGTGCGGGGTCACGGGGGGGTTCCTCCTAATGAAGCGGGCTCACCTTGCCTATAAATTACGGCCGACTCCATGTTATAACGGTTTGATATGGCCAAGATAAGCACTTACATCACGACGGGGGGCGGCCTCCCGCTGACAACGCGCCGTTCACTCTAATCAACTTTAAAACCGAATAAAATATACAGCGATGCCTACTTGGTCGCGGCATGGAAACCAAATGAAAAAACAAGACGGGGCACAAGCAGGGGGTGACTCGTATCGCGGCCTATGCCACAGAGGAGATGCTTCGATAGTTCTCAAGGAACTATAATACCATTCGCCATTCTTTTGTGGTGCTTATATAGAATGCCCATTTATACCTAGATTCTTATGTGTAAAATCATTTCAATCCAATAATGGATTATTTATTTTGCTCCGTTTATATTCTTAATAACATAAAACACGGCAAAATGTTCATAGGTATTTCTCACTTAAGAACTAATTCTTTATAATAAACGATACGACCGACGCACAGTGGCACGAATCGTACTTTTTTCGTCCAAAATTGTCTAGAGCACTTGTTTCGCAACAGATTGGAATAATTTTTTTTTAAATACTCGCTATTTAATTTCTGAAAAACGTAAGAGCCGATTTTTGAATTATGCTAACCAAAATTATTGAACTTAGCCAAAATGTCCATTTTTTTATTTAAATGTTAATAAAACACAAAAAAAACTTTTTTCTTATCCAATTTTCATAAATCGTATTAGGTACTAGGGAGGTGGCTGATTAAGAATTTGATATCAAAATTGTCATAAACCAATCTGCAAGATGGCGGAATCAATGGCGGCTATAAAATGCTAAAAAATGAAGAAAAATGAAATATTTTTGTTAAAGTTTATGCAGAAGTTTTGAATATTTGTGATAATTACTAAGTTAAAATAGACTAAATTTTAAGTTCCAGGAAGAAATTCAAGATGGCGGATCCAATATGGCGACAATAAGATGATAAAACTAACTTAAAAATAAACTAATGCATTAAACTAAATAGGCTATTCCTAAGAAATATTAAAAAATCTAAAAAGGAACAAATTTTCTGAAATTGTCAAATATATCCAATATGGCTGCCATGCATTAATTATATTATCAATCATAAATATGCGATTCAGTCCTCCATTAATTTTGAACATAACCTTAAATAGGTCATATTAATATTTCTTTTTTTTTATTTGCTAATAATATAATAAATACCAACACCAAGAACTTTAAAACAAGAATATTAAACCTAACACAAATAAGCCCAATAGAATCTTAAACCAAGAACTCTGTACCAAACATAACCTAAAGCAAGAGTTTTGCACCATGAACTTTAAATCTCACTTAGTGCAAAAATGTTTATATGTAACATACTTATTATATATCAATCTCCTTATTTTATATTAAAATTTCTAGAATTAGTTTAACAAATTTTATAAAAATTTTTTATTAAATTAGGTTATTTTAAGTTTAGCGTTCTTGATGTAAAATTAGGATTACCATTAGAATAAGATTAGGGTCCTTGGTTTAAAGTTCTTGTATTAAATTATCTTAAATTTAAGTTCTTGGTATAAACTTCATATCTTAGATAATGTTGGAGTTATAGATCTTAGTTTAAAGTTCTTTATATAATGGTCTTGCGTTAGGTTGTGTTAGGTTTAGAGTTCTTGGTGTAAAGCTGTAGCCTTAGGTTATGTTAGGTTTAGAATTCATACTATAAAGTTCTTTGTGTAATGGTATTGTCTTAGATTATGTTAGGTTTAATAGTCTTGTTTTAAAGTTCTTGGTGTTAGGTACTTGTTATATTAATTACCTTATTAACTTTTCCACTTTTTACGAGACTTTATGAAAATTCTCGGAAACTGTATTTTACATTTCTTGTCCTATAACTTTATTTGTAACCATTGACTAGTCTTGAAAGTTTATATACACATATTTTGGGACATGATGAAACGATTGCCATACATAAAATTGTACCAAAGATAAAACATCTGATCCAACAGAATAGTTCAATTCGAGATCACATGGATTTTTCAGTAACGGTATTGAAGAAGTCTTTAGCGAGGAAATTTAAAACTCTTTATTATTGAAGATAGAGTATACTAGTACGGTTTTAAAACGGTGATACATCTGAGAAACGTTGCCATTCCTTCGCATTCGTTTGCGTTGCCATTATTGCTGCTCGTTCGCAGGAAACATTTCTCTAGTAACATGACACTTATGAACGAATTCGAAGCGTTCCACTCATTTGCAAAGTATGTGCTTATTTGTGACAGAATCTACTCGGGACATTCTGGTCAAGTCTTAAAAAAAATCTCGACGTTTCATGACATTCTAAGCCTATTTGAACAATAAAAATTTTTAAAAAAATTTTTGTCGTCACTATACTTCCACTGGATGTGGAAGTAAAATTATCATTCGTCTAATGGTACTTCATACCATCATATCTATTTATACTTTCGTATAGATCATGAATCCAAACGGTGCTTTTTTTTCTTTTCTTCTTTTCTTTTCGTCGCTCACATTTTTCTTGCACTCGATTTCTTCAGACCAAAATCAACCATTCTCGACAAATGGCAGCGAACTACTGCAAATCATTTAAAAACATCCACAAAGTATCGTTTGCAGACTTTCTTTGTCTCGCATTCTCTTTGATCCTTTTATTTTTATCGACCGATGGAAAACGTTCATTTGCATTGCTGTCCATTCGCGCAACAATTTATTCCGTAGAAATAAATGTTCGATAACGCGAATTGCAACGTTTCTCAGATGTATCCCCGGCTTAAGGAGTAAAATGTAGTATAAAGCCGCCTGAATTAATGTTTGAAAAACAAAAAATTGTCATTTATAAGGGTTTGGTGGTCATAGAATTGTAATAGGTTAAGGTTTTATATGCGCTACATTAAATACTGGATTATCGATGCGGCAGACACTCACTTTAATGGCTAATATCTCGAAAACGAAAGAGTTAAATAAATTTAAAAAAATTATGTGTTCATTATATATTACTTAAAAATTAGAAAGAAAAAACTGATACAAATTTGAAACTTGGCGTTAAAGCCCACTATTTAACATACTAAAATTTCTTGCGCTCGCGCCGCCATCTTGGAGAAATGGTGCTCCGTTAAAGATTTTTCTTTATATCTCGCTAAACATTAGAGATATCGAAATTATGTTTATTATAAAAAATAAAACTTATAAAATTCTTTACAAAAACGTAACCTACGTTTTTTCCATATCTGTTATTATAATCTTCGGAGACACGAAAATTGCATTTCTAAAACTGTAAATATCAGTCGTAGAAAAAATAAAATTTATACTATTATGTTAGTTTTAGAATTCCGAATAACTTTAAAATATCCGTCGTATGTCGGTCTGTTTGTCCTTCTGTCTCTCTGTACGGCACGTATTTGTGAGTACGATAACTTAAAAGTCCGATTGTATTAAAATTTGTAAGTAAGTTAGTATTAGCTAGAGGAAGAACGATACAAGGTGTCCGCTGGACAACTATTTTTTTTCTATTGTAAATCTGTCTCTATTTGAGTGTCTAATGAGTAGCCGAAATAAAACAGTTAGCACTTTTATTTTATTTTTTATTGTAATGCTGTAGTTATCACTGTAGCAAATGATGGATGGTCAATGAGACTAGTTGTACTGCGTTATAACATTAACAAAAATTTGGTGTTTAACATTTTAAAAAAGTGGAGAATAAATGGCACAATAAGTATAAATCCTGGATCAGGGGACAAAGGATATCCAACTTAACAAGAAACTAACTATTAATACTTCGTTATTGCACCATTTCTATTTATAACTTCTATAAGTGTGTTTGGCATAGAATTTAAAAAACCTTATACAATAATCATCAGTAATAATATTTTCCCATGCATTATTTATTATTTCCAGTAATTCTTGGGCATTCAGTGGTCTCACATTTAGTTTGTGGACACTTCTTACGAGTAGTCCCCATACGTCTTCCATGGGGTTAAGATCTGGACTATGACTGGGCCAGTTAGTTAAGAACATTAATGTTGTTATCTTGAAACCAGTTAGTTACGGTATGAGCAGTATGAACGAAACAACTATCTTGTTGAAATATGAATTCATTATTAGGAAATAATTGTGACACAGAAGGGAGCTTAATATTGTCTAAAATCCTAGTATACGTTTCACTATTAAATCGTTTCTCAATATGCCACAAAACACCAGGACCACGTGCAGATATCCAAGCTCACATATTAACGGAAAATCTACCACTTTTGTCATTGTTAGATATATTTTTCATCGAATCGAGTATTCGGAGGTCGGTAAACACGAATACGATCGCTGTGTGTTGACTAAAAAGTTTTTTCGTCTGTAAAACCTACATTGCAATTTACATCATGCACTAAAAATTCAAGCGGAAATCCTAGTCGAGCTTCTTTATGCTTAGCTTTAAGTAAGTATTTCTGTGTTGCTGGATGACAGCGTAGCTCCGATTCTCTTACTCGCCGGCGATCAGTACTACTTGATCCAGGAAAATTCGTTTCTTCAGCAGCCTGAATAACTGAGTAAAATGGATTTTCTACTAATATATTTACCAATTTCAAATCTTGTTGTTGAGTTGATATCCCTCATCGCCCTGATCCAGGATTTCTACGAATCGTACCGTTTATTCTCCACTTTTTTAAAATGCTACACATCGAATTTTTGTTAATATTATAACGCAGTGCAATTTGTCTCATTGACCATCCATCTTCTGCTTTAGTAATAACTCCGCTTATATGGGGCATATTAGTTTATTGTACACTTGCAATGAATTTTGACAAATAACTGACAATGTCACAAAAATTAAAGTTAGATTTCAACAAAAATACGTTATAAGACTTGTCCCATTTTTTTTGTGCACGACAGTACAAATATTTTGCAGGATGACGTGTTGGTCCAAAAGAAGTAAAAATTACATTTTTTTCAAACTCAAACCTATTTTTTGATTAAAAATTAATTAGAAATAGGTAATGCTTTCAGTTTAGACAGTACAACTATAAACAGAAGACGGAAGAGACAAGCGCTCACTTGTCGTATTGTTTTACAGTGTTGCAAAACTCATTTAAAAACTATAAAACAGTTTTACTTTTAATGAAAACACTAACTGACATTTAATATTAATTTTCTGATTGCCAACTTAGGAAGTTTTCACAAACCACAATTATTCCATAGGATTTATTAGAAAAGGTAGGCTATCCAGGTCGGTTTTTTTAAGCTCCTTGTGCCTTTATTTAAAAAAATAGCACCGATATTAGTAATTTACTGTCTGCAAAAGATATATTTTAACGATGAGATTTAAAAACTACCATTTTTTTAATTATTATAGAAAATTTCTTTAACCACTGTAGTAATTAAATTAATAGCGGTCAATTTAATTTCAATAAACACTTAATTCATCACCTCGTTCATTACACCGTTTTATTATTTTTACTTTAAAACTAGATAAATGAAACACATTGACAATAGTGTATGATTGGAAGCGGCGGCCTTCTACGGCTAAACAACGAAGTATGAACATTTTCTTTGAACCGCAGATGCCGACAGCGGACGATTCCTTTTATGAAACAGGCACCGGCGTTTTTTTTAAGTTTTTTATATTTCATCGCCAATACAACAAACATAATAAAAAGGGAGATGCAGGTCGCAAGATGACATTGAGCTGTACTGAAACACAATATTTTATGTATTAGTATTATTTTATGTATTATACCCGTATACTACCTGGCCTGATAAGTTTTTAGAAAATAACACAGGCACACAAAAAAAATACAAAAGTATGTTTTCTGAGCCGCTGATTCCAAATATCATGTCAATGCGTTTCACTGCTCAATCTTTTGCCAATTGACATTTCATCCCTAAATTCGGGGTTAAATGGCTATTAAATCTAATAGAACGACACATGTTGAAATGATACTTCTGAATCGTTTAAAATGGCTCTAGTCACATGTTCCTAATGTTCTATCGTACCACGGAATTGATGGTGGTGTACTTCTTCCGTATTACTACTACCCCTTGTTCTGGTTTTTCCATAATACGCTTATAAGGGCTTGACAGATCGAAGTTATTACAGGGACTATTGATAAGTCGAGTATCTTTTGACCAGGAGAAGCCAATACAACCCCCGGGGGTTGGAACCTCCCCCTTCCTGAATGACAAAACATTCCGACAATTCTGCGAAAGGGCTGAAGAATGGTTTCCTCCAGTTTTTCAGGGCGAGTGACACGATAATTGCAATAATTTCCCCCACTCTTCTGAAACTACTTCTAAATAAAAAAAATCTGCGAAATGTCTGAAGTACGATCTGCTCTCGTTTTCGCGGGCGAGGAACATGATGGTTGCAATACCTTTTCCCCACCCTTCTGGAACTACCGCCAAATTGGAAAAAACTACCTCTTGCTCTGATTTTTCCGTACTATGCTTGTGAGGGCTTGACAGATCGAAGTTAATACAGGGAATACTGATATACCGTATCCTTTGACCAGGAAATACCAAAACAACTCCTAGGAGTTGGAACTACCCCTCCCTGAATGGAAAAACCGAAAATGCTACGAAAGGGCTGAAGAATGGTTTTCCCCAGTTATCGAGGGCGAGGAAGTATTGCTACCATTGTGTTTCTCGGCCCTCAAAAACGAGGAGAAACCGTTCTTCAGCCCTTTCGCATTATTTTCGGAATGTTTTTATCAAATAATAATACGAAATGTCAAACGGTAATAATGTTGTCATAAAGTCACAGTCTACTGCGTAAGAGTAATTACTGCGTTTCCTTCAATAACCATAAAATACATATATGCATGTTTGGAACATTTTCAATATCTGACATGTCAAGAAATATTACAGTTAGACCTATCAACATTTATATATTTGAAATCAAGGAATAACCCAGTACAAGTTTATCAACAATAGTACTACTTCTGTGAATTAACAGTTTATACACAAAACTTTAAGTTGCAAGATTCCTCTATTTACCGTATTTAACCAATTGAACTCATTAATTTTTTGAAAAAAATGATCATATTTTTCAAACCGAATATAAACCTAAGACAAAAGTTTTGCACTTCTTGAGTCCTACTTTTATAAATGTTATTAAGGCAAGGGCCTAGAAAATCACAATAATTAAATAGTAAGAGAACGAGTGATTCTGATAAGGTTTTTCTTAAATTAAATTTTAAAACAAATAAAATTTTTAAAGCAGAGTAGTATACTATAATAATTTATCTACATGAAACTTAAATCTATTATTAGTCCGAAATTTTTAGCTGAACTAATAATAGGTAGCATATTTCTATGTATGTTAATATTGATTTTATTTTTTATTAGGTTATAATTATTCTTGTACATAAATATCATTTAACAGAGTTTAATTTCAAGTTACGTTTTTGGCATTATTCAAAAATAACATTTAATTCGTCATTGATGAGAGTCTGTGCTTGATTAAATTCGCTTAATGGAAAATTATAATACAATTGCGTATCATTAGCTTTTTACATTTAGTAACCGAATTTAAAATATCTGCAGTGTATATTATAAAAATTATGGACACAGGGTGGACCACTGAGCTTCTCCAGATGAAATATCAACTAAATCAAAGTTTGAATTATTAACTTTAATTTCTTGTTTTCTGTTAGAAAGGTAAGATTCGATAAAGTGTGGACCATTAGCAGCAAAATTTTAATTTTACAATTGGTGGCAAATATTATCAAAGGAGAAATCAAACAACAATGAATATATTTTTCATAAGTATACGTATGCATCTTTTTAATAGTGAGTATATATAGGTATTTTCTTGCAACAATTAAAAAAATCATGTTCTCAAAAATTGAATGCAAGTATGTTGCAAGAAGACTCCGTCAGGACTTTCAGCTATTAGCTAGATAAGGAATTGCTAAACTTTTAAATTTATCTCATTTTAAAATCATATTTTCATTTGCCACTAAGTTCAAATATTACGTAATTATTTGTATGAATCTGTTGTGTACAAACATTTATACCGCTCATTCTTTTTCTCCTGTCAAAAGCATCAGATTCTGCGTCAAATTTAACATTTGTTCAAGAGATTGATTGATTAAGTAGTGAACGACATAATCAATAATAGATCATAATATATCTGACATAAAGAAGTAGTTTAATATCAAACAATTGTTATTCCTTTAATTAAATTCAGTAGACAAGTAATTATTATTCCTTAAATAATCACCTGCTGGAAAGTCACGAAGAAATCATGAACTTACTGGAATTTGGAACGAAGTCAACGTTCCCTAAAGGTAATAAACAAAAAAAATATCTTTTTTCACAATAGCAGAGAAAATTATTTATGTTTTGAGAAAATATTCTTTCAGGCTTTGAATAATGTATCTGAAACCAGTGATAAATTGTTTCCTGGTATTATCTATATCTGGTAATTTCAATACAATATGTTTTTAAAAGTTAAAGATATCATTTTAGTTTATTTAGTGTACTTGTATACTAGTTCTACCAGAATTGAGTTCTCGAATTTACAAAACCTACTGAATATTTATTTAATCCCATGGAATTAAGATTATTTCACTCATTAAAATGGGAGTCCATTTTCGAAATCATTATTAGTAGTAAAACAACTAGATCGGCTTTTGAGAGCACGCGCATGCAATTTTATCGTATTTAATATCAATAGTGCTTAGAATTTTGTCAGTAAAATTTTTTCGCAAGCGATGTGGCATGGTAATAAAAAGAGTGTAAATCGACAGTTTATTATCTGAGTAAATCTCGAGCGCTTTAACGGGAGGTATTTCATCTTTGATAATAAACTGCCAATTTACACGAATTATATTACATTTTGGCAACTTAGGTTGAGAAAAAATTTAAAAGCACGAGTGGTGTTTGGGGAGAATATTTCAGGAATAAATAAAGTACATAAAATATTTTTAATATTGTGACGTGCTTACACCCTTTTTGTAAACACCCTGTATCGTGGGTTCAGAAATTATAACAGCAGGGTAACACTAAACACTAATTTATTAACTTACTAATTACAACAGCAATTAATTACTTGACTAATAATACACTGTGTACTAAAATTCAATTATTCACTCACTTTATCACTGTGTTCACTCCTTACTCTCTGACCATCTCAACTGACCATTAGAACTGTACTAACTTCCCCACTCTGGTTTACTCCATGCCTAATATACCTAAAGATTAGGGATCCCGAATTTTCTGTATAACGTCACCATTCTCTAGATAGTTCCAGATGTCATCATTCTAGAGCTTCTAGTAGGTTCTTTCTCTAGTAGGTGTAAATCTCTACATTCAGACATCCGAACTAATTGAATTCTGTGTTGCCTACATTCTAGAGGTTGCAACACATCACAATATTAAGTTTCGTCATTAACTGCCTCCAGACCTTTTCTTATAATTATTTGGTATTTACTGGCCTTTGTTTTCAATCTCATTATTTAGGTTACATAAAAATATATTTCATCTAATAAAGAACAAAGTAGGTATAGTTATTTAACAATCGCAGCTGCAGAAACTTAAATGTCCACGGAGATCGCCATATTTTAAATGTAATGACAATCAATAAACTAATATACCTTCAACTATAATGTATTGCATAAACTGGTCCAAAACTGCTAAGAATCTTCAGTGTTCTCCCACTTCACTGTAAACAGTTCTTAGGCAAGCTTCGACTAATTAGATTATGCATAAAGCCAGAGAGAGAACTACCAATATTCCGCCCTAATGTTCTATTTTAAGTTGATCAAAGAGAAATGAAATATGGTTCTGATACCGCCATCTAGTAATAGTAACACTAAGCGCTACATGCAGAGAATAGCCAGACAGTCTAATATACAAGAATTATTATTAAAGTAATTATTGATATATATATATATATTTACATATTTCATTCTCATTCTTAATTTGTGAAAATTAAGTTACGGTTGTTTAGCTAAGTAGAGAGTATTTAAACTCTGAGAGTTGAGTTGGAATAAGTGTTATGAATTATTGTAATGTAGGGTACAGATATAGTTTTGATTTCCCGAATTATTAACGTGTTGTTACTTTGTGATGGATTACCATCCGTGAGTATATTTGTGTTTAACATGAAATAATTGACTTGCTGGGTAGGCATTTGTATTTATTTTGTGAAAATTATTATTTTGTAATTACGTTATTATAATCCATTGAAAGCTGTGTATAACTTGTCCCTAGCAAGTTACGTTAACGATTAGTAATAAGCTACCGCGAGTCACACCAATTCTTGATTTTTAAATGGAACACTCTGTATATTATTGTATTTTTTGAATCCTGCAAAAATTCTGAATAGGTTCGACTTTTCAGATCCAAGTTTTGTTTTGAATCTGCACGAGTTGAAATTGGACATAAAAATCAGTCACCAAAGATATCTGCCATACGACAGAACTATAGCGAAATAGACCTCAATTTAGCTACTCTACCATTAACCGAAGATGCTCTTAACCAATATATGTTGAGATAAACAACCACCTCCAAATGTGCGTGGTGCATATGTACTCTTTATTTTGTTTCGCTTTGTAGGACTTATCATCAGATTACAGGTGGAAAATAACTGGCACTAAATTATTTCCGGTTGCTATGACCTATGATCCGATCTCACAAGAATTGCTACAACTCTTGCAAGTATCTGCATGTGAAAAAATGTAAATGGCTCGCTACTGGGAAATTGCCAAACTATAAATCTCCCAACGAATAATTATGATATTGGTAAGCTAATCTAGATCTCTCATTGCCGACAGAAGCTTTTTACATTAAAATTAGCATCTGTTTGTTTTTATTACCATGATCAAGACTTCGAAATTAAAATATAAAAAGAATTCTCAAAAAAGTGTATGCCTTATATGCTTTATTAAGTCAATTTATTCTTCCATTACGTATTGTAACAATGCTAATTCTTAATATTATGTAAATTATCATCATTTTCTTAACAGTGACTGCTACAATAAAAATAGTATTTTTTCGTTTTAATGAGACTAAAAATAAACCAACCAGTTACAGTTGGACTTTTATACTGCACATTTTTCTTTTGCTTTTTTTTTTGTAATTATGCAGTGTCAACGTCGCAGTCGTTTGTACGGACTGGCCTTAGCATGCAACGGTCTTCGTGTAAGTTTCTTAGGGCTCGTTGCTGCTCATTAGCATATAATATGCGCAGATTTTATAGCAGGTACGCTAAGTCCGGGTCCATTATAGGTCTGTCAGTAGCGGAACAGACAAAAGTTCTTAAATTCTAGAACTTTCTGAAAGTTAGAAGAGATATGCTTAATTAAGTCAAATTGTTTTTTGCTAGTGGAAATGAAATTAATCAGGAGTTTTATAAATTTCAGGGGAACTCGGGAAAACGATATACTACAATGTGTTTGATCTTAGACCGCAAAACAGCTTGTTAAATGCAAGACGATGTCTTGATTCTTTTTTTTTTGACAAATATTTTACGTATTTCATAAATAAAAATAATAAAATTAAATATACTAGATTTAAATAAACTGGCTAGAAAATGTAGCGTATAAAGGGGTTTTTGACACATGCGACAAATATACTGGGAAGCACAACGGATAAACTATGTTCGAAAACAAGTTACATCGATTTTGGGGTGACTTATGAATGGTTGGCATTGCAAACAAAGCAAGATGTTGGATGAGTTTTGTAAGAGACGTTTCTGAACCGACATTGTTTTGAGAAGATGTCTCCACCACGAGGGATTGCTGTTTTTATTTTGTGGAAGATTGCGAATACTGTCTATACTATACTATCTTCGAGTATTATTTATCTCCTCATAATGTAAATGTGTCGCTACTGGGTGTTGCTATGGTGCATTTTAAAATGTTTTCTAGTAGACACAAGTCAATGGGTCTTTCCCTCATGACTGAATTTTACTATTTCACCACGACCAAACCATATAATAAACTGTAATATAATTTTATATTAATTTAGTTTCTTGCAATTTTGTATGTTCTACCAAATATTTACTTTACAAAATCAGTTTTATTTCACTTAATTTGAAACATGAGTTCTAAGGCGCGAGCTTGCAACGTCAGTCTGATTAGACCAATAAAAAGTCGTATTTTTAAAGAGAGTTGTCTATTGCCAGGTGAACATCATATTTCCGATATCAACTGTCTACTTTGAATAGTACATTTTTTTCATTACAATGTACTCTTCGTTAACCTGATAAATAAAAGCAAAAATTCTGTCAACCTTTCACTGTCTGAGTCTAAAATCCATATAATATCATGTTTATATTCTCTATTTTTGATCGTTTGGTTCACATATGGTATAATATCAGTATCATCTGGCAACACTGTACTGAAATGCTCAAATCATATTCGATAACCTCACTTTCTATTGTTTATGTTTGATACGATATTTACGTAATTTTATTTTATAATTAGAAAATGCCGCTTACAAGGGTTTGTTTTGTACCAGTGTGTCCAATCACTAGTGAAAATACTACCAAGTTATTTTTGCGCGTCCCAACAAATTTGAAAATTCGAAAATTGTGATGGAAAGTTGCAAAAGTTCCTGGTGTTGTTTATAATGCTCCTGGATTTTTCTGTTGTGAAGATCATTTTAACGTATGTGTATATTGTTACTAACTTCCTTTTAGTGGGCTTGATTTTATACTTTATTTGTCTCTTTAGATTGAAATCACACCATTTACGTTTACGCAATGTCAATCGGGATTATAAACGGACGTTCTCAATTAAACGTTAGCACTTTACTTTACGAGATTCTATTGGTGGTTCCTCATAAATGTACTTCAGGCACCAATAGAATTGCAAGATATGGAAAACAGAACGCAAGTGAGTTTGTTTGGGAACTTCGTTTGGGAATTCACCTTTGTAGCTAATTCTGGCAGCGTTTTAAGATCATATTTGATTGGTGTGGTTATGATGACGTCACATTGCCGCCCGAATGCTATCGTTTAAATCTGCTGTCGATTTAGGTAATATTTGAATATTTTCTGTAGTATTTTATGCGTTCAGAAAAAAAATTAAAATTCATTTTTAGTAATGTTTTGATAGGATCTTTCCAATAACACAATAAAAAAAATAGCGGGAAAGGCCCATTATTTGCCTATAGCAAAAATATTTTCAGAAAATATATTTAAGAGATTAGAAGGAGAGCTTGCGGAATCGGTTTGAGCTTTTGGTAAATTGAAAACATATTCCCAATATGACGAAGTAAGTATGCCTCTGTCATATTTGTTTACCAGAGGTCCGAATACAATATGATAATAATCAGAGGTTAAAAAAATACATTAGCGGCACGTTCAGAACAATACAAAACTCGTGTCTAGTACCCAATAAATGTCGGTTATGAAATAATTAACGAAAACAGTTCTAAAACAAATGTATAGACAAAGCTGATTTTGTGTTCTTTATCAAAGTATCGGGTTCGCAGGACCAAAAATGTTTATGAGCGCGGGTTTAAATAGAATGAAGGTTTAGTCAGACTAGTGTACTGACAATAACTGAATGACGTACAGTACAATGCGAATGGTATAAAAATACCTTGTGTATTTGCCGCACTTCCCTGGTCTTGTAGCTTTCTTCAATTAGATACAACACTCTCCAATAATCGATGGTTCATAAAGTATCTGCGGTATGGTATTTAAGGTTTTTCGGTTTTTGTGACAAAACGAAAGCAAAATATTACAGATGCAAACTGTGTTTTCTGAACACTGACAGTGTTGCATTATTCGGATAGTCTCTAGGTTAACTAATGTTGTGGTCATTTGTAACACAGATTCAGACAAACATTAGTCTGAACAATATCCGATCCTATATACTAGTCAAGAGTCAAGGAAGCTTGCCTCTCACTCTAAAGTCTCGGATATAAATTAATAGGATACTCGAATACTGGGTGTGTGCGTGTGTCTATTGTCTCCAAATGTGTAGCCACTTACGCACAACGTCATTTCAGGCCTTCGGATACAAGGGGGGGGGGGGGGGTTGTGTAACGTATAAATGCGCTTCCTATAATACATCATTAAAGGCAAGATACTCGAGCTACATAGGCTCATCCCTACCTAACCGATGATCCGGATGACAGGATGTCAATTGACATTCTGTGTGCAGGCAGTCAATCCCTGCCAAGAAACCCCAAAGTTTTCTAACAGACAGATGACTACTCCCGGGGGTGACAAGCTGGCGAAAAAAGAACACCAAGAGCGAAGAGCGCCAGAAGACAAACTCCTTAGCTAGCAAGGTTCAACAAGCCAGGTGGGCAGAAATCATCTACACCGCTCACATTTGTGAGTGAGGTTGATGTAAAACTCGCCCGCTCTGCACGAGGCTGGTCCAGGTCTACATCGATGTACTGGGGTAGAGGGCAATAGTCCTGACCGACCCGAGACATCCGAGACCGACATCAAAGCCAAAGAATAATGGCGCGGCAAGATATTCAGCCTTCTTGCTATAAAGAGTTACCGGCTTTTATGCCCATGATTCCCAACTAATGGCAGAATTTTCAATTTTCATCATAAATCGAGTATATTATGACTTTCTATCAACAAGATTTCCTGCCCATTCTGTATCGGCAAAGGCTACTATGCCCTTTCCTGTCCTTTTAGTTATACCAGTCAGATGCCTGTACTCTCAATGCTGCACAAGAGTGTGTACTATTTATAAAAGTTATTAAACTGACTTAGAGCGCTAATCGGTGCTATGTCTGGACGATAACATGCTGCCAAATAACTCAATTTTCATTACACTCGTCAGGTCTCCTTAGTTTAACATTCATACCGTAATGGGTGTAGATTCAGACATACCAAAGCATGTTCAAAGGAATCAATCATCAATGTACAATGCAATTTCGATTTATGAATGTATATGCAGTAATATATACGTTGTTCATATTTGGATTGTATATACTCAACATCAAAGGATACTTTATGAATTCTTTGATTCCTGGATGTACTTTCCTGTTTTAACCCGTAGATATTCTCCCTGTGAATGAAAACCTTACTTAAACCTCCAAATTAAATATCAGATCGCTATTCCATAGACATCTCTTCACTTAATTCGCCACTTAAAAATGCGGTTGTAATATCCAAGTTTGTATTTCAAGACTGACAGCTTTTCTCAAAGTAGTACAAGATTAAAACCTGAAGAGGAACCATCAGAGAGCATCAAGAACACGCTTTGAAGATGTTATTCCTCCAACTAGTAAAGAAGCAACGGCTTTGGGGAACCCCATCACGTAAGGAAGTTACTGGTTGCCTCAAAGTGGTAACATGTAATAATACACATATATGAATACAGAAATCCATCACTAAGGAGGCGGGCAAAAATTCCCAGAATAGTCTCTCAGCCGAAATTCATGAGCTGTAATAAAAAATATGACTGACCGTCCCAGACGTGCGCAAGCACAGACAAGAAGAACCATGATTAGCGAGCTATCGCTATGGGAGGATTCAGAGTACTGTTTATTTGAAGAGAAAACATTCCCAAAACAAGTTCTAGAATATTATGGCTTCCTGACCCACAAAAGTCATCGCATAATATATCCAGAGCAGGGGGCTCAGGCGAAAATTAGAAGGTGCTGGGTTAAAAACCAGACAAAAGTATAACGGTTTCCACTTTTTTAAAACCAGCCAAACATTTTATACATGTGAAGAATACTAAAGATTATTATTAAGGTATTAAGCAAATCACACAGTTTAATATTTATTATGAAATTATCTACTTTCTGTATATTGCTGTCATCTGGGCACGCTAATATACTAGTTAGGTAAATACTTTAAAACACTCAATATAGAGAAAGTAGGTAATTTCATAATAAATATTAAAGTGTGTAAGTTGTGATTTGCTTAATACCTAAATAATATTCTCTAATCATGATGAAAGAAAATAAAATAATAAAATAAGAAAATAAAATAATAAAAAAATAATTAATTGTGAAGAATATGTTTGAATATGCTGTAAATTTTAAAAAGTTAACAAGTGGAAAGCATGAAAAAATAATATGATATTATGCTCATTGCATTTAAGAAAAGATTATATACTACCATATAAGCCAATAATTCCGAAAACTTAACTAACTTAAAAAAATATGCACCTAACACTGATTTTAGGATTTTGCCTAATCATCTTTATTTATATTTCACTGTGAAATCTAGTTATAGACGATGCTTCAAAAGAAAACGTATTTTTTTGTACAAGAACGTTGTTTTGTCATGTTATTTGCCAAGCATCTCTGAAGTATGTTCCAGCGCTCGTTCACTAAAATTTTATTTGAAATTCATAAAATTTTTCAATACAATGATGTTTGTTTTTATTTTTGAATAAAACATTCACAGTCATAATCAAAAAGAAATAGTGCAGAAAACGACGCACATTGAAAATCCTGCTATTGACAATAATGAAAGAGATAAAGACGCTACCGAATGAAATTATATTTTCGTCATTTATACCACAGTTAATTCACAGTCACACAGGTCAGGACTTTTTGCTAACCACGAAAAACAGGTGAAAACAGACCAGGATGGGGTTTAAAATATAAATTATAGATTTTAAATGAGTAGACCATTTATTAGATGTATTTTTGACCGCTGAACACGATCCCGATGTCAGTTTCAACCAATAAGGAAAATGTTTTGTGTATTTGGGAATACAATTTCCACCGAGATTTCCACAGATAAGTGAAGTCAAATTGAAGGGAGGCATTTTTAATGGTCCACAAATAAAGAAAATATTAAAAGATAAGAAATTCATCCCTACAATGTCAGATACTGAAAAGGGAGTTTGGCAGAGCTTTAAAGAAGTTGTTGATAAATTTTTAGGAAACAACAAGAACAAAGACTACAAAGAAATAGTATCCAACATGGTAGAAAAATTCGAAAAATTAAGTTGTCTAATGAATTTGAAACTACATTTCCTGCATTCTCATATAGACCAGTTTCCAGAAAATTTAGGTGATTATAGTAAAGAGCATGGTGAACATTTTCACCAAGATATAAAGAAAATGGAGCGTAGATACCAAGGTCGACGGGATGTTAATATGGCAGACTACTGTTACCACTCCACAGATTATTTGAAGACAAAAGAGTACGGTACCATAGAAAAGAATAAATCAGGATAAATAAGAAGTCATGACCTGATTGGTTGAAACTGACAAATCGTGTTCAGCGGCAAAAAATACATCTAATGCACGGTCTACTTATTTAAAGTTTTAATTTTCATTTTAAACCCTATTCTGGCCTTTTTAACCTGTTTTTCATGATTAGCAAAAAATCCTGACCTGATGGAGCAAAACTGATATCGGGGTCGTGTTCAGCAGTCAAATACATCGAATATATATGGTATACTTATTTAAAATATTTAATTTATATTTTAAACCCTGTTCTGGCCTGATTTCAAAAAATCCTGACCTGATGGAGCAAAACTGACATAGAGATCGTGTTCAGCGGTCAAAAATATATCGAATACAAGATCTACATATTTAAAATCTTTAATTTATATTTTAAATCCTATTGTGGCTTGTTTTAACCTGTTTTTCGTGGTTATTAAAAAATCCTGACCTAATTGTGTAAGACTGACATCGGGATCGTGTTCAGCAGTCAAAAATACATCGAATACATGATCTGTGTATTTAAAATCTTTAATTTATATTTTAAACCCTGTTCAGGCTGTTTTCACCTGTTTTTCGTGGTTAACAAAATATCCTGACCGAATTTTGTAAAGCTGACATCAGGATTGTGTTCGGCGGTCAAAAATACGTGGGAGTATATATGTGCAACCTCAGAAAATATACTTTTTTTTGTGTGCTTGTTATGTGCCCTCCTGAAAGTTTCTTTCCCCTCGAAAAAAGTTTTTCGGCTAGTATTTGTACCTCCAATCGCAGATTGGCTTCGCACTTATAAACTGGCACCGTGTGGTTTTTGATAATGGCTCTTTCAGAAGAAAGAGGTACGTAGATATTTTCCAATATCTAATAATTGTCACCTATTTTTCTTTTTAAGGACATACGCTAATGAGGGTAACTTTTACATTTTATTAGGAACAACCAACAAAGGTGCAAACAAAAATAATTTAGCTGGGTTGTTTTTTTTCTAGTTTGATTATTTTTTAACTAGACTAGAAACTAGACTGACTAGGATACAATTTTAAAAAAATTTAAAAAAGAGGTAGATTTCTTTCAAAGTTTTGAATTGAAACAGGTACACTCACGTTGATATATGATAAAATAGTCAGTCATACTCTACCGCAGTTACAGACTTAGGTGAACTCGTTGCCATGTCATTGTGACTTGGCTGGCTTATGACTAACAACAATTAGTCTATAATGTAATAATTATCATCCAATGTTAATATGCTTCTTAACATACTAATTGCTTTGCATTTTTGTATCTATTATGTTAGGTATGTGCGTGATTGTAAATCCTTTTATTCCATTAAAGAAAACACTCGCGTATTAATTAAGATTGACATGGCCTCTATATTCATTAGTTATTTTTTACCACCGCTAATTTTACATGTAAAGAAATAAGCGTCAATTAATTTGATACGATCCAGCGGTGTTTTGTAATAAAGTGGTAGTTTTTTGATATCGCAAGGTTAGATATCCAAAGCTGATGTGAGTTGCCACAATGGTCACGAACAGTAGGCCCTGGGTATTGCCAGTGGCGTTGATTCAACGGGGGAATAACATCTAACTGCCATTACAATAAGAAAGTGTTATAGAATGAACGATTTGTCTTTTGAGACAAGCAGAAGGTTTAGTCCGGCGTTACCAACTACGATTACATAATTAACTAACATTTTAATTCTTTTTATTTTATTTAATCTAGGACAGCTCACTTAAACGGCGCACAGTGGTTCAGAGAGCGGATTTAGCTTATCAAAAATATTCGTTATGAATAAAAATACCTTAATTCTATTTTAGTATACTTTATTGAACTCTTCTGTGTTCCTGGGATTCCAGATCATGATTGGGACGAAAAAATAATCGGCCACTGTTAAATTAAAAGCAATTAAAATTAATCAACAAAATTTTTCTGTTAATAAACAAACATGGATTCATAATAATTGTAATTAATATCTAATATACAATTAAATGGGAAAAGTATTCAATAACATTAATTAGAAAATATTATTTAGGTATTAAGCAAATCACAACTTATACACTTTTTTTATTTATTATGAAATTAGCTTCTTTCTGTATACAAGAGAGTAGCTGATTTCATAATAAATAAAAAAGTGTGTAAGTTGTGATTTGCTTAATACCTAAATAATATTTTCTAATCATGAGGAAAACAAATAAATAAAAAATAATTAACTGCAAAAACAATAATTAGTAATGAAATTTGTTTACCTACAAGAAGTAATGTTTGTTATACAATAAGGTTTTTTTGCGAATAATAAGCTAAAATTATGATCGTATGTACATATTGTCTTTTTTGTCTCATGTGTAGGATTATGCCTTAATCAAAGCACATACTTTGAAACTTATAAATTTCGAGCAAATTAACAACTTCCTGGGAAAGTGATCCTTTAGGTTTTTTGGGCATGTTCTGAAAAAAATTGGTCAATGGATCGCTTGTTACCAATAACATGTGTTAATTTGAGATGCCTTCCGAGTACTAGGTATGTTCTCTGAATCTTTTCGCATCTTTATGGCGGGATTCTTGAGCCTCCTTAAACATTCTTCTTATAGGGACTATAGAAGATTTAATGATTTCCGCTCCATAGATCAGTACTCTATATAAAGTTATTGGCATATAATGCCAGTTATACTTTTCTAGGTACAATTTTGCAATATCAGTATTTTAAAATAGTTAATGTTGGCGTGACATTGCTTCCATATTCTTACAAACAGTTTACAGATATCACCCGATTTCTCAAGTAATTTTTCTCCAACATTTCCTTTAGTATCCACTAAGTGTAATTTAGTATTATATATCGATATTCAGCAAACATTTTTTCACTGTGTTGCGTTTCTGCATGCCAAACTTCAAACAACTCTCGTCGGGCTCTGTTGCTGGCACCAACTAAAATGAAAATAACAGGAAGAGTTGTAAAAAGTAGATCATCTTACTAGATAGCTTTTGAAATCTAAGGACTGTGGATTAATATCCATAGGAAATTAGAAGGTTCTATGAAGTTCCATAATATATAAGCTTTGTCAAACTTTTCATTTTTATTATTTTTATTTCCGATTAATTATTGTCCAACAGCTGAGAGAAATGATAATGATTTCAGTAAATAATATACAGCATAGTAGTACATACCGTGACTAGTAGGGTCCATAATAAAAAGTTTTCACTCTTCTCTTTAAACACATGTAACAACAGCAGTGAAAAACAAGTGACTGATACGAATTGAAAATGGGTGAGTTTAACTAATTATGTTTTTATTCGGCCACTACTGATATATCGAAGACAAGCAAATATTTCTACCTGTGTACGACAGTCTATCGTCTTCAAAAGGCGTATGGTGGGTAATGACGTCATTCGGCGCGACATGAGTTGAGCACTTTTGATAAGCTAAATCCGCTCTCTGAACCACTGTGCGGCGTGTGTTTGAGATTATATTTACATCCAATATCCATTTTATATAGGGTGCCAAATAAGGATTTTTACCCTAACCTGGAAGTAGGGTATAGTCAAGGTTTTTTGGCTCTTTTTGGTTCTTCAAAGGGTCAACATTACGATTCCGATTGATGCCACTTTGGGCATTTTGAAAAATTCAAGATGAAGAGTGAAAAACAGATTTTATCAAATATTTCATTATATGGGTGTGTGGCACGTCGCTTTATATGTTTTTCAGGTCTGCGAATTTTTTTTTGAGGCTAAAAATCGTGTAGGGCGTAATCATTAAGTATTGCTAATTTACTTTATTAAGAAGGCGGTTCATTGGGGGAATAAATTAATTTTTGAAGGAAAAAAAACTAGTGCCTAGTTTAGTTGTATAATCAAGTTAGGCTTTAAGAATACAGATAATGTAGAAGAACGCACTACCGGGCGTCAAAATGACGTGACACCAATTTATTTCTCAGGTAGCGCCAGTCCCGTATTACCCCGTTCTTCTACCTCCCAGGCGGGTTCGAGATAAGATGCGCTTCGATAGCCGGATAATGGACCAAGGCTGCATTACCACAGATCGGTAATGACGCTCTCTCTGGGCCTGAGTTCCCTCGTTAGGGGTTTAGGTACCTCTTAATTTCCTTAAGTTTTGCATAAAAAAATCCCAACCGAAGAATTTCTCTGTGGAGGGATTAATTTTTGTACGCGGTATCCACGTTTTTATCTGTTAATAACGGGTTCTACTCCCTAAGGATTTCTCAAAAAACGCATAAAAAAATCCCTATCGAATCTCCGTAAGACAACCAAAAGGTCGAGTGTTAATGTGAGTTAACTCGACACATCCGGTTTTCGATACGAAAGTTCCAGGGATTATAGACCGTCAACAGGCCTCAAGATCAATTAAGAAACAATAATTCAAAAAATCCGTTTATTTAACAGAAATGGTTATACAAAATTCTCAAGATAAGAATCGTGCCTTCGCCAATCAAGGTAATGACTTTCAGACCATAAAAGCGAGAGCGCTTACGCTAACGATCGATTAGGTAGAAAAGATTCATGCATAGTGAATACTATGGAAATATTATTAATGAAACTAATAACAAATCCAAATGCGTATGGAATTAAGTAAATTCAACTCTTGGTAATTACACATTCAATAAATTATCAATAATGAAATAGTTTTAATTCATTCTTCATTGAAACTATTCCCAATCTATTAATAAAATTTTGTCACATTATATCAACACAGCCTACAAAGATTTAGTAAAAACTACCAAAGAATCTATGTTTATATATTCTACATCAGTTAAGAGTTTGATGGCATCTGATTCAATTTGCTAAAAAATGCATAACTGTTATAGCTGCACTACTTGAAAACATATCTAATTCATTATTTGGTCAAGGAATATTTCAATATGCCCCGAAATTAGCAATTGTGCTTCCACTATATAAAAAAGGAGATACTGATTTACAACAGGTTAAACAATTATCTAAAAATAATTTTCAATATGGTTTCGTGAGAGATAAATCAATTTATTTAATTTTTTCAACAAAATATTGATTGCCTTGTATGGTCAAGAAATTACCTGCAAACTGGAGAATCGTAGAGTTTGGAGAACCAGTCTTTAATTGTTCAGTTCCGATTTACAAAATATACGACATGAAACATCAACAGCAATTGATCGGAACAAACATTAATCTGATATGTTATATATTATTTATGGAATTCCTCAGGAAAGCGACCACTCCTTTTTGTAATTTTTATAAACGATCTGATGAATGTCATCGATTAAAATATCAAATCAATAATAATCATCAACGGTGCAGATGATACAAACCTTTTAATACAATCACACATTTAAAGGAGTTGTGAACACTCTCTCTCCTCAACTATGGCGAAATATAAAAGGTTGATGATACACCAATGGGCTTATCTTAAATGAAACTAAATTAAGCTGAGAAATATTAAAAGACATCGTTCGTTATTAAAAGTACCAGAGTTGCTAATTGACAAAGTACCGTCTTCAATAATAAATTCCACTAAATTATTAGGCATAAGTTTAAACAGTAATATTAAGTGGGTTTTGCTTATTGATGAAATCGTCATAAAACTTAACGAGTCGTGCTTTGCACTCAAAAAATTATCACGTTTGTTTGATACATCAATTTTATGCAAACTTCTATTCCACTGCTAAGTATAATTGATGGGGTGGTTTCTCGGGCCTCTACAAAGTATTTGAAACTAAAAAAAGTTTATTTAGAGTAATGTACAAACCTTGCCGGGGGCACTTTAAGGAAAACAAAATGCTTACAATACCAGGACTATATCCATACTCCTGCTTACTATATTTAAAAAATCATCGGGCTGGTTTCAAGATATTAAACTTAAATCATACCTATGATGAAGAAGGACCATTTTATTCACGAATCAAATTCTCTAACGCGCTACCTGATTTTCTTAAAAACATAAGGATTTCAGAGGACAGGTTTTCCAGTATATCTGCAATATAGAACCATATTCGATTCAAGAATTTCTTGAGAGTTAATAATTATGACTATTTTCAAGTTTTGTCTTTACTACTCTGTGTGAAAATGTATCATTTTATGCCATAAGTATTATATGTCTAGTCTGAAGGTACTAATTAATCATTGTATACCACTTTTTTGCTGATTTGTTTTACACATATTTTATTTACACATCCATGTAGTGGGTGTGGAAATAACGGTAAAAAAAAAAATTGTTGTGTTTAATTATTCTTAGAATGCCATGAAACGTCAAAATTTTAAGTTTGAGCAAAAAGCACCTCTGTTTGACGTTCTGTCGGTCTACCTGTAACTTTTTTTTGTGCGCACGATTGCTCTGGAACCGTTAAATTGATTTGAAACTTTGTACACTTGTGTGTTAAAATGAGATCTGGAACTAGATTATATTTTCATCATATTTCATTAAAAGGTTGAGGGGTAAATGGGAGTTAATATCACCCCCGTTACCTACCCCTACCCCCCCTATTAAAGTGGTGAAAAAATGAAATTTTTATTTAGTGTATCTACAAAAACCAAAATCAGCCACCCTCACTAGTACGCCCACCACCACTACCGGTGTGGCATATCGTTTTATGGGTTTTTAGGATAGACGATTTCAAATACTATATTATCTAAGTTCTATCAGTTATTTTCACATAGTGCAGTGCAAATATAGTATTAATATTTTTTTCGTTGTAAGTGACGTGGATAGAAAATTTGGATGTGGAAGTAGTGATTCCTTAGGCAACTATTGTTTCTTATAATATGTCATATAAAATTGAGTAAAACTATCTATCTAACCATCTACTACGCCGCCTACCGTATTCTCTCTATTAACTCTTTCCGGAAAAGTAGACGTCTTCCACCTTGTAATTTATTATTATTATTATCATGAAAGACAACCACCGATCTGTGAAAATAGTAAATCAACATGTTATTAATATTTACCCTGCAGCAGTAGTCGCTAATTTCATAAAGAGCGATAAGAATGACGAGCGTCATGTTTAGCATCGTCAACAAAGTGAGAGTTAATTCCGGTTAATCCCTAGTTATTAGTTATCAGAGTGAGGTGTCGCTGCCGCATTACACTTGTAAACATCCCCTCACACTCATTATTGCTCAAAGTAAATAAGCAATCAGAGGCCAGGCCAACGTGATTGACAATGTTGATTGACAGCCAGAGAAGTGGCGGTAATGTTGCGCCCTCTGGTCCTGTTTGGGCACGTAATGGCATTGCAAACACAGGCACATATGCACCCGTCATCGCGATAGAGAAAATACTATTTACTCTCGGTAATATACGTATATATCTCCAGTAAATATGCATTAAATGGGTTTACGCTTGTGTTATTCTTATGCTCCGTTGTATCCATGAAAATTCCCAGAGGGGATATTTCTATTATAACTGTATTAATATCGAAGGAATTGTTGGGCGGTAACATACAAGAATAACTCTTTATTTCTTTTCCCAACCATTAATAATTCTTCATGGTATAATTAATTCTATACAAATTTTGATAACAAAAAATAATTTAAAAATACGTTTATAGCGAAATTAGCACTTTCAAGACTTATTTACCGATCAGACATTAGCCCAGACGACAGAGAACATTTTATACAAAAACTTGCAAAATGAATAATTTTTTTTTAATGAGTTCGTGAAAGTGTATAAAATAATATCCTGAAAAGTTTACATTAAGCTCGGATGCAGAACATAAACAAAAAGTGAAAAAAAATGTTTTTCGTCCATTTTTTCAAAATTTTGAAATTAAGTCAGGGTAGGAAAAAATAAAAACAGGTAGATCACGCGTTTCTAAACAAAAAATATCCCTAATAAAATTTATCGCTAAAGCCACGGTATTGATGGAAAAAATAGTGAAGTAACTTTGTCACTCTGCGCGGCCAAGCGCACGGTTAACTGCATACTAACCTCTAAAAATTCTTAGCAGTTCTAACGAGTAAAATAAAGCTGTTTTGCCTTTCTAACTACATGTTATTAACATTTTTCTTAGTGAATAGGAGGATAAACTAGTGGAAGCATTGTACTCTTCGCCGATTTACTGAGCTTTTCATATAATTGTTACACATTCTATAGGATACTCTTCGCATTTTTCTTGTAAATAATGTTAGTTTTTGGACATTCTAAATTTTGTGATACCAACTTTGTTGTGAAAAAAAAAATATATGAAAAAAAAATCGCCATGTGAGGGATCGAACACGAGACCTTTGGATTGAAAGGCAAAAAAAAAGCAAAAACATATATTATTCTTCATTTAAGTACAACTATGTGCCTTACCGGATCCTGTCCCGGAGCCAACCAACCAACCATGGCACGTAGTGTCATGGTGAATGTAAGGATGGACGGGACAGGTCCGGCTCGGCTTAACGGTTAAAGGGGGGATTAGCTCTCCTGTTTGTTATAAACAAACTTAAAAACTAATAATAATATTAAAAATTGCTGTCTACGCAGAGACCTAAAGCTAATTAATTAACACAACACTTGGCAAAGCACTTAAAAAATTTGGGTTGTTGACTCGGGTAAAAAGCTAAACGAAAAAACCCGTACGAGAACTGTCGCCCTGGTGGTCTTCCTGCCTTCAGGAAGATATGATAAAGCAAAAAGTATCGTTTAAAATGGTATAATTTTCAAGAATTTTCTGGGCCTAAAAAGAATTTACGAACAAAGTGACAAAAAGAAAAACAACAGAAGCATAAAAATGAACAAATAGAAAAGGAAAGAAGGATAAAGTTTAGGAAAGATGATAGGATGGGGTTTTATAGAGGTTATGGTAGGGGAAGATTTGGCTAAGGGAGTTACCGGAAAATAGGCAACGTCTGGTGTCTCAGATTGAATAATATTGCATTATGCTCTCTGATTTGGGTTATGTTGCGGGTTAGCGGACTATCGCCCAGTTTGGTGGTGTAAAATTTTTGGGAGATTTCCTGGACGTAGTCCGCTAGTGGGGTTATGTCGTGGCAACGTGCATAGAGATCTCTGAGGGAGGTGTACCTATCAGAGTCTGAAATGAGGCGCATAAATTTGTGTTCTAGAACTTTAAGTTTGCGCATTGTCGTGGCCGGTATGCTGTACCATGCCGGCGCCGCGTATGTGATTGCCAGCCTAATCACCATGGTGTACAACAGTTTTTTATTATTTCTGTTAAGTCCGCTACCTATGGCCAGGAGCGGGTACAGACTCCTGGTCATGAAGTAGACCTTACGTACTGTCTCGTTGATGTGGGTGTCAAACGTCAGTCGTTTGTCTAAGTTAACCCCCAGATACTTCACGCACTGTTTAAAAGGAATTTCTCTACCCCTGATCGAAATTGGCGTTAAAATCCGATTTTCGGTGAGTCGGCGCGTGAAGAGGATCGCCTCAGACTTCTCGGCGTTGATCCGAATCTTCCACTTGTCGCAAATGCTTTAGCCATTGAGCTATCTCATTACCACAAAACTTGAATGAATATCGTTCAAGAAATATATTTCAACGGATTAGATACATTATTATGAAATATATATATTGGTAAAATATAAAAACAAAAAAAATTTATAGGGAATAACATTTCGCAATATTTCTATTTAAATACAAATGACAGAAATTATGAAAAAAAATTTTTTTTTTTATTTAAATGATTAATAACTTTTTTATTTACTGATTGATTTTTTTCGAAAACAATAGGGTTCTTCCTCTAGCTAACGCTAACTTACTTTTCAAATTTCAATACAATCGGACTTTTCTTTCTTAAGTTATCGTGCTTACAAGAAACGTGACGGACGGACAGACGGACGGGCGGACAGACGGACATTTTGAAAGTTGTTCAGAATTCGTTCACTAACATAATGATATGAACATTTTTTCTCTACGAGCGATATTTACTGATTTAGAAATGTGCCGATCAAATACAATATACTCTTCGTTTTTGCGAAGAGTATAATAATGAGTATGGAGGGAAAATATATAATTATGAACGTATACACAGACGCACATAGCCGCTGAATCTCTCGCGTGAATTTTTTCGTGCCTTTACTATATCGTATTTATTATTATAGGTACACATATCCACATTTCAGCTATATGTAATGGATACATTTGTTAAAATATTGGAAAAATTCCAGAATTTATATTCAAAACAATCAAAGATATTTTCATAGTTATAAGGATAAGATCGTGAAAATCGCAATTTCTTATCATGATCTGGTTGATCATATTTTCGAAAAAATGCATAAAAGTAAATTTGTGTTTGAACGTTCGAAAAGTATACATTTTTTCCGAAATAGTCATATTTTATTTTTTCCGATGAGTCAAGTTCTCGGCAAGTTACAGCCTCCAATAGATATATATTTAAGTATATTTTTTATTGCGACAATTGAGTTCGGGCGTGATAACATCTATAAGTATATTTTTCCCATTCATCCTTTGCTTGTATTGTTTAAAACAAAAAAGCATCAGAAAGCTACAATTTCCATATTAAAAATGAACCAATACTCATATAGATTGAACAAATTCTGATTTATTGACATGTAATTCAGTGCGTCGGTGTCACAGTCATGCGTATTCAAGCGCGCGTACTCATGGATCTCGCTTCGAGTTCTAACATTACACTTGACTATTTTTTTCCGGGAAAACCGTGACTTTAGCGATAAATTTTGTTAGGACGTTTTTTTTTCATAAATACGTGATCTATTCATCTGTATTTTTTATTTTTCCCAACTTGACTTAATTTCAAATTTTTGAAAAAATGGATGGAAACAAATTTTCTTCACTTCTGTTGTTGTTGGATGCCCTGCATCCGAGGGCAAATGTAAACTTTTCAGGGTATTATTCTATACACTTTCACGAACTCAATAAAAAAAAACTATTCATTTTACAAGTTAAAATAAGGTTCATTCAACAGAAATCTAATATAAAATTTCATTAAGCCACCTGAAGTGGTTTTAATGTTAGAAGGATGTGAATGTTTTTTACAATTAATTATTTTTTATTTATTAACTTTTATCATGTTTAGAGAATATTATTTAGGTATTATGCAAATCACAACTTACACACTTTTTTATTTATTATGAAAATACCTACTTTCTGTATATTGTTGCCCTAATCTGGGCACGCTAAAATACTAGTTAGGCAAATACTTTAAAACACTCATTATTGGAGAACAAATCAAAACAACTACTCTTCTAGCTAATACTGACGAAGTATTGAATTACATGATAGGATTCTTAGCATTTTAAAGAAAAAAATATATTGAAAATATTTCAATCATTTATTTACATTTAGTCATCACACTTTTTTTTAATATGAAATTATCTACTTTCTGTATATTGGTACCTTAATCGGGTTACGCTAATATACTACTTAGGAAAACACTTTAAAACACTCATTATTGGACAACCAGTCAAAAAAACTACTCTTCAAGCTAATACTGACGAAGTATTGAATTACATGATAGGATTCCTGGCATTTTAATTTCAACTATTTCAACTCTAGAAAAGTTGTACAAGTTTTTTCGAACTCGTTAGTTCTCATCAGTAGAGTATAGAAACAATCATTCATTATTTACAAGCCTATTCTTGATTTATAGAATGTAAGGTTCAATAATTGTTGTGAATGACTGAATTTTAATAAATAATTTAAGTAGTTTCAATATATTTTTTTCCTTAAAATGCCAGGAATCCTATCATGTAATTCAATACTTGTCAGTATTAGCTAGAAGAGTAGTTGTTTTGATTGGTTCTCCAATAATGAGTGTTTTAAAGTATTTACCTGACTAGTATATTAGCGTGCCCAGATTAGGGCAACAATATACAGAAAGTAGGTATTTTCATAATAAATAAAAAAGTGTGTAAGTTGTGATTTGCATAATACCTAAATAATATTCTCTAAATGTGAATGTGACATTTTAACAAGAAGTAATTGCCACGTTTCCGATTCTCATAGAGGAGCAACCAAAATACCCACTGGCTTATCTGTGATAATTTTGATATATTAATAATATTTGTTATTTTGGAAATTGGTGGGAATGCGTAGAAATACTCTGTACTCCAGTTTCAGTAAAAGCTTTTACTACCATAGAATCTGGATCTTCTCTGATATCATATATCGTGTTAATGTATGATACCCATATATAAAAGGATGTTTCCTTTCTGGCATCATTCCCAGCTTCCTTTGGTACTTTATTTAAGTATTTATATATGATCCCCTCATTTTATTCGTATACAATGCTTGTTAGGCTTTATATTTTCAATTTTTTTCGTCAATAAAAATATTTTATATAATATATTGTAATTAAATAAATCAGATGTTTGAATTATTATATAAATCTCTTTTTCTCAAAAAATATGTACAAAAAATATACACATTCATCTTTTTTCGCCTCCATAGTGAATGAAGATGATTACTTTGTTGACGAGATTGAGATGACATCTTAATGTTTTTTTCCTGTGCAGCAGCTTCAAAAACGATAGGGGTGGGAGCTTTGTCCGGGAATATGCTGAGAACGCACTCTCACCTCTTTGGAGGGTTGTGTCCATTTACTGGGGGTGGGTCACCACGGGGAGGAATTCCACCCTCGCTACGGTGTTCAGCATCCTCAGAACGGAGAGTCACCAAGTAAGAGTCCCTCAAACAATTATATCCCCGTTCGGGGATGGTTTTTGGCCGTTTGAGGAGGTGAGTCATCCCAGCGAGAAATTCTGCCATCACCACGGTGTTCAGCGTCCTCAAAAATGGGGGATCACCAAGTAAGAGTCCTTCAAACTATTATAATACGCGTTAACTTACGTTTGGGGATTGTTTTTGGCCGTTTGCGGGGGTGGGTCGCCCCAACGAGAAATTTTGCCACCACTACGACGTTCAGCATCCTCGAAAACGTGGGGAAGAACTAATCTGGTTGCATCAGACAATACTCGGGTTTTCGTCCTACTCACACAATCCACTATTATATTAATAAACCATTTATTTTATCTGATTGTTTTTTGTTCTCGTTAGAATTTAATCGTAAATCGTAATATCCAGTAATGGTGAATTCTCATGTATTCGGCATCCGATATCAGAATCCGAATCGTATGTTTTTTCATCGTTTATAGGAACATGTTAATTCACATGGATCCAAAAATTTTTATCCCATAATCGTTTGTGATTTTTTAGCTTGATTTTAGTAACTTTAAGAATAGTTTTCGAATATTGTAAACTGTTCAACAAAATATTCACAAGTTTATTGAAATTATTGGTAGACATCAAATAATTAAAATATTGTCTATTATTGCTCTCCTCTTGAAAGTAGTTGTGATTTTCTCATATCTCGTGCCCAAAATCATCGTGAAAGGCGCCCCTTTTTCTGGTCACATCAGAAAAAAAAAATTTCGTCCTCATCTCAAAATTGTTGAGCGGGCGGGGGTAAAATCCAAAACAAACTTTTTTCATTCTCATAAAAAAAGCGACTTATATTGCCCCTTATATCAAGCTCGTGGCGCCTAGGGTACTGCGTCCTCGTGCGGGGAACGGTCGCGCCCCCCGCAAAGGCTGGCCCTGGTGGTCTTTTTTCTGTTTTGAATTATTTTAGAGCAATTGTTATTATTAAATTTGTTTTAGACATTTTATTAGATATTTTGACGACAGAAAGTAGAGGTAGGTCGTTATTTCCGTAACGGTATTTTGTCGCGGTATTTTTAGGTAACGTACTATCACGTTACTCAGTGCTAAAATAACCGGTTCTCAGTCATAACGATGGACGAGAGATAGGTACTCAGCGTTTCAGCCGCGCATGTACACTTTCGAAAACGTTAGAAGTGACCCTAACTACCCACTTCACTACGTAGGCAGGACGCTCGGATGATGAAATCGAATTCAGTCGAGTAGTTTCGGTCATTCCAAAGAAACGTTATATAGTCGCGGTATTTCTCTGGAGCGATCGCGCTTGTAACGCTACGTGAGTTTAACCGCTCTTCCCATCTCTAACTGAAAGATAATGTGTCAATAAAAGTGAGGTTAAGATCTATACGATATCGGAAAAACTTTATCCGACGTCGCGCGTTGAATATAAGTTAAAATTCTCAGACAGTGCCAGCCCGCCAAATTAATTTCAAATCATTCCATTAATAGGAAAACTTTCAGATCATTGTTTCATCGGATATCGGATGCACGAGAACTCACCTTATGACGCACATTTTTAAATTGCCCCTAAGTAATATGCAGAGGTGGATGGGGTCAGTCCAACCGGCCCTGGCAATTTTAAGGAAGCGGCCTAATCAGGCACAGAACTAGAACCTCAAATTTGGGTGTGCCAGAACAGAATCAATTTTTTTATTTATGGGCCAAGGTCGAAGGGAAAAATGCGCCGCAGACGAAAATTTTGTATTTTTCAAGGTCAAACGGTCTAAAATAAAAAGTTAGAAATTTGAGTCGCAAAACATTTTCTTCGAAAAATAAGTTTCGTCAAAGAAATTTCCCTTTTTTTCATGTAATTGCAAAAATTATCTAAAGGTTCAAAGTACTAACATGTAGTCTGACTCAACCACGGTCTAAAGCAGACTGCTACCGTCTCGGTAATATTTTTAAAAACACCACTAAATATTCATATTCTTTATTAAAATTCACTGACATTGAACAACAAAGATAATTCTTGTTTCAGAGATCAAAAGAAAAAGAAAGAAGGCCCCTTAATACATCAGAGCTTTCTTAAGCAAACTACTCGAAGCGCGTAGAATGATAACACGGAAATGGTCAATTCCGTGTTATCAACATCATTCAACAAACATTTTTCTACATTCATCATCATGAAAGACTGAATTCTCTTGTCAGTTAGCCTATCTGAGATTTTTTTCGCTCTAAGTAAGGACTAAGGAGCAAGGGTCGCTCCGGACGGTGGGGATAGTGGGCGGCCGCCTAGGGCACCAGAATTGTAAGGGCGGTATTTTCGGCGTAGCGATATCTTAAAAAAAAAGAGAATATTTATATTTCGCTTATAGTGCAGGGAGGGGGGCGTCAAAATGCCATTTTTCCCAGGGCAGCAAAAGAGCTAGAGCGGCCCCTGCTAAGCAGGGAAAAAAGCTGCCGTTTTTTATCCGCCGAAACAAATGCCTATTTACCTCGACCCGGCTCCACCCGCTGGGGAAATCTTTTGTACAAGTTACAGGAACTCTAAGGGAACTCAGAGGAAATTAGAAGAACTCCAAGGAACTCCAAGGAACTCCGAGGAACTCAGGGGAACTCGGGGGAACTCTGGAGGAACTCTGGGGGAACTCTAGGAACTCTTGAGGAACTCCTGCGACACACGTGACACTAACGTCATTTTACGCATGCGTGCTTGCATGCGCGTCTAGATATTACCCAATAAAATCACTACATAGCATGTGTAATAGTTAAAATCAAAACAAACTCGAATAACATACGTGTAATGCAAGCCGTTTTAATTATATAATAGTAGTAGTAAGTAGTAAAAAAAATTACGACGAAATAAGTGAATACGAGAGTGAATAATTAACAAAATTCTAACTGAAAAATGAACTAAAGATGAGAAAACGTCTCGGAAAACGTTGAAATCCATTTTGATATTATCTTGAAAGAACGCAGCCTCGAAGGCAGCGGAAGTCTTTTGAGTGTCGTTGTCGGGTTAAAATTGAAAACATTACTAGAAATTAATTGATATCTCGATCGATATTTAAAGTCGAAAACATAACTCCGTAAAATGATGAGGAAACAACAATTTCCAACTTTAGCATGAAAACTATCAATTCTCTCGCATTAATAAGCGTATAATAACATTTTTTAAATGAAATTTCCATGCCCGTCTCCAGTTCTAAAAAAATATCTGTAGTTTTCTCAATATCTTTTGAACCTACTCGTTTTGAAAGTCAAATTACAAAAGTACCAATTTAGACATTCTATTTTGCACGAGATTTTGCAACATTTACTTCTACATCTAGTGGAATATAGTAACGCAAAAAAAAATTGAAAATTTTTATTGTTCAAATAGGCTTAGAATGAAACGTCGAGATTTTAAGGTTATGCACAAAAAAAAATTCTGACTGTCTGTAACTTTCTTTTTGTGTGCACGATTACTCTGGAACCGTTTAAGATATTGACTTGAAATTTGGTACGTATTTAACAAGATGAGGAACCAGATTATATTTTATTGATCTTATTCCGTCGAAAGGTTGGGGCTGGATATTGGGGTAAATGTGGGGTAAACAGGTAAATCAAGCAAGAGTCCACGAAATTGGTATTTAGAACGTATAAGAGAAGCTAAGGTCTCAACAATTTTTTTGGTATTAGCCACCTCCATTACCGCACCTCCACCCCATTATTAAAGGGGTTGAAAAAATTGAAATTGTGATTAAGTGTGTATACAAGGACCAAATTCCTCAATTTTTTTTTTACTTCACCCACCTCTGTACCATCCCTTACCGTCACTACCGATGTGGCATATCGTTTTTTAGGTTTTTAGGGTATGTTATTGAAGTTCCGTAAACAATTATTGCCACATAGTGGAGTGCAAATATAGTATCAATATTTTTTTCGTTGTGAGAAACTTGGATAAAATCTGGATGTGGAAGTAGTGATTCCTTTTGGGCAGCGGTTTTTTATTATTAATTAGTGACTTTGGACATAATTTTCCAGGACAGTTTATTCTATTCAATAATAATTACTTCTCTACTTGAGGTATTTTGAAGCCTACGAGACGTGGTCCGGCGAACACAATGGGCTCATTTAGCATTTTTTTTTAATTTATATTTCGAAAGTATACCTTGTAATTAGTAAATGTGCAAACTATTACATTTTTTTTTTCAACTCCTTATAGAAAATAGAGCGCGCGAAAACGCAGTGTGACGTCAAATCACTCGGCGGTCAACCGCTCATCTGTTCCCATATAGTTTCACATGGCAAGTACGACGAACGTGCTAATTTCGCTCATATCTTTTAAGTGGTATGGTTATTAGAAACTCGTTAAGCGACAGTTCAGTTCACCTTTCCAATATTTTTTGTAAACCGACGATCTAATCTACTCAATCCTTGTAATTCGAAAGAGCAACTTCTATAGCGGTTAGTGTACAGTTGTGGGGTTGAGGCACGATCAAATCGCTGACTGTTTTATTTATTGACCAGATTATTTCTTTTATTTTATAATTTCCTAATTTATTATCGCAACTTGAATTTATTTTTAAAAAACTATAGGTAAAGAGTGGTCAGATCAAGGAAAGTTGAAAGGGAGGAACTCAGGGAACTCCGATGAACTCTGAAGGAACTCAGGGGAACTCCGTGGAACTCAGAGGAACTCAATCCCAAAGGGGTAATCTTTTGTACAAATTTCGTCAGTGGTTTACCCCTCGGCTCCATCCGACCTCAGAGGCACCACCGGCTCGACGGACATTTGCCAATTTGCCCCCTGTCCCATCCACCTCTGGTAACATGCACGTCATCTACGCTCACTTTCCCAAACAGTAGACCAGTGCATCATTACGAACTCAAATATTATATTGAATTGGCCGTATCATAGTTGTCTCTGTCTTCACTAAAAAAAACGGTTTTTTAGTAATCTTCAATGGTTCGGTGCTACCCTATTTATTCTAAATTTTCAGAGTTCTAGAACCATTCCCGTCTTGCGCCGTTTAATAAATCCACTATTTCAATACACCGCGCATCGCTGTTTCTTTATTGCGCATGATAGGAACTGTCCGAGAATCTAACAACTAATGTATTTTACTCGGATTTTGCAAACATTCTTTTTCTGTTTTACTTCATTTTAAACTTGTTAATAACGAGAAATCTGTAATTATTTACTCAATTATAGCATGTTTTATTGAAACTTTCGATTTGAGTTCAAAAATCAAACTATACCATTACTGTGTTGTCTATAGAGACCTACTAGGAACTAGCGACTCTGTAAACATATCTAACTTCATTATATGTAAAAACGAGTCCTTATTCTCCACAGGGCACGATCTTTTACTTAAAATGTACATGGGAATAAATGGCACGTCACTCATAATTATTATGGAGAGCGTTTTCTTCAATTTAAACCTTTCTATAACGTGATCGTGCATTGCACACGATTAGAGTATTATTACCTCCATTTTATAAACAGCTGAATTTTTACAGCGCGTAAGAATTTAATAGCGGTTATTAGTGCAAAAATAACAATGCTTGAATTAAAATATTGCTTATAATTTGTAATTTAAGTTGTACATTCCGTAATGCCATTAAAGTTATGTTCTTTTATAAAAAATATTATAAACACTTGTTAATAATAAAGATAAATGCTGTGCATAATTTATCCTTTGTTATGACATTTATTTCATCGATCTTATTAATCAATAGTTTACTTAAAAAAAGGAAATACCACTCTATAAGTACTGGTTCGATTGATACTATAATTTACGTTTTTAATAGTTGTTTGAATGGCAATGCTTGTATTTTATTGACAATAAATAATAGTAAACAACTTTATATAAGCAAATAAATACTTTTTGCACAATAATAGTGATTTTCAGCTAGTTCATAAGATCATATAAATTAAGTGGGTCACGCAAAATATAGTTTTAATTCTATTTCCGTTATCATTAATGATGCATGAAATTCATAAAAACTTGATTAGAATGCCGCTATTTGACGAAGGTCAAAAGGTTATTGTAATAGGAACAGATATTTTTCATACCGACCGCGACTCAAACGAGATAAACATTCTTTCGAGCCTAATCATTACATAACTAAATTGAAAGTTTTAAGAACACACTGCCTAACATTTTAAAAGAAAGTAGGAATCATTTTAGTTTAGAAAAATCCTTAGTCTTAGCCTTAATAATAGTTTTATTTTTACATACACCGACAAGGTAGTGCAGTGGATTAGAGCGTCTTGTGTGGTTACATTGTCTGTAGTGTACTGGGTTCGAACTCCATATCTGACATTGGCCATGTCGGTGAGTAACGGATGTGTATCTGCGTTTTTACAAATTGGTAACTTCCTTCCGCCTTGATCTTGAATTTTGGGGTCGGTCTAATATATCTAGTAGGTATTCATATTCATACAGAGTACTTATCTCAGTGAAAAACTTTATCTGGCTGAATTTTAAAATAGAATGATATGGAAATTGAAAAAATTCCGTTCGGTAGATTAATGAAGAAGTACGGGGTGCCAACAGAATCATTAGATGAACCACATAGTTTACAAGCTTTCAAGATATAAGACTCAAACTTAGCAGGGGAATATAAGTCAAAATGTTTTCATTATTTGGCACTTTTCCATCACTTCCGGTTTCTCCGGAAATGATCTCAACTTTGAAATTTTAAATGAAATACTCTGTATATTTTTTCATTTTTAGATTCCGGAGACTAGGAATAGATGGAAACAGGATCATTTTCTTAAAGTATAGTTTGGGATGTCCACAAATATATGCCAACCATCCGCATGCGTGACAGGGGGGGCAACAAACTTTAAAATTAAAAAATCGTCCATTTTTTGCCATTTTTCGCTTTATTTGCAATATAACTGGTAAATGAAGCATTGTTCGAAAATATATCAAAGGATAAATTGATTTTGAATATTTTATTATTCTTGACATTTTCCCAGAAACTTTTTCGTTTAAGAGCTACAGACGAATAGTTTTCTATTTTATTTTATTTTTTTTTAAGTGAATATAACAAAAAATATTAATACGAAATATATCATCGGTATAATGTAAATTATGTGTAAATGTCCAATTTACAGTTGAAATAAAATATATTTACACACCTATATATAATTTACATGTTAAACAGAAAAACATAAAACTTTTTAGGTATTGAGGTATTAAAATGATGGAAAAATAAATCAACAAATATATATTTTCACAAACACACTATTTATTTCATGCATAGTACAGTGTACTTGCGTTTCATGTATAACTTAACAGAATGGAATAGAATAGAATAGAATAAATTTATTTAACAAATTGTTCTACTAAAATGTAATTGTTAAAAACTGAAATATTATGATAAATGAACTAAGCTCCACGTTAAGTACTATTTAGAGCACTTACGCGTCCATTGGGCACGCAAAAATATATATAATATAATGTGGGGGGTTAGTTCATTTATCATAATGTTTCAGTTTTTAAAAATTACATTGTAATAGAACAGTTTGTTAAATAAACTTATTCTATTCTATTTTATTCTATTCTATTCTATTCTATTCTATTCTATTCTATTCTATTCTATTCTATTCTATTCTATTCTATTCTATTCTATTCTATTCTATTCTATTCTATTCTATTCTATTCTATTCTATTCTATTCTATTCTATTCTATTCTATTCTATTCTATTCTATTCTGTTAAGTTATACATGAAACGCAGTACACTGTACTATGCATAAAATGTTTGTGAAAATATATATTTGTTTATTTATTTTCCCATGATTTTAATACCTCAATACCTGAAAAGTTTTATTATTTTTGTTGTTTAACATGCAAATTATAAATTATACATAGGTTTGTAAATATATTTTATTTCAACTGTAAATTGGATAGTTAAACATAATTTACATTACACTGATGATATATTTCGTATTAATATTTGTTATATTTACTTAAAAAATAAATAAAAAAATAGAAAAGTAGCATTATCCTTTCGTCTGTGGCTATTCAACGAAAAACTTTCTGGGAAAATGTCAAGAGTAATAAATTGTTCAAAATCCATTTTCTCAACTTTCCTATCTCTTGACATATTTGCAAACATTGCAAATAAAGCGAAAAATGGCAAAAAATGGTCGATTTTTTAATTTTAAAGTGTGTTGCCCGACTTGTCACGCGTGCGGATAGTTGGCTTATGTTTGTGGACATCCCAAACTATACTTTAAGAAAAAAATTGCGGGTAAACGACATTTCACACAAAAAAACTATTCCGACTGGTCTAGACGTGGTCATATTGCACAGTTTTTAAAAATGAGATTATTTGATTTTTTAGGCCGCTTTTATATTTGCATGTAGAGCGCAGTAAATGCACTCAAATGGGACCAAAATGATAAGAGAAAAATGTACACGTGAGATTTTTCGAAGGTTTACCCAGACGGCACCAGATATTCTAAAAATAATCTGTAAATGTACCAAGAAGAATATATATATATTCCGAATATTTCTAGACTATTCTTAGATCATATATGTGCACACAGCATATTCCTAGAATATTCTTTATGTTTATACCTGCAATGTGCTCAATAAATATACTAATAATATTCATTTAGGTATATACGTCTTAATTTATTCTGTGAATATTCTGAAAAGCATGAAAACGTAATTTGAACCAATTGAACTGAACTGAACTGAAATCAAAACATAACATAACCTCAATGTCAGAATTTACGTGCTTTAATCGTTTGTCTGTTATTGTTGAGATACTTAAGTGTTTTTATGTGTAGTATAAGTGATAAGTGACTGATGAACAATAAGTAAGTACATTAACCTTTTTTTTTTTTCTATAGGGCCTCACACCGCTTGTACATGTTCTTACTAAAATGAAAAGAAAAAGGGAAAGAAATAGTACTGGCACAGGCAGCTTCATAGAGAAGTTAATAGAACTCTATTAGACCATAATACTGATGATATAAATCAGAGACAGTTATTACAGTTGAACCAAAGCTTACCAACAAATTCTTCAGATTTACAAGAAAGTATGATAGCATCAGTCAAAATAATTCCCATACTTTTAATCATAGTACTGCAGGCACCATGGACTCAATGAGTAGTGTTTATTTAGAGACTATTGTTAGAAGTAATGTTTCAAATAGTGGCACTGAAAGTAATTTATTGGAAAGTGATTCTGGCGAAAATTTTAAGCATGACATATCATCAAATTTTTCATCGAGCACTACTTCTAGTCAAGCATTTGTACAGCAACACGATAAAAATTCAAATTAAATTATTGATAAATTACGTAACTGGGCTGCCGCACATAAAATTACCCATCTCATATACTTCCTAGATTATGTGACTAGCAAATGATAAACCTCTGTGCTTAGAGGCAAAGGACAAGTAATTTGTAGTGACTTTTATTCATTTTAATCAATCTTCTCTATTATTTATTGTAAAAAGGTACTAATTACCTGTTTGTATTTTTTTTTTCTAGATTGATAGTATGTGTAGATTGTGTGGCGATAATTACAAGGAATGTTCACGCCGCTTTATGAGAAAAGTAATGAGTGATGACTTGGCCAAGCTTTACAGTTTACACAGACACAAAGACAAAAAAGTGTTCTCCAAAACAGCACTTTTCGCAACAGTTACAGGTAAAAATTCAACATAATATATTTTTTACGGTTCGGATATATACTTGCTTAAATGAGGAACAAGCCTGTAACTTTCTATTTTTTGCACGATTTGAGTAATTTTTTTTTAATGTAGGGTTCAAAAATTCTATGTGTAGGTGACATTAATTTGGTTTTAATTCACATACATGGCCTCCTGCGAAGCGTTTTTTTCACCAAAAACAGTACATCATATTAGCAATTTTTTTTTAAACAGATATATCCTTCTATTTTGATTTTTTTAATACAATTTTTTTTTTTTGATTTTGTTGAGACTTACTATCAAGACATATGGCATGCTGAAGAAGAATCAGTTTTTTGAAAAAAAATCGCTAATATGTTTTAGTGTTTCTTGGCGAGAGGAATAACTTACTAATTCTATTCTGAATTTTGAATATTCTTTAGATGCTGTATTAAAATGTGACAAAACTAGCAATAGTAAAAATATTGAAATTGTCATTGGGCAGTGGTTAGCTAAGGCCGCAGAGAGCTTAAAGAAGACAGATGAACATAACGAGGTGTAAAATTATAAGTTGCTTTTTTGTTTAAAAAAAAAATAATATAATATTATTTCTTGTCTGCTCTTTTTTAATCAATTAAAAAGTGAAATTATGGATTAATACATTAATAAATGTTAAATTTCAAATTAGATTTAAATTGTTATGATATCACAGCATCACGTTAAGTTGGAATTGATTATGATTTTTGTTACAAAATGACAGAATCAATATTAAAATGGACATTATACTTTCTTCTCAACAAAATGCAAAATTACAAAAATATGCGTTATACTCTTGGTTGTACCATTAGCTTTCTTCGATATACAAGTTTAAGTTCTAAATAAAAATCCTCTGCAATGTCTTATTTTGTTTTAGAAACAATGAAACGGACAAAGCAGATTAGTCTTAATATAGATTCAGAATATAAATACGTTTATGAAATACTTAATAAATAATTCTGCAATAATATATTTTCAATATTTTATTTTCCCATATTTTTAGAATTTTTAGGAAGAAGGCACTAATATGCAAGGAGTGGAAAGTTTTCAGGTGATTACGGTTATTATTTTACTTTACATTTTAATTTTTATATAATTATTTAATTCGGAAAGTAAGATAACACAAACATCAAACTGAAGGAGCTGCTGTAAACAATTGCGTGTCTTTCCTCATCCAGGTGCGTTTTGATGATGGATTTGTTTAAAACTTGTTTCTTTACCACAATAAAATCATAAATTAAAGAAAAAAACGCTATTTTTTGTCCGCCATACAATTGATCTACAATTTTAAAATAAGGAAAGAAATACATTTTTACTAATTGTGAAATTATTTATTATACTGTTTATAAATAAGTAATTTAAAAAAACACAAGTCAGTAAAAAACCATAACACCACGTATATGTGATGTTTATGATTTTTTACTACCCCCCTACTTTGTTGTCATATTTTTTTTATTATCTTGTGTTTTTTTCTATTACTTATTTATAACAGTGTAATAAATAATTTCACAATTTAGTAAAAATTATTTGTTCGCTATATTTTAAAATAATTTCAGGTATATTCATAGCAGGGTTTGAATATACTGGAAACATTAGCAAAATATTCTGATTATACTTGAAATATGTCTGAGATATTCATAGAATAATCTATCTTTTATATATTCTGGGTATATTCCTATTCCTGTAATAATCTGATTCATTAAAGATTATACATAGTTTATCCCTAAAAGAATACTCTAATATTTGACATTTTTGATATTCTATGTATAATCATAGAATATGTTGAATATCTAGAGAATATTCATAAAGTATATTCTATTTTCCAATATGACGATTCTATGAATATTCTCAAAAGTTTGTATATATCTATGGTGTTTTCTATGAATAATCAATTATTCCAAAACGTATATTCCCAGATTATTCTTAGAATATCTGGTGGTCTCTGGGTACTGCTTACGACCAAACCAAAATTTCCAAACACACTAATTTGTAATTAAGTACACTTTTTTAAATGACATCTTGTAGACACCCAGCAGTTAAATACTAATTTTGACTACAAATCCATTGATAACTTTAAATCGAAAATCGATTTAACATTAATAGTCCAATCTATAGGTCAAAAGTCATTTAAGTGTTCGGGGTTGTCTCCTGAGTATTTTGTCAGGTTGGTAGGGTCGGCGGTGATTGGCATTTATTATACTGTTTACGCCATTTTTGAGAAAAGTCAAACGCATTAAAGTTTGACCTTCATATTCATAAATTTTGTTAACAAGTATGTGGTGATAACATTGTAAAGGTTCGAGACCAATGTATTGTTCCGTTTTTGAGTTCGAGTGAGTTTGACGAAAAAATAATTGTTTTATTTATTCAAACTAATTGACGGATCATTATAAAATTAAATTTGGTTCCATTTTAATAATAGACAACGCAATTAAAGAACGTCAAGCGGATTCATTAAGGATTGCAACCTGTGGAGAATTTCAGTACAGATGTGCAGACCTTTCAGCAAGTTGAAATCTTTATAAAAATTACACCATAAAGTCTTTATTTTTTGTTGTGAATGACTGAATTTCAATAAATAATTTAAGTATTTTCAATATATTTTTTTTGCCTTAAAATACCAGGAATCCTATCATGTAATTCAATACTTCGTCAGTATTAGCTATAAGAGTAGTTGTTTTGATTGGGTTTCCAATAATGAGTATTTTAAAGTGTTTTCCTAAGTAGTATATTAGCGTGACCCAATTAAGTTACCAATATACAGAAAGTAGATAATTTCATATTAAATAAAAAAAGTGTGAACGACTAAATGTAAATAAATGATTTAAGTATTTTCAATATTTTTTTTTCTTTAAAATGCTAAGAATCCTATCATGTAATTCAATACTTCGTCAATATTAGCTAGAAGAGTAGTTGTTTTGATTGGTTCTCCAATAATGAGTATTTTAAAGTATTTACCTAACTAGTATATTAGTGTGTCCAGATTAGGGCAACAATATACAGAAAGTGGGTATTTTCATATTAAATAAAAAAGTGTGTAAGTTGTGATTTGCATAATACCTAAATAATATTCTCTAACCATAAAGTCGATTTCTTGCAGAATTAAGCAAATAAAATGTTGAGAATCTTTGTGCTTGCGGGCTCACCGAGAATAGAGCACACACCCAACTAGGTGAGGAATAATAAAGAAATTTAAATAGCTTTCAATTCTGAAAATAGCTTCAATTTACATGAAGCCTATCTACTTTCGCTCAACAATGTTGTGATATGTGCTGGTAGTAAATACATGCATCAAGACCTTTTGCACACACCGACTGAAAGTAATGTTGGAGGATTCAGCTTACCGAGAATAAGAGATGCAATAAGCCAATTGCAAAATGATTCAAAAATAGTTTATGAGTCAGGGCATGTACAATGAGATATAAAATGGATTTATGTTAAACGTTCCTAACGCCATAAACAATACACAGATAGAAAGTCATTGTTAACAATTATCACGCAGCAGCAGTTCGGTAGCAGATACAACAGTAGCGGTCCTTATTAACTTGAAAATTTACTCAACAACAATCTCACGGGATGCAACACGCTTGTATAATTTCTCTGCTGGATGATTCAGCACCTCTGTAAAGAATTTTTTAACTGTGTCGCGCCTAAATGTTGTTTGAATGTCTTTAATTTCCCAATGATGCAGATAAGTTTTGTTTTTAATAATAGTATCGTTGCTTATTTAGTACCATATTTACTTATGTTCATATCTGATTGGCTCAGCTTTTGTAAAATAGATTTAAACGTTATAAAATTTCAAGGTTTTGTCATATAACAATAAAAATATCAATACATGCCTATAGTGAGCGGGAAACTTGATGTTTTTAAAACATTTTATTAGTTAATAAATGGTTATTTTAATACAACGAGAACAGAAGAAGTATCGAGCAAAAATTGACCATACAGTTTTGCACATTATTTTACTTTATTATTTTGCTGACCATTTACTAATCTACCTATTGGGCTTAAATTATTTATTTCAAGTATAAAACTAACCATTTCAAACAATAAATATTTTCAAGATAAAAATTGAACGAATTGAATTAACATAAAAAAATTCTTTTTAAGAATTTCATTTAAAATAAGATAAAAATAAGGACATATTCTTTCCAATAATTGAAGACCTAAGTGGATAAAGGTGTTATGTCGCATTTTTAAAAAAAATTACTTTATGCAATTTTTGAACACCCATGATATAGATTTAACACCCAATAAACGGTGAATTCTAAATTTGTAATATTTTATAGAAACTTTTTAATTATAAAGGTGCCATGTCATACATACAACCAGTAATTTTAGTGATGTACACAGTTTTGGACAGAAAAATCTAGTTTCATAACAGCTTGATATTGTTCTTTAATATTAGTGTAAACAAAGGAACATAACCCAAAATTATACATTTTATGAGGTATTCTTCATTTGAATCGAAGACAAAATAAATAAGTTCCAACTCAAAACCGTTTTGTTTAATTTACTCAAAACTTTAAAAGTGTGACATAACACCTTTATCCACTTAGGTCTTCAATTATGATGTTCAGGCAGCTACCTCAAGAAACCAAAATAAGAAATTAAAATGTCCATCGTAATGTATGGGGATTTTTATATACACATAGCAACTTGACAGAAGGAGGCAAGATAATCACTGGAAAAACCTTGCTCCATACATGATTCAACAACACAGGCTGAAAAACCTAGCAGATAGTTTTGTATAATAATAAGAAACACGCGGAGCAAAAGCCAAATCTGTTGTGACACCTGGACAGCTGGAGCTACGGAAGCCCAGTTCCATAAATATATCTAGCTTAGTGAGCTGGGAGATAACAGAACAGGCCAAAAATATAAAAACTAAAGCAGTAGTCAATACAGGCCACAAACTATTATATGACAAACTAGAAAGGTGAGGTGAGGTACGGCACCGGTTTCAGTTTCGAGGTACGGACCTCGATCGGCAAAGTTAAGCACGTCGGGCAAGTCTGTCACTTGGATTGGTGACCGTATCTCATCTCGCCGTTCTTGTTTACTGGTAGAGTAGCGTTAGCTAAACTTCGCCAGGACGTTAATGAGGCATTAAAAAAAATACAAAATAAGGAAAGACGTCCTAACAATAGGAAAGGATACAAATAATAAATGTGAACAGCTAATAAAATGAATACCACACACAAACAACAACGGATGCAGATTATAAACGAGAAATTAAAAAAGCATTTTAAAAAAAAGGAAGCAGAGAGAAGCTGAGATGAAACAAATGTAAAAAAAGACTTTCTAAAAACAAGCCCTTATTATTATTATTTAGGTGTACTAAAACGACAAAATAGAAATAAACAAAATTAATTGTCTTAAAAGCTTGTCGCGCGCGAGAAGTTCATACAGGCATTATTTTTTTTTGACGGAGATTGTAAGTACCCGTGTAAGTACCCAAGTAAATATTTTTTTTATTTCTGTGCACGCGACAAGCTTTTAAGACAATCAATTTTTTTTAATTTTTATTTTTTTCGTTTTAGTACACCTAAATAATAAAAACCTGTTTTTAAAAAGTTTTTTTTACATTTTATTTTATTTTTATTTTTTTTTAATTATTTTAATATATTTGCCATTTCTTAGAAAACAACATCTTAGTGAATACACTATTCGATCAAATTATAGTGTTAAAACTTAAAAAACACACTTTTTGGTAGTGTCTGAAACGTGAAAATCCGGAGAAATCTCGGAGGGTGATTTTTTCACGATTACAATACTTCCCTTCGGTAAGCGAGGGAAGTAATAAAAATAATAAATTTAAATGATTTTTAAACAAAAGTTGTCTAGCGTGACTTTATTAAAATTGTTGATGGTTCTAATTCTAATTTCTCAAAAAACTGTAGTGATAATGAGGTAAAGTCTCGGGTAAAGTTAGTAACATCAAGAACGATATTATAATAGTTAAAATACCTGAGTATGATCAGATCCAGATAAAATTGTTATATGGTCATAATACTTCAGATTTAAGCAAATTTTAGCAAGTATAACTCTATTTAAGCTAATCATAATTAACCAGCTCGAATTTAAATTATTTTTTCACGATTTTACACATAGGGTGTAGGAGGTAAACGCTTCCAGTTGAATCCGCAATTCCGGTTTTTATTACAGAAATATACAATTCGTATTTTATTAAATTTAAATTACGGAGAGGCTTGACGTGATGCCTTTAAAATTTTTAAATTTTGACAGTTGCTGGTCTATGCGTTCTAGCGGTGTGCTCATATGTTCATAAACATAAATTAATCTTTTTAAGAAGTGAGTCATTTACATGATACTAGAGCAAGGAATTTTTTACTGCCTGCTTCTCATAGAACTGCTGTGTGCCAGAAAAGTTTTCTTTACCAAGGATGTAAAGCTTTATAATTCATTAGATGAAGATGTTTGGTCTTTGGGTAGCATACATATTTTCAAGCATAAACTAAAAAAAATTGCTACACGGTAACTGAATTTTTGTAATTTTATATATTTGTTCTATATGACCAGCCACAAAATGTCTTGTATGTTCATCTGATTCATATATTTTATTATATTGTTTTTTCTGATAACTGTTTGTTAATTTCTTATGACGTTTTCTACATTGGTTTTTTGTATACTTCTATTTGTATACAATTTTTTTACAATGGAGAAATAAAGGTTATTATTAATGCCTCTCCTAGTTATGGTACTCTAATATAGTTAAAGACCTCCCAGGATACGGAATCTACATGCAAAAGAGGTTTCTATTTACCCGCACAAATATTCTGAAATTTCGTAATCTTCGATTAGGACTAGGACTGCCTTCCTTCGACACGTTTTTATTAGCCAGATCATAAACAAAATGCATGTTAGCTCAGCATAGCAGAGCGCGCTTTATATTACTACTTTTTCTCGAAAATAAGTTTATATTGCAGTGACAATCATATTTGTGAATTTAACACCGAACTATGTGTTTCTTGAAATATCTCGATCAACATAAAAATATATATGGGAATTTTTCAGTAGTACTCAATCGATCATTTAAAAAATATATCACATCAAAGAAAAATCTACTTATCAATATAAAAATCTATTTTGCACACTCTTACATTAATATCCAAAACCGTTTTTAAATAATTTGAAAAAGAAATTATTTTTTTGCCACATTTTAATGTCCTGTATTTCGAAGAAGAAACATTTCCGGACATACGTTTACATGGACCTTTTCTTAAAATGGTTAGAAGAGGTTCATAAATTTAAAAAACATTATTAACATCAAAAATCAAAATTTGACGAAGATTCATACGCTGACGTTCAAAATTAACACAACGCACCAATTTCAAGTTGATTTTTTTTTTAAATCATTTCTCCTCCGACGATAATTTATTTTGTTTTGTAGATGTTCATATTATGTAAAATATGTTTTTCGTTAAATAAAGGGAGTAGCAAGTGGGATTCACCAGCAGCAAAATTAAAATCCTGTTGAGATACATTTATAGTCTCATATTTTCTTAATATTTTGGAACACATTTTTATCTTTACTGTTAAGGGAGATAACTGAATGGAAGAAAAAACCTCTGCCCAAGGAATCACTACTTCCACATCCAGATTTTCTATCCAAGTCACTCACAACGAAAAAAATTTGTATGTGGAAATAATTGTTTATGGAATTTTAATAATATAATATTTGAAATCCTCTACCCCAAAAACCCCTAAAACGATACCCCACATCGGTAGTGGGGGTGGTGATATGGGGGTGGTAGTGGGTATGGATGAAGTAAAAAAATATTTTGAGGTTTCTGGTTTTTGTACACACTCTTACCTGCTTGATTTATGTATTTACTCCAAATTTACCCCAATTTACCCCCAAACCCTTCGACGGAACAAGATGAAAATATAATCTAGTTCTAGATCTCGTTAAAGTTCATATGTGTACCAAATTTCAAGACAATATCTTAAACGGTTCCAGAGTAAACGTGCGCACAAAAAAAAGTTACAGACAGACAGACAGACAGACCGACAGACAGAAATTCTTTTCTCGCTCAAACTTAAAATCTCGACGTTTCGTGACATTCTAAACCTATTTGAAAAATAAAAATTTTTAAAAATTTTTTTGTCGTTACTATACTTTCACTGGATGTGGAAGTAAAATAAAAATTTTGGTTTGTTGGATCCCAATTTTTTGCTACAAAATAGCGGTATAGAAAAATTCCTGTGAAAATTAGAAAATTGCGAAGTGGTGGTGTCATTACCTCAGTAATAGATGATATTTTTGTGTTTTATACACTCACACTAATTAGTCCAGTCAATGAAAGAGTTGTAGAGAACATTTTGGAGGGGAGAATTTTTCTCTTCAGGAATGTGTTGGGGGTAGTCAGGAGGTAAACATACTAAAAGTCCCCGCCCCCAGCCCCGCCGCTTCAGTAGGAGAGGGGGGTGGAAAGGTTCCTTATTTCGATTCTTCGCTTATAACTCGGAAACGATGCGTCGTACCAAGAAAGGTAATCGCAGGTATCGCAGGTAGCTTTGCCTTTATAGCAGGTGAATGATTTTCTGGTCATAAGTAGATCCTAATTTGTTCTATACTTGAGTAAAATTTGATTCAAATCGGAAACAAAATGAAAAAGTTATAAGGGTATCTTCATTTTAAGTGAGTCACACTATTTATTTAAGGAAATGTCTAGACTTCGACAAAATATTACGTTAGTAAATACGTCGAGTGTTGTAAAATAAAGATTGCTTTGTGACTGTGATTTTTAGCAGACCACGGTAAACCGCTTTGATAGAAATATTCAAGGTACACAATTGATTTTTTTTTTATTAATTATCAATTTTCGTTAGCGAATATCTCGTAAAATATGAGACATAGGGAGAAAATGAATATAAATATTCTTGTGGGAAATTTAATTACGTTTAATTTTGCACAGATTACCTTTTCCCATACGACGCATCGTTTCCGAGTTATAAGCGAATAATCGAAAAAAGGAACCTTTCCACCCCCCTCCCCCCTGAAGCGGCGGGGCTAGGGGCGGGGACTTTTAGTATGTTTACCTCCTGACTACCCCCAACACATCCCTGAAGAGAAAAATTCTCCCCTCCAAAATGTTCTCTACAATCCCTTTTTGGGCATTCATTGATTGGACTAAATATGTAATAAAGTATCATCGATAATGAGACCTAGTATCAATATTTCCATACCATTTGCTACTGATACATCATCTTAGTATGGTTGGAAAAAATAGTTTTTTTTTCATTTCAAACAAAAAAACTGTTTTTTTTTTAATTTTAAACAGTTTTTTTGTTTTAAACAGTTTTTTCAATGTTTTAAATGGTATGTTTAAAACAGGTTTAAAACGTTTAAAAATCTATTAAACTAAAATTCAGTGCTATTACCAGTCTCCATCGCTAAAAATATCGACCATCGATAACTTTAATGTAGATAATTTTTTTTTATCGAGTTTGTCTTAAAAGTCAATTACAGAACCAACATCGATAAATTCCACCGAGAGCGATTAATTCATATCTACTCGATAATAATGGAGTGAACTTAGCTCAAAATAATATGTAAAAAGAGTTATTTTTACCGATACCATAAACTCGTAATAGGTAGATAAAATGGGTTTAAACAAGGTCGATAATGTTATCGACTAAACTGGTAATAGCACCGCTTAAATGGTGCCAAGTTACCGTGTCTGTTACTACTATTTGATGCCAGATGGAGCTCTTAAACAGATTTTACAGCACGCTACAAATAAAATGTTCAGTTAGTGCAAGTGACCACTGACCATTTGACTCAGAAGAGTAAGACTACAGAGGTTATTTTTTTATAATGTGTTTACTGTTTATATTGGAATTATTTGTCGGAATGGACCATCATCGGTACTGTTCCTGCTTTTCCACAATCTCTAAAATAATACCTCTGTTTAGAACATCGTACTGTGTTTTAAACTGTGTTTAAAACATCGCATTGTGTATTAAATATGTTTTAAACATTTATTTAAGACATGGTGCTATGTTTTAAATATATTTTAAACATCTTGTTTTAAACTGCATCATAGTATAGTTACTGTATATACCAAAATCTCTGCTATTGTGCGCCTTTAATAAAAAGAGTAAAATTTTTCTATTTTCTACTAGAGTATAAAATAAATGATGCAAGCACATTGGAAAAAAACAAAAAATATACAATTTTACACTATTAGATCTTCATATTAACAAAATCTATTTAACATAAAAATAAATGTATATTTAAGAACTTTCGAGCCAATCCTTATTTTATCGTCTCGAAAGTCCTTCTTCGGATTTTCGCGTTCATCATTGGAGTCGCTTTTCCATACTGAATTAGTATCTATTTTCGCAAATGTAGGAGAATACGCACTCGAAACTAATTTTAAGTGTCTATCGCCACGAAAGTAACAATTCCACATTCATTTTAGAAAATGCATAAATCAATAATTAATGGTATGCTATTTGTGTTTAACGTTTCTCGATGTATGTCATTATTGGCACTATAAATACTATCAACTACAAATATTTTGATCGTAAAACCTTGTATTTATTTAAATGCAGGAATTTACATTAAAATGCATATATCCACGTTTAATTGGACGTCTTCATAACGAATAAATTATTCTTCCAGTGATTTTTAATAAGGCAGATATTATATTACTACTAAAAGAGCGATAAGAAATAAAAGTTTCTATTTTAGATTATTAAACGAATGTCTAATAAATATTACCTTTTTAAAAAGGTATCTCTCATTCCCTTTTGAAAATATTAATGAGTTTTGCTTTAATAACTGTCATTATAATTTACTGTCAATTTCTTCAATCATCATAAAAAGGATTGGAATTCGAATCTTAAAAAATAATAATATAACTGCCTATATTTAATTAAATGTTCAATCTTCTTTGTTCGGCATAGGTGGAAATGTAAATTTAACGGCTTATCTTATGTATTAAAGTTGACCGTCCTGGCTGAATCTTCAGCCTATAAATCAGTGGATTAAAAATGAGAAAATATTAAAAATCATAATATTCTAACACGCAGTTAAGTTTTAATCTAGTCTCATAAGGAAGAATATTTTAATGTAATCCTTTCCTAAAGGTGCACACATGTGTTTCAAGACCTATTCAACGTGTTATTTATAACGTAATTAACATATTAAAATTTATTTCCAGATTAAGCTCATTATTTACCATTTTATATGCATTTAAGTAACCGCATTTGCGGAATTCTTATACTGTTGCAGGCTGAATGTAAAAATAGGAAATCCTTGTTAGAATATCAAGCATTAAAAGTTGCAACGGACGTGTCATGAAAAGTATGTACCTAGTATGTGACATTTGGAATTATGTTTTCCTAGGTCTTTTATGAAGTCTAAAATGATACTAAAGCCGGTGAATTTATACAAACTGTCTATTGCGATCATTTATATATTTTAAAATAATACATGTCTTAGCATTTATGCAATAATTGTAATTAAATGTCTGATATGGCTGGAATATTACTTTCTTATATGAGATTGTATATATAGAGACTCAGGTGTATGGAGCCATACTTTAGCTTGGATCAAAATGATAGCAAATGTACCTGTAATTTTTTTTGCCATTACAAATCCATTTCAAGTTATTGGCCGACAGAACTTAAATCTTGAAGAAAATGTTTTACTCACGACTTCTAACATAATAATCTATTTATTGTAAAGAGTATGAGCGGGTAGCAATGTAAAAAGTGCCCCCGCACCTACCGAACTAAAATGGCTTCCATAAGATGTCTCGTATGCTGACTGTCTTGTGTACAAAGTTTTAAGCTCGTGGACTCTGCATGGGGTGGAAAAAAAAATTTACCCCTAAATGTTTAATTTTTTTTCTCACCTCCTATTTAACGGATCGCTTTGTAATTCGGTACAAATAATTTTAGTATTAGGATAGTTTATTTAACAAAATATTACTCTTCTACGATGATTTTATGAATTAAAAAAAAAATTAATATATTTTTTTCAATGGCCTGAAGGGTGACTACCCTGTTTGACACTATTACCATATTTTGATATAATATGTATTTAAACTATAACTATAAGATATAAGAGTTACAGTTTGGTTAATGCGGTGGAACAGGATAAAATAAATAAAAATTATCTGAACTTGCAATATTACGAGTATATTATTTAATATTTAGATAGGTAATGATATAATTCATTCATGTTTAGATATTTCACTTCAGATAAGACATCGCAAAGAAAAAGAATAACAAAAAAGCGACGTCAAGAAGAAAGAGACCTGGAAATACGGCGTCAAGAGGAGAAAGAAGAACAAGAAAGACAACACCAAGAAGAAAAAGAGGAACAAGAAAGACGCCAGGAAGAACTGAGCAAAATCCTTAGTGATCAAATGAAAATCCAACAAGGAGCTATGAATTCAATCACTAACGAAATCAAAGAAGAGATAAACAAGGTCGAAGATAAAGTAGGTGTGATCAAGACAGAAGTCAGTCAAGTCAAAGGGGAAGTAAGCGACATCATAGAAAATATGAGTGAGGTCGAAGGAGAAGTGGAGCGCCTTAAACGACAATTGAGAGAGAACGGAGGCCAGCTGGTAGCATCATCAGGTCCTCGTTTAAAACCTCCCTCATTTGACTGCCAAAGCTCATGGACAACGTACAAGAGAAAATTTGAGGCGGCTGCAAGTGCGAATAACTGGGATGAGGAAAAGGCTATGGCATTAGTTCTGGCGCTAAGAGGCCAAGCCTCAGAGTTACTTCAGACCATCCCGGTGGAGAAACAAAAGGACTTCAAAGTTTTGGAAGCTGCATTAGACTTGAGATATGGCGACCAACACCTTGCCCAAGTATACCAGGCTCAGCTAAAATCAAGGACGCAAAAGGTCGAGGAAAGCTAACAAGAATTCGAAGCTGCGATAAAGAGACTGGCACACCTGGCATATCCGAGTGCACCAAGAGAATTTCAGGAACAACTAGCCGTGGGAGCCTTTTTAGATGGCATCAGGGCCGAAGAGGTCAGGCGGATTCTTAGAATATCGTGGCATCAAAGTATTAGCGAGGCTTTGGTGCGTGCCCTCGAAGTAGAAGCTGCCTTTAAAGACACCCCGCGGTCAGAAGTGCGTGCTGTGACAGTTGAAGAAGCACTAAAAATACAAAATAAGTCATTTTTCTATTGGCTGCGGTCCGGCTACTCACGCCCCCGCTCTACCGCAGCCGCATCTGTCTTACAAATCTCCCTAGTTCCATCTCATACTGTTACGTTCTCATATATAGTATCTTATCTTCGGAATTTTAAGAGTGTGCATCGTACTCGTGGTTTTCTTATGTTATTTGTATTGACCTAATACTTAATTTTTCCCTTTTCAAAAAATTGAGATAGTAGTTAGTGTTATGCACGAAATGGAAAGTTCTACAACTGATAGCAATAGTTCTGAGAGCAAAATCAGCTCAATTAATTTAAAACGCAAAAACAGTAACAATGCATAATAAGTAAAAAAAAACGGAGGTACTATAATCGAATCAACCAATAAAATGTTCTTTACTACCACAGTTAGATGAGGAAAGTGATTTGGATAAATAATTTTGTTTTTTATGAGTTATCATGTTCCTAATGGTTAATAAAATAAGTCTTAGAGATGTTCGTATGTAATAATAATAACAGCTCGTCTAATGCTCTAAGTGAATCCCATTACGACCACAAAGCCTTCAATCCTACTACTTTGTTTGAGACATCCTTCCATTCTGGTCGGGTTCCCCCTTCTTTTGCTCATAATATGGGTCCAATTTCTACATCACTCAGTTACACTTGTCTGAATGAATTATATAATTACCTATCTAAATATTAAATAATATTAGAGAATATTATTTAGGTAATATGCAAATCACAACTTACACACATTTTTATTTATTATGAAAATACCTACTTTCTGTATATTGTTGCCCTAATCTGGGCACGCTAATATACTAATCAGGTAAATAAAAACACTCATTATTGGAGAACTAATCAAAACAACTACTCTTCTAGCTAATACTGACGAAGCATTGAATTACATGATAGGATTCTTAGCATTTTAAAGAAAAAAATATATTGAAAATACTTAAATCATTTATTTACATTTAGTCATTCACACTTTTTTATTTAATATGAAATTATCTACTTTCTGACTAGTATATTAGCGTGCCCAGATTCGGGCAACAATATACAGAAAGTAGGTATTTTCATAATAAATAAAAAAGTGTGTAAGTTGTGATTTGCATAATACCTAAATAATATTCTCTAATCATGATAAAAGCAAATAAATTAAAAAAATAATTAATTGTAAAAAATTAAATAATATTGCGAGTTCAGATAATTTTTTTTATTTTTATCCTGTTCCACCGCATTAATAAAACTATAACTGTTATATGTTATAGTTTTAGTTTAAATACTTACTATATCAAAATATGGTATTAGTGTCAAACAGGGTAGTCACCCTTCAGGCCATTGAAACAATGTATTAATTTATTATTAATACATAAAATCATCGTAGAAGAGTAATATTTTTTAAAATAAACTCTCCTTACACTAATATTATTTGTGCCAAATTACAAAGTGATCCGTCAAATAGGAGGTGAGAAAAAAAATAAAACATTTAGGGGTAAATTATTTTTTTTCCACTCCATGCAGAGTCCACGAGTTTAAAATTATGTACACAAGACAGTCAGCATACTAGACATCTTATGGAAGCCATTTTAGTTCGGTAGGTGCGGGGGCACTTTTTACATTGCTACCCGCTCATACTCTTTAAAGTATAGGCAATAAGTAAGTATCTTTAACTGATATGGTTCCTCTCTTGTTTTGTCTAGGAAGCCGGGTGAGGAATACCTCTAATGTTTTTTCATAAACCTCGACATACTTAAATAACATATCTTGTTAAAAATTTAATATACATCTGTTTAGTGATTTTGATAGATAAAATATGTTTAAAAACGTCACTTGGAAATAGTGAGATATTGTATCCAATTTTAATAAAGAATAGTTTAATATAGCCCCAATGTTGGAAGCTTGATTTATTTGGCTACTAAAATCAAAAGACAATAATATTTAATAACCTTCATAATCGTAAATAATTTCTAATTTTCCTTGGTTCATTCCGATTCACTCGATTCACTTGGCACAAACAGAAAATCTTTGCTTAAGTTTATATGCTGTGGACAAGACAAAAGTTATATTTATGTCTAATTTTTTCAAATTCAAATCATTGATCAGTGATCACGGATCATGTACAACACAATTATTTTGCCACATAAAATAGCTGCCGATAGCTTAGCCAACACCTGTGATTAATCGGGCAATTCCGTTCTTGCAAAATGATCAGTGAGCGCTACCTGATCGCTCACCGTGATGAACGCGACCGTTGTCGCTCTCAAGTGCTTGACGCGCTCCGCCTCGCGTCGCGCGACAATGTGGCACTTTGCGCTCTTAAGACAGAAATAGCTATTGTATGTCTCCGCAGATCTCGAAAATGTTTACAGATAAACGCATATTTTCTACTCACCCTGCAAAATCCTATCCTTAATAAATAATCTCCAATTACAAGAGGGGAAGAGTGAGGTATTATATCAAATAACAATTGAGATCTGAGAAAACATACGAAAATCCTTAATTTTCGAATCATTCTGGAAAAACGTTTTATACAGGATGTTTGGTATATCGATAGAAAGCTTTCACTGGGTGGTAGTTGGGGTGGTTTGGATCCTACATGACCATATTTACCCTTATGCAAAGTCTCACCGTTTTTGAGATATCGGCATTTTTTAATATTTTTGTGAAATAGTTGAGTTGTCACTAATACATGTTAATTTTTATGATACTAAATACTTTCAACTTTCCTAAATATATTTTTTAGATATTCTTAATATGCACTTTGTCGAAACACCACAAGAATTATGTAGGACAATTTATATGTTGGAATACATTGGTTCGATTTTTTTTTCTATTTTAAGCAAAATTTTCTCAAAAGCGGCGCCTACTTCAAGAGATTCAAATAGTTTTAAAAACTTCTCTATTGCATACTCTTTCCAGTGGTATACCACGTTATGACAGAACTATAGTTCATTAAACTGGAAAGGGAACATATTTGCAGACATTACATTTTAATAAGGAGAAAAATTAAATAAGTATTGATCATTTTATTACTTTTATTTCCAGTTCTAACTAAAGTAAATGTAACTAAAACTTATAATTAATTCATTTTGTTTTCAAAATGAGAACCTCCATTTCTAACGCATTTAGGTGCCCTCTTTCGTATTTGGGTAGTGGTGATGCCTAACCTCATTTCTTCCCCTAACCTGGCACCTGCTTCATTAACTCTCCGTACAAGGTGGTCACGGTCAGTTATTTTAATATCAAAAGTTAGTCTTTCATTCGACCTTAGACATGAAAATCAAGGGTGTCAAGTCTGGAAATCTCGCTGGCCACAATATTGGCCCATTTCTCCCAATTAGATGATTAGAAAATTTTTTGTCAAAAAATTCCCTCACAGTAATTCGGTAATGAGCAGGACATCCATCGTTTTGAAATATCAGACTATATCTCTTACATTTAGACGTATGTTGTCTAAGATATCTGGTAAATTATTCTTCAAAAACTCTAAACAACTGTCTCCATTTAAATTATCTGGAAGATAATTCGGACCAATGAAAGCTCTGCCAATTACCAATTACATACGTTCACACTGAACTTGTATTGAAAAGACGTTTGTTTTTTCATGTGCGGGTTTTCGTCAGCATCAGCCTGGTAATGAAGATTGTGAAAATTTGTTATTCCTTCTCGAGAGAACCTCAACTCATCTGTTCACAGAATACTTTTAAGAAAACGTTGTTCTTCCAGATCAGTGTTCAACACAAAACGGCAAAAAGCAGTTCTCCGTATTGGGTTACCTTCTTCGAGTCTCTGAACATGCGTGAAGTGGAATGAATCTTTTCCTTAAATCCTAAGAGTTGTCCAAACTTTCCATATGGACAAAATCAGTTGACGAGCTACTTTTCCAATACTGTTGGTAGGATCTGCTTCGAAAGCCTCCAAAATTTATTCATCTACTTCAGAACCATATTGCATAATATGCACCCGTTCCCTATGATGAATGTTACCTGTTTCACGTATACGTCGATATGTAACACCTGGACATCGGGAATTCTTCTTGTTGGAAATCGTTCCCGATAAAAATCTTTAGCTGCTGCATTTCCGGCGGCTATTGCGTACATAAAGAGAATATCGGCATATTCTGCATTAGAAAAAGATGCCATTGCAGAAAAATGTCACAATACTATGAAAAATTGAATAAAACAGCGTTTGACACAAGCGTTTAAATGTGTCACCGGTCACTTTTTTGCATCTGGTCGCCTGAATAAGGCGTAGATTCCTTATTCACTGTACGTGTAAATACTTTTGATTTTATTTCAGTATGTCACAGACAAAAAATTGTCTTTAAATATTAGTAAATAAAATCATCAATTTGCGGCTGAAAGAATTTATTAGGGATGCATCGGGTAGTTATTTTTATAAATGCCGGGTACCGGGTTTAAACTGAACTTTACACAGCGGCCGGGATATTGACCGGGTACTGGGTATTCACCGAGGAATCGTTCTCTAATCTTTGGAATCGTATTATGCGAAAAGTGATATAACCTAACTTTATTAGTCAAATCGGCAGTTGACAAGTTTAACACATATTAGTGATAACTAGTTTTAATTAATTTCTGACATTGCAAATAATATTAAATGAAAAATAATGAGTGTTAAAGAGAGAAGTGTAGTTTGGTATTACTAAGAACTTACTGAAGATGACAACACTAAGGCAACATGTCTTTCATGTAAAAGAAAAATTTCACGAGGTTGTACAGGAACGTGTGCGTTAACCTTACCTTTAGTAAAACACTTACGCTTTGTTCATACAGTGGAATACAGTGAAAATTTTGAGATTGATTTTTTTCTAAACCGTTTATTAGATTTTAGTTTTGTAGGTTAACTCTTCTGAAATAGAGAGCCATGCCTACTACTGTGCGTGTAGCCGAACGCTAGGCATAGGGAGTAAAATTACAACATCGCGCGTGCCAGCTGGCTGAAATGAAATAACAGACTGGGATGCTCCGCTCGACGGAGGAATTTACGGCAGCTATGTTGTCATATCTATCGCGCTACGTGAATGTACATGCCTAATGGGAAATTACACGCACGGTATATGTGAAACTTATATTTCCTTTAAATATAGGGCGTAACAAAAAACATTTGTATTTTTGTAGAAAAATTCAAAACACCCTATGGAAGTCACCAGCAGTAGAATTTTAACAAATCATTAAAATCGAATAAATGGTTTAGAAAAAATCAACTTCAATTACAGCAAATTTTGAAATTATCCAATATTTTTATCTGCGAGTGTACAATGTTAAACGTAAATGTAATTGTTTACTCAACAAGATTATCACACTATTTTTATATGTATGTTGCTTTCATGGGTTAAATTTGTAAATAAAACGTTTAAAAAAATGATATTTATTTCTTTAGTACCTGGTACCCGGCCGGGTACTGTTTTGTTATCCAGCGAAAACGGGTTTTCCTTAAAGGGCCGGGTACCCGGCATACCGGGTATTTACCGGGTACCCGGTGCATCCCTAGAATTTATTATGATTTTGTTTAATATTCTTTCCTTATTAAAAATGTAATGTCTACAAATATGTTTCTTTTTTAATTTAGTGAACTATAATTCTGTCATAACGTGGTATACCATTGAAAAGAGTATGCATTAGAGAAATTTTTAAAACTATTTGAATCTCTTAAAGTAGTGCCGCTTTTGAGAAAATTTTGCTTAAAATATAAAAATATATATCAAATCAATGTATTTTGACACATAAATTGTCCTACATAATTTTTATACCATTTCTTTTTGTGCTGTTTCGAGAAAGTGCATATTAAGAATATCTAAAAAAATATTTAAGAAAGCTGAAAGTATTTAGTGTCACAGAAAATAACATGTATTAGTAACAACTCAACTATTTCGCAAAAATATCTAAAAATGCCGATATCTAAAAACGGTGAGACTTTGCATAAGGGTAAATATGGTCATATAGATTCCACTATCACCTAGTGAAAACTTTCTATCGATGTACCAAACATCGTGTATAAAAGCACTCTTTGCCAGAATGATTGGAAAATTAAGGATTTTCGTATGTTCTCTCAGATCCCAATTATTATTTGATATAATGCCTCACTCTTCCCCTCTGGTAATTGGAGATTATCTATTAAGCAGAGTGAGTGGGAAATTGCGTTTATTTTCGGTTTGTTACAAATATTTAAAAAACCAAACATAGTATAATCTTTAAAACTATTTTAGATACTTGCTATTTTTCTAATGAATATAACTATATATGCTCTTTATCGTAAATTTCTGCTGTACTTGCATATTGTAATTTGTCAATGAAAATAGTTCCTAATTGCATTATTAAAGTATGGAATTTAAATATATACAACATTTATGATAAAAACTGTGTATGCTTGTATTTCTTAGAGCAATGGAATAGTAGTTTGTGCAACAAGAGTGGATATGATATCCATATCGCACGATAAAGAAGTTTGAGCACGACGCCGCAGGCGGAGTACTTCAAATCTTTTGAGTGCGATGTGGATAATGCACTCGAGTTGTACAGTATACTTTTTCTACGACCAGCTTAAAAAAACTACAGAATTTATTCAACATTAATATATTACACAAATACACAGTGACAGTACACACTGACAGTTACTTTGACAGCTTACGCACTAATTTGATTTTAAAACGAATAGTTGTTTATGTACTTAATACACGAACTGTGATTGGTCGGTTTCATTTCATATCCATCCTAGAATAGACCTTTTCATCATAGAAGCGCGCATGAGCTGCCTCTATGTTGGTTTGCGGGAACTATGAAATGTTCGGACACTTGAATTGTCAAAATGGTTGGACCGGTATCGTTTTTTCACATTAATTTAGACGAAAGTGTGATTGACGGTGCAAAATTAGTACACAACATTGTGGAAGAACACACTTGCGCTCAATTAAGGCGCTGGCTCAAGTATCCTGGCCGTAAAATGAGTGGAAGCAAGAATAAAGAACTGGTTGCAAGGTTAGAATTCAACTATCAACTTATCCATTTATATACAAGTGCATTTAAGGAAAACAAATGTGTTTGGTCTACAATAAGCTTAATAATATTCTTCGTGCAGTAATTGATAATGCAGTAAAAATATTTTCTGTTTTTTTACGAAAATGTAGTCAAAAATTTTTTCAAATAGGTACTCGGCATTTTTTAAACAAATAATGATGAATCTGTTACCAATTTTTTGAAAATAAGTAGTGCCATATCGTATAGTTTACCTATTTGAAAGAATTAGAAAAAAAGAAGCCAGCTTTATCCACAGAAGGATTGACAAAAAACCTCATTTTCAATTGTATTTTTGACCCTACATTTTCGTAAAAAAACAGAAAATATTTTTACTGCATTATCAATTATTGCACGAAGAATGTTATTAAGCATATTGTAGACTAAACACATTTGTTTTCTTTTAATGCACTTGTATATAAATTGATAAGTTTATAGTTGAATTCTAACCTTGCAACCAGTTCTTTATTCTTGCTTCCACTCATTTTACGGCCAGGATACTTGAGTCAGCGCCTTAATTGAGCGCGAGTGTGCTCTTCCACAATGTTGTGTACTAATTTTGCACTGTCAGTCACCCTTTTGTGTAAATTAATGTGAAAAAATGATACCGGTCCAGCCATTTTGACAACCAAGTGTCCGAACATTTCATAGTTCCCGCAAACCAACGTAGAGGCAGCACATGCGCGCTCTTATGATGAAAAGGCCTATTGATATGAAATATATCCGTTCAGTTAACTGGAATTGCCTACTTATCCATTCTACAGACTGTACAGAAAACAGCAAATTTACATAAGGGAGTAGAAAAAATAAGTACCTGAAACTATTTTAAAGATTCTACCATTTATGATTTTTTAAATATTTGTAATAAACCAAAAATAAACGCATATTTCCCTCTCACTCTGCAAAATTCTATCCTTAAGAGTTTTCGTATTTCTTATATCTCTAAAATGAACTACGTGATCTCTTCAAAATAATTAATTTGACAGAAATAACCATGCCATAAAATTTGAAATAATATTACAGTTTTACAAATATATTCTATACAAAAACAAAAATGTGATACCTAGCAATTACCAACATAAAACTTTTAAGTTGAGAGTTCAATAACTTTTTAGCTGCAGAATGTGGCGTGTTCGTTTTTCGTGAAAATTTAAAAACGCCATTAAGATACCTATTAGGTATAATTACAAACATCAAACCCCGATGCAATTTTAATTTCTTAAGAGCGAAATGTCAATGAATTTTTAATCTCCAGTTATTTTTAACCTGAAGCGCTATCCCAGTCGCCGCCGCCGTCGAGAGCATCCAGTTGCGAGCTCTAATGCGCTAAGGGGTGGAACAGGGTTATATTTTGTTTATTTGGAATGTGCCTTTGCGCTTCGTGCCACGATTAGGATAGTCTGACTGGGGCATTTGCATTCTGGCGCATTATGCGCCTGCATAATTCAACCGCTTATGGAATTGTCACGGGACTTAAAGAAGGCAGGAGCGTAGAAATCACAAAATTAAAAAATGTGCCTAGCATTTGTTATCTTTAATTACATCAATTGCCAGAATTTTTCAGGATGCTACTAGTAGCATAAAAAACAAAAATTGTTGGTCAAACCAAAAGTACACACCTCCCAAGCTGTTTAATGCAATAAGTTCTGTACATTACATTAGTTCATTAACATTTTTTTAATTTCTGGTTCTTTTTTCTTATAAAAAATGTATCAACAGTGAACGAGTGGCGATTGAAGTTATTAGAAAATTACGTAATAATAAAACAACTTGAAATACATTCAAGACATTGATATTAATATATCATATAAAAACCGCTGCCCAATGAATCACTACTTCCACATCCAGATTTTCTATCCAAGTCTCTCACAACGAAAAAAATTTGTATGTGAAAATAATTCCGTGGCTTGGTTCTAAAAAGGCCAATGTCACTTTTTCTTTAAAACGACTTATTGACACCAACGAACTACATTCTTTCAGATTGTATCTTGGAAAAAAGGCCATTGTCAAACTCTCATAAATGACTGAGAATTTGAAGTTGCTAGGGAAAATGTGAATTTGTAAAAAACAATAATTGTAAAAGGGTCAATTTTAACATAGGCTGTATTAATAAGGTATGTTTCATTTCTAAAAAGGCCAAAGTAGACTTTGGCCGTTTTATCATAATAACTTACACAAATGTTAAATGACTGGCCTTATAGAAGCACCTAAGTAGTGTGTGTTTACATTAAGCATTTTAACGTGTTTAAAATAATTTGTGTATGTAAAAATTAACACGAATCATGTCTCGTGGAAAGAAAATTGCATATATGTATGTTGAAACAAATAACAAAGGTAAGTTACATGTTGTACTAAGATTTTTAAAATGTTAGGTTATGTTATTAATGTTCCCAATTCTGTTTTAAATTCACTAACTAAAGTAAAACCACTTAGTGATTTACGACATCAAAAATACCTACTAAAAATATTTTATGAAAAATAGGTCACAGGTGGGGTAAAAATGAGTGAGGGTGTTAATTAAAGATATCGTAAAATGTATTTTTTTAAAGTCAAAGACTTTAATATCATTATAAATTCACGTTCCTTTTCAATATGTACATGAGATTATGTCTCATATTTATTTTCTTTATTCCAAAAGTAAATTTGGAAACAAAATAAAATATTAATTTTGTCAGCCCCCTGCAAAATAAAAGTGATCAAGATTCAATTCAGCTAAATTCTTTACAAAATAAGGATAACCTGTTAATACAAAACCGAGACACACAATAAATTTTTTTGTTGCTGATACTTGCCTAAAATTAAGTATGAACCAAAATCCTCTACAAACTGGTCAATGTAGTTCATCCACAACTGCCAAATCTTATTATGAAGAGTTCGGCGGCTTTGAAAATAGTTCAGATGATTTCTTACCAAATTCTGACGAAGAGTCCAATTCAAGCTCTGATACCAATAATCGAAAGAAGAAAAAAAAGTTATTAACAAAGAAAAGAATGATCCATATTATTGCAGAGGAGGCAGTTGTGGGTCAAGAAATAGTTCGTGAAGCTGATCTTATTAACGTAGAGGAAAATGATTCATTATTCCGAAAATCCAGAGCAAGAAAAAAAAAGAATAGAAGGCACAGAGACAAAGAAAAGAAAAAAGTGTCCAAAAATATGGGAAAGAAATGTTAGAAAATTAATGAAAATACAAGGCAAACCTCTTTTTACAAATAGAGGGAAACAGATGCCAGAGAGAAAAGTAAAAGAGCCTTGCCTATGCAGAGAAAAATGTTTTGAAAAATTATCTCTAGAAGAGAGACGGGAAATGTTTAAAGACTACAACCTTTCGCTGGAAACCCAAAACTAGTTCATAGCTAGTTTCGTGGAAGAACAAAGTAAGCAAGTTGAATGATAGAGAAAGTCGAAGTAAGTATTCAAGAAAATATTATCTGCTCAAAAATTCAAATAAGACTGAAGTATGCCAAACCACGTTTCTTAATACACTGGATTTAACAATAAAAAAGTAAGAATTATAACAGAAAAGAAAAGAAACTGTAATTCAGGTATGTGCCCGGAAGATGGAAGGGATAAGCACAGTAACCATCCGAAAATTCCAGATCAAGACAAAGATGAAATAAGAACACGTATTAAAATGTTTCCCAGCTACGAAAGTCATTACTGTCGATCTCATACAAAAAAGCAATATTTATCATCTGACATCCATTTCAAAAATGTATCGACTATATGTCACCCACTGTGCCGAAAAGAATATAGTTCCAAGGAATGAAGCTCTTTATAGGAAAATATTTGTAGAATAATTCAATTTGTCTTTCCACAAACCAGATAATGATACTTGTGGGACCTGTGAGAAATACCACCTCCTGCTAAGATCAGCTAAAGGGGAACAGGAAAAAATCGACACTGAAAGTAAGAAAAACAAACACTTAGAGTTAGCCAACTCAGCATATCAAGAGAAAAAAAAATGATAAACTTAAATGTAAAACAAACCCCAAACCGGCTGTCGTAAGTTTCGATCTTGAAAAATGCCTTCCGACATCCTACCTAACCAGTGGCATTTCGTTTTATAAACGAAAATTATGAGCGCTAAATCTCACTCTTTATGAAACTCGTAATAATAAGAATTCAGCTATATGTTGTTTGTGAAATGAGACGATTGTCAACTAAGGAGGACAAGAGATAGGCTTTATGTTTAATGAGATATTTAAGAAATATTCCGAAAGAGGTGAATGAAATAATTTTTTATAGTGACTGCTGTCCTGGGCAAACTAGAAACATTTACTTACCTCTGTTTGCTACAATTATGGATGAGTTTAGTAATGTAGGAAGGAAAGTAACCATTACTCACAAATTTCTAGTGCCGGGGCATACACATATGGAAGCAGATACAATCCATGCTGCAATGGAAAAAGTAAAAAGAACCACTGCAGTCAAAGTAGATATTCCATTGGGCAAACCTCATACGATTGGTTCCCCGAAATCTGCCCATTTTGGTTTACGGAATGCTTTTAAATCTGTTCTTTGACTTCAAGTCACTCCTAAAGACCCGCTTTCAGCACAGGAAAGTGAACATAAATGGAGAGGCAGTATCATGGCATGAGGCACATACAACAGCCACGACAGCCGTGGTATAATGAATGAATAAATCATCTTTTGATAGTAATGAAGGATTTCAAAGACTCGATTTAATGAGAACGAAGACTAGAAATTCGCATTTATAGAAACTAACTCCGATTTCAAATACACCATTAGGAATTCCTGAAAACATGACTTTAAGTACATCTCCCACAGCAGTTGACACTCTTACTGATGATGAAGTAGATACTTCTTATGATTTGGATGATATTTAATAATTTATTTGCCTAATTTTTTCAATCATAGTATGAGAAATTAAAATAATAATTAATTTTAGCTTCTTATACTATGATTGAAGAAATCAAGCAAGAATTATTAAATATCCAAATCATGAAAAATATTTTCTTCGCTACTGTCTTGCATGTTTTATTATTATTTCTAATGTGTAACTAAGAAATTTTCATTTATTTGGAAGATATATAATTTGTTTTTCTATTATAGCATACGAAATTAAAACTATTTTTACTGCCATACTTGTTTAATTCATTTTTTGAATGTGTAACTAAAAGGTCAAATTTGGTAATTAAGGTTTTTTTTCACTGAATTAAAAAGGAAACTGTCACCTTTTTTTTTCTTATGGGCCATTTTGTCTTAAGCAAAGACGATTGTTGTTGACTGCCTCACGTATATAATTGGTTTCTCTAATATCATAAAAAAGAAAGCTCTAGTTTAAGAGATATAATAGATATAATTTTCCATAAAAACTAAAAACCTCATTTCCTCAAATTGTTAGTTTTTGACTTTGGCCCTTTTAGAACCAATCCACGGAATTGTTTATGGAACTTTAATAATATAATATTTGAAATCGTCTACCCCAAAAATTCATAAAACGATATGCCACATCGGTAGTGGTGGTGGGGTGGTGTAAGGGTTACCACCACCCTTCCACCACCCCAGGAGTGGATAAAGTAAAAAAATGAGACCTTTAGTTCTTGTATACACACTAAATGACAATTTTATTTTTTTTACCCTTTTTAATAATGGGTGGGGGTTACAGATTGTAGATTGTTCAAGGGGTCGCTCGGCTCTTCGTCGGATGAAAATAACTCCCTGTAATGTTAAGAACCGTACTTTCAAAATGAACATAGACTTTTGTAATTAGTTTTTTGTGCAGTTTAAAAAAGACCGAATTTCGTTGCAGTTTCGAAAATTTGTTGGATGACATAATAGTACATTGTAATACAAGTGTGGCAAGGGCTTCATTGCAAAACGAAGTATGAAAGTAGGAACACGAGCGCAGCGAGTGTTCCTATCGTACGAGTTTTGCAATGAAGCTTGCCACATGTGTGTTACATACTATTTTTTCTACGGTTGTGAAGTTATTTCCCTTTTTTAAAGTCTTTCCAAAATTTTAAATTTGCTGCCTGTCATATTTTATTTAAAGTGACATTTTCCGCAGTCATTCTGAAGTTAGAAAATTTCACTCTGTACTTGCAATTCATGTGTAATTAATTTACATTTATAGAATTTAATTGTTATTACCAGTAAGTAATATAAAATAATTCTTTAAGGTAAGCACACTATTTTATTCCGGTGTGTGAAGATATAATCAAGGCGTGTGGCAAATTTTTTGCCTCACGGCGTGCGGCAAAATGATATTTTCTGCACTCACTTTGAAGTTAGAAAATTTGATTTTCAGAACAATCGCAGAAAAAACAATTTTTAAAACCTGAAAGTCAATTTTGAGGGTAGTTTGGAAAAATTGTTATTTTATTATTTTGATCAATTTTACTACGTTCTACAACAAAAATACGGTAAGACTTTGCAACCAATTCATGGTTCTGTTTTTGAGTTAAATTGAATTAAACGAAGAAATAATTTTTTTACTTTATTTTCAATTATTTCTCTAATAGACGCCGAGAACCAGAGAAATGGTCCGCGAAAACTCGTAGCAGTGTTAAAATAATTATTTATAATAACTAAACTACTTAACAGATCATTATGGAAGTCATTAGGGTTGTATTCGGATAGTAGACGAGACGACGAAAAATCAAGTGGGTCCGTTAAGGATTGCGACTTATAGAGTGTATCTGTCCGTATGTGCTTACAAATCAATTGACGGAGATGTTAGACAATTTTCAGTAACAATTTTAGAGCTTACTAAAAGTTCAAATCAATCTACGAATAGTACAATTTTTTAAAGTGTAATTTAAATCGATTCCTTGCAGAATTAACCAATTCAAAATCGGGTTTATCAACGAAACTGGGCGCTGACACGCTGAGCGAGAATAAAGCACACACTCAGCAGGATGTGTAATAGCAATTTAATTTTATATTTTTACTTTACACTAGCTGGGCTGCTACTATGTTCGCGTGGAATTTTGAAATTAACTAAACGACATTGTAAACGACTTTTGAGGTAGAATCATCAGGGACATGTACAAAGAGATTATTTGCGTCAGTAACATGGAAGAGAGCCACGTAGCTGACTGTGAGGAGAAGATGCTGACACTGAGGTCCACACCCGCAACGCACGACGTCTGGCCCCGCGCTTTGTTAATGGTCATAATATAAACTAACCGGGAACTGTACACGTTTAAAATGAAATGGAAAGTTATTAGGGAATATTTCAGAAGGCTCTCAAATTTTCTGGAATAATACAGAAGTTTAATCATGAAAGTTTATGCCGTGCAAATACGCTTATTATTGTAGAGATCAAGCTGTAGCTCCGGTTCTACTAAACCGATTATCATAGAACTTGGCTTAAAGTAGGCCGATTTCGATTAAATAAAAGCTAAATGTTACTCCAAGTTTAGATAAATTTATCTGTGAAAACCTATTCAAATTGTTTCAGTAGTTTCTGCGTGATGCGCGCTCAAACAAACAGACAAACAGACAAGCTTCCAAAAACTATCTTAATGAATTCTATTACTCATTCTACATCCCCCAGATCGTTTTTTTGCAAATATTTTCAATGCACGGACATGCCAACTTTACAGATTTTTTTATTTTATATGTTGGTTGCTTTTTTGGTACACTACATCATACATCTACATCAATAAAAGACTCAATCGCAGCAGCCTCTCTATTTGTATCCTCAGGTCTTGGATTGAAAAATATAATACATTTATGGCCTTTGATTATGATGCCTAATTAATCATACTGATTACTGATGTGAAAAAAAATTCGTAAGCATTTGCGATCAGTTTTTTATTGATTTCGTTGCATTAAATGTCAATGTAATGTTCAGTAACACTACATGTATACTAAAGTTTCCGGATTTGATTCCTAATATACTGTTCCTCCTCATTCGGCTGAAAAATTCCACTGAGTTCTGTATACCCCTATATAATAACGTCCTATTATCTCAAATATTTGAAAATTGTATCCCTACGGCTATGACCTGAAGCATAATTTAAGGCACGCATAGAAACATATCGCATGCAGTTTCGCTATCAACTTCATAAGATACTTGCAAATGTTACACTTCATAACAAACAGCACTTCTTTCTTCAGTTCACAATTGCTTCTTAAGTTTCAAAGATTAGCGGTCCATGTTCGTACAAATTATTTTAAACTTTTCTAAATATATATATATTTTTTCGTTTAACGAACTCACTGTACTTAATTTTCAGTTTATTATTCCTACCAATGACATGGAACTCCTCAAAGGGTTGGGTTAACAGTTATCAGTTATCACCTCACTAATCTAGAAAGTCTATAGTCCAGGCGCAACAGTAAAATTGATATTATGAAAATCTAAACACGATGTTTTCGTTAAATTAAATTTTAAATAGTTTATCATCAAGTAAAGGCTGATTCTATCAACTGTATCTAAATATTGTTTTATAAAGTACTGCGATTTTTAAAGTACACAAAACAAAATAAACAGAGAGATGCAGTGTCAACAGATTTACGTACCATTCAAGTTATTCATTGCATCTACCTTTCTTGTAAATTGAGATAGAACTTTGTAAATGTTATTAGGTAATTATAAGTTTACCAATATATTTATTTATAATATGGTCACCCAGTAATTTTAATTTATGTAAAATTTATTTGAAATACCCAGTACGTCATTTTATTCTTACATGGAAATTAATATCGTTCCACTTAGAAACAGAAATTAATGAGACAATAGGAAGTTGGTACATTCAGCCAAGTTACTTTGTAACTATGGGGAAAAGCTGAATTGCAAAAAGGTAACAACTGGAAAATATTTTGGTTTCAAAGTTAGTTGTGTTTTGGTTTCGGGTCTGGGAGTTGGTGGTGAGGTGCGGGACCCAACTCCCCTACTAGGGGGTAGCCCCAGAGGGTAAATAATGTAAATAGAAATTATTTCGTCTTATTTGTTTTTTAGCGTAAATAAACTTGTACCTTGTTGTTTTCCACCACTATGTTTTATTTATATGGTATTCATTTAATAACTAATTTAAATCCTCTCGTAATCCAAGCGGGTCAATAAAAAGCACTGGTAAAAATTCACATTCGTAACAATATACTGTTGATTTATCAAATATTATTTATAAGTTAATATTATCTATTGTGTATTAACTGTGTCCATGTGCCTTATTTTTATAGAGGTTGTTTCGCAAATAAATGGTCACTACTTGTACATCTAATCAAGATGCAAGGATTTAACCAAACCTACTTTTATACCATTTCGCTTCCCTTAGACATATAGCCCACCAAAAAATATTGGAATTGGATTGCGTCTAAAATATCATATCAATTTACGTAGGATTTAATTTAGAAACTTTTTTGAAATTTTATGAAGTTTTGGGAAAACCCAAATAAATTAAACAAAAGTTTATTTACTTTTTTCAACAAATATATAAAAAATTAGTAGCAATGATATTAAAATCTTCTTTTATTTAAATAATTTGCGTATTTCTCAAATATTATCAATTTTCATGTAAAAGGCATAGCAGGATAAGCATGTGTTAGGTGCCCCCGCACCAATCCGGTCGAAATTTTTAGCACAAGTTGATAGTAGTGTTAGATGAAATTTCCCAAAATATTATTTTTGGAAAACCATTTTTTTCTGAAATCGATCGGGAATGTCTACATTTTCGGCGCGATTTTAGAGCGAAAAATGCACAATTTCAGTATTTTAGTCCGTTGCTAGGAAACTATCAGAAAACAGACTGGAAAAGATCCGTTGCCAAGCAACGATCAACAAAGCCGTACGGGAATGTTACTTCCCGGCTTAGGCCGGGAAGTAACATTCCCGTACGGTTTATTATATATATTTTAATATGTTTATATTTTTGATTTTTATACGTTTAAAATAGTATTTATTGTGATTTCAGAAAAAATAGTATGTGTACTTCGGTGTGAAAGCACATTCCCAGACTTCGATGCTTGTTGGCCTCGGCTAGCGCCTCGGCCAACAATTGCATCGTCGTCCGGGAATGTATCGCTTTCACACCTAGATACACAATATACTATTACGGGAGTTATGAGGGTAAAAAGAAAAATGGAAAAAAAATTTTTTCTCGAGAACGGATAAACCGATTTTCATGAAAAAAATATATGTTATGGCTTCTGATGGTGCAAATGTGGGAAAAAATTATTGAGTCCATTTGTCGAAAAAAAGTGGTGAACAAATTTTTTCAAAATAAAAAAAAAAATTTTAGGGGATGTTCTAGAGGCACACCCACCATTTTCTTCCAAGTAAATGCTTATATGCCCCTTTAAAACATATCCAATTTTCAAAGCGATCGGAAGGGTACAACATACTCAAAATTGATAATCATTGGCAGACTGCGGACGGCGCGTAGTCTATGTAATGAAGCATTATAAGACGACTTCTTTGTAAATATTTCGTACAAAGATGAGAATATCTTCCCCCCCCCCCTCGTTTTCGAGAGTGCTGAACACGATGCAGGTGGTGGGAGAAGTTTTTGACCGCCGCAACATCCTGAAATGGCCATCCTTCTTATGGATCCCTTTATGTTTTCATATATAAACGGGTTTGGGGGGGTGATTTATCGACGGGTTATACTTGAAATAATATAATAAATAATAATATGTTATAGAGTAAGTTTTTTTCAAATGATTCGGTTTAAATGCGTATACCCCATTTTCGGGGTTGCTGGTCACGGGAAAAATATTAATTTTTAGCTCCAACCCCCTCAAACGGGCAGAAATCACCCCTCACTCACCGTTTAAAAATGAATATTTTTCCCATGATCAGCGACCCCAAAAACGGGGGAAACGCGTTTGAACCCGAATTATTTGATAAAAAATGATTTTCCACTCCTCGAAAGGGTTTAATTAACCTCCTGGCCTGCTGTCTGGACTCAACTTACTCTATAACTATCTTCCATGTTATTTCAAGTATCACTCCCCAGACTCGTATAGAAAACATAAAGGGATCATAAGAGGGGTGGCCGTTTTAGGAGGTTGTGGCGGTCAAAAACTTCTCCCTCCACTTGCATCGTATTCAACACCCTCGAAAACGAAACGGACGGAGGAAGGTATTCTCGTCTTTGCAAGAAATATTTACACTATTTCTGGCTTTATTACATAGACTAGCGGTTCATTACTACATCTTACTACCACGGTCACTGGCGGCCATTACAACCCTAGCATTTAAATCAGCATCAAACTTCAAGAAGTGTGGCGCAAAAATTCTCTGACGTCAACTGTAGGGTCAAACAAAATCTAGTTTGAAAATCTGAAGATTTTGCAATGATGACATCTGCAGTCAGCCTACGAAAGAACTAGTTTTCAAAGTCCACTACGAGGAGGTTACAGTGCCTTTCACTAGTGAAGGTGCCTGTTTATTGTGAGTCCCCTTGCCTCTCACGAGTCGAGGTGTTTATTTATCGTGAGTCTCCTTGCCTCTAACTAGTCGGGGCGCTTGTTTATTTTAAGTTCCCTTGCCTCTCATTAGTCGAGGTGCTTGGTTATTATGAGTCCCCTTGCCTCTCACAATTCGGGCTGACTTTTTTGCGTGAGTCCTCTTGCCTCTCACGAATCAGGCTACTCTATATTGATGAGACTTCTCTTAGTCTTCATTCTTCGAGAACATCCCATAAAAAAAATTATTTTGAAAAATTTTTTCAAAAAAGTTGCAGGGGGTTGCGGCGGTCAAAAACTTCTCCCACCACTTTCATCGTGTTCAGCACCCTCTAGAACGAGGGGGAGAAGATAATCTCGTCTTTCCACGAAATATTTACAAAGAAGTCGTCTTATAATGCTTCATTACATAGACTGCGCGCCGCCCACAGTCTGCCAATGATTATCAATTTTGAGTATGTTGTACCCTTCCGATTAAAGGGGCATATAAGCATTTATTTGGAAAAAAATGGTGGGTGTGCCTCTAAAACATCCCCTAAAAAAATTTTTTTTTTATTTTGAAAAAATTTTTTCACCGCTTTTTTTCGACAAATGGACTCAATAATTTTTTGCCACATTTGCACCATCAAAAGCCATAACATATATTTTTTTCATGAAAATCGGTTTATCCGTTCTCGAGCAAAAATTTTTTTTCCATTTTTCTTTTTCCCCAATACCTCCCGTAAAAGTGGTTTTCCAAAAATAATATTTTGGGAAATTTCATCTAACACTACTATCAACTTGTGCTAAAAATTTCGACCCAATTGGATTGGGGCACCTAACACATGCTTATCCTGCTATGCCCTTTCAGGTAAGGATGACTGGATCACTATGTAATCTCATCTCAGGTCACTCGCCCAGTATGTCCTGACTGCAGATAGTCCAAGTACTACGGGCAAAATCCTCAAACGCAATGCGACTTTACCTTGGTAGGTGTTAATAACTTCTTAGTATTAATTAGTATTAGACCCATTTTAGAGAAAAAAAAATTCCACCTTTCATCCATTTTTATAGGGCTACTTCCACCAATTTTGAGGATCGATTTTGTGGTTTCGCCTGAACGCATATGCAAAAAGACGTGACAATATTTCTTTATTAAAGGCGCCAGACCTGCTTCCCTCAACGCATGATGGTTTATTCCCACTTTCAGTGAGATTCTTATAACTCAAAGAGACGACCTAGGAGGACCGGAGCCCTGTAATAGACGAAAAAGGTATAAGTCCGTGCCTACCTGGATTGCTTACTGCTCTCTCCAATGTTTCTGCTTTCAATACGATTTACTTATCTGATATTAGTCCCAAGTGTAATCACTTCTTATTTTCTAATCACTTTTATAGAATTATCTCATTAGTTTCTGTGATTTGATTGTTGTTCTGAAAAACAGACGTGAGGTATCCTATGAAGGTTCTATAAATTCAATTGTCGACACAAAATGAGATGTTAAACTTAAAGTTAATCATCAATCAAGAAAATGCAAGAGTTCAAATAATACCATTTGCTGTATAAACGTTCAAAAGATATACAGATAAATTTTGGTATATCGCTTATCTACTTATACACAAGAATCTGCCTACGAAACATGGCAAGGATGGCCTCCTCCCTTAGAGGATGTTTAATCACGACTACATGCAATATAGAGTAATAGTATTAAACGACTGGCACAAGAATATTCACAATTTCCTAAAAAAATATGTTTTGCAATTTGACTTTAGACTGACGGTAACAATTTTTTTACAAAAATTTTAGTTCACTCTCGGTTAGCTTTATAGTTCTTAATAGTGATTTTATCATTCACCTTATCATTTGAAACGTTTTTACAGCAATATATAAGTTATATGAGGCTTTCCAGCTTTTTGAAAAACTTGCCGGCGGCTTATAACCCAGTAAAGGTAGTGTAATTCGGATTCGCTTTCAATTTACCCCTATGGAGGGGGCTTTTTGGATTTTCCATAATTTCATTCAAATATAGTAATAATTGACCTGCCGACATAAAACTATATTTCTTTAAAAGCCTTCCGGTGCTCCTGTCCCATGCTCAAGTTGCAAATGGAAATAACTTTTAATTAAGTTAAAAACTGCCTTTGACAAAATTGATCCTTTCGGCGCACTTTCGAAATTTGTGACTCTCGCTCCACATGTCGCTGAGTTAAGTTCTTGTATATTTTCCAAAAATCCATTTTGATCGGATTTTACACGTTTTTAAGTCCGTTGTACTTACCCAAAAGAGTGATTTTTAAAAGTCTGTCTGTTGCATGTAGTCGTGCTGCGCTTAAAAACGTGTAAATTCTCTAAAAACTCACTTTATCATCATTATTATTATTATTAGCGTCATCGTCATCAATATCATTATTATAACGTATTTAAGTAATATGATGGAGTAAAACTTAAGAAAAATAGAAATTTATATTCGAATCATATTGATAATACCGCAAGAAATAGAAATTACAATAGTTAGTCTAATAACAAAAACCTTGATTGTTGTTATTGTATCAACTTTTTAGGTTTGTCCTGACAAATATGTGATTTATGATAGGTTATACCGTTTTCTTTTTTTTATTACAAAAACTTTGTTTTATTTTTCTCATAAACATGCACTAACTGTGTTTTTATTGTAATAATAAAAATATTTGAGTCCGCCTTTATTACATTTTTTCATATAGATGGTCTGTGGACTATGTATCACAATGAAAGTCTTATGCTTCTAACAGTTTCGTAAGCCTATAAAAGTACTTCTTGACAGATGTGATACATCGTTCGTGGGCTGTCTTCAGACGATAAAATAAACGGCCTTAATAGTTAATAGAACATATTAAATTGATAAAATAAAGTTATTTCATAATGGCTTTTAGCACATAATTTTTATATATATTAGACAGAAAGGGAATTTGCTATATTTGGATAAATCTACTAAAATTATGGATTCAAATAGATCAAATTAATGAATAAAAGGATATCGGTTTACTGTAATATAAAAAGTTATTTTAGATATGGTTTTTCCATCGGATCAAAAATTAAATATATAAATCAATAAAAGTATCCTATGGAATATACAACAATTATTTAGAAGCTCAGTAAATCGGCCGAAGAGTATAATGTTTTTTCTAGTTTTTCAGTTATTTTTACTGTTGGATGACCACCTTGAATATTTTTTAACCAAAAGAGTGCCAGGTTTTCTTCATGGCAATAGTGATAACTACATTCCAAATATTGCGTTCCACCGTTGTCTCATAATCAATAACCGTTTTAGAATTACCACCCCGTATATGTTCTGCTAAAATTATGTCAAGTTTCCTCCTCACGGATAGTGTGAACTACATTCCACATATTATTTGTCACCATCGTTCCTTAATTAATAATCTTTTAGATGACCAACCCGCATACAGGGTGTTTTTGAAATACATCCATATATTTAGATCTATGAATACCCGCATCTTTCTGATATACGCAAAAATATTCATTTATCAAAATGTCCAAAAATAACCCAGGAAATAAATTTTAAGAATTGCCAGGAAATATCGAGTACGCGTATGATGTGGTGATCTTTCCGCGTTTAGCCCAACCTTGAACTATATTTCATCGCGCAGATGTTTATTGTTATCAAGAATATGTACTGATCGTTAGGCGTACATGGTAATTATAAATTATTGCATTTTACGTTTCTAATAATGACGAATTTTACAAACATTGACTTGAGAAACATTGTGCTTTGTATGGCACTGTCGGGGAAAATGCGTCAGGCCCGTATAGGTACTTTACCACCGATGCCGACGGTTTTCTAATAATACGAGCTCCTGACGAACAAACTTTTGTATCGGCTGTGTAACATTTAAAGGACTATGGACAGATAGATAGATAGATAGACATTTATTGGTGTTAAGACATTTACAAGAAATGTAAAATCAAAATTAAATATAAAAACTAGATATAACTAAATTATGTAAAAATCACTTATATGAATGAAGATAATATATAAATATAATATATAGATATCAAATAAAAGAATAAAATATTCAATATGATACGATGTCACAATACAAAAAAGTAAAAACGTTTAGAAAACAAACAATATAAGTTTGAACAAAAAGGTTTCAGATACGTACGTTTTACGTGAATAAGACATGTATTCCTCAACGCTATAGAAAACTTCTTCTGTCAGAAAGGCTCTTAGTTTTCTTTTGAATAAATTAAGAGTATTTATTGATTTTAACTCATCTGGAAGTATGTTAAAATACGTAATTCCACAATAACCTGGTGACCTTTCATAGAATGACTGGTAATGTTTTTCCGGGTAGAGTTTATATTTACCCCTAGTGTTATACTCGTGAATATCCTCACATTTAGTTAGTTCATTTTTTTTCTTATAGATATAAATTAATATTTTATATAGATAAATGCTGGTTTGCGTAAGAATATTTTTGGAGCGAAAAATTTGCCTAAGAATTATTCGAATAACTCGCTTTTGAATTAAAAATAGTCTGTTTGCCAAAGGTGATGAGCCCCATACTATAATATTGTAGGTTAAGTGCGAATAAAAAATTCCGTAGTAGACTGATACTAGACAATCGATTGTCAGTGAGTTCTTTAAGAACAGAATGAGAAAATATGACTTGTGTAATTTATTTGTTAGGTGCTCAATATGGTCATATTATTATCAACGATTGTTCCAAGAAATTTAGTATTTTTAAGTATCTCAATATTATCATTGTCGATGGAAAAAGTGAAATTTTTGCTTCATTTCCATGGACTTAAAAATTCTAAAGCAACAGTCTTAGTCATATTGATGATTAAATTGTTTTTATCGCACCACTCTTTAAAAGACTTCGTTACAAGAGTCACTTTACGAATAATTTCTGATTCGAATTTATCACTAATAATTAACAATGTATCAACAGCGTACATAAAGATATTGCACTTACTTAGATGGTCAGGTAAGTCGTTGACATATAAAAGAAAAATAAGTGGACTCAGAACACTACCTTGTGGGTGCCAAGTACAGTATCATAGCTCTCTGAAAAAACGTCGGCATATTTAACAATAAATTTTCTATTTTCAAGATAGGATATTATAAGAGAGTTAGCATTTCCTCAAATAACAAGTTTACTTAATTTCATCAAAACAATTCTACTATCTATGGTATCGAAAGCTCTAGACAGATCAAAGAATAACCCAACTACGTTTTCGGATTCGTCGAGTTTACCTAAGATGTGCTGAATAAATTTGGTAGTAGCAATTTCGGTTGATAGGTTTTTTTCTAAAGCCAAACTGACCTTTAGTAAACAAATTGTGTTGGTTTAAGTAAGAATTTAAGTGTTCGGAGATTGCAATTTCAATAATTTTAGAGAAGGTACTTAACATTGCAATTTGACTATGGTTATCTATATCCTGCACGTCGCCCTTTTTAGGAATGGGCACTAGAATGGCAAGTTTTAAAATGTCGGGAAACTTACTACGCAAAATTTATTATTTCAACTAACGGCGTTAAAATAAGATCAGAGCATTTTTTAATTAAACGTATGGAAACTTCATCAAACCCAGTAGACTTTTTATTAGGTAAGTTCATAATAATTCTACCGATGTCTTTTGCATTGACCGGTATAAAAAACATTGAGTTGTTTATATTTACTTTACTGACAGTGCAGTTTTCGGAGAAGACGTTTTTGAAGTGACCATTTAATTTCTCTTGAACCGTGCTGGAGAAGTGGTCAGCAAAGGCTGTGGCAATTTCCTTGGTATTTGCTAATGTGCTGTTTTCTGTTTTTATGGTGGTTGGAGGAATCGAACTTTTGCTAGATTTGTGATCAACCAAATTCCACATTGTTTTAGCTTTATTTTTTGACGCCTGAATTACATTAAAATTGTGAATTTTTTTCCATCTTTACAAGATGGTTGGTTTCCCTCTTCAGTTTTTTATATGTGTTACATAGTATAACGCCCTGTCTCTCTTGGGGTTATTTAAAATGAATTCTAAATAAATAAAAATACGAAATTAACAATAAACTAATATATTAACAAAGTGGTAGAGCAAATGAGAATAACACTACAGGGTATGGGCGAATAAAATTGTGCTAACGAATAAAGAAGTACAAATAAATAATCAAACAAATGCACAGATATACGGAGAGACAGACATAATGGTATAAAATACAAAAGATAAATAGGTAAAACGTAATAAAGGGAGATTGGCCAATTCCGCAAGAAAAAAAACTATTAATAATAAATAAATGATTGTTCATTCACTTATCAGAATTATTTTCCGAGCAAATTATCTAAGAATGAGCAATGAAATATTTATTTAAGTTTAAATGCAAAAACAAGCTAGAAGACTTAACTAAAAGGTACAAATGGGAATATTTATACACCCACAAAAATTTACATAATTCCTCGAACGAAATACGTAAAGATAAATTTTAATATTAAACATATAGCACTCCAAAAGTAAATTTGAGTGTTTAGTCGAGATAAAAAATTAGCAAGTACAAATTAAGCTTGCTTGCAGTGTTCATGAAAACGTAAAGGTAACGAACACGCACTACACTGTGATCAAATTGATAAACTACTGGCTCAAATCTTCCCAAATTGATGACTCGTGCATAAACAGGAAAATATAAAGTTCAGATCGGTACTTACATAAGTTCACTTTGGACATTACCAATAAAACTTGCAATCCCATTTTAAATGTGAAAACGTAGATTGAACGCACTATTATTTAGACACTTTTAGGTAGATATTACACATAACAATACTTATTTCGAATGTACAGCTCGCAAAAGCACACATAATCTGGCTGTCAAATTCCTTAACCAGCTTAAACGAAGGAAAGAGACTAAATAAATAATTAATTTATAATTTTTATGGTTTAACTAAACCATTTAAATTCTGGAACTTTTAATATCTTCACTCAAATTTGGTTAAAAGATTGACTGTGTCTCGCTCAAGGCGGCCGTAGAAGTCCTTCTCTGTCATGTCTGCCGCTTGGTTCGGTATTTATCTCTTCCCCCACTAGTAGTCGAAATACCTCTAGTCCTTAAACCCGCGAATTTAAACTATGGTTTCTCATTGGAGGAAAGGCATTATTTTCAAATGTTTACCAGTAAAGCCGAGAACTAGGCGACGGTTACGTTACCTTCTAGAACCTTACAGTAGCGGCGATAATTTATTTTTTAAGAGGTAACAAAATAGGTAATTTATGTACGGAAAATACGAAATAATGTAATTTAAGGGCTTTTATGCCTATGAATAAAAATGACCGTTACACTCTCCCTCTCCTTACTAGCGGGATCCTTCCCAAAAGGATGGAGACCGGAATAACTAAGGTATAGGAAAATAATAGGGAATATCTCTTTAGCTTTTCAAACATACTTCATTCGTGTCACATACATCAAAACATATTTAGCTAAAGAGAGGGATTAACTCAATCAATACCGAACGTTCAGATTTCACACATACTTCATACAGGAAGGGTAAGGGAAACATAAGGTAATATAGTAGAAGGTAACGTAGTAAGAAGAAGAATGTAATTAACTGTATTAAATTTAAAAACAAAGCTGAATAAAAATGAACCACATCAAAATGAAAACGAACCTATGGACAAAGTCGAACCCACGAGGAAATATAAAATTTTAATTTAAAGTTTATTGATAAAAACCAATAAAGGGACTAAATCGGGACAAAATAGTATTAGAATAAACTAATCAAATTCATTTAATTTACCAGACACAAAAGTTTCCAAAATCGGGAAGATAAGCTTATTTACAGAAGTCATATATTGAATAATATCATATAGATATTTAAAAGAAAAGGGAAGATAGAAAAGGGAAGGGAAAAGAAACAAAATGAAGGGAAGGGATTTTTATATAAGGCCCCCAACGAACCCGATGTCCAGAATATACTGACCCTGTTACTAAGGAATGGAGGTACGCACACTACGCCGGGGTCGAGGGTGGTATGTAGGAAAGAGAAAAGACTGCCCACCTTTCAAACTCCCCTCGGCACTGCCGTTAGAATGGACCGACCACCAGTGCATCACGTATAAATTTTTTTTTATTCTGGACATTATGTCACATGTAATAAAAATCAAAAATGTATGTGTTAGCTATTCACTAACACATACTAGTCTGGGCCTAGTTGAAACTAGTCCGGACTAAACATAAAAAAACGGAACACCTAAATAATTGAAAACAAAATAATGCAAAGCAATGTTGGATTCCAAATGACAAGGGAAGTAGATCTATAGAAAAGAACCAAGTCATTTGAAGACCTCCAGAGACTAATACATAGGTAGAGTAACAACAAAAATATTTGGCCTTAAAATTTCTTAACTAAGACCATTAAAGCAAATATACAAAAACAAAGCGGTGCAAAGATAAACCAAGACAAATTCACTCAGTCTGCTAAGCAACAAAATTTTTCCAATCAGGAAAATAACACTATATGCAGAAAGCAACTTGTTAGCTTTTAACTACCTAAAAATCATAACTATCCCAAACTAGGCAAGACTAGTCAAGATAAAATGCATTTAAAATATTAGCCTTTAGCCAATCACATCACTAAAAAATCCCATACTAGACTTAGCTAGACACGAAAGAACGGAAATATCCTCTGCTAATATATTTTAGCCAAGGAAGCGAAACGTAAACTAGTATAAAACTAGCCAGACCCAGCTTGCAACTAACCCTTTTGGTCAGCCAAGACTTACATGGACCTCTGCACTCAACTCTTTGAGCCAGGAAAAGGTAAAGGTAAACGTATATTCTTGTGGTAATTATTATCTTAGCCAAAAAAAGGTAAAGGTAAACGTAAATATGACGCACGAAAACAAAACGTACGACAAAGGTAATCGCACATATCGTATGCACGACAAGATAACCTGCACTAAGTAAAACTTAGCCAGTAAAAAGGTAAAGGTAAAACTGCACTAAGTAAAACTTAGCCAGCAAAAAGGTAAAGGTACGTATCGCACGAAGAATTCGTACGAAAAATGTAAATCTGAACTAATGCTTAGATTAGCCAGAAAAGGTAACGTAAGGTAACAAATATAAAACATAACTCTGTGTTTACACACAGAAAACCAGAAAGGTAACATAAGATACGTAACAAAATGTACGACAAGCTAACGTACATCAAAAGATAGAACAAAATAAACTCCATATTTGCACACAGCAAGCGGGAAAGGTACTATACACAAATAAATGTACGACAAAACGTACAACGCAAACTATGCAAAAAGATAAAAGCATCCTGTGCTAATTTTAGCCATCCAGGAAAAACACTAAACAAAAAGGTACAAAACGTAAGCTATATACAAAAATACTAAACGCAGCCCTGCTCAAATATAAGTTTAAGCAGAAAAGGTATATACATAAAACATAACGAAGAAAACCATAATAATTATTTCAGGTTACCAAAACTGTAAAATGTACTTAAAAGGCAAAATAGAATATATACAAAAGGGCAGAAAAATACAAACTAGAAAGGTAAACACATGTGAAGGTAAACAAATGAAAAGTTAAATGCAAAAAGAAAATGAAGGGCGCCAGGTATTTTAAGGACAAATACCAACCAGAAGGGAATGGAACAGACTCAAAACTTAATTTCTTTAAAACGGGACTACTAAAAAGAGAAATTAATTATTTCAATTAGAAAATTAATAAAGAAAGGGACTAATTAAGACAAGAGTTTAAGAGGATTCCTCTTCGAAATCACATTGATTTGGTTTTAAGTCTTTAATATGCCAACGAACAAGGGGTTTACCATACATATCTACCAATTCGTAGACTAAGGGGGAAATAACTTGAGTAACCATACAAGGGACATATTTAGGTGCCAATTTCTTAGTGAAGTTTTTAGAGGCATCAGATAAATAATGTGTACGCTTCCAAACTGTATCACCTAATTCAAAACGTAAAGGACGTTTGCGCAAATTGTAATATTTGGCATTTTTTTCATATGCCTTATGCAAACGCTCTTTAACCTCCGTATACAGTTCAGGTAACATAGACATTTCTTTTGCCCAAAATAGATTGTTTTGAACTTCAAAATCATTTGAAGTCGTGGAAGACGAATAGAAATCACCGGAAACTGGGACATGTCTGCCGAAGACAAGATAGGTAGGGGAGATGTCGGTAGTGTCATGTTTGGCCAAACGCAATGCTTGTGCTATTTCAGGAAGTTTTTCGTCCCAAACATTTTGATTGTCGGTAATGTAAGAAGAAATTGCCGTTTTTAAGACTCTATTGACTCGTTCTGTTGGGTTTACTTGGGGATGGTACCTAGCATTAAACCAAATTTTAGGGATAGAAAAAGACTTCAAAAATTTCTCAAATTCTTTAGAGGTAAATTGTGATCCATTATCAAAAATAACGATTTCTGGAACACCAAATATAAGAAAAACTTGTTCTCGAAGGAATTTGATTATGGGGGCCGTAGTGGCTTTACGCAGAGGTTGAACTAGGACAAATTTGGTAAAATAGTCGGTAACGACAAAGACATACTGGTTTCCTTTTTTACTTTTTGGAAACGGGCCCATTAAATCCATAGAGATAGCCTGGAAAGGAAAACTAATATTCTTTTCAGAACCCATTAAACCAGGACGAGCAACATTTTTACTTTTTTGTGACGCACAAATTTGACAGTTTTTAACATATCTACTTACTGATTGTCTTAGCCTCGGCCAATAGTAAAATTCTACTATCCTGGACATAGTTTTGGATATACCTAAATGGGCAGCAGTAGGAGAATCGTGCATTTGCTGTAAAATTTGTAGGCGATTATCGGTAGTAACAACTAATTTCCAATCAGGCACATTAGAATTGTTAGGTAAAATCGAAGGTAAGTGTTTATACAGGCAGTTATTAACTACCTTAAAATCGGGATATTTATAAGGAAAATTATTAACCTTAGCGATCATAGTTAAATACCAAGCATCAGGTTTTAAAGAAGTCATATCAAGGGAACTCACATTGCGGGACAAAGCATCAGGAATTACATTTTGAGTACCTGGCCTATGTTGGACATCAAAATCGAATTGAGATAGACGTAAACACCAACGAGATAATCGTCCAGTTGGCTCTCTGAGGCGATGTAACCAAGTCAAGGCAGAACAATCTGTAATTAGAGTAAACTTAGTACCTTCGACAAATCCACGAAATTTCTCAATAGCATGTATCATTTCAATTAATTCACGCTCGGTGGCTGAATATTTACGTTCGGCAGATGTTAAGGCTCGACTAGCAAAAGCTATAGGATGCTCTGCACCATTAATTTTCTGAAAAATTACCGAGCCTACACCCACATCGGATGCATCTGTCTGAATGAAGAAAGGTTGAGTGAAATCTGGGGACGCAAGAACGGGAGCCGTAGTCATCCTATGTTTAATTTCAGTGAAGGCGACTTCTGCCTCATCAGTTCAAACAATAGCCTGACCTTTCTTTCGTCCTTTCAAAAGAGAAGTAATTGGCGCAGCCACTGTCGAAAAATCTTTAATAAATCTTCGGTAATATGAAACTAAACCAATCAAACGTTTTATTTCCGTTGTATTAGTGGGAGTCTTAAAATTCAGGATGGCGGAAACCTTATCCGGATCAGTTCGAAGTCCATTTTCATCAATTATGAAACCAAGGAAAGAGAGAGACGATCTACAGAACTCACATTTATCTAGATTGATGCGGAAGCCAGCCGCAGCAAGGCGTTCACAAAGAAGTTTTAACGAAGCGATATGACTCTCAAAAGTCGAAGAAGCAATTATTACATCGTCTAGATAAACGAAGGCAGAACCATTTAATAAATCAGGGCCTAAAACCCGTTCCATAGTTCGTTGCAACATTTGTGGACTATTAGAAAGGCCAAAGGGCATGACCACAAATTCAAACAGACCCATACCTGGTACGCAAAACGCTGTCTTTTCACGAGACGATTTCTCTAAGGGAATTTGCCAAAATGCTTTACGCAGATCTATGGAAGTTAAGTAACGAGAATCACGCAAACGATTTAAAATAGAATCTATTTGCGGAAGCGGATAAGCATCCTTAACGGTAACAGAATTTAATTTACGACCATCAAAACAGGCACGTAATTCACCATTTTTCTTTTTAACCAATAAAATGGGAGACGACCAAGGAGAATTTGAAGGTTGTATTACACCTAAACGTAACATATCATTTACTTTTTTATGTAAATGCTTTTGCATTGCCGGAGATAACATATACTGTCTTTGCTTAAATGGTCGAGCATCACCAGTATCAATAAAATGCTCCACTAATGTAGTCCTACCTAGAGTATCAGAAGACAAATTTTTAAATTGTTGAATGGTTTCATTCAATATACTCTGTTGCTTAGGAGACAAAGATTCACGAGGTTGAATAGCATTTATTGAATTAATATTACCTTCTGGAACAAAAGACCATGTATTTTGTGAAAAATTTAAACAAATATTGAAAGCAGCTCCGAAATCAACTCCCAAAGTAAATGCATTCTTAATGGCAGGAACAACCAAACATTTAATAGCTTTAGTCACATGTCCCAAACTAAACGACAAAGTGGTTTCACCCAATACATCTTGGATGACTCCATCGGCAGTAGTAACAGCAAAGGGTAAATTATTGATTTTATAAGGAATTTTATTTTTATCTAAAAATTCAAGCCCATCCCAACCAATGACTGTGTCAGAAGCACCACTATCCAATAAGCAAGTAGCTGGAACTGAATTTATATAGACCTCGAGATAAGGACGGGAATCACCAGGCATAGTATTACAAATCGGAGATAATACAGACTTTAAATAAAAATTGCGTACTGTAGTCAACCAATCATTCCATTCCTCGGCAGTAGGCATATATGAATCATTTAATTTTGGGCGATCTTTTATCGAGGAAGAAGAAGAAGTAGATATATTTCTTAAAACTTGCTTTTTAAAATGACACACTACTAAGGTAATATCAGAAAAACATAAAAATAATAAAGATTTAACGTAAGACCAAGACAAACCATCCAACCCACAGCCTAAATCTGGAATGGCTAAAAATTTTACATCATTATTTATAATGTGCTCCTTAAGCTGACAAAACGATAAATATAAAGTCTCATAAGTGGGCTTATCAAAAAATTTATCTTTGGTAACCAGATAATAAATAAAACGATTAGCGTCAACTAAGTATGCCAAACCACCAGGGCCTTGTTGTTGTGCTAAAAGTAAATCTCTAGACTGAAACGCATCACGAAATCGTACTGCTATACCTTGACCCATATGAAAATCAGCGGAAACGCAATGAGCCAATGAAAAGAAATCAGGTAATGAGAATAAATCAGCATCAATTTCAGCAAACTGCAAAGGAGAACCTTCTGGTAATGAGGGATAGAAAATAAAGGGAAAAAGAGAACCTTCTTGATCAGGAATAATAATTTTACACTCATTAAATTTTACTTTTTGTTGCCTGATGGGCTTGACACGTTGGGAATATTTTCTTTTGGCTTGTAAGGTACTAACTTGGCTGTATTTGGAGATGAAATTGGTCGAAGTACAGCACTGTTTGCTGCCTGATTCTGTTTCAGATTTGGTTTCATCCGATTTTGGTTTGATGTGGCGGGTATCGCGCCCAATGGACATGACGTTACAGAATTTTCTAGTAAATTTGGAGGATTTGGCAAGATACCCACATACTCGTTTTTTGGACCGCAATTGACACAAGTAGTACTATAGTTATCCTTAGCACCACACCTAAAGCAGAAAAGAACTCTAGGTTCCAAACATTCACGATGCGCATGACCAGACTTTTGACAATTAAAAAAGATTACTTGGGAAATAGTACTAATAGGTTTAGTTGCAACCACTGGCCTAACCACAGGCTTAGAAGTTGAAGGAAAACCAGTAAGAGATAGGCAAGCCCTGGTTCTAAAAGACCTTGCTGTTTAGATGGAGGGGGACGATAACGCTCATTTCGAAGCTTAAGTTCTTGTATAGTTCGACACTTGTCCTTAAGATCACTTAATGAATTAATTTCTGTAAGAATTAATTTGTCCGAAAAAAATGGATTTAAATTTCTACGTATTTGTTTAATAATCTCTTGTTCTGTACGAGGTATAGTAAGCCGATTAAATAAAGCTTCCATGGCAATTATAAAAAAGATAACATTTTCAGAAGGACCCTGAGTTCTATTATTATTTCGGATAATAAATCTTCCTCATAATCTACCGGTAAAAAATCACGTTTTAGACAGGTTACTAACTCAGCCCACGTATGAACATCTTTCTTTATATTCCTATACCAAATTAAAGCCGAACCTGTAAATAAGTCAATCGCCGAAGTAAACAAAGCCTCTTCACTAACATGTCTAGCTTCACAAAGCCCTTGTACTTTCTCTAAAAATGACATAACACTTTCTTTGGATGAAAGTCCAGAAAATTTAACTCCCCATTTGTTAATAGCCATAGGTTTAGCAACTACAGTATAGGTAGATGTGTCTAAGACATTTGACGCTCCCATTGTGGAGGACGCCACTGGAGTAGGTAAACTATTTTCTTTTAATTCTAGAAAAAGGCCTATTATTATTAATAACGAATCCTCAATTTTATTTAATTCACTTTTCTCAGCCTCACTAATTGGATGTAAAAATGTGCAACGCCTCTGCACCTGAGCTAATCGTGAATCAATCCGGCGAATTTCTAAGTCGGACAATATTTGATCTTTACGCGTTACCAAAGTGGTTAATTTTGTCAACGTATCATTTATTTCCAAAATTTCATTATCAAATTCGAAATTATTTATTACAGGATACTTAAAACCCTCTTTTTCTTTTGCTAGCGCACCCCTTAATTGTGCCCTACGTAAAATCTGTGTTTCCTCAGGTTTAATACCACGAGAAAGTAACTCAAAATTTATTTCTGGAGTTAGCAAATCATTAGGCTCCATTTTTGTATTTTCTATATTTTACTATAAACAATATTTATCTATACCGAAATTTAAAACCGAATACTCCAGCCCAAAAGACAAAATTTTTCACGACACGATTATGTTTGCTTTTTTAACTTTGAGCAGTACAATTTCTTTACACAAAAACAGAACATAACCTTTAAATACATATACACAAAAATCACAAATAAGTAACCTGAAAAAAAAATATTTTTCGAAAGCACAAATTTTATTCTCTAATTAAAATTTTTAATTAGACCTAGCGCCACGTTGGCACCGCCAATTATAACGCCCTGTCTCTCTTGGGGTTATTTAAAATGAATTCTAAATAAATAAAAATACGAAATTAACAATAAACTAATTTATTAACTAAGTGGTAGAGCAAATGAGAATAACACTACAGGGTATGGGCGAATAAAATTGTGCTAACGAATAAAGAAGTACAAATAAATAATCAATCAAATGCACAGATATACGGAGAGACAGACATAATGGTATAAAATACAAAAGATAAATAGGTAAAACGTAATAAAGGGAGATTGGCCAATTCCGCAAGAAAAAAAACTATTAATAATAAATAAATGATTGTTCATTCACTTATCAGAATTATTTTCCGAGCAAATTATCCAAGAATGAGCAATTAAATATTTATTTAAGTTTAAATGCAAGAACAAGCTAGAAGACTTAACTAAAAGGTACAAATGGGAGTATTCATACACCCACAAAAATTTACATAATTCCTCGAACGAAATACGTAAAGATAAATTTTAATATTAAACATATAGCACTCCAAAAGTAAATTTGAGTGTTTAGTCGAGATAAAAAATTAGCAAGTACAAATTAAGCTTGCTTGCAGTGTTCATGAAAACGTAAAGGTAACGAACACGCACTACACTGTGATCAACTTGATAAACTACTGGCTCAAATCTTCCCAAATTGATGACTCGTGCATAAACAGGAAAATATAAAGTTCAGATCGGTACTTACATAAGTTCACTTTGGACAATAAAACTGCAATCCTATTTAAAGTTGAAAACGTAGATTGAACGCACTATTATTTAGACACTTTTAGGTAGATATTACACATAACAATACTTATTTCGAATGTACAGCTCGCAAAAGCACACATAATCTGGCTGTCAAATTCCTTAACCAGCTTAAATGAAGGAAAGAGACTAAATAAATAATTAATTTATAATTTTTATGGTTTAACTAAACCATTTAAATTCTGGAACTTTTAATATCTTCACTCAAATTTGGTTAAAAGATTGACTGTCTCGCTCAAGGCGGCCGTAGAAGTCCTTCTCTGTCATGTCTGCCGCTTGGTTCGGTATTTATCTCTTCCCCCACTAGTAGTCGAAATACCTCTAGTCCTTAAACCCGCGAATTTAAACTATGGTTTCTCATTGGAGGAAAGGCATTATTTTCAAATGTTTACCAGTAAAGCCGAGAACTAGGCGACGGTTACGTTACCTTCTAGAACCTTACAGTAGCGGCGATAATTTATTTTTTAAGAGGTAACAAAATAGGTAATTTATGTACGGAAAATACGAAATAATGTAATTTAAGGGCTTTTATGCCTATGAATAAAAATGACCGTTACAATAGATCCTCATCATTCACAGATTTACGTAATTGATTCAGTTGTTTTAATCGTTGGAGTTTATAAGTAGTGGTTCGCTGAATTTAATTTTATTAGATTTTTTTAAGTTTTTTGGTTTTCTCCACCCTAGGAAATGCAGCGTTAAAACAGTATTCAAAATGAGACCAAAAATCTGTATACATCTCGTTAACATCGCCATAATGCAAGCGAAAAGTGAACTTGCTAAGAATTTTCCGAAATTTGGCTATCTTTGAGTCAGAAAAACTCCTTACTTGGACGGGTTTTTGACTAGTCACTTTATTGTCGCTCTCAAGATCTATTTTAAAGGTAAAGGTTTGCGCGTGGTGATCTGGTAGACCTGGATCAAAATTATCAGCAGATAGAAATTGGTTGCTGATGTTAGTGGTTATGTAATCTATTATACTACTGGTTATTTTGTTGTCTATACTGGCTATTTCTGTCGGAGTGTTAATAAGGGAAGTAAGTTTAAAATGATCAAATAGATTAATTAAGTTACTGTTTTCTGGTGATTTTTTTGAACTGTCTATGTTAAAGTCACCGCATAAAATAATATATTTAAATCTTTTATATTTAAATCTTTTCGAGTGCTTTAGATAGCTGTATAATAAAATTTCGTGATTACCAGTAGGGGAACTATAAACGCCGATGATACAAAAAGCATTTTTATAAGAAATTGCAGAGCATTCAAAATGAGTTTCTACTGAAAGATCACACAAGCTATTTATGGACTTACAATCACTACTGATTTCATTTTTAGCGTAGATAACTGAGCCACCGTGTATTCATTTATTATCCAATTTTGCGTTCACATGAAGGTAGTCACTTCTACAATTGACTATCATATAATTAACTAAATGTTTAAATAATATTTTTTTGCCACCATAGGTTAACACATGACGATTATTTAGGAGATTCTTGGTTATGAACTGATTTGAGTCAATAAACTGCATATTGCTGGAGTTACTTTTGAGGATGTTTTTGATTGTGGTCTGATTTGTTTCATGTAGAAATTTATTTAATTAATATTGGGCGATTGACAAAAATTACATTAGTGTGGCCTAATTTACCAATTGATTCAGATAATAAATTGCTATTTATTGTCTGTCCTTTGGTCGCCTTATTTGCACCTGATACAAGGACGTTTTCAATCGAGGCTATCTCTTAATAAGTGGTATTGGTCTTCATATATAAGGATTCACGGATTAAAATATATGGATATATTTCAAAAACACCGTGTTTTTTACTAAAAGAATAGCAGGAAATTCCTTGACAGTTGTGTTAACTTCGTGCCAAAAATTATTGTCTTCTGACACATTTTTACGCTAATTGTTTTTTTTTTTTTTGAGTATCCACCTAAAAGTATAATCATTTCTTTACTGTTAGCAGCGTCAGCTACCTCCCAAATATTATTTTTTCCGGCATATAGATTTGTAGGTCTAGCGGCAACACACAGACAATATATAAAATGTTTTACAAGTTTCCCCGGGCATAAAGTATAACAAAACAATTACAGCAATGTCTTCTTCATTGAAGAATATCGAGATTCTTTAGAGGCATAATCAAATTTAAATATGAGCATTATATTGCTATATCCAGGAAATAGAATTTGAATATCTTGTTTCTTAAAAGCTTAGAATCGCTTATTGACGATTTAGCAATATGTATCTAATGCCAGAATTACGTTAAGAAGCGATATCTCCGTTATCTGCAAACATGAAATTATAAAAAAAACCTTCATTACTCCGTCTGATAACATCTCTATAGTCGTGTTGCCTCTTGCAACCCCAGAGAAACCACCCACAACTTTTTTTTCTCAAATGACACTGTGGATGCCCACGTCATTACGAGCACAGTAATATACATATTTGGTATCTTGCAGTTTTTTAACACTTACCTCGACAATTACAGGTAAGACCTGATGCAAAATCATATAACAATAAATGGATATATACCACATTAATAAATTAAGAGATTATGCTATAAAACTTTTAAACTGGGCATCCCCTCCACACAAGCTTCCAAGAGTCGCATCTGCTATTACTTTACGGTAAGCCTCACGATTACGATCCTTAAGATCTTACAAACATACCAAGTATTTTGTGCTTAGAGTGACGTAGGGATGTGATTTCAAGCTCCAGCTATACAGGGTGCCATTTGAAAAAAAAAAATTAGGCTGGTTCCTTGTGATGCAACACGGTTTCACTTATTTCTTGCCTTTTACAGATTTTTACAGATTTTTTAAATGATATTTTTATCTTTTCAGGTAACGGGACATCATTGAAAGCAGAATTTCATTTTATTGGAATCTTCAGAATAAATAAATAAGAAATGCATAAAAAACATGACGGGAAAGTGAAAATCTTTTCTGAGATTTTCACTTGTAGACAATAAGATGGAATGCACCAGAATACGCACTGGGATTTACATCTGTGTACTCCTGCACTGATTCTCTCTTGAGTGTTCGATTCATCTACGTACCAATCAAGACCTCTGAGGCTCAGAATATGCATTTTATTATTTCCAGTGATTACGATTGTATAAGGGATAGTGAATTTATAATGTAACGTGCATTTTCCGTGAAACCGACTATAAGCGTGTAGTATGCTCGTTTGGTGATTCCGACTATAGAGATTAGGTCCTGTGGTCAAATGCGGGATTTGTTTATCTCCTACTGCGATGGGAAGAGAGCCCGCTGCCGATGACATCATCCTTCCGTATAAGGTATTACGGAGGCACGAAGAAATCTGATTGGTGACTTTTAACACTGACGCGGTCTTTGCACCCTCTCCGTGGGGTTCTCCATAAATATACAATTCGTCTCGTGGGTCCTCTGTTACGATCAAGATGGCTAGAATTTGAGCCTTGATCTTCTTAAGTTATGCAGTTAAAAACGATGGTGAATTATAACAATTAGTTTAACTACTAAATGTTCCATATAATCTGTCTCATAAATATGGGCATAATCTATGAAAAACTTGATATAAGATTATGTTTGTTTTAAGAGAAGTAAACCATAGAAAATATTACAGTGTACGTGTGCAATATTTCAAAAATGATATATTTATGCAGTTCTATATAGAGTCTACAGCTGATATCAACTTATAATTTGAGTTTGTAGTGTACAGTGCCTTCATCTCTTTTTGCAGATATTCTGTAAGTACTTTATGTTTCTATTTTGTGTTTACCGGCCAACTGGTAGCAACCGTGGCGAAACTACAGTAACTTTCCTTTATGTTGTGACCCACTGATGCCAATTTGGTTCAACCTTCAGTGCTTTGCGCTGCATTTCGTTTTTTTGTGAGTGCGCGTTTTGTCTCTTAAGGACCATTAATAAAATTTCTTATTTAATAGTTGTAAATAATTTTCTGTACCTTTCGTTTTTGTATGTGTCTTGTAGCTTAAAATACTACTATGTATTTAATTTTTTGTTTATTAGTAAGGCCAACTATTCCTTAATAATAATTTAGTTATTTATCTTTTTGCAGTGATATTTTGTGTATTGTGGCCTTTTGCCAAATATGTTTTATCTTTTTATGTTACGTATCTATTTACATTTTTAGTGTATTATAAATCTGTCTGTCTCTCCGTAAGTTTTATTCTGTATGATTTTTGTAATCGTAATCCAAGCACAGTTATATTTGCCCACCCCTGACTTGTCAATTGCTCTACCATCTCTTTTATCGTTACAATAAATTTTGTATTGTTAATTAGTTATTTTTTATTTCAAAAGAACTTTAGTTTATTTACCTTCTAGAAAATAGCAAAGCTATAGTGAATGAGTGATGACTTGGTCCCTTATAAGTAGAGCTGGAGCTTTGGTGTGCCCTAGTCCTTGGCTCGTCTCATTTTACGTTCGATTCGTGAACAATCTGTTTGCTGCTTTTCTGGATTCTAGTTCTACTATCATAAAAGGCAGTGAGTCTAAGAATGGCTTCCATTGCAACTTTCAGGGTGATCCTCATTGTTCCTGTCATTCCTGGACAGCATTGACTCCGAACTGATATAGGCGAGCCCTAATTGTGGAGCATTTCTGGGCACACCAGAGCTGCGTATGTTATGAAAGCTTTTACTATAACAGTGTACGTCCAGAGAGTGGTCTTCAGATCAATTCCCTAATTAGGACCGAATATGCATTTGAATATCGACAGAGGTCCGTGTGCTTTCCATGTTTGAACCTCCACGTGATCTTTCCACAACAGTTAAGAGTCTGGGGTCATTTCCAGATACATCACTGTAAGAAAAACTACTAACATGTATCAATAGGAGAAAGAAGTTGAAAATCTCTAATTTCTCTCCTTTGTGTGTACAGCATTACCTCTTATTTTCAGGGCTGATAGAGAACTCGTCTCGAACACTGTAACTGAACTATGTTAAGAGCCCATATACGTGAGCCCTGCAATAAGTAGATTCGAATTTTACAGTCGGAGGAACTATGAGATCTACTCTGGAATAGACTGCTATTCCTCGTAGAAAGCGTTATGAAGTTATTTTTTGCTATGAATAATATTCTAATCAGTCCGACTTCGGTACATTCCTATATTGAAATACAAGTCTTATGCCGCCTAAATAGAAAGGCAAGCAGTCTTAAAAGACATCGAGCGCACTACTTACGACTCGCCGCTTAGTACCGAATGAACTCATTTGACACCTCACCCGCGAATATACTCCAGCAAAAAGAATTTAGTTCACCTAAACCTCCTGCCGAATCGATAGAAATACTGACATCTCCCTACATTCAGTACTAATCTCTTTCAGCAGTTAGGAAATAAGTAGAAGTAGGTACTTAATAATGTTAGTTAGCTTTGTCAATTGACAGATCCTAAACCTCTAGGCCAATAACGCGAAAATTATCTGATAGTAGAATGAGACACTCAGTAGTAGATAACCCGTTCAAATTAATTTTGATTTCCTTTTCCGCGTAAGCTACTTATTGGTTGAGTGACAACATTCAGTTGTAGGTAGAACCGTTAGTATGAATTATTGTTCATGGCCTATCCTTTCCCGCACCGTAAATACTGTCTTTTGCAGCTATTATCACTTATTATAGTCGCTAATGCTAATAAAGGATTTCAGAAGTAACTTGTTGTCATATCCGCCCGTCCTCACCGCAAAATACAACATTTTTCCTGTCACCACTATCAACCTTTTGTTTGTTAAGCTTCTTCTCTAACGCTTGTTTTTCGCGCCGCCACTTGTAGAATCGTACATCCGCAGATTAGTAAATTTCTTGAACGAAGGTAAATTCATTAACACCCTTTTAACGCGAATTAACGATTTGCTTATCAACACTACTTGCACACTTCCATTTACTTAATGTTTTACCTCATGCTGTTCTATATATATTATCAATAAACTGTTATCTTCTTTTTGTTTTAGTGCGTTTTCATTTATGTTATATTTATCGTCTAGATTTAACTTTCTTCAGTGTTAGCTACCCCAGTAAAAGTGTTCCAGTAGTTCAAATTTTGGAACTGGCGCCTGAGTGCAAACCGTCCGTTGCACAGGGCATCCGTGACAAGCCACTCAAATAAAGCACGTCACAAGAGCATTGGTCGTTTCCAGAAAATCCTCCAAAAATGTCACGAATTTACAATGGACCGGCAAGCCTAAAGTACTGCAGGTATTAGAATCTGCTCCTAATAATAATAATTATACACAGAAGCAATGCTAGCGCGGATGCTGCTGTAAAGAGCAAGATGAAAGGCAGGAGAGGTTTTAATCGATAAGAATCCGAAACTAACTGCTTAGTATTTTGTGCAAAATTTTACTTTCTGCAACAAAAAACAAAAACACATTTGGCTCAACCAAAGGTCGCGGGATTGAATGCCAATCGTGGCACTGGAATTGTTTACGAAGAAAAAATTAGTTCCAGCCTACTCAGATATTGGGTAAACGTCAGTTGTCTCTAATTGTGTAACGCCTCCCACATGAGATGTCTTCTGAGGTACAGGAGGGTCGTAATACCTAATGTGCTGCATAATTTTGAAATACAATTTGAACACCCTGTAAAAATAGACCATCAAGATCCAACAGCAAAATAACCGCAACTTTAATTAATACATAGTGAACAAAAGTGGCTTATTTTCTACTTCCCATAATTATTATCTATTAAGATTTTGTATGGGAAGTAGACAGGTTAAATATGTTGTGTGGTTTTCTATTTTCTGCAGCTTATATATCGTGATCAATTATCAATGATCATCATTTTGAACTTATTACTGTTCATAACTCGTTTAATTATATACGTTTCCTCTTCAAATTACATGACTTTTACAAAAGGTATCATTAGAAGTTTTTATGTCATTGTAAGCTTGAAAATTTGTGGTTATTTAGACACGGAAGGATGAGGATCATTTCATCACCCTAGCATGGTATAATAATAACAATACCTGGGGGCTTCCAATAACGGATTTTATTGCGGTTAAAATTGTATAACACATTATTATTTTAACAATAACAGTTTTTCATACATTAACATTCTTCGCACATTTTGCATAAGTAATAACACGTTATCACACATATTTGTAAACTTATTTTAACAGTTCAAAATTTCTTGATTGATGTAAGTTGTTCGTACAAAATAAATATCAGTTAACGTTTTTATAGATATAATATAATAACTCAGAAGAGTGGTGACTAAAAGTAACAAATACAACTTTGTAAAACTAGTTACCAAAATCGTTCACTAAGATCTTGATAAGTTCTTAAGTAAAACAAATATGATACTTTTATCTCAGATTGGTCATTAGAATTAACCCTGTAGCAAACTCACTTTAGTTGCGGGAGTTCTCAAGCCATCTGGATAAATTGTAATTAAAACACAGAAAATACGCAACCTTTTATTGTTAAACAAATGTCAAAAACAGTCAAATTCCTCAAATAGCGTGAGGTCACAAAAGAGCTAGCTTGTGGGAAGATTTTAAACATATCACAGTTGTCACATGAATCCGCCTTTGCCCCGCAGTATCCACAAACTCAAAGTAAAGTGGCAAGGGTATGACGTAAGAGAAAAGGTGATCGAAAGTAATGCGTGCACAAACAATTTTTATGTTTGGATCATGGCGCGGTGTGTCGCCTTAGCTGAGGCTCATGTAGATATTGAATACACACAGTTCTGTCCTATTTGGCCTACCACTAAGGAATCTGCCATGTCGCTATTTCTAACCACTTCAAACTAGAGGCTCTCAACGAACCTCACCAGCATGTTGTATATCCTCATCTGCCATGTTTCGTAGATAATTGGTATATTTTCTCTTTTATGTGTAAAACACCATGGAGGCTCGAAATCTACGAAAGTTTCTGAAGGCCCAATTCCAAAAGAAGCAAAACTATAGAAACAAAAGAGTGAAATAAATTTTTATAATTTAGTACCGTACTTTGAATTTTGCACTGTGGCAATATACTTGATTCGCTCCATATAGTCCTGTCAACGAATTTATCAATATAGACTTCTTGGAGGGCGCGGCGGCAGAATTTTTGACTTCGGGGGTGGGTTCGAGGTAGTTAGGAGGTACACATACTAAAGGTCCCCAACCGTAGGAGGTGAGCCTCGCGAGGGGGGCTTCCGGAAGGTCCTAAATTTTTACTTTTTTTTGGTTTTTCGCTTATAATTGGATAACTATTTGTCCTTGATTCTTACCTTTTTGAAATCTGACAAAATTTCCTATATTTTTTACTATTCTATTCTATTTTCGGATCACATTTTTTGTCATACTCTGCTCTTAACTCCTCAAATCTTCTATGTAAAATAAATTGTAATTTGTTCGTCCAAAATACCTTAGCAAACTTTATATTAGACGATCCATCTCACACCAGAAGAACAGGCAACCATCGACACACTCACATCAGATTTTCTAGACGATCCTCCCTCAGTAGATTCGCTGGATAATAACTCACATCTCCAATCAGTTGCTATGAAATTTGGAACAGCAATGGAAGACATCACCTACCATGGACCAACTGCGAAACTCTGGATCCAATACTTCAATATGGTGGAATTGATTTAGGAGTACATTCATGCAGAAAGGGCTGGCGATTTCCAAGCTCACCTGAACTGTTGTAAGCGAATGCTACTCTACTTTTATGCAGCCGGGCATTTCTCCTATGCAAGGTCATGCCACTTTTATGTGCAGGACATGGAAAAACTGCCTTCCCAAAGGTCAACTGAAGAGTACCAAAAGTTTGTGGAGAAAGGATGCTTCACAATGAGGCTAAGTGAAGGTTCTGGTCAGGATTGTGGTCCGATATTGACGATTGAGACCACTCTCATGCGCAACTTCCACAGCCGTGGTGGCATGACCCGAGGAAGGGGAATCACGGATAGTACTATAAGTAAGTGGGTTGTTGGAATATCTGCAACTAATGACATATGTACTTCACTCGAGGAATATTGTGGTGTCTTGGATTCGTCAAGTGAACAACACAAGTCGATGCAGAAAGGCATCATTAAACTGTTCGTCAGCATGCCTCAACTGCCAGGGCAACTGCCACAATTTAGTCCCCATAAAAGAGGATGAGGAGGATGAAGAATTTGATGACATAGTAGTTTCTTTGGAGGATTCATTTTCCTCTTCTGCTGGCGTGATGTCTCCATAAACTATTCCCCCGTCCGAAAATTGGTCAATTTTTTTTCTTTCTTTAAAAAAAGCATTAGCTAATTAGCTATTAGCCAATTATATGTATATAAAAGTAGCTGTTATATGTAAATAAAACTAGTTCAAACCATAATACTGTAGTGTTTTTTTATAGAGGTATCTACCTGCATTTTTCCACTGTTTTAAATGTAGCTACTCATTACTATACCAAATGTAACAACTTACAACAATAAATAGATTTTAAAAAAATGCAAAATGTAGGTAAATGATTTCAAGCAATAACCCTATCAGATTACAGCAAAAAATCTTGAAATCCATCATTTCAGCAATTAATTATATGTAGAATATATAATTTTTAAGCCAATTTAATCCTCTTCACTTGATTTGGTTGTATTTTATTCTACAAAGAAGATTTGAGGAGTTAAGAGCAGAGTATGACGAAAAATGTGATCCGAAACAGCGTTTTCCGGAAATCGGCAATTTTCAGAAGCGAGAACGGTTGAAGATAGAAACTTTTTGTTCAAGGAAAAAATATGGGAAATTTTGTCAGCTTTCAGAAAGGTAAAAATAATTTTTTCTCAAGGACCAATAGTTATCCAGTTAAAAGCGAAAAACCAAAAAAAGTCGAAATTTAGGGCCTTCCGGAAGCCCCCCGCGAGGCTCACCTCCTAGGGTAGGGGGACTTTTAGTATGTTTACCTCCTAACTACCTCAATATGTTATGTTATCCCTGAAGTCAAAAATTCTGCCGCCCTCCATGTAGTCTATAATAATTCGTTGACTGAACTAATAGATGCCATATATTTTCGATAACTTAAAAAATTTTCTATGCCCGCAAACGAAATCAAAGTGATTAATGCTTATTAGATACCACTGCTATTTATTTTATATTATCTTCCCCATTTAACCAAATACCCATATGCCATAAAATTCGTAGAAAATTGTATGTATGGTCCGTACCTGAACGGTAGATACATTTGCTCGATTATTTCTTAACAGAAAAAATTTGATTAAGTACAATTGTTTGAATCTCTGCTGGATTGAGGGCCAATATTTATAGGAGATAGATATAAAAAATTTACTATACCTATGAATAAAGTACCCAACAAACCCATAGTGGTTTAAAACAGACGTTGGAGCGTCTATAATGCGAAATGTTATAAACTTAATTTATCATAAAAGTGGTTCTTTTATTCATATACACTATTCAAAAAGTGCAAATGGACATCATTTTAGAAAACCTTTGAGTCGTTTATGAAGTATATAAAACAAAACCACATCAAGTATATAACTGTTTTATATGAGTTTTAGATAAAGGTGCGATGCGGATCCGCGGTGTTCGCAGTGAACGTGTTAATATTGTAAGGAAAGAATTGTTAAAAAATTAAATATAATTTTTTTTTATTATTTATTTTTATACAATTAGTCGATTTCAATATAGTAAAATTTATATTTTATCACTGAGATAATTCTCATATTTTCCTATTGAGAAAATTGGTACCAATATTGTATTAGGATCACCAACAGTCTCACTCTCTTCTTCAGGTACATATCATTCAGAGTTATCGCAATCTTTTCCCATGACGATGGTTGCAAGCTGGAGTACAATTATGAGAATAATTGTTTTGAAAATATAAATTGTCTATTAAGAAAAATATAAATTTAGTTCTAAAAAATTTCTTAACCGCCTTTTCGAGTCAGCCATCTTGAATTTCTCAATTTTCACTTCGAAATAGTAATCAGCGACCTCAAAAACCCCCGGGTCTACATTTTCAGTCGGTTTTCTCAAATGCTTTCCGAGATAGCAAATTAACAAATTTAATTAATTTGTGTAGTGCTTAAAATTGTTAGTTTATTAATAACAAAATGAAAAAATGCCCCAGCGGCCTGTTTTTCTTTTTAACAATATATCCTATCCAATAAACAATTCTCAAAAAAAATTATTCGAATGGTCCTTTGCCAGAAAACTTCTGAGAAAATATCTATCTTGAAGCGACTAATATAACGACACTTTGTTGGTTATAGCCCTTCCCCAAACAAGAGGTGCGTTAACTTAACTCCTGCTAGCTCAGTGCTGGTCGGTGGGTTTTTTTTTGTGAAGTTAAATTTTTAAGTTGTATTAGGCTTTAAGGACGCCAACGTACTTTTAAAGTAATACTTGTTACACAAAACCAAAAAAATATGAGAGGTAATATATTCTTGAATATAGTGGTGAGTAAGAATAATAACACACAGTAGATAAAATTTGAACAATATATTACAACAATTTTAAGGATATTTACAATTTCTTAACAAAACATGTATAAAACTTAACTATTGGATAAAATACATGTAATAAAATTTGACAGTTTAAATTCAGTGAAAATTTGAAATGTGAACTGAAAAAAAAATTTTAAGTTAAATAAATGAAAAAAAAAAACAAAATTTTGATTGTTTTTTTACATTATTGCTTCTGACCAAAACGTATGCAAGGACAGTACAAACTCTTACGTGTCTGAGTAGCTACAGTAGGTTGATGGGGCTAGAAGCTGCCGAAATTTCGGTAAATGAGGGACGTATTGTTCAGCTGGGATACCAAACTGAACCTCCTTATTAGCTTGGAATATCAGCTCTGTCCACTCTCAACGGAGATGCTTCCAGGCCACCAAATTTTTACGAAGACCTGTGTTTGATGTTGATCTGTACTGGTCACTCCTCTTCACTTGGTCCAGGGATTTTTACATAAAAATGGGAAAAATAAGTGGTTAAAACCAGTCGGGCAAGATAGAAAAATGGAATTACGATAAAAAAATACTCTGCAAAATTACTAGATAATATTAAATCAAATAAACCATATTTTTGGTATGATAAATTTTACTACAAAAATTTATATTTTCTTGTTAAAAAATTGAACATGAAATTTACATGAAAATCGATAAGGAAAATATCAATAAAAAAATTAGACAAAATGAATATGTACCAAATATCACTAATTATGTAATTAGCATAATTTAATAAGAAAAAAAAAACAGGAAAAAATTACAGTACAACATTTTAAGTTAAAGGCCAAGAAAATTTACTCAAGACAAAATAAGATATAAAAAAAGGTAATATATACTTTAAAAATACTGCCAAAAGATAAGACATGTTTACGTTAGTTTAAGATAAAAAAAAATTAGCCAAAAAGAAAAAAAACTTACGTTACTTAAAAATTTGACCAAATGCCAAAAAGATAAAAGATAATCATTTTACTGGTGGCTTCTCTAAAAAATTAATATTTCGCAAATTGACTCTAAGAAGTTAGACAAAATTAAAGCAATGGTGAGGTGACGACAAATTCTGTGACGTTTACATCACTCGATAATCATACTTTAAACTTGTACGGACAGATAGAAATGAGTAACAACAATTTACTAGGTGTAGATATTTAGATGTATTTTCTATTCACCAGCAGTTAATCGGAATAAGATAATAAACCGACACTTCATTAATGATTAATTTAGGTAAGACAAAGACAGCGATATAATTAATCCATTAATGAAGTTATACAAAAGACAAGAAGAAAAGAAAATGGTTTGTTAGTTCAGAAACCTCCAAATTCTGGGTCTCTCTGGAGGTACGTTCGGTGAGTGCTTTAAATCTCTACAGATTTAATCAAAAGATAATAAAATAAAAGATAGAAAAACACTCACGTTACGTTTTCCAGAGGTGTCCCAGTAGTAGATAATCTGGACAAATTCGGCTTTGAGCCAGGTTCCAGCCTAGGTACCATTTAACTCTAAGAGGTCCACCCTGTACTTCTGAACCAACATCGTGTGCCTAAGCACAATATATTCTCTAGTGCATCCACACCAGTATGTAGTTCACCTAGAAAACGCATCAAACAGCAGAAAATATTTAGGAACCACAAAAGAGAATATTATGATCAACACGGGTCAATCTATGATTGTTTAACCCTTACGCTACACAATCAGAGATAAAAGATAATTTGCCGAGTTGGCCGATAATAATTATTTAATCACTATTAATAATCAAGGTACATAAAGATAATGCCAGATGGACCCATAATAATAATTAATTGACCCCTACGTTAAATAATTATCGAACAAACATATGTTTAACCTTTTAAAACAAAACACACGATTTAACAAAATTATTCTCGAAAATATGTCCACTTCCAAGCTTAAAATATAGATACAATTAAAATAACTACATAAAATAATCGAAAACTTTAAGGATTACTAAGATAAAAGTGAATAAGGCACAAGTCATCTGACCATTGTTATGAAGCCAGACAAAATCTTCAAACACAACCGCTTCTTACCAGCGTTGGATCAAAGATAATGAATTTTCGCCCCCGATCCTACCGTTAAAATGATCAAAATTCCTCACCGCGGCGCTGAATGTCTTAATTGCAATTACATACCAGATATTAAGTTAGCATATCACTTTATAACTCGAAACTTCATAAAATATTTTAAACTGATCGCAAAACAGCGAACAAAATACTAAATATTAACAAAATACAATGTTAAAGGGAGATGCAACGGCATTTCGACAGAAATTCCGTTACACTAAAAGTAAAATGTATATTTGCGAAATATAACAAATCACTTAGACTAGTTGGGGTATGACGCCATGCTTTTTTTATAAATTCAAACATTTTTATTTTATTTTTTTTTTTTTTGTTCACTTCTACTGGATATTGCTGGAAATCATTGTATCAATTTTGAAATTAATTATTGCCGAATTTACCTGGCACAACGACAGCCGAGCGCGAAATTAAAAAACAGACCATCGCTTATTTAACTTGTATACTGTAGAAATAGTCCAGCAGCATATGTAATCCCGTGTGCTGCTTAGTGTTACAAGCAAGTGATGAACTTTGTTTTATTTTATGGTCCTTCTGGAATTCGAAACCAGTTGATGGACATCTGGAAATCGTGTCTGATTGATGGAATGCCTTACCATCATACAGGCAGTAGAAATCACAAAATAGTCGTTAGAGAGGATATAAGTGATGAAGGGTGGGGAGCGAGGGGGGTAACGGTTGGTAAATTTATTTGACCTCACAAAAATTTGTATTTCGTCAAAAATACAACAGATAACGAGCACACTTCTAGTTAGTGACCCATATAATCCACACATACCCCCTCCCCCTCTCCTCTGTGAACTTTAACACATATTGCAGTATATAAGGTAACTGCTATATAACGTAAAAAATATAAAAAAACAAAACTGTGGCTGAATATGTTTTTAATACAGAGAAATTTAATAGAAATACATTGGCTAAGCAGTTTAAATATATAATGTTAATCAAACACCACATCGATATCATCTGTGATTTATTCTGAATCATCGTCCAGTATGGTGTGTGTCATCTTTAGGAATATTTTTACAGCTTCATTCGCTTCACATTTGCACATTTCTGTACAGTAAAGGCTATTAAATAAACATTTGCAAGGTGGACTACATTTTCCTCGCTTACATGAACAATTTGTCACTTCTAAAAGACTAGTTGGAGCACAAGGTAGTAAGCACATAATTGGAGAATAATTTACATTTTTATCAATTTTCCAACCGTAATTGATTGGCTCTGGGAGCACAGGATGGGGTAGTTTGTCCCTATGCCATTCTATGGCTTGATAGTGCGCCCGAAGAATTGTAGGCTCCAGTGTTCCTTTGGTTGGAAGCCTCCGATTAAAGAACTTATATCTAGATACATAACATCTTTTCACTATATACCTTGTTTGCTCCTAACATAGTCACATTATATGTCTATTAAAATGGATAGATGAACATCACATCCCATAGGCAACAGTGGCGTTGTGTGTGTAGAAAATGTGTAGAATGGTAAATATTTTCATTAAAATGAATTATTGCAATTCCTGCATTACCGGCTCTTTATATAACGTGATGTAGGCATACGATATTACGGTAAGATAAAACAGTAAGACAAATATGTATTGAAAGGATATTAAAATTTAATTGCTATTTACTTTATAACTGTAAACTGAACTTCATCATGTTACGACTATGGAACGATCGATTTTCTTCTTTTCTAAACTGCTTTCTGCAAACGGCACAGCACTTCACTATTTATTTGCACAAAATATATTGTCACTAAATTGTGTAAATATGAATAGAGAATATTATTTAGGTATTAAGCAAATCACAACTTAAAATAAAATTACTTTTTCACCAGTTTTTGGTCGGAGAACACGAAAAACATTTATTGACATTAATGGCCGAACTGTCAAGTGAGATTATGATAATCGAACTGAAGCCGATCGTGCACGAGCGACCGCGAATACGCCGATGGGCCAATCAGCAACTTATGGGAAGAAGTGCCTTAGATTGTGAGTCTTTCAGCGACAAATAAATCGATGCCATTATGTATCTAGATATAAGTTCTTTAATCGGAGGTTGGAAGCAGATTTTCTTCTTCAATTTGTTTCTTTCTAAATAGGATCCAACGAATATCACCTATATTATCACGTATAGTTTGTGGTATGTATAACTGGCAAACAAACTGTTCCACTCCTAAAATAACTTCGTTACTGATTTGTTCATCTTCACCAAGCTTATCAAGGGCTAACATCATCTTGAATTTGAAGAATGTTTTCCAGCAAGACATTTTCCTTTCTTTGAAAAGCTGCCTGTTATGTCTGCTCCGGTTATAGTATGAAATCCAGGAAGAGCAGCAGATTTCTGTTTACCTAACTTATTCTACATCAGACTAATTGACAGGCATCTGGCAGCTTTTCCGGAATTCCAGATAACTGAGGTATCGTGGAAAAGTTGCGGAAATCTTCTTATGGCCAATACAGCAATATCAGTGTCGGGATAATATAAATGAATTTGGGTAGCTCCTCGAGCTGTAGCATCAACTGCATGAAGCAACATTTTTGTGTCTGCTTCTTCATGTGAGCTAGAGAGGTAGTCAATATTCATATGACTGGCTTTGGCTACGGTAAGATTTGCTTTGCGAAGAGTTGAACTTACATAAGTAGGGCAACAGTTCAAATGATATAAAATATCTGCAGCATGTGCCACAGCTGGATTGATAAGGGCGCTCAGCAGTACATTTAATTTACTGTCATTTTAATGCATCCTTTAAGTGCATTCCAGCTATATCGGTAACGACTGCGTAGCTAATTATCTCTTCCATCTCTTCGTCGCAAAAAGAACATTTATTTTTATCAAATTGTACTGTCTGATTTCTACTAGAGTCTGGCTGATCTTTATCTTTAATATTAAATGGCTTCTCTTCAAATTTTTTTCTCAAAATGTGGAGACTTTTTTTTGTGTTGTCCTTAGATAACTCGATCTGGGCCATGAATATTCTCTGTCTTGTAGTAGTTCTTCTGCTGATAAATTTACTAATAATACTTTTAGAGATATGAACTCCTCTTCTCCTCATAGTGCTCTATCAGAAATACATCAAATTAAACATTTATTGTCGAGGTCTTCTCTCTTACTTTTATTAGGAATATGTAAATGCACTACTGAATCCATTTCTTTTCACTTATAACTAAATAAAAATATATATTTTGTTAATTTATAATATTCTCCTGTTGCTATCACAACTTACAATCTTTTAAATAGTTTTACTCTGAAATAAAGAAATCGTTTCCATTAATCCACGGCATGCATGTGTCAAAAAACAAATAGTTTTTATCACTACACAAAACACGAAACAATAATTTCTTGCGGTTGGTTCTTAATATGCCTGTAAGTTTATTGGTCGAGTAAATCGAATTTAAATATAGATATTTTTGCCTATAAATATCAATACACTATACACTAGTTCTTAAAATTGTGAAATTCACTCAAACCCAGCTCTACATAGGTAAAACTATTGAAATCGATTACAGTGTAGCGCTCGAATGCTGTGTCAATACGCCCCACTCGTAGAATCACTCTGTAACATTTCTCAAGTGTCCATCAAACAGATTCGTGTTAAGAAAACCTTATTAAATCCAAAACCGTTTTTCATTTGCTTGTAACACTAAGGAGCATACGGAATATTTATTTTTAAACTTATGCTGCCGCACTAAAATATGTATTTTCAATAAAAGACGAAAGTCACTACAGAGCTGGGCAAATATGTACTTACAAATACCTCATAAGTATTTAAATACTAGAAAGTATTTAAATACCAAGTATTTAAATACTTCTTGCAACAAGTATTTGTATTTATACTTGCAAATACTTTATCTAAAATATTTACTACTTAGTATTTGTGAAAATGATCTTAAAGTATTTATAAATACTTAAACTATTTAAATAACTGAGAAGTATTTAAATACTTGTAAAAAAGTATTTAAATCCTTTTCTGACAGTATTTAAATACTTTCAGAAGTATTTGAATCTCAAAAGTATTTAAATAAATACAACAAATATTATCAAATACACCAGGGAGACAGGCAGATACTCGTCAAGAATCAAGCCATGTACCATACTATGTAGTTAATAAACACATTGCATCATTCAGTCTTCAGTCATTCACGTCTTAATTCCCAGAAAGTTGGTTGAGAGCAGACGTAGACAGTAAGTGTTAACTGTTAAGGTTAGGCTTTTGCAGAGTGAGAGGGAAATATGCGTTTATTTTCGGTTTATTATAAATAATTAAATAACCGAATATACTATAATCTTTAAAACTATTTTAAACAAGCTAAAAACGTACTCTTCGCCTATTCACTGAACTTTTTATATAATTGTTACACATTCTATAGGATACTCTTCGCAGTTTTTTGTAAATAATGATAGTTTTAGGCATTTTTAATTTTATAGTACGAACTTAGTTGGTAAAATAAAGTAAAAATAAAAAAACATACCAATCGTTTGGTTTCCCATTTGGGTTTCGAACCCGGGACCCTTGGATTCCGAGTCAACTTCAATTAAAAGCGTAAGAATTAAACCACCAACTTACACGTAAAAAAATGTAAATTTTTACATTATAGGACACGAGCTAAAATCATATTTTCACGGTTGTATATTACATTATGAAATGTATATTTGTAAAATATATAAATATTTAGATATTAAAATGAAATATCAATCCACCAAATTTTTATTCAATTACAAAAACATAAAAATCAAAAATTTTTTTTTTAAATTTAAATCATTAATAACATTTTTATTTACCGATCGATTTTGTTCTTCCTCTAGCTAACACTAACTTACTGTCCAAATTTCAATACAATCGGATTTTTCTTTCTTGAGTTATCGTGCTTACAAGAAACGTGACGGACGGACAGACGGACATTTTGAAAGTTGTTCAGAATTCGTTCACTAACACAATGATATGACATTTTTTTTCTCTACGAGCGATATTTACGATTTTAGAAATGTGCCGATCAAATAAAATATACTCTTCGTTTTTGCGAAGAGTATAATAATTGCTATTGTTCTAACGAATACAACTATATTTTTTTTTATTATAAATTTCTGTTGTACTTGAATATCATAGTTTATCAATGAAAATAGTTCCTAATTTCAATATTAAAGTATGACATTTAACGATATACAAAGTTTATGATAAAAACTGTATTTGGTTGTATTTCTTAGAGCAATGGGGAGTATTTGAAACTATTTTAAGGATTATACCATTTATGATTTTTTAAATATTTATAATAAACCTAAAATAAACGCATGTTTCCCTCTCACTCTGCATGTATATGTTTTGTGATCGTGACAGGGAACAGTTGAACTAGTGCCATAGTCTCTGTGCTTTATTTGGGTATTTTCAGAAGACGCAAAGGTCTAGCTCTACGGATAAGTAAAAGTCCAGTACCCAACTAGAACTGATTCAGTATAGCGGTATTAAAATAGTGTTGTAGTCATGAAAGTCATAAAACCTAAAATTTTGACACCTCAAATAGTGAAATAGTATTTAATATAATAATAATAATGATAATATTAAGTCTTTATTGATTTCTACAAAAATAGAAAATACAATTTGGCGAAGTTTAGCCATTAAAGGCTATTTTTATTACACTTAACTATGCTTCAAAATATATCTCTGTGTTATCAAAGTATTTAAATATTCAGAAAGTATTTAAATACTAAGTTTAAACTATTTAATTACTTAATATTTAAATTTCAATTTTCTGAAGGTATTTAGTATTTAATATTTAAATACTTTTTCAAAGTATTTGCCCAGCTCTGAAGTCATATTTCAAGTTAGAAAAATTCAAGATTGAATTCATTTTTAATCTCAATACAAGTTATCTCCTATTATCCAGAAACACTACGTTTCCAACATCAATTGCGTCCTTAATTTTATGATACCTATTCAAACAGTCACGGCATCATTTACTCAAGGGTTGATAGACGATGTGACAGGGAACCTACATATAATGGGTGTCGTTTAGCACGGAATGACGAACTACGGACCTACTTGTGGTCTGACAGTCAAGTGACGAAATTTCACTCCGTGAGACGTATGACGGTCATTTTCTCTAGAGATGCCCATCTCGTTCAAAGCCAGGTCAGGGGTCGACTGTCATTTGAGCCAACTACGCGGTCACCACGCTGTGAGTTATAGATCAGACCCGTCATTAGTGGATAAAATTATATACCGTGTACCAAGTTAAATATAATGCACTTTTAATAAAATTAACTCAAAATTAATTAATTTTGATTGCTCAGTGCAAACTAAACCAATACAGTGCAAAAAAATTAGTAAAAAATTCACATTAAAAAAAAAGGATATAATAATAATATTTACGAAAATATATCACAAACTGACATTAAAATGTAAATAAACTGGATACAAACACAAATGATATAAGATCATCTGACCATGACTAAGTTAAGACGTGTGTGGGACAGTGTTAAAATATTCCATATACAGGGTGTACCTTAATGACGTGCTAATATTTCAGAGTGTGATTCCTTAGGTCATTTTACGAACAAAAATTCATATGAACATATGTCCGCAACGGCTTAAATGATTTGCTACAGAGTGTTGAATTTTTTTTTAATCGTTATTTTTTAATATCTCAGAAAGTACTTTAGATATCATTTTTAATTTTGGACGTGCTAATAGGATAGAAAACCACATATTTTAGTTAAAATAGTTATTTTATCGCTCCACCAGTGGCCTCCTTGCAAACAAGCCATCTGATATTTTTTACCAAAAAAGTGATACGCCACTTACATTTTCCAGGTGAATATTTTTTCTGATTAGCCTGATCAATTTCACATTGCGTTTTTCTCTCTTGATTAAAACAATTAAATTCAAATTGCTTCATTTAGCAGTATTGACTAATAATTTTTGAACACATAAATCTAGTTATCCTCGAATAAATGACGTTTTTGCAAACATCATTTCGAAAACAGTATTTGTTGACATAAAGTAAGTTGTTGTTGTTCAAAACCATCTCACCGTACTATTTCTTCGATTTTTAGTGTTTCATTGAATTTATTTTATTTTCTTACTGTTTTTATTGCAATTACTCAGTAAATATGCAGAAATGACGACAATGCATTATATATGGGCACGCAACAAAAATCAGAAAGATATCCTAATCGTACCTTGCTAGATAGCCGATTCTATTCGACTATTCATCGCCATCTTTGTGAAACTAGTTTCCAAAAGGTACTTCGGAAAGTAGACCTTGAACTGTTAGAACATCCGAATTGAGGAAGCGGTGTTGCAGGAAATCGACGACCATCCTGAGACGAGTGCGAGGAAGATTGCTATATAGTCGGGGACGCGTCCCTAGCTGTACGTGCAACCCCCTCCCCGATCCTTGGGGACAATATTTTTCATAAATATTAAAGCCTAAGAAACAATTCTAGATATGTTCTAAAAAAAAATTGGTGCAAATGTTGTTTTTGTCATTTAACACAAGAACTAAAAAAGATGGACAAAAAACAACGTGCATAAAATTTTCTATAATTTTGTTCCTATACAATATTTTGATAGGAGTTACTATTTTCCAGATACATGAGTCCAAAATTAAGAAATGGAAATTCATATATCGGTAAATCACTTCGAGGAAATAACTTTGACAATAAATATTGTAAGGCGTATAATATAACTTTATATTATTAACATAACAAAAAATAAAACAAACTGAAAAAAATTAATAATAATAACATTATAATTTACAGACATTTATCTCGAAAACCTTAACAGTGGATTATGAACAGATTAAGGTTAAAAGTGCTCATAGTGACATCATTTGGATTCTGCTGGCTCATTTCAATAAAATTAAATGTAAGTTACTCTTTGATACTGGATTTGGCAATAAAAGAAGGCTTATTTTATTAACATATTCGCATTAGGAGAAGAGTACGAACCTCAAAAATGTTCTGCATTACTGGATCTTCATTCATTTACTGGATGCGACTCATATGTGGAATATAGATGATAAATTAGTGGCATCATTAGAGGAGTTTACATGTGCCATATATGGATCGAAGAAATGCCTAGCGTGGACGAGCTTCGCCAAAGATTTGTCTTTATCAATTGACACCAAAGTTGATTTTTCTTCGCTTCCACCATCAAGAGCTTGTCTTATAGAGCATATTAAAAGGAGTGTTTACCAAACGCGTATTTGGCGATTAGCCGGCGAAGGTATTCACAATATTCCAAAGCCTTGGAATGATTATTGATGGCAAGAAAATGGAGAACCTCTTTGGTATTCAGCAGATAAAATACTGCATCAATCGCTTACTGAAATTCATCAGATGATTTCAAATCAAATCGAAAGTGAGGATGATAACGATATCATAAATGAAGAAGTAGAGGAAGAATCAAATTTGTCTAGGAATGCTATTCAAAATTTCCATGATAATCATGTGTGGGCGGACGAATACCCTCATTTCATAACCGAAACCCATTTACAAGAGCAATTTTCGGTTAATTTATGGGTTTTTCTGCCAAGACGCCTTAATGGACAATCTTACATGCATTTTCTCCAAGAAGAACTACCTGTGTTGCTTGAAGATGTACCAATTGCTTTAAGGAATCAAATGTGCTACATGCACGATGGAGTAATTGTTCGCGACCATTTACATGTGGTTTATCCTAATCGTTGAATAGGTGGCAGAGTACCTCAGCAATGACCAGCAAGATCCCCCGATCTCAATGGTTTGGATTTTTTTCGTGGGGTAATCTTAAAACCCTGGTGTATAAAACTCCCATTGACACTTTAGAACATTTAAGATATAGCGGAGCGGATCTGGTTTTGAAAACTATAATTCTACCTATTACACTACCATACCTTATTAAATAAGATATTTATTTTTTCTCTGTGCGGCTACTTGCCAACTTAGGATGGTTGACTAGTAGTAGTATTAATTTTTGGCAGATACACGCTTTAACAGTTTGTCTAGTTTCATATAAGGAAGTTGCCTCTGTGGAGTTTTCCAGATACGATTCAGAAATATATTTTATAAAAAATTATTGTCTCGAGTATAGAATATTGCTCTGGTCAAAGAGAGGGTTAGATGAACAGTGTCTATTTTCACCTGACAGTATTTTTAACAACTTTTTCTGCACAACTTCTTTTGACTTGCGAAAGTTTAAACCTCCACCCCATGTAATTATTCCATAGCCCAAGTGAGATTCAACAAGGACTATGTACTCTGATCCAAGTATAAAAATTGGTAAGTGTTTTTTAAATTGCTAAATTGCTTAAATCTAAATAATATACATCTATGGTCGTCCCACCTTAGAAGGCGATCTAAGGTTACACCTAGGTATTTTATACTATTTGTCGCGTGTATTTTCAATTTTTTGAGAAGGAGAGTCTGGTAATCCATTTATGTATATGTCTTTTTAATATTAGGCTTTTTCACCAGTTTTTAAATAGTGTAAGAGCCTTCATAACCCCATTTTTTAACAAGTTCTAAGAGTTCTCATTTTAAAGAAACTGCTGTATGGTCGGCCTAAGAAAAATTTGACCACTTGTAGAAATATCGAAAATAGAATTAATACACAGTATAAATAGGATTGGGACTAAAACCGTTCCTTGAGGCACACCAAATTCTATTTTTCTTTTGTTCACTGTAGGTATTATTAACATAAGTTGTTTATTTTCTAGAAAACTTTTTACTAATTTTAAAACATTATTTAGGAAACCGTAATTTTCTAACGTTCTTCGTTGCTAACATTGACAAAAGCTCTTTGAAGATCGAAAAAGACTATTATTCATTTTCCCTTTTTATCGATTGTCTTATATATTTCAGTAATTAGATCGTTGATAGCAATAAGTGTATGACACTTTTTTCTCTGTTTTATAACAAAAATAATAAATACCGCGGAACTTTGAACTTTGTACGACTAATACAACTTGAGATACTGTGGTTCAAAGTTAGAGTAAGAAGTTCAAAAAATGCCAAAAAATTCTTACTTTATACATAATGGCTCAGCAAACTATTAATTAAAAAATTAAAATAGATAAAAGAAACAAAGCGCCCGCACAACTACATCTTATAATGAAGAGAATGAGCTCTCATAGAAGTATGTAAGGTCAAAAACACAAAAAAATTGATAGGTGGGCCCCCGCGTTTAATAATTAATGAGCGGGGGGGAGAAATTTTAAAAAAATTGCCAAAATCTTTGGCGGGCCCTCGCGCTTAATAATTGATGAGCGGGGGGAAGAAATTTGAAAAAGAAATTTCGCCGAAATCTCTGGCGGGCCCCCGCTACGGGTCCTTCAAACGACAATGGACCCCCGCGCTTAATAATTGATGAGCGGTGGGGGAGAAATTTGAAAACAAAATTGCCAAAATCTCTGGCGAGCCCCAGCTACGCGCCCCTCAGAAGCCCGGGCCCCTAAACTCAGTACCCATATGGGGGGTCAGAGGTCAGGTGGACAGGAGATATGAGGCCCTGAAGTAAATGATTAGTAATCGTAAGAAAAAATTGAATATTTTTTTTGTTTACCTAAATAGGCTTAGCATGTAGTGAAATGCCGACATTTTTTTGAACAAAAAACATTCTGACTGTGATTTTTTTTATGCACACTCTGGAACGGTTCATGATAATGATTTGAAATTTGGTACACGAGCTCTGGAATTAATCTAATTCTAGAGTTGGTGGGTAAATGGAGGGGGTGAATAGGTAAAGCGAGTCCATGAAATTGGGATTTAATGAATATGTACGAGAAGTCAAACTCTCAAAATTTCTTGGGTATTAGCCACCCCCACTATCACTTCTATTACCATCCCCACTGCATTACAAAAGGGGGTAAAGAAATAAAATTTCGATTCAGTGTATGTACAAGAACCAAAGACTTCAATTTTGCGTTGGTTTATATTGGTTTATATTTTTAACACAAAATAAACTACTAGAATGTATAATGTCTATAACAAATATCTGCCAAATTCTTTTGAAATTTTACAGACGAGCACATATAAAAGAGACTGTCATCAAGCAATATAATAATTGAGCTGTATCGGCATGAAAGAGTTCTATAAAATATAATTTTAGAATAGCCATTTAAGCTTCACTATATGAGTGTGTTCATAAATAAAATAGAATTAATCCTGAAAATGTGTGTTTTATCTATTTTTATGTCCGTATATGGTGACATCTCCGTATTAGCATTAGTTATTAATTTTTTATTTTATATATCTGTTTTTATTTTCACACGCGTATTAAGTTTTCAGCTTACTTTCAACAATTTAAGAATTATGGATATATCTAGAAAACCGGATTTAGAAATATAAATTCGTGGAGAATTATACTTAACTAATTTTAACTAATAATATATGAAATTAGTTCTTATGGTGTAAGTTTTCTTAATTTTATGCGTGTAAAATATTAAATTCAAATTAATATTTTTTTAATATTCTTAAAATCTCCAGATTCATGTACAGATATATGCAATAATATACATACGTATATAAAGCTGTGATATATGTTTGTTCGGAAAAAGAAACTTCCAGATTTTCTGGAAAGTTGAAAGCCTTATTATTAGATAATTCCCATAAACTATTGGGAAAAATCCAGAAAAATAAAAATCAATTAGAGGGGAGTCAAAGATTTTTACATCAGAGTTAAATATTATAGTTCTGCATACGGTAAAGTGTTGAGATGTATAAAAAATCAGAGTTTAATTAAAGGGAGAAGAGGAACTCTCTGCTGTTTGGTTTTATCACAACGGCTTTTCATTCAAATTAAGTGGGAAGCGGAGCGGCTTGATTTCTTGATTATAACCGCAGTCAATTTGACTGATGTTATGTCATGCGGGCCGTGCTGCAAATTTAGGGGCAGGCAAACTTTATGCTATAATATCTCTGTTATTTTTACTCAATTAATCTAATTTTGTCCAGTGTAACTTTAAATTGATTAGATCTGTTGTAATATTAACAAATTTTCGGCTTGACTAAATGACCTCATTGCTGAATGGTAATTTCATGCTCGTACAACACGTCTGATAAATTGGATCGTCATTCAACCTCATTGTACGTAGGTGTTTGTTCAGAGGACAATGTCCTGTTATCAGACCTACCATTTATCTCATTCGTTCTCAGTTGAACACAAGCAACACCACTTTATGGTGGAATCAAGTTGATGGCCTCTTTACATGGAGACTTGACTGCCTCATTCCAGGAGCTTAAGCCCAATAGTTGTTGAATTGTGCTATGGTGAAGTCTCATAGCTCAGAATGGGAAGATTTCGTTATAAACCGAAGGCTGGCTCAAGGCCAAGGAAAGAAATTGTTGCTCCTTATTCTACCAAACGGTCTTCCGTTTTATTGTAGACGCCATAATATGTAGGAGTAGGCACCTATGTAAGCTTGACAGTTGTATTCACTTAGCATTTTTTCAAAAATTTTGTCTGTTCAGTTTTACGTTGTAATAATAAATGGATTTAGATAAATCTGAATTTATTTAGGCAGAATAAACTGAAAAAAAAATTCATAAATAGTACTGATTCCCCTGAAACCCTCAAATAACATGACATCACGAAAAACACTCACTAGTCAGTGTAGCGTAGACAATCTAAGATTTGTACACGAATCCACCTTTCTTCCTCAGTATCTACAATCTGGAGGTACCGTGGTATATAAATCTTTATTTAGCAACTTAGCAACTTTTTACAATAGTACAGTTGTATACACAACACTATCACAATACATTACTAATTTATAATGTAAATACAACTAAAATTTTACATAAAACATAATATCTAACACATTAAGCTTCACTTAGGATAGGCAAAATTACGTAGAAAAAAAAATAACAAAACAAAAAAAAATTAACAGAAATCAAATAAAATATTGATATTATTTACATTCATACAGTAAATAAGATTTTAGTTTATTTTTAAATGTATTAATAGCGATGCAGTTCTTTAAGGAATCATCAAGGTTTATGAAAAAGAGATTTTTCCGTTAATTTTTTGTTTTTAGTTGTGACTCGTATATCTGTCCACGTGCGTGTGTTGTAATTGTGTATGTCGGTGCTATATACCATTTTTGATGTCAAATATGTTGGAGTCAAAGATAACTTCATTTTATGAATTAAAATAAGTCTTTGGTATTCTAAGTAAGATTGCACTGACAGCCAATTAAGGTTACTTAGCATTATTCTAATGGAAGTGTCTCGTGGAACTCGTAAAATAATCCTCATGGCTCTGTTCTGCAATTTCTGCAACCTGTCTATTTCATATTTATTAGCCACATACGAAATAGATGCAGCGAATGTCAAATGAGGAAGGATTAAAGTATTATATATAGTGATTTTTGACCATTGTGTTTAGAAAGGAGCAATCCTCGATAAAAAATTTGTTTTTTTTTGATATTTTATTGATAATATAAGATGCGTGTTCTTTGAATGTTAGGTTTTTGTCAATTAATATACCTAAGTACTTAATTTTTTCGACAATTTAAATCTTAACGCCCTCTACTGATATTCCGAAAGTACTTTTAAACTCTTGATATTTCTGATTATTACTAATTAACATAAATTTCGTTTTTGATGCGTTTAATTTTAAAAAGTTACCATTGCACCACCTAACTATATTTCTCAACTCAATATCCAGCGTATCATCAGCAAATAGATGTATTTGGCAGTTTACAACGGATTTTACAATGTCGTTAATATATAATAAAAATAGCAGCGGTCCTAGTGTACTGCTCTGCGGTACTTCGTTTTCATTAAATATTTCATTAGATACTTCCCCGTTTACCTTTGTGACTTGTTTTCTGTTCTATAGATAATCTACTAGCCAACTTAGTGCTACATCTGTTATACCATAACCCTTTAGTTTCTTAATTAGTTTTTCTCTAGATAGTTCCAAAAGCCCGTTTTATGTAAAAAAATACAGCACCTATCATTAAACCTTTATCATATTGTTCTTTCCAATCGTACAAAACATTTTGTACTGCAGTTTCACAACTGTCCCCTTCTCTAAATCCGAACTGGTTTAAGAATAAAATATTGTTTTCTACTACGTATTCCGATACTTGTTTGTAAACTATTCTTTCGATCAGCTTTTCTGTAGTAACTAACATATTGATGGGTCTTAAATCACTAGCGTCTTTTACATTATTTACTTTAGGGACTGGTGTAACTGTAGATATTTTGAGAACTGATGGAAGCTTGCCTGTTTCTAACGAAGTATTGACTAAATTTAAGAGTGGTTTTTCAACGCTATGGTATATATTTTTAAGAAACTCTGCCGTTATTTCGTCTGGACTACCCTTATTTGGCAAAGAAAATACAATATTTTGCAATTCGTTGTAGTTAATTAATTCAAATGTACTAAGTGCATTGCCTGGTGTTCCAATTTCATCAATAAAATCAATTTGGTTAGTTGTATCTATGTCTGAAATAATATTATTTATGCTATTAATATAAAAAGAATTTAATTTATTGCTCATTTCCATTGGATCTGATACTTCTACATCATTCATTGTAATTTTGTTAAGGTCAGAACCTTTTTTGGAGTCATTTTTACAATAATCTATTTTATTTTCATAATATAATTTTTTCTCTTCTCGTATTGTCTTTTGTGCTCCATTTCTCTTATGTTTGTATATTTCTCTATTCAGTTGGGTTTTATTTTGTTTATAAAGTTTATAAGTGAGGTCTCTTTCTGCGGTCGCGTCACGTATTTTATTGTTCCACCACTCCTGAAACCTGGCTCTGATGACTACTTCTTTTTTTGGTGCAACTTCCTCTAACTTATTTTTGATAGTAGAAATAAACGAGTCGTATTTATCGTTGATGTTTCTGTGTGAATAGTTCCAGTTTACTAAAGAGAGATTTTGATTAAGTTCAGCAAAATTAATTTGGCCGCGAGAAAGTAGATGTTTGTCTTGTTTGTCACTTTTTTCAGTATTAAGATTAACACAAACTATATAGTGGTCAGTTATTTTAGGTGTTTGTGGTATGGGCGTGACGTAACGGAAAAGTTGCGTACAATGGACGAGTGAGTAGTTTCTATCAGCAGACCATGTACTTTTGGATTATGATGTGTTTGTAATATCTCCGCCAAGCGTGGGTTATTGTGATGTCACGCTAGTTGGGGGGTTTCAGGGGAAACAGCAAACCATATATGTTTGGATAATGGTTTGCATCATGAGCAACCCAGTCATCCACGGACCAGTTTCTAACTATTAGCTGTCATCACCGAGAAGCTAACTGAGAAGCTTTCCTGCCGATGAGAATTTCCAGATTTCACCTCATGTACGGTAAGTTGAACTGAGTCTGCGACTTGTGATCGCCTTGAAAAAGAAAGTAATGATCTGAAACTTACATATCTCTAAAACTCTTTAAAAGTGTTTTAAACTAGTCTTTTTTTACTGTAGCTAGGTTAGAGTTTACACAATGTTTATATTTGAGAAAAGGAGCTTTACTGTCCAAGAGCTATATAATGCTTAGGGACAGTCACTTTCCTCCGCCTATTTTGACGTATTTCGATTACTAATTGAATCACCAGTTATTTGGTATTTTAGTATGTCCTTATTATAGGATATAGACATAAGCACAAATTTTTAATTAAACGATTGCTGTGTATACAATATCAATATCAACACCTGCGTGTAATAAACATGAAAGTTGATTATTGTGGCAGATTTATTTCATAACGTTGCGTTAAATAATAAGTTTTAATGTCTGCAGTTAATGTACAAATAAGGTAGGTACGTTATTAATTATAATCTTCAAATCTTGTATTTTCTTTATTACAAACTGGTAACCTTACCTCGCCAGCATTTAGACAATAATCAGGCATAAGTCTAAAAATATATACTTTTGTTAATTATGCATTCTAAAAAGTTGTTTCAAATAATATTCAAATTAATGTGAGTGTTAGTCAGAGCCGGGTGGAACGGGTGTCCGAGTGTACCATGCATACTATCTTCCAGGCAGCAGAGGGCTGGACAAATGGATCACTTTGTAACCGACTTTACAAAATTTTAAAAAGGAAAAGGTTCACCATTCGACGCATATGTATGGTTTTTTTATATTTTCACTCTGGATTAGTTAACGCGATTTATGGCTTAGCGGTGGTTCCATAATAAATAATTTTATCAAGTTACGTCTAGTGTAAGGTGAGCAAAAATTGGAGATAACATTTTTCTTAGTCGAGAATGTGCCAAATACGCTAGTCATAAAAAAAATTGCTATAAAAAAAATCAAATCTCCTCGGAATTGCATTAAAATTGATGCTTAGATACTTTAGCAGTAACTGATACCGAAGCCGATATCAAAAGTTAGTGAATCAAAATGGCGAATCCAAAATGGTTGCTATAATTGCAATATCTTTATATAAAATTTTTGATACATGGTGATTTCGGGATTCTCTGATAACGAGCCTGACGTTAAAACTTAAAAATTCAAAACAACTAATTAGGCTAATGCCAAAACGGATTTTGAAAGCTAAAAAAAATTATTCACAGGCAAGGACCAGCAATCAGAGCTCTGGCTGGTTTGAGTCAACTTGTAAGTTGTAAATCTTGGTTCACAACATTTAATATATTAACTTTGCCTTCCGAAATTATTTGCTGTAATTTACTTCACATAAAGGAGAATTTGAGCGAATATGCAAAAAATGGCGAAAATCATGAATATAATACTCGAAATCGCAATGATATACAAACACCTTATCAAAGATTAGAGTCAACAAAAAGAAACAATTTTGGTATTGCTTTATTTAACTCATTGCGCCAACAATTGAAATCTTTACCAAACAAACAATTTAAAGCAAAGTTAAGAAAGCATCTTTTGGCCAGTGCTTACTACAATTTGTCAGATTTTAAAATAGATTTTTTTTTATTTAGTTTATATTTGCATTATATTTTCATTGTGACGAAAGCATTTTATTGACGGAAGACATTACTTATGAAATATGGTCCTAATAACGGCCAGAATAGAGATATCCATTGGATAACCTATATGACTATCTATAGGATAGCCTTTTTAGGGTTATTTAAAACCTATATAGGGATAACCAAAAGCTATCCCTGGGGCCATCCATAGGTCAACTTGTTGGGCTAATGTAGGTCCCAAATTCATGGTAATGATAAATTCACCTAAAGTATAAATGAGAATTTTTTTATTTAGTTTATATTTGCATTATACTTTCTATGGGACGAATGAATTTTATTGACGGAAAACATTACTTATAAAATATGGTCCTAATAACAGTCAAAATGGGGATATTGGCTAGCTCGTTCTTAGCGCTAGTTTCAATAATTTATGTTAGATGGCTCTCCTTGCAAGATGCAAATTACTTCTGTTGCGATACTCACCTAGTAAGCTTGAAACTACAGGTTGTGTAATCTATCCACTACGCAGGAAATGCAAATATCACAGATTTTGTAATTAGTACGTTGCGTATAAAATCAATGCTATCTTGCAGTAGGTACATTGATAATAATCATATAGTAATAATCAAATATTTCGAATATATCCATCATATTACATATAAAAACAGGGAATTTTTTCAATTATGAGATTATGAGTATTTTAAAATCTGAAATCTCCAGTTAAAACGCGCGGTCCCCATCCACCGTTTGAAGTTTAACCTTATACAGCTGGCCCAGTATCGCATGGCAATACCGGTACCGAAATTCCATATTCGTACCAATCGTATCGGTGATACGAAATGTATCAATCGTATCGGCAATACGAAATGTACGAATTTTTGTGGGATTCGTACCATTCGTACCACTGCAAGGATTCGTACCAATGATATGAATCATACGAGTACTACCAACCTCTACTATGTGTGGATGTCTGTGGTTGTCCAGATTTTAACCTAAATTGGTCCCTTTTTCTTCCTATGGACAACCATGGGCTATCCTATTGTGGACATCTGTTAACCCAAATTGGTCCCTTTTTCTTCCTATGGACGACCATGGGCTATCCCATTGAAGACATCCATGGGCAAACCTGATTTGCACCAAAAGGATATCCACAGGAGGTCCGAAATCGGGATTAACCCAGTTTAGGACGTCCCCAGGATGTCCCGCTTATCCTCCAAGTATGGCCAGTGGTTGTCCTAAGGCTATCGAGTGCTGTGTGGGTATAAAGTACCTTTATTTTTCAAAATATGAAAAAAATCCACTAAGAAAACTTATTTAGAATGCAATTTTATACCTCTATACCAAACAGGAATATAAAATTTATTTTTTTGAAACTTCCCATTTTTTCAATAAATTAGTATTTTATTTTTAACCATTCAATTAAAATTGCATAAAAATTATTTTTTGTGAATTAATATTTAAAGTTATGTAGAAGCTAAAAGTAGGCTATGAGAAAAGCAGTGGATACACATTTATCATTTATTATTGACATATCTGTCAAACGTACTCAACATTATCCTTAATTTCTGTTTCAAATTAACGAACCAAGCATAAAAAATTAAGTGAAAATGGTACTCACAGTGCGTGAGAAAATTTATATTGTGCAATGCTACGGAATTGGCGGTGAAAACTCGCTAAGAGAAGTGGTAAGCCAATTTAATTTGAAATTTCCAAACACTGCTTTGTCACGTACTCAGGCTATGAGAATAATTAAAAAGTTTCTGGCTACTGGTAGTGTTCTTAACATGAAAATAAAAATAAAAGCATATGATGAAGACAATGTTGGGGCTATTATAGCTCATGCCTCTGTTATAGAAAATCCTAGGATGCCACCAAGAGAGAGATCAGCTCTTAATATTAGCAAGTCTGAACTCCAAAGAATTTACAAGGCAAAGAAAATTAGGGCATATAAAGCAAATTATAAACATACGCTTGAAGAGGGAGATGACGGCCGTAGGTTGGATTTTTGTTTGACCATTGGAGAAAAAATCATGGAAGAGAGATTTTGTCATCATTTCATAATTTTCTCAGATGAATCCACATTCACAACCAATGGTGTTGTTTCATCTCAGATTGTCGGTTTTGGGCTTCTGAAAATCCAAATTTTAGAATTCGTTGTAGAAGACAATATTATAAAAAAGTGAATATGTGGTGTGCCGTTTCTTATCACGTTGGAGTTATTGGACCTTATTTCATTGAGGGAAGGTTAAACCAGCACACTTATTTATAGCTTCTTGAAAGATTTTCTGAAGAACATTTAAATATTTTAAGAGATATGCCTTTAGTTCATTTTCAACATGACGGTTGCCCTGGCCACTCCACAGAAATGGTTAATCGGTGGTTGAATTTAAATTTTGGAAAAAATTGGATTGCCAGGAATGGACCGATCAAGTGGCCGGCGAGATCCCCAGACCTATCAATATTGGATTTCTTTTTATGGGGTCGCCTCAAGCAGTTGGTTTACGCTGAACCACTTCCTAACGATGTAGCAGTATTGATGAAGAGAATTACAAATGCCGTAAACTCCATACCGTTAGATCATATTCGAAACAGTTTTAAGGACTTCAGGCGAAGGATCGAAATGTGTGCGGATGTGGGTGGTAGCTACGTCGAATAATTAAAAAAATTGTAAACATTGTTTTGTATTAGTCAATAATTAATTTGTTTGTGAATCTGTTATGTTTTTGACATTTACTTGCTCCTACACAGTTTTAAATATGAATTCAACTCTTAATTCGCAAAAATAGGAAGTTTCAAAAAAATAATTTTATATTCCTGAAATTCGGCATAAACGTATAAAATTGCAATCTAAATAACTTTTCTTAGAGGAATTTTTTCATATTTTGACGAATAAAGGTACTTTATTAGTGGTGATTTTTACAACTTTGCTTATAAAACACCCTGTAGAACACCAAATCAAGTCATTTTTGGTATACTTTAGTTTTACAACAAGCAGGACTCAGTCCCCAAATACCATTCCAAAATTCCAAAATTTTTGGTCCATTACACCTCTTGTTGCATCTCTGGGACACACTGTATATATAAATTTATATTAATGTTTGTTCTTTGTTAATTTACTTGAATTATCCTGTAGTGTATTACACAAGCCATATTAGGATTATGTTATTTACATATATATTTATATTTACATTGACTGTACTAGGATTATGTCCTAGTATTTTATACAATCATATTTTGTTTGTTTGTTGTTTGTTTGTTTGTTTGTTATTTACATTGGCTATACTAGTATTATGTCCTAGTGTTTTATGCAGTTATCATTTGGCCTGTTACTGTTACTTACTTTTTTTATATATTTATGTTGACGTGTCAAAACACTACGGTGTTTTTTTAAATGACCAATAAAAATTATTATTATTATTATTATTATTATTATTATTATTCAAATTGTTATACTCAAATATACCTAACACAGATTACTCACCGTTATACTATTTATTAGGGAAAAAACAGTAAAATATACGTTATTAAAAATGCACACTAGGCCAGCGACTCTTAACTCTAGCTTACGAGTTTCAGTACGGTATGATGCATTGCCATGAAAAACTTAAGTTTCAGACTGGTTTTCCCCACTTTCTTCAAATAAATTCATTCAACTTTAGTAATATTACATTAATGTAAATTCTGTCATTGAAATGTAATTAATTATTAACAGAAATAATAAAGAAAATCCAAAATGTTGAAAAATTCGTGATCCGAAATCATTTTACTTCCACGTCCAGTGGAAGTATAGTAACGACAAAAAAATTTTTAAAAATTTTTATTGTCCAAATAGGCTTAAAATGTCATGAAACGTCGAGATTTTAAGTTTGAGCGAAAACAAATTTTCTGTCTGTCTGTCGGTCTGTCTGTCTGTCGGTCTGTCGGTCTGTCGGTCTGTCGGTCTGTCGGTCTGTCTGTAACTTTTTTTTGTGCGCACTTTTACTCCGGAACCGTTCAAGATATTGACTTGAAATTTGGTACACATATGTACTTTAACGAGAACTAGAACTGGATTATATTTTCATCTTGTTCCGTCGAAGGGTTGGGGGGTAAATTGGGGTAAACTGGGTAAATCAAGCCAGTAAGAGTCCATGAAATAGGTATTTAGTTTATACAAGAGAAGCTAAGGTCTCAAAAAAATTTTTGGCATTAGCCACCCCCATTACCACCCCCACCTCCTTATTAAAGGGGATGAAAAAAAAATGTGATTTAGTTTATGTACAGGAACCAGAAACCTCCAAATATTTTTTTACTTCATCCACCCCCCACGACCACGCCCCTATCACCACCCCCACACCACTACCGATGTGGGGTATCGTTTTATGGGTTTTTGGGGTAGAGGATTTCAAATATTATATTATTAAAGTTCCATAAACAATTATTTTCACATACAAAGTTTTTTCGTTGTGAGTGACTTGGATAGAGAATCTGGATGTGGAAGTAGTGATTCCTTGGGCAGCGGTTTTTTTAGTTTTTCTCAATTTTAAGCGGTTTCATGAAAAATAAACCATCAACGTATATAGACCATTTAAAGAAGAAATTTCGACGGTTAAAATGAGTCTGGATAGAATATTTAAATCGAAAAGAACACCATCTTCCGTGGAAGATTTTTTTTTTTTTTTTTTTTTTCGAAAAATGTAAATATCTCGGAAACTACTTGTTTCCCGGAATCCAAAAAATCATACTTATTCAATGCAAAAGAAAGTATACTTTCACAAAATTTCATGTAAATTGAATTATTTTTACTAGAGAAAAAAATAATAAACCGAAAATTGGGTTTCCCGCCATTTTCTCGGAAAATTTGAGGTTATGTTGAAAAACACTTTGTATGAAAGCTTTAGGTTTTTTTTATCATCTACAACTTTTGTGAAGCACATTTTCCGCTGGGAGGTCACGTTTCGCCGAAAATGGCAACAAATCACTTTCAACCCCTAAACAGCACCCCCATTTCACAATTTCACTTTATCTCGTATTTAATTTTTGTTTTTTTTCTTAGTTATAACCTTAACTAAATTTTCCGGCTGGTCCTTGCCTGTTAATATTTTTTTTTCAAAAAGGTATTGGCACTAGCCTAAATAAAAGGGTGAAACTTTATTACCTAAATCTGTATAAAACTAGCTGAAGAATTGTCTTAAAATTTTCTGTATAGTTGTACACCCTGTTTTAATATCGTATTTATAAAAGTCGGAAATAGCATTTTTACGCCATGGTCAGAAATACATGTTAATTTTTACTTGACCCAGGTGATGCAATGTATAAATATCTAATTTTGAAGATGATTAATTAGTTTTCTATTAGGTTAATAATTTTGAGAAAATATGCTCATTTGTGTGGGATACCTAAGCAGTCAAGAAATCTATAATTTAGTAAAAAAACGGTACAGTGATAGAACTACCTTAATATTCGGTTAATACAGAATATTCTACTGTAACAGAAAATTAAGAAGCGAAGAGGCAATTTCTTCTACTGTAATTAGGCCAAAAGCTGTTTTTTAAAAAAAAATCTGCTTATTTGTAACTCTGCGAAATCAAAAGCGTTAGCAACAAATTCCCTAGCAATGGCGAAAGCATATTTCCCTAGTAATATCGAAAGCATATGTACTTGTTAACTAATACAACGCATTTAAGGACGTTGTATGACCCACGCATTAACTAGTCGGCCTCCGTTTGCTGTATGGATAGTTTAACAGCATCACGCCATTGTATTGCGCCAGCCTGTTAGGCGCACGTCCTCAGCGAAGCTGTTTCCCATCAGCTCCTTGGTACCATCAGTCCAACGTTTTGGAAGGCATCCTCTTCACCGCATTCCATTTAATTCTTCATGAAGCATTAACCATTCTATTGTCCCCTCTTCGGATGAAGTGACCAAAAAATGATAAGATGCGTAAAAATACTGAGATGGAGAACTGTTCTGCGGCATATTTCCAAGGAATTCGTAAACGTCTCCAGACCCGCAATTCAAAACTTCACTAGGACGTTAACAAGCCTAATCTTTGTGCGTCTCGTGATATTTGTATCACCTCAAAGTTAACTCCACGGGCAATTTGTCGATGCTGCTATATGTATTCTCTTTCAAATCTCATATTCGTAGTTATCGGTATTGTTAGCAATAGCTCGAAAGTATCCCAAGTAATAATTTCAATATACTCCATAAGATATTCTGAAAGTTTATTTTTAAGGCTACTTATAAACATAAATGGTCTGGAAGGACTCTATAAAACTAACTTAAAACCCTTATAAGAGTACGGTGGAACACCTGGAGAAAAACCCACATGCCTTTTTTTAAACTACTATTAAAGCTTTCAAGTTTTAATGAATCATCTATATCTTTACTCGTAGAATATCTTAGGAGTATTATAAAACCACGTTAAAATAAGCACTATATTAAAATCTAAGAGACCCGCACAAATGTTTTTGTATATAATGAAGTAAATATAGATGCAAATAAATTTATTGCAACACTCACTTTCTTCACCCGATATATGGGATATATGGACCATGGACCGCCATGCATAGTTCTGGACTTGGGTATTAACACGTTGACTGCCATACGGGTTAAGACAAATTTCTCATAAGGCGCCAACCGGTAGCAACGGTTTAACCAAATAAAATATCCCCCCAGGCCATGAATATCATTGGCTAATACGCTATGTATTGACACACAATATTTTGGAAAAAAAAACTGCCAAAAAAACGTCAAAAAAGGTCTCGGTCCTTTACTACACCATCTCGGTCTATTTATAGCGATAGAAGTATGCTGGACCGAGTCGCTGGGAGATTCCGAGATCCCGAAAAGATCCAGAAGATCCAGAGATCCCAAAAACATGACTCGGTCTTATAGACTGAGTCGGCCCACAGGGCAAATATAAGTACTCGGTCTTATGGACCGAGTTGGCCTCGTAGATAATAAAAACCTCAGTCATATAGACCGAGATGGCAGTCAACATGTTACAAGGGCCAATCTCCATTTTTGCCGTTTTTAAGAATCATCACCCCTGAATCATTGATCCTTGTAAGTGAACTAAGACATATGGGCTTTCAACTACCAATGAATCTTAACTACGTTCTTTCAAGCAAAAATGTAAATGTATTCCGATTAATTTATAATTTTTTATCTCAATGTGGTGCAGTTGTTTAACATTAGTTGTCGTTTGTCAAATAGTTATCTTGACTTGTGATATTTATTCCTAATATGCCTTTGTTTATATAACCTTTGTGGTTTAACCTACCATCCGCGGTCCAGTCTATGTGTAACGTTAAGTCGCCCTGTTGGACCCCTGGTCGTAAAATGTGTCTATCCTTTTTACTTCGTTCTCTTTTCCCTATCTGTGTAGCTGGCTGATGGAACCCATCCAAGGCCAAAAATTAAAAAAAAAAAAAAAATAAGAATCATCACTGAAATGCCGAAATGCCCCACTTGATAATAATCGGTTAGCGACACACTTTCTTAGCCGTAGCCGAAAACTTCACCAATCTCTCGCTCGCGTTGGGATAAGGCGCTGTTGGAGCCTGTTATAGGTTTTTAACCAGATCCTAACAAGGGGTCACAGAAACTCCTAGTCCAACACTTTCCTTAAAATATACGCTCGTCCGAATGGTGAGATCTTCTGCACTTCTTCTACGCTCAGTTGACCAGGTAGTTATAGACTTCGGTCATGGCCCTTCTTAACAGTTCCAAGGGTTCGCACAATTACTGACACGACTTTGGTCTTTGCATTCCACATTCCGCAAACTTCTATAAGGAGATCTTTGTACTTGCTCTACTTCACAGTTTCCTTGAGCATGACGTTGACGTTATTCGGAATGGATACATCATCGGTATATCCCACATAAGTATGGCTCCATTGGTGTTGACAACTTTTTCAGGAGTTTATTCATAGTATTCTTGCGGTACTGATGTATAGAAGTGCTCGCACATGATCCAGAGAAAATATCTGGCCACTCTGTTATGTCGGTGAGTGTACTCTGATAGTGAGAATGTAATACATTCCACCACTACGTGACTACGTGACTGCTGCTGCAAGATGATCTTTTGGTGGTATCTGGTGTTTAGAGCTCATTCCTGTGCTGCTATTACTAAACTTTCCGTTTGCAACTTAAGACCCGAGCAGTTCAGCCACTTAGTAGACTCGTTTTTCTCAATTGCTGATCGAGATCGCGAAAGAATAGGCTTCTTGCACAAAATATAATTTTGACATTAAAGTTTGAATAAATCCGTTAGGCGCGCAAACAACGTGTGACGTCATGTGTCAGAAGGCGCAAAGCGCTAGCGTACATTTTAAATTAATTCCATTCATGGACTTTGCCCTTGTATTAGCTTGATTGTGGAGCGAAATAGACCATAAAAATCTCTCCGTTCTCGAGAAAAAAAATCAGCATAACACTAGAGAGTGTAGTTTTTATAAAGTGAAAAATTCTACATAAGAAATGGCTATTTAATATATTTTTGTGGTACAGATATTTTTTATTTCGAAAAAACTTGAAAAATTGATTGATTATAAAAATCCTCTTTTTTAACGTTTACACTGCCATATTTTCAAATCTAATTGAGCTATCGATCTGATTTTCTTTTTAAATTCAAGTACACAAATAAGCGCTTCCATGGTCTTTTTGTTTCTATCGATTATTATACGCTTCGCAAATACGAAAACGAAGGGTATATTGCATTTGATCGGCACATTTCTAAAACCGTAAATATCGCTCGCAGACAAAAAATTTTCATATCATTGTGTTAGTGAACGAATTCTGAACAATTTTCAAAATGTCCGTCTGTCCGCCTGTCCGTCCGTCCGTCCCTCACGTTTCTTGTAAGCACGATAACTCAAGAAAGAAAAATCCGACTGTACTGAAATTTGGACAGTAAGTTAGTGTTAGCTAGAGGAAGACCCTATTGTTTTTGGACAAAATCGATCGATGTTATTAATGATTTATATTTGAAAAAAAAATTTTAATTTTTGTGTTTGTAATTGAATAGAAATCTGGTGGAATGATATTTCATTTTAATATCTAAATATTTTTATATTTTACAAATATATATTTCATACTGTAATATATAACCGTGAAAATATGATTATAGCTCGTGTCTTATCATGTAAAAATTTAATTTTTTTTAAGTGCAAGGTGGTGGTGTAGTTCTTATGCTTTTGGCTCGGAATCCAAAGGTCCCGGGTTCAAAACCCAAAGGAGTTTGGTATGTTTTTTTACTTTTACTTTATTTTACACTTTGTCTTTTATCAACTAAATTCATACTATAAAATTGTCTAAAACTAACATTATTTACAAAAAACTGCGAAGAGTATCCTATAGAATGTGTAACAATTATATTATATAAAAATTTCAGTGAATAGGCGAAGAGGACGTTTTTAGCTTGTTGTTTATTATTTTCTTTAAACAACAATGAACTTATTACTCGACTAATGCTTCGCTAAAAATGTACTGTAATTTTGACTCAGCGACACCCTTTTTTGTTCTCGAAAATTTTCATATATATGCAGCGAGGCGATTGAAGCTAAGATACAGGAGAATTTTTTTAAAATAAAATTTTCATCTAGGACTTTTAGATCTTTATTTATAAATATTTTTGTGACGCAGGCAGGCAGGCAGGCAGGCGTACGGCGTGAAGTATCCGATTGACCTTTGAAATAATAACCTTTTTCAGTCATATTTAAAACAACTTAACCCTTTTAAATATGGTACAATTCACAGACCGAATACAACCAAACAATTTTAGGAAATAACCGCAAATATATCCGAATCATTGCACGCATGCACGCGCACAGATATACCTAGTGACAGATGACGTCAACTCCAAGATGAGTGTGTTTTCAGATATGCCCCTTCTCCCGGATATTAGTCGGTTATTTAAATACATTTCAGTTAGAAATTATGAAAACAGATTTGATAATAGCTAATGTATAACAGTATATTAATACATATAAATTAATTTAAAATATACGGCATATGCAAGAGGACTATTGTCCGTTTATGGTCCTTTCGCAGAGTAATTTTATTTTCTCTTTTCGACGCTGACTTTAATTCTTGGCGTCCTCGTCAGTGGTTTCGTTTCCGAGAGATTCTCTCTGGATCTTCCGTGCTTCCCTCTAGAGGGAGCACAAGTTCTTGTCTTTTTCGTGCCTTATGAATTTGTCTTTCCCCTGTCGGATATACGCGCTCCGTCCCACGATAAAGGAGTTACAAGCAGATTCTAGCTCTATTCATTCACGACCACCGTGCTTCCTCTTAAAACACGTCCTCTTAACGTATACCTCAACTTGTACACATTTGCGTTTGGATGATGAATTCTGCCCAGGATTTGTCTGCTCTTCTTGTCGATTTTCTCAATATATCTTTAAATCCAATCAACAATTCCCAAACTATAGTGCAGCCATAGTGGTTATTGGTGTAATTTTGTTCTTGGAATTTAACTCGGTCTTAAGAACCTGCCTAATGCGACCATAGAATTATTATTATTATTATTATTATTATTATTTTTTTTTTTTTTTAATCTTCACAGAATTTTCTGGTATATACACACTGCCGGATCCTGAGACCAAAGCACATGTGTTTGGCTACGACGGAAAGAGCTCTTCTTACAATAGATGTTGTGCCCAAAATTACAGCTTTTTGCATCTGCGTGAGGTGGGCCGCACATACACTTAATTCCTCTAGATGTCTTTTTAGGTTTTTGTGTACTATTCCGTTCGCCGATATAACAATAGGTATTATTCGAACCTTTTGGACCCCCCACACATTCTTTATTTCGATGGCAAGATCTTCATACTTTCTGATTTTCTCTCTGTAGGCTTTATCGATGTTATCGTCTAGAGGGATTGTTATGTCTATCAGGCTGACTGTTTTATTCTTTTTGTCCATAGCTATGATGTCAGGCCTGTTATGTATAACTGGGTGATCAGTCTGTATAGGCATGTCCCAATATATTTTAAAATTGTCGTTCTCACTGACAGCGGGGGGGTTACAGGTGTATCGTTCTTTTGGTTGCCTGTTATTATTATTATTATTATTATTATTTTTTTTTTTTTTCGGTTCCCGCTGCCGGACAGGGCTTTCGTGGCCTCCGACACCACACGGTAGCCGCGCCGGCTAATTCATTACAGCCACTCTCCACGACCTGTGGAGTTAGTGACTGTAAACACCTGAATCATGTGCCCTAAGCAGACGAAGGGACCCCAAGATAACCGCCTTCTGCATCTGACCTGCCAACCATTCTGCCGAATTCTGACAGGCCGGTATGATCTTTAATTCTGAGAGCAGCGAAGGCTTCATCCCTCCGAGTACGCCGATTATTAGGACGACCATCTTGACCGAGTAGTCTGGGTACAGCACTTGGAGCTCATACCGGAGATCACGATATTTGGTCCGTTTTTCCCCCTCCTTCAAAGCGATGTTTGTCTCAGCAGGTGCTGAGAATTCGATGACAAACATCACTTTGTTCTGATGGTCGAGGAGTACTATGTCAGGCTTGTTGGCTTGAATTAGCCTGACGGTCGGGAACGAGTAGTTCCAATAAATTCGGCACCTCTCGTTCTCGACAACGGACTCAATATCTCCGGGGATGTAAGGCAGCACTGGTGTTTGATCTACCCCGTACGAGTGCCGTAGGTGGTAGTATAGCACTCGTAAAGCCGCGTTATGGCGGTGGATGTAGGCCGAAATCGCGTATATCGGGCATGCTGAAAGCAAATGCATCAGCGATTCCGGCACCTGACGGCAGGTCCTGCAGTTGATATCAGGGACCTCTACACCCATTACGCGGCTTCGGTAGACCAAGGTGTTTATTACACCATCCTGACAGGCCACAATGAATCCCTCGGTCTCCGACTTAAGCCCAGCTGACCTTAAAAAGGCGAATGTCAGCCTAGTCGATAAACCCAGTGTTTCTATGTTCTTATAGTACACACCGTGCATGGGTTTATCGACATGCTGCCTGAACAGATTCTCCTGTTCGGCAGCTTTTATTTGGGCTTTCAGACGATTTGGCTGAAGCTCGGTGACTGACTCTGGATCAGCACCGCGCCGGCCACCTCGCCTGACGTCGAATACGAGACCAAGTTCATCTGCGGCTCTTTTTGCTGCCTTGAACAATCCTGCGCCCACCCCTGCCATTTCATGATCTCTCACTAATAGCAGGAGCGGATCCGAGCTCCTGAGAATGTTACATGCCATACTCAGTGCTACTCTGCCATGCATACACTCCAGACTCAAGAGTCCTCGGCCCCCCCGATGACGTGGGAGATAAACACGAGGAACGGACGATCTAGGATGAATACTCCTATGGATGTTCATCATCTTGCGGGTATCTCTGTCTAGTTGGCGCAGCTCATCTACCGTCCATTTTACTACCCCAAAGGAGTAGAGCAGAACAGGAACGGCAAGCATGTTAGTGGCAGACGCCTTATTCTTCCCCGAAAGTTCGGACGACCAAATCTTTCGGAGTAGGCGTCTGTACTTGCCGCGGAGAGACTTCTTGATTTGTTGCACATCCTGGATGTGGTGTTGTTGCACACCCAGGTATGTGTAGGTCTCTCCGGCATCCAGATGTCTTAGGATGCTTCCGTCTGCGAGCTGCGCGTCCTCAGAAAATTCCCCGCATCGCCCTCTCTTGAGGTGGACGACCGCGCACTTGTCCAACCCGAACTCCATACCAATGGCCCGCGTGTACTCCTCGACCACCCTCAGAGCGTTTTGAAGTTCTCGCTCTCCGGAGGCATACAGTTTTAGGTCATCCATGTAGAATAGATGAGTGACCTTATGCCTCCGGTTGCTGGGTGGGCCACAGAGGTACCCGCGGGTTTGGCGGAGCTCAACAGACAACGGCAGCAGTGAGATGCAGAAGAGGAGGGGACTCAGAGAATCTCCCTGGAAAACTCCTCTTCGGAATGCCACCTGCTCTGTCGTAACCCGCTGTGCACCTGATGTTATGGTGAAGCGGGTCTTCCAGAGTGGCAGTAGTTGTTCAATGCATCTCACTAGTGGCTCTGCTACCGCAAGACATTTGAGCAAATGTAACAAAAGTTCATGTGATGTTGTGTCAAATGCCTTACGATAGTCAATCCAGGCCATTGATAGATTCCGCTTGTATTGCACAGAATCCTATGTAATACAGCGGTCTACCAGCAGGCTGTCCTTACAACCTGCCATGCCCTTCTTGGCGCCACGCTGTTCGTATATCTGCTGGAAGACCGGAGCATACAAGATACGTGTAAATAGCTTGTAGCAGGAGTTCAGACAGGTGATTGGTCTATAATTCCTTGGATCAGACAAATCACCCTTTTTAGGGATGAGCACAGTACGTCCCTCGACAAACCAGTCCGGAATCTGCTGCCCCTCGTTCAACCATTTGTTGAAAACTCGGGCCAGACGACGGTGGGTGGAAGGAAATTTTTTCCACCACAAATTATTTATGCCGTCTGGCCCCGGAGCAGCGAAGTTCTTGGTGCCAACAAGAGCTTGTTGGACTTCCTCCGAACTGATTGTCGGGCACACTTCTTCTGGCTCTTCAAAGGTTCTGTGGCACAGAGCCTCGAAGTGTGCTATTGCTGGAGTGTCGCTCCTGAATGGACGTGTCGTTTCGTAGATTCCTTTCCAGAAGCTTTCGACATCGGCTACAGTCGGCGGATTGTCGACAACACGCTGTGGCTCCTGAAATAGGCGGGAAGGATTCGTACGGAACAATGTGTTTTGCTCCATACTTCGTACCCGCCTATTTAGCTTCTTCTTAATAGCCATAAGCGCTCGAATCCTATCTAAACAGTGCTGCTTAATAGTGAGCATCACTGTCAGATTTAGAGTGTGGTGCTGGCGTCTCAGTCCGGCTGCTGTTCGCCGAACTTTAGGCGTAAATGCCTTGCCAGTTGTTACGTATTCCACCACACTCTGGATTCGAGAAGCGTGTTGTCTAGCCAACTGTATTTTGCCTTTGATCTTTTGTACACGCCGCTTAGCCTTTTCGATACCGTTCGAGGCATTATTTGTCCTCTCGCGGGGCACGAGTTGGCTAGCAGCGTTGTACACGGCAGTGTTGATCTGCCAGATGTCGGCGTCTTCTGGTAGTTCCTCATCGATGACAGCGTCCATCCGTGCCAGGTCTTGTGGCTTTAGGGTAGCCCTGCTGTTAAGGCTAACCCTCGTCCTTAAGTCAACATCGGCGTATCTTATAGGATGTTCCCCGTCAGCTATTTGCCGCGGTGTAAGTGCGGCTGGCACTTCTTCCTGCTGCCGGGGTGCCCTTACGTAACCTGTCCTGCGCAGGAAGGATACTTGATCTCTGAGCTGTTGCTCAGAGAAGGCGCGATGCTCTGGATGCATGTCGCACCAGATTTCGTGCAATCGCGCCATGTACCCCCTGCGTGCAGGTTCGCTGCTCTCATAGCAGGTCAGCAAGTCATCTCGAAGTTCCCTCGTCCACTTAAAGCGTCCTTGTCTATTGCGTGCGTCGTCAACATTGAGACCATCCGGTGTGTATTATTATTATTATTATTATTATTATTATTATTATTATTATTATTATTATTATTATTATTATTATTATTATTATTATTATTATTATTATTATTATTATTATTATTTTTTTTTTTTTTTTTTTTTTTTTTTTTTTTTCGCGCACGCGATTCTGGACAGTTCTCCCGTGTCTCCGACATTCTCACGAGAGAAGCGCCAGCGAATTATTCACAGCCACTCCCCGCATCCCGCAGGGTCAGTGACTGTAAATTCCAGACTCATGTGCCCTAAGCAAACGGAGGGACCCCAGGATAACTGCCTTCTGCATTTGGCCTGCCAACCATTCGGCTGACTTTTGGCAGGCTGGTATGGCCTTTAATTCCGAGAGCAGCGTAGGTCTTATTCCACCGAGTACACCGATTATCAGGACGACCATCTTGACCGAGTAGTCTGGGTATAGCGCTCGGAGCTCATACCGGAGATCTCGGTATTTAGCCCGTTTTTCCCCCTCCTTCAAGATGATGTTTGTTTCGGCAGGTGCCGAGAATTCCATGACATACATCACCTTGGTTTGATGGTCGAGGAGGACTATGTCAGGCTTGTTTGCTTGTATCTGCCTGAGCGTCGGAAACGAGTAGTTCCAATATATTCGGCACTTCTCGTTATTATTATTATTATTATTATTATTATTATTATTATTATTATTATTATTATTATTATTATTATTATTATTATTATTATTATTATTATTATTATTATTATTATTATTATTATTATTATTATTATTATTATTATTATTTTTTTTTTTTTTTTTTGTAAAAGCCAGTCACCCTTTAAACTCTGTGGCTCCGACACTCACAGAGGGGAGCTGGTAGTACCGGTAGCCACTCCCCACGCCCGTGGGGTGAGTGACTACTGGGTCCGCGAATCGTGTGCCCTGAGCAGACGTAATGAACCGAGGATGACGGCCTTCTGCATTCTGCCGGCTAAGACCTCTGCCGAATTTCGGCATGCCGGTATGATCTTAAGTTCTGAAAGCAGTGTGTGTCTCGTTCCACCGAGGGCTCCTATAATCAGTACCACTATCTTAACAGTATGGTCTGGATAGAGTCTGCGGAGTTCGAAGAGCAAATCTCGATATTTTGTCCGTTTTTCCTCCTCCTTCAAGACAATGTTGTTCTCCGCGGGAGCCGAGAACTCCACGACAAACATTGTCTTGAGTTGGTGGTCGAGGAGGACTATGTCAGGCTTGTTGGCTTGTATTTGCCTGACTGTGGGAAAAGAGTAGTTCCAATAAATTAGACACTTCTCATTTCCCACAACGGACTCAATATCCCCCGGAGCATAAGGCAGCACTGGTGTCTCGTCTATCCCATACGAGTGCCTTAAGTGATAATAAAGCACTCGTAATGCTCCGTCGTGCCTCTGGATATAGGCCGAGACTGCATATGTCGGACAGGCCGACAACAAGTGCATTAGAGTCTCTGGCGCCCTGCGGCAGGCCCTGCAGCTGACATCAGGGACCTCTATACCCATGACACGACTTCGATAAACGAGAGTGTTAAATACACCATCCTGGCAAGCCATTATGAATCCCTCGGTCTCAGACTTCAGCCCGGCTGACCTTAAGAAGGCAAAGGTCAGCCTTTCGGATAAGCCAAGATCTTCTATATTTTTATAGAAGACTCCATGCATTGGCTTATCCGTATGAAGCTGCAGAAAGATGTTGTGTTCTGCAGCTTTAATTTGGGCTTTTCGCCGAGCAGGTTCCAACTCGGTGACAAAGTCGCGATTTACCCGCTCGACGTCGAAGGAGAGACCAAGTTCATCGGCTGCTCTCTGTGCTGCCTTAAACAAAAACGCTCCTACCCCTGCATTTTCATGGTCTCGGACCATGCAGAGGAGGGGATCCGAACTCCTGATAATCTTACAGGCTCCATCTAGGACCATCCTGTTATGGAGACTCTCCAAACTCAAGAGTCCACGGCCTCCCCGATGTCGTGGGAGGTATAACCGTGGAACGGACGATTTAGGATGCAAACTCCTATTGAGATGCATCTTCTTGCGGGTTCCTACGTCGAGTTGACGCAACTCCTCTCGGTTCCATTTCACCACTCCAAAGGAGTGGAGAAGGATCGGAACGGCAAGCATGTTGGTAGCAGACACCTTGTTCTTCCCCGACAGTTCTGAAGACCAAATCTGTCGGAGTCGGTGCTGATACTTGCCGCGGAGAGCGTTTTTCACTACACTCACTTCTTGGGTGGAGCGTTGCTCGACACCCAAGTAAGTGTACGACTCTCCGGCATCTAGATGATGTAAGATGCTTCCGTCTACGAGCTGCGCGTCCTCTCCGTAGTCCCCGCATCGTCCTCTCTTGAGATGGACCAGTGCACATTTGTCCAACCCGAACTCCATACCGACAGCCTGCGTGTACTCCTGTACCACCCTAAGGGACTGGTGTAGGTCCCTCTCTCCGGAGGCATAAAGTTTAAGGTCATCCATATAAAACAAATGGGTGACCTTATGCCTCCTATCGCCGGGGGTACCGCAGTTGTATCCACGGGTTTTCCGGAGCGAAACGGATAATGGTAGTAGTGAGATGCAAAACAGAAGGGGGCTGAGGGAGTCTCCCTGAAATACTCCCCTTCTGAACGATACCGGCTCCGTCTGGACTCTATCGTTACCGGATGTTATAGTAAAGCGAGTCCTCCAGAGCGGCATCAGTTCTTCAATACATCTCACTACGGGACCGGGTACCGCAAGACATTGGAGCAAGTGTAAAATAAGCTCATGAGATGTCATGTCAAATGCCTTGCGGTAGTCGATCCAGGCCATGGAGAGGTTCCGCTTATACTGCACGGAGTCCTGCGTGACACATCTGTCAATCAGCAGGTTCTCCTTGCAGCCAGCGACACCTCTCTTCGACCCTCGTTGCTCATGTATCCGTTCGTAAACCGGTTCAACTGCGTGGAGCACCCGCATGTACAAAATGCGTGTAAACACTTTGTAACATGCGTTTAAACAGGTTATCGGGCGGTAGTTCTTTGGGTTAGACAAATCTCCGTTCTTGGGGATCAGCACTGTCCGCCCCTCAACAACCCAAGAAGGAATTTGCTGCTCCCCATTTAGCCAGGCATTAAAAATTCTGGCCAAATGGTGGTGGGTACTCGATAACTTTTTCCACCAAAAGTTATTTATCCCGTCGGGACCTGGAGCAGCAAAGTTCTTAGAGCCCTCAAGAGCTCTTCGAACCTCTTCTGGGGTTATTGGTTGGCACACCTCGTGTGGTTGGCGAAACCTTTGGCTAAAGGTTTCAAAGTGTGCCAGGGCTGGAGAATCTCTGTTGAGTGGAAGCTTCTGTTCGTACAACGTTTTCCAGAAGTTTTCCACCTGATCTGCAGTCGGCGGATTTTCAGCAACACGCTGAGGCGGTTCGAATAGGCGCGAGGGCTTTTTGCGGAAAAGTTGATTTTCCGCTAGCCCCCTCGCCCGCCTCACTAGTGACTTCTTACAAGACACTAGCATCCGTATCCTGTCGAGGCAGTGCTGTTTGGTGGTTTGCAGCACTGCCCCATTAAGTGTGTGATGGACGCGTCTTAAGTTGGCAGCTACTCGCCGCACTTTAGGCGTGAAAGGCCTATTGGCTGCCATATAGTCCATCACACATTGGATACGGGATGCGTGTTGCCTCGCCGACCGGATCTTGGCTTCCATCTTCTGTATGCGCCGTCCCGCTCTTTCTTGTGGAGAGGTAGTATTTCGCCTCTCCACTTGAGACAAGCGTTGAGCGGCAGCATACACGGCACAATTTATGTGCCAGATGTCAGCCTCTTCTGGTAGCGCTGCACGAAGTTCTGCATCCACTCTGGCCAGATCTTGTGGCCCGGGGGGTTTTATGTTGTGCAACCCCCGTCTGGTACTGAGACCCTCTGGTGTTGGTGGAACGATGGGAACCGCTTCCTCAACCGGTTCGTTCGGTGGCTGTTCGGCCACCTCATTCACTGGCTGAGGAGCGGCTCTGACATAGCCTCTAGCACGAAGGTGGGATACATAATCACGTAGGTTCTGAGGTGTGAAGGCGTCATGTTCTGGGTGGTTTTCACACCACAGAGCATGCATTCGCGCCATGTACCCCCTTCGGCCGGGTTCACTGCTTTCATAACAGTGCATCAGGTCGTCTCTCAGTTCATCTGTCCACTCAAAGCGTCCTTGGTTATAGCGGTCGTCATCAATGGGCATCCTTCCCTGTTGGGCCCCACCACCTTGCCCTTGACCCCTATCCGCACGGGGCCGATCGTGGGGGCCCTGTCTTCGGCCAACTGGAACCGGAGGATCGGGCTTGTGGGTGGTTAGCCCAACAAGCCCACGACCGACACCAGAGGGGAAAGCGCTTTCCCCTCCCGGGTGCGCTAGGGCTGCCGGTTCGGTTTTGCACCCCCAGCTGGAGTAAGTGGTGGCGCTACTCACCAAAGGCTAGATGGATAACGGTTAGCCTCTCCTGCTTATTTATTATTATTATTATTATTATTATTATTATTATTATTATTATTATTATTATTATTATTATTATTATTATTTTTTTTTTTTTTTTTTTGTTAAAAACCAGTCACCCTTCTCTGTGGCTCCGACCCTCACAGAGGGGAGCTGGTAGTACCGGCAGCCACTCCCCACACCCGTGGGGTAAGTGACTACTGGGTCCGGGAATCGTGTGCCCTGAGCAGACGTAATGAACCGAGGATGACGGCCTTCTGCATTCTGCCGGCTAAGACCTCTGCCGAATTTCGGCATGCCGGTATGATCTTAAGTTCTGAAAGCAGTGTGTGTCTCGTTCCACCGAGGGCTCCTATAATCAGTACCACTATCTTAACAGTATGGTCTGGATACAGTCTGCGGAGTTCGAAGAGCATTATTATTATTATTATTATTATTATTATTATTATTATTATTATTATTATTATTATTATTATTATTATTATTATTATTATTCAAGTCACAGTTTACAGAACATCGATTGTTTTCAATATTGTGACGTTTCAATGAGATACGTCCGAGCAATAAGAGGCGAGGCTTACGTCTTCACAATATAGTCCTTTAGAGGCATTTATATATGATGAGAACGATAATACTTCTTGAAAGTTAAGTTAAGCTACAATTTACAGTAACCCAGTCGAAAATATATTATTGGATCTGTTTAAGTATTTTAATACAAATTTTATTTACAATATTATAAAGGTGGCATATCAGTGATTCTTTTTTAACACCAGGTTATAAATTTTACACCATTTCATCGTGATTAATTAAGATTAATATAACAGTAACCAATCTGATATTAATTTCTCGAAGATAGATCCAAGACATATTTCTAAATCATTTATTAATTAGAGTGAAAACCATAAATCAATAAGTGCGAGAAGGTGATAAATGTTTGTACGATGAACAAATGACTCGGATGTAAACTTTTGCACGCGGTCCCCGCTTTTGTTTTGGACTGTCATGTTAACAAAGTGTTTGGTCGGGGTTTGTTGTTTTGCGATGAGACAGGCCCGTAGCCAGTGAGGAGTGTTTCTTCGTTAAGGAATATCCGTTCAATTTAAATTGAAATTGGTACTTATCGCAATACTGCCCAAAAAGGTAAAAGGCGACCATAGAATAGAGTGGCAAAACATCGAATGTGAATAAATCGAACTCCGTAAATATAGCGCAATGAGGTAAATTTGGGGTCTAAAATAAATACAAAAATCACCGTTTTTTTCTTTAATATTAATGGAATGTTGTACTCTTTAATTTAAGAAAAAATCACATACTGCCTTCTGCCTCAGCTTTACTGTAATACCTTGATTGAAAAAGTCAGCAGTAAGTAGTAAATCGCCGTAATTGCTGTTCATGCACATACTGCCTTATACCTCTAAATTTTTTAAAATAATGCCACATACTGCTGTCTGCCATTCCATTTTATTCGGTTATACGTAGGAATTTTTAAAACAGGATTAATTCAGAAGCTGTGTCACTTACTGCTCTTTCATAAACGATAAAAATGTGTTTTTTCAACATTTCTCACTTACTGTCTTTTATATATTTTTTGGGCAGAATACGCCTGGTTAGAATAATTGTAAATAATTTTTTATTAGAAGGTGTCGGAAATGATATAACTTTTGAATACAACTCTTGGCAAAATGAATTCTGTCAATGCCGGAAGATTGGAGGAAGTTCTTGTAAGATAAGATACATGATAATGTAGCTAATTCTATGCAATATTAAGACATGAGGAAATTTGAACGATGTAAGGAAGGACCACGCACTAATCATATGAAAAATTGATCTGCGTCAACTTGACTGAAATTGTCATATATTGTTGTTCATATGATGCTGATCGTGAGTCCCGAGGGCAGCAACCTTTGGCAATGGACCATTTCACAGTCATTTTGAAAATCAGATTTCTGTACTAAGTCGTGGCTCGAGGTAACGAGGTGAACTGTATACGATATAATTTATTATTTTGTATCTGGAATTTATAATAGAAATGTATAAGGATTTGTGTGTGCAATTCTAAAGGCAACAGAGCTTTGGTTATAATTGAGTGGGTATAAGAAGGATGAGCGGCCGTGTCAAAGAAGACAATTGCTTTCTTTTATATAAAATAATCCTGGTTTAAGACACCTCAAGTAATGCAGGTAATACAACCCCCTTTATCTCTGAAAGCTTGAAGCATACGGAACTTAAACTAAAGACTAAAGGAAGAATTGAAAAAAAAAGAGAGGCGGAGAAAAGCTCTGACAAAGAATTCTGTGGAAACCCTGCCAGTAGGAGAAAGATGAAATCAAACATTCAGAAGGAACAACAATACGCACAGCAGACGATACATATCATCCCAACAATGGACCAAGAAAAACGAAGCTGGAGGGAAAGCAAAGAAAGAATGACTAGAAAATACAAGATACGAACCACTAGTTCAAATCAAATTCAAATTCAAATTCTTTATTCAACTTTATAGCCATAACAATTATGGATTAGTTTTGTCAGTGAATAGAGAACAGGAGTGAACTATACAGACATATGTATACATTATTTTGTCAAGATTAACAAACAGTGAAAAAATGTATTTTTAGTTATAAAAAATAAGACACGTTAAGTTTAAATAAATAAGTAAATAAAATATAAAGGATTAAAGTTTTACAATAAAAAATATTTACGTTAAATATAAAAGAACATTTACAATTTGTGTAAAAAGCTTATAATTATGACGTACATACATATAATATATACATGTTGACGAAGTTTATGCATTTCTGAAATATTCCTCAAACTCTTTTAAATTATAAAAGCATTTTTCCAATAGTATTTCTTTATTTGTTTTCTAAATATTGGCAATGATTTAATATTTTTTAATTCAGGGAATAGCATATTATAGTACGTATAACCGGCAAAGTATGGAGATTTTTTGTAAAAGGTGTGTTTAAATTTATCGATGTAGATATTATTTTTATTTCTTGTAGAGTATGTATGGACATCTGCATGTTTTTTGTGGCAATCATTGTTTTGGTAAATTAATGTTACTAATTTTAATAAATAAATACATGTAAGAGTTAACAGTTTCTTTGTGATGAATGTATCTCTACAAGATTCAGTTTGTGTCAGACCAAAAATTAGACGTATTATTCTTTTTTGAATAATAAATACACGTGAATGCTCAGTTGCTTGCCCCCAGACTAATATGTTATTTGACATCGCTGGATACATAGAGCCGTAGTCAAAATTCAGTTAGACTTCAGTTAGAGTATTTTTTAGAGTTTTTAGTGCGAAAAAGTAACTGTTTAATTTTGCACAGACGTGATCAATCTGCTCGTGCCAGTTTAAGGATCCATCTAAAAGAGTACCCAGGAATTTTGTTGAATTGTTTGATATTATTTGTTCAGTGGGACCGTTTAAGTGTAAATATAATGATTTTTTGTACATACCTGTAAATTCTAGATACACTGTCTTGTTTGGATTAATTATTAGGTGGTTTGCGGTACACCAATCTACAAATTGCTGAGATACTGCATCGAGTTTGTTAATTATCTCTTGCCTTGTTCTTCCCGAGACTAAGACAGTAGTATCATCTGCATACATGAAAACTCTACCTTCATGTACGTAGTTTGGTAAATCATTAATATATAAAAGGAACAATAGCGGTGCTAAAACACTACCTTGAGGAAGGAAGTTCTGAGGGGTGCCAAGATCCACATCAAATTGGTCAGAAAAAGAGTTCTCAATTTTCACTACAACTGTCGTTGCGTTATATAAGATATAATCCACTCTTTTACATTTCCTCTTATTCCCATATTATCTATTTTCTCTGCTAGAAATGCTGAATTCAAGGTGTCGAAAGCTCGTGATAAGTCGAAAAAGACACCAACTACAGTCTCACCTTTATCTATACCACTTAATATATACTGAATTAATTCAGTTGGACGAGGATCATCAAATAGCCCACTGCTAGAAAATAATGATTGGGGTTAGAAGAAATAGTACACCTGGAATCGATCAATACACAGCAAATGAACCAAATGAATGTCAGAAAGCGTCAACGTTAATAGGAGGAAAAACATTAACAAAATAGGATGGTAACGTACAAAATGAAGGATTGAGGATATGTTTAAAGAATTGTCTACATCTACTGCAAAGAGCGCTAATACTACACGGCAACAAACTAAAAAATAGTCAGATCATGCTACTTGTGAATAATGTCAATTGAGAGGATAGTGAAACAAGAAGAAATCGCAAAGATATATGCCGGATCAGAAACGACGGATATAGAAGACTCCGGAGAAGAAAAACTCCAAAAGCAAAAACATAAAAAGAGAAGCATAAACACTCATCACGACGCAATCTCACAAACACCTACACTTCCTATCCTATATTGCTGGTCCATGCGTCATGTGACACTCACTGCTACCAACAAGCATGACCCAAATCCAAACCAGTGCAGACGTAGCCGGCCTGGCGCAGTGTTTCCCAGAAGTGGCATCAATGCCTGCCTTATTCTCGTAAATCAATGAATCAGCCAAAGAATCCCAGTGTCACGAAAGGAAATTGGACACTAAATCCCAGGATGAGAACCAAGTGTGCTTGTCTCTCGACCATCAGTCATACTAAGTTTATTTCTGCATATTAGCTAATTTCTGTCTACTTTTATATAGTCCCCATTCGGTATCATCAACCATTCATAATCTCAACTTCATATCAGTATTCGTTAACCTTCAGAGGACGATTTCCGTATATGAAAATATATACACAGACTAAATTATGAATGAGCTTTCTATTTAGTTGTTATATTACTGTCTGACAAAATAACATTTGCAGAGAAAACAAAGGATTGCGCTAGAAAAAAGTTCATTGAATCGAAAATATTTAAGAAACCTAAACAGAAATCTTAGACCTATGTCAAACCAAACCTTGGTGTTTGGTTTAACACAGATCTAAGACTTATAAGAGATGTAAGTACTCTAATATAAAAATCAATTAACAAACTTAAACTTTTGTATATGTATAAGAACATTTTCTGTACAGAAGTAAAATTGAAAATGTAGGTTCATTCATTAATATTATAGTCCATTTTCTACTGTGATTCTGTTTACTTGCCAGCTGTTTTAAATCGCGATAAAGTATCCCTTCAGAAAACACAGAATGTTTGTGTAAGATTTTCATATAACTTGCTCAAATTTGATCACATATACTTATGATTTCAAACAATCGAAATAGTTAAGTCTCTCATAACGCTTTACACGGTCTGTTTAATTTTAAAATTAGTCAACAAGTCGAATTGAAACATTTTAAAAATCTCAACCATATCTTATAGTCATCTCGTGCTGTACTAAAGGAACCCACATCGATATCAATTGAAATTTTGAGCTACTTGAGAATTATTAACTTTTTATTGATGATGTACAGCTCTCTGAATACCTATCAAAATTGAAACCTTACTAAAACCTCAAAAAACTGGTCTTTTATATAAATGTAAAACAAACCTTGTTTATAACTGGCGCATTCACCAAATTTCCGAATCTCCTGGTAACAATAATTAAATCTTTATTGATGACGTGCAGCCCACTGAGGGTCTACTGGCATGAAATCTTGCTAAAAGCCTTGTTGACAAAATACTCTTTCAAATAAAGAAAACTGCGTTAAAATCGGATCACCCGTTGAAGAGATATGAAGCCACAGACCAGCATAAAGACAGACATGCAAACATAGCATCCCCTTTTTTTGTGCCGGGGGTTAAAAAAAGGCACCAATACTCATCGATGTTCATTGTACCGAATTTACTATTATTATACTCTTCGGAAATACGAAAACGCAGAGTATATTGCATTTGATTGGTATATTTCCAAAACTGGAAATATCGCCCGTTAACAAAAAATTTTCGTATCGTTGTGTTAGTGAACGAATTCTGAACAACTTTCAAAATGTCTCTCTGTCCGTCCGTCGCGTTTCTTGTAAGCAAGATGTACTTAAGAAAGAAAATTTTGATTGTATTGAAAATTGTACAGTAAGCTAATGTTAGCTAGAGAAAGAACTCTATTGTTTTTGAACAAAGTCGATCGGTAAAGAAAAAAGTTATTAATTAGTGACGTCAAAGTACAATACAACCTTGGGAAGAGCACCGTACTGGACCTTCCAATACATCTGATCGAACTTATTCGCTCTTTCCCGACAGGTAGATCGCTGCAGTTTAGGGTGAATAACTATCAACTCGGCGGGAAATTCGCACAGGCGTCCCCCAGGGGTCGTGCCAAAATTGTAAAATTATACGTCTCCAACTTTCCGGAGTTCCCGAATTCTAATCTTGCCAAGTACGCCGACGACAGGGCCATGTACGATGTACGTGTATTCACACAACGCTCAAGCAGCCAATATGCTGTTGAAGGCACACATGGCTCGTGTAACGGCATATTAGGACAAGTAAAAAATTCGGATCAACGCCGAGAAATCCGAGAAAATCGGATTTTAACGCCATTTTCGATCGGAGGTAGACAAATTTCTATTAAATGATGCTAGAAAAATATTTGGGGGTTAACTTAGACAAACGACTGACGTTTAACACCCACATTAACGAGACTATACGAAAGGTCTACTTCATGTCCAGGAGTCTGTAACAGCTCCTGGCGAGAGGTAGCAGACTTTACAAAAATAACAAAAGTATATTGTACACGATGGTGATCAGGTCCGGCAATCACATACGCGGCGCCGCACAGTGGTCCCAAATTGAGTTTTTGGCTTAAAAATGGCTAGGGAGTGCAAATCCTATCGGAAATGAACGATTTTTTTTTAATTTAAGCTTAAAGAAATTACAACAAATTCTCGGTGTCTGAATTTTGAAAAAATAAATTCCTTTTTTTATTATATTAAGTTAAAAGCCAAAAAAAAATTTTCTAGGGAGCGCAAATCTTGTCAGAAATGAACAAATTTTTTTTTTAAATTAAAGCTTACCGAAATTCCAACTAATCCTCGGAGTCCGAATTGTGAAAAAAAAAATTCCTTTTTTATTATATTAAGTTAAAGGCCAAAAATTTTTTTTTGCCTTTAACTTAATATAATAAATAAGGAATTTTTTTTTCAAAATTCGGGCTCCGAGGATTTGTCAGAATTTCGGTAAGATTTAATTTAAAAAAAAAATTTGTTCATTTCCGACAAGATTTGCGCTCTCTAGCCATTTTCTTTTTTTGGCCTTTAACTTGATATAATAAAAAAGGATTTTTTTTTTCAAAATTCGGGCTCCGAGGATTTGTTGCAATTTCTTTAAGCTTTAATTAAAAAAAAAATCGTTCATTTCCGACAAGATTTACGCTCTCTAGCCATGTTTGAACCAAAAATCTCAATTTGGGACCACTGTGCGCCGGTGTGGTGCAGCATATCGGCTACGACAATGAATAAACTAAATGTTTTAGAACTTAAATTTAGGCAGGTATCTCTCAGAGATCTATGTGTTCGTTGTCCGACTAACGGACTACGTCCAAGAAATCTCACAAAAATTCTATGAGTTCAAACTGGGCGATAGTCCGCTAACCCGAATCTGACAACATAATACCATACTTTTCGACATCAGATACCCCCTAACATACCAGGCTCTGCCATAACTTACTACTATCCTAACCAGGGTCCCAGATTCGAAACCCACGTAGGTTTTGTATATAGTTCTTTTTTTTACTTTATTTTATACTGAGTGTTTCACCAACTAAGTTCGTATGATAAAATTAAGAATGTCTAAAACTAATATTATTTACAAAAACCGCTGCCCAAGGAATCACTACTTCCACATCCGGATTTTCTATCCAAGTCACACAACGAAAAAATTTTGTATCTGGAAATAATTGTTTATGGAACTTTAATAATATAATATTTGAAATCCTCTACCCCAAAAACCCATAAAACGATACCCCACATCGGTAGTGGGGTGGGGGTGGTGACAGGGGGTATTTTGAGGTTTCTGGTTCTTGTACACACATTAAATCACATTTTTTTTCATCCCCTTTAATGGGGTGGTAATGGGGGTGGTAATGGGGGTGGCTATCTCGTTAAAGTACATATGTGTACCAAATTTCAAGTCAATATCTCAAACGGTTCCAGAGTAAACGTGCGCACAAAAAAAGTTACAGACCGACAGACAGAAATTTTTTTTTTCGCTCAAACTTGAAATCTCGACGTTTCATGACATTCTAAGCCTATTTGAACAATAAAAATTTTTTAAAATTTTTTTGTCGTTACTATACTTCCACTGGATGTGGAAGTAAAAACTGCGAAGAATATCCTATAGAATGTATAACAATTATATAAAAAGTTCAATAAATCGGTGAGGAGTAAAATGTTTTTAGCTTGTTTATTAATAATTTGCGTTTTTCTCAAAAACTGTCATTATATTTAACAGAAGTTTATATTTCCACATAATCTCAAATACCCAAAACTTTTGCAGATTAATGAATAGACAAAAAAGTTCTATGAAATTTTAAAGATAACCCCACAATGGATCTAAAATCCAAACTTCTTAAAGAAAAGAAAAACAACAGTTTCTATAAGAACTTTATTTTTATACATTACTATCTCTTTATTTTATTGAACGACAAAAATTAAAACCCATCATCGATCTCGCAGTCGGTATACACAACAAGTCCAATCTTCAATTTTGTTAGTTTCAGGACGTTTTTGTATACGTCTTGATTTTCATTCTAAGCGTTGCGTTGGTAGAAATTATAGAAGATTATTTAAGTTTTTTTCGAGATACTTATGTGTTTTAAAACAAAACAAGAATCTCTTGCATTGTCATTGTCACTTAGCTGCCTGCGTTTTAAAAAGTTAACCGAAATATTCGATTGTATAAAAAAAATAATACGCGGTTTTAAAGGGCGAAGAGAAAAATGTTTTGTTAAAACTTCGAGCTATTTATTAGCTACCGTAAAATTTAATGTAAAATGAAGTACGTATCTTCAGAATCAAGGTTCGTTACAAAAAATTTTACGAAATTACACACAAGAACCAAAAACAGTTGAATGCTAGGCTCATCTACAGACTGACCGATTGCTTCTCCCAAAAATGTTCATAAAAATTTACTGCAAAGGGTGCCGCTGTGTTTGTAATGTCTCAAATGCTCCCCTACTGCAGGAAAATTAGCCAAAAAATTAGTAAAAATCTGAATTTTTGCACAGGTGTTCTTTGAGGTATCCTAAACCCAAATCCACAAAAATCCCAACATGGCTACCCAAGATATTAAAGGTCAAAGTTTTTGCAAATTTCTCGCGTCCTATGCATCGGATGCCCTTGAGGTCAATCTGAAAGTTGTAGAGAATTAAATTATCTACAAGTTGTCTTTATTATAAATATAATATAAAAATACAATTTTTTCAACCAAAACTAATTTTTATTTGTAAAACGGATTCCCAAATCAAAAAAATCTATTCTTCATTTTTTGTTCAGAATAATGCATTGTACTAGATTGAATTGATTTTATAACAAAATAAGAAAAAAATATTAATAATAATAATAATTAATTTTTGGAAGCTTACATCTCAGTAACCAGGTAAGTGATCTCACTTAAAATTGATGTCTAGGGATTTTAAATGGCGCTCTTTATGTTGATGAAATCGAAATTTGAATAACAAATTCTAAAAGAAACACTTTTTTTTGAAAAATCGCCTTTTGAAACCTCCTTAAAATCGCACGCTATTGACATGTATCACATAACTAAGTTCAAAGAATCACCTAATCGACATTTTCCTACCACCAAAGTTTGAAGTTAATCATGCATCAATTAACGGGTATACAGAGGTGTTGCGATAAGTGGGTCACACTGTATACTTTTTTTTCTTATTTTGTTACAAAATCAATTCAGTCTAGTACAATGCATTATTCTGAACAAAAAATGAAGAATAGATTTTTTTTGATTTGGGAATCCGTTTTACAAATAAAAATTAGTTTTGGTCGAAAAAATTGTATTTTTGACAGCCACTATCTTACACACCCTTGTACCCACTACGATGCAATCTTGTACAAAGGGGTTTCTAAAGGTGCTGATTAAGAATACCTTAGTATTTTTTTTCTAAAAAAATCCCTAATACTTTTTTTAAAAAATCGGCTTCTGAAACCTCCTTAAAATCGCACGCTACTGATATGTCAGTAGCGTGAACGTGGTAATATATAATATATGTATCACATATTACTACGTTCAAAGAATCACCTTATCCATCTTTTCTTACCACCAAAATTTGAATTTAATCAAGCATCAATTAACGGGTATACAGGGGTGTTGCGATCTTAAATGGGTCACACTGTATATTAGATCGATTAAGGTTTGTATGTTTAAATTGTGTTCGAAATTGGAAGTGAAACAATTTCCGAAATAGTGTTTTTCTTTTGTAACTTTTAACAAAGAATTTAGAGGTTCAACTTGGTCAGACGTAAGTTAAGTTAAATTGCTAATCTCCACGTAATTATTCTATGTGCACCTACTTACAACACTTTGTCTAGCGAAGGTTTTATTACAAACACTTTTATCGTCTTGAGAATGCAAAATCACAAAAATATTTTTTTGTCCCCAGAGGGAGTGAAATAGCAAAAAATTATTTTGTTCTGGCCCTTATCTACGTCTTTGTTTCCTTGTTTCCGTTCAACAAATATGTTAGTAAAACTGGGCTATTTTTACATTCCTATAACACCTTGTAACATTTCTGAAACTTTCCTTACACGAATGTTCATTTGCAAATTCCCCCTCCATTTACTCTTTTTTTTTAATATTCTGTACTTAAAATATTAAATATAGCTATTTTCCAATATATTTTTATTTTCTTAGAACTTTCACATTTTATGATTCCCGCTTCCCCTCACCGTTTATTTAGTCACATATTAAATACCCCCCTTCCCCCTGAAAATCGAACATATTTGTTGAATGGTGCCTTATTATTTATCTGTCAATAAAGAATTTATATACGTAATATAGCACAGTTACGGTCCTGATACGAGCCGAAGTGGGTAACCAGGGGCTGTTTAATATATTTGATATTAATGGGCGCCGGCGTCTGTCACGGAGTTCCGTCCCAGGACGACTTCATAACTCTAAAGTCCAAGTCATGGCTGTACTACTATCAAATACACATTTATCTTGAGGTTGAGGTAGGTCGCGTGCTTGGGCACCCACAAGAACAATCATTAATCTACTACCGGTGGCAGTTAAGACTCTTCTACGGGCTGAAGAATGGAAACTGCATGGCAGGATGTTGTGTACTCCCCCGGGCTCGACGTGGGGCTGCCCCCTCATCTGCAAGTAGCCGTTGTCCGCCACTCACCGCCTGCTGGCCCTTTCTGTATAGCTCCCGACTTGAGAAATTGATGATGTCATCCTAAGATGTCTAATTTTACTCTGCCTCCTTTATTTTGCTATAATCATTTGTCACTCATTGGGGCAATGTGCCTTGCCTGATATTCGCTTATTAAGCTGTTAAATTAAAAGTGAGCCGTTAAGTTGGATGCTACTTAGAGAATTCGCGGCTCTCGAATTGCTGATATTGTTACAAACTAACATTATACAGTGATGTCCGGTTTGTATCGTATGAGACAATTTTCATACCTATTTTATTTAACCTGTATAGTATAACAATGTTTTTTAAATAATCGCAGAAAAAAAATTACGCAAATCAGTTTCATAACATGCTGAACTCAAATATTTCTCTCTGTGTGAATACACGTGTAGACCGTTTCTGCAAACACGATAACTTTTGTGACTTAAAATTCTTATTTAAAATTTGGAACATATGTAAAATAGCACGGTAAATGCAAGTTGCGGTATTCAGGGATCGTTTAAACTGTCATTATTTGAATAAGTTTTGTTATATTATAATTTTACAGTAAAATGACGCTAAGGTTTTTGATCAAGCCATAGAAACACGAAAATATACAGGATATCGAAATATACAGTGTGTCTCTCAGGACTAATAGAAAATGAATGAAAGTTGCAATCGGGCTTTGCCGACTGCAAGTTTGGCGACTTGCCGATTCTTGGTGATCTTGACAGAATTGATCGCACAACGACGTCTACTTCCGCAAACCTGAAAAAGGAAAAGTTGCGGAGAAGAAAATCACAGTTAATTATGTCAATTACAACAAAACATGGATCTTGAGACGATTGTGTCAGTTGGAGAACCCTTTTTGGTTATGTTATTCGAAAATAGACAGTAAGAAACACTGAAGCTATCATCGTTTTGCTAAATCTATAACAAAAAACAAATTAATTCTTGCTACACTTTCCCCCACAACAGAAACAGCACGATACCGCCACGAACCGCTTACGAACCTACCGTCAAATATAAAACTGGTACGATTTGAACGAATTCTCAGGGAAATGGCGCTAGTAAAGAACTTATTCAAGTGAAAAACACAAAAGATCCAGCTCTCCTCCCCCTACTGAAATTTATTTCTTGCACGGAATGTGACGCGGTTTGTGGCTGCAGAAAAGCGGGTTTGAAGAGCTCCATTATGTACAACTGCAGTGGACAGACTATCATGATACAACGGACATTTCCATTAAAAGCCACGAAGAATATGAGGATACTGTGCTGGACATTGAGGAGTCATTATTAGACGAAGCCGGGGAGTCATTACATATTTCTTTCTCCTTTTTTTACCTCATTTTTACACCACCTTGCGGTAAACTCTTAGTGCGTTTTATTTGATGTGGTATCCCTAATTGGCCTACGAGTAGTAGACCTAATTTTTTGGCAACATTTCCTTTTTCAAGTTTGCGGAAGTATAAGTTGTGCGATCGTGCTAATGCTGTCAATATCACCAAGGGATCTATATATTCGCTCTCGTTGAGGGCACTTCGACAACTGTTTAAATAATGAAAACATCAGCGTCTTCGGCAGCTTGACGCGCGTACGTAAAGTACGATACGAGAGTACGATTCATCGAATTTCTTTTTTAGCATTGTAATGAAACGAATCTTGTATCATTTGCCAATTTTTTTCTAGCATTTCATCGGTCCAATTTATGTTTATAAACAAAGAGTATATAAAAATGGCCGACTACAAGAGTATATGATTCTAACACCGCCGGAGGGGGTTAGTGGCCAGAGTTGCGACCAGCTAGGTGGAAAGGGCAGTGTTATATACATATACATTACATATACAGATGTAATTAGAGAATAAAATAAATTGTTAAGCTTTCGCGATGCCATTACTCTTAAACTATTATTCATACAAAATATGTCGAGAATTTTATCGTCTACAAACTTTATAAGTACTTTTTCCGTAGTATTATAGTCCAGTGCAATTAGTCATTATAAATGAAAAATGATGGAACCCAGCTATAGTAGTGAATGGGTTTGAATGATTTTTTTTTGTTGGATCTCTAAAAAGTTTGCCCATTGAAAATTACCGCAATTTCGAAAATCCGTAAATTAAAAAAAAATTAATTTTTTTTAAATCTCAACTCAAAATACAATTATCGAAATTTTTTAATATTTCTTTTAAGAAAATAATGATCATTATAGTTTTCGAGGTTATTTATAAAGAATTTGTAAAAGAATGAAGAAGAATTATTAATTTGTCAGTATTTAAGGTCTCATAAGTTTTGATCTCACAGTCATATTCAGCGACCTCAAAAATTTAAGTATATGGATTTTTGTTAATTTATTCGTAAAATTAGAAGAGTAATTAATTTTTCAGTTTTTAGGGTTGGTTTCCACGCTTAAAAATAAAAAGTTGATAATGCGACAATATAGATTTTAAAAATTACAGATTAAAGTTTCATTTTTTTACAAATTCTTTATAAACAACCTCGAAAACTGTAACAATCATTATTTTCTTAAAAAAAATATTTAAAAATTCCGACAATTGTATTTTTGATGAGATTTCTAAAAATTTTATTTATTTTTTTTAATTTACAGATTTTCGAAATTGCGGTAATTTTTAGTGGGTAAACTTTTTGTTTATGGCATTAGAAATCCAACAAAAAAAAAAAATCAATCAAATCCTTTCACTATAGCGAGGTGACTATTAATAGAAATCGAGTTATTTCCAGAAAACTGACCCCCCCCCCTCTTATAATAAGATGGCGGCTAAAGTAACGTCCTCTCAAGGTCGAAACCTTCCCCCATACAATGCTACAAAAAGATTTTCCCCTTTATTTAATGTTTTTTCAGGTTCTGCAAATCGACAAACTGACTGGGGTACTAACGCTATTGTCGAGTGTTGATCTTCTGAGTAGGCTCCAGCTCTTGGTTCACAGTCCATTTTTAGGCCACTGATGTAATTTGACTCGACGTATTTGTCGTTTTCATACCCAAAGTTTTTGCTGAAATTGTATATAGGAAGGATACGATATACCCATTTCTAGGAATATTGTGTGTGTTTTTCAGATTTAACACTATAATTCTTATAGTATATTTTTTGAGTATTTGGTTTAATCACTCAGACCTTGTATTCTAAGATATTCTAAGAAATGGCAATGGCAAAGTATTCGGTTTTAAGTAAGGTCGCGTTTAGCGTATAATATTGTTACATGTTCTACCCCCAGAGATATCTATGAGCGTTCCGTCTAAATTTCATGTAGAAGTAACAAAGAACAATTAAATTAGTTAGTTCGGCCATCATCCGAGAGATGGCGAGGCATCTAGAAACATCTAGAGAACTGCTAGAAAGATCTAGAACTACTTACCCAAGAGTATAAAAGCAGAGCGAGTGGCCGCTCAAAGGGAGTACAGTTCAGATGTTCAGTTAGTACAGTTCAGGTTAGTAGACACTTTAGTTCAGTTAGCAGAGCAGTTAAGTTCACAAGCGTAAGAATATTTTTGGAGCGAAAAATTTGCCTACACGATTCTAAATATTTCAAGTTAAAAATTATTCGAATAACTCGCTTTTGAATTAAAAATAGTGTGTTAGCCAAATGTGATGAGCCCCATACTATAATATTGTAGGTTAAATTTTCAAGATAGATTATAAGAGAGTTAGCATTTCCTCTAATACCAAGTTTACTTAATTTCATCGAAACAAATCTACTATCTATGGTATCGAAAGCTCTAGACAGATCAAAGAATAACCCAACTACGTTTTCGGATTCGTCGAGTTTACCTAAGATGTGCTGAATAAATTCGGTAGCAGCAATTTCGATTGATAGGTTTTTTCTAAAGCCAAACTGACATTTAGTAAACAAATTAAGTTGGTTTAAGTAAGAATTTAAGTTTTCGGAGATTGCAATTTCAATGATTTTAGAGAAGATATTTAACATTGCAATTGGCCTACGGTTATCTATATCCTGCACGTCACCCTTTGTAGGAATGGGCACTAGAATGGCAAGTTTTAAAATGTCGGGAAACTTACCACTCATAAAAGCAAAATTTATTATTTCAACTAACGGCGTTAAAATAAGAGCAGAGCACTTTTTAATTAAACGTATGAGAAGTTCATCAAACCCAGTTTTATTAGGTAAGTTCATAATAATTCTATCGATGTTTTGTGCATTGACCAGTGTAAAAAACATTGAGTTGTTTATATTTACTTTACTGACAGTGCAGTTTTCGGAGAAGACATTTTTGAAGTGATCATTTAATTTCTCTTGAACTGTGCTGGAGAAGTGGTCACCAAAGGCCGTGCCAATTTCCTTGGTATTTGTTAATGTGCTGTTTTCTGTTTTTATGGTGATTGGAGGAATCGAACTTTTGCTAGATTTGTGATTAACCAAATTCCACATTGTTTTAGCTTTATTTTTTGACGACTGAATTACATTAAAATTGTGAATTTTTCTTTCCGTCTTTACAAGATGGTTGGTTTCCCTCTTCAGTTTTTTATATGTGTTACATAGATCTTCATTATTCACAGATTTACGTAATTGATTCAGTTGTTTTAATCGTTGGAGTTTATTAAGTAGTGGTTCGCTGAATTTTATTTTATTAGATTTTTTTAGTTTTTATTTTCTTCTACTTAGGATTCTCTTAGCATATTGCATGCATTTGAAGATCATTATCTATGATCCGAAAGGTTGTTTTATCAAAAGCCTTCTATAACGATAAATGCTCTTCCTCTCCCCCTCCCCCACTAGGGTAGACATGTTCGTGTCCATTTATTTCTCCACCAGAGATACTCAGAATGTAGTACAAATCTGCAGATCTCTTTGGGATATAAGCGTGTTGATTAGATGCAATGGGTGTATCACTGTATCTAGATCACATGTGGTGTATTTGCAGAAAATGTACGCTCGGTATGCACCAGATGATGGTGTCTATGTAGAAGAACGCACTACCGGGCGTCAAAATGACGCGACACCAATTTATTTCTCAGGGGGCGCCAGTTGCATATTACCCCGTTCTTCTACCTCCCAGGCGGGGAGGTAGAGATAAGATGCACTTCGATAGCCGAATAATGGACCAAGGCTGCACTACCACAGATCGGAAATGATGCTCTCTCTGGACCTGAATTCCCTCGTTAGGGGTTTAGGTACCTCTTAATTTCCTGAATTTTTGCATAAAAAAATCCCAACCGAAGAGTTTCTCTGCGGAGGGATTAATTTTTGTACGTGGAAACCACGTTTTGGTCTGTTAATGACGGAATCTATTTCTCAAAAAACGCATAAAAAATCCCTATCAAACCTCCGTAAAGCAACCAGAAGGTCGAACGTTGATGTGAATTAGCTCGACACATCCGACTTTCTATACGAAAGTTCCAGGGATTATAGACCGTCAACAGGCCTCAAGATCAATTAAGAAACAATAGTTCAAAGAATCCGTTTATTTAACAGAATTGGTTATACAAACTTCTCAAGATAAGAATCGTGCCTTCCCCAATCAAGGTAATGACTTTCAGACCATACAAGCGAGAGCGCTCACACTAACGATCGATTAGGTAGAAAAGATTCATGCATACCTTCTCAGAATCAAAATGCGAGCTTTTTAGAGAAGTCTGAGACTATTTGTAATTTATAATTACGGCTGACTGATATTAACTAAAAAAAGTTTTACTAAATGAATTTAGTTTCGCTAGAGACTACTTAGCTTTAAAGTTCGTGTATCGTGGCGGTTCACGTACTCAAACACATTCGTGAGGACTTATAACTGCATAAGTTTAACAGCGTTCGATCAGTCCGCGATTTACTTGCTCCTATGCAGTTGTTCAATATTATCGATATGGCAGCAACCCACCTTCGAGCGACTTTTAGGCAAAATTGAATTTTTGGTTTTTTATGCACAAGGCGTTTTCCTCTATAACTTTGTCATTTGAAAAGCCCTGCTGTTGGCTTTTCTACCATTGCTTTGTCTGGACCACTCAACGCGCTCGACCAAATTATGAGCCGCTGAGTCAATCCAAACTCTTTCTATGCGAGAAACCGGCCTTGTACATGTGCATTGATTTTTATCAATTTTTGCTTATCGGCACTACGCCGGCTTTGTCAAAATCTTCTATTTTGCCTTTTGGATGCAGTGCATCGCTAAAATTTTATGCTCATACTTTAGAATAGGGCTTTCAATGACCGTGCATCAAAGGTCAATGTCTTTGGTGGAGGAATAAAAAATAAAAAATATTAAGTATATTTTCGTGGTACTTTTTAAACTGACTTTGTGGTACTTTTGAAAAATCTATTTTAAGACCAATTTCGGCGTACTTTTGAAAAATCAATTTTCAAGCCAAATTTCAAGGTACTTTTGATAAATTAATCTGCGGGTGAAATTTTGGCGTACTTTTTAAAAATCGATTTTCAAGCCAAATTTCAAGGTAGTTTTGAAAAATTAATCGCGGGTGAAATTTTGGCGTACTTTTGAAAAATCGATTTTCAAGCCAAATTTCGACGCAGTTTTGAAAAATTAGTCTGCAAGTGAAATTTTGGCGTACTTTCGATAATCGATTCTTGAGCCAAATTTTGACGCCCTTTCAAAACTATTATTTTTCAAAGTCCAATTTGTGGTACTTTTGAAAAAGTATATTATTCATAAATCTTTGTCATTATTTTACTTCTGCTCTCATATCCTGAACCAAAAACATTTTTCCTAAGTGAAAATTCGGTGTTTCTTCGAATTTTCACCTGGTCATTTCCAACGCCTTATAGAACCCAAAACGGTCCTTATGGACTGATCTGTGCCTCTGCAGACTCTTAAAAATGTCTTTAAATGAAATTTTTGCCTAAGTCGAATTTTGATTCTGTCTTCAACTTAGGACGATTTTGGAGAGTTCTACGACATCTACATCCCAGATCCCACTGAAGTAGAGCTGGAAATACACTACCAATACCTGATGATTGAAGGAAGAGAAATGCGTTGATTACTCAAATTACTTTTATGTCGTTGACTGTCCTATTTGAAATTCCCCAGTTCGCTACGCTAGGATACATAGGTGTGGGATACATTGGATCATTCCAAATGCGATGATACAGTGCTGTTTGTAAACACAGTTTTTAGCACGAGATGTTTCAGAGTGGTTGGTTGTAAAGGAGCGGTTTTCTCATTACTTAAGTATTGGATATTGTTGAGGATCTTTGAAGAATAGCTTTTGAACTGAGCAATTAAGGCGCATTCTACACCACTGCAGAAAAGTTCTCTTGATGGTCTTCGCCTGTAGGGAATAGTAGTTTGTACAGCCTTGTATGCCTCCCAATCCTCGGCACTTTTAGACTTCTTCGCATTGTTATAAAGTTTTTTTGTCATTATTCTCAACCGGTTAACTTCTTTGCTCCATCAAGGTATCACATATCCTATCCCGGCTTATTTTAATGGTCAAGAATCCTCATAACTAAAAACTAAGGCTTTTTGTAATTTAGTGGCGCGTCATATATCGCTTGTAATTGGTGTTAAGGGTCTCCAGGCGACTAATAAGAAGGTTCTCGAGCTATATTTTATTTGTCTGCCTGGGACTGCGATAGAAGTTTCTTTCCATCTCCCCCCCTCCCCACATCCTTCAAACTAAACAGAATACATGATCTGACATGGAAATTTGTGATGTATCTTGGGATGTCAGAGTGATGTCAATCACTATCTGACTACTAGGGTGGTCCTTATTTTGCGACATTGGATTTCTTTCGGTCTTACCCCGAAAGTTGTTCCGATTATTTAAAAAATGAATTATACAAAATTTCAGCTCGATCGGATAACGCCCGAGCCAATAAAAGTCACTAAAATACTCAAGTTACACCCATTTTCAAAAGTATCTCGTTACCGGTTGATCATATCGAAATTTTCTACATTTTTAATTGAATGAAAATTTCATTTTCTAAAACTTCTTTTATTTGTATTTTTCTCGTACAATTAATACTTTTCAAAATAATGGAGTTTTGATTGGCGTAAACAGGTACTAGAATATTCATATTCTCGCTATTGACGTCTTAGCAGTTGTTTTAGATCACATGAATTATTCGAATTGGCTTCTCAATAATACCTTAAAATAGAAATTTTATACACTACTGGCCATATAAAATGGGCCTCTCAAATTTTCATAGTGTAATTTTGATTTTAAACATTATTTGCTCATTTTCTACGTCGTTTCCAAACGACCTCAAACTGAAGTAACACGCACACCATAAACGCACACCACATATATTTTCTTAAATGTTTGTTTTCTTAACCGCTTCTCAAGTCACCGAAGTAACTCCTTGAAAATCCAGAATGAATTTGTATTAGGTAAAGAGAAACGAGGCCCTACAGCTTATAGTGGAGTCCCAACCACTTCTTGGGGATAATTTTATAATTATTTCGCGATGAGCAGGGATTGAACCTGCTTCGCTAGGTGCGCCAGTATGCAAGCTAGACGCGCTAAACCACTGAGCTACCCCTAGGTATTAGGCCACTTCAGCGTGGGAACTTTTTTGGGGCTGTGGAAACTTTTTTAGGACCGTGGGAACTTTTTGAAATTGGGAGTGATCTTTGTCGGCATATTTCAAAGGGATGGGTGATCTTTGTCGGCTTACATCAAAGGATTCACCGCCTTTAATTAATATGTTAATTAAGTGGTATGCAAATCAGTTCTATGATCGCGAGGAAAATGTACGTAAATCACTTTGGCTCAATAAATTCCTTATTAATTAAAATGTATGGGTCTTTGATTATATAATCGGATTATCAACAATTAGGTAACTTAGACCAATATACCAGATTCCTTATGGCGACTACCCCTTTTGTACAGCCGGTCTTATGGAACGCCGGAATCGGTACTGATCCCATGAAGAGACACAGCGTATCAGCCGTATTGTCAACTTTTTACAACATCTCAGCTAGACGTAAACCAATTTAAGGAAACATAAATACAGTAATGGATGTGTATGAAAACAACTAGACAAATCCAAAACCAAGTCTGTCCGCAGACATACATCCAAATCCACCGGCATTGTCAGTGCCGCACAACCTTTCCAAAGCTTTTCCCATCAACTCCTTGCTGATATCAGCACAACGTTCAGCAGATCGGCCTCTTCGCTTTTTGCTATCTAGTTTTCCTGAAATATCAACTGTGTTATATTAACTACTCTTCTGTTGATGTGACCAAAAAATGAGAGTTTATCTAATTTTCCTCAAAAGTTCTCTTCTTTTTTAGCTGTACTTTCAAATGTTCTTTATAGATATCTCTATCTCGAATATAAGGTTCTACCTCTGAACAATGTTGTTTATTACACGTTAATATCTAGACTTTTTGCCAAAATATTAATATTTCGCAATAATATGCAAAACGCTTTTACAAATTGTCATTTTAGCTTCTCTGAAATTGAAATCAGATGGCAAATAGTGAAACAAACTTAACCGACTCAGTGGTTAAGTGCTTACGTGTTAGCATTGAGACCGTGGGTTTCCTAGTTCGAGAGTTCCTGGCTAGAGTATGGATGTTTAGAGCCGTTTTTAGCGAGTTAACGAAACTATAGCAATAGGCTAGGTCGCGATTGAGTGAAACAACGTGTTTAGTCGCTGATATCTCTACTGAGTTCGAGCCTCAGCTGCAGTAGATGGCAATAACGCAGGGAATCATTGTTAAAAAACGACCAATGAAAAAGAGTTTGTTGAGATCGTACGCCCAGCTGACAACCGTGTTGCTATAAGACATCCCTTAGAATAAAGGGAAGCTAATTCGATTAAGGCATGGGACACGAAACGTGTATTCTGGCATTTCAAAGAGAACATGAATGTTGTGGTGCTTGTTTATGCCAACCAAAGCTTCATTATTCCTATTCAACTATTAAATGTATGTGAAAAATGCAGAGAAATGACGTTTTATAAAAATAAATTTTCTTCAAATTATGTATGTATAACTTTTCGATGTAATCAACAGCTCACGAGATACTATTGAAAATAGATGAAAATTGCGACTGATGGCGAATTTTAATTGCCTTGGGCCACGGGTTAGCGTTATCCGATCGAGTTAAAATTTTGTACACTTCATTTTTTAAATAATTGGAAACACTTTAGGGGGTAATGCCGAAAAAAATTGTAAGAAGTCAAGTAACGAAAGTGCCTAGGCTACCACTAACTCCTGAATCAAATATTCGTTATAGGAATGCCATTTTTTTAACATAGTCACTATAAAGTTGTATACCGTAATATCCGTACCAATTTATCGTACAAACCCTTGTAAACTTTCTTGAGATAGAAGTAAAATGTATAAACTACTATCGTCTTAAAATTTTGATTTACTACTTTTTTGACAAAAGTTTGACGCGATCGGTTTCCCTACATTTTCTTTCTATCTCGTATTTTAGACAGCCATTAATTCCCTATTCAGATGTTTAGTATTAAACACATCATACCATATTTTGTTATAATCCCACACGCATGCACAAAAATAAAATATTGAATTTTCAATCAATAAATTATACATGCTAATTAAAAATGGAAGTGGTTATAATATTCGCATAATTTGCTAAAAATAAAAATGCAGAACGCAAAACTACAATAATACATTCATGTCCTTAGAAAGTAGAGCAAGCGTAGGTGACACAAATATTTAATTTTAATTCTATTATTATTGTATTTTGCTTGTGGAAAAACCTTGAGATTATTAATAATTACTGCCACATCCACGTATAGCCCAGTAAATGAAGACATTTCGACTGGAAAAAATTACGAGAAAGCTGGTTTTTTGTGGAGACCTTCATTGAGGTGTCCTTAGTTACATCCTGAGAAGTTCGAGCCATTTGAGACATGCGTTTTTTTTTGGAGGGGGGAGGGGGGTTAAAGGGGGAAATTTTAAGTTTTTTGCCATTATCTCTAAAATTATCACTTTTTCGACAAAAATAGTTATAAGCAAAAACAGTTATCATAAAATTCTGCACAAAAAAGGTCATTACACTTTTTTTCGTAGGATCAATCGTTTTTGAGTAAAAGTTACGGAAAAATACAATGTCTGTATTTTTTTAACAGTAACAAACAGTAGGCCTAATCCACATCTGTCACTCAAAACAACCCTTTGCATAAATCATTCGTTCTCTTCTAGCAGATCTAATTCCGTGCCAACTTCATCGTCCTCTTCATAAAGAGCTTCGTCAATTGGCTGATCAGTTGATGGTATCGTATCTTCAACTATATCTTCATCTATAGCTCCGTTGTTACTATCTATTTCTTCCGTCGCGGCGTTCAAACAAGATTGCCCACGGCAATGCCCACATACTGCAGAACAGCGGATACCTAGTTCTCTGCAGCTACAACTAGCGTTACAGCCTTTGGTACAATTGCAGAATATAGTATTAATCAACTGATCGGGAGCCGGTGACAAGAGGTTTTGAATAGGTTCCAATCTATTGTTGATGATCTTCCGTCCCCAGTCTTCAGGATTTAACTCATTCTACTGGGACCAGAACCGACGCGCCTCTGGTGGTTGTAAGAAAAAGCAAACGGCACACGGCGGTTGGCGGAAACGTTGAATAATTTTGATGGTAAAATTTAAAATATATAATATTAGAGTAGACGAAGGAAGAGCTGGAGTACAGGTTGGAAAATTTTATCATTTTGGTTTGGGATAAATATGTTTTTTAATGTAAAAAATGTGCCGATCACGATGGTAATGTCCAAATTTTTCAAAAATGGGCCCTTGTGAAATATTTTCGGAAACCTGAAAAATTGCACATTATGTATAATGTTAATTATTTCTTTTCCTTGCAATTTTCTGGGAAAAAAAATGATAAGATTAAAAGTTGTTTGATATCATGTTTTTCATACGGAGAAAATATGAAAATCAAACTTTTACACTTTTCAGAAAATTTATATTAGAAAATCGCTCTGGAGGGAGAGTATTTTAAAAGAATAGGACACACTGTAGAAAAATTTGGATATCATCATCGTGATCACTCTGCATCTTTTACAGATAAAAACATATTTCTCCCAAGGATAAAATTTTATCTCTCCCTTCGCCTACTGTACTTTATTTTGTTAGGGTGATTTTGAAAGCAGGACTGTGCCACATTTGATAATAATTATATATATTAAAATAGGTTTAGCACAATTTCTGAAGCTCTGGTATTATACTGTATATGCAAATAGTTTACATAATAAAAATATTCAATTAATGCTTAATACTTACTCTATTTTAAATGATCGGATTATTTTGATACTAATGACAGCTTACGTACAATACATACCTACTTTTGTATCCATATTTCTTTTGTAACCTTAATGACAGTGCATCCGTTAAGAGACAAATAAATTTAAAAAAAAAAGTTGTCTAGTTTGTTTCTCTTTATTTTATTGCGTTTTTTATTATCGTGCAATATTTAAATGACTGAATGAAATTTAGTTGCAAAAAGTATATCTTCTATAAATTCAACCCCCTTTTAGACAAATAGAATATTTATAAAGCAAAACAACAGAAGAAACAATAGAGACTAGAACTAATTTATCTGCAGCCGCATTTACTATTTGTTTTTCTGCTGCTTCTACTATTTGTTTATTACTGTTTTTCTACTGCTTGATGACTTCTAACCATTTTTTAAATCGATTAATGTCTTTCTTGGATTTGGGAATGGATGTCTTGGTGAAACTGTCCTCACAATTAGACACACAACATTTTATGTAAGTACTGTATATCTTTGAAACGATAGATCCTACGAAAAAAAGTGTAATGACCTTTTTTTGTGTAGAATTTTGTAGTTTATAATAAATATTTTTGCTTATGACTATTTTTGTCGAAAAAGTGATAATTTTCGAGATAATTGCTCAACTTCTCAGGATGTACTAAAGGCGTCTCAGTGAGGTCTCCACAAAAAAACAGCTTTCTCGTAATTTTTTTCCTATTTTGGCCTCAAATTTGTCTTTATTTACTGGAGGAGTAATGGAGTGGAAGTATTATAACGTTAAAAAAAAAATTATGAAATTTTGTCTGTTCAAATGTATTTTGAGGTCGACAGTCATCCGACGTCAGCGAGCTTTTGGGGCTTGGTGCGGGAGTATTGGTGAATATATTGGTAAATTGTCGGCATGTTGCGCGACCGGGGTTTTCCACCATCTTGAAGAAATTGTTAAGAACCGGTTTTTCAAATATCTCGGCTTCTGTTGAGGTTACATAGAAAACAAATACGGCGTATTAAAGGGCGTACAATTTCCCATGTTTTATGAGCTATATATTTTTTTCGCGGGACTGATAGCTTTTTGTTTATTGCGAACGAAAGTTTGAAATTAAGTTTGCTCGCGGTTTTTCGCATTTTTCTCGATATGGGTAACTCCTACGAGAAAATTATTCCAATGAAAATTGTAGAGCAGGAAGAACTTACAGCTTTGTTTTATTAATTTTCATTTTCGAACAATAGTTTACACTACAGAGCGCCGAAAAAGTCGGAATGTCAGCACGTGACTGTACATTAAAGAAGAAATGCTTTACATTAATTGTACGGTCACTGTACAATACAATTGGTATGGCATGAATTTTTCATATTTTACTCAGGAGAACTACTTTTCGGAGTGAGCAGTCAATTTTACGTTGCTGTTCTTCTGCGTCATAGAAATCAAGAATAAAATAAAAAATAAATAAAATCTTCCGAAAGACTACGAGGGGCGAGAAAACAACATTGTAAACATTACACATTCAGCGAATCCATAATGGTATCGATAACTCGAGAAAAGTTTTTAACCAACGAAAAAAACGAGGATAAATTTATAAAAATGCTTCTGAAATACTTGAACAACATAAGTGCCAGACAGGTTCACACGTTGATACCGAGAAAGTAAACACCGCTATTAGAGTAAAAACACAGAGAAATCAGGTTACCCAGCGCCTATTTTCAGCGCCAAAAACCGGCGCATATTTCTCATCTCAAGCGCTCACAATGAACGCCGGTTATTTGCCAGTTTAAAGGCAACTTTTATTCGATCAAGATGTCTATCTAGTTCATCTTTTGATTGTTATATATACCACAATCTTATTTGTAATTAATACAAATATATTACTAAAAATAATTTCACCTTCGGTTCCCATTTCATCAGAAATGTCCTTCCATAAATTTTGAATCACATTTCTTTTGCTGTTGGACTTGAGTCGCTTGTACCACAACGCGTTTCTTTTGAAAATAGCGGCAATTAATAAATCAGTATCCATAATCACAGAATTTTTCATTTGCAAGAGCAAGTGCGGACGCTAGAACAAGCGACCAAGAACTAAAATTTCTTTTTGTTCTTACCCTTAGGGTAAGAACACAAAGAAAGCAGGTTGCCTGCTTACTGGTAGCCGGCGCCGATCAGCGCCAATAATTAAGTGCGCTTTTAAACGTTCCCGTACATAGACAAAGCCGGTTGCAAGCGCCGACCGGCGCTGGGGATTTACCGGAATGAAATTTTAGTTCTTGGTCGCTTGTTGTAGCGTCCGTCGCACGTGCTCTTGCTCTGTGAATATGGATATTGATTCACTGATTGCTGCTGTTTTTATATCAAAACTTTCAGTTATATTTTGGAAAAAGTTGAACATGTCAAAAACTTATGCGATTAATATCTCAATATCAATATCCATACTTATCAGGGCCGGCCTGACCAAACTCGGTGCCCTAGGCAAAGGACTTGAATGGCGCCCCTTTAAACAAAAAAATCGCAACAAAATAAAACACCAATGTCAAACAATAATGTAATTTTTAATCAAATAATTTACTTGATTCACTCAAGGCACAGATAAAAGATTTGCTTAAAGGAGATTGTTTCCACTTTCTTTTGCTGTAATTATAGACTGAAAAATGAAAATCATGTTCTAGAACACTAATTAAGTCTACAATTACATAATTTTCATTTTCCTTGCATTGATTTTAGCAAAAGTGGAAACAGCTTCCTTTAAATCAATTGTTTCAGCTATTTCTTGTTCAATTGATAATGTCGACAAGTCTTTCTTGAGTCATTGTAGAACGCAGGTAAGTTTTAATTAGTTTTAATTTGGAAAAACTGCGCTCACCACTGGCCACAGACCAGAGGCGTAACTATGGCAGAGCAAACTGGGGCAGTGCCCCAGGGCACAGTGGCGAGAAATGCCAGTGTTCCACCCAAATTACTCTAAAGGTCGTAAATTTTAAGTTATTGAGACATTCTTTTTTTTAAGATGTTCGTCTTGAATTTACCTATCGATCCCTCTAGCCGGATTTTGAAATTTCATTTTTCATTTCTTTTAATTTTTAATAGAAAATCATATTTTTACAAAAAAATACTGTTTTTTCTATTAAATTTATTCTAACGGGCCGTAAATTTGAGTTTTCGTAACAAATTTTTTTTTAAATCTGCTATATACTGACTCTTGATGGAATAATACTACGCTCGTGACTGGATAATCGTTTATTACTGATAGGTAAGTCGTGTTACAAAGTACATCCTTACTGTAATGTTGTAGGTCGCAGACTGGTCAAATGACGGTCCTCTTTTCCGGAACTAGCTTTGCTCATGCGCCTGTGCGCATACTACACAACACCCCCGCACTTATTTAAAACTACACATGTACAGAAAATGGTTGTCCCAACTTCCTAACTGGCTACAATTTGGTTCACTAAATAAGTATAATGTTATACAATACAAGTTCCTTGCAATTTTTAAATCAAATCTTAACCTGTAGTTATCACCCTTTAATGACTGTACAATCTCTACCCTGTGCCTCCAAGGGGAAAATAACTTTAGTTCCCTAATTTCTGTTTAGTTAAAATAACGAAACGATAAAACTTTTACAACGATTAACTAGTTTATGTCTCTTAATCAGCTATTGATCTGTCTAGATGAATTTTTAATTTAGTTGTTGACAACTGTCAAATTACTGTCAAATATAAAAAAATACAATTTTTAGATAAATACTTCATACAATAATAGGTTGGTGTTCAGAAAAAAATATATAGTGTTTTCAATGTACCTGGTTCCGAAGTTGACAGGAAAATATGTATTTCTAAATTTGGCAGCTGCCATAATGTTGTCAAATTTCCAAAGATAGATGGAAGAGCTTATTAATTTTAAAAATACCCTGTAAATGTATAGAAAAATATAGAGGGATCGATAGGTAAATTCAAGACGAACATTTTAAAAAAAAGAATGTCTCAATAACTTAAAATTTACGACCTCTAGAATAATTTGGGTGGAACACTGACATTTCTCGCCACTGTGCGGGGCCCCGGGAGATCAAGGGGCCTCAGCCGGCCCCGGGAGACTAAGGGTCCTAGCCGGCGCCTAGTTTTTTTTTCTGCAAAATTTTTTTTCGGTTTTCGTATTTCTCCCCCCCCCCCCCTCATCAAAAAAAAGTTGGGATGAAAAAAATTTTTTTTTTTCGGATTAGGATTAGGTATCAAGAAAATAAAAATAATAGGGGACCCCCCAATAATTTTTTGCCCTGGAGCCTCATGACATCTAGTTACGCCTCTGCTACAGATACTAGAAGTGTCTAGGGAATTTCGATTTCCCTCTCGAAAATTTGGGAGATTTCGCTGAATACCTTACGTCATAAAGTACATTATCATTTGCGTCGTGTCCCCCGGCCGGCTAGTGTTGTGTGTGTATTCTTCTCCTTTAAGCCTTTTTTCTGACATGTCTTATCTATAACTTTGTATAACGCCAAATAAATATAGTTATTTATTTATTTAACATCTCTTTTTAAAGATATTCAATAAATTATGCGTGTCTTACACGTCTGGTCATTTATTTTATTGGGTTTTTAAGTTAGGACAATATATATTCCAAAGTGTTTTCAATGTTTGTATACGGCATGTCTCACATTTCATGACTCCTATATCACAGCTCCCTTATTAACAATGCGACTTTTTAAAAATTTGGCTGGAAGTAACTTACTCATTAGGAGATTGTGTAACGGTAACATATTTAAAAATCCACCAGTGGCGTTCGTCGTCATGAAGACAAATGAATTTAATTTTTCAAAAAAAGATATCAGGCTTTTTTTAAATAACTTTTTTAGTAACTGATACAATATTTTTAATCAGCATACTTTAGAATCAATATATCCAAAGTTTAGCGTCATTTTGTTTTATGGTTTTCGAATTACGGACCCTTTCGTATTACATTTTTCAGACATTAAATAATTAATACCTTGGAAACGAATTGGTTTTCGAAAAAAAGTCTTCCTTCATTTTCTATTTAAAATCACTTTCTCTACCACAAATTGGCATTGATACTTTCAAAGCCGGCAATCCTTAATGCCCAAATAATTTACAGGGCTGCTTCTTTTAATATTTTTGGTAATTTTCCAGTAAAAATTCTTGGTCTATGAAATTTGGAAGTATCGATGGATAGAAGAAGTGATTTTAAATAGAAAATGACGAATTTTCGAAAACAATTTGTTTCTAAGTTATTAATCATTCAATATGTGATCTGAAAAATATAACTGTAAGAGGGCCGTAATTCGAAAACCATAAATCAAAATGTTGTTAAATTTCGGATATAGGGGCTTTAACACATGCTGTTCAATAATATAAAATATTGCATTAATTTTTCAATGAAAAAGTGCCTAATATCTTTTTTGCAAAATTAGGTATATTTTTCTTCATAACGACGAAGCCACTGGTCGATTTTTAAATATTTCACCACCACACAATCTCCTGATAGTAAGTACCTTCCACCCAATTTTTAAAAGAATCGTATTGTTAATAATGGAGCTGTGATATGGGAGTCATGAAAAGTAAGACATATTGTATAATGTTTGTACCCTCTCCATGCCGCCCCTCAAATTCGAGCGCCCTAGGCCGTCGCCTTGTTTGCCTATATGGACGGGCCGGCCCTGATATTTAATTAATCAAACATATAAATAAACCACTAAAGGGAATATCCAGCGCCTAGAACCAGCGACCAAGAACTAAAAATTCATTCCGGTAAAATTGCCAGCGCCGGTTCGTACCGGCTACAAGTTCCAATCTGCTTTATTTGTGTGCGGTATCATTAGTAAACGTTATTATTTATTGGCGCTGATCGGCGCCGGCTACCAGTATGCAGGCAACCTGCTTTCTTTCTGTTCTCACCTTAAAAGCGTACTTCATTATTAACGCTTATAGGCGCTGACTACCAGTAAGCAGGCAATCTGCTTTCTTTGTGTTTTTACCCTTAGGGTAAAAACACAAAGAAAGCAGGTTGCCTGCTTACTGGTAGTCAGCGCCTATAAGCGCCAATAATTAAGTACGCTTTTAAACGTTCCCGTACATAGACAAAGCCGGCTACCAGTAAGCAGGCAGCCTGCTTACTGGTAGTCAGCGCCTATAAGCGCCAATAATTAAGTACGCTTTTAAAAGGGTAAGAACACAAAGAAAGCAGGTTGCCTGCTTACTGGTAGCCGGCTTTGTCTATGTACGGGAACGTTTAAAAGCGTACTTAATTATTGGCGCTTATAGGCGCTGACTACCAGTAAGCAGGCAACCTGCTTTCTTTGTGTTTTTACCCTTAGGCATGCTTCAAATTACTTCAAGTTACGTTTACTGTTACTGACACGTCCGGCTAGTGACAAATCGAATGTGTTTTTCAAAAATACCCACAAATGAAAAATTGTCTAGAAAATATACTCAATATCAAGGCCTTCGATATGATGATGCCATAAGCGACAACATCCTGTTTCTACACGCCTTTAGCGGGTGCGACATGACTTCCTCTGTTTTTGAATTTGGCAAATCGAAATTCATCACCACTTTGAAGAACAACGATCATTTGGAAGCATTCTGAAAATTTTTAAAGAAAAAAGTTCCCCTGAACTTCCCGCTACCGCAGGAGAAGCATTCCTTCTTGCTTCGTACAAAGAAAACGAAGCACAAGAAAAGTTAAATTTGCTACATTGCACACGTTTTATAAGAGCAACTACAAAATCAAAAACGAACCTTGCATCACTTCCACCGACGCCGGATGCCGGAAACACACTTTCAGGGCGTACCTTCAAGTGCAAATGTGGCTTGGAAAGTTTTTCGACCCGGAGAAATGGGGATGGGCCAGAAAAAATTGTGGGCTAGAACCGAAAACCATCACAGGAAAAGCTGCACCCGACGAATTTCTAAAATTAATAGCCTTTAAATGCAAGGGAAACTGCGGAACAGCTAGTAATTGCCACAAAGATGTAACGAAATGCTCCGTTATATGTCAAAACTGCAGGTAAAATTTGCGACAACGTTACAAAGTACCCGAAAATCTGTGTGCAGGACGGCATCAACAAGGAATACGACGAAGAGAACGAATAAACTTCTATTGATCGACAATGTCGATGGATTAAGCCTAGAAGTAATGCACGAACGGTTCCGAGGTGTCGCGTGAAGAGGGGGGGAATTTTAGTGAGTAAAAATCTCACACTACCCTGCCGCACAACATCTAGACGATTTCCTCTCCTTCACGCAAAAATGATCTGACATGCCGACCTTTGTGGCGCGGTGTGGTGCGCTGTGGTGCAAACTATTCTGCCCTGCTATGACAAGAAATCGTATCTGAGAAAATGTAATTTTAGAGAAATCAACTATTTTCTGAATTTATGTTATGCCATCTACATTTCATAATTCATGATTTTCATTTTTGGCAAATAAATATGTGTCCCTTTTATCAGTGTAACCATATAACAAAACATTGTATACTTATATGTTAAGTTACGACAAATAAATCTGGTAATGATCGGATATATCTTTTGAGCTTAGTGAGTGAATAGGTCTATTTTGTAGATATGACACATATTCGTTGTGTATATTCACTAGTTTTGCTTTAGATACGACTTCTACATTTTGTATAGTGGTGAGGAGCACTAATACGGTGCAAATGCAATTAAAATCTCAAAAATTAATTTTTTGCAGTTATGACATCTTGTCTTAGCAGGGCAGTATTGTTCGAAAATAAAAATTAAGGCTGTACAATTTTCAGAATAATTTTCTCATATCGAAAGAAATGCGAGAAACCACGAGCTACCCCTCATTGCAAACTTTCTTTCGCAATAAACAAAAAGCTGTCAGTCCTACGAAAAAAATGTATAGCACATAAAACATGAGAAATTTTACGCCCTTTAATACGCCGTATCTGTTTTACTTCCACACCCAGTGGAAGTATAGTAACGACAAAAAAAATCTAAAAAAATTTTTATTGTTCAAATAGGCTTAAAATGTCATGAAACGTCGAGATTTTAAGTTTGAGCGAAAAAAATTTTCTGTCTGTCTCGGTCTGTCTGTAACTTTTTTGTGCGCACGTTTACTCTGGAACCGTTTAAGATATTGACTTGAAATTTGGTACACATATGTACTTTAACGAGATCTGGAACAAGATTATATTTTCATCTTGTTTCGTCGAAGGGTTGGGGGGTAAATTGGGGTAAATTTGAGGTAAATGGGTAAATCAAGCAGGTAAGGGTCCATAGAATTGGTATTTAGTATATACAAGAGAAGCTAAGGTCCCAAAAAAATTTTTGGCATTAGCCACCTCCATTACCACCCCCACCCCCTTACTAAAGGGGATGAAAAAAAATTTGATTTAGTGTATGCACAAGAACCAGAAACCTCAAAATATTTTTTTACTTCATCCACCCCCCTACCACTCCCTATCACCACCCCCACTCCATTACTGATGTGGGGTATCGTTTTATGGGTTTTTGGAGTAGAGGATTTCAAATATTATATTATTAAAGTTCCATAAACAATTATTTCCACATACAAAGTTTTTCGTTGTGAGTGACTTGGATAGAGAATCTGGATGTGGAAGTAGTGATTCCTTGGGCAGCGGGTTTTTATGTAACCTCAACAGAAGCCAAGATACGCAACGTGCCGATAATTCACTAATACACTCACCAATGACTCCCCCACCATGCCGCAAAACAAAAGCTAGCTGACGTCGCATGGCTGCCGACCTCTACCTTAGTGATTTCATATATCGGGTGATTTTTTTAAAACGAGCCGCCCTTTAATAACTCGAGAACCTTTAAAGATATTTTTTTGCAGTAAACGGCATTTTCTTGAATGTCAAGGGGGACACATTTTAACGAGAAAAGGTGTGATCCAAAACTCACCCCCTCACCCCCAGCCACCCCAAGTTTATAATTTCAAATGGCAACCCTAATTTTTTTCATCGATTTCTTATAGCAGAATTTTTTTGGAATACAATCCTAAAAAATAGCGTGACCTTGAAGAGGAAAATTATTGAGAGAAATGCAAAAAAACTGAATTTTTATAAACAAAGTGATAAAAGCCATAAAAATCTAGGTAATGTGATATTATATTTGGAAGGCGCACACTGGCAATTGCCGGCATGTTAAAAAATCCCCATTGTCCTAAACTACCCCTACTTCAAAATTATTTAATATGATACCAACTTTTTATTGAACTTTTAGATAAGTATTATTGTAAATATGAAACGCAACATAATTTTCAGACTCATAAGCTATTTTACTAACCTCATAATAAGTGTTCGAAATGTTCGCTATTTCTGTCCATACAGTGATACAGCCGGCTTTCGAATTCTTCTCGCACTTTCTGAAATACGGGACTCGGAATTGATCTACATTCCTGCGTAATTCGTTACCGCAAATCTGCAGTGTTTTCGAGCGGGGTTTTGTTTACAACTGACTTAGGGTGACCCCATAGAAAGATATCTGGGTTGGTCAAGTCAGAGGATCTGGCTGGCTACTCAATAGGTCCTCTTCGTCCGATCCATCTATTTGGGAACCTGTCGTTGAGCCATTGGCGAACCGTCATGCGATAATGAGGTGGAGCCCCATCTGCTGAAAGTAGAGCAGTTCTTCACTTAAAATCAAATTCCCCTATTCGTCACGCTGATTTTCCAACGCATCTACTATTAAAAGGTCAATAATGTTTTACAATAAATCGAGGTACATATCGCCATTCAAATTTCCGTCAATAAAGACTGGGCCAATAATGGTATCCCCAAGTATACCCGCCGATACCTTCAGCTTTTCGGGTGTTTGACTATGATCTTCTCTGAAAATGTGGGGGTTTTCATCGCTCCAATAGCGACAATTATGTTTATTCACAAATCCGTGTAAAAAAAACGTGCACTCATCAATGAAACAAATATTTTTGACTAAGTTTCTATTATCGTTAATCATATTTGTCATCACTTCACAAAACTCAACTCTGCAGCCGTAATCGTCTTCACCAAGCTCTTGATGGATCTGAAGTTTGTAGGGATGGAATTTGTGTAGTTTCGCTACCTTCCGAACTGAACTATACGAAAGTCCAGTTAAAGCGAAAACTTTCCGAAGTGAGCTGGTAGGATCCATACTGAAATGGACCATACTAAGTGGATCCTACGTAGTCTACTAAGTTGGTATCACATTAAATAATTTTGAAGTGGGGGTAGTTTAGGGTAATGGGGATTTTTTTAACATGCCGGCAATTGCCAGTGTGCGCCTTCCAAATGTAACATCACATTACCTAGATTTTTATGGCTTTTATCACTTTTTTCTATAAAAATTCAGTTTTTTGCATTCCTCTCAAAAATTTTCCTCTTCAAGGTCACACTATTTTTTACGATTGCATTCCAAAAAAAATCTGCTATTAGAAATCGATTAAAAAAATTTGGGGTGCCATTTGAAATTATAAACTTGGGGTGGCTGGGGGTGAGAGGGTGAGTTTTGGATCACACCTTTTCTCGTTAAAATGTGTCCCCCTTGACATTCAAGAAAATGCCGTTTATTGCAAAAAAATCTTTAACGGTTCTCGAGTTATTAAGGGTGGATCGTTTTCAAAAAATCACCCGGTATACTGACTGGAGTAATAAGCTTAGAATGTAATGAAACATCGAGATTTTAATTTTTAGCAAAAACAAAATCTGTTTTTCGTAGACACGATTTTTTTGGAACGGTTTAGGCTCTAGACTTGAAATTTGGTAAGCCTATGTATTATAACAACAACCGGAACTAGATTATATTCTGAGCTATTTCGTTAAAGGGTTGGGGGGTTAAATGGGGAGTAAATTGGTGAAGCAAGCAAGCAAGAGTCCATAAAAATGGAATTTAATGTAGTACGAGAAGCGAAGCCATGGTTTCAAAATAATTTTGGCATCTACTACCGCATTACCCACCCACCGAATTATTAAAAGGGGCAAGAAATAAAATTGTAATTCAGTGTGTGTACAAGAACCAAAGGTCTTAAAAATACTTTTAGCATTAGCCACACCCACTACCACCCACACCCCCTTATTAAAGGGGGTAAGTCCCCGAAGCAAAGATCTCAATTTTTTTTTTATCGACTACCACCACGGCGACCCACTCACTTAGGCAGTGGTTTATTAAATATTGATCAAAAATCTTTCTGGATGCTTAAGAATCTGAAAATTAATTTGTAATTTAATAAAAATTGACTAAACTTAAATAAATGATTTAAGGTATTTTCAATCAGGGACCAAAACCGAAATTAATTTCGGTTAATTTCGGTTAGGGTTAAATTACGTATACCATTTTCAGTTTTCATAGCAGCGACAATTTGGTTTTCATTTACGATTTCGGTTGTCAAGGCAGCAAAAATTCAGTTCTCGGTTATGGTTTGGGTTTACAGATCCGCGGCAATTTGGCTTCTGATAGAAAAAATTAGTGCGGTATTCGGTTTCGGTTTGGATTTTTGGCTTTTTACTTGCCTTTTACCTTATATAATCTTTATAATGGACAAATCGACTTAAATATGGTTTTCACCATACAACTTGGTATGTCTACATCATAGTTTAAAGATTTGAATGTTTGATTCAGGCATATTTTTTTAACTTTAAGTCGTAAGTACGGTGCGGATTTCGGTTTCAGTTTCGGTTCCTGTTTTCAATACATTTTTTTGATTTAAAATGTTAGGAATTCTAGCATATAATTCAATACTTCATCAGTATTAGCTGGTAGTTGTTTTGATTGGTTCTCCGATAATTAGTGTTTTAAAGTGTTTACCTAACTGATATATTAGCGTGACCAGATTGAAGTATCGATATACAGAAAGCAGGTAATTTTATATTAAATAAAAAATGTATAAGTTGTGATTTGTTTAATACCAAAATATTATTTTCTAAAATCAGTGGCGTAGCAAGCTTTTTGGGGCGGAGGGGGCAGTCGTTTAAAAATCGATATAAAAAGTTGCAAATAAAAATAAAATATGGATTTTTATCTAGAGTAGGGGCACCACATCATGGGAGAGAGGGGGGCAGAGTGCCTCCCTAGCCCGCCCTAGCTACGCCGCTCTGTAAAATCTATTGAGAGTATGTCATATATAAAAAATTATATCTTAGTAACACAGGCATAATTTTAGTTGGTGCGGTACGTGAAAAGACGTGGCATTTTGTGATACAAATTTTTCCTTTGGCACTATTACTCCAGGCACCCAACTAAGTGATTTGGCCCGCAAGATACTCGAGGTTTTTTATTCATTCACCCTCTAGGGGGTGAAAAAATTTCCAAAAATGTATTTATTGTGCAACAAAATTGATCTTGGAGTCGATTCCGTATGATTTCGATATGCCAAGACCGAATCCAATGTTAAAAAATAGTTGAACGTCCAGTGGCGTAGCCAAAAATTAAATTAATCCTGGGGGTTAACCCCGATTTGACTGACCAAATTTTTATTTTTTACTTGACCTGTTACAATCATTTTACTAAGTCATTAGGCTGCTGGGCGTAAATATTTAATGAATTAAAAGTCATTAACGAAACATAAATCCTCTTATAGAAGGGAACAGAAACAAAACGTATTTAAATAAAATATTTATTTAGTGTTCTTTTTAAGTTACAGGAAAATAATTAAATATAAAGCAATAACTAATAATCAGTCGTAGCTAAGCGGGGGGGGGGGCAATTACCCCCCTGCCTACGCCACTGAATGTCGTTTTAAACAGTTTTTGGATAATTTTTCTGAATTTCAGATACTTTGTGTTGTTCTTATTCTTGCGTTACTGCGTTTGGGCTTTCTTTCTCTAGGCAGGCGGACATGACGAAGAGAGGTAAAGGTGTTCGGATGGCGGTCACTGTTCCCCTTAAAACTGTACCCGTCAATATTAATGGCCAAAGTATGTCATTGTCAGTTCAGTAATACTACTGACCTTAGATGCCCTGCAACAAATCCTGTAGTGTCACAGAGAAATTTGGGCTATAAAACACTGGCAGAAAATTTAGAAAGTCTTGCCACCAACCATAGGTTGCTTTCTGGTTACCTTGTTCCGCACCTGAACATCGGGAGTGGCATTTACGAAACATTCAAGAATTCAAAGGCTAAGTTCCACAAAGTATGTGGAAATCCATACATCATGCCTTCCCGATTTATGAAACTAATTAAAGATGAAAATAGAACTTTTAACAGTCCTTTAACCGTTAGACTAGTTGTGCCGCAAGACGTACTCCCTCCCTGCAAACAGACTGTTGCAATGCCGATAAAAATAATGCTTAATTTATAGAAAAAAACTACCTTCCAAAGTCGCGGTTAACTGTGGTAAATGAGCGAGAATATTTTCCCTAAACCTAGTTGTGTGTGGAGGGTTAAGGCACGAAGAGAGGAGAAGTTGGGCAAGATGTAACTGATACAATTTGCGCAAATCTACCACTCTGAACACAACATTCAACCAGAGAGTCTCAAGTTTCTCCTGTAGGTACAGCATGAGTTTGATGAATGCTCATTCACACGACAGCACTCTCACACTATTCACCGGACTTCGTCGCCTCGGCTCTTCTGCACCGATTATATAGGCGGACGAGACAAATTAGATGGTACTTTGCCTCCGTTGCTACTTGATCGCCACCAGTTTGAAGAGTTGCTAACAAACGGGTAATGTCTCAAACTTTTATTGCTGCTGCCACCTACATGTTCGTTACACAGTCATCCTTCAAATTTACTTTTGGGGCCCTGGATCTCGTTGAGCGCGGGTCAGAAACAGTAATGGCTAAAGACTCAACTTCCGTTGATGAACTCTTAGCTTGGAGACTGTTAAAAGTTTTATTTTCATCTTCAATTGGTTTCATAAATAATTGAATTCTTGAATGTTTCGTAAATGCCACACCCGACGTCCAAGTGCGGAACAAGGCAACCTAAATTTTCAGCAAGTGTTTTATAGCCCAAATTTCTCGGTGACACTACAGAATTTGTTGCAGGGCATCTAAGATCAGTTGTATCACCGGACTGACGTATGACACACTTTGACCAATTAATATTGACGGTACAGTTTCAAGGGGAACAGTGACCGCCATCCGTACATCTTTACCTCTCTCCGCCATGTGCACCTGTCCAAAGAGAGAGACCGCCAGATGCAGTAACGCAATAACAAAAATAACACAAAGTATTTGAAATTGCGAAAAACTGTCCATAAACTGTTTAAGATGACATTCAGTGGCGTAGGAAGGAGGTAATTGCCCCCCCCCCCTCCAGAGCTACGACTCTCTGATTATTAATTATTGCTTTATATTTAATTACTTTCCTGTAACTTGCGATGAAATATGTCAGAAGCTTGCAAAAGTCAAAAGAAGACTAAATAAATATTTTATTTAAATACGTTTTGTTTCTCTTCCATTCTATAAGAGGATTTATGTTTCGTTAATGACGTTTAATTAATTAAATAATTTACGCTCAGCAACCTAATGAGTTAGTAAAATGACGTAACAGGTCAAATAAAAAATAAAGATTAGGTCAGTCAGATCAGGCTTAACCCCAGAATTAATTTATGGTTACGCCACTGGACGTTCAACTATTTTTTAACGTTGGATTCTGTCTTAGCATACCGACATCATACGGAATCGACTCCAGGATCAAGTTTGTTGCACAACAAATACATTTTTGGAAAATTTAGGGTAGTTTTAAAAAATGCCCCCTAGAGGGTGAACGAATAAAAAATCTCGAGTGTCCTGCGGGTCAAATCACTTAGTTGGGTATCTGGAGAAATCGTGCCAAAGGAAAAATTTGTATCACAAAATGCCACGTTTTGCAAGTATTTGTTGTGTACCGCACCCACTATTTGGTATCATAACAAACCGATGAAAAACGACATTTTTCGCGTATTTAAAAGAAAATATGATGAACTCAAGCAATTTAGATGTCAGATTCGTTTTTAGCACATCAAAATAATAGTATACGGTGTAATATCTACAATAAGCTATTTCTATTTAATGGTTATTACAACAAATTACTTAATGTGATTTAAAACCAGCACACTTGTTGAAATATAAATTAACTCGCAGGATAATTAACATTTCGTCATATGTATTTTTTAAAAATAATTTGGTGTTATTAGGAATATCATCAAGAATTTGATTATTCTTCAAATTATTTACCTTTGTGTCTGTACCGATTTCAAATTGTTTATTAGATGGTATTGTGAGTACATATAGATAACTGTACGACATAAAGAAAAATAATAAAACAACATTCGACAAATTAATCAATAAATCTTACTTTATTTTCTAATATATGGGCCACAATGACAATACCCAAAATAAAATAACGTATTTCTATATTCAATTAAGAAATAGAATTATTAAAGATCTGAGCCTGTAGGTTAATTTCAGTATAGTGAAAGCGTTCTGTAAGGCTGCGATGTCCGAGTGGTTAAGGAGTTTGACTCGAAATCAAATGGGCTCTGCCCGCACAGGTTCGAATCCTGTTCGCAGCGGATTTTTTTCTTGTTTTTTTTTTATATTTGATACTAATTTTTGTAAACCCTAACTTTTTCAATTATAATTTTTTTATGAATCTTACCTTCCTGAAGATAGGGAGGCCACCAAGGCAGCAATTGTTCGAACGGGTTTTTTCGTTCAGCTTTTTTACTCGGGCCAACAATCAACATTTTTTAGTGTTTGTGTTTGTGCTACCCAAGAGAGATAATTCCTAAGTTAATTTAATTACTTTTAAGCCTTTTTGTAGTCTGTTCAAAATCAAATTGTTAATTACTTCCACATCCAGTGGAAGTATAGTAACGCAAAAAAAAATTTTGAAAATTTTTATTGTTCAAATAGGCTTAGAATGTCAGGGAACGTCGAGATTTTAAGTTTGAGAAAAAAAAAATTCTGTCTGTCGGTCTGTCGCGCGGTGGTCTGTCTGTAACTTTTTTTTGTGCGTTTTAAGATATTGACTTGAAATTTGGTACACGTATGTATTTTAACGAGATCTGGAACAAGATTATATTTTGATCTTATTTCGTTGAAAGGTTGGGGGATAAATTAGGGAAAATGGGGATAAATAGGTAAATCACGCAATAAGAGTCCATAAAATTGGTATTTAGTGTATAAAAGACGTTAAGGTCTCAAAAAATTTTTTGGCTTTACCACCCCCATTACTACCCCCACCCAGTTAATAAAGGAGGTGAAAAAAATAAAATTGTAATTTAGCGTGTATTCAAGAACCTAAGGCCTCAAAATTTTTTTTTACTTCATCCATCCCCACTACCACCCCCACTACCGATGTGGCATATCGTTTTATAGGTTCTTGGAGTAGACGATTTCAAATATTATGTTATCAAAGTTCCATAAACAATAATCTCCACATAGTGAATTGCAAATATAGTATCAAAATTTTTTTCGTTGTGAGTGACTTGAATAGAAAGAAAATCTAGGTGTGGAATTTGAAGATTCATAAACACCCTACAGGTTGCATTGTAATTCAAGTCCTATGAACAACGAACATCAGCGTGCCTGGCGCCTGCCTTTCAAGTTTATTTTACCAGGTTGCTAAATTGGCACTAATGTTTCAAGGACAGATGAAGAGATAGTGTCAGAGACGCATCATCCAGTGTGTGTGTGTGTGTGATTTCAAATTAGAATACCATGCAACCTGTACGGTGTTTATAAGGTGTGTTCAAATACCCTACACTAGCTGCACTAGTGCAGATAATAGAAGGAGATAGAGTGAGACTCTACATAAGTTGAAGAGAGATGCATTTGCATTGGTGTAGAGAATGTATGATTTTTGAACAAAGCTATAGATCTTTTATTATTTTCTTGATTCTGCAATAAGTTTGTTACCTCGAGTAGTAGGGATGCGCAGTGGGTTTTCTCGAGTACTATGGATGTGCAGTAGGTTTCCCCGAGTATTATGGATGCGCAGTGGCTTTCCTCGAGTACTATGGATGCGCAGTAGATCACCCCGAGTATTATGGATGCGCAGTAGATTACCTCGAGTAGTATGGATGCGCGGTAGGTTTCCCCGAGTATTATGGATGCGCAGTAGGTTTCCTAGAGTATTTTGGATGCGCTGTGGGTTACCTCAAGTAGTATGGATGGGCGGTAGGTTTTCCGAGTATTATGGATGCGCAGTGGCTTTCCTCGGGTACTATTGATGCGCAGTAGGTTACCACGAATAGTATGGATGCGCAGTGGCTTTTCTTGAGTACCATAGATGGGCAGTAGGTTACCTCAAGTAGTATGGATGCGCAGTGGGTGACTTCAAGTAGTATGAATGCGTGGTAGGTCTCCCCGAGTATTATGGGTAGCGCAGTAGGTTACCTCGAGTAATATGGTTGCATAGTGACTTTCCTCGAGTGAAAATAGATGCGCAGTGGGTTACCTCAAGTAGTATGGATGCGCAGTGGCTTTCCTCGAGAACCATTGATGCGCAGTAGGTTATCACGAGTAGTATGGATGTGCAGTGGTTTTTCTCGAATACCATAGATCCGCAGTAGATTACCTAAAGTAGTATGGATGCGCAGTGGGTTTTCTGAAATAAAATGAATGCGCAGTGGATTATTTCAGGTAGAATGAATGCGCAGTTGAGAATTAATTAAATTAAATATTATTATTTTCATTAAGTAAAAGCTTTACTTCTATCTTGTAGTTCACGGCACACAATGATTGTTTATATCTTTGGCATGCCATTTTCTGCATATTACTTCCTCATCCAGTGGAAGTATACTAACGCAAAAAAAAAATTGAAAAATTTCATTGTTTAAATAGGCTTAGAATGTCATGAAACGTCAATATTTTAAGTTTGAGCAAAAAAATTAAATCTGTCGCGTCGGTCTGTCTGTTAGGCTTGTAACTTTTTGGTGCTCACTATTACTCTTGGACCGCTTTTATCTATTTTTTGAGGTTATCTTAAATATATGAGCCAGTCAACCAATTCTGACCTCGAATTTGGATTCAGCGCATGCAAATACATGGGAATATACAAGTGGAGTACCCAGGCCAAAATTTTTTTTTGCGACTGTGTTATAAATATAAAAATTTTTCGTTGTGAGAGACTTGGATAGAAAATCTGGATGTGGGAGTAGTGATTCTTTGAGCAGCGTTTTTTTAAAGAGTTTAGTTACTTCCACATCCAATGAAAGTATAGTAACGACAATTTTTTTTAAATTTTTATTGTTCAAATAGGCTTAGAATATCATGAAACGTCAAGATTTTAAGTTTGAGTGGAAAAAAAATTCTGTCGGTCTGTCTGTCAGTCTCTCTGCAACTTTTTTTTGTGCGCACGATTACTCTGGAACCGTTTAAGGTATTGACTTGAAATTTGATACATATATGTATCTTAACGTGATCTAGAGCTAGATTATATTTTCATCTTATTCTGTTGAAGGGTTGGGGGTAAATGGGGGTAAACAGATAAATCAAGCAGGTAAGAGTCCATAAAATTGGTATTTAGTATATACAAAAGAAGCTATAAAGTCTCAAACATTTTGTTGGCAGTAGCCACCCCCATACCACCCCCACCCCATCATTAAATTAGTTATTCGAAACAAATTGTGATTTAGTGTGTGTACAAGAACCAAAAACCTTGAGATATTTTTTACTTCATCCACCCCCATCCCACTACCGATGTGGGATATCGATTTATGGGTTTTTGGAGTAGACGACTTCAAATATTATATTATTAAAGTCCCATAAACAATTATTTCCACACACATTTTTTTTTTTGTTGTAAGAGACTGGATGAAAAATCTCGATGTGGAAGTGAATACTTGGGCAGCGGTTTTTATTATCGTATAGCTAAACCGCTACGCGCCGTGGTGTTCTGGGTGGCTCTGGACCAGGTTCCGGTAAGACATATATTGTTAAACTTAATTTCACTCGAAATCAAATGTACTCTGCCAGCACAGGTTCGAGTCCTGTTCGCAGCGAACTTTTTTGTTTTTGTTTTTTTTTTTTAATATTCAGTACTAATTTTTATAAACCCTAACTTTTTAAATTATCACTTCCTTATGTATTTTATCTTCCCGGAGGCAGGGAGGCCACCAGGGCAGCAATTGTTCGAACGGGTTTTTTCGTTGAACTTTTTTACCCGGCCAACATTTTTTAGTGTTTGTGCTACGCAATAGTGCCCCATCCAATCTACATTCACCACTACGCTACGCACCGTGGTTGTCTGGCTGGCTCCGGGTCAGGATCTGGGAAAGCACATTTTTGTATTTAGTATTATTTTTTATAAAACAAAAATCATAAAAAGTTAATTGACTAAATTTTTCGACGCAAACAATAAAAAAACCGATGTTTTTAATCTAAACTATTAATGCAATATTATTCAATCTGAGACCAGACGTCTTTCCTAAACTTTATCCTTAATCCCCTCTTTTCTTCTCCATTTGTTCGTTTTTTGCTTCTGTTTTTTTATTTTTTTTGTTCTTTTTGTCATTTTTTCGTGAATTCCTTCTTGAAAATGATAACATTTTAAACGATTGTTTTTATTTTATCATATCTTCCTGGAGGCAGGGCGATAGTTCTCATACGGGTTTTTTCGTTTAACTACCCGAGTTAACAGCCCAAATTTTGTAAGTGCTTTGCCAAGTGTTGTGTTATTTCTAATTAGCTTTAGGTCTCTGCGTAGACAGTAATTTTTAATTTTATTATTAGTTTTTAAGCTCGCCTAAAACGAACTCCCCTCCCTCAAATCATTACTCGCTAAGCCGAACCGGACCTGCTCCGATTAACCCTGGATACACCACGTCGCTGCGCGCCGTGGTTGTCTGATTAGCTCGGGATCAGGTTCCGGTAAGGCACATTGTAAACCTAATTTAAAAATTAATTTGTTTTCACTATCCACTCGAAATCAAATGGGCTCTACCCGCACAGGTTCAAATCTTATTCGCAGCGAACTTTTTTCTTGTTTTTTTTATATTTATTACTAATTTTTACAAATTTAAAATCATAAAAAGATACTTGACTAAATTTTTTGATACAAACAATAAAAAAAAACGATTACACTTCAATGTTTTTAATCTAAACTATTAGAGTACATAATCATTTGAAAATTGTGTAAATATTTTTTTGTAACGCCATATCCTAAAATAATATTTATTTGATAGTTTCAATGAATCAAAACAATGTCATTATTGACAAGTGTAAAATAAAGAAAAAATAGTGAAATAAAGACATTTTATTTCTCAGTGTGAAATAAAACTTATTGGTTTCTATGGAAACAGTAATTGAATTTAGTCTATTTTTACAAAATTATATTGTTTTCTAATTTCGAATGGCGATACGAAAAATTTTGTATATAACTCGAGACTAAAATGTGTTTTTTTTTACTCGTGTGGTTATAGCACTCACCTTCGGCTTGTACTATAAACGCCCCACTTGTGAGAAAAACACCATTTTAGCCACTTGTTATATAAAGAAATATTTCACAGTGTGAAATAAAATTTATTGGTTTCTATGGAAACAGTAATAAAATTTAGTCTATTTTTACAAAATTATATTGTTTTCTAATTTCGAATGGCGATACAAAAAGTTTTGTATATAACCCGAGACTAAAATGTGGTTCTTTTTATTCGTGTGGTTTATAGCACTCGCCTTCGGCTCGTACTATGAACGCCCCACTTGTAAAAAACAACACCATTTTGGCCACTTGTTACATAAAATACTATTAATTTAAAAATCAGAGTGAAATAAACAGCCATTCATTAAACATATTGAATTCGGACATTACTGTATAACTGTCATTTCAATAATATTTTCAATTGGTTCTTAAGAATTTTTAATGATTAATATATTCTTACTTTATTAACCAATCAAAACGTACATTTTCAAAAAAATCGACCAATAGGATTTGTTTAAAGTGAGAAAAACGGCTATCCATAAGTGGAAAAAATCGAGAAAAATGTATGTTACTTTTTTCGTAGTAGCCATGTGTCAAACTAAAAAGTCATTGAAATTATTAAAATCTGACATTTCACGTTTTGATTTCTGTACACAAAATGAATGAGAAAAAGCGATTTGGTGATGTTTCACAAGAAAATATTAACTAAGCTATGAATGAAAGTGTCCCAGTTAAAACGAGAAACACTAAAAATTCTATATGGAAACAGTTTAAAGCTTTTTGCAAAGAGCATTATTCCCTCGAAAAAGATACGACTACTATGATGAACTTGCAAATATTTTGACTATCTGGGGTTGTAACATGATAAAAAACATTAGAAAATGTTTTTACTTTTTATTATAAATCGTTATTTTTAAAACATTAAATAAACAGTTTTGTTGTTTTAATAATTATTTTAGATAATATTTATTAATCATATATTAATCTTCTGTAATACACACGAGGTTGATTTTCTACTTGGGTAAATTTTTTTTGAGTGACTCAAACCTGTTTTCCATGAAAATTATGCTCGAATTAAGGGACATAGGAAAAATCGCTCCACTTCGTGTCGCGATTTTTCCATGTCCTTAATTCTCGAATAATTTTCATGGGAAAACAAGTTTTTGTCCAAAAAAATTTTACTCTGTAAAAAATCGACCTCTTGTGTATTAATACCCGAGTAATTATTTTTACTGCCACTATATATCTAGTCGAAGTTAGTGATCGCAGATCATATGGTGTTTCCTTCATTCACTAAGAAATCATTAAAAAACATTAAGTTGAGTTTATTAACAAATTAATTTGTTTTTTTTCTTACGAAAGTTTTCTGTTCTTAAAAACCGCTGCCTAAGGAATCACTACTTTCACATCCAGATTTCCTAACCAAATCTCTTACAACAAAAATATTTTTGTACTATATTTGCACTCCACTATGTGGAAATAATTGTTCGTAAAACTTTAATAATATAATATTTGAAATTGTCTACACCAAGAACTCATAAAACGGTATGCCACGAGGAGGAAATCGGACAAGAGGTCTGGAAACAAATTAACTTCAAAGTTTTGGTTATTTTTTGGTGGTGCGTTAATTTCTTGGAGAAGTGTCGTCGTCGTTTTTTTTTCGTTGTAAGAGTTAGATAGGAAATCTGGATGTGGCAGGATGTCTTTAGGCAGCAGTTTTTTTTAGTCTGCATACTCTCTAGTCTTGTTCGCTTGATGCTAAATACGATTGATGCTAAAGAGGATTAAATTATTCTACGTAATTTTGGGGACAATCCACCAGATAACGTAATATATTTCCACTCGCAATGAACTTCTAAAACGATTCTTGTGATCGCTCGACAGTACAATGCAAGAATGATTGTAAGCACCCTTCTCCTTGCCTCTCCTTGCCTCTGCTACCTTGATCGACTTCAATCCTATCAACAACTATCGCTTTTCAACAGATATACAAAAATCATTTAGAAAATATATTTGTATATAATCTGAAAATTCAATATCGGAGGCAAGTCGCTGTTTAGTAATGATATCCCCCATATGTAATAAAAAGTTGATACCTCAATTATTATGAAGTTGAGTCAGTTTCGTACTGGTAATTTATCGGCTTATACGCACAATAATAATGTCCATAACACGAAGGATACTTAAGATTTTTGTTATTAAAATCTTTATTACCTGTTATTATCATTATACTAATTTTATGTTCATCATGTTACCTTAAAATAACTATTATCTCTTAAATCAACAACGAACCAGTAGCAAAGGAATAAATAATAATAAACTGTTAAAAAATATATTGGGAGGGGCATCATACATTGGTCGGGGATAGGTAGTCTTAATTTTGATTAGTTCCTTTTCACTCATTTCTCGCAATATACATACAGTGTGTCCTCGGGTGAAGTTTCGCACTTTTGTAAACTTTTTATTTTTTATTTTCTGAGAAAAAGACATTCTTTATAGAAAGTTTTGCATGTCCTAGAAAGTCATAAACAGTTGTCAAACTCAAGATAAATTATACAGGGTATTCTAAAAATTAGAAAATATGAAATGAGCTTTAAGCAAACTACCTTCTTTTTTAAATTTTTATTGAAAATTTGTTTTTTTTTCAATTATGAAGAAAAGCTTAAATACTGTGTTTGGTTGCAAAATAAAAACAATTTTCAAAAAAATAACATTTTATTCAACTAAATCGAAAACTATTCTACATGTAGACTTCCTACTGGCACACATTTTTCTAATCTTTTTCTAAATCTTCATAGATAGATGAGATCAGATCACATCTTCATTTATGGTTGCAACAGCATCCATAATTTTTTGCTTTAATAAATCTACGTCGTTTCCGAAAACGTTTGCATATACTTCTTGCTTTAAATACCCCCATAAGAAGTAATCCAAAGGAGTAAGATTTGGCGAACGGACTGGCCACGCTGTTAGCCCGTAGCAGTCAATCCATCTGTCGTGGAATTGATTGTCTAACCATTATTTAACCAGACTTGTAGGATGTGATGGCCATCCATCTTGCTGAAAAATTATTTTTCTTCTAAATTCTGAATGTTCATTGTCCAATTCGCCCAAAACAAAAGTATTCAAAACTAAATAAGTATTTTGATTCAAATTTCCATCCATGAGATAAGGAATGGTTATTCTGTGATGCATTTATGCCGCACCAATCATTTATTTTTTTAAAGTTTTGACAATTAGTGGTAATTCGATAATTAGGATTTTCCTAGCCCAGTGCCTACAATGTTGAGAAGAGACTACCCCATTAGTCGTAAAACTAGATTCGTTCGTGAATAAAATGTTTCGATGAAATGGTCTAAAATTTTTCACTCATAGTTAACCAAAAATTCAAACGACGAGCGTCATTTCCATCATGAAGTTTGTGAATAATTTTAGATTTGAATGCATAAAATTTGTTGCTGACTAAAATCCTCTGAATATGGCTAATACCTTATTTTATTGATCTTCTCTTTAACGACCATTTTGGATGTTCTTGTACAGAGTATAAAACTGCAAGGGTAGCAGCGTCATCTTCATTTAATTGTTTTTTTTTTATTTTTTACAGGCCCAGTGGAATCAAAGGACATGGCACAATTTTAAGGTATTTTGGCCTTCAGTAGAAAATTTTGAAATTTTAATATATTATAGTCTATATTAAAGGAAGTAATTTTATCATTGAAAGAAAGTCCTAATTGTACAGGGTGTATCTGAAAAGTTAAGTTAAAAATAGTGATTTTAAGATATCGGATATTTATTACTGGCATCAGAAATAAAAACTAATAACTATTTCAATTATTTATTTTCACTATGCAACGTGTAGTACCGATTAAAACATGTATAGTTGATATACCATACAGAGTGTTCCAAAAATATTATCGTCATAGGTTTTTAGTATTCTTATAAGAGAGAAAAATGAAATACATTTTAATTACTATTTAATTAGTGGTATTTAGTTGGATTTGGATCTTATCTATTTATGTGTGTTTTATGTTATGTTTAGACAAAAATTATACAAGAAATAAAATACTAACTTCTATTACATCATACAGTGTTCTAAAAATATAACGATTAAGAAGCACGTTTAGAAAAATATATTTTTATCCGAGCAACATTCTGGTGATGAAAAACAATGCAAAATAGTCCAAAAAAGTAATTGTTATTAAGTATTTATTAATGGCCGTTTGGCTGAAAAAATTTGAAAAAAACAATCTTGAAAGTTGCAATAAAACTCTTATCATTCTCATTGACGGTGGCGGTCCCGAGCACAAAAATAGCTTAAAAACAAGGCATCATAGTTCGACAATTTCTCCCTTATCTGATCCGATTTAAAAACTGTTTCGACACTTTTATAGAAAAACTTCATAGAATGGTACGTGCCTATTAAAAACTTTACAAAAACTAAACATTATTTTTAATTTTTTATTTTTTGTTCGATTTTTTAATAGGCTAGGCAGGTACCATTCTATGAAGTTTTTTCTATAAAAATGTCGAAATAGTTTTTAAATCGGATCAGGGATACGGGAGAAATTGTCGAACTATGATGCCTTGTTTTTACGCATTTTAAGAGCAGGCTGTGATCCAAGTATGGAAAACAATTATTGTTATTTGACAGTTATAGCGTTGTCAGAAGCAATGAAGTATTGTTACTTATTCTCAAAAAGAAAAAAAAAGAAAAATGGTAAACTGTTTTATTTGTAACATAATATTAAGAGCTGGAAATAGAATGTCTAGACTTTTAAATAAACCCGACCAAGGAGAGGAAATTACCCGCAAAAGAAGAGAATTAGCAGTCCTCCATCATAGTAGATTTAGGTTAATCAACCAAGATATTGAAGAAGACAGCAAGGTATGTGTTAATTGCGATATGAGGATTACTAAAGTTATAACATTGGAAGATAATGAGATGGCTATACCAATGGAACTATTAGTAAGCAAACAAACAGAGAAATGTTTCATTTGCAATGAATTAACAAATGATAGGCTCACTCCTGATGCACGAGCAGATTTTTACATAAAAACCAATATTTTCATTCCTGGTCAGGTTCGCTGTTGTGCTAACCATTTAACAGAATGTGGGTACGTAAAATTAGAATTTATGGAAAATATAATCAGCATTCCCAGTAAAATTGTTTTAAGTGGAAAAGGTATCTCAAATTGGTTTGCAATATTGCGAGAAATTACTCAACATCAGTCTGGAAAAAAGTATGAGGATGAAAATAATTTTAGCAACGCTGAGCTGAAAAGTTTAACATCATTGAATCGAGAACAGTTTAGGGAATTATTTGATATGCGCGGCCCGGTTGAAGTAAATGGGTGCACGAGATACCTTACGAAAAAATATTTAATGGCATTTCTGATGAAATTGCGTCAAGGTCTCTCCGACAATTTTTTATGCTCAATTTTAAACTTTTGTTCCAGCAAAATGTGAGCATGGCAATAACTGTCGTAAGACAAAGTTTAATGGCGCGCTTTGTCAACGAGAATCTTGGATTTAATTCACCTCCCGTGCAAGATAGAGAACGATTTTTAGAACAACACATGACTGAATTTGTGAATCGGCTATATAATCCAGACCCCGCTGTCCCTAAAGCTGTTCTGTCTGTACCCAGACTGTACTTATTTTAAGATTCCAAAAAGTTCACAATTCAGGGTTCAGAGACAATCATACTCCAGTCATAAGAAATACACTTTACTGAAAGCAGGTTTTGTTGTAGCTCCCAACGGTTTTATAGTGAGTGTTCACGGTCCTTATTTTTCAGATCTTAGAAATAACGATGCTCAAATACTAATTAATGAATTCAATCAAGATAGAGAACTAGTGCGGAATTGGGTCCGGGATAATGACATTTTTGTCTTAGATAGGGGATATCGAGATGCGGTGGAGTTTTTGGAAGAACTTCATTTAAATTGTGAAATGCCTACATTCCTGGCAAGAGGACAGAAACAGTTCTCAACGGAGGAAGCTAACCAATCAAGAAAAGTAACTAAGACTCGTTGGATTGTCGAAGCCCGTAATGGTCATCTGAAGAGTATCTTTAAGTTCTTTAGAGATCTTATCCCATGCGGCATTGTTTACATTTGGACGATTTTCTTAAAATAGCCTGTGCCCTTATTAACCGTTTTCACGAACCTACTCATATGCAAAATTGTGACGATGACTTAGCTAGGTCAATGCTAAATATCATTCAAAATCAAACAACTAACCAATTACAAATCAGGGTTGAACAAGAAAGATTACATCGAAGAGGTGATGTTGGCGTTTGTGTTAATTTAAATTAAAATAATGACTATTTCCCTAATTTACTACTAGATTATATAGCTTCTAAAACTTTTGGTACTTATCAAGTTAAAATTAGTGATGGATATATCCAAGATACCAGTGGGAGGGAGGTAAACAACGAATTTATTTTCCAAACACAATTACTCGAAAATAACTTAGTAAGGGCTTGAATTTATTCCAGATTTACCCAAGCAACAAAACATATGTTATTCATAGAATATAATGAAAATATTGAAGATCTGATTACAGGTACATATTGTACGTGTAAATCTAGTGCCCGTACATTAGGTGTATGTGCGCACGTTGCATGCATGTTATGGTATCTCGGATATGGAAGACACGAAAATCAAGTGAGATATCCAGCAGATGTTCTGTTAAGATGTGTTCAAGATGCGGCCAATAGGCACAATAATGTTGAAATCGTGGAGAACATGGACTGGAGGAAAGTAAAGCACTCTGTATTACAAGAGTTTTATTTCAACTTTCAAGATTGTGTTTTTTATTTTTTCAGCCAAACTGCCATTAATAAATACTTAATAATAATTACTTTTTTGGACTACTTTGCTTTGCTTTTCATCACCAGAATGTTGCTCGGATAAAAATATATTTTTCTAAACGTGCTTATTAATCGTTATATTTTTAGAACACTGTATGATGTAATAGAAGTTAGTATTTCATTTCTTGTATAATTTTTGTCTAAACATAACATAAAACGCACCACATAACTAGATAAGACCCAAATCCAACTAAATACCACTAATTAAATAGTAATTAAAATTATTTCATTTTTCTCTGTTATAAGAATACTAAAAATCTATGACGATAATATTTTTGGAACACTCTGTATGGTATATCAACTATACATGTTTTAATCTATATTACACGTTGTATAATGAAAATAAATAATTGAAATAGTTATTAGTTTTTATTTCTGACGCCAGTAATAAATATGCGATATCTTAAAATCACTATTTTTAACTTAACTTTCAGATACACCCTGTACATTTAGGACTTTCTTTCAGCGATAAAATTACTTCCTTTAATATAGACATATTATAATAATATGTTAAAATTTCAAAATTTTCTACTGAGGGCCAAAATATAATAACCAATTCCATGGTATTTGACCAAGTAAATTTGTTGTTCCAGAGTCAGTATAACTCAATAATCAGTAACTAATATTATTATAGAAAATACAAAACACGAATAAATATTTGTTAAAATATTAACACTTACCAGTCATTATTGTAGAAATATCTACTTATGTATTTTCTAACAAAGACAACTTTGACCTTAATAGAGACATTCATGATGTTAACACACGACAGAAAGATTTAACACATGTGCCTTTTGCAAACTATAAAATCACCAAAAACTCACCGCCTCACAATGGTACCCAAATTTTTAATAATTTACCCGACTATATAAAGTCTAGTCAAAACTTACACTTATTTAAAAGTGGGCTTAAATCGTTTTTACACTTAATTTAATTTAGTTGATCTTTTTATCACTTCTGTAATGTGTTTTTTTTTTTACTTGTATTTGTCTATTGACTATTTCTATACAATTTTGTATTGTCTTTTAAGGAAAATAAATGATTTATTTATTTAATTTATTTATTGTGCCGATAGGAAAAAAGAACCCTATAAATTAATGAAAAATAAATATAATAGTTCACTTGCATTTAGAATGCAATCTTGTTTTTTGTTTATCTGTTTGTCTGTTTGTTTTTTTTATTGGTTCCATCGCTCGTCCATCTGTCCGTCCGTTTGTCTATTCGCGTATAACTTTAAAGCGAATACACCAATTTTAATGCAGTTTTCTCTAGAAATTAGATAAGTCTTCAGAACAGAGCAGAAATTCTTAGATACTGATAATCGTACTGAATCATCAAAGGGTACTTGCAGGGCGAACATAGTCGCTTACGATATGTTAATTTTAATGATTTTCCCTCATAACTTTAATATAAATTTACCAATTTTGATGCAGTTTTATGTAAGCTTTAAATTTTTTAGGGCAGGTTCTTAAATATTCATCATCATCTAACTGAAATAGTAAGAATGCACGGTCGGGAGTTCTTTAAATTTAAAGTAATTCACTTTTTCATTTGCAAATATAGTGTTTTGGCGTGAAGTATTGATCACCCTGTGGGATAAAATTAGAAAAAGATTCCCTTTCACTAATGAAGAATAGTAATTAATAATTATAATAAATTACCAAAAAATTAAAATAAGATAATACGTGCGTTATTTAAATCGTGCACGAATAATTATTAATGAATGTGTCATGCATATAAATGAAGTAAATAACAAAAAGCTAGAACACCAAATTCTGAAGTTGACGTAATTAACGAAGCACTGTCCCTTCGGATATCTCAAACCTTACTAAAAAACGTTTATTTTTTTTTTGTAACATGCATTTATTTCATACTGGTTAGAATATCTGACGATCAAACAAGCTTAATCCGTAGAATACGTTTGATTGTTTCGTTTTCTCACAGGTCCTCGCAGCATGGAATGTCATATGTAGATGCGCCCAGCAGGGTACCATCCGTGTGTCCATTATCCCATGGAGATGCCGCATAGTCACCGTGGTCATCCCGGTCTCCCGCCCCGCACACTCTTGTTCCTTAGCGAGATGAACACATGTTCAAAGAGCAGTGTTAGTTGTGAGGCCTTCGACGTTAATCAGGCCAATGGAATTTTTCATTCCTATCTATGGGTTTTGTCGTTTTCAGCGGTTATTAAACTGACTTCGTGGAATTTACAGTAAAATAGTTTTTATACTTTAAGAATTTTGTGTAATATAAAATAACTCAAGATTTGACAAATTCGAATTTACAAAATAAATTATTACTAACCCTGGCAGATGCTTTTGTTAAGGTGGCTGAATATGGTTCTAGCAGTGAAACCACTAATTTACTCTTCTTTAATTTTACGTATAACAGTTATCTTTTCCAATTGAAGTGGTGTTGGTTGTGCTGTGTACATTCAAAACACCCAAGACCGGTATAAATATATAAAATATTTGCCCTATATACAGCAGAGCTGGGTAATTACTTGCGATTTAAAAATAATTACAATTACAAATTACTTTTTTAAAAAAGGAACTAATTACAATTACAAATTACTTTTTTAAAAAGGAACTAATTACAATTACAGAGTAGATGTCTTTAAAAAAGTAATTAGCAATTACTTTTCTAATTACTTTTATGATAAAGTAAATTATAGTGACCGAACAGACAAAAAGGTAAGTTAAAAATTTTATTTAAAAGTGTTGTGTATTATTTCGTTTTAATATTTATTAGAAGCGTTATTAGAATGTTTGACCTTAAGAGTAATCAGGAAAAATTAAACAAATATATAGAAAAGGCAGCTTAATAGTGAAGTCGGTTTAGGAAAGGGTTGGAAAATTTTTTAAGATGGATGCAGACGAATACACTATGCGATCAAATTATAATGTTAAAATTAAAAAACCCACTTTTTGGTAACATATTGTATTATCACAAAAAAAACTACACGTGTATGCAAAATTTCAGCTCAATTGGACGTCGTTAAGTTATTCAAAATTGACTTGCAAGATTTGAACTAAACATACATAAAAGCAAGTTAAAAAAAGCATGTATATCTCAAAATCTGTAAAACTTTGTATAATGGTGTACGTGGTATATATGGCCATATGGGTTCTAGGTGGTCCCTTAAAACTTTCTATCGGTGTATCAAACACCTTGTATATTAGCGATTCCTTTATTTGAAGAAAGTATCATTAAAGGTCCTCCAGATATGAACGCCAAAAATGTCATTTTTTCGCTTTAATATTGCTAGTAAATCGAAAACAATTGAATCAGAAGGTAGGTAGACACTTTGTACTCTTGTTTGTTGTTGCAAAACTTACGGATTTGCTAAAACTTTCGCTTTTATTCAGAATATTCCATTTCATCTCTAATAACAAGGCAGGCTAAGAAAACAGTTGATGGTGCTACTGTCACTTTTGTTATTCGGAAAACAGTTGATAGTGCTAGGCAATAAAAATGCAATTATAAGCTGAAATTTCGCTAGCAACGTCAGTTGTTTCCACAGCTAGCTTTCTATCAAAGATTAAATCGGAACCTTTCAATAAAAGTAGAAATTTTTGAAAGAGATACCTATACAAAACTGTTTTTGTAAGTGTCATTTTTTCTCGAAAATATAAAACTGTTTTGATAACAAATAGAAAACAACAGAATACGTATATCTACCTTCAACACTGAGCAATACTGAGGTGAAAAAATACATTTTATGGGCATTACCCATTCCAAAACAAATCAATAATTCAGATGTAGTTGTAAAATTCATATAAAGTCCCTTACAAGAAAAATATATTGTTTATAATAGGTTCAATGAATTGTGCCCGTTAATAAATAATCTAAAAGCACTGCTTTAGCATTTAGTCTGTCTCATAAAGTACCGATTTTATTAATCCTCCATAAATGGAATCTAAATTTATGTTCTATTACAAGAACATGCTTATTTGTGTACTTCGGTTTAGTAATGTGCAAAACGGAGACTGCTAAATAGATGTTTAATAGATGGAGTCATGTTATAACTTATAGCTTAAGAAGTTTAAGGTAATCCATGTTGTTTGTATCTGTTTCCTGAAGATGCAGCTCTAAAATAAAAGTAGTTCGTAATGATTTCTAACTTCTAACTTTCACATGAGGACATCTGTCAAAATAGGAAATATAGCGGTCTGTAAATTACACTTCTTTTACGTTTTGATCTTCAGTATGATGTTTGAATGAAAATCAGTCTTCACAAGCTCAAAACTTCTAGCCGATTCTTAGTGAAAACACACATTATCAAATTATCCATTATGAAATTGTCCCCTATTCAGGGGCGGCTTCAGGGTCGGGCAACCCGGGCGACTGGGGGCAAGAATTGTTAATTTTTTTTTTAATATATCTTTTTTAATTTAATAATAGTTTTCATTGGAAAATAATATCAAATTATATCAGAATCTATATCAGTTAAAATTGTAATAACGCAGAATAGTCGAATAACATTAAAACCGTCTAAATAATTTTAAAATGTTACGCAAATATGTTTGTTTAGCCATGAGACACCTCAATATTCATACCTTAAGCTTCCTACCCCATTATTGACTGACATGGAGTTGATCATTAAAGATTTTGCATAAATGAAGGCAGGCAACGCGCGCTTTTCATTCAGAAAAAATTCAGAAAATTGTTATACCAACTTTACTTGTATGTATTTCATATCTTACATAATTTACTGTTTATAAATAAATAAATGGCAATTTGTTTTGTATGAAATATTAAAAAAACAAGCTAAAAACGTACTCTTCGCCAATTTACTGAGCTTTTTATATATAATTGTTACACATTCTATAGGATACTCTTCGCAGTTTTCTATTAAATAATGTTAGTTTTTGGACATCCTAAATTTTGTGATACCATCTTTGTTGTGAAAAAAATTATATGAAAAAAAACATCCGACCTGTTTGAGATTTGAACACGGGATCTCTGGATTGCAACGCAAAGCTTTAGCCGCTGCGCCACCACAACTTGCTACGAAAATTAATTGTCTGTGATACTTAATATCTTTTGACAGTCATACATATTTCAACTTGTACTTCTATGAAATATATACTAGTAAAATTCATAAACAAAAAAATATATATTATAGAAATAATATTTCGCAAGATTTCCATTTTAGTATAAGCGACAAAAATTAAGAGAATATTTTTTTTAAATTAAATAATTAATAACTTTTTTATTTACTGATCGATTTTCTTCAAAAACAATAGGGTTCTTCCTCTAGCTAACACTAACTTACTTTCTAAATTTCAATACAATCGGACTTTTCTTTCTTAAGTTATCGTGCTTACAAGAAACGTGACGGACGGACAGACGGACGGACAGACGGACAGACGGACAGACGGACAGACGGACAGACGGACAGACGGACAGACGGACAGACGGACATTTTGAAAGTTGTTCAGAATTCGTTCACTAACATAATGATATGAAATTTTTTTCTCTACGAGCGATATTTACAATTTTAGAAATGTGCCGATCAAATACAATATACTCTTCGTTTTTGCGAAGAGTATAATAAAGAGGAACCTTCCTCTAAGTAAACTTGTGTCAGGGATTCTCTCATTATAATAGCGTTCAGATGGTATAGACAAAAAGATTTATACTTATCGCAAATTAATTATTGTTAATAATATGTTGTAAATGCACATTGATGTGTAAACGTAAATTACTTCAGAATGGTTTATCGAAATTCAACAAGAACATCTTTTTATTTCTAATGGTGTGAAAATATTTTTTACAAGAGTAAAAATAAAAAAGTTAGTAAATATTAATGGCCACCCCCTAAAACTACCCCTTAAGCAGAAGAGAGGGTTTGACTGGTACTATGTAAATTGATGCCCATATCTACATTTAAAATATGAATTATATATTTTAAAGCGGTGAGAAGATATTGCAGAAAAATTAATATTTATTATCCCTCTTTAAAGGGGTATAATTTCCTTATTATCTATTTAGAGTACCTTTACTTTTGGATGTACTATCAGCCACATAAATATCCAAAGACCACCGTGTATACACGGTTATGTTACTCCATGTGTTAGGTTAAAAAGTAGAATGATCGCGGGGTCCGAAAGGATATCCTTGCAGTTTAGTACGTACTACGCCCTTGAAATTTCTGTGATTATCTCAGGAAGGGGCGCCAAAAAGTGCTCCCGCCCGGGTGGAAAATTTACCTTGAGCCGCCCCTGCATCTATTGTAATTTTTTAACAAGTAGAAAAAAATTGTTTAAACAAGGGCTTTAGGAAACTTCATAATCTACAATATTGGTAACAACTAATTGGGAAATAATGGGAACCGAGATAATTGCAAAAATCTACAGAAAAGCACAAACTTTTCCTTTCTGGCGGCTGTAGATCGTAAAGTAATGACAACAGAGAAAAATTGTTTAAATGTAAGTTGTAGCTTTTTTTATTTTCTACAATATTGTTAATAGCTTATTTTCGGGTAAAACGAACAGGAAATAAGATAATCGGGAAAAACCAATTTTGCCAGTCACTTTTCCAACATGGCGATCGTAGCGGACACGATATTTTTGTGGATAACTTGAATTAATAATTGATAATAGTATATAAAAAAAGAAAATCTCTTATAGAAATTATTCAGGGTTAAATGAAAAATTAACTGTACTACATGGCGAATAAATGAGTTCATAATATACACTATCGCGTACAGTGTCGGTCTGGGTGTCTAGGGCTTAGTCGGCATTTTACAGTAAACTTTCAAACTCAGTTCGTCAGCGATTTGAATATTTTTGCTTCGCATGTATATAAACGTCGTCCCAAAATTTTTTTGATGAGCGGGGGGGAAAAACCCGAAAAAAAAATTTTTCGGTCCCAAAATGGCCCCTCATTAGACGCGGCCCTAGGGCCCAGTCGACATTTGCCGACTAGCCGACCTAGCCAGACCGCCACTGATCGCGTATACCATAACTCAATTCAATCTGGTAGGCAAAAAATGTCAATCCGTCACGCACTATGTAGATTTCTTTAAATTTTAAAATTAGGTACTATAATTTTTTTTACCATTTGCAGCATTTCTCAAAAAAAATTATTCCAAGCTATGATAAAATTACGGGTACGAAAAATATAACTAATTTTATTAATAATTTGTTATATTAATCCAGTCAGTATATACCTATCAATCAATCAATCAAAACAAATTTATTAACAGTTACTTGTACAGTACTGCGCCTGACCGGATGCCGGTCCGGAGCGACCCACGCAACCACGGCATGTAGCGTCGTGATGAATGCGTGGGTGGGCGGAGCGGGATCGGTTCGGCTTAAACAATAATTGGGATGGGGTGGTTAGCGCTCCTGTTTAACGATTAAAACTTAAAGCTAATAATTTATTTTGACAATATCAAGAAGTGATTTGAAATATTAAGGCTAATTTTAAAAATAAAAACAAACTTAAAATTAGGCACATAGGTTCGCGGCACTCGCGCATTGCGCACTTTTTCAGTTCTGCTTGCTGGTACGGGGAAAACTCAACGAAAAAACCCGTTCGAACTAGTAACGACCTTCGTCCGATGGTTAGACTGCCTCCGGAAAGGTAGGGTGGAAGGAAAGTTGTGATTTAAAATGTTTGGATTTTCAAGAGGTCATTGGTCGAGAGGGGATTTTGAAAAGGGAGACAAAAAAGGACAAAAGAACAAAAATTAACAGAAATAACAAAAAGGAGACGAATACAGGGAATTGAAAGGGGTTTGAGAGTAAAAGGTGGTGAAAAGGAAATTGGTGGTATAAGAAAGTTTTGGCTAGGGAAAAATAGGCAACGCCTGGTATGGTAATGGGTGTTTCAGGTCGAAAAGTATGGCATTATGCTGTCTGATTCGTGTTATATCGCGGGTTAGCGGACTATCGCCCAGCTTGAATTGATAGAATTTCTGTGATATTTCCTGGACGAAGTCCGCTAGTGGAGTTATTTCGTGGCAACGTGCGTAGAGATCTCTGAGGGAGTTTGAAATGAGGCGCATAAATTTATGTTCTAAAACTCTAAGTTTCCGCATTGTCGTGGCCGGGATGCTGCACCACACCGGCGCCGCGTATGTGATGGCCGGCCTGATCACCATCGTATACAATAGTTTTTTATTCGTCCTGTTTAGTCCGCTACTCCGTGCCAGGAGCGGGTACAGAATCCTGGATATAGAGTAGACCTTTCGTACGGTTTCGTTAACGTGTATGTTGAACGTCAGTCTTCTGTCTAAGTTCACCCCCAGATACTTCACGCATTTTTTGATTGGAATTTGGCGACCCCCGATCGAAATTGGTGTTAAAATGCGGTTCTCAGTGAACCGGCGCGTGAAGAGTATGGCCTCCGACTTTTCGGCGTTAATCCGAATCTTCCACTTGTCGTAATACGCCGTGGCACGGGCCATGTGCGCTTTCAGCGTACATGGCCGTGTCGTCGGCGTACTTGGCAAGATTCGTGTTCGGAAACTCCGGAAAGTCGGAGACGTACAGGTTGTATAGCTTGGGTGACAGGCACGACCCCTGGGGGACGCCCGCGCGAATGTCCCGCCGAGTTGAGAGTTTGTTATTCACCCTGACCTGCAGTGTCTGCCCGTCAGGAAAGAGTGTATTAGTTTGGTGATATGCGTCGGAAAGTTCAGTGAATTTAACTTGTGGAGTAAGCCCGGGATCCAAACTGTATCGAAAGCTTTCTCAATATCGAGCAGCACCATGACGATGCTTTTCCGCGGTATATACCGGGTGTAACAGGATCATGGCTTCATTAGTTTTGAAAATAATTGATTGAAATTTGGGATATCCTATATAAATAAGAAGCGCCACTTTTTGACATACAAGTGATTTTTTTTCACTTCCGCATTCGCCGGAAGTGACACACACTAACTTTCAATTTTTAAATGGATCATCTTGTATATTATAACATTTTTTATTCTACATAATTTTCTGAATCCAACGATACCAAATAAGTGACATTTCAAAAGTCATTATTCTAAATGACCCGTGTAATGCTAGAAAAATTGAAATCCCGTCAAAAACACTAAATTACGTGATTTATGAGCAAATAAATGCATCAAAATGGTTTTTGGGGCCAAATTCAATTTTTTCAAATAGGACCGTATTGGTACCGTGGTACCATTTATTAGTACTATTAGTAAGGAATTTACTCATATGTCGTATTAAAATGTGCGATAAATACAAACAAAATTAGAGCTAAAAGAAAATAAGAAAATATGTTATGCTATTAATTACGCGTAGCTCCAGGTCTTCACGGGTTGTAATGACGGTTGTGTAGACAATAATTTTTAAGTGACCCCCAAACAAAGAAATCAAAGGGTGTTAAATCAGGTGGCCTTGGAGGCCACCTCACAGGACCATTCGTCGAAATTACGTTTTCTCCGAATCTTCGTTGAAGGTAATCAATTACTATCCTTGAATTATGGAGAGGAGCACCATCTTGTTGGAAATACATTCCCTGTTCTAAATCCAAAGGTAACTCATATAAAATATCCTCAATCTCATTTTACAGGAATCTCAAGTATCAGGCACCAATAAGGAGTCCTTCAAATATTATTGGAGCAATGATTCTACTAACGATTATTCCAAGCCAAACATTGAAACCGAGCCGCACTTACCAATATTTTGTAGTTTGTCGGTTAAATAATCCCAAATTTGTAAATCTAGACTCGTCCGAAAATAAAATCATTCCCAAAAAATCATTGTTTAGCTGCACGTTATTCTGCAAAATCCAATTACAATATTCCATCGTACGTTCGTAATCATTTTCGTACAAGTGCTGGAGCAGAAACAGTCTTATCAACTTCTATTCGAGCCAAAACATTAATTTCCGTTCCTTCGTCAATAATGACATTTTCTTCGGGATCATTGTTGGGCTCTCTTCGGAATTGATTTTCAAGATGTTTAAAATAATTTCTCGTTGGACATTCGATATCGGATAGCCGCTATAGCATTTTTTCTACATTCCCCATAAATAATTAAAATGTCCACTTTTTCATCTCTTGTATTTTGCGGCATTTTGAACACAATTAACAAACATTTTAAACAATTTTTAAATACAATAAAAACACCGGTAAAGCAACAAGTGTTTGACAAGCTAAATATTTCATTGTTTTCAAAGCCACCTTAGTTACTTCCTAACATTTAATTAGAACAAAATTGTATTTTCTTATTTTCTTTTAGCTGGAATTTTGTTTGTATTTATTGCACATTTTAATACGACATATGAATAAATTCCTTATGAATAGTACTAATGAATGGTACCACCACCAATATGCTTCCATCTGAAAAAAATTAAGTTTTGCCCCAAAAACCATTTTGATGAACTTTATTTCCTCATAAATCACGTAATTTAGTATTTTTGATAACGATTATACGGGTCATTTAGAATAAATCGGAACCGTCATGGCACAGTTACCTAAATGGAAAAGTAACAATTATATTATAAAAAATATTGACGTTTGAAATATCATTTATTTGGTATCATTAGATGCAGAAAATTAAGCAGAATTTAAAAATGCAATAATATACAGGGTGTTCCATTTAAAAATCGGAAGTTAGTGTCACTTCCGGCGAATCCAGAAGTGAAAAAAAAATCACTTGTTTGTCAAAAAGTGTCGCTTATTATGTATATAGGGCATCCCAAATTTAAATAAATTATCTTCAAAACTAAAGGAAAAAAGAGTACCATGATCCTGTTACACCTGGTATACAAAAAATCACGTTGTTTACAGAAGGTCGGGAAGTTTTGAAATTTAGCAGGGATGTACATTTTGATGTTCTGAATAAGTACCTGAATTTGCGAACAAGACGTCGCCCCGCCGTTTTGAAAAAATGACGCCGAAAACAAGAAAATAGCTATATTTTCGTAACGGTAGATTTTATCGAAATGACACTTCAAATCAAAAACTTTCTCCATAAAATTCTCTATAATTTTGCTTTTCACATTTTTTTATACTATCAATAATTTCTGAGATAGCGCTTTATAATCCAGTCGGTATATACAAATAGCGTTTTGTTTGCAAGAGATTGGAATGTTTTGAAATTTTGCAGGAATTTAGATTCTGATGTTCTGAATAAGCCATTGAACTTGCAAACATGACGTCGCTACACTATCTTTAAAAAAAGGCGGCGAAAACAAGGAAAACGACTATATCTTTGTAACGGTACATTTTATCGAAATACCACCTCAAATCAAAAACATTCTCCATAAAATTCTCTACAATTTTGCTCTTTTGTATTTTTTTATACGATCGATAATTTCGCAGATACAGTTTTAGTCCAGTTAGTACATACATTTCCATAAAGTTCTCTAAATGTCAAGTCTAATTTGCAAACGTAGCACAATGAAGCCTGATTTTCGGGATAAGCAAAGCATGCGAAAGACCGGCGCGAATATTATGTTCTATTGATACATCTTCGGGAATTTCTTTAGTTGTTATTACTTTTGGAAACTCTTCATCACTCTCTGCCTTTCTGTGGTTTTGTTATAGACTCTGGTCATGGCCCTTCTTAACAGTTCCGAGGCTACTACAGTCACTGGCACGACTGTGGTCTTTGCGTTCCACATTCTGCGAACTTCTTTTTGCTCAACTTCTCAATTTATTTGAGCGCCACATTGGTGTCATTCGGGATGGATTGGAGATTGATACATCGATGAATAATTATTATTGTTATTAATATTATTATTACATCACCACAACGTTTTGTTGCCAAAGTTATCCATGAAGTGATGCTAGTGTTTTGGCGAAGACGTCCGCCTAACGGGCAATCGCGAAAGATGACGTAATGCAGCAAAGGGAGGTTAAAAAGAATATTCCATGGATGAGACAATGTATGCCAAAACACTGTAAATAAGAAGAATGTCGAACAGATTCAAAAATAATATTATTTTTTAATTTTAACTTATAATACCGTCTGTAGAGAGTGGTACCCACAAATGTTTCCTACAAGAGGTTTTTGTTTTTCATACGATATCATTAATTGATGTTTTTCACAAAAACATTGTGTCCGCTACGGCCGCCATGTTGAAGAAATGATAGTCAAAATAGGTTTTTTTTCAACTATCTCCTTTCCTGTTAGTTCTACCTTTAAATTAGATATTACCAATATTGTAGAAAATGAAAAAGCTGCAAATTTCATTTAAACCATTTTTCTCTATTGTTAATCTTTTACGATTTACAGCTAGATTAGTGAAAATTTGTGCTTCGCCGCACATTTTTGAAATTATCTCTGTCCGCGTTGCTCTTTTGTAGTAATTTGGATTTTATCAATATTGTAGATCATAAAATTTTCCAAAGCTCGAAATTAAAAAGATTATGAAACTTTCGAGTTGCTGTAACTTGTAAACAATTGATAGTGCAATAAAAATTGTTAAACTTAAAAATTTCGGGAAATTTTATAATCTACAATATTATTGATAATAACTAATTACTACGTAGGAGCAATGGGGACATAGATAATTGCAGTAATCTACAGTGAAGCACAACTTTTCGCATTTTTCGGCGAGTGTAAATCGGAAAGTGTTAGCAATAAATTAAACTGTTGTATTGACAGATTGGTGAAAACTCGAAAAATTCGAATAAAATTCATTTTTTTAAATAAATAACACTATCGTAACTCTGTTTTATTGATTATAGGAAATTAATAATAAGTATGAATAACATCGAAACAACGGAGCAGACATTTTTCCGAAATTCAAAGATCTTTCTCAAACTTCAACTGCTATAATCTTTTACAAATTGATTGTGGAAGAAAATCGTTTAAATAAAATATTTGGGAAATTTTATAATTTACAATATTGATATAGCCAATTACTACATAGGAGCAACGAGGACAGACATAATTGAAAAAATATGCAGCGAAGCACAAATTTTCACCATTCTGAAGGCTGTAAGTCGTAAAATATTAATAATAGAGAAAAATAGTTTGATTAAAAGTCGTAGCTTTTTCATTTTCTACAATATTGATAATATCCAATTTTAGGGTAGAACTAACAGGAAAGGAGATAATTGAGAAAAACCTATTTTGACTGTAATATTTTCAACATAGCGGAAACGATATTTTTGTGAAAAACATCAATTAATGATTGGGAGAAGCCCCTCTATAGTATAAAAAAGAAAATCCCTTGTAGGAATTATTCGTGGGTCAAATAGGCCAGTCAAATTGTAACTTGACGTGGCGAAAATAGAAAACCACGTTTTTATTGTTTTAAGTTAGAAGGTTGGACATCCAAAACGAGCCCTTATAGCGTGCCAACAAATGTCATACCGGATAAGGAAGGGGGGAGGCTAATAATCTGAGAGGAAAGTTCAAATGGGAAAATTATAGGTATTAAAAAAACCTATAAAATGAGCCCCCGAACGTATAAATAAAAACGTAACAATGTCAGATCAATCTGCATTAATTTTAGATTCAATTCAATTTTTTTGAAAAAATGACTATAAATACTTCATTTGCTGTCAGATTTTGCTATGAGAAAGATATGATTCTTTGTGTCACTATACTACACAGAAACGTGTCTCTGTAGATGTGTTAATTTCCACGATTCCACTTGGTATATACAGAGTGACCCATTTAAAAGCGGGGCATCTCTCTAAAATTTGTATTTATTGTGCGATTTGAATCAAATTTTACTCAAGGATAGAACGAATTAGGATCGGATTGTGATCAGAAAAATATTCGCCTCCTACAAATGCAAAGCCACCTGCGGTACGAAAATATGCAGAAGAAATAAAAAAATCATATTAGGCATTTTATTATCGAAAAATTTTGTTAATGAAACTTATTCAGAATTGTCCAAAAACCTTGAGTCCAAAATTTAATCAAAATGAAAAAATCGAAAAATTGAAATTTTAAAAATAATTATTTAAAAAAAACTGCAAATTACTTGACAACTACCCGGCAGATTGGGTTTAATTTCAAACAAAATTATCACAGTACAGTTTTATAATCAAAAAAACCCAATAAAATGAATTATATTTTCGGATTTGGATATTATTTTAATCAAAATTTCAATATTTTTTTATTTTGATTAAATTTTGTACTTAAAGTTTTTGGACAAATCCGAACGTTTCGTTAACAAAATTTTCCGATAATAAAATGCCTAATATCATTTCTTGATTTTTTCCGCATATTTGGGTACCGTAGGTGGCTTTGCATTTGTAGGAGGCGAATGTATTTCTGGTCATAATTAGATCCTAATTTGTTCTATACTTGAGTAAAATTTTATTGAAATCGCACAATAAATGTAAATTTTAGAGAGGTGCCCCGCTTTTAAATGGGTCACTCTGTATAGATATAAACAAATGGATTTAAACCTTTAAATTGCAAGAATTCCAAGAAAATAAAGGTTTCTAAATCCTTGTAATACAGGAATAATGTACGATTCAACGAAATCATTACAATTAAATATAATAATAATAATAAAACAATAGTAATGCCATAAATAATAATTAACAAATTTTATAACGATAAAATATTTAACATTAATTGTTAAACGATAAAGTAAATTTCAATTACATTTTGCAAAATTATGTTACTTACATTCTGAAGATATATTAGCAATTAATTATAGATATAAAAAATATAAGATCTACAAGCGTATAAACTTTTTTTTTTTTGAAAACACAGTCGCTCAACTGCCCAATCCGCGTACCGTTAGGCTCGCCCACATTACTTTTCCATAGTTTTCGAAAACCAATTATCATAAAGTAACGTTTTTTTTTTGAAGTGGACTAAAAAAATAGCACTTAAAAATGGTAGACATGATTTTTCGACACTGCATTCCATTCAAAAGATATTAACTTTAATTGGAATTTTTTATGCAAAAGAATCTTCTTTTTTTCACATTAAATTTTGTCCACTTTTTTCTGAATAATGACCATATAGAAAACATTTGTAATTGTTGAAAAACCCTCGAAGTATAGAATTTTTCTTCTTATAGCAAAATCTGATAGAAAGTGAAGTACTTATAGCCATTTTTCGAAGACCTTTTTTTTTCCAAAAAATTAAATCTATCGAAAAACAGTGCAGATATCAATCTGAAATTTTTACCAGATATTCCCTCCCATATAGCGCGTACTTTAGCAAAATTTCAACAATTTTTCTAAAATTTTGATGAAATTAAATTTTTGTTTCAAAATTTCCGTTTTTTTGAATTTACTCCTGACCTAATAAGGTCTCGTTTTGGATGTTCAACCCATCAACTTAAACCAATAAAATCGTGGTTATTTATTTTCGCCACATTTTAATACTATTTGTGACAATTTGACTGGACTAACATGACAGGTTGACTGTACTAGGAACCTTTCAAGGGCTACATCTTGTCATGGGTGCATTCGGTATAAATGTAAGTTTAAATCGTCACATTTTGATCAGATCTACACCTGTCACCTGCCTGCTCTTGTCTATTTATTTATGAGACACCCTATATTTATTGTCAGCAAATGAATTTATACTATTAATTTTTTTGTCCGGTATAATCATATTATTTGACTAAAATAAATGAAATACTATAGAAAAATTGTATCTATTTGTTGGACGATTCACGGAAAATAGGTCTTCTTAAACCACAGGAATGCTTTGAAATAGAAGATTTAATTCAATGTAGTATTTTTTTCTATTATTCATAATTCTTGAGGTATTTTGCGGTTTCTGTTAATAGGAATTCGTTTATTAATTTTATTAGGATGTAGACATCACATTTTGTGCTCTACTCCACATTCGTCACCGACATAAAGGGAATATCATTTATTTCTTTTTAGATGTTTTGGCAATTTGTTGTTCATTTGAATACCTGAATACAAAGAATTATTTTCGACAAGTTATATGATGGGATGCACAATTTACAAACTTCTATTATATGTGTCACAGGTGAAGTACTAATTGTTTTTAGAAAATGTTTCGTTATCCTGTCAAACAGAAATAAAAAACTAAAATATATATGATTCTGCTAACAATTTTCAATTTTTAAGAATTTATTTACCGGATTAACAGCCCAACACTCCCATAATAAATCCAACATAGTCTTTTGTAATCAGAAAACTATAATGCTGTGGTAGGGACAATTCCAAAATGAGCGAAATTTTATTGCACGGCAGCATATATCCTAGCAGTAAAAATTAGCTATAAATATATCAGCACGGTTTTGTAAAACGGCGCTCCACTTTCTATTATGTATATTATGCATCTCTGAGGCCATTGATCAACGTAAAAATATCAAATGGATAATACACAGAGATTTTTTCTAAGGCGTTCAATACCCTCGACCACACAATACCGCTTGAAAACAATCTCTTGTTTCGGTTTCTCCTATTTTCTATTGATATTTTTTCAATCTTACATTCTAGACAGAAAACAATATGTAGCTTATGATGGGTTTTAGCTCTGCGGAATGCCTGGGAACAACTGGTGTTCCGCAAGGATGTATTCTCGGGCTTTCGCCTTTTAACCTATTTATATATATTTATATATTTATAAATGGTATTGTGAGTATTATTCAACTTGAATATTATTCAACTTGACTCCTTTCTACGCCGACGACAATAAGCTCCATAGAGAATTACAATCTATTACAAAATATCCTGTCTAATATATCTAGTTAGTGTTTTCAGTAATTAACTTTGGATGTATCCAAATATAATGTTATGTTCTACACAACAAAATTCACACCTATTAAATTGCGTTTTTTCAACGAACCGAGACATTCAAGGATCTTCGACTAATTTTTGATACAGAACTTTCCTTTGTATCTCACATAAATAATATAATTTTAGAAGTCTGTGAGACTTTGAGATTTCTATTCAGATCAAGCAGAGCCCAAGGAACAATTTAAAAGTCATTTGGACTTGAGGAGGTTTTAAGAAAGGTTTGTCAGGGTTAGGAAATAGTCATATGCTTTATTGATGTTGTAGTTAAGGCCTTTTAGGCTTCAAGTATAGTTGCTCTTAATAATAAGTTTTAAAGCATTCTATAAGACCTAATTATAAAGCTAATTTGCTTCTAGGATAATATGTATTTGTAATGGATATATCATAACCTACATAAAACTCTCCATAAAGCTAATTAGTTTTAAATTCCATTTAGATTTAAAGAGGCTTTAAATTATTCTTTATGGTTTTAGCATATTTGCAATAAATGCATTTTAAATCCTTTTTAAAACTAGACATTTCCAATGCCTATTAGTACTTATTAAAGGCCATTACAAAACTAGACTCTTAAAACATCCTTGATAAATGTTGTGATGAAACCGTTATGAAGAAAAAAACACCTCTATAAATCTAAAAGACAAATTTTAATTCCATAAAACACTTTCCAAAACCTCAATGAAACATCTATTATAAAAATAATAAACAATATGTCTGCCTGAAGTGTCGTTGATGCATGTGTGTGTGTGTGTGTGTGTGTGTGTGTGTGTGTGTGTGTGTGTGTGTTAATTAAAAGCATTTCACGACTTACTGATGTATAATTCTTTTTTGGAAAGGTGGAAGAAAATAAAAAAGAGTGGCCATTTTAAAAGGACTGTTAAAACACACACATACAAATTATTTTGAGGTTAAGTTTTAAGTTTTTTGTATCAAATGTCAACGTGCCAAACGTTTTATTACAGCTTTTATCATGTCCATGTGATCTTCGCCAAGTGCATTTGCATTTTTGTAAGGAAGGGATTATTTGTGATAGTATACAAAAATACTAAAAAATTTAGAGTAAATGTTCTAGGTCATTACCATTATTAGAATATATAGTTTAATGAGAAGACCAGTGTTGCCAGATCAGAATTTGAAAAGTTATCAGACGACGCTTTAAAAAGTTACTAAATCTTACTAAAATTTCACTAGATTTGAAATTAAAGCTCTCATATTTAATTTTCAAAAGTTGCAGTATCTGTAGGACACGTAATTTTCTTGAGCTCTCTGAGCACAGCATAGCTTTGAGCGTCCTCTATATGATTATTTCATTGCCAGACTTCGTAACTCTGTATTGTATTAAATAGTTTGTAACTAGAAAGTACTATTTGTCTACGAGACGCTAGAGGGCAACGAGCCCAGGCTATTCGATTGTAGCGATTCAAAGTCAATAAACTATACGGTTACCTCAATTAGCAGCTTTTAGACGAGAGAGACGCGCGGGAATCGAATGAAAGATATTCTGTTAGGATCTACAGTCTACGTCAGCTATAGACACTACAGGCATCTTTGTCTGTGTCTTTTGCACAGAAATCAGATATGTCTGTCTCTTTCATTCGATTCCCCGTTCCGCGCGTCTCTCTCGTCTAAGAGCTCCTGATCGAGGTAACTGTAGAGTTTACTGACCGTGGTAGCGATTAACGTGAACAGTTCTGTATTAAATGGATCGCAACTCGAATTTAATGTTTGTCTACCTACCAGTAGAGGACAATAAATTGGATGATTCAAAAATCATTAAAAATGGGCATTTTAATAAAAGTTTTCACTAAATCACTAGATTTAAAAAAAAATCACCAGATCTAGTGAAATTTCACTAGACCTGGCAACACTGGAGAGGATTATAAAATGACAATTAGGTTTTTAGTTGGCCGGCCATGTTTTTCTCGTTAGAAAATTAAGGTAGAATTACAAGAAACGACTGAAAATTACCGTGGGAACCGAGAAGCAGCCCACTTTTTTAAATTTGCCTATTACGTGTGTCTATGCAAATTTTGTATGGATATTAAAATCATTATTATTTCTGAGGGGCTCTTGTTTTTTGGGCCTTTCTTATGTAGTTTTAACGATAAACTGCCGTTGGTTTTAATTTTTTTGTCATACCTGATGGCTTTTTATTACCTTTTAAATCGGCCTTAGAGAGGTTATAGTGCTCTACGCTTTATACATTTCAAATTCCATTTTATCTTCAATAAGTCTGATGGTGTGTTTGCTTAAATCAGTTTAGAAAAAATAAATGCAATAATAAAATTATTTGGATTCCTTCGTGGATATTCTGATAGCTTCTCAGTTCTAATATGGTTTTAAAAGCCAGTTTTAAGGTAGCCTTCTAGGTGTTTTCTAGAAATGCAGGAAGCTAATAGAAAAGCTTCTGACAGCTTTAAAATAGGTTTTAAGAAAGGTTTTAAAACGACCCGAACAAGGTTTTCAAGAGCAGCACTATGCCTCACTAAGGAGTTTTATGATGGAATTTAAAAAGGCCTTAACAACCTTCATAAGGGTGGGCCCTTTTAGTCTACAAGTCGCTTTATCATGGTATTAAGGATATTGTTACAGCAAAATAGATTTTTCAAGGCATTTTATAAATAGTTTTATAGCACCCTTGTATACATTTAAGAAACTAAAATTGTTCTTTGGGAGGTTATACTAATACTGATACTTAAAGATATTTTACTTTGCTTTTGTACGATCTAAACTTAAATACGTATCAACCTATTATATTACTCGTATTAACAGCCTAGAAAAAGTGTAAATGCGATTTGTAAAATTATTGTGATTCAAGAGTATACCCAAGGGTATTATTATATATTATGTATTATATATTATATATTATATATTATATATTATATATTATATATTATATATTATATATTATATATTATATATTATATATTATATATTATATATTATATATTATATATTATATATTATATATTATATATTATATATTATATATTATATATTATATATTATATATTATATATTATATATTATATATTATATATTATATATTATATATTATATATTATATATTATATATTATATATTATATATTATATATTATATATTATATATTATATATTTTATACCCATTTGTCACAGCCAGATCTTTTAAATAGATATTCTATGGCCACACTAAAAAGCAGGTGGGATTGATATTCTTAAATATTTTCATATGATTTATTACACAGGGTGTTTGGTAAAGCAATGTCGATCCTGAGCAGGGAGATCAGAGTGTCATTTGATACATATGTCTCCAAACATAAGTATATGAAAAATGCTGCGGTTTTTTCTATCATGCTGATTTTATACTTTTTTTAAACTCAATTTTTCAACAATTACGTAATTATTACGTATTGAGTTTAACTTTAGATATTCTAAAATATTTTTTTCTTTATCGGAAATAAATAAACTTCCAAAATAAAAATGATTTTATAAGTTTGTGATACAAAAGAATAAAAAGTCCATTTTTGAAAAAAAATTGTAATGGTTACTTTAGGTATCGAATTTTAAAGTCTTATGAAATTTTTTTAAAATTCGTCTAGATGTTACATTATTTTCAAAACTTCTCTATTTTACCCTCTTTTATTGGTATTATCATAAATACCATCAAGTTTTGTCGATTACTAAAATAAGGCGAAAGAAAATCAATCTGCAATAATTTTCCATTTAAAATCAAATATATGGGGTTCTTCAACAAAAACAAGGCTATCCTTTCAAAAATTGTAATTAAAATGTTCCAAAATTATTATTTCTTATGTCTGGAATATTATTGTCCTCCATCACATTTTTTTCATTTTTTTACAGAGCGTCCACCCTGTATATTTTTCATATTTTTCCTCCTTGACAGTTGTGTTAACTACATATGCGATATGTTATCGTCCTCCTTCAAATTTTTTCATACTTTTTTAGGTTGACCAGGATATATTTCACAGGGTGAACTCCTGAAAAATAACTAAGGGAAAAATGTTACAGAAGACAGTAATGTAAGGCATGTAGTTAACATAAGTTACAAAGAGGAAAAATATGGGAGGGTGGTCGCTCTGTAAAAAAAAAAATGAAAAAAATGTGATGAAGGACAATAATATTCGCATGCAGTTAACGTAACTGTCAAGGGAAAAGGGAAAAAATTAAAATATACACCCTAAAAAATGGTGAAAAAGTGTAATGGGGGGGTAATAATATTTCGCATGTCGTTATTAACACAACAGTCAAAAGAAAAATATGAGAAAAATATAAAGGATGGTCACTTTAAAATAAGTAATGAAAAAATATAACGGAGGACAATACCTAATATTTTACATGCAGCTAACGCAACTGTCAAGGAAAGAAATGAAAATATACAGGGTGTCATCATAGAAAATAATGAAAACATGTGACGGAGGGTAATAATATTTCACATGTTATTAACACAACCGTCAAAGGAAAAATATGAATAAAATACACGGGGTGAAGAAGTGAAAAAATGTGATGGAGGACAATAATACCAGAACTGTCAAAAATAGTATATTATATTACTAGGAGTAGAACGCACTCTTTTTTTGCGGCTGAGGCGAAGCCGAAGCCGCAAACTGGGCGAAACACAAAAAAAGGCGTTCTACTCCGTGTAATATATACTATTTTTTCTTCAAGCTTATTAAAATGCAAAAATTCATTTATTTATCATAAATGTACAAATATTCAAACTACAGTCTTACATGTTGACACAATATGACAAGTGGCTAGTGGATAGCGCGCCACCGGTGGCTTTCGGTATTAACATTATGTTACTAGTAAAACAATACCCACTGCGGTGGCGCTTTCGGAACTAACATTATGTTACTAGTAAAACAATATCCACTACGGTGGCGTTCGGTACTAACATTTTGTTACTAGTAAAACAATGTCCTACTTCTACTTCTGTCTTTGGTGACATAATTTAAACATTTTAATACGCTTGAAGAAAAAAGTATTTAAAAAAGGGTGGTCAATCTAAAAAAAAAAAAAATATGAAAAAATCTCAATGAGGACGATAACATACCTGTCAAGGAGGAAAAATATGAAAAATATACAGGGTGGTCATTCTAAAAAATAATTAAGAAACTGTTGTGGAAATAATATTTAGAATGCAGTTGCCATAATTATCAAGGGAAAACCTGACTACATGTGTTGAAACATATAGAGTGGTCACTTAAAAAAATTAGAACAGTGGAAAATGATATTATGATATGTAGTTGCTGCTATTATCAGGTAAAACTTTGATATAATTTTAATAAGGAAAATTACAGGGTGGTCATCTGATAGAAAAAACAATTGGTGGGATCGATACCTTTCCTCAGAGTACGATACTGAGCAATATTGATATCGATAAATTTCTTTCGTTGCCGGTAGTAATGCAAATATCGATGGCTTTGTGGTATCGAAACATTCCTATTCGTTTGATGCAATTGTATTCTTTAGGTTGCCTAAAAGTTGTGGTTGATGAACTGAAGGTTCCAGCCCCCTCCAGAATTCATTTTTATCAGTACAGTTATCAAGTGTGTTTTAAGTCAGAATTCTGAGATAAAAGTAAGAATTCTGAGATAAACGTCAGAATTCTGAGATAAAAGTCAGAATTTTGAGATCAAAGTCGGGATTCTGAGTTTTCAGTCAGAATTCTGAGATAAAAGTCTGTTCTGACGCAAGAAACAAAATTTTTTCATGTGGCCCTTCTACGCCTTCGTACCTTCTTGATCAAAAGACTATTATTGAAAAACTTTCGTAAATGGCTTCTTTGACATCTGACAGCCCATCAATGAATTAAGAATTCGAGAAGACACAGAATTTTACAAGAATTTATATTTTATTGATGGGTGTTAGAGGTCAAAGAAGCCGTTTCCGAAAGTTTTTCAATAAGAGTTTTTTGATTAGGAAGACACATGCTTAATGTAAAAAAGCAAATTAGCCAATTTAACCGACTACTTTTTTCACTTTTTATTTTTAGGTAGAATTTCCGGCGCTTTCGCCAACATTTTCCACTTTATTTTCTTTTCTACACTATTTTTATTAAAACAACATCTTTTTAGTGAGAAATATTATAAAGAGCTATTAGAAAGTATTACAACATAAAATGTATGAAAAAATCATGAATTCGGATTTTTTTTTAAATTGACCTCTTGTACATTTCTTGAGCTGTATGTCGGAAACTGGATGTAGGTTCGAGTTGGGCCATTGAGAGCTTTTGATCACAAAATCTAAATCAATAACACTAAAAATTCAGGCAATTTGGCATATGCTCTGTGCAGGTTTCTTTGATATTATCAACTGTGCTGTTAATTCCAGAAAAAACTGTTAGAGAAAGGGAAATTTTGTTTTTTTGGGTTTTGTTTTTAGTTTTTGTTTAATAATATTTTTGTCATATACATGTGTATTTTGTCATATTCCTGTTTTATATTGCAACTAGTTAATTTATCTGTTTTCTGTGAATCTGCCATGCTATGTAAAATAGGTAATACCTGTTGAGGAGTGTACTCTAAATAAAAAATGGGTATTAGGTATTCTCATTCTAAACGATTAAATAGATTCCTAATAATTTAATTCACTTACGTTATTGATTTCCCATTATTTCGTATTAAGAATGGGCCTTAGCCCCAAGAGTAAAAATTAGTGCTTACTGTTATAAAATATTTAATAGTAAGCAGCAATAATTAATAAATACGGAAAATTAATGAGGTTTTCGTGTCATGATTTTCATATAATTCGAATACGTTGGCCTGAAAATCATCGATGGCTCTCAATGAGGCCGCGATAAGAAGCTTGCGCTGGTCTTCGCTTTCTTATCTTTACACAACAAAAACTACAAATTACTGAGTCATTCTTAACGGTGCAATCGATTTCTATAATGGTATTGTCTGATAAGGGCGCTAATTAAGCTTGAAAGCACACAAGCCAACAACTCGAAAGAGAATATGGTGAAAAATGATTGATCTTTAGAAGATTGTTAGATTTTTCTAATATTTATTTAGTTTAATACAGACAAAATGAGTAGAAGTTGTACTAAGGCGTGGTCGACTGTGTATACGTTATTCAACATTTTGTTCAAATACGGAACAATTCGTTTTTTTTGTGGGTCCACAGAGATTAAGTAGAGAGTCAATGTTTTTTTTTATTTTTGTTGTTTAAATAGGTATTTGCAGTCGGCAATATTCTAGTACAGCTTTCATTGGTTCTGTAATAGAATTATTTAAAATATTTTAATAATTTCCACCTTTAATTCTATTAGATTTCAGTAAGGGCCCTGATACAATAAATCATGCTTTATTTGTAGCTAATTGTAAATACTTTGGCTTCTCTAACATTCCCTTACTTTTCTCAACAAACTGATTAAGAGACAATACAGAAAGTTATAGTAAACAATTCTGTTTCCTCCGTTGGATAGGTATATTACTTCTTATGTGCCCCAGGGCTCTATCCTGAGACCAATTCTTTCCTTATGTACACATCAAATATAAAAAAAATCTTAATTTTCCACATCAGTTATTTGCTGACGATGTGCAACTTTACTACCACTTCAATACTGAAAATTCACAAAATGCTTGTTACAATAATAATTAACAATGAATTTTAGAGCGGGAGCTAAGTGGCTCATCGTTTTATGAACTTTGAGATATTTTTATGGTTTAATGGATGATAACGATTCATAAAATCGACTTCTGGCGGGGCACCTCCTGTCAGGAGCGTCACGAACATTGTTTAAAAATCAGTGAAATCATGTCATCGTTACAAGGCTCATTTTTTTTGTGTGTACACATTTTATGTTTAGAATGAATAAAATATGATCGCCAGAAAGTCTGGGCCGTCAGGACGCGCAGCCAGAAAGGTAATAATGATACAATACATCTGAGGCACGGTACGGAGTCAAGTTAGCCGAAAGTGTTAAATTCCTGTATATTTAAGAGCCTATGGTACTTTTGTTGACACTAAGAACTTTACGGGGAGGCTATTTTATTGTTGAAGGAGCTTATCTTTACGTTTTAAAAAGGAGCCAGAACTTGTAACGATGAGTTTAGAGTTCTGAGATGAAATATGCGAAAAAAAATCCAATTTTCTTCAAAAATCCTAAACATTTTCTTTCTGGCTAGCCTTACTGACGGGAGTTTCTTTCTGGGAATTTTCTTGTTCAAAACATTTAAATAAACATGCTCAACCTTAAAAAAGTTTGTAACGATGATATTATACAACTCCGTTTGTTTACCTCTTTGATCTTGATGGTTGCGCCCCTGATGGCCCACACTTTCTGGCAATCTTATTTTATTCATTATAAACATAAAATGTGTACACACAAAAAAAATTGGCTTTGTAACGATGATATAATTTCACTGATTTTTATATCTTGAACCATGGCCAACTCGACGGACTGACATATGCCAGAAGTCTATTTTGTGGTTATTTAATTTCAATAGAATTAATCAACGCATAGAAAATGCTTGTAACGCTGAGTGTCCGAAAAAGCCACTTAGCTCCCGCACCATTTGTTTTTATAAAAAATTATGCTAAATAAAATAGTTTACGTCTAGATTAGATTAGATTAGATTTGAAAAAGGAGCTGGTTGATTGGTCTTGGCCACCTCGATTTCTGTGGAACTATTGTCTAATTTTACTTAGAGCTCCTTATCCAGCTTTCTCTTTTGTATCAGACTCAATAGCCTTGATAGGGGCTCCTTGGTATAGCTATCTGCCCTTGGTTTCTCTTCGCCAAGTAATTGGAACCTCAGTCTGACTAGGCCTTCGCAATGGCACAGAACATGTACTGAGGTTTCCTCTTCCTCTTGGCAGAATCTGCATGATGCATCCTCTGCCAGGCCTATTAGACTCATATGTCTATTAAGCCTACAATGTCCAGTTAGAACGTTAGTTTACGTCTAACTTCTGTGAAATCTAAGGCAATGTTGTTCTGGTTTACTAAGGAAAGATATGTACTGAAAAGAAATATAAATATTCTAGCAAACGACGAATGTAGTCCTTTTGTTGACTCAGCAATATATCTGGAGACGAACAACTTTTTATAAACATGTTAGCCATTTATCTCAAACATGTTATGTCCGATATAAGTTACTATACTCAAACAGACAAATATTAAATTGCAGCATAAAAAAAGATTATGTGGAAGTTTAGTACTATCCATGTTAACTTCTTCCAATATAGCTTATTAGCCACCTTAAGACAAGATCACCTCTAACGGATTACAAATGTAAACTAATAGATAATCTGAGAAAGTATCATATATCGATTCCTTATAAAAATTTAGGCTCGTTTAATGTTGATAAAATGTTTAAATATCTGTTACTTTCCATCCTGTCTCGACTAATAATTACCTCTATTCGTACGTACCTAATATCAGATATTTTCAAGTCCACACACAGAACATATATTTCTTATTTTCATATAATGCCATAAAATTCTACATACAGGGGTAGTTCAAAAAGTTTGAAAGCGGAGCGAAGTTCTTTATCCCTATTATGTTATGTTGTGAGACTTTTGCTAAAATTGAAAAACCTCATATCACCTGTCTATTGCATTAAAGATCTTTTTCAAGTGATCAATACTAACGAATCATTAATCACCATTAGGAGCTTATAAAGCTAGCCACAAGGGAACCAAAATTTCATCAAATATTATTACCGCCTAACCCTTGTATGTAGTTTAGATTAATCATCATCGGGTTGTGTTCCACACTTACCATGTATGTTATGCATGTCTGATTTGTTTTATATACTGATTTAGTTAGGCGTTGATTTATTTTATAATCTTACAAATTGAAATTTTCCAGTCAGAATATGTATGCGTGAATTTAATACAAGCTTTTCTGATTGAACTTCTTATTCTTATTACTTAATAACACCATGTGCGATTCTGTGGATTGGACTGGTAACTGATTTTTAATGAACTTCATATAGTTCCCCACCTCTGTTCAGGATTGCAACGGAGAAACCAAAGAGATACATTCTAAAAGTGTTAGTATAAGGATATGTATCAGAGAAAGTGCATCAATAGTGACAAATGCTTCGGAAAGTGGCAATATAAGATAAGTAGAAATCGCTCTTACTCGTCTGTTACCAAAATCCTAAGTAGTTTTCTAAGGCTTGTAACTAATCACCCTGAGGATGGCAAATGTCGCTAAACGTCTTAGAGGACACTACTGGCGTCCTTATACATAATTTTTTGTTGTGACGTAGACGCAAGGTGGGAAGATCGACCACAAGACAGTTTTGCCAATAAAAAATATATAGGTTGGATAGTTTTTGAATTGACACCCTATATGTACAGACACACACCCTTCATGAAAAAAAAACATTCCCTCTTTTTATCGTTCTTTTCATATTTTAGGCGCGATGTAAATATTACTATCATTACTTTAATTAAAGTACTGTGAATATTTTATCAAAACACCATTACATAAATTTTGATGTAAGTACACAGTGAGTACGCGCACCACAACCCCTGTATGTTTATCATGCTTTTTACAAGCACTCGAATTTATTTGCATTGTACATGTTTTGGCAAATGAAAAGGATGATGTAAAATTTGTAGAGTAGGTACATTTATTTTAGGGTACAATAAAAAGCATATAAAACGTTGTATATGATGTTTGCGGAAAGATATGATTAATAAATATTTGACAGGTGTGTGTGACATTTGATACTTCATTAACTAGAGATTTACAAGGGCCAATAAACGATATCTGTTCGATATTGCTCGAGTGGTCTATAAAGACAGCTCATAAACTTTTATAGCACCATACCAGAGATTGCCAAGCTGCTAGCGTGTTGGAGATGCACCACGCGCGTTTCCCACTCTCAGCAATGAGCACTGCAATAAGGTTTTCATAATTTTTAAAGTAACTACGAGCTATAAACTCCCACACGTTTATAGGCCATCCGATATCAAGCTATCTACGTAATACGAACTATAAAAATACCACCACGGATACATCTGCATTATGCAGTTCTCCAGCGCTCCCTGTGTGGCGGCTTGGTGGCTGGTGCCTTGAGATCACTCGACCGGGTCTTCTATCACCACCGGTTGATATTTCGTTTTCGTATTAACATTTTTATATTATTACTTTCACGAGAGTAAATAGGAAAGTATAGTAATCATGAAATATTTTCTTATACGAGATTTGAAATAATGGCATATGATTCCAACATTTTTTTTTTAAAAACCATTCATGATGAATACGTTAATTGTATGTATATTACAAACGTATTTTTTAAGACGAGAAGTATCCGATTTCAGTTTTGCTTTAACCAAGATTTTAATACCGAGTATTTACATATTTTTCCGTGTCAGTAAAAGACTTTTCTTTTATATCGTCATTAGATATTCAATAATAATTATAATAATAATAATACATATAGGGGAAACATAAGAGTATCTGAGTGTCGAAGAGTGCGCTGAAATCAACAACGATGGAAGGAAAAGTAGGGTTGCAATGAAATACTACCGTCGTATTAGGCGAACTCTTAAAACCGAGCTAAACGCCAAGAACTTTGCTGCCCCGTAGTTACCTGCAGTTTTGGAATCATCGATTGGATTCGAAACGACGCACAGTGGGGCAGGAATTCAAAAACGTGGCATTTAATCGTAAAATGAAACGAGCCTAATGACTATATGTTGTTGACATATGGGAAGAGAACATATCAGTGCATTATTTACGCCACTATCTAACTTTATTCAAAGTCATCTCGCATATTACTGGCTCCATGAAACTGGCATTTTTGTATGCTCTATGCGCTAAATTTGACAGAACTTTTAAGTGGAAAATCTCATTTATATCTGTAGCTTTTGACTTAATTAAGTATGGATCCAATACAGTCAGGTATGTACTCAACATATTACGTTATTTTACTATAATTGTTTAAGTTATATAGTAATTATGACTTCAAAAACAAGCCTATTAATACAGTAGCTAGAGGTTTTAACTTCGGAATAATGTCATGTTGAACGGATTTCGTTCATTTTTGGCAGTATAATAGTAAATGCTTCACAGAAAAGTTTCTATATTGTGCGGGGGCTTGCTAATTTATAGGAAGTGGATGCCACCCCCTCTCAGGGGGTGGCACTTAAAAAATATTTTTATTAATTGGAGCTGGAATAGAATCAAATTTTAAGAAGAAAAGGCTCTATGCAATTTTTGACATAAATTGATAGTTTTTAAGTTATAACGACTTCAAAATTGCGATTTTAGCTTAAAAAAAAAGGTATTTCCAAACGGCTTTCTCAAGTAACTCGAAAAGTATTACTTTATTGAAAAAATATTACAGACCAATTACAGAAAGTACACACTGGGAATTAATTATATTTTTTGTTTATTGATGTATTAATTGATTAATAATTTCGGAGAAATTTAAGTTTATATTTGGTATCCAAGTGTTTCGAAATTACCTTTAAAGTTTAAAATGCATTTTTTTCTAAAGCAAGTGCTTTAAATGGGCAAAAAAATTTGAGCATCTAAGTAATGCTACATTTTAACGAAAAACTGTATTTGAGATAATTTTTTTAAATTACTGGCTAATTAGAATAACAAAATGGCGACCTTTTCATATAGAAAATATAAATACGCACATTTTTCCGTCATAACTTCTTTATTTCTCATGCTACAGGAACGAGTAAAAAATAATTTGAAAGCGCAATTAATTGTCTTTAATTTCATTTCTTAGCATGCGTGACGTATGTGTCACAATTTCTGACATATTTAACATTTAAACTGCATTTTTCGTCTTATAAACGTTCGGAAGCCATTTGTAAACTTTCATATCTCCGAAACTATTAAATCTATGTAAGTAAATAAACAAGCGAAATTCATTATCGATTTATGAACTTTATTTTTGGTCTCTACTCATTTTTCAATAAAACTAATATTTATTGAGATATTTGGAAAAGGAAAAAAAAATTACGTTTTATCGAAAATACCTTTATAGTTTAAACTGTATTTTTTTCTAAAGCAAGTGCTGTATACAAACTAAAAAATTGAGCATCTACGTCATGCTATATATTAATGAGAAACGGTATTTGAAATTCCTTATTTTCAATTGCTGGCTAATTACCGTAACAAAATGGCGACGTTGTTATTAAAAAAATGTGTAGACGCACATTGCTTCGGTCATAACTTCTTTGTTTTTTATGCTACAGAAACAAATAAAAAACCAGTTGAAATCTTAATTAACAACCCATTATTCTACCTATTAGCAACCTTGACGTAGGTGTCACAGTTTCTGAGATATTTAACTGTCACTCTAAATAATTATCTTATGAACACTTGGATGCCAAATGTAAACTTAAATATCTCCGAAATTATTAATCCTACATCAATAAACAAAAAATATAATTAATTCCCAGTTTGTACTTTCTGTAATTGGTCTGTAACATTTTTTCGATAAAGTAATACTTTTCGAGATACTTGACGAAAGCCGTTTCGAAATACCCTTTTTTAAGCTAAAATCGCAATTTTGAAGTCGTTAAAACTTAAAAACTATCAATTTATGTGAAAAATTGCATAGAACATTTTCTTCTTATAATTTGATTTTACTTCAGCTCCAATAAATATAAATATTTTTTAAGTGCCACCCCCTGAGAGGGGGTGGCATCCACCCCCTATTAATTGCCAAGCTCCCGCACAATATAGAAACTTTTCTGTGAAGCAATTACTATTATACTGCCAAAAATGAACGAAATCCGTTCAATATGACATTATTCCGAAGTTTTGCATACTTTTTACCTCTAGGTACTGTATGCATGTATATCAATAAACTACAATATATTTTTTAAATATAGGAAAATTTTACTTTCTCACACATCCACATTATTGTAGACGAACTATTTTAGTTTAAAAATTAAAGTTAAACTGGTACTCATGTGTACTCATTAAAATTTTATTGCGATTTTAGCAAAAAATATTGACATATGCAGTTTGAATTTGACAAACGCAAAGCCAGCGAAAGCAGTGTGCCCGCTTATTTACTTTCCGCTAAAACTCATAAAATTTATAAATGAATATACCGATTACAAGCTTTAAAACAATTAGTTATCAAAATTAGGAAAAACATTATATGTAACACGTTAGGAAAATTCACCCTCGTTATAAGGGCAACACAAAAATAACACAAAGAAATTTCGTTGCTTTTAGATTTTATTAAATACTTAAATATAAAATGTTTTATTCTTCTACATTAGTTCTTGTTTCTTCTTCCTGTCTTCTCGGCTCCAATATAGAATACCTCACCCCCGAGTTGGTAACTTTTTCTACAAATGCAGCAATGGTTTGTCTTCTATTCATATTAGGTGGTTCAACATTTAGCCCATAAATTACTCCTGTTAAAGAACCAGAACGGGGACGCCCGGAAATTAAATTTGAAGGTAGTTCGGAAAGAAGTAAGCGCCTCAAAACCCAACATCTGCGGAGAAGTACATCTATTTCACAACTTGGATATGCAACTAAAATGAGTTTGAGAGCTGTTGGCCAGGTCGATGCACCTAAGCTTTTGGAAACTATTATGCGTTCACCTAAGCATGCCACTGAATAAAGAGAGGCACACAATGTGTGTGAGCAGAATCGGACAACCAGACAAATGACAGCAGAGGAAGCTCTGTCAACTATGGTTGAAGGCAAACTATCACGACACCAGTATAACTTAATAAGATCTAAAGATAAAGACAGATTCACATCCTATAAACTAGTACAACATGCGAAAAAGAATTGTTATCCAAGTAAGAAAGATGTAACCATCACATTTTCTTCTGTGGAAGTAACACTTCAAGCTTTGTTGGATCATACTGTTCATCGTTTGGTTAATTTATAGGAATAAGTAATTTTAAGTTTGAAACCTGAACACTTCAAAAATTTGTGCTTGATGATAAAGTGGGTAGTTCTGGACATATCTCTTATAAACAAAGATGCGTTGGGAGGGATGCGGATGATGCCAGTGTGTTTATAACATCAGTGGTACCAATTCGATTACTGTATGAGAATGCCGAAGAAAACGTAGTTTGGCAGATCCCACGTCCTTCGTCCACAAGATATTTCCGACCACTTAAAATAATATTTGCAAAAGAATCATCAGAACTGTCAGTATTTGAAAAAAACAGGATAGATATGCAAATCAAAAATATTAAAAGATCAACTGTTATACTTGAAGGAAATATCTTAATAGTTTCTTATAAACTTCTTTTCACAATGGTGGATGCGAAAGTGTGTAATGCATTGACGAATACAGTTTCTACATAACGTTGTTATACAGGGTCCCTCTAATTGAACATGCCAAATTCGACAAGGTGAAAATTTACATTGGTGTTTCACTCTTTATAGATTATAAGACAAAATAATAACTAAAACCGCCCAGTTCACCTAATGAAGTTTGAAATGTGCAATTTGGGATACCCTGTATGATAGGTTAATAAAAGTAAGATTAGGAGTATCATTTTCTACTTAGGGAGACAACAAAATGTGAAATTAGCTAGAAATCACAAAAAAATAGAAATAAATATACTTAGTAGTTCAAATAACCCACATACTTCATTGGAATACATTATTTTTAAATGTCTTTTTCAGAATGCACACATTTTTTTAATTTTCAGTCACACCAGAAACCTGTATTTATTAAAAATGTTTCAATTAATCCAGAAGTGAACGTTTTACGACGCCATATTGAAACCGCGATCTTTAACTTCTATATTTCAACGCCAGGTTTAAAATGTACACCCTCAAAAATCCTTATACACGAATTTTTAAAGGATTGTCACGGGAAATAGAATTATTGCCACGTTTTCGAATTCCTGCCCCACTGTGAGACGCACAGTGATGGAAAACGAAAACAATTCGAGCCACGCGGCAATTTCAATCGTACAGTAATACTTTTTTTTTATTCTCCTCGGAATAACATGTATTTTATGGGGACAGTACGAAAAATGCGAAATTTGATTAGGTCGTAAATCGGAGAGAAAATGGTTGAAAGTCGCGCACTGTCAGTCGTAGCATGGAAGGACCTAAATCCGAGAAAATCGGTATCTACGAAGTTAAAAAAAAATAATACTTTTAATAATACTCTTCAACCTCAATCACATTATTATTATTTTTAGCTTCGTAGATACCGATTTTCTCGGATTTAGATACTTCCATGCTGCGACTAATGTCTCCTTCTCCGATTTACGGAAACACTTAACCAAATTTCACATTTTCCGCACTTCCCCCATAAATTACATGTTATGCCAAGGAGAATAAAAAAAAATGTATTGCTGTATGATTGAAATTGCCGCGTAGCTCGAATTGTTTCCATTTTCCATCACTGTACGACGTCTTGAACATTAACAGGCAGATGTAAAAAATCCTAATAATGGTCGGAATTCATCGTCCGAAAGCAAATATGGATAGGTTATACTTTAAGAATAAGGGCGGCGTAGCGGCCGTGAATTAATACAGCTGTAGCTTATGACTCCTTTATCGTAGGATCTGACAGAAGAAGAACAAATTCGCACGGCTAGCTGAAGAACATGAAAAGAACTTGTATTCTATTCAGTATGAAACGAGTAAAATCCAGGAAGAATATCTGAAAACAGAAACCCCTGACGAGGACGCACAGTGAGGCAAAATACTTGTTCTTCGTTCAAATCAATTATTCCGGACGCAAGATAAATTCAAGTTTTTTTTTTTTTAATACTCGTCACATAATTCCATATAGATCCATCTGTGCGGAATCTTGATACAGTTTTTCATCAGAAATCCAATATGGTGGCATTTCCAATTTTTTAATTACAATTTAAAGAATCATGTAATATATACAAGGGGTTTTTGAGAAATTGCTGATTCTGAATTTTTTGTGAAAATTCGAATTTTTTTTTCGGAAAATCCGCTTCGACGAAAATTTAATGGTAGAAATACTTTTGAAAATTCAAGTTTCTAACAAAATAGCTTGAATTTCTTATTCAGGAGATTTTTTGAGTCGCTGATTATGAATTTGTTTTGGAAATTGTAAAATTCCACGAAGGAAATTCAATGTGGCAGATTTTCCAGTTTTTAAAAAATAAATTTACAAAATTATGTAATACATATAAAGAGGTTTCCAAAGTTGCTGATTCTGATTTTTTAATCAAAATTGGAAAATTGATTTCGGAAAATGCACTTTGGATAAAAATTGTATGAAAAAAGAGATTATTAATTTTTTCTTTAATATGGCTACTGTGTTTCTGTGTATTTTGGTGCAATGTATCAAAATCCGGCAGTAAAAATGTTCCAACACATGATGTTCTTCTAACTGAAATAGTTTTAAAAATAGCCTGAAATATTTCATTCTCGTCCAAAATGTCCACCCCCTATACAAAATAAACATGCTTATGGTTTTATTTCTTTCGCTTCCTTAAACATAGGGAATGTTCAAACATTTCAAAATACTTATAACATCAAAAATATTTAAAATTTTGTTTATTTTAGAAAAACACTGAAGAATCTAGCATATTAAACATTTTTCGCTTAAATTATCGGTTTCCACGTCAAGTTCATAAAAAATATTTTAAATAAGAATTTCTAGGTTGAAGATTTGAAGTTTTCCTACCATATTAGATTTTCATCGAAGCGGATTTTCCGAACAAAATATTCCAATTTTCACAAATGATTCAGAATCAGAAACCTCAAAAACCCCTTCTTGTACATATTATACGATCCTTTAAACTGTAATTAAAAAATGCAAATGCCGCCATATTGGATTTTTCTCTCAGAATTTTCGAGTTTTCACATTTCTAATTTTTAATCAGTGACCCCAAAAACCTCCATGAAGCCTATTTTGAAATCTTTAGATAGAAAATTGAGCATCTGGAAACACCTGAGGATACTTGTAGGGAAAAATACAGGCTTTCCCTAAGTATTAAAAAAAAAAATGGAAAAGTATATCAAAATTTCGCACAGAGGAATCGATAGAGAATTATATGGTGAGTATTTAAAAAATATAACTTAAATTTACATTAAAAATTGTGTTCGGAATGTTGATTTGAACAAAGAACAAGCATTTTGCCCCATTGTGGGACGCCAAGAAGGAAATTAAAATCAACACTGGAAAGAAGAAAATAGAAGAACACTACGCAAAGTCGATGAATGGACAATTCTTCTGCGATCTCTACCGACCATTGAATAAATAAGAGGACGTATGCGAAATGGCTGAACGGCTCGACCCCGAAGGGGGAAACGGAAAATTTATTAATAGCAGCGTAATATCAAATGCTAAACACTAGATATTTCAGAAGATAATCCAGAAACAGCCTGTTGACAGCAAGTGTAGAACATACGGCATGGTCGAAGAAGATATCAACCACGTGGTCGTGGGATGTACGTTGGCACCATTTGGAGTACACTCATCAGCACAACAGAGTGATCAGATATATTCACTGGATTATGTATTTCATATACCGGTACCGCAAATATATGATAAATATACCCCTGAAAGAGTTGTCAACGCCAACGACGCTATACTTATGTGGAACGTACTGATTATGACGGACAGGGAAGTTCGCGTGAATTAACCAGACATCATCCTAGATAATAAAAACACACAAGTTTAAATGTTTCTCTATTCAATATTGCTGCAGTACAATAAATAACAACCATCGAAATAAATAACATACTGGAAGGCGCACTCAATGCTTTAGGTATATGTATAAATAACATTTTTCTTCAAGCGTATTAAAATATTTAAATTATGTCACCAGAAACAGAAGTAGAAGTAGGACATTGTTTTACTAGTAACAAAATGTTAGTACCGAACGCCACCGTAGTGGACATTGTTTTACTAGTAACATAATGTTAGTTCCGAAAGCGCCACCGCAGTGGGCATTGTTTTACTAGTAACATAATGTTAATACCGAAAGCCACCGGTGGCGCGCTATCCACTAGCCACTTGTCATATTGTGTCAACATGTAAGACTGTAGTTTGAATATTTGTACATTTATGATAAATAAATGAATTTTTGCATTTTAATACGCTTGAATAAAAAATAGTATATATTACACGGAGTAGAACGCCTTTTTTTGTGTTTCGCCCAAATCCTGGGCTCAACACAAAAAAAGAGTGCGTTCTACTCCTAGTAATATAATATACTATTTTCGATATATTCAAAAATAAAGGTAGTTTACTCTTGAGACAAGTTCAATAAAATACATTTTCTGACTAAGCGCCAGGACTAACAAACATTTGTGCAGCCCTTTTCATTTGAGAACATACAATAACTTTTATAAAAAATGACATTTTTCAGAGAGTCGGTAACAACAGAGTATTCCATATGGTGCAGACTTTTTGCAGTATAACACTTTGGGGCTTGCTGTTAGTTGAAGAGGGTATCTTGGCGATCAACATTCGATATACGTTGGCACCTTCTCAAACTTGGAGTTTTGTACCAAAGAATAGTCTCTGCGAGTGCCAACATTTTTTTGTCAATGTAACCTCCCCCCTCCAAAACCCCCAAACATTCAAATACCGATTATTATGCCAAAAAGGATACAAAAATGACACATTTAGCTAGTAATGACCGAAAAATTATCCTTTTAACATAACAAAGTTATTGAATGTTTGGGGGGTTACATTGAGAGAAAAATATTGTGATCCTCTAGAAATAAAACGACCGTCGATTTCTAACTAATGGCTGTTTCCTGCGTAGTACCCTACAGAAAAGTGGAGAATCCTAAGTTGGCAACTTGTAAATCAATCTGACAACATATATTCAATTAATTCTATACAGGAAAATGAGGAGTATAATAAGTGCACTTGACAGATCCTATTGGCGTTGAAATTTGGAGGGGGGCGTAATTCAAAACAATTTTTACAAAGGCTTGTTAAATCAACGTCGTTCAATGACATGGCCGCTTGACACTATTGACAGTTCAATTTATCACTATCCTCCTTTCTCGGCTAAGGTATAGATATTTGATTTCAGTGCTAATATGCCGTTTAAGTGTGTAGCTTCCACATAAACCGTATTTCGTCCGATGTTGGTGTGTTTGCTGATATATAATGTTCAACGCAAAATTTTAACTGTACCTACTATACGGTATGCATTGGTCACGTGTATTTATTACTATCCTCCTTTCCCGGCTAAGGTATACATGTAACTCTTCCTCCGATTATTGAATTATTGAAAATAAGTACTATTTTTAAATATATATAATTTTTAAATATATGTATAATTTTAATTATCTTTTGTCTTGAGTCTCGAAGGGATAGATCGAGTGAACAGATGTGCGGCCGAAACGCTTCCATATAAAACGCGAATATACCGGGTAAAACTACGTTAAATTTGATAAAGCGTAAGTGAATTGTAGCTCAAAAAATTCCGCGTAAATCGGTGTGTCATAGCAATAGAACAAGTTGAAATAGAATGAATATCTGAAAATAACTAATACAGTGTTATTTAATAACGCCACTCAGCTATCTGCAATTGCAATGAAATAGGATCGACCAGAGCAATTCAACCCTCGGCACTCAAGTGGGTCCAATATAGGGCAAATAACAAATTTCATGTTGGGTAATAGTGAGTTTAAAACAAGTCTAGATATATCGAAGTCTACCCACATAAAGTGAAGCGAAACGAGTGACATAGTATACCTGCAGAAATCCGAACAAGAACAAAGATTAGATAAGTCCTTATATTCTTAACTTGTATTATTAAACGTACAAATCAATAATTATTTTTAATTTTTACTTCATTTTATTTAATGATTGGCTGCAAATATTTAATCTTGACTGATGTCGAACTAGTCAGTGGCGTACTATTAGTTTACTAGTAAAACGAAAAGAGAAAAATGCCCATTATAATATTAGGAGACTTCAACGCACATATAGGACGAGACGACCAGACGCAGGAAGACAAAAGCATCATTGGAAAAACTTTACTCCACACATGGCCCAACGAAAATGGAACCGAACTGAAAAACCTAGTACACATGTTTGACTTAATAATAAGAAGCACGTGGAGCAAAATCCAAACATGTCGTGGCTCTTGGAGTAATGGAGGCTCAATCTCACAAATAGATCATATCCTGGTAGGCAGCGAGATAACAAAAAGGATCAAGAACATTTCAGCAAAAAGGACAGCAGAAGTCAATACAGACCACAAAATCCAATACGGAAAATTTTATTATAAAAGAAGGGAAAAGACGTAAAGGAAACAACAAGACACCACACAGTATGTGGAATAGCTCTCTACTACAGCACGAAGACTTCCAGAAGAAATACTGCGAAGAAATAGAAAAACAACTGACAGGAGAAGAACTAGACCGCACATCAATACATTCAAAAATAAAAATTGCGGCAAGAAAAACGTTAAAAAGGGAGCCCGACAAGAAGGGAAAAAATAATAATAATAGCAAACACGAAGAAAAGATAAAGGCTACAGACAAACAGCACCCGACGTGAAACATAAATGAAAAACTAAAAGAAGCATTGAAAGAAAAAAGATAGTCGGAGAGAAACCACGTCGAGGAAAATTGTAGAGCATTCTTTAAAAACATAGGTACCCTCCCAACAGGACAACGACTAAATCAAACCTTCAGATATCTGGAAAAATATAAAAGAAACAACAATACCCACAAAAGAAGATTTGTAGATGCAGAAACACAAAAAGAGGAGCATAAACACTCCATATCACGACACAATACGACAACGCGTTTCACAAACACCTATACTGCCCATCCCACACTCCTGTACCATGCGTCATGTGGCTCTCGCTGCTGACAACAAGCATGACCCAAATCCAACCCAGCGTAGGCGTAGTCGGCCCAGCGATATATCCTGGGAGTGGCAGCAATACCTACCGCACGCTGATGAATCAGTCAATCCATCAATCAATTTTCTGTCTTAATTGACGAAATATTCGTAAGTTCCACTATCCAGTATTTTCGCGATTGTAGAATTTTATCAAAGACTACAACACTCTTAGTGTGCATTTTTTTTTCTTAAAATGTTCCATACTTTTTATATTTACTAATAGAATTTTTCCAAAATCAATAGGGTTCTTTCTCTAGCTAACATTAACTTACTCTCCAATGTTTAATAAAACTAGTCTTTTTTTCTTGGGTTATTGTGCTTACAAAAGACGTAACGAACTACAGACGAACACGTATAATGTTTACATCTAGCTTTAACCATACATTTTTGTAAGATCGCGCTTGTATAAATGTAAGAAAAACAGTTTTAGAAAAGTAACTGTTCTGTTAATAGTTTAAAATTGATATAACTGTATGTTAATCATAATTACATGTATCTAGTATAATTAATGAATCATAAAGTTTTGTTTAAAATTACGTGAGATATAATTTTTGGAACGGTGTTTTTTATTAACGTTTATATGCAACAGTTCCTACCGTGCGCAAAAATATGTAATTTTAGCACATGTACTGTCGTGAGCAAAAAAAAAATAGGACAACTATTTTTTTCTAATGCAAATCTGTCTCTATTTGAATATGTAATGAGTAGCCGAAATAAAACAGCACTTTTATTTTATTTTTTGTTGTAATGCTGTAGTTATTGCTATAGCAAATAGTGGATAGTCAATGAGACAAGTTGCACTGCGTTATAACATTAACAAAAATTTGGTGTTTAACATTTTAAAAAAAGTGGAGAATAAACGGCTCAATAAATATAAATCCTGGATCAGGGGACAAAAGATATCCAACTTAACAAGAAACTAACTATTAATATTTCGTTATTGTACCATTTCTATTTATAACTTCTATAAGACTCTGGCATGGAATTAAATAATCTTATACAATAATCATCAGTAATAATATTGTTCCATGCATTATTTATTATTTCCAGTATTTCTTGGGTACTCCATGGTCTCACATTTAGTTTTTGGATACTTCTTACGAGTAGTCCCCATACGTCTTCAATGGGGTTAAGATCTGGACTATGAACTGGGCCAGTTAAGAACATTAATGTTGTTATCTTGAAACCAGTTAGTTACGGTAAGAGCAGTATGAACGGAACAATTATCTCGTTGAAATATGAATTCATTATAAAATCTAAAATCCTAATATACGTTTCACTATTAAATCGTTCCTCGATATACCATAAAACACCAGGACCACGTGCAGATATCCAAGCCCACATATTAACGGAAAATCTACCACTTTTGTCATTGTTAGATATATATTTCTCATCGAATCGAGTATTCGGAGGTCGGTAAACACTAATACGACCGCTGTGTGTTGACTGGAAAATTTTTTCGTCTGTAAAAACAAACATTCACATCATGCATTATAAATTCAAGTGCAAATCCTAGTCGAGCTTCTTTATGCTCAGCTATAAGTAAGTATTTCTGCGCTGCCGGATGACAGCGTAGCTCCGATTCTCTTACTCGCCGGCGACCAGTACTACTCGATCCAGGAAAATTCGTTTCTTCAGCAGCCTGAATAACTGAGTAAAATGAATTTTCTACTAATGTATTTACCAATTGCAAATCTTATTGTTGATATTCTTCGTCGCCCTGATCCAGGATTTCTACTAATCGTACCGTTTAGATTTAAGCAAAAAGACCATTTTTTTGAGCCTGAGGGACTACAGACCCACAGTTTAGTCCATAAGGACCGTTATGAGTTCCATAAGGCATTAGAAACAACCAGGTGAAAATTCGAAGACACACCGAATTTTCACTTAGGAAAATATATTTTGCTTCAGGATACGAGAGGGAAAGTATATAGTGGCAAGGATAAAAATACAATATACTTTTTCAAAGGTGCAACAAAGTTGGACTTCGTAAAAATTATTTTTTTAAAAGTACGTCAAAATTGGACTTGAAAATGATTTTATCAAAAGTACCCCGAAGCTAGCTTAAAAGGTACTCCAAAAAGTCACTTTGAAAAATATTAAAATATTTTCCATTTTATTCCTCCACCACAGACATAGAGGTACAGTCATTGAATGTCCTGTTCTAAAGATTGAATGTAAAATTTTAACGATGCAATGCATATAAAAGGCGAAACCGATGATCGTGACATAGACGGCGTAGCGCCGATAAGCAAAAATTTGATAAAAATCACTGCACATGCACAATGCCGGTTTCTCGCATAAAACGAGTTTGGATTCACCCAGCGGCTCGCAACTTGGTCAAGCGCGTTGGGTAGTCCATACAAAGCGATGGTAGGAAAGCCAATAGCAGGGCTTTCCAAATAATAAAGTTATAGAGGAAAACGCCTTGTGCATAAAAAAACAAAAATTCAATTTTGCCCAAAAGTCGCTCGGAGGTGGATCGTCGCAATTTTGCTAATATTGAACAACTGCATAGGGGCAAGTAAGTTGTGGACTGACCGAAAGCTATCAAACTTATGTAGTAATAAGTCCTCATGAATGTGTTTTAGTACGTGAACCGCCATGATACGAGAACTTTAAAGCTAAGTAGTCTCTAGCGAAACTAAATTTTTTTAGTAAAACATTTTTATTTATAATCAGTCAGCCGTAATTATAAAATTACAAAAAGTCTAAGACTTCTCAAAAAAGCTTGCATTTGATTCTAGGAAGGTTTGCATGAATCTTTTCTACCTAATCGATCGTTAGAGTAAGCGCTCTCGCTTGTATGGTTTGAGAGCCATTTGCCTTAATTAGCGGAGGTGTGATTCTTAAAATAAGAATTTTTACTATATCTATTTTTGTATATAACCATATCTGTTAAATAAACGGATTCTTTGAACTAATTTGCATCTTTATTGATCTTGAGGCTTGTTGCCAGTCTTTAATCCCTAAAACTTTCGTTTGGGAGACCGGATGCTTCGAATTCATTTCACTAACAATCGACCTTCTGGTTTCCTTACGGGGTTTCGATAGGGATTTTCTTATGCGTTTTTCTCAAAAATCCTTAGGTGTAGAGTCTGTTATTAGCAGATAAAAACGTGACTACTACGTCAAAAATCAATCCCGTCGAAGAGAAATTCTTCGATTGGGATTTTTTTTATGCGAAAATTTAATTAATAAAACGGTACCAAAACCATAAAACAGGGAAATCACGTCCTGAGAGTGCGGCGTTGATGATCTAAGGTAGTGCAGCCTTGATCCATTACTCGGCTATCGAATTGTATTTTATCTCGAACCCGTCTGGGAGTAGAAGAACGAGGCAGAACGCGGCACAACGCGGCTGGCGCCCCTAAACAAATAAATCGGTGTCGCATCATTTGACGCCCGGTAATGTGCTCTTCTACAAGGCCGGGTACCGGGTGTCAGGTATCGACCGGGTACCGGTATTTATCGGGTACCGGGTATTCACTGAGGAATCATATCATGCCAAAATTACGGTTAACTCTTCTGGAATAGAGAACCATGCCTACTATAAGTGAAACTTATCTTTTCTGTAAATATAGGGCGTAACAAAAAAGATTTGTATTTTTGTTGAAAAATTCAGAACACCCTGTGGAAGTCACCAGCAGTAGAATTTAAAAATATCATTAAAATCGAATAGGAATGCGCTGAAGCGGCTTCCTGTTGCATGGTTCGGCTGAAGCATGCAGCAAGAAAATACTTGCCAATTAGCTACGCGCGGTTAGAAATAAGATGTCTCATTTCGTGTTTGAACCTGGAGCAAGATGTTTCTTTTTCGGTATATGATTCGGCCAAAGCTTCGTGCATCGGCGAAATTTAGGATAAATATTCGGTATTCGGCCGCAGCAGAAAACACCCGCTTCGGCGCATCTCTAAAATTGAATAAACGGTTTAGAAAGAAATCAACTTCAAAATTACAGCAAAATTTGAAAATATGCAATATTTTTGTCTGCGAGTGTACAATGTTAAGAGTACTAGTCAACCATCCTAGGATGGCGCAGAGAAAGAAGAAATATCGTCACTGTTGGACAGAGCTTGTTGTTAAGCTTTTTAAGCTTGTTTGTCTCTGTCCAACAGTGACGATATTTCTTCTTTCTCTGCGCGGCTACTTGCCATCCTAGGATGGTTGACTAGTAGTGTAATCATTTCGTTGGGTAAATAATTACCCAACAAGATTATCACACTATTTTTATAGGTATATTGCTTTTGTGTTTTAAATTTATAAATAAAACCAAAAAATGACATTTATTTCTTTAGTACCTGATACCCGGCCGGGTAATGTTTTGTTATCTGGCGAAACTGGGTTTACCTTAAAAAGGGCCGGGTACCCGGCATACCGGGTATCCGGTGCATCCCTAGTTATTAATGTGTAAATAACTTCAAACCGTACATAAGCCAGCTGTACATGTATAAAGGTAGACTTTCGCAACAAGCGACAGCGACAGGAGACCAAGACAGGCGTCGCTGACGTCGTGACGTCAGCGACACCACCGGTACAATGGAATTCAATACAACTCCGTCCGAAGCGTACGACAGCGACACACAGCCCAGTGTCGCACACTTCAAATGGAGTTGCATTGAATTCTATTATACCGGTGGTGTCGCTATCGCCTGTCTTTGTCGCCTGCCTCAGTCTCTTGTCGATGTCGCTTGTTGCGAAAGTCTACATTTAATAGCACATATACATAAATGAAATCAATACGTCATAACAATTTCTTTGGACGCAAGTACAGTAAGTTGCATTATGTCATTTTTTTTATTGGTCATTATTATTATATTAACGATTTGTAACAGTTTCAACCGTACATAAACAAGAAGTAATAATGGAAGGACGTTTTTGATTTATCATACAAATTTCGTTATAATCTCGCAAGTTATATTGTTTCCTTTCAGATGATATTACTATGTTATTAATACTAAATACATACAACCATTAACCGTATATAAAAACAAGTATTAATGACACATCTATCTAGTTGATATGTAATAAACCTTTCTTTAATTACATAAGTCATATCTGGTCATTTTTGAATGGTTATTAATACGTTAATTATTATCTGTGATAGATTAGGGCAACAATATACAGAAAGTAGGTATTTTCATAATAAATAAAAAAGTGTGTAAGTTGTGATTTGCATAATACCTAAATAATATTCTCTTATCTGTGATAGTTCCGATCACACCTAGAAGAATATTATGAGGACGCAGGTAGGTGACCCCAATTAATTAGGGTGACCATACGTATGGAAATTCGTTATATTGTCCGGAATTTTAATGAGCTGTACAGCATGCTGCTATGAAGAGCAAAACTTACAGCATAACGGTTTACTTGGGTCATATCATTTTTAATTTGGAAAGTTTGTTTTTCTAAATGATGGTCTTTTACTCTGCGACATTGGTCTTTGTCATTGGATAATCAATCAAGGATATCTCAGTGTATCGGATGAATGCCGAAAGTATGGAGCTGTGAATAGGTTTCGTAATAATAGTGGATTGTGTGTGTCGGAACGAGAACCCGACTATTGTCTGATTTAATGAGATTAGTTCCCCCCCATTTTCGAGGATGCTGAACACCGTGTGGTAACAGAATTTTTCGGCCAAAAACCCTCCCCAAACGCGTATTATAATTGTTTGAGGGACTCTTACTTGGTGATCCCCCATTTTCGAAGATGCTGAACACCGTGGTGGTGACAGAAAACGGGCAGAAACCACTCCCAAACGGCGTATTATAATTGTTTGAGTGACTCTTACTCGGTGATCCCCCGCTTTCGAGGATGCTGAACACCGTGGTGATGGTCGAATTGCTCCGCGGGGAAACTCACCCCCGTAAATGACCATAACAACATTAAAGCAAGTGCATTCTCCGCCGCCCCCTTTTGAGGATACTGCACAGGAAAAAAACATTAAGATATCACCTCGATCTCGTCAACAAAGTAGTCGTCTTCATTTACTATGGAGCGGAAAAAAGATGAATGTATATTTTTGTACATATTTTTTGGGAAAAATAGGTTTATATAATAATTGAAACATCTGATTTATTTAATTATAATATATTATATAATAGTATTTTATATAACAAGTGGCTAAAATTGTGTTTTTTTACAAGTGGGGCGTTTATACGAGCCGATGACAAGTGCTATAAACCACACATAGCACTTGCCATTCGAAATTGTGTGTGATGGCGGATGTGTAAGTCGCGCGTTCGCTACCTCTCATAAATTTCTTTCTAAATCTTAAGTTACGAGTTTTAATATTAGTGCAAAACATAACAAAAGTGTAAATAATAGTCTAAAGTATATATTAAGACTATAACAGGCAGTGTTTTATATTTGTTTTCATCCGTTCTGGTTGATTATAATAACAAAATGGGTCTCACAAAAAGAGACCTTGATGAAATTGCTGCTATAGTTGAAAATAAAACTAAAAACATCCTAACAGAAGAATATTTTCAAAAACTAGTGGATAAAGTGGTACAAAATATTACGGAGAAATATGATAAAACAATTGCAACGCAATGTAATGTGGACCTGCTAGAACTAAAAAAATCCAACAAAAAACTTCAAATGAGATTAGATGCACAAGAACAATATTCCAGAAGTAGTAATATACGAATATTTGGTATTCAGGAAAATGAGAGGGAAGACTTAAAGAAAATTGTATTAAATTTGTTCAAAGATACCATGAAAATAAAAAACATAAATGAAGGAGCCATAAAAAGATGTCATCGTGTGCCACAAAAAAATGTAAACATTGATAATGTTCGACCTCCCGCAATCTTGGTTAGATTTACAGATATCTCAATGCGCGAAATTGTACTAAAAAAATAGAAAACTACTGAAATCAAGCAACATTTTCATTCAAGAGGACCTAACGAACCTTACGAGCAACTTATTAAAAAAATTTCAGAAGAAAGATGTATGGTGTTATAATGGCAACATCTACGTTAAATACAACGGCGTTGTACACCGAATTGATAGCGAAGACGATATTTCAAATACTCAAATGCCATAGAACAATAAGTGTCCTATCTTATTAAGAATGCTGCGTAATTTAGATAAATTGTCATGTTCTTATGTAAAAAAGAGATTATTTTTATTTAGTAGTTCATATATGCATATGGTAATATAATAATTTAGGTTAATTATTCATTTACAATTATTTCTTATGCCTAGCTAAAACATTAGATTCACATACTATTATTCTTTTTAGGGTTTTTTAGTGTATTTAGGTTTTTTACTACTACATTATTATTTGCTTGAAATAAATATTATAATCTATAAAAAGTGTTTACACTTATCTTTACATTATAGATGAGTAAAACAAGTAATAGGTATATGTATGAGGTAGTGCTTTGACGAATTTGTCTTTACTCCTTTAATCTATTTTAAGTTTTAGTCTCCTTTACTTACTAATTTCCTATCTACTCTATTTCTATCTTCTTTTGTTTCTTTTTTATATTTTAGATGAATCTTAGTATTGCACATGTTAATGTGAGATCGCTGGTAGCAAATTTTAATGAATTTCGAGACCAGATAACTAGATGTGATTATGATATAATTGGGGTGACAGAAACCTGGATGTCTACAGCTATTTGCAGTGATATGGTAAAAATTGACCAATATAATTTTATCAGAAAAGATCGTTTAACGCGGGGTGGGGGAATTGGTATGTATATAAAAAATAACATAAAATATAATATCTTAACTAGCGACTGTTATGAATATGTTGAACAGTTATGGTTGAAAATAATAGATAATAAACAGGAATTTGCTATAGGTATTGTGTACCGACCTCCTAATACAGATATAATGTCATTTTTTAATAAATTTGAGGATACACTCACTGATATTTATGCAAATTTTAACAATGTAATATGTTGTGGTGATTTCAATATTAATATGTTAAACTTAAATTCTAATTTGTGTACGCAATTTAATTCGATCTTGGATACATTTAATTTGAAACAAGTAATTAACGAGCCAACACGCATCACGAACACGACTGCTTCTATAATAGACTTAATTTTGGTAAATTTTGAAAATGAAAATGAAATATGTGAAGCTGGAGTTAAAGATATTCAAATATCAGATCATCTTCTTATTTATTGTAGAATTCATTATAATTTAACAAAAATAAATTCTAAAACAATTAGTTATAGGCCTCTAAAGAACATTAACACTGACAATTTTCAAAAGGACTTAGAGTCTATACCGTGGAATCTAATATATATTATAAATGATGTAGATGAAAAAATTTCATTTCTGAACAACCATATTATTGAGCTATTTGATTTCCACGCTCCTATTAAAACTTTCACTGTAAAAAAAGACAACTATGCACCCTGGATAACTGATAACATAAAATTAATGCAGAAATTGAGAGACAGAGCATTAAAAAAATATAAACAAACTCGTACAAATGAACATCGGACATATTATAAACAGTTAAGGAACTTGACAAACTCGGCTATAAAAACAGAAAAAAAGGTTTATTTAAGATTTAAGTTACAAAACTCTAATATTAAAGATAAATGGAAAGAATTAAAAAATTTAAATATTGCTAAGAAAAAAAAATTAAATTTGCCAGAACATTTAACAGATGCAGATGCAATTAATAATTTTTTTATTAATTCTGCCTTTAATAATTCCTTGCCTAATGACGATATGATAAACTCTTATTCGAACAATATAAAATAGTGTGTCTCTAGTTTATTCTCTTTCGAATTAACAAACGAATTTACCGTGGGTAACGTAATAAAAAATATTAAGTCAACAGCTTTCGGTGTAGATATGTTAAATATAACTCTGATTCAACTTTGCTGTCCTTTTATAATCCCCTTTATCACACACATCATAAACGAATGTATAAGGACTGCATATTTTCCCTTGGCATGGAAACAAGCTAAAGTCATTCCTCTGCCAAAAGTTAGCAATCCGACTGAATTCAGTCATCTTAGATCGATAAGTATCTTACCTGTTTTGTCCAAAGTATTTGAAAAAATTATGGAGTCGCAAATAAGAGTACACCTAAACTCCAACAATATATTACCAGCCAAACAATCAGGATTTAGACAGGGATATAGTTGTGCTACAGCTCTATTAGATATAACAGACGACATTATTAAAGCCAGTGATGAAAGTCAAATTAGTATTTTAATTTTATTAGATTATTCAAAGGCATTTGATATGATAAACCATACCATTTTAATATCTATTTTACACTTTCTCGGATTTAATGACAGTGCATGCGCACTATTATCTTCTTTTTTAACGGATAGGCTTCAGCAAGTTCATTTCCACAATAACACATCAGAACAATGTAATGTTTTAACAGGTGTTCCTCAAGGGAGTATCATAGGTCCACTTTTATATACAATTTACACGTCAACGTTCTGTGAATCAATAAAATTTTGTAAATATCATTTTTACGCAGATGATACTCAATTATATTGTTCCTTCAATTTGGATGACTTACGTGAATCAAACCAACTGATTAATAAAGATTTAGAAGCTCTTTTTACCACTTCCATTAACCATTTGTTGAAAATAAATCCCAGTAAATCCTGTGCTCTATTATTCTGTAGTGAGAATTTAAGAAATAATATTCAGAATGATCTCGTTTTGCGTATCGGAAATGACTTAATACCTTTTACAAATCATACCAAAAGTCTGGGTCTGATAATTGATCATAGACTTCGGTTTAAAGAACATATTACGAACAAATTACAAAAAGCATATGCTTCACTTAAAATGATTTATGCACAACGTTATTTTCTGAATCATGATATCAAAAAAATTTCATGTGAGTCCCTCGTATTGTCGCAATTTAGTCATTGTGACAGTGTTTATGGACCCTGCTTGGACGGAACTGAGATCAGACGCATACAAAAACTACAAAACTCCTGCTTACGTCTTATATACGGAATTAGGAGACGCAACCGAATATCACATAAGCTCCAAGATATTAACTGGTTAAATATGTACAACCGGCGGCAATTACACATGACTTGTTTGTTTTTCAAGGTTTTAAAATTGAAATCACCACCTTATTTATATAACAAATTAAGATTTAGGACTGATGTACACAACATAAATATACGTAGGAAAAATATACTTACCATTCCCCAACACCGCAAAGAAATTTTTAAAAGGTCTTTCTCCTATAACGCTGCAATATGCATTAACAAAATTGGTGATATGAACCTCAACTTATCATACAATTCAGTTAAAATTAAACTTAAGAAGCACCTATTGCAAACCCAGCGATCACATTAACTTCTTATCTTATTAATCCTTTCTTCCTTTCTTCTTTCCGCTTTCTCGCTCTTTTTCTATTCATTATATTCTCCATCATTATAAAATTTATATTATAATTTAGTGAATAGGTATTGGTGGAAGAGCAGAATCTGTTACACAGAATTCTGAACCTTTACCTTTTATTTATCAAAATTAATTCTTTTTTTGTTAAATAATTTGTAAATTTATGGATAAATAATAAATGTGTTATTATTATTATTATTATTATTATTATTATTAAATTAGGAAACAATATAATTTTCGTCGTAATTACTAAATTCTACTGCTGTTTCCATAGAAACCATTAAGTTTTATTTCACACTGTGAAATAAGATTTCTTTATTTCAAGCTTTTTTCTTTATTTTACACTTAACAATAATGACAGTGTTTTGATACATTGAAACTGCCAAATAAAAGTCATTTTAGGATATGGCGTGGCAAAAAATAATTTTATTGACGCGTACAATGACTGCATATATTGTTATGCTGGCTTCTCTTACATTATAAAATACGATTACTATGTATAATTATAAATTTCGCTTACAATAATATAATTTTTATCCGGTTAATCTAACTTACGTCGCTTAGAAGTTGAATTACAGAGTTGATATTCTTCAAAATGGACATCGCACAACATTCCGAGGATAAAATTTAACAATATACCGTCATTATCAATACGCGTTTGACCCCGTTTTGTGGTGGTTTTTGGCCGTTTGCGGGGGTCGGTCACCCCATGGAAAAATTCTGCCACCACCACGGTGTTCAGCATCCTCGAAAACGGGGGATCACGAAATAAGAGTCCCACAAACAATTATAATAAGCGTTTGACTCCGTTTGGTGGTGGTTTTTAGCTGTTTGCTGGGGTGGGTCACCCCAACGAGAAATTCTGCCTCCACCACGGTGTTCAGCATCCTAGAAAACGGGAGATCACCAACTAGGTTGTAATACGCGTTTGACCCAGTTTGGTGGTGGTTTTTGGCCGTTTGCGGGGGGGGGTCACCCAACGAGAAATTCTCCCACTACCGCGGTGTTCAGCATCCTCGAATATGGGGGGGAAACTAATCTCATTAAATCAGACAATAGTCGGGTTTTTCGTGTTATTTTCCGACTCACAGAATCCACTATAAGGTTGTTGGTAGTGTAGATATTGCGGCATTTATTGTATATAGAGTTTCTGTATAGAACAAACTTACTCTGTCTAACATTTTTAAGACACAGGTTGACTTGGAGCGATGCTTGAGTTGCAGAGATTTTGGGATAACCTAGTGATCACGACAGCCTTTCAGGAATGTAATGTCACAAAAGAATCTCGTTTTCCGTAGGAGGATCGTACGAAGTGTTCAATATGATTTTGTCGGGGAATGAATTTCGTCCTGTAGAGGCGAATGAAATGTTCCGAGAGATTTCCGTGGTTGTCAGTATGAAAATTACTAGGTTATTTGGTTGAATGGCTTCAAAGTAGTAGCAAAAACTTCAACAATCTTAAAACAACTTTTTATTTTGTGAGAGGAGAAGTTTGCGAAACGAGCGTAAGCGAGTGGAGCAACTCCACGAACAAAATAAAGTCATTTTTAACACGTGTATCATACAATGTTTTTGCTACAAACACCATTAAAAGAACAATAAAGTTTCTTTAAAAAGATTTCAAATCCTTTTAATGGTTACCTCATAATTCTAGTAGTTTGTAGGATTCATGAAATAAAATGTTGACACATGCTTGTCAAATGTGAAAAACTATTGCTATATGATGAGTTCCAATATTTAATTATAGTCCAGAAGGAAGCGAATCGATTCCTCAAGAAATTGAAGAAGCAGCTAAAAGGGCAACTATAGATTTGTTGCCCACAAAATCCAAAAAACAATATGAATTAGCGTACAAACGCTTTGTGGAATGGTGCGATCGGAACAATGTTGCAGGCAAGTACAGTGAAAATGTAATGTTGACCTATTTCGAGCAAAATTCTAAAATTTGGAAGTCTTCGACGCTTTGGGCACATTTTTCAATGATAAAGGCTATGTTAAATGTCAAGAACAGTCAAGATATAAGTAAGTTTTATAAACTCTTCGCATTTTTGAAGCACAAAGCAGAAGGATATCGTCCAAAAAAATCAAAAATTTTTACACGCCAAAATATTGATAAGTTTATTGCAGAGGCGCCAGATGACAAGTAAGTTCAACTTCAACAATTTTTCCTTCTCACAGCTTCCTCACAAGGGATAAATATTACTAATTGCTCCAATTGTACAATTAATATAAATATTACTAAATTTTTTGTTAATAAATGTCATGATGACAAACGACTTGTCATTTTACTTTTTGCACTAGTGTTAAAAGTAAATCATGTGATCATTTTTAACGCGAGTTTATATATTATATTACATTTTTAATTCAAGTATGCCGTGTTAAAAATTTAGTTTTTAATGGTGTTTGTAGAAAAAATACTTTATAACACTCATTATTGGAGAACCAATCAAAATAACTACTCTTCTGGCTGATAGCCAACACTAAGTATTGAATTGGATGATAGGATTTTTAGCATTTTAGAGCAAAAAATATATATTAAAAATACTTAAATCATTTATTTAAATTCATTCATACTTCGTCAGTATTAGCTAGAAGAGTAGTTGTTTTGATTGGTTCTCCAATAACGAGTGTCTTACAGTATTTACCTAACTAGTATATTAGCGTGCCCAAATTAGGACAACAATATATAGAAAGTTGGTAATTTCTAATAAATAGAAGAGTGTAAGTTGTGATTTGCTTAACACCATAATAATATTCTCTAATCATGATGGAAGCAAATAAATAAAAAATAATTAATTGTAAAAATATGTATCTCTCTCATGCACTTTCAGTAGGTCATACATTTTAATTACACGTGTTTATTTAAACTTTGTAAGCCCAGGAGCAAATTTTATTTTTGAGGGTTATTTTAGTTTATTTGTAGCGTTATATTATTTGTCTAAATATTATATTTGTATCATTGTATTAATATATTGTATTGCATTTTATTTATTATTGTGTTGTATTCTATAGAAATAAACTATATTATTATTATATTATTTTTGTTAAAGCATGGTCATTCAAAGTAATAGAGCGGTCTTGATATTTCATGAACAATCCTAGCTTTTCGATATACTAATCCAGTGTCTTGGTAAAGCAGAAAGAGTAGAAAATAATATTTTGAGATCGTTTGAATTCCCAACTAACTTAGCCTCATGACAATTCACAAGAATCATTCCATTGTCCATGACTACCATAATAACCCTAAAAATAAAAAATATGTCGATTACAGTTTAGCGTAATAGAATATATTGATAACTAATATTGCGACAACGGTGAACAAACTTTTCTTATTTTCATTAATTTATTGGTATGGCATGGTAACTTGTAATGGCTTCACGATTGAAAGAAGTTTATTGAATTTTTACCACAAGCCAGGCCTAAAATTCTAAAAGCCGGACTTTACTTATAAATTTGGCCGGATATTTGCTACAAAAGGCAGAGAACAGCATTCGTTCCTCATAAAAAAATCACTAAAATACAAAACCAGTCTTAATATTTTTATTAAACTTGATTAATTTAAAAATAAACATAGGACCAGAGAAAGTCATCGCAAAACAATAAAATGTGTGTATAGAAAACGACTAAAAACGAAAAAATCACATTTTAGAGCCTTAGGCAAAAAGCCAAACAAAAGCCGGACATCTTAATTTTTAGCCGGATGAAACCATAAAAAGCCAAACATGTCCGACTAAAGCCTGACAACCCTAACTACAAGAAAGTTGAAGAATATAATTAAAGTTATGCCGGTTGACATAACTAGAATAGAGGGGATTGACCTCAATAGTGTATTGAAGCAAAAATTGTTTCTACTGTGCCCAGTATTAAAGTAGATAGTAGAAAAAAATGTTGTGGTTGTTGATTGTCTAGGAAAGAATATGAGAATTAAACATAACATAACGTAACATATCATAACGTAACGTAATGTACCTAACGTAACATTTTCTAATTTATATATACAGTGTGTCTCACTTAAGAGTGTAACTTTTGTTTTTGTCCAATTTAAATCAAACTGATTTCAAAAGATATAGGTCACCAAATCACTTTCCATCTTTAAATGCAAGGCCATCTACGATGCTAAATTATATGAAAAAAATAAAAAAATCATAGTAGGCATTTTTCAATCAAAAAATCTTATTAACAAACCTTTTTCGAAATCATTCAAAAACCCTAAATCCGAAGTTTAGTTAAATTCTAAAAAAAATTGGGTCTTGATAAAAAAAATTCCAGTCCCAAATTTTTCGTTTTGATAAGCATGCTCTGGCTCCTTTGTTTCTACCGAAAGACAATTTTGTAAATGTCAGATTAGTTGTCAAGTAAATCTGTTGGCATTTTATCTAATTTTTTGTATTCTATAATATTTTATTTCAATTAAAATGCTTACAACTGTGGAAAAAGTGAAAATTGTTAGATTAGTTGGTGATAATTCTCGTACAGTGAGGAAAGCTGCTACAGAATTTAATAATCGGTATCCAGATCGACCCCCAATATATACCATGTAAAATTTTGGTTAATTAATAAGTTATTCAACAGAACTGGCAAAGTGTGCAACAAATAAGAACAACGTGTGAGGGATCATGTAGAGATCCAGAAATTTTTCAGTTTGTGAGAGAAAATCCAAGGTGTAGCCTAAAGAGAATGTCCACAATTTTAGATATACCCAAGGTTACAATTTGGCGATGCTTCCGTCGAAATAAATTACATCCAAGCCTATTTTCTGACGCACACATTAGAAGAAGGAGACGAAGAGCTAAAGCGGCTGGAATATTGCTTTTGGTGTCAGGGAGAGATCTGAACAACCCCAATTCTTTTTTAAATATTTTATTCTCAGATCAAGCGACATTTACAATTAATGGCACAGTTAACTCTCAGAATACTAGAAATTGGTCCGTTGAAAACCCTCATTGGGTTGTAAACTGTCGACGCCAGTATTCAAAAAAGGTGAATGTGTGGTGCGGTATTTTTAATGGACAAATATTTGGGCCATATTTCTTTGAGGGAAATTTGAATGGGGAATGTTTTCTAATTTTTTTGCAAACTGAATTTTTAATCGAAATTGAAAACTTGCCCCTTATTACATACAACATTGTGATATTTCAACTTGATGGAGCCCCAATCCACAATGCAATGATAGTACGGAATTGGTTAAACGACAACTTTCCCCCGGAGGTGAATTGGAACAAATAGCCTTTTTATTAATTAGCCTTCCAAGGTCACCCGACCTCATGCCCTTGGACTTTTTTTATGGGGGTTACTAAAGAATGAAGTCTACAAAATGCAGCCACGATATAGACTACAAATGGAAAACCGGATTAGGCAAGCATGCGCCGAAATTACGCCTGCAACCCTCCGAAAAGTTAAGAACAAGAACAGAAAGCGAATTGAAAGCTAATGAAGGTTTGATAGAACATAATATTTAATTTTTTGGTTGAATTTATTATTCGTGTAAACTGTGTTTCAAAAAAATGTATTTAGAAATAATTTTTGTTAAAATGCCTAAAATAATTTTTTTAATCAAAACCTCATTTTTTTTTAGAATTTAACTAAACTTGGAATTCAGGGTTTTGAATGATTTTGAACAAGTTTTGTTAAAAAAAATTTTTATTAAAAAAATGCCTACTATGATTGATTTCTTTCTTATAATATAGCATCATAGATTTAGATGGTCTTGCATTTAAAGATGGAAGTGATTTTGTGGCCTTAAATAGACCTTGGTGATCTCTATCTTTTGAGATGCTAGATTTAAATCGGACAAAAAACAAAAGAATTATTACGCTATTACACTCTCAAGTGAGACACACTGTATTTATTAACATTATTATACAGGGTGTTTTTGAAATACAGTCATATATTTTAATATATGGGTTCTTATGTAATGTGAAGACCAATACCAATGCCAATTTTTAAATTTAAAAATTCAAAACAAAGAAAATAATTTTGGATTCACCTTTATCCCTCCAATCTCGACGCCCACAACATAAGATGTTCACTTTTATTACAGCGTTGTTAGGGCTCTAAAAAATTAACCAAATATTAAGGAAAACTGAAAACGAACAAACACAAAGTTGATATTTTGTTTACTTAAAGTAAGTGACAACTCTCGATTGAAAATGGCCATAGTCACTTAAATTTTACACAGCCGACAAAAAGATTCGTTCGTCAGGAATACGTATTATTAGGAACCGTCGCTGGTAAAGCAACTATACTAGCCTAACGCATTTTCCCTGGCCGCATCATAACAAAGAACAATGTTTGCAAAATCCGTCATTATTAAAAACGTAAAATACAATTATTCGTTACTACTATGTAACGACCAGTACATATTCCAACAGCTGTAAACACTACACTATTGTCACTGCCGTTTGACAATGGCGCGGCAGCTCGATGAGAATATAGTTCAAGGTTGCGGTTAGAGGCGGAAAGAACAACACATCAGGGGCGTATTCGTTATTTGTTTGTAATCTTCAAAATTTATTTTCTCGGTTATTTTTTAACATTTTGATAAATTAATATTTTTGCGTATATCAGAAAGATGTGAGTATTCACATACCTGAATATATGGATGTATTTCGAAAACACCCTGTATACATGGCAAATTTCTTCAAATTCAAAATAAAACAAATATCAGCATTACTTATATTTTTTAGTTACATGCGTTAAAATTCTTCAAAAAGTAACTTTAGTAGTTTAACGGCTGGTTTATCCACGCATGGTGCTTTGGTGCCCAACCAAATTATACGCTTCTATCCTGTCCAGCCCGTCCTATCTTGTCCTTTACGACTTTCTGCATGCAAACGTTAAATTATTTCTCCTCTATACACTTGATACGCTTTTTATTTCCCTTTTATGTTTATTACGTGTCTTTTTATTGCAATGAAATAATAAAGGAAATTTGATATTATATGCCTTAAGTACCTTAACTGCATTGGTTAGTGCAACTACTTGATTATAGTATTTTTTCTACGTATTAAGAATTTAGGTAGTGAAAATAAATATAAAATTAAACAATATTTGTCGGACAATAAACTAATTTTCAGAATTTATATTGGGGCGGGCCGAAAAAACACTTTTTTTATTTTTATGTCGCTATACCTCGGAAAAGTTGCCTATCGCCTATATTACGGGAGTTCACCATAACTGTCCGTGCATCCCCCCCCCCCCCCCCCGATCCTTGGGGATAATGTTTTTCATAAAGATTAAAGCCCAAGGAACAATTTTAGACATGTCCTAAAAAAAAAACTGGCTGTGCTTTCAAAATGGCGTCCGTTTAAAAAAAAATGCAAATATTGTTTTAGGAATTACCATTTTCCAGATAAATGATTCAGCTCTTAAAATAAAATATAAAATTCATTATAAAACGTAATATATAATTTTTTCGAGTAAAAAAAGTGATAACGTGCAGTACTGAAAATTTGTAGAATGACTGAAGACAGTATACTTAAGTAGGAAATAAATCGCCAGAAGGGTGGGTGGAAGGTAAAGGGCCGCGAGAAGGCGCCAAATTTACAAAAAATTTCGCAACATTTGCATGATCAAGTGCACTTCTGACAATTTGCGTACTTATTATTTGTTTCAAAATGAAATTATGTGCAAAACGCCAGAAGGCTAAGTGGAAGAAAAAGAGGGAAAATATCGATGCTGAGAGCGTCAGCGCCTTAACCGATCTCTGTATTTTCACATTTTACATCACCAAGTGTACTTCTGACGATTTGTCAATATAATTTGGAGATATTCAGTAAACTATTGGTCAACTGCCATAAGTCAATTAGGAAGATATACAAAAGTTATTAATTTTATTATTGAAAGGATATGACGACTTATTTTATTTTTCTTAAAATTATATTAAAAATTTTAAATATTCTTAGAAAAACACTTTCATGTTGGAACTTTCAGTATAATCTTCTGTGGAACGAAATTTTTTTCAATTATGTTTGAAAATCTTTCCGTCGACTGCCACGAATCCAGGTATACGGTTTCTTCTGATCATCTGCGCTATTTTTTCTCTCTTTTTCTTCCTCTCTCATACTCTATCTCATATTTCTAAAATTGACTACACACTTTTTTAGCGTGTAAAAAATCTCGGCGTCTTTGGCGGTGCGGTTCCGGTGCGGTGCAGCGTGTTTGATGGTCAAATGCGCCGACATATTCCATATTCCATAGGAAAATTTCAGCTTTGTAGATGAAGTAAAAAATGTTTAATATTTAATTAACGGAGAGCCTCAAAGTAGTACATGATATTAATTGAACAAAAATAAATTCCCAACTTCCGCCCCGTCTAATTCTGTAATTTTTTTCGGAATTCAAAAAATTTAAAAAGGAAGTTTAACAAATTTAATTCTAAGTAAATTAGCTAGAGCAGTGTTTCGGAGGAGGGGCCAAGATTAAAGAGTTTCCAACTGTAGAAGCTCCACATTTTTACTAAAACTAAAAAAAAAATCAAAATTCTGATGGAAGCAAAATATTTGTAGTGGAAAATACTCGTTTGACCTTATTTTTTTATTTCGAACTAACTCCCACTGTTTTGAAGATATCTGCGTAAAATAGCAGAAAACAGCTTGCATTTCGGAGCTGAAAAAATTGCAAAAACATACGTTCAAATTTTTCTAAAAACACCATTGGGACGGCCGCACGATGTCGGGGCGTATAGAGGAAGTCTTCCAGATAAACCTGATCGTAAATTGCACGGCGAAATTCGAAGATTCGGCTTGGCACGAACTAATCAGAAGTGTACTTGATCATGTAAATGCTGCGAAATTTTTTGCAACTTTGACGCCTTCTGGCGGCCCTTTACCTTCTACCCACCCTTCTGGCGATTTATTTCCTACTTAACTATACTGTCTTAAGTCATTCTACAAATTTTCAGCACTGCACCTTATCACTTTTTTTACTCGAAAAAATTACATGTTTGTAATTTGTATTGACCCATACACCATTGGAGTGGAGACTGGAGACCTTTCTGCAGATTTGTTTATTTGTATCTGTAATTGATATCCGTAATTGATATGGTAAATTGCTTAGTGTTGACTAACAGCTTCTACATAGGCCAGCAGTTAATGCATATAAATCTTTCCAAGCATATAAATATTATGAGGCTGGATTTGTGCAAGAAGTTTGTGCAAGAAAGATACACTCAAATCTATTCGTTGTTATAGGCAAGGCAAGTTTACATTTAAATAACTAAGTGCTAGATTTCAGTGATAAGCAAGTTATATTATGCGTATGTAGTATTCAACAGATTCTGCCAGAAAGTGATTTGTTTACCTTTCTCCTAAGCTTTTTTTTACATTCAAAATAAACCTTATCTCACAATCGCACTTTATCGCACAAAAAGATAGCATTTTATTGTTATTTCACGTTTAAAACTGAGATTACTTCTTTGTTTACAATGGTTGTCTCTCAGGTAACATAGCCGACCTATCGTGACGTCATCCTAAAATGCATCATGTAAACAACATAACCTTAAATTTTAAGTTTTTCAAGTTTACTCTCATTTTTAATGTTTGTATACGCATTTTTAGCTTGGGGCCGTACTGGTTCCAAGCAAATATTTAAAAATTCACGTAAATAATTTTTCAATATTGTTGATTAATAAAAATAGACTGCTAATTGCAGGTTAGATTTCCCACCTACAAAAAGAGTCCTATTTTATTAGGACAAAGTATTTAGAACTTCATAAACGTTACACTGAACTAGATTTTAGTTGAAAATACGCAAACCAGGCAGACATTTTAATAATATCTGTAATACTCTTAAATTTTAAGAAACGCATAAAAAAAACGCATTTGAGGTTAGCTGTGACATCACGTGCAGATGCCCTATAATAGCCATACTGCCTACCCTTCGCCTCACTTCAGCTTTAGCTTTACCAATGAAACTTTGGTATTGGCGTTGTCTCCTCTTAAAGAGTACCTCCTCTCCGAGTGAGTGTTTATAATAAACTGACCATATTAACTTTGGATATTACGGAATTCCCTAAAAAAAGTACGATATAAAGTAAGATATATTGTCAGTCTTGCATAAAAATCTTTCCGCACTGACCTAGAGCCAACCCTGATTTGGTAAAACGATGTGAATAAGAAGACTTTAATGTATTATTAATCCACTGCATTTGGGACTCTTCGTCAGACCAATTCATGCAAAAGCAAATGTTGGTTTTCCAGGTAGGTTCGGGTGTCCTTAATAAGGTCTCAAAAGTCCCCGAAGTGGGAGTGTAAGGATAAAATTTGGCAACGCTGTAAAGGGCTAAAATTGTGCTCGGAAACGAATTTTTCGAGATTCTCGGTTTTCATTGCCTCTATGACAAAAATACATTAGGCCAAAAAGAAAGCCATGGAAATTCTCTATAAAAAAGATAGAGAGACTTTTTTTCTTATACGCAATAGTTTTCTTGAAAATTTTTCATTGAATTTGAACTTATGGGATATTATGGATAATTTAAGTACTCTATTCCACACCACCCTTGAGGTTAAGTACTTGGCCCCTTTTTTTATGTGGTTTCCCCGGTAGGCCTAATCCACGACTGCCATACTTATTAAAATGTTGTCAAATTAACACTTTCCTTCTTGTCCGTTTTCTCCTTCTATAAATTCATCGATTCGTTCGAGGAAAACCGAGTAATCTGAGAACTTTCAGTCACTGCTTCAGTGACGGCTTCTATTTCTGACGAGCTTTCAATCGGTTCAGCATTCAAGCAAGATTTTCCATGGCAGTTGCCGCAAACTGGTGAGCAATTAAGTCCCAACCTTTTGTACAGTTGCAGAAAGTCATCTTCAGAAGGCAATCAGGCGCAGGAAGTTGGGATGTTGTTTTTGGCCACAATATGGTATCTTTCAACATCCATCCCCAACTCTTTAGGATTCAATACATTACCCAACCATTTCTGTACTTGAAAATAAACACGAAATAGATGCTGTTGAGCTGCGTCATGAGTGGGTGGTAATGAATTCAATTTCACTGGTTTGCTTTTGATCACAGCTTTAATAAAGCAAGAATATCGATAGTTATCGATGGAAACTTCTTTAACTGGAGCGTTATAGATTGCGAGGAAAAATTTTATCCCATTCGAAGTAACTATGTTAGGAGAAGTACCAGTCTTGCTGAAAACTTCAGCTACAAGTTTCAAGTCCTGCCGTTTTTTCATCACTTTCAAAGCTGCAGTCTTGCCTTTATTAAACAGAGCAGATGTAGTGTCACACCCAGAGAATGCGTGCAGGAACAATATGTGATCTCGAATATCTTTATGGTGATCAAAGCTTCGTGAGGAATACATTTTTCGTTGGAACTTCCCTCTACCTGGTTTGAGGAGAAAAATTTCTTTATTAATAGGTGTACGAACAGTTAAAATTATAAGAAGATCCACATCTTCCCCAACCACAACCGTAGTATTTTTACATGATTCCTCAAGCGCTGTTTCGACTATCAAAATGTCAGCATCACCTTCAGCATGTCTAACAATATAATTATTTGCCTCAAACTTTTCTGTCAACATCGAAATCAATCTGGTTTTATTTTTATTATTGGAAAGGAGCTTCTCTTGGCTTACAGTTGCAACCATCTGCTCATCAAAGTAAATGTCAACAGATGAAGCTTTTGAGGACCGGCGAAGCTACTCCACAGCCTTCACACTGTTGCTAATATTTTCATAACCATCAAAAACAATAATAGACTTCGAGCCAAAATGATTGCCAGAAATATCCTCTTATGCATAGATGTATCCACGTAAAACTTACGGCTGTATCAAGATACAGCCAACCAGGATTTTTTGTTATGTTTTAACCCTTCGTGCAATAAAAACTGCTACAAATAAATTTTTTGATTTTAGGTATGACTTACTGGAATTTTTCAAGAAAACTATTGCGTATACGAAAAAAAGACCCTCTATCTTTATTATAGAGAATTTCCATAGCTTTCTTTTTGGCCTGATATATTTTTGTCGTAGAGGCAATGAAAACCGAGATATCTCGAAAAATTCGTTTCCGATCACGATTTTAACCCTTTACAGCGTTGCCAAATTTTATCCTTAAACTCCCACTTCGGGGACTTTTGAGACCTTATTAAGGACATCCGAACCTACCTGGAAAACCAACATTTGCTTTTGTATGAATTGGTCTGAAGATGCGGCTCATTTTTCACTAAATGCAGTGGATTATATTTATTTAGTCCTACTTCAAGACTTGATTAACGAACGTTTTTACTGGTTATCCCTTCATCTATATTCACCGATATCGTATGAGGTCAGAGTATTTCTTCAACACTAGTACCACTAGAGTAGCATTATTGCCTATTTCTTTCCAATTATATTAAGGAAATAGTAATAAAAGGAGAACATTTATTCTTTAGTTACATGCTATCCACTCCTTAATATAATAAATGTTGAATTGCAACTACCTACCTTATAAAGGCAGCATAATTTTAAATATCTGTAAACTTTTTTATTGCTTATAACAAATTGAAATAAATTGCATTAAAGCTTCTCGTAATTAAAAAAGTTGTATAACTCATAATTATTTTTTTTGTTAATAAACACGTACCTAATGCTATTATATTACTATTAATTAACTTAGGTAAGTGTCCTAGGAGTAAGGTGCTATTTGCTTTCTGTATAGAGAATATTATTTGAACTCGAAAAAAGTCACTTTCTAGTTATTGTAATTAATTAGTTCTAACAAACTTAATATTTTTTCGCCGTATCGACTAGTCTGTATATTTTTATATGGACGCTCCCAATCCACACTGGATAGTTAATTACCTGGTGTGCCATAGACATGACAAGAGTTCTAGCATGATAACTCTCCCTTTTTGATTTGTTTATTAATTATAAACCAAAAGGGAACAGATATACTAATTAAGGTTTGTGTTTATCACATTTGTTCTACTTTGCTTTGTAAAAATTACCCACTGAGGAAGGACAAAAATGTAATAGTGAGAAGGAAAATGCATTAATTTTTATTATAAATGTTTAAATTTTGCATATGTACTTCTATATAAATATTTTCTTAACTCTAGTACACTATGACTATATAGTATTATAGAGAATATTATTTGAACCCAAAAGTTTCTATCGCAAAAAACTCTATTTCGAGAGCAAGATATTGTTGTTGTATGACCGTTTCAACGAATATATATTTTATCAGAAATTAATTAGTGCTAAATATTGTTTATGATAGAAAATTGCATTGCATGTGACTCTTCCGATATTTTTTCAAGTTGCATCCTTTTCCTCTTTCATTCTACTCTAGTGAAACGCATAGGAATGGATGAAACTCTGGTTAAAAAAGGGTGATTCATTTTATAATTATTGTTCTACTCTCCATATAGTCTACTAAAATTCGTTAAATACACCACATTTATTGTTCCTCAAGACTCCGATAGACCAATTTTTTTATGGGCAGTTTATTAGAACACGTCTATTTGATAGCTGATTCTTGTTTCGTGTCAGTTTTCGGTAACAATCTAGCGCCATATTTATAAGTTGAAATGGTATACGTTGTTCCTATAAATTTTAATTTTCCAAATCTAAGTATTTATTCACAAAGTGATTTGTTAAAATTATATTATAAACTATAGTTTTATTTTGTTATAATTCAGAGTATCGAAACTTAATTTCCTTCTAATAAATAACGTTGCCTGGGATCTTACGATGCAAGAAACTGTTTTGTTTTTATACATGTGTACAATCTACTCTACTCTTTATATTATTGTAACGTATTTCCACCCCTAGGAAACCACCCTCGCAAATTCCGTGGGTTCCTAAAATTATAACAAGAGATGTCCACTAACACACTTTATTAAACAATTTACTGGATACTTCACAATACTGATTATTAACTTGAATGAACTTTACTGACTAAAAATAACAATGTTTACAACTTTGTTTTTCACATTGGAGTCTTAACCTCAATTCTCACTTGTCGAATCCAAGACTTCAAAACTATCTGTACTTTCTGAACTACCGGTCTTTTATACCTAAAAATGACAAATCTCGATTTTTCTGTGATGACGCCACCATTCTCTAGATAATTCCAGATGTCACTTTAGAACTAACTTCTGGTAGGTTCTTTCTCGAGTAGGTGCAAACACATCTGAATTAATTGAATTCATTCTAGAGGTGGCAACACATCACTCTGCCCCTTCCTTAAGCCTGAACGTCCCGGTCAGGCAATTCAGCCTCTTTCACATACTTCGCCAGTCTATCCAAGTGTACGATCTTCATCTTGGACTTTTTGTTTCGTTGAATCCGATAGACGGCATCATTAATTCGGGTAACAACAGTATACGGTCCATCCCAAGGAGGTTGAAGTTTCGGGGGTCTCCATTCCTTCCGCTGTGAGTTGTACAACCAAACCAGATCTCCCACCTTGAATCCCCCTGTACTGGCATTCTGATCATAACGAGCCTTCAATCTGTTACCAGTTTTGTTCATCTGCTCTCGGTCATTCTTCGGCTGTTCTCGACTTCCATTTCTGTAGTTACTCATAGCAAATGGTTCCCCACGGGCAGCACAATTCTTACACTTGTGACACCAGGCCTCCACATTCTGGCGACTATTAACCCAATAAAACTGTTCTCGTGCTCTACTCAATGTCTTGTTTATGCCGAAGTGCCTGCTGGACGTTTCATTATGCGCTTCCTGGAGTACTTCTGGTACACGACACCTGGGAATCACTAGACGCATGGCAACCTGCTTCCCATCTGGGCTTTCCCATGATATCCTCAAAAGCCCGTCTACGACCGTAAGTGAATCCCATTGTGACCTTAAAGCCTTCAGCCCCACTTCTTTGTTGGAAACATCCTTCCATGCTGGACGCGTTCCCTCTTCTTTTGCTCGCAACATGGGTCCGATTTCTACATCGCGCAATTGCTCTTGCCTCAGAATTTTCTTTGACCAACTGTCTCGAAGATCGACCTTGACAGTGTTGACTTCAACCATGTTCGGCAATTTTTCCACCTGAGGGTAGCGCTTGTAATCTTCCTTGTCTGGTTTTCTGGATAATGCAGGAGTTTTGACTGCCTGCGTTGTCAACAGCCTGGTTTTCTCGCATTGGTCGTTCACTTTTGACAGAATAAATTGTTCGTTCCCAATCCTTTCCTACGTCAACAATAAATCCATACTGTTCCATGATGTCCAGTCCCAAAATGAAGTCATCCGTGATGTCAGCCACGATGACCCTGTGATCGAACCTTAATTGTCCAATCTGCAACCCCAGGTCTACTTCTCCATGAACCGTAGCCCTGTTCCCCCTAGCTGTCCGGACGATCACCTCATTTTGCCTCTTATTAATCTTTATACCCGATATAAATCCTGAACGTACTATTGATGACGTAGTACCTGTGTCGATGGTAAACAAACATTTTCTTCCGTTCACATATCCTTGCAACAACAGACTGCTTGCAATGCTTCGAAGCTGGGAAATCTTAATTTCACTGGGGGCACTGCATTCCTTAGCCAGCACAGCCCCCCTGGTGTAGTTTTCCTGCTTCTCTTCGACATTCACAGCATTTATTCCACTCTCCGAGTTCTGCTGTCGACAGTCTCGTTTCATACGTCCCAGTTATAACATTTAATACCACCACTCGGCTTTCCTTTATTTAGCTGTTTTTTCTACTTTCCGAGGTTATTCAATTTATCAATAGTTTGGTAAACATTTTCTGCATCTCAGTCAACATGGGGTTCTGGTTCATTTCTGGTTGCGATTCTTCGAGAGTCACAGCTCGCACTCTCGACTTGGCGTATCCCTATAAACTGCTTCTACTTCGAGTGCACGCACCAAAGCTTCGCTACTACTTTGGTGTCTCGTCAGCCTCAAAACTCACCTGACCTCTTCGTCCCTTATGCCATCTAAAAAGGCCCCCATGGCTAATTGCTCCTGAAATTCTCTAGGTGCACTCGGATACGCCAGGTGTGCCAGTCTCTCTATAGCAGCCTCGAATTCTTGTAAACTTTCTCCGGCTTTTTGTGTCCGTGATTTTAGCTGGGCCTGGAATACTTGGGCGAGATGTTGGTCGCCATATCTCAAGTCCAATGCAGCTTCCAAGACTTTGAAGTCCCTTTGTTTATCCACTGGGATAGTTTGAAGCAACTCCGAGGCCTGGCCCCTTAACACCAGAACTAATGCCATGGCCTTTTCCTCATTATCCCAGTTGTTCGCACACACTGCTGCCTCAAACTGCCTCTTGTACGTCGTCCAGGAACTTTGGCCGTCAAAAGAAGGAGGTTTTAGTCGCTGACCTGATGATACCACCTGCTGATACCACCTGCTGGCTTCCTCTATCTCTCAACTGTCGTTTAAGCCGATCTATTTCTCCTTTGACTTCTTCTTCGAACTTGTTTACTTCTTCTTTGACTTCACATTTTAGTACTTCATTGGCAGAAATTATAGCGTCCTGTTGTATTTTGATTTGTTCATTTAGAATTTCCTTAATTCTTCCTGGCGTCTTTCTTGCTCCTGTTTTTCCTCTTGATGTCATCTTTCTTGTTCTTCTTTCTCCTCTTGCTGTCGTATCTTCAGGTGGTCCATAATTTGTCTCAATTCGTCTTTCTCTTCTTGATGTCTTCTTTCTTCATCCTCTTTTTCTTTCTGACGTCTTGTTTCTTCATCCTCTTTCTCTTTCTGACGTCTTCTTTCTTCATCCTCTTTTTCTTTCTGACGTCTTATTTTCTGATCTTCCATCATTTTCTTTAATTCGTCCCTTTCTTCTTGACGTCTTCTTTCTTCCTCTTGATAGTATATTACGGTGGTTTACACCATACCTCGAAAATATAAAACAGATTATTAAATTTAATGATAGTTATTCAGAATTGGCCATAAAACATGGAATATTTCAAGGGCCGATACTTGCTCCTATGCTCTTTTTATTATACATTAACGATATTGGTAACTGTTGTAAGAAATGTAACTTCAAATTATTTGCGGATGATACAATATTATATGTGAAAGATAAAGTAGAATATATTAAAATTAAATTAAATGAACATTTGAAAAACGAAGATAAATGTTACTTTGCGATGGCGATACTGTTAGCAGAACAAGGAGGTCGACGTCTTTGCCAATAATGAAAACACACCATCACATTTTGAGCACAATGAAATCGCTGTATTGACAATCAACATATCAACATCCCCTTCAGCCTGCTTAACCGTAAAAGCAGCCTGTTCGAATTTTAATTTCCAGCAACTAAATAAGACAGACTTTATTGTTTTCATTGGCTAAAAATCTTTCATTGGAAATTTGAATCAGCATTGTTTCATCGAAAAGAACATCCGCGGTTGTCTTCTTCGATCGGCGAAGTCTTTCTGCGGCCTTCGTATTTTTTTTCTATCATCTAACGGATATCCGTCAAAAACAACGATTGCATGTGAACCCTAGTGATCTTGGACATATTGAACATATTTCTCGCAAATGGACCCAAAAAAATCATTAGGACGTCATATAACTTTGTGTAAAAGATATCCTCCATCGACAACATTGATTTAATTATCTCCGAGTTCCACGCCATCTGGAGGTTATTCGAAAACAGTATACAACGATGATTTCGTGCCTTTGCCCATTCCTTCTTCTGTGAAAAAGACAAAGGAAATAGGGCAAGGTCGAACTTAAAGTAATCCTTCAACTCGAATTCCTTTACAAGTCACATTCTCTGGAATAGCATTGGTGGGTTGATGACAATTTTTTCTCCGCCGGCTTTTATGTTGCTATTGATTCCTGACAATGGTATGACTATGGCTTTACGCTTAAATTTATTGGACTCAAAGGACTCAAAATAATGTGGTAACCATGTTCGACATCACCTCGAGACCTTTTTCTCTACACAAATGGCAGTTTATCTGCATCTGCAAAAAAGTAACTCGATTTCGGGAAAAGGAGGATGCTGAGAAAACGAATACAACAGTTTTTTCAAGTTTTCATCTCGAGTGATGCATGAAGTTCTCGTATCGAGGTTGCTTGGATATATCTAGATGAACGTTACAATATTCCTCAATGGAAAGAAAAATCATTAATAAACGTCTCCTTCTCACCGCTGCGCTGATCTCGTTACATATTTATTAGACTCGCAATAAAAGTGTAGATACGAAAGATGTAGGAAATTTTGTCCGTTTCAACTTGGTCTACGTTTTTCTCGTAGGATCGAACTTTGCTGAATTATTTTGAAAAAAACAATTTTTTGCGCCTTTTAATCAAGACGGCGTGAGCCACCAAGATGGCGGCTCGCGCTGCCCTCTTTCCCCCAAGATCTAAAACTTGTATTTTTCGTCAGGGTCTCGTCTTAAACAACATATATCAAAATCATTACTACTCCACCTTTTGTAAGGAAAAGGATATTTTTGGTCCTACTAACTGGATTAAAGGTTAGATAATATGTTTTATCGCAATAAATTTTAATTTTATGAACTTCACACCAATTACGTATATCATTTAAGCATTCATTTAAGATATAATATTTGTAGAAGTGTCGCATTTTACAAAAAAAAAATTAATTGTCAGCGAAAAGTGTTGGCGAAGTATTTAATACACAGGATGGCAGATCGTATGTACAAATAGAAGTGAACCCAAGATTGATTCCCAAGGTACCCAGTTCTTATTTTACACCAAAATTATACGCTGCTCCCTGTCCACTAAATAGCTCTGAAACCAGTTTAATGCTACACCTCATATGCCATAAACACTAATTTTAAAAGAATTATTTCTAAATTGACGGCTGTCAAATGCTTTGGAGGAGTCACATGTTATAGCAACCATTTGATAATTATTGGAGTGCAAACTTTCTTCAATAGTCACAGTTATGTCATACCCTGCAGTTGCTGTTGATTTGTCGCTTAGAGACTCATGCTGGCTATGATTTATTAAACTGCGGTTGCTTAAACATTTTTAATATTGTAATTAGTAAGGAAATGGGTCGATAGTTTGAGATAGATTTCCTTTCTTAAATAGTGGCACAAGTATATTGTTGATAATACACTGTTTTTGTTTCTATTGATAGTTATTATTCTAAGTTTAATGTATCTGAGAAAAGATTTTGTATATTGCATTATATTTGACTAACATATTTCTACTATTATTATTTTATAATAAAATTTTCATAGTTTCGGGATTCTAAGTTTGATCCACTGTGCGCTGTTGGAATTTGTCTAAGCAAATTAGAGACTCCCTGTATTCATATGAAACTAAGAAAAATGCAATTTTTATTAACTAGAACCGAAATACAATCTCGTATTTAAAATTAAACAGTTTGCGGTGCTCTGTAATAAGAATTTTATAAATCGAGAGGCAAAACAAACGTGCAAAAGCAATCTCCTAGGTGTATTACATTCAGTTTAAACCAAAAACTTCGACGTAACCTTTCCTGCATCACCCCAGCTTAATAAAAAGTTTCTTCTCCTATAATAACGGTTTATGATTATGAGCTTATAAGACCTGAAGACTGCTGGTAAAGATATTATTTCTAATGGATATATTTAAATGTATTCCCCAGACAGGACTGGAAGTAAAGCATTCCCCGAATTCTTAGTGTAAAGAACCCCTCTCTAGACGGTGGATGGTAAATGAGACGAGCTGCAAGGTGTTGATTGATGGCGCTGTGTAGCGATATAGCTATAGTTGGTCTGATCTCGGATCCAGGCCTGGAGCGCAGAGACGAGCATCTGCATAAACATTTGCACGGCTGTCAGCGGCCAAGAAGAATGGCAGCCGTCTGCATATCGCTGTGGAGCAGGCCCTCGAACATGCCACATTGCCAGGGGTCTAATCCAATCCTAACTCCCAAACTGTACTTACTTGAACAGTGAATAACCTCCAAATTTATGTTGAAGAATTTTGCTGGAGAAAATTATTACGTAACCTTTCACACTGAAAATTATTCAGACTTAAGTTGGATAGTTGAGTTAACCTAAGTTAAATAGGTCAAATTAAGAATTAAATAGACAATATCTAATACTTATAATAGAAAAATACTGGCTTTCCTTCAGTGAATATTTGAAAAAAGAGAATAATGACAATTGAAAACAAGTTTCAATCTTGGAAAAATAGAAAAATTGCTGAAATTTGGCACGCGATACATTCTCAATGTAACTCTCTATGTAACTTTGTTTCGCTTAAAATATGTCGCAAAATATTGATGGGACCAAATAGGAAAATTATTTCTTGTTGGATCAATAGTGTAAAATTATTCTAATGCGTTGTGATTTGACGAGTTAACTCTTGCCGGGAAACTATCAATTAATAATGTCACAGTCGCAACAACAAGAAGGCGTAAGCTTTCAGATGCATTGAATTATTTTTTCAAGAGGTTACTCCTGAATGCACATGTGTTTGAAAATTTTACTTCGCAGAAAAACACATGTTTACTGAAAATGTTGTTTAAAAAAAATATATATAAAAATTCTTAATATTATACATTTTGATTTAATAATAGACAAAACTGTCTTTTGTTTAGTGATTTTAAAAGAGAGAACTTTGAAAGTTGTGAATTTCTACAACTTGAACAACGAGACATGATTTTTAAATTTTATTCTCAAAACTACATAAAAAGTGATAAAATTTACAAGCGTATATTAAACAGTTTTAATCATACAAATATTAAAAAACAAATACACATACAAATTCTATTTTCGTACCTTTTCAGATTCCACTTTATCAAAAAACTATTCCTCCTATGAAAGAATGGTGTCAACCTACTTTTTTTCTTAATTTTTACTTCTTCAAAAAAGAGTTTTCACATCCAATATTTCTTGAGATATTTAAGATAAGATACTTTATGAATTAAGATGCCCAATTCAGCCAACGTTTTTATTTCTTGAGATTCAAACTCTTTTTCGTTTTTGGTAACTGGACTACCAGTCTAAATTATATAAAAATTTGCTGAAGTTGCGTTGTGCAGTACTTTTAAGTTCAACAGAAAAGAAGTTTGATTGAAAATAATTAAGAACATTTTTAGCTCAAATAGCAATCCTATTAAATTCGTCCATTTCTAATCACGTGTGCTGAAACAACCAATCAGAACAGAATTACACTGAAAAGATCCCTGAGGGATCTTTTCACTTATGTCACCCAGTTTGACAGTAATGACAGTTCAATAATTTAAAATTTATTTTTTGACAATATCGATTTGGAACTGGAAATAATGATTTAATGAATATAATAATGGAGGAAAACACACCAAATAATACATAATACTTAATGTACATTTAATTTTACAAATTGCTCTTTTAATAATTATGTTTTTAATAAATAATTTTGAACAAATAAATAAAATAGATTGCAAAAAATTTTCTATGCGAATACCCCTCGAACGTTGATAAATAGCTCATAATTTTATCACAACTTCCTCAAGCACGTTGCTTTTAGGTAATATCCCTCCGCCTCCGGCGTCGGGATATTACCAAGCAAGTGCTTTCGAAAACTGTGATAAAATTATTTCGTATTATCAACGTCCTTGGGATATTATAGCTGATAATATACTCTTCTCCGTATACAATTCATACTGATTTTTTATTAACAATAGGAAGGTGGAAGCACAGAAAATCAACCCGGTGGCGGTGGGCAGGTGTGTGTGTTCAAATGAAAAACTTCAAAAAATTAGCGAAATGTTTCAAATTGTCAAACTGGTAATTTCAAAGAATGTCTATGATCCACTGCATTTAGTGAAAAATGAGCCGCATCTTCTGACCAATTCATACAAAAGCAAATGTTGGTTTTCCAGGTAGGTTCTGGTGACCTTAATAAGGTCTCAAAAGTCCCCGAAGTGGGAGTGTAAGGATACAATTTGGCAACGCTGTAAAGGGCTAAAATCGTGCTCGGAAACGAATTTTTCAAGATATCTCGGTTTTCATTGCCTCTACGACAAAAATACATTAGGCCAAAAAGAAAGCTATGGAAATTCTCTATATATCGTATATATTCGTATACGCAATAGTTTTCTTGAAAAATTCCAGGAAGTCATACCTAAAACCAAAAAATTATTCGTGGCAGTTTTTATTGCACGGAGGGTTAAAACATAAAAAATCCTGGTTGGCTGTATCCTTGATACAGCCGTAATTACGTGGATACGTCTATGCATAAGAGGATATTCGGGCATTTGGAAGTACAATACAAATTAATGTTTCAAACAGGTCGATGATACGAAAAGTATGAAATCTAACAAAATAGGTTGACTTTTAAATTACGTGTGAAGGTTAAATTAAGATGCCCGCGCACTACGTTCACTTATGCACCGACAGATGGCGTTAGTGCATAAGCCCGTGTTCACGAAATGTCACCCGAAACCAAAACATAGACGTATCCAGGTCAAAAACAACGCGTGCATCTCTGAGCGAATACGTCGGTGGTGCTATTCTGTTGGCGGCCCGGGATACTAACAGTATTGTATTCGCGAAAATCAAACAAATGAACCCAGTAGGGATTTACCTTCGATATACACAAATTCACCAATATGTGACAGCGATTTATATATCATGACAACTGTCCGCTGTTACTTTACTATATAAACTTTTCCTTATACGCGTATTCCTTTGTATCGAAGGTAAATCCCTACTGGGTTCATTTGTTTGATTTTCGCGAATAGTTCTGTGTGGCATACGAACGTATTTTTTCTGTGAGTGCTTACAAACGTGATTGTGTGGAAAATGAGTGAAACTTATACACCTATCGTCAAGATTGATCGTGGATTGGACAAATTAATTGATGCCAGTGTTGTGGGAGGTGATGGAAAACATGAACAAGTAGGCAAACTAACCTCAACCACAGTGCACGTTCAGTGCCGTAAAGACTACACTTGTCCATCGAGTATCAAAGCGGCCAAAAGAGTGAGGATGGATGTTGAAAGATAACATATTGTGGCTAAAAACAACATCCCAACTTCCTGCGCCTGATTGCCTTCTGAAGATGATTTTCTGCAACTGTACGAAAGGTTGTGGACCATTGTGTGGCTGTCGGAGGTTGGGACTTAATTGCTCACCAGTTTGCGGCAACTGCCATGGAAAATCTTGCTTGAATGCTGAACAGATTGAAAACTCGTCAGAAATAGAAGCCGTCACTGAAGCAGAGACTGAAAGTTCTCAGATTGACTCGGATTTCCTCGGACGAATCGATGAATTTATAGAAGGAGAAAACGGAGAAGGAAATTATTAAATTGACAACATTTTAATAAGTATGACAGTCGTGGATTAGGCCTACCGGGGAAACCACATAAAAAAAAACGCGCCTAGTACTCAACCTCAAGGGTGGTGTGGAATAGAGTACTTAAATTATTACTTGTAATCTCCCTAGTGCTTGAATTATTTCGCTCACGAATTTTTAAAGAAAATTCGGACCTCAAAAAATTCGGACCTCAAAAAAATTTCCGGATTTTTAATTCAAGAGCGAGGGAGAGTCGGTAAGAAAATTTTAGACCAAAATTACTTGACAAAAAAAAACTAGAAATGTTTGCAAAATCTTGTAGGCTGGTGCCGGTGTTAGATTAATTTTTTTGGTTTTTATTTTTTTAATGTGGTTTCCTCATATCTTAGTAAAACGAAATATTTAATAGTAGATAAAATATGGAATAATGAGAGTGAAGTAAAATTAAAACAAGTTTAGTATACTTATTTCTTATATTCCCTACGCTCTAGTCGCATATATAGCGAATTAATATTAGCCATAATTTATTTCGTATGCAATCTTAATACTACAGTAAAGGGAAACCAAGATGAAATGATATTTGCTGTAATATGATTTAAAGTGGTGACAAATAATATCCCCTAAAAAAATCACTAATAGTTAGCCATGGAATCAGTGTCTTGGAATATGTCATAAAACGGCTCTGTGCTTTATTTTCTGAGGAAAGAAGATGTACAAGTGGAATTTTTAAAGCATTTGGAATTAGTTAATGATCTAAGGAAACATAGTAAGCTAGAATTGTACTAATTTAATTTAAAATAAATATTTTTCATAATCATTGCTGTCAAACCAGGGAAATTTCCACTTATTAATCACATAGGTAGGTGCTCATGGGTAAGTAAGATTTCCAAAAAATTTGATGGTTGTCATAGAAACAATGACAAAATAAACGTGTCCGACTGGCTAATAATGATTAGTATAAAATTTTCCACAACTTCAAATTCAATGCAAGATTTTCAAGAAAACTATTGCGTAAAAGACCCTCTATATTTTTCATAGAGAATTTCCATAGCTCTCTTTTTGGCCTAATGTATTTTTATCGTAGAGGCAATGAAAACCGAGATATCTCGAAAAATTCGTTTCCGAGCACGATTTTAGCCCTTTAGAGCGTTGCCAAATTTTATCCTTACACTCCCACTTCGGGGAATTTTGAGACCTTATTAAGGACACCCAAACCTACCTGGAAAACTAACATTTACTTTCGTATGAATTGGTCTGAAGGAAAATGCCAAATGCAGTGGATTACTACAATTTTACTGATAATCAGAGTCCGGATAGCGGGAATTCATTTCAGAGACAGCTTTTGCATATATGCAATATTATGCGATAAACACATATAGAACCATTCTCAAACAATACAAAAGGGATGGAATTACTAAATATTAGTAATATTTTATCGCCTTGTGTTATCTTGTTCTTCTTATAATAGGTAAAATGTTATTTATAATGGGGTTGCCGAGGCTGAGTATTTTTTGGAAATCATGATTCAACTGCTTTATGTACACATTTTCTACTGGTTCTCTAACAATGATATATTCAGAGCCTCTTAACTTCCTTTCTCATTTATAAAATTTTGGATAGCTGTACATTTTTTATTTGCTTATAATCATCATCTGTTCAGAGACTTTTGATTTTCTTCTTTATTTATATATTTTTATCCCCAACGATGCGGAGCGAGTACTTGCCACCCAGAGAGACCATTTTAAGGGTAGCTACTTAAAAAATCGCGCAATTTCAGTTTGTTGATAGAAACGTGGATTATGAATCTATAAAACGTCTGTCTCTAGAGAGAAATTTTTCTAAATTAAAAACAATTAAAATTACATGAAGTCGATTATGATTCAAGAACGTCTAAATAGTTTGGTATAATAGATATGTACAGAGCACGTAAATGATCTGTAAATCCTGCAAGTAATTTCTATAAACCGGTTTTATGTGTTCTCTAAAATATTTGAAAAAAATGTTCACATTTATTTCTCTGAATTCGTGCATTAGATTTAAGATTATATATGCTTTTTAGATCTTTTGGATTATTCTAAGGCTTAGATAAAATTAGCAATACATTGATGTGCTCAAAATTAAAGTATTATAAACAGTCCATATTATTAAACTTTATTTATAATATCAACATCAGATTATGTCAGTGGGAGGCGTAGTATCTAGTCAATAGTTATCAACCAATAGTCTCAGGAGTATCTCAAGGCACAAACATGACAGAGTAATGAACAAATAAATATAGATTTCATGTTATTTATTAAATTATCTATTTAAGCAAGTAACAAGCCGGAAGAAAAGGCTGTGGCAATATCCGAAATATTTTTAGATACATATTTCGAGAATCTTACTTACTTGCTCTACTTCGAGTCGTAGAAACTGGGCCAGTCGGATCATTTCGATCCTTCCAAAGTAACGTTATTTTGTCGTGGTATTTTTTAGAGTGGCCGCACATGTAACACTACATGAGTGGAGCCGCTTTTCCCATCACTAATTGTTACTGCAAAATGCATATAAGAAATGTTAAATTATACAGCTAATGCACATTAGTCGCCGTGACTATTCATTGTTCTTTTTCAATTCAAGTACTTTCGATATATTGATGCTGTTATAGTGCGTCTTTAAAATGTGCACAGATAAAAATATTGTTTTAAATTAAGAATTGTTAAATATATACGAGAATAAATAAATTTTCCACATGCCTAAAAGAAATAAGTTTATGCCAAGAAAATAATAGGATTGTAATAAATTATTTATTTATGAGTTTCGATACATTATGCTTATCTATGTTTGAAGGCCGTCTCTGGAATAACTACCTGGGAGCCGGGGTCTGCCAGTCATCAACTGATAGTCTCGGGAATATCTCAAGATCCAAACATTGCAGACTAATGACTAGAATGAGATTTTCTGTTAATTAGTATCATAAGAAGTCTACGTTGTTACGTGCATAATCAATAAAAGCGTGTAATCAGAAGAAAGTACTTATTTAACAACATTTAATAAAATAGAGTTTACAGTTGAACTAAGTTCACGTGCTGGAGGTGAAGCCGTTGATGGTTGAAATATAACTGACCATCTGAGGTTACAGAACACACAGATACAAGGCATGAGTGACATAGTAGGATTTTCCTACTTTAATTAGGGTCGACTATTAAGGTCGGTTTTCCGGCTTAAACGTGCCAATATTATAAATTATGCATTTAAGTAATTAAGTGTTGGAAAGAGCAAATACTATATTGTTCAGATAATAAACATAATTTTTTAAAAAGTTATTTAGATATTCGTACTATAATATGCTGCCCATTTATCAACAGAACACTTGTTGTATACGTTATAACATTTATTGATCTTAGTCCCACGTGTGTTCGATACACACTGAATATATTATCTCCTGCAAGCCTTAATGTTTGTTTTTTGCTGATTACATGGGAATACTGATATCCTGCACGTATCAGTAATAAAAAAACAGCCACACAAAAAAAAGTGGTCTGGCCTGTAGACCAGATCAGTGTATCCTTATGTATTTGGACTCGTTGATACCGAAACTGCAGTCAATTGTCAGATTGGCTCGTTTTCACCCTGAATCCCAAAAAACACCCCCCATCAACAAAAAGTGGTCTGGCATGCGGACCATACCAGTGTATTCGTATGTATTTGGATCCTCTGAAACCGAATCCGAAGTCGGAATTGTCAGATTCGCTCGTTTTTCGCCCTATACTCTAAAAACACCCCCAAAACAGAAAAAAAAGTGGTCTGGCCTGCGGACCAAATCAGTGTATCCTTATGGACTTGCACCCAGTGAAACCGAATCTAAAGTCAGAATTGTCAGATTCGCTTTTTTCTTGTGAAAAAAAAAACTAACCCTAAAAAGCACCCCCGAAAGAGAAAAAAAGTGGTCTAGCTTACAGACCAAATTAGCAATCCCAAAAAAACAGTCCACCAAAAAAGTGGTCTCGCCTGCGGATCATACCAGTGTATTCTAATGTATTGGACTCTCTGACGCCGGTGTGGTGCAGCATACCGGCCACGACAATGAGAAAACTTCGAGTTCTCGAACATAAATTTATGCGCCTCATCTCTGGTTCGGACAGATACACCTCCCTCAGAGATTTATATGATCGTTGCCATGACATAACCTCACTTGAATTCTACGAATTCAAACTAGGCGATAGTCCGCTAACCAGCAACATAACCCGAATCAGACAGCATAATGCAATCCTTTTCGATATCCGACACCCCCTACCATACCAGGCGTTGCCTATTTTCCGGCAATCACGCTAGCCAAACTTTCCTATACGACAACTTCTTATTTCCCCACCTTTAATCTTCACTAAAACCTATAACCAACCTTCTCTATCCCCTTTATACAACGTGATCTACCAGGACATGTGGAAAATTTAACAGTAGGTTGTCCCCACCGAAAGGAGTAAAAAAATGAAAAATTTTTAAAAAAATGACCAAAAAAATTACCTTATTTTTTTTTGTAGGAATGCGCCGCCAATGACTTCAACAAATCTAACGTAACGCGGTAATCACTTTATCAGACTTGGGATTGACACTACTGACAGCAAAGCTGGGTAATAAGATAGAAGTAACTTTTGGTTTTAATAAAATCACACTACAAAAATACCGAAATAAATCGAAGACGTTGATCTTATGCTGAAATGAAAAGCAGATATACGAGATATTTAGTTAAACCGGTCAATGACACGACCGTGTAACTATTGTTCGACCGGAAGCAAAAAACGCGGCTCTCTAGGGGTCTACATACGATCCAGTGGCACGGAACCAGCCTTGTCGGCATGCTTTGAACTCATTCGTAAAAGTGAATTAATCCGCTGGAATTCCAATTATCTTCAAAGCGTACCAGCAATGTTGACTACCTGCCGCTAGATCCTCTGTAGACCTCTTTTTTTGATCTCGCCGGCCGGCTCACTTTTTATGCCAATTAAGGAAATGTAAACAACTCGAATACGTTATTTCGCCAGTAAGTTCGTCGACCTCTTCAGAATTAGGTCAGGACTTACTCAACATCAGTAGTGTACCTTCGCAAATTGACTAAAAATTTAATATACTAAATTACCTCAGAATCCTCTAAAATTTTGCAGGGGCTTTCCCACATTGAAGACTAGCACACCATTTTATTTTCCGCATTTCTTGGTAGATCACGTTGTATGTTCTATTTGTTTTATCCTTCTTGTTCTTTTGTCCTTTTTTGTTTCTAAATTCCATCTTGACCTGTAAATTCTTAAAAACCAAAATATTTCTTACCATATCTTTTTAAAGTTCCACGGCATTTTCCTGGCGGCAGGAAGACCACCAGGGTGGAATTACTTCAAACGGGTTTTTTCGTTGAGTTCTGTTTTCCCGTGCCACCAACCAAAATTAAATAAATGCTTTGCCTAGTGAGTGATAACTTTTTACAATTTTCTTTTAATTAGCTTTAGGTCCGTGTGGACGCATTTTTAATTTTATTTTAGTTTTTAAGTCTGCCTCTGACAGACAGGAGTACTAACTCATAAGACATCCGTCGTTACGCCAAACCGGACCTGCCTCGCCCAGCCCTGCAATCACCACGGCACACAGCGCCATGGTTGTCTGGCTGGCTCCGGAACAGGTTCCGGCGAGGCGCATAAATGTATATAAAATCTTTAATAAATTGTTATTGTTGTTATTGTTGTTGGACTCTCTGAAACCGAATCCGAAGTCAGATTCGCTCGTTTTTCACGCCCAAAACAAACAAAAAAGTGGTCTGGCCTGCGGACCAAATCAGTGTATCCTTATGGACTTGCACCCACTGAAACCGAATCTAAAGTCTTTTTTTCTTGTGAAAAAAAAACTAACCCCAAAAAGCACCCCCAAAACAGAAAAAATACATAAAGATACCTCGGGATACACTGATCTAGTCCGCAGACCAGACCACTAATTTGTTTCTTTTGGGGGTGTTTTTTGGGGTTGGGGGTAAAGTGCCACTTTTTTTTGTGTGGCTGTGAGATCAATTATCTTCTAATCATTATTTTAACTGATGGAAAGCTAAGATTTGAAAGCTATGCAGAGAACTTGCTGCAAAAAGTATATAATAGCTTTAAAAAACTCTCTTGAATTTCAAACTGAGAAAACTCGATTAAGAAAAAATCATTAAGGAATAATTAATGGCAAAAATAAAATTGCCATTGTTTCATGACAATTAAAAAAATTGACAGCTACTAGAAGCGGCTGGAACAATATGTCACACCCGCATATATATTAAAAATTATTACATAAAAAATGTGATATATCGTAAATTTTTTGAGATACCAAGATCAAACGTATTTGTCACTGGTAAACTCAAAAATTTCGAGAGCAGTGAGGTCTGCGGAACCTAAGAAAATTGTCTCTAATTTGCTCTAACTGGTTGATTTAATGAACATATCATTCTCACGATCTTAAAAAAGTAACCAAACTCCAGTGAAAATTTGACTCCCTTTATCTCGACAACGTATATATTAGGACACTATGTTAATATAAAATATTTTGTATATTTTGCTAGGTACTATTTTTCTTTAATTAAGATTATGTCGTTCTGTACCGCCTTGTATATATGAGGCAATACCTCAAAAATTATCACAATAACACATCATTTATGTATTTTTAAAACTGAACCTTGTTTACATGAATTATTTATTACAATAACAGTTCATCTTTACCAACAATGTAAATGGCACTTGCCTAAATATAACCTGAAATGAAGGCACTGTGCTTATCCAGATCGCTTGAAAGATTTGTGTTCGCCAGTTTGATAAATATGAACCACATTCATAAGTACAACGTTAGTCAATAAATATTCCAATAATCCCCAGCCGAAGCGGCCCTCTGTCGTCACCAGAGATGACTTATGCGACAGGAAAGTGTCACATTCCCAAGACTGTATGTAAGTTATTTTGCGTCCAGCACTAATCAGCATCTCAACAGGATACACAATCTCACTTAATTAGATGCAATTCAGGAATATGGAAACTAATATAAACCGTATTTCCACAAAAATAATGAATGTATGACGTCAGGATGATAAATTCAATATTTCTCTTAAATTCCGATTACAATCTTCCAATTCCTAAACATGTGGAACTGCAAAGTTAAAAAGCATTGTTAATTTTATTTATTTATGTTTAGCTGAAAATAATACTTTTCAATAATTGTGATAGCAGAAATAACAGATATTTACTTCTAAATACTAGACGAGCTAGAGGTGCTCTAAAAATGTGATCTTTTTTTAAATTTTTGTTGTATGTGTCAAGTAAACAAATATTTCCTCTCAGTATTTACATGAAAATATGTTTACCTATTGTTTTGTAATAGTAATTTTGTTTCAATTGGATTATATACCATGCTGAATATTTCTAAAGAGAATGAAAAAAGTTGATCCATTTTTAGGTGGTTGAATCACTCGAAATAGAAGGAAATATTTTATTTAAGACATGCATGCGGTGGGTGAATTTTATATTCGTTTTCATTGTGCTCTTTAATAATTCTTGGCTTTGAAATATAGCAAATATTTATTTATGATGGAGTATCCTCTAGGCAGGGCTAGAGATACTTGATAAGATGTCTCGTAAGAGAGGTTTCTTATAATATAGTACCATGATTAGACTTACATCATCAGTACAGAGACAGAATGTTTATTTTCTTGCTTTTCATATTGAATGTTACATATTAAGTATATGAAAGAAGTTGATAATGTCTCTCGTAAGGGAGACTTCTTGTTGGTATACTAACGTGATCAGATTTGGGTCAATAGTGTACGGAAAGAACGAATGGTTTCTTCGAAAGTTATCTGCTGAATTCCCAAAATAATACTTTTCAATATGTTTAGCAGAATTATATAAATAATTAGAAATAACTATTTTAATGAAATCGTTTTCTGATGTGTACCGTACTTTCATTCGTTCCTCTAGATGAAGAACCGACTTAGAGGTAAAGTGTTTACGGTGTTAGGCTTGCGACACGAAGTCTCGGGTTCGAATCCTGGTTAGGGTATGGATATTTAATGACGTTTTTCACATGTTGCCGAGGCGGTAGCAGTGGGCTAGACTGCGATTTTGTGAGAGACAACACGTTTAATCGCTCTCCTCTCCTGAGTTCAAGTCTCAGCTGCAGCATAAGGCAATGTCACAGGGAATGGTTGTTGTGTTGTTGTCTAAATGTGCGTATCCTAGTTAAGTAGTGGAATAGCTATAGCTAAACTCCGCGAAGATGTTAATACAAATATGACCATAGAAAAAATTGTAAACAAATTTTTATTAAAAAAGAAGTTTTTTTCGTATATTTTTGGATAAAATCAATGAATTAATTACGAATACTCTGATTCTGAGATATTAAAAATAGAGAGGATAAGATAATTAACTTTCTAGTTCCATTACAGAATAACGACTACCTTAAGAGTAAAACTATAAACGAGAAAGACAAAGGCAAAGAAAAAATTTGAAAATATGCTTTCTCGCTTTGGTGTCATTAAACAAATCCGAAAATAATGAAATTACTAACCAAACAGAATTATAGAAACAACTACCTTTAATCGATGTTTACCATTAAATATTAGGTAGCAAAATCTAACACATCTAAAAATCTACATGATTTTACATATGTCCATTTATTCCATAAGTACATTGTCTCCATATAAGCGGAATTAGCAACAATCATATAGTATTTTCTTCTTTTTAACAAAAACGCAAAAGCCTCTGATTACGAAAATATTTGTTTAACAAAAATATAGAAACTTTTGGCTATAGAAGAACTTGTTTTACTTACAAAAAATATTAAGATTAAGAAAAATGTTGGCTTTCAGGCTTCCACGCTTGTAACATGAAATGCTGTTAGGTTTCCGGATGTGGTCTCGCGGCTTTGGCAGGCCCCTAGAGAGTCAGAAATTGCCTAAACGACATTTTGGCAGGATCACATCTACCATCTTCAGGTTCTCGCCGATAGCTGTCTACTGCTGCTTCTTGTTCTCGATCCTGCTGACGTAGGTTGCAGTGTCTCTCACAAGTGATTGGTATTCGACAGCGTTTCTGCGTAATGGGTTCTCTCGTAAGTTCTTGTGTGTCATGTCAGTCATCGGTATCCGCCGTGGTATAACACCTCCTAGCCCACCCTCTCTCTGTTATATATCTGCCTGAAATTGCTGGTTTTCATGAGCTCAATCGGTTAAGGCATATAACGTGACGAATGTACTGATCACACCGTCTATCGTGTACTGGGTCCGAGCCCCGGCACTGACAATGTCGGTGGATATGGATGTATGTCTGCGTGTTTTCAAATCTTTAACCCCCTTTCGGACAGCCTTGTCTACTATATGTTTACGTTTCTATTTCTATGGCATCCCTTGTGATTCCTGACATGTAATTGGCTACTGTTTTGATGTTGTCGAAATCAATTGTATTTCTCGTTTGTATAATCCTTAACTTTCTAGAGCAATTTTGGATTTTGGGTTCCGGAGAACTGTGCTGATTTCTCTGACTATTTTGAATGTCGTTTCTACTTTGTGTTACTGATTTTGTCCATTGTCCCTTTCACGTACGGTAAATATGCTTTAGCTACTGGTTTCTCGGAAGTTCCTTAGGCTTTTGGTCTGGTTGGTTGTTGCGACTTCTATATTGTGTAATGAGTGAATCAATTTCGCATCAGTGCTTCCTGGAGCGATGGCGTTTCATCTTTGATATGGCCGATATCCGCTAGTCTCTGGGAGCGTGCCATGAATGTCTATACTACTGAAGTACTTATTCTGGATGGTGGTGCGACCCTGCATTTAGATATAAGTCCGTGTGCTTGAGTTTTCTGTATACGGTATGGCCTAGGGTTCCATATGGTTTCTTTTTCACTAATACCATCTTTATTGTAAACTTGATTTCATTATGAATGGCTACTTAAATGATCTAAGAAGCTTTTTAGATAATGTCTTCCATGAATCCAGATCACGAATCTGCCATCGACGTATCTCAATCAGTGTTTTATTTTGAGTAGTGCTGTGTATTTCCTGAATTTCTGAGCCCTCCATGTATTTACTGGCGATGACTGGAGACAATGGTGAACCAATCATCGATCCATTCGTTTGCCTGTAGCGCTAGCTGTTGTATGTATAAAGTAAGTGTTGTTTAAACAGTGTTAATTTAGAATGTGTTCCGCTGCTTTATACCTGTCTTTGATTATTTCAGTGACTGTTCTGTAACTAATTTTCCACATAGAACGTCGCTTTTTCAGTCAGAGGCTGCAGTTGCCTGGATAAATATTTTGCTAATACTTGCAGAGGTAATCGTATGCACCTGGCCATTGGTCTTAGTGGAGCTTTTTCCTTAATCCTTTACACGGTAGTCGATTGGGCTGGTTTTAATATCGGCTTTAATGGTCTTCTACATGTACGCAGTGGAATCTGTGATGATTACCTGGTAAGCATTGCTTGACTTCTAATAATTTCCCTATTTTTGTGTGATAATCTTCTTTGATCATTACAGTAGCGTTGCCTTTATCTGTTGGCAAGATTATGATGCCTTAGTTTTCTTATAAATTTAGCTCCTCTCTTTGGTGTTCTTAGTGATGTTGCTGTCTATATGAGAAATAGTTAATTCTATGCCATAAACGATCTCTTCTACTAAAAAACGTGCTGGTACGATTGCAAAGTTCTAGCTAGGGTACTCAAGGAGACTCCATCAAGAGGACAGTTTGATAGGTTGTGAACACTAGTATGTCTTTGTTGAGTTGAAGGCGATTAAATTTTCACTTCTATTTCTGTGAACATCAGTCATTCCCGTTTTCGACTCGGAACTCTGCAAGTTGGTCGATAATGGTGCATAATGTAGGATAAATGATACAGGTGTTGATTTAATGACAATTTATTATTTCTGTTAACAAAGCGATGCTGGTTCTTCTTAAGGATCTTTTTAATGTAAGTCATTTTTATGGAACGTCACTTGCATACATTTTGAAATAAGGCTCTCATTTCGGCAGGGCTGTAGGAAAGTAAGGTTTCAGCTACGAATTATTTAAAGCCACTTCTTTCCATTTGAGGTCTTTTAATATTTTTATTTATGTCTTGTTATCAACTGTGTTATTGTCAGTAATTTTTTTAGATAACATTTTTAATAAGTTACGGTTAGTACACAAAGCCAAAAACATTTGCCAAGAAAATCCTAATGGGTAGTTTGTATTGCCCCCTTAAGAAGAGATGAGGTGGATGATAGATATTTTCTGAAAATGGTTTTCAATGGAGGAATATATATAAATTTGATTTCTCTAAGTTAAGCTATTTTAGAGAAAGGAATATAAACTACCCCTGGTGCACCACTCCTTTGAAGTGTATTTCAGAAAGAATTTTTATGTGAAACTCCGTCATTGAATTTTGTCAAAGAACCTACTTGCAAATATTTACATGTACCTTGTATAATAAGTTATAGTGCTATTGGTAGAATTAATTATATTTTTATATGATTAAGACAATTTAAACACTTCAAAGCTATCAGTTTAGCTATGTTTGTTGTGATGTGGTCAAAACTGGAGACACGTAAGTTTAAATTTAGTTTATTTCTGTTATTTCTAATACAGTATACTATTGAACATTTTTATTGATCTATAAAAAAGCCATAAATTTGTCAACTTGTAGATCAAAGATCCAATAGAGAATATAAAAAATTCATAGTTTATACTAGTGTGCACATTCTTTTGTAGTCCTAAATGTAGGTTATCTGGGATAAATATGAACATCATACGGATACAAAGTTGACGAAACTGTTTCATATTGGGGTTGTGAATACTTCAAAACAAGCGTACATTGAAGTCTGAAGTTTTGGATTCGATCACCAGCTATGATAAACCCTGGTAATTTTTTAAAAATCATCCCTATTAAGATTGAGGTACTTGTATGCTGATACGAGCAAATCTAGTGGTGGATTTAATTAATTAAAGCGCGAGAGAGATAGAGTAATTAGAGGATTTAGCAACACTGTATTAAATACGAGGGCAAAAAATCGCACATTTTGGGCTTCAAAAGTTGACAAGATTTTAATCTTGACTCCTACGCCAAAAGACTACTCGAACTAATTTAAATATAATTAAATGTACTAAAACTTTTTTTTTATTTTTTGGATTCCGAGAAAAATTAGGGAATTAGAGGGGGTGGAAATTGGGACTTTTTTTTTCGGTAAAATTTCGCCATTTTGTCATCGTCATTAATCTGTAATTAATTAAAATTGATCTCATATACGATGTCCACTTAATATCATGTATTACATAGATACTTCATTAATCTCGGCCCTTCAAAACAATGGTTTCTGAAAAAATAATTTTTTTAAGATATTCATGCATTTTCTATGAAAACGTGAAATTTTCTCCATTTACCCGAATATCTCGATATTTATCGGTTTTTCCGAAAAATTTGTAGGCAACAAATGTAAAGAGAATTTTATACTTTTTAAAAATTTAAATATTCTCGATATCTTCTTAATATGCAACGTTGCCAATCAATTTCAACAGCTGTTTTATTTACACAAATGTAGGACTTAAAACTGATTAGAGTTTTAATAACTTTTATGCTAGATGGACGATTTTTCAGGGTTTTAACAGAGAGTTAACAAGAAACTACTTATGAAGTAGTTTTTGAAGCATATTTCTAAAAAATTGTGGTATTAAGAGCGAAAATTAACTTATGTCAATCTTTGTCATCTTTGCCTATGAAAGTCAAACTTTCCGAATCGATTACTCCGAAACTAAACGGACGATTTTATTTTTATTGAAAATTCAAGGGTAAAATCAATTTATTTATTAGTATACCAAATTATATTTAAAACTGTAAAAGTTAATTTTAGTATACAAGTACCTTAATTATTGGATACGTATCTATTGTTTCTAAATGTGTAATTCTTCCCACACAACATCTCTATAGGAAAAAAATGTTGGCATTAGTTGATGCTTGATTAAAAATTAATTATTTTTACTTTGAGACACTTCAAAAATGTTTAAGGTAGTAATTGTCGGTATATTAATACAAACAATAGTTATCTTTTAATTTGCGTTTTGACATGTATATTTCTTTTTTACAAATGTTTGTATCTTCACTTGAAAAAGTATTATTATTATTTTTTTTACTAATTATACTCCTTACTATACAGAAGCAAGGGAAACAGAGAAAAACTCAAAAACTTACAGTACTTAAACATGTAGTTTTCTTCTTGAGACGTCAATATACAAAAATTTGCTAAAAGTTCGTATCTATATATTTCTTTCACTTTTGTACTAAACTTTTTATTTCTCTTTAAAAAGCGTACTCTGTAAAAATAATAATATAAAATTCTTCCTATTTACGCAATTTCATATCAATAAAACATGCATTTATACTGTAAAAATACAAGGCAAGTATTTAAATCTAAGTGATTGTTATTACTTGTACTATAAACTTTCGATAGCCAGCCCCCTACTTCGAACTAATAAATTAAAAAAACATTTAACGAAATAAATATGTTAATACACCCTGTAAATGAGGATTTTTCCCCCAATTACAAGTAATCAGCATCTCTAGATCGGCAGTAAAAAATAGACCTCAAGGAGACATCCGCTTTCGTGAGTTAGTTTACATGCTATGGGGATGTAACTCCAGGAATGACCCCTAGAGGAAGTGTCGACCGGACCAGCCTTTCTGGCATGTCACTCCCACATTTGTTACGTCGTCCATCATCCATAAACTTCATTCTCTGTGACCTACGCCTGTAACGTTGATTATGACATGATATATAGTGTTCAACAATCACTACTCCCTGACTGTCAAGTGATAAATATCTAACTAACTAGAGAAAACTGTATCTACATTCATATCTTAAAGTGTTTTACAGATATGTCAAAACTACTTACTCATAACAGAGGTTTAGTTATAGTGAGCTAATGAGATCTAATTACTATTACCAACGCAAATAACGTGAAAACTTTATACTAATTTATTTAAGCTGTTTCGTGCATGTATACAGGGTGTCCAGAAATCATCCAACCAAACTTCAAATTACATAGATGTTTTTATGTCGATTCGACGTAAATCACCTTATCTAAAATTGTTTCCTAGTGGAGCTACAATCCTTTAAAGATGACCCCTCGTCATTCAATTCTTTTCAAATGTCTTCAAAAAGCTTTTATATAAAATAATAAAACTTGGCACATATATTAACTGCTGCTATTATGCTCCACCGTTTGCTGTAAACATATTTTACTTCCACATCCAGTGGAAGTATAGTAACGACAAAAAATTTTTTAAAAATTTTTATTGTTCAAATAGGCTTAAAATGTCATGAAACGTCGAGATTATAAGTTTGAAAAAAAAAAAATTTCTGTCTGTCTGTCGGTCTGTCGGTCTGTCTGTCGGTCTGTCGGTCTGTCTGTAACTTTTTTTTGTGCGCACGTTTACTCTGGAACCGTTTAAGATATTGACTTGAAATTTGGTACACGTATGTACTTTAACGAGATCTGGAACTAGATTATATTTTCATGTTGTTCCGACGAAGGGTTGGGGGGTAAATTGGGGTAAATTTGGGGTAAATGAGTAAATCAAGCAGGTAAGAGTCGATAAAATTGGTATTTAGTATATAAAAGAGAAGCTAGGGTCTCAAACAAATTTTTGGCATTAGCCACCCCCATTACCACCTAACCCCCTAATTAAAGGGGATGAAAAAAAATTGTGATTTAGTGTATGTACTAGAACCAGAAACCTCAAAATATTTTTTTACTTCATCCACCCCCACTACCACCCCCCTATCACCACCCCCACTCCACTACCGATGTGGGGTATCGTTTTATGGGTTTTTGGGGTAGAGGATTTCAAATATTATAGTATTAAAGTTCCATAAACAATTATTTTCACATGCAAACTTTTTTCGTTGTGAGTGACTTGGATAGAGAATCTGGATGTGGAAGTAGTGATTCCTTGGGCAGCGGTTTTTTCTAATTGCTATCATAAGCGTCTCATTTGGGGGACCAACGGATATCTGTAATCACAATATATCTTTGATAGTTTTGTATTTTTTATTTCAGTTTTAAAAGCTTGAGTTTATTTATAGAAAAAGTATTCTTGTCCTAAGTCACTAAGATACTGCATTTTCAACAAAAATCGATTTGAAATTCATTATCAACAATCATTTATAGCTTTTGAATGTCAAACTATTCTTATTAATTTATTGTATTATAGTTTTTATTTGTGGAACGTAGATATGCTCTAAAACTTCAAAACACAAGACGTCCCTGTCGTTCAATTTTTTTTTTTTCAGTCCTGTGAGTATGACTATAGTTCTACCCACTATAGTGGTCGTGTACCATTCCGTAAGTACAGGAGCGATTTCCTCCCTGCTTTGTTGGCAATTTGTCCATAGTACATTAATTAACTGTGTATTTTATCTATTCCAGGTGCAGCATTTTTTCTAGCTTTAGCCATTATTTTTAGCAGTTGATTCTTTGATAGTGGCTTAGAATCAATTTCACCCATATTCTGTATGTTGCCCATAAACAAAAGCTATGTTATTGAACCAACTAGGTAGTATCATAGAACCCTGAGAAATCAGTCTAAGTCGGTACAGGCAAAAAATTAACTTAGAAAAATTTCTCACCTTATAGCCATAGTAGATTTTTTTGGGAACTACTCCGAAACAGACTTAGAAAATATTTTTTTAACGTCTCCGACAACGTATGGCACAAAAAGTAAAAACGTTGAAATTGTGACGAACTTCGACTTAGAAAATAATTTTAACTTCTGGCACCAAAGGCAAAAAAGTCGAAAGTAATATGAAATTTTAAAAATCGAAACTTGGACATGTCAAAATTTTCAACGTCCTTATCAGGATTCACTTGAATTTTATGTCGCTTCACGACTGAACCTGTATTCGTGTAACCTCCAAATTTTAAAACAAAAAAGGGAAACATTTCCAAGGTCGGTTTTTACCATAAGAATAAATTAAGTCCATCCGGCGCCAGCGCCGGCTACTTGATCACGGAACATAGCCACTGGATGTACATTAGAAAGATACATCCCATGCCGGAAGGCGCATCTTGAATTTTGAAGAAGATATTAGAAAAAGTCCCATAGGACATGAAAATCCTATACGGATATTTACGTGTACGGGTAGCTCGTAAGCGAACCCTTCATATAAAGTTGTAAAAAGCAATTATCAAATTGCCTAGCTCTTGTGAATGATAAAATCATTATTTGTAACTTTTAAGCTAGCCACAAGCGAACCAAAACTAGTAATTAGTTGCCGTCAGTCCCAAGTCAAACAGCGAGACAGAAACTTCTAAGAAATTCTTAACCTTTTTGTACCAGTTGTACCTACTGTTCTCCGTTTTAGGTAGTTAAGATAACGGCCATTGAAGGAGGCGTCACTCCTTGCCGTGTTTGGTAGGCAGATAACATGTAATAAATTATTAACTAAATAGGCTCTCTACCACGTTTATTTGTATACATTTTGAACTTTATTTGCAATAAATGGTATTACTGAACTCTTGAAATTTTCTTAATTGAATAATTTACTTTAAGTTTAACCTCTCGTATGTTAGGTTGTGTGCTAAGTCGACAACTGAATGTAAAACATTATCATTAGATCCTCAATTCTGTTATTCGGAACGTCGATCAGAGCACGAAAATTAATGGGAGGAACTCTATAAAAATAATTATGAAATTAAGAAGTGATTTGAGTTAAAAAAAATATTTAGAGATAAGATAAGTTCGTCGATCGAGGGCAGAGTGGAGAGAGCTGCAATCAATCTACGACAGGTATAACTTTAACTTATTTTCGTCTATTGTTGCGGTTCTTGATGAAATTGTTTATATACTGGGTTGGAGAACCACCTTTGTTGGGACGTGCAATAACTAATTGAGGCGAGTAATTCACTAACTAAAGGCTTTATTTTAATCAACAATAATTATCGTGGGTTCACGTGTACATTGTTCAGTATTCTATCTTACATCACAGTAACTGACTAGCACCTTCCCTTTTATAAGGAAAACCTTTGTCCCATTGCGCAACCTAAGTGGTATGGGAGATCTCTTCGCGCCCTTTTCTGCAAGGTGGGAATTAGTTTTCAACACTGATCTAATAAAGCAGCGGCGAAAACATTAAATAAATAAAAAATATAAACTTCAACATCTATTACAGGATTCTGGTGGTCTCATAAAAAAAATAATCGAACCCCGCTGAGAGTATAAAAGGCCATTCTACATTAAAGAAGGAGCGACTTGGCGCCCTTAGTAAAAAGTAAATTTAGTCACGTCCTTCAGATGAGTGGTGGTGAGTAATCACAAATGTATTAAATTCAATTTTATTTGGGCCACTTAAGTCTTGTATAACAAAAAATATGCAACGGAGCAGTAAAAATCAATGTACTCTTGAACTATACAAGCCTTCTAACCAGTGCGGTATCTAGATTCTATAAATGTAACATGCTTTGACATTTCATGCCACAAGTATTTATTTCGTAGACCTATATTTGTTATACCTGGTTATTTGAAGCTAAGTATTTAAAAATGTATACGTTTTACGGCAGAAAAAAATCAAGTTACATAAAGTTTTTGTACTTGTAAGATTGAGTACTTCTACGCTGCCATTAATAAATAATTCATAAAATATTTTTATACAAGGTAGGCCAAGGAAAACTTTCCACTTCGTCTCTGAGATGAATGATTTGTGAGAAAACATAAAAAAAATATGCGGTTCGAATTGAGATCCTCCTCCTTTTTTAAACATTATGAAGTCGGTTAAAAATTGCCGACATTAATTTTGTTTTCGAGAGATTACAAAGAGCAAAGACAAAGAGCGGTAGAGAAGACTGGAAGAGACCTACATACAGAAGTGGACAATACAAGTCAAAATGAAGAAGTTTCATCTTCTATGCTGGGATGACAACCCTCTCAAAAATCTCAAATGGCAATGTAGATCCAGGGATATGCTATTTGTACAAGGTAGGCCAAGGAAAACTTTTATTTCTCTTTACAACTGTGTCTTCTTTCCCATTTTAAGTAGATGGCTTTTCAAGAAATCGTATTAGAAAGCTTTAGGCGGTAGGAATTGAAAAATCATAACTGAGATACAAAGGACTCCGTACTACTTTTATGGAAATAGGTTTCGGTCAAATTTGTTCATATTGCAGGATTTTGTAGGTCTTGTTGTCTGATTAAAAGTATTCATAGGCACAAATGCCTTACTTTTGAAGTTTTGATACTTGAATGCTAATACACAAGTCTACAAAAAAAGATCTTGTCTTAAAGTTCTGATATAACTTTTCTGAAGTATTTTGACGTGCTGAAATCAATTTTGACAAACAAAATTCTATCGTGTCGGTTTCCCTCCACCTTTTATTCCCCAAAGAGAGCAAAAAAGGTCTTATCCTAAGGTTCCCATCTAATTTTTCTGAAGTATTTTGACACGCTGAAACCAATTTTGGACACAAAAAAATTTTCTATCTCTCCAATATCTTATATCTGCCCTTTTTAGGGGATACATAGAGGTGCTAGAGGGAACTGACACAATGGAATTTTGAATTGGCCTCAGCGCGTCAAAATACTTCAGATTAGTTAGATCAGACAAGACGTGTTTTTGCCCTCTTTGAGGAATAAAAGGGAGTGGTAAAGGAAAACTGACGCGATAGAAAATTTTGTGTGTCCAAAACTGGATTAAGTGGTGCAAAATACTTCAGAAAAGTTAGATCTGAACCTTGGGATAAGATCTCTTTTTGTAGACCTGTATTATTAGCATTCAAGCATCAGTAACTCCAATAGTAAGACATTTAATCAGGACTCCAAAACCTACAGAATTCTGCAATATGAACAAATTTCATCATCATTTCATCTCAAAAGCATCAATACGCCGCCTGAAGGTCTTCTCAGAGGCGCAAAGAAAAATGGAAAAATTAAGGCGTTAGCAAGTTTGATCGTTATGCGTTTCGTGTTATTTCTGTCACGCCAAATTTTATTCAACAACAAAAAGTTTTTTGGTTTTTCCGCGGTAAAACGTGACTAGCTAACTATTTTTTTTATTGATATAGTTACTTGGAACTTTTTTTATTAGTAGAGGCACGTCAATAAGAAACATGAGGATGGGGAATGCTTTTTCTCGTATTTTGCTACCGCAAGAAATCGACGACAATAACCAGAGGCTTATTTCATGGGCACCCCTGATGGACATAATATGTCATATTTTCAACTATTTATCTTGCTTACCGAAGGGAAGTATTGTAATCATGAAACAATGGCTTTCCGAGATATCTCCGGATTTTCACTGGGTAAATTACGAAAATTAAGGTATTCATCTCAGTTGTCTAAGAGATATACTTTTAGTGAAAAATATGCACCGATAAATTGTTAGCAATAAAACTCCGAAATATTTAGTAGATAAACTAACACCTAGACACTAGATTCATCCTAGAAATCTTAAGATTCTTAGCTGACCATACCACAACACTGCTCACGTTTCTACGAACGTTCGTTCTCTCATTATGCAGTAACCATGTGTAACTCATATCCAGAATATAACAAACTTCTATCTCCATCATCTTTCAAACATAAAATCAAAGAGTTACTCCTCAATAAACAGTGACTATATATTTTACGTTGCCACAAATAATGAATTATAAACAATATTATATTATATAGTTTATTACTCAAGTTCCATTTTGTCTTGTTTTTTATATTCTATGTATTACGCAGGCCCACAAAAAAGAAAAGTTGTCTGCGCCGAGGTATTGACCATACATATCCCTTGTATGTTGACCCGCTGAACACAAATCTGACCTTAATTATTCCCCTATACGTTAGGTTTTTTTTTTAAGCAAAAAAAGTCTAATATTTATATATTTATTTGCTGTTAAAAGAAAAACTTGATGTGCTGGGGAAATATTAAGGTCAAATTCGTGTTCAGCGGCTCAAAATACAAGGGATAGGTGTGGTCAGTACCCCCGCGCAGATGACTTTTACTTCCACATCCAGTGGAAGTATAGTAACGAACAAAAAATTTTTTAAAATTTTTATTGTTCAAATAGGCTTAGAATGTCATGAAACGTTTACTCTGGAACCGTTTGAGATATTGACTTGAAATTTGGTACACATATGTAGTTTAACGAGATCTAGAACTAGATTATATTTTCATCTTGTTCCGTCGAAAGGTTGGGGGGTAAATTGGGGTAAATTTGGAGTAAATAGGTAAATCAAGCAGGTAAGAGTTCATAAAATTGATATTTAGTATAGACAAGAGAAGCTAAGGTCTCAAAAAAAATTTTGGCATTAGCCACCCCCATTACCACCCCCACCCTATTATTAAAGGGGATGAAAAAAAATGTGATTTAGTGTGTGTACAAGAATCAGAAACCTCAAAATATTTTTTTAATTTATCCACCCCCCACTCCCACCCCCTGTCACCACCCCCACCCCACTACCAATGTGGGGTATCGTTTTATGGGTTTTTCGGGTAGAGGATTTCAAATATTATATTATTAAAGTTCCATAAACAATTATTTTCAGATACAAAATTTTTTCGTTGGATAGAAAATCCGGATGTGGAAGTAGTGATTCCTTGAGCAGCGGTTTTTTTGTGTGGGATTGTGCCACACTGAGTGAGGCACAGTGGCAACGAAAAAAAGTGGTTTGCGCGGGGTACTGACCACACCTATCCCTTGTATTTTGAGCCGCTGAATACGAATTTGACCTTAGTTTTTTCCCAACACGTCAGGTTTTTTCTTTAACAGCAAAAAAGTCTGTTGAATCGTAATATTTATATATTTATTTGCTGTTAGAAAAAAACCTGACGTCCTGGGGAAAAACTAAGAACAGATTCGTATTCAGCGGCTCAAAATACAAGGGATAGGTAAGTACCCCGGCGCAGACAACTTTTTTTTTGTGGGCCTGTGTTATCATCCATTGCATTATTATTTCATTTTGTGAATTGTATTATTCTTGGTTGAGTGGTAGAATAACATTGCTAATCCCGCTAGGTAAAATAAAGGTCGTTTATTATTATTTTGTTTCTGACTTTTTGTCCGTGCTATTTCATTGTCGTAGTTTTGTTCTCTCCTTTTCGTTCTCAATGCATTTTAGTTTAGAGATTATTCTCCCAATTTTTGTTTTTTCTTTATTTTGTTCTTAATTTTTCTCTTTAAGAAACCGCATCTGGACTGAAAATAAATTTCAAGAAGAGTCTAATGAAGCGAGTTCAGTTAAAAAAAAGTCCCTAAGAACGACAAACAAATTGAAATAGTTAAAATTATTTGACGAACCAACTGATACGGGGAAAAACTGTGAAAGGGGAAATTAAAACATCTCGCAGAGTTACAAGAAAAATTCTACCTTTCATCGAGAATATTAAACCACCATAGAGTCTGATTAAGAGGACATACATTGCTATCATACTATCAATGATGACATATGGAGTTAAAAATGAGGCAAGACCAACAGAAGAAGTCTGAGAAAAGCTACTAGCAAGAACAATAAGAGTAAATCAACTACATAAAACGTCAACAGAAATAAGAGAGAAAACGTTTACAAAAAGGATAGAAACGTACGCAATGAAGTAATAGGATATATGCTCTCCCAAAATAAGAAACATGGGAAACAGGAGACTCAGAAGAAGAAGAAGAAGAAGACAAAGAGACAAGTGTAAACACTCTTTATCACGACACAATATGATAACGCATTTTTCAAACATCTGCACTTCCCATCCCACATTCCTGTACTATGCGTCACGTGGCTCTCGCTGCTGACAACAAGCATGTCCCAAATCCAACCCAGTATTGACGTAGCCGGTCCTACGGTATGTTTCACGGGAATGGCAGCAATCCCTACCGTATGCTGTTAATCAATCAATCAATCAGTCAAATCAATTTTGTCCTCTGAGTCTGCTCAAAGATCAAAAGTTTTTGTTTTTATCTTGTTTTGTTTCTTAGAGTAAAAGCGAAAACGGAACATTATTTCTGCAAAATTGAGGAGTTTCAGCATTTTCTCGCAAATTATTCGTTTATCAAAGAGACGCACTGAAAAGTTTTCCTGGTCCATCCCGTAAAATAAACATTAAGATTTTAAACCAACAAGGCAGCTTAATCACATAATATCCAGAGAAGAGGTACGTAAAGTTGGAATGCAATTCGTTATTTTGGAGCGATTATGTTCTCTTGTATAGTTTACTTTAAGAAAGATGAGACCTGAAAAATGTATTTTATATACTTTACCGGATGATTTATCATTTTGTAATGAAATGCAATACACCCATAAATATTTTTTAATTGGTCTCGACAGTCAAATCATTTTATACAGTATTCGGTTTCAGCTACGAATAATGTTATATAATAATTTTATTAATTTAATTTTGATATGCCACTTATTATTTTAGTTAAATGCTTGAATAATATAAATAAATAATTTTCAGATATCTGAATATTATTTACATAAATCACGATGGTTGCAATGTTTGGTTTACAGTAATTATTTTTGTTTAATTTATAATTAATACAATTTTTCATGACGACTATGACGTATATTAATAATTTGTTTAATATAGTGTGCGAACACATTCAGTAAACACAAAGGGGAGGTTCGATTTCATTAATATTTATGAGCGGATCCCAGCCATGAGCACGAATAAATTGTCAATGTTTTCATAAAATATTTGCCAAATTAATATCGAATCAATGCGGATACTGTAATGCATAATATTTAGGAAAAGCTAAGCTAACATTGCTATCGCGAGTAATGTACGAGGGGGGAACAAGATAAATTGTGGTGATGCGATTTTATTCGCGAAGACCCGTTTCAAGACGACGTAATAGATTTGACCTTAATTTCTTTTAAAACGTCTAATATGCATCTGAGAGTGTCAGATATTCTTTCCTTTCCAAACACGCGGACTCTAAAAATATTCATTTTTCTTTACCTCCGTAATATTTTGTCGAACTCATCTATACACTTCCTTAAATATATAAGGAATAAAAGCAAGACTGCAACCAGCTATTCTCCGGACTAATGCCCCGCCGAGTGCTGGATTACAAATTACAAGCCTAGCCGCGTTAAGTGCAATAACTATGTATTACCAAAAAAACGCTAAAGCTTCGATTGCAGCAAACACCAGCTGAAAGGCTTATTTCTACTCAAAGGAGCTCGCATGCCAGCCACTACACACCACTTGAAGACTGCAGTATCGAGCTGTTGGCTCTCGTCAGGGCAAGGTAGGTCCGGAATGGCAAGCATGCGCAGAAAGTTTTTGTTTGTATAAAAATCACTAATTCTTCTCTTATAGAAACGTCAACTTACTTTTTACCTTCCTGGAATTTTAACCGGACAGAAATTTCATCGAAAAATTTTAATCGTCTTCGTTAACCAGCTTGATTAAATGTTTTCGATTATGTTCAAAAGAAGGCTCATAAGTTTCTAGAAGAAGGTGATGGACATTTTGTAAAAAAATGTGTAAAGGTATTTACACAAGACTTTCCTGCCCGTCCTGAAATTTTTGTTTATTAATTATCTTTTCTATTGGATGACCACACTATATTTTTTTATTAAAATTATATTAAATTATCGTTCTGGTAATAGTGACAACTACACTCTAAATATTATTTTCTTCCGTTGTTTCTGTATTTTCTTTAAACGATCACCGTGTGTATTTGTAAAAGTATATTATTTTTCCCCTCAGCAATAGTGTCAACACCATTGCTTCTTAGTTAATTATTTCTTAGTGTGAACTATATTCTAAGTATTATTTCCACCAGTTTCTTAATTATTTCTTGGGTGACCACCCTGTATATTTTTTATTAAATTATATGAGGTTTCTTCCTTGACAATTATATTGGTCTTCTGTATTTTTCTCGATAACTATTTTTAAAGGTGTCCACTATATTTTTCATTATAGTATAGCAGGTTTCTCTCTTGACAGTTATATTAACTACATGAGAAATATTATTGTCCTCCGTCAACTGTTGTCTGTAAGTGCGTCCACACTACATATTTGTTTCTGAAAGTATAGCAAGTTCCTTTCCTTGATAATTGAACGGAACTGCATGCCAAATAAATATTAATGTCTTCAGTCACAATTTTTCTTATGCATTTTTTTGGGGTGTTCACCCTGTATATTCCTTACTGAAAATATATTCTAGTGTCCAGTTCTTTGTAGGCAATAACGTCAACTACCTACGAAATATTACATCTCCCTCAAATGGTTTTGCAGATGGACAGACACCAATCTGATAGACAGACAGACTAACTGAATAAAAGACTTTATCTACTCTTATTAGGTTATACAGTATGTCCACTTATCGAGGTGCAAAGAGGAAAAACTTTTTTATTATTCATTTTACAAGAAACATGTGTTCTTGATAAAAGTTTTTGCATGTCCTAAAACGGCTAATTCATTTTCAATTTTTTTATTAATTTTAGAGAAAAATCGAAAATACGTAGATTTAGTTGAAAATTTTTCCCGTCCCAAAAAATAAGTTCTCGTTGTCATAGGACTTGCCATTATATATTTATTTTCATCGACTCTCAGTTAGGAAAATCTGCCCTCGTTGAAAATGTTGTTAAAAGACCAACGAATTTACCTCAAATACTACGCACAATTCCTGCTCGAGCAACTAGAGAAGTACATTGGAAGACCGCCAGACTACCAGAGAGCATTCATCAAAGGCAGATCAACGGACGACCACATGTACACCACCAGAAGAATACTGGAAGAAAAAATGGAGAGAAGGGACAAAACTGCTCATAGCCGCTATAGATCTCCAAAAGGCATTCGATACCGTCAGTCACGAAGCCATAGTCAACACCCTGTATAACAAAGGAGTGCCGCACTATCTAATAAACAAGATAATAAAGGCCTGTCTTCATGAAACAACTGCCATACAATGGTTCGGACAAATGACGGAAACCAGACAAAAGAACAGAGGAGTCAAACAAGGATGCCCCCTATCCCCCCGACTATTCACCACGGTCCTAGACCAAGCGATACAAAACACAATAAGGGAAACACCAAATTTTAACGAAGACACGGAAACCAATCGTATTAGCTTACGCCGATGAATCTCCTAATCATCGCAGAAGAAGAGCAACAAATTCTCAACTTCCTAGAAAACATGAAACCGCATTTGGACACATCTGGGCTGAAAATAAATTTCAAGAAATGTCTAATAATGGAGCGAGACCTATCAACAAAAGAGAGTCGGATCAGTGGAGAAGAACACAAAATAGGTGACTACTCCCTAAAAACAACGAACAAACTGAAATACCTAGGAACATATCTGATGAACCAACTGAAAAGGAGAGAAACAGTAAAGGAGAGAATAAAAACAGAATACAGAGTCACAAGAGCAATTATACTGTTCATTGAGAAAAACAAACTATCATGGGGCCTAGCCAAACGGCTGTACATAGCCATCATACTGCCAACAATGACATATGGAGTTAAAAACGCGGCAACAACAAAAGCCAACAGAAGAAGTTTGAGAAGAGCTGAAAGAGACATCATCCAATTACTCAGAAAAACAACAGAGCAAAAACAGCGACATAAAACATCAACACTACTAGAAGGGAAGACAATCACAAAAAGGATAGAAATGTACGCAATGAAGTACAGGGGACACGTCCAAAGAAGGGAACCAACACACCTACTGAAGAAAGCACTAACACTGAACAGCAGCAAACTTAAAATTGGGAGACCATGTTACACGTGGAAAACAACAATCGAGAGGATCATGAACAAACTGGGAAAGGACCAAACCTACTGGGAAAGAAAAGCGAGGGGAAAGAATGAATTTCACAAAGAAATCGGAGCGATATATACTCTACCAGAATCAGAAACGGAGGAATCAGAAGCCTCAGAAGAAGAAGAAGAAGACTTGTAGAAACAGAAGTACAAAAATAGGAGCACAGATAGCAGCGACACAACGCGGCAACATATCTCACAAGAAGACCCAGAATAGGCAGAAGCCCAGAACCAAAAATACAAAAAAAGGGGGCTTAAACGCTCCCTCACGACATAATGCGGTAACGCATCTCACAAATACCTACCTACACCTCCCATCCCACATTCCCTTACCATGCGCCATGTGGCTCTCGCTGCTGGCAACAAGCATGATCTTAGTTCAATCCAGCGTGGACGTAGCAGGCCCAGCTGTATAACTTAGAAGTGGCGGTAATGCCTACCGCACGCTGGTAAATCAATCAAATCAATCAATCAATCAAAAGACCAACGAATTTACCTAATTCAATGCTATGGCAAAGGTAATAAAACGGTCCGTCGAGTTGTCCTAGAATTTAATCAAAAGTTTCCGGATATTTACATCTCAAATGAAGATGCACGAAAATTGGTCAAAAAATTCCTATCAACTGGCTCCATATCGGATGTAAAAAAAACAAGATAGTACGCTATGAAGATGACGCCGCCAATCTTCTTGTAATGGACTCAGTAGTGAACTATCCAAAACTTTCTTTGCGGCGAAGATCGCTCCACTTGGTGTGTGTGTGCATAAGTTTCAATGGCACTGGTATCATACCAACTAGCCAGTCATTTCGCTCCACTTGGGAAATAGTACATCGCTCATTCAAAAGATTTTGAAACAATGGAAGTTCCATCCCTACAAGTCCATTTTTAATCACGCATTAGAACCCGGAGATCCTGCGAAACGTTTGGATTTTTGTCTGTGCATGGGCGCTCGAATCATGGATAATCAATACTTTTACAGAAACATTATTTTCTCTGATGAGACCACGTTTTCTACTAATGGTACTGTTGCAACTCAACATGTGAGATATTGGAGCGATTACAATCTGAATTTCTGAGTAACTCGTAATCGACAATATTCGGCAAAAGCTAATGTGTGGTGTGCAGTTTCTTACTATGGTATCATTTGACCATATTTTTTTAATACGACTGACAATCAGCATACGTACTGCAAAATTTTCTTGTCGAGAGGTTGGACGATTTACCGATTAATTACCTAGCAAGTTGTTATTTTCAACAAGATGGTTGTCCGGCCCATTATGCTCGGAATGTTTTAGAATGGTTAAATCGGCAATTTGGAGAGAATTGGATCGGCCGAAATGGTCCAGTGTTATGGCCACCAAGGAGCCCTGATTTGACTATGGCTGATTTTGATCTTTGGGGCCGTTTGAAACAAATAGTTTATCCAATAATCTTCCTCCGAACGTAGAGAATTTAAAGGAGAGGATTAGAGACGCTGTGACGTCTTTAACTCTCGAAGAAATTCGAAGAAGTTATATGGAATTGCGTCGAAGACTAGAATTGTGCGTTGAAAAAGGCGGTGAATGGATTGAGTAGAATAATTACTGGTTACATTAATTTTGTTGTTAAGTTTATGAAATTAAAATTTAGTAAACAAAAGTCATGTTAACAATTATTACTATGATAATGCGAACTTATTTTTTGGAACTAAATCAACCTATTATCGATTTTTCTCTGAAACTAAAAAAAAAATTTGAAAAGGTTAAAACTCAATTGGCCGTTTTTTCTTCTTTTATCAAGAATACAATTTTCTTGTAAAATGAAAAATAAAAAAGTTTTTCCTCTGCAACTCGATCTGTGGACATACTGTATACTAATTAATGTACTGCTTTTGAACAATTAATAGTATCCATAAACAAATAGCGTGAGTTATAATGAGTGAGTTATTATAACTCACTCTAGGTACAGAGCCAATCACCTTTATCTTCATGCGTAGCCTGTCCAATCGGCGTAAAACGAGACACACGAAGGTGATAGCCAGGGAGGTAGCGACAGATTGTTCCCGTTAATATCTATAAAGCTAGATTTTTTCCCATGATAGCTTATACAGTATCAATGATGAAAGTGCAAGTCTACCAAACTTTTAGTGTTGCAAAAATGAGTAAAAAATTAAACATGTTGCAAAAAGCTTTTCTGAAATGTCACAAAATGTCACTTTTGATTCGTTCGTGCCGAGCCGGATTTTCGAATTTCGCCGTGAAATTTACGATCAGGTTTATCTGGAAGACTTCCTCTTTACGTTGCGATATCGTATGGCCATCCCAATGGTGTTTTTCGAAAAATATGAACGTGTCAAGATTGCATGTTTTTGCAATTTTTTCGGGTCCGAAATGTAAGCTGTTTTTTGGTATTTTTCGCAGATATCTCCGAAATGGTGCGAGTTAGCGCGAAATAAAAAACAACGTCAAATGAGTATTTTCCACTTTGAATCTTTTGGTACCATCAGAATTTTGATTTTTTTTTTTTTTACTACTGAAATGACGGCCATGTACGGCAAAAATCGCAAATTTTGAGCTACTACAGTTGACAACTTTTTAATTTTGGCTCCTACGCCAAAAGTACTCTGGTTAATTTATATAGAATTAAATTTGTTAAAACTCCTTTTTTTTTGTTTTTTGAATTCCGACAAAAATGAAGGAATTAGAGGGGGCGGGATTTGGGACTTTTTTTTTTTCGGTAAAATTTCTCCATTTTGTCACCGTAATTAATCGGTAATTAACTGAAATCGATCTCATATACGATGTTCACTTAATATCATGTACTACTTTGACGCTGCGTTAATCTTGGCCCTTCGAAACAAAGGTTTCTGAGAAAAATTATTTTTTTAAGATTTACATACACTCTATAGGAAATGTAATTTCCTACATTTCCTCGAATATCTTGATAATTATCGTTTTTTTCAAAAAATTAGCTTATGTATTTATTTTTTCTCTAACATAAAAAACAAGACTTTTGACAGAATATGCGCTCCGGGTTATTGCAGTTCGCGGAGAAGTTTTGCATTTCCACAAAGCTGATTTTTTGTCTACAAGCAGCTTATGCACTATTTCGATTAAAAATTACATGCTACCTCCTCTTAAAGGTGGTTAAATCTTTGAAGACAACAAATATAAAAGGGTGAACAAAAATTAAATTTTACAGTTAATTTTATTAATAAACAAACTGAGTAATTTAAACAAAATTTTCTCAATTTAATATTTATTGTTATAATCGTAGATAAAGTATAGTATTCAACTTGCGGTAATGGTAATAACTCACTTGATGAATTACAGCACGAGCCGAAGGCGAGCTCCATCTGTGTGTTATTACCTACATTACCGCTCGTTGAATAATATACTATTAATTTGTGTAATCTACATAGTCTGGAATGTGAAAATCCGGAGAAATCTTGGAAGGTGATTTTTTCCCTTCGGTAGGGAGGGAAGTAAAAAATTTTTGTTTGTATTAAAAATAAATGTTCTTAATTTTCGAATTTCGCCGTGCAATTTACGATCAGGTTTATCTGGAAGACTTCCTCTTTACGTTGCGATATCGTATGGCCGTCCCAATGGCGTTTTTCGAAAAATATGAACGTGTCAAGATTGCATTGCATTTTTTAATGTTCGATATAAACAAATACGAGGTTTTCTGCATGTCTGTGCAAAGTGTCTGTGGATCTTTCCTTTTGTTTTATTTACATGTTATTAAAATTAGTACCTACACAATTAAATATCTACTTATAATATAAAGTATATTTATTCTTGAATTTAATGCAAATTACTGGTGATATTTTTTCAAGTTTTCTTAGGAGTGATTGAGGGCAAATTTGACAGCTGTAAATAATTTCATTATTTATATTATCTAAATTTATTATTCTGGCGAACTATTTCAGATTGATTTTGTTTCATTTTTCAAAGGCTCGAACAGGCATTATATTTTCCAATAATACATGCATTAAACTGGCACTACATGTCTGCGTGGCTATTTGTCATACAATAGGAATGAATTTTGAAGAGGGGAATGTGCATTACATGATGTGTAACGAATTGGGAATAAGGGAAATGTTACATTGTGTATGTGTTTCAATTCAATGCCGTCTTTTCTGTACCGAAAACTATGTTAATTTACACCGTTGCATTCGTATAAAATATGACAAAACATTGATTTATACAGGGTGTTAGAAGTGCGACGGACAAAATTTTAACAGTTGTATATTGCCACGACAAGAAATTAGTTGAATTAATGAAAACGTAATTTTTCCTGCCGATTATGTAGCATCGTTCTGTTGAAACTACATGTCTGCCAGATCCCGTTGAACCCATTATATTGCCAAAAAGTTGCGCGGCGCCTACGATGCCGCCGACCTCTGACAGGCATCTTCAAAAAAAAATCCACCACTTTAAATACCACAACAAATTGTAACTTTAAGGGTGACCACAAAATGACGCTCGCTCCTACATCTTCCTGATCTTCCAAGATACGAATTTCAAATTTGGGCAACTAATATTGTGCAACTACTCTGAAATTATGGGGCAGGGCACCATCCAGCTGTAAATACCCTAATTTAAGGGTAAATGTTCCAAAAACCCTTCAATTTCATTTCTCAGAGAAAAAAATACACATGGGACCTATTATCCTATTACCCATAATGCCTATCCAAACGTTAAAACCAAACCGTTCAATAAAATTGCGTTGCCTCAAAAGCCTTGGATTTATTATTTCTATTGAACATACCGTTGTTTGTAAAACGGGATTCGTCAGAAAATAATATAGTACAGTGAAAGTTTGGAGATCTAATTTCATTGTGTAAAAGCCATCTTCAGTACTGCAACCTCCGCATGAAACCGTTTTCATATAATGCTTAGTGAGGCTGGTATTTGTAAACTTAAATTTGGGTTTTTTAAGAATTTTTCTTACACTTTCTCTTCCTATGTCCAACTCACTTGCAACTTCTTGTATTAAGACACTAGGATTTATTTTCACTGACAATGATACATTAATTTCGGTATCTTCATTGGAAATTGGCATTTGGTATTCTTGAGCTACCCTCTCCTGTCTCAGCAATCTACTCTAAGAAAATAATGACTGCATATAAATCGCGGGCTCTCTGGCTATTTTTGCAACATTCCCCATATATCCATGGCATATCAACTTTGTTACTATGTGAAAAATCCATAATTTTACTTCCACATCCAATGGAAGTATAGTAACGACAAAAAAATTTTTAAAAATTTTTATTGTTCAAATAGGCCTAGAATGTCACGAAACGTCGAGATTTTAAGTTTGAGCGAAAAAAAAATTTCTGTCTGTCTAACTTTTTTTTGTGCGCACGTTTACTCTGGAACCGTTTGAGATATTGACTTGAAATTTGGTACACATATGTACTTTTACAAGATCTAGAACTAGATTATATTTTCATCTTATTCCGTCGAAGGGTTAGGAGGTAAATTGGGGTAAATTTGGGGAAAATAGGTAAATCAAGCAGGTAAGAGTCCATAAAATTGGCATTTAGTATATACAAGAGAAGCTGAGATCTCAAAAAAAATTTTGGCATTAGCCACCCCATTACCACCCCCACCCCATTATTAAAGGGAATGAAAAAAATTGTGATTTAGGGTTTGTATAAGAACCAGAAACTTCAAAATGTTCTTTACTTCATCCACCCCCACTAGCACCCTCTATCACCACCTCCACCCTGCTACCGATGTGGGGTATCGTTTTATGGGTTTTTGGGGTAGAGGATTTCAAATATTATATTATTAAAGTTCCATAAACAATTATTTCCACATACAAAATTTTTTCGTTGTGAGTGACTTAGATACAAAATATGGATGTGGAAGTAGTGATTCCTTGGGCAGCGGTTTTTTATTACGCACCAAAATAATATCGGATTCTCATAGAACTAAATATCATTTGAGCTGTCAAATTTATTCATTTGCTTCTTTTGTTACAGATCAAAAACACCTACTTGATAGCGATACACTTAAATATTTTCATTTATATGTTGCTGGATATCAATATTATGTATTTTTATGTATTATTATATGAACAAATAGTGGAGTGCTTGGCACCAAGTTACCGGTAATAAATTTTTTTATTGAAATAACGTAGTGAGCCAATATGGTGTAATTTAAAAAAAATATATATTATTCTGGAAAAACGATTTCCGAAATGTTTAGGAGCCTTTAACACAAATGTCATATGACATGATAGCATAATTGTATTTTTTGATTATTTATTGAAGCAAAACAAAATATTTGAGTGTGAGCGTCATTTCGTGGTCACCCGATATAAAAGCGGTTCAGCTTAAGTTCGGCTGATCCTGGTTCAAAGTCCAGAGATCGCATTGTTATAATAATTGTAACATTAGATTTTGAAAAAAGCTCAGCTGAATTTTATCTGGATGGGTTTTATACAACTGGATGCAATGGTATTTTATTTAAAAGATTTTACGTGCTGCAATACCCAGGTAATCATTTTGTTTACATAACCACACAAGTAAATGCACGACTCGTCACTGATGCGATTTAACTTCTCCAACCATAAAAAGGGTGATGTTACTGCAATTGGTCCATCGAAATATAAATATTTACGTCTCTTATTATTCACAACATTTTTGCCAGACTTTTTTTTTACATATTTATGTCCTGGCGGAGTTTAGACGTAGGCTATTCTACCACTCAACCAGGATGGACACACACACATAGACAACATCACAACACCCATTCCCTGGGACATTGCCATCTGCCGCAGCTGAGACTCGAACTCAGGAGAGGAGAGCGACTAGACCGTGATGTCTCTCACACAACCGCAATCTAGCCCACTGCTACCATCTCGGCAACACATGAAAAACGTCACTATACATCCATACCCTAGCCAGGATTCGAACCTGGGACCCCGTGATCGCAAGCCCAACAAATTACCAAATTACATATTCCTTTATTTTATTTAAATGTCATAACATGCCAATAAATAAGATATTAATATATCAGTTTTACAATAATAATATATTCATTGTGTCACATATCGCGGCCGAGGCTTCCAAGATCATGTATTATATTGATAGCTGGTCTCTATATAGTTAAACCATATTTGTTTATGAATATCAAGCGATTTCAAACTTAATACTAATTCATTTTTATTTTATTTTGGGTAATATTTGATTGTGTAGGGAAAATGAAATAAAAAACACTACTTCAGATGTCAGTTGTTAAAAAAAGGTTATTTGTCCATGATGGACAAATTTTTTGATGTATTATAGATTTCCGTGGAGGGTCAAGGGGGTAGAGCGGATGGTGGTAGGGTGAGAGGTTTTTATGGAATGAGTTTTTCAGAGAAAGTGTTTTTTATGGTGGGCAAGCCTAACACCTCAAGCACTGCGCCACCGAGCCGGTTTGTGCGCATCTGACGGCATCAGGCTTTCCATTGCAGGCTATCTATTAGGCGCACAGCCTCAATAAGTCTCCTTGCCATCAGTTCTCTGGTGACATCGGCCTGATGATTTGGAAGACGTCTTCTTCGCTTATTGACATCCGGTTTTCCTTGAACTTTTAACAGTCCTACATTGTCATCTCTTTGGTTGATGTGACCAAATAATGAGATAATTCGGGAAAATACAATGCCGGAGAGTCGCTTTTGGGGACGTATTTCTTGAAAAATTGAGCTATAAGCATGAAGGACCGTCAAGGGAAATCATAGTAAACTCCAGACCCACATTTCGAAAACATCAATACGCCGGCTGTCTACTTCCCTAAAGGTCCATGCCTCAGAGGTGTAAAGAAAGATGGAGAAAATTATGGAGTTACCAAATCTGATCTTTGTGCATTCGCAGTAGCTGGTATTATCCACAGGGTTTCTAAGGCACACTACCTTGGATAGGTTTCAGGTGGCTCTCCTTCCTAAACATTGACAATGGGTCTGGATATGATGCATGCCAAACTTGGTGTTCTTCGCAAAAAGTGCAGTTTTTTGTAAAATATGTTGCTTAAATAGTCGACTATATCCTTAACGTGTCTGGGTGGTTATTATTTATTCAGTCTACAATCATAAATTATTATATGAAACCTGTTCAACAGATGTATGGGCTCATCCTCGCTTGTTGCAACTAAGTTTAGAAAAAATGTTTGTATGTATCTATCTCTCTATGTATGTGTGTGGGCACGATGGCGTCGAAACTAGCGAACTGTTTTTGTTGATATTTGACATAAGAGTAATATTAGTACCGTATATACGCTAAAACGATTTTAGTGCAAATCGGATGACGTTTAGTGCCTTTTTGGCACATGTACAGTCTTACTTTTCAACAAATCGATTTTTTATTGCACCATGCGAAAGTAAATGTTATTTTGGTTTCAACGATAGCTAGTAGAATAAATAATTTTAACTGCTTCCATTGCCCATTGTTATGTTTATTTCTTGATTGAGATTATCCGTATATGTTGCTCTCCGTTATTCTGAATAATAAATATATTACTATTGTCTGCTTATTGATTACAAATCATATAGTTTATAATTCTGCCATAAAATAAATGTCGCACTCCTACTTACACTCTTCGCAAATCGCACTTTGATCTGTACTTTTCTAAAACAGTAAATATCGCTTGTATAGAAAAAAATTTCATAGCGTAGCACCGAATTGTGAATAATTTTCAAAATATCCATCTGTCGGACCATCGTGCTTGTAAGCGTAATAGCTTAATAGAGGAAAGTTCGATCGTATTAAAATTTAGACGATTACTAATAGTTGGGCTAACTTCTGTACTGGTTTTGAAAAAAAAAAAAATTAAATATTGTCTAAAAAATAGTTTAGTAGAGCTTTTACATAATTGTAAAAATTTTAGTAGAAAGGCAATATGGATTTAGGAGACAATTATACACAGAAGGAAGGTTTTATCGATTTAGATAGAAAATGTGGTAGATTGTGTCAAAAATAATTTAAAGAAAATTGAAAAGAAAATGAACTGTCTTCAAAGAATGTCGCTAAAAATTATGAAATAAATTTTCACCGTCGGTGTCGTCCAGTTAATTTACTCTTATTACCTAATAGTACAGTAACTAGTGGTTTTAACTTCGGAATAATGTCATATGAATCAGATTTCCTTTCTTTTTGACAACTTAATAGTAAATGCATCACAAAAAAGCTCTATATTATGCGGCGGCTTACTAATGTATTCCTTCTTTTCAAGGAGCGGTACCTAAAAAAAAAAAAACAAAATCATTGAAGTTGAAGAAGAATCACAGTTTAAAAGGAAAAAGCCGTATGCAACGTTTAATATAAATTGATAGTAGTATTTACGTTACAACGACTTGAAAATTGCGATTTTAGCTTGAAAAGAGGTATTTAAAAACTATTTTCATCGAATAACTCGAAAAGTTCTACGTTGGCGAAAAGATGCTAGAGACAAATAAAAATGCTTCGAAACTGAGAATGAATTTCGTTTTTTCCTGATTTCTGTAGAATTAATGGTTTCGGAGATTTGGAAGTATAAAGATGGCATCCGAGCGTTTTTTAAGACGATGGTATTTAGCTTAAATACTAAATATCTCAGAAACTATGGCACTTACATCAAAAATGCTAACATCTAAAATAAAAGACTATTAAGTTCTCAAATGTAGAACAGGAAATCTCTCTCTCTCTCTCTTACAATACGTTTATTTTTTGACCACTTCGATATTTTTATTTTTTAAATGTAGAACAGAAAATCTAACTCTTCCATGTTCGTCGTTACTATATTAAGTATCGTAAGTACAAAAAAATTTTAAAAATTTTTATTATTCAAATAAGAATGTCATGAATAATTTTAAGTTTGAGCAAAAAAATCTGTCTGTCTGTCTGTAACTTTTTCTTGTGCGCACGATTACTCTGGAACCGTTTAAATATTGAAATTTGATACACGTATGTATTTTAACGAGATCTAGAACTAAATTATATTTTCATCTTATTCCATTCTTATTAGGGGGTGAATTGGGGTAAATGCGAGTGAATAGGTAAATCAAGCAGGTGAAAGTTCATAACATTGGTATTTAGTATAGCTAATAGAGAAGCTAATGTCTCAAACAAATGTTTGACATTTATCACCCCCATTACTAGCCCCACCCCATTATTAAAGGGGGTGAAAAAAATAACATTGTAATTTAGCGTGGATACAAGACCCTAAGGCCTCAAAATTTTTCCTTACTCTATCCATCCCAGCTACCACCCCTCTACCACCATCCCCACCCTCACTACCGATGTGGCATATGGTTTTATAGGTTTCTGGGGTAGACGATTTCAAATATTATGTTATTAAAGTTCCATAAACAATAATTTCCACATAGTGAAGTGCAAATATAGTATCAAAGTTTTTTTTCGTTGTGAGAGACTTCGATAGAAAATCTAGGTGTGCCTACAGGTTTTTTTTTTTAATTATTTAACGTCGGCCTATTTCCGCTACCAAGGCCTATCACCGACGCCAGGAGACGTGCTACCCCCAACCTGGAAATTTTGCCGAACCTCTTCCCTTAAGAAGAGTAGGGATCTTTTACTTGCCTAACATTTAATAGACAAGGGACCGCCTGCTTTACATCCCCTCCGAAGGATGGTATATCCACTACGTAATCCTCGTCTGAAATTACGTAACTTCCGAGTATACACTGATATACAAGCCTCTAGAAGGTGGGACGAGAACGCTGTATTTCCCAAGATAGGTGGGTCGCCCATCCAAGTACTAACCGCGCTCGACGTTGCTTCAATGGAATATCGACTGATATTCACATTGAAGTCGCCTCTACGCTCGCCCCATCCTACAGGTTGCATTGTAATTCGAGTCCTATGAACAAATGAACATCAGCGTGCTTTTCAAGATTATTTTAGCAGGTTGCTAAATTGACACGAAGGTTTCAAGGAGCCATAGCGTTAGAGACGCGTCATCGCATGTGTGTGTAGCTTATACGATTTCAAATTTAAATACCGTGCAACCTGTACGGTGTTTATAGATCTTCAATTATTTTCTTGATTCTATAATAAGTGAGTTACCTCGAGTAGTATGGATGCGCAGTAGGTTTTCCCGAGTATTGCGGATACGCAGTGGCTTTTTTCGAGTACTACAGATGTGCAATAGGTTACCTCAAGTAGTGTGGATGCGCAGTGGGTTTCTTCGAGTCAAATGGATGCGCAGTGGCTCTCCTCGAGTACAATGAATGCGCATTAGGTTACAACGGATAGTGTTGGTGCGCAGTAGGTTTCCTCGAGTAATTTGGATACGCAGTATTATGGATGCGTAGTAGATTTCCTAGAAGAAAATGCTTGAAGTAGAAGCTTCACTTCTATCGCGTAGTCCACGGCACACAATGATTAATTATATCTTTGTCATGCCATTTTCTGCGTATTACTTCCACATTCAGTGGAGTGCAATTACAATGCTTTCATAATTTTCGGTAAGAAACTTGGATAGGAAGCCTGGATGTGGAAGTGGTGATTCTTTAGGCAGCGATTTTTTAAATGTTCTCAAAATCGTTTTCTTTTGTTTTTATTATAATTTTTGAATTTCACAAATTAAAATTTTCAGATTTTGATGAAACTTATATTATAAAATAGAATAGAATAGAAAAGAATAAAAAAGCTAAACATTTGTTTTACATTTGAGCAAGACACCCTGTACATTTTATACATGTGCTATATATATTTCATATCTTATTGTTTTGAAATCAAGAGCAAGCCAATTGCGTAATCTTAAGCAGTTCACTTCAAATATAAATATTCAATGCCTAAATGTACTTATCTCTTGATTTGAATAAATTGAACATTGAATTGAATTTGGAAAGTAATTTCGTCTACCTACCGTTTTGTTTTTATATCCTATGCTGACAATATGCGCAGGATACACATTCAATAATATAGGATTATGAGAATTTTATTGTGGCACCAAAATGTCGAAGCATAATGTATATCCTGCAGAAATGCAGCGGTAACTGCTAGATTAGCTGCCGAGGAATTATCGTCGTGATTCGTCGTGATTTACCTCGCAACAACATCGTTGAACTTTAATTTAATTCACATGAATTTTCCTACACTAATGTCGACTAATTGCTAGGCATCGCTCTCAGGACAAATTCTTTACATTAAACTGTGACAAAAAATTCGTAAAAATCTGCTTCTGCAAATACACCGCAACTGAAATACAGGGTGTTAAGTAAAATTATTCCATTTTTTTGAGATATTGCGAAAGCAGCTTGAGATATTGTTAAATTCAATTTAGGTTGTGTTCATTTCACTTTCTAAAACCAGTGGCGTTGCAACTGAGTTACAAGCCCTTTTTTTAATAAAAAAGAACTGACGCCACTGATATTATTAAAATTAATATTCTTTTAATAAAATCTATAGAAATAGAAAGTATTCGTGCAACTTTCCCGTAAAATGAGTTGCTCTCGGAATATTCCACTGTTAATTATTTTGATTAATCTCATCAAAAATTTCTTCTTTCCCTTATTCACAACATCTTTAAAGACTTTTTGCGATCCACGCATTATTGCTGTTTGTCTTCATTTACTGTAAAGCACGTCTAATGGTTGACTGTTAGGAGGACGGGCTCACTTCATCAACTTTTGTGACATCAACTAACGTTTTGGAGACCGTCCTCTTCGCCTATTACTAGTGTTGCCGCGAGACTCGTCTCGTCGAGAAATTGTTTTTTCTCGTCTCGTCTCGACGTTGAGATCTTTCAGCCATCTCGTCTCGACATATTCTCGTCTACCCAAAATCTCGTCTCGAGGTCGAGATCTCGGCTCGTCTCGACAAATGTGAAATTTCCCATTTTTTTCCTATTTTTTCACAAGTGAATCTCTATTTATTTAATTTGTAATTAAGCATTCTTTAAATTCCTGCTCCATTACTAAGATTCCGGATTTGCACACGACACTAAACTATACGCAGTTCTACGTCACCAGTAAGCGAGAATTCTCGGATATAAAAGCCCGGCCGCAAATCAACATAATTCAGAGTGGATAATTCTGCCAATCTGTCTACAGCGTGCTGAGCTGGACATATTGCAGTTTTGTGCATCTCCCGACGCAAACACGACGGAACGAATGCAATCTGACCCTGGGAATCCTACAGCGTGTTGAACTGGGACCCCTCGAGTCGTTAGTCATTCCCCGGCGCCGTTTCGCCGCCAAAGCCAGAGACGTCGCATCGCAACCGTTACACTCTCTCTCTCTCTCAGATAATAGAAAATGTTGTCGTAAGAACCGTAAAAGATACGGACATATAACCTGTACCTGTATGTTATGTAACACTGCCACACATTACCTTTTTGAAAAAGTAAATAAATTGTTTATATCTTTATTGGGCTGTCTTATTAACTAATCTGGACCCTGATTAATCTCCGAAACAGCTACCCGACAAGAAACCGTTACATAATTTGGCGCCCGAGCAGATTTCAAGAAACCGTTACATAATTTGGCGCCCGAGCAGATTTTGAGACTTTAGTTTATTCCAGATAGCCCAAAAAGAGACGTTCACGAATGAGAGAGAGATATAAAGACATTTCAAGTTAATTCATAGAGAAATGAAAGCATTCCAAATCAAGAGAGAAAACGAAAATGAAAAGGATTTTGTGGTGGCAATCCAGACTACTACAATTGTAACCCCAGAAGAGACACGATTCCGGATAGTGTCGAAAATACGTTAAACGAACCGATGTCCAGAAATAAATCCAGATTACTGCATTATAGACGATAGCTGTACCGTCATATATGGAGCAGTAAAATAATTTAAATTTATGTCCAGAGTCCCGAAAATACGTTAATCGAACCGATGTCCAGAAAAAACTCCAGATTACTGCATTATAGACGGAATCCTGTACCGCCATATATGGAGCAGTAATAATTTTATAGATCCCGAATTTTCCAACCCATGGAATATCCCGCAACCGTAACGAAAACAAGTCCAGTAAAACCAGAGTCATCCAAAATAAGTGATGAAGTCGGAAGTCCAAGTGCCAGACCTGCTGTCACCTCTGCCTCCGACACCCGAAGCCAAAAAGCCGCCTCCAGTCCGAGGACCAGCAGCCAACCCTGATGCCGTCCCCAGTCTGAGACGTACCGTCCCCAGTCCGAGACGTACCGTCCCCGATGCCATCCGTAGTCCGAGATGTACCGCCCCCGATGCCGTCCCCAGTCCGAGAAGTACCGTCCCCGATGCCGTCCCCAGTTCGAGAAGTATCATCCCAGATGCCGTCCCTGATGCCAACCCCGATGCCGCCCCCAGTCCGAGACGTACCGTCCCAGATGCCGCCCCCCAGTCCGAGACGCACTATCCCCGATGCCGTCCCCAGTCCGAGGCGTATCGTCCCCGATGCTGTCCCTAGTCCGAGACGTACCGTCCCCGATGCCGTCCCCAGTTCGGAGACAGCCCCAGCCCCCCGAAGCCACCGACCCCAGGTAGGCCAATTGCCTGCCTCCAGGTGTTTTTCCAGGACAACGACGCAGCCCTCCCGGTCCCAGCTCCGCAACGGAAGCGACAATTCAGGCGCCACAACCAAGATGGCCTCGCTTCTAGGATCCCTGGCACCGTCCCCCCTGTCCGCCATCGCCCCTGCAGTAAACGTCCGGAAGAACCACATTTGTATTTGTATACCTGTTTCTTGCAATTTTTTTGTGCTCATTTATTTTAACTATTTTACTTGTACCATGGCTCTAAGATGTTTTACATACTGTTTATGTTATTTAAAAATTTGTTTTTCTCTACATATGTACATACATATATACCAGGCGTATACGAAAGAATTGGCCATTCTTTCTTTATTTTGTTTGAAGATGTTTAGTAACTTGTTTTCCCATTGCTGTATTTTGATGTTAAGTTAGTAAAAATGTTCTCTTTGATAGAATTTTGAAATTTTTTTTTGTAAAGAAAGAGGGGAGTGTAATGAAGCATTCTTTAAATTCCTCCTCCATTACTAAGATTCCGGATTTACACACGACACCAATGTGCACACGACCCGCAAACCTGCCCATCTCCCGTCTAGAAGCATGGATTTGCACACGACACTAAACTATACGCAGTTCAACGTCACCAGTAAGCGAGAATTCTCGGATATAAAAGCCCGGCCGCAAATCAACATAATTCAGAGTGGATAATTCTGCCAATCTGTCTACAGCGTGCTGAGCTGGACATATTGCAGTTTTGTGCATCTCCCGACGCAAACACGACGGAACGAATGCAATCTGACCCTGGGAATCCTACAGCGTGTTGAACTGGGACCCCTCGAGTCGTTAGTCATTCCCCGGCGCCGTTTCGCCGCCAAAGCCAGAGACGTCGCATCGCAACCGTTACACTCTCTCTCTCTCTCAGATAATAGAAAATGTTGTCGTAAGAACCGTAAAAGATACGGACATATAACCTGTACCTGTATGTTATGTAACACTGCCACACATTACCTTTTTGAAAAAGTAAATAAATTGTTTATATCTTTATTGGGCTGTCTTATTAACTAATCTGGACCCTGATTAATCTCCGAACCAGCTACCCGACAAGAAACCGTTACAAATTTATAAAGTTACACTTCAATTTATATAAATATCTGACTTTTGTTTAATTTTTAAACTTACCTCTAACTAAAAGAACTATTTGAAATATTGTAAATTTTAATTTTCTCCATACTTTAAGATTTTTTGCCTCTATACCGTATACTCTAAGAAGATATAAGATTTAATACTTTAAATTAATCAAGTTCGTATTACACTGAAAAATATACCGTGCGTGTAATTTTCCATTAGGCATGTACATTCACGTAGCGCGAGAGATCTGACAACACAGCTGCCGTAAATTCCTCCTTCGGGCGTAGTATCCCAGCTCTGTTATTTCAGTTCAGCCAGGTGGCACGCGCGATGTTGTAATTTAACTCCCTATGCCTAGCGCTCCGCTACACGCACAGTATACATTGTTGCTAGTTTCTATAATATAAATATACAGTGTGTTTCACTTCAAATGGTAACACCCCAATAACTTTTTTATTTTTTTTTCCGATTTGAATCAAATTTTATTTAAGTATTGACGACATTAGGATCTAATTTGTTCTATACTTAAGCAAAATTTGATTCAAATCGAAAAAAAAAATAAAAAAGTTATTCAAGTGAAACACACTGTATAAGATTAATTACAAAAAATTTTTTTCAATAAAAAAAGTCGAGAAATACTCGATCTCGTCTCGTCTCGGCGAGATCTCGACTTTAAAAATCTCGTCTCGACAAGTCGAGACAGAAAAGACAGTTTTTCGTTAATCCATAAAACTAAGAATAATGCGGTAAATAATGCTTCTTTCATTGTTTTTCAATTGTTAATTAAGTCGGTTCGCCCCCCTTTCCTCTTGGAGTGGAGCGAAAAACGGGTATTCGGTTGGGTGTCTATAGTTCGTAGACCATAATAAACTGCTGCACAATTGAAGTCAAAATGTGGGCCATATTTTGATTGGCTTATTTTTGGAACGAGATGGTTAATCTTGATACGGTTTTCTGTAACTGTTAGCAAAACTCATTGACTATCGACCTTCGTAAACAAATTTCTAAATTGCGATTGTTTCTTTTATCTACAAGATGATTAACGAGACCCTTACGTTGTTGCTAAAAGTCACCGTTCCTCCAAATTCCTAAAAAGAATGTATATATTTTTTTACATGTTAATTATATCCTTTGAACAATACTTCCGAAACGATTTTGGAATTTTTTAATTATCTCTTATTAAATGAGATATATTTTTTTAAATAAAATCGTACAATTTGCATTTAGAAGGTGCTTGAATCAGCTTAAAAATCTAAGGCAGTGTGATGTGATATATCGGTATGATTATAAAATACTATTTTTAAACCATTGGCGTACTGTAAATATTTTCTAAAGAGTGTTTTTCGGCGATACCAGTGGAACCTGCAATTTATAGATACCCTAAAACATTATTAGCTCCCTTCGGCTTATAGGCGTAGTAAGAAAAGATATAAAAACAAAATTTGCAATATGTAATAATTTAACGAATTAAACAGACACAAGGACAAAAGTAAAACATGATACAAACAATAAATCTAAAAATCTAAGCATCTTCGTCAGTCTACGATATTCCAATATTCATGCTGTTGAGCCTATAGTGAATACAAATTAAAAAGCGTTGCACGTCACCAAACCGTTGATCCAGCTTTCGACTACATAGTTGCCAGATTGTCAGAAAAGTATCGGCCTTTGGAGAAATGATAATAATTTATTATTCTATTTCTTATTAACTAAATAATTCGATGATAACAACGTTTTAAAGACATAAGGTTTTTTAATGCATAAACAACTATAACTTACCTCTCTTACATCGGTTAAAGGTAGCGATGGGCCATTATTTTCTCGTTCTTGTTCAAAATAGCGTATCAAAGATGATACTAGCTCTTGGCAGCGGCTACTTAGCTGTTTTGGCATTTTGTAAATGCAAACATAAACCCAACAAGAATTATTACAACAATTATTATTACACTGAGAGTTCTGAAGAGAACTTTTTTCAAATAAAAATTTAGAGCCCCAAACAGACAAGACACGAAAGTAAACGTACGGGAAACCACCGATCATAACAAATCAATGTCAATATTGTTAATCGATCATCGGCAACGTCGAATCCGTCGGACCAATGCTACCAACCTCAAAACAGGCTCGAAATTTAAAATCATTAACAATTTAATATTAGGTTTCTTTTTTTTAAATTTAATGTAGTGGCATGACTACACTGGATTTATGGCGCCAACGATGACGTGAAACGCTTTTTATTTTGTATCTACTATATTACAGGTGACCGATTTCAATTATGCAGCAGTTTGGATGGAAATATGGTCTCACAGATTTTTTTGTTTAAAATTTCATGCTCTACAAGAATGGTCCAGCGCATCTTTGTTGCATCTATTAACGTTCTCGCTACGTATGAGGTGAAAGGCAAAATTTCAACATTCTTAAAAATTGTTTAAACAAATTGAGAGACCTTAAAAGTATTTGCAAACACTATTTCCATCGAGCTGAATTGAATGGCATCAAGAAATTTTTTTGTTCGCTTACTAGGAAATCAATGTAAGTGATTGGGAGACCGTTTAATTCCACTGGTATATTAACTACTATACCACTGGTTGTTGAATAATAAATTAAACACAAGAAGGACATTGCCGCGCAAAAGAAACGAACACATTCGAAACATTTAAATATCTCAGATTATTTTCTCAATATTTTTAGGACACGGAATAAAATTTTTAATGTTCTGTATCTTATATTAGCGATACATTTTCGAACCCATATTTATATATACTTTTTGTCTCATTTTGATGAGAGGGACTCATCCTGAGCGTTTTGCCGCAACACCCTGTACACATATGATGTGTTTTCGAAATGACTTAGATAATCCACTTGAATTTTTATAAATATAATTGTAAAGTCTGTAACAATGTAGGGTTACAATAGATTTCCCGAAATAGCTAATCCCCAAAAACTTACCGCTTAATACAAGTGCGTTCTTATTAGAAAGGGTTTTACCCCAGCCGCACAAAGGGCGTGTCTAATAAATTTTGACTTTTTAATCTCATAATCCTCGATGGTCAGCTTGGCTTTAATACTCTAAAATTGCTTTCTCCAGCGTGTACCTATACCAGATTATATTTATCGAGAGAATTTGAATATAAACTGGACAATATAAGTTAACAAAACCAAGTACGGTCTATTACTACAAAATGGTTTTTCCACGCCTCGAAAGGATTATATTACACCTGTTTATGAATACATATGAATGCATTTGACTCCATCTAGTAAATTCTAGTTGAAACGCATCACTGAATAGTACAGGGTGAACCAAATTAGATGGGATTTGAGGTCTTCTCTAAAACTATGACAGGTAGACAAAAACCAATATAGGTGTCCTGAGCTCGATTTTCGAGAAACAAACAATGGCGCAAACCCCGATCTTCTATCTTTTTCTACTACCTAGAGCGTGTTTGAAAAATTGGCATTTTTGGACCTCTATATCTCAATTACCAAGTAGTGTCGAATCGAAAATCGAGTAACTCTTAAGGCACTTTTTTGAGTAGAATCCATTGCTGATAAGAAGAGAATGAATCATGCATGTCTCAGTTTTCGAGATATAGACATAACCTGTGTTTTTTTAAATGGAATGTAAATTATTTCATTATTCGATCACAACTTAAATTAGCTATCCACTGATATGTCATATTTACTTCATTTTTCTCTAAATAATGGTCCTATTATGTGGCCAGCTAGATCTCCCGATATAACCCCTGCCGACTTTTGGCATTGGGGTTATTTAAAAAATGTTAGATATAGAGAACTATAGCGACTATAGCGACTCACTCACTGGAAATCGAGAAGTTCCAAAAGCGAGAAGTTTCCATGGAGTCGCTAAGAAACAAAAAGGAAAACTCGATCCATAATGGAGAAGTTTCCATGGAGTCGCTAAGAAAAATAAAAACATTCGATATAAAAATATATATCAATATACTTAAAAAATACCAATATCACATAAAATATGAACATGTATTAAAAACCAATATACGTATATTAACTTCGATTTTAATTTTATTTATAGCGATAACGCTATAAATTTGGTGACCCTGACGTGATCATTTTATGTCCAACGTGATAAATATATGCCCGACGTGATAATTTAATGTCCAACGAGATAAATATATGCCAGAAGCGAAAATTTTATGTCCAACGTCATAAATATATGCCAGAAGTGAAAATTTTATGTCCAACGTGATAAATATATACCAGAAGTGATCGATATATATGTCCGAAGTTATCCTACAACTTACATGATGAAATCTACGTTATTTAATTAATTTGAGAGATAAAATCATTTCCACTTCAAAAGATAGAAGAATTTCTCAGATACAATTACCGAAGTATAACACTTTCCTGTTTTGGAACAATTATTATCAATAATTTCAAGAAGAGATTCAATATATCAACTACCGTTATAAATTGACCATTTTATGAAGAGAAGAATTTTCCAGATGAATTTTGAATAGAGGTTCCAAATTTGAATAGATGTTCCTATAATTTATGGTAATTTCCTAATTCAATCAACTGAAGTTGTACATTACAAGTACTGTCATCTGTCGGTGAGTGAGTTAAAGTACATTCCCTTTTTTATCTAAGAGAGTAATCAATCAATCAATCAATCACAATCGATTAGTTATGCAAAGACAACCTTCAGACGAGGATTTTTCTCAAACCCATTATGTAACCTCTGTCAAATTACCCCCATTCTGGAAATCAAAACCAGAAATTTGGTTTACCCAGATTGAATCACAGTTTTCTGTTGCAAAAATTGTCAATGACAAGAAAAAGTATGATCAGGTTATAACTAATTTGCCATTAGATGTGATAGATAATATATACGATATAATATCTAATCCCCCGGAAACGGATCTCTATATAAATTTAAAGAAAGTTTTAATTTCACGTTTATCATCGAGTGAGAAAAAACGTCTGAATGATCTGTTATCAGGTTCCCAAATGGGCGATCTGAAACCTTCAGATTTCTATAGATCCATGCTGAATATGGTTGGAGGATTCAGCATGGTTAGTCAAGATTTATTGATAAAGCTATGGAAAAGACGTTTGCCTCAAACAGTATATATTGCCATTACAGTTTCAGGGAAAACAGACACAAAAGAGATTCTAGATATTGCGGATCGGATCTGGGAGTCCTGTCAAAATTCAATGGTTGCATCGTACTCCAAAAATCCTCTTGACTCTGAGTCAACCCCGTTATCAGATTTAACTACCACTATCAAAAATTTTTCAATCACTTTCCATGATTCAATTAATCAAGTATTACAAAAACAAGACATTTTTAATTCTCGATTAAACTCTTTAGAATCCAGACTTTCCAATCAATCCTTCGAGCCTCAACCTTCTACTTCATGCTGCAACAATTGCAAAAGTAGAAGCAATTCACAAACTCGTACCACTAATCGCAATCGTTCACCCAGCCGTAATAATGTTTCCAATAAATTTGATCGTACAGACAATACTATTTGTTACTACCATCAACTTTATGGTGCCAATGCCTATCGTTGTGGAGGTGAATGGTGCAAATTCAGTAAGAATTGTAAAAAATCTGATAATTCTCAAAGATGACTGAAGTTTGATAATTTTATGACGTCTGATTTTGACATTTCTAACAGCAAACGTCGTCGACTTTTTATTTACGATAGATCCAACAACCTGAATTTCCTAATTGACACTGGTGCCGATTTATCTGTGGTGCCACGCAATGCTTTCACAGATTTAAAAAAGAATTTCGATACGATATTAACCGCGGCTAACGGTTCAACTATTTTTACATACGGTAAGAAATTGTTAAAAGTCAATCTAAACTTACGTAGATTATTTCCTTTCGTTTTCAATATAGCAGACGTTGACATACCGATAGTCGGAGCAGATTTCTTGTCTCATTTTGGTTTAGTTGTCGATCTTAAAGGAGCTCGAATAATTGATAACAAGACTAATTTGTCAGTTAATTGTTTTATTAAAAATAGTCCTTTAGACAATTGTAGATTAGATACACTTAAATTATTTCCTTTGACAGATAAATATAACAAATTACTTTTACAATTTCCTAATCTAATTAGTTCACCAGATTACAATTTACCTATTAAACATGCTATTGTACATCATATAGTTACTGAAGGTCATTTACCTTTTTCACGACCTCGTAGATTAGACAATCTTAAATTTAAAATAGCTCAAACAGAATTTAATAACATGGTAGAATTAGGTATCTGCGAACCGTCATCTTCTCAAGTTTCCTCTCCACTCCATCTAGTGGCGAAAAAAGAGAAGAATGACTGGAGACCTTGTGGAGATTATCGACAACTAAATACGATTACCATTCCAGACAGATATCCATTACCTCATATCCACGACTTTAGCTCTCAGTTGCACGGCTGCACTATTTTCTCCAAGGTTGATTTAGTGCGAGCGTACCATCAGATACCTGTCGCTGAAAATGACGTTTATAAGACAGCTATAACAACTCCATTCGGACTGTTTGAATTTTCCCGCATGCCTTTTGGTCTACGCAATGCCGGTCAAACTTTCCAACGTTTTATGAATGAAGTACTTGTCAATTTACCTTTCGTTTTCGTCTATTTGGATGATATATTAATCGCAAGTCAATCAGATGTACAACATTTGGAACATTTGGAAAAGGTTTTCAAGAGATTAAACACATACGGAATTAACATTAAACCATCTAAATGTATCTTAGGAGTTGACAGTTTAACCTTTTTAGGTCATCACATCTCTTCATCAGGTATTTTACCGTCAACTGAGAGAGTCGAAGTCATTAATAATTTCCCTTTACCGACAACTCTCAAACAACTACAACGTTTCATAGGTATGGTGAATTTTTATCATCGTTTCATACCTCATTTTGCTGAAATTTTACTTCCCCTATATTCTCTTTGTAACAGTTTATCTCATGATAAAATTACAAAGATAAATAGTTGGCCTGATCAATGTTTAGACGGATTTTCGAGAGCCAAAGACGCAATAAGTAATGCAGTAGTTTTAGCTCATCCTTGCAATAATGACGATACTATCTTATCTCTCTCAGTAGATTGTTCTAATCTTGCCATGGGTGCAGTTTTAGAGCAAAAAGATAATAAGGGATTTCTTGCTCCTTTAGCATTCTTTTCCCGTAAATTAACCACAGCACAAACCAATTATTCGGTTTTTGACAAAGAACTTTTAGCATTATATACTGCAATTAAACATTTTAAGTTTATACTTGAAGGTCGAAAGTTTAATTGTTTTACAGATCACAAACCTTTAATCAACGCTTTATTCACAAAAGCAGAAAGATCACCTCGTCAAATACGTCATTTAGAATACAGAGCTCAATTTTCTTGTAAAATACAACATGTTAAAGGAAAACATAATGTAATAGCTGACAGCTTGTCACGTATTTACGACACTTCTTCCTTAAAACAAGATATTTTACCACTTCAACTTAAAAATTCTCCCTTCCTTAATGTTAACTTTGACCTAAAGTTGCTTAGTGAAGCTCAGGAGAAAGATTCAAATCTCAACTATTTATTGTCAGATAAATCATCACTAACTAAAACCAATTTCATTTTAAAAAAGATACAAATTCCAGATTCAAATGATTTTATTTGGTGTGATGTTTCTCGTGCAAAAGTCAGACCTTTTGTCCCACTTGTTTACAGACGAACGATATTCGATATTTTTCACAACTTATCTCATCCTGGTATTAAAGCCACTAGACTGTTGATTTCAAATAACTATTTTTGGCCGAAAATGAACACAGATTGCAATTTATGGTCAAAATCGTGCATTAACTGTCAAGCTGTCAAAGTCAGTCGACATACGCGAAGTGCTCTCGGGAACTTCACCATTCCGAAAATCAGATTCGACCACATCCACATAGATTTGGTAGGACCATTACCTCCATCCAAAGGTAACTCTTACATTCTTACGGTGATTGAACGATTCACTAGGTGGCCGGAAGCGTACCTTCTTCGCGACATCACAGCAGAAACAGTTGCGCGTACTTTATTTCAAAACTTTGTTTGTCGTTTCGGTGTTCCCTTGTCAGTAACGACTGATCAAGGAGTACAATTCGAGTCAAAATTAATTAATGAATTTGCAAAGTTTTTAGGTTTTCATAGAATACGTACAACTTCATATCACCCAGAAGGCAACTCTTTAGTTGAAAGATTTCATCGCTCACTTAAAACTTCCTTGTTAACTAGAGCCAATACATCACATTGGACAGATGAATTACCCATCATTTTATTAGCATTTAGGACAACTCCCAAGGAAGATCTGCAATGTTCACCTGCTGAACTCATATATGGTCAAACCCTTCGTTTACCTGACGAATTTTTCGTTGAATCGTATAATTCCCCAGATATTCCTTATTTCATTGACAAATTACGCATTTATTTTAATAATTTAAAATTTGTTCCAACTTCGCATGGCAATTACAAAACTTTTGTTAGTTCAGATCTTGCCTCTTGCGATTTTATTTTCGTTCGCATTGAACGTTTAAAACGTTCATTTACTCCTTTATATGAAGGACCGTTTAAAGTTTTAAAGTTATTTACCTTTAAGAAAGGAGACAAAGTCATAACTGTCAATATTGATAGGGTTAAACCGGCTTTTGTATTAGTTGACAGATGTGACACTTTGCCTACCCCGATTAAAAAAGTACGTTTTGCAATCGACACGTTGATTGATTGACTATTTTCTTTTTTAACGAGGGGGTGTATATAGCGACTATAGCGACTCACTCACTGGAAATCGAGAAGTTCCAAAAGCGAGAAGTTTCCATGGAGTCGCTAGGAAAAATAAAAACATTCGATATAAAAATATATATCAATATACTTAAAAAATACCAATATCACATAAAATATGAACATGTATTAAAAACCAATATACGTATATTAACTTCGATTTTAATTTTATTTATAGCGATAACGCTATAAGAACCTTCTAATAACATAGAAGAATTGGAAAACAAAACATTAGCTGCGTTTCTGACAACAACTGCTGTCCTGATTGGAAATGCAAAAAATGCTGTAAGGAGAAGGTATCAAAAATGCGTAGATGTCAATGGAAGACAATTCGAACATTTACTGTAGTTTAGTTTTCCCTACTCTTTTCAAAATTATTTTATATTATAAGAAGTGTTGTTGCTAATAGTTTTCCATGGCCTCTTCACAAATATATTAATTTTTCGAAAATTAACAACTTTCTCTAGAGATAGATATGACGTGATATATATCGTTGGATAGCTAATTTAAGTTGTGATCGAATAATGAAATAATTTACAGGGCGTTCCATTTGAAAAAAAAACACAAGTTATTTCTCTATCTCGAAAACTGAGGCATGCATAATTTTCTTCTCATCAGCAACGGATTCTAATTTTTCTCTATTTCTTATTGGCATGCTCTGCCACATGTATTTTCTTCTAAACGATGTCTGAAATCTACAAGATAATACAATTAACCAGTATTTTACTGGAAAATAACCTCTACGCCTGTGACTTTTACGTCAAAAGATCAGTTAGGGGGTGGTTTTTGACAAATAATGAATAAGAACAAACATTTAAAAATGACGTATTTTGCTGACGTTTCGGAAAACGAATCTGTTTCCTTTCTCAAAGCGTATTATAATGTTTGTGTGCTGTGTATATTAAATACACAGTTTTAAGAATATATTTGTTATATTCAGTATCCATAGATACTTACTGCTTACACAGAACTGTTGATATATCTAGTTGATAGTTTTATTTTAAACAATGTTGGCTTTATTAAGTTCTTCTTTTAACATCGGCAGCCAGGTTGTGCAAATATCTACGGAACAATTCGACACGCATTTGTCCTCATTCAATAATATTATAGCCGCTTCTTTAATGTTTCTTTTCTTGCTATCTGCCTCTTTTGTTAAAATTTTTGCAGAGTCCCAGTTTATTCTATGTCCGTTCTCCCAAGCGTGTTCGCAAATCTTCGATTTCTGAATCTCATTTTTTCTAATGTAACACCTGTGCTCACCCAATCTAACACTGAATGGTCTAGATGACTCACCCACATAATGTTTATTGCACTCACACGGAATACTATAAATGCAGTTTTTTGAATTTTGCTCATGATTTAGCGGTTTTGTTTTTGTTAAAATAGATCTCAATGTATTGCCCGTTTGAAATATCGTCCTAATATCAAATCTATTGCCTATAAGGCGTAGCTTTTCAGATAATCCTTGTACATAAGGAATTAACGTCGTGTACCGTTGTTCAGGTTTTTGTCGTATATGATTATTATTTTCTATATATGTGAAAGTTCTATCAAAAAAAGCTTCAGAGTATTGATTGTTTATAAGAACCTCTTTTATAAAGCGTTTCTCATTGTCTAATATTTCATCATTAGAAGAAATTATTTCGACCCTATCATATAAGCATTTTATGACACCCTTTTTAACATGCATCGACTGATTTGAGTTAAAATTCAAATACCTGTTGGTGTGTGTTGGTTTTCTATAAACGCTTGTTTCAACTGTATTATTTACTCTTTTAATTAAAACATCTAAAAACGGTAGTTCATTTCTATTTTCTACTTCCAATGTAAATTTAATAGATGGTTCTTTATTATTTATATTTTCTAAAAAATTATCTAACAAATCGACTCCGTGGGGCCAAATTGCAAATATATCGTCAACATATCTCCACCGGCTAACCGGTTTATATATACTATTTTGAACATGTTTAGTTTCAAAATCCTCCATAAATATATTACTTAAAACTGGTAACAATGGAGACCCCATTGCCATTCCGAAGTTTTGTTGATAGAAATCACCGTCAAACTGAAAGTAAGTCTTTTTTATACATAATGTTAGAAGTTCCATTATGCTATTAACAGTTAATTTAGTTCTAGCTTCCAAATTATTATCATTTAACAATTTATCCTTGATTATTTCTAAAGTTTTATGTACTGGAACATTGGTAAAGAGGCTCACTACATCAAAACTAACCATCAGATGGGTAGCATTAGAAAAAATGAGATTCAGAAATCGAAGATTTGCGAACACGCTTGGGAGAATGAACATAGAATAAACTGGGACTCGGCAAAAATTTTAACAAAAGAGGCAGATAGCAAGAAAATAAAAATTAAAGAAGCGGCTATAACATCATTGAATGAGGACAAATGCGTGTCAAATTGTTCCGTAGATATTTGCACAACCTGGCTGCCGATGTTAAAAGAAGAACTTAACAAACTCAACATTGTTTAAAAGAAAACTATCAACTAGATATATCAACAGTTCTGTGTAAGCAGTAAGTATCTATGGATACTGAATATAACAAATATATTCTTAAAATTGTGTATTTAATATACACAGCACACAAACATTATAATACGCTTTGAGAAAGGAAACAGATTCGTTTTCCGAAACGTCAGCAAAATACGTCATTTTTATATTTTTGTTCTTATTCATTATTTGTCAAAAACCACCCTCTAACTGATCCTTTGACGTAAAAGTCACAGTCGTAGAGGTTGTTTTCCAGTAAAATACTAGTTAATTGTATTATTTTGTAGAGTTCAGACATTGTTTAGAAGAAAATACATGTGGCAGAGCATCCGAATAAGAAATAGAGAAAAATTAAGAAACTGCCACAACCAACATTTAGACAATAACGGATTCTACTCAGAAAAGTTCTTTAAGAATGTGTTACCCGATTTTCGATTCGACACCTGGTAATTGAGATATAGAGGTCATCACAAAAAGGCCAATTTTAAAGAAACGCTCTGTAGTTCGGTAGTCGAAAAAGACAGACGATCGCGATTTACGCCATTGTTTGTTTCTCGAAAATCGAGATATATATGTTAGATCACGGTTCACATAAATGACTTTTTAAAAAAGGTTTATTTATTTAATGGAGCCAACGTTGGCTCTTGGAGAAGGAATATAATAATAATTAGAAGTGTTTCATTCTAAGTGAGTTTAATAACTGATTCAACAAAGCATGTTTAGTCATATTTATAACATACAGAACCTGAGTAAGCAAAATATATAACAAAGGAATTGCAGTTCTGCAGTCTGCACAAGTTATGAGAAACAAAGGTGTAATATGATATCTTGAAGATAAGCAATTAATAAGAGAAGCTGTTATCGTGAAATACGATATACCTGTGAAGGTTTATTATGGCTAAGTCGCAATAAGATAGCGTGTAATATTATATAACAACTTCCCCCTTAATAAAAAAGTTGATGTTATGCAGCAACTTTTGAAAGTTGTTAAAACGTTAAATGAATATAATGCAAAAATAGATTGAAACAATGTTGAATGAATACAAAGCAAAATAATAAAATAATGTAAAAGTTAAAATTGGTAAGCGATAATAAAACATTACATAACGTAATAAGGATAAAATACAATAGTCTAAATTAATAGACAAGGGTAAAACTCCACATGAAAGTCTATGTTAACTCGATGTCCTCTTCTTCTTGAGGTCTAATACCGGGTCGCTTTCTTGGAGGGATCAGTCTAGGAAATTTGGTAAATACTCTGCTTCGCTCTGAAGGAGGTGAAGGAGGGTTATCCGTTGAGGGTTGGATTCGCAATGCTCCACATCTTCTTCTTCTGCATTTACAAGTTATGTAAAGTAGAACTAATAGAATGATGAGAGTGATTATGAAGTATGTGAACCAAGATACATGTTTGGTCACAAAAGGTTCGTTTATGAGGTCGTCTAGGTCTTTGGAATATTGCTCTAGTTTGTTTTTAGCAATATCTAAATCTTCTATGTCGAGACTGTTTAATTTAAGCGGTTTTAATTTTGGGATTTCGATTTTGTCGGGCATGTGATTGCAGCATTCAAAAGGAATTTGGATTGGATGTGAATTGTCCTTAATTTCGGAAAAGTCTTTAGCACTGGCTTGTATTCGAGTAATGCCTGCATAGGCGTAACATCCTGGTTGTAGTTTTATGATGGAATTTTTGTTAATTAGCTCTGTTATGGATTCTCTCTTCGGGCAGTTGATGGTAATGTGAAGTGGTTCGGAATTAATTACTAGCCATGTGTTGTCTTCAAGTTCTTGGACGTTGTATCCTTGACTAATGATGAAGGAAGTTTGACAATTTTCTGGGAGTTTCGGCAATGGTTTTAATATTCTAGCTTCACAAATGGCATTTTGGTCGATAGGATATGCAAACAGGTTCGAACATAGTTTGGTTCCAAAATAGAGTGGTTTGCATTCTTTCAAATTTTGTATAGGTATGTACATTAAAGAATCATCGTCTCTCGCGATAAACTTTTGTGAAATAGATAAAAAGTGATGTAGACCAGTTCTGTTATCAAGTATAGGTATAGGGTACAGACGAAAGGTGTTGTAATTTTGAGGTTCAATGAGAGGTATTGTTAAAACAAATATTAAGTTAGAATCTAGTTGAAAAGCTTTTAGTTCAATAATATCCAGATATTGAGCAACTGCTGATAGTTTAATTGGAAGAGGTAAATTGTTCCTTCGCAAACTCTGTGAAATCTCTTGTAACGCCGTTACTAAGTGATCAGGTGTTATGATTGATGAATGAATAATTCCTAATCTGGCGAATGTTATTGAATTTAAAATATCGTTTAGATTGTCTTCGATGTACAAATAGCTGGCCATTAGTTGTTCGGAAATGTATAGAAATTTTAGTTTTATTTCGGCAGCTTGGATCGTTTGAGTCATAGTTTGAATTGTGTGCTCGATTTCTTTGATATCTTTGTTAAATGTTTCCTCATCAATTTGTAATTTTTGTATAGTTGAGTTGAAATTTTTGATAACAGAAGTTGTAACTGAGATTTGATTTTTGATTAAGTTTTCTAATTGATGTTCGTCATTATTTAATTTATTTATACAGTTAGTGTAGTACTCGCCATCTTCGGCGTCTAAGTTTCCGGTGATTGATTTGAATATTGTTCCAAAACCGTTAAGTATTCCGCGTTTATATCTCTTTGTGTCTGAAAAGACTTCGTCAAATTTCGTTTTTATCGAACTAGCTATTTGCATTAAAAGGTTAAACTCTGTTTTGACTTCGCTTCTAAACAGGATTGATTTTTGATCAGCACCATCGAGGGTGTTCAAGATTCTGTCTAAATTATTTTGATTCTTGTCAAAAGCTAGTTTGAGGGATGAAATATTTTTATGCACTAGTAGAGTCCATTTGTCATTTGTCACCACGATGTCCGTGTCTTGGTGATAGTATACACCAACAGTGTTATTGATCGGGATAATTTTGTATTGACAGAGTGCTGATCCGAACAGCAGGAGAAACCTGAAAATAAATTTAATTTTCAGTATATGGTTTCATTCTATCAAAATTTACTTTAGTCTCTTGTTTTGTTTCGAGATTTAATAGGGTAGCAGAATTTTGAAAAATTTCTTTTATTTTAAAGGGACCGTTAAATTTGTTTTGTAGTTTGTTCTTAATTTGTGATTCTTTTACATAAACTAAGTCACCTATTTTGTATTCAGGTCGTTTTTGGGGAATATTTCTGTCGAAGCGAACTTTTGCTTTCTCTTTTTGAGATTGTGTTCGACTACGGGCTATTTTATAGTAGTGGGATATTCTATTGTTTAAATCTCTAACGTATTTAGTTATTAATTCTTTTTGGTTGTACAAAGTTTCGGGTGGTCTGTTAGATGTATGACCAAAGATAAGTTCATATGGGGTAAAACCGTGTGTTTTATTTACCGAATTGTTATAGCATATTACTGCATATGGTAAAATCGTGAAAGGATGTTCGTTTGGGTTTTCAGTTTTGTGGATTCTTATCATTTCGGCTAAAGTAGCATGAAATCTTTCTATGGATCCGTTCGATTGGGGATGTCCTACGCTTGAATAAGTTAATTTTATGTCGTAGAGGGTGCAGAGATCTTTGAGCAAGCGGTTGTCAAATTCGCCACCGTAATCGCAATGGATTCTTAATGGGGTACCATAATGTTGGAAATATAACAACAAGGTGTTTACGACAGATTTTGCGGATTTATCCGGGACTGCATATGCTTGCGTGAATTTAGTTAATTCGTCGCGAATGGTTAAAGCGTAATTTCGAGTAGGGAATTCAAATAAATCAATATTGATTCTTTCGAATGGTGTTCTTGGGGTTTCTGTGACTACCAGAGGGTTATTAAGGTTTTTCCGGCATACTTTAGTCTTTTGGCAAGTTTCGCAATTTTTTATAAAATTTTCAACGTCTTTAGTTAGACCTTGCCAAGTGTATTTTTCTCTAATTCTTCGAATCGTTTCATTTATTCCGCGGTGTAGATTATTTTTACCAAAATGATTTTGCTCCAATATAATTGGAATTTCATCTTCGTCGGCAGTTCTGACGATATCTTGACAAATTACTACTTTTAAGTCTTTTTCCGCAAAAATGAATGATAGAATTTCGAGTATGGGGAGGTCTAGGTTATTTTCGACAAAGTATGTCTTAGAAAGGTCTAAAACATCTTGATTTTTAAATAATACCAAAAATAGATGTTCAATTACAGATTCGATATCAAAAGGTAGAGGGATGATAAAATATCTCCTATGTCTGACTGTTTTGCTCGATACAATATTGATTTTATCGTTATGAAATTCGGGGTTTTCTTCGAATATGTCTTCGATAATTTTATGATGGAGGTCTTGTAGGTTATTTTGTTGGAAGAAAGTTATAATATCTTTGTGTTCTCGATACAAAAGTTGTTTGTTCGAGGCTTTGATTTTCGAATAGTCAATTAAAGATGTTGTCTTATATAAGTTGGCGAAAGTTTCGAATTCTTGGGAAATTTGTTCGTCAGTGATCTCGTTATTGTCTGGGTTTTCGTCGTCGTCTGACTCTTCGTCATTCGCGGCTAGAACCTTTGAATAGAATTTGGAACATTCAGAAAAATGATTAATTTTGATTCTGGAAAGTGCATCCGCGTTCTTATTGATTTTGCCGGGTTTATAAATTATTTCGTAATCGTACTCTTCTAATTTGAGTCGCCAACGAGCAAGTCTACTTCCTGGATCTTTTATAGAGAATAGCCAGGTGAGTGGTCTGTGGTCGGTGACAAGTTTGAACTTTCTGCCGTACAGGTATGGTCTAAAGTGCTTTACACTCCATACTATCGATAAAAGCTCGCGTTCAATCGTTGAATATTTAGTTTCTGCACTGCACAAGGTTCTAGAAGCATAGGCAATGGGTAAATCTTTGCCAATAGGCCCCTGGCTCAGCACCGAGCCGACGGCAAATGCGCTCGCATCAGTGGTTAGAACGAAAGGTTCATCAAAGTTGGGGTAGATTAATATCGGAGTTGTCGTTAATGTTTGTTTCAAATTTTGAAAGGAATTTATACAATCATTGTTGAAGAGAAATGGTACGTCTTTTTGTAGTAGTTTTGTTAAAGGCTTGGTTATCTTGGAGAAATTTGGGATAAAGCGCCTGTAATATCCGGCTAAGCCTAGAAATGATTTAATTTCTTTTGGGTTTTTCGGTTGAGGAAAATTTAAAATAGCGTCAACTTTCGAAGGGTTCGGTTTTACGCCGTCTTTTGTAATGAGATGTCCTAAATAAGCGACTTCCTTGCGGAGAAACTCGCATTTGTCTGGTTGAATTTTGAGGTTGGCTTTTTGAAGGCGTTTAAAGACTTCAGTTAGACGAGAAATGTGTTCGTGAATTGTAGGAGAGTAAATAATGATATCGTCCATGTAGACGAGACATCGTTCATTTTGAATACCTAACAGGATGTTATCCATAACTCTTTGAAAAGTTGATGGAGCGTTTTTGAGTCCAAATGGCATTCGCACGAATTCATAATGACCGTTCTCAACTGTGAAAGCAGTCTTTTGAATATCTGCGGGATTAATTTCGATTTGGTGAAAACCAGAAGCCAAGTCTAAGGTTGTGAAATATTGGCATTTGCCAAGTTGGTCTAAAAGATTGGAAATGTTGGGCAGAGGATATTTGTCACCAATTGTAACCTCGTTGAGTTTGCGGTAGTCGACTACGACGCGCCATTTCTGTTTACCAGAAGCGTCCAGTTTTTTGGGAACTACCCAGACAGGAGAGGACCAAGGTGAGATTGAGGGTTGAATAATACCTTGACTTAACATTTTCGATAGTTGGGACTTAACTTCTTCTTTATGGACCTGAGGATATCGATACGATTTAGTGAATATCGGTCGGGATTTTTCGGTGTCAATAGGGTGTTTGATTTCATTAGTAAAGGTCAAATTGTCTCCTTCTAAATAGAATATATCTTGAAAGTCTAAACAAAGCTGCGTTACTATTTCGGCCTCTTCTTCGTTTAGATGATCCAAGCGCAATTCGTTCCTGATTTCGAAGGATCTGTCCGTCATTAGTTGTTGGTCAGAGTTTTGCGCGTTTAAGTTAAAAATTGACTTGAATTTTTGTACTGGCTCTAGGTTAAGATTTGAAAAGTTTATGGTTTTTGGAATAGCGTTTGCGTTTATTATTGAAGTTAAAAATTCTCCATTGTGATCGATTTTGACAATTGCATTTGGTAAGCGTACTTTCTCATTTTCCTGGGCTAACAGTATAGCCTCGGTATTTCGCAGGTTACATTTTAGTTTACAAATTTTTTCCATACGAGGTTCAATAGAAATTAAATTTTTGATGTTGCTTAAATTTGAATTTTTTATATCAGAATTAATAGTTGGTTGTAAAGGTAAATTTACTGTAGTTTCTTCCGTAACTTTAAATAGTGGTACGGTTTTGAAATTTGTGACTAGTTGTTTATTTTTAAAGTCTACTTTGCATTCGTAATGTTCTAGGAAGTCTGCGCCTAATAATCCATCGAAATCTATATCTAGATTATAGATATAAACTTTGTGTGACTCATTTGAAAAGGGGATGAGAACAGATTCGTTGATATAAATTTTTTGATCAGTGATACCTTGTATGATTACGTTTTCAGGAGATCTACGTCTGTAATTTTCAGCTGTTTTAGGTTTAAAAATTGATATACCTGCGCCTGTGTCAATTAGAATTTTAAATTTGCCGGTTGCGTCTTTGATGTAGTAAAGATTTTTTGAATTTACGGTTAATAAGTTGTGAGAAAGCGTATTTACATGAACGTTTGTTCTGGGAAGTTCAGCATTGGATCGAAACTGTCGTTGAGATTCATTGTTTGTATTTGGTTTGATATTTGGTCGAATTGGTCTATTCGTTGTGTTGGAGTATCCGCGGGGTACTCCGGATCTAAGCGAAAATCCTGAGGATTAGCAGTATAATCCTCCTGTAGTGTTTGAGAATTAGCAGTATAATTCTCGTACTGCTCATATTGAGAATTAGCCGTATAATTATCTGAAAAGTTTTGAGCGTTGCTTGAATCGTAATTTTCATAACTATCACTTACGTTTTGATAATCGGGTGAGTAGTCATTATATTGATTATAGTTACATTGATTGTCATAATTGTCATAGGGTTCGTAATTCATATGATGAGCTTTTTGCTGGTTAAAGCGATTAAAATTTGGGTTAGGTTGGATAGCTGATGGTCGCTGTTGCATAAAATTGGGGTTCGGCCTTATGGCTGAGGGCCTGTTTTGCTGTGATTGATTTGGCTGATTATTTTGAGGGAATGTCCTCTGGCTAAATTGATTATTACTCGGTTGTGCGAAGTTTTGATGAGAAAAATTTTGTGAGTTTGGGTTTCCTTGGAAACTTGGTCTCTGGAAGTTTTGAGACTGTTGCCTTGTGCGGCATTCGCTTATTACATGTCCATTCCGTTTACAGAAGGAACAAAACTTTTGTTGTAAATTGGGACCTTGTGGTCGCTTTTGTTGAATTACTGGATTTTTGACCGGACTATTTTTTGGGAATTTTTGTTGTTCAAAATATGAAAGTTGTAGTTCTCTCCGAATTCTAATAATTGCGTTCATCATAGTTGGAGGGTTACTGGCACGTATTATTCTGCCTAGATTTGGTTCTAGACCCGTTAACAAATTATTTAATGTCATAGTTTCGATCAGGTTTGTTTGCGCGGTTCTTTGCTCTGAAGATAGATTTTGTTTTTGCACTGCAGCGTGCATTTTCGCATTGTGCGTTTGTAGACGCGAAACAAATGTTAATGCAGATTCACCAGGCAGTTGGTGAATTCTTTGTAGGTCTTGAATAAGAGCTGTTAAATCTCTAGAGTCACCGAAGTGGGTTTCTAGAAGTGCTTTAATTTCTGGCCATGTGGCAGGGTTGCACGAATTTATAAGTTCGGCAGCTTTACCTTTTAGTTTATTTTTAATATGCACTGTTAACAAGATTTTCTGGTCATGAATTGCCATGCGTTGGGCACACTGACATGAGTTTAGGAAAGTTTGGAGGTTGATGGCGTTACCATCGAACTCCGGAATTAACGAGAAAATTTCTGAGAGTTTGTAAGGCTCTACCTCGTGCTCGACTTGCTCTGGTTGCTCGGCTGTCGTCGGCACTACTGGTTGAACTGGTTGAACCGGCTCTGGTTGAGCTCTGTCTGGCATTTTGCTTTTTTGTTTGGAAATTTTTTGAACTAAAGTTGGTTGCGTATCAGCAGTATGATACGGAAATTAGATTGAAATAGTTTGTTATGTTGCGTACGTTAATAAATTGTGTATTAACTGTATAATACACAGTTGTTTCGTGAATACGAAAATAAATAACTTAAAATTAAAATTGTTGCGTTGTAGCTTGTATAGGATTTGTTTGATAACAGAATTGGCTTTGTTTGCCGAGTGTATTAGCGGTATAATACACGTAAATAATTGTGAGAAATAATAATTGTAAAAATGAAAAATAAAATAACGAGATGATTCTTAAAAATGACTTACATTAATTTCATCTCCATGAGTAGGTTCTTCGTCCGTCAAGGGATTGGGATCCGCCACCACCAGTGAGGAAGGTCTCCTTGTTCTAATAGATGTACACGCACTAGTTAGGCACCTTTTGCAGATGTTCCCCTTGTTCTCTTACGCTTCACTACCAGTTAGGCTTCTTGTTCTGATGATGTTTACGGATCCTACCGACTGCGCCAATGTTAGATCACGGTTCACATAAATGACTTTTTAAAAAAGGTTTATTTATTTAATGGAGCCAACGTTGGCTCTTGGAGAAGGAATATAATAATAATTAGAAGTGTTTCATTCTAAGTGAGTTTAATAACTGATTCAACAAAGCATGTTTAGTCATATTTATAACATACAGAACCTGAGTAAGCAAAATATATAACAAAGGAATTGCAGTTCTGCAGTCTGCACAAGTTATGAGAAACAAAGGTGTAATATGATATCTTGAAGATAAGCAATTAATAAGAGAAGCTGTTATCGTGAAATACGATATACCTGTGAAGGTTTATTGTGGCTAAGTCGCAATAAGATAGCGTGTAATATTATATAACATATATACTCCTGTATTGGTTTTTGTCTATCTGCCATAGTTTTAAAGAAAACCTCAAATCGCATCTAATTTGGTCCACTCTGTACAGTAACAGATTTTAATTTCTCATATTTTTTTGACAATTTAATAGTTAATTCATCAAAGAAAAGTCTCTATATTATGCACGTGTTTGGTAATTTATAGGGGGTAGAGGCCTTTTTCAGGGGTAAAAATGAACCAAATTTTGAGAAGAAAAGGCTCTATGCAACTTTTTATGTAAACTTTAACTCATAACAACTTAAAAATTGCGAACTTAGCTTTAAAAATGGAAAGAAAGAGGTATTTCAAAGCGGGTTATATCAAATAACTCAAATACTAGGTATTATGTTTAGTGAAAAAATGTTAGAGACAAAATAGGAAAGCTACTAAATTGAAGATGAATTTTATCTTTTTCTAATTTCGTTTCAGAGGTTTGAAAGTATAAAGATAGCGTCCGAAACATTGTCTTGGAAGTTTTGGATAAGAAAACCTTCAAGATTTATCTTTGCAAGGTGAATAGATTCGAGGTGAGTGGGCGGGTCCAAGTAAAAAAAAATAACAGGTGCAAGTTTTATTTTAAAGATGTAATTTTTGTGTAAATTGCGTCAGAGAAGCGTGAAAAACCAAAATTAACTTTTTTAATAACAAACTCAAACACATTTTTGGAATACGTACATGACTGACATAACAATAAATGAACCGAGATAGTCTTTCCCTTAAAGAAATTGATATTTTTATGCACAAAAATGTTTCATCTCACTGATGAAAACTAGAATGTGCAACTTATGTATAAGTATTGGTATAATTTATATTGCTAGAAAGTTATATTCTCATGAAAAAAAAACTAAAAGTTCTTCTTTTCCATTGAAAAGGTACATATGCTTTTCAATATTTTCTTTGGTCTATAAAAACATATTTCTAGCAATATAGATTTTACTTATACAGGGTGTCTCACCATGAACTGCATCGATCAATATAGGGAAAAGTACGCACTAGAAAATTTTGAAAACTTAAGGAGCTACTAATTGAAGTGACCAATCCAACTAAAATAATTACAAGTATCTGGCACTTCCGGTTATACCGGAAGTCGATACCAACTTGCTTATTTTAAATGGAACACCCCATATATTTTAGTGTTTTCGAAAATAGCATAAAATTCTGAGTAAAGAACATGTAGGAAAACCTATGCCCAAACCTAGCCGTTTCAGAGATATTTGACATATAAAGAAAAATTTGACAGGTGTCATGGTTTACAATAACCTTTATAACTTTCTTCGTGTAAAAGATACTCACTTGCTTTTTAGCATATAAAAAGAACACGCTGCACTCTACAATTCAATTACATTCAATAATAGTACACCAAGTGTTCCATTTTTGACGTTACATTTTGTAAACTTCAAACCGCGAAAACTTGTTTAGGTTAAATAGAACATCCTATATTTTTTTACATCAAGTCATGTAAAATTAAATTCCTTTTTTTTCTGATATAAGCATTGAGGGGGTTTAAGTTACAACTTTCTGAAATATTTGCGATTTTCTTAGAAATTCAAGAATTGTTAGTAAAAATTTTATCAAATTAGCCATGCTTAGAAACAATCAGTAATGTCATTCTCTTATGTCAAAAAAATGCCACCGCGTTTAAATTACACCAACGAAGACTCTTTGAATTTGTTTTTTATTTATGGAGAATATGATAAAGTAATATCAAGAACTTGTAGTACATTTGCTACTCGATATCCACAAAAACGGAAACCGTCACCAAACACTGTAAAACGCATACTGGATAATTTTAAAAATTATGGCTCTGTCGATTCAAGAATTCAAAAGCGGAAGCCTATTGTTGATGACAATAACGTAGAAATAGCAATTCTGGGATATTTTCATGCATTTCCAATGATGTCATTAAGACAAGCTGCTCTGGAATTGGTACTATGCAAAGATTCAGTTCCCAGAATCTTAACTAAACATAAATTTCACCCGTTTTCATTCCAAATCGTTCAATGATTAAAAGGAACAGATTTCCTAAGAAGAGAAAACTATGAATTGATTCTAATAAGGCGAAGATTCTTATTTGGGAAATAGTATATAGTCATATGAAGCTAAATTTACCAAAAACGGGCTTTTCAATCGACACGATTCACATTATTGGAGTGACTAAATCCTCATGTGTTCAGGGAGCGAAATTTTCAAGAAAGTTGGCAGTTTAATATTTACTGCGCCATAAGAAACGATAGAGTGGTGGCATTAGAATTTTATCAAGAAAATTTAAACAGTAAGTCAAAAAAATTTCTTCTTCTGCTAATATGTATAGTTAATTTTTTTGTTTTTGTTTTTTTTTTTTTTTAGGTGAAATATACTAAACATTTTACAAAATTTGAGTAACAACTATTTAGAAAATTTACCTCTCGCCGAACATAGAAACATTTTTTATCAGAACGACCGTGTTCCCCCACATAACGCGTATTTGATAAATAATTTTTTACAAGAAACTATCGATTAGTTTACGATCAATGGATCGTTTTATTTGGGGAACTATTAAAAATAAAGTTTGTGAAAGCCCATTAACAACTATTGAAGATTGTATGCAGAGAGTAAGAAATGCATTTCAAAACTTATCACAGAATTCAATTAGAAGAGCTACCAATGAAGAACTAATCCGAAGGTTCAAAAAAATGTGTGGAGGTTCGAGGGCGGAATTTTGAAAAAATATTAAATTAAAATGGAATCATGTGTACTATTATTGAATGTAATTGAATTGTAGAGTGCAGCTCTCCTCGTGTTCTTTGTACATGCCAAAAAGCAAGTGAGTAACTTTTACACGAAGGAAGTTATAAAGGTTATTGTAAACCATGACATGTCAAATTTGTCTTTAAATGTCAAATATCTCTGAGACGGCTGGGTTTAGGCATAGGGTATTGTACATATTTTTGATTCATAATTTTATGATATTTTCGAAAACACTAAAATATATAGGGTGTTCCATTTAAAATAAGCAAGTTGATATCAACTTCCGGTATAACCGGAAGTGCCAGATGTTTGTAATTATTTTAGTTGGATTGGCCACACTGCCATTAGTAGCTCCCGAAATTTTCTGGTGCGTACTTTTCCCTATATCGATCGATGCATTTCCCGATGAGACACCCTGTATATCTATCATTATAAAAAATATCCAATCACATCACATACACATATAACTTCGACATTTAGTGCAAAAAAATGTCCCTCTCAAAATATATTTTTCGCTATTTACTTAACAAACAAGAACAATTTAAATGTTAAAAATGAATAGGCACTGCAATGCTTCAGGGTGTATTTCAGTGCATTGTAATGTCTCAACAATGTACTTGCGGCGCATTAAAGTACTTCGACGGTGCATTTCGGTGAATTTATATGCATTACATGCATTACAATACACTTTGGTGTACAAATTCTGGTCAGCTCGATTATACTTGGCATGAAATTATTCATTGCATTGCTAACATCATTCGCAACCTTTTTGTCAAATCTTAACTGAGCTGAAAGAAGTATATTAAAATTTTTCAGATAAGTTTTGAGTTGACAACTTACCATCACAAGTCAGAAGTCATATCATTTTTTTAAATCGGTAGCACGGTCGCTGCTTTCCATATGTTCGGCAATGTGCCGGTGTTTAGAGAATACATACAGGCCTATGATAGAACGTTTACGTTATTTAACATGTACCTGTTATGTTGAGTGCTGACCAAAAAATATATGGGAGTGAGAGAGACAGATGACCGTAACATAGGCGTTATGACTAACGTAAACATTTCATCATAGGGCTGATTGACTAGATGAGTAAAAATATGTATGAAGTACGGCGAAATTAATTTAATACTTCAGCATTAATATTAACCACTATATACGCTCTCGATTTTGTCGATGAAATCGCCCTACAGATATCGTTTTCTATTACTTCGTTAAATTGAAGACATGAATTATTTATTTTATTATTTTCATAAAACTCTAGCAGGCTCTCATCAATAGCTGTACTTCCTGCAATATATAGAAGTGCCCATTCAACAATTGCGGAATTTGCAAACATTCAGACAAATCTATTTTAATTTTTAGATCTCCTACACCTATATCTCTAAAAGTTATCTTATCCTTAAAACAATTTTTACAATAATTGTCTTGCCAAACATTAATTTAAATTCAATTCTAGTCCACCTTGTATATTTTTAAAAATATAAAATTTCAGTATTGCGATATAATCTTGATAAACCTGAATTACCTGGCTTGACAATTATTCCTTCTCCCCCTCGAGTTTACATTTTGCACACCGTAATAAACTAAATGCTTTATCGAGCCAGTGATCGTCCTCTAAAATTTTCCATGGTGTTAACTTTTCAATTCCTACAAATGAAATTGAATACTTTTCTTATCTTTACGACGTTACAATGATGGCTGCTTTTCCCATTAGATTTAGTAAAACAAATATTAAAATTAAAATGAGATAGTATTTCCGAGTGGCAGCACCAAATAAATATTTAATGGATGTTTAATGAAAAAGAAATAATTAAATTTCACGACTAAACTGGTTTTCAACTACAAATTTTTAATTACGCCACATCTTTTTATAGTAATTTGAAACCTTTGGAATGTTCTTTTGTATGTGAAAATGGTTTATTTGCATTCAACATATTAATAATTACACAGGTTTACAAAAATGGGAATGTGACCTATCATTTTCTACGTATTTTGAAACGCTGAAACCGAACCCGTCGAAAAAAAAAATTTCTACCGCGTAGATTTCGAGTAAATCCCGGTTTCTATTGTCAAAAACCGTATTTTGACGACAAAAACCAAGATTTACTTGAAATCTACGCGGTAAAAAAATTTTTAAATTAAAAATTCAGATTCAGCACTCAAAAATACATAAGGATTGATAGGTTTAGTCCTTGGAACAGAATTTTTTTTTTGGAAACCTGTGCACAAAGTGCACCTGTACACAGATCTACAAAGAAAAATTATGTTCCAAGGACTAAACCTATCATTCCTTATGTATTTTTGTGTGCTAAATCTGAATTTTTAATTTAAAAAAATTTTTACCACGTAAATTTCGAGTAAATCCCGGTTTTTATCGTCAAAATGCGTTTTTTTTAAATTTTTGACGTTTACTCGAAATCTACGCGATATAAAATTTTTTTAATTGAACATTCGGATTCAGCACACAAAAATACTTTTAGTCTAATCAATGAATGCCCAAAAGGGGATTGTAGAGAACATTTTGGAGGGGAGAATTTTTCTCTTCAGGGATATGTTAGGAGTAGTCAGGAGGTAAACATACTAAAAGTCCCCGCCCCTAGCCCCGCCGCTTCAGGGGAGAGGGAGGTGGAAAGGTTCCTTTTTTCGATTCTTCGCTTATAACTCGGAAACGATGCGTCGTATGGGAAAAGGTAATCGATGCAAAATTAAACGTACTTAAATTTTCCACAAGAATGTTTATATTCATTTTCTTCCTATGTGTCATATTTTACGAGATATTCGTCAGCGAAAATCGATAATTAATAAAAAAAAATCAATTGTGTACCTTGAATATTTCTATCAAAGCGGTTTACCATGGTCTGCTAATAAATCACATTCACAAAACAATCTTTATTTTACAACACTCGACGTATTTCCTAACGTAATATTTTGTCGAAGTCTAGACACTTCCTTAAATATACAGTGTGACTCACTTAAAATGAAGATACCCTTATAACTTTTTTATTTTGTTTCCGATTTGAATCAAATTTTACTCAAGTATAGAACAAATTAGGATCTACTTATGACCAGAAAATCATTCACCTACTATAAAGGCAAAGCCACCTGCGGTACCAAAATATGCTGAAAAAAATAAAACATTTTGAATGTTAGAAATTAAATGCATTGAATCGGCGCCACAAACGTACATACACCAAAATTGGATTTGATTATTGATGGGGGATATCTCATACATAAGCTCATCTGGCAAAGGGGGTCCTCAGTTTCCGCAATTTGTGGTGGCTACGTAAAATTCATCGTTCGTAAGATTAAAAATCAATATGATTTTTAATCCTTTTCCTCATATTTTGGTACCGCAGGTAGTTTTGCCTTTATAGCAGGTGAATGATTTTCTGGTCAGAAGTAGATCCCAATTTGTTCTATACTTTAGTAAAATTTGATTCAAATCGGAAACAAAATGAAAAAGTTATAAGGGTATCTTCATTTTAAGTGAGTCACACTGTATATTTAAAGAAATGTCTAGACTTCGACAAAATATTACGTTAGTACATACGTCGAGTGTTGTAAAATAAAGATTGTTTTGTGACTGTGATTGATTAGCAGACCACGGTAAACCCTTTAATAAAAATATTCAAGGTACACAATTGATTTTTTTTTTTATTAATTATCGATTCTCGCTGACGAATATCTCGTAAAATATAACACATAGGAAGAAAATTAATATAAACATTCTTGTGGAAAATTTAATTACGTTTAATTTTGCATAGATTACTTTTTCCTATACGACGCATCGTTTCCGAGTTATAAGCGAAGAATCGAAAAAGGGAACCTTTTCACCTCCCTCCCTCCTGAAGCGGCGGGGCTAAGGGCGGAGACTTTTAGTATGTTTACCTCCTGACTACCCCCAACACATCCCTGAAGAGAAAAATTCTCCCTTCCAAAATGTTCTCTACAACTCTTTCATTGACTGGACTATTAAGGCATGATAGGTCCCATTCCCAGATCAAAACTTTTTTTTTGTAAACCTGTGTTATCATAATAAGTCTGAAATGAAAGTACATAGATTTTATAAATTAGTGTTTCTGGAACTACAGCACACTACTCTGTGCCCCAAGCACTGTGTTAAGAAGCGAATATTTCAATACGATGTGGACATTACCGTAAGAGTAGTCTAAAAATTATATACTAATATTATCCGTACATTTTCGAATAATTTCAAAAATGAAAAATGCCCGAAGGCGTGTCCTTGGCCTTTCTCTACCTACGATGACTATAATCTAAAAACCTGACTCTAATGCATTATCTAATGTTGTTATTGAATTCCGCAATCAAAATATCAAGATGTTAGCTTCATCATTAAAGACAAGGTGAAGAGCAGACCGGTTGGTGGGAGAAGAAAAACTGCTTTCTCTGGCACTGAGCCAGACTTCAGTTTGCCAAGAAATCTGATTCAGTGCGAGCTACGAGATTGTGCCATGGCACAATTCAACAACTATTATAATTACACAGGTTTACAAAAAAAAGATTTGATCTGGGATTAGGTCCTTCTTCTTCTTAAGGTGCCATCTTCCTAGTGAAGGTTGGCTACAATTTCGACAAGTCTCTCTCTATCTTGAGCTATTCTTAGTAATGACTGTGAATTTAGACCAGTCCAATCCCCAACATTTTTCAACCACGAACCTTGTCTCCTGCCTGGGCCTCTTCTACCCTCGATCCTGCCTTCCATTATTAGTTTTAGAAAGACGTATCTCCTGCTTCTGTATATTATATATGTCCCAGATAGCTTGTCTTTCGTCTTTTGACAATTCCAAGAATCTCTCTGTCTGCATTCATCCTTCTTAAGACAGTTTCATAGGAGACATGTTCTGTCCATGATATTTTGATCATTCTGCGCATTATCTACATTTCAAAAGCTTCTAGTCTGCGCATCGAGAGGTTTCCCATCGTCCAGGCTTCACTACCATATAGAAGGATTGAGTAATATAGGCTTTCACAAATCTGTTTAGGATTAGGTCCAAGTCCCCGAAATATGGAAGTCAAGTTTCCTTATAAAGGAGTCTTCAACTGACTCCACCGTAAAATGGTTATTTGGATTCTATAGAGAAAAAATGAGACGGATGGGAGGCTCCAGGACACTGTCCTCTAAACAACCATCTACATAAAACGGAGTTAGAGGATGATCATGTTTGTCAATTGTGGCGTGGAGAATGAAATCAGTAATTATGCACCACTAGGAGAGTAGCAATGAAGGAACAGATGCTATCTTTCGTAGGGAGCATTGTTTTTTTCTAATAGATCCCACCTCTTGTAAAGTGGACAGACGAGTTTGAATATTATGGATCTTAGCACCTTATCACGTTCCTAATAACAGAAGGGACGTTGAATTAAAAATGAGTTTTTTCTACAACTCTTTGAAGAAACCATTATCACATATTTTCTGGGAAATCACATAGTAAGAACTTACGTATGCATTGAATGTGATGAGATTCTCCAGGCTATGAGATGATTCATATTCAACGCAAAAAAAATCTTTCTTGTGTACGTTTTTAGATGTTCTTAGATTTGGTTGAAAACAACTTTCTCCAGCTGTGGTGTGGTGTTTTAGCTCCCCGAAGCCTTCCAGTCTTATTAGTTCTTTTTGTGAAATTACCTACGTAAATAAAAACGTTGGTAAATAGCAACAAATCTATGGTTATGAGGTATTCGACACTGAATTTTTTTCAACGGCAATACACCATAGCCAAGAAATCCTGTTCAAATGCCACTAATTTTGATGAATGGCAATACCCATTAAAATGAAAATGCTTCCAATGATAAGAGGTGTGAAAAAAATTGTAGAGAAGCAAATTTTCTACGAATAATACAGTGAGAGATATGCATGTCTTTTACAGTATGTGCAAAGGAAGCGCACAGAGTGTGCAGATTTACATCATTTAAATGCATGTATTGTCAAAACAATTAAAGATACATATTTTATGTGAAATTTAATTCTATACAACTTTGTTCCTATAGTTTTTTTTCATAGTTCTTATCATTTTGAGAACGTCTTCATTTTAATATGATTATTGCGTTCTATGTAGTTGACCGTCGTATTGGAGCCGTTAACTTAAATTTTCCAAATTTTTGGAATTTTCTGGGTGGTCAGACACGTATGTCAAATTTCAAGTTCCTAGCTCATCGGGAAGCACTCAAAAAAAACCCATTGGGGGGATAAGTATAGGTAAAAATCTAAGGTTAAAAAGCACTATAACGGCTATATCCGTTTGTTCTCATGATATGTTTGGGTGCTTCCAATCATGTTAAAAACTTGAAATTTTGCAAGTAGCTGGTCTAACGTCAAATTCACAAGAAAATTAATAACATGGGGAAATCCAAAATAGCAACTCCAATATTGCGGCCTAAAGTTGAGTAAACTTTTTTCAGAACTCCCAAACTTGAATAATATATAGATGGGTTTTCATACTACTTAACTTGTATTAGTTTGGTTTTTGTCATTATCGCTTATGTCAAAGTATTAAACAAATTTTCCGGCTTTTCTTTGCATTTCTCTATAAAACGTTTGCCCTTTGTGGTGCAACAAAATTTTAATTGCAACCAAAATATACCCTATTAGGGGGCAAGCACAGCTCTGAATTACTTACAATCGTAGTTGATATGACAAGTTAAGCAATGGAGTCGCGGTTAGTATCTGTATGGGTGACCTTCAGAGAAAAGCAAGCATCTTTAGCGCAGAAGCCATGCAATTTTAGGCGAGGATTTCGTAGAGATGTACAGAAGTCGTTACCTTGCCTGTTACATGTTGAAGAAACAAAAGAATCCCTGCTCGTCGACAGCGAAGAAGTTGTAGTCGTAAAAATAAGCCGGTGTTAAATAAATGAAATTAAAATATATATATATATATATATATATATATACGCGTAAAATCACCAAGTGGCACCGAAAACTAAATTGACGTTCTCGCACCCAATATTTTCCGCATTTAATGTGAGCAAGTGGCTCCCTATATATTCCCGATATGTATATGCGTTCTGGCACCGTATATATGGAGAAGACACTTTTTCTTTAGATACTCACTGTGTTGTTAATACATTTAGGATTGCTAACGCACTCTGTAAAAATAGGCCATTGTGTTGCTTGTCTTTTTGAAACGTATCACATACGTGCGATATCCGTGGTGTAATTGCAGAAATAGAGGAAATAAGATGAGAAATAATTCTCAGAGTGAACTAAAAATTGTTATTGATGTTGACTCATCATATTCTATATTTAGTTTCAATTGAGGTCTAGAAAATTATTTGAAAAAAAAAAGACAAGTAGATGAGGTTGATTAAAAAAGAAACAAATTAATTATTTATTATTCAGTGGTGATAAATCACTTACGAAAACATGTAATTAGAATATCAATTTTAGTTATTGTAAAATACAGTGTGAATTTGTGTATATGACATACCAATAGTAACTGACATTTATTATTGACAGTTCGGCTAATTTCAAAGCATGTCGTACAAAATGGTATATTACGTAATGAGTGTTGTAAGAAGCATATTACGCACGAATGGAAAAGTTATTTTCATGAGTGCGTAATTGCTTTACAACTCGAATTATGTACTATACTTTACCTACGATCACTACTGTAAATAGTAAAAAACACACTACCTGCCATTTATGTAAGTTGAATTTTACGTATTGTAAACAAAACGCACTGTAAACAAATCGCACGGTAATCAAAACGCACGGGACACCCAATTATAGGTGGCTTATATCGCTGACGCGGGGTTTAAAAATAACAAATGGGCCTACGTAATTTTCAAACGCTGTCAAAACTGACATAATATTTGTTGAATGACATTGTTGACTAGTAAACTAAATCCAGATTTTACTAAATAAATAAATAAATATGATCGTAGGTAAAGTATAGTACATAATTCGAGTTGTAAAGCAATTACGCACTCATGGAAATACGCACTCGCCGCTACGCGGCATCATGCGTAACTTTTCCATTCGTGCGTAATATGCTTCTTACAATTCTCATTACGTAATATACTATTACCTACGATCATATTCATTTATTTATTTAGTAAAATCCTGATTTAGTTGTCAACAATATTATTCAACAAATATTATGTCAGTTTTGACAGCGTTTGAAAATTACGTAGGCGCATTTGTTTTTTTAAACCCCGCGTCAGCGATATAAGCCACCGATAATTGCGTGTCCCGTGCGTTTTGTTTACCGTGCGGTTTGTTTACAGTGCGATTTGTTTACAATATGTAAAGTTCAACTTACATAGATGTCAGGTAGTGTGTTTTTGACTAGTTACAGTAGTGATCGTAGGTAAATAATATAATAATCGTTTCCCTCAAAAATTCTTAAAATCACAAAAATGTATATTACAAAACAATAAGCGAGTAAAATATTAATTTCATCTAATAAAAATGTCAATTTATTTACAATCTTTTGATTCTAAATATTATATTATGAAATAGTGTAATAGGTAGTATGATTTAAAAATATAATTTATTACCTTATTTTGTATGAACTGTTACATACGGTAACGTTGGATCTCAACGTTAATATATTTTGTTGAATTTGTACAATTGCTTTAAGGGTGGCAGTGTGGCTTAAAAAAATGATTTCGTAATTCGACAAGTTCTCCTATGAACCGATTGAGAAAATACTTTGACAGGCTTTTAGAAAATACTTGATAGAATGATACTGGGATATTGAAGTCAACAAAAAATATATATTTTTTTTGTTTTTCACACAAGAAAAAAATGTTTTTCTTTCTTTAGTTTTCAATAGGCTAGTACCATTCTATAAAGTTGCCTATAAAAGCCTATCAAAAAATTATTTTAATCGGTTTAGGAATGTAGGAGAAATTGTCGAATTACGTTCGCGGCTTAATTGCAATAAAAGATTAAATTGCGGTTGATTTCGATACTCTTGATTTTATTTATGCCTTTTCAGAAAATTATACATATATAATATGCTCTTAGATTTAGTTTGGGTGAAAGTTATAAAGTATATGGAGCTTTAGCTCTTAAATTTGTTAACGCTGCTAAATAGGTTGTTTTCAGAGTTATCCCATTCTCTTGTCTATAAAAGGGACAAGTGCCGTAATAAATAAATGTTTATATATGTTTATATATTATCTTAGTTACGGTTCAAATGGTCGGTGCATCAAAGTTTTGTCAGGCACTCACATCAAATCATGGGCCCCGGCCCCTTTCATTATAACTACACTACCTGTACCCAAATTTTAATTAGTTTAATATTTTTGCATTGCGTTTCCTAGTTTATTCGGACCTCTAAGTGGTCGGGCCCTGGTACCACGGTACCTACTGGACCTACCCCCCCTCCCCCGTTGGGGCCCTGATTATAAAGTATAGTTTAAAGTGAGAAATAATGTAAACAACAATTTGTAGATAGGCCAGACTCCTCCTGCCTGAAAGAACATAATACAGACAGATACTACAATTTTATTACATTATCAAATGAAGCTAGTTCAGGGATGAACAATGACTATGCATTGTCATTATAATATACGTATGACAATGCGGCAATATAGGTAGAGTAATTGTAGGAATACAGGAAATAGTCAAGTAAAATTCTGAAAAAGTAAGCTAAATAATTGTATGTGATATTGACACTCATTGTATATATCACGTATCAGTTGAAAAACCCTGAAAAAAAATGTAATTAACAAAGATTAGGCACTTCTCAGTAGGGAGCTATTCATAACAAACAGGTTATGTTAACGAAAGTAGTTACGAAAGTATAGGCAACGTTTAGATTACGTTAATTATTTTTCAAAAATGATCAATCAATTGGCCTCAAGTTTTCACCTTTTTTTATATTTTACATATTTACAATCGATTATTTTTATTTATTTGCTTTTATCATGATTAGAGAATATTATTTAGGTATTATGCAAATCACAACTTACACACTTTCTTATTTATTATGAAAATACCTACTTTCTGTATATTGTTGCCCTAATCTGGGCACGCTAATATACTAGTAATTCAATACTTCGTCAGTATTAGCTAGAAGATAGTTGTTTTGATTGGTTCTCCAATAATGAGTGTTTTAAAGTATTTACCTAACTAGTATATTAGCATATTTACATATTTGTTAATAATAACTGTTAATATGAAGGTCAAATTTTAATAAATGTAGAAAATATGGATTTTTACCATGTCGATAGTGAAAAATTGCATTCATTAATACAGCGAGAAACTTTTATCTTTCTAGATAAAGGATGGGGACAAGTTTTTACCGTGAAACTTCTATGGGCGCGTTAGGCATTTTTCAGTAGGAAGTAAAGTACTATAAAATGTTCTTGGTTACTTGAAGTCACCGGCACACAATTTTTTTTGGGTTACTTCCAATTTAGCCGAAGTTTGCAACTTTTTTATTTTTAATAGTAACTTTCTTTCGTAATCCGAAGTTCAATTTTCTTTATACTCCTTTTTTCGAATTTAAGAATGGCCGAGTAAAAATAAAATTTAACATCTCAGTAGAAAGAATGCCATGGAAAAAATATATAAGCTGCAAAATTTTAACAAGCTTACCATGGAGTGTACAAAAAACATAAAACCACCTTCCTTAATTCAATATGTCAATTTTAAACTTGTATAAGAATTAAAATTTTCAAAAATTATTGAAAATAAATCTTTTTAAACATTTTTTTTTAATAGTCCCATTTTCTTTTCTATTATTTGTTTGTAATATGTGTTTTCCATTTAATTTTATTTAAGTAACAGAGAATTATATAAAATTAATGAAAACTGAATAGTTTCTTAGAAAAAGTGCCTGCAACATAAATGTTTAAAATGAATAAGATTCCAGAAAGGTTCAATGTAATGTTGAAAAGGGACAGAGAGGTAACAAACACGTGTTAATAATAAGACACAAAAGAAGATACTAGAACTTACTTTGACTGAATTTTAAAGTAAATGGACCACTGCTCATTTTAAGGAATATATGACACATTTTAAACTAATTAGTTGGCGGGAATCATTGTGTACTGTGGACCACACGGTAGAAATAAAATTTCTAATTCAAGCGCATTACGGTAAAAACATTTTGTAGCACATCAAAAAGTTGCCTCTAACCTACCCTTCATTACATAATTTTTTTACATATTTCGGTACATATTTAAATACCGGTTAACCGGTTATGTTCATTTTACTTCCACGTCCAGTGGAAGTATAGTCTGTCTGTCGGTCTGTCTGTCTGTCGGTCTGTCTGTCGGTCTGTCTGTCGGTCTGTCTGTCGGTCTGTCTGTCGGTCTGTCTGTCGGTCTGTCTGTCGGTCTGTCTGTCGGTCTGTCTGTCGGTCTGTCTGTCGGTCTGTCTGTCGGTCTGTCTGTCGGTCTGTCTGTCGGTCTGTCTGTCGGTCTGTCTGTCGGTCTGTCTGTCGGTCTGTCTGTCGGTCTGTCTGTCGGTCTGTCTGTCGGTCTGTCTGTCGGTCTGTCTATCGGTCTGTCTGTCGGTCTGTCTGTTGGTCTGTCTGTCGGTCTGTCTGTCGGTCTGTCTGTCGGTCTGTCTGTCTGTAACTTTTTTTTGTGCGCACGTTTACTCTGGAACCGTTTAAGATATTGACTTGAAATTTGGTACACATATGTACTTTAACGAGATCTAGGACTGGATTATATTTTCATCTTGTTCCGTCGAAGGATTGGGGTGAAAATTGGGGTAAATTTGGGGTAATTGGATAAATCGAGCAGGTAAGAGTCCACGAAATTGGTATTTAGTATATACAAGGTCTCAAAAAAAAATTGGCATTAGCCACCCCCATTACCACCCCCACCCTCTATTAAAGGGGATGAAAAAAAAATGTGATTTAGTGTATGTACAGGAACCAGAAATCTCAAAATATTTTTTTACTTCGTCCACCCCCCCCCCATTACCACCCCCCTATCACCACCCCCACCCCACTACCGATGTGGGGTATCGTTTTATGGGTTTTTGGGGTAGAGGATTTCAAATATTATATTATTAAAGTTCCATAAACAATTATTTTAACATACAAAGTTTTTTGTTGTGAGTGACTTGGATAGAGAGTCTGGATGTGGAAGTCGTGATTCATTGGGCAGCGGTTTTTATTTACCGATTTACCGGTTATTAAAATTTCCTGTAAATTGTATTGTGCATGTTTACAACTTTATTACTTTCTCAAAGTTTTCTTTTAGTAAAACCTAAGTTTATATTTTCTGCAAAAAGGTAGATATTCGGAGATTCAAATAATAGAAAAATATGGAGACTTCCCCCATTCAAAAAATGTTTTAAAATGATTTATTTTCAACAATTATTAAACAAATTAAATAGTGGAAGCCATTACATTGTGATAATTAATCATAATGAAACAGATGAAAACACCTTTCTTTGTTTTTTATCATTAATTTATTATAACCAAACGTTACCGCAGTTTCGACAAGCGTGTAATTTTCAAACAGTTGATTCACAAATACAAAAATTATTTATAATTTAATTTTGTGTTTTAATGTTTAAAATTTACATATTAATTTAAAGAAAATGCAGTGATATCATATTCCAATTTTTTTTGCGCACTCTTCATTTAGAAAATATATTTTTAAGACACTTCTTTTCAATGGTTTTTTTAAGATTTAGAATTTTTTATAAAAATTTAAAATTGGCATACTAATAAATAAAATGCAGAGGTGTTGAAAATTTTCTATGCGCTGTTCTACGAAGACTCCGTGGCCAGCTGAATTTTATTGCTTGACAATTTTTCCTATGACTTTCTTTCTGCTGAAATAAAAATGGTTTTCACTTAAAAATGTAAAAAATTGCAACTTCCGGCTTTACTCTAGAACCTTGTGAGTCGCTTCTTATTTCACCCCAATTCGATATATACATCCTCTGGATTTTGAGATGTGTTGACATAGACTTTTATAGACATATGACTTCAAATAATCCCACAAAAAATAATTAAAAGGTGTAATAGTAGAGGTACAGAATTCGAAAAAGTCGTCTAGAAACGTGTCCCGTGGAACATTGAGACAAGTAAATATGTACTGATTGCGCTATTATTATGTAGTGTAATTTTAGAAATGAAGAAAATAAGATGAGAAATAATTCTCAAAGACTGAGCTAAATAAATTGTTATTGAGTTTAGTTTCAATTGAGGTCTAAAAAAATTATTGGAAAAAAAATCAAGATGATGCAGATTGATTAAAAAAATAACAAATTCATTATTTATTATTCAGTGGTGATGAATCATTTACGAAAACATTTTATTAAAATATCAATTTTAGTTATTGTAAAATACACTGTGCATTTGTGTATATGACATACCGAGTGATATAAAGGGTTTGTAACATTTATAATAACCCATAAGTTTTGTGTTTTTAAAAATAAAAATATACAGGGTAGTCACTCTAAACAAATTTGAAAAAATATGGTGTGGTTACCAAAAAAAATTAAAAAATGTGACGCAGGACGATAATATTTCGCATGCAGCTAACATAACTGTCAAAGAAACATTTGAAAAAACATACAAGGTGGTCACCCTAAACACAAAGAAAATATATGACGGTGAACGATAATATTTGGCATGTAGTTAACACAACTGCCGTGGAGAAAAATATGAAAAATATGCAAAAAAAAAAATGCGATGGAGAAAAATTACACAAATCTTAGGAAAATAACCATAGTTTTTAGTTAATAATAATATACGGGGTCGTCATCTAACAGAGAAAGTAATTAATGACTAAAGTATGCAAACTGTGCATTTTGATAAGGCTGTGTGCTAGAGAGAAAAGTTAAGGGGAAATAAATTTGGGTTGGACTTAGCGCTTCGAAAACTTCACCTGCTTGGTCTGTTTTGTCCTGTTTAGTGACATCAGTCAATTCAATAAACTGAATATCTCCAACTCTCTTCCTGTTATGCAGGAGAAGTAACATTAATGTTACCTTGACAAGAATTCTTTATTGCAATATATTTGTTTCTTTTTTAAAATTTCTACAGTATTTACAGCTTTTTCTATACAAAATGTTCTTAGTGTCATAACGTCTTCGGTAAACGAAAGTAGTTCTTTTGAATAGTTTATCGATTTGTTTCTATTCAGCTCTTTGAGAGCAAGACTACCAACTAAACTTCCCAATTTCATTCATTTTTCGCAAAAGTTTTAATTCCTACACTATATTTTTAAAGTTATCTAATGACTCGTCCTTTTTGCATATTAGATATGTAACAATATTAATTAAATCTTTAAATGTCTTTCCCTGGGCAAAGCGTACGATGCCACCCCATATGATCCTTCATTTTCATAATAGTTGCTATGCGTTATTTACGACCTGAACAAGATAATCGATATTGATAGCGTATTTTTTAGTGCAAAGGATATCATGAATGTATAAATAAAGAATTAATAGATACGTTACGGTTACATTAATCCTTTTTCTGCATATCCCACTTTTACCCCCTCATCTTGTTATAGAGTCCAATCATAGATACTTTTTTCTTGAAACAACAGTGTTAGGTACGTTATTTTATTTTCTTTAATTGTTCGAGGGTACCTCCTGAGTATTTTGAAAAGTTGGTAGGGGCGGCGGGGGTGTGCGTTAGCCGCAATATTTGAGCTTAAACGGTTAGTTCTACGAAAATAAGCATGTAAATCAATTTGTAGTGAGTTCTTACCATTTTTGTCATAGCAGCAACGGTTCGCGAGATATATACGTTGAACTTTGAAGAGATATAGCAGCTAACTCACACCCCCGCCACCCCCACCACTTGATAGAATACTCAGGATGTACCTATTGATTGGACTAATATTAGTTATACCATATATTATCAGATTTTAACTATTTGGGGGGATATAGTAACATTGATATTAAAAGAGTAATAAAAATTATGTGTTGCAATGATTTATGGTTTTATTAGGAAGCAGACAGATTATTCAGAGTAACCTTTAGCTCAGACGACACAGAACATTTTATAGTGAAACCCACAAAAATTTGCAAACCGAATAATTTTTTTTTAATGAGTTCGTGAAAGTGTATAGAATAATATCCTGAAAAGTTTACATTTCGCTCGGATGCAGAACATAAAAAAAAAGTGAAAAAAAAATTTTTTATCCATTTTTTCAAAATTTTGAAATTAAGTCAGGGTAGGAAAAAATACAGGTGGATAGACCACGTGTTTCTGAACAAAAAATGTCCTAATAAAATTTATCGCTAAAGCCACGGTATTCCTGAAAAAAAATAGTGAAATAATTTTGTCACTCTGCGCGGCCAGTGCACGGTTAAATGTACACTATGGAACTTCTAAAAATTCTTAGCTGTTCTATCGAGTAAAATAAAGCTTTTTTTCTCTTTCTGATTACACGTTTTAGACATTTTTATTATTGAATGGGAGGATAAATAGTGAGTATAGAGTGAAAGTATATAATTATGGACGCATATACAGACACCACAAATAGCCGCTGAATCGCTCGCAAGAATTTTCACGTGCCTTTACTGTATTGTATTTATTACAGGTACACTTATCCACATTTCAGCTATATCCAATGGATTCCTTATACATTTGTTAATGTATTGGAAAAGTTCCAGAATTTATATTCTAAACAATCAAAGATATTTTCATAGTTATAAGGATAAGATCGTGAAAATCGCAATTTGTTATCATGATCTGATTGATCATATTTTCGAAAAAATGCATACAAATAAACGATTTTGTGTTTAAACATTCGAAAAGTATACATTTTTTTCCGAATAGCGATATTTTACTTTTTTCAATGGGTCAATTTCTTGACAAGTTACAGCCTCTAATATATATATATTTATCAAAAAAATCATCAAGCAAGGAAATTAAAATTATTTGAGAGTACTTTTTTTAATCCTCGTTACTACAACTTAATAAACCATAATAATCATGGAGTGTACATAGTTTTTAACAGTTCTCAATGAAGAAAGAATTTTTTTGAAGGGCTTCTATTTTTTTCTATATTGTTTATTGCAAGTTTGGGCGTCAGAATATATATAAGTATATTTGTCCCATCCATCCTTTGCTTGTATTGTTTGAAACAAAAAAACATCAGAAAGCTACAATTTTCATCTTTTAAATGAGCCAACACTCATATAGATTGAACAAATTCTGATTTAGTGACATGTAATTCAGTGCGTCGGTGTCACAGCCATGCGTATTCAAGCGCGTGCACGCATGGATATCGCTCCGAGTTATAACGTTACACTTGACTATTTTTTCCGGGAAAACCGTGGCTTTAACGATAAATTTTGTTAGGACATGTTCATAAATATGTGATCTATCCGTCTGTATTTTTTATTTTTTTCTAGCTTGATTTTACTTAATTACTACTGAAAATGCAGAGGAAAGATATATGTAGTACGACTTTTTCGGTTTTTAAATGGATCAACCAAACATTACATACTTTTTAATTCCAGATTTACTTGAGAAGCTTGACCATTTTTTAAGGTATCGAAACCAAGATTGAGTTGTTTTTGGGATGCTAGTATTTTAAATATTGTGTATAAATCGAAAGGTATCTAATCGGTTTCTTAGAAATATTTTATTTTTCTGTTCCTTATCCAAAACTGCTAAAATTTACGGGGAGACATTTTAAAAAATGTGAATTGTAGTTATAAAAGAAATAAAAAAATTTGCAGGTGAACTACACCTTCTTACCAAATAGCGCAAAATATTTATTTAAACGACTAAAGATCTAAAAAGATTTTGAAATATCAGTCATTTATTATTTAAGTGCGTAGACTCGTAAGAAGGCAATTATTTTTTTTATATATACAATTTTACAAATATTTGATGAAGGTAATAAGAAAAACTCTTTTCATCTTCATTTAAACGATTTTTTTGGAATTAGTTTAGAATTTTAGAAAGTGAGACCAAAACATTGAGGACTAACTTTAGAGAAGAAGAAATATGAATTTTTTTATTTATAAGACACCAAAACACAAAAATTAACGTATCTCGGGCCCAAATTCAAGTAAATCAATCCCAAATTTTCAGATGTTGGTGTATTCATCTACATTCATAATTCTTGACTGTTTTTGATTTCATAAAAATCCAGACTTATTAAAATTTGTTTATAATTACAACTGTGAAAATTATAAGCAAATTCCAAAAAAAATGTTTAAATTAAAAAAAACATGTTCTTAATTGTACTGCAAAATACATTAAAACAACTTATATTTAAAAAAATGCGCTTCTATGAGTCGGTGCATTTAAACATTAATCAACTGAAATTTCGAAGTCTTTTTTATTTTCAGCTGTTTAAATAAATATTTTGCATTAAAATTAGACATCAATGTTTAGCTCGATAAAAGGGAATACTCCTATTAATGATTTGTGTATTATTATTACATCATATTCTTTATATTATTCAAAAAAGTAAATTTTAAAAAATATATATTTTTTGTAAATTAACAAATTATTAGAAAGTTTATTTAGAAGTTTTATTTATTTCAAATTTTATTGGGAACAATTTGGTATTTTTATTTTTGAGATGCAATTACTAGGATCGAGAGAGAAATATTTGAATTTCTGGTAGATTTTACTAGCAACACATGTTCATGGTTAACTTTATTTTTAAGAGCATCCTTCTACTTGGATACTGTTGTAATTGTAAAATATTATCTTTGCTAACCTTTTCTGTTGACAATTGAACAGCTTAAAGCATGGCGTAGAAAATGAATTTATGGCTTTATTGGCCCTAAAATTCTCATCTTATGAACTCGTTTATGAAATGAATTTTGCTATTAAATACCTATTCACATTACTTTATTATTATACCTATTTGATTTAATCAGATAGGTATATTTTAACCAAAAAAAAATTATAATAATCATAGTAGAAAAAAAAATCGTACAGAAATCCGTTTCATATCAAATGTATGTGTGTGTAGATCGTTTCTTGTAAACACGATAACTTCTATTAGACTTAAAATAATTATTTCTTTGGCGCGTATGTAAAATAGTGTGGTAAAATACTCCCTGTTGAAATTGGGCCATATCCGCCATACAGGGCGATAGCCAGAGGCGTACGAATGATCAGGTTTTACATAAACTGTGTTTATTATAATTGTAGAGCAAAATATTACTATACAAAAATATCAAGATATATAGGATATCAAAACTATATAATATAGTGTGTCTATAAGTAAGTACTTTTACGTAGATTGAAGGATCTATCAATTTAACTTCAAAATGCTATTGAGGTGTTTTTAATAATGAAAGTTGCATTCGTGTGCTACCGAATGCTAATACATATTAAACATGATGACTGTAGTTAGACTGAAAATTTTTATTTCAAATTTCGAACATTTGTAAGAAATTAGAGCATCAGTCATACAGGGCAAGCATTTCCTCAAAACAATACAAAAAAGAGACTATTATACGAATGTGAAATTATGCATACAAATTAAAATACATTCAAATAACTTTAAAAACTTAGTTAATTATTACAGTGTAATAAAAGGTTAAATTAAGGTCGATAACGATGCCATACAACCTAATTTTATTTAAGCGCCTTTTATCTACATAAAAACCTATGGATTTTATTTGGTGCAACAAAAAGTTTTTGATTCAATCTAAGTTCCGGACGGTATTTGAGTAAACAAAACAATGTTTAAAGTAGAGTATTTCGTCTTTTTTCTTAGCTACCTCTGGTTGTATAGGTCATATCACAATAAACAACAAACGAGAGTGTTTATTATGAAATTGCGATGAAAACCAGATGTGCCGAACCCTTCTCGTCGATTTGTCGAAAAAATTGAGACAATTAAAATCGATAGCCTTTAAACAATTGACGGTGACTTAAGTAATAATACATACATTTCAACGAAATTTTAGGAAATAACGCTTCTAGTTGAGCAAATCATCATGGCATAATATTAAGGCGAACGCCTAAAAAAAATAGCTGTCGAAAATTGAATAGTCGATTGTAAATGCATCAAGTCGTACATCTTTTTTTTTACAATAAAGGTTTTTTCACGTACTTTTTATTAGGTTTAATAACCTACATTGTTTTTTGAAATATTTAAAGTCATTTCTTGCTTTTCTTTAAATTATCTTTTTTGAACAAATCAAAACTCTATTCGAAAATTAAATTTATTATTATGCATCAAAAATATACAAAAAAGAAACAATTTAAAAAATCTGTTTTTTTTTCTATGCCCATTGGGAACAGAGATAAAAGATTTTGTTTGCGCGAAAATATGCATTTGTTTAAAATACAGTTTTTTCAATACCACTGAAAATTACTTGTAAAAAAATCTACATTCTGAAAGAAATATATGTTGTTTTTCTACGACTCGTCCGCTTTAGTCTATGTAAAACGCGGAGTTTGACGCTCGGAATGTCCCCCTCATCGGGACTACTTTTACCCCATGTTTTTTGGGTCGCTGATCACGAAAATCGGGGTCCGCGGCTCTAAAAATAGTGCGTCACCTCTAAAAATGTCAAAAACCACCTTGCCTTTTGGGAATAATACTGTAAAATAATATTATGAATGTGCTAATTGTAATGATATTTTGCCAGTTTTGCTGAGCTGATCACTATATCTATACGTAATTTGGGGCGCTGAAACTGAATATGAGGTCGGAATTAGCAGATCAGTTGGGAATTTTAACATAACCTCAAAAAATGCCTAAAAATCCAAAACAAATAAATTAAAAGCTTAAACCAAGAACTTTAAAACTAACATAACCTAAGGCAAGAGCTAAGAGCTTTAAACCAAGAACTTTAAACTAAGAATTGTTAACCCAACATAACATGAGACAAGAACTTTAAACCAAAAACTTAAACCTATTATAAATTAAGACAAGACTGTTAAGTTCATAAGGCAAGAACTATTAAGATTTAGAGTTCTTGGTTCAGAGTTCTTTGTGTAAAGTTCCTGTCTCAGAATATGTTACATCTAGAGTTCTCGGTTTAAAGTTCTTTGTGTAAAATTCTTGTCTTGTTTTTAGTAAATTCGACGATAAAATAAAAAATATTTATCTAAAATGTTATAGTATGGAAATAGTGGATAAAGGTTTTCCATGATACCTTGCATCATATGTTATAAGATGTTGGACAAATGGAAAGAACGTTAAAAAGTAAAATATAAAAATCCAATGATATCGAAGGAGCCTGGAATCCGTGAAGAGTGTTATTTTTTAGCAATACAAATGTTTCCGGAATTAATGCTAATGGAAACTGATTGTTCCGAAAGTCAAGAAGATGACAGTGAATATGAGTGTTCGATAAGAATTAAAACTCCCAATATTTGGTGAAATGATAAACTTAATAATGTTGTTAGAAATCTTGGTCTATCTAATGGTAGGGAAGAATATTTTGCGGCGATTATGAAAAAAGACAATTTAGTATCAAGTGATGTTCGTTCTAGCTCATACAGAAAAAGAGAAAAAGACTTTGAAAAATATTTTACACAAGGAAAAGAACACTTGATGAATATACTTAAACCTATCATATATAGATTTTAGATAAATATTTTTTATTTTATCGCTGATTTTTTTTCGATTTTTCGGACCCTCGATTTTACTACAAACAAAACAGAAGGAATTCACATTATTTACACAGTTGTGCAAATTTTTTTGTAGCCCTATACTCATAGGAAGGCAAGTTTCTTACTTCACTAGAGCTGCGGTTGCGTGATGACTCCCGCAGTCCCGCTTTCTCAACCTGACCTGCCGCCGATACTGGGGTTTCCCTCCCCTGCATCGTAAACTGTGTCTCTACTTCTGCCATGAAGGCATTTTTTTACCTAGGAACTTAGTCGAAATAAATCTTTGCCCGCCGTCACCACGTGGAGGTGTCCTAGTCGCAAGAATAGAAAAAGAAACAAATGGCATATGACAAACAAACAGAATAAAGAAAACTATACATATGTTTAGAACAGCTCTAAGAAAAAAAAAGTAAAAAATCATCAAGGGAGGGTGTAGGTAAATGTTAAGTCCAAACGATATTCCTCTCTCAATAGAGCAAACTTTGAAAAATTTCATTGTTCAGTAATATTTTCCGTAGGATACTTGAACATTTAAAAGTTACCCATCTCCGCTCACTAGGGTTGATGAGAGTTTATGCTGAAGTGATATTTCTCTATGAAGTTTGCAGATTGCGCTTTAATTCTGACTTCTGTATTGTGTTCAGCACGTTGCAAATACGTCGGAAATTATATGTTCAGATATTATGTAGAGCAAAGTCAATTTCGGGCTATGATTCAGTCATTTTTGGATACGTTTTCATTCTAAATAAGGATTTTACAAGATATTCGATCGTCGCGCATAAATTCTGACCGATTCGGTTTCAGTGCCCCAAATTACGTATAGATATAGTGATCAGTTCATGTAAGCTTTTTATTTACTTGTTTGGAATTTTTCGGGCATTTTTTAGGTGTTTTTTTGAGATTATGTTAAAATTTCTAACTGATCGGCCAACTCTGACCTCAGATTCGCTCTCAGTGCCCCATAATATGCACGGAAATGGTGGTCAGCTCATTTAAGCCTTTTATTTACTTGTTTGAGGTTTTTCGGGCATTTTTAAGGTTTTTTTGAGGTTAGGAAAATACAAGAGCCAATCGGGCAAAACAGACATCGAATTCGTGTTCAGCAGGTTAAAATTCATGGGAATACATATTACATAGGGCCTGCCTTCTCGCACTCGACTTTTTTTGTGTGTGCCGGTGTTATTTTTTGGACTTAAATTTTGACAGGATGATTTATTTAGGTTAGAAATATATTGGAGTAGGAGAGAGTAAAAATATATGCATTATTACGTAAGTTATAATCAATTGTTAAAGAATTATCTTGTTTAAATTTTTTGCAACTTAACATATTGACAAAAAGTTCGGGCTCATCGAGTTTTCTTCGCAATTTCATAACGGACATTCTAGTTTTTATTTATTTTAGTTTATTATTCTATATAACTAGAGATGTTTAAAAACTGCGAAAAAACACGAATTTTATATACAGTATATATAAAAACACTACAAATAAAATATTTACTCATTCCATTATAGATACTCGGTTACAGTATGCAGTTATTTTGAAAAATAAAAAAGTTAATTCGATCACATTTTCCGCTGTAAACTACACAAAGTGATCGCTTCCATTAATATTAATTTATTATTCAGTCATATTTTCAAGACAAATATACTTTTTGCATACACCATGGGAAAAAGAAAGGTAATCCTAAAATAATATTAAATAGTAATACTAAAATATCAAGTTTTTACTATTATGAATGAAAGATATAGAGGAGTTTCAACATAAAAAATGCGAAAATTTGCCAATTCCCAATCAAAGCACGACCTCAAAAATATGTAATGTGGTGTGTGTGGGTGTGTGTGTGTGTGTGTGTGTGTGTGTGTGTGTGTGTGCGTGTGTGTGTGTGTGTTAATAAGAGTTAACTGTCTGTTTTTGTGTATTTGAGAGTTACATAGCATGTGTCGAATTCAGTGGTCTCGTTGTTCGGCTATACAGGGTGTCCGGTAATACCGGTCTGGTGCCGATTCTACATGCAAAAATATGAAAGAAAATTTATATAAATATGTCAGCTAATGCTTCCTTATAGACTCAGAGCCCTTTGAAAATTGAAGCCAAAAACTGGTATTCTGCTATTTTCATTTTTTTTTTAATTAAATAATGGCAATGAAAATTAATTAACAATGAGCTTATTGTTACTCTACTTGACTTAATTGTTACGTGAAAACTTGAAGCACATCGTGTTTTCTCATTTACACGATTTTTCTCACAAGCGGTTAGTTTTTCGATTAAAATGAAAGATGACCTTTTTTAATATTTTTAATTAGTGCTGTAGCTCAATTAGGAAGCATTTGCGGGCATTGCGGCACTTTTTTCAAATTTTTTCGGATATAATTTGTACCAGAAGTTTGTTACCGATATTTTCTGACACCCTGTATAGAATATGAAGAAAGTACAGCTAAAGATTTTTAATTATATTAAAAACAATAAGTAAATAAATCAGCTAATATTAGATATAAATTAAGAGAAGTCATCACATATTTTTTACCTGCCCAGGAATTTGACCTCAATAGGCAGTTCACAGAGTTATAATACGATGAAGGGGTTTGTAGATTTCAAAACGAGAAATAATGTAAACTACGGTTACTTTGTCGACAAAGGCATTAAGAAAACGATGATTAGAGGGCATTGTCGCATGTACCATAAATGTAATGTACTGTGATTTCTTTACAATTTTTAATATTCTGTGTAATGTCTTATATAATATACCCACGGACAAAATGATCGCATCATTCAAAATTTGTCATGTTTTGAAGTTAATTTATTTCTTAACCGTTTTTCCGATTTTAATGATAGTTTTATTGTTTAAAAAAAAGTTGCAAAGTTGTAACGAAAACGTAACTTTTTTTATACTATATCTCCTGTTCTGGACATCAAATGCTTAGAACGACGTCGAGATGTAGTTCCGTAAGTAATTGAATGTTTTCTCAATTTCTTTCAAATTAGATTTAATTTAAACTACTTAGGTACCCGAAAAATTTATCGGATTTTCTTCCATCTATAATATGATTTAAAATTCACTAGCCGTAGAAACCCTGAGGTGCCAGAAAGTCATTTTAAATATCGGGAATCAAGCGCAAATGCATGGTGCCACTAAGTACGGTTAGACATCAGTGGTTGGCGCGCCCTCTGCAGATTATACGGTTGAACCAAAATCCAGTTTTTATAGAAAAATCGACCAAGTAGCTCCATCTTGAAATTTTGTGGGAAGGATGTTATGATGTTTAGACGTTCAAATATGCGATAAAACGTTCTGGCACCTCGATCTGGTGCCAGAACGTATATATAGGTGCCACTCCGTCCATATATATGTGAATTTGGTGCCTGAACGTTCAGTTTTAATATATATATATATATATATATATATATATATATATATATATATATATATATATATATATATATATATATATATATATATATATATATATATATATATATATATATATATATATATATATACAGGGTGGACCATTAATAATAGGCCATAGTTTAAGTGTAGATTCTTTGGACCAAAATATGAGGATATAACCAAACATGCTTTAGTAAATTGTTGCTGTGGAAAAAGATACAGTGTGTTAAAATTGTAATTTTTTTTCTTTTTTTTTGCAATATCTCAACTACCTCTTGACCGATCTTCTCCCAATTTGGTAAGGAAACATTTTCTAAGCTAAGAAACCATAATTTATGTATTACATCACGCTAGCACATGAGCTAGCACATGAGCATGATGATGACTATTTTTTCTCTTCTTTTTTACGAAACGTAGTGGCACTTTTAACTAGAAAATCTCATACAGGAGTCATTTCTACGTAAAATAGGTACACTTGATAGAACTTGATAATTCCAACCGTTTTCTTTATAAAACTGCCGCATAAATCTCAAAATGTCAAACTAATGAAATTGTACCTAAATGACAGAACTAAGACGTCCCCAAAGCACAATTTTCAATAAATACAAGTTTTCCTTTTCAAATTGGGTTTGTTTTCAAAGAATTTTCGAGATCTATGCGGCAGTTTTCTCGAAAACGGTTGGAATTATTAAGTTCTATCAAGTGTACCTTTTTTTACGAAGAAATGACTCCTGCATGAGATTTTCTAGTCAAAAGTCCCACTACGTTTCGTAAAAAAAAAGATACAAAATATTCATCATCAGGTATAGCTCATGAGGCGCCCTTAACGGGCTAGCGTGATGTAATACATACATTATTGTTTCTTAGCTTAAAAATGTTTCCTTACCAAATTGGTAGGAGATCGGTGAAGAAGTAGTTGAGATATTGCAAACAAAGAAAAAAAGTATTACAATTGTGTCACCCTGTATCTTTTTCCTCAGCAACAATTTACTAAGTTATATCCTCATATTTGGTACAAAGAATCTACCCTTGAACTATGGCCCATTATTAATGCTTCACCCTGTACATGCAATTTTAAGCATTGTAAAATGGCTCCAAACTTAAAAATTAACAGTCTCTGTAATTCGAAACAGTATCATTTGGAGCATATATTAATATGAACTTTTCTGCATGAAATAACAAAGAAACACCTGATTAAGTATTTTGCTACTCTCTCTATAGTATTCTCGTCTTTGAAATTAACATAATCCTATAAATTTTAAAGTAGTTTTGATGATCTCGGTCTTACATTAAAGGTAAAACAATGGATTTTACAACTACCTAGAAACTTTCTTCTGGGATGAGTTTTAGCAAACCTGTCAAGCGTAATCAATATCTCAATAAGTAATGCGAACCAATTTTCATTACTCTAGCATTATTCATTCAAGAATTTGTAGACCATATTCATGTTCCATCCTTTGAGGTCTACATTTTTTAAGGCGCACTTGTCTCATCATAGAACAGTCAAAAAAAACAGAGTAAAGTTGCATCACAAATTATTCTTTTTGCATTATACTCTAAAAAGTGTGATTTAAGACATACTCAAAATCCTCGTTAATCCCAACTCGGAAAATCGGTCTAAATCCAAAGATGTTTTAACTCCTAGATCGCTCAACCCTATCTCAATTTTGTATAAAACATATCCCACTTTTTCAAGCAAAGAACCGCCCATTATCTCTCCCACTTTGCTTCCACTCCGAAGCCAACTCCAAATACCCATGATGTCTAGGCGCATGCCTCGCGTCTAGTTAAGGCGCATTTTCTCAAGCCGCTCGTTTTAGCTGCAGCTGTTTTTTTCGCTTTGTCGGTCTCATTTTAACTGCATTTTTTCCTTGTCACATAGTTGCCGCTATAAAGTTGGGTTGGCCCCAACTTTTCAACGTTTTAGCTGCAGGATCTAAGATCTAATAACATTGATCAAGATTAACAGTATCATCAATCACATAAAATCGTTAATAACCGTTATTTTCATTGAACTCTAAACTTTTTTGTGCAGAATGTCTCAGAGGAGTGAATATTTGGACCGTTACCGTCATCCATATACTTCATATACTTTATACGACGTCACCAATACAAATGAAGTTTGAGGTTATATTTGTTACTCCTAGCGTTCTAGCGGCAAAATGCAGCTGGCCGCTCAAGATCGAGGTTCGGCTAGGATATAAAATTCATTCATAAAATCATTCTTTGCAGCCAAAAACAGGCGGCCTAGCGGCATGTGAAAAGGCACCTTCAGTGTCCTGTCGCAAACCTTCGCGACGTTGCCAAAGATCAGACAAAAGCCGCTTAAAGCGGGGAATTTTGAAGTAGTCAAACGCAATAACGTTGAGTGATCGGAAAATGTAGAGAAAATGGTGACAGTCCGGCAACACCGCTGGTTGCTCCGGTCAGTTGTTAGTGTCGGTTAAGGTTTGATTGCATTTGCGCTTTAAGAGCATACAATCTTGTTGAGAAACTCGAACTGACCCGACAATAGCAATGGTAAAGTCCGACAATTCCAGCATTGCTGTCTCTCTTTTTAAGGCGTGCTAATATTGCTCTCTCCGTTGAGATGTTTGCAGCTTTGTCATATACGAATTCCTTATGGATTAAACCATCTAGTAGTTAAAAGATCTTTGTCTAAATCCAGGGTGGCGGCTATACAGGGTGGACCAAATTAGATGGGATCTAAAACTATGGCAGATAGACAAAAACCAATATGGGTGTCCACAGCTCGATTTTAGAGAAACAAACAATGGCACAAACCGCGATCGTCTATCTTTTTCGACTACCGAGTTACAGAGCGTTTTACCAAGTATCGAATCGAAAATCGAGTGACACATTCTTAAGGCACTTTTTTGAGTAGAATCTGTTGATGATAAGTAGAAAATTAGGCATGCCTCAGTTTTCAAGATATAGGACATAAATTGTGTTTTTTAAATGGAACACCCTGTAAGTTCAGTATTCGATCACAACTTAAATTAGCTATCCAACGATATATCATATATCATATTTGTCTCTAGAAAAAGTGGTTAATTTTCGAAAAATTTAATACATTTGTGAGGAGGCCATGGAAAACTATTAACAATGCTTTTCTTATAATATATAATAATTTTGCCGAAAATAAGAAAACTAAACTACAATAAATGTTCGAATTGTCTTCCATTGACATCTATGCATTTTTGACACTTTGTCCGAAACGCAGCTGTTTTGTTTTCCAATTCTTTTATGTTACTAGAACGTTCTCTATATATAATATTTTTTAAATAAGCCAAAAATCGGCAGGGGTGATATCGGGAGATCTAGCTGGCCACAAAATAGGACCATTATTTCCTAAAAATTAAACAATATCTTTGTTGTTTATTAATGTCCAGTTAGCTAAATTAATTGTTAGTTATCAATTTAGTTAACTTAGTTAACTAGACAATGATAAACTTGACCTGAGTGATACCTATCCAATCCTCGGCAAATTGAACATTTAAATAATTTCGTGTTTCATTTGACGTATGACCTGGGGCGCCATCGTGTTGATAAATTAATCTTTGAAATTGTCTTACAGGCAAGTTGTCTACAAAGGGCTCTCTTTCTTGTCGTAGAATATTAATAAAATTTTCGTTATTCAAATTATGGTGAAAAAAATGAGGACCTATTATTTGGTATCCAATACAGCCACACCATACACTAAATCCAAATCGTCCTTGACGATTAACTGTAGCGGTTACGTGCGGATGTTCATGAGCCCAATGGTGGTTATTATGCCGATTAAAAATTCCGGCACTGCTTATATGGGATTCGTCTGTCCATATAATTGTTCCTTCAAATTCTGGCATTTCATTGCACTGACGCAAAAACTACTGGCAAAAATCGAGACGTCTTTGAAAATCATTTGGGTATAGATGGCGACTAATCCTAATTTCGTAGGGTTTGAATTTATTTTTTTTATGCTTAAAAAAATAAATTCGCAACGCAGTTGTTTTTGAGATCCCTAAATTTTCCTGTATTTCGCGAGACGATATGTTAGGATTTTCTCTTACAGTTTCTAAAACAATATTTTCTACCGTTTCTTTACCTGCTTTATTATATATTTTTGCTTAGAGGTTTTACAAATGATCCAAACTCTTTTAAATTTTGTTGTAGCCTTTTGCTTATATTTATGTCTGGCTGTCTCTTTTTTGGATATCTAAAAATATTATTTAGGCGGCACTTTTGGCGCAAAGTTTTGCTGTCTACAACTTACCTATTAAAATAAATCTCGGAAGTTAAATTTGAATCTTCTCCGCATTCTATAAAACATCTAATCGTATTATATTTTTCACCATTACTAAATTCAACCAATGCCTCACAGTTAACTCACAAATTAGTTTTTGACATTTACGATTATTTCGATTTTCTTTTTTTACCATAGCCTTCTCAATAAATATTAGAAATGCAATAAATATGCATAGATGTCAACGGAAGACAATTCCAACATTTATTGCAGTTTAGTTTTTCCTATTTTTGGCAAAATTATTTTATATTATAAGAAGTGCTGTTGTTAATAGTTTTCCATGGCCTGTCACAAATATATTAAATTAAAAATGTGTTACTCGGTTTTCGATTCGACACTTGGTAATTGAGATATAGAGGTTATCCGAAAATACCAATTTTCCAAAAACGCTCTGTAGCTCGGTAGTCGAAAAAGATAGACGATCGCGGTTTGTTTCTTGTAAATCGAGCTCAGGACACCTATATTGGTTTTTTTCTACTGCCATATATAGCGACTATAGCGACTCACTCATTGGAAATCGAGAGGTCCTATGGAGTCGAAAAAAAACAAAAGAAAAACATTCGATTCGATAACAAAAATAATAACAATATACTTTGAAATACACAAAAAATCATATAAAACAAAAGATGTATTAAAGAAAACAAATATACATATATTTACATAAATTTTAATATTATTCATAGCATTAACGCTATAAATTTGGTGACCCCGACGTGATCTATATATGCCCGACGTGATCCATATATGTCCGACGTGATCATATGACCTTCATGATGAGATCTAAGTTATCTGATTAATTGAAGAAGATACAAAATTATTTCTACTCCAGAAGATAGAAGAATATTCAGATATAATTACCCGAAGATCAACACATTCCTGATTTAGAACCACTTTTATCAATAATTTCAAGAAGAGATTCAATATACTACCACTATAAATTGATCCAGATGATGCTTATCGTTTAAAGAAGAGAAGAATTTTCCTGATAAATTTTGAATAGATGTTCCAATTTTGAATAGATCTCTAATTTATGATCATTTCCTATTTCCCAATTGAAGTTGAACATTACAAGTACTGTCATTTGCTGATATGTGAGTTAACGTACATTTCCCTTTTTAACCTAAGAAAACTGTCATCAATCAACCAATTATGCCAACCCCGTTATCATATTTAATCACTACTATCAAACATTTTTCAATTACAATAAACCAAGTCTTACAAAGAGAAGAACTTTTTAATTCTCGATTAAACTCTTTAGAATGTAAGTTACCTAATCAATCTTTCGAGCCTCAACCTTCTACTTCTTTCTGTAATAATTGTATGAGTACGAACAGTTCACAAACTCGTACCACTAATCGCAATCGTTCACCCAGCCGTAATAATGTTTCCAATAAATTTGATCGTACTAATAATACTATTTGTTACTACCATCAACTTTACGGTACCAAAACTTATCGTTGTGGTGGTGAATGGTGCAAATCTAATAAAAGTTGTAAACAATTTGATAATTTTATGACGTCTGACTTTGAATTTTCTGGCAGCAAACGACGACTTTTTATTTATGATAGATCTAATAACCTGAACTTCCTAATCGACACTGGCGCCGATTTATCTGTGGTGCCACGCAATGTTTTCACGGATTTTAAAAAGAATTTTGATACGATATTAACCGCGGCTAACGGTTCAATCATTTTTACATACGGTAAAAGTCCATCTAAACTTACGCAGATTGTTTCCTTTCGTTTTCAATATTGCAGTCATTGACATTCCAATCATCGGAGCAGATTTCTTGTCTCATTTCAGTTTAGTTGTCGATCTTAAAGGAGCTCGAATAATTGATAACAAGACTAATTTGTCAATTAATTGTTTTATTAAAAATAGTCCTTTAGACAATTATAGATTGGACACACTTAAATTATTTCCTTTAACAGATAAATATAACAAATTACTTTTACAATTTAATTATTTCACCAGATTACAATTTACCTATTAAACATTCTGTTGTACATCATATAGTTACTGAAGGTCATTTACCTTTTTCAAGACCTCGTAGATTAGACAATCTTAAATTTAAAATAGCTCAAACAGAATTTAACAACATGGTGGAATTGGGTATCTGTAAACCATCATCTTCTCAAATTTCTTCACCACTTCATTTAGTAGCAAAAAAAGAGAAAAATGACTGGAGACCTTGTGGAGATTATCGACAACTAAATACAATTACTATTCCAGACAGATATCCATTACCTCATATTCACGACTTTAGCTCTCAGTTGCACGGCTGCACTTTTTTCTCCAAGATTGATTTAGTGTGAGCGTACCATCAGATACCTGTCGCTGAAAATGACGTTTATAAGACAGCCATAACAACTCCTTTCGGACTGTTTGAATTTTCCCGCATGCCTTTTGGCCTACGCAATGCCGGTCAAACTTTCCAACGTTTTATGAATGAAGTACTTGTCAACTTACCTTTCGTTTTCGTCTATTTGGATGATATATTAATCGCAAGTCAATCAGATGTACAACATTTGGAACATTTGGAAATAGTTTTCAAAAGATTAAACACATACGGAATTAACATTAAACCATCTAAATGTATCTTAGGAGTTGACAATTTAACCTTTTTAGGTCATCACATCTCTTCATCAGGTATTTTACCGTCAACTGAGAGAGTCGAAGTCATTAATAATTTCCCTTTACCGACAACTCTCAAACAACTACAACGTTTCATATGGTGAATTTTTATCATCGTTTCATATCTCATTTTGCTGAAATTTTATTTCCCCTATATTCTCTTTGTAATAGTTTATCTCATGATAAAATTACAAAGATAAATAGTTGGCCTGATGAATGTTTAGATGGATTTTCTAAAGCCAAAGACGCTATAAGTAATGCAGTAGTTTTAGCTCATCCTTGCAATAATGACGATACTATCTTATCTCTCTCAGTCGATTGTTCTAACCTTGCTATGGGTGCAGTTTTAGAGCAAAAAGATAATAAGGGATTTTTTGCTCCTTTAGCATTCTTTTCCCGTAAATTAACCACAGCACAAACCAATTATTCGGTTTTAGACAAAGAACTTTTAGCATTATATACTGCAATTAAACATTTTAAATTTATACTTGAAGGTCGAAAGTTTAATTGTTTTACAGATCACAAACCTTTAATCAACGCTTTATTCACAAAAGCAGAGAGATCTCCAAATACTTCGTTTAGAATGTATAGCTCAATTTTCTTGTAAAATACAACATGCTAAAGGAAAACATAACGTAATAGCTGACAGCTTGTCACGTATTTACGACACTTCTTCTTTTAAACAAGATATTTTACCACTTCAACTTAAAAATTCTCCCTTCCTTAATGTTAACTTTGACCTAAAGTTGCTTAGTGAAGCTCAGGAGAAAGATCCAAATCTCAACTATTTATTGTCAGATAAATCATCACTAACTAAAACCAATTTCATTTTAAAAAAGATACAAATCCCTGATTCAAATGAATTTATTTGGTGTGATGTTTCTCGTACAAAAGTTAGACCTTTTGTTTCACTTGTTTACAGACGAACTATATTCTATATTTTTCACAACTTATCTCATCCTGGTATTAAAGTCACTAGACTGTTAATTTCGAATAACTATTTTTGGCCGAAAATGAACAGAGATTGCAATTTATGGTCAAAATCATGCATTAACTGTCAAGCTGTCAAAGTCAGCCGACATACGAGAAGTCCTCTCGGAAACTTAGCCATCCCGAAAAGCAGATTCGACCACATCCATATAGATTTGGTAGGACCATTACCTCCATCCAAAGGTAACTCTTACATTCTTACGGTGATTGAACGATTCACTAGGTGGCCGGAAGCGTACCCTCTTCGTGACATCACAGCAGAAGCAGTGGCGCGTACTTTATTTCAAAATTTTGTTTATCGTTTTAGGGGTACAATTCGAGTCAAGATTATTTAATGAATTTGCAAAGTTTTTAGGTTTTCATAGAATACGTACAACTGCATATCACCCACAAGAGAACTCTCTAATTGAAAAATTTCATCGCTCACTTAAAACTTCCTTGTTAACTAGAGCCAATACATCACATTGGACAGATGAATTACCCATCATTTTATTAGCATTTAGGACAACTGCCAAGGAAGATCTGCAATGTTCACCTGCTGAACTTATATATGGTCAAACCCTTCGTTTACCTGGCGAATTTTTCGTTGAATCGTATAATTCCCCAGATATTCCTTATTTCATTGACAAATTACGCATTTATTTTAATAAATAAAAATTTGTTCCTCCAATTTCGCATGGCAATTACAAAACTTTTGTTAGTTGAGATCTTGCCTCTTGCGATTTTATTTTCGTTCGCAATGAACGGTTTAAACGTTAATTTACTCCTTTATATGAAGGACCGTTTAAAGTTTTATCTCGTTCAGATAAGTTATTTACCTTTAAGAAAGGAATCAAAGTCATAACTGTCAATATTGATGGGTTAAACCAGCTTTTGTATTAGTTGACAGAAATGGAAATGATGAAGGGACAGGAGCTGTGCCCTAAACCTATCATGCCTTAAATATTTTTGTGTGCTGAATCCGAATTTTCAATTAAAAAAATTTTTTACCTCGTAGATTTCGAGTAAATCCCAGTTTTTATAGACAAAATAAGTTTTTTGAAGAATTTTGACGTTTACTCGAAATCTACGCGGTAGAAAATTTTTTAAATTTAAAATTCGGATTCAGAACACAAATACAGGGTGATTCTTTTAAGGCGGCCATTAGAATATTTCCCACTTACAGATGAGATAGAGATTTGAGATTTGGTACCTTACCATAGTCGACCATTGCGGGTCCGAAAATAACAATTTCAAGATGGCGGCACTTCCGGAAGTCGATACCAACTTGCTTATTTTCGACTTTTCGAAATGATCATAAAATTCTGAGTCAAAACATGTGGCACACCCTATACCTAAACCGAGCAGTTTCGGAGATATTTGACATTTTATAAAGAATTTGTGAATTTGATAGGTGCAACGGTTTGCAAGAACCGTTATAACTTTCTTCATGTAGGAGATCCTCATTTGCTCTTTGGTACGTAGAAAGAACACAAGATGAGCTAATGAGCTACTCTATACAAAAAAAATAGATTCTAAAATAGTATATAGTATGTTTTATTTTTCACGTTACATTTTGTCAAATTCAAACGTCAAAAACTTTTTTATTTCAAATGGAACACCCTGTATTTTTTTACATTAAATTATGTTAAATTAAATTCCCTTTTTTCTAGTATAAGCATTGTAGGAGTTAAAGTTACAACTTTGCGAAATATTGGCGATTTTCTTAAATGTCCAAAAATTTTTAATAAAAATTGCCATCAAGTTACCCATGATTAGAAACAATCATTAATGTCAGTCATTAGTTAAAAAACACCAACACATTTAAATTACACTCACGAAAACTTTAAGGTTTGTTTATTATTTATGGAGAATGTGATAAAGTAATACCAAGAACATGTAACACATTTGCTACTCGATACCCACAAGAACAGAAACCGTCCACCATCTACTGTAAACCGCATATTAGATAATTTTAGAATATTTGGCTCTGTCAAATAGCACGTGCTAAATTTTTTTATGGCAATCGATGTAGAATTAAATTTGAGGTGGACTTATATCAGCATGTTCTATATCTAACACATGTAGGTACTTTGAATTTTTCGCAAGTTTTTGTTGAAAATTATAATTTATCCAAAAAACGTAGAAGCCTATGAAACAATTGAAACCATAAAGTGGGTATCGATTAGCAAATGTGTTACATGTTCTTGGTATTATTACTTTATCACATTCTCCATAAATAATAAACAAATCTAAAAGTCTTCGTGGGTGTAATTTAAACGTGCTGGCATTTTTTAACAAAAGAGAATGACTGACATTAATGATTGTTTCTAATCATCGGTAAGTTGATGGCAATTTTTACTAAAAATTCTTGGACATTTAAGGAAATCGCCAATATTTCGAAAAGTTGTAACTTTAATCCCTACAATGCTTATAGAGAGATAGATAGAAATATTTTATTTCCCACAATATGTATCTTACAAACTACAATGATTGTTATGGTGTACACATGTATTGTTAGAACTAGAAAAAAGGGAATTTAATTTAACATGATTTGGTGTAAAAAAATACAGTGTGTTCCATTTGAAATAAAAAAGTTTTTGAGGTTTGAATTTGACAAAATGTAACGAGAAAAATAAAACACTTGGTATACTATTTTGGTCTCTTTTTTTTTGTAAAGAGTAGCTCATCTTGTGTTCTTTGCTAGGTATCAAAGAGCAAATAAGGATCTCCTACACGAAGAAAGTTATAAGGTTCTTGCAAACCGTTGCACTTGTCAAATTTTTTATAAAATGTCATATATCTCCGAAACTGCTCGGTTTAAGTATAGGGTGTTGCATGTTTTGACTCAGAATATTATGATCATTTCCAAAAGTCGATAATATATAGGGTGTTCCATTTAAAATAAGCAAGTTGGTATCGACTTCCGGTATTTCCGGAAGTGCCACCATGTTGAAATTATTATTTTTGGACCCGCAATGGTCGACTATGGTAAGGTACCAAATCTCAATTCTCTATCTCATCTACAAGTGGGAAATATTCTAATGGCCGCCTTAAAAGAATCACCCTGTATACTTAAGGCATGATAGGTTTAGTGCTTGGAGCTGATTTTTTTTTTTTGTAGACCTGTGTAATTTAAAAATCGTTCGATTTAGAGAAAAAATGTTAATAAAAACAATTGTTTGTTTTATTATTGCCTACATTATTTATTTGCAACTTGTTTTCCTATCTGCAACGGTAAAGGATTTATATACAAGAATTTGAAAATTGGCCGCCATTTGTCAATATGGCGGGCGTAGCACAGCTTAGATTTTAGGGGACTTTTAGCATACTCAATAAGATGATAACTGCAACATCTCCACCAAATTTCTTGCTTGTACTAATTTTTTCAAGGTTCGCATTCTTTTAGACTTATTTTTATTACACTATTAGTTTATATTGTAAATTTATCATTTTCTGCTGGAGGGAGCATTTCCAGAAATTTTAAAAATTGGGATATTTATTTCTGTTCATAAAAAAAACCAATATAAAAGAGTTTTTGAATAAAAATAATACACTTTCACATAATCAGCACGGATTCTTAAATAAATCAACTCATAGTGCTATGCAATCGTTTTCAGTTACCAATATTACGCGCAATACAATTGATTCTGTTAACTCGGCATCTGAGAAAATTAATATGGGCGTGCCACAAGGGTCGGTATTAGGTCCCATATTATTCTTATTATATATTAATGATCTGGATGGTTTGAGTACTTTAGCAAATTTTACTTTTTACGCAGATGATACATCTATTACACTATCAGGTAAAAAATGTTGATATTTTATAGATGAAATGTGATATTTTATTGGAAAACCTTAGTAATTGCTTTAGTGAAAATCCTCTTTATTTTAATAAAGAAAACACAGGCGTTAGTGTTTCACAATAGACAAAAGAAATGTGATTATCCAAATATTCAACTTCACAATACGTCAATATCAACAAGGACGTCCAATTCAAAATTTTTGGTATAAATATTGACAGTTCCAAACGGGGCTCAACTAAGGAATTTATATTTTGCTCTCAGTTAAGATAACCAAAAACAAACACCAGTTTGTTTTTTTTTTTTGGGGGGGTGGTTCACCCTATCAAATGATGTATTTTTAGCCCAAAAGCGTGTGACAAGATGTATGGTAGGCTTATCCACAAGAAAAATCTGTAAAAATACATTTAAGGACTACAATATATTAATACTACGGGAGCCCACCTTAAGTGTCCGTGCACCCCCCCCCCGATCCTTTAGGACAAAGTTTTTCATAAAGATTAAAGCAAATGGCGTCCATTAAAAAAAAAACAAAATTTGCAAATATGGTTTTTGTCATTTAACACAAAAACTAAAAAAGATGGAGAAAAACTTTCTGTACAAAAAATAAAGTGCATAAAATTTTCTACAATTTTGTTGCTATACAATATTTGCATTGGAGTTACCATTTTCCAGATAAATGATTAATCTCTTAAAATAAAATATAAAATTCAATATAAAACGTAACACTACGGAAGCCCACCCTAATTGTCCGTGCACCCCCCGATCCTTGGGGACAATGTTTTTCATAAAGATTAAAGCCTAAGGAACAATTTAAGACATGTCCTAAAAAATAAAAGCTGGCTGTACTTTCAAAATGGCGTCCGTTTAAAAAAAATGCAAATATTGTTTTTGGTCATTTAACACAAAAAATAAAAAAGATGGAGAAAAACTTTCTGCACAAAAAACAAAGTGCATACAATTTTCTACAATTTTGTTTCTATACAATATTTGGATAGGAGTTACCGTTTTCCAGATACCACTGTTACCGTTTTCGAGATAAATGTCTGCAAATTATAATATTATTATTATTATTAATTTTTTTCAGTTTATTTCATTTAATTTTTATGTTAATAATATAAAGTTATATTATACGCCTTACAATAATTGTCACAGTTATTTCCTCTAAGTGATTTACCGATATATGAATTTCCATGTTTTCTTAATTTTGGACTCATTTATCTGGAAAAAGGTAACTCCTATCAAAATATTGTATAGGTACAAAATTGTAGAAAATTTTATGCACGTTGTTTTTTGTGAAGAAAGTTTTTGTCCATCTTTTTTAGTTTTTGTGTTAAATGACAAAAACAACATTGGCAACAGTTTTTCTTAATATATGGCCGCCATTTTGAAAGTACAGCCAGTTTTTTTTTTAGAATATGTCTTAAATTGTTCCTTAGACTTCAATCTTTATGAAAAATATTGTCCCCAAGGATCGGGCGGGGGGTGCCCGTACAGCTAGGAAGGGCTCCCCGACTATAACACTTCCGTAAATTTTAATTTTTGAACTATGTTTATTTACCTTTAAAAGCAAAAGTAAATTTATTTGTAACGATCATCTACATAAAGTAAATGTGAGGCATAAAGATGATCTTTAGTTGCCCTTCAGTAAATTTAATTTTGTAAGTTCACCCAGTTGTCTAGGACCTAGAGTTTTTAATCACCTCCCTGTTAGTCTAGGCTCAATTTTCTAAAAAGCCTTCGGAAATCACTCTTAGAAGCAAATCATATCACTTTTTGTCAAACTATGTTTTTAGAGTAACTCGACCCCGCTGATTCCGAAAATTTCGGTTGGCATCTCGAATTCGGGGTTGAACCATCCCAAAACCACCTCTAAAGGTACATTTTTTCAGTTTAGCCACAATATCTTCGTAAAAAGTGAATTGAGAGGAAAATATCAAGAGAGTTTAAATGCAGCTTATAAAATTTTCTTTAAAATGATGTATACAAAGTTATAATTCCACTAGCTCATTGGCGTGCAATGGGAGTCTAAAATGAGACATATTTAAAAAAACACACAAAATAGTTCATCATAGTTGTTCAGAAGGATATTTCTTCACATTATGTGTAAAATATAATAATAATAATAATAACACCAACGATTTACAAAATCATCACTGCTGCCCTAGCAACTAAAATCTACAACCACCTGCTAAAGTACCAGATACTCCCAGAAGAACAAAAAAGGTCTTAGAAAGGCCTCCAGGGGCTGTAAGGATCAGCTACTAGTGAGTAAGACCATAACATCAATTGCAAAGAAGCGGCACAGAAATCTCTGCATGGCATGGGTAGATTACAAAAAGGCGTTTGATAGCGTTCCCCACACTTGAATTGTTGTATCCTTGAAAACTTACCGTGTGTGCTCAACAATAACAAGCTTCGTAAAAACCACAATGAAGAGATGGAAACGGAGATGTGGCTCTACCACTCGAAAGGTCATATAAGAACAGGGAACATGCAAATTAAAAGAGGAATATTTGAGGAAGATTCTCTCTCGCCTCTACTGTTCTGTCTGGCACTTGCCCCCATGTCAAACCAATTAAACAAACAGAATGTTGGCTTTGAAATCAGTCACAACAATAGAGTAAACCATCTCTTCTATATGGACGACCTGAAGTTATTTGCTAATAATGAAGCTCAACTAAAGCAAGAGCTGGATATCGTTAAATCCTTCAGTGATGACATCAAGATGGAATTCGGCTTAGACAAATGCGCCACAGTGGTCCTCCAGCGAGGTAAATATGTGAAGAGTCAGAACATCGTACTGAGTGATCAGTCTGCAATACGAAGCATGGATCTGGGGGAAACATATAAGTACCTAGGTGTTAAGGAGTGCGCCGGAATCGACAACGATGAGATGAAGAGTAGGATTGCGAGGGAATACTACCGCCGCATTAGACAAGCTCTTAGGACCGAACTAAACGCCAAGAACAAAATCACAGCAATAAACACTATTGCTGTTCCTGTAGTTACCTACAGTTTTGGAATTGTCGATTGGCTTCGAAGTGACATCGCGATAATGGACAGGAAGACAAGAAAAATTCTTACAATGGGAGGAATTCATCACCCAAAAGCAGATGTGCACAGATTATACGTTAAGAGGAAGGGCGGCGGTTAAAGAGCATGATAAATACAAGAAGTTGTATTCCATCCAGAAGGAAGCGCGAAAAATCCAGGAAGAATATTTAGAAGCCGAAACCACCGACGAGGAAGCTAAGAAGAAAATTAAAACCAGCATCGAAAAGAGGAAAATAGAAGTACTCTGCGCAAAGCCGATGCATGGAAAATTCTTCCGCGATCTCGACCGACCAGCAGTAGATAAAAAGACGTCTATATAGTGGTTTAATGGCTCGGGCTTGAAGGGGGAAACGGAAAGTTTGATAATGGCAGCACAGGACCAAGCACTAAACACCAGGTACCACCAGACTGTTGACAGCAAGTGTAGGATGTGCGGGCTAGTGGAGGAACATGTCAGCCACGTGGTAGTGGGATGTACTACACTGGTACCATCAGAGTACACTCACAGGCACAACAGAGAGGCCAGATATCTCCACTGGATCATGTGCAAGCACTTATAAATACCAGTGCCGCCAAAATATTATGAATATGCCCCCGAGAAGGTTGTCAATACCAACGACGTCGCAATTATGTTTGACTAGCCGATTATACCTGACAGAGAAATACGCGCAAACAGGCCAGACATCGTCGTACATAACAAAAAGGAAAAATCCTGTTTGCTGATCGACGTATCCATTCCAAATGATACCAACGTGATGCTCAAGGAAACGGAGAAGTTGAGCAAGTATAAAGTCCTCCAAATAGAAGTTAGTGGAATGTGGAATGCAAAGAACACAGTCGTACCAATAATTGTAGGAGCCCTTGGAACCGTCAAGAAGAGCTATGACCGGGGTCTACAACAGCTGCCTGGTCAACAAAGTGCACAAGAAGCGCAGAAGATCGCACTATTGGGAACAGCGCATATTTTAAGGAAAGTTCTGGACTAGGAGTCTCTGTGATCCCTTGTTGGAGTCTGGTGGACTCTGAGCTGTTGGAGTGGGTATCACCAACTGAAGGGCCCAAAAACCTGGAACAGGCTCCAACAGAGCCGAATTTCAATCGCGCGCGAGGGATTCGGTGAATAGTTTCCAGCTACGGCTGAGAAAGTGTGCCGCTGATAATAATAATAATAATAATTTTATTTACCTCTGGTTGCCACAATTAAGTGGATAAGGAAAGTTAAAAATTCACATAAAATTTGTAAAATACAGATAAAAAGAGACAATACGTATGATATACAATACTACAGAATGTAAAAAAAACCTCTCGAGATACATTTTTAGATTTTAGAATCTTAATTTATTTATTTATTCTTTTTTGAATTATGAAGATGTGACCGATCTCAGTTGCTTTTCCCCATGATATTATATTGTAGGTGATAGCAGAATGTAGATTAGCATGATAGACACTTAAAAGTGCCTCTTCGTTTAATGTTTGTTTTAATATGGCAATGGAAAAATACGACTTACTTGACTTAGTGCAAACATTATGTGTGTGATTGTTCCAACTAACTTATCTACATTTAAGTCTCCACATACAACTATTTTATTACATTTACTGCTAGCAGTTCTAATTATTTCTCCTAGACGCTCAAGAAATGCATCAAAATCGCCGCTTGGTGGTCTATATATTGTGACAATACATACCTCATTATCAAAAGTTATGGCAACACATTCAATACACCGCTCACATGACATTTTATTGATTGCATTAACCACCCTACATCTTGATTCCAACTTATCTACAGCATAAATCACCCCCCCCCCCCCAAGTGCAGAGTAACAGCGCCAAATAGTGGGGTCGACGCTAATTTGTCAAAAACTGACATTACTTCCTTCTAGGAGTGATTTTAGAAGGAGTTTTTAAAAATCAAGCAAAGACTGCTACCCCTTCTCGACGCCCATGACATTTTTACAGGTAATGAAAATCTAAATATATTTTACATAACGCAAAGTAATATCCTTCTGAACAACTATGATGAACTATTTTATGGTTTTTTTGAAATATGTCTCATATTAGACCCCCATTGCACGCCAATGAGCTAGTGGAATTTATAACTTTATATAAATCGTTTTAAAGAAAATTTTATAAGCTACATTTAAACTCTCTTGACATTTTCCTCTCAATTCACTTCTTACGAAGATAAATTTAAAAAATGCACCTTTAGGGGTGGTTTTGGGAATTCGAGATGCCAACCGAAATTTTCGAAATCAGCGGGGTCGAGTTACTCTAAAAATCTGGGTTGGCAAAAAGTAATATGATTTGCTTCTAAACATTCAATAAGGCTTGCCTAGGTGTTCCAATATTATCTTACAATTTGAAAAGCTTATAACATTTTGAATTTAAAAAAATGAATGTGTATAAACAAAATACATTTTTAGTATACGTATACCTTTTTTATATAAAAGTTTTTTAATATAGCGTTTAGATCGATAATAATGGATAGTGCGTAGGTAAGATATTATATTTAATAACATTATTATACAGAATAATGGTAATAATATCATCACCTAAATAACTCCGAAACTTGTGTGCCAATATATTGTGTAACACTTCTATTAACTTTACAATCGAACTAAAATGGTATTCAGCGGAAAATATTAATTTACTAAAAATATATTACGGAAAGTGCTTGAAAAGACATACAACTTCTTTCCATTGTGTGATGAATGTAATTTATAGGTAAAGATTTAAAATTAGAATTAGTCTTATTAGGTTATAAATATTATGTTTTCACAATGTGAGCATGTAAAATAGGCTTCGAATTTCATTCATAATCATAACACATTTACTGAAAACCTTTTTACATTTAATTTTAATTGGGAAAATAATAACTATAGTAAAAGCCCTCTTAGACAAGGCGAAAACCTCGCCCTCGTATGAAAAAATTTTCCCATTCGATTTTTTTGCATACTCACGTTCGGGACATGCCCCTGAATAAGGATCAAGAGTTTGCCGAAGAAAATCTGGTCCCGAATTGTTGAAACTAATTTCTTTTTAACAAATTACAATAATCGCTTCTTATGACCCTAATGATTTTTTTTTAGGTTTTTTGGTCATTTTAAACAAAAAAGGTCTGATGTCATTTTTTTCGTAAAGTTGACCGTTTCCGACTTATAAACAATTTAATGTTTGAAACACAATATTAAAAAATGAATTTTTTGAGTTCACCAAAACTCTTATATAATCTTTGAGCATCCATTAACAAAACCCTGAAGAGTAAGTACAGATTATTTCATTCTAAAGATTAAATTTTTATTACTTTCACATCCAGTGGAAGTATAGTAACGACAAAAAATTTTAAAGAAATTTTTATTGTTCAAATAGACTTAGAATGTCATGAAACATCGAGATTTTAAGTTTAAGCGAAAAAAAAATTTCTGTCTGTCGGTCTGTCTGTCTGTAACTTTTTTTGTGCTCACGTTTACTCTGGAACCGTATAAGATATTGACTTGAAATTTGGTACACATATGTACTTTAACGGGATCTGGAACTAGATTATATTTCATCTTGTTCCGTCGAAGGGTGGGGGGGTGAATTGGGATAAATTTGAGGTAAATCAAGTAGGTAAGAGTCCATAAAATTGGTATTTAGTATATACAAGGGAAGCTAAGGGCTCAAAAAATTTTTTGGCATTAGCCACCCCCATTACCACCTCCACCCCGTTATTAAAGGGGATGAAAAAAAAATGCGATTTAGTGTGTGTTCAAGAACCAGAAACCTCAAAATATTTTTTTACTTCATCCCACTACCACCCCCCTATCACCACCCCCACCCCACTACCGATGTGGGGTATCGTTTTATAGGTTTTTGAGGTAGAGGTAGAAGATTTCAAAAATTATATTATTAAAGTTCCATAAACAATTATTTCCACATACAAATTTTTTTCGTTGTGAGTGACTTGGATAGAAAATGTGGAAGTAGTGATTCCTTGGGCAGCGGTTTTTTAATTGTTAAATAGACATTTTTTAGCCAGGCCTTTTCTCAGTCGCGAGCGCGCGCACTCGCTGCTGCCGGATTATTTTTCAAAAACCAGAATTATTAGCTTGTCATGTAGCAGCTGAAACTTTAAATTATCGTTTGTGTCAAATTTTACCAGCCGTGCATGCCTTTACCGGTTGATACAACAAGTAAAATAGGTACAAATCATAAAGCCTTAAATATATTTGTGATTGATGATAATCAAAATGCCCTCTTTCCTCTGGGCAATGGGTTACAGTTTACCACGCAGCAATTAAATGCTTTAGAAAAAGTTTATTTGAAAATATTAAATAAAACAGGTGAAACGGCAGATGAGGCTAGATCGATTATTTTCTCTCATTCATGCGGAATGAGTATAAACTTAGGAAGGATTCCATATACGTCTGATGCTTTTAAACTGCATGCGTTAAGAGCGTCGTTGCAAACATATATCTGGAAAAATTCCTTAAACCCTAGATATGAAACTTTAAATTTCGAAGATTTTGGATACATCCTGCATGAAACAGGTGTATTGTTACTTAGATTTAAGTTAAGAAATTCAGTACCTGATAATCTTATTTCTCAGTGCAAATGTTTAAAGGCTTGCAAAACCAAAGCAAGTAATTGTAAAAAAAAAATAATATTACTTGTGTACCTTTATGTGGTTGTAGTATAAATGAATGCAGGAATATGCTCAAATAAATTTTTTGCTAATTTAAGATATTTCAACTTATTTTGTTTATAACAGTTTATGACAAATTATATTGACTTATAAAAACATACCGCAATAGTAACTAAAGCGTATGTAAAAGCAAAGCATCGAGAACACAGGATACTCTATATTTATTCCAGTCGGCAGTAGCGAGTGCGCGCGCCTAGCTAAAAACGTCTATTTAACAATTAAATATTTAAGCTTTAGAATGAAATAATCTGCATTTACTCTTCAGGATTTTGTTAATGGATGCTCAAAGATTATATAAAAATTTTGGCGAATTCAGAAAATTCATTTTTTAATATTTATTTATTTATTTTATTTATTTATTTATACTTACAACCATTCAACAGATAAAAATCCATTTACAGAATGGGTACACATGATGGTATTTAGATAAGTAGAATACAAAATAAGATATTTTAATAATTGCAAACTACTACCACTAACTAACTTACTAGCTATATTTACAAAGAAGGATATAATAAACATATAATATGAGGTAAAATATAACATAAATAATTAAGTGATTGCATACTGTTAAATTACATTTTCTTTATAGAGGCTACACTGCAGTGAAATATATCAATGGAGTTTTGCTTATCATTGTATGCAGTACACATTCTATGTAGTGGTGAGAATTGTTTTATGTTGGTTCTAGCTCTGCTTAATTGGAAAGTCGAATGTTCACGAGCGGATTGTCTAGGCACATGAAAGTTCAACATCCCAAGTATTTCAGTACAATCTTTGGTATTATGTAATAGTTTGTGCAAGAATATAAGCTGCGATTTTTCTCTCCTATCTTGCAGACTATCTAGGGAAAATCTGTCTAGCATTGAGGACTGCGAGATGCCAATGGGGGGGTATATCCCATCCTCAATATTTTAGAAACCTTCTTTGAACTATTTCTAGATTCTGAATGTGGATATTGTATGAGGGGCACCAAATGTTTGAGGCATACTCTAATCGCGATCTTACAAATGTGCAAAAAAGCAGCTTTAAATTGCTGATATTGTTGAAGTCACCAGCATTTCTTAAAATAAACCCCAGTATTCTAAAGCTATCCGATGTGATACCGTTGATGTGATCAACAAACGAGAGCTTCTGATCAAACGTTACTCCTAAATCTCGGAAGGTTACTGGTCTATTTATGTTTGTGTCGTTTATGGCATAATCGAAAGTAATCATACTCGTCCTGGTACTATAGGTCATAACATTACATTTTTCTACATTTAAAGGTAGTTCATTTGCAACACACCAATTATTTACTTTTAATAGATTATTTTGCAATGTTATACAGTCATCTATGCTTCTTATGTTACAGTACAGTTTCATATTATCCGCATACAGTAAACAGTTTACATTTAAGTTGCAGACGATGTCATTGATAAAGATATTGAAGAGTAGTGGGCCTAGGTCGAACCCTTGAGGTACAATGTGTAAGGTACGATCTAAAAAATTCTAGCATACCCGTTGAAAAATCATGGGTCCGAAGTTTGCAATAAGAATGCTGTGGTCTAGCCTATCGAAGGCCTTAGAGAAATCAATATATATAACATCAGTTTGAAGGCCAAGGTCTATAGATTCGGCTATGAATTGTGTGATACAAAAGTGGTTTGTGACAGTGGATCTACCTTTAATAAACCCATGTTGAAGTTGACTTAAGCGGTTGTGCATATAGAAATAAGTATGTTCATGTAGTAGGATTTCAAATGCTTTAGAAAAGTTATTCACTATCGTGATCGGTCTGTAATTTTCGACATTGGCGCGTTCGCCTTTTTTAAAAACTGGTACAATTTTAGACATTTTCCATATATCTGGAAATGTTGTAGTTTCGATGGCAAGATTAAAAAGTATTTTCAAAGGTTGAGCTAGGACAGAGGCACAGTCTCTAATAAGAAATGCTGGTACTTTATCTGGACCGGTAGTAAATTTAGGTTTTAATTTTCTTAGACTTTTGTAAACATCAGATTCGTCGAAATTATTCAGATAGAAATTGTCGGCTGTATCATCATTGTTATGCTCCACTATTTGTGGGTCTTATAGTATATAAGAGTTCTGGAAAAAATATGCAAACGCGTTAGCTATATTTTGTTGATGCTCGATATTGGCACCGTTATACTGCATTGATGTGAGTATACTGGACAATTTTCTTTTATTATTTATAAATTGCCAAAATTTTTGTGGATTACCATAAATGTTTTCCTCTAGTGCTTTGCAGTAATTTTTATATGCAGAATCAATTGATTTTTTAATTTGTTTTCTAAGAGATTTAAATTCATTTAGTGACTGAATATCCCCATGTGATTTGTATTTTTTTCAAGCGCGACGTTTGGAATTAATGTCTTTGATTATTTGAGATGTAAATCATGGAGGATAATTTCTTTTTTGTTTTTTGGTTTTGGGAACAAATGTGTCTAGTATTTCATAAATTTTGTCATAGAACTGCTCACACGCTAAATTTATGTCGCTAAAGTCATTAAGAAAATTCCAATTGACCTCCACTAGGCATTGATAGAGATCAATATAGTTGGCCTTACGAAAATTGTAATGAATAATATTAGTTTGTTGTTTATTGATGTCACGCTGCAGAGTAATATTTAATATTGCAGTAAAGGCCGGATGATGGCTATCTTCATTTATCAGAATGTCCACAGCTTTTTCGATTTTACTGTCAATATTTGTGAGTGCCAAATCTAAAAGTCTTTCCATAGAGTTTTTAACAAAATTGCGTTGAGTTAAATCCAAAAAATTATAGTATATTATTTTACGAGCCATAATTTAGGTAATAACTCACGCAGATGAAGTTTTAGTGCTGTAATTTGTCAAATGAGTTAATACCATTACCGCAAGTTGTTATCTACGATTATAACAATAAATATTAAATTGAGAAAATTTTTGAAAACTACTCAGTTTGTTTATTAATAAACTTAACTGTAAAATTTAATTTTTGTACACACATATTTATTCCGCGATGTTTCGGGTAATAAATTATGTATTGTAGCTACTTGTCTTCATTCTGGTACATATTAGTTCATCTTCACTAGACGAATTCATCTTTTTGGCATAATTATTACTTAACTTGATTTGAAAACGTCGAAACTATTCAAACATGATAAGTCATCTACCTCCTCTCAATAATAATGTTCTAATTCACCGTATCGGAAAAGAATTTCTCTCGGACAGAGCCATCTTCTTTGTGTCACGCGTTACGTCGATGGGACAGGCTAGGCATGAAGATAAAGGTGATTGGCTCTGTACCTAGTGATTTATAATAACTACTCATTATAACTCACGCTATATGAATACTATTAATTGTTCAAAAGCAGTTCGTTAATTAGTAAATAACCTAATAAGAGTAGATAAATATAGTTTTATACATCGTGTGATAAACGAGAACACGAAAACAGGGAAATTAGGAAAAGATAAGGTAGGTATGATGTACTGCCTCCAGTACGTTCCACACTTCGTGAAATCTTATTTTCATGACTTTGTCGTATATCAACGTAGGGCATCGGTACCAATCGCTTCTAACCGCCTCTGTAATGTTGTGGGAGTAGGTACGTCTCTCTTTACCTAATTTATCTGTTTTCTCTCTGGCGCTCGTTAATCTCAGGACCTATACATTTGTCGAATCTATATGTATGTATTTCTTATTGACCATAATCTAACTAAACCTTTTAAACTCGAAAACCTAAAAGATTAGCTTGAAAATAATAAATATATAATATGGTCCGTGAGCTGGCGACAGTTTTGGTTAACTCATTTTATAAACTTTGTAAATTAGTTTTTCGTAGTGAACATTTCCTGCTAATTGGTGAATGGCGAGTCTGCCATGTGAGTAGAGGGACAATGCTTGACAAGAGCGATTAGCAAATTACGTTTTTCTTACATTATATACCATAAACTATTGATACAAGAAGTTTCAACATTAGCTAATAAATTTAAGTCTAAGTACTTCGTTTCTTTGACATACTTGTTCAAGTGGCAGACGCATTTTGTCCCACAAGTATGACGGCGAGCAGGATTTTTTCGAGCATTTTATGATGTCCATAATTCATAAGAAAAACCGCTGCCCAAGGAATCACTACTTCCACATCCAGATTCTCTATCCAAGTCACTCACAACGAAAAAACTTTGTATGTGAAAATAATTGTTTATGGAATTTTAATAATATAATATTTGAAATCCTTTACCCCAAAAACCTATAAAACGATACCCCACATCGGTAGTGGGGTGGGGGGTGGTGATAGGGGGGTGATAGTGGGGGGTGGATGAAGTAAAAAAATATTTTGAGGTTTCTGGTTCCTGTACATACACTAAATCACATTTTTTTTCCTCCTCTTTAATAAGGGGGTGGGGGTGGTAATGGGGGTGGCTAATGCCAAACATTTTTTTGAGTCCTTAGCTTCTCTTGTATATACTAAATACCAATTTTATGGACTCTTACCTGCTTGATTGACCTATTTACCCCAAATTTAGCCCAATTTACCCCCCAACCCTTCGACGGAACAAGATGAAAATACAATCTAGTTCTAGATCTCGTTAAAGTACATATGTGTACAAAATTTCAAGTCAATATCTTAAACAGTTCCAGAGTAAACGTGCGCACAAAAAAAAGTTACAGACAGACCGACAGACAGACAGACAGACAGACAGACAGACAGACCGACATACCGCCAGACAGACAGACAGAAATTTTTTTTCGCACAAACTTAAAATCTCGACGTTTCATGACATTTTAAGCCTATTTGGAAAATAAAAATTTTTAAAAATTTTTTTGTCGTTACTATACTTCCACTGGACGTGGAAGTAATTAGTATATTACATACCGAGATGGAAATGATTGCAATTATTGCAATTATTTCAACCGAGGGCTAAAATAACCGAACGAGACGTGCATCGATAATGTCGGCTATAATACAAGTCTGAAATAATTCTTCCACCGAGGTATAGTATGCTATTTTATTCATAATCATTTAATTACTTCCACGTCCAGTGGAAGTATAGTAACGACAAAAAAAATTTTATTGTTCAAATAGGCTTAAAATGTCATGAAACGTCGAGATTTTAAGTTTGAGCGAAAAAAAAATTTCTGTCTGTCTGTCGGTCTGTCTGTCTGTAACTTTTTTTTGTGCGCACGTTTAATCTGAAACCGTTTAAGATATTGACTTGAAATTTGGTACACATATGTACTTTAACGAGATCTAGAATTAGATTATATTTTCATCTTGTTCCGTCGAAAGGTTGGGGGGTAAATTGGGGTAAATTTGGGGTAAATGGGTAAATCAAGCAGGTAAGAGACCATGAAATTGGTATTTAGTATATACAAGAGAAGCTGAGGTCTCAAAAAAATGTTTGACGTTAGCCACCCCACCTCCTTATTAAAGGGGATGAAAAAAAAAATGTGATTTAGTGCATGTACAGGAACCAGAAACCTCAAAATATTTTTTTACTTCATCCACCCCCACCCCACTACCGATGTGGGGTATCGTTTTATGGGTTTTTTTGGTAGAGGATTTCAAATATTATATTATTAAAGTTCCATAAACAATTATTTTCACATACAAAGTTTTTTCGTTGTGAGTGACTTGGATAGAGAATCTGGATGTGGAAGTAGTAATTCCTTGCGCAGCGGTTTTTTAATTAACCACCTGGAATTACATTACATCATCTTGATCTTATTCCGATGAAGGTAGGGGTAAATAGAAGTAAATAGATACACGAGCAAGTGAGAGTCCTTAAAATTGAGTTTTCTTGTATCTACGAGAAGCCAAGGTCTCAAAATATTTTTGACCGCCCCCACTTTCACCGCCATTATTAAAGGGGGTACAAAGTTAATTTGTGATTTAGTGCGTGTACAAGAAACTACGAAAACCTTGTTCTTTTTTTGATTCGCGGATGAACCTTATAGGATCCATAATTTTAGGATTCTAATGCTGTAAAAGAAGAAAAAATGAGTACTTAATTAAAACTATCCCAGTGAACACCCAGTCGTTTAGAAAACGTTTATTTTACGAAAATTATAAGAAGTGATGGTTTAATTTTCGTAATCGCATATTTATTATACCTTTTCTGCAAACGTCTATAATATAAACGTTTTTATCACGTATATAACAAACCAGTGAAACATATATTTATATATATGTTATGCAAAATTCTTCTAGTTAATTTCAATACATGTTAATGATAAACTTCAATTATACGGGTGGAATAAACCAAAAAAAAACGTTTATTAAATGGTTTAGTGTTCACTGCGATGTAGAAAAACAACGTTTATAAATGAGATTCAAGGACACCGCACGTTTTATAGGTAAATTGGTGGCCTGTCAAATTTGATGAATTTTTGATATGTTGTAGTTCAACTGATTCTAAACAATAAGTTCCTTTGGCAAAACTTCAAATTATGGATAGTTTCTCCGGTAGATGGCTCCAAAGACTGGACCTACCCCTCGATACTGTATCAACGATTTCTCAAAATGTACTGCAGGTATTGAAATGATAACTGCTGGAAATGGATAATCAGAATATTTACCGTTATTTGGTCTTAGATTGATGTACCTGAACTTCCGGTTTTGCCGGAAGTGACGTCAAATCTCATTTTTCGAATGCACAACATTCATTTACTTCAATTTAATACATCATATACATAAGTAGCTTTACTAAAATTCACTATCTTAGTAAATAAGTAAGCACGTGCATTGATTGATAGAACATTGATGCTAGCTTGATACCGGGTACATCATAATCTTGGTACAAAACAAAGTTGATTTTATTTTTTAACATATAAAATTGCAGTTGTGCCTAGTCAATGAAAACTAATTATTTGTGAAACCTTTACGTATACATAATAGACAGTTTTTGTTTATTTATTATTTTTAGCAAAAATTGTATAGCTGATTTTTTTATTTTTTTAAATATTTACTTATTTTAATAATTCATTAATAGAAATCAAATCAAAAAAACTTTATTTCTAGTTAATTAAATCTTACTCATGCAGAAAATAAATCTTCGTGCGACATGTTAGGTTTTATAATAAGAATGACTTACTTTGAAATTTAGAAAAGCAATCGGAACGCATATACAGATAGCGATAGGCAAGTACTTACCGCGGACCAGTTTAGCACGCGTCTCGATCGAGCCTCCACTATTTAAATTAATTTGTATCGTTACGCATTCAATCTGCTACGTACGTGGTTATGTATAGGATATGCTTGTGCTTCATCACAACTAAAATATCCATTCATGCATATCTTAAAGACATCGAAATTAATAACACTCTGGAACGCGCACTTGGCTAGAGAAAGTGGAGCAGAAAAAGAAACTTGCCTGCACTGTTACATCCTTTTTCCGCTTGCGTACAGACGGTTAACGTTTCCTCCCACTGATTTCCTTCAACTAATCAGATCTTGTCAGGAAAGGACAGGATAGTTCAGTTATTTCGTATATCTAAAGCACTGAGTGCGCGTTCCAGGTTGATGTTAATTTCGACGCTCGAGGGTAATTGAAAAATGCTGGAGACCGTGACGCAATGGACCTTGTCAAAGTTTAATGGCTAGGCTAAATTTAAATTAGTTACTTATAGTTATACGAAACTTATATTCTACTAATCGTTGTTTTTGTCGTTTAAATCCCTATTCACTGCCAAAATTTTAGAATGATAATTAGTAATTTTTGAACAGTAGAGCAATTTAAACAAAAAAATTAAATGCAATTTCGCATCGCTGGCGATTTTTCCCTCACAGTCAGTGATACTTATTTTATTTCCAATAGCGCCTTTTGCATACATTAATTAGTTTCATTTACTTTTTCTATTTTTCTTTTTCACTTTATAAACAATTTAGTTCGCTTTGCTGCGAATGGAGCTTGTGTTCATTTTTTTAAATGTTTTTAATCTAATATGGCCCCGTTTCATCCAGCCTTCCTTTGCCCCTCTCACCGTGTATATCTGGCTAGCTCCGACACGTGCTAGGGGAGGAATGCTGTTCTTTATTAATTAATTTGAAATAATTTTTTTTAGTTTGATTTCTATTATTAAAATAAGTAAATATTTAAAAAATTAAAAATAACCAGCTATGCAATTTTTGCTAAAAACGATAAAGTTTAATATATTATAATTAAACAAAAGCTGCCTGTTCTACTTAAAGGTCTTACAAATAATTAGTTTTCATTGACTATCCACAACTGCAATTTTATATCTTAAAAAATAAAATAAACTTTGTTTTGTACCAAGATTATGGATGTAGCCCCTATCAAGCTAGCATCAATGTTCTATCAATCAAAGCACGTGCTTACTTATTTACTAAGATAGTGAATTTTAATAAAGCAACCTATATGTGATGAATTAAATTGAAGTAAACGGGTGTTGTGCATTCATAGTCTGGTTATTCATTTCCAGCAGTTATCATTTCAATACCTGCAGTACGTTTTGAGAAATCGTTGATACAGTATCGAGGGATAGGTCCAGTCTTTGGAGCCATCTATCGGAGAAACTGTCCATAATTTGAAGTTTTGCCAGAGGAACTTATTGTTCATAATAATTCAACTACAACATATCAAAAATTCACCATATTTGACAGGCCACCAATTTACCTATAAAACGTGCGGTGTCCTTTAATAATACCAGATAATATCCGACTTACATGCCATAAATCTAAAATCTAATAACACTCCTAAATTCAGAAAAGTTTTATTGATTTTATGGAAAAATACTGAGAAATTAAAAAGTTATTAGTTGATTTACAAAATAAAAGCCGCCATCTTCAATATGCGTAGTACAAGAAAACATACCAGAAATATACGCTCGGGCTCTGGACTACTGCCAACTGCCAATTTCGAAGTTCGCCATGAAAGGACCTCGGAACAAAACCCATGAAAATGTTGATTGGGTGAAGTCGGCGGAAATTTTGGTATTTTCTAGTTCAAGTCATGCTGATCAAAAGTTTTTATCACATCGAGCCAATCCTTTGGACAGTTTTTGAGATACAGCTTGTCAAAGTTAGGTAATTTGCGTCATTTTAGACATTCAAGAACTTTTTACTCTTAAACTATTAACTTTAGCAAAAAGTTTCAAGGGTCGAAATATTTTTGTTCAAGTCCAATAAAGTTCGAGATTTTTTTTCAGAATTTTTTTTATCAATTTTTAGGTTAGGTAAAATATATATGTCTCATATTCCGGCATGCTTTGGTGGGATTGGCTGAAACTTTGCTATTTTGTAGTTAAAGTCATGCTGATCAAAAATTCCCATTGCACTGAATCTATCCTATGAGTGGTTTTCGCTCCAGGAGAGCCTGAAGGTCTTAACAACGCGGTAACGTGTACGTGTTTATGAATGGCTTCCCGTGTGTTTGTGTACTGCGTGCATGCGTTTGTGTGTATGTATGTGCTAGTGTATATAGCGATGACAAACTTCTGATGCAGATTCTACATGCAAAAATATCTTCGCAAATACCTTGAGCTACGGCCTTTTGAAAATGGCATCCAAAAATTGATTATTAGTTTATATTTCAGAAACCTTTTGATTTACAGCGATTTTATACGCATATTGAACAATAATACAAGCTTATTGTTAAATTATTTTTTTTTATATTTTTTACCGTAAATGATATTGAGGGGGGCTCTCTATATTTTGCATTAATTTTATTTTATTTTCACTTTGATACAAAAAATGTCCTCTTTCATTTTAGTCGTAGGACGTGAGAAAAATCGTTCTAATAAGTTTGATGCGGAACCGCTGAAAACACAAGCGTATTATGGTTTTTGGGGTACGCACGGCATGGAAATCACATAAAATATCCATTAATGATACTTATTCGAACGATACATGATGCTGGAAACAGAGCACTTGTTCCTAAAAATCCTATGGATGTTCTCAATATTTAAAAACTAAAAAAAATATTAAAAAACAGCAAAAAGTAAAAATAAACAGAGAGAAAGTGAAACCAAAACAATGGGATCACCCTGGTTGGCAATGAGAACGCTCTCATAAGAACCATAGTGCCGGTAAGAGCAGGTGCTTTGATAAAAATAATCACACACACGCACAAACACTCACACACACGCACAAACACACACACACACGCATGTACACAAACACACTGAGAGCCATTCATAAACACGTACATATAGATTAAGTACCCGTTACCTCGTTGTCAAGACTTTCAGGCACTCCTGGAGCGGAAACCACTCATAGGATAGATTCAGTGCAATAGGAGTTTTTGATCAGCATGACTTTAACTACAAAATAGCAAAGTTTCAGCCAATCCCACCAAAGCATGCCGAAATATGACATATATATTTTACCTAACCTAAAAATTGATAAAAAAATTCTGAAAAAAATTCTCGAGCTTTATTGGACTAGAACAAAAATATTTCGACTCCTGCAATTTTTTGCTAAAGTTAATAGTTTAGGAGTAGAGTTCTTGAATGTCTAAAATGACGCAAATTACCTAACTTTGACAAGCTCTATCTCAAAAACTGTCCATAGGATTGGCTCGATGTGATAAGAACTTTTGATCAACATGATTTGAACTACAAAATACCCAAATTTCAGCCTATTCCACCGAATCAACATTTTCGTGGGTTTTATTCCGGGGTCCTTTACGATTAAAAAATTTTCCAATTCTTGTTCAACTTATACTAGATTTGACATCGTGAAACTACGATGGGATCACCGCGTAGTCATACCCTACATAAACTACGCTATAGTAATAATTGCACATATAAAAAACATACATGCGGGTGGAATTGATAACCTGCTTCTTTTTTAAAAAGTAAAGTTCTATCGAAATTTAATTTAGGTTTGAAATGAATTAAATTTATTTATTAGGTGTGAGATATTTTGAACTTAAAAACAATCACCAGCATTCCACTTCTGGGTTCCTTAGAACGATTTACCTAACAACATTATTTGATTATTCTAATGGAATGTAGCCAAATATTCAAATAAAGTGGAAAGTTGTCAAAGTTACCTTAATGATATATTCTACCAGAGTGATGTTACCTACTTTATTAATAAATGTCACGTTAAAAGATTTATATCAGAAATTACAGTTTTTATAACTAGATATAAATAGTCATTTGTACGTGTATATGTGTGACACTTTTCTTCTGTAGGCGTCATATATGTTGTGAATATTTTATTTTATTGCGTAGTACACAACGCGTATTATAATAGATTAAATAGCTAGATTTCTGAAGGTGAACAATTTACTTAGGTTAGGTTTTGCATTGGTTCAGTAACACATTTTCTTAAAATTTCATAAAAACTAAAAGCGTAAAGTAATACATAGAACATTAGTATTCCCCAGATATTTCGAGTGGTATTTCCAAAGTCAAAACCATGGATGCCCGCTATGGTGGGGGGTAAATCGATACAACTATTGTACGATACCTCTATTCTAAAAAATAAACAATTAAACATAAATACACTACATACCGGGTGGCTCAGCCGATAAGGACACTCTTGTAACTATTGAATAAGCAAATGGATTTTTTTCTAATTTGGTATAGTGATATGGGATGAAATTTCCAATTATATGACGTAAAGAAACAAAATGGCTGACTTCCGGTTTCAATACAATTGATATTAAAATCAATATTTAAATGGGACAACCTGTATATTTTTACATATTTGGATCTTGCTGGTCAAGATACATGAGATCTGACCCTCAAACATAATTTTGATTTTAAAAAAATATAGATTTTTTAAGTTTTATTTTTAATCATAGAAGACCGCGATTTTGCCAAAATTGTTAAAAATCGGTCTGCAAGCTCGTTTAAAATATTATCTCTTCAGATACTAACATTAAACACGATTTATTCTTCATTAAATTACGAAAACAATGATATGCATAATGCCTACATTCTCTTTGTAATTAAAAAAAGAAATATTTTTATAATCGATTTATCGATATATTTTTTGAAAATCAAAATGATATTTGAGGATCAGATCATATGTAATTTGGCCAGCAGGATCCAAATATGTAAAAATATACAGGTTGTCCCATTTAAAAATTTGATTTTCATGTCAATTGCATCGAAACCGGAAGTCGGCCATTTTGGTTTTTTACATGATATAAATGAAAATTTCATCCTAGATCACTACACCAAATTTGAAAAAATCGAATTTCCCATTCAAAAGTTACAAGAGTGTCCCTAACGGCTGAGCCACCCGGTATAGTAGAGAACCAAATCGCCAAAACTCCATTAGGTAACCCCTACGCATTTCGACGTGATGAATACGAATCAGGTATCCGTTTCGTTCCGTTACCCACCAATTTTTAGTAAATCGCGAAAATAACCTAAATTATGAGTTTTTTTTTAAATAAAGACTTTCTAGAAAATATCTTCTACATCTAAGAAATGTCATGTTTTGCAATTTTTTTTTTTGACAACTCAAAGTTGTTGCCAAGCAGAGCTGGGCAAATATCTACTTACAAATACCTCATAATTATTTAAATACTAGAAAGTATTTAAATACCGAGTATTTAAATACTTCATGCAACAAGTATTTGTATTTATACTTGCAAATACTTTATCTGAAATATTTACTACTCAATATTTGTGAAAATGATCTTAAAGTATTTATAAATACTTAAATTATTTAAATGAGAAGTATTTAAATACTTCTAAAAAAGTATTTAAATCTTTTTCTGACAGTATTTAAATACTTTCAGAAGTATTTGAATCTCAAAAGTATTTAAGTAAATACAACAAATATAATCAAATACACCAGGGAGACAGGCAGATACTCGTCAAGAATCAAGACATATACTATACTATGTAGTTAATAAACACATTGCATCATTCAGTCTTCAGTCATTCACGTCTTAATTCCCAGAAAGTTGGTTGAAAGCAGACATAAACAGTAAGTGTTAACTGTTAAGGTTAGGCTTTTGCAGAGTGAGAGGGAAATATGCGTTTATTTTCGGTATATTATAAATAATTAAATAACCAAATATACTATAATCTTTAAAACTGTTTTAAATAATTGCTATTGTTCTAACGAATACAACTATATATTTTTTTATTGTAAATTTCTATTGTAGTTGAATATCGTAGTTTGTCAATAAAAATTGTTCCTAATTCCATTATTAAAGTATGGCATTTAACTATATACAAAGTTTATGATAAAAACTGTATATGGTTGTATTCCTTAGAGCAATGGGGAGTATTTAAAACTATTTTAAGGATTATACCATTTATGATTTTTTAAATATTTATAATAAACCGAAAATAAACGCATGGTTCCCTCTCACTCTGCATGTATATGCTTTGTGATTGTGACAGAGAACAGTTGAACTAGTGCCATAGTCTCTGTGCTTTATTTGGGTATTTGCAGAAGACGCAAAGGTAAGTAAAAGTCCAATACCCAACTAGAACTGATTAAGTATAGAGGTATTAAAATAGTGTTGTAGAAGTTCATGAAAGTCATGAAACCTAAAATTTTCATACCTCAAATAGTCAAATAATATTTAATATAATAATAATAATGATAATGATAAGTCTTTATTGACTTCTACAAAAATAGAAAATACAATTTGGCGAAGTTTAGTCATTAAAGGCTATTTTTACACTTAACTATGCTTCAAAATATTTCAGTATTATCAAAGTATTTAAACACTCAGAAAGTATGTAAATACTAAGTTTAAACTATTTAATTAACTTTGTTATTTATTATTTAAATTACTTTTATCTTTTGAAAATACTTAATATTTAAATACTTTCAATTTTCTGAAAGTATTTATCATATAATATTTAAATACTTTTTCAAAGTATTTGACCAGCTCTGTTGCCAAGGCTGACAATCGGATTTTTTTTTCCGATTTATTCTAAGTCAAAAGCGAAAAATAATTAAATATTAATTTCTAAGTTTATTTTTATCGTTAACGACATTGAACTTGAATGTACAACTTTTTCAGATTTTTCTTCGTAATTCTTAAGTGGGATTTTAAATTACTGAAATTAGTAAGAACAACATTTTCATCTTATAGTTACTCAGTGGCGCAGTGCTTACGGTGTTGGGCTTGCCACCACAGAATCCCGGGTTTGAATCCTTGTTAGGGTATGGATGTGTAGTGACGTCTTTGACGCGTTTCCGAGATGGTAGCGGTTGTGGGAGAGACAATACGGCTAGTCGCTCTCCTCACCTGAGTTCGAGTCTCAGCTGTGGCAGATGGTAATGTCGCAGGGCAAGGGTGTTGTGATGTTGTGTGCGTGTCCTGGTAAGTGGTGAAATAGCTATAACCAAACTCCGCTAGAACGTTAATATAATTAAGAAGTTAAAAAAAAGTTGTTCATCTCTGGATTTGTTGACAAATATATCTACGTGGTTTCTCTTCAAAATCCTGGATTTTTTGCATTGTATCCTATTGATTTCCTTTTCAAAAAAGCAACGACTTTCTTGTATTGACCGATATCTATGTCATTTTTTATCTGAAGAGTGGCCTTCAACATTGAGAATATTGACCACGTGGGGGAAGTTTCGAATGGTCAACTTCTCTGCGAAATAAACCAACACTATACATTTTTCATATAATTTGTCACGTTTTTGTCTTGGCGCCAAGTAATAAACTTTATAGTACATAGTATGGTACTTATCTCTTGATTTCTAAAAGGTTAAAATTAGAATATTCGCTTGTTTGGCCACATCTGATGGAATGTTTGGGAAATTGTTGTCATCCACATTACTTTCCATCATTTCTCAAATAAATATTCACGAAAATAATAGGAGACTGTTCCTTGCACAAAACTAACAAACTTTACTAAAAATGGCGATCGACGCTATTTATTTAATTGATTTTCACATTTCCTTGAGCTACACAGACTACATTTGAAAATCAAAATAAACTGACAACTAGCTGACAAATACTAACGATCACTGACAGGGGCGAGCGTAGAGGCGTCTTGACTGTGCTGTATTTCGATACTCCAGTGAAGCAACGTTCAGCGCGGTTAGTACTTGGATGGGTGAAATCCATCATGGAAAACGCAGCGATCTCGTCCCACCTTCTAGCGGCTTGTATATCAGCATATACGCGGAAGCTGTGTAATTTGAAGACAAGGGTTACGTAGTGGATAACCAACTAGGGTCTAGCCCCTGTGTTATAACACTGTCGTGTTAAGAATTGTATATTGCGTATTCTTGGTTGCCTGTCATTTCTTACAAAACCAGAAACGCATGTTATAATAGATCTAATATGCAAGAATGTACCAATAAAATCGACTTATCTGAGACTTTATGTGACACTTTGTCGTGAGAAAATACCAGCCTTTAAGGTTGGAGCATTTAAAAGTTCGAACTTGATAAAATAAAAATCTGGAGTGAAAATTGATTGAATAATGCCAAAAAAAACAAAAAATAAATTTTTAATAAATATAGTCTTTTTTAAATGTCGCAAAATATTCACATAATGAATATTTTTAGGCAAGGTAGTAATACTATTGTGTATCTTTTTAATGTGATATTTTCAAACTGGCTTATGACTAAAATTTTTATTGCAATCAAAGCAAGGTGCTATTACTTCCAGTTTTTCCGGATGATATTTCTAGGGTTTGCAATCCCAAAATCCCGAGACCGAAAATCCTGGAATCCTGGCAATATTTAGATACCGCAAATCCCGGGATAGTAGTCGATTGGATCCCGAGATTTTCGGGATTGTAAAACAAGATGGAACAGTCTTTTAATTTTAGTTACCTCCGGAATTGCGTTCAAAAGGCAATGATCGGCTTAAAAATGCCTCTTTGATACTGGATTCGGAATATAAACTGGTGATTTGGTTAAACCTCCGATTAAAGAACTTATATCCAGATACATAATGGCATTGATTTATTTGTCGCTGAAAGACTCACAATCTAAGGCACTTCTTCCCATAAGTTGCTGATTGGCCCATCGGCGTATTCGCGGCCGCTCGTGCACGATCGGCTTCAGTTCGATTATCATAATCTCACTTGACAGTTCGGCCATTAATGTCAATCAATGTTTTTCGTGTTCTCCGACCAAAAACTGGTGAAAAAGTAATTTTATTTTAAGTTGTGATTTGCTTAATACCTAAATAATATTCTCTATTCATATTTACACAGTTTAGTGACAATATATTTTGTGCAAATAAATAGTGTAGTGCTGTGCCGTTTGCAGAAAGCAGTTTAGAAAAGAAGAAAATCGATCGTTCCATAGTCGTAACATGATGAAGTTCAGTTTACAGTTATAAAGTAAATAGCAATTAAATTTTAATATCCTTTCAATACATATTTATCTTACTGTTTTATCTTACTGTAACATCGTATGCCTACATCACGTTATATAAAGAACCGGTAATGCAGGAATTGCAATAATTCATTTTAATGAAAATATTTACCATTCTACACATTTTCTACACACACAACGCCACTGTTGCCTATGGGATGTGATGTTCATCTATCCATTTTAATGGACATATAATGTGACTATGTTAGGAGCAAACAAGGTATATAGTGAAAAGATAGCCTGTTATGTATCTAGATATAAGTTCTTTAATCGGAGGGTTAAACTATTGGAACCACTTAAAGTTACAGTGAAGGCACTGTACTGACGTGATACAAATTTATTTAAGTATCAGATATTTCTTTAAATTTCATGTTAAAGTAAATTATACAAGTTATACCTCAAGAATTAGACGCACTAATCCAGGTTCCTAAAAAAATGTCATTAGGAAAGCATTAGAAAATTTTTGATGAAGAAGACTATGAAGAAGATAATATTCTCACAGCACAGAAAAATCAGTGGAAAACATTTTTAACAAAATGTTAGAAAACGCAATGCACCCAATTCGAATACGCCCTGAACCGATTTTATATCATCAAATTAAAAAAAAATAACACTTTTCGAAAATGAAAGCAACACGGATATGTACCTTCAGCTGGTATATATGATCAACAGATAACGATACCGTCAACTAATGTAGAATCTGAAAAAAATTACATGTAAAAAAAACTTTTTAAAACTTTTATTATTATTTAGATGTACTAAATCGAAAAAAATGAAATTAATTGTCTTAAAAGCTTGTCGCGCGAGAAGTCCATACAGGCATTACTTTTGTTTGACAGAGACTGTAAGTACCAAGTAAGTATTTTTCTTCAATTCACGCGACCAGCTTTTAAGGCAATTAATTTTATTTTTTATTTTTTTCGTTTTAGTACACCTAAATAATAATAAGAGCTTGTTTTTAAAAAGTGTTTTTTTTTACATATAATTTTATTTTTATATTTGCAATTATGTCTTAATTATTAGTTTCATATTCATTGCATCGCGTCATCCTTACTTAAAAGTACCGAATCCTCCGACATTTCTTTGAATGCAACGACTGAGTGTATACACCATCCAATCAAATTATAATTTAAAAAACTAAAAAACACACTTTTTGGTATATTATTGTATTGTCACCAGAACTACATGTGTATGCAAAATTTCAGCTCAATTGGACGTCGTTAAGTGGTTCGAAATTGACTTGCAAGATTTGATTGACTTAAACATATTAACATACAAACAGGGCAAGTTAAATAATATCTTATAAATAGGTTTTCCATAACTGGTAAAATTTGTACGAAAATTAGATCCCAATTGGTTAATACCCTTAACGAATTGATTTTTCTACGCTACAGGCTTAGTCAACACTCTCAGTAATAAACATTCGGCCAATTTTTGTTCATATAATCATGTGTTCATTATGTATGTATTTACTTCTTACGCTACTATTTTTTTAATTCCTAATCCCGAAATCCCGAGATTCCCGTGATCGTGTAAATTTGATTCCGAAATCACGGAATTGTATTATGACTCCGGGATTGCAAACCCTAGATATTTCTTCACGTGTTTACGTAAATTGTAAACTCCTTTGTAACTATTAGAACATTCACTACAACTTATCACTTATTAACAGATGGCTGGATGGACATTGACATTGTGACAACAATAATAGAGGTTAGTTAGGAATGTTAGGATGATTTGAAACTGAAACGTCAGTTGGTTTATCAAACTGCGTATGTCGCCCCGAAAGTTATATGCAGGGACTAGACGCTAGTGATATACCATCCTTCGGAGGGGATGTAAATCAGGCGGTCCCTTGTCTATTAAATGTTAGGCAAGAAAAGGTGTTCTTTTCAATAGAAGAGGTTCGGCAAAATTTCTAGGTTGGGGGGTAGCTCGTCTCTTGGCGTCGGTGATAGGCCCTGGTATCGGAAATAGGCCGACGTTAAATAAACAGTCAAAAAAAAAACAATCACTGACGCAATGTCGCCAAAATATTCGAAATACATTTTTTATACTTTTTATCGTTTATTTTTGATGTTGTAGAAAAAATTTTGTATGTATTTTATGTAATTTTATTTGAAGTAAAAAACATTGTTAAATTTTCATGTCTTTTTACTTCGTCAATTCTCATGCACTCTTTTCGAATATCACCCTTACAGGGACAATTATGTTTCCAAATTCAATTATATGGACATTACCTTCTGTGTTACCGGCTGAGCGAAAACTAGAAAATAAAGCATTATAAGATGATTAAAAAACTAACTTCAGAACTTTCAGGTAGATTTAATCTTTAGATTTTTTGTGAACGCCTGTCTCCCCTATAAAAGTTCGAGAAATGAGACGAATTTCGCTGTGGTTTTTTGTTCGATTTCATAGCATTTTTCCGTTCCACATGCAAACAAAAAGAGTAACAGTTGAATAGAAAGAACGAGTATCTGTCACTCTTTGGACGTGCACAACGCGCGGATATTGACGAACAAAGAAGGGGGCATCAGACCTAGACGGCTGGAAAATTCCCTTCTCTGAAATTTTAAACATGTGGAATTGTGTGTTATTATTCTCATATTAGCTTTAGTTGCGATAAACTAACATTGAGTAATCCGAATCATATATTTTATTTATCGAGAATATAATACAACTTGTAGGTGTAGTCAATATATTCTGGGTTTTCCTGTGAGCTTAATAAGTACTGGCGAGTAATTGCACAATTTCGGTAAAAAGTTTGTGGTTTGAAAGTTAAATTATTATTGAGATGTACACAAACTGCTTTTCAGAACAATTTTTATTCTCAGAAGGAATTTATTAAACTGTATCATTTTCTAAACAAGCTAAAAACGTATTCTTCGCCAATTTACTGAGCTTTTTATATATAATTGTTACACATTCTATAGGATACTCTTCACAGTTTTCTTGTAAATAATGTTAGTGTTTGGATATCCTAAATTTTGTGATACCATCTTTGTTGTGAATAAAATTGTATGAAAAAAAAAATGAAAAAAAATATCCAACCTGTGGGATTCGAACACGGGATTGCAACGCAAAGCTTTAGCCGCTGCGCCACCACCTATTGCTACAAAAATTGATTGTCTGTGATATATATCTTTCGACATTCATACATATTTCACTTCTATGAAATATTAGTAAACTTCATAAACAAAAAAAAAATTATTATGGAAATAATATCTCGCAAGATTTCCATTGTAGTACAAGCCACAAAAATTAAGAGAATTTTTTTTTTTTAATTAAATAATTAATAACTTTTTTATTTACTGATCGATTTTCTTCAAAAACAATAGGGTTCTTCCTCTAGGTAACACTAACTTACTTTCTAAATTTCAATACAATCGGACTTTTCTTTCTGAAGTTATCGTGCTTACAAGAAACGTGACAGACGGACGACAAGATGGACGGACGGACAGACGGACAGACGGATAGACGGACAGACGGACAGACGGACGGACGGACGGACGGACAGACGGACGGACAGACAGACGGACAGACGGACGGACAGACGGACGGACAGACGGACGGACAGATGGACGGACAGACGGACAGGCGGACGGACAGGCGGACGGACAGGCGGACGGACAGACGGACGGGCAGACGGACGGGCAGACGGACGGGCGGACAGACGGACGGACGGACGGACGGACGGACGGACGGACGGACCTGCAGACGGACGGACAGACGGACGGACAGACGGACGGACAGACGGACATTTTGAAAATTGTTCAGAATTCGTTCACTAACACAATGATATGAAATTTTTTTCTCTACGAGTGATATTTACGATTTTAGAAATGTGCCGATCAAATACAATATACTCTTCGTTTTTGCGAAGAGTATAATAATCGCATAAAATTGGAAATCTACTACTTTTAACAAATTTTATCAGAAATAATAGAGTTAAAAATTTTAAATATGAGATATATAATTAATTAATTCTTATTCTTTTTTGGTAATTGCAGTTATAATGTGATCATATACACAGAAAAGTGACATTTGGGGTCAAAGCAAATTTAAGATCTCATAACTCAGTAACTAAAAGTAGGCTAAACTTGAAACTAAAAAGGCATCGATATCTTACCATAAAGCGTCATTTAGGACTTAAATTAAGTCAAATTTCAAGGGCCACGAAACAGACGATTTTTGACGTCTTCTTGCGGTCACTCTCTTATTTCATAATATTTAGCGACTTTTTTGAGGTTCTTCAATTTGTCATTATTTTTATCTATTTTATTTACCTTCTACACTAAATGGAAATATCGTGTCGATTTTTTCAGCTTCAACGTCAGGCTTGTTATCACAGAATCCTAAAATCTGCCTGTACCAAGTTTAATTTAAAACACTGCAAAAATACTGCAGTTCTTAACCGATTACATCAGATTTGATATCAACTACTCGTAGAATACCTATCTACTAATTTTAAAGCAATTCCGACAAAATTTGATTTTTATCAGTTGCGCCAAATTTACAATTAAAAATGTTTGCTCATAAAATCATAATTTTAATCAAGCGATTTTTATTTAAAAAAGTCGTGATTTTTTCTTCAAGTTTAAATGTTATAAAGAAAAAAATAAAAACTTATTGGTAAAATTTTTATTTTTCAAAAATAATACTTCAAAAATCCTTTAATTTAACCACTTAAAACATTAACTTGACAAACATATGAGCATATAAAAATAAAAATATATATTTTTCAAAACAGTACAAAACAAGTCATATTAAGTATTACAACGTTTAAGAAAAAATACTTTAGATGCTTTTTCATTGTCCAATCTAATACAATATCTGAATGAACAAGTCCATATGAAGAAAACATTCTTTCCATGTCTGCAGAAGAAGAAACAGCACACAGAAAGGGAATTTTCAGATTCATGCTATGTTAAATTATAGAATATCTTTTTGAGATTTCCACCACTACACACAGTGGGTCAGGTTTAACGTTTTTTGGCCAAAACTCTGAAACTCCTGGAAACGCCCCAAAATCGACTGGCGTTGAGAGGAAAAATAATGAAAAAAAATCCCATCGATAAATAGGGTGGATTTTAGGGGTGGAAATTAAAATAATTGAATAAAATTGTGAAAATTTGGATTCGCATAGAATATTGCCTCCAAATTTTAGGAAAAATGGTTAAAAAATTCCACCGATATATAAGGCTGATTTTCAGGGGGTGGAAATTGAAATAATTGGATAAAATTGTGAAAATTCGACTAGAATATTGCCTCCAAATTCGAGAAAAAATGGTAAAAAATTCCATTGAACGATTTCATGACTTGAAATAAATCAGTCATACAATATCACTAATTATTTTACTCCTAAAATTGGGCATTTTTAACCTGCATTAACGTATTCAACATGCCTTAACTCAAAAAACGGCAGCTAGGAGCAGCTGCAATTCACAGAATATATAGAGAACACTATATTCAATATCATAAAAAAAATATAAAGATAAAGCTTGCGAAAGTGAAGTGTAACAAAAATGAAAAGTTTCATTTTAATCAAAATTTACGGCTGAAACCGCTCACTCGCTAAAAGGCTATAATTCGGACACCAAATAACAAATAAAGTCAACTAACTGCCTACAATAAAGTTCTTGCCTTGTTCTATGCCAGACATGGCCGATTCGTTCAATTGAAGGCAAAAAACAAAAAATTCACAGTCGTGTAAACGCTAAATTTTTACTGCACAATTTTAAACTTGAACACGTGTTTCCTTCTCGAGCTGTAGAATGCAAATGCGGCAGGTATAGGGATCAAGGCCTTTTGTTTCCCCAAGAATAACGTCCATCCTTACCAAAAAGCATGTTTGTTACTCATTTTTCGGAAGTTGGTGAAATTTGGTTCATTTAAGTTTTGGCCAGAAATCTCTTAAAATGACCCACTGTGCTACACTACGTTAACATTTTGTAATGTTTATTCTGAAAATATTGTTTCTTGGAACGGATCGGATTTCGCTTCTAACTTAATTATTAACTGCAATAACCCCATGTCAGAAAGATGTTAGGAAACTATATTTAAAGCAGCTTTTTTTCTTCTTTCGACAGTGGGTATTTGTTTTTACTTCTGATAGAATCCAGCAAATATGCCAAAAAGTGAAACTGCATTAAAGCTTCATCATATCTCCTTTCAAATGTCTGACATTGCTTTAAATTTCTATCCTCATCTTGAAAACTGTAAAAAACGGTACTCAGTGTCCATTCCTCAACTGCAAAGGAGAAAGTGACACCTTTCTGCTGAATTCTGTCAAGTGTCACAAAAATTAGTTTCAGCAATTTTAAAAAGTCTTCGGCCATTCTTTTAATTATATTCGACACTTTTTCAAAAATCAAGGGATCAATGTCATCTTTGTGTTCTTCACTGCCTCAAGGCAGTCGGAAACTGTATTTCATCTAACATCTTGTGGTAATGTTAGTTCCGTGACCCCTTTAGAATTTGGCAAGTGTGTATTGCGAAAATATTTTACAATTTGAAGTACGTGTGATTTTACTTGTGTAACTTCCAAATCTTTGTAAAGTAAATTCTGTATATGGGCAGAACACCCGTATAGTATAATGAGGTAATCCGCAGGGCCTGAGAAATTTTTTCCTTCATATCTTTCATGTTTGCCGCATTATATGTGACTATCACTAGTAACATTGCAGTTATACTTATTTTGTACTCATTATTACTTATTAAATCAATGGCCGAGTTTGCAAGATAATCACCAGTATGTGGATGTCCTGATGTAGCTATCCTTTCCGCAATAAGACTGTTTCCATTTTCTAATATCAAAACTGCACATATTATCGGATCATTATGAACATCTGACCAACCATCAAGGGACAACAAACTGGTTGATCTGATATATTTTTAAAGCACTTTGATTTCTCCTCTTCAAATATTTCATTTAAAAGGGTTAATAATAACTGAAACCTAGAAGATGAGACACACCCTGGTCTTAACATGTTAACAATTTGTTGCAAAAATGGCTCTGGCTCCCTTTTTGTCTTGACATGTTCGTAAAACAAAGAAGCTTAAACTAGTGCTACTGCAACTACTGCCACACAAATTCCCGCTGTTCGTTGGGAATTTTCACTTTGGCTTGTACTGGCTTGGCACTCATTAATTTATTCACTTTCACATGACTGATTTTTACAGGTTTCCCAGTGGTTTTTAAGCCTGTCGACAAGCCCCTGAGTTTTCTTATTACATTTTTTTACATATTGCACAGCATCCAAGTTTGCCCATAACTTTTTTTTTGACAAAATGTTCCCAAACACTATCTCCTTTCCTACCTCAACTAGGCATTTATTTTTAGTATAAGTCGGGCGCCAGCATTCAGTCAGTACTAAATATTAAATGAAGTTGAAAACCTCTCCTTTTCTTATAGAGTCGACCGGGATTTGCAAGTTTCAACAAGTTCCAACAAGCTCGCTAGCAACTTCTTGACTTGAGGAGCTAATTCAAAACAGTTTTTAAGCCAATTTTTAGTTCTATTCTAACATAATTATGCATAGATATTTTTTTTTTATTAATTATTAAGAAAGTTACGGAAAGTTAAGAAGTGAAATAAACGTTTTTATTTAAAAGAATCTTAAAAAATCTGGATTTTTTTAACCCTTTCGGTACCGGACATGAACTGGCGATGCATGTTATTAGGACCGGGTTTTTTTGCATGCTACCAGGACCCCTGCCAAATATATGCGCCAGGTATGAAAAATAGAACATATGCAGAAAATTCACTTATTTATAATAATATTTTATTATATTAAAGTATTTCTAGTGTATTATGTTAAAAACTATATATTTAAAAGGTTTGTTTTGTATGGTACCCTTCAAAACAAGGCTGTACACACAGACCGAAATTACACTTTGTACACATGTACCTAGACTCTCTTCTTTTTTTTGCCTGAAGCTTGCTTTGGCTACAAACAGTACATCTTCGAACCTTATTATTGGATACCAGGGCGGGAAAATGTCGGCCTATAAGCTTCTCAGGTTTTTTGGTCATAGGTTTTACTCGGCTTTAGTTAGATTGTGGTGTTTTGTACTTGAAATTAGACAAAGAAATCGATAGGCAAAAGTTTTCTCACTAACTAAAACTTACCTCTCAATAAGTTGTCTTGTGATTTTCAACTGAAAATCTGCTAGAGGTTCTCTTCCTGCATTTTGTGTTTGGTACAGTGCATGTGCGTTGAGCATGGCTAGGTCCACCATATGAAAAAATAGCTTTCTGTACCATTTTACAAATTTTCTAACGCATTCTGTAGAGCTTATTTCAATCAAAATAACGAGATTCATGATGTCGAGTAAATTTGCCGTATTTATACGGCAGTGAGCCAGGTGGTCCTGTCTTAGGTACCGTATTTCTTCGGCATTGGGCCAACGGACACAATACGAAGCGACGCAATTATCCGGCTGTGGTCCTACTAAAGGGTATAAACTTAATATTGCCACATATATACCACAACGGTCTAAATATACCATATAACCCTGAACACATATATACGGCAGTGGTCTTGAGGGACCAATTAGGTATTGACTAAAATATACGCCGATGGTACGGAAAGGGTTAAATCAATCATCGATTTTTTTGTTTTTTTTAAATCATGATTTTTATCAATACTGATTTGGAAAGTATATTCTTTCGGGTGGGGGAGCTCAAATCCCTTTGATTTCCTCCTGGGTACCACCTTGATAATAACAGGAGTTGTAATTTAAGAAAATTGTAACTTTGATACTAAATGACTATTATTATGCAGGATTAATCCCGTCGGTCACCTCCTCACACTTCAGCAATACCTCTGGCAGTTGTTATGCATGACATATTAAAAATTGTTACAAAAAAAATAACCACCCTTGCAACTAAAACGCGATGACATCATTTTTTTTACTGGCTTTACTGAGGTTGATGAAAATGTCATTGACTCTCCGACTATTTCGCTTATGTAACAGAAATGAATATCGAACCAAAAATATCCAGAAACAAAGACAATCTGTTAAACAGTTGCCAGTCCCTTGAATTTTTCCATAGAGCACTGTGGATTACCTTGTATAAAAAACTCTTTAAATCAACATATTTCTTAACTTGAGTTAAAGTGGGTTGACCACCTATACCTGTATTAAGTACATTTTTCACAAAATTAAATGAATATAATTACATATTATTCAATGCTGCACACCGTAATACATAGTATTAATTTGCGTATTTATGTCTATTCAATAAATACAATCCACATAACACGTTCCCATTTTCATAGAAAAAATCAAATGCCATGAAGCTTAAGATTGTATCTGATATTTCCATATTTGGCAACAATAATGGGTTTATTATGGCCAATATGGTCAAGGATTTAACCAAGATTAGTAAAAGCTGCACTGTAAGTCAATTTCTTAATCTGCTTTTGCGGATTGGAGCCCACTAGGTGTCTAATAATCATTCACCTCACGGTCGTAGGGTTGTAAAGCCTATATTGGACACCCTATCTTCATATCGCATTTAGAACTGACTTAATCCCTTTTGTCAGTGTCACAACTACAGACGTATTAAGCATAAATGAATATTTTTAACTTTGTGAAGCTTTTCAACACATTTAAATTTAGATCTCAAAGTATACTAACATTTCTAGACGTGTAACATAAATATTAATGATTTCTAAAATAAACCCAATAGATACAAAAGTTTGGGATATTAGTTAACAGTTTTAACGTGTCAAAAGGTGTTAAAAAATATTTGTACATTCCTACAGACAGCACTATGTGCTAGGTAGGAAAGGCTTTTGATCTTTATATCAGAACAATTAATATTTTTTAACATAATACAATCATTGACACGCTCATTTTCAACCAAATTATGTTATGTATATTTGAGTGTAGTTCATTTATTACTTGAAAATATTCAGATGTGATGAAACTGGTTGTAAAATAGTATTAAAATAAAAATTGAACAAAGAAAGCAGTGTTTTATAATTATTTAATTTCCAAATCCCACAACGCAATATCAACTATTTCATTGTTGGAGGTAAATAAGAGTGTCGTATTAATTCTTCATTCATTATCTTTCATTGACCATTTTTTAGGAACCCTGCAAAAATTGACAGTTATCAGCATCAAAAACAAGAGTTAGAAAAAACGCTAAATATTTCGTTGGAAAAATATATGTTTAAAAGCCACAAAAACAATAATTATACAACTATTTAAAACCTCTGTAACATTCTTACAGAATCTATAAAATATCTTAAGTAAGAAGCTCTTAAAAAACTACTTAAATAAAGGTTGCCAAATTAAAAATTTTGTTCCGAGTTTTCACTATCGATGCATTATTACTGTATAACTCTTCTTAGTTGAATGTTTTAAAGAACTTTCTCGTTTTATAACAGTTGTATCTACGAATTTATAAAATATAGAAACATTCAACCGTTCGACTTACTCGTTTGTGACTAAATACATGTACATTGAAATTTCAATTTTATGAGACTACTAAAGTTAAAATTAACTTACGATTGAAATTTTACTGTCGATATATGATAGGATATTCCATAAATTAACAAAGCGCCACCAAAATTCTTCAGATTAAGTGACCGATGAAGATTTATGGAAAAAATCTTCAAAATATTGACTTCTATGTAACTAAGACCATTGTTAATTTCCATAAATTAATTATTTAAAACATAATACTCAATTAAAAGTACATGTGAAGTATTTTAATGTGTGCAAAGGGAACATTTAATATTTTCTTATATGAATTTTTTTCAAAACAAATGTGGCGTCTGAAATAATACTATTTGTTTCATAACAGCTGTTACAAAGCTCTCACAGTTGCATAGAGACTGTTGCGATATGTGTTAAAGAACAATTCGGTTCAATTGTCGGTAATTGTACATATTTCAATTTTTTTGTTATATAAATACTGACATAGTTTTATAGAACTATTTAACTCATATAGCGACAAAGTTTTTATGTAGCGCAAAAGCTACTGTGGATTATCATATATAACAATTCAACTCGCTATATAGTTACTGTATAGCTAAATATTCTTTTTTATTGTACAAAAACTGCATCAGGTTTTGCTATAAAACCGTTCAGCTCATTATGCAGTAATTATACAACTACAAGCACCTTTAGTCTATAGGGACAGGCTGTGGTTTAGTTTGAAGAACAATTTAGCTTCTTACACCGCCATTATACAAGCACGAAGCTCACGTAGTAGTATAGTGTGTTCTTTTATAGAGCAATTTAGTGTACTGCGCAGCCATTATAAAGCCATACAGCTCTTTGGTTATTTTCGTGGTAATTATATAGGTACGTATCATATAGCTGTCTAGAGTGTCTAGTGAATTTCAAGAAACATATCTGATAACTCATTCAAAATTATTTCAATGGACTCATTTCAACTTTCGCCAAAGAAACAAGTATGCAAGAAAATGTATTGGAACCAGTCAATGCTGAGAATCATGATTTTTGGCGTGTTTGTATTCAACTTAAAAAATCTAATCTAGTCTAACACTATCTACACCCTCTGGAAGGGGGAAAATATTCCAGTAATATTAAAAATATATGTTACCTAAAAACCTTATAAGAATATATATATATTTTTTAATAAATTTATCTTTTTAGATAAGTTTTGTATTTCAGTTTAATAATTTAACCCCTTATCAATTGAATTTTCATAGCTCCATGTAATTAAAATATCTATAGTGGTGTTTATATTGTACAGGCAAGAAAATATGACATACAAGCACATGTTGAATTTGCTATAAATCTATTCATATAATTGCAGAATAAATCATGTTAATTGCAATTTTCAAATCGTAGGAGCCATAACAGTCAGATTAATGCCTTTGCTAATAAATATTGCGTTGATAGATACCTTAATACACTATTTTCATACTTCTGTTACAAAAATATACATTTGATTTAAACAGGAGTACATTAAAAAGGTTAAACTTGAATGTTCTGGTACAGACATTTCTACGTATCTATTTTACTTCCACATTCACGTAGTGGAGTTGGCGAAGATAAAAGGAATTTCATTTTTTTTTATTCAAATAGGCGAAAAGTGTCTATATTTTAAGTTATAACAAAAAGAATTCTGTCTGTCTATTGGTTTGTCTGTCGGTCTGTAACGTTTTCGTGTGCACGGATTACTCTTGAACGGTTTTTGATATCACAGCCACACAAAAGAAAGGGTGGTCTGGCCTGCGGACCAGACCAGTGTATCCTTATGCATTTGGATCTGCTGAAACCGAATCCGAAGTCAGAATTGTCAGATCACTTCTTTTTTCACCCCTAAACCAAACCCACCCCCCCTGCGGACCATATCAGTGTATTCTTATGTATTTTGACCATCTGAAACCGAATCCGAAGTCAGAATTGTCAGATTCGCTCGTTTTCACCCCAAAAATCACCCCCTCCCCAAAAAAAAGTGGTCTGGCCTGCGGACCAGATCACTGATCACTGTATCCTTATGTATTTTGACCCGCTGAAACCGAATCCGAAGTCAAATTAACAGATTGGTTCGTTTTTCACCCCTGAAAAACACCCACCCCAAAAATGGCCTGTCCGGAGGACCATACCAGTGGCAGTGTATTCTTATGTATTTGGTAAAGATATACTGGTCTGGTCCACTTTTTTTTGTTTTGGGGGTGTTTTTTGGTGTCGAATCTGACAATTCTGACTTCTGATTCGGTTTCAGCGGGTCAAAGTACATAAGGATACACTCATCTGGTCCACAGACCAGACTACTTTTTCTTTTTTGTTTCTTGGGATTAGGGGTGAAAAACGAGCGAATCTGACAATTCTGACATCGGATTCGGTTTCAGAGGGTTCAAGCGTATAAGGATACACTGTTATGGTCTGCAGGCCAGACTACTTTTTTGTTTGTTTTGGGGGTGTTTTTGAATCTGACAATTCTGACGTCGGATTCGGTTTCAAAGGGTCATAATACATAAGGATACACTGGGTGGAGTTTTTTTGGGGTTGGGTGTGAAAAAAGAAATAATCTGACAATTCTGACTTCGGATTCGGTTTCAGCGGATCCAAATACATAAGGATACACTGGTCTGGTCCGATGCCAGACCACTTTTTTTTGTGTGGGTGTATTGACTTGAAATTTGGTACATCAGTGTAATGGGGGCTGATCTTATTTCGTTGATGGGTGGGGGGTTAAATGGGAAGTAAATGAGGGTAAATAGGACTCTAAAATTGGAATATAGCGTATGTATGAGAAGCCAATACTATGGGAGCCCACCCTAACTGTACACCCCCCCCCCCGAACAATATCTTTCATAAAGATTAAAGCTTAAGGAACAATTTTAATCATGCCCCGAAAAAAGAACTGGCTGGACTTTCAAAATGGTGTCCATGTTTATAAACAAAATTTTTGGAAATATTGTTCTTGTCATTTAACACAAAAACTAAAAAAGATGGAGAAAAACTTTCTGCGCAAAAAGCAAAGTGCATAAAACTTTTTATAATTTTATTCCTATACAATATTTGGATAGGAGTTACCATTTTCCAGATAAAATGATTCAGCGCTTAAAATAAAATATAAAATTTAATATAAAACGTAAGTAACACCTCATTCGCTTTCAGATTCACTATCGCTGTCTCCCGATACATCGAATATTTCTCTATTGCTTTATTTATAATATCGTTATCATCCTCACTTTCGTCTATTATGATTTGATTTGGAATCATCTTCTGAATTTCAGTAAGTGATTGAGGCAACATTTTATTTGCTGAATACCAAGGAGCTTCTCCATTTTCTTGCCATCCATAATCATTCCAAGGCTTTAGAATACTGTAAATACCTTCGTCGGCTAATCGTCAAATACGTGTTTGGTAAACACTCCTTTTAATATGCTTGAAAGACAAGCTTGTTGAATATGGCTCTCATTTTGTAATTGCATCCAGTTTGTTTTTTGTCTAAAATTGTTCCTTAGTCTTTAATCTATAAGAAAAAAATTGTTTCATATGAATGGGGGGAGGGTTGTACGTACACCTTTAGTGGCTCTCTGACTAAGATAAATGATTCCAAAATTAAGAAATGTAATTAATATCTGCAAATTATAATATTATTATTATTATTTTTTTTTTTTTTTTTCGCGTGCGCGATGCTGGACAGTTCTCCCGTGTCTCCGACATTCTCACGAGAGAAGCGCCAGCGAACTATCCACAGCCACTCCCCGCATCCCGCAGGGTTAGTGACTGTAGATTCCAGATTCGTGTGCCCTAAGAAGACGGAGGGACCCCAGGATAACTGCCTTCTGCATTTGGCCTGCCAACCACTCGGCTGACTTTTGGCAGGCTGGTATGGCCTTTAATTCCGAGAGCAGCGTAGGCCTCATTCCACCAAGTACACCGATTATCAGGACGATCATCTTGACCGAGTAGTCTGGGTATAGCACCCGGAGCTCATACCGGAGATCTCTGTGTTTATTATTATTATTTTTTTTTTTTTCCTCCACAACTTTCGTTGGTGATGTGACTTCTGACGGGGACGGGGCCTTTACAGGCCAGCGTTTCCATCAGTGGCTAACACACGACGAATTGTGCGACATGTCGATAGTATGACAGATTTCTGTGATAAAGTGATTATCCTTTCCCAGTCCAGTACCCCCATTTTTTCCAAATTGGTAGGCAGATATTTATCCACTAGTCCGTTGCTTGTTATAATGAGAGGAAAGATGTTAACATTATTTAGGTGGTATATATGTTTTAGTTCATGCGCTAGGTCCTGATACTTTAATAGTTTTCCATTCCTTGCTGTTCTGATGTTACTGTCGAGTGGTATTGTTACATCTATAATTTGGGCCCATTTATCCTTCTTGTGCATTATCAAAATATCAGGTCTGTTATGACGTACCTCTCTGTCCGTTATAATAGACGTGTCCCAGTACACTTTGATTTCGCTGTTTTCAAGAACTGGACAAGGTAAGTATTTGTAGTAGGGTGTTATGCTATGAATTAATTCAAGTCTTTTACAGATTGCCTGGTGGACTATTCCAGCAACGTTATTGTGCCTGTCCACATAGTCTTTGGGGGCAAGGTAAGAGCAGCCAGCAGACAGGTGTTGTATTGATTCTGCTGCTGTAGAGCATAGTCTGCATTTATCCGTAGGTATATTTTCTTTGTGAATATACTTCCTGTGATTTCTGGTAGGCACAACCTGGTCCTGTATCGCCCCTATGAATCCTTCTGTCTCCGCTTGCAATTGTCCATCACTCAAGTACTTTAGTGATAATTTCTTATCTACTTCCGGACTATTTAAGTCTGCAGCATATCGGCCATGCAGGGCTTTGCCTGCCCATTCTTCCTCGATTTGTTTTATTGATCGGGGCGCTTCTGTTTCTCGGTTTTCAGCTAGAGAGAGTGGTGATATATTGTTATCACATCTTACAATTGCTGCTTGAATAGGGTTTTGTTTGCTCAAGAAGTGACTGCGGAGTAATTTTATTTGCTGGTGGTGTTGCATGTTTAAGTTTTGCACTCCTCTGCCGCCCCTATTTCTTGGCAGATATAACCTGCAGGTTGACGAATGCGGGTGGTGCATTCGAAACTTAGCGAAGGCGTTTCTGACGCTGCGATTGAGGCGATCTAGGTCGGTTGCTGTCCATTTCAGAATCCCAAATGTATATGTCACAACGGGCATTGCCCATGCGTTGATAGCATTTATTTTGGCCTTATTATTATTATTATTATTATTATTATTATTATTATTATTATTATTTTCACGGACGTGCATCCGGTAGATTCAGATATCACCGGGTCCTTCGTGGACCAAGGTTATATCGGTCGCTGTAGATATTTGTGCACAATATGACAGGTACCCAGTATAGCTGCTTTTTGGGCTACCTCCACAAGCTGTGTATTCAAACCAACTTTTTCCAGATATTTGCAGAAGTTCCTCTCAACTAAGCCATTTGCTGATATTATAAATGGTATCACATGGACTTCCCTCAATCTCCAGATAGCCTCGATTTCGTGCCTTAGATCTTGGTATTTGGCAATCTTTTCAGTGACTGACTTCCGATATTATCATCTAAGGGAATCGCTACATCGATTATCCACGCTGACTTTTTCTTCTTATCCAGTAAGATTATGTCTGGTTTGTTATGGGTCACTGTCCGATCAGTTATAATCATTGTGTCCCAGTATATTTTCTTTTCTTCATTTTCAAATATATGGGGTGTAGTTTCCTTTATCAGCTTCGTTTTGATGCCTAGAGCTTGGTGGATGATTTTAGCGACATCATTATGCCTGTTCAGGTACTTTCTTGGTGCTATGAAACTACAGCCGGCTACGATGTGTTGTATGGTCTCAGTTTTCTCATCGCAGACCCTACATTTGTCAGATGGTATATCCTGCTTAAGTACATACTTTATGCGATTCCGTGTGGGTGCAACCTGGTCTTGAATGGCAGATATTGCGCCTTCTGTTTCAAGATCAAGCTCCCCTTTCATGAGGTATGTAATAGACGCTTTGTTGTCAACGTGATCACTTTGCAATGCTGATGCAAATCGTCCATGCAATATTTTTTCCTCCCACTCTACTTTTAGCTGTTCTAGGAAGTCGTTTCTTATTTCAGGTGGTGTTCCAGATAGATTTAATGCAGAGTTATTATTTTTTTTTCTCGATATTTTGTCCGTTTTTCCTCCTCCTTCAAGACAATGTTGTTCTCCGCTGGAGCCGTGAACTCCACGACGAACATTGTCTTGAGTTGATGATTGAGGAGTACTACGTCAGGCTTGTTGGCTTGTATTTGCCTGACGGTGGGAAAAGAGTAGTTCCAATAAATTATACACTTCTCATTTCCCACAACGGACTCAATAATCCCCGGAGCGTAAGGCAGCAGTGGTGTTTCGTCTATCCCATACTAGTGCCTTAAATGGTAATAAAGCACTCGTAATGCTCCGTCTGGCCTTTGGATATAGGCCGAGACCGCATATGTCGGGCAAGCCGACAGCAAGTGCATAAGAGTCTCTGGCGCCCTAAACCCATGACAAGACTACGATAGACGGGGATGTTAAATACACCATCCTGGCAAGCCATTATAAATCCCTCAGTCTCAGACTTCAGCCCGGCTAATCTTAAAAAGGCAAAGGTCAGCCTTTCGGATAAGCCAAGGTTTTCTATATTTTTATAGAAAACTCCATGCATTGGCTTATCCGTGTGCAGCTGCAGAAAGTTGTTGTGTTCTGCAGCTTTAATTTGGGCTTTTCGCCGAGCAGGTTCCAACTCGGTGACAGAGTCGCGATTTACCCGCTCGACGTCGAAGGAGAGACCAAGTTCATCGGCTGCTCTCTGTGCTGCCTTAAACAGAAAGGCTCCTACCCCTGCATTTTCATGGTCTCGGACCATGCAGAGGAGGGGATCCGAACTCCTGATGAACTTACAGGCTCCATCCAGATGGAGGATTATTATTATTATTATTTTTTTCCGTAAAAGCCAGTCACCCTTTATACTCTGTGGCTCCGACACTCACAGAGGGGAGCTGGTAGAACCGGCAGCCACTCCCCACGTCCGTGGGGTGAGTGACTACTGGGTCCGAGAATCGTGTGCCCTGAGTAGACGTAATGAGCCGAGGATAATGGCCTTCTGCATCCTGCCGGCTAAGATCTCTGCCGAATTTCGGCATGCCGGTATGATCTTCAGTTCTGAAAGCAGCGTGTGTCTCCGAGGGCTCCTATGATCAGGACCACTAGCTTAACAGTATGGCCAGGGTAAAGCCTGCAGAGCTCGAAGAGCAAATCTCGATATTTCGTCCGTTTTTCCTCCTCCTTCAGGACAATGTTATTCTCCGCGGGAGCCGAGAACTCCACGACAAACATTGTCTTGAGTTGGTGGTCGAGGAGGACCACGTCAGGCTTATTAGCTTGTATTTGCCTGACTGTGGGAAACGAGTAGTTCCAATAAATTAGACACTTCTCATTTCTCACAACGGACTCAATACCCCCGAAGCGTAAGGCAGCACTGGTGTCTCGTCTATCCCATACGAGTGCTTTAAGTGATAATAAAGCACTCGTAATGCTGCGTCGTGCCTCTGGATATAGGCCGAGACTGCATATACTGGACAAGCCGAGAGCAAATGCATTAATGTCTCCGGCGCCCTGTGGCAGGTCCTGCAGCTGACAACAGGGACCTCTATACCCATGACACGACTTCGATAGACGAGTGTGTTGAATACACCATCCTGACACGCCATTATGAATCCCTCGGTCTCAGACTTCAGCCCGGCTGACCTTAAGAAAGCAAAGGTCAGCCTTTCGGATAAGCCGCGGTCTTCTATATTTTTATAGAAGACTCCGTGCAATGGCTTATCCGAGTGTAGCTGCAGAAATAGATCAATTTCAGCAGATTTGACTTGGGCTTTTTGCCGAGCAGGTTCCAACTCGGTGACAGAGTCGTGATTAACCCGCTCAGCGTCGAAGACCAAACCGAGTTCATCGGCGGCTCTGCGCGCTGCCTTAAACAAAAAGGCTCCTACTGCTGCACTTTCATGGTCTCGGACCATGCAGAGGAGGGGATCCGAACTCCTTATGACCTTACAGGCTCCATCCAGAACATCCTGTTATGGAGACTCTCCAAACTCAAAAGTCCACGGCCTCCCCGATGCCGTGGGAGATATAACCGTGGAACGGACGATTTAGGGTGCAAACTCCTATAGAGATGCATCGTTTTTCGGGTTCCTACATCGAGTTGTCGCAGCTCCTCTTGATTCCATTTAATTACTCCAAAGGAGTAGAGGAGGATCGGAACGGCAAGCATATTGGTAGCAGACACCTTGTTCTTCCCCGACAGTTCTGAAGACCAGATCTGTCGGAGTCGGTGCTGATACTTGCCGCGGAGAGCGTTTTTTACTACACTCACTTCTTGGGTGGAGCGTTGCTCGACACCCAAGTAAGTGTACGACTCTCCGGCATCTAGGTGATGTAAGATGCTTCCGTCCACAAGCTGCGCATCCTCTCCGTAGTCACCGCATCGTCCTCTCTTGAGGTGGACTAGTGCACACTTGTCCAACCCAAATTCCATGCCGACAGCCTGCGTGTACTCCTGAGAGACTGGCGTAAATCCCTCTCTCCGGATGCATAAAGTTTAAGGTCATCCATGTAAAACAGATGGGTGACCTTATGCCTCCTATCGCCGGGGGTACCGCAGTTGTAGCCACGGGTATTTCGCAGCGAAACGGATAATGGCAGTAGTGAGATGCAAAACAGAAGGGGGCTTAGGGAATCTCCCTGAAATACTCCCCTTCTGAACAATACCGGCTCTGTCTGGACTCTGCTATTACCCGATGTTATGGTAAAGCGAGTCCTCCAGAGCGGCATGAGTTCTTCGATACATCTCACTACGGGACCGGGAACCGCAAGACATCTGAGCAAGTGGACAATGAGCTCATGGGATGTCATATCAAATGCCTTGCGGTAGTCGATCCAGGCCATAGAGAGGTTACGCTTATACTGCACGGAGTCCTGCGTGATACATCTATCGATCAGCAGGTTCTCCTTGCAGCCAGCGACACCTCTCTTTGACCCTCGTTGCTCATATACTCGTTCGTAAACCCGTTCAACTGCTTGGAGCACCCGCATGTACAATATGCGTGTAAACAACTTGTAGCATGCGTTTAAGCAAGTTATCGGCCGGCAATTTTTTGGGTTAGACAAATCTCCGTCATTCGGGATTAGCACTGTCCGCCCCTCGACAAACCAAGAAAGAATTTGCTGCTCCCATTTAGCCATGAATTAAAAATTCTGGCCAAATGGTGGTGGGTACTGGAAAACTTTTTCCATCAAAAGTTATTTATCCCATCGGGACCTGGGGGGGGGGGGCGTACAGCTAGGGTGGGTTCCCCGACTACAAGGCCTTAAAAATTTATTGGCGTTAATTAAACCATTACCACTCCCACCCCGTTATTAAGGGAGATAAAAAAAAATAAAATTGTGATTTAGTGTGAGTGTAAAGGAACCACAAGCCTCATAATGTTTTTGACATCAGCCAACCTCACTGTAAATCCGAATGCGGTAGTGATTCTTTAGGCATCATTTAATATGTATATGGGCGTATTATAAATTTAAATTTACACGGTCATATCTCCGAAACGATTACTCCTACGAGAAAAAATAATAGAGCTTTTATATGGCAAGTTTTTTAAATTACAAATATGATAATAGCAATCAATTTTATTCGTAAAGGTTTCCTAGATATCTGTAATAAAGTGTTTACTTAGCTTTTGACCTCTTGTAATATTTCAATCTCCGGTGATATCATTAAGGAATTTTGACACTGTTTAAAATGTTGAAAACATACTCTATACAAAAATTCAGGTGGGTGAAAATTTGTATTCAGATTGGGCATTTTTTAATCTAATTTGGATTGATGCGAGTCTGGAGACGTTTGCCTGGACAGCCCATCGCACTGTAACAAATGTTTTTGTCGTGAAGCTTCCGAAATATTTGCAAAAAACTTTTTATTTTACCTTTGACCTGGTAACATTTAAATTCTTAGTGCTATCTACAGTGTGGCCCATTTAAAATGGAAATACATTTATAACTCTTTTATTTTTTGTCCGACTTGAACCAAATTTTACGAAAAGATAAAAGAAATTAGGATCTACTTATGGCCAAAAAAACATTCGCCTCTTACAAATGCAAGGCCACCTGCGCTACCAAAATATATTGAAAAAATAAAGAAATCATATTAGGCATTTTTTTATCGAAAAACTTTATTAATGAAAGTTGTTCAGAATAGTCCAAAATTTCAGTAATATTAAAAAATATTGAAATTTTGTTTAAAACAATGTCAGAGTCCGAAAATATTATTTTAATTGTTTTTTATTCTTTAGAAAATTGTGCTATGACAATTTTGTTTGAAATTAAACGCAAGCTGTCAGGTACTTGTCAAAAAAATACAAATCAGTATTTTTTTTAATTTTGTCGAAATTTTGGACTCCAAAAACAAAATTCAATATTTTTTAATATTGCTGAAATTGTGGACTCTAGGTTTTTGGCCAATTCTGAACAATTTTCATTAATAAAGTTTTCCGATAAAAAAAATCCTAATATGATTTCTTTATTTTTTTCATTTATTTTGGTACGGCAGGTGGCTTTGCATTTATAGGAGGCTAGTGTTTTTTTTTTTGGCCATGAGTAGATCCTAATTTGTTCTATATTTTGGTAAAATTTGGTTCAAGTCGGACAAAAAATAAAAGAGTTATAAAGGTGTTTCCATTTGAAATGGGTCACACTGTCAAAATGTTGAATTCAAACTTCATATAAATGCAGAGCATATTAAATAAAGAGTAAAATAAAGCTGTCTTACAAATTCCAGATATATAAACTAAACGAATATAAGTTGCAGTCGGGCGTGACCGATATTAAATATATGTTTAATTCATATATTGCACGAACACGGCACAAATAAGTATTTTCCCCCCGTTTTCGAGGGCGGGGAACACGATGGTGACAATATTTTCCGAGCTACCCTCCAACCACTACCCCTAAACCGGACAAACCTTTTTCCGATTTTCCGGTGCTAGACATTTTTTTATCGTAACATTTTATAAACAAAAGTTGTTCAGAATTATCCAAAAACCCTAAATCCAAAATTAATCAAAATTAAAAAATATTGAAATTTTGTTTAAAATAATGTCCAACTTTGAAAATATTATTTAAAAGGTTTTTTTGTTTAAAAAATTTGTGACAATTTTGTTTTAAATTAAACCCAAGCTGTCAGGTAGTTGTCAAGTAATTAGTAGCTTTTTTATATTTTTTAAATTTATGATTTGTTTCAATTTTTTTATTTTGATGAAATAATGGGCTTAAGGTTTTTGGACAATTCTGAACAACTTTCATGAATAAATTTTTCCGATAAAAAAATGCCTAGCATCGGAAAATCAGAAAAGGGGGTGGTTTTTTCGGTTTGGGGGTAGTGGTTGGAGGGTAGGTCAGAAAATATTGTCACCATCGTATTCCCCACCCTCGAACTTTTGGGGTAAAAGTTTTACCTTAAGGAACTAATACGTAACGTTATTTTCTTTAAATAGAGCACTCCTGAAAACTCCTCTTCCTAAATTCTCAGCTTGAAATTATTTGTAGTATTTCTTAAACGTCTAATAAGCCACTAACTGTGATGCAACCTGTATAGAATTGCATTTGCAGAATCTATATAATATATTTACTAATAGTTAACTTTTATATTCAGGTTATTCAAGAAAAAGATAACCACCCCTTGTGAAACAGGCTGTTAATTGGTTAACATTCGGTTGATTATTTATCACGAACACACTTCATCGTTCGTAAAATCACTGCAAGCTGCTCATGTGAACATAAACACTTTTTGACATACTGTCGACTAAGTATTTAAAGATGCAAATTTTTTTGTTGTGTATTTTGCGCATCAAGTCAAATCATAAATACTAAAAATCGTAAATAATCGACCAGCCCACCTGGTAGAGTGGGGCCATTATAGTTAACTACCTGTAATAAGTGCCGATGTAGGCATCAACATTATCCTTCAGTATTTTATTAAAATTGAATGCTAATGTGCAGTTTATAATTTATTTTAATATGAAATTAATATGTATCGCATGCCTCTTTGTAATAAGAAATGCTATTTTGAATTTCATGATGCAAAAACTTTTGCCTTAATTAATTAAAGGGGGCACTTGTTTTTATAAGATGTTATTTATTAAATAAAACTGTAAAGGCCATCATTCAACGTTGCATAATTTAATTTATTTACGTGATTTGATGTATATTTTCTTTATGGTTAAATAATTCTATTACATCCGATTATTTAAATGCAAATCTTTACCACCTCACTTACGAACGTCTACAATAATATTTACGGTTTTTTTGTTGTAAATAAATAAGTAGACGACAGATTGTTTATTTTGTAAAGACGAGCAGACAAAAACCATTCACTTTTATTTTCTTTTGTTAAAGCCTTTAATGTGTTGAAAATGTTAGTTCAGTAATTAATCAACAATTGGTTTACATCAACTAATCAAAATATTGAGATCTTTTTGTTCTGTTAATAACATTATCAATTTTAAATCTGGGGTGACGAGAAGCACGATCTTTCGGGGTGTACTTACTTTCCTATATACAAAGTATTGTTAATGAACTGACAAGATACATAACAAGGATATTGCAAGAAAATGTGAGACTTGCAAGATTTTTTTAAATACCATTCATTTATCCTTTTCTAATAAAATGATCGAAAGTTTCAATTTTAAATTGAAATAATTATAGTCGTATTAAAAATTTTTAGATATTGGGGCCCCTGCTTGTTGTCTCTTGCAGTTTAGCAAACTTGTCTCCTGTTCTTTGCTACTGCATAATGTAATAGCAGGTGGACTTCTAAGTTTTGGCTCGAGTGCGTGAAATGTACATGGGTTTTTTTAAAGTAAATACTTTTATTTATTTATTTATTTAGTTATTTATTTATAACGTCGGCCAATTTCCACTACCAAGACCTATCACCGACTCCAGGAAATTTTGACGAACCTCTTCTCTGTCGAAGAGTAGATAGATAGATAGATATGTATTTTATTTGACCAAGTTACAAAACACTTGGCAGGTCAAAGATAGAAAATACAAAAATATAAAAATATAAAATATATATACACTACATAGTCAAATAATTCACACAGTATAAAAAATCAAAAAAAAAATAAAGAAGAGGCAAGCTTCCACAAAATGGCCAGAACTAACCAACCAAGCAGAGGTTAAACTAAAAGATATCAACAAATTTGTGTATTTACAAATCCATCAATTGAATAGAAAAAATATTTTGAAATATGTGTTTTTTTATTAAGTTCTTGAAACTATTAAAATTAAGAGGTTTTACATCATTAGAAATGTGATTGAAGGTTTAGAGAGTTTTTCTGTGATTTTGTTAATCTAAGACGAGGTTGCCTAAGTTGATTGGCAGACCTAGTGCCATACGAATGAAAATCTGAGTTAGTACAAAAAGAATTTATATTCTTATGAATTTCAAGTAAAGTAACATATACGTGAATAAAAGGTACCGGCATTATACCAAGACTCTTAAGTATTGGTAAACAGTGATCCCTTCAACGTGCATTAAAAATTAACCTGACTGCTTTCTTCTGCAGACGAAAGATTACAGCTGCTCGAGATGATCCACCCATAGGAGGATAGCATAATTAATATGAGCATGAAATAATAATGATTAGTGAATTGTTTGTTGAGAAAACGATTTGTTGGGTTTTTTCTTCGTTTAATTTTAGATTATTCGAAGAGACTCCAAGCACTAGCTTGTTTGATGGAACTAAAGCTATCCTCACTTAGTTCAGGAATATTCAAATTAATAGTATATTACGTAATGAGAATTGTAAGAAGCATATTACGCACGAATGGAAAAGTTACGCACGATGCCGCGTAGCGGCGAGTGCGTATTTCCATGAGTGCGTAATTGCTTTACAACTCGAATTATGTACTATACTTTACCTACGATCATATTTATTTATTTATTTAGTAAAATCTGGATTTAGTTTACTAGTCAACAATGTCATTCAACAAATATTATGTCAATTTTGACAGCGTTTGAAAATTACGTAGGCGCATTTGTTTTTTTAAACCCCGCGTCAGCGATATAAGCCACCTATAATTGGGTGTCCTGTGCGTTTTGTTTACCGTGCGATTTGTTTACAGTGCGTTTTGTTTAAAATACGTAAAATTCAACTTACATGGATGGCAGATAGTGTGTTTTTTACTATTTACAGTGGTGATCGTAGGTAAAGTCAATAATGGATGTATCGTCAGCATAAGCGATGCATTTTTTTGATGACATAAAGTAAAAAAAAATCATTGACGTATAATATAAAGAATAGGGGCCCCGAAACAGAGCCTTGAGGAACCCCATGTTTAACCGGAAGAAATTCTAAGTTTAAATTATCTGTAGAGACACACTGAAGTCTGTTGTTAAGATAGGAATAGAAAAAATTCAATGGCAAACCTCATATACCATAAAAACTCATCTTTTCCAGAAGTATTTCATGTAAGACACAGTCAAAGGCCTTGGAGAGGTCCCACATGCTAATAGCTACATGTTTGTTCTCTTCAAGGCCCTCAACTTTGTCGCAGACTAATTTAAATTCGACCATAGTGGTGGAACATTCATTTCTAAAGTCCAATTGACGACAATTTAAAACATTATTACGGTCTAAGAAATGTGTAAGTCTTTTTTTGAGAATAACTTCTTTTACTTACCTAAAATTTAACAGACAAGGGCCGACTGCGTTAGATCCCCTCCGAAGTTTGGTATAAGCACTACGTAATTCTAGTCTTGAAATTACATAGCTGCGTATACATTGATATATAAGCCGCTAGAAGCTGGGATGAGGTCGCTGTGTTTCCCCGCCTTTACGCTCATTCCCAAGTAAATACTTGCTTTGTTCAAAAATGCTATATTGAAAAGTTTCAAATTACAATAACAAATGTTTTATGATAGTTGCTTCACTATTGTTTTTTTGTATTAAAGTAAAGCGATTAATTGTCTATCCGATTAGCACTTCATACTAAAACTTAAATCTAAACAGATACGATAGGATTTTATTGCATCTATTCTCGCTAAGTCATTTTTAATTGGTTAATTTTGCAAAAAATCGATTTTACTTACTTTTTACTTTACTTTAGTTTTTTGAAAAGGGAAGATTTCGCTATAAAATGTGGAGTTAGATTGATTTAAACTTTTATGAAGTTCTAAAATTACTATTGTCTAAATGTTGGTTGTAACATTTTCTAAGTTTTCCTGTTTTGGGATTCTCTACCACATATATTTTCTTTTAAAAACACGTTCCATGTCCATGAAATACTTTGTGTACAGATTATCTGAAAAGTTGCGCTGTATAAGTGATAGATTTGATATTATGACGGTGTTTCAGACAAGCAATACTTTGAGAACAAACTGCATTTATAGTATTTCGTGTGAGTGTAATAAACATTATGTGGGTAAATCATCCAGACCATGCAGTGCAAGATTAGGTGGACACAAGGGTTACATTAGGAAGTATGAAATACAGAAATGGAAGATTTACGAACACGTTTGGGACAACGGACATAGAATAAACTGGCAAAAAAAAAATTAATAATCAGCAATCATATTTGTTGAATGGATATAAGTGCATGTCATATTGTTCCGTAGATCTTTGTACAACCTGTGTCACCAATGTTAAAAGAAGAATTTAACAAGCAATGTGGTTTAAAATAAAACTATCAACTATATCTACAGTTTTGTGTAAATAGTACGTAAGTTTGGATATTGAATATAACAAATTTATTCTTAAAGCTGTGTATTTAATATTTTTACCGTGTTTTTATAGAATTCATCCCGCAGAACTGAAGGATGTAAGAATGTTTTTTACTAAGAGCGCCAGTCACCCTCAACGTAAGAGAGCTAATTTCAACTCTCAGTGGGGGTTCCATTAACTCTAACACACGCTCTGAGACTTCTTAATTTCTTACTTGCTTTTATAGACTCCAATCAGTTATCGACACTCAAAGACTCTCGAGAGGTTTAACTTTAAAGGTAATCATTTAATCAAGAAATTCCAGGAATTCAAGTAATACCATTTATTATATGAAGTTCAAAAAGGTACAATCAAATATGGATCTAGGGCCTATCTAATAAATATGCAAGAATCTGCCTATCAAACATGGCAATAGCGGACGTCTTTTTCAGAAGGCGTTAATTTGAACCACCATACAATGGGTAAAAGTAGCGATTGACTTGACACAAAAAGATTCACAACTTCCTAGAAGAGTACGAGTAAAATTTGACTTCACACTTTTCTGTTCATTTTTCGTCAACAAATAATTATCCGAATCCTGCGACGGTGCATCGTTCAATCAAATCCAGTAGGACAAAAATATTAACTTTGTTAAAATGAGTTGTGTGCTGCAATTATGATTAAATATGATAACGTCTTATTTGACTTCCACCTGTGTCAGTTAAGGTATCACACATTTTTTCGTAAATCATTGTTAGTAATTGTTAGTAATGTGTCAATATTAATAGTTTTGATTAAAATGAGTACTAATTTAATGATTTGAAAATGAATGTTTTCACACTCTCATATTTTACTAATGCCTGAGACTTTTTTTCAAAAATGAATTTATGGACCGACAATAGCGAGTAGATAGACGATGGCCTCAAATTTTTTCAAATTATAGTTTGATTTTCATCATTTTAACAAATTTTACAGAAACGAAAGATGTTAAAAATAAAGACTGATCTAGTTAGAATAAAATACGTATCAGCCAGAAACCTCTGATTTTCACATACGTCAGCAGTCTCTATTGTAAAAATACTGAAACTGAAACTTCATCAACACTTGTGAATTCCTCTTTTGTGTACCATGATCCTTTAGCTTTTCAGAGGCTATAAAATGAAAAGTACAAATAATGGCCGAGGCTAGTAGCTCTTTTTTTGCGTGTCTATGCCCATGGGATGTAAATTTTGTATCAATGTACAAAGCTAAAGCTTCCTCTTTAGTAGAAGGTCGTTGTTCTTCTTGAAATAGACGAAGTTTCCTTACCCTGTTGCTCTTTTTGACGAAAAGGTAATCTCTAACCAAGCTGGACGAATTACGTTGACGACTTTTTCTCAAAGCAACTTCGACAGCTAATGCTAATTCGTTCACGCTCCTTGCTACAACAATGTCTTGTGTTCTCCGCCTTTTGGTTCTTCTAAACTCCTGTCAATTCTCATGACCTACATCTATTTGAAAAACTATATCTTCGATACCATTCAGCTATTTTTCCTATTTGGTGTGGAAATACTTAGATATATTTCCTCTTGATTTCAATTTCGAGACAATATTCAAGGACATCAATCTTATTTTCTTTCTAAAATGGTTCTCGGTTGTTGGTGTAGAACATCACTCAAGATAACCCCGCAGAATCCTTATGGGAAATGGCTTTCGGCCAAATCCTTTGAAACTCTGGATTCTAGTAGTTCTTAATGTGTAGAATAAAAGTTCTGAAGGGCACTAAGTCGTAAAAACTCAAGGTTTTGAGATACAGGCTTCTGAAGTTGAACTTTACGTGCATTCTGCAGCAAAGTTAAATCTTTATCGGACATGGATTTCTTTGAAACTCTGGATTTGGTAATCTTGATAATGATACGCATACAAATATACATATATATTACGATAAATGCCATATTAACTATGCTGCTGAATGCACGCAAGGTCCAAGTTCAGAGGGCTATATCTCCATGAGTTTTTAGGACTTAGTGGCCTTGAGAAATTTTGTTCTACACATAAAGAACTACCAGAATCCAGAGCTTCAAAGAGTTTGATCGAAAACCGTTTCCCTTAAGGATTTAACTATGCTGCAGAATGCACGTAAAGTCCAACTTCAGAGGGCTATATCTCAAAATCATGAGTTTTTAAAAACTCATGATTTTCGTTCTCAAGGGCACTAAGTCTTAAGATTTAGTGCCCTTGAGAACGTTTGTTCTGCACATTAAGAACTACCAGAATCCAAAGCTTCAAAGAGTTTGACCGAAAGCCATTTCCCATAAGGATTCTGCAGGGTCCTTTATTTAAAACGTAAGTATACATTTCGGCAGTTCTCGAAGTCTTGGTTGCTATACATCAAAAAATTCGTCTTGTATCGAGTAATAAAGTTATAAAATTGTAAAAAAGATACTAATGCAAACTCGTGCACAGCAAACGGTTTTTTCTTTTAATGAGACTTAAATTTACTTTCAAACAAAACCAGATACAAAACATTACGAAGATATACTCATAAAAGAAAGCTTACTAAAATTGGAAAAATGATATGATTTGAAAACATTACCAATAAAATATGAGCTAAGCTATGTTTTGTGAAATACATACCTTTAACTTTTATATCCTTCATAGAAAAATAAATTATTGTACAACACACTATAAAACAGACTCGTCTATATAGATAGTAAAACTAACTACTGAATACACCTACAATTGTGTTTGCAGATTTTACCTAACTTCCAGTACCTTCCAAGAATTAAACAAGGCCAATTCAACCACTCATTTCTCACCACTGGACCTTTCGACTACCTGGTTACTTCACTAATTTCAATGAATGTATAATGAGTTTTGTCCTCCTAGCACACATTAATCGAAACACTGTGGAGTGCTCAGCGATAACGAGCACGGGTTTTTACCTAAAATAAAGAATTTTCTCAAACATTCGGGGGGAAATTGCAGCCATTTCCTATAGCTGTCCCTTTTCTATACGATATATTAATATTAATTTGTGCAATGAAAAGTTTCTTATTATTATGTAATTTTCTAATAACTTTAATCTTTAATAATAGTGCCCCTCCTTCACTGTTGCTAAATTAATTGTTTATAACAAAAAACCACAAATTTAAGAAATAATAACACAGCCACTCAAAAAAATAAAGTGGTTTGGCCTGCGGACCAGACCAGTGTATCCTTATGTATTTGGTAAGGATACACTGGTTTGGTCCACTTTTTTTGTTTTGGGGGTGCTCTTTGGGGTTGGGGGTGACAAACGACCGAATATGACAATTATGAGTTCGGATTCGGTTTCAGCGGGTCAGAATACATAAGGACACACTGATCTCGTCCACAGGCCAGACCACTTTTTGTTTGTTTTGGGGGTGTTTTTTTGGGATTGGGGGTGAAAAACAAGCGAATATGACAATTCTGACTACGGATTCGTTTCAAAGGGTCCAAATACATAAGGATACACTGGTATGGTCCGCAGGCCAGACCACTTTGGGAGGGGGGTGTTTTTTAGGGAGGAAAGAAGAAATAATCTGACAATTCTGACTTCGGATTGGGATCCAGCGGGTCCAAATACATAAGGATATACTGATATGGTCCGCAAGCCAGACTACTTTTTTTTTATTTTGGGAGTGTTTTTTGGGGTAGGCGAATCTGACAATTCTGACTTCGGATTCGGTTTCAGAGGGTCAAAATATATAAGGATACACTGGTATGGTCTGCAGGCCAGACCACTTTTTTGAGGGTGTGTTTTTTTGGGGTTAGGGGTGAAAAAAAGAAGTAATCTGACAATTCTGACTTCGGATTCGGTTTCAGCGGGTCCAATTACATAAGGATACACTGGTCTGGTCCGCAGGCCAGACCACTTTTTTTTTGTGTGGCTGTGTAATTAGTCCAATGAACTAATATTATACGCATAACATTTATTAGATAAAACTACGTGAGAGATGTGCACTTTTGGTTTTATTAACAATTTATATTTTTGTTCTCACAGTGATTGGTACTGCTAATAGACCCGGAGCCCACCGATCACTAATTGTGTGTCATAAGTTTACTTCCAAAATGTGTAATTGTTGTTAATTTGGACAGAAATGTCCATGCCGGCCGTTTTTTTTGTACAGGGCCTCAAATGTGTAAGAAATATGACTTGTAAAAGTAAAAAACTCAGCCACAAATAAGTCATAGGTTTACGCATGGGGGTTGGAGGGATTTCTTAATTTACCCTCAAAAATTATGAATCCAGACTTCCATTCATTTTGAGTGGTATAAGGAGGTGCTACGCTCGACCAACTTTGAAAAAAAAGTAAGGTAAAAAAAATGAAAAGTTTATGAATGGCAATCAGGAACTTGGTAAGTATGAACCTACTGATTGTGAAAATATATTCGCCTTCTCTGAAAAGTGGTACGACAGCCTTGATATTCACTATAATTGATGGCGTACCGGAGTTTCCTACCGCATGTACTGATTACTCGCGTAATTCGGTGAATATCATAAATTTACTACTGGCAATCAGATACTTGGTAAATATGAACCGCCTGAATGCGAAAAAACATTCGACATCTTTGAAAAGTGGTGCGAACGTCTTGCCTTTCACGATAATTGACGGCATATCGGCTCATCCTACCGCAAGCACTAGTTACCCTTGTAATTCGATGAGTATCATAAATTTGCGACTGGCAATCAGAAACTTGGTAAGTATGAACCTCCTGAGTGCAAAAATACGATACGCAAGTCCTTCGCACCACTTCTCGAAGATGGAGAATGTATTTTCGCACAGGAGGATCATACTTACCAAATATCTGATTATCAGTCGTAAATTTATGATATTCATCAAATTACACGGATAACCGGTAGGAGGCTCCGATGCGCCATCAATTACAGTGAATGGGAAGGCTTTCGTACCACTTTTCAGAGAAGGCGAATATATTTTCACACTCAGTTCATACTTACCAAGATTCTGATTGCCATTCATAAACTTATCATTTTTGTTACCTGAATTTTTTTTTAAATTGGGCAAGCGTAGCGCCTCCTTGTACCACCCAAAATGAATGGGAGTCTGAATTCACGATTTTCGGGGGTAAATTAAGAAATCCTTCCAACCCCCATGCGTAAACTTATGACTTATCTGTAGCTGTTTTTTTTTTACTTTTACAAGTTATATTTCTTACATATTTGGGGGCCTGCCGTACGCCCCTGTACCAAAAAAAGGGGCTGACATGGACATATCTGTACTACCCCAAATTAACAACGATTCACACATTTTGGGAGTAAATTTGTGACACACAATTAGTGGTCGGCGGGCTCCTGGTCTATAAATTCAGCTCCGAGAAAATTGTAGCAAGAGACTTATTCTTAAACCAGTTCATTTTTAGAAAAACCTATAAATCGTCCGAATTGTTACATAATCTAAATAATAAACCGAAAACCTGTTTAATATTATGCCACTTTTGATGGTACTACAATAATCAAATACAATGTCTCCCCCACAATATTATTGTAAACAAAATTTAAAATTTTCCTGCAGGATTTTTTTGAATAATCTTGAATTGATTGACGATCAAATCATATCTAATGATGACAAAATTTCCTTGTTTAATAAAAACTTCCTTGTTTAATTATAAAGAAGTAAAAAAAATAAATCACACTTAAAAAATCGTACGAGTACAACATTATGGCAAGCTGTTTAAAAACATGAAATCAAAAGCTAGTTCGTACATCGTCGTTATATAAATATTTACGGGATACGAAATTGAATAATAAAATATTCACCTGTAACAACATACTTAACGTAATTCAATATTTTTAAAATAGATAATTGTTTAAATTAATAAAGTAAATATAATTACAGAAGTAACCTTAATCCTCCCAGAGCCCTGTTAGGCAAGTACTCATAAATTACCCTTAACCACTTTTAGACTTTTATGGCTTTATAAGTGTTATAATAAGGGGCTGTATATTATGCTAATTTTTACCTAGAAATATTAGTATTTGAGCTTAAACGTAAATAACAGAACCTCCAGATTTTTAACTTTTACTTTGATTTCTCTACGAAAATAAAAATAAGTTAATTACAATGATAATAACACAGTTTTTTTATTTTTTGAACAAGAAAAACTGCAAAAATATCTTGTAAAGAAGTCATATGAAAATGCTACGTAGGAATAACAGACAAATACATTTATATAAATAATGATCTACACTATAAAAAGATTAATATTTTTTCACAATTCCAATTACAATGAAAATAAACTAAATTAAAATGATAACAGTAAATTGGTAATAATAGAAATAATAGCAGTGGCAATGTATACATATTTTTATTTTCTTAACTGTTAATTTTAAATTAACTTGATATACAGGGTGTCCGGAAATAAAGTAGAAGAAAATTAACTGTAGATTCCTCAGCCCAAATTAATTAGGGTTCTTCATATAACATTTTTCAAAATACCCTTTTGTTGTCAAGTTCTATGAATTCTATATCAGAGGTTGTATAAAAGCTGCGTAAAGCCAAAGTTTTTAGTACTCTTTTGTTAGTTTATAGTCACTTTCTAGGTAAGCTTCTTCAGAAAATATTTCTTATAAAGTAAGTAGTACTTATATACAACCAAGTGCTGTAATAAAGATTTATAACTGCTTCTGTATTGATATTCTTTGGATTCTTCCATGGAACCATATTGTATTTTCTAAAAGTAAATGTAACATTTTTATCAGTTCCAGGTGAAATTCACTTTTTATGACTTGAAGAGGATTGAAAAGGAAATTGACTAATAACAGGTCTACAAAAAAAAGTTCTAATGTAACTTTTCTAAAGTATTTTGCTGAGCTGAAGCCAGTTTTGGACAAAACAAAAATTTCTATCGTGCCAGTTTTCCTCTGCCACCACTTTCATCACCTAAAAATGGAAAAACAAGGTTTTGTCCTAAGGTTCACATCTACCTTTTCTGAACTATTTTGACGCACTGAAACCAAACCATAGCATACTTATTTATTTTTTACGATTATTCAATGCTCTTTCTGTAATTGGAGTATGCTGTGATATAAAACAATAAATAAATTAATTAGGTCAAAATGACAGCAAAAAGGAGAGTCTAGGTCATACGATATATTCAACAAGGCAGACATTTAACAAGGACAATACATTATTATTTTGTTATAGTTTCTCTATCTGACGAATGAATTTGCGCTCACTAGTTCGTCCCTCGAAACGGACGTGAGATTGTACACAAAAAAAGCATTATCACAAAATATGTATAATATGTTATTTTTAGTCGAAATGAACAGTTGTTATTTCAGGAATGAGCTTCAGAAAGACTACACACTATGCCTGTTTAAGTCATAAATAATAAAGAAACTGTGCTTTTAAGAATTTTTCTGTTTACATTTCACAAGTGGCTATGTGTTGATAAGGGAGGGTAGGACATTTTAAGAAAACATACATCTTTCAATGCAGCATTCATGTGTTACGGCTAGACAGATATTATATTAGTTTTTCAGAACACTATTTTACTATTTCATTGTATCATTTTATAACGCCATGTAAATGTATCACTTCCAAGTAATTTACTTTGGAAAAATATAAACACTTTAAGTAAATATTAGTAATTTTTTTCTTGTACCACAAAACTTTAATTTCAGTTAAAATTTGGTATTCTCTTATTTGCTTAATTTTCGAGAAACTAAATAAACAAAATATGCACTCGTATAAACAAAGTAAATGTGCAGCCGACCCGAGGTTTATTTATAAATAAATATACAATGTTTTCCAATCTAACAGCCTGAGAGTAAGTGATTTTCTAATGGCCCCGCATTTATTTCTGGGTAAATTATATTTAAGTAGGAAATGGAACGTACTTTAGCACCAGCATTTATATATGTATATATTTTTAATAAACAACAGAAAGCTCTTTTTTATTTTATCGATCAATAACTAATAACTAATTCATATTTTAAACAAAATGGTAAACGGAACAAATTAAAAATTGATGAATTCAATGGTTTAAATGTATTACAATTCGATGAATGTGAAATAGATAGTTGATACAAAAAGTCATAAAATTCTATATTATTGTTTTTAAATGTTTCTACAATTAATTGAAAATAAATAAAAATACAAAAAAGAGTACCAAAAACCATTTTATAGAAAACACTTCTCTATAAATTTAGTTCTATGCATTATAAGCGTAGGAGGAACCATTTTCTGAAAAATTTATCGCGAATTATAAGTTTTTGAGGGGCTGATGATACATTCCTCTACTTCGGCCGCCTCTAACTCGCAATCTATTAGATTTATCGAAAATACGATGAAAAAACTTCTTTGTAGAAAATTTCATGGGCAACAATATAGGACACCGTTTTTCTAAAGAATTCGAAAAATCGCAGAAAATGCACCTTATTGAAGAGGTGGGAACTTTTTAGTTTTTAATGTTTACCTACATTCTGAACAAATCATCAAAATTTCAAAACATTTCTAATTTTTTCTTTTATTCTGAAAGTTAAATACGTCTATATTTTTTAAGAATTTTATTTCAAATAAGCCAGTATTTTTAAAATTCCCATCCGATTACTAGTACAAGATATATTAAGCAGATGAGTAGAAAATCCATGAAAGCTCGTCAAAAAGTGCATATAAATATTGACGCGCCAGGAATTTTTTGACGCAAATATTTTTTTCGTAATCAGGAAATAGATAACAATCAACAATAAAATTTCTTGTGGAATATTGTCGCTGAAAAAGAATAATTAAATCAATTCGACTGTACTAACACTATGTTGAAAACACCAATAAATAATTTGAATTTGAATTTTTTGTTTTTTATCTATTTATTTAACGTCGGCCTATTTCCGCTACCAGGACCTATCACCGACGCCAGGAGACGAGCTACCCCCAACCTGGAAACTTTGCCGAACCTCTTCCCTTAACAAGAGTAGGAATTCTTTTCTTACCTAACATTTAATAGACAAGGGACCGCCTGCTTTACATCCCCTCCGAAGGATGGTATATCCACTACGTAATCCTCGTCTGAAATTACGTAGCTTATACACTGATATACAAGCCGCTAGAAGGTGGGACGAGAACGCTGTATTTCCCAAGATGGGTCACCCATCCAAGTACTAACCGCGCTCGACGTTGCTTCAACGGAATATCAACTGACATTCACATTGAAGTCTCCTCTACGCTCGCCCCGAATTTGAATTTAATTTAGCCAAAATATATTTAATAATTATTTACCCTGTCTCCCTATATATATTTTTTAATAATATATATGAAATAATTGCAGTTTGAATGATGAGCGTAATTGACTATTTTTTTTTCATTGTGTTTTGATTTGATACTGAGATGGTCTATCAGCATGGAATTATTTGTGGTTTTATAGCACTTTTGACTATAATTTATGGAATAAGTATATTATATTTGACTGGCTTTTTCTACTGTGAGTTGATTTTTTTCAATTATACCGTATGTAAAGCGAATAAACTATAGCCGCAATTTTTTGGCAGATAAATTACTGGAATTCGATACATCGTCTGTACATTATTGACATATAAATTATTTTTTCATACTTCCGGTTTTAGCGGAAGTGGTACCAGCATCTGATTTTCAAATTGAACATCATGTACATTATTATATTTTTGAATTTTACATGATTTCCTTATCACATAATAAATATTACAAATATCAATTTTTTTTTAATTCAATTTTTATTTTTTTAGTTTGAGTGTGCCGCGATTCATTCCAGTCAACCCATGCAATGCTAGATATGTCGAAATTATGACTAAATTACTAAACTATGTGATTCATGAGTAAACAAAAATCTTCAAAATTATTTTTTGGGTGAAATTCAATTTTACTTCCACAACTATGTAGTGGAGTGGAAGGTATAGTAATGAAAACAAATAATTTTGTTTTTGTTCAAATAGGCTTAAAATGTCATGAAAATTTTGAGCAAAAAAATGTATTTCTGTCAGTTTGTCGGTCCGTCATCCCATGGGCCGGTCTGTCTGTCTGTCTGTAACTTTTTTTTGCGCACGATTACTCTGGAATCATTTATGATATTGACATTGACTTGAAATTTGGTACAACAATGTATTATAACGAGATCTGGAACCAGATTATATTTTGATCTTATTCAGTTGAAATGTAAATAGGGGTAAATAGGTAAAGCCAGTAAGAGTCCATAAAATTGGTATTTAGTGTATATATATGAGAAGCCATGGTCTCGATTTTTTTTGCATCAGTCACGTCAAGTTTTTTTCAGGCTATAATTATTGTGAATTTGATTCAAAATGCCGCAAATTTATACAAGAGATGAAAAAGTGGACATATTCATAATTTAAGGAGAATTTAAAAAACTGCAGAAGGATGAAGAGAACGGTGATTTCGAAGAATCTTTTATTATTGGGGAAGAAACTGATATTAATGTTTTGTCTCGGGTGGAAATTGATAAAACTGGTTTTTTGAGGCAAATTGACTTTAAATTGGAAATTAGTCATCAAAGTGTAAGCAGAATTCTTTGTACGCATAATTATAAAACATTTAAATGTCAATTACACCGTCACTTGTACGAAAATGATAACGCACGGAGAACTAAATGTTGCAATTGGATTTTACAAAATAAGGTACAAATAATTTTTGAAGAAAAAATATTATTTTCTGATGAATTCAGGATTACGAATTCAGGCTTATTTAATCGGCAAAATACAAGATACTGATCTCAAGAAAATCAGCATTTATTGAGGGAGGATAATTTTCAAGAGCGTTTTGGATTCAACTTTTGGCTGGGAATAATCGATACTAGAATAACTGGTCTGATAAAATTTATTTGAAGTATCCTTAAATGGTGCCAGATACTCAGGATTCCTACAAAATGAAGTTAAGAGCTTTTTGAATTTATAATAGGACATGTATTTTCAGCAAGATGGAGTTCTTCTCCATAACTCTAGAATTATGATAAATTACCTTCAAGAGAAATTGGGAGACAACACGTTGCAATTAATGGTCCTGCACGATAACCTCCAAAGTCACCTGACCTAACTCTTCTACATGTTTTCCTTTGGCATTATTAAAAAAAAATACTGTTTACGCGATTCTCATTACAACCCGCGAATACCTAGAGCTGCGAGTAAGACGTACAGTGAATAGTATAACAGCCCAGCAATTTACTTTAAAGGCAACATTGGTCTCGGTTATTCGAATGGGAATGCAGAAGTGTATTCACGTCAATAGATAACATTTTGAACAACTGTTATAATTCTTTGTGTTTCGTTTTTTACAAGTTAGTGTAATTAACATTAAATTGGAATACAGTAGATTTTTCATTTTCTCTTAACTTCCATTTTGATTGTATTAGTCGAACATTTATATAGATTCCTTATTAATAGTAATATTGAGTGGATCTTGGTACCAACGTGGCTCCATTTGAAAAGACTGAATTTCATTCAAGAAACCATTTTGAAAATTTTTGTTTACTCATAAATCACATGATTTAATATTACGTGGGTTAACTGGAATACATCGGAACAGTGGCATGGCATAAAAATAAAAACTGAATTAAAAAAAGTTTGACATTTGAAATGTCACTTACGTGGTACCGTTATATTCAGAAAATTATGTATGAGTCCAAAAATGTAAAAACATACAGTGTATAATTTTCTGTTTCGTTTGAAAACGAAAAGTTGTTACCACTTCTGCTGAAACCGGAAGTAGAGAAAAATTAACTTATTTGTCAAAAAATTACATTTTCAAATACAGACGATGTACCAATAATAACACAGCCACACAAAAAAAATAAAGTATCTGACTAGGTAGACTCTATGTTTTTCGGGTCGCTGAATCCGAATCCGGGGTCCATTTGATCACATGTCATCAGGTTTAAGGCTATTTGAAGGTCAAATTGAGATAGGACCGTGAAAAATTCCGCAAAAATTTTTATCTATGTTTTTGAGGTTGCTGAATCCGAATCCGGGGTTTATTTGGTACCATCATGTCAGAATCAAGGTCAAATGAAGGTCAAACACATGAAATTCAATAATACAATCTTTTTTGACCCCGGATTCTGAAAAAGCAGAAAATTTTACGTCCAAATACATCCTGAACCGTTCATGCAACCGATTTCTTAGGTCATTTGTTGGTTATCAAGCGGTCAAATGCTTATTTTCCATTTCTTAGTTGGTATATCGATTGTAAATCGAAAACTTGCGTCTATGACTAGTGACCTTCAAGTTTTTGTGGTCGCTTATCACGATCCCGGTATACATTTGATAACCATGACGTATAAACCAAGGTCAAACTTCAAAAGAAGGTCAAACGCCATAATTCGAATGATATAAATTTTTTAACCCCGTATTCTCAAAGAACAAAAAATATTACGTCCAAATACGTCTTGATCTAAGTCGAATCGAACTTTGGGTTTCATATGGAAGTATTAAACTATTTTGAGATGTTTTAAACTACATTTTTAAGTCCAAAGACCTAAATCCACATCTGCTGAATTCAATAGCCTCAAAATTCAATAACCCAATAACCTAATAACTCTAAAAACCTGATCCCGTATCTATAAAATGGGGATTACAGACGATGAAAGCTTATGAATCCGTTTACTCGAATTACCACATTGCTCAATAATCCCATAACCGAGTAACCCCATAATTTTATTACTTAGTCTCTCATAGCAAAAGTTCTGTTCTTTATAATTAAAGTTGTTGAGCTTCACAACTCCAAACCATGCCACTGTAATTATGAAACTCATTTTCTCGCTCTGCAACTTATCATGAAGTTTCTTTGCATGGAACAACCTTTACATCCAAATCAGCATAGCACTTGTGTCTGCATCCAGGGCACCTCCTCGCGGTGATGGCGGGCAACGGAGTAAGCCCGTTATGATGTACAAAATCCGTTCACACAACTCCTCGTGGTGTACATCGGATAACGCTAATGCTGACGGTTTCACAATTCAGTTGAAAGATTCAAAAGAAATCTGTATTTGACCTGCAGATGATCTTTCAGGGTCCAAAAAATTATATCATTCAAATTATAGCGTTTGACCTCAGTTTATACATCATGGTATCAAATGGATACCGGGATCGTGATAAGCGACCACAAAAACTTAAAGGTCACTAGTCACAGACGCAAGTTTTCGATTTACAATCGATATATGAGCTAAGAAATGGAAAATAAGCATTTGACCGCTTGATAACCAACAAATGACCTAAGAAATCAGTTCCATAAACCGTTCAGGATGTATTTGGACGTAAAATTTTCTGCTTTTTCAGAATCCGGAGTCAAAAAAGATTGTATTATTGAATTTCATGTGTTTGACCTTCATTTGACCTTGATTCTGACATGATGGTATCAAATAAACCCCGGATTCGGATTCAGCAACCTCAAAAACATAAACAAATTTTTTACGGAATTTTTCACGGTCATATCTCAATTTGACCTTCAAATGACCTTAAACCTGATGACATGGGATCAATGGACCCCGGATTCGGATTCAGCGACCCGAAAAACATAGTCTACCTAGTCAGTCTCTGGGGTCAAGACACTTTATTTTTTTTTGTGTGGCTGTGTAATTTATCTGTAAAAATAAACAAAAAATCGGGGTATACCATGTTTGTGATACACCGGTATATCGTGTTTTGAACTTTAGTAAAACATTTAGGAAATATTTTCGCCATACAGTTCCTGAATATTTTTAAAAGTGCCAGTGAAATTTTCGAATGGAAAATAATAATGCGAAGAATTCGTGTCTCGAGATTGGAAAGAAAATTTCAGCTGCACAGTATTTTTGTGTCATATATTATAAATTAAAACAAAACAATATCAGATGTATATGATGAGTAAATTAATTTTTAAGGTGGATATAAATCTTTCTTCTAGATAAAAAAGTATTATTACAATATTAAATTCATTAGCAGTACCTCTTAAATAAAAATATTTACATTCAATTCTTACAGCAAATCTGATAATTCTACCCTCATTTCAACAACAAGCTAAATGAATGCAATCAAAACTATCCTGCACACAGTCCTCATTAAGAAAATAATGTATTTTCTTACTATCCTTTTAAACTCTATAAAAATTGAGTAAACCTGTAGAATATTTTGAACAATCAACAAAATTTTGAAACGCAGAATTGTGATGGATGTTTATATCTTATCAATATCAATATTACAGAACTTTATCATCCTGACAACATTTATTTTAATAAAAACGATAATTCACTATGATGAATATGATAAAATTAAAATAGATAATGGTTTCCTTGTTGGCTTTGCTTTTATGTTATATAATAATAATATCCATTCAAATGTCTACATAGCTGAATGACCAACTGAAATTAAGGTTGCAGGTGCACAATGTCAATCTAAGATTTTTTATCCTTACTGTACATGAATACTAAATACTACACTCAACCATTCGGAGTTTTATTTTGACTTCGGCATCGGTTTAATAGTGGTTATACAATGGCAACTATTTATCAAAGGGTCCACAGAAGGGTCAACATGACATGGGCATTATTTAGTGTATGTACAATGTACATAAAAAACTAATATTAAAGTATTTAAATTGGCCATATTTCGGAAAAATTGATGTGTGTGCAAATAAGTGGTGGGATATCATAAGCTGTATAATATACGCAAAACAAGCGGTAAAGCTTTAGTTTCTTAACTTCATCACTGAGTGTTATACATTAGTATTACTTCTACAGTGTCAGAAAATGTTTCATTTGGGTCGGCAATGAGAGCAAGCGAGAACGAAGTAACTAGGCTATTCTTTTTTATCGTATAACACATCCTACTCGTGCCACCTACTTTCCCCACCACATGTACGTCACAGTTCACCGAGACTCCGAAGCAAGCAGACCACCTAGTGAGTAGTGCAGTTTCCCAGTGCAGTCAGTGAACAACGAAGTGGCAGCCCCACAGTGAGTGCGAATTGTAGCGTGTGCAAGCGTTACAATAGGAGAGTAGTGAGAAGAGGAGAAACACTAGTTGTCTTTCTCAAGACACTAGTGTAAAAAGATAAATAAAGTCCCCCGCCTGGGGACACATTGTTTTATACCTTCCCAATTCCTTTCCCACTAATTATTAATCATTCTCTTTCAGATTTTATTTTCAGGATAGAGGATAAGACAAGGGCAGTAACACATACTGTGGAGGACAGTATGGACAGCGACAACGGCATGGCAATGAGCGAGGGGTCGTCCAGAGAGCCCTCCCCAGGCCCATACACCGACCTCGAGTGCCAGTTAATAGAGGAAAACAAAACCCTGCGGGCCCAGATCCACAGGTTAGAGACCGAACTCCAGCGAGTCAACGACAAGCTGGAGAGACAACATGGCGAACTTATGGATGCCCTAAGAGCCATTCATGCCAGGCAGACCCCCATAGAGCAGGCCCCACAGCCCCAGCCCAGCTCCCAGGACCAACCCCCACCCACCCAGGCCCAAACAGCCCAAAAAGAGGCCCCCAAAAGAAAGGCCGAAACGGACATTGAGGACGGAGACTTCACCCTAGTAACCAAAACTAGGGCGAAAAAGACGTCCCAGACCCCCCCGACCCAGGCCTCCGAAGGGCCCAGCAACCAGGCGGCCCCGTCCACCAGCCATGCCAACCCAGAGAAGGATGCCGAGGCCGCAGAGAAGCCTCCCAAAATCCCCCCGGTGATACTGAGGAAACAAGATTCCTGGTCAGAGGTGAGCCGCAGGCTCAAGGATGCCAGGATCCAGTACACCAAGGCCAAGGTGGTCGGCGAAGGGATTGCCATCACCCCCCAGACGGCGGACGACTACCGTCAAATGACCAGGATGTTCGCGCTAGAAAAGCGCGAATATCACACCTATGCGCTGCCAGAGGAGAGGCTTCTGAGAGTGGTCATCAGAGGCATCCCCAGCGGCGTAAGCTGTGAGGACGTGAAGGAGGATCTCCAGGAGCAAGGCTACTCCCCCACCTCTGTCCAACGGATGACATCCCGGAGGACGAAAAAGGAGATCCCCCTGGTCCTGGTCCAGGTTCCTCTCAACGAGGAGAAGATCCTCAACGTGAACAGGTGCTGTTCCCTGGTTGTCCGAACGGAGAGACAGAGAGCAGCCCTAGCAATCACGCAGTGTCACCGCTGCCAGAGGTTTGGTCACGCACAAGGCAGGTGCACAGCCCAGGCCAAGTGTGTGAAATGCGGCGACCCACACCACTCGGGAGAGTGTAAAAAACCCAGAGACGTCCCAGCCAAGTGTGCCAACTGCCAGGGGGCACATCCAGCGAGTTACAGGGGGTGCCCAAAGTACCCCAAGAAGACAGCTGGACCCTCCCAGAAGCAGACACTCAGGGCACCACAGAGACCAGTAGCCAAGACGCCAACCACCAGTGGCGTCAGCTACGCAAGGATTACACAGGGCACGACGGGGCAGACCACCACCCCCGTCAAGAAACAGCGGGCACCCGCCGAAGTCCAGAACTTCGCAGCGGTGCTCGCACAGATGCAACAAATGTGCTCAGCAATGAGCACATTTTTTGCACAAATGCCAGCCTTCGCTAACGTTTAATGGTTTTTCAGGTGAAACCAGGCTTCCTGCAGATCGCCTCATGGAATGTCAATGGACTACTAGGACGCAAGCTCGAGGTGGAGGAGCTCCTAGCCAGGGGGACATAGACACCATGGCACTGCAGGAAACGAAGCTGTGACTAGACCAGGCTGTCAACTTCCCAGGCTACCACGTATACAGGAAGGACTGGACGAGGCCCCACAGAAGGGTAATGAGAGGAGTAGCCCTGCTAGTTACGACGAGCATCGCACACCATCCGATCCTGCTCCCGGAGATGGAGAACCTGGAGGCCACAGCCGTAGTAGTGTCCACGGTACGAAATGGCGACATCAGAGTGGTCTCCTGCTACCAGCCACCCCACAACATGCTGCGAGATGCAGACTTGGACTCGGTCCTCCCCCCAGGGACCCAGACGGTTGCTATCGGCGACTTCAACGCCAAGTCCCCGGAATGGCACAGTAGGATCACAAACACTCGAGGACGAGAGCTACTGCGATTTCTGGGACGACAGGATGGCAACCTGCTGGTCCTTGGGCCGGAGGCACCGACCCATGACAATGGTGTAACCAGGCCGGATGTGCTGGACATTGCGATGCTGAAGGAGATGACCCTCGAAGCTGAAATCACCGCCATGATGGAAGGTTCCACCGAGCACAACCCCATTCTCCTAGAACTAGGAGAAAAGGACGGTGAGAACACGACAACTTTCATCAAAAGGAGGACGGACTGGGAAGTGTTCCGTGCAGAACTGCAGAGGAACATCGCACACATTCCCAGACTCGAAACCGAGGCAGACGTGGAGAGGGCCATCACCTCCCTGGAGGACTAGCTCCAGGCGGCACTAAGGGTAAGTACCATCGAGACGGAAACGAGGCGAGCACCAGCTCCCCTGGCAAACCTCTCAGAGGAAACCAGGCAGCTGATACGGGACAGACGAAGTGCCAAGAGACGGGCCCAGAGAACCCGACTCCCGGAGGACAGGAGACATTACAACACCCTGAGCCGGAGAGTCAAGGCCGCCCTTCAGGAACACCGACAAGAAGGGTGGCAACGCCACCTGGAATCCCTGGACACACGGGACAGGAGCATCTGGACCACCCAACGGGCCCTGCGGAACCGTCGGACTCCCATGCCCTAGATCCACGGAGAGAATGGTGTTGTCTACACTCGCCAGGAAAAAGCCGAGGCATTTGCTGACAGCTTGGAACTGCAGTGTAGGGAAAACCAACTCGATGATGAGGACGAGGACTGGGAGGACGACGTGAGACGCAGGGTACGTAGGATGAACCGTCTGCCAGATGAAAACCACATCCCCCCGACCACCCCAGAGGAGGTCAAGGAGATCCTAAGGAGTCTAAAACCCAGGAAAGCTCCAGGATGTGATGGCATTGGGAACATCGCCCTCAAGAAGCTGCCCCGGAAAGGAGTAGCGGCGATGGTCAACATCATCAACGCAATGTTCAGGTTGAGACACTTCCCATCCAGGTGGAAAAAGGCCGACGTCATAGTCATCCCAAAGCCAGGTAAGAACCTAACGTTTCCTTCCTCTTACAGGCCCATCAGTCTACTCCCAGCGATGAGTAAGGTAGCCGAACGAGTTATACTCAAGAGGATAGCCGAGAAGACAGAAGAGCTGGAAGTCCTCCCAGACGAGCAGTTCGCCTTCAGGACAGGGCACTCCACCGAACTCCAAGTGCTCCGCCTCACCGAGGAGGTCACGAATGGGTTCAACCAACGACAGGTCACGGCAGCGCTGTTCCTGGACGTTGCCAAAGCCTTCGACAGGGTCTGGCACGATGATCTCCTAGCCAAAATGATGAGTATGGGTTACCCCATTGCACTCGTCAAGCTAGTGAGATCGTACCTCCACAGGAGACAGATGAGGGTGAAGATCGTGGACAAGGTGTCCACGTACAGAACAATGGAGGCAGGAGTCCCCCAAGGCTCAGTGCTGTCCCCCCACTTGTTCTCCATCTTCACATCCGATCTACCCCGGGCGGAGAGGACCTCCATGGCCCTCTACGCCGATGACACAGCCCTGACTGCCAGATCCTGGAGTGCCAGGCTAGCCACCAGAAACCTCCAGGAGGCGGCCACCCTCCTAGAGGACTGGTGCAACAGATGGAAGGTAGCCGTCAACGCCGAGAAGAGCAAGGCGGTACTCTTCAAGAAGGTAAGAAAACAAAACCCCACAGGTCACGTTTCCATGTTTGGTGAGGACATCCAATGGCACGACTCCGCCAACTACCTTGGCGTGGTCATGGACAAAGGCCTAACATGGAGACTGAACACGGAGGCCATCGTCAAGAAGGCCAGGAGGACGAGAGCCCTAATCTACCCGATGACGGGTAGACAGAGCAGACTCAACCTGAGGAACAAGCTCACGCTTATCAGGTCCCTCATCCGGCCTCAGCTGACATACGCTTCGGTAGCTTGGGGCTACCAAGCAAAGAGCTACCTCCATCAGATCCAGAGAGTGGAGAACGTCGCCCTCAGATCAGCCGTCGACGCACCCTGGTTCGTCCGCAACGAGGACATCTTCAGGGACCTGGACTACACCCCGGTCACTGAGATCATCAAGGAGAGAGCCAGAAAGATGTACGCCCTTGCCGAGGAGCATGGGAACCCACTAGTCAGGGAGGCAACTTTTTTTTTTTTTCTTTGAGAGGGGAAATCATCATGACACCCGCCACTTAGTGTCTATCGCGGCGGGTAGTGCTGGACTTTAACCGAGCTAAAACCCCTCCCTACCTGTTCCGTGTCTTGGAACCGTCATTTCTGACATACTCAAGTACGGTGGTATTTCCTCCTTTTTTACATCCATTTTTATCCTTTCCTTTCAATTGCTGTCGTTTTATTCCGGATTGTTAATCTGGAATTCTCTTTCTTCTTCTTCTTTTTGCTTCATAATTATTTTAACGTAATCGTGGATAGTCTTCCACTTTTCTGGGCTACGTGTCATCTCGGCTACCATATTCTCTTCGCTTATGGGAGCGCCCACTTCCATGTACATCTTGTTTCTCTCCCTATCCCATCTAGGGCAGCTGAACACGGTGTGTTTCACGTCGTCTATTATCCCATTTTCCTGTCCGCAGTAAATACAGTATTCGTCCCTCGCTTTTCTTATGCGATGGGTGAATTTCCTAAAAGACCCATGTCCTGTTAGTACTTGAGTCAGATAGTATTCTGGGTTCCTATGCTCGCACTTCAACCATTCTTTTATGTCGGGAATTAAGGTCTTTGTCCAACTTGCCACTCTGTCCTCTTGTTCCCATCTCAGCTGCCAGTTTCTTATACTTTCTTCCCTTTCGGCTTTTTTCCTCAAGGTTATATGGCCCTCTCCCGACTCGTGTAGCCTCCTCCTTTCCAGGACCAGGAGGTCGATTGGTGGTACTCCTGCAATCACTTGAACCGCATGTGCGGACACCGTTTTGTAGGTCCCTACCACTCTAAGGAGCATTTTCCGTTGAGCTCTCTCCAGCATCATCCTATACCTACCGATCCTTAGTATAGTATACCAGACCGGCGCCCCGTACAGGATAGTCGATTGTACCATTCCGTAGAGCATGTGCCTTCTCCGGGCACTCGGTCCTCCGATGTTGGGCATCAGCCTGGTTAGCGCTGCGACCCTTCTTTCCGCTTTTTCGATACTCCTTTTTACATGCTCCCCGAAAGTGCCCTGTACATCCATTTCGATTCCAAGGTATCTAGTGTGTTTGGTACATCCGATCTCTCGATCGTTAATGTTGACCGTCATATTTCCTTTGATCCTGTGTCCTTTTAGCAGGCTCGCCTCTGACTTCTCCGGGGCTAATGACAGGCCGTGGTCCTCTATCCATTTACTAACTCTGCTTAGGGCGCCGTTTGCCTGTCTTTCTAATGTCTTTTTCTCGTTCGCTCCTGTTATTAGCGCCAGGTCGTCGGCAAAGCCCACTAGCTTTGTGTTCGGTCCCAGTCGAATCCTCAGCACTCCATCGTAGAAAATGTTCCACAGGGTAGGTCCAAGCACCCTGTGGACCTCTCGTCATTTGTATTTCTACGTTTTTTGATATTATGATCTTTCTATCTCTTAAATAGTCCTTTATGAGACAGATGAGGTACTGGGAGATACCTCTTCTATATAGTTCCCTCCTTATTTCTCCCCATGAGACTGAGTTGAACGCATTTTTAACGTCCAAAGTTACCATAAGTTTTACTTTGTGGCTTCCGTCTGCGGCCCAGTTTTTAATAAGCTCCGCCGCCTGGATCGTCGATCTTTTCTTTCTGAAGCCGTATTGTGCCTCAGAAAGTCCACCTCTCTCTTCAATTTCAATTTCAACTCGATCTCTTATGAGGGTCTCTAACAACTTTCCTAGCGTGTTGAGTAGGCATATTGGCCTTTGCGACGAGGCCTCCTCCACGGGCCATTTTCCTTTCCATAGAAGCACCAGTTTTGCCACCTTCCAGTCTCTAGGGAACCTCATCTCCCTCAACAGGTTATTCATAACGTCCCTCAACATCTGTGGTACCGCCTTCGTGACCTCAACTAAGGCCTCCGTTGGTAACCCATCTGGGCCAGGGCTCTTCCCCGTCTTCATCCTACCCACAGCAGCTACTACCTCTTCCATAGTGAAGGGTGGGGGTGGGGGTGGGGCTTCCACTATCTCCTCGACTTCTGCTTCCTCCCTGCTAAGTTCCTCTTCGTCTACTGGGAAGAGCTGCTCAGCGATGTCTCTTTTCTTTTCGATGCTGAGGTCATACGGCGTCTCCATACCTCTCAGACTCTTAACCACAATTTTGTAGCCATCTCCCCAGATGTTGTCTTCGAGTTCGCCACATAGCTCGTTTCAGTGAGTCCTCTTTGAATGGCGGATCTTCCTCACGAGTTCCCGTTTCTTTTGTTTATAATCCTCTTTAGCTGCCGCTCTCGTTTCGTCTCCTGCCCTGACAAGCACCCTTCTCGCTCTATTAGACTTGTTCCTCGCCTCTTCGATCTCCATGTTCCACCAGTATGGGACTTTGGCTGGACCTCTATCCGATCTTGTAACGCAGCTGTCTTTATATATCCTGCCCACTAGTATTGCGCATTCTTCGGCAAACCACTGGTGGTTTTCCGGGAAGTTTGCCGTGACCTCCCGCTCGAGGTTTGCCCTAAATTTCGTTTTGTCAAGCAGGAGTTTTTTTCTCCTGCGTCCCCCAGATTCATCTTTTTTTTGCCCTCTGATTCGGAAGAAGATGTGTCTATGGTCACTCAAACTTTCTCCTGTTAATACTTCCCATCCTTCCACTAGCTTTGCGATGCCCTGAGTGGAGCAGGTTATATCTATGAAGCTTTCGCTAGTCCCTCTGAACCATGTTGGGATCCTGCCATCATTATGGACCACCATATCATTGGCCGCCAACCAGTCCGTCCAGTATTCACCCCTTCTGTCTTCTATTTTCGAACCCCATTGTGGGGATTGCGCGTTGAAGTCTCCCACAATTATTACCTCTTTTGGATTGGAACGTATTACGTTCATCATTTTGTCTATGCTTTCCTTAAATATATCTAACGGGATGTTCGGCGAGCTATAACAGCACACCAATTTAACCATTTTTAGTTCTACAATTATAAATCCTTCGTCAATATGTGTTCGTTCTATTTCCACCTGCCTGTTCAGTATCAGCACTGCAACATCGGTTCTCCTATCCTTTATCCATTTACTTCCTACGACAGTTTTCAGGTTAGGTTCGCAAACCACCAGGATGTCTACCTCTTTCTCCCTTGCCACGGCGTATGCCAAGTCGTGGCACTTACTCGATCTTTGTAGATTCGTCTGGAGGATCCTTAGACAAGATTTCTCCTCCCGGCGGCGACAGACGCTCGATGACGGTCGGGTGGGGACTGTCCTCCCAATCCTCCCCTCGATACCTCCTGATTTGCCTGTTCACCTATTTTGGTTGCTCCTGCCATCCTTTTCTCTTCTACGAGCCTTTTAAAGTGTGGACATCTCGTCGAGTCTGCTCTGTGTTCTTGAATTTTGCACACCGTGCAATATTCTTGATTAGTACAATCTTTGGCTTTGTGGCCTGTTTTTCCACATTTAAGGCAGTCCCCTCTTCTGTCCTCGCCCTGACATCCCCTGGTTGTATGTCCAAAGGCCAAGCATTTAAAGCATCTGACTACCTTGGTCATCTCTCTGACCCGGCAGTAACCCCATCCGATTCTCACCCTTCCCGCCTTGGTGAGTGCCCCAACTCTGCCTTTGTCTATGGTAACAATCGCAGATTTAACACCATTTGTGTACTCCTTCATCGATTTTATTTCTACCACCGCCTTTATTGTTCCCATGGCTTTTTCCAGAGCAGCTTTAACTTCTTCTGGAGAGGCAGTAGCCTCGATATCGTTAACTATGAGGGTTGTTCCCGTTCTTTTCTCCCTTACGTTAGCTGATTCTACTTTCTCTTGTACCGCTCGTTTTAAGACCTCAGCTTTTTCCCTTCCTCCCTCTACTGTAACCATCAGGTCACCCTTTGCCGTTTTTCTCACATTTTTTACTTTGACCTGCATTTCTTCCACGTTTATTTTCCCCTTAACTTCTTTAAGGAGGTCAGCATAGGACTTTCCCTGTGCACTCACTATAATTCCTGTGTCCTTCTCACGCTGCGGTCTCTGTCCAGCTTTGCCTCCTCCTTTACTCCCTTTCGTTGGGGGGACAAACATCGTAACGTCTATCTTGGCATTTAGGAAGACTGCCTCTGTCATTTTCCTAATTGCCTCTCTATCGAAACCTTCTTGAACTATCAGGCCAAGTTTCCTCCTGCCATTTTTCTCTGCAATCTCCCTGCATTCGGTTAGCATTTTATGCATTTTCTCCTTATCTGTATTCCGCGTGGCATTTCCGTCTTCTTTGGTATCTTCTTCGCTCTCGTGGGGGAGTATAAAAGTTGTTCTTTTGCCTTCCTTTTCCTCTTGAGTGCTCAGTACTATGCTTGAATTTTGTGTGCCATGGATCATCTTTCCAGGCTCAAGCCCGTTCGAGAAAAGCACGTTGGCTATTGGACATGTTTCCTGGGCCCTCCTTGCTATTCCTTTATCTCCTTCATTAGGATTTACCACCAGAGCTAGGTCTGTCTCCATATTTTGCCATATTGGAGAACCTTCTGCCCTTGCCACTTTGTGGAACGCTTGTTCCGGCCAGTGTTCCTCCATTAGCTCCCACAATTTTTGTAGGCTCAGGTTTTCCCCGAGTATTCTTCTAATTTCCGAGACCTTTGCTCGGTCGTTTTCATTCTTCTTGACCCTGCTAGGTGGCTCCGTTTGAGTTGAACCATCCTGGTATATTTTCCTTTTTTGCTGATCCTTTTCAGCTAGTTTTTCTGTTGACTGGGTAAGTATCACCGAGCTCGGTCTGTTGCCTTCCATTTCTTGCGCTTTACTATCCTGGCTTAGAGTTAGCCATTTCTGGATCCTCTTTTCCAGGATCTCCGTGTTCCGGTCGATCTCTGTAATCATAGTCTTAATTTCCAGTTTCGTGTTTGGGTTACTTTTTGCTAACACCTTTAGCGCCTTTGCATTATTATATACTTTTTTAATCATTTTCATCGCTTCCTCGATGGTCTTTGTCGCATCCGCCTCACCCGTTTTCGAGTCTTCTACTCTCTTCCTCTTACTATCCCTTCCTAACATGCTAGTTATGGAGGAGCCAGACCATGCTCTCTCCCTAGTTGGGCTATGTGCCAGGGAGCTCCTTCTCTTGAAAACTTCGTTTTCATCCAAGTTTAGATCCATATATTCTGCCTGTTTTTTCTTAGTCGTTTCCTCTTGTCCAGTATTTTTTCCCATATTGTTTTCTTCACCATTCATATTTATTCCCGCGAGTAGGGTCGAAGATCGGTCAACCCCCGGGTGACGCCCATTCCGGGGGCAAGGCTACGTACTGTGAAGGTCGCCCGGTATCCACAGGTTTTTCGACTTCACTGTCGGTTATTTTATAGAGGTTTTCTCCTCGCAGGCCGGCCGGTTAAGGCAAGCCCCCGGGTCGTAGTTCCCACACAACGTTCCCCTGCGGTGCCCTTTTTTCTTTTCCACAGAGGTCGTTGAAGTGTGGACCATGATTACGGTATTAAGCGAGTGAGTGGCACAGCTCCCTCGTGGCTCGGATAATCCCCGGGTTTGCCAGTTCCCGTAACCGCACCACAAGTGATGCGGGTCCTGGGGTTTGAGCTGTCCTTAGTTTTCGCCGCTCCCCTTCGACCTTACCGGCATGGGTGACCCTACTGGGAGCCTATAGCTCCCGCCGACATCGCTCTTAGGATCATCGCGGTTACTTAAGCTTCTCCACCAACGACAAGGTCTCACAGCTCCTTGGAGAAGAGTCAGGGAGGCAACTGACTATGACCCAGCTGATGCTCCGAGGCACAAGCGGCCGAAGGTGCAGCTCCTGGATAACGGGTGAGTATGAGAAGCATACCACCGCCCGATGTTCCACCCCCACGGAAGAGACATGACGATCACCCAACCACCCACCCAAGACCCTGCGGGTACCGGACAAACAACCGTCCAGTACCTGTAGTCCCCCTAGCTCCGGGCAGACCAAAAATGCTACCAAAGCAGTTAGGTCTGCCCTTCCTCGAGCTACACAGCTCATCCTTACCTTACCGATGATCCGGATGACAGGATGCCTCTTGGCATCTTGTGTACCGGCAGTCACTCCCGCCACAAACCCAAAAACACCCAACAGACCGATGACTACCCCCCGGGGGGCAAACTAGCTGGCGAAGAAAAGAAGATGAAAACAGAAGAACGCCAGAAGAGGCCTTAGCCAGCAAGGTCCAACGAGCCAGGACCCAGGGAGGTGGGCCGAAATCGTCTGCACCGCTCACATTTGTGAGTGGGGCCGACGTAAAGTAAGCTCGCCCGCCCTGCGCGAGGCTGGTCCCCGGTCTACAGCGATGTATTGGGGTAAAGGGCAATAGTCCTGCCCGGCCCCAGTTATCCGAGACCGACATCTTTAGCCAAGAATATTGGCACATGTACGTGGGCAGCTCTGTCTGCGGGAAATGTAAAGAATTATTTGACTCGTTTTGAAAGTATAACGAGTTAAATAATTTTAGTTATTAAAGCACGTAATAATATTACCTATACTGAACAGAACCAACTACAATAAATGGTACTGAAATTTTTAATAGCAATGAATACGTGTTTTCCTGATCGCGCGTCATTATTTACTCCCTCTACTAGAGCACTGGTACACGCCTTTATTGTAGGCGGTCTGTCAAGCCGTTGAAACTATGCCTGCCACCCAAATCCAAAATCTTCCGATACTGTATACTGTCAATGATGTTAATAATATGATGTCAAAATACAGGTTCGTGATGACATTCTATACAGCTCATATTTTGCAGATGATCAAATTGCGATAACGGAAGATGATTTAGGATATGTGATTCCAAGACTCGAAGCAGAAATAAAAGTGAACGTGGTAATATATGTATGTATATTAGCAATAACTAGAGAATCCTGAAACGAATTGGATGCGATTTTACATTTTATTTGTTACTACATAAACCATCTCAAATAATGGGAGACCAAAATCTATCCCGATGATTGAAGAACCTCGATCTTTGTTACATAAGAAGGGAATGTCCGCTAATAGGGAACGTGAGCTGGGTTTAGACCGTCGGCATCGTGAGTCAGGTTAGTTTTATCCTACTGATGATTCGACGTTGCGATAGTAATCCTGCTCAGAACGTGAGGAAGCGCAGTTTCCGACATTTGGTTCACGCACTCGCTCGAGCGGGCGGTGGTGCGAAGCTACCATATGTGGTATTATGCCTGAATGCCTCTAAAGCCATATCTTTTCCAGTCGAAGGTGGCAACGATATATCTTGGAGTTCCGAGAGTTGAAAGGCTCAAAAAATGTGACTTTACTAGGCGGTCGCGGTTCGCCGTGACCGTCGCACTAGCCCTATTCGCCGCTGAGATCGACGGTCAGCGGTAGGTTCGATCCTTGCCATGTCCGACCTGATCTCATTTGTTGACGGCCGATTACGGGTTGCACAAACGTTTTGATGTTGGAACTCGGAATTGTCTGTAAACAACTTACGTACTGGCAGGGTGTTGTGCTCCGTAGAGCAGTTTCCACGTTGCAAATGTCAGATTATCAGATTTCTGACATTAGTATCACACGCCAGTAAAATAATGTTGTATATTCGTTTTATCAGACAGCATTATCTGTCTTGACAAAAACCTTCTCCTGTTAAATGGCGCGGTGCTAGAGAACCAAAATTAAATTTGCGGCAACTTAAATTTCGTACAGACTACACCTGCAACGTGTAATACAGCATAAACGCTTTTTTGACGCGTGTAATTAGTTGACGCGCACATCCCACTCGCAATAATTTCGAATCGTTTCCGAAGTTGTCAAATGAGCGTTGCGTAAATGTAGTCGTGCTACCACCTAGCCGTGGCATGTGGAGCTTTTATGTTCATACACGAAATAATAACGACGCATAGGAAACCACGAAGATGGTGGAGAACAAATGTATACAAAAAGCGACCTAGCAACAACTTGCTATTAGATTTAAAATGACAAGAATTGAGTGGTCAATATAAAAAATTTTTGAATGACTAGTACAGATTGAAAATTTGATTCAATTAATTAATCCCAAGATTGCAAAAAGAAATACACATTTGAGGCAAGCTATATCCGCACAAGGCAGATTACCTGCCACCATTCGGTTCTTAGCAAGTGGGTATTTATACACTAGTCTACAATAGCCCAGGATCGATCCAGGTCGATGCTCAACAAATTAGAGATAAGCTGAAATTTGGTATGGTGCTTTGTTTTGAAGTGCTAAATATACTCTGAAACCCCAGCGGTGAGTGGTTGAGCCCGTCCTCCCAAAACAACCCCCCAAAAGATCCATTTTTTACTTTTTTCTTTATAACTCGAAAACGAAGCATTGCAGGAAAAAATTTCAAGAGGCCAAAATTGAAGAGCAGAAAATTTTCTATCACATTGTCTACTTTGATAAATTTTGAGTTAGCAGTGGCGGAGCAATGAATTTTCAAATTTAGGGTATTTTTCTAAATATTTCTAAATTATGTTTTTTTGGCTAGGTAACTTCAATTTTAATCAAATATATAATAATACAGTGTAGCACTATAGGGCTATAAAGTTTTGAGGGTACTCTGTGGTGGGTATAATAACAAAGATTAAATAAACCAAAACGTTTTAATTGTAAAATAGGATTAAGAAAAAAACACACACAACTTGTAGAGATCTTCATCTATGTCCAAATTTACAGCCCGGTTTAGAAAGTAATTTCATTGCTTTGACTACAAGCCATAGTGCACTTCAGGCCGTTTAATTTGCATGTACATACTTTTTTACATCCTCCTGATGAACAACTACAAAAAAAAATTTGTAGAATCCATGTAGGCAATGTTTTGGTCGGAATGAATTGGCTGCAACTCTTGGTTTTTTAGACTCCAACTCCAATCTTGCGGTAGTAAATGGTTATTTAACCAAGTTTGTACCTAAAAAGTTGAAAAGAATATAACCTAAAGTTTTAGTTGCATGATAAATCTGACTTTGACTTACCTGGTGGAAAACTCTAAAAAATCTAATCTAAAATAATCTAACACTTTGCGCTGCTTGAGGTAGGTGGTAATGTGGCCAAGTTAAAACCAGTACTAAGGTTTCGTTTACGTACGTACTGATAATAAAGAATGTATCTAGCACTATCCAAATCTGTATTTGATGAGTTCTTAACATATGCTGCTATAAATAATTGCGTTGTGATTGCTTCTAATTTCTCCTTTGTAGCCTGAGGGTTATAAAATTCTTTTAGCAGGTTACCTATTTTTCTTGGTGGTATTTACTAAATTAATTTTCCCTTTATTGAATAATGCAGACGTGGTGTCACAACCGGGTATAGCGTGTAAACTTAGAATATAAAACATCTTTTAGGTCTCCCAATTTTTGTTGTAAGGTTGGTATGTCGGTTATTTTATTTGGCTTTGATGATTTTCGAACGAACCATAAACAATCTTTTCTGGCAATAATGGATTAATAACACCATGAGGTCTGTATCATCGCTAACTACTGCTACCGCATCTTCAGAAGAATTCTCACTATTGCTATTGCTGTCATTACAATGAGAGTATCGGCATCACCATCTGAGTATTTTACATTAACTCTGTTTCAAACAACATTTTTCCGAGTTGTTTGTTGGTGCTATTTGACAAAAAAACCTGTTCTTGGTATCCTCACAGTAGATAAATTCGAAAAAGATACTATTCTTTTGCTCGTAGATCTGCGATATTGCTCAACTATTTTGGTCCATAAAACCTCTTTTGTGCGAAACTGTATAATATTTTTTGATAATATTGATTTATCCGGTGATTATTACATACTTTAATAATAATTAATCCCAACTATGAAATATTAACATTTTGAATAAAAATATATTAAAAATTCATTGCTCCGCCACTGCTAGGTCAAAATTTCTAACGACAGACTTATTTGATAGGAAATTTTCTGCTCTTCAACTTTGGCCTTTCGGAATTTTTTCCTACAATGCTTCGTTTTTGATTTATAAAGAAAAAAATAAAAAAAGGACAATTTTACCCCCTCTTGGGGGTTGTTTTGGGGGGACGGGCTCAACGACTCACCGCTGGGGTTTCAGGGTATATTTAGCATCTCAAAACAAAGCACCATACCAAATTTCAGCTTGTCTCTAATTTGTTGAGCATCACTCATATGACATGAGGAATCGACCCTGGGCTACAATGCCTTCTCAGGATATCAGAACAAATCATAAGTCAAATTATCCCAGAAGTTTGTTCTGCATTAATAGCTGCACTAAAAGATGAGATAAAGATAAATAATCATTTATTTCCACGAACTTTAGAAAAGTTAACCAAAATCCTATTTCTTCTTAATGGAAGTTCCACAGTATCTTTTTTTCTTGTTATAGTTAAATTAACAATAATATCTTCTCTTCATCCCATTCGGTTTTCATTTTAGATACGTGCGCTGTGCACTTACAGGAGACGTATACTCTGCTGTTTCGTCAACTTTCCCGTCCACACTGCAACTGAAAACTCCTTTTTGTTCTCAACGGAAACCGACAACCGATGAATCGTCACCGCGTAAGCAGTGCAACGTGGGCTGCAATATGCGACTCGTGTCCACACACGTTGCGTTGCATGTTGCGTTACATATTGCATTGCACGTTGCAGCTGTAATCTGTACGAGGCTTTATCGAGGCAGTAAGAGAGTATAACGTATGTACCTGTGTATCTTTGTTCCGAAAACTACCGTAAGGCTTTTGTCAATGCCGAATAGAACAAATAATTGGCTGTATTATTGGAGATTGGGACACCAAAACATCTAGTCTTTATTATTCGCCAAGTGTATGAAAAAAACTTTAATATCTACGGCGAACACGTGAAATAACGGATCCTGGAGAACTCGCAGGGTGCAGTAGCTATAAGATTTCTAATTTGAGATTTGCAAATGATATTATCTTAACGCCCTAATTTTCTCCATTTTTCTTTACGCGTCTAAGATATGAACCTTTATGGGAGCAGACAGAAGCGGCGTATTGATGCTTTTGAGATGTGGGTCTGCAGACGTCTGCTACAAATACCCTGGACAGCCCATCGCACTAGTAGCTCGATGCTTTAACAAATACCTTCCCAAAAGAGACTCTCCAGCATCGTATTCTTCCGAATTATCCAATTTTTTGGTGAGAGGACATTATAGAACGGTTGATGGTTCGGCAAAAACCAGATGGCAAGAGGTGAAAAGGATGCCCAAAACGTTGGCTAATGTCACCAAGAAGCTGACGGGAAAGAGCTTTGGTGAGGCTGTGGGCCTAACAGGCAAACTCAACAGATAGCGCTACGCCTTCACAGCGACCGGAGGCCAACTAGAACAATAACGTGGTTCACAAAGCGTTTAACAAAACGTTGTATGATCCATCTATTCTTAATTTTTGGGATCTTTAAAGTTACATAAAATGAAATTTGAAACCGAAATAATTTTATTATATAATTTTTAATCTAACATAATAATTTAGAATATAAAATAGTTATTTATGTAACAATTGCGTAAAGTGATACTTTTGTTGAATGGAAATTTTGGCACACGAGTAGGCGAGTCCCACAGCCCCATGAAGTGCACTTTACACCGAATTACATAGCTTTTTCTCCTACTAACATGGTTACCAAAAAATATATGTATAAATTAAAATATAAACAATAGACTTTACTTTACTAGTGCGTAAAGTGAAATAAAAAAATAGCAAGGTAGTTGTTTAAAAGTCATGACCAACCTAATTTTAAATGAATGAAACTAATCAGTTTTAAAAATATAAATGACAATTCAAACATTATTGTTAAAGAGCACTGAAAAATAGGATATTTTATTATAATGTACTCAGTGATAATAAATTAATTAATTAATTTTACTTCCAGATCCAGTGGGAGTATAGTAACGTAAAAAAAAAAATTTGGAAAATTTTTATTGTTCAATAGACTTAGAATGTCATGAAATGTCGAGATTTTAAGGTAATTCTGCATTGTAGCGGAACATCGGAATTTTTGCGAAATTTTTTCAGGATACACTAATTTGAGGTCGTAGAACACGAATCTGAAGTCAGTTTTCGGTGCAAATGCATAGTTCTTTGATTTTTTTTTTATATTTTCCATCATAGCACTAACACTCCGTCACTGTAACAATAAAAAACCATTTATTTCGACCGACTTCGATCCCGTGTTCAAGATGTAATAAGTGTTCCTCAGAAATGCACCATTTACGCACCAAAAAGTTGCTTTCTCATAAAAAAAAAATAAAAAATAATTCAAAACTCTATAAACAAGGAAATGAAAATTCATGAAACTGTCAAACTATTGCGCATGTGTATCCTCACTTTAAAGTTATGTCTAAGATATCGAGGAAAATCAGTAGACGATTTTTAAACGAGACGTTAATTTGTCCAATTAGTTCCAACGTTTGCGGATGTGTGTAATTGTGGTCATTGTTAAAACTTGCGCCTATATCCATAAAGTTTAGGTATCTCGGATTTTGCAAATTTTCTAAAAAGTAACGAATAGAATATGGTAAATAGAGCACATTTACGAAAAAAGAAAAAAATTTGGATGAAAAATGTATGATTTATGCGCGAGCTCTTTAAAGTTAGGTTAGGTTAAGGTTGTATTATGTTCCTTTATTATTATTCTTATTACTGAAAAGCATTATGCATTTCAGTAATAAAAAAAATAATAAAAGAACATAACACAACCTTAACCTAACCTAACCTTAGAGAGCTCGCACAAAAACCATAGAATTTCTCCAATTTTTTGCATAGATGTGTTCACAGACGTTATAGTAATCGTTTCTGATATTTAAAATGTTGTGGTTATTATGGAAATTTTCCTTGCACTAAATAATATTATTTAGGGTGACAAAATACTACTTCGGTGATTTCGCATTTTTTTTACAGCTCTTCGATAGCAATAACAACAATAACCATATCAGCTCAGCTGTCAAATACACATGCGCAAACGTTGGTATTAACTGGACAAATTAACGTCTCGTGATTTTTGCCCTTCTGATTTTGAAATAGTATTTGCATTTCAACGGGTGAACAGGAGGGCAAGGATCATTTTTGAATATTGCAATTTTGAGCGTTTGTTTTTGGTTTTCCAAAAATTTTTGCGCAAAAATTTTTGGAAAACCAAAAACGAACGCTCAAAATTATTCATATACAATGCATTTTTTGCCATATTCAAAAATGATCCTTGTCCTCCTAGGAATGCTCAAACAATAACTTTCGCCAAATGACGTTGACCTACTAAAAATTTTTGCAAAAAAAATTATTTAAAAAACAACTCTTAAATACAACAAAAATGAAAACGTCTCCCTTCTTACATACTTTTACCAACCAACCTTTTCGCTCCACGTTCCCGTAAGATTGTAGGACTATTTGCTATTTACACAATATTTCATTAAGTACTCATAAAATATTTCTAATGGTATCTACTACATGTCACCCAAAAAAAAATGACAAAATACGATAAGTGGATGTCGTAAACAGTTACCAATCTTTTAATGTAAATAAAAATACCGACTTCTTAAATTATTCCAAAAATGCTACTGTGACGTCATCGTTCGCCACAAAAATGCAAATACCATTTCAAAATCATAGAGACAACAATCGCCTGCTAATTTCTGCTGCTCGATACCGTAGACACAACTTTAAAGTGAGGATACGCATGCGCATTAGTTTGACAGTTTGATGGTTTTTCTGGTTTCTAGAGTTTTGGTAAATAATAATTTACTTTTTATGGAAAAGCAATTTATTGGTGTGTTTGTTCTAAGGAACACTTTACATGGTGAACATGACATGAAAATCGGCCGAAATGGAGGGTTTTTAGTGTTTATAGTGACGGAGAGTGAGAGCTATGGTGGAAAATTTCAATTTTTTTTTTTTTTTTTGAAAAACTATGCATTTGCACCGAAAACTGACTTCGGATTCGTGTTCTACGACCCCAAATTAGTGTATCCTGAAAAAATTTCGTTCTGCTACAATGCAGAATTACCGATTCTAAGTTTGAGCAAAAAAAATTCTGTCTGCCTGTTACTTTTTTTGTGCGCACAGTTACTCTGGAACCAAGATATTTACTTGAAACTTGGTACATGTATGTATTTTAACGAAATGTGGAACTAGATTATATTTTGATCTTATTGTGTTGAAGTGTTGTACTGGGGTGGCAAATTGGGGTAAATGGGGGTAAAAGGTAAATCAAGCAAGAAAGAGTCCATAAAATTGGTCTTTAATATATGTAAGAGAAGCTAAGGTCTCAAAGACATTTGTGGCATTAACCACCCCATTATTAAAAAATAAAATTGTGATTTAGTGTGTATACAAGAACCAAAGGCCTTGACAACTTTTACTTACCTCCAACCCCCCCCTCACCCCACCCTCCCACTACCAATGTTTAATGGGCTTTTGGGGTCGACGATTTCAAATATTATATTATTAATGTTCCATAAACAATTATTTCAACATAGTGGAGTGCAAATATACTATCAAAAATGTTCGTTGTGAGAGACTTAGAAAATCTGGATGTGGAAGGAGTGATTCTTTGGGCAGCGGTTTGTAACGTTTAAAAATCAGATATGATTATTATTGGTTCTAATTTTTAAATTTTTTATTTTACTATAGTACGGAAGTAGAAAAAAATATTAAGAAATACCTTCTCCAAATTTCAGATTTCTAATTTTAACAGTTTAGAAGACTCATTTTATTTTAATCCCACATTTTATCTCTTACAGTAGAACTGTCTCCTTTAATTTTTTTGTTTTTAACTTTAACTTAAAAGGTTTGAGATCATCATATTGTTTTCATCTTTTATTAAGCCACGTAACCTCAAACGTTAAAATCCCAAGAAATCTCAAAGAGTATTATTCTTTTTCACGTTTACAATATTTCCTTCGGTAAGTGAGGGAAGTAAACATTTCTGTATTTTTTTTAGTTACTATTGTTTACGATAAGAAATAAAAGCATCTCATTGGATATAAAACATTGGTGTGAAAGTTTTTGTCATAATTTATTCTTATACAATGAGTGATTTTAAGTCCAGCACTATTGATTTGTTATACAATTTACACAAAGTTATCGACGAGCTATTTTATATGTGAAATATATTTGTGCCATTTTGCAGCGACTAATCCAATTAATAATTTAGTGATGACCCAGTTTAAAAATTCATTAAAGAAAAAAGGTGCAGCTATAACAACGTTATGACAAATCTAGAAACAAAATTGATAAACAAATAATAACTATTTTTAATCTGGCACAGTTTAACTTTTAACAGATATTTATAAATTGAATGAGGCAGAATTACTCAAGTAAAAAAACAATACGAAATACCAGATATACAACAGAGTTTTGATATCCCGTTCCAAGACAAACAAAAACCATTTAATATAAATTTTCAGCAGGTTTTAAAGCTGCATATTTTGAATCCATAAATCTCGTCAGTTTTAGAAAAAAGTGTTGTTGGTTTGTGGGTCCGTTACACTTTCGGTTCAATTAATGTTTTGTTTCCCTGAAAGTATTTGCTGGGGAGTGGGACTGAAAAGTGAATAGAAGCAATAAATCTAGCTGTGTTACAAAACAAACCAAAATAACAATGGACCGTATGAGTGACACAAATAACCTTTTCAGAGCAGAGAGAGAGATGCCTATGCCTATGCCTATCTAAGAACAGCGGCTAAGTGATTTATGCCATACGGTCCTTAAGAAAAGCTCAAGAATCTACTTTTTGTTCGTATATTCGAAAGTGTCACACCATAAATCGTATGGACAAAAGCAACCACTATTGAGACTTAAGTCCTAAATCGTTCACCGGATCGCGGATAGATGGAGGAACATGGATGCAAATAATAAAGATTTAAATGTGCATGTTAACTTATGTTAATATGCGTTTCGAATTAAACGCTTGAAGATATTCAGTAAACAGTTGACTCGGCATTCTGCTGAATACAACAAATTTCTGGTTCACACTTTAGTGGAATATAATATGTATTGAATATACAATTTAAAATGTGGTTTTATTCAGAGATGGGCACTTTTTACTCGAATAATCAATCATGACTAACGACTAATTAATCAGATATTAGTCATGGTTGACTAATTGGTTAGTCATTAGTCGTAGATATTCCAGATGATGATTAATCAGTCTTAATCTATACTAAGGATTGACTTATTTGTTGGTTATGTTGGGACTGATATATGCGTTGACTAATTTCGCATCTATTTAGTTTTAACTAAAAAAATACTTCAACAATTTCTTTTTACTCCTACGCAAGAAAAGGATTGGTTTTTCTATTGCTATATCTGTATTCGTGAACAATTTGGGGGAAAAAAATAAAAGTAGGACCTTATTAAATATAATATTGCAACACTAATAAAGTAAAACATGACACCTTAAAGTCTTGAAGACACAATTAAAAAATTAATTTAGTCTCATGACTCATCTTATGAATAATAACTAATAACTTAATTAACTGAAATAAAAGAAAATGTCATTTCTTTGATAAAAGATAAAGAAATAATAGTGTATTTCGATTTACTTTTCCATATAGTTTCGATTACCCGCGTACCGTATTTAGAAATCAAGGGCTGCCAAAGTGAATATTTTTCTGGAAATCTTGAGTCATCGGCTTTATGTACATACTTTTTAGTCCTTTTAAATTATAATATATTCATAGCTTTTATATTTTTCTCTGTATGTATATTTTCGATTACCCACGTACCGATTTTAAAAATCAATGGCTGCCGAGGTTGAATATTTCTGTGGAAAATCTTGAGTCATCGGCTTTATGTGCACCCTTTTTACCTGTTTTTTAAACATTCAGAGCTTTTCGATTTTCTTCCCCATATACATATTTTCGGTTGCTCACGTTCCGATTTTAAGAGTCAAGGGCTGCCGAAGATGAATTTTATTGTGGAAGTCTTGATTTTTTATGAACACTCTTTTGGGTTGATGATTAATCATAATATTGAGTTTTTATTGACTTGCAATTATTGAGTACTTGCAAAGTATTTTGCCGGCCATAAAATGCTGAAATGCTGCTCGAATTTGCAACGTTGGATTCCGCATTGGAAGTGCTGCTATTTCCGCAGTTACAGAATTTCACATGATAAAGTAAAAAATGTGAAAATCGTGTGTTCACGCTTTCCAAAAGACACGGTGCAATGGGCTTAAAATCACCAAACTCGTATTTTTAACTAAATAAATCCACACATCTATTTCACTTACAATTTTGCATTTTAGGTCTGCAATTAATTGATTGATTTATCAGAGTGCGGTAGGCATTGCTGTCACTTCCAGGGTTATACAGCTGGGCCTGCTACGTCCTTGCTGGATTGGGCTAAGGTCATGCTTGTTGCCAGCAGCGAGAGCCACATGGCGCATGGTAAAGGAATGTGGGATGGGAGGTATAGGTATTTGTGAGATGCGTTACCGCATTGTGTTGTGAGGGAGCGTTTAAGCTCACTTCTTTGTGTTTTTGGTTCTGGAGTTCTGCCTCTTCTGAGTCTTTTTGTGAAATATGTGGCCGCGTTGTGTCGTAATATGGAGTGTTTAAGCTCCTCTTTTCGCATTTCTGCTTTTTCGAATCTTCTTTTTCTGAATCTTCTGATTCCTCGATTTCCGATTGTGGCAGAGTATATATCGTTGCGATTTCTATGTGGTGTTCATTTTTTGATCCTGATCTTCTCATTTGTTTTTCTCCGCTGTAGCATGGTCTCCCTATTTTTAGTTTGTTGATGTTCAGTGCTAGCGCTTTCTTCAGTAGATGTGTTGGGTCCCTTCTTTGAGCATGTCTCTAGTACTTCATTGCGTACATTTCTATCATTCTTTTAATTGTCTTTCCTCCAAATAGTGTTGATGTTTTATGTCGCTGTTTTCGTCTTGTTGTTTTTGCGAGTACTTGGACGATGTCCCTTTTTGCTCTTCTCAAAAACTTCTGTTGGCTTTTGTTGTTGCCGCGCTTGTTGACATCGTTGGTCGTTTGACGACTATGCACGTACATTTGGTAAGGTCCCAAGATATTTTATTTTTTTCAGTGAATGGTATGATTGCCCTTGTGACTCTGTATGCCATTTTGATTCTCTTCTTTACCGTTTCTCTCCGTTCCAGTTGGTTCGTCAGGTCTGTTCCTAGGTACTTCAATTTGTTCGTTGCTCTTAGGGAGTATTCATCTATTTTGTGTTCCCCTCCGCTGATACAACTCTCTTTTGTTGACGGGTTTCGCACCATTATTAGGCTTTTCTTGAAGTTTGTTTTTCTTGAAGTTTGTTTGTCCTGCGGCGATTAGGAGATCATCGGCATATGTGTGTGTTTTCTTAGAGAATACCATTTATATCTGCAATTAATTTATAATAATTTTTTTCAATTTTGGTGTATAAGCCATACAATTTATAGTTTTATGTTGGGTACTAAAACGCCATTTTAGTCATTTGAAATATCATGAAAACGTGAACATTTATTTAGGTACATATTATAATACATGCAAACCAACGCCTTGCTTGTAGGGGTTACAGAAATAGCTATAACTATATAGAAGCATATCTAGCATTACTATGCTAGACGTGCTTTCTCCACATCTGTGTATGACGCAGAAGTTTACATTTAGTACTCTAGGACTATGGCCTAGAGCCTTGCAAATAATGACGCTGAAGCACAATTTCTCTGGCTCGAACCGTTTTGTGACTTCTCTTAGAGACACACGATGGAGGAAGTTCAAAAATGAAAAAAGGACGGAGGAAGGCCAATTGGAGGAATACTCCAGGCAAGCGACAAGAGAAAAGGTTCATCATTTACTCGATAAGAAATGCCGGACAAATTCTCGTCGCGTGCCTAAAACACCATATTTTCTCGGTATGTTGCAAAAACAGATATTTTACTTGTTATTGTAATGGGTGTTGCAGAGACTTGTAGACATGATCTCTGGAAGCTGAAGCTGGATGATGTTAAATGTAAAAATTCGATGTTATTGGCTACAATATTCAACTCTAAAATATATACAAGAACATGTTCCATTACAGAAGTGAGTGGATTTTTTACTGAAAATACTGCTCCTTAATCATTAAATACGATTCATAGATATTTTTTTGTAAAATACAAAAATGGAAAATGTGCAGTACAGTCGATGGTTGTGAACACACTTGGCAGTATACCTAAAAAAATACTTGTCGTTACTCTGTCGCAATACATCTAAAATGTTATTGGGTTGGAAATCACAGGTGCGAACATATAAGTCTGTGATTCCGTTTTAAGTTGCTATATCGCAGAAAATTATTGAAGTACCGTTAAATTCAATATTGCATCACACGTATTTGTTATTTTTTACGTCACAGGTAATAGAATCTTTTATCCCTGAAGGTCTCAAGTGAGGAGGCTAGACATTTGGAGACAAGGGAGACACACCCAATATCCGAGTCTATTACGATTAATTTCTTTCTCTGAAAATAGCCCAGTGCCACCACCGGGAATCAAACCCAGGACTCCAGGGCAAATGCCAAGTGTACTTATCTCTCGACCATGGTCATACATATTTATATGTTCCTGGACTATACTTTAATGATTGTCGTTTTTGTGAAATTAATGTAAAAATTAACATGTATAAATGTCACCGATTTTTTATTAAGAGTGCGAAAAAGCATATTTTCCATACCAGTGCGGAAAGTTATTTTTCCCACAGGATCTATTTCTGTAAAAGGTCATTTTACAGTGATTCACATGTGAGAAATCCAGACTTTTCACACGTTCGTAGAAAAGGTATTCTTTTTATCTAGTAGTATGAAAATATTGAATATATTGGTCCCTTACTTGATAAAAATTCATAATAACAATTGAAAAACACTACGCTAGTCTTGATTTTCACTTTATTTTGTCAACATGGCAATTGTTTTGCCACACAGTGCCTTCTTCGGATGTTGAGTACTACTATACTAATTTTACAATACGTAAAATACATGGTTTTTTACAGTTTTGATACAATTGTAATCCTAATTACTAAACGGAATATACATAACATTGGTGGCAGGCAATTTATTGAATATAATTTTAATAAGTTTAAGGAAATAAATTTAGTAAAGGAGATGAGTTTGTTTCAATTTGATCATTGAGTAAAATGTCACATGACTTAAGTTTATTTAATTCTAATAAATTGAGTTTTAACTCTTTTTTCTCAGTATGTAAACTTTGAAATCTTCGTTGAACACGTGACCGTTTTCTATTAGATGGTTAGCATATGTTGAGTCTGTTTTATTTTTGGTTAACTTCTTTTGTGTTCTGATAACTGTTTACTGTAACTTCTTCCTGTTTGTCCATACACCGCAAGTCAACTACAGACACCTGATTTCTTTTCTACTGAAACTCTATCTTTTGTAATTTTTATATATTTTCCAAATATGTTATCAGTTCTGAAGATTACATAATATTCCGTTTTCTTTTAAGAAGAAGAAATTACTTCTGTTGAGTAGCCGATGTAACTAATAACTTTGAAACTGTTATTTTGGTCTTTTATTGTTGGATATACTCTTTTAATAGCTTTATTAAATGAGTTTTTTTAAATAATATTGTCTATTATTTCGGGTTTGTACCCATCATTAAACGCAATTTGTTTTAGTTCTTTAGTATAATTTTCTTCTGATAAGGGAACAGTTAAAAGCCTGTTTAGCATGCTGTTGTAAGCTGCTAATTTTTGTTGGTGAGGTGTGCCGAGGTGTAATGTATTGTTATATCAGTTTAAGATAGTTTATGAGAAATTGAAAAATTGTGTTTTTTAATAGTTAAATCTAGAAAATTAATAGTGTTTTCAGTTTCAATTTTGACAGTAAATTCAATTTTCGGATGAAAATATTTTGTCAGCATTTTCCCCAAAACTGTATGAAACTTCAATTAATAACGTTTTTTAAATGTTCAGGATTATAAGTGCGTTTCCATCAGATGTCGAATATATCGTTTTACTATACACAAACAATGAAAAAATAAAGTTGATATTGCCTAAGGAATCACTACTTCCACATCCAGATTCTCTATTCAAGTCACTCACAACGAAAATGTGTATGCATGTGGAAATAATTGTTCATGGAACTTTAATAATATAATATTTGAAATCCTCTACCCCAGAAACCCATAAAACGATACCCCACATCGGTAGTGGGGTGGGGGTGGTGATAGGGGAGTGGTAGTGAGGGTGGATGAAGTAAAAAAATATTTTGAGGTTTCTGCTTCTTGTACATACACTAAATCACATTTTTTTTTCATCCCCTTTAAAAAGGGGGTGGAGGTGGTAATGGGGGTGGCTAATGCCAAAAATTTTTTTGAGACCTTAGCTTCTCTTGTATATACTAAATACCAATTTTATGGACTCTTACCTGCTTGATTTACCCATTTACCCCAAATTTACCCTATATTTACCCCCCCAACCCTTCAACGGAACAAGATGAAAATATAATCTAGTTCCAGATCTCGTTAAAGTACATATGTGTGCCAAATTTCAAGTCAATATCTTAAACAATTCCAGAGTAAACGTGCGCACAAAAAAAGTTACAGACAGACAGACAGACCGACAGACAGAAAAAATCTCGACGTTTCATGACATTTTAAGCCTATTTGAACAATAATAATTTTTAAAAATTTTTTTGTCGTTACTATGCTTCCACTGGATGTGGAAGTAAAAAGTAATCTCAGAAACACCCAGTATAAGTGAATTCTTCTATGTCCGATTATAACCTTAATGAAATGGCAATTATTTAGGTCCACACACAAAACACTTCTTATAATTTTTCTTTGTATTCTAACATGTCTCTTCGTACTTATCCATATTTGCTAAAGATTTTGTCAAGACTATTGTATACTTTCGAAATGCAACTTTTTGAAGTAATGCAGCGACGATTTTTTTCGAAAAAAATCATTAGGTTAAATAAGTAAATATGAATCTGAATAAATGGTGCTGAATTTATTTTAAATTCATCTTAACGTCACCCATAATACCTATTTACAATTCAAAGCATGTTTTGCATAGAACTCATGTTTATAATGAAAACAATTGGAATGGGTTTATCGAGGGGTCTACTAAGTTAAAATGCCATTTAGGCATCGATCAGGATTGCCGTGCACCCCACTTTAAAATCAATCAGGTTTATAAACTATTCAACCAAAATATCAACACGTGCTGTGGTTTAATGTCAATTTGACATTACACGCATCCTCGTTAAACATTTAAAGTAAAAACTAGTAGAAAATTGACTACACAATAGCGCCGAACGAGATTTTTATTATTTACAGCACAGAACGAGCCTAACGATTTCCTGACATGTGCATTTAGCCTTTCGTGGAGAATGCATTAAAAATTTAAACTCACCACAACCTTCGTTATATATCGATATTACTTTAATACTTTTTCTTAGTTCTAGTTTGTCCTTTTCAAAGCGTAAATAATTTATAGGTCACAGAGGTCAATACAATCTAGTAGCATTTTACCTAACGTCAATGTTTTATTCCGTAAATTATTGTATTTAGTAGTAGAATAGTATACAGTGTGTCCCACTTTTCACGGTAACACCTTTATAGCTCAGTTATTAGTCACCCAATTTTAATCAAGTTTGGATGGGTATCAAAAACCTTTATTATACCTTTTTTAAGTAAAACAATAGTAGTTTGTGCAACAAGAGTGGATATGATATCCATATTGCACGATAAAGAAGTTTGAGCACGACGCCGTAGGCGGAGTGCTTCAAATCTTTTGAGTGCGATATGGATAGTCCACTCGAGTTGTACAGTATACTTTTTCTACGACCAGCTTAAAAAAACTACAAAATTTATTAAACATTAATATATTACACAAATACACACTGACAGTACACACTGACAGTTACTTTGACAGCTTACGCACTAATTTGATTTTAAAACGAATAGTTGTGATTGGTCGGTTTCATTTCATATCCATCCTAGAACTGATATGAAATATATCCGTTCAGTTAACTGGAATTGCCTACTTATCCATTCTACAGACTGTACACAAAACAGCAAATTTACATAAGGGAGTAGAAAAAACTTATTTCAGTCATCGGCGTGCATTTTTATTATGAAAAAAAGAGTCGATTTTTCGAGAAATTATATTAGGCATTTTTTTGTTGAAAAATTAATGCAATATTATTGATCAGCATGCTGTAGAACCGCTATATCCAGAATTTAACAACATTTTAATTTTTGGTTTTTTGAATTACGGCCCAATTAAAATTACCTATTTTAAACATTAAATAATCAATAAATTGGTAACGAAATATTTTTCGAAAAAAAGTCATTCTTCATACGATGCTGATATTATTTAGCCTCCCATCCCCAACCAACTAAATGCATAAAACTACCTTTTTCCATTCTGTAAACATCGCAGAGGTAATGATTGCGATAATAGCGAGCGTGCTGAAAATTCAGATATGTCAGAAGATGAAGATGGTACTATTGATGATAATCAAAAGCTGATCCTGGGTATTTTAATACAGAATGATAATGTTACCCAAGTAGCACATAATTTTTTAAGATATCTTTAAGAGGTTCTATTTACTGCCCGCGAGGATATCTTGTATTTATGTACTCTAAAAGTACTTTCGAAATCAAAATGAGAAATCTTATATGTGCTCAACTTCTATGCACTGGGGAAATGTAAACTGGGCATTATATAGGAATTTCAACTTTTGTTAACCCATAGACAATCTACTAGAAATTCTTAAAGGGAATTACCATACAGTTTAATTTTCTATGTATTATAGAAATAAAATAAAGTATTAAAAGGGAAATAGTATTATTATCTTTAACAGAATACCTGTAGACATCTTCTAGAAGTTCTAAAAGGGAATTACCATACAGCTCAATTTTTTATGTATTACAGAGATCAAATAAAGTATTAAAATGGAAATATTATTGTTATCGCTAATAGAACACCTATAGAAATCGCAAGAAGAAATTCTTTTAATGCATCAAATTTTTTTGCTTACCACGTAGTTTGTTACAGAAATTATACCTAGATGTACAAATTGCCATGTACAAACCACTGACGATAATCAATCATGCATTATCTTATACTCATGAATTTATAGAACACTAATAACATAACTGCAACATTCAAATTCTTCTCAGGAATCATCGATTTATTTGGATGGATCTTATAACGATCTTTAATCTTTGGTTTGGGTCTGATGCCTCAATACTGAGAGTTTGGCTTACCAAAATTTCACCATCTATCGCTGTGTGTGATGGTACACCTAGATCTAATATCTAATATGGTACATCTAATAGAAATCCCATAAGGATGTTCATTTATATTGGTAAGCCATAAGATACCCGAAAGATTAATACAGGAATTAAATCTGTTTGCTGGATTGATGCGATACATCTAATAGAAATCCTATAAGGATGTCAATGGTACCATTTATATGGGTAAGCGAAATGTCCTAAAGAGAATTACAGGACTTCTGTAGGTAGGCAAAAAACTGCTTACAGGATTCTATACTAATACCTGTTTTGATTTCTCTGCGAGGTATTGGTTTATCCTAAAATAATTTGACATTTTCTATTCATAAGGAGCTCTTATAGACCTCTAAAGACTATATATTATTCCCAATATTTTTATCCTCGGGTCATCTTGAAGAATTAAGTGTGCTACTTGGGTAGTGACGATGGACTGAAGCTAGTGACGATGAAGATGAATGTAACCAGACGGGAGTAAGTCTCATTGAAGAGCGTAATATCCATTCCAATTGGTCAGAACAATGTGTTCTAATTTGTAAAAGCCGAAGAATAAATTAACATTTAATAATAATCATATATGACGCATGTCCAGCATAAAAATAAAAATCATATACATAATATGAAAATAAATATATAATAAAAAAGTCGACTAAGCACATAACCCATTCTATCAACCTCCTGCAATAAAAGAATTCCCTCCCTAGAAAACCTATTCCAATGAGCGCTTGTGATCTCACTATAAGAAAAACCGATGATTTTGGATATGCAAGGGTAGTTTTTGAGTACTAAGAGAGGAAGTCATGACACGATCGTGTTCTCCACCCTTGAAAACGAGGAATACCCCGGTGTTGCTAAATTTTACAGGACATATTGAGTTACCTCAAAAAACCTCCAAGTTCTCGCAGGCCTCATAACGAAAAATGGGAAAAGGGGGTGGTTTTATGCATTTAGGGACGGGAGGCAAAATAATATCAGCATCTTGTTCTTCTCTCTTGAAAACGTGTAGAAAACAATTTTCAGCATATTCGGATGTTTTTTGCATGTTTCAGTATTGAGGGAGGGGGTGATTTTAACCCCCGGAGGTCGTTAGGATGTCTGGTTGCGAAATTTTACATTTTGAGTTTCCTCAAAAAAAAAAAACGATCAAATAAGTTCTCGCGTGCCTGACAACGAAAAATGGGGAAGGGAGTGGTTTATTGCGTTTAGGGGTAGTTCAAGGGGGGTAGGGACCGCGTTACTATCAACATCGTGTTGACCGTCCTCGAAAACGCGGGGTAGCATGTTTGGTCGCTACCCTTTCACTTTTGGGTTTTTTGCAACTTTGGCATGTACTACACCTCTGAAGTAGTTTCCACGAACACCAAAACACTTAAACACTACGCTCGAATACTATCTCTTGACGTGCGTTTCAACATCCATATTGTCATTATCTGTATATGATTAAAACAATTTTAGCCATCAAGGAACGAATCACTGGCCCTTGGACAAGCCACCATCAAAGAAACAAGTGCTATAAGTAATGACTGGAGCTAAAATAAATACTGCACCAGGAATAGATAAAATAAACACGATTTAATATGCTCTATGGATTGAAAAAGCTAAGGCAGGAAAGCTTAGAAATTATCACCAGAGCATGGATGGAAGTCACACCTCTGCCTACGGAATGAATCACGACCTTACAATTACCTCTTTCCAAAATCAACTTACCACAGAGTATAGATGACTATAGGAGAAATAACGTAGCGTAAGATAGATACAAATACCACGCACAATTCCTGCTCGAACAACTAGAAAAATACATAAAAAAACCGCCACTCATCAAAGACAGATCACCGAAAGACTTTTATGTACGTCACCAGATGAATTGGAAAAGAATGTGTAGAGAAGGGACAATACTACACACAGTTTCAATAGATCTCCAGAAGGCAGTTTCATACTGTCAGTCACGATACCATAGTCAACACCTTGCGTAACAAAGGAATACTGCACCACCTAATAAACAGGATAATAAAAGCCTGCCTTTATGAATGCACTACAATTCAAGGGTTTGGACAGACGAGGAAACCAAACAGAAGAATATAGGAATTAAGCAAGGAGGCCCCGTATTGCTCCGACTATACAAAATAGGAGACCTACTTCCTAAGAACGACGAACAAATTGAAATAGCTAGGAACATATCTGAAACAACCGAAAAGGAGTACTACGGGAGCCCACCCTAACTGCACGTGCAATTGAAATGTTCGGATATGTAATATTTTGAGTAAGAGAAAAAATTATGAGAATTAGATGAGAGTTAAATAACTTAAATTGTTCGTACTCGGTTGCACGTTTCCTACCTTTGTTGGCTGGATGTTTTTTTTTTTTTTAACTATTTAACGTCGGCCTATTTCCGCTACCAGGGCCTATCACCGACGCCAAGAGATGAGCTACCCCCAACCTGGAAATTTTGCCGAACCTCTTCCCTTAAGAAGAGTAGGGATCTTTTATTTGCCTAACATTTAATAGACAAGGGACCGCCTGCTTTACATCCCCTCCGAAGGATGGTATATTCACTACGTAATCCTCGTCTGAAATTACGTAACTTCCGAGTATACACTGATATACAAGCCTCTAGAAGGTGGGGCGAGAACGCTGTATTTCCCAAGATAGGTGGGTCGCCCATCCAAGTACTAACCGCGCTCGACGTTGCTTCAACGGAATATCGACTGATATTCACATTGAAGTCGCCTCTACGCTCGCCCCTGGCTGGATGTTAGGAGCCTGGTGTTGTCTTCTATCGGGCAGGATTCGGCAGCACAGCGGACTGTAGATGGTTTTTGCACAAGTCGAACAATTGTTAAACGTTTGTGTGAAATCACTCACGACAGCGGATTGAGCACAATTATTATAGGAGTTTTCGAGAAAAATAGAGAAAATTACCACCGTCGTAACCCGTTCGCATTTAAAATCGAACTGTTGTTTTCGTACCACTTCGGTATCCTTCTTCAATAGCCGAGCAGCAGGTTTTTGTGAAACCGAGTAAATCACGCGGGCAAGTAAACAAAAAATTTAATTCAAATCCATTTTATGGCAAAGAAAAAAAAAGGAATTTATTTTTAAATTATATCAAACAATGAAGTAGACTAGTATTACTATGAGAAGATGCCAGGACGGAGCCAAAATGCGCGAATATTTTTACCAGTGGCATAGCTTTATCTGGGGTATAGGGATGTGTAATTGCAATAAAAGTTTCGCGGTCAAGGAACTGTGAAAATGGAGTAGATTAAAACTTGCCAACTGTTACGAGTAACCTTTATTCAGGAGAAGTGTAAGAATAGTAAGTTCTACTAAACTTTGCCTAATAAAGTTGTTTTATTATTATTATTACCGTCACCGCCGCTCTACTGCAGGGCACCGCCGTCACTGGCGTTGACATTGAATGTCACGTAATTCTTTTTCATTGGCTTAGAATGATGGAGCGCACAAACTCGTTTCTGCGCATATTTTTTGCTGGCATCTTCTCATAGTAATACTACTTTAATGCACCTGAAGAATGAAATTTAAATAATTAACTAAATTAAACTTAAAATTAAAGAGAAAAATCGGAGAATATTGAACAGGATATATTTGATATATTCGGGAGAAAGTGAAATTTCTAGGGATTTTATCTTTCCTTTTCCCTTAAAGGCGCTGACTGAGTCACATCCAGTAAATGAATGAAGGCCCAGTAATGCCGAACGTTTTTGAGGTCCGTACTCTTCTGCTAATGCGGATATGCGGATATGTTATTGCCAAATCCGATATCAAAGGGTAATTTACATTTAATTGTATTTTATAAATTGGATAGCGCATAATTTGCAGAAATTTATGTCGAAAACGACAACTCCTATCCAAATATTGTATAGGAACAAAATTGTAGAAAGTATAGTATTAGTATTTTTTAACATATGGCCGCCATTTTGAAAGTACAGCCATTTTTTTTTTTTGGGACATGTCTAAAATTGTTTCTTAGGCTTTAATTTTTATGAAAAACATTGTCCCCCTAGGGTCGGTGGGGGGGTGGACGTACAGCTAGTGCGGGCTCCCCGACTAGAGGGAATTAAAGCGGCGTACAAAGTACAAATCACCATGTAACCTGATCAAGAGGATATATACACAGCCGTATCTGCCAACAAACAAATCGGCAATGACAAAAGCCAACAGAAAAAGTCTGAAAAGAGCTGAAAGAGACATCATATAACTGCTCGCAAAAATAATAAAACTATAGCAACAACTTAAAACGTCAATATATACTAATATTAATAGGGAATAATATATTAATAGGGAAAACAATTACAAAAAGAATATGAACAAACTAGGAAAGGACTCAAGCACGAACAGCAAGGAAATACATTATTACCATAAAGAAATCGAAATGATATGTGCTCTGCTGGAATCAGAAACTGAGGAAACAGAAGGCTCAGAAGAAGAACTCTAAAACCGAAAACACAAAAATGGAGCATAGACAGTCAATATCACGACGCAATAAAGCAACACATCTCAAGACCACCTACACTTCCCATCCTACACTCCTGTACTATGTGTCATGTCGGTCTTGCTGCTGACAACAAGCATTACCCAACTCCCACCCATCGTTTACGTAGTCGGCCGAGTCGTATGGATAATAGGATGTTATTTCGGGTTTACTGTTGACAATGCAGCTAAGTATGCTATTTTAATAAGACGGTACTAGAGCGCGCGACGCAGTAATGCGAGCATGGCTAAATATAAATTTGGTCAATAAGCGGAAAGCAAGAGTTCTTCAAGAAAGTGGCCTCCCGAATCGCAAGATCTAACATCTCTTATTTGTGAGGAGTATATGTAAAGAAGATATTTTGAAGCACAATAACCTTGTGCAACAGATTTAGGCAGGAAGGCAGACATTATTCCACAAGAATTAAAAAACATCAAAATAAACTTCAGTAGAAAAATCCAAACATGTATGATGCTTAGGTTGAGATGGATAGGAAAAAATATTTATTTTCGGTTAACATTTATTTTTTATTCAATTCACGTATATTCTAATATATTAATTAGAACTTAAACTTATACTTTTCTGCCAATTTTTACTTTATTCTAAAAAAAAATCTATTGTTATATTTTCATTAAATTTGGTATTTGCGATTTTGAGGTAGTTCTAAGCACCTTTCTGATATACATTTTTTAGACAAAAAAATGTTTACCATGTTTTTGCTAATTTTGGGAGTACCTACTTTTCTGAATCTACTTGGCTTAGTATTGGCAGTTCAGTGGAAAAAATAAAAATCAGTGGAATAATTGGTCCTTCCCAACTAAATAATGTATAAAAGAATTAATTTGACAAAAAATAAACAGATTTAATAATGTATACAATACATTAAATAGGAGACAATGTATATATCTACGTTTTTTTTTTGTAGAATAATATAATCAAAATTGCTAATAAAAAAAAATGCAGAATATTCTGTAGATTTACAGAGTACATCAATCAAACCTTCCTCAAATAATATCTGTGTACAATTTGAAAAAAAAACAAAATTTTATCTTTGGAATTCATCTTATTATCATTCTGTAATTTATATATCTACAGAATATGAGGCAATACTTCTGGAGCGTATAGTTTGGAACAAAATGACATTGCAAGGAAATAAGGTATATTCACGTGCAGCGTTGTCCTTCATATTGTCCATTTCATAAGATGGAAGGATATCGTGTTACACTGGTAAAACTGGTAAAACTTAACCAGAAGATTCGGAAGATTCGGAACGGAATAGTACCAATGAAACACTGAAAGTTTGATTGCATAACATGGAATTCAGGTGGAGAACAACCAAAATATTCGGAGTGCTAATTTAGAACACGGCGCAAGATCTTCGAATTTCGTTTTTACAGAAAATCAAGCATTTTCGATTTCGATTTTCAAAATATACCTATTGTTTACCTGGACGAAACCTATTTACACAGATCTTCCAAGAACTTCGAATGTAAGAGGCGGATTCGTGCAGGTTGGTTTTTGCTAATGTTTTAATAGGGGTCTAAAACTGGGGATTATCATACAGAAATTAATTCTGAAAGCTATAAAACGTGGTTGGAACAAATGTTGATTCATAAGTTATCTAACAATTCTGTAATCACACGTTGACCAACTCATCTAATTCCTAAACTTTGTAGAAATGAAATACCTATATCATTGCTTTCAGTATCTTTAATGTTAAACGTACTAAAGTAAGCATAAAACTTAAAGCCTAAACTTACCAAAGTAAACTTAACAATGAAGACACTGAAAGCAATGATATGATTATTACGTTATAGATATTTCATTTTTGCAAATTCTAGGAAGACAGACATGATGAAATGGTTAGTTGACAGGAATATTAATTTTGAACCAAATATCTTGAAGCGACAACTTTACAAAATGATCCAATATTATAAAAACGTGAAAAACGAGCCAATCTGACAATTTACTGATTTGGTTCGAAGGCCAGACCACTTTTTTTGTTTTGGGGATGTTATTTGTGGTTGGGGGGTGAAAAACGAGCGAATCTAACAATTCTGATTTCGGATTAGGTTTCAGCGAGTCCAAATACGTAAGGATACTCTGGTTTGGTCCGGAGGCCAGACCACTTTTTTTAAAGATTTTTGCATTACTTATACATGTTGACATACAATTTTAAAAGCAAATATTTTTAGCTGTTTTTTATTAGTTATATTAGGAAAAGCATGTAATTACTTTTTGTTTTAATGTTTTTTACAATTAATGGTGACGCAATTTTACCATAAAACTTTTTAGTTGTACGTCACTGTAAAGCCGGTCAGGAACAACCTTGAGCCATCTTGGCAGTCACCTATACGTCACATCCCTACCGCTCGCCATCATTCATGTTTTGCAGAATATTCACCATGAATATATCTATTTAATATATTTTTTAAGTACCTAAAAAATTGATCTAGTCCTGGCATTAGTTTTTTCTATTATCAGTCATAAAGTATGATGTTACGTCATTTAAATAGAATGGGCAGATATCTTATATGAAGAAAGAAAAAACGATAAGCTAGATATTTAAATTTTGATGGCCGTCAAATATTTCTGTAGGAACTTGTAGAATATAAAATATATGCGCCTTTTAGATAAATGGCTGTTGCCGCCCTGTTTTCAACTATAGTTCTATTTTACATTTCTACACACCCCGTCAAAACAGAACGAATAACTGCAGTGCACCCCACGGCCGTTTTTCATTTTAACAGAATTTTAATTGCACAGCCGAATCGTGTAATAGCGACAAATAAAACAGCACTATATTATCCCTTTCGGACAGCACATACTATCATAAACACTGATATTAGAATGTCAACTGTTGTGTGCTTCTTTTATTACAGCCGTTTCATTATCATAATGAAATATGTTAATTTAGGGGCGTAGTAATTAGTACTAATCTGTACAAAAAATATTAATGGAATAATCGACGTGACAGGTGATAAAACCATCATGAAAATTCTAGTTATTTGTTTAATGTTTTAACTACTGTGGCTAGACCGAGCACCCTATATATTGTAAACAGAATAAAGTATTTCGAAAATTCTTTCTTCTCCATTAAATTGTTTTTGGCGCCATGAAAGTAGGTGAGTCACCAAATAAAATAAGTTTTAAGTAATAAGAAAGTGCTGAATGGGCACAAGAACGATTTTATCTGTTATCTGTAGTTCCTGTCTTTTATCTCATGGCTTGTATCTCCAGAGTCTGACTTTTATCTTTTAACTTTGTACAGGACGTTTGAAAAATGCATGATACAAATTCAGGAGTATCGAGGTAACCGATACTCTGCAAGTTAGGTCGTCGATTTGAGAGAAATATGGCGTATAATTACAGCAAATGCTACCGAAGTCAAGTTCAATTTTGTATTTGCCCTATTTTCTACACACGATATAATTTATGTTAAAAATGGGTTTATTTACTTTGGAATACTTAAAAATATCCGCACTTTGAGGCGCTACATTCAAATATTTGGAGTTTTTTAGTTTATGACGCGCTATGGGTCACTCAGCAATAAGAAACCTTGCTAAGTGATCCATTATTACCTCCTCTAGATTGCGTAATACTGCTATTTATTATCTACATTCATTTTATTATTATTTAGCACCCCTATAAGCACAACTTTGCCCTATGAATATCTGAAGGACGTCCTCGACGGACATACAGGACATCCGGTGGACTTCGTTTCTGGTTCAAGGTACAACCGGCGGACAACCGAGGGACCTCCAAATGTCACAACTTTAAACAATATTTGTACATCACTGAGGGATATCATATGGATGTCCAAAAAGTACGATATATGGACATCCTACATTTTTAATTTAGATATATTATTCAGGGCGCTTTTCGAAAAAGGACAATTTTGACGTGTAAGTACTTTACTTGATAAAAATGAAGCAATGCCCTATGGATATCCGAAGGACATCCAATGAATTTCTTTGTTGGCATCCGTATATTTTATTTACATTAACATATCTAATATTGCTTACCATAACTCCAATTTATTCTCACAAGGGTTGTCTGCAAATTATAATGTTTATTAAATTATTTTATTCATTTTTACTTACTTTTTTACTAATTGCCGTTGGTAGGAATTGAACCTGCGTTATCTCTATAACAGTTCTACTGACTTACCCACTGGGCTATCCTATGTCCATTATTTTGTATGCTAAATGTAGCCTAGTAATATGTGGGAAATGTATTTAATGAGATTATCAGTAATAATAAGTCTTTATTATGTGAAATTAAATATCTAGTCTTATTTAAAATATGTGAAAATCGAAAATTTTTTATTTGTGTTCCCAAACCTGAATTTTTTCTGTTACTAGCATTTATATTTATTTATAGTTATTAAGAAGAACTTATTTAATTTCAAAAAACTGTGATATTGTGATCGAACTGTCGTCAGCAGTGTCACCTGAGAAGTACGAGTAGTTGTTGTACAATGTAATTACATTACAATTCAGTGGCGGACCCAGCTTTTTGGGGCGTGGGGTCAGTCAGTTTAAAAAAATTCTTTTCCACAGATCTCAAAATTGAAGAGCAGGGGGTGGGGTGACAAATCGAAAAAAAAATTTACTTACATCTCAAATTTGATGAGCGGGGGTTCAACTATTTTAAGAATTAAGGTTTTAACCTGGGATACGTGTTGGAGAAAAAAACGGTAGAGGAATAATATTGTCATCTACAACATAAACTAAATATTTACATCAGCGAATATTATATGCGGCACATATGATGGACGTTCAGTGTGGTATTCGCTGGTACATAAATATATATCGAAAACGTGTTAAAAAGAAAGCGGTATGGAGATATTATCATTTATTACAAAAATATAATATTTAAATCAACGGACACGAAATGGAAGTCCGTGTCCTGTCCCTATATGGACGTCCATTCCGTACAATTTCATAGTAAATCCGATGATAGTCGTCCGGTGAACGTCCAATTTATGTCCATGGACGTCAGTACTTTAAATGGACATAAAACGGACGTCCGGCAGTCATCGTGTGTTATTAGAGACTTACACGCATTTGTATATGCAGGTTCATTGTTCAATGCAGTATTTATTTAATGCGGTTTAATGTGATGGATTCTACAATAATTCGTATTTTAGAATGTTTGTTAGGATTTTTTATTTGATATTATTAATTATGCAGAACATCAATATAAGTGTCGCTTACGAGACATTTAAATAATGTATAACTACTTATCTACCAAGCAATGGAATAAGAAAAATATTATGTCTAGAAAAGGATAAGCTTGTAAATGGTATGAATATAATATCTAATGCCAAACATTAATCTGTTCACTAAATGTAAATTTTAGGGGTAAGAAATCTTCAGGTGTGATCTGCATTGGGAAAGTCACCTTAATATGATAGGAAAACATCCAACTGAGTATTAGGATTCTTTTTGTAACTAAAACCGACCCATATCACCTTTTAAGGGTGAGGAGACGTATGAGGGTACACAGAAGTAATCAGATGATTATATTCTGATAGCAACCACTCAATAAGGTGTTCTGTTTTTTTTTTAAATATGTAAAATGTAAATAACTATATAGTAGTTATAGTAGCTTACAACCTTCTTGGTGGTGAGGGAATGGCGAAGAGGGTTGAAGGGATGAATTTGTTTTTTTTTTACTTCTTTTTCTACTTAGTTATCGAAACTTAGTATTTAGACTAATATCAATTCCAATGTCACCCCCAAATAAGGGTTGCGTTTTAATGTGTTCCCGAGATTTGTCGCCAAAACGGGTGACGGATTCGTTTTCAGCACCCCAAAATTAGTAAAAAGACGGCTTCCACACTTTACCACGGATGGGGCAATAACATTGTTCTTTAAAAATTAATGAATGATCTACTGGTACATTAAATCATAATACAATTGCAGTACTACTGTCTATAAGTTACAATTAATGTCGCGTTTCGCTTTAAAAATAAGTACTACTAACTTTCGTTATCTGCGTCGTTCCAACCGCGTAATAGTTCCATATTTTCAAATACGATGTTCTTGGAAACTGCTAATTTCGCAAGAAGTTTAAAATAAAAAAGTTGCCTCCACTGTTCATCTTTATCTCTTCACAGTGTACTTGTATTTACTTCGAAAGATAAAAATATTTTCGGCTTGCTGTACTTACTTGTTCGAATTCTCACATTTTAACGAGATAGCCTTAAAAAAATTACATTTTCAATATTTAATAAAATCTTGTTTTCATCTCGGTCTTCATATTATGATCTTTAGTTATCCAGTTTGTAGTGAAAACATGGTAAAAATTTGAGACATTTCCGTTTTTGAGTTGGAGCGTTCGACGAAAAATAATTGCTTTATTTTATTTTAAGTTATTTATCCAATAGATGCCGAGAACGAGAGAAATGTTGCTCGAAAACTCATGATGGTTTTAAATAATTATTAATAATAGTAAAATCGGACAGTATAAAAATATTTCAGTGCTGGCAGCGAACTTGCCCTTTTGGATATAGTTTCTTCATATATCAAAGATCAAGGAACGCCCCAGACCCCAAAAATTTCGGACCCCCACCACCAGTAATGTCGTCATCAAACTGAAGGTCAAAAATTATGCAAAGGCATAGACTAACTTACTTAAGGACCATATTTTTTAGTAAAATTCAATATTAAATATGTTTTATATACTTAAATATATACCGAGATATACGTTGTAGTATTTATATACGTATATATACGTATACACACAGAGCTGCAAAGTTTTTAATCTAGCGTGGAATTGCAGCGTTTTAGTGTTTAGCAGTAAAAACAGAATACCAAAGTATTTGTCAGTATTTGTGTTTCATGTTGTACACCGTGAAGTTTCCGAAAAATTGGTACTGGACGGTGGGGTTATTATCCATTTACTAGTTCCAAGAAATGTAAAAACGTTTTTGGAATATTATAACAATATATTTAAGCGCTACATTTTTCGGCTATTCCAAAATTTACAACGAATTGATTTAGTATTTGATAGGAATCTTGAAAGCTGCATACGCCAATCAAGAGAAGTAGGAGTGCACATACGAGTTACACGTTCCACGATAATTCCACAAAAATATAATGAATTTTTATGAGTAGATAAAACAAAAAATAGTTGTTTACTTTCTTGGCAGAACAGCTAATAAACGAACATTTTGAAGGAAAAACAATAATCTGTACGCTTGAGGAAAGAGCAATATCGTCTTCAGCAGAGTTAGATCTAACAGCTATTTCACCCTCATGACATGAAGAAGCGAACGGACGCCTTCTTCTTCATGATAAGCATGCAGCTGATAATGGCCACAACTGCGTTAGCATTCGAACGGTAGGTTCGGATGTTGTGGTCATTGCAGTATCTGCCTTTTCAAATTTTTAAAATATTCAACAACTTTGGATTGATTTTGGAACTGGGAAAAATCGTAGGTTAATAGGCATCCATGGCCTATGTTCTCATTTCTCACAGGACATCTGTAACTTTTTGCCGATATATCATTCTGCAACGATTGCGATACCGTGTCTTCATTTTGTGGAGTAGGCAAGATAGGAGCTTGGAAGATGTGGATGGCAGATCCCAATATTAATTCCGCTTTTGAGCAGCTGCTAATGGGAAGACACCCAGATGAAGATATCAAGCGTACCGTGCAAAGATTTGTGATTCTTTTGTATGATGTAACATCTCCCTTAAACATAGTTAATGAGTGTAGACGATTCCTTTTCATTAAAAAAAGTAGACCAATTGAAAATATACCTCCAATGCAAAATGATTTACTTCAGCATATCAAGCGAGCCACTCTTCAAGCCATATCTGGAAGTACTGTCTGGAAAAATGCTATCAAACTCCTTCGCCCGATACTTGGGGATGGGAAAAAACTAATGACGGGTTTCAGCCATTGTGGTCTACTATTGCCTGTAGCTACAAACAAAGATGTTCTGTGTGCAAATGCGTCAGAAACGGTCATCAGTGTACGCAATTGGGCGCATGTGAAGGACATTGTTTTCAAAATTATTAGTTGTAAATATTTTCTTTTTTAGATGTAAAACAAGTTTTTATTAAAATACTTACACAAACTTTTTTGTTTTTTTTTTCTTGACTCAAAAGAATGGAAGACTTAAGGGGGAGGGGCAACTATCTCTTTACAGATCCATCTCAACAAAATTTAACTACAACCACTGAATTTATTGACCACAAGAACAAAAATTGATACCAAACACGAATATGCAGATAAAATGTCAAATTTTTGCCACCATATTAAAAAAATAATAATAAAAAACATTACAGACATCATGTTTTAGTATACAACACATATTTAAAAGTGGGTTTTATGAAAAAAGGGGGCGTTTAAGAGGATCAGTCTATGCCTAAAACCAGTTTTTCATTTCATGACGTCATTACCGGTGGTGGGATGTCCGAAATTTTTGGAGTCTGAGGCGTTTTTTCATCTTTGGTATAGTATAGTATCTATATCCAAAAGGGCACGTTCGCCGCCAGCACTGAAATATTTTTTAGATTTTTAATGCTATCCGACCGCACTATAATGACTAAATTACTCGACGATCATTATGAAATAAAATTGGGTTCTGTTCTGATAATAGACGGAGCGATTTAAAAAAATGGAATATGGGTCCGTTAAGAATTGCGACCTGTAGAGTGTTTCAAAGAGTACGTACGTACTTATCAATTGTCGAAGACTTATGGCAGTTTTCAGTAGCAACTTTAGAACTTAATCGTAGTTCAAATTAATCTAAAAATTGTACCATTTTGTAGAGTAAAACCTTCCCCTTTCAAAAAGTTATAATTAAAATTGATTCGTTAAAGAATATTGACTACAGGTGACCTAACCCACTTCCGGGGGTTGAAACTACCCCCACCCCCAATAACGAAATTCACCCTTCACCCTAAACCTGAAAAACCACCCCCGTTTCCGATTTTCTGGTGCTAGACTTGCGAAGGCTTGTCGAATAGGATTTTTTCTTATCAATTCGAATAAAATAAGTAAACCTGGATCAGACGAGACCCAACTAACCAGGGGGTTCAAACAGCCTTTACACGAAGTGAACTTTTCCTTCAGTGGTTTGTAGGGAATTAATTGAGACGAGTCATTGGTATATATTAGATATTTTTGTTTTTTCATTGATTGTATATGTAAAAATATTCTTGTTTTTATTCATTCAATGATCATTCATTACATTTTGTTCATTATATACAATTCTTATTCTATGCTAATAGATCTTTCGACGCTTACAATTATTATCACACTGTTCGTCATCTTCATCAACATTACCATTATCATCAGACATTATTATTTCTGAAATTAAATTTATCAATCAAGATTACCATCATATGTTCAAGTGATACATGCTCGCAGTTATTAAAGTCGGTACCCTTACAATTCTTACAGAACGAGCTGCATCTAATACCTTCTCTTTTACAGCAACATCGCTTAACACATCCACTCTTAGAAGTACAATTATTTTGCTTAAAAATTAATCTGGAATGAGTTTCTCTGAAGATAATTTTGGTTCTAAAAATCCATTTTCCATAGTCCATCCCCAATTTACCGGATTTATATTCTTATTCAAAAGCCAGGCTTGACGCAGCGTAAGAGCATGCTCGCGTATGGCTGCCTCTGTCGGGGGAAATTTACGTATATCCATATTCGTATCTTCCTAAAGCATAAAATGGAATCTAATGCCATTAAAATTTCTTTCAGGAGGATATTTTTTCAAATATAAAAAGCTGACTCATTTTAAAGCTGCCTTGCATAGGTCATTAGGTAAATGCATTTGGATCGAGAAAAATTTCCGAATCCGTTGCCAGATCATCGTAGTTGCTTCTTTGTTTTTTTCGTTGTGAGAAACTTGGATAGAAAACCTGGATGCGGAAGTAGTGATTCCTTGGGCAACAGTTTTTAATAAAATATAAGAGCTTGTTATCGCTATTGTCGTGGTATTTCATTATTAGAGGTGGTGGAAGTTTCAACCCCGGGGGTGGGTTAGGTCACCTGTGGTCAATCTTTACTTATATATTCGAATTGATAAAAGAAACCTATCCGACAAGCCCTTGCAAGCCTAGCACCGGAAAATCGGAAAAGAGGGAAGTTTCTTAGGTTTAGGGGAGTGGGTGAAGGGTATATCGGGAAATATTATCACCATCGTATTACCCGCCCTCGAGAAAGGGGGTATACCACTTTCCAGCTGATTTTCCTTGTATTCGTGGCATTTCGTAGTTGGGGGTGGAGGTAGTTTCAACCCCCTGGAGTGGGTTAGGTCACCTGTGGTCAATATTTATTTATTTTTTTCAAATTGACCAAAAAAGAAAACGATCCGACAAGTCCTTGCAAGCCTAGCACCGGTTTAGGAGTAGTGGTTGAAAAATATTGTCACCATCATGTTCCCCACCCTCGAATATGGAGGGCAGATGTCTTGCGGTCCAGTCACAGAACTTTTGGGCTTTTTGCCTTTTTCTGGCGTACCTCAAGGGACTAAGATTCAAATGTGCTATAAAGGTTATACTTTTAAATTCTTGAAACCTAATTGTGTTGTTAATTATATTTACTTTTCTATATGAGCATGCATTCAATTGTTAATCACATATTTACCTATTATTCTTTAAATTTTTTTTATATTATTTCAAGTGATTAGTAAGTACTAATATTAATTTATTAGGTTAAATTTAGATTAATTTCGGTTAAATTTATAAATAGCCTTTGGCTAAATGTATTAGAATAAAAACCGCTGCCCAAGGAATCACTACTTCTACATCTAGATTTTCTATCCAAGTCTCTCACAACAAAAAAATTTTGTATGTGGAAATAATTGCTTATGGAACTTTAATAATATAATATTTGAAATTGTCTACCCCAAAAACCCATAAAACGATATCCCACATCGGTACTGGAGAGGGGCTGGTGATGGGGGGTGGTAATGGGGGTGGATGAAGTAAAAAAATATTTTGAGGTTTTTGGTTCTTATAAATACACTAAATCACATTTTTTTTTCATCCACTTAAATAATGAGGTGGAGGTGGTAATGGGGAGTGGCTAATGCCAAAAAATTTTTTGAGACCCTAGCTTCTCTTGTATATACTAAACGCCAATTTTATGGAGTCTTACCTGCTTGATCTACCTATTTACTCCTCATTTACCCCAATTTACCCCCCAATCCCTCTACGGAATAAGATAAAAATATAATCTAGTTCCAGAACCCGTTAAAGTATATACGTATACCAAATTTCAAGTCAATATCTTAAACGGTTCCAGAGTAATCGTGCGCACAAAAAAGTTAAGACAGACCGACAGACAGACATACCAACAGATAGACAGAAAATTTTGTTTCGCTCAAACTGAAGATCTCGACATTTCATGACATTCGAAGCCTATTTGAACAATAAAAATTTTCAAAATTTTTTTTGTCGTTACTACACTCCCACTGTATGTGGAAGTAAAATTGAATGTGTTTTTTTTCTTACGCAATAAACATCGGTTTTTTGTTATTATTATACTCTTCGCAGAAACGAAGAGTATATTGTATTTGATCGGCACATTTCTAAAATCGTAAATATCGCTCGTAGAGAAAAAATTTTCATGTCATTGTGTCCAAAGATCGTGTGTTCGAATCCCACACAGGTTGTATATTTTTTTTCCATTTTTTTTTCATATCATTTTTTTGACAACAAAGATGGTACCACAAAATTTAGGATGTCCAAAAACTACCATTAGTTACAAGAAAACTGCGAAGAGTATCCTATAGAATGTGTAACAGTTATATAAAAAGCTCAGTAAATTGGCGAAGAGTACGTTTTTAGCTTGCTATTCTTATTAATTGTTCAAACGCCCGTCTGCAATGAAGAAAACGTAACTAAGTTACCGGTTTCTCGACGTATAATCCTGCCACATCTATTGTATGTTAAAAGGCCATTTGAGAAATGCAAAAATTGATAACGATACCTACAATTATTCAAAACGGAGAAATCATCATATAATAAGATAACTAACTCTGTAACGATTAGTGCCCATAGCGATAACAGGTATAATGATAACTAATTAACTTAATAAACCAGGATATATTACATGAGAGATGTATAATATTCTAATCTAAATAAAGGTAATGCTGACATGGTATGTGATTGCACACATTTTGCTTTAATAATATCTGACTTGCATGTATATAAACAACAAAACCTGTCATTTTAGATACATTTTGCCTTAATAACTGTTACAATGGGCATACTGTTGTTAACAACAATGGTTAATATAACATAATTTGCGATAACAATAAAAACTTAATTTCGTGGGCAGGGTAATGTAAATAATCCTTAATAATGGTTAATTAAATGCACGAAATTTTAGAAAGGCATGCAATCGTTATAGTCCGTTAATAAAATACGTGTTTTAACCTTTCAGTACCTAATCAAAATTTTAGTGGAACTGTCTAAAAGATAATAGACGAGGAGATATTGCAAACTCCGTCAAAAAATAAACGACTCATATCGAACAATGGCGTATTATAAATTATATTGCAGTCAACAGTAGAGATAGAAACGCGAAATATGAAAATAAGAGAAAGCTGCAATAAATTGGAATGCCTTTCTTTCATTATATTTGCATTGCTTGGCGACCTTTCCCTGGCTTGCCTCTGGTGAAAATTGAAATAAGTCGATTTCGGGAATTTGAATTTGATTTTTGAATGATACTGACATAATTGTTGTCTTTTTCTTTATACGAAGCATAATTTTAGCGCTATAGCCTGGAGAATGTATCAGAATATACCTGTCAGGATACTTCATTGTATGAAAAAACACATTATAAATAAACATTTGTTATATTACGTAGTCAAGAATTATTAAAAAATCAATATAATATCGACTATTTTTTGAGATCGATAGTGACTTCTTGTAGAGGCTGAAGGTTTTCCTTCACCCGTTTATTTCCTATCCTATTTTCTATCCTAAAATTAAGTATTACTAATATAATGAATAAAAAGCTCTTTTGCTAATATTTTCCTCTCTATAGCCGCCAGAGAGTTGAAAATTAGTATTATATGTAGCCTTTATTTATTAGCATTGCTAATAAAATACAACAAATTATAAATATAAAAATAAGACAAAAACCAATTCAGTGTATACACAGCCCTTACTTACTAAAAAGTTGCTTTAACATACATTGCAATTCTCTCTTAAAACTGGATAAACTACTAGGTACTATTTTCTATTGAAATTGGCAGTTGATTATAAAATTGCAAGCCCTTTGAGAAAAGATGATTTTTACTATAATCAGTCAATGTGTTTTCGATGTAGAAGTGATTGTTTCTAGTGTTATAATTATGTATAAGAACACAATTATCTAAGAGAAGTTTTGGGGCTAAGTCTTCCACAACTTTAAAAATTAAAACAAAAGAATAAAAAATTACATTTTGATGAACAGACATTAGCTGTAAAGTATTTAACATAAAACGTATTGGTGTTAAAAAATTTCATCCTAAAATTGCTCGCGTGGCTTTATTTTGTAGTAACTACAGATTTTTGAATGATTCACAGCTGAACATTGGCATTAAAGAGGGACAATAACACAGGCCGACAAAAAAAAGTAGTCTGCGCCGGGGTACTGACCATATAGTCTGAGAGGTAGTGTCAAATGTTAATGGAGCATTTTGGCAAAGCTGATTTTTTTAACATAGCTTGTTGTTCTATAGCTTATTAAGGAATGAAGTGTCAGCTGGCTCAAAACCGTGACTTAAGATGAGAAGAGGCTGCGAAAGTTGTAGAAAAAAAAATTTTTTCGGACCATTTTGGCAAAGCTGAAAATGAAAGGATTATTAGTTTACGAAACGTTGATCTTAAAAGAATGTGTCAGCTGCATCGGATCTGTGAAAAAACGTGTTAGCTGACCATGTAAACATGTCGGAAAATTCAGGAAAATCGGAGCATTTTGGCAAATTTCATATATTGAAGTTTATAATTCAATAATCGTATTAATTGGTGTCAGCTGGTATTCCGATGTGGGAAAACCTGTTAGCTGGACTTTCAAAGTGCGGCGTAGCCTTCGAAATATTATTAAAAAATATATACAAAAACGCTACTTTAAACAAGCGTAAGAGTTTGCTAGAAATTCGTGAAAGGAACAATTTATCGTTGAATAATGTAGTGCTACCAACAACAATAATTGAGAATCACATGTATCATCGGTCATGCTACCAGCGTTTTATAGCCTCGCCTCCAAAATATAGACCATCTGCAGAAGCTTCTGGCGTTTTTAATTCAATTCAAAGTTCAAGTATTCAAGCGAATGAAGAAATAATCGAAAATGAAGAAGGAATTAAATCACAAGTACACGAGGATAATGAAGTAGTAGATTCTGATAATGACCTCTCAGGTGATCAAATTCCTGCTGAATATGACAGTACAAGTGTATAATTTGTTTGCAAACAAGAAAAAGAATCAAGGGACGAAAACTACCTTTGCATTTATGCCAAAAAGATAGCTTTGAAAGTTTCATATTTCTCGAGAAACTTAATGGGAGTATTGATTTATTAAAAAGACTAGAGTTCAGTGAATCGAATAAAATACAAGTATTTTATCATAATCAATGTAAAAAAGATCTTGTGAATCAAAGTAAAAAAAATGATGGAAAGAGAGAGACAGAGTGGCACCGCAAACGAAATGTCCACAAAGCTGCCTACGAAACGGTATTAAATTATGTCTCGGAGAAAGTTGTAAATTTAGGTCAATGTTTGTTTTTATCATTTTTGAAAAATATTTATATTGGATATATGAAGACGAAATTCCCAGATTTTGATGGTAGAGTTGATCTGACAAATCTGGAAAGCAGATTGTTGAAATCATTTCCGCGAAAAATAGCAATTGTGACTATTAATAAAAGAAAAGTTGTGAAGCCTTTCAATGGAATTTTATTGCAAAATATTGGAAAATATCGAAAAGATAGATATATTGAATAGAGCTGCTAAGATTCTGAGATCGGAAGTACGAAATATTAAACACAAACCACTTCCTCATAAAATAACTGCAAGTAACATGATAGCAGGAGATTGCTACGTTCCTGAGCTTATCCAAGATTTTTATTCAACATTAATTTCTTCTACATCTCGACGAAGAAATAGTGAGAATAAACAGAGGTTGGCAAAATCGTTCTCTGAAGATCTAATTTATACCGTATCAAATGGAGTCGTGAAAACATCTAAACACATTTCACTAGGAATGACTTTGAAAAGTTTAACGAACAGTAAGCAGATCATTCTTAATAGATTTGGACATTGATGCAGTTACACTGTTCTCGAAGAATTGGAAACGGAAGCAACATTCGCATCTGTTTTTCAATCTGATATTTGTCCAGAAGACATTCAACGTGTGCCAAATTTAAAGACAGGTCTGACACACATTAATGCAATTATTAAATCATAAACATTAATACATAAAATTTTCAGCTTTGACAAAACGCTCCGATTTTCCTGAATTTTCCGACATGTTTACATGGTCAGCTAACACGTTTCTCCATGGATCCGATGCAGCTGACACATTATTTTAAGATCTGCGTTTCATAAATTAATCATTCATACTTTTCCATCTTTGCCAAAATGGTCCAAAAAAATTTTTTTTTCTACAACTTTCGCAGTCTCTCACGCCCAAAAGTCACGGAGTCGCGCCAGCTAACATCACTTTTAGTTCTTCAACACGCACTAACTATCATCGTAAACTCATAGAAATCGTGCCAAAATCACCCTTAAAATTTGACACTACCTCCCAGACTAATACCTATCCCTTGTATTTTGAGCAGCTGAACATGAATCTGACCTTAGTTTTTCCCAGCACGTTAGGTTTTTTTTTAACAGCAAATAAATATATAAATATTACGATTGAACAGACCTTTTTGCTGTTAAAAAAAACGGACATGTTAGGAAAAAACTAATGTCAGATTCGTGTTCAGCGGGTCAAAATACAAGGGAGTGGTCAGTACCCTCGCGTCAGTACCCACGCGCAGACCACTTTTTTTTTGTGGCAACTGTGCCACAATCAGTGTGGCACAATTCCGCAAAAAAGTGGTCTGCACGGGGGTACTGACCACACCTATCTCTTGTATTTTGAGCCGCTAAACACGAATCTGATATTAGTTTTTCCCCAGCACGTCAGGTTTTTTTTTTTTAACGCAAATAAATATATAAATATTACGATCCAACAGACTTTTTTGCATTAAAAAAAAACCTGACGTGCTGGGGAAAACTAAGATCAGATTCGTGTTCAGCGGGTCAAAATACAAGGGATAGGTATGGTCAGTACCCCGGCGTAGACCACTTTTTTGTGGGCCTGTGTAATTAAAATGGGGGTGCAATTATAGTTTTATAAATTAGTACTTTTGACCACTGTCCTAAGTAATAACCAGGGTAATAACTAATCCTACGTAAAAAATATATTTTTCTGCAACGTTTTTTTATTACAAATGTTGCATGATCCGATAATGTCAATTGGTGATCGATATTGGCTCCTAAATATTTAATTTCCTGAACACATTCAATTCTTGTATCATTAATTTGTACTACCACATAATTTCTATCTATACCAGAGCTATATCGATTACTTAGTATCATACATTTTGTTTTGTTAATATTTAATGCCAGTGAATTCGATACTAACCACCTATTTAAAGTTTTTAAAGCATTATTTAATTCACCTATTATATGTGATATATTTTCACCCAATACATAAATAAGTGTATCATCTGCAAACATCTGTATGTTAATGTGCTGTTTTAATGTAGCAACAATGACATTAATAAATATAATGAACGATATAGGTCCTAACACAGATCCTTGTGGCACTCCATTTGTCACCGAAGACACATGATTAAATCTCATTATTTGTTTTCTGCACCTAAATACGATCTAAACCAATTTAAGACTACTACACTGCAGAGTTTTGCAATTTATCTCTGCCTCCGTTATTCTTACCTAGTGACTAGTTGTTATCAGTATTATAAAGTTGCCTAGAACTTCTGTTTAAACAATTCACTACATTATCAATTGTTTACAAATTACAGCAGCTCGAAGTTTGCACCTTTCTTCGGATTTTGAAAATATGTGTGCCCCCGTTAGTTCGACGTCATGAATACTCATTAGTTTTAAAATCAATACATTTTACTTAAATTAGTGTGATTTGTTGGAAGCAATGAATTTTATTCGAATTTTTTGAATTCGAACTGACCTGTGGGCACAACAATTTTTCTCTATTGGTAATATTTTGCGATTTACATTCGCACAAAAAAAGTGAAAATTTGTGCCTCACTGCAGATGTTTATCAATTATTTAAAAATGACAGCATCTCGAAAATGTCATGATTTCTCAAATTTCGAACTTAATTTTATTACTCGAATTTTTAAAATATATTTTTTACAAAAAACCCAAGAACTTCATATCTTCGGAATGAGACCTTGAACTGTTTTTCTGACATGATATTTGGAAAATACATGTAATTGTATATAAATTTTATTTTTTACCTTTTTACGTAACTCCAAAAAACAACGAAGTTAAATGGAGTCCTAATATTCGTATTACCACCCACAGTAGGCTAGAACCATCTTTAAATGAAATATGCATGCACTCTCTCAATTCCTACGGGAAATGGTAGCTTTATCTGTCCTGAAACAATTCCCGTAAAATCTGAAATCATTCCCTTGGCCGTTTTCTAAAAAATTGACTTTTAATTTTTTTTTTTTTTTAAACTGATTTTTTGCATTAATGAGCTTGTTAATATGTCAATCAAGAAAGTAAAATTAAACATTCCAATACAAATTTAAACTTAAGGCAAGTTTGGAGAAATAACATACAAGAAACCTTCATGCTCGACTCCAGACTTGTGATAATAATCGGGTTATATTATACAAAATTATTAGATCTATTCCCATGTTATTTTGAATGACAGCAATTTTTGTCTACCAATATATCCGTAACCAATGAATAACACTACTATTTGCGTGACTGGATTTGCTAGGGAAATCCGAGCGCCTCTACTGGCCGTCTGAGTAAACTTTCCATTCGCTCAGTGAGAGAACGGGTGAATATGAGAACCATACCACCGCCGATGAAGACGACTCACAGAAGAGACATAACGATAACCCAACCACCCACCCACTACCCTGCAGGTACCGGACGAAACGCCGTCCAGTACCCGTAGTCACCTAGCTCCGTGCAGACCGAAAGTGCTACCAAAGCACTTAGGTCTGCACTTCCTCGAGCTACATAGCTCATCCCTACCTAACCGATGATCCGGATGGCAGGATGTCAATTGACATTCTGCGTACCAGCAGTCAATCCCAGCCAAAAATACCCCAAAGTTTCCGAACAGACAGATGACCCGGGGGGTGACAAGCTGGCGAAGAAAGATCATCAAGACAGAAGAGCGTCAGAAGATAAAGGCCTTAGCCAGCAAGGTCCAACAAGCCAGGACCCGGGGAGGTGGGCCGAAATCATCCACACCGCTCACATTTGTGAGTGGGGTTAATGTAAAGTAAGCTCGCCCACCCCGCACGAGGCCGGTCCAGATCTACAGCGATGTACTAGGGTAGATCGTAGATTGTTCAAGGGGTCGCTCGGCTCCTTCAGCCCTACTTCACCTCGACCTGAAAAGATCTTTTGTGATTTACCCTACAATTAGTTGTTGCCCAGGGCTCCCAAGCTTTTTATAAAGCTTGTGATTTTCCTGGGGGCTAATTTCCCTATATCTTTAGCCGTTAGTTCCACCTTTTCTAGGTACTTTAGCCTAATGCGGACTAGCATCTTGCATTCGCAAAGAATATGTTCCACAGTTTCTACTGCAGAATCACAGTATCTGCACATATCGTTATCTGCCTTGCCCATGTTCTTAAGATGGTATCTTAAGGGGCAATGGCCTGTTAAAAGGCCTGTTTGCAGCCATAAGTCAGCCATCTTCGATCCATCTGTATACCAGATGGATCGACTTTGCTCATTTGGGAGTTCTCGATTAGCACATCAAACGGGCAGTCAAAGTCAAAGTCCCGCTTAACTGGCATAGAGTCAGTGGATTTGGTCACGGATTCCAGTTTAATTATTTCTAGAATTCTTAGGTGACCAACCAGGTCTCCTGGATTGAAATAAAGTACCTGTTGCAGCCTTAAGGCATTAAGTGCTGCCTCCCTTCTTACATACAAATGTGGAGGAAGCAGATCTAACATTGCCTCCTTAGGTGTTGTGGGACAGGAGCACATTGCTCCTGTAATCCCTAAGCAGGCAAGGCGTTGCAACTTCTGCAACTTTCCTGTACTAGGGTAAAGAGCAGTAGTCCTGCTCGACCTTAGATATAAGACCGTCATCATTGCCAAAGAATATTGGCGTCGCTTGGTCAGTTACTCTTTAGAATTCACTAGGAAAATAATCCAAGACTCCAAGAGTGAAAATTTTTTGTGACCATGATTAAAATCGAAGCAATCATGCAAAAACGCACGATGAAAATAGATATTATCTTTGTCGATTGTATAAACGTAAGAATCACGGATTGAAGAAGATAACTGATACTTAACTGATAGGTTGTTTGAAATATTTCCGGATATTCAGAGACTTCAAAAATGTAGTAGATTCTTGTTTTTATCAATGCAAAAAATCAGTTTTAAAAAAAAAAAAATTAGAAGTGAATTTTCTAGAAAACGGCCAAGGGAATGATTTCAAATTTTACGGGAATTGTTTCGGGACACATAAAGCTACTATTTCCCGTAGGAATTGAGAGAGTGCATGCATATTTCATTTAAAGGTGGTTCTAGCCTACTGTGCACCCCGTAGTTTGGATAGAAATTAATACTATGAAACATAGCTCTACATTTTCTTAGAATGACATGTTACACAAAAGATTTCTATACATTACATAATATTTTCAACAGATGTAGAATACATTATACCTGAGTAAAAATCCTGAAATATTTTAATCCTTATGTATGGCGTTCGACTTCATTGATCACAAGTTACTTCAGGAAAAATTTAATTCATATGGTCTCAGGGGAAAAATCTCAGACTAGTAAATTAAGTTCTTGCCTTCAAGATAGAAATCAACTTGTAGATATTAATGGTGTATATTCAGATCAGACAAATGATTAACATAGGCGTGCCACAAGAGTCCATTTTAGGACCCTTGTTGTTTTTAATTTATATTAATGATCTTCCCGATGTGGTAAGCTGTGAAAACTCATTAACAATGTTTGCAGATGATAATACATATTTATGTACTAATTTAAATATAATCGAGGTCATTCCAAAAATGCAGAATATGATTGAAAGATTTAAAAACTGGTTTGATAAAAACAAGTTATAGTGGAAGTAAGGAGTCCGAAAGTATGCAAAATTGTCCATAGGTTCCCCGTTTTCGAGGGTGCTAAACACGAATAACAGGGTGAGAAATTTTTTGAAATAGTCAAATACCATCCCTTCTTGTTTATTTCTTATATAATAGCTTGGCATCGACTATTTTTGCAGGGATTTTTTATTTTTTCATGGGGATATAGCAAATGGTGAAAGGTGATGTCAGGTAGTAGACCGCAACCGCCTTTAGGGATGAAATCTACCCTGTCAGGAGGTGTAAAATTGCTTCTTTTTTTTGTTAAAGACGTTTACTCCCCTTTTTCGAGGATGCTGATTAAGGACAATGATAAGAGTGTATCGTGATAACCTCGGGGGGTTGGTGTTTTCTTTTTATTTTCTAATTTGTATATTGAGTGGGAGGTAAAGTCACCATTTGTCCATTTTAATGAACCTGTCCTCTCTGAAATTCATGTACTTTGAAGCGGGATGTAAGGAAGAGAATACCTTTGTTAAACATTTCTGTTTTTAGTAAATTATATACACGGGACACGATTTTTAGTACAATATAATATTTGTTACAAGACAATATAACCTAGGACGTTTACAAAGAGAATTACACGATTCATATTCCTCGAAATGAACATCACATTCAATGCTATTGCCTCCTTCATCGCGCGCATTGTCCCTTTCCGATTCATAATCGGAAATATACAGTTCGAGTATAAAATTTAGGAAGTTTACAGCACTATCACAACTATTATCGGATTCGTCTGTTTCTATGCTTGGTTCATCGTCTTCATCCTCTGACTAAGGATACCTTGAGGATGTTGTAGAACTCTCCAAAATCGTCCTAAGTTGAAGACAGAATCAAAATTCGACTTAGGCAAAAATTTCATTTAAAGACATTTTTAAGAGTCTGCAGAGGCACAGATCAGTCCATAAGGACCGTTTTGGGTTCTATAAGGCGTTGGAAATGACCAGGTGAAAATTCGAAGAAACACCGAATTTTCACTTAGGAAAAATGTTTTTGGTTCAGGATATGAGAGCAGAAGTATATAATGACAAAGATTTATGAATAATATACTTTTTCAAAGGTACCACAAATTGGACTTTGAAAAATAATATTTTTGAAAGGGCGTCAAAATTTGGCTCAAGAATCGATTTATCGAAAGTACGCCAAAATTTCACTTGCAGACTAATTTTTCAAAACTACGTTGAAATTTGGCTTGAAAATTGATTTTTCAAAAGTACGCCGAAATTGGTCTTAAAATAGATTTTTCAAAAGTACCACAAAGTCAGTTTAAAAAGTACCACGAAAATATACTTTGAAATATTTTTTATTTTTTATTCCTCCACCAAAGACATCGACCTTTGATGTACGGTCATTGAAAGCCCAATTATTCTAAAGTATGAGCATAAAATTTTAGCGATGCACTGCATCCAAAAGGCAAAATAGAAGATTTTGACAAAGCCGGCGTAGTGCCGATAAACAAAAATTGATAAAAGTCAATGCACATGTACAAGGCCGGTTTCTCACATAGAAAGAGTTTGGATTGGCTCAGCGGCTCGCAATTTGGTCAAGCGCGTTGAGGGGTCCAGACAAAGTGATGGTAGGAAAGCCAATAGCGGGGCTTTCCAAATGACAAAGTTATAGAGGAAAACGTCTTGTACATAAAAAACCAAAAATTCAATTTTGCCTAAAAGTCGCTCGAAGGTGGGTTGCTGCCATATCGATAATATTGAACAACTGCATAGGAGCAAGTAAATCGTGGACTGATCGAACGCCATTAAACTTATGCAGTTATAAGTCCTCATGAATGTGTTTGAGTACGTGAATCTCCACGATACAAGAACTTTAAAGCTAAGTAGTCTCTAGCGAAACTAAATTCATTTAGTAAAGCTTTTTTAAGTTAAAATCAGTCAGCCGTAATTATAAATTACAAATAGTCTCAGACTTCTCTAAAAAGCTCGCATTTTGATTCTGAGAAGGTATGCATGAATCTTTTCTACCTAATCGATCGTTAGCGTAAGCGCTCTCGCGTGTATGGTCTGAAAGCCATTACCTTGATTGGGGAAGGCACGATTCTTATCTTGAGAATTTTGTATAACCATTTCTGTTAAATAAACGGATTCTTTGAACTATTGTTTCTTAATTGATCTTGAGGCCTGTTGACGATCTATAATCTCTGGAACATTCGTATCGAAAACCGGATGTGTCGAGTTAATTCACATTAACATTCGACCTTCTGGTTGCTTTACGGAGGTTTGATAGGGATTTTTTTATGCGTTTTTTGAGAAATAGAGTCCGTTATTAACAGACCAAAACGTGGTTTCCACGTACAAAAATTAATCCCTCCGCAGAGAAATTCTTCGGTTGGGATTTTTTTATGCAAAAATTCAGGAAATTAAGAGGTACCTAAACCCCTAACGAGGGAATTCAGGTCCAGAGAGAGCGTCATTTCCGATCTGTGGTAGTGCAGCCTTGGTCCATTATTCGGCTATCGAAGTGCATCTTATCTCGAACCCGCCTGGGAGGTAGAAGAACGGGGTAATACGCGACTGGCGCCCCCTGAGAAATAAATTGGTGTCGCGTCATTTTGACGCCCGGTAGTGCGTTCTTCTACAAGGACACGTGATTTACCCAGAAAACAGTAAACGCGGCAAAAACAAATAAAATGATAGTACGAGTCCCTAATATCAGCCAAGTCACTATCTATTATTATTATTATTATTATCATGAAAGGGGGCGAGCGTAGAGGCGACTTCAATGTGAATATCAGTCGATATTCCGTTGAAGCAACGTCGAGCGCGGTTAGTACTTGGATGGGTGACCCATCTTGGGAAATACAGCGTTCTCGTCCCACCTTCTAGAGGCTTGTATATCAGTGTATATTCGGAAGTTACGTAATTTCAGACGAGGATTACGTAGTGGATATACCATCCTTCGGAGGGGATGTAAAGCAGGCGGTCCCTTGTCTATTAAATGTTAGGTAAGTAAAAGATCCCTACTCTTCTTAAGGGAAGAGGTTCGGCAAAATTTCCAGGTTGGGGGTAGCTCGTCTCCTGGCGTCGGTGATAGGCCCTGGTAGCGGAAATAGGCCGACGTTAAACAGTTAAAAAAAAATCATGAAAGGGGTGGTTTTCGACAGTTTAAGGTTGAAGGAGGGTCGACCAGCGTATAACCATTTATTTTTATCAACGTCCTCGAAAAAGGGAAGTAAACGTCTTTAACAAAAAATAAAGAAGAATTTTACACCCCCTAACAGGGTAGATTTCACCCCTACGGGCGGTTACGGTCTACTACCTGACATTACTTTTCACTATCTGTTATATTCCCATGAAAAAATAAAGAATCCCTGCAAAAATGGCCGATACCAAGCTGTTATATGAGAAATAAGCAAGCCGTTTCAGGGGGTGAGCATGACTAAAAACTTTTTTCACCCTGTTATTCGTATTCAGCACCCTCGAAACAGGGGGAAATAGGTTTCATAACTTTAGCACAATTTTGCACTTTTTAGGGAAAATCCTGACTCCTTACTTCCACTATTATGCCTAAATAAATCTAAACGTTGTTTATAAATTTTTCGTCCCAAAACCTGTCAATGGACAAAAGTTATTTGCTAAAAGTTAAACGAAAGTCCATTGCTCAAGTAGAGAACAAAAATTTCTTTGTTTATTTATAGATAGTATTCATATAGAATATTTTTCGAATAAACTTGTATCGTTACGTTAAGATTAAAACATATTAGTAATAACGCCACTTTAATGTCATTTTATCATGCACAATTTGCATCACACTTACGTTATAGAATAATATTTTGGGGATCATCATGTTATTTTAATGGATTGTTTAAAATTCAAAAAAAGGCCATAAAAAACATTGTAGGTATATCTGCAAGAGTATCATGTATAAATTATTTGAAGAATTTACAACTGTTGACACCATGCATTTATATCTACGAAATTTTAGTGTACGTTAAAACAAATGTAGATACAAATAATGGCGATTTTCACCGTTATGAAACGAGATACAGTTCTATGTTTTCAATTCCTGCACATGGTTTATCTTTATATGAGAAAAGTCCTATGTATATAGGAATTAAATTATTTAAGAAATTAATGCCAGAAATAAAAAACAGAAAACATCAAACTATTCAAAAATAAACTTAAATCGTTCAAATTGTTTTTATAGCGTTCAAGAATATTTGCGATAGTAGTAATGTACAACGAGTTAATCGTTGTACATTACACATGTCTTATGTTTTTAGCGGTTATTTTATGTTAATTTTATAATCGTACTCTTTGTTTCATATTTCCTTCAATAATATTCTCTTCAATATTATCTTCAATATGCGCTTTTAATCCTTATCTCATACATACTCTGGCTACGTTTTTATACTTTTATGCTTTTAGATTTTAATAGCTTTATGCTATATGTAATTTTGCAATTTCGTATTTTTTTTATCTGTAATGTTTTGAGGTTTCCTATACTATGTTTCATGATCTACTGGAAAAATAAATATTATTATTATTATTATTAATGCATATAGGGAACACAATAATACCTGACTTATTTTCAGAGAAAGCACTGTGATTCCATGTCTTGCTGATTGTCTACATTCGGGGGCTCACACTAACTCAGTCCAAAACAAATTTAACAAAGAATACGTATATACACTGTGCATAGAAAGTAAAAAATTAGAAAATTAAATTTAAATACGTATACGCAACACTTTTTTCTCATGTGTATGCTTCTGCATGATTTATAGATGTCCAAAATAAAAAAAATATGTCTCTATTTCATTGCATTCTTATTTTTTATAGATACAATTAATTCTCATTCTGTAGTTAATTACATTCAAGTGTATTTGGAATATTTTCTGCGAAGTTTTTGAACTAATATAGAAGCAGGGCATCATTTATCACAACCTGAGCCAATAGGGCTAAACAGATTTTGTAAAAGAACGGCTCAGAAGTAGTGGACCCAAGTGTACAACACCTCAACAATATCGTTATCTTCGAATTACAATAAGAAGAAATTCTAATCTTCTCAAGAAAAAGACACCTTACGTAGAGTACATGAGGTTACAGTAAATGTTCAATCAGTATGCAATTGATACAAGGAATTTGAAATGTTAAATCATCCTTCATATGGAGCCCCTCAGCTAAGTCGAGCTGATTATGCATCCCAATTAAGGTGGGCACGAGATCATCAAAGCTGGGACATGGAATGAGATTCAGTTTTATTCCGTGATGTTGTGTCAACTTGTATTACAAGTTTAGAGAATGCCAAGGAAGAGATACAATCAAATATTTATCCAACCCACAGAGGCTTTTATAGGTTTTATAGGAAGATACAGGAAGAAATATTATGTTGCAGGATGCAGAGATCTGTATATCAGCAGGAGGACCATGACTGTATGCCAATGATTTATCAACAACATTGTGACGAGTTTTCAAGATAATTATGGCGAAAATTTCTGTTTTATTGATGGCAATGCTAGCCCTCATTACACTCAACAAGCATTCAACGTACTTGAAACTCAAGGAATTGATCACGATACTCTTTCATCGCGTGCTCCTGACTTGAATCTCTTTGAACAAGAGAAGGATTTATTGAAACTCACCTCCAGAGGACATGAGGCAACTGTCAGATATTCTTCTCATATTATGAGTCCCACAAGATCGACCACATCATCCGAAACATGTCCAGACGTATAATTGATATAACTAATCAAACCAAATCAAATCAAATAATGTATTGGTGCCTACAACATTGTATTGGTTTTATACAAGTTAAATACACAGAAGCATAATATATAAAATTTTTGATAAATTATAAAATAAGGGAACAAATAGGTACACAGATACACAAAAATCATGATACTTAATTAATTCAATTATCACAGTCGCTAGGGAGTTTTTAAACCTCTTATTTAACGTTCATATCAACGTTAACGTCATTGTGCTCATGCGTAGTTACAACAAAGTAACCGATTCCGTTATTAAGCGATAGCGCGCTACGTTAATTGCGGCTCAACAACGTTCGGTTATTTAAGTATAAAGTTTCAGACAACTTTGTCGGCTCATATTTTTTTGAGGATATATGTGAGAAGTAAAACAGCAGAAAAATAAAAATTGCATAAAATTATTTTATTTCATCTTAATTAGCATTTTTGCGCTTTAATTTTTTTTTCTAAATGCAAAAACATACAACTACGGAGAGTAGTACAATCGGCATCATAGCGGACAGCCGATCAGTAATCTTTTCTTAATGCAATTAACTGAACTAACCTCACTTTTTATGAGTATTGCTTTAATATAAACAATTAATAACCAGTCAAAAGCCACAAGAATCGACAATTTAATCAAAAAAGAAACCAAAACGTAAAGGTACAACTTAAGTCAAAAGCACTTGAACACTTACTATGTCAAAAGTGAGGTTAAATTTGTTAACGTTGGTGCACGTTAAAAACGTACGTTATACAAAGGCTTTAAAATCTCTTTCTCTTTGACAATTAATTATTTACAGAACATCACAACGCTCATGCTCACAATAACGGAAACGTTAATAAGGTACGTAAAACAAGAGGCTTAAAAACTTCATATTGCTTTGTATAAATACACTAAAATAACAACTTCTTAAAAACTCCCTTAAGAACTCCGTAAATCACATCTTATCACAACACAGAGACAACGCAATTTAAATATTCGTTGGTGTTATTGAATGCCTCTTTCTTTAGAAAATTTTTTACTGCATGTTTATATCTCGCTTCTGAGGGATTAACACGTAAAGGATGCTTGTTAGATTAGTCCAGTCAATGGGGGTTTCACCTCTAACTTGAGTGCTGATGAATGGATTTTGATGAAACCTTATGCAATGCATTTGTAATGGCGTTAATAAAAAAGTTGAAAAAAGATTAGAGTAGGAAATGATCGGAAGGGGTAGAAAACTCTCCTTTTATCACGGGTTGCGTAACTTGTAGAATTAGGTCAAAAATTAAAAGAAAACAATATATTTACCTTTTCTGGCCAAAAATAAGATGTTTTGACTCTTGTGAATTTTTTCGAAAAATGCACGTTTTTCGAGCTATGGCCACTCTAAAATTCCAAAAAGTGGGGGGAGGGGAAATGTAAAAGTTGAAAAAAAAATCTGAAAAATTCGTGTCAATATATCATCGAAATACAAGACTTTTTTTATTTGCATCTTTTCTGTAAAGTTCGTTTTTACCGAGTTTTTCCGGAAAAACATGAAAACTACCCCCTTTTTTGAAATTGTAGCGCTTTAAAAATACCCAATTTAAAAATTTGAAAAATTCAGGCGTATGCATCGAGGCCTTCTAAATATTGTTTGTCTCTTGGAATTTTTTTGTAACGCTAATTTTCCGAGTTACAGGTAGTTTTTCACCATAAATAATGTACTACATTTTTTGAAAACTTTTTTCAATTTTCGATTTAAAAATTATATTGAACCTTTAAAAATGGTATAACTATATAGGTTTCATATTTTTTTATAATAATGTTACAAATCGCGCTCATTTTTAGAATTTTTATGTTTTTTTTAATGTGCAAAAGTGTAGTACATTATTTATCGTAAAAAACTGCCTGTAACTCGGAAAATTAGCAAGTTACAAAAAATTCCAAGAGACAAAAAATGTTTATAAGGCCTGAATGTATGTTATATAATATTACACGCTATCTTATTGCGACTTAGCCATAATAAACCTTCACAGGTATATCGTATTTCACGATAACAGCTTCTCTTATTAATTGCTTATCTTCAAGATATCATATTACTTACACCTTTGTTTCTCATAACTTGTGCAGACTGCAGAACTGCAATTCCTTTGTTATATATTTTGCTTACTCAGGTTCTGTATGTTATAAATATGACTAAACACGCTTTGTTGAATCAGTTATTAAACTCAGTTAGAATGCAACACTTCTAATTTATTGTATTATTCCTTCTTCAAGAGCCAACGTTGGCTCCATTAAATAAATAAATCCTTTTTAAAAAGTCACTCATGTAAATCGTGATCTAACATTGGCGCAGTCGGTAGGATCCGTAAACATCATCAGAACAAGAAGCCTAACTGGTAGTGAAGCGTAAGAGAACAAGGAGAACATCTGCAGAAGGTGCCTAACTAATGCGTGTACATCTACGAGAACAAGGAGACCTTCCTCACTGGTGGTGGCGGATCCCAATCCCTTGACGGACGAAGAACCTACTCATGGAGATGAAATTAATGTAAGTCATTTTTAAGAATCATCTCGTTATTTTATTTTACAATTATTATTTCTCACAATTATTTACGTGTATTATACCGCTAATACACTCGGCAAACAAAGCCAATTCTGTTATCAAACAAATCCTTTACAAGCTACAACGCAACAATTTTAATTTTAAGTTATTTATTTTCGTATTCACGAAACAACTGTGTATTATACAGTTAATACACAATTTATTAACGTACGCAACATAACAAACTATTTCAATCTAATTTCCGTATCATACTGCTGATACGCAACCAACTTTAGTTCAAAAATTTCCAAACAAAAAAGCAAAATGCCAGACAGAGCTCAACCAGAGCCGGTTCAACCAGTTCAACCAGTAGTGCCGACGACAGCCGAGCAACCAGAGCAAGTCGAGCACGAGGTAGAGCCTTACAAACTCTCAGAAATTTTCTCGTTAATTCCGGAGTTCGATGGTAACGCCATCAACCTCCAAACTTTCCTAAACTCATGTCAGTGTGCCCAACGCATGGCAATTCGTGACCAAAAAATTTTATTAACTGTTCATATTAAAAATAAATTGAAAGGCAAAGCTGCCGAACTAATCAATTCTCGTAACCCTGCCACATGGCCAGAAATTAAAGCACTTCTAGAAACCCACTTCGGTGACTCTAGAGATTTAACAGCTCTTATTCAAGACCTACAAAGAATTCACCAACTGCCTGGTGAATCTGCATTAACATTTGTTTCGCGTCTACAAACGCACAATGCGAAAATGCACGCTGCAGTGCAAAAACAAAATCTATCTTCAGAGCAAAGAACCGCGCAAACAAACCTGAGTGAAACTATGACATTAAATAATTTGTTAACGGGTCTAGAACCAAATCTAGGGAGAATAATACGTGCCAGTAACCCTCCGACTATAATGAACGCAATTATTAGAATTCGGAGAGAACTACAACTTTCGTATTTTGAACAACAAAAATTCCCCAAAAATAGTCCGGTCAAAAATCCAGTAATTCAACAAAAGCGACCACAAGGTCCCAATTTGCAACAAAAGTTTTGTTCCTTCTGTAAACGGAATGGACATGTAATAAGCGAATGCCGCACAAGGCAACAGTCTCAAAACTTCCAGAGACCAAGTTTCCAAGGAAACCCAAACTCACAAAATTTTTCTCATCAAAACTTCGCACAACCGAGTAATAATCAATTTAGTCAGAGGACATTCCCTCAAAATAATCAGCCAAATCAATCACAGCAAAACAGGCCCTCAGCCATAAGGCCGAACCCTAACTTTACGCAACAACGACCATCCGCTATTCAGCCTAACCCGAATTTTAACCGCTTTAATCAGCAAAAAGCTCATCATTTAAATTACGAACCTTACGATAATTATGCCGATCAATTTAACCAATACAATGACTACTCTTTCGACGATTACCAAAATTACCAAAGTCAAAATGAATCGTACGAAAATTACAATTTTGAAACCAACCAAAATTTCCAGGAGAATTATACTGCTAATTCTCAGAACGAGCAATACGAGGATTATACTGCTAATCCTCAGGATTTTCGCTTAGATCCGGAGTACCCCGCGGATACTCCAACACAACAAATAGACCAATTCGACCAAATATCAAACCAAATACAAACAATGAATCTCAACGACAGTTTCGATCCAATGCTGAACTTCCCAGAACAAACGTTCATGTAAATACGCTTTCTCACACCTTATTAACCGTAAATTCAAAAAATCTTTATTACATCAAAGACGCAACCAGCAAATTTAAAATTTTGATAGACACAGGTGCAGGAATTTCAATTTTTAAACCTAAAACAGCTGAAAATTATAGACGTAGATCTCCTGAAAATGTAATTATACAGGGCATTACTGATCAAAAAATTTATATCAACGAATCTGTTCTCATCCCCTTTTCAGATGAGTCACACAAAGTTTATATCAATAATCTAGATATAGATTTTGACGGACTACTAGGCGCAGATTTTCTAGAACATTACGAATGCCAAGTAGACTTTAAAAACAAACAACTAGTCACGAATTTTAAAAACGTACCATTATTTAAAGTCACGGAAGAAACTACAGTAAATTTACCTGTACAACCAACTAGTAACATCAGAAACCAAAACCCAAATTTAAGCAACATCAAAAATTTAATTTCTATCGAACCTCGCATGGAAAAAATATGTAAACTAAAATGTAACCTACAAAATACCGAGGCTATACTGTTAGCCCAGGAAAACGAGAAAGTACGCTTACCAAATGCTATTGTCAAAATCGATAACAATGGAGAATTTTTAACCTCAATTATAAACGCAAATGCAATACCAAAAACTGTAAATTTTTCTAACATAAAACTAGAGCCAGTACAAAAATTCAAATCAATTTTCAATTTAAACACTCAAAATTCTGACTCACACCTACAGACGGACAGATCCTTCGAAATTAGGAACGAATTGCGCTTGGATCATCTAAACGAAGAAGAGGCCGAAATATTAACGCAGCTTTGTTTAGACTTTCAAGATATATTCTATTTGGAAGGAGACAATTTAACTTTTACTAACGAAATTAAGCATTCCATTGATACGAACGATTCAAAACCGGTTTTCGCAAAGTCATATCGCTACCCTCATATCCATAAAGAGGAAGTCAAAACACAAGTCTCTAATATGCTTGATCAAGGCATCATTAGACCTTCGATTTCTCCCTGGTCCTCTCCAGTTTGGGTTGTACCTAAAAAACTCGACGCCTCCGGTAAACAAAAATGGCGAGTTGTAGTGGACTACAGAAAACTTAACGAACTGACTATTGACGATAAATACCCGCTACCCAATATTTCCGACCTCCTCGATCAATTAGGCAAATGTCAATATTTTACAACTTTGGACTTAGCCTCCGGATTTCACCAAATCGAGATTGATGCGAAAGATATTCAGAAAACTGCTTTCACAGTTGAAAATGGTCATTTTGAATTCGTAAGAATGCCTTTTGGACTTAAGAATGCTCCATCAACATTTCAAAGAGTGATGGATAACATTTTATTAGGTATCCAAAATGAACGATGTCTCGTCTATATGGACGATATTATTGTTTACTCCCCTACTATTCACGAGCATATTTCTCGATTAACAGAAGTTTTCAAAAGATTACAGAAAGCCAATCTCAAAATTCAACCCGACAAATGCGAGTTTTTCCGCAAAGAAGTCGCTTATTTAGGACATCTCATTACAAAGGACGGCGTAAAACCGAATCCTTCGAAAGTTGACGCTATTCTAAATTTCCCTCAACCAAAAAATCAAAAAGAAATTAAATCATTTCTAGGCTTAGCTGGTTATTATAGGCGCTTTATCCCTAATTTCTCCAAGATTACCAAGCCTTTAACAAAACTCTTACAGAAAGACATACCATTTCTCTTCGACAATGATTGTATAAAATCTTTTCAAGATTTGAAACAAACATTAACGACAACTCCGATATTAATCTACCCTAATTTTGACGAACCTTTCGTTCTAACCACTGACGCGAGTGCATTTGCCATCGGCTCAGTGTTGAGCCAGGGGCCCATTGGCAAAGATTTACCCATTGCCTATGCTTCTAGAACCTTGTGCAGTGCAGAAACTAAGTATTCAACGATTGAACGCGAGCTTTTATCGATAGTATGGAGTGTAAAGCACTTTAGACCATATCTGTATGGTAGAAAGTTCAAACTTGTCACCGACCACAGACCACTCACCTGGCTATTCTCTATAAAGGATCCAGGAAGTAGACTTGCTCGTTGGCGACTCAAACTAGAAGAGTACGATTACGAAATAATTTATAAACCCGGCAAAATCAATAAGAACGCGGATGCACTTTCCAGAATCAAAATTAATCATTTTTCTGAATGTTCCAAATTCTATTCAAAGGTTCTAGCCGCGAACGACGAAGAGTCAGACGACGACGAAAACCCAGACAATAACGAGATCACTGACGAACAAATTTCCCAAGAATTCGAAACTTTCGCCAACTTATATAAGACAACATCTTTAATTGACTATTCGAAAATCAAAGCCTCGAACAAACAACTTTTGTATCGAGAACACAAAGATATTATAACTTTCTTCCAACAAAATAACCTACAAGACCTCCATCATAAAATTATCGAAGACATATTCGAAGAAAACCCCGAATTTCATAACGATAAAATCAATATTGTATCGAGCAAAACAGTCAGACATAGGAGATATTTTATCATCCCTCTACCTTTTGATATCGAATCTGTAATTGAACATCTATTTTCGGTATTATTTAAAAATCAAGACGTCCTAGATCTCTCTAAGACATACTTTGTCGAAAATAACTTAGACCTCCCCATTCTTGAAATCCTATCATTCATTTTTGCGGAAAAAGACTTAAAAGTAGTAATTTGTCAAGATATCGTCAGAACTGCCGACGAAGATGAAATTCCAATTATATTGGAGCAAAATCATTTTGGTAAAAATAATCTACACCGCGGAATAAATGAAACGATTCGAAGAATTAGAGAAAAATACACTTGGCAAGGTCTAACTAAAGACGTTGAAAATTTTATAAAAAATTGCGAAACTTGCCAAAAGACTAAAGTATGCCGGAAAAACCTTAATAACCCTCTGGTAGTCACAGAAACCCCAAGAACACCATTCGAAAGAATCAATATCGATTTATTTGAATTCCCAACTCGAAATTACGCTTTAACTATTCGAGACGAGTTAACTAAATTTACACAAGCCTATGCAGTCCCGGACAAATCCGCAAAATCCGTCGTAAATACCTTGTTGTTATACTTTCAACATTACGGTACCCCGCTAAGAATCCATTGCGATTACGGTGGCGAATTTGACAACCGTTTGCTCAAAGATCTCTGCACCCTCTACGACATAAAATTAACTTATTCAAGCGTAGGACATCCCCAATCGAACGGATCCATAGAAAGATTTCATGCTACTTTAGCCGAAATGATAAGAATCCACAAAACTGAAAACCCAAACGAACATCCTTTCACGATTTTACCATATGCAGTAATATGCTATAACAATTCGGTAAATAAAACACTCGGTTTTACCCCATATGAACTTATCTTTGGTCATACATCTAACAGACCACCCGAAACTTTGTACAACCAAAAAGAATTAATAACTAAATACGTTAGAGATTTAAACAATAGAATATCCCACTACTATAAAATAGCCCGTAGTCGAACACAATCTCAAAAAGAGAAAGCAAAAGTTCGCTTCGACAGAAATATTCCCCAAAAACGACCTGAATACAAAATAGGCGACTTAGTTTATGTAAAAGAATCACAAATTAAGAACAAACTACAAAACAAATTTAACGGTCCCTTTAAAATAAAAGAAATTTTTCAAAATTCTGCTACCCTATTAAATCTCGAAACAAAACAAGAAACTAAAGTAAATTTTGATAGAATGAAACCATATACTGAAAATTAAATTTATTTTCAGGTTTCTCCTGCTGTTCGGATCAGCACTCTGTCAGTACAAAATTACCCCGATCAATAACACTGTTGGTGTATACTATCACCAAGACACGGACATCGTGGTAACAAATGACAAATGGACTCTGCTAGTGCATAAAAATATTTCATCCCTTAAACTAGCTTTTGACAAAAATCAAAATAATTTAGACAGAATCTTGAACACCCTCGATGGTGCTGACCAAAAATCAATCCTGTTTAGAAGCGAAGTTAAAACAGAGTTTAACCTTTTAATGCAAATAGCTAGTTCGATAAAAACGAAATTTGACGAAGTCTTTTCAGATACAAAGAGATATAAACGCGGAATACTTAACGGTTTCGGAACAATATTCAAATCAATTACCGGAAACTTAGACGCCGAAGATGGCGAGTACTACACTAACTGTATAAACAAATTAAATAATGATGAACATCAATTAGAAAACTTAATCAAAAATCAAATCTCAGTTACAACTTCTGTTATCAAAAATTTCAACTCAACTATACAAAAATTACAAATTGATGAGGAAACATTTAACAAAGATATCAAAGAAATCGAGCACACGATTCAAACCATGACTCAAACGATCCAAGCTGCCGAAATAAAACTAAAATTTCTATACATTTCCGAACAACTAATGGCCAGCTATTTGTATATCGAAGACAATCTAAACGATATTTTAAATTCAATAACATTCGCCAGATTAGGAATTATTCATTCATCAATCATAACACCCGATCACTTAGTAACGGCGTTACAAGAGATTTCACAGAGTTTGCGAAGGAACAATTTACCTCTTCCGATTAAACTATCAGCAGTTGCTCAATATCTGGATATTATTGAACTAAAAGCTTTTCAACTAAATTCTAACTTAATATTTGTTTTAACAATACCTCTCATTGAACCTCAAAATTACAACACCTTTCGTCTGTACCCTATACCTATACTTGATAACAGAACTGGTCTACATCACTTTTTATCTATTTCACAAAAGTTTATCGCGAGAGACGATGATTCTTTAATGTACATACCTATACAAAATTTGAAAGAATGCAAACCTCTTTATTTTGGAACCAAACTATGTTCGAACCTGTTTGCTTATCCTATCGACCAAAATGCCATTTGTGAAGCTAGAATATTAAAACCATTGCCGAAACTCCCAGAAAATTGTCAAACTTCCTTCATCATTAGTCAAGGATACAACGTCCAAGAACTTGAAGACAACACATGGCTAGTAATTAATTCCGAACCACTTCACATTACCATCAACTGCCCGAAGAGAGAATCCATAACAGAGCAAATTAACAAAAATTCCATCATAAAACTACAACCAGGATGTTACGCCTATGCAGGCATTACTCGAATACAAGCCAGTGCTAAAGACTTTTTCGAAATTAAGAACAATTCACATCCAATCCAAATTCCTTTTGAATGCTGCAATCACATGCCCGACAAAATCGAAATCCCAAAATTAAAACCTCTTAAATTAAACAGTCTCGACGTAGAAGATTTAGATATTGCTAAAAACAAACTAGAGCAATACTCCAAAGACCTAGACGACCTCATAAACGAACCTTTTGTGACCAAACATGTATCTTGGTTCACATACTTCATAATCACTCTCATCATCCTATTAGTTCTACTTTACATAACTTGTAAATGCAGAAGAAGAAGATGTGGAGCATTGCGAATCCAACCCTCAACGGATAACCCTCCTTCACCTCCTTCAGAGCGAAGCAGAGTATTTACCAAATTTCCTAGACTGATCCCTCCAAGAAAGCGACCCGGTATTAGACCTCAAGAAGAAGAGGACATCGAGTTAACATAGACTTTCATGTGGAGTTTTACCCTCGTCTATTAATTTAGACTATTGTATTTTATCCTTATTACGGTATGTAATGTTTTATTATCGCTTACCAATTTTAACTTTCACATTATTTTATTATTTTGCTTTGTATTCATTCAACATTGTTTCAATTTATTTTTTGCATTATATTCATTTAACGTTTTAACAATTTTCAAAAGTTGCTGCATAACATCAACTTTTTTTATTAAGGGGGAAGTTGTTATATAATATTACACGCTATCTTATTGCGACTTAGCCATAATAAACCTTCACAGGTATATCGTATTTCACGATAACAGCTTCTCTTATTAATTGCTTATCTTCAAGATATCATATTACACCTTTGTTTCTCATAACTTGTGCAGACTGCAGAACTGCAATTCCTTTGTTATATATTTTGCTTACTCAGGTTCTGTATGTTATAAATATGACTAAACACGCTTTGTTGAATCAGTTATTAAACTCAGTTAGAATGCAACACTTCTAATTTATTGTATTATTCCTTCTTCAAGAGCCAACGTTGGCTCCATTAAATAAATAAATCCTTTTTAAAAAGTCACTCATGTAAATCGTGATCTAACATGTATACGTTCGAAATTTTTCAAAATTTTAAATTATATATTTTTAAATTTCAAAGAAAGGGGTAGTTTTTCATGTTTCTCCGGAAAAACTCGGTGAAAACGTACTTTACAGAAAAGTTGCAAATAAAAAAGTTTTGTATTTCGATGATACATTGACCTAAATTTTTTTTTTAACTTTTACATTTCCCCTCCCCCACTTTTTGGAATTTTAGAGTGGCCATATCTCGAAAAATATGCATTTTTCGAAAAAATTTACAAGAGTAAAAACATCTTATTTTGGTCCAGAAAAGGTAAATATATTATTTTCTTTTAATTTTTAACCTAATTCCACAAGTTATGGAACCCGTGATAAAAGGGTGTTTTCTTCCGATCATTTCCTACTCTAATCTTTTTTCAACTTTTTATTAACGTCATTACAAACACATTGCACAAGGTTTCATCAAAATCTATTCATTAGCACTCAAGTTAGAGATTTTGGTCATTTTAGCGCTCCGTTGACTGGACTATATAAAATAAGGCCAAAATAGTTGAACGTAATCACTTGACTTTAATCTGTTACAGTTGAGTTTTATGTTAAATTCATTTCTAGTATTATAACTGTGATTAGCGACCTTTCTTTCGATCAAGTGAACATTCAAATAAATGAAGAAAGTGTTTCCATAATGAACTTTCTTTTAATATCATTTCTATATCTCAAGGTTCAAAATTATTCTAACTGCTTTCCTCTGTAGAGAGAATATTCTGGCAGCTTGAGGTGTATACCCCTTGTTTAACATCCCATATGCTATATGAATTGCAATTAAAGAGTTGTAGAATATTCATTGGTACAATATCCTACAAATTTCTCAGGATAAAAATATTTTTGCTCAGTTTATTTGCAAGGAAGTTCACACGATGTCTCCAATTTAACTTTGAGTCGAGATAAAGTCCAAGTTTTATTATTATTTTTTTTTTTTGATTCTTATAATTCTCTACTGGTCTATGAGTAAAAATCGTAGTTGTCGTTTTGCTTTGGTTTACAGACAATTTATTGCAAGAAAACCATCTTACTGCATTTGAACGTGTATCCTCCATATGTCGCTGAAGTATATTTAAAGATCTATCAGATCTAAACAATGTGGTGTATTCGCAAATAGTACGAGGTCAGCCTCAATTATGGGATGATTCAGATCGCTTACATAAATTAGGAATAAAGTAAGTCCTAATACCGATCCTTGTGGTAGCCCACTTTCTCATCAATGAGATCAATATTTATATTGTTTACATTCGTATAGTATTTAGGTTTGATAGATATGATTTGATTAGCTCACAACTGTCTAATTCAACACTGAAATACTTTAATTTTTCCAGCAGCACATTATGCGAAAAGTCTGGAAAACTAGAGTGAGAGGCCAGAATGTGAAGTATTGATGATAGGCTTATGACATTATTGGTTCCCTATGGTTAAACACTCCTCTAACTAAAGTTGTTTTTCCTTGACTTATGCAGAAAGGTTAATAGAGAAGTTGTCAGTCCACCCCATAACGAATTTTTTAATTACTTCCACATCCAGTGGAAGTAGAGTAACGACAAGAAAATTTTTAAAAATTTGTATTGTTCAAATAGGCTTAGAATGTCATGAAACGTCGAGATTTTAAGTTTAAGTGAAAAAAATATTTCTGTCTGTCGGTCTGTCTGCCCGTCGGTCTGTCGGTCTGTCTGTCTGTCTGTCTGTAACTTTTTTTTGTGCGCACGTTTACTCTGGAACCGTTTGAGATATTAACTTGAAATTTGGTACGCATATGTACTTTAGCGAGATCTAGAACTAAATTATATTTTCATCTTGTTCTGTCGAAGGGTTGGGGGGTAAATTGGGGTAAATTTGGGGTAAATAGGTGGATCAAGCAGGTAAGAGTCCATAAAATTAGTATTTAGTATATACAAGGGAAGATAAGGTCTCAAAGAAAATTTTGGCATTAGCCACCCCCATTACCACCCCCACCCCATTTTAAAGGGGATGAAAAAAAATGTGATTTAGTGTGTGTACAAGAAGCAGAAACCTCAAAATATATTTTTACTTCATCCACCCCCACTACCACCCCCTATCACCACCCCCACCCCACTACCGATGTGGGGTATCGTTTTATGGGTTTTTGGGGTAGAGGATTTCAAATATTATATTATTAAAGTTCCATAAACAATTATTTCCACATACGAAGTTTTTTCGTTGTGAATGACTTGGATAGAAAATCTGGATGTGGAAGTAGCGATTCCTTAGGCAGCGGTTTTTTAGTTCAATTCTATCATGAAATTATGAAATATCCTCAACTTTTTATTGCTTATTACGAAAATTGCTTTAACGGGCATTTATTGCTCATGATTGGTTCTCTATGGTTAAACACTGTTTTAACTAAAATTGTTTTTCCTTGACTTGTGCAGAAAGGTTAGTAGAGAAGTTGTCAGTCCACCCCATAACGAATTTTTTAATTTTAGTTCAATTCTATCATGATAATATGAAATATCCTCAACTTTTTATTGCTTATCACGAAAATTGCTTTACCGGGCATTTATTGCTCTCTCTATAAAAAACAGACTATAGAATTAAACGAAAATATCAGCACTGGCATATTTAACTACAAAATGCACTATGACACTTTCGTGTTGCCCAGCGACTGCAAAATCCCATTGCTTTTAAAATAACGTTGCTGCAAATAAGTCCGAATAAAGTAATGCTTTAAAACGTTGTTAGCTGGTGTTATCAATGCACGTAGGAAGAGCCAGCTAATAGCGGATCGATCATGCCCCCTTTCGCCCGCCACCACCAACCTATTTCAGCTACGGCACATTACTTCATTATTCCTCATTCTTATTATTACACCGAGCACTCTGTGTAATCGATAAACGAATAATTCTACCCGCTCCATACCACCTGAAACAATATGCCTACTACTCCGCCATTGTCTACACAAGATTGTCTAATGATAACGTGAACTTTTTACTCTTTGTCTTTTGTTAATGCTGAATAGGTAACTCAGCGGGAATTATTTATATTACTGGGATATACACGAAATATCCTAGGGAGATACGGTTTCCGTTTTTATTCAAGAAAACAACAATAGCCGCTGTAAAATATAAAATTTCATTACTAAACTTTGTGGGGAAGTATATTTTTGAAATACGATCCTGTATATCAGATAATATCCATTCATGATCTTTTACATTAAAGTTATACTCCAGTCTAGAGTTCTTTCAACGAAAATGATCTCAACTCCATGTCATTTTGAGGGCTATTCCGAGTGTGTACGCAATTTCTTACTTCTGTTGTATCGGTGGAAACACCGCAACATCGAAAAATGGTTAAGTTTCATTTTTTAAATATCTCGGTTCGTATTAAAGTTATGAAAGAAATACATACACAGTTTCGTTTAGCTTGAAGGTTTGATTCTTTAATTTTTTTTATAAGATTAACATTTTATTTATATTTGCTTTTTGTTTCTTGTAATTAATTTCATGATAATACCTATCTTTAACATAAGACTTACCAAAGATGCGAAAAAAGTGAAAAAAGCTATCCATTCCATTCATTTTTACCTTTCTGGTCCTGTAAATAATAAAATACATCGTACGAAGTAAAGTGAAACCATCAAAATCATAGAGAGTTTCAAGCTCTACAAAACTGCATATTGATAATTCTGCAGCCAAACTGAAAATCACATTGTTCGTATGTTTATTATTATAAATATTCCTTCTGATCAAATAACCCATGGAATAAACAGTGGAGAACAACTTTAATGAAATTCCGATGAAATTTTACACAAGTTTGCAACTAAAAAAATCTTGTTTCCAATTTCTGTTCACCCTACAAAAATCATACATACGGGTAGAATTGAGAACCTCCTCCTTTTTGCATTTTTTGAATGTATCATGAGTTTGAAGTTGATTTCCTTCTAAATCATTAATCAAATTTTAATTATTTTTGGTTTGTTTTGTAAGTTTATTATTCTCCTGATTTTATACAAAATTATTTTTTCTATAAATACATGGCGTAACAATAAAGCTTTATATATCTATAGGCGTCTGAATTTAAGATGCCAGCGCCGAAGTGGAGAACTCGTGAACTAATTATAGGCTTTTTGTTTGTTTATGTGGAGAATACTTATATTGATTTTTTTCTGTTTATTGTTATTTTTGGCGTTAAAAATAATAACATTAATAATATATGATCTAAAGGTTTACAAAATTTTGTTGTAAGTGATTTGCAAGACGTTAATGGCATTATTCAGCAAAATTAATATTTTTTTTAGGTTATCTAGTTTCTCCCTTGAAAAGTACAGTTTCTTCGACATAAACGGTGTCTGGCTAGTTAAATATTAATAAACTTAAATATTTCTTTAAATTTATGTACAGTTGTAGTTTAAATCACTTTTTTTCAGGAAACATGAGTGACATTTAAGTTAAGCATATTGCAATGTACGGAACATTTGTAAAGCACTAAAAATGTAAAAATTCTAAGTGTGTGTATGAAGGGGAATATGATTTAAATGCAGGACATATTATTTTGTGTGATACAACCCATATTCAACACAAAACTTAATAAATAAATGTGTATGCTCTATGTTTACAAACAAGTGTCTCAGATTCAAATACCCATGAAATTAGTGGTGCATTGAATATAACTAAAAAGACATTTATTAATTCTTTACGTAAAATAAATGAAACAGTATTTTGTAAAATATGAAATAGAAATATTCAGGGGTTAAAACATAATAGTGCATAGTGCAATAGTATATATTACTTTTAAATATACAATATACTGGAATTACATATAGTTACTTATTTCAAAAATTTCACTTACAATGTGTGATTGTCTAGGACATTATTATTGCTACCCGGGTCACGGTTATTTGCACCAGCTTTTTCCCTCTCAATGCCTGGTTATAGGTGTCTACATCAAAGAGGGTATGCTTTGAACATTGTCGTGCCAACTCAACTTTCACGAGTTGTCCCTGCAATCTACAAAGGATACCGACTAGGTTGGCTCCAGCAAATTGTGGCCCCTTTAAACGCTATCATATTTTTAATAACTTAGCATCTCAGTTTATCATTTACTTATTGTTGATATCATCGTACACTAAAGAGACAATGACAGAAAAGCCCATAATTAGTTTGACTATAGACCACCAGGTGGCGTACTCCTTATTTTCAGACGCCTATCTTTTAAATACAAAACACCCTTAGGAATCACCAGCAGAAATATTCAAATACAGTTTATATTCAATTGTAGCCTCTGTTCCTTACATTTTCGGTTTTAGCACACTTGTTTATCATTACCATTAGGAGGCAGATATACTAAGTGGAAAGCAAATCCAATATGTTTACTTTTGGACGCCATTTTTTTGTCTATTTAACAGATTTGGACAGGGAGCTGGTGCCTGAAAACTTACGCCATAAGGTACAAAATTTTTGACCTCCGAGTTTGGTATGCGTGGACAAGCCATTTAAGATTCTCTTTGTCTTACGCATCAAACTGGAGGCGTTTAGTCAGTAAAGGCTCTTAAATTTTCAAGAAAGGGCCAAATTTTACGTGACAAGGTGCATGAAAAAACCAATGAGGCTTTGTGTGGAAGGCCCTCCCTAACTCAAAACAAGATCGTAAGACAAAATATTCTGGGACTTTTGGGTCGTAAGACGAAAATTGATATCTACAGAAAGGGCAAAATTTACGTCATAAGGTACATGAACATTTTTTTCACCAAATTGTTCGTTTGCATGTTCTATTCACGAAATTCCATCGTAAGACATAATTTTTGTGGGCTTAACCGCTTTAAGAATCCAGTTGTTTTTAAAATAGAATAAGCATAAGAATATTTCTGACCCTTTTTCAGCCATAAAAAAAGATCGATCCTGCACTTTTGCCACCATGTCAGTCCGTTCTGGAAAATAAGATCCGCATAAGACATTAACTCTGGAACAGAATGGTTGTTCATTACTGAAAAGGGATGCTGCCCTAAGTGAAACAGCAGACCATATCTCCCTGAAGCTCTGGAAGAACATCAAGAGGATCTACCGAAATATTCTGAAAACTCAGAGGCAGAAGAGGATTTCAGTTAGAAAAATTCTGAAAAAGAGTCAGATGAAGAGTATTTGTAATTACAACAGTATTTCTCCACATACTTATTTCGTTTTAAATTTGAGATTCATTTATGAAATAATCAATTTTATTTTTCGCTTAAAAAAATTATAAGGGAAGTTTTCTTGTTTTGAGAAACTAGATTTTTAAAATGCAGTTTTATTGTCGTAGGTTGTGATATATCACCCATTATACTTTCTGAAGTAAAACAGAAAAAGTACCTGATTATTTCCTGAACCGGTGTATAAACAATTTTTTAAACCGTTTTTAGATTTTTTTTATTACCCAAATTACCCAGTTGTCACATGAGTTAAGCCCACAAAAATATTGTCTTATGAGGTCTTATGTCGGATCGCCTAATGAAATATCGAAGCGAACAAGTTGGGGAAAGAAATTTTCATTTACCCTTGGACCCAAATTTTAGCCCCTTTTGGAGATGTAAAATTTGTCTTGACCCCCAGGCCCCCCTAATATATTGCGCTACGATTCGGTTTTGAGCTAAGGGTGGTTCCACGCAATACCTGGTTGGTTTTTTCATGTACCCACCCACCATGAAACACCTACACTTCCCACCCCACATTCCATGTGTCACGTGGCTCTCGTTGCTGACAACAAACATGACCCAAATCCAACCCAGCATAGACGTAGCCGACCCGGTGGTATGTTTCCTGGCAGTACCAGCAAAACAAGAAAAATCAATGAAAACTAGACAAACAATTTAGAAAAAAATCATCTTCAAAATTATAGAAAGTTTTGGGTAGTGCATTAATTTTGGTCATCAATACTACTTTTTTGAGATATAAAATAACGCAATTTTTCAACTATTTCTATAAAGATAATGTACAAGGTCAGAAAATTATTTTCAATGAGCCCTTTAAATTACAAAATATGACCACCAGGGTAGCTCAGTCAGCTAAAGCGTATTATGTATACTGAATTCGACTCCAGCCCTGACACTAAAAACGCCGGTAAGTGTGGATGTATGTCTGTGTCTTTTTTAAGATTTCAAACAGCCTTAACCTTGGATTTGGTGGTTGTCTAATGTATGTTTATGTTTATGAAAAATGAAATATTCATTTAGTGAAATATAAAGAATACACATTACTAAATAAACTAGCCTGTATTTAAAAGTAATATCGCAGTCACGTAATTTCGCAGTTACGATTTAAATTTTAACTTGAATTGGTCTAAACAGAGTAGGTAATCGTAATCGTAATTTGGACCGCTGAACCCGAAAATGACATTGATCTGGTCCGATCAGGTCACAGTTTTGACCTGTTATATATGAGAAAGTAGACTCTTCTATTTTTGACTGCTGAATCACAAAAATATAATGAATTCAGTTTTTCATGGTCACAGGGCAAAAACTTCCTCTAAATGTTGAAATTTCAAAAATAGCCAAGATCTCCAAAATCACATTTTTTTCTTATAAAAATGAAAAAGAATAGAAGAGCAGCTCCGGTTGGTTTCAAATATCGGGTAACAAACCTTTTAGAAAAGAATAGATTTTAAAGATTACTTTTATGACCCCAAAGCTGCATTATTTAGAATCCCATTGGAATTATGTACCTGATATATCAAAGAGTTAAAGCAGTGATATTAAAAGGGATGGAATTGAAAAAATTTTTCGAATTCAAAAAACCGCGTTACAACATGATGGCAGATTACTGGTAGCCATTGAAAGGAGCAAAGGAATAAGATGGTGTACGCGGTTACCAGTTAATAGATCTTTTAAATTGGAAAGTACAAAAAATTCAAGGCATTATAAATTCTACGGGCACTCTAAACTTGAACATTTAAGGGGTAGTTTGACGTATTACGGCTGATTCCCATCCCTTTAAGAAAAAATGAAGAATACCATAGGATTGAACATCTTGAAAAACGGGGAGGAAACGTAATTTTTGAGATCGTGCAGGTTTTTGGATAAAGTAAAAAAATATGTTGAGGTTTCTGGTTCTTGTACACACACTAAATCACATTTTTTTTTCATCCCCTTTAATAATGGGGTGGGGGTGGTAATGGGAATGGCCAATGCCAAATTTTTTTTTTGAGACCTTAGCTTCTCTTGTATATAATAAATACCAACCACAGACCAGACCAGACCGACAGACAGAAATTTTTTTTTCGCTGAAACTTGAAATCTCGACGTTTCATGACATTCTAAGCCTATTTGAACAATAAAAATTTTTAAAAATTTTTTTGTCGTTACTGTACTTCCACTGGATGTGGAAGTAAAATTATTGGTATATTGAACTAGATTTTCTTATCAGGTAAACATTTTTTTATGAAGTGCTAACTTGAAAGCTTAAAATGGAAGTAATAATAATAATATTCCTTTAGTCTTAATCAAATATATGCAACAGAAAAATGCACATATGTAACTGCAGATGGCGTCAGTTTCTCTAAAACTGGACAATAAGTTATTTCTTAATAAATTATATGCATATATGAAAACAAGAGTATCACATACATATTAATATATTTAAAAGAAATAAATACAGTAAAAACAAAACCATTACAGGCATTACAAAAAAAAAATAATATATAACAATTTTTTTCAATTAACAAATTTCGAAGTTTCCTTTTAAAAACGATGGTATGTGGCAATGGTTTAATTTCATTAGGTAAGTTGTTAAATATCCTGGCACCATGATAAAAAGCAACTCCCAGTTAATGCACTGTGTCGGATAAATTAAGATTGTTATTTTCAATAGTGTTGTTACCAGTTATTTTAAAAATAACAGACACGGTTTGACCCCTATCTAATATCAATGAATTTTTTTCAAACCACAACATAACATTTTCATAAACTATTTCTGCCATTCGTTGAGCTGTATTGACATCGTTTTCAACAATTAGTAGGTTCGTGTCATCTTCGTAACAAACAATTTGTACGTTTGACCGTTTAACCTACGTAATTAAGTCATTGGCAAAAACTAAAAACAAACATGGTCCCAGGATCTATTCTTGTGGCACTCCCATTTTAACCTCGTACCTATCACTTAGATGTACCGTTCACTTCAACTATTTGATTTCTAAAAAAGAGAAAGTAGAATTTAGCGGTTTGCCCCTTACCCCATATTTAAAAAGTTTATTTTTAAATAAAACGTAATCTACGCAATCAAAGGCACGTGAGAAGTTTATAAAAAGGCCATAAGGACCATCAATTTTTTGTCAAGAGTGTTAATAATTTCCTAGCAATAGTCGACTGGGGCAGTGTCTGCACTCTTATCTTTTGTGAAACCGTGGTGAACCGGTGAGAGAATGTTATTTTTATAAAAATGACGGAAAAGGGGGTGGTTTTTCAGGTTTAGGGGTAGTGGGTGAAGGGTAGGTCGAAAAATATTGTCACCGTCGCATTCCCCGCCCTCAGAAATGGGGGTATACCGCTTTCCAGCTGATTTTAGTTTTTTCCGTAACATTTCGTTATTGAGGGTTTGGGGTGAGTTAGGTCACCTGTGGTCAATATTTACTTATTTTATTCAAATTGACCAAAAAAAATCCGATCCGACAAATCCTTGCAAGCCTAGTACCGGAAAATCGAAAAAAGAGGTGGTTCTTTCGGTTTAGGGGCAGTGATTGAAGGGTTCTCTTTTTCTTCAAGTTTCATAATCTAATGCTGCAGAGGTATGTATTTTCTTGTGTGCAAATTGTTGTTTCTTCTATTCAAATAAAATTTAGTTTAGATGCTGTATAATCAAAAATTAAATTAATAGCTGTTAACGTTTTAAGAAAGGTTGGGGGGGGGGGGGGGGTCGCGTGCCGCAACGTCACAGATTTGAGAGTAAATTAATTGATTTATAGTTAGAGAAAATATTTATGTCGCCCTTTTTGTATAGAGGTACAACTTTTGCAAAACGATTGTATTATTCCTTTAAGAAAGACAAATACATGATTTTGTATAAGTTTACGGAAAGTTTGTTTACGAAAAATGTACATATTATTTTGCAGTATATAAGTCACGACGGGTGAGGGGGTGATAATTGATTTTTTGGAAATTAGTTGTAAACTATTTAAGATATACACTGACTTTAAGTAATGTAATGTGTATTCAAGGGGAAATATTAGATTCGTAAATACCTTAATAATTTGCGATTACAAAAATATTTAGTTTAAAAAATGAACAAAAAACAGAATCCCAATTAGATAAACAAACCACAAAAAATAACATTATTTAACAATTAAATTTAAAGTATCGTGAATGTTTTGGTTTCTGTTTATTTATGGATATAGTTTCGTTGGAAAAATATACAATTTGAAAAATGTTTTTTTTTTTTATTAAATTTGTCAATTTAGCATCTGTTTTATATATTATCTTTTAAACAAAATGCATAAATATAACCAAGAATATTTATTTGTTTTAAACTCATACCACATAATTCCCCCGATTTGACATTTGGACATATTAGTAGAACTAATTTTAATAAAGTATTAATTAAAAGTTTTTTCAATAAGTTTTACCATTGTCAACTTAATAAATTAAGGAATTTTAGATAAGTGTTGCTTTAATAGAACACCTGTTTTGTATCAGTGCAACAAATTGACCATTTGTTCCATTTAAATATCCTAAAATTCACCATGATTAGTTAATTTTAAGCAAATTAAATGCAAATTTTTGTATCTTCATGGTTTCATTTTCTATTAATCATGAGAGAAGTAAAGCAGTCAAGAATAAATTACCTTCCAAAAGGTCCTTGGATACTGACTTTTCAGATTGTGAAAATTAAAATCTATATCTTTCTATTCCGTCAGAGCCTGTGTATTTTTATGATAAATAAAATAAAACAAAAAAATATATATGCTGACATCATCCACATATTTAAAATCTATGCGTTGTTAGAGAAGTTACGAAGGAAAGCATCAGGAATGTCATACCACACACGTACATTTTCAGTAGGCATTTTTGGAGATCATGTCAATCAGGCGGCAAAATTACGATTAACCACATTGTCATATCGCCCACTTATAATTTGAACTTATGAATTGAAAGAACAAAACTCCAGTATCATTCTCATTTTTAATTATTAACCGATCTAAAAAAATTAAATACCTTATAGGCATATATGTTCAATCATTACTCTGGATTGGTCAAAGGGATTTCTATCAAGTCTTTCTCAGACTGCAAGGCAGACACCCCGCATCAAATCATGCGCCCCGGTACCAAATTCACTGGCGGCCCCCCGCGTCTAATAATTGATGAACGGGAAAAAAAATTTTTTGTCAGAATCTCTGGCGGGCCCCTCGGAAGCCAATGGGCCCCCGCGCTTAATAATTGATTAGCGGAGGGAGAAATTCGAAAAAAATTGTTCGTCAAAATCTCTGGCGGGCCCCCGTTATGGGCCCATCGGAAGCCAACGGACCCCCGCGCTTAATAACACAGGCCGACAAAAAAAATGTTGTTTTAAAGACGTGACCCTACCTACCTTTAGTAAAATTTTCCGCTGAATCCGAAAATGATAACAAAAATTTCTGACGTATGGATTCCCCCCATACACCTTCAATTCCACCCCCCCAAAAAAAATTATTGTTTTAGAAACGTGACCCTACCTATATTTGGTAAAATTTTCCGCTGAATTCGAAAATGATAAAAAAAAATTTCTGACGTATGGATTCCTCCCCATACACCCTCAATTCCCCCCAAAAATTCAAACTGGCCATCCAACCCACCTATCTTTGAAGAAAATGATAAAAAAAAATTTCCGACGTATGGATTCCCCCTCATACACCCTCAATTCTCCCCCCAAAAAATTGTTGTTTTAGAGACGTGACCCTACCTATCTTTAGTAAAACTGCCCGCTGAATCCGAAAATGATAAATAAAATTCTGACGTGGATTCCCTCCCATACACTCTCAATTCCCCCTAAAATTCCCATGCTAAAACATTTTAATTCCATTAAAATGTTAAAACATTTTAATTCCATTAAAATGTTAAAACATTTTAATTCCGCAATCAATCAAAATGCGAGTTCAACCCCTGGGGCCACATCAAGGCGTCTATCAACCCAGAGTAAGTTATAACCTGAATTTAGAAAATACCTTCCGTATGCTACCTAGCTTAAAGTTACTTAAGAGCCTAAAACATTTTGGAAAACAATAAGCTTTCAGTGAAAAATTTAATCAATGCTAGGATGCTAACCGTAATTTGCAAATGCTATCTGGGGCCGAGGTTAAACCGATATATATATATATATATATATATATATATATATATATATATATATATATATATATATATATATATATACTGATCTGTAAATGTTGCTTAAAAATAAAATCAAAACATCTGCATCCCCTGTTCTTACCACTATACTTTTCTTCAGATTCTTTTAGAAAAGAGTCAATTTTAAAATTATTTTCGCAATGGAAAAATAGACGTGAATTTGCCTCTTCGTGTTTGCAGTGCAGTTGATTGACTTCTTCTGAAAAACCACTTTTATTAAAAAAAAAATATATATCCTCTTGTGTAAAAAACAGTGTCTTGTTCCTTAAGCCATCCTTATGGATTTTTTTTCTGCCAGTCTCTTACAAACCACAGGCTTTGGCTAGATTTTGGAGTAAAAAAAAAACAGACGCTTTGTTAATGCCTTGCTTTTGTCCAAAAAGTTAGGGTCGATTCTTTGTAAATTTTTGCCTGGATTACATGCCCGCACAAGTTGTGATTATTCCGTAGCTTTTCACGTAAGGGTAAAATTCGACCATTCAACATTTTGACTAAGAAATGCAAATATCAAGATGCCTTCTCCTCTCTTAGATTAACTTTCGATAAAGCAGAATCTACTTTAGAAGAGTCTACATGTGAAATAAATAGCCAACAAAGGTGCAAGGATGGTAATAAAGCAAGAATTCAGTTGTTTTTAGAATAGAATAACCATAAGAATATTTCTGATCCTTGTTCAGCCATAAAAAAGATGTATCTTGCACTTTTGCCACCTGTAAGTACGTTCCGGAAAATAAGATCCGCATAAGACATTAACTCCGGAACAAAATGGTTGAGAGATTACTGAAAAGGGATGCTGCTCTAAGTGGAACAGCAGATCGTATCTCCCTGAAGCTCTAGAAGAACATCAGGAGGAGGTATTGGAATATTCTGAAAACTTAGAGGCAGAAGAGGATTTGAGTTCAGTAGATTCTGAAAAAGAGTCAGATGAAGAGTATTTGTAATTACAACAGTATTTCTCTACATACCTATTTCGTTTTAAATTTCACATTCATTTATGAAATAATCTATTTTATTTTTCACTTAAAAAAATTATAAGTTAAATTTTCTTGTTTTGAGAAACTGAATTTTTAAAATACTGTCTTATTATCGTAGCTTATTATGTATCGCCTATTATATTTTCTGAAGAAAAACAGAAAAAGTGCCTTAGGCCTGATTATTTCGCTGTCCGGTGTATAAACAATTTTTAGAAACCAATTTTATATATTTTTTGTATTACCAAATTACTCAGTTGTCACATGAGTTAAGCCAGCAAAGATATTCTCTTATTTTTCACGTTTCTATTGTCTCGGGTCGCCTAATGAAATATCGAAGCAAACAAGCTGGGAAAAGAAATTTTCATTTACGCTTGGACACTAATTTTATCCCCCTTTGGAGTTGTAAAAATTTGTCTTGACCTTCAGACCACCGAATATATTACCCTACGATTTGGTTTTCATAAGGGTGGTTTCCAAATAATACCTGGTTGGTTTTTTCATGTACCTACCGTATAAAGTAAATTTTACTCTTGTGACAAAAAAATAGTCTTACAGCAGTTAAACCCCCAAAAATTATGTCTCACATGGGAGTTTCCTGAATAGAATATGGAAACGAACAGGTTGTCGAAAAAAAATTTCATGTACTCTATGGCACTTTTTATAAATATCAAACTTGTCTTACGGCCCAAAACCCACCGAATATTTTGTCTTACTGTTCGGTTCTCGGCTAAGAGGGGGTTTCGGCACAATACCTCGTTGATTTTTTTCATGTACCATATGACGTAAATTTCGGCCCTCTTAACAAAAAATGTTGTCTTAAAACAGTTAAGCCCACAAAATTATGTCTTACGTTAGAATTTCCTGAACAGAACATGGAAACAAATAATTTGGCGAAAAAAATTTTCATGTACCTTATGACGTAAATTTTGGCCCTTTTTATAAAAATCAAACTTGCCGTACGGCAAAAAAGTCCCCGAATATTTTGTCTTACGATCTTGTTTTGAGTTAGGGAGGGCCTTCCACACAAAGCCTCGTTGGTTTTTTTCATGTACGTTATCATGTAAAATGTGTCCCTTTCTTAAAAATTTGAGAGCCTCTATTGACTCTACGCCCCCTGTCCGACGCGTAAGACAAAGAGAATCTTAAATAGCTTGTCTACGCACACCAAACTTAAGGGTCAAAAATTTTGTACCTTATGACGTAAATTTTCAGTCACTAGCTCCCTGTCCATATTTAATTTGATAAAAGTGCTTATCTTGTCTATAACTATTTATTTGTGATATATTTAAGTTCAAAAAATATTTCTTTCGATCAACTCTCGAGTCAAGTGATTTGTTGCAATATGTTTGGTATATCTGCTGCAGTTATCAAAAGTCGCCAATGTATACTGCTCTTTCCAAGAAGTTGGTGTTGACATATTAGCGTTAGGAAAGATATTGTAAAATGTGTGTATGATAGAGTTAGAAATAATTTCTTCAAATTTTAAATAACGGCAATCACTTTAAAAACCTATGGTGTTAAACAGTTGATAGCCAGTTAACAGACATTGAAAGAAGAGCGAACATTTAATAATATTAATAACAATAATGAATAACAACCTAAACTTTAGATCGTTACAATAATCGTATTTGTAGTGTTCTTGCGAGTGCGGTAAACATTATGTAGGTGAATCATCTAGACTTTCCAATGTGAGACTTGATGAACATAGAAATTATGCAAAAGGAAATACAACGGAACTCGCTATTATTTTGTTATATGAAAATAAATGTTTATCAAATTATTCCGTTGATTTTTCAACCAGCTGGTAGCCGATCCTCGAAGAAAAAGTAAATATGATTCATAATGTCTCATGTGAATATAGAAGTACATAAACAACACACTGTCATATTTGAGGTACTAAAATATCAAAATTTTGAAAACAGAAATAGAAAACAAATTCCGAAACGTTAACAGCTATTATATCAGTGACAAGAGATATTGCGGAGGGGCCTGTGAGGTAAAGAGGATCGAAAAATTTGCAGCTAAAGTAGCTGAAGCCGATATGAGTGACAGACAAAGGCTACTTCATTTCCTCAATTATAATTTAATTTTTAATTATAGAATAATGATTTAATAATTTTTTTGTGAAATCGGCACTAAGGACCTCAAAATCGTTATTAAAGTCTAGAAATAGTAAAGTAATCAGGTATTGTACGATTTCTTGTAGTTGGCGGAATTGATAAACGTTATAGTCCAGTCAACGAATGAGTTGTAGAAGACATGTGGGGGGGGTGGGGAATTTTCCTCTTCAGGAATGTGTTGAGGGTAGTAGGAAGTAAACATACTAAAAGAGTCCCCATCCCTAGCCCTGCCGCTTTTCTAGTCATAAGTGGATCCTAATTTGCTCTATACTTGAATAAAATTTGATTTAAATCGGAAACAAAATAAAAAGTCATAAGGGTGTCTTCATTTTAAGTGAGTCACTCTGTATATTTAAGGAAATGTATAGATTTCGACAAAATATTACGTTAGTAAATACGTCGAGTGTTGTAAAATAAAGATTGTCTTGTGAGTGTGATTTATTAGTAGACTACGGTAAACCGTTTTGATAGAAACATTTCAGATATATAATTTATTTATTTATTAATTATCGATTTTCGCTGGCGAATATCTCAGAAACTATAACACATAGGAAATTTAGTATAATTTAATTTTGCATAGAAATTTTTTTCACGTACGACGCATCGTTTCCGAGTTATAAGCGAAAAATCGAAAAAAGGGACCTTTCCACTCCCACCGCCCTGAAGCGGCAGGGCTAGGGACGGGGACTTTTAGCATGTTTACCTCCTAACTACCTCCAACACATTCCTGAAGAGGAAAATTCTCTCCCCTCAATGTTCTCTACAATCCCCTTTTGGGCATTCATTGATTGGACTATTAACATCAATTTTTCATCGCTAAAGATAATGATTTTCTTACAAAAAATTATTCAAATTTGACATTTAAATAATTATGATATTTCTTAATGTCACTTAAAATTATTTAAAAAATAGAGTTGATTAATCTTCACAATTTCTGGATTTGAAAGAAAAACTTAATATACACCTTGGCACGAAAGTATTTGTTATCACTTATGTGGTTTATTTGTCTCGGCCCTACGGGCCTCGGCAATTAAATTCCACATCATGATAGATAGAGATCTTAGTGCCTAGATACATAAATAACTATTGTTTTAGATTTTACACTTTTATGAGTGAGATATTTTATAGTGATAATTTCACTCATGAATGTGCTAGTCAATGAATGCCCGTTTTTTGACAACATTGCACTAATTAAATGTCATTATTAGTGGCAAACTAACCTGACTTTTTGACACACGAAATATGTATCGCTCTAATATTCATAACAAGGCGTTGACAAATATTAACGCGATAGTATTTTGACATATGTCATGTTTTTTTTTGGTTTTTATCTATTTATTTAACGTCGGCCTAATTCCGCTATCAGGACCTCTCACCGACGCGCGACGCCAGGAGTGGAGCTACTCCAAACCTGGAAATTTTGCCGAAGCTGTTTTGTTTTGTGAAATGTTTTCTGCAAATAAGATAACTCGTGCTTTTAAATTTTATTTGTAAATTTCTTCTCCAGCTTATTGCTAATTGTTAACGTAACTTGTAAATTATAGTATTGTGTTATATAGGTAGTAATATAATAATAAAAACATAACATAAATACACCACATAAGTTGACAACTTCCAGTTCAAAGTCAAGGCTGTCTGGAATATATAGACTAAAGACGAGTTAAACACAGCTTTCAATGACTTATAATAAAAACGTAATTAGAAAATAATTGTAACAACTAAAATTAAATACAAATGCCTACCAAGCAGGCAATCAATTATTTCATATTAACACACAAATCTACTTACGTGCGGTAATCCATCACAAAGTAACAACACGTTAATAAATCGGAAAATCAAGACTATGCACTATAATTCATTGTACTTAAACAAGCAAACCTTAACTTAATCATGAAGCAACTTATTCAATAAACACATAGTTAATTCTAATGTAGCATTACAAAAATAGTGCCGCCAGCATTACTTCATCTGATGTCTGCAATCTTAGAACGTAAAGGTGGGAGATTGATAAAATGCAGTAGTGCTCTCTTTCTGTCTTTACTCGTTGTGTGATTGGCCAAAGAGTGTCCGAGAATTCTTTACAGTGAAGACGAGTCTATGCGTTACAACGCCTATAGTTTAACATATACTAGTTTTCTTGATTGTCATTACATTTAAAATATGACAAATTCCGTGGACTTTAAGTTTCTGCAGCTGTGTTTGTTAAATATGTACACCTACTTGTTTTTAACTAGATAAGTCATTTTGGAAATGCATTTTTGTGTGACGTATATGATATGAAATTTAAAACAAAGGTCAGTAAGCTCTAAAAAATGACAAGAAAACGTCTGAAGGCAATTAATTACAAAACATAATGTTAAAGATGTACTCAATGAATTATTTGTTCCTGAAAGATTCTCCCCAAATACTACTCGTGCATTTAAATTTTATCTATAAATTTTTGCTCAAACTAAGACGCTAGAAGGTAATATAATTCGTCTAAATTGGCAGTTTATTATCAAAGATTAAATCCCGAGCGCTTTAGCATGAGATAATAATAAACTGTAAATTTACACTCTTTATATTACCAGGCAACGACGCTTTCGGAAAAATTTTACCGATAAAATTCTAAGCACTAGTGATATTACATTATGACCAAAATTACTGAAAAACTAACCCCTGTGTAGTCCATTTTTGAATATTTTTGCAGAAATGTCGAAATACTCAATAAAGACATTTGTCGATCTATTTCTACAGAACGAAAATTTATTTATTTCAGACGTTTATCATTAGAAGGAAAACGTAAATTTACACTAAGTTAAGTCTAGAGAATGAGTATTTAAGATATCTAATTGTGCCACCTTCTCTTAATTAACAATAAACTAATTTACGACATTTATATGTTACAAGACAATATATTATCTTTTTAATGGGAATGTTAACAGTTGTGTAAACATGGTATAATATGACATAATGAATAAAAATTAATAGACGATATAATTTGTTTGAATATTCATAAACGCTTTTGCTATTACTAATTTAATATCCTATAAATTTTAGCTTATATATCCGTATATTTGAATCTGCTCACACTTTAACAATAAAACAATTTTTAAATGTATCAAGCTTGTTTACCTGAGATCTTTGTTTTAAAACTGTTTCACAAATAAATTCTGTTTTTATGTCAATGACAGGAAAACAAAAAATTCATAAATGTACACGTAGAAATCACCCAAATTCAAATTCAAGAAGACTTTATTAAATATTAAATAGAAATACATGCGCCTAGCCGGAACTTTTCCGGAGCCAACCAAACAACCACGGTGCACAGCGTCGTGGTTAATGTAAAGTTGGACGGGGCAGGTTAGTTTATACTTCCATTCGCCTGTGGCGAATTTAAAAAAACAACAGTCTTAACGATGCTGCACTTCGAAGTTGTCGAAATATGTGCGCACAGGTAACTGAGAAAATTTTGATTACTGTCACGGGAAAACAGAGCACAACGAAAAAACCCGTCCGAAGTAATCTCCACCCTGGTGGTCTGTCTCCAGGAAAATAGGGGAAAGATAAAAGTTATGGTTTTGAAGGTTATAATTTTTAAGAGGTTACCGGCCGAGAGATAAATTTTGGGACAAAAAGAGGACAAAGACAAAAAAGGGTAAAATAATGAACAAACAGAAAACGAATAGACGGGAGCTAAAATTGTAAAGTTGATAGGTAAAGATAAAGATATAGTAAATACAGGTTATAGTAGGGAAGAAGTTGGCTAAGGTGAAAGTTGCTTGAAAATAGGCAATGTCTGGTATGGTAATGGGTGTTTCAGATTAAATAGAATTGCATTATCCATCAGAAATCACCCGGATACTCCATCATTTATATATTCCCTTTTGCATTTATTCAGTAGTGTGGGCGTCATTTTTTATTTTATTTTATAGATATGTAGCAATGCTAAAATGGTTTTTGGATATTAGGAAACTATGCTGATTACCTAAGATGACGTCATCAATTTTGGACTGGACTGAAACTACTGAAATTACTAATTGTTATAATTTTCTCATTTATCTTTGACATTCAGCAACACAACAAAAGGGAAAATCACAAATAAGAAAACATTAATTCATATCATGAATAAATAACAAACAAGTCGAAGACAAAACAATAAATAAATCAATTACAGGAATCACAGAAGAAAATAAAATTAATACGGCTCTCAAACCTCCAAATTATTATCCTAGTCAGTATAATATTCTTCTTTTATTTACTACATACCTGATCGGATATTTTCTTTGGGTGCATGAATAATGAATAAACTTATTTCAGTTTATTTTGAGAATGGTAACAAACATGTCATGAAACATAAGCATTTTCTTCAGTTTTCCATCTCTAATTTAAAGTATCCGGCGATTCGGATGTGGTTCTATATCTCAGCCCCACTCCATGTACTAGAAATGGGCCCTCAGCAAAGCAGGTTTCAAAGCTAGTAGGAGGAAGATAGTCTTCCTACAACTGTTTTTTTTAAGAGCCTTCACCTGTATCAGTTCTCACAATATTAGGAATGTATCAGCTTTTTGTCAAAAGCCTTCAGACAAAAAGTTGTACCTCTTCAGTATACGTAAGGTAAATAAGGCAGTAAGGTAATGAAATCAAGAAATTGCTGCACATTTCAATAGACCAAGTTGGTCATATATATCTAAAATATAGACATCTGCTAGCGTTCTCACTCTTAAGTAATACGCAAGTGTCATAATATCAGTATGCGTTCTGGGCTTTAAAAAAATGACAACGAATTTTAATTCTGCAACAGAAATACGTAATACTGATATTTTTTATGTTTTTGGATAGAATGCGCTATTTGGGAATTATTTACCTTCAAAAATGAATACATTGATCAATAATGTACTGATGTACTGACTGACCCAGCGATGGTTATCAATATTTGATTGGCCTTTTACTTGTAGAATCAATTTTTTTTCCATTTTTTAAGAAGTATATTTTTGATTAATAAAACAATCTGTTATATATTTTAAATTCATTAGGCTGTTTTTGGAAATGAGCGTTAAGCAATAAAATAAATTGAAACGAGAAAGTATTATCATTATTAACATTTGGAAATAAGTGGTCAATATGTTGAAATTAAGTACTTAGTAGTAATTAGTCAATCATTAATCTACATAAATCCATTATGAGATCTAATCAACAGAAAATAAATAACTACAATATGCTGAGTATTGTTGACGAATCAATTAATTGTGCTTCATAATGTCTGAAAATATTACCGTTATAAATAATCTGTAAAATTCAAATTCAACTGGACTTGACAATTTTGCCATAAGAATTGTTTCAAATCATTGCTTTGCTGAAAGCTATTTTACTTATTTACATAAAATATTTAAATGTCTTTTAAGGACAAACGAATATGTAATTATCCCATCTTCGTGTGTTAGTTTTCCTAATATGATTAAAATATTGTTTATAAATAAAGTAGGGAGTTTAGTGGGATATGTGGAAGTGAACGGATGTGTGTCTGAAACTCTTCCACCTAAAAACGTGAAAACACCGGGAGAAACTACGCACAATTTGATAAATCTCAGGTGAATTGTAGCTCAAAAGATTCCGCGTAAATAGATCTGTTATAACAGAAGAACACAGTTGAAATAGAATTAATATTTGAAAAGAACTAATACAGAGTTATTTAGTGGCAATCAGTGTGGTGCATAAAGAAACGAGCAATACGACCCAGGCAATAAATAAGTTAAGCTAAATTTCATTTCTAAGTAAAACCACTGAAGTGTTTAGGTCCAGACCCTTGAAAAGTCGACATCTGTCGACGGATTTGTGACAGCGATTAATTACTGTAGTGTGGCCATAATACCCCTGTGTCAACCTCCAAGTAAATTATTTTAATCATCATAAAAATATTGAAATGAATTTTATTTAAATTATACCCGAAATAAACAATAACGTATTGTTCGTAAAGTATGGTCATATAGATTTCTTATAATTCAAATAATTATTTTTTGATAGTTATTACAGATACTCAAACGAATTTAATATGAATTGGACCCGTAGTAATCAAATGTATCAGTCTTAAAGTAAAGTCATAACACTTTCTTAAAAATTTTCAAGTGAGGTTTTTCATAATCTTTAAAAGTATTCAAACGAATTTAATTTAAATTAAACCTGAAATAATCAATGAGGCATTGTTGATATACTGCGTTAAAACTGTATTCTCACAGCACTTCAACGGAGGTATGCGTGGTTCAGGCTTCTTTCGGAAAAATCGTGTTTTCTAGGAAAACACACATATACGCCGATGATCTCCTAATCATCGCTGGACACATCTGGACTGAAAACAAACTAATAATGGAGCGAGACCCGTCAACAAAAGAGAGTTGGACCATCGGAGAGGAACACAAAATAGATGAATACTCCTTAAGAACAACGAACAAATTGACACTATTAGGAGAAGAGACAATTAAAAAAAGGACAGAAACATACGCAATGAAGTACTGGGGACATACCCAAGAAAGGGAACCAATACACCTACTAACTGCTATAAAATGTCTGCTTTGCTAAATCATATTTATAAAAATCTTGATAAGGATAACAAAGTTGCCTTATCTTTTACATTTGTACCCTCACAAACATCCAAGTCTTAGGGAAGTGCGTGTGGCTTTCCCTATATCAGTTTGAATTCTGATCACTCCAACATCTCACATATTGTTTGTTCATATTTCTATTAAACGAACGTGAACATTCACCAATATTTAGGAACTCGAGCAATTCATGATATTGCAGACGGTCTTGCATTTAAAGGACCCAACAAGAATTTATAAGCTGATGGCGCCAGTCCGCAGCATTTAGCGGTATCATTCCCAGGGTGATTCGTTATAACTCTTAAAAACGACTGTAATAGCCGGGAAAGACGAAATCTCTACTTACCTTAGATTGCTTTTCTGCAACTCTGTGTCCTAATGCGAATAAATTTTTTAAAATTACCTCGTTAGTTTCTGTACTACAATTGGGATCCTGAACAGACGTAAAAAACTATGTAAAGTTCTTAAAAAATCAGTTGCCGATCAAATACGAAGTGTTATGCTTAAGAATAATTAATTCAATAAGGAAGGCTGGAACTAAAATAATAAAATTATATATTGATTAAAATATCAATTTGAATAAAATAAAATAATTCGTTGCCTAACTAATTTATGTATAAAACAAATCAGATGTACCACGCATGACAAATTAGAAACACATCCCCAAAAATGTTTATTCTCAACTGCATGCAATGGTTAAAGTGGCGGTGTTATCTCCTCTGAAAGAAATGGTCTGCCCGTCTCTTTTCAGCTCAGATGGAAATAATCCTCAAGAATTTTGAAATGAGCTTTTTTCAAATATTTTCTACAGATGAGGCATTCAAAATATCATTAAAGATTCGTTCTTCCGCGTGTTAAGACTTCTGACCTTTAAAGAAGAAAGAAGAAACTGCATTTTAATGTTATCTTCAAAACTACAAACTATTTCGCATCAAATACAATATTCCATAAAAGAACTTGTTCAGGGTTTATTTACCAATGGGGCTTTGAGAATATTTTATTTCCAAAGTTTTCTGTATATCCTGCTCTCACTCGGCAACACAAATATCAGTAATACTTTGTAAATTCTCCTTAATAGTTAGGTTAGTAGTACAGTCGAATTGATTTAATTTATTTTTTTTCGGCGACAACATTCCACCTAAAACTTTATTGTTGATTCTTATGTATTATGACCTCCTTATTACGAAAAAAATATTTGCTCCCAAAAATTCCTTGTCCATCAAAAGTTATATGCACTTTTTGACGCGCTTTCACGCATTTTCAACTTATCTGCTTAATATATCTTGTACTAGTAATCGGATGGAAATTTTAAAAATATTGGCTTATTTGGAATAAAATTATTAAAAAATATAGATCTGTCCGATATGTATTTGTCAATCCGCCAAAAAATAAATGGAAAAAAAAATAGAAAACAACAAAAATGGCCGAAAGAATCAAAATTTAATTTATTTTCTATAAGTAGGAGTAATTTCACCAAATTTGGCAAAAATATATTTTATTTATGGTCAAATACAATGCACCAATCCTGGACACCGTATATCAAATAGAACAGTCAAAGATGGCGGACGAAATAAAATTTTTAATTCTTCGTCAAGTGTCAAGGAGGCATTGTGCGTCACTTTTTTCTTTTCGATTGTCCGTCATTTTATGTACTTTTAGGGGAGAAAGTTCATTTTTTTTTTATTTTCAAAAAAAGTGCATTTTTACAATTTTCAAAAATGTGTTTTCCTTGACCCTCCTTTTTTTCACCCAATTTTCATCGAAACAAAATGAAATATACTACATTAGTTTCATTACCATCATATGACATAATTTCACCGCATTCCTCATCGATAAAATAGACACATAGAATAGAATATTATATATTCAGTTTTCTACGGATACACTAATTATTCTTACAGCCTTTTTTACATTTACAAGAAATTTCACTTAGTAAATTTTTAGGAAAAGCATTACTTTCACTCATAACATCAGGCATTAAGCCATTCTCAGTTTTAAGCCACCTGAATTGTAACGGATCTTTCTCAGAACCTAACCATTTGTGGACTTAAAAATAAACTCTTGAACAGTATTTTTCTATTACCCTTCAGTAGGTGGAATTGCAAACAATTATATTTTCATCATAATGTTTGTCAATTATTTTATAAATCTTAGGTCTGTAAACATAAATTTTTTTATGATAATTCCATGCTAGTTGAGTCAATATAACCAAAATATCAATATTTTCACCAACCATTATAACTTGATTGTCTTCGGTTTTCAAATCAATAGCAGTTTCAACGATTGTAGTATCGACGTCTTCTTAGCCCAGACGACAGAGAACAATTCCTAGTGAAACCCACAAAAATTTGCAAACTGATTAATTTTTTTTTAATAAGTTCGTGAAAGTGTATAGAGTAATATCCTGAGAAGTTTACATTTCGCTCGGACGTAGAACATAAAAAAAGTGAAAAAAAAATTTTTTTTAACCATTTTTTCAAAATTTTTAAATTAAATCAGGGTAGGAAAAAATAAAAAAATACAGGTGGATAGACCACGTGTTTCTGGACAAAGAATATTCGAATAATATTTATCGCTAAAACCACGGTAATCCAAAAAAAAAATAGTGAAGTAACTTTGTCACTCTGCGCATCCAGCGCACGGTTAAATGCATACTATGGAACCTCTAAAAATTCTTAGCTGTTCTATCGAGTAAAATAAGCTTTTTTCTCTTTCTGATCACACGTTTTATACATTTTTCTTAGTGAATAGGAGGATAAATAGTGAGTATGGAGGGAAAATATATAATTATCAACGCATACAGAGACACTACACATAGCCGCTGAATCGCTCGCATGAATTTTTACGTGCCTTTACTGTATTGTATTTATTACACCTATCCACATTTCAGCTATGTCCAATGGATTCTTTATACATTTGTTAATGTATTGGAAAAGTTCCAGAATTTATATTCAAAACAATCAAAGATATTTTCATAGTTATAAGGATCGTGAAATAGATAGGAAATTAAAACGATTTGAGATGTACTTTTTTTTTAATCCTCGTTACTACAACTTAATAAAACATAATAATCATGAAGTGTACATACTTTTGAACAGTTCTCAATGAAGAAAAAATTTTTTGAAGGGCTTTTATTTTTTTCTATACTGTTTATTGCAACGATTGAGTTCGGGCGTCATAATATATTTAGTATATTTTTCCCATTCATCCTTTGCTTGTATTGTTTAAAACAAAAAAGCATCAGAAAGCTACAATTTCCATCTTTTAAATGAACCAACATTCATATAGATTGAACAAATGCTGATTTAGTGACATGTAATTCAGTGCGTCGGTGTCACAGTCATGCGTATTCAAGCGCGTGTACGCATGGATCTCGCTCAGAGTTATAACGTTACACTTGACTATTTTTTTCCGGGAAAACCGTGGCTTTAACGATAAATTCTGTTAGGACATTTTTTGTTCATAAATACGTGATCTAGCCATCTGTATTTTTGATTTTTTTCTAGCTTGATTTAATTTGAAACTTTCCGAGCGAAATGTAAACTTTTGAGGATATTATTCTACACACTTTCACGAACTCATTAAAAAAAAGTTTACACAGTTTGCAAAATTTTGTGTGTAAATACCTTCATCGACTGGGCTATTTTCTGCATATTTTAACGTTAAAGTTATTATCTATTAACTCTTTGCGCAATCATTTTATAAAGCTATCCTTATTTTTAGTATTAGCTAGAAATTTGTTTTGACTAACCGAGGATTTCATAATGTCACTTGCGATTGAAATATCTACGCAAACATTTTTTTCTAAACGACGCATGCGAACGTTATTCTTAGTGCTATTCTGTCCATCGGCATACCCATCATAAATAATACTAATCTAGTCTTGACTGCTTGGTTATGATTATTGATCATATATTATTATTATTACCATGCGTATGCTTAATAAATTTTCTTTCCAAATTAGTGAAGGTTTATTTTGTATTAAATTTTTGAATTTATACGAAACTTTATAGTATATTTCATTTTGTTTCGATAAAGATTTGGTGAAAAAAAGGAGTGTCAAAGAAAATACATTTTTGAAAATTGTAAAAATGCACTTTTTTTTAAAATTAAAAAAAAATGAACTCTATCCCCTAAAAGTATATAAAATGACGTACAATCGAAAAGAAAAAAAAAGTGATAATTGATAAAGAATTAAAAATTTTATTTCGTCCGCCATCTTTGACCGTTCTATTTGACATACGGTGTCTGGGATTGGTGTATTATATTTGACCATAAATGAATTTGAAATAAATGAGTTTTATTTTGCCAACTTATAGAAAAGACATTTCAATTTTGATTTTTACGGCCATTCTTGGTGTTTTCTATTTTTTCCAAGATAGCGGATAGACAAATACATATCGGACAGATCTATATTTTTTAAGAAATTTATTCCAAATAAGCCAGTATTTTGAAAATTCCCATCCGAATACTGGTACAAGATATAATTAAGCAGATAAGTTGAAAATGCGTGAAAGCGCGCCAAACAGTGCATATAACTTTTGACGCACAAGGAATTTTTGGGCACAAATATTTTTTTCGTAATCAGAACGTTATACATAAGAATCAACAATAAAATTTCAGGTGGAATGTTGTCGCCGAAGAAAATCAATTCAACTGCACTATAGTGCCGGAATGAATTGACTTTCCGATGTAATTCTTATGAGACTATGTCGACTTTTTTTATTAGTAAGGGGGTGTGGTCGGGGACGGTCATAGGTTCAAGAAATCTTTTGTATACATTAGGAAGGTGATACCTAATTTAACATTAAAGAAAATATCAGTTTTTTTTACAATAAAACTAGATTATACTGTATACGCCATATTATTTCTTATGCTAAAGTAAATTAAACAGCCGTAACTTAAAAACCACGTGTTAAAAGTAACTTGCAATCGTGTATGAATTAAGCATTATGAAAGAGTTTACAATCACAAGCTTAGTAGTCGCCAAAAACATTGCCTATAATGCAACGAAATGGTTTTCGAATGTAAGCATCCTGAAACTGAAACAGAAGCTGACTGGCAGCCGAACTACGAGCACGAGCTTTCAATAATGAAATCAGAAGTGGAAGTAACAATACAAAAACTAAAAATTGGCAAAGCAACTGGGGTTAACAATATCACGACCGTGTCACTTAAGTTAGTTGAGACAGGAAAGGATTCTGGTCCGATGACTGGAGAACCTCAATCTTCTTGCTACTGCTCGAGAAAGAAACTACAGATATCTGTGATAACGACAGATTGCTGATATTAATATCACACATCAGTAAAATAATGCTACGTTCAATCCAGGCTTCAGCATTATCTTGGAAAAGGCCCTCTGAGCAAGCAGGCTTTGTTAATGGACGTGGTACTAGGGAACAAATATAAAATTTATAACTTATCGAGAAAGTTTTACGTGCTTGTACTTCATAGCCAACTGTAAAGCTTTTTGCAATGTTGAATGGGAAAAACTGTAGAATGTAAGGTTGAAAATGGAATAACACATACAGGGTGCAATTAATTTCATCTCATTAAAAAAACTGGTGGTAGGGACTGACTAGGTAAACAAAAAAACCTTATTATAACATAGTTTTGGAGAAAAACAAAATAAACAAAAATTTCGAAAATTTTTAAAAATATTGTTTGAGACTGCTGGAATATTGAGATAGGCTTTATATTGTCGCGTCTGGTCGCGCATGACACTCTGACATTTGTGCAGAGAGGTACTGTCCCTTGCGTTATTGTCAAGCAATATTTTAGTTTATGTCGTTTCTTGGTTAAGTACGTACACACGAACTACCCGTTCGTTGTTTTTCTATGTTGCTTTTGTTCTTTTTGAATTTTGGGCCACTATAGTTAAAATAGTTAAGATTTATTTTATTGACTTACCATTCAATACTTGGTTACGTGATCCAATTGACACTTTAGAACAATTGCAGCAACTTATTTTAATGTACACAGAAGCCATAAAAATAATTCTAATATATACCAAATGTGTTGAACGGAATGCATATGTCCTTAGTTCGAGGTGCCGAAATGTGTATCGATGCCAATGGAGGTCATTTCGAACAATTTATGTAAATCAACAATAACACAGCCCCACAAAAAAAAATAAAAGTTCAAAGCAGCGAACCAGACCCATGTATTCCCATGTATTTTCGGTCGCTGAATCCGAATCCGGGGTCAAAAAAAAAATCGTACACCCCCAAAATCATTAGCTGGAGCCAAAAAACACCCCTGAAATGAGATAAAAAGTAGATTAAGCTACCAGAATAGTTGTTACTTCTTAATCAATCGAATTATACAAATTAAGGTTAAACAGCAGTGTACATGCAATAGATATGAAACACACCTCCAGGGAGGGGCGAAAACTAGCCCCCATGTATAAAAAAATCGATCCAAAACAGCAATGACTGCTGAAAAAGCTCGAAATGTCTAAGTTTTGTTAAAATGTTAAGAAACTACATCAGGTCAGACGTGATCTTCATAAACTGCCCCTATAGGGTAACCACCGTTAAGTTCAAAGGACACGAGAAAAACAAGAAAAAACGTAAAATCCAAAAGGATTTCTATTTTCATGGATGCTATGATTGGCTGAAATTGCGTAGTACTCTAAAATAGAACCAGAAACTTACGTACCGTCAACATCCTACACTGTCAACCCTCACAGGGTGTGAACTATAAAAAGTTACAGTGACTTCTATAAAAATTCGAAACACCTGCGTTGTGTGGAAGAGAGAAGAAACTAGACTATGTTCGACGATGTGCTTGAAAACCACCCCCACGGGGTTGCGAGATACTACCCCTACATCTGTAGGATGCTGGAAAAACAGATAGAAACTAACCGGATTTACATTTTTATGGATGCTATGATTGGCAAAAATCGCTTTGCACACTTAGAGTTTGAAACTCATGTCCTATAATAGTATATTACGTAATGAGTGATGTAAGAAGCATATTACGCACGAATGGAAAAGTATTTCCATGAGTGTGTAATTGCCTTACAACTCGAATTATGTACTATACTTTACCTACGAACATTTTTATTTAGTTATTTAGTAAAATCTGGATTTAGTTTACTAGTCAACAATATTATTCAACAAATATTATGTCAGTTTTGACAGCGTTTGAAAATTAAGTAGGCGCATTTGTTTTTTTTAAACTCCGCTTCAGCGATATAATCCACCTATAATTGCGTGTCCCGTGCGTTTTGTTTACCGTGCGATTTGTTTACAGTGCGTTTTGTTTACAATATGTAAAACTCAACTTACATAGATGGCAGGTAGTGTGTTTTTTACTATTTACAGTAGTGACGTAGGTAAATGTTATTAAGTAACACCCCCGTAATTCAAGATGTAACGAAAAAACTATACTGTTGCTTATTCGTTTCATTTCCATAGTTTTTTTTTTATAATAATAGGGTGACGCTCAGGGATTTACAGGGGTGGCGTCTCTCAACCCCGTGGGGGTGGTTTTCAAGTACAGCGTCGAACGTAGTCTAGTTTCTTCTCTCTTCCACACAACGCAGGTGTTTCGAATTTTTATAGAAGTTTTTTTTTTTTTTAACTGTTTAACGTCGGCCTATTTCCGCTACCAGGGCCAATCACCGACGCACAGTGGGGCAAATAGCTCATTTTTTGGACAAGCGATAATTCCCAAGCTTGGAATTAATGAAATTTAAATTTTTTTTTTTTAAACTCTTCGTTATAAAATTGCCTTTAATTCTATCGAGCCCGAATTTTGAAATTTCAAAATTAAAGGACTTAAATTTTGAAAGTAAAATAAAATTTTATCAAAAGATTGTTTAAAATTATAAAAAATTGTTACTTGGAGGGTTTTTTTGGTTTCTAATCTCATTTCTGATCCCCAAATTTTGCTATTCAAAAAACCAAGGTAGTAGATCCAATATGGCGGCCATAATATTTTTTTAAATGAGATGTACATGCGCAAATTGATAAAAATTGTTACTCGGGGTTTTTAAGGGTTTCTGACCATGAATATGAAGTCTAAATTATGTAATATCGTAATCCAAGATGGCGGATTCAATATGGCGGCCACAATATTTTTTTAAATGATTTGTACATACGCAAATTATTAAAAATTGTTATTTAGGAGTTTTAGGGTCTGCTGAACATGAATCTGAAGTCTAAATTACGTAATATCGAAATTCAAGATGGCGGATTCAATATGGTGTCCGTAAGTTAAAATAGAATGATAAATCAAGAAAGAAATTGCTAAAATTTGTTACTCAGGGGCTTAATTCGCTAATCTTGTTTCGGATATTTTAGTTTCGTCACTTTCGAAACCATAATATCGGATCCAATATAGCTGTCATAAATTTAAAAAAAAATAAGACGTACATGCAAAAATCATTAAAAATTAGTTCCTAGAGGTTTCTGATTCTGCAGTTAAAATTTCGTAATTTTAAATTCTAGAGTTGCATTTCCAGTATGTGTTAAAATGAAATAATTAATCAAAAATGAACCTTAAATGTCCAATCATAGAGTAGTCAAAAGACAAATACTATTAGCTAATACTATTAGGCAAGAACTATTAACTTTAATTCTAATATTTGGTCAAGTCATAAAATGACAGAAAGTAAAATATTGTAAGCCATGAACTTAAAATAGCCTAATGCTTCTAGTCCTAAACAAACAGCTAGAAAAGTACGATAAGATATAAATCTAACATAATCTAATACGTAAAATGATGAACGAGTAGAATCTTCAACTTACGGACACCATATTGGATCCGCCATTTTGGATTTCGATATTACGTAATTTGGACTTTAGATTCATGATCAGCAATCTCTAAAACCCTTAAGTAACAATTTTTAACAATTTGCGCATTTACATGTCAATTAAAAAAATATTATGGCCGCCATACTGGATTCGCCATTTTGGATTACGATATTACGTAATTTAGATTTCAGATTCTCGATCAGAAACTCTTAAAAGTCCTAAGTAACAATTTTTAACAGTTTCTGCATGTACATTTCATTTAAAAAAATATTATGGCCGCCATATTGGATCCGCTGTCTTGGTTTTTTGAATCGCAAAATTCGGGGATCAGAAATGAGATTAGAAACCAAAAAAACTCCCAAGTAACAATTTTTTATAATTTTAATATACTTTCAAAATTTAAGTCCTTTAATTTTGAAATTTCAAAATTCGAGCTCGATAGAATTAAAGGCAATTTTATAACGAAGAGTTTAAAAAAAATATTTTAAATTTCATTAATTCCAGGCTTGGGAATTATCGCCTGTCCAAAAAATGAGCTATTTGCCCCACTGTGCGACGCCAGGAGACGAGCTACCCCCAACCTGGAAACTTTGCCGAACCTCTTCCCTTAAGAAGAGTAAGGATCTTTTACTTGCCTAACATTTAATAGACAAGGGACCGCCTGCTTTACATCCCCTCCGAAGGATGGTATATCCACTACGTAATCCTCGTCTGAAATTACGTAACTTCCGAGTATACACTGATATACAAGCCTCTAGAAGGTGGGACGAGAACGCTGTATTTCCCAAGATGGGAGCCCATCCAAGTACTAACCGCGCTCGACGTTGCTTCAACGGAATATCGAGTGATATTCACATTGTTTATAGAAGTTACTGTAACTTTTTATAGTCAAACCTTACAGGTAGTTTTCACACTCTATGAGGGTTGACACTGTAGAATGTTGATGGTACGTAAGTTTCTAATTCTATTTTAGAGTACTACGCAATTTCAGCCAATCATAGCTTCCATGAAAATGGAAATCCTGTGGCATTTTACGGTTTCTCTTGTTTTTCTCGTGTCCTTTAAACTTGGTGGGTGGTCATTGCTGTTTTGGAACGATTTTTTATATATGGGGGCTAGTTTTCGCGCCTCCCTGGGGGTATGTTTCATATCTATTGTATGTACGCTGCTGTTTAACCTTAATTTGTATAATCCTATTGATTAAGATGTAACAACTATTCTCGTAACTTAATATTCTTTTTACCCCATTTCAGAGGTGTTTTTTGGCTCTAGCTAATGATTTTGGGGGTGTACGATATTTTTTGACCCCGGATTCGGATTCAGCGACCGAAAATACATAGGAATACATGGGTCTGGTTCGCTGCTTTGAACTTTTTTTTTTGTGGGGCTGTGTAATTTATTGGTAAGTTCTAGAGGTTCTAGCCTGTCCACCGCGCTGTCACATTGCTGTCACTTTTAAATCAAAGTCGCTGCTGGATTAGGTATTAAATAAAGCTTTATTATTACGAGCAACCTTTGTAGTTTTGTGACGGATTGAAAAGAATTGTTCTGTTATTGTGTATATTAATCTTGGTAGCACCAGTACCCTCATAACCCCCTACGACTCATAACCCCCTACGACTGTGAGGAGTAGACAAGTATGTACGGCTTCGTCTCGAAGAAACGTCGGAAATGCAACACGTGGGGTCCTTATTGATTGTTACCTGTTGGGCATTATTATTATTATTATTATTATTATTATTATTATTATTATTATTATTATTATTCGCTGTTCTGTTCTGATCGGTTTATTATTGTTTACATTGATTTCCATAGGGACCAAAGACTCGATTTTTAGTTGTCAATACCTGACTGGAAAAAATTATGCACGCAATTCGTTAAAAATTCAAATTTTCGGTTATCGTATCTCGGACGTCTAACTATTTGTTTTATAATTTCATGAAATAATTACTCATTTTCTAAGCTTTTAACACAGAACCATTATTTGTTACAAATGTTAATAAACCACATTTAAATATTATAAATTATAAACAACAATAAAAGCTCCAATAATTTTGTTCCAAATCAAAAAACACACATTGTAAACAAATCCTCTGTTTAAACCCCTGCTTGCGGTTGTGTAGAAAGAGATAATGAATTATTTATATTTTTATAATTAGTATAAAAAGTTCTTGCTTTGAGACCGCCCGGTGGCGAGGACAGAGTCGGTGGTAATCTTTTTACTTTTTATGACTTTTTAAAAGTAATAAGATACTTCTATAACTATACGTCCATTGACCCAGAAAAGCAGTGGTTCTGAAATGTCTTTTATCTTAAGATTCAACTTGCTGACTTAGGTCAGTTTTTTTCAAAGTGCCCCTAGAAGAAAAACTCATATAGGTTTTTGTTTGTCTAGTCGGTCCCCATTACCAGTTTTTTTAAATGATATGAAACTAATAACACCCTGTATATCCGGTCTATATTATTTGCCGACTGTTATGAAGACAACTCAATACTTGGTGACGGTTGACAACACTAACTCTGATATAAATAAAGTTGGCAAAGGTGCTAGACTCTTTAACATCTATAGTGAACACATGGTGTGCTGGAAGAATGGCAATGTGAAGTAGTTATAGACCAATCTGAAATATTTAACTAACATGAAAGTTGCCACATTAATTGCAGCAAGCAATGGTGAGCTAATACACCTACCGGACAGCCTTCAAGCGAGTTACTAGTATGGTTGTAAGTGTAAATTACAACAAAATTAAAATTATGATTGTAGACCGACCTAATGGAAACCCAGATACGTTGAGAATATGTGATTATGAGGAAGTAAATAAGATCAGGAAACGCACAAAGATCAGAGTTCCTAATGCCTTAGTTTCTACATTTTCATTTAAGCCTCTGAGATCATTAGAGAGGCAGATAGTTGGCCTATTGATACCTTCGAGATATGGGCATAGTGATTGCGAAATCCCTGCACAACGCATCGCACCAACAGCTCCATTCTTTAAGAAATGTATCTTCGTTCCTCCAGCATCTCTTAGTTACTTTTATAATTTTCTATGGTGAAAGTGAAAGTTATAAAAATATCTTTTATCTGCTTCCTGATTTTCTTAGATATGTCGACAATTGGCGAAGATATTAAGATTATATACCGCATTTTCTAAAATTACATTTTTCTTATATTTTCAATATAGATTTTCTCGAAAACTATGGCATATACAAAAAAATTATAGAAGGACTATTTTAGGCTGTTGGTCAAGCTTTCTTTTTTATGATAAGGAATTTTTTATATCTTTAACGGTTAACGAGTTATCAGTGAAATAAGACTTCTTTCACCGAAGGGGTCGTTTTTTTTGGGGGGGGAGTTGCGCGGCACCTCCACAACTGATTTTTCCAACTAACAATTACTGAAGAAAAATCTCGGATATATTCTTTTGTGATGGAAATTTTTATAATTACTGGACTATAACGCTAAATAAGAAAGTATAATAACATGAATTATTTCATTCACGAAATTTTTAACTAATATACCTATATGCTTTGATCTTCTCTGAATCCACTGGGACCCTTTTTTAGCTCGTTCTTCGCCCGTTTGTCTGTCCCTTTATTTATATCCTCGATGATTCGAAACGTACTGGAAAATTCATCAAATTTAGCATTTAAGATTTTTAATAGCTATGTGCAATACATTGAAGATGAAAGTTAAACCAGAAATTGCATTTTATTTGCAGAGGTTTAAAAATCGTTACATTCAGACCAAATACCTCTCGAGGTTTCTATTTTGAATAGGATAGATTTTTATTTACACTTAAACTTTGTTGTCATTTTGAAAATATAATCGAGCAACTTGTGAAAATCACTCGACCTACAGTTTCGTGTTTGCTCTATTATCTATAACAACCAAGTTTTCATGTAATAAATAAAAGGACCTTGCACATTTCTTAGGTAAATTGGCGTACAATCAAATTGCCTGAATTTTTAATATGTTGTAGATTTCGACTTTCTGATCAAAAGCTCTCATGGGCCCAACTCGATCCTATGCCTAGTTTCCGAGATACAGCTCAAGAAATGTACAAGAATGACCTGTTCAATTAAAAAAAAATCGAATTCATTATTTTTTTCATACATTTTATACTGTGATGCGTTCTTATAACCCTTTTGCACTAAAACATTTGTTGTTAATAAAAATAGCGGAGAAAAAAAATTAAAGCTTGAAAAATGTTGACGGGAAATCTATATAAAAATGACAAATGAAAAAATATTCGGTCAAATTGGAGAAAACATTTTTTTCATAAAGTATGTCTTCCTGATCAAGAAACCTTAATGGGATCATTTAGTCAAATTTAATATTGCACTTTTTATTACAATTGGGCGAAGTAATCATCAAATAATTATTACACTGAAAATTTGAGTTCGATCCGATATGTATTTCCAGAAATATACTGCTTTAAAATCTAATTCTTCATAAGCTGAGGCGGTCGAATCGCTGACGTAAATGTCTCCACAGTCCTATCTCGCTTACCTAATAACCTTGCCCACCTCAATCGAATGTCAGTGTTAGTATTATAGTACAGTACCTAGAGGTAAAAAATATTCAAAACATCTAAATATACTCATATTATCAAAAATACGATACCACGACGCCCGTACTATGTCGATACGGAAAGGGGAAGACTTGTAGTTGATCCGCGTCGTAAATCGCACGCCGAAATTCGAAAATTCGGCTCGACACGAACTAATCAAAATTGACATTTTTGGCATTTTTCGTTTGACGTTTCTCGATCGTGATTTTGTGTTAGAAGAGTGTCTTTCGCCTATCTCTTTCCATTGCAAAAAAAGAGATCTTAATAACTAATCAACCATAAATTATACAAGAACGAAAGATAACCTAACAGACGTAGAATTTAATTCTAAATCTACCTGAACCTGTCCCGATCCAGTCAGATATATTTAAAAAGAAGCCTTTGTTAATGCAAATTCGCAAAGAGTAAGGGGTACAGATGTGTAGGAGTCTAGGTGCCCGCGTACATAAATGCAATTTATACATATCCTCGTATAACTTCTTGTACGGCATAATTGCGCCTAGTCTATCACTTTTTTCCTCTGCGAAAATTTTCGTAAACGCGGCGTTCCTCCTCGACATGAAAAAGACGATTTTCACACGTCGGACTGGAAAATCGGCAAATATATTTTGTCCGACAATTCGAAAATGGTATTCTACAAATTTTTATTAAGCAATCTTGAAAAAATCAGCTGGTTATCAATAAATGTTTTAAAGTTATGTTATGTTATGTTTAGGGTGGTAGACACCTTTAACGTTAAAAAAGTTTTGTCGGACAGTTTGTAGAAATATATAGAATATATATTGTATGTAGAATCCAATTTTCAAATTGTCCAACAAAATATATTTGCCGATTTTCCAGTCCGACGCGGAGGAACGCCGCGTTTACGAAAATTTTCGCAGAGGAAAAAAGTGATAGACTAGGCGCAATTATGCCGTACAATAAGTTATACGAGGATATGTATAAATTGCATTTATGTACGCGGGCACCTAGACTATAGGATTAATGGTTTTGCTGCTATATACGTTTAAAGACAAAATTTCGATTTCGCCTGAAAACAATTTTCAAATTAAATGCCATCGGGTCAAGATATGGCTAGGCAACCTAGTCGCGATTTATTAACCTACATGTTATCTCTTATATAAACTATTTCTTATCTGAATAACAGATGAGGGTATTAATTTCTTATGCCGGATCTTAGACGAATAGGCAAGCGGGTCAGCTACGTCTACGTCTTCCGATGCGATAGAGACATTGACGTCACACAACTATAACATGAAAGCGACACGTGTTGATATGTTCTTGATTAATTTTGAAGCCTGTAGAGACCCTAGAATATTCTTTTTTTTGCATTTCGCTCTAGAATTAATAGTCTTTCAGAAAATGTAGTAAAAAAAAATGCTAAATGAGCCCATTGAAAAATTTTCGGAAATTGCTCCTTTGATCTCTAATACCTCATCAATAAATTAGAAGTTCGACAAGATACAGAATTTTACAAGAATTTATAGTTGTATCTCAGAAACTAGACATAGGATCGAGTTGAGCCCATGACAGCTTTTAATCATAAAGTCGAAGTATTAAAAAACATATTAAAAACATATTAGAAACATATTAAAAATTCAGCCAATTTGACTGTACGGCAATTTAAATACGAAATGTGCGGGGTCCTTTATCTGATAAAATCGAAATCTCTTGTGATATTACTTATATGAAAAATATACTAAGAACCCCGCAGAAATTTTAGGTAAATTGGCTCTCAGTCAAATTGTCTGAAATTGAGATATGTTATAGGTTATGAGGTCCTGATCAAAAGTTCTCATGGACCCAACCCAAAGTAATGACTAGATTTTGACTTAGAGACGAGATAAGGTTCACTGATTCGCGATTTTCATATAACTTATAAATATAAATACATATATGAATATTTTATGAGTTATATACTATCATATATTTTCTAAAGCATGTTTCGCAAGCCTCTGAGCATGTCAGAAACATGCCATGGCATATCTTTGTAAAGGTTGTTAACCATTTGTAAAGTAAATAAAACATCAAATTTAATTGTTAAGAGTAAAATTTATTAATATCACTCTACGTATATTCATTGCTAGCATAATACTAATCGGTGAAGTATAGGTTCAAGATGCCCTACAATTGTATCTTAAGAATAAAATCCTGATAAAAAAGTTAAACCACAACATAAAGAAAAATTACAAATATTAAAAAACATCTACTTCTTGTGTAATCCCCAAGACATCATTCATCCCACAGCGCCAGTTTTGCTTACCAAAAGTGGTCCACTTGGCACTCTGATTCGTGTCTCGCGGCTTCATGAGTTCGAGGAAGCCGGAGATCTCACCCATTTAAATTTTGAGAATAGGTTGAGGTCGTTTCGACCCCAATGCCTCTAATCATTCGCTTTACCGGATGAAACTCGTAGGCGACGAGCGCCAGCTATCCTGGTACATGTTGTCATATTGCCAGTATTTTATGGTATCTTGGTTTTGCTCGGCACCAACAAAATATCAGATATCCACCAACTTCTCTTCTATACCAAATATTAGACGCTACTGAAAGGGCTTTACTACAAAACAACGATGGTTCAAATGATGTAGATATTCGATAGACACAAATATTAATTGTAAGTGGAAAAGGGACACATTAATCAAGCACCCCATGCGTAATATTTTATTTAATTTACATTTTATATTCTAAACATGATCAGACACATTACAGACACGCTCAAACACGTTTGATAGCCCAACAAAATCTGTAATGCCTGTCTTGGGGATTACACAAGACGTAGGTATTTTTTAATATTTATAATTTTTCTTTATGTTGTGATTTAACTTTTTTATCAGGATTTTATTCTTAAGATATAATTGAAGAGCATCTATATTTCACCGATTAGTATTATGCTAGCAATGAATATACGTAGAGTGATATTAATAAATTGTACTCTTAATAATTAAGTTTGATGTTTTATTTACTTTACAAATGGTTAACAAACTTTACACAGATATGCCATGGCATGTTTCTGACATGCTCAGAGTCTTACCAAACATGCATTAGAAAATATATGATAGTATATAACTCATAAAATATTCATATATGTATTTAAAGAATATTTATGTTATATGAAAATCGCGAATCAGTGAACCTTATTTCGTTTCTAAGTCAAAATCTAGTCATTACTTTGGGTTGAGCCCATAAGAACTTTTGATCGGGACCTCATAATCTATAACATATCTCAATTTCAGACAATTTGACTGAGAACCAATTTACCTAAGGTTTCTGCGGAGTCCTTTCTCCTATCACGGTGTTGATGCTACTCGATTTTTTTTTTTTTACACATTTTTGGGTACATGTAGAACCAATGTCCATGATGTTTAAAATCATTCATCGCAGAACTTTTTTTTACTTTTTACTTTTTTTGTTTAATGACAGCCACACAAAAAGTGGCCTAGCCTGCGGACCAGACCAGTGTATCCACATATATTTGGACCCGCTGAAACCGAATTCGAAGTCAGAATTATCAAATTGGCTCATTTTTTAGTTTTTCAGATCAGTGTATCCTTAACAAATACATACGGATACACTGGTATGGTCAGCCGGACAGATCATTTTTGGGGGAGGGGTTTTTTTGGGGGGTTACGGGTGAGAAACGAGCCAATATGACAATTCTGACTTCGGATGCGGTTTCAGCGGCTCTAAATACAAATGATACATTGGTCTGATCCGCAAACCAGACCACTTTTTTGTGTGGCTATGCCATTAAACAAAAAAACTAAAATACTTGTAAAAAAAAATATCTGCGATGAATGATTTTAAATATCGTGGAAATTGGTTCTATATATATCCAAGAATGTGTAAAAAAAAAATCCGAGTGGCATCAACTATGATTTAAATTTGGTTGTAACACGCCGTGCTACCTACCTATTTGAAACTTTAAAAAAACCAGAATTTGGTATTAGATAGAGAAAATAAGCCCTTTTCAATAATGTGGCCTCTGAAGTTGTTTTCACAAAAAACAAAACACTTGAATACTGTTAGTTGATACGCGTTTCGCATCGTCTGAAAACGATTAAAACTCTTTTCAATAGCGTCAGCATTACGCCGAAGGTTCCAGAGCCCTCCAGGTCAATAGTGTATGCAAAACAGTAAGTTACTATTTGAAACAGAAAGTTAAAGGTCATAATAATCAAACAAAAAATAATGAAAAACTTAGAGACTCGAAATATAATCACTTCAAAAGGTTAAACACATTTTTTAACATCATTTTTCCATAAATATAATAGTTCAAGTAATTGGCAACTATGCGTGACTTTTTCCCACCCCGTATACCTCTCCTATAAGTAAGTGACATGCTGGCCACATCAAATTTTTTCATTTTGTTTGTGCATAAATAAAATAAACTATGTAACTATATATGCTAAATTTAATAACGGCAGATCTATAAATTTTTTCAGCCCAGAAAATGGTCGGCATATGATATTAAAAGTCATCTATCATCTGTGTCAAAGCGGGACTGTTGTAAAAAAAAAAAATGTCAAATTTTTTTATCATGGATTGCTCTATAATATATTCTTACCAGATAAATTGTTTATTCTTTACCTCATTGACTTATGTATATAAAATCGCCCACTTAACATATTGTAATTTTTATTTCTTTTATGATAAACTAAAATAATTTTTTGTAATTACTTTTCTCGTATTATGTTCCCAACCTTGTAACTTTGGTAGAGGATACCTCCTTTTACATGAACATGTGTTTAAAAATAATATTGCATGTTAGTAATAACATTACTTTGTCCTCATTATACGCTTTTTTAAATACATTTATAAATGTCTCGGTACCTAATTAACTGTAATAATCATCGACAAAATAATTTACTAGATTGGAAGAAAAAATTAATTATGAAAATATAATAATATGTTCGTTCGAATTATAATAACATAATTTACCAAATGTATCACCTAATATATGTATAATGTTAAACAGACTATTTGTTATTAAACTCATCACTTCTTTGCAGTACCCATAGAACCCCCGTCAAGTTGGAAGAGATTCCGACGTTTGACGGAAAAACTGATGAACTTTTGAAACTTGGCAAAGATGTTCATTAAGATTTACTTTAAACATACTAAAAGTCCTCAGCTCAAACTGTTGCGCTCGAGCCGCCATCTTGGAAAAATGTTGCTCCGATTCAATTTATTGCTTATATTTTTCTAACCATTAGCGATTCGAGATTTAGTTTATATAAAAAATAAAGCTTATAAAATTCTCTACAAAATATTTCGTATTAATATACATATTAATATACTTATTGGAAATACGAAGACGAAGAATATATTGCATTTCATGGGCACATTTCAAACATTGTAAAGAAAAAAAATCAAATCATTATATTGTCATAGAATTCTCAACAAGTTTCAAAATGTCCGTCTTTCTGTTAGTCCGTTCGCCTGCCTCTCCGTCGGTCATGTCTCTTTTAAGCTAAATAACTTAAAAGAGAAAAGTCCGATTTTATTGAAATTTGGACAATAACTTAGTGTTAGCTATAAGGAGAACCTCAGCGATTTTGAAAAAAATCGATCAGTAAATGTAAAGGTTATGAAACATTTTATGAAAAAAATACACGTGAAGAGTATTGTAATCTTTGATAAGATTGTAGGTTTAAGTGACATACTTACAATTTTAATGGTCTCCTGATGATACCATCTTGATTGACGAAACGTTGGTCAGTATATTATGCAGTATCTCTGTGTTTATAGAATCTTATCAAAGCTGTTACAACACTCTCCACGTGCATTTTTTTCATAACATGTTTTATAACCTTTATATTTATTAATCGATTTTTTTCAAAATCAATAGGGTTCTTCATTTAGCTAACACTAACTTACTGTCTAAGTTTCAATAAAATCGAATTTTTCTCTTATCGTACTCACAAAAAATGTACAGAGAGACAGATGGACAAACCGTCAGACTGACAAACAGACGGATGTACGGCGGATATTTTAAAATTATTCGGAAATCTAGAACTAACATAATACTATGAATTATATTTTCTCTACGAGGGGTATTTCCGGTTTTAAAAATGTGTTGATCAAATGTAATTTATTAATAGATACGGAAAAATGTATATTACATTTTTCGTAAGAATTTCAATAATACCACCGACAAGATGGCCGAAGGTCACCCTAATTTACCAATGAAACATCAAACGTTCCGCCGATAGTGACGCTTCTGGTATTGGTCTTCTGTGGCATTACTCTTAAAGTATGGTCATAACTCTTTTTTAAAAATTTCCAAGTGAGGCTTTTCATAATTATTAGAGTATTCAGACAAATTTAATTTAAATTGAACCTGAAATAATCAATGAGGCATTGTTGATATACTGCATCAAAACGGAATTTTACGCACTTTAGCGGAGGTATGCGTGGTGTGAGCTTTTTTCGGAAAAGGTATTTTCTAAGAAAACACACACATACGTCGATGATCTCCTAATCGTCGCAGAACACATCTGGACTGAAAACAAACTTCAAGAAAAGCCTAATAATGGAGCGAGACCTGTCAACAAAAGATAGTTGGGCCAGCGGAGAGGAACACAAAATATAGAACACAGAAGAAAGAAGTTTTTGAGAAGAGCAGAAGGGGACATCATCCAACTACTTACAAAAACAACAAGACGAAAACAACGATATAAAACATCAACACTATTAGGAGGAAAGACAATAAACAAAAAAGAGATAAATGTACGCAATGAAATACTAAGGACATACCCAAGGACACGTCTACTGGAGAAAGCGCTAGCACCGAACATCGACAAACTAAAAATAGGGAGACCATGCTACAAAGGAGAACAACAACTGAGAGGATCAGGATAAAAAAAAATTCACACCACAACGAAATCCCAACGATATATACTCTACCACAATCGAAAACCGAGGAATCAGAAGACTCAGAAAAAGAAGATTCAAAGAAACAGAAACACTCCATATTATGACACAATGTGGCAACATTTCACAAGAAGACTCAGAAGAGGCAGAAGTCCAGAACCAAAAACATAAAAAAAGGAGCTTAAAGGCTCCCTCAAAACACAATGCGGTGACGCATCTCACAAATACCTACACCTCCCGTCCCACATTCCTATACCATGCGCCATGTGGCTCTCGCTGCTGGCAACAAGCATGACCTTAATCCAGCCCAGCGTGGACGTAGCACGCCCAGCCGTATAACTCTGGGAGTGATAGCAATGCCTACCGCAAGCTGGTAAATCAATCAATCAAACAGTGTGCTATAATGAACATCTTTATCAGTTTTTTTCCTCTAATTTTTCCTATTTGGCTGGAATATAGATAGTTTAACAAACAATATTACGTTCCGCAAAAATTAATAAATCAAAAAATGAGGGGGGGGGGGGGACTCTTAAACTTTTTTTCAGCTCTATGGCGAAGTTACAAAATACCAGTGTGTTGAATTTAGTATGGATGAATTTTTATAGAAATGTACTTGTATTTTACTACAAAATCATTTAAATTTTTCAAAATTGTTGGTAAAACCAAAAGCGCACCCTTTGGAAGTAGTTTTATCCAAGAATTTTTAATTTTTTGTTTAAAATACTTTTATATAATAAGTTCATTAGTCAAATTAGAACTATTTTTGAAATTTCGTTGTTAATTTACACTACTACTGACACTATGGAGATTGAAGACAAAGTAAAACGGTGAAGGGAATATATGCGAAACTTGTTTATTGACGAAGAATGTGGAAATCTACTAACAACTACTCACCAAAGAGGACATCATAAACTCACAAAATGGAGTTTAAACAAAAAAGTTACCCTCATCCTTTGTTTTTATTTGCTTCCAATATTCCCTTTGTCTATGACTGCGTGATTGAGAAGCAAACACACTTTGCCCTCATCGTGGAGTTCCGGGTCCGATTTCCGATCGTGCGCTGGGATTTTTCCGAAAGAAAAAATTAATCCTGATATATTCGAATATGCCCCTTGTCTCCAAATGTATAGCCCCCTCCCGCAAAAAGTCACCCCAGATCTTCAGGTATAAAAGTGGTTGTATTAACTGTGGTGTGTTATTATTATTATATTTATACCTACTTAATGTTTCAATCAATTTTTTTTTCATTTTATTAATATTTATGTCTTTTCTAAATTTCCGAACTTGAGTAAGGCATTTTGCGAAAAATCGCCGATTTTTCTTTATTCTCGTTATATTTTAACTATGAGCACAACGTGATACCCCTCGTTACTAATATATGTTATGTGTTATGTGATTAATATAATATGTAAATATAACAGTGTATACATGTTGCGCTCATAGTTAAAACATGACGAGGAATAACAAAATATAGGCGATTTCTTGCAAAATTACTTACACCCCCCCTCCTGTCAAAATTGAAGAACAATTTTTCACTTATACATTTTCCACGTCACAAAAATCTTATTAGTTTCTAAGCCATTTTACAATATTTTTAAAATGGATATATTTTATATGAAAATATTTATGTAATAAATTAAATGCATTATTCAGGGATAAATCAATAAAGGAGGACGAATTTTTGCGGAATTTAGGTCAATGTTAATATTTGATTTTACGAGATAACAGATAATATCGTTAAAATTCTATAAATGTGAAAATTTATGCTTACACTGATTTATGCAAAATTAATAATTAAGTAGGTAATAAATTACGAAATGTCAAATAAATTAAAATACAAATTCTATGTTAACACAAACATTAAACGCGAGGAGGAAGGAAAATGAAACTTATAAAATTACCATAATTACATGTTGGATATAATGATCATTATTACAGTCATTTATGTAAGAGATAGGTAAATCTTAAAGTAAAAGTTTTAAGTTGTTATAAATATGGTTTAGGGGCAAATTATAATCTGTTATTTCACTAAAGTCACAAATCTTTCTCGAGCCAGGTATAAAAATTCGAATTAGACATTCTCTACCTGCTTGTAAAAGTAAATAATAAAATAATGTGCCCTATGCCACGTCTGGTGTATATTTTGTATATTTACTGGAAAATTTTAAATAAGTTTATATTCATGTTTAGAATACACAGTCATAAAATTAGATGGTAAACAAATTAAAGAGTTGAAGAAAGTCAAACACCCTTAACAGAAGTACTAAAATTTTATACATTTATATTTTTATTGTTACTTCCAAATATTTACGAGTATACCGTACAGCTAAGGTTTTAACAATTTGTAAATACATAAATGGTAGCTAAGTTAATGCTACAAAACGAATAACACAATTAAAACACCTCTGCATTAAATTTAATAATCATATAATTATAGGAATTCGCTATGTGGTATATAGTGTTGCTAAATTTATATCAGTACACTAATAAATACAGATAGACTCACGATATTCCTCTCATTTCCGAAATTTCTCTCTACCTACCATCTGATTAGTAATAATAATCATAATTATAATCAAAATCCATGTATTATACCTTTGTTGTCATATTACAATGGATTCGGTAAGTCACAGAATGTACAATAAATTATAATACCGCACAAATATTTCAAATTGTAAATAAATATACTGGTAGCATTTTAAAATTCATATTTCATTATAAATATTCTTTTATTATAAGAAAATCTCATACCAGTCAGGTTTTTGGTTTTATTTTGCTACAGTGACATGGTCAGTCATTGGTATGATAGGTCGTTATCACAATAAATAACAATAACAATACATAAAAAATTATTGATTTATTTTTTAAATTGAACAATTCCTAATAGTATAGGAGCATATGTATAAAAATTATAATCCGTGGCGGAATTAATGAAGGGGAGATGGGGGGTTGCATTTTTAATAAGAAACTATCTGTGCATGAATAATTTCTATGGTGTCACTTCGTGGTGTGTGGCGTATAGCATTAATGGCGCCAACAAAATGGCCGCCATTTAGATTTATAAAATCGACATTATTTCAATTATTTATTAGCCGATTTTCTTTTGCGATGGCTCATATTAATGACAATTAGAATATATATAAAAAAGGTAATTTCAGTATTTTCTCTAAAGTGAACGGTATTTAAAATATTTAGGTAAATATGGTTCTGGGACGCAATAACTGTACCTACCTTTTTATGTTATTAGGAAATATAGCCAATAAATATTGCTAAAATAATGGTTCGTGAATCATGACAGCAGTAATGTTAGAGTTGCATTTCGAAGTTTCACGTATGAAGTTACATCTTCAGTGATCTTTACTTCGGGAACTTTGAACACTGAATAAATGCAATTTTACACGTGTAAATATTTTCAATAAATATTACATTGCCTAAAAAAAAATAATTTTATTCTGTTTAAAGGTAAAATGATATTACAAATCTAAATGATGTGATTGGTGATATCGTTTGTTATCAATCACCATTGATATTTGACTCTTCTGGTGCAATATGTAAATGGTTGTCACACAGTTCGTCTGTGCCTTCACACTCACACATATCGGTACATGGTAGGCTGATTGCAGAACATTTAGATGGTTGATTACATTTATTGTTTATGCAGGAGCATCTGATCAACCTGTGAATGAAGTCCGGAGTGCTTTCGCAGAGATCAGGAGTTACCTGTCCATTGTTCATAGTCCATCCATGTTCAATAGGGATGGAATTATTGGCTGAGGATTACCTAACCTAACTCTTGAAGTTTCGGTATGTTCGATTTAGACTGGTAGATTTGGCATATGATTGTATATAGTATTTTCATTACTTGGTCAAAAATTGTGTTTTTGGTTCCTATTGAAGAAAAAGCGTATCTTCTGTAATAAATGCTTTTCAATATGAAAGTTTACCTTTGCCCAATAATGTACCTCTACAATCGGATCCAGATGATAAAGCATGAGAAACTGGCAGTGAAGAAGCATTTAATTTGTCTAATAAATCGTACAAATTTGCAACTACTTTGGAATTGGGTACAAAGTACGATGCTATGGGAAGTGTCGAGTATCTTTTTATACTATGAGCCACAATATGTATTTCTTGCTCCTCTATCTGCGGCATTAATAGCATTATGCAGAACTTTTTCTACCAGGCATGTAGTTATTTCATCCTTACACATGTGATAGCAGTTCTGATATTGTTACGTTGACCATGTTTGTGCTATCCGCAATTTTATATCGAGTAGGAATAATTCCCTTTGCTCTCTTTTGCCTTGTCGTTTTCTCTATGGACCCTTCTTTGTATGTGTCGAACACAAAGTGCACTTCACTGTAGTTCCAGTACTTACTTTCTATGGCAAATTTAACCTCACCAAAATTCTTGAAAATAAAATAGAAAAGAAAGAAAAATCAATTTACATTAAATTGTAAAGCAAAATATGAAGATGGATATATTGTCCAAATGTTGGTGGTGGCATTTTCTTAATTTTTCTGTGCTTCTTATTGGAATGCTCTTCCACATGTATTTTCCTGTAAACAATGTCCGTGGAATCTACAAAATAATACAATTATCCAATATATGGGAAATAACCTCTACGCCTGTGAGTTCAGTTAAAGGGTTTTGACAAATAATGAATTATTCACTATTTGTCAAAAACTACTTTCTAACTGTGAGTTTTACGTCAAAGGATCAGTTAGAGGGTGGTTTTTGACAAATAATGAATAATTCATTCTTTGTCAGATTTGGCAAAAGTTGGAAATTTGAGACGTAAGTTGGCAATTTTTATTGGAGTTTTTTTTTTTTAGATTTGCTCCTCTCCGCTCATTAATTTTTATTTCGGCGGAACTTGGCAAAAGTTGGGCAAAAGGTGGAAATTTGAGACGTAAGTTGGTATTTTTTATTGAAAAAATTGTTTTTTTGAATTTTTAGAGTTGGCTTCTTCAGTTGGCAAACTGAAGAGTAATAGTTAGAGTACGGATATGCTGAAAATGCTTCGCTGCTCGCTGTGGCAGTTGCTACATAGATGTTATTGTAAAATAATCCTACTTATTTAAATGTGACTGCACATATCGAGGGTGTTAGTTGCAGTTCAGTAGAACCCTTCTTCATCAGCATAAAGTTGGTGTTTGACGTATTTTTTCCACGATCCTTTAACCACTTAAGGATAAATCGGAGCATGGAATGGATTTGCGCATGGTTTTAGAAATTTCAACAAAACGGATCGCCATTAACAAAAGAAATGAAATATATAAGGACAAAGCTGAAGACGAGGAATGATTTAGCCAAAAATCCAGAGAAAATAGTAGTACTAAATATGCATTACTCTTTCAATCCTTATGATAATCTCCGTCAGTGTGGCATTACAAGAAAGCGGTTTTTCAAACCTCCAAGTTAATTTGAAGGTTTCACAAGACTTTCCTTCTAAACAAGAAATATTCTCTTATAGTTAAGACCAGCAAGACTTTTTTTTCTAGTTCAGTTCATATTTGATACTGAAACTGTGTGTAGAAACTAGCAATGAGACAAAATTTCTAGGAACTATTCTTAGATTCTTCTTAGACTCAACATTTTTTCTGCCATATAGACAATATGTGTTCGAAACTAGCTAAGAGTACATACCCCTTTATAAATGTTAAAAAGAAATTGATGAACATTGTTTATTGACAGCCTACTGTTCCTGAGTTTACTTAAGACTTAGCTTGTTATCTGAGGTCAGTCGCAAGAAATCAATAAAATCTTTGTTATGAAAAGGCATATATTTAGAATATTCTTAACCTTTTTTTACAGACAGTTCTGTTTCAGAATGATGAGAATTGCGACCACATGTTATATATATGTATTTATTTAAAATGTTATATTGTTTTATTTGCAACAATCAGAAAAACTTTTGTTCTAATACAGACCTACATCAATGTAATACCTGCTTGGTAAATATAAAAGGTATCCCCATTACGCAGGTGCTTATCTGAACAACACACTCCTAATAAATTCAAAAGTGTACCAACATGTAAATTATTTCGTATATACTAAAGAATTACTTACTAGAAAACGCTTTCTACAGGATAGATTAATTTTTTATCTTAAGTGTTTTTCTAGCGTTCATAACATACTTTTTATTTTAAATTTTCAGTGTGTGCACACATTTTTATATATGATATAGATTATTATATCCTGGTACCATCCTTTCACGAGGGTGGGGGTTGAGCACCTGCCAGGCGCGTCTCCAGGTGGCGAATCAGAGAACGGCTAGACTCCGCGAGAAGTAGGGCTAACATGTTCATACTGCTGGGGTGTAGGGCTAATAAGCCAGTCCATCCGGCTAAAACCACGTCGCGGACCAGCTCATACACCGTAAACCGCTTGGAGTGGCAATGCCTCCCTAACCCAGGTCAGGGGGTCATTGCCATTGCCATCTCTCCAGGGGCACGGGGGTCTTGGCTTCAACGCCCGGACTATGTGGATGAAGTACTACCATGAAAATTTCCCTAATTCCAAGGCATTGTGCGTGGCGAAGGGACGCATGGTTGGAGTGGAGCCCGACCACTAGCGACAAACCTCGGGGCACAGGCGCACCCCGTTGTATAAATGTCTTCCTCGTATATAAAATAAGGGGCTCTGTGCGTGGCAACCATCCTTCCTCTTTACTCGTGGAGAGGGAGGGGGTTCCTCAGTATGTTCTGTGCAGACCCCCCCCCCCATTACGAAGCCCACGAGCGCAGCGCGGGAGGTGAAAAAGCTGGAGGAGGTGTCCGTGAACTCGTTCAACACCAAGGACCTTCCGAAGTGCCTGAGCTTCTCGTCTGAGTTCCCGAGCCAGGGGAGTGTAACCCTCAGGAAGAATAGGGAAAAATAGACCTATTCCAGTTGAAGGTGCAGATAAACCTGCATCATTGTAAGGAGGCCACAGCGGTTCTTACTAAAGTGATGCAAGGGTGTAAAGTGAAGCAACGTCGCAAGCGGCGAGGACTTGAGTGGTGACGGGCCATCAAGGAACACCGCATAGCGCGACCGTTGCTGACAAGGAGCGTAGCCTTCAAAAGATTGAAGAAATGGGAAAACAGGTCCATTTCAGATAAAACTGCATCACAATGAGGAGGCTACAGTGGTCCTCACTAAAGTGATCAAGGGTGCGAAGTCGCGAGCGGTGAGGACTTGACGGGATTATGGCCATCAAGGAACACCGCGTGGCGAGGCTGTTGCCGAACAGAGCATCGAAGTAGAACGACGTCGCGCCCGACGAGGACTTGACTGAGGTGGTTACCAGCGAGGAACGCCGCGTAGCGAAGCCATTGCTGACAAAACATATTATACGACTGCAAGGTCTGGGCTGCAGGATATAATATCAACGGGGAAAGACAATGGACCTGGCAACTACCACTCCGCCCATTTTCTCAGACCTGCTGTGAACGGCACAGGAAAAATGGGTAGAGTGAGTTATAATATCTACGGGCAAACAGACCCGGAAACTATCATCCATCTGTATCACCTTGTCAGTGATACAGGAATATTAAAATAGAAGTGAAGACATGGAAAGCACAATAAGCCCAGGAGTCTGCAGTGCCCTCGGAGTATTTTTTTTACAGACGAATCCTAGGAGAAGGGGTTTTAGTCAGTTTGAGTCTTACACGTAGACCAATTCCAGTGGGGTGGGCAGCACGTGTGGGTTTCCCCTCCTCGAGAAAAAAAAACTATTTATATATTTTATATTTGTACTTCATCTTTAATACTTGGCACTTACTTCTTATGCTATAACTTTAATGAAATCATTTCTATAATTTTTAACTGTTAAAAATTACAAAAATGATTTCATTAATAAGACACTGTTCTATTCTATAATATTCTACAAAATCTTTTTAAACCAAATAGCCCCGCATTACCTTGCTGTCTTAGGCCCAGTAAAGTAAGGCCGGCCCTGGAGATACTCTTCCTAAGCACCTCAGTTAGAAAGCATTTTTGAACATATGTATTGTTTTTCATACTGAACAAGGAATTTCTTGATGTATATTTGTAAACAGCATGTATAAGAACCGGCAAAACTGTTTTAATATTTGAATAATCAGTACATCAGTATTTCTGATACCTGGACACGAAGGAATCCTGTATTCCTGTTACCTTATTTGCATTGACATATTCGTTTCAAACGAGTATAGAGATATTTGAAAATTGATTTTTTTGTAGGCTTCAAACATTCTTATTACATTCCAGGAAGTTGAATTCTAATGGTGCTTGCTGAGTTATAGGTTGTGGTAATATTGCAATTAACAGCATTGCTATACTCTGCAAAATGTGTTTAGGGTACTTTGATCCTTGGTTGATTTCGGATCGTTAAATGCTTCGTCAGAAATTTTGTATATTTGCATTACCATTGATCTCCGTGCTTATAGGCAACGAGATTAGTAGAATTTATCATTGTTTTTTATGAATATAAGCGGCCCAAACATCTAAAGTCATCTACCGCATATCATTTTCGGTTTATATCCTGTGTTACAAGCCGATATCTCTTATAAAATGTAAAATCTTATTTACTGATTTGGTAGTATTGGACAGCGTGGCCCTTATAGTGGAGTCAGAATAAAATTTGAATGAAATTGCTTGGCTACAGCAATTTTATTGTTTTAATTTGTTGTAGTTAATACAACTAAGTACTAATAAATTTATCCAAATTTAATTTAGTCGACTTTACTTCATTTGTATGTTACTGATTTGAAAATAAATGATTGTGATTACTTACTATTTAGTAAATAAAGTATCTTATTTGAAATCAAAAGCTTTCTAAATCCCTTAAAAATAAGTAGGTTAATTTCTACCGAATTAAGAAAAACGACTTTACTAATGTTATTTCATGTATGGTGTACATCTAATATTGTTTATTACTTATTATAAAATTTACACAAATTCACAATTATATCACATTGTATCTAGTTTGACGCTATATGTTGAATCATGAATAAATCCATTTAATTTAATTTATTTTTACGATAGATTTAATAGGTAATTTAATTTATCTTCTGGCTTTTATACAGTTTAGATATTATCAAATACGTGTTATTGACTTTTTACCTTCAACCTTGAACGTTAGTATGTAGTAGTCACCTATAAATTTATAAATAAACCCGATAGTTTATGTATGTTAAAAGATGAAATGTCGGGGTTGAAGGGTTGCGAATATCTCCACTTCCGACGTCTTTCGCGCTGGAGAAGATGGCAGACGTCAGGCGTCACTTTGAACACGTCAGATTTGTCTGACAGCGGCGGTGAAGGCGCTCCGTGCTCGGTATCACTTGTTTACGTCAGGCGGGAGTGTTTGAAAGATTTATTCGGCTCGCTCAATCATTTTTCATGAACCGACGAAGAGCATCTCCTGCAGGAGAGACTTCTGATTGACATTGACGAGGAAGACTCAAAAATATCATTGAAATACCAGTTGCCTTTCGGGGATATTATGTAGCGGGTATCATGTTCGATTTTATTTTAGGCAGCGTTGCTATTTTGTAAAAGAAAAAAAAAGAGAATTTATGTATAAAAGAAGTATAACATCGGAATTCAGGAACAGAAACGCGATATGTGTTATTTATAAAGAAAAAGAGGTCTTTTCTAATTCTGTTTTTATTTAAACATCATGTGTATATCTGGATAATAATTAAAATTTATATTCACTTTATAATTCTTATACAGGGTGACCTACTAGGTATGTGACAATCTTCGATGGATAACAGCTGATGCGAGTTACTACAAGTAGTTCATAGCTGCTGTCTTTTACAATTTTTATGAAAATGTACCACTAAAGATATGGTTCAGATTACATGCATCTACTGTTTCGAAAAGATTGGGACAACGCTTAGCCGTAGATACTTGGCATCAAAACAAGTCGATTTAACTCAAAAAGTAGTGGTTTTTCGTTTTCAAGATACAGGGTGGCAAAGTAAAAAAATTGTATTCGTCATTTGTCTTAGAGACTATTATACGTATCTACTTCAAAGTTGGTAACCCATTTTTTTTTCAGGTTGCTAATTATAATGGTGATATTGCCGATGCCATATTTTATAGATGGCGCTAGTTACAGGACTTTTATGTTACACTTTAAGCCATAACTTTTTTGAGGTTAGGTTTTGGACATCGTCTTCTATTATAATCGAAACGCAATTTAGTTACCTAAAGAAAAGGTGTACTTGTTTAAACGCGATAAAATGCAGAGAAATACGTGATTTACAACTTTGTCACACACCAGTTCGAAGAAATTCAACACCCCGGGTATTTTGTAAAGATAATTCCAGATGTCATCACTCTAGAGCTACTACTGGTAGGTTCTTTCTCGAGTAAATGCAAATACATCTGAATTAATTGAAAGGGTTGCAACACATCACACTGCCCCCTCCTTAAGCCTGAACGTCCCGGTCAGGCAATTTGGAATCAACGGTGTATTTTGCCAGTCTATCCAAATGTACGATCTTCATCTTGGACTTTTTGCTTCGTTGAATCCGATAAACGACATCATTAATTCGGGTAATAAGAGTATACGGTCCATCCCAAGGAGGTTGAAGTTTCGGGGGTCTCCATTCCTTCCGCTGTGGGTTGTACAGCCAAACCAGATTTCCCACCTTGAATCCCCCTGTACTGGCATTCTGATCATAACGAGCCTTCAATCGGTTACTAGTTTTGTTCATCTGCTCTCGGTCATTCTTCGGCTGTTCTCGACTTCCATTTCTGGCACGGTAGCTCAATCGGTTAAGGCGTATTGAGTGGCGAATACGCTGATCGACTCGCCACCGCGCTCTGGGTTCGACCCCCAGCCCCGGTATTGACAACACCGGAGGGTGTGGATGTATGTCTGCGTTTTTCCGAATGTGTAACCCCCTTCCGGACAGCCTTGGCTTTGGATTTGGGGGTTGTCTACTATCTGTGGTGTGTTTATGTTTATGTATGTTTATGTATGTAGTTGTTCATGGAAAATAGTTCCCCACGGGCAGCACAATTCTTACACTTGCGACACCAAGCCTCCACATCCTGGCGACTATTAACCCAATAGAACTGTTCCCGTGCTCTACTCAATGTCTTGTTTATGCCAAAGTGTCTGCTGGACGTTTCATTATGCGCTTCCTGGAGTACTTCTGGTACACGACACCTGGGAATCACTAGACGCATGGCAACCTGCTTCCCATCTGGGCTTTCCCATGCTCTCCTCAAAAGCCCGTCTATGACCGTAAGTGAATCCCATTGTGACCATAAAGCCTTCAGCCCCACTTCTGTGTTGGAAACATCCTTCCATACTGGACGCGTTCCCTCTTCTTTTGCTCTCAATATGGGTCCGATTTCTACATCGCGCAATTGCTCTTGCCTCATAGTTTTCTTTGACCAACTGTCTGGAAGATCGACCTTGACAGTGTTAGCTTCAACCATGTTCGGCAATGTTCTCACCTGAGGGTAGCGCTTGCAATCTTCCTTGTCTGGTTTTCTGGATAATGCAGAACTCTTGACTGCCTGCGTTGTCAATAGTCTTGTTTTCTGGCATTGGTCGTTCACTTTTGACAGAATAATTTGTTCGTTCCCAATCCTTAAGAGTCGCTCTCCTACGTCAACAATAAATCCATACTGTTCCATGATGTCCAGACCCAAAATGAAGTCATCCGTGATGTCAGCCACGATGACCCTGTGGTCGAACCTTAAATGTCCAATCTGCAAACCCAGATCTACTTCTCCATGAACCGTAGCCCTGTCCCCCGTAGCTGTCCGGACGATCACCTCATTTTGCCTCTTGTTAATCTTTATACCCGATATAAATCCTGGACGTACTATTGATGACGTAGTACCTGTGTCGATGGCAAACAAACATTTTCTTCCATTCACATAGCCTTGTAACAGCAGACTATTCGAAATTTCTCGAAGCTGGGAAATCTTTACTTCTCTGGGGTCACTGCATTCCCTAGCCAGAACATGGCATAGTTTTCCTGCTTCTCTTCAACATTCACAGCATTTACTCGACTCTCCGAGTTCTGCTGTCGACAGTCTCGTTTCATATGTCCCACCTTGCCGCAGTTGTAACATTTAATACCACCACTCGGCTTTCCTTTATTTAGCTGTTTTTCCTGCTTTCCGAGACCATCTAATTTATCAAATAATTTGGTGAACATTTTCTGCATCTCTGTCAACATAGGGTGCTGGTTCATTTCTGGTTGCGATTCTTCGAGAGTCACAGCTCGCACTCTCGACCTTGGAATCGGCTTCTACTTCAAGTGCACGCACCAAAGCTTCGCTGCTACTTTGGTGTCTCGTCAGCCTCAGAACTCGCCTGACCTCTTCGTCCCTTATGCCATCTAAAAAGGCCCCACGGCTAATTGTTCCTGGAATTCTTTAGGTGCACTCGGATACGCCAGGTGTGCCAGTCTCTCTATCGCAGCTTCGAATTCTTGTAAACTTTCCCCAGCTTTTTGCATCCGGGATATCAGCTGAGCCTGGTATAATTGGGCAAGGTGTTGATCGCCATACCTCAAGTCTAATGCAGCTTCCAAGACTTTGAAGTCCCTTTGTTTCTCAACTGGGATGGTTTGGAGTAACTCTGAAGCTTGGCCCCTTAGCGCTAGAACTAATGCCATGGCCTTTTCCTCATTATCCCAGTTATTTGCAGATGCCGCTGCCTCGAATTGTCTTTTGTATGTTGTCCATGAGCTTTGGCCATCAAACGAGGGAGGTTTTAGTCAAGGACCTGATGATGCTACCAGCTGTCCTCCTTTCTCTCTCAGCTGTCTTTTAAGGCGCTCTACTTCTACTTCAAACTCATTTACTTTTTCTTCTACCTTATCTACTTTTCCTCTGATGTCACTTACTTCCCCTTTTACATGACCGACTTCTGTCTTGACTTCACCAACTTTGTCTTCGACCTTGTTTATCTCTTCTTTAACTTCTTCCTTGACACAAATGATTGCGTCCTGTTGTATTTTTATTTGATCGCTCAGGATTTTCCTTAATTCCTCCTGGCGTCTTTCTTCCAAGTCTTCCATTATTTTTTTGAGTTCGTCTTTTTCCTCTTGACGTCTTGTTTCTTGTTCTTCTTTTTCTTCTTGACGTCTTCTTTCTTCATCCTCTTTTTCTTTCTGACGTCGCTTTTCTTGGTCTTCTATAATTTTTCTCAATTCGTCTTTTTCTTCTTGGCGTCGTTTTTCTTCCTCTTGATGTCTTCTTTCTTGCTCTTCTTTTTCTTCTTGATGTTGCTTTTCTTGCCCTTCCTTTTCCTCTTGCCTTCGTCTTTCTTCCTCTTGACGTCTTTTCTCTTGCTCTTCTTTATCTTCCTGGCGCTGCTGTGCCATCATCCTCGTAAATTCCGCATGTAGGTCCTTCATTTGTTTCTCCGTAGCCATGCTTCTTGTTGTAATGGGCATACGATTATGTTAAAATAAATTTAACTGTTACGTCAATATCGGTAATGGAATTTTCCAGAGAAATCTCGAAACAGCACGAAAAAGTCTTATCCAGAGTCTTTTGTCACTGTCCAATTCAGAGAATTTAATAATCTCCACTAATGTCCAAATAGAAAAGTTCTAGAAATTTTCACGCACTAAATGAGTCTTTTTCAGTGTCTCTATCACTACTCAGTTTAAAGGATTTAATTATCACACTAATGTCCTAATAAAATGTTCTACAATGTCTCAAAAATGCACTAACACTATTTTTCTGTCCGAAAATAACCCTCGAACAATGTCCAGTAAATTAGTCCTCTGTGTTAGCACTAACCCTCGAGAATACTTCTCGAACACTCCAGCACAACTTCAGAGCTCCTCTTGTCATAAAATTCCGCTTTCTGACACCAATTTGTAACGTGTTTCCACCCCTAGGAAACCACCCTCGCAAATTTCGTGGGTTCCAAAAATTATAACAAGAGATTGTCCACTAACACACTTTATTAAATAGTTTACTGGATACTTCACAATACTGATTATTAACTTGAATGAACTTTACTGACTAAAAATAACAATGTTTATCACTTTGTTTTTCACATTGGAGTCTTAACCTCAATTCACACTTGTCAAATCCAAGACTTAAAAACTTTCTGTACTTTCTGAAGTACTCGCCGAGAATGCGGTCGGTCTTTTATACCTAAAAATGACAGATCTCGATTTTTCTGTGATGACGCCACCATTCTCTAGATAATTCCAGATGTCATCACTCTAGAACTACTACTGGTAGGTTCTTTCTCGAGTACGTGCAAACACATCTGAATTAATTGAAGGGGTTGCAACACATCACAATACGTATCTACGACAAGCACTATTGACGATCATACTTGACGTACACCTACTAGGTAAGAAACCGCTTTTAGGTACAATTGAATTTCCTCGAACTGGTGTGTGATAAAGTTGAAAATCGCGTATTTCTCTTAAAGTGTGCATTTTATCGCGTTTAAACAAGTACACCTTTTCTTTAGGAAACTAAATTGCATTTCGATTATACTAGAAGATGTCCAAAACCTAACTTCAAAAAAGTTATGGCTTAAAGTGTCGCGTAAAAGTCCTGTAACTAGCGCCATCTATAAAATTTGGCTTCGGCAATATCACCATTGTAATTAGCGACCTGAAAAACATGTCGTTACCAACTTTGAAGTAGATACGTATAATAGTCCCCAAGATAGAGACAAATTACGAATACAATTTTTTTTAATTTTCCACCCTGTATCTTGAAAACGAAAAGAGTTAGACCACTACTTTTGGAGTTAAATCGACTTGTTTTGATGTCAAGAATCTACGGCTAAGCGTTGTCCCAATATTTTCGAAACACCCTGTAATATCTATGTAAATTCCACGAATGATGAAAATAAATGCTTTCTTCATTTATTGTTCGCAAAATGAAAAGTAGCGCCACTGAATTCAACTATTGCAATACCAAGACTTCAACTTTCAGCTGCTTTGATTCTGATGAAATAAAATTTGACCAATGTGTGCTGTGTCGGATTCTGTTGGGATATTGGATTGGTTACCAACTTCGCTATTTAATTAGTTAAAACGATTTGTAACAGAGTCACAAATTTATATATTTGGAGGCATGTACCGTCCAAGAATAATCCGGCTCGAAGGACCAATATAGTTTCTGTAACAATCTCTTGCAAATCTATAAACTAAACTTGTTGGATTGATTAATTGATTTACCAGCGTACGATAAGCATTGCCGCCACTCCCGCTAAATATACCATCGTGATTTGGGTTATGAGAAGTGTGAATTGCGTTACCTCATTTTGTACCGTAATCTGGGGCGTTTATGCTCCTCTTTTTGTGTTTTTACTTCTGTGTTTTCTGTTTCCTCCATTTCTGATTCCAGCAGAACATACGTCATTGTGAATTGTTTGTGGCATTCATTTTTTTTGCAATTCGTTCCCAGCGAACTTGCTTCTTTCCTAGTTTGTTTATATCTTCTCAATTCTTGTTATCTACGTACAACATCGTCTCCCTTTTTTAGTTTGTTTTTGTTCAGTATTAGCGCTTTCTTCAGTAGATGTGATGAGTTTCTTCTTTCCGGCTTTCATTGTTGCCGCTGCATGTCATCATTGGCAATGTGGTGGCTATGTATAGCCTCTTGATCAGGCTCCGAGGTGGTTTATTTTTCTAAATGAAAGGTAGAATTGTCCTTCTTTCCTTTACAATTACCCTCCTTTCAGTTGGTTCGTCAGACACGTTCCTAGTCACCTATTTTGTATTCTTCTCCGCTGACCGAACTCTCTCTTGTTGGGTACTCCCTTGCTACGTAGGGTGTTGACTGTGGCTTTGTGAAATTCCTTCTTGGTGTTGTCCCTTCTCTTCATTTTCCTTCCAGAATTCTTGTGGTGGTGTATATATAGTCTTCCGATTAATCTACCTTTGATTAAAGTTGTCTGATGGTCTTTCGATGTGTTTCTCTATTTCTTCGAGCAGGAATTTTGTGTAGTATGTGTATCCTACACTTTTGAGTGTTATTCTGCTATCATTATCGATACCCTGTGCCTTGTGTGGTGAGCTGATGTCGGGGAGGAGTAATGTGCATAGTCGTTTCCTCTATGCTCTGGTGATAATATTTAAGATTTGCTCCTTTCGGGTTCTTAGTGCATTAATTTGTTGTTCATTTTGCCTACTCCAGATGCAATATTTTTCTAGTTCTAGTTATTATTCTTAACAGTTGCTCCCTTGATTGTGGCTTGTTCAAAGGCCAATAGTCCCTTTCTTGCTCCAATTTCTTAGTCTAATTTTGTAGTGATATGTATCTTCTCGTGAGCGTTTTGTTGTTTCGTCTATATTTTTTCAGGCGTCTAAAGGTTTGGTTTAGTCGCATCCTGTTGGAAGTTATGTTTTCCGAGAATACTCTGCATTTTTTCTTCTCATGGTTCTATCCACCTTCTTTTTTCTTTCAATGCTACTTTCAGTTTTCGTTTATGTTCCACGTCCGGTGTAATTTGTCTGTGGCCATTTTTAGCTAGCTAGCCATATTTGTTATTTTTCTCGTTCCTTGTTAGGCTCACAGGTAACTTCTCTCTTTTTAACGTTTGTCGTGTCGCATTTTTTATTTTTGAACTCATTGATGCTCAGTCTAGTTCTTTCCTGTCAGTTGTTTTTCTATTTACTCGAGATATCTCTTCATTTATTTAAACAAGAAAAAACTATTCTGTTGAACTTGTACCAACTTACCGCCCTTCCATTTACTGGCAATAGACATAATTTAGAAAACACGTTATCGTTTCCTGTCACAGTTTTCATCATCCATTTTCCACTGTTGGACAAGTTGTCTTCTTACACCAACACTAAGGCCTCCTTCTGAAGAGTTGTTTGGAGCCTCTCCCATTTTGTCCATGCCTGGAATTCGAAGAATGCTGTTGTTATAGCTGTATTCTCTTTATCGAGAAAGCTTGTTTCCGGGATATATTTCAGGTCAGGATGACGAATAGCAATGGCTGACTTCCTATCAGGAAACTAGCTGATGTTAGAGATTGTAGGTCATTGGAAGCCGGTTTGCAAATGCTGGCCGCTTCAGCTGTTGAATGTGCTCGGGCTCATCTTTTTGAAAATACCCAAAAGCCATTTTATTCGTATTAAGCTGGTTGCCTCTATTTCACTCCATTAATGGAGTTATATAGAATTTTTTCATAATGTGATTGCCATTTCCTAGGAGTTGTTATAATTCCTTGGTTATGTAAAAGTTGTACCAGAGACCACTACAACGATCAAACTGAAGCTTTTAAGTTATTTGCAGAAAGATTCTGCTTTACTTGCAGTAATTACTCAGTATTTCTCTCAAAACTAACAAATCTCGATACCTGTTAGGCGCGCAGGGCCTTACTGGCGGGGTTTTCAAGGCGACCGCCTCGCCTCGCTTTCCTTCTCTAAGGCCAGCCGTGAGCATCAAAAAAGAAAGCTTTATTTTATTACCTCATTACCTCTAGTATTATATATTAAGATAATAAATAATTAAGATAACAATTTTGTTCTTCGAAAACTGATTAAACACTTACATTGAAAATTTAATAGATTTTTCAAAAACAAACTGGCAAAATTACAGTTTATCTTTATTTCCGGTCTACTATAACGATTTTCTACCAATTTTGAGACTATTGTATGAATTGTAATTTTTGACTACACATTTTTTTTTAAATGTGTTTCTACAACTAAAATATAAGGCGTTGAAGGAAAACTCTTTTTTGTTACTTGAACCTTTGTATTGTTATTTTCTGATTTTTATTTGATTTAGAAACAAAAGAAATTATTTCTACAGAAATTGACGTTTTTTGATAAAAATACATATTGTCTAAAAAAAGGAGGAAATGAAATATTTTAAAAAAGAAATTCAATGAAATTTAGTGTCGACGCTTATTTCTTCTTTTCCTCTTATTGCGTGCATCGGTGGACACACTGTATACCGGATGGCTCAACCGATAGGGACACTTTTGTAACTTTTGGATGGGCAAATCCATTATTTTCAAAAGTGCAATGATATGGGATGCAATTTCCAATTATATGATGTAAAGAACCAAAATGGCCGACTTCCGGTTTCGATGCAATTTACATGAAAATCAAATTTTTACATGGGACAACCTGTATATTTTTGCATATTTCAATCCTACTGGCCAGAATACATATGATCCGACCCTCAAATATTATTTTGATTGTCAAAAATTATTAAAAAACCTTATTATTATTATTATGATTATTATTATTTATTATACTCTTCGCAAATACGATAAGGAAGAGTATATTGTATTTGATCGGCACATTTCTAAAACCGTAAATATCGCTCGCAGACAAAAAATTTTCATATCATTGTGTTAGTGAACGAATTCTGAACAACTTTCAAAATGTCCGCCTGTCCGTCTGTCCGTCTGTCCGTCTGTCCGTCTGTCCGTCCGTCCGTCCATCTGACCGTCCGTCCGTCACGTTTCTTGTAAGCACGATAACTCAAGAAAGAAAAATCCGATTGTATTGAAATTTGGACAGTAAGTTAATGTTAGCTAGAGGAAGAACCCTATTTGAACAAAATCGATTGGTAAATAAAAATGTTATTAATGATTGAAAATTTGAAAAAATTTTTTTTGATTTTTATGTTTTTGTAATTGAATAGAAATTTGGTGGAATAATATTTCATTTTAATATCTAAACATTTATATATTTTACAAATATACATTTCATAATGTAATATACAACCGTGAAAATATGATTTTAGCTCATGTCTTATAATGTAAAAATTAACATTTTTTTACGTGTAAGGCGGTGGTGTAGTTCTTGCGCTTTTAATTGAAATTGACTCGGAATCCAAGAGTCCCGGGTTCGAAACCCAAATGGGGTTTGGTATGTTTTTTTTATGTTTACTTTATTTTACACTGAGTCTTTTACCAACGAAATTCGTACTATAAAATTAAAAATGTCTAAAACTAACATTATTTACAAAAAACTGCGAAGAGTATCCTATAGAATGTGTAACAATTATATAAAAAGTTCAGTGAACAGGCGAAGAGTACGTTTTTAGCTTGTTTAATCATAAATTTAGTACAAAGAGGAGGTAGACATTATGCATATCACATTAAATAACAGGTTGTCTCAAACGAGTTCCATTAAAAAAAATGTTTTCGTTTAAAAATCAATATCGTTGAACTTAATGAAGAATAAATCCTGATTAATGATAGTATCTGAAGAGATAATATTTTAAAAGTACTTTCAGATTGGTTTTTAACAATTTTTGCAAAGTCGCGGACTTCTATGATTAAAACTAAAAATTAAATAAATTTTTTGAAATCAAAATAATGCAGCATCCAAATATACAAAAATATACAGGTTGTCCTATTTAAAAATTTGATTTTCATGCCAATTGCATCGAAACTGGAAGTCGGCCATTTTGGTTCTTTACATCATTATAATTGGAAACTTTATTCCTAGTCACTACATCAAATTTAGAAAAAAGCCATTCGCCCCAGTTACAAGAGTATCCCTTTCGGCTGAGCCACCCGGTATAAGAAAACACAACTTTTTCAAGAAAAGTATACAGTTTATGTAAAAAAGTAATTTAATAACGTCGAAATTTCGAAAAAGGACGCACGTAAAGCCCGTTTAAAGGTAATTTAACAAGTAATTGGGGGTTAAATATAGATTTATTCCAACAGAATAATTCACTGCATAGGAGGTCCACGACTAAACAACTTACTTAAGCCCAAATACCTAATTAGGTAAAACAAAATAAGTATGTTAACTTAATATATTGCTATTGTCAATTATTTACAAAGTATATCGGTAGATCTGTTTAGATAGAAAATATATTACATTATTTAGCATCCTAATGGTTAGTGCACTGAATGAACAGTTTAAAGAAAGGTAAGGTTTTTGTAATGCATGTGCGAATCACCAAAAACTTTTTTAGATTTCTCTCCTCAATTCACGGGGATTATCGCTCTGAAGTTTGAGAAACGAGAAAGCCTTCGAAAGATCAGATTACGAAATTTCCGACACATATTATTTGCTTATATCGCGAATACGAAAACAGTGATTTTAATCGGTACATTTATAAAATCACAAATGTCTCTCGTATAGAAAGAAAATCATATCATTGTGTTAGTGAAAGAATTCTGAAAAATTTTCAAAATATTAGTCTGCCCGTTTGTTCGTACGTCCGTCACGTTTCTTGTAAGTACGATAGCTTATGGAATAAAAGTCCGATTGTATTGAAATTTGAACAGTAAGCTAGTGTCATCAACAGGAACAACTTTATTACCTTTGAACGTAAATTGATCTATATATAAAAAAGTTATTAATCATTTGAATTATAAAAAATTGTTTTTCTAATTTTTATGTTTTATAATTCAATAGAAATGTTACGAGATGTTATTTCGTATCATTATTTATTTATGTATTTTATTATTATACATCTCATAACAATATACTACCCAACCGTCAAAACATGATTTTCACCGACACATTATATTATAGACATTAACGCCTGTCAAAGTAACGAGTGATGATTTAATAGTTACACTTCAGACTCGGAAATCTGCTGTGCAGTTTAATTACTTTTAACTCTATTTTGACCTCGTTACTTTTCAGCCCTACAATTGACACAGCACAATGCCCCGGTATCGTGGAAGTCCGGCTGGATCAGAACGAGAGTGTCTGAAAAAAATGTATGTATGTGAACGGATAGTATATTTGATTTGATTTAGACTTTAGAGGGCAAATCCAAGGGTTCGAGACACAAGTAGGTTGAATGTAGGTAATTTGTTTTACTTTATTTTTTACCGAAGAGTTTCACCAATTAATGCCAAAAAATTTTTTGAAACTTTAGCTTCTCTTAGATATACTAAATACCAATTTTATGGACTCTTGCTTGATTTACTCATTTATTTCACATTTACTCCAGTTTACCCCCCTCCCCCCCAACCCTTCAACTGAATATGATCAAAATATAATCTAGTTCAAGAACTCGTTAAAATACATGCATGTACCAAATTTCAAGTCAATATCTTAAACGGTTCCAGAGTAATCGTGCGCAAGAGAAAATTACAGACAGACCAACAGAAAATTTTTTTTTTGCTTAAACTTAAGATCTTGACGTTTCAGGACATTCTAAGCCTTCCTTGTGTTTTTTTTTGGGTATTTTGCCACTGTAAAAATATTTAAAAAAATTTGATGAAATAAACCTCTGCGCCAAAAGGATCAGACAGAGGCTGCTTTTTATACTTCTATTACAAAATGTCTCACACCTAAAAATATATAAACTGAAACAAAATTGTTAAATTATAAATAGAAAAATTAAAACGAAGATAGTTGATGTTTCGGAAAATAGCTCTTTTTACAGTGGCAAAATACCCAAAAAACACAAGAAATCATGAATATGCCACAAATAATAAATAAATTATAAACAATATTCTAAGCCTATTTGAATAATAAACATTTTCAAAATTTCTTTTTGCCTTACCATACTTCCACTGGATATGGAAGTAAAAGTATGACATTATGTTGTCTGATTCTGGTTATGTTACGGGTTAGCGGACTATCACCTAGTTCGAATTCGTAGAATTTTTGTGAAATTTCTTCGACGTAGTCCGCTAGTCGGGTTGTCGTAACATATGCGTATAAATCTCTGAGGGAATCAGAAATCGAAATACATTACCATTACCATTACCATTACCATTACCATTACCATTACCATTACCATTAAAGTGCTTTATATTTACATGTCATTAAGATGCTACATACATCTCGGAGACGTGAAGCGTCTCAACCTGCCGATGTTAGGCCAGAGAAATTTCCGAGACTCGCTAGAATTATTATACAGGGTGTCTTACCAGGAAATACATCGATCGATATAGGGAAAAGTACGCACCAGAAAATTTTGAAAATTTAGGGAGCTACCAGGCAGTGGCTAATCCAACAAAAATAATTACAAGCACCTGGCACTTCCGGTTATACCGGAAGTCGATACCATCTTGCCTATTTTAAATGGAACACCCTATATATTTTAGGGTTTTCGAAAAAAAACATATAAGATACCCTATGCCTAAACTCAGCCGTCTCAGAGATATTTGACATTTAAAAAAAATTTATTTGACAGATGTAATGGTTGACAATAACCTTTATAACTTTCTTCGTGTAAAAAATACTCATTTGCTTTTTGCATTTTGAAAGAACACAAGGAGAGCTACACTCCACAATCGAATTACATTCAATAATAATATACCAAGTGTTCCATTTTTGACGTTACATTTTGTGAACTTCAATCCGCGAAAACTTATTTAGGTCAAATGGAACACCCTATATTTTTTTACATCATGTTATATAAAATTAAATTCCTTTTTTTCTGATATAAGCATTGTGGGGGTTTAAGTTACAACTTTTTGAAATATTTGCGATTTTCTTAGAAATTCAAGAAATGTTGTAAAAATGTTATCAAATTAGCCATGATTAGAAACAATCGGTAATGCCATCATTCTCTTATATCAAAAAATGCCACCGCGTTTAAATTATACCCACGAAGACTTTTTGAATTTGTTTATTATTTTTATGGAGAATGTGATAAAATAATATCAGGAACTTGTAGTACATTTGTTACTAGATATCCACAAAAACGAAAAATAATACTAAACACTATAACATACCTATTAATTGGATTGAAGACACTATGCATTAAATTAAAATAGTTAAGATGAAATCAATTAAAAACATTTTAATTTAATAATTGTTCAAAATTCCGCCCTCGAACCTCCACACATTTTCGCACCTTCGGATTAGTTCTTCATGGGTAGCTCTCCCAATTGAATCCTGTGATAAGTTTTGAAATTCATTTCTTACTCTCTGCATACAATCTTCAATAATTGCTAATGGGCTCTCATAAACTTTATTTTTAATAGTTCCCCAAATGAAATAATCTAGAACTGATAAATGAGGCGAGCGAGGAGGACATAGGGAAGGTCCATTATTGGCGAGCACCGTCGTGCTGATAAAAAATGTTTCTATGTTCAGCGAAAGGTAAATTTTCTAAATAGTTATTACTCAAATTTTGTAAAATATTTAGTATCTTTCACTTAAAAAAAAAACAAAAACAAAAAAATTAACTATACATATTAGCAGAAGAAGAAATCTTTTAAGTTATTCTTTAAATTTTCTTGATAAAATTCTAATGCCACCACTCTATCGTTTCTTATGGAGCAGTGAACATTACACTGCCAACTTTCTTGAAAATTTCGTTCCATGAACACATGAGGATTCGAGTCACTCCAATAATGCGAAGTGTGTCGATTAAACAGTCCGTTTTTGGTAAAAGCTTCATTTGGCCATATAATATTAAACAAATAAGAACCGCCGCCTACAGAACTTATTAGAATAGATTCACAAAAATTTTCTCTTCTTAGGAAATCTGTTTCTTTTAATCGTTGAACCATTTGGAACGAAAACGGGTGAAATTTATGTTTAATTAAGATTCTGGGAACTGAATCTTTGCATAGTACCAATTCCAGAGCAGCTCGTCTTAATGACATCATTGGAAATGCATGAAAATATCCCAGAATTGCTATTTCTACGTTTTTGTCATTAACAATAGACTTCGGCTTTTGAATTCTTGCCTTGGCAGAGTCATAGTTTTTAAAATTATCCAATATGCGTTTTACAGTGTTTGCTGACGGTTTCCGTTTTTGTGGATATCGAGTAGCAAATGTACTACAAGTTCTTGATATTACTTCATCACATTCTCCATGAAAATAATAAACAAATTCAAAATGTCCTCGTGGGTGTAATTTAAACGCGGTGGCATTTTTTGACATAAGAGAATGATGACATTACTGATTGTTTCTAATCATGGCTAATGAATAAAATTTTTACTAACATTTCTTGAATTTCTAAGAAAATCGCAAATATTTCAAAAAGTTGTAACTTAAACCCCTACAATGCTTATATCAGAAAAAAAGGAATTTAATTTTACACAACTTGATGTAAAAAAATATAGGGTGTTCCATTTGACCTAAACAAGTTTTCGCGGATTGAACTTTACAAAATGTAACGTCAAAAATGGAATACTTGATATACTATTATTGAATGTAATTCAATTGTGGAATGCAGCTCTCCTTGTGTACTTTCTATATGACAAAAAGCAAATGAGTATCTTTAACATGAAGAAAGTCATAAAGGTTATTGTAAACCATTACTGTTATTTTTTTTTAATGTCAAATATCTCTGAAACGGCTAGGTTTAAGCATAGGGTATTTTTATACGTTTTTGACTCAGAATTTTAAGCTCTTTCCAAAAACTCTAAAATATATAAGGTGTCCCATTTAAAATAAGCAAGTTGGTATCGACTTTCGGTATAACCGGAAGTGCCAGATGCTGGTAATTATTTTAGTTGGATTGGACATTGCCATTAGTAAATAAATAAGAAGTGCGTAAGTTGTGATTTGCATAATATCTAAATAATATTCTCTAGCCATTAGTAGCTTCCTAAATTTTCAAAATTTTCTGGTGCGTACTTTTCCCTATATCGATCGATGCAATTCCTGGTGAGACACCCTGTATAAATTAATTTCACTCTTGAAACGATTATGCAAGTTCTCTGTTTATTACAGCCGTATTTAAATATTTGAAAGAGAAAAAAGGATCTACTGTGTAATATGAGAGTTACGTTTTGAAAATAAAGGAAAAAATAGAGGAAAAATCTGCTCTATAACACTTCTGTCGTAAGTAATAAAAACATCAGGATGTTAATCTGACAAAGGTCTCTATATGAGAAGAAAATATTTTGGATGTTGTAAAAAAAGTGGTAGTATAAAGTTTCTTCTCGCTGGATTTCTCAGGGTGAGGGTATCCAAATACGTGTACATTCAAGATGCTTCTCCGGTAGCCCCGGCATCCTACATAAAAATGTCTAAAACTTATAGAGGTAAATAAAATGTTTTAGTTTATTTTTTTTTTAATTTAAGTATGGATTCGGTGACATTTATAACAGGAAAATGACAGTGAGGTGAGGTGAGGTGAGGTACGGTACCGGTTTCAGTGGCGAGACCTACAACGCATAAGCGGCGAACTTGCTGCTGAAAGCGCACATGGCCCATGCCACGGCGTATTACGACAAGTGGAAGATTCGGATCAACGCCGAAAAGTCGGAGGCCATACTCTTCACGCGCCGGTTTACTTACTTTTACGCATTTTAACACCAATTTCGATCGGGGCTCGCCAAATTCCAATCAAAAGGTGCGTGTAGTATCTGGGGGTGAACTTAGACAGAAGACTGACGTTCAACACACACATAAAAAAAAACGTCCGAAAGGTCTACTCCATGTCCAAGAGTCTGTATCCGCTCCTGGCACGAGGTAGCGGACTAAACAGGAGAATAAAAACTGTTGTATACGATGAAATTTATGCGCCTCATTTCGAACTCTGATAGGTACCCTCCCTCAGAAATCTCTACGCACGCTGCCACGACGTAACCCCACTAGCAGACTTCGTCCATGAAACACCGCATAAATTCTATCAGTTCAAACTGGGCGATAGTCCGCTAACCCGCGATATAACACGAATCAGACAGCATAATGCCATACTTTTCAACCTGAAACACCCATTACCATACCAGGCGTTGCCTATCTTTCGGCAAACTTCTTAGCTAAATCTTTCCTATACCACAACTTCCCTTTCACCACATTTTACCCTCAAACCCCTTTCCATTCCCTCTATTCGTCTCCTTTTTGTTAATTTTTGTTTTTTTATCCTTTTTTGTTCCTTTTCAAAGTCCCCTCTCGACCAATAACCTCTTGAAAATCCAAACTTTTTAAATCACAACTTTCCTTCCATCCTACCTTTCCGGAGGCAGTCTGACCATCGGATGAAAAACGTTACTAGTCCGAACGGGTTTTTTCGTTGAGTTTTCCCCATACCAGTAATGAAAACGCAATTGGTGCAGTGCAGTGCTTCGTAAAGTGCACCGCAACGAAAAACCGTCAATATTAATTTTAAGTTTTTAAAAGTGTTTCCTTTCGCTATAATTGTCCAAATTTAGTTTTAAGTCCTGCTAACCTCACTTATCGTTTCAGCTAAACCGGACCCGCTCCTCCCAGCCGCACATTCACCACGACGCTGCGCGCCGTGGTTGTGCGGCTGGCTTCGGACCGGAATAATTTGTAACCTCAATTAAAAATAAATCTTTTTGAATTGAATTGAGTGGCGAGATCTAGATAGGCAAAGTTAAGGCACGCCGGGCGAGTCCGGCATTTAGATGGGTGACCGTATCTCATCTCGCTGTCGCTAAACTTCGCCAGGACGTTAAAATAAATAAGGCAATTAAAATAAAAAAAAAAATAAAAGTCTGATTCTCTGTTTTGAACATTATTACTAAATAGGACTACAATCCTCTGTCATTTTTTATGTTAAGGAACTCTATTTGATTATTAGTCCAGTCAACGAAAGAGTTAAAGAGGGCATGGAGGAGGGGAGAATTATTCTCTTCAGGAATATGTTGAGGGTAATTAGGAGTGTTGTAAAATAAAGATTGTTTTGTGATTGTGATTTATTAGGAGACCACGGTAAACCGCTTTGATAGAAATATTTAAGTACCTAATTAATTTATTTATTAATTATCTATTTTGTCTGGCGAGTATCTCGTAAACTATAACATATAAAAAGAAAATGAATATAAACATTCTTGTGGAAAAATTTAATTATATTTAATTTTACATAGATTACCTTTTTCCGTACGGCGCATCGTTTCCGAGTTATAAGCGAAGAATCTAAAAAAGGAAATTCTCCCTCCCACCCTGAAGCGACCTGGATAGGGACGGGGACTTTTAATATGTTTAACTCCTAACTACCCCCAACACATTCCTGGAGAGGAAAATTTTCCCCAATCTACAATCCGTTTTTGGGCATTCATTGATTGGACTATATCAACAAGATATTATTTATTATTTTAGAAAAGACAACAACGTCGACATTTTACAGACTAGCCCAGACCACAGAGATCATTTTATAGTGAAACCCACAAAAAGTTGCAAACTGAATAATTTTTTTTTAATGAGTTCATGAAAGTGTATAGAATAATATCCTGAAAAGTTTACATTCCGCTCGGATGAAGAACATAAAAAAAAGTGAAAAAAAAAAAAAATTTTTTATCAATTTTTTCATAATTTCTAAATGAAGTCAGGCTAGAAAAAAACGAAAAATACAGGTGGGTAGACCACATGTTTCTGAACAAAAAATGTGCTAATAAAATTTATCGCTAAAGCCACGGTTTTCCCGAAAAAAAAAAAATAGTGAAGTAACTTTGTCACTCTGCTCGACCAAGCGCACTGTTAAATGCATCTACGGAGCATCTAAAAATTCTTAGCAGTTCTAACAAGTAAAATAAAGCTTTTCTCTTTCTGATTACACATTTTTCACATTTTTCTTAGTGACTTAGAGGATAAATAGTGAGCCTAGAGGGAAAATATATAATTATGAAAGCATACACAGACACCTCACATAGCCGCTGAATCGCTCGCATGAATTTTTACGTGCCTTTACTGTATTGTATTTATTACAGATACACCTATCCACATTTCAGCTATATCCATTGCATTCCTTATACATTTGTTAATGTATTGGAAAAGTTCCAGAATTTATATACAAAACAATCAAAGATATTTTCATAGTTATAAGGATAAGATCGTGAAAATCGTAATTTCTTATCGTGATATGGTTAATTATATTTCCGAACAAATGCATAAAAGTAAACGAATTTGTGTTTGAATATTCGAAAAGTATACATTTTTTCCGAAATAGTGATATTTTATTTTTTTCAATGGGTCAATTTCTCGGCAAGTTACAGCCTCCAATATATATATTTATCAAGAAAATCATCAAGCAATTAAATTAAAATGATTTGATATGTACTTTTTTTTGAACCCACGTTACTTCAACTTAATGAACTATAATAATCATGAAGTGTACATACTTTTTAACAGTTCTCAATGAAGAAATAATTTTTTTGAAGGGCTTTTATTTTTTTCTATATTTTTTATTGCGACGATTGAGTCCGGGTGTAATAATATATATAAGCATATTTTTCCCATTCATCCTTTGCTTTATTGTTTGAAACAAAAAAGCATCAGAAAGCTACAATTTCCATCTTTTAAATGAACCAACGCTCATATAGATTGAACAAATTCTGATTTAATGACATGCGTCGGTGTCACAGTCATGCGTATTCAAGCGCGTGCACGCATGGATCTCGCTCCGAGTTATAACGTTACAATTGACTATTTTTTTCCTGGAAAACCGCGGCTTTAACGATATTTTTTGTTCATAAATACGTGATCTATTCATCTGTATTTTTTGTTTTTTTCTAGCTTGATTTAATTTCAAAATTTTGAAAAAATGGATGAAAAAAAATTTTTTTTTCACTTTTTTTTATGTTCTGCACTAGACCGAAATTTAAACTTTTCAGGATATTATTCTACATACTTTCACTAACTAATTAAAAAAAAGTTTACACAGTTTGCAACTTTTTTGGGTAAATACCTTCGCCGACTGGGTTAGAGCTTTTAAAGTTTCTGTTGGCTATCTGTTGGAAAAGCCGCCTTAAATCAAAAACTTTCACACAATTTTCATTTGCTTAACACCTTAATCAGATTCTTTAAACTACTATCTCTAAAAAAAGCCTACCAATCATATATAATGTTTTATAATCAATGTTCAAATGACTTAATGATTTCTACGTTTAAAACATATTTTAGAATTACACGACACCCGACGTATTTTAACCGAACTCAAATGATGCATTTATGTTTCGAAAATAAAATAAGTAAAAAATAAACATAGCCTAAATTAGGAACAAATAACGAAGTATTATTATGTATATTGACTGAAGTTTGACTAACCTCGCAGCTATACTGTTTTAAAATTAACGACGATACATCAAAAGTTACCAGAATAAAAGCCTGCATGTTAAAATAAAAGCCAAATCCAATTTAGAAAGGCCTGGGAAAATTCTAACAAAAAAACACGTGTTTAAAAATACCGATGAACTAACATTCTTGATTGACGCCTACTATTTAAATTAACCTTTCCAAAAACCTTGCCTACTCTTATTCCTATTTTTAATAAATATCATATTTTGTACGAAAACTAAACCTATAATTAGAGCCATATAATTATCGTCCCACAGAATGACAAGTAAAACCTATTCCCATCCTTAAATTGTTACCAATACGGCTATGTTGAAATAAATCCTAAAACTGTCATCTGTTTCTCAGAGGGAGGCACGCTATGACAGATTGCGAGGGTCAGTGATGTAACAATATATTATACGAATGGCCAAAATATGTCAAGATTTAGATCGTTTCGTTGCCTTTATAAAACTGTGCGTCTGTTATTTTTTATTTGACTTTATTTTCATAAAAATTTTAGAATAGTTATTTAATATTTAAAAACAACGCTACATATACAGTGTGACTTTTTTCGAAGTGATACACCCCCATATTTCTTTGCAATTGACGGATCAATTTCAAATGTAGACTGGTAATAAATATTGGGCTATAATGATACTGTAAAATTTGAAATTCACCATAGGCATACGTACGTAAGTGCAAAAAATGGGTTTATTTTTCGTAAAGTCAAATTAGCGATTTTTTTTTATCAGAAATCTAATACAACCATCTTAAAAAGCATTCCTTAGACCCTTCTTGAACCAATTTCATTAAAATACCTGAATAGGTTTTAAAGTTACAAGCACGTGATTATGGTATTTTAATAGGAAGTAATTGCCTGTAACTTGAGTGTAGCGAAAAAGATTTCCTGTTACAAATTTTAATATCTATTAAGAAATATAATTAGTTCAGTTTAATAATAGTATTCTTATGTTTCATGTCATTAGTAAAAACTGGCAATGGGGACCGACTAGATAAACAAAAAATCTATATGAATTTTTCCTCTGGGACACTTTGACCTAGGTAAAAAGTTTTAATGTTAAGGTAGGGGACATTTGAGAACCACTGCTTTTCTGGGTCAATCCAAATCATAGAAGTTTCTTATTTACTTTTAAAAAGTCATAAAAAAGTGTAAAGATTACTGACTTGTGTCCCCGCCGCCGCTCGGTCTCAAACAAAGAAGCGCAGCACTTTGATGGGACCACATTAGCCTATCCCAATATTCCAGCAGTTTTCAAATAATGTTACTAAAAATTTTCGAAATTTTTGTCTATTTTTTTTTTCCAAAACTATGGGCCTCATGTTATATAAGGTATTTTTTGTTAGTATAGTCGTTCCTCCCATTAGTTTTTTTATTAACATAATTACACCCTGTATATTATATATTAATAAATTACACAAAAATATGTCTTGTTTATTAGCCTGAAATAAACTACAGTCAATTGAAGTAAACCAAAGAAACTAAAATTTATCTAAATCTCAGGTGCTTCTATCAGAGCCCCATTTAATTGTATGTATTTTTTTAATTGTCTTCGATTGTTAAGTACCACTGAGCTGTTCCGGCGTAATATTTTTACAGGCGATTTCAATTCCTACGCAAAGTTGGTCTATTGTTGTCGATCGATGTTTGTAATCCTTATTTTTTAAGATGCCGCACAAAAAACGTCCATAGGAGTTAAATCAGGTCGAGGCGGTCAGAAGATTAGAGGCTATTATAACCTATCTATTTATTTAGAAACTATGGATTTAGCCAATTTCTTACATCTGTTGCGTTAAGAACTGAACATGTAAATTTAATCTATTCTGTAATTGAAGATCATCTAACCGTAAAAACCTGTTCTCTGTTAAATTCTCTATATAGAAATAAGGCATAAACATCGTTTAGTATAAGACCCCACACTAGACATTTACCTTGAATGAGTACTATATTTTACAGTTTGTCTTGAAATGCGGATTTTCGTGACCAAAAATCTACTATTTTGTGAAGAGACTGTGTCATTTGTGGTAAAAGTGGTAAACTTTTCTTCTACATCCAATTTTCTCCAGGTTACAGGCAATTACTTCTTGTTAAAATGTCATATTCACGGGCTTCTAACTTAGACTTCAGGTATTTAAATGAAATTCGGTTCGCGTATGTTCTAAGGAATGCTTTTTAAAATGTTGGTATTAGATTTCTGTTAAAGAAAATCGCAAATACGACTATTTCAGCTGCACACGCTGTATATAGATGTATACATAATTTAGTTCTATTTAATATTTTGATGAAGTGTTCTAGTAGTGAAATAATTTAGTTTAATTTGGACTTATATTATAATTTCGGATAGTTTTTTTGGTCTAATTTTTTGCCATACTTTCCTCGCGGTTACTGATTGCAATCGACAACGCCACGAAGTAAAGATTCAATTCCGATTTGTAACGAGACAGAGATACTATCGCCCTTGGCAGGTTGAAGTCACGTCTTTCTATTGAATTTATTTAAAACCTTTAAATATTGTGCCCTGCCTTTAATTTGGAATAACTACTCCTGCTCGTTTGCCACCTACCAATAAGCCTCCACATTGCATGAACGAGCTGCATGGGAAATTCGGTAAGTCTTACATCTTTTGTTGTTTTTCCAATTCTCTTCAAAATCATATTTTTTCAACCATTTTTCTACAGTCAGCGCAAAATTCATTTTATCATTAACAACGACTTTATGGAAAATCGACCTCTTTTTTACCCCCTTCCTCTGCACGCACGTCTACAGTAAATTGAAAATTTGAAGGATTCTTCTTCTTTTAGCGGGGCGATAAAGGTCGCCGCACTCAGGCCTTGTGGCCCATTGTGCTACCGCTACGAAATTAGTGAATTCCTCCATTCCTATGGGGGCACTTCTTATTTCCTCCGGAAAATCAGTGCCGAAGTGTTTGTGCCTCAAGTTCATAAGACTAGGGCAAGAAGTTAAGACGTGGGTGGAACTTTCCTTCTCGTCCCCGAGATAAGGGGCTTCGCTTGCCGGAGTCCTAGGTAGGAGGCCCAGAAGTCAATGAACTGGGAGCGAATCCAGTTTTCTATTCTAGGGTAGCCCAGAGCCTGCTCCGGACCCATTTGGGGCCTCTTAGAGCCCCCTTTGGCCAGAGCATTTGCCCCCTCGATGTTGCTGTGTCCAGGCACCCAGAAAAGCTTGACCCAGTTCTATTAGCCAAGTTCACAGAGAGCCTGTTTACAGTTTTGAGCTAGTATTGACTTGGTCCGGACTAATGCAAGGGCCTTGAGGGCCGTTTGACTGTCGCTACATATACGTGTTTGTTAGAATATTTCCTTTGAATATTCTCCTGTGCGCAGACCAAGATAGCAAAGACCTCAGTCTGAAATACCGTGCCCAGGGCATAAGAAAGTTCAGCCCTGGGCTTTTCACTGTATATCCCCGCTCCCGCCCCTTCCTCAAACCTCGATCCGTCTGTGAACCAGACGATATCTGCAGGCCTGAGTATGTCCTCTTCTTTTGGGGATGACAACCTCAAAGGGTTCTGAGAAGCAGAAAGAAGGCACTATATCATCACTCCTAGCCTCTAGAAGTGAGTGAGCCACTATCACGTCAGATACGGCTATTATGCGACCTAATTGTTCTCCTCCGATCTTCCACTGACCACCGCACCTCAACCTGTAGGCCGGTTTCCAAGCCTCAATCACCAAGTGAAGGGGCACAAGGTCCAGAAGAACTTCCAGATCCGCTATGGGAGTTTGAGGATTTATTATCGGTCTAAATTTGAAATCGATCCATCAATCATTAACAGAGAAGTTTGAAATAATACATACTGTATAATCGAACTGTGCCTAAGCCAAACTTTCGTATTTCAATGTAGTGAAGAAGATTTTCATCAATTTCCGCAAAATGTCTCGGAAAAAAATGGTGTATAATTAAACACATCCTAATACCAAGTAATAAATTAACAAAGCTAAAATAATCAAATAAATTCCAGTTGTAATTGGTTTTTCCAACGTATATTGTTTCAATGTTTAGAAACACTTCACTTAATTCATTCTTATTTATTTTTTGATTAATAACTAGAAGATAACTAACCAAAATTTAGAAAGTCATTTTCGACCGGTGAAATGTCATTTTGAATTTTTGTAGATGATTAAAATGTGTGGCTGAAGTCGATTAAAAGTCATGTTGTTTTTATCGAGTCGTGCATTACTTCTTTACAAATTGTCAAGTATCTTCATTATTTAGTACAATATTTTACAGAATTTATGCTAATAAGCGATTTCTTAGCGACTTCTGTCAAAATAAAATCGGTAATGTTATTACAAACAGTCAAGTGAGGACCACAAAGTTACGAATATACAACTGCGAAGCGGACTGACTCGCGTATACAGGATGTTCTATTGAAAACGAAACAGAACAGTTTTCGTGTTGTTCAAATTGATTTATTTTAAAACACTCAGACAAGTCAACTTTTTCAACGTTGGGCAAGTGATACATGATTTGAAAGGTGTTCCTCCCCTGAATACCACACACCATTATTCAAATTGTATCCATTCGTTTTCAAGATATTTAGAATTCAAGTTGCATAAGCGCTCTTTGCTTATTCAGATAAAAAGTTCTGATTTCTTTTCTAGAATTTCTGATAATAAGATTGTTAGAAGAATGACTTCAAAAATGTTCGTTGAAAGATAATTCTTTGCAGTTTTTTCAAGCTGTTACACTATTAAAATTATTTTTGATACAAGCAATAACTTGTCTTCAGTTAAGTTAATATCACAGTGTGTGCTAGACCGGAATCCTATTCTAATGTTTAGCAACAATTATTTATGTCAATTAACAACATCCGGATCAGTATGTAAATAGAAAATACTTTTTAGAATTGGTGAAAAAGTTCCGACAAACTGGATCAGTGACTAGCAAGAACGTGCCCGTGAACGTGAAATTCCCGCAAGAAATGATGCCGTCGAGGTTGTAGTTTTAGGACAAGTTGCTGCAGACCCAACTTTGAACATGAGGAAATTGGCTATTGTTACTAACATCAGTACAACTATTCACCGAATTCCGAAATATAAATTTTATCCTCAGAAAGTCATAAAACTCATTTATTACACGAATTGAATGAGGATGATTTTGATCGGTGACAGGAGTTCTTCCAAATTAAATATATGTTTTTCTGATGAGTGCATGCTTTTCTTAAACTCAACTGTAAATCGTCATAACTCATAACCACCATTGATTGTATTCTAATCTAAGAGTCTTCCATGAAATCCACAAACTCCTCAAAAATTGTGTGTCTGAGTTGGAGATCGTCTGGAGATCTTGTTCGTCTATTACTCATTGATATTATCGACAATGCTGAACGTTACCTGGAAGACTCCCTCCACATTATACGCTGACTGTTAGGGAGTTTATCGAGAAGTTTTTGAACAGAATGTTTAATGGAAAATAGATTGGATCGAGAAGTGCTATGGAATTACCGAGCAGATCTCCAGATTTTACTGCTCACGATTTTTTCTTGTAGGGTAATTTGAAGAGCAAAATGTATCCAACGGAATAGCAGTATTTCGAAGAGTTGCTATGTCGTATTGCTGAAGAATATCGTCAAATAACTTCACAAATGCTAGAAAATGTAAGTTTTGAACAAAACTTATATTATTGTATAGAATCTGGTGGCACACAATTTGATCATTCAATTTCCTCCCTAATATTCTTGGCTAAAGATGTCGGTCTCGGATGTCTGAGGCCGGGCTATTGCTCTTTACCCCAGTACATCGCTGTAGACCGGGGACCAGCCTCGTGCAGGGCGGGCGAACTTACTTTACGTCGGCCCCACTCACCAATGTGAGCGGTGCAGACGATTTGGGCCCACCTCCCTGGGTCCTGGCTTGTTGGACCTTGCTGGCTAAGGCCTCTTCTGGCATTCTTCTGTCTTCGTTTTCTTTTCTTCGCCAACTTGTAATCCCCTGGGGGGTAGACATCGGTCAGTTGGGTGTTTTTGGGTTTTTGGCAGGGACTGGCTGCCGGTACACAGAATGCCAATTGACATCCTGCCATCCGGATCGTCGGTTAGGTAAGGATGAGCTATGGTAGCATTTTTGGTCTGCCCGAAGCTGGACGGTATGTTGTCCGGTACCCGCAGGGTCGTGGGTAGGTAGTTGGGTATCGTCATGTCTCTTCGGGTTGCTTCTCCATCAGCGGGGTGCTTTGGATGGCGTCACTGGGGGGGGGGGTGATATGAGGCAGGTTTGCGAACAGGGCCCTCATCATTTTACACATCTGCTGCATCTGGGCCAGTACAGCAGCGAGTTGTCCAGCCTCTAGGGAGGCCTGTGGTGGTTGGACAGGGCTGGCGTGCTTCCCTGCGGCACCCTGGGCTGCCTTGGCGTAGCTTAGTCCAGGGGTTGTCCTGTTGGTGGCTGCGCTGGGAGCGAGTTGCTTCCGGGGGTGCAGGATAACCCCGGTTATCTTCTTTGGGCATCTGAGGCATCCTCTGTAACTGGCTGGGTGTGCACCATGGCAGTTTGCACACTTGGCTGGCGTGTCCTTGGTCTTTTAGCAGTCCGAGGAGCGGTGGGCCTCTCCACATTTGACGCATTTCGGCCGTGCAGTGCACCTTTCTTGAACGTGGCCAAACTTTGATATCTGTGGCACTGTGATATGGTCTGCTTGGCTGCGCTGGGAGCGAGTTGCTTCCGGGGGTGCAGGCTTCTGAAGGGGTCCGGTTATCTTCTTTGGGCATCTGGGGCATCCTCTGTAACTGGCTGGGTGTACACCCTGGCAGTTTGCACACTTGGCTGGCGTGTCCTTGGTCTTTTAGCAGTCTGAGGAGCGGTGGGACTCTCCACATTTGACGCATTTCGGCCGTGCAGTGCACCTTTCTTGGACGTGGCCGAAACTTTGACATCTGTGGCACTGTGATATGGTCTGCTTGGCACGTTGCTTCTCCGTCTTGACCACCAGGTAATAGCAGCGGGTTACTGCCAGGATATTTCCCTGGGTCGGGGGGACCAGGACCAGCATGAGGGGGATTTCTTGTTTTGTCCTCCGGGATGACCTCCTCTGGACAGATACGGGTGAGAATCCCCGTCGTTCTAGGTCCTGTTTGACCTCGTCAGTACCTACCCCGCTGGGAATGCCCCGGATAACCACTCTCAGCGCCCTCTCTTCGGGCAGGGCGTATGTGTGATATTCGCGCTGCTCCTGCGCAAACATCGTGGTCATCTTTGTCACCTTTGCCACCTTGGCTTTGTTGAAACCTATCCTGGCTTGGTGGAGTTTATGAGTCACTTCCGTCCAGGATTCCTTGCTCCTTAGTACAACGGGGTGCATCCGGGGGTTATTGGGGGCCTCCGCGTTCATGGCCGTTGCGCTCCCCACCTGGCTGGTGGATGGTTTGTCCTCGCCGGCCTTTGGCGTCCTCTTTTTTATTGCTGTGGAGGGAACTTCGTCGTCGCTGTCCGGGACGTTTTTCCTTTTCGGGGCTTCCTTCATGGGGGCCTCTGAGGGGGTCCTGTTGCTTAGGAGAGCATTCATCAATTCCCTGTGCTGAAGGTCAGCTTGTTCCTGCTGGGCTCTCATCTGGTGGGTGATTTCTGCTAGTTCGGACTTGAGTTACTCGATTTGGGCCCTTAGTCGTCTGTTTTCCTCCTCGAGTTGGATTTTTCGTAGTTATTTGGTCCTGTCCTCTTGTGGTGTCGTCGTCGCTGGTGTTGACGCTCTGGATGAGTCGTCCGTCTCCATGTCGAAGCTCCTGTCACAGTTTTTTTTCCTTGGCATATCGTCCTCTCTTCTTATTCTCGCCTGAAAAAAAATAGGGATTAGGAAAGGTAAAACACAATTGTCCCCAGGCGGGGGACTTTATCTATCTAATATATAAAAATCTCGTGTCACAGTGTTTGTTATCGAACTTCTCCGAAACAGCTTGACCGATTTTTATGAAATTTTTGGTAGGTCTGAGAATAGATCGTAGGCTACTTTTTATACCCCAGGTGATAAGATATCCAGAAATTTTCTTTTTATTTTTTGGACAATAATTTATAATTTATATGGCAAAACAACGTTTGCTGGGTCAGCTAGTCTTCTTATATTAGTGCCTTGAAAAAGACATGTAATATTTCTCCACTTGAAATCACTGTGGTGCCTCCACTTCACCAGTTCGCTTCGCACTGTCTCCAACTGCTGCTCTATTAGGTCGACTGCTCGTTGAACTATCTTCAATTGCCTGATACAGTTTCTTCAAACGTTCGTCAGTTGTACTATCTGAACTTTTTTATCCGAATAAATAAAGAACATCTTTGCAACTTGAATGTTGAATATCTTGAGAACGAATCGATAGAATTTGAAAATTTGTATGTATGGTATTCAGGGGAGAATGACCTTTCAAATGAGGTATCACTTGCCCTACACTATTATATCATTTAAGTTTTAGGAACGAAGGAGTGAAGCGAGTTGCAGGTGGATTATATGGGAAAAAATGTTGGCGGATCTGAAAGTTCTTTAAAAATTGATTTGAACTACTCGAAAACCTGTCTGTTTCATTTTCAATGACGCACCCTGTATGTATGTGGTAAAGCTATATCTAATCATATTTGGTTTTAATCATGGTCGTCCGGTTCTAGGATGGAAAATGAGTCAACTTAAACTACTGACTACTTGTATTAACATAATGACGTGTTTATTAAAAAAATGTGAAGTAGCACATTTTGTGTCATAACTTCTTTGTTTTTTGTGCTATATAAAGTTACAAAATCGCTTGAAAGCCTAATTAATATACTTTAGTTTTGGTTGTTGGCATTTTTTTTGTAAGTGCCATGAGATATTTATCATTTAACTGGGTACTCCGTCTTATAAACGTTCGGATACCATTTTTATACTTCCCGATTTCTGAAACCATTAATTCTACAGAAAGTAGAGGAAAAACGAAATTCCTCCTCAGTTTAGTAGCTTTCTTACTCGTTTCTAGCAATTGTTTGCTCAATGTAATACTTTTCCAGTTATTTAACGAAAGTCGTTTTGAAATACCTCTTTCTTCAAGCTAAAAATCCCAATTTTCAAAGCATTGTAACTTCTCTTTGATGGATTTACTATTAAATTACCAAATATGAACGAAATCTATTTATTACGAAGTAAAAACCTCTAGTTACTGTACTATATCATATTGTATATAATAAATAATCTCGGATGTAACTTTCTACCCCCTTTTTCACTGTACTTCGCCTGGTAACACATCGAAACAAAGTATGATTGTTTAACATTTTCCTAGTGTGACAATAATACCCTGACCCTGAATCAATACAAAGCGTTCAATTTATTTATTGATGAAAACATTAAATAAAGACCGCAAAAATCTTATAGATCGAAATTTGGTGTCAATAGCTTTTAAACTGCAATGATTGGCTTTGCGAAGTAAACCATCGAGACATCGTTCAACGGGATTTATGGTTGTTTAAATAATATTTTCGGAATATTGGTATATTTTGCTGTCATTATTATCAAAATAAACAAGATAATAAACATGTAATAAATTAAATTCTGGCATAAATTAAGCAGTAATAAACAGTAAAAAAATTCTGAGAATAATTATCAAGAAATTCCTAGGTAGGTACATCAAATTTGATGATTTTTAAACAGACGTAATAATGTATTCTCTGTAAACAGTTTCCTTTATAGATGATGGTCCGCCTATTTTTTTTTCATTTCTTGCTTCTTTGTGTCATTAAGCCACATAAAGACAAATTAATAACCTAATAATTAGGTAAACCCATGAAATAAACGGAATAATTAGAAACTGAAATTTGATTACATAGTTTATTTCATTGCCAAATGTCTGTTAATAATAATACCTACGAATCAGTAAATAATATATTTTATATTAAAAATTATATTGTCTAAATGTTGGTTGTGGCATTTTATTAATATATCTGTTTTTCTTGTTGAAATCATCTGCCACATATATTTTCTTATTAAACAATGTCCGTGAAATCTACAAAATTATAGAGTTATCCAATATTTTACTGAAAAATAACCTCCACCCCTGTGGCTTTTACGTCAAAGAAACAGTTAGACGGCGTTTTTTGGCAAATTATGAATAAGAGCAAAAATATGAAAATAATATATTTTGTTGACGTTTCGGAAACCGAATTTGTTTCCTTTTTAAAAAACAAAAGAGACAGATAACAAGAAAGAAAAATTGAAGGATCGGCAATAATATTGTAGAATAAGGATAAATTCGTAGATATTTGAACAACCTGGATACTAATGTTAAGAACTTAATAAACTTGGAAGATACTAAATTGATAATGTTTGAGGTAACCGGAGAATAATAGTATGAACACAAAATATGTCTTCTTTAGTTGTATGACTTTACCCCATATCGGGGGCGTTACACTGTTATACTCTCAACTTTCTTCTTCTTGTTCATGGTATTTTAATAATAATAATAATAACAATAATAATAATTATAATATTAGAGGGACCTACACCAGTCCCTCAGGGTGGTACAGGAGTACACGCAGGCTGTCCGTATGGAGTTCGGGCTAGACAAATGTGCACTGGTCCATCTCAAGAGAGGACGATGCGGGAACTACGGAGAGGATGCGCAGCTCGTGGACGGAAGCATCTTACATCATCTAGATGCCGGAGAGTCGTACACTTACTTGGGTGTCGAGCAACGCTCCACCCAAGAAGTGAGTGTAGTGAAAACGCTCTCCGCGGCAAGTATCAGCACCGACTCCGACAGATTTGGTCTTCAGAACTGTCGGGAAAGAACAAGGTGTCTGCTACTAACATGCTTGCCGTTCCGGTCCTTCTCAACTCCTTTGGAGTAGTGAAATGGACTCAAGAAGAGTTGCGTCAACTCGACGTAGGAACCCGCAAGAAGATGCATCTCAATAGGAGTTTGCATTCTAAATCGTCCGTTCCACGGCTATACCTCCCACGACATCGGGGAGGCCGTGGACTCTTGGGTATGGAGAGTCTCCATAATAGGATAGTTCTGGATGGAGCCTGTAAGATCATCAGAAGTTCGGATCCCCTCCTCTGCATGGTTCGGGACCATCAAAATGCAGGAGCCTTTTTGTTTAAGGCAGCACAGAAAACAGCCAATGAACTTGGTCTCTCCTTCGAAGTCAAGCGGGTAAATCGCGACTCTGTCACCGAGTTGGAACCTGCTCGGCGAAAAGCCAAATTAAAGCTGCAGAACACAACAACTTTCTGCAGCTTCACACGGATAAGCTAATGCATGGAGTTTTCTATAAAAATATAGAGAACCTTGGCTTATCCGAAAGGCTGACCTTTGCCTTCTTAAGGTCAGCTGGGCTGAAGTCTGAGACCGAGGGATTCATAATGGCTTGCCAGGATGGTGTATTTAACACCCTCGTCTATCGTAGTCGTGTCATGGGTATAGAGGTCCCTGATGTCAGCTGCAGGGCCTGCCGCAGGGCGCCAGAAACTCTTATGCACTTGCTGTCGGCTTGCCCGACATATGCAGTCTCGGCCTATATCCAAAGGCACGACGGAGCATTACGAGTGCTTTATTACTATCTAAGGCACTCGTATGAGATAGACGAGGCACCAGTGCTGCCTTAAGCTCCGGGGGATATTGACTCGGTTGTGGGAAATGAGAAGTGTCTAATTTATTGAAACTACTCTTTTCCCACCGTCAGGCAAATACAAGCCAACAAGCCTGACGCAGTCCTCCTCCACCATCAACTCAAGACAATGTTTGTCGTGGAGTTCTCGGCTCCCGCGGAGAACAACATTGTCTTGAAGGAGGAGGAAAAACGACAAAATATCGAGATCTGCTCTTCGAACTCCGCAGACTGTATCCAGACCATACTATTAAGATAGTGGTACTGATTATAGGAGCCCTAGGTGGAACGAGACACACACTGCTTTCGGAACTTAAGATCATACCGGCATGCCGAAATTCGGCAGAGGTCTTAGCCGGCAGAATGCAGAAGGCCGTCATCCTCGGTTCATTACGTCTGCTCAGGGCACACGATTCTCGGACGCAGTAGTCACTTACCCCACGGGTGTGGGGAATGGCTGCCGGTACTACCAGCTCCCCTTTGAGAGGATCGGAGCCACAGAGAAGGGTGACTGGTTTTTAACAAAAAGATAAATAATAATAATAATAATAATAATCGACTTTATTTCGTACAAAAAAAACCGCTGCTCAAAGAATCACTACTTCCACATCCAGATTTTCTATCCAAGTCTCTCACAACGAAAAAATTTTGTATGTGGAAATAATTGTTTATGGAACTTTAATAATATAATATTTGAAATCCTCTACCCCAAAAACCCATAAAACGATACCCCACATCGTTAGTGGGGTGTGGGTGGTGATAGGGGGTAGTGGGGGTGGATGAAGTAAAAAAATGTTTTGAGGTTTTTGGTTCTTGTACACAGTACACACACTAAATCACAATTTTTCTCACCCCCTTTAATAATGGGGTGGGGGTGGTAATAGGGGTGGTTAATGCCAAAAAATTTTTTGAGACCTTAGCTCCTTTTCTATATACTAAATACCAATTTTATTTACCTATTTACCCCCATTTACCCCAATTTACCCCCCAACCCTTCGACGGAACAAGATGAAAATATAATCTAGTTCCAGATCTCGTTAAAATACATACGTGTACCAAATTTCAAGTCAATATCTTAAACGGTTCCAGAGTAAACGTGCGCATAAAAAAAGTTACAGACCGACAGACAGACAGATTTTTTTTTTCTCTCAAACTTAAAATCTCGACGTTTCAAGACATTCTAAGCCTATTTGAACAATAAAAAGTTTTAAAATTTTTTTTGTCGTTACTATACTTCCACTGGACGTGGAAGTAATAATACAAACAAGGCGAAGTTTAGCTTAAGCTACTCTTACACTTAATAGTAAATGGATATGTAGAATTCAGGGACCGAAACCGAAATTAATTTCGGTTAATTTCGGTTAGTTTCGGTTAATTTCGGTTAGGGTTAAATAACGTATACCATTTTCAGTTTTCATAGCAGCGACAATTTGGTTTTCATTTACGGTTTCGGTTTTCAAGGAAGCGACAATTCGGTTCTCGGTTATGGTTTCCGTTCACAGATCGCGGCAATTCGGTATCTGTTAGAAAAAATTTGTAACTACTTTGCGGTTTTCGGTTACGGTTTCGGTCCCTAGCTTTTTACTTGCCTTTTACCTTATATAATCTTTATAATGGATGAATCGATTTAGATATGGTTTTCACCATACAATTTGGTGTTTCTACATCACGGTTTAAAGATTTTTAATCTTTAGCTATATTTTTTGAACTTTAAATTCGTAATTACGGTGCGGTTTTCGGTTAAAGTTTCGGTCCCTGAATTGTAGATATAAGACTAAATACTAACAATTTGGATAGTTCAATTAAACTAAAACAAAAATTATTGCTCCTACTTTTACACGTTTCCTACTTCAGTTTATTGTTTAGTTTAGTTCTAAATGAATACTTAGACAAATGAATGAGATCTTTAATGATGTTGTATATTATCATAGCCGAATATGAGAACGATTTTTTGAAAATAGCTGTTGAGTGACGTGGAATATGAACATTTTTGTTATCTCTCATTCTCTCAGGATTAGATTATGCGAATCGGCACGGCGTAGTAATTTTCTAAAAAGTGTTTTCTTCCTAATAATATTGTAAAGTAAATTACAGTAATTGCATTTACGCCTAGTTATCATATTTAACCAATTTAGATCAGCTGTTTTGTGGGAAATAGGATAATATATTTTCAATCCAAACATAAATCTGCAGCAGGCGTTTTGTTCACCATTTGGATCCTATTTTGATCGAATAAGTCAAGGAAAGAGCATTATATACACATTTCCATAATTAAAACGTGAAAGTATCAAGAAATCGGAGAATTTTTTTTACATAGCTATTTAAATAATTTCTATAAGAGTATAATGCTTTAAGAGTACTGTACGTTTTCTTTAAGATGCTATTAATGTGACAATGAAATTTTAGATCACTATCGAATATGATACCTAGATTTACTAGTGAAATATTTTTGTCGAACTCCTCTATATGCTTCCTTAAATATATAAGGAATAAAAAACCAGACTGCAACCAAGAGCTATTTTCCGAGCGCTGAATTACAAATTACAAGCCTGGCGGCGTTAAGTGCAATAACTATGTATTGCCACAAAACGCTAAAGTTAAGATTGCAATAGACACCAGCCAAAGGACTTATTCCTACTCAAAGGAGCTCTCGGGCCAGCCACCCCACACCACTTGCAGACTGCTGTTTCGAGCTATTAGCTCTCGTCAGTGGTCGTAGGTGTGAGATGGTTGGAACGAGGCACTTGTTCACTCTTGGTACATGATGAGATTAATAAAACCACGACGTGCAACAAAAATGGCAGGATCCATCTAGCGGCTGATCTCCATTACAATCGAAACCCTTTGAGTAGGAATAAGTCTTTCGACTGGTGTCTACTGCAATCAAAACTTTAGCGTTTTATGGCAATACATAGTTATTGCACTAGGCCAGGCTTGTAATTCGTAACTCAGCGATTCTTGGTTGCAGTGTGGTTTTTTATTCCTTATATATTTAAGAAAACGTATAGAGGAGTTCGACAAAAAAATTTCTCTGGTAAATATTTTGCCCTCTAAAAGCATACCTACTAATGATACCTAGATTTTTTAGTGAATATTTAGACAGTAAGATTTCGTTCTCAACTTTTTTACTAACTCTCTTTTTAACTCTCTTAACTCTCTATTTTTTTTATTTTCAAATAATATCACCTGGCATTTGTTATTATTCAATTTTAATTTATGAGAATTAGATAAGGTCCTAATTTCATGAAGATGTTTATTTGTAGACCTAATACTAATATTATATTAGACCTGTATATCGTCCGCAAATGCCTGAACTTTATAATGTTTAATAGATCTGAATATGTCACTGGTATAAACTAAAAATGGCAGTGGTCCTAATATGGAACCCTGAGGTACACCAGATATAACAACTTTTTTTTTTTCGGAAAAAATTTCGTTATTTCTGTTTTTGACAGACGTTTTGCGACACGTAATAATTTATTAACACATCACTCATAAATATATTGGAATATATATATAATATATAATAGTTGGTGCAACATAAATTATAGTTTTAACTATTCATGATGCCCAAATAAAAAAGAAAACCCCTGAAGCTAAGATACTTGTTCGAGTAAAAAAAATATTTTGCGAGCAGGATTTGAACCCGAGACGTTCGGAATTCTGGAAAAATAGTGCTGGTCGTCTTACTTATATACTAGACTATCTGACGAAAATGCATTATTACACGCTGCAAGGTCTGACAGATTCAGGCCAACTGTCGCAGTTGCCTGTTAGACGCACTACCTCACCAAAGCTCTTTCTCATCAGCTCCTTGGTGACATTAGTCCATCTATAAAACATGTCAAATACAATGCATAGATTTTAAACGGCAGAGCAAAAAAAATAATAGAAACTTAGCTCTGTACTATCTATTACCTGGTTTTCCAATAACGCATGTAAATGAGCAGCACAACACAACAAATCACGTCAAGGATATAATGTGATCATAATGGCATTAATTTAAAAAATGGTGGAATATTTGGTTGACAGTTCTCGTTATGTACCTGCTCATCGTGGTATTTTCTTTATACTGCATCTAATTTCATGGTCATACCCGTAAGTAATTATATCCACACAATTACAAACAATATGTAAATAAACAATTATGTAAAAAACATGTCTTACATTAACATATGTTAATTAAGTAAATCAAGTTCAACATATCGAAGAGTTTTATCACAGATTTGTCATCATGTAGGCGAATATAATAAATATGAATAACTGGATATATAAATCGGAAATTTGTTCTTCTTGTTATAAATAATTTTACAATATCAGGATTTAAAATTTACAAAAATATCTGTAAAAAATTTAACCACTTTTTTAAAAAAGGTTATTATGAAATAAAATTGCACCCAGTCGTCCGTTTAATTGAACCTTATTCCTTAATGCCAAATTAACATATGAATTGCAGTGAACGTCTTCTTTTTATTCACAACGTCTTGTCAGATATTTTGTGATTCATGAATTATTTTAGTTGACCTCCGCTTACTGCTTCTTGTTGCTGTTTGTTTACTATCTTTAACGTGTCTGAGTGGTTATCATTTGCTCGGTCTACAATCATAATTTTCGTTTTGTTTTAATTTACACTTAAACCGTAATCAGAGCTTATTGTCCGAAGCTTACCCCACAGGTACATAAGCTCATCCTCGCTTGATACAACTAAGATGGTAGCATCTGCGAATCTCAAATTGGAAACCTTGGTTGTGAATATAGCTACTTCACCCTGCCAGTCCTCCCAGACACGTCGCACCACGTGCTCATTATAGATGTTAAAAAGGATTGATGACAGAATACAGCCTTGTCTGGCGCCCTTGGAGATTTCACATTTATCGGAACCAGATGCGTGGGTGTCTCCACCTCCAATGGACGTAGTTCAAAGAAAAAACTATATTGGCACCATTGCCGAGCAATAATACCCTATTGTTTGTAAAATAATGCCTTTATTATAATTCGAGAACTAAGTTTGTACTATTTTGAATAAAAAATAATTTGTGAATGAGATGAATGAGATTTATTGACTGAATGTTAGGGGCCTAGTTGTCGTTAATCGGGTAGGATTCAGGGGTCTACAGGCGATCCAGCCAACCAGCCAACCGTCCTTCTCGGTACACTTTGAAAATTGCCATAACTCTCGTAAAAGTGAACTGGTCTGCTAGAATTCCAGGTCTTCAAAGCGTACCGACAATCGAGCAGACCACTTCAATCCAGCAGACCAGCTCACTTTTACGAGTTCGCATGGCAATCTTCTAAGGGTACCGAGAAGGTCGGTTGGTCTGCTCCCTGCCGCTGGGTCGTGTGTAGATCCCTTTCGACAGCGCAGAGGACTGCAGATGTTTTATTACATAAGTCGAACAATTACACATTACTCCTTAATCAGATGAGCACATATATATCTCAGCTAACATTAATTATTTTATAATAGCTATAAGAACATCTATATCGCCATTGTATAAGAATAAGAGATTTATAATTAAGGTTTGAGAGCTTTCTCTCAATATCTACAGTGTGTTTTACTTACACACCAATAACTTTTTTATTTTTCTCCAATTTGAAACAAATTTTACTTAAGTATAGAACAAATCAGGATCTACTTATGAATAAAAAAACATTCGCCTCTTACAAATGCAGAGCTACCGGCGGTACCAAAATATGCGGGGAAAATCAAAAATCATATTAGGCATTTTTTATCGGAAAATTTTGTTAATGAAACCTGTTCAGAATTCTTCAAAAACCGTATGTCCAAAATGTAATCAAAATTCAAAAATTGAAAAATTTAAATTAAAATACTTTTTAAAATAATTATATATTAAAAAACTGTAAATTGCTTTACAACTACCTGGCAGCTTAGGTTTAATTTCAAACAAAAACAGTTTTATAGACAAAAAAACCCATTAAAATGATATCGGATTTCAACATTATTTTAATCAAAATTTCAATACTTTTTTAATTTTATTAAATTTTGGACTTACGGTTTTTTGGGCAATTCTGAATGTGTTTCATTAAAAAAATTTTCCGATAAAAATATGCCTAATATGATTTTTTTATTTTCTCATATTTTGGTCCCGCAGGTGGCTTTACATTTGTAGAAGGCGAATGTTTTTCTGGTTATAAGAAGATCCTAATTTGTTCTATACTTAATTAAAATTTGATTCAAATCGGAAAAAAAAAGTTATTGGGGTATAACCATTTTAAGTGAAACACACTGTATATAACCACTATATACACAGAATAATAGGGGCAGGCTTATAAGCTATTTTATCGTTTAAAAACTGCAAAGACAATAATTATACAACTATTTAGCACTCCTTAGCGACATTCTCACAGCATCTATAAAGTATCTTAAGAAGCTCTTATAGAAATGCAAAGAGTCGAATAGAAGTTCGTTTACACCCCTCTATATAACAATAAAGCACTTCTATAGCCTAATGAGGCATCAGTTATGAAATAATTTTACTATATAACTGTTCTTGGTTGAACAATTTAAAAAGCTTTTTGGTTTTATAACAGTTGTATTATATGAATTTAAAAAATATGAAAACATACCCAACCATTGCTTCGACTTACCTGTTTTGTGGCTCAATACGTGTACATTAAAATTGTATTTTTCATGAAATTACTAAAGCTAAAATTAATTTGCGGTTTGAATATTTCTGTCGATATATGCTATGATATCTTATAAAAAAATGTTCTTCAAAATATTTACTCGTATGTAATTAAAACTGTTATTAATTTTCATAAACATAATACGTAATTAAAAGTACACGTAAAATAGTTTAATATATGCTAATAGAATATTAATTTTCTTAAGTGAATTTTTCTCCAGATAGATGCTACATCTAAAATCTTTGAAGATATGGTGGCTGCTTAAACAGCTTTTATAAAACTATTTCTTTTATAACAGCTGTTACAAAACTCTTTTGGTTGTGTAGAGACCTCCTATTAAAGAACTTATATCTAGATACATAATGGCATGAATTTTATGATCCCGAAAGACTCCCAATCTAAGGCACTTCTTCCCATAAGTTGCTGATTGGCCCATCGGCATATTTGCGGCCGCTTGTACACGGTCGACTTCAGTTCGATTATCATAATCTCAGTTTGACAGTTCTGACAGTATCCGTAATTAACGTTAATAAGTGTTTTTCGTGTTTTTCGATCAAAATGTGGTGAAGAAGTCTTTTTATTTTAAGTTGTGATTTGCCTAATACCTAAATAATATTCTCTGTTCATATTTAGACAGTTTAGTGACAATTTAGTGCAACATGCAACAGTGCTGTGCCATTTGCAGAAATCGATCGTTTCATAAGTAAGTAGGTCATAGTCGTAACATGATGAGGTTCAGTTTATAGTTTTAATAAAAATATTATAAATAATATCCTTCCAATGCATATTTCCCTTGAATAAAACATCTTTACCTATTGTATTTTTTCAATCTGCGTTAATATTCCTAGAAGTTAAGCAATAATTATCACATAAAAGAGGTACAATATTTTACATTTTCCCTTCTACACATACCCGCCTCTGTTGCCTATGGGATGTGATGTTCATCTATCCATTTTAATGGACATATAATGTGACTATTTTAGGAGCAAATAAGGTATATGAAGAAAAGGTAGCCATTATGTATCTAGATATAAGTTCTTTAATCGGAGATAGAGACTATTGCGAAGTTATTGGAGAATAATTGGATTCTATTGGCGGTAATTATACTCATTCCAACTCTCTGTAGTATAAATGCTGTAACATGCAATTTTATAGAATTGGGTAACTCGTTCTTATGCTGACAGAGCTATTATAAAGCCTTACAGTACATAAATTGGCGGTAATTATATATGTATCATAGCTAGCTAGTGTCTCTGGTTGCTATGTGAAAATTTAGATAATTTCAATATTGCCAATAAAGAGTCAAGTGGTTCAAGAATATTTTCCACTTCGTGTCATTCCCTTCCATGTTGACATCATCCTGATTATTCTCATGCTCTTTAAATACTCGGAAACTATAGATCAACCGATGTATTTCCCACGTTATAACAAATACATTACTATTTTCCTTCAGTTTTATAAATACAGTATACCTCGCTCTAACTCAAAAACGACACAATGGACTCTCAAATTTTTATCGTTTTAACAAAATGTGTTAATATAAAAGCCAAATTTTAGAAAGCATTTTTTTTCGAAGGCTATGTCGAAAATTTGCATTCTCAAATGTTACATGCGGAAAACTTTTTTATCTTTCGCAATAGATACCATATATATATCGAAAGGAAACGAAGATAAAGGATGGACGTAACTTTACTATTTGAAACGTTTCTTCTAGCACTAACAGTTCTAGAGAAAATTGCAAAAAATGTTTGCTGCCCTGTACTGCAATTAATTGCTATTGGATTTCCACGTTCTTTATGATCTCTTCAACATTAAATAAGTTTTGCATATATTCTTTCTTCAATCTCCAAAAGTGCAGCATCACAGCAAAGTCCGGAACCTTTTTATTTACTGATCGATTTTGTTAAAAAATAATAGGATTCTTCCTCTAGCAAATACTAACTTGTCAAAATTTCAATACGATCATATGTTTCTTAAATTCTCGTTCTTACAACAAACATGATGGACGAACAGACAGGCAGACATTTTGAAAGTTGTTCAGAATTCGTCCATTAACACAGTGATACGAGCGACATTTATAGTTTTAGAAATGTGCCAATCAAATGCAATAAATGCCATAATACTTTTCGTTTTCGTATTTGCGAAAAGTATAATAATAAAGGGCACAGCAGGATAATCATGTGTTAGGTGCCCCCGCACCAATCGGGTCGAAATTTTAAGCACAAGTTGATAGTAGTGTTAGACGAAATTTCCCAACATATTATTTTTGGTTAATCATTTTCAGGGGAGTTATGGGAGAAAAAAGAAAAATGAAAATTTTTTTTTCTCAAGAACGGATAAACCGATTTTCATGAAAAAAATATATGTTATGACTTTTGATGGCACAGACGTGGAAAAAGATTATTGAGTCCATTTGTCGAAAAAAAGAGGTGAAAAAATATTTTCAATATAAAAAAATATTCTATTCTATTCTATTCTATTCTATTCTATTCTATTCTATTCTATTCTATTCTATTCTATTCTATTCATACAATAAGTAGTTAATAAAAATATTTCCTTTTGAAAGTTTTATGACAATTTACAGTAACATTTCAACAGAATTTGAAAATCACCAAACATACTTTTTTCCTGATTTAAAATAACCCGTGTTACCCATTTAACTACGTCACAACGCCGTTGATGACTATTATTAATATCGTTCATTTTTTGTTACTCTACAACCACATAACTAATAAGCAAGTAGATATTGAAGTAGTTAAGTGTCACATAAATTTAATAACAATTATTCTTTGTCTTTCTCGAAGTAAAATAAGTGCTAAATAAACACACATAGCCATTCCATCATTGTCTGTGAGAATACCTATCAGAATGTCTAACTGATTTTATTAAATTCAGAAATCAAAACAATATCAAAAGTACAGCGTTGAAGGCTCAATTCACATAGCATCGAATATGTGTACAAGTCAAGTAATTTGACACTTTCAACTGGATTATACTTTCGAGGGCACTTTTCAAAAAAATACTTTAATTAATTAATTTCTTTAGTTACAGCTGACTACTAATCTAGTAAGGTTCAATTACTGAGCAACGTTGAAATTTTTCTTCATAGTTTCTAGGGATCATTTTTGAAGGAGATTCAATTTTTTTTTCTCCCTTCTTAGTGATCTCTTCATTTAACTTCTACACGGGAAAAGAAATATTCGCTGTGTTGAATTTTTAAGCTGTAATGTCAGGCTCATTTTCAAAGAATTCTGAAAGCTTCATATGCTTCATAAGCTTTGATATAAATCTGCAAAATGTTGCAATTGTGGTAGCCATATTGAATTCGCCATTTTGAATGTTTAACTTTTGGTGTCCGATTCAGTATTAGTTTTCTCAAAATACCTAACTACCAATTTTAATGCAATTCCGGCATTAAATATTTCACTGGCGCATTCGCCAAATTTGAGAATAAAATTTTTTCTCTATTACTTCCACGTCCAGTGGAAGTATAGTTAACGATAAAAAATTTTTAAAAATTTTTATTGTCCAAATAGGCTTAAAATGTCTTGAAACGCCGAGATTTTAAGTTTGAGCGAAAAAAAAATTCTGTCTGTCTGTCGGTCTGTCTAACTTTTTTTTGTGCGCACGTTTACTCTGGAACCGTTTAAGATATTGACTTGAAATTTGGTACACATATGTACTTTAACGAGATCTAGAACTTGATTATATTTTCATCTTGTTCCGTCGAATGGTTGGGGGGTAAATTGGGGTAAATTTGGGGTAAATAGGTCAATCAAGCAGGTAAGAATCCATAAAATTGGTATTTAATATATACAAGAGAAGCTAAGGTCTGAAACAAATTTTTGGCATTAGCCACCCCCATTACTTCCCCCACCCCCTTATTAAAGGGGATGAAAAAAAATGTGATTTAGTGTATGTACAGGAACCAGAAACCTCAAAATATTTTTTACTTCATCCACCCCCCACTATCACCACCCCCCCTCAACACTACCGATGTTGGGTATCGTTTTATGGGTTTTTGGGGTAGAGGATTTCAAATATTATATTGTTAAAGTTCCATAAACAATTGTTTTCACATACAAAATTGTTTCGTTGTGAGTGACTTGGATAGAGAATCTGGATGTGGAAGTAGTGATTCCTTGGGCAGCGGTTTTTTTACTCGCTTTACACATAATGTGTAGCAACCAACGTCGAGCTAGACTTTGCAGTTTGAGAAAGATTGCATAGAAATTACTTAGCGAATCCAGAGAGTAACGATCGAACAAATTTTAAAAAAAATCGTAGTCGTGGATAAAGAAAAAAATGGGACAAGTCTTATAACGTACTTTCGCTCAAATTCAGTTGTATATACCAACTTTAATGTTTCTGACATTGTCATTTATTTGCCAAAATATATTTCAAGTGCGCAAATAGAGATAGATTTATGCTAGAACAAAAAAAGTTGTCTCATTTTTCACACGACAGTACATACTGGTTTCGAATTCAGAACCTCCTTCTTTTTAAAATTTTTCGAAGTAGGTTAAAAAAGTCACAGCAGCGTGATATAAAACAGCAGTGTGTTCCCGGATAGGGTACATAACTCTTGTAAATTTTCTTATTTTTGATTTGCCGGGAACCATTTTTTATAAAAAATTTTGCTTGTCTTAGGAAGTCATAAACAGTTGTCAAATTTAAGATAAATTATACAGGGTATTCTAAAAGTTAGAAAATATGAAGTCGACTTTAAGTAAACTACTCTTTTTTACGTTTTTATTGGAAATTTTATTTAACAGTTTTTTCAATTACGAAGAAAAGCTTAAATACGGAGTTTAGTTGCAAAATAAGGAAATAACAATTAAAAAAAAAAACATTTTATTCAACTAAGTTGAAAACTATTCCACATGTAGACCTCCTACTAGTACACATTTTTCTAATCTTTTTCTAAATTCTTCATAAACGAATGAGATAATATCTACATTTATGGATACAACAGCATCCACAATTTTTTGCTTTAATAAATCTACATTGTCTTCGAAATCGTTTGCGTATTCTCTTTGTTTTAAATACCCCCATAAGTAGTAATCCAACACGGTTAGACCTTCCACCTGTCGTGGAAGTGATTGTCTAACCATTTTGTAACTAGAATTGTAGAATGTGCTGGGCATTCATCTTGCTGGAAAATTATTTTTATTCCAAAACAAAATTATTCAAAATTTCTAAATAAGTATTTTGATTCAAATTTCCATCCATAAAATAAGGACCGATTATTCTGTGATGTATTATGCTGCACCAAACATTTACTTTTTTGAGGTTTTGACTATTAATAGTAATTCTGAAATTAGGATTTTCCTGAGCCCAGTACCTACAATTTTGGTCGTAAAAGTAGGCTCGTCTGTAAATAAAATTTTTTGATGAAATGATCTATCTGCTAAAATTTTCTTACCCATAGATGAACAAAAGTCCAAACGACGAGCATCATCTCCAACTTACATACATTTATAGGTTTGAATAACTAAAATCACATGAATATGAGATTTGCTAATACCTAAATTTATTGATCTTTTCCTTAATGAGCATCTTGGGCGTTCTTGTCTAAAACTACAAAGGTAGCAGCGTTATCTTTAATAGGTTTTTTGTCTTTTGTTTTTTTTGTTGATTTTTACATGCCCAGTGGAATCAAATTTAAAAATTAATATACGTACTTCTTTGCGAGTCACTTTAACATCTGGATACTTTTCATTAAAAACTTCTATTGTGTATTTATAAGAAACATTTCCGATTCCATAGCATATGACCAAGTAAATTCGTTGTTCTAGGGTTAGCATAATTCAATAATCAGTAATTAATATTTTTATAGAAAATACAAAATACGAATAAGGGTAGTTCAAATTGTGCTTTCCGAACGAACGGACGCGTCCGAAAAACGCTGCCATTAAAACGTGAAAACGCCCGCTAAAAGTCCGCTAAATTTGATAAAAATTAAGTGAATTTGTAGAGTAAAGAATTCCGCGCAAATCGATATTATCATAACAAAAGAACAAAATTGAAACAGAATTAATATTTGAAAATAACTAATACAGCGTATTTAGTGACAGAACCGATAGTGCAGTGCTATGCATAAAGAAACAAGCTTAATGGACCAGGCAATACACAAGAGGAATAGATAAGCTAAGTATCTTCTCATTTTTAAAGTACCACCCAAGTTTATTTATCCAAGTTTATTTATGTCTTAATGATTAACAAGCGTCTGCCGCATAAAACCATTGCAATGCTTTTTAGGTTCAAGCCCTAGCTGAATACAAAGTGTAAAAAGTATAACTTTTGAGGTAAATAGATAATTTCGTACATAATTTATATTTGTATCAAAAAGAATGTGTTGTGGTTTTGTATGTTTTTTATGCAAATTTTTAAGGTGTCAAAAGTGAGTGATAGGTTTGGGGAATAATACATACCTGGGACGTGCGATTAGTCATTAATTTCGTACATAATTTTTGTTTGTATTAAAAAGAGTGTGATTTTGTGGTGTTGCATATTTTTTTGTCAAGTAAGCGACAGGTTTGAGGAATAATACATATCTTGGGAGGTGCAATTAGTGATTAATTACGTACATAATTTGTATTTGTATTAAAAAGAGTGTGTTTTTGTGGTGTTGCATTCTGCATCATAAATGCTGTAATAAACTGATTCAAACGACTTTCTTCAAAAATATGAGAAGTGATTATGAAACCATCGACTGCTGTCACCGTAAATTTATAGCAAGACAATAATGGTGTTATTACTTAAGAAAAACAGAGTTTCTTAGATAAACAAGCATTGACAAATGGACAATCTGATCAGTGGCGTACTATTGGCTTAATACGCCGGGGGCTGAATTTCTTGCAGTTCAATGAAAATGCATAGTTTTTCTCAGGAAACGGTATCTATACAGAAGAATGATGAATCGAATACAGAACATAGGACCACAAAATCAAAGAAACGGGGGAACGAGCCAGGGGCAGTAAAGCGGCGGCAGGGGGGCATACAGTAAAAATGATAACACATACACGAGAAGAGGTATACCACGGCAACAGTGGAGATAAACTGGAAGAAGAAGAGAAATCAAAAAATTAATGAATCAAATTAATACAAGAAGACCCTTCAATAAGCCACCATCCAAGGAATAAATGCGGTAGTGATAATAATTAAAATTAAACTCGAAATAATCAATGAAGTATTGTTGATATACTGCGTCAGGGCTGAGTTCGCACATCACTTCAGCGGAGGTATGCCTAGTGAAGATTTCTTTCAGAAAAATGGTGTTCTCTAAGAAAACACACACATACCTCGATAATCTCCTAATCGATGCAGAAGAAGAAGAAGAGTTGGACCAGCGGAGAGGAACACAAAATAGATGAATATTCCCTAAGAATACCGAACAATTGAAGTAACTAGGAACAGACCGGACGAACCAGCTAGAGCGGAGAGAAACAGTAAAGGCACAAAAGGGTAACATACCGTTCATTGAGAAAAATAAACTATCATGGGACCTTACCAAATGTATGTACATAGCCGTCATACGGACAACGATGATATATGGAGTCAAAAACGTGACAACAACAAAAGCCAACAGAAGAAGTTTTTGAGAAGAGCAGAAAGGGCATCGTCCAACTAAAACAACAAGATGAAAACAGCGACACAAAACATCAACATAATAGAAATATACGCAATGAAGTATACGTTTATTAGTGGTTTATGACCAACATATTTATACAAATAATTAATAAATATCGCATATATGAAGTCGTTGCTAAATATTGTTTCAACGTATATGACGTACCTATATATTGATAGTTTATTTAAAACGTCTTTTATATCAAGATTATCTGCTTTTAGTGGAAATTTAGGAGATCATATATATAATAAAATCGCAAAATCATGATGAGATGTATCATAAACGTATAATTATTATACCAAAAATCTTTTTTAAACCACTGGAACGTACATTATATGTGCTAGTGTTTGCTGCGTCGGAGGTGATTCCATAATAATTTCGTCAAGATGCGTCTAGTGAAAGGTGAGAGTTTTACAGGATTTTTTTTATTCGACAATTAGGTGAATGCGCTGGTAATAAAAATTTGAATTTTGTGATAAAAAATTCAAATATCTTTGGAATTGCATTAAAATTAGTATTTTAGGGGCGGCTCATAGCAAATCTAATGCCAAAAGTTAACTGACCACGACAGAAAAAATTGTGTCCAAAATTGGATTCAGCTCCTCAAAAGACTTAAGAAAAGTTAGCTGAGATCCTTAGGACAAGACCTTTTTTAGGGAATAAAAAGTTTGGTAGATAAAAACTGACGCCAGAAAAATTTTGTTTTTGCTTTTTGTCCAAAATTGACTTGGGCGCGTCAAAATACTTCAAAAAGTTGAATGAGAATCTTAGGACAAGACCTTTTTTTGTAGACTTGTGTTATTAAATGGCATTTCTATTAAGTTGGCAGAAATTTTAACCTCTACCAAAAGTGAAAACTTTATTTTAATATTAATTATGAAGCTAGAAAATTTTAAGACACTTTATATCTCTTCTTCTATGAAAACATTATTTTCAAAATTACGAGACACACTTGCACATTTTTAAATTTGACAGCGATTTTGTCAAGAATTAAAAAAAAAGAAATGAAAAATATACTTTGACAGATCGATTATGTATTTGTAAAGTAAAGATTTAGTTTTAAATAAACTTTGCGAATCTTTGTATATTTGTGACCTGATTTTAATAGAAAAGATATTTCTTAATAAAAATTCAATTCTCGGTCAAAATTATAAAAAATTATAGCTAAAATTCATAAATCCAGCTCGACAGATTGATAGAGAATTTCAAAACGAACATTTAAATAAGATTTTTTGATAACTTTAACTTGCCTGTAGAATGATTTTGGTGACACAGTAGGGTTTCGTCTCACTGTGCGTCGCCCAGTTAGTTGAACCTTATTACCTAATGTCGACATTAAGGTCGGTGTAAAAATAGACAAATAACGAATTCAAACGTATTTTTAGCCGACTTCAATAACGTCATTCAGTTAACTGGGCGACGCCGACGGTGAAATTTTATTTCATAATTTTTGGCTACGTCTTTTTAAGGCGGTTCATTTTCTTTTACTATTTTTTTTTTTTGAACTATATTTCAGATACATGGTCGATTTCAAACTGTCTCTAATTAGTTCTAGATTCTCCATTGACAATAAAACAAACAACAGCTGCATGTTCTACAAGAAGTATTAATTACTAATCTAGTCGAATTAAACTAGAAGAAAAGGAGCAGGAAAATTGAACAAAATAATAATTTTCACATCAAATTAAATAAGTATTACCTTTTACATATATTACTAGTATTACTAGCACGTACGATAATATGCAAATTGAAAATCCTCATAAAATTTAAATAATTTGCAAACGATTCACATTACTGAAGCAACTCCTATTTAATATAGAACTTGGTTGAGGAGTGATTCAATCAGCGTCGGTCATAACCAAATATCTGCTAGAGACATCACTAACTAGGGATTGCATTACCGGTTAACCGGTTAACCGGTTATCAGGACAAAAAACACATGACGATAATTACCGGTTATTTTAATTTTTTACCGGTTATTTCGGTAAATTCTGAACTTACGATATGTCACGTATTCAACGTTTCTATTTATGTCACTGACTAGTATTCACTAAATACAGAGTGACTGTGCCAACACCGAGCACTTTTAACAATAAATAAATAATATTATAAAAAGTAAACTCCAAACACCAAGCCCTAAGAAATACAAGAGAGATATTGACAATATTTTACGACAGAAAATTGAATATTTCACTGCCACAAATATCCCTGGAATACATTTAGAAGTATGTTATTAACCAATTCTTGTTAACTTATCGACCCACCAATATCGATTGAGGACAAATATCAGACATCTATAGCTTTGAAAAGCTAACCCTTTTAACAGGCTATTTTTAAAAAATATTGTATTTTTAGATTAGGTATTCAGTAAATGCCCTATTTGAGTTTAGGTTTATAATTTCTGTTATTTAAGTGGATATTTTTGTTATTTACAGAATAATTATTTATTTAAATTTATTTCATTTATATTTTTTCCTTTTGATAAATTAACTCCTATATAAAAAAGTCTATTTGACAGTCACATTTTTGTCACTTTGACAGCAATAAAAAAAGGTGCATCGTTTTTTATCACCAATAAAAATGCCTGTTCCTCAAAAGCAGAGTACATCTAGTAGTCGCACGTCACTTTAATATCTGTACTGTCAGCTATAATTTTTAAGTATTGTGGAAACTATACTGCACAATATGAGTCGTTCTGGGAACATTATAATTATTTTTAAAAAATTATTGTTGTTGTTCGTTCACATATTCTATCGTTAATTTATCTTGCCAAAAAACACTCGAGCTTTTCTTTTGTGGATAAATTTCTTTTTAACTCAAAGTTTTGACATTTGACAAAATCGCTAGACCTCCAGTTCGCGATTTTTTCATGTCAGTGTTTCTTATAAAATCACTGATTGGCAAATTTATTTCGTTACAAAGAGAAATTTATCCGATAAAAAACAGCTCTTGTGATTTTACTGTTGATAAAAAACCTTCTGTTTGTTCATTATATTAAATATACGTATATAAAAATGTTTTTTGTTAAATTTAGATAATTTTGTACATGGAAAAAGACAATTGCTATTTTCGCCACCCTAATCATCGATTCTAAAAATTACCGGTAAATACCGGTTAACCGGTTATTTACATTTTTATTTACCGATTTACCGGTTATTAAAACTTCCGGTAAATTGCAATCCCTATCACTAACATGAAAATATTCCAATATTTCCTGCATATACATAAACTTTCTTTTTAAACGAAATAGTATTTACTAATTGGAAATCAGTTGTCTTCGTCGTCATTAGGTTTATTCAAAACAAATTGTAAACATACATATTTAAACACGTGTTTCCGCATTTCAAATATTATTTCGAAGTTTTTAAAAAAATTGTAGTACTTGCATATTTACCATATATAATATTTCATATTCTTTATTGGGTATTTTGCCATTTCAATTCAAATCAACATATTAGCGTTAAGAAAAGTGTAAAATGTATATATAATAGAGTTAAAATAATTTCTTCAAATGACGAAATTAACAAAAAACAATTTATAAAAATGTTGTAATAAATAATCAGTACTCCAAGAGTTTTGCTGATAGCCATATGATAAACATTGAAGGTACAACAATTACAACCTGAATTAAGATCTTTACCAGTAATTCCATATGTATGTATACACACAGTTTATTGGATAAATTGCGAAAAATCGACAATAGGTTTTCTGTACGAACGGTTTTTAAAACGAGTTCCACATTAAGATCTGTTTTGTTAAAAACTAAGCCAGGAAATATTGATCAAAATTCCAAAAATTGAATTTGTAGCACTCGATGCGAGTGCAGTAAACATTATGTAGGTAAGTCATCCAGGTTTTTCAACGTAAAGTTTGGTAAATACAGAAATTATGCTAGAAGGAGAGAATTTTAGAAGATTCTAATATGAACGTTCTAATTGAATTCCATGTCCAATACTATAATAATTTTGTATTAAGTTATATATTTTTAGGTGTGTGGCTTTGTGTAGTAACCAGAAGGATTATAAACCAACCTCTGTCTGATGACCCATTTGGCGCAGACGTTTCTTTCATTAAAATTTTTAAATATTTTTACGGAAGTGGCAAAAACCCAATAAAGAATAGAAAATTATGAACATGCCACAAATAAATAATTTTAAATAATAACTCTATATACATTAGTTACAATTTGACAGAATAGTTCCTTGCAACTCCACCTTAAATTAAAAATAGTTTGTGGTGACTCAAAATGTTACCTGCATATTCCCAAGTTATAAATGTGACTATAGCTTTCACTTTATAATCGATTCCAAATAGCCCCCAGATTAAGTTTGTCCCCACAGGCAGTTCAGTGCGGTTCCAAATTTGGAATTCCAATTTCATTGGTCAAATTGACCAACACATTTAAAAGTATTTTAAATCAACCAATCCCGATTCCAAACTCGACACTCTTCCGAACTAATGGAAAAAAGCTTGTAATATTAATACAGTTACATTCATCATCTACAACATCAAAAAAACCTTTTTACTCTTAAGGCTTAAGTAATACCGTACAAGGCGACATTTTCATTAGACATCCAACATAAAACTATAAATCGCCCCACATATTCTTGTAGTTTTTAAATGAATACGAAGCTTATTGCAAATCGAATGCAGATTTAGTAGGTAAAATTATAAGCAAACAAATGTCTAAATTTTTTTATTTTTAAACTAAAAATGGTGATGTTTATTTAGTGTATTTTTATGAAAGTTACAGTTTGAATTATTAAAGAAATCTACACCTCTATTTAACCTGTAATTTTACTTATTTATTCTGCGTTTGATTTACAATGATTTTTTTTTTCATTTTTTGTTAGAAACTATACAATAAATTATAGAGTTTTTTATACTTTTATGTTGGATAATCTAGTGAAAATGCCATATTAAAACAAGCTAAAAACGTACTCTTCGCCTGTTCACTGAACTTTTTATATAATTGTTACACATTCTATAGGATACTCTTCGCAGTTTTTTGTACATAATGTTAGTTTTAGACATTTTAAATTTTATAGTACGAACTTAGTTAGTAAAAGACTCAGTGTAAAATAAAGTAAAAATAGAAAAAACTGTACCATACCCCATTTGGGTTTCGAACCCGAGACCCTTGGATTTCGAATCAAAAGCGTAAGAACTACTCCACCACTTAACACGTAAAAAAAACGTAAATTTTTACATTATAAGAGACGAGCTAGAATTATATTTCCACGGTTGTATATTACATTATAAAATGTATATTTATAAAATATAAAAATATTTAAATATTAAATTGAAATATCATTTCACCAGATTTCTATTCAATTATAAAAACATAAAAAACAAAAAAATTTTTTTTCAAATTTAAATCATTAATAACATTTTTATTTATAGATCGATTTTGTTCAAAAACAATGGGGTTCTTCCTCTAGCCAACACTAACTTAATGTCCAAATGTCAGTACAATCGGATTTTTCTTTTTTGAGTTATCGAGCTTACAAGAAACGTGACGGACGGACGGAAGGACGGACGGAAGGACGGACGGAAGGACGGACGGAAGGACGGACGGAAGGACGGACAGACGGACATTTTGAAAGTTGTTCAGAATTCGTTCACTAACACAATGATGAAATTTTTTTTTCTACGAGCGATATTTACGATTTTAGAAATGTGCCGATCAAATACAATATACCTACTCTTCGTTTTTGCGAAGAGTATAATAACCAGGTACTTATATTATAGTGGCAGCTAAAATTTATAACCAACTATTTTGAGCAACAAAACAATATCATTTATTTTTAGGATATTATCTGATCATAACCGTTTTTTGTACCTACGCGTATGCGTGTGTTTGTGCAAGCGCGGACATGGTAATTTATCTCATTCCAATCTCATCAGCTCACAATCCACAATTTCAAATATTTCTGAAAGTAAGAGAATATGAATAAAAAGTATCGGACATTATACTTACCCGTCAAATGAAAGTCGACAAACTAACCCACAATATTAACAACATTAAATGCGGTTGAGTTTATTTTATAATTCAAATTGTAATTATCGTGTTATTAATACATTAAAAAAATATATATTTGAATATGTATTTCCGTTGTTGCTTCTGTATGAAATTTTATATTTTTTGCTTATTTTATATAGTAAGATCTCTAAAACCAATTTTTCTTTATTACTCTCCTATTTTGATTTAAGAAGGTCATATTCAAGAGAGAGAGAGGGAGCGAGAGAGAGAGAGAGAAATTCGACAGGGAAATAGGTATTATTGTTGGCCATAACTTTTTTTCTTAATACATATAATACAAAAAAAATTTACGACTGCCTAAATAGAACTATAACGAGAGTACTATTACACATTTTCACCCAGTAACTTTAGTCGTTTGCAAAATCACTCGGCTTAAATATACAAATTATTCCAGTCTTCGTATTTCATGGTTTAAAATCTTTAATTATATTTACAAACGACTGAATGAGAAGTCATAACACTACTCTGTTATAGCTCTATTTACTCAATCTTATAGTTTTTTCGCCCCATATGTAATAAGAAAAAAGTCTAAAATGGCAAAAAAATTATAAATATTTCATTATCAAACCTCTCCCTCTCTCTCTCTCTCTCTCTCTCTGTGTGTGTGTGTGTGTGTGTGTGTGTGTGTGTGTTTGTGTGTGTTTGTCGTCAACTAGCTCCTCCTCTTCTGTTCTTCATGTGAGTTCACAGCTAACTACCCTTATGACGCCACTGTCTTTTTTGTGGCACATTCAAATAGTCGAGGTTTAATTTTTCTTAAATTTCTTCTTCTTAGAATGTAGAACCGAATAATTTTGACTTTTCTACTCTTGTCAAAAAAATTAATATAATGTCCTCACAAATTTACCTGATAAAAAATGCACCTAAAAGTTCAAATTGGGTGCACAATTCACTATCACCGCTTTCTCTTTATTTCCAAAATTCCGAGTCAGCTATTCTCCGCCGCAAATATTCAGCTAGCAATAGTCTAATATCAAGTGATGTCAGATTGTTTGTTAACCACACTTGTGAATGAAATATTGCTGGTATACCGAAAATTCAACTAAATCATAATTATCAATACTTCGAGGTGTTCAACAGCAATCAATTTACAAGCAATGAAGTAATTTAGTTAAATCTAATTTTCAATTTGTTACTACGAGTATTATAACTGGTTTGTCAATTTATACTGAAAAAAACTAGATCCATATGATAAAAAACATCAGAGATATTAAAGTCTAAAGTTCATGAATCTATACGTGACGTCACATCAGTTGAATCGACGGCAGTTATAAGAAAGAAAGCAATACGCGTCCGCATGCACACTTATGCATTTAAAGGTTGAGATCTGAGGCTGCTTTTATTTCTTGTGTGCAATGGTTTTTTTCGAGCCTGGTTTTGTTAAAAGTGATTCTAGGAATTTGACATAATATGATGGTATGTTAATTGCCATGGAATATTTCATTAAAAATTAAAAGTATCTCAGTGCAGAGTTGAGACGCGTCAAAATAGAAGAGTAAGTTAGAGGCATTTGTAGTGGTGAATTTGCCATAAAATTCGGATAGAATAGCTATGTAGATACAGCACTAACAAACAGAAGAATGGACGGACGGATGGGCAGACAGACAAAATTAAATGATTTTGATTTTTTTTTAATCTACGTAGGTAGTCTGAAACGTGAAAATCCGAATAAATCTCGGACGGTGATTTTTTATCTTCCCTTCCGTATGCGAGGAAAGTAAAGAAATATTTCTCTAAAATTTTGTGACTGGTTCCTTATTTCACAGATGTCCATGAATGAACTGAATTGTAAATCAGAAATTATAACTTTTTATCTTTCCTTATTTAATATAAATAAATATATAAATTTTCAACTAATAAAAGTAACAAATTCATTTTTGAAACAAAGTGGGTTCGCCGTACAGATTTCTGATATAATTTCTTCGCCTTGGCATCTGATGCAGGAAAATAAAGAGTTTATCAGGGGTTTTCAGTGATGTATTTCTACATTTTGGAAATATAAAGTATAGGTACTTATAACATTTTTTTTATTATCGCTCATTTTGTGTAGGTAAACACAGCACACAACGTCTCTTTTAAGCTACAAAAACAAATCCGTAAATTACTTAATAGCATGCTTACATTAAAGTGATCTTCACAGCAAAAGTGCGTTCGTTTTGCAGATACGAATGCGGTTCTTCGCTGAACTCGCTGCCATAACTTTCATGCTTTTAAGCAATTTGTTAGCGAAATAAAAATTTTATCTGGTGTAGTTACTGAAAAATTTCTGCATTTAGGAACGATTTAATACTTGTATCGTCTCTTTTTGCACTCATATTCACAGATTTTTCACAAAGTTCCATAAAAGTATCATTCGCTAATAAAATTAACAAGCAACTTGACTACAGTGCTGTTGCTGCCAGCTGATGAACTGTGAATCGCCTGTTGTGACGTCATATTCTGCCACGCCTCATTTCGCGACGATATAAATTTGATAATTCATTTGAGTGGGAATCAGCATTGATGATTTTCAAAATTTGCAATAAAATAAATTCTTAAATGAACCCATTTTTCCTTTAGTCCCTTTTTGCTCTACACTCCACGTAACATTCTCAAACTTCAATGGTCCAGCGGATAATTTTTTGGTACTAGCGGGAATCAAACCCTCCTCGAGAAGACCAGTTGGCCCTGACTCTGAACCATCATCACTCCCAAACTTGTTAAAGACAGGAAAATATCCTGTCTTTAACTTATAATAAAGATCATTTTTCCATAGAATATTTTTGTATAAAAAGTCAAAGGTCATTTCAAACTTTTCCCCATAAAAATGTTTTTGAGAGCAGTTGTAAATCGTTAAATAAAAGTTTGACTGATTTATGGCTAGCTCCGTATATGAACAGGTGACAAGCAAGCGATCTCTAACAAAAGATTCGGTGTAGATTAATCCCGAATATATATTTTGGAAGTATCTATTATCTATTATGATACCTGGCAATTTCATATTTAACATAATATTCTAATAAATTTTTGATTATTCTTGTGTCATTTATAAAATAAGAGGCTTTCCTTCAGTGCGTGTTAAGTGTTTGGAGGGCCGTTATTTTAATGACATATTTTATTTTATATCTATTTTATTGCGAGATGCCTATATAATTCAGTAAGTATTTAGGCGAAAGGAACGACTTTAATTTTGTTTTGAATATTTTAAAATTATTAATGACACGTAAAACTGTGTTTGGAAAAAATATTGTTCAAACCTTTATTTAAATTTAATAAGCCGAAAAGATATATTTTTATTTTACTGAATATATTTTTATAAAAAATGTTAGTTGCTGTTTAAATTTGATTGCTGCTTTTGGCGACATTGCTCTTATTTTAGTTTTCTTACAAATAAAAAAAACATAAAGTAATAAAAATACAAAGTAAAAGAAAAATACAAATTAATGTTATAAAATTATTAATGACTTTATTTAAATTTAATAAGCCGAAAAAATACATTTTTTCTACAACTGTCAAAAAAGGCTAGGTTTGCGCATTAATGTCAGTGTCTAAAATGGGACATTTTTTCATTGACATTATTTTTTTTGCGTTACCATGACACTGTGCGCAAAATGTTTTGCGCATTAGGGTGCAAAATATTTTGCACATCACATACTATTATTGCCTACTTTTTATAATTTTTAATGTATACACGGGAATTAAACAAACATCTAGTTCAAAAATATTTATTGTTTTATCAAATAAATCAACTGAAAGTAGAATTTTTTAAATTATTTTATTTTAAAAACAGTATAATTTTTTTAACTATTGGTTTTAGTTTAATCAAATGAAAGTTGTAGAAAAAACATTGTTTGCATCTCGAGTACAAAATACTTTGTTGATCTCGAACGAAACTTTCGTTCTCGATCACCAAAGTAGTATTTTGCACCCTAGATACAAAAATACCTATTTATGTTACTGAATATGTTTTTATAAACATTGTCTATGATCTTAGTTGCTATTTAAATTTGCTTGCTGTTTTTGGTGGCATTGCTCTCATTTTATTGAATATAATATTTTGGCATTTCCTCGTGCGGCTTAAGATTGATTTTTGATCTATTTATTTATTGCAGATCTTATACATTACTTGGCTGCATATTTTGTTCCATTTTTGGAGTTGATAAGTATAGGGAAATAATTATTTGCATGTGTTTTATTGAATCCCACAAACTCGCACTTTCTTTTTTCTTTTTCATACGTCCACTGATGCGAAGAGACAATGAAAACCAAATTTATAGAATGACATTTCATGACCGAATATGCAATTATATGTTAAATATAAAAAACATTTTAATTTCTTAAATTCGAAGATGTTTAGGTTCTTAAAAAGCATCAAGGAAAATTTTAATAGTTATTTATGAAACAAGTGCATAAAATGGTACTTTTTTTACGAATGAGAAGTCTGATGAGACGTAGGCGAGTATACGGCAATCTCATGAGTGAAAAAAAGACTCTTTATGCAGTAGTTTCATACAACATTTTTTCTACGACTATCCTCAATTTCCATATTTAAATAAACAAATCAACTGAAATGTCAAAACATAAATCTATAATTTACCGTTTCTAAAACGAAGATCGCCAGATGACTTCTTATTATTACGGCTATGTACGTCAGAGTGAAATAATGTTACTTTATCTACGACTAATATATAATATATGTTTCATATGTGTCAATTTTGCTATATAATGCCATATATTATTCCCGCAGGATGAGGAAATAATGGATCATTATTCCCTTTCGTAGAACAGTCAAAAACAGTACTTAAATCATGATGTCTTTGAACACCTAGTACCCATTATATGTGAGTAGAATACTATACTTTGTCCACGATTATTAAATATTTTTGATTAAATTGTTTACTGAAGAAATTAATTAATGAATTAACTATATTATTCTTTTTGGGTAATATGTAAAATCATTGTAAATAACGTTTAAATTTAATTTGACAAGCCGTTATTTTGACACATAACGGCCACCATCTGTTCAATTTATCAATTAATTGTAGTAACATTAACATACATTTTTCTGCAAAGTAAAAAATTGTATCAGTTTTTATTTCTAAAAATTAGTCGTAGATAAAGTATAGTATATAGCTCGCTATAATGAATACTGTATTCACTATAGCATCGTTGTATAATATACTATTTTCTTCAACTAATGATATTAATTTATTACAGATACGTTTTTGAACAACGGGTGGGATTTATTACTCACGGCCGTGAGAAATAATTCATTATACAAGGATTAGAACCAATCACAAGAGTTCATATTCATTATTCAACAGTTTTTGTGAAGCAAAAGCTCAAAAATATTACCTATGCCATAATTCAATTCAATCTGTCATGTAAATGTCAATATGTCACGCACATGTTGATTTCTTTAAATTTTAAAACAACTATACCTTAGCCGGGAAAGGAGGATAGTAATAAATGCACATGATCAGTGCGTGCAACAGATCAAGTGGCATTTAAAAGAGGGGGTGTAATTCAAAATAATTTTTATAAAGGTTTATCAAATCCACATCGCTCAATGACATGTGTTGCTTGACTATTGACAGTTCAATTCATCATTATCCTCCTTTTTTGACTCAGGTATATCAGGTTTTTTTTACTAATTTGCACAAGTTTGTGGTGAAAAAATGATTTTACGCGATCATGAAGATCCTTTTGAGTAGTCGTAGAAAAGTATGATATTATACTCGCCTGTAATAGCTATTATATACTCGAATGAATTACAGCACGAGTCAAGGCGGGTGTCCTCATCCCCGTGAGTAACAGTGAGTAATATCCTCATTACATGATCGTTGAATAATACACTATTTTTTCACGATGTTTGCTTTTTTTAGCTATTACCATAAACATGCTGAAGAGGAAAATCCAAAACATGTTACATATTTCATTCCATTTTTGGGGTAGAAAGGATATGGAAATAATTATTTTCATTTGTTTTATTGAAGCCCATAAACTCTCACTTAATTTTTTCTGTTGAACTCATCAGTAGAAGAGAAGCGACAATGGAAAAAAATTATACAATGATTCTTCATGATACAGTTTTACCTTAAATATTTAAAAATGTGGAAAAATATCTTTAATGCGGACTTGTTTAACTTGTTAAGAAGAATCAAGAAACGTCTTAAAACATATAATAACATTTTCTGATTCCAAATCATGTTTTGTTGACGCAAAATCTTTTTTTTTTTTTGTATTGAAATAATGATCGTTACTTAATCTTCATCTTTGAGGGGCATCTTTAATTTTGAAAGTATTCACCACTTAATGATAAAAATAAAACGGTTTTACAGACATTCCAAAATGATTATAGTCTTTGATGTTCTCACATTTTTGGGCGCTAATTGGAAAAAATACATTTTCAAATGTCAATGAAAACTGTATCAAATATAATCCTGACATGAGTTAATTATTTTCTTCGGGCAAATAAAGATTTCTATAAGAAAAAGTGTATTTTTTTTAAGGTTTCCTTTGAATTGGTAGGTTGATGAAAAATAAGATAGTTTCAAAGGTGATTAATGACAGGGTATTTATCATTTTGCAAGCCTTCTTTTATCATGTATAATTGACATCGTATGGGCGTTTGCAAAGTAAAAGTTTTCGAGAAGATGCTTTTGATGACAAGAACATTTTTTGCGCATCTGTTGTGACTGGAAATGAATACATTTCAATTCTGTCACTTCTGCTCTTACTTTTGTTTTTTCATGCGAATGAGGGGGAAATGCACGTATGTAAACATTTATTATATGATTTTGGTTAGTTTTTATAAGCATATTTTTAGTCATTCCCATATGATGTGATCCTGTGTCTGGAGGTAGCATCAGGACTCGCTATTCGGTTGTTTCGACGCCGGTGTAATTTTTTTGGTTATCGGCGTCGGACGTCGGAGTTCGGCGGGAGAGAATAGTGCACCGACGAACCGGCAGAGCGCGCGCGCGGAGGTCTGTGCCCGCCGCCATTGGTAGAGGGGCGGAGTCGAGAGCTGACAGATCATTCATCTGAACCCCACTCTGCCCCCTTCGACCGGCGTGATTGACAGTTGGCAGACGACTGCGGAACGCGCAGGAACTCCGCACGCGCTTCGGAACGGCAGCACGGTGCAACCGACAGCTTCAACGACGAAATTCACACCGACCCCATGAATGCGCCGCCGGCGTACCTTCTTCGAGGACCATCAACAGCACGTGGGTAACCTCCAGTGTGACAGTGCAGTGAGACCAAAAAAGTGTTTGGAGTGTATATAGTGCGCGGCAGTGACTCGGACATCAACCCTGAGTGCGGGCAGTGTGCAGTTCATGGCTCAGCCACGGGTACGCTTCGATATACGAAGGAGGCGACACGTTGGACACGGCATTTTCATCCACCAGGAGCCGCTGATTGATCGACGTCCTGTCTTGTCGCCATCAATCAGCCGCTAATAGATGGGGGCTACAGAGGACATCCATCATTCACGCCTGGTGCACTTTAGTAGCTCTGGTGCACTACCACAAATTCTCGGCGACGCGACGGCAACAAATCGAGGCCTTCGACCTTATTTATATTACACACGAATCATTTGATACATTGCCGCGGTTCATTCTAATGCAATGCCCGACGCTACCCGTACCTCATGTGCATACACAATTGGATTTTCATCTGCCAACTTTATTACAAAAACATCTACGTACATTCTAATTCAGTACGAATATACATAGTGAAATCCTGAATATTCCGAATTCAGTTGGCGTTTTGTACACCCGGGAAAATATTTCGGCAACAATTCAATCCAATAATTCCTCAATTCGCTACCATAATAACCGAACTGAAATCGAGTACAGCGCCCTTGTAATCAAATATATTCAATAAAGCGCACTATCAAATCAAATCCAACTGTAGGCTAGCTTAAAGTAATAAAATAATAAATCTTTAGTGCCTATCTGTTATTTACTAGTAATGCTACCGAAACTACTTAGTATTGAACAACTGGTTCAATGGTCTTTACGCGTTGCTTCAGGGACGCCAGATTATTTTGTATAATAGATTCCTTCAAAATAAAAGAATGTTTACAAAATTGATTGGAAAGAAGCAGTAAATAAAAATTTCAAAATTTGAGCTGGTTGAAGTGTAGTTTTGCAAAATACCTAGGTATTTATCTGGGACTGCCAAGAACCTAACTAATTCCTAATATTCTTGAGGTGATCTCTATAAGAGTTACAGTGAACATATGCGAAGATATGAACATAGCAAGCTCAATGTGAGAGCCTAAAACTGCACATCAAAATAAAAAATAATTCGATGTTATACCTACTGGTACCTACGACAGTATAGTACGTAGGCATAAACAAAATTAAACTTGTGAAATAATAAAACAAACCCAAAACTGGACCGCTTTCGTTGGATTAATAAAACAGTGGAAATGTCACTGATGAATATGTCATACCGGGAATACCGATGCAAAAGATAATGTAATATTTGTAAAGTCCGTAATGTCAAGCGCCCTGCTGTCTACCTGGCCAGGATAATCACAGGATATAAAAATTCTTAACTATATTCCTTAAACGATTTTAAAATACCTAGAGATACCTATTTTGAAAGCTTTCATTATCTTTATGCCTTCCAACACAATTTACGGTTCCAACCGCGTGCGAAAAAAGTGGGCATTAAGTATATTGTTTTGAAATATCCATATACCGCGGCGAAATTAGAAACAGTAATGAATAAATTGTTTTTTACATTTCAAATTATGTGATCATTTGCACTAATTACCGCGATATTAGCGTTTCTAGTGTAATTTCACCAATAATTAAATTAACGTAATTCACTTTTTGTTTGTTTACCAGTGAATGACGTGCGCGATAAAAAAGTTTAATAGAACCATACAGCTTGTATGATTATGGGTAATAGACTTTTAATGGTACAATTAACGCGCGAAATATAAATAATAAATTCAGCCAGTGAAGTGTTTAATATTGGCATTAAATTCAGTGGAGTCTCGTTCATAATCTGTTTTTTAACATTGGCAAATACTACTTTTCTGTACACATAGTGCAACTTTGCTAAGTTTAGTCAACCGGTACGAAGGAAGTCTTATTAATTTAATGCAGAAATTAATTTTAATATCCATCCTCTAAAGTAAGTTTTTCACAGCCAATAAAATTTTCATGGCTAAATAAAACCAAAAATGTTATGGGCACATAAAAGATTTATTATTTTGTTGTGATTTAGAGCGATACAGTAATAAATGCGAGTCAAATACCTGTTTAAAGGACAGGCCATGATCCATCCAGAATGATCACACGAACTGAAATAAAATAAATAGAGAAAATGGAAGGTTGAAACTGTCTGCTTGTGTTATATTAATTGCATTCGGACATAAGTGTGTTTTGCTTTGAGACTAATAGTTACTAATGGATGGAGAAATATAATGGCGTTTGATTAGTCAATAGGCGCAATTAAAAGCCGTTTGGAATCAGGAGTGTGTTCGAGATATTCACGGTCGGATGGTTGGATGTATTCCTGACCCGTAATTATAGTTTAGCACTATCCTTTCAACGAATACTTTTAGTTTCTCTTAAAACCGATGAACAAGCACTTTGCTGCAACCAGATACCTTACCTGATTGCATACCGTAAAATGCCACTCGAAAAAAAGCGAGTCACCGTGATTCTGGATTATCATCGAGGAATGCTACAAAGAATTTACCCAACAAAGAAGTCTCTCGAGGCCAACTCCGCTCGAGCAACGCCGCGATCCGTGCTGTCTGCCGTCGCTTGCCTCAACACAAACGAGCCTTATTCCTAATTAAATTCAGCTATTTAGTGATTAGTCGCCTTATATCAAGAAGATACGTTAAATATTATTACGGTGGATGTTGCTAGTTGCATTCCTGCCCTCGCTCATGTTTATTCATGGGTGTATCGGAACGCGCGAATCAACTCAACTCAAGAAGAATCGGAACTGGGAAACAACCGGAAAACTCGTGTAAAGTGCGGGAAAACTTCTCGAGCCGACGGACCCCAATCCTAATGGACCCGAAGCGGCAAAGCAGCCCTAACGGAGTGCGACCGTATATAGGATATCAAATCGAAATCAAAATTTAAATCGCCTCAGCAGCAATAAAACTTTACTACGGAGCAGACTGTTAAAAAGACGTTCTAAAATCATTTCTCCACACTGAAAGTAAAAAAAGTCGACCATATAACACAGTCCGCTGTGAGCGTCTGTTTAGTACTCCATGAAATTTTACGACGACAACCATTCCAACAAGTTCCTGCTTTAGAGCTACTAAAATCGAGACTAAAACTTAAATAACCTTTATCCCATTATCTAGTGATGTATCCGGTAATATTCCGCAGCTAAATCATCTTTAAATTTTATTAAATATCGCGCGAAATATCTTATCAAATTCTGAATTACCGCGCCCTTACGGCTTTACAAAAAGTAAATTTCAACCTAATAAAAACTTTCCGGGTGGGAACTTATTTCGCTCACGAACGATACGACCCTACTTTTATTACGGTTTAATAAAATATTATCGAGATTCCTTCGCCTACAAAATAATAATCATGTTCTTCCAAATAAATTGATTCATTTTAAAGTTTTTGTCACCTCTACTCTCTGGCACGACGGATAAAACTTTTATTTGACATTACACAATACGGAAAATTAAACTTAGCTACACTCGTAAAAATGGAAATATTAATATTTTATTTTGACGCATCTACTAGTTTAAAATTTTATGAGGATAAAAATGCCACTACACAAGTAAATAACTAGAAATATCACCAAAATTATGCCTACGTTAATAGTTTCATATTTAGCCGACACAAAATATATTTCTTTTCATGTCGTGTAGATTTTAAAAAATGCAGTATGTTCAAAATATATGTACATGGACTATTTTTTGTGGAGAGTATAAAATAATAATGTTCTTCCAAATAATTTGATTAATTTTAAAGTTTTTGTTGACTCTTTACTCTCTGATACGACGGTAAAATTTTTAATTTCACACTGCACAATACGAAAAATTGAACTTAGCTATTCATTAAAAACATTTAAATAAATGGAGATTATTAATATTTTCCTTTGGCACATCAACTAGTTTACCAGTCAGCACAGTTGTAATCAAGTTTATGAGGACAAAAATGCCTCTACATAAGCAAATAATTGGAAATAGCGACAAGATTATTCCCACATTAATAATTTTACACAATGTGTATTTCTTCTCGTTACGTGACGGATTTTAAAAATGCAATATGTTCAAAATATATGTACATGGACTATTTTTTTGTGGAGTGTCTACGGTTTCATCATCATTATATTTAATAACGGTTCAGGCTATGTGATATTTTATAAATAAGTAGCTAGGCATAAAAGGTTATTTATATCTGCTGATAAAAAATACTTACCAATAAAAAATAATATTCTAATAGATACGGTGTGAGAACAAAGATAAAGTTAAAAAAACTTCAACGTGTATAATTCCTTATTTTTATTGGGGCAAATCTTAATCGATTAAAGTAGCATTCGGTTAATAGCTAAAAATATATATCGTAATATTCGTAATCCAAAAAGCTACTAATTCTGCAATATACAAGCCCAAGCGTATTATCTTATCTCCCTCAAAAAATTACCTTTAATTTCGTTTAAGACAAATTGTAAATAAACATTAGGTGTATGTGATAAGGAGGTTTAAATGTTTTAAGAGCCAGACAAATTTGAAAAGTTGCAATAAAATTTGACATATTGACTATATTAAGTTGACTACCGTATTTTTATTGCCGTTTTATCTTCTTTGTAGACATTTAAAATCCTTAAGCATTTATTTATTTTATTGCCAGTAAATTGTGATAATTTAATTTTTTAAGTAGGCTTAATTAGGCGTGAAAAAATCAAAGCAAAACGAATTTAAAACGATTACCTAATTCCGAAACAACATGGGAAGTTTGAAATTAATAATGCAGATACATTAAACAAAAATAGAGTGCCGATATAACATATACGGGAGCGAATAAAATAAATAAAAGAAGCATTTAAACGATTACATGGACGTACATTTACATGCACTGCAACGCTAATAAATAAAATCACTGAAACAAGCAAATTGTACAGCGTAAATTGACATGACATTTTTTACCGCCGTCCGTCGCGAATTGGAAAAAGCAAACACGAACAAATTATAAAAGCATGTGAATATAATAATATAACATAAAAGTAGTGTAAATTATTGCAATTCATTACGGGCGGTGACTCGAGGCCTCGATTTATTTTCGAATATTTTCAAAAAAAGGATTTTTATATAAAAGTTCGAGCTACCTGATTCCTGGTCGTGATTCTATAATTGTGCGTTATATCAAGCAATATGGCGTTACGTTTACTGCCGTAAAGAGGTTGTTAAAAACTTAGTGTTGTGCCCCAAGCGGGATGAGGTGTACAGTGACGTGCCAACGTGTCGCTTCGTTTGGATTTCTCGTTTCAACTCCAGCATCATTTATTTTAAAATCATTTTTAGGTGTAACTTATAGAATAAGGCCGTACAAACACTAGTGAAAATTCTCAACATGGATGTCCTTCAGAAAAATGTAAATATACCCATTTTCACCTTAATAGTTATTTTGTATTTGTGGTCGTAGCGGTGTAATACATTTAAAAAATTTCTAGACATAGTAATACTCTGTTTCTAAAATCTGTATAAGAAACGTAGAAAAATACGCGAAAATGGGCAAAATTGTAGAGCAAAAGGGACATTTAAAGGCTCTGCCGAATACTCTTTCAGTTGTAATTATTTCTATTCGTATAAGGCAAGGAGTATTAGAAAAATAGTGCAAAATAATAAAGATTTCTATTTCTGTGATAATAGCGATGATAATTTCCGAGCTCATATAGGTACAGAAATTATGCTATTTTTCTTTTATTAATAAGTGCTTACGTATGTAGATTTTGTTATCGTGATATTCGATTCAAAATGACAGAATAACATAGAAAGAAGTAAAGATAATAGCTTTGAAACTTCAAATAATTTACTCAAACATAAATGTGTAAAAATAATAAAGAATCATTTTTCTGAGATAATAGTTCTGGCAGAGTTGTGCGTAAAAATTCGTTAGAAACATAGTTTGTCTTCTGTGCTAACAAGGTTCAAAATGACCTGGAAAACAAACCTGAAAAAGGAATTTGTGGTTGCCTAAAAATACCAGGGATAAGTCAGGGGATTTGGAAAATTTATTGAGAAATCAGGGAATTTTAGTAATTCTCATAAAAAGTCAAGAAATGTGAACAGTTTTAAAGCTCAAAATACAAAACTACAAATTATACGTTCCAGCAGTTCAATAAACAGTAAACTCTTTATTAAATTGGACAAACGTCCTGGAAAAGTCACGGAATTTACGTTTGATAAATTGCTATGAACCCTGTGGCTAAACCTCAACCTTTCAGAACGTATGTATATGTACAGAATTTAATCTTTGAATTGATAAGTATTTAAGTGTGTAGATTGTATATTGATGTTTAATTCAAAGTGACAGAATAACGTAGAAAGAAGTTAAATTAATAAAGGACCCCGCACATTTCTTTTGTAAATTGGGGTCAAATTGGCTGAATTTTTAATATGTAGATTTCGACTTTCTCATCAAACGCTCTCATTGGCCCAACTCGATCCTAGTTTCCGAAATAGAGCTCAAGAAATGTACAATGACCTCTTGTACAATTGAAAGAATTTCGAATTCATGATTTTTTTTCATACATTTTATGTTGTGATAAGTACGTTTTAATAGCCCTTTATAATATTTTGCACTAAAAACATTTGTTGTTTTAATAAAAACACCCTAGAAAAAATTAAAGTTTGAAAAATGTTGGCAAAGACGCCGGGAAATCTATTTAGAAATAATAAGTGAAAAAAAAATATTCTTTCAAATTAGTTAAAACATTTTTTACATAAAGTATGTGTCTTCCTGATCAAAAAGCTTTAATTGAAGAATTTTTGGAAATTGATCCTTTGACCTCTAATACTCCATCAATAAATTAAAAGTTCGACAAGTTATAGAATTTTACAAGAATTTACAGTTGTATCTCGGAAACTAGACATAGGATCGAGTTGGGCCCGTGACAGCTTTTGGTTTGAAAGTCGAAATCTACAACATATTAAAAATTCAGTCAATTTACTTACATAACAAATATGCGGGGGTCCTTTGATACTTCCCAAATAATTTACCCAAACACGAAAGTGTAAAAATAATATAGAATAATATTTTTGAGATTGAGGGTTCTGGTAGAGTTACCCGTAAAAATTTGGTAGAAACGCAATTTTCCAATGGTATTTGTGGCCTCGAGTGTGACAAAATAACGTAGAAATAATTGAAAATAATAAATTTGAAACTATCTACATAATTTACCCAAACATACAAGTCTAACGAACGTACAGTGTGAATTACTGAGAGACAGATATGGTGCCGTTTTACACAAACAGCAAGATAAATAGATACCTACATTTTCAAAGTCAAAATATTAATTCGAACAAAAATTATCGGTGTTTAGAAAAGAAAAAACAACCCGCCAGACAGATAAATATTGTTCGGTATAGTAAGTTTTTAAAACGCATTTTCAATGTAATTTTTTATCAACAATGTTGAGGTAACTTTTTTATCTGGTTTTTAAAATTTGAAACTTCTTATAATTTATCCAAACATGAAAGTCTAATGACCGTGCAGGAAGAATTACTGGAAGATAGCTACGATACTATTTTACAACATAAATTGCAAGATAAATAGATACCTGCATTTTGAGTCAGAATATTAATTCGAACAAAAGTTATCTGTGTTTAGAAACCGAAAAAACAACCCACCAGACAGATAAATATTTTCCATATTTAAGTTTTTTTTGTGATAACTATTTGTTCGGTACACAATCGAGGAAACGGGGATATTTCAGCATTTACCTATGCACATATAGTTTTTTTGCTTGCCAGCGTATGATAAATCCACTTTATAGACGAATTTAGCTTTCTGTTACACTTTGTGAAATTTTGATGTAAAGTATTGTAGTGCTTATATTCATGATGAAAAGTCTCAATGAGCAAAACCTCCCAAATAGATAGTTTTAGAGATACAGCTTTTGAAAGCTCTAGATAATTTGCGCCATTTTAGATATTCAAGAATTTTTATAAGAGATGTAAGTTACGGGGCGATTTTTCGTCCCTTACCGAGGCGATTTAGGTCGATCTAGGGGTGATCAGGGGCACTATTTCGTCCCGCGATTTCCTTGTCCAAGCTTAGGGAAAAAGAGTGAGTGTTAAAAACGTTCACTTGAGTTTGCCAAGAATTAAAAATCTGCAGAAAATCACTGAACCGAGGACGAAATATCGCTCCTCGGATCGCCTCACATCGCCTATACAGGTGATCTGGGACAATCCTAGGTAATAATTGCGATCTAAGACAATCCAAGGTAATATACACTACCTCGGATTTCCCAGATCGCCCGTGTATCACCGCGGATCACCTCTAGATTACCTCGGATCGCCCCCTATTACTTTATTATAATTCTCACCCGATCGCTCTGGATCGCTCCGGTAAGGGTTCGAAAAATCGCCCCGTGACTACCCCCCGTCACGGAAGATATTCTGCATTTTATTTTTTTCTTAATAAAGTAATTAATCAAATAAAAATAAAACAAAACGCTACAAACACAATATCTCTCACAATATATTATACTTCAATTAATTGAAATATATTTTTTCACGTCGGTAATAAAAATAGTAAAAAAAATTTGCTGCAGTAAAGTCAGATTATTTTACAGTTCTATACCATTTGTGGAAAGAATATTATAAGAATAAGCCAAAGAAGAATTATTTAACCCAAGTTTGTAACGTATTATTTTTTGAATTCACTAATTACTATTTAAGAAAAAATAGAATGCTGAGTAACACGAATTTCTGAGAATTCTTTTCGGATGTTTTATAAACCCCTATTTTATGGATTTCTAAGTTTCAGTAAAAAATATGACATATAAACATAATTAAGAGTTGGTAAAATTTCTGGAAAAATTCCCTGCATATTAGAGGCCCTAAATAAACATCTTTTAACTCTTACATTTTCCTCTCAAGTTAGTATAAGGATAATAAATTATTGAATATCTAATTTACGAATATTCCAGAGGAACACAAAATAAAGAAAGTGGTCCTTTTCTGGTACTCCATGGGGTAAACCATATGTATTTCGACGTGAGAAATAGATCACGTTTCACTTTTTTTGTGTCTGTCTAATATATTTGGATAAGCGATTTTCTATAAAATGGCGGAGGATCCGGTGATATTCATATATTTACACAGACACGCACAAAAAAAAGGTCTGTTTCTGGGATTCCATTGGGCAACCCCTACGTATTTCGACATGCTGAATACGAATCAGGTATCCGTTTAGCTCCGTTAGCTCCGTTACCCACCAATTTTTAGTAAGTCGCGAAAAAAACCTAAATTATGATATTTTTTTAGGTTATTTTCTCCATTTACAAAAAAATGGTGGCCAATGGAGCTAAACGGACCAGAAAAGACCACTTTTTTATTTTGTGTGCCTGTGTTATCTACTTTTGACAAGCTGTATATCAAAAACATTTTTGGAGCTCTTGTCCATTGAGAGTTTCAATCAGGAACACAAGCACTAAAATATATCAAAATTCCAGAGTATTTCACGGTGCTTTATTGAATTGAAATTATATAAACTGAACTTCGGTGGTAAATTTTATGAACAAAAATAGAGGAAATCGTTGAGAACATTTTTTACTCTAGTACTTTCAAGTATTTCACAGTACTTTCAAGTATCCTCCAGTTGATATGATGTGATGTTTTCTTGTGTTTTTCGTATGTAGTCCACAAGTATTTCCACATCAGCATATCATATTGCACATCATCGACAAACATATACCCTAGTTAAGGATTATCTTCGAATAAGTGATAGCATCTCACTTTATTAAAATTTACAAAATGTAATCGAAAATATATTATGTATCTACATATCTGGATGGCAAAGTATCCATATCTGTACCTATCAATAAGTACATATTTATCATTAAAAATATCTACAACTAAAATTTCTCATTAAGGGGCTATACTAGCATCCGGTTTTCCGAAGCAATACACAATGCTATTTGATAATTACGGCAGTATTCATAGATTAATCAATAGAATAATAGATTAGGATGACATACAAAAGGTAATATCAATTCACATTTTGCAAAGGTATAAGAAAACGAAAATATTTTTCCTTATAAGTATAAAGAAATATATAAGTAGAGGTCTGTTATTTGTTTTCGTTTATAAATTGCACAAAAATGCAGCGATTTATACATTTTTATTGAATTCCTGGTCAAAATACCAACTTAACGTAAGACAAGCCAAACCTAAGACAAACCTTGGTCGCAAATAAAAACTGAATTATTGTTTAATTTAATTTTGCAAATATTGTTTATACCTAGCACGATCTTTATAATATAACATATAATGTGTATACTTAATTATATTCAGTGAAGGAAAAGTCAATATGTTAAATATATGTATAAATACAATATATTGAGAAATTTTAATATGTTCCTAAACAAGTAGGTTAGGTATGTAGGCTTTTCAGTTTTATTATTTTCTTACAGCAATACAAGTTATAAATTTAACTGATATTCTAAAGGGAGGGTAAAGCATTTTGTAAAGCAAGTCATTCCTAGAAACGTCCCTTCAGAGTTCTAAAAGGGCTATAGATATTTTAAATGGAACAATTGCAATAACAGAAAAAATATTCAGCATCTCGGTTGCTAGTTAGAGGTAGGTACTCGAGGGGTTAACCTCTGTGCCAATACTAACAGATGATGTGAAGTATTCATAAAAATAAAGAAAAATAAAAACAGCATGTAATTTAGACAACGAAGCATTGTGAAATACTTGAGATTGAAATAAAATAAATAATAATAATAATAATAAACGACTTCATTGAGAAAAATAAAATATCCACAGTGTGTGTAAGGCGAAATTTAGAATATATTATCCATTTTTACACTTAACTCTATGATGTACAAAATTTTTCTTAGCTGTAGATACAGAATTTTAAACGAAGTAGATTTAAAATCAGAAAACTAATTCCAAAATGTAGAAAAATATAGCAAAATAATAAATTTGGAAATTAACCGATTTATAAATAATAGAAGTATCTCGCTAATATATTTGATGATTTTTTTAAAGATCAAAAAACAACCTACCTCGCTCGCAATCTATATAATTAGTGTAGACTAGGTAACAAAAATAATATATTATAAATACAATGATCGAATGTAGTACTACTAAAGTTTCGATTTAGCCAGATGTTGAGGTGTAATTTGATAGGAAAAAATTTCAAAAAATGTCACTGTCACCGAGTTTGAGGTAAAGCAGAGATGGGTAAAGGAAATTTTCTATTCGGGAAAGAAATTTTGATAAACATGAAAGTTTCCAATATGATATTTGAATATTTGAAAGTTTCCAAAATTCTTTCATATGGAAAGTTTCCTTTACCCACCACCCGTCTCTGATTTTTATCAAAAGTTCGTTCCGGAAACTCCCGAAAATTTCCTGGGAACTTTCGTTGGAAAGTTTCCTTTACTCATCTCTGGTTAAAAAAAAAATATCCTGCCAAAAATCGAACCTCGACTGGTAAATTTGTTTAGACAATTCCATGTGTTAATACCAGAGCTGTGCGTGTACTTATGAAATAGAGTTATTCAAAGTATTTAAATGCTTTTTGTTGTACTTGAAATTTTGTATCTAAATCATGTCAGTTATCCAAGTAATTGTAGTTAAGTACAATTATTGTATTGTATTTATCTTAATAATGTTTCCGTCATAAGTATTTTAATATTTACAATACTTTTCCCATTTGTTACCATTGTTTTATTTATTTACATGTGATCAGTAGTACTTCCTATAAAATCAAAATATATTAATATGTAATGGATCGGTATTTCTGTTTTATGAGAAACTTGAAATGTAAATTATTTACTGTAAAAAAAATCTAGTTTATATTTTTCATAACGTAACATCAGTAGGTGCATAGTATTTAATATCCTACAACTAAACAAAATATTACAAAAGGGTATTTGCCACGTTTTTGTGACAATATAAAAATATTTAACATATGAGACTACACAATAATACTGAGCCCTCTGAGCCTAGTACCTATAAGTGGTGACTTTTTTATTTTTCATTACACAACGTACAATTTTCTCCTTATTTAGAGAAACGTTCAGATTGGAATGTAATGCATTTAAATACATTTTAAAATGTGGAGTACCTAATTGTAATTGTACTTAAATACATTTTTCATAAAATAATTGTAATTGTACTAATTGTACTTAATATAGCTCTGGTTAATACATTAAATTATTTTTAAATTGAGTAAGTAGTTAAATATTTATAGTCACAAATAAATTTCAGTCTAGTTTAATTATTTGACATTTCAATACAAAACAAGTAATGTACTGACAGGGAAATTTAGAAGGTATAACAGGTATAATTTGACAGGAATGGAATTGTCAGTATCATCGTATTAAATAAACTAGGAAAAATAATTACACTCTGAGGTGGCTGAGTAGTACTAGTAACTAATTTCTACTCCTACTTAGTTTTACTTTTATCAAAGTTTACCTCAGTATCGTTTTACAAAAGTAATTTCTGCCAGATTTAAAAATATATAAAAAAAAGTGTAATATAATAAAAATTATGACGTTTACAAGAAACAAATCACGGATATGTACATACAAAGTGCTTACACCTACATTCCGACAAAACTTATATTCAATATTTGTATTCAGAGTGAATTTCAAGTGTATATTCGTAAATATATTTAGTCCAGGCTTAGTAAACGATTTTTATCTAATCATTTACGGACTTATTTTACCTTGTCATATAAGTAACAGTGATAATAATCGAGTTGCATTTTTTCAATTCTGCTGTAACAGGACATTGTTTTAGTTTCTTGCGATGTTTTTTTACTTAAATGGTGTAGACTTTGCATTGTTTTCTTTCTTAAACATTTTTTATAACTTGCATACAAAAGACACATTTTTGATAGTCCAGTTTTAAGAGTTACCTTGGAAATTTTGGCGGTTGCATACATTAGAAACTAGGTATTTAGAACTACACTCCATAGATTTAGCATTATTTTATTCGAACTTATCAAAGGTGTAGACATTATATATTATTCTCGATGAATATCAGATGATAGTGCGTTTGATAGTTGTGTAAATAAATGCCAATGTTTATGGAGTCCACTATATCTACCTAGAACCTATTAAAAATCATAATAAAATTTATGACAAACACGAGAACAAAGGACCTTTTTTTTAATAAAAATTGTGTGTAAGGATTACACCTAGATTTTTAAAAAAATAACAAACTAAGTACTCTTTAGTTGTAAAAGATGATCAACATAAAAAAATGCATAATAATATTGGAGTAGGACTGTTCCACTGGTTACCGGTTCATTGAATGGCTGACATTTTTGTTTTTGAATATGAGTGATGTGATTTCTTTCAGTGTTCAGAAGGTTTTATTCGTAATAAATAGGAAGTCTTTTTGAATCCATTTAGCGTAGTGGTTACTGAAATCTTGTATATTTCTATACATTTAAAGTAATTTAAGAACAAAACTGGATTTGGAGGAATAGCCCCAATGTGACGCAATTCTACTGACACTTTTATATTGTGTGATTGTTATGATGATGATTCAGTTGATCGAAACTAATATAAAAAATTATACGGATTTTTATTGGTGTCAGAAAATTATACACAGCCAGGTCAAAAATCGTATTATTTAGACACCGATTGGCAACACTGCAACAATGAAATTTATTTGTTCATTTGTTTACAACATTACTATATTAATTCTAAAGAGGATAGTGATCAGCTGAATTGTCATGAGTGTCTCAGATCATTGAGCGACATTGATTTGAGAAGCATTTCTAACAGGATTCGTTGGACTCGTTGATCACGTGCATATTATATTTTCGTCATTTTGCGGATTCAGTATAGACTACCTTAGGTGGTTATATCCGATAGAAAGGGAGTAGGGAAATATTTATTATTTTTTGCCACATAAACTATGCCGGAAAAACTATGAGATTACCTAAATATAACTATAGTAGTTATGAATTTTCATTCAACAATTTTCGTCGTTTAAATCAGTAGATTTAAAACTATGAAGTATGAAGATTGGCATAATTTTTCAATTTAAACCTACTGATTTTGCAAATGACTCAAAAAGTGAACATTCATAATACCTTGTCATAGCTCTACTTCGAGTTTTGTCTCTTTCTTGGAAACTATCAGACGATTTAGAATTTGAACCTCGATTTAAATGCTGTGTAGGGCACCTTATATTAGCATAATTATTTAATCTTTCAAAGAAAGAGACATTTGAAAGCGATGTGGTGATCATAACACTCATAGTAAATATTAAGTACTATTGTTTATATAAATAAAGTTTTACCTCATAAAAAATCTTAGTAAATCTGCGTGAATAAATATTCAATAATAAATTCATATACGATAATTCATTTTAATAAATACATAACGCGTACGATTGCAAAAAATATACATACAATTATATGAACAATAAATGAATACTTACAGAAAGTATCGAAAGAATCTCGAAGAAAATAGTTTAGTTGCCTATATCTGACCTAAGACTAGCTAGATTTATAGGTTGTAAAAATTTAATTAAAAAATAACAGTTAAAACCATATGTTACACGACTTTTATGTCTGTACAAACGCATAAAATTTGAAAAAGCTTAAAAGACATAAGTTTTATGCACCGATTTATGCCAGGATTATATGTATTAAAAAATGTAGTATATCTTTTTATGATTTTTGACCTCTTATTTATTAACAATTATGGTACATATTAATACAATGTACTCTGTGCTACCAGAGAAGACTGAAATAAATAGATTTGTTTTAAAACTATAATTTAAATTGAAAGGTTGTCTTTTATTGTCATTCAACGTCATGCCTCATCAACATTTTTATAACACCAGCTGTAAAAAGTTACAGAAATGGGCACAAAATTTAATAACTTTACGACTTCTATAAAATTAAATTAAGTAAACTTTTAATACGTCTTAGTATGTTCCCGAAATTTCTCTTCGAAATGTAAATTTACCTGCAATTATTTTATGCCTATTAAATACATGTATACTTTACTGGATTTGTTTTAGTACATATTATGTTTTTTTTATTTCTGTATATTTACCAAATAAATTTTTATATCTAATCTAAATGTGTCTGGGAACATCATAACATCTAAAACATTAAACCAGTTTCTGCATTAATAATACATTAATTTAAGCGTCAATGATATTCTTTAAAAGTATTTCTATGTCATCATCGGTTATTGGAAAAAATTAACTGTTATTTCGTCATTTCTCCCATATCCTGGTTCGTAATTTCCTTCAGAAAAGATGTAGCAATTATGCTTAAATCTTGTTGCTTGTTAATACGTAGGTATCAAAGTTTTCTAATAGTCATTACTTTTCCAACAAAAATTTATAATACGTTATAGCCATATGATAAAATAATTTACTGTACAATGATTCAACAAAAAATATAATATCTCTAACTACAACATTTAAAATACAATTTGTCACTCGATTTGTCACCATAATCGGGTGCATAAATTTTTCAAAATGTTCGTTAAATAATTTTTCATTTATTTATTCAATCATAAATTTAATTAAATTCTTATTGTTATTTGAAAATTAATTCCATATAGAGCACTCAACACACAACTTTTTATATTCCATTTATTACATTGCTTTGTGAAGATATGAACGCATTTTATTTATGTACCTATGCAATACATAACATATTAACATATACTCTGTCAATTCAAATCTGCAAAGTCCAAATTTTTGGTGATACAAAAATATAAAACGCTATAGTGAACTCCATAGATATGTTATTAACTGCTTACACAAGCCATCAAAGACTTCAGTCTGGACCAAAGTTGACGCATTGAATACGGTTTGTATAGACACCTATGCCTATGCAGTTTACTATACAGAAAATGGAAAATGGTTTTCCGTTATCTTTCCTTGTTTGGAAAATATTTCATAACTTGGCTATACATAAAGTAATAGGGACTTGCATGATTTTTTAAATTCCATTAGAGTGTTTATTTATATGGAAAAATAAGCTATGCCAAATACCAACAATTAAATCGCAATATTTAATTTATAACAAATAATGAAAGTTTTAATCGCTAGCTATTAATTTCAAACGAGTCAATAGACCCGGGTATAGTTGTGACGTCATATGGTGTGACGAACGGGGTACAGCTAACTGCAATCATTGCATTCAGATTGACATCGAGGTTGAAAATTGTAGTAGCAACATCTGTTTACGTTTTGTGTTTATTTTGCGTTTCAAAAAGCCTCAATAATGGAAGATACTCGGAAAAATACATATTACAAGTACTATATAGTTCTGTCAATAAAATTTTGTATATATAGATCATGCACGTAATACATATAATTAACCACATTTAATAGAAATTTTGTGCCTATTTTATCCTAATTAACAAAAAACATAAATTTTGCACTGCGTTTTGCTTTGTCCAAAACACATTCTATCAAGTAGCATGATATAGTTGTCTGTCAAAAAAATAAACATTACTTCTAATTTTCTAGTTTTTAGGTTATACTTAAAAAGCAAATATATTTTAATGTTGAATGTTTATTATAATACGGGAGCCAGCGACACTTTTTTTTTAAATCTGCTTAAAATTAATTTCTTATTTTTTGTGTTATATTTAAGTAGGCTGTGTTTCCACAAAATCGACTCTTGCAGGCGCACCAGCGGGCCAATACCTGACTTTTTTGCTCCTGCCAACACCATATTCCCAAATGGCCGGCAGCACAATTTTTTTAATAACTACTCGCCAAAAAAAAATTCAGCTTTAAACATTTCTTTCAATTGACACTATTTTTAATACATAATGATAGAAGCACGCTGGTCTACAATGAAGTTGGCAGGAAATCATTTTCCATACACTAAGTATCAATAAAGGACAAAAAATATCAACTATAAACACACACATACACACTTTTTTTAAATAATCAAAATACTGCTACCAAGCGTTGGCCCGCTAACGAAATGCAGGAGTTTGCATTGTGGAAATTACATTAATATGATCGAAAAAAAAAAAAAGTTTAAACAAATATACCAAGTAAAAGTATCCCTGGCTCCCGAACTATTACTATACTACTTAGTACGTTTAAAATTATGTTTTTGTGTTATTTATTAAACTGAGCTATCCTCGGGTTTACTTAAATTTTAAAACTATAATAAAATTAACTTATATACCTACTTTCTAGCTTTAACACCGCGAATTTCGCCAAGAGAAAAACTTTTCGTGTTTTTTATAAAAGTTGCCACCATAAACATATCCACAATGGGTAAATTGTCCGATTGTTATTTTGAAAAACCTTCATCGGTTATTACGAAACAATATTTACACTTCTAAAGCTGTGATAATTAATAAATTAGCGCACAATATTTATAAACACACGAAAATCGAATACGTTCTAGTAGTCTGATCATGTCTGCGGCTGTGGGGCCATATGTCAGCGCACTAATTGACGTCATAATCAATGGCGGCGAGTAACAAGAATAGAATAAATTATGCATTATGACTTTAATAGCTTATATTTATTATAAGGAATTGAAAAGTGTATTTTTTTGTGAACTACAGGTTTTTTTAATGACATTAGCTTAAGTTTGTGAGTATTATTTACCAAATTAATTAATATTTTATGTAAGTTCCCTATTGTTTAAATAACACTCACATATTTATTTATTTTTTTATTCCAATCATCAAAATGTAACAGTTCAAAGTAGACTGTGGAACAAATAAAAGTAAACACAATTTTTAAAATGCTAGAACGAGGCTAGTTACTTACATAGTGTCCATAAAATATTAAGGAAAATAAACTAAAATAACTGCAAATATAGAGACTCCAACTTATTAAAAGGAAGATTTTGCAGGTGGATTTAACAACAATAGAGCATAGAAAAATACTTCAACGTTGGGCTCTCAAGAATTCGCAATGGACACAAGAAAGAAATTTTCAGGTGCGTTTTCGGATAAATGTTTTCATTTACTGTGTAAAAGTAATTTAATATGAAGAAATCTAATTAATTTTTTTATGAACTAACAATCTAAATAACTTTATAGACCTTTGAATCTAGGTTCGGAACATAGCTCAGGATATATCTCTGGATATACTGTTAAGCTTTCGAACATGTTCAGTATGTTTAAATTGTTAGTTGTTGGCCACCATCTCCTATTTTAAAGAAATGTTCAGTTATGTTGAGGGTTACCAAGTAAGCTCAATATACAGGCCACAGAATGTGATTAAATTAAATTTGAAATGGTGGTTTAAACCCGGAAAATGAGATGAAGATAGGAGTTTATTTATATTTTTTCACAGCCTACTTTTGAAACAGCTTTCTACTTTTCTGAATATTCGCAAAATTTTGTAATTGTATTCAATCTGGTCTGAGATCTAGCCTTATTATGGACTATCAGGACTGTCTTAATTGAGTTTACCATTCTTTAAATTTCACAAATAAATTTAGCAAAGCCAGAACTAAGCTATAAACATTAACTTTTTTAGACTATAACCGAAATGATAACGAGTTTTCCTACATTTTGATACTTTTGATGAAACCAACTTGAAGATTGGGTGGCCAGCTTATTTCAAATACCACGTATAAAAATATATACTTGATGTTGAATATACAGAAAAATGTGCTTATGTGAAATATATTAAATCGAGGAAATTTTTTTATTGAATTGTTTAATCCCATAAATATTTGTATAATTACGATATAAATCAGCACTCTATAATGTATATCATATAGCATTGAATTGTGACGTTTTTGTTTTATTTATAAATAAATCAAAATTAAAATTATAGATTGGGGAATTAAAAACTCGGTGCAAAATCATGACGTCGCGTCGATTTTTGGAGCGGAAAATTATACTTTGATACATTATGGTTACGTACTTAATACCTCAATTAATTAATGTAGCTACTACATGTTGTATACGTTTGATTTTCTTTTTAACATTTCTACATTTTTGAGAGAGAACAATGAGTACCCTCATAAATAACTATGGGCTTTTATGAGAGAACTGACTAATTCATTGAAAAAAAAAAATCATATTTGTTATCAAGTTATTTATATTATTTTTATATGCAGAAAACCAAAAATAGAAACGTCACTTTTCAGAAAATTAATTTCTGCTAATGCACAACATAGCCCAACTTTTTACTAGTGAAATTTATAAATATTGATCAAACGAGTCGATAAAATATTTTGTATATATGTCCACCACAAGTTTGTATGTCTATATGTTGAATAATTTGACGTAAGTGTTTAAGAAAATTGTTTGTTGTAGTGAGTAGCACGTCTTTGTGAACATTTTCCGCAAGACGGATTATTTCATTTTCAGTTCCTCTATCGTATGTATATTCGTATATTATATTTTTGAATAACTCCGTGCTAAGTAGTCGCACGGAATTCATATCAGGAGAAAAGGTGGCCAATCCCACCCAGTGCCAAAGCTGGATAATGTTGTTATTGAAATAACAACATGTCCAAAACTTATCGGCACTCTTGCTCGGTCTTAATGAAGGAAGAACTCAATTGCCATACAGTCCTTGAATAACAAGAATATATTGCTCTTCTAAGAACGTCGCATAGTTGCGTTCAGAGTCAACTTTAATGTTATTGCCGATGAAAGAAAGAACTTGGATGCAGTGGATCGTCCTTATGAATGTTGAAATTTTCTGTTCCTCATATACGCTGGTTTTATTTGCTGACAGCTTCATTGAGATGTGCTTCGTCTGTGAACCAAATATTGTCTAAACCAGAACATTAAAAGTGGTAGTAGTAGATTTTCTTTGATCTGTTGACTCAGTTGTTGATCTGGATGTCGTACGGAAATATTTTTAATTCTTCTCACAGTGTGTTATGCTAGATCCACCGCGTATGAGCAAAGATTGCACAAAATGTGGAATGGATTATTGTGGGCTTCTTTCGCTTGCTTCTCTATGCTGTTGCACATTTTATTCGTTTCGCATGGTTCTTTTGCATCTTTGCACACTTTTCAAATTGTCTGAAACAGATCCTTGCTTCTAATTTTCTTACCAAATTATTTATACAATTTTGCGAAGCTGATTTCCTAAATCTCGATAATTTTGTACAGTTTCAAACTTATAAAACTGGTTTACAGTAAATACTCAATGTTCTATATTGTATGGCGTCATTTTGTAGTCTAACGCTGGCATATGAAGCTCCAAATAAGGCTGATCATAGTGATACCAACATACCCAAGTATATTTGCATATCGACATTAGATAATGGAACTGTTAATCACTTCTTTCATGAAAGTCCATACTAACAAATCGTATTGAAAGAATTGTTGGAAATGATAGAGAAAGGGATTTTTCTCTGCGCAGTGCCAGTTTGTACAATCTTCAACAATGAAGTAATGTTTGATATGAGCCAAAAGGAGACGTATTAGTTAAAATGTTAAAATTGCTTGTAAGGCTTTACATCGAAAACAAAGAAAAATAATGATACAAACCCAAATTTTTTACTAACTGTTAAGAAGAGTAAGCTCATTACTCGAGAATTACATAAAAAATTCCAAATTCCGTGTTTAGCAGGTCTGCTTAAAATCTTGTCAATCTTTAAATGAGCTATTAAATAAAGAAATTGATTTCCTTTTATAAAATTTTTGTTATAACAGTTATAAGTCGACATTTAAAATTCCCAGAGTTGAGTAGACATCCTTTATATTAACCTTTTAAATGTGTAGGTTTCAAATTAATTTTGTTAGAATTTTATTGAGTTCGAGCAAAGTAGATATCCAATTATGATCAAATCGAAATGTCTTAATGGGATACTTTAACATAAAATATTCTAATTAATAAGTGCACAAGAACGAAGTAACTTACGCAAAGAGATAAACTAACAAATGCATGTTTAATTACAGTTTTATAAGGTAGGAGCTATTTAGATTAGGTTAATTAAATATACAATATTTGTATATAAACCGGAAAACTTTCATCATCTTATTTGTTTATCATATTTCAATAAAAAAGCCTTAAAAACGTAATTAATACACGTGTGTCAATTCGGTCAGGGAAAAGCTATTTTTTAAGAAACCGGATTAAATGTCCGTTTTTACACCACTAATTTACATAAATATTTCGTTTGTCGTGAATTCCAAGATACTTTTAATATATTAGGATTCCATTTATATTTAATCTCACAATCTTAATATGCTTAGATAAATATTCCTACACCGACTTAAAATATTTAAAGTATGGAAAATCAGCCTCTTAATATTTTAATTTTAAGTAGGTACAGCAATTTTTTCGGAAAATATAAATATTTATGCCTTTGATTGGCCATTAAATTTATGCTAAACACTTGACGGGATTTTTGATATTTACCTATTTGTGTCAATTAAATACAAAAGATTTTATAAGAAATTTCAAATATTTGGAAAACGTCGCTTGTCCAAACTCAGAACTGAATATTCATAAACTGATGTCCGTTACGTACAAAACCTTCAAACAGAAATATCCATAGAATTACGAACATCACAGATTCCCACATTATTAACATTTCAGAAATTTTCGTAAATTCTTCGCAAAAATTTACCGGCCTGTCCATAAACTAGCACGAATTACACCAGAACGTACGTTGGCGACTTCTTATTTCACAATTTGCTGTTTCAGCTCATTCGAATGTTTATAAGTATCGTTGTATTGTTTCTGTGCATACCAAAAAACCATATTAGAATCAACTGATATTTAACTTAAACGGCCCAAAGGTCGCCTCGCTATCTGAACTAAGATTGCACCCGATGGCAGCAGTTCACAAACAAATTGAAATGCTTTTGCTGACAAACTTAAAAACAGCTCTATACTTTATATGTACTTCCCACGATAATGTTGACCCAATGTAATAAATATAATAAACCCAGCAATTCGACTGTTTGAGAATCGCTGCATTTGGCTAAAAGATACATTCGAGGATACATTATATCTCTCTTGTTAGTGTGTCTTCAATATTTCTGTCTCATAACAGTAGAGAGAGAGAGAGAGAGAGAGAGAGAGAGAGAGAAGCTCAACAAACATACGCGGCTAGTTTTTTATTATTGCAATAACTTCATGCTCGCGCATCATATCGTATGTGTATTGTTACTATCAACTCATTCAAATCTCAAGTTAAATTTGAGTTGAGTCTAACAATTTATTATTACATATTGTTACATATACACCTTAGTACTGTACACTATACACTATAGCAGGAGTGAACAAATATAAATATTGCATTTTGATTAAATTATGTAGGAAAAATAGGCGTGAATTACGAAAAAAGCAGGGAGCAAGATTTTTAAAAATGACGATAAATAAACAGATTCAGAAAAAATAAAAACACGGAATCTTTTACAGTTAACATTAAGATTGTGCTCGTCATCACGACCTCTACGTTACACATTCCTATTCAGTTCTGTTCGGGGAAGGTTAACGCCCGGCAAATATGATGAAAACAGCTCTTTTTACTTACCCCTATGTGCGACTGCGTTCCCTTCAGCCCTGAGGAAGAAAATCTAAATCATCAAATCTGGACACCTTGGTGGCCCATCGAGATTGCCGTGATAGAGGTTTGTCGATCTCTATGAGCGTGTTGCTCCAAGCCAAATTACTATCGTGATCTGTAATGAACAAGCGTTGTATTATTTAAATCTAGTATCAAGATATGTGCAGGTCTTCATAATCTGTCGTATAGAGCTGAGCACGACGTAATGTCGATGTTTCTGTACTATCAGGCACACTAGCAACGTTTTCAATTGAGCCGCTTGTGCCAGCGCATCATCCGAATCGATCGTTTCAAACTTTACGATTTAACTACGAATTGAGTTGTGAGTATTTGGAACAAGAAATTCGCGAATAAACAGATTCAGAAATAATAAAAACACGGAATCTTTTACAGTTAACATTAAGATTGTGCTCGCCATCACGACCTCTACGTTACACATTCCTATTCAGTTTTGTTCGGGGACGGTTAACGCCCGGCAAATATGATGAAAACAGCTCTTTTTACTTACCCCTACGTGCGTCTGCGTTCCCTTCAGCTCTAAGGAAGAAAATCTGGATCATCAAATCTGGACACCTTGGTGGCCCATCGAGATTGCCGTGATAGAGATTTGTCGATCTTTATGAGCGTGTAGCTCCAAGCCAAATTACTATCGTGATCTGTAATGAACAAGTGTTGTATTATTTAAATCTAGTATCAAGAAATGTGCAGGTCTTCATAATCTGTCGTATAGAGCTGAGCACGACGTAATGTCGATGTTTCTATACTATCAGGCACACTAGCAACGTTTTCAATTGAGCCGCTTGTGCCAGCGCATCATCCGAATCGATCGTTTCAAACACGAATTGAGTTGAGTATTAGGAACAAGAAAATCGCGACATTTCCGAATAATTTTCTTTGTACCCACACAACACATATATTTGATTCATCCTGGTAATACCACTCACTAGTCGGCATTTCTAGCTTGGCATCTGAAATTTGAATGCGCAGTGGATTTAACCACTTCCAGAAGGCGGACCTAATAGTATCCCGCGCTGTTCACTTCAGTGTTTGTCTTCGTCACGCACCATCTCAATTGCTCGACTGTAAACTCTTGCTAAAGTCAGTTGGAAAATCGTAAAAAAAGACCTACAAGCGGGGATGTTTGATATGTGTTGCTGTCAAAATACCGCCGCGGTAAAGATCAACGTTGCTTTTTCAATTGACTATGGCCGAAGTATTAGTCAAGCATCCTAAGTTAGCAAGTAACCGCGCAGAGAAAGAAAAAATATCGTCACTGTCGGACAGAGACAAACAAGCTTTTTAAGCTAGCTAGGTAGCTAGCTGGCTTAATAAGCTTAAGAAGCTTACAAAGCTTATTTGTCTCTGTCCAACAGTGACGATATTTCTTCTTTCTCTGCGCGGCTATTTGCCAACATAGGATGATTGACTAGTATACATACATGCACAATTGATTGAAATGCGTAGAAGAAAAATTGCGGTAAATTGAAAACGCTTAGTTCTTTTTGGTGCCCCTGTATTGAAACCTGAAAGAAAAGTCAATAGACGGACAGACATCGATAAGACATACGCAAATTAATTACGAAGCATACACACAAACAAACTGGTTTCCATATCTACGCCCAGGAATTTATGGTACTCCTTTCAGTGCTACCAATTTTTCTAATGAAGCCCCTAAAAATAAGTAAAAAAATAGCGATATAATTGTTCAGTCCATGTTTAATGGCTACTTCCTTCAAAAAAAAACAAATATTGATTAATATGTAATTACAGTATGCAAAATCTTTCCTTACACACTTCTTAATTTAATGTATGCATAATTTGCTTTATTGTTCATAAATTATTTTACGCCATAATAAAACTAAATCAATTATTACAAATATGAATTAATTCGTAATTGCCAATAATTTTACAAGCCGTCGCAAGATAACATAAAATTTTATTAATATGTTAAAGATAATAGTATAATTATAGGCTATATTTTGTTGCTTATAATTATGAGATATTTTTCAAAACAATTTTTATTTATTATACAAGTTATTTATTATGTGGAAATGTTCCTTTATCGATCAACGGAATGAAAAAAAAATGTTCTTGTTCCAGTCCAGTGCTAAAAAACTATATTAATTAAAACGTCAACAATCAATTTTCATCTTCCACTGCCATCGCAAACTACTCTCGAGCCATCTTTTGCTTTTGAAATTCTCGAAAGTTCAAAACTAGCTATATTAATGGTTTAATTAACAGTGTTTTTTAGTATTGGTGATATACGGGCTTTGGTTTTGCACCTTGGAGATTTTCGAAAACAATAATGGGTTGCTAAGGGGTAGTTTCCGATGGCCGTGGGAGGTGTAAATTGGTTTGCTAAATTAACGATTTAATAAATAAATAAATAGACACTTTATTTGCCCATCAGGTACAACCCAATTACAGGGCAAAGTTATACACAAAATTTAATCAACAAAAATTATCAATTCATTTAAGTTAGAGAATTGTATGATTTATTTACAGAGAGAAACGTAGAATAAAATGAAACTTAAAGTAAAAGCTAAATAGTAAAATAACATATCTACATCTACACATTCATTATGTACTTTTACACACATATATATTTTCTTAGTGAACAAAATACTTATATACTAAAAATCTGTCTTGCACAATTTATCAATTCCTTTTGAGAACACGTGTTTACATCACAAAATTGACTTATTTTATTATAGTAATTACACATACAGTATAGAGGTGATTTTAACATCATATTTGTATTGGCACTTTCACAATAAAACATAATATTTCGACGAGAATGCAACCTTGGAACGTAAATATTTAACTGGAAAAGAATTTCTGGAGAGTCAATTTTATTACGAATAGTTTTATATAAGAATGCCAAAAAGTAACAAATTCTTCTAAATTCAAGGCTCTCAAAATTAAATGTGCTTAATAAATAACTGTTGTTCACACCTCTTTCCGGATGCTGTCTGGTCGATTTACATGTAAAAAATTTTAAAAAAATTCTCTGAATTTGCTTTAAACTGCTTTTGTGAGTTTGATAATATAGATTCCAAATTATTGCTCCATATTCAAGTTTTGATCTTACATATGAGTAAGTAGTACAACAATTTTAATGCCCCCAGATTGGTAGAAGATTTGCAATTTCTCAAGATGAAACCAAGCCGAGAACCAAAGCATTCTAATTGCTTCATTACATTTAATTTTTATATATTCTCCAAAACTCAGTAAATACCCAAATCTTTAATCAATGTATCATGCTCTAGTATCGTTTCATCTATAGAATAATTGTAATGAAACCAGTTCTTCTTTTTCGTATCTGATACGACTTTACATTTTCCGACATTCAGATTTAATTTTTTAAGAAGACCCCACTGACTGATTTTGTCAAGTTCATTTTGAAGTACTCTGCAGCAGTCATCTTCAGATTTTATAGCCCTTTAGCACTAAAATCAGCACCAGGAACTTTTTTTTACTTCAGGCACATGTAGGTACAGTCATGGACAAAATAAGGTTTCCAATTTCAACGGCTTATTTTATTCATTCTTCCTGCTTGAATATCCAGTTGCCTTTAGATATTTTAAATTCCGCCCAGTCGGTAGCCGTCAGTGAATGTCTATGTAATTAATACCCTTATATAGATGTTTGGAGTTTAGCGTCGGCATAGCAGCTAAGCGTCTCTTAAAGTAGTATCTCCGGACCAATACAATGCATCCGTAACAGTGAATAATAGTGCCCGCAAAATCTAAATAGTAGTGCGCACAGAATATTAATTATCATTGACGCGAGATTTCACTTTGTTTTTTACACATTTCAATAACATGAGATATCAACCATTATATATGAAAATTCAATATGGTGGCCTAAAATTTAGTCAAGTTCTGATTTTTAACAAACTCTGTAGCAGACCACGGGTATATTTTGCTACTTTTTACCACTATTAATACCCATAAGCGGACAATTGCTAATTAAAGATGTTTATTAGCCTGTAATTAGCTCATTACTCGTTAATCCGATAAGTGCGACTTATCCCGATAAATGATAAATAAATAAATGCCTAGTTACCTGAAAATTTCAAAAACTAGTTAAAAGTTTTCATCAACATATTTTTACGTTAATCCGTTAAATAACGGTTATCCGTTAATATCAGTTATCGCTTATCATGCTGATGCACAAACTACACATCGGAAATCAACTACGGACTGAAAGATAAAGAAAGCACGCAAGTCAAAACTTATTCTTAAGTCAATTGAATAACAGCAAGAAAATATAAGAAATAATTATACTGCCCTGCTAAGACAAAGACAGGAGGTCGTATCTGCAAATAAGTGAATTTCTAATTTTGCAGATTATGACGGCTCATTTCATCTTTCTAAAAAGTCTGAAAGTCACATCTGTACCGTAAAACTGTTAAAATGAGTGGTAAAGATTAGCCGTAACTACAAAAGTGGAGGTTTAATAAGTCACTAGTAATTCAGATATTAGCCCTGACATTCGTATTTAATGTATAATATTGTAAGGTTATGTCTCAGCTTGATTTAACGTTTGAATTTTATAGCATTTCTATATTTGTGTGTGTAAAACTGGTGATTGTTAAAAAATATGTTATACATATTTTAATTATTTAACTTAGCCAAGCAACAAGAACCCTAATTATACTTAATTGTTTAATAAGTTCACAAGTCGTTACCACATAGTTTCAAATATCTTGACAAAGGAATCATTCATCCCTTTTTGGTTCATATTATAGGTTCAAAACTATGTGTTTGATGTATATGTGCAAAATCAAGTTCCTGCAATGATAGCTCCTCATGGCAAAGTACGATTTAGAATTTTGCATCATCCCAAAATTAATACATTGTCAGATACGCTCTTAACGGAAGAGTATATACAGGCCTGTCGAGAGGGGGGGGGTAAAGAGGTAATTCCCCTGGCTCTGGCTTGTTTGGGGGCTCGGTTTTCAAATGAAGATTTTTATAATATATTTTTTCCCAGCCCATTTTAAATATTTTTTGATTTCTGACTTTTAATTTCTTTTTAAACGAGATGCTGTGTAAATTATCTTGTATATCTTTAGGTATCATATCATATAATTAATCCGAATTATTTGTTTTCGAGTGTTATTTCAGCACATTTATCTTAGCCTCCTAGCATTGCCGTGGTGATTTGCCGATTGTTTGCTTTAAATAGGTATGGATGTGATGTCATTTAGAGTATCCTCCATTTTATTCGATATTTACAACTTATAAGGGAAGGAAACTTTTTTTTCTTCTCAAAAGTAGTCATAAGATTATATTTTAACCTAATCAACTTGTTATTGTCCCATTACTCCGTAATAATTTTCAATTCACAGCCACTAAACTTAACATTAGACCACTAAGAAATGTATGTGATATTTTTTCTATTGGACAAAATTGTGTTATCTACCTTACCTATATTACGTCGTTCGCAGATTATTTTAAATTTTTTGTTTAAAATTTCAGAAAAAATCTTTTAAACTTTACTAACAGCTGAATAGATAATTTAGGGTGACCAGATTTTTGTTAAATGAATGCTGGACACTTCTGCTAAGGGCGGATCTGGGCCTCCAGCCTGGGCTGAAAATCGTCCCACAAAATTTTTTGAAGAGCGAGGGGGAGAAATCCGGAAAAAAATTTTTTTCGTCCCACAAATTTTTTTGAAGAGCGGGGGGGGGGATCCGAAAAAAACATTTTTGGGAAAAAATCCGAAAAAAAATGTTTTCTTTTTTAATAAGCTGGGGGGGGGGGGGCAGAAATCCGAAAAAATATTTTTTCCGTCCAAAAATGTATACTATAACTTCACTATAATCTAAATGCTGAACTTATGCTGGACACTTCTAAACTTTCCAGCGAAATTCCAGACATGTGGTCAAAATGCTGGACTTTCGCTGGACACTTGTAAATGCTGGACAGTACTCCAAAATTCCGGACAATCCAGCGGAATTCCGGACGTATGGTCACCCCAAGATAATTAATAAATATGTGATGATTTCTGTATTTTAAAATTTACAACTCAAGCTCAAATACAAAGGGTATACTAACTAGTTTATAAGGTTCGTGTATGTACAACGAGGCATCTGACTTTTGCTTAGAGCCAGCCTCTATGATTATCATATAATGGATATAAGGATATGTTGCTATTAACTCAAACAAGGTGCTCTCAAAAATAGTTATAGGCGAAAATAAAGAAATGCAAAAAATGTTGAAGTACTTATACATAATTAGAGAATACTATTTAGGTATTATGCAAATCACAACATACACACTTTTTTATTTATTATGAAAATACCTACTTTCTGTATATTCTTGCCCTAATCTGGGCACGCTAATATACTAGTTAGGTAAATATTTTAAAACACTCATTATTGAAGAACCAATCAAAACAACTACGCTCCTAGCTAATACTGATGAAGTATTGAATTACATGATAGGATTCTTAGCATTTTAAAGAAAAAAATATATTGAAACTACTTAAACCATTTATTTACATTTAGTCATTCACACTTTTTTATTTAATATGAAATTATCTATTTTCTGTCTTGGTACCTTAATCGGGTCACGCTAATATACTACTTAGGAAAACACTTTAAAACACTCATTATTGGAAAAACAATCAAACAACAACAATGGTTTAAGTACATACATTTTTTTTCTTTATGTAATTCAATACTTCGTCAGTATTAGCTAGAAGAGTAGTTGTTTTGATTGGTTTTCCAATAATGAGTGTTTTAAAGTATTTACCTAACTAGTATATTAGCGTGCCCAGATTAGGGCAACAATATACAGAAAGTAGGTATTTTCATAATAAATAAAAAAAGTGTGTATGTTGTGATTTGCATAATACCTAAATAATATTCTCTAATCATGATGAAAGCAAATAAATAAAAAATAATTAATTGTAAAATACTTATACATACAAATCTTGCAAAACAATTTTTGTAATGAAAGTTAATAATTGGCCTGCCAATGTTTAATTAATACTTCGTACTAAAAAATGTTATGAAAAAATTATCTGAAACGTTCTTTCTACACAAGTATGTCAGGCCTCGTCTCGGGTTTCCTGTTTAACATTCCTGGTGGTAAAATAACCGATCTTTATTGTTTCGTCTAAATTACTGTAAATAATGCCATGTCCATAATTTCTTATTACATATTAAACCATTCAAAAGTTAATTCTATATTTAAGTTATTGGTCTTTTATGCATTAAAGTAATAAATTGTGGTGATAAAGACAGAAATATATTTTTCCCTAGATTTTTCAGATAAATATGAAAACTGCATTTTATAATTATTATCCATTAAATATTTCTTTAAGTAAATACGGTTGTCTAGAAGACCCTTTCCAGGATTGGGAAAAACTTGATTTTTATTTAATAAATCAAAAATCAATGATTTAAATGAAAAAAATTAAAACATAATGATTTATTTGAATTTTTTAAAAGAAAATTCGAGTATTTCCTTGTTTACATTGTTACCCAGCTATTTGGATGATTTTTCTACTGAGAATAGTTGTTTACGGATTTATTATTATGCGTGTAAAAATTTCGGCGTCTTTGGGAGTACGTTAATGATCAAAGACCACATTTTGTTCATTATAAGCATCTCAAATTATTATTTATCACATTATACAGTGTGTCCCAGGATAGATGTAACGAGGTGTAATGGACCAAAAATTTTGGAATTTTGGAATGGTATTTGGGGGTTGAGTCCTGCTTGTTATAAAACTAAAGTATTCCAAAAATAACTTGATTTGGTGTTCTACAGGTGTTTTATAAGCAAAGTTGTAAAAATCACCACTAATAGAGTACCTTTATTCTTTAAAATATGAAAAAATTCCACTAAGAAAAGTTATTTAGAATGCAATTTTATACCTCTATACCAAAGTTCAGAAATATAAAATAATTTTTTCTTTTTATTTTTAAACCTCATTAATCTTCTGTAATTGTTTCTTGTTTTACAATTAGTTCGATTAACATTATACCTTCTTACATCTCGTATATTCAATTTTTTATTTACCAATAGCCTACTTTTTGAGATGATTAACATTTGCTCCTACACAACTTTAAATATGAATTCAAATCTTAATTCGCAAAAAATGGGAAGTTTCAAAAAAATAATTTTATATTCCTGAAATTTGGAATATAGGTATAAAATTACATTCTAAATAACTTTTCTTAGTGGAATTTTTTCATAATTTGAAAAATAAAGGAACTTTATTAGTAGTGATTTTTACAACTTTGCTTTTAAAACACCCTGTAGAACACCAAATCAAGTAATTTTTGGTATACTTTAGTTTTACAACAAGCAAGAGTCAATCCCCAAATACCATTCCAAAATTCCGAAATTTGTGACCCATTACACCTCTTGTTACATCTATCCTGGGACACACTGTTTATGTTCTAACTTTTAACTACAGACGATCCAGCTGCTGGGACCCGACATTGTCGGTACGCTTTGAAGATAATTGGAATTCCAGCGGACCAGTTCACTTTTACGAATGAGTTCAGAGCATGCCGACAAGGTTGGCTCCCTACCGCTGTATCGATAATTTACCATAATTTTTTTGTAGTGTACAGGGTGGTTGTCTCTGAACCATTGCCGTGACAACTAAAACAGATGTTTGATTTCCGTAAACAGTATTCACTAGCACCAGCAGTTTTTCTCTCAGGAACATTGAAATGAGGTACATGTGATGGAGTGTTATATTCCAAGCAACTTCTATGATGCGAAAAATTTTCAAAAAATCACTGGTTTTTCAGATATTTAAACTTCAATATAATTTTTTAAGTATAGAAATTGCCATAACTTCAAAATAAATTTCGGACTGATTTAGATAGTAGTCAAACAAATTTATTTCAAACATAAATGTTTACTTATTTTTTTCAAGTAAAACAAAGGTGGGTATAACTGCTACTCGACAATTAAAGAATTTGACATTTGTGTTTATTGTGTATAGTCTAATTTCTGTGTTATGTTTATGTTGTATGTTCGACTGGATTTTATACTGAAAATTGTAAACATATGGTTATATTTGCAAAAAAATCGATTTTTGTTACTTACAAATCGAAAACCAGTTATTTTTACAAAATTGTTCGTGTTATAAATGTTTAGAACGTAATACCACATCATATGCACCTCTTTTAAATGTTCCTGAGATCGATTGATTTCTTTGCAACGATTTGTAAAATGGCCGTTTTTATTTAAAACTAAAGCCATTTATATATTTCAGTGAAAACCTTTACTGAACTCCTTTATCTCTGAGTTGGGGAGAAAGTGGCCCCGGAACATTTACCCTATATATTCCAAATTGAGCTCAAAATTTAAAAGACTAGTTTCCTTATATATTTGGTTAATTTTTTTTGTTCCGCGTTCATTAATTTTATTCCTAATATCTGAAATGTCTTTAAAAACATTCAAATTTGATATAAATTGTGATTTTAATTTAAAAAATAACCATTATTTATCAGTAAATACAAAAATTGTGAAACACTTTAAGAAAAAAATGCACATACATATTATCTTTGATGAAATTCTACAATCACAAAAATACTAACGAACATTTCGCCAATCAAAATGGCATCATCGGAAGATACAACAATATAATTTATTTTCAAAAAACTGCGAAGAGCAGGTATACTATAGTAAGTTAGAAGAGGTAACGTCGTTTAACGTCCAGACAAAATAAACCTAAATACAGATATTTTGGGTTTAAAAATCTCACTGCTGCTCTGAACAAATTATGAATATTTAATCTTTAATTCACTAAGATTTAATCTAGTGAGGGCGTATATCCACGTTTCTCTTCTCTCATTTGAAATAATTATAACTGTATATCCGTAAAAGCAGTAGGTAGGTATCTAGTACTATATCTTTATTAAATATGTTAAATAATAAATACACCTGTAAAAGCTTAAATTGGTATCCCTGTTAGGCTCTACTTCGACAACCAAATACCATACAATATTCATTACGTTGTAAACTGGCAACAAAGTAATTATCAGAATTTAAGTCTTAAAATAAGTTAATATGCCGTATATATAATAATAAACCATATAGCTAAATTGTTTTACACAAGAAAAACAACAAAAAACATAGATAAATAATCTACATCTCGCAAATTCAAAAGGAAGATTACAGCACAACACACGTAATAATTATTATCTGTACATAACGAAAATTAAATTAAAAAATCGGCAGCTACTGGAAGCGGCTGGAACTTCCCCGCTCGGTGGATCTTTAAAGCCGAAAGGAGCACTAAATTTTGTGCCATAACGGCACTAAACGTAATCCGATCTCAACTTGCTTTGTTTTTTTAATTTTTTTTTTCACGGAAACCAAATCGAAAGAGAGCAAGTGTGATATATAGTTGAAATCGGAATTTTTACTGCTTTTCAATGGATCGATTACAAAGTAATCATAAAATAAACAACTTGTTGTACCAAAACGGCACTAAACGTAATCCGATCTCAACCAAAACCTTTTCGGATCTTCTGGAGCACTAAAGAAACCCTCATGCAAAGTTTCATCTAAATTCGTTTAGTAGTTTCGCCACTATCGTGGTAAGACACATACACACACACACACAGACATTTTTCAAAAACCAATTTTTTGGGTTCCTGGGATCTCAAAACGTAAAGATTTGATGTTATCTCAATTTTCGATTTTGGACCAATTTTAGTAACCTCCCACAATTTTGTTAATACAAAACCACTAAAATTGATCTTTAAATAAAATACAAACGGCTAATTTCAGGCAGTCTAAACTGAAAGATTGAGATTATGTGCCCACCAATCTCGTCAGCTGCCCAATAAATAAACTGCTGTCTTATTTTACATTTTTTTTTTTTTCAATATATGACTTCTCGTGACAATCAAATAAAAATAAGCTAATCACCATCCTTTTATTATTACTTATTAGAAAGAATAGTTGACTGTAATTAATTTATAAAAGTAAATATCAGGTTATGTATTAACAAAATTTTCCGTTAATTCTATGCTAAAGTTGGAAAAGTTTGGTACTTATCCAATATTAGGTTATCTATTAATAAAGATTTGTGTGGATTCTATTAACTGAAGAAATTCCAAACATATTTTTGGATATTTTTTGGTTTCAAATAATGAAAATATAAGCCAACTGGTTTAAAAGTAGAGTTGAAAACAACTAATATGTTGTTTGTAGATAACTGTAGGTGCATGCTTAGAACAATATGTTCGTTATACAAAGAACTGTACCTATTTGGAACAGTCAGATTGAAAAGGACATTTGTCATTTGGTATGTGACATACTACTTTGCTTAAATCTGAAACTGTTGTCATTTTAATGTCGCACATGACGACGTGACATCATTTTCAGCTTGACGATGAATCATGATAAAGCTCACGTCGCTATTGTCATTTGAACTCAGCTATCGACTTTTTAAATCAGCGTTAGCGAATAAACGATGATGGGGGCAGAAAAGTTTATGACGAAATATGACTATCATAGTCACATACGCACACTATAGGGTATGTGCATCATATAACTAACATAACCTCAAATTTTAAGTTTTTTAAGTTTATTCATATTTTTAATGTTTCTACGCATTTTTAGCTTGGAGCCATACTGGCTCCAAGCAAATATTTAAAAATTCGCAAATGATTTTTAGATATTGTTGACTAATAAAAATAGACTGCTAATTATAGGTTATATTTCTAGCCTGCAAAAAGTGTCTTACCTATTTTATTGGGACAAACTACTTAAAACTTCATAAACATTACATTGAAATAGATTTTGGTTGAAAGTACAGGAACCAGGTAGACATTTTAATAATAGCTACGTAATACATGTAAATCTAAAGAAATACATATATATTTTTGAGGTTAGTTGTGAAAGGTCACGTGCACATGCCCTATACATCATGTATAGCATGATCCAAGCATCTAGTCTGTTCATACAAATTGCGCACGCGTTACTTTTACGCAGCTTTTCTCTTACATAACACTCTTGTCGCTGTACTTTGAAATTGTTGATGCCAAGGGCAAAGTCGGATTCATGTGATTGTGATTAGTGTAAAATCTCCCCGCTAAGCGAGCTTTCTTGTGGCGTCACGCTATTTGAGGGTTTCAGGGAATGAGCAGACCATATATATTTGGATACACTTGGGCGAGTGTCGTAGTATTTATAGTGGCGTACTTGTTTTGATCAAATGCTCATAACGTAAAAGAAGGAAACTGTAATATTACATAGTATTTACCTAGAAGAAATTTACCTAGATATGTATGCAGCAACAAAGATACAAAGGTAACTGAAATTATTATTATTATTTCTATGTTCGCTAACATTCTGCTGTCACAAGCTAACGCTTCAATGTGCAAGCAAAGAACTACGTTTCGAAGATGTGATACTGCCGGCGCGGCGTTGGTTGCGCCTTCCTTAATGCTCATAGTACGGGAACTGGTGAACTTTTTTTATATATCATTGGATCATAGTTTACTTAATATTTTCTTATAGCCCTCCATCGACGATGAAGACGACGACGAGTGACGGCGCTCTGAGTCAAGCCGGTTAACCTGCCTGTTACATCTTAAAAGATTTATTCCTTCAATTTTGTAATTTTGTTAAAATCGTATTTTATTATTCATGAAATTGCAGTTTATCATCCAGTAAATAAGCCGAAAAAAAGTGTGAAATGTGGAAAAGTGGTGGAACAGCACCGAGAGGGGGTTTGAAGTGCCCCAAAAAGTAGCTGTCATAAAGAGCCTCGGAAATTGGCTCTAGGAGGTTTTTTGGGTCGCTAATCACGAATCTGAGGTCCAAATTGAGGAATTTCATATACCACTTTTTCGGGAAGAAATTTAAATATGAATATTGTGTCGCGGAAGTGTGCTCTAGGAGTTTTTTTGGCTGATCACGATTCCAAGATCCAAATTGAGCAATTCCGTATTCCAGATTGGAATACGTGCCATGGAAAATTCCATTTTTTCAGAAAAAATTTAAATATTAACGTTTTTCCATGAAAATGAATCGATTTGTCGGCCTGAAATATCGGATGAACAGGAAGATGAAGGTGACACTGAAGAAGAACCAACAAATCCTGAATAACCAGTTCTTGAATAGGATTCAGATTATAATTGATGTAAATGGTGTAAATTATATAAAAAAATAATGATAAATTAATAACTATTTTATCACACAGAATACCACCTTTTGTACCAACACAATAAATGCTATATTTTAATAAAAATTGTTATCTTTTAATCACTTGCCTCACTTGAAAGAAGAAAAAAAATGTACATGCATTACTGCAGTGTTTATAAAATTGCCATGTATATTAATTTGAAATGCTGGTAATATTCATACATAAATTTTTTCTTCAACGTAAAATTGACTTGAAAGATTATTTTGAAATATTCGTAATATTTATACATAATTTTTTTCTTCAAAATGGAATTCGACACGAAAAATGGCACAAATTCCAGTACAGAATATGGAATTCTTGAATTTGGCCAAAAAAAAAAAAACTCCGCAACACAATATTCATATTTAAATTTTCGCCCAAAAAAGTGGACGAATTCCATACTGGAATATGGAATTCCTCAATTTAGATCTCGGATTCGTGATCATAGACCCAAAAAACCTCCTAGAGCCATTTCCGAGGCGAAATATTAATTTTATAATTTTTTTTATGACAGCTACTTTTTGGGGCACTTCAAACCCCCCTAACTTTCTCATTTTCAGAGGTAATGCAGGGGTCAATGCTGATGAATGTTCCTGGGGGTCTAAGGAACACATGAAAAAAGGAATTTTTCAAATCGGTGCTCTTCCACCACTTTTCCACATTTTCCGGCTTATTTATTGGACTATTAAACATTTAAACTGACAAAATATGATTTTATATAAGTTATTGACTAAATTAACTCCATTACCTGACATTGCTAAGGCCACGTCTAATATGTAGCCTTTACTTAATTACTTCTTACAATGTTTAGTTCCACTATTTTGTTCTTAAAATCGTATTTTATCATCTAAGGGACTAAAATAAAAAATTTAAAATAGAAATCAACTTGTAATAAAATTCTTGACCCTCATTATTTTACAGCTTCGACTCTTCTTACAGTTGTTCTATTTTATGATGCCTTATGGTGTACACTATGATTATAAAAACAAGTTAAGCAATAAAAAAAATCACAAAATTATGCTGTGCTTTTGACAACGTTGACAGAGTACCTTCACCCATCGCCTAGATGGAGGACTATAAAACCCTTTTATTGTTGGTCATTATAAATATAACCAAATAAGAAATATTGTTTAAACCGGTAAAAAATGACCCCAAGAACTGTTTACTGGCGTCCACACTATTAATTGCACATTTTCAAAGTATAAGGAAATTCACTTTTGTATTTAAATTTTTGTTTTATTGACAGTATATTAACAAGAAAACAAAACGAATTAAAATTGTAAACACTCTCATTAAATGACAGCCAAAAGAAGAGTATATTTTACCCCCAAGCAAATGACATTACATCATATACATAAAATCTATTGATAAGTAGATCACCACTGAGATATTGTTTTTTTCAGTAGATTAGATCTACTTAATAAAATAAACAAAAGACACACTTCAGACATATTTTTTTAAATCATTATCTCCACTTAGGCTAATATAAATCGATATTCCCAATTCGAGTATTTATTCTACTCCTCCATCAGAGCATCATTCACTACTTACAAGGTAAAATGGGATTATAATCAAGTACCAGTTTAACGTGCCATAAAAACAAATTAATGTTGCATTCTTTAGAAACGCTGCCACTGTGTGTGTAGATTGGTGCATATGACACCAAACGATATTTGATTCCATGAATACAATTTTTTAAAAAACTGTAATGTACCACAAAGACAATTACTACCAAAATTTTAATGTGTAGGACCGAGAAGTATTAAGGTACATTGGGAAATTTCGCTATTTAATATACAGAGGGGCCAAAAGTCAATTTACTGATTGGCATTTTTAAATAATTAATCAAAAAGTGTGAAAATAATTTATTATAGACTACAAAAAAATTATCGATAGTTTTCAATGGTGACTGGCCCTGGTGATCAATGCACTCTTGATACCTTCCTGCAATAGAACTGCAAATGTTTTCTGGGCAATATCAATAATTTTTTAGATTGTTTTACTAATTATTTAAAAATGTAACGCTAAACGGACTTTTGAGCCCCTCTGTATAGATAAAAACAATAGTCTTTTCGTACAATTCGCACAAAAAAGAAAAAGTGCGGACCAAACCAGTATATTCTTATGTATTTTGACCCGCTGAATCCGAATCAGAATTTTCAGATTGGCTCGTTTTTCATCCCCAACCCCCAAAAACACCCCGAAAAAAAAATAGTGCTCTGTCCGGCGAATCAGACCAAAGATTTCTTATTTATTTTGAGCTGAATCCGAAGTCAGAATTGTCAGATTGGTCTGATTTTCATCCCCAATCCCAAAAAACAGCCCTAACGCAAAAACTTGTCTGTCCGGCGAATCAAACCAATATATCTTTATATATTTTGACTCGCTGAATCCGAAGTCAGAATTGTCAAATTAGCTCGGTTTTCATGCTTAACCTCAAAAACACCCCCAAAAAGCAGGTTTTTCGTTTTTCACATTCAAATGAGTATATAGAAATGTTTTTAAATGTATTTTTTGCTTAACTTCATAATGCCATAACCTTATATCACAACAACTTCATAACAAAGTGAAAGGTGGAAAAGTGGTTTGCCCACATTTTTTTGTGGCATGTGATTAGTTCTCCTTATCAAGAACAATCAGTCAGTGGTGAAAATTGGAGAATTTTTTTGTGAGTGAACTACATTAACCATCTGAGGCTATTCAGAATAAAAAACTTTGAATATGAGAGACTACCATCAACTGTGGGAGCTCTTATACCTCACCCTAATCGTACTTGTTAAGTGTGGTTTCAGGAAGGTACGGGCAAGTATGTATTGCTCATGCCTTAAAGACTTTCTTCTCTGCAAGTGCAGTCATTTTCGCAGTATAAAAGACTATGACTAGGAGGGCAGTCACGATATATCTTTTTATCTTACACTTATAAGAGATAAAACGTTAATCCGCTTATACCTCTCTCCTGATTAATGAATGAAATGAATAAGGATATATTTCCTGTCATATTTTATTGTCCAGTTCGCTATCTTAAAACGACTGAACATAATTATGCATCTGTTCTAATAGTCCAAGATCCCAGAGCTGCCAGACCTACGTCATTTTAGCAAAGCTAATATTTTGACAACAAATAGTGTAATATCTAATTAAGAACGTATGCGTATTTGCTAGTTTGAAAGCGGGGCCCTTTTGCAGAAAACAGGTACAAAAGGTACATACAAATTTTACTCAGTACGTTAAAGTATGATAGCTGGTTTATTTTCCACGTGACACACTAACGACGTGGTGTAAGCGTCAACCTTCGAATCTTAAGGTCCAAGGTTCGATCCTGAGCGTTCTCAGCTTTTTTTTTCAACAAATATTAACTTAAAGTGGCGATTACCAAGAAAAAGACAACCGATAGGGAAATATTTATTATTTTTGGCCATAACTTTTTTTCTTAGTACGTATATTTGAAAAAAAAACTGAGAACGCTCGGGGATCGAACCTGGGACCTTAAGTTCCGGAGGTTGACGCTTACACCATGTAGTTAGCGTGTCACGTGTAAAATAATCCAGCTAACATACTTTAACGTACTGAATAAAATTTTTATGTACCTTTTATATCTGTTTTCTGCAAAAGGGTTCCGCTTTCAAACTAGCAAATACGCATACGTTCTTAACTAGATATTACACTATTTGTTGTCAAAATATTAGCTTTGCTGAAATGACGTAGGTCTGGCGGCTCTGGGATCTCACTCTATATAATAAAACTTATAAATGCAAATGAATAATTTTTGAATAAGGCGACGTAGTGTTCACATTGGCAAACAATGAAAGTAACTCATTCTAGGTCCATTTTGAATTGGGCCAAAACACCTATAAATTGACATATTGGCCAATAATATTGATTTTTTCATGGCAGCCATCTTTGATGTTTTGAAAATAACTATGACAATGTAAGAACAAAAAATGGCACCTGAGTAGATTTTATGATTACCACACCAATAGCCTTTTCATTAAAAAAAAATGAAATTTTTCATTCCAATGCAGCCAGTATTTGCTACATTAAAAACCCCACTAGAATATGCTGACTTGTTTTTTGTCGCTCCTCCGTCAAAATATGGTATCTTTCTTATCTTGACAGTTTAGCCACTTTATCATTAAATTCAAGGTGTCATTTCGTCGTACTCTCTTTTTTAGTTGATCCCAAATTAGCCCTATTGAGTTAAATCACATGTCAAGTTTCAGCTATGTACTTTTTCAAAACAGTTTTACTTATAAAATTTCTAGTAACTCCTTTATAGTATACTGCTTCTCAATATACTTATAAATAAACTTAAATCTAAAAATACAGTCCTTTATCAAAATCAACGCAATTATTTATTTCTGTGTTTATATAAACAATTAATATTAAATATATTAATATAAAAATGATTTATTTTAATACAAAACAACAAACTTGACGATACTAAATTGCATGAATCATGTGCGTCACGTCACGTCTTTCATCTGGGCACCAAAATGGCGGGCGATTCAGCTGCTTTCAATTAAGTATTATTTCGGCAGTACATAGGGTTTGATATCTCTTGGTCGTGACAGTTTATTTCTGTGTCGCAATAGTTGTTATTATTTTCTAAATATTGCCTTTATAATACTTATATTGTGTATGTGTGCTGTTTAGCATTTTACAACTTTTTCAACGGTCCTACAATCCTACCCTGAGGCATTCCGAAATCTAATTCCATAAATACATTAAAGAATGTTGTATAAGAAACATGTAGCCAATAATAGGCACACACTGTCATAATTGTTGAAAGAATTATAGTAATTACTCTAGGATTATTAATTACATTCTTACTTACCTACCCCTATAAAACTCAAACTGAGCTTACGTTAATATTGCGCCTTATTGTGTAGTTAGTTCACTAACCGCCTTTCAAATAACTTTATTACATTCTTGCGTATTGGATTATTGGTTGTCTTGTTGTTGGTGGTTATAACAATATCTCTACTGAAAATTTTATTTATTTTATTAAGTTGCAAGTAAATTATGATGAAACACAATGTATAGGTAATGATAATAAGTATATATCCCCAAGAAATAATGAAGTTCTCCTGATATAGTGGATAAACATCTGTTAAAAACTTATGCTGGCAGTTGTAAACTCTTGTGTATGTGTAAATACCTCAGAAAATGCCGGTAATACTCGTTCTTGTTTATTGATATACTGTTGGATAAAAATATTTTTCTCAAATAAAAATAACATCAACATTATTTCAATTAATTAATCGATAGATATTTCTCGTTCCAGTTTTCCTTTGATTTAAATAAACAATTTCCTAAGAAATTATAATCGCAATAAATTGATATATTTCATCGTTTTAGGATTCCGTAGAATCCTATTGTTCTCGCTCGCGTATCTGTTCATCCATTCGTCCATCACCTTCTAAATTTTTAACTATAAATGCTAAAAATTTGCACAAATTATGCAAAATAATGTCCGAAAGACAGAGCCTGCGTTATTTTGCAAAAAAAAAGAAAAAATAGGCGTTACCTATAGCAGTATATGCAAATATTATAGAAACATTTTTTTGTTGAGTATACATACATGTCTCAATACATGTGTACATATCGTTGGAAAGAGCATTACTAGCAGAGGTCATCATAATTTTTCCAAATTTAAATTTTAAATGGGCTCGTAGTGTGACATTTTAGCCCCTACCCACTCTGTTTTTCACGGTCATGATTCAAAAATTTGGAAAAATAATAATAGAAGTTTTTTAGTTTAACAACAACAAATAAATTTAATTTTAACGTCTCATACTATTTGGAATAGGCATGATTTTTAAATTGAATATAATTCTATATTTATAATTATTAAATTGCTGTCTCAAGAATAAGAAAGGTTAGTAATATACCTGTTACAGAAAAAGCGACAAAATATGATTATTTTAAATTGCCGAGAAAGCGACGTTGACGTCATGCAAATGTTCTGCGCAGCGGTATTGTGACGTCATTCTATTTGTTTTGATATTTTGCTGTATAAGATCTGTATTAGACAGTTGTAAAACTGTGCAAAACATTAATATTGGCATTTAATTCGAGGTTATACAATGGAAACAGATATTAAGTTTTCAAAGTACTGTATATAGTACCTCAGTACCCAATCATCGTCAATAAAAACACTAGAAAAATATTGGTGTCAGTACAAAGCTGGTCGATCACTATATTAAAGAAAAGATGAAAATTATGATTACGTGCCACAAGAAGGAATGAATCTAGGGGATTTGCATGTAAAAGTCAATCCAACGTTAAGTGCATTTTTGTACTTTCTTGAATAATTACTCGAGTATTTAGTAAGTATACCTTAGCCTTAAAATATAGGGCTCAATATAAATGAATTAAAATGTAATGTTTATACATTTTTGCTTTCCTGTCATAAGTTTAAATGCGTCAACATTGGGTGGATTACCGCTCTGGACTTTAAAAAAAAATTCCACACATCTTTCCGTTTGGTAGGAAATCAAAAGATATGTTAGCTGAAATGCTAATATTAATACCTAAATCCAGGGCCGTACCCAGCTTTGGCGGGTCCCGGGCAAAGTAAATCGCCCTTATTTTGGAAAGGATTAAAAATGAACGTCCTCAAAATTACTAAAAATCCTGACAGGGTCCCGTCAAGATTTTTAATTTTTTTGTAGGCCCGGTCCCCGGACAAATGACCCGAGAAAACCGGTCTGAGTACGGCCCTGCCTAAATCACAACTCCAATTAACACGTAAACAACTATTACACACAAATAGTGAACAGCAACAAATAGAATGACGTCATTGTGAGATTTGTAGTAGTCGTTCGTTATAGGAAATCTGTAAGTGACTCGAAATTCTAAAATAATTTGAATTTCATTGAACAGTATACATACATATGTACAGTTGTGGACGAAATAAATGGCTGCGGTATACAGAAGTTTTATGTGGCCCAGCTTAATTCTGAAACTCCACACTCCGCTAACAGTAACACTCGGATATTCATCCGAATGTATACCGCGTTCATTTAATTCACTCGTAACTGTACGGAAATGTTTCACTGAAATCCAACAACCTTATAATCATTAATTTAACTTAAAAGTCTTACGAATGCATATAGCTGATTTAGGAGATATCACATTTTTTCTTTCTCATGTATCGAAAATTTATAGATGAAACAACGTAAATTATTCTAAATTTATGCCTGCAATTCCAACTTTCATGTTCCCTTCTCTAATATTTTATTATATTAAATAGTAAAAGTTACAAAACCAATTTGAATAATCCTCTTCATTTGTCTCGTTGTGCATTCAGCTTTCATTTAAAACATGTCTAATAAAAACTTCAGAGAACTTTTTTCTGTTCTCTAAAGGGACAACTGAACTTTTATTCTTACGTAATAACAAGAATGTAAACTCTCAGTATATATTTTAATCAATTCAGTATAAAGTAGCAATATCTCTAGGCATACCACAAATTAGGGTGTGTTAAAAAATTGCGACATATTTTTTCACATTTGCTGTCACTTTATTTGATGCGTTGCTAGACTGGCTAATTAGCGAAGATGTATATTACAGTGTACCAACATCAATTTAAAACATTATTAGTTTTAGGACATTTCGAAATATATAATTATGCTTAATCATGACTTATTAGCATATTGTTTTTAATAAATTAAAATTTTAATTAAGTTCTCTATACGCAAAGGTACGATTTGAATCATTTAAATATACGGACAGGTTTCTAAGTATATTCATTTATAGGCACCTCATTATAACAATCTTAAAAAATGTTCTGAGTACGTTCAACTAATTAGGCAAATTTGGTAGATAATATTTAAAATTTTCTGTTGATATCTCTAGATGTAGCACAGGTTTTCTAAACCATTAAAATTATTTCTTCTTAATTATACGCAAATGTAGCGTAAACTGTAAATATTTATGAAAAAAATGTAAATATATTATGTTGTAGGATTTATTTTTAAAGCACCCGTGCAAGATTGTTAGAATTAAGTCGAGTTGTATTTTAAGGCAGTGTTTATGCTTTTTTGAGGATTACGACAACGGTAAAAATAAAAGGAAAAATGTTTGACCAGCGAAAGATCATTGATGCGGAATGGGAGGAGAGTATTGCGATTAAAACATTTCTACGAAACCATAAAATGTACAGTGAGTCAAAATAATGCACAAATTCGATGATGTCAGTTAGAAATTTTGGTAGATACGTTGCCCGCTTCAAAAGAGAACATTTATAACTTCTTAACATTTTTCTTTAATGACGATCTATGTTTTGTACTTCATCACTTGATATAATATACTTTTCTGCAAAGGATACTTATTATAGAAATTTTACGATAATGAGAAAAATGAACAATTGAAAAGAATAGGTAGCTCGAAATCTGGATATCTCAGTGACTTCTTGCTAGATCTTTTCACACATCCATCTGTTCGAGAAAGTTAGTAGTTGTAATGAGATAAAACTTCCTCTTGGTATCAACTAGGTATTCCTTAAGGTTTCAACGTAGGGCCATTTTAAATTTTGATATTTATTAATTACTTATCCTTCAGCACGAGCTTATCATGTTGCAGATGATATGAAAATTTATTTTGAAGTAAGCAAGCCAGATAGATAATGTTTTCCCATACAATCACATTAGACAGCGAATTATGTGAAAAAGAATACTTTAGATTCAATATATTCAAATGTATTTGTATGCATGTATAATCAATAATTATTTTAGAAAGATATGGCACTTAAAAAACAGTAAAGTTCTTTATGCAAATGAGAACGCAGGGCTTAAATTGTTTTCTATTCAGTTGTTATATATATATAATATTAGATTACATGAATTGATAAAATGTTTTATTGAAATAGAACATGTATAAAAATACAGCGAAGTGTTTGCAAAAGGTACCGAAAGTGGCCGCCACCTTGCTCCAGAAGCTTCTGAGTTCTCTTTAAAACATAATTTTACACGCTGCAGAAATCGGGATTATTGATGGTGCCTTTGATTCTGTCTGCAATTCTGGCTTAAACATGAAAAATGTCAGGAACTGAAAGATTTTTTAGAAAGACCACAAAAAGGAATCGCGTGAAGTTATCATCATCATCATCATCATTGTCATCATTTTCGTTGTTGTCATGGTCATTACTTCATCATCATCACGGCCATCATTACTATTATTTTTATTAATTTCACTTCAAATGTATTTATTGCGTTAATAATAATTAAACGATCTTGAAAAATGGCTTGCCGCATGTTGATTGTTTCGGCTGCTGTGTGTACTCGAGCTATATCTCGTTAGAAATAACCAAAAGCCATTTCATTAGCTTCCAGCTAATAGATTAGAAGTTAGAATCTATCACGTACCACTGGTCAGTTAAAGGCCTATGGGAAAAAAATTGTACCAATAATTCTTCCCTTATAATAACGCAGTGAAACCCAACTCAACCGAGAATCCAACTCTATTTTGAAATAAGTTTTGCAATTTTCTAACATCCTTATGATGTCACTTGATAAATGGAACTTTATTAAAGGCCAGGAAAAAAATAGAAGATGATGTTTCACAAAACTCAAATATTGTGATCTAAATTATACTTCTGTGTGTATCATTTTTCGTTTCAAGTAAACTGAGAAATTAACTGAATGTTTTGTGTCTTCAGAGCAAAATGTTAGAGGGTTTTCATTAATATAATAGATATGGGCTAACTTTAAACCCTCAAGAAAATTATGAAAGTGAAAAATTCAAAACGGCGAATCCAAAATGGCGGCCTAAAGTTGAGTAACTTATGATATTTTTGGCACTTCCAATCGTGAAAAATTCATATATGACCGCCATTTGAATACTTGATTTTTCATTTTTTATGAATTAATTGTAATAATGTAGAGTAATGGAAAATTTTCTGCTAGAATTAAAGACTTGCCACCGACATTCTAATAACATATACCATATAAGGATTTTTCTCGAGTCAAGTAACTTTTGATACATTTTATATCTTAGAATTAAGTGCAAAAATGACGTATGCTTTGTTTTTGATAAGGTTAAAAGTAGTGTCTGATAATTTGATGCATAATTCATAATAGGATGTGATGAGTGTTCATTAGAAGTATTAATTTGACAAAAATTGTGGCTGTTTTGCATGCCAGTGCAACAGTAACCAAAACAATATTATTTATGTCATAATACATTTATTTTAAATGACTGGATTGATACCAATTTTCGATATATTGAACTTATTTAGTAATTTGGTTCCTCTTTTCCAGTAGATGAACCACATATATTGATAATTATAAAGCCTTATTGTTATGGTAGCAAGCCCGAACTTTACATAATGGTATATTTTAATTTGCATATACATACCTATTTTATATCCATCCTCTTTCTTTAGCTGGAAGAAGGCAATATTTATTCGGAATGTGAAAATTACTACACAGAATCCCGAGTTTCATTTCAACATATAAACTTTCAAGATATAAATTTTGTTCATATCCATTACAACCATTCCAAGTTTTAAAAATAACCTCTAATTTATATATTCTTTGTTGCAGTATGACGATGGTATCCACCCGGGTTACATGGACGGAGCAGCGGGAGGCATGTATGAGCCACATGTGGCCCATAGGCCCAGTTTGCCCGGTTTACATCATTCACCACATTTGAACCATGCCATGCACCCGTACCATTCTAACCATGTTAACCCCACCGCCAACCATGTTATGGGAGGCGCTGTACCCGACGTCGGAAAACGAGACAAAGACGCTATTTATGGGTAAGTGAAACATTATCATTTTAAAAATGTCTAATATTAATTTCTTATTGGTTATACATGGTGGTCCAAAATTGTCTTCCGATATTTCTGTGAGTGATAGTACATCCAAAAATTATGGTGCTATTTTATATAAAATCATTTCCGAAAATGAATGACCGATTTAAAATATAAAATTAATATTTTAAATTTAGATATAGCCCGTCTGAAAACCAGTTCACATTATCAGTCTCTTGTGCTCAAGAGGTAGTTTTAGAAGGTGGCTGTCAGTATTTTATTCCAACTTTTTTATTTTTTACATATTTCTAAAAATTCTTACAATACAACAATTTTCAGATCTATTAGAAATAAAAAAGTATTCTTATTACATTTTGACCGTTCTCAAGTAATTTATGTTTACAAATCCACGTGCATCTACAACATTTTATTAATAAATCCGTTTACACAAAGAATGCTTTGAAATGTTAAGTACAGAAAATAATTAAATTAAATATAGAAAACTGCTAATTATAAATTATAAAAATTCCTCCATTTTCCTTATAAAATTCCTGTATTATTCTGTAGCTCGTAAACTGGTAATTTTTTCTCCGAATTGTTCAATGGTGTTAGTTTGAGTACCACAAACTCTTAATTTTGAATACCGCCCCCCCCCCCCCTAGTGAAATCAAGAGAAGTAAGACCAGAAGATTGAGGAGGCCTATTAATAGGTGCATCTGTACCCCGACCAATCCATCTATTAGGATAGTGGTTGTTTAGCTATCTTCTACATATTATATGATAATGTGATGGTACGTCGTCACGCATAAAAACATGTTTCTTCTCCTTCACAAAGAAATGTTACCTAATAGTTTATGCAAGGTACGTTCCAAAAAAATCACAGTACATATGTCATAATTTAAATTTCCAGACAAAATATAGTATCCAACAAACTAATTCCCTAAAGTTGCTGCCCTTTATTTATTTTGAAAGAACGTTGGTGGAAATGTGTTAGTATTGTTGCATTCGGATTTTATTCGGCATAGAAATGCATATTTCGAGAATTAAACTTTCCTTGTCGTGTAAAATGTAGCTTCGTCAGAAAACAGAATATTACGTACAAAAATCTGGTGCATTTTGCGTTCGTTCTAGCAACAATTCATAAAAATGACCTCTGAGTGGCATATTTTTAGGTAATAACTGCCGAGGTTTTAGATAATGGAACGGATGCTATAATTGTTCATGTAGTACAGTTTGCCAAGATTAGGTTGGCCCGTGAACATAGGATGCGCAGGAAACTTCTTTTTCGGGTGGGGAAGCTCAGTTTGCCTAGCACTCTTATCTAGTTCACTTCGGCACAATCTGTGAAAAAGTAGTAATAGTAAAAGAAGTAGTATTCGATATTCAGGTGTCTCAGATTGTACTTTCGAATAAATCAGTATCTTATATCTTTGTCGAGCACTGACCCTTTCTTTCCCTGGTGTGCGTCTTTCGCGGGCCAAGCTAGTCTTGGCAAACTGTACTCTTAAGTGCTTTGGTGAGATACATTCATACTTAAGCCTAAATTTCTAGCACTTATCGTAGGATCTTCCAATACAGTATCTAATATTTCTTCTTCAGGGTCAACAGTTCTTGGATGGTCAGCTTCTCTGCTTTTTACTTGAAGACTTACTGTTTCATTAAGCCGCCGCACCGTCGGTACTTAAAAAAGTTTCGGCATCAGAAATGTTTCTATTCGGGTATTTTCCGTACAACGTCTCGCATCTACAGCGGCATTATTGAAACATTATCTCAGAATCCAAGTTACGCCTGTTAATTCAGAGAATGTGTAATCAAGGTTTTAAATATTAACAATTAAAATGAAATATTGCAAAAAAACAGCAACGAAGTCTAAAGGGGTATACAGACGAACCAACTTGGTGGAGCGAACATTGTCGCATGCCTTAAATTCATTCGTAAAAGTGAGCAGGTCTGCGGGAATTCCAGCAATCTTCAGAGCGTACCGACAAGGTTGACTTCAGCAAGTTGGATCGTCTGTGATCCCCTAATAAGTTACCAAGAATTAAGATAAATTCACTAGATTATAATAAAGTTGACTGTTTCGAGAAATGTCAAACTAGTATTTCAAAGTATTCTTTATGTAAATGGATTTCTTAATAAAATATTGTAAATGCACGTTGATTTGTAATTTTAAATTATTGAAATGCAATAACCTTTTTATTTCTAATGATCTGAAAATTATTTTTTAAAAAAATGTTTGAAAATATATAAAAACATAAAGGTTAGGTGCAAAATATTGACAGCTACCTCGTAAAACTACCCCTAAGCAGATACTAAGTAAATTGGTGTCCAGACGGGCTATATCTAAATTTCAAATATAAATTTAATACTGTAAGGCGATCGGAAAAAATGATATATATTATTTTATATCATTTTGTTTTATATTATATTTATTTATAAAGAATACCCTTATTTTTGGACATACTATCAGCTACAGAAATATCGGGAAACAATTTTGGACCATCCTGTATATCTCAAGCAGGAGCTTCTTCAGGTAAGGTGTATACTTTCTGGAAAACAGAGAAAATCTGGAAAAGTCAGGGAAAATTCATTAAAACTACTTATATCCTAAGTTGTTCCCATCTTGGGCTCCTCCGCTCACCAAAAAATGTTTTATATCCCCCACAACAGTTTTCATTTTCAAGCAGACAAATTTTCTGAAATTTTTAATTTAAATTAAAAAATTTTAAATTTAAATTTAAAAGAAAATTGCGAATTAGTATACACCCTGCTTCAAGTTTTTTAAATATTAAATTTAAAACAAACTAGAAAAAAATATAACCACAGAGACAATTGAAATCTTAACTAAATGTTTATAGACAAAAACGGTGACGATATACACAATTGTAATTAGCAAATTCACCTTCTTTCAATCGTAAAATATTTATGGTTAATTTCGGCGGTGTCACATAGCTTTTTTGATTTTGTAACCTGGGTATTTTACCCAGGTATTATTGTGTATTATCACACAATATCCAGGCATTATTGGGCATTGCTGTGCATAGTGGGGATTAGTGTACAGATATTTTTTCTGCGGTTTGCTCTACGGTATTAAATAATTTTATAAGATTATATTATATTATATCCCGCGGAAACCTAGCGAATTATGCTTTTATTCATATTAATACATTATATTTGTGAGGTATTACTAGAATTTTTGTGGTTTTTATCCAGAAAATGCCGCCCTCCTTGACGGTTTTGACCCAGAACCACCACTATAGTTTAATGTCAAGAGAATATAATTCTACCTGAGAATGATCAAATCTAAACTTAAATAAAAAACGTTGCAATTTATACCTGAACTATTGTCAAGGTTCGTTAAGCCGTAACGGACTAATCGGTAAAAAGAGTTGGCTAATTGGAATATGCGCTCTGTCATTATTAATACTAGTTTTTACATTTCGTAGTTTCTCAGCTATCAAACGGATCTAATTTATATTTTGATTAAATTCCCGATTATAAGTTAAGAATTTCTCTTGTATAGTTGGTAACAATCACAAGCTCAGCAACGCTAAACTTATTTATTATATATATAAGATATTTGATATGGTGATATGTTTCCTAAATCTAATTCGAATTGAATGTCGTATTTGACCAATATACCAGACATACTAAGAACCATATTTGATGCAATTTCATTACAATAATTGCAAAAGGCTTCTCTTACATTTATATTTTTACAGCTCCCCAGTGCGCAGTGCCAAAAGGTGCTGTTATGAAGCAAAATAAGACAGAGAAGTGTATCAAAGTTTTGAAAGAGTCTCCCTAAAGAAGTTATAACTAACTTAGTAACTTAGTGGGTAAAAAAATTTAACAGAACGTGTATTTTAAATGTGTCGCTCAAAAGGATCGTTAGTTTGCCATATGCACTTAATGGAATCGTCGTACGAAATCATTTTCTCTTGGATTATTGACGTTCTTCGAAATGTCTTGTAATGCTCCATATATGCAGGGGCGGACTAACCGGGTGCGGGGCCCTGGGTTATTAATGCCCTCCCACCTCATAAGATAACATTTTGTTGAGATCAGGTCAGATCATGCACCAAGACACGTTTCACTTTGTTTTGGCTACTGAACAAAACTATAATAATAGCGAGTAGCTGCATTACACTGGGCCTTGGTTGCGACTGGTCAAATCCAGATGCATACAGTGGCTCAAAGACTGTGGATTGCGATGTGGAAGCAGACAAGAGCAAAAAAATTTTATATTTTTATATTTATTACAGAGGAAACTTTCCATATTTGTAAAAGTCATGTATGCACTTATGCACTTATTGTATGCACTTATTTGCTATCAGAATGAAGCTTGCATCATTACGAATCAGATTTTACCATAAAATAGCCTATCAATATACCCAATGGAAAGTTAGAAGGAAAACTTTCCATTGGGTATATTGATAGCCTATTTTATGGTGAAATCTGATTCGTGATGAAGCAAGCTTCATTTTGATACCAAGTAAGTGCATACAATTATATTATTTACATGACTTTTACAGACTTCTATCAAATATGGAAAGTTTCCTGGACCCATTCGATTCAGATCGAATGACCGAAGTAGCCAAGATAACTATCGTGCCTAATCCATATTCTATTCGGAAATCTTCTGTTTAGTATCTCTCGTACTTGCACAGAAGAATAATCAAGTATGCTTCGTTCTGTTGGAAAGTAATATACTCACAAAATTTGAATAATTTACACCATTTAATATTTTTGGTAGAAAATAAGGCCTAATTAATTCCGTAATTGGCGTATCCACAGACTCTATAAGTAAACATAAAATACATAAATATACTAAGTAGACAACCCCCAAATGCAAAGCCAAGACTTTTCGGAAAAAAAAAACATTTGGAAAACACAAACATACATCCATACCCACAGACATTACCAGTGCCGGGGCTGGGTTTCGAGCACAATACACGATAGACAATATGACCAGTATCTTCGCCGCACAATACACTTTAGCACAGTGAACTGCAACTGCCGTGCCGTAATCTATGAAAAATCAAAAATGAAAATTTATGTGTGAAAATAACAATTCTAATAATTGCATTTTTTTGATAACCTGCATTCTCCAAATTAACATTTTCATAGATTCCTTTTTTCTACTGTTTGCGAAATTCTATATAAACTATTTTTACTATAATAAGCAAACAAAAAATAATTGACTTTAAAACATTATGTTCATATTGTAGATGATACGTATTATCCTTAAGTCTGATTTAAATTGTACATCTCGTTCTGGAAGATAAGATCTGTTGTACTAAAGGAGACAATGGTGCTGGATTTTGGTTGCATATTAAATGTAATAAACTCTGTTTCTGTTTAAAATTTGTTGCTAGTTTTGTTGGCGCACGCGCGATTTGTCAAATGGTAGCCAGCAATTATATTTGTGTGGCAAAATCAGCAGTAGTGTAGAGTGGCATTAGTGATTCGTATGATTTATCTCATATTTTAATGTAGAAAAAAAAATTATTTACTTTTGCTAATCTCCAATTTGCATCATTTATAAAAATAGAAATACTCTTATAACCCATCTGATAATCATAATTATCCTACCAGAAGACTATCTTGAGTCTGGATTTAATGTATAAAAAGATTTATTAAAATATAAAGAAATTATTTATTTTCGATAATTCATCCAAAAATTTAGAAACTGCTTTCTAAATCACGTTCTAAATAAAAAGTTTGTGTTCTATCCCAATAATAGCGCGTAGTTTTCCAAATAATTTTCATTTATTTTTATTTTGCCTTGATTCAGTAATTATGATTACATTATATTACTTCACTTTTTTTTTATACATATTTATCGTCTCGATTATTTAGTCAAAGAAATGTTTATTCCAATAAGTCAATCTTTCTTATAGATCTTGTAATAAATATAAACATGAAATGAAAATCAAATTAGATTACAATTACTATCATTAGCCGTTTTTTTTTAGTGTTCCGTACTTAAAAGTGAAAAACGAAACCCATGAAGATCGTTTATCCGTCCATCCGTCCGTTCGCCTATCTGTCATAGCGGTTTATCTCCGAACCTATTATAGCAAAAATATGAAACTATTCATGTTATTAGTTATTTTTAAGACAGTTTCCGATTTTACTGGCAATTCTCATGCAATATTTTTCATCTGTGCTAGTAAAATATAAATTATGTGTCATGAAAATAGTGCCAAATTATATTCAAAATATTTTATGAAACTTTGGCTTTTCAAGAAATATACGTTGAGGTATGAAAATAGTTAGAAAAATTAAAAAACTAAAAAGTTCAAAAAAATCAATGGGTCTTAATGCATTCTGGGCTCGTTATTTCTGTTAGATTAGCATATAGGACCGGACATTATCAATCTAATCAATTAATATTAAACTAATAATATAAATAATACTAAACTAAGCAGTAATAGGAGCAGTTTCTCTTTCTACAAAGGAATAAGCAAACTCTCTCCATGATATCGGGGAGCTATACAGTATATATCTACAAACAGAAGTGAGATTCTAATAGCCCGGGAAGCAGCGATAGAAAATTTTGACCGATTTTATTAACATTCTTTGTAATGTTATTCTACTATTTCTGTGCCATAAATGGTAAAAATGGTTGTCTGCTATTGTACACCTTGAACAAGGCTCCTTAGGACTGTTTCAACTATTTAAAAAGTTTTTATTTATATTTCAAGTCGGATAATTGTTAAACAAAAGCCACTAAAATTATTTCGCTTCGTGGAGGCCTTATGTCAACTATACTTTATGAGATTATGCCATTGCAATGTTTTTAATTGTTATAGTCTATTAGTTATTTATTATTTAACCTAACAAAAAACTAGAAAATGAAAAAGAGGTTGAAAGTTTTTTTATTAGTTTTAATTATTATTACTGTTTTTAAATTCAAAAATACTATAAGATTACATAAAATTTGTTTAAACAAATAGCAATAAAAATTTAAAGTTTATATAATCTTATAGTATTTTTAAATATAAAAACAGTAATAATTAAAATTAATAAAAAAAATTTCACAACTTCTTTTTCATTTGTTCGTTTTTTGTTAGGTTAAATAATTAATAACTAATAGACTATAACAATTAAAAACATCGCAATGTCATAATCCCATAAAGTATAGTTGACATAAGGTCTCCTCGAAGCGGAATAATTTTAGTGGCTTTTGTTTAACAATAGGCTCACTTTACGAAAAATCGGTGAAACATTTTTTTTCCAACGTGATATTGTTCCTTTAAGTGTCTAAATAACACCATAATTTTTTTAAATTTTAAATTAATATTTAATAACAAAAAATATATATTTTTATTTGTACCGCCTGGTTTCAGAGCATCGTAACTGCTTAGTGTTCGCCGCGCGGAGCTCTATTTTCAACATTAAATTAAAATTATTAATAATAAAGATAGAGTTTCGGGAGTTGGGACTTTTTTATCGGAAATTTCTCCCTCTTTAAGAATCGTTCTTTAAAATTTCTTAAATATTAATAGTTTTTGAGTTATTTGCAAAAAACGAAACTCGTTATTTTTTCAATCTTCATTTGTTTATAAGGTTTGCAGTTGTTTATGTGCGGGTTTGAAATTTTTGCACATTTTTCTAGACGTCATTCCGAATTCAATGAGCCCTCACTCATATTTTTACGAGCTTTATCAAGCATTAACACGGCTTTGAACTTGTGAACTAGTCTATAATCCAAGTAATTTTGAGAAATGGTTCATTTAAAGTTTTTCATAAGCCAAAATTGACCTACGATCCTTACGAATTTAAAAAATATCTTCCCAAATGATAACCTAGCATCGAATAAAATCCATTTACATTTTGAAAATATTTGAGAAATAATTTCTAAACTTTTTGACGAATACAAGTATCACAATTTCTAAAAAATATTATCTTTACTACCTAGCCATGCAGACATAAAACGTACACATCGTGCAATTCTCAGAATGACCAAGACTGAACCCTGATTTAAGACTTCTAATAATAAATAAAGAGAACGAGGGAATGTTCCTCACTTCTTAATAGATTTTACCTGAAAGAATGTCCAATATGGTGGTGGTATCAGACGAACAATAATAATTGAAAGTTATTATTGTCATTAAACAAGGTTTAACACGAGAGTTATTAATTAATTGTTTGTGCCTGTACATACACAAAAATGTTAATAATCGATTATACCCACACTCATCTTCAGTTTTACTACTTATTACCTCTGTTTTATAGCTTTTTTATAGCCTTTGTATATATTAAAAAAACCGTAGAGAAAGTGTTAAATCCTTAATTAAATACGAAATATAAAACGTTTTCTATAAAACACATAGCTGGAAATAAAATAAGAAACTCTCAGATACATTTTTGTGAAACCGACTATCATGCAGATGAATAGTTTCTTTCAGATTGTGTTTTATTATATGTTCCAAACCGATCGGTTCTTTCCCAATTTGGAGTTGTATGACAGTCTTAACTTTTGTCGCCACTGACCTAAAGGTAGAAGTGGGCAGGAAGTTAATCGTCATCGTAGAGAAATCCTAAATTTTGAAATAATATGTATTCTAAAATTATACTACCTACGACTTTTAACGGCTAATTTTAGGTATTTATTACGATCCGGTCGTTATAAATGTTTTATTTATTTTTAAAGATAAAACTGCACTAATAACTTTCAATAAAAGTGTTAAAGCCAAATAAAATAAAACTGTAAAATTATGGACAATTTTAAATTCCACTGAATTTTATAATATTTTTGCAATAAAATTTTATTACTTGTCCGGGTAAATTTGATTTCTCTTCATCTTGAATATGTGATTTCCAAATTCTTGACATTTCATGTATAAACCGGGCAGGCCGTTGTACAGTTAAACCTTGTTATGGTTCAGACAGTGGAAAAACTTTCATTGAAGATAACGATTTGATTTTTTTCTGGATGCTAACTAAATATTTGGGGATCTAACAGTATTAATAGAAACTCGCTGCCCAAGGAATCACTACTCCCACATCCAGATTTTTCATCCAAGTCTCTCACAATGAAAAATATGTGGAAATAATTATTTATGGTACTTTAATAATATAATATTTGAAAAACCCATAAAACGATATCCCAAATCGGTAGTGAGGTTGGGGTGGTAATAAGGGGGTGGTAGTGGTAGAAGAAGAAGTAAAAAAGTATTTTGAGGTTTTTGGTTCTTGTACACACATTAAATCACTTCTTCTTTCAGCCCCTTTAATAATGGGGTGTGGGTGCTATTGGGGGTGGCTAATGCCAAAAAATTTTTTGAGAACTTATAGCTTCTCTTGTATATACTAAATACCAATTTTATGGACTCTTACCTGCTTGATTTATTTATTTACCCTCATTTACCCCAATTTACCCCCCAACCCTTCCACGGAATAAGATGAAAATATAATCTAGTTGTAGATCACGTTAAAATACATACGTGTACTAAATTTCAAGTCAATATCTTAAACGGTTCCAGAGTAATCGTGGGCACAAAAAGTTACAGACAGACCGACCGACAGACAGAATTTTTTTCGCTCAAACTTAAAATCTCGACGTTTCATGACATTCTAAGCCTATTTGAAGAATAAAGATTTTCAAAATTTTTTAGTTGTTACTATACTTCCACTGGGTGTGGAAGTAATTGATAATGTGCAGGCTCTAAAAATATAAAAAAAAACTATTTGGAGTTGCCTATGCACGTGTAATTTTGGACTGTGAGATAAATAAATTTATTATTTAAAAAACAGTGCTATAATGTGGAGCAAAAATGTAGTTGGGGTCGTAAAAATTTTTTTCTACGATTGTGCTGAAAGTCAAATTTTCTAACTTCAAAATGAGTGCAGAAAATATCACTTTGCGCACGCCGTGCGGCAAAGAATTTGTCACACGCCTTGATTACATCTTCACGCACCGGAATAAAATAGTGTGTTTACCTTAAAGAATTTTATATTACTTACTGGTAATAACAATTAAATTCTATAAATGTACATTAATTACACATGAATTGCAATTACAAAATCAAATTTTCTTACTTCAGAATGACAGCGGAAAATGTCACTTTAAATAAAATCTGACAAGCAGCAAATTTAAAATTTTGGAAAGACTTTAAAAAGGGAAATAACTTCACAACCGTAGAAAAAATAGTATGTAACACACGTGTGGCAAGCTTCATTGCAAAACTCGTATGATAGGAACACTCGCTGCGCTCGTGTTCCTACTTTCATACATCGTTTTGCAATGAAGCCCTTGCCACACTTGTATTACAATCTACTATTTTCTACGATTGTGCTGAAAGTCAAATTTTCTAACTTCAAAATGACTGCAGAAAACATCACTTTGCCGCACGCCGTGCGGCAAAGAATTTGCCACACGCCTTGATTACATGTTCACACACCGGAATAAAATAGTGTGTTTACCTTAAAGAATTTTACATTACTTACTGGTAATAACAATTAAATCCTATAAATGTACATTAATTACACTTGAATTGCAATTACAAAGTCTAATTTTCTCACTTCAGAATGACTGCGGAAAATGTCACTTTAAATAAAATCTGACAGGGAGCAAATTAAAAATTTTGGAAAGACTTAAAAAAAGGGAAATAACTTCACAACCGTAGAAAAAATAGTATGTAACACACATGTGGCAAGTTTCATTGCAAAACTCGTATGATAAGAACACTCGCTGCGCTCGTGTTCCTACTTTCATACATCGTTTTGCAATGAAGCCCTTGCCACACTTGTATTACAATCTACTATTTTTTTCTCTTGTATTTTCACTTCCCTCGCTTACCGAACCGAAGGGAATATTGTAATCGTGAAAAAATCGCCTCCGAAATTTTTCCGGATTTTCACGTTTCAGAGTAAGTAGAATCCGAAAATTTAAGGATGTCTGTCAGCCTGGTGTCTGTCTGTTGGTGCTATATCTACAAAACCATTTGACGCAGGACAATAATATTTGGCAGGTGGTTGAGCTGCTGTCAAGGGAAAAACTGGGATATGCTTCCGTTCAAAAATATACAGAGTGGACCCCATAAATATAATTAAGGAAAAAAAATGTGACGGAAGACAGTAAAATTTGGCATATAGTTAACACAATTGTCAAAGATGAAAAATATATAGGGTGGTCACCATAAAAAAATAAATAAAAAATGTGACGGAGGGCAATAATATTTTGCATGTGGTCACCTAAAAAAAATTATGAAAAATGTGACGGGGGACAATATTTCACATGTAATTAACACAGTTGTCAAAGAAAAATATATAAAATTTGAAAAAATTATACAGGGTGGTCAGTGATTACCCCAAAAAAATTAATGAAGAAATATGACGGAGGACGATAATATTTCGTATGTAGATAGCACGACTCAGAAAGAGGAAAATATTTTAAAAATATACAGTGTGGTCGGCCAGAAAGAAATAATTAAAGATATGTTATGGAGGACGATAATGTTTCACATGCAGTTAACACAAATGTTAAATAAAAATTCATACAGGATCGTCGCCTTAAAATTAATGAAAAAATGTAACGGATGATAATATTTTGCATGTAGTTAATGCAACTGTCAGGGAAAACCATTATGAAAAATATACAACATGGTCATTATAAAAATAATTATGGTGGAAATAATATTTGGACTGTAGTTGGCGCAACTACCGAGGATAAAATCTTGTATACTTTTAGTGAATATTTCTACAGGGTGGTCTCTCTCAAAATAATTAATGAAGAAGCGACAGAAGAAAATAATTGGAAAGTAGTTGTCAATATTGCCAGGAAGAAAAGCTGATATACTTTTAGTTAAAAACATCAATGGAAACCCACTTATTTAATTCCTTATTCAATTGAAGACCGATACAATTTATTTATGTAAATGGTGTTCGACACAATTTAAACACATCACAGTCATTCGGAAAAACTAGAAACCTATTTATTTATTTTCCAACTTCTTATTTCACAGAAGAGGAGGCACACATGTTCTCATTTTCATATGTAAATTATTAATATTAAAACGACCTCATTTAATATTTTTTGATTGCATAATTTGAAAATGTATGTTTCAATCAGTAGATATAAAAAAGTAGAGAACGCCGAGAAACGTGGCGTGGTCAAACATGACGTCATACCAGTCAATCCACAGATCGCTCTAACGAAGTTAGAGTGTTGATTTTATTGGCGAAAGGTAGTTTTATGGGATCTGTGAAATATCTGTGAATATACGGGAAGTATTACATTGTTCCTAAATATACCAGATAAAATTTTTATTTCGCTACTAAGTGACTTAAAAACGCGAAAGTCATGGCAGCAAGCTATGAGACGAACCGCTGTCGTATCTGCCAAAGGAACACATTTTTTGTTGTGAATATAATTTTACTACAAATATGCTTTTAAGCAAGTGTTAGGAATTTACTATACTACACGGATTTTTTTTCTAGCTTGAAAAAAATTATAAAAATTAAATTGACATCAAGAACATGAAAGTCGGAAAATAATTGAGAGTAGCTGAACTACTATTATATTTGAATGTGAAAATTATAGACCGGTCTGTCTCAGCCGTTAAAAAAGAAAAAAGAAGATTGGCTTAGTTTTCTAAACGATGGGGTTTCTGAAAGTCGAGATATGCCTGCTGAGACAAGTACCCAAGTTGACTGATATTACTACTTAGGTTAATTTACAGGCTTTTCGAAGATCAAAAGCTACCCAAACTCTCAACGTTACACTCCTAAAAAGAAATTGTTCTAAGGAAATAGAAAATGCACAAAACTTTGGACAAAAAAAATCTACCGTTGGCTAGCTTGCCTGGAAACACTGAAGTTCACATACATCAAACATCACTTCTATTAATACTATAACTTCAGATTCTAAATTGTCTGGAATATTTGTACAAAACTGGAATCTATTTCCACCTCTCATTTCAGCGCTAACTAGTCAGACCTCCACTGCTATTGAAATATTCCATTACCATGAAAATATCAATGTCTGGCAAATTGCCCGATTCAGCTTTAATGAACCCATTTTCTGCAGAACATAATATGTAATGATGCACTGAAATCATTATATTACCTTAAAATTCCAAATGATTGAAAATTCAGGGGAAAAATTTCAAAAACACGTGTTCTGTATAAGAACAAACACCGCCGAATAATATAAGTTCGACTAGTGTGACGTTACGCGTAGCGTAATCCGTTTTTATTCTTTGAGGTGCTATAGCAGTTAATAGTTGAAATATAGTAGTAGTTTGAGGGATACTTGTAATGTACTTTTAAAATAATGCGCCTATAAGGATAAACTAAATGTTACTAAATGAATCCATTCCAATAGCATTTATCTCCATTTAAAACATCTGAAATACGTTTCTTTTAAATTGCGAATTACGTTAAAGACAAATACAAAGGACAAACGGTATGTCAATAACCAAGCAAGGAAAAATTCGAAAAACAAAAGATACGAGAACACTACGAGACTGTTGGCGAGTTTGGATGATCGACAGCTACCGCGACGGGAGGCTGAGATCCGTATTGTTTGGGTTATGACATCATCGTAAGCGCCTTCACAGCAAAAACATAGAAGGCCAGGAATTGGATTTGGCAGTGTAGAGACACTCAGTAGCGATTAGTATAGCAAGTGACATTGTTATTTAAATATTTAGTGTATTAGTTTATTTTATTATTATACTTTCTTATTTTCATCCGAGTTTGAGATTTTTCTTCCTGATAACTCTTACAACTCAGAAGTCCTCGAGCATAAAGTATTGACAGTGAAGTAATGCAAGTTGGGATATTAAAAGTGGGGCGGCACATGCTTTAGGATGTGTGTGGCAGTGAGTACAGCTGTCAGGCGGGCGCGGACGTGCCGCTACACTCTTGGTAGCCCCAAGTCGCAATCTTTCGCTGTCAATACTTTATGCTCAAGGTATACATTCATAAGGATTGTGTTAGGAAGTTGTCTGATGCATAAGGCGAGGAAAGGCGGGAGTAGATACAATTTATCCAGCGCAAGAAACACTCTAATAAAATGCCTTCTTGTCGCTGAAGCAAAAGCTCTTAAAAAAAATTTACAGAAAAACTTCGTTACGGCCACAGCCTTATTTTTGTTCAACATTGACTATAACAAAAAGCGAGGGGAAAAATAAATTCCACAAAGAAATTGCAGCGATATATGCCCTACCAGAATCAGAAACGGAGGAATCAGAAGGCTCAGAAGAAGAAGAAGATTTGTTGAAGCAGAAATACAAAAGAAAGATCATAAACATTAAATACCACGAACACAATGCGGCAACGCAATTTACAAACACGCTGCTGACAACATGCATGCCCCAAATCCATGCATGACCCAAATCCAACTCAGCATCGGAAACCGAGGAATAAGAAGACCCATAAAAGAAGATTCGAAGAAGCAGGAACACAAAAAGAGGAGCATAAACACTCCACATCACGACACAACACATATTTTGGCAAAGACTCATAAGAGGCAGAATTCCAGAACCAAAAACACAAAAAAGGGAGCCTTAAACGTTCCCTCACGAGACAATGCGGTAACGCATCTCACAAATACCTACGCTTCACATCCCACATTCCTTTACCATGCGCCATGTGGCTCTCGCTGCTGGCAATAAGCATGAACCTAATCCAACCCAGTGTGGACGTAGCAAGCCCAGCTGTATGACCCTGGGAGTGACAGCAATACCTACCGCACGCTTGTAAATCAATCAATCAATCAACATTGACTATAACAAAAATAATGGGAGAGTTAATGAGGTTCAAATAAAATAGAAGAACAAGAATAATTGTCACATACCCCAATAAAAAACAAGATGTTCAAAAGGGTCAAAAGTTACCTACACATAGGGAGAGGGTGCGAGATACTAATTCTCGCCAATTTTACTGGTAATTTTAGAGAGAGAAAACAAGTAAATATAATTAAAAAAATTATATTTTTCACAAGGATGAATGTTTAAGAAATTGCAAAATTTAAAAAATTTCCAAATTAGAGAAAGTTAATTTCGCAATTCATTAGCTGAAAAAATGTAACGTAGCGACATCAGTCATCTACGGAATCCATAAAATTTCAAAAGATTATCTAAAATTATAAAAAGTAAAGTAAGAATAAATGTAAGTTGGCTTTCTCGTTCCTATTTACCAAGTAAAAAATATAAGAAGCCGTTATCAAAGCCCTTAATGTCTAGCAGAGCGCTTATGTTTTCATTTAACTGAATTATGAACGTTCCCAAATAATCTCAAGTAGACCTATATGTGAAGTCGTGTTTCCAGAACGGAGTTAAGCCCAAGCAGCTGACGATCCGTTTATTTTTATGGGTCGTTTAGATGGTATTTAAGAGAGTAAACTCAGTATACTGTGTGTACAGAGATAAACATGTACGCGCCAAGTAATTACCGACACCTTTAAATAAACATTGTCCAGAGGAGTTCAAATATTGAATCTAGCTTACAGCGTGCGGAAGCACTAGACGCTGTAAACCCGTCCGTAGCTCTTTCACGTTAGCCTGAACCTCTGTTGCATTCAGAAAGCGAGACTCGAAATATACAAAATAAAAGTAACCTTGCAACTCGCGAACATACAAAACTAAAGTCATATTCTCACGTAAAATGACCTGCGGAATTAAATTATGGAGGTCGCGATTCGATTCGGAATTACAAAATTGGAAAAAATAGCAATTTTCCACTTTTTTTGAAATTTTTTGGAAATAGAGTATTTTACATTTCTCATCCCATAACTTTGTTTTTAACATAGTGAATCGATTACCATACATATAATTGTACCAAGGTAAAAGTATCTGGTAGAAAATAAATCGAATCGAAATCACATGTATTTTTCAGTTGCGGCATTGGAAAAGTATCGAGGAAACTTTTTTATTATTGAAGACAGAGTACTAATAGGGTACGGGTGAAATGTACTTTAAGGTCTGAATGAATTTTTGAAAAAAAATAAACCGTTGTTTCTAACAGCTTGGTGGTCATAGAAGTGTAATAAGTTTGAGGGTTGTACGCACTGGCGCGCTGCATTAAATCCGGGGTTAACGATGCAGTAGTCCTTCACTTAAACCGCTAATATCTCAAAAACGGAGGAACTGAAAAAATGAACAAAAAATTCTTCATTGTGTATCTATCGTAACTTACCTTGAACCCTTTCTTTTAAAGATATACTAAGTTATAATATAGAATAAAATTATATAAAAAGAATATTTTTAAGAAAAAGCTTTTATTTGAAAAAACAGTACTAAAAAGTAAAAATAATTTTTTTTAAATTCATACACCTGGAAACCAAAAGCTTCGCAGACGATCAAATAGCACTGTTGCATAGTTACTTTGCTCAATTGACCGCCCCCAAAGCTTTTGGTTTCCAGGTGTATGAATTTTAAAAAATTATTTTTAATTTTAGTAGTTTTTTCAAATAAAAGCTTTTTCTTAATAATATTTTTTTTATATAATTTTATTTTTTACTTTTTAGTCTTCTTATTTTACAGACAAACAGACAGACAAAACCCTTTCATTTGATACAAATGGCAAGGGAGTCGTGAAGAAAAAGATAATTTGCCATCCTAGGGCGTCCGCCATATTGGATTTATAATGGCGTCACATAGTTTATCGTATTTTACTCGTCAAACCCTTTCATTTGATACCCATATCAAGGGGGTTGTGAAGAAAAAGATACTCCGCCATCTCAGGGCGTCGGCCATATTGAATTTAGAATGACGTCACATAGTTTATCATATCAAGGGGGTTGTGAAGAAAAAGGCGATCCGCCATCTTGGGACGTCCGCCATATTGAATTTAGAATGACGTCACATAGTTTATCGTATTTTACTCGTTAAATCCTTTTATTTGATACCCATATCAAAAAGCCTAAAAAGCCGATCCGCCATCTTGGGACGTCCGCCATATTGGATTTAGACCGATAATGGCTATACTATGTTGCATTGTCACCGGACTTATATACGTGTGCCAAATTTCAAAGCTCTAGCTTAGTTAGAAATAGCCGAAATTTTGATTGCAAGATTTGACCTAAACAAACAAACTAACATACATACAAACATTACAAGTTAAATAAAAGCTTTTAAAAATATTTCACTTTTTAGACATTTTAATCAACCGAGTAAGCATGAAGTAACGTTTTTGACAATTCACGAAAATCACCCAACAACAGATGACGCTTCTATAATAGTGAACAACAAAGTTTTGACATATAATTTGGCATTTTTTATATTAGAAAAATAGTTTAATACAGTAAAATTTGTGTTTGGTGGTGTTTATAGCTTCCCAAACTATTATAAAAAACGGACAAATATGAAAAAAATGCCTAATATAATTTTATCAAGTGAATTTTCTGAGATTTGTTTTGACAGTTTCAGCAACAAAGTTAACCTTCCATCAAATGTCAATAGAAAATAGATTAGTTCACTGGTATACAAGTTATACCGTCAGAATGTAGATGTCGCCCACTCCGTGATTTTCGCGAATAGCTCTTAAATTTTGAAATAAAAAAATATGAAAATATTTTGGCATAGCCACTAGGGGAGCCCGACAGGCCTGGGCCCCTCCCAAACCAAAATTTTGGCTACTACTGATTTCACTGTACGAAAAAAGCTGTGATATCGCTACCTAAAATATCATTAACATAGCTTATTTTCCGAGGTATAAAGAATTGAAGGCTGCTGTGGTTAAAAATATCCTTAAAATATTTTAAAAAAAAATTGCCGGCTTCAAAAAAAGTCGCTAAAAATTATGAAATAAAATTTCACCATCTCCTAGTTAATTGAATCGTGTTACCTAATATCAATATTGAAGTCGGTTAAGAATACGTTTGAATTTGTTATTTCTTTATTTTTACACCGACGTCAATATCGATATTAGTTGAAGGCAAAAATTTTTTTTTCACCATTTTTAATGATCTTATTTAGCTTCTTCACAGTGAAAGATCCGTCGTTGTGATTTTTTAAGCTTTATTAGGCTCGTTATCAGGGACACCTTGAAATCACCATGTATCAAATCAGATTTCATGTAAATCTGTAAAAACAGTGCAATTATAGCCATATTGAATTCGCAATTTTGAATTCTTAATTTTTGACATCAGTTTCATTATCAGCTTCTTCTAAAATACCTACTGGCTGTCAATTTTAATGCAATTCCGATTTTTTTACCACAAAAGAAAATGTTAAGAAATTGAATTGTCACTGGCGACTTTGCCAAATACTCGACTAAAATAATCCTGTTTTCAATTTTTGCTCACCTTATACTTACTAGACGTTAGTTTCATGAAATTAATATAGGACCACCGCCGTCGTACCTTGCAATTTGACAAGATTTGATGGAAATATCTTAAGTCAATTCCAGAGTGATATTTCTAACAAATATATACGAAAAAATCTAATATTAACTAGGTATAGCAGATCTTCAAAAGTGTTCAACGTAAATTATTCAAATTTCAGCGGTTGGTTTACAATAGACACATAATGAGCACAAATTTTTCAATATTGTTCTCTGTTTCTGAGATATTCACGGTCAGTGAGGGCTATTTTGTAAACGGCGTGTTATAAATACGCTCTCAGAATATGACAACGAAATGCGCTTTCCGTTGGTAATAAGCCTCTAAAAGTAATATATATTTAAAAGACGATATTATGGCAATAGGCTTGTTGCATGTGCCGTATATTTGAAATAATTTATATAACTTATTAATATAGTGTTATTAAACATTAGCAATTATCAAATCTGTTTTTATAATTTCTAACTGGAAAGTATTTAAATCACCGACTAATATCCGGGAGAAGGGGCAAATCTGAGAACACACTCATATTGGACTTGACGTCATCTAACAGACTATCTCTGCAAGTGCAATGATTTGGACATATAATTCGTGTAGTTTGCGGCTATTTCCAAAAATTATTTAGTTTTATTCGGTCTGTAACATTAAATTATAGTGTATATTTAAGTGTACCATATTTAAAAGGGTTTACATTGTTTTAAACACGAGTGAAAAAGGTTATTTCAAAGGTCAATCAGATAATTTACGCCGTATGCCTACCAGATGTATGCCATATGCTGCTGCGTCACAAAAATATTCATAAATAAAAAACTATAACTCCTAGATAAAAAAAATATTTTCAAAAACTTCTCATGTATCATGGCTTCAGTTGCTTCGCTGCATATATATGGAAATTTGCAAAAATAAAAAAGTTTGTCGCTTAGTCAAAATATGAGTACATTCTTAGCGAAGTAGTAAGTCAAGCAATAAGTTCACTGTTGTTTAAATAATATAATAAACAATAATCTATAGGAACAAGAAGACCATTGGAAGCGCTTATTTGTGTACTTCAATTAAAAAAAAAAAAAAAATCAGATCGATAGCTCAATTAGAATTGAAGATATGGCAGTGTAAATCTCAAAAAAAAACATATTTTTTATAATCAATAAATTTCTCTAAAAGTTTTTTCGGAATGAAAAATATCTACCACAAAAAATAAGGTCTAGTCTGGTTTTATGCAAGCAATAGTCAACAACATTAATTTCACCGAATGACAGTATTTCCAAAATTCACTTTTTTTTAATTGTTACACTGAAAAATATGTCCGTAATATTAATGAATAAGGGTTCATTGGTTGAGAATTTATGAATGTGTTTATTGATAGAATGTACGTTCATTAATACAATGTACACATTTATTAATACTATGTAAACGTACAGTATATTAATAAAGGGATCCATTAATTTTCAGCCGATGAACCGATTCATTAATATTACGAACGATTTTTTTTTAGTGTAGATTCAATACGTTTTTCGTTTATTTACGGTAAAAATGTATCACTTGATCTCTTCACTTAAATCAATTGAAAATAAAATTGTCTATTTTTTAATTTATGACAATATTTACAATAATATATCCTGACTACAAACAAGCCAGGGTTGTAACGAAGCTGGTTATAGCGGATGCAGAGGTCAAAAAGTAACACATGCGGATGCAGACACGAATGCGGATAGGTTTTTTCTAGAAATTATTTTTATTATTATTATCTTATTTTTTAAATTTAGTATTACATACTTTACAAAGAGTGGTGATTTTATTGTTTTATTTTTTACTTCATTTTGATCTTTCTGTCACTAAGAAAAAATAAATAAATCAATAAAAATTTTCTTTTATTCTCTTTGTTCTTTGTAATCGTTATTTAGTGTGATTGACGAAGAAAATATATTAATATAATAATAATAATTTGTTTACCAATGTAAATACAAAATACAAGTTTTAAATTTTAACAAAATGAAAGTACAAAATATAAACTTTACATTAGCAGTACACGGAAAATAAAAATACCCCACGGAAGAAACTCACATTATTTTTTATACATATATAAATATATAACTGTTCACTTTCCTTAAGTTGTCTTTCGAAAGCGAAATTTCTAACCAAAAATTTTCAGACTTCAGATAAAAATTTAAATATTGTGTTGTTTGATATCCATTACAAAACTCCGCATGCATAAATGCGGATGCTGAATCAGAAGCGGACCTCCGTTACATCTCTGCTACAAACAGTAGTGATCACTCCATACTTACATAGAATGTAATAAATGAAAACTATCTGTTGCCCGATGCGGTTAAGGAGTACGCGCCAGAGTGATGTTCGTTTTACAAGGCGTTTTTCTCACTTTTTTGCATTTTATAAAAAAAAACGCTCCAGATTAAAAAAAAAATCCTCATTTCTTTATCTGTAACTTTTACTTACTCGCTTACAGTATGCAGTTATTTTGAAAAATAAAAAAGTTAATTCGATTCACACTTTTTCGCTGTAAACTGCACAAAAATGGCAGCTTTCCACTAACATTCATTTATTTTTCGTTCATTTCATAACAAATATTATTTTTGCGTACACTGTTGGAAAGCGATAAGTTTTAAAATTGTAACACTGAAATAACAACAAATTACAGATGGAGGGGTGGAAACATAAAAATGTGAAAATAGTGTGTTCATTAAAAAAAAGTGGAAAAGTGTATTTTGATTTTGTATATTCAAAAGTGCGTAGTAGATATATGTCTAATTCAGGGGTCTCGTTCTTCAACTGTTAAACTTGGTTTCAGCGTCCGACGGCAAACGACCGGCTCATGTATGCCTATCACGTTTTTTAAATGACGTACTATCTATCTATTACTCAATCACTCTTATTAATATAGTATAGTTTATTACATGTGATCTAATTGAGTACGTTTGGAGTCAGTATCTATCCTCGCTGCTTTAACGATATTTTGCTATGTGGTCACGAACGACTGAACACACCATTATGTCTGACTAGGAATTTTTCATATTTTTCAATAGTCCCGTTGTGTAATCAGCGAGGCAAAACGTATTTATTTTTAGACCTGATATCGCTTATTTTACCTTCCAGCGAAATCAATATTTATTGAAAAAAACTACGTGGAAATACGCGAGAGCGTTTACGAGTTTCACAAGTTTTTTTACAATGCAGAAAGAGTCATTTGTTTACATGTCTCTTGCTAATTAGTAATTAGCAGTAAAAATTGCCCCTCATTACTTAATGACTGGTTTTAAGTTTTTCAATGTGTGCATAATCCGAGTCCTTGACCTTATTTTAATCCTTTACTTTTGTCTTTTAAAGATTATTGATGTTTGTTTTACATTACAACGACTGCTGTTTACTTTTGCGAGTCTTTAGATAATTTTTCCAATTAGGGGCTCTCAATATGTAGGTTTTGGTGTTCAACTCATATATAGTTCACATTTGATATTTTGTATAGTCTTTGCGTTTATTACACATACTTAAATGAAAACTGTTAATTAATTTAAATAAAGTTATCAGTGTTATTGGTATTGAAAGTGCATTTATTTTTTGTGTGATAGATTTAATACAAAGTTAGAAACATACTAAATATTAGGTAAATAAATTATTATTTACTATAACTGAATCACCAAGCTTATCGAATTTATTAAAAGTGAAACGTCATTCGAAATCAAACAAATCTCAAAGTAAACCAAGTCAAATATAGTGTAGGTTGTAAATTCCTATTTGAGGATTACTACATGTGATGAAATTTGGTCATCAGCTAGGATTATTTATTTTGCTCTATAAAAGAAGTAGTTTTTTTCAACATATCTCGTTAACTATTCATTAGATATGAAAATATGTAATTGCAAAATTGTAGATCATTCAATTCCCTACAGTTTTTAAATATTTAACAGGCACTCAAAGAATGTCGGCATCTTTGGCTTTGCGATGCAGCGTGTTTGATGCATTAAAGGCGGCAACATTTTTTGAGTGGCTGTTAAATCTGCGGTTTACTCTACGTTAAAATTTTTTACAAAAGTTACAAAAAGTAGTTTTTTCAAAATAACTCAGATATTAAAATATGTAATAGCAACAACCTTGTAGAACACTGACTGTAGATAATTTAGTGCTCTACAAGATTGATAATAACATATTTGAGTTTAGAATATAATTAAAAAAATATATTGTTATAACTTTTGACGAGACACAGCCCGCAAACTATGAGTGTGTGGCCGAAGTTGTGGAGAATTTAGTACTCTACAAGATTGCTAATGAACGCTTTAATGTACAATCAACGGATTACGAGATTATTCGCAAAAAACACTTTTGCAAACGGTTATTTATACGAAAATGGAAATATCTGTTAAGATATCTGTGGAGAACTTAGTGCCGAACACCCGAAAACGAACCTTGCCAAGTACGCCGACGACACGGCCATGTGCGCGCATTCGCATAATGCACATGCTGCTAAAAGCGCACATGGCCCGTGCCACGGCATATTACGACAAGTGGAAGATTCGGATCAACGCAGAAAAGTCGGAGTCCATACTCTTCACGCGCCGGTTCACTGAGAACCGCATCTTAACACCAATTTCGATAGGGGGTCGCCAAATTCCAATTAAAAGGTGCGTGAAGTATCTGGGGGTGAACTTAGACAGAAGACTGACGTTTAACATCCATATTAACGAGACTGTACGAAAAGTCTACTCCATGTCCAGGAGTCTGTATCCGCTCCTGGCGCGGGGTAGCGGACTAAACAGGACAAATAAAAAATTGTTGTATACGATGGTGATCAGGCCGGTCATCACATACGCGGCGCCGGTGTGGTGCAGCATCCCGGCCACGACAATGCGGAAACTTAGAGTTTTAGAACATAAATTTAAGCGCCTCATTTCAGACTCCGGTAGGTACACCTCCCTCAGAGACCTCTACGCACGTTGCCACGACATAACCTCACTAACGGCTTCGTCCGGGAAACATCCTAAAAATTCTACCAATTCAAATTGGGCGACAGTCCGCTAACTCGAGACATAACACGAATCAGACAGCATAATGCCATACTTTTCGATATAAGACACCCATTACCATACCAGGCGTTGCCTATCTTTCGGCAACCTGCCTAGCCAAATCTTTCCTATACCAACATTTCCATTTCACCACCTTTTGCCTTTCACCACCTTTTGCCTTTCACCACCTTTTACTCTCAAACTCCTTCTCTATTATCTCTATTAGTCTTACTTTTGTTCTTTTGTTTCTTTTTGTTCTTTTGCTTCTTTTTGTTCTTTTTTAAAATCCCCTCTCGACCAATAACTTCTTACAAATCAAAACCTTTTAAATCATAACTTCTCCTTCACCCTACCTTTCCGAAGGCAGGTATAGCATCGGATCAAGGTTGTCATTTGTTCGAACGGGTTTTTTTCATTGAGTTTTTCTCGTAAAACAGTACGCGTGTGCGCGCTTAAACAAAAATTCGCCAGTTTCTATTTATTTCTAAGTAGTTCCAAGTATTTTAAAATCTTTCATGATTATTTTTCAATAAATTGTTAGGCTTAAGTTTTATTTCTTATTAAAACAGGAGCCCTAACCTCCACCCATTTTACTTACTGTTCTAGCCGAGGTTGGACCTGCCCCACCCGGCCACCCATCTACCACGGCGTTGCGCGCCGTGGTGGTGTGGCCGGCTCTGAACCGGGTTCCAACTCAGGCGCATTTTTTGTAACTAAAATGTTAATAAAACTTTTTGAATTGAAAATTGAATAGTGCTGGACAAAAAAGGTCTTTACCATTTTTGTCGTATCATTAAAGGTGCACGAGATATATACATTTGAACTTTTCAAAACTTGGCAAAATACTCAAGAGGTACCCTCCAAGCACTTACAAAAATTGTCACGCTATTTTTGCATTATGAATCCACATTATTTGGACCTCCTTAGGTGCCAAAAGCCAATACCGTTCCTAAGGGAGCATTACTTATTTCCTTCGACATCGAAAAACAAATGCCGAAGTGTTTGTGCCCCAAGTTCATACCCTTCAGTGTTTTTCAGTGTCTCCAGGGTCCGCGAAACAATTCTAGGGAGCCGCGAGTGCATCAGTGTTAGATCCTGCTAGATAATTAAAGCAACAAAGCCTTTTGATTGATGACTAAAAGAAAATCCTGAAGAGATTAGTTAGACAAACCAAAGAATATAAATTCAATCTTAATAAGTTTAAATTTGTGTGAAGGATGTGCTTGTTTTGTCTGTATTAGTCTTTCAAGTTGTGGTTGCAGATGTGAGACGCAAACAATCAGATCGTTTTCTAGTTGTAGTCTATTTTTTAGGTCCACCATTGTAGAGAACGTTAGCGCACACAAATAGGGTGTACAATTTAAGAGCTTCTCTTGCAAGGATATTCCACTTTTGTTTGAATCCAGAATGTGTCAACTTTCTGCGACAGAAATTTCAATTTCAGCATATGGTCAGCCGCAAGCACCAAAAGTTTTTCTTTCATAGTCCTGTTAAGATCAGCCAGTTCCACTGAGATGTCAAGAAAAGAATTTAGTATCCAGGTTTTGCTGTTGTCAGCTTGAGTTTCTTCTGGAAAGTGAATAGTTGCTCTTTTAAATTTTGCAAGCCTTCAATCATGCAAACGACTACTGACTGAGTGTGAAATCCCTTCAACGATCTTTTGAATGCGAGGAAGTTACTCAAATTGCAGCTTTTGCAGATATCTTGACCAGAACTGAATTTTAGAAATCAATCCGTTGACTTTATCTTTGACTTCGTATTCAATATGATAATGTTGCAGGCTCCGGGGGTCGCGAAAATTTTTCCAGTCGTTTGGGAGTCACGGTTTCAATAAGTTTGAAAAACACTGGACTAGGCCAGTTAGTTAGAAGTTTCTTCCTTATCCCGCAGTCGGGGTTGTCAGTCCCCCCCTCCCCCCCAATGTGTGCAGGTGTTTTCTGAAATAGCCGTGTCCGGTCAAAAGACCTACAACGATTCTGACATGTTTCCTGCTTAGTTGCAGGATTTGTTCTGATCGCTTCGGTAAGAGTCCTGAGATAAGGAGCTTCGCTTGCCAGAGTCCTGGTAGGGGGCCCAGAAGTCAAAGAACTGGGAACGAGCCCAAATCTCTATTACCTTCTTGGCATTTGATCTAGCCGATAGTCGGCTCCAGATCTACTAGGGGGCGCGGAAAAATAGTAGGTTAGTGTAATAACATATCCATAGATGTCTAGTAGATAGAAGTAGATAGAAGTTTCTTCCACATTCCGCAGTCGGGGTTATCAATCACCCCAATAGTGTGCAGATGTTTTCGGAAAGAGCCGTGTCCGGTCAAAAGACCCACAACGATTCTGACATGTTTCCTGCTTAGTCGCGGAATATGTTCTGCTCGCTTCGGCAAGAGTCCTGAGATAAGGAGCCTCGCTTGCCGAAGTCCTGGGTAGGGGGCCCAGAAGTCAAAGAACTAGGAACGAGTCCAGTTCTTTATTACCTTCTTGGCATTTGATCTAGGGTAAGCAAGAGTCGGCTCCAAACCCAGTAGGGGCCTTGGAAAAATAATAGATTAGTGTAATAACATACACACACATAGGTGTCTAGTAGATCCAAGTGCGACGGCTAAATTTTTACGGTTTATGAAATTTTCATGTAAAATGATAGTGAAGGTCGAAAGGTTTAACTGCATATTCACCAGGAACCAGTTTATAAGTCATAGGCAAGTAATTTGGGGAAAGTGGCCAAACAAACCCTTCCAGACTGACCACCTCAGGGGGTAAAACTTTAAAATTTGTAAAAATACAGTGAACTTCTTTTTCTCTGGACCCTATAATTTTTAAGAAAGTCCAAGAAAGAGTACACCTAAAGACCCCTTCCTTTTCAACCGAATTAAACGAGGGGGGGGTCAAACTATATCAAGCGTGGTAACTCTGAACCTAATTTTATATAAAATTCCACGCCTTCTAATATGAATATTTTTTATATTTTTGAGTTTTCTCAACCAGTGTTCAAATATTGTTACTATTTAATGGTGATGGTACGTGTATAAATTAAAATCATAATCCAAAATTTAGACATGCGATGTTTTAAATACCCAGGCGTGACTTTATATTGCCGTTTCATCCATCTTGGACATTATCTGGCTTTTCTGGATACAACACAGATTCTGTTAAAATTAGTTTAAGAATATAAAAATATCGCTGGAAATTTTTTCATGATGATGAGAAAGGTGTTAGAGGTACAAATAAATTCAGGTCTCTATCCAAGGATTTCTCTCATTAAGTCACTCAAATACTGGAAGGAATATCATACAAGCAAGAATTCTTGTCAAAGTGGCGTATAACTCTCAGTACGATTGTTCTATCTTAAGCACATAGGCATAGTTTTAGGAAATATTACTATATAATAAATTTACGAGTAAACAGGGAAATATTGAAAGTTATGGAAATAGTACAGATTTGAATGACCTGAAAGACGTCAAATCTTTTTGATCATGGTCACCATTTCAGTTTCTTCTTGATATTAGCGATTTGAGACCAAACTCAATATGGCATAGTGTAAATTAAATGGTATGGAGGCAGTTTTTCCAAGATCCAAGGAATCACTATCAGTTCTCTCTTACTATTTACACAGGATGTAATCCTCTTAATAGATCGCTGATAATAAATAATATGCGTCATATTCAGATAATAACAAAGATAATTTTAAAAGATAAATTCATAAACAATTTTTTTAATTCTGTTTTCATTTACATCTTAGTATATTCCCGAAATATTGAGGTAAAAATGGTAATTGCCTGTATCATCTTAATAATTACTAGAGATTAATTTAAAGAATTTAATTGTAGAAGTCGTTTGCTTGCAGAAATATGCACCCTTATTGGGACGCCTCTGTTTATTGCTTATACTGATATTAATTTTATTTATTTTAAAATGTAGTAGTGAAAGAATTCAGCCTGTAGGCTTACTGGATTAGTTTTCAAATTTATATTTACTAAGAGCTGTAAAACATGATGAGATGATCATAAATTATAAAATTCAAATAATAAAATAAAATCATATTTATTGATAACCGATCTAATGTTACACTAGAAGATAAATATTTGATATATGTTTTAACACACTACCGTTTATCTAAAACGAAATAATTTATACAGATTCAGGTAAAAATATAAAAATAAAACAAATTAATGGCGCGAATGAACTGTCATTGAAACCGTATCATGTGCCATAGTATTTCAAATAAATGTTATATTTCACAGATAATAACACGGCAAGGAAGGCAAAATGACAGCGGTGTAAAAAAATTATCATCCGTCTGTATATATGCGGTTATTCAGATTTTTGTTCGAAAAACTGTTTGGGAATGTACAGAGTGGTATCGCGAACATTAAAACTCCATTTAACTTTATTATTTTTGGAGTCGCGTGAAAAAGTTTATAAATAAAAGTTAAAATTGAAAATTACACGTATTTTCCAAAAATCTTCAGAAAAACTACTACTACTACTATTGAACATCTCATTTTGGAAAGCTTTACTTGGGTTTTATGTAATTTAACACCCCGTAAAAAAGCTTTTCAATGATATATAAAACAGTATTTATCTTAGAAACTGTTTATATTTACAATCTATCATATTAGCAAAATGGAAAACAAAAGTATGTCATTTAAAATAAACAATACGTTAGTTCTGCCAAGACATGTGTTGGTAATTAATTTCACTTTTTTTATATAAAGAGGAAAATTTCAATGCTAGATATACAGTGTGTCCCACTTTCCACGGTAACACCTTCGTAGCTAAGTTATTAGTCCATCCAATTTCAACCATTGGATCGGTATTAAAGACCTCTCCTATACCTTTCTTGAGTAAACCAAAATTTATTTCAGTCATTGACGTGCTTTTTTACTAAGAAAAACAGGATGGATTTTTCGAGAAGTCATAATAGGCATTTTTTCATGTTCATCTTTACACCGATGCACAAACATTAGTCTCGTTCCCAACTCTAATCTACGAACTCTAAGATTAAAGTTGGAATTCCAAGACTATAATAGTCAGAATTCCGAGATCAAAGTCGAAATTCCGAGATTAAAGTCGAAATTCCGAGATTAAAGTCGAAATTCCGAGATTAAAGTCAGAATTCCGAGATTAATGTCGGAATTTCGAGATTGAGCTCGGAATTTTATAAATATATATTTCTGTGGCCCTTCTACGCCTTCTTACTTGATGTAACCGCATATGGTAAGAAATTATTATTTTCTACTCACCCGCACCTTATTCGCAGGTAATTTGTGACTGCGGGGAACGATTTTATTGTTGAAAATACAATGTTATAGGTATAGGAGAAAGCGACGTTGATATTTACCGTGGAGGAACTTTGACAGGCGGCACAGATCAAACCTCGGCGCTTTGTCGGCCTTTTTTTTAGGATTTTCCAGTTGTCTTTAGCCAGAGTATGCGCAATATTGAACAAAAATGTAGTTGGAATTATATAGAAGTTTTATCTATTGTGTTTTTTTGATAAGAGCTTTAGTTTCCGGGCAAGGAGACATTTATTAGGGCGCTTTTCGTGCTGGATAAATCACATCCACACCCGCCTCACCGCGCCTTACTGAATGCATCGGACTGGTTCGTAACCCAATCTTTATGAATTTACTAGTCTGAACCCTTTAGTTTTTCGATGTTAAACCTTTCTTGCTTCTTCATTATTTACATACCGCAGGGATTAATGAACTTTGCAGGTCAATTTTTAAAAATATGAAAATATTCACTCTTCCAGGAATTTTTATTCACAAGTGCATTATGCACATAAAAGAAAATTGCTTGTTGCCAAGAAATTCAAACTATCATGAGTATAACACTAGGAATAAAAATAATTTAAGCATTCCGTATCACACACTGACAGGAACTCAGCAACCAGTAAATTATTCATCTGTAATACTGTATAACAAATTTCCAAATCAGCTAAAATAGTTAACCAAAAGTGTACTTTTTATATTAAACGAATATTTTTCAACAAACTCTTTTCAACCGTCGAACCCCTACTATAATTATAAAGTGGCAATTAAAAAATATTACTAATATGATCACATACTTGAATCAGATACGAGTGTTTAAAATTTAATACAACAAAAATTAATTTCACATACTTTACTGCTAATAATTATTACAGAAAGTCTGAGCAGGCTGAAATAAATCAGAACCGAGAGAGTTTATGCATTTACACCGTATCAGACATTACGAATAAAACGACATTATGAATGGTGTGTCTATCAAATAGCGCACTGCAAGCCACATTCATAAATGTAGCGATTTATTTATGACGTGCCATCCTTAGATAATTTACGGGTCAAAGCATCAAGATAGCAGCGGTGGCCACACTTGCTCGCTTGTTGTTTTCATACGATGTACGATGCTCTCTTGTTTTTTATTCAGCCTATGCGTTAACACGATACAGTCGGCTTTGAATTCGCAGATGGTTCTCCTTAATCTTGAAAAATGCAAAAGGCAAAGGGCATCCTTGATTACGAACCTGACAAATTCAAAATGCAATTACACCGTGATTTATATGCAGTAGTAATTATTAAATAAAAATGTCAGTTGTGGATTAAGACATATTACCGTCTTTAATTATAATTTCTTTGGAGTTCATCTCTGTACGTTATCAAGAACGAGCTCTTACAACTGAAAAAATCTGGTCCTTCGAGCCGAATTTACTAAAAATTTTAAACGTTTCAACACGTTCAGTTTATTTAGAGACAGCTCTGAAGATATTTTAATGATTTGAAAAGCCGCATTAATAAATATTGTTTTATTCATTTGTTCATAGAGCAGACATTCCAGATAGGAACATAATTATGATGAAAAAAAAAGGCTAATTATATCCTCATTTCGATATACATACATCCCATCACGAACGCTTGACTATTTATCCGACTATGCAAAGAAGCGATTACCTGGTTGTGGTTGAGGGACACCATGTAGGTGTATGGCTACTTTTGAAAAACTAAATGGCGCAGACTAGACGCATATTAGTGTTCTATTTTTCTTTTTTTTTGTTTCTTAAAATTGCGTCACAATTTAAAAGGTTTATTTTGCGCTACTTATTTCTATTTCATTTTTCTCTAAAATTTGTCTTTATCTTAAAAGTTGTCTTGTTGAATGAGCAACAATTTCCTGTAGTATCTTGTACATACTTGCGTAGTGAAGCACTAAATACTAAGCAGCGCAATGAGGTTCTAGGGACGCGATGCTTAAAAAAAAAATATATATATATATATATTTACAATTTTTTTTCAAGTGATCCAAGAAACACGCAAAATATAATATGCGCTAATAGTGCTGCAAGTTGAACCATAGACAAATAAACAGACTCTTTTGGTAAGACGACTACAAAGAATTTGGATAGTAGGACCCTTCTTGGCATCTTCCGTGAGTGCACAATTTTTTAATCATTTGACAGATCTCAATACCATGCCGTATTTATTTGACAAATGATGTACTCATTAATGATATTTTGGCAAATAATGACCCTGCTTTCATTATGAAAATAGAAAGAATTTTTGTAATACGTACAAGTGCATTGTCCTTACAGTGCGTATACAAAGATAAAAGAAGAAAAAAATGGAAATAGTGTTCACATTGATAAAAGTGTCTGTAGAAGTAGAAAATTTCAGTTTTTTAGAACAATATGCGTTTGCACGAAAAACTAATTTCAAATTTGTTTTCTAAGACCAAACTGGTGTGAAAAAAATTTCACAAAAATTTATATTTTACATTAATCTCCAGTATTTTTTGTGACAATTGATTAGGTTAATTTTATTTCTCATATAGGTCCCTAAAGTCTTGTGTATTGGCAGAAAAATATTTTCTATTTTTATTATTTTGCTCTGAATTTTATTATAGAACAGTTTTTAGTAGTTCTTTTTGTTCATGAGCATTACTTATTTTCGTAAGATTGATTTAATTGCCAACTTGCTTATTTTTTAAAATTTTGTTAATAGAGAATTTGATTATTTTGTGGATTGCACTATTTAATTTTACCACTAACCCATCAATATGGATTTGCCAAGACATGATGTTTTGAATTGTTAAGCCTAGAAGTTTTATTGATTGAATTTTGTATCTATTTGGCATCTAGACCGACATAGATAGATTCGGGGTTATTAAAAACTTTGCCGAAGGTCATCAAGGTAGTTTTGCATTGATTTAACAGAATGGTGTTATTTTTTGACGAGCTCTTCATTTTTTGAATGGCATTGTTACATTTACTCGAGAGTTCTTTCATAGTAACACTGTTTAGTACTGTCGTGCTATCATCTGCAACCTGGTAAAGCGAGGTAAGGTCGATAAAGAAGGGCATATCATTAACATAAAGTAAGAACAATAAGGGACCCAGAATAGAGCCTTGCGGCATCCTTTGCGATAGTATGACTTTGTCTGATAAAGTATTTGCTTCAGTCTTGTTACCTACGCGGATATTAGATACAGTTCTTGGTGAGATCTGTTGAATTCTATTGCTTAAGTAAGGACGGAAAAGGCCAAGGCATTTGCCTCTTATACCGTAATAATTCCCGTATATAGTCGAGTAAACTTTAACTTGGCGGGTCCAAAGGTTCGCGTATCGCATATCAAATCGCACGTCGTGTTACCAACTCATACACAAAGGGTCTTACATATGGTACTTTCAGTTGCACATTTTTGCAGAAATCTATACTGATCATTAGTTAAAATATTGTATTTCTTCACATATGAAAATAGTCAATTGTAGATTAGTTTTTCTCTATCCTCTTAGGCTGCTGTCCGTAATGGTGCTGAAGTGTTTCAAAATATTAACGTGCGTTGAGTGAAGTTTATTTGTCTATGAGTCAGACCTTCCACGTTACGTCGTTACACTATCATCATAATCTATGGTACTAAACTCGTAATATCATGGTTATAACTTATAATCGGTCTCAATTTCGCTCAAAAATTTTTCCAACGCAGTGTGCTCTGAGCATTTCATTTTGATCCACCCACTTGTTGATAAATGATAAAAACGGTTAAAGTAAAAGGATGTCAATTTTATGCGTATTAAGTTGTTTATTTATATGAAAATGGCAAAATGGTATACTCGTATATGTGGATGACCCCCAACATATTATTTAAACTTTATGAATAAACAAATAAATTGTGTGCGTAGATATGATTTCTTGTAGAATTATCAATGAAATAAAAAATCAATCAACCAAGTTGATGTGTATAAAAGGGGCTATTAAGATAATTTTTATATTTTATTGCTTATGTAAACACGCGATTTACTGACCTATTATTTAAATTTTTAAATACATATTAACTCCTTGTTTGACAGTTTTAATTAAAATGATTTAATATGGGAATTTATATTCTTTCAACTTTTCGACAATTTGTAAATTATTTTTATTTTTGAAGTTCATTAATTAAATTGCAATATATTATAGTGGTTTGTAACACAGTTTATTAAGCTTATCATATTTATAGCTTCTAGCTGTGAATTGTGGGCGCTGCATTTTATTATTTTGAACTGATGTTGCCGGGAAAGAAATCTTATGCATTTTAACAATTAAGAATGTACTTTTTTAGAAAAAGCTAACAACATTCTTCGTGTTCGTAAATTAAGTCGTTTTAAATGGTTGATTCTATGTAATTCTATTTAATTACACACACATACTTCTCATTTTTTAATCGAATAGAGGATAATACTTGGGAGAACTAATTACCAGTGACTGGATTTTAGCAAAAAATGTGTTTTAGTTCGTGTGAAGCAAGCATTGAGCGGCACAATTTAATTCCCTTAGTAACTTCATACATATAGAAATTCATGAACAATAAAATCCCAAACATAGAAAGTTAGTAGTAGTAATTCGTAATTCATTAATGTCACTTAGAAACAGCAAATTTCTAACTGTTCCACATTGTCAGGGTCTAAGACTAACCATGGCCATAGTATGCAACTGCCTGCACTGTACTGCTGAGGCCTAATAAGGCCGAAACTGATCTATGATGGTAGAACTTTTACATTGACAAAATTTATAATTTTTTTAACTGCAAGTTAATTTAGATTTGTTTAAATTTGATGCAGGTCAAGTAGCGGCGTATTTGCTGGCTTGTTGGTAGCTTAGATAGCAACAAATTCTATTTTACTAGCGAAATATTTTTGTCGAACTTCTCTATACGTTTCCTTAAATATATAAGGAATAAAAACCAGACTGCATCCAACAGCTATTCTCCGGACTAATGCCCCGCCGAGCGTTGAATTACGAATTACAAGCCTGGCCGCGTTAAGTGCAATAACTGTGTATTGCCACAAAAGCTAAAGTTTCGATTTTAATAGACACCAGCCGAAAGACTTATTCCTACTTAAAGGAGCTCTCGTGCCAGCCACCCCACACCACTTGCAGACTGCTGTTTCGAGCTATTGGCTCTCGTCAGTGCAAGGTAGGACTGAGATGGCTGGAACGAGGCATTTGTTCACTCTTGGTACATGACGAGATTTATAAAACCACGACATGTAGCAAAAATGGCAGGCTCCATCTAGCGGCTAATGTCCATTACAATCGAAACAGCAGTAGCCCTGACATGGGCATAGTTAGTAGGTATGCTTTTAGAGGGCAGAATATTTACTAGCGAAATATTTTTGTCGAACTCCTCTATACGTTTCCTTAAATATATAAGAAATAAAAACCAGACTGCAACCAACAGCTGTTCTCCGGACTAATGCCCCGCCGAGCGCTGAATTACGAATTACAAGCCTGGCACGAGAGCTCCTTTAAGTAGAAATAAGTCTTTCTGCTGAGGTCTATTAAAATCGAAACTTTAGCGTTTTGTGGCATTACACACTTATTGCACCATCTGGTGGTCAGAGACAAATGAGTCTCTGACCACCAGATTATTGGCCTATTTTTCTTTTCATCCGCTAGAATACTAAGATGGCCAAATTCCATCTTTTTATCAAACCTGTGAACCCCTACTTGAATAACTTAATCCAGCAGATCAGAATAACACTAAAACTACTTGTAAGTTTTTTCCTAGAACACCACCCTCAGAGCTTTTCACTCTTAAATATTAAATCTAGAACGAGATTTTTGCTCACAAGTTCGAATGTACACTTCTGTGCAATAAAATCCCGTACACTTGAAACATCAAGTAATCCAGTTTTTACTAATATTCAGTGATATGAATCAGTCTTTTTGAAATTTAGATTTTTTATTATCATATTGGTTATAAAAAACTGACATTGATTGTTAAATGTCATAAGTAAGGCCTGAACCGTCTTTTCTCTTTATGATACCTTCCTCCTCCCACCTTTTCTTCACACTCATAACGGCACTTTTATTTAAGTGATAATGGTTAGCAACTGCTCTGATATACCATCCCTCTTCAATTTCAGAGAGAATTAGAATTTTTTTCATGTTCAGTTAATTTCGGCATTTCGAAAATATGGCTTACACTGATAAATAAATAAAGAATGATTTAATATAGCGAAAAATAGGTTTACGGGATTTTATTGCACAGAAGGGTACTATGTTGATTGTAATAAAATGTGGACAGATGTACAGTAAATAATTCCGTAACTATCTGTTATTGCGAAATATGGCGGTTTGTATCTTATCTAAGAACCTAGGGACGGAATGCCTCTAATGCTTTTTACCCATGAAATATGACATTTTTGAAATTTGAAGTGACATTTTTAAATTCCTTATACAATCTTCTGAGAAAATGGTATAATTGTTTGATAGTGACAAAATGACAAAAAAAATAGATTTTACTAATAAAAGATCAGGATTGAGATCTTCGCCAAACCAATCAGTTACTTATGTAACTTATTTGTACCAAAAAAGAGAGCATTAAAGAAGTTAGCTTGCACAAATACACGAATTTTTTGGATAATACAAACTTTTCATTACATACAGAAAATGTACCATTTTTACCAATTTGGCCCTTTCAAATTAACTATGTAAATTTTTTTTGCATCCTTTATCAGTAAAACCAATTCTCGAAAATGGGTCGTTTTATTGCCTTTAGAAATTCAGTTAAATCAGAAATATTTCAAATTCCAAAAATTTCTTCTGAAAAAAGAATTGGGGGTGGATCCACCTCTAACTTCCTAGACAAGATACGAAAGTCGTCATATGTGTGACCCTGTTTATAATTTGAAATAACTGAAACATCAGCCTCCCCTCAACTTTTAACATTTTTAAGTTTAGTAAAGTTACTATACAGTTACTCTAAAATATCACTAGCTTACCGACAGCATTTTTAAATATGAAATATATCTTAGAGCATGCTTTTTTCAGACAGACTATTATTTCCCTTATTTTTGTTAGTGACCAAATTCTGAACAACTTTCAAAATGTCCCTCTGCCACGCTTCTTGTAAGCACAATAATTTGAAAAAACGTCCGAATATTTCACTAATTAAGTTAGCATCATAAATGACTAAAACTAACGTTATTTGCTCTAGTTTTGTCTTTGAAATTATTGCTATTAATACTGAGAAGGTAAATTTTCAAACTCCGAGAGGGTAGAGAGGGTAAATTTTCAAACTACGCTATTAACCATTTTGACCGGCGGGTAGCGGGTACAATGGGGCACACCGACATTCCTATATACTGGATCCTTAGATACATCGGCCATAATTTTGTGTAGGTAGATGTATAAATATCTTTGTATGTTGTGTGAAAATTCAACGAACTAACTCCTATGGTCTATATCAGAGTTAAGTGTAAATAAAATTATATAAAAAAAATATTTTTAAGAAAAATTTTTATTTGAGAAAACTGTACTAAAAAGGAAAAATATTTTTTAAAAATTCATATACCTTGAAACCAAAAGCTTTGCGGACGGTCATATAGGACTATATAGGTACTTTGCCCAATTGACCGCCTCCAAAGCTTTTGGTTTCCAGGTGTATGAATTTTAAAAAATATTTTTACTTTTTAGTACAGTTTTTTCAAATAAAAGCTTTTTCTTAAAAATATTTTTTTTATATAATTTTATTTTTTACTTTTTAGTCTACTTATTTTACAGACAAACAGACAGTTAAAACTCTTTCATTTGATGCAAATGGCAAGGGAGTCGTGAAGAAAAAGATAATTTGCGTCCGCCATATTGGAATTATAATGGCGTTACATAGTTTATCGTATTTTACTCGTCAAACCCTTTAATTTGATAACCATGTCAAGGGGGTTGTGAAGAAAAAGATACTCCACCATCTTGGGGCGTCCGCCATATTTAATTTAGAATGACGTCACATAGTTTATCGTATTTTACTCGTCAAACCCTTTCATTTGATACCCATATCACGGGGGTTGTGAAGAAAAAGGCGATCCGCCATCTTGGGACGTCCGCCATTTTGAATTTAGAATGAGGTCACATAGTTTATCGTATTTTACTCGTCAAACCCTTTCATTTGATATCCAAATCAAGGAGGTTGTGACTAAAAAACCGATCCGCCATGTTGGGACGTCCGCCATATTGGATTTAGACCGATAATGCGTTGTCACCGGACTTACACACGTGTGCCAAATTTCAAAGCTCTAGCTTAGTTAGAAATATTGTTCCTTGAGATAAAGCTTTTGCCCCAAAAATTCTGCGACCGGACCGCCCGTTTTCGAGGGCGGGGAACACGATGGTGACAACATTTTTCGACCTACCCTCCAACCACTACCCCCAAACCGAAAAAACCAACTCTTTTTCCGAGTTTCCGGTGCACAGCATTTTTTTATCGGAAAATTTTATTAATGAAAGTTGTTCAGAATTATCCAAAAACTCTAAGTCCAATATTTCATCGAAATAAAAAAATTGAAAAATTGAAAAAATTATAAATTTAAAAAATATAAAAAGCTAATAATTACTTGACACCTACTTGACGCTTGGTTTAATTTCATACAAGATTGTCATGAATTTTTCAAATACAAAAATCAATTTAAATGATATTTTTGGACTTGGACATTATTTTTAAAAAAATTTCAATATTTTTTAATTTTGATTAAATTTTGAATTTAGAGTTTTTGGACAATTCTGAACAACTTTCGTTATTGAAATTTTCCAATAAAAAAATGCCTAGCATCGGAAAAGGGGTGGTTTTTCCGGTTTGGGGGTAGTTCTTGAAGGGTAGGTCGGAAAATATTGTCACCATCGTGTTCCCCGCCCTCGAAAACTGGAACTTTTGAGATTTTTGCCTTTTTCTGGTTTACCTCAAGGAACTAATAGCCGAAATTTTCATTGCAAGATTTGACCTAAACAAACAAACTAACATACAAACATTGCGAGTTAAATAAAAGCTTTTAAAAAACCACATCTAGCTAACCAAAATACAAAATGCGTCATATGTGTGATACCCGGTTTATAATTTGAAATTACTGAAATATCAGATACCTCTCAACATTCAAAAAATTTAAATGTGGATTGTCAATGTGTGGAAATTCCATTTGGAAATTGTTCGTTTTTAATTTTAGTCTTTACAGCATTTTTAAATATAAATATGGCTGACAGCATGCTTTATTTTTCAGACACCCGTTATTTCCCTTATTGGCCCTAATTTTTGAAAAATGTGAGTTAGCGACCTGTACACCTAGAGAACCTGGAGTAGCGGGAGGAGATGTATGTTCGTCAGAGTCATTTAACGAAGATATAGCAGTTTTTTCAAAACAGGTAAGCACCTTAGGATTATAAACGGCAGCAAAACAGTTGGTGATAGTACGGTTTAAATTGGGGGTGTATATTTGAAAAAGTTGTACAGGTTTATTATATAATTATCTCGGGTAGGCAGTATGTTTTATTATATTTTATTTACTCTTGATATCCAACGGGCTTATCAGTTTGATTACCTTATCGCTTTCGATAAACACAAAAACACATGTAAAACATCTTTAGAATTTATATTATACTCGAAATAGCGATAAGAAATACACGCACTGAATCGCTTATGTCGAGAGACCACTAGTCACATATTTATTTACAACATAGCACTTGGTACAGCGGCTCTCGGTTGCTTGCAAGCAAGTATCCTCGAGTATGGCGATGGCAATACTTGGAAAACATGTTCATCTATTCCGCTGTAAAGATTTTGTAATTGAAGTAATAAAGCCCATAGAGATTCCTTACACGCATAAAACCATTTATGAAATGCCTCTTTACTTGTTTGTTTCTAAAATTTAATTTATTCTACTATTAGTATTCTCCTTATTTATCAAGCATTACTTACAGTTGCTTGCTTGGCATTCAGAAAGCTCACTTGAAATATATACAGTAATATTCATTAAAAAAATATCATTTACAATGGTAAAAATGATTTGAATGTGAATAGGTAATCGACCACAAATTGTACACATTTTATTTCCTTAACAAACAAAGATACACATGTCTATAATTCTATAGAAATATTTACTTACTTACTAGATACCTATTCGATAACATTGGTTTATATTCAATGTTATTTGCCAGTTTAACCATAACCTTATTGAATTTTATCTTGTAGGTACTCAGCGATAAAAATACAGAGTGCTTCTGTATTGAATGTACAGGGTGTATTCATATAAATATAAGTTTTTAACGAAATCACAGATTCTATTCTCTTTCCTTAATACTGAGACATTTAATCGATAAGCATATCATATCTAGAAACCTTTTTGAAAAGTCTACAGCGGGGTCGTTTTTAAAATAGTTTTGATGTTTCATTATATGATTAAATTACCAATTTGAGTCAACCAATAAAAATGTGAATAATTTAACTATTACAATGTTTATGCAGAAACATTAATTTAGATTACCATATATATTAACAGATAGCGACTGGCTGTATGATCTTTGACCCAAAGCCAAAAAAAAAAAAAAGATTACCATATCAATATATACCATCGCCCAGGGCCGGATTAAGGGTTGGCGCATCCTAGGCATGTATTTGCGCTCTCAAAAAAAACATTTTTGTCCCGGTTTCAAAATTGATGAACGGGGGGAGAAATCTAAAAAATGAAAAAAAATTTGAAAAATATTTTTTTAATAAGTAGAAAGCGCAAGGAGCTCGCGACACCCCTAGTGCACGCCCCTACACGCATTATCACCTCTAGGCTATAGCCTAGGGAACCCTATGAATTCGGCCCTGCCCATACCCAGACATTCCCGATTTTTAATGAACAAATCCATATGAAGAAAATACTCATTACATATCTTGAAGAATTGAAGATCTATTGTTTTACTAATTTCTAAAATATATTTTTGAGATCTCCACTCTGATCTCCACCACCTCATTAGATTGTCTAATATTTCTTAGTAAAACATTGAGACGGGTCTAATTTGGTTAGATTATTGAAGGTAAAAATCCTGTATCAGGTTCATATTTGGATCGTCTAAGGCAGCCTTTTTTCTTCACTTGATAGTTTACATTGATTTTTATTTCTAGTGGGATCTAATAAATGTGCTAGTTAGCGGAATGGTGTTAAGGCTTGTTCATAGCTTCCACTAAAAATTCGAATTTGCTTCAGATTTATGTCTTCTTCGAGATGGTCGAATTGTTGAATTCTGTCCAGTGTTATAGAAATTGGTTCCAGAAATTTCAGAAAATTCTCAGCCGTGTGAAACTTTACGTTAATCTATTTTATCTCTCTTCACTTTGCAATAATTTTGCCCAATTTTACTTGAAATACTTGATAATTTGAACTATGTGCCCTCTTGCTTTTCTAATTTCGAAATCGTTTCAAAGTGAATTTGGTATATGGGCAGACAGCCGTGCATGTTTTTATGGAGTAATGTATACCAATTTTTTTTTTCATTTTGTTTATGGTTGCCGCATTGTCTGTAAAAAAACTGGTTACTTTACAGTTATTTTTGCCTTTGCGGTTCTTTATTAAGTCAATGGCTATGATTGTAAGATAATCACCGATCTATGGATGTCCTTATTTATCTGTACCTTCCAGCAAAAAACTGTTTCCATCTTCTCTTGTTAAAACTGCACATTTTATTTATATGCACATTTGACCAACTATCAAGAGAGTACATACTGGGTTGCCGGATCATTTTTCACAACACTTCGATTTCTCCTGTTTAAATATTTCATCTAAAATGACAGCAACAACCTACAAAGCGCGACATACCCCGGTAAAATTTCGATAGTTTTTAGGATTTCTCGATACATCTAAAAGAACCATTTATTGCAAAAATAGCTCAATTATTTAATTATTATTTCGCCTTTACTTGTGATGTTTTTACAATAAAGCTTAGAAGTCTATTACTATTAGAAGTTCCGGTGTTTTCACATTTTTGTTTTTTATTTTTTGAAAGTGTTTCTTCTGATTTGCTAGTACTGCATAGAGAAAATGTTGATGATGATGATGTGTTTGTCTAATACCAAAGCTTAACATTTTTCAGTTATAACAGAATATACAGGGTGTTCGGAATACCGGTTACAAATTTCTGGTGTAGATTCTACGTTCAAAAATATGAAAAAAGTTCACATAAACATATATCTGCAAATACTTTCTAAGGGAGCCTAGGGTCCTTCGATGGTGGAGCCCTAATTTCTTCAATTTTCTGAAATTTTTCATGACGCTTCTTTGTGAACTTGAACTATTTTTATGGTCAAATTATGATATTTGTATTAAATCCACAATTTAGTTTATTAATTAAAATCAGGCCACAAAATTACTCTGCAATAACTAATCACCAGTTTTTAGAAAAAAAAAAAAGGTGTGTCCTACTGTGTGTATCAAAGAAGACCCTTCTTGTGTAAAATTGATCAGGGAGCCCTATTCCGGTCCTGAAATTAAAAAAAAAACGAAACAACAAAATTTGGATTACAAATTCATATTTCATATTTTTTCATTAGAAGTTCATAACCAACACACCCTGTATATAATATCCCAAAATTAAATCTCCAGCGGCCAGTGAATAGATCTTATATCCAATAATTCGATGAGTATAAAGAGTAGGCACAAAAGCTGTCATTTGTTTCCATATTTGGTATCATGGATTGAAAAAGTTTAAAAGCATTTTTAGTTTATTCTTGAATAGTTTATGAAACAGCTTAAAGTTTAATGGATGGTTTAATTGAGTTTCGATATGCATATATTAATTCCTCTACAATAATTAATGTCACAAAGTACTAAGAATATTATAAAAACTCATCGGAAAATTTTTCTGACTCATTTTATAGATTAAAGATAAATAAAAGTTAATATCTCTTGCGAAACGAATCTCAAGCGGACGCAGAATCGTGAGATAATTCATTTTCACCTCAATTTTCGCAGTATTTTTGTTTTGAATTAATAAATGCCTTATATATTGACTCAGTACATCAACTATAATTTTCTGTAGGGTGGCTCAGCCGATAGGGACACGGGGACACTTGCAACTCTTGAACGGGCGAATGGATTTTTTCATATTTGTTGTAGTAATATGGGATAAAATTTCCAATTATATGACGTAAAGAACCAAACTGGCCGACTTCCGGTTTCGATGCAATTGATGATAATCAAATTTTTAAATGGGACAACCTGTATATTTTTGCATATTCGAATGCTGCTAGCCAACTCTATAGATTATGAAATTCTAAGATACTTTTTCATATGAGAAAAAAAACGATACGGGCGGCTAGCAAACGACTTTCCGTCAATCGAAAAAAATGTCGTAATTTTTATACCGCGGCTTGATTAATTCTCGTTAAAAATGATGAACAAGACATGAATTAATCGAGAACTGCCGTCATTGGCCTAAGTTCCAATAATATCAATCAAAGTTGTATCAAATTGAAGGCTAAAATTATCAAAGCAGCGAGGCTAAAACTTTTTTTATTTATAGAGTGGGGTGTATAAAACGATAAAAAAATGCAAACTGCCATTTTCCGTTGGCCGTAGCTGCGCGAAATCGATATAAAAATTGAAGAATTTTGGTAGAAATCAATATTCGCCATCCGTGATACCGCACACGGACTCTCAGCTGGTAGCACATACGGCGATATTTCAAGAAGGATACTTCGCCTCTTAGATAGTTATGAAGCATACGAAATTCATCTAGTATTTGACCGTTATTTCAAACCGTCAATCAAAGATGTATAACATGAGATACGTGGTATGTCAGAGGGGACAGCTTTTTACATTACACAACCTAATCAACGCGTCAGTAATTTCCACAAAGAGCTGAAATATATATACTTCAAAATTGCTTTCGTCGATTAATCAATGGCGACATGAGGACCCTAGTCTAATAGGTGGAAAAACTATTTATGCAAATCACGACACCTGTTACAAATTTTCTGTTGTTGACGGCCAAATTGTTAAAACGATTGAAGAGGCTCTAGATTGTGCACAACATGAGGAGACAGATACGAAGATGATTTTCCATGCCTGTCAATGACACAGATGTTCTGGTATTATTATTGAGCAACATGTAGTTTTTACAGAATAACAATTCCCATGTATGGCTGGACGTTGGTGTTGGAAAGTACAGAAGATGGATAGATGTAACGGCTTTATATAAAACTATGACTCTCTTAGCTCGCCCTCTAGCAGCGTTTTATGCGTTCACAGACTGTGATCAGAATCCAACTTTTTATCGAAAAGGCAAAGTCCGACCATTCAAAATCTTGGAGAAATCAGAAGGATTTCAAAAAGCCTTTGCTGCCCTCGAAGAAAGCTCAAACGAAGAAGATTTTCCAATATTCGGAAATTATGTATGCCATCTTTATAAAGAACCAAAGATCGGTGATGTTAATGAAGCGAGAATGCGAATATTCCAGCGTACATACGACAGACAAAATATGAATGGCCGCCTCCACGTCGACATGACCAGTTATGACGCATGTTCATTGCCACCTTGTAAATCAGAAGTCCGACAGCATCTATTGCGCACTAGATACATTGCTCAGATATGGTCAGGAGCTCGTCCTCATCGACCGAGCAACCTGACACCGTCAAATGCTGGCTGAATCGGGGAAGATAGAAGATTGGAATTCAAATGGTTCGAGGGTGACTAACTTCCCTTCTGCGCTGATTTAATAACACAGGTTTACAAAAAAAAAGTTTTGATTTGGGAATGGGACCTATCATGCCTTAAGTATTTTTGTGTGTTGAATGCAAATTTTCAATTAAAAAAAATTTCTACCGCGTAGATTACGAGTAAACGCCAAAAATTTTCAAAGAAACCGCATTTTGACGATAAAAACGGGATTTACTCGAAATTTACGAGGTAAAAGAATTTTTTAATTGAAAATTCGGATTCAGCACACAAAAATACATAAGCAATGATAGGTTTAGTCCATGGAACAAAAATTTTTTTTGTAGATCTGTGCAAAGGTCTACAAAAAAAAATTCTGTTCCAAGGTCTAAACCTATCATTCCTTATGTATTTTTGTGTGCTTAATCTGAATTTTCAATTTAAAAAAATTTTTACCGCGTAGATTTCGAGTAAATCTCGGTTTTTATCGTCAAAATACGTAATAAAAACCGGGATTTACTCGAAATCCAGGCGGTAGAAATTTTTTTTTCGCCTGATTCGGTTTCAGCGTGTCAAAATACTAGGAAATGATAGGTCCCATTCCTAGATCAAAACTTTTTTTTTAAACTTGTGTAATAGATGATTAATACCAGGACTTTTTACAAGTAAGCGTCGCTCAATTATATGCTCTCTATCGCTTGACGCCAGGCTGATGTTCTTATTTATTTTAGACCAAGGTGAAGAAGAAGAAAAAGAAGAAGGAAAACAAGAAGAAGAAGATGAAGAAGAAGAAGATGAAGAAGAAGAAGACGTGGACTACGAAGGACGTGGAGACTAATCAGACAATGAGAGTGAAAGGTCATCAGATGACGATTTAATGTTTAAAACTACAATAATAAACCTAACAATTTAAATTCTTCTTTTATCATTACTGCATATCTGGAACCTTGAAATTCAATTCCAATTCCATTTAGATAAATTTCCTGAGAGCTTGTGCCTAGAAACAGCCTTACTTTGCTTTTTCTGTCGCGGCGGAAATCATTTTTCTCAAATGTGAACTGGGAAAAATTTAAGTTCTCATTTTTTTCGTCTTCTTTACATGTCCAAAGCCCGATTTGAACCCTTTAGGTAAAAAGTTACGTCACCCTGACAACACCTCCTATGAATCCATACAAAGAGCCGCGGAAAAAAGGGGAATACAGTCCCCAACAATCAGATGGATACAATCCATGCTAAGAAGCAGAATAATTACCACAAATGTGGGGAACGAGTCGGCCACCGTGGCTGCAGTTAGAGGTTGTCCACAAGGTGGAGTCTTATCGCCCTTGCTGTGGTCAATGGTGGTCGACGATCTTCTCCATAAGCTGAGTAATTATTGCTTCAACGTTCAGGGCTACGCTGATGACCTGGTCGTTACTGTGAGAGGCAGGCATGAGGTTATGATCTCAAACCACATGCGAATTGCCTTAAACATAATATCTAAATGGTGCTCGTCATATTGTCTTAGTGTCAATCCGAGCAAAACAGTTATTGTTCCATTCACCAAAAGGAGAAAACTCAATTTGAGAGCTCCTATGTTAGATGGAACAGTACTGAATTTTTCCAGTGAAGTCAAGTATCTAGGAGTAATCCTAGACCAAAAACTTACCTGGAACTCACACTTAGAAAGGACACTTACCAAAGCACCGACGGCTATTTGGACGTGCCGTAGGCTGTTTGGTAAGACTTGGAGTCTGAAGCCGAAAATGATACATTGGTCCTACCTGTCGGTTGTGAGACCTATGGTTACCTATGCATCATGCATATGGTGGCCAAAAACAGAAGAAAAAGTAGCACAAGGAAAGTTGCAGAAATTGCAACGCCTTGCCTGTCTAGGGACTACAGGAATAATGCGCTCTTGCCCCACAGCAGCTATGGAGGCAATGCTGGACTTACTTCCTCTGCATTTGCATGTGAGGAAGGAGGCAGCACTTAATACCTTAAGGCTGCATCAGGCACTTAAATTCAGACCAGGCGACCTGGTTGGTCACTTAAGGATTCTGGAGTTAATCCAATTCGAATCCATGACCAAACCCACTAACTCAATGCCAATCAAGCATGACTTTGACTGCCCGTTTGATGTGCTGATTGAAAGCCGTCAGGCAGGCAGGGTCGGAGCATTGCGGTTGGAGAAAGAGTCACACATCTGGTACACAGATGGATCCAAGATGGATGAAGGGGTTGGTGTGGGCGTAGCAGGGCCTAAATGCAGGCTATCTAAAGCCCTTGGTAACACCCCAACCAAGCAGAAATTTATGCTATAGATCTATGTGCCCAGGAATGCCTACTCGAAGGGCAAAGATCTATATACTTTCAGATAGTCAGGCAGCATTAAAGGCTCTCAGGTCATATACCTTCCAGTCAAAAATTACCTGGGAATGCAGACAATCCCTGAAGCAACTGGCAAAAAACAACAAGGTTACTTTGATGTGGGTGCCAGGGCATGAGGGGATAGAAGGCAACGAATTGACTGATGGCCTCGCAAGAAAAGGGGCTGAAGCCTCGTTTTTTGGACCCGAACCATTCTGTGGCCTTTCCAAGGGACACATAACGGTCCTAAAATGGGAAAGGGAACAAAAAGAGTCCTACTGGAGGAACACTCCAGGCCAAAGACAAGCAAAAGGTTTATAACCTATTCAACAAAGAATGCCACAAGGCTTCTCGAACTGGAAAAGCCCGATCTAAGGCTGATCACAGGCCTTCTAACTGGCCATTGCCCCTTGAGATATCATCTCAAGAACATGGGCATGGCAGAAGATGACAAGTGCAGATACTGTGAAGCTGCAACTGAAACTGCGGAACATATACTTTGTGAATGCAGGGTGCTAATCCGCATTAGGCTAAAGTACCTAGAACAGGCGGAATTAGCGCCTGAAGACATAGGGAAATTAGCTCCCAGGAAAATCGCAAGCTTTGCAAAAAGTCTTGGAATCCTGGGCAACAACTAGATGCAGGGTAATTCACAAAAGACCTTTTAGGTCGAGGTGAAGAAAGGCCAACCCAGGGCCAAGCGACCCCTTAAACAATCTACAATCTACGTCACCCTGAACTTTTCTTCTCAGCTTTCCCAGAACTGATGAGAAACGCTGGAATGATCTTCGCTAAAGTAACTCGAAAATCTTGGTAACGGGCTGCCGTACTATCAAATATTATTTTGATTTCCAAAAAATATAGATTTTTTAATTTTTAGTTTTAATCATAGAAGGCCGCGATTTTGCCAAAATTGTTAAAAGTCAGCCTGAAAGTACTTTTAAAATATTATCTCTTCAGATAATAACATTAAACACAATTTATTCTTCATTAAGTTCAACGATATTGGTTTTTCAACGAAAACTATTTTTTTTTAATTCAACTCCTATGGGACAACCTGGTATTTAATTAAATCACGAAGAAAATGATATGCATAATGTGTACTTTCTCTTTGTACTAAATTTATAATTGAGTAAATAACAATAATAATTTTTTTTAATACTTCTTGAAAATCAAAGTAATATTTGAGCTCATATGTATTTTGCCCAGCAGGATCCAAATATGTAAAAATATTGACCATTTTAAAAATTCGATTTCAATGTAAATTGCATCGAAACCGACCATTTTGGTTCTTTACATCATATAATTGGAAATTTCATCCCATATCACTACACAGCCTATCGGTTGAGCCACCCGGTATATATAAATATGTGTGTAAAAATTCAACGAACTGACTATTGTCTGCCATCATTAAAATAATGGCAGAATTAAATTATCGTTTCGTTGATTACGATTTATATTCCCCCCAGAGACACCAAAGTAACTACTAAATTAAAAGTAACATTACAATAATTCAACATATTGAAGTGGTTCTCTTGCTGCTATCGCTCACTAGATCTAGGCTATTATATAATGAACCTGCCGTACCATTATGATATCCACTTATCGGAATCTTCAGTGCATGTACTACAAATCACCATAGGAAAATATGTCCGTTAGGTATCCTTTTTGTAATATTAAGTCCTGGAGTGTTTTTATTTGCTGGATACAAACTTCAGGTCCCCTAGGTCGTGTTTTGTAAACAAATCTACCGAATGATAAATAATAATGAGACTATTATCCAGTGAATCACATTTCGCCCCTTCTAACCCGCTTTAAGACGACCACATAACCATTAAAGAACCGTTTTCCCTGAGTTTTACGTCCGTGGCATACATTCCGTAAAACGAAGCACCTTTTCATGTACCTTTTACGTTTCTGTTAGTTTTTTTCTAGCCTATTTCACTCCTATGGATGTAATGATGAGTTTTGACTTTATAATTAGAGTGAACCCCTTTGTTTGTACGCAGCCGCCCGGATAAATCAGGGGTATGAATTTGAATGTACGATTTAACGAATTATAATGCAGGAATAAATAAATAGAGTTAGGCAAATTTACACATTCAGCTGTTAAGAGATGTATGGGGGAGAGTTTCCGGTTACAGTGGGGTTTTTAAATAGTTTCGGGTGAAGGGAAATGCTCTTAAACCCCTCATACAAAGTCATCAGTGTTGTCTACAAGTTTTAACGCAATTAAAGTGGGATTTTATGGTTTATATTCGATATTCTGACATTTGAGTTGTTGGATTTCGTTTTACTATAATATTAGACCAGTCCTCGGAAGTGTGTTTGGAAGTCGAAAAGGTGCATTTAATTCTGTAGAAATGAAATTCATACGAAAAAAGCAAAAAAAAAATATTTTTCTACTCATACATATATAAATATCAATTTTTTCCACTGTCTACTCTGTATGATAGTGACATTTTTTTACACTAGAAGTGAAAATGAAAATGTCAAATTTATTACATAATATAATATATTTGACATTTTCACTTCTAGAGAAGTGGTCTTAAACCTCATCCACTGTGCTGGTATGGGAGTTGGATTTTATTGACCTCTATCATTTATATAACAAACTTATATGGCTTTCTAGATGAACACGATTATACACTTTTTTGTGTTATTGGCTTTGAGTTCGTTTCTGCAAAACTAAGTGAAATTTTTTGACGTCCAAATACATCGAAAATGCAAAAAATCATTTTCTATTTGAGTAGTTTTTTTTTTCGTCAAGGACTGGCCTATGGCGTCATTTTACTATAGGAATTGCCTTCGTATTTATATATTTTGTTAGAAAATCGAGACGCTTGCATGTGATTTAAATAATATTACGCACAAGGCTATTTAATTGTATGTGTTAAGAGCTATATTAAGGTTGTCCAACACATGATAAGCATTTGGCACAAAACAAAATATAAATTTCTAGAGCTTTTTAGAGAGAAATGCACACGATGATTCTGTTATGTTGTTTGTTTGTTGTATAAATTTCGTAGAGACCTCTATATATTAATGCACGTTAACTATCAGGCTTTAGTTGTATTGAATCCGTGCCAAAATTTCAACGTATGCTTAAACAACATCACGGAAGTTGTTGGGCATAAAGAATAATACCTCTCCCTATTAGGTTTGGATTGTTTAGTCTTTAACACAGAATAATACTAACAAAATGTGCTCTGATAACGTAAACATTATTAATGGGGTTCCACTCTTTGTTTTTCGTTGTGAGGACCGTTGAATGTAAGATTAACCGGTATTATCGATTTATTCGTCAGATTCGTAAAAAACTATAATTTTCCCTGTGGGTTAAAGAATATGCTTTTTATTGCAGTAAAATAGCAACGTATAATGAAACTAATTAATTATGAACTCAATTTTAAATATGGGCGTCCGCCATCTTGGAAAAATGGCGCCGTTTTTTGTTTTTCAAAGAATACCTCTAAGAATAAAGACCAAAAAATATATTTTACTTGTGCGTAAATCTTTTATAGACTTAATGTACTGAAGGTAATGACAATTTCATAAATAGCAAAATGAACATAGAATTTTTCTCTTCAAATCCTTGAATGTTATTCAATTTCGTCCGCAATTTAAAAAAGGGCGATTTAGGTTGTCTGGTATAATAGCAATCTTGTAGAAAACAAAAGCAAGGAATTGACCACTTTAGTAAATACAGGTACTTGTTTCTACACCACCCGTGGGTAATGTAGGATATCAGCATTCTTATGTAAACAGCAGGAAGATAAACATTGAGACTTTTAAAGTATTCTGTATTGTCTTACTCGTCATTTTTCATTCGTCCACAGTTTGCTTTCTGACTACAGTTAAATTTGATGATAGACTCGTGAAAAGTGCTGTTTAGCTGATGTTGATATTGGACGACAGGATTTTCAACTTAACTCCTGTTCTGTCTCACAATTGGATTTTGAACCTTTCGGTCGAATATTCAAGATGAGACAGTGGGATAATTACTCGACGTATGGGCAAATAAAACCAGAGTAGAGTATTCGCCGATTTATTGTCCTTTTTCTGTAATTGCACATTTTATAAGATGTATGTATTTCACTGTTTACAGTGGTAAATCCACTAGATCATCAATCAATCTTTTACAAAAGTTAATATCTATAATATAATGTGTATAGTTGAAAATCATACTTCGACGATTGAATGTTATATTACTATGAAATGTATATTAGTAAAATATGTGAATAAATAATTATAGGAGATCACATTTCACAAAATTCCTATTAAATTACAAACATAAGCTTAGAAAAAACTTGGCAGATAGATGGACATTTTAAAAGGTGCTCAGAATTCGATCACTAACACGATGATATGAAATTTGGTTTGTTTGTGAGCGACATTTGCTCTTTTAGAAATATACCGATAAGTGCAATATACTCGTTTTCGTATTTACATTTTAGTTTAATTTTAAGTAACAGTAAAGAATTTTCATATATAACTACCTGTCACGCTGGTAATATTGCAGATAAGGAAAAACGTAAGAAAGATGTTTTGTAGATAAGTTTATCCTTTTCCATTTTTATTTGAAATTTGTATCTGTTAGACGGAGCCTATCGGAGCTACTGGAAAAAAACAATACTACTGCCATTGTTCCTAGATGGTGAACTATGCTCAAGTGGGAATTATAGAACATTTTAGTTATTATTTTAATCATATTCAAAATGTATCTCCTTGTGAAAAGTTCATATCTTCCTTATGTATTAATTCCGTTATTTCTTAAATATTAAATTAGTTTGACAGTAGCATTTGAAGAAATATAGCGGTACGTACAACATGACAATATATTATGTCGTAAGACATTTATGCATAAATAAAAGCAGATACTTAATTTTATTATACATATTATTTCATTTTTTTAAATTTATGGTAGTCGTAAAAGTCCTTCGAACAATGAATTAAAGAACAATTTGTAGCTACACTACTTTTAAATCTTTACCTAGGCGACGTACCCTTTCGTTTATTCTATTTCTAAGTTATACCCATCTTACAGCCTTGAAAATGGGCGTTGCTTACTGAGAATAGTTTCTTAACTTTCTTTCTGGTTATCGATGACTTTAAAATAATCTTTGCGGTGATATTTTTAAGTTGGGACAGATGTATTTCTGGGAAAAAGCTAGTTAGGGTATAGATGAGAAGTGCAGTGAACCTTCAAAACGGCACTTTCAACCCCTGGCTGAACAGCCAGTATTTTTGGGGACTCGTAGAACATTCAAGCCACATGCTTCGAAGAAACATGAGATTCGAATTCCGTATATTCTTTCTTTCTCTCAGATTATTTTGAAATACTCTGGCAACAAAAAACAGACACAAAAAAATAAAAAGGAAACCCCACACCACAACTTTTTAATGATGTAATAAGATATTATATTTGTATATAAATTCTAAATGTGGTATGTAGTTCATTAACTGACGATAAGTGTTACTCAATTCCCAAGTTTATTTTTATTTGATTCAAGCCATACATATAAATATAACTATGCGAAGAATAATTTCTAGTAGGTTGTAGGTATAGACTTGATTATTAAACTTGATTATTCCACAAATTTTTGTATTATATATGTAAGACATGCTCTTTGGCAGAGATAAGAATACAAATAATATAGATACACGTGAACGTATATATTGTAAAATATACAAAAATGCTATAGTAAATTTAATAGACATTTTTTAATCTCACAAAATGTGTGCTAAAAATAATTATGAATGATATACTGAAAGAAAAATGAAAATAAATCTTGGTAAATTATTTTATTTTATCCATAAGTACGTATAATTGACAATACTTGAACCACAGCAACAATAATTGTTTATTCAGATTAAAAAAATAATCTTAAAATTGATACAGGGTGGACCATTAATAATAGGCCATAGTTCATGGGTAGATTCTTTGGACCAAAATATGAGGATATAATTATCGCTGTGGAAAAAGATACAGGATGTCAAAATTATGATTTTTTTTCTTTTTTCAATATCTCAACTACCTCTTGAGCGATTTTCTTCCAATTTGGTAAGGAAACACTTTTGAAGCTAAGAAACAATAATTTATGTATTACATCACGCTAGTCCGTGGAGGACGGCTCATGAGCTATACCTGATGATGAATGTTTTTTCTCTTTTTTTTACGAAACGTAGTGGCACTTTTGACTAGAAAATCTCATGCGGGAGTCATTTCAATGTAAAAAACGGTACACTTGATAGAACTTGATAATTCTCGAGGAGACTGCCACATAGATAGATCTCAAGAATTCTTTGAAAACAAACTCAATTTGAAAAGGACAAATTGTATTTATTGAAAAATGTGCTTTGACGTCTTAGTTCTGCCATTTACGTACAATTTAAAGATAAAGATAAAGATAAAGATAATTTATTGCCCAAGTTACATATACATGTTTAAGGTTGTCAGTGGTTATAATGCTAGTATCTAAGGTATAAATGAGTGTATGAGTGTATAATAACAACACAATAAAAAAAAAGTACATAAGTTTGTAAAAATAAACCTACACAATACATATATACATATATATATATACAAATTTACCACAAAGAAAACACAGAAATATCACATCTTATAATTAAATTGAAGAATTTAACTGAAAGTCATAACTGAGAAATTCAGCAGTACTATAAAAAGGATGTGCAATTAATATTTTCTTAAGAGATGAGTTTAATGCCCTGATCGACTTATCCTTCAAATAATGTGGTAGCTTGTTATATAATTTTATAGCTAAGTAGTTAATAGGTTGTTGAGTCCTACATAAGCGGTGGTTACATCGTCCTTATTTCTCGTATTATAATTATGATAGGTAGAGTTTGTAGGGAGGGAGTTATTTTCTTTAATATACATTATACAATGCAGTATAAATACACCAGGTAGTGTTATAATATTAAAATGTTTGAATAAGGGTCTACAATGTTCCCTATTGCCTGCAGAGGCCAATATTCTAATCATTCTCTTTTGTATTTTAAAGATTCTGTCAAATTCTGTAGAGTCTCCCCAAATTAAAATGCCATAGCTAATTAAGCTGTAGAAGTTACTATAATAAAAGGTGATAGCTGTTTCGAGGGTAGTTAATTCGATAAGTTTCCTCGTTTGGTAAAGTACCTTATTTAATTTTTTGGCTAAATAATCGATATGAGTGTTCCATTTTAGCTGGGAGTCTATGTAAACACCCAATAATTTTACAGAAGAAATTTCCATTTTTGGAGAAAGTATTATTGTTTGGGTTTTATCGGAATTATTTTTTAATTTATTGGGTACAAACCAGCTAATAGCATCTGTTACAGCTGTGGAGCTTTTAATTTTTACGTCATCTACATTTGATGCAGAAGTAACGAAAGTAGCATCATCGGCATAAAGTGTTATGCCTTCTGATCGTACATTCACTGGTAAGTCATTAATAAAAACTAAGAAGAAAATTGGTCCCAATATTGACCCCTGTGGTACCCCAATATTTACCGGTAGTGTATTTGATGTGTCACCTGTTGGCAAGGCTACTGCTTGACGTCTATTGTGTAGATATGATCTAATCAGATTCAAGGCACTTCCTCTAATGCCATAATAATCAAGCTTTTGTAAGAGATATTCATGAGTTACGCAGTCGAAAGCTTTGCTTAGATCTAAAAGCGTTGCACATGGCACAAGATTTTGGTCGATTGCTTCTAGTAATTTTTCAATTATATTGACAATAGCTTTTAAGGTAGATTTGTTTTCCCTGTAACCATACTGATTTTGAACAAACAGGTTGTTAGCTTCGAAAAATTGTACAATTCTATTTTTTATTAAAATTTCAAAAATTTTCGATATGATAGGTAGAACAGAGATGGGCCTAAAATTATTCATATCTTCCACACCTCCATTCTTGGGAATGGGGACCACTTTTGCTATTTTCAGTACGTCAGGAAACGTCTGTTGCTCTATACATTTATTAAATATTTCAGTTAAAATAGGCACCAAGTTATCTTTAATGTATTTTATAACTTTTGAATTAAATCCATAAATGTCCCTGCTATTTGAATTTTTTAAATTTATAATTATGTTATTGATTTCATGGATGTCAGTAGGAGACATATAAAAGGAGAAAGATGGGGATATATGGTTTTTATTTAGGAAGTGCTTAAAATCTGTATTAGAGTGTGGTATATCTTTGATGATCTTATTTGCAACATTTACAAAAAAGTTATTAAAATTTTCGGCCGGAATTAGAGAATTAGAATTGTTTCCGTTTTTCAACTCATTGTTTATGAGCTGCCATGTTGCTTTACTTTTATTCGTCGAGGAATCTATGAACTTTTTGTTTGCTGTTCTCTTGGCCTGTTGAATACTATTTATATAGTCTTGCTTTAATGTTTTGTAATATATATGGACATCCTCAGAGTCAGTGTTATCTTTAATTATCGAAAAAATTTCTAAACAATTTCTCATCCGTTTCAAATCATTATTAAACCATTTAATATCAACATTGTCATTATGTTTCATATTTTTTTCAGGAAAATGAGTATTAAACTTATTGCATAGAATACTAAAAAAGGAGGTAAATAATTCATTGGCATTATAGAAATTTTGTAAGAAAGACCAGTCATAATTTGACAAATCCGATTTAAAACACTTTAAATTTTTCTCAGAAATTATGCGTATCTTTCTTATTTTTGTGGTATTATTATTTATGATGTCGAATTTGGTTTGAATCCCGAAGTGATCAGAGAGATGTAAGTCAATTACCTTAATTGTTATATTTGAATGATCAATATTTGTTAAAACATTATCAATGCAACTTTTGCATGTTTTATCGCGAATTTTAGCAACCCTAGTTGGAGCATTTCATTAGCTTGACATTTTGACAGAACTAAGACGCCACCAAAGCACACTTTTCAATAAATACAATTTGTCCTTTTCTAATTGAGTTTGTTTTCAAATAATTCTTGAAATCTATGTGGCAGTTTTCTCGAAAACGGTTGGAATTATCAAGATCTATCGAGTGTACCTTTTTTTTACGTAGAAATGACTCCTGCATTAGATTTTCTAGTCGAAATGCCACAACGTTTCGTAAAAAAAAAGAGAAAAAATATTCATCATCAGGTATAGCTCATGAGGCGCCCTCCATGGGCTAGCGTGATGTGATACATAAATTATTGTTTCTTAGCTTGAAAAATGTTTCCTTACGAAATTGGGAGAAAATCGATTAAGAGGTAGTTGAGATATTGCAAAAAAAAAAAATGCAATTTTGACACCCTGTATCTTTTTCCACAGCAACAATTTACTAAAGTATTCAATGTTAATTGTACCTCGTGTACCACTATAAAATAATTTTAGAAACAATACAGAAGCCCCCATGACATTTTAAATCTTAGTACTTTATAATGTGCGTTTCATTCTTAGTACTTTCACTTTTAGGGACTTGTTTTTGAAAAAATAGCGTGAATCCATTTTCTTTTTGTTCACTAAATTCTCTACACATTCCTTCAGAGGTTCGTTTTCGTCAAGCTAACTGCTGACGAGTTAAAGCGCGTCAAAAAAGTGGTAAAAAGTAGTTCCTGAATATTATTTCGTAAACTGTTGATCCATAATTAAAATGTGAAATAGTAAACTTGGAGAGCACTAAATTCTCTCTCATTTTTGTCAAGATGTAGTTTTGTAGGACCAATCCGAGTTACAGTCCATAAAAAATATAAAAAATAGTTTTTTTATAAATATCTCCTAAACTATTGACCGTACAATCAGATGTTATTATCAATCTAGTAGTTTAATTGTGTAGTGACTGTATTATACTTTGACTTATATCCACTGTTTTTTAGATTCGATTTATTATATTTTATACATCTTGAACAAACTCAAGTAAATATTCTCCAATGAAGGGTATTAAGAAAATTTTATAGATGTCACCTCATTTTTTGTGGTTGTTAAGCAAGAATAAGCTAACGCGTGTAATTTCTATAAGCAGCTTAAAACTGAGGATAACTGGAGCTTATAAAGTGCTTTACAGAGCTAAACATCTTAACCTTGCGGTCAGCTGGGGTCATTGTTTTTCCCAGAGTTTACGTATTTTTAAGTTTTGATTATTGTTATTTCTTTTTTATTTCAATTATCCTACAAACTCAGTGTTCACATTTATGAAAATATCCATATACCAAAGTTTTAAGGGAGTGATATAAGGGGTTAGTTAGAACCTATATGTGACCATATATATTATTATACAAAGTATAGATTTTGAGACATCTGCCTTTTTGGATATTTTTGTTGATTATTGGAGCTTCTGATAGTAAATACTATCATTACATTATTGAAAGATTTTATCTGTGTTAATTTGTTCTCTCTAACCTCCAATGGGTACTTCTTCAAAACAATACAAAAAAAAGTTCGAAATGTGATTAAAAATATTGATACATACAAATTAAAATTCTTGGGTGCGTTTTTGTAGAAACGGCTTTCCTTAAAAATTGCATACATCCCAACTAGCATTATTCATTATTGCACTTATATTTAGCTGAATTGACCTATAATTATTTTATAGAGGTGGAGAAATGTTCCTTTATGTTTTATTAAAGTACTATTGTGAACGCTCTCCGCGAAAATTTGGTGATACAGAAACGCCCTAAGAATGTTCTTACAACATAATTATAAAACCACTTTATAAAGGCTCTATTATCCACTTCATCCACTTCTAAAGGTTCTCGATATATATCTCTTATAGAGCTTCAGGTAACTATGCGAATAATTTTATTTTATAGCGATTAAATAATAATAAATTGTTACAGACCTATTATAAAATTTACGAGTTACTGTATAAATATTCTTACAACTAATTTTAAGGCTTGTACAGGTAACAGTTCTTGTTAAGTACTCTTATACAGAAACTTTATTAACGTGTTTTAACGGACTCCAGTGATAGCATAAAGAATTTTTGTACAGTCGAAAGTTCGCCGTTACAGCCTTTCATCTGCGGTAGTTACATTTATAAAACTGTGGAAGGAAACGTACTTGTTATAACATGGGGAATACATCAGTTGATCTATGGTTTCCGATTCAGTCAGCTAGCATATTTAAAGAGCATCAGAATAATCAGGATGATGTCAACATGGAAGGGAATGGAACGTATTGGAAAAAATATTCTGTATCTACTTGACCCTTTATTAGCAATATTGAAATTGTCTAAATTTTCACATAACAAGCAGAGACGCTCGGAAGCTACGATACATATATAATTATCGCCCATCTAAACAAAGAGCTATAAGGCTTTATAATGGCGTTCTATAAGAGAATCAACTGTATTACTACGCGAGCTTCGTGGTTGTTTAATGCTTGCATAAGAAGCTGAATTGTTCTCTAAAGTAAACCGCAATATGTTTCTATAATAAAAGTGTAATAAAAGTGTTTGTGGTTGTATAGTAACTTCATACCAAGCCGAATTGTTTTATAGCAAAACCTGCGGCAGTCTTTATACAACAAAAAAGAACATGTCGCTATATAATAGCTGTATAACGAGTTCAATTGCTCTGCAGTATAACCCGTAGTAGTTTTACACTATATAAGGATTTTGCCGCTATGTAATTGCTACGAAACGAGTTACGTAATTCTATAAATTAACCTGTAACTGTATTTATACTACAGAAAGTTAGAATAAGTATAGTTGCATCCAACAGAAACCAATTATTCTCTAAGACACTTCGCAACTCAAAGAGCTTTGTAACAGCTGTTATGAAACAAATAGTTTTGTAAAAGCTGTTTGACACTTCCACAAAATTGTACTATTTCAGCCACCATATTTAAAAAAATTAACATATGAAAATTAATATTCTATTAGCACATATTAAACTATTTCATATGCTTTTAATTACGTTTTAAATAGGTAATTAATTTATGGCAATTAATAACAGTTTAATTATATAGGAGTAAATATTTTGAAGAACAATTTTTTCATAAATCTTGATCACTCGAGAATATCGATAGCGCATTGTTATTTCATGAGATATCATAGCATCTATCGAAAGTACAATTTAAACCGCAAATTAATTTTAGTTTTAGTAACCACACGAAAATTGAAATTTTAATGTACACGCATTGAGTCACAAATCAGGTAAGTCGAAGCAATGGTTGGATATGTTTCCATACTATTTAAGTCCATATAGTACAACTGTTATGAAACGAGAAAGCTCTTTAAATTATTCAACCAAGTACAGTTATACAGTAAAATTACTTCATAACTGATAGTTTACTAGGCTATAAAACGAACTTCTATTCGACTCTTTGCGTCTCTATAAAAGCTTCTTAAGATACTTTATAGATGCTATGAGAATGTTACTAAGGAGTGCTTAGTTGTATAATTATTGTTTTTGCAGCCTTTAAACCTGCTCCTATTCTGAGTATATACAGCGGTTGTATAGATCTTAATTATAAATCTTTTATTCTTATACAACTAAGTACAACGTTTGGATCCATGCTTATTATGATGTTTAAAATCAATGAAATAGAGATACAATTAATAACAGTTTAATACTTTTAATGTTCAAAATGCGAGCACCGTTTCTAATATATCAACGCGCTCTTCTTATTACGGTGTAGATGACGCCTAATCATTTCTTCCTTAATTCTTGCACCTGCTTGACTGCTTCCTTAATTCTCCTGATGAGGTGGTCGTGGTCAGTTATTTCAACCTCGTAAACAAGTTCTTTCATTCCTCTTCAGACTGAAAATCGAGAGGTGACAAATCTGGGGATCTTGCGGTCCGCAATATCTAAAAAGGCTAATATCTCAAAATGTGCGATACTTTGTATAATGATATATTTGTATAACTTGAATCAAATGTAGTATACATTATTTGTCGAGGCCAGATATCCGAGAAAATAGTTATTTTTCATTTGGATACACTTCGCAGGAATGACCAGTACACTGTACCTATATAAAAATTTGACAGGCTATTTTTTTTTATAGAACAATGTTATTGTTTTTAATTATGGGCTATTAAGAATGCCGTAAGATTATCCGATAACTTTTTCAAAATAAGTTTGGCATTTACCTGACGGACTGAATGCCAGTAAACGAAAAGGATTAGGCAAAGCGAGTCATCGGACAATTACCACAATAGCCGCCACCTAGGTGGAGATTAACGTGCTTGTAGTTGCTCTTTTCGACGTGTCGCCGCGGGAGACGACGTCAAATATTGAACTCCACTCGAGCGACCAAAAAATTACCAACAATAACAGCAAGCCAGTTATCGGGTATGCATCTCGCACACAATACCAACCAGAGGGGGTCGATTGCATACAAAGCACTTACACATACAGCGTACAACTATAACAGATCTGGTGTACTTCTCTCAGCCCCGCAGTTCACGCATCACTTATGGTTCTAAATGATTAGACTAACTGACAATCCTGGACCATCTGCATCACAATAAGGAAGTCACCTGTGTTCGGCATCCCCATCAAACGGACCAATTTTTTACATCTGTCACTATTTTCATCCTATCTGACTCAATAGATCCAAATTACAACGTATTCACTATTGTGTGCAGTGCATCAGATAGACTAACGTAATCCACACATTCTTATCGTTTTTTTTTTAAGTTTTGTAATGGATATAAGCCCAAATCCCTTTGTATTGTCCGTTGAATTAGTAACCTTATTTTAACACCACTGAGTTTTTTACTCCACTGGTCGTTTTAAAAGCAACAATAACGCAAAATATTTCTACAGCAAGAACTAAGAAAGTTAATTATTATCTTTAAATTACTGAATATGTAAACAAGTATGTGTACGCTACAGTAAAATTAATCAACTACACAATTCAGTATTCAGAAAAAGTTTTGTATGTTGGATTTAATAAAAAAAAAGCTGTACATAGGTAGAAATCCGGAACTTTTACAAGGCTGCGAAAGTTCCGCAAGTCAGACAAAATTACTAGAGATTCAATGGTTAATTTTACCTAATGATATACTCACAAAAAAGAAAACCACTCAACCTAAACATTAAAAGCCTTTAAAATTATAATACCTATATGATCCAAACATATTTTTCGATTGGCGTATTTTTAACGTACTCACTAAAGATCCGACTTTCAAACCCCTGACCACTTTCTAAAAAATATAAAGATTAGAGTACTTCCCCCGCTTCTGCTACCGAGGCTTCGGGACTCTAGGCGGACGGTCGAAGATGATTTTTATTACCATTGAATGTACTTTTCAAAACCTACATTAAAACAAAAAGTCTTAGTGTGAACAAATGGCAGTTCTTTATGAGGCTCCAAAGTTTTTTAGAAAATCTCGTTTTCTAGGTATTTTCGTTTTACAAGAGTTGACATCCATAAGATCTATAATTTCATCAACTTTAATTAAGAAAGATTTACTATTTTTTACAAAAAAAAAACAAAATGACATATTGGATTTGGGCCTGGATGTAGTATTGTTCATAATTTTTTATAAACACGTTTTCTCTTTTTAGCTTGATCCGTTGAACAGAACTCGAGGTATTAAAAAAAACCGCTGCCCAAGGAATCACTACTTCCACATCCAGATTCTCTATCCAAGTCACTCACAACGAAAATACTTTGTATGTGAAAATAATTGTTTATGGAACTTTAATAATATAATATTTGAAATCCTCTACCCCAAAAACCCATAAAACGATACCCCATATCGGTAGTGGGGTGGGGGGTGGTGATAGGGGGGCGATAGTGGGGGGTGGATGAAGTAAAAAAATATTTTGAGGTTTCTGGTCCCTGTACATGCACTAAATCACAATTTTTTTTAATCCTCTTTAATAAGGGGGTGGGGGTGGTAATGAGGGTGGCTAATGCCAAAAATTTTTTTGAGACCTTAGCTTCTCTTGTATATACTAAATACCAATTTTATGGACTCTTACTTGCTTGATTGACCTAACTACCCCAAATTTACCCCAATTTACCCCCCAACCCTTCGACGGAACGAGATGAAAATATAATCTAGTTCTAGATCTCGTTAAAGTACATATGTGTACCAAATTTCAAGTCAATATCTTAAACGGTTCCAGAGTAAACGTGCGCACAAGAAAAAGTTACAGACAGACAGACAGACCGACAGACAGACAGACCACAGACAGACAGAAATTTTTTTTTCGCTCAAACTTAAAATCTCGACGTTTCATGACATTTTAAGCCTATTTGGACAATAAAAATTTAAAAAAAATTTTTTGTCGTTACTATACTTCCACTGGACGTGGACGTAAAACGAAACAAAAACGTTTTTCAAAATTAAAACGTAATTTTGAAAAAACTCACAGATTAGTCAAAACTTTACTGTGTAACTTTCTGATGACATACAGATTGCATTTCCACAAAAAGAGATGCCAAAAATGAAAGGAAAGCATAGTTTTATTCGACCAAATCGATACTTTGACGATTCTAAAGCGAAGATCGTGAATCAACTTCAATCGGTCTGTCCACAAAATTTTAATTTCAATATAAAATTATAGATTTATCGGTATTATGAGCTACTGTAACAATAAATAAAATTAAACTGTTTCTTTTTCTTTGTCTTTCGTAATAAAAATGGTCCCGATGTTGCGGTGCTAGAAAACGTTCTCAGGCTAGAGGCTAGTAAGTAGTAACGAACTGACGTCACGTCAGATCTTTACTTGCGCTCTACTGTTGCAAGTTAAGGCGAATTTACATTAGTATAGTTATTTGTAAAAATAACTAGCCAGGATAGTGTCTCTAGACAAGTTGGTGTTTACACACAAATGTGGATTTTTTCCCTCTATCAGTCTCTGCAGTCTCAGTTTGTATTTCGAAACGAAAACCACTGTCAGTGATGAACTAGCAAGTTAGCGAGTAGTGAGAGTTTACAGTCGATTAATTGATGGGCTAGTAGTACGGATAGTAAAGTAATCGTTGAAAGGGGGAGGTTAGTAGGCAAGAAAATAACTCGGCAAGCTACTTACTTTCCTGTCCTCACTACAGGTACAAGTACTAGTATAAGAAATATTTTCTTCTTCAGTTTACATTGGACTAGTTGTTGCCTTGCTAGTTAGTGGTACAAGTAACTAACCTATTTATTATACCAATGTAAATTCGCCTTTATACTGACCCGTTGTATATGCGAATAGATAAATAATAAAGATACTGTGAATAGAAACATGACATCAAATGGGTACAACGCGTTTTACAGAGATGGTGTTCTCTCAGTGCTGTTAAAATCGATTTAGATGTTTTAGTACTAATAATGTCAGTTGACAATCTGGAAAAATCGTGTTTCCCTTGCTACCATACTAATGAGTAAAATGATTAAATCCCGAACGCTAGGAATTTAATATTTGATCATAATTTGCCCAATTTAAAGTTATGTTACTTTGTGCAGCAAAATTTATAGATTTAAATGCACGAGCGGTATTTATGGAGACTATTTTACAAAATAAAATATGACATATAGCAATGGATTTGATATCAATAAAGCTGCATCTTGATGTTCTATCAGTGGTGTCAATAGCCTATCTAAATTTTTACTACTAAGTGTCACTTGATCTGTGCAATTGCCTCAAAAAATGGGGTTATATTGGCTACCATATTAATGAGTAAAATAATCAAAATAATTCTTTATGATCTGGCAAATAATCAAATTTTTTGGGGATTTCATTGCTCAATTTTTTACAAATGAATAGTAAAAATGCAGTTTGCGAAAAAATTTTTGAAAATTCGTTAGCCTCCCCTGGGTCTAGGAGCTCCTGTTTATTTTTATTTTTTTTTGTCATATGCATTTGACTTTTCATAAAAATACAACAGATTTAGGAGTTTATGAAAATATTTTCATTACTAACTGAAATACAATGAACTGAAATTTTGTAATTTACAATTTAACAAATTACAATATTTCAATTCGTTGTATCTCAGTTAGTAATGAAAATATTTTCATAAACTCCAAAATCTGTTGTTGTATTTTTATGAAAAGTCAAATGCATATGACAAAAAAAAATAAAAATAAGCAGGAGCTCCTAGACCCAGGGGAGGCTAACGAATTTTCAAAAATTTTTTCGCAAACTGCTTTATCAAAATTTTTTAGGGGTCATTAGAGAAGTGCTTCTCTAGATGTTATTTCCCAAATTTCGTATGGGTCCCATGCGCCATAGACGAGAAAAAAAATATTGAAATTTCACCAGCCGCCGCTGCTTGAATAGTTGCAGATGTAATGGTGACTACCTAACTGCTACTAGCACTCTCAATAAAATGGCAGGACGATTCGATAATAGGATTTTAAATAAGTTATTGTTTCTTTGAAATGTTATTTATTCGCTAGGTTACGATCTGTGCTAATAGCAAGCAGGTAGTCATATGTTATATCTAAAAATAAACTATGCTAATACAAGTATATTATTACTTCATCAACATAATCTGAATAAAAATGTGCTGTATTTATGGAAATTGTTTTAATTATAAAACATAGCTAGAGAATAATGAATATTACTAAGACATGTTAAGTTAATTAAAAAAATCAAGCAAAAATATTTGTTTTTATATAAAAATAAGTATTTTGGTCCTGTGCAGTGTTCAATACTGAAACAATAGGAAGTCGCTCTTTACCATTACAGTTTAATTGTTTTTCTTTTGTTTGCAGAGGTCAAAATAATCTACATACCAATTTCACCTTGGTTCGTTTAAACAAAACGCTTAATTTTTTAGATACCAAACCGCCTCACCCAAATACTCTTATAGTAATTACGTCTGTTCTTAATAACCGCATAACTTTTGTAAAAAACAATGCCTTTTAGGCACAAACCTATTAACATTGCTGGATATTTTGTGGTATTTTAATAACACTTTTAATTAGTGGGCAATGGATTCTCACGTAATAGCCACGTATGGGGTTGTTGTTTGTGATTTATAGTTCTTTCCACTTTGCTACATTGTGTTGAGCCCTTCATGGCCTCCTTGGATTGCCGCAAGTCCAACAGCTTCAACCCGCTTTACCAGACAACTGCGATAAACAACGTATCTCATTGTTCGATCCAAAAAAATACAAAAGCAGCCTGACGAATGCAAAAGTGTATGTGAAAGGACATGCATTACATCATACATTGTGTTTACATACATTCACCGTAGCGTTTACCATATCATGATTTAAAACTAACAACTACAAACCCAACATTTGCTTATACATACTTATTAAAAATATCAAGCTTTATTATTATTTATTACCTTTAAGATAAGTCGGGTTTTTTAACAGTTTTATCTCTTCAAAGAAATTAATAATCCAAAAGCACCATAGTGATTAACAAACGTTAATAATAATAAAACAAAAATGAATTTCATGGTTACTAACACAGAAAATTTTGGATATTTTATTATTAATTTCCTTACATTTGATTTATCAAACGATAAACTGAGGGGGTGGTAGTTCAATGCTCAGCGTGCTTTTGATACGTACTGGATTCGGACCCCATACACTGCGAAATAGTTTTTATTTATAAATTATCCCCAAGAAGTGGTTCCAATTGCACTATAAACTGTAGGTCTCCATCTCCTTTATTCATACATATCTATATCTTGTAGATAAAGAGGGTCACTGAGGTCACTTAGAAGAAAGTATAAGACATTTTCAGTATTTTCTGAACGACGACCATCGTCTCTCAGATGGTTTTGTCAAAAATAACATGAATTAATTGTAAAAATAAATCAAGAATAGGCTTGTAAATAATGAATGAATGTTTCTATACTCTACTGATGAGAACTAACGAGTTCGAAAAAACTTGTACAACTTTTCTAGAGTTGAAATAGAATGTACGGTTCAATAATTGTTGTGAATGGCTGAATTTCAATAAATAATTTAAGTATTTTCAATATATTTTTTTGCCTTAAAATGCCAGGAATCCTATCATGTAATTCAATACTTCGTCAGTATTAGCTAGAAGAGTAGTTGTTTTGATTGGTTTTCCAATAATGAGTGTTTTAAAGTGTTTTTCTAAGTAGTATATTAGCGTGACCCGATTAAGGTACCAATATACAGAAAGTAGATAATTTCATATTAAATGAAAAAGTGTGAATGACTAAATTGAAATAAATGATTTAAGTATTTTCAATATATTTTTTCTTTAAAATGCCAAGGATCCTATCATGTAATTCAATACTTCGTCAGTATTAGCTAGAAGAGTAGTTGTTTTGATTGATTCTCCAATAATGAGTGTTTTAAGGTATTTACCTGACTAGTGTATTAGCGTGCCCAGATTAGGGCAACAATATACAGAAAGTAGGTATTTTCCTAATAAATAATAAAGTGTGTAAGTTGTGATTTGCATAATACCTAAATAATATTCTCTAATAACATGAAAATTGTTATAGCAACAAAATTCTGGCATGTGTTCCAGACATTTTGAACGAGGCAGAGGGACACCCAATGGACATGAACTCGTTATAACTCTAAAAACCGCTGCCCAAGGAATCACTACTTCCACATCCAGATCTTCTATCCAAGACACTCACAACGAACAAATCTTGTATGTGGAAATAATTGTTTATGGGACTTTAATTTTATAATATTTGAAATTCTCTACCCCAAAAACCCATAAAATGATACCCCACATCGGTAGTGGGGTGGGGGTGGTGACAGGGGGTGGTAATGAGGTTGGATGAAGTAAAAAAATATTTTGAGGTTTCTGGTTCTTGTACACACACTAAATCACAATTTTCTTTCATCCTCTTTAATAATGGGGTGGGGGTGGTAATGGAGGTGGCTAATGCCAATTTTTTTTGAGACCTTAGCTTCTCTTGTATATAGTAAATACCAATTTTATGGACTCTTACCTGCTTGATTTACCTATTTACCCCAATTTACCCCCAAACCCTTCGACGGAACAAGAGGAAAATATAATCTAGTTCTAGATCTCGTTAAAGTACATATGTGTACCAAATTTCAAGTCAATATCTCAAACGATTCCAGAGTAAACGTGCGCACAAAAAAAAGTTACAGACAGACAGACCGACAGACAGGCACACCGACAGACAGAAATATTTTTTTTCGCTCAAACTTAAAATCTCGACGTTTCATGACAGTCTAAGCCTATTTGAACAATAAAAGTTTTTAAAATTTTTTTTGTCGTTACTATACTTCCACTGGATGTGGAAGTAAAATGGCAAAATCTATTTGTTTATCTTGTACACTTATTAATCGTAAATTAAATTACAGGAATTATTTGTCAGAAAAATCAATAACGTGTATTTGTTTTGCAAAATGAAGTAAAAAAGAAAACAGAAAAAGCAAGAATGTTTACACCTCGGTTTACACTAAATACGTATCTTCGATTTTTAATTTTACAATTAAATGTCAAAAATTAAACGCAAACTAAACGAACTTAGTTGATCTGCGCCACTGAAACTCGAGTAGCAAATTTTTTGAACTCACTAGTATAGTAACTAGAGATTTTAATTTAGAAATATTATCATATTTACTAAATTTCGGTTATTTATTGATAGTTAGTAGTAAATGCAGCAAAGAAACATTTCTATGTAATATAAGTAGGTACCATTTTGTCAGAGGGTGCTGACCAAAAAAAAAGTAACCATTGGGATCAAAAGAAAATGAAAATTTGGAAAAAAAAAATGATCTACACAATTGTTTGTATAGACTGATAGTTAAGTTTAGAGCGACTTTAAAATTGGATTTTAACTTGAGATAACAGGTATCGGTAACGGTTTTCATTGAATAACTCGAAAAATATCACATTTATCGAAAAAATGCTTCAGACTGAAAGGAAAACATATTTATGATGATTTTTAATTTTTGTAGAATTAATAGTTTTGGTGATATGAAAGTTTAAAGATGACATCCGAACGTTTATAAGACGATGGGTTATTTAGTTTAAATGTTAAATATCTCAGAAACTATGGCACATTAAATGTAAAAGACTATTAATTAAGCTTTCAAATAATGTTCATTTGTTGCTTTAGCATAAGAAATAAAGAAATTGTGACTGAAATAGTGTGTCTTCACATTGTTTTAATGAGATTGTCGCCATTTTGTCATTGTAATCAAAAAGAATAATTCTTTTCACCTCTGTATCTACAAAGTTTATTTTATTTTTATATATGTTTTTGGAATTGTTCAGGTTAAGGTTTTGGGCAGCCATATTTGATTCGCCATCTTGAATTTTCAGTTATAGACCTCAAATTCAAAATCAGAAATCTCAAAAACTTAAAACAGTAGTACTTTTCCGTAACTCATTTACTAAAAGTTGTTTTAATTGCAAATTTTTTTCTAACATAAATTGTTTGTTATTGTTTGTTTATGTTCTAACAAACATCAAGGAGTCGTATAGGCTGAACTGGTAGATTTTGCAGTTTTTAGCTTAAAAAACACAGACAATTTGGGGCGATTTCATCCTAGTGGGCCAGATTCTGACGTTTTGCTGTTTTAGGCCTTCATCACCTCTACTAAAATGTAATGAAATAAAGTATAAACTAAACTTGTTATAATCTCACGTAAATATATTCACTAGCTCTTAAACTATTAGGTTTATATTTTATTTGTAAAAAAACGCAATGAAACAAGTTTTTAAGTCAAAACGAATAACTTGTTTTTTGCAAATAATTTAATGAAATCTATTTAATTATTATTAACAAAAAATGCAGTGACGTGACTAAAACCGGAAAATAAATTCAATAAAATAAATGCCAAAATATGTCAAAGATTAGGGATTAGCAAACAGTAGGTGTTCCTTTTTTATACGTTGCGGATCTTTCGCGACTCAAAGCCTGTACCATCATTCTCACCAAGTTGCAGAGCAAGATCTCGCGGTAAAGAATGTGGAGTAGAAAATATGCAACTAATCGAACAACATAGTGCTCCGTAAGTGAGGAAAAAAGGCACTTTGGCGAGCATTTTATATAAAAATATTTAACGAGGTGGTTTTAACAAAAACTGCAACTGGATTAAATAGAATCCCGTCCGTTAGTGCATCCTTGCTATTACTTATTTTTAAATAACTGTATTAAGCCCGAAATTGGGCAGTTTAGAAAATGTATCATTATAGTCAAGAATCTAGCTTCTCGAAAGACGCTTCTAAAATGTCAAGGTGTGCACTCGAAGAAAAGAAAAGCCGTAAAAACTGAACATTTTTGTATTACTGAAAATTGATGTTATGTTCCCACCGTATTTACAGGCTTGTTTTCTAACAAATAATGCTACAAAGATTATTTAAACAAGGTATTCCCGAAAAGTGCAGTGTTTTTGGCATCGAGACATTTTTAAAGCTATATTTACAAAACCTTCCTATTATGCTTATTATTTATTCGTAAATATTATCACTTGTTATCATGAACAAAAAACAGAAAAACTTAAAGAGTAATTTACTTGCGAACAGAAATTATTACATTATAAATTATAATTTCAAATATTCATGAGATACAGAAAACAAAGCATAACTAAATAAACTTGTGCATGAAACATAACAATATCGAAGTTTTATATTTACATTATGCAAACTTAAACTAAAAAAATTATCTCGTAATAATTTACTCCCAAAAGTGATATTTGAATTCTGTAGAAGGTATCCACTAGAAGATATAAACGACTTCAGTTTTGAGTAAAAATGGTTATTTTACACATTGAGGTATAGATGGCGTTGCGATGCAAAGAAATTTTTAAATCCTAGGAAGGTTGAAATGAGGTGCATGAGATGGAGAATTATATTCTAAGCAACTTTTTTAATATGAACAATTTTCGAAAAATCACTGGTTTTCGAGATATTTGAGTTCAATGTAATTTATTAAGTAAAAAAAATTGCATTTTCTTTTTCATATGTCTACAATTTACAGTGTAAAATTCAGTCGAGCATCCAACATAAATTTCCACCTTTGTTTTACTTGACAAAAAGAAGTTATTTTATGTTTTGAAATAAATGTTTCATTACTATCTAAATCAGCCTGATTCACTATGAAGAATGTCCCAAAGGACTTATCGTCTAAGATTTATTTTAAAAAAGTTATGACGATTTTTATATTTAAAAAAATTATATTGATGCTCAAATATCTCGAACACCAGTGATTTTTCGAAAATTGTTCATATCATAAAAGTTGCTTAGAATGTAATGTTCCATCACTTGCACCTCATTTCAACGTTCCTAGGATCAAATAATTTCTTTTACCTATACCTCAATTTGTAAAAGGACCGCTTTTACTTAAACTGATATCATTTATATATTCTATTGAACATATTTTACAGAATTAAATATCTCTTTTAGTTATTGAGAAAATGACACCGGGAGTTTTAAGTGGTACACCCTGTATACATTCCAACCCAGCTTTGTCACAACTACAGTTTCCGTTAAGTTCATACTTGCAAAATACATTTTCGAAAGTTAGGGCAAACATTTATAGTTATTAACTTAGGGATAAACGCATTATTCCTCAATACCCAACCAAATTAATTGGATTAGGAATTTCTGAATTTATAGCAGTCGCACTTTTGCAAAGAATTATTTGATATCAAAATGTGTTAATAAAAAAAATCCTCACTAGTATAAAGTTATGCAGATAACTATTTCACAAAAAATTGCTCCATTCTTTCTTGTAGATTTCATATAGAAGTACGTAGTATAGATATATATCTGTTATAAAACTACCTCGATACTGAAACTTACACTACACTTTTCGAATACGCTTTGTTTAAACAATTTCTGTAGCATTTGTTAACAACAATTTTGAGAACAATTGCCTAGCACCTGACTAGAAAGAATAAAACCTTTTTTCCATTGATTTGAAAATCATTATTGTTAAAAAATAAGCCTATAAATGCGATGGGAACATAAAATTGCAGAATTTCACCCTTCACATTTAGATCCGCAGAGTCATTCCAGATAATGTACGTATTTTTTCAAAACTATGTCTTCAAGTCTGAAATTAAAGGAGCGCCTATCGAGAAGCTAGATTCCTGACTACTATTACTTATTTTTAAATAACTATATTTAACCCGAAATTGGGCAGTTTAGAAAATTCATCATTAGTCGTTTGCTGTAAATCATACCTGGCTCGGGTGGCTTCGACACCCGTCCAAACATTTCAAAAGAATAGTTTTACAGTTACAGTATTAGTCGCGCAGGTAAAAGTTGGGATTTACTGACTTTTCATTACCTCCTGTCACTAGTTGATGAGGCCTGTCTAACCAACAATTTACAACTTGTTTTAAAATTTCCAATTCATTTGTATAGTAAATTCTGTTTACATGCAATTTAAAACGTGGATGTTAGTCGGACACAAATGCAACTTTGTTGGGTCCTTAAAAAATCGCTGTTGAAATTGGCATTAAGATTAACATGATACTTTTAATTGGCTGTGAACGTAAGCGGACAAGCAAATTCACTTATATTATCTTTGGTATTTTTTTGTATTAAGAATTCACATCTGGCGCTAATGATACATTTTAGTAATTTAGAGTGCTAATGATATCCTTTTTGGATGTAAATAGGCTTGAGGTTTATTTGAAAATAATAATTTGATCGTTTAGACAAGTATGTGTAAAAACCACTTAATGGTTTCATAAAACTGTTGTCTTGATTTTATTATGATCCAGATGACTGGCAGTAAAAGGCTCATTTTGAGGTGAGTCAATTGTGGAGACGCAATCCCAAGACTATTTATAAACCATCAGGATCACGAACACGGGGATAGATACATATTTAAAGCACCAAAATACGGCCACTGGCTTTCTAGTGCACTGCCAACTTAGGTATGCACTAAAAAAATTTATTTGAAATGATGTACCTACTTATTAACGACATTATTATCTAATTAAGAGAAACCAGTAATTTAAAAAATCCAAAATATCCTTAATTTATCATACATTTAATTTATGTCAGTAATGATCTGTATCATAACTGCATAACATTACCGCTCATGGACCAAAGCGAAAAATTGTACCGCCTTCAAAAAAGGTTGCTACAAATTATGAAATACCTACCACACTCGATTTTTTGCTGTCTATTTGTCAGTAGGTGTAGGAGAAGGAGGGGGTCAAGTAGGGGATGAATCTCTTGGCGTTCGGAGCGGTCATATGATTTGTAATGGAATTTTTTGCTGTGCATTTGAAACATGTTTTAAGATGTCTAAAAAAAATCAAAAATATCCTTGACAGCATTTTTTGTGGTCAGGTCTGGCGTCCAGGTCCAACTTCCGGAAATTTCGAAAAGATGGAACGTGGCGGTTTTTTTTTTTGAAAAATCGAGATATTATCTAAACGTAATTTTTATGAAGCTAAAAGATTGCAGAAGATGTAATATCAGAACCAATAGTCCAAAAAAAGTTTTTTACTCTAAAAATGTTTGAAGAATGCTGTGAAGTGAAAAAATATTTGGTTAACAGCTATACAAACATTTTTAGGGTAAAAACCCCCTTTTAGACCATTGGTTCTGATATTTTACATCCTGTAGAAACAACAGCTTCCTTTGGACGACCTGGCAAATCAATCTTTGCATATTAACCCTTTCTGTGACACAAAAATGCTGTTAATAATATCTTAGCTTTATAAAAACCACGTTTAAGCGATATCTCGGTTTTTGAAAAAAAATCGCCACGTTCCATCACGAAAAAACTCTAGTTTTTTCGAAATTTCTGACCTGGACGCCACACCTGACCACGAAAAATGTTGTCAAGGGTGTTCTTGGATTTTTTTAGGGCATCTTAAAACATGTATCAAATGGACAGCAAAAAGTTTCCTTTAAAAATCCGATGTCAAATTTTAATTTGAATTTTACACTTCACCTCCTCCTCCTGCACCTACTGACAAATAGACAGCAAAAAATAGAGTGAGGTTTTCTGCTGCCGTATGATGGATTATCAAAATAGATCATCGAAACTATTGAGCGATTGTGAAATTTGATTTCGTATTCTTTTGCGGCTTCTTTTATGCGGTTAAATTTCTTTTGCAAATTTTTTTTTTTTTTTTTCGCCCTTTTTGGTGACCTCTTTATTTCTACGCAGTAAAAGAAAATATCCATTATCTTGAATCCTTAGAATTTTTAGAAGCTTTAATGTCACCTCTTATCAGAAAATAATAAAATCTCAGTTTATAAAATTTCATGTAAATCGCAATAAATACATTGCAATTATAGCAACCATTATTATATTCACCATTTTGAATTCTTAACTTCTGTCATCAGATTCGGCATCAGCTGTTACGAATATGTGTCTAACTACCAATTTTGATACAAATCCCACGAAATTTTTTTTAGCACTAGAGCATTCGCCAAATTTTCGACAAAAAAAAACCTTGTTTCCAATATTTGCTAATAATCACGTCCGTCATTTTTTTTTCAAAATTATTAAACTTTCAGAATTATTTCAGAACTATGCCAATCTTTGTATTTTTTAATTTAATAATAAATCTATTATTTGCAAACCCACAAGATCTTTGTAGCATGTATTAAGAAAAAATGTTACCAAACTTATTAAACAATTTCAGATCGGACCTCAACTTTTTAAATTGCCCTCTCTCAATTTACAAGTTATATTGATGCTGCATATTTTTTTGTCTATAATGATCTCACATACTAATAATTCTCAAGTGTTATTATGTTATATAATACACGAAAAAATTTAGATATCTAACAGTCACAGAATTATGTACGGGTACACTCACCTCTCCTCTTTGAACGAGTAAACGTTATGTTGTTATGCAAAAACTTATTCGATTAAAATTTTAAGATATGTAAATTATAAGTTTGTTCGATCCATGTAACGAAATTGTTTTACAGTACCATATTTTTTCCTGTTTTTTTCGTCCATATCCGGAAAACTAAGCAATCCCAACACTATACTTTTGATGAAGCATAAAATTTTCTAAAATATTGGTTGTAGCAAAAAAAATTGTACTAGCCGCTACTCGATGCGCTTGTTTTTCTTTATTTTTCTATAGTATCTTACGACTTTTATCGGCCATTTAAAATGAAATTAAAAACTGAAAAAAATCACACGTCATCTGTGGAATCCGGAAAACACTTTGCATAGCCAAACAGATTTTTTATGCTTTTTTGTGTTATTTAAATGAAACAAAATAATTTTTGTATTGCCATAGTTTCTTTTGCGGTTTCCGGGTATTAGATGTGTAGAAAGAGTAATGTTAAGAACGCATCTGAGATGAATTAAATAAATATGGGGTACATACCTCACAATGAGTAACTCTACAACAACTCTGTGAAGACTAATATCAGTCATTTACACTATTAGTTATTGTAATTATTGAAATAAAACGGTAAGGTAAATATTTCTTCTTCTTAATATTAAATAGGAGAAATGTATTAACCAAATATTATACTAACTAATATTTACTGTATGTAAATTATATATTTTATTGTTTTTCTTTTCTGTACCATTATTATACAATTCATGTATATTTGAAGTGGGTGTTTTTCGTTTGGTAATATTGTCACTTTCGAACGTATATCATTTGCACCTTTTTTAATGTGGTCTAAATTGATGCTTCATTTGCACAAAATAAATATTTGAGACCGTAATTTTGGTAACTCTGTCCACACATTATATAAGTTTGTCACTTATTGATATCTATATTCAATACCAAACTTATTTTACTCCAATTTAACGTAAAAAATGTTATACAATCCGTATAACTATAACTGACTTAATTGGAATACATTATCAAAATTTGCGCTACTTTTAGAAATTAACAATTAGAAGTGTTTTTATTAAACAGTATGACGTTCAATTCAACAGGTGTCCTGTGAGCTAAGCAGTTTGGAAATGGCATGCAAAATATGGTTAACATTTTTTATTTCAAAACCAATTTTAAGCCAAACAATGAAATTTGTTACAGAGATCCATTTTTTTCTGAAGAATCTAACGGTTTTATCAAAAAAAGACGTAGGGAGGTCTCAATCTTGTTGATATCCAGTTTTTATTATAGAGAAGCCAACGCACTTATTGGTCAGTAGATTGTATGCCGAAGATTCCACTACCCTGCGCTTAGACTTTTTGAAATATCCATTACAGATTGAGAGAAACCTATACTATAAAGTCAGGAAGAAGACTTGTGCTGAGGGCGACTCAGACACCTGATCCAACAATCAATATTGCAGAACTACTGTTCAAGAAAGTCTTCCAAGAAGTATTGTCCAGGAAGTTTTTCATGAGCAATAGTTCTACCCATATCATTTGCGAGTAGAAGCCCTGAAAATACAAGATTTTGTTGTCGATAATTGGAGGAAGAATTCTGCATAGGTCCAACCTTTATGAATTTCTATTTACTAATGAAGCGGGTTTCAATCTAGATGGAATTGTGATTTTTTTCAACAATTATGTGTGGCCTACGGAAAACCTGCATTCTTTGAATCACGTTACCTGGACAAGTTTTCAATTGACCTGTGGTCGGCTGTGGTTGATGATTATTTAATTAGACCCTTATATTCTTCCAAATTGCCGAAATGGAGCTGCCGACTTCCTAAATTTTCTGCAAAATGAGCTACATATTTTGCATCACCAAACACTAGCAGCAACGTGATTTATGCAGGATGGAACTCCACCGTATTTTAGCGTAGACGTAAGGCCACAGTTGGATGACGTCTTCCCTGAAAGGCGTATCGGTGAAGTGAACCAGTAGCCTGACCAGCTTGCTCACCAGATCTGAATGACATGAATTGTTTTCTTTGAGATTATTTGAAATTCCTCGTTTATGTGGCACTACCAAACATTGTTTTGCTCAAAATATTTTTTGAAATAAAGAAATAAATGGGTGAATTTTGAGAGCCATTTTAGATTGTACTAGCTCCTACAGGAGGCATATCTGGACACCCTGTATATTATCACCTAAATTGTATTTCATATAGTCAACCCTATCCACAGTACAATCGAAAACATTTAATGATAACAACAATAATAATATTAACAACTTCGTTATTGACATGTTATCTCTGTTGTAGTATGTAATGTTCGAGCCGTTACGCCTGTCGTGGGGATCGATGTGGTTTTGCCATAAATATTTCGAGGTGCAAATTAATTTGTAGTTTTTAATTGTGTCCGGTGTAGGTACAAGTTGTAGAATTTCAATTGCGGCCTTTTGTTCCATTGAAAGGCGACCAACGGTATCAAATTACAGTCGAACTCGAGCAGAGAGAATGCTTTGTACAAAACATTGTGCGAAGTTTCGTCGTGCAGTAATAATCACTGGCACAATTATATTTCAAAATTACGCATTCATTGTTCATAATTAAAATTCATCTACCGGACGCTAAGGTAACAGCTGATTAGCAGACAAACATGCTTATTAAATGCCGGAAATTTAGTAAAAACACAGGAACTATAACCGGTGAACTATTTGTCACATTATTAGAAAAAATAAACATAAATTACTACAAATTATTGGTTGACACCGACGAATGTTTGCTTTATTATTCATGCCCACTGTGTTATTTGTTTTATGAATTTATTATGACTGCTTATGGTTTTAGTAAGTTACTCCTAATGACGTACTTAATATTCCTTAGAAATAACACGTGAACATATAAAGAGTATTGATTTTTATTGCCGTGCTTAATATAACGATAAACTTGTGTTCATTCATCTAAATATTCATAGAAACTATGTGTTCACATATTAAGTGAAATCTGTAAAATCCAAAGTCCAGACAAGTGGCAAGAAAAAGTACTCTAGTACCTAGTACAAATAGTCTAAAGTTAATTTTTTTACTTTCAGTACTAAGTAGAAGAAAATGTACTTCAAAAATTATATAAGGAAATTGAAATTCAACATTTAAGTACAGAATAATTACTCTGTACTTCAAATATTTAAAATACAGTAAGTGCTCCAAATATGTTTAAGTACAAAGAGAAGTATTATAAATACGCATTTTAATATTTAACTATTTAATATAATAATTTTTGTGTTTTGATTGCAGTGTAAATACTAAAGGTATTCGTTATTTTAGGTAGGTCGTTTGTGTAAGTTATTTTGTATAAATAATTTTATTTAAGAACTCAAATAATAACCGTAAGTAAATAATCTCAGATAGGTAACTGTTATTAGTAATTTTTGTGTGAGGTATTTTAGGTAGTTCTCACCATATGAATGCCTGTAAATAATTAAGAATTTATTTGGAGGGATTATTCACTTCGTGCGCATTAGCCTTAAAGTGACAAGAGGCGGGGCTCACGTAATCCTTTAGGGGCATTCATACATGGCGAGGACTTTATTTACATAACTTTAAAATATTTCAAACATTTTCAAGTAGGTACTTAAACAAATTTTTGGTACTTGGAGTATTTTGAATGCACTGTGTGTGTTTTTTAGGTTTTAAGTTAAAGAAAGTTGGAGTTAGCGAAAGAAAAAATATTTTACAGTACATTATGTGATAATTGCAGAAACTTAAAAGGAGACTTAAGCCGATGAAAGAAACTATTCCTCAGTTACCGAAAAAAATTTTTTCAGCTTCCTTCTCTTATGGGCACGCGTGTGTATCTTTCCCGTACAGTGAAGTACCTGAGAATAACCCTAGACTCCACACCGTCATGGAAGGACCACGTGGAAGCTGAAGCGAAGAAAGCCTACGCATGCGATGTGCAGGCTTATCTTCGGTCTTAAGTGGAAAATAAATTCAAAGACCACTCTCTGGATGTGCACCGTCATAACATATGAGGCACTTGTGCTGTGGCGATCCCAGGAGTGCTCCATAATTAGGGCTCGCCTATGTCAAGTTCAAAGGCTAGCTTGCCTAGGAATAACAGGAGCAATCAGCACCACTCCAACGGCTACAATGGAGACCATCCTTGGACTCACTACCTTGCATACCGAGGTGGAACTGGAAGTTAGGAAAGTGGCAAATAGAGTGTGGAGTGTGGAATGTGGAATGTGGAATGTGGAATGCAACGGAACAAGGGCAGCGGCACACAAAGGCCTTGGCCCCACCTATAAGAGACCAGGTCGTTGCTCAGTCAGAGGAGGACCGGTGTCTCCCCGTCTATAAGTTCACTATTCCATATGCAGTCGTGTTCCCTAGTCGAGAAGACTGGGATCGCAATGAAATGAATCTTCTAAGTCTCCGTAGGTCTGGAATGGTACACAGACGGATCGAAGACTGCTGGTGTACACGAATGCAAACCAAGGGCTCGTATATCAGCGCCACTTACGGCGTATCCTGTGTATTTCAGGCTGGGATATATGCCATTTTACTCTGTGCAAGTGAAATCCTCAAAGAGGTTTCGTAAATATGCACATTTACATGTGTACAGTCAGAGGGCTCTTGCATGAAACAAGGTGACCTCCAAGCTGGTGCTGAACTGTGAAAACATTATATCTGAGCTGTGTGAACACAATTTAGTTAAACTTATATGGGTGCCCGGACATAGCGGTGTCGAAGGCAACGAAGAAGCAGACCGTTTAGCGGGTGAAGGAGCAAAAACTCGCTTCCCTGGCTCGGGACCAGCATTCGGCCTGCCAAGAAGTCTGATGTAATCACAGCTGCAAGACTAGACTATGGCACAGTTTAACAACTATTGGCCTCAGGTCCCCGGAAGGAGGCAGTCGAAGCTCCGTATAAAGGGGCCTTCGACTGACTACCGTAAAGTGGGCTCGATAGAGAACGGTTGAGACGGATGGTAGGCCTGATAACAGGACACTGTGTGGAGTAGAAGATGAAACCATTGCTCATATTCTATGCCATTGTGCACCAATAGGAGCGTCAAGGTATAGGTATTTCGAAAGGCAGTTTCTACAGCCGGAGGAACTACGGGATCTACCTTAGAAAGGACTGCTGTCCTTCGTGGAGAGCACTGGTCTTTTCTAGGGGATCCTAAATGTCGCGAATGTACAATGGACCGATAGGCCTGAGTACTGCGGATCTTCAGATCTGCTCGCGTTTCTAATAGTAGTAATACCGAGAAAATGGACTTGTTTCAAATACTTCATGAAATCATTTTGATATGCAGGTCTTATTCAAATATTACGTAAAAGTCAGCCACAGATATTCGTGCTTTCGTGTGATATAACAATTTCACTTTTAAACACATTTAACACACTACAAGTGTTAGACGCAGACATTCTCTACCGATATTGCATATGCGACAGCCGGTACTCGAACTCGGGGCACAACTAGCTTAGTCCTTCTTGCTAAAGAACGCGTTCTTATCAACTGCCCTACGATACATTAAGTAACTGAAATATAGTAGTCTTATTTGCTTAACTTAACGTTAAATACATTATATTTTACATATAATTGGTTAATAGTTATTGAACGGCTATACAATGGGCTTCAACCAGCTCTCCTGACATTCATAATTGGTTAATATAAGAAACTTGTCATTCAATTCCGTCAAAATCACCAATTGCGAAGACTAATGTCATTTCTTGAGCTGCAACAGAGTTTATCTATTTATGAATTATTAATTTGTATTTATACTTTAATTGTAATTAACTTATTCAATTATCGATAAAAGTGACCCAACCAGTTCTTAACACATCATGTCCAGGTATTAATATTAATGGTTCTTAGCCATTTTGTTTTAAGCCTTAAAGCTCAGTACAAACTAACATCAGTTGAAGCAAGATATTGACATTTGTCTGATTAACTTATAAATACTTGTGCCCATTTGGATCACAGCAGATTACATTTAATCTCAGATCAGACACCATGGAAACCGTTACAAAAGTACTATGTAAATGTCTATTAGCACGGTGTACGAAGTGTTTTTTACATGACAGTATGCGTACAAACATACTGTCGTACAGAAAGTTATCATCACCGCCTGAAAACATTTTACTAACTTCAGAATAGAACATCGAAATTTTGGCGTCCTTAATTCGTGCTCATGTCGCAGCGCGTCACGTTCTTACCTAGTCACATTGCCTTTAGCCTCGTCGCTTCACTATGTTTGTGCCCTTACAGGTAGCGCGCATTGTGCGACCATGTCATGGTAATGGATGAAAGTGCATATTTTTCTAGTGAAAGTGAGCATATAGTCAGTGTTATCAATTGGCGGGTATTTACTCGAATTCTGGAAATTTTAGTGATGTGTGGGGATTTTGGCGGGTAATGGCTTTATGCGGGTATTTTGAGATTTTTAAAAAATGTCATTTATTTTTATTTTTTTGTTACTACTATTCGTGGTATTTCGTAGTTTGTTCATAATATAATGACAATGAGTCACCCAATGGTCACGTATCTTAATTGTTAAAGGAATAAGTTATACTACCTGATTTTGTTTTGAAATTGGCGCTATATGCTTCAATCCCGCTTTCACCTTCTTTATTATTATATATTTATATTTTCACTGTTATTACATTGTGAGAGTTGCTTTTTTTATTAGTACGTGATATAAGTTTTATATTTCTTGTAAAAAAAAAACCGTTAAATTATATATTTATATTGTTTTATTATCTTTTATTCATTCTTACGAACATCACTAGTAAACCAGTAAAAACTTTTAACATAAAATCAGGCCCCAAACAACCTGTATACGAAAAGTTGCAATACAGTGTAGGGGTATTTCATATATTTGATGGGTAATTGCGGGGATTTTCTTTATGATTTTACGGGTATTTAAAATCTACTCGTTGGCAACACTAGCACTTGGTGCCCAGCACCCAAGTGCGCGCTTTCAATAGAAAATATGTACCTTCATCGATTGCCGTGACCTGGTCGAAGCGACTTAGCCGCCCTCTTACAAAGAGTTCTCGATTATGAAGCAGTTGGTAGGTATAGATATATCAACTTTTAACTTTTTAACGGTCTAATCTCACTTATTTATGAATATTTTTATAAAATTATAAATATAAGAGAGTGTTTAATTCTCTACCCGAATCTGTAGATCAGACAGGCAAAGTTACTTTTTACTCACGTCAATGCTGTTGCCTCCCACAAGTCACTTCAATTTAAACTTCATATTTTTCTTTTACAGTTAATTTGAGGTCATTGTCTAATAATAATTTAAAACTATAGCACCTTTAATACGGTATTTAAACTTTGACGTCAAAATTATCAGTCTTTCCCATTAGTTTGAGTTTACTATCCAAGAATATGCCAATTTTAAAACTGTGTCATCCATACGTGGAACCATGATATTTTTCACTGTGATGTAAAAATTTTAAGCCCCTTTATTTAAATTTTTCGTTTCTTGAATTTTTCCCATTACTATGAGAGAATGGTAAATTTAAACTTTTCAGAACAACTGGAGGTAACTTCTTTTTCCGGACAAACAACTTTATATACGAATATATAGATTAAGTCAAAGTCAAAAGTCAAAAAAAAAAATATGCAAAATTTTTTTGCATATTTTGTTGATTGTTGCCCAAATTTGAATACACTGGCATCAACCAATAGTTGATTTGATTAATTGTAGCTAATAAATACTAAGATGACTTGTATGAAACCATGTATGACAACTTTAACCTTGACACCCCGTGGGGTTATGCAGTTGACCTACACATTTGGTAGTTTGTACATTACCCTTAAACGGATCAACCGATCGGTGCGGTTTTCTTTGTGGCATTAAATTCCTGGGAAGTGGTTATAAAATATTGAACTTGAACATTCGCCACCTTGGATTTCGTTGATGGAAACTGAAAATCATCAGAGAAAATTAATATTCTACCTAATTAAAATATAATCTACATCTCAGTTTAAAATGTTCATGTTGCACCGACCCATAGTTTCGTGCATTAGGAACAAGTGTATTAAGGAAATCGTTCATGGTAAAGTAAACAAACAAGAACAAGCATAACAAAGCACAATGTTTGTAAAATTCGCCGTTTTAAAAACATAAAAATTACGTAAATAATGAGCGTTCGTTGCGTATTTAGACATGCAGAGATTAAAATATTACACTATAGTCACTTGCTACTGTTACGTTTGTCCTTTCACTTGGCGCCCGCGCAGTGAGGATAGACGATAGGGTCAGATTCACGAAAATAAGAACACGCGTAAATAGTCATCATGTGTTTATATAATAATAAAGTTCTCAATTTTCAAAATTAATTTTCTCGGTTGTTTTTGAGCATTTTGATGAATAAATATTTTTATATATATACCAAAAATACGTGAATATTTATAGATCTCAATATATGTACGTATTCCAAAAACACAGCTGAGAAAAGTTGAATTTTATGAACCTTGCAAAGACCTTGCCATTTTAATATTTCTTTGATTAGAACGCGTTTTTTCTACCGATATTACTCGACATATGTTTTACATCTCTTTCCGCCACATAATTTTATCCGACATTATACCACCCATTAAGTGCGTTCTTGAGCCTGATCTCTAGACATTACTATATTCGTTCATAATTTTAATAATTAAAGACATTTTTATTTTAAACTGTGGATATAAATATTACTTGACAAGTTTAATACATTAGCAATTAAAACGGTGGATATGTATTTTTTTTCTCCTACGTCCAAATTACAATTAGGCATGATAGATGATGTAGAATTATCACGGAAGTGTGGAAATCCCATGTCCATGTCAAACAGCAATTACTGCGTCGCTGTGAATATTTTGAAAACTCTTAGTTTTTAGTCCAGTGCATTTGGGCAAAGAATATGACGTCTAAAAAAGAGAAAGTCCAAGAAAGCTACATTTTTGTTACACTCAAATTTCGTCGTTATAAACAACGTTCGGTAATCCGTTTTACGCACAATTTTTTATGATGCCTAAAAGGATTTAAAAAAGTGGTTTTTGGCGACTATCTCAGTTCCTTTTAAGTTTATGAATATGAACGTTAATATACGAGCTAAGGATTAGCAAATTATTATCTACAAAAAATGTCCTTACTCATTTTGTCGAGTTGTACTTTTCGTAATTCTATACTTAATAGATTTATAAATTGGTCCTGTATTAAAAAGAAAACAAGGAATTTTTAATAAGAAAATTTTTATGTCATTTATTAATGAAATCAGTAATGTTGCTTTAATCAGTGGTCGCAATATGTCAGAATTATTATACAGGGTTTAACGCAACTTACCCGGAAAATTTTAACCATACATGCACCTTCGACTTCTTAAAAAAAATGTAATAAAAATCCAACACAGAAAAAGATACACATTGTTAAAGTTACAAATTTATGAAAATGGTAATTTATTGAACTCTACTTAATTAAAGGAAGGTTGTATAAAAAAAAAATAGATACTTAAAAAAAACCGCTGCAAAAGGAATCACTACTTCCACATCCAGATTCTCTATCCATGTCACTCACAACGAAAAATTTTGTATGTGGAAATAATTGTTTATGGAACTTTAATAATATAATATTTGAAATCCTCTACCCCAAAAACCCATAAAACGATATCCCACATCGATAGTGGGGTGGGGGGGGGGTAGTGGGGGTGGATAAAATAAAAAAATATTTTGAGGTTTCTGGTTCTTGTACACACACTAAATCACATTTTTTTTTCATCCCCTTTAATAATGAGGTGGGGGTGGTAATGGGGGTGACTAATGCCAAATTTTTTTTTGAGACCTAAGTTTCTCTTGTATATACTAAATACCAATTTTATGAACTCTTACCTATTTGATTTACCTATTTACCCCAATTTACCCCCCAACCCTTAGACGGAACAAATTGAAAATATAATCTGGTTCTAGATCTCGTTAAAGTACATATGTGTACCAAATTTCAAGTCAATATCTCAAACGGTTCCAGAGTAAACGTGCGCACAAAAAAGTTACAGACCGACAGACAGACAGAAATTTTTTTTCGCTCAAACTCAAAATTTCGACGTTTCGTGATATTCTAAGCCTATCTGAACAATAAAAATTTTTAAAAATTTTTTTGTCGTTACTACAACACGACGTGGAAGTAAAATTAAAAGAATTTAAAAAAAATTAATTTAATAAATTTTAATTTTAAATAGTAGGTTATTTTAACATTTTCATTAATTTGTAACTTTAACAATGTGTATCTTTGTCTATGTTGGACTTTTATTAATTTTTTTTTTAGGAAGTCGACTTATTATTTAAAGGTGCATGTGTATGGTTAAAATTTTTCGGGTAAGTTGCGTTACACCCTGTATACCATTATATTCAGAGTATAATCATGCGTTATCAGAAACTGATATTTATCTTTCTTCTTCTTCTTCTTCTCCTTTTGGACATTTAAACAAAATTGTCGATGAGAAGCCGCAAATAGAAGAGCAGAGTCCCAACTTTTAGTAGCCGCACAATTGTCGGCAACCTTTTGCGCTATTGCAAAGTCATAATTAAAAGACAATCCAGTGCAGGAAGTGCTGATGTTTTTCGTGGCTTAAACAAAATGTTTTTTCTTGCTTCAGCTCATTGCCAAACCACTTCTGCATCTGAGAGTATACTCGAAAACAGTGCTTTTCGGCTGGTTTCGCAGTATTTCGTATTAATTGTAACTTGACAGATTTTATTGTTACTTAGCAATTAACAGAAGCACAAATAACGTTAGTTATTCAAGGAATATTCTTCAATTGGAACACCATATAGAGCCAAGAAAAATGGCATTTCATTGGAAGAAATTGATTCTCGAGAAGCATCACTTCGATTGAAAATTTTCAAACTGTCTTTCAAAATAGTCTAATAACTTCGGAACTGCTATTTTACCTCTATGAAAAAGAGCAGATGTTTGTATCACATCTGGAGGATGCATTAAAAATAAGATATGATTCTTGGTGTCGTAACTATGTTTGTCAAAACTTCGAGAAGAGAAATTTTTTTGTTCCACTATTCCTTTACTTGGTTTAAAAAAAAACCTACATTAACAGTCGTTCAAAATTATCAAAAGATCAACATCTTTTCTAACCATGATAGTGGTTGTGTTTCTATGAGAATATTTGAGTTCGTTTTCAATAATTAGGACGTCAGCATCATTTTCAGCCTCTTGAACAAGATGATTTTTTAACTTTTCTGATAACATTGAAATGAATCTGCTTTTGTTGATGCTGTTAGAAAGGAATTTTTGTTAGCTCGTTGTTACATTCATCGTCAAAGGGAACATCATCCGATGACAATTTTAATAACCGAATTAATTGTTCCGTAGCTTTAACGCTGTTGTTGCTGTTATTATAACCATCAAAAACTATATCCGCGTTTAGAGGAAAATGATATTCAACATAATTAATATATGTTTCACAAACATAATCAAAAGCGTCATTTTGATGCCATACAGCACGATGCAACAGACATCCAGTATTTGTTGAGTCATAACTTTTACATCAATTTTTTTCGAAAGCTATAACTCTTATGTCAATACGAGTAAGGAGCTGTTTTGAAGATAATCTTGTAATCTTTCGATCTCATAATAATATTCGTATTCGCAAAATTAAATGGAAAGATGATATTTGTGAAAAAACACTTTTTAACCCTTTTACGCATAGCAAAAATTATGCGTACCACGGCTCGCCGGGAATTTTGAGACGTTGCACAGTGTGCTATTTGAAACTTTTAGGAGGACAAAATTCAACTAATTTCTAGATAAGCTCAAAGTAGTTTTTAGGAAACCGAAAAAGAAATCATAGTCTTTCGCAAAGATGCAACCATGGAGGGACATTGAAAATGATGAAGTTACATTTTTAGCCGTTACCAGGCAACCTTTAGTTTTAGTAATCTTGTCTACGTCATGCTACAAATGCAACAAGAATTTTTTACGAATTCAGGGCCCATATAGGAAACTAAAAACATTTTCAATGTTAATTGAATTTTTTTTTTTAATTTAGTTTTAAAGTTCTGAAACTTCGTATGATATACCTGTAAATACACTAAAAAATTTAGCCCTTCGCAAAGATGCAACCAGAGGAGACATTGAAAATGATACGGTTAGATTTTAGCCGTTACCACACAACCTATGGTTTTAGTAGCTTGTCTACATCATGCTGCAATCAGCCGTTACCAGGCAACCTATAACTATAGTAACCTGCTGCAAATGCAACATACAGTTTCCACGAATTCAGGCCCCATATAGGAAACTAAAAACTAGTGACAAAAATAAGGGGGTCGTTTTTGAGGGGGTTGAAAACTAATTAATATTTTAAAATTCTGAAACTTTGTGAATTTGGTAACATTAAATCCGTGAATACATCAGAAATATTTTAAAAAATGTAAGCACTATCTTAATACGTTTAACTTGTAGTTGTTACGTGCTAAATATTATTATTATGCACTTTTTTAATTTTTCCGAATTTTCCCGGGGTTTTTCTGCTTAGCCGCGTTAACCTTCTCTTTTCACTGAATAAGTACGAGAAACCACTATAATCTCAAGTTATTAACGTTGATTATATGTTTCATTAGGAATGGCTCAGACTAGATATGTTGAGTCATTGGAGATTTTCTTCATATTCTACATTTTTCCGGCATTTTAATTCAAAACAGAATTGACCATCGTATTCCAAAGAAAAAATACTATGAAAAACCACCTTCAAACCACCATCTTTGTTATATACTCTGCATCTTAAAAGGCTAAAATTATGATTATCTTAGACTAGATTTTGTGAGTTTTCAAGCATCTATTTAATTTTTACGCAAAAAAGAGTTAACCCTCGTATCCTGCGGGAAAAAAACTACAAGAAACCACCTGAATCTCGCATAATAAGATTGGATTTTAAAAAGTTTAAATTTTGAATATCACAGACTCGAACATTCTCTAAATTTTTCCGCATTTTCCTGACATTCTTCGGCAAAGCGAAGTAGAGAATCATATACTACGAAAAAAATACTAAAATAAATCACCATAATCTAAAGTAAAATATAATGGACCTTAAAAGTTTAACTTGTGAATATCTCAGAGAGGACTTTGTAAATTCTCAAGAATTTTCTTAACTTTTCCCACCATTTTTTCGCAAAACCGAATACGTCATCGGATTCTACGGGAAAAATGCTATCAAAAACCGTGTTCATTTTCCGTTGTTCAGCTTAGGCCAAAATTAGCCACCTTTTAACATCCTCCTTTATACTACAACACAGCAAAAGGTACAAAATTGGCTCATTTTACTTTTACCATTTTTGGCATACTAAATTATAGGAAGGAATTAATAGGGTCAAAAACAAATAATGAGAAAAATAACGCCTTACACCCCATAGAGGAAACACGAAGCAGCTACGGACACGTGTTTCGGAATTATTGTTCCTCATCAGCGTAGCGTACCAACAAAAAGGATCCTATTTTATTTGACTCGCCAGGTTGAAATTGGACAGTCCACATGGAGCTCTATGTGACGACTATCGGTGAAGGTTTTAAATAGATCGATCTAGATATGAATGCACATATAAGAGTACTGTGTACTGTGCTTTCAACCTTCAATTATTGTTCCTATCTGTCCTTTCTAGATCCTTTTTGTTGCTACGCTACGCTGATGAAAAACAATAATTCCGAAACACGTGTCCGTAGCTGCTTCGTGTTTCCTCTTTGGTGTGTAAGGCGTTATTTTTCTCATTATAGTAAATTATGTGGCTCACTGTGCGTTGTTTAGACGTCGAAATTAAAGTGGAAAATAAAATCAGCTTTCTTGGACTTTTTTAGTGAACGGATGCGAAAAGCACTGGACTAACAGTAAATCGCGTCTCTGTAAATTCAGTATAGTCTGCGACGTTGTGAGTTGTGACCATTCGTATCTTTATCTGGCTTCGATGTAGCCAAGTTGGTTGCCATGTAGGGAACTTTAAAACAGCATTGTTTGTCTGTTGGTGAGCTTAACTCGAGGTCGAATAGCTCACACTTTAAACTGGAATGCCAATCGGTTCTTGTTGTCATTAATCGTCACCTTTTAATTACTCGGGCCAGTAAATTAGTCCGAACGACTGACAGTGCTCTATTGAGACGTGCTTTGCAAGTTGAAGTCAACAGCTGACACCCCGTCTTGTCACCGTCATCTCGCTATTTGATGCGTTTTTATCTGTCGTTAGTTCCATTTGAATACAGTCAAGCGGCTTTCAATATTACACTTTCGTCACCTCAGATTTTACATCGATATGATAATTCTGCATACGCGTCGTGTCTTTATTTATATTTTGATTTATTTAATATTGTTTTATGTTACATGACAACTCTTATTTATTTATACATATGATACATGAACCTTTCTCAGACGTGACATAATATAATAGTGATATTAAATTAAAAAAAAGTTAGTAGGCATACATGTTATGTAGGAGGCTAATTAACTCGAGCGCTATTTAAATTTTAATAGAATAAAATACACACTCTAAAATATAAAGCAATACAGGATCAAAAATAATAATTGAAACGTAGTGGGCTAGTATGAAAAAAAATGTATATAAAAATTATGAGAAAATGGTGCTTTCATTAAAAACGCTGCAAGAAGCTTGAAACTCAGTTTAAAGAATTTAAAAACGTCATCCCAAATCCAAAATTGATTTAGGCATGTCAATGTTTAAGGTTAAAAAGCATTGGGGCTATTTCGTCCTTGGCTTTCTAGATATGAAATGTGCCATATATCTCAATCACAGGCACTGTGTACTATCCAAATTTTTAAACAATTAATACATCAGTTTGAAAGTCATGAGCAAAAACACCTTGGTTCTTCAATATCTATCCAGTTAAAGCATATCTTTTAGAAAGCGGAAGTATTTACGGGTATAAAAGAGTATATTACATTGTTTGGCACATTTCTAAAACCATAAATCTCTAAGGAAAAATGTTTCATATGTGTTAGTCATCGATTTCTGAGTAATTTTCCAAATGTCCGTCTTCGTCGCATTTCTTGCAAGCACAATAACTTAAGAAAGAAAAGTCCTATTGTATTAAAATTAGAAGAGTAAGTTAGTGTTAGATGGAGGAAGAAGCCTATTGTTTTTGAGAAAATCAATTAGTATATAAAATACAAATCAAAAGCCACCTTTTTAGGATTTTATAAACCAAAAATACTCTATTAGAGTTGTTCCAATGGAGTCCAAACTTTAGAAGTTTAACGTTATTAATTTTAAAAACTTTCGTATTTAAATGGATTTTATAATAGTAATTAAAAAGAACATAATCTGCCAAGAACTGTTTTATAAAACTTGTTCCAAATGTTTTTCTGTTAAATTTTATATCATTAGATAGAGATCCCACTTTCGTTATGTGTCTCCCAAAGTCATATAGCAAAAAAAACATACATCTAAAAAATGGGATTCCGATATACAAGGTGTCCCGGCACTATGGGGCAATACTTCGGAAACATATAGTTTGGGTCAAAATAACACTAAAAGTACCTATATATTTTTTTTCTTAGGGCGCCCCCTACGGAGATATTACCCTCTAAAGGTTACATATTCAAGAAGGTTTTTTGGCCTATTACTTCCAAACCGTTCTATCGATTTTAATAAAATTTGGACTGTGTGCATATTAAATGAGTATCTTTATTCCAGAAATATGGCGCCCTTTATATCTTGTCTAGGAAGCCAGCCACCTCCAATGCTTTTTACCCCTAAATTTTGACATAAATCAATTTTTGAAAATTAAGGTTACATTTTTAAATTTCTTAAACAATTTTCTAAAAAAAGATATTCTTATTTGCACATCGATAAAGTGATCCGTTTTTGAGAAAAAATAATTTTACTGATAAGGGACAAAGACTGACATTTCGTCAACACATCACTACATACTACAACTACAATACACACATAACTGCAATAACTACATAACTAAAATAAATGTTCGATGTGAGCACCCTGTACAAGAATACATTCTCGTAAGCGAGATAAGTTGGATCGCTGAGCCTGAAATAGCATTCCATTCCGAATGGCTTCACAATGGGTAGTGATTCTTTGTAACATATCTTCCCTTGTTTGTACCGGTGTATTATACACTAAATTTTTGAGATGACCCCAAAAGAAAAAACATAATGGGTTTAGATCAGGAGAGCGAGGAGGCCACTGTACTGGACCTCCTCGGCCAATCCATCGGTGGGGACATTTTTTTGATCTAAATATTCTCTGACTGTGATGCTGAAATGAGGAGGAGCTCTATCATGCATGTACGTCATGTTTCTTATAGTTGCTAATGGCACATCTTCCAATAAACCATCTAGATTTTCTTGTAGAAACCTTAAGTAATTTTCTCCATTTAACCGAATTTTCAAAACAAATGGCCCTATCAAATAATTTTCAATTATTCCTGCCCAGACGTTTATTTGAAATTGTCGTTGGTGATGAGTTTGAATAATTGCATGAGAATTTTCATCGTTCCAACTATGTAGATTGTGAGAATTTAATACACCATCCCTGCGAAATCCTGCTTCATCCGTGAACAAAACACTAGCAATAAACTTGCGGTCTTCCTGTTGCTTTTGCAGGAATCAATTAGCATATTGAACTCGAGCAGGATAGTCGTCCGGGGACATTGCATGAACTTTCTGGATGTGGAAAGGATGGAGAAGCTGTTCTTTCCAAATTCTGTGAACCACCGACTTCGAAGTGTTAAATTGCGCTGAGAGCTTCCTAACGTTTATTGATGAGTCTTCGGCAACAGCATCTAATACAGCTTCTTCTAGTACAACTGTACGAACAGTTCTAAGACCACCTTCACCTCCTCGTTTCGGTTCCACGCTCCCTAAACATTAATAGTGTTATTTTTTTAAATAGTTATTTATTCCTCAATTTTTATTATTTTGTTTTTTTATTGCTAAGATGGATATCTACCTGTTTTTGTATTCGACTGTTTACCAGTTCAAAAGTTTTCCTGTTAGGAAAGTGTTCCCTTGCTACTCAAATATGACGTTTAAATTTATTCAATTGTTTTCTCACAGGTATTATGCAGTAGTTTGTATTACTAATATTCCTTAGTCCCTTATCAGTTAAATCATTTTTTCTCAAAAACGGATCGCTTTATCGATGTCAAACAAGAATATCTTTTTTTAGAAAATTGTTTAAGGAATTTAAAAATTTGACTAATTTTCAAATATTAATTTATGTAAAAATTTAAGGGTAAAAACCATTAGGGGTGTTCCACCCCCGGCTTCCTAGACAAGATACGAAGGGCGCCATATTTCTGGAATAAAGATACTCATTTAATATGTATCCAGTTCAAATTTTATTAAAATCGATAGAACGGTTTGGAAGTAATAGGCAAAAAACCTTCTTGAATATGTAACCTTTCAAGGGTAATATCTCCGTAGGGGGGCGCCATAAGAAAAAAATTATAGGTACTTTTAGTGTTATTTTGACCCAAACTATACGCTCCTGAAGTATTGCCCCATAGTGCCGGGACACCCTGTATTTCTAGTTATTATTCTGAATAAATATTTTTCTAAATTTTAAAAACGTCACTTAACGTCATACGTGTATAAAATATTCTCACCTCCGTTAGTATTAAATAAATAGTTGAAAATATTTGAACCTAACGTTACACTTAGGTCTGCGCATGACCAGGAAAGAAATATTCTGGAATCAGTTCATGACTCTGGTCATGTCAGTGTAGTTATGACTGGGGAAGGTGAGGAAGGTGGTTTTATTTAAAAAAAGGCAATTCCACTTTAATTAAGATATACATCTCTTCCGTTTTCTACATTTGTAGACAGACATATTTCGTAATTATAATTGATGCCATTTAACAGAGGTAGGACAGTTGTAATGGAGGTGAGAATTTATAAAATGTCAAACTTTTTGTACAGAATATTAAACTCTATAGCGGCGAGTGTAGAGGCGACTTCAATGTGAATATCAGTCGATATTCCGTTGAAGCAACGTCGAGCGCGGTTAGTACTTGGATGGGCGACCCACCTATCTTGGGAAATACAGCGTTCTCGCCCCACCTTCTAGAGGCTTGTATATCAGTGTATACTCGGAAGTTACGTAATTTTAGTAGAGGATTACGTAGTGGATATACCATCCTTCGGAGGGGATGTAAATCAGGCGGTCCCTTGTCTATTAAATGTTAGGCAAGTAAAAGATCCCTACTCTTCTTAAGGGAAGAGGTTCGGCAAAATTTCTAGGTTGGGGGTAGCTTGTCTCCTGGCGTCGGTGATAGGCCCTGGTAGCGGAAATAGGCCGACGTTAAATAGTTAAAAAAAAAAATCTGTATTAAAGCTTTATAGACAGTATTTTATTAAAGGTGACACTAATTTCATCGCCGATGGCACATCCTTGGATAATATGATGCACCCACATGCTGAATATCCTCACTTCTATTATGGAACCTTCTCTCTATTATTAATCTTTTTCGCTTTTCCTTGCATCTCATACAATACTCATTGAAGCTCTCGGAGAATATATGTATTCTAGTTTGATTTGTTTATTGAAGTTCATGGGGTAGTTTTAATAACTTTAAATTGAAACTTAAAATAGTTTGAATTTTATTAAAACAACCCTTAATATAGACAAACGTTTCGTCAACCAAGGTTGCATCATTTTTATAATGTAAAAATTGTACCTAAAGAATTAACTTATTTAAAGAAACTACAAAAACTGTTTTATATTTTGTTAAAGAATCAAGTTTATGGTATATTGAGACAGATACACAGATTCGGTAAATATAGTTTTATTAACATGTTTAGGTCAAATCTCGCCCAATTGAGCTGAAATTTTGCAAACACGTAATTCTGGTGACAATATAATAATATGGTACAGAAAAGTGTATTTGTTTAGTTTTTTAAACTATAATTTGTTCGGATAGTGTATTCACTCAGACGTTCACTCATTTTACGAAATGGCGGAGGATCCGGTACTTTTAAGTAAGGACGACGCAATGAATACAAAACTAATAATTAAGACGTAATTAAAAATGTAATAATAAAATTATATTATTATAGATATATAATATGATATATCTTAGAAGCCTGTCGCGTGAATAGAAAAAAAAAACTTACTTAGGTACTTACAATCTCTGTCAAACAAAATTAATGCCTGTATGAACTTCTCGCGCGCGACAAGCTTTTAGGACATTTTTTTTTCTTTCGATTTAGTACACCTAAATATTAATAAAAGTTTGTTTTTAAAAAGTTCTTTTTACATATAATTTTGTGTGACCTAAACGCTTCTAAAATAGCTAAGTACCAAGAATCGAACCACATCTAGCAACAAGTGTATTACTCATGTCGTTATGCTAAGCAATTTTATAATCCTATTAATCTTAAAAAGATACTTTATTTATTTATTTATTTACCATATCATAACTCATTATTATTCACCCATTATAATTCACTATCGTCATTAATTATCCATAAATCAATTACTTGCAAATGAAACTACACGATGCAATTGCTTTAATAGATTAACAGTGTGCATTATAATGAAATAAAAATTCTAAATAGATTATATTTTTAATGTGACATTTCCATTCAGACATGATGATAATATTGTCTAAATCACTGGTAAAACCAAGAGTGCACAACCCGCAAGTTGTTTTATTCAATAACTGCTATTATAACACATTAGTCCACTGGTAAAATTATTGCTTCCATTTTTGTTTTGTTCAAACAGGCTTAGAATGTTATAAAACGTCGAGATTTTAAGTTTGAGCAAAAAAATTGTGCCTGTTTGTCTGTGTCTGTTTCTAACTTTTTTTGTGCGCACGATTACTCTGGAACCGTTTAAGATATTGACTTGAAATTTGGTACACCTATGTATTATAGCCAGATCTGGAACTTGATTATATTTTGGTTATATTCCGTTGAAGGGTTGGGGGTAAGTAGGTAAAGCAAACAAGTATGAGTCCATAAAACTGGAAGTTGAGAATTTATTGCTCTTCTTCTGTGACGATTAGGAGGTCATCGGCGTAAGCTAATACGATTGGGGTTCTCAGTGTTTCCGTGTCTTCGTTAAAATTTGGTGTTTCCCCTATTGTGTTTTGTATCGCTTGGTCTAGGACCGTGGGTGGTGAATAGTCGGGGGGATAGGGAGCATCCTTGTTTGACTCCTCTGTTCTTTTGTCTGGTTTCCGTCATTTGTCCGAACCATTGTATGGCAGTTGTTTCATGAAGGCAGGCCTTTATTATCTTGTTTATTAGATAGTGCGGCACTCCTTTGTTATACAGGGTATTGACTATGACTTGGTGACTGATGGTATCGAATGCCTTTTGGAGATCTATAGCAGCTATGTGCAGTTTTGTCCCTTCTCTCCATTTTTCTTCCAGTATTCTTCTGGTGGTGTACATGTGGTCGTCCGTTGATCTGCCTTTGATGAATGCTGTCTGGTAGTCTGACGGTCTTCCAATGTACTTCTCTAGTTGCTCGAGCAGGAATTGTGCGTAGTATTTGTATCCTATGCTGCAGAGTGTTTAGCAATTTCCATGATTTTGTATATTTGGGAAAAAACTGCTGAAGTATACGTTCAAAGACCAATAAAAATCGTTGAGGGCGTGTTTGGTTCTATGGCTTAGTACATTTAGGAAAGCTGCCAAAGAGGAAATCATAGAGGGAATCATATGCGATTTTCTTGAAAACTGCTAGTTCTAGAAAAAAGTATGAAATAAAAAAATTTCCTCCATCAATTATCCGTATTTCCACTCGATACATTTGATGTATCTGTGCAAAATATCACACTTTATCGACATACACCCTCCATATTGCGAATCCACCCATAGACAATAGAATATACCATTATGGCTATTTCCAAGTAAAAAAAAAGAATTTGATTTTTCATAGTAACGGTAACATTTTTTATTTTTTTGTATTTTCTTAGATCTGGTTCAAATTTGATATATGGTTATCGTTGCATTTTAAGCACATTCTCTTTAAAAAATGTTTCGACTTGTCAATTTGACCCATTTTTCAGTACCACCGTAAATTATTTTTTACATTCCCGCCAAACCGGTGATCACATGACACGTGCTAAAATGTAGTTTTTTAAAAATCTCAATAATACAAATTTTCCCCTTGTGTAGCCAACTTTATGGCGGACACCATATAAATTCCGCCAAAATTAATAGCTGTTTACTTAGATATTGGACGTTGTGTCCACATGTCCTTTGTCACAAGGCCACTTTGACGTTTAATGTTTAATATTTAACGTTGTTACTAATGAACGTGCGTATTATTATTGAAATATTATCTGAAATTATCACTTGTTATTAGGGGATTAAGCAAATTGGTAAATCGAGTTTATTTATTTACAATTTGGAAACAAGGAAAAACCCAGTATCGCAGAAACAATCAAGGAAGACTTGGGCTAGAGTAACGATGAAAATCTTAAATTAGGGGGAAAAAATTAGCGCGAAATAATTCTAAAACTATACAGCGTATCCCAGTTTTAACGGTAGAGGATAAAGTAATTTTTAACAAAAATCTTGTTTACTTTAAGAGATGCAGGATGTTAAAATTTAAACCATCTGCAAGTTTTTACTCTGTATCTTTTGAAACAGACGAGATATCAACTGAAAATTTGGAACATTCTCTAATCACCCAGGTTGGGGGCGAGTGCTAATTCGCCTTGATTATACTCGATACAAAAATTTAAGCAACGTTAATCGCTGTTAATACTTGGATTGGTTACCTTCAGAGAAATATAGCGATCTCGTCCCATTTTCTTACGGTATACGCAGATGCTACGCAATTTAAGATGAATTGCCTAGAAGAAACAACATACTTCGGAGGGTATGTAAGACAGTTGTCCCTTGTATATAAGGTGTTAAGCAAGTAAAAATCCCTCTTCTTCTTACGAGAAGAGATTCGACAAAATTTCCAGCTTGACGGTAGTTGTCTCCTGGCGTCGATTTTTGGCCTTGGTCGCAGAAATGAGCGACGTTAAATAATTGAATAAAAAAAAACCACCCGAGTTTGATATCTCTTACTGTCTTAATGATATACGGCTATACGGGGTGTTTGTTTTTTTTTAGGCCCGCTCACCATTGAATGGGCTCATTTATCTTTTTTTTTGTAGTTAGTAAATGTGCAAAATATTAGATTTTTTTTCAACTCCTCTCACAAGATAAATAATTAAAATAGAGCGCGCGAAAACGCAGTGTGACGTCAAAACACTTCAGAGGTCGACCGCTCGCCTGCTCCCATATAGTTTCATACGGTAAGCACAACAGAGGTGCTATAACCCATAACGCCACATCATTCGCGCCATGGGACGTTTCAAATATGCTACGAATTGGAAATCAAATATTACACGTACACGGTTCAGCGGGTGCCCATTTTTTCCGTAATAAAATAGAGTATTCTACGCTTTTTAAGAAATATTGCATTGTTTTCGAGTTATAATACAAAAAGTGAAGCAAATGTCCTGTTTTAAATATTCTAATTGCTTTCCACTTCAGATTGGTTTCTGTAAATCTAGGTACACTTTATGAAATACACCTGAAAATAAACCCCAGTTACCAAACTTGCTCCCAGGACTAACCTAACAAGCGATATCTTGCATACACTAGTGTCAGCTAGAAATCTTGGGTCGATCCCTTTAATAAGATAGAGTGAAATATAAATAGCAAAATAATGTACGCGACAGAAGGCGATATATTAACACTGATGCCAGGCATGTTAAGAGTTCCGCCGACAACTAAAAGTAGCTAAAGAGAAAAGTGGCAACAGCGTAAGTTAAATCTGTTTCTTTTCAGCATATTATTTGTCCATTTCTCTTCTCTTCTACCTTATATTGGCATCGACTCAATATTTTAACATGCCACTACTGTATATAGATAAAAAATATTTAAAGATTCATAACACGGTGTTATCTCTAGATTATCCAGTTAGTTTTAGAATGAATCACGAGTTGTGGTTCATATATCCAGTATTCTTGTAATGAATGCTGATTACATTACCTACAGTTTACTAAGAAAATACGAATTATGCAAATTATCACATTTTTAAGTGATGAGGAAAATAATGCCACGGTTGCTAGCTATTTTTGAGGGAGTTTTTTGTTCAATTCGAACAGTAATTTCAACGCAATTAACTTTAAACTTAAGAGGACAGATTATTTTTATCGCTATTGCCACCTTGGCTTTTATATCAATTTATTTACCCTCGCATTCGGTTACGAAATTATACGTTCAATAAAAGCTTAGAAAGGTATTTTTTTATGTAAACAAATAAACTACTAAGAAAAATCCTAATCCCTTAATTCGTATTAATTGTGGCAATTGTAAGAAATAATATAATCTCCTATTGTCACAGTAATCCGAGATAAAATAAAAAACGTCAGCTACCGACAATAATTTCATTTAAATTAAATACAATAAAATACACACGCGTTTAAAGATACTTATTACCTACTCAGTATTAGATAATTGCAGTTTATTTTCCATAAATAATTATTCATGCATTATTCATTTATTCAAACCTTGTTTTAATTGAAAAGTGAGGTATATTATAATAGATAAAAATAACCTTTCTTTTAAAAATATCCATAAGTGGTAAAGTAGTATTATTATATTTGCATTATTTAATTTCATACGTACAAAATAACCAACTATATTTTTCCTTGGACTTACACCTTTCGAAGGAGCAGACCAATAAAAAAAAATTATAACCTTATCTCTATTGAATGCTTTTTATTCGCTTATGTTAAGATCAGCTCTAAGATGGTTTAGTTTTATTTTATGTACGTTGTTTTAAATAAAAATAATTAAAAATTTAATCTTTAAAATATTACAAAAGCATCAGTTATTTTGGTATGTACGTATGATTATATGCTATAAGTAATGAATATACGGACAGTCAATTTTCTATAATTTCTTTAAAGAAGAACTTTATATTATGTTTTTCATATTTTACTTTCAGAAATCAAATATTACATATGTTTAAACTATTTCGTGGATTTAAACTTGTAGTATCGAAATGAAAAAGTAAACAAAATAAAATAATGAATTCAGTTGACACTAAATATTCGAACAAACCTAATATTAGCAGCAGTATTTTATTTTTAATAACTCCCGACGTCACCCCTTTGACCTTAACTACAGCTGGAATTTTAGCTGGCATAATATCAGCTAGTGGCAGGTGTATAAGAATTCCAAATTTTATTCACAATTCCTGTATGTTCTTTGAGTGTTGTTCCTCAAGAACTGTTCATTTTTGTATTATGTTGAGGCGGGATGGAACCTCATGGCATCTTTATATCGTTGTCTTTAAAAACCGTTTATGCTTATAACATGATGCCATCTTATTCAATGATACAATTACTTCCACATCCAGTGGAAGTATAGAAATGCGAGAAAAAATAAAAATTTGTATTATAGAAGAATAGAATGCCACGAAACGTCGAGATTTTAAGTTTGAGCAAAAAAAATTGTCTTTGTGTCGGTCTGCAACTTTCTTTTGTGCGCACGATTACTCTGGAACCGTTAAAGATATTGCCTTGAAATTAGGTACAGGTAGATATTTTAATGAGAACTGGAACTAGATTATATTTTGATCTTATTTCGTTGAGAGAGTAAATCAAGCAAGTAAGAGTCCATAAAATTGGTATTTAGTATATATAAGAGAAGCTAAGGTCTCAAAAATTTTTTTAGCTTACCACCATCACCACACCACATCCACCCACTATTAAAGGGGTGAAAAAAATACAATTGTGATTTAGTGTGTGTACAAGATCCAGAAGCCTCAATTTCTTTTACTCTTTATACCATTGTGAAAAATTACATTCCAAATGGGTCTTAAAAAGTGACGAACAGTTATGAAAATGACTAGTATATCTTTAAAGAAGTAATATTTTTAAACAGTTTTACTAAAAAAAAATTTTTTTAATGTCGCAAGATCTTTTCCAAAACGTTGTGCAAAATTTGACAAAACTATTTTTCTATGTAGCGTCAATAAAAATCAAATTATCGTACTTCTTTTTCAGACAATCTTTATGAAATGCTTTTGTTTTATCGCTTATACATCTTTTCTGTAATATCTCACACATACTCCAAGTTACGACTTACTGTTATAAACGATGAACAATAGTCATTTTTGATTGAGAAACAGAAAAAGATTTTATTAACGTGGGCTGAAACTAATCTCGTCTCTAGTATATAGTTCGTAATCAGTTTTTAGCGATCGAAGGATTTCATAAAGATTGTCTGAAACGTAGAATTAAATTTTCTAAGGACATTATGATTTGGGGACAATGCTGCCATTGTATTCATGTCCTCAAAAGGAGAAGGAAATTTTAGTTTTACTGACGCTAAAAAACATCAAGGAATTTTCAAAAATTCATTACTAGCTAATGTGGAAAAATTGTATCTAGAGAAAAATGTTGTGATCCAAGAAGATGTCGTATGGCGAAATGTACACAAAAATGGTTTGGAGACATATCATCCCTGCCTCAATATAATAGAAACATGTAGAATGAAATTAAATAGCTTTTAAAGAACCATCCTCGAAGAAAAACACAGGAATTGCTAGCAAAATTGTAGGAAATTTGAGGCTCTTACACACCTAAATGTCAGTGCCTTGTTGATACCATCCCAGCTGTAGCAAATGACGGATGTCAATTATTGATTGAATGGAGTGATATTTGAAAGGTCTAGTTGAGTTCCACAGAATACAGTAAGAGTTCTTACTCAAGTTCCGTTAAAATTTGTTCCTGTACTAACATGACAACATTTCAAACTACATTAAGAAATATTTTCTTTGGTATCTCCATCGTGCGTTGGAGATATTTTGGATGAACCTCACACAGGCCTTGTATGTACACCATGTATTATTGATTCATACATACGCTTCCTTTATTGGACAGAATGATACGACCATATCGAAACGTATAATCCATTGCAATTACAAGTCAATAAAAGATTCGTCATTTATATTCTTTTTACTTATTATGATATTTCTAAGCAATTAGGAAATTGGCAATGGGCAGCAAATTATAAACACTACAAACGTGTATAATTTTCTATCAAAGTAGGTACACACTTGTATAAATATGTTGCCCTTATATTATAAATTAAAATTAATAACGGTTTTGAGCAGATAGCGTTTTAAAAGTATTTAAATGCATCTAGCACTGATTGAAGAAATGACGACAAAGCCCAGTGTGCCTTCATTTCTGCCTAAATTATATGCTCTGCTCGTGACGCACAGTCTGCGTTGAATAACTCAAATACTGGTACTATGTGGGTCATTACTTTACATGTATAGACCGAATTACGGCTAATATTTAATTACAAAGGTGTTGCTAAATTGAGATACTCTGTCGAGTGTTTTAACTGATAGATCTTGCTGCTTTGTAGAGGTGGGTAGTATTCGTATGATTCGTATCATTGGTACGAATCCTTGCAGTGGTACGAATGGTACGAATCCCACAAAAATAAAAGATTCATACATTTCGTATCGCCGATACGATTGATACATTTCGTATCACCGATACGATTGGTACGAATATGGAATTTCGGTACCGGTATTGCGATGCGATACTGGGCCAGCTGTATAAGGTTAAACTTCAAATGGGGACCGCGCGTTTAAACTGGAGATTTCAGATTTTAAAATACTCATAATCTCATAATTGAAAAAATTCCCTGTTTTTATATGTAATATGATGGATATATTCGAAATATTTGATTATTATCAGTGTACCTACCTACTGCAAGATAGCATTCATTTTATACGCAACGTATTGATTACACAATCTGTGATATATATTACCATTTTTTTACTTTTTTGTTATTGTTTTTTATTTAGTTGACTTGCTACAAATGTACAAATATGTATATAATATGGTTAAATAAACGCTATCTATCTTTTTACTGATGTCTAATGACGACGAAATTATTAATGTAATAAAAGGTGCTCGAAGTCCTAAAAGTTTAAACTGTACGGTTAATATAACATTATAATACTCTCTGGCCCTAACTAACACCACATATAATATTCTATAATCTATGCTAAACACTGTGGAGTGGAAGTGTGGGTACGGGTATGAATAGTACGAATGATACGAATCAGTACATGATACTGTTTCGTATCATGGAATCAGTGGTACGAAACATACGAATAGTACGAATGGTACGAATCAGTACATATTACTATTTAGTATCATGGAATCAGTGATACGAATCGTACGAATCTCTCGATACGAATCTTTTCTTGATACGGATTCAAAAGAGTCGAATCGCCCAACTCTACTGCTTTGGGCACATTAGTAATACTAGTAACACTAACATAATAATATGGGTTATGAATTGTGTAGTATGTACCACACTTTCAACAAATGCTTAATTACACTATTGCCAATGTATTCATACAAGAAAATACAAGAATCCATTATTATTGCCACAAAAGAATATTATACTCATATCATTTACCGAAAGAAATATTGGATGTAATGAGTCCTTACTCCTCAGAATAATCAAAGAAAAAGTAACCATAAATATTGTTTACTTTGAATATTCACTGTCATAATACATTCCTATGGACGACTTAAATAAAAGTGGGTCGTGGTATTTATAGATCATTAGTACATCGACGTTTTCTTATAAAAAAGCCAATATTCTTATTTGCTGTCATACCTCCATTATTAAATTATTTTCCAATTACAGGTCATAGTTTTCCATGATAAACATATTATAAATAGCCCTAAATATTGATTATACGTTGAAAAATTAATGGTATTTATTGAAAAATATAAAATACGACTAAAATAAATCCCAATTATGACAACACTAAATTATAACGCCAGGTTTGATAGACTTATTAATAAGTTTAAAAAAATTGTATCAACTGTTTTGAATTTTGAAAATAGATAATTTGTCTTGCAAAATTGACAATTTAAATTGCGATCATCGGATACATAAATTATTAGTTATGAAAAAAAAACTTTCACAAACTGTAGTAGGAATACCCCAATAAATAACATTGGCAAAAGCTAGACACTGTGCTAATGATATTTCTTAATCTTTCCTGTGTTACCAAAAGAGTGATTGGCCTCAAATGTTGGCACGTTAACTGGATATATATTAATGCTAGCAAATATGCAGACTGGGAGACACAACGACGAGCACAACACCATGTGGTTTTAATTTGCCATCGAAAACACCCACTCGCATACGTCTCGCTAAAACACACTTTATTGGAATTTGGTATAAATAATTGATTTAATTAGCAACCATGCTTTCAAACCGACAAAAAACTGGTAAACATGTTGGTTGTAGTACCGTACCAAACAGCGCACAGTGGCGGCTCGTGTATGTATTTACGGACTCTTCAGGTTACAACAATAATTACATTCTTCGGTGCTGTTAGAACAAATAGATGTGAAGTGGATGAAGTACAATATACAAACCATCTCCCATCTCCCATCTCTAACATGTTTGATTCACATAACGACAAGAACATAATTAAACATTGTGTCCCATTATATGGCGTCTCTCAGACTATGCTTTGTTCTAATATTCAACTTTAATTTGTTCACTCATTTACAATCTCCAAAAAAACGGTATTTTTAATAACTTGTTGCGCTTAAAGCAATAAAGAGTTATGTTAAATGTTGAAAAATAATGTGAATTTGACTCTTTAGTAGGCCAAATAGATCGGTATAGTTGACTACATCCTTCGTTTGTGTTTTTTTAATTTTCCATTAATTTGGTTTTATTTGGCATCAAAATTCATGATTCATTCAATTTTATAGCTGGATAGTTTCTAGCTTTATGATTAAATAAATTCGTTTGTTAAAAAGAAATGAAAACATCCAATTATCGCTTGTTACTCACTAAGTGTGACGTTCCATCTTTAGTGCTAAATAACTCGAAAAGGGTGCATTTTAGTGGCATTAATTTTTATGTAAAATTTAAAAAATCATATAAATTTATTGAAATTTAAAGTATTACAAATTACCATTTTACAAATACTTCATTTTTCAAGAGCAGCTCCAAAAAGACCTAACCTCACTAAAATTGGGACTAAAAGTTTCCAGTAAGAGTTGTGTAAGTGGCTCCATCTATGGAATATCACAAGGTGATATCTCAATTATATTTGTCCACCTTTAAAACGTACCTAATTTCAACCTTGTATGTATTGTAGCTTTGATTTCATAATAAAAATTTTTAAAAATGATATTTCCACAATGAGTATCTTATTTGCCCACTAAATACGTTCTCTTAAAACATCTTGTTTAAATCGTTCCTTTATATTAATTTTCTAATAAGTTAAAATTTGATATATTCAGGAAAGACACCAGCATTCTAATGACTCACACTATTGTCCCCAGCACAAAATGGCGTTTATCTATTTCTCGATTCATCGTCTATTACGTTTCCCTCTGAATTAAGAGAGATTTGCAGAAGAGAAAGGTTTAATTAAGGATATTGTTAAGTGTAATATCAGATAAATTAATTAGGAAATACAGATTTAAGGAAACCCTCCTGGACTTATCGACCTTTCAAAACGAACAGAATTCAAAACATATACCAATTCCATCTGAACGACATGACAATTGTTCATCCATGAGAAATAAATTGCAACAATTTCCAAATAATAAAATTGATTTATACGAAAGGTTCGGGATTATATTTGAAGTAAAGCAAAGGTCCAATTATAACAAGATTCATGGAACATATAGCCTATATCAAAAGTGGAAGAACTGAAAAGTCTAATGTTGCCCAATATGCCTTTGCTAACAATCATGGAATAGGTATCAATAACCTAAGGTTATTCAGAAATGTAACCTATAATTGACAGCTGAATGCTTTTGAAAGTTTAAAAATTGTACAAATAGTTTGAATAGTAGCAAAAGGCCTATCATGAATAGTCCGCTTTATTGGTTGTTCATCGATCCGACACAGAGCTTGAATCTGTTCAACCATGACATTATTTTAATGTAAATATAGAAACATTTTTAGTTTTACTATAGTCTTAATTATGTCCAGATGATGCCAATATGGTTGGCGAAACGGACGTGGAGTGTAGTGTTCAAATGTTTTGGTGTTTGTGGAGACTACTTCTAGGCAGCGTCACATCAGGATTTTATAGTTAACAATGAATGGTCGGTTGAATTATAAGCTCTCGAATAACCAAGGGAAACTAAAATTCCTGCAAAGTTTACTGTCCAGATCTCAAAATATTGTCTGATGTACTTATTGGCAAGGCAAGGCAGCGTAGCAGGCTAAAGCGTGCATGTGAATAGTGGTTAGCACACTTGGTTATACCTTTTTTAAACTATTTTTCTCTGTTGTTAATATTTTACGTTTTACAGCCGTCGCGTGTCGGAATGGCGTCGAAATGGCGAAAATTTGTGCTTTGCTGCATATTTTTGGAATTATCTCTGTCCACATTGCTCCTATATGATAATTAGTTATGATCAATATTGTAGATGATAAATTTTCCCAAAACTTCTGTTTAAGCAATTTTCTTTCACGATGAACTGTTCTAAAATTACAACATTCGAAATTTAAAAAATTATAAACCATTCGAGCTGCTATAACAATTCATAGTGCAGAAAAATTGTTTAAACAAACATTTTTGGAAATTTTATAATGTACAAATTGATAATAGCTAATTACTATGTAGATGCAATGAGGACAGAGATAACTAGAATAATTTACAATGAAGCATACATTTTCATATTTTTGCGTTATTGTAAATCGTAAAGTATTGGCAATAAGAAAAATTCTCGTGTTGACAGATCAGTGAAAACTCGAAAATTTCGATTAAAATCCATTCTTTTAAATAAATTACACTATTATAAGTCAGTTTTATTGATTATAGAAAATTAATAATAAGTACGACTAACATTCAAACAACGAAGCAGACATTTTTTCGAAATTCTAGAATCTTTTTCAAACTTCGAGCTGCTGTAATTTTTTTAATTGACCGTGAAGAAAATTGTTTAAACAAAAGATTTAGTAAATATGATATGATAATAATAATCAATTACTACGTGGGAGTAACGGGGGCAGAGATAATTGCAAAAATCTGCAGACTGTAAATCGTAAAATATTAACAATAGAGAAAAATAGTTTGAATAAGAGAAGAAGTAGTTTTTTCATTTTCTATAGTACTGGTAATACTTAATTTTAGGATAGAACTAACAGAAAGGAGATAATAGAGAAAAACCTATTTTGACCATCATTTTTTCAACATGACGGTTGTAAAAGATACGATATTTTTATGGAAAAATGATATTCTCTCGTAAAAATTATTCGTGTGTCAAATGACAGATTGACTGTACTAATTGGTATTTATATTTATTTTAGAATGTTCAAATTTGCTATAGTAATAATAATAGACAAATAGTACATTAAACAAACATCTATACTGAAAGTCATATCTAAGTATTTAATGCTATTTAAAGAATATTATTTATCCTTATGGGCTTGGTCTTTCTCACGAGCCGCCCCTGGCATCAGGACAAATTACGCCGGACACGTCCATGTCTAACGGGCAACGGTATGTATATCAAAAGGTACCGACATAGCCAAGAAAGTGATAGAAAAATACTAATATGAATACTAAACTGGTTAAGATTTCTTTTTAGTACGTATTGCGATATCACTCGTATATAGCCAATGCGCTCTGAAAGTGTATCATTTACCATTTAAGGGGACGTTGCCTGTTTAAGGGAATAAAAAAGATTTAATTAAAATGTCAGCTCTGGTAGAAACGTGTTAATTTTTTAAATAGATTTTTATTCTGCTTGGCTTTAATTATTTGTTTTATTTTCATTGCTACTTAATTTACATAATGGTACTAATTTTGAATAAAATATTCGCAAGTTAATCAGCTATTGCGGCATGTCGGCATAAATTTTATTTAATTATTTATTTATACCTGTCACAGGTGAATAATGTTTAACGAATTTAGTGTTTTATGAATTGATTTTACTCACGGATTTAATTTCGAAAAACAAACAACGTTTTTTTGTGCTGACAAACCGCAGTCTACAAACAAACATTTCAACAAGCACAAAATTGTCAACGAAAACTAACTGATAATTGAGACAAGCTATCTAACACGTTATATTACATAATTTTCCGAAGTTTGATGCTCGATGACATTTGAGCAGGTGGATAGATAATCTTTTCTTGCAGAGTAATTTTTCGGGTACAATTTTTTCCTTAGGTTGCGGTGCTGAGAACTTGCTGTATTGAAGCTTGAGCCAATTCATTCCATAGTCTCGTTAACTATTAGTCCAGTTCCTCCCAAGAAGGCGAATGTACGGACGATGGGGGCTCTCTCTGGCTATCCCTTCCGGAGTCACAAGTGGTCCCCCGAAGTGTGAAAGCCTCACATCTATTAAGAATAGACATTCACATAATATGTGGTGAGAAATTTCCTCATCTTCACCACATTTACTACATTCTGGATTTTTCCTACGTTGGTTAGGTGTTTCTTGCTCAGCTTTTGCAGTTCGTTGGTTTTTGTTTTGGATAGTTCACCAGCAATAAGCATAGGTGATGTCTAATTTCTGACGTCCCCCCCAATACAAATTTTATTTCTGGCTTAACAGGTCCTTTACCAATTCTGTCTCGGTACCTTATGATATCACACAGGTTGAATCAGGTTCCATCAAGGTTGTTTTTACACTTCCTCTAGCCAGCTTGTCTGCTTTCTCATTGTATACATTGCTCAGGTGTCCTCGCGTTCATACCAAGTTGTACGTAGTTGTGTTCGGCCAGTTTTGCCAGACAGTCTTTTATCGTTTTGAAACGTATCTCTACTTCATCCAGAGCTTTAAGAGTTACTTGGCCATCAGTAATCGTATGGATTTTCATATCAGTGTATGACCTCTGTACCATATTTCGTGAACAGATTTCTATTTCCTTCTTCTTGGAACCCTGTTGCGGTGCTACCCAAGTTTAGGGTGATTGATCCCCGTAACTCCCGCTCCAGTACATCTTAATGTCTTTGATCCGTCAATATTATACCACATGCTATCTTTCGGACATTATGATTCTATCTCGGATCATTTCAAACCTCACTCATGACATTTAAAACAATCTGTAGAGTTCACTAGTGATAACGACAAATCCGATCTAGAATTTAACTCCCTTATCTCAATTATTGGAGGTACACAATTTAAAGAACGGGGCAAGTGTTTTTTTCGACCCTCAGCTGTGCGCTTTTTCCTAGAATTTAAAATTGCTATGTCTAGTTAGTTATGAAAAATCATCAGTGAAGTCTTATCATATTGTTATCAGTGAAGAGTTATAACGTAAGCTAGGCAATAGCGAAGCAAACTATTTTTGAACAAGTTGTCAAAATTAGACTCTAGTAGAAGATGAGAGAAGTTTGGATTTACCAGAAACTACGGTGAGACGAATAATTAGAAGGTTCTGGAAACCGGTCAGTATACGAGAAAAATTGAATCAAATTGTCCAAATTGCTAACTGCTATAAATACCAACAATCGCCTACGACTTAACTGTACCACAGAAGATTGAAACAAGTCAACTTTTTCCACCAAGATGACCAGCAACAGTACTAATATTACTTCTTAATTTTGCTCGAGAGCGAAAAAATTAGAACTTGCAGCAGTAATCTAAAATATTGTTTTCTAACGATTTTTAGTTCAGTTTCTATCATACGATGAACGGCTAATAGTGTGCAAAATGTTTGATGAGAGATATGGGCAGAATATATTTAGCGAAAAGAGAGGCAGTTAAGAGGTTCTATTGTGGTGTGGGTGGGGATCTCGCTTGAAGTTCTCACAGAACCGAGCATGTTACCAAGAAATTATTTGAACACGATAGACTACATTCAAGTTTTGGAGGAACATTTGCTACTTTACCAATATAGAAATTTTCTCTTCATACAGGACAATGCACCACCACGTGTTACTCGTGTTGTGACACGATATCTAGATGAGGTTGGCATAGAACGCTTGCCCTGGTCACCTGTACGTTCACATATGAATCCTAGCACTCGTAGGGTCAGTTAAACAAACGTGTACGAAATTGTGGTCTTGTTCCGGAAAATTTATTGAACCTGAGCTGCAAAAATTTGTTGACTACAACTCTTAACACATGGTTTCAGTAGGAGCATCATTTACCGCATGGGATTCTAACAACCCCAGAGAATATTTTTTCCAGGTTTGAGTAACATCTTCTGACTGCCCAGGTAACCCGACCTTACTTCCTTTACTTTTAGGGATACCTCAAAATGAAACTCTGTATTAACCTCCCGGCTACTTTAACAAACCAAAGTTGAAATCAAAAAGGGATGCGGTTTATTTTTTAACCACCCTGTACCCTATAACCAAATTATTCAAGTTTGTTTAAAAATTGAGTTTTATTTTGTGAGCAATATGCATGAAACTTTCTGAAAAATTTACTCTTTAATTTGAATAAAGAGCCGGGCACTGCAAACTGGAACTTAAATCGTGTTGAAAATAAACTAATATTTATTGGTATTACTTATCAATTTTAGTTAGAAAATTCTCATCATTCTGCGTCCAAACCAAACATGACGTCACCCACAATATGTGTTAAACATTAATATTAGGATATAAAATTTCTAGAATACGATAATAATGTTTGTTATGAAATTAGGTTTGGCTGGTTTTATGGCAGGTTCCGATATCGAACCCGGGGCCTACAGACACAATGGCATTATACTTTTCTCCGGAGCGGGCAAACATGCGAAGCGTTTTACAAAGACTATCCAGTTTGGTCTTTGCTCGAACAAAAGCTCTTGCCTGCATTCTATTCATATCGTCTCACCTGTATACCTGCATCTACATCCTGTGTAGTTGTAATACCGATAGAATAGGCAAACAACGGCCTATCTACACCAAGGTTGCCAACTTTGCTGCCCTCCTAATTCCATCGTCAATGCGTGAATAAAAACGCGACGAAGACTTATGTCAACCGGTAACTTATCTCATCAAATATTATTATAACGTAGATATGTTTGTCGAATGAACAAATATCCTCGCTATTATTTTACTAAATTTCTTTAATATTACTAATGTTCAACGATTATACGACATTGTAAAATTATCTTTATATACAGTGTGTCAACGTATTGATTTAACAAGTTGAATTTTTTTTTTATTTCTGGTGTCATGACATAAAGTTGTTCTTGATAATAACATCTGCTTAGTCGAAAAATATGATTGGAGTTCTCCATAATAATGTGGGATATATGGCGCACTCGAAAATTTACTAAATATTACAACATTCTAAGGAAAGTACCCTTATTTATCACTTTATAACCAAAATATAGAACAATTGTTTAAAATCACAAAATTGTCTCTTGAGAATTTTTATTATAAAATTGTTAGAAACAGTAAAAAATTCGTAGCATTTGGCACACTTCATATACAATAATTTTTCCTGTACTTATATATTTAATAAATAACCTTTTGTTCTCTGAATGATTTTTTGAATATAAAATAAACTTTCTTGTGTTTCTTGGGTATTTTGCCACTGTAAAAATATTTTAAAAATTTTGATGAAATAAACCTCTGCACCAAAAGGATCAGACAGAGGCTGGTTTTTATACTTCTATTACAAAATGTCTCACACCTAAAAATATATAAACTGAAACAAAATTGTTTTGATAACGGAAAAAGAACTATTTTCCGAAACGTCAACTGCCTTCGTTTTAATTTTTTCTATTTGTCATTTAACAATTTTGTTTCAGTTTATATATTCTTAGATGTGAGACATTTTGTAATAGAAGTATAAAACCAGCCTCTTGGCGCAGAGGTTTATTTCATCAAAATTTTTTAAATCTTTTTACAGTGGCAAAATACCCAAAAAACACAATAACTCATGAATATGCCACAATATCTAAAATAAACTTGTAATTTTAAGCTACTAGATGATTTCACCACATCCACAAACGCAAAACTTCTTGTTACATTTTTTGTTTCAAAATTGTCAAGTGATACCCATATCGAACATGCATGTAAATAATCGAGTAAAGCATATTTTTCTCTCTTGCAATTTAAGAACACTTTAGATCAGAATGGTTTGTTAGATACATACTAGCGTTTGCTTATTCATGCATATCGTATAATATAATTTGCTGGGGTAACGCAAAAGATAAAGAACGTGGTTTTATACTTCAGAAACGCTTATGGAGGCTAATCTTTGGGCTACAACCTAGAGAGAGCTGCAGAAAATTGTTTAAAATTAGTATTATTATTACTCTTATCAGGGTTGGAAAAATAGTTTTTTTCATTTTAAACAAAAAACTGTTTTTGTTGTTTTAAAGGTTTTTTTAAATAGTTTTTTCCAATGTTTTAAATGGTATGTTTAAAACACTTTTAAAACATTTAAAACGTTATTCAACTAAAAGTAAATAGTGCCAAGTTACTGTATCTGCTACTACTACTTGATGCCAGATGGCGCTCTTAAACGAATTTTACAGCACTCTACAAATGAAGTGCTCAGTATACCATTGTGAGTTAACTACGGTCCTGAACTGATCGGAATGGACTATGATCGGCACTTTTCCTGCTTTTCCATAAACTCCAGAATAATACATTTGTTTAAAACATCGCACTGCGTTTTAAACTGTGTTTCAAAGAGTTGTTTAAAACATCACATTGTATATTAAATATGTTTGAAATATTTAAAACACAGTGCGATGTTTTAAACACTTTGTTTTAAACATGCTACAGCTATTACTTTTACTATTACTGTCACTATCACAAATAATATTACTATAAGCACCTTTTCTCTTTCTTTTGGTTATAAAATGGAAAATGAGGGTACTATCATCATGATTTTTTTCATATTTAACTTTTTGAGTGCCTGACACTATCCACATTACTTTTGACAATTCAAACAAATGATGTTTTCATCAATAATAAATTTGTGTCCCAAAATCAGATGTAAACAATTTTTCCTCTTGTTAAATCAATCCGGGGACACACTGTATATTGAACGTCATTTGAATTTAGTACTATATTATTAGTATGTATGTTTTCTATTCTGAATTAATTTAATTTGCAACAAGATCCATAATATAAAAATTAAAATTCCCAACCACCGAAAAAGCCTCGGAAAAAACCTTCAATGGAAGAAAATAAAAAGATAATTTTTACCTAAGACATACGAATATAGAAATATGTTTTTTCTAGATTTGGTTAAATTGTGTGCGTATCTCAATTCCCAAAGTCTAACTCAACTCAATTCAGTAATCCATGGCAGTAATCCATCCATGGAGTTAACAATTGAGTCGATGGTAATATCTCCTTACGTCTATTTCATTTTTTGTTTAAATTCTGCATCCTTACCTCTTACGGTTTCCATTATTATCAAAATTTTATTTTCTTCTTCCTCCTTTTCTTCTTCCTCCACTGTTTCCTCCTTCTCTTCTTCTTCCTCTTCATTTTAATCATTTTCTTGTTCTTGTTCAGAACGTCTTGACAGATGATTTATTACCCATTCTAGTTGATTCCAACGTAGCCCACTCTTTGTGAATGTGTTACATATGATGTTTACCACAATTTTATCACTTATCCCTTTATAAATATGCGTGTGAAACATCTTGATTATTACCCATCTATTCGAAAGCGAACCAGCATTCTGTGTTGATTATGCACTGTTTGTTTAACTGAATGAAACTGCGTTAGATACTGGAAAATGTACTAATTAGTTTTGTAATTAGCTTTTTGCGTTTATAATAATTGCGTAATTAGACAATACTTTTTCTATTATTTCATTTTGTGTTTTTATGTGATTTATGTATACTTCTTATAAAAAAACTGGAATAATAATAATTGAGTATTAAGCTAGAACTCATTTTAATGCATAGATAATAATTCTTAAACAAAACCAATACATTCATTGAGGCGAGGACACGTGTAGACATGTCGGTAAGAGATTTAATGTAAGTGCATATTTTAAAAACTACGATACCCATCATATAAATTATCTCATTTAATAATTACCATTAATTCCCCTTAATTTTAATTGTGCGTACGTGCTTAGAAAAAGAAAAAGGCATCTAGTGTGCTTGTAAATTCCATCGATATAATTGAAGATATTAATGAACATATCATAAGCGACAAGATAAAAACTAATTGGTTATAGGTTTGTGTAATTTATATTCAGAATAGAACCCGCCATTCGATAACCAAAGCATTTATATTTAAACGGATGTCTTGAATTTTGATGGCTCCGTTGTACAAATGAAATGTAATCATATAAGGTAGAAACTCTTGAGCTAATAATAATCGTGTTATGGGGCTCTAAATAATTAACAGGTAACTACCATGCACCCGTAAGATTAGTTGTAGCTGTCGGTCTCAGATTCTGATCGACGCCTTTTGTAGGTTCAGGTTTAGATTTAATTAACATTTCGCTACAGTTACTTCCCAACCTCATATCATGGACTATTCATAAAAGTACTTCACATATATGCTTACTGGCATAAACCTCGAAATAATGTACAGAAGTAAATGATAGTGAGCAATTTAATAATCTCAGTCATCAAGAGCTGCGAAAATTAAATGGAATTATTGATTAGGAAACACAAGAGAAACTACAGGTGATCTAATAAGTTTTCGATACTTCAAGATGGATATCGTGAGTGTACAGAACTAAGAACATTTCTATTCACGCAGATGTCTTAGGAGAGACGGCTAATGCATGATTGTGTAGTCAATATTTGAACTTTGTTCGCCGCTACATATCCGATAAACTAAACACAACTTTGAAATACCTAGACATTGATATCTTCAATATTACGAAGATTTTACAAAAAGGGAAGCAAATTTCGATGCAAATTGGGCAGACCGGCATCACCAACTCTTAATTTTGGTAGCAATAAGCCATTTGAGGAAACTGGCTACGTATAACTAACTAACCACGCTCTTTCAGAATTAACTTGGAAGGATTCGGCCAATATTAAAGTAGACACGCTGGATTGTAGTGTACAAAATATTTAGAATCTTAGAAAATCGAATCGATTACCGACACTGTGATGATAATAGAAAATACATATATTTTGTAAATCATATCAAAAAAAGCAACATTGTTACCAAACCCGACTCCCTACTTGAATCAGTTCTAGAGTCTAGACGATTTTAGAGGGATCTGGGTTTTGGCTGAACCTTCTTATTGGAAATGTTGGCACTTGTTATTTAATCAATTTAGTAAAATCTCTGTAAAGATATTGCCACAAGAAATAATTAGTTAGGGGTTTTCTAATAATAGCCATGAATTGCGCGCCAATATTCTTGGTTAAAGATGACGGTCTTGGATGTCAGGAGCCGGGCAGGAATATTGCCCTTTGCCCCAGTACATCGCTGTATAGACCTGGACCGGCCTCGTGCAGAGCTGGCGAGCTTACTTTACATCGGCTCCTCACAAATATGAGCGGTGCAAATGATTTCGGCCCACTTCCCTGGGTCCTGGCTTGTTGAACCTTGCTGGCTAAGGCCGTTATCTTCTGGCGCTCTTCTGTCTTCGTGTTCTTTCTTCGCCAGCTTGTCACCCCCGGAGGTAGTCATCGGTCTGTTTGGAAACTTTGTTTTTTTTTTTTTGGCAGGGATTGACTGCCGGTATACAGGATGTCTGTGATATCCTGTCGTCCGGATCATCGATTAGGTAAGGATGAGCTATGTAGCTGGAAGAAGGGTAGACCTAACTGCTTTGGTAGCATTTTTGGTCTGCCCGGACTTAGGTGACTACAGGTACTGGACGGTATTTTGTCCGGTACCTGCAGGGTAGTGGGTGGGTGGTTGGATGATCATCATGTCTCTTCATCGGCGGTGGTATGGTTCACGTACTCACCCGTTATCCATGATCTGCATCTTCGGCCTCTTGTGCCTCGGAGCGTCAGTTGGGTCGTAGTCAGTATCTTCCCTGACCAAAGGGTTCCTATGCTCCTCAGCAAGGGTTGAGATCTTCATGGCTCTTTACTTGATGATCTCGGTAGCTGGGGGTGTACTCCAAATCCCTGAAGACGTCTTCGTTGCGTACGAACAAAAGAGTGCGTCCACCGCTGTTCGGAGGGTGACGTTCTCCACTCTCTGGATCTGCTGGAGGTAGGTGTTCGCTAGGCTACGAATGCATACGTCAGTTGCCATGAATTGTAGCCCAGTACGATCCTCTTAGAATAGAGCGGTCGCAGTGTCCTATATCTTCTGTTTCATTTGGATTTCCGCATAGCCAAATCTATTTGACATTCTCTAACATATCTAACTTCTCCTGAATATACATGTATGACAGAGCGGGTCTCAGACAAGGCTACATTTACATTTTTCGCGGGTAGTTCTGATCGATTCTCTTATATGCGAATAATAGCTAGTGCGTCATTTATCACACTATATTGTATTCCGATTTAATTCGGTACACCAAACCAGATATGGTTATGGAAGCAGTAGCTGAACAACTAAAGAATAAGCGTAGCACTTGATTCTTACGTCGAATTTAATCTGAAATGTATGAGCTCTAGGTGAGTTTAATTTTAACCAGCCCATCTTGTCAAAGCTATGGTTGATGAAAAAGATCAATGCTATTAGAATCAACTGTCAATTTCTGATATTTCCATTTTTCCCGAGGCTGTGGATGCCTTTCGATTTATACGTTTAAGATACTGAATGCTTATTTAAACTTAGCTAGAGGCAACTCTACTCATGCCGAAATATGTTCGAAATAGAAATAGTTTAATATTTTGTTTATTATCTTTAAAAAATAATGATTCTTAAATTCCCGTAGTGTAAATTGGTCTTTATATCACCTGCCATATTTAATATGAAGAGCCATAATATTCATTATTTTTATTGATGTGCAAACTAGAAAATTTACTTAATTTACTGCAATTTTAAGAAAATTAGAATATGAGGGTCGTTATTAATAGTTAAGTATAGCATTAATTACAAGTTACATGATTTCAAAAGCATTAAGGAAAATATAAACATCAACGGGTTCTACGCTGTTTGCATATTTTAGCACCTCCATCAGTCTTCTAAAGTCTGGGTTATACTATACTAATACCAGAAAATGTATTGTATTTTTTTCTCTGTGGAATATGTTTCTTGTAATACAACTATGGAACTTTTAGTCACGTTTTAAAAGAAAAATATCGTCCTAAAGTAATCAAACGACTGTTCATGCCCATGAAATTTAAATTATCTCGACAAAGGCTTCGCATCGTTTCAAATGTAGCCGCACAAGCAACATCATATGAGTTTAGAGAGGAAAAGTCATCAGATTGTCCATCTATAGGAAAATCCTTGATGGCATTTTCAGTCTTCAGTCCTAGTTAAATGAAAGCCAAGCAAATACCTGGCGTGGGGAGTGTCGCTATCCCCCATGATATGTGAACGGGTTGAAGTTTATTGTCCGATCTGCCGAGTCAACTTTGGGTCAGTCTTCCGTGTGTCATGTAAGGGAAATGTCAGCTATGTACTTCTTCGGCATAACTCTTAGAGTGTCTTAAGTTGTTGGGCGTTTACTTTATGAATTTTACTCCGTTATAAGCCCAGGTAGAGGTTTGTTTCAGGCGAATACTGAATAATCCTGGTGATGATTTATCGTCTATGGTTTTACTTCCATATCCAGTGGAAATATGGTAACTCAAAAAAATATTTGAAAATTTTTATCGTCCAAATAGACTTAGAATGTCATGAAACCTCGAGATCTTAAGTTTGATCAAACAAATTTTTTTCTGTCTGTCTAACTTTTTTTCGTAAATTGGGATAAATGGGAGGTAAATAGGTAAATCAAGCAAATAAGAGTCCATAAAATTGGTATTTAATATATATAAGAGAAGCTAAGGTTTCAAAACAATTTTTAGCACCACCCCCACCCCCAGTACCGAAGTGGCATATTCTTTTATAGGTTTTTCGGGTAGGCGGTTTCAAATATTATGTTATTAAAGTTCCATAAACAATTATTTCCACATAGTGGAGTGCAAATATAGTATCAACATTTTTTTCGTTGTGATGGGCTTGGATAAAATGATTCCTTGGGCAGCAGTTTTTTCTTTCTGCTCCTACATAGCATTTTCATCTCAAATTTTTGGACTGATTAAATTAAGAGCTTGGAAAAATTTTTGACGAGATCTTGTTCCCTCCCTTATTTTGGATAGAAGAACATTTTTCCGTTGTTTTGGATATTGGCTTTATCCAAAATAAGAGAATATAAGGTTCCTTTTTTTGTGTGAACCTGCTCCTTCTACACCAATTAATTTTCATCTAAGGGTTATACAATTTTCATATTTGGTAGGATCATAAAGTTGAGTCCTGAACAATATCCCAAGTGTATCCCTTTCTCGTACCCGGTTGTATTGCCACCTTGAAAAAAATGATGACCATAAGTTTTTCCTCCAATTCTGGGGTAAATATTTCAAAACCTCTAGCTTTATGATCCTACCGAAAAATTAGCCGACATCTTTCAAGGCAATCGCCTTTTTATGTCTGACTCTCCTTTGACTGGATTATGTGACCTAAAAGCGTACAGATATGTTATTTTCGATTTTGGACCATTTGCACTTTTATGAGTGGGGAGGTTAATATTTCTGGAACCGGTTGAGATAGTTCTAGTAGTACTAGAACAAAACCATCATACCATCATCAGAATCAGATGAAGATAATAATTATTAACAATCAATTTTTATCATGGATGTTATGGTTGTTAATTCTAATATGTAAAATAGAATAACAATATTTAATAATGTGTAATAATATCCTTACATAATAGATACAAAATATATAAATGTCCAAAAAGTTAATAACAATGACAGGTGCTGAAAATGGTAAATAATAAATAACAAAATAAAGTATATTTAAAATCGATTGTGGCAGCTTTTAGTGAAGCTCCTAAAATTATCTGTCATAGTTAGGTGTTTTCACTTTATGCAAATTTGCTTTTTTGATATTATTAAAATGAAGTACTCCATACATTAAAGCACTTACCAATATTTAAACACCATTCTTTCATCTATCAATTTAAATTTAAAAAAATAAATATCAAAACTGAATAACTGAACGGGTATTATACAAAACGGGCTGTGACGCCATCGGTTGCATTAACATAACCTCAACTTTTAGGTTTTTTAAGTTTATTGTCATTTTTAATGATTATATCCGCACTTCTCATTTGAAACCAGTATGGTTCCAAGCAAACATTTGAAAATTGAGGCATATGATGTCTCAATATTGTTGATTACTAAAAATGGGGTGCTAATTATAGGTTGGATTTCCAACCCACAAAAATCGACTTATTTTATTGGGAGAAAATATTTAAAACTTTATGAACATTACATTGAACAAGATTTTAGTTGAAAATACGAGAGAACCAAGCGGAAATTTTCATAATATGACATATTACTCGGAAATTTTTAAAAGATATGTATTTTTGAGGTTAGGTGTTTATGACCGATGACGTCAACAATATAGCTTAGTGTTGTGGATGGTAAAATTTTTATTCAAATTTAAAAATACTTTTTCTTGGATATTTCTCAACTGGTTGTGGAAAGTCAAATGTTTTTAGGTTATAATTGAGTATTACCTTCATCACAGTCAATGAAATTTTAAAATTTGCGAAAACACCGAATGTTGAAAAATTTTAATGTTCGCGAATATCCGAGACGTTAAGAGTCGCTTGTTTTACCTTACCTGCATATTTTTAACCTAAATTATAAAAAACTAACGATTCTATCGGTTGCTATGTGTCACGATTTATAATCCAATTCGTAACATATCCATTAAACAGATAGTACTGAAGTGAGCAAATAATGAAATAATTATTTCAGTAGCATATCATCCAATTTTACGGTGTTTATTGTAGACATCATAAATTATTGTAATAACTGTTCGAATGAAAATTAGAAGCTACCCAAAGTCATAAATTTAATTGCCACCTATATCATTTAATGCCATCGGTTTAAAATATACAGTTTTATTGAATAAGATAATTGCAGCTTTTAGTTACATGATGCTAGTTTTCAATATTGTTGTCATTCTTGTGGCTACATCACGCCACGCACAGGAAATTAATTGTATTGTAAAGTGATATACTATACCTCTTTCATTAACATATTTTTTTATAGTTGTTTTATTACAGAAATAAAATAAAATATATTAATCTGAACATAATCGAAAACGTGACAGCTTTAAGTGCAGCTCGTAATTTTTATTTTCTAGCAGTTAATTGTAAACAGGAGATGTAGGCCACTAGAATAAAGAAATATGCAAATAACTGGCCACAAATTTTAATTAAGATACAATCATTTGGTGTGTTATGTACTCTATACGCAATATTAAATAATTAACGTTTACATATATGCCTAAACAGTTATCTATGCCATCTCGTTTAATTAGTAAAGCGTATAAGGAGAATTATTTTTTGTTAATGGCAAATTTTTGGCACGTTTCTAGAGACTTATTTTAACATCCTAGTTATAATATTGTTCTATTTTTAACAGGCTTGTTACATCAACTTCGTTAAAATTAATTGCTGTATTTTTAATGTATGCAGCTTGGGTTTGTGTCGTATTCTTAAACATGTTGCTAATGTTTATAATAATCTGATGTTCTTAATTATTTTTTAATTATGCAAGCGCCCTTATAACACAAATTATACCAATTACTCATTGCAGAAACATGGGACAAGAAATGTCATTTTCTCTGTAATCCATGATCATAACAGGATGTTAATTTTAATTTTAAAAATATGTGTAATTATGCTATTTCATAATAGACAAAAAAATGCAATGCAGGTAACACTAAATAACATAAATTAACTTGGTTTGCGTGTTTTAATTGTTATCATTTCTTTGGAAAAATAAAGTGGCTTATAAAGCCACATTTTTAATTATTAAGCGAAATGGAGGTATTTGTTGTCAAAGAAGGTCAAAAGTATACACAGTGTTCGAAGTACGATTGTCATTATTTTAACAGATGATATATTGGATTAAAAAAAACAAAAAACCTTAATAATTTTTTAAGTTGTTTCGTACCGTCACCGAGTAGTTAAATAATAAAAATACTTCTGCCAACATCGCACCATATAAGCTGTAAAATAATCTGTGACAACGAAGCATTGACTAGTTATATAAACAGTTTGGGGTAGGTATATTTGTATGGTAAAATTTTACGTAATCTTAATATCAGAGCGTTCGCAAAGGGCCCTAAACATTGTCGAAAGGTGAGGAAGGACTTTCCATAAATCCACAAAATTACAGTCGTCATCTTTACACGAAAAAGAGCCTTGTGAGGCCACCATACCACCGATCCATGCATAGGCTATCATGGATCTTACAACCCTAGTGTATAACCATAGGGGGTTAACCCCCAGTTTTTTCCACATATCACAAATTTAGAACTCCTTAGACTCCTAGAATTTCCAGAGGAAATTCTAGGAGTCATGTTCGACCAAAAGTTTACATGAAATTCCCACATCCAAAAAGTCACACAAAAAGCAACCATTGCCCTGGGAAGGTGCAGGCAGATATGTGGGAAAAACTGGGGGTTAACCCCCTATGGTTATACACTAGGGTTGTAAGATCCATGATAGCCTAAGCATGGATCGGTGATATGGTGGACCAAGACAAACAGGGGGTTAAACCCCTATGGTTATACACTACGATTGTAAGATCCATGATAACCTATGAATGGATCGGTGGTATGGTGGACCAAGACACTGACTGCAACTGGGAGCAATAAGGCTACGAATTGGCGTAAAAAGGCTTGCCTGTCTGTGCGCCACTGGGGCCATAAAAACTGCTCCCATGGCTGCATTGGAAGTCCTTTTAGACCTGACACCACTACACATAGTTATCCAGGGCGAAGCTCGTTCAGTGGTGCATAGGCCAATGCAAGACACAACGCCCGTAAGATAATAACATGCAACACCAAAAGTTATACTCAAAGCTGCAGGCACTCTAGGAATGCTCAAGGGAACTATGGTCCCAAAGTATAACTTCTATAAACATTTTCAAATCAAAATACCAGACAGAGAGGACTGGAAAAACGGTCCTCCAATATAGGCACAAACGGTCCTCCAATATAGGCACAAACGGTCTGGTATACGGGCGGCTTCAAGACAGAACAGGGAGTCGGAGCTGGGATTTACGGGATAAGGTCGAAAACGAAAATCACAGTAAGTCTAATAATACTTGCTACAATATTTCTGGCTTAAGTGGCCGCTATAGAGTGGTGTGCAAAGGAAATAATGAGGCAAGGAACTGTTAGCTAGTCAATTGCCATTTTTCCGACAGCCAAGCAGCGCACAAAGCACTCGATTTCATGCAGGTCGATTCAAGATTAGTATGGGATTGTATAAATGCCCAAAGTGACCGTGGCATGGGTACCAGGACACGAGGGACACAGGGGAAATGAGAAGGCTGTTGAACTGACGCGGGAAGGCGCGTCCTAGTAGGACCTGAACCATTTTGCAGTGTGGCTAAGCGATTCATACGAACATCCATTAATGAATGGATACAAAATAAATCTCTAGAGTAGTGGAAGAGTTTCCCACGACAAATACAGGCCCAAAATTTCATTAAAGAACGATCAATCAAATTCGCGGAAAACCTACTACGCCAAAATAGAAAGGCCAGAGGAACCCTTATCAAGGCTATGGAGTCTGATACAAAAGACAGAGCTGGATAAGAGGCTCTAAGTAAAATTAGATTAGGAATACCACAGTAGATCCATTGTCGCGATGGTCAAGGCCAATCAGCCAGCTCCTTTTTTCAAATCTACAATCTGCAAACTACTGAAATCATGTATTCGCGAAAATACAACAAATTAACTCAATAGGGATTTACCTTCGATACAAAGGAATTCACCTATAAGGAAAAGTTAATATAGTAAAGTAACAGCGGAAATTTGTCATGATATATAAATCGCTGACACATATTGGTGAGTTTGTGTGTATCGAAGGTAAATCCCTATTGGGTTCATTTGTTTTATTTTCGCGAATATGATTAAAAGCGCATAACAATTTTTGCCAAATGCCGAGGATAAATGTTTGTAATGATAATGGGATTCCGGAACACTTTATGTGTTTGTTACCAAGGCAAGTGGGACCACCTCAAAGAAACACCAGCAAAACAGCTTTGCGATTTACATGAACATTTCATTTAATGAACAAACAACTACTATGATAGTCTGTACCAACAATTTTTGTTTTTAAATAAAAATTCCGGACGCTATACTGCAAGAAATCTACCGCAGGAATGAGCATATATATACTATTCAGAACGAAAGTAATAACAAACATTTAAAAATAGTTTTAAAATTTTTAACTAGATGGCAGTTACTAAAGTTTTGAAGTAGGCATGTGCAAATTATGCAGATTTGTTTTTCCTTTCTTATAAAAAAAAAAATCAGTTTTTACAATTGTGTTCAACAGTACCAATGTTCAATTTTACATCAACTATTTAATGAATGAAAATGATTAATATTTCCTGAGGTACACAAAGAACATCATCCATTAAAAAACTGTGTACCGCATTTCTTCTAAGAATTTAGGTTTGAGGTTTGTTACAATTCCAATTTTTAAAATACAGAGTTAAATTCATAAATAGTTTTTCATCGACAGTACGCACTACTCAACTCAAGTGATAGTGAAGATAACTCATATATTAGTGGGTCATTCACCCAAATTTGATATTCAGTCATTCAGAGCTAAGGCGATCGGTCAACAGTTGTGTCGACACGGACGATATGCCGTGGAAAGTATATCAAGTATTACCATCGAAGAGCTGTTTGTAGTCTTTTTATCATTTTTCTAAAAATCGCCTCCCTTTACTACATTACTCTTACACCACGGCTATATTACGTTTATTATACCAATTAGTCAACGGTCATATTTTATATAAACTATGTTTTAATGTAATTTTAGAGTATAGGATTTTGATTAGGCATACAAAAATACGAAAATGTGCAAAATATTGAACCTGTTATATACAGATTCGAATGAACTTTACGTAGTTTACTTTAAAGGGTTATTAAGCGTATTTCGAATAATAATAAAAAGATATTTGGCTGTGTGAGTGTGTACTTAATCTCATTTTCACCACGTAAAAGTGAATTGTGTCGTATTCAAACAAAATCTCAATTAAGTAAGTATTAGTTATGCTGCTATATTTTTCTATTGCGGTGGTCCAATCCCAAGAACAAATACGAGAACAGATATGAATCTTAATAAAAATTTGTGGAAGGAATAAATATTAATATATATTTTTTTATATCTGCGTGTTGAGTGACGACGCCCTTGTAATATTTAAATGAAGAGAGCAGTACTAAAATTTAGGAATAAAATATTTGAAATAATACCTTATGATTAATTTGAACAAACCAGAATAATACCACCGCCACAGGTAATACAACACATCAGTATCAACAATAAAGAACTTCTAGTTCTAATACTTCGTATGTCTGATATATCTACGATGTGAGCACGTTCAAGACTCTACCACTTCCAGTTTTCCAGATTATAGATGCCAGTATGTCCAAAAACACTGTTGAATTCCTGCAAGAGGATTGAAATCAGTAAGTCTGTGCCACAAAACATTGTTTACCTCTTGATCTTGACTTTTTTCTCCAGATCTTGACTTATATCTCGAGATCTTGACTTGTATCACAAGATATTAGCTTTTATCTCAAGATCTAGACTTTTATCTGAAGATCTTGACTATTATCTTAAGATCTTAAGTATTATCTCAATATCTTGTCTTGTATCTCAAGATCTTAACTTTTATCTCTTTACTGTTAATCCCAAAATCTTGAATGTTATCTCAACAAACAGAGAGTTATTGTACTTCTGTCTTACAATTAACATTACATAAACAGTAATACTTTTCTGTTGTTTGCGTCGGTTAATTGTCAATTTGGGAATATAGGTATCAAATAAATTGAAGATGTATATGAAGATCATGAAATGAAAGTCAAGAGCTGTAGATTAGAAAGTTAAGATCTTGAATTAAAAGTTAAGACTTATGAAAGTTTCAAAAAACTGCGAAGCGTATGCTATAGAATATTCCACAACTGGATATATAAAAAAATTCAATAATCCGAAGAGTACATTTAATTACTTTGTAGACCTGTCAGTGTTCATGCTATTTTCAAGTAAATGAAAATATAAGAATAGCAATATTTTAATCCAGAAATACTGATCTGTAGCATACAAAATTGAAATCGTCTACCTAAAAAACCCATAAAACAATATCCTGGGAATGGATGAAGTAAAAAAAATATTTTGAGGTCAATTCTTGTACACACACTAAATTACAATTTGTTTTTCACCCTCTTTTATAATGGGGTGGGGGGTAGTAATGGAGGTGGCTAATGCCAAATTTTTTTTTGAAACATTAGCTTCTTTTGTATATACGTACCAATTTTATGGACTCTTGCCACATTTACCCCAATTCACTCCCCAACCCTTCAACGGAATAAGATGAAAATATAATCTAGTTCCAGATCTCGTTAAAATACATACCAAATTCAAGTCAATATTTTAAACGGTTCCAAAGTAATCTCGCGCACATAAAAGGTACAGACAGACAGAAATTATTTTTGCTCAAATTGAAAATCTCGACGTTTCATGATATCCTAAGCCTATTTGAACAATAAAGTTTTTAAAAATTTGTTGCCCTTACTATACCTACTTCCATTGGATGTGGAAGTAAAAGTACTACGACATAATCTTATTAATCATAAAATATGTTTAATAATAACAATGTTTAATTATTAATTTTTTAAACTATAAGCACGATTAGCGTTAAAATTGTTTTCGAAGCGGTTTTACTTAACTTTTTGCTGAAACGTAACCCCCCATGGCGTCGTGGCTGACCGTTGGCCTGTTTAAGTTCTCTGCCCTTCAGGTTAGACTCACCTGCCGCTACAGGCTACAGTACCGTCAGTAATAATTTATCGTAGACTTATAAAATAATTTATGTCGGCCTCTAAATAACCTCATATTTATTTATGGTGTATTCCCTTCGCCATCCAGAAATTCAGAAAACAGCACGGAACGCTATTCGCGACGTTCCCATTTGTTACATCTCCGTGCCCCTCGCAGTCATTTGTTTACCTTCAGGGCATTAATGAACCTTTAAATCGTAAAATACAGATACTACTACTACTACCACCGACGTGCGTGGAATTCCTCTTTTCCACACGCCACCATGTCAACGTTTTACTATTCCTCTAAGGTTGTTTACTTATCGGAACAGTTGTCGTTTACACCATTTAACTGTTTAGTTAAAAAGGTAATAATTTGATGGACAGATGTTCCAAACTTAGGATTAGTACATAAAAGTATATAATGAAATTTGTTTAGAATCTAAAATGACTTTAACTTTTAAAAAGTGCTGCAATCTTTATCACACTTGTAATCAAATAGGTAAATTATATGTTAAAATATTTTCAGTCTTGTAACTTAATATATCAGTGTTATATTAGGAGATTATGGTATAGTGCGGTTTGCTCATTGTGACGATCCACGTTTATGTAATTATCTTTTGTTTATTGTTTACGATTTGTCAATTGTTTCAATAGTTTAGCATTTATACTACATTCATCTCACTCGATCTTACATTATTTACGTATCTTCCATATTACTTCCACACCGTGGAAGCATAGTAATCGTAAAAAAAACTATTTTTTTTTTCTCCAATAGGCATAAAATGTCATGAAACGTCGAGATTTTAAGTTTGAGCAAACAAAATTTCTGTCTGTCAAGCAAGAGTGCATAAAATTAAGATTTAGGCCTCAAAATTTTTTTGGCATCAGCCAAACCGACTACCACCCCGATCGGAAATTTGGATGTGGACGTAGTAATTCCTTAGGCAGAGGTTTTATTATATCAGGAATAATAGGTACATATTACACATACTCTTTGCAGTAAAAAGATTGTGTCGTAATTGCCAGCCAGTTTTATAAAACCGTAAATATCGCACGTAGAGAAAACATATTCATATAATCATGTTACTCTTCGAATTCTGAACAACTTTCAAAATGTTTGTTTGAAAAAGAATCGATTAGTTAACTTTTGTAGAGTCATCAAACATTTTATGAAAAAATGTACATGAAGAATTTTGTAGTCTTACAAAACCAAAAATACTGAAAATTTTGCTGACCAGCCTTTCGCCAATCAAGTTGGCATTATTGAGAAATTATGAAAATTACAAATATAGCAATCATACCTAATCTAACTTATTTTCAAGAAACTGCGAAGAGTGTCCTCTAAAATGTCTAAGAAAACAACTTCTATAACCTGTCAGAGTATAATGCTTATATTTAATTTTTTTATTGTACCTAGTTAAATTTGGATACTCAATAGATTTTTCAAACAATTTTTCAAAAAAAAAAATAGTTTTCTTTTGTACAAATTAACAAATTACTTTTTTAAGTAAATATTTAACACTAGGTGCCTTTTGGCGCTTTTATTATTTTATTACGTTTTATTACCATAAAAAGTAAAATTAAATCAGTTCTCTAACAAAAAGCTAAGAAGGAACTAGGGTGTAAATTTATTTGTTAATCATAGTATGGTCATAATTTACCTTTCAGGCCAAAAGTGAACGATTGAGTAAATGCAAAAAAATATATTTTTTTACAACTTTGCTTATTAAACTTTAAATGAAACTCACTTTATTTCCCATACAAATTTCTTTTTATATTACAGACCAGGTACAGTCGTGGCCATATAAATGGGTCCATCTCTTAATTTGTAACGATTTTCTAGTTGTGTAAAGCGATCTTATGCCTGAGGGTAGGCGCGGCTGGTACCAGAAGATTTATTTTTAGCAGAAAAAGTGGAGGTCGGTCTATGTCAAATACTATAGTTGTCTTTACGTAAAAATTTGCTATTAACTTTGGTCCAATTTTCGACCTCGACGTGCTTTTCTGAGAAAAGATGTTTCATTAAAACAATTAAAATGTGGTTTTAGGAAAAACAACTAAAAAAGAACAACTCAATTTTGGCCAAGTAGATTTGTGTTTTGACCTTTATGTGTTGCGTCGAATATTTTGAACCACCATCAGATGAACGTTTTAAATTGTATGAAAACATACGGTTTGAAACAAATCAAATATACAGGAATTTTCACAAGGTGAAACAAACTGTACCTTAAAATGTCTATGTAATGTGTCAAATCGATATCAATACCAGTTTGGTAGCTCGATCGGCTAAGGCGTATTGTCTAGCGAATACGCTGGTTGTATTATCTATCGAGTACAGCCTTGGCACTGCCAATGTCGGGGTATGGATTTATATCTTCGTTTTTTTCAAATGTGTAACCCCCTTCTGAACAGCCGATCACGAATACCTATTTGATTAACATTTTGCTCGAATACGTTACAATTTAGTTTTACTTCGTGCCACCCAAATTAAGTATGTAGCCAATGTTTCTTATTTTGTTCAAGTATTCGCAGTCAGCAACACCCAACTACAACTTTCGATCATTTCATAAGTGTTAAAAATACCTTGAGATTTCAAACCAATTGATATAACACCTAATCTACGAAAGTTTTGCTTGAATCTGAAAGATACACTGCGGATATTGCACTTTCGATATTTTGTACATTTTCGTATATTTCTATACTTAATCAAAAACCTTAGTAACGTTTTGGTCTAAAATCATAACAAAACAGAGTCTATATAAAATATGACAGTTTACACGCCTCTGATGATCACTTAGAATGGTGGATATGGTCCATTTTCATTAGAGGGTATTCTACCACATTATTATATATATGTTCCAAATTTGATATGGAGATTTTAAGTTATACAAGAACCATCGTACTTGTAAGAAACTATTTGCACACACATACACATAGATAAGGTTCTTTCTTGGATATTATGAGTTCAGTGTGTTGTGAATCAGATTTTTGTACAAAATATTTTAATAGTCAATATAGAAGAAAAAACCCGATTATAATATACCCATCAGATGAAATCAAATAGATATAATAAATAATCGCACTCTCTAGGGACCGAATGCAATCATTCAATTAATTATTTAAGCTTGCCCAGGTGATAAATACATTATTGTTACTTTCTAACGTTTAATTTGCCTAATAAAGAAATATCATTAACTCTCGTACTAACTTAATTTTTATGATGTCCCCTGAGGCGGTTAATTTAATTTTTTGCAAACGGTAATACTATATAACTAAATTACTTGTAGATTAGGTACATTAGTTACTTCTGCTATCATTAATTTCATAGGAACTTGTGTTATTTTTACGTTTTAATTCGTATTTTGTAATAAATAAGTAAAGCGAACAGAAACCCCATGTGGCTGTTTATATCTATTTATAAAACCCATCTTTGTATTATTTTAATAAATTGCATTTCTATCTAAAAAGAACTCCTCCTGTTTGATAGAATATAATAAGGTTTATGATCGTATTAAATATGACCCAATGCCAGATCAGTCCATTCAATTGAATATTTATTGAAACCGTTCCTGAATATATTTCTTATTAAGAACATTTACTTTAGCTTGTATGTATGTTAGGTGGTTTGATAATTCGTTTAGAGTGTAGTGTAGGAAAGACCGTGGGTTTTATTATACTACCTACCTCTCTATACCTTTATAATTGTTGTTGTAAACCCTAGGGAGAGGCATGGAGGGATCCTCTCTGTGCTGCAGAACCGTATAGAGATGCCTTTGGGCAACAAAGTGAGCAACCTCCATACAATGGGTCTTCGCTACGCACCACCGAGTATCTACTGCAAAAATCACGGCTTTACACTGCCATATGTCGCAATGCATACTACCCTCTGTTCTCTCTTTAAACAGATGAAAACGATGCTACACGGCCAAGTTGATTGTCTTTAACGACGCTGTTTGTGTCGTTTAATTAAATTAATTGTTTTAGTGGAGACTATCTGCTTTTAAGCTCGCTCGTTATTCTAATTTAATTGTTGTATTGTTAATTGCCTCTCTAAAAATCAACAAACGACTGATGTTATATAGCAACAACCCTCGTTTGGATTCTTATCATTATTTCAATTGTTTTAGAGTTGAGTTTAAATATTTTAGATTTATGGCAACATTCCCATTTTTCTAATTATTTATTAAAATACGTTGGTGAATTGACTATATATTTGATAGCTATTTATGCAATTAAGGAAATGACGGTCTTAAAATGTAATATGCTTAAAATAATGATCTATTATCCTTACGCAATACAATATTTTTTCTACATCTTATTCACAACGTCTTGGCAGATTTTTAATATATGCAGTATTCTGGTTGGCCCCCTTTTGCTGTATGGCGCACCTGATTGCATCATACAATTTTTCACACGATCTCAACAAGGCTCTTTCTAATCAGCCAGCCCAACGACTTGGAAGGCATCCTCTTCGCCTCTTGCCATGCCACGGTTTCCTCTGAATTGTCAACCATTCTATATTGTCTTTCCTGTTGATGTGGCCAAGAGATGAGAGGATTCAGGAGAATTGGCTCATTTATCATATTTTTTTTTATTACATTTTCCAAAAGATTTTAGAGCGAATTGCAAAAAACCAGGATATTCTAAGATCTCTATAGGCTTTAAAATTAATCAAGAACATAGACAATGCGTGGCGTCATTCACTCCACTTTCATTCCCCTCTTTTCAGCACCTATGTGTTGGATACTCTTTGTGTTAAAATACTCAAATAGTCTCCAAATCACCATCTCTGGCAGATTAGACCAATCTGATTTTAAATAGCCGGTTCTAACAGCGTAAACTCAACTTCGAGACAGACTGACGTCAGAACTTTAAGGTAGTAGGTTCATGTTTAAAGCAGTATATTTCTGAAACTACTTATCGGATCGACCTCAAATTTTCAGTGTTATAATTATTCGATGATTACTTCGCATAAACGTTCTAAAAAGTGAAATATGAAATTTTACTAAATTACCCCATTCTACAGCATTAGCACTATTGTTCAATTCTTGAGCACCGTCATTTCTCGATTCAACCTCAACTAAAACATTTTTGTTTGATATTATCATATTAACACTATTTTATTTCTGCAACTTTTCGTCATTTACTTTTTGAAGAACTATATTTCTTGAAACTATTATCATTCTTGTGGTTGGGTTGAAAAGTCTCTAATTATTTGAATTACTTTCATATCCAACAAAAATAAGCTTTTCACTTTTTACATCTAATTTTTGACGTTTGAGGTTTGGTACTAATGCGTAACCTGTGCTTCCAAACATTCTAACATGACTTACGTCCGCTTCTTGCTTGTCCAGATTTCATATGGAGCAATGTTACCAACCTGAGAGTTTGAAGTTATATTTAAAAATAAACAGCTGTATTTACTGCATCAACCCAAAGGTATGTCTTTCGCATATAACACTGATCTGGCATTTTCCAGATGGAGTGTCACTTTGGGGGAAGTATTTCTTGGTACGATGTGCTGTCCAGGAAATTCATAACAAACACCTCCAGGCCCCCATCTTAAAGCATCGATAAGCAGTTTCTCTTCGTCCGTAATAGTCCATGTCTCTGAGACGCAAAGAAAGATGGACACAACCAAAGCCATAATTATTATTGAATACTAAAACTTTTACTAATGGCTAACGAAACGCAGGCGGGGTAGCCATTATTCTTAAACTTTTGTTCTGTTTCCGACCATCAAAACTGCTTAAAATGTTTTCATTTTAACAAATGAAAAAGAACTGTAAAATGAATGAAAAAGAAAGACTATTACTGAGTGGAAGTTATTTTTGATTAAGAAATAGAAAAAAGATAGTTAATTGAACTTTATTATAATATCGATACTGAAATATTTTTAAAATACGTTTAAATGCGTTATTTGTTAATTTTTACAATGACCTCAATACCGATATTAGGTAATAAGTTTCAATTACTTAGGCGACGCCGACGGTAAAATTTTATATAATTTTTAGAGATCTTTGAAGATTGTTCAATATTTTTCAAATATAACCTCCCCCCCCACCCTCAGTCTCTTTATTTAGTTTCTAGACTGTAAAAGAAAATATCCATCATTCAGAATTTTTAAGCTTTACCGGAAGGCTCGCTGTCAGTGAATCCTAAAATCCTCATACATCAAATTTTATTTATGTCTGTGTGTCATTTTTACATATGATACCAATCTTTCATTAAATATGACTCGATTCTAAGCAACCTAAAAATTAAAAGTTGTCATTTTGTCTCATTTTTACCCTGCCTGATCCTAATGTTATTTATATAAGAGAGGGGCGGCAAAATGAAACTGTGCCCGGGGCGGCAAAATACCTGGAGCCAGACCTGCTTTTTCCCTTGCTACTCAAGCCTTTTATAATATGTGCCTCTCAAGTGTTGTTATCCTCGTATTGTCTCCCTATCTTGAATGTGTTCCTCTTCAGTTGTTAGTACTTTCTTCAGCAGATATGGAAGGTGCCTTCTTTGGACATCTTTCCAGTACTCCATTGCGTATGTTTCTAGGTTTCCAATTGTTTGTTTTCCTCTCCTATTAATGTTGACGCTTCCTGTCGTTCTTTTGGTCTTATTGGTTTTGCAAGTAGTTGAACGATGTTTTTATCAGATCTTCTCGGACTTCTTCTCTTGATGGTGCACACTTTACATGTGTTTCTCTGTTGATCTGCTTTTGATTAATGTTGTCTGATGGTTTCTCGATGTGTTTCGCTGGTTGTTCGCAGGGGATTATGCGTAGTATTTGTATCCTATGCTACAGAGTGGTATCGGCACAGAAGAAGAAACAATCAGAATATAATGTCGGCAAAAATCCTTTGATCTCGTGTTGTAAATTTCCGCCATACTTTTGTTGGGAGAGTTCAGGACAGTACTCAATATTTTTTACACCTTTTAGGAACGGCCCGTTAGAGAGTCAGAAAACCTGTGAAACATTAGATGAAGACAAATAATATTTGTTTTAGATTTTCAATATTTCTTACCTAGTTAGGCGGCATCATGATACAAACTGTATCACGAGGCGAGATCACACCACACCATTTGTCGCAGACGATCCGGTTACAGCAGAAATCCGTGATCCGGGCCTGGCACAATTTTTTACATTTCCGTCTGAGATTGACAGTGCGCAATGTAGATGCGCGAACTTTTCCCGCCAATGAGAGATTGTATTCTGATTGTTTCTTCTTCTGTGGTATCGGTGTCCTTACACTAGACGTAGCTTGATGAAATTATTATGTGATTACTGCTGACTCATACCTTGTAGTTTGACAAAAGTTTCATAGAAATCACTTAAGTCAATCCAGAGTAATGATTGAACAAACATCTAAAAAAGACATATATGTACGAGTCAAATTGAGAACCTTCTGCTTTTTTAAATATTTTGAAATTGGTTAAAATATAGATTACTGCGGTTTCGTTTTCGTTTCGATTATATTTACTGTCTTTTTAAAAGAAGTGCCCCAAAATAATGCAATGTATAGTGGGTATAAAAGATGTGTTTATTGAAAACAACAAAATATGTCACCTAATAGCTGTGGTAGAATTTCCTTACAAATATTTAAATGTAATTAACGAAGAATCGGTATAATTGATACCATTTAAATTGATTGTGTTTTTTAAAACCGGTTAGAAATGTTAGAATTGAGAGAAAACATATACTGAACACTTATTAATAAAGAACTGGCTTCGTATGTAGTCGAGCAACATAGAGCTAACGGATGCCTTTGGCTTTTTATGCAATTTTCAATTAGCTCCAGCAAATACCGATTTAAATGGATAGTAATGAATATAAATTTAACATTTAACTGGTACTGTAAACATTTCTTTGATGGGGCTATCCAGCAAATTCATCTATACTGAATTAACGTTTAATTCCGGTAAATAAAATCAAATCTAAGAAACGACAGAAAATTATTTCAAATGTCACCATTTATGATGAACGAAAAATGCTTTCCTACTAATCTAGTTACAATAAATACGTATACTGCTGCAATAATCTAGGTACTTTTCTAGATTTCGTTAAAACTACAGTACCACAGGGGAAATTGTTTATTGACAAAATTACTAATAAGTAAATTATAAAGTCATGGAATATGGTGAAGACGTACAGTGGGGAGTAATATTAGTTCTGAAATAATCTATTAATATACAGTTACATGGTTTAAACCTTTCAAATAAGCCCATAGTTGGGTCAGCATGTGAAGGCAATAATATCGAGAAAGTGGATGATTCTTATATTTGCTTCTACTCTAGTCCAATCAAGCGGGGATTCAACTGTGAGTTTTGGGTACAAAGCAATTTTTTTTTGGCCGACATCTTGAATATAAGGGTGTAAATGTTTTTTAATATATCTTGAAAGCTATAAAATTGTAGAGAGCTTCTTTGTCGATCATGTTGACTCGTTACTATCCAAATTATCTACACAATGCTTTCTTGTATGGCAGATGAGAAAATTTGTCAATATAGATATATTAAAAATGTATTATTATGCCTATGTACAATCTAGCCTTGATTATTGTGTTATCTGTTGGGGTAACTGCAGTCGCATAAATGAAATCCTTATATTTCAGAAAAAGATTTTACGTACTATGACCTTTAAAACTCTACGTCATTCCTGCAGAACTTTATTCGAAGAACTTAATATTTTAACAGTAACATCCCTTTACATACTCAGATGTGTGTCCTATGTCAAGTCTCATTATAACAACTATGCTCCTAGGGACAACTTTACTGATCATGACTTAAGGATCAGTCAAAATCTGACGATTCCCCAACACAAACTGTCAATAGTAGCCAATGGGCCCTATGTCATGTCCATCAAGCTTTATAACAAACTCCCTAAAAATATAAAAAGTATTAACAACATTCACCTCTTTAAGAGCACAGTTCGCGCCACTTTAATTAGGCACAGCTTTTATTCTATAAGTGAATATTTAAGTTGTACTAGTTTTCATGAGTGTACTTAGTTTATATTAGCACTTCTCGTCTTTATTTATTTATTTATTTGTTCTGTATCATGTTTAGAATATGATCTTGTCTAGACTTATGTGTTTTTAATATATTTTACGCAAATGCAAATTTGACTATATTTCAATACCTGTAACAGATATTATTATTATTATTATTATTATTATTATTATTTGTAGACAATAATATTATCCACAACTGTTATTAACAACTTTTTGTTGCAATTCGATAATGAAAAAGTTGTATAATTAATGAAAATTTAAAGAATGAAAAACTATTATTGTTAATAACTTTTTTTCTACTAATTACTTCCACGTCCGGTGGAAGTATAGTGATGCAAAAAAAATTGAAAATTTTTATTGTTCAAATAGGCTTAGAATGTCATGAAACGTCGAGATTTTTTGTGAAAAAAGGAGGAGGGGAACTGCAAAAACCAATTTTTATGAAAAAAATTTTTGTGTCATGTTTGAAATATCTTGAGTGTGACTTTATGTCTGAGGATCTGAAAAAAGCGCGAAAAATGCATAGACAAGCGTGTTGAAGAATTTTAGAATGGTAGTTTAATTTTTCCAGGTGAGTTCTGTTGTATTGAAAACTTTAAATAGGTTTTTGTAAATAAATTCATTTTACAGTTCTTTGTCTCTAACATAACCAAATGTGGGTTGTGAGAGAATTAAAAAGATTAAAAATTCACATTTTAATTAGATTTTCATTATTGAATAGATAGTTATTTTGTGAGAAATTGATTTTAGGACCTCTTAATTTCAGACATAACATAACATAACATAACATAATATAACATAACATAAGAACTAGGTTATCGAAAGAACGCAAATATTTAAAATTGATATTTTCTTAGATAGATTGTCTTTTGATTTTTCATTTATTATTCTTTCTGCTGTTTGCAAAATCCTATAAGAAATGTTCTTTACTGCATTAATATTGATGTAAAAATGAACAAATAAAAAAACCAAACGTATTTTTAATCACCTTCAATATTGATACTAAGTAATAAGGTGCAATTAACTATTCCACTGGGTTAATTTTTATTTTTAGTTACCTTTATTTTTGAAGGTGATTCATTTTTTCCAAAAACATTTTTATATTTCAGATTCAAATAGTTTTTTAGTTAGGAATGTTTATGTGTATATTTTATACATTATATCTGTAAATGAAATCGCCTGGGGTGAAATAGACAATACTACTCTTTACCAAGAAACGATAAATTATTATGATTACTTGAATATTTCGAATAAAAATGGTCTCATCGCTTATCGTGGTAATTTCACGTTGTAAAACTTATTGAAACGGGATTTAAGAATAGGTTAACTTCAATTCACAGCACGAAGGTATGAAGTAACAGTGTGGTCGGGTTTAACATGTAAGTTAGGTAAAACTGGCCAGATAATAGCATCCACCAGGGCTCATCTGCCACCAAGGCGTAATTACGCACGCGAATGTTACAACAGTGGCTAGCCTGGCCAACGTTTAACGGCTCTGCCAGTGAGTTTTGTTGCCTTTCTGGCTCTTCAGTTAGCATCTGCACAGCATATGTAATCTAATCCCGATACCACAATGTCTAGCACTTATCTTGCTCCAGAAAAACCACATGTTTACACAAGCTTCAATTAGTAACAGTTTTAATAGGAGAATAGGGTTATTTATTAGCCCAAATAAATACATTATTTTCCTCGAAAATACTTTCTTTTATGGTTTCACTTTTAAGCCGATGACAGGTTTATTGAATGTTTGAGAGAAAAGACGTTTTGCTTGTGTCCCAAGGTATCATAATTTAACGATAACGCTAAGTTATGATAACATCTAGAGCGACAAAATGATTAAGTGCAAATCAAACAAGCCATACTCCCCGAATAGCATCACTGTAATACAAGCGAAGAGGAGGCTATCTTTTTTTTTATTTGTTATCAACATATTTAAACAAAGTAAATGTCGAAAATTGTACAGATGGTATAATATTCGCCACACAGGATAAATATTTCTGCTTGGGCTTATTGTAATCAACTCTGTATTGCGCATTTTGAAATAACGTGCATTGTTCAATCTATCTTGCAATAATGTTTCGTTATTTAAATGTGGTCTTCAAAAACTACTAGTAGTAATTCTTTGATGTAAAAATAAGAATACTCAAACCTGAGAATGTTTTTGTGGATTCAAAATTGTATCTGAATTATGAGGATTATTAAATGTATCATTTGATTGATCTATTATTCCTTTCTTTAACGGCCGTTTGAATGATTGCGCAGTCGCAATATGCAAAGAAATTTCCACATTAGATTCATTATAAAAGAAGATTTTTTTTCCAAAATCTCAATAGTATGTTAAAAGCCTTGTCGGCATGCTTTAAACTCATTCGTAAAAGTGAACTGGTCCGCTGGAATTCCAATTATCTTCAAAGCGTAAGACAATGTTGGCTCCCTGCCGCAGGATCGTGTGTAGACCTGTATTTTTGATCTCGCCGGCCGGCTTCACTTTTTATGCCAATTAAGGAAATGTAAACAACTCGAATACGTTCTTTCACAAGTAAGTTCGTCGACCTATTCAGGATTAGGTCAGGACTTACTCAACATCAGTAGTGTATCTTCGCAAATTTACTAATAATTCAATATACTAAATTGCCTCAAAATCCTCTAAAATTTTGCAGGGGCTTTCCCACATTGCAGACTAGTACACCATTTTATTTTCCACATTTCTTGGTAGACCACGCTGTATATGTTTGTAAAAATGGCTTATAACAATTCCCGAAGAAATCTGGAAAATTTCTTTTTTTGTCAATATCTTCGAAACTTCGTCCAATAGAGAAATGATTAGCAGGAAATGAATGCTGCTACAATTTATTTCCAAACGGTATATTTTACATAATCTTTGACTTGATGTAACTCGCAAAAAGTTGAAAATCGTTATAACTTAAATGAATTTTTATCATGGAGCGAATAGAAAAACAAAATAAAGGAAACTGAATAAACTTCATTTCTGCTTTATTTTCGTTTCATATAAATTCATAAATGGTTCCATATATGTGCGCCGACTGAAAGTTTAGGAATGGGGTGGTTGCATTGAAAAAAAGGATGTTTTCAAAGAGTTCCATTTATATTTAAATGTTAAAAACAAATTATTTCGTAATACATATTTGATAAAGTATTAGATTTATTTTAGCATGTCTTAAATTTTGGCAGTAAAATTCAGTACTCCAGAAGCCCCAATTCATAAAGTGAATATCATTATTATACTCTTCACAAAAACGAAGAGTATATTGCATTTGATCGGCACATTTCTAAAACCGGAAATATCGCTCGTAGAGAAAAAATATTCATATCATTGTGTTAGTAAATAGTAAACGAATTCTGAACAACTTTCAAAATGTCCGTCTGTCCGTTCGTCACGTTTCCTGTAAGCATGATAACTTAAGAAAGAAAAGTCCGATTATATTGAAATTGGGAAAGTAAGTTAGTGTTAGCTAAAGGAAGAACCCTATTGTTTTTGAAAAAATCAATCAGTAAATAAGAAAGTTATTAATAATTTAATTAAAAAAATATATTTTCTTAATCTATGTTGCTTGTACTTAAATAGAAGTCTTGCGAAATGTTATTTATATAATACATTTTACTAATATATATTTTATGATAAGCTAAAAACATACTCTTCGCCAATTTACTGAGCTTTTTATATAATTGTTACTCATTCTATAGAGGATACTCTTCGCAGCTTTCTTGTAAATAATGTTAGTTTTTGGATATCCTAAATTTTGTGATACCAACTTTGTTGTAAAAAGAATATATGAAAAAAATTGAAAAAAAAACATCCAACCTGTGTGGGATTCGAACACACGATCTTTGGATTGCAAGGCAAAACTTTAGTTACTTGGACCATCACATATTGCTACGAAAATTGAATGTCTGTGATATATATCTTTCGAAAATCATATTTCAACTCATTAGAGTTGAAATATATATTAGTAAAATGCATAAACAGAAAAAAAATATATTATAGAGATAATATTTCGCAAGATTTTAAGTACAAGTGAATCGGTCATTTGTGAAACAGCACATGTCAGTTTTTCAATGTTTTACAGGAAATAGAAAAAATGTTATAATTGGATATATTACCGAAAATTTAAATTTCAAACGTTATTAGTACAAAATTGGTTGCTATTGGAGCATATTAGATCTATAAATTTTGAATAAATATTTTAATTGAAGAAAATACGTTAATTAGAAAATTCCTGACATGTGCTGTTTCTGAAATGAACGTTGCTACTATAGTCCAGTCAACGTGGGGTTTCACCTCTAATTTGAGTGCTAATGAATGGATTTTGATGAAACCATGTGTTTGTAATGACGTTAATAAAAAAGTTGAAGAAAAGATTAGAGTATGAAATGATCGGATTCCGTAACTTGTAGAATTAGGTCAAAAATGAAAAAAATATATATATTTGCCTCTTTTTACCAAAATAAGATGTTTTTACTCTTATGAATTTTTTCGAAAAATGCATATTTTCGAGATATGGCCACTCGAAAATTCCTAAAAGTGGGGGAGGGGAAATGTAAAGGTTGAAGGAGAAAATCTGAAAGAAATCAGGTGAATGTATCATTGAATTACAATACTTTTCTTTATTTTCAACTTTTCTGTAAAGTGCGTTTTCACCGAATGAGAAACATGAAGTCATTTGACTTGTGCTGTTTCTGAAGGTAGTGATATATTTAGGCACGCACAAAATGTTGTAAGATCGTCGGATTAGTATTGTTTCTCTAGGGATCGACGGGTCTACCTCTGAACGTAACATTTTTGTGATAAAATGGAAATGGCTGAAAATATGACATGTGCTGTTTCTCAAATGACCGATTCAAGTGTCAAAAATTAAGAAAATATATATTTTTAAATTAAATGATTAATAACTTTCTTATTTACTGATTGATTTTCTTCAAAAACAATAGAGTTCTTCCTCTAGCTAGCACTAACTTACTTTCTAAGTTTCAATACAATCGGACTTTTCTTTCTTAAGTTATCGTGCTTACAAGAAACGTGACGGACGGACGGACATTTTGAAAGTTGTTCAGAATTCGTTCACTAACACAATGATATGAAAATTTTTTCTCTACGAGCGATATTTACGGCTTTAGAAATGTGCCGATCAAATGCAATATAGTCTTCGTTTTTGCGAAGAGTGTAATAATATATCTAATGCGTTGAAATATGATTCTCGATAGGTATATATTATAGATATTTAATTTTTGTAGTAATGTGTGACGGTCCAGTGGCAAAGGTTTTGCAATCCAAAGATAGTGTGTTCGAATCCCAGACAGGTTGGATGTTTCTCTTTTCAATTTTTTTTTCATAAATTTTTTTTTCACAACAAAGTTGGTATCATACAATTTAGGATGTCCAAAAACTAACATTATTTACAAGAAAACTGCGAAGAGTATCCTATAGAATGTGTAACAATTATAAAAAAAGCTCAGTAAATTGGCGAAGAGTACGTTTTTAGCTTGTTCAACCTGTGCTCTGTGTTAGTACTACACTCAAAGAAAATGATAGGTAAATTCAACCAAAAAGAACATATGAAATCGCGCCTATCTAGTTTCATAGTTAAATCAATCAGTAAAGAATAGTCATACAACTTTATTTGTTTTCGTAAACAAATAGTAGTTTAATAATCATATCTTCTTGTAACAAATTAAATAGTACAATGACATTTTTTTATGTTCACTAACCATTTTCAATTTGGTCTACAATTAAATAGTACAACGACTTTGTTTTTTGTTCGCCAACTAATTTTTAGGTTGATCTACACTTTATTGTGTGATGAAGTTTTTTTTGGTTAGCCAAAATCTCAGTATTGAGACATCAGACCACCCAAACCAAAGATTAGAGATCGTTTATAAGATCGATCCAAATATATCGATGATACCTGAGAGAATTTGAACACTGCAATCATGTTATTAATTTTCTATAAATTCATAAGAGTGTAAGAGAATGCATGATTGATTATTGTCAGTGATTTGTATGTGGCGTCATCTGGGAATAATTTCTGTAATAGACTACGTGGTAAGCAAGCAAATTTTATGGTAATTCTTTTAGAACTTCTAGAAGACGACAATAATATTGGTTTGTCAACCAAGTACAATAGTGCAGCGAACTAATACTGGGTTAGAATTACAATTCGATAATAGTTAAAAATAAAATATACTATTATCTAGTTTAATTTGACAGAATTCAACAAAATAATAGTCTTATTCATCTATTTTTTAAGTTAATGTTTGTTTTGTTGTACGACAACTTTTTATTAATTAAAATAACAATCACCTCTTAGGTACCTAAATAGTATATATATAAGAGAAGCTAAGGTCTCAAACAAATTTTCGGCATTAACCGCCTCCATTAACAACCCGCACCTCATTATTAAAGGGGGTGCAAAAAATAAAATTGTCCTTTTGTGAGTGTACAAGAACCAAAGGCCTCAATTTTTTTTTATTTTATCCACCCCCACCTCCTCTACCGATGTGGCATATCGTTTTTTGGGGTAGATGACTTCAAATATTATACTATTAAAGTTCCATAAACAAGTATTTCCACATACAAGTTTTTTTCGTTGTGAGAGGCTTGGATAGAAAATCTGGATGTGGAAATAGTGATTCCTTTGGCAGCGGTTTTTTATTAATTATGTCACATTACCTAACACGACATATTATGTCAATGAATTTCTGGTACTAACGCAAATTAAACGCATTTTTGTATTCATAAACAAGGATACTACTTTGTTTGTAAATTGGTGGCAAAAAGGATTTTTCTCTACATCCTTTTAATTTTCTTACTTGATTTAATCATTACGAAAATGATAAATAAAAAAATACGGATGAATTTATTTATCCTCATTTTTCGTCTTATGTATTTATCTATGTCATACAAACACCTCATGGCTGATTAAGAACCTATACATTTTTTATCAAGAAACTGAATACTTTAGTGAAGTATTCACTGACGAATTTTTACTGTGTATGCGAAGGAGGAGATGTCTTTGGAAGAATTGAATTGTAATATACTAGTCAATTTGTTCATATTCTTTAAAAACGAAACAGACTATGATATAGGGCCAAATCTTTCAGATGGTTAGTTAGTATACGATATTTTTTGGATTTTCAAATATTCAAATCAAGATTGTCTACCAATTTACTAACTAAATGTGAAAATTTAACATTCCATTTATTTAATATATTAATGAAAATTATAGATGAATAACCCATATGTTCATATTTAGTAGCGTTTGTTGTTAGACTCTTTAATAATGGTCGCGAAGCCGAAGCCAAATGTGAATGAAACTAGTGAAACTGAAAACCAAGTGTATATATTACTTAGTCTGTATAATATGTTTCATCAAGACCCCACCGCAAATTCAATTCAATTAATTTATATCGTTTATTTTTTATATGTATACCATACAGGATTAACGAAAACAACTCGTCGATAAACTGTGACAAAAAACAAGTTTTATGTGGCTTCGAATGCAAATCTGAAGCCCCAAATTTACAGCTTTCACAAGTAGTAACTTTATCAATGTAATAAATAGAAAAAATATTTGCTTAGTAGTTCAGCTTAGGTGGTACATTAACCGTTTGTTTATTTTTCACCACTTACTTCTTTATTGTCATGACTAAAATCCTCTAACAAGTTGTAAAACAGACGTATTCGTGGAGCAGCTTGCCCTAATACAGGTGATACACTCGATAGTAAGCTGTCTTTCCTAACCGTCATCCATTAAAAGTATATTCTTATTTTATTAAAATGCAACTCTCTTCACGCTATTTTTTCTTCATTTCGATTGCTTACTTAACATCGTTCTATTAATTCTCCCAACACGAGTGTATTAATTCTGTTTTCTCTTGAAAGTGTATTGAATTTTCCACGAAATAATTCAACCACGGAAGTGCATTTGCAACAATAAATAACTGAATTTTAATTTACAGTGTTATTTAATTACTAGAGTCTCTAGAAATACCATATAACAATAATGCGTAATCATATATTTCATCCTAGCGACATGCGAGTGTTATTCTGCAAGCATGAGTGGTGAATCGTTCTTATTATGTCTATATGTACAGTATGTACACATCTAAACATTTCTTATTTCAGTTAAAGTGAAAAAGTGATTTAAACAAACGCACTATGTCTTCATTATCCCCATTTAGGGAGGGGTTCAGATGTTTCACGTATATTGTCGCCTAAGCTTAATGGACTTTCCAGGATTATGGTTAATTGGATTAATTTCCAAATGAACGAATGTAGGAAATAAGGAAAGAAATTTCTGTGCCTATCTAGAGACTTGGTAACTGATAACAATTAACTTTTAGTACAATTGATGAATAATTAAATCCAACTTGCCAGTTGTGTCAAATTTGGCAAAAATCACGAAATGTACAAAGATTAGACTTGCTAACGCCCTAGTTGTCTCCATCCTTCTTTACGCCTCTGAGACGTGGACCGTTAAGGAAGCAGACAGACGGCGCCGGCGTATTGACGCCTTTGAGATGTGGGTCTGAAGACGTCTACTACGAATGCCCTGGACTGCCCATCGTACTATGGCACGATTCTCCATGAAATACGTCGCCAAAAGCGACTTTCCAGCATCGTATTCTCCCTAATTCTCTCATTTTTTGACTACATCAATCGAAGACGTTTGATAGTTCAGGTAAAACCAGTTCGTGAGAGATGTTTGGCTTTTCTTTAAGTCTTGTGTTATTTGGCACATAAAACCTTTTGAAAATTTTCCATTGCTTTTTTCAGTAGATTTTTACTCTTTTCATTGTTCCCTAAATACGCATAATTCTCCAAATACGCATTAGTAAACCGTATTTTGATTGACCAATTTCAGTCAATCTCAATTAGGCTTTCCGGTTAATATCGGAAGCCTAGGTATGAAATATCATGTTGTATAGGCAAAAAAAATGAATATCATCGTGAATCAGTGAACTAAAGGCAAGGGCTCATTTAGCATATATTTTTTATTACGTTTTCTAAAAGATCTCTCTTAATTTTAGAGCGAAATGCAAAAAAACAGAATTTTCTAGGATCTCTATAGGCTTTAAAATTAATTAAGACAATCGACGCTGCGTGACGTCATTCACACTTTGTTGTTTTCATTCCCCTCTTTTTGCCACTTATATGCTGCATACTTTCGTATTAAAATACTTCAATAGTCTTCAAATCACCATAATCAGGTATATCTCTGGCAGATTAGACTTTGTTTTAAATAGCCAGATTCTAACACCTTTGAGACAGGCTTTCGGATTCAATGACGTCAGCACTTTAAGCGCGCCAGCTCATGTTTAAAGTAGTATATTTCTGAAACTACTTATCGGATCGACCTCAAATTTTCAGTGTTATTATTATTCGACGATTACTTCGTATAAATGTACTAAAAAGTGAAATATGAAATGTTACTAAATCACCCCATTACGGCACTATAAAACGTATTTTAATAGATAACACAGAAGTTTTAAAAATGCGGAGAGAATTAGCCACTGAAGTTGTTTTGATACATTGTGGATGCTAACGTAGTATCCAAATTCCTGGTATAGTTGAAAATATTTTGAAAGTAATTAAATATTTTCGAAATAAATATATGCATTTAGCTCTTTACATTGCAGCAAATACATGGTGAGTACTATGGCACTTGAAGTAAGATGGAATTCAATGAGTGACTCAATAATCGTATTGACGTCTAACAGGCGAATTTTGGTTCAAGTATGTTAGGCAATAAAATATTAGAATTGTGTATGTAGAATTGTGAATTATACACATCTTAATGAATACCAAAGATCTTGTGACAAGGATGGCACCGATTCCAGTAGCATTGAAAGAATTCAAATACACCATACAATAATTGCTGTCGACATAGATATTTGGAACAAACCTAGAAACTTGCCACGTTCAATAACTACAAAAAATACTGTTTTGAAAAAGAAGAAATACAACATGTAGTATAGTCAATCTATCATTTGACCCACGAATAATTCCTACAAGAAATTTTCTATTTTTATACTGTAGAGGGAGTTGCCCCAATCATGAATTCAAATTTTCCACAGAAATATCGTGCCCGCTATGACCGCCATGTTGGAAAAATGACGGTCAATATAGGTTTTTCTCAATTATCTCCTTTCCTGTTATTTCTGTCCTAAAGTTAGGTATTACCAATATTGTAAAAAATGAAAAAAAGTTATAGCTTTTATTGAAACTATTTTTCTCTATTGTTAATATTTTACGATTAGAATAATGAAAATGGGTGCTTTGCTGCAGATTTTAGCAATTGTCTCTGCCCTCGTTGCTCCTATGTAGTAATTGGTTATTATCAATATTATGGATCATAAAATTTCCCCAATGTTTTTTGTTGTTTAAACAGTTTTCTTCTACGGTCAATTGTTAAAAAATTACAGCGGCAGTTTGAAAAAATTCTTCAATTTTCAAAAAATGTCTGCTTCGTTGTTTCGATGTTATTCATATTTATTATTAATTTTCTATAATCAATAAAACTGACTTAAAAGAATGGATTTTATTCGAATTTTTCGCGTTTTCACTGCTCTGTCAATAAAATTTTTTTTGCTTATTGCCAATACTTTACGATTTACACTCACGCAAAAATGTGAAAATGTGTGCTTCGCTGTATATTATTGCAATTATCTCTGTCCCCATTACTCCTACGTAGTCATTTAATTGGCTATTATCAATATTATATCTATTATAGATTATAAAATTTTCCAAAATTTTTGTGTAAACAGTTTTCTTGCGCTATCAATTGTTTACAAGTAACTGCATAATTTCATAATTTATTGAATTTCGAGCTGCTGTAAATTTAAAGCACCGTGGATGAACATTGTTTAAACAAAAGTTTTGGGAAATTTGATAATCTACAATATTGATATTGTCTAAATGTTGGTTGTGACATTTTCTTATTTTTTCTGTGTTTGTTATTGGGATGCTCTGCCACATATATTTTCTTCTATACAATATCCACAAAATCTACAAAATAATACAATTATCCAGTATTTTATTGTATTATTTTGTAGATTTCACGGACATTGTCTAGAAGAAAATATATGTGGCAAAGCATTCCAATAAGAAACACTACAATATTGATAATAGCTAACTCATTACTAATCTTTAACTGAAGAGCATTAAACTATGGAATTTCTAACATTTTGTTACGAAAAACGATTACAATAGATTTTTTTGCTATAGTCTCGGAAATGGAGATTAGAGTAATAGCGTGTCGTCTGTGTATATATATATATATATATATATATATATATATATATATGATAGTCACAATATTTTATAGATCGAATTTAATAAAGTACAAAAGCGGGCCTAATATACTTCCCTGAGGAACTCAGAAGGCCACACTGAGAATATTTGATATTTTGTTTTCTTGTAATACTCTCAGTTTTCTGTCCGAGGGGATTTACACTATTTAGAAATGATGAAGCGGTGATAAAATTCTACATAGTGCAAGATTGTTATAAGCAGATTGAGGATATCAAGCATAATCGAGGAAACTAAAGATTGTAACCCTGCAATTATTATATGCATTTAAAATATTGTAGGTAATGTCAGATCGTGCCGTAGAACGGCTAAATCTGCGCCTAAAATCAGACTCTTTTATGGAAATAATATTATGAGTGTTAAGAATGTTTACAATGTTCTTTCCATTTGATCTCTATATTTTCATTGTTATATAATTGATGCTTTCGCTAAAGCTCCAAACACAGATGGGCTAAGGCAATTGATGGTTTAAAGAAGGTGCAATTACCATCGGAATGAGTCGTGTTCGTGTAAAGACAGCGTGTCTGTGTGTGTCATTCGGTTAAGCCTCCGTTTAGGCGAATAGGTATAATCGGGATGACAACTGAAATTACAGAGGGTCTATAACTATTAAGTTGTCGTCATGGCCGCCTGATCGTCACTTAAACCAAGTTCAACTCACACCTAAACAAAAAGCGACCGTCCGACGTTTCCAAGAAAATAGCTATAATTATAATAAAAACTGGATAAAAAGCGGTTGAGGCACGTGGATTAGGGGCGGACTGAACCTCCGTGTAATTACATCTTACCGAGGTCCACCTTTATCGAAGCTATTCGATCAAGCTCCCTCATTTTTTATCATAAGTGAACTGCCGTTAAATAACAGGGTACTCAATGTATTCAACCTTTTTAGCCAATTTTTATTAATCGCTAAATAACTACTGTTCATTATTCTAATTGTATTATTTTTGTTGCAGATACGACAAGAAAAACCTTATTATATAGCAGATCCAGAAGTAGACTCCTTAGTAAGTAACTTTAGCTGTTAGTAGAAGAGCGAGACCCCCGAATTTCGACACATGCTATGCAACTCTCGAACATACAAAAACAGACAGTTGTTTCCCATGTAACAACACCTCGCAAACCATATTTTCGAGGTTGCAATTTAATTTGGAATTGTGAAATTGGAAAAAGTTCCACTTTTCATTTTCTTTTACGAGAAAGAGTATTTTCATATTTGTCATGGTCCCACCCCCTCTATACAGTATGTCCCCGGATTGTGTTTGCGATAGGTGTAAAATACCAAAAAAAAAAATAAGTACGGCTTTCATTTTCTGCAGTCTCGGTCTGCTTGACGTAAAATGGATTTTTACCAAATTTCAGTTAAAATAGGATCCAACTCGCGGAGTTAATCTAAGAAGAAAATAAAAGAAAATAGATCATTGTAGGTAAACTGGTCTTTCTGTTAATTTTACGGAAAAATTCTATTTGGATAAAATATTTGGCATTGAAAGTTAGAGCCATATGTCATCTTTCATTGCATTTGAACAAAAAAAAATACTAGTAAGTAAATAGCTTTTTATTTTTTAAAACAATTAACAATTTCAACGAATTCAACTAGAAACCTATTCAAATAGTACCCCACCTAAATTGCTACATAATTCCACCTTTCTTTTAATTCTTTGTAACTTCTTCTAATCTCTTCAGGAGATATTATTATTATTTCGTATTTCTCAGCTTATGCTGGATAATATTCCCGTCCTGGGATGTCATACATCAAGCAGGATGAGGTAGTGTTGATTTTTTCTGTTCTATTGTAAAAATTTTTTGACTATTGCTGCTGTTTTAAGTACTTTTTGGATATTTGTGTGAATGTATGTATTTATATTTAGTGTTTTGGGCTTATCGTAGAAATTCTTCAATGTGATTCCTGTAACTGACATGATGATTGGTAATATTATTACCTTTTCTTGTTGCCACAGTTCTTTTATTTCGATTGCTAATGATGTGTATTTATCTATTTTTTGTTGTTCTTTTCGTATGATGTTTGCGTCATTAGGTATGGTTATATTTATCAGGAATGTTTTCTTTTCTGTTTTGTTGACTAGTGTGATGTCTGGTCTATTGCAGGAAATTGTTTTGTCTGTATGTAACGTTCTATCCCAATATAATTTATATTCCTTATTTTCGAGTATGCTTTCTGGTGTGTATTTGTAGTATGGTGTATGTGTTTGTACGAGTTGATGTTTAAGTGCAAGTTCTTGATGTATGATCTTTGCTGCTGTGTTGTGTCTATCTGTATAATTTGTTCCGGCGAGTAATTTGCATCCACCTGTTATATGTTCTATAGTTTCTCTGTATTGATGGCATTTTCTACATATGTCTGTGTCTATGTTTTCTTTTATTATATATTTCCTATAGTTTTTGGTAGCTATTACACTATCCTGTATTGCCAAGAAGAATCCTTCCGTTTCTGGGAACAGTAGGCATTATTATTATTATTTTGTTCAAATGCAATGAAAGTTGGCATATGGCTCTAACTTTCAATGCCAAATATTTTATCCAAATAGAATTTTTCCGTAAAATTAACAGAAAGACCAGTTTACCTACAATGATTTATTTTCTTTTATTTTCCTCTTAGATTAACTCCGCGAGTTGGATCCCATTTTAACTGAAATTTGGTAAAAATCCATTTTACGTCAAGCAGACCGAGACTGCAGAAAATGAAACCCGCACTAATTTTTTTTTGGTATTTTACACCTATCGCAGACACAATCCGGGGACACACTGTAAACAGTGTGACCTATTTGTTTTGGAGTTACCCCATAAAATCTTTATTTATTGTGCGATTTGAATCAAATTTTACTCAAGTATAGAACAAATTAAGATCTAATTATGACCAGAAAAACATTTGCCTCCTAGAAATGCAAAGCTACCTGCGACACCAAAATATGCGGAAAAAATGAAAAAATCATATTAGGCATTTTTTTGTCGGAAAATTTTCTTAATGAAACTTGTTCAGAATTGTCCAAAAAACTTAAGTCCAAAATTTAATTGAAATAAAAAAAAATGAAAAATGAAATTTTAAAAATTTTAAAATTAATTATTTAAAACAAAACTGCAAATTACTTGACAACTACCTAGTGACTTGTATTTAATTTCAAAAAAAATGTCATAGTACAGTTTCAAAACAAAAAAACCAATTAAAATGATATTTTCGGACTTGGACATTATTTTAATCAAAATTTCAAATTTTTTTTATTTTGATTAAATGTTGGACTTAAGCTTTTTGGACAATTCTGAACAAGTTTCATTACCAAAATTTTTCGATAAAAAAATGCCTAATATGATTTTATGATTTTTCCCGCATATTTTGTTACCGCTGGTGGCTTTGCATTTGTAGGAGGAACATGTTTTTCTCGTAAAAGTTACGTCCTATATTGTTCTATACTTGAGTATAATTTGAACAAATGGGTCACACTAATATGTAATTGGTTGTCGTAAAAACTTGATTTTTTTTGTATTACAATGTTTAAACTTTTCGCTTTCCAACAACGTTTTTAAAAATAACAATTATTATGATGTGACTGAAAAATAAATAAATATTAATGGAAGAGCCATTTTAGAGTAACTTATGGCGAAAAAGTGTGGATCGAGGTAACTGTTTCATTTTTCAAAATAACTGCATACTGTATGGGAGTAAGTTGTAGCTAATGAAATGAGGAAATTTTTTATTTGCATATGAAGTGAGAAAAGGGCCTTGTAACACGAACATTGCCCTGGCGCGCATTCCTTAACCATATCGAGCAACAGATATTTTCATTTTGTTACATTTTATGTGAGTATGGAGGCTTTAGTTCACTACTGTTTGTTTTTTAGGATATATTGTAAACATTGTTATATTTTAAAAAGTAGATGGTTTTTTTCAACTGGTTTATGATGAAGAATTTTCACTATACTGCCATCTGCCATTTGTACTTCCATCTCTGCATGCTTTAATTTGGTAAATCAGTCAACCATTTCATTAGGTCTATGACCACTATTTTTTGACGTACTAAAAATTGAGCTTTTTGTGCCTTGGTCTGGGTGAGTTTTGAGTACCCAAAATAAGTTTTAAGATTTCTGGACGCGTCTTCATTCTCACCTAGAACAAAGAAGAGTAGAAAAAACTGCAATAGAATCAGCCTTGGATTTTACAAATGTTATCAGCTGGCGAGCTCTCTTCTAAAAAGAAATGTGCATGTCATGTCATGTGCGTTGAATATTATGAAACTGAAACGATTATACATTATTGGCATACTTCGGTAATTAAATAATATAGGGAAATAAATATAATAATGCTTACCAGTTGGCTGATTTGTTGCCAAACAACTAAAACTTATATAAGAGAAATAGGGGCGGATGGGGTCAGTTCAACCAGCTCTGGCAATTTTAGGAAATCGGCCCAATCAGGCGTGGAACTAGAACCTCAAATTTGAGCGGGCTAGGGATTTTTTTTTTTTTTTTTTGGTGGGTCGGGGCTTAAGAGGAAAAATGTGCCGCAGGCGAAAATGTTGTATTTTTCAAGGTTAAACGCTCTAAAATGAAAAGTTAGAAATTTGAGTAGCAAAAACATTTTCTTCGAAAAATAGGTTTCGTCAAACGAAATTTCCTTTTTTCATGCAATTACAAAAATTACTTAAAGGTTCAAAGTACTAACACGTAATCTGACAACCACGGTCTAAAGCAGACTGCTACCATCTTGGTAACATTTTTAAAAACGCCACTAAACATCTGTACTCTTTATTAAAATTTATTGACATTGAAAGACAGAGAACGAAATAAAAAATTTAAACATTTTAACAGTATAACAATGAATAATAAATCGATAATAATTATGACTAATATTGTCTACATAAACATCTCGGAACATTAAAAAAAAAAACAAAAAAGTTTCAGAGGTCAAAAGAAAAAGAAAGAAGAATACATCAGAACTTTCTTAAGCAAACTTGCAGAATTTGGAACGAACATGCAAAATGAGGTTATTAAGTTAATAACTTTTTATAAATGATAAATGACATCTGGCATTTATGTCAGTGGCCGAGATAGCAGCCTGAAAATATTTCGTTCTAAGTAAGGATTAAGGAGAGGAAAGAGCTGCCGTTTAAATTTCTTTTGGCCGTCGGGTTTTTTATCCGCCAGTACAAATGCCTATTTACCTCGGATCGGCTCTGCCCGGTCCCAGAGCCACCGGCTCGACGAGCATTTGCCCGTTTGCCCCCCCTTCCCATCCGTCCCTGAAGAGAAAGCAATAGAACAAATAAGCTATCCATACGCGGGGCACACATCATTAGTGATCTGGGGTTCTATTCTCCGGCTTAAGAGAAGTGAATCGGGGTATTTTTTCTCTTTTTATTTCATTATTTTTCCTATTTCTTTCTCTTTCCTTTCTCCCGAAATGACCATTCTCTCGACTGGAGAATGAAGGTCCGAGTGAAGCGAAATAACGACATGCGTTGTCTGAGGAAGTGGGGGCATTAGAGTTGGAAAATTCAGATGCGTGTGCTGCTATTTTAAAATACTGGTGATTGAATTTTCATTGTTGTGGTGATTTTCCGGTAAAATAAGTTTGCCCAGGGAAAAGTACATAAAGCATTAAAATTTCAAAGTAAAATTACAGTTTTACTGTAAATGTACAACGACATGTTAAAGTTACACCTTGCACTTACTTACACCGATTTTATTCAGAAAAAAATGTATTTTTACAGTCATGTCATGGGAAATTTATTTAGTAAAGTGCTCCCAATTACTCGGTAATTTTACTAGTACTTTTATCAGTGTAGGTTATTAAAACTTCAGCAAATGGTTTACAATAAATACATAATAAATGTATAATTTTTTTAGTTCTCCTCCTTTTCTGAATTATTAACGATTAAAGTGGGGGTCTGCCGCAACGGTAACCCAGGATTTAATGCAGCGCGTACAACGCTCAAACTTATTATACTTCTATGACCACCAAACTGTCATAAACAACGATTTTTTATTTTTTAACAATTAATTCAGACTTTAAACTCCATTTTGCTTCTTATACTACTACTCTGTCTTCAATGATATATATGCAATGGTTAGAAATAAGGTTATGGAATGTAAAATGTAAATACTGTATTTGCGAGAACTATCGTAAAAGAACGGAAAAGTGTTTTTTCCCATTTCGCAATTCCCAATCGAATTGCGACCTCCATAATCGAATTCGGCAGGTCATTTTACATAAGAATATGACTTCAGTTTTTGTATGTTCGCGAGTGCATAGACCACTTTTATTTTGCATATTTCAAGGGTCTCTCACTCTCTGACTATGTAGTATAAAATATCGTGCGTAAAAATTAAGTGGTGTCACGCATACCCAATCAAGCCACAATTATTTTCGATAAAACGTGCTAAAACATACAATTGACATGCAACCAAATTCACAATCTGTAAAATAATTTTTCAAAATTTAGTTCAGCCAACTTGATTTAAATATACATACATATCGACCACGATTTGAATTGCATTTGTTAATTTTTGTTGCATGGCCACCCCCGATATTCAACGCGCTTATTTACATCAGATATCAAGCCACATTTCCATCTAGCTGGCTGTTTATGGTACAAGGACACGTGACGATCTGAACCAGTCGTTTTTTACCTAACTAGAATAGTAAGCTGGTCTCTGTTGAAGAGGAAGGCTAAAAAAAAAAAGAAGAAAGGCCATCTACGAAATATAAACGTTTCTTTGTTATAACTTTGACGAATTCGTTCATTTAATGTCTTTTCTACCGTTCAACATAAATAAAACCTTTCAAAAATTAATGCCACGAAACAAAAATAAAATAAAACAGTCGTTTAATTTTTACATTAATGTGCAGACGGATGTTAGGTTTTTTCTCGATTATACTCTTTCTCATTCTGTATTAATTGAATTGCAAATTGAAACACAAATGTCTATTTAAATTATTAATGAGATGAAATATTAATTAATTAATTCTGCACATTAATCTCCGAGAACATTTAAGACCAGGTTTCAAAACCATCTATAATCAAGGAGTATTTAACTTTAAAAAAATAGTCATAATGCGGTTGGAATAGTAACAAATATTATAAATTGTACGTTGTCTTCTTGATGAAATTATGCAGCATCATATATTATCGTAACATGCACATACACAGGATATTAATAATTCTGGTGAATGAAATATTTATTATAAACGTTTCTTGGGTCCAGATCTATTAATGAGACAGTCAATTCGATGAACTGAAAGCAGTAAAAATTAGTAAAAATTACACTCGGGCGAGGCCGACTACGAATACCTATGATTAACAGTTTGCTCACTTTTACGTGGTGCTATTGAGATTAATAAATAAATAAATAAATAAATAAACAGTTTATTTAGCAGTTTGCTAGTTACAAGAATTAATAACATTTGTTACAAACATAAAGAAAAATAATATATACAAAGTTAAAACATTGTTCAATTTTAAATATAACTTCATTAACATTAAATATAAACTAAGTACCTACACTTAATAGTATATTACATACCGAGGTGAAAAGTGTTTCATTGTTGTCGAGAGATAAGATAGTTGACCGAGGCGCGCAGCGGCGAGGTCAACTAATTCTCGATACAGCAATGAAACTTTTCACCACGGTTTGTATACTATTTTATTCACAATCATCTCCCTTAAAGAACAAAAAACCAAAAAAAGTTCACTAAATTTTTAAATAGCATTTCATGTTTTTTTTTTTCAGGTTGGCAAATGCTCACTTTCCAACCCGAAAAAACTGGTAAGAAAGTGGCTACTTTCCAACCTGAAATGTCACTTATGTCACTTTCCAACCTGCAAATGTCACATTTCAATTCAGTTGTCGAATGAAGTACAAATGTCATATTTTCCAACTTTTGACATATAAGACAATTTGATTATTTCTGTATGATTGTGAATAAATAATATAACATCTTTGTCATTTCTTTGAAAGCACATTTTTTGACATTTTAATTTCTGTGGGCAATTAATTAAAAAGTTTAAGACCTCCACAAAAAGATATTTTTTTTAGAACATTTGAATTGCATTTTTCAATATGATAATTTTTCCGATTTCTTGTCTGATGTGTATGTATGCTTGATCTTTTAATTAAGAATGTCTGTAAGTATTGTGGAGCTAAGTTATTTGCTATTTTATATAGTAATATTGCAGCATATTGTTCGATTATTTGTTCAATATTTAGTCACCTTAAATTAAATAAGATTACTTTTATTGGTTCATATGCATCACATTTCAGAATTACTCTCATTATTTTATTTTGCAATATCTGCAGTTTGTGAAGATCACACTTACTACAGGAAATTAATAACGACATACAATAGTTAAAATGAGGATAAATCATAGTATTATACGCTAATAATTTGCTCCATTTAGAGAGTGTTTGATATTCGATAAGAGTACCCAATTTTTTTGCCCATTTTCTTAATTAACAAATCTACGTGTTTAGTGAAATTTAAATATGGATCCAGAACAATACCCAAATATTTTATTTCATCTACAAAGTCAATTTTTATATTATTTATTTTTACAGAGAAATTTTGACTCGTGAATGCTTGTAACTGTGGCTAAAACCATACATTGGTTTTGGATGAATTTAACTTTAATTTGTTGCATAACCATGTGTATAGGTGTTCCATTCCTTGGTAAATCATCTCAACTACTTCTTTATAATTTTTACCAGATACTGATATGAGTGTACCGTCAGCAAATAGATTTACAAATGAATTATTTAATACATTACATATATCGTTCATATAAACAATAAATAATAGAGGACCCAGCACACTCCCTTGAGGGACATCATATTCACTTCTGTTCTTATCCGATAAAACGCCATTGAACTTAGTTCTATGATATCTTTCGTCTAAATAGTTTTTAACCCAAGACAAAACATCATTTTTTACCCCACGCCTTGGACATTTTTCTATTAAATCCCGCCTAGTGATCGTTTTAAATGCTCGCTGTAGATCCATAAAAACACTATGGACAATATCACCTTGATCGATATCTCGTCTCCATTTTGAACACACTAGCTGCACTGATGTTTCACAGCCAATATCTTTTTGTATTTTTATTGTTACCTATATATATTTGCAGTGGGAAACTTACACTCGTTTCAAAATATATCTATTAAAAATACCTTGATATCATCTTGGAATAAAATTGATACGAAAAGTTCGTTAGAACCTAGGAAGACATACTAGATATTGCGGTTTCGATATCTTCATATTTTATATGCTTTGTCAAAAACCTTAGTAACATTTGGCTGGAGAATTATAAAAAAATATAGTTTACACGCCTCGGGCAGTGTTTACAAAAACACTCCATATATACACTTACATAAATACTTACACATATTATCGACATTTGAGTTCAATGAAATACGAATCACATTTCTGTTAACATTTTTACAACGATGCTCGATGATTATTAAAAACTTTTGGCAAACTGTTTATTTGACCAAACCAAATTAAATAAGTATCGGAATATTTAAAATATATCTGACTGATTTGGAGAATATAAAATGTACTTTTTATGTACCACAAGGTATAGTTTTAAAACCAGTTCGTCCCTATAGGTAATAATGATTTGACATGGATTTGCAAATACGTTTACTTAAACATTACTCAAAAATATTACTAATGTCTCACGTGACTGTGTAAATACATAAACAATAAACTGTGATGTTTGACGTACTTAAAAGTCAAAGTATCAAAATAACAGAAATAGAAGTAACTTTTCTCCGAAGCGTTAACTGCCTTCAATTGAATTTTCTAATATAGATTATCATTTAACATTTTTGTTTCACTTTATATATTTTTAGGTGTGAGACATTTTGTACTATAAGTATAAAAAACCAGCCTCTGTTTGATCCATTTGTTGCAGAGGTTTCTTTCTTTAAATTTTTTAAATATTTTTATAGAAAGTGGAAAAATACTCAATAAACAGTAAAATATTGAAATCAGAACTTAAAAATCTATTTACTAAAAATGTGTAATTCAAACAATGCGTGAGGAAGTAAACAGGAAGTGAACAGGGTTGATTAAGGGTGTGTTCCGGAAGTGACATGAGAATGACGTTTTGAGAGTATGTTTGGACATACTTCTAAGCAAATGTGGCCAAGAAAATTTTTGGTGTAAGAAAGATATAATTATTGGTAATTTTCTAAAGTCAAGGGTTGGTTAAGGGTGTGTTCCGGAAGTGACATGAGAATGACGTTTTGAGGATATGTTTAAGACATTATTCTAAGCAAATGTGGAAAAGAAAATTTTTGGTGTAAGAAAGATATAATCATTGGTAATTTTCTGAAGTCAAGGGTTGGTTAATGGTGTGTTCCGGAAGTGACATGAGAATGACGTTTTGAGCGTATGTTTAGGACATTATTCTAAGCAAATGTGGCCAAGAAAATTCTTGGTGTAAGAAAGATATCATTACTGGTAATTTTCTAAAATCAAGGGTTGGTTAAGGGTGTGTTCCGGAAGTAACATGAGAATGACGTTTTGAGAGTATGTTTAGGACATCATTTTAAGCAAATGTGGCTAAGAAAATTTTTGGTGTAAGAAAGATATAATTATTAGTAATTTTCTAAAGTCAAGTGTTGGTTAAGGATGTGTTCCGGAAGTGACATGAGAATGACGTTTTGAGGATATGTTTAAGACATTATTTTAAGTAAATGTGGCAAAGTAAATTTTTGGTGTAAGCTAGTTTTAATTTTTGGTCAATTTTTTTTTAAATGAGAGGTTGATTAAGGGTGTGTTCCGGAAGTGACATGAGAATGACGTTTTGAGAGTATGTTTAGGACATCATTTTAAGCAAATGTGGCCAAGAAAATTTTTGGTGTAAGAAAGATATAATTATTGGTAATTTTCTAGAGTCAAGGGTTGGTTAAGGGTGTGTTCCGGAAGTGACATGAGAATGACGTTTTGAGGATATGTTTAAGACATTATTTTAAGTAAATGTGGCGAAGAAAATTTTTGGTGTAAGAAAGATATAATTATTGGTAATTTTCTGAAGGCAAGGGTTGGTTAAGGGTGTGTTTCGGAAGTTACATGAGAATGGCGTATTGGGGGTATGTTTAGGACATTATTCTTAGCAAATGTGGCCAAGAAAATTTTTGGTGTAAGCCAGTTTTAATTTTTGGTCAATTTTTTTAAAATGAGGGGTTGATTGAGGGTGCGTTCCGGACGTTACGTGAGAACGAGATTTTGAGGGTATGTTTAGGACATTATTCTAAGCAAATGTGACCAAGAAAATTTTTGGTGTAAGAAAGATATAATTATTGGTAATTTTCTGAATTCAGGGGTTGGTTAAGGGTGTGTTCCGGAATTTTGAGGATATGTTTAGGACATTATTCTTAGCAAATGTGGCCAGAAAATTTTTGGTGTAAGCCAGTTTTAATTTTTGGTCAATTTTTTTAAAATGGGTGTGTTCCGGAAGTGACATGAGAATGACGTTTTGAGGATATGTTTAGGACATTAAGCAAATGTGACTAAGAAAATTTTTGGGTTAGAAACATATTATTATTGCTAATTTTCTGAAGTCAAGGGTTGGTTAAGGGTGTGTTCCGGAAGTTACAAGAGAATGATGTTTTGAGGGTATATTTAGATCAATATTCTTAGCAAATGTGGCCAAGAAAATTTTTGGTGTAAGCCAGTTTTAATTTTTGGTCAATTTTTTTACAATGAGGGGTTCATTAAGGGTGTGTTCCGGACGTTACGTGAGAACGAGATTTTGAGGGTATATTTAGGACATTATTCTAAGCAAGTGTGGACAAGAAAATTTTTGGTGTAAGCCTGATTTAATTTTTGGTAATTTTTTTAACTTTGGGGTGGTTAAGGGTACGTTGGAGACCTTCGATGCGAAGGAGGCTTTGAAAGAGTATTTTAGATATTGTTTCCAGCAAATGTGGCTAAAAAAATTTTACGACTAAGTCGACTTTTAGTTTTTATTAATTATTCCTTTTCATATGAAATTCGTCCAATTGAACGTTCGAAACTTCAGGTACATAAATAAATGCCATAAATATTGTCATAAAATTTGGAATATGTCATAAAATCATAAAGAAAACTAAGAAGAGAGCTGGTACCCCCGCATACGTGTGATGTGTTATGTGATCTGCGAATGTGACCATGAAGCTCCGCAACTTACCAACTGCGCAAACTTTGACGTGTAGGAACGTCGCTTGCTAATGTTCTGGGTTTCTCTGTCTTTCTTTACGCTACTAAGGCGTGGAACGTATTTTGATAGAGGTGTTTATTACGAATTATTTGGCAGTAATAGTTTGAGTCTCCAGAAAACCCTCCAAAACCATTCTCCAACGTCATATTCTTTTGCATCCTGCCATTTCTTTGGGCACATCATTCAGAAAGTGGAAAATGTAGAATGGTTCTAGTAATCGTTCTTCAGGAAAGACGTCCTCCAAAACGATAAGTTGATGTCACCAAGATGGAAATGAATTTTGTTGAGACTATATTTAGCACACTACCAACACAGACAATGTGATACTATCAGTTAGAAGCCAACTAATGCATGGATAACAAACCGCTGTCTAAACGTTGTGAATAAGAAGAAAAAGACATGATAAAATAATTTTTAACCTTTGTATTCTTGTCATGATAACTTCACATCGAGTTATGCCATGAAACAGAACGTTATCCATTAAATGTGTTCAAAATGCAAAATAACTCTGTTATCATACATAATCAAATCAATATTTATTTTATTTTTGGTCTCAAATAATTCCTTCTCCGAATCATGCACCTTTTATTATTGCAAAAATTAAAATTTAAAAAATGAGGTACTGTTGTGAGCAAAAAAATAGGACAGCTATTTTTTTCTAATGTAAATCTGTCTCTATTTGAAAAGTATATGTTAATTCTACTATATACGTATAAACAATAACGAGAAGTGTATTAAAGATTTACATATCAGTTACCAAAGAAAAATACAAAAAGCACATTCCCACACAAAATTCAGTGATTTCAATTTAATATGAGCATCCTTTTCGGCCATTTGGCCGTAATTACTGCGATACATTACCGCGAAAATATTCACTGAGCACGAAACAATAAATGTTTAATGGTTCGCCATTTACATAGTTTCCTCTATAATAAATATGTTTTAGTCGGCTAATTCGTCAATAACGTTGATTTACAGTCAATAAATTTAAAGTTCCCGCGAATAATTCACAACCGACAATCTCGGTAGGCTTTTACTCTTCACACTTAACTTGACAGACAACCAACTCTGTAATCTGACATCTAACAGATGCTCGATTTAACTTGAGACGTTTTTTAATTTAGAGGCTATTTAAAAGACAACGATGCTCTTCTAATGTTTCAGAGTTTAACTATTTTTGCTTATTCTTGATATCCACTACAAGGGTAATCTTAGTTAAATAAAAACATTGCTCCAACTTATAAAATAAATAGTATAATTATAGTACTTCCACTATTCGAAAGGTAATCATAGCTGAAACAATATCGCTTAGAGCTTAGATATGTTGGCGACTATTTTATGAGTCTCTTACAGTCAAATCAATCAATCAAATATTAATCTTTTTCCTCAAACAAATGCAAGTTATTAATATCCTTAATAATAACGGATGTGTTAATAATAAACCGACAAAATGTTTGTGTCCTGAAACAATCCGAATTCCACAATATGAGAAATGGTTCGAAATTTAAACACATAAAAGCTGGAAACGTTTAAAGAGGGACCCAAATTTGTACATATCTTACAAGCCGGGCACATAAAGAGGCGGTTGGATTAAGGTTTTTGGTTTGCAGGTGAATACCTAAGCAACTCATATTTTCTTAAAAAAACCGCTGCCCAAGGAATCAACTACTTCCACATCCAGATTTTTCTATCCAAGTCACTCACAACGAAAAAATTTTGTATGTGGAAATAATTATTTACGGAACTTTAATAATATAATATTTGAAATCCTCTACCTCAAAAACCCATAAAACGATACCCCACATCGGTAGTGGGGTGGGGGTGGCGATAGGGGTTGGTAGTGGGGGTGGATGAAGTAAAAAATATTTTGAGGTTTCTGGTTCTGTACACACACTAAATCACAATTTCTTTCATTCCCTTTAATAATGGGGTGGGGGTGGTAATGGGGATGGCTAATGCCAAAATTTTTTTTGAGACCTTAGCTTCTCTTATATATATATATACTAAATACCAATTGTATGGACTCTTACCTGCGTGATTTACCAATTTACCCCAAATTTACCCCAATTTACCCCCCAACCCTTCAACGGAACAAGATGAAAATATAATCTAGTTCTAGATCTCGTTAAAGTACATATGTGTACCAAATTTCAAGTCAATATCTCAAACGGTTCCTGAGTAAACGTGCGCACAAAAAAAAGTTACAGACAGACCGACAGACAGACAGACATACAGTCAGGCAGAAATTTTGTTTTCGCTCAAACTTAAAATCTCGACGTTTCATGACATTCTAAGCCTATTTGAACAATAAAAATTTTTTAAAATTTTTTTGTCGTTACTATGCTTCCACTGGATGTGGAAGTAATAGTCTGTTTTACAATAAAGCAGCTTTTACCATCCAAAATTGTTTCACAAATTGTAAAGATCAATGTTCGGAGAAATTTACTGTTTCATACGGTCAAATATTGTATATCTCAACAATTTTATTTAAATGATATATGTACTTCGTGTAATAAAGAACTTATAATTTTCAAGGGATAAACTGGAGAGCTAACAAATATCCATCGATATATATCAATGATATTTATATTTTTTTTGCCGTGGTATATCACAATAAATATCAAATACTACATGTTTTAAAACAATCAACTTCCTTCTGCAAGAACAGAATTCTGTTCGATTGATTTTGCTACCATACGCTAGGGGGTTATGCTAATCAGTCCAATACATTTAATTTTTTTTCTCTGACCTCGCTGAATATTTGAGAGGATATTCTCAAAAATGGTAGAAATGTTAATCCGAAAAGTTTGCCTAGTTAACGCTTGTGCATTTTTTTTTTATTTAACAATTTGAGTTCACAAATACGTATTTTTCTAAATAATTTTGTTCATTTAATTTTTCTCGGAAAATGATACGAGGATAAAAAGAAAGAGGAGAAAATTTTAAACAAAAAATATATATACAGATACAGGGCTTTTTTCATTTGAGCAAAACCATCGGAGCTAGAGATTTTGCAACTAACTCAACGGCACGGTACTCGAGAACGCTTCGACAGTGGGAGCGTGCGCGCGCGACACAGACAATGGTATAATTTTTGACCGACAAGACCTAATGACAAAAATAGAAAAGCATTTTAAAGTCGATATTATCATATAATTGATGACGAAATATGAGATTTGTCACTTATTTTAGTCAAACAGCTGTCATTCCTATAAATGACTTCATATTATAGGATTTTACTCTCATAACACTGTTATTCTAATCATTTCTGCCTCTCATATATTAAATATCAAATGGCGCTACTGTAGTTAAAAAATAAGATATTAACATTTTGCTTAGCGGACATTAAAGCTTGAATGATGTGCTTTCAGATGTTGTCAGATTTTTTATAATAACAATTTACTTATTGTTTTCATGAAATTCGAGATAAAGGTCGGAGTTGAAAATCGTATGAGCTAAATTTATCAATTTTTCAACAAAACTTTTACAAAAAATTCTTTAAAAATTTTTCAATGCCAGGATCTTATTGCTGAAGATCTCCTCTTGCGATGTCTACATTTGTAATTATTACTTTTTATTCTTAAAGTGGGACTAGCAAGGTTATAAGTTGATTCAAATTTTGAACGCCACATTGTAGCGCTATTTTGATTTTTTTCGAGTTTTTATATTTTTTGTAAGTCGTGAAGGTATTTCCCATCTTCATACCTTTTAAGTTCCTAGCTCGTCGAGAAGTACCCAAATAATTCACAGACCTATGTATATACGTAGTTACACTCTACTTTTATATAAAACAGAGTGTAACAAAGTTTTTACATATATTTGTTTGTCCGATGAATTGTTTGAGATAAGTTAGGCGTGGAGGTAGGACGTACTTTTCCAACCCCCGGAAATAAAAAAAAATTACAAAATCACAAAAGTCCAGTGTGGCCACCAATACATAGATATATAATACACTTAGAAAACAATACCTATATTAAAATGAAAACGCTGCCAAAACGGTAAGAGCTGTAAAAAGAAACTATAGAAAGAAAGCTGTAGAGAATTAAATTCGACATAAAAGGCGAGAGATGGCAGGCATGTAACTTTTATTGTTTTGGAAATATGTGCGTTTAAATCCGATGAATCTGTACGATGCCACTTTTTGCACGCTTCCTTTGCACTTACTATGTGCTCTCTATGATTTTTTTTCATATTTCTTACTATTTTGTCAGCGTTCTCATTTTAATGTGTTTATTGTAAAAAGTGCATCATATTTATGTATTTTTCTGCTACATTTGCATAATTTTGTATTTTTCTGCTATATTTGCATAATTTTCAGTTTTGTAATTATAATATCAAAATCGTAATCAGTGGTCTCGTAAACCCAAATTCTGTAGCAGTTGCATTAAAATTATTAGTTAGCTATTTTAGATGTAGCTGATAACGGATTTGATGTCAAAAGTTAAGAGTTCAAAATGACGCTAATTGCAATATTTTTGCAGATTTACATGAAATTTGATACATAGCGATTTCAGAACTGTCTGATAACGAGCTTAAAAAGTCATAATCACGGATATTTTACCGTGTAGAAGCAAAGAGGCCACTAAAAATGGTGTAAAAATAACGAACAAATAACGAAACTCAACGAATTTTTAATCGCCTTCAATATCGATATTAGGTAATAAGATTCTATTAACTAGGTTCAATTTTTTTTAAGCATTTTTTTCTAAGGCTATTATGGGAATAAAATCTGTTCATCTGCAGGTAAGTATAGCAAACGGGAAACTTTTTATATTTCAAAATAGATACAAGTATATTGAGGAGAAATGTAGCATTTTTTTATTTAAACTTATTTTTCGCAGTTTTGTGAACATCAGAGACATTGCCTAATGGATAACGCAATTTGCGAGGTTTTGGTTTTACGAACAATTTAATTTATATATTCTGAGGAAAAGTTAAAGTAAAAATTAAATCAAACACATCATTTAATATTTATAAATTCAAAGTTGTATTTAAAAACTTAACTACAATTTACAGCGAAACGAAATAAACGCTAGATAAACTTTTGTACCGTGAGTACGTGAAATAAACTGCTAATTTTACATTAAATATTAACTTTTCACGGCGCAGAACATAAGAGCAGAGTTAGTGAACTGTAACCAAGGGAGCAATTTTTATGTAACTCTACCCTCGATTTGCATCCACTAATAACATTACAAACTAAATTTAATTACCGAACACAACCCTTTCTAGATTCACATTAAAAATAATTTTGAGCTGCGGGTATTACAAAATTGTCTCGCAGGGGATAATAAATCAGAAATTTTCGTTCGGTAGCCCGTTTTCTTTCAGCGTACCCACCTACCAATATTATTAATATACAAGGAAGACAAACTGCTTCGGACACTCATAGTCTAAGATATTAATCTCTAATATGTAATTAAATTTTTAAGCACCGTATATTTTGAAGCTGGTGTTATTTGCATACAATGTAGGCGACGTACTTTGCGTGCATGGAACTGTTACTGCTAAATTAAAAGATTTACACTCATCACCATGGGAAGTACAACTTATAACATTACTAGATTTATAAACAACAATGCTAAATAAGAATTCAACAACCTCTGAAATTGGACATAACCCTCTCACCTTATTACTGTCACTTAAAATTTTGTATACAAGCGGTAGTTTTCTAAAGTTATTCTCTTAAGTAATATTATAAGTAGGTATTTTATTAATCACAAAACTTAATACATTATCAGATAGAATTTGGTTAGTTAAGTAGGAACCCATAGTTAGTAGGCACACGATACGAGCTGACTATAATTAACATGGTTGAAAGGATCCAAACTCGTATGGTGGGTTTTGGAATTTTTCATAATGGTATTTTGTATTAATTATTCCTAACGATATTATCTCTTGTTCTTTTTGGAGTTCCATTAAAATGGTTCTTTCGATTTACTCCTTTGAATATGGTATGCCGTCGTTAGATATTAAGTAAAAGGCCTATGCGAGGAAGTGTAAACATAAAATTAGTTAGACTGTGCTTTACAGATCAGAACAGAACATTGTAGAAACTTGTTGTTAATAGCTACCACTCTCAAAATTTCACAGTTTAAGGCGTTACTAGTGTCCAACACATAAACGCGAAATCGTGGGGACCACCCGCGCGTCGTGAGAGGTCACAGGTCAAATGAAACCTGCCCATAACGCATATTAGTTGACGACTTTTCGAGCTGTTAAAAATCAGTTTTGTGTATGGTACCTAAACTGCTGCCAACAGAGACGGATTTACAATTCTGGGCGCATTTTCCATAAGGCAAAGGCAAGCAAAGGTGTATGAACGGTTCTGTTTATACGCATTTATAATTTTTTAGAACTGACGTATCGACATATTTCGACGTTTTCATTAAAAATAATTATAAAAGGAACAAGAACTATTATTGTATTATTTTCTTAATACATAGAACGTCTGGACTTTCGGATGGTGAATGCATTTATCACATCGTCGCAGTCTAAGGATCTTAATAATTGTGATTCAATGCTGAGTACAGCAGGTGAATTGAGCCTTTCTTCATTTTTGTAAGACACTTTTTGACTCACCCTAGCGAAAAGCTGCGTTCTCCGGAGCAGTGTGTGACCGGAGTACAAACACACATGCGAAGTGCAATGTTGACATTGAGGTACATGATTTGCATATCTCTCGAAGCCACTTTAACAATTTCAGAGCAGTTTCTTGTTTTTCGAGACTTAAAAGGAAACGAATTTCGACAAAACTGTCTTTAAAATCAGTCGGATATGTGTTCCGCAAAGGGTTTGCTTGTTCTCTGATTTCAGCCGGGTTTTTGAATGTTAATTTAGTGAGAAATTACCATTTCTCATGGAATCGCTGATTTGCATCTCGTCAATTTTGAAGTTCACCGAGAAAACTATCGCTAGTTACCAAAAAGTGTTCTCAACCAGTTATATCCACTGCTTTTTCTGCAGATTCGTCCAGTCGTTTCTTCTGTTGCGTATCCTTCTCGACTCTTTTATTATGGAAAAACTTGATGCTCTTACTTCAAAATAATCAGTCTGCGAGTTTTAGTAGCGAGATTATGTATTAAACACTCGAAGGTTTTCACTTTTTCTATTTTAATAAGAGCTGTAGTGTAATCACTTCCGGTGGAAGCATGAAATGCTGGTAAAGATCAGCATAATTGTGTCCTGAGATTTTTGCAAGGGAGAAAATGCTCATATGATAATCTGGTCTGCCACATATATGCAATCTTTGCTGCGGCAGACCTAGAAGACAGGAGCTTCAAAATATAAAAAAAATTAACAATTTTCGATGACGTAGGTAAAGTAGTGAAAATGCGCCCTTATGGGGCAGGTACCTCCACCAAAGTGAGGCAAACCAGATCGAGATAATCAGTATTTCTCTATAATCCATATGAGTTTTAACCGGATGTTTTGTAATATTCTTATACTCAGCAATTAGCTTAACGCCGAGATATGCTTAGGCAGATCACGGGTTAGGTGTTTTTTGGTATATATTTTCTTTCGAATTTATCATGAATTAATTGTATATTGAATGAGGTAGGAACCCGTACGGTCGCCTAACGTGTCAATCAGTTGGTTGTTGCTCTTAAACTGAACTCAAATGCATGCACATAAACCTATCGAACTCAGACATCGTAATCGTCAAGAGTTTTCTCTGAACAGTCCTACGTAATTATTTCAACTTACAGTGTAGTCGGTTAGGCAAGTTAGGGCATTTTCAGTTTATATGTTAGGTAGTTAGAAAAACCGCCAAGCCTAATTATGTCATTTAAAAAAGACCTTGACTCACGTAAAATATTTTTTAACTTACGTAACATACTTCAAATATGATACTAAGGGTATTTCATAATTAATCCATCTTGATTGCGTTATGACAAGAAATGTATATTTCAGAGGTCTAGTCTTTTCTCATTTTGGCTTCTTTTTGAAATTTACCCCCTTCAAGAATTTGAATTTGTGTCTCCAAAGTTCGCACCTCCCCCAAAATCTGCCGCCTTAGGCTATAAACCTAATCAGTAGGGGGTCCTTAGATATGACCCAAAATATTCTTTTTTTTAAGGAGACACTGTCATTTAGTTCCTTATCATGTTAAAATGTATAAGCCTTTTTTTCAACACGTTTGAGAAACTTTTAGAGACCGCTACCGAAACTTGAATTTTGGATTAATAAAAAAAAAAAACAAATATATTTTACAAATATGTTTTATTAAGAAGGCGTTGCAACTCGTTTTTTGCCAAAATAAAACAAAATAATACTTATTAAAACAGAGAAGATAGCAGACTTAACTACTTCACTATATAGTGTCCTAATATTTTTTTGCAAAAATTCTTCACAAGTAACTTATTGGTTTTGCTCCTCATTGAAAGTGTGCCTCGTTTGGCAGTATCATTCATAACTCGAACCGTGTCCCTAATTTTTTGGTATCCTTCATTTGACTTTCGTTACTTGATACAGTCCTCGAGCATTTTCTTGTAGAATTCAAATGGATACATTTTAGACGGTGCTCTAGTCCTTCATTCTACAAGACCCTTACTATCTTACACTTTATGTCAAGAGTGGTTTTTTTCCTTCGATGATCAAGTATTTTGCAGAAAGCTTATGCTACCACCTGCTTTGACTGGTAACATAGACGTTCAAGAAACTTTTTCATTGCATTATTGGAAAGAGCTTCGTAAAATTGTAAATATTTTGTAAGCGTTTTAGGTAGTTATAGATCATTTCTTGGAGCGCAACACGGCGAGCTTGAAATCAAGCGCAGCGCACGTAAATTGTAGCAGCAAAAATGAAAATGTCCTATTTGTAAGTTTGAACTGTCCCTGAAACAAATAAACCATCAATGAATACAGTGCTTTTGTCATGTATCTAGTACGGTAAAGTCCAACTGGTGCTCTGAATATTATTTATAGGCAGGACCTCGGTAACCTGTTAAATCAATTTTGGTTAAGTAATATCCCTTTTAGGTGCATGCCACCCACGGTCAGTAAACTATACGGTTACATCGATCAGCAGCTTTTGGACGAGAGACGCGCGGAGCGGGGAATCGAATCGAATCAAACAGAGACAGATATATCTGATTTCCGTGCAAAAGACAGAGACAAAGATGCCGGCAGTGTCTACAGCTGACGTAGGCTGTAGACCGGCTGTAGACCTACCGGCATCTTTGTCTCTGTCTTTTGCACAGAAATCAGATATATCTGTCTTTTTTATTCGATTCCCCGCTCCGCGCGTCTCTCTCGTCGAAAATCTGCTGATCGAGGTAACCGTATAGTTTATTGACCGTGCATGCCACCAAGAAGTATACTAGTCAAATTGAATAGCTTGTTGTAATTATCTTGGAGTTGAAATGTTTCAAGTGAGTTTTTTGCACCATGTAATACAAATTCGACGCCATCTATGACATGGTTGCAGGTGTCCTAAAATTGGTCTTGTAGAATTGCAGATAATTCTTGAATAATTTAAAAATAATATATCCGTCCACCTGAAGATCTTAGCGCCAGAAAAATCACAGTCTACAACATTGTTTCGAAGATATGATGAAACACCGACCCATAGTAGGTCTTTTTCAAATGTTTGCTTCAGTAAAACACACGCATGCTCTATTTTTTGGTCTAGTAGTAGTGGCTGTCAGATCAATGCCTTCATTTTGGTTGCAAAGACCCCATGTCTAAGCAATCTGAAAAACTGCGAAAACTGCCGCTTGCCCTGTTCCACATTCTAGCTTTTGAACGGTGCGGCGATTGCCATGCCCAAATCTAAAACTGGAAGGTGATCCATCATTTCTTTAACAGTGATCGATCCATTCTAATGAATTAGATGAGTGAATAGATGACTGAAGGTTAGTTTTCAAAAATTCCGCAATCTTCTAACCAAATTTCATTCGTTTAAATAGAGGAAGTGACACTGTGTTTGAAAGGATCACCCCACCCCAGATTAACCCACTGTTTAAGTAGGTACGTTAGTTAGTACGTCCGCTTATTGATTGTTCAGCGCAGGTTCTGCTACTCAGGACTGACCAAACGCAATTTAGGGGCGGACGTTTTATTACGTACAAAATTATTATTTTTGTCAAACTTTAGAAGGCATTAGTAACCTCTAAATTGATTTGTATTTTACATGCGCTTGTTTTTGGTTCCGATGAACTAACAACAACAACCAAACTCTCGCTCCAACAAAATTTCAAAAGTTCGATTTTTAAGACACACCTTATTACTTTCAGCCTGGTGGTAAATCCGCCCCTGGCTGTCAACAACGTAAAATTTAAACGGACTCTAGTGGAAGAATAACAAAACATTCTGCATTAACGCCAGAACCCTATAAAAATGTCATGGTCTGCCTCTTTTACAAATAACTCGGCAGAGTAATTTCTAAGTGCATATGCAAAGGTGTAAACATATCCTCTCCGTAGTCTACATAAATTGCGTTATTTATTACGTGATAAAAATCAGACTACATAATCTAAATATTAATTATAATTTTATTTTTATTAGAGTATCGGCGTATGACGTATTTATGATGCGATGGTAGCTCGGATAAAAGCACAATAGGTAATATGAGTCTAGTAGAAAAGCCTTTTGTAGAGTCTTGTTTCTTCGCCCTTGATGTGTAATGATTTTGTTGCACACTCCGATTGTTTGCAGTCTCCAGCGTGCGGATGAAAGATAACATGGGCCAGGGGTCCGGTTGTTTGCCTCAACTTCGAATCCGGCCATCACATGTAATTTTCTGTTCCGTGAGTCCGTCCATTGTGACTGCACACCTACGCCTCTCCTATAAACACCAACTCAGACGCTAATTCACTCCGGAAAGCAGTGATTTATCTAATAACGCCAGTCTTATTGTTACAAGTAGCTGTAATCACAACTAATGTCTTTCCTTTCTTCCAAATGGTTTCTTGAGTTTTATTTAACAATAAGATGCAAACTACACGCCCTTCGAGAGTTAACTTGGCTGAAAGTGTAGTTGTTATTGATTACAAATTTATATTCGAAGCGACTCTAGTGAAATTAATTGGGCCAGTGGAAATGTTTAATGTGAGATTTATCATACAATCTTTAGGCAAACTATTTGCTAAGAAGTTATTTAAATTAAGAACATTTATGTCTAGTTAGCACATCGCACAGTGGCCCAAAGTGACTTTTTTTTCAAATCATTCTGCATGTCTTAATACTTAAGCAATCGGAACTTTTTTTAACCTTCGTTTTTTAATTGCCTATCGAACTGTCAAGTCAGATTTTCGATTTTTGTCCCTGATTTTTCAAAATTTTTGATCAAATTTCAAACTGTTTTGTAAAGTTTTGAAAAATCGAAAATCTGGCTTGACGGATAAGCAACTAAAAAAAGGAAGATTTAAAACAACCCTTTCCGATTGCTTAAGTATTAAGACCTGAAGACTGATTTGAAAAAAAAAGTCACTCTGGGGTCTCTGGCGTCGTCAACATAGAGAAAGGGTGTGTAGGAAAATATTCAAAACTGCATTTTATTGCGTGGTTCCTTTATTTGAATGTCTAAAAGTAGTCCCTAGTTGACATTTTTTTTTATTGTTTTTAAGCTTTATTTATATTAATGTCCAGGCGGAGTTTAGCCAGAACTATTCCATCACTCAATCAGGATACGCACACAGACAACAACACGATAACTATTCCATAACTCCGCCTGTAAATAAAAGGGCGCAAATACTTCATTTGCCTAAAGGTTCTCCAATCCTTAATCCGGCCCTGACATGAATTGAAAAATTTTGAATTTTTTTATTCAATTGTTTAGCGTGATTTATTTAAAATACTTTTTTTCCTCAACCTCCCTTTTCAACTGGATTCTAGACATGCTACTGAAGGGCGCAGGTTCGTATTTGCACGACCACGCTCAAAAGGCTTGGTGCAGCCCTGGTCATTTTAAATTAAAAAAAAAAATCGTACAAGCAAGGGAATTTGTACACATTTTTTTGACCTTCTGCTTCAAATCCTATAAATTATCCAAAAAAGAGAGTTGCCAAGGCGGCGCTGTCTTGGAAAATTGTGTTCAAAATTTGGTTTGTGGCATTTGCTCGAAAACAGTCCATTTTATAAAAAAAAAACGACTTCAAAACATTGTTAAGCTATTGTCTAAATGTTGGTTGCGGCATTTTTTTAATTTTTCTCTATTTCTTATTGGGATGTTTTGCCACATGTATTTTCTTCTAAACAGTGTCGTGCATTCTACAAAATAATACAATTAACCAGTATTTTACTGGAAAATAACCTCTACGCCTGTGACTTTTCAAGTCAAAGGATCAGTTAGAGGGTGGTTTTTGACAAATAGTGAATAAGAACAAAAATATAAAAATGACGTATTTTGCTGACGTTTCGAAAAACGAATCTGTTTCCTTTCTCAGAGCGTCGCAATAAGAAACAGAGAAAAATTGTTAAGCTTCCAATCTACAATTTGTGTCACAACTTTTTTCTTATTTGTCCAATTCTGGAAGCATAAAATGGCATCAAACTTTTGTCCAACACGAATAACGTCATGTACGTCATTATGAATCTTTTGTTGAGAGGCAAGCACACTTGATTTTTACCCAGGAGTCCCAGGTTCGATTCCCGGCCGTGGCACTGCAGTTTTTTTCAGAAGAAATTATTGCCAGTATATACACGTATATTGTTTGTATGTCCCTGTGCCTCTAAATACGTAGCTCCTCCCGCACAAGGCTTTTCTAGAGCCGTATTACCTATGGTGTTTGTTATTGTGGGTCGTATGTTGATTGTTGTTAGCAAATTATGTAATTTAAAAAATTGCGAGGAGCAAAGTTGTTAAGAATATAAATTTTGTTAATAGAAATTCGCTGTAACAAAATTCAAATTAAAGTTGAGGCGAAATAAATGGATGGAACATGTATGCATGACATTTGGTCAATGTCTTTTCATACAGTTTAAACGCAAATGATTTATTAGCTAGATTAAATTGACGAAATTTAATCTTCTTAATCTTCATAAAAAACTGCAAAAGTAATGTCTTATTTTGAGTCTGAATATGTAATATATATAGATTGAAAAATGTATATATTGAAAACACTAAAACTTAATGATATTATGATGTTATTTTTTTACTGGTGTTGTGGCTTTGCAGCCACAGCCTTATATTACGAGCATAGATAGATTTTTTGTTACACTGATGAAGAGTGCTTTCACAATGATCCATTTTCCATTTCAGCCCCTGTGGTTCAGTCCCCATGTATTCCTTTAGTAATTTTCAACTTTTTGGGGCTGTTGATATGATATGGACCCGCCCCAAAAAATATTCAAGTTTCTACCTCTTGGAAGGCATCAGAACGTAAGAAGCTATATTTTCCTTAACTCCGCCATATTGGATCGGCCATATTGAATTTTTCGAATTTGGGATTTCTCTCATCAACCTTAGGTGCCAAAGAATGCCTGTGGCGAATTGTAGGTCTCTGCGTGATCGAGAAGCATAAAAAAAGCCTCGGACATATTTTGCCAATAGACAGAACCACACGTCAGAGATTTATTTTATATTTTATGACTGAATGCTTAACATTTTTTTTTGTAAATTTTGAGATTAGAAAAAAAATGACAAAACCAAATTTTGGCCGTTATTTTCCAAGGTGATGTCTTGAAAGCAACTTTTTTCTTGTGGAATTTATGAAATTTCTGTCAGGAAGCTACAAATTTTCCTGCCTATATCAATTTTTTTGAAAAACGTCATTTTTTTAACATATCCGTCTGAATAGACTAAATCATTTTGTTTTTAAGAAGTATTTTTAACGTAGGACAAATTGGAACCGAACAGTAGCAATCCACGATTTAATTATTTTTGCACCTTTTTTTTTTAAATCTCAATCTAGTTAGAATTAAAAGCCTCAAAATAAAGAGTTTAAGCAAGAAAACTCCAAAAAAAATCAATCATAAGTTATTTTCCGACAAAACTACCTGATTAGGAGTATTAACTGACCGCATTTTTTATTTGTTTATAAATTGCAATTGTAGCTGTAAAAGCACTAGAAAGCGTGCGAACGTGTGCAGTGGAATGCATTTTATCTCTTCGTCGTATGGACAGTTTTGTTGTCTAGTCATTATTATTTATTAAGTTATTAAGTAATTACCACAGAAATGTGAATAGCTATCCATAAATTAAAATATATCTATTATTAATAAGCTTAATGGTGTATTAGCGCATTGCTTTATATAGAATAGAATGTTATAAAGTTAGTAATGACATATTAATGGATATTTTTCCTTACAGATGGTCCAGGCAATACAAGTACTTCGGTTTCACCTGCTCGAGTTAGAAAAGGTAAGATTCCTCAGTTTCTCACATTAAAATTCGCTATTATCCGCACGGGGCAAAAACTAACTAAGGCTAATCATATTTCTTTGTTAGCGTAGCATTAGGGTGGAGTAGGGCTCTTAAGTGATTAGGTTTTGTGTGAAAGTACACATCTTCCGAGCTATTGAAATGAATTTGGGGATGCTAATGCATAGTAGTAGCGAATATTTGGTAATAATGGGTTGTAAGGCAGTCTTTCCTAATTAGGTGGGAAGGAGGAAAACATAAGATCAATAACACAGCCAGCGACATCGGCACAATGCACTGCTCGGGTTACACGACGGATCCGTCCCGCGGGCCCGTCTCAGATTCCCCGTATTAAATGCCGACATGTAAAAATATGGAAATTGCGCGGCAGAATGCAGTCCGATCGCCGGATGGCCATCGCATCGCTTTGCATTCGAAGCCACATTTAAATTGCTAAAAGGGGACACTATCAAGCGGCTCATCTCTCTCTCTGTTGCGATATTATAATCTTGTTGCAAGGTAAATGCACATAACCGGTTACTACAGACGTCTTGGCCGGCCATCTTGGAGAACGGTTTTACTCGACTTGAGAGGCCGACCGACCCCATACACATGCAAACGAGACGATATCGCTCGCGGTGGACAGTCCCAATAACATCAATAGCCGCACTTGTTTAATGCAGAATAAAATCTGTGTGCACATAATTAACCGGCTTGGAAGCAGAATATTATTTTTCTTCATAGCGTAATAGCCCAGGCAATAGGTAGATTTTACCTAGCAAGAGGCTAAGGAAAGATTATACTTGGCATACTTCGTAAATTTGACATACTAATTTATATTCTGAGTTTTCGACCTTGGGGCGCTGCCGCTCGCGTCGTCATATTGAAAAAAATGGATAAAAGAAATCATTTTTTCGCGAATATCTCGTTTCCGGTACGAGTTACGCGAAAAATAGCTATTTATCAAAATGTAGGGCACAAAATTCCTTACATTTCTTTTCACTCTCGGGGCCGATTTATCAATGCAGGCTTGTTTGTTCCGGAATTAAACGCTAACTCCAGGATAAAGTCTTAATTTTGGTCCAGGTTACAAGTGACCTTGGACTAAAGTCAGAGTTAATTTAGCTCGGTGGAGGTTATGGCTGTTAGCCCGAGGTTAACCTAAAAATTTTATGTTTGTTGTTGAGTAATATTTATTTTTTAACAAATCGAGGTATTGTTTTGAGTTTTCAATGGACAGGTAAAAAAGTTTTCTAATGTAGCCAAACAGCAAATATTAAAATCTAGTTTATTGTATTGTAGAAATCATTCAGTTTCACCAATAATTTAATTGCTCTTAAGATTGATATTACGCAACTGGTAATTTTATTTCCACATCCAGTGGAAGTATAGTACGCAAAAAAAATTTGAAATTTTTTTATTGTCCAAATAGGCTTAGAATGACATGAAAAGTCGAGATTTTAAGTTTGAGCAAAAAAAATCTGTCTGTCTGTCTCTGTCGGTCTGTCTGTCTGCAACTTTTTTGTGCGCACAATTACTCTGGAACCGTTTAAGATATTGACTTGAAATTTGGTACACGCATGTATTATAACTGGAACTGGATTCTATTTTGATTTTATTCTGGGGGGGGGGGGTAAATTGGGGTAAATGGGGGTAAATTGGGGTAAATGGGGGGTAAATAGGTAAATCGAGCCAGTAAAAGTCAGTAAAATTGATCCTTAGTATATTTAATAGAAGCTAAGGTCTCAAAAAATTTGTTGACATTAGCTACCTCCATCCACCCCCACCCATTATTGAAGGGGGTGAAAAAAATAAAACTGTGATTTGGTGTGTGTACAAGAACCCGTCCTCAAAATATTTTTTTACTTCATCCACCCCCACTATCACCCCCTCCCACTAATCATTTTATGGGTTTTTGGGGTAGACGATTTCAAATATATTATTAAGTTCCAAAAGCAAATTTTTCTCATTGTGAGATTTGGATAGAAAATCTGGATGTGGAAATAGTGATTTCTTGGGCAGCGGTTCTTTATTAAGTGTTGGAGATTGCATAAATGTCAGCAAATCTTAGTTTTGCGCAAAGAATCTTCTTTGTCCCTCCAAGATACTGCATAAGTGTTTTTTTTATCCTACGACGTGTTTATGGTTATTTGCTATTTTAAGTAATAGCAGCCGCTCTGGTGATGAAAAATGGGGGCCTCTGTCCTTAGTTGGGGTTTCACTCATTTTCTTAAAGTAAAAATTGTTGTTGTTGCTCGTTGTTGTCACTGGCAAAGGATTTTTCCATAAAGACGACCTAATGCTTTTAACTTAGTAACAAAACTTAAAAAACTAACAAAACAAAAAACACATTTTTAAGCCAATCACAATCAACCTAGAGCTGTCAACTCTGTAGAAAGCGTTACCAATCTCAGGTTATTCAAGGGTTTTCTAACTCACACTATAAAATTGCGTGGATAAACGGAGCTGGGGTTAAAATTATCCTGGAGATAGATAACACGCAAAGATCCTGCATTGATAAACAGTTTTCGAGATACAATGGGATAAATAGCAGAAGTTTCCAATTTGTCAACATATTCCATTTTTCTTTTGAAATTCTAGTTAATTATCATATCACGTTTATTCTAAAGGACGTAAGATTCCAAGTGTATGATTTAAAGCAGTACCAATCATAGACATTTTTTAAGGAATGTAAATAAAGTGGCCCCAGAAACATTAAAAACGTGTTTAGATGATATAATACAGAAAGATAAACGGTTCTAAAAAAAAATGATAATTCAGCTCATTCATCAGATTCATTATCTCAATTTGTATTCCACAATGCTGACCAGTGCTCTCCGCTGTCGATATTTCGCGAAATTCATGGCAAAAGGTAAATTTAATTTAACAGTCTTACCCAATACTAGCGACCCACTCATAATATCATTCACTTCAGACCTCCGATTAAAGAACTTATATCTAGATACATAATGGCATTGATTTATTTGTTGCTGAGAGACTCACAATCTAAGGCACTTCTTCCCATAAGATTCTGATTGGCCCATCGGCCTATTCGCGGCTGTTTTCTACACGATCGGTTCAGTTTGATTATCATAATCTCAGTTTGACAGTGTCCGCCATTAATGTCAATAAATGTTTTTCGTGTTCTCCGACCAAAAAGTGATGAAAAAGTAATTTTATTTTAAGTTGTGATTTGCTTAATACCTGAGTAATATTCTCTATTCATATTTACATAGTTTAGTAAAAATTTAATGCTACATGTTGAAGTGCTGTGCCGTTTGCAGAAGGCAGTTTAGAAAATAAGAAAATCGGTCGTTTCATAAGAAAGTAGGTCATAGTCGTAACATGATGACTTTCAGTTTACAGTTGTAATAATAATATTATAAATAATATCCTTTCAATACATATTTCCCTTGAATAAAACATCTCTACCTATTATATTTTTTAAATCCGCGGTTATGTTCACAGAGGTTAACCAACAATTATTACATAAAATATGTACAATATTGTACATTTTCCCTTCTACACATACCCGTCACTGTTGCCTATAAGATGTGATGTTCATCTATCCATTTTAATGGACATATAATGTGACTATGTTAGGAGCAAATATGGTATATGAAGAAAAGATAGCCATTATGTATCTAGATATAAGTTCTTTAATCGGAGCTGCAGACCTACCACCAAGTTCAAAATGCACAACAATGGGGATGGAAATAGAGTAAAATTGGCCTTACTCCAGTGATAACCGTAAAAGATCTCACTCCTGAAGTATTATTAAAATTCATCTCGTGCAAATATAAGAAAGGGTGTGGTCGAGCATGCGAATGCAGGAAAATGGGATCAAAGTGCTTTATTATGTGTTTTTTGCAATGGAGAATCATGTGAAAATGTTCCAGAAGTTTTATCAGACTCTGACGACGAAGGTGAGAAAACTATTAACATCAATCAATTTCTCGTTATCGAAATGAAAGATAATGCCACAGAAGAGGAGACCGAGGAGGAAGAGGAAAATTCTCAGCAAGATATTGATTCCGATCAACCTGGTCCATCTAGGAGATCAAAAGTTCTGACACTAAATTGTCTTGACACAGTGCGTTGTAGATTAGGCCTACAGGGGAAACCACTTAATAGATTACGCCTTTTACTCTGCCTCCATAGTGATATGGAAAAGAGTAAATAAAAATATGTGTAATAATTAACTAAAATTTCAAGGGAAAGATGAAATATTTTGACAAATTGGAAAAGATATTCCAGTTTAGCCCATTGTATCCCAGCAACTATTCGCCTGAGAGAAAAAAATTGATACAAAAAACGTAGGGACTTTTACATTTTGATAAGTAGCTATTTTTTACATAATTAGCACCTGAAACGAGTTACTCGCAATTTTTTGTTTAATTTTTTCAATATTAATTAGCATGTCGAACTTAAGAACTATACCAAGTATAAACTTTCCTTGACCTTTTGCAAGATAAGGTCCCTTTTATGCCTCTAGTTATTGGAATATAATGTTCCACGATGAAAAATGTTTCTCAAGAAATTTCGTCTCCTAGGCTATCTAATCTAGAAACAGGGAATTCTAATTTAGGATCATTAAGACTGTGCGGGCCAACATGTTTTTAGAAATGCGGTTCGAGTTTATCTGAGAGTCCCAACCGCCGACCGATAACAAAATGTGCCGCTGCACACCTAACTTCATTTACGTCCATCACGCTACAGAGAATAATACCAAAACGTAAATATCCAACAGTGTTGTACACGGTTATATTATGAGTCACGTGCAGCTCGAAAACTCACAAAAGAATACCAGTTTTTTAACTTGGCATTTAACATGATAGTGGGCAGCTCGAAGCTAGTAATATTTGTATAGAATTCTATAAATACCATAAAATCTAATTTAATAAAAACTTAATGGGAAAATTGTTTTTAGAAAGCTTAAACCAACCAATGGATCCTTTAAAAATAACTGTATTATTTTGTGTCCGTGTCCAATGTCATTAATTTAACGTAGACAAAACACTAGAATGACGGGACCCACGCAAATTCTGTTGCCGAAATCGAAGTTCGAAGGCCGCAAACTTTGTCGCAATATGCAAATGAAATGATCATCATCTCATCTCGTCTTTTTATACTAGTAGCCCAGGGACAATTCAGGTCGACGTTCAAATAATTAGAGACAAGTTAAAATTTCGTATGCTGCTTTGTGTTATGTGTTATGTATGCCCAGAAACCCTGCCCGATGATGCATGGTGACCGTCACCCCTAAACCCACACCCCTTAATCTTTCAGTAGTCGCACATTATTTTGGTGTACGAGCAGTCGCACCGGACTGAGAGTCCGCACTTATAAAAAAAATGTTCCCTAACACACTGATAGTCCATATTATTATGGTTAATAAAGGAGATTATTAAGTAACAAACATTGTTTATTTGACAGCACAATAAACGAAATAAGCACTAAAAACTGAACACATCTTCAAAAATACAAATAAATATAGATTCCCCTTTATCGATTTAAATAAAAATGAAATGGGAATTATAAAGATATAAAAACTGAAAAAATATACTCAAAATAACTTCTAATGCCCCCATTCGGCATTTTCAAAGCAATTGGGGCACATACACATTACGTGCTCTAAGCTGACATAAGTGCTACACACAGGGCAAAACGGCCGCGCTGATTTTCTGTTGGTCTAAAAACTTCTTGGCAGTTGCTTCATCCGAAATTCCAACAATTTCCTTTTGTTATTTTGGAAATATTAGGCACATTAGAAATTTTTTTGGAGTATATGACAGAAGAATGCAATTCTCATGGAAAGTAAACACTGAAGTTTTTCAGGACGGTTTACAGGACGCGATAATTCTAATGGGGTTGCCATTAGAATTTTCGCGTCCTGTACCTCTATAAATAATATATTCCGAAAAAAGTAAAAATAAATATTTCACTGCAGTGCTCGCTGCGGACTCACAGTTCGCAATATGATATTTTGTAAAACTAATATGTCAATCTCTTGGGTTACTTACAGACTAATGACAATATTTACAGAAGGTACTGAGGTCCGCATGACTCAGGATGGGGGTGGTGTCGAATTATTTATCAAAATAGTTCGATGCGGACTGGCAGTCCGCGCGCGACCAAAGAAAGGTTAAAGGTGTGAAAATCTAAAATTTTTTTCGTGTTTTGCCTATATCTTGGAAATAGAAGAGTATTAAATTTCCTGCAACGTCTGGCTAAGTGAAATATTCCTACAACGTCGTGGCTTAGTTACAATTTTTCATATCAAGGCTTGTTTCTTTATATACTTCTAAAGTTACTTTTGACACATTCAGCTACATATTATCTAAACAATAAGTAATATAGATCATACCTTTCCACCTTCTGGGTAAAGACATAGTTTTTAAGCAACCAGTGGCGTAGTTACCAATTTTGAGGTTATGGCTTAAAAAAATTCTAGTTGTGTTAATTATCCGTAATATTTATTGTACGGTTTCAGGTACATATTATTAAAAATAAATAAGAAAATGTAAAATCTAAATAAATTGTCATCGATCTTCGGTATCGAGGTTTAGATCCATCCGGTTTTTGCCACACGACTTTATGAAGTAAATGACCTGCATCGATTACGCAATGTATTATGGACGCTGAACAATGTTCTAGGGGTAGGCAAAGTTTGCTAAATTTTTTATACAAAGACGATTTCATAGTTTTAACAATAAACATCACGTCATATCATGCGGAACCGCGCGGTTCTCTTATGTAGGTGCATAAATGGCATTTCGATATAACATGCTACACTGGCTGTCACCTACAATATGCAAGCAATATTTTCTAAAGATATTGTTAAGAGACTACTAATTTTAAAATGTAAAAGCGTTTCCTAGAAAATTATAACTACGCCACTAATAAGGTAAAAATATTTAGATTGATGTCAATTTGTTGGAAATTTCATGCCCTTCAATTTTTCTCTTTTTATATTTTTTCATGTAATGCTTCGTTTTTGAACTATCCGCCAAGTAACTAAAAAAGTTCGATTTTCACCCCTAAAGGAACGACAGGCATTACGTATCAATGGTGGGGTTTTTAAGGTACTCTTGGCACCTCGAAAAAAAGCAGCATACCAAATTTCAGCTTGTCTCTGATTTAGTTGATCATTGCCCACATAATGACGTGGATCCGACCCTGGACTATAGCTTGCCTTATTGACGGGTTCTGTATAATATGCTAATGTGCCCAGATGCAGACGTTGGATAATCGTCTCTTAACTATTCGCCTGTCCAAAAATATCGGACAATACCACTAATGATCGTTTTTTTTACAGGTGCACGAACTTTGTGACAATTTCTGCCATCGGTATATCAGTTGTTTGAAGGGTAAAATGCCAATTGACTTAGTGATAGACGAGAGGGATGGTGGCAAACCACCCGAACTAACGGGTTCCACGAATGGGGACGGTGGCACCAGAAGTAACGCAGACTCCACCTCACATACAGATGGAGCCAGCACGCCGGATGTCGTAAGTATTTTTTTCATATAATGTCCCTTTTGCCATTACCTCACTCCAATTAATGTGCCATAATTATTGTTATTTATTGCAATCTGAATGACTTTGATATCATTATTACACCTATTTGATTTAAGCAAATTGGGATGTTTATTAACGTAGCGAGTTAAGCACGGTATATTTTACGCTTTAAGTCCATTTTATTACCTTTATCACTTGTTTATTAATAATTATATATCATTAATACTCTATAGCAACACCTATTTGTTGCATATTTGTTGGAATTTTGTACAAGAGATATTGAAATAGAACGAATTTTTATAATGACAGAAAGAAAGTGTTGCACAAAAAGTCTGTATGTTTGTCTACCTGTATACATATGTATGTAGAATTCTTACTACTAAGAAACGAATTTCCACATTTATGGTTTTGAACAAGGCAGTATGCAATACATCATTGAGACATATTTTTTCGAGTTGTGCTTTATAATGAAATGATCTGGGATAAAGAAAATGTGAAAAACCAACAAAATTACTTAATGGTTTCAACATCATGTGTTTCCTCTAACTTGACCTACCATACTTACACCCTATTGAGCTTCTGATCTCATCCTTGCCATTTTTTTCTCAAATCTCTATAATTCTTTGAGCGAGATCATTAAGTTTTAAAAGTTCAAGCTCTAAAAGTGAACTTATAACCGCCATATATATGCTTGTTCACTCCTCTTGACTGATTCTAAGTTATCTCAAAACAATATACAAAATATTAGTGATGATCTTCGGTCTGGGATGTATAAAAAAAGTATACCTAAAGATGTATCAAAAACACTGTTTAGCCATTGTCAGTTTTTCATGGCTTTGGGCAGGTACTCTGCTATACGAGTCTGGAAACTTTTTCTAAACCCCATAAATATTTTGATTGTGGTATTCCAAACCGGTTTCTATCATCTGAAATTGAACCACGTTTATTCAAAGGGTGTTCACTAGTGCATTGCAAACAGCAAACTATTGCGAAGACTAACAAGTATGCCAAAATAGAATGATGCAGAGAACTATACGCATATAAGTAAATTCATCATTAACTACGAACAATTTTTTATAATTTAAGTAAAAAGTGATTCTCAACTTTAGAGCAGTTGTCAAGGCAAATTGGTATTATATGCTAAAGCTAACATCTAGAATCTTCATATACCACAATAAATAATATTTTAAAAGAGAAATTGTGTTTGACATTGTCAGACTATTTTTCTCCATACCAAAAGCAATGGTGTCGTAAAAAATATACTCTATAGTTAGTTTATATCATATATATTCTAATTTTACTTATGGAGTACCAAATCTAGTTTTATATTTGTCTTTTGGATGCACAGTGGCTAATCGATCAGTTTTATAACTTGTAGCTTAAATACTCTTGTAATCAGGTACTTTTGTAGGAAATAACTCATGATATTCTTTAACTTAAATTTTTGTTCCGTTGTACAAAAATAAGACTCTAAGTGTGTTAATTATAATTTTATCGGGAACCTAATACCAATTTCTTATCTTGGTGGGTTGATACTTTTTGAAAGGCGGGGAAAACATGTTTGTACTGTGCCCATTAAAACAATATATATAGAGGGACTGAAATTTATATTTGACAATTTCCTTATTGTTTATATTCTGATTGAGAATGTCATTTTTTATCACGAAATTGGTAGCACAAGAGAAATAGACAATTGTTTTCTTCTCTATGATGAACTCACATAGAATTAACCTCAGATTTGATTTTATGGCCTCATCGACATTTAGAAATTCTCCGCATTTTCAGTACTGGAATTTTAGAAAAAGTATCTGCAAAACTTGGAAAAATCGGGCAATTTTAAAATTTCTAGTTGGTACCAGCCCTGTATTGTATCTTTGAACCTGTTGCCTGTTTTTCAGCACGATAATTACGAACACGATGTTGTTAGAATAATAATAAGAAAGTAGCTACAGGTATACGATGTGTGAAATTCGCGCATTAGTTTATTATTGCAAAAAAAAACAACATGAATGCACATATAGTTAACAATCCCCAAGTTCAAAGTCAAGACTGTCCGGAGAAACGAAGACGTACAACCATATCCACCGCCATTGCCAGTGCCGGAACTGGGGCTCGAACGCGGTACTCGATGGACAGTGCGACCAGTATATACGCCACAAAATATGCCTTAGCCGACTGACAATGAGCTAGCGTGCCGGTGCCGATAATCTCTATAAGTATTATCCATTTTCTTATTTCAACATAAATTCTTCTCCAGTAAGATGCTGCTCCACCACATTATCAAAGAAATATTTGATAATAACTAAATAAAGTACTTCCTCAAAAGTGGGTTAGCATATATTGATCGCTAAGTAAGTCTATCAGACAAACCACTTACACTGGAAGACCTAGAAAATAGGATTCATTGGGTTGAGGAAGAAATACCCATGCGGTCTTTACAATATAACATTTAATGCATTCCTTGATCGACTGACATACTGTCAGGTAGTCGAGGGACATCAGTCTGAATGTCCGCGTTCATTAGACATTTCTTTTACTTAAATACACGTTTTGATAAACATTGATTAGTTAAATGTGTAAATTACAACACGAAAATTATATCCAGTGTCTCTTTCCAAGAAACACGGGTCCATCTTAGTCTCCGCATCTTACCATATTTTTGCTACATCAGTCGGTGAGGGGGCAAAATCCAGGGAATACCAGATGGTAAGAGGGGACGAGGAATCTCTTAAAATGGACAAACATGGAAAAGAGCTTTGTTGAGATCGCGTGCGACATTTGATCTGATGCTGTTGAACGTTTCATATAACAAAGGGAGATGATCTATATGAGTCAAACTGGGACAAACGTCTGCCAATAATAAGAATGGTTTTATTTTACTTATTTTGCAAAACACACGAACAAATAATATACCATCGTAAGTAAGAAAACAAACAAAAAAGGATTATTCCGTTTGAAAAAATCGGTGGGGTCGTAAGTTAACCACCACAGGAGATATGTAAAATCAGACTAAAATGGCAAATAATTTAGTAAAAAAAGAACTCATTTAGATAATATATGTAATTCAATCGCAAACTGACTATTGTAGCACTGTCGTGCAACCCTGTATATAACCCGTCTGTAATGGTAGATTGATTTGCATTTAAAAGAGTCATATTTAGTTGGCCAGGTTGTTCCTCTGTTCACAATTTTTTTTATTTCGTGTAATCTATTTTTTATTGATTACAAATGCCTTCGTCATTACTACATAACGTCGCCGATAAGATACGTAGATTATCTTTTAATGAATCTCGACCGTTTAAAAATATATCTGGACAAAGTCAACTGTATTATGTAGCATGATCGAACCGAAGAGAAAAGTTCGGTGATCGGATCGTTTGAGAGCGGCTTTTAAGTCCTGCTGGATATTGAAGATGGTCTACGTCCGTTTGATCGACGTCTACGAATGGGACGTGGGAAGAGCGCGGTGTGGGGAGCCGGCTCTGAGTATATTAGCTCATTTTCGTGATGCTGTTTGCAAAAAGCAGAAGGGGGATCCGAAGCAGGGAGTTTTACTGGTAATTGGTGTCAATTTAGACTGACGCATCGGCATTGCGAATGAGGGATTGAGTTACACCCTTGCGTATTCTGTGGTCACCCACTCGGCTCTCTTTGAGATGACGGATGAATACACACGGAGATAAAGCGGCACAGAGTGCATGCTGCATCTAGTTATTCGATCGGAGATCGCATCGCCTACCTGCGATTATTTTACTGATGATTTCGTGTCGATGTTAATATTTCGGATCGGACCGGGCACCGCGGGGTGTATTACAGTGTTGAAATAAAATCATTTCGAGCTCAGATGAAAAATGTGGCGTCTCAGTGTCGCGCCGCACCACCGAAGATATATTTACCAGATGAATATCGGCATCGGATACCCGAAATGTCGAATTTTACTTGGTGAAACCTTTGTGACAGAGACTCTTGAGTTGTATGTCTCCAGCTCGGCTATGCCGAGTATGTTTTTAGAATCGTCGTCCCGTCTAAAATAGTGACACTTCCCCATCGACGGAGGCGCATCCAAATGTTATTGCTCAGTGGCGTTCACGTGATTATGCTAATTTTCTAAATACTTAATCCAGACGCAACCTCACCCACAATTAACATATTTAACTACACGTAGAGCACTCGGCCATTAGTCATAAGTAATGGCTAATTCTTGCACTATATTTCTTTGCAAACAGTTTACCTGCAGGGACACAGAGTACGACCATGTGCGTGTAAAAATAGCAGACGTGTGGTATGCGGAGAGTGAGTGAAAGCCAGGTTGCGCTTTGGAAGGCGCTCAAAATGAGAGTACTTCATAGCGCGGATGGCACCGTGCTGCCAATAGCATCTCACACAGGCATTTGTCGTCTGAGTGGTATAATTAACGCGGTATTTATAGTGCAAGGGCAACGATCATCCGTCGGTCTTACACGGAAAGATTCACTGTTTAAAGTTTACCGCATTATGGAAAATCTCCGATGTCGCAGTGTCGTCTTTTATTTCCTTCCTGATACAATTTGCATCGTCTCAGAATCACTTAGCCTAAGAAGGCGTCCCCGTACGGAGCTTCTCCACGCCGCTTTTATTGGAGCATTATCATTTTATTGACTTCAAATAGCTTGTAAAACGCAGGGCTCCGAGTCGAGAGCGAGCGCGGGAAGCGATTCCCTCGAAACAGCCTAATTCAGGAGACAGTGATGGCTTGTAATCGCCGTCGGAGCTTCCCTCTCGCAAACAGGTGGATTTGTACAATTTATTACGAGACCAACATACCAAACATCTGCTACCCCGCTCCGTATGAATTTGCAGTACGGGTTATTAAATTAAGATAATTTCGGCAGCGTCATTAAAAAAGTTATTGGCAAACCGATCGATTAGCTTAATCCACATAGATAAAGGGTGTTTTTTAGTGCCATTAAACGAGAATGAGTTGACTGAATTATGACTTGCCGAGGCAGCAAGAAAGAAGCAACCGAGACGACTGGTTCATATATCAATCCCTGTCCTTTGGCAGGATTGTTTCCTGCTGCATCAAACTAATGGTCCCAGTGGCAAAAGTAAACTTCGCAGGAGAAACAGTTTAATGGAATCCGGGACTGCGGGGACCATTAAAATGAAATAGTGCGCGCTGACCGAACGAACGCCGCCTCCTCGCCTCTCTCGGACGTCGTCTTGCTATGATTTCGTTGTAACGTTCCCCGGAATCAATCTTTTAAACAGAACGAATGGAATGTTTGCGTCACTGCGTAACGATCCATTAATGTGAGTTTTGCCATAATGGTTAATAATAACGAATGGACTAAGGCAGTATCCCTCTTACGGACTGTAGTCACAATTTATTTCTAAAACTATTGCCTAAATATCCTAGGCAATGTTATCGTTTTCACCTCCTACTCCAGTCTGTAGGAGTTTTTTCAATTAAAATGTATTTGAAACCATACCGTTTTGAGTGCCTCTAGGGGGATTTATTGCAAGTGTGTATGCAAGTTTCTGAATTCTGTTGTCCCGATGGAAACGTCGCCATCTTGAAAAAAATTGTTAAGTTTTGTTTTTTTTAATATCTTGCTTCCTGTCAACGTTTTGTAAAAATTATAGACACAATTTTGTAGAGCTTGAAATTCTCTTTGATTTTAACTGTTCTACTTTTTCCATAGGATTAATATTTTACGATTTTTAACGCGAGAGAAGTATAAAGATGAATGGGTTGAAAAATGTTTTTCTCATTTTTTTGCGTCTTTCGTAAGAGTTGCGTTAAAAATAGATATTATCAATTTCCAGAGGATGAAAAAAATGTACAAATGTCATACACAATTTTTTCAGTATCTCTATATTCAATATCAATATTTATACTTTTACAGCACTACAAAGCTAGGCAGGGAACTTTAAAAACGTTTCTCGTGGTGTTGTCTTGCTGAAAATTATTCCAATAATGCTCTTTTCCACACCACCACATATGTCAAATTCAAGGGGCGAGTTTTTTACGTAGTGTCCCCAAGATGCCTACTCTACGGTCTGTTATCATTGTAACATATTAACTCTTTTTTTAATAAGCTATTTTATTCTGTGTTTTTTGGATGATCCTGGTTGAATCTCGTCGATTTCTTCCTCAGCACAATCCTTAATTGCAATTTCTTCATCTTCATTATGCCCGGTGCGAGTACATATTTCTTCCATCGTAGTATATTCGCCGTCGATATTCTCATGTTTGAGGACTTTCTGGTACATCCTCGCAAGTTTCTCTGCAACCACAAGCTGATCCCCATTGCGCCTTACATTCGCAAGATAATAATTTGAGAAGTGCTATGGTGTAGAATCGGCTGTGTAGTTGTTTCTAATCCATGGTCGGTTCTACGCCAGCTAGATTTCGTAGTATCATCGTCAAAACCGAGCCATGTTTGCATCTGATGATACGTTCTATAAGTGTGTTGTCCTGCTGCTTTTTTTGTTGGTGTAATTTCAAAAAGTTGAATTTCCTATTTGTAATTGATTTCGTAATAGTACCTACCTATTTTTAACGTAAGTTTTACCAAAGACACCGAAAAGTAGAAAACATTTTTCAATCCATTCATTCTTACCTTTCTTGCACTATAAATCGAAAAAAAGTAATCCTATAGGAAAAATAAGAGGTTAAAAATTACAGAGAGTTTCAAGCTCTAAAAAACTGTACATATTCTTTTATAGCTTTGACAGGAAGCATATGTCAAAAAAATTAAACTCAGCAATTTTTTTAATATGGCGGCATTTCCATTGGGGAAAAACTTGCATACACATCGGAATAGACCCCCTTACAGACTCTCAAAACCAAATGGTGTCAAATTCATTTTCATTACAACTAATTATTTTTGGACAACGAGACTTGACTGTCCATATATATAAAATGTGTACCATTGATCGATGTTCAAAAGAAACAAGGTGATAGAGGATCACAAGAGTCACAATATTGACTGTTACATATGGGGTCCAATTTTCGATGGTTTTAGAGTTACGAATTTTTTTCAATTTTTTCGGGCGTTCCTATCCCTATACTAAGAATTTCATCACCGTGAGGAAAATAACTCTTGCAGCGAGTTTATTTTCCTATTGGCAATAGCTGAATAGTGTCCTCACGTAAGATACACAGCTTCTTAGATAAATAAACTGTGACGCGTCTGCCCCCTGAGATGAAACATGGTTAGGTAATAAATTGACAATAAAGTTGAACCATGAATACTTTTCTTTCAGCTAATGTCGAATTTGAACTGGTCTCGAGCTTATTAGTGGCGTACTGTTGGATTACTATGGTGTACCGGGGGCTGAGTTTTTGTAGTGAATCAATGGAAATGCACGCGATACGAGGAACGAAGGATCACATTCTGGTAGGCAGAGAAAGGGAGCGGAACAAGAACATTAAAGCAAAAGGTGCAATAGACCACAAAATATACTACATGAGAAACTGGAAATATGCAAAAGAACTAACAAAATACACAGTACCTGGAATATCCACCTAATACAGAAGGCAACATATTGTCGCGTGTTTCCACCCTTAGGAAACCACCCTCGCAAAATCCGTAGGTTCCAAAAATTATAACAAGAGATGTCCACTAACACACTTTATTAAATATTTACTGGATACTTCACAATACTATTATTAATTTAAATACACTTTATTGACTAAAATCACAATGTTTATTACTTTGTTTATCTTTGAACTCTTAACCTCACTTTCTATACTTTTTGAACTTTCTGAACTACTCGCCGAGAATGCGGTCGGTCTTTTATACCTAAAAATGACAGATCTCGATTGTTCTGTGATGACGCCACCATTCTCTAGAGAATTCCAGATGTCACTTTGGAATCTTCTGGTAGGTTCTTTTTCGAGTAGGTGCAAATACACTACATTCATTCAGACATTCGATCTGTTGAAGTCTGCCTACTTTTTAGTAACATAACCTTAAATTTTAAGGGGTGCAACATATTACAATATATACAACGTCGGATGCCGAACATTAACAAGAAACTGAAAGATGCACAGGAAAAAGAGAAGCGATGAGAAGACATGTAGAGAAAAAATAGATATCTTTCAAAAACACAAAACAAGAAATCTCCAACAGGACAACGATTAAACTAAACCTTCTGACATCTGAAAAGATACAGAATAAATGATAATACGTACACGAGAATATACATACCACTGCAACATAGATAGATAAAGTGAAGGAAGAGGAGAAAGCAAAAAATGAACGAACCAAATTATTATAGGAAGGCCCTTCAATAAGCCACCATACAAGGAATAACGGCTGGAACTGGTGGTAGAGCAAGAAGAATTACGCACCTGGAATAGACAAAATAAACAATGAATGAATGCACTATGGATCGAAAAAGCTAAAGGAGAAAATATTAGAAATCATCACCGGATCATGACTGGAAATCACACCTCCACCCAAAAAACAATAAAGCTAAAGCAACAACATACAACGTCAGCATGAATAGGAAGGGAAAACAATTACGAAGAAGATAGAAACTAACTCGTTCAAAGAAGGGAACACGACACATTTGCCGAAGAAAGCGTTAATACTAAACAGTCACAAACTCAAAATAGGGAATCCATTCTACACGTGGATAACAACAACTAAGAGGATTATGAATAAACTTGTAAGGAACCAAGCATACTGGAAAAAACAAGAAAAAAGACATACCATAAAGAAATTAGAAGGACAGGAATCTAAACGGAGGAAGACTCAGAAGAAGTAGAAGACTAAAAACAGAAACACAAAAAAGGAGCTTAAACACTTCTGTACCATGCGTCATATGGCTGTCGCTGCTGATAAAAAGCATGACCCAAATCCAACCCAGCGCCGTGGACGTAGTAGGCCCAGCGTTATATCTTGGTGAGTGGCTGCACTGCCTTTCGCACGCTGGTAAATCAATGAATCAATCAATCAACAATAGCTGAATAGTGTACTCACCTATCCAAGCACCATTCATTTAATTACCATTACAACAATCGAGAAATTTTTTTTTTCCAAATTTTGTGCAATATTTTAATTTTTCGTCTTACTTCATCAGTAATTTACAAAAAATGTAATACAGAAAAAATACCTACCTATTCTCTCAAAAACTACCTTACCATATTCCTAATTAAAATTGTTACACAAAAGGGACATGTGAATACTACACAGGACATAATATAACAGTAATTTGAAAAGAAGTAACAAATTATAAATTTTTCACTTTATATCGATATCAATCAAAATTAATATTTTATTTGCCGTAAAACCATTGCCAGGTACCTGCTTGTTCAATTTTACTGCTAAAATAAATTACACTTTTAAGGGAAATGAACATTTCAATGTACATAATTACCACATAGACAACCCACAGGTAGTAAGAACCCCGAGTTTCCATCACCAGTTCATGGTAAACTTATGGATAGGAATCACAAACCGCCAATTAATTGAACCATTTGAGTTACCACGAAGATTAAGTTCATAAAAATTTTTAGAAAACAATCTTTCACTGTTGCTAGAGGACGTGCATTTGGAGGTACACCAGCGTATGTGGCTACATAACGAGGGAGCAGCATTTCATTTCTCTTGATCAGTAAGACAGCGTTTAAAGAGAACATAGGAACATATCTCAACCTATGGATCAGTCGTGAAGGTGGCCGCCACGCTCTCACGATTTGAATCCGATTGACTTTATTGTACGAGGGGCTACTACAAAGAGACAGTATATGCGAACGAATGTCTACACGAGATAGAGATATGTCAGAAAATATAAGAAGCCGAAAATACAATTCGTCGAAATGGGATAGCTTTTCGATCCTTTAAAGGGAATTTCTTAAGAAGGTACATAATGTGCATTGAAAGTGAAGATTAGCATTTTGAAAATCTGTTGTATATAGTGATTTTTTAAAATTTTTGTACGCTCGTGTAATTTTATTTCTTTGCCCTAATCAAGAGAAAAATTCATAATTTGTTACCTTTTTGTACTATCTCCGATGTAGTGTTCACAGGTCCTTTGTGTTAATCAGTTTTAATTAGGCACATAGTAAGGCAGTTTTTGAAAAAGCAGGATTTTTTCTGTACTGCAATTTTTTTTTAAAATTGCTGGTGAAGTATGACGAAAAATAAAAATATTTAACAAAAGTTGGAAACAATTTTTTTTAGATTGTTGTATGTAATAGTAATTGAGTGAATGGTATTTGATTAGATGAATACAGTATTCAGCTGTCACTAGTAAAAAAATCTCCTCAGTTATTTTCTTCACAGTGATGAAATTCTTAATGTAGAGTAGATAGTATCCGGAAATTTTTTTTAAAAATCGTAACAATTAAACCGTCCAAAAATTGAAACCCATATGTAACAGTCAATATTATCACTCTTGTCGTCCTCTATGAGCTTGTTTGCTCTAGATGTCTATCAGTGGAACACCCTGTATACCATGAGGGATATATGAAGCTAATGTGCATCGTATCGATTATACGGCAAGCGTCTCCCGAAATGTGCAGGTGTTGCGCTCTTATCAGCGGGAGGAGTGCGGCACCTGGGTCGACAGGGAGCCATACATCACCCGCCCAGAGATTTGGGATAGGATAGGATAGAGTCACCAAGGGAAGCAGGATATGAGCGCCGCGGAGGCGTCGGCAGCTCCAGCGCACCACCGTCGCTGTGCCGACGATATATCACCCGGACAAATTAAATTATCCTGCTGTCTGCGATAAGACCGGACGACCGAGACCTTGCATCGTAATACGCTGCGATTTCGAAACCGCCCAGACAATGAGGAAAAACAAAGTAAAAATGTGAGCGTGTAACGTTATACTCTCATTGAAATCAGCTCTAATGAAGGTAGATGCCTAAACGACTCCCCCGCAATGGGCTTTTGTTAATAGAAAATCTGCAGCAGTCCTTTCAGACATCAAGCATGCGTGTGCGTGCTGTCTTCTGCAAGCGAATTTCGGCTAGTCGCCGTACTTTTTGTTTAAATGTCAGCACCAGATGTTCTTAATTTGTTGGCTATTTGTTCACTCGCCCTCTGAACACAATTGCATCCCAAACATTTAGATTTTTTTGTTCCGTATTACACGCGCATAAATGTATTTCAGTTTAATAATACTAGATCAGTCCGTAAGTACCTCGTTATTGGGAATAATTCCGAATAAGCTAGAATTTAGTTTTTTTATTCAGATTAGTGTAAAAAACACATTTTAATTTTGCACTACCTGAGAAGGTCGGGGCTTTTTGGCCGTCGCGCGTCGTCCTGAAAAAATGGTCTGAAAAATGACGGCTTTTTAAATAATGGTAAATATCTCAGTTAATATCAGTTTCAGGAAAAAATATCAAGCAATCAAAATTTTCTGTAAAGAGGGTTCTTTTTTACGTATGATTGCCTGTTTCAGAGTAATAAACGTCGATATTATTTTTTTAAGCTAACAGATACTGTTTTGCTCCTTATTGCTTACGCTCTGCTACTTTTTGTTTTCCTCACTATATGCCTTTTTTATTCTGGAGAAAAAAATATATATAATGTTCTCGTTTTCGCACCACCTGAAGAGTGCACGGCGCGTTTTTTTTTCTTTTAACGTGGTATCCTCAGGAGGCCTGTATAATTTATTTTGAGGTAGATAGTTTTCTGTACAGTTTATCATTATTTCGACTTTTTGCATATTCTTTTCCTCCTGAAGTTAAGTTCATAATCATCACAATAATCCATAGCATTTTCGAATTCAACAACTTATTTCCACAATATTTTCCGTTGCAAAATCCACAACTTACTGAGCAGCGCAAATTCGCTTTGCAATAGCTGTACTGCAACCTTTAACATATTTGCAGGAAATTAATTTTAATAACTCCCGATGAGCTGTTCCTGAAGAATTGGGATGGGTTTATTTGAGTTTTTATATCCGCAGTCGAGAGTTGATTTCTCATCCCCAGACCACTGCTGGATTTGGTAGTAAGTACAAGCGAGCTGCATCTTTGGTTAGCAGTAATGATGTTAAGTTTGGGAGGCTTTTGGTTATAGACTATATTTATCCAAAGATTCAGCCTTTCTCCCCACAAAGGTGAAGCCCAAACTTTTCACCTGCACTTGCAATTGCATCTGAAGAAGCATTCTGGGTCCTTGAAATTATTAGCAATATCCATTTTTTGTAGAGGCTTAATATCTTTCATTTTTCTCTGCCTGAATAATGCGGAGGTCTGTAGTCGGTGCTGTTCCACCACTTTTCCACATTTTCCGGCGTATTAATTGGACTAGATCATGTTTTCATCAAAATAAACCTCAGTGGATGAACATATTTGCAAACGAATACTTTCAGCGGTTTTAGTATTGTTTGGTGTAGTATCCTCTGGGCATCCATCAAAAACTATAACTGCTTTCTCTTTTTGAATATTTTACGCACTTATTTAAAATGGCAGAATAAACTTCTTGCTGGTGCTAGATAATTCTGCGGAATATAAATCCCCCGTCTATTACAAAAAGGGTGTTTTCCATGTATCAGTGTCTTGTTCAGCTGGTAAAGCAGAAACAGTAGATAACATACTGTGTTCACAATGACATTTTGCTGTTGAATTAAAGTCTTTATTACAAAAAATTTGGCTAAAGCAAAAACATACGTATCCGATCTAACAAAGAAAATATTTAAGTGGTACCTATATTTTCAAGATGGATGACCACACAAAAAAATTACAGAACATTTTTTATAGAAAATTTACTTATCTTCCAGAATGATAACCACATATTTTTGTTCAAAGTTGATCGAGTATTCAGAAGAATGTCATGTTTTTCGCCATTTTTTTTTAAGATGACGGCAAAAGCTCAGCCTGTTAGAGTGCAAAATTAGCATGTGTTTTCTGAGAGGTAATCAAAATGAATAAAACTACCTCCAGCTTTTTGCTTGTTCGGACTTATTCTCTAAAAATCATCTAGTTAAAATTACCTATCGACTGGCCTATGGGAGTAGTAGAGGGTAAAAAACTGTAGTGTAGTAAGCAGATTAGAATAATTTCTTAAACATACGATAACGACCGTCCGAGTTTCGGTAAAATAATCCGGTCTCAGTGTCGATAACGCACTGTGCGTGTTTAATTTATGTGTCCATTAACTGAGAATTAAGGAGATAAGTTTCAGTTGGCACTTTGCGTCTCGACGTTTTATTTCGCTGTTAACCCCACATTGTTTTAATATGTACAAATAAAGACGCATATACTATATATTATACAGCGTGTACACATTTTCGTTGAGAAAATGTCAAAAATAAATACTTACTCCTCGACCTACACAATCTTTTGATGCTTTTAAATTTTTTTTGACAAGTTTTCACAAAGCTATAACGTCATCAATATTTTTTTTAATGGCAACCCCCATTTCTTGTTATGGAATTTAAAAGAACGCATTTTTTTACATACAATACGGTAAATATTGATGTAAGAAATTGGTAAGGAAATTGTTAAGAAAAATTATCTTGAAATTTTAAAATATCAACTTTACCAGAAATTAATAAATTTCAAAAACATCTAAATTAAATGTTGCGCTCCATTCGTAGTCTGACGGTAGTCAAGACAATTGAGGTTTTCTTAATGCTTTCGGTGATAGGAAGCTGATATCGTCGTTAGAATTTTTTATGTACAAAGTCCGATGTTTATTACTTGACTATCACATTCACATGTAATTTGCGCGAGCAGTATTTTTGGTGTATTAACTGTTAAATATTTTTCTATAAATCATGAAATTAACCGAATGTGAAAGAATTGAAATTATTTTCTCTACTGGTTTTGGTGACAGAAGTAGTTGAATTGTTCAATGCAACTCACCCTGATCGGCAACCTATTAGCACAAAAAAATCGGCCTCATATTCTATTGAGAGTACAAGAATATCCTTATTTTGCACATAAGGACATTACGTCTGATTCTAATGGGGCTATCTACAAAATGCTCTGGAAAGCAAAGTATACCGTCCTTAGAATGTACGCCTCGTTCATTAATTTTCTGAAGACTAAGCTACTTCTGTTTTAAAGGGCCTTGTCAATAGGTAAAGTAATCGTTACGGGGCTGCACAGAATCCCCACTGGATGATGGAGTATCACACTCAGGATCCTCAAAAATTGAATGTGTGGTGTGGAATAGTTGATGAAATAATTCTGGGTCGTTATTTCTCTGTCAAGTCCCAACCGGTGCTAGGCATTTGCATTTTTTTAAAGACAACCTTCTCCCCGCACTGGTAACTTTGTACTTCTTTTTTCAACAACTACGCAACACCAAGCCTATTCAAATAATATATTTCCAAATTGTTGGATAAGAAGTAGGGGGGGGGGGATTGACTGACCAGCCAGATCGCTAGATCTAATGTCCCTCGATTACCACCTGAAATTATCGACAACGTTCAACAAGAGTTTGTTAACCATATCTAAATGTTTAATGTTGAACACGTTTTTGAAAAGTAGTAGAGTTAGTTTTAAAGAACAATGTTAAAAAAGTGCCGTTTTTGCCCCCAGAGACCAACCTAAAAATTCCATTAAATTCTGTAGATTTTAAGCCACTGAACTCGGTTATCCTATTAAAAAATGTTAAAAATTTCGGGAACATTATGAAATTCAAGTATAAACTGCTAGTTTTCTGATTTAAATGACCTCAAAAACGTAATATTACAAGATTATTTGCATTTTTTTAATGGTGATTTGACAGATAGTTGACAGCTGCCAAATGTCAGGATCGGCAGTTTGACATCAGATTTCCACGAATTCACAAGATTGTTTCAATTTTTTTTAATACTTAATGATGATTTGACAGCCAGTTGACAGCTGCCATGTGTCAAAATCGTCAATTTGACATTAGATTTGGTTTCGCTAATCTCAAAAATTTAAAGACTATTATAGCGACTATAGCGACTCACTCACTTCCAAAAGCGAGAAGTTTCCATGGAGTCGCTAAGAAACAAAAAGGAAAACTTGATCCATAATGGAGAAGTTTCCATGGAGTCGCTAAGAAAAATAAAAACATTCGATATAATATAATACAATATCAATATACTTAAAAATACTCAAATCACATAAAATATGAACATGTATTAAAAACAAATATAAGTATATTTACTTCCGTTTTAATTTTATTTATAGCGATAACGCTATAAATTTGGTGACCCCGACGTGATCATTTGATGTCCAACGTGATAAATATATACAAAAAGAATTTCGATACGATATTAACCGCGGCTAACGGTTCAACCATTTTTACATACGGTAAGAAATTGTTAAAAGTCAATCTAAACTTACGTAGATTATTTCCTTTCGTTTTCAATATAGCAGACGTTGACATACCGATAGTCGGAGCAGATTTCTTGTCTCATTTTGGTTTAGTTGTCGATCTTAAAGGAGCTCGAATAATTGATAACAAGACTAATTTGTCAGTTAATTGTTTTATTAAAAATAGTCCTTTAGACAATTGTAGATTAGATTCACTTAAATTATTTCCTTTGACAGATAAATATAACAAATTACTTTTACAATTTCCTAATTTAATTAGTTCCCCAGATTACAATTTACCTATTAAACATTCTATTGTACATCATATAGTTACTGAAGGTCATTTACCTTTTTCACGACCTCGTAGATTAGACAATCTTAAATTTAAAATAGCTCAAACAGAATTTAATAACATGGTAGAATTAGGTATCTGCAAACCATCATCTTCTCAAGTTTCCTCTCCACTCCATCTAGTGGCGAAAAAAGAGAATGACTGGAGACCTTGTGGAGATTATCGACAACTAAATACGATTACCATTCCAGACAGATATCCATTACCTCATATCCACGACTTTAGCTCTCAGTTGCACGGCTGCACTATTTTCTCCAAGATTGATTTAGTGCGAGCGTACCATCAGATACCTGTCGCTGAAAATGACGTTTATAAGACAGCTATAACAACTCCATTCGGACTGTTTGAATTTTCCCGCATGCCTTTTGGTCTACGCAATGCCGGTCAAACTTTCCAACGTTTTATGAATGAAGTACTTGTCAATTTACCTTTCGTTTTCGTCTATTTGGATGATATATTAATCGCAAGTCAATCAGATGTACAACATTTGGAACATTTGGAAAAGGTTTTCAAGAGATTAGACACATACGGAATTAACATTAAACCATCTAAATGTATCTTAGGAGTTGACAATTTAACCTTTTTAGGTCATCACATCTCTTCATCAGGTATTTTACCATCAACTGAGAGAGTCGAAGTCATTAATAATTTCCCTTTACCGACAACTCTCAAACAACTACAATGTTTCATAGGTATGGTGAATTTTTATCATCGTTTCATACCTCATTTTGCTGAAATATTACTTCCCCTATTATTCTCTTTGTAACAGTTTATCTCATGATAAAATTACAAAGATAAATAGTTGGCCTGATCAATGTTTAGACGGATTTACGAAAGCCAAAGACGCAATAAGTAATGCAGTAGTTTTAGCTCATCCTTGCAATAATGACGATACTATCTTATCTCTCTCAGTAGATTGTTCTAACCTTGCCATGGGTGCAGTTTTAGAGCAAAAAGATAATAAGGGATTTCTTGCTCCTTTAGCATTCTTTTCCCGTAAATTAACCACAGCACAAACCAATTATTCGATTTTTGACAAAGAACTTTTAGCATTATATACTGCAATTAAACATTTTAAGTTTATACTTGAAGGTCGCAAGTTTAATTGTTTTACAGATCACAAACCTTTAATCAACGCTTTATTCACAAAAGCAGAAAGATCTCCTCGTCAAATACGTCATTTAGAATACATAGCTCAATTTTCTTGTAAAATACAACATGTTAAAGGAAAACATAATGTAATAGCTGACAGCTTGTCACGTATTTACGACACTTCTTCCTTAAAACAAGATATTTTACCACTTCAACTTAAAAATTCTCCCTTCCTTAATGTTAACTTTGACCTAAAGTTGCTTAGTGAAGCTCAGGAGAAAGATTCAAATCTCAACTATTTATTGTCAGATAAATCATCACTAACTAAAACCAATTTCATTTTAAAAAAGATACAAATTCCAGATTCAAATGATTTTATTTGGTGTGATGTTTCTCGTGCAAAAGTCAGACCTTTTGTTCCACTTATTTACAGACGAACGATTTTCGATATTTTTCACAACTTATCTCATCCTGGTATTAAAGCCACCAGACTTTTGATTTCAAATAACTATTTTTGGCCGAAAATGAATACAGATTGCAATTTATGGTCAAAATCGTGCATTAACTGTCAAGCTGTCAAAGTCAGTCGACATACGCGAAGTGCTCTCGGGAACTTCACCATTCCGAAAATCAGATTCGACCACATCCACATAGATTTGGTAGGACCATTACCTCCATCCAAAGGTAACTCTTACATTCTTACGGTGATTGAACGATTCACTAGGTGGCCGGAAGCGTACCCTCTTCGCGACATCACAGCAGAAACAGTTGCACGTACTTTATTTCAAAACTTTGTTTGTCGTTTCGGTGTTCCCTTATCAGTAACGACTGATCAAGGAGTACAATTCGAGTCAAGATTATTTAATGAATTTGCAAAGTTTTTAGGTTTTCATAGAATACGTACAACTCCATATCACCCAGAAGGCAACTCTTTAATTGAAAGATTTCATCGCTCACTTAAAACTTCCTTGTTAGCTAGAGCCAATACATCACATTGGACAGATGAATTACCCATCATTTTATTAGCATTTAGGACAACTCCCAAGGAAGATCTGCAATGTTCACCTGCTGAACTCATATATGGTCAAACCCTTCGTTTACCTGGCGAATTTTTCGTTGAATCGTATAATTCCCCAGATATTCCTTATTTCATTGACAAATTACGCATTTATTTTAATAATTTAAAATTTGTTCCTCCAACTTCGCATGGCAATTACAAAACTTTTGTTAGTTCAGATCTTGCCTCTTGCGATTTTATTTTCGTTCGCATTGAACGTTTAAAACGTTCATTTACTCCTTTATATGAAGGACCGTTTAAAGTTTTATCTCGTTCAGATAAGTTATTTACCTTTAAGAAAGGAGACAAAGTCATAACTGTCAATATTGATAGGGTTAAACAGGCTTTTGTATTAGTTGACAGATGTGACACTTTGCCTACCCCGATTAAAAAAGTACGTTTTGCAATCGACACGTTGATTGATTGACTATTTTCTTTTTTAACGAGGGGGTGTATATAGCGACTATAGCGACTCACTCACTTCCAAAAGCGAGAAGTTTCCATGGAGTCGCTAAGAAACAAAAAGGAAAACTTGATCCATAATGGAGAAGTTTCCATGGAGTCGCTAAGAAAAATAAAAACATTCGATATAATATAATACAATATCAATATACTTAAAAATACTCAAATCACATAAAATATGAACATGTATTAAAAACAAATATAAGTATATTTACTTCCGTTTTAATTTTATTTATAGCGATAACGCTATAACTATATTTTTATAAATATGCTTTAAAAAAATCATTCAAGTTCAGTGACTCAAAATCTATAGAATATAATGGGTTTTTTGGATTGGTCTCTGGGGGCACTTTTTTAACGTTGTTCTTTCAAAATAATTTATCTTAAAAATGTTCTCATGCAACCTATATCGATATTTACCATATTGTATGTAAAGAAATGCATTCTTTCAAATCCGGTAACAAAACATGGGGGTTGCCATTTCAAAACGTCCTAACCTTGTGAAAACTTGCCTAAAAAATATATCAAAAGAGCATTTAATATAAATCTTTGGACATGTCAGCGGTTTTCCCAAAAAGAATCGTGCAATTTTTATCGACTTTTCCACTACTATGAAAGCACTGTATTTTACTGCATTTAACGGTTTCCGACCTATTTTTGTGAATTTCAATACAAGTTCGCATCTAACCTGCATACTTGTACTAGTCCCGCATAAGTTGTGACAGAATAGCAGTTGAGGAGATTCTTGGGGTTTGAAAACAGTGCGTTATGTGACTGATGTGTTTAACATGCGATGCCCGCGCTTACAGCTGATTCAATTACCATATGGAGCTGACGTCATCACAGAGCGATCGCTCATAGTTTGACAAGCAAGGTCGGCCGTCACGATGATGGCATACGCATACATGGAACAGTGTACTCCGTCGGAATAGCTTGTCGATGTGTCTGTTTTTGGCCGTATTTCTCGATCGCCATGTTGTCTGAATTCATTGGCGGTGCCATTGGAGCTATGTTATTGCAAACATCGTAAATGTCCACTTGGCGTGTGTCGAATCGACGGCGATCGGCAAGTCCACTTCTTGAATCGCTACTGGCGGTTCTTATGCTCGACACGACCACGCGCTGTTTGTAAACAGAATAATCGAGCCATGTCCGGAATAACCAATTGGCTCAATAAACACTTTCCATCAGAGGCGATCAGAAAACCTAGCTCGGCCAGTCGCAAAACATGCAGGCCTGAGCCTATATCACGGCAAAAACCTACAGAGACTATCACTAATACATGTAATCAGTTGCTAGCCCGCTTCATGACAATCACGTAGATCTTTTCAATTGGGATTAGTCCGCAATAACAATAAAACAGACGGTTTTTATTTTTAGTGCCCTATTTCAACAGTCGATATAAAATTATCTAACATAATATATAAACAATAATAGGTGGGGTTATTATACCGAAATATTTAACAAAAATGTTTCTCTATTTGTGTAAAATATTAACAGTGCTCTAAATGAAGACTAATATAAACAAAGTTGTTTTTTGTTCCGTGCGATATTCGAAATGACCGGGGCCTAAGATAAAGGCCTTTGATAACTAAAAAAATTATTCTTCTGGAAGGAGACAGTTAATCAAAATCGCTAATATTGATCTTTTAAACCCTGCTATTAACTTTAATATATAAAATACAGGATGTTCCGAAATTGCCGTCCGTGCATTTAGAAACTGATTCGACATGCAAGTGGTAAGAAAAGTTCATATGATCATGTGTCCTAAAATGTTTCCTAAGAGAGCTATGGCTCTGAGGATGACTCCCAAAAAATTTTAAACGAGGTTGTCCTATAATAGTTTCATCAAGCAACCTCTAGTGTAAGGTGAGCAAAAAATGGAAACAATATTTTGTTATTTGGAATTTGGCAAATGCGCTAGTTTTAAAAATATCAAATTACGATATTGCCTTAGAATTGGTAGTTAGGTATTCTAGAAATTGCTGATACCGAGTCTGATATCAAAACCGCTGCCCAAGGAATCACTACTTCCACATCCAGATTCTCTATCCAAGTCACTCACAACGAAAAAACTTTGTATGTGAAAATAATTGTTTATGGAACTTCAATAATATAATATTTGAAATCCTCTACCCCAAAAACCCATAAAACGATCCCCACATCGGTTGGGGATGAGAGGGGGGTGGTAGTGGGGTGTGGATGAAGTAAAAAAATATTTTGAAGTTTCTAGTTCCTGTACATGCACTAAATCACATTTTTTTTTATCCCCTTTAATAAGGAGGTAGGGATGGTAATGGGGATGGTTAATGCCAAAAATTTTTTTGAGACCTCAGCTTCTCTTGTATATACTAAATACCAATTTCATGGACTGTTACCTGCTTGATTTACCCATTTACCCCAAAAATTTACCCCAATTTACCCCCCAACCCTTCCACGGAACAAGATGAAAATATAATCTAGTTCTAGATCTCGTTAAAGTACATATGTGTACTAAATTTCAAGTCAATATCTTAAACGTTTCAGAGTAAACGTGCGCACAAAAAAAAGTTAGACAGAAAATTTTTTTTCGCTCAAACTTAAAATCTCGACGTTACATGACATTTTAAGCCTATTTGGACAATAAAAAATTTTAAAAATTTTTTTGTCGCTACTATACTTCCACTGGACGTAGAAGTAAAATGAATAATTCGCAGTTACTAAGCCAATATGGCTGTTATAATTGCAACATGTTTTCGTATTTACTTTGATACTCTGATAACAAGCATAACGTTGAAGCTTAAAAATTCAAAATGACGGATAGTGTCCTTCAATGTGTGGAAGTTAAATAAAGAGGCCATTAAAAATAGTAAAAAAAAACTGAATCGCCTTTAAATTATAAAATAAATTTCGCCCTCGCTCAGTTAACTATTGAACCTTATTAAAAAACGAACAAATAACGAATTTAAAGGTATTCTTACTGACTTCAGTCTCGAGGAAATAAGGATCAGTTAATCCGGCGACAATGAAATTTTATTTCATAATTTTTATTTCAACGTTTCTGTAACTTGCTTATCGATGTTACATTGTTAAAGTATATTATTTTATTTTATTACTCCAAATGGATTTTATCCATAGACGTGAAACTTTCTGTTTCTATATCTTTTTCTCGTTTACATTCTTAATAGTTTAAGACTTTGCCATGACTCCCTGGTCAATATTTCATAAAAATGAAAATTTTTAACAAATATTAAAAAAAACATTCAAAATATACATTTAGGTTTTTAAACTATACATTCTTTAAGTCACAAAAAGGCGTCCGAAAATATTTTTGAAGCATCAACGCCGGAGCTGCCTGCAGAACATCAAGCTCCAACTACATGTGAAATTTCATGTTTCTAGCCTTAACAGTTTGAGAGGTAAACCGCTGTGACAGACAGACGGGCAGACGGGTAAACGGGGTAAACAGGTCGTCCTGTAAGTTTTCTGTTTTCCACTTTTTAGCGCGTAGCAGTTGTGTGATGTGTGGGCGCGGGTGCGTGCGTGGGTGTGTGAGGGTGTATGTGTGTAGGATGCATTTTGTGTTAATCCTCTGAGCAGTAGTCAAGTAGCAATGACTATGACAATGACTAAAAAGAACTGGTTAAATCAATAACCAGAAACCGGTAGCAATAATAGCTTAACTACGTGTTCATGATACATTTTTAATTATCCAAGAAGTGTGTTTTAGTAACTACTATATTTAATTACTAATAGCTCAATTCTTCAAGAAGTACGTCCCCAAAATAGTTTAAGAGCCGGCATTAATTTGGTAAGGTTAAACGTCTGGCAAGACTGAATAAGAAGACATTTAATTCATTAAAAATAGTGAGACGGTGACGATCTGAGGAACTTTATAAACAAAAAATAAGAAAAAACAACTTTTAACATTCAGACCATTCTATCGATACTGAGCTTGTACTAAAGAGCAGAAAACTATTATTTGTAAAAGTTAACATAGGGGGCGAGCCGAGGGGCGAGCGTAGAGGCGACTTCAATGTGAATATCAGTCGATATTCCGTTGAAGCAACGTCGAGCGCGGTTGAATGGGTGACCCATCTTGAGAAATACAACGTTCTCGTCCCACCTTCGAGCGGCTTGTATATCAGTGTATACGCGGAAGCTACGTAATTTCAGACGAGGATTACCTCCTTCGGAGGGGATGTAAAGCAGGCGGTCCCTATTAAATGTTAGGCAAGTAAAAGATCCCTACTCTTCTTAAGGGAAGAGGTTCGGCAAAATTTCCAGGTTGGGGGTAGCTCGTCTCCTGGCGTCGGTGATAGGCCCTGGTAGCGGAAATAGGCCGACGTTAAATAAATAGATAAAAAAATAAATAAAAAAAGCTAACATTTTAAAAGAAGGTTTTTTGAAATTAAAGTTGGCGAAAGAATATAATAAATTATTATCTGCTTTTTGGTACGACGCAGTGTTGATAGTATGGTGTTAAAATTAAAAAACCCGAGTTTTATATTTTTATTATGCTATAATGAAATGAAATAAATATTACTAAACACTTCATTCGACAATAGTTAAATGTTAAACGGATGCTTTCATTAGTAGCTATTGAATATTTTAAGAAAGTCTAATGAAATTAGAGACATTGCATTTTGAAGTAACATAAGTGACAATATTAAGTTAGGCAAATGGCAGGATAATGATTTTACATTTGAATAATTTTGTTTGGAGTATATGGAGTTGATTTAATATTGCAGTGGATGGTGTTTGGCGCACATGAAAAGCTTACAGTTCCACCCTTCATGATTCAGATAATTGACTTTTAACTAAATGCTAGAAAATGGATAAGTCGTGTTTGGGGGAGTCTGCCGCGATCGCCTGTTATAACAAATCTAATCTAGGCATCAGTCGAATTACGAATTAGCAGTTCCCGAGGGATTTCCAGGCGCCCCTCGTTCATGCAAATGCCAATTGGCCACTTCAACCGAGCATTGGGCTAATGTGTATGTATGCAGATTGAATCGTGATGGCAACCCCATCATCCAGTTTGTCGTCTTGATCCGATTTCGACACCGAAACAAACCGGCGGCGGGGCTGGCCGACTCGCAGGCTCAGATTTATTTAATTTCCGGATACTAATGAACGACAACCGGCTTCTGTTGGATTTCCAGCGACTTCAGCACAGTGCGGGTGTTAATTGTGTCCGTGACCTGTTCATCTGGTCTCCTCTATGTGGGCTACATAATGAAATCACTGCGACAACTGTCCCTAACAATGTTACCAACTTCCGATTGTTATAAGATTAGTTTAAAGGACCCTCAACTAGAAAAGTACTTCCAAAATATCAGTTAACTGGATGCATCCAGGAAATACCCCATTAATGATTACGCGTTGCTTTCGTTTTAATTAAATAATTGTAAAGAAGGTAATATAAATATAAGTTATGCCATGTGTTACCAGTTGAAAATTTTACGAATCAATGATGTTGGTAAAATTTAGTTTTTTTTATATTGAGCATTCAAAAAAAAACGTCTACGTCAAGTTGCCTAAACGAATGAAAGCGAGGTGCTTAGATTAACTTCTATTAAACTATTATGCAATCCATCGCACAGGCATAGCCTATTATTTATAGTATGGGCTATATTTTTTTTTACTTGCCAATTCACGAATTAGGGGCATCCAAAAAATAAGTTCGCAAAAATGAGCTGTTTTAATCCCCACTTTCTTCCCCTTGTAATATCTCCTTAAACGAGCGTTCGTTTGGAAACTGCCTCAGGATTAAATATAACACATTTACATATGTTAAATATAACTATTTTCTAATACATTTTTTTAATTCAGAGGTCGTTCACTTTTATGAACCTTCTCCCCCCTCATCGTCCATTTTGTTACATTTTTGGTACCCCCTTCCAAAGCGAATATATTTTTTGAATAACCCTTAGAGTATTTCCCAAGGTTTCTGTAACATTTCAAGTAAGTTCAGTTGTACGTTTCTTTGACCAACCACCTTGGTCTTTCCTTCTTTTTAAGTCCTTCCTGTCTTACGAAAGAGTTAGGAAATACCAAAGGAACTATTCCTAGTCTTGTAAACGTTTTTCTATGAAATGTCATTATCTATTGTAATCCTTTCGCCCATTGCAAAAGTATGACTGAATATGAGAATTTTGTGCCCTTGAGAGCATTCCGAAACAAAATTCTACAGTATCTTTTGACGGATTTAAGTTTAGGATGCGGGCTTTTTTTGGTAACCCCGCCAAAAAAATTAAATTTTGCATCTCTCATTTTTTTTTCTTCAGAAGTCCTGGCCTCAAAACTTGTTTGAGCATACCCATCTCAGCTACCTTGTAGTGAACAAAATTCTGTACACGAGAGGCAATTTTTTTATCATTGAAATTACCACAAGACCACTCTAAAGCTTGCTCGCTGGAAAATTAATTTTTATTCAGTAAAAGGTTTTATAAAAAATGTTGCATTTTTAAATTTTTTGCACCGCAAAACCCAATTATTCTTATGCATAATCATTAAAAATTTAAAAAATTTGAAAATCTGAACCACCTTCAAAAAAAATTATAAAATAAAAACTCTCCCCTCGGATTAATTAAATCTCATTACTTAGCTAAGATCGATCTTTAATAAGTTAAAAATACGTTTGGTTTCGTTATTTGTTCATTTTCACACCGATCTCAAGTTAACCTTCAAGTTAACCTTGAAATTTTCATTTATAATTTGTAGTAGGTAACCTTTTTTTTTTGTGGACATGGGTTAATTTTTTTTACAAAAGTTTGAGTTATCCGAGTTATATATAGTGAAAGCAAATATTGTTATATTAGCACGTCATGCCTCCAGATGAATCATTTTTCGAAAATCGGGCGAATGCGCACGTGTCCACGATTAATTAAAATTACGTAATTAGCCGATTAACGGTACCAATCCAGATATAATTCATGACTAATACCTAAGTGGGATATAATTAAATTTTCTGTCGAGAGATTCATGAAAATCGGTTCATCATTCTCGACTTTTGCTCTGACCAAAATACAAAGACACCACATAGAGATGTAATTAAGATCTATATTTGTTTTGCGGTCAATTGATAAAAACAATCAATCCGCCTATTTTATAAACAAAATTCTCTCCAGAAAGACTTGTTCAGTGTTCCTCGTCAAAGTGATAATTTCGTTTTATCTTTCTCTAAATTGAGATTCCACGTCTTAGATACAGATATCATCACTAAATAATTGATTTTCATTCTATAAATACATTATTTTGCTAACACTGCAAACTGCAAATTTTCAATCATTCACACCTCCCTCCTCAATTGTTTCTCCAAATAATAAACTTCGACAAATATTTTTCTAATTTTGTGAAACTAGAATTCGTTATCACAATAACTTGTTATGGCTCTTATTAGCAATAAAGCAGATTTCATTTTTCATTCTCCACATTCAAAAACAAACATTTTCTTGAGAATTTTGCCTTTAGATAACTGGCCCTTAGAGGCAATTACCTCTGCCAGACCTCTTTCACACCATCAGTTTTGTCGAATTCAGTTGAACCCGAAGAAAAAACCGCTGCCCAAGGAATAACTACTTCCACATTCAGATTTTCTATCCAAGTTTCTTATAACGAAAAAAAAATTGTATGTGGAAATAATTGTTTGTGGAACTCTAATAATATAGTATTTGAAATGGTCTACCCAAATAACCCATAAAACAATATGCCACATCGGTAGTGAGGGTGGCAGTGATGGTGGATGAAGTAAAAACTATTGAGGCCTTTAGTTCTTGTACACACATTAAATCACAAATTTATTTTTTTTACCCCCTTTAATAACGGGTGAGGGTGGTCATGGAGGTGGCAAATGCCAAAAATTTTTTTGAGACCTTAGCTTCTCTTATATCATACTAAATACCAATTTTATGGACTCTTGCTTTATTTACATATATACCCCTATTTACCCCAATTTACCTCAACAATCCAGTTCCAGATCTCGTTACAATATATATATGTGTACCAAATTTCAAGTCAATATCTTAAACGGTTCCGGAGTAATCGTGCGTACAAAAAAAGTTACAGATAGATGGGCAGACCGACCGACCGACAGACAGACAGAATTTTTTTTGCTCAAACTTAAAATCTCGACGTTTCATGACATTCTAAGCCTATTTGAACAATACAAATTTCCATTTTTTTTATAACGTCCACTGGACGCGGAAGTAAAAAAAGTGTCAAAGTGTCAAGGTATGTCAGGTTTTGATGGCCCATTGGAAGACCACAATATCAAATCATTAATTACCATGATGTATCACGATACATTATTATTTCTCTGATTTTCATCCAGTCTGGAACCTAACCGGCGAAACCTTATTGTGTCAAAGGGATCTCAAACGTTTAATACAAATTTTACTCCTTTAAAAAAACACTTTGTTTAGTAGTGTGTAGAATTAATTTTTCGTCGATGTATGTATTCAGCATTGCCTCCCACCATGGAAACAATGCTGAATAAAAATGATCAGCCTATCTGATAGAAAATTTAATACTCTTCAAAATTATGTATTAGTACGGGAGCCCACCCTAACTGTACATGCACCCCCTCCCCGATCCTTGCGGACAATGTTTTTCATAAAGATTAAAGCCTAAGGAACAACTTTAGACAATTTGAAAATACAGTTTTTGTCATTTAACACAAAAACTAAAAAAGATAGACAAAAAACAAAGTGCACAAAATTTTCTACAATTTTGTTCCTATACAATATTTGGATAGGAGTTAAGTTACCATTTTCCAGATAAATGATTCAGCTCTTAAAATAAAATATAAAATTCAATATAAAACGTAAGTAACACCTCATTCCCTTTCAGATTCACTGTCGCCGTCTCCCAATATTTCGAATATTTCTTCCAAGTGTTCTTCCTCTATTGCTCAATTTATGATATCGTTATTATCCTCACTTTCGTTTATTATGATTTGATTTGGAATCATCTCCTGAAGAGTTTCAGTAAGCGATTAAGGCAGTATTTTATCTGCTGAACACCAAAGAGGTTGTCCATTTTCTTGCCATCCATAATCATTCCAAGGCTTTGGAATATTAATATATAACACTTTCGTCGGCTAATCGCCAAACGTTTGGTTAAACACTCTTTTTAATATGCTCGATAAGACAAGCTCTTGATAGTGGAATCGAAGAAAAATCAACTACTTTGATAAAGACAAGTCTTTGTCACCACATTTCTGTCTAATGGCAATTAGGCGAAGCTCGTCCACGCTAGCGCATTTCTTTGATCCATATATGACACATGTAAATTTCTCTAATCATGAGCCTAATTTATCAATAGTCCAACTGCTCCCCAAATCTTGAAACATTCGGATATATTTGGGAGAAAGTAACATTTTTAGGGGGTGTTATCTTTCCTTTTAAAATGTCTGCAAACTATTTTTTTTTTTTTCGCGTGCGCGATGCTGGACAGTTCTCCCGTGTCTCCGACATTCTCACGGGAGAAGCGCCAGCGGATTATCCACAGCCACTCCCCGCATCCCGCAGGGTTAGTGACTGTAGATGCCAGATTCGTGTGCCCTAAGAAGACGAAGGGACCCCAGGATAACTGCCTTCTGCATTTGGCCTGCCAACCCCTCGGCTGACTTTTGGCAGGCTAGTATGGCCTTTAATTCCGAGAGCAGCGTAGGCCACATTCCACCAAGTACACCGATTATCAGGACGACCATCTTGACCGAGTAGTCTGGGTATAGCACTCGGAGCTCATGCCGGAGATCTCGGTATTTAGTCCGTTTTCCCCCTCCCTCAAGATGATGTTTGTCTCGGCAGGTGCCGAGAACTCGATGACATACATCATCTTGGTTTGGTGGTCTAGAAGGACTATGTCAGGCTTGTTTGCCTGAATTTGCCTGACCGTCGCACAGTGGCGAGAAATGTCAGTGTTTCACCCAAATTACTCTAGAGGTCGTAAATTTTAAGTTATTGAGACATTCTTTTTTTTTAAATGTTCATCTTGAAATCACCTATCGATCCCTCTAGCCGGATTTTGAAATTTCATTTTTCATTTTTTTTAATTTTTAATAGAAAATCATATTTTTACAGAAAAGTACTGTTTTTTCTATTAAATTTATTCCAACGGGCCGTAAATTTGAGTTTTCGTAACAAATTTTTTTTTTCAAATCTTCGTCTTTTAATCAGCTATTGATCTGTCTACATGAATTTTTTATTTAGTTGTTGACAACTGTCAAAATAACTGTCAAACATAAAAAAATACGATTTTTAGATAAATAATTCATACAATAACAGGTTGGTGTTCAGAAAAATATATATAGTGTTTTCAGTGTATCTGGTTCCAAAGTTGACAGGAAGATATGTATTTCTAAATTTGGCAGCTGCCATAATTGTTGTCAAATTTCCAAAGATAGATGGAAGAGCTTATTAATTTTGAAAATACCCTGTAAATGTATAGAAGAATAGATATATATTGTTTTTGATCCGTTTAATTTAGCAATTGACAGGAAAATATGAGTTCTAAATTTGGCAGCTGTCATAATTGCTGTCAATTTTCAAAATATGGAGGTAACACCTTATTAATTTTAAAAATGCACTATAAATGTATAGAAAAATAGATATATATATATTGTTGCCAGATTTAGTAGTTGACAGGGAAATATGGTTTTTAAATTTGGCAGCTGCCATAATTGCTGTCAAATTTCAAAAAATAGAAGTTAGAACTTATTAACTTTAAAAATACCCTGTGACTATGTAGCAAGACGGATACAAATTGTTTCTAATGTACCTGGTTCCGAAGTTGACAGGAAAATATGATTTCTAAATTTGGCAGCTGTCATAATTGCTGTCTCATATCAAAATATAGTAGGAGCTTATAAATTTTAAAAACACCCTATAAATGTGTAGAAAAATAGATATATATTATTTTTGATCTGTCTGATTTCGTAACTGATGGAAAATATCATTTTTAAATTTGGCAGCTGACATAATTGCTGTCAAATTTCAAAACATGGAGGTAAGAGCTTATTAATTTTACAAATACCTTATAAATGTATAGAAAAATTGATGTATATTATTTTCGATCTATCTGGTTTCGTAAGTAATAGGAAGATATAATTTCTAAATTTGGCAGCTGTCATAATTGCTGTCAAGTTTTAAGGTGTGCAGATTAGAAGTTTGAATGTATAGACAAATAGATATATATTATTTTTTATCTTCCTGATTTATGAACGGACAAGAAAATATTATTTTTAAATTTGGCAGCTGCCAAATTTAGATATCACATTTTCCTGTCAACTTCGGAACCAGGTACATTAAAAACAATTTGCATCCGTCTTGCTATATATTCACAGGGTATTTTTAAAGTTAATAAGTTCTAACTTCAATTTTTTGAAATTTGACAGCAATTATGGCAGCTACCAAATTTAAAAACCATATTTCCCTGTCAACTACTAAATCTGGCAGTTTAAAAACAATATATATATCTATTTTTCTATACATTTATAGTGCATTTTTAAAATTAATAAGTACTATATTTTGAAAATTGACAGCAATTATGACAGCTGCCAAATTTAAAACTCATATTTTCCTGTCAATTACTAAATCAAACAGATCAAAAACAATATATATCTATTTTTCTATACATTTACAGGGTATTTTTAAAATTAATAAGCTCTTCCATCTATCTTTGGAAATTTGCCAACAATTATGGCAGCTGCCAAATTCAGAAATACATATTTTCCTGTCAACTTCGGAACCAGGTTCATTGAAAACACTATATATATTTTTCTGAACACCAACCTGTTATTGTATGAATTATTTATCTAAAAATCGTATTTTTTTATATTTGACAGTCATTTTGACAGATGTCAACAACTAAATCAAAAATTCATCTAGACAGTTCAATAGCTGATTAAAGGACGAAGATTTGAAAAAAAAATTGTTACGAAAACTCAAGTTTACGGCCCGTTAGAATAAATTTAATAGAAAAAGCAGTATTTTTCTGTAAAAATATGATTTTCTATTAAAAATTAAAAAAAACGAAAAATGAAATTTCAAAATCCGGCTAGAGGGATCGATAGGTAAATTCAAGACGAACATTTAAAAAATAAGAATGTCTCAATACCTTAAAATTTACGACCTCTAGAGTAATTTGGGTGGAACACTGGCATTTCTCGCCACTGTGCGTCGGAAACGAGTAGTTCCAATATATGCGGCACTTGTCGTTCTCGACAACAGACTCGATCTCTCCGGGGACGTAATGCAGCACTGGTGTTTGGTCTACTTCGTACGAGTGCCGAAGGTGGTAGTACAGCACTCGTAGAGCCGCGTTATGTCAATGGATGTAGGCCGAAGTCGCATATACCGTACATGCAGATAGTAAGTGCATGAGCGACTGCGGTAGACCAAGGTGTTAATAACACCATCTTGGCAGGCCACAATGAATCCTTCGGTCTCCGACTTTAGCCCTGTTGACCGTAAGAAAGTGAAGGTCAGCTTTGTCGATAAACTCAGCGTCTCTATGTTGTTATAGAATACGCCGTGCATGGGTTTATCGACGTGCTACCTGAGTAGATTTCTCTGCTCGGCGGCTTTAATTTGGGCTATCAGACGATTTGGCGCAAGCTCAGTTACTGATTCTAGTTCAGCACCTCGCCGGCCTCCTCGCCTGAAGTTGAATACGAGACCGAGATTATCTGCGGCCTTACGTGCTGCCTTGAAGAAAAATGCGCCAACTCCTGCAGTTTCATGATCTCTCACAAACCGCAGGAGTGGGTCCGAGTTCCTGAGGACGTTGCATGTCATACTCAGCGCTACTCTGCCATGCGCACACTCCAGACTCAAGAGTGCTCGGCCCCCCCGTTGGCGTGGGAGGTACACTCGAGGAACGGACGACCTAGGATGAATGCTCCTGTGAACATGCATCATCTTGCGGGTATCCCTTCCAATTGGCGCAACTCATCTAGCGTCCACTTAACTACTCCGAAGGAGTAGAGCAGAATCGGAACGGCAAGCATATTAGTTGTAGACACCTTGTTCTTCCCCGAAAGTTCAGAAGACCAAATCTTTCGGAGCCGGTGTCTGTACTTGCCGCGGAGAGTATCCTTAACTTGTTTCACGTCCTGGATGTGATGTTGTTCCACATCCAGGTACGTGCAGGTCTCTCCAGCATCCAGATGTCGTAGGATGCTTCCGTCTGCGAGCTGCGCATCTTCAAGGAATATCCCGCTTCGTCCTCTCTTGAGGTGGACGACTGCACACTTGTCCAGCCCGAATTCCATGCCAATGGCCCGCGTATACTCTTGGACCACCCTTAGAGAGTTTTGGAGTTCGCACTCTCCGGAGGCTCTCTTATTATTATTATTTTTCAGTTTATTTTATTTTTTGTTATGTTAATAATATAAAGTTATATGCCTTACAATAATTGTCACAGTCATTTCCTCTAAATGATTTACCGATATGTATATCTTCTTAATTTTGAACTCATTTATCTGGAAAATGATAACTCCTGTCAAAATATTTATAGGAACAAAATTGTAGAAAATTTTATGCACGTTGTTTTTTGTGAAAAAATTGTTTGTCCATCTTTTTTAGTTTTTGTGTCAAATGACAAAAACAACATTGGCAACAGTTTTTTTTAACATATGGCCACCATTTTGAAAGTACAGTCAGTTTTTTTTTGGGACATGTCTAAAATTGTTCCTTAGGCTTTAATCTTTACGAAAAACATTGTCTCCTAGGATCTCTAGATCTAGGAGCTGAGTTCCCCGACTATATGTGCAATTTCAAAGAATCTCGTATCGTTTGAAATATCACGAGCAAAAGGTAACAGAAACAAAATTTTCAAGTTTATTAAAAAAAAAACCGCTGCCCAAGGAATCACTACTTCCACATCCAGATTTTCTATCCAAGTCACTCACAACGAAAAAATTTTGTATGTGGAAATAATTGCTTATGGAACTTCAATAATATAACATTTGAAATCCTCTACCCCAAAAACCTATAAAACCATACCCCACATCGGTAGTGGGGTGGGGGTGGTGCTAGGGGGTGGTAGTGGGGGTGGATGAAGTAAAAAAACATTTTGAGGTTTCTGGTTCTTGTACACACACACTAAATCACAATTTTTTTTCATCCCCTTTAATAATGGGGTGGGGGTGGTAATGGGGGTGGCTAATGCCAAAAATTTTTTTGAGACCTTAGCTTCTCTTTGATATACTAAATACCAATTTTCTGGACTCTTACCTGCTTAATTTACCTATTTACCCCAAATTTACCCCAATTTACCCCCAACCCTTCGATGGAACAAGATGAAAATATAATCTAGTTCCAGATCACGTTAAAATACATACGTGTACCAAATTTCAAGTCAATATCTTAAACGGTTCCAGAGTAAACGTGCGCACAACAAAAAGTTACAGACCGACAGACAGACAGAAATTTTTTTTTTCGCTCAAACTTAAAATCTCGACGTTTCATGACATTCTAAGCCTATTTGAACAATAAAAATTTTTAAAAATTTTTTTGTCGTTACTATACTTCCACTGGATGTGGAAATAATATGATGGTACACAATATCAATGTTAGTCTGTTATTAAGGGGTATCACCACTATCGATTCGTTAAGATTTCAACCTGTAATGCTGTAATGATAGAAATTTAGCACTTTTATTTGACGTATAATGTATTTAATTATAAAACATTAGTGCACTCACTAACAAATTGCAACGAAAGTACCTAATAGTTTCTTTTTATCCAAAGACATCGGCTTTAATATGTCAGCTTGGAGTTTTGGAGAAGGAATAAATGTACTTTGCATATGAATCTGAATGGCAGACGATATTAGAGAGCGAGGCGTCGTGTTAGATAGTATGTGACGTCGTGTGAGGATTGAGAGGCGCACAGGGATTTACGACGCGTCACACCGTACCAAGGTAGACCATAAATCAATCGAAGCCACTTTCGCCGACAGTGACCCACATGCGGTGCAGATCCGTGGATGATGAGAATTAACGTAATACGATTTTAATTGACGACATAATAACAGGTCTGTTTACGTGTCAGCCGAATGCAAACATATTTATTAGAAGGGGGAGCAGTGTGGGTGTGGCGGTGTAATTATCGACGTTCATTAAGCAGCCGCGAGCTTAAGATTTGCACCTCGATGTTGATGTGTTATGGCGCTGGGCTTCTGCATCTGGTGGAACTGGCGCTCCTCGCAAAACGTGCGCCGTAGACGTTACACTCTGCCACACTCGCAGTGCCTTCATAAGAACCATAAAAATGTTACGATCGCACAATAGCCGTAACTGTACACTAGACAGACTCTGTAGCAGCTTTCGCATTATTTTTACGAGCTAATTGTGCTGTCAAATTGACTAAAGTTAAATGCTACTTTACGCCCATTATTTCGCCGTTTGCTAGCATATATCCACTGCTTTTTATTTTCACGCACGCACAAATTTTAAACAAACCATAATTTACCTCATTACACGATAATGACAAATTAAAAGTTCGTACTGTGCGGCCTGTTATCTACGGTGCTTCACTGTCTGTACAGAATACGCGAAGGTAGTTGGAGTTATTCTAAGCAAAAAAGTCTTGATAAACATGAGTTTGCGTTCTAGACTGACAGATTAAAAATAAATTAAACACCATTTGGTAATGCAACTCCCTTTACCTTTAAGAGTGACTGTATGTAGAAGGGGGTTACACATTTCAAGACAAGGGACACACCCAATTTTCGAGTATACTAGGATTAATTCCTTTTTCCCAAAAAATATCAGTTCTGGAATCGAACTGAACTCAGGGCTTCGGGATAAGCGCGAGGTGCCCTTGCTTCTGGATCATTGCTGGGCGGTTTATCAATACAAGGTTAGATTAGTTTGCAACTCCAAAAGAAAAAAAATTATTTTGGTTCAGGTAAGCAGAGGCCCCAATTTATCATCAGCAGAGCGGTTGTTATTAATTAAAGTAGCAAATAAACATAAACACGTCGTAGAATAAAAAAAATTCATGTACTCAGTATCTTTAAGGGATAAAGGAGCATCTTGGCGCAAAATTAAGATTTGTTGACAATTACTCAATCTCTAGCAGTTAAAATATCAGTTGCGTAATATGTCAATGAAAAAAGCAATTGGTTTATTGGTGAATGAATACAAAACAGTAAAATATATTTTAATATATGTTTTTCGGCCACATTAGAAAACTTTTTTCATATCGGTTGGAAATTCCAGCAATGGCTCGATTTGTTCAAAAATAAATATTTCTGTAGACTTCCTAATTTAAACGAAAAATCACTGATTTTTCACGATTTTTCACCAGAAACAAAATTTTTAGATTAATCTTGGACTAACAGGCATAACCTCTGCTTTCAAACTCGAGCTAAGTTAATCTTAAGTTAAGAGCCGAAGTTCCGGAAAAGTAATTACTACGTAATAACTATATTCCCCATTTTGGTAAATGCTTGGTAGAAGGATCGTTCCTATTACTAACAATAGATCTCTACCGTGCAACTGATGGCAGCTACCACGTAGAAACTACTAAAGGTGCTGCCTGGGAAGCAAATTTAGCAGGTTATCCGCAGGTTTTTGCTCTGAGCAACTGAGTGAGTAAACAAAAAAATGCTCGGCTTTTAACTTTCCTAATGTGAACAAACTCCCTCGAGTTGTCAATTTTTTACAAATTTTTTAAACAACAGTTGGAGGAGAATTTCTAGAATTCGTAAGTTGTTACATGGTTTCTTTTGCTTCGGCGGAATGAGTAAACTCAGAAACGATCAGCATTTTACTTTCCCAATGTAACACGCACCCTCAGGTTGTCAGTAATTTTTTACCAATTTTTTTTAGCAACAATTGAACGAATTTTACTAGAGCTGGTTTAATTGCACGGTCTCCTTTATTGGGTGAGCAAACGACTATGTTCCTAGGAGTAATTTCTGCGCTCGTCCGAAGCTCTTGGATTTTTTAAACAACATTTTTGCTCTCGTAGCTCCTACAATAACCTGGTACTCGGTTTTCCTGCGGTTTTGAGCCTCAACTGAGTGAACAACCTCAGAAATGATCAGCACTTTCCTTTCCTCGTGTTATCAAACTATTTCGGCCTGTTAACAATTTTTCAACCATTGATGGGAATTTCCTAAAATTCATAAGTTCTGGTCGAATTACACGTTCTTTTCTGTTTTAAATTGTAGGTACAACTACTCAAAACATAAAATATGTAAGAGAGTTATCCCAGTCATTCCATTTTAAATGATTATCTACAAATATTTCAAGATATTTAACATAAACATAAACATAAACACCCCACATATCCTGAGTTATCCAAAGCCTATACAGTATTTCTGTGTTTGAGTCTAATATCAGTAGTTGTACACAGGGGCGTCCCCAACTCTCGCCGGTTTTTTGCAACATGGGGGGGGGGATATTGATATTAAAATAACAACAAAAGGGCGTTCCTTTGTTCCTTTAGCAGATACGAGGCCGTTTTTGTATAGCTAGCTGCCATAAATTGCGTCCTTAGTGGGGAAATAAAAATGTTATGTGTATAGTTACTGCAGTATTTGTCTTTAGGAAGAATATAATACTTATACCGTCCTTTTTTATTCCATAAAACTAGTATTCTATAAAATCAACACGCAACTCCACTCCACTAAACCGCACGTATTACTGATGCTGTTGCTAGCCACTGAACTGTGAATTGACTGATGTGACGTCACGTTTGGCCATGTCCCGTCTCATGGCGCGCTATATTTGATAACATATTTGAATGAGAAGCTGTTGTGATATTTTGTACGTCTACTATTTGAAACAAAAATTTTCGAAATATACAGTAAAAAATTTTTAAGTAAGCCTATTCTGCAACAGGGGATTTCCGAATCCAAGTTTTTGCCTGGAAATACTCCATCAATTTGACCCATAAATACCGTTAATAGTTACTGAAACACCCTGTATAGTTAGCTAACAAGTATAGCTAGCAACTTAAACTAATCGATTTAATTTCGGGCAAATTATTCCGCTTCACCACAGAAATTTCAAATAAATTCAATTACATTTTTTATGCATGACTACCAAATCGTTGTTCTATACGGAAAGGTCAGTACTCAGCAATATCAATTGTCTACAACGCTGCAGTTCAGTATCTGTATATCATTTGCCGATGCAGTACACATGTCGATAACCGGAAGTAGGAAACACTCGTTCCGGCCCACTTGCCTGGGGTGTGTATTTACCGTCACAGCGTTAACTCGTTCGCGCGTTTTGCTCTTTTTTACACACCTAGTTATATTTAATAAAACATATACAAGGTGCTCTACCGGTACAACGCTAATTGATATTCCAACTGGTGGACTTAATGAACTGTGAACGTTCTGTTTCAGTTTTTATTTAAACCTACAATTTGTTATGCTTTTTTATCTCTAAATACGTTACACGAACCATTACTATTTTTTATAATTGGAATTAATTCCTAGAAGTCCAATAATTCACGCACTGTCCAAGACAACCTTTCATTTCGAGTCAATAAATATAGAAACGGTTCAATATCTGAGCTACGGACTGAAACAGAAACTGATATAAGATATATGGTAATAGGGAAGACGCATGCAATTTTATAATGCTTGAAGTGATTTGCTCGTAATTTCCATTAGGCAGAAAACGATTATAACAAAAGAAATTCAAAATAAAATGTATTTTCCGTAAATATTTAGATTATGCGTAATTTGCAAACACAGCCACGTGAAAGCAAACGGTTTCTTATTGGCGTAACGTCAGTAACGTCATCCGTTAATCAGATAATTTGTCCAAAGTATTGTCCTAACCTCTTCCCGACATCTATCAACGAACTAATTTTGGAGAATCTTGAATGTAAAATTACCATATTTGCAGTGTTACTCCTTTTTGTTTGCATTTTTACGTGTTTGATGTCATTGAACGTTTATGTGTTTAATTTATACAAAATAAAGTAAATTCATAATTGAGGTTATGTCCGCATTCCTCAGAAATTCGAGCTATCAGATAACTTTTGATTGCTAAAAGCGTTCTGGCTAATCCTAATGTAGTTTGTCTGTATCGTTCTCAATAATTACTTAATGCAATATCCTATAAGCAGAAGCGTAGCGAGCCAATTTTTTTTGGGGGGTTATTTTTCAAATTTGCTAACTTCATAAACTTAAGAGGCCAACTCTGTAAATAAATAAATAATAATTCTTCCAAAAAATTGATGAACGTGAGGAAGAAAATTCAAAAAATTTTTTTTACACCAAAATAAAAATTGCCAACTTATATCTCAACTTTCTAACTTTTGTCCAACTTTTGCCAAGTTTGACAAACTTAGGGTGGTATGTAACCTCCCATACCCACCCCTTCGCTACGCCCCTGTCCATAAGTAATAAAAGACATAACGTAATATTATAACTTTTAAATTGATTTACATTTTTTATTTATATATTTTTACACTTGCATTAACAACAAAATAAACGCGTTTTCTCCGTTAATTTGAAGTTTTTTTGTAGTGTCGCGTTTCATAACAGTACACCACTGTTCTCTAAGGGCGAGTTGTACCAAACTACCCTAACCCGGTGTTAAGCTAATCGTGTAATCAAATTTAACCTGGTTTAAAAATTTCGCGAGTTGAATTAACCCTGGTGTTAACATACACAGAAATAACTAAATATAAGTACAGAATAAAGAATTACCAGAAGCGGCACTCTCCACACCTTTGCCTTTGATGTTTCTTGATCAATTTTTCTGACCTTCACCATCTTTTTGTAGGTATGCCGTCAGTTCATTTATTGTTTCAACCTAACATTCTGTGACTTAACAATTCAATTATATTGTTCAGTTAATGAACTGAAGGAAATACCTACAAGAAGATGGCGTCGATGGAATTTGAGGGGAAAGCTTAAGTGTCGCTTCTGGTAGTCCTCTTTTCGCTGCAAGTGCAAGTTGCTAGCGAAGCGAGGGTATTGACAGTCAAGTTATACAAAATATAAAAAACTTCTCATGTTGTGTCAAATGCATTATAAAAATTAATATCACACAGGTGGTAGGTTATACCTATAACGAAAATGTGCAATTTTGAGTTGATAAAACAATTATTAAGTAATTACCAATACAATGTACACTGTATACTCAAGACAGAAGTGTCAAAATTTGTAAACCACCCCACGACCTGGATTAAGTTTTACGGATTAATTTAACCTTAAAATTTAAGATTAGCGTATTGTTACAACGCGACGTTGTTCTTAACCCTCTTTTAACACAGGTTTAAGACTAACCAAGTGTTGGTCAACTCGCATTATCTTTTGGAACACTAGAAAATATTTTATCAGCATTTTTTATCGTCGTATTTTTACATTTACGCACAATACAATATTTGTAACTCAAGAACAAACAAAAACTTGGTAAACTGACTGAGATCATGTAAACAATAAACAGTAAACTGATATTTGACAAATCATAACAACTGAGCAGTAGGAAACTATTGTTTTCTTCCGCAGAAACTTTAGAGAGAGAAGCTAGACCAGCAGGTTCTCTGTTTCCCCCGCACTTGTAAAACTATGTATTCAAGCAACAAAGACAGGAAAACTGCTAATATAGATTCTATCTCTATTGTTTCTGAGGCCTTTGGTTCTTGTCCACACACGCAATCACATTTTCTTTCGCCCCCTTTTATAATGGGATGGAGGGGAGGCAGTAATGGGGATGCCTACTAATGCCAAAAATTTTTTTGAGACATTAGCTTCTCTTGTATATACTAAATAAAAATTTTATGGACTCTTACCTGCTTGATTTACCTATTTACCTGCATTTACACCAACTCTTCAACGGAATAAGATGAAAATCTAGTTCCAGATGTCGTTAAAAAACGTGTACCAAATTTCAAGTCAATATCTTAAACGGTTCTAGAGCAATCGTGCGCCCCAAAAAAACGTTACAGACAGACCGACAGACATAATTTTTCTTTTGATCAAACTTAAAATCTCGACGTTTCATGACATTCTAAGCCTATTTGAGCAATAAAAACTTTAAAAAATTTGTTTGTCGTTACAAACTTCCACTGGATGTGGAAATAAAAAGTGAAAGAAGAGAAGTAAAAAGTGAACCAAAAAGGATTATAAGTCCTTTAATTACACCCTGGAGAAACCGCTTCCAACATTTGGTTATCAAATGGCACCCTCTAAAATTTTATGCTGCAATGGAATTCCCACTTCATTGTGAATACTGTGATATATCAATTTTATTATTCTACAGTTGTGTAATAATTATAAATAAAACATAAACAAATTAATAAAAAAATTTGAATGTATATCTGTCATACAAATATAAAGTAACAAAGGTTTTTACAATTACATCATGTTCAAACTATGAAGTGGGGATTCAACTGCAGTATACATGTTTCGGGGGGTTCAATTGGGGGTGGTTTATTAAGGGCTCTAAGAAGCAAGACGGTTTGAAGGGCGTAATCAGAAGGAATATTTGATGTTTCCACAATCCCCTTAAATTCATTTTTTATTTTAGCAAATAACATAATTTGTTAAAGAAATTCTTTGACACCGTGTCTATTATGCCTAATAATTTCCTTTCTTCATCAAACAAATGCTTCACAATAATTTTAAAATAAATATAGAAATGAAACAATTATAATTGAAAAAGCCAAGTGAGTTCACGACTCACACACTCCATTTCACTACAACGAACGTCAATTATTATTCGTTTTAACGTTTTTATTCATATTTATAGGTATACGATATCCGTTTGTATGAAGTGACAATATTTGTGCCAATATTGCACCTGCTCTCTCAAAGATACGATACAATTTTTCAAAGTCGTTGATCTTTGCTGAAATATCCTTATATAAACAAAAGTTAGGTTAAATGTAAACCATCCTTCATTTATACTGACGTCACCACCGTTTTGGAAATCCTTTAATCGAATTTTAAGTACTAGTGATTTTATTTATTTCCATGCTCGGTACTGCAGCGGGCTAAAGCTTGTTATGTGGCGAGAACTATTGATCTTGATGGCATTTTCTATCGTATGCTGGGTTCGATCCCCAACTCAGACATTGGCAATATATTTTTTTTAATTGTAACCCCTTTCTAGATGGGGGTGTCTAATATATGTGGTGTGTTAAGTTATGTTATTATTATTTATATAACTAATATGGATGCATTTACGTCTAAAGTCATTCAGGCTTTTATACATATTTTTTATTACTATTTTTATGTACGGAAAACACTTCATTGTGGTGGTGACAATAAAAAACTGTTTAGCGCATTTGTTTTTTTTTTCTTTATGGTGCGGTGCCAGAAATTCCGCCGTACTGAAAATTAAGCTTATTGTACCCCATAGTCTCGTTATCCCATTAATCCCATTCCTCTCCAAAAGGAGAGTGTACGGTCAATGGGAGCTCTGGCTATTTCTGCTGGGGTCACGGTTGGTACCCCGATATATGAAACCTCCCATCCACCAAGGCTGGACATTCACATAGTATGTACTGAGGAGTTTCCTCATCCTCATCCTCACCACACATCCTGCATTCTGGATTATTCTTCACACTTATGTTGGTTAGGTGTTTATTCAATGTGCAGTCCTATTAGGATTCCCACTGCACATCTCAGCTGTTTTCCCGCCAGTGATGAACATAAGTGACTGTCTCATCCCCGGCGCCCTGGTCCAATACAAGTTATGTTTCTTAACTCAATACTTCCTTCACCGTTCCTCTTGCGGTGTTGTATGATATCTCGCAGTATGACTCGAGTCTGCATTCAGAGCTTTGAGAGCTACTTGACTGTCAGTGATGATGCGGATTCTTTTGTCAGTATATGACCTCCGGATCATTTCTTATGCACAGATTTCTATAGCTGTGACTTCTGCTTGGAACACCGTTGCGGTACTGCCCAGGTTGAGACTAATATCTGTACCTGGTTGGTCCCCCGTTACACCTGCTCCAGTACTTCTTGACGTTTTTGATCCGTCAGTATACCATATGGTATCATTTGGATATCTTCGCAATTGCCTTGTTCCTTCCTCTTCCCTATCGGGTATGTATACCCTGAAAGTCTTTGTGAAGTTGTGGCTTGTGCTGATTCTATCTGACTGCATATCTAGTAGTCGATTTTTTCTATTTGTTGGAATATTTCGGTATGGTATCCTATTCTTGGAATGGTCCCATGTCCGTTTGTTTTCAGCCTGTACGCGGCTAACAGTACCTCACTCGCCACAACTAAATTTAGTGGAGGCTGGCAAAGTAGTGCTTCCATGGCTGCGGTAGGCATTGTTGACATTGCTCCCGTTATGCCTAGACATACCAGTCTTTGTACTTTTCGTAGTTTTCTCATTGCCTCTCCTTTTTGCCACCAGATCAGGGAGGCATAGGTTATTATTCATACTACAACTCTTTTAGCGCAGGAGTTTTAGTCAATATATCGCTTCTACCCGGAATTAATTATTGTAAAGCTGAAAATTTCCAGAATTGTAGTTTTGGTCCAAGACAACACGTAGCAAAAAGTCCCCTACTCTCCCCCGTCAGCTTCCCTGGTTTTTCAGAGCAACAAGGGCCTAAGTCGCAAAAATTGCAGAGCTGGCTATAAAGTGCAACAGGAAGGTTGTTACTGGTCCGATTTGGGTCGAAATGATCATAAAAGATTAGGAGAAGCATATCCGTTCATATTTCAGATGTTCCATGCATATTTTTGTTGATAGTTCTCTAAGTGTATGCATTGGTTCATTGGTGCGGCAAAATTGAGTGATCTTAGTTAAGCCATGTAGCACAGGAATTTTAGTTTTTGACCCGGAATTAATTATTGTAAAGCTGAAAATTTGCAGGATTGTAGTTTTGGTCCAGGACAACACGTACCAAAAAGTTCTCTACTCTCCACCGTCGGATTCTTTGTTCTTGGGGAGCAACAAAAATGATCATAAAAGCTTCGGAGAAGTATATCCGTTCGTATTTCACATGTTACATGCATATTTCGTTCATAATTTTCTGTTCTAGTGCTGTCAAAACTTCAAAAATTGAAAAAATTTCGAAATGGCTCCATTGCGGATAAATGAAGACTCGGAGGGGAAAACGTACCCGAATAAACATTTCTCTTCATACTTTAGGCTTTCCATTAGTGTGTCTACCTTCTCTATAGCGTCACCCGTTACGGAGCTACGCCACTTTAAGTGTCACCGAGCGGCGGCCGCGCCCATCATGTGCCCGGTGGAATTGCCCTGGCTGCGCTGAGACCAGTTGCGAATTCCTGTTTAAAGGTTATTGGTGTTTCATAAGATTTATTGAATGAAATTTAACTTATCAGACTCAGAAAATGACTTTATTCGGCTAGACAATGGACATTATTGATCTGCTGGGAAGTAGGGTCGTCCGGATCATCATCCATATCAACGACTGGCTGTTTGTGCAGCTGGATCCTCTACAGCTTCGGTACATGATGCTGCAGTTCAGACCAGAGTTCCTGCACTCGCACCGGGCACCGCAGTCCGCCTTGCAGCCCAAGAAATTAGCCGAAGCAGGCTATCGGGAGCTGGCTGCCTTGTGGTAGGAACAGGAATCGGAACCAGGCCCTGAAGTTCTAATTTCCACCCCGCTGGATCTGCAAAAAGCACATGCACATTAGTTAAGTGCTGCAAGCTTTTCGGGAGATTAAATCCTCACAATATTCTCCCTAACTCCTCTCCTCTCCTCACCTGGAGGACAGGGGGTGGAAATTAGGACTACAGGGCCTGGTTCCGATTCATGTTCCTACCACAAGGCAGCCAGCTCCCGATAGCCTGCTACGGCTAATTTCTTGTGTCTGCAAGAAGGACTGCGGTGCCTGGTGCTAGTGCAGAAACTCTGGTCTGAACTGCAGCATCATGTGCCGAACCTGTAGCAAATCCAGCTTCACAAACAGCCAGTCGTGGATATGGATGATGATCCGGATAATAATGTCAATTGTCTAGCCATTTTCTGAGTCTGACAAGAGGAAATTTCATTCAATAAATCGTATAAAACCCCAATAATATATAAACAGGAATTCGCAGCTGGTCTCATCAGCGCAGCAGTGCAGTTCCGCCGGGCATATGACGGGCGCGGCTGCCGCGCGCTGACTTTCAAAGTTGCGTAGCTCCGTAACGGGTGTCGCTACATAGAATGTAGACATACTAATGGAAAGCCCAAAGTATGAAGAGAAATGTTTATTCGGGTATGTTTTCCCCTCCGAGTCTTCATTTATTCGCAATAGAGCCATTTCGAAATTCATTTTTTGAAGTTTTGACAGCACTAAAACAGAAAATTATGAACGAAATATGCATGGAATATGTGAAATACGAATTGATATACTTCTCCGAAGCTCTTATGATCATTTCGGACCAGTAACAACCTTGTTGCTGCACTTTATACCCTGCCACTCTATAGCCACATTATAGCCTGCAATTTCTGCAACTTAGGCCCTTGTTACTACCCAAAAACAGGGAAGCTGATGAGGGAGAGTAGGGGACTTTTTGGTACGTGTTGTCCTGTACCAAAACTACAATCCTGCAAATTTTCAGCTTTACAATAATTATTTCTGGGTCAAAAACTAAAATTTCTGTGCTACATGACTTAACTAAGATCAATCAATTTTGCCGCACCAATGAACCAAAGCATACACTTAGAGAACTGTCAAAGTTAATGAACTAAGGGTATAGCTCGTCTTCCGCCTTCTTGATTGTTTAGACTAGACGTGATAGACGCAACAATGAACGCACTTAAATATCCGAGTGTCGCCGCCACGACATTCACAGTGGCGTAACTCCGTAATGGGTGACGCTACAGAGAAGGTAGACATACCAATGGAAAGCCCAAAGTATGAAGAGAAATGTTTATTGGGGTACGTTTTCCCCTCTAAGCCTTCATTTATCCGCACTGGCGATATTTCGGAATTTTTCTAATTAAAAATAAATTTTTGAAATGTTGACAGAACTAGAACGGAAAACTATGATCAAAAATATGCATGGAATATCTGAAATATGAACGGATATACTTCTAATCTTTTATGATCATTTCGACCCAAATCGGACCAGTAACAACCTTCCTGTTGCACTTTATAGCCAGCTCTGCAATTTTTGCGCCTTTGGCCCTTGTTGCTCTGAAGAAACAGAGAAGCCGACGGGGGAGAATAGGGGACTTTTTGCTACGTGTTGTCCTAGACCAAAACTATAATCCTGGAAATTTTCAGCTTCACAATAATTAATTTCGGGTCAAAAACTAAAATTCCTGTGCTATTTGGTACAGCCAGTGCACCATTATTGGTTGTAGTCCCCAATTTTTACCTACCATTCTTCTGCTGCATTTGGTTAGGTGTATTAAGTGGTACACGCGACTAATCACTTCAACAGATTATATTCAACAATTCGTCGTTGCCGCAATTTAGTAACAGTCGTTGTTTTTATTAGAAACGAAAAAATTTATTTTTGATTTTTATTAGCATTCGAATAGTGTCATTATAGGCCAGTCATTTAAAACATCGTAGGTCGCAAAAAATTGCACCGTTCTAATTTTTTAGGATATTGTTAGGATAGATACCAGTAGTGTAAAACCAAGTTTGCAGCTTCGAAAGACCTGTGCTAATTACGTGGTGCTCGAAATACTTTGAAATTTTCGGTCTTTTTTCATTTTCGGGCTGATAACTTCGAAAAGGTGCATCCTACGGAAAAAGTCATAGTGTACACTTTTAAATTAGACAAGATTTGCTACAATTTGAATGCAACTGCAGCTCTGTAGGTCCAATAGGTCCCGAGATACGCCACTTCAAAAATTGGCCATTTTTTTTGGAAAATTAAGGAAATCAAATTTTTCAAGAAATGGAGCTCCCAATGTAAATTGTTATTAATATTGCACAGTTACCTATAGAATGTTATAAAAATGACATTATTTTATAAATTTGATTTATTTATTGTATCACAGCTACATATTTATGAGTCGTAGTTGTGAAATAACCTAGGCCTCATCTTTTGGGTAGGTACCTACCACCTACGGTTGAAAACCAGTTTTTAAAAACAGAGGAAATTTTTTTTATAAACGTAAATGGTATATTGGTATTGAGTATAAAATAAACGGTATTTGTGCATTATACTTTTTTAAGATAATGGGTTTAAACTCACTTCCATTTACGTTAAATAAAACACATGTCCTGTATACAAAGCTAATAATTAAAGAACTAAAAAGAAATGTTAAGTTTACAGTCGTCGGGGGCGAAGAGGTGAGGTGGAAGGGGCCACACGTTCGTGGCTCTCCAACCCGCTCTCGGCCATTTTCGTGAATGTCGAACTTTTTGGAAAAAATGGACAATTTTTGAAGTGGTGTATCTCGGGACCTGTTAGATCTACGGAGCTGCGGTTGCACTCAAATTGCAGAAAATTTTGTCTACTTTAAAAGTGTACACGAAGACTTTTTTCGTAGGATGCACCTTTCAGAAGGTATAAGCCAAAAACTGAAAAAAGTCCAAAAATTTCAAGATTTTTCGAGCACCACACAGTTACCACAAGTCTTTCGAGACTGCAAACTTGATTTTACACAATTGATATCTATCCTAACAATTTCCCAAAAAATCAGAACAGTGCAATTTTTTTGCGATCTAACGTGATTTTTGTGTCTACGGTGACTGGCCTATTAACGCTAAGGCCTCCTCCAAAACAAAAATTGTAGTCTATTCCTAATTTACACCAATCGACTGGTTTATTAATTTAATATACCTATTGTGATGAATATGAAAAAGTCAACTGAAGATGATGTTTAATTAATAATTATTATTTCGCATATTTTATATTTTATCTAAATGCATAGATACCAAAATAATTTCAATTTAAAAAAAATTAAGTAAATAAACTCTGTTGATATCGTACGTGACTTTAACTTGATAACATCTTGCCCTAAAATGATTAATAAAACGTAATTCGTGTAAAACATAATAGCGATTACCTTGTATGGATATTGCCCACTTTCAGTAGGGAGTATTTTACCACGTTATTTTACATATGTTCCTTTGAAGTAAAAATTTTAAATCTTACAGAAGTTGGTGTGTTGACATGAAACGGTCTGCACACGTACGTACATACATACATACAGATACACACATACACATACATACATACACATACACGCATATATACAGGCAAGCAGACATACAGACCTACAGACATTTTTAGTCGTTATTTGATATAGCGTGATATAAAACAGATACCTGTAAACAAAATTCTCAGATGACTTAAAAAATTTTGTCCTGTTATAATAATACCTATTTGTGTATTAAGAGTGTAAAGTGCCTCATTGTCGCTGGACAGTGTAAATTGACGCGACGCGAAGCGGAACGCGTCAAGCACTAGAGAGTGCAATGACACTTTGTGCTCAAATTACACACATAATTTTATCTACAGTCATTTGAAAATATCTAAATAAAAGAAATGATTAAGTTGAATTTAAGCTGAAAATCAGTATTTATCAACATTTTATGAGTATTTCTTGCATATATAATAATCAAAATATACAGACGAACAAAACACAATCTCTGTCAATTTGTTTCAGTTTTATTAATTATTATAAAGTTCGTATTTTTCTTATAAATAAATTACGTAATCAGTTATTACTCTTGCATCAACTTTCATTAAATTAACAACAGGTGCAATATTATTTGATAAAAATACATAATCAGATATCTGCCCAAACTTGTCTAAGGATAGATGCACTCAAGCGAGCGTGAAAGTACTTTACTGCTCGTTGCCATGGGAGACGAGCGAAAAGTGACATTATTCATAGCTTCTGGACAAACGTCAAATTTGCGATTTTCAAATGCGAGCAAGAAAGCTTACGTTATAGATAAACTTATTTGATTAAATAAACTGGGTATAATAATATCAAATCAAGGTAATGTGTAACTTGACAAAATTAATATTGTTTAAAATAAAAATGGCAAAATATTTTAAATAGCAAGTATCTATGGATATATCAGGTATAAACAGAATCTTAATATTATCGTGGATAATATAACTAGTGTTATGATTATCATCGGTGATAGCCCGAGGTAAAACCGATGAAAATTGACCGAGTGCGAAGCACGAGTTCAATTTTCTATAGGTTTTAACGAGTGGTATCACCTATTATTAATCATAACACGTGTTATATTTGGTGAGAGAATATAATGAACGTTAACAGAAAATAAATTTTTTAAAAAGTCAAAAATTTTAAACGATCTGTCAGTTTGACAGTAAATATTACAATCAATACAATAATTATTTATTTATTCATTACAATAAGTATTTTCAACGTTAAATGTACTGCTTTGATATACAATAATATACATCAGTACAATAATTATTAACTTTCTGTCACTTTGACAGTAAACTATTCTATTCATTAAAAACAAGTGACAGTCAATATGCGGTGATAAAATTATCACCGATTTGATAGCCTATTATGCTCTTTTGTTTTTGTATTTTAACCAATGAAATTAATCAAAAATGTACCGTGTGACGCGTGAATTATATTCTCGGGGATAATATAACTAGTGTTATGATTATCATTGGTGATAGCCCGAGGTAAAACCGATGAAAATTGACCGAGTGCGAAGCACGAGTTCAATTTTCTATAGGTTTTAACGAGTGGTATCACCGATTATTAATCATAACACGTGTTATATTTGGTGAGAGAATATAATGAACATAACAGAAAATAAATTCTGGTATTTTTTGGTGTTTTTTTCTCAATTAACTTTCGAATCTCTTCCTCGCTAGCATCTCCCCATCGACGGTGATCTACTGGTTGAAACATTTTTCTGCTTAAGAGCATTATTTTCTGATTTCGACGCGTCTATTGAAACTTTCTGTCACTTTGACAGTAAACTATTTTATTCATTAAAAACAAGTGACAGTCAATATGCGGTGATAAAATTATCACCGATTTGATAGCCTATTATGCTCTTTTGTTTTTGTATTTTAACCAATGAAATTAATCAAAAATGTACCATGTGACACGTGAATTATATTCTCGCATATATAGAACATCGAGACTTTCAAAAAGGAGTCAAATTGTGTTTTCGAAATGTCAGCGAAATATAATACGTATGATTCTTTTCATTTATATTATTATGTCAAAAAGCAATGTCTAGTCACAGGCGTAGAAGTTATTTCAGTAGTATCCTTGGCAATTCTATTATTTTGTACTTAGATTTCTTGAGTTTTATTTTTAGAAGGAAATACAAATGGCTGAAAATTTCAAAAGGATAAATGTAGAAAACATCACAAATAACCTTTAAACAATATGAAACTGTACATGTAACAACGCCATTAGATTGTGACGACAAACCATTAGCGTGGTTTCACTGGAAAACTTGTGCCACAAATAGCACAGTTACAAAAGTCATATACATTTTATGTAGGTCGTTAAAATCAGGATAATATGAATATCCTTCAATCCAAATACCCTCGCTTCAGATTGTCAGATTGTCATATATTCAAAGCGATGTACCTCATCTGAGGTTATTTGAGTGGCGTCTCTTTGGTAATAAGCCTAAAAAAGGAACAGATCAACATGAAAATAAGCAAAGTATTTTAACTACCCAAATACTAGATATAAAATATTTGAAAAAATGTTTGCTTCAAAGATTTCTAGAGTTTTACAAAGTTGGTGGGAATAATCAAAATGAATGAACTGCGCGTAGTAATAAGTTTATTAATTTGAAGGGTCATGATTATTAAAGGTACAGTTTGCAAAAGTTTAGAAATCTTATTATTCCACAATTTTTTTTATGCAAGACAAACAAAAATTATTACTTTCGTGATATTCAAATTTAGAATTCTATAAATACTGTAATTCGGAGGGTTCCTCAAAAGCAGTCACGTTGAAGTATATCCACTCCGTCAGAAGTGTCGTGTTTCAATATTTTTGCATGGGGGGCCTAGCAGTCGAAAGTAGAGTGTCGTGTCTCTTCACCCACGGGACAAGGACCAGTACTAGACGCACATGATCCCTCTTGCTGTATTATTTATCTGCTGGTTGCACGACAACCGCGCATCACTTTAACCAATTTCATGATAAAAGTGCTGTTATGTTCCCTAGTGACACCGACACTACTATTTGTTCTTTTTTTGACTTATATACATACAGTGCTTTTATTTTAAAACCATCCAACCGCCTTGAATATAAGTCCATCTAAAACATATATGCAAATATAATTTTGGGTAAAACCACATCAGTTTACGAAGGGGCAGTTGAAATGTTTATTTATTTTTTATTTCAATTGTATGGTTACACAGATGATATACCCTATTACAGTACAGGGGGATTCGATAAATATATTTATAATAATTATAGTACCAAGAGAAAGCAATGAAACATACATTTTGGCAGTAATATTAATAATCATTTAAAAAAAGAAAATTCTATGTATATCGCCCTTATCATACCTATTTGATCAAATGAAAGATGTTAAAAAAATCATAGCAACAAATTAGTTTTTTTAAGTTTTTTTCAATAATTTTTCAATATTATTAATTTAAACATTTAGAGGCAAGCCTATTTGTATTACTTTGGAATTTTTTTCTCATTCTTAGTATTTTTTTAATTTCTGGTTTGCAATTTAAATGTTTAAATTTATACTTATTTAGGTAAATGTAAGAATAGTCAAAGTAGCTAAACTTCGCCCCACATTTGATGATTAGTATAATTTTGTACATACAATTATTAAATAAACACATTTATTATTTATTACTATTATATTTCACGCACTCATACATTATATGCGCCTCACAAAAAGTATACGCCTGACGGGCTGACCTTGTTTACTAAAGGAAGCATAAAAATCGTTTAAAACTGTACTTGGTCATAAATATTTACATAAAAGAATTAATTCGTCGCCAAGAACGATAATTATTTGGCACATTCTCATATGGAAAGTCATTAGCAACGAACAAACACGATTTTTTGAATACATTTCAGTCTCGGGAATAATATCTTAGATTTATATGCTATAAATAATTCATTAGCAGGTAAAATATTGTTTTTCAAAATATTTTATCATATAATCTTATTATCTCAACTCGCATATTTGACGTTGCTAAGGTCTTTCCTAATGATATAATACGCCCCCATATTTACCATTTGGACCTTGCGAATGAATTGATAAGATATCATCATTTATACCTAAGTATTGTTTCTGATTGCAGAGACCTCCATCGTCGTCGTTATCGTACGGAGGCCCAGTCAACGACGACGTCAGATCGCCCGGAACGCCTGGACCTCTCTCTCAACCTCCCGCATCACAACAGAGTTTGGACGCCTCGGATCCTGGTGAGTAACAAACTTTATGTTTAAAAATTACGAGTTACTATTCAATTATATTTCACAATCTCCTTCTCAATAATTACATAAACACTGGTAGGTTCCGTCTCTTGTGACACAATGTTTAAAGGGAGTTTTTTGTCCCCTCCCGCACATCATACTGATCAAACCCACGGTTATCACTTCGTAAGGGTATAAAGCTGTAACACTATTTATTACCAGTTCGAAATTATAAAACAGACATGAATGTATACAGCTTATTAAATTAGGATTCTTAATAAATAGGAATAAGAATAAACTCAACCCCAATCAAAATTGCAAATTACTAGGATTCTATTTCGTATCAATCAAAAGGCGTACCTACTTCAACTAAATAAAAGACTGGCAACCTTAAAGGCTGCTCAAAACTTAGTAAAAAGAACGACTTGAGAAATTGAAATATTTGCGAGGCATATTAGAAAACTGATGCCACATGTGTGAACACTACGTTACGGCTGACTATTATACAAAAAAAAATAGGAAAAAATTAAATACTCGATTTTATAAAATAAGCAACATGTTTTAATAGTACGTCGAGGTTGCTAAATTATCTTAAAACTGATTTTGAATGGTGGATAAGAAATATTACAACTGCAGATAATATAATGCAACATTTATAAATAATTACATCCGGCCCACCCTTACAAACCACTTTTCAAAGATCCATTTTAACACAACACCACATAATTGATAAAAGAGGACTGGGCCAGTAAGGTGTGAGGGAAAAGATAAAAGGAAAAACACACTTTAAACATTGTGACTCCCAAGAGATGAAAACTACCTGTTTATGTAATTATTTCGGAATGGGGTGTTTATATAATTTAAATTATTTTCATTACATACCAAATGCCATCAGCTCGATTGTTAGATCTAAAAGAGTTATATCGATCATAGTGTGTGCATTCATACATGCATTCAAACAATTATGATCGGTATCGAGTAATTTTGGTAAAGTGAACGGAAGCATTAGGATATCTATCTGATAGTAATTTGGAGTAAGTAATGAAAGGCCCCTTACATAAAACTATTTCTGTAATTGAAAGCCGAGTGGCTAATGAAGAGTTTGCGCTTCTTCTTTGGCCGCATTAGCAGCGATAACACGGCTAATGACTAAATCGATAATTGTTCATTTGCCTTATATAAAATTACAACTGGCCATTAATAGAAGCCAACATCTAGTCGTTAAATGGACATTACCGGTGGCCAGATCTTAGTCCACGATATAAAATACATTTTATTTATTAATTCTGATAAACTAAGCAATGGAATAGCATCGGAAACTTCTTTAATTTATTATTTAAAAAACAAACTACTATATTTTGATAAAGTTAGTCTGCAGCCGTGCAATATTAATTCAGAGGTGAATTCGCAGCAAATTCATACGATTTGATCTCAGAAGTAATAAAAAATACAGCGTTACGGTAGACAAATGCTTATGCACAAGATTTGAACCTTTCAGACTTAGGATATATTGAAAATATTTTTTTGTTGTATGTCAACAGAAGTTTCCACAGGAGCAACGAAAGTACCAGCGATAATAGCGACTAATAGTTTACGAACTACAGCCAGTCAAATGTTTTAAAAAATTGATTTTTCAAAATATCTCGTAACTATTAGTCGGATATAAAAATATATATCAATATTCCTCAATCCAAGTACCCTTACTTTAGATTGTCATACATTCGAAGCCATGTACCTCATTTGAAGTCATTTGAGTGGAGTTTCTTTGGCAATAAGCCTAAAAAGGACAAATCAACATGAAAATAAGCAAGTATTTTAATATTTTATATATAATTGAAAACTTATAAAGCACTAATAGTCCAATCAACAAAGGAAAAATTGGGGAATTAATTCGTGTAGTTGCAAATTTTTGTATAGTTATCGGGAGGAGTGCCCTGAACAATATACCAAAAGTCCTGATCGATGGGGGGTGAGCGGGGAGCTCGGAGGTAGTTTAAAAGTCCCCTTATCACGTTTTTCTTAAATAACTCGAAAACTACGACTTCTAGCGAAAAATAGTCTTTATACAAATAAGTTCCTATTCATTTTTTATGTAGGATCAATACTTTATGAGAAACAGAGGGTGCAAAAATCGCGAATTAAAAAAAAATAAGCAGTTTTTCATGTTTTTCCGGAAAAACTCGGTGAAAACGCACTTTACAGAAAATTTGCAAATAAAAAAAGTCTTGTATTTCGATAACACGTTCACCTGAATTTTTTCAGATTTTTTTTCAACTTTTACATTTCCCCTTCCCCACTTTTAGGAATTTTCGAGTGGCCATATCTCAAAAAAATGCATTTTTCGAAAAAATTCACAAGAGTAAAAACATCTTTTACTAACGTCATTAAAAATACATTGCATAAGGTTTCATCAAAATCCATTCATTAGCACTGAAATTAGAGATTTTGGTCATTTTAGCGCTCCGTTGACTGGAGTACCTCTATATCTCGTAAAGTATTGATCCTACATAAAAAATGAATAGGAATTTATTTGTGGAAAAGTTCATCTAGTTTAATTTTGTATAAAAACAATTTTTCGCTAGAGGTCGTAGTTTTCGAGTTATTCAAGACAAACGTGAAAAGGGGACCTTTAACTCCCCCCGGCTCACTCCCCACCGGTCAGAACTTTTAGTATGTTGTTCAGAGCACCTCAATAACGTACCATACTATTCAAAAAAAGGGAGTGGTAGTGGAGGTGACTTAAGCGATAAATTTTTTTAAGCCTTTGGTTCTTATACATACACTAAATTACAATTTTTTTTACCCGCTTTAAAAATGAGGTGGGGGTCGTATATACACTAAATGCCAATATTATGGACTCTTACTTGCTTGCTTTACCTACTTTACACCCATTTACCTCCAAACCTTCAACTGAATAATCTAGTTCCAGATTACACATGTTAAAGATTTTTAGTTATTTACGAAAACCTGTTTTGTCCCAACTTCTCTCCCATATAAAAACTCCCTTATGTTTTTGCTTGGACTTATCCTATTTTAGTAGCAGACTGCAACTTGAATGATTTGTTGGATAAAATGATGAAAAAAAAAAAAAAAAGGTGGTCTTTTCTGGTACTCCTTTGGGTAACCCATATGTATTTCGACGTGCTGAACACGAATTAGGTGCCTATTTAACTCCACTGGCCACCATTTTTTTGTAAATCGCGAAAATAACCTAAAAAAACTCATGATTTAGGTTATTTTAGCGATTTATTAAAAATTGGTGGGTAACGGAGCTAAAAGGATACCTGATTCGTATTCAGCATGTCGAAATACATACATTGGAGTCCCAAGAACAGATCACTTTTCACTTTTTTTTTGTGTCTGTGTAATATATTTGCATACGCGATTTTCTAGAAAATGGCGGAGGATCCGATCCGGTGATATTCTATATCTGCAAGTTACTCCAGTCGAATTAGACATAATAAAAAATTTTGCGTACTGCGGACTTTTTTTTGTGGAAGTTGTTTAAGAGGGCATAATAAGCAAGCACAGAAAACTACACCCTGCTACACCATGTGCGTCCCCTATTTTTAGGGGTTGAAACTTTGAAATTTTACTTATGTGCCCATATCTTTTTCCCTATTGCCCGTAGGGCTCTTTACCAAGTTACACTTTTTGAAGATTCATTCCTCCTCTATATAATATGTATATTACACATTTGCCGTAGGACAAACGGTTTTGGCTATACGAGGCCGGAAAGGTCGCGCTGTCCGAATTTGGGGGTCTTCTGTACAGGACAAACGGCTATTATTTCCAATCTACAATACTACACATACTAATGCCCTTAAGGAGGGATTATGATTTGTGAAAAGACTTTCATCGAATACCGCGCGGTTTTCATGATACGGGATGTTGAAATTTTGAAAACCCCTTTTTAAAAAAAAAAAGTGAACCTACTTTTTTTCGCTCATTTTCTTTTCATGTATGTACGACCCTAATACAAGTAAATTTACGTTGGTTTCATTTACATTCGTTGGTTTAGGAGCTAGACAGCAAAATATGCCAAAAATGGCTATTTTGGTATTGTTGCATTAAAAAAACCAAAACCAGTATAATTCTGGTAAATGTTCTTTTTATCCTAAAAGTCCAATTCATTTCGCATAGAAAATGTGTTTTTGTATTTAAATAGGATCAACACTTATTGTGTAATAACGATTTATGTCATGTGTTCTCCAGTCTCCTTTCTCACATTTTTTTTTTTTTGGGGCCTTATGGTTCATAGTAGAAAGCAATGTATACCTGAACAGGGCACATATTAGGGTGTTAAAATGGATCTCTTGTTAAAATGCGATAGGACGTACCGTTTTCGAGTAAAACGCACTTGTTTGCAAAAAATTATTTCAGATCACACTTTTCATCGACTCACAAGTAAATACTCACCGCTGACTACGAAAAAATAAAACTATGTGTAGCTTCTTGCTTTTCTGTTTATGAGGGACATTGCTAATGAAAAAATGAAGGGACTCGGACGGAATAGGGGGTTCTCACTCCCCTATTTGAAGGTTCACGCTTGTCTCGAATCATCATTGCATTATTTTGTGTCTATAACAAAATCCACAGTAATTTTACCTTCCTCGAGAAACAGCTATTATATGTCCATTTAATCGGAGAATGATTTAAAAAAACAAACTCCTGAGAAAGAAAACACCAAAATGTAGAATTTGTTTATCAGATCGCAATTCAGAACACAATGAAAACTCAAAGCAAACATAACCAAACAAGTGCGTTTTACTCGACAACGGTACGTCCTATCGCATTTTAACAAGAGACCCATTTTAACACCCCATTATGTGCCCTGTCCACGTGTATAATGCTTTCTGCCCTACTATGAACCATAAGGCCGCAAAAAAAAATTGTGAAAAAGCAGACTGGAGAACACATGACATAAATCGTTATTACACAATAAGTGTTGATCTTACTTAAATACAAAAACACATTTTCTATGCGCAATGAATTGGACTTTTAGGATAAACAAAAACATTTACCAGAATTATACTGGTTTTGGTTTTTTTAATGCAACAATACTAAAATAGCTATTTTTGGCATATTTTGCTGTCTAGCTCCTAAACGAACGATTGTATTAAAATGAAACCAACCTAAATTTTCTTATATTAGGGTCGTACATGTATGAAAGAAAAATGAGCGAAAAAAGGTAGGTTCACTTTTTTTTTTAAATTTCAACATCCCATATCATGTAAATCGCGAAAATAACCTAAATTATGAGGTTTTTTTTTAGGTTATTTTCGCGACTTACAAAAAAAATGTAGCTAAATGGACACCTGATTCGTGTTCAGTACGTCGAAATACATACGGGTTACCCATTGGAGTACCAGAAAAAAGACTTTTTTTATTTTGTGTGCCTGGGTTATTATTCCTTTGGTGGCTTTATCTTTTAGGGAAACATCCAAGCAATCTATGAAGTCGGTAGCATTGAACGGATCACTACCTAATCCCACACGTGGCGTTTAACCTAATCCTGCTAGCGTAGTCTGAAGAACCGCTTCATAGGTTAAAGTACCAGACCTTGAAACGATGCCTATTATTTCTTCTTTGTAGATTTGGTTTGGCATAATTCCAATTTTGCATTTTCCAGAGGCTTTCATCCCTAGACAATTCGGTCTGACTGATCTCGATTTGCTCTGCATTAAAAGCGCATTTTTTACCTTTACCAAGTCATTCTGTGGTACTCCTTCCGTAATGCATATGATAAGAGGGATTTCTGAGGTTAATAGCTTCCATTATTGCCTTTCCTGCACCTGAAGGAGGTACAAATATGACTGATGCATGCGTGTTGAGTGATAAACTTCTTTATGTGTTCTTTGTTGGCTAATGAACATTTCTGCCAAATTTCAAAGTGGGACAATTTTTTTCATAATAATTAAAGTGCTATTTTTACTATACTATAGGCGTTATCTTAAATATTCTCTTAAAAATATTAATGGACAGAGGGGCTTCAAATTACCTGTCCAGTGTATAAACTCATTCTCACTGCAGTGCATAATAATAATAATAATAATTTATTGGTCACGGTAGATACATTTTGCACATGTGATAGATCAAAGAACACAAATAAAATAATTACAATACAAATATAAGAATAAAAAACGAACAATTTTTTCACAAAAAATATTTGAATAAATTAGTAGGTAACGAGGGGAAAACCGTGTTAACTTTTGACATCAGATCAGCTACTGCTAAAGTACCAATTTTAATGCAATTTCGACGGAATTTTAATTTTGAATTTGAATTTTTTATCACAAAATTAAACTTAATGAGATTAATCACTAGCGACTTCGCCAAATCTTCGACTAAAGAAAATCTGGTTTCCAATTTTTGCTCACCTTATACTAGATGGATGTAGCTTGATGAAATTAATATTCGACCACCTCCACCGCCATATCTTACAGTTTGACAAGTTTTCATGGAAATCACTTAAGTAATTATTGTAAAAACAAAAACATAAATACGATGATCTCCATTTTTACATCTTATGAAGTCGGTTAAAAATAGATAGCATTATTTTCCCTCAATGAAATCTGATAACTATAATAGCCCTATAGATAGATACTATTTTAACTAAATTTTGAACTTCTTATAGTTGGAAATATCACTAATATCTTTAGTCGTACCTCCATGTTTAACTTATTTCAAATTTACTTAAATCCATATTTCTCATTCTTTAAAGTATTACACTATCAAAAGACTCTCGTTACAATCAATATATTTTATTACTCAACACACAAAATACACATTTTGCAAATGCCTGGCTAGTAAAAAAGCAACCAGAGCGTCCAGAGCAAAAACTGCAAACCGAGCTATTTAACAAAAGTGTGTCGTCGGAAAGTACATCACATTTAAATGAGCTTATGAGTAACGACACTCCGTTCATATGTGATGCATATAACTTTTTCGCTAACTAACCGGCAGTAAACGTTGAACGGGTGAAGTGAATGCGCAATAAAACGACGTCGGCGTCGCCGGCATCGTGTTCACGTGGCCTGCTCGTAAACTTTCATTAGTCGACAGTGAATTAAACTAATGTCACCACAATGTGTAATTGTGTACAACACGGGCATACACATCTGTATGGCCCGTAATGCAACTCCGATATTCAAATATATCTGACGCACAAATCTCAATTTATTATAGCCGCATTAGCTCCCGTCAGCGCTTGATCATAACTAATGACATTTTTTAAAATTCCCGATCACAACTAACATTAGCGAACCAAATGGCACATGCGAAATATCACGAAATTATTTACTGTGCGCGCCTTAATACCAAACAGAGATACAAAGGCCAGTCTTCAGAGTTGAAAGCCAAAATAATTTTTTTTATAACGTTTTGGGGGTAAACTAATATAATCTAAGTTTTCAGAAATGAAACGTGGTCAGTTATTAGCAGTCAATTTAAATTTTTTTCGTTTATAAGTGTTCTTTCATGGGAATTGGGTTAAATATATAAATAATAATAACAATAGTAAGACTCTGGGGTCCCTTGCTGGGTTCTGGACTCACTAACGTTGCCGAAAGGGCCCAATAACTTGGAATGAGCCCCAACAGAACCGAATCCCAAAGGTGTGTGGGAGATCGGTGCATAGTTTCTTGCCACAGCTAGGAAAGTGTGTCGTTTGCTGCTGAATCTATAATAATAATTGGAGGTGGCAAACAACCGTCTTTTCTTATTCCCATCAGTTTTCTTATTCTCCACGCTGGTGGCCAAAATGCAAAAGGTGGGTGTGTTAGGTTTAAATGTAATACATGAATATAAAGAAGATATAGGCCATAATTTATGAACATTTTTGGGATGCGATTGGAATAATGCAAGTGTAGAATGTAGGGCCTAACAAGAGAACATGTGGTAACAGAATGTACTACGCTGGCATCTTTAGACTACACTTACCGACATAACAGTGGCCAGATATCTCTACTAAGAATTCGCACAAATCTTGTGAGAAGTCTTGTTTGCTGATCGATGTATCCATCCTAAATGACACCAACGTGATCTTCAAGGAAACAGAGTTGAGCAAGTACAAAAACCAAGTCTTGTTTGCTGATCGATGTATCCATCCTAAATGACACCAACGTGATCTTCAAGGAAACAGAGTTGAGCAAGTACAAAAACCAAGTCTTGTTTGCTGATCGATGTATCCATCCTAAATGACACCAACGTGATCTTCAAGGAAACAGAGTTGAGCAAGTACAAAAACCAAGTCTTGTTTGCTGATCGATGTATCCATCCTAAATGACACCAACGTGATCTTCAAGGAAACAGAGTTGAGCAAGTACAAAAACCTCCAAATAGAAGTTAGCAGAATGTGGAATACAAAGACCACAGTCGTGCCAGTAATGGGGAACTTGCCCGTTTTTTTTTTTATTTCATTAAAGTGCGTGTTTATGTATAAAAACACGTCACACCGAATATCAGCTCTTAAATCGCAGTACTTACTTTGTAATAAATAATTAAAGTTGAAATCCTCGCCACTCCTCACGAAAACCACTGTGACGTCACTGAGTGAAAACTATAGTCTCATGGGGTGTCCCACAGATGGCGTACTTGAGTCGAGCGGTACACGTCTTCACCCTAATTAATAGACTCAGCGGCGGTTGGCTTTGAGACGTCCGCATATTCGGTCCTAAGTCTGTTGTTCTTTATGTTAGAGAAAAAATAAAAAAAGTATGGAGAAGCTTAATCAACTTTCTTTACATAAGCTGTCTACAAATTTTTCGAAAAAAAAACTATAATTATCGAGATATTCGAAGAAATGTAGGAAATTACACCTTTTCCTATAGAGTATATGTAAATCTTAAAAAACAATTTTTCTCAGAAACCTTTGCTTCGAAGGGCCGAGATTAGCGAAGCGTGAAAGTAGTAAGTGAACATCGTATATGAGATCGATTTTAGTTAATTACCGATTAATTACGGTGACAAAATGGAGAAATTTTACCGAAGAAAAAAAAGTTCCAAATCCCGCCCCCTCTAATTCCTTCATTTTTGCCGGAATTCAAAAAATAAAAAAGAGTGTTTTAGCAAATTTAATTCTATTTAAATTAGCTAGAGTTGTCTTTTGGCGTAGGAGCCAAGATTAAAAAGATGCCAACTGTAGAAGCTTAAAATTTGTGATTTTTTGCCGTACATGCCCAACATTTCAGAAGTTATCTCCGAAACGAAAAAAAATCAAAATTCTGATGCTAATAAAAGATTCGTAGTGGAAAATATTTGTTTGACCTTATTTCTTATTTCGAGCTAACTCCCACCGTTTCTAAGACATCTGCGAAAAATAGCAAAAAACAGCTTATATTTCGGAGCCGAAAAAATTGCAAAAACATGCAATCTTGACACGTTCATATTTTTCGAAAAATACCATTGGGGGCCGTAACATGTCGCGTCGTAAAGAGGAAGTTTTCCAGATAAACCTGATCGTAAATTGCCCGGCGAAATTCGAAAATTCGGCTCGACACGAACGAATCAAAAGTAGCATTTTGTGACATTTCAGAATATTGAAGATGTTTTTCCAACGAATTCGTGTCTAGCTATAGGCTTCTGCATGGAGTAGTATTTAAATTTTAGGTTAGGTTGTGTTGACTGCTAGTTGTTTCTGACAAATGCGCATGCGCATGCAGAATTGTCAAAGCCAAAGCAGAATCGGTGTCGCTTGACGCCGTCATCAGACTTTCTCCCTCTGACGTCACGTTTCTGGAGTAAGTAAAATCCGGAAGATTTTAACTGCTTATATTTCTGGAAAAGATTTGTTTTTTAATTTTTTGTTGTCTGTGGAGTTTTTAATGATGTTAGGTTTACAATTTTGAGTGTTTTAATTTAATTTTATTTTTTTGGGCAAGTTCCCTATTGTAAGAGCTCTTGGAACAGTGAGGAAGGGCCATCGGAGTCCACAGTTGGCTGATCAACCGAGCGCACAAGAAGTGCAGAAGGCCGCACTATTGCACAGTTGACGCACACATCACTAAAAGGCCCAGAAACCTGGAACGGGTTCCAACAGAGCCGAATCCCAAATGCGCGCGGGGGAACACTGAATAGTTTCCATCTACGGCTGAGAAAGTGTCGCTTGCTAAGTCTGTAATAACCAGTGTTTATTTGGGCGAAGTTCGTTTGCAATGCACTCTTTTTTTTTAATCTATTTATTTAACGTCGGCCTATTTCCGCTACCAGGGCCTATCACCGACACCAGGAGACGAGCTACCCCCAACCTGGAAATTTTGCCGAACCTTTTCCCTTAAGAAGAGTAGGGATCTTTTACTTGCCTAACATTTAATAGACAAGAGACCGCCTGCTTTACAACCCCTCCGAAGGATGGTATATCCACTACGTAATCCTCGTCTGAAATTACGTATCTTCCGCGTATACACTGATATACAAGCCGCTAGAAGGTGGGACGAGAACGCTGTATTTCCCAAGATGGGTCACCCATTCAAGTACTAACCGCGCTCGACGTTGCTTCAACGGAATATCGACTGACATTCACATTGAAGTCGCCTCTACGCTCGCCCCCTAATAATGCACTCTTCCATTTAACCCTATTGAATTATACTGGATGGTCCTTAAAATCGGTTCTGATATTGAAAGGTTTTATTTTAGAAAAGAAGTTCATATGAACTCATGTCCTAATCGATGTAATTTCAGGGATGCTAAATTCGTAGTAATATGTATACTATTGTGCTTAGAGTTTTATCGGTAAAATTTCTTCGAGATCGTATGCATGGTAGTATAAAGCGTGTAAGTTGAGAATTTATTATCTGATTAAATTTAATCTTTGATAATAAGCTGTACAGTTTGCACGAATTGTATTACTTTAGGCAACATATCTCAAGAAAAAATTCATGAATAGAATTTAAAAGAAGGATCGTGATTTGCAGAGAATTTTCATGGCCTCGTGATCGCTAGGAGAATATTTCATAATCACAATTTTATATGTCTTTTTTACAGTTTTTTATTGTTATATTTTTCACAAATACGAATAGAGTATATTGCATTATTGCAAGTAGGTACAATCAAAATACATAAAAATGCTTTTTTTAGTTTCTCTTACTTCATTAACGTAAACATTCTAGAAATAGAGGTAGATAATATAAATGTAAAAATTAGATATCTTACGGCCCTCAGAATACCTAAGCTTCCTAAAATTTCAACTATTTCAAAAAATGTACCAATGTGATCGTTGGTATCTACAATTTGTAAATAAATTAAAACGCTGGCTCTTTCTAAAAGAATACAAATATATAAACAAAAAAATCCTTACCAGATGTTGTAACATAAACAAACACCTAGCCATTGAGAACCTAAAAATTATTCCACCGGCTTTGAGTACTTAAACAAAGACATTTCACGTAATTTTTATCTAAAATAATAATTGTAAGTACAATTTATAAACATTAAAGTATCTATAATGATAATGTAATAAATCGAAACGGCTCAAAAAAAATATTAGAAATATATTATTTGTAAATTTGGTATTAATTTTACAAAAATACCGCTGCCTAAGAAATCACTATTTCCACATCCAGATTTCCTATCCAAGTATCTTCCTATTCAAGTCCTGCAGTACCACTTCCACCCCATTATTAAGGTGGATGGTAGTGGGGGTGGCTGATGCCAAAAAAAATTCTTTAGTTCTTGTACATACTCACTAAATCACAATTTTAATTATTTACCTCCTTTAATAATGGAGTGAGCTGATACCAAAAAAGTTTTAAGGCCTTTGGTTTCTTTACACACACGCTAACTCACAATTTCATTTTTTTACACCCTTTAATAATGGGTGATTTTATAGACTCTTACTTGCTTGCTTTACCGATTTACCTCCATTTACCTCCAACTCTTCAACGAAAGAAGATAAAATATAATCTAGTTCCAGATCTCGTCATAATACATCAAGTCAATATCATAAACCGTTTCAGAGTAATAGTGCACACAAAATAAGTTACAGACCGGCCGACAGACAGACAGAAATGTTTTTTGCTCAAAGTTAAAGTCTCGACGTTCCATAAGATTCTAAGCATAACTGAACCGTTACTATACTTCCATTCCACTACGTGAATGTACAAGTAATATGAAAATAATGTAAGGTACATTTCATTGTATTTTATATGCACCACAAATATTTACAAGATACATTGGAGTTCAGCAAAATTGCATCATTTTAAAGATATGTTTTATAAGTTTATATATAACACTTTTGATAAACTTTATTACATAGCGCAGTAAATATCAAAATATATACTGGAATTTCCAACACCGCCTAAAATGCTCCATTATTTTTAACTCGTCTGATACATACACGTATATTTACCGTTAGACGTTTGTAAATATTTTTTGGCCATATTCAGTTTAAAAAAAATCGGCAGCTACTGGAAGAGGCTGGAACCTCCCCACCCGGTGGATCTTTAAAGCCGAAAAGAGCACTAAAGTGTGTGCCATAACTGCACTAAACCTAATGCGATCTCAACTTGCTTTGTTTTTTAATTTTTTCTTTTCACGGAAACCAAATGGTAAGGGTGCAAGCGTGGTGTATCGTTGAAATAGGAATTTTTACTGTTTTTCAATGGTTCGATTACAAATTGTAAGTAATCATAAAACAACCAATTTGTTTTGCCAACACGGCACTAAACATAATCCGATCTCAACCAAACCTTTTCAGATCTTCTAGAGCACTAAAGAAACCATCATGCAAAGTTTCATCCGAATCCGTTTAGTAGTTTCGCCGCTATCGTGCTAAGACACATACACACACATACTATTACACATACACAGACATTTTTCAAAAACCATTTTTTTGGGTTTCTGGGACCTCTAAACGTAAAGATTTGATGTTATCTCTATTTTTTTTACCAATTTTAGTAACTTCCCATAATTTTGTGGGGAGGTTAAAAATAGGTGGTATACCAATTTAATAGCTTAAATCGTGCCATTTTCGAGTAAAACTTTAGTCAAAGAGAGATCCCCAATTGGAAACACCCGACTGCTACTTTTAGTCGTTCAATATATAATACGCTGTACGTATAAAATTCGAGCTCGTACATTATTATAATTAAAAACAATTGTGCAAGCTGATAGATAACACTGCATCTGACACTGGCTTGTTATTTTGATTAGGACTCGTTCGAACAAGAAGAAAATAAAGAGATCGATTTGATGGAAAAATATGAAACAACGATAAGCGGTTTGTTCTGAGAAATCTACAAGTATTTGTCAATTCATCGCTGCACGGCTTATAAACAGCGCTGGATTGAGCTTCGAATAAGGTCTAGAAGGTTATCTCGATATGTTGTACCGGCATCGTTGTTCAGACTTAGGATAATTGGATGTTGATATATTTTTCTAAATGAAAATAAACAGCCGTGTCCTTTCACAGTTCATATTTTATATGATATTATACAGGGCGGTCCGTAAGTAATGATCCATAGAGCAACAGTGGGTTTCTGACATTAAAATATTACGATTTAACTTAACTTACCTTAGTACAAAAGTTGATATTAACAGAGATACAGGGTGTTAAAGTCAATATTATGTTTTTAATTTTCTCATTATAACTTTTGAAGTTTTTCAAGTATTGTTGCGAAAATTGTGAATGGGGGTTTTTTGAGATGAAAAATTCAAATCTGCTCCCATTTTTTGTGTAGATCCTAGAGGGCGCCACATAAGCATTGTTTAAGGTGTAAATGTACTCTTAACTTTTTTACCCGTAAAGTTATCTCAAAAATTCTAAACCTATCTCATTTTAGCGAAAAAAAGTATACTTGTCATTAGTCTTAGAAATTGACCGTTTTCGATAAAATCGCAGTTCAACATTCACCCTCATAAATCATTGTAAGAAATATTAACGTAGTAGGCGCCGATGCCAATAATACTTTTGATATTTAAAAATTGCCGTGACATTCATTTTTTGCAATTTTATTTATCTATTTTTCTTATCAGTTAATTAACGAAAATCAGAACATGCCGAGACATAATAATTATTCAAATTCAGATATGAGAGATATGGTTATTTTCAGCTGAATGACAATGGACGTGATGCGCAACGTGAGTATTTGCGAAAATTTCCAAACAGATTACAACCTGACCGTAGACTGTTTCAAAATTTGTTCAGAAATTTAGGCGAAAGTGGTTCATTTCGTCCTAAACGTGATAATTTAGGTCGACCGAAAATTATTACGCCTGACCAAGAAGAAGAAATATTAGTTCGCATTGCAGATGATCCACAAGTTAGTTCAAGACGATTATGTGCAGCTACAGGAATCAGTAAAACTTCCATTCTAAAGATATTGCATTCAGAAAAATACCATCCATTCCATTTTACGCCCGTTCAAAATTTGTCGCCTGCCGATCTTCCACTAAGATATCAGTTTGCAAGTGATATTCGGAACAGACAAAATATTGACCACACATTCGTCAACAGAATATTATTTACGGATGAAGCTGCATTCACCCGCCGAGGTATCTTCAATTTAAGAAATAACCATTTTTGGGAAGTTGAAAATCCTCATATAAAGCGAGACGGACATTTTCAACATAAGTTCAAAATCAATGTTTGGTGTGGGATCATTGGGGACCGTTTTCTAGGACCACATTTATTTATTTACATTTTTTACAAGATGATTTTATTGATATGTTGGATGCACTACCACTGAATTTGAGACAAAATATGTTTGTTGTTCATGCAAGATGGTGCTCCGCCACATTTTTCCAATCGAGTACGAATTTATTTAAACACCATTTTTCACGAGCGCTGGATTTGTCGTGGTAGTCCGTTTCCTTGGCCAGCACGTAGTCCAGATTTTAACCCATTGGATTTCGATATTGGGGCGCAATGAAAGATCTTGTTAACAAAAATCCTATAAATATCCATGCACAACTTTGGCAAGAAATCAATGCAGCAGCAGCCTTTATTGATCCAATGGTATTATTTCATATAAGGCCATCTTTTATGAATCGTATAGATAAGTGTATCGAGGAGAATGGTGGACATATTGAACATTTACTCCGAAGTAATAATATCTTTTGTTGAGTTTCATTTCCCACACTGTTTTTTATTCGTTGAATCCTTGTTTAAACCATAATTTTGTTTAATTAAATCTTCTCTTCATTGTTTTCAAATAAAATTAATTAACGTGATAATTCGTGCTTTAATTCTACGTAATAGTATCAACATTACAATTTTTAAATGTCAAAAGTATTGTTGGCATCGGCGCATACTACGTTAATATTTCTTATAATGATTTATGAGGGTGAATGTTAAAATGCGATTTTCTCGAAAACGGTCAATTTCTAAGACTAATGACAAGTATACTTTTTTTTTCGCTAAAATGAGATAGGTTTAGGATTTTTTAATAAAAAAAGTGATAACTTACAGGGCAAAAAAAAGTTAAGAGTACATTTACACCTTAAACAATGCTTATGTGGTGCCCTCTAGGATCTACACAAAAAATGGGAGCAGATTTGAATTTTTCATCTCAAAAACCCCCATTCACCAATTTTCACAACAATAATTGAAAAGCTTCAAAAGTTATATGAGGAAACTAAAAATATAATATTGATTTTAACACCCTGTATCTCTGTTAATATCAACTTTTGTACTAAGGTAAGTTTAGTTAAATCGTGATATTTTAATATCAGAAACCTACTGTTGCTCTATGGACCATTACTTACGAACCACCCTGTATATATTTTTCAAATAATAAAATCATCAAAACCTAAAAAATCAAATGATTTCTTGTTTTCAACTAGTATTTAGTGTATGTAATGAAATAAAACAAAGTCAGCACAGATAAAGTATCCGCTTTGACCTAAAAAGCGTCATGTGGTGGGATAAAATGTTTTTTGAGAAATGTCTTTAACGGATCATTAAAAATAATAATTTTTTTTATATCTGTCTATTAGAATAGATGAAATAGTTTAAATATTGCAATAATAAGCATTAGTAATCGCAGTCATCATCATCATCATCATCATCCACGAATAATTAAAAACCGCTACCTAAGGATCACTACTTCCACATCCAGGTGACTTACAGTGAACGAAATTTTGATTCTATATTTGCACTCCTCTATGCGGAAATAATTGTTCATAGAACTTTAATAATATAATATTAGAAATCGTCTACCCCATAAAACGATGTACTACATCAGTAGTGGGGGTGGAGGTTTAGGTGGTAGTGTTGGTGGCTGATGTATAAATTGAGGCATTTGGATTTTATATACACACTAAATCACAATTTTATTTTTTTACCAACTTTAATAATGGGATGGGGGATGGTAATTGAGATCTTAAAATCACATGCATATACTAAATCCCAATTTATAAACTCGTACTTGCTTGATTTACCTATTTACCCCTCAACTCTTCAACAAAATAAGATCAAAATATGATCTAGTTTCAGATCTCGTTATAATACATATGTGCACCAAGTTTTCTAATTGTGCCACAGTAATCGTGTGCACAAAGTTACAGAGAGAAATAATTTTTTGCTGAAACTTAAATTCTCGACGTTTGACATTCTAAGCCAATTTGAGAAAAAAAATTTCGCCATTACTATACTTCCACGATGTAGAATTAAAATTTTTCTTGAGCATTTTGCATTAACAAAGTACTTTAATGTAAATATTTTATAATTTAAGCTACATATTCATATAGACATAATAATATTATAATCTCCTTCGCACAGTACAATGCATAGTTTTACTCGATTTTTTCCAAGCACTAACTGGTTACACACACATAATTATGTACGAAATACTCTATATTTAATTTTCAAATAGAATGAGTTGATTAATAAATCCAAATAAAATTAGAGAAACTCGACATTTGAAGACTCCAATACGAATAAAAACAATAGTTGTCGCTTTCTTACATGCACAGAAGCAAAGCAGTAACAAGCACATGAGACGCGCGCAGTATCACAAATAGCTGGATTGGGACAGGTAAAGGAGAGACGTGCGCGCAACATTTTTACTCCTATTTAAAAACAGTTTCTTTTATGCCGATCGAATTAGGTACAAATCACTTATTATACAGGGTGATTTACCACAACATGCAGAAAATAAAATGGTGTACTAGTCTTCTATGTGGGAAAGCCCGTGGAAAATTTTAGAGCGATCAGAGGTAATTTATTACACTTTCTTGCATTCAAACTTGTAAAGATACGCTACTGTTATTTTCCGTGGTCAGTGCATAGGGCAGTGAACTTAGTTGGGAAGGAACATATAGAAGATGTTTACGTTTCCTTAATTACCATAAAAAGTCAAACTGGCGCATGCCGGTCAAAGTGCCGCGTTTTTGCTTTCGGTCGAACAATCAGGCCGCCGAGGCAGGTACGAAGTACCGCCGAAGTTTGATATTTTTGTATTATCGACGGGTTCAAGTGAATATCTCTATCTACTTGTCCAACTAAAAGTAGTAGAGTTCACTGGCATAGGGTCAATGTCTTTCAGACTTATTTTGCCATTTTTGTAGTGTGATTAAAACCAAAAAGTCACTTCTACCCTCTCCTAAGGTAATATTTTTGGTTTTTATTTTTCATTTTTTAAACTTTTTTCGGGAGGGGGACAATCTACTGATAAATTTTTCGCATGTTGTGGTAAATCACCCTGTATATTGATAGTTTGTGCATTTATCTTTATTTTCCTAGTTATATAAGGTTTTAAATTATTTACTCAGTCAAATGAACTATAGGAAAACCCATTTTTTAAATCACTCAACTATTTTCTGATAAAATGTGAAGTAATGCCTTCGAAAAGTTATACACTTGAACCTTTAAATTACATTTTTTGTTGTTTTTTACGCTAACTTTTGTATATTTTACAGCATTTTTTATTTTATTGCGAAGTTAAAAAAAATTAGGTACCGTCTCGTCTCATTTTACGCCGACAAGTATAGAATATGTTTGCTTTATGTTATTTCATAAATAAATTTATATACTAATTAATCCTGCGACGAGTTTTTTTATGGCATTTCACACAAGACATATAATGTGTAAAAAGACGTACACGAATCATAGTTACGTGAAATTTTTAATAATAGAAATCAAAAGTAACTGTAAAGCAATAAAGATTTTATTTTAATTCCATGATTGTTAAAGAAATTATTACATTTTCTTCCTGAGAGCGCAGGTAATTTCGCGAGCTGAATATACTGCTGTTGTATTTCACGTTAGAAATTTTAGTAAAAAATGTCACGTCAAAAACTAGGTTGGTATCACTAAAAGTAGTACAAAAATCACTGCACGTGTTGACCAACTCGTCTAATTTCCAAACTTTGTAGAAATGAATTACCTACAAAATGATATTCATATCATTGTTTTCAGTATCTTTAATGTCAAACTTCCTTTAGTAAATTTAAGTTTTTAAACGTACGTACGTTTAGCATTCAAGATACTGAAAGGTATTGATAGCAATGACATGATTATTATACTCATCGCAAACACGATAACGAAGAGTATATTACATTTGATCGGCACATTTCTAAAACCGTAAATATCGCTCGCAGACAAAAAATTTTCATATTGTGTTAGTGAACGAATTCTGAGCAACTTTCAAAATGTCCGTCTGTCCGTCCGTCACGTTTCGTGTAAGCACGATAACTCAAGAAATAAAAATCCGATTGTACTGAAATTTGGACAGTAAGTTAGTGTTAGCTAGAGGAAGAACCCTGTCGTTTTTTGAACAAAATCGATCAGTAAATAAAAATGTTATTAATAATTTAAATTTGAAAAAAAAAAATTTTTTGATTATTGTTTTTATAATTGAATAGAAATCTGGTGAAATGATATTTCATTTTAATAGATAAACATTTATATATTTTACAAATATACATTTCATAATGTAATATACAACCGTGGAAATATAAATTTACGGTGGCGGTGTAGTTCTTACGCGTTTGACTAGGAATCCGAGGGTTCCAGGTTCGAAACCCAATGGGGGGGTATGGTATAGTTTTCTTCTTATTTTTACTTTATTTTACACAGTGTTTATTTTACACACTGAGTGTGTGAAGAGTATCCTATAGAATGTGTAACAATTATATAAAAAGTTCAGTGAACAGGCGAATAGTGCGTTTTTAGCTTGTTTATATTATAGGTATTTAATTTTTACAAAGTTGGGAATTGGATGAGTTGGTCAAGACCCATTACACGTTAGAAACTTTGGTAAAAAGTGTCATGTCGAAAACACGATTGATTGGTATCACTAAAAGCCACTTCATATCTTGACCAACTCGTCAAACTTTATAAAAATGAAATATCTATAATATAATATTCATATCATTATTTTCAGTATCTTCAATGTTAAGCTTACTTCAGAAATTGAAACTTTAAGCTATACGTTCACGGTAAAGTAATCATATCATTGTTTTCAGTATATTTAATGTTAAGCTTACTTTAGCAACTTTAGGCTTTAAGCTTACTTTAGTAAAATTGACATTAAAGATGCTGAAAATAACGGTATGAATATTATATTATTGGTATTTTATTTTTACAAAGTTTGGGAATTAGATGAATTGGTCAACATGGGCAGTGATTTTTACTACTTTTAGTGATACCGCCATAACATATTTTACCAAATTTTCTAACGTGAAATAGGTCAATTACTTACTCGAAAACCGTAGCAGTTGCGAAAAAATGCTTATAACCTTTTTTTTTTTTTTCGTAAAATTTCCTCATCTTTTAATTTGTCCCTCACGTAAAACCGATGTGTTTTATACTCACTGAAAACTCTTTTTATCCTATTTTATATATAAAATAGTACTTGTGTGCACAATATTCACTTATTTAATGATTATTGGAGTAAAATCTATAGAAAGTGAAGTAGGTATATTGACAGTGCCCGATAATTCAATATGCGACATAGTATTTTTGATTAAATTGTAACGTAAAATAATAATTGAGACAAGATAGTAGGTAGCTTGAATATTCCCGAAATTGTTACAAAACCGCTGAGGTGGGTCTAGAACGTTATCATTTTCTTTATGGTGAAAATGAGGGTTGTTTTCAAGGATTGTGATGAAAGTTGTTTTCCATTCCATTCTGTGCTATTAGCGCAGTCAGAACGAAGAAGGATGCTTCTATTTAAACAACTTCCATTAGCGAGACGAAGGGTCGACCCCTGAATTTCAGATAACCCGCGCCCTACTTACCCTACCCATCAATGTAATGTAACTGACACGAAAATAAAAATATTACACTTGAACAAGCTGGAATGTAAATATCATAACTTTTTTATTTCTTTTCCTGAAAAATCGCCTCTACCTAGTTTTAAAAATACACGTATTAGTAACAGTAAAAATAATGTTTTGCATTGCTCTTTAATCATTTATTTATTCATATGGTCACTGAAAATACAGAGCCTTCGTAATGTTATGTCATAGAGAAGAATATATTAATCTATTTGAGGAGGCGACTACAGCTAGTTTTCATGCCTTCTAGAGGTTTGTATATCAGCGTATACCCAGAATCTATACAATATTAGGCGAGGTTTGCATAGTGGATGTACCATTCTTCGGATGGGATGTAAAGTAGTCGGTCCCTTGTCTATTAAATGTTCGGCATGTAAAACATTTTTACTCTTTTTACGAGAAAAGGTTCGGCAAAATTTCCAGGTTGGGAATAACTCGTTTCCGAGCGTTGCACAGTGGAAAATTTTTCAATTTTTTTAGACAAAAATCCGTCTACAATGCAATTATTAATGGATTTGAAAATTGTTTTTTTTTAAATAATTGTTAGGTATCACCCGATGTTTGAGCACTGCCCAAATTTTAAAAACGTTCAACATAACCTCAAAAAACCCTATAAATATATGAAATTCGTGTATTTTACTTAAGTAAAAATGGAATTTCTGTTTTTTAAAAGTTTTACTCAGAAAATATCCTTTACTACATTTTTGGGTCGCTGATTAAGAAAAATGGGGCCCGTTAACCAGAAAGATATAACACGCTTAAAATGCCGAAAAACACCCCCAATAGGGATTTTTTCGAAATATTCATATTAAAAATGTAAAATAGTCTAGTAAAGTGTATTTTTTTATATGATAAATATAAAACCTTAGTTATTCAAATAATAATCCAGTAAACATTTACGCTAAGGGTTAATCAACCCCCATTTCTACTAAAAATACAAAAAATACAGTTACAATGGTTATTTTTTAGTTTTTGCTTCAAAATGGGGTAATATATTTTTAGGTGGTGTTGATAATGCCCGTTTAATCGTTTTTTGAGTTTGTCTCTATTTTTTATTGACACCATTAAGCCCTCGTTTATCCAAGGCTTTATTCTTGTCATTTTTTCCTCCTAATTTCAGAGGTTTTTGACATTTTTATTGAATTTACATAGGAAAAGATCAGCAGAAGTCTGAGGATCATTTGAGTGTAAAGTGTCATTCCAATTTTCATTTTTTAAACAATTTTGTAATTCTTCAAAGTTAATTTTCATGATAACATTATTATTAGTTTTCAAATCTATATTATTTCTTGCTTTGAAATTTATGTTTAAAGAAACTGGACAGTGGTCGGTAATATGGCACTTAAGGATGTAAGGGTAAAAAGTTAATTTTGGGTTACTATTAGCTGGATATTTTAAAAAGATGTGATCTAAGCATGTTTCAGTTTCATATGTAACACGGGTAGGATTTAATATATATGGTATAAATCCATATTTAACAAATACAGAAAGATATTTGTTTACATTTATATCATTTTCATTCATTAGATTAATATTGATGTCCCCAATTAATAATTGAATTTTGTTAATTTCTTGATTCTGGTCTAAATGTGTATCAAGTTCATCGATGAAAGAGATCAAGTTACTGGGTTTGGCCTATATAATGCATTTATTCGTCTGCTATGAAGAGTTATTAACCCATAAATAGTTAATTTTTCCAGACATTTAAAATTGCTGATGTACATATTGGTAAGAATATGTGCGAATGCCTAAATCTGTTTTTTGTATATTCTTTACAATGTGTATGTATATATTTAGTATGGAAAGGGCTCCCCATTACATACAGAACAAGATTCAATTCTTGAACGTACAAAAGCTGTGTATAATAACAATAATGTTTTTATATTTTTAAAGGATTTTGAATTTTCTTTACTCGTTAGCAAATAGTAAGTATTTCACATTCAACAATTAATTTATAAATAGCTAAAACAAAAAGGGACCAAGTTGTGAACCCTGAGGAAAACCCGAATCAGCAGTAAATACATACAGAGTGACCTATTTAAAAGCGGAACACCTCTCTAAAATTTCTATTCATTGTGCGATTTGAATCAAATTTTACTCAAGTATAGAACAAATAAGGATCTAATTGAGACCAGAAAAACATTCGCTCCTATAAATGCAAAACGACCTGTGGTACCAAAGTATGCTTTTAAATGGGTCACTCTGTATATTGGATTAATATTTATTGACTCAAACTATTTTTTGTTAGATAAGTATGAGAAAATGAACTATGTTAAGTCACCGGAAAAATAAAATTGTTTTAACTTACTTGTAACAAGATAATGATCATATTATATCGAATACAGTTAAACATAAAGTCGAATATATCCTAATGAAAAGAATATTTCAATAATTAAAAAGCAAGGAGGGCCGTAATTAAACCGATTACGGGTGTAAAATTAACTTTTTGCGTGGCTGCTCCTTTGTTTTTGTTAAAGTTGGTGCTTTCGAAGGGGGTCTTTCTGTGTTTAACAGTGGCGCGGTAATTCCTTAACGCCGTAATGGTTCCGACGCGTCTCCAAATTCAGCATGCACGCTTCGCCGATCTTCTTCAAGACTGCTCCGGTTTTCGTTCTTTCCGCCTCGTCAACTTTTGTCCCGATATTTCCGCAAGTTCCGTTCTGAAATAATCCCTCCAACAATGCAAACCGGAGATCCTATTCGAATTAAACAAACGACATGCCGTGCAACCGCGAAACAAGCTCGCTATTATTCTCCTCTAAGCTTTACAATTTTAAAATTACCTCTTACCACAATGCCAAGTAGTTTTCGTAATTTATATGTCATCGCTACATCATATACCCATTCTACTCTTTAATTGTCTCATATTTTCATATCGCAGTCAAGAAATTACTTTGTAAAGGAGCTTTGCTCTCCAGTCATTTTCCTAATCATCTTATCCATATAAAGTGTCTCAGCCTCCTGTCGTCCAAAGATCTTGACTTTCTTTTGAAAGATATGGAAGATATAGAGGGCACAAATATGTTTAATTTAAAATAATTGAAATGTACACGGTGATCCATTTAAGAGTAATGTCATAAATTTATGTTTTTTTAATGGTATATTATTACAAATATAGATTCCTCTTTTAAAGACGTCTCAAACCAAATGCCATTTGATGGGTTTTGTACCATGACATGGATGAGTTTTTATCAATAACATAGCAACTTTGTGAGCTCACTGTGACATAACAGAATAGTATTTCGAGGTCTGGTTTATGCCACAAACAGCCAAAAACTTCTTGTTTATAGTACTCTACTTTTCTCATTTTTTTTTTTCAAATGGAACACCTTTTATCCTATGATAACAAAGGAAAGCTTTTTGAAAGAGCTTTCTATTGATATAATGGATCATGGGACTATGTGTCAGAAGTCAGAAGTGGCATATTGAAAGACAAAGTGACACAATCGGAATTATTAAAAATGGCGATCAATCTTCAATTGTTTTATGGTTTTTCGGGAAAATCACTGAGGAAATTCCGAAAATACACTTGGAGAAAAAAAAATACTTCAGTACAGAAAAGTACTTAAGTATAAAATACCCGAAAGTCAACGCCTGAGAAATGTAAGTATTTTCTGAAATACGTGTATAAATTCATGTCTTGATAAGTCTTTTCTACCACGAAGTAATTTTGTCGCGAAACGATTTATTACTTTAGTTTAGAACGAAAGGTCAGTGAGTAATCCCTTATTTGCTCAATTGTCACCGGTTTTCGTTTGTATGTTTTGTAAGAGTAAGTAATTCATTCTTATTACAGTAAAATTAGTAGTAAATTTTCCATGAAAGGAAAAAATGAGGGATCAATGAAAATTTATCTTTAGCTAAAACTGAAAGTGTCAAAATGGGGTTAAAAATAATAGTTTTCACGAAAAAAATTTTTACCTCTATTAAAGTTTATAAAATTCCCTACAAGTTGACGTCCTGTACGAAAAAAATTGATCGAGATATGGAGATGAGACCTTTCTACTAGAGTTTTGTACAAACAGTTTCTTGAACTAAACTAAAAACTAAATATAACATAACCTAACAAATTATTGTGGTCTTGTAAAGTTTTAAAGTTCAAGTGAGGGTTTTTTTATTATTCCTTGATTTCCCCGTGGTTCCTCGTTAGGCTTAAGTGAGGATTTATTATTCATTGTTCATTCCTTCATTTTTCAAAAAACAGCAGAGGTAAGTGATAAGTAATTAAGTAATAACTTAAACTTAATTACTTATTACTTAATAACTATTTTGAGTTTATTAGATTTAAGTTTAAATACTTGAAGTTTGTCGTCGAATTTTATTTTTATGTTTTTAGCAATATAATATCCTTTATTTAATATAATTTCACAGTTTTTTATCACAATAAAGTTTGGTTTTTTTTGTGGCAGGTGTTTGTGTTTTTGCTAAAAAGTTTTTGTGAAAACCCACCAATGTTTTTGTTGTTTGAGTTTTTGTGTGCCAACCCTGATTCAATGGAAAGCTCTTTCAAGGGGCTTTGCTTTGGTACTACAGAATATTCTATTTAAAAAATTAAGACAAAAAATTTAGTGTTTCCCGACTCACTTGGTATTAAATGGTCGATTGAATCAGATCTGATAATAGTAGCGTAAACTAGAGATTTTTTGACAATTTTTTGGCGCAAATTTGATCTCAAAATGCTATTTCATTACTTCACAGAAAACATTCTTTTTAACATCACTCTACTACTTCTGTTCCATAAATAGCGAAAATGGTTATCTGCCAGAGTACGCGCGGGATATGGCTCATTTGGAGTGTTTCAATTGTGTAAAAAAAAATCGGCAGCTACTGGAAGCGGCTGGAACCTCCCCACCCGGTGAATCTTTGAAGCCGAAAAGAGCACTAAACAATATGAACGATCTCATTTAATTATATTTATTAAGTTGAAATATTTTTTTCGTATTAAATCAGAAAAAAAGTCTTGCGTTCGGTGGGATTTTGACCTAAGAACTTGAGTGTTAAATTTATAGTCTGCACAACATTAATATTTTATTCAATGTTTTTAATACAAATATATGCTTCATCGGATCGTAGCCCGGGGGCCAGCCAGACAACCACGGTGAACACCGCCGTGGCGAGTGTGAGGCCGGTTTGGCTTGGAGAAAAATGGAAAAGTAGCTCCTGTCTTCTGTAGGCAGGCTTAAAGACTAGGTTAAAATTATAATGTGTCCACATTAGGGTGGCCCATCTCTATAGGGGGTGAATTTTTTTTGCGTATTTTTTAAGTCTCACCCCACGAAAATATACTATTATACTAGGAATAATTTATGTCAAAGTTTCAGATAATTCGGTGAACGGTAACCCGTGCCGCATTCAGGTAGAAATTTGTAGATAAGATTTTATTACGGTAATACACTTAAATTTTACTTAAAATACAAATATCTACCTCTTTTCTCATAATGTTTTATTGGTGTAATTATTTCCTAGAAATTATTTGTTTTGGAAGTTTGGAAATATAATGCACCTTCGGTAGGTTTTTATGTCAGTTTGCAATTGTGTTTTACAGTGGTGACATTATAAGTTCTAGCATACGTTCCTTTTTGTAAAACATTTAACGATGGCTGATTTTAGATAATTACGAAAGGATACTTTCATTTACTTAGTTGGACACTATTCGTCACAAATCATTGGCAATAAATTGCCGTTTAATAGACAAGTATTACAAGTGCTCTTTTATAACATTCGTGAAGTGAAGCTAAGTGTACATGAAAGTGCTAAATTAACAATAAAAGAGGTGTCAGTTTTTTGGGATAAAGCTCGCATTCCGACACGTCAGGATTTTCATTGTGTTAAACAACTAGATAAACTTTATGCAGAGTGGAGGAACTTACAAAAATCGGCTAAAAGGGCCAGTGCGGGAGGTAAAGAAAAAAATTTCGTTAAAAAATTGGACGATCTCTTTGACATTTCTCATGCAAATGCATTGGAGTTGATGAAAATAGATGAAGATAAGCAGTTTTTAATTAACCAAAGAAAAAAGGGACGTCCTGGATTTATGCATGGTATTGATTACCAACTTGCTTCTCAAGAAAAATCAGCTGAGGAGAAATTACAGAAATTATCGAACGAATGCAACGAAGTCAACAAGAAAAAGCTAGATTAGAGGAAACAGTCACCTGTCCATCATCAAGCAGTAATTTAGCCGACACCAACGAAAATGAAGATGAAATAATCGAAGCCCAAGAAGAGTTGTTACAAGACCAGCCTGGCCCGTCACAGCCAAAAAAGAGGAGATTGTATGGAACATGTAACATCATCACACCAAAAATAGCCGCTGCATTTGATGCTTGCAAAATAAGCGACAGGTATGGAGTCCTATTTTGACGGCAGTAGCAGAAGCACTAGGACATGACACCACATCTTTGTCCATCAGCAGAACCACACTTCAGCGCTCTAGACAACGCATCCGCGAAGAAAGAGCTGAAATATTAAAAACTGCCTACGGTAATTCTGAATTGCCGGCCCCAGTCATCCATTGGGATGGAAAACTTTTACCTTCTCTCACTGGAATGGGAAATATCGATAGACTTGCTATCTTAGTTACTAGTGGAGATATTGAACAACTACTTGGAGTACCAGCTTTGCCCAATTCAACTGGAAGAGAACAGACTGAAGCAGTTTATGATGTGCTTTGTGAATGGAATTTGGACGAAAAGGTAATAGCTTTGTGTTGTGATACAACAGCATCAAATATGGGTTATATAAATGGGGCAGCCACACTATTGCAACAAAAATTAGAAAGAGATATTCTATATTTTCCTAGTAGACATCATATTTTTGAAGTGGTTTTGAGAAGTGTGTTTGACACAAAAATGCCTTCCTCATCTGGTCCAAATGTGCCACTATTTAAACGTTTTAGGGAATTTTGGCCTAAAATAGATCAAAATAAACTAAAAACTGGATTTCAGGTATCAAAAATTAAACACATTTTACAACCAGTTAAAGCCGAAATTGTAAAGTTTCTAAATGTAGCTTTAACTTTGCAACAGCCTCGTGATGGTTATAAAGAATTTTTAATGCTTTCTAAACTTTTTGTTGAAGAGGAGCCCACTCACACGACATTCTATCAACCAGGGGCATTTCATCATGCACGTTGGATGGCCAAAGCCATTTACTGTCTAAAAATATTTTTTTTCCAAGATCAGTTCCAACTAACTAAAAAAGAAAAAATAGGTATTGAAGATATATGTCTCTTTATTGTAAAGGTTTATGTAAAGGCCTGGTTTACAGCGTCATTTGCTAGTAAAGCACCGCTTCATGACTTAGACTTTTGTAAAGAACTCATTAATTATCAAAATATTGACAAAGAAATATCTCAAGCCGCAAGTAGGAAAATAGTGAACCATTTGTGGTACCTTAATTCAGTAAATGTTGGCTTATCTTTCTTTGATGACGATATTTCAGTTACCACTAAAAGAGAAATGGTTAAAGCTTTGAATAGGAAAGCACCAAATCAAGAGGGTATTAGACGACTTACGATTAGTAACATTACTGACGTTGAAAACAAGGAAATTCAGGACTTCATATGCGAGAACACTAAACAGTTTTTTCAAAAATTAGGTTTGTCTATGGAATTTTTGGAAAATGATCCAACAACATGGAGGGAAAATGAAAGTTATACCCGATGTTTCAATATTGTAAACAAAATTAAAGTTGTAAATGATGCCGCTGAGAGAGGAATCAAACTTATTACTGACTATAATGACATTTTAACAAAAAATGAAGACCAAAAACAGTTTTTACTCCAAGTTGTAAATGATTATAAATCACAGTTTCTAAATGTAAAAAAAGAAACCCTGTCGCATGCTTTGGCCTAGTGCAAAAAATATTGTTTTTATTACTATATGTCTTGTAGATTTAGGATAATATTTGGTACTATGTATGAAAAAAACGTTTCATAATAAAATACACAAAGATAAAACGAGAGTTTTATTTCAAAAACTTCTAGTCTAGTTTTCTTAGACTACGAATTTACAGTAGTATGACACATGTCATAGTCACAACAGATAATGTCTTTGATATTTGTATGACTTGATTAGTCATTCTAAAGATAAATGTTGCTGATTATAAAAAAAAAACAATGCATCAACCAAAGAATGTAAATAATTCCATTTACTTTTATTATTGCATAATAATGCATTCTGCGGCACCCCTTGCCTTCAATTTGCCTCAATAATATTTTGAGGGGACTGTTTTTTCTTCAAATGGAACCATTTGCAGGGGTGAGAAATAAATAATTTCGATTTCGAAAAAGATGGGCCACCCTAGTCCACATGGACCTAAAATTAATATAAAAATAAACACAATTCTATAAGAACGTTCGTAGGCAAGAGCACTTAATAATTTTGATTATTGATACGGGAAACAACTAAACGAAAAAACCTCTTCGTTGGTAATGGGATGGATGGCAGGGATGGCCATCTTTGGAAAAAACCATATAACTCTTGGTGGACAGTTTCCCTGCCAGATGTAGCCAGGGTAGTGTTCATGGTGGCTCGTTTAAGTTTGAGTTGGTATATTTTGTTTTATCTTTTGGCCTCGACCAATTTTTCACTAAATCGGTCGGGGAAGTGATAGCTGTCAAATTTTTAGTTCCAATGTTTCTCTGGGGAATTTGGTTTTTGAAAAATGTTTAGGTTGGTACCAATGTCTTAAATTGTTTTTAGGTTATGTAGTACTATTTTTAGGTTATGTTACCGGAAGAATTTCCGGCGGGATTCCGAAAGTAGCGGAAATAGTTTTTAAAATTTAATGTCACTGTCACTTTTAAAGTTTTATTGGAAAAAACTCACCGAAAGCGTTCCGGTGGGGTTGCTTACACTTGTAGGGCTTGTAAGCGGTTCAGGATGGCCTCTCACACCATCCGTGGGCTTTATAAACGTCGAAAAAACTTGTAATCTCTCGATGCACTTGACACGTCAAAAATACTCAGCATACAGTCTGCACGCTTTAACACACTAGCAGAGAACTTATACCACAAATGGATCCGTAGTATTTTTTGGGAATTTTCCTTTGAGTCCATTTAATAAAATTTGACATTTTTCTGAAAATTTGACATTTTTCTGAAAAGTTATATTTTTCCGAAAATTTGAAATTTTTCTGAAGTGACATTTTTTCGAAAATTTTACATTTTTCTGAAGTGACATTACTCCGAAAATTTGACAATTTTCAAACATTTGACATTTTTCTGAAAGGTGACATTTCTTCGAAAATTGACGTTTTTTCGAAAATTTGACATTTTTCTGAAAAGTGACATTTTTCCGAAAATTTGACATTTTCCCGAAAATTTGACATTTTCCTGATTTTTTGACATTTTTCTGAAAAGTGACATTTCTCTGAAAATTTGACATTTTTCTGAAGTGACATTACTCCAAAAATTTGAAAATTTTCAAACATTTGGCATTTTTCTGAAAGATGACATTTCTTCGAAAATTTGACGTTTTTTCGAAAATTTGACATTTTTCTGAAAAGTGACATTTTTCTGAAAATTTGACATTTCTGAAAGTGACATTTCCTTGAAAATTTAACATTTTTTCGAAAATTTGACGTTTTTCTGAAAGGTGACATTTTTCTGAAAGGTGACATTTCTTCGAAAATTTGACGTTTTTTCGAAAATTTGACATTTTCCTGAATTTTTGACATTTTTCTGAAAAGTGACATTTCTCTGAAAATTTGACATTTTTTCGAAAATTTGACATTTTTCTGAAAGGTGACATTTTTCTGAAAGGTGACATTTCTTCGAAAATTTGACGTTTTTTCGAAAATTTGACATTTTCCTGAATTTTTGACATTTTTCTGAAAAGTGACATTTCTCTGAAAATTTGACATTTTTTCGAAAATTTGACATTTTTCTAAAGTGACATTACTCCGAAAATTTGACAATTTTCAAACATTTGGCATTTTTCTGAAAGGTGACATTTCTTCGAAAATTTGACGTTTTTTCGAAAATGACATTTTTCTGAAAAGTGACATTTTTCTGAAAATTTGACATATTTCTGAAAAGTGACATTTCCCTGAAAATTTAATATTTTTTCGAAAATTTGACATTTTTCTGAAAAGTTACATTTCTCCGAAAATTTTATATTTCTTGGAAATTAAAAAAAAAAAAAATTTCATGACTCGTCTTGTAGAAATATTTTTTTGATATCATCAGTTCGCCTGTTATAAGAATTTTATGCTTTTACGACGTCATTAGAACGTAGGTGTATTTTTAATTCACTCGTATTCCATCCATCTACAATATTTCCACCTACGTTTCAAACTTTAATTGGATGTTTCCAGTTAAGTCGATATCTGCACCAGAATTTTTTTTATTTGTGACGTCATGTGACGTAGGTGTATTATTATTAATTCACTCGTAATACGTCCGTCTACAATATTTATACCTACGTTTCAAATTTCAGTTCGATATCTTCAACCGTTCCCGAGTTATCAGCCGAAATCACTGAACACCTCTGTCATTATTAGAATATCACCCTGTACATTGCACTGCTTTGAGAACAAAACAGGTGAAATTTCTGTTTTTTAATTTTTTTCACGGAAACCAAATCGAAAAAGTGCAAGTGTGATATATCGTTGAAATCGGAATTTTTACTGCTTTTCAATGGTTCAATTACAAATTGCAAGTAATTATAAAATAAACAACTTGTTGTGCCAAAACGGCACTAAACGTAATCCGATCTCAACCAAAACCTTTTCAGATCTTCTGGAGCACTAAAAAAACCCTCATGCAAAGTTTCATCCAAATCCGTTTAGTAGCTTCGCCGCTATCGTGCTAACATACATACACACACACACACACACACACACACACACATACATACACACAGACATTTTTCAAAAACAATTTTTTTGGGTTCCTGGGACCTCAAAACGTAAAGATTTGATGTTATCTCAATTTTCGATTTTGGACTAATTGTAGTAACCTCCCACAATTTTATTGTGGGGAGGTTAAAATAGTGTCGTTGACTGAAACCATTAACAATCAAATTTTTTTTATGAATTATGGACATCATGAAATGCTCGAAAAAATTCTACCCATCATCACTTGAACAAGTATGTCAAAGAAACGAAGTAGTCAGACTTAAGGGTGGCGGTGCCGTGCTTAAGAAAATGATTTCGTAGTTCGACAATTTCTCCTATATTTCTGAACCGATTAAAAATTTTTTTGATAGGCGTGTAAAGAAAACTTGATAGAATGATATCAGACTATATTGAAATCAACGAAAAAATTTTTTTTCGATTTTCGAACGAGAAAATTTTTTGTTTCCTTTTTTTGTTTTCAATAGCCTAATACAATTCTATAAAGGTGTCTCTAAAAGCCCATCAAAAATTTTTTTGAATCGGTTCAGGATGTAAGGAGAAATTCTCGAATTACGTTGACCAAACCGCCCACCTTATTAATGACAGGCGCGGATCCAAGGGGGGGCAAAGGGTGCAATTGCCCCCCCTCCTTGGGCCTTCCTTGTGCTGTGCGAAAATCTGAAACGTCCGGTTCGGCGGCGCCGCTTTGGCAAAGTCGCCCAGCATATTTTTTACACCATTCCCAAGTAGCAAAGTAATTTTATAAAGGTTGTATAAACTACTATAAAATAAATTATTTATTTTGCTACTTGAGTTTTTTTATCAGGTACTTTTCAATATTTGTCAATTTGTGCAAGTGCCCCCCCTTAGGGAGCTCCTGGATCCGCCCATGATTAATGATGAAACTTCTTGTATTAATAGTTTATGGTATAGAATGCAAGAAAAGCGCAATCTGCCAGTCTTCCAGTGATACTATTTTTTTTAAATAGTTAAGACGCGCCTGTCGAGCATTGGTCCCTCTGCTCGCATGACAGACTCGCCTTTCGCCAATTAACAGGACCTGTACACTACGAAAAACACAAAGTTAATAGAATGAGTCAAACAAAACTGTCGTTATAATCGGGGAGCCCTCCCTAGCTGTACGATCCTTGGGGACAATATTTTTCATAAAAATTAAAGCCTAAGGAACAATTTTAGACATGTCTTAAAACAAAAAACTGGCTGTACTTTTAAAATGGCGGCCATATGTTAAAAAAACTGGTGCAAATGTTGTTTTGTCATTTAAGACAAAAATAAAAAAAGATGGAGAAAAACTTTCTGCACAAAAAACAAAGTGCATAAAATTTTCCATAATTTTGTTCCTATACAATATTTGAATGGGAGTTGCCGTTTTCGAGATAAATGTCTGCAAATTATGCGCTATCCAATTTGGGATCAAATTTTTAGTATGGCGCGGCGCAGTGGTGGACAATGATTGCCAATTTGCAGTTACAAATATTAAATTAGGGTTAAAAGTGTTGATAGTGGCATCTTTTGAATTCCTCTGGCTCATTCCAATAATAGACCGGCGGTACATGACCAGTCAGATGCAACGTTTTTAAAATGCATGCCAATCATAAATATTAATGAAATTACCATGAATATGCCAGAAACGCAAATTTTAGGCAGTCGTCGCGTGCAGAAGGGTGTGCAAATCGATTTTTTTTGTTTCTTTTTTTGTGTTTTTTTTTTAATTTTAAAATGGATGCCAATAGTGCCAAACGAAAAGCCGTGAAAAATATTGTCTTAAAGGATCGGGGGGGGGGGGGGGGGGGCGGACACGTACAGTTAGGGTGGGCTTCCGTAGTATTAGCTTCCAGTCCTAGAGCCTTTGAACGACGGAAGGCTAAGAAAGTTCAAAAAAAGATGACGCACTCAAAAGTTTCCTTTATTTATAGTTTTGATTTATTGGCACTTTTTTAATTCCGATTTTTTCATTTGGAGCTGGTTCCTCAATTAATTAGGTAATAAATAAAATTCCAATATTTGTCTAATTCGTATTGTGAGAGGCTAAAAGGTAGAAACCTTATATCTTTCTGAATTTGAATTTTAAAATACCGCATGAAATAATTTCGTGCTAGTTTCTTGTCCATTATTACTAAAATCTATTTTATGATTCGTCTGCATATCTATAAATTCTTTTGAAAGCCACCCATATTGTACTTCAGTAGAAGTAGGTTATTTATTAGAAATAAAAAATCGGATCATCTTCGCGCAAAACCCTATTATTTGTAAAAAAATAACGGTGCTATACAGGGTGTTTCAGCTAAATGTCCCCGAGTCATTATCTCGTAAAATAATAAAGATACTTAAAATTTGTAAATCGCAAAAAAGGGCTTAAATAACTGCAGTTAGAATTGTTCCTTCGCAGTGCACAGAGATGGCGCTGCGGTGATAAATTATTTTTCGATGGCTGGAACCTTGAAACACCATTCATACGATTAATGAATAAATTGTGAATAATTTTGACTATGTAAAAAATTTTGTAAATACCAACCGTTTTGGAGCTACATGAATTTTTTTCTCCATTTTTTTGTCTCAGTAAATTTTGAAAACTTCTGTAACTTTTCTGTTTATCATTTTAGAACACCAATTATTTAGAACTTTTATCTTATTATATTCCATACTTCTTATATTATGAAAATTTTCATAATTTTCAGAATTTTCAAATGCAACTAATGTTTAAAATTCGAAATTATTAAAAATGTTCAAAATATGTAATAATGTAAGAAATATGGAATATAATAAGATAAAAGTTCTAAATAATTGGTGTTCTAAAATGATAAACAGAAAAGTTACAGAAGTTTTCAAAATTTACAGACAAAAAAAATGGAGAAAAAAAATTTATGTAGCTCCAAAACAGCTGGTATTTACAAAATTTTTTACATGGTCAAAATTATTCACAATTTATTAATTAATCGTATGTCATGTTTCAAGATTCCAGCCATCGAAAAATAAATTCTCACCGCAGCGCCATCTCTGTGCACTGCGAAGGAACAGTTCTAACTGCAGTTATTTAAGTCCTTTTTTGGTGTCAATTATCCGCGATTTATAAATTTTAAGTATCTTTATTATTTTACGAGATAATGACCTGGGGACTTTTAGCTGAAACACCCTGTATATCGAAAACTAAGTTGTTAAATCAAATCACTGGCGCATTCGCCAAGTATGCAAATATGTTTGTAACATAAAAAACTTATTTTCAATTTTTGTTTACTTTACCCTATAGGTAGGTAGCTTACTGAAACTACAATGGGGACCGCTGTTGCACCATACTCTACAGCATATTTGATATAAATCCTTAAGTTAATCCAGAGTAATCATTGAACATGTATAAAATTGCAACATTATTTCAAATCGATTTTTTAATGTAACAAGTTCACCCGAATTTTATTTTTTGTGCTATGCTACCAAGTTATAAATATATTTCAAATTCCGACACTATATTTCCAGTTAATATATATTCATGAGCAGCAGGGAAAGCACTATGCTTCATGCGATGTAAGTTTTTATATTTGATGCAGTTTTTGGCAGTTGTAGCGCAAGGGATATGGTTAGTGAATATCTTTATGATGTACTCAAGTTTCTGGAGCCACATGGGCCTATTAAGTTAAAGACAAACACGCATCGACACGCAGGAAACACACATGTGGTGTAGGTTAAAATGCGTCGTGCCGCCTATGCCATAAAATCGTGAATCTTTTATGACCGTTAGTAGTTAGAAAACCACGAGGGTAGTTAGAAAACCACTTGCGGTTAATATAAATCAAACAATACACAAATTCACTGGGCTATTAAGTTTGTTTATTTGTCTTTGTAAAATATTTAATGCCGAGTACCGCATCGGAAGAGTGGCGTCTCGTTGAGTCTTATCAAGCACCCCTTGTACAAAAATAACCACACGCAAACCGCATTCGTGCACCAGACAGGGAGGTAAGCTGGAGATTGAATTACTTATCATTTCACAAGCTATATTACTCACGGAACGCGACTATTAGCGGCCCCTTCAACGTATATAACATATGCAAAATAATTTTGAAAATTAATGAATCTTAAATGTGAGTAGGGTTATCGTTATTAGACAGCGTCAGAGGCTATTTTTGTCCAATGTTTAAATTTATATTTTCTTGTTTAAGAAAAGTCTAGTTCGAAAGTGAGGAATATTGACAAACCTTTTACGTAATACAAGTAACTAACAAACATATGCGACAAGTACCTATGTAAAAATTAAAAAAATATATTTTATTTCTGCTTTCACAATTATTTCGGGTATTCAGCAGACAACTTTCAAAGAAACCATTCGTTCTTTCCATTCACTATTAATCCAAGTCTAATCACGGTAGTACATCAACAAGAAACCCCCCTTACGAGACATCTTATCAAGTATCTCTGGCTCTACTTTGAGGATACTTCAATCATAAATAAGCATTTGTTACATTTCAAAGCAAAGAATTATTAAAAAGTACCATGAAAAAGAATGTAAAATTTGATAAGATGCCTCGTAAGGGAGACTTCTTATTACCATCAGACTTAGATAATCAGTATATAGAAAGAATGGTTATTTTCTTGTTTTTCATATTGAATGTTAAATATTAAGTGTTTGAAGGAAGTTGATGATACCTCGCAAGGGAGGTTTCTAGTTAATATACTATCAGACTTGAATCAATAGTGTACGGAGAGAGCAAATGATTTACTTGAGTTATCTGCTGAATACCCAAAATAATATTACTTCCACATCCAGTGGAAGTATAGTAACCCCCCAAAAAAAAAAGATTGAAAATTTTTTATTATTCAAATATGCCTAGAATGTCATGAAAGAGAGATTTTAATTTTGAAAAAAAATAATTCTGTAACTTTTTTGTGCGCTCAGTGACTCTGGAACAGTTTAAGATATTGACTTGAAATTTGGTACAAATATGTATTTTAAGGAACTAATTAAATTTTGGCATTAGCCACCCCCATTGCCACTCCCACCCCATTGTTAAAGGGAGTGAAAAGAATAAAATTATGATTTAGTTTGTGTACAAGAACCAAGGGCCTCAGCATTTTGTTTACTTGTTGACTGGTTGCCAAAAACATCAACTACAGATACTAGATTTTTACTGATTCTAGTAATGCCTGATTATTATGCTTCAATAACTAGGTAAATAAAATTAAACAAAAATGTGGTGAAGAGACACACGTAGCTAAAAGACGTTGTGTGGAACTTGCGTCTTATGAAGTTTCTCTTTCCAGACTTATTACGTAAAGTACTGTTGTAGAGGAAAATGGAGATTCTTCTTCAAAATTGTTTTCCAGGTGCCATAAGATAAATTCGTATGTTGGTTCAACCTTGTTCTCAGTCGCTTCTTCTGGTCTTTTACTTGGTCTTCCAGAACCTTCTTTCTTTTCAGTAGTGATTCTTGGAAATTCGTCATCATTCTAGACCACCATAAAGACACAAAATTCACCATAAAATCAAAAACGCTGAATTTCTCGTAAGTTACAATGCAAGTATGTCCACCCACCATTTATATATTACATTTTTTAACTTATTATTGAAATTATGAATTTTGAATTCGAAATGATATATCCGGATAAGATAGCAAAAATCACCCCCAGACCAAATCTAGTCGAAGTATATTCAAGTTTTAGGTATATAGTCTACAGAATTTTTTCTCAAATTTGTGGGTCAATATTTTAACCCGTTTAGCCATGACTTCAAAAAATGTTTTCTGTTTCTTTTTCATTTTTCTCTGGTTCTAATGGTCCAATTTGCAAAATCCAAAATTTATTCAAAAGATATCACCAAAACCTATAAATTAAAAGAAATCACTACTTTTACACCCACAGATTTCTCTCACAACGAAAAAATTTTGTATGTGGAAATTATTGTTTATGGAACTTTAATAATATTATATTTGAAATCGTCTACCCCAAAAACTCATAAAACGATATCCCACATCGCTAGTGGGGTGGGGGTAGTGATAGGGTGGTAGTGGGAATGGATGAAGTAAAAAATATATTTTGAGGCCTTTGTTTCTTGTACACACACTAATTCACAATTTTTTTCACCCTCTTTTATAATGGGGTGGGGGTAGTATATATACTAAATACCAATTTTATGGACTTTTATCTGCTTGATGTACTTATTTACTCCCATTTACCACCATTTACCTCCCAACCCTTCAACGGAATAAGATAAAAATATAATCTAGTTCCAGATCCCGTTAAAATACATACGTGTACCAAATTTCAAGTCAATATCTTAAACGGTTCCAGAGTAATCGTGCGGACAAAAAAAAGTTACAGGTAGACTGACAGACAGACAGAAATTTTTTTGCTCAAACTTAAAATCTCGACGTTTCATGACATTCTAAGACTATTTGAACAATAATTTTTTTTTTAATTTTTTGTCGTTAGACTTCCACTGGATGTGGAAGTAATACAAGTTTAAAAAGAATTGGCGCGAAATTCAAATTGAAGATTAATAAATTTTAAAAAAATCGGTATATAATCGTAGTTTTTTCGGAATTAATGCATTGTACTGTATGTCTCTGCAAGTGCACCACCACGAATTATTTCAGATTTGTTGGAGTGGCGATATTTTATTAAATTATAGGTTTTGATGATACATTTCAAATGAATTTCATGTGGCTAATCGGATTGAGATAGGGTCCTAAAAATTTCAAAAAAAAATTCTCCGTAACTATACCTACAACTTGGATAATTTAGATTTGATTTGTGTGGATGATTTTCACTATCTTATACCCTTTTCAAAAAATCAGCAACTAGTTCAACTGAAACTTTGACAGCACCTGAATAATGAAATTACGGAACCTAGTTTAATAAAAAATATGCATGTGAATATTCACAGGAAGACCTTGTATATTTGGTTGTTGATGTCTCCATAAAATGAATTATTTCTGTATACAGGGTGTTTGTCACATCGTCAGAAAGTTTTAAGGGCGTGATAGAGGGGATATTTAGAACCTATTTTATCATTATACCATTATAGAAAGTATTACAGATTTCGTTTGTCATTGGAATTTCTGTTAGTAAATAATATCATTACACTATTGAAAAGTTTTATCAGTATTAAATATATTTCTTCTAATTTTTAATGGGCACTTCCTCAAAACAATACAAGAAAGAGTTCAAAATGGGATTATAAAAAATCTGCATACAAATTAATATGCTTGGGTGTGTTTCTGTAAAATTATATTTAAAGGACATTGTTCAAAAATAGCACACATGAAATACATGCAAATAATTTTCAAGACTTCTTTCCAATGATGTATAATGAAATGCTAGTACATTCAATAAAAAACATATTCGGTGTAAACAAGATTTTATTAGGTAGGAAACTGGGCAGTGTTTGGATCTATGTTTATTATTATGTTTAGAATTAATGAAACAAAGAAACATTTAAGAACAACGATGTTGTTCAAAATGCGAACAACCATTTCTAATACATCCACATGCTATTCTTCTCATTTCGGTGGTGGTGACGTCTAATCCCATTTCTTCCTTAATTCTTGCAGCTACTATATTAATTCGCCTGATGAGGTGGTCGCGATTAGTTAATTCGTAAACAAGTTCTTTCATTCGTTCCTAGACCTGAAAGTCGAGAGGTGTCAAGTCTGGAAACCTTGCTGGTCGCAATATCTAAAAGGGCCGATATCTCAAAATCTGCGATACTTTATATAATGGTATATGTGGTCACATAGGTTCTAAATCACCCCTTTTATCACCCCCTTAAAACTTTCTATCTATATCCAAACACCCTGTATATTATTATATCAATATCAAGTGCTCTCTGGGAGCAAGCCATCTTGATAAAGATTGAATATTCCATCTCTCTACTCAGTTTTAAATGGAACAAAAATAATTTTAAAACAAGAAGTCTCACGATAAAAATTTCATGAACAGCTAGCTTTATAGCTGGGCAGTTGCGATTTGCATTGATACTTATCTGAAATGTGAAAATTAATTGCGTGAATTAGCATTTAATTTCCGTACGGTAACGCTGTCTAAGAACCTTTGGCAATTGTTATATTTCAGTGGCCTAATTAAAGAGAGTAATAATGTTAATCTGGAGATAATAGTGCAATTCTAGCTGATTTAATTTCCCCAAGTGTGGGAAGGCTGCTGCACCTGGAGACAGAATGTTTCATAACTGTAACTCAAGACCACACATATAACTACAATAAATAATTCTCTTTGCGGGTAATATATTTTTCAGTCATTAATCATATGGCATAAAATATAGTCATCACAGTTTTATATATTTATTACCGAACGTACGAAATGTTGATTTATGTTTTGTTAATTAATTAAATACAAAAAGGTTTCAATTAGCACCTTACTATTATATAGCTTCTAACCCATAATTATTATTATTAGATAACAGCAATATCCCATTATACAAGTTTCTTTTGTATGTGGGTTTATTATTCAATTAAAGTGTTTACGTTAGTTAAGGTATCGTAACTTTTAAAAGTTGTAGAGGATCATTCCTTGTCGACAGAAACCAAAACCAGATTCTTATGTAAAAAACCGCTGCCCAAGGAATCACTACTTATATCACTACTTTTCTATCCAAGTCTTTCACAGCGAAAAAATCTTGATACTATATTTGCTCTCCATATGTGGAAATAATTGTTTATGGAACTTTAATAAGAGAATATTTGAAGTCGCCTATCCCAAAAACCCATAAAACGACATGCCACATTCGTAGTCGGGGTGGGAGTGGTGGTAGTGGGGGTGGATAAAGAAAAACACTTTTTGAGGCCTTGGTTCTAGTACGCACACTAAATCACCCCCTTTAATAATGGGATGGGGGTGGTTAATGCCAAAAAATTTGTTGAGACCTTAGCTTCTCTTATATATACTAAATACCAATTTCATGGACTCTTACTTACTTCATTTGCCTATTTACCTCCCAACCATTCAACGGAATAAGATTAAAATATAATCTAGTTTCGGGTCTCGTTAAAATACATAAGTGTACTAAATTTAAAGTCAATATTTTAAACGGTTCCAGAGTAATCGTGCGCACAAAAAAAAGTTACAGACCGACAGCCAGACAGAAATATTTTTTCTGCTCAAATTTGATATCTCGACGTTTCATGACATTCTTAGCCTATTTGAACAATAAAAAATTTTGTCTACGTTACAATACTTCCACTGGATGTGGGAGTATAGTAAAGGTTTCTTCTATCTCTCTCTCTCTTTCTCGTTTTGTCTCTCCATATTAGCTTTGAATGAACCATCAGCCACCAACTCTTGATTTATATTGCCGGTTCCACATGTTGGGCCATACTATGGCCGAAACAAGTGCCGAAATATTTGTCAAAACATTTGTCTACTGATATGCCATCTACACGTTGGCCAAACTGCACGCTAGAACTCTGAAGATGGCAGACATGGAAAGTTACTGCTGCGGCGGCAATGAGGTGTCTTTAATTACACAGGCCCACAAAAACAAAAAAGTATCTTGAGCTAGTGACCAGGCCCACATATTCCCATGTATTTTCACTGAACACAATCTATTACATACTGGAGTGAGCTCGAACAATAGGAACTATTGTTTTCTTTCGCAAAACTATAGAGAGAGAAGCATATATCAGAAAGCAACTCTCTCTGAAAAACCCGCAGGGGGGACGCAATCTGAAATACTTGTCAAGGTAAGGTAGACGCCGGTCGACAGATTATATTTTTTTCTCGAAAACTACAGAGTGTGCCTCTCTTATTTTTTACAACCTATCAAGAAGGCAGTGTCCTTTTCAGCTATGCCGGTAGTTTTTCGAAAAATCCATAGAGGTGACATAATATACAAAATTTGTCAAGATAGCGTTCACGGCGCTGGACGACTATATTTTTTCTCGAAAACTACAGAGTGTGGATTACGCGTTACATACATGTTTCACCTTTATATTTCATTTATCTCAAAAACTTCAATTTGTTTTTATGCCGCCAGAATACCACCACCCCACGATCGTTGGCCCTGGGTATACTAATAATGCTTATTTTACCTAATATAAAGAGAAAAATAAATGCATATACTTAATTGGTGATTTTTTTATTCCTGCATAAAACAGTGATAACACCTTCAGATGAACTGTTCCGATTTGCGGTCATGTTTTTTTGGATACTTGAAATAGTTCCCAAACTTTCGGCACAACCCGATTTCGTCGTCATTTCAGCCAAACTAGAAGATCCATATTTCACAATGCTTTCTCGTTTTTGGGTACGATATGAATTAGTTTATACATTTTTTTTATTAAAAAAATGATTTTGCAAATCAATTTTGCTCCATGCAGTAAACAAAAAGAATCCCATAGGAACATATTCATAAAATTTGAGAACACGAGTTACAGAGTAAGAAATAAAAAAAATGTTTATTTTCATACGTTTTTCTCCGCTTTGACAAAAATAAGTATTTGTCTTCAATTTCGCAATTCCGAATTCATTGGCGAATCCAAAATTCGAATGTGGCAGAAAATTTTGCGTAAGATCTGTTTTTCTTTATTGTATACCCTTTAGTCGACCCGCCACCTTTAAAATACATCCTAGCACGCGCTAAATTCCTTATCGTTATTAGATAACAATAATAATACCATTATGAAAGTTTCTTTTGTATGTGAGTATATTATTCAATTAAATTGTTTACGTATAGTTAAGGTATCGCAACTTTTAAAAGTTTTGGAGGATTATTCCTTGTCGAACTGGCTAAAACTTTGCAGTGTGCGGTCATTATTTCATGATCCAGAAGGTAAACACGGTATCTTGCGGGCGGCGAATGGTCTATTTGTTATCGCAGCATCTGCAGGTCCTCCTGGGACTTCTGATAAAAACAAATGACGCCGACGACATCGCCATCCCGATGGAAATGACTTCGGTTCCGCCGCACTTACTTATTCATTTCACGAAAAGAACTTTTAAATTGTGTAATTTAACGAACACGCTCTTTTTATTTTCTCCTAGTTGGTATATCTGGAACGGGCGCGGCGTTACATTTCATTTCATCGCCGTTAGACAAAGCGACTCTGCTCGAGGGGAATAAATCGGCAAGTTTAATTAAGATATTGGGCAGCGAAGAGATATTCTTTTGTTTCGGCGGAACTCCGGAGCCATTCATCATGGCCCTTGCGACGATATCGTTAATGAACATTTTAAATTTGCTGCTCCGACTGATAACACTTTTATCGAAACTCGACTTTAAATCGAAAGAACCCTACCACTTCAATTACCATTCTTTAAATGACCATGACTTGATTAAAAACTGTTTCGCTACAGCGGAATAGCAATTCCATGCCGATTTTTTTTTTAATTAAAAAATACGATAACGCAAAGCAGAATAATGGTGAACTACGTTAAGAAATATGGGAATTTGGTCAATTACGGAATTCTGTGGGAGGCCCAACAACATGCGCAAATGAAACTAATAAACAAACACTGAACAATAGATCGCGTTCTAATGAAATCTCTTATGAAACCAAACAAAAGATGTTTGAAGATGATTTGATCATTCTCTGTTATTGAATACGTTATACGTTCAACTTCATGAAGTGGCGTAGGAAGATGCTAAGTATATTTTAATACTTCTATGAAAGCCTCTAAACATGATTGACTGTCCACAATTATTTTAAAAATTAAATTTGGAGCATCTACACGACCCACTATATCTACCTCATTGTTTTATTTTCCTAATACTCAAACAAACATCTTGATGCTCTCCCCATAATATACTATGTGTTTATGTAATTATCAATATTTTGAAAATGACGTTGATATTTTTAACACAAAATAAATAAAAGTCAAATTAAACCAAAGTACCTACTGTTAGTTTATCCTAGTTATATAAAGTATCTTTTCGCAACTAAAGTTGTGTATTTATTGTGTGTAGTTTGAGAAAATAATTCATTTTCGCGACTAGTATTGTTATTTGATCTGCAGTATGACGTGACTATTTTAGGACAAATGACTCACTTCTTCAGCTTCCAGCTGACTATGGTCTTCCTGTATTCAGCGATATTCTGAAAATATTTTTATTAGTTAACATACTATTTCATTTTCGCGATGAGAGACTCTGTTACGAGAGATAGCATATGAAAATAGAAAGAACACCAAATAGGCACCACAAGTAAAACAAATTATCTATTTTCAGTCGCTAAAAAATGCTTATAATCATGTCATGGTAATTTAAAGAATGGTTGGTGAAGTGAAAGGGGTAGTCTTACGATATACATAATATAAGATATAATATAAACGGAACTAAACATGTACTAATAATAACTAAACTAATATTAAAATATAATACTTATATTAATTAATTTAACTAATACTTGTTTAATTTATGGTTTATTGTTATGAACATCATATGATATAAATTACCCCTACCACTTCAATTACCATTCTTTAAATGACCATGACGCCGTGATTAAAGACTGTTTCTCTACAGCGGAATACCAATTTCATGCCGATTTTCTTTTTTAATTAAAAAATACGATAACGCAAATCAGAATAATGGTCAACTACGTTAAGAAATATGGGCATTTGGTCAATTACTGGATTCTGTGGGAGGCCCAACAACACGCATAAATGAAACTAATAAACAAACACTGAACAATAGATCGCGTTTTAATGCAATCTCTTATCAAACGAAACAAAGATGTTTGAAGATGATGATTTGATCATTCTCTATTATTGAATACGTTATACATACAACTTCATGAAGTATGAAGATGCTACGTATAAATAATAAATAATACTTTTATACAAGCCTCTAAATATGATTGACCGCAATTACTTGAAAAATTCACTTTAGAGCATCTACAAGACCAACTAGATATCCATCAGTGTTTTAATTTCCTAATACTCAAGCAAACATCTTGATGCTCACCCCATGATATACTATGTGTTTGTGTGATTATCAAAATATTGAAACTATTTTTGATATTTTTAACACTAAATAAATAAAAGTCAAATTAAATTAAAGAACTCTTAGTTTGTCCTTGTTATGTAATCGTGGTCATCAGTTACAGTTACAGAATGGTAGCTGAAGTGAAGCAGTAGTCGTATGATATACGTAACACAAGTTAAGATAAGCTAAACTAAATAGTTATAGTTTATATTAACTCTTTCAAGGGTGAAGGTACATAAATTGTACCCAGAAAGAACTGCATCTACTTGGGCAGTAGTATACAAAACGAGTCACTTAAGCAAATGAAAATAATAATAATTATCATAATTGTTTTTATTTATAGGCATTTAATTACCATATATTGACACAATTAAATTTAATAATTCATTTATGAAAAAGCAGAGTTCTCTGTACTACGTTTTTCCACTCAACCACATGCATGTAGCATAAATTTCATTAAGAAGTCATACTCCTCTGGTAATCCAGTAAATAAGCCGGGAAAAAGTGTAAAATGTGGAAAAGTGGTGGAACATCACCGATTTGAAAAATTCCTTTTTTCACGTGTTCCCTAGACCCCCAGGAACATTCATCAGCATTGACCTGCATTAACTCCGAAAATGAGAAAGTTAGCGGGGTTTGAAGTGCCCCAAAAAGTAGCTGTCATAAAAAATTTATAAAATTAATATTTCGCCTCGGAAATGGGCTCTAGGAGGTTTTTTGGCTCGCTGATCACGAATTCGAGGTCCAAATTGAGAAATTCCATATTCCAATATGGAATTCATACCATTTTTTTATGAAAATTCCACTTTTTCGTTCGGAAATTTAAATATGAATATTGTACTGCGGAAGTGTGCTCTAGGGGGTTTCCTTGGTCGCTGATCACGATTACGAGATCCAAATTGAGCAATTCCATATTCCAGACTGGAATACGTGCCATGGAAAATTCTATTTTTTCAGAAAAAAATTAAATATTAACGAAAATGTGCTCTGCGATATCGTTTGGGTCACTGAATACGAATTCGCGGTCTAATTCAAGTAATTCCAAATATCTCATCAGAAGTACTGTTGATTAGATTTGTCTATGTTTTTTTTATATGTATATGTGTTTGTCTATATATCTTGAACAGAGATACGCCAGTATCTGCAAATTTTCGTAAAATAGCAGATTCATTTAAAGAGCACATTGAGGACATAAATCAAGTATTAGACGGTGGAATAGAATGCTTGTTAGAGTTATACAATTATAAAATAAATAAATCGGATTTGAATTTGACTGAGAGGCAAAAACAGCGCAGGGCCAGATATAATACTTTTTTGAAAAGAAAATACACAAAATATGAAATCAACGTAGAAGAATACCCTAAATATAGCCACGTTGCCTCCCGCCGTGGATGGTTTCAAAGAACATCTTAAACGGGTGTAACTGTCAAATACAATCTTGGATCGGCTTCTTAACAGATTCTCATCATAACAGAACTACAACATTGAATCCAACTGATTGGGATTGGAAATTGATCGACGGCGTCTTGCATCCCACAAGGATGACCAAACCGCCTGCACCAAAAAAGACTATGGATGCTATAATGTGTGGCTGCCAAACTGGATGCGGAGCAGTTTGTGGTTGTCGCAGGAATGGCGTATATTGCTCTCAAACTTGTAAATTTTGTCACGGAAACAACTGCAATAATTGCGAGGCACCTGGAGGTGCAGACGTAACGGAAAATGAATCGATTTGTCCGGCTGAAATATCGGATGAACGGGAAGATGAAAGTGACCTGAAGAAGAACCAACAAATCCTGAATTACCAGTTCTCGAATATGATTCAGATTATGATTGATATAAATGGTGTAAATTATATAAAAAAATAATAATATATTAATAAGTAACTATTTTATCACACAAAATACCACCTGTTGTACCAACACAATAAACTCACTTGAAAGAAGAAAAAATTTGCATGCATTCCTGCAGTGTTTATAAAATGGCCGATGTATATTAATTTGAAATGCTCGTAATATTCATACATAACTTTTTTCTTCAAAGTAAAACTGACTTGAAAAATTATTTTGAAATACTCATAATATTCATACATAATTTTTTTCTTCAAAGTGAAATAATTCGACAGTATTCCAGTCTGGAATATGGAATTGCTCAATTTGGACCTCGGAAATCGTGATCATCAACAAACCCCCTAGAGCACACTTCTGCAGCACGATATTCATATTTAAATTTCCGCCCGAAAAAGTGGAATTTTCATAAAAAAATGACACGAATTCCATACTGAAATATGGAATTTCTCAATTTGGACCTCGGATTCGTGATCAGCGAGCCAAAAAACCTCCTAGAGCTCATTTCCGAGGCGAAATATTAATTTTATAAATTTTTTTATGACAGCTACGTTTTGGGGCACTTCAAACCCCGCTAACTTTCTCATTTTCGGAGATAATGCAAGGGTCAATACTGATGAATGTTCCTGGGGTTCTAGGGAACAAGGAAAAAAAGGAATTTTTCAAATCGGTGCTGTTCCACCACTTTCCCACATTTTCCGGCTTAGTCCTTAATTGGACTATGGGACTTTTTACTTCTACATCCAGTGGAAGTTATAGTAACGACAAAAAATATTTTCTCAATTTTATTTTCAAATAGGCTTAGAATGTCACAAAATGTCCAGATTTTAAGTTTGAGCGAAAACAAATTCGATCTGTCTGTAACTTTTTTGTGCGCACGTTTACTCTGGAACCGTTTGAGATATTGACTCGAAATTTGGTACACATATGTACTTTAACGAGATCTAGAACTAGATTATATTTTCATCTTGTTCCGTCGAAGGGTTGGGGGGTAAATGGGGGTAAATTTGGGGAAATTTGGGGAAAATAGGTAAATCAAGCAGGTAAGAGTCCATAAAATTGGTATTTAGTATATATATATATATATATATATATATATATATAAATATATATAAATATATATATATATATATATATATATATATATATATATATATATATATATATATATATATATATATATATATATATATATTTTGGCATTAGCCACCCCCATTACCATTATTAAAGGGGATGAAAAAAAATTGTGATTAAGTGTGTGTACAAGAACTAGAAACCTCAAAATGTTTTTTACTTCATCCACCCCCACTACCACCCCCTATCACCACCCCCCACCCTGCTACCGATGTGGGTAGCGTTTTATGGGTTTTTGGGGTAGAGGATTTCAAATATTATATTATTAAAGTTCCATAAACAATTATTTCCACATACAAAATTTTTTCGTTGTGAGTGACTGGATAAAAAATCTGGATGTGAAAGTAGTGATTCCTTGGGCAGCGGTTTTTTATCCCAAATTCCTTGAAACAGATAACTTTTGTTTTGCTGTTATGCACATCATATGATATAAACTACCTCTACCGGTTCAGCATAGTGGAATAGCAATTCCATGACGATTTTTTTTAATTAAAAATACGGTAACGTAAACTAGAATAATGAGGAACATATTAGAAGAAATATTAGTGTAGTAAATATTAAAGTTTATTTTGATGTTGGCTGTATATTTAAAAGCAAAAATATATCGAGCATGTTGTCAAGTGCTATTTGGGGTGTGTATTTACCCCCAAAATTCGTCCAGCGATATCGGTGTCCTTCACACACGCAAAGGGCGAAAACTGAAAGAAAAATGGGTAGCTACTGGAAGAGATAAAACTTATGCTAACGACAAACCGTCACGGGGCTCGATCAGTTATTTCTTTGTGGGCAATTAACGTACAAAAATGAAGTGTGATATATCTTTGATATCAAAATAACATCTACTTCGAATGACACGTTCAAACACTGCAAAAAAAATTAACCATTTTCAAGAAAGGTTGCTAAAAATTATGAAATAAAACCTCATTGTCGCCCAGTTAAAAATCCATATACCAAAAGGGCCACTAAACGTCATACAATCTGCACAAAAACTTTTGCAGCTCATGTTCAGTACCAAAATTACCTTTGTACCAATCTTCATCAAAATCAGTTCGTTAGTTTCACCGTTATCATGACCACATACATATACACACATACAATAATTACACATAATATATTGTTTAAAAACAGTTTTTCGTGTTCTTGGAACCTCAAATCGTAAATAAATCTTATCTCAATTTTTGATTCTGGACTTATTACAGACACCTTCCCATGGATGTGTTAAAACACGAAGTTGGAATATTTCATTAGCTATTCACTGTAAAAACATTTTTCTCATCCGTAAGTACTGAATAAGTTAAAATATTTTTTTGCTAAATCAGCAAATTATTTCTATTTCTACCAAAATAGAAAAATGTTTACACCGCGATAAACAATACAAGATATCAAAACAATTCAAAAAGTAATCATTGATGTAGTCTGAAGCTTGTACAAAGGCACCATGATTATTGATCACTGAATAACGTAGATATCACCATATTACTGGGAGAACGTAAAAATGTCTAAATTCGTGATTTTTCAGTTTTTACCTATTAGTGGTGTGTTGGACACCGATATCTCCAGACGAATATAGGAGGTCAATATACTCTAACATTCATTGGACCAAACCTCGATACATTTTTACCTTTTGGTGTAGAGTGAGTATGATTTCCAAACGAGATTTGAACGCGAACGAACTCTTGTTATATGGGAATTTGGTCAATTATAGAATTTTCTGAAACAACACGCAAATGAAATATTAATAAGCAAACATTAGACAATAGATCGCATTCTAATGAAGTCTTATCAAACCAAACAAAAGCTATTTGAAGATGTTTCGTAATGATAGCAAGGCACATACAAGTGTCTGTTTGAATGAACCCCTTCTAGAAGGAAGTAAGCGTCGAACCGCGAGCTATTCATTTGGCAAGGCAGCGCCTGCGGCTCTTTGTCATCTCAACTACTTGGAAGTTGTTATCTGCTCTAAGACGTTGAGGTCCACCGTCACCTTCGGTTAATTAAACTCGAATGCGATGCCGCCGTTATCAGATAAACGACAAAAGACGCGAATCCGATTTATTAAATCTAAACTATCATAATAATAAGTTTCCCGACTCTGGAAGCGCTAGTTGTTATGTTGATGACGCCTGGTACTTTGAATTTCAAATTAGTTGGGGCGTTCGGATGTTTTTTACGCTGCCATTGGAATTACAAAACGAGCCCTTCGCTCCCATTGTCGAATGTCACTTCTGTTGTAATGGAAAATAACGTTAAGGCGATCTATTAACGCGGGGACGACACAATACAGTATCCAAGATCATCGTCGGAGATGCAGCGTTGTCACCTTATTGGCAACATTTGGGTAGGTTCGAGGTGCGTGTCGTATGACCGATCGAATGACATCATAAGGGCCCTCGACACTAAGTGATCTTGACAGCGGAAGCACCTCGTTCGGGATTCAGTTCCAGTCGATCAAATTATCTCCTCGCTTAGAAGGCACTTGCAATTTAAGAGTAATCCAAAACCCACAATCTCGTTACTATATAACGAATATAATATACGTAACGAGATAACCTGTTGGTTTGACACACAAAAACAAAATTAACACTAATAAATTATACAATGATGCATGAAATTAAAATCACAGTAGTCATACAGGACGTTCCACAACGTGCATGCTGTCTTATTATCAGAGCTCGTATCCAGGTTGCAATTTTACAATTATGTGGGCCGGACTCGGACGATTTGTAAGAAAGTTATTGCTTAGTAAGTTTTCCATATGCAAAAATGATACAATCATACCTAGTCAATGTGAAGATGCTAATACTTGATGAAGTATACACAATACAACACTTGAGACACCAAAATAATTTTCTTGCGGCAGCCCAATAATAAATAATTTGAATGAAAAATCGTCACCACCTACGAATGTGGTGTTATAAAATTTAAATAACGGAAAATTGACACCCAAGTTAATACCCTGCATGCGTGGATCTTAAATTACAACCGAATTGTTTCACGCAATTGCAATGGCGCAATGAATTAAATAAAAGGCACCTCAAGTTGGTTCTCCACGTGTAACTGTAACCTTCCGCAATAGTAAGAAAGGGTCGCCACGAGCCGCGCAGGTAATAAATGTAATGAGTGTATAACATGGTACCAAAAAGTGTGTTTTTTAAATTTGATCGGATAGTGGATTCACTGACGTTGTATTCTAATGGTGACGGGTCCGGTATTATTTTAAGCAAGGACTACGTAATGAATTAATTGTCATAAAAGCTTGTCGCGTGAATAGAAAGCTTTTAAGACAATTAATTCAACATAACTTATTTTTTTCGTTTTAGTACACTTAAATATTAATGAAAGCTTGTCTTTAAAAAGTTTATTTTTTGCATCTAATTTTCTAATAATAAAGATATTACAAATACTAAGCTGACATTATGGATCATGATGCTCAAGTCGACGTCATTTACTTATATGGATTTCTCTAAAGCTTTCGATAGGCTTGATCCTTGTGTCTCTTTAACAAAATTAGTTTCTTTGGGCATTAATTTTAAATTAATATGCTTCCCAATTAAAGTCAGTTTTTGCAATATAAGTGTCATAAGTCCATCGAATTTATATCTGAATCAGGAGTTCCACTGGGGTCCGCATTAGGCCCCTTATTGTTTATTATATTTATAAATGGCACGTCACTGACTTCCTCTTTCCATCTCTCGTATATGTTGATAATTTAAACATATATTATAAGGTCGACAATTTATTGGATTGTTTTCAAATGAAGCTATCTTTATAAGTGCTTACTTCGTACATAATGTAATAGATGGCAGGACCAATAAGTTCTCTCATTACTTACGCATAGATAATTTTACAGGTTCTGTGCATACGTGCATACAGTGTTGCATACATTCCCGGCCTTTTGCTTTTGTTTAGTGAAACAAGAGCCCAGTGACATCTGACATTAAGTAGCTAAATTAAAACATTGAAAGAATATATGCAACACTACATGCAGCATTGCACGTGTCACCACAGCTAACCTCAAAAATATATATTTCTTAAGATTTACAAGTATTACGTAGCTATTATTAAAATTTCTGCCTGGTTCCTGTACTTTCAACCAAAGTCGAGTTCAACGTAATGTGTATGAAGTTTTAAATAGTTTGTCACAATAAAATAAGACACTTTTTGCAGGTTAGGAATCTAACCTATAACTAGCAGTCTATTTTTATTAATCAACAATATTGAAAAATTATTTGCGTGAATTTTTAAATACTTGCTTGGAGCCAGTATGGCTCCAAGATAAAAATGCCTATACAAACATTAAAAATGAGAATAAACGAAAAAACCTTAAAATTTGAGGTTATGTTAGTTATACGATGCCCAGGTAATTGTAGGATCTTATTGCTCGCGCCATCTACTAAAGTAAATAGAAACCATGCACTTATGAAGCCATTATTATAATAGGAAAGTGCCGTCCGTCGGACCACCTATTTAATACACCGTGGTTGGAAGTAAATTAGGCTAGAAAGTTCAGTAGACTGACCTGCAAGATCATTAGACCTGACCTATATGAATTATTTTCTTTGGAAGCGGGGCGATATGAAGTGTGCATTTTATTAAGTTAGGTCGAGTAACCGTCAGAAAAATCGTGGAAAAAATGTAGGACGCTGTAAATGATATCCAAAATCACTCTTAATTTTCTTAAAGCCCATAGAGAACGTTTGCTGAAAGTTCGCCATGTTTGTATGTAGGAGGAAATCTCCAAAACGACTGGACAAATTTCAATGAAACTCACTATTCAATAATTTGGGCTTTTGAGAGTGTCATAGGCTATGTCTCATCATGCTACGTCATATGAGAGCTAAGTAGTAATCTAAAAGCTACAAGACGTTAATGATTATCGCCCGGGCTAAGCAACTAGTATTCAATGAAGTAATTACTTTGAAATATATTAATTAACACCACTTTAATTTGTGTCGTAGCATATCTAGTTTTCTCTATGGACATCAGGTGGCAAAACACCCTATATATTTTTATCACTAGAATTAATTAAATATCCCGTTAATATCTGAGGATGTTTACATTTAATATGTGAAACTTTGATGAGGAACATAAACTTGTATCCTACTTCTGTCCTGGCTTCTACCAATATAAACTCCAAGATGACAATTTGAATAACTTTTAGGACAGTCTTTGAGTCTGGCGTTGTTTTTATTAAAGGTATTAGTAAATTAGTATTTCTTGGGTTATTATAAAACACAATGTTCATCCCTGCTGTGTATGTATGATGGATATATACATTTTATTTTGTGGATCATTTATTTCGTGATAGTTAAGGAGAGTTGCAATGCTATTTGAGGATGGATTTGGTGTAATAAATAAATTGCGGGTTTCCATTTGTGCGTGATGGGCACGAAGGGAAAGAAAAAGATGCCTTTGTCTATCTCCATTCGGAATCTCGGCGGAGATATACAAACTGTCGGATTTGTGCACTTTTGATTGAGATATATCGGGCAGTAAACGCGGCGGGGATCTGGACGAGCACGCGTTGTTTTGATTTTATACCGGCCATCGACGCTAAACGGCCGCCACTGCTCTTTCACGCTTCGATAATGACGCCATTCCGTATTCCGGTCCTCGTCGACTTCCTTGACCATCTGCAAATTGGATCGTCCTTCCTCGTTCTAGGAGAACCGTTGCACTTATTGATTTATCTTCATTATTACGCAGACGCCGCTATTATGCGGCAGCATTAGATCAGAATGCTTTTAGAGCTTAAAATATGGGAAAAGTTGTAAGTAAGTCTAATGCGGGCTGATAGATTCGAAGCCGCGATCATTGAATCGAGCGGAACGCGAGAGACTGGAGCACCCCACCTTCTGTACAACAAATAGTGCTTTTCTTACAGTTGCTGTGCTTTTACGAACTATAAAATTGTCGCACCCACAAAGAGAGATCAAACGCGCCGTTATATATTTATCTTAGATTTTATGATTAATTTAAATGGGAGTTTGTATTATTTCAGGTTGCTTCTTAAGAATGTCTTTCTTTGCGAATGCGTAGCCGCTTTTACGAGCTTTTGTAGTGCTCCACAATGTCAACAATTACCGCGTGTGAGTTACAATCAATAAAACATCCTCTCTTATGTAAAACTCATCGAAATCAGTTTAATTCTACGTCAAGTGGTCCGGCGAGACAGACGACGCCATTTGGGCCGTTGGAGAGGTCATTTCGGTGCTATCTTATTGCCGGGTCCGTAAAAGACAAGATATGGCGTGCGGGATTTGCGGTTAAGGCCAAGTAACGACCGGGGTATAAACTTTATAGCGCATTACACATTCGACACCAGTTACCTTAATAAAATACTCTTCTACGCGAGCCGCTCGACATGAACGTGGCGGCGTAGCGTTGCAACTAAATCGGCACCCCGATTGCGATTTCCTCTTAATCGCATTCAGATTCAATGGGGTGGAAAATTTGATTTCGGTCGGTACGGCAGCGCGCTGACACCGGAATTTGCATAATCGCTCCGTTTCACATCACTCGGACTAATTAAAAATGTATGGCACGCCACCTCCTTCTGTGCGTCAATATTTGATGAGGGCGCCGGCTCTGTTACTGTCACCGAATAGAATTCGCACGTTTTTCCTTCACTGACAGGTTGACATGCTGCCTCCGTGGCCACTTCTATTTAGATACCCACTCACTATTTGATGGCCCTTTTAGTCCGAGAGACGACCGTATGCAACCCTACGTCATCCGATTAATTCATGATAAATTCGAAAGAATATGTACCAAAAAACATTAGCCGTTCGTCTGCCTAAGCATACTCTGGCGGGAGACCTTTAATTAAACTAATTACGGAGCATAAGTTATGTTTCCTATGTTACAAAACATCCGGCTAAATTTTTTATGGATTATAGAGAAATGTTAAGTGTTCAGAATTAACTCGGTCTGCCTTGCCTCACCTTGGCGAAAATGCCCTGCAGATCACCCCATAAGGGCGCACTTTCAGTGTTGTGCCTACGTCATCGAGCATCCCTATTAATTCATAGTAAATTCGAATGAATATCTACCAAGAAAGCAATAAATCGTTGATCTACCTGAGCATATTCTGGTGAGAGGCCTTTAATTAAGCTACGCTGAGCGTAAAGAAGGTATGTTTCCTATGTTACAAAATATCCGACTAAAACTTATATGGATTATAGAAACATTAAATGTTCAAAATAATCTCGGTGTGTCTTGCCTCACCTTGGCGCAAGTGCCGAGCAGGACCTAATTTCAATATTTGGCCGACGTCATCGAATATCTTATCAATTCATGATAGATTCGAAAGAATATGTACCAAAAAAAAAAACTAAACCGTTGGTCTGCTTGAATATATCCTAGCCTTCAATTAAACTAGTTACGAAACATAAAGAAGGTATATTTCCTACGTGACAAAACATCCTGCTAAAATTTATATGGATTATAGAAAAATATTAATTGTTCAGTATTATCTCGATTTGCCTTACCTCACCGTGTCCGTCAAACCGCCCCATATGGACGTATTTTCATTATTTCGCCCACGTCATCGAATATCATTGTTATTTCTTTTATTTTAAAGGTTAAATTGTCTTCTAAAGGAATATGTTGATCTGCCGAAGCAAATACTGGCGCATATATAAAATACTGGATGTTCGTTGACACGGGGTTTCATGCGGTCATCCCTAGGCCCATTTCGTACATCGGCGGTAAATTGCCTGGATGATATGTCAGCGTAGCTTTTTGCAACAGTCACGGTTCCATTTAAATTCCCGATCGATCGCGAAGTTAAATAGCAAGTGTATCGACTCAGCTGACTAAGGGCATAAATAACTCAGGCTCGCGTGTACCGAGTGTCCGGCCCTGCACTTAGCGAGGGTTGGACAGGGTGTGATGGCAATACTCGCGCGTTATGAGCCCTCGACATGCACCTCGCGAGAAACGCCAGCTGACCGAGACAAACGTTTCTCGCCTCAGAGGTGCTGAACGTTAATTAAAGTGAATACAGTCCATCCACTCGCCCCGTAATCCCCGGGTTACTGCTGAAATTATGCAGCTCGGGAGGGTTCGCGATTGTTATGTGTTGATCAAGGAAGAGACGATGGCCCATTACGAGGTAATTGTGGGGTGGCTATTGCTTTTTTAACCAAATACCGGGGTGATAATGGCTCCTGATTACATCGCGCAGACTAGATTAATTCCGATGGCGATGCTATTGCTGTTTCACGGCTTCACATCCCAGAAAGTCAACAGCATTACCGCCGTTTCTGTAATGTTACTACTGCTATTCTACTTGTCCTTGTTACCGCCCCTTCAATAAAAAAAGAAGTACACCCAAACTAACATTTATAGTTAAAATTACTTCAAATTCGACCTAGTAATAGATGGAAATATTAGGTTCACCAATTTAGTGGCAGGCAAATTACCTCAAATTAAAAATCAAAAAATAAGCAAAATCCAAAATGGGTAAGCGAGCGCATTTTATTCAATAGATTAAAGGCAGTGAAACGTTATTACTAAGTTAATTTGTGTCAATTTTAAGCTAATTATTTCCTATCTCTTACCTAAATAATGAGTTATTTATGTCACAAGATAGAGAAAGGTGTACTTAGACTTGCATGTTGATGAATGGCTGAATAATGATTGAGATGAAACTTATTAGATGACGACTTCGCACATATGATGTCTCCAGCCATAGTTAAATAGAGATACCGAAATAGAATGATTTTGGTGTGCGAGGAAGAAGTCTAGTTGCAAATAAAAATTTTCTCTATTGCACTACTAAAAAATGCGTGGCCTCGCTTTGTTAAAAGTATCTTACAAGAATTTTTTGTAAAATAATTGATTCAATCTTTAATCTTAAAATAATAACATATTTTTCGTCATGACGGGATAAATTGTAACATTAAACATGGAGTCTGTTGATATTTGAAAGTCTGATAATCTACCTATAAGTTCATTTCCTGAGGCAGGTGACCACATATTCTCTAATTAAGTAAAGCAGGCGTTAAAGTAAATAATATCAACATAATAGGCCAATGGGGAAGGTGCATGAAATTTAGAATGCTTGAAAAAGTGATTTGCTCCTAATTTCCATTGCGCAGAAAACGATTATAACAAAAGAAATGCAAAATAAAATTTATTTTCCGTAAAATAAATATTTAGATTATGCCGTAATTTGTAAACACAACCAAGTGGCTGCTAACGGTTTCTTATTGGCGTGACGTCAATGACGTCATCCGTTAGAAAATACTGGAGGTCAATGGAGCCGGCATTGTGATAGAGTGAAAATAATATTATTTATTAATCGAACAAGGGCTAATTTTAGTGCCCAAAATAGATGATGTCATGATAACAGCCTTTTTTAGCAACAATCCTGACTTTATAAGTGCAGAAATTATAGGTGGAAAGACGGCGAGGTTTATATGCACGTATATTTTTAGTAAATGTTGGGAGTATTGTTTTAAATAAAGTTTTTATATTAAAATGCCTTAACCTCTTGCGGGCGTCTGTCAATGAATGTCTATATCAATACATGTTACACATATTTTTACACTTCATTAAAGTGATCTTCACAGCGCCATAAAAGGCATTTTCTCCGTTAATTTGAAGTTTTTCTTAGTGCCGGGATTCATAGCAGGGCACCAACCACTATTCTCTAACTCTTGGAACACTAAAAAATATTTTGTCGGCAATTTTTATCGTCTTATTTTTACATTTAGGCACAATGCAATATTTGTAACTCATGATAATGTTGTTCACTAGCTCATTAACCATTTTTTTTTCTCGCTCTATTCAAAAAATCGTAAATTGTACAGATTTATATATTTTTTTATGCTTTCTTGATGTTCATTATAAAAAAATAATCATGCAACTTCCCTATTAACTCTACATTTTTGACGATTAAGTCGAACGTCCCAATTGGGTCATTTTCATGACATCTGTGACCCGAATGAGTAAAGATTTGCCGTAAGACCTAAATATTAGTGTCACTGGAGAAAATTTTTATCTTTAGACAAACTGCCATTTGCTTTTCACGTTCTTACATCAGTGTTACAAATTCTTTTACACCCAGCAATTTTCTTCACAACTCTATAATAGTCTGTAGAATATCTCTATGATTTGAACTTCATTTTAATATGCTGCATGCTTTATTATTTATCAAGCAGATTTACTAATTTTCGCAGGACCTGTCCTGCACATGAAGACATGAAGAGAACTGTCCTAGAGCAGTAAGTGGTAAACAAAATATAGCTTTTGCCTAACGAAGAGTAATATTCTTCCTGGTAATTTTTTAATGGTAATTTAAACTTATATGCTATCAGTATTTCCAATAGGTTCGTTGTGGTGGTAATTTAGACTGTGGTCATTTTAATAATTTTGCCCAATGTTCTCTAAATTGTGTCTGCGATTTAATTTGAGTTTTAAAAGGTAAATTTGAGTATCTGCAACCTACCAAATTTAGTACTAAAGATCATTTTTACTTCCACATCCAGTGGAAGTATAGTAACGACAAAAAAAATGTTGAAAATTCTTATTGTTCAAATAGGCTTAGAATGTCATGAAACGTCGAGATTTTAAGTTTGAGCGAAAAAAATTTCTGTCTGTCTGTCGGTCGGTCTGTCTGTAACTTTTTTCTTGTGCGCACGATTACTCTGAAACCGTTTAAGATATTGACTTGAAATTTAGTACACGTTTGTATTTTAACGGGATCTGGAACTAGATTATATTTTCATCTTATTCCGTCGAAGAGTTGGGAGATAAATTGGGGTAAATTGGTAAATTAAGCAGGTAAGAGTCCATAAAATTGGCATTTAGTATATACAAGAAAAGCTGAGGTCTCAAAAAATGTTTTGGCATTAGCCCATTAGCACCCCCAGCTTATTATTAAAGGGAACGAAAAAAAATGTGATATAGAATGTGTACAAGAACCAAAAACCTCAAAATATTTTTTTACTTCTTCCACCCTCACTACCACCCCCCCTATCAAGACCCCCCCACCCAACCACCGATGTGGGATATCGTTTTATGGGTTTTTGAGGTATAGACGATTTCAAATATTATATTATTAAAGTTCCATAAACAATTATTACCACATACAAATTTTTTTCATTGGGAGAGACTTGGACAGAACATCTGAATGTGGAAGTAGTGATTCCTTGGGCAGCAGCTTTTTGATCAATATTACGTAAATGTTTATCTTGCAAAAAGTTCTAATAGACCCATGGACTCTAAAGGGCATTTTTCTAAGTAAAACTTATGTTAATTTGTACTGCTGTACTGCGTTAATTTGTACTGCTGTAAAATAACTCTGTTTATGACACATTAAGGCATTTTTGAGAGAAGTTTTAGATAATTTTTAACACAATACAATAACGCACACGACTCTGAACTTTTCTAGGCAAAAATATGTAATTTTTAATGTAAGCATACAATTTTAAGCTGTTCTGACTTCATAATCAGCTATTAAGACGAAATTGAGTAATTCTCGACTTCAATAATTCTTGTCTTAATGGTTATTATATGTTGCTTTTTTGCTGCTTAGAACAGCTAGCTGTTTAATATTCTTGGTACGGAAAAAATCGAAATCGTATTATTTGTTTATGATCGTACGAACTATGTTTAAGTATAAGAAAGTGTATTTATGAATGGGAGATGAGATAAATCGAAAGATTTTGTGACGGCAATTCATTTTTCTGTTTGTGCTAAAACAGGTCTGGACGGATACGACGCGCGACGCTGTCATAACACCGCGCCAGCATTCCTCACTATCAGTTGCAGCACTCAATAGATGTCATGGACAATTTACAGCGCTTCGATTGCAAAATTGTGAAGTTCTAAATTTGTGTTAGTAAAAAGAGAAAATGTTATATATACCAGCTTAGACTCGTCAGTTTGTAGCACTGTATTTGATTACTTTTAATTAAGAATAAATACATGTATAATATAGTTCATAAATAACCATCATCAGGAATACATACTAGATGATATAAGTTTAATCTGATGAAGATTTAAATTTTATAATCTGTTTGACATAAATTGCCATAAAATTATCATCGCTCCATTTAAACTGATTTAAAATGTTTCAAATAATACAGATACTAATCATTGCGGCAAAGAAATGTCGTTATGGTAATTTCGTTGTGTGTAGTGATACTAAATAAATTTTCTACAACGTCTGTTACGTTGTTGTAACTAATGGATTCTAAATGTGCATAAGTCTTTAGCGAATGCTTTTTAGAGGTAATAAAATTTTCTGTGAAATTTGCTACATATATACGCCCCGACAGAATTATTCCACAACATTTGCATTCGACTGCCATTCGAATGATCTTAATTTGATGGAATGCAGTGTGCGGTAGATATTATCAACACACACACTATTACGACTACGCTGTTTTGCTTTTGCACTATTCCTGCAAATAAACGACAGGTAGCCAGGTAGTTTAATTAAGCGCGGTCATTACCGTTCGCAAGGTAATTAAGAAACCACCCTTAAATAGATAAAGTAAGATTTTAAATGGGCCGACCGCGGTATCGTAGTTACACAGACGCTCCAAAGCAAAAAATAAATGAGTTGTGGCAGAAATGGGTGTGTCAGTAATAAAGTGTTCGAAACGATATACCTACTAAGAAATGAAATAATCTTTTTGTTCGAGCGAATGACCTCTAGCAAACTATTTGATATTACACATAATATACTTACAAATTTATATTATACCGTGGTAATTACATATGGCGTAAATTAGAGAACTTGATAATCAGTCGAACTGTTAACTGAATTTTTTTATTGCGTTTTTCTTGCTGATATCCACTTGTTTTAAATGGAATGAGTAATTTTAGATATCTACCAGATAATTTTCAAAGAAACCATTTGTTCCTTTCATATACTATTGATCTAACTCTAATCACGTTAGTATATCAACAAGAAGTTCCCCATACGAAACATTTTGTCAACTTCTTTGATACACTTAAAATATCTAAGTCAGTATAAAAGAAGATATTCCTCTAGAGGGCAGAATATTATTTACTAGTGAAATATTTTGCCGTACTCCTCTATACGTTTCCTTAAATATATCGGGAATAAAAATCAGACTGCAACCAACAGCTATTCTCCGGATTAATGCCCCACCGAGCACTGAATTATGATACAAGCCTGGCCGCGTTAAGTGCAATAACTATGTATTGCCACAAAATGCTAAAGTTTCGATTGCAACAGACACCAGCCGAAAGACTTATTCCTACTCAAAGGAGCTCTCGTGCCAGCCACTCCATACCACTTGCAGACTGCAGTTTCGAGCTATTGGCTCTCGTCTCGTCAGTGCAATGTAGGTCTGGAATGACTGGAACGAGACTCTTTTATTCTTTATATATTTAAGGAAACGTATAGAGGAGTTCGACAAAATATTTCACTAGTAAATATTCTCCCCTCTAAAAGCATACCTACTAACTGTGCCCATGTCAGGGATACTGCTGCTTTGATTGGTTATCTGTTAAATACCCAAAATAAACGTTTTTTTAATAATAATGCAAGCAGAAATACAAGATATTTATTTTTAAATTTTGTTGCATTTTTGAACATCCAAATTCACAAGGACGACTTGACTGTCGGTCCATCCGTCTGTTTGTCTATCATAGCGGTTAATCTCCGAAACTACTGTAACAGGTCACATGTAGTAGTAATGTTTCGCAGATAGCTCAGGAGTCGGTGCCCCAAAAATATTTTCTGACACCCTTTTGTAGGTCACATTTCTTTTGGGCAGTTATACAAACAAACAAGAAATATGAAACAATAATGGATTCACCTCTGGCATCAGCAATTATCCATGTATTCGTAGAAGCATGGGAAATCTGACATGGTCGCGAGGAACTAGAGATCTTTAAGACTTACTTTAACAATCTACACCAAAATATCAAATTTACTACGGAAATTGAAAAAGATGCAGAGATTTCCTTTTTAGGTGTCCTAACTGATAGAATACCATTAGTAGTTGATGTATAATTTGTTCTTCTTCCTGTGTGTTCTTTGTCGGGAGTGGTTGGAATCATGTGTGCCAGGTTAAAAAAAAATCGCTTTATGAGTGTAGTGACGTATCAGGTTGACAAATTGGTGGTACAGTTAGTTACATTGAATTTCATCTTTTCGGTGGCCTTCCAAAGTAAATAATTCATATTATTAATATCTAATTTTATAAATTTTAGAGATGGAAACTTTTCCCGTCCTCTTGGTGCTGTATTTTTATATTCTCTAGAAGAACCTCCATATATTCTGAACTCGTGCTTTTCAGTTATATTCTTCTAAACATCGGTTAGATGCTTGGATAGTTGTCAATTCCTGTGGTTTTCTTTGGTGTTGGTAACATTTGCATGATACGTTTGAGTGAGTTCATCAATTCATTAATTGCACCTCTTTTTTTACTTAGATAATCAAGTTCCGAAGATTTGTAATAATCATTGGTAAAACCAAAATGCACACCCCACAAGTTGTTGTATATAAAATTAGTTCATTGGCTAAATTAATATTATTTAAATTTGTGGTTAATTTTTTGTTATAAACAATTTACCAAGAGTTACATAGTAGCACTATTGGCGATTGCAAAATAGGTCTAATGGCGAAGAACGTGGAAAACTAGTAGCAACTAATTGCTGTACCTGGGCCCCAATCATCAAAGAGAAAACCGTCAAGTCACATGCGATTTTCTCAAAAACTGTTAATCCTAGAAAAAAAAATTCATGCCTCTCCATCTTTACTTCTTACAAACACCTTCGGTATCTATTTCGAATAATACAAAAAATCCCGTTTGCCATACCTACCCCTGCAATTTCTTCCATTATTGATATATATATATATATATTTGTCTTTAAAAAAATCAAATTTTCCACACTGATTAAACTTTAATCTTCATATTAACTTATTTTGTTAATAACATATAGTGATCATTGTTCAATTTTTAAGTTAAAGCGAAAATATAATTTGTTTTATTTATCGAATAGACGCCGAGAACGAGGGAAATAATTTGCGAAAACACGTGCCGGCGTTAAACAATTAGTTATAATATTATTTAAAACCCGCATTAAGAATTTGAAAAACTGTAAGTCTCCTGGCCTTGAAAATTTATCAGCAACATTCCTTAAAAAATGTTTAAAATGAGTCTTGGAAAATGACATCAGTCACCGGTATTTTTAAAAAGAGAGATAAACTTTGTAGCAACAATTACTTACCGATAAGTTTGGTACCCATTGTTAGTAAAATTAAGGAAACAATAATAAGAGAAAATATGTTAAGTTTCTGCAAACTCCTAAACAGCATGGTTTTGTCCCCGAAAGATCAGTTATAACCAATCATTTACATTGCGTCAATCACTGGATGACGGCATTGGATAATAAGTAATAGGTTGACGTAATTTATCTGGAATTTGCTAAAGCTTTCGATCGTGTTCCGAAGCAAAGGCCAATGCACAAGCTGGAAAATGCTGGCTTTAAAGAAACTTACGAAGTGGATATGTGATTTTCTCAGATAGAAAATTGTGCGAGAAAGTTGGTGAAATACCTATCTTGTTTATAGTGGTGTGCCGCAGGGGCCCGTTCTTGGTCCCCTCTTATTTCTAGTATTTGTGGCAGATCTCATTCAGCATGTCAAATCTAAAGTATTTAGGCAGATGACACGATGCTCTTCTCTTCACCACGGTATCCTACAAGAAGACCTGGAAATGATGCTCAGACTCGGACAGTTACTCTTGAATCCTGATAAATGTGTTGTGCTACACTTTGGGAAAAACAATGTCCTATTTGATCAATAATTCTCCTGTCAATAAAGTAGACTCATAGAGTGACTTGGGTGTACTATACCTAATTAAAAACTTAGCCTGGTGTGCAAACGTGCTATGTGGTGTATTTGTTAAAGAAAACCATGTATATAACCATAATAATAATAAATAATTAAACTACTCAACGGATTATTATGAAATTTAATAGAAAGCGAATAGGATTATAAAATACACTATGTTCCGTTTGAAATAAGCGATTTAATGGAGGTCTAAGTTGTCGAAGTTGGACCTCATTTTCTGTATATTTTGGTGTGTTTGCATCTTGAGTCCACATAAGCTCCATCTCGCATAGACATATGAAAGAGAAATTGGTTATCAGAATTTACCATAGCGAAGGTTATGAATTTCCAACTACTATTTCTAACTAGGTTAGTTTTGTCATCAGATTTCATTAAACTCAAAATATCTCAAAAAGTATTGTTTTTTTACATAGAGAAATGATATTCAAAGTTACCTTAAAATAATGAATAGAATTAGAATCCGCCATAAAAAATAATTTCATTAAATAGAGCAACCCTGAAAACCCCTCTCCCTAAATTTTCATCTTTAAATTATTTGTAGTTCTTCTGACACGTCTAATAGGCTACTAACTGTATAAATCTTATTTCTTTTATACTTATATTTAGGATTTAGATTTATATGTTATGGTTTATAGTAATTTATCAACCCTCTGTATTATGTAGCAAATTAGCACAAAGAAATATTTTACGCTGATTATCTACCGAGTATACTAATTATATTTTTTTTTTGTTTCAGACGCCATGGGTAAGTGGTTGAATACGAGACATATGTTGCAGATGTCGCTGTATCACTAATAATCTAAAGGGTCAGGTAAAGTAAAATTAACAAGATCAGCATTATTAACATAATTACTTTCTATACTATTTATTTAACCATTAATACCGCTATTAATATTTGTTAAGTTTGTAATTGGGTTGACAATAAACAAGACATTAATAATAACCACTGGCTTTGCTGTATAATTTGAATGAAATATAATTTACTGCCTCCAGCAAAAATAGTATTTTCCTATTTATGGAATAAAGAGTGACAACAAACCTTCGTGTGTATTTTAGTAGAATTTATTAACATGTAAATGAATGTTAATATCAGGCTGGAGCATTCAACGATATAACGTATATCACAATTAAGCAGTGTCGTATTGATACACATAATTTATAGTGTGTGCTAGTGTAAACATTGGCTTGACCCATGCGAGTTGTTATAAATATAATTATATTAATTATGACAAGTGCTATGTTTAAAAAATAAATCATAATAATTTGCAAAACTACACTTTTAATTTACTTCATACATATAAATATACTTAATTATATATGCATCATGAAAGTTGACGTTGCATAATGGGATTACTAAAGTGATATATTCATCATATCTAATAAAAATGTTGCGAGTTTGTGTTTCCGAAATGTTTTCAGTTCATCAGTCCGAATGCGCCATGTTGAAAAAATTGTTGTTGATATGATATTTATATTAAACTGGTTGTATTTGAGCAATATATAACATATGTTTAATGCTAATAATTGACAAATATGTCAATCATTGAATTTAATATATAAAAAATGAATGAAATACAAGAACGGTTAACGTAGATAGAGAAAAGTAAAGTTTAGTTTTAGTAATGGCCTATGGTAAAACTACACTGAGAAAACAATTCGTTTATTATAATTTTTTTTATATCAAGCATGCGCATATGTCGTATCTGTCAAAATAGTTTTTTCGGGAATTTGATATAAGCATTATAATTATTTAATATGCCGCAGTGCTGAAAGGAGATAATACAATGCGTGTAATTGCCCATTAGGTATGTACATACATTCACGTAGCGCGAGAGATATGACAACACAGCGGAGAGCAAACTAGCCCGTCCGCGAAGATCTCAGCTCACAGTTATTTCATTTCAACCAGCTGGCACACGCAATGTTGTAATTCTTACTCCCTATACCTAGCCCGCCACTACACACAGTTTATAATGTGTGTCTACGTACAAAAAAAATAGTAAACGTGAAAGAATTGAGATATGTATCCGAATAGAAGACAGCCAGATCATAAATTATTTCAAAATCATTAAAACCGATGATTGGGCGCGAAACAGGTTAATTTCGCCTTAAGCATGACTTTCTTGAACGTTGAAATTATATCAGTAAATCAGGGAGATTTTTGTTTCGTGTGTCAGAAAATTCATAATTAAGTACAAGACTTTATCTGCAGCTGTTGAAATAAGTAATTTATCTATATAATACTACTTTATTTTCTTATCATTTCAGTTCAAAGTTTGTTGTCAAATGATCTCCTAGCTAGATTGTAGTTCTCCCTGATTCTTTGGAACAAACAATGCTGATCCGACGTTCCCGAATAAAATTTTATTTACCGATGAAGCTACTTTTTTTGATCGTGAAGTTTTCAATTGGAGAAATAGTTATTCGTTAAAAATCAAAATTTGTCTAAAAGCAACTTGAACGCGAATTTAAAATTAAAGTTTGGTGTGGCATTATCGGACACTGTATAAGCTACCGCTAAATCTCAATGGTGGCTTGTATCTAAACTGTTTAAAAAATTAACTTATTGAACTGCTAGGCGATCTACCATTAAATGTAAATCATAATATGTGATTTATTCGAGACGGTGTACCATTTATTTTTCAGTCCGAGTACGTAACCATTTGGACTTTCCACAGCTTCGAATTATAAATCGATGCGAATTTCCTTAGCCAGCTTGTAGCCCAGACTTCAATCCATTATATTCTTACTTTTGATGCTACATGAATTCTTTAGTGTATACAAATTCTGTTGATACTAAGTTGTATATTATAATAATCTAATTTATTTTATGTTGGACAATATTTTAGTTTAAAAACGTGTTGAGGTAAATGGTGGTAATTTTGAACATCTACTAAAGTAATTTATATTGTTAGAACCTCACCTTTTCTCATTTTTCGCATGCAGTTTTTAATCTTTTCCGTAGTGTAAACTTTATACAGACTCGGCAAACGTAGTTTTAGATGTATCCTGAGAGAAACGAGTGCAAGTGAGAAAACAGAGAAATTAGAGAAAGAAAGACGGATATACTCGCACTACAATATACACATTTCGCGAGATCTTCCCATAGTGTGGTTAGAAATAATAGGTATCAATGTCCTGCGTTGATTGATACACAAAATGATAAAAAAAAATATGTAAAAAAACTTAAAAAAAAACAAATTTTTGTATTATTTAGGTGTTATAAAACGAAAAAAATAAAATTAATTGACTTAAAAGTTTGTTGCGCTCGAGAAGTTCATACAGGCATTAATTTTGTTTGACAAAATTGTAAGTACCTAAGTAAGTATTTTTTTTCTATTCACGCGACAAGCTTTTAAAGCAATTAATTTAATTTTTTTCGTTTTGGTACACCTAAATAATCATAAAAGCTTGTTTTTAAAAAGTTTTTTTTCATATAATTTTCTTTTTAAATTTTTGGTTACGTCTTAATTATTTAGGTTTATATTCATTGCGTCGACCTTACTTACAAGTACCGGATCCTCCGCCATTTATTAGAATGCAACGTCTGAGTGAATTCACTATCCGATCAAATTATAGTTTAAAAAACTGAAAAATACACTTTTCTGTACCGTATTATTATATTGTCACCAGAACTACACGTGTATGCAAAATTTCAGCTCAGTTAGACCTCGTTAAGTGGTTCAAAATTGACTTTCAAGGTTTGACCAAAATATACTGACGAACTGACTAACTAACATAACAAACAGGTGAAGTTAAATAAAAGCTTGTAATAAAGTTTTTCAAGAAGTGAAACATGCTACTGGGAGCATGTCCGTATTTTCTTAATTTCTCTGTTTTGTTTCTTGTGCCTGTTTATCTCAGGATATGTAAAACTACAATGGCCCAATTTGTGTATAAGTTAAATTGGAGAAACAAATTATTTAAATATAATTTTACTCAAAATGCATAACAAGTACTAAATTAAGGTTTAAAATACGGCCCAAAATGAATAGAAAAATAAACAACTGATCGACGCGCTCTCACGTATCGCTTAAGTTTAATCTCCAATATGCTAAGTTCTTATTCTTCTTCTTGAGAACGTCTTTGCAGGTGTTTAGTGATTCATTTTCGGAGGACGTCCTCTTCGTCTTTTGCCATCTGGTTTTCCTTGACTTGACTATCGACCGCTCTAAATTGTTCTCTCTCCGGATGAAATCTCAAATAATGAGAGAATTCGGGAAATTACGATGCTGGAAAGTCGCTTTTGGAGACGGATTTCTTGGAGAATTGAGCTAATATTGTGCTAATAGGCTGACCAAAGAATTCGTAGCAAACGTCTTCAGAAGACATTGCTCAAAGTTTTACATGCTCTTCAATTTAAGTTACCAAAGAAACGCAGTTAATGTATGTTGAAGCACCATGTAGAATCAGTGAATTCATATACAGGGCGCCCCACCCGCAACTACAACGATCGATATAGGAAAAAGTACGCATCAAAAAATTTGGAAAATTTAGGGAATTATTAATGTCAGTATGGCCAATCCAATGAAAATAATTACAAGCATTTGGCATATCCGCTTATACCGGAAGTCGATACCAACTTGCTTATTTTAAATGGAACACCATATATATTTCGGAGTTTTCGCAAAGAGCGAGAAATTCTGAGTCGAAAACATGTATCCCTAAACCCAGCCGTTTCAGAGATATTTGACATTTTATAAAAAATCTGACGTGTAACTGTTTGCAATAACCTTTATAACTTTTTTCAAGTAAAAGATCCTCATTTGCTTTTTGGTACACAAAAAGACCATAAGGTGAGCTATGCTCCACTGTTTAAGGGAATTCAATAATAATATACCAAGTGCTAAGTTTTTTACGTTACATTTTGTCAACTTCAAACCGCGAAAACTTGTTTAAGTCAAATGGAGCAGCCTGTATTTATTTGTATTAAATTAGGTAAAATTAAATTCCCCTTTTTCCATGTAGATATTGGCAACTTTTTGAATTATTTGCGGCGATTTTCTTAAAAATTCAATATCGATCGATGCAGTTCCCGGTGGGACTACTATGCTATCATGAGTCAAATATCACTAGTCCAATCAATGAATGCCCAAAAGGGGATTGTAGAGAACATTTAGGAGGGAAGAATTTTCCTCTTAGGGGATGTGTTGGGGGTAGTTAGGAGGTAAAAATACTAAAAGTTCCCGCCCCTAGCCCCGCCGCTTCAGGGGTGATGGGGGGTGGAAAGGTTCCTTTTTTCGAATCTTCGCTTATAACTCGGAAATGATGCGTCATATGGAAAAAGGTAATCTATGCAAAATTAAACGTAATTAAATTTTCCACAAGAATATTTATATTCATTTTCTTCCTATGTGTTATAGTTTACGAGATACTCGCCAGCGAAAATCGATGATTAATAAAAAAAAAATCAATTATGTACCTTGAATATTTCTATCAAAGCAGTTTACCGTGGTCTGTTAATAAATCACAGTCACAAAACAATCTTTATTTTACAATACTCGAAGTATTTACTAACGTAATATTTTGTCAAAATCTATACATTTCCTTAAATATACAGTGTGACTCACTTAAAATGAAGATACCCTTATAACTTTTTTATTTTGTTTCCGATTTGAATCAAATTTTACTCAGTTAGAATCTACTTATGACCAGAAAAACATTCGGCTGCTACAAAGGCAAAGCCACCTGCGGTACCAAAATATGCTGAAAAAAATAAAACATTTTGAATGTTAGAAATTCTAAAAAATGCATCCGATCGGCGCCACAAACGTACATACACCAAAATTTTATTTGGTTATTGATGGGGGATTTCTCATACATAAGCTCAACTGGCAAACGGGATCCTCAGTTTCCGCAATTTGTGGTGGCTACGTGACATTTGTCAAGACCCTCCAATATGATTTTTAATCTTTTTCCTCATATTTTGGTATCGCAGGTGGCTTTGCCTTTATAGCAGGTGAATGATTTTCTGGTCATAAGTAGATCCTAATTTGTTCTATACTTGAGTAAAATTTGATTCAAATCGGAAACAAAATGAAAAAGTTATAAGGATATCTTCATTTTAAGTGAGTCACACTGTATAGTTAAGGAAATTTATAAATTTCTACAAAATATTACGTTAGTAAATACGTCCAGTGTTGCAAAATAAATATTGTTTTGTGACTGACACATTCCTGAAGAGAAAAATTCTCCCCTCCTCAATGTTCTCTACAACCCTTTCATTGACTGGACTACACCTGAAGATCAGACATATCTGCGAATTTTTACCTGATATTTCTTAAAGGGAGCCTTGGAATCTTTGGTGTTACACTGGATACTGAAATAGCACCAAAACACTAAATACTACATTAATCAACATTTCAATTATTGAAATACGTACGCGAAATACGTATCCATGATAACTGTAGAATAAATATGTTTTTTCGTGTAGGTATGCAAGCTCTAAAGCATCAGTCCTCTTGACATTGTCAAAATTTATCACCGTGAACTATGGAATTTTTATTATGCTAGTCCTTACCATAAGTTTTCCTCACTTTGAACTCGATTAAAATCTTAAAACAACATAAACCGACAATCTGGGAAATCGAAGAGCCCTTCGACCAAACATGGAACATTTCTAAATGCGCCATTTCCATAACTGAAACAAGAAACACGGCACCGGAATGGAAAATCGATGCTGAGTGCATGGCAGTTATTTCCCGATGTAATTTTTTGCATTAGTTCAGGTTGAGTTAATTTACTGAACGCTTCCTAATATGTTGGATTACAAGTGAAGTATTTAATGTGTTCGTATGTGCCTATCGAGTGGAATTGATAGAATTTTCGGATGGGGCGTGAATACATAGCGAGGGAACGATACAGAAAGGAACAGTAACGTGTTGCAATTTCTGCGACCGAACTAAGACGTGTAGTGCATAAAGATGACTAAGATGGGATCACGTAATCTATTTGCGGTGGATCGGAGTCGCTAGAAATGTGACGTGCGCTGGATGGCCAATATCTACGCGCCGCATTCGCAAAAACTAGATTAATAACTGACTACTTGCAAGATTTGCTCATAGACAAATAAATAAACGGAAAGCCCAGAGAGGGTGGGAGTGGAACAGACTTTTTATTCCATAAAGTAGGAGTTAATGGACTATTTTAGTAACGAAGTCAAAACTAGTGAATAGCGCCAGAATGTATGCAATCATACAATACAGCAATTCAAAAGTATCTGCTGCATTTCAAGCTCTAAACAAATAGTGCAAGTAAGGATTCAGAAAGTATGCAAAATCGTGCTAAAGTTATGAAACCTATTCCGCCCCCTATTTTCGAGGGTGCTGAACACGAATAACAAGGTGAAAAAAGTTTTTAGTCATGCGCACCCCCTGAAACGGCCAAAAACCACCCCTTCTTGCTTATTTCTTATATGACGGCTTGGAATCGACTATTTTTGCAGGGATTATTTGTTTTTTCATGGGAATATAACAGATGGTGAAAAGAGGTAGTAGACCGCAACCGCCCTTGGGGGTGGAATCTACCCTGTCAGGAAGTGTAAAATTGTTTCTTTTTTTTCCTGTTAAAGACATTTCAAGGACAATGGTAAGAGTGAATTGTGACAACCTCAGGGGGTTAGTAAGAGGTAGGTTTCATAACTTTAGCACGATTTTGCTTTTTTCGAGAAAATCCCGACTCCTTACTTCCACTAAAATTGAACCTTATGAGTTATGACTAGTGTAGTTTCAAGAGTGGATCCATGGGGAAGGCTATATCTCCCCCTCATGGCTCAATAATAATACCCCAATACTAAGTTCTGTGATCGAAGAAAGAAAAGATGTTAAAAAATGTAATCAGACGGTTAATGAGTTTATCACCATTTCTTCTCTATTATGACAGTATAGCACTGCTGCAAGATATGCCCGAATTATTTTTGGAATTTACTTTTGAGCTAAAAACTTGAATTCAGAAGTGGCCGACGCAACAAGCACTTCCAAAAACTGCTCATGGTATACTAAAAGAATGCAATGAAATTTTTTCCAAATGTATGTACATATTTATTTTTTTACCTGTAACGACAGCTACTGCGGAAAGAGGTTTTTCGGTTTTGGGAAGGCTCAAAACTTATCTCCGAAATAAGATGGGTGAGGTAAGGTTGAATGGCTTAGCACTCGCTAATATAAATTCGTCTCGGGAAACTGATGTTCATGAAGTGGTTAATATTTTTTCCAAAAGGAAGACCCGCATCTAGAAATATTAAACTGGGAGTAAATATATATTTCATGTTTTATCCCTCTGCCCTTATTAGTATGTAGATATTGCATTTAATGAATAAATAAAAAAAAGTTTTATGACCTACTTTGAAATAATTAAATTTTACTTTGAACAGCCCAGTTTTTTCAACTTAACTTCACACTAAGGTGATTTGTAACTTTTTATTTTAGGTTGTTCGACCTTGAAAAATGTAAAATTCTCGTCTGCTATGTCTTTATTTTTCTTCCTGTAATCTATGAAGACCCCCACGACTTCATCCTAGATCCGCCCCTGTGTAGATTCGGTCGAAATTAAGAGATACATATATCTTTACATGTTGTTAAGATGCGAACTTGCCCAGAATATTTAAGGATCTTATATATAATATTCAGAAAAGAATTCATTATATCTGAATAAAATCCTTAAATATTTGATATAAAGACAAACTTAATTAAAATATGAGACGACCGTTTCCTCGAATTAATTTATAATGCATAATATTAATTCATAATAAATAATGCATAATTAATTCTTTAAGTTTTGCCCGAAGTTAAAAGATATTAAAAAAACATATATTTAAAATATTCAACAGAGAAATCGGTGAAGACTAAGTATTTTAATTATTTTTGGGAAAAATTAAGTATGCCACTAGCAAAACAACGTTTAACCTGTTTTCTGGAACTTCATAAAACCTATGATTTTAGCTTCCTTCTTTGTTGGTTGAAATGGATTTCATGTTTCTGGAATGTAAGTGCAAAGTGTTTCAGTACTTTTACCAGTGCACGATCACTTATTTCGTTTCCATGCAAATATAGGAAATTATCCACTTGAGTTGTTATGGTATATCCGTGATTGCGGTTATATCAGGCCCTCCACTTCGACCATTCAGTCCGTTGTGGTCACACGTTATATCTCACCCAATAGGTTTAGTTTTTTAATAATGATAGCTCTGTTGGGCGATAGTTTGTTCAAAGCCTCTGGAAACAGTGCTTAATGACAAGAATTGGATTCTTCCTGCAGCCTGCAAATTGAAATTGAATCTGATCCGAAATCAAATTCCCTTTGGGAATCCTACCGACTGCGCCATATCAGGTCATGTAAATGAGACAGCAATCAGGTTTATAATCCTTAATATATATCAGTACATAGACTGGGATTTAATACTTGTCAGGCATATGCATAAAACGTGCACTGCTTTTTCATCATCCTCCTCCGTTTAGCATTTCCCGCCAGGTTAATTCTGTGTAGGTGGTGGTTTAGTTTGCAATGCCCAATACAAAGGCCAATTAATGTTTAGTTTGTTTAGCTTCAATAGTTTCTTATTTGTTGATTTTAAAGGATCGCTTTGAACGCCATTGAGTGGGCTAATCATGGTAAATATTGCCGGTACTGGGAGTGTTTTGCTTTCGACCCAGGCTAAGATGGATATTTTGGCAGTACTTGAGAATAGGTTAGGTGCTGATTCTGGAAGCTTGAAAAAGTGCGTAGTCCTCAGACTTCAAGAGATTTGAACATTTGGATTGCAACTATGCACTCTAACTCCAGTTTCTTCGGAAGTTTTGGCGCTGTCTTATTCCAATCCCCTTTAACAGAATGATATTCATGGCTCCTTGAATTACTAGAATGTGCCTCTGAAGTAGTTTCACACCGAAGGTTCCGGCCCCGTCCAATACTAGAATATGTATTTGTCGTGGGTTGTATGTATGGTGGAATGATATGAATCTAAACCGAATAAATCCTCTTGATTTCACACTAATGTCTAAAAGTTTACGAATCTAAAATTGTACATTTGCTATCTCAGTAAAACTAGCAATACTATAGACTATAAATTTATCGCTTGAGTATGTTAATTTGACCTGACTAAAATAATCTGTTTATTAGTTATAGGCGGAGCTAAATTTTTAATTTGGGAAATACCTTTTTTGCGGCAAGTGAAGATATCCAGTCAATAGACAATTTTCATACAATAAACACTGAGTATTGTTTAAATGTAAATTACAACAAAGTGGAAATTATGATTATAAACCGAGAAAACTATCCTTACTAACATTTAGGTTAGGCCTTCAGGTAAGAGTCTTGATAAGATTTTACAAAAACAAAAATACTGCAAAGTATAGCAAACCAAGATGGCATCTTCGGGAGATGAGTAAAATTTAAAATATGACAATATACCTAAAGCATCAACTTAGAGAAGAAATTGCGAATCTATAGAATGTCAAAGAAGTATATAAACTCTTCAATATCTAGTACTTTTCAGATACGCCAAATGGTCAAATACGGAGTAATATTGTATGGGATATGTTTCACGTTAAACTATTGTTATTTGAACTATTATTTTGTATGGGCACTGTCAGAACTATTTAAAACAAATTCTTGTCACATTTATTAATCTATTTTCACTTTCAAAGTAATTTCATTTGCATGGCAGAGTTTAATATCGTAATCAGCATTTAATATTTCGTGATATGGCCGTTTGTTTTATAATAATTAGTGAATTGGAGAGAGTAGCGCTAATGCACATCGTGTCACAAAATGCGGAATCATCAAATATAATGGCTCGCAGCTGACAGGGACGCCGATTAGAATATACCAGAGGGCGCTCTAAGGGTCCAGGTGCCAACAAATTCGCAAGTCACTTCCTTCAATGTCCATTTTATCGATTGTTTCAATCTAACACCAAATTTATCTATCGCTTTCATATTAAAATGAATAAATTTTTATATGCGTTCCTAAATACAGTTACAAAATTATATTTACGAGTTGATATAAACTACATTATATATACTTTTAAGAAAGCAGGTGGTTTATATATACTGACAGCAGCATCCAAAAAATATTAGAAATTAATTGTTCCTGTTCAGCGGCATAACTACGGGGGGGGGGGGCTAGGAAGCACTCTGCCCCCTCCAGTTCCGTGATGTGGCGTCCCTCCTGTAGATAAAAATTCATATTTTATTTTTATTTGCAATTTTTTTTATACGGCCTTTTAAACGATGCCCCCTCCGCCCCAAAAAGCTGACTGCGCCATTGTTCTTGTTTCATAAACGTTTTTTCTTAAAATCCGAGGCTACTCATGCACTCTTATTAAAATTTGAATCGTATGTAGACAAAATTTATAGAAATGTATGCAGATAGATACTAGATGAAGTAAAAAAAAATGGGGCCTTTGGGTCTTGTACACATACTAAATTACAATTTTTTTCACCCCCTTTGTTATGGGGTGGGGGTAGTAATGAGGGTATCTAATGCCAAATTTTTTTTGAGACATTCGCTTCTCTTGTATATACTAAATACCAATTTTATAGTCTATTACCTGCTTGATTTGCCTATTTACCTCTATTTACCCTAATTTACCCCCAGTCCTTCAACGGAATAAGATGAAAATATAATCTAGTTCCAGATCTCGTTAAAATACATACGTGTACCAAATTTCAAGTCAATATCTTAAATGGTTCCAGAGTAATCGAGCGTACAGAAAAGTTACAGACAAGCCTATTGAACAGTAAATTTTTTTTTGTCGTTACTATACTTCCATTTGATGTGGAGGTAAAATATTGATTAATAAGAGAGTTATGGATTTATATCAAAATTTTAAATTTTTACAAAAGTGGTAAATATCTGTAGATATGCCACTTTTCTGATTTGTTTAGAAAATCCAAAATTTTCATGTTGAATCACCTTTCTCTTAAAAATAACAAAGTTACTGAGTCTTCATTTTGGAATAAACTGCATTTTTATATAAATGAAGTTGCCTGTTTCTTGTTATCAAATTTCACCTAATGAGATGAAGAAAAAGTGTAATTCGATATAGAATGTAATATGCTGCAGAAAGTGATACAGAAATTTTATGACATCGCAATCATTTTTTATGTTCACGTTTAACAGCCAAAGTTCAAGAAGTGGAATATAACGAATAAGTACGTAAGGTTAGACTCGTATAAGCTTCAAGGGGCAGAGGAAGTTTAGTAAATTACCAAAATTGACTATGCACACAATTTACCTATGAAATTCTATTTGTAAACATATAAAGTACAGCTGGTGGTTGGCTGTTTATAACCCTTTTCGTATGTGAACGCAGACATTTGTAATGAATTCCTTATGCTTATATGACTTTGAATTTGTTTTACGTCATTTTGTCCCTCGGCCAAAAGTAGTGCGCTATTATCGTGGATTTGATATTTTTGCCTTGGAGGTAATACAAATAATGTTACAATGTTGGAATAAACACGGAGCTGAGTACACTTCCAGATACCAGATACACGTGACAAGTAGTTACGTTTTCTTTTTAATTTTTAATATTTAACTATATTTTAATTCAAATTACTTTTCGCATAAATGGGTACTTGCACGAAGAGATCTACAGTCCGCTATTTCTTAATTATTTCTATTGTTATCTATTGTCAATGGAATGAAATAGCTACACAAGAATGAATGCTCTGAAAAATATATTCAGAAGAAATCGCATTGATTGATATTATCTTGGAATAACTGCACCGCATTTACAAATATGAAAACTGAATTTTTATTTACCAATACGTTAAATAAGTAAGGAATGCACATTCTGACATTGAACCGTCAAAATGATTTACAGAGAAACGATTTAGAGATAACATTTACCCGCTTGATAACGACTAGGCCATGCTTATTCAGTTGTAAGGGCTAGGTTAGGTTTATTCAATTAAAATGTTTAAAAAAACACATATGGGTCAAAATGAGAACTTCTTTCTTTTTTACATTTTTTGAGGACGGTTAAAAATACGTATTGTGGGCTACCGTTAAGAAAAATATATATCTATGTGTTTATTTTTTTGTTTTCTAATCACATATTAAAATAAAATTGAGATAGGTGGAATAAAGAAAAAACGTTGGTAAAACGAAAATTGCGCTCCCCATGAGTTATTAATTGATATGCATATAATATTAGTTCATTAGTCAAGTCATTATTACTTCCACATCCAGGGGAAGTATAGTGACAACAAAATTTTTTTTTTAAATTATTTATTGTCCAAATAGGCTTAGAATGCCATGAAACGTCGAGATTTTAAGTATGAGCAAAAAAAAATTCTGTCTGCCTGTAACTTTTTTTGTACGCACGATTACTTCGGAACCGTTTAAGATATTGACTTGAAAGGTACACGTATGTATTTTAATGAAATCTGGAACTAGATTATATTTTCATCTTATTGAGAGGTAAATAGGTACATCAAGCAGGTAAGAGTCCATAAAATTGGTATTTAGTATATACAAGAGAAGCTAATGTCTCAAAAAAAATTTTGGCATTAGCCACCCCCATTACTACCTAAAGGGGGTGAAAAAAGATTGTGGTTTAGTGTGTGTACAAGAACCAAAGGCTCCAAAATATTTCTTTTACTTCATCCATCCCCACTACCACCCCCTATCACTACCCTCATCACACTACCGATGTGGGATATCGTTTTATGGGTTTTTAGGGTAAACGATTTCAAATATTATATTATTAAAGTTCCATAATGGTCGCATTTCGATATCAAGACGAGCACAATTTTACGTTCAATGTCTATTAACTCTCCGTCGTTTTATCCGCGAAGGCATTTGTATTTTCACATGTGATTTTCTTGAAAATTTATAAACCTAGCAAAAATGTTTCAAGTGAAACAGTTGGCTCCATCCTTTATCTTTATTTTCTCTCAATTTTCTACTTCGAAATATAAAAAAACTCCTGCTTGCTACACATACCTTTGAAAATTCTCGCATTTTATCGACGTAGCCCTAGAAAAAATTCATATTTTCTACACTTATTAAAATTTAACCTTAATATTAACACATTTTGTTAACAAATATGTAGTGATAACGTAGGAAATTAAATTTGAAACCAATATATTGTTCCATTTTTTATTTAGAGCGAGTTAAATGAAAAATATTTGTTTTATTTTACTCTTAATTATTTCAACAATAGACGCCGAGAACGGGAGAACCAAAAAAGCTAGCACGGTATCCACAAATCACGTGAATATACGAGAGTTTGTCACGTTTCGTCATGCTGAGCTGGAACGCCCAGAAAAATGTCGTCACACCTATAGGGACCCCACCTTTATTTTTACGATTCCTTTCTTTATTATAATATTTTGGTTATTTATTGTTGCTAAATTTTTAGTGTAAGTACTCAAAATTACACTTACCCCGTTCTGTTTATCGGATGAAATATTAAACAATATATTAAAAATATAAAAATATCTATTATATATCCTTGAGAGAAAAAAATATTTTGAATTATATAGAATATACAGGTGTACGTATAAATATTTTACATGATAATATATTGACCCAAAAGAAGCAAAAAGTCTTATAAAATGTTTGCCTTACTCTAACGGTTTTGCTTAAATTAGTTATATTCTAAAAGTACGGCATTTTCAGGCCAGATAGTACTTAAAATATTGTGTAGGTCGGTATAACCGAACAGACTAAAACCTAGTTCAATGTCTTGTTGCGATCTACATCTCCCTTTTTATTATGTTTATTGTATTGATAATGAAAACTTTAAAAAACTTTTAAAAAACGCCAGCTTACCACCGGACCTATTTGAACATTGCGGTGTCTTTTTACTCTGCTGCCGTCGTCGGTGGTTCAATGAAAAAGTTTATGTGTTTTTCATACTTGCTGGTTTGAGGGGTCTACACACGATCCAGCGGCAGGGAGCCAGCCATGTCGGCATGCTTTGAACTCATTCGTAAAAGTGAACTGGTCCGCTGGAATTCCAATTATCTTCAAAGCGTACCGACAATATCGGGTCCCTGCCGCTGGATCGTGTGTAGACCTCTTTAGCCGTAGGTTATGCCGTCGTTTACCAATTATACAGTGTTGTCAATGTGCTCGATTTATTTTGTTCTAAAGTAAATTTATAGTAAAAAATAATAATAAAATGGTGTAATAAACGAACGAACTGTTAATTTAATTACAAATTTTCCATAATAAATCGAATAAAGGTAATTTTTATTATCTTCGTTAAAATACGTTTTTCGTAGACAGTAAATTACTGAGATAAGTCACATTTTTTCAGTAAACACGAGAAGCTTCGAGAAACCGACTTAGACATCCTACTTTTTCTAATCAAATTTTGAAATAATTATGATTTGTGAAAAATTGCTAAAATGGCAATGAGTAAATTAATATTAAATATCAGTTAATCTTTTCACTTCAAAATTAACCAAGGTAAAAGTAATACTGTTTAATTATTTTTAAATGACGTGTCGCTGTAACACCCATGTCAATGATACTATAAGTGAGCACGATATCCTTGTCTCTTACGTCTTTTGTTTATAGTTGTACTGTTTAATCTGAAAACATTGCGTGTTTCTAATTAATTTTAAATAAAAAAATAGATTTGAGTTAGAAAAAAAATTATAAGGATTTTTTACTTCCTTTGGGTCAACAAATCTCACAAAATATTTGTACGTATATCACAGACACCCTGTAAACGTGACGTCACACTAGATAAGTCTTCCCCACCTCACACATTTGATTACGTCATTACATTTGATCACGTCTTTTGAGCATGACGTCATTTGTGGATGGCTCCTAAATTATTTATGACCCCCCAATTTCGAAGACTTATCATAAACTTAGTATGAATTAATATTTCAAACTTTCCAACACCTCAGATCTTTTTTGTACTTTGAAATATTTTTATTACCCAGATAATTGAAACAAAACCTATTTCAAATGTGATGCCCAAAACAGTTTAAGACAAGCGTAATATATTTACATACGTTCACTGCACCTCAGAATCAAATATGCGAATCGTTTCAAAACCTCATTGTGTGTAAGTTATTTGAACCAATTAGCGGATGTGTTCGTTTGTCTATAAAGTCGTCCCTATATCGACATTGCTGTATCTCAAGTTATGTTTTGTCCTCTGGCCAGAATATGTAATATGGCGGCGCAGTCCAGAGCCTCGCGTTGTTTGAATTTCACGCGCGTTTTGTTGTTACCTCGCTAAGTTCTATGTAATTAGTAGTCTCTAAAAAGCTGACAACACTTTATAAGTTGTCAGTCGGGCCCGCTGCACGTTATCTCTTTCCTTGGACACGTTCTGTGATGTCCGTGAGGACTTTTTATCTTCGTTTCGGATACACTTTTTACGGTGCCCCTGCTAATGAGAAAAAGCGACTAAATGGAAAACATATTGATTTTAAATTGTGTTATTTTTAAGAATTGTCTCGGTTTAGATGCATACCTCTCATTAAGCAAACCACTTATTGTCGTTTAAAATAATTACGTGACCTGAAGGGAGTTGGAGACTTTAATGTGCTACTGACGAATTTTTCACAAACATCGAGACACTAAACGTTATCTTAACGCCGGTTTCTCCAACCACGTTGGCATCATCAGGAGATATTTCAACAGTTTTAATTCTCTCCTGGTGAAGAATTAGTTGGTTCAATGAGCCAATAGTAAAACGTCTAATAACGAGATACGGTCAGTGCGATGTAACACTCTCAAAAATTTATTATTGGAGGTCGTTCTAAAATACAATTCGGAAGATCTATAAATATTTTGACTTTGTATCGGTCAGGAGACCAAGTATGTAATGAGATACAATTTTGTTAACAGTGAATAAAAGACCGCACCTCCATATTAGCAGTTAAGTTTTAGTGAGTGTTTGTTGTCGTGTTAACACATCTTTCCAATAGCCTCCCAACACTGTATAATGTATTAATGCTGCTTCTCAACAATTGTACTCCTCTATTTTTATACATCATAGGTAAGTGGCGCAACATTTAAAATGTGAACGAAAATACAGAAATTTACATGAACACATTCTTAATTGCGAGCTACGAAAGTTCACGAACATTTCTTCCTATACATCGCAATTATCAAATTTTTCCCTACTGGTGCGTTCAAGAATCTTTCAAAGCGTATGGTACGCTGTATCTAGCATGCCTGATACACTTACATTCCTCAATCATGTCGCCATAAGCAAATTTGAATTTGTCATTAAAAAAATGTACTCCATTTTCAATCCCAATCACTGTGCAGTATGCCAATCAAGACGTGACAATGGCAATCTTAATGCAAAGTGGCGCGATTACCTCTACCACATCATCAGGTTTCGCCTGATCCTGTTAAAACTTAAAGACCAGTGCTTTCCACGAAGGATAGCAGTCTCTTCCAGGGTAGATCCCGTAGTTCCTCCGGCTGTAAACATTTCCTTCAGAGATACCTATACCTTGATAACCCAAGTGATACGCAATTGCGTAGAATATGAGTGATGGTTTCATCCCCCACTCCACATATCCGACAAATAGGATCATCTTGTTTTCAGGTCTACGATCCGTCGCATTCTTTCTCTATCGAGCCCAAGCATACCTGTCTGGTTGAGCTAGTTGAAGGTCCCATTACATACAGCCATGAGTGCCAAACCAGACCCCTAGACGAACCATAGGCTAGCTCAGAGAAAGAAGTTTTTGTCTGTTCTCCCGCAAAATAGTCTACTTATTAATTGCCATCCACACCACTGTGGCCGGGCACCCATCTAAGTTTGCTCAGTTGTGTATACACAGCTTAATCAAGCTATTCCAACAGTTCAGCACCATCTTTGAGATCACTTTGTTTGATGCGATGGCCCTGAAAGACGCCTGCCTTTCGCTGCATATATAAATATTCTTGTCAACGAACGATCTTTTGAGATCATCGCTTGTATACAGTAAGATGGCATATACCTCCTGCTGCTACATTATGCTGCTTGCCAAGTGGAATGGATATAAGAGTTCCTGGTTTGCATCTGTGTACGTCAGCACTGGTTCCGTCCTAAATCATTGATCCGTCTGTTTTCCATTCCAAACCTCCTATAAACTGGGAGACACCGGTTGTCCTCTGACTGAGTGATAACTTGGTCCCTCGCAGGTAGAGCTAAAGGTTTAGTGTACCCCAAACCTTGGTCGGTCGCATTCCACATTTCATTCATTTCAACATACAAGGGAGTAAGTCCACAAATGGCCTCCGTTGCAGTTATTGAACAGGACCACTCCTGATTACTTCTGTTATTCTTAGCCAAGATAGCCTTTGAACTTGACATATGAGAACCTTAATAGTGGGATGTTCTTGGAAGTGCCTTCACACCAAGGAGGCATATGTTGTAAGGGTTTTTATGATAATAGTATACGTCCAGGCGTTTGGACTTATTTCACACTTTGCGTTTGCACATCCAAAGATGCGCAGACTTTCCGACTAATCTGAAGGTTTCCGACTAATCTGAATTAAAACATTGGTGAGCGTATCTCGTTCAATCGTCCAGTCTGTTTTTTTTTCTACCATGGGTTTTCTACCATAGTTATTATACAAAATTGATTGTGGAAGAACGACGCATCGTCACATGTCCCATTAGTCCATGCAATGTCAGGGAATTCGATAACCCAATCGACTCGCCCAGTTGCAATCAGCTTTCTGACTTGAAACTAACAATATAAAGTGCCACTCACATTCATATCAATGCATTACTGTTCATCAGGTTTTCATGCGGTCCTGAATCTGGCTGGTAAAATCTGTGAAAGGGCTCTAAAGATTCATTATTTTTTCGCTATGCATACTGGACATAGTGGCTGTCGATGTCACAAATGGGTTTCGAAAAAAGACAAGTAATATATGGCATTTCAGTAGTTTTTACATTTGATAAATACCTATATCTTCATTTTACGAGAAGGATCCTTGTCACGGTAAGATCCACAATTCTATCGCTTTCAAATTCGTTTGGCAATTGGTCGATCAAAAGCTAACACTACTCACCTAGCTTGCCAAACTGTTGATGTTTTCGTACACGGGAAATCGCTTGGAATAACTTAACGCGATATAAATGATACATTTATAAAGTTTGCGTGTCAATATGTCAGAACCAAAATTTATGAAGTGTTCGAGAACAAGGAGAACTAAGGGAGGTCTGAAGGTTGCAAATTATACCTCTGAGACCGTAAAACAATTCACTTATCTAGAGAATTGATTAAAAATCAACAAGAACAACGACGTGGCGCGCTACGTGGCGAAGGAATAAAGGTCAGAATTCTAAGTGGAAATCTATACTGAAACCTCTAGTAATTTAAGGTATCCAAAATTCGATTCTAATTGGAAAAATATTCCAGGCAGCATAAACCGAGGATGGTACTTGGAAAAATAAAAAAATGATAAGCCGAATAACCTCATAAAGGGTAAGGATATATTACGACATAAACGCATAGACTGAGCAAATATATATAGAATTTAAAATTAGGGAAGTGGAAGAAGACTATATATGGAAAAGGGAAGTAGTAGATTCTAAGAGTGGTGGATTGGGAAAAAATCAATTGATAAAGCTGAACGGAAGAAAATCTCTTGAACTAAAGGGTTGCAAGGCGAAGCAAGATGAAGAATAAACGTTTATAAATGTACACTGTAGAAGAATGTGTTGGTATTTGTTTAGAAATCTAACAATTAATTAATATTAATATCGCGCAGAATGACATGCTTTAGTAATTTCTTGAATATTACGGCTATTACTAAGGGTCATTTAATTTCAATGGTGCTCAATATAAATGTATTTATAGTTCCGCCCTATCATAAAGAGTTAATAATCATTTCAGAAATAAAACGTGCATGCATAATATAAACAAAATAATATTTCTGATAAAGTTGGTGTATATCCACACGACAACCGACTATAAAATCAACTGAAACAACAAACATAAACATTAAAACGTAGTAAGTTAATTATTTACACCAAAATAGCAGAATACTGATGATAATATATCACGGAAGCACACTTTTGATTAAAGCTCAGGAATTTTTAATTTAATCAGAAGTTTCGAGCTTACCCATTTTATTGAATAATTAAGCAGGGAGCGGCTCTGAGAAGTTTGTAGGTTTAATTGCAACGATGTATAGTGTAGTTAAACAATTGCTTTTCAAATAACAGGAAGGAAAATTAGTTAATTACTCTCGTGTGACGTCCACATGATGGAATGTTAGATTAAACAACCCCTTAAGTATATTTACTGTGCAATTACACATTGGAAAACGAAAACTAATGTAATTGGTTCTCCGTGTACTTTTCAATTCTTTACTAAACTCGCTAGTATTCGTCGCCATGAGTTTATGTTTTATGAACTACTTTTTTAGATTTAGCACATTCGTACCCAAAATAATATTATAGTAGGGTGTAAATAGTATTATTATGAGATGACAGGGGCGGAGCCAACATGCGCGTATATTTTTACCAGTGGCGTAGCGTCATCTAAGGTATAGGCACAGAAAAGAGAACTACCAGAAACGACACTTGGGCTTCTCGCCAAAATTCCATTGCAGCCATTTTGTTGTTGGTACATCCGTCAGTTCATTTATTGTTTTAGGTTAAAACAATAGCACAGAAGACCTATACTCTGATTGTGCTGTGTTAATAGTAATTTTTATTAACGATATGAGTAAACGAGGTGAAACCCGTTTGCGCTGTTAAGGAATGTACAAGTATTACGGCAGGAAAAGACATTAATTTACTTAGGTTTCCCCAAAGGTATTTTATTATTGATGTAAATTATAAGATATTTCCAAGTAATTGTGAACCTTTCTTCTTTTAAGGTCCGTATTGTGGTTGGAAGCATGCGATCGTGGGGATTTGGCAAGTAAAAGTTCAGCCGAACTTTATAACAATTTTAAGTTGTGCGCACGACAAATATGTGCCAAAATAGATTGCTACCAACAGCACTACCTACTATTACAGATTTTCTCAGGCGAGATATTGTATTGATTTCAATACATTTCGTGACTTTATGTTAAAATACAATTGTTCGTAGAGACAATTTTATACAGTTTACTTTAATAGTTTTAATGCCCATTATAAATAGAATTCTCGTAATTGTATTCAACATGTGTAAAGTTTGTTTATAAATATGCTGTTTAAATTTCCCGCCAAAATTACCAACAACAAAATGGCGATCTGCCACGGTGTGCTACAACCAAATTTAAATGAAAGTTGATGCCACTCGGAATTTTTTTTACACATTCTTGGATGTATATAGAACCAATTTCCACGATATTTAAAATCATTCATCGCAGACATTTTTTTTACAAATATTTTACTTTTTTTGTTTTTTATGACACAGCCACACAAAAAAGTGATCTGGCCTGCGGACCAGAACCAGTGTGTCCTTATGCATTTGAAACTGAATCCGAAATCAGAATTGTCAGATTTGCTAATTTTTCACCCCAAAAAACACGCCCCCAAAAAATTTTCTGTCCGGCGGACGATACCAGTACATCCTTATGCATTTGGACCCTCTGAAACAGAATCCGAAATCATAATTGCCAGATTCGCTCGATTTTCATCCCTAACCCCAAAATACGCCCCCGAATCAAAAAGAAGTGGTCTGGTCTACGGACCAGACCAGTGTATCCTTATGTATTTGGACCCGCTAAAACCGAATCCGAAGTTAGAATTATTATTATTCCACCGCCGCGCCGCCGCTTTACTGCATACCACTGCCGCCACGTAATTCGTTCTCATTGGCTTAGAATGATGGAGTGCACAAGCTCGTTTCTGCGCATATTTTTTGCTGTCATCTTCTCATAGTAATACTTACTCCAGTAGGTATTTTTCGTCCTGCTAATGTACCAATTTTCGTTTTTTATACCTTTTGATGTGGAGATGCGAGTTTCTTATTTATTTATATGTTTTTAGTAAGTACCTAAGTAGTTTACTAGATAGTAATAATCTAATATACAAAAAACTTTCCTAAAATGCAATATACAAATATCAGAAATACATACCATAACATATAAAATAAACATTCTTATGAACTAATCTTTTACTAAATATATTCTTTTTTACATTGGTATCATAATAACCTTCAGCAGGTGCCTCTTAAAAACGTATACACTACTACATTTTTCATAAAAGCAGGGAGTTGATTCATTTAAAGATTATTTATTAAACAATAAGCAGTAGTAAAAAATAAATTTATCAAAATAGGACGGCTACATATTTCTGTTAATTTTATAGACAAACCAATTCAATGGGGAATTTGTACATTTTTTTTTATTTCATTAAAGTGTGTGTTTATGTATAAAAACACGCCACACCGAATATCAGCTCTTAAATCGCAGTACTTACTTTGCAATAAATAATTAAACTTGAGATCCTCGCGAAAAGCACTGTGACGTCATTTCGAGAAAACTAGTCTCGCGTGGGGTCTCTTAGACTGGGCGGCGGTTGGGTTTGAGACTAATTTGCGTTTTATTTTTGTCACCTCCTAACCTAACTTTCCTGTTTACGTTTGGTTGTGTGAAAATGTGTTGTGAATTCACGTATTTTGAAGATTTTGTTTAGTTTATGATTCTGTTTTGTGTTGAGAAATGGAAAATAGTTATTATAAATACTGTATATTGTCACTGTGTAAAGGGATCTACACACGATCCAGCGGCAGGGAGCCAGCCTTGTCGGCATGCTTTGACCTCATTCGTAAAAAAGTGAACTGGTCCGCTGGAATTTCAATTATCTTCAAAGCGTGCCGACAATGTTGGCTCCCTGCCGCTGGATCATGTGTAGACCTCTTAATAATACAACTATTAAATCAGCAAAAAAATTGTTTATTCGCGTGCCTAAAGATAAAAATCGATCAAAATGGCTAATAGCATGCAGAAGAAATAATATAAGGGATATTTCCAGGGCCGCGCCAAGGCTTTTGAGGTCGTGCAAATACGAACATGCGCCCTTCAGTAGCACATCTAGATTTCAGCTGAAAAGGGAGGTTGAGGAAAAAAGTATCTCAAATAAATTACGCTAAACAATTGAATATAAGAATTCGTACGCAGTTCTCGCCTAATATTGCATAACTTCTGCGTGTACGCTGATATACAAGCCGCTAGTCGCCATTTTTGTTTTAAAGATAGCAACACATTTCACAAACAGCTATCCCATGCACCATGCGACATGTGGCTCCCGCTGCTGACAACAAGCATGACCCAAATCCAACCCAGCGTGGACGTAGCCGGCCCAGCAGTATATCTTGAGAGTGGCAGCAATGCTTATCGCACGGTAAATCAACCAATCAATGAAAATAAAATCAAAATTATTTATTTTTATTTGCTAGCATAATTATTTTTCCAATCCGCTAACTAAAGAATCTCAAGTATAATAATTAAATCGTTTAAAGTTTTTTTTTATCTAATGAAATACCATTAGAATGAATTTAAAAAGACTTTTGGCCTCAATTAATTTCGATGTAATTCCACTAGTGTTTGGTTTTGTTGTTTTACTTCAAGAAATTTTGATGCAATTCTAACTATTAGAATGCTTGCTATTTGAGTTTGAGCCAAGTACTTCAAGAGGTCTGTAGTTGAAAGCATGTTCGTAGACAAAAATTCATTGTGGTTTAAAATATTTTGTCGTCCTTTATGTCTAGTATTATTATTTTAGATCGCTCTGAGCCAATTATTAGATGGAGATAACTTAAATATCTGCCCAGGATTATTAATATTTCAGTGTAACAATCGCTGGTGAAACAAGTGCATATCCCGCAAGTTCCTTTACCCAACGAGTAATGTCCCTGATTTCCACAATAGTAATAAATCACTTGATTTTACTTCGTTAATCGACCAAAACAAAAGAAAATTAATATAAAAAATTATTCTTTTTATTTCCTGTTTTCTAATTGAAAAATGTTAATTTGGAAAAACAAATGTTTGTTAACAAATTGCTCCAAGCGATTGATAATTGTTAATAATAAAATGTGGCAGCAATAGGTTTCTGTTATTAGCTTCGTTAAGCCATAATCACACGGTATTGTTCAGTATTTTATCTTCGTTGGTGAAAATAATAAGTTTTCAAATTTTACTGTTATATGCAAGACAAAGTAACATTCCAAATTTAAGGTAAAACGAATCAAATTATTTTCAGTTTTAACAAAATAGTCAATTAAAATTGAAATCAATTTATATAAAGTATAAACGTTATTATTGTTCAACCAAATAAATTCTGCTTCAATTTTTATCATTTCTTGTTTTAGAAAAATACGGTAATTAATTATTTACTGCACTAAGGTGGTAATAAAGCTCTTGAATTAATTTATTTAATAGCCTATAACAACAGATACGAAGATAAAAAATTAAAAGCTCATAACGTAGCACTTACTTTACTAGAATATTTTAGACCAACAAAAGAATTTTCAGCGTATGCGGTAATATTATTAGACCAATTTTGACTTGCAAATTTTCATTAAAAGTGATTGATAAAGATCGGGTGGACCGGATTTCGTTTACGCTCGGTTTATGAATGTATTTTTAGCGAAATTATAGAGTAAAGGTATATGTTATTAAAAATAAATATCATGAACTTTCATGTTTCGTAAATTATAATTTATAATTGTGATTTAAACGAAACATGGAACAAAGGAAAAACCATAGATATATTTAGTTATGATATTTATATTAGAGTACATATAGATGTGACATATAGGTAACTAAAAGAAAAACATTCACAGAATAGAAAATAGAACTAGAACATAGTATACCAACAAATTAATTATAATTTTTAACCAAAACACATTTTTCTAATATAAAATCGGATAAGGCATTCCGTTTAGAGGAGTCTAGTGGATTGTGTGAGTCGGACGAAAACCCGACTATTGTCTAATGCAACCAGATTAGTTCTCTCCTCCGTCTTCAAGCTGAACACGTGGTGGTGGCAGAATCTCTCGTTGGGGTGACCCACCCCCGCAAACAGCCAAAAATCATCCCCAAACGGAGGTTAACGCGTATTATAATAGTTTGAGGGTCTCTTACTTGGTGATCGATCCCCCGTTTTCGACGATGCTGAACACCATGGTGGTGGCAGAATTTCTCGTTGGGCCAAAAACCATCCCCAAATGGGGGATAACGAGTATTATAATTGTTTGAGGGACTCTTACTTGGCGATCCTCCGTTTTCGAGGATGCTGAATAACCGTGGTGATGGTGGAATTCCTCCCCGAGGTGACTCACCCCCGTAAATGGCCAATAATAACCCTCCAAAGGGCTGAGAGTGCGTTCTCTGCATGCCCCTGGGAGGGGGGAGAACTACTTTGGTTACCATCAGACAATAGTCTGGTTTTTTTGGGTCTATTTCCGACTCACACAATCCGCTAGTTAATAATAGTGGTAAAAGATATTTCGACTGGGGCTGAAGACAACAATGCAGTGGCATATTATTAAATGTAATCAATAAATGAATTTTAAAATCGGATAACCGTTTAACATGGCAATAGTATTTCTACTGTCGTTCGTATATCTTAAATACTGGCGGATACTTTGCTTCTTACTGCGCATACTCGACAGCCTCGTGACCAGATTGTTTTTAGGCCACTTTTCTGCTGAAGAAATAGCTACCCAATCAATGTATGTATACTTTAACTCTTGCCGAATATCGTTAATTCACCAGGATTATTCAGCGATGCACGCCCTCAATATCTTGTGGTACGGTACTCGAACAAATAGAAAAAAGGAGTATTGAGTACCGCGTATGTTCTGTACAAGTAGAAGTACCAAGTACTCAAACACCAAAGTGCTCAGGAGTAATTTAAAAAGAGTACTTTGAATACCTAATTATATTTTCGAGCTATTGTCCAGCTTTGGGTTGGACGACTGTAGTTAGGTCGGTTAATCTTGCCGCTAGCAGTATAGTTTATGCGAACTTCTATGCGGATTTGTTTCAATACAGTCGACCAGATACCAGTGGCGTGCAAGTAAATATTTTTAAATGGTTTTGAAAGTTTTTCATTTCCTTTGCTCTATCGCATTTGTGTGGATGTATTGTATCCTTTAGAAAAATTCTGATAAGATTTGAATCAGTCTGCATTTAATATTGACAGATTCTTTGCAAAACATAACCAGAAAAGCTAGTTTTATCGGGCAACCTCGCTGCTTGCGCGCTGAATGATAATAGAGCACAACTCGACTTGTAAGCTTCGCGTAGAGTAGCATTTATGCAATAAGTTTCATTAACAATAATCTCAATATATCCATATTTTATTGTATATTCTTCTTATTAACAACGTCTAACCAGACGTTTTGGGAGGCCTCCTCTTCGCCTCTTGCAATCTGATTTTCCCTGAACTATAAACCGGTTGATGGGAAGGAATTAGTAAAGAACGTTTCCAGAACCATATTTCGAAAATACCACTCTGACGTCTGTCTGCTTTCGTAACGGTCCATGTCGCAGAGGTGTAAAAGAAATATGGAGAAAAGTAACAAGTCTGATCTTTGTGTGTTTTGTGCCAAATTTTACTCAACTTACCAGTTGCCAATCTTGCCATCTTTATTCATCGCCGAATTTCATATTCACAGTTGCCAATAATTCCAATCAAGGTGTACCATCTTGTCAAATATCCTTATTGCATCTTGGTGGTTATTATTTGTTTGGTCTACATTCATAATTTTAATTATATATTTTTAAGATTTCCAAGAGAATAATAGTAAGCAAATAATAATAGTAAGAGAATAATACCAAATGCCACCCATGTCTGTATTAAAATATTTTCCTATAATTCCATTTTGTATGTATAAAAATTATCAGCACCCAGGCTAATATACATCAAAATGGATATTTCTATCTCAGATAGCAGGTACTGTAAAAGACAAACGACGCATATATCATTTAAAGTCGCAAAAGTAACGTCAGTTTTATAAATTTATTAGTGACCCACGTAATAACGCAATCAAGCTGTCCCTCCTGCATTTCGGCTGATATTCCTTGCGAGAGGGTGGGAGCCGTAAAAATATTTATTAGAGCTGAGCGCCTGGTGGTTATGACTTTGGGGTGCGTGTCATTGTTTTGGGAGTGCATTAAAATCTGTTTAGAGACAACGCCACATTAGGGGAGCCGTTCGACTCCCTTAGGATGCGGTTAACAGGTGTATTGCATGTTTTCAAATACACATGACTTTATCATTTACATTCATACAAACTCATAAACTTTTACCATTCAGGCTGATGAATTAATTATTAATCTAATAAACGTTCACCTTACTAATAATTACTTAGGGCCTAATGCACGTATTTAGTTTTGGGAGTTGTTTTATTGACGTTAAACTGTTTATTTTAAATTGTTACTATGATGATTAAAGTTTACTTCCCAAATTGGTATAAGTCAGTGAGTGGTGTCGGGTTCTTTGAAAAAAGTTATTTAACAAAAATTTGAAATCGCTGGTAAAACAGAAAGTGCACAAACCGCAAGTTGATTTAATCAAAAAGTGCTATGCGTATCACATGTTAGTCCATTGGTGAAATTATTATTATTTTTTAATGTAGTTAACTTTTTGTTACTTATACCTAAACAATGTACTAATAGTGAAGGAGTGGTATTAATGATGAAATTCGTTTAACAAATTAATATTAATATATTATTTTAAAAAATTATTTTGTAAAATAAATTTGAACATGGATGATCTACTACGAGACCTGATATTACATTAATATATAAAACAAATGTAAACATAAATTACTGATATACTGAAACATTAGATCATTATACGGTATCAGGGCTGCTACCTATAAGTTGCATCAACGTAGTATTTCGAAGTCAAAGCGGGTACAAGCCTACTAACTTTGCACCGTTCTCTGCGTCACTTCATCCGCGAGGGAGTTTCGTATTTACACATGCAATTTTCTCGAAGACTGATAATCCTAAAAAAAATGTTTCAAATAAAAAAATTTCGTGCATCTTCATCTTTATTTTTTTTCATTTTATTTTCGTGAATATTTCGAAAGATAAAAAGTTTCTCGAAATTCTCACATTTTATCTATATAGCCTAAGAAAAAAATGCTTCCACACATACTATAGTTTGACACATTTAACACATTTTGTTAATAAATATGATAACACGGTAAAAATATGATAGATCAATTCATTGTTCCGTTTTTTAGTTAAAGCGAATTAAACGAAAAAATAATGGTTTTATTTTATTTTTAATTATTATTTATTACGTTTTTTAACTTTTTTGCAGATTTTATAAGTACAATCTCTAACAATTTCATATTTTCTGTAAATTTTACTACTTGAAACCTAATTTTCAATTCATTAAAAAAATTAAAACTACTAATTTTTTCAAAATATTTAGAAATTTTGATTTTAATTTAATTTTTGAAAATGTCTATGTTTTCGACATACACATTTATATTTTTTTAAATTTCTATTTTACAAATTTACAATAATTTTTAAAATGTCCCCAATCTTCTATACGGTTCATTGTATTAAATGGCTGTTGTGAATCTTGGCTAAGTGCTGTAACAGCTGTAGCTACACTGCACAAAGACCTTGATATAAATAACACGAAGAAGAAAATATATATTGCAAAAAAAAATTTTGGTTCTACGTGCTACAAACTAAAGCATTGATTATAATCAAAATTACTTAATTTTGATTTTTGATTATTTTGTTATTGGACTCTTAGAAGAAACGATGAGAAGATATGTTGTATTTGCGGGACATTTTTCTAACGTAAATATCATTGCATTAGTTATAAATTCTAAATAACGTTCAAAATGTCCGTCCGTTTGTCTGTCTGTCCGTCGTCCGTCAGGTTTCGTACGCACGAAAATAAGAAAAAAAATACAATAGTATTGAAATTTGAATAGTAAATCAGTGTTAGCTAGAGCAAGAACCCATTATTCTTTAAGAGAATCAATCAGTAAATACGGAACTCGATATGGAAGCAATTAAACATTTTAATAAAAAAAATGTACATGGTGAGATTTGCAACTTTTGATCAGATTCGATGAAAATAAACATGCTGCATGTGTGTATACTAATGTGTCTTCGTTTACTGGGCTGGTGGAATGATGGTTATTAAAATATTGCAGTTCTATTCGAAAAATTAACTTTTTCAAGAAATTGCGAAGAGTATCCTATAAACGTTCAACAATTATATAAAAACCAGTAAACCGAAAATTGCAATGTTTACATATAGTCATAACTTACTGTCTATAGAATAATCAAAAGATTGGGGTTAACAAAATAAGTATTAAATTTTGGGACATTTTTTACAATAACACGTAAAATTACTGGTTTGCTATTGCTCTTGCAATAGTTTTAATAATAGGTTACTTTATTTTATAAAAGTAAATATGCATGTTCGTTACCTACCTATTTTTAGTATCTTGACCACTGCAAATTTATTTCTCTAGCCAACGAATGTTAATTTTTATATATGATTTGTATAAGAATCTGTTGTTTAATTCTAAGTAGGCCAAAATTATCAAAAAATATTTAACAATTTGGTTCCTACTGGCCTGATTTCCCTCACTCACTTAAACATGTTTAATTAAATCTCCACTAAGTCTTAAAATAAACGAAACATCAACTTTTGTTTGAGTTTTAACACCTGACTGATGTTGATCACCTGGTTGTGAAATTTTTATTACTATTTTTTGCAATGAAGCAAATTTTTACCAAGAAATCCACACCTCAGGAATCTTCAAACGTATGTATGTAATTTTCAATTATTCACGGTGTCTACATACGTACATATATAATTTACTTTACATCGTTCTTTGGGATAATAAAAGTTTTTATTCCATTAATATATTTTTGTAGTTTATGGTCGGCGGGAGAAAAAGCGTTCCGCTGGAGTTTCCTTAAATAAATAGAAACAACAAAGTAGAATTTCTTCGCGTTTCGCTTTAATACAGTAATATTTCACAAAGTTGTGTTAGAAAAGAGAAAAACAGAGAACCAACTCATCCTTGCGCCGTATAGTGCCTATGACGTAGAGAACTATTGATTTTCCACGGTGTGGTATTTTGCCATCAAACTGTCGAGTTCCGGCTATGTCATGTCGTTCGTACTTGTCTCGAAACGTCAGTTTATATAGGCCATTATTGAGGCCTGAAATGTTTTTATTATACCCCGCCAAATACCCAAATAGCGATCAGCTGATTTTTACTACCCAACTAAAATCTGTCGCGAACATCATTCACTGCGATATAAATGCAAGGTTTTATGGATTGTTATAGGCATTCTTTTCAATAAAATTTGCAACTTAGCCATTTATACGAGCCATTATACCGTGTACTACAATTTGATTTTTCTCCCCGTCCGTCGTAAATATATTGAACCTTTATGACCCAAAAACAAATATGCAGCTCTGATGCACATAAAACCTCCCACTTATGAAAAACAAATCTTTATATTAGCTGCAATCGTACTGTCCAACGCAACGGTTCGAAAGAGAATTGTGAGGTTCTTTTTGAGAACTGTATTTTTTTGTCGTCACAGTAAAACATTTAGTAGTTGAATTTAAAATGAGTTAAGATGATCCGGGTCGGTAAATTTTATCGCGATGGCCATTTAGTAGATTGCAAGCAAGATGGCGAAACAGGATGAAGTACAGCGTCGCGACGGTAAACGTCGGTTTCGATGCGCCGACGCCGGCGGCAAATCTATTTCAGAGATGGCCCTCCTCTCAATTTTGATGGACATTCGAACGACCGCGCCCTCATTTCCGGCAACAAATCGCGTCTTTATCACCTTTTCGCGACTCCGATGTAAAAAGGGAGTCCCCTGAAAATTATGTATTTTTCTTATTCTTATTAAAATACATATCAGTTATGTGGAACACATCATAGAAGTTATTTTTTGTGTCATTGCATAAATTTTGCACAGAAATATGTTGCTTATCATTACCAAATAATAAAAGCACTTTGCATTATTAGAGTGCAGTCAAATTTAACTTTGATTTTGTATGAGTTGATAATTCACGTACAATTTCATATGTACTGCAAGCAAAGTTTTGTAGTAATGCTTAAAATTGTACAGAATTCCGTTTCATAACATATCGAATAAATAAATGTCTGTGTGTATGTATGTATGTATGTATATCTGTCCTATGTACGTATGTATGTGTGAAGATCGCTTCTCATAAACAAAGTAACTTCTGTAACACTTAAAATTATTGTTTCGTTGGTCACCGATAAAATAATCAAGAATTTTTTGTTTCATATAGACATACGCAAATAAACAAACCCTTCATATGAAACAAATACCTTTGTGGCATGAACTAAAGAACCTGTCGTAAATTTTATTTGGTGCAAACTTATTTTTCGAAATATGAAGCATTTATTTTGCGTATACATGAAATAAAAGATTCTTGAAAACTTTTTTATACACACATAAAATAACAAGGTAGAAAATGGGAATATCCTACCATGTTATTGTGCTGTGCAGGGTGACCACCAGAGGCGTGTAAACGGTAATGTTTTATATTCTGTTTTATTACAATTGTAGAGCAAAATGTTACTAAAGTTTTTGGTTATGCACAAAGCATACGAAGATGTGCATGATAGATATCAAACCTAAAATATACAGTGTGTCTTTTAGGTTGAAACGAACTTTAGATAGATTAGGTGATATACGAATTTTACTTTAAAATGGTATTAAGATATGTTGTAAATGGCGTCAAGTGAGTAGTCGTGTGCGTGAACAACTGCAGAAAATTATAAATATATTAGTAACGAAGAAAAATAATTTGAACTTAAATTAAACAAATTAAGTAACTAAAAAGAGTTGTTATTATAGTTGAATATTAAAAAAAAACAACTAAGTGAAACAGAGTAATTCACGCAAATAAACATAATTTGTAAAATGGTGTTAACAAAGCAATTTATTTCTGATGTGGAGGAAGTTATAGTATCGTCCTTACAAAAAGAAAGTGTAATCAAAGAGCTAAGTAAGTCGATTGCAAACTGTTTATATAAGAAATTTGAACATGAATTCTCCGAAATACGTCAAGAAATATCGTCAATTAAGAAAGAATTTAAAGAATTCAAAGAGCAAACAATACAAAATGAAAAAACCTATAAACAAAAACTAAATATGATAGAGCAACAGTCACGGGAGAAAAACATAGCTATATTTGGATTTAAAGAACGAAATGGAGAGAACCTAAAAAAGTATGTAGTAGAGTACTTTAATAAATCTAAACTAGAAACTAATTTAACTACGGCAGATATTGATAAATGTCACAGGTTAGGAAAGCAGATCAATAAAACTAAACCTAGACCAATTATCGTAAAATTTGTTAAATATCAGGATAAAATAAGTATATTTAAAACTAAAAAAAATCTGAAAGGATCTGGTATAACAATTAAGGAAGACCTAACACTGGAAAATTTAAAATTATATAATTCAGTAGCCGAGAAATATGGACATACAAATACTTGGACTAACCATGGATCAGTATATGCGAAAACACGGGAAGGGATCATTGTATACAGGGAAAACCACCAAATAGGAGCGGCCGAAAATGAAGAAAACGGAAAGCATGAATAATTTATCAATTATGTACCCTCCATTTAATTAATTATTATATTATATTTACGTAACAACAATTTATTTACTTGTCATTATTTTAACATTTGGTTAATGAATGTGTACAATAATTTTTTTTTTAAATTATATTAATATAAATAATAATTTTCTGATATAAAAATTATTCGTTGTATAATATTTTTTTCATATAGGTATAAAAACTTTAATTTTGCAGTGTTTGTAGCTTAAGCAGCGAGAAGAGAGATATATTACATAATTAATTGCCTATATAATTTGTTAGATGAAGCTGAAATAGAAACCTTAGTCTGCAATGTAGATGAGTACAAAAAGCAAAAAATAAAATTTGCCAAAGAGGTAAGCTTAAATATAATCCATCTCAACATTAGAAGCCTTAATAAAAATTTTGAGGAATTTTTAATTTTACTGCAATCTATCAAAGACATTAATATTGATTTAATTTTTCTGTCTGAATGCTGGAATATTAAAGATATTAAATATTATAATATTCCTGAATATCATACATTATAATAATTCACTTAAAAATCAAAATGATGGAATGGTAATATACATAAATAAAAATATTATTAGTAATGTAACTCACAAAACGTATAATAACATAACTATATCTAGGACAACTCTTCAAATTAATAATATAAACATTGCCATCAGCAGTATGTATAGATCACCATCTGATGATATTAATAACTTTTTAACAGAGTTAGAACAATATCTTAATGAGCACTTTAACAAAAAATATACAGAAATATTACTAGGGGACTTAAATATAAACATACTTGTGAAAATAACGAAAGTATAAACTACAACAATCTACTAGGCAGTTTCGGTTTCAAATCGTATATTAACAAACCCACTCGAATAACCGAACAAAATAGCAGCTGCTTGGATCACATATTTATAAGTGAAAAAAATAGTCAACTTAGATTTTTATCAATTATTCTTGAGTGTACCATAACCGACCACTACCTTACTAGTATAATATTAACAACACAGAAGGAAATTACAGAACAATCACAAAATAAATATATTTATAAAGTAAATTATAACAAATTATCGCAACTACTTCAAAATGAAAACTGGAAGATGGTAACAGATTATAATGACCCTGAAATTTCTACTAATAATTTTATTACTATTTTTAAAAAATATATTCAACAAGCTAGTGAAAAATATGAATTAAAAGATAAAACAAAAAAATTGAAACCGTGGATTACTCAAGGCATAATTAATTCTATAAAAGAAAGGGATAAGTTAAAAAAGAAACTTTTAAACAATAATAATGTGACTATAAATGAAAAATATAAAAAATACCGAAATAAATTAAATAAAATAATTCAAAACGCAAAAAATGGATATTACAAAAAAAAGTTAGAAGAAGCAGGAAAAGACAATAAAAAAATTTGGGACACCATCAAAGAAGCCACTAACCTAAATTGCAAACAAACAAACGTAATAAATATAAAATAAGAAAATAACATAATAATTAGGGACAACGTGGAAAAAGTTAATATATTTAATTCACATTTCAACTCCATAGGGCAAAAAATGGCAAATGAAATAAACAATGACAATAATACCCTTGAAGACACTCAAACGGAAATTGTTCACTCAATATTTCTAAAACCGTTGGATAAGGAACTGATAAGTCTTATAATGTCACTAAAAAATAAATGCAGCCCAGAACTTGATGAAATATCTAGCAAGTTGATCAAAATAAATCATTTATATATATTACTACCTTTAAAACATATAATTAATACGATTTTTTCAACCGGAATTATCCCAAAACGTTTTACAGAATCTGTAATCACTCGTATTTACAAATCTGGTGACTCAACAAATTTTTGTAATTATAGACCTATAACATTAATTAACAACATAGCTAAGATTTTCGAGAAAGCAATGAAGAGTAGAATAGTAGCATATCTTGAACAATTTTATATATTGTCAGAAAATCAATTTGGTTTTAGAAATAACAAAAATACTGAAACAGCTATTTATGAAGTCATAAACTATATTAATAATAACTTAAACGAGAGTAACAAATGTGTCGCCGTGTTCTTAGATCTCGCCAAGGCCTTTGACACAGTGTCGCACAATATATTAATAGATAAGCTGGAAAAAATCGGGATAAGGGGAATTGCTCTAACCATAATAATAAATTATTTAAAAAATAGACAACAGTATGTGAAAATTAATGGTAAATTGAGTGACCCACTAATAACAACAACTGGAGTTCCACAAGGAACCGTGCTTGGACCAATATTATTTATAATTTATATAAATAGTTTACTTCAATATGAAATTGAATTTAAAATAATATCATATGCTGATGATACGGTACTGCTTTTTTACGGAAATGATTGGAACAACACAATACGAAAAGCATCAGTTGGTCTGAGTGAAAATGTGGCTAGATAAAAATCTTTTAACTCTTAACTATCATAAAACTAAATTCATCGGCTTTTCCATTTCAAGTATTAATGAAAACCATATAAAGCAACTCACTTTACACAAACATAACTGTATACAAAAAGAGTACCAAAATTATAAATGCGAAATAAAAATTAAGTCAGTTGACGAAATTAAATACTTAGGAGTTACAGTTGAACAATATTTGAGATGGAAGAGCCACATAGAATTTATTTCCAAAAAATTAAGGACTCTTATACCCATATTTTATCAGCTTAGGAATATATTGCATAGAAAACAGTTAATGTTTGTATATAGGGCCTTGGCAGAGCCCATAATAAGGTACGCTATTACAATCTGGGGAGGACTAAGTAACAATGCTTTCAATATGTTACAGGTGACACAAAATTACATAATTAAAGTAATGCTAAAAAAACCTAAATTATATTCAACGCAACTGTTATATGATGAAACCGAATTACTGAATACTAGATTGTTGTATATTATTCAATCAATAATTTTTGCTCATACTAAATTTTCAGGACGACAGTTACAACATGGCAAATACACCCGAGCAATGACGAATAAAAATATAGAACAACCATTTTTCACAAAGTCATTATGTCAGAAATTCATATCATATTTAGGAACGAAACTATACAATGAAATACCTAACAATATAAGGGCAATACAAAGTATCAAAAATTTTAAATATAAGGTAAAAAAATATGTCATAGAAAACAAAACTAAATTCTTAAACTACTTTTAACAATAAAAAATAATAATAATAATAATAATAAGCGTCATACAACTTATTTCAGCAACATCTAGTGAATAATAGAAGTTAAATAATGTTGATGAGTGTACGCATGTATGTATAATATATGCATTTTGTATGTAAAAAACTTTATTCTTAAGATTAGGTAGATACATAGTATAAATATTGTGGACTAAAGCATTATTATTAGTTTATCCTAAACTGTTATATATTTTATTTCACTATAATGAATCGCTATCTCACTTGAATTAGTTATATATTAACAACAAATGTTAGTGGAGCACAACACAAATTTTTTTAAATTTAGGTGCTCCAATTAAAAAAATTACTGTTATAATTTTGTATATATTTGGAAAAAAATGAAATAAATTTTTAATGAGACTATTGTGAAAGAAGTGGAAGTTGGTGTCGGACGTTGCAATATGCGCATACTTATTTGAACAATAGGGGCACTGTATAAAAATGGTTTGTGACATATTCGAGCAAAATGTTAATCAAATAGGTATCCGTAGTTGGCTACGCCCGAGTGCAACTTCTACTTATTTCAATAACGGAACACTCGAAATATTACTCATAAAGTCACAAAAGACTTAAGTTAGACTTTACCGTAGTCTAAAAAGAATTTTAGATCTATTTCTACAATACTCAGGGACTAATCAAATATAACATGATTGGTCAGCTGACCACGTTAGATAGAGCTTATTGGCTCTGACTTGTTTGTGATTTCTTATAGAAACAAACCTATTAATGTTCGCGAAATCAATCATTCATACTGTTTCTTTCTACACAGAAAAATCTGAATTTATAAACCTATGTAGTAGTAGTGTAAATATTCTTGGAATGTGTGTATATAACAGTAAGCGTAAATATTTTACTACTGTCTAACAATATGGTAAATTGGGGCCAAAGTCGCAAGGCAAAGCATGTTCTATTTCCGTGCAATAAATGTCATGCACGAAATTGCATTTATTAAGGCCTGCATATTACAAATCATGACGTGCCTCTCTAAAAGAAAAACTTGCTTTATAACACATTTTCCCAATAAAAGCGCCGAAACATTGTGGAAAATTGTGGAAAGTAGCATTGAATTACAGCTGTTGCACTTTATCGAGTCAGCAGAACCTTGAACAATAGACCATGTAATGCAAGTTACAACTAGATAAATAAAAGGTGAATAAATGTCGTGGAATCATCTTACGAACTGTTGAGAACTTTAAAACAATTCTGGTATATGCCCAGACTTAAGTGTATGTAGTAACATACCAAGATGCCTTGTTCCATAAGTTTCAAACTAGCATGGTAGCACAGTGGGTTAGAGTGTGTTGTGAGGAAAGCCCCCTTGGTTACACTCTATCGTGTACTAGGTTCAATCCCTAGCTCCGACTCTGGCAATGTCGCTGGATAATGGATATTTTTCAAATGTGTAACCCCCGTTTGGAACAGCCTTGGCTTTGGCTATGGGGTTGTCAACATATGTGGTGTGTTCAGTTAGTTTAGGCGATAGGTAGTTTTGAGCGTCAAAGTGACCTAGCTTGTTTTTTAAATTAATAGTTTGATTTATAAATTTAAAAAAATATTTTAAAAATGTATAACTCCCTAGGTCAGGAACTACCTCTAATTTCCCAAACTAGACACCAAAATCTGGCTCTTGTGTAATAACTCATTTTCTACTCGCCCTACACCCAAAATGATGGTGTAAAAAATTGAAACTAAGTAAAACCGCTGCCCAAGGAATCACTATTTCCACATCCAGATTTTCTATCCAAGTCACTCACAACGAAAAAATGTTTTATGTGGAAATAATTATTTATGGAACTTTAATAATATAATATTTGAAATCCTCTACCCCAAAAACCCATAAAACGATAGTGGGGTGGGGGTGGCGATAGGGGGTGGTAGTGAGGGTGGATGAAGTAAAAAAATATTTTGAGGTTTTTGGTTCTTGTACACACACTAAATCACAATTTTTTTTCATCCCCTTTAATAATGGGGTGGGGGTGGTAATGGGGGTGGCTAATGTCAAAATTTTTTTTGAGACCTTAGCTTCTCTTATATATACTAAATACCAATTTTATGGACTCTTGCCTGCTTGATTTACCTATTTACCCCAAATTTACCCCAATTTACCCCCCAACCCTTCGACGGAACAAGATGAAAATATAATCTAGTTCTAAATTTCGTTAAAGTACATATGTGTACCAAATTTGAAGTCAATATCTCAAACGGTTCCTGAGTAAACGTGCGCACAAAAAAAAGTTACAGACCGACAGACAGGCAGACAGTCCGACAGACAGACAGACAGAAATTTTCTTTTCGCTCAAACTTAAAATCTCGACGTTTCATGGCATTCTAAGCCTATTTGAACAATAAAAATTTTTCAATTTTTTTTTGTCGTTACTATACTTCCACTGCATGTGGAAGTAATTCTCTATAAGTGCTTTTCAAAGAAATGCTGCACTAATCCGTCAGCGCAAGCACGTTACTACAAAAAAACTAAGTAAAAGGAAAAGGGTCAAATTTTTATTTTATATATGAAAATGTCCACCACCTTTTTGCAGCTATTCCTCCTATTGCATAAAAAATACCGTCAGTCGTACACACTTGACTTTGGTAATTTTATGTATATAAAATATTTGTAGTTGATCATTGAAAGTAAATCTCATAAAAATGTAAATAATCCATTTCGGTAGTTTCCAAAGTCAAGTAAATGCGTCCGTACATGCAGCTTGGAAAAAAATACGAGTTAAATACTTGGAAATATGTTTTAAAAATTAGTTACACCATAATTGAAAGTGCGCTTATTGCATTAAAGAAAAACATACGTACGGTCGAACTGAAAACCTCCTCCGTTTTATAATTTTTTGAAGTCGGAATGGGACTATACAATACTGTTAGGTAATTTTGCAATTCGACCGCTATTAAAAACAAAAACTGTATGTTAAGTTTAAATCATTTTTGCAAGTGATAAAATACAATCATTGTGATTTGTTCTTGCATAAGACATCGAACAGAATTGCATAAGCAATCGAATGCTTTATATTGTTTATGTGGTAAAATACTTCCATATCCCACAGAAGGTCAGTTTAATTAAATGCAGAACTCTGCTTGCGGCGCCCGCCGAGCAATTTTCAACTTCGAGCTATTATTGCTCGAAAAGTATTCTGAGGAAAAACATGCATAGAACCTTTCCAATAAAGAATTTATTTAGCTTCAATTTTGTGTTCCGTCATAATCAGCATAGGATAAACAGAAAGCAAGTTGTACAAAAATCAGATTACGTTTTTGAAATTTTCTTTTGAAATTATTTGTGGCACATTTATGATCTCTTATGTTTGTTGGGTATTTTGCCATTGTTGAAATATTTAAAAATGTTGATGAAAGAAACTTCTGTGCCAAAAGGATCAGTCAGAGGGCTGGTTTTTAATACTAAAATACAAATATGTAATACAAAATGTCTCACACCTAAAAAATATATTGTAATATGTTGCAACCCCTTAAAATTTAAGGTTATGTTAGTTACATGATGCACTGTAGTAGGCACAGAATTCAATAGTTCGAATGTCTGTCTGAATGTAGTAGATTTGCACCTACCAGAGAAAGAACTTACTAGAAGGTCCTGGAGTGTTGACAAATCTGTTCTGGAACTGTCTAGAGTATGGTGACGTCATCAGAGAAGCTTCAAGATCTGTCATCTTTAGGTGTATATAAAGCATGGAGTAAAGCAGAGTGACAAGTTCAGTTTAGATAGCAAGAGTAGTAAGATCAGAAGAGAGTAAAGTGATCAAATAGTACGCAGTGTGTTATTAGCAAAGTAGTTATTGTTGTAATTAAGTAAGTTAATAAATTAGTGTTTAGTGTTACCCTGGTTGTTATAATTTCCGAACCCACGATACAGGGTGTTTACAAAAAGCACGTCACAATATAAACTGAAACAAAAATGTTAAATGATAATACAATAATAAAAAAAGGCTGTTAACGTTCTTTCTAGTTCCTAACTAAACCTCTTAAAAAGAGAAAATCTCAATCAGGGCCACTTTGACATTTTTCATGGGCTTTTCGACTACTACTACTACTATTTTCCTAAAAGTATATATACACACCCACTTAAAACTCCCGGCGCCATTTTCTCGATAACCAAATTCTGTAGAAGGTGTCCACTAGAATATATTAATGACTTTAGTTTTGAGTAAAAATGGTTATTTTACACATTGAGGTATAGATGGCGTTGCGAAGCAAAGAAATTGTTCGATCCTAGGAATGATGAAATGAGGTGAATGAGATGGAGAGTTATATTCTAAGCAACTTTTTTAATATGAACAATTTTTTAAGAATAACTGGTTTTCGAGATATTTGAACTTTTCAAATAACAAAAATCGCATTTTTTTTTTCATATGTCTCCAATTTACAGTGTAAAATTTAGTCGAACATACAACATAAACATGACGCAAAAATTAGACAATACACAATGAACAAAAATGTTAAAATCTTTAATTTCCAAATAGCAGTTGCAGCGTTACCTTTGTTTTACTTGAAAAAAGTTATTTTGTGTTTTGAAATAAATATCTTTCATTACCATCTAAATCAGCCCGATTCACTATGAAAAGTTCCCCGAAGGACTTATCGTCTAAAATATATTTTTAAAAAGTTATGACGATTTTTATATTTAAAAAAATTATATTGAAGTTCAACATTCCTAGGATCAAATAACTTCTCTACGTCGCAACGCCATCTATACCTCAATTTGTAAAATGACTGTTTTTACTCAAAATTGATATCATTTTTATATTCTAGTGAACACCTTTTACAGAATTCAAGTATCTGTTTTATTTATCGAGAAAATGGCATCGGAAGTTTTAAGTGGGACACCCTGTATATATCAGTGTAGGTTCTAGACTTGAAACACTGTTCTTTAACATATTGTTGTCGTTTTAGGTATATTAAACCTAAATATCGATCCTAATCAGCCCATTTCGAGTTGTATAATTCAAAAGTATTTCAAAATGCGCTTGATAATAAGTTAAGAACTTTAAATATATGTTTCCAGGGCCGTGGCGAAGGGGGTATGGCTTGTCAGACTTGGAAAAAGTTGGAAATTTGAGAAGTAAGTTGGCAATTTTTATTGAAAAAAAAAATATACTGAAAAAGCATGTTTTGATGTCCGTCCATCTGTTCGGTCGTATGTGCAGATAACGAAATTTGAAAATCTAATTTGATCGAAAACGGCTACAACGAAAAATCGTATGAGCCGCGTATGAAATATGAATAAAACTTCATATTTCACAAATTTATATGTTATGAAGACCCTACAATATGCCGGCATTCATTTGTCTTGGAAAAATCCAGAAAGGATAGTTTACTGATTCTCGAAAATCGAAAATCGCGATTACAACTTAATACTATATCCCAACCAATAATACGATCTATACAGACATTTGAGCGAGAAACTGAGTGCGGTGCATCCGCACCATTTATACCTATTTGATTTGCTTTAGCTTTCCCAATTTCTATGCGCCTCTGAGACATGGGCTATTAGCAGCGTATAGAACGATTGATAGTTCAAGGAAAACCAGATGGCAAGAGGCAAAGCCTCCAAAATGTTAAGCTGATGTCACTCACCAAGGAGCTGATGGGAAAAAGATTTGGTAAAACCCTGCACTTAATGGGCAACCACGACAAATGGCGTGATGCTGTCAGACGCACTCTACAGAAAATAGAGGCCAACTGGAATAATGCATGGATCACAAAACGTATGTCAAGACGTTATTGAGTCATTTTCCTATATCCAATGCAAAAGTCATTTATCTGACATAATGCTAAATATTTGTTTCGCCCTGTCAAGATTAAGAAGTATATAAATATTTTATGTTGCACAATTATTTCGATTCGAGAAATACACAAAAAAAACGTATCTGGAATTATAATCCGATTACGGCAAATTATAGGATATCTGTTTGGTATGTAAGAGCGAGCAAGATTATCTATGTCCTAATAAATATGTCGTCTGCAGGTTATTCTTGTCGTAGGGCAATCATGACTTTATATCAGTTCCATCGATTTGTAAGTCTGATGATGGTCTAAAGTTTGTCTGAAATGTAAAAACGTATGCGGTTTTAATTTGTCGAGAGACGTATACAAATAGAGCAATTTATTCTAAAAGAAACGGCCGGCTAAATTTGTAGACGGTGCTTGCTGGGATTCAATCGTGGCCATAAATATGATGTGCGTATAGAGACGTCGTGATCTCTAGAGTTATTGTGCCGTGTGAGGACTTTTTACAGCCACCACTAACAACTGAACAGCGGTCGAGAGCATCATTTTGATATTTTACTGGAAGAGGCTTACACACTAAATCTTTCTGTGCGTTCCAATTGAAGAGCATCTTAAAATTACTTAATTATCATTTATAATCTTTTACAAAAAAAAATATATATATATATATAAAAGAGAAGTTCAAATAATTCAATTATATACCATAATAACCAATAAAATTATTGCACTATAAAATACACAACAGCATTATTTACGATATGGCACAATTTACTTATATATGTTTATTATTATTGTTAATTTAAGACATCTCGATAAATTCTTGAAATATAAATTATAAACGTTGTATCACCGTTACTTCAGTAATCATTCCTTACCTTTATGACCACTACTCAACGCATCTCCAAGAGTCAGCATGAAAAATCCGAAAATATACAGTTGGAATTGTTTTATCCTTAACTGATTACTGTTAGCTTCACCTGTGGTTATTTCCTTCGACGCTAAATTCCTCATAAACGAGGAATTCTACACATGTAAATGACACTTTAATAGGCATGTTTATAGTTGGTGCCTGAAAAACTTGCAAATGTTATAATGACAGCGAATGAATAAAATAATTTCGACGAAACAATATCTTTTAATTTGCATGTTACTGTTATCTTCGAGTTTTGATCGGAAATAATTTTGGGAGTTCAAAAATTAGGGCAGAGTATGTTTACGTTTCATCAAATGACAACGCGAACCGGTCACTTTTCCGGTTTCTATTTTCATTCATGGGTCATTGATGCTATGCTTGTTTGAAATTTACTGTTTATTAAGAAATAGTGTATAACTAACATAATTCCCGTTAATCAAAATTGATCTACGACAACCGTTTCATGCAGAAAATGCGACCAAAGAACCGTAACTACGCTTAAAGCAAAATTTAGGTACTCAATTTATGAGAATTGATACTCTTCATAGATTGCTGTAGGATGAATAGTCCGACAGCGTGAGAAGGACTTAGTTATGACTTATAAGTTTTTTACTCGTTAATATTGTTCGTATTTACAGTATGGAGACAAAATTGCGGGTACCATCACTCATTTCTTTCGTGTGTCCTTTTCATCAACGAAATATACAATCTAATAGCTTCAAAATCTGATCTGCTACGATATTGTACAAAATAAATAATACCTTGAACATTACCCGAAGAACTCATAAGTACAGATTGGAATTGAATTCCTTATAGGATCTCTAATTTTAGTGGCACTCCCACTCCTTTTGATGGACCGTAGCATTCTAAAGTAGTGTTTTTTGATATTTTTGCAAGTAAATCAGTCCCTTGAGTTTTGTATACAACCTAAACACGTATATCAATACTTTCATTCATGGTCCTCGAAAAATCTCCAAATATAAAGGAAAATTTATATACAAAGAGGATATCTAGGGTTTGTAAAAGGCATAATACATTTCCTGTATGTAAATTCAGACACATATGCAATATATAAAAAGTACTGAAATGTACGAAAAGACAGGATTTGCATTTAAAATTCAACATTGTTTTACTGAACTAGGAAGACCAATATATTTTTATCACATGGAAACTTTGCGTAAGCACGTTTTTTACATGGTGGAGTACCAAAGGATGATTAACAAGGAAATAGTTAAAGTATTCTAAACAGAGTGAAATTGAACAACACCGGTAGAGGTCTTATTCCAAACTAGAGTCAAATTTAATATATTTTTGTACGTATATCCACCAACCAATATTGAATTAGAATCGTATCTTTTCAAAGAACTATTTCTAAACAGGAACAGTTACATGCAATAAAGATAATTATAAGGCTAAGTGCAACTTTCACAAATCAGTTTTTTCTGAAATCGATCGGCAATGTCTACATTTTCGGCGCGACTTCAGATCGAAAAATGCACAATTCCAGTATTTTAGTCCGTTGCTAAGAAACTATAACAAAACAGACCGGAAAAGATCCGTTGCCAAGCAACGATCAACAAAACTGTATGGGAATTTTACTTTCCCGGCCTAGACCGGGAAAGTAACATTCCCGTTCGGTTTTTTATGTATATTTTAGACAATAAATAAATACTTGCAGACAAACCAACTCACATTAAAATTGCATTTATTAGTAAGCAGTTAGATTGTAATGAAGAAATGGGGAATGTGTATTGCTTTCACACCTAAATACACAATATTTACTTTAAAGGAACCAAAAGGAGCTCGTTGGTTATTTCTCTGAAAACGTATCCCGAAACCACATTACAAAACATTGAATTAGAAAATTATAATTCCGTTATTTATATTTGTTGTCTCCAATAATATATCTTTGGTGTCGTCTGACTTTCAGAAAGTGAACAGCTGATTGTCACCGCACGAATTATTTTCTATTCATTACGTTATATCAGACGTCATAGATTATGACGCGGATTCGCAGAAGCGGGAGTATTCCTCCAGCGATATAGACATCTTCTTCAACAATGATTATATTATAAACAGTAAAGAACTTCGTGCCTTATGTTAGGGAGATGCTTTTTATAGCCGATCCAGATCAGAGCAACTCGCCGATATTTATTACCGACATTGTTGACAAGAAAATTATAATTCTCACTCAATGACGTTAAATTTCAAAAAATTTTTTGGTGACGATGAGCAAAAGGCATTCAAAAGACTGGCTAAACTGGTTGAACACAACAGTATACAACCAGAGTGAATGTGAGGACACCAAGGGAACATAATCAATAAGAAAACGAAGCAGCTGGCCATAGAAGGCAAAAAGTAGACTTGACCTAACCGGTCTGCGGGTATTTTTAAGAACCGCAAGAGAGTCAATAAAGGAACTACTATATGCGGGTTGTATCAACAAAGTTTAAACCAAAATCGGCTTCATCTAAGATCAAAATTCAAAGTTGCGATTGTTGTAAAAATCGTAACTGAATATCAATATTTGGTCAAGCTAGTTGTTGGTACAACCCGCTCAGAAGTAATACTTTTATTGAAAACGAGATCACCAGGAATGAGGCATTCATTGGTGAGTTATGCAAATCGAAGGCTAAAGAATTGCTAAAGTTGAGCAGAAAATATATCTAACCAACTTAAAGATGGATGGCAAGATGTGTGGTGAGGAGACACACATCTTGAATAAATGCCCAGCCCTAGTGGCTAGAAGAAAAGAAGAAAGATATTTAGACCAGGCTGACTTCATTAACAATTATTTAGTGTATCAACAACCTTTGTTCTAACTGGAAGTTTCAAAGTACGTTATATGTATAATTTTATCAAACAAAATGGTCAAAAGAAGTTTTATGCCAGTTACTTGATGTTTATCGCGAAAGGCAATTCTTACTCGCCTCAATGAGAGAAAAGTTTCTAATGGAAGAAAGAAGCGGGTCTTCAGGAGAAAAAAATATATACAGACTAGCCCGATTTCCTTGATAATCATTTAATGCGCCCTCAACTTTTGGCCCAGCCGGACGTTTAGCGTTCAGTTGTTCTCTTCCACGTTGGTGTCTTCATAGTCTAGGAGATAGCTACATATATGGGGCCTGGGATATAACCTGTTGGCATTGCTGTTATGTTTTAGCAAATATTTTTCCGAGTATTTTATCTTATGTGAGACAAACTCCCCCCCCCCTGACAGTTTTGGCACTAGCCGCCCCCGAAAATATTCAATTGTGGAACAGAGTATAACCCTTTGGAGCTTGGTGTTAGTTGAAGAGGGTGTCTTGGCGATCAACATTCGATATATGCCAACATTTTTTCTCCGTGCACTGGCGACATCAATTGTGGTCAAAATTGGTACGTAGTATAACCATTTCTGACCAGGCGGAAAGTTTTCGTTGACAATGCTCATTCCTGGAAAACCACATGCCAACATTTTCTGCTTGACCATTTTACAGATTTTTTGGCCAAAAATTGGACTTTTGGCCTAAAACGCGCTAAAACTGGTGCTTTTGAAAAAACAATGTTGGCACCTTCTCAAATTTGTGGTTTTTGTACCAAAGAGTAGTCTTTGTGAGTGCCAACATTTTTTTCTCAATGTAACTACCCCCAAGCCACCCCCAAACACTCAAATACCGATTATTATGCCAAAAAGGATACAAAAATTACACATTTAGTGAGTAATGACCGAGAAATTAATGATATTATCCTTTTTAACATAACAAAGTATTTGAATGTTTGGGGGTGTTGGGGGTGGTTTGAGAAAAAATGTTGGCACTCACAAAGACTATTCCTTGGTACAAAAACTACAAGTTTGAGACGGTGCCAACATTTTTTTGAACAACACCAGTTTTAGCTCGTTTTAGGCCAAAAGTCCAATTTTTGCCCAAAAAACCTGGAAAGTGGTCAAGAAAAAATGTTGGCATATGGTTTTCCAGCAATGAGCATTGACAACGAAAATTTTCCGCCTGGTCAGAAATGGTTATACTACGTTCCAATTTTGGTCATAATTGATGTCGCCAGTGCTGCCAATTGCACGGAGAAAAAATGTTGGCATATATCGAATGTTGATCGCCAAGACACCCTCTCCAACTAACACCAAGCCCCAAAGGGTTATACTCTGTTCCACAATTGAATATTTTCGGGGGCGGCCAGCGCCGAAACTGTCAGGGGGGAGGTTTGACTCACATAAGATAAAATACTCAGAAGAATATTTGCTAAAACATAACAGCAATGCCAACAGGTTATATCCCAGGCCCCATATATGTAGCTATCTCCTAGACTATCACAGTGCGTTATAAAATGGAATAGCCTAAAAGTGGAGTTGAGCAAGTTAATTGATTTATATTGCGAAAGACAATTATTGTAGAGCACCCAAAAAGTAGGTAGGTACAAAGATATAATGAAAATTTAACAAAGTATTTATATTATTATCGCTCCTTATTTTATCAAAAATTCAAATTCATGGAAACAAAGCTGCTTTGGATGTGAGCGTTTTTCACTTTTGTTTTAATTTTATTGAAAACGTTTCTTTGACCAGGATGGGTTCTCTGTAGATTTGATAATAATATTAGAGTGTGTTTTCCTCTTTGACTTGTGCAACTGCTTCTTAATTAGTGGAATATCAAAAAAAATATTTTATCAATTATTTACTGATATTGTCACTTTTCAGTCCATTTTGGTTTATTTCGTATATTATTATTTCTGATTTTTAATTGTGTGAAGTTCAAAATAGCAAAATTAATATTTTTTTGAGGGTTTAGTTTCAAGGGCGGATTTGAAGTTATGGAGGGGGGAGGGGGGTGATAATGAGTAAACTTTCTGATTTATCGATTTCTTCTAAAATGTAAATTGTACCCTTGCCATTTTCAATGTACCTAGCACTTCATTACGCCCCACTCCATATTCGTATTTTCCACGTTTTTGTTAAGACTTCAAACAAGCATTAATCCTTGGAACTACACGCCATAAAAACCGAAACCTATTGGTCAATGACAAAGTGACAGCATCAGCTAATGAATAAAGAAAAAAAATATTTGATGTTCTACCAGCTAGGTACAAGTATACGAAAGCATACTGAGGCCACGGCGAAAAAAAATTTAGTTGAAATTTCGACTTACTATCTTGAAATTTCAACTTAATAAGTCGAAATTTCAACTTATTAAGTTGAAATTTCAAGATAATAAGTCGAACTTTCAACATAATAAGTTGAAATTTCAACTTAGCAAATTGCTATATGTGTACCCGAGATATGTGCTCAAAATTCGTATGTATATTCTATATAAATAAAAATCCTTCTTAAAGGAGTTCTTTGAAGACCAGACTCTTAATTTACTCCGTTTGTAAAACCACCATTAGACTATAAAAATTCTTTCACCAAGATCTTTTGTTAATATTACACATTTCTCATAAAAAATATCTTTTGTAAAAGACCTTTGTCAAATAACTTTTATAGTCTAATGGTGGCCTAGCAACTGCTAGAGGTACTATAATTTAGTATATTATACATTTAGGATAGTATACATCATATAGTATAGTATACATCTTAAACACAATATCTCATTTGTTCTCTATTTATCTGCTAAACAATTCATATAACAAATAGATATTTGTATTCAGAGTCAAATGAAGAAATCGAATATGCAAATATATTCGGGCTATTCAATTGTTCCTTTGCATGTATATTTTTCGGTGGTAATAAACAAACCAATGGTAGATCAAAAATTATATGTACAGTTTTTGAAAATTAAGGCACTTATAAGGGTAAAAAATTATAGTGGAACACCTTGTGAGGCTCATAATTAACTATTTGATGAATCACCCTGTATGTATTTATTCCGTCACATGTAATTAATATCTGAAATCTAAAATGTGACTAAAATTTTAATGAATGCAAAAAATAAAAATTATGCCCTTAAATAATTTCAAATAAAAAAAGCAGTTATTTTTCTAATTTTAAGTCATTCCATAAAGATGGAGAGCAATGTCGCTATAATAATTATCAAAAAATGAAAATGGATTTTGGAAAGTTTTTTTACGTCTTGTATGTACATACAATTTGTTATAAGTTGAAATTTTGACTTATTAACTTGAAATTTCGACTTATTAAGTTGAAATTTCAAGATAATCAGTCGAAATTTCAACCCATTAAGTTGAAATTTCAAGATAATAAGTCGAAATTTCAACATAATTTGTTTTCGGCGTGGCCTCAGTACGCTTCCGTACAAGTATAATGGCGCGTAGTTTAAAATGTCATGCTGCCAGTTTATTTATGTTGGAGTTACTAAAAATGATGTATAGCATAAATCCTCGAATAAATCGAATACCCTGTATTTTACCTAAAGTTTGATAACTGCTTATGACTTCCTAAGACAAGAAAAACTTATTTTGGAGTATCTAAAAATGATGCACAGCCAAAATTCCGTGCATATGATTGATTGGATAATTGGATCTGTAAGTCCACCAAATGTTTAATATATTATTTCAAATAGATGTCTTTGAATATTTACTGGTGCATAGATTAAATGCCCTCGCTACTGTACGAAACGTTACCTGGGCATGATAAATCGATCACCTAAAGTTTTTCTTCAAAAATAGATAGAAAAGAAACGAGAAAAAAAATAGAAAATATGAAATCGACCTACCTTGAACAAATCGAACACCCTGTATAATTTATCTTAAGTTTGATAACCATTTATGACTTCCTAAGACAAGAACAACTTTTCATACAAAAATTAAAAATGAGAAAATTTACAAGAGTGCGGTACCACCCCATCCAGGAACCAGACCCCCGCATCAAATTGCAGGTGCCGTAACCGCCTTCTTTTTCTCGAAAATGAAAATTGATGGATGGGGAGGAGAAAATCGGAAAAGAAGTTTTTCCTCGAATTGATGAGCGGGTGCGAGAAAAAGAACGTAACGGGAAAAACATTTCTTCCTCGAAAATTGATGAGTGGGAGGCGGGGAATATTGAAAAATAAAATCCGTGGGCCAGCACACGCCTGTGGGTCAGACGGGCCCCCAAACTCTGTACCCAATAACCTCTCCTCCCCATACGGGGGCCCTGCCAGGGACACATTGTATATTGTGGTGCATGTTGACAAGGCTTTAATTCTCTAAGTCAAACCTGGGTTCATTTCTTAATCATATCAAATCAAATACCAGTTTATAGCAACTTTTGTAATTTTAACTAATTCCCAACAATATTAATACAAACTCTTCTCTTATTTATCATTTTCAAAGTTGCTAGTAAATATTGTCATTTTTCTTCGATCAATAAATGATATTTTCATTATTAAAAAAAGTCTATTTATTGTGTGCTCAACTGAAACTGTATCGTTGACCTTTACGAACATTCGTGGTAAATGTAGATCTCGTCGAGACATCTGAGTATGAACTTCTAAAAAAGAATGTTGTTTGTGTAAATTTCACTTTCATGGGTAACTGTGCCATCAGCAACGGTAGTTGTATGTAAAATTTGAAATATGAGTTCGCGTCGAGGATATATGTCGCAGTGCGAGGTCGGCCTCCTTGATTTACGTACTAGACGTGGACTTGTTGTCGTAGGTCGGCCTCACATTTGGACTTGGCCCCGACTTGAGCTGATGCCGGTGCCGGTCAATTACGGATCGCGTTCAAAAACATGTCCTGTAATTAATTAAAGGCGCAGGCTCGCACCAATTAACGATACCAGCCACGAGTACACTGTCACTCGCGCAAATTGTGATGAATCATTACTGCTAAATCAAAGAATATTACCACGCTTAGCTAAACATTAATTCATAAATTAAATCTGTCACCTCTGCCATCTATTCTATTTCCCACTATTATTCTTTTTAAACGTCACCCACACACATTTTGTATTCACCATCGGATTTGTTTAGCAGACGTATGGTTATAATTAGAAAGAACTGAAAACTCTCATTATATGCCAATTTCAAAGCGATAATGTAAATAAGATGGTTCACCTGAGAATTTCCGTAAATCACCTGGTGTTCTCTGTAAAGGGGAAATCATTAGCATTAATTTCCTGCTATAATGGGCAAAATTAAACATTAGGGTGCAAGATCAACCATGTATGTGTAAATTTAAGGCATACACTTTTGATTTTCAGTTTTTAGGTTATGTTGCTCGGCTCCAAATCACACCTTTGCAATTAAATTACTTAGAACGTCTTGGCAGACGTTTTGTGATCCATGAATTATTCTGTATCTTTGCTGTTTGGTATAGCTGAGAGCATCACGCCATGTGTCGTGGTTGCGTGTTAGGCGCACAGCTTCGCCAAAGCTTTTTTCGATCAACTCCTTGGTGATATCAACGCAACGTTGGAGGAGGACGTCCTCTTCACTTTTTTCCATCTAGTTTTCCCTAAAATATCAACCGTTCTATGTTGTCTATTACATTTACTACTAATTAAGTTATCTAAACATTTTTAATACTATGTTGTTTTTGTTTTGCCAAAAGTTCACAAAATTAAAATAGGAAACTTCAGTAATTCAACCAGGGTTCTAGGATATATATATCACGATATTTATAATTTGATATATATCCTGATATTTTGATATCTACTAACTTTGGCAATAAGAGGCCAAATGCTCTGTTTCACATGCGACAGCTAGTGGCAATTTTAGTTGCCTACCTCGAATTAGTGAATATTAATACCCTCGTCTCTGGGAAAGTAGAGATGACGGTGAAACTAGTCTGTTATTAGATTTCAAGTAAGACGATTCTGATTAAGTTACTTCAAACTTTTATATATTTCTGCAAGTTTTCAGAACAATTGTTAAGTTCGAATATAGATATTTCCTTCTATTCGATTTTGTTGTGATTTTTGTTTTGAACGCCATTAAATCTTTTTTAAACCACTTCTCTATTGTTCTACGAATTCAAGAAAATTGATGTATCCGATATATATCGGATATATATGAAAATATCCGATATTTTGATATGTATATGAATGTGATGAGTTCAACTAGTTGACGTTTTCCTACAATAGATCCTTTTAGTGTGACCAGGCCCCCCCGCATCAAATTATGGGTCCCGGTACCAAATTCACTGGTGGGCCCCCGCGCCTAATAAGTGATGAGCGGGAATTTTTTTTTTTTGTCAAAATATCTGGCAGGCCCTCGCTACGGGTCATTCGGAAGCCAACGGGCTCCCGCTCTTAATAGTTGATGAGCGGATGGAGAAGAAATTTGAACACAAATTTTTTGCCAAAATCTCTGCGGGCCCCTGCACTTAATAATTGATGATGGGGGTGGGAGAAATGTGAAATAAAAAAATTTGCCAAAATCTCTGACGGGCGCCTGCGCTTAATAATTGATGAGCGGGGGGGGAGAAATTTGAAAAAAAAAAATTGTCAAGACCTCTGGCGGGCCCCCCGCTACGGGCCCCTAAACTCAGTACCCGATAGACCCATACGGGGGGGAGGGTGGAGCTCAGTGTGACGTAGAAAGCCCCGAAAGTAGGCATCCTAATACATGCGAGTCACATAATCAAATATTTAAGGTTTTTTACCCAAGTATAATTAGTAATACATCTTTTTCTGAAATCGATGGGCAATGTCTACATTTTCGGCGCAATTTCAGATCGAAAAATGCACAATTCCAGTATTTTAGTTCGTTGCTAAGAAACTATCAGAAGACAGACCGGGAAAGATCCGTTGCCAAGCAACGATCAACAAAACTGTACGGGAAAGTAACATTCCCGTACGGTTTTTTATGTATATTTTAGGCAGAAAATAAATACACGCAGACAAACCAATTCACATTAAAATTGCATCTATTAGTTAGCAGTTAGATTGTAAAGAAGAAATGTTATGCATTAATACAAATTCCTTAATTTATAATAATATTGATTGTGATTTCAGAAAAAAATAGTATGTGTACTTCGGTGTGAAAGCACATTCCCGAACTTCGATGCTTGTTGGCCTCGGCTAGCGCCTCGGCCAACAATTTGCATCGTCGTCCGGGAATGTATTGCTTTCACACCTAAATACACAATATACTATTTCATGCAAATAAACCCAGGCGTGAAAAATATCTATTCCGAAAAAAGGTTCTGAAAGTGTTCTAGTGGGTGATATTTATTAAGTAAGGTCCTGTAAACATGAATATCAAGGTGACAGAAATTTTGGTTCACCTGAAACTCCACAGGAGTGGGTTAAAGATTGTAATTGGTTGTAGCAAAAGGAGTTTGGGTAAATTAAGTGTTTTAACAGGGTTTATCGATATAATTTTACACAAATGATGAAAAACAATTAAGACTGCTTTGAGACATCCTCTGCACGGGATATTAAGCTTCTTCCATCCCCATAAATGATCATTTGCAAGCATAAATAGCAAAAAAAAATATGTGAATCAATGTTTTCACTGATGGATTGATTGTCTTTGTCTTGAACTCAGTGATCTCGGAAAGACAGCTTCCCTGACTAACTTATTTTAATAATTTTGTTCTTTGGTAACAATCATATTTGCATTAAAAATAAAACTCCTCAATAGATGAACGTCTAGGTAAATTCATCATTGATTTTATTATTCTCATGCATGTCTTATTATTTATTATTCTTTTTGTTCATTTTTCGATATTTTTTCCTAATACCATTTACCGATACATTTTAATACAACTATTAATTCTTGAGTCAAAAGAAGCAATGTATATTGTTTCGCCTTTGTGGCAAGTGAAAGTAACCCGTTTCGAGCAATTCACTGTGCAAAACAATACTGTATCGGGTGTCCTACGGGGAGGATTTGAGAGTGCGTTGTTCTGTCTTTGTAACGACAGGTTGGTGGGTATTAAAGGGTAGATTCGCGTCGCAATTTTGATTTACGAATAGAATCGACAGCAGATGCAAGTCTAAAGGGAGAAGTGGGAGCCAATGGCAAACGAGAATGATGTTGCGGAGGAATGAAAGACAGCCTTCGCCCCCGTGCCTTTTCTACTTCAAATACGACGACGCGAACCAAACGAAAACTGACCCAGCGTTACGCGATATCAACAATAAAATGTTTTTAAAGTTGATTTATATTTTTAGTTATGGCCAAAGGGCATAAAAACTATCACACTACTGCTGGTTCGAGGGATTCTTAAGGTATAACGTAAGACGTTAGTATAAGTTGGATTACTTAAGCGGTGTAAAATTACGTTCCAATTTAGTCGATTATTTGTAAAAATAATAATATAAATTATTATTAGCTTGGCTGAATCAGAATGTTACATGTTAATTAAATGAGTTTGCTACCTACTTAAAAATAAAACTATGAAGAAAATAGAATATAAATGATCATTTATTTCATTCTGGATTATTATTTGTTACAAAAGTGAATAGAAAAGCTTTAGTTTATAATTTAATTTTTACTTTCTTATGTCCAAAAAAAGTATGGTACTTTTATGATTTGTTTTTAATTATTTTTATTATTGAATCCATGTAAATATTTCCCCAATATTTATGCCTCTCCTGTCTATCATTATTCAAATGTCATATTCATGTTTATAATAATATGCTGGGTGATACGTTACTTTGGTAAATGTGTATATCCACCAAAACAGGTACTTCAAGTGGGTTAAAAAAAAATCGTATCATTGTAAATTCGAATTCTGAACAACTTTCAAAATGTCCGTCCATCTGTCACGTTTCTTATATGCACAATAACTTAAAAATGAAGAGATCGATCGATTTAAATTTGGACAGTAAGTTAGTGTTAGCTAGAGAACAAGCCCTATGGTTTTTTGAAAAAAAGCGATCAGTAAAAATAAAAATTTTTACACAGTTTAATAAAAACAAAAGAGAGAAAACGGTTGCAACCTTTCATAAAATTTTACAAAAATAGTATTCTGACGACTGTCTTGCCAAATAAGTTGGTATTATCGGAAGATGATTAAAATTTAATATACAAGAATTTTACCTAAGAAATTATTTATCGTCAAAAAAACAGCGAAGAGTATCTTGTGTTCAACAATTATATAAAAACCTCCCTGAACCAGCGAAGAGAACAATATGTATAGGGTGGTCGCGCGAACGTTTGAACCTCAGTTAACTTCGTTACTTTTGGAGTTACGTAAAAAAATTCGTAAGTAAAAGTTACAGAAAATCACATCTATTTTTCTAAAATTATTTCAGAAAAACAATTGAAAGTCTTATTTCCGAGATATCAACTTTACTTTGATTTTTTTTTAATGGGACACCCCGCTTATCTTTATAACATCTGAAAGGCCATAAAAAAGGTAATATATAAAACAGTATTTATCTTAAAAAAAATTGTCTAATTTGTTACTTTACTATTTAACCGTGGAAAAAAAAATATGTCATTTAAAGTAAACAAGAAGTTTGGACCAATCAATAGGTAAAAAAAGTGTATTATCAATTCAAAAATAGAGTAAGTCGGTTTTCTTTTTTAAAGTGTTCGGGTGTTCATTCTGAGCATTTTGTCAAGTTGGCGCGGTCGGCGGTGGTTAGGGTTAGCCACCACCTTTGCGAAAAGTCAAAAAGAAATATCTCACAAACCATTGATGCTACGACAAAAATGGTAAATACCTTTTCTGTTCAGCACTAAATTCTCTATAAAATCCTTAGCAGGCTTATTTTCGTAAAACTAAACATTTACTAGTTACAGCGCGTCAAAGTTTTCAAAACGTAGTTTTTACGGATTATTTTGTAAACTATTGATTGTCCAATAAAATGTCATATGAAAATCTTATAGAGCACTAATTTCTGTACAGTTTCAAAATATTTCGTTAATTATTGGTCGAATATAAAAATATGCACTTGGCAGTTAAATTTTCTACAATTTTTATTTAATACTTGTTTGCAAAAATATTTTTTTCAAAACATCTCGACAACTATTGATCGAGTATAAAAATATGTAATTGCAAACTTGTAGAGCACTAGATTGTAGAGAATTTAGGTCTCTACAAAATTGATGGTAACATATTTGAGTATACGATGGAGATATTTTCAAAACACTATTTTTTTTATAACTATTTACGGGCTCTAGCCCGTAAAATATTATTCCTACAAAATGACGTCTGTAACATTAAGTCTAGAGAATTTAATGTTCTACATGATTCCTATTTGTTATTTTAATGTACGACCAATATTTTATGAAATAATCTATAAAAACTATGTTTTGAAAACTTTGACGCGCTGTAACTTGTAAACGTTTAGTTCTAATGAGCCTGTTAAGAAATTTGTACAGAACTTAGTGCTGAACAAAAAATTTGCTTACCATTTTTCGTAGCATCCATGATTCGCGAGATATCTGCATTTGACTTTTCGCAAAGATGGCGGCTAACCCCAATCACTGCCGACCCTGCCAACTTGACAAAATACTCAGAATGAACCCGCGAACACTATAAAAAAAGAAAAACTGACTTACGCTATTATTATAAAAAAAAATACCTATTGATTTGGACTATTCGTTCTATCAAGATTTGTTGGTAACTAATTTCACTTTCTTTTAAATAAAATGGAAAATGTCAATGATTGACATATATTTTTCGAACTACCATGACTTAATGGTAACAAAATTCAGTATCTAGTATGGTTTTTAAGAAAAATACTATGTTTTATGTATCATTGAAAAGCTTTTTTCATGGTATTTCCGATGGTGTAAAAATATACGGAGTGTTTCATTTAAAAAACCAATGTAAAATTCATGTCTCTGAAACGCAATTTTCAATGGTTTTTCTGAAATGACTTTCGGAAAATACATTGTGATTTTCTATAACTTTTATTTTTCAATTTTTTCACGTAACTCCAAAATAACGAGGTTAAATGAGGTTCCAACTTTCACGCGACCACCCTGTATATCTAATTTTCGTTTATTTTTAAACAGTGTTTGAAGTGATTTACTTTTAAAATTATTGACTCTTTTACCATGTATAACAGATTATTTGAAAGTTCTTACTTCGTTACAAATAGTTCAATAACGGTGTACTTTATAGTTACATTAAAAGAGATAGTAGATTTTTTTTTATCTTGTATGTATTGTAGAGAGTGTGTAGAATCCAAGTTTTAGACCTCCAAACCCTTGGCAAATTTTTATGTGAACGAAAAAAACCACGAAATTTTTCACTTTTTTCAGTTTGTGGCCTATAACTTAAAAACAATGAATCCAATCGAAAAGTCATCTATTAAAAAAATTAAAGAGCGTTAAATTTCGCTTCGAATGAGTACCTCAAAGTTAAATTATTTTTTTTGAAAAAAAAATTTATTTTCCTTAATATTGATCGAAATTGGAAAACCAGGTAATCTATGAACTTGAAATTACATACTCTACAACTTTCATTCTATGGATTTTTTTCATTTAGATTAGCAGTTCAGAGCTGAAGACGTTTAAAATGTTACCCAGTGTGAATTTTTTACAAGTTGGTAAAAATTGTTGTTATTCGACTGCCAATTACGCCCATACCTCTTGATGAAATTTCAATTTTGAGGCACTCAGTCGAAGCGAAATTTAATGCTCTTTAATTTTGATAATAAATGATTGGATGCATTGTTTTTAAGTTATATTCCACAAACTGAAAAATTGTAAAAAATTCGTGGTTTTTTCGTTCACACAAAAATATATACTATTTCGGTTAATGTCGCCCCCTTTGGATGACGCCGTTCCTGAACTAAAATTAAATTTAGCAAATAGAATTTGACGCTTGGAAAATCGAACGGCTCGTAGCTTAAAAATGCGCGGTTTTAGGGAAGCACCTGTTCCGTTTCATTTTTATGAATGAAACCTCCACTACGTTAAGTTATGTGTGATCAAATATGTAATTAGCGTATGAATTTTTTTAAGTTTCAAAATTATGCTAAACAGGGTTGTCCATATCTATATTTGAAAACACAAAAAAATTAACTAAAAGGGATTGTGAAAGACATCAGAGTCCTTCTGATTACACCTTTTAAATCGTCTTGCTTCTTACAAAAATGGCATATCAATATTCAGAAGGAAGTGGAGATTTCATAGTGGCGTAAAATTTTTAAAAAGTTGTGGGTGGTTTCTTAAGAGTTGTAAGAAGCAAGACGGTTTCAAGAGTGTAATCAGAAAGGACTCTTTGAAAACATCCACATCTTCAGTTCGTTATTTTTTTTCTCAAATATGATTTGTTATCGAAATTCTGAGACACATTGTATGGAATATACACAGTTGTCTGCATTTTTAACCGACTTCAGGAATGGAAGAGGTTTACACAGGTAAAATATTAATAATGGACCAGTTGGTTTAATATTGTGATAAATGAAAAAACTTATCAAAAATGCACTATAAAATAAAAACTATCTTTACAAGGCTTATATGAGAAAAAATAAAAACGTGGGTCACTCATTATTAAATTCCACTTTTCTCTCACAACTTTTTCCATAGATAGCCGGAATTTTGTAAACACCCTCCCCATATTTCTATATTTAGTCATGTAAGCGTAAAAATACTGTGATAGCTGAAAATACATGATTAATTTTTTTAGTACAATTTTCATGAAGTTTTTTTAAGTTTTTTTTAAATAGTACTTCAGTATACTGGCTATACGTCTTACTTTTCTTATCATTAATGCCGTTGCATACGTTTATAAATACGTATGCTATATGTTGCTTTTTTTGTATAAATTCATAGGTTACATGGAAAACGAGAACCCCCTTGTAACTCCTCATCGAGAGATTTCAATATAAAACATATTTTAACAGGCATAATTAGTATATAGTTGGGTTAGTGTGGTTGAGTCACAATATACGAAATGGTCGCAGTGGAGGGTGTGATTATAAGCCCACTCACATATCAACCTAACTTAGTAAATCGAGAAAATAACCTAAATTATGAGTTCTCTTTAGGTTATTTTCGCGATTTACAAAAAAATGGTGGCTAATGGAGCTAAACGGATACCCGATTCGTGTTCAGCACGCCAAAATACATATGGGTTACCCAATGGAGTACCAGAGAAAGACCAATTTTTTTAATTTTGTGTCACATAGTTAATCTAAAACAAAATATTAAAATTAGATAAAATTCAAACATTTAATGATACAAGTTAATAATAAAAAATACTATCGAACATAAAGGTTAGGATTTCTATCCTTACATTAAAATTAAGTTTTCCGTGTTTAAAAATATATTTCATAAAATATATTCAGGTTAAGCACAGATAATTGAATTTTATGAAAATCATGTGTCATAAAATCGTGGATAATAGTATATTATGCAACGATTATTTAATGATAGCTATTAAGACACGAGCATGAGAATTATGAATGCAAGTGACAACATTTAACAATATACGTTTTATTAATACTTTGTATAAATAAACACTATTAGTATTTTATTTCATTGATTAAATTGAAATATGCACTATTATTTTCACCGTCTTTTCTAGCATTGACAGAATTGATTTTTTTTGAATTTATTATTTCTTAAAAAGGTCGTTTCAAGAAGTTATATTTTGTAGACTCACGATTCTTGTATTTTCTAAACTGAATTCATGGTTTTTTCAGTGTTCTATTAAAGAAACGAGATTTTGTAAGTTGTTCATGTCTCTCTCGTATACCTCAGTTCTAGTTTTTATGTATTTTTTTGTTTGACCAACATACAAAAATATATCAACATTGAGTCAATTCGACCCCATGCATTTTCTTCTCATCTTTGTTCGCTCATTGCTTCGGATTAACGTGGGCGATTTATATGATTTGTTTTAAATATAGGGTATTGCTTGGTGGTGATCCCACTCTAGTTTCATCAAGCTTCTTGTGTACGATGAAATCGAAAACTAAGGTTGCCATTCAAGTTTCGTTAGTACTAGCGCATCCACCAATTTGTAAAATATCTAATAAGCATATATAAAATCTAAAGAAATTTTATTTCGGTTTTACGGATCTTTTTATTTTTTTGATGGCGGTTCAAGTTTTTGATTTCCATGCATAGTATACAGATATAAACACGCTATTATTACTACCTGTATCATGACAGATATGATAGCTTGTATGAAGAACCTGTACCATATCGGTGATATCATGAACGAACACAAATGTTGCAGAAACTAAATGTCTAATGTGGAAAAGAGACATGGTGGGAGATAACTAAAAACATATACATACGTTAAATTTGGTAGAGAACACTTCTCAACTGAGTCGCATTGTTTATAACGGCTAGGCAAAGGTTTATTCATTAAAATAACAGAGCACAACATAATAAATTCCATTTAGTTTGAAGATCTTGTTGTCATCCTATATTTATTGCCTTGGGGCATCCAAAAGCAACAGCTTGTAACCTACACTCCACCTCTTGATTTGTTAAAGATCTCGACTCACCTGTGGAGTGTTCAAAAGAGGCCGTATTATCAATCGTATTCTTATTCTTATATTTATTGAAATATTTTGAAACTGGTCCTAGATATTTTATTCATATCAATTATTCCTAATGTTTTAATTATACAGGGTGCGCCACTTAAAAGTCCCCAGCCTTGTAACTTTTTTATTTTTGGAGCGATGACCATGTTGGGCACATCAAATTGTAGACATTTTTAAAGCCTTTAAACATGCATACAGAGTGATTTAAAAAAAAATTGTTGAAAAAATTGTTAAGAAAGGAAACTGAATTCCTTTCAATATTTTTTTACCTCACCCTGTACATGAACTGTGTTAATGTTTTCTTATAAAGGTTTTAATTAAAAATAAAAATTTTAAAATTTCCTATTTAATATATTTTTATATAAGTTTGTTTTTAAAAATATTTATTTATTTTGTTTCCTGTTGCTGTTTTATTACGTTGAATATTGTTTGTGATATGTCTTTTACAAATAAAGCTTAAAATTATTATTTACATTCTTTTCAAAGTTATTTTTAAAAAATCAGTTTGGAATCGGAAAGAGTGTTTTTAATTTATTTCTCTAAAACCAAAAAGAATTTCGTATATGACGTAATAACATAAACTGAAGCTAATTAAAACCTTTATAAGAAAACATCAACGCAGTTCATGTACAGGGTGAGGTAAAAAAATGTTCAAGGAAATTAAGTTTTCTTTCTTGACAATTTTTTCAAAAAATTTTTTTTTTAAATCACTCTGTTACAAGTTACAAGCCTGGGGAGTTTTAAGTGGCGCACCCTGTATAGGTTGTTTTTTCTTCTTTGTTTTTTTGTACTGTATGAGAAAAACGCTTGAATAATAATAATTTTCAATGTGTTAGCATTGTGGAATTACACAGGCCCACAAAAAAAAAAGTTGTCTGCGCCGGGGTACTGACCATACCTATCCCTTGTATTTTGTGCCGCTGAACACGAATCTGACCTTAATTTTTCCCCTATACGTCAGGTTTTTTTTTTTAACAGCAAACAAATATATAAATATCACGACTTTTTTTGCTGTTAAAAAAAAATCGGACGTGTAGGGGAAAAACTAAGGTCAGATTCGTGTTCAGCGGCTCAAAATACAAGGGATAGGTGTGGTCAGTACCCCCGCGCAGACCACTTTTTTTGGTTACCACTGTGCCACACTCAGTGTGGCGCAATCCCCCAAAAAAAAAGTCATCTGCGCGGGGGTACTGACCACATCTATCCCTTGTATTTTAAGCCGCTGAACACGAATCTGATCTTAGTTTTTCACCAGCACGTCAGGTTTTTCTTTTAATAGCAAATAAATATATAAATATTAGACTTTTTTGCTTTAAAAAAAAACCTGACGTATAAGGGAAAAACTAAGGTCAGATTCGTGTTCAGCGGGTCAAAATACAAGGGATAGATATGGTCAATACTGCGGCGCACACAACTTTCTTTTTTTGTGGGCCTGTGTTATTTTGTGAATGTTTATATAAGAAACATGAAATGACTTCAGGTAATAAAACTACGAAAAGGCAGAATTAAACTGAAATTTGAGCTAAATATCATGAATTTGAGAATCTGCCTCTCTTGAATCGAGGAATGAAAGATGTACTATATCTTGGGAAAATTCGTTAATACGGATGTTATGGACAATTTGAGATAAGTCGGTTCATGGTAAGTTCTTGCAAATAGTTTTATTATCCTCCGCTCTTGGCACACTGTAATTGATGAGGAATTTCTAAATTCTGCCGTTACTCGCATATAGAAAAACAAAGGCAGAATAATGTTTAATATAAACCGAAGGAAATCATTATTAGATTGTTGGCAATGTTAAAAAAAATTTGATGCAATAAATATAGATAACATTCAAATGGAACAGATGTTTATCGATAAAGATTGGTATGATTTTTGAAAAACGAACGTGTTTCAACACTATCCAATATTAAATAATCTCTAATGGGGCAACCATAGATGTTACATACACGCTATTCAGGGCATCAGGAGCGATAGTTTTATTTTTATAAATGACAATATACTTTAACGCAGCAATTGGTACATGTAAAAAATAAGAATATATAAATCGATTGCTATGGCCAAGCCATTTCCCAGATATGAACCTCATGGAATTTGTTTGCGACACTCACCATTCAAAATGAACTACTCCATGAAAGCAGCCGGCAATACGTCAGTCATTGGTAAATACAAAAGTGCACACCTCGCAAATTGTTTTACTTAATAAGTGGTATGCGCATAACAGTTCATTGGTCAAATTATTATTATTTTTGAAACTTGTAAAACTAATTTTTTTGTTTTAAACAAGTTACCAGCAGTCAAGGAGTCGCACTGTTGGAAATGAAATTAATTCAACAAATTAATATTAACATGCAAAAAATAAATTATTACGCATAAATTATATTTAAATTAAGTCGTTATAAGATTACAGTGCTCTACCTATAAGTTGCTATCAACGTCATTCTTGATGTCAAAGCGACTGCAAGTTTACATTCAATGTGTACTAACTTTACACCATTTTCTGCGTCGTTTCATTCACAATGGGCGATCCGTATTTTCACATGGATTTTCTCGAAAACTGCTAATCCTAGAAAACAGTTTAAAAAAAAAGTTTCCTCCACCCTTTATCTTTATTTCTTTTTAATTAACTTGATATCTATTTCGAAAGACAACAATTTTACCGCTTACTATACTCGCCCCAGCAAATTATCACATTTTATCACACAGCCTTAGAAAAAAAAAACATATTTTGGACACTGACGCACACATAATATGGCACTTTTTAATAGCAATTTGGAACTTAATGAAATTTCAAAACCATCTAAAATTGATACAGGGTGAAATATTCCCTTTTCATAAAGCTATAATTGAAATTGTACACCCAGCAGAGTGTGCAGTTAATAATTTAATAAAAATAAATAATCCATAACTCCTCAATCCATAACAGCGATTATACTCGATACTAAAGTATATTCATTTTCAAGACACTGTAGTAGAAGTAAATAAACTTGCCCTTCACTTCGAACGTTTTATTGCGAATTATCCAATATCAATGCAGATATCAGCGACCACGTGCATATCGCGTTCTAATTATTGTTTGCACGTGCTGCACCTTGGAAATGAATATATTTTAGACAAGGTAGATTGATGGTTTAAATCCATTAAAAATTATAAAGCCTGCCCTGCCCGACTCGCATTGAAATGTAGAGCTCGTTCTTCTTGACCTAACACAACTTTCTTTTGTGACGTGAGAAACATTTTTTGAAAATCATGTCAAATTGTATCAACTGAAATGTTAAAGCCTTAAGACGGGCCCGGACTGGAAACCTCTGCACTGCTATTCAAGGCAGTTTCTTTGACTGTCCCCAGCCCCAAACCATTTTTCACAGCAGCAAAAGATTTTTATTTTATATTAATTTCATTGCTAAAACGGAGAAGTCACCGGCTCACCGGACATTTGCCCGATTGCCCGATTGCCCGCCTGCCCTGTTAGGGCAACACAAAATATTAGAATTTCTCATAATCCCTGAAGTTTTATAGTTTGGTTTCATTTGCGCCACTTCTGTTTATGCATATCACAGTTTTAAAATATTTATGGATTTATTAAAAACTATCAACATGCAAAACTGTTGTAGATGAGTGTGTACATGATCATTATATAGAGCTGACAATAAAAATACAATAAAGGTTAAACGCTAACACAAAAGGTCTGAAAGCAGATTACCAAATATTTGTAATATCTATATAGTGATAAGAGTAAATATGTTTACTCGTTACGGCAATATTTAAATTATTTAATGGATTGTTAACACCTAATTTACCGTTATCACAAAACTATGGAGAACTGTCATTTCTACTGCGAAATAAACAAATGATTAAAATATCGCTCAACATGAATACGTAGTATCATATGTAATTAACATGCGATTGAGATAATGTATCTGTCGTACTATTTAAAGTGTCGCCATTAACGTGAGTTTTAAAAAATTCATAGAAACCCATTTTGTTAAATTAAAAAATCGTGTTTTGTATACTACTAATGGTGTATAATTAAATGTTTTAATAAGAGACTGCAATTTACATTTCTATTTATCTTTAATAGATTTAATTTAAATTAATTACAAATAAAGAAACTCGTACTAGGAAAATGACTATTAAGATATCTACGATAGCTCTCTGATTACACATCCACAACTCATCCGTTAGTTTTTACCGCGGCTAACAGTTATTGTGAGTTTTTCAATTTGCCATTTACATTTCTCGTTTTCGCAAAGACATTCGTCTGTACACTTAAATTTTCTGTTATTATCTTCCTTACGATTATAATATTTTTCTTCGAGTTATGATCAGTAAAATACTCATTCAACTTTTTACAAAGGCATGTTTATGATATCTTCTTGTTTACTAATAACCATACATCACTTTAATTATATTTTCTAGGCAAACGTACCTTTCGTTCGGATGAAGTCATTATATCTATTAATAAATAATTTTATAATCACTATGTTGATTTATTACTATTAAAGTTTCTTGTGAAAACAAAAGAAAATCATTTTAGAAACGGCACCAGTCCTATTCCCCAAACATACATAACCTGGCTGGCTGTTATCGCCAAATGTCAAGTTTTGTAGAAGCCGCATTATTATGCCTATTTGATTTAATCAAATAGGTGTATTATACCCGAAAATTAAATTGTTTGATAAAATCATTGTAGAAAAATATTTTTGAACAGAAGTGCTTCATGAAAATCTGAATTCAAATATCGATTTAAAAATGTCTGTGTGTGTGTGTGTGTGTGTGTGTGTGTGTGTGTGTATGTGTTTTTGCAAACACCATAACTTCTTTTAGACCAAAAATTTTTGTTTCAAATTTGACATTTATGTAATATGGCATGATAGAATACTCTCTATTAAAATTGGGCCATATACGTCATACAGGGGATTGCTAGAGACTTGTAAAGTATCATGTTTTATGTAAACTGTGTATATTATAATTTGAAAGCAAAATGTTACTAATGCCCCAGTCAAATTAGAACAAATTTTGACGTTTGACGGAAAAGTTTTGAAAATAGGCAAAGATGTTCGTTAGTATACATACTGAACATACTGAAAGTTCTGAACTCAATCTGTTGTGCTCGAGCCGCTATCTTGAAAAGATGGCGTTCTGATTTAGTCTTTTACTTATATCTCTCTAACCATTAGCGATCGAAATTATGTTTATATAAAAAATGAAGCTTATAACATTTTCTACAAAAAAATGTTATATGCATTTTTTTCGTATCTGTTATTATACTCTTTGGAAATAAGAGAGCAAAGAGTATAATGCATTTCATCGACATATTTTAAAAATTCTAAATATCACTGGTAGAGAAAAAATTATGATATCACTGTGTTAGTTATAGAATTCACAACAACTTTCAAAATGTCCGCCTGCCTGCCTGTCTATTAGTCTGTCCATTTGTCCGCCTGCTCCTCCGATTTTATTGAAATTTGGAGGACAAATTAGTGTTAGCTAGAGGAAGAAACCCCAGCGTTTTTGAAGAAACCGATCAGTAAATAGAGAGGTTATGAAACATTTTATGAAAGAAAAACGTAAAGAGTGCTGTAACACCTTTGATACGATTCTATAAACACGAAGATACTGCATAGTATACTGACCAACGTTTCAACACTCAAGATGGTATCATCGGGAGGAGATCATTAAAATTGCAAGTATGTCACTTAAATCTACAATCTTATTAAAGTACAACACTCTTCACGTGCATTTTTATCATAAAATGTTTCATAACCTTATTGTTTACCGACTGCAACTTCCGCTCGTTTTATTATATTCCTGCACTACGCAAGGCATGTGAGTGTTCAATTATTCCTCAGCGAGATACAGTCAATGTGCTTTGATACATCTGGTTTTCCGGCTCATGTTTTGCATAGAATGTTGTCATAACTTCAAGCCATTTTCAATATTAAGCCTAAAATCTGGGTCGAAATTCGCCACATGCTGTTGTCCTTTGGTATGATTAGTTCACAGCACAATTCTTAGGCGAGTAAAAAATGTCGGCGCCTTTGGCGGTGAGATGCGGCGTGTTTGAAGGTCAAATGCGCCGACATTTTTTGAATGCATGGTAAGTCCGCTGTGAACTATATGTACGTACGTACGCTTGTACGGAGACATCCAGGCGGCGCAATTCTTGACGAGTCATGATTTTCTTATCCAGACATTTTTTTTGTTTTTCTCTTAACATTAAAATGAAAGCTAGTCCATATAAAAAAAACAATTTTCTTGAAAACGGCTCTAACGATTCTGCTGCACGATTTATTATTTTTTAATTTGTGTACAGTTGAGGAAATACATATAGTAAAATAAAGTAAAGTAATTGCGGTAGCCTTTGTCGGTCGCTTTTATTGGCTGTTGCTACTTTGTCGGCAGGTTTTTCGACAACTCGCTTTAACCCGCTGACCCCTCCACAATACCTCTTGCCTCGACTGTAGAATCTGCTACTAACTTAAAATATACAGATTATTTGAACTTGCGTTCTCAAAAACATTTTCCGTTACGGCGAATTACGGCAGTTCACAAAATACATACAAATAATAAACAATTCATGCTAGTGGAATGTATTTCTTCTATAACTTTTATGTAATTTTCTGTCCGTTTTGTTATATCTATGTCACTTAAATTCATTGATAATAATTATGCGCGTTGTTGTCGTATCTAAATAAAGGATATCTAACGCCACAGACACTTTAAAAAAATTATAACTGAATAGAAAATAATTTTTTTTAAATTTAAGTATTTTATTTTTTATTCATTTTATTGTTTGTTAAACGAAGCGATTTTTTGTGGAAATCCATTGCCCATTGCATAAAGTGAATTTTGCAACAATTTTTTTTATTGTACAACAAAAAAATATTAACCACAAAATGATTTATAAGACGCGAGAACCGAAAACATGTTTTGGCTGCGTATAAAAAAACTATTAAAAATTGAATGGGTTACCCTATATTATTTGTTGATATCTTATTTTGATAATTGAAACACTCGTACGTGCCAGTTTAAGCTCAATTTATTTTACATATTACTTTTGTAGTTCATGTTAAAACCCATAAAGAATTTGGTTTTGTTTGTAAACACCTTTCCATGGGGGTATTCATTACTTATTAAAGTGGATGTGTTGTTTACTTTTAAATATAATTAAAGCTGTAATCGTAAGTTGCTGGTGTATAAGGGATCTTTCTACGTAATTATTTCTTTAAGAAAATTTAACTACAAAAAGCATTAATGCAAAGCTAAAAAAATATTAGACTAAAGGAAAGGGTAAAGGAAACTCTCCATTTGAAAGTTTCCGGAACTAATTTTTGATAAAATGAGTTTCCAATAAAATATTTGAATATTTGAAAGCTTCCAAAATTCCGGGAAAGTTTCCTTTGGAAACTTTCGGTATATTCAAATATTGTATTGAAAACTTTCATTTTTATCAAAACTTCGTTCCTGAAACTTTTATATGGAAAGTTTCCTTTACCCATCTCTGTTTTTTTTCAAAACTTTGTTGTGGAAACTCCCGAAAATTTACTAGAAATATTAATTGGAAAGTTTCGTTTACCCGTCTCTTGAAAATATAATATTTAAGTTAAAAAAAATTGCGCCGATTATATTAAGTTATTTTTTAAACACCTTATTTTTTATATTAACATCCTAACGGAGTTTAGTCATAGCTATTCCACCGTTTTACCAGGACATCCACCCACAGAAAACAGCACAACAACCATTCTCTACGACATTCCCATCTGTCGCAGCCTAGATTCGAACTCAGGAGAGATAGCAACTACTAGCTATAGCAATCGTTTGCTTTGTGAGGAATATGCAGAATTGGAATTTGATTCTCTTACTGCCCGAAATTGATCTACGGTTACATGGGGTTGATGTCGCAGTAGTAGTGTTCTGCCTCAGAACCCACAAACAGCAACTCCAGGGTGAGGTTGTACTTTAGGTTCTTCAATTAACAAGTCTTCTGCGGGAAATGATCTGGAAGAAGTCATATGTGACGACTTTGGCCTATTGCCAACCCTTATCGACCAGCAATTAATAATCTAGCGTCTTCCTAATCTAAAATAAATTCACGCACGTAGAATATAACGTATTTCCCTTCGAAATAGACTCTCTCTTCAAAATAGCAGAGTCTCCCAAAAAGAACAAGGACTCATCACCGAAGGCAAATGGATATAGGTAATGGCACATATTGGCCCGTTTTTACCCATTACAAGCCATTACTACGATGTCTGATCTTAGAAAATCTGCAAAAACTGAGACCACAGAAAACTAACCTTTTATTGACTGTCACCCTTGACATAAAACGCCGTACAGCAACCACTAAATATCGTCCATTACTTGACTTATGCGATACAACCTATCGGGAACAAATATCCCGTGATGTCTTTTCTTTCTCGTTCCGCAAAACAACTATTTTCCCGCTGACTAACATAACTGTTTGTTTAAAGAAACCTTAGAACGGTGAAAAACATTTCGTTTCAACCATAGAATTTTTAGTAGATATATAACGAGTGGAATATTGTATCAGATATTAGTACAACTTAATAGAATTAACAAATACACATTACCAATTGCAGTATAAAGACGTTCAATTTGTTGGAATTATTTACAAAAATTACATCAACTTTGTTACGCAGTTTTCCTAATCTGTGTAACGAGATACTGTAAACTATAAAGTATTGACTAAGCATAACGCATAAAAAATAAAATCAAGTTAGTCCCTATATGCACACTCTTAGTTAGTTCTCTGTAAGCCATTGTCCGAACAATACTAAAAATATTAAAGCTGCGTAATTAGATTCGTTTTGTGTTTAATTTAATTTACCACTGCCCTAAACAATTTACGATGTTAATTTTTTTAAAACCCTCGTATAGACTCACTTAATCTCCAAATAAATTTGAGGATCGTTCTTATCTATATATTTATTATTATGTAATATCAATTTCTGTGGAATTAAACAAATTCTCATCATTTTTGATTAACTACACAACAATTTTATAGACAAAGATCGACCATTATATATTCTTATTGGACTGAAAGTTGTAAACGTGGCAATAGAAATGCAGCCCGTCTGACATTTTATAGGTTATGTAGCGGAGTCAAGGTGAAATAAAAAGGGAATTGATCTGTTATTGAGTGCACATGATAGCTGTGTGTAAATTTAGTGCAAAACACGACAGGAGCAGGCAGTGGCGGATACGGAAATGAACGACAGTGACAGAGCATTTCTCTGTAGGAGAACGGTAATCGATGGTAAACAGATGACGGTTCAATAGCGCTACTACGGACTGCAGATTCACAGGAACGAGCTGCAATAAAGGGGGTCCTAGAACATCGTACAGCACCAGCGGAGCTCTGGATGATGCCCCACTTTCATTACCATCGTTCCGAGGGATTACTGCTAGTCCTTTGCTCAACGGGTGGTCGCTAAACGCAATATTACAACTCTCCTAATACCCACCACTCACCTTACTTCTAATGCTATGCTTTAGCCAAACTTTCAACAATATTCGGAGCTACGCCAGACAACAATCGTCTGCAACTTAGTTCCACTGTGTTAATGTACATGGAGCACTAAAAGGCAATTATGTCATTGTGTCATATACGAGTTATTTGAATTTTAATTTGCCCCTCAAATTAATTCTTGTACGGTCAATGGTCTCTACGCTCTATTTTTTAGGTAACGAATTTCGAAATAATAAAGAAATGCGAATGTCCTTAATTTAGATTTTTTTCATTTTGCCATTTCTTAAACATACATTATTGTAACTCTAAAACTATTTAGATTTGGAGATACAGCGGAATGTTTGGGTCTTTAACGGTTTGAATAAAATTTACAAGATGTAATGGCTAAAGTCTTTATGCGCAGATAAATCTTAACCCTGCGAGGGATGACTTTTTTATTATAAATACAATGTTGCAATATTGAACAAAAGTGTAAGTTGGACTGTAAAATAGTTTTTATCTGTTTTTTTATAAGAACTTTAGTTTCCGAGATAAGAGGCATTTGTTACAGCACATCTCGTTGGACAAATCGCATCCACACCCACCTTAACGCGCCTTACTGAATGCATCAGACAACTTTGTAGCCTAATATTTATGAGTTTAGCGCTATGGCCTCTTTAGTTTTCCGACGTTAATCCCTTCTTATGCCTTACGTTATCTAAATTTCCATTTGCCTTTAATAGAAATATGCTTTTGATATGCATTTAAAAAAGAAGTGGGTTTCAGATGCTTTTAAATGGGGAGGGTACAGCCTTAAAACATCAAATTTAATTTATTGGGCGAACTATTTATTTGGATGACTTCTATGTCTTTTTCAGTTCGGAAACTGTCACTTTACTGACACTGGCATATAAGTGGCACTTAAGTGGCACTTTATCGCTAAAGTAAAAACAATGTAATTTGTTATAATATAAATATATGCATACGAATTTCGGTGCGAAATTAAGTCAGATGTTCTGTTTTATCTATCAAATAATTAAATCTACAACTATAACTACAAATCACGAATGGTTTTTTGAACTCAAGTATAAGCAACTCGTCTAGGCCAAGAGGTGAGAAGGAACAAAGCGCCAAATGGAGTAAAATCTTCCTAATAGATAATTAGGTAAAAATTTTCTTCGGCAATCCTCTAATGTTCAATTACACAGCCCCACAAAAAAAAAGTGGTCTGTCCGGCAAACTAGACCAGTGTATCCGTATGTATTTGGACCCGCTGAAACCGAATCCGAAGTCGGAATTGTCAGATCAGCTCGTGTTTCACCCCCAAGCCCCCCCCCCCCAAAAAAAAATAGTCTGTCCGGCGGACCAAACCAGTATATTCTTATCTATGTGGACCTACTGAAACCGAATCCGTCTGGTCTGGTCCGTCGGACAAATCATTTTTTTGGGGGGGGTGTTTTTCGTTGTTGGGGGTGAAAAACGAGCCAATCCATCAATTCTGACTTCGAATTCGGATTCAGCAGATCAAATTACATAAGGATCCACTGATATAGTCCGCCGGACAGACCACTTTGTTTTTGTTTTGGGGGTGTTTTTTGGGGTTGGGGGTGAAAAACGAGCCAGTCTGACAATTCTGTCATCGGATTCGGTTTCAGCAGGTCCAAATACATAAAAATATACTGGTTTGGTCCGCCGGACAGAGCATTTTTTTGGGGGGGTGTTTTTTGTGGTTGAGGGTGAAAAACGAGCTGATCTGGCAATTCCGACTTCGGATTCGGTTTCAGCGGGTCCAAATACATACGGATATATTGGTCTGGTCCGCCGGACAGACCACTTTTTTTGTGGGGCTGTGTTATTTACAGAAAAATATTTTTTTCAGTTTAATACCCCCCCATTTGCCAAAATGAGGTTATTACTAATCACCATTTTAGTGCAATGCTCTTTTGATAGATGAAGTCACTCTAGAACTTAATCGTTCCTAGCTTTATCCATACATAATATGGTAAAATCTTTTAAAAAAATGTATAAGCACTTTTCAGTGATATCCGCAGTACAAGGAAAGTACGTAAGTACATGGTCTACCTATACAAATTGCGCACGCGTCACTTTCGCGCAGCTTTTCTGTTGCATGACATGCTTGCTGCAGTATTTTGATTTTATTGTGGGACAAAGGTGGATTTGTGCATAAAACATTCGCCTCGCTAAGCGAGGCGACGTCACGGTGTTTAAGTGGTTTTAAGGGACTCGGCAAACCATGTATGTTTGGCTCATAAACTAGTCAGTGGTCGTTAGCACCGTAAAACTTGTTCGAATGTTCGAATTACTTTATATCTATACTTTATATTTATATTTATTTCGGCTGCGGAAAAAATATTGGACGTCATTGTTCAGAAAGTTCTTTACTGGACTTGCAGGCTTCCAGGAGCCACAGGCGAGTAACGAAACTAGTAAATGTAAATAACTATTACCAGCCTAGATGCATCTAACCCGTATACTATATATAATTAAGGGTCGATTAAAAAAATACACTAAACATCTAAAGCAAACAATGAAGGAGGATCAGAATGAAAAATAAAAAACAATAAAAAGAGCCATTCACAAAAAATTCTTTAAAGAAATGAACAAAGAGGCATCACTAAATCACAGGCAGCACACGTATCAACTAATCAGTCATACTACATCAAACATGTAAACAGTAAAACCAACGAAAACAAGCTAAAAACGTACTCTTCGCCAATTTATTGAGCTTTTTATATAACTGTTACACATTCTATAGGATACTCTTCGCAGTTTTCTTGTAAATAATGTTAGTTTTTGGACATCCTAAATTTTGTGATAACATCTTTGTTGTGAATAAATTATATGAAAAAAAAATGAAAAAAATCAACCTGTGTAGGATTCGAACACACGATCTTTGGATTGCAAAGTAAAACTTTAGCCGCTGCACCATCACATATTGCTACGAAAATTGATTGTCTGTGATATATATCTTTCGACAATCATACATATTTCAACTCATTAGATATATTTTTATGAAATATATATTAGTAAAATGCATAAACAAAAGAAATATATTATGGGGATAACATTTTGCAAGATTTCTATTTAAGTACAAGCGACAAAAAAATAAGAGAATTTCTTTTTAAGTTAATAACTTTTTTATTTACTGATAGATTTTCTTCAAAAGCAATAGGGTTCTTCTTCTAGCTAACACTAACTTACTTTCCAAACTTCAATGCAATCGGGCTTTTCTTTCTTAAGTTATCGTGTTTACAAGAAATGTGACGGACGGACGGATGGATAGACGCACATTTTGAAAGTTGTTCAGAATTCGTTCACTAACACAATGATATGAAATTTCTTTCTCTACGAGCGATATTTACTGATTTAGAAATGTGCTGATCAAATACGTTTTTACGAAGAGTATAATTACAAAATTCACACTAAAAACACTATTAGCCCACTGACATAAAGTCAACCAAAACTACCTAGTCAGTCTCAGAGCAAGTAAAAAAATTTAATATAGGAAAGCCTAGATAGGAAGCCAAGATAAGAAGCCTTATGGCCCTTATGCATTAGTACTGGTCACTCAATTCAGTTAACTAACTTAGTTGTCAGTTATGGTGAAATAGAAAGATCTTGTTTATCGAGAACTGACTAACTGACAGTTAATTTAGTTAACTGACCATGAATAAACCGGTCCTAAATCATGAGTCTACACATGATCTAACACGATCTACACATGATCTAACATGCAGGAGCCAACCTTGTCGGTATATTTTGAAAATTGCCGTGACAGCTTGTAAAAATGAGCTGATACAATGTTCAAGGTTGGCTCCAGCAAGTTGGATCACCCGTAGGCCCCTGTAGTATCAAGCAACCAACCAAGGCATTTTGTCATCGACCTTACACATTCGCAAGAAGCGCCCTCAGAGAGTTAAAGCTCCTATAAAAAAACACGAGACATAAACTTACTTAAAAGCCCTAGATACCTTTTTTGTTCAATATTGTAACATTGGAATTTTAATGATAAAGACTCCCTGCGCATGGAGGGTGGGCGCTTGAAATATATATATTTACCATAACCATTTTGCTAATATTATTAACATTTTTAGAGACCTAAATATTGATTTTGTATCCAATCAAATTATTATCTTAAATAGTTTTGTTGTTATAAAGCTGTAAATTTAAAACAATGGCAATATGTTTTTACATACATAATTAACTAGAAGTTCTTAATTTATAATACTAAAACGATACATAAATTACTTCCATACCCAACACATTAAAAATAAATACAAAAGAATATCCACAATGATATATACATATATTAAAAACTAATAATCCTACTTATCCTTGTCTTATTATCAAGCCACATTTATTTGTCAGTAAAAACATTTCAAAGTGAATATCAAAATGGAATTTCCAAACTGTAGCCTAGGAAAATTACATATCTTCAAATGTTAACTTCTCAGAAATTAATATTATTATGCTTTTGCATGTACAACGGGGTTTAATCTAATGTTTCCCCTTTACCAAAGGTAGCATATGGGATTGTAGAATGTAGTAGATATATGTTGGGTTATTATTAGCGGTAATGGCTGTCGTATGTCTATTTCAGTGTAGTATATTGTTTTTCCATTACAGGCAAGTGGTGTCCGCGACGAGAGTGGTCGTCGCCTACCGACGCCCGGGCAGCCACCGACGCTGCGCGAAGAGGCGTCCTTTATTCCTCCGTCTTCCTCGGTAGTCCCGGTGAGTAATGTCCTACTTCAGGATTCTCTATATTTCCTCACCATAATGCCAATAACAGCATGTTTATGTATTGGCTGAAGAGGATTTTTATTTTGCCTTTACCTGTTAGACAAAGTTACACCCAAGTCTTCCGCACTTTCCTTCATGCACATTTTTATTTTTTTCCATCTTATCTAAGTAAACGATTCTTTTCCTGCTGCTATCCCATTTTTATTATTTTATTAGCGTAGCAACTCACTTTAACTGCATTATTTGTTTTTTACATTTTACTTTAAAACTTAACATTACTTATATTTCTTTTAACTCTTATCTGCTTTCCAATCTAAGTTGAATGGACATATATTTCCAAATGTATTTATTCTTTTACTTACGTATACCTCTCCCTCTTCTTTTAGTTGCATTCTTATGTAATGAAACCTGTAGTCTGTAGAAAAAACTAAGAACAAATAATCCTTTATATATCCACCAACAATAACATAGTAAACAACATCGAGCTGCCTCTAGTCAAATGTGTTCTGTTGTTGTGCTGTCTTGCTTCTTTCTCGCGCTGGCTACACACGTTTTCCCCACCGTACTAGGAGGAGATCGCGGGGGGATACCCAGCCGACGTTGTCATGGTTACGACCGCATTCCCGCCTCGCAGCCATGGTAATGTGAGGCGCATGCGCTGCGCCTTGCTAGTGGCGCGTTGCGGTGAAATGGCGAACTGTAGGGAGGCGCGCGAGTTGGCTCTCCTCTTTTTCCGAGACCGTCGTCAGCGGAGCGTTCGCTGCAATATGCAAACAACTTCGTGCATAAACAGTATGTTGGGACTAGCGGGGATAAATTACGCGACTTTATGAAATTATATAATTACTGAATCATTTATCAAAGCAATTATGGAAATAAAACTTAAATGGAGTTTAAATAATAATATACACTTAAATGCGTAATAATTACCTACGATTTAGATACCTATATGACCAACCTTTAATAATAATATTATAAACTTAAGATAACTTTGTCGTGTTTACTCCTACTTATTTTAATAAAAAGAGGTATAAATAAACCTGACTAGCGTTTTGATTATTATATAAACAGATAATATTCAAAGTATTCTAATTGTCATTTTCGTTGCTGGCGGCGTTTAATTTATGAAATCGTGAGCAGTCGCTAAAACATTTACCAACGGTGGAGGCATAACCACATACTTTTCATCTGATGCAAGGTATTTATAATGGAAACAGAACATAAACCAAAGCCGAAGCAGGCTCAAATACGTGTATCTAATTTATCCTCAACATCTAGTAATCTAAGAAACTCTTCCTTTTAAGGTAATAACAAGTGAGGCAATACAGTCTATTAGGCATTTAATTTGCACTAGGCGGCAATTTGTGGCTACAAAGTAGTTCCCTCGCCTTGAACCACGGTGATCGTGAGAATGTGCTTGAAAATGACGTAGGAGTAGAATAAGACCTTAGTAAGGCGCGTAATTTGACGATGACCCCAACAGGTGACCTGGTGTAAGGAGAAGAGCTGCTCACTAGCGTCCTTTGTGATTGGACCATCCATCACGGCCGCTCCGTAATTGGTTCTCATGCCGGACTTTACGTGGGGAGACCAAAAGGTAATTGTTACCTTGGAAACGAGGTCCATCAGTCAACCACCGAAATCTCATTTCGAGAAACAGCCCTTACTAATTACCCCTAGATTCGATCCCACGCATTAAGAATCGGCCTTTGTTGATTAAAAAATAAAGCCACGTGCACTTTGTCAATCGTTTTGTCTGCAGATGACAGGCCCATAGATGAAGAGCTTTTATAACCTACCACAAGTAGTGCAACCCTCGAGCATAAAACCAGAAACTCGCTGGAGCAATTGTAATGGCAAGGACGTGTGGAAATTCTGTTATGTCGTTTGCCGTCCATTATTGTTTTGCAGGTATTTCAAACCCAACGAAACGAACTAAATATTGTTTACATTCGAAATATTTTACGTTTTTATTTCACTAGCGCGTTGCAAGACCTCTTTTGCTCAACGATTAATCGAAAATAAATTATTTTACAATCGATAGGGTACCCATGCGTAGAAAGTAAAGCAACATTTTACAAATACCACTGCATTTGTATTTTACTTTGGTGTCATTCAAGTAGGTGTTCCTCGAGTTGTATTCAAATTTCCAGTTACGTAGGTTTCTATAATTTTGAGGTTGTTTAAGCGGCCACATCAGTAAGTATTATAAATCATATTGATATTAATATCCCATCAAGCAAACAAAGCTGCTCATAATTTGTAACTTATAAATATTTTCCCTCGAATCTCTTTCATAGTAGGTGAAATTTATATCCTCCATTGTCTATCTCTAATAACACATGTAACTTTATGTTAATAGTTATATAAAGATGGCTTAGTTGTCATTGCAAATGAATCGCCTATTCATTGTCTAAAGACATTACCATGGTAAGTGTACGGTGTGAAAACAAACGACTGTCAAATGTCACTCTCGAAGTGACATTTGTTTAAGGTGCTGTCTTTCAAAAGAAGCAGCATCCCTCAAATGTATTCAAAGAGTATTTTCGTGCACAACACATGTGAAAGACATAACAAGCCAGTATTTTCCGTGTGTCTTGTTTATTTGGTCGGCGCCGCGATATAAATTTCGGCACCTGTCCGGCTTCGTCATGTTAGATGTCGAAAACGCGTCGTCACAATAAGCCTGAATCAGAGATCTTATAGTAAGTTATTTTGATGGCGACTTAATACCACTAGCTCATAAATTTCGTTAAATCAGTAAAACTTCGTGGCACTCACACGAGAGACTTCTTTAATGATGCATTTTATGTTTTCGCACGACAGACATTATTTTAATTCGTTCACTTGGAATTCTTCCAAAGCTATAGAGGCACATGTTTATTCTACAAGGTTTTTTTCTCTGCAGCGCGACATGTGTGATAACGAACTCATTTCCAAAATATCATCTTGACATTTTACAAAAATAGACCAGCGCATTCTTTCACAATTTTAAAGTTATAATTAAAAACTTCAGGGGATGTTATTAAACGAAACCCGTAATTATTGCTCCACTTCGTGAAATTAACAAAATATTAATGAGACCGGGATGCTTACCGGCAGGTATAAATATAAAAATGATTCCATTCGAAAGGCACAACGCAAGAATTCGAAGAAGTCGATGATGTTTAACCATAACATATTTTCAACCTTTTTTTTTCTATCGCGATATATCTCCACTTCGATAAATTTAAATTTTTCACCTATTTTAAACAAGATGTATTTAATTTTCTTAACTGCTGTGTTTCTATTAATAAAAATGAAGAATTTTTTAATATCAAATAATATATTTATCATTCATTCTATCTGTTTTTGAACATAGCAAACTGCAAAACAATAATCATTAGCTATATTATTTTTTTTATTGCACATTTAAAATAATCATTATTGTCATCACCGTTTTCAATTATTCTCTAATTAGGAAACTATAAATATGAGAATAAATCAAAATAGAATATGTTTTAAAATAAACAACATAAAATTAAAATAAAACGTAAAAATATGCCAAAGTTATTTGATTATCGTCAGAACTTTTAACGACCATGTCAACTCTGCCAAAACAATAAATTAAATATCATACACCAAATTAGATTATAGTACGATTGTTGACTTAATTCTTAAAAATCACAATTTTCAAATGCCAACCAGAACGAAACAAAATTCTTAAACAATAATATACAGAGCAGGGTGGAAAAAAAATCATAATTTTTTTTTATTTAAAAAAATCGCGAGTTTTTTAAGTGATTAAATCAGATTTTTTTTATTTATCTGAATCAATTTTTTTAATAAACTATAAATGTCTTGAAAACTTCATTATAAATGGTAATAAGGAATATCGAAACATCGAAAACAAAACCAGTTTCTACTAAACAGAACACCATGTATAATAAACGTAACGTGAGTGAGTACAGAGTACAGTAGATAATACATACCACAAAAATATTCAGAATATTAATTTCTATTCAATTGTTTCATTAAAAAGGTCATCTTCGCTGCCTTGGCCACCCCCAATTTATTTCTCAAGTCGCTGTGGACCAAGCCAAATGTCTAAAATATCCTTTCTACCGAGGCTGAAGATGCAACGGCGGTGGTTAACTGCATAACCTCTTCTTACATTATTAATTTTTCAGGGTTGTGGACTTCGAAATAACAAATCCACTATGCAGAATCATTTTTTAGTCCTTCTACTGCGAGTTTGGACATTAACGAGCCAACAAGCACTGAGATTTGGAAAGAAACTTCAAAGAGTTGAAAAATTCTCAACGAAAAATTTTCTTCTGCACAACATAGTGCTTTACGTTTTTCTTTTGGAGTTAACATTATTTATCTCACTTTCTGTTGGCGTGTCGAAGTTGGGACTATTGTTAATATATTTTGAGCTGATCATAAATGCTAATAAATGGTACGGGGTAACAGTTTTTTCAAAGTTCTTTGATTTTTATTTACAATTTTTCATGGGTTACAATATTCTCGAGCTTTTTCATCATTTTTTTCCAGTAAAATACTGCATTTGATAATATTGAAATTTCCCTTTGCAGCCTATCCAGACAAACGGATTTAGTTTTTCTATAAGCGATTCACAATTTGTTTTCAAATTGAAATCAGTCACTCGCTTTCTAATATCGACATTAATGTTATCTCGTTCGTTTTCATTCTCGCATGTGGCTATTAAAATATTCCAATTTTTTATATATGATTCCAAGGAGTCGCAAATAGAACCCCAGCGAACTTATGTTGGTAATGTCAAGGCAGAGCCACATCTACAAGAAAACTCAGCTCTTGCGTGATGATTATTTCGAAAATATTTTATGACCGGGATATCTTGATTGGTAATATTTTCAATGTTGAGAGATTGAGCCAATAATTGACTCTGATGTGCACCACATTAATAAGTGATTACATCCATTTCCCAATCTTTCAAAATCATTGTTCGACATTTTTTTCCTATTAGCAGCGTTGTCGGTAACAATGCTCCTTATCTTGCAAGCGAATATCTACGTCGGTACTATACGAAATCAAGTAGCGATTATTAGAATGCTCGATATTAGAGCCTTCTGAAGATTCTGAGATGCAGGCGGGCGAACCATTGCGTCGCTACTTAAAGGGAATCTACAGACGACCTAACTTGTTGGGGCCGGTATGCTTTAAAGTTTGTCAGTTCGACCGATTGGTACCAACAAACCTCAAAACAGTTGGCCCCAACGAGTAAGGTCGTCTGTAGACTCCTTTATTTATTTTCTACTGATTACACTTTAACGCACACGTTTTTTATGATCTGTGGAAAGTATAAACCATTTTTTTAATTTACGATTTTCTTGATTTAAATCACTATTTAAATCACTGATATAAATCATAATCACCCTGATGCATAGTCCAAAAAAGCGTGCCTTATACTATTCATATTTATATATACGTAAATACCTACTAAGTGTTATACATGAATTAAATATAAAAATGGATATAAAAATTTTATACATATGTATCATTTTATCATTTTTTTATATCAAACTTCTTCGAAATGAAAAGAAAATGATAAGCCAAAGTTTAAAGAACAAAACAATGTAATATTCCAACCTTGTGCTTCTAAGCTGAAAATATTTTAATCGAATACTTTTTGATCTAAAATCTTATTTTAACCTAAATGGTTTCAGCTATAATTTATTTGACATATTTCAAAAAAATAGTATCTTTAGTTATACCTACATGAAGAAGTAGAGTAGTTGTTTTAGATATTTCAGAAAAAATAATAATAGCAAGAAATTTGTACTTTTCATCTTTTGCCTTCTGGTTGAAATTCGATATTCCCTCCAAAAAGTCGCCATCTTGGATAATGGCGGCTAAATATTTCAAAATCAAATAAAAATTGATAAGCAAATAATTATCTGCCATCTTTGTCCTTACTATTTTTTTTATTTGGCAAACCTTGAAGGCAGAAAATAAATGACGTCTTTTGTCTAATATGCATAATGTTATTCATGTCGTGAATTAAGGGCTTTCCCTTCACCCATCAGAAATGTTTTGAGTAACCTAAGTGCTTATTCACAATACAACAACCAAAAAGGTCAACAACAATGATGACGTGCATATTATTCGAATTGGATAAAAGTCGACCCCATCTTGTGCCTTGTGCACTCACGATTGGAAAAATCAACAAAATATTAATAACAAAAATTGTATGCTTAACAATTTAAATGAATGCTTAACAATTTTTTATTAGATTTCTCCTTTTTAAACTGAACAATTTTACAAAAAAAATGGCAAAAACTGAATTTTGACTATTGAACAATTCAACATTCTTTCAGAGGGAATTTATGAAAATCCAATCAGCTAGCTAGAATATTCTCTTCTTGCATGACATTTTTTTTAAAACTCATATTTTTAAGGTATCGATTTAAAAATAGGCAGAGTAAATTTTAATTAATTTATATATACTTATGATACTTATATACTTATGATACTTATGATACTCCATGCAAGACACTTCACTATTCATTTTTAGGCAAGAAAATCATCGATTGTTCGGTCCCATTGCATCCTATATTAAAAGCTGTAAGAGAAAAAAATAATTTATAAAATTCTGCGTAAAACAAAACAATCCTAATAATTTCCAAAATATGCACTTCAAAAAAGCCCAATTTTTACCACTTTTTTCCAAAAAATCGTAGCTTTCAGCTTGAAATATGATGATCAAATGTAAAAGTGATCTAAAGACGAACTAAAATGCAATTGACAACCAATCATAAATGAAAAGGGTATAATGAACAACCAACCACCCTTTATCAATATTCATCCACAGAGCCTTAGTATAAAAGTAACATAAAAAGTGTTAAAGTTATTTGTAGTGGTTCCAGGAAGTAGTGTTTTTGATAATCTGGACAGGTGGTAAAATATATAAAACGAAAGTTCTCTAGGCTAAGGCCACCTTTCGTTCACTGCATATGGTATAAAGATAATACATACGATTATTTACCTGTATTGATATGAGAAACTAAACTGTAGTGCAATGAAAGTATTGCTTATTATTAGTACTTATTTGGAAATGGAAATAAATAACATTATTACACGTTCTGCTGTCAGCAAAGCAACCTTCATTATAGATAGTCGCTATTGTTAATGGCAAAACACATAACTCAAGTAGCAATTGCAGCAAAAAAATATAAATTGTTTTACATAATGTGGAATACATCTAATTTATATGATTATGAATATTATCATTATTACTAATAGCGCACTTATACTCCAGTCGAATTAGACATAATAAAAAATTTTGCGTACTGCGGACTTTTTTTGTAGAAGTTGTTTAAGAGGGCATAATAAGCAAGCACAGAAAACTACACCATCTGCGTCCCCTATTTTTACTTTGAAATTTTACTTATGTGGCCATATCTTTTTCCCTATTGCCCGTAGGGCTCTTTACCAAGTTACACTTTTTGAAGATTCATCCCTCCTCTACACAATATGTATATTACACATTTGCCGTAGGACAAACAGTTTTGGCTGTACGAGGCCGGAAAGGTCGCGCTGTCCGAATTTGGGGGTCTTCTGTACAGGACAAACGGTTATTATTTCCAATCTACAATACTACACATACTAATGCCCTTAAGGAGGGATGATGTTTTGTGAAAATACTTTCATCGAATACCGCGCCGTTTCCATGATACGGGATGTTGAAATTTTGAAACCCCTTTTTTAAAAAAAAAGTGAACCTACTTTTTTTCGGTCATTTTTCTTTCATGTATGTACGACCCTAATATAAGAAAATTTACGTTGGTTTCATTTTAATACAATCGTCGGTTTAGGAGCTAGACAGCAAAATATGCCAAAAATGGCTATTTTGGTATTGTTGCATTAAAAAAACCAAAACCAGTATAATTCTGGTAAGCGTTTTTGTTTATCCTAAAAGTTCAATTCATTGCGCATAGAAAATGTGTTTTTGTATTTAAATAGGATTAACACTTATTGTGTAATAACGATTTATGTCATGTATTCTCCAGTCTCCTTTCTCACATTTTTTTTGCGGCCTTATGGTTCATAGTAGGGCAGAAAGCATATATACACATATTAGGGTGTTAAAATGGATCTTTTGTTAAAATGCGATAGGACGTACAGTTTTCGAATAAAACGCACTTGTTTGCAAAAAATTATTTCAGATCACACTTTTCATCGACTGAGTAGTAAATACTCACCGCTGACTACGAAAAAATAAAACTATGTGACGCTTCTTGCTTTTTCTGTTTATGAGGGACATTGCTAATGAAAAAATGAAGGAACTCGGACGGAATAGGGATTTCTCACTCCCATATTTGAAGGTTCACGCTTGTCTCGAATCATCATTGCAACTTATTTTGTGTCTATAACAAAATCCACTGTAATTTTACCATCCTCAAGAAACAGCTATTATATGTCCATTTCATCGCAAAATAATTTAAAAAAACAAACTCCTAAGAAAGAAAACACCAAAATTAGAACTTATTTATCAGATCACAATTCAGAACACAATGAAAACTCAAAGCAAACATAACCAAACAAGTGCGTTTTACTAGAAAACGGTACGTCCTATCGCATTTTAACAAGAGACCCATTTTAACACTCTATTATGTGCCCTGTCCACGTGTATAATGCTTTCTGCCCTACTATGAACCATAAGGCCGCAAAAAAAATTGTGAAAAAGGAGTCTGGAGAACACATGATATAAATCGTTATTACACAATAAGTGTTGATCCTACTTAAATACAAAAACACATTTTCTATGCGCAATGAATTGGACTTTTAGGATAAACAAAAACATTTACCAGAATTATACTGGTTTTGGTTTTTTTAATGCAACAATGATGCAACAATAACAAAATAGCCATTTTTGGGATATTTTGCTATCTAGCTCCTAAACCGACGATTGTATTAAAATGAAACCAACGTAAATTTTCTTATATTAGGGTCGTAGATGCATGAAAGAAAAATGAGCGGAAAAAAGTAGGTTCACATTTTTTTAAAAAAGGAGTTTTCAAAATTTCAACATCCCGTATCATGGAAACCGCGCGGTATTCCATGAAAGTTTTTTCACAAATCATCATCCCTCCTTAAGGGCATTAGTATGTGTAGTATTGTAGATTGGAAATAATAGCCGTTTGTCCTGTACAGAAGACCCATAAATTCGGACAGCGCGACCTTTCCGGCCTCGTACAGCGAAAACCGTTTGTCCTACGGCAAATGTGTAGTATACATATTATGTAGAGAAGGGACGAATCTTCAAAAAGTGTAACTTGGTAAAGAGCCCTACGGGCAATAGGGAAAAAGATATGGGCACATAAGTAAAATTTCAAAGTTTCAACCCCTAAAAAAAGGGGACGCACATGGTGTAGCAGGGTGTAGTTTTCTGTGCTTGCCTATTATGCCCTCTTAAACAACTTCCACAACAAAAAGTCCGCAGTACGCAAAATTTTTTATTATGTCTAATTCGACTGGAGTATTAGGTCAGTTAAAAAAAATAAGGTATTTATGCATGTAAACTATACAGAAAATAATTTAGATCAGGACACGACTACTAAATTTTTTACAACTTCATACAATTTAAAAAAGGACGAGGTTCTCAATTTGATCCGTATGTATGTTTTTTTTTAATATTCATTCATACTTATAAATTCGTTTAAATGATTTCTGTGAATTCTTCTCACATTGTGGAGTATGACTCGGCGGTGGTCCCATATTAATTTCATCAAGCTACATCTAGTATAAGGTGAGCAAAAATTAGAAACAAATTTTTTTTAGTAGGCAGTATTCTAGAATATGGCGAAGTCGCCAGTCATAATTTAATTTTGTGATTAAAAAAAAATAAAATTTCATCGGAAATGCATTAAAATTGGTAGTTAGGTGTTTTAAAAGTAGTATCTGATAACAAATCTGATCTCAAAAATTAAGAATTGAAGATCCAATATGTCTGCGTTAATTGCAATATCTTACATAAAATTTGATACATAGTGATTTTGAGGATTCTCTGATAACGAGCTTAAATGTAAACCTTAAAAAGTTATAACGACGAGTATTTTAATGTGCAGATAGGCCAGTCGTCAGGTAAATTAACATCGTTTTAAATCGTACAAAAGATTTTACTGTTGGAACCAGTTCATTATATGCCATACTAATTTTTCCCCCTCGTCCGCCCCCCCGGAACACCACCAATTTTGGGAGAATATCGCTTAAAAATCATTTTTTTGCCAATATCTCGGTTCTGAACGGTCCTACCAAAAAAAGATGATTATCAAATTTAAAGATAAGTAAATTCTCTATCGAAATAGTTCAGACACATTTTTACGTAGTACTAATATTCTTGGAGTGATAGGCGGGGGAAATCGAGCATCGTATCGCGTCCGTCCTGTATATAGACAGTTTTATATATGCCAGATTTCCTTGAAAGACATACTTCGTGAATGGTTACATTTTTCCATACAGAACTGTCAGTAATAAACTAGAAAGCAAATGTGGCGCTGATATTATAATTTCTAACAAGCATAGTAACGATTCTATCATTAGTGTTCGGGATACCGGTTTTAAGATTTTAACAGCGAATTGGTACGAGAATCGCGAAAAATACGTGGAAGAAGAACGATTGCGAATTGTAAAGATTAGAAAATTAGAAAACGTTGAGAATGACATACTGGACAGTCTTAATGTCCTTATGCAAACAATGATGTGTAAAAACAAGCACGGGGGCAAAAACAAGTAGACTACGAAGTGCACTGATATTTCACATGCAATAATAGCTTCAGCCGATATACAGAGCGGATGCGACACAATATTTGATTTCTCCCGCCTATAACTCCAAGGATACTAATACTACGTAAAAATGTGTTTGAACCATTTCGATAGAGAATTTAATTATCTTTATATTTGATAACCATCTTCAGAACCGAGATATTGGCAAAAAAATGATTTTTACGCGATATTCCCCCACGATTGGGGTTGTTCGTGGGGCGGGTGAAGGGGAAAAATTAGTATGTCTAAAAGAGGCATATAATGAACTGGTTCCAACAGTAAAATCTTTTGTACAATATAAAACGGTATTTACGCATCCTGAACTCCCTGACGACTGGCCTATATGTAAGGAAACTGGACACTAATTTTTTTTATTTCGAATACATACTGCAAAAAAATTAGGTAAAGTTAATGTTTGAAAAGACTAGATACAGCGTGTTGTGATAAATAATTTGCTGTGGTTATATAGAACAAAATTGAAATTGATGGCTGTAAAACAATAAGTACCTCACTATGTAGAAAAACCAACAAAATAGCTGTGTAAGAATGTTAAAAGGGAAGTATGTATTCGAATTTACTTTAAAAAGAAAATAAAAAAAATTGTGTTTTTTTAGATTTTTTAAATTTAATATTCAATATATTTTTTAATAAAAATCAAATTTTGCCCAACCCTGTCAGTAGCTCATAAAAATTTACGGGTTAAGACTAAACAGTCTTTTTTAATAATACGGTATGTCACATTTTTGACAAATTGTATTAGTGATGTACTTACATTCAAGAGGATCAAATATAAGAAACAAAAACGAACCAACTTTTTTATTTAAAATGTTACATTATTTCAAAGCTGTATTAATCAAAAAGGACTTCATTGTCAATATGTAGACATATGTGATGCTCTTCACTTTGTAGTACTACTTATAAACGCCACATGTAACTATATACGGTGGTTTTCACTAGTGTAGTCTGCGTTCCAAGATGAATAGAATAATTGAAAAGTGTTTGTGTGCATACATACATTTAATTTCTTTTGGGGTAATTTGGCAGTAACTAACAATTCCTGGTGCCTTTGTAGACAATCCATAAGTATTGTCTACAAAGCTAATGGTGACTAATATATTTCATGAACATTATTCATTTTTTTTTTTAAGTTTTATTGAAAGGTGTTTTGTTCGCCTATTTAAAAGAAATATTAAATTCCGTTGTATTTTTTTTAAATGAATAAGAAACATTAGTAGAACTACTTTCATAGACTTAAATACCTCCTTTTTACCTTGTAACATTTCAAATTTATTAATGCCAAAGGACACATTTGACAGTGGAGAAAAATGTTCATCATTTTAAAACATTAGTGAGAGGATCAAGTAAATATTGCATGATTTAACGAACTTGGGAAAATCTGAAATATGCAAAATCTTATATGCATTTTCCTTTACGCTATCGTTAGATCACATACGACCTTTTTTTCTTAAGGACGGCAGAATAATATCATAAAGTATTTTGTAGAGTAGAGTAGTTTAATAAAAATACATGCAAATAAAGACTCGCTCACCTGTTGCATTATGGGAATTCGAGTTATGTGTGAAGCAACTTGTATATTGGGCAAATAACGTTCCTTCATCCATAAATATCGAGTATATTATTGTTAATATTATTGTAAACCTTTAGTGCTCAAAAGGTTCTGTGGCCCTAATGAGGTTATAGGTCTATGTATTTTGTTCAAATAAGGCGACGTTATCCATATTGCAATTAATCATTCATTTTCGTTTTCCAAAAGCTATCTACGTCCTATCCTTTATTACTTATTTCAGTTTGTAAATCTTTCAATATATAAATATATTCGGATATCTGTAGTGTTATACTACATAAAAAGCCTCATTTTATTGTGCTATCGGCTTAGGCTGAATATTTGAACAGTTTAAACTTTGGATAAAAGTTTTAACATATTTAATTATGTGGGTATAGCAATAATTGTCCTTGATTTACTAAATTAGGATTTTAACAAATCCTAAATTATTTGGCATATATTTTATATTACAATTTTATAAATTGAAAATATTTGAACTTAATAATACATGAATGTTGGAGCTTGATCCTAAAAGCACAATTGTCATACCATTGAATTTAATAGGTCCCAACACAATTTTGTCACCTAAAATCTGTTTATGTAAATCATCTTGAAACTAATAGTACAGTACCTAGAGGTAAAAAATATGCGAAACTTCGGAATAATGTCATATTGAACGGATTTCGTTCATTTTTGGCAGTATAATAGTAACTGCTTCATAGAAAAGTTTCTATATTGTGTGGGGGCTTGCTAATTTATAGGTGGATGCCACCCCCTCTCAGGGGGTGGCACTTAAAAAATATATATATTTATGGAGCTGAAGTAGAATCAAATTTTAAGAAGAAAAGTTCTATTCAATTTTTCACATAAATTGATAGTTTTTAAGTTATAACGACTTCAAAATTGAGATTTTAGCTTAAAAAAAAGGTATTTCCAAACGGCTTTCGTCAAGTATCTCGAAAAGTATTAGTTTATCGAAAAAATGTTACAGACCAATTACAGAAAGTACAAACTGGGAATTAATTATATTTTTTGTTTATTGATGTAGGATTGATAATTTCGGAGATATTTAAGTTTACATTTGATATCCAAGTGTTCATAAGATAATTATTTAGAGTGAGAGTTAAATATCTCAGAAACTGTGACACTTACGTCAAGGATGCTAATAGGTAGAATAATAGGTTATTAATTAAGCTTTCAACTGTTTTTTTTTTATTTGTTTCTGTAGCATAAAAAACAAAGAAGTTATGAACGAAGCAATGTGCGTCTACATATTTGTTTAATAACAACGTCGCCATTTTGTTACTGTAATTAGCCAATAATTAAAAAAGATGAATTTCGAACACTGTTTCTCATTAATATAACATGATGTAGATGCTCAAATTTTTTGGTTTGTATACAGCACTTGCTTTAGAAAAAAAATACAATTTAAACTATAAAAATATTTTCGATAAAACGTAAGTTTTTTCCTTTTCCAAATATCTCAATAAATGTTAGTTTTATTGGGTAGAGACCAAAAATAAACTCATAAACTGATAATGAATTTCGCTTGTTTATTTATTTACATAGATTTGATAGTTTCGGAGATATGAAAGTTTACAAATGGCGTTCGAACGTTTATAAGACGAAAAATGCAGTTTAAATGTTAAATATCTCAGAAATTGCGACACCTACGTCACGCATGCTGAAACATTAAATTAGAGACAATTAATTGCGCTTTAAAATGATTTTTTATTCGTTCCTGTAGCATAAGAAATAAAGAAGTTATGACGGAAAAATATGAGTATTTATATTTTTTATATAAAAAGGTCGCCATTTTGTTACTCTAATTAGCCAGTGACTTACAAAAATTATCTCAAATACAGTTTTTCGTTAAGATGTAGCATTACCTAGATGCTAAAATTTTTTTGCTCATTTAAAGCACTTGCTTTAGAAAAAAATGCATTTTAAACTTTAAAGGTAATTTCGAAACACTTGGATACCAAATATAAACTTAAATATCTCCGAAATTATTAATCCTACATCAACAAACAAAAAATATAATTAATTCCCAGTTTGTACTTTCTGTAATTGGTCCGTAACATTTTTTCGATAAAATAATACTTTTCGAGATACTTGACGAAAGCCGTTTGGAAATACCTTTTTTTTAAGCTAAAATCGCAATTTTGAAGTCGTTATAACTTAAAAACTATAAATTTATGTGAAAAATTGCGTAGAACCTTTTCTTCTTAAAATTTGATTCTATTTCAGCTCCAATAAATATATATATTTCTTAAGTGCCACCCCTATAAATTAGCAAGCCCCCCGCTCAATATAGAAACTTTTCTGTGAAGCATTTACTATTATACTGCCAAAAATGAATGAAATCCGTTCAATATGACATTATTCCGAAGTTAAAACCTCTAGTTACTGTACTATAATGTCATACTTGTTTTTTCTATAACATATTTTGAGATGCTGCCTTTATTGCAACAGTGGCTTTCTACTACCATTTTCTATTTACAATGAAACATAATTTATTTTAAAATTTGCTCGTGTTTCGGCAAATATTTATATTTTCCGCTATCCATTCCTCATCCTATGTTTGACACATTTGTATATAATAATATAATTTAAATGTAAACTAATAACGATGTATAAACACAATGTGTTTAAGATTTATGTACTATCAAATTAGGCACAAAACTAAAGTTTAATTACTCTATGACAAAACAAAACTGTAAGTTTCTTAAATATTGAATGGTGTAGCTTTCTTGTTAAGTTGTACACTTACATCTATTTAATTTTTTTAATCGAACACGCAACTCAGATATCGTTTTAAAAATTTGTCTGTGAATGTAAGTATGTGTGTAGATTGTTCCTTGCAAATACGATCTTTCTGTATTAGACTGAAAATGTTTGTTTCAAATTATACGCGTAAAATGGGACAGTAAAATACTCCCTATTGAGGTTAGACCATATCCATCATACAGTGTGGTCGCCGGAGGAGTATAAATCGTCATATTTTATATGAACTGTATTTTATATATAACACAGCCCCACAAAATAATGTGATCTATTCCTGGAATTCCATTGGGTGACCCCATGTATTTCGACGTGCTGAACACGAATCAGGTGCACGTTTAGCTCCATCGCCCACTATTTTTCTGTAAATCGAGAAAATAACCTAAAAAAACTCATAATTTAGGTTATTTTCGGGATTTACTAAAAACTGGTGGATGGTGGAGCTAAACGGACACCTGATTCGTATTCAGCACGTGGTAATACATAGAGGTTGCCCAATGGAGCCCCAGAAACATACAATTTTTTCTTGCCTGTGTAATATATGAATATCACTGGATCCTCCGCCATTTTATATAAAAGATGTACAAAAATACGAAGTACCGATTGCAAGTACCGATTTGATCAATAAAAATAAAAGAGTTGCTAGTGTGCTTAATCTCAGTGTCATCGCGTATAAACAATTGTGCCGCATTGGAGTGAAATATCAATCAAAGAAGTATTACCAGTCTGGCGTGACCTAACTTCTACTTGTTCTTAAGTGCAATAGATAAAGAAATGCAAACTTAACGCTAGGTAGTCAGAATGTACTGTGAAATAAGTAACTGTAAATACATACATGAAAAGAGAATGTAATGATTTCATTTTATGTATAAAAAAGCATTTATTTTTCTTTAATAAAAAATATCATTTTTATTATTATTTTGGGTACAGATATTTAGGGTTAAATTACGCCAGACACAGACATTTTCAGTCCCAGACATTCGAACTCCATGTATTTTTAGTCGCTGAAATCGAATATAATGTCAGTATCGGCTGATTGGCTCTTTTTTTTTCAAAAACAGCATAGTGATAATATATTACAAAATGATTATAATCATTTTGCAATGTACTATTGTAAGAATAATTCAGACTTTATTGATGATGTGCAGCTCTCTGAATATTTACCGAGATGAAACCTTACTAAAAACCTCCTGAATCAGCTACTCTTTCAACTAAATCGAAAACTAAGTCTTAATTTAAATGACCTGCGCATTCGCCAAAAATTCAAAAATATTGGTGATCATGGGCACTTCTTAATATTCACCGCCTATATCCACCGGTAGAAGGAACCGGTTAGACAGACATGTTTTTCTGGTAGATATCCAGGATTTTTGTGGTTAAGAATTACGAAACGCTTCGGTTGAGTTTCCCAGTTTTCTTGACAACTTAGATGTTTGTTTTGTTTGTTGAAAAATTATAACTATTTAATTTATTTTTTCTTCAAGCGTATTAAAATGTTTAAATTATGTCACCAAAAACAGAAGTAGAAGTAGGACATTGTTTTACTAGTAACAAAATGTTAGTACCGAACGCCACCGTAGTGGACATTGTTTTACTAGTAACATAATGTTAGTTCCGAAAGCGCCACCGCAGTGAGTATTGTTTTACTAGTAACATAATGTTAATACCGAAAGCCACCGGTGGCGCGCTATCCACTAGCCACTTGTCATATTGTGTCAACATGTAAGACTGTAGTTTGAATATTTGTACATTTATGATAAATAAATGAATTTTTGCATTTTAATACGCTTGAAGAAAAAATAGTATATATTACACGGAGTAGAACGCCTTTTTTGTGTTTCGCCCAGTTTTCGGCTTCGGCTTCGCCTCAGCCGCAAATCCTGGGCTCAACACAAAAAAAGGGTGCGTTCTACTCCTAGTAATATAATATACTATTTGGTAACCAGTTAATTTTGAAACTGTTCGGTGAGGATCCGATTGAAATCGGTGTACTCGCCCATGAATACTGAAAAGTACCAATATTACATCGGCACGCAAAGAAATTTTTTAAGAAAAAAAAAGCCAATCAGCAGATTCTGATATTAAACTTGGTTTCAGCGACCAAAGATATTTGAAATAAGTGTTTGCGTGTCTGAGGTTGACAAAAATTCCAAAATACTGGTAATAATATTATACCGACGTCCGACAGACAAACATTTTGAAGAAAAAAAAAAAGTCAATCAGCCGATTCTAACATTAAACTCCGTTTCAGCATGTTCACATGTCTGGGACTGAAAGTTTTTTTTATGTGCCGGTATTATCATTATTGGCGGTACCCCCAAAAGCCTGTAATATACACTTTGTATATATAGTCCTGCCAATGAATTGTTTCTAGAGGGAAATGCCGAGATCACAATTTTTGACTTGAGGAGGTAAACATACCAAAAGACTATAGGAGGTAAACATACCAAAAGTCCCCGAACACAGAAGGTGCTGGAGGGCACGAAGAAGGTCCCGGTTTTTGGTTTTTCGCTCATATCTCGAAGACGGTTAGCCATAATCAAAAAGTGGCTATATGCAAAATTAAAGCTGACAAAATTTTCTCCAATGTTTCTATTAATTTTTTTCGTATCTGTTATGGTTCAGTAATGAATTGTATATCTTTTAACTGTATTATATCTTTATTATATATTTATTATAAATTGAAAAAGAAATTTAATAATCATCGTAGAAAAAAAATTTTGTACAGATATCCGTTTCATAGCAGACTAAACTCAAATATCGAATAAAAAATGTCTTTGTGTCTGTAAGTGTGTGTGTGCGTGTATATGTATGTGTGTGTGTGTGTGTGTGTGTGTGTGTGTGTATACCGTTTCTTGTAAACACGATAACTTCTGTTAGACTTAAAATATTTAATTACAATTTGGAACATATGTAAAACAGCATATTACAATAATCCCTATTGAAATTGGGCCATATCTGTAACACATGGTGATAACCAGAGGCCCACGAACAATAATCTTATTAAAAACACCATGTTCCAAATGTTAGGATAACATTGATATATCATCTAATTTAAATAAAGTTGGTTTCAGCCTAACATACACTCGGTATAGTGCGGTTTATAAATCTTCATATTTTTGTATGCTTAATCAAAAAAACGCATTTTGTTCTGAAATTAAAATAAAACCTATTTTACGTAAGAGTGAGAGTTTGTATGCCCTTTTACGACCATGTATTACCACAGTAGAGAGAAGACCAGTAGTTTCACTCGCAGCGGTCCCTTTGATATTTGTTGTACTCGATTTTATTTTTTTAAATCTACTGCGCATCTACTGTCTGTATCCCACGCGCATTTCGTCGTATACTGGTGACTGTTCAGCAGTGTTGCTAACAGAGCTTTCTAAAATTCTCCGCCTACTGCTTTAAAATTCTCCGCAAATCGAAGAAATTCTCCGCCAAAAATAAAATATCAAAATCTATACAACAAAAAATATATTGATCTCTATTTGCTTCTCAATATGTAATCCATTAGCCTATTACTAATTTGCACAAATTGATATTTTAATTGATCAGTAATGAATTAATAAAACCTGGTTGTGATGAATCACCACAACCAGGTTTGGAGCACGCTTGAGATTAGTGAACTCTATAATCTCTATATACATACTGGAATGAGTATGAACAATAGGAACCTATTGTTCCCTTTCAAAGAAACTTTAAAGATAAGCTGAATTTGGAGGCACTCTGGCTCTCTCTCACCTGTAAACTAATTATTCAGGAAACTGAGACAGGGAAATCTTCAAATATGGCTTTCTCTCTCTAAAGCTTCTTCCAGCTCCATCCTATCGATCCTCACTCCAATATAGTATCGAGCTCACTACTTGAGATCATTGGTAGACAACTGGCCTCTGTTGACCCTTAATGAAACTGAATCCGCACACATCGCCATTTATTTTTTAATCGAATGATTATCGATATCTGTCCGCATGGTAGTTAGTATATGTACTTCACATACCCCAATTACGTTGGCAGACGAAACTTTCGGTCGGCGCGCGCTTTATCCGGAAATAGAAAAATTAAAAATTTTCTTTTCTACTTGAGGTCAACGCGCGCGCCGATCGGAAGTTTCGTCTGCCAGCGTAATTGGGCTATGCGGACAGATATCGATAATCATTCGATTAAAAAATAAATGCCCCCCCCCATCCCTATCCCCCCACCATACCAAAAATTTCTAGAGAGAAGAAAATTTTGTACTTATATGGTCTCTTCGATTACCGACTGGCAGACGGTAACCATTCGTCGTCGAATTTGCACGCTATTTCCTAGACTAATATGGATTATTGTACTATGGTGTTTTACATATGTTCCAAATTGTAATTAAATATTTTAAGTCTAACAGAAGTTATCGTGTTTACAAGAAACGGTATACATACACATATACATATATATTTATATGTATATATATATATATATATATATATATATATATATATATATATATATATATATATATATATATATATATATATATATATATATATATATATATATATATATATATATATATATATATATATATATATATATATATATATATATATATATATATATATATATATATATATATATATATATATATATATATATATATATATATATATATATATATATATATATATATATATATGCACACAACACTTACAGACATAAAGACATTTTTATTCGATATTGAGTTCAGTCTGCTATGAAACAGATATCTGTACAACAATTTTTTTTCCACGATGATTGTTATTTTTTTTTCAATTTATAATAAATTTATAACAAAGTTGGAATACAGATAAAAGATATACAGTCAATTACTGAACTAGCAGATACGACAAAAATTAATAGAAACATTATTGTAGAAAATGTAGTCAGCTTTAATTTTGCATATATAGCCACTTTTTGATTATGGTTAACCGTTTTCGAGATATGAGCGAAAAAACAAAAACCGGGACTTTCTTCGCGACTCCATGCACCCCTCGGACCTCCTATGTTCGGGAACTTACCTCATAAATAGTCCAAACACAGCCCTCAAGCCTCTAGAGCCCTCTAGACTCCCTTATTGAACGTTCGTTGATAGGGCTAATATACTGAAGTACTACTTTCCATGAAATTGAATGTCCTAACGAATTCTAAAATAAATTCTGTTAAAAAATCATAAGCCGACCTTCATGTGACCTTGACCGGTCCTACATCTAACAACATCGTCTTCCCTCCCTGAACCGTGCAAACTTTGCTTGGGACTCTTTTTCACATCTCGTCTAGTTTCAAAGATATCTGCGTGGGAAAATTTAAATTAAAAACTTTGTAAATAGTAAGTAACTTTTTGTTTTTACAAAGTTTTCATGTACTTTTTCTGAGGAAATATTTTTTAATGAACCTCTATATAATATTCGCCTATAATTTTATATATGTAAAGGTATTCATGTTTGTATTTATATATTAATCATTAATGGCAAAATTGGCGCTGTATTTTACGTTCGTTTTTTATTCAATATTATAACAAGGTATCGCGAAACAGTTTTCATCAATTTTGTATGACTGGAGGCAAAACGATATGTAAATTAACGTATTAAAGAATCGGTTAACAGTTGTAAAGATAGCACAGCGTGGAATGATTCTATTAATATGATTGTATGCAAAGAGCTTTGTTGTGGTTTTATAAAGGGCAAAAAAATTACAGTGTTTGATAACGTTATAAGCCGGTATAGTATTTACAACAATGCCGAAGTGCGTAAGTTGTATCGAAAGTACCGACCCACCACGCCATGCCATACCAGTTCCCCATGGTAGATTATAGGAATTACGTTTTTATAAGTTATTATAATTTATGTAAATATGATAATAGCGCATATTATACGCTTATAATGCTACAACGATAGCCTTGGGATGGTGTAGCGAATTTTCACGTTGTCAGTCACGTTGCGAGGGGTGAGAGGTAGAGAGGGAGGGTAGTCGTCAGATGTGCCTGATTGGAATCCCACAAAGCAAGAGGTGAACTTATAATACTTTTATGAGATGCTTTGCGCACCGGCCAATGGTGAGTGACGTGACCCATCATTAGACCCAGCGATGGACGGCATAGTTTTATATGCTTTCTCGCCCACCTCGCGCCCCGAGCCAATTCCCAAGACCACTGCCCAAGTAAAGCGACCAAGGATCGTTTCTTGCATCGTACCTTACATACCATCTCTAAGTGATATTATCAATAAATCGTTTTAGGACCAAAAGAAAAGTCGTATTTTGAGTTACGTAATTTGAGATAGTGTCGATTAACAATACCTGTGGGTGCAAGCAGTATCAAGATGGACCATATTAAATGCTAATCCGTTTTTAATATGCAATTTAATTTCAGAAAGTAATAGTTAATTGCATTACTTATTTATACTTAATTTTATCAAAAACATACAGTCGATTCTTTAAAATAATCTGGTACAGAGATAAACACTAAGTAGAAATTAAATGATAATAATAAATACATCCATATTGGTCCTATAATTGCTTTAAATTTGAAGTTTTATTTAAAAATTAATATCTAAATATATCTAGAAAAATGCTCTTTATAAAGGACATTTTTTTTCGAGTATATCAGCATTTATTTTTCTATTTTCGAAGATTGTCGTACTTCCTCCATATTTTTTTGCTTCTTTAAAATGAGATTCGCATAGAGGTGTCGACTTACAGGCACACAAAACCTATTTAGAATTAAAAAGTTAGCCCAAATATGAAAATTGAATTTTTTAAAATGTGTTAATATTCATCTGTATTTTTTAAAATTAATTAACAATCAGCTACTCCGAAAATACCTAACTACCAATTTTAATCCAATTGCGACGAAATATGAATTTCGTCCCATCTTTGAGAGTTGTTTATAAAAAATTATTAAAAATCGAAAACTAAGTTTTTAATTCAAAGCTAGTTAAAAAGAGTGTATCGAAGTATTAGATTTTTTGTAAAGTTTTTTAGAACAGAAATAACTAAAGGAGCTAAAGAACATACAATATACAACCATATTGTATGTAGCGGGTGGCAACTCGAACGTTAGAACCTCATTTAACTTCGCTATTTTTAGAGTTACGTAAAAAGGTTTAAAAATAAAAATTATAGAAAATCACACGTATCTTCCAAAAATCATTTCAGAAAAACAATTGAAAGTCGCATTTCGGAAACCTAAACTTTATTTTGGTTTTTTTAAATGAACAACCCCGTATATTTTTACACCATTTCAAAGGCTATAAAAAAAACTTTTTAATGATATTTAAAACATAGTATTTATCTTAAAAATAATTGTCTATTTTACTATAAATTTACAATTTATCAAATTAGCCGTGTAAAACAAAAGTAATTGAAAGTAAACAATACGTTAGCTCTATCAAGATATTTGTTGGTAACTAATTTCGCTTTATTTTAAATAAAATTGAGAATTCCAATGAATGATATATATGTTTCGGACTACCATGATTTAATGGAAACGAAATATAAAATATAATATCTAGTGTAGTTTTTAAGAAAAATACTATGTTTTCATTAAAAGTTTTCATTAAAAATCTTTTTTTATGGCGTAAACAGGCGGAGGTGTTCTATTTAAAAAAAAAGAACAAAGTAAGGTTTATATCTCCGAAATTCGACTTTCAATTGTTATGAATTAATTTCTGGAAAATATGTGTGATTTCCTGTAACTTTTCTACGTAACTCCAAAAATAACGAAGTTAAATGAGGTTCTAACGTACGCGCGACCACCTTGTACATTATACATGTACATACAGTAATTTTCGAAATATTCTGAACGTGTCTATAGGCATCGGTATTTATTATATTTTTAGTAAATATCTGTGTGAGAAAATGTTAGAGATCAAAATTGCTATAGCACAAAAAAACATGTACTAACTGCTCGCACTAAAAATACAAATTTTAGGTACCTTTCCCATGATTTTGTTTATTTATAAGAGCTACCATGAAACATTATAATCAAATTTAATACAAGAGTGACAGAGTGACTGAACGACATAAAAGAATGCATTATTAATTTTTCTTCAAATAAATGTTTATTTTCAGTTAAGCAATTTACAAATGTAAAAAACATAAACTATTAATCAACCAGTTTTTATCAATACCAACAACGAATGAATATTTTAATTTAAGCATAAAATTTGATTTGAATAACGCGAACATATCTTCGGTGATATTTAAATACTGCTCTGATAAATATCACGTAAAAATCACTCAATAATATATGATTTTACTTGCCAAGTTGATTTAAAAAATGCAACACCATGATTTCTTTGAACGATTTTATTGAAATTATCGCCACCGTCGTGTCCCACTAACATTTAAAGTGATCGAAATTTCAACCCTGCGAATCGCAGAATAAAACAATTATTTTGTAGTGAGAATCCGCTGGAATATTTCAAAGACACTTATTATTCACTTTGTTGAGCATGCTCTCAATATCGATTTGTGGTATCTCATACCAAGCTTCTTATTATTCACTTTGTTGAGCATGCTTTCAATATCGATTTGTGGTATCTCATACCAAGCTTCTTGGATACGAAATCTACGACCGTTCAAATTATCTGGCAGATGGGACAAATGTCCCACATTGGTAAACCCAATAATATACAATGTTCGATTGGAGATAGATCAAGTGACTGTGTCGACTATGGAAACACCACTTCCTTAGCTTCTTGTGAGAAATTTGTTGTAGCCCTTGCGTGAGGATTTGCAGTATCCTGCTAAAAAATGTATTATTCAACCTTACCTTGTAGGTAACTGAATACAACGGGCTACAGCACGTCTACTGTATAACCGATACCAATCGAGTTACTCTAAATGAAGACAAATGATGACTTACTCACGTTCAACAGTGAATTCCAAATTTTGGCGTTATCCAACTCGCAGTGTAGTGCGTTTCACCCTTCCACGTTCATTATGGACCCGAAGCAACATTGAAACTCATCAAAGAACACTGATGCAATTCCTGTCCTCAATTTACTCTCATATTATACCATACTAAACGGAGAACGCGATACCGTGGAGTAAGGAGTAAGCACAGAAAGAGTCGGTGAGAATGAATTCCGAAACTTTCAATTCAACAATACACTGACGGACGGCATTGGTATCCTCCAACCTAAAACTATACACTGATTTCCCACAGTGGACATCATAGAAATCTATCCCATGGGATCAAAGTTATTGGAGTGGTTGTTCTATGGTGTCCGAATTCGCATTGTCGGTCATATCGGCCTTATCCATACCACCTTGACAAACAAAAATTTGTTCTATGAATTCTAAGCAGTACTAAAGGTATAAAGAACTCATATAGTTACGATAAACAGATCCAAATTTACCAATTTTCAATAAAGAGGCAGTTAAACAATAAGTAGGTATTTTAAAACGAAAAAGAGTACAGGAAATGTTGGAAAGCGTAATATTCTGTTAGAATCGCCTCTTAGTTACAATTAAACAAAACTCTTGATGTTTTTTGTCCAAGTCAGTATGTGTATAATAGTTCTGTAATCTCAGTTTGGGAAACTGAGATATAGTACAATTCATTTCGGAAATATAAGCAACAAAATGATATATAAGATTTATAAAAAAATATATACCTATACCGACAAGAGCTGCGAGAAACGGGTAGATTTCGTGCGTCCCCTTCCCCCTGGTCGGTCCCCTCTTTCGGGAACTTAACCTGGCTCCTTCAGTGTGAATGCAAAGTCTATTCGTATGTTAAGAAGTACGGAAAATATCGTCTCAAGCTACACTTATGCCAACTTTCAGAGTTTTTATGCTACTCATAAGTCTGCAATGTGCTATAAATACATTATCACGATTTTGATATCCAAGCAATCGTCATAATCTCACGTCATAATGCCAATGTAATTTTAACCAACTTATTCATCATGTGTTCCTACGACGCATCTTAACATTCTTAAGACCAGAAAGTTTTCACACTTCGAAATCGAAAACAAAATTTTTAACTTGACAGTAATGAAAGCTTAAGTCTTTGTAGTTTACTTTACATTATTTGTTGTCTAAATAATTGTTAACTTTCTTTTTATTATTAATTTTTTAATTCAAAAAAATTATGCTCAAAAGGGTTTTAAAGGATAGAGAATAAAGATGAGATGGTGGTAATACTTTTTTATAAAAAAAATACCTAATTGATTTACATACAAAATTGGCCCCATTTTCGCCATCTAATCAGTACTCTATGGAATAAATAAATATGCACGTTTATTTACTTTGAAGAGTTGTATAACTTACTTAAATCTGAAGTAAATCGATTTATTAATAACTGAGCTACGAAGGTGTTACCGTGAGTAGTGGTACACCGTATATTAAAAAAAAATTAAAAACAAAGAGTTGAGAACTTTATATTGAACAAGTTTGGAAGGTTAAGGGTGGATGTTAAAATAAAACTGAAAAAAAAAATAATAAGACATTTAATTCTCATATAGGCGCGTAATTAGATATTTTAATCGCACAGAAATGCTGTCAGTAAAGTAGTTCCGTGTAATCTATGGTAAAATATTCAGACGATGAAATTAAATCGGGCCATCTTCAGTATGAAGAAAAATAGATAATCAGTATGCACCCTGCGCCTGGTGTGGATTGTATAGAGCGTGTTTGGTGCACTGATGATGGATTTATACGGGTTTAGTGGTAGTGGTGATAAATTTAGCTGGCTCTCTTCGCCCCTGTAGTTATCGGAGCACCTCCTGCTCGGATGGGACGATATCGTGATCGAACATTCCTGGTCCGTCGTTATCCAACTTTAAATCGCCAAAAACCAGTCCGTGTCAGATGATCCAGCAGCAAACGCTGAGGACGATTAATCAAGTGTTATCTGCAAACGTTCGGGACTGTCTCTCCCCAGGATTTCACCGTGCATTGTGCTTCGTTCCGCGTAATTATCTTAACGAACCTGCGACTGCGGTACGGCTAAAGTCCAGACAAAAGAACCCATGTTAGATTATAGACAACTGATCATATTATCGCCACCGAGCTATGCACATTCATTATGTAAAGAAATCTCACTACGTTTATTATATTTACCATTCATTTACAAAATACGTTTTGTTGTTTCATAAAGCCTGAACCATAAAAGGTTAACTACCAATGATTTGACTTGTTCCCATTTACTTTATTTATTTTTCCATTAGTTCACTCGATGAAATTCGTTCGTGTTTAGATAGTGCTTGTTTGTTGGTTGTTAGAATGCAAGGCCCTTACTTCGATTCATTAAAGCGCATAAATCAATCGTTCTGTGGGATTGCTGTCTGACGTTGTTATGAATACGTTTCTCTCTGTACATCCTGAAAGCGACGTGTCATCAGACGATTTCATTAGAAAAAACTTTATTGCAAATTCAATAAATAGATCACAATTTCATTAAATAATGACGGCAGTAAACACTCCGTAACATTATTTATCTTCGTTGCGAATGAGAATTAGTGCTTCAGTGTATATCGCTTTGAAGAGGGCATTTCTAAAGTTCTTTCATTGACTCGAAACCGCGTGTGTTTGTGTATCTGGTAATGACTACAATTCGTCGGCGTTCAACAAACAACAACAGTCCCCGGTTGTGAAAGTCGTAGGTCGCCCCTAATCTGATTTCTTCCCCTTTTAGTTTGCGTGTGAGTCATTAAACCCCTCTCAGTTCACCCTCACTTACTTGCTCTGCATACAACACGGCATTGCATTGAGAGCCATTACGACACCCGCAAAATTGCGTACTGTAATTAGGCGGTCGGGTCGGCCGTATTCAGTGCTGAAATACTACATGGAGATGCTTTTGTTGTAGGTGATGCCAGCAACGCGAGTATCGGCAGCGGGGAGGGGACCGGCGAGGAAGACGACGACACGAATGGAAAGAAAAATCAAAAAAAGAGAGGCATATTTCCTAAAGTAGCAACAAATATACTCAGAGCGTGGCTTTTCCAACATCTGACAGTAAGTATTCAATTCTATATTTAAATTAAAAACGCACAGAATAATCTGTGTGCCTTTCTTTTATTTTCGACACCAACATGGAGTCATATGAATATAAAGTTGTTTCATAAATTCTTTTAAAATTACTTTATTATAAATGTAATAACGTTTGTTCTACACGACGATGGTTCTGCAGGAAATTAGGCGTTATGTGCGAGACCCTCACGTAGCCTGGGATTAGGGCGACCCCCTCAGGGCCATTTCATCTCTGCTGGTGGCGTTTAATGTTCTCGACGCTTTATCTAGCCGCTACATGCATGCAAAGGTCGAGGATCGCCACCCCATAGCACTTATCCGTATTCAGTCCAGCTCTCGACTATGCTGCTGTCCGTCCGTCCGGCGTGGTATGAGCGTATCGGCGGCGTGATATAAGACGGTCGGAGTGGCTCCCCTAGGAAATCCCGGCGAAGAACGAGGCGAGTATGGCCCGTCCACCTGTCAGACGGAATTAAAGGATGGGAGTCCGCAATTGAAGTTGCGGCCCGGAAACCGTAGATAACGCTGAGTCGTCAACTCCCGAGGGATCTCTTCTTGACCGCGAGCCTCAATATTTAATGCGCGCCACTTTATACGTGAGCAGCGCTAAAGACCATCGCCTGGCTACCACTCGACGACGCATGAATATTTGAGCGATGCATCATCCCCGCGCGGGTATCGTTCTCTGATCCCGGATTACTTGCACGACTCATTAAACCCTATGCGCTAATCCTGCCATCGGATATTGCGAGGGAACGCAAACCGACGTGCGATCGATGGTCTGCCATCCTGCACAATGAACGGCAGTAGTATTTTTATACCTTTTTGTTTACAATAATCGACGAGCGTTTATTATCACCTGTTTAAGCTATGGAAATAGTAATTAAAAAACGCCTTTCTTCCTCAGCCGTTTCGTAATTATCTCTACGTGACTGGCCTAGGTAAACTTCTTTCTCTTTCATTACATTCTACCGATGTAATAAATCTAACCAAATCTCCTCGTTTATATTCCCAATCCGAGTACGTGCCGTATTCGTCGCGTGCCGATACAATATTCGATTATCGAAAAATTCGAGGGTAGACTCTGTGAAGTTATTTGTACCCCTTGGCTTTAACGGTTATTTCTATATGTTTGCAGCGAAACGAAAAAACTAGTCTTTCCGGCTACGAGATTTCATTTCCGGCGTGGTTGCATCTGAGGCTATATTTCCGGCACAGTTATCCCAGTTTATCCACAGGGGAATTTCGTCGTTGCCGACATGTGTCCTACTTACACAGGAGCCGATTCGAAATCCGGCAGGATTTGAGTTCGTATTAGGCCGGACCCTAACTTATTCCCATAATCGACTGAAATTGTGAACCTTGCCCATTTTAAAATACTCGCCTTAAACAACCCACAATTAGCCGACAACGTGATGGTGGCTTACTTACAGATAACGTCACCGATGACAAAGTGGCGCCGTTATCTTGGCCAAGCACGCAAACGTCTCTACCGCAGAAACCAAATGATCTAGCGCGTACCTCAGTTAACACGCCGGTGTCGCTTACATAGTAATCTGCTGGATTTCAATAAAATGGAGAGAACAATAGGCTCGCGTTTTAAAATACAAGGTAGTAGTCCGACAACAAGCAGTCCGCTCATGATAGTCATGATTATTCAACTTCCTAGCATGTAAAAAGTACGCCATGCTTATTCCGAAGCTGTCGAGCGTCTGGTTGCATTGTCGCGGGCCATCATTTATAACGACGCGGTCCCGGCATTTTCATGTTTCTCTCATTCCGGCAAGTCGCGGATTCTTTGTTTGGTGCTCCCCGTTTTGTTCGCAACGTTGTATTGTTGCAATTACTCTCGTCTCACTTCCTTCCCGGTGAGTGCGTGAAGACGAATGGTGTGCCGTTATTTATGGTTATCTACAATTCGGATCGTATCTGTTTGGATGCGATTTCGGCAGTAAATCTGCTACAGGTGATGTGTGTGTACCCTGGGGTGCATTGAAATCAGCTACCGCACATCCAAGTATGTGATCAAGGTTTCACCCTCTTCAATTTTATGCCCGTTTCACATTTTCGATGTAGATACGCAAATAACGGCATAAAGGTAGTGTGTGTGTATATGTGTGTGTGAATATGTGGCAAAGAAAGGCCGTTTTAGATTCCCAGCATAATCGTAAAAATCACTATGCATTGCTATAGTATTCGAACTGCGGAATTCTACAAACAGAGGCGGCTCTGACGGCGTCCGCATAAGGGTTATACCGCCCCAGAGAGACACTGAAGATGGGGTTATCGGTCTCCGTGGAGCCCTTGTGAGGTGTGATGGGGAATGAATGGATGGAGCTCGCTGTTTTTCATAGAATTACGGCCACAGATTCCGGTAGACTGCTAATGGCGAATGCAGCCTGCCTCTCCAGAGATCCTATTCTCATCGTTACACATGTCCCTGACAGAGTATCTTTACTATGCAACAAATAATTGCAATCTTTCTTACATATCTCAGATTTTTATTTAAAACCACTTTTATATCAACTTTCGAAATGATATTGCTTTTCTCTCGGCGGTAATGTTATGGAAAACGACCGAGAAACGATGCTCCGCCAATTCTTCCGACCTGTAGATGGAATTGCTCGTAAAACTCATTCAATAGGTGGCTACAGTACGGCGACAATGGGGAGTGTGAGCGTGCCGCTGCATGCCTTTCTACCCTTCTTCAATCTGTGAGGAGCAAATGGGATTTAGGATATCCTTTGATTATCGCTTAAGCTGATCTGTGTTTTGAATGTCAACTATTTCGATTGCCTTGTACACCTTGCGCTATTCAATTTTATGAGATCTCTGATTATTAGGAGCACGATGATGTTTGCACGTCTGCTGACACGCCTATACAATGGTGTCCGTCATGACGAACATGGATAATCACGTGTCGTCCTGAGGCAGAAACGCCTACCCGTCAATTACTGTGCGTCGGTCGCACCCCCTCTTTAAGTGTGTAATCAAAAAACGCTGGATATGTGTTTCTATTTCTATATAAATAAAGTAATTTTATTTTAGGAGTATAATACTAATTATTTTGTTGTTATTTCAGCACCCGTACCCCTCGGAGGACCAGAAAAAGCAACTTGCACAGGATACCGGCCTTACGATACTACAAGTTAACAATTGGTAAGTGCAATAATCATACTCAAATGAACCTCATTTGTACGTTCTCGCCGCCTACGAGCAGTACAAAGCTGGATAATCCTAATTTTAGTTTATATTGCTCGGCGTCAACTAATTTATTGTGCTATCTACACGATATTAATTTGCGGAGGGCAGATTTGCAGCGTGCGGAATTCTCTGCTTAATTGCTTGCCGCTAATATTTTAAATAATGTCGACTATAATTTGTTAGTTAACATCATGTTTTTTCAATGCTGTGATGAAATATAACAATCCATACATACACGCACAGAAAAGATGTAAAAAGAAGTGTTTCCGGAATAGGAATGGATTGATTAATCGCAGTAATTACCGATCAGCTTTCCGCGCTAATTAGATTTCGTCCCCCGGCAGCGCGCAAATGAGATTACGGCTGGAAATGGCGTTCGCCACATCAGCCGGTGCGGGGCGCACGCGTTAATTGTCATCGATTTTTATAATGCTATTATGTCGGTACACAATTTATCACGTTAGTTGATGGCGTACTTGCTATCGAATATTCACTCGTAATATCGAAGCCACCATAGATTGGGCCGAAATCCATTAAGGGCCATCCTGCAGTGTCTCGGTGGTCATTTTACCCTGTTTACGAGCCTGAAGAGGGCGATTACTGTCTGCTCTCCGCGGAAATGGCTGCTACATACGTGCTTCACTTGGCCGTGACGCCGGTCCGGTTCCACTCACTTGAGTACTCGCTCGAAGCCATTGTACTTACAAACAGCTCCTTTCCAGAAACCCTATGACTTGTGCTGGAACACTACTTCAGCCGATCTCTCGAGGGATTTTCGTTTTTCAGGAGCCCGTATCATCATCATTTTTCACGGCTCCATACCATTACCGCTCGGAGACATTGTCTTGCCTTCCCCATGCAGGGTTTCACCTAGGTTAATGCGAGTCCGTGATAAATTGTCGTCGCAGGCTTGATTCGAGAAGGGAAGCCGTCGCAGTTATCAGCAGCCAACGCTGGAATTACAAGCTGACTGTTCGGCCGGTCGGTCACGTTGAGACGCCACCGTCAGGTCAGACTGTCTCTTTCTCTCCTCGTGTTCCGCGGTGGCAATTTACGAGTGAGTTTCATTGTCGTCGGATGCCGCCGGCGGCGAATGGCTCTCCAAGGAGTAATATCAGGGCACCTAATAGCCTACCAAATAGCCTCCGAAACACCTTTTTAATGAACTATTGTAGCAGGAAATGAAAATAGGGACCGCTGGAACAATAACGACCCGCGTTCCCCACTCTTTCTCAAACCAAGTCCTACATACGTGGATTGAGCGTTATCTTTCGCTGATTACACCAACAACCCTTCCGTCGGGATATTGTGCCCTATCCTCCGGGGTCCCATCCACCTCTGTGTTGGGACGTCTATTAAGAAACTGATTTAGTAATTAGTCAAATGGTCCTCTTCCGACTGTTACTGTTTAATCGCTGAATTTCCACTACACAATAAATAATTTCACAATACTGTAACGTCTTGGAATCATAATTTGTGACATGAATAGTATTAATAACAAACCATAATACAAAACGCAATTAATAGTTTTAAATGATTAAAAACAATTTGTTGCATACTAAATACAATAGTAAAAGAGTTTAGTTATTTTACAATTCTTGTTTCATATTGTGCATTAAAGGAACGCCTACCGCAGTATTTCGTGTTATCTTTAAAAGTATTTTTAACGCATATCTATCGTCTTTATTTTGTTCATAATTTTCCCAATGTCTACATGTTTTATCTAGACTTTAGATAATATTTTATTATGTGTTTATTACGGTCTCATAAATTTAAGCCTCATAAAATGCAAAATATTGTCCGCTATTTAAATAACCAAGCGGTTAAACTACAAGTGAATCAGTTCATTACATGTTTTGCCTAAGAAAAATTTCCAATTTAACCAATACAAATTTTGTTCTCGATCATGGCACTCGTGATTGTGTATTTTCATGGATATTACTCAGCAGGCCTATATCCCTGAGCTCTAACTGTTCACTTCACCTTCTCTGATTACCACGAACATTAAAGTTATGAAATCCATTGCTTAAATATGTTTTAGCTGAGTCTCATTTCTTCAGAACTTTAAGTCGTAATAAATTATTTATTAAGTTGTTCATTGCACGTCACTGAAATTTTGTTTAAAATATTTATCAATCCTACGGAGATTTTTAGAGACCAATATTAGAGTAAGGATGGCGTTCTTACCAGTGACCAATATCTAATACTTCTATGGTTTATATCTGAACACAAAAAGAAATAATTCGTAAATCAAATGCTGATTTACACTAAACGAAAAGTCAAACGGATATCCAGATTATTTTTCATAAGTTTAAAATTTAAGTTTCGTAAAGAAACGCCAAATACAATCACCAAAATATCGAATTCTTAGTTTTTAAAACATCTAGACATTTATTTGAACTCCTCCCTTACCTATTATAAAGTGCAATGGGTTATTTGCTTTTTTTTAACCGTACAAAAATGTATATATGATTTATAGTTTGATACCTGAGGAAAGTGTCCCTATGTAAAACCTAATTTTGCATCATTTGTAAAGTTTAACAAATACAGGGTGTTCCGAAAATGCAGGCCACAAAGGTAAATTTTAAAAATCATGTTTTAATAGAATGTTTATTACGTCATAAATATAATCTTATAACCTAAAATTATTGAAAATAAATTATTCTTTAACATACGTAAAAGGAAAATCACCACAGAATTATTCAAGTATTCTGGTTATTCATCGAAATTGTATAAAAAATTAAATTAAAACACATCTGGCACGAGTTAAATAAAATTAAGTATTCATTTAGATGGGGTTACTCTTCTTTAAAACCAAAAATAACATCAGATTATTTCGTTTAAACAGTTCTTTTTTTTTTCTAAAATATTTTTGAAATTTTAAAACGGGGTTACTCTTCTTTAAAACCAAAAATAACATCAGATTATTTCGTTTAAACAATTCTTTTTTTTTTCTAAAATACTTTTGAAACTTTAAAACTTTTCTGTTATTAACAATATATACATAACTTTTCAGATATTTAGTCATATTTAATACAAGGAAAATATTATCTGAAAAAAACTAGTTTATAGTTATGTGCTGCACGTATATTTTGATCCTAGCAGTGTTTTAAACTGCAAAATAGGTTTTAATAATGATTTATTAACTTTTGAATAGAATCAGCTTCTTGGTACCAAGACTCTTAATTCATTAAGTAACATAATTTCTTGTTTATTAAATGTTAACTAAATTGTTAGATTTTATACTAACCAGTGTTTACTGCATACTCTTCTGTTACTATTATGTGGACATTTCTTGTAAATTGGGTGTTATGGTCGAATAAAACATTGTTTTTTTTCAAAGATAGTTTTTTTTTTTGGGGGGGGGGCAATTTTTTTTTGGAGCGTCTTTTGTCTCGTTTTTCTTAAATATATTGGGTTCTGTTCATCGGATCAGGCCATTGCAAAAATCAAAATCACAAAAATTTCTAATTTTACATAAACCGAAATTTCTAAAAAATAATTAATCTTTTTTAATAAAACTTGGTGAAATTATATGGTAGGTGTAAACTATTATGGAATATTATAAATAGAAATATGTATTATTTTCCTTAAGAAATAAAGTTTTTTTAAAAATTATTGAAGCCTCATAATAAACTGCCATATGGTCACACTAAGACTTTGTGTTTCTTAAATTGTAGTTTTTTCAACGTGCTTTACAATAATTGTAAAAGTCAATTTTTCGTATTATTTTAAAGTTACATTTCGTGCATTTTTATAAAATGTATTTTTTTTGTAATGCATTTTTTGTATGGAAAGCCAAAACCTTTTGTCGTCTGTCAAAAGTAGTTCAAAAAACGAACAATTAAAAAAAAATTAGACACTTCTACATTAATTAGAAGCTGAGATACCGTATCCTTTGCGTTTCATGCATTTATTTCTGCATACATATGTATTTTGAGCTGAAACTGGTACTGCACTAATGTGTGAGAACTTTAATAAATACGTAAAGTAAATTTTAATCGTTAATATACCTACAATTTCTCAGGCATACGCGCGCTCGTTTATAAAAGCTGAGACTGCCACGGCAACAATATTACCCTCTCTCCTATTACCATTGCTTGGATATTCTGAGATAACATGCAGAGATTATATCCACGCATCCTATTTACTCATCTAGAGTGCTCAGATAGTCAAAAGCGTTTCGAGAAACGTCAGAAAATGTCATTCTTTTGTACGGTCCTGCTACGTCTAATTTTCGATTTGGAGTATGCAGTTTACGATGAAATTAAAACGCCATTCTTGCTCTTTCGATATCGATATCGTACGGCCTTCCCACTCATATATTAATGAAGATCTGATCGTTTAAAAATTTCATGTGTTGATTTCTCTGCCATAATTTATCGATTCAGCAAATGTTTCACGGCCATAGCCCATTTGTAAAAGTGAAAATTCTCATGCGGAAAGAGGTACAAATCCCGAACATATAAGTTTTTTTCTTTTTGAAGTACTTACTATAAGAAAATAATTTTGTCGTCGTAAAATAAATTCAAAATGCTGCAATTTAAGAAAGTTTTTTAAAAAGCTTCTAAAAGTTTTCAAAAATCTCGTTCAATAAGGAAAATAATAAATATTTTCATTTGTAATTTTCCATAATAGGTTACTAGAAGTAAATAACTTCACCAAGTCTCATTAAAAAAGATTTATTATTTTTTTTAGTAATTTCGGTTTACCTATGTAAAATTAGAAATTTTCTTAGTTTCTATTCTTTTACAAAAAAAAAAAAAATAAATAACAGATCAGATTTGGATCTATGCAGTTTTATTTACAATTTATTTACAAACATTTTCATTTTTTGTTTGGCCAGATCCGATGAAATATTAAAAAAACGAGACACGTTTTTCAAAATTAAAACTTAATTTCCAAGAAACGCTCCCCTCCCACATAGGACAAAACTTTACTGTAACTTCCTGATAATATACAGATTGCATCTCCATAAAAAAATTGCCCCACCACTCCCAAATAATCGTTGAAATCATATTTTTAATACGACTATTAAATTATTAGAAATAGAGTATCTATTCTATCATATTTGTTGACAAAAATTAACGTGACAATTAGAGTATAACAGTTACCACAATTAGTAACAACTTTTCTAAAAAAAAAAAATTGAATTAGTATGTTTTAAAAATATTGCAATTTTTTGTACATTATTTTGCTAGTAAAAAATATACCAATCTATTTAGAAACTAGACCATAGAAATAATTAAATAAATAGAATAGAATAAACATTTTTGTGTTATGCCTACAATATCTAAATAATGTTTACATGCGTCACAAGGAAATTACTGCCTACTTACAGAGAGTAATTTAAAGACGATTTATAGTTACAAAAAATATAAATACAAACGTCATAAAAGTGAGTATCTCTAATACAGAACATAATATAAAATCATTTTTAAAAACACAAAACATACAAAAAAAAATCCAAAATTATACATATTATCCTGCAATGCTGGAAATAGATTGCCATTTAAATTGTAGTGTAATGCTTAAGTATAATCATTTGTTAGACAAACGATAATAATAATAAAATTACAAAATATATAAAATTGGTAATGAGCCAAAATATTCCTCATATATAACAGAATATAGATAATATACAGTTTAAAAGTATTTACGCTCAAATTAAACTTTTGTAAGTCGTTAAGTAACATATTAAAAAAAAAATCTTGAAAATAGGTATAAGTAAGAATTTTGAGACACTTAAGTAGTCGACGTTTCGTCAAAATTTATTGACACCGTTTTGGTCTATACCCGTTAACCACTACCAGCATTAAAACACAGACCATCAACCACTAATCAAAATACACGTAAGTACTTTATATTTTGGGTACCTTTAAATCTGATTTTGCCTGGTATTATGGTAGAGTGTCTTGCTGCTTGGTAACTAACACTCCTTATTTTTTAATGCGACGCAAACATTCATATGCGAAACAAGATGGCAGGTTTTAATATAACAAGACTTAAAAATTGATCAACATATTTAGCTTGGCCTCTTACAACTTTTTTCATCATTTCAAAAATACATTTTCTTCTTAAAATATTCCTTATAAAATTTTTAAATACCCAATAAACTGTTTTTTTTTCTCTTTTCAGTCATAGATCTACATAAAATAAAATCATGTTTTATTACCCTACTACGGTGCAGCCAAAAAGTGATTTATGTGTTTGACATGTCTGTATGTATGTATGTACGCATACGACTAAGTTTACGTGTTAATTTGTATAGCTTAAACTGCTTGTATTGATCTCAAAAGCTTCGACTGGTCGCATTTTTTTGTCATACAGTTATAGAGTATTGAAGAAATATAAGAACAAGCCGTTTTTACCTGATATTTTAATTTTTTTGAGTTAAATATTTAACCGCTGACGCTGTTTGTCCGAAACTATTTATCGTAGAAGTCTGCTTATTTATGTTTTTTTCTCAATGAACTGTACGATGAAAGTATTAAGATTTTTTAAAACATTTTCCACGATTTCGAAAATATAGCGAAAAGTGAAAAACAAGCTGTTTTCAGTTTTATTATTATGTTTCTCTCCGAATTAATTTCTACAAAATTAAATCTTAAAATTTACGTCAAAATGCTCCTAAAACTACGATAGCATGCCTACTTCTAATTAACGTATTTTAAAAATACCTGGAAACTGCCCTAGTCGGAGACCTGTATATGCACAAAAAAAAAGATTTTCCCATTAACCAGCTGAATTAAATTCGGTATAAACGTCTGTATAGAATTTGTTTAATATTAATTGTCAGATGTTTCCTTCTAGCTAAAAAACATACATATAATAGGTATAAAAAAATCAGAATAGAACCATACTTACATAACTTGAGTTGTAAACATACCTACGTGTATAATTTGATACGGTAACACCATTTTTATTTATACCAAGTTATTTCACAAAGTGATCCATTCGAAGAGTTTTCATTTGGTCGGGAGCTTTTTGGTCGTTGAGTTTTTTCGCGCTTCCATTCCTGAGGGAAAACGGGACTGCGACACGGCAGGTTGAACGTTATTTATGGCTGCTTTTCCACTTGGAGCTGGCTGTCGTGGAAACGCGGCCGCCGTATAAAACACGTATCATGTTAGATGGAAAGAACGGCTCTGTAATCCTCGAACTCTTGATGTATTGACGCCGGGATACAGAGAGACTTCAGACTTCAACTCTCACATGCCTGCCACTTTTCTAATTCATCGCATGAAAGATATTCTTTGATTTTTATAAAGTTATTCACAAATATATACATATTTCTGCGTGTCAGCAGATATTCTCGGTATCAGTACCTTTGCAAATGTTTAAAATAAATGTTTTGAGATTCCGGGATTTCAGTGTCAACTTGGACCGGTATTTTAAAACATTACGATACAAGTTTATTTGATTTATGCATATAATTATTTCCCTACTTTGTTTAAGCAATACCGTCACAAATGAATATTTATAGACAGTATCGAGGGCCAAAATTAAACTTTACAGGATACTAGACAAAGTAGACAGCTTTATTTTCACAAATCAACTATACTAATTTCATTAGTACTGACCTTTCTATGTAATGCCTTTGAATTTATTAACCAATTTACACTACACATTATTATAAGTGCTTTTATACACTATCCCAAAAAGTTTAAGAAAGAAGACTTTGTATTGGACAATAATGATATGTTGAAATTGTAAACACCTGGCACTTTAATTACTATTTATCAAATGTAGCTTGTTGACTAAATATGAAAAAAATCCTATAATCTGTTGTTGACGTATTTTTTAATAATTCGTTTGAAATGTTTAAACGACACATCTCAAAGTGTTGACATGATTTTCAACTTATATTTTAGTATAAGCACATAGGCTTTTGTAGGTAAATAGAATATATATTTTTCTATTTATAAATTAAATTCTTGTTTTTTAAATAATTTATTTTAATAATATTCATGTTATAAACTAAAACTTTAAATGTCAGATTGATATTGGTAATAAATTTTAACTAATTTTTTTATATCTTTGTCACTGTTGCTTTTCACACATTTTTATTTCCCGCATTGATAATTTCATTTGGCACAAGACTGTTTACTAAATGTCCTATTTGCCTTCTTATCTATCTATCAATATTCAAGAAATTTTAATTACTAGAGATCACGTACAGATTTTCTCGTGCCATAAAACTGTATGATCATGACATTTTATAGTATTGTAGACATTGTTGAGATCAAAATATTTTCGAATAGAATTATTATTACAACTTTCTGGCATTGCATGCAGGTTGTGCAAAATAAGATGTCAAAAATGTATCATCGTAATAGTTAAGTAAGGAAAACAGAACCTTCAAAACAATTCAGAAAATTTCGAAAATTATTCTTCTTAAGTCTTGCAATAACATATTAAAAATCCCCCTTGGGCTTCAGCCACCATATTGAAATAATGGCGATAAAAGAGACCAATACAAAATATTTGTTTTTTCACTTATTTTTCAAACAATTTTAAAAATTCAAAGATAAAAATTACTATGTAATACCCTACCAATTAGTATATTTTTAAATGACGCGTTAATATATCTTATACTGAAAAATTGCAGAGATGTTTAAAGGGAGCTTTCCAATAAAAGTTCCCAGAAAATTCTCGGAGTTTCCGGAACGAAATTTCCAATAAAATATTGAAATATTCCGAAAGTTTCCAAAGGAAACTGTCCCGGAATTGTGGAATCTTTCAAATATTCATATATTTGATTGGAAACTCTCATCGTTATCAAAATTTCGTTCCAGGAAGTCTCCATCTTCCATCTCTGAAAAATTGTGAGAAAATAGTTTTCTCCTAGCAATTTCTCGTAATTTAGTTGAAAATAAAAAAAAATCGAAGAAATCCCTTGCATAAAACTTTACTTGTCAAGAGAGCATTTTTGAACATTGCTATTTTTATTTTACCAAAGTCAGCCCAGCGACATATAAACCTGCTTATGTTATTACGAGTCCGATTTAATTTGTTAGAATATTTGAGTTTGAATTCAGTTTCATGCCTATTGTAATAACAATTATTACCTATAATTTATAGTAAATATATAGCTAAAATATAATAATTTCGAAATTGCCATTCTTAAGGCAAATCTTGGCAAAAATGTGATAATTTGACAGTTTTATTCTAGATTTTTTATTCTCTCTCTGGTATTACATATATGTATTAGTAGTCAGAAAAAAACATATTGGGGAAATGGGGATACATAGGAGTACTTAATGATGTCATCACATAACATTATTAACAGAAATTAACACGGTAATAGATTATTAACAATATTATAATAAGCCCTCTTGCACCATTCTCGTTGATTCACATTGGACGTAATCTTGCCGAACCCATTCTCTACCCTTATACGTTCTTTTAAGTCATTGAATTTTTGAATTTATTTGGTTTGTTAACTTGGAGATACCAAATAACCCGACAAGAAATAATACAGAGAGGTAAGATCTGGATATTCTAGTGGAATAGTACGTCAGGGACATACTGGGTAAAGTTAGTAACCATGCCAAACTTGGTATGGCTGGCAATTATATGATCTAACCAAATATCGGAAAATTTACTGTGTTCCAATTTAAAAAATTTTGATGACATCGTGGTTCACCCTGTATTATTACAAGTATAGCTATTTTTTACAAATGCACCGCTATTTTTCTTTACTGAATATGTTTCATACTATAGCAATCTACTGTATAGGTAAGTTGAGTTAAAATTAGTTAATGGCCTGAGGGCTAGTGATTTGGAGTTGTCCGCGGGTGTTCCACAAGGAAGCATAATTGGCCCATTACTATTTAGAATTATTCCTTAACGATATTGAATAGTGACTGATAAAGAAGTGAATGTCCTGAATTATGCAGACTACACAAGTTACTTATTAATCGGAAAATATCTTTTATAATTTACTCAAAAAGTAGCACGATTACGAAAGGACCAAAAAAGTACTTTAATCAAAATAAATTTGTACCCAGTGACCAGAAAACAGTTTGCATGACTTTTAAAGTTAGTAATGTCACATAAACTCCAGCTAATATCAGCTTTGGAAGATAAAAAAATAATAAAAATTTATTGATGATCATATTAATGATAATTTAAAGTGGGACTGGTTGCGTAATAAGCTGTCTTCAGTTGTAAATATCTGAATTAAAAATGTAAATTTTGAATGTAAATTTTGAGGTCTTGGAAATATGCTTTCTTTTATTTGTTAGTAAAATCTGGTATAGCCATTTTGATAATGGTCTCGACAAAATATTTATGTATCAAAAGCCTGTCATACGAGTTACGTTTAACATACAGACAAATCTTACAGGGAAACTTTTTGGGCAATTTTTTTATTACAAATCAAAATACTTTTATCATGTTGAATAGCATGTGAACATTAGAACCCCATTTAACTTTGTTATTTTTAGAGCTACGTAAAAAAGTTTGGAAATAAAAGTTATAGAAACTTACAAGTATTTTTCAAAAATCATATCAGAAAAACGATTGAAGGTCGCATTTGGCATATGAATTTGACTTGGTTTTTTGTAATGGAACACTATGTATATTTTTACACCATCTGAAAGGCCATAAGAAAAGCTTTTTAATGATATGTAAAACTAGTATTTCTCTTAGTTTTTTTTTCTAATTTGCATTATATTTGCAATTTATCAAATCAGACATGGAAAACAAAAGTATGTTATATAAAGTAAACAGTACGTTAGGTATGTCCAAGATATTTGTTGGTAATTAATTTCACTCTGTTTTAAATAAAATAGAAAATCTCAATGATTGATATATATTTTTCTTATAACGATGACTTAATGGCAACAAAATATTAAATTTAATATCTAGTATAGTTTATAAAATAAATACGATATCTTATATATCATTAAAAAGTTTTTTTAATGGCCTTTCAGATGATGCAAAATAAACAAAAAACACAAGTAATGATCATATCTTTCAAATGAATTGGAAAATACGTATGATTTTCATAAGTTTTACTTTTGAACTTTTTTACGTTAACTCCAAAAATAACGAAATTAAGTGGGGTTCATATATTCGCGCGACCACCCTGTACATAATCGTTGGTGAAACCAAAAGTGCACACTCAATAAAGTTATTTTGTTCAATAAATGCTACGCGTTTAACAATAAGTCATTGGTTAAATTATTATAATTTTTAATTATAAACAATTTACCAGCAGTAAATCCGTGGAGGGAATAAATGCAAAACTTATTTGATAGCGATAAACGTGGAAATCTAGTAGCAACTAATTGTAGTACTGGACTACTAATCACCAAAGAGGAAATCATAAATGCACAACCAAGTTTTCACATTTTATCGACATAGCCTTAGAAAAAAAATCATATCTTCTAAACTTATTAAAATTTGGTTTCTATATTAGCACATTTTGTTAAAAAATATGTAGTTATAACATAGTAAAAATTTGATACCAATTCATCGTTCAGTTTTTGAATCAGAGAGAGTTAAATGAAAAAATAATTGTTTTATTTATCTAATAGACGCAGAGAACAAGCAAAATGGCCTGCGAAAGCTCATTATCGTGTTAAATAATTATTATATATAATAATTGAACTACTCGATAGATCATTATGGAATTCAATAGTGTTTCATTCTGATAGTAGATGAAGCGAATGAAAAAATCAAGTGAATCCGATAAGGATTGTGACCTGTAGAGTGTTACCGTACGTACGTATACCAACTGACGGGGACGTTTGGCAACTTTAAAACTTGATAAAAGTTCAAATCAATCTAATACCATGTTTTCTTTTCAAGCTATAATTTAAATCGATCCCTTGCAGAATTAACCAAATAAACTGAGTACTCGCGCGGTGTGCGAGGATAAAACACAAACTCAACGGTGTGTGCGACGCACAAGATTTCGAGACGAATTTGACTACTATGCATAAAAGGTATATATGGAAAAGAACTTTTTATTGCTCTATGAAACTTTATAATTGCCGCTGCAAATCATAGATGTTAAATATTGTGTTTGCAAATTTTATAAACCTCTAAGAAAACATTTTAGTGATAACGAATATTCAGCGGTTAACAATTCTTCAATGAATATTTTCCATTTCTATGATTTTTGTATTATCCTACTCCTAACGTGTATCTCAGCTCATGTAATTATCGTTACTTACTTAATTTACCATCCAGTGTTTGTGCCATTTCATTTTTTGAGACACCTTGTATAAATATAGTATACGATTTATTTTTGAAAGCGTAAAAATTTGAAATTAAAATCACTCAGATCAGCTCTGATTTTGTTCGATATGAAATACTTAAAATAATGAGTCGGAATAACTAAGCATTATAGTAAGTCACCCTCTCGAACGCAGCAGTTACACAAACTTCGTGAAAATCACGGGTCATTTGGCTTCAGTTTTCGAATAGTGCGTTGTGTCGTCTAATATCCATCATCATGATGGAGAAAGCGGCCCAATGAGGCGGCAAGGAGCGCTCCCGTAATGACTGTAAACTCCTTTGCTTAGCTCAAACATATCGTCAGGTGTACCAACCGAGATAACCCCCGGATAAAGGGGGTGTGCGTTAATTCGAGTCGTGTAGATTACGCACGTTCGCTTCATTGGAAATCCTCGTGCGAGGCTGCTGTATGGAAATGTTGGTCAAATATATCATTCTGGCTTGACAGTGCAATTCTCTTATCTACACGCCGCCGGCATGGGATCCCGGGGGCTGCTGAAAAACAGAATCAACCCGGAGTGAGCGTGAGCCAGCCGGGGGTTGAACTACAGCCAAATTGCAAACAAAACACGAGCTACGAAGGCGCCCTCTCATCATCCAAAGCCGTGCTATATTCCAAAAGCGAATATTAAAAAAGAGACGGGGTTATCTGCATGAGAAAATATGAAAAATTGACCGGATAAAGTTTTACAGCGCCCATGCTTTTACTTATCTATTAAAAATTAGTCAAGCTGGGCTTCTTATTCGAAGCACAGAAACAGTGTTTCTATTTTTACACAGTTACACAGAATGGCTTTTCGATAAACATTACTGGTTTATGTTGCTGTTGAATCATTTGGAATATTGCGAAATTTAAATTATTCAAACAATGGGCCTTTTCCACTAAATTGAATTTTACTATTTTATTAATATCAAACGTTATACTGGTACATAAGTAAAGGTAGAGTCGACCCAATTTATTAAAGAATTGTAATTAAGCAAACTTATCCAAGAACAAAATGACCGGTCTTCATGAATCATTTCAAACTACGCGGTTCGCTGACATCACACTCCATTAGCCAATAAAATGTAGAGAAGTTAAACGTTGCCACATATATTTTAACTTTTCTGTTGGCAGCGATTAATTTTACATTCTGATGAAATAAAAATATTATGTATTTTTAGGTGAAATAGTAATTTTGAAATGAAAATATGTATTTTTAAGTTAAATATTCTGCATAAATTATTATAATTATTACAAATTATTACTATTTTACTATTTATCCCTTGAGCAAAAGATTTTTAGGTATTTTTCGCTAAAAGTGACAACACTGCACAATCTATGCTAGAATCAACAAATATCGTTTTTCTTCAAGCATATTAAAATGTTTAAATTATGTCACCAAAAACAGAAGTAGAAGTAGGACATTGTTTTACTAGTAACAAAATGTTAGTACCGAACGCCACCGTAGTGGACATTGTTTTACTAGTAACATAATGTTAGTTCCGAAAGCGCCGCCGTAGTGGGTATTGTTTTACTAGTAACATAATATTAATACCGAAAGCCATCGGTGGCGCGCTATCCACTAGCCACTTGTCATATTGTGTCAACATGTAAGACTGTAGTTTGAATATTTGTACATTTATGATAAATAACTGAATTTTTGCATTTTAATACGCTTGAAGAAAAAATAGTATATATTACACGAAGTAGAACGCCTTTTTTTGAGTTTCGCCCAGTTTGGGCCCAAATCCTGGGCTCAACACAAAAAAAGAGTGCGTTCTACTCCTAGTAATATAATACTACTCCTAGTAATATAATATAATATTTCATTTGATTTGACAACTTAGGTTATGGTTAGTGTTTATGTTTTGTGTAGTGTTTCGTCGTGGTTTGTTTTGTAATTTTGCTGTGTTCTGTATTCTGACTGCTCTGTAATCACTTTAAAATGCCTATTAGAAAAGTTTGTTCTATTCCAACTTGTTCAAATACTAGTGAAAATGGTAATAAGTTAAAATGCCTATTAGAAAAGTTTGTTACATTCCAACTTGTTCAAATACTAGTGAAAATGGTAAAAAGTTAAAATGCCTATTAGAAAAGTTTGTTATATTCCAACTTGTTCAAATACTAGTAAAAATAGTAATGTTATTTCTTCGTGTTCCAAATGACTTAAAAATTCGGAAAATTAAGTTAACCAAAATACAGAACGAAAGTTAGGTTAGGCACACTTCACTTGACAGAATACAAAATATAAATGACAGTGATGGCGGCCGGGCAGCCAACAGACAACAATGAACTGGAGTATGACGTCATTGGCACGTTATTTGAAATATATGGTAATTTTAACAATTTTTAAAAAATATAAGGGGCAAAGGAAAAAATTTAAAAAAAAACACTTTTTAGGCATAACTAAGTATATATTTTATAATAAGCGAATAAAAAAAAAATGTAGAAAAGGCCCATTATTCAACATCATCGAAATGGTAAGTATATTCGATGTTGTTGTCTCTTGTATTAAGATTTTTCAAAAAATGAGCACTACCTCACGTTAAATGAATTTCTTGGTTGTCTAACTCGTCACGTCGAAACGTATTCATTTCCTCTCAAGTCCACATAGCAACACCGGAACCTCCGCCATATATTTAAATAATTTTCATTATACGTGTAACTTTAAAATTCTGCAAAAAATGGTACATGGTATTTTTATCAACCCAAAAGAAATATATGCTATGTTTAACTTGGTCATAATTTATCCTGCTGCTTTCTTGTTGTAATTTAAAAATAAGTTTTAAATTCATCTGTTATTATTCCATCTGATTTCTCAAAAACAACATGTTGTTTTTGTCCAAATTCCGTAAAAATGTTGTTGGGGGGTTGGCTATTTTAGAGGAGTCAAATTAGGATTTTAATGTGAATTGTCTGGTCAGGGAGGTTTTTTTTTGTTTTAACGTGGTCAGTGGGTCAACTATCACAGTTCAGTTTTGCAGTTTCTGCAAGGTCGGCGTATAGTTTATTTAACCAATTTAATTTTTTAGACCGTCTTTTTCATCGGTTTTCTTTGAATATCTCGAAATCTATAAGTCCTATGGAAGTCAACAAAAAGAAGAAAAATGTTCGTTGAGTTGTGGAACAAAAGTACATAAACTATAATTCTTTCCAATTGTTACTATTATTTTAAAAAAAAATGAACATTGCACAATTATGCGACTTTAAACGAATTGCTGTTCTTTCAAAAATAAAGGATAATTTTCAATGAAATTTTGGAAAATATAGCTCTTACAAAGTGCAATTATTACTAAAACTTTGCACCCTTGTGAAATCCAGCCATCAAGACCAAGAAATCTGTACGATGGCTCAAATTGTAACATTCTATATGTACTTTAAAATCGCGGAGAAAAACATTTTTTTTTTTTTCAAAATTTAAACCCGTTTTATTGCACTTGTTTACAGTTTTCGAAATTTATATATATAATAAACAAATCGTTATTTCTTCTTGAAATTTGGGTTGGTTATTCCCCAATTCTTATTATTTTATTTTTGCCATTTGAAGATAATCCAAAGCCACAATTGTTAAAATAACATCGGCTTTGCGAACGTATTTTCAATTTTTTTCTAACTTTTTTAATTTTTGTCACGAAAATGGTAAACCAACCTAACGTGAACAACTACCCCCATGTTCATGTATACAGCTTTGTAAAACTTTTAATATTACTAATAAAAAATATATCTTTCGCGAGACGTCCGCACTCTGAATAAAAACTGCTAGTCGCCAAATTTGCCAAATTACATATTATTTATTATGTTTAAATATTTAACATGTCATTTTTTTTGTATCTCATTTATTTCGACAGTTAACATCATTAGCCACTTGAGTCTGGTTTGCAAGACCATAATATAACTAGTAGACATATTTGGTGATATTCGGATCTCTAACAAAATCACTAAAGACCCCACTTTCGGGTCTCTATGCAGTATCTTTCAACAATTGTAGCTTTGGATTATTTTCAAGTAGCACAGATAATAGAATAGACATTGGAGAATTACCAGTCCAAATTTCAATACGAAATATCGATTTGTTTATTTATAAGTGACCTAAACATAAAAACTAACGTATCTCAGCTCCAAATGCAAATAGAGCATTATATTTTTTTTAAGTTGCCTTTTTTAGTCTACTTTCATTACTCCTTTACCATTTTTTAATTAATAAAAAAAACAGAGAGATTTGAATTTGATTATAACTACAATTTCGAAAATTATAAACAACTGTAATAAAAAAGGTATAAATTTTGAAAAAAAAATTCCTTCTCCGTGATCTTAAAGTACTTATAAAAATCTACAATTTTAACCATATACACATTTTTTGGTTTTGATGGCAGGATTTCACAAGGGTGCAAAGTTTTAGCAACAATTGCATATTCGCGCCGTTTTAATAACTATATTGATTTGAAATTGCAAGTGGTGATTGTACTTTATAAGAGCTATATTTCTCCAAAATTTCATTGAATACTATTAATTATTTTTGAAAAAACAGTGATTTGTTTAATAACGCATAATTTTGCAATATTCAATTTTTTTTAAATAATGATAACAATTTTAATGAATTATGGTTTATGTGCTTTTATTGTGCAGCTCATAACGAACACTTTTGTTCTTTGTATACATAGTATTTTCTGTTAGAATTAAAACTTTAAATTCCAAATTATGCAAATTATTGCAACATTAGGATGATTTCTTGATAAGTTTATTAAAATAAGTAAGACAAAAAATTTCAATACAACTTTACCAGAGGCTGATTTAAGATTATATACAACGCTTAAGATTAAATACAACCCTTCAACGGAATAAGATGCAAATATAATTTAGTTCCAGATCACGTTAAGATACACACGTGTACGAATTTCAGGTCAATATCTTAAACGGTTCGTGTGCACAAAAAAGTTGCAGACAGACCGACAGACAAGGCCAACAGAAAATTTATTTTTCGCTCAAACTTTCGACGTTTCATGGCATTCTAAGCCTATTTGAACAATAATTTCAAATTTCTTTTTGTCGTTATTATGCTTCCACTAGATATGGAAGTAATTGAGTTATTAACTCAAGCAAACATTTACCCTTTTACTTCCACATCCAATGAAAGTATACTAACGCAAAAAGAAATAATTATTATTGTTTAAATAGGCGTTGAGATTTTAAGTTTGGGCAAAAAAAAATCGGTGTGTCGGTCTGTCTCTCTGTCTGTAACTTTTTTACCGTTTACTTAAAATTTGGTACACGTTTGTATTTTAACGAGATTCTGAAAATAGATTATATTTTGATCTTATTCCGTTGAAGGAAGGGGGGTAAATTGGGGTAAATGTGGGTAAATAGATAAATCAAGCAGGTAAGAGTCCATAAAATTGGTATTTAGTATATATAAGAGAAGTTAAGATCTCAAAAAATTTGTTGACATTAGCCACCCCCACCCTATTATTAAAGGGAGTGAAAAAAAATTGTGATTTAGTGCGTGTACAAGAACCAAAGGTCTCAAAATTTTTTTTACTTCATCCACTCCCACTACCACTCCCCCCCCCCCCCCCACACTACCGATTTGGCATTTTGTTTCATAGGTTTTTGTGATAGGCGATTTCAAATATTGTTCTTAAAGTTCCATAAACAACTGCTTCCACATATTTTCGAAAGTTCGCCAGAGTAGGGTATTATAGTAGGTCCTAGGCCTCTTCCCTACACCCTATTTGTGATGTCACGGGGGACGTGGCTTGGGGGTAATTAGTGGGGGTAATTAATAGGTAATTAGGGGGTAAGAGCAATTAGGTGAAGGTGGGACAAAGTGGGAATTAGTGGGAGGTTAGTTGCCGGATAAGGGTAATTGGCGGGTAATTATGGGTAATTAAAGGTAATTAGGCGAAGGTGGGACAAAGTGGGAATTAGTAGGGATAATTAGTGGCTAATTGAGGGTAATTAGCGGAAGGTGGGACAAGGTGGGACTAGGTGGAATATAAAACAATATTAAAATATGAATAAATAGAGATAACATACTACTTTACTTATTAATATTTGATGTCATACTGTGAAAGAGTAACATGTTAACATGTAATGTTTGTAATGCAACATTCACCTGGTCTTGCCACGCTAATATTCATAAAAACAAATCTTTTAAATGCGATGTGTAATAAAATATTTAATATACAGGATAACTGAAAAGATTTGTTTTTATGAATTTTTTTTCATTGTGAGAGACTTGGATGCAAAATCTGGACGTGGAAGTAGTGATTCCTTGGGCAGCAGGATTTTGTAAAGAGTTGCATCAAAGTTGAATTACAACTGCTTAAATTAGTTACTTATGCTATAATTATCCCAGAATATTAAACAGCATCTCAGGAAAATATTCTTTACACTGAAAATTTACATAATTCTTCTGTAATAATTCAGTTGTGCTGGACAAGGCGGGGTTCTATGATTTCTAATATTCTGAAAGATTAAAGGAACATGACCAAGTCAGTTTGAGAGTAATTTAGTTAATAAATGATAATCATTAGCTCATTATTTAGTATCGGTACAGAAATAATCAATTAACGCTGTAATTCTCTTATTTTAGGCTGAGTAATGAAAAATATATATTTGGATGTAGTAGTACCTAAAAGAGTATTCAATTAATGGAGTTCGATGTAAATATGAAATCGCCAAGTCACTTCTTGTATCGATTGTAGTAGAATGACGCCCCGAACACGACGTTTTCTGTTCTGCCACCGGCAACAATATACTATACCGTATTGGAAAGCCTCCCCAGTCTTTCTAATTGTCCTTACATGAAAAAGGCGCGCCTATAGCCACCTGATCCATTAAGCGATCCGCTCGAGACACCGGTTTCACAGAGAGCGACGCCACCCCGTCTCTTCTTCGTATTCATCACGATACGGAAGCCACCGAAAGATTCGGTAATTACATTTGCGAGAACGGAATGTAAGCGAGCTATGCAGATCACATTTTAATGCAATTCCATCCATTATCCTGGCAGCACCATTAACACCCACCCCGATGCAATTTGGATTGTATAGGAGCGCTGTATTTTCGAAAAGCTATCTGCTTTATTCGGGTTAACAAAGGAGTTGTCCTGATGACATTATGCCTAACAAAAACGAGCGTACACCACAAAATCTGGTAATATTAACAAGCCCTTTGCGTTTCCATCAATACGAAACTCTCAATTCGGTTACCATGGAGCACTATTTACTTTGGTAAAATATAGGCCGGCTTGAAGCTAACACTTCATGACGCATACCCTAAATTGTAGAGGTGTTTGTTATTTTCCTAGGTTTGCATTCTACGGACAACTTTCAATACAGGGTGAGTTATCAGTCTTGAAAACGATTTTCCTGTATGTTTAAACGGTCTTATTATTCTTCTTATTCGCAACGCCTTGTCGGACGTTTTGTGATCCATGCATTCTTTTGGTTGGCCTCCATTTGCTATATAGCATGTCCGACGACATCACGGCCTGTTGCGGTTGCCAGTTATTCACACAGTCTCACTATTAATATCACTAATTTTTAATGGGTGATCACCACAAGTTTTGTATATCATTAACGAAACATTTTAGAACATTTTATAAGATTCTGAGAGAGGAGTCTCGTTATTATATAGATGTGTTATATTAAATTATAGTGCAAAAACAGACACTTTTCCTGTCGCGTGATCTCAGCATGACACTGACTTCAAAACGAAAAAATTTACCTGAAACTAAATTTCCAGATCAAATAAAAGTTTTCTAACAAGTAACTGAGCAAGATCAAAATATTTTCGAAACTTTTTGAGCTTTAATACAGTCGTTGTCACTATCTCATTATCCTTTCTCATCACTAACCGGAAGTGAACAGAATCAATATCCATGGCTACAGAACAACTATTATGGCAGTGTAAAATGTTGATGGATATATTCAACTATCAGAATTTCCGAGGATACTTCTATGGCTTTGTCAAAATACAGCTAATAGTAACTATGGATCACCACAGGATGTTATAATTTTATGCAAAGGCAGACTAAAAAAAACATTCTACTGCATCATTTAAGATGGAATAAAATCAGAAACCTAGATGACTACTCAGTGACGACATTTTACAATTACAAGTGGAATTTCTAGAATTTTGAAATTTCAGTGGAATACCTCCGAATTTCTTGATAACTACTAATTATTGGGGCAATTGTCATTGATTTGCGAAATTTAAATGTTACTTAAAGGATAATATGAGACAAGATTAATTATGTGCAACTTCAATGAAAAAATGTTTATTTTGGAAGGCATAAATAGGCAAGTCATAGGTAGAGTTGTATTATTACCACATATGGACTTATCACCTTCCTTTGTTTCCTCTGTTAATTGGTCACGAGGACAAACCTTAAATAAAGTAGGCTAGGAATATATTTGCCTCAATTAGGATTTAGCCATAGCCAATTCTTATACTCTTTGCAAATATGAAAACGAAGAGTATATGGCATTTGATTGGCATATTTTTACCATAATCATCGCTCATAGAGGAACAAATTTTCATTCTATTGTATTCGTGGCCGAATTCTGAACAAAATTTCCATCTGTCCATCATGTTTTTTGTAAGCACGATAACTGAAGAATGAAAAGTCCTATGATATTAAAATTTGGAGAAAAAGTTAGTGTTAGTCTGAGGAAGAACCTTATTGAGCAAAATCAATCAGTTAATAATTTAATAAATTTTAAAAAAATTCCTCACTTTTATATTAGCCGAAAGTACAATGCATACTTGAGTTTATCATATGGCAGGAACGTCAAAATACGAGACTCTTAACCTAGAAAGTTTGCCGAATCTCTTCTCGTAAAAAAAACAAGAATTTTTTACTTGCCTAACATTCACTAGATTCATGGTATATCCACTGCTCAATCCTCGAATAATAATCCATAGCTTTAGCTTATACGGGAATATACAAGGCACTAGACGATGGATGAGGTCAATATATTTCTCTGGAGGTCACCTTTCCAAGAACTAACCGCGATTAACGTTGCTTAACTTATCGTATTGAAAAATGCTTAACTTTAAAATAATTAAATGTACAAGATTTTTTTATTCCTAAACAGTGCTTAAGTTAAGGAAAGCAAACAATTTATAATAGTACCTTGTCTAACTAAGTAAATAAAGGAAGAATTATATGAAACACTAGTTATAGTTATATGTAAATATTCAATGAGGAAGATCTTAAATACATCGAATAATACTGATAACTAATTGGTAAAGAAGTGAGAAGTTATTTTTGATTTCTGTAAAATTGACAATAGAACAGCAAAATGAATTTTTAACAGACTTCAAAAAGAGTTTACCTCTATGTGTGTGTCTTTGTACCTGTATCCTCCGTGCATAGCTCGAGAATGACTGAACTGATTTTTCTGAACTTATTAGTAAACGATTTATAATTCTTCCATTTAGATGTCAGATATGATTATTATACCTGAATTGGTATGGCTAGCCAGATAAATTAATTGTACACACCAACGTATTCTCCAAAACTATGTAGAAGATAAATGATCTATTCGAGAAAATTGAAAAAAATTGAATCGCTTTTAAACAAAGGTTACTAAAAATTATGAAACAAATTTTCGGTGTAAAAATGAACAAATAACGAAAGTATATTTTTAACAGACTTTAATTGCGATATTAGATAATGAGGTGCAATTAACTCGAGTGGGTGAACCTTCATTTCGAAATTTTTAGTAACATTTTTTTTAAGTTGATTCAATTTTTTACCAAAATGTTTTTCTGGCGTCTTGTACAAGCTGAGGTGATTGCTATTTTGAGTTTCAAAAATAATTTTCCACATGCTTTGAATAATTCCGCATCTACTTCTTTCGTTTGTTTAACAAGCTGCCGTATTTTTTTTTTTTCAAAAGCCACTACATAACACTAACTTAAAATACCTAACGTTTACCGTCAAGTAATCTTCCATATCATCAGTGGCTTGCATTTCTTAGAAATATCTTGAAAATTGTATAAAAATTAAATCCTTCTATGCTTAGGGTATTGGAATGTTCCCACAGGTCGCGTAGCGTTGAAGGTGCAATTAATTACGTGGCCGAAATGCCATAAGACAGCCGAACAATGACGTGGTCAATGTCGTTCTGTCTGATACAAATCGCACGTTTAAAATGCCGACTTCGATGTGCTAGAAATTCTATGCATTCAGTTTTTTCTTTTAATTTCCACTGTATTTTTAAGTGCATTTAAAGCAGCACTTGGGTCGGGATACTACAGTCCATAGTTCGGATTGAGTCGGTCGAAGAGTTCATTGAAAAAATTGTTGGCAATTTTAGATAGTTTATGGTTTTATGTATCATAGATCTGGGGCTATTTCCCATTTTTTTAGGACAAGTCATTCATTTGAATTGGTGTTTAAACCTTTACCAGCGCAGTTGACATTAATGGCGAATACAAATTTAGATAACGGTTAAATAACAGGAAGAAAAAAAGGATTAACGTCGAAAAACTAAAGGGAAAAGGTTACTAAATTCTTAAAATATAGGTAGGAAGCTGTTCGATATATTCAATAAGGCGCGGTAAGGCGGGAGTGGTTGCGGTTTATCCAGGGCAAAAGTCGCTCTGATAAATGCCTCCTTAAAATGCTCATCAAAAAAACACAACGGACAAAAACTTCCTTACGTTACTTGGTGAAAATCCATGCTACTACAATTAGATGAACAAATAAAATAATACATTTTTTTTTAATTTCAAAAATAGTTTCCCTAAACATTAGCTTCTTCAGATGTGAATACAAAACTATCAAATGGTTAACAAAAGTAAATTCATTATTTTCCAAAAAACTTTTTCTAGTATTCTTCAATATCTACCTAAAGACCCATGGTCTCTAGCATTGGAGATTCAACTGATAAAATTAAGATGTTGACGCAAGATATGAATATAGCTTATGCTAACAACACCATAAGCTCATATATAAGAAACAATAAAGATAAAAACAAAAAGAAGAAATGTTGGAAATACAAAAGTTTTCTTGCAGAACTTGCCCTAAGATATATGTTGGACAAACAGGAAAATAATTTAAAAGACGTATTGAGGAACACAAAAGTATTTTTTGGGTAGTAGTTTTAAAATAGTCTCCCACAGGGTGAAAAATTGCTTAAACATCAGGGGTGGGCGCCTTGAAATATTTTTTTATCATTAGGATGTAGACTTGATCTCAAAAAGAAACATACATCTGTAAGCGAAATTCCCATTAATTTAGTTATGTGCATATGTCTGAAGATAAGGTTGGAATAAACCTATTAATATAAAATAAAAATTTTGATGTATTTGATGTTTGATATATATTTAGTCATTACTCCATCAGTGACAGAAACTGCTTTAAATCTTCTAGTCGTGGATACAGTTAGATTACTTGCAAGATCAATCTATTGTGATAATTTATTCCTAGTATCTTCACTCATCCCTTCAAGTTCATAAAAATTACCTGGATGAATATTTAATTGCCTTATCCCCAAATATTCTCAATAGGATTTAAGTCCAGACTTTTAGAGGGCCACAGTAGCAACTTTTATTACCTGACATGATGAACGATGTATGAAATAGTTGTCTCTGGAACATAAAATTATTATCCGAAAATACCCCCTTACTGACGCCAGCATAATACTATCCAATATTTCAATAATATATTTAAAAAAATAATCCTGCTCTGTTTGTTTCCTTCTGAGAGTTTGTATTTTTTAGCCTCTAAACAATACTACAATTCGTTTTGTCATTTTATTCTATTGCAAGTAGCAGATACCGAAGCAGGGAAATTTATCTTTGAAGTGGCATTACTGCAGTCTGAAAATGGTTTATCTTTAGTGAATTTTATAAGGTCTTCATCTTTTTGATCATTGCTCTTTCTAGGTATACCGTAACCAACTTTACGGACTACCTTTTCTGTTTGTTTCTTAACTGTAGTTTTACTTCCACATCCAGTGGAAGTATAGTAACGACAAAAAAATTTTAAAAAATTTTTTTTGTTCAAATAGGCTTAGAATGTCACGAAACGTCGAGATTTTAAGTTTGAGAGAAAAAAATTTCTGTCTGTCGGTCTGTCTGTCGGTCTGTGTCTGTAACTTTTTTTGTGCGCACGTTTACTCTGGAACCGTTTGAGATATTGACTTGAAATTTGGTACACGTATGTACTTTAACGAGATCTAGAACTAGATTATATTTTCATCTTGTTCCGTCGAAGGGTTGGGGGGTAAATTTGGGGAAAATAGGTAAATCAAGCAGGTAAGAGTCCATAAAATTGGTATTTAGTATATACAAGAGAAGCTGAGGTCTCAAAAAAAATTTTGGCATTAGCCACCCCCATTACCACCCCCACCCCATTATTAAAGGGGATGAAAAAAATTGTGAATTAGGGTGTGTACAAGAACCAGAAACCTCAAAATGTTTTTTACTTCATCCACCCCCACTACCACCCCCTATCACCACCCCCACCCCGCTACCGATGTGGGGTATCATCTTATGGGTTTTTGGGGTAGAGGATTTCAAATATTATATTATTAATGTTCCATAAACAATTATTTCCACATACAAAATTTTTTCGTTGTGAGTGACTTAGATAAAAAATCTGGATGTGGAAGTAGTGATTCCTTGGGCAGCGGTTTTTGCTTATATAATTGTATTCAGCAGTAAGCTTTTTCATGGACTAACCATCCTCAATTTTGGACACAATTTTTGAATATTTGTTAAATGTCTAACCATTTTTAGTGATGATGCCATGCCATTGATTACCGCCAGTGACATTTGTAAGATTATTATTAATGTCGTGTCCCAGTTTCTTTACAATCAAGTGTAAGTGTTGTCAGTGGGGTCATTTAGTCAAATTTAATATTGCACTTTTTATTACAATTGTGCGAAGTAATCATCAAATAATTATTACACTGAAAATTTTGAGCTCCTTCCGATATGTAGTTTCAGAAATACACTACTGCTTTAAAATCTAATTCGTCATAAGCTGAGGCGGTCGAATAGCTGACGTAAATGTCTCCACAGTCCTACCTCGCTTACCTAATAACCTTGCCCACCGCAATCGAATGTCAGTGTTAGTATTATAGTACAGTACCTAGAAATTTTCGTCGAAAACCCGACATCTAAATATACTCATATTATCAAAAATACGATACCGCGACGCCCGTACCATGTCGATACGGAAAGAGGAAGACTTGTAGTTGATCCGCATCGTAAATCGCACGCCGAAATTCGAAAATTCGGCTCGACACGAACGAATCAAAATTGACATTTTTGGCATTTTTCTATTAACCTACATGTTATCTTTTATATAAACTAGTTCTTATCTGAATAACAGATGAGGGTATTAATTTCTTATGCCGGATCTTAGACTACTATTCAAACGGGTCAGCTACGTCTACGTCTCCCGATGCGATAGAGACATTGACGTCACACAGCTACAACATGAAAGCGCCACGTGTTGATATGTTCTTGATTAATTTTGAAGCCTATAGAGACCCTAGAAAATTCTTTTTTTTTTGCATTTCGCTCTAGAAATAATAAATCTTTCAGAAAATGTAATAAAAAAAAATGCTAAATGAGCCCATTTTAATGATGCTGTGGTGACTCAAATATTTTAGTATCCTGTAAAAAAATATATTTATAGTTTTGGAGTTACAACTATGTGTGTCAAAATTTGAAATAAACTTTAAAATTAGGGTAAAATCGCATGCCATTCAAAAATATATAAAAACGCTTTTCAACTGTCGATCCCCAGCTTTAGTGTTTGCAGAATTGAAATCAATATAATACAGTCAGCAACTGAATAAATTTGAGTTGATACTGGTAAAAGTTTTTTTTTGTATTAAACAGTTGTAGCATTACTAGAAATGGCACCGTTAAGTAATAATGCCTCCTTATATGCAGCTCCAGCAAATAAATCAATACGGCGGTAAATTTCTTTTTATTGCTTATTCTTTCAATTCGAATAACATCAAAGCAGAACCTGTGTTATTGTTTTGTATTTAATGATATTTTAACTACGATAATTTTACTCCTAAACTTTTTCCATGCTTTGTTTTTTAAATTCATATCACATATGCCCGCGTCTAATAATAGCGTTCATTTTTTCTTTGAAATAACATAATTTATCCTGCAACACAAGTAGTTATACTACACAAACAGTATTGATGACATTTACTTGGTAAATACGTTCCTCGATTAAAGCCTCGAGGTTCGATAACGTCCTATCTACCTTCCCTGTTGTAGAACTCCGTTTCAAACCTGAAATAATAGGGCACAGTTTTACAATACTATCAGTTTCTATTCAATTCGTTGAATCCATTGCTTTTTTTAAACTATTTTATTTCCCTTTATTTTATTCAAAAACCCAGCTCGGCTGTTTGAAATTTATGTGCCCAAAAAGTTGGATCGAATCATAAAGTAGCGACTGAAAATTGTATACATATGTTTTTACTTAATTAATATTTTAAATTGGAATTTTACTTGCGGCTATGTAATCTATAACAAAATTTCCTCACATAACAATCGAAAAAAACACTTTTTATCAGAAGCAAGACGCAATTAGTCTTAGGAGAGGGAATAAGGTATGATCATCGATTTAAATTCAGGTATTCGATCAGTACGCGCAGCAGTACACTGGCGCGGTCGGTAAGCTGTCAATTACGACAACAGAAGGCCCGTTAACTCGCTATCAAGGCAGTTAAACGAACCTGGAGGTAGGTTAAGTTGGCAACCGACGCACAGTGAGGGATTTTGCTATATTTTTTTTCAAAACTCTGTGAGTCGCTCAATTTTGAACGGATTTTGATGCGGTTGGGCTTAAAATGCTTGAATAGTTTCACTCTTTGGCGTGCAAGTGCCACTTTCTCATAAACTATCACGTACAAACCCTAGAAAATGTAATATCAACTTCCAAAGTAGGGAATTTTTTTTTTTAAAACATTCAAAATCATTTTAAAGTTAATGCATTTACGAAAAAGGTCACTGGGCATTCCCTGGAAGTAAAATCATATATATGCAAATTAATTATACACACCCTTTTTGGGGGGTGTATTTAGGGGGTGAATTTTGGATGTAATGGAAAAAAATAATATTGGGGGCTAAAATGGCCCTTATAAGGTATTTTGGTCTCCTTTCTCCATTTCTGAAGTCGGTTTTTACGTACGACCTCTGAAAAATATAATCAATCAGTACCCTAAAAGAGGGTAAATTTTAAATAAAATCTCATTTTTTAAAAATGTTACTGCATGTAAGAAAAATAGTACTGGGCTTTTAAAATGTCACATAGGTCTTTCTTGAATGTAAAATAATGACAAAATTTCCCCTATTTTAGGGATTGACATTACATTTTCTACTATATGAGAAAGTGGCAATTGCACGTCAAAGAGTGAGACTTTTCAAGCATTTTAAGCCCAACCGCATCCAAATCCGTTCAAAATTGAGCGACTTACAGAATTTTGAAAAAAAGTATAGCAAAATCCCCACTGTGCGACGTCTGTAGTTTGGAGTCCATGCTAAACTGTAGCTCTTTAAGCACAAAAGGCCAGTTGTCTAGTAAAAAGTAGTCGCTAGTATCCGTTATCGTACTATTAAAAGGTATAGTCTACTTATTGCAGCTTCCATACTAGTAGGTTTTGTATACTACTCCATGCGTTTGTTTTTACAGCGAGAAATGAATAGAAGTTGTAGTACATGCCTTTTTTAATGAAATTTTAAAGTAAAATTGACATATCACGTCAATTGTCAGATGTCGAACGGAAGCTTTAGAAGTCTTCAAAGCATGAAACAGTATGGCAGTTAAGTTACTATCTTATTGTACTTGTGATACAGACTTTTAATTGATTTGAAAAATGGTGAATTTTTTTTCGTCTTCAAAAAAATCACTAAAAGTTGCAAAACAAAAACTTCACCTAATCACCCTGTTATTAAACAAAAAAAGTAAAATACTTGTAAAAACAAATTTCTGCGATGAATGATTTTAAATATCGTGGAAATTGGTTCTATATACATCCAAGCATGTGTTAAAAAAAAAATCCGAGTGGCAACAACTTTGATTTAAATTTGGTTGTAGCACACCGTGCCGTATGCGTATACAGATTTTCAGTTTTGTTTGTTTGTAGAAATTGTTTTCTTGCTGTGTGCTAAATCATATAAAATAAATGCTTTAAGAGATTATATTAAAATTTGTAATAATTATTACTGTTCTTGTCACCTAGAGCATTCCACGTATAAATACTGTGAGAACTTGAAACTCTGGCTAGTTTTCGTTAATTTCATAAGAATTACGCATTCTTACAACTACCATAGGCATGTCTATTGTAGTCTTTTTTTTCCACTTGTATATACTAGTAAAGTCATAGCCTCAACAACGATCTAGCATCTTTACGCCAATTTCGTGCAATACCAATCTGCTTGCGATGACTCTCTTTTTATTGTGTAACTAGGTCTAATGAAATGTTTAAATTTAATTTCTAACTGGCTAACTGCTATAATCCAGCATTGTACAGAGAAATTTCTCTGTATTGATATTGTTTTCTCAAGAAGAATGTTTGCGTCTCCCGTGAACCAATATTGATTGGATTGTAAGAGCAAACAGCATTAGGGCGTCAAAGTGGTTCTAACTCATTGTTTTCGTCAACCCTTTGCTCGGTGTAAGGTTTCACGGAATGTGGCCCATTATTCTGGCGGGGACTCTAATCCTGCCTAATGATCATCTCGCTGACTCTGCTTTCTCCATCTCAACACTTGTCTGAATTTCCGATCGTTGGACTTTTACAAATAAATGTTATTCCATTTCTGCTCCTACAATTATCGTTTCCGCATTAGGGACGATGAGAAATCGCTTAGCTCACCCCTTCTAATACAAATGATAGATTAGATGTAAAAGGGTTGGACATGAAAACAATTATATCAGGATACACTTCCAGCATTCCGTGCGACAGAATACGAATATATTTGCTTCGCATAACTTATTTTTGTATTTATGTGTTGAAAACAGTCATAAATAGTTGGATTTAATTAAACAATGTCATATTAAAGTGTTGTTTGGAATCAGGAATCAGATGTCGCGTTGTGTAGCACACGCGCTACGTAACATCGTTGGCGCACAGAGTTATGAATGTGCCCAATTACATCTTAAAAGCTGTGCTCCATTAATTTTCACAGCTGCTGCAGCTTAATTGGGATCCACACGCTCGATAATAAACTGAGACCATCGCCTCGTAGTTCTCTGTATTTTCGCACAGCCGGGGTTGATTAGGTGCGATTGCTATGCCTCTTGACAATGACGCTACGAATGCAAACAATTAATATCACATTTAACTAACACATAATATATTAAATTTGTATTAGCTCCGAATATAAGCATTTAGTGATAAATCTAATGATGAGACGTGAATTAATCACAACAACACTTACAGTTTTCGTACCCGGGAAGTGTATCCAATAATAATCGCATTGCATAAACTCCAAAGTATGATAGGAATTTTTATGGTTGTATTAGGCCCTCGTCCTAATTGTCATTTGTAGATTCCATACGCAATGTCAGGCCCGCCGATTTCCTGAAATCTGAAGAAATTGGTCGTGGCTCGTGATAATGCCCGTTATTGCCTGTTTGAGTCCAATTTCTATGCCCGTCTCGAGCTGGTCTAAATAAAGGGCGATCTTTGGTGCGGTCAGCGTGACGTTTCGATGATTTGTTCGATACGTGATATTCGAAATTGTGATCGGACTTGCTCCCCAGCTATAGCGGACTAACCCCTGGTGGTAATTATGTCGTTAGCAAATGGTCGGGTCGAGCGGCGGCAGCTGGAGCGGTGCGGGTCAACCCGTGGACTCCATCATCGGCGTCAGCTTGCGACCCCGCGCGTTTATGTGCTGAGAGATATTAAACTGGGAATTTATTGCCGCCCCCGTCCATAAAGACACGGCTCGAGATCTACAATTACTGTTTTCTTTATTCTCGCGCCACATGTGTGTCTGGCGAATTCTACTGAGAACAACGCAATGCTAGAGCCCTCCGTTAATCCTTGCTCGAGGAGCGTGCATAAGTTGTCGCTCCTGCTACGCTGTGATTAATGTTCGACGAACAAATTGTCTAGAAAAACATCGCCTTACGACGGCCGCGACCTTCTATTTCCATCCGAACCCACGAGCTCCTTCTTTGTCGATAAAAGCATGTGAATTCAACGCTGTTCGTCAGCTGTTTGGTTAAAAACTCGGTAGCAGTAAAATTGAGGTGTTCTTTTTTACTTAATTAAATCATTTCTAATGCGAAATTGTTTCTAAAACTATTTTTTAGGCACCTGTCCAGAATATCATTATCGGACAATTTTTAGGTCGGAAAGTACTATATTAGTAATTTATTATGATTTATTTCTAATTGTTAGTTACAATTGAGTAATTATGTACGGTCGGAAAAGAGCATGTAGAAACAGTAGGAGTAAAATTAAGAATTTTAGATTTTCACTTTAAAATGATGCATTTATCGGCGTCTTATCCGCTATTGTATTTTCTTCTCGATATCCAATTTATTCCAAACGAATGTTTCTATATATTCCTCAGTTACAGTTTGATATTTCCGACCGTAGAGGTCTTTACAAATTACTGACATCTGCGCCAAAGTATTTGATCACAGGAACGCAACTCAAATGAAGGTTGTCATTTTGATCACCAATATTGACAATCAGTAATGTTTCCTTATCATTAATGTTGTCCAGGGTGATTTTTATCAACTCTTTACGTCGACACGCCCCTACTAGAGGCATTATCAGTACTACCTGTTGAGGAATATAACTTTCCTCGGAGGGAATTTTAAAACAAAAATGCCTGGGGTACATACCTTAATAGGCAAGAAGTCTTCATTCGTGGCTTCTAATGGAGATTTCTCAACCTCTTTCGTAAAGACTTTAGATTTTTAGGATTTACATTCCACACAGTTGCATCCATTATTAAGTGTGTACGAAATAAATCTCTCGAATGGTGGAAGAGTTTTCTGTGATCGAGCCAGACTAAAAACTTCATTAAAGAACTTAATCGTTCTTTAAGTTGATACTAAACTTACGTAAGTCCTATTTCGTCAAAATAGAAAAACCGTTAAAAAGGACACTTTCTGCTTAATTGACTTATGAGTCTAATAGGCCTGGCAGAGAACGCAATATACAGATTCTGCCAAGAGGAAGAGGAAAACTCAGTCCATGTGCTATGGCTACGGTGAAGACCTAGCTAGACTGAGGTCACAACAACTTGGCGAGGGCTAAGGGCTAAGCTATACGAAGAGGCTGTGTAGACTGATATAATGGACAGCTGGATAAGAAGCTCTAAGGATAATTAGGAAAGGAGCGCCTAGTAAGTCCACAGAGGGTCGCGGCGGCCAAAGCCATCAGCCAGCTACCCTGTCTAAACCCCACACAGTTCTCTCTAAATTTAAATCTAAATGCCAGACAGCTTCTTTAAAAACGTTCCCATTACGAAATTTTAAAATATCTGGGTCCTTTTTTGCTTCAAGACTTGCTTTAAGCGTTACTACATCAAAATAGAGGTCATTAGAATAATGATTGGTCTTCTAACGGAACACTACCGGGTTAATAGACATATGAGTCTAATGGCCCTGGCAAAGGACGCAACATGCAGATTCTGCAATAACAAAGGGGAAACCTGGCTCAGACTACAGCTACTTGGCGAGGAAAAATCAAGGGCTAATAGCTATACCAAGAAGCTCTTGTCAACGCTGTGGATACAAAGGACAAAGCTGGACAAGGAGCTCCAGAATAGACCCACAGAGGATCGCGGTGGTCAAGGTCATCAGCTAGATACCCTTTCTAAATACCCCACAGTTCCTTTTAAAAAAAACTTTACTTTAGAAATCTTGAAATATGTACGTCCCGTTTTCACTCTAAAAGTCGCGTTAAACATTGATTGATGACGCCATAGATAGGCTCGATTACTCACTTTAAGACTGTTATTTTTTTTTTATTTCCTTGCTAACATCAGGTTTCAATTTCCTGATGAAGTCTCTCATATCAAGTGATGTAGTGGATAGAAAATTGTCGCTGCATTTGCGATGCTTCACTAATATGACTTGAAATTTCTGAATTACTGTTTTCACTAATTTTTTTGCACACATCACACAAAAAGACGCGTTTTGAAATATTTGTTGTCTAGGACAAACTTCTAGGATACTGTTAAGGCTTGATTATTATAATTCAATAATAAAATTAAGCAAAAATATACTAAAGAAACACCCCTAGTATCACAAATATTGGACCAACGCACAATCCATATAGGACCAATATTCATATATTGGTCCTACATGGATTGTACGTTAGTCCAATATCTTGTGTTACTTAAAAAATGTTGTACGTAATTTATTTGGAAATACCCTTTACAAGACTTGTATTTGTCTATGTATTCTGTAAAGATATTCTTCTCTGACTTACCGTTATTATCTGATATTAACTAACGGTATAGTTTAGAATAACATGCATTTACGTGGAGATTGTAGCTATTACATTAGTCGATGGCAGCCGGGCAGTCTCCGTATGTCGCGTACAGGCCATATTTCGATTATCCAGCATCTTCGAGACTGTAGCCTCCCTCGCGCGTCACACATAAACAAAATTACTAGGAATTTTGTAGGATCAATTTCCCCTATCCATTAGGGAGCGGGTCGAGACCGCTTCCCACGGCGACTATTATACTAGCATCGTTCTCTGTATTATTCATAAAAGTATATAGGAAGTGCGCCACATCGATTTCTGATGTATGGATTTCGAACACTATCTTTTCGCAATTTGCGATGCACAGATAGTCCGCTAGCAGCAGCAGCTGATGAATGTAGTTGCATTTATATACACGCATCGCTTCGGAAATGCGACCAATCGGTCGGCAGAAAACCCAATCATTTCCGGTGTCGGGACGCATTAGCGGTAGCGTTATTTTGACGAGCGTTGACAGTTTCGCCGACACTGCCATGCATCCGATAGCTAAAGTTGTGCTTTTGTTTCAGGTTCATCAATGCGAGGCGGAGAATAGTTCAGCCCATGATCGACCAGTCGAATAGAGCAGGTAAGTGTAGTGTGTCTGGTTAATCTCGAGTAATGAAGTAATGTGATGTGAGGCCTTGAACAAACTGCAATTAAGATTATTACGGTTAAAATAGCAATATATAGTGAAGTCATAAATTTACATTCGATACTGAACATGTCCTTTATACTTTGCTGCAAGAACGGTTCACGATTTACCTGAGTTATGATTTTCACGATTTACCATATTTTAACGAGATAATTAGAGTACGTGGGATCTTAAAATTACTTAACTGGCCGTCAGGTTTTAAGGTTTGAGAACCCAATTTGAGAAAGTTTCAACGTATAGATAAATCATTACATCTAATAAGTTAAATTCGATGTCATGAATTATGTATCTAAATTGATGCAAGGTACAGCATAAATGTATGTGAACACTGTTTTCGGAAATAGGTTCTCTGGTTTTATGGTGCAAGAAAAATAAATTAGTACAGGCAAGAAATTTGGTGGAGATGTTGCAGTTACCATCTTATTAAATATACTAAAAGTCCCCTAAAATCTAAGCTGTGCTACGCCCGCCATATTGAAAAATGGCGGCCCATTTTCAGATTTTTATATATAAATCATTTACCGTTGCAGATAGGAAAAAAAGTTTCAAATAAAAAATATAGACAATAATAAAACAAACAATTTTTGATATTAACATTTTTTTCTCTCAATCGGACGGTTCAGTAAACTCTGCGCCGCGGTAAGTTGATTTTGAGGAGAGGTATCAGTACGATCGTGTTCCATTCCATAGGTAGAAAAGTGCTTTCCAACCATGCTCTGATAATTTCTAGGATTTGCTCCTTTTACCTTTGTTTATTGTTTACTTTATCGATTCCAGGTAAACTATTCCTTCTAGCTCTAACTATTATGTTTAGCAATTGATTATTCGTCTAAGGGACAGTAGTCTGTTTCTTGAAATCATTCTGCTTGTTCTTCCTTTGCGCTCCCTTCTTTCTCCATTTTCTTGGTCCAATCCCCTCTTTCTCCATTTTCTTGGTCCAATATTGGTATGATTGGTATCGGTATAGTTCAATATTGGTTTCGTTGTTTGTTCTGAAGGTTTTGTTTAGTTGTCCTTATTGGGAGGGTTTCTATGTTTCTATGTTTTCGAAAATATTCTGCATTTTGTCGTCATGGCTTCTTCCACCTCAATTTTTTCTTTCACTTCTTCTTTTAGTCTTTCGTTTATGTTCTTGCTCATATTTATTATTTGTTTCCTTTCTTGGGCTTGAGCTCATAGGTGATGTTCCCTTTTTAACGTTTTTCTTGTCGGAATTCAAATTTTTGAATTAATTGCTCGCTGTATTTCTTCTAGAATTGTTCGTGCTGTCTAGAGGGGAATGTTCTGTATATGGTTTGGCGTTATATTCTTTACGTCTTTCCTCTTGTATTTCCAGTTTCCCTTATAGTGTGTTCTAGATAGGTAGTTTCGTCGATTTTTTGCGGCAGTGGTTGGTGTGTTTCTGTCCCTATATTCTGTAATAGATCCATTGTGTTTATGTCTTCTAAGAATTTATTGTTTTTTTGAAAGAAAATTGCATCGCGTGTTTTATCACTGAAGCTGTGGAAAAATTCAGTCTTGGCACGATATAGTAATAGTTATCCAACCATATTGGTATCTTCTGGAGACGATACGATCAGTTTTAATCATCTAGATGATGCAAACATGATTGGCGAAACGCGCGTAGAATAATAGTATTCAAGTATCTTGGTGTTTGTGGAAACTGCTTCAGAGGCAGCTTCACACCGAAGGTTCCAGCCCTCTCTAGGACTGATAGTACTACCTCAATTCGATTGATTGCACAGCCACACAAAAAAAAATTGTTTCTGATCTGGGGGTCTGACCATGTTTACTGTATGTTTTTGGGGTCGCTGAATCCGAATCCTAGATTTATTTAACCAGGATTTTGCCATAACCTCAAAAGAACCATAAATTTAAGCTATTAAACGCATATAACCCTAAGAATGACGTTGTAATCTGAAAACTCAAGCTCTTAAACCCCATACCCACTTAACCCGATAATCACATAATTCACTTAATTCCATAACCCCAAGAATGAAGTTGTAATCTGAAATTGATTTCACAGCCACACAAAAAAAGTCAGAATTATCAGATTTTCACCCCCCAACCCCAAAAAGTGGTCTGGCCTGCAGGCTATATCAGTTTATGCTTATGTATTTGGACCCTCTGAAACCGAATTCGAAGTCAAAATTGTCATATTCGCTGGTTTTCCACCCCCAACCGCACAAAAATCTACCCAAAACAAAAAAAGTGATCTGTCCGGCGGACCAGACCAGTGTATCTTTACGAAATACATAAGGAAACACTGGTATTGGTACGCCGGACAGGCTATTTTTTGGGGGTTGGGGGTGAAAAACGAGCCAATCTGACAATTCTGACTTCGGATTCGGTTTCAGCGGGTCCAAATACATAAGGATACACTGATCTGGTCCATAGGTCGGATCACTTACTTTTTTTATTTTGGGGGTGTTTTTTGGGATGGGGGTGAAAAATGGGCGAATCTGACTTCAGATATTCGGTTTCAGAGGGTCCAAATACATAAGGATACGCTGGTTTACTCCGCAGGCCAGACCACTTTCTTTGTGTGGCTGTGAAATCACTTTCAGATTACAACTTCATTCTTAAGGTTATGGAACTAAGTGGGTTACGGGGTTATGAGGTTAAGTGAGTTATGGAGTTATGGAGTTTAAGAGCTTGGATTTTCAGATTACAACTTCATTCTTGGGGTTATATGCGTTTAATAGCCTAAATTATGTGTTTTTTGAGGTTATGGCAAAATCCTGATGTGATGGGGTTAAGTGGATTCGGATTCAAAAACATGGTCAGATCCCCAGATCAGAAACAATTTTTTGTGTGTGCTGTGTTGTAATAATTGTGGAGGAGAGTTTATTTTTTCCTAAATGAAACGCCTAATTAAGGAATTTATTGCTTGGTCGTAGGATGATATTACCAAAAAATTATTTAGTCTTTTTTGTCTTTTATAGATAAATACATTTGGGGCCGTTCAAAAATTACGTAACGCAAATTTTGATCAAATTTGACCCCCTCCCTCCCCCTTGTCACATGTTGTCACATTTGAAGATACCCCCTAAATAAATTACGTCACAAATTTCACCCCCCCCCCCATCAAAATAAAATTATTTTTTAAATGTCATTTACATTAAAGTCCCGTGTAATAGTCCAGTCAACGGAGCGCTAAAATGACCAAAATCTCTAATTCGAGTGCTAATGAATGGATTTGAAACCTCGTGCAATGTGTTTGTAATGACGTTAAGAAAAAAGTTGAAAAGAAGATTAGAGTAGGAAATGATCCCTTTTATCACTGGTTCCGTAACTTGTAGAATTAGTTGAACAATTTAAAAAAAAAACAATATATTTACCTTTTATGGCCCAAAATAAGATGTTTTTACTCTGGTGAATTTTTTCGAATAATGCATATTTTTCGAGATATGGCCACTCGAAAATTTCTAAAAGTGGGGGAGGGGAAATGTAAAAGTTGAAAAAAAAATCTGAAAAAATTCAGGTGAATGTATCATCGAAATACAAGTTTTTTTTATTTAGAAATTTGAAAAAATGCAGACATTGAGGCCTTCTAAACATTTTTTGCCTCCTGGAATTTTTTTGTAACTTGCTAATTTTCCGAGTTACAGGCAGTTTTTCACGATAGATAATGTACTACATTTTTTGCAAAAAATACATGAAAATTCGAAAAATGAGCGTGATTTATACATATTCTTATAAAAAAATATGAATCCTATATAGTTTTTAGTTTTTAAAGGTTCAACATAATTTTATATTTTTTAATGTGCAAAAAATGTAATACATTATTTATCGGAAAATTAGCAAGTTACAAAAAAATTCCAAGTAACGAAAAATGTTTAGAAGGACTCAATGCATTACATATTTTTAAAGCGTTACTATTTCAAAGAAAGGTTTTTCCGGAAAAACTCGATGAAAATGCACTTTCCACAAAAGTTGCAAATAAAAAAGTCTTGTATTTCGATGATCAATTCGGCTGAATTTTTTCAGATTTTTTTTTCAACTTATACATTTCCCCTCCCCCACTTTTAGGAATCTTCGAGTGGCCATACCTCAAAAAATATGCATTTTTCGAAAAAATTCACCAGAGTAAAAACATCTTATTTTGGGCTAAAAAAAGTAAATATATTGTTGTTTTTTTTTTTTCATTTTTGACCTAATCCTACAAGTTACGAAACCCGTAATGAAAGGGGTGTTTTCTACTCTAATCTTTTTTTCAACTTTTTTATTAACGTTATTACAAACACATTGCACAAGGTTTCATCAAAATCCATTCACTAGCACTCAAAAGAGGTGAAACCCTCCGTTGACTGGACTATAAACTTGGTTTGTCTTGTGAAAACCTTGTACAGTTTATACAAAAACAGCTGTTTTCTTTATTCGTGCTGAATAAAGTGAATGCAATCAGTAAGCAACCAATAGAGATCAAGAATTTTAAAAATATTTCGATTCAATTGTCTGTTTAGTAATTGTAATCACTTCGTTCAGCACTAAAAAAAAATACAAAGGTAGGTATAGTATAGTATGTTACACCAAATTGGCAACAAATTTTAAAAAGATCAAAATTTTTGTGGAAAAAAAGAATAACATTATGTAATACTTGATGCAAACCCCCCCATGTCACAAGTTGTCACGCTTTTAAGTACTCCCCCTTCCCCCTAACAGCATTATGTAATTTTTGAACGGCCCCTATTGTAAAACGTCTTTATGAAACATTTCTAGGAAATAAAAAATGTTTTCATTAAAAATCAGGACTTTTTGTGCAATTTGTTTTTAATAGAACATTTTTAAATCCAATGTTAAGAATGATTGATACATTTTGAAAATTTCAATACGCAACACCAGGATATGACGCTGCTGGAAAAACAAAGTGTACTAACGTTTTAATATTTTAAAATTTCAATTACGTTATTTCACATCATGTTTCCATTCCACCTTGTGTTATTGTTTTTTTGGTACAGATATATTCAGTTTCGTGGGTGTATAGTATAAATAATTAGATCATATATTTGAGGTCGCACAGCATATTGCACGCATTATATCCTCGTTATGTGTCAGCCTCCTTGCACCAGGTGCCTTTTTTACACTAAGTAGACAATTTTATTGGCTCGTGTGGCGTTCCCTGCACGTCCGACTTATCACATTTTTTAATGAATCGTGATTTCCATTAAAGCTTAACGTTGTTATGCATTTTTATGAAGATATGGGCCGATCCCATGCCGGTAATCGAGTTGATATGAATTGTAAGTGGAAAGTCTTGTATGATCGGTTATCGTAGCCGAGGCTGTCGTCGTTTTTATTTCGGCATTTCGCTAAGAATTCCTCTACTCAAGAGTGCGGATTATTAATGGCTGTCGATGTTAGAGTGTTCTTTCGTACGCTATCGATTCCGGACTTTTCTGTTCCTGCTGGAGACAGGCGAAGAGAAATGGCGGCAGCCATTGACCCTCACGGGCCGATCCATCACGCGGGGCACACAATCGGCCAACTGACAGCTCCGGAGCTAGGGAGAAATTCGCCCGAATTCACTCAAAATGCGATGCATAACTTGGGTTTCTTAGTTTTCCATTTCGTAGTAAACACGTTGCGTACGCAGTGAATCTCGTGTGTAGTTACAAATGTACACTCTTGTGTATGCAGTGGGTTTTAAAAATATGTCGCAATAATTCTAACACTCTTATTAAAATAAAAAGTTCTAATACCATGGGTCTAAAATGCAAGTTATTCAGGTATTGTCTACCTATTTTGGGACCTGACAAAATATGACTTTCATTATTAAAATATCTAAAATCAAATTTTAATAAGGCTATCTACAGGGTGTTATTAAAAAGTATGTTAATCACTTAACCTCGGAATCAGTGCGTCAAAAAAAGTTGATTCTACTTAATTTACCTCTATTCAAAATCACACGCCTATGAAGGAATGGAATTTTTTTTTTTTAATATTGTACAAATGGCTATTTTTTTTTTCAATTTCGGTACATTAAAACGTATTCCAAAGGGTAATAGTTTAAAGTAGAAACTTTTTACAATCAAATTTTCTAAGAGGCCGATTCCCTTCTATCCTACCTTCTTTCTTTTTAGTGGTACGCCTATCACTTCTTTGGTATACTGTATTTTATAGAAAATTTAATTATACAGTTTTTTCTTCTCTTGTGTTTTTTTCGTTTAAGTAACCATTTTCAATTGAAACTGGATATGCTAAAAACATTGCAAAGCCTGGTAATTAAACAGTGAAATAATAAAAATCGAGAAAAATTTATTTTATCAGTTACATCTTAATTTCATTTCTAAAAGTACCTACGAGTACTTGTACTTACTTTTAGGTCAAAATATAATTTCGATACGATAATAAATTTAATTTAATTTTAATTAAAATGCGGAGGAAAATCAAAGGCATCTGTGATCGTTCAGTAGACAGTTGACAACTGTCATTTCTGTTAAACTACTTTAATGCATATTAATTATTGTTAACAATGGTACGTAATATGAATTATTCTAATACCGAAAAAGTAGATATGATTAGAATACTAGGCGAATGTTATGGAAATGGTTCTGCTGCAGCTAAGCGTTATGAGGAAAAGTTTCCAAACCATCGACATCCATCCATCCATCGATAGGCGCACATTTTTTGCAGTCGATCGTCGTGCACGGGAAACTGGAAGTCTATCAGATGATCGTACTGGGAAATGTGGCAGACATAGGACTGCACTAATTCCAGAAGAAGGAAATTTTAGATGTTGTATCAGAACGGCCTGAAAGCAGTGTGCGTAAAAGCAATTTTTCAGTTAATGTTTGGGCGGGGATTGTTGATAATCATCTAATTGGACCTGTTTCCAAATCGTTTAAAGCCAGCTGCCTATCTGCATTTCATAGAAAATGAATTGCCTGAACTATTAGAAATTGTAAATCTACATATTAGGCAAAACATGTGGTATTTACAAGATGGTGCTCCACCCCATTATAGCCTGCAAATCAGGCAATGCTTATCAAGGCGTTTTCAAGGACGTTGGATAGACCGAGGAGCAGATGCTCCAATCAGTTGGCCGGCTCGGTCACCTGATTTAAACCCAATTGACTTCTGTTTTTGGGGATTCATGTAGGACAAAGTTCACTGTGTTCCAATAGAGAGCGTTGAACATCTGCGATAAAGGATTCAGCAGTCAGCCGACGAAATTAGAAACATTCTTAGTGTCTTTCAGAATGTCAGATTTTCTATTCTAAAAATAGCGAGATATTTTCTGAAATAAAATTTTAATAATTTTATGTAAAACTGAAATTAAGATGTAACTGATAAAATAAATGATTTTTCTCGGTTTTCATTATTTCACTGTTTAGTTACCAGGCTTTGCAATGTTTTTAGTATTTCCAGCTTCAATTGAAAATGGTTATTCAAACGAAAAAATCACAAGATAAGAAAAAGCTGTGTAATTAAATTTTCTATAAAATACAGTATACCAAAAAAGTCATAGGCGTACCACTAAAAAAAGAGGGTAGGAGAGAAGTGATTAAACAATATTAAAGAAAATATATATATTTCCAACTTTATAGGTCTGTAACTTCATGGGGGTGCGATTTTGGATAGAGGTAAATTAGGTCGAATCAACTTTGTCAATCGGACATCAATCAAAACCACAATAAACTTATTAAGTTTTATAGTGGATTTTTAATATTTTAAGTTTTGTGGTAGACATCTATAAATCTTTAGGTTTTATGGGAGTTTTAAAATACAGTCTTTAAGTACTCTTTATGATCAAACAATAATACTAATAACTCTTAAGTAGTCTTACCCTTAATATATGTTATCATAAATACTATTTGCTTTTAACGATAACCGGTAAAGGTTTCTTAAAACTTAATCGTTTTTTGGTAGCTTTATTAAGCTACGTTAAAACTTTTTGTTTTTTATAAAGCACTTATAAATCCTTTGGTTCTCCCACTTACGCCTTTAAACTTTGAGAGAGGGGGCATATAACGCATAGTAAACGCCATTTTGTGATCACGCACTCAAAAACACACGAAATAAATAATGTTTTTTTAGGTTATGTTATCTAAGTTAAGTACATTTGGATTAGAGATTGACAGAAACAAATCTTGAAAGGTTTTAAAGAAGAATAGTAAGGCTGGGTAAAGTCTTACTTAAAATAGTCATAAAGTGGGGCAGTTGGAATTTAACAAAACTTTTCGTTTTATAAAAATATTTCCTAAAGCCACAAACTCTTAATAGGGTATTCTATTAAAATAAACGGTTTTATTAATTTCTCAGCCATGTTCTTCTCTGTTTAACTATGGCAGACACGTTTGAACAAAGTTGGGGCAACAGTGTTTAGTTATATTTTTCTTATTCTTACTGTTTACATTTAGCCTGCAACTATCTGAAATGTGTTAATATGTCTTATAAACCTATAAAAAGCCCAAAACCATTCTGAGCTAAACCCCCCCAAAACTACCCCATTGGGGGGTGAATCATAGTAACGTTAACTATATTGCCGTCTATTGCAATTTTGAGCATTTTTTGAGCGGAAATCTCTAGTGTCATTTTATTTTTGGTTATTCAACTTTACTCTCAAAAAATGCTGAAACCACCTCTACAAGAGGTGAAAACGAGAATCTTCACTGCAAACTGATTGATTTTAATCAAAATAACATTCGTCCTGTAGATTAGTTTATGATTACATGTTTTTGAAGACATGATGATGCAACGGTTATTCATCCCTTTCTTCTACACAGGGGGTGGGAGTGAGGGGTAAATTCGCCCCTTAAATTTTAATAAAAGTTAATTTCGGATAAAACCGAAAAATTTTTTCTACAGCGATGGGAACGAATATTGGCGATTTTATGAAAAAAAAAATCGGAATGTATAAAATATTTTGTATAGTACTCCCCCTTTCCCCCTCCCTCCAATAAAACGGGAATGAAAAGAGTAGTTTCGAGGGAGTCAAAATCCTTCTTTGTACATATTCGTTCCCATCGCTGTAGAGAGAAATTTATTAAAATTTAAGGGGCGAATTTAAATTGCCGGCCCTTAAGGCCCATATTCAAAAGAGACAAGTTTGCTTGTTTGGATGAATACTATCATCAAACCACCTCGGTTAGTGGTTTGATAAATTTTTCACTTTTCCACACTAGCTCCTAGAATATAAGTCTTCATAGATCTGAGTATATGGATGTATTTTAGTAATTCCTCATTTTCTATTTAAATTCACTTTCCCTACCACCAATTTCATTGATACTTTCAAATTCCGTAGGACAAGAATTTTCACTGAAAAATTACCAAAAATTTTGAACTAGCAGCCCTGTAAATTATGCGGGTATTAAGAGTTACCGAATTTTAAATTATTGATGACATGATTAGTAGAGAAAGGGAATTTAAAGAGATAATGAAATATGACTTTTTTCGAAAAACAATTCGTTTTCAAGTTATTCATTATTTAATACTTAAAAAATGCAATTTTAAAGGGGCCGTAATTCATCATCAAAATTCTGCTTTATTTTAGATACAGGGGTTTTTAAGCATGCTGATCAGTAATATTGCATTAGTTTTTCATTAAAAAAAATACTTAATATGACTTCGCGAAAAATCAAAATCTTTTTTCTTAATAAAAATGCACGCCAATGACTGAAATAAGTTTTGTTTTACTCAAAAAAGACTCAGTAAAGGTTCAAACTCAAATGACTCAAATTACGTTTGTACATTCTGATTTCATGCAATTCTTTACGAAAAGTACAAAAGCTATATTTTTTATGATTTTTCATTTTGATATTAGCGTTAACAAGCGCTACTTTGTGAGTATGTCACCACAAAATTGTCGTTGACGTATTGCCATCTCCGTCTTTTTAAAATATTACTCACCTTAATCAGAAAAGGAATGTATATCATTTTTTTTTTGTAAAAAATAAACCACCATTTGCCTTTATTAATCCAAATACAATTAAAATTAATGACTAATATTGTGTTTATTTCATATAGCTAAAATTGTAGGAAGATATTTTATTTTGCTACAGATACCTAATGAAACATATGAAACGAAAAAATGACCCTATCAGAAAAATTTTGTAAAAAATGAATCTTCCGTCTAGCTTAGTAATCAAAGTGCAAACAAAATAAATGGATTAGACTATTGTCAATCTATCTGTGATTATTTCATGTAACTAATATTCTAGGAAGAAACTATTCATCAAATAAAAATCTTTTAAATTATTTGAAAAATATCTCGTCTAATAATTTCGTGATATTCTCTTCCGACACGAGACATTGTATAACAGACTTAAAGGCACTAACTACACAATGATTAAATGACCAACTAATAACATAATCATTGAGTTTGTCAGTTTGTAATAACAGAATTGATTTATTGACCATTACAGCCTACTTCACTATTTTAGTTTTGTGTTACGTTTTCTAATAAAGTAAAATGCCATACCGTTATTTTTTAAATTTTATTTAGGTGTGAAATTTTCTTACCAAATGCCCCACTGCTTGAACACGTACCTCCTCAAGGAAAAATATGTTTGGCTGAAATGGCGACGAAACTACAGAGTGTGTCACTCTGATTTTTTCATAATCTGTAAAGAAGACAGTTTCCTTTCCAGTTGGGCTGGTAGTTTTTTTGAGAAATCCGCATGGGGGATGCAATATGCAAAACTTGTCAGGATTCATTACATGTTGACGCGTTACATGTTTCATCTTACATTTCATTTATTTAAAAAAAAAGTGTTTTTTTAAGGGGCAAGAATACCACCAGGTCCATGATCGTTGGCCCTGTGTACAGCTGAGAGTGGTTTAGTATACCATAATGCTTATTTTATATAATTTAAAGAGAAAAATAAATGTCTATAGATAATTGGTGATTTTTTTATTTCTGCGTAAAAATGTGATAATACCTGAAGACGATCTGCCCCGATTTTCGGTCATGTTTTTTTGGACACTTGAAATAATTCCTAAACTTTCAGCGCAACCCGATTTTGTTGCCATTTCAGCCAAACATCTTTTTTCTTGAGGAGACCGTATGTTAACTGTAATTTTTTTCTCGGTCTCGAATATTAAATGAAAATTGTCCCTCGTTTTCGCCTTTTAATATTTTCACAACATTCGAGACCTCGGAAAATTTTTTGGATATAATTCAAGCACTAGGGAGATTACCAGTGATAAATTCTATTTGTTTACTTTGCAAAATTTTGTTCAATACTGCTCGCTAATAATAATTTTTAATAAAACCAAGTAGAATTATTTACTGAACAGTTTATTACTGCCCTTCATATTTTGTGTATGGTCATGGCCACACAAACAACGTTTCGGCGTTGGTGCAGGGAAACGAATCAACAGTTGCGGTCCTAGGGCAGCGTGTTACACCACTAACAGTATTTTCTCCTCATGCAGGTCCTAGTGGAGCATACAGTCCTGATGGTACGATGGGTTATATGATGGATGGGCAGCAGATGATGCATCGGCCGCCGGGTGACCCAGCCTTCCACAATCAGTACGCACATTATCCCGCCGAATACTATGGACATCACCTGTGAGGTAGGTCAGAAACATTATTTTAATGTCTCTTGAATTTCTCTGATGTGCTCAACACAAAAGGTTTTATGATTATAATTCCCTTAATGACCAGTTATTTTACGAAAATTATTTCAGAATACAATGGTTAGTTTAGAGATGTGAGAAATAAAGCATTCCTACTTTATTCGTAAATTATTCCAGGCAATTTCACAGTTTTCATTATGTTGATATTTATTTAACTACCATGGTAATTAAAAGTAGTTATGATATATTTTAACTCTATAATTAGTTTTTGAGCTGTTTCAAAATATATTATTAAGTTCAATGAATTAAAATGAAAATTTAAATCAAAAGTTAATATATTTTAATACTAACTGAAGTTATTAAACTTGTTTAATCTGACTAATGCAAAAGTACATTTGTGTTGGCTAAAGCATTAAATGAAGATAATTTTGGCAATATTTTTTGGAAACGTGTATTGCAGTTAGACTCTCCGTGATGAATTCTGTGAACATTAAAGCAACTAATATTTTAATAACATCGCCAAACAATTTATTTATGTTATAACCTTAATATGTAATTCTACATGCAAATACTTTTTTATATTTCAACTTAGAGCCTAGGATGGACCGAAAAAGTTTTTCTATCACTATATCTCGGAAAAGTTGCTGAGTAAAATAAAAAAGAAAATTTTCAAATAAAAAAATATCTTCCGCTCGCGTATCGAATTGAAAGTTTTGAAAAATGGCAAAATTTTGCTGTTTTTCGTCATTTTTTTATAATTACTAAACTCACTACTATCGAAACGCTGTAGATCCTAATGTGAAGTTTGTGGTATGAGGAACATGGGAAAAATTTTAAAATTTCAAAATATTTATTATTCGCGTAAAAAGCTCGAAAAACACAATTTTTAGTACAAATGACAATATTTCGTAATTTCTGCTAATTTTACTCATTTTTAGTAAACAAACGGTGAATATATTTATCATTTCTTATTTTGTTATGCAAAAGAGTGCACTTTAAAGTCAGATTTTTGGGAAAATTCTGGCATAACAGATTTTGATAGCACGGTCGTCCTAATGTAGCTGTCTCTTGCGTCAGCTCCACACACTTTTACTTCCACATCCAGTGGAAGTATTAGAGTAACAACAAAAAAATTTTGAAAATTTTTATTCTTCAAATAGGCTTAGAATGTGATGAAACTTGGAGATTTTAAGTTTGAGCGAAAAAAAATTTTTTCTGTATGTCTGTCGGTCTGTCTATAACTTTTTTTTGTGCGAACGATTACTCTGGAACCGTTTAAGATATTGACTTGAAATTTGGTACACGTATGTAGTTAACAGGATTTGGAACTAGATTGTATTTTCATCTTATTCCGTGGAAGGGCTGAGGGGTAAATTGGGGTAAATGGATAAATCAAGCGGGAGTCCATAAAATTGGCATTTAGTATATACAAGAGAAGCTAAGGTCTCAAAAAATTAAAGAGGATGAAAAAAAAATTGTGATTTAGTGTGTGTACAAGAAACAAAAATTTCAAAATATTTTGTTACTTCATCCACCCCACTACCGATGTGGGATATCGTATTATGGGTTTTTGGTGTAGACGATTTCACATATTATTAAAATTCCATAAACAATTATTCCCTCAGACAAAATTTTTTCGTTGTGAGAGACTTGGATAGAAAGTCTGGATGTGGAAGTAGTAATTCCTTGGGCGGCGGTTTTTTAGATGTTTCGGTCGCAAGGTTGTCACACCGTTCTACAGTCTGGGTGTGATGAGGCAAGCTTTGGAAATCCGGTTGCAGCGGTCTGCCAGTCTGTATTATTTTTTGATGTCCTCATCCGTGATGTTCCTTAATAGTGGAGGAGGAGAGATATTGCAACTATCCCACCAAATCATGTTGACGTAGTTTGTTGCTTCGAAATTGAGTTTGGCCGTGGTGAAGTTTCTAAGAGTCTTTCCCTTGGAAAGTGATTGAGCTTTGAATACTCGGCTCAGCCCCAGTTCTCTGATATGTCTTCTTTCATCCACAACTATTGCCAGGATCAAATTTTCGGGGTGAGCAAAGGAAGCGTTTCGCTAAAGCTACCGGCGCGGTAGCTCAATCGGTTAAGGCATATTGAGTGGCGAATATGCTGATCGACTGTCTACCGCGCTCTGGGTTCGACCCCCTGCCCCGGTGGGTGTGGATGTATGTCTGCATTTTTCCAAATGTGTAACCCCCTTCCGCACAGCCTTGGCTATGGATTTGGGGGTTGTCTACTATCTGTGGTGTGTGTGTTTTAATTACTGTGTTGATGACAGTAAATTTTGAGTTAAGTACCGTGATGTTCTGATGGCCTCAAAAACTATCTTTGGACCATCTGTGAAATTTTCCCTGGTTTTAATTTTGGACCAGAGAATGTAACATTTCAAAATAAAATGCCTGATTTCATCAGTAGGTTTTTCTAAGCTCACGTATAGTCTAAGAACTCAGTTTATTGTCATCAACCATCTTGAGTGTGAACGCGGACCAAGATCACAAACTCCTAAATCTTTAAATTTGTAGCTGACTTTATGGCAGCGGAAATGTCGGGTAGGTATAATAGATCCTTGTTCAGCAGTTTTCTATCAACTTGAGGAATGGGAATCTAATACAGCCTGGTACACCGCTGCAACTTGTGACCGAAGCATTTAAAAACCTGTGTGGCGATGATGCAAGAGAATGACTTCATTAGGACGACTCTTCTAGGAAGGAAAAAAAGGATCTACTATTCCAGAATTTTCCCAAAAATCTGATTTTAAGATGCATTCTTTTGAATAACAAAATTAGAAATGAAAAATATATTCACCGTTTGTTTACCAAAAATGAAAAGGTAAAATTTGCAAAAATTACGAAGTACTACCATTTTTACTAAAAATTGTGTTTTTTGCGCTTTTGCGCGAACAATAGATATTTTGAAATTATAGGTTTACTATTTTTCGAATTCCTCGTGCCCCAAACTTCATATCTGGATCTATGGCGTTTCGGTAGTAGTGAGTTTTGTAATTATAAAGAATTGACGAAAAACAGCAAAATTTCGTCATTTTTCAAAGTTTTGAGTGCGGTGCGCAAACGGAAGATATGTTTTTATTCGATTTTTTTTTGTTTGTATTTTGCTTAGCCTATCGCGTAGGTAACTTTTCCGAGGTATAGCGATAGAAAAATTTAAAAAAGTGTTCTTTCGGCCCACCCTATTACACTCTGTCTGTATCAATAAAGAATTTATTAACAGTATTACTAATTATGTATTTATTGTTGCAGGTCCCCTCTCTTGTGTCACAACGACAATGGACATAGAAATATGCAACTCTTAAATGTGATTATTCTCTGTACAAAGTGTAAATGTAGTGCCCCAGTGTTTAGTTAACGGGAAGAACTTGTACAAAAGTATTAGACTACTCGTGCGCTGACTGCTGTACATAGATAGTGGTGAGGTGTGGCAAGCCCCGGAGAGGTGCCCCACCGTAAAGTATAAAAATACTGCACCGACAGTAAGCAAAAGAACAACCGCAAACGTGTAAAGTGATGTGGTCTCGTAGCTTAGGTTCCTCGATGTGTTACCTACAACACCCTCGTCCTAGTCCCGACCAGCCAACTCCCCCCTTCCCCCCAAAACGATCAGCCGCTCCTTCCCACGCCCCCTTCTCTTCACTCTTTCCGCCGTCACGTTTCTTAAAAAAATTCAAAAAGTACGACGCGTACAAAAAAATAATTCAAGGTTGTGCTGTTGTAAAATAATAGTTGTTATATCTGTTGTGATTTTTTTGCTAATTGAGAAACCTGGACTCTCCCTTTGTCCCGATGATGATATACGATACGATATACGTAACTACTGAACCTAGAGAAGAAACTAACCAGCGAGAGTGCTACTCGCAAGACTAGGATAATAATATCAAATACACAAGTATACAGAATGTCGCAAAGTTACTCAGGTGGTCCATGGCTGAAACCATTAAAGTTATAAATAATATCGTACCACTTCTAGATTATAAATTTTAAACCCTTATTACAATTTGTTACTTGTACCACCCTGATGATTTGGTGTAAAACGTGATTATTTACTTGCCAGAAATTCGGAGCGGTCCTCATGTCGTCAGCGGCGCCGCCAAAGGGCCCTCATGGGTGTTGTTAATGTTGTTGTTTAGCGGGGCCTCTCTCAACCCGAGGAGCACTCTGAAGCGAGAAGGGGTCTCTACCATACGCGCTCTTAGCCAGACACACACGTATACGAATTTAGTGATGTTATATAGGTTATTATTAATATTATTATTATAAAATTATCGCATACAAACACTGACTTGGAGGCGTGTGGTTGGGAACGCGCTCGCTTATATATTTAATTCTCCTATTGTTTATACTTATGTATTTTTCGTTACCTTTGTTGGGGCGCGGGGAAAGGCGGGGGCCTTGTTGTATACCATTTACACGAGACCCTGACTTATAGTTTTTGATCTAATGTACTCGAGTATATTGTATATATTGTATTAAGTATATTTATGCCTAAGCTACATTGTATACCGACGCCCGATAGGGCAAACCCCCGTCTCGCCCCGCCCACTGTTTTTATTGTAAATACAATTTACCTCCGATAAGAATGTTGGCTGTTCGTTTTAAGTGATTTCCATCATGAATCATTATCGCCTTATCCAATGTATACGAAAATAAAAAATCAATACAGATCAATGAGAGAATATCGTACCTCTGTGTTATGTATGAGAGGAATCTTTATTGTGTTCTGCTTTTTAATGAAAGTATATATTAATATTATAAACGATTATGGGACGAGATACCTCTAAACTAATTTGGTAACGCCGTGTCCTCTGTATAGTGTTTTTTTGAAACGTGAGCATTAAATGCTACATCTTGTGTACTTATATAAACTGTGTTTTTAATCAAATACCCACCCCATTCCTACCCCCATATATTAAATATAAGTGAGGCATATAAAATGCAACCAAGTGAGTGTTCTATTTGGACTCTAAACAGCTGATTGATATTTCAGAAGGTAAGTACACAGTTTTTTCTTTCATGGGGTTGAATCCCTCACAATTTCAATATTGGTAAGAACTTATTTAAACCAAGTTTCTTGCAAGATAGTCCTTTCACCAGCTCGAAAATGGTGAGATGTATTCAAAATTTGTCTTATGGGCATTGTTAAGTTCCATTTTAAGATGTTAAGACTAGGAGGTAGACGCTCCGACGTTAAGGACATAAGTCCGCCATCTTGGATTATATGCAAAATTGAGACATGTATCTCCAAACTGGCTGATCCAATTTTCTTGATCTTTTATAATTTGATTCAAATTTTCATTCCGAACAATAAACACCTCTACATTGTTTTTTTAAACAAGTCAGAAGAGAAAAATTTACAACTAAATCTTAAAAAAAAATTCTAAAATATGTCGAAAATTATTTTATATAAAATCTTGTATAAATATTCAACAAATTGAATTGAATAGCTAAGGCTGCAAGGCTAGACTCCGCCTGAAATGAATCTTATTATTATTATTATTATTAATTGTCAACGGCGCATATGGATACACTGTAGTATCCTCTATTCATCATTATCCTATGTACACTTATGATTATTCACCTTAAATATAATGAGAAAACAACGAGAAAATACTGTGCGAAAAACTAACTAGAAAGGAATAGAACATATCAAATAAAATTTTTAGGATATTTTCCACAAAGTTTACATAATTTACAAAATACCTTCAGCATATATAATGCTGATTTTTAAAAACATGCCTTAAAAAGTTAGTTATTACAAATACGTTTCCATTTTGTCAATGGATTTTTTTTTGACGCGAGGTAAAGACACCATATCAATTATATTATCGAAGCAAATAGATAAGATCCGTTATTCTACTCTTTCCGTACTAGGTAACTGTGAACACAAATACCAGAATCCAGAATCACAATTATGTGTTTCGAATTCTAGCAAATATCAAATCTATAACTTTGTACTTGCAGTAAGAAAGACAAAATCAACAAATAAGCGAATTTCCAAGCCTATCAGCAATATACATAAATTATCCTGTCTACCAATACAAGCACTGTTCGCAATATCTTTGGTAACAGCAGCTGCAGTAACCGCGCTAAGTTGTTAGGCCCGTCTCCCTGCTCCTGGCTTATCTTCCTACATAATTTTAATTCTTATTTAATGGCTAATAAATTTCCCCAAAGCGTCTTAATAAAAATTAAATTCTCTTCAATAGTTTGCTAAAAATGCAAATAAGAAAAATGCAGATGGCAAGAAAACATAAAAGTTTCATATCTCGTTCAGATCATTACTTAATAATTTTTAAGATACGCAAACAGCAGGAAAAATACCAAAAATAATATCCATATCAAGGAACTCTCAGAATTATTACCGGATTCGAGTGACGGCTACTGGACTTTTAATGGAGGTGAGACAAGCTAATGATGGACAATGTGCACGAGTTGCAAGGAATTCGTATTGGCGCTGCAGACAAAGATGATTTAGAAGTTCAGTCATTGAGTTTCTTAAATATTTCAAAATTTCTATTACGCTATAAAATTTAAAAGCTCAGATTATTTGTGAGGCGCGTCTGGAATTTTGGAGTGGGTGTAGGTTTTGATGCAAGAGGCTACCCTCAATGTTAAAAAGTCGGTCAATATCCTAATATTTTTGTAGTAGGTTCATATACAGGGTTTTTATGACGAACTGTATATAGTTTTAAGGGTGATAGAAGACCCCCTGTTTATTTACGAACTACCAGTACTTCAGCATATTCTTCATTATTGTAATGGAATTAAACAAATTCCAACAAAAATATAGGGAAGCTGGCGCTTTTCGTCTTGAAAATTTACTGTAAATATTTGCAATTCTTTTAAAGGCACTTTTGTAAAGAAGTTTATAAAGGTGCGAAAGAAAATCAGTTCACATAATTTTGTTTACTGTTGTATGAACTTTTATAATTTTCCGCGGAATATTGAAAAAATATTTACAGGGCGATATTTTTTTACAGAAAAAAAATTAAATTAAAAACGTTCGGGTCTGGAACGTTTAAATAATAATAATAGCATACCAGTTGTGATAAGTACATACAAAACAAATTTTGGTAAATAGAAAGGAAATTCTGGCCAAAATATGCTGGTTATAAGTAGTTATCATCCTGTACATCAGTAATTAGGAGCTACAAAAAAGTCTATAGCCGGTTCATATGTAAGTATGTATAGTTCTTCATGAAGCACACTGTATAAGTTAGTTTTTCTGGTAAGATATCATGAGTAGTTGCAGAAATTACGCTGATTTCTTTACTTTAAGAATAGCTTATAATATTACAAAACGAAAGGTGTTATGTATACTTCTTTTCTAGAAAGTACAATAGTAGTACAATGTATTTTTTCTTCAAACACATTTCTTAACTCATTTCATGACATTAAAGTTTGACTTTGACGGCTGTGCATTGCCATTAACAACGGAGGTAAGAGGTAATAGTAGATTGTAATACAAGTGTGGCAAGGGCTTCATTGCAAAACGATGTATGAAATGTATGAACACGAGCGCAGCGAGTGTTCCTATCATACGAGTTTTGCAATGAAGCTTGCCACATGTGTGTTACATACTATTTTTTCTACGGTTGTGAAGTTATTTTCCTTTTTAAAGTCTTTCCAAAATTTTGTTTGCTGACTGTCAGATTTTATTTAAAGTGACATTTTCCGCAGTCATTCTGAAGTTAGAAAATTTGACTTTGTAATTGCAATTCATGTGTAATTAATATACATTTATAGAATTTAATTGTTATTACCAGTAAGTAATATAAAATTCTTTAAGGTAAACACACTATTTTATTCCGGTGTGTGAAGATGTAATCAAGGCGTGTGGCAAAGTTATATTTTCTGCAGTCATTTTGAAGTCAGAAAATTTGACTTTCAGCACAATCGTAGGAAAAAGTATTTTTTCTGACGGTGTGAGCAGCAGAAAAAATAATATCCAGAGCAACGCATATTTTATTTAATACGCCGGCCATTACGATATTAACACAGTGCTTTTTTGGTGGTGAAATTCGAGATTTTTATCTTTATTTTTTTTTATAGCTAATCGACGTTTGAAGAAATAATGGCATGTTTTATTCGGAGTAAAAGCTACTTGTTGTGACTCGTCACAAAAACATCAATTTTACTCCTAATAAAACAATATACCATTATTTCTACATCGTGGTAAAAACAAAATGTTTTTTTTTTTGTTCATATAAGCTTAAAAAATCATGATATATTTGAGATTTTAAGTTTGATTAAAAAAATCTGTCTGTCGTTTTGTCGGTCTGTCGTTTTTTGTGCGCACGGTTACTCTGGAATTGTTCACGATATTGACTTGAAAGGTATACTTTATGTATTATAATGAGATCTGAAACTAGAGGACTTGTTGACAATTTGATCTTATTCCGTTGAAGGGTTGTAGGTGTAAATGTGGGTAAATATGCCAAGCAAACAAGTGGAGGTGTGTAAAATTGAGAATTAATGTTTGGACGAGAAGAGGTCTTAATTTTTTTTTGGCATCAGCAACCTCCATTACCACCCCCACCCCCTTATTAAAAGGGTTAAGAAAAATTAAATTGTTATTTAGTGTGTATATAAGAAGTTTCAGTTTTAGTTTTTGCATCAGCCACCTCCACTACCGGCATATCGTTTTATGGATTTTTGGGGTAGACGATTTCAAATATTACATTATTAAAGTTGTATGATAACTGATTTCCACATAGTGGACTGCAAATATGCAAAAATAGTATCAAAATGTTTTCTTATAAGAGACTTGGATAGAAAATCTGAATGGGAAAGTAGTGATTCCTTAGGTAGCGGTTTGGGGAAAAAGAATGAAATTATTTAAAAATGGTAAACAAAAATAATATTGTCTAATCATTTTGCAATAAGCAAAGAAAATTATAAAATATAAAATAACAGGATTTATATTTCATACGAACTAAAAGGATCTCAAATACAACCAGTCTCAAAATAAATATAGATACAAGTATTTATATATTAATTGAACGGAATATGTTTTTGTAGGCGACTAATAAATGATGACACACTCGTTGAAAAAACTGTATAATGGTATATTTAAATCAATATCAGTGACTTTGCAAGGGAGCTAGAGGGAAAATCCTGTCGGTTTAACGAGTTTAACTAGTCTAGAAAAATATTTCCAAATTTTGAAGAAATTTAGATATGTATCGTATACTTTATCTCTAAAAAACCGCTGCCCAAGGAATCACTATTTCCACATCCAGATTTTATATCCAAGTCTCTTACAATGAAAAAAGTTTGTATGTGGAAATAATTGTTTATGGAACTTTACTAATATAATATTTGAAATCACCTACCCCAAAAACCCATAAAACGATATCCCACATCGGTATTGGTGGGAGGGGGGGGGGGGTGATAGGGGGTGGTAGTGGGGGTGGAAGAAGTAAAAAAATATTTTGAGGTTTTTGGTTCTTGTACACACACTGAGTCACATTTTTTTTCATCATCTTCAATAATGGGGCAGGGGTGGTTATGGGGGTGGCTTGGCTTACCCCCAACCCTTCGATGGAGTAAGATGAAAATATGATCTAGTTCCAGATCCCGTTCAAATACATACGTGTACCAAATTTCAAGTCAATATCTTAAACGGTTCCAGAGTAATCGTGCGCACAAAAAAGTTACCGACAGACAGGCGGAAATTTTTTTCGCTCAAACTTAAAATCTCGACGTTTCATGACATTCTAAGCCTATTTGAACAATCAAAATTTTCAAATTTTTTTTGTCGTTACTATATACTTTTACTGGATGTGGAAGTAATTAACGTTACAAGTTCTTTCTCACTTTTAAAATGTGACTATAAGCCACCTTTACAAAATAACCTTCCCTTATTATTGTTAATAACTTTCAAATACAGGCGCATTTGAAATTTGAGTGCCATGTGACTGAGTCAAGATTCCAATACATATCAATGAAGTTTTAAATTTTTTTCTGAAATATTCCCATTTTTTTTTTAATAAATATCTTCTTTTGAAGTTTTTTTCTAATATTTTCGGTATATCTTAACTCTAAGATACGACATAGGCTCGAAGTCGCTTTAATTTTGATGAAATGGGCAGAATACGAATACGGCACCTTTTATCTACTAATAAAAAATGTTTAACGTTCGTTACGTTCCGGGAGCATATTACTTCCACGTCCAGTGGAAGTACAGTAACGACAAAAAAATTTAAAAAAAATTTTATTGTCCAAATAGGCTTAAAATGTCATGAAACGTCGAGATTTTAAGTTTGAGCGAAAAAAAAATTTCTGTCTGTCTGTCGGTCTGTCTGTCTGTCGGTCTGTCTGTCTGTCTGTCTGTAACTTTTTTTGTGCGCACGTTTACTCTGAAACCGTTTAAGATATTGACTTGAAATTTGGTACACATATGTACTTTAACGAGATCTAGAACTAGATTATATTTTCATCTTGTTCCGTCGAAGGGTTGGGGGGTAAATTGGGGTAAATTTGGGGTAAATGGGTAAATTAAGCAGATAGGAGTCCATGAAATTGGTATTTAGTATATACAAGAGAAGCTGAGGTCTCAAAAAAAATTTTGGCATTAGCCACCCCTATTGCCACCCCCACCTCCTTATTAAAGGGGATGAAAAAAAAATGTGATTTAGTGCATGTACAGGAATCAGAAACCTCAAAATATTTTTTTACTTCATCCACCCCCCACTACCACCCCCCTATCACCACCCCCACCCCACTACCGATGTGGGGTATCGTTTTATGGGTTTTTGGGGTAGAGGATTTCAAATATTATATTATTAAAGTTCCATAAACAATTATTTTCACATACAAAGTTTTTTCGTTGTGAGTGACTCGGATAGAGAATCTGGATGTGGAAGTAGTGATTCCTTAGGCAGCGGTTTTTTTTTGTTAAGAGGACTTTTATCAACTAAAAAAAGATAGTGAACGTTTAACAATAATATCTGAATTCTGAGTACTGAAGTTCGCAGTCGAATTCATGTTGCCAAAACGGACAGCATACGATACTTTTTCTATTCTTAAAATTTTTTTCCGGACATTTCGTTCTGGGAAGCATATTTTGTTGTTAACGAAACTTATATTAAAGTAACAAAAAAGAAACGGAACTTTTAACAATGATTTATAATCTACATTTTTTTCATTTCTATATGAGTGCAGAATCCTTTTTCTATTTTTAAAATTTTTTAACGGATATCTCGTTCTGGGAAGCATATTTTGTTGTTAAAGGAACTTATATTAAGGTAATAAATAGAAACGGGACGTTTAACAATGATTTATAATCTCGACTAACATCGTATTTTTTTTTTGTTTTTATATTATACACGTGTAGAAATTATTCTGACGGGAGTTGGGTCTTGGGGTGTATTTCTTGTTCAAAAATTACTGACACTAAAACTGACTTTTTAATAACGAGAAAATACCTCTGACATGAGGTAGAATTTCAACCTAGAGAAGAATGTTAAATTTCTGTGCATTGAGGAGTGTGCCGTCCTTTTGTTAACAATTATAACGTTCTGGTAAGGCTATTTTGTTGTTAAGAGAGCTTAATATTTACGTTTTAAAATAGATAGAACTTGTAATTATGGTTTTAAAGTTTCGAGTTAAGATATGCGATAAAAGTCTAAATTTTTAAAAAATTGTTTAACATTTTTGTGACAGGATTTTCATTCTGAGAATAGTTTTCTGTATTCAAAATGTTTAAATAAATATTTTCAACATGAAAAAAGCTTGTAACGATCACTCCTTTTTGTGTTACAACTAGCCACCTAGCTTCCGAACTCTAACTTTTCCAGTTTCCCTGATTTTAGTGATAGTGGCAGATACATGTGCAACGTGATCATAGGTGGAAGGATCTGAACGATGAACCTCTTCACATCCTCCGAAGAACCACTACTGAGTTCTGAGTTCTAATAGACGAAGCACTGCCAGCCATTTTACCTACGTGATTTTTTCATCAAAAATTTTTGTGTACAACTTTCTTTTGATATCGTAGATGAATGAAACGAGAGTCTGGCAGCTAGCCGCGGGGGCGTTTAGTAATGCTGGGGTTTTAACGCCACCCACATCAATAGTCCCCGCGGCCAACTGCCAGCCTTAGTTTCAATTATCTACGATATCAAGAGAATATTATAAAACAAAAGATTTTTATTAGAAAAGCACATAGGCATAATAGCTAACACTTTTAGGCTAGGCTGCGAACATATATCAGTCATTCAGACGAATATGGAAACAGCAAAAATAATAAGCATATTGCAGTAAAAATCCAGATAATAATAATTGAAGACAGTGATTTAATGTTTAATAAAAAGTTTCTGCTAATATTTTACTACAGTATCTACCTAGAGGTAAAAAATGTGCAAAATTTGGGAATAATATCGTAGGTAATATTTTTTATTGATAATTTTTATAATAAAATGTATCATTTTCAGTTTTTATATGGTGCCGTGGCCGTGGTTCCCACCCTTAAATCGACAAATTTAATATTTGAAAAATTGTTATTTTTTTTTTGAAACGTATTTTTACAATTAATTATTTTTTATTTATTTGCGTTCATCATGATTAGAGAATATTATTTAGGTATTAAGCAAAACTTTTTTATTTATTATGAAATTACCTACTTCCTGTATATTGTTGCCCTATCTTGGCACGCTAATATACTAGTTTGGTAAATACTTCAAAACACTCATTATTTGAGAACCAGTCAAAACAACTACTCTTCCAGAGCTGGGCAAATTACTTTGAAAAAGTAATTAATTACAAATTACAAATTACTTATATTACAAAGTAATTTTATTACCATGTGATTAAATTACTATTAAAAAAATGTAATTAAATTACTAATTATTTGGTAATGGCGTTTGAATAAATAAAGTACTCTTATAATTACTCTACAGCTTAAAGGCCATGGCAGGTTAAGATAAGTGTCCGTGCCTTTGTAACCCTTTTGCGTGTGGTTCCTTCCAGTGATCTATCTTTGCGTAAGATACTACCACAAAAAGTTTTGACCTCAAAAACTTCATAACATCTGGGAAAAAATTTTTTTTTGAAAATCCAAATTTTTTCTTAATCAAGTGAACCAATTTGTTTGTATTTCACATATATTGTAAATATACTCAAGAAAATTTATTACTGATATTTTCATGAAATCTTTTCATGAAGAAAACAAAAATTGATGCTTTTGAATTTTTCGAAAAATTTATATACCTACGTGCTTACCCGTTAGCGACCACCTCTACTTTTTTTTTACTAATTATACACCATACAATAAGCTATAATATATATTTTTTACAAAACTCTATCGAAGGGGTAACGTAGTCAAATTGGCAAAGGTAATGTTACGTGCTGTCACCCCCCTTCGTAAACACCCTGTATCGTAGGTTCGGAAATTATAACACCAGGGTAACACTAAACAATAATGTATTTACGTACGCACTAATTACAACAAATAAAGAAAAAGAGTATAAATTGGTTAGAAATTCGATATACGAACAGTTTTATTGATGGTTTCGGAATATCGTCGAGAAACCTGGCATATGATAAATTCATGTTTAAGTTAAAAAAAATAAATTAGTTTTCTGTTACTTAGAGATGGATTTATCATATGCAAGGTCCATGATATTCCGAAATCATCAATAAAACTGTCTGAATTATTCGCAGAAAATATCAGTGTTACAATAAATGAGGACAGTGATGAAGACGACTAATATTATATATCATTAGCATAACATGTTTTTTTATTATGTATTCTTATTATTAAACACATAATTTTTTTATGTATTACCATTTCGATGGAGCTTTGTAGAAAATGTATGTATTGTGAAAAATACATCTCGTTACTTCAAAAAAATACGTAGGCTGCTCCAAAAGATTTTCAATATTTTCAATATGTATAATCCAAGCAGTTGTTCATTTATTAATATATCGAGTTTCTAACCAATTTATACTATTTTTCTTTATTTGTTGTAATTGGTACGTAAGTAAATACATTACTGTTTAGTGTTATAATTTTCGAACCCACGATACAGGGTGTTTACTAAGGGGGGTGTAAGCACGTAACATTATCTTTGACTACGGTACCTCTTCGAAAGAGTTTTGTAAAAAATATATGTTATAGCTTATTGTATGGTGTATAATTAGCAAAAAAATAGAGGTGGTCGCTAACGTGTAAGTACGTATATACATTTTTCAAAAAATTCAAAAGCATCAATTTTTGTTTTATTCATGAAAAGATTTCATGAAAATATCAATAATAAATTGTCTTGAGTATATTTACAATATATGTGAAATACAAACAAATTGGTTCACTTGATTAAGAAAAAAATTTTTTTTTCGGATTTCAAAAAAAAAATTTTCCCAGACATTATGAAGTTTTTGAGGTCAAAACTTCTTGTGGTAGTATCTTTCGCAAAGATACATCCCTGGAAGGAACCACACGCAAAAAGGTTGCAAAGGCACGGACACTTATCTTAACCTGCCATGGCCTTTGTTATAATGGGAATGGGAGATATCATAAGATCATTTGTTAGTGTACAAATAATTATATGTTAAGGATGGAGATGCCGTGCTTAAAAAAATGATTTTGTAATTCGACAATTTTTCCTATAACCCAGAACCGATTGGAAAAATTATACTTATAGGATTTTAGAGAAAACTTGATAGAATGATACCAGACTATTGAAATCAACAAAAATTTTAAATACTCTAAAATAATTTAATTACGGTAAAATAATTCAACTCAGTATTCAAATTATTCTAGAGATTTGAAATTATTACAGAAGTATTAAATTACATGAAGTAATTTCTATCAGTAATTAATTACTATACAAAGGTATTTTCAAAGTATCACTTGAGGAATTAATAATTTTTAAGTACAATTACAGCTTTGAAAAATGTAATTCAATTACAGTTACTTCTTTCTAAAAAGTATTTAAATTAGTAATGTAATTATTTAAGTAATTACCTAATTACTCCCAGCGCTGTACTCTTCTAGCTAATACTGACGAAGTATTGAATTACATGATAAAATTCTTAGCATTTTAAAGAAAAAAAATATATTAAAAATACTTAAAACTTAAAACATTTATTTAATATGAAATTATCTACTTTCTGTATATTGGTACATTAATCTGGTCACGCTAATATACTACTTAGTAAAACACTTTAAAACACTTATCACTGGAGAACCAATCAAAACAACTACTCTTCTAGCTAATACTGACGAAGTATTGAATTCCATGATAGGAATCCCAGCATTTTAAAGCAAAAAAAAAATATATTAAAAATACCTAAACCATTTATTGAAATTCAGTCATTCACAACAATTATTGAACCTTATTATGTTTTAGTATTACTGATAACGAATCTGAAGTCAACATTAAAAAACTCAATATAACGGCTACATACGACGGATGGAAATTTCTTCTGAAGCAAGTGCTTGAGCATCTAGATAATAATATTAAGAAGTAGAAACAGTAGTCGTTCTTTAGTTACTGGATACAGTAACAAAATGGCATTTTTATGAAAGAAATGTGAAGATGCATATTGTCTCTGTCGCAATTTTTTTTGCATTTTTATGCTATAGAAATAAACAAAAGATTCAATTGAAAGCTTAATTACCTATCCGTTCCTATTCCTTTCAGTTTTTAACATTTTTGACTAAGTGTCATAGTTTCTGAGATATTCAACTTTTAAGATAAATACTTGGTCTTATGAACGTCCGGATGCCATTTTTAAACTTCCATATCTCCGAAACTATTAGTCCTACATCAATTTTAAAAAGAATCGAATTTTCCTCAATTTGTAAGCTTTGTCTTTGGTCTCTATCATTTTTTCACTAAAAATAATATTTACTGAAATATTTACAAAAAAACAATTTACGTTTTCTCTAAAACACATCCATAGTTTAAAGTCCAAGTCAAGGGCTGTAAACGGGCAAAAAAATTAAGGCATTTGGGTCATGATATATTTTAAACGAAAAATGGAATTTGAGATTTTTTTTTATTACTACATACTAGCTAGTTAATTACAGTAACAAAATGGCTACGTTTTTATTAAAAAATGTAGACACATTTGTTTCTGCCATAACTTCTTTGTTTTTTATGCTACAGAATCAGACAAAAAAACCATTTAAAAGCTTAATTAACAGTTTTCTATTTTTGTCGTTAGAATTTTTGATGTAAGTGCCATAGTTTCTGAGATATGACATTTAAACTATGTACTTTGTTTTATAAATGTTTGGATGCAATCTTTATTAACACGTTTCAGCCTTCGAGTTATTCCAGTATAACTGCTTTAACATACTTACCTGTTTTCTGTAGTCGTCAATTTATATGAATAATTGCATAGAACTTTCTATTTTCAAAATTTTATTTTATTTCAACTCAAATGGTTATTTTCTTTTTCTCTGTCCACCGTTTGAAAAGAGATGGCATCCACCCCATATAAACTAACAAGCTCCGCATAATAAAGAAACGTTTGTTTGCATTTACTATTAATTATAAAGAATTAAACTAAATTTAATTCATATGGCAATATTTCAAAATTAAAATCTCCAGTTGTTGTACTATTTGGAAAAGTTCTATATTTAAATATTATTTTATGTTAAGTAAAATTAAAATATTTTCGTAAAATATCTATTTTATTAGTCAACTGGTACATATTATATATACTGAATAATTGTAGGAAGCAGAAGCAGTACTAATTTTTATGTTAACCTCATTTTTTACCCATATTTCGGATGCTACTTGAACTTTATAAATGTCAAAAATTAAAATTAAAAATCTGTTTCATCATTTTTATCATTCTGGCGTTTACTAGTGTTAATTACTAGCTCTATTTCATCTGCTGTCCTCTTCAGTGCTATACATATATGCTTCTTCAACTGCTGCTTCAGACCTGCCTATGATATCGATACATAGCCATTCCTTTTTTTCCATCGTCAGCCCTCATAGCTTCATAGAGGTTTCCTCTATTTGTACTATGATAGACGATAAAAATGTGTCGATATTTAGTGTATTATTGACATGCCACCGCGGAATCCAACTTGGTACTTTCCTATTTCTCTTTCCGCATAGGGTTTAAGTCGGTTCCAAAATATTGTCAAAAATATTTTGTATGCAGTATTCATTAGGGTGATTCCACACTCCGGTGTGTCGACTTTTTTTTGTAGATAGAATATAGTATACCTCTGGTAGGGCTCTTCGTCTCTAAATATCTGTAAAAAGTTTTTGCAGGGTAATTATTAGTTCTTCGCCACCATCTTTGAGAAGTTCAGCAGGCAGATTGTCACTTCCGGGTGATTTATTTCTTGTCAACTTTTTTATGACTTCTCTGATTTCTTCTGCGGTTGGCGACCCTTGATTTTGAAAAGCTTCCATCCCTTCCTCCAAGTGTCGGGCATTCTGTATTTCTGGGGTTGGTTCAGTACCATCTCTGTTCAGCATTTAACTAAAGTGTGCTACCCAGCGGCTTAGCACCTCCCTTCTAGAGCTCAACAGTTCTCCGATACTGTTCTTGCACTGCGATGTTCTTGGTTTAAAGCTTTTCTTTGCAATGTTTACTTTTCTGTAAAATTTCCTGTATTCCTTGTTCTTCGGATCTGCATTTTCATAAATGCATCATTCTTTCTTCTTGTGGCTTCCGCGGATTCCTCATCAAATCAATGATTCCTAGGAGGGCCACGATCTTCGCCAAGTTCCTCTTCTGCAATGGCTCGTATCTCTTCTTTATCCAGTGCATATTTATTTGCCTCGGCTTCAGTTATATTCGCTAATCTATTATTAAAGTTGCGGCTGTAGCGTCATCATTTTTAACCGAGTTCAAAAGATTTACAAAAAAACTCGACCCATTTTTTAAATTATTGTTATTTGTAGAATCATTATTCTGGATTGGTTGGCTTAAGCAGTTTCAATGAAATCTTTCTCAAATTGTAAGGTATATGGCTTGGCGGTGATTCTCCAACGTGAACAAAAATTGGAAACAAGATTCTTTGTTGTTGAAGATTTTGCAATATTTGGTGAAGGCGCTGCGTAAATTTCGTCGGAATTGCATTAAAATTGGTAGCTGGTAGGTATATTAGAAGTAGCTGATACCGAATCTCAAAAATTAAGAATTCAAACTGAAAATCCAATACGATTGGCATAATGCAACATTATTACAAATTTACATGAAATTTGATTCTCTGAACAGAATTCTCTGAACGAGCCTGACGTTAAAGCTTAAAAATTTAAAATGATGGATATATTTACTGTGTAGAAGCTTAATAAAGAGGTCACTAAAAAGGGTGAAAAAGAATTGGACCGCCTTAAAAAAAATCGTTAAATATTGTTAAATAAAATTTCACCCACGCGCGACGCGCCGCCCAGTTAATTGAATCTTATTACCTAATAGCTAATACCAATAGTGAAGTTGATTTAAATATGTTTGAATTCTTGTTTGTTCATTTTTACACCAACCTCAATATATATTAGGTAATAAGGTTCAGTTAACTGGGCGGCGCGTCGGTGAAAGTTCATTTCAACATGTCGTTGATTTATAAGCATTTGTAAAAATGATTTCGAATTATACTCCCTCCAAATTTAAACGCCAATAGGATCTTGTTGCATACACTGATAACGTGCATATTTATTTGGGAGGGGGATAACGTACTCATATTACTCTCCTCCTTTCTCGGCTAAGGTATAATAGAAAAAATCATGTGTGCGACACGTTGGAAAAACGTTGCTTTCGTATGCGGCGTCGCCTCGATCCTATGCATAATACGGAAAAAGACACTTTTTTAAATTGCTATTTGTACTACTTAGTCACGTGAACGACATATTTCAGAATAATTCCAATGAAACCAAATTATGGTTTGCATAAAATCAACTGCTTAAACGAAATTTGTTTTTTAAGTCTGCGCATTCGCCATTTTAAAAACAGAATAATACAATAATTGTCTAAATGTATATAAATGGTTATTTACATTACTATGTGAAAGTTTACTTTTAGGTGTGAGATGATTTCTGAATGGTCGAGGCGAAACCGAGACCTTTCAAAAAACACCGAACACTTAAAGAGCTTTCGCATCGTGTAATGTATTATATTTTTTCAACTACCAAAAGATATGGGATTTAATAATTTAAAACTAATTATTTCATGAAATTATTTGACGTTTTTAATAAATTTTATAGTTTAGGAGGCTGTGTGTGAAAATTGTTTCCATGCCAACGAAATAATACTATCTGTTATCGAGGTTATGTTAAACATTATAATTTCTGATAATTTCACACTAAAATAAACAAATATGTTTGGTGGCGATGAAAATGGGATATAAGAGGCAGCCAATATTAGTTGTGCCTCGCTTTACCCCAAGAAATCCAAAGCAAGGTATATGCAAACTTATGAAGCGTTAAAATTTGTTTTTTCTGAAATCGATCGGCAATGTCTACATTTTCGGCGCGATTTCAGATCGAAAAATGCACATTTCTAGTGTTTTAGTCCGTTGCTAAGAAACTATCGGAAAACAGACCGGAAAAGATATGTTGCCAAGCAACGATCAACAAAACCGTACGGGAATGTTACATTCCCGTACGGTTTTTATGTAAATTTTGGACAGTAAATAAATACACGTAGACAAACCAACTCACATTAAAATTTCATTTATTAGTAAGCAGTTAGATTGTCATGAAGAAATGTTATGTATTAATACAAATTCCTTAATTTATAATAATATTGATTGTGATTTCAGGAAAAATAGTATGTGTACTTCGGTGTGGAAGCACATTCCCGGACTTCGATGCTTGTTTGCATCATTGTCCGGGAATGTATTGCTTTCACACCTAAATACACATTATACTATGTTTTTAAATTTTTCTGTCCTGGCCACGAAAGTTCTACTTTCTACTAGCAACGCCTTACCAACCAGGTAACTCGAATGTTTACTTTCGTTATCGCGTGTGTTGCTAGAGTTGCAAAGGTCATTTATATCGACAGTAGTAGATAAATATACATAGTATTCTACATATAGATAAAGACATGACATTAATTGGCATTAAAAATGTATATAAATATGTCCCAGGTTGAAGATAGTATTATTTAAAATAATGTTATTCTATATAATACAATGAGTCTGTATTATTTGTGATTATTATAATGTAAGAAAAGTAATTTTTACTTCATTATCGGCTCTCAATCAATAGCGACAGCTATAATCTTTTAATTGATAGTTATAATTTAAAATGTCTGCGGTTTGCGATATATATATTGTAAGTATACAAAGGTAAGTCATTTTGTTAAACTCTCCTACTCCATCAAGGTTTTGAATTTTGGGGGTACACACAGATCTACAGAGAGGCAGCGAGACATGGTTGGAGAAAATCACCACAGTGGATTCGGAACTGCTATGATGAACTGATATTCTATCAGCTAAGGTTTGTAGTAAGGAAAAATCATGGTTATTCCAATTTCTTATTGAGAATATGAAAACAAATAATAACAAATCTTAATCGAATTAAGTAGGTATAATATAAAATGGATTCAAAACGACATACATATCCTGATGTGAGAAGGTCAGCATAACTAAAGTTTGTATATCTGATTTGAAATGAATGAAAATACAACAGCTCTGAATATCTTAATCTTTCTTTTTTGAATTTTTAAACATCACATAGCAGGCCCAGCTGTATAACCCTGGGAGTGGCAGCAATGCCTACCGCACGCTGGTAAATCAATCAATCAATCACAATTGTTTACAAATGGTTAAAAAAATGTATTTTCCAATTTCAATTGAACGTAGTTTTTTCGATGATTTTTCCATTTTAAAATTTTATTAACAAAACAACTAAAACGCAAACAACAATTTTTTTAATGGACCAAAATAGTGTGACGTTTCACTCCCACTCTAACTATTCCATCCTATTTCTCACATCGACCTTATCGCCACTGTACATAAGACCCTGGTTAAAATTGAATTTGAAATTTCAGAAAATCTGTGAATATTTAACTATTGAATTATCATCCTAATGTTTTAACTTTAAAAGCTGCGCCTTTTTGTAATAATACTGTAATTTTTAAGTCCTCTTGAAATTTTTTCAGAAATTAATTGTTTATTGCGCACGCGTAATACGTATGTCGGGCATAACTCCATTTTCTTATTTTTATTTGTTTTCCTGGTTGAAGTTTAAGGTTATGTATAGTGGATTATTTCTTTTACAACTTTCAAGGATTTTACAGTATTTAAAGAGTCTGTATATCAAAAATGGTCCAAAAATTACATTTTTCTGCGATTGCTCAATTTTTTTAAGTATAAAGAAACATTCATGGTCAAAGCAGAAATTTCTGTTGAAGCGCGAAGCGGGCCGCATGAAAGGAATGATTATGATCCTGAAGTTCTGATTGTTAAGGGAGAAGTTCATGCTGGCATGAGAGACAGAATAAAGTAGAGGTGTGTGCTTTTTTTAAAAAATAAATATATTTTACTTTAAATGTAATTAATTGTTTTCAGATATTTTTGAATAACGATAAAAATATAACCGATGCAGAATGTACTTGTCCAAGGGGATTATGGTTATGCCATCATATGGCTGCTCTGGCTCTCTTTGCACACTATAATATTTCTGTAAGAGTACGAACATGCCAAATGAAGCGTGCTCATGGAATATGTCGTATTTACTAGACAGTTCAATTTTAAACTATTTTGATCATATTGTAATATGTTGCACCCCTTAAAATTTAAGGTTATGTTACTAAAAAGTAGGCAGACTTCAACAGATCGAATGTCTGAATGAATGTAGTGTATTTGCACCTACTCGAAAAAAGAACCTACCAGAAGATTCCAAAGTGACATCTGGAATTCTCTAGAGAATGGTGGCGTCATCACAGAACAATCGAGATCTATCATTTTTAGGTATAAAAGACCAACCGCATTCTCGGCGAGTAGTTCAGAAGTTCAGAAAGTTCAGAAAATATAGAAAGTGAGGTTAAGAGTACAAAGATAAACAAAGTAATAAACATTGTGATTTTAATCAGTAAAGTGTATTTAAATTAATAATAGTATTGTGAAGTATCCAGTAAATATTTAATAAAGTGTGTTAGTGGACATCTCTTGTTATAATTTTTGGAACCCACGGAATTTGCAAGGGGTAGTTTCCTAAGGGTGGAAACACGTTACAAATTGGTGTCAGAAAGCGGAATTTTATGACAAGAGGAGCTCTGAAGTTGTGCTGGAGTGTTCGAGAAGGATTCTCGAGGGTTAGTGCTAACACAGGACTAATTTACTGGACATTGTTCGAGGGTTATTTTCGAACAGGAAAATAGTGTTAAGTGCATTTTTGAGACATTGTAGAACATTTTATTAGGACATTAGTGTGATAATTAAATCCTTTGAACTGAGAAGTGATAGAGACACTGAAAAAGACTCATTTAGTGCGTGAAAATTTCTAGAACTTTTCTATTTGGACATTAGTGGAGATTATTAAATTCTCTGAACTGGATAGTGACAAAAGACTCTGGATAAGACTTTTTCGTGCTATTTCGAGATTTGTCTGAAAAGTTCCATTACCGATATTGACGTGACAGTTAAATTTATTTTAATTTCATCGTATGCCCGTAACAACAAGAAGTATGGCATCCGATAAACAAATACAGGACTTATTCGAACAATTCCAAAAAATGATGGCTCAGCAACGGCAGGAAGATAAAGAAGAGCAAGAAAGAAAACGCCAGGAGGAAGAAAAACGGCGTCAAGAAGAAAGGGACGAATTAAAGAAAATTATGGAAGATCAGGAAATAAGACGTCAGAAAGAAAAAGAGGATGAAGAAAGAAGACGTCAGAAAGAAAAAGAGGATGAAGAAACAGGACGTCAGAAAGAAAAAGAGGATGAAGAAAAAAGACGTCAGAAAGAAAAAGAGGATGAAGAAACAAGACGCCAAGAAGAAAAAGCCGAATTGAGAGAAATGATGGAGGACCTGAAGATACGACAGCAAGAGGAGAAAGAAGAGCAAGAAAGACAACGTCAAGAGGAAAAAGACGAACTCAGAAAAATAATGGAAGACTTGGAAGAAAGACGCCAGGAGGAATTTAGGAAAATCCTGAGCGATCAAATAAAAATACAACAGGACGCAATCATTTCTGTCAAAAGTGAAGTCAAAGAAGAGATAAACAAGGTAGAAGAAAAAGTAGATAAGGTCGAAGATAAAGTAGGTGAAGTCAAGACCGAAGTCGGTCAAGTAAAAGGAAAAGTAAATCAGTTTGAAGAAAAGATGAGTGAGTTCGAAGAAGAAGTCAAGGGAGAAATAGACCGGCTTAAACGACAGTTGAGAGATAGAGGAAGCCAGCAGGTGGTATCATCAGGGCAGCGACTAAAACCTCCTTCTTTTGACGGCCAAAGTTCCTGGACGACGTACAAGAGGCAGTTTGAGGCAGCAGCGTGTGCGAACAATTGGGATAATGAGGAAAAGGCCATGGCATTAGTTCTAGCATTAAGGGGCCAAGCTTCAGAGTTGCTCCAAACCATCCCAGTTGAGAAACAAAGGGACTTTAAAGTCTTGGAGGCTGCATTAGACTTGAGGTATGGCGATCAACACCTTGCGCAATTATACCAGGCTCAGCTGAAATCCCGGATGCAAAAAGCTGGGGAAAGTTTACAAGAATTCGAAGCTGCGATAGAGAGACTGGCACACCTGGCGTATCCGAGTGCACCTAGAGAATTTCAGGAACAATTAGCCGTAGGGGCCTTTTTAGATGGTATAAGGGACGAAGAAGTCAGGCGAGTTCTGAGGCTGACGAGACACCAAAGTAGTAGCGAAGCTTTGGTGCGTGCACTTGAAGTAGAAGCCGCTTACAGAGATACGCCAAGGTCGAGAGTGCGAGCTGTGACTCTCGAAGAATCGCAACCAGAAATGAACCAGAACCCTATGTTGACGGAGATGCAGAAAATGTTTACCAAATTATTGAACAAAGTGGATGATCTTAGGGAGCAGAGAAAACAACAAAATAAAGGAAAGCCGAGTGGAGGTATTAAATGTTACAACTGCGGCAAGGTAGGACACATGAAGCGAGACTGTCGACAGCAGAATTCGGAGAGTCGAGTAAATGCTGTGAATCTTGAAGAGAAGCAGGAAAACAGTACCAGGGGGGTTGTTCTGGCTAGGGAATGCAGTGCCCCCAGAGAAATTAAGATTTCCCAGCTTCGAAGAATCGTAAGCAGTCTGTTGTTGCATGGATATGTGAACGGAAGAAAATGTTTGTTTACCATCGACACAGGTACTACGTCATCAATAGTACGGCCAGGATTTATATCGGGCATAAAGATTACCAAGAGGCAAAATGAAGAAGTGATCGTCCGGACAGCTACGGGGGACAGGGCTACGGTTCATGGAGAAGTAGACCTGGGTTTGCAGATTGGGCATTTGAGGTTCGACCACAGGGTCATCGTGGCTGACATTACGGATGACTTCATTTTGGGACTGGACATTATGGAACAGTATGGATTTATTGTTGACGTAGGGAAGCGAATGTTAAGGATTGGGAACGAACAATTTATTCTGTCAAAAGTGAACGACCAATGCGAGAAAACCAGGCTGTTGACAACGCAGGCAGTCAAAACTCCTGCATTATCCAGAAAACCAGACAAGGAAGATTGCAAGCGCTACCCTCAGGTGAGAAAATTGCCGAACATGGTTAAAGTCAACACTGTCAAGGTCGATCTTCCAGACAGTTGGTCAAAGAAAACTCTGAGGCAAGAGCAATTGCGTGATGTAGAAATCGGACCCATGTTGAGAGCAAAAGAAGAGGGAACGCGTCCAACATGGAAGGATGTTTCCAACAAAGAAGTGGGGCTGAAGGCTTTATGGTCACAATGGGATTCACTTACGGTCGTAGATGGGCTTTTGAGGAGAGCATGGGAAAGCCCAGATGGGAAGCAGGTTGCCATGCGTCTAGTGATTCCCAGGTGTCGTGTACCAGAAGTACTCCAGGAAGCACATAATGAAACGTCCAGCAGACACTTCGGCATAAACAAGACATTGAGTAGAGCACGGGAACAGTTCTATTGGGTTAATAGTCGCCAGGATGTGGAGGCCTGGTGTCGCAAGTGTAAAAATTGTGCTGCCCGTGGAGAACCATTTTCGATGAGCAACTACAGAAATGGAAGCCGAGAACAGCCGAAGAATGATCGAGAGCAGATGAACAGAACTAGTAACCGCTTGAAGACTCGTTATGATCAGAATGCCAGTACAGGGGGATTCAAGGTGGGGGATCTGGTTTGGCTGTACAACCCACAGCGGAAGGAATGGAGATCCCCGAAACTTCAACCTCCTTGGGATGGACCGTATACTGTTATTACCCGAATTAATGATGTCGTCTATCGTATTCAACGAAACAAAAAGTCCAAGATGAAGATCGTACACTTGGATAGACTGGCGAAGTATGTGAAAGAGGCTGAATTGCCTGACCGGGACGTTCAGGCTTAAGGAGGGGGCAGTGTAATATGTTGCACCCCTTAAAATTTAAGGTTATGTTACTAAAAAGTAGGCAGACTTCAACAGATCGAATGTCTGAATGAATGTAGTGTATTTGCACCTACTCGAAAAAAGAACCTACCAGAAGATTCCAAAGTGACATCTGGAATTCTCTAGAGAATGGTGGCGTCATCACAGAACAATCGAGATCTATCATTTTTAGGTATAAAAGACCAACCGCATTCTCGGCGAGTAGTTCAGAAGTTCAGAAAGTTCAGAAAATATAGAAAGTGAGGTTAAGAGTACAAAGATAAACAAAGTAATAAACATTGTGATTTTAATCAGTAAAGTGTATTTAAATTAATAATAGTATTGTGAAGTATCCAGTAAATATTTAATAAAGTGTGTTAGTGGACATCTCTTGTTATAATTTTTGGAACCCACGGAATTTGCAAGGGGTAGTTTCCTAAGGGTGGAAACACGTTACAATATATATATTTAATAGAAATAAGTTCTAAATAAATGATACGATATGTAATTTCTTTATTTATTTGCGTTTCTGAAGTGAAAATACTTACAAATAAACATTTAAACACGAGATTAGATGCAAGGCCACCACAAAGGAGGGTCAGTAGGTACTGTGGTACCTGGGCCCGGTTAGGCTAGTAAATGCAATTCTCGCTCGTTTAAGAGACCTGGACAAATTTTTTTTTTCAAATTTCTCCTAGGCGTGGGGGCCTGTCAGTGAATTTGGTACAGGGGGCTTGGTTAGAGGACGAAAGTCTATGATAACAGTATAAAATAATGGAAAGCAATTCAAATAATAAATAAAACAGGCTTTGAGGTTAGAGCACAAAGAAATAATCAAAGAACTACGTTCTCAATAATTTTCCAGACACTTGTAGAACGGACAACAAATTTAGAAAACATTTTTTTATTTATTCTCGGTAGAGAAAATTGATTACCACAAGTAAAAAACTTATAATCCAGCTCTATTTTTATACTAGTAGTTAGGTTTCAATAGTTAAATATGAAAAATAACGTACCAATCCTTAGATACATTTTTAAGTAATTTATTTTGACCCTTAAAGCACATGTACATAAGGCATGCTTCAAAGAGTGGATGGAAAGGAATTCAAATTAACCTCCTCGTGAATGACGTCACGACTATTGTGGTCCATTGTGGACTGTCGATGAATTTGTAGACTATAAGGGAATTAAAAAATTGTTTCTTAACAATTAAAACAACGTTATATATAAATGAAGCAAAGAACAACAATTTTTTGAACTGTAGTTATCGTATACCGGGTGGCTCAGCTGATAGGGACACTCTTGTAACTTTTGGATGGGCGAATGGATTTTTTCAAATTTAGTGCAGTTATATGGGATGAAGTTTCCAATTATATGATGTAAAGAACCAAAATGGCCGACTTCCGGTTTCGAAGCAATTTACACGAAAATCAAATTTATAAATATGACAAACTGTATATTCTTTAATATTTGGAACCTGCTGGCCAAAATACATATGATCTGACCCTCAAATATTATTTTGATTTTCAAAAAATATTAAAAAAAAAATTATTATTATTTATTTAATTTAATTACAAATTTAGTACAAAGAGAAGTTAGACATTATGCATATCATTTTCTTCTTAATTTAGAGATCTAATTAAATAGCAGGAGTTCCATTTAAAAAAAAAATAGTGTTCGTTGAAAAACCAATATCGTTGAACTTAATGAAGAATAAATCGTGTTTAATGTTAGCATCCGAAGAGATAATATTTTAAAAGTACTTTCGGACTGATTTTTAACAATTTTGGCAAAATCGTGGCCTTCTATGATTAAAACTAAAAATTAAGTAATCTATATTTTTTGAAAATCAAAATAATATTTGAGGGTCAGATCATATATATTTTGGCCAGCAGCATCCAAATATGCAATAATATACAGGCTGTCCCATTTAAAAATTTTATTTCCATGTCAATTGCATCGAAACCGGAAGTCGGCCATTTTGGTTCTTTACATCATATAATTGTAAACTTCTTCCCACATCACTACACAAAATTTGAAAAAAATCCATTCGCCCGTTCAAGAGTTACAAGAGTGTCCCTATCGGCTGAGCCAGCCGGTAGAAAGAAAACCCCAAAAGTTTAGTTTCTTAGTTTAAAAAGAACATTTTTTTAAATATCCATTTTGTTATTGTTATTATTTTTTCTTTCATTTATTAAGTAATAGTAATATAAAAAGAAAATGGTATTTGTTATATTTTTATTTCATATACAAGGGCATAATTTTGGTGTTGTACTAATGCCATAAATATTTTTTTTAACTGTGGACTTTCGTTGAATTAATATATTTGTAGACTGTAGGGGAATTAAAAAAAATTGTTTCTTAACAATTAAATTCAACAAAATTTTAAACAAATGAGGTAAAGAATAACAACAATTTTTGGACCCTAGTTATCAGAGCAAATAACCCCAAAATTTAGTTTCATAGTTAAAAAAAAACATTTTTTAAATATCCATTTTGTTATTAATTTTTATACTTTCGTCTATTGAGTAGTAGTCGTCTATTGAGTAATAGTAATATCTCATAAAATGAAAATGATATTTGTTTCATATACAAGAGGATAACTTTGGTGTTGTGCTAATGCCATATATATTAGGAGTATAGATATACCGGGTGCCACAGGCTAGTGGCTCCCCCCCCCCCCCCCCATATATTTCCTTTATATTTTAACTTATCCATTTGAAATTTGGGGTGCCTGTAAAAATGGACTTGCGGACGTAAAAAACGATATGAAACCATTTCCGGTTTACCCGGAAATTACTGCAACTTTCGATTTTTAAACGAAACACTGTGTATATTTTCACATATTTGGATTCAAGACAACATTCTGAGTATACCATGAGATTTTCCCGAATGTTTGAGTCGATGTTCAATTTTTTTAAGCATTTTAAGACATTCGTGTAGAGTGCTTTGGAATACCAAAATTTGTTCTACGACAGGTAAAGTCCAAGGGAAAAATATAATTTTTAGTTTAATTTCGTTAATAACTATTTATGTAGCCTCCAAAATTTAACAAATCACTTTTTTATCGAAAACTTTTTTTTCAAATGGGAAGGTGGTGGCTCATACTGTTTAATAAATTATAGATTTTTTTCTGAATTCATTGATATCCATTTCAAATCTATGCTATTTGTTTTTCTATTTTATTGAATTTATTTAAAAATAAAAAATCACTTTCAATATGATTTTTCTTGAACTTTAACGTAGTTGACTTTGCAAAAATAATATGTCTAATATTGAAATGTGAATAACTACCTTTTTGTGAATAATAGCCTTTTGGTTCTCTCTTTTGCATCTTAATAGGTATAAGTACTAGTGCAAAATATATGGATCAAGAAAAATTATTTTGAAAGTGATTTTTTATTTTTAAATAAATTTAATAAAATAGAAATACAAATAACATAGATTTGAAATGGATATCGGTGCATTCAGAAAAAAATCTATAATTTATTGAACACTCTGAGCTACCACCTTCCCATTTGAAAAAAAAGTTTTCGATAAAAAGTAATTTGCTCAGTTTTGGAGGTTTCGTAAATAGTTATTAATGAAATTAAACGAAAAATTATATTTTTCCCTTGGACTTTACCTGCCGTAGAACAAATTTTGGTATTCCAAAGCACTCTAGACGAATGTCTTAAAATGCTTTAAAAAACTTAACGTTGACGCGAAAATCTCATGATATACTCAGAATATTGTCATGAATCCAAATATGTAAAAATCGAAAGTTGCGGTCATTTCCGGGTAAACCGGAAATGGTCTCATACCATCAGTTCTGTCCAAAAATCCATTGTTACAGGTAGTTTATGCAACCTAAATGTCAAATGGATAAGTTGAAAAATAAAGGAAATATAGGGGGGAGCCACTAGCCTGTGGCACTCGGTATAGAAAGGCATAATTAATTCAGATGGTCGACAATTTGAGCATCTTTTATAATAATTATAATATTTACTGTTTTTTGTATTGTAGTATTCCTTATAATTAAGTTAATAAAAAAATGTTATCCCAAAAATTTAACTGCAAATATCTCAACAATGGTTAATGATTGGTATAGGGCATGGTTAATAAAATTTGTTCGGAAATAAAAGGAGAATCCAAAAATGCAAAAATACACAGAGTGTTCCATTTAAAAAAGTAAAGTTGCATAACCCGCCGTCTATTTGTACATTTGCAAATAAAATGGTTAATTGCATTTTTTAAACAGAATAACCTTTCTATTAAACATTTCTTTCTATGTCTAACCATTTCCGAGATAATGCTTGTCTAAATAGAGCTAGCCTGTATATTACGAGTATAGATGGATAAAATTCAGCTGAAATAAAATGGCCTGTCTTTCAAATATTTATTCACTTTGATATCGAAATAATACAATGAGAACAAATACATCAGAAATCCTGAAAGGAACATAGAAATAAAATTATAATAAATTATACAATTTTACAATATATTTTTTGCAAAAATAGTGTGAGAATATCGAATGAATCACATGGTATCGACTTTTAAAGTACTTTGTGTACTAATAAACTTGAGTAATACCTGTCTTGGTTATGTGTTCGAATGACTTGGCTAATTTTGCTTCTGCACCCTATCGCCTAGTGCTTGTCTTGCCCTCCCTGGTCACATGCTGGGGTAATTTAACAGCTGGCTGAGTTATTAAATGAAATAATCAAAAACATACGTGGACCTGTAATTGACGTTAAGCTTGCAAGAAGCATGCCTCAATTAATTTGTTACTTAAAAAAACGGTGCTCTATATTTAAGAATGCAGTAGTGGAAATAAGATATACTACACTAACTCATCGAGATTCGACTGAAAATGTTTGAAATGTATTCCTGAAATTATTCTTTAGAGGCACACTTTTAAACGTGCTACTAGCAGACACATTTTCAAAAATTTCACTGCCTTGATTCAACGTAATGGTTTCATTTTTTAACCGTTTCAAAAAAGGAGGTTCTTAATTCAATCAGTATGTACTTCTTAGAAAAGTTCATAAAAAACAAAGGAGTATCATCACTTATTAACATTTTAAAATATACATACTCTGTCGAATATTGGCGGGTTTAACCTCGTTAATTACACAAAATAAAAAAAGTGGTCTGTTCCTGGAACTCCATTGATATGTATTTCGACGTGCCGAACACGAACCAGGTGTCCGTTTAGCTCCATCACGCAGCATTTTTTTGTAAATCGCGAAAATAACCTAAAAAAACTCACAATTTAGGTTATTTTCGCGATTTACTAAAAATTGGTGGGCGATGGAGCTAAAAGGATACCTAATTCGCATTCAGCACGTCGAAATACGTTGCCCAATGGAGTTCCATAAACAGACCATTTTTTTTTTGTATGCCTGTGTAATATATGAATATCACCGAATCTTCCGCCATTTTCTAGAAAACCGTGTATGCAAATATATTACACAGACACACACAAAAAAAATCCTTTTAGCTCCGTCGCCTACCAGTTTTTAGTAAATCGCGAAAGTAACCTAAATTATGAGTTTTTTTTAGATTATTTTCGCGATTTACAAAAAAAAAATGGTGGATGATGGAGCTGAAAGGACACCTGATTCGTGTTCAGCACGTCGAAATATATAAAGGTCACCCAATGGAGTTTCAGAGAGACCACTTTTTTCATTTTGTGTGCCTGGGTTATTTTATTATTTCGGTGACCACCCTGCATATTTTTTTTTACTAAAACTAAAACAGGTTTCCTCCTTGGCAATTGTGTTAAAGACGTAGCAAATATTGTTGTTTTCCGTGACACCTTTTTCCTTAATTATTTTTTAGGGTATCCACTATATTTTTATTATTACTTTAATTTTATATTTTTTACTTGAAATATACTAGTAGAGCAAGATCCCGTGAGCGCCAGACCTACGTTATTTTATAAAATCTGAAAATTTTTCTACGGAAGTACACTACTACAGGTAAGAAGAATTGGCTACTATGAACAGTCGGTCGCGGTTGGTTTGACAGGTAACAGGTAGCAAAGGTGTATAGAATTGCTGCTCAAAATCGTCATACTATAAAGCGTAATTTTTTGATATTACTTACGAGATGCTATAATAAAGAAAGAAAGAAAGTTTATTTAACCAAGTTACAAAAAGTTTTTGGCAAGTCAAAAATTATAACAAAAAAACATGGAAATATAAATATACAATTACAATAACTAATAAAATCATCATATAACACTAACCAAATAACAATATACAAATACTTAGCCACTAACAAAGAAAAAAAAACATTATACATTAAAAGAGCAACAGAACATAAAAATAGGATAGCAGACATTTTATAAAGTGGGAAATTCAGTGTTAAAATACTCTTCCACAGAGTAAAAACAGAAATTCAAGAAATGCATTTTTAACTTGCGTTTGAATATATTATAATGAAGGATTTTTATGGAATTTGGCAAATGGTTATATAGTTGAAGGTTTAACGAGTTTCTTGAAGATTTAACAAGTCTATGTCGAGGTTGTCTAAGCTGTGGGGCGGATCTGGTTGGATAATTATGAAAATCAGAATTGGTAAAAAAATTGCCCTTATTTTTGTGAATTTCCAATAACGAAATATACATAAATAAAGAAGGTACAGGAAGTATGCCCAGTTTTTTAAAAATTGGCTGGCAGTGATCCCTCCACCCAGCATTGCTGATTAACCTGAGAGCTCTCTTTTGTAATTTAAAAATTTTTGTAGCATGGCTTGAGCCACCCCAGAGGAGTATTGCATAGGTAATGTGAGAGTGAAATAAGGAGAAATAGCAAGACTTTAAAGTGTTGGAACACAGAACATTTTTTAGTCTGCGTAGTAAAAAAATTATACTGGATAATTTGCTTGAAAGTACCTCCACGTGTTTACACCAGCTTAGTGTGTTGTCCACAAAAACTCCAAGTATCTTGACACTGTCACCGTTTACCAGTGCATTTCTAGTGGAAAATAAAAGTTTTTAAGTTTTGTCTTCATTTAGCATTAAATTGTTAGCAGAAAACCAAACCTTAGCTTGCTGAATAGACGCAGCGGAGGTGATGTTTACATTGTTAATGTCATAATCAAAATTTAGCATGGAAGTGTCATCGGCATAGGCAATGCATTTAACAGGAGACAAATAGTGAAAAAGATCATTTACATATAAGATAAAAAGTAGAGGCCCCAGTACAGAACCCTGGGGCACCCCGTATTTAACTGGCAGAAACTCCGAATTAACATTGTTAATAGAGACACATTGTTGTCTGTTGTTCAGATAAGACGAAAACAGATTCAAAGGTAAACCTCTAACACCGTAAAAACTCAATTTTTCCACAAGTATATCATGCGAGACGCAGTCGAAAGCCTTGGATAAGTCACATAAGCTGATAACTACATGCTTACCGTCTTCAAGGCCTTCCACAATGTCAGATACTATTTTAAAAACAGCATCGGTGGTAGAGCATTTGTTACGAAAGCCAAATTGGCAACAATTTAAAATATTATTGTTGCCAATTTGGCTTTCGTAACAAATGCTCTACCACCGATGCTGTTTTTAAAATAGTATCTGACATTGTGGAAGGCCTTGAAGACCTTGAATAATTCACGTCCTCCACTGCCAGACACTTTCTATCGTGGCAACCCCCCCCCCCCCCCCCCCCCGCCCAATCCTTTTAAAGTATAAAAAAATGTAATTGTACTTACGTTATTTTATAAAATCTGAATTTTATATACGATACTTCGGCAACTATTTTAAGGTGTTTCCCAAGCAGCCAGACAGTTTCGAAGGTTCCAACCCCCTACCAGACATAGTTGAAGGTCAGCTGTAGGTATGAGCGCAAAGGAAGGCAAATGTATATAAAAGCGAGTACGAATGAGACAGTCAGTTAGGTTTATCGGATAATTCAATTATGTAGAAATTTTTTATAAATTAAAAATAAAAGAAAAGGGTCGATTTGGGCGGTTTTTGCCCCAAATTATTTTTAGATGAAAAAATCAGAAAACTTTTTTTTAATGTCTACTAACAATAATAACTTGATTTTACCCTAAACGGACGACCACCCCCCATTCCCCTAGCCCCCCCTCAATCCTGAATACTCCATCACTTCAGAGATGCCAAAAACGTATTTATCTATTTTTCTGGATTTTTTTGTCACTTTTTTTTTCAATTTTACCTTCAAATGACCTTATAAACTTGATGTGATACAGGTTAACGAACTTCGGGTTCGAAATCAGCGACCTCAGAAATCCCAGGATACCCTGGTCAAGTCTGGTGAGCAAGCTTAGATATTTTGTTATATTTCCCGCAAAGGAATAAATAGTAAAACCACCCTCTCCACCTCCCCTTTTGTAAAAAGGGAAAAAATGATAAATAAAAGCGGATACAGTTAAAATGGAATTAGTGTGGTATTTTATCAAGCAAATATAAGTTTGAAAGCGATATATCTCCCCAAGAACGATGTTAGCAAGTGATGGCATGTTCAGGATTGAGGGGGAGGGGGTCGTCCGTTTATGGTAAAATCGACTTATTTTTGTTAGCAGACATTAAAAAAAACGTTTTCTGATTTTTTTTCGTCAAAAATAATTTGGGCCCAAATTGACCCTCCTCCTTTGGTTATTACCATAATTTTACAGTTAATAAATTGTTAAAAAATAAATTTAATAAATCAATAGCAAATTAATTTCCGTTTATAAACGTGGTTTTTTAAAATATATTTAAAAGTAATTATGAACCAAATTTCAATATTTTATTAAAATTTTATTGTTTACTATGAACCTAATAATAAAAAATAGTTTGATAATAAAATGTCTGATGGACAAATTGTTTATTTATAATCAGAGCCCGTATACTTATAACCATTATAACCATTTTTGACGTCAAAGTAGCCGTTTCGGAGATATTCGCTGTGAAAAATCTCGTACCACCGATTTTTCGCCGAGCGCTCCAAACTACCCCCTACTCTGAAGTCGATAGCGAAAAAACGGTGGGGAGTACGCAAATCGACCATAGAACTTTTTTTATGTAGAATATAATGAAGAATATTTTTGTTCCTATACCTGTTTTTCGTGGGAATGACGGATCCGTAGAAAAATGAGAATAACCGTAACTAAATCCCGTCTGGGGGTGGTTCTTCGCCCTAAAAAGGTGTTTCCATCAACGGATAAGGTGGGAACTCTTCGGATCCTTAATTCTATTCCTATGAACTATACATAGCCCAAATATAATTTGTATATGAATTTTTTCTCCTAAAAAGTCTAATTTGCGTGGACTATACAGCTGACTTTCAACTATGTCTGGTAGGGGGTTGGAACCTTCGAAAACTGTCTGGCTGCTTGGGAAACACCTTAAAATAGATGCCGAAGTAACATATATAAAATTCAGATTTTATAAAATAACGTAATTACAATTACATTTTTTTATACTTTAAAGGCGAGGGATTGCCACCATAGAAAGTGTCTGGCAGTGGAGGACGTGAATTATTATAGCATATTGTAAACAATATAAAAAAAATTACGCTTTATAGTATGACGATTTTGAGCAGCAATTCTATACATCTTTGCTACCTGTTACCTGTCAAAGCCACCGCGACCGACTGTTCATAGTAGCCAATTCTTCTTACCTGTAGTAGTGTACTTCCGTAGAAAAAATTTCAGATTTTATAAAATAACGTAGGTCTGGCGTTCACGGGATCTTGGTCTATAGGTTTTCACCTTGGCAATAAGGATCAACTGCCAAATGCTAAATATTGTTTTTCACAGTCAAATAGTTTTTTAGACGTAGTATCAACAGACCAACATGACAGCCAGTTAGACAGACTGAATGAATTGAAATGGGAAAATCCTAAGTATCCTGAGATAGTGATTTTTTCAAGATTAGGTTGCTTTCCTTCGGTAATCGAGGGACGTAAAGAATTTGCAAAAATCTCCCCTCTCTCTTTGACACCTATTTATTATTGTATTTTTTTTTTTTTTTTTTTTTTCGGTGATCATGTATTTTTTGCTCGGTAATCGAGGGAAGTGATACTCTGAAAAACACCATAAACCATATTAGTATACATCATGAAACAACTTAGGAATATGTTTTCCCCAAGAACTATTAGCAACATTTTCGAATCTATTTTGATTGTCTTCAGCAAAGTCTAAAATATATAATTGTCCAAAAGAACCACATTTTGTGAACATAAAAATGAAATCTGACGAACTACAACAAGAATTTTGAAACAATAGATGGTCCTTATTGTTTCAAAATATTTGCCTGGTGGTAATTTTATGTTTGCACCAAATGACACGAAAAAAATATTGATGAATATTATTTCTATAATTTTTTGATATGTCGCTATTACCTATGAACAATTTCTTTTTACAATTAATTATTTTTTATTTATTTGCTTTCATCATGATTAGAGAATATTATTTAGGTATTAAGCAAATCACAACTTACACACTTTTTTATTTATTATGAAATTACCTACTTTCTATATATTGTTGCCTTAATCTGGACACGCTAATATACTAGTTAGATAAATATTTTAAAACATCAATATTGGAGAACCAACCAAAACAACTACTTTTATAGTAATACTGGCGAAGTATTGAATTACATGATAGGATTCTTAGCATTTTCAAGCAAAAAACGTGCAAATACAAAGAAATCTCGTAGGGTGATTTTTTTTCATGATTACAATATTTCACTTCGGTAAGGTGAGGAAAGCAAAAGGACATAATGTAGGTCCATATTATTAGGATGATAAGAGTTAAAACGTGATAGAAAAAAATTGAAACACATCACATAATCAACAAGTCTACTGTCGAGGATATTACACTCGAAAAAATACATAATTTACATTTTCGTGCTTCTTAAGTATAAAAATTTTAAACGATTATTATTGCATGAAAAAATATTTTCTTCGCTATTTGTGTCAGTAAAATAAAATCATTTATCCATTAAATATTTATTTTTACTTTATTACATAATTATACCTAATGTTTATTGTGATAGTCTAGGTTTGTTTCTTTAAAATAAAAAAAATATATATTTAAGTAAAATAAATATTATATCGACCTGAAATCTTTTGATATAATAAATATTTATCTCTCTCTCTCAATATAATTATTGTTATAATTTTCGAAGATAAATTCGTTGCCATGAAAAATAGGAAGCAATTATTATTCTTTTATTAGACATAGATATCTGGGTATATTGGGAATGTCAGAATATAAAATAACTATTGTAGATATAAACATTGAAAAAAACTACTTTTTCTGTCTGTTCGATAAATGCTTTAGAATTTGGGTTAGCCACCGCACAATACTCAATTTTTGATCACTAAATATATTTAATGCTAAAAGGACACCGTGTCCAGAAAGTTTAAAATATTGTAAAAATGACACTTGAATACGTCCCTGCAACAGTATACTCCATTTGCATACTTTGCATAGTTTTTACTTCCACATCCAGTGGAAGTACAGTAACGACAAAAAAAAATTTTAAAATTTTTATTGTTCAAATAGGCTTAAAATGTCATGAAACGTCGATATTTTAAGTTTGAGCGAAAAAAAATTTCCGTCTGTCGGTCTGTCTGGCGGTCTGTCTGGCGGTCTGTCTGTCGGTCTGTCTGTCTGTAACTTTTTTTTTGTACGCACGTTTACTCTGGAACCGTTTAAAATATTGACTTGAAATTTGGTACACATATGTACTTTAACGAGATCTGGAACTAGATTATATTTTCATCTTGTTCCGTCGAAGGCTTGGGGGGTAAATTGGGGTAAATTTAGTGTAAATGGGTAAATCAAGCAGGTAAGAGTCCATAAAATTGGTATTTAGTATATACAAGAGAAGCTAAGGCCTCAAAAACATTTTTGGCATTAGCCACTCATTACCACCCTCACCCCATCACACAGTAGGCGAAAAATACAAGTCGGAGGTCAAAATTCTGATACTCTCCATACCTTAGAGTATCTAGAGGCTACTGGGAAAAATCTTGGAAAAATTTAATTTGTACTCGGGGGTGAGATATAAGGGTTGAAAAAAAACAATGTAGAAAAATTTCGAAATTTATAATATAAACTAAATAGATTTCGAGCACTTTGGGAAAAATAGTGCAAAAATTTAATCTGTATTCGTGGATGAGATATAAGGGTTGAAAAAAAAAACAATGTAGAAAAATTTCGAAATTTATGATATAAACTAAATAGATTTCGAACACTTTGGGAAAAATACTGGCAAAATTTAATCTGTACTCGGGGGTGAGATATAAGGGTTGAAAAAAAACAATGTGGAAAAATGTCGAAACTTGTAACATAAACTAAATAGGACACTTTGGAAAAAATAGTGAAAAAATGTAATCTGTACTCGAGGGTGAGATGTAGAGATACAGCTGTATCTTGTCCCGTAGTCCTAAGTTTCATTTTCGTTGCATGCTTAAGTTCGGGTGTTGTAACTTTTTTCAACAGTTCTGCCGTCTTTCGTCTTTTAGTTCTCACACCACTTGATTCATAGTCTTCCGCTGGATGGCATACTCCAGATGATGATATTGGTACTTCTGGAATGGCAACTGAAGTTTCCACTGGAACTGGTGCCAGTAGCGTGGACACGATGAAAATAATTTCTTTTTGCAGTCACGATGAGTATTTATTCAAGAACTTAGTTTTACTTCTGCCGCTCTTAGTCCATCTGAGACTAACTTCATTGCACAGCAGATAAAGCTTTTGCTTCAAATCAAACATTATTTCCTCTGCATAATTTTCATCTCCAATAACATAACAAACTTGGATGTAAACGTATTTGAACTTATGAGCAACTCCAGTTGTGTCATGCCAAAAATCAAAAATTTTCTGCCGATTTAATTTTATTTCCTCCATAATTAATGAAGTCACTAAGATTTCCTGTAACGAAAAACAAGATTATGCAATTTGTTTCGTTAATTATTTTTATTATTATTTATTTTTTGTGTAAAAGCCAGTCACCCTTTAAACTGTGGCTCCGACACTCACAGAGGGAAGCTGGTAGTACCGGCATCCACTCACCACGTCCGTGGGGAGAGTGACTAGTGGGTCCGAGAATCGTGTGCCCTGAGTATACGTAATGAGCCGAGGATATTGGCCTTCTGCATCCTGCCGGCTAGGATCACTGCCGCATTTCGGCATGCCGGTATGATATTTAGTTCTGAAAGCAGTGTGTGTCTCATTCCACCGAGGGCTCCTATGATCAGGACCACTAGCTTAACAGTATGGCCAGGGTAAAGCCTGCGGAGCTCGATGAGCAAATCTCGATATTTCGTCCGTTTCTCCTCCTCTTTCAAGACAATGTTATTCTCCGCGAGAGCCGAGAACTCCACGACAAACATTATCTTGAGTTGGTGGTCGAGCAGGACCACGTCAGGCTTATTAGCTTGTATTTGCCTGACGGTGGAAAACGAATAGTTCCAATAAATTAGACACTTCTCATTTCCCACAACGGACTCAATATCCCCCGGAGCGTAAGACAGCACTGGTGTCTCGGCTATCCCATACGAGTGCCTTAAGTGATAATAAAGCACTCGTAATGCTGCGTCATGCCTCTGGATATAGGCCAAGACTGCATATAATGGACAAGCCGACAGCAAATGCATTAATGTCTCCGGCGCCCTGTGGCGGGTCCTGCAGCTGACATCAGGACCTCTATACCCATGACAAGTCTTCGATAGACGAGTGTGTTGAATACGCCATCCTGGCACGGTATTATGAATCCCTCGGTCTCAGACTTCAGCTCGGCTGACCTTAAGAAAGCAAAGGTCAGCCTTTCGGATAAGCCGCGGTCTTCTATATTTTTATAAAAGACTCCGTGCAATGGCTTATCCGAGTGTAGCTGCAGAAATAGATTAATTTCAGCAGCTTTGACTTGGGCTTTTTGCCGAGCAGGTTCCAACTCGGTGACAGAGTCGTGATTAACCCGCTTAGCGTCGAAGACGAGACCGAATTCATCGGCGGCTCTGCGTGCTGCCTTAAACAAAAAGGCTCCTACCCCTGCACTTTCATGGTCTCGGACCATGCAGAGGAGGGGATCCGAACTCCTTATGACCTTACAGGCTCTATCCAGAACCATCCTGTTATGGAGACTCTCCAAACTCAAGACACCACGGCCTCCCCGATGTCGTGGAAGATATAACCGTGGTACGGACGATTTAGGATGCAGACTCCTATAGAGATGCATCTTTTTGCGAGTTCCTACATTGAGTTGTCGCAGCTCCTCTTGATTCCATTTGATTACTCCAAAGGAGTAGAGGAGGATCGGATTATTATTATTATTATTATTTGTTAAAAACCAGTCACCCTTCTCTGTGGCTCCGACCCTCACAGAGGGGAGCTGGTAGTACCGGCAGTCACTCCCCACACCCGTGGGGTAAGTGACTACAGGGTCCGGGAATCGTGTGCCCTGAGCAGACGTAATGAACCGAGAATGACGACCTTCTGCATTCTGCCGGCTAAGACCTCTGCTGAATTTCGGCATGCCGGTATGATCTTAAGTTCCGAAAGCAGTGTGTGTCTCGTTCCACCGAGGGCTCCTATAATCAGTACCACTATCTTAATAGTATGGTCTGCATACAGTCTGCGGAGTTCGAAGAGCAGATCTCGATATTTTGTCCGTTTTTCCTCCTCCTTCAAGACAATGTTGTTCTCCGCGGGAGCCGAGAACTCCACGACAAACATTGTCTTGAGTTGATGGTCGAGGAGGACTACGTCAGGCTTGTTGGCTTGTATTTGCCTGGCGGTGGGAAAACAGTAGTTCCAATAAATTAGACACTTCTCATTTCCCACAACGGACTCAATATCCCGCGTAGCGTAAGGCAGCACTGGTGTTTCGTCTATCCCATACGAGTGCCTTAAATGGTAATAAAGCACTCGTAATGCTCCGTCGTGCCTTTGGATATAGGCCGACACTGCATATGTCGGGCAAGCCGACAGAAAGTGCATAAGAGTCTCTGGCGCCCTGCGGCAGGCCCTGCAGCTGACATCATACCCATGACACGACTACGATAGACGAGGGTATTAAATACACCATCCTGGCAAGCCATTACGAATCCCTCGGTCTCAGACTTCAGCCCGGCTGACCTTAAGAAGGCAAAGGTCAGCCTTTCGGATAAGCCAAGGTTTTCTATATTTTTATAGAAAACGCCATGCATTGGCTTATCCGTGTGCAGCTGCAGAAAGTTGTTGTGTTCTGCAGCTTTAATTTGGGCTTTTCGCCGAGCAGGTTCCAACTCGGTGACGGAGTCGCGATTTACCTGCTCGACGTCGAAGGAGAGACCAAGTTCATCGGCTGCTCTCTATGCTGCCTTAAACAGAAAGGCTCCTACTCCTGCATTTTCATGGTCTCGGACCATGCAGAGGAGGGGATCCGAACTCCTGATGACCTTACTAGCTCCATTCAGAACTATCCTATTATGGAGACTCTCCAAACTCAAGAGTCCACGGCCTCGCCGATGTCGTGGGAGGCATAGCCGTGGAACGGACGATTTAGGATGCAAACTCCTATTGAGATGCATCTTCTTGCGGGTTCCTACGTCGTGTTGACGCAACTCTTCTTGAGTCCATTTCACTACTCCAAGGAGTAGAGAAGGATCGGAACGGCAAGCATGTTAGTAGCAGACACCTTGTTCTTCCCCGACAACTCTGAACACCAGATCTGTCGAAGTCGGTGCTGATACTTGCCGCGGAGAGCGTTTTTCACTACACTCACTTCTTGGGTGGAGTGTTGCTCGACACCCAAGTAAGTGTACGACTCTCCGGCATCTAGATGATGTAAGATGCTTCCGTCCACGAGCTGCGCGTCATCTCCGTAGTTCCCGCATCGTCCTCTCTTGAGATGGACCAGTGCACATTAGTCTAACCCGAACTCCATGCCGACAGCCTGCGTGTACTCCTGTACCACCCTGAGGGACTGGTGTAGGTCCCTCTTTCCGGAGGCATAAAGTTTAAGGTCATCCATATAAAACAGATGGGTGACCTTAAGCCTCCTATCGCCAGAGGTACCGCAGTTGTATCTACGGGTTTTCCGGAGCGAAACGGATAATGGCAGTAGTGAGATGCAAAATAGAAGGGGACAGAGGGAGTCTCCCTGAAATACTCCCATTCTGAATGTTACCGATTCCGTCTGGTCTCTATCATTACCCGATGTAATGGTAAAGCGAGTCCTCCAGAGCGGCATCAGTTCTTCGATGCATCTCACTACGGGACCAGGTACCGCAAGATATCGGAACAAGTGTACAATAAGCTCGTGCGATGTCATGTCAAATGCCTTGCGGTAGTCGATCCAGGTCATGGAGAGGTTACGCTTATACTGCATGGAGTCTTGCGTGACACACCTGTCAATCAGCAGGTTCTCCTTGCAGCCAGCGACACCTCTCTTTGACCCTCGTTGCTCATATATCCGCTCGTAAACCGGTTCAACTGCGTGGAGCACTCGCATGTACAAGATGCGCGTAAACACCTTGTAACATGCGTTTAAACAGGTTATCGGCCGGTAGTTCTTTGGGTTAGACAAATCTCCGTTCTACGGAATCAGCACTGTCCGCCCCTCGACAACCCAAGGAGGAATTTGCTGCTCCCCATTTAGCCATGAATTGAAAATTCTGGCTAAATGGTGGTGGGTACTGGATAATTTTTTCCACCAAAAGTTATTGATCTCGTCGGGACCTGGAGCAGCAAAGTTGTTAGAGCCCTCAAGAGCTCTTCGAACCTCTTTTGGGGTTATCGGTTGGCACACCTGTTGTGGTTGCTGAAACCTTTGGCAAAAGGTATCAAAGTGTGCCAGGGCCGGAGAGTCTCTGTTGAGCGGAAGCTTCTGTTTGTACAACGTTTTCCAGGAGTTTTCCACCTGATCTGCAATCGGCGGATTTTCAGCAACACGCTGAGGCGGTTCGAAAAGGCGCGAAGGCTTTTTGCGGAAAAGTTGATTTTCCGCTAGCCCCCTCGCCCGCGTCACTAGTGACTTCTTACAAGACACTAGCATCCGTCGAGGCAGTGCTGTTTGGTGGTTTGCAGCACTGTCCCATTGAGTGTGTGATGGACGGGTCTCAAGTTGGCAGCTACTCGCCGCACTTTAGGCGTGAAAGGCCTATTGGCCGTCATATAGTCCATCACACATTGGATACGGGATGCGTGTTGCCTCGCCGACCGGATCTTGGCTTCCATCTTCTGTATGCACCGTCTCGCTCTCTCTTGTGGAGAAGCACTGTTCCGCCTCTCCACCCGAGACAAGCGTTGAGCGGCAGCATACATGACACAATCCAGATGTCAACCTCTTCTGGTAGCGCTGCACGAAGTTCTGCATCCACTCTGGCCAGATCTTGTGGTCCGGGGGGTTTTATGTTGTGCAACTCCCTTCTGGTACTGAAACCCTCTGGTACTGGTGGAACGACTGGGACTGCAACCTCAACCGGTTCATTCGGTGGACCTCCGGCCACCTCATTCATCGGCTGAGGAGCAGTTCTCACGTAGCCCCTGCGACGAAGGTGGGACACATAATCACGCAGGTTTTGTGGCGTGAAGGTGATGTGTTCTGGGTACCTTGCACACCACAGAACATGCATTCGCCCCATGTATCCCCTTCGTGCGGGCTCACTGCTTTCGTAGCACTGCATAAGGTCGTCCCTCAGTTCCTTGTCGTCGCGGTCGTCAACAATGGGCTGTCGATCTTGTTGGGCCCCACCACCTTGCCCTTGAACCCTATCCGAACAGGGTCGATCGTGGGGGCCCTGTCCTCGGCCAATAGGAACCGGAGGTTTTTATTATTATTATTATTATTTTTTCCGGTTTCCCGTTACCTGACAGGGCTTCCGTGGCCTCCGATACCACACGGTAGTCATTACAGCATCTCCCACGACCTGTGGAGTTAGTGACTGTAAACACCTTAGTCATGTGCCTTAAGCAGACGAAGGGACCCCAAGATAACCGCCTTCTGCATCTGACCTGCCAACCATTCTGCCGAATTCTGACAGGCCGGTATGATCTTTAGTTCTGAGAGCAGCGAAGGCTTCATCCCTCCGAGTATGCCGATTATTAGGACGACCATCTTGACCGAGTAGTCTGGGTACAGCACTTGGAGCTCATACCGGAAATCACGAGATTTGGTCCGTTTTTCCCCCTCCTTCAAAGCGATGTTTATCTCAGCAGGTGCCGAGAATTCGATTACAAACATCACTTTGCTCTGATGTGGAGGAGGACTATGTCAGGCTTGTTGGCTTGAATTAGCCTGACTGTCGGGAACGAGTAGTTCCAATAAATTCGGCACCTCTCGTTCTCGACAACGGACTCAATATCTCCGGGGACGTAAGGCAGCATTGGTGTTTGATCTACCCCATACGAGTGCCGTAGATGGTAGTATAGCACTCGTAAAGTCGTATTATGGCGGTGGATGTAGGCCTAAATCACGTATACCGGGCATGCTGAAAGCAAATGCATCAGCGATTCCGGCGCCTAACGGCAGGTCCTGCAGTTGGTACCAGGGACCTCTACGCCCATTACTCGACTTCGGTAGACCAAGGTGTTTATTACACCATCCTGGCAGGCCACGATGAATCCCTCGGTCTCCGACTTAAGCCCAGCTGACCTTAAAAAGGCGAATGTCAGCCTAGTCGATAAACCCAGTGTTTCTATGTTTTTATAGTGTACACCGTGCAAGGATTTATCGACATGCTACCTAGACATACTGTTCGGCAGCTTTTATTTAGGCTTTCAGACGAGTTGGCTTATTATTATTATTATTATTATTTTTTACTCAAAACCAGTCGCCCTTCTCTCTGCCTCCGATACCAGAGAGGGTACGCTGGTAATACCAGTGACCACTCCCTATGCCGTAGAGTTAGTGATCACTGGGTCCGCGAATCGTGTGCTCTGAGTAGGCCTAACGAACCAAGGATAACGGCCTTCTGCATTTTTCAAGATTTCTGCCGACTCGCGGCATGCCGGTATCGTCTTCAATTCCGAAAGCAGTGTGCGTCTCACCCCACCGAAGCATCTTATGATAAGAACCACTAGTTTAACAGTGTGGTCCGGATAGAGTCTGCGGAGTTAGATAAGATCTCGATATTTAGTCCGTTTTTCCTCCTCTTTCAGAACAATGTTATGTTTGTTTCCCCTGGGGCGGAGAATTCAATGACAATTGGTGGTCGAGGAGGACTACATCAGGTTTATTGGCCTGTATTTGCCTGAGGGTGGGAAACGAGTAGTTCCAACAAATTAGGCACCGCTCATTCCCCACTACGGACTCAATATCCCCCGGAGCGTAAGGCAGCACTGGTGTCTCGTCTATCCCAAACGAGTGCCGCAGATGATAGTACAGCACTCGTAGTGCTCCATCATGTATGTGAATATAGACCGAGACAGCGTATGTCGGACAAGCCGACAACCAGTGCATAAGTGTCTCCGGCGCCGTTCGGCAGGCCCTGCAGTTTACATCAGGTACCTCTATATCCAAGACATGACTTCGATAGACGAGTGGGTTAAAGACACCATCCTGGCAAGCCATAATGAGCCCTTCGGTCTCAGACTTCAGCCCAGCTGACCTTAGGAAAGCAAAGGTCAGCTTCTCAGATAAGCCCCTGTCTTCAATGTTCATGTAGAAGACGCCATGCAAGGGCTGCTTATTATTATTATTATTATTATTGTTATTATTACTATTGCTATTATTATTATTATTATTATTATTATTATTATACGCGGAGCAGCAGATGCTAACACGGTTTGTCTCGGTAAATATAACTAAATTGGTATTTTTCTTATTATTATAGTTTTACTCTTCAAAAGTGAACATTTAAAGGCTCTGACATTACATAATATATTAGTAATCGTGCAAAAATGTTTCAATTGTTAGATCGCTAGGCGAGCGAGTTTATCGCAGCTGGCGATCCATGCAGTTGCATGAATAAATTGCAATTTTATATAGAGGCGCAAGTAAGCGCAGTTTACCTTTATGCTGGCAGACAGTAGACACTTCAGCTAACGTCACTGCTAAAAATCACGGCACCCTGACGCACCTGGAACTTTGTAAGTCTACGTATAAAGTGGAACTTTGTCTATAACACTTATCTTTTTGCACTATTATAAACAATGTTCTTAAACTAAATAATTTTGTAAACAAATTCAACAGTCTATGTAGTATTTTTCACTATACAGGGTGTTTGAGCTAAAAGTCCCCGGGACATTATCTCGTAAAATAATAAAGAAACTTAAAATTTGTAAATCGCGGATAATTGACACCAAAAAAGGTCTTAAAAAACTGCAGTTAGAATTGTTCCTTCGCAGTGCACAGAGATGGCGCTGCGGTGAGAAATTATTTTTCGATGGCTGGAATCTTGAAACACGATTCATACGATTAATGAATAAATTGTGAATAATTTTGACTATGTAAAAAATTTTGTAAATACTAGCCGTTTTAGAGCTACATGAATTTTTTTTTCCATTTTTTTCGTCTCTGTAAATTTTGAAAACTTCTGTAACTTTTCTGTTTATCATTTTAGAACACCAATTATTTAGAACTTTTGTCTTATTATATTCCATACTTCTTATATTATTACATATTTTGAAAATTTTTACTAATTTCAAATTTTAAAAATTAGTTGCATTTGAAAAATTCTGAAAATTATAAAAATTTTCAAACTATGTAATAATATAAGAAGTATGGAATATAATAAGATAAAAGTTCTAAATAATTGGTGTTCTAAAATGATAAACAGAAAAGTTACTGAAGTTTTCAAAATTTACAGAGGCAAAAAAATGAAGAAAAAAATTCATGTTACTCCAAAACGGCTGGTATTTACATTTTCTACATGAACAAAATTATTCACAATTTATTCATTAATCGTATGAATCATGTTTCAAGGTTCCAGCCAGCAAAAAATAATTTCTCACCGCAGCGCCATCTCTGTGCACTGTGAAGGAACAATTCTAACTGCAGTTATTTAAGACCTTTTTTGTGTTAATTATCTGCGATTTACAAATTTTAAGTATCTTTATTATTTTACGAGATAATGACCCGGGGACTTTTAGCTGAAACACCCTGTATACACGTGTCTCTTACACAAAACAATATTCTACATTGTTTTTTTTCACCCCTTATATCTCACCCCATAGTACAGATTAAATTTTTCCAAGATTTTTTCCCATTAGTCTCTACATATTCCAAAAAGGTATGGAGAGTTTCAGAATTTTGACCTCCGACTTGTATTTTTTGCACACTGTGCATTATTAAAGGGGATGAAAAAAAAATGTGATTTAGTGTATGTACAAAAACCAGAAACCTCAAAATATTTTTTTTACTTCATCCACCCCCACTACCACCCCCTTATCACCACCCCTACCCCACTACCGATGTGGGGTATCGTTTTATGGGTTTTTGGGGTAGAGGATTTCAAATATATTAAAGTTCCATAAACAATTATTTCCACATACAAAGTTTTTTCGATGTGAGTGACTCGGATAGAGAATCTGGATGTGAAAGTAGTGATTCCTTGGGCAGCGGTTTTTATTTATTTATTTATTTCCTATTTCCGCTATCAAGGTCTATCACGACGCGACGCCAGAAGGCGAACTACCCCAACCTGGAAATTTTTCCGAACCTCTCTCTGTCGAAGGGTAGGGATCTTTTACTTGCCTAACATTTAATAGACAAAGGGCCGACTGCTTTACATCCCCTCTGAGGGATGGTGTATCCACTACGTAATCCTCGCCTTGAATTTTTGAAATTACATAGCGTCTGCGTATAAGCTATTATACAAGCAGCTAGAAGGTGGAACGAGATTTCCGTTTCCCCAGACAGATTTAAGTAACAAATATGGAAGCAAAACGTCACACAACCTGATATCAATAGGACCGCTGGTATGCTTCAAACTCGTTTGTGTGAAATCGATGTAGCTACAGAATTAGGAGTTGGTTAAAGTGTCATTAGTAGGCTTTGGAATCCACTTTTGGAAACTGATTCTGTAAAATAGAAGAAAGGGAAGAGAACGTGTTCGACCGCTGTGTACAATACAGCGACAGGGTCGTTATATTCGACTTACAATAAGAAGGAATCCTATCTTTTACGCTTCTCAGGTAAAAAGCACCTTACCTGCAGCATAGGGTTTTATAGTAAGTGTCCAATTAATACGCAATAGATTCAGGAAATTTCACCTGTTAAATCATTCTTTATATCGAGTCCCTAGTTAAGTCTGAAGTACAGCTCATTTAAGGTGGCAAGGGATCATCAAAACTGGGACATGGCGTGGGGTTCAGTTTTATTCGGCGATGAGTCGTTTCGGCTTAAAAAGGAATAACAGACGTCTTCGAGTTTAGAGGATGTCATGAGAGAGATACAACCAAAGATTTATTCATTCCACAGTATCTTTTAAAAGGTTTTACTCCCTCCGATCGTTGCGTCCGTTGTGTGTAGTATTATGACATATGGAGGAATATGCGTGCCTCCACCTACTATAATACTACTCCTAATAGGCGCAATGATCAGCAGGAAAACCATGATGACAAATGTAAAAAAAAATATAGTTAACAAAATTGTATCGACTTTTCAAGCCGCTATTGACGAAAATTTTATTTTTATTGATGATAATGCTCACCCCCATCGCACTCAGCAATTATTCAACGTCTTTAAAACTTACAGAATTGATCACGATGCTCTTCCACTGCATTCTTCCGAGTTGATTTCCTTTGAAACTTTGAAAATGTGTGGTGTTTTTATTGGTAGGCCGTTTCAAAACCATCAACTGTCTCCACAAGATGTTATCAACCTCATCGTCAAAAGTAGGTATAAATATATACTTGAAATAATTAGGCTGAGGGGCCAGAATACGAAGTAATGATGATAGGTTTAGGACAATATTGGTTCCTCACAGCTAAACAATTCTTAAACTGAAATTGCTTTTCCTCGTCTTTTTCATAACCAAATTATGCAAAACGATGAACCAAGACGTCAATCCCGGCCATATCGAATTTTTATTTTTATTCCATTCCTTTCATGAGAAGATGAAATATCCATAACTTTTTTGGCGCAATGTAGTTTTGGTAAAATAGTTTTAATTAAAACTGCTAATATCACGTTATTATTATAAATGAGGAATGATTGATTGATTGATTTACCAGCGTGCGGTAGGCATTGCTGTCACTCCCAGGTATACCGCTGGGCCTGCTACGTCCACGCTGGGTTGGACTAAGGTCATGCTTGTTGCCAGCAGCGAGAGCCACATGGCGCGTGGTAAAGGAATGTGGGATGGGAGGTGTAGGTATTTGTGAGATGCGTTACCGCATTGTGTCGTGAGGGAGCGTTTAAGCTCCCTTTTTTGTGTGTTTGGTTCTGGACTTCTGCCTATTCTGACTCTTCTTGTGAAATATGTTGCCGTGTTGTGTCGTAATATGGAGTGTGTTTTTGCTCCACATTTTGCGTTTTTGCTTCTTCGAATCTTCTTTTCTTTGAGTCTTCTGATTCCTCGGTTTCCGATTGTGGTAGAGTATATATCCTTGCGATTTGTTAGTGGTGTTCATTTGTTGATCCTGATCCTTTCAATTGTCGTTCTCCACTGTAGCATGGTCTCCCTATTTTTAGTTTGTTGCTGTGCGGTACTAGCGCTTTCTTCAGTAAATGTGTTGGGTCCCTTCCTTGGGTATGTCCCCAATACTTCATTGCGAATATTTCTATTATGTTGATGTTTTGTGTCGCTGTTTTCGTCTTGTTGTTTTAGTTGGACGATGCCCTTTCTGCTCTTCTCAAAAACTTCTTCTGTTGACTTTTGTTGTTGTCGCGTTTTTGACTCCATATATCATCGTTGTCCGTATGACGGCTATGTACATACATTTGGTAAGGTCCCATGATAGTTTATTTTTCTCAATGAACGGTATGTTACCCTTTTGTGCCGTTTTTATTCTATCCTTTACTGTTTCTCTCTGCTCTAGCTGGTTCGTCCGGTCTGTTCCTAGGTACTTCAATTTGTTCGATATTCTTAGGGAATATTCATCTATTTTGTGTTCCTCTCCGCTGGTCCAACTCTTCTTCTTCTTCTGCATCGATTAGGAGATTATCGAGGTATGTGTGTGTTTTCTTAGAGAACACCATTTTTCTGAAAGAAATCTTCACTAGGCATACCTCCGCTGAAGTGATGTGCGAACTCAGCCCTGACGCAGTATATCAACAATACTTCATTGATTATTTCGAGTTTAATTTTAATTATTATCACTACCGTGATTTCTAGCATTTATTCCTTGGATGGTGGCTTATTGAAGGGTCTTCTTGTATTAATTTGATTCATTCATTTTTTGCTTTCTCTTCTTCCTCCAGTTTATCTCCACTGTTGCCGTGGTATACCTCTTCTCGTGTATGTGTTTTCATTTTTTCTGTATGCCCCCTGCCGCCGCTTTACTGCCCCTGACTCGTTCCCCCGTTTCTTTGATTTTGTGGTCCTATGTTCTGTGTTCGATTCATCATTCTTCTGTATAGATACCATTTCCTGAGAAAACTATGCATTTTCATTGAACTGCAAGAAATTCAGCCCCCGGCGTATTAAGCCAATAGTACGCCACTGATCAGATTGTCCATTTATTACCCAAGTCAACGCTTGTTTATCTAAGAAACTCTGTTTTTCTTAAGGAATAACACCATTATTGCCTTGCTATAAATTTACGGTGACAGCGGTCGATGGTTTCATAATCACTTCTCATATTTTTGAAGAAAGTCGTTTGAATCAGCCCCTCACCAGTTTATTACAGCATTTATGATGCAGAATGCAACACCACAAAAACACACTCTTTTTAATACAAATACAAATTATGTACGTAATTAATCACTAATTGCACCTCCCAAGATATATATTATTCCTCAAACCTGTCGCTTACTTGACAAAAAAATATGCAACACCACAAAATCACACTCTTCTTAATACAAACACAAATTATGTACGAAATGAATGACTAATCGCACGTCCCAGGTATGTATTATTCCCCAAACCTATCACTCACTTTTGACACCTTCAAAATTTGCATAAAAAACATACAACACCACAACACATTCTTTTTGATACAAATATAAATTATGTACGAAATTATCTATTTATTCACTTGACACCTCAAAAGTTATATTTTTTACACTTTGTATTTAGCTAGGGCTTGAACCTAAAAAGCATTGCAATGGTTTTATGCGGCAGACGCTTGTTAATCATTAAGAAATGAATAAACTTGGATAAATAAACTTGGGTGGTACTTTAAAAATGAGAAGATACTTAGCTTATCTATTCCTCTTGTATATTGCCTGGTCCTTTAAGCTTGTTTCTTTATGCATAGCACTGCACTATCGGTTCTGCCACTAAATACGCTGTATTAGTTATTTTCAAATATTAATTCTATTTCAATTTTGTTCTTTTGTTATGATATATCGATTTGCGCGGAATTCTTTACTCTACAAATTCACCTAATTTTTATCAAATTTAGCGGACTTTTAGCGGGCGTTTTCACGTTTTAATGGCAGCGTTTTTCGGACGCGTCTGTTCGTTCGGAAAGCACAATTTGAACTACCTTTATTTATTATAAATGAGGAATTGAGAACAAAATCTATATATATATAAAAGAATACCCTGACTGACTGACTGATCTATCAACGCACAGCTCAAACCGCTGGGTCTAGAAACTTCAAATTTTGCATAGAGGTTCCTCGAATGGCGTAGGCATCCACTAAGAAGGGATTTTTCGAAATTCGAGGGGGAAAAGGGGGGTTGAAATTTTAGGCTTTTTCGGTTATATCTAGATGCGTGAAATTTGCCAGAAATATTTTTTGTTGAAATCTATTAGATACGGGTAAGACGAAATTTCGCTTTTTGAAGGGATCAAAACGGGGGTAGTAGATGGTTTAAATACATACGGTGCAAGCGGAAAAATACAGCATTTTGACACTGAAAGTGTCACGTCAGATATTATTATATTTCATATATGGTGTTATCATTTCCAATATCTCCAATGGTTGCAAGGATTGGGAAATTCGTGAATTTTTACTTTTTTTAACGAAATGGCTAAAGAAAATCTAAGTTGTACAACATACTGATGTCCCAAATGTAGGTGACGGAGCCTTTTTATTCCGTTCCCTTTCATTCTTAATGTACGGCTCACAAGAAGGTTAGCTTTGTGTTATACAATTGGAACGAATTTTTAATTATGTCCCATAACAGTGAGGGCGACAATTACTCCACATGAGCTGAGGTATCCGTATCTCTGAAATCGCGTAAGTCAGAATGACGTAATCTTCGACGGCTTTCAAAAAAAACCCCCTCCCGAACGGGTGAACAGGGAGAGGGATGTTTTTAAGTATGAAATTTGGCACATACCCACCCATGTGCTCTATTGTCGATTAAAATAATTATTTTTTTCCTTAAATGCAATGAATGTGCAGTGGGTTAGTATCTCAATGTTCTTAATTCCACGCAGAAGAATTTCCATGCGGGTGAAGTCGCGGGCATCAGCTAGAGGGTGAAAAGGGGGGTTGAAATTTTAGGCTTTTTCGTTAGATCTAGATGCATGAAATTTGGCAAAAATATTTTTTGTTGAAATCTATTGGATGTGTAAGACGAAATTTCGATTTTCACTTTTTGAAGGGGTGAAAACGGGGGTGGTAGATGGTTTAAAGCGCGCCCGTATTTTTGAAATCGCTTAAGTCAGAAACGTGATAATTCGAGCGATGGAATCTTCTGAAGAAATAAGAAGATACGTACTCGACGGTTTTCAAAAAGAAACCCCCGAAAGGGTAAACGTGGGAGGGGGAGATTTCCTCGGGTACTATGGATGCACAGTGGGTTTCCTCGAGTACTGGATGCGCAGTGGGTTTCCTCGAGTACTATGGATGCGCGGTGGATTTTCCCGAGCACTATGGATACGCAGTGCGTTTCCTTAAATGCAATGAATGTGCAGTGGGTTAGTATGTCAATGTTCCTAATTCCACGTGGATGAAGTTCCACGCGGACGAAGTAGCGGGCATCAGCTAGTAGAGAATAAAACAACTATTCTGAGAACAAATTGAAATAAGACATCATTTTATCATTAACAAAATTGACAACATTACTGCTGGGAACAAATTTCAAAACAAAATGTATGAAGAACGATAAAGTGAAAACCAAATTGAAAATAGAACATACTGGGAACAAGATGGAAATAAATTTTAAGCCCATTAAATTTGCCTGAATATAGTTCTAATTATTCTCTCAATATCCCTAATTAAAAGGATTTTTTGTTTTTAGTCCCAGTATGGCTTCGCTAGCTAGCTTTCTTGTTTTTGGACATACTGGCTTGGTTCTTTTTTTATCGGTCGAGGCTCGTTAATCAGCATTGTGGATGTTACGGGATATTTTTTCAATTAGTTTTTCGATGTCATCTCCAGCCGTTCACGAGTTATAGTCTCTTTCTCTTTTTTGTTGCATTATCACATCGCTGGCTAACTTTTCTGTTTTTTGATATATCGACTTAGAACTTTTTTTCGGTGGAAGCTCACCAATGATAAGTGGAGGTGTTAGCGAAGATTTATCTAGTTATTTTTTCGATATCTCCAGCCGTCCTTGAGCTTTAAGATCTTTTTAAAATCAACAATGACCGAAGCTAAACAGAGTATGCTTTACTACAAGTTAATGACAAGAAGCTAATATGCAGGCTTCTACAGTGCATACTTTTCTATAAGCTATTATGGTTATTATTATCTTTGTCCTAAGAATAAAATTGTTCGAGAACAGTTATTGATTAACTGATTTTTGTTCTTAATTGTGTTCCCTGAGTTTTGCTCTGTTCTCAAAGAACAAACGTTTTGGTTCTCAGTCTTTGTTATAAATAAAATATAGACCTCAAACATGCTTTTCTGTTATACTGATTGAGCAAAGTGAAGTATTTTCTCAGCTTCAAACAGTGCATTTAGAATTATGTAGTAACTGTATTACTTATCTGTTGTAAATTTTGGTGTGTGATGGGGTCGACGTGAAGAAAGGCGACCCCTTAAACAATCTACAATCTGCATACACTTTATGTTTTTTATAATAAAAATGTATTATAATACTATTTAGTTTATTCTAGTTTAGATTATTAGTTTAATTCCGATAAGTAGATAATATTTATATATCTTAGAATATCTTTTTTTTGTTCATAGTCAAGTGATTAAATTAGTTTGTATTTCTTATTCTGTAATTAGGTTTTACCTGTTAAATAGTGTAACAAATATATAAATAAAATAAATAAATAAGTACTCATTTCGATTTTAGTAGTTTAATATAGCACACATAGTCGAGCGATATGCATATTATATCATTAAGGGACTAATTAAAATATTTTTCTCTTTCATATTGTACATAAAATTTCACTACCTACATGATATTTTTCCTTTTATCTGTGTTAATATTTCCAAATGGCGTTTTTTATTGTAAAAATATAAAGACAGTGTACACAAATATAATATCTGACAAATTATTTTCTGCTATTTTTAATAAAACACGTTGCAATCATAAATCATTTGATTCGATTTGACGGTATTACTGAAGAACTTCAAAAGAGTAAATACTGCAACAAATCTAAACATTGTGTGGTCATAAAATTAAATACACGCCCCATAAAAATTGAAACGATTTTAATTTAAATTTTATTGTCGGTTTGAGCAAAAGAAAACGATTAAAGGTATTATTTTATATCCCACTAAAACCAAACATTTATGTAAATCGCTATTAAATCGATTTTGATCAATTTGTATCATATTATAACCAGAAAGTTGAATAAATGAGAGAAGTAAGCACGCATATATCATTAATGTTTTTAGCTTTGTTGCAATTTTCGTACGTATCGGGCAACTGTGATTTATTTGTGACAATTCGTCTTATACTTAATTTGATTTGGCGTAAGAGAAGTAACGTAATCGTGGAAAAATTACCCTTCGAATCGAAGTTTCAGATTACGAAAATTAGGTGTCTCAATTGCATAGGTCTGTTGATCTCTTTGCGCGAAACTTGAAAAATTACTTGATGGAGGAAAATAAGAAACATTTTAGCAAAAGATATACATAGTAGGCCCCTATGTAGAGACCTAGAGACCCTAAAAAAAATCGAAAATTGTAGTACAACCTTATACTTCATAATAGCTGTTGGAAAAGTACCGAACAGTACGGGGTTATAGGAACTCTCTCGTTTCATTATACAGGGTGATTCACGAGAAAACGGTCATACTTTAATGGCAGATAGAGGACACCGAAGTTAATCAGAATCATTCATAGAAAACCCTAGTTGAGCCCTCGTTGCTGAAGTACAAGGTGTTTTATGTATTTTGCCAAAATTTCTTTTGGTTATTACTTTGTAAAGGAATAGAATAATAAGTTCATATTACACACACATAATACACTGGTGACCTTGCAAAGGTATACTTGCTTTCAAAGATTTCGCGTACACTTATTTTTCGCTGTATTAAATCAGGGTTGTAATTAATTAACTCTGACGTTTGAACTTTTGAAAAGTCAAAATGTCTCGACTGACAGAGCAAGACAAAGTTTTGATGCTTTCTAAATTAGAAGAGGGATGGTCCATAAGAAGGGTAGCTATTCATTATGGACTAGATAAAAGCACTGTCCTACGAGTAAAGAAGAGGTGGGAACAAGAAGGGACCGTGACTTGAAGGCCATGTTCGGGAAAATCCAAAATTTCAAACGCGGAAAGAATCAGTCGCAAGTGCAAAGAAACATATATTAACAGAAGAAAATAAGCAGTCCCGGGTAATATTTTGCCTGAATTATATATATTACATATTAAATTATATTGGTCGGTATATTATATATACCTACCGACCTATAAATTTTTGGAACACTGTAATATTTTCTGAGGAAAAAGTATTTAAATCGTGCAATGATGGTCGTTTACGGGTGTATCGACCGGTAAATTTAAGATTTTCTGTTTCACCACGAAACAAGTCTGGACGATTGGGCTTAGATAAGTATTCTCGGTTCAGGGGTAACCTGGCGCATTGATGGTCGGTTTAATGCAGTAGCTTACCTTGACATCTTGCAAAATGTTATGTTTCCTTCTGTGGAACAATTATATCCTAATGATTTCATATTTCAACATGATAATTGCCCCATCCACACCGCTCGAATAATGACACAGTGGTATCAAAATAACAATATTGAAATATTACCATGGCTGTCCTGTAGTCCTGATATGAACCCCATAGAAAATGTATTTGAGGTTTAATTGCCAAGAAAATTTATAAAAGGAACTTTAGACCTGCAAATGCTGTAGAATTGTGGGAAGTTATTCAAAATGCGTGGGAAGAGTTGAGCGAAGACCAAAATTATTAGCGAAACCTTATAGAACCTATGCCCAGGAAATTGGATGCGGTGCTAGAGGCTAATGGGACCATGGCAAAATAGTAATCATGTCACCTTTAACCTAGTCTCAAAATTATCCGTTCACATAGTAGCCCTGTCAATGAACGTTCAATAAGGGGGTCTAGAGGGAAATGCCGAGATCAAAATTTTTGACTTGAGAGCTGTATTTGGCCTATTTAGGAGGTAAACATACCAAAAATCCTCAATCGTAGGACGTGGAGGGGCTGCAAAGGGGCACGAAGAAGGTCCCGGTTTTTGGTTTCTCGCTCATATCTCGAAAACGGTTAGCTCTAATCAAAAAGTGGCTATTTGCAAAATTAAAGCTGACTAAATTTTATTTTCGAAAATAATGTTTCAATTATTTTTTTTCGTATCTGTTATGGTTCAGTAATGAATTGTATATATTTTGACTGTATTCTAACTTTATCATTTTATTATAAATTGAAAAAAAAAATTTAATAATCATTGCAGAAAAATTTTCTTCTACAGATATCCGTTTCACAGCCGACTGAACTCAAATATCGAATAAAAAATGTATTTGCGTCTGAAAGTGTGTGTGCGCGTATATATGTATGTGTGCGTGTATACCGTTTCTTGTAAACACGATAACTTCTGTTGGACTTAAAATATTTAATTACAATTTGGAACATATGTAAAACAGCATATTACAATAAATTGGGCCGCATCTGTAATACATGGTGATAACCAGAGGCCTACAAACTCTACGTAAAATAGGTTTTATTTTAATTTCAGAGCAAAATATTACTAAGGTTTTTAATTGAGCAGACAAAAATAAGAAGATGTATAAGATTTATAAACCGCAATAAACCGGGTGTATGTTAGGCAAACCAACTTTATTTAAATTAGATGATATATCAATGTTATCCTAAAATATGGAACATATTTTCAATAAGATTATTATGAAGTAAGAGTTTGTAGACCTTATCATCATGTATTACAGATATGGCCCAATTTGAATAAGGATTATTATAATATGCTATTTTACATATGTTCCAAATTGTAATTAAATATTTTAAGTCTAACCGAAGTTATCGTGTTTACAAGAAACGATATACACGCACACATACACATACACGCGCACACACACTTACAGACGCAAAGACATTTTTTATTCGATATTTGAGTACAGTCTGCTGTGAAACGGATATCTGTACAAGAAATTTTTTTCTAGGTTGATTATTAAATTTTTCTTTTCAATTTATAATAAATTTATAATAAAGTTAGAATACAGTCAAAAAATATACAATTCATTACTGAACCATAACAGATACGAAAAAAATTTAATAGAAACATTGTAGAAAATTTAGTCAGATTTAATATTGCATATAGCCACTTTTTGAATAGTGCTAACCGTTTTCGAGATATGAGCTAAAAACCAAAAACCGGGACCTTCTTCGTGCCCCCCTACAGCCCCCCCACCTCCTACGTTCGGAGATTTTTGGTATGTTTACCTCCTAATTAGTCCAAACACAGTCCTCAAGTCAAATATTGTGATCTCGGCATTTCCCTCTAGAAACCATTCATTGACAGGACTACAGCTAAAATTTTGCAAAATCGTTGTTACTTAATTTTAAATGTGTACGCGAAAGTTTTAAAAGGAAGTGTACATGTATACACAAAAAAATCTGGTCCGGACTTAATAAAAATGTTTTCGTTGTTCTTCAAGAAAACAATACTTTGTATATATATAATATATATATTTTTTAATTTCAATATAAAATTCGAAAAGTTAACCTGAATAAAATGGCTTCATTAAATTTTATTGCTACACTTTTGCCGCATTAGTGTCTCATGTTTCCCTATATAATGCAACATGGAACATGAAAAAATTAAATTAGGCATGTATCGTTCATCGATATTGCTTAAAAAGTGTCACGATTTAGATACTGCTAAAATTTTACCTCAATTAAGTTAAATGAAGAATATCAAAGTACTTATTCCTAGTCAACAATTGCGTTGTACATTATGATTTCAACAGTGTCATTTAAGATTTTAACGTTGGGGATAGTTGTTTGGAGAAGGTGAAATTATGCGATGCACGCATAAGCTGTTTTTTTTTTAATTTGTTTAGTTTCAAATATTTCCATTATAACTTATCAACGAAATACGCGGTATATGGCCTAATTTCAATGGGTGGAATTTTTTCATACGTCCATAATTTTGTATAACCTTATATGATAAGTATATACGCACTTAGTTAATACATGAACAACTAATTATGAATATGACCTTGGACTTGCTCGTTATCGATAAATCATAATTTCCCTAGAATCAAAATGGCTGAAAATAATCATTAAATCGGGTTTTTTGCAATAACTAAGTTAAACACATTTTTTGTTTTCTAAACTTTATAATCATATATAATTATCAAGAAATTATGTTTTCATTTATTAATAAATAAATTATAGCGACCTTAACTTTTCGTAAATACACAACGTGATCCAAAAATGCCGCAATTCCCAAGAAACTGAGGAATATCGTATGATAGAAATGTGTTTGTTAACAATAACGAACACAAAATGTCTTTGTTAAATATCACTATATTTTTCTATTTGCGACTCCAGCCAGTTCCTAAGTTGCTGCATTGCATTTTTTTAATATACAAATTAAAATGTCTAGTTTGGTTAGGTTAGGTTGATATGTGAATGGGCTTATATTCAGACCCTCCACTGTGACCATCTGGTCCATTGTGGCTCACTCCCAATTATATTTCTCGCAGTAAGTTCAGATTTTTAATAAAACCCATAAATTTATTGAATGTTCAGGTTCTCTGGCAGAAGTTACCCTTTGCCAAAAAGAGAGAACCAGGTTTCTTCTGCAGCGGGCAGATGTATAGAACATGATCTGCTGTTTCATCCTCCTCCAAACACAGACGGCATTCAGCGTTATCCGCTAAATCCAAGTCTGCGTGGGTGCTGATATAGTCTGCAGTGCCCAGTATATAGGCCAATTGGAGTTCTTAGGTGTGACCCGTTTGACCCCGTCTTGACTTCAAAGGATATGTAATAAAATCCTTTGAATGAACTAATCCTGGTAGTTCTTGTCAGTATAGGAGTATTTTCCTCTCAGTTCAAGTCAATCGTTGACGATATGCCAAGCACTGATTCTTCTGGTCCGGTAAATCTCGAGACTGTACCTTTTCCGGCTAAGAAGACTATTATTTCATTTCCTTCCATAACCCGATATCCAGCCTTCTGGTAGTTCCAAACCTTTTAGAATTGCCACGACAGAATCCAGAAGCTTTAAGAGCTGCTCTTATTGATCTTTGTCTAGGATGCGTCTATTCAAGCCTCCTTACACAGAGTTCAATGGCGTGACAGTCGCATTAGTACCCAGGCTCGAAATTATTCTTACCTTCGGGTTGCAACTGTATACTCCGGCTTCAGTTGCTTCATGGATTTTGGAGCTATCTGTCAATCAACAACTATCAGCTCTTTGTAGGCCGGTTCTAATCATATCCCATTAGTCTTTTCCATGAACAGGATGTTAAAAGGAGTTCGTAGTTGATCATGGTAAGCGTAGCATCTAAAATAATTCCCAGGATGTCGTGACTGGCAGCATGTTGCGTCCCATGATATATATTACAAACCGCTAGATGAAGTCTGTATTTTGCCCGCCTGGCATCTCTCTGCAGATATATGTGAAGAGAGGGTAGATCCTGGAGGATTTCCGGAGCAGCTAACGGTGTAGCATTTATTTCACTAGTTATTGCCAGGCATGCTTGTCTCTGTAATCCAGACAATGGGATCATTTATTAGTTAAATTTCATATTTCACTTTTTGGTACGTTTATGCGAAGTAATCGTCGAAAACTGAAAATTTGAGGTCGATCCAATAAGTAGTTACAGAAATATACTGCTTTAAATATGAACCGCCGTGCTCAATATACTGACGTCATTCAATCCGAAAGTTTGTTTTGAAGTTGCGTTTACGCTATTAGAACCCGGCGATTTGTCTAATCTGCCAGATATGTCTTAATTGTACTTGATTCTGGCGATTTGGAGACTATTGGAGTATTTTATCACAAGAGTATGCAGCATATAAGTGCCGAAAAGGGGGGAACGAAAATACAACTAGGAGTGAATGACGTCACACAGCGTCGATGTGCTTGATTAATTTTAAAGCCTATAGAGAATCTAGAAAATTCTGTTTTTTGCATTTCGCTCTAAAATTAAGAGATCATTTGGAAAAGGTAATAAAAAAAATATGATTTGGCTTTGGTCATTTGTTGTAGCCCCTCTGACCACCAAGCTATAAAAAAATGTCTGGTCTTTATACACTGTAAAAGATTATGTTATGTAGCTATGAATAAACAAACATTATAGTTTATATAAAACATAACAATTTACATGCCTCTGGCGGTCATTCTCTACGACGGATAGGGTCAAATTTCAATGGGGAGTATTCTGTTATGCTATTTTACAAATATGCTAAATTTTTAAATAATATTTTCAAGTCTAACAGAAGTGTTCACAAGAAATGATCTGATATATTTTTTATTCGATATTTCACTTCAGCGTCTTATGAAATGTATTTCTGCACAATTTTTTTTCCACGATGAGGATTAAACATTTTTTGCCGGTTAGGATATACCTGTTTGAATAAATCAGATAGGTATAATAACAATTATTCATTATTTTTGTAGATTAAATAAGACTTTTTATCCACAAAAAATAGAACAGACAGTAACAGTTTATCTTTGATTAATAGCATAATTTCTCTGTTAATACTTAACAAACAAAGAAATAGATTACACATAAATAGTTCAACAGTTGTGATCGTTGTGAAAAAAAGTATAAAACCCCAAATCATTTTGTTTCCATGGATAGTATACCTACCTTAATTATTGAAACTAAAGATTTCTGTTTCAGTTCGCCGTAAATATCTAACCGCTTCCCTGAATTTAAGCTGTTGGGAGTGCAGAAGAGAACAGCAGACGGTTAAAAATGCCGAAAGCTGTTCGGTTGGAAACTTAATTATATTGGATATTTCGAGTTCGATGGGGAGATTTACAATCGAATCTATCGGGAGCTGATCGATGAGCGTGACCTAAACTCCATCACATCTTGCTGGAACGAGATGCTGCAGCAGGAGCAAGGCCTGGAAAACTCATTCCTGACTTCGTTGTTTGTCCTAATATTCGCTGCAGGACCGGGTGTAATAAATATTAGGATAGCTTATGGATCCCATAAACGTTATTTATTTTATAATTTTAAAACGCCTTAAATTTATTAAGGGTCGATATATTTTATATTGAAATAGTAGTAAAAGGGAAAGTATTATTAAATCTTTATAATATACAACTGTCTGTTAATGTTTCCTTTGCATATAAGAATTTAATTTATTTCAACCTCCGATTAAAGAACTTATATCTAGATTCATAATGGCATTGATTTATTTGTTGCTGAAAGACTCACAATCTAAGGCACTTCTTCCCATAAGTTTCTGATTGGCCCATCGGCCTTGCGGCTGTTTCCTACACGATCAGTTCAGTTTGATTATCATAAGCTTTGTTCAATAATCCTCCACTCTCTACGCCAGTGCAAATTTATCTCTCTTCAATTAATGCAGAGTCTCACTCTATCTCCTTCTATTATCTGCACTAGTGCAGTGTTCGCCTTTAATGTCAATAAATGTTTTTCGTGTTCTCCGACCAAAAAGTGATGAAAAAGTAATTTTATTTTAAGTTGTGATTTGCTTAATACCTAAGTACCTAATATTCTCTATTCATATTTACACAGTTTAGTGAAAATTTAATGCTACATATTTATGTTGAAGTGCTGTGCCGTTTGCAGAAGGCAGTTTAGAAAAGAAGAAAATCGGTCATTTCATAAGTAAGTAGGTCATAGTCTTAACATGATGGAGTTCAGTTTACAGTTGTAAAAACAATATTATAAATAATATCCTTTCAATACATATTTCCCTTGAATAAAACATCTCTACCTATTATATTTTTCAAATCCGCGTTATGTTCATAGAGGTTAACCAACAATTATTACATAAAATATGTACAAATATTGTACATTTTCTCTTCTACACATACCCGCCACTGTTGCCTATGGGATGTGATGTTCATCTATCCATTTTAATGGACATATAATGTTACTATGTTAGGAGCAAATAAGGTATATGAAGAAAAGATAGCCATTATGTATCTAGATATAAGTTCTTTAATCGGAGATTTCAACAATATACTCATAGATTAAAGTGACCATATTTGAATCTTGCTAAGTCGGGACAAAATGGAAAAAAACTTCAAGTTTCAAAATTGATGGAGAAATCTAACAAAAATTGGTGAGCGGGGGGAGACGAAATTTAAAACCAATGCCGAAATTTTTGAATGCGGACGGTTCACTTTGCGGACATCACCTCGAAAAACGGGACTGTCCCACCTACTTCGGGACTAATGGTTACTTTATCATAGTATCAATGCATTAATTTTAAATTAAAGTCAGCAAACACCTGAAAGACATTAAATCTGAAAACTGTGTATTAGTACTCGTATATTAATAATTAGTAAGTAGTTAAATTAGGGAATAGGAGATTTATATAGATTTAGTATGATATGTCACCAACAGATGGTTTCGCATCGACACTGGATAATCTGTGCAGCTGTCAAGAAGTGTTCTCGTGGTTTAAATATTAGTATTAATTAAAGACGAATAATTTAACAAAATTAAATGAAAAAACGGAAAACTTTAGGAACTAAAAGAGCAGGAAATAAAGCCGCATTAACTAATTTATAGTTAAATAATCGTAAAGTATTTAATCTATAAATTACACTTTTATGACAGTTTTGATACAGTCCTTTTCATCATAGTTGTGCGCATGCGTCGCCGCCACGTTTGTTTCCGGGAACTATGAAATGTTCGAACACTTTATAATGTCAAATTATGTCAATGCTTTTTGCAGGTTAGAAATATAACCTATAACTAGTGGAAGCATTATACTCTTCGCCGATTTACTGAGCTTTTTATATAATTGTTACACATTCTATAGGATGCTCTTCGCAGTTTTCTTGTAAATAATGTGAGTATTTGGACATTCTAAATTTTGTGATACCAACTTTGTTGTAAAAAAGAAATATATGAAAAAAAAAACACCCTGTCCGGGATTCGAACACAAGACCTTTGGATTGCCAACAACAACAACAATAACAATTTATTAAAGATTTTAGATACATTTATGCGCCTCGCCGGAATTTGTCCCGGAGCCAGCCAGACAACCACGGCGCTGAGTGCCGTGGTGATTGCAGGGCTGGGCGAGGCAGGTCCGGTTTGGCTTAACGACGGATGTCTTAAGAGTTAGTACTCCTGTCTGTCACAGGCAGACTTAAAAACTAAAATAAAATTAAAAACGTGTCCACACGGACATAAAGTTAATTAAAAGAAAACTGTAAAAAATTATCACTCACTAGGCAAAGCACTTATTTAATTTTGGTTGTTGGCACGGGAAAACAGAACTCAACGAAAAAACCCGTTTGAAGTAATTCCACCCTGGTGGTCTTCCTGCCGCCAGGAAAATGCCGTGGAACTTTAAAAAGATATGGTAAGAAATATTTCGGTTTTTAAGAATTTATAGGTCAAGATGGAATTTAGAAACAAAAAAGGACAAAAAAACAAAAAGGATAAAACAAATAGAACATATAAAAGGGATAGAGAAGGTTGGTTATAGGTTTTAGTAAAGATTAAAGGTGGGGAAATAAGAAGTTGTCGTATAGGAAAGTTTGGCTAGAGAGGTTGACGGAAAATAGGCAACGCCTGGTATGGTAGGGAGTGTCGGATATCGAAAAAGATTGCATTATGCTGTCTGATTCGGGTTATGTTGCGGGTTAGCGGACTATCACCCAGTTTGAATTCGTAGAATTGCCAGACAATGCTTAAGCCACTAGACCATCAGACATCACTACGAAAATTGAATGTCTGTAGTATATTTCAACGAATTAGATATATTATTATGAAATATACAGCGTGATCTACCAAGAAATGCGGAAAATAAAATGGTGTACCTACTAGTCTTCAATGTGGGAAAGCCGCTGCAAAATTTTAGAGGATTCTGAGGTAATTTAGTATATTAAATTATTAGTAAATTTGCGAAGATACACTACTGATGTTGAGTAAGTCCTGACCTACTCCTGAATAGGTCGACGAACTTACTTGTGAAAGAACGTATTCGAGTTGTTTACATTTCCTTAATTGGCATAAAAAGTGAAGCCGGCCGGTCAGATAAAAAAAAGGGGCCTACACACGATACAGCGGCAGGGAGCCAACATTGTCCGTACGCTTTGAAGATAATTTGAATTTCAGCGGACCAGTTCACTTTTACGAATGAGTTGCCGAGCATGCCGACAAGACTGGCTCCCTGCCGCTGGATCGTGTGTAGACCTTTAGAGAGAGCCGCGTGTCATTGACCGGTTTAACTAAATATCTCGTATATCTGCTTGCCGTTTCAGCATGGGGTCAATGTCTATCTTATCCAGGTCAGTAGTGTGAATCCCAAGTCTGATAAAGTGATATGGTTGTACCGCGTTACGTTAGATTAGTTAGTCATTAGCGGCACATTTTTACAAAAAATAAGGTAATTTTTTTGGTCATTTTTTTTAATTTTTCATTTTTTTAACTCCTTTCGGTGGGGACAACCTACTGTTAGATTTTCCGCATGTCATGGTAGATCACGTTGTATACATTAGTAAAATGTATAAACAAAAAAAATATATAGAGAATAAAATTTCGCAAGATTTCTATTTAAGTACAAATGATAAAAATTAAGAAAATATATTTTTTTTTAAATTAAATGATTAATAACTTTTTTATTTACTGATTGATTTTTTTCAAAAACAATAGGGTTCTTCCTCTAGCTAACGCTAAATTACTTTCCAAATTTCAATGCAATCGGACGTTTCTTTCTTAAGTTATCGTGCTTACAAGAAATGTGACGGACGGACGGACAGACGGACATTTTGAAAGTTGTTCATAATTCGTTCACTAACATAATGATATGAAAATATTTTCTCTACGAGCGATATTTACTGATTTAGAAATGTGCCGATCAAATACAATATACTCTTCGTTTTTGCGAAGAGTATAATAACAGTCTACTTTTACTAATCGACAATATGGAAAAATTATTTGCATGAATTTTTAAATATTCTCTTGGAGCCAGTACGGCTCCAAGCTAAATATTAGAAATGAGAATAAACTTAAAAAACTTCAAATTTGAGGTTACGTTGCACATTCCTTGTCCGAACAAACATGGCGGAACTCGACGCATGCGCACAAAAAATTATCTGCGATGAAAAGGTCTATTACCCGAAATTCTAATAATAGAACATGCAGTGTCCAAACCCGACGACGCATCCTATATTCCCCTACAGTGGATACCATCCATACTGACCCATATTATTAATGTACCATTAGAATTAGGAAGATATCCTGTATTAAGCACATACCTAAAAAAAAAAAATCCTGAACAACTTAAGCTACGTCCTATTATCTTGCTTTCGATTCCTCGAAAAATTACACGAACTACTCTGAATATGTCTTACAAAACTCAATAATTCCTTCTAGTCAATCTGAGTTTCGAAAAGGCCTCAGTACTTTTACTCTATTTAAATATAACTGACATAATTTTACGAGTCATCGACAACATGAAAGTCAACTCCTTGATATTGATATGACTAAAGCTTTTGACTTTGGATTTTAATTGCAAAATTACATTACTATGGCATATCTAAAAGTACTTTTTCCTGGTTTTAAAATTACCTCAGTGGCAGACAAACAGTTGACTAGTGTTAATACACAACACTCGACACTTAGATCATAAAAGATCAGGTATATCCGGTGTTGTCTCTGATGGATATCCGGTGTTCCACAAGGATCTATGTTTAGACTACTTCTTTGTAATGAATTTATTGTAGGTATCCCGAGACTTCCGATAAATTTAAAACCAAACAAATCTGCAGATAATATTCAGCTAATATACTTATAGTTTTATCCTTCGTAATTTCAAATGGCATAATTTTACATCAATAATGATTTAAATCTTATAAATATATATATATATATATATATATATATATATATATATATATATATATATATATATATATATATATATACAGGGTGTCCCGTAAATAATGGATAATCCTGAAAATGGTAATAGGCCAGGCCATAACCTATCAGAATATCACAACTTGAACTTATTGAAAACTCTACGGTTTTCGAGATATGGCCACTTTTTTGAAATTATGAAAATTTCTACTCTAGATTAGTATTTTGCATGCCACTGCCACAAGGTAAGGATTTTTTCATTCTGTTTTTTAATGAGTATTCTAGAACAGTTGTGCTATCAGACGTGATTAGGAGTTTTTAGATAACGATGACAGTATTCTCAAAAAAAATGTATTTCTCAAATTTCGGTTCCACCAAGATTCCGTCTGCTAACTTTGACCTTTGATGGTGTAAAGAAAAGTGCCAAACGAAACTTGCCACTTATCTTAAAAACTTGCCCACTTACTATTATATTCTACAATGTTTAAAAATTTTGATTCTTCTTCTTAGAAAAAAAGATATAGCTGTTTGAATAGTGGAGGGGCTAAATTTATCAATTTAAAATTTTTAACAAGTAAGCCTTGTTTTTAATTGCCTGTGACGTATGTCATTTTATACATCTGGTGTTACCGATTCAGACTTTGTCTATAATAACGAATTAGCGTTTCTTCTCTTTCTGAGAACAACAATGACTCGTATATAGTATACACAACGTGAGTATGCTAATATGCATACTATTTACGGCGAATGTCAAGGCAACGCCAGTGCATCCGCTGTGCGTTATCGAGAATATATTCTAAAATGTTTAAAAATTCTGATGTAAGAGGACGAAGAATGATCGAAATAAAACAAAAAGTAATTTCACCTGCATTTATTAAACATTATTAAAAAAAAATAGTCAAACAACTTATAATAAATGTTCGAGTTGCTCTCCTCTAGCTCTGATGTAGGCTCTGCACCTTTTAATAAAGGAACGTTTTAAATGGCGTGAATGTCCGGATCGGCTGATTTCTTCAGCGGCTACTCCGATGCGCTCATGCAATTCATTCAAGGATTGAACAGGTCGGAAGTGCACCTTTTCCTTCATGCATCCCCAGTAAAAAAAATCTAAAGGATTTAGGTCTGGTCACCTGGGTGGCCACATAATTGGAGCTAAGCGACCGATCCATCTTCCTAGTTATTTCAAATTTTGATATGGTCTCACCTCTATCCCATGAGGTGCAGGGCATCCATCGTTCTGTAACCACATTGTCAGCCTCAGGGATAAAGGAAAGTCTTCTAGTAAGACCGGTAGGTCGTTTTGAAGGAATTCCAAATAATTGTCTGACGTTAATGTGGTGGCAGTTCGAATGAGCCTACTACTTGACCATTTGGGATGCCTGTCCACAAATTTACTTTAAATTGGTATTGTGACTGATCTGTTCTCATCAAGTGGGGATTTTCAAACTCCCAACTATGCGGATTATGTAAATTTACAAAGCCATCTCTTCTGTACGATGATTCGTCAGACCACAAAATTTTATTTAAAAAATCTGGATCCTCTCGTATTATCCGCAGCATTCGCCGGCAAAATATCACTCTCAAGGGATAATCTCTGGGTAGTAGAGTTTGCACACGTTGTACATGGAAAGGATGGAGTTGGTATCGTTTTAAAATTCTGTGTACCGTTGTTTTAGATACGCTAGTGCGTCGTGATATGGTACGCACAGAAGTAGATGGATCATCATTAATTTCATTCAGCACTTCGTCGTCGTCATCGAAGAAAACCTTCCCTCGCAGTACGCGTTATGTACTCTAATAAATACACGGTAGTCAGGATGGCGTGCATTCGGGTACCTTTCTCGATAATGCACAGCGGATGAACTGGCGTTGCCTCGACATTCGCCGTAAATAGTATGCATATGAGCATACTCACGTTGTGTATACTGTATACGAGACATTCTTGTTCTTAACAAGTTCCAATAAGTCCAAAGAAATGCTAATTCGTTTTTATCGACAAACAAACAAAGTTTGAATCGGTACAAAATGACATGCATCACATGCAGTTAAAAACAAGGCTTACTTGTTAAAAATTTTAAATCGATAAATTTAGTTCCTCCGCTATTCAAACAGCTATATATTTTTTTCTAACAGGAAGAATCAAAATTTTTAAACATTTTAGAACATAACAATAAGTGAGCAAGTTTTTAAGATAAGTGGCAAGTTTCGCTTGGCACTTTTCTTTACACCATAAAAAGTCAAATTCGGCAGACAGAATCTTGGTGGAACCGAAATTTAAGAAATACATTTTCTTTTGAGAACACCGTCGTCGTTATCTCAAAACTCCTATACACGTTTAATAGCACGACTATTCTAGAATACTTGCAAAAAAACAGATTGAAAACATCCTTACCTCATGGTAGTGGCATGCAAAATACTATCCTAGGGCAGGAATTTTCAAAATCTCAGAAAAGTGCCCATATCTCGAAAACCGTAGGGTTTTCAATAAAGTCAAGTTGTGATATTCTGGTCGGTTATGGCCTGGCCTATTACCATTTTCAGGATTATCCATTATTTACGGGACACCCTGTATATATATATATATATATATATATATATATATATATATATATGAATGGACAATCCAAAATACTCTTGTGCTAAATGCTAACAAAATTCAAAATATTGTTTTTGGAATTTCTCAACAATGACTCAATCTTGGAGAAGTAAATATTGTAACCGGACAAAATTGTTTGATACTCATTATAGAAAAACAATTTTGGACAGAAATTCGCTGAACTTAAATATCGAATAAAAAATGTCTTATGCATATATTATTATATATTTTTGCGCAACCTGGTTACCAATGTCAAAGAAAAAGAGTAAAATTTTTAAAATAAAAGTGTCAACAGTTCCGTGTAAGTAAGAATAGTCTCTGTGAGTGCCAACATTTTTTTCTCAATGTAACCCCACCAAACCACCCCCAAACATTCAAATTATGTTAAAAAGGGTAGTTTCCCGGTCATTACTCGCTAAATGTGTCATTTTTTATCAATTTTGGCATAATAATCGGTATTTGAATGTTTGGCGGTTTTGGCTGTGATTTGGGAAGGAGGGGGAAAAGACTATTCTTTGGTAGAAAAACTGCAAGTTTGAGAAGATGATAACATTTTATTTTTTTTGAAAATTACCAGTTTTGACCCGTTTTGGCCAAAAGTCCAATTTTTTTACAAAAATCTGGAAAATGAGCAAGCAGAAAATAATGGCATATGGTTTTCCGGTAATGAGCATTGACAACGAAAATTTTCCGCCAGGTCAGAAAGTGTTGGCCATAATTGATGTCGCCAATGCTGACAATTGCACGGAGAAAAAATGTTGGCATATATCGAATGTTGATCGCAAAGATACCTTCTACAACTAGCACGAAGCCCCAAAGTGTTATGCTCTGTTCCACAATTGAATATTTTCTGGGGCGGCTAGCGCTAAAACGGACAGGGGGAGAGGTCTGACTGACATATGATAAAATACTCAGAAAAAATATTTGCTAAAACATAACACCAATGCCAACATGTTATATCCCAGGCCCCATATATGTAGCTATCTCCTAGACTAAAATGGGAAGATTTCAAGCTTTGCAACTACCAGCTTTGAATTTTGATGAATTTTCTTAAAAACGTACAGAAATTTACGCAAAAATTGGTCAAGAACAAGAATATTTTCTCGTATGAAAAAAAATCTGACAAAAATGCCTAAATTACCAGCGGCTTCCATTTTTTTTTTATTTATTTAGAAATGGATAGAGTTTCTACAATTCTGCGATAATTATATAGCTTTCAGCTACAACTGACGAAACTGGGAGACACTGCAAGCTATTTTCTTTATCTTTTGGCAACAAAATATTCATACTTAGCATATTTCGCAATAACGTATTTTTTTTATTAAATAAAATAAAATAAAATAAAATACAATCGATGACATAAAGATATATCAGTTTCTTTTCTCTTTATTTAACTTTTTTCATATCGTGACCTAGGCAGGGAGCCATATGTGTCACGTGGTTAATCCGGATCTGATTCACTGCTTGCAATGCTTTCTTTAAACCTGAGCAGGATAACATCTAATTCACACCAAGTAGAATTTATGTGTTTACTCAGCTTGGGTTTCATTTAACATTCTTTTTGCGTTTATTTTTCGATATGCGGACCATTAGTCCGATGAGATACGAATAAAAATTAAATTTATTCACATTAACTTTACTTTTAATTACAGAAATTTTAGCAAATAAATCTTATTTAAATTTAACATAAGAATATAATAGTGTAACGTAACATCTAGTTGAGGAGGATTTGTCTGGATTCAAACACGGTTTTTGTCATTTATAGATTGGACTTTATTGATATGAACAGCCTGATGGCTTAAGAAGTGAGACATAATACATGAATTACACATTTATCAAAGTAAAAGGGACATTACATTATACGCAATAAATCATTTAAACATGAACATGTGACTACAAAACATAACTTAATGTATCTAACAAGATTTTACAAAAATAGTACATGCCTTAAAAATACCAGGCACACCTTTCTATGCAGTAGAAAGTTAAGGAATCCAATAAGGTCTTGTGACACCCATAAAATCGAACAGTTACAGCCAAATGCTGTTCTTACCTTTTGGCATATTATCTTTATATATTAAAGCTAGAAAAGCTATCAGAAAAAAAGGCAATAATGCTATATAATTTGTGTTTAATATTGGAATATTTTAAATAACGTATATTTAATTTAATGTGATTAGCGGCGTCTTGTGCCAAGGATAGACAACACAACCAAGCAAAATGATAAGCAATAAGATTTTTGCAGATTCCTTACCTTTGATGAACTGAATAAACAAATGTTACCACAATTAAACAATATGAAAAATGAAATGCATTTGTTGAAAGCTGTCTGGTAGTCTGGAGGTCTTCCGATTTATTTCTCTAATTGCTTCAGCAGGAGCTGTGCATAGTATTTGTATCCTATGCGAGTGTTATTCTTCTGTAATTATCTGTACTCTGGGCAAGTTGATTTTGGTTGGTTGATTATCCTTTAGTTAAAAAAAATGTATAATGTGGTCATCCTAAAAAAAAAACGCTGCCCCAGGAATTACTACTTCCACATCCAGATTTTCCGTCTAAATCTCGCAATGAGAAAATTTTCTTAAGGAAATTTTAATAATATAATATTTTAAATCATCTACTTCAAAAACCCATAAAACGATATGCCACATCGGTAGTGGGAGTGAGGGTGGATGAAGTAAAAAAAAAATTTGAGGCCTTTGGTACATACACTAAATCATAATTTTATTTTTTCACCACCTTCAATAATAATAGGGAGGGTGGTAATGGAGGAGGGTGATGCCAATTTTTTTTTTAAAACCTTAACTTCTCTTATATATATACTAAATACCAATTTTATGGGCTCTTACTTGCTCGATTTACCTATTTACCCCCCAACCTTTCAACAGAATAAGATAAAAATATAATCTAGTTCCAGATCTCTCGTTAAAATACATACGTGTACCAAATTTCAAGTCAATATCTTAAACGGTTTCAGAGTAATCGTGCGCAAAAAAGTTACAGACGGACAGACCAACAGACAGACAGATTTTTTTTTTGCTCAAACTTAAAATCTTGACGTTTCATGACATTCTAAGTCTATTTGAACAATACAAATTTTCAAAATTTTTTCTTGTCGTTACTATACTTCCACTGGATGTGGAAGGAAAATAATGTCTGAATTGTAGTCACTATTTCCAGGAAGAAAAAAATTATATACTTTTATTTCAAAAATATACAATATATTAAAAAATGTTTAGAAACGGTGGTGGCCAATAATATTGTCAGAAAAAGGACCTGTGTGGAATTTTAAGATTTATAAAAACCCTACCTCGAGTAATATGGATGCGCAGTGGGTTTCCTCGAGTGCCAGGGATGTGCAGTAGGTTTCTCCGAGTATTATGAATGCGCAGTGACTTTCCTCGAGTACCATTGATGCGCAGTAAATTACCTTGAGTAGAATGGATGCGCAGTGGCTTTCCTCGAGTATCATGAATCCGCAGTAGGTTTCCCCGAGAATTTTGATACGCAGTAGGTTTCTTCGAGTGCTTTGGATGCGCAGTGGCTTTTCTCGAGTAATATGGATGGGCAGTGGCTTTCCTCGAGTACAATGGCTACGCAGTAGGTTTTCCCGAGTATTATGGATGCGCAGTGGTTTTCCTCGAGCACCACTGCTGCTCAGTAGGTTTCCTCAAGTATTTTGGATGCGCAATGGCTTTTCTCGAGTAAAATGGATGCGCAGTGGGTTACTTCAAGTAGTATGAATGCGAAGTGGGTGTCCTCGAGGATTATGGATGCGCAGTAACTTTCCTCGAGTGGTGTGGATGCGTAGTAGGTTTCCTCGAAGAAAATCTTGAAGTAGAAGCTTTACTTCTATCGTGTAGTCCACGACACACAATGATTTTTTATATATTTCGCATGCCATTTCTGCGTATTGCTTCCACATCCAGTGGAAGTATAACAAAAAAAATTTTTGAAAATTTTCATTGCTCAAATAGGTTTAGAATATCATGAAATGTCAAGATATTAAGTTTGAGAAAAAAAATTATGTCTGTCGCGTCTGTGTTTGATAACTTTTTGGTGCTCACGATTACTCTGAACTGTTTAAGAAATTGACTTAAAATTTGGCACACGTGTGCATTTTAACGGTATCTGGATCCAGACTATATTTTGATCTTATTGCGTTGAAAAGTTGAGAGGTAAATTGTGGTAAAATAAGTAAATCAAGCAAGTAAGAGTCCATGAAATTGGTATTTAGTAAATATAAGAGGAGCTAAAGTCTCAAAAAAAATGTTGGCATTAGCCAACCCCATTACCACCCCCACCCCATTATTAAAGGGGGTGAAAAAATATTTTGATTTAGTGTATCTCTATAAGAACCAAAATCAAGAATTTTTTCATTCACCCCCACCACCGATGTTGTATATCAATATATTTTTGGGGTACACGATTTCATATATTATATTATTAGTTCAATAAACAATTATTTCTACATAGTGGAGGGCAAATATAATATTTTCATTATAAGAGACTTGGATAGGAAGTCTGGATGCGTAAGTAGTGATTTCTTAGGCAGTGGTTTTTTATTTTTCTTTTTTCTTACTTCCCTCAGATTTTCTATCACATATGTTTTCTTGTTCATCCTCCTCTTCTGTTTCTTCTGCTTCTGCCTTCTAAAAATAATGTACAAAGAATCTACAATTATCTAGTATACTACTTGCAAACAACCTCCATGCCCATTTTTTTACGTAAAATTAAGAGAATGTCATATTTAATATGTAGACAATACTTTTTTATTTCGTCAACTTATGACAGTTTTCTGAAGTAATTTTAAAAAATTCCCAAATAAAAAAAATTAAAAAATGTCAAAATATATTTCAATTTCAAGATAATCAAAAACGATAAAATTATTTAAATAATAATTTGGTCTCAGACTTACATAATTTCGGATCACTATATAAACGTAAGCTTTTCAAAATTTCCCCTTTAGCGCAGCATATACTTCCTCTTTACTTCTATGACCTTTCCTTTATGGATAATTTGCAATAACATGAAATAATAATAAGTTGGAAGATGATAGACTTACAAAGTGCCGCTAAAATGAGGGCCGTGTCACCGCACAAGATGAAAAGTAACTGCTTATCACACGAGGAATCCTAATCTACACCCTCCAAATCATTTGCCATCCCCTTACGTTATGGTTATGAGGTGCTTCAAATAACTTTAAAGTTATTATAATTTTGTTTTACACCTCCGATATAAGTCTATTTCATATGCATTGCCTGTAAAATAGCACGGAAAAGTATACTAGCGACTCGGCAGAGATGATTACACTGGAGAATGGGACGACTGGTGATAAATAATTTTGTCCCTGGATACAAAACAGAAGACGAAACTAGGAATATACATTTTATTACGCCCATTCGACAAAACTAAATAACTATATTGTGAGAACGTTATTACAATTAGCATCAAAATCTCTGAACTCAACTATAAAGAATATATTTAATAATATTATTTATTATTGAAGGGCAGAAAAATTTAATTGAACTTGATTGAACAAAATTCGTAACTCATTTTCTTTCGGTGGACATGCTCTTACCCTTGAAGAAATCAATGAATCCTGAGCAGTTAAGTTGTTTTGTATATTAAAAGCAGAGTGATATGGACCAAAATCAGATTTTTTTCCAAATGTCTCGAAAAAATATTGCCTTAGTAAAAATTTTAGAAAATGCTTAAAACTTATAGAAATATTTAGAAATAGTTATTTTCTTGTTGGTGTATGATAAAAACTAACCGTGATATAATTTTTTGAAAGAGGTTGAAATTGGTATGGAGTTCGGTTTGGAGAAGTGCGCTGTCGTGAACTTTTCTGAAGATGAACAACTCGCAACAAAAGCATCCTAAGACATTCGGATGACAGAGGGTGTGCGACAACATCGCATCCAGGGTGTACAGCAAATGGCTCTTCGGGGCAAGTACAGTTATCTGCTCCGAAAGATTTGGTCATTAGAACCTTTGGAGTGGAATAAAGAGTTTGCTGCTAACATGCTTGCCGTTCCTGCTTTGCTCTGCTCGTTTGAAGTAATGAAATGGAATATAACTGAACTCCGTTCCTTGAGTGTACCTCCCATATCATAGGAGAAGGAGGGCGAGGAATCCTGTGTCTGGAGTGTATGCATATCAGAGTAGTGCTGTCTATGATATGAAACATCCTTAGGAGCTCAGCTGAGCTTCAGCAAATCGTCTGAAGGCACAAATAATATCTGCCTAATAAGAACATCTGTTTGTGCAGCATGTGGATAAACCCAGGCACGGTGTGTACTATGACAACGCAGAAACATTGTATCGAATAAGCTGACATTAGCCTTTTTAAGGCCAGCTGGGTTAAAGTCAGAGATCGTGGAATTCGTTGTCGCCTGTCAAGATGGTGTAATTAATACATTGGTCTACCGAAACCACGTAGGGATTCCTGACATCAATTTCAGGACCTGCCATCAGGCCTAAGCTACTCTACTTCAAATAAAAACAAAATGGAGAATAGTTTTTGAGACAAAAGAAAAAACATGCATGAGAATAGATTTTTTGAAATGGGCGAAAACGCTATCGTAACTTCAAGACGTTCCTAGCTTCGCTCCTACCTTCAATGATCCATTTTCATCTTACTGCTACGAGAAAAAAAATAATTATAGGAAATGAAATGTGCTTTTGTCTCGCAAAAAACGTTATCTGAGATTTTCCTTCAGTAACTGTTAGTGAATAAGACCACAAAAATCCGTTCTGGGGCCGCAACCCCCCAAAAAACCACCCCTTCGGTGAAATAAGCCTTATTTTACTGATAACTCATTAACCGTTGAAGATATAAAAAAATTGCTCATCATAAAAAGAAAGTTTGACTAATTTCCTAAAAAAAAGTCCTATTGTAATTTTGTTGTATATGCCATGATTTTCGAGAAAATCGATATTGAAAAAAATTTCAAAATTTGTATTTTTAATGCGCGCGAATTTTCGTTTATTTGAAATTTATTGCGCGCAGCCTATAGAAAAAATTGAATTTCTCGAAAACCATACAAGCTAGGAAGAAAAATCAAAATGGTTTTTAAAGGGGATATAAAATACTCTCTTGTGTTGCCATTTTTGATGGCTATTGATATTTATTCTTATGGTATAATAATAACAATATAATATTACCTCTTAATTTTTTGGATCTCTAACTATTCACAGGCCCATAAAAATAACTAACTTTAATATAAGCTATAAATGCATTTTCTTTTAGTTCAAGGTAATAGTTCAATGCAGAAAAAGTTAGGAATAAAAATATTCACGTTTACAAATTTACTAGCATGTTGAAAATAGCTAAATTTTTGCCAATTGTTTATTATTTTTTATTTTGATTTTGCCAATATAACCATTTTCATATAGGTAATCCAAAGTTTGGCCGTTTTTCCTCTCTTTTTATGAATAATTTTTTGAAGTAAATTTTCAAGACGTTTGGGTCTTTTTTTTATTTTTAGGAAGCAATAAAAAATGGCCAAAATTGGCTAACTTCAAGATGCTGGTAAATTTGTAAATTTTTCTGCATTGAAGTACTACCTTGAACTAAAAGATAATGCATTTATAACTCATATTAAAGTCAGTTATTTTTTATGGGCCTGTGGCCTGAGGCGCAAAAAAATTAAGAGATAACTATATTATATTGTTATTTTTATATACTAATAAATATTTATAGCCATCAAAAATAGCAACACAAGAGAGTATTTTATATCCCCTTTAAAACTCATTTTGATTTTTATTCCTAGCTTGTATGGTTTTCGAGCAATTCAATTTTTTCTATAGGCCGCGCGCAAAAAATTTCAAATAAACGCAAATTGGCGCGCATTAAAAATACAAATTTTGGATTTTTTTTCAATATCGATTTTCTCGAAAACCATGGCATATACAACAAAATTACAATAGGACTTTTTTTTAGGAAATTAGTCAAGATTTCTTTTTTATGATGAGCAATTTCTTTTATGTCTTCAACGGTTAACGAGTTATCAGTAAAATAAGGCTTATTTCACCGAAGGGGTGGTTTTTGGGGGGGTTGCAGCATCCTCCCAGAAAGAATTTTTGTGTTTTTGTGATGGAAATTTTTATAATTAATGGACTATTTGTATGTGATCTAATATTTACGTAGAATATACCATTGTGTTATCTCACTAACCTACCTCTGTCGTCTCGGTACCACATTAAGAATGCCACTAAACATTCCAGGATTAAAACCTGCCAGGATTAGAACCACGTTGTCTCAAACCTAACGCGTAAGTACTGGGCCACTAAGTGTTACAAAATAAGAACACTAAATGTTTTTTTATAAGCTTTAAAAATCTCCGAAAAGTGTTAATACAATATTTTTTCAGATATTTTCCGAAAACCCATTTTGGTACGTATTACCTATTACCTGATTTTTTAACATACTGAAGTACAGAGCAACATATGATTGCTCCAGACTCATCAATTTCTTGAGAAGTAAGTTTTTGAGAAAAAGTCAATTACGAATTTTATTCTTTTACTGTATTATTGGTAAATTTGAAAACTGGAACTCTAAATAATTACAAAGCAGGAAATATATCAACTATCACGCGCTTTTACAACTTCCTCTGTTTGGTACATCTATTAAATATTAAACTATTACGAAATCAATATTCCCCATAAATAAAAAGTAAACCAACAACAAACTTCAATTAGATATTTATAATTACTGTAATTTATTATTAAAACGATGCATTTTAAATGTTAGTACACTAAAACGATTTTTTCATGAACTTTCCGTCATATTTTTTCATGAGGAAATGTATTATCTGCAACCAACCTGTTTACTCATTTGAAATATGCTTTAAATACAAAGAAACATAAATTTCGCTATATTCTTGAATGGAAAATTTAAAAAACCGTCTTCTTTGAAAACTTTTCGGTGCACACAACGTTAAGAATTATTCAGATGCTTAAGATGAAAAACACGCATTCAATTTAAATTTCAATACATAAAAGATTCTTCTCCTCATCTCATATATGAAGAAGGGCAGCATGGAGTAAATGCTGAGTTATGTTTACAGAACATCTAATAATACCGGGCAGGATACACAGGAGCAGGGAAACATGGCGGTATTCTGCCGTAACAATGATTTTGCCCAGGTCACTGGTGCATAAGGAAAAACGCTATTAGCATTCGTTTTCAGTGAAAAAGACATATGATCTTCCATTAACACACGAAGAATACTGATATTAGTATACAGGGTGTTACAGAAAGACTTAACCGGATACCTAGGATGAAGAGTACGTCAAAAAATCGTACTGGTTGGTTTAATAAATATGTGACCGAAAATGCGAAATAAGAAAGATATAGCAATTTTAAGCGGGTTGAAGATAAATTTTTCAATGATTACTCTAGAATATATTGCTCACCCAAGTAACAATTCTACGTCTTACCAACGTTGCTACTGGCAATCCAACACGACGTCGGTATTTGACGTTGTCACAATGATATTCCTACCCACATAGACGAGCGGGAGATCGCTAAAAAGTGGCTTAGAAATCGAATACTCCGACCACAGCGTTCTAGTGTCTGATTTCAATGTATTCTTTTGTTTTCGAGGTCGCTGAATACGAATCGGAAGTAACTTTTTGCCTAAAAGTATGGCAACATTGGGAAAAATCGCATTTCAGTCAAAAATACGAAAATAATAAATAAAAATTTATCAATTATTAATCTTTTTTTTTTTTATTTTTACTGCATGAACTTCAAACTATTTTAAAAAAAAAGAAACCTACCCGAAGTGTCAAAACAAATTTTTAACTTAGTTCTGAATTGTTGATCATACCGTAAAATATAGCCCTTATTGATACTGAATGAAGTACCAAATCTCATAGATGTATCATAAGGAGGTCCTGAAATATTAAATAAAAACCTATTTCAGGACAGGGCTACACCTTTGAAGGGCCGTAGTTCAGCGACCTCAGAAAGTAAATCATTGAGACGCTTCTCCTCACTAGAAGTTAGTCGTGAGATTAATATACTTTTTAAATTAAAATACAAATTATTCTCAGGCGGTTTAGCAATTACATTGTAAATATTATTTATTATTTCTAACGGTAAGCAAGCAATAACCTGGTTATATTTTCTCGTGTCACTGACAATCCTTGCGACAGCAAATTGAGACTCAATTTGTGCAAGCCAAATTTCTGGCTTTGAAATCCAAAATGGAGGTGATTTGACAGACGTGACATATTGATGATGAGGAATAACTGTTGGATCTAGTGTTGGATCAATATCATTTGTCGGTTGTACCATAATTAATAAATTGGCTGGTCTCTCGATTAACAAATCAACTCACTTACCCTTAATAGAGTATTTAAATTATATTTTGAATTTTGATTGTCCTTTTGTAAAATGGTTTAAGAATCCACTGATTGATCCCTCAGAACAACTTCTTAATTGAATTGACGATTTGCACGAAAGAAAGTTTGGTAAAAAGTATCATGGCGCACAGTATAAACATGTTGACCAACTCGTCTAATTTCCAAACTTTGCAACAATTAAATACCTATAATATAATAATCATAACATTGTTTTCATTATCTTTAATGTTAAACCTACTTCCATTGAATACAAATTATCTTTATTAGGTTGTTTCGTAGTCTGCAATATTTAAAAAATGTCGAATTATGCAATTTGTCAAACACTGTTTCCAACTCCCAGTTTAGAACAGTTGGCAGCAGTGATTGACAAATTGCATAATTCGACATTTTTTAAATATTGTAGGCTACTAAACAACCTAATAAAGATGATTTATATTCAATGGAAGTAGGTTTAACATTAAAGATAATGAAAACAATGTTATTATTATTATATTATAGGTATTTAATTGTTGCAAAGTTTGGAAATTAGACGAGTTGGTCAACATGTTTATACTGTGCGCCATGACACTTTTTACCAAACTTTCTTTCGTGCAAATCGTCAATTGATAAATTATAAATTATTAATTTTCTTCTTTTTTTCTTTCTTCAAAAATAATCTCTTCTAAGTTACTATATTCTCTTTCTTCTAATTTATAAAAAAATCATTTTTTTTCAGAATTGGTCCATATTGAACTAAATATCCTGTATTTTATCCTATGGTATTTGTATCTTCTAACAGCCAAACTTCGGAGTCACCAATTATGGTAGGATATACCATAATAAAACTTCATTTTAATTGAGGACATATATTAAAATAAAAATTCTTAATATTGTTCTTTTATAAAATAATATCATTTTACAAAGATTAAAAATTGTTGATATCATAAATAATATAGATGTTGTTTCTTGTTTTTATTTCTTCTTCCATGACAACCAAAAATCCGTTATCTGGGGTAAGTAAGCTGCTACAAAAGACTTGACAAATGTAAAGTTGATGAAGGCGTCAGAGAGATCTATGTTCTGTTAGCAGTTCTCATTAACATATATAATGACACATGGTGTGACGTATGTTGGAAGATTGGCGCAGTGGAGTAGGTATAGGTGGAACTAAGATCTCTGACTTGAAATTTGCAGATGACACTACCATACTTGCAGCAATCGAAGATAAGCCCATACACCTGGAACAGGCTTTAGACGATGAGCTCTGTTTGCAGTTTAAGTTTTATATTTGTAATCTATTACTACAAAATTAAATTTATTATTGTATTTTCTTACAGGTCAATTATTTCCTAATAATTTTTAATTTTTACTTTACTTTATTCACTGACTGGTTGCAAATATTGAATCTGAATTGAGGCCGAACGAGTCAGTGGCGTACTATTAGTTTACTAGTAAAACGAGAAAAGAAAAATGCACATTATAATATTAGGAGACTTCAACGCACATATTGGAAAAGACGACCAGACGAAGGAAGATAAAAGCATTATTGGTAAAACTTTACTCCACATATGGTCTAACGAAAATGGAAACGCGCTGAAAAACCTAGCACACACGTCTGATGTAATAATAAGAAGCACCTGGAGCAAAAGTCAAACCTGTCGTGGCACTTGGAGTAATGGAAGCTTAATCTCACAAATAGATCATATGCTGGTAGATAGAGAGATAAGAAAAAGGAACAAGAACATTAAAGTAAAAAGGACAGCAGAAGTCAATACAGATCACATAATACGGAAAATTGAAAACAAAGGAAGAGAAAAAATAAAGGAAACAACAAAACACCACACAGTAGTTGGAATAACTGTCTACTACAGCACGAAGACTTCCACAAGAAATACTGCGAAGAAATAAAAAAACCAACTGACAGGAGAAGAAATACGCTGGACATCAATGCATTCAAAAACAAAAATTGCGGCAAGAAAAATGTTAAAAAGGGATAGATCACCTATGAGCCCGACAAGAAAGGAAACAAATAACAAGTACGAACAGCTAAAAAAGATGAAGGCCACAGGCAAACAGCATCCGAAGTGAAATATAAATGAAAAACTAAAAGAAGCAATGAAAGAAAAAAGAGAAGCGGAGAGAAACCACATCGAGGAAAGATGTAAAGCATTCTTTGAACACTCCCAACAAGACAACGACTAAATCAAACCTTCAGATATCTGGAAAAATATAGAAGAAACAATAATACTCACAAAAGAAGATTTGTAGAAGCAGAAACACAAAAAGAGGAGAATAAACACTTTATCACGACACAATAAGGCAACGCAACGCAATGCAACGCAACACTGGCCATTTCACCCTTCTGTACCATGCGTCATGTAGCTCTCGCTGCTGACAACAAGCATGACCCAAATCCAACCCAGCGTGGACGTAGCCGGCCCAGCGGTATATCCTGGGAGTGGCAGCAGTACCTACCGCAAGCTGATAAATCAATCACAAAACGAAACTTATTGTAGACCGAGGAAATGATAACCATCCAGACACATAGGTGACTGTGAGGTAGTAAATAAGATGGTATGCCATGAATATGAGATTCAGCAAGGAATATGGCAAGGTCGTCAACTTGCCAACTGAGCAAAATTTGTCATGACAGAAACATCATGAAACGCACAAAGATCAAACTAACGCCCTAGTTTCTCCATTTCTCTTTACTATGGGCCATTAGGGAAGCAGACGTATGGTGTACTGATGCTTTCAAGATGTGGATCTGGGTCTCAATACGAATTCCCTGGACAACCATTGTATTTTCCCGAATGCTCTCATGTTTTGATCACATCACCCGTAGAGATGAAAATATAGAATAATTGATAATTCACGGAAAATCAGATGGCGAAGCCATCTAAAACTTTGCGCTAAGGTCATTAGGGAACTGATGGGAAAGAGCTTTGGTGAAACTGTGCGCTTAACAGGTAACCGTGACAGATTGCGTGATGTCAGCAGACGTGCTACACGGCAAACGAGGGCCAACTAGAACTTAAATCGTTCATGGACCACAAGACGTCTGGCAAGACGTTCTGAATAAGGCGAAGTTTTTTTCAAACGCTGAACTAGTCAGTTTTTTCATGAAAGCTTTTGTCTTCCGTCATAAACTGAAACTCACATGAAACTGACAATACATATAATATGCAGATTTTGCATTCCTATATCAAGAATTGTTTATCCTTTACTGATCAATGCTACATACATAGAAATTTACGAAAGCGTAGAAGGGCCATAATACATTTTAATAGTATATTGTGTATTTAGGTGTGAAAGCAACACATTCCCGAACGACGATGCAAATTGTTAACAAGCATCGAAGTCCGGGAATGTGCTTTCACACCGAAATACACATACTATTTTTTCTGAAATCACAATCAATATTATTATAAATTAAGGAATTTGTATTAATACACAATATTTCTTCATTGCAATCTAACTGCTTACTAATAAATGCAATTTTAATGTTAGTTGGTTTGTCTGAGTGTATTTATTTACTATCTAAAATATACATAAAAATCCGTACGGGAATGTTACTTTCCCGGCCTAGGCCGGGAAAGTAACATTCCCGTACGGTTTTGTTGATCGTTGCTTGGCAACGGATCTTTTCCGGTCTGTTTTCTGATAGTTTTTTAGCAACGGACTAAAATACTACAATTGTGCATTTTTCGATCTGAAATCGCGCCGAAAATGTAGACATAGCCGAACGATTCCAGAAAAATGGTTTTTTTCTTAGATACTGACTTCAAAGGCGGAATTTAACTATATTTCGAGTCTAAAGTTGGAATATAACACATTTCCGACTTTAAACTCAGAATTTAACAATATTTCGAGTTTAAAGTCAGAATTGAAGAAGTTCACGTAACAGCGGTATACAGAGTGTTTGGTAAAGCGATGCCGAGTTTGAACAGAGAGGCACAGGGAGTTATTTGGCATCTATATGACCCAACATGCTTCTATGAAAAATGTTATGATTTTTTTTATAATGCTGATTTTGTACTTTTCCTTAAATCTCAATTTTTCATCATTAATGCGATTATTATGCACTGAATTAAATTGTTTGTACTCTGAAATATCTTTCCTTTTATTCGAAATAAATAAGTTTCCAAAAAAAAAAATAATTTAAAAATTTCTGTTGGTAAGAAAAAAATGACCAATTCATTTATAGGAAAAGAATTGTAATGATAACTTAAGATGTCGAACTTCAACAATCTCTAAATTATTTTAAAAAGTCGTCTGGATAATGATAACAGTAATAATAATAAAGAAATATCCTGTTTGCCCATTGATGTATCCATCCCGGATGACATCAACGTGATGCTCAAGGAAACGGAGAAATTGAACAAGTACAAAAACCTCCAAATAGAAGTTAGCACAATGTGAACTGCAAAGACCACAGTCGTGTCAGTAATCGTAGAAGCCCTTGGAACTGTCAAGAAAGGCCATGACCGGAGTCTACAACAACTGAGAGTACAAGAAATGCAGAAGTTCACACTTTTGGGAACAGCGCATATTTTACCTCGCACGTTTCTTATGTAAAATAATGCCCTCACTAGATATGGACCACAATAATACAGGACGGAAGTAGCATAATTAAGCCCATTTTGAAAGGTGAAAAGTATTTCAGCGTATATATAGACCTGCGTAATAATTACGTATTCATGATAAATGAACGGGTTTCAGGCTTCCTCGCTAGATATGGACCACAATAACACAGCGCAGAAGTGCGAACCGGAAGTTGCATGATTAAGTCCATTTTGAAGGGTGAAAACTTATGCAGTCTGTATATAGACCTGGGTAATAACTTCCGGTTCGCAATTTAGCGCTGTGTTACTGTGGTCCATATCTAGCGAGGAAGCCTGAAACCCGTTCATTTACCATGCATACGTAATTATTATATACGCTGAAAAGGTTTTCACCCTTATGGACTTAATTATGCAACTTCCGGATCGGACTTCAGCCCTGTGTTATTGTGGTCCATATCTAGCGAGGAGGCCTGAAATCCATTTATTTACCCTTTATACGTACTTAACACGCAGGTCTATACTGAGACTGAAAAAGTTTTCTCTCTAGAAAATGGACTTAATCATGCAACTTCCGGTTCGTACTTCCAGTTCGTATTGTGGTCCATATCTAGGGAGGAGGCTAATTAGTTTGTTGGATTTCTAATCCTGTCAAACTCGAGCTGTTCTTCAGCCACATCATAATTCGTTCCGAATTTGATAGACAACTTAAAAACTATTAATTTTTCGGCCTTGCTCCCATGGAGACTTTTATTCAGGATGATTTCATAAATATCATATTTCAATTTTAACCAAATCTACCGGGCATTATTTTACATAAAAAACGTGCGGGGTCCTTTGGATCAGAAGTCTGTTGGGGTCTGGACTCTGAGCTGTTGGAGCGAACATCATCAGCGTCACCTGAAGGGTTTCCAGGACCACAACAGAGCCGAATCTCAATCGCGTGCGCGTGATCGGTGAATAATTTACAGCAACAGATGAGTGCCGCAGTTAAATCTATAATAATAATAATAATAATAAACAACTATATTATTTTCCTAAGGGAATATACAATAATTACATATAATTTTGGTTTTGTTTAAATTACGAAAATAAATGGCGAAGTTCAGATTTCCACATGAAGAATATGTGGTAACTGTTTTTCGACTTAACCAGAAGTTAGATGTTAAAGTTATTTTGAAACCTTTTATCCTCTTTTTTCTGCACCTATTTAATTATAAGACAATTATTAGCATTTTTTTGGTGAAAAATCGTGCCTATAATTCACTGTGGTGAATTATCGATTCATAATTCACTGCATCCGGCCAATCACAAATACAAATTCAAAAATCATTGTTTCGCTGATTCAATGATATGTTAAATCGGCCGCGATCAACTCTTGCTGCTCCGGCTGACAATCAACTCACCTGACAGTGACAAGTGTACCGCCATATTGTTTGTTTACGTTTTCGACTTATTACGAATAGGTACCGATTAATGCTATCAAATTTCAGTCTAATTTATTTGTTTAATAGGTGTAGAAAAAGCATAGTATTATATTCGCGATTATGGCCATTATTCACTCAGATGATTTGCGCCACTCGCCTACGGCTCGTGGGCTCAAACGTCATCTTCGTGAATAATGGCTATCATAATCGCTCATATAATAATATACTATTATTGGCATTATCATACACATCGTGATCAATTGTTTTAAGTTTTATCAGTTACTAACAAAAGACAAAAGAATATTAATCGGCAATAATTTTCATTTATTTCTGAGGTTTTTCAACAAAAACAAAACTAACTTTTCAAAAACGTCGTATGTTTGTTCATATAGATGACAAATAACTGACTCTTCAGAGTCGATATCGCTTTACCAAACTCTCCGTATACCGCTGTTACGTGAACTTCTTAAATTCCGACTTTAAATTCGGAATATTGTTAAATTCCGACTTTAAACGTCGGAATTTAACAAAGTTCTGAGTTTGAAGTCGGAATTTAAAAATAAAATACTTAAAATTTATTGTGGCCGTTCTACGCTTATTTTCACATACCTATCAAAATCAGTCACCAAAAAATAAATGCACGGTTATTTCTAAATCAATATTAAGGGACTTTAATTAACCGATATTTAAATGGCTCTGTATAATAAGCAAAGCCACGACTTTTATAAATCAGTCCAAACAAATTTGTCAGCTTGTAACTAAAAGCTAAAATTATATATAATAAAAATGAAAATGTAAGTTATTTGCCTGCATGGCATAATTCTGGTTACCTACTAAAGTCCATCTTTCAGGTCTTTTCAGAAAAAAGGGAATTTCATTTTAATGAAAGATTTTCTTCCTCGTCTCGTATGTGGGGACGGCTTTGAGTAATGTTTACAGAACATCTAATAATTCTGGACCGGATATGCATGAGAGGGAAAACGGGAAAATTCTGGCAGAGAAGTCATTTGGTCCAGGTCTATGATAAGGGCAATGAATCAGGGCGAGTACGGTAAGGAACGGAACCGGAAGTTGACCAGCGGCACTGGACACAATTTCCGGAGCGCAAGCCTATATAGAAACTGTCACCGGACCCCCGCGACCAATCTAGGATGACCAATGGTCGTTAGAGATCCGGACTTAGAAGTCCGATGTTATAATGTGCTGGCCGTGCTCTTTCAACGCTGGTTCGATATTTCATTGTACAAATTTCAACTCTTCTGTGCCTCTGTTCTGATGAAATTAGTTAGAAAAGATTCGGGCAATATCAGCAGTCGCCAGATAAATTTCTTGGCTCATCTTACAAGAAAATTCTAAGTAATTTTTAATAAATTTACTGTGTTAAAAGAAAAAGTAAATTATACAGGAAAATTATTTAAGTACTTGAAATATATCCTCAAAAATAAAAGGTATACCCAGTGTCGGATTGTGGGCGCAAGGGCCCACTGGGAAAAATATGAAGGGGAGCCCCAGACTAGCGATGTGGAAAGTCTGGAGGGCCTCAGGTACCATTTCAGAAAATTAATGTTAAATTGTAGGAAAACAAATTTTAAATCTAAGACTTGGTAGCACGAAAATAATTTTTATTTTTCCTCTGAATATCAGTACAAGTTTCATATATTTTCTACTTTCAAATTTAATATTATTTTTATTAAGAATAATAACAACATTACGATCTCTCAACGCCAGAGGCCTCAGGGGCCCCAAAAGTGGTAAATCGAGGGCCCACGGGGAAATTTCCCGGTTTCCCGGTGGTACAATCCGACGCTGGGTATACCATATATCAGTATTGTAGTAATTTTGAATATAAAAGATTTTTTTAACTATTAAAACGACAAGTGAAAGTAGTATCTAAAGCCAAGATATATAAGATAATTATGTACTACATTAGTTATAGTAAAGTAACTAGAGATTTTAATTTAGAATGATTATCATAATAGGCCTGTCAATGAACGCTCAAAAGGTCTAGAGGGAAATGCCGAATTCCCAATTTTTGACTTCAGGGCTGTGTTTGGACTAGTTAGGAGGTAAACATACCAAAAGTCTCCGAACATAGGAGGTGAGAGGGTGCAGAGGGACACGTAGAAAGTCCCGGTTTTTGGATCTTCGCTTACTCGAAAACGGTTAGCCCTAACTAAAAACTGGCTATGTGCAAAATTGAAGCTGACATTTAAATTTCCTACAAGAATGTTTCTATCAACTTTTTTCGTATCTGTTATAGTTTTCGAGGTATTCGCTCGTAAATTTCGCAAATTTTCGAGAAATTCCTTATCATTTTATTTTTTTAATTAATTTTTTTTTAAATTAAAGTTAATTTCAATGAATGGCTGTTTTTATTATATGACTACCTTCTCCCCATATATTACGGTGGCAAAGATTATCAAAAAACGTGAAGCAAAGAAAAATTTTGTCGGAATTTGTGAAATTCACGAGCGTATACCTCGAAGGCTATAACAGATACGAAAAAATTTAATAGAAACATTTTGCACATAACCACTTTTTGACTGGGACTAACCGTTTTCGAGATATAAGCGAGAAACCAAAAAAAGGAAGACCTTCTTCCTACCCCCCCCCCTTGCACCCCCCTCACCTCCTCACTTATTCGGGGACGCTTGGTATGTTTACCTTCTAACTAGTTTTAACACAGCTCTCAAATAAAAAATTGGGATCTCAGCATTTCCCTTCATTGATAAGATTACAAAGATTGAATTTCGTGTTCTTTTTTTATAACTAATAGTGAGTGCTTCAAAAAAAACGTTTTTATATTATGCGGGGGCTTGTCATTTCAAAGCGATGGTTACCACCTCATTTCATCGTTGAACTGAAAGAGAATTTGAGAATATAAAGTTCTGCACAATTTTTCATATGAAAAATAAAAGCTAACTACATACCCAAATAATTTTGAATATAAAAGAATATGTTCATTTTTAAACTAAATAGTAGAATAGTAGAATACTAGAAGAAAATTTTTTCAAAGTGGCTTTTTTCGTATCTGTTGTAGCGTTTCGGACTTGAACCCCATAACCATTGAACTGTAAGGTAATCAAATTTTGAGAAAAATTTCTATACAATTTTTCGTATGAATTGACAGTTTTTAAACTGAAAACAACTTGAAAATTGCGATTTTAGTTTGAGAAAACTGGCATCTCAAAACAGAAACTATGGCACATACGTCAGAAATAGTAAGGACCAAAACATCAAATTTTAAGATAATTAATTAAGCTTTCAAAATGTTCTTGTTTTGTTTTTGTAGCATAAAAAAAGATATAATAAAACTCTGGCCAGTTTACTATTGTAATTAGCTAATAATAAAAAAAAATCAAATACGGTTTCTTGTTAATATATAGATAATGCACATTTTTTTTCCATTTCGAATAAAGATTTAACCACCATTGTAAATTTTTTAATTTTGATTCGTGTTCAACGACACCAAAAACATGAACACACTATATTTCAAAAATGAATCAGCAATCTTTCTTCAAATATTGAATTTCTCAATTTTGAGTCGGTTTCAACCCCTAGAGAATAAGAGCAAGGATCGGGACCGTTAAAAAAAAATTTTAAGGAATTTGGTTCTTGTACACGTACTAAATCACAATTTTATTTTCTTACGTCTTTTAATAATGGTGGGAGTGGTAATGGTGGTGATAGTGGAGGTGGCTGCTTTACCTATTTACCACCAGACATATTTTTTTTTTGCAAATTTAAAATCTCATTCTAGCTTATTTGAGCAAAAAAGTTTCTTTCTCCAGTTACATACTAGTCATTGTTCTCCAACATGTTGGAATTTTATAACTACCTTTAATATCATATCTCTTCTTCACGTTTTCAAAATTTAAATTTATATTCACTATCCCAAGTAGACTAAAGGTGCTAAAAAGTAAGAAACTAAACGAATATTTAATTTAATTTTGGTGTTTTCAAATAATTAAATTTATACAATATCAAAGTATGTCCTGGTTAAAATTCACAATCAATACACAAAATTCACTATTAGTCTAGGAGATAGCGTGCAAATTCGACGACGAATGGTTACCGTCTGCCAGTCGGTAATCGAAGAGACCATATAAGTACAAAATTTTTTTCTCTCTGGAACTTTTTGGTATGGTGTGGGGATAGGGAGAGGGGACATTTATTACTTCCACGTCCAGTGGAAGTATAGTAACGACAAAAAAATTTTTAAAAATTTTTATTGTCCAAATAGGCTTAAAATGTCATGAAACGTCGAGATTTTAAGTTTGAGCGAAAAAAAAATTTCTGTCTGTCGGTCTGTCTGTCTAACTTTTTTTTGTGCGCACGTTTACTCTGGAACCGTTTAAGATATTGACTTGAAATTTGGTACACATATGTACTTTAACGAGATCTAGAACTAGATTATATTTTCATCTTGTTCCGTCGAAGGGTTGGGGGGTAAATTGGGGTAAATTTGGGGTAAATAGGTCAATCAAGCAGGTAAGAGTCCAAAAAATTGGTATTTAGTATATACAAGAGAAGCTAAGGTCTCAAAAAAATTTTTGGCATTAGCCACCCCCATTACCACCCCCACCCTTTTATTAAAGGGGATGAAAAAAAATTGTGATTTAGTGTATGTACAGGAACCAGAAACCTCAAAATATTTTTTTACTTCATCCACCCCCCGCTATCACCCCCCTATCACCACCCCCCACCCCGCTACCGATGTGGGGTATCGTTTTATGGGTTTTTGGGGTAGAGGATTTCAAATATTATATTATTAAAGTTCCATAAAAAATTATTTTCACATACAAAGTTTTTTCGTTGTGAGTGACTTGGATAGAGAATCTGGATGTGGAAGTAGTGATTCCTTGGGCAGCGGTTTTTTTTAATCGAATGATTATCGATATCTGTCCGCATAGGTAGTTAGTATTTGTACTTCACATTACGCTGGCAGTTGAAACTTCCGATCGGCGCGCGCGTTAACCTCAAATATATAAAAAAAATTAGTTTCTATTTCCGGTTAACGCGCGCGCCAACCGGAAGTTTCATCTGCCAACGTAATTGGGGTATGTGAAGTACATATACTAACTACCTATGCGGACAGATATCGATAATCATTGTATTAAAAAATAAGTGCCCCTCCCTCCCTATCCCCCCACCGTACCAAAAAGTTCCAGAGAGAAAAAATGTTGTACTTATATGGTCTCTTCGATTACCGACTGACAGACAGTAACCATTCGTCGTCGAATTTGCACGATATTTCCTAGACTATAACTAAGGTAATAATAGTTTGTTTCTATAGCCTGTTTATAAACAACGCTTGAACTGGCCTGGTAAAAGGTTTCACGCGTCTGTTGTAAAATGGAAAATAATGAAGAAATTAAGCCGATTCCGGCTGATATTGAAGAAGTCGCTAAGAGAGCCTACTGTAGATTTGTTATCTACAAAGGCAAAACAACAGTACAAGAGTCCCTACAACCATTTTTGGAATGGTGCGATTATAAGAATATTTTCGGCAAGTGCAGCGAAAATGTGTTTCTGGCATACTTCCAAAGAAGTTCAAGATATGGAAATCGTCAACGCTTTCATTAAATTACTCCATGATAAAAGCAATGATAAATATAATGAACAGTCAAGACATAAGCAAACATTACAAGCTTATTTATGAAGGATATCGACAGAAAGAATAAAAGAAAAATAAAATCTTGACCGAAGATGTTTTTACAGAAACACAAGATGAAAAGTATCTCATGTTAAAGGTTACCACAGTTATCAACTTGTCGCCGGAAAAAAATATATCAGTTTACTTTAGAAAATATCGAAGATTAGGGAAATGCACTAGTTCTGCATATACTAGACACAGAAACCAACGTGTTACACCACGAATTTTCTTTATTACTGGTACATTACATGTGAATTGTTGTAGAAAGCATCCAGTACCCCGTCCAGCGAATATTAACCATCGACGACATCTCGTTAAATATATGAATGATAAATGTGCCAAAAGTTTAGTGGGAATCAATACATTTGGGAGGATGCCTGCTAGCATTTCAGAATTCTTGAATTTGACAGTTTCTGGATTTCATATTGTACAATGCTTCCCTCATTCTTCAGCCAGTTTGTTGGTACTAAAGATTGCTACAATTAAGAGACGTGGATGATTCAGTTGAGAGCGGAGGGTTATATAGAAAACTCGTTAGAAAATAAGCTTGCTTGCTAAACTTTCTCACAAGTTCAAACGTCAAATAACATTAATTCCGTTCTGGCTGTGCGTCTCAGGCATCGCCACTACATCTACCCTGGACCGATCATGGAATTGCTATTTCTAGCTGTGCCAGATGGTTAATAGCCATACTAATTAAGTGTAAAAATGTCCCTTAAAATTAAAATATATTTATTAATTTTCAATATTAAATTGATTTTTAAAACTTGTGTTGAGAGGAAACTACATTTAGCAGTGGTGCAATAAAATGGAATTTTTAATACTAACAAAAAACGTCAAAGAGACTACTTTTAATATTCTTCACGTGAAATTGCACGGTAAGGAAGAATGAATTTAATGATTAGACAGGTTACAAATGGTACCCAATAATGACTATAGGACATAATTCATGAGAACGGAGCCAGAACCGTCACTTAACTGCAACCATAATTATGAGCACTATTCTTTTATTAAGTCACAATTCAAAAGTGTGTTTAATTAGTCCTTGTTCCCGCGACAAATTCCAACAGGAGATTTAACATAAAATGTCAACTAATTCATCACTACACAGCGGAACAAACAGTCATTAAAACCCTTTAGCGAATGACAGAATATTAGAACAATGTGGGTAACAATAAAATATTATTTTCTCAAAATTGTTGCAATTTTCTATAAGATATTAAGTGACATGCATTCCCTATTTCTTTTTTACTTTTTAAGATCAACAGTATATGATATTGAATATAAACATTGTTATCCATAAGATACACATGCAACGTATAGGTATTGCAAATTAGACCATATTCAAATACAAAAAAATATAATAGATGCTTTTGTTCGGATCAATCATACGTCAATATGGTAATCGTGAACCATGGTTTCATGTTCATTTGTTCTGGCTTATTTTCCTCCTCTCTTGTTTTTTTAAGTTATGTTCAGTAATCTTCTTATCCCTTTGAGTCTCATATTTAAACATCACTTTTAAGTAATCACTGTTCATCTGATTATAATCTAGAAATAAAAATATTCATATCTAAACCTTCAGGTTTGAGTGACTTGATTATAAAAAAAGATACATCAAATAACTACTCCTATACTAAATCTGCAAGAGGAGGATACGGATTAGCTGAATTGTGAGTGTCAAGAGGATTATATAACATACCGACATTGATTTGATAAGCCCTTTTAAAAGTTATTTCCAGTTACATCCCTTCCAAATTCAAACGCAATAGGATTCGTTACACGCGCTGGTCACGTGAATTTATTGTTATCCTCCTTTTACAAATTTAGTATAGTAGTTATTTAAGAAAACATTAAATAATTATATATTACTGCAAAATTTTAGCCCATCTTTTGTGTCGACAACACAGCAATATAAGAACAACAAATTACTTCTAGCCATCGACGTTATCCGTTAACAATATGTTAAATTAAGTATAGTTGCCAGGGATTTTTGAATGATGAAATCAAATCTTCAGAGGAAGCAACAATATGCACACGAGAAGATATGCAACATTGGACCGAGGAAATGGAAAAAGGAGGCAACGCAACGAAAGATTAGAAGAAATAGTGCACCTGGAAAGGATAAAATAAACAAGGAATGAATTAAAGGAATGCCAGAAAACGTCAACATTGGTAGGAGGGAAAACAAGAACAAAAGGAAATGAAAAATTGTGGACGTTTCCAGAGGAGGGCAAACTAAGGAGGACAAACTAAGAGAAACGAGGGGGTTTCTTGCCCTCGCTCTCGGTCTCGCATCGAGAACGAGGACGAGAGTGATAAAGAGAGGCGGTGATAATAACCGAGAGCAAGAGCGGTGGGATGATCGAGGCCGAGAATTAAAAAAAATGCAAAACCGAACATGAAAGAAAATATTTTAGTTTTATTATAGAAACAAAAACGAAATAAAATAACAGAATTAATAGTTAACAAAATAAGAATTAAATAGTTCTAACGTAATTAACGTAAAATAAAAAAGAATATATTTTAATTTCAACTTAGATCCAAATCTGATCTTTGAGGCCACCTTTAGCACAATATAATAATGATGAGTAGTATTTGATCAGAAAATTTCTGATTTCTAAAAACGTAAATATTGCTCAGAGAGAAAAAATATCATCGTATTTGTTTTCGAATCAAAATGCGCCGCTGTTCGTTCATCTGTCTTGTTCGTCCGTGTGTCCGTTACGTTTTTATAAGCAAGATAAATTATGAACGGAGAGAGTTTGATGGAATTGAAGTTTGAATGGTAAGTTAGTGTTAGCTGGCAAAAAAAAAAATTAGTAATTATAAAAATTATAAGACATTTCAATTTTAAAAAATGCATCTAAAAAGGGTTGTAACCTTTAATGTGATACTAACACTAAAAAAAATTCTTAAAAACATAAAAAAAATGTAAAGCATATTGTATATTGCCACGTATTTTACAAGTTTTTATTTAACTCGCTTTGTATGTTCGTTAGTTAGTTAGTTAGTTAGTTAGTATGTTTGGGCCGACTCTTGCAAGTCAATTTCGAACCACTTAAACACGTCCAGCGAATGCGCTACGGACGCGTGCAGCGAAGGTTTCGGTACTATTTTATTAAGTATGAATATAAACTAAAGTAATTAAGACGTAACTTTAAAAATTAAATTAAATGTAAAAGAAACCTTCTAAAAACAAGCTTTTATTATTATTAAGGAGTAGTAAAACGAAAAAATAAAAACAAAATAATTCCCTTAAGAAGCTTGTTGCGTGAATAGAAAAAAAAATACGACAAGTTTTTAAGACAATTAATTTTGTTTTTTTTATTTTTTTCGTTTTAGTACACCCAAATAATAATAAAAGCTTGTTTTTAAAAAGTTTTTTTTTACATTTAATTACCAACACAGCTGGGATTATCAACTTAGTTGCAAAATTGAAAATTAATAATATACGGTATGTCTCATTTTTCATTACTCCCAAGTCACAGCTCCCTTATTAGTAATTCGATTTTTTTTAAATTTGAGTAGAAGGTGCTTACCCATCACCGAAAAACATTTAAAGGTCCACCAATGGCGTTCGTCGTTATGAAGAAGAATGAACCAAATTTTCGAAAAGAAGGTATTAGGTATTTTTTTACAAAAATACTAACGCAATATTATTGATCAGCATGCTTCAGAACCCCTATATCCAAAATTTAACAATATTTTAATGTATGGTTTTCGAATTGTGGCCCCTTAAAATTGCGTTTTTTAAATATTAAATAATCAATAACTTGGAAATGAATTTGAATGAATGAATGAATGAATGAATGAATGAAATGAATGTCTTTCAAAAAAGTCATTTCTCATTTTCACTTTAAATTCACTGTTTCTAGCACCTAATATCATTGATACTTTCAAATTTTGTAGGTCAAGAATTTTCATTGATAAATTATCAAAAATGTTGGGCCAGCAGCCTTGAAGTTCGAGCAATTTGAGCTATGGGGTTTTTTTTTGGGGGGGGGGGGGGGTTAAAGGGCCGATTTTCAGTTTTTTGCCATTATCTTGAAAAGTATCACTTTTTCGACAAAAATATTTCTTATAAAATTTTACATAAAAAAGGCTATTACACTTTTTTTCGCAGGATCAATCGTTTCAAAGATATACAGAAAGAACGTCCAGTACGTACATAAAATGTGTGTCTAATTGTGAGGACAAAGTTTCACAAAGACATCCATTCCCAAATCCAAGAAAGGCATTAATCGATTTAAAAAAAAGTTAGAAGTCATCAAGCAGTAGAAAAACAGTAATAAACAAATAGTAGAAGCAGCAGAAAAACAAACAGCAAATGCGATTGCAGATAAATTAGTTCTAGTTTCTACTGTTTCTACTGTTGTTATGCTTTATAAATATTCTATTTGTCTTCGTAGATAATCCCCAAACATCAATATTATATGTTAAAAGGGGTTGGAATTTATAGAAGATATACTTTTTACAACCAAATTTCATTCAGTCATCTAAATCTTGGACGATAATAAAAAAAGCAATAAAAGAAATGTAAAAACTGTATTTGATCTTGAAATAAAGAGTAACAAACTAGACAACTTTTTTTAAAATTTATTTGTCTCTTAAGGGATGGACTTCATTAAGGTTACAAACGAAATATGGATACAAAAGTAGGTATATATTATACGTAAGCTGTCATTAGTAACAAAATAATCCGATCATTTAAAATAGATTAAGAATTAAACATTAATTGACTATTTTTATTATGTAAACTATTTGCATGTACAGTATAATACCAGAGCTTCAGAAAACTGCTCTTCTGTACACAATTTTTCTCTATACTAGTAACGACGTCTGTATCCCCAGACCCGTTGTGCTGCTCTCCCTGAATTTTTTTAGCAATAACAATCTTGTTGAGACTGAATCTTCCAAATAACCCTCCGCCACGGTGGATGATTTCCACACACCGTGACGTTTAAGGGTGGTAATGTCACCCCCAGCATTGGCCAAGAGTTGATGAGGAACGGCGCATGCTATGGCCAGTATACAAATCTGCATCTGGCAATTGCAAATAATCAGCTACAATTCTTGGAATTTTTGAGAGCTTATTTAATCCAACGCATTGGACAGTGCACTTTCCCTTTTGAAAATTTACGAAAAATCTTTTGTGAGACACATTTTGCGGTCTTAAAGACATATTTCCTAATCGAATCAAGTGGGTTCACCGAAAATCCTCCATTTAAAACTGTGAAACTTCTTGATTTATTCGTCTTGGTATCTAGTATGGATATATATATATAGATATTATTCTTTATCTCATATCTTCGACGCTTAAGAAGGTCAGTTCACCGCAACGGCAGGCATCGCAAACTCCCAATATCAATGCAACCTAAAAAACCCAAACATTTAAATAGGTACATAAAAGCAAGATCATAATAAACACCTACCTCTGACATAAGATGCTCACCGACAGGGACATCAAATATTATTCGATATGTGCTCTTTCCAAATAATATCAGATAATAAAAAGTACTTGTAAAAGTATAATAATTGTTATTTTTAATCCACATATTCCCATCGCACACAGTGACAGTGACACTTTATAAAATAGGTTTTTTAATACATATAATTGTTATCAAATGTGGCACAGTCCTGCTTTCAAAATCACACTAACAAAACAAAGTACAGCGGACGAAGGGAGAGCTGGTGATTAAGTTGATAAAATTTTATCCTCGGGAGAAATATGTTTTTATTTGTAAAAAGATGCAGAGTGATCACGATGGTGATGTCCAAATTTTTCTACAATGTGTGCTACCCTTTTAAAATACTCTCCATCCAGAGCGATTTTCCAATATAAATTTTCTGAAAAGTGTAAAACTTTGATTTTCATATTTTCTCCGTATGGAAAACATGATATCAAACAACTTTTATTGTCACCATTTTTTTTTTTTTCATAAAATTGCAAAGACACAAACATTATACATAATGTGAAATTTTTCAGCTTTCCGAAAATATTTCACAAAGGCCCATTTTTGAAAAATTTGGACATTACCATCGTGATCGGCACATTTTTTAGATTTAAAAACATATTTATCCCAAACCAAAATGATGAAATTTTCCAACCTGTACTCCAGCTCTTCCTTTGTCTAGTCTAATATTATATATTTTACATTTTTCTTACAACCACCAGAGGCGCGTTGGTTCTAGTCTCAGTAGAATGAGTTAAATCCTGAAGACTGGGGATGGAAGATCAACAACAATAGATTGGAACCGGCTCTCGATCAGTTGATCGATACTATATATTCTGCAACTGTCCCAAAGGCTGTAACGCTAGTTGCAGCTGCAGAAAACTAGGTCTCCGCTGTTCTGCAGTATGCGGGCATTACCGTGGGCAATCTTGTTTGAACGCCGCGACGGAAGAAACAGATAGTAACAACGAAGCTATAGATGAAGATATAGTTGAAGATACGATACCATCAACTGATCAATCAATTGACGAAGCTTTTTATGAAGAGGGCAATGAAGTTGACATGGAATTATATCTGCTAGAAGAGAAGAAATGATTTATGCAAATGGTTGTTTTTAGTGTCAGATATGGATTAGGCCTACTGTTTGTTACCGTTAAAAAAATACAGACATTGTATTTTCCGTAACTTTTACTCAAAAACGATTGATCCTTCGAAAAAAAGTGTAATAACTTTTTTTTATGTAGAATTTTATAATAAATGTTTTTTTGCTCATAACTATTTTTGTCGAAAAAATGATACTTTTCGAGATAATAGCAAAAAACTGAAAATTTCCCCTTTAACCCCCCCACCCCCTCTCCAAAAAAACCCATGACTCAAATTGATCGAACTTCTCAGGATGTACTAAGGGCACCTCAATGAAGGTCTTCACAAAAAAACAGCTTTCTCGTAATTTTTTCCAATCGAAATATCTTCATTTACTGGGCTACTGTAAATTATTCGGGCATTAAAAATTACCGAATTTGGAAGTACCAATAACATAGAATGATAAAGAAAGTAAATTTAAAAACAAATGATAATAAATGACTTTTTTTCGAAAAGCAATTCGTTTCCAAGTTATTGATTATTTAATGTTTAAAAAATGCAATTTTAAGGGGGCTGTAATTCAAAAACCGTACATCAAAATATTGTTAAATTTTGAATATAGGGGTTCTATAGCATGCTTATCAATAATATTCCATTAGCATTTTTGTAAAAAAATGCCCATTATCTTTTTTTGAAAAATTAAGTTAATTTTTCTTTATAATGGCAAACACCACTGGTGGATTTTTAAATATTTTACCGTGACGCTATCTCCTAATGGGCAAATTTAAAAAAAAATCTAATGTGATATGGAAGTCATGAAAAGTGAGGCATACTGCATAGTATTTCTAACTTAAAATTTTATACTTTTGTGATATACTTCTTAGTATACTGACAAGCACTTTGCCAACCAAGTTTGTATCATAAAGATATATTTAAAGGGAAAAAGAAAGTAATAAAAAAATATAGCTTTCATGTCTTTAAAATCAAGATGTTTTTAAAAAACCGCGAGGAATATCCTATAGAATGTTAAAAAGTTATAGAAAAACTTCAGTAAACCGGCGAAGACTATGTTTACATCTGATTCGTTAACTCATATGCTCGAATAAATTGTCAAGATCTTAAGAAACTTGATTCGATGATATTTCGATTATATGAACGAGTAAGATTTCGATTAAAACGGATTTAGAAACTACTGGTATTTACCTATCAAGCCTCGCAACCCGTTTTTGGTGACATTTCTTCCATATCCATCGTTGCTTCCAGCACACCGTGAATAGTTATAAAAGTAAATTATTTATTCTTATCCCCATTTTTTGAATTGCCGAGAGTAAGAGTAAATCAAGATACGGTCGTGAAACACTTAACAAACTAGCATCGGACCAAGAAGAAATCGCAAGAATATATCCACTGCCGGAATCAGAAATGGAGGAAATAGAAAACTCCGGAGATGAAAAACTATACAAGCAAAAACAAAAAGAAGAGCATAAATATTCCATATCATGACGCAATGCAGCAGCAAACACCTACAATTCTATATTCTCGTACCATGCAGCAATGCCTACCGTACGCTGGTAAACCAAATCAAAATAACACATATCAGAATAATATTGTTTCCTATTACATTATCCTCGTATATTTTGCGATCCAAATTTATAGCTATTTTTAACCTTTCACACATGAAATAACCCCTCATTATCGAACTTAATGCATAAATATATTGTGATATTCATGAGCTAGTCAAATTTGACTATGCTTGGATTGCTTTTTAATAGACGACGGTAACTCATTACTCCTTATTACCAACTTTGATTGACGCAGAAAAAATAACAGATGACACTAGAGTTGCGTAGGACTACCTAAAAGCTTTCTGGATAATGTTCAGTATCCTAGAATGTATGCAGACTCAGATAAATATACGCCTCCGTTTCAATTAAATCAACCAGCTAAACCTACATAGACAGAGACGATAATAGACTGACAACAATTCTTCGAAATCAAGGACGATTTCCCAGTAAGGACGCTGCGATGCGGTTGCTGACGATATGAAAACGCAGCGGGACATAATCAAGGTACTAAGGATTAACGAGCTTCGAAAATGGCGGTGTTTTGGCCGGAAACGTACATCGGTCACGTTCAGCAGACACTTGATTGACATGGCACGCCACCACCCATTTGTTATTCATTCACCGTGTCTGTCCAACTGCATTGCTTACTTATTTAATTAATATCATGTCTTTAAAGTGTTCCCTGCACCAAGGAAAGAAACTGTTGTGGTATGTGTTTGGGAAATTCCGTTATTAAATATGCTTATAACGTAATGGGAATATCATTTCGGTATTTGAAATATGACAGTTTCAAACGCGTTCTACCGTACACCAAATCTTAGAGGATCTGTTTTATTTTTGATCATGTACAGGGTGAGCATTTATGTTGCACACTCCATTATTTCGCCTAGTTCTTAAGACACAGAAACACTTAGTATATCAAAGTTGCAGGAATTTCTTCAAAATATGCATTTTTTACACCAGGAAAACAAAATATCGGATGGTGGGAAAAAATAAAAGTAAATAGATAATGACGAATGACTTTTTTCGAAAAACTCTTCGTTTCCAAGTTATTAATTATTGCGGCTTGAACAAATCTTAGAGGGATAGAAATATAATAATAATAATAAGGTGTACTAACACGCAAAAAAATAACTTAAGCTTTTAGTACACCTAAATAATAATAAAAGCTTGTTTTTAAAAAGTTTTTTAAATTTACAACACTGTTCGTTCCAAGTTATTAATTATTGGGGGTTGAACAAATTTTAGCTAGATAAAAATATCACGAAACGCACGCAAAGAGGTTTGATGAGGCTGTGTGCCTAACAGTCAACCGCGAAGGATTGAGAGAGCCCAACAGACGTTCAGGGTGAACCAAATTAGATGGGATTTGGGGTTTTCTCTAAAACTATGGCGGATAGACGAAAACTAATATAGATGTCTTCAATTCGATTTTCGAGAAACAAACCAGGCCTGTAGCTAGAAAATGCTTTAAGAGTGGGCAAACAATTTTTCAGAGAGGGCCCCTGGGCCAAACATTCGTTTTTTCCATTTTAAAATAGCTACCTCATTTTTTTCTGCGATCGCCGTAGGTCGGGCGAAAATTATTCCAGGACGGGCTACGCCCGTCCTGGCCCACCCCTAGCTACAGGCCTGAAACAAACAATGGCGCAAACCGCGATCGTCTATCTTTGTCGACTACCGAGCTACAGAGCGTTTTTGGAAAATTGGCATTTTTTGATGACCTCGAATCGAAAATCGAGTAACACATTCTGAAGGCACTTCTTTGAGTAGAATCCGTCGCTGATAAAAAGAAAATTGTACATGCCTCTGCCTCAGTTTTTGAGATATACAGTGTGACCTATTTCAAGTGGAAACACCTTCGTAACTCTGTTATTGGTCATCCAATTTCAACCAAATTTAGATGGGTATCAAAGATCTTTAATATTTCTTTTTTGAGTAAAACAAAACTTAATTTAGTCAGTGGAGTGCATTTTTATTAAGAAAAAAAAGATTTTTCGAGAAATCATATTGGGCATTTTTTTGTTGAAAAACTAATACAATATTATTGATCAGCATGTCGTAGAACCGATATATTCAGAATTTAACAACATTTTGATTTTTGGTTTTCGAATTACGATCCCCTTAAAATTATCTAATTTAAACATTAAATAATCAATAAATTGGTAACGAAATTTTTTTCGAAAAAAAGGCATTCTTTATTTTCTCTTTAAATTCAAATTTCGAAGGCCAAGAATTTTCATTGAAAAATTTTGGGTCATTAAGGATTACTGAATTTGAAAGTATCGATGATATGGGGTGTTATAAAATATGAATTTAAAGAAAAAATGAAAAATAAAAGAATGACTTTCTTTCGAAAAAAAGATTCGTTACCAATTTATTGATTATTACTTCCACATCCAGTGGAAGTATAGTAACAACAAAATTTTTAAAAAATTTTATTGTTCAAATAGGCTTAAAATGTCATGAAACGTCGAGATTTTAAGTTTGAGCGAAAAAAAAATGTCTGTCTGTCTGTCGGTCTGTCTGTAACTTTTTTTTGTGCGCACGTTTACTCTGGAACCGTTTAAGATATTGACTTGAAATTTGAAGTCAATATCTTAAACGTTTAAGATATTGACTTGAAATTTGGTACACATATGTACTTTAACGAGATCTAGAACTAGATTATATTTTCATCTTGTTCCGTCGAAGGGTTGGGGGGTAAATTGGGGTAAATTTCGGGTAAATGGGTAAATCAAGCAAGTAAGAGTCCATAAAATCGGTATTTAGTATACAAAAGAGAAGCTAAGGTCTAAAAAAAAAATTTTGGCATTAGCCACCCCCACCCCCTTATTAAATGGGATGAAAAAAAATTGTGATTTAGTGTGTGTACAAGAACCAAAAGCTTCAAAATATGTTTTTACTTCATCCACCCCCACTACCAACCCTCCACCACCATCCCCACCCCCACTACCGATGTAGCATATCGTTTTATATGTTTTTGGAGTAGACGATTCCAAATATTATGTTGTTAAAGTTACCTTGAGTAGTATGGATGCGCAGTGGCTTTCCTCGACTACTATGGATGCGCAGTAGGTTTCCCCGAGTATTATGGATGCGCAGTGGCTTTCCTCGAATATTTGGATACTCAGTGACTTTTTTCGAGTATTATAGTAGTATGGATGCGCAGTGGGTTACTTTAAGCAGTATGGATGCGCAGTGGCTTTCCTCGAGTACAATGAATGCACAGTAGGTTATCACGAGTAGTGTGGATGCGCAGTGGCTTTTCTCGAGTGCCATAGATGCGCAGTAGGTTACCTCAAGTGATATGGATGCGCAGTGGGTTTCCTCGAGTAAAATGGATACGAGTGGGTTACTTCAAGAAGTATGAATGCGCAGTGGCTTTACTCGAGTAAATTGGTTGCACAGTAGTATGGATGCGTAGTAGGTTTCCTCGAAGAAAATGCTTGTAGTAGAGGCTTTACTTCTATCGTGTAGTTTACGGCACACAACAATTTTTTATATCTGTGTCTTGCCATTTTCTGCGTATTACTTCGACATTCAGTTGAAGTATATTAACGCAAAAAAAATTTTTGGAAATTTTCATTGTTTAAATAGGCTTATAATATCAAGAAACGTCAATATTTTAAGTCTGAGCAAAATAAATTTGTCTGTTGCGTCGGTGTGTATGTTAGTCTTGTATCGTTTTGGTGCTCACGATTACTCTGGAACCGTTTAAGATATTCACTTAAAATATGGCACACGTATGTTTTTTAACGAGATCTGGAACTAGATTATATTTTCATCTTATTCTGTTGCAGAGTTGAAGGGTAAATTGAGGTAAATGGGGGTAGATAGGTAAATCAAGCAAGTAAGAGTCCATGAAATTGGTATTTAGTAAATATAAGAGGAGCTAAGGCCTCAAAAAAAAATGGCATTAGCCATCCCTATTACCGCCCCCACCCTATTATTAAAGATGGTGAAAAAATAGTGTGATTTAGTGTGTGTACAAGAGTCAAAGTCATCAAGAATTTTTTCACTTCATTCACCACCACCAACTCTATTACAGATGTGGCATATAATTTTATGGGGTTTTGGGGTACATGATTTCAAATATTATACCATTAAAGTTCCATAAACAATTATTTCCACATAGTGGAGTGCAAATATAGTATTTTGTTGTAAGAGACTTGGATGTGGAAGTAGTGATTCCTTGGGCAGCAGTTTTTTCCTTGCTAAAAAGTATCTAACGTGTTGGATTTGGGATGGGATCACGGTCGTACTGGTGGGTAAGGGCGCACCAGCTCATATAGACTAGTTTGACATTTAATTATTACTTCCACATCCAGTGGAAGTATAGTAACGACAAAAAATTTTTTAAAAATTTTTATTGCTCAAATTGGCTTAGAATGTCATGAAACGTCGAGATTTAAAGCTTGAGCGAAAAAAAAAATTTCTGTCTGTCTGTCTGTAACCTTTTTTTTTGTGCGCACGTTTACTCAGGAACCGTTTGAAATATTGACTTGAAATTTGGTACACGTATGTACTTTAATGAGATCTAGAACTAGATTATATTTTCATCTGGTTCCGTCGAAGGGTTGGGGGTAAATTGGGGTAAATTTGGGGTAAATAGGTAAATCAAGCAGGTAAGAGTCCATAAAATTGGTATATAGTATATATAAGAGAAGCTAAGGTCTCAAAAAAAATTTTGACATTAGCCACCCCCACCCCATTATTAAAGGGGATGAAAAAAAATTGTGATTTAGTGTGTGTACAAGAACCCTCAGAATATTTTTTTACTTCATCCACCCCCACTATCGCCACTCCCGCCGCACTACCGATGTGGGGTATGGTTTTATGGGTTTTTGGGGTAGAGGATTTCAAATATTATATTATTAAAGTTCCATAAATAATTATTTCCACATACAAAATTTTTTCGTTGTGAGTGACTTGGATAGGAAATCTGGATGTGGAAGTAGTGATTGCTTGGGCAGTGGTTTTTTTTAATAAAATGAAAAATACGGGGATATGTACTAGTTGGCAAACCTAGTTTAGCCCGTAAAATGTTCACAGGTTGGAGGGATGGCCACTGTGTGACGAAGACAAACACCACAGTGAACAGTGCGACCATAGAGCAAATGTAGTTTTATATATATACAGGGTGGACCATTAATAATAGGCCATAGTTCAAGGGTAGATTCTTTGGACCAAAATATGAGGATATAACCAAACATGCTTTAGTAAATTGTTGCTGTGGAAAAGATACACTGTGCCAAAATTGCATTTTTTTTCCAATATCTCAACTACCTCTTAACCGATCTTCTTCCAATTTGGTAAGGAACCATTTTTTAAGCTAAGAAACAATAATTTATGTATTACATCACACTAGCCCGTGAAGGGCGCCTCATGAGCTATATCTGATGATGAACACTTTTTCTCTTTTTTTTTACGATGCGCAGTGGCACTTTTGTCTGGAAAATCTTATGCAGGAGTCATTTCTACGTAAAAAAAGGTACACTTAATAGAACCTGATAATTAAAACCGTTTTCGAGAAAACTGCCGCATAGATCTCAAAAATTCTTTGAAAACAAACCCAATTTGAAGAAAAAAAATGTATTTATTGAAAAGTGTGCTTTGGTGATGTCTTAATTCAGTCAATATGTCAAACTAATTAAATTTAACGTAAATGACAGAACTAAGACGTCACCAAAGCACACTTTTCAATAAATACAATTTTTCTTTTTCAAATTGTTTGTTTTCAAAGAATTTTTGAGATCTATGCGGCAGTTTTCTCGAAAACGGTTGAAATTATCAAGTTCTATTAAGCGTTCCTTTTTTACGTAGAAATTACTACTGCATGAGATTTTCTAGTCAAAAGTGCCAAAGTGCCACTACGTTTCGCAGAAAAAAAAGGAAAAAAATATTCATCATCAGGTATAGCTCATGAGGCGCACTCCACGGGCTAGCGTGATGTAATACATAACTTATTGTTTCTTAGCTTAAAAAATATTTCCTTACCAAATTGGGAGAAGATCGGTCAAGAGGTAGTTGAGATATTGCAAAAAAAAGTAGTGTTGGAGGGGTGAGAAGACGGGAGATGGAAGGGGTGGATGGCGGTGGCAAATAAAGGGTTTTGTCTGTCTGTCTATAAAATAAGTAGACTAAAAAGTAAAAAATTAAATTATATAAAAAGAAATATTTTTAAGAATAAGCTTTTTTCTGAAATCTATCGGGAATGTCTACATTTTGGGCGCGATTTTAGAGCGAAAAATGCACAATTCCAGTATTTTAGTCCGTTGCTAGGAAACTATCAGAAAACAGACCGGAAAAGATCCGTTGCCAAGCAACGATCAACAAAGCCGTACGGGAATGTTACTTCCCGGCCTAGGCCGGGAAGTAACATTCCCGTATGGTTTTTTATATATTTTAATATGTCAATATTTTTGATTTTTATACGTTTAAAATAGTACTGATTGTGATTTCAGAATTTTTTTTTTAAATGTTTATATTTTTTTGGATTTTTATACGTTTAAAATAGTATTTATTGTGATTTCAGAAAAAATAGTATGTGTACTTCGGTGTGAAAGCACATTCCCAGACTTCGATGCTTGTTAGCCTCGGCTAGCGCCTCGGCCAACAATTGCATCGTCGTCCGGGAATGTATCGCTTTCACACCTAGATACACAATATACTATTATTTCAAAACACTACCAAAAGTAATAGTATATTGTGTATTTAGATGTGAAAGCGATACATTCCCGGACAACGATGCAATTGTTGGCCGAGGCGCTAGCCGAGGCCAACAAGCATCGAAGTCTGGGAATGTGCTTTCACACCGAAGTACACATACTGTTTTTTTCTGAAATCACAATAAATACTATTTTAAACGTATAAGAATCAAAAATATACCTATACATTAAAAAAAAAATTCTGAAATCACAATCAATACTATTTTAAACGTATAAAAATCAAAAATATTAACATATTAAAATATATATAAAAAACCGTACGGGAATGTTACTTCCCGGCCTAGGCCGGGAAGTAACATTCCCGTACGGCTTTGTTGATCGTTGCTTGGCAACGGATCTTTTCCAGTCTGTTTTCTGATAGTTTCCTAGCAACGGACTAAAATACTGGAATTGTGCATTTTTCGCTCTAAAATCGCGCCGAAAATGTAGACATTCCGATCGATTTCAGAAAAAAATAATTTTTTAAAAATTCATACACCTGAAAACCAAAAGCTTTTGGGGTGGTCAAATGAGCAAAATAACTATGCAATAGCGCTATATGACCGTCCCCAAAGCTTTTGGTTTCTAGGTGTATGAATTAAAAAAAAAATATTTTTACTTTTTAGTAGTTTTTTCAAATAAAAGCTTTTTCTTAAAAATATTTTTTTATATAATTTATTACAATACAAAAACATAAAATATGCAAACATTTTAATAAAAATAAATATATTCATTACATCATATTTAAAATAAAATTGTTCTACCGGGTAACGAATGCATGTACAGCGGGTGGTCGCACGAACGTTAGAACCACATTTAACGTCGTTATTTTACTTCCACATCCAGTGGAAGTATAGTAACGACAAAAAAATTTAAAAAAATTTTTATTGTTCAAATAGGCTTAGAATGTCATGAAACGTCGAGATTTCAAGTTTGAGCGAAAAAAAATTTCTGTCTGTCTGTCGGTCCGTCTGTCGGTCTGTCGGTCTGTCGGTCTGTCGGTCTGTCTGTCGGTCTGTCGGTCTGTAACTTTTTTTGTGCGCACGTTTACTCTGGAACCGCTTGAGATATTGACTTGAAATTTGGTACACATATGTACTTTAACGAGATCTAGAACTAGATTATATTTTCATCTTGTTCCATCGAAGGGTTTGGGGGTAAATTGGGGTAAATTTGGAGTAAATAGGTAAATCAAGCAGGTAAGAGTTCATAAAATTGATATTTAGTATAGACAAGAGAAGCTAAGGTCTCAAAAAAAATTTTGGCATTAGCCACCCCCATTACCACCCCATTATTAAAGGAGATGAAAGAAAAATGTGATTTAGTGTGTGTACAAGAACCAGAAACCTCAAAATATTTTTTTACTTTATCCACCCCCCCACTCCCACCCCACTACCGATGTGGGGTATCGTTTTATGGGTTTTTGGGGTAGAGGATTTCAAATATTATATTACTAAAGTTCCATAAACAATTATTTCCAGATACAAAATTTTTTCGTTGTGTGACTTGGATAGAAAATCCGGATGTGGAAGTAGTGATTCCTTGGGCAGCGGTTTTTAATGTTTAAAATAGGCAATTTTAAGTGGGCTGTAATTCAAAAACCAAAAATCAAAATGTTGTTAAATTCTGAATATAGAGGTTCTACAGCATGCTGATCAATAATGTTGCATTTGTTTTTTAACAAAAAAATGCCTAATATGATTTTTCGAAAAATCGACTCTTTTATTCTTAATAAAAATGTACGCCACTGACTGAAATAAGTTTTGTTTTACTCAAAAAAGAAATATTAAAGATCTTTGATATCGATCCAAATTTGGTTGAAATTGGATGACCAATAACTGAGTTACGAAGGTGTTTCCACTTGAAATGAATCACACTGTAGACATAACTTGTGTTTTTTTAAATGGAACTCCCTGTAAATTATTTCATCATTCAATCACAACTTAAATTAGCTATCCAACGATATATCATATGTTATATTTATCTCTAGAAAAAGTGGTCAATTTTTGGAAAATTTAATATATTTGTGAGGAGGCCAAGGAAAATTAGTAACAACAACACTTCTTATAATATAAAATAATTTTGCCAAAAATACTTCAATAAATGTTCGAATTGTTTTCCATTGACATTTTTTGCATTTCCAATCATGACAGGAGTTATTGTCCGCTAATGTCTTGTTAAGATCCAAAAATTACAATTTTCTAAAAACGCTCTGTAGCTCGGTAGTCAAAAAAGATAGACGATCGCGGTTTGCGCCATTGTTTGTTCCTCGAAAACCGAACTTAGGACACTTATATTGGTTTTTGTCTATCTGCCATAGTTTTAGAGAAAACCTCAAATCACATCTAATTTGGTCCACCAGCGGGACATAATCAAGGTACAGCAAGCGGAGGCCAACTAACAATGCATGCATTACAAATCGTCTAACAAGATGTTGTGAGTACGAAGTAGTTACATTTCTTGAGGATGTTAATAATGCTTTCACGGTATTTCAAACTTTTCCTCGCAGTGGAAACAAACCGTAACAGAATCTCTTCATCTGTTAATTGAAACCTATTTGTTTCCCGATTAAACTCAATTATGAAGATTGGCCACTCAGTAACTTCCCCTAAGAAATACGAGAGCTGTCTAAGTTTTTAACGAAGCAGTAACCTGTTAGTGTCAATACACCAAGCAAGACATGTTCTTCTCCAACTCCAAGAAAAATGCTTTTGCACACTTCATCTTCATAACTGCTTCACACCCTGGCATTATTATTCTCAGCTGCTATACATTTCCTTGAATCCGAAACATTTTTCGTTGCCACGGAGACTTCCAGAGTAAACAGATTTATTTTCACGACCTACTCTCTAAATTTTTCTGAAATGTTCTTCTGTGACTCAATGCTTCAAATTTTCGTATTCTATCTTAATAGCTAACAATCTTACTAGAGCTTCTTCATCTAAATGCCATTACATTGTCATTAACTCCAACTCCAAATTATAAATGTGAGATTCTTTGGATGCAACGGATCTTTCTTTATTAGGTTTGCTACAAATCTTCACAGTATCATCAACTGGCTTATTTATAAAAATATCCAACTATATTTGTCTTTTGTTGGCATCTCAAATTGATTCGACTTAATTAAATTAACTTCAGTAGTAAATTTTTCAAAAGCTCCCATGTAACTCGCTTCTCTCCTGGTTTCACTTATCTTACTAGATGAATTACAAGACAATATAAATGAGAAAATAATGATAGAAAATACAAATGCAAAGATAAAAACTGTAACATGAGTGAGTACTATTACCTATGTAATCCCTTCTACATAATGACAATAATGCATACATATAATAATATATAATGAAAATAATAAACAACAAAAGTATACCATATTGTATAGCACTGTCAAATTACACATTGTTGAAGATATAATTATAATCTCTAAATACTACCGAAAACTTCAATATATGTTAATAAACGGTTGCAATGGTCCTAATGTCTTGATGTAAACAGTTATTAAATGTATCACGTTAACTGCTAACTCTTATGTATAATTCCATGATAGTATAAATGGGGGGCTTTTTGAGAGTACGGCTAGCGGGACGATAAAATAGAACATTTTGATGTCCCCCGCCCCCCCATTCTCGAAATTCTGAAAATAATTTTTGATAACAGCATTGGGCAGTCACTTAAATGTCCGACTACTTTTTACAAGAATACTAAGGTCTTTCTATTCTCTAATGACTTAATGTGCAGTCTTAACAATAGCAAAACCTTTGGATAGGTTTGCAGACCAAATACTTCATAAATTTTCATTAAATCTTTTCCACTGCTCATAAATGAACATCATAAATTGGATTCCAAATGATCACACCATACTCAAATTTTGATCGCATCATTGAGAAATTCAACGTTTTAAGTGCAGCTAAATTCGAAAATAATGTTTTGCAATTTCTTGGCCTACTAATTTTAACGCCGAAGTTTTGGATGAATTAAATGTTCTACAAAATCCAATTTAAAGTCGAATAGTATTACCTAAGTTCTTGGTAGTTTTGGGCTCTTGACAACTCCGTATATTGAAGGCATACAAAAAATCTATAGAACTTACTGTACGCGTGTATGTTACTACATTTTGAGACGTTCATTTGTAACTTATTAGATGCACACCATAATTCCATTTTGTGTATTTACTGTTGTAATATTAGACAGTTTTCCGATGTTAATTTCACTAAATATTTTGAGATCATCAGCAAATAAAAGTTTCTGGCAATTCAGTATCACATGAATCGTTTATAAATATAATAGAAAAGTGACTCCTTGAAGCATCTATGATAATGCAAGGTAAGTATTTGACTTAAAATCGTTATATTGAACATTATTGTAACCGATTTTCCAAATATGATACAAAGAATTTTAATAGTAAAGTAACATTATCTAATTTTTCATTAATAACTTGTGGTCTTTTGAAAAATTGGTGTACACGACGTGAACCGGACCTCTGTTATCCAGTGATTCAGAGACAAACTGAACTAAACAAGCTATAGAACATTTCTCCATAAAACCATATTAATAAGTATAAATTAAATTCTTTACACCAGCATAAACTATAGTATACACTGAAGCCTCAAAGATGTTGTCATTAGGTGGAATTGAGATCTTTTTATAGTTTATGTCTGCCACATTTCCACTTTTATAAATAGGACATAGTTTCTGAAGTACATTTAATGTGGCTCTAAAGTCATTCGTTACAAATCTCCTTGGTAATATGACCTTATAGCATCTTTTACTTCTACAGATATAATACTGCTAACCTGACTTCTTGGCAGTCTTTTCTATAGTACATTATTTTTATAACTTGAAGAACCAATGTAAAATTACTGCATTGCCAATAAAACTATTTCACAAAAATGATTAACTTTATTTTCACGTTCGATAACTATTTTCAAAATTAATATTTTCTTGTTTTTCCATCTCAATTTTCTAGATACCGCTGACTTTCTAGACAGATACAGAAGTCGCCATATTTCTCAGTCACATATACTTAGTGTCTATTCTGTTAAAATTTACAATCGATACGGCAGTTTGGAGGTGAAGCGAAAAAATCTTTTTCAAGATTTAATCTTTAACAGTAAATAGCTCAAGAGGAGGTTTAGTCCAGTCAACGGGAAATTTATCAAGTTACAAAAAAATTCCAAGAGAGAGAAAAAATGTTTAGAAGGCTTCATCTCATCTTTAACATGAGTGCTAATCAATGGATTTCAATGAAATCTTGTGCCATGCGGTTTTAATGATATTAGTAAAAAAGTTAAAAAAAAGATTAGAGTAGGAAATGATCGGAAGGGGTAGAAAACATCACTTTTATCACGGTTTTCGTAACTTGTAGAATTAGGTCAAAAATGAAAAAAGAAACAATGTATTTACCTTTTTTGGTCTTGTGAATTTTTTCGAAAAATGCATATCTTTCGAGGTATGGCCACTCGAAAATTCCTGAAAATGGGGGAGGGGAAATGTGAAGGTTGAAAAAAATCTGAAACAATTCAGGTGAATGTATCATCGAAATACAAGACTTTTTTTTATTTACAACTTTTCTGTAAAGTGCGTTTTCACCGAAAAACATGAAAAACTACCCTTATCTTTGACATTGTAGCGCTTTAAAAATATGTAATTCAAAAATTTGCAATTCAGACGTATGCATTGAAGCCTTCTAAACATTTTTTGTCTCTTGGAATTTTTTTTGTAACTAGCTAAATTTCCGAGTTACAAGCTGTTTTTCACGATAAATAATGTAATACGTTTTCCGGAAAACTTTTTCACATTTTCAATTTAAAAATTATATTGAACCTTTAAAAATGGTACAACTACATAGGTTTCATATTTTTTTTATAATAGTATATATAAACCACGCTCATTTTTCGAGTTTTCATGTATTTTAAGGCTGCGTTTGCACGCCACAGTCAATTCTTATATAGAAATAGCGAACTAATGGTTCTGCCGGGAAAACAGGTACCATGCAATTGTCTAGTTATGAGTTCTGATTTACTTATCTGTTGTTGGCAACAGAAGTGTTGCAGGGCCGTACGGACAGTATTGAAAATAGCCGACTAGATTTAGAACAGTGAATTAAAAAATGATTCAGCTCCTATTCTATTTTGTAACATTTTAAATAGGATTTGATGTTCGTAAATAATTAAACAATTCATGGTTACCACCGCATTTGTATCTACAATATCTATCAGTAATAATTTCAATTATTATTGTTAAATTAAATTTGTGGTGTTTACGTGACATAAAAAAACAACTTAGTGTATTACGGGTTGGGAATAATTTGCAATGTTTGACCTAGTGATGGGCGATATCGTGATTTTTCAATCACAACGTAAATCGTTACTGTGATTTTCTTATATCACTGAATTTAAAACGTGATGTGATCACGACTTTCATAATACGACGTACGGGAGAAATTGTTAATCGTTCCCTATCCCTAAATAAGCGCCGACAGACGGTGAATTAACTACTTTGGTAATCTGTGCTGCCGCAAGTAACACCTGATGTATAGATTGGTAATAAAGCAAAAGCACTAATTTGACTAATTTGACCAATAAAATTACTTTCAAAACCAGGAAAGGAACATTTTGTTTATGTTTGTGTGTAATATAAAATATCAAGTATTTACAGTTGTTTTATTTAATAAAGAGAAAATTATAGTGAACAATGTAGAAATTTTTTTTACACCCTTCATAAAGCATTCATACCAGAATGGAAAAAAAAATTGAACATTCACGTCTTCAAAACAATATTTTTGTACTGCAAGAGTGTGTGCAAAGATAGTTTGTATACCACAAGATAGAAGTTCTTTTGTATCTCTCATGACATCGATTCTTCACAGTCGGAATTAAAAATAGTTACATTTAGTCCCTTGATTTGATATAATCCTAATCACTTTTTTTAGTAATGATATTTTGTTAGACATACTAATAATTTATTAGCAATAAACAAGAAATGAAAAAAAAGAGTACAAAAATTAGCTTTTATGAAAAAAAGTTCTGGAATTGTGCAGTAAGGGTGAAATATGCTCTAATATAAAGAATACAACTTAGCGTATTAATTTTATTATTAAAAAATTTTAATCGTAAAAAATCGTTTCTTTTGTTTCTACGTATAATCTGAGAAAAAAGCCCTGCATAAATAGCCATAGACAATTCTCTTTGTATTGTAGTGTAGTATGTAATTAAGAGATCAAGCCCGGTCAATCATAAATAAAAATAAATGATACAATCTTAAAAATATGTAATCAGTACTACAGAATGTGGACAATTCAATCGGCAAGTAAATTAAAATTCTTTTAAACACCATTTCCAACACTAGAGAAATTAAAAATAAGTCCGACCCTGCTCTTACTGTCTTTCTAGTGTTATTTCAGCAGTGTTACCACTTCGAACAACTTCTGTCCCGCCATCTAGTAGTAAAACGTCAAACTAATATTAGCATAAATGAGCAATTTTTTCTAAGAGGTTAATCTTTTATAGGAGCAAATATTATGCCGATTTTTAACTTTTTTTCACGTTAAATATAATTATTCTAGTATGTATGATATTTTATTTGAACATTTGAGTCCCATTAAAGGAAATAAAATAATTATAGATTAATTACGGCCGATTGAGAGGTACGTTCACGTTTAATAATTCAAAGGAGAAAACTTTGGAAACTTAATTTCATTTAGTATTCAGATATAAATTATGATACATAACATACTTAAGTTAATTAGTTATAATAATTAAATCAATTCTGAATTCTGTCGGTTCGTTTTTAAGAACAACCTCGCGAAAGAATTATAAAATGACGAATTTATGAACGCGATATTTTGACATTGGTAACACAGCCTTAATGTGCAAAAAATGTAGTACATTATACAGCCCTACAAAAAAAAAACAAAGCTCAAAGCAGCGAACCAGACCTATGTATTCCTATGTATTTTCGATCGCTGAATCCGAATCCGGGGTCAAAAAAAAACGTACACCCCCAAAATCATTAGCTAGAGCCAAAAAACACCCCCAAAATGAGGTTAAAAGAATATTAAGCTACGAGAATAGTTGTTACATCTTAATCAATCGAATTATACAAATTAAGGTTAAACAGCAGCATACATACAATAGATATGAAACACACCCCCAAGGAGGGGCGAAAACTAGCCCCCATATATAAAAAAAAATCGATCCAAAACAGCAATGATTGCTGAAGAAGCTCAGAATGTTTAAGTTTTGTTAAAGTGATAGGAAATTGCATCAGGTCCGACGTAATCTTCATAAATTGCCCCTATAGAGTTGAGAGCAACCACCTCCAAGTTTAAAGGACACGAGAAAAACAAGAAAAAACGTAAAATGCAACAGGATTTCTATTTTCATGGACGGTATGATTGGCTGAAATTGCGCAGTACTCTGAAATAGAATTAGAAACTTACGTACCATCAGCATTCTACAGTGTCAACCCTCAGAGGGTGTGAAAACTACCCCTATAAAAAAAAACTATGGAAATGAAACGAATAAGCAACATTATAGCTGTTTCGTTACATCTTGAATTACGGTAGTTTACATCCTTTCTGGGGGTGTTACTTAATAACATTTATAGGACATGAGGTTTCAAACTCTAAGTGTGCAAAGCGATTTTTGCCAATCATAGCATCCATAAAAATGTAAATCCGGTTAGTTTCTCTCTGTTTTTCCAGCATCCTGCAGATATAGAGGTAGTATCTAGCAACCCCGTGGGGGTGGTTTTTCAAGCACATAGTTTCTTCTCTCTTCCACACAACGCAGGTGTTTCGAATTTTTATAGAAGTCACTGTAACTTTTTATAGTTAAATCTTACATAGGGGGTAGTTTTCACACCCTCTGAAGGTTGACAGTGTAGGATGTTGATGGTACGTAAGTTTCTGGTTCTATTTTAGAGTACTACGCTATTTCAGCCAATCATAGCGTCCATGAAAATAGAAATCCTGCTGGGTTTTACGTTTTTTCTTGTTTTTCTCGTGTCCTTTGTTCTCAACCCTATAGGGGCAGTTTATGAAGATTACGTCGGACTTGATGTAGTTTCTTAACACTTTAACAAAACTTAGACATTTCGAGGTTTTTCAGCAGTCATTGCTGTTTTGGATCGATTTTTTTATATATGGGGGTTAGTTTTCGCCCCTCCCTGGGGGTGTGTTTCATATCTATTGTATGTACGCTGCTGTTTAACCTTAATTTGTATAATTCAATTGATTAAGAAGTAACAATTATTCTGGTAGCTTAATCTTCTTTTTAAACCATTTCAGGGGTGTTTTTTGGCTCTAGCTAATGATTTTGGGGGTGTACGATTTTTTTTGACTCCGGATTCGGATTCAGCGACCGAGCATACATGGGTATACATGGGTCTGGTTCGCTGCTTTGAACTTTTATTTTTTTTTGTGGGGCTGTGTTATTTATCGTGAAAAACTACCTGTAACACGGAAAATTAGCAAGTTACAAAAAAAATCCAGGAGACAAAAAATATTTAGAATGCTTCATTCACACGTCTGAGTTTTTTCAAATTTTTAGATTACATATTTTTAAAGCGCTACCATTTCAAAGAAATGAGTAGTTTTTCATGTTTTTCCAGAAAAATTGGTGAAAACTCACTTTATAGAAAAGTTGCAAATAAAGAAAGTCTTGTATTTCGATAATACATTCACCTGAATTTTTTCAGATTTTAACCTCCCCACAATAAAATTGTGGGAGGTTACTACAATTAGTCCAAAATCGAAAATTGAGATAACATCAAATCTTTACGTTTTGAGGTCCCAGGAACCCAAAAAAGTTGTTTTTGAAAAATGTCTGTGTGTGTGTGTGTGTGTGTGTGTGTGTGTGTGTGTGTATGTATGTTAGCACGATAGCGGCGAAGCTACTAAACGGATTTGGATGAAACTTTGCATGAGGGTTTCTTTAGTGCTCCAGAAGATCTGAAAAGGTTTTGGTTGAAATCGGATTACGTTTAGTGCCGTTTTGGCACAACAAGTTGTTTATTTTATGATTACCTACAATTTGTAATTGAACCATTGAAAAGCAGTAAAAATTCCGATTTCAACGATATATCACACTTGCACTTTTTCGATTTGGTTTCCGTGAAAAAAATTAAAAAACAAAAATTTCACTTGTTTTGTCCTCAAAGCAGTGCAATGTACAGGGTGATATTCTAATAATGACAGAGGTGTTCAGTGATTTCGGCTGATAACTCGGGAACGGTTGAAGATATCGAACTGAAATTTGAAACGTAGGTATAAATATTGTAGACGGACGGATTACGAGTGAATTAATAATACACCTACGTCACATGACGTCACAAATAAGAAAAATTCTTAGAAACTGGTGCAGATATCGACTTAACTATTGGAAACATCCAATTAAAGTTTGAAACGTAGATAGAAATATTGTAGATGAATGGAATACGAGTGAATTAAAAATACACCCACGTTCTGATGACGTCGTAAAAGCATAAAATTCTTATAACAGGCGAACTGATGATGATATCAAAAAAATATTTCTACAAGACGAGTCACGAATTTTTTTTTTTTTTTAATTTCCAAGAAATATCAAATTTTCGGAGAAATGTCACTTTTCAGAAAAATGTCAGATTTTTAAAAAATGTCAAATTTTCAGGAAAACGTCAAATTTTCAGGAAAAAGTCAAATTTTCAGGAAAGCGTCAAATTTTCGGAGAAATGTCACTTTTCAGAAAAATGTCAAATTTTCGAAAAAATGTTAAATTTTCAGGGAAATGTCACTTTTCAGAAATATGTCAAATTTTCAGAAAAATGTCAAATTTTCGAAAAAAACGTCAAATTTTCGAAGAAATGTCACCTTTCAGAAAAATGCCAAATGTTTGAAAATTGTCAAATTTTCGGAGTAATGTCACTTCAGAAGAATGTCAAATTTTCGAAGAAATGTCAAATTTTCAGAGAAATGTCACTTTTCAGAAAAATGTCACCTTTCAGAAAAAGGTCACCTTTCAGAAAAATGTCGCCTTTCAGAAAAAGGTCACCTTTCAGAAAAATGTCAAATGTTTGAAAATTGTCAGGCTGTAAGTAAATTTCAGGAAAACGTCAAATTTTCAGGAAAACGTCAAATTTTCGGAGAAATGTCACTTTTCAGAAAAATGTCAAATTTTCGAAAAATGTTAAATTTTCAGGGAAATGTCACTTTTCAGAAATATGTCAAATTTTCAGAAAAATGTCACTTTTCAGAAAAATGTCAAATTTTCGAAAAAACGTCAAATTTTCGAAAAAATGTCACCTTTCAGAAAAATGGCAAATGTTTGAAAATTGTCAAATTTTCGGAGTGTCACTTCAGAAAAATGTCGAATTTTCGAAAAAATGTCAAATTTTCAGAGAAATGTCACTTTTCAGAAAAATGGCAAAAATTCAGGAAAATGTCAAATTTTGGAAAAACGTCAAATTTTCGAAGAAAAATGTCAAATGTTTAAAAATTGTCAAATTTTCGGAGTAATGTCACTTCAAAAAAATGTAAAATTTTCGAAAAAATGTCAGTTTCGGAGAAGTGTCACTTCAAAAAATGTAAAATTTTCGGAAAAATATCACTTTTCAGAAAAATGTCAAATTTTCAGAAAAATGTCAAATTCTATTAAATGGACTCAAAGGAAAATTCCCAAAAAATACTACGGGTCCATTTGTGATATAAGTTATCTGCTAGTGTGTTAAAGCGTGCAGACTGTATGCTGAGTATTTTTGACGTGTCAGGTGCATCGAGAGATTACAAGTTTTTTCGACGTTTATAAAGCCCACGGATGGTGTGAGAGGTCATCCTGAACCGCTTACAAGCCCTACAAGTGTAAGCAACCCCACCGGAACGCTTTCGGTGAGTTTTTTCCAATAAAACTTTAAAAGTGACAGTGACATTATATTTTAAAAACTATTTCCGCTACTTCCGGCATCCCGCCGGAAATTCTTCCGGCAACATAACCTAAAAATAGTACTACATAACCTAAAAACAATTTAAGACATTGGTATCAACCTAAACATTTTTCAAAAACCAAATTCCCAGAGAAACATTGGAACCAAAAATTTGACAGCTATCACTTCCCCGACCGATTTAGTGAAAAATTGGTCGAGGCCAAAAGATAAAACAAAATATACCAACTCAAACTTAAACGATCCACCATGAACACTACCCTGACTACATCTGGCAGGGAAGCTGTCCACCAAGAGTTATATGGTTTTTTCCAAAGATGGCCATCCCTGCCATCCATCCCATTACCGACGAACAGGTTTTTTCGTTTAGTTGTTTCCCGTATCAATAATCAAAATTATTAAGTGCTCTTGCCTACGACCGTTTTTATAGAATTGTGTTTATTTTGATATTAATTTTAGGTCCATGTGGACACATTATAACTTTAACCTAGTCTTTAAGCCTGCCTACAGAAGACAGGAGCTACTTTTCTATTTTTCTCCAAGCGAAATCGGACCTACCCCGTCCAGCCTCACACTCGCCACGGCGGTGTTCACCGTGGTTGTCTGGCTGGCCCGGGGCTACGATCCGATGAAGCATATATTTGTATTAAAAACATTGAATAAAATATTAATGTTGTGCAGACTATAAATTTAACACTCAAGTTCTTAGGTCCAAATCCCACCGAACGCAAGACTTTTTTTCTGATTTAATACGAAAAAAATATTCCAACTTAATAAATATAATTAAATGAGATCGTTCATATTGTTTAGTGTTCTTTTCGGCTTCAAAGATTCACCGGGTGGGGAGGTTCCAGCCGCTTCCAGTAGCTGCCGATTTTTTTTTAAACTTTCACATTTCCCCTCCCCCATTTTCAGGAATTTTCCAGTCGTCATACTACGAAAAAATTCGCAAGAGTAAAGACATCTTATTTTAGGCCAAAAAAGGTAAATACATACATTTTTTTCCATTTTTTTTTTATTAACGTCATTACAAACACATTGCACAAGGTTTCATCAAAATCCATTAATTAGCACTCAAGTTAGAGATTTTGGTCATTTTAGCGCTCCGTTGACTGGACTAGTTGATCCAGAAAAAGTACTTTTAATATTGCCCAATATTCCTGAGACGCCCTTGTATAGGAAAAGCAAAAAAATGTATATTTTGAATCATCCTCGTTTGTGTAAAATTTGCAAATAAATTCCATTAAATATAATTTATTCCTATAATATATAATAATAAATATATTAGGAGCGAATAAAGTAACTGTTCGGTGAATATGTGAGTACAGCGGCAGGCAGACGCAAAGCGAATACAAATCAATGGATGGAAGTTTTCCAATCCATTTCCTGGGGTCCCAGGGGGATCCCAAAACACTTCGCTATATTAGGAGCGCACCTGTAGTACGTGAACCCCAGTGGCGGTTTAAAGGGAAAAGGGAAAACTGATGAACTGGATTGGTTAAGTTCTAAAAAACGGCAAAATTAGAGATATGCTTACACGGGCAAATGTACTCAATATAAGCGAGGGATAGCCATAATCGAAAAGATAATGGCAACGTTAGAAAAAGATTAAATGCAGAAACTGTAAAATATTTTCTTAGGTTAAAGAAATAACTAATTGTCGTTAACTTATTCCTAAGTTGCATATACATTATATTTATTTACAGTGTCTTGGTGAAATCATAACAGAAAGAAACCACTGTTTTAATAGATGTTCATGATTCTATCAACCTTTTAAAATAACCACAATAATATATGATCCGTCATGTTTAACGCTGAGCTCTCGAAGCTCATATCTCTCTATTGCCTATCAACGTTGACAGCTAAAAGCTAACATTATAATAATTACGATATTATTCATTGGCTCATTAATTTTTTATACATTACATAATTGTTGATATTTGGATAACGATGATACATTTATGTTGATTACAAATAAATTATTTTTAAATCATGCTTATAGGTATTTTTTGCTTTTAGAGTGTAGACGCAAACACTCAGCAGGTATTATAGAATTAATGCAACTTTATCGGTATAAGATATTTCAATTTAGGTGACAGCTCCATTAGTATTACGGATATATATATATATATATATATATATGTTTTTTCTAAGATTCTCATGCTTTGATTCTCGTTTCTTAATTCGCGTTATACTTTGGTCCCGAGAAAATCGTTCTTACAACGTTTCAGCAATGAAGTTTACCGTCTTCAGGCGTCTTCTATTCAACCTGATAAAATGAGAAGAACTGATGTGTCCATATTTTGAGTGTCTTGCTTAATTACTCCTTTGTCGTTGTGTATGACTCATCAAACCCTCGACTTTGCATGAGGTGAGATGGTGATATTCGCGCCAATATGATTGCGATCCTAGGAAAACCACTCTCAAAGCCGAAAACCTGGAATTCTTTACTTTTTTTGATATCTTTGGCAACGAGGTTAACTAGGTAAAAGACTAACCTGTAACCTGGTCATGGGCGAGCTTTTATCTAGACTCTAGCAGCAGGTAGTATACGCGCAATGTCATGCACTCGATATCGCCATGTTAGTTATAGAAAAATATCAAGGCGTTGCATCAGAGATGATGCAGGGGCCCTCTTCATAGTAGACAGATGGTGCACCCAGGAAGATCTTTTCGTGAACATGAGGAAGACCACTGTAGTCACTTTCACAAAAAAGAGGAAATTCAACTTGGAAAAACGATATCTCCGGAGAAATAAATTTCAGATTAGCGACGAAGCTAAATAATTGGGACTGATTCTAGATACCAAATTAAACTTCCAAGCATATCTAGACAAAGTGACTACCTAAGCCAAGCAGAACTCATGGGTCTGCAGAAGAATGATAGGTAAAAACTGGGTATTACAACCTAAAATGGCGCACTGGTTGTGGTATCAATAATAACCTGTGCCTCCCTGATCTGGTGGTACAAATCCGGAAAGGGGGAGGCAATGAGAAAACTAAGAAAAGTGCAAAGAGTAGCCTGTCTAGGAATAACGGGAGCAATGTCAACAATATCTACCGCAGGCATGGAAGCACTACTATGCCTACTTCCCCTACACCTAGTCTTGGAGAGAGAGGCACTGCTAGCAGCATACACGCTGAAAACAAACGAATACAGGACCATTCCAAGAATAGGACACCGTACAGAGATATTTCAACAAATAAAAAAGAATCGACTGCACGGCATGCAGTTAGATAGCATGGGGCACAACCTTCAAGGTATACATACTTGACAGAGAAGAGGAGGAAATAAGGCAACTCCAAAGATACTCAAACGATATTATATGGAATTCTGACGAATCAAAAACGTCAAGAAGTACTGGGGCAGGAATTACGTGGGACAGATGTCAGTCTGAATCTAGGTAGTACCGCAACAGTGCTCCAAGCAGAAGCCGCAGCAGTAGAAATTTGTGCACGAGAAATGATACGGAGATCATATACTGATAATAGAATCCGTATCATTACTGACAGCAAAGCAGTTCTCAATGCTCTGGATACAGTAGAGATTCATTTCAGAACGGTAAAAGGCTGCCTTGATTCCCTGGTGAAACTGGCGAAACACAACAGCATACTACTGAAGTGGACGCGGGAACACCAGGGCAATGAAGGCAATGAAAAAGCAGATAAGCTGGCGAGTGAAGGTGCAAAAACAGCATTGATGGGACCCGAGCCAACCTGTGGGATATCATATTAATACCACAAGAGGATTGGTAGAAGAATTCAGTCAGAAACACAACTTGTCTTGAACTGGTGCCAAGGATGAGACAATCACGTATGTTCATCGCTTACAGACCATCAAAAACTATGACCAGCAAATTGTTAAAGTTGAGCAGAAAACAGCTGAAGTGTGCAGGGGGCAACTTAACAGGACATTGCACACTAACATCTAACCAATATAGCGGTGAGGGACAATAAAGAGTGCAGGATGTGTGGTAGGAAACTCCCCACCACATATTATGTGAATGCACTCAAAGAAATAGTATGGGTAAATTCAACAAAAAAAAATGGTTAACTAACAATATCGTTAATTTTGTTAAACTAAATTATATTGATGGTATTTTTAAACAAGAGGTGATTGTTATTTTAATTAATGAAAACTTGTCGTACAACAAAACAAACATTAACTTAAAAAATAGATGAATAAGACTATTATTTTTTTCGTCTGACTATTATTTTGTTGAATTCTGTCAAATTAAACTAGATAATAGTATATTTTATTTTTAACTATTGTCGAATTGTAATTGTAAACCCAGTAGCAGTTTGTTCTACTATTATAGTTGACAGATAAACCAATATTATTGTAGAGTTAACCCGCAGTTCTATTTACATAAACATAACATCGTTCTGCCATCCACTTTGATGAATTAAGACGTCGCATCAGCGCTTTTGTTTGCAAATAGTATGGGTTAAATCAATCAAAAAAATAGTATATATATTGTTCATTTTGTTAAATTGAAGTATATTTAATAGTATTTTTAAACAAAAGGTGATTGTCACACAACAAAATAAACATTAACTTAAAAAATAGGTGCATAAGACTATAATTTATTCATCTTACTAATAATTTGTTGAATTTTGTCAAATGAAACTAGATAAATAGTAGACTTTATTTTTAAGTATTATCGAATTGTAATTCTAACCCAGTATTAGTTCGCTGTATTATTGTACTTGGTAGACAAACCAATATTATTATCGTCTTCTAGAAGTTCTAAAAGAATTACCATAAAATTTGCTTGCTTACCACGTAGTCTATTACAGAAATAATTCCTAGATGACGCCACATACAAATCACTGACAATAATCAATCATGTCATACTCTTATGAATTCATAGAGAATTAATAACATGATTGCAATATTCAAATTCTCTCAGGGATCATCGATATATTTGGATGGATCTTATAAACGATCTCTAATCTTTGGTTTGGGTGGTCTGATGTCTCAATACCGAGATTTTGGCTAACCAAAAAAAACTTCATCATACAATAACGTGTAGATCAACCTAAAAATTAGTTGGTGAACAAAAAACAAAGTCGTTGTACTATTTAATTGTAGACCAAATTGAAAATGGTTAGTGAACATAAAAAAATGTCATTGTACTATTTAATTTGTTGTCCTACAAGAAGATATGAACTACTATTTGTTTACGAAAACAAAGTTGTTGTATGACTATTCTCTTCTGATTGATTTAACTATGAAACTAGATAGGCGCGATTTCATATGCTCTTTTTGGTTGAATTTACCTATCATTTTCTTTGAGTGTGCACAGCCTTGCTAATTGTAAGGCTTCCTTACTTCGGGGGACCATTTGAGACCTCGAAAGAGATGGCGAAAGAGAGTTCTCATCGACCAAACACTCACCTTTCTTGGAGGAACGGGACTAATTGAATAATGAAACTATGGGATGCAATAAGCTTAAGATTTAGTGCAGCAGGGTTCTGGTACCGCAACCCATAAGAAGAAGAAACCTGGAATTGGCCTACTCAGAAAATAACCAATAGAGCAATACTTGTTATGATAACAACTAAGAAAACTGTTAGCAGATAATGGGAACTAAAGCCCCACGTAATTAAGATGGATCTATATATAATCTTTAAACCCATGATAATATATGCGGCCAGTATTTTGTGTCCCAAAACTAGAACAAATTATTAAAAAAACTAGAGCACATAGAAAGGATGTTTAAATATAACTAGTGTAACGGGCATAGCATCTATTCTGGAAAGGTGATGACTAGGATATTCTTGGAAAGTGTATGTAAATAACACTCTAGTGTGATAGGAGGGACAGCAAATTGGGTTTTGATGGCTCAATCTTTATCTAGTTTGAGTATTCGTCGTTATTCTATATGGTGTTGGAATAATTAACAAATGTTACTATATATTAGCTGAATTTATTTATATGACGGTTTACTAAAAGTTACCTTATATAATTGGGCTAACTCTAGTTTGGAGGAAGGGCTTCATTGATCTACTTGCTTACTTCCATGATAGTTTACTTCCACATCCAGTGGGAGTATAGTAACGACAAAAAAAAATTGAAAATTTTTCTTATTCAAATATGATTAGAATGTCATGAAACATCGAGATTTTAAGTTTGTGCGAAAACAAATTTCTGTCTGTAACTTTTTCTGTGCACACGATTACTCTGGAACCGTTTAAGATATTGACTTGAAATTTGGCGCACATATGTACTTTAATGGGATATGGAACTAGATTATATTTTCAACTTATTCCCTCAAATTGTTGCGGGGTAAATTGGGGTAAATGAGAGGTAAATAGGTAAATCAGGTAAGAGTCCATAAAATTAGCATTTAGTATATACAAGAGAAACTAAGGTCTCAAAAATTTTTTTGGCATTAGCCACCCCCATTACTACCCCCACCCCATTATTAAAGGGGATGAAAGAAAATTATGATTTAGTATGTGTACTGTGTACAAGAACCAAAAACCTCAAAATATTTTTTTACTTCATCCACCCCCACTACCACCCCCCTATCACCACCTCCACTCCACTACCGATGTGGGATATTGTTTTATGGATTTTTGGGGTAGACGATTTCAAATATTATATTATTAGAGTTCCATAAACAATTATTTCCACATATAAAATTTTTTAGTTGTGAAAGACTTGGACAGAAAATGTGGATGTGGAAGTAGTGATTCCCTGGGCAGCGGTTTTTTAAATTGTGATTCTAGTTAAAGTGAAATTTATCTTTTGATTAGGATTAAATATACATATCTTGAATATTAATAATAATTAAGAGAGTCGTATAGTTTTCTTAGTAATATTATATTTTCCAAATCAAAACTAGTTTCACTTCGTAAATTTTAAAAATCCAATTTGTTATTCGTTCTATATATGTGTATATGGGAAAGTTTCACGAAAACTTGTATCATTTGTTTTATATACCAAGATGAAAGAATACTTAGACAATTTTGTAATTTATTATTTGATTTAATAAGGTTCTAGTGAAAAATAAGAATTTTTGTCAAATATTATAGTTTGAATAGGTACGGTACCGGTTTCAGTGGCGAGACATCAATCGGTGGAGTTAAGGTACGCCGGTTGAGTCCAGCACATGGGTGGGTGACCGTATCTCATGTCGCCGTCCTGGTTAAGTGGTGGAGTAGTATTAGCTAAACTTCACCAGAACATTAATATAAAATAAGACAACTAAAATAATAATAAGAACACACGAAATTTCTCTACTTTTAATTTTTTCAAATTTGTACTTAAATCTTTTATTTTTCTCTTCTCTATGAAATGACAATTACATCAACTCCGCAAATAAGTAAAAAGGTATTATTGTTAAATAATTTTTGAGTATCGATACAATTTTCTAGATTCTGATTTCGCTTCACCTAAAACTTACTCTTAGGAGGTATATTTGATCTTAATTCATATATAAGGTGTCATTTCGCTGGTAGCCCTTGAAATATTGCGACTTTTTAAATATGCTGCTTTTTAAACTTCTAAAATTGTTACTCAGATTTGAAAATATGGTGCCGTATCAAATATCATGACTTGTTTTTTTTCTTACAAAAAGTACATATTTGGTAATGCACTATTTATTAGAGACATTGGCGTCTTAACAGACGTTGTGTAACCTATTATTTTAGTTAGCTTATGCTGTAGGGTACGTGGAACAGCATCACGATATACCATCCTATACTTCCTCAGATTCACTATCCGTATCGTGTTCAAATGGTTTTTATCTGCTCAGTCTATAATTACAATTTTCATTTTGTCACAATTTACACTTAACCGTACTCACAGTTTAATACCAAATTATATTAGACTGTGACAATAATATTAATAAATAAATAATTTATTGCCTACTGATCGTCAAAATATTTGATTTAAATAAATACTCCCATTATCCAAAAATCCAAGGTTTATATTAATATATAAACAACTATATATTTAAAAAACGTTTTGCAAATGTACTACAATATTAACTAATATTAATATCGTTCTTGAAAGCAGTACTGGAGACGCCACTGGTATGTACCCCACATAACCACCACCGCAGATAGTCACATATCGAAATATTTCAGGAAACAATTTCATCTAGAAAATGCGCTTTCTATTTCTAAAATACACTCCGAGGGAATAACGTAAAAACTTTTGTCACTAACCCGGCACCAAATATTAATATTTACTGTACCAGAGATGTGTGCAGTAATAGAATGCGAATGGCGTAAATATTTACAAGGTTCTATCTGCGAAATTTATTACAAATATCAATAAGTCGTATAAATATTTAAGTATACAATCACTTTGGGTAGACATCTTTTCGTCTATCGCATTCAGTTGGAGATATTTTAGTTCACGAGTGTAATTTCTAGGATTTTTTCTAGCAAATGCATCATGTTTTAATGATTTCATAGGATGCAATAATTGATCTCAATGTTATTTTCAGTATAATCAAGCAAATTGAAAAGAATAATTTTTCAAATAAAAAAATATCTTCCTTTCGCGCATCGCACTCAAAGTTGTGAAAATGGCGAAATACCGCTGTTTTTCGTCAATTTTTTATCATTACTAAACTCACGGGCCCGTAAAGAAGTCCGAAAAATTTTTTGATGAGCGGGGAGGGAGAAATCCAAAAAAAATTTAATCCGAAAAAATTAGAAAATTTTTACCCAATCTCTTTTAAAATATTAAAAAGACAGTTAAAAATGCCTCCATTACGATCACCGTAAGTCGGGCAAAATTTATTCCAGGACGGGGGCCGCCCGTTCTGCCCCCCCCCCCCCCCCAGCTACAGGCCTGTCTGGCGGATTCGATTTTGCAGTTCGCCAGACAATCCGGAATTGCGAAACTGGTCAAAATTTCCAAAAAATCTCAAATTTTATGGACATTTTTTAATTTTTACTTATCACCCTATATCTCTTTTAGTTTGAGTCCTATTAAATTGAAATTTTTAGGAGAGCCAATTTAGACCTTTGTTATCATGACAGAAATGCAAAAAAGTTTACGTGTCACCAGTAATATTTTTTTAAAAAGTTGGTGACACGAAATTTGTTAAAAATACAGCAACGAATACTCGATCGAGAAAACTTTTTTGTTTTTAAAGATAGATGTATATAGTAAGCTACAAAGTTGTAGCCAAAGAACTAAAGAAACTTTTTTATTTCGGTGATTTTTTTGATAACTTACTTAGTTTTCAAGAAAACGGTGCTGCAGTATTTGACCGCCGCGCCGGGTCGCGCCGCAAGATAAAAGATTGGGTTGGCTTATACCGCGGCTTTGTTTCTCGTCTTTCAGGATGCCCCGCCCGATGTGAATAAAATAATGCGTAGTGGTGAATATTGGTTTTTCTAATTTTGACGTATAAAGTGACAGTTTTCAAAACTGACGTAAGTGTCAAAACGTCCTACTATTTGTAACCAGTTATGAAAAGTAAAATTTTACGTAACTGTTGACGAAATAGTATTTTATCTAACAAGTGGCTAAAATGGTGTTTTTTTTTACGAGTGGGGCATTTATAGTACGAGCCGAAGGCGAGTGCTATAAACCACACGAGTAAAAAAAACACATTTTAGTCTCGAGTATTTGTTGCTGCATTTTTAACAAATTTCGTGTCACCAATTATTAAAAAAAATATTACTGGTGACACGTATTTTTTTTTGCATTTCTGTCATGTCCGCAATGTGATTCATCGCATATGCTGATGATATTGCCCTTATTGATTTTAATTTGAACAGTCATAATCTAACAGAGGAAAGCATTAGTACTATCAAACAAGCTGGTGCTTTCTCTTCAAATAATCTTAAATTAGATGAAGAAAAAAATAAAAAAAAATGTTTTTCCAACAAATAATTCACTAATTAACAGTAACAGCGTTAAAATTCTTGGCGTTGTTTCAGACGACACTCTTAGCTGGTTCAATCATATGTAGCAACAGTCACACAATATCATATCAATATCAAGTTCTATATTTATGCTACTTAGGCTAAAAAATCAACTCTGTTCTTAAACTTTAAGAACATGCTATTTTTCATTATTTCATGCTCACATTAATTATGCAATTCTCCTGTGGGGAGGATCATCTTAATTGTAATTAGGGACAGACCGGGAAGTCCCGGACCCGGGACTCCCGGGATTTTGCTATAGATTTTTTGGTTCCGGGACCATTGCTAAGGTCCCGGGACCACCGAAGCCCCGAAATTTTTTAAAGTATTGCGAGTCGCATGCATAATGGCGTGGCAATAACACAGAGACACAGCACAGCAGTCATAACTGAGCTCGAAATACGTATAACAATTCTTTGAGTCTCTACTCTAGTCCTCTACCTACACTGCCTTTGAAAGAAAAATTAGACATGGCATTAAGAAACGTTAAATTGCAATAGAAACCTATAAGTAATCCACCGGGAAGCTCAAGGAAAATTGTGGAGTAAGAAATGGAATTATTTGAAAATGGTGGTATTCGTGGCCATTTTTTGCAATTAGCCTACGAATACTTGTTGATGATTCCTCCAACTAGAGTGGAGGCCTTCTCTGTGATAGGCTCTTTTGCTACGAAAATACAATCGTCATTGAAGAATGACTTTTTAAATGCTCTGGTTGCCCTAAAATATTTCTTTAAATCACAATAATGTATGTTTTTATTATTAATGTATAAATATGTATTATTATTAATTATTGGTTACATGACCGAATTGGCTGTTGTTTGTTATATTAATATTATTAATATTATTTTAGTATAAATAAAATTTAAGTTCTCTACATACTTCAATTTTTCATTTTTCATTCACCACTTATGCAAAATGTTTTTAAATTGAAAATAAGACAAAAATATGCCATTTTAAGAATTTTCGGGACCTCGGGACTAGTTCCGAGATTTTGCAGTACTGGTCCTGAGGTCCCGGAACTTGGAGTTGTAATATTTCGTTTGCAGAAGAAAGCAGTCAGATTAATTGTAAATGCTGGCTGGAGTGATCACTGTTTACCAATATTTAAGAGTCTTAGTATGATACCGGTTCCTTCTCTTCATATTTATTACTTTATTTGAAATTCACAAGAATAATATAAATTCATTTTCTACACTCACATTTTCATTCGCATGAAACTAGGTCTGCCAATCAATAACAACAACAAAATCACAGAAAAACTCTCTACACTTTCAATTATACAATCACATTCCTACTGATATAAAATCTCTTAACTTTAATAGTTTCAATACAATAAAAGAACACATTTTAAAATGTTGTTTTTCTACGCCTATTAAATAATTCATTTATTATACCGTGCGTGTAATTTCCCATTAGGCATGTACATCCACGTAGCGCGATAGATATGACAACATAGCTGCCGTAAATTCCTCCGTCGAGCGGAGCATTCCAGCCTGTTATTTCATTTTAGCCAGCTGGCACGCGCGATGTTGTAATTTTACTCCCTATGCCTAGCGTTCGGCTACACGCACGGTATATACGTTCTTGAATAAGTAATGGAGCTCATTACTTACAGCCGTGGGTAATAATTTATTACTCTATGGGCTAGAATGAATCACAAGAGTTCATTTTCATTATTCAACAGTTATGGAGCAATCACAAAAGACGATTTAAAGTTAAAAAATATCGCTATATGCCATGACTCAACTCAATCTGTCATGCAAATATCAATATGGACATCTAGATGTCTTTAAATTTTAAAATTACCATCAAGTTTTTCTTACTAATTTTCATAAGTTTGTTGTGAAAAAATGATTCAAGCGATAAGTAGTCGTAGAAATAGTATATTATATTACTAGGAGTAGAACGCACTCTTTTTTTTGTGTTGAGCCCAGCAAACTGGGCGAAACACAAAAAAAGGCGTTCTACTCCGTGTAATATATACTATTTTTTCTTCAAGCGTATTAAAATGCAAAAATTCATTTATTTATCATAAATGTACAAAATATTCAAACTACAGTCTTACATGTTGACACAATATGACAAGTGGCTAGTGGATAGCGCGCCACCGGTGGCTTTCGGTATTAACATTATGTTACTAGTAAAACAATACCCACTGCGGTGGCGCTTTCGGAACTAACATTATGTTACTAGTAAAACAATGTCCACTACGGTGGCGTTCGGTACTAATATTTTGTTACCAGTAAAACAATGTCCTACTTCTACTTCTGTTTTTGGTGACATAATTTAAACATTTTAATACGCTTGAAGAAAAAAGTATAGTATTCTACTCGCGTGTAATAGCTATCGCTGAATAATACACTATTCTATTGAATTGATGAATTTGTAAACACACAAATTTAATGATACCTTTTCAGTTTGTCCCCTGTTCGTTTCGTATGCGTTTCGTATCCTCTTTTTGCCAACAACACCATTATAACTTGGTCAAATAAAATGTCTGTCTATCTAACTCGAAAGCAATGTAATATTTCATAAAAAGTGTAGAATGTTTTTTTTCTGTATTTTCTAATGAAGAAAATTAGTATCCGTTGAACTTTTGTACGACTAATATAACCTGAGATATTGCCGTTCAAAGTCAGAGTAAAATAAGTGCAAAAAACGCGAAAAAAAATGTTTTTTACATAGTGGTACAAAGGGGATGGGACAGGGGGAAACGGGCAAATGCCCATCGCACAGTGGAAAAAAAGCCTTTTTTTGACAAAAATCTGTCTACAAGTCAAATCTTAATCAATTTTGATCTAACTTAGCTTAAAATGTAGATTATTGGCTACAATTTCAGAGAATACTGCCTAAATTGCAAACAAATTTCCTAACCTCAAAGAATGTAACAAATATGAGAGTAATCACCTTTTTCTATTTCTACAAGTCAAATCTTGATCAATTTTGACAATCCTGGGCTTAAAATGCAGGTTATTAGCTACCCTTTTAGCGTATACTGCCTAAATTGTGAACCCCGATTTTCTAACCTCGAAAAATGTATATATTTGATACATTTTTCATCTCATATTTGGAGAGTAATCACTTTTTTCTATTTCTACAAGTCAAATCTTGATAAATTTTGACAATCCTGGGCCTAAAATGCAGGTTATTAGCTACCCTTTCAGCGTATATTGCCTAAATTTTGAACCCCGATTTCCTAACCTCAAAAAATGTATCAAATATGAGAGTAATCAATTTTTTCTATTTCTACAAGTTTGTTCCGGCGGATAAAAACCCGACGGGAAAAAAAATTTAAACGGCAGTTCTTTTCCTTCCTTGTCCCTACTTAGAACAAAAGATATATCAGATGTGATTTTCGGGCTGCTATCTTAAAAACTCAGCCACTGACATATATGCCAGATGTCATTTATAAAAAATTATTAACCCAATAATAGGGTTGCATGTTATTTCGTACAAAATTCTGCAAAATAGACCAATATTGACAATAATGTTTCTAGATACCAATAACTTTCCATTATCTTATACATTTATTGTAAATTGCATATTTTAAAATTGCACAGTGCAATTTTAAAATAGCCTAAAATAGCTACAAGTGAATTAAGTGAAACAACATAGTAAATAGTTGACCTTGAAAAATACTAAATTTCCGCTTGCAGCTCATTTCTTCCCCTTAGGCCTTGACCCACAGAAAAAATTGATCCTACACTGGCCCACCCAAATTTGAAGTTCTGATCCGTGCCTAATTGGGCCGTTTCCTTAAAATTGCCAGGGCAGGTTGGATTGACCCCATCCACCCCTGGTGGTACAAGGAAATTAAGCTAAGAGAAATCTTTTATAATTATATTTATATTATATTATATTTAATGTAGACACACTAGTGATCAAACCGTAGTACATGGATTTTATTTCAGGATGCTCCGAAACAAATTGTATAGTGATATAAATATATTAATAAACACTCCCGACTTTATTAAATATGTTTAAATATAATAGTTCAGTTTCTTTTTCCATTTTTATTATATCTATGGATTAAAGAAACATTATTTAATGTATTTATTTTAGATATAAGATATAAATGATTTAATGCCGTATCAGTAATGACAATAATTGTTAAATCCAGGTTTTTATACTTGGCTACAAAGAAAACACTTTTAATCCTTTATTAATTGAATTCAGATAAAATAAAATAATTTCTTCTACTGTATCTTAATCTTTATAATCATTATAAATGTATTAATAATAACGAGTACAAGTCTATTTTATATAATTATTGTTCTCTATTTTCTCCAACTATACAAGGTGTCCTAAATTTCTGCAGACACAGAGCAATTTCAGGTGCTTGAGGACAAAAGGTCAAGAAAAAGGAATTATAATCGATAATGCACGTTCATCAATAAAAGGGCCTCTAAATAGTTCTTAGAAAGTTTTTTTACAAATGATTCAAACAGCCATGCGTGGTTTGAATAAGATTTAGTGTAAAGATTACAGAAGGGTTATTGCACATCTCGCTGGATGTGTAATCTATTCTCACTCAGCGTACCGGCCCTCAGTTTCGCTAATAAGAGTAATTTTTAATTGGTTAATTTTGTAGGAAATTGATTTTAATTATAGCTTTTTGAAAAAGGAAAATTTTACTCTAAAAAAGGATACCATTTTTAGATTGATTTGAACCTTTATTAAGTTCTAAAATTCCTATTGAAATTGTCGTACCTCTCCATCGGTTGGTTTTACATACGTATCTAAACACTCTAGAGGTCGAAATCCATTTGTTGTGCCATATCGTATAGTTTACCTATTTGAAAAAATTAGAAAAAAAGAAACCAGCTTTATCCACAGAAGGATCGACAAAAAACCTCATTTTCAATTGCATTTTTGACCCTACATTTCAATAAAAAAACAGAAAATATTTTTACTGTATTATCAATTACTGCACGAAGAATGTTATTAAGCATATCGTAGACTAAACATATTTGTTTTCTCTTAATGCACTTGTATATAAATTGATGTGTTAATAGTTGAATTCTAACCTTGCAACCAGTTCTTTATTCTTGCTTCCACTCATTTTACGGCCAAGATACTTGAGCCAGCGCCTTAATTAAGCGCAAATGTGTTCTTCCACAATGTTCAATGTTGTGCACTAGTTTTGCACCGTCAATCACACTTTTCTAAATTAATGTGAAAAAATGATCCGGTCCAGCCATTTTGACAATCAAGTGTCCGAACATTTCATAGTTCCCGCAAACAAACATAGCGGCAGCACGACGAAGTCAGAGCGGGGGTGAAAAGTCAGACTATCTTTGTTCTTCGAACAGGTGCAGTTATCTCACTCTAGAAGAACCGTCCGTACTGGCCCGAAATATGGTCTGACGTTACTATGATCTGTAGTGTTACATTCTACAACTTATCCTCATTACCAGCATGCAGAACAGTGACTCAAAATACGAGAATAATTACCACCGACCTTAAAAGCGGGTCATTGCGAGCTCGTTGCAGTCAAGTTTTTTGCTCAATTAACATTACACAAATTCTTACAATATTTTGAATAAGGCCCTGCATCTGGTGTGATTTCACACCAGCTGTTCATTGGCTAATGACATTTGTTGGTGGGGATTGTGAGTTATTAGGCCACCTTAAAGTCTACCAATCTTGACAATTGGCTGCTTTCTCGAACACCACGCAATAGGACCACCACAGAAAAATTACATACCCTGTTGTACCTCGCCGAGTTTTTACGTATCTCTTGGAGAGTAGATCGGAAACTATTGTCACCATCGTGTTCCCCGCTCTCTTGTGGTCCAGTCACAGAACTTTTGGGGTAAAAGCTTTACCTCAAGGGACTTTAAGGAAGTCGGAACAAATTAAAAAGAATCCCGTTAGACTTTGCCTTTTTGAATTATAAAGACGCAGTTCAAGGACCAGATAAAGAAAAGTTGGAACGTGCAATTAAAGAAGAGAAGGATTCTCTAAAGAAGAATGAGACTTGATGTTTAGTGGATGCTGAAGAAGCAAAAGGTAGAAAGATTTTGACAAGTGAATGAGTTTTTAAGATCAAAGATAATGCTAGATATAAAGCTGGGTTAGTAGTTCGAGGTTTTGAACAAGAGCATGGCATAGGCTCTCATGAAACATAAAACATATAGTCCTCTTATTAACAGTAATTCCCTTAGGGTTATTATTAACAGCGGCTAATAGTTATGAAATGTTTGGATTTGATATTAAAACTGCCTTTCTGTATATGGAATCATTAATGAAGACATATATATGAATCTACCTGACAAAGTGTGCAAATTACAAAAATCATTATATGGCCTAAAACAAGCTCCATTACGGTGAAATGTAAGGTTTACTGATGTCTTGAAAGAAATTTTAAAAAATCAGAAAAATGCGTGTTCAAGTCTGAAGATGGTGAAATTATACTTGGAATTTATGTAGATGATGGAATTTTAGTTAGTAAAAAAAGAGAAAATTTAAAAAAATATATTCAAACTAAAAGAAGAGTTTGAAATCAAAATAAATTACAAACCAACAATCTTTTTTTTTCAATTTAGTGATCTTTTCGGCTTTAAAGATCCACCGGGTGGGGAGGTTCCAGCCGCTTCCAGTACCTGCCAATTTTTTAACTGCATACCTGTAGATAACTCTTGAAACTTTTCCAAATAACTTATCCCCAAGTAGTGGAGTCGATTTAGTCAAGAAAATAGCGAGGTTGGGAAATTTTTTAAAATGGATGCAGACCATGCGGAAATTGTTTGTCATGACGAGTATAACAAAACCCTAAAATTTTGATTTCCAGAAAGGGGTGGAACAGTGTTTTTTTGTCCGAAAAGTGATTTTTTGGACATTTTAAGAGCCAAATTTGCAGTTTTAATTTTATTTTGACCACTTAAACAATTAATTAAGGAACGAACATGGTATCCTTTTATTCTCAATATTAAAGGAACCTACAGTTTAAATTTGGTGAAGATCAGACCACCCCCTCTCCTGATATGGATATATATATATATATATATATATATATATATATATATATATATATATATATATATATATATATATATATATATATATATATATATATATATATATATATATATATATATATATATATATATACGAAAATAATTGAAAAAATCAAATTTCGGCTATCTTGATCAGATCTCAACCGATTTGGCTGAAATATGGAACGGAAGTAGTCTTTATCACACAAAAACTGTTTACCAGATTTCAACCATAAATATTGAATAGTTGGGCTGAAATTGCAGTTTCAGTCAAATTTTCTGAATTTTCAAATTGAAATATCTCCGGACCTAAAAGTTGGATCAAATTTTGCTTCATGGTAAAAGGTAGGTTATTATACTCTTCGCAAAAACGAAGAGTATATTGTATTTGATCGGCTCATTTCTAAATCAGTAAATATCGCTCGTAGAGAAAATAATTTTATATCGTTATGTTAGTGAACGAATTCTGAACAACTTTCAAAATGTCCGTCTGTCCGTCCGTCCGTCACGTTTCTTGTAAGCACGATAACTCAAGAAAGAAAAATCCGATTGTATTGAAATTTGGAGAGTAAGTTAATGTTAGCTAGAGGAAGAACTCTATTGTTTTTTAACAAAATAGATTGGTAAATAAAAAAGTTATTAGTAATTTAAAATTTAAAAAAATATTTCTTACAATTTTTTATGGTTTATAATAAATAAAAATCTTGCGAAATGATATTTCCTATCACTATTTTTTCTTATACATTTTACTAATGTGTGCTTCCTAATAATCACAATAAATTTATCAATATCAATATTACACTCATTAACAATTATAGTAATAAGAAATGGTGGTGTAGCGGCAAGAGTTTCGTAGGGTCCCGGGTTCGATCCCTCACATCGTGATTTTTTTTTCATATATTTTTTTTTCCACAACAAAGTTGGTTTCACAAAATTTAGAATGTCCAAAAACTAACATTATTTACAAGAAAAATGCGAAGAGTATCCTATAGAATGTGTAACAATTATATAAAAAGCTCAGTAAATCGGCGAAGAGTATAATGCTTCCACTAGTTTTATGTTCTTTTACATGATATAAGTCAAGTTTCCCTTTTTTGCATTCGGTCGTTTTTTAGTCATTTGCACTAGTGCGGCTAGTGGCTCCCCCTATATTTCCTTTATTTTTTAACTTATCCATTTTAAATTTGGGGCGCACAAACTACCTGTAAAAATGTATTTTTGGACATAAAAACGGTATGAGACCATTTCCGGTTTACCCGGAAATTACCGCAACTTTCGATTTTTAAATGTAACACCCTGTATATTTTTACATATTTTGATTCAAGACAACATTCTGAGTATACCATGAGATTTTTGTGAATTTTTGAGTTGATTTTTGAGTTTTTTAAGCATTTTAAGACATTCGTCTAGAGTGCTTTGGAATACCAAAATTTATTCTACGGCAGCGGCAGGTAAAGTCCAAGGGAAAAATATAATTTTTCGTGAAACGAAAAATTTTTCACGAAAAATTATATTTTTCCCTTGGACTTTACCTGCCGTAGAACAAATTTTGGTATTCCAAAGCACTCTAGACGAATGTCTTAAAATGCTTAAAAAACTGAACATTGACTCAAAAATTCACGGAAATCTCATGGTATACTCAGAATGTTGTCTTGAATAAAAAAATATGTAAAAATATACAGGGTGTTCCATTTACAAATCAAAAGTTGCGGTCATTTCCGAGTAAACCGGAAATGGTCTCATACCGTTTTTATGTCCAAAAATGCATTTTTACAGGTAGTTTACGCACCTCAAATTTCAAATGGATAAGTTAAAAAATAAAGGAAATATAGGGGAGAGCCACTAGCCTGTGGCACCCGGTGTATATCTAGTGCAAATGACTAAAAAAAGTTTTACAACAAGCAGGACTCAATCCCCAAATACCATTCCAAAATTCCAAAATTTTTGGTCCATTACACCTCTTGTTACATCTATCCTGGGACACACTGTATATCTATATCAGGAGGGGGGATGGTCTGATCTTCACCAAATTTAAACTGAAGGTTTCTTTAATATCGAGAATAAAAGGATACGATTTTCGTTCCTTAACTAATTGTTTAAGTGGTCAAAATAAAATTAAAACTGCAAATTTGACCCTTAAAATGTCCAAAAAAATCCCTTTTCGGACAAAAAACACAGTTCCACCCCTTTCTGGAAAGATTTTAGGGTTTTATTATACCCGTCATGACAAATAATTTCTGCAAGGTCTGCATCCATCTTAAAAAATTTCCCAACCCTTTCCTAAACCGACTCCACTAAAGTATCCCAAGCTATCATGCCATACTTTAACAGAATTTTTACCTACTGAACATAATGCTTGCTCACGACTTTCTTTCTGCAACTTTACAACATTTAAACCACTTTCTTAAATGGAACACCCCGTATATTTTTACACCATCTGAATGGCCATAAAAAAGTGTTTTAATAATAAATAAAACACAGTATTAAATAAATTTACAATTTTTCAAATTTGTCGTGGAAAGCAAAAGTATATAATTAAAAGTACAGTTATTTGTTCACTTTATTTTAAATAAAATGGAAACTTCAATGATTGATATATATTTTTCAGTTTATCAAGATCTAGTATAATTTTTAAGAAGAATGCTATGTTTTATATATCACTAAAAGTAAAAAGCTTTTTTATGGCCTTTCAGATGACGTAAAAATACGGACGTTCTATTTAAAAAACCAAAGTAAAGTTCATCTCCGAAATGCGACTTTCAATTGTTTTTCTGATATAGTTTTCAAATACATGTGATTTTCTATAACTTATATATTTGAACTTTTTTACGTAACTTCAAAAATAAGATGGTTCTAACGTGCATCCTGCGCGATCATCCTGTACATTAAAAAAATTCAAGAACTTAAAGTGATGGAAAGTTTAGACGCATTTTGTTATAAAAAAAATCATTATTTCAGTAACATCTTGATTGTTAATTAACGGCTAGAAATTTTGAAGATACCGTTACATTCCTTGTTTATAAATTTTTACACGATAATAAAAACATTCAACTTGATTATGTAACACAAGATGTGGAAAAAATTAATGGTACAATTCACCTAATTCAACATTGCTTTGGTCTGTAGCAATGTTCTAACAGAGCTTTAAGAGATAACATTATTATGAAATAAGAGGAAACTAAACTAACTAAACGACATCATTCCAGAGCATATAATTAATTATAATAAATTGTCACGAAAGTAACTGTTCGTTGTTTAATAATAAAAATAGTAATAATATAAGTAGGTACTCATTTCGACGTGTGTAAAAATTAAAACAAAACTTTTCCAACTAGGTTAGCAAATTAAAGTATGATCAGCACATTCTTGTATGTTATCTTCTCTTAAAATTTTTAATTGAAAATTAGAAAATGTATTAAAATATATGCTATAATAAAATTAAATGCTAATGGTATTTCCAAGTATTAATTTAATCAGTCCATTCTAGGGATTTAAAGGATTATTGACAATAAGCACCCTCTAAACAGATTCGTCAAATGTAGTTTTATGTATCCTAAGATAAACGAGCGCAAGAAATAAAACACTGAAGGCTTCTTGCACAACATATAATTTTAGCATTTTTAGAATCTTTACTTAATCCAAAACACAGTGTGTAAAGGATTTTTTCTTATTCTTTCTTTTACAGACGGTATTCAACATTAAAGTTTGAATAAATCTGTTAGGCCCGCAAACAACGTGTGACGTCATGAGACAGGAGACGCACAGTGCTAGCGTACATTTTAAATTAAAAATGCCGGCGTCTTTGATCTTTACCACAACGTCAAAGATGCCGACATTTTTTACACGTCTTAGAATTGTGTAGTCAACTTTACCTAATGTCAGATGACGTCAACTTCAATATGAGTGTTTTCAGATATACCTCTTCTCCCGGATATTAGTCGGTTATTTAAATACTTTCCAGTTAGAAATTATGAAAACAGCTTTGATAATTGCTGATGTTTAGTAACACTATATTAATATTATATAAATTAATTTAAAATATACGGCACCTGCAATAGGCCTATTAGGAAAAGAAAGACGGATGTCCTGCTCCCAGCATGTGCCACGCTTAATGAAATCTTATTTTCATCACCTTGTCATGTATCAACGCGGGGCATTGCCTGTAGCCATGTATCAACCGCATGTGCATTGTAGTGGGGGTGGATACTACCTACTTTCTTTTCCTAATTTATCTGTTCTCTTTATTAAGCTCGTTTATCACAGGAACTAGCTATATAACTACATTTGGCGAATCTGTATGTCTGTCAGTAATATAACGAGCAATAAATAAACAACATCAAGTGGCTCATGCAAACAACAATAATAATAATAACTAAACATTATACTGTTCATCGGATTATTGAATTTTCAGCTATAATATCTCAAGGACGTTGATAATACGAAATAATTTTATCACAGTTTCCGAAAGCACTTGCTTGGTAATATCCCGACCCGACGCCGTAGGCGGAGGGATATTACCTAAAAGCAACGTGCTTGAGGAAGTTGTGATAAAATTATTTATTTTATTAAAGTTATTTATCAACGTTCGCATAGAAAATTTTTTGCAATCTATTTTATTTATTTGTTCAAAATTATTTATTAAAAACATAATTATTAAAAGAGCAATTTGTAAAATTAAATCTAGATTATGTATTATGTATTATTTGGTGTGTTTTCCTCCATTATTATATTCATTAAACCATTATTTGCAGTTCCAAATCGATATTGTCAAAAAATTAATTTTAAATTATTGAACTGTCATTACAAATCAAATCAAATCAAATCAAATTTATTGGTGCTTTAACAATACAGTTTTACACAAGTCAAATATAGAAATATAGAAATTGTCATAATATTATGCAATGTCACTTATAAAATATATAATATAGGATAAATAAATTGTAAAATAACATAAATAATTAAAAATATTTCAAATATACATACAAAATATTTGTACACATACACAAATATACACAATAAAATATACTGTAAATTTATATAAAATTTATATAAAATTGTTGTCCATTATTTTGGCTTCAGTGCCATTAAAATTTAAAAATTCATGTATACTATAGAAACATTCTTTTATTAAAAATTTTTTTATTAACTGTTTATATTTCACCTCTGGTAAGGCTTTCACCCAATTTGGAATTTTATTAAAAAATTTAGGGCCGTAACAATTAAAGCCACAATCACTTGACTTAAGCCTATTAAAATCTATCACTAAGTTATGTTGAGTTCTCGTGTTGTATTTGTGAATATCCTCATGTTTTTTATATTGGTTTATGTTTTTGTAAATATATATCAGGCAATGAAAAATGTATAATGACGGAAATGTTAAAATTCCCAACTCAATAAATTTATCTCTTACATCCTCTCTATATCCACGATTTGTAATTATCCTGAGAGTTTTCCTTTGTAACCCGAAAATTCTGTTAGCTTGCGGGGCATGGGCCCAGTTTATCAGACCATAAGTCATATGGGATACTATTAGCGAGTAATAGGCCGTTAATAAAATTTTAAAAGTTACAATGTTTTTCAAGTTTCTTAGCAAGAATATATTTTTTGATATCTTTTTTGCTGTGTAATCAACATGGTGGAACCAGTTGAGATTTGGGTCAAGAAAAACGCCTAGAAATTTTACTTTTTCTGGGTTATTATAATTTTCAATTGGCCTATGACTGAAAATCATATTTGTAGTTTTATGCTCGTTTAGTGACAATTTATTTGATGAGAACCATTCTAAAGCATTTAACTTAGCTTCATCTATTTGCCTCTGAACAGCATCCAATTTATTGTCTGATACCAGGAGTGTGGTATCGTCTGCAAATAATACCAAGTCAACATCAGGTACAGACTTACTTAGGTCATTTACGTAAATTAGGTCATTTACGTAAATTAAAAATAGAGTTACTGTCAAACTGGATGACATAAGTGAAAAGATCCCTCAGGGATCTTTTCAATGTAATTCTGTTCTGATTGGTTGTTTCAGCACACGTGGTTAGAAATGGACGAATTTAATAGGATTGCTATTTGAGCTAAAAATTTTCACTTATAATATCCCTAGAGCCTAAATTATTTCCGGAAATTTTTTCGAGGTCATGAATATTTTGAAAATTAATTTAATAATTTTCTTAAAATATTCATGAACGAGGAAAAATTTCCGGATATTAATTTAAGCTCGTGGGATATTCGGTAAGAAAATTTCACACCATTATTTTATAAATATTATGCCAAAATTGAACATTTTTATTACGAATGACACAAATTCATTCATTATAGTGAGCCATGGAATAACAACTGGTGGTTAATAAAATACGAAATTTCTTAGTGAAATAACATACCATTCTCCAAGTTTAGTTACATGAACTTTTTATAAATAACTTAAAAACATATTATATTTCTGTTTTTTATTAACTTTGGTCTACTAAAATTGGTGGAACATCATTTATTTTTGATAATTATTCTGAAGTACCCACCTACTTCAAGATTAATATGTTTAATAAAATACGAAATTTCTTAGTGAAATAATATACCATTCTCCAAGTTTAGTTACATGAACTTTTTATAAGTAACTTAAAAACATATTATATTTCCGTTTTTTATTTACTTTGATCTACTAAAATTGGTGGAACATCATTTATTTCTGATATTACTTAAATGCGGGCACAGGGAATGTATTCATTCTTGTCGCAGAGACAATAATTAACAACTTCTAGGCGGCCATGGAATAATGAAAGGTAACAAGATAGTAATGGCTGCCGCACTTACAGACGTCAATTAGATTAATTTTTACATTCTAATCATAACAAAATTTGATTATCAGCCATAAGAATAAAGTGCATGAGCATATAGCACAAAAATGGCTCCAGGTTATAGAACATATTAATTTGTGTACTTATAATATCCTCGTGAATATCCTCTTTTGCGTCGCCAAATAAATTTAATTCTAAAAGCACTCCAACTCCCGCGTCTTTACTTTGACATTTTAATTGACAGAAAAATTTCCACTTATTAATTTGACAGAATGTAAAAAATTTCCGGAAATTTTTTGGGTTGCCATGGTAACTTAACAAAAAACAAGCCTATGATTGGTTAAAAAATGTGGTGTGAAATTTTCTACATAATTGTTGAACTAACTGTAGTATACTTGCAATTTTTTGAAAATAAATTTTTTAGGTATAATTATAATTGTCATGCTTGCAATTTTAATCATCTTCTGATGATACCATCTTAATTAACGAAATGTTCCTCAGTATTCAATGCAATATTTTTGTGTTTGTATAATGTTATTAAAGATTACAACACTCTTCGCGTGAATTTTTTTCTTAAAATATTTTATAACTTTTACATTTACAGATCGATATTTTTCTAAAATAGAGTTTTCTTCCTATAGCTAACATTAACTTACTATTCAAATTTCATAACAATCGGTCTTTTCTGCCCTGAGTTTTCCTGTTTACAAGAAATTGGTCAATAATGATATAAAAATGTCAAGCATACAAATAAAAGAGTTACACAGACTAAGAAATGTATATCCCAAGTTAAACGATGAATACAAACGTGCAAAAAAAATCAAAAGCTGCATGGAATTGAGTTTCTGAAATACCAAATAAAAATATTAACATACAAGTTTTGGAGAAGGAGATTTTACGTAAAGACTCTTATGCAGTGGCTTCGGCTTTAAATATTTTTTATAAATGCGCCTCTACAGATCTCCCAACTGCCAGAATATAACTACAAAAAATGTGAATATTACTAATTCGAATATAACTAAAAATCAAAGTTCTATTTTCTTTGAGCCTTTTAACGTCGGCGAATTGCTGTCTTTATAAGTATTCCTCTGGTCCTGATGAGGCTCCCATGTTCTTAATTAAAAAACATATCCTTTATTACTGGAAGTTTCCCGAAAAACTTAAAAGCAGGTAAAGTTATCCCTATTCACAGAAAATATGATCCACAAGATATGGAGAATTATCGACCAGTCACGATACCTTTTTACTTTTCAAAATTTGTTTAATAATCATTTTGGTCGACTTTAAAAATGTATTGAGAAATATAGTATAATTTCTGAAAATCAGCACGGATTCCTTGAAAAAGAATGACGGTACAGCTGTGTACTCCTTTAATAACAAATTAATAGAACATATGGAGGCAGGCGCGTGCCCTGTTGGGATCTTTTGCGACCTCCATAGGGCATTCGACTGTGTCGATCATGACAAATTAATGAACAAATTATCCTTATACGGTATACGAGATGTAACATATGAATCGATAGTCTTTTTTCAAAAATAGAAAACAATATGTTAATCTGACATACACTAATACCAAAGCCACCTCTAAAATTAACTCTACAGTACAGACCTGTAAATACAGGTGCCCCTCGGGGGTCTGCAGCGGGGCCAATACTGTTCATATTAGACACGAATGACTTTGAAAGCTTGACACCAAATGCATTTTCAGCGTTACATGCTGAATATAAATCTTTGTTGATCTCTGATAAGGTATCGAACGATGTATTGACACGTGAATGTAATAATGTGTTGGATATATTTATTTAACAAAGATGTGACAACCACTATAAGGTTTTATACAGACAAAAAGAGTATTCTGAATTAAATATTAAAATAAATGGTTTCACATTAAAAATGTGGAGCAAAATAAGCTTTTAAGAATCACATTGGATTAATGTCTAAACTGGAAGGCTCATTGTGGCAACTTGATATTAAAATTAAATACAGTTTATTATTTATTCAGAAATATTAAATCAATTATGACACGAGAAAAGATAATAAATATATACCACGCACATGTAGGATCTAAATTGGGATATGGAATATGTATTTTGGGTAGTTCCACCCTATCCTCAGATATTTTTATCGTTCAAGCACCAAGATACACAATGTCGTCGGCGTATTGAATGGTATAAATATTGTCGTCAAATATGCAATGTAAATATTAAAGATCAATGGGCTTAAAACAGAGCCTTGTGGTAAACTTCGATTGACAGTTCTTGGACCATGTAATTTATTGAGGTGATCTTTCAAAAAAAGTGGTTGTTAATTATATTTTTATTAAAATTATATAAATATTTCGTTTAAGTAAAACTTCATTAATTTTTTAATAAAAGTAGTAAATTAATTTATTCAATGTTAGATCATATTTGACTAATTAAAATATTAAAATTAACAGTAATATACCAATAACTAACTAGATATAAACATTAAATTCTTCACCTGGTTTTTGCATAAGTTCTTTGGAAATTAGTTAATATTTTAGAAAAAGAATTGCCACAATTATAATAATTTACCGAAGATTGATTGGAAAAACGCTCATCAGCATATTACGCAGTAAATTTGTGTTTATGGGATCTTATCAAAGTTGCAATCATCTTTATGTATATTTTTTAATTAAAGTGTTTAGTAAATGTCATATTCGTATATCAATCAATTTTTTCAAAATAGCAACGGGTTCGTCCTCCAGCTAACACTAACAACTTACGGTGAAACTTTTCCTTCCAACATTATTGTGCTTATAATAAACGTGACAGATGGATGGATAGACGGGGGGACAGGCATACGGGTATTTCGAAGTTATTCAGAATTCGATGACTAATGCTCGGGCATTACATTTATTGGACTGTTTGATAATACATTAGTTCTGCAATATGAAGATTAAAATGTAATATAGTTCCTTGAACTTTTGACACCTAAAAATTCAACTGCGACAAGAGTATCTAATGTGTTATGCAATAATTTATTTAAAACCGAAATGCAACTGCAATTTCTCCGGGATTCAGGTCATCATATCTGAAAAGGGGTAATTGATAATCATATCCTCGTTCAGGATAAAGATCATCATCCCCACAACTTTCAAAACTTTCATTGTATATTTTCTAGAAATGATTTATGACATAAATAATAAGAATTGCATATGAGTGATTCATATTCAAGTTTTCAACGTATACATGAGAAGTATAAAATGTTTAAAACATTTACATTTTTGGCGAAATTCCAACATTTTAATTGCTTTGATAGAAATATTATTAATATGCTCGGAAAAACTCACTTTTGAATTAAACCTAATTCCAACATTCTTTACTGAATTAGCACTTTCATCAATATCGTATAACCACTCTATGCTTGAATATTTCCTAATGAATGTTATAAATTTACATTTAGATGCATTAAGGTTTAGTTTATTTTTTAAAATACATGAATTTTGAATTTTATATAGGTACGTCGTTTTGTACAATTATAAAATTTTCTAAACTGCCGATATTACTATAAATTTTTAGGTCCTCAGTAAGATTTCAGTTTCAGATTTGTTGGTACCTGCAAGTTCTTTAATACATAATATGAATAGGAGTGGCCCAAAGTTAGAACCTTGTGGCACACCTGAAGTTGCGTTAATAATTATTATAGAATCATATCTGCTTTCTTTTCGAGAAGTATGATTAGAAAAAGTTTTAATGACACAGAAAAGTGAAAGTGGTTCAATTTGTCTTTAGGTATGTTGTGGTCTACACGATCTAGCGCTTTAGAGAAATTTCACCAACCTAACTAATTTTATCGATGACTTTATACATATTGTGTAAATGTAGCCAAATTTGTAACCGCTGAACGGTTATTTACAAATTCATGTCGAGATGGGGATATTAAAGCATTAATTGAGACGTGAATGTGATCACACAAGCATATCTCAAAGACCTTAGCAATATTACAAAGGACAGAAACGGCATTTTTAAAAATCGAACATATTCCTGCCAAGTTCGAAGTATTAGGAAAATACATTGTTTTGAACTAAGATTGAAAATAATACACAACGATACAGTAAGTACGTTATAACAATCCTTCACGAGAAAAGATGGCACTAAATTAGGGCCAGAAGCCATTTTGTTCTTTAGCTTTTTATAACTTCAATGGTTGAAAGTGGTGGTGTTATTGTAGAAGAACTCACTACCAAGCGTCTAGGTGACGCGACACCAATTTATATTTAAAAGGGCGCCAGCCGCGTTCTGTCCCGTTCTTCCACTCCTAAGCGGGTTCGAGATAAGATCTTCGGATAAATGAGCAATGGCTGCACTACCTCAGGACGTGATTTCAATTATTCACTGACAATAAGGGCTTTTACGTCTTTGAATTATTGCAATTTTTGCATAAAAAAAATCTCTAACGAAGATTTCTCTCCGACGGGATTGGAATTTGACGTGATTTTGGTCTGTTTATACAGTGATAAGCGGTCTGATGTCTTTTGGTTTCTGCTATTTTTGCTTTAAAAAAATCCCTATCGAAGATTCCTCTTCTACCGGATTGGAATTTGACGTGATTTGTATGTATAGAACACTGAGTATCAAACTTAGGGAATCATGAGATCCCGATTAACTCAGTTGTTTAGGTCTTCCAAACGAAAACTCCAGGGATTGAGACTAGCAACAAGTCCTTACATCAATAAAATGCAATTAGTTCAAAGAATACCATTTATTTAATAAATATGAAATAATACAGTATAATGTGAAAGAATCATGCCTCCCCAACTAAAGCAAATTATTTTTTAACCATACAAGTGAGAGCGTGCGCTAACAATCGATTTGGCAGAAAAGATTAATTTAACCTCCTCAGGATTTAATGCAAGCGTTTTAAAAAAAATTAACAATTTTGTATTTAGGTAATAGACTGACAAATAATATAAAACTATTTTACAAAAAAAATTTTGGTTCGCTTATGAATAGCTTAAAGGTCCCAGATCGTGATTGTATCATTCGCGGGACGGAGTTCGACTAATACATGAATTTAATAACTTTTGGCCAGTCTTACGACGTACTTGTCCTCATGCAGGTCCAATATAGGAAAAATGACAGCGAGTCGCCTTCGGACGACTTCTAGGCAAAATGAAATATGAAACCGCATCCGGATATAACTCTACTGAAAATAAACCTCAAGAGTCTAATAAAGGTGTGTAATAGAGACCAACAAACAAATTGAAATATCTAAGAACAGATATGACGAGCGAACTGAAAAGGAGAGAAATTTTAAAGTTAAAACGGCATACAGAGTTTACAAGAATAATTTCGCCTTTCATCGAAAAAAATAATGGAGCTTGACCAAGAGCATATATATAGCTATCATATTACCAACCATAACATTGCCAAAAACGCGGCAATAATAAAAGCCAGTGGAACAACAATTGAGAGGAACATAAACAAACTAGGAGAGGACCAAGCATACTGGGAAAGAATGGCAAAAAAGAATACTATAAAGAAATCGCAAGGATATATTATGCTCTGTCGGCACCAGAAATGAGGAAACAGAAGATTCAGAAGAAGCAGAAGTTTCGAAGCAAAAACACAAAAAAGGGAGCTTAAACAGTCCTTCACAACCCAATGCGGCAACGCATCTCATCATGTGGCTCTCGTTGCTGACAACAAGCATGACCTCAATCCAACTCAACGTCTAAGTAGCCAGCCCTACAGTATACTTTCGGGAGTAGCAGCAATGCCTATCGTACGTTGATAAATCAAATAAGAACTTTTAGATTTCGGTGAAAAATGTGTAAACGTTGACAAAAAAAAATTGAAAAATTTCTTTCATTATTGGACTTAAATTAACACTTATTGACTGTTGCATTTTTTCCATAAAGTTATTTGTTTAAAAGTAAGAAATTCTTGGATGTCTAAAATTACTCAAATTATCTTATTCTAACAAGTATCCCAAAATCTGTTCATTTTTACTTCCACATCCAGTGGAAGTATAGTAACGACAAAAAAATTTTAAAAAATTTTTATTGTTCAAAGAGGCTTAGAATGTCACGAAACGTCGAGATTTTAAGTTTGAGCGAAAAAAAAAATTTCTGTCTGTCAAGTCAGTCTGTCTGTCTGTCAGTCTGTAACTTTTTTTTTGGGCGCACGTTTACTCTGTAACCGTTTGAGATATTGACTTGAAATTTGGTACACATATGTACTTTAACGAGATCTAGAACTAGATTATATTTTCATCTTGTTCCGTCGAAGGGTTGGGAGGTAAATTGGGGTACATTTGGGGAAAATAGGTAAATCAAGCAGGTAAGAGTCCATACAATTGGTATTTAGTATATACAAGAAAAAAAATTTTGGCATTAGCCACCCCCATTACCACCCCCCCACCTCATTATTAAAGGGGATGAAAAAAAATTGTGATTTAGTGTGTGTACAACAACCAGAAACCTCAAAATGGTTTTTACTTCATCCACCCCCACTACCCCCCCCCCATCACCACGCCCACCACTCTATCGATGTGGGGTATCGTTTTATGGGTTTTGGGGTAGAGGATTTCAAATATTATATTATTAAAGTTCCATAAACAATCATTTCCACATACAAAATTTTTTCGTTGTGAGTGACTTGGATAAAAAATCTGGATGTGGAAGTAGTGATTCCTTGGGCAGCGGTTTTTACTTCCACATCCAGTGGAAGTATAGTAACGACAAAAAAATGTTTAAAAATTTTTATTGTTCAAATAGGCCTAGAATGTCACGAAACGTCGAGATTTTAAGTTTGAGCGAAAAAAAAATTTCTGTCTGTCGGTCTGTCTGTAACTTTTTTGTGCGCACGTTTACTCTGTAATCGTTTGAGATATTGACTTGAAACTTGGTACACATATGTACTTTAACGAGATCTAGAACTAGATTATGTTTTCATCTTGTTCCGTCGAAGGGTTGGGGGGTAAATTGGGGTAAATTTGGGGAAAATAGGTAAATCAAGCAGGTAAGAGCCCATAAAATTGGTATTTAGTATATACAAGAGAAGCTAAGGTCCCAAAAAAATTTTTGGCATTAGCCACCCCCATTACCACTCCCCACCTCATTATTAAAGGGGATGAAAAAAAATTGTGATTTAGTGTGTGTACAAGAACCAGAAACCTCAAAATGTTTTTTTACCTCATCCACCCCCACTACCACTCCTCCTCATCACCACCCCCACCACGCTACCGATGTGGGGTATCGTTTTATGGGTTTTTGGGGTAGAGGATTTCAAATATTATATTATTAAAAGTTCCATAAACAATTATTTCCACACACAAAATTTTTTCGTTGTGAGTGACTTGGATAAAAAATCTGGATGTGGAAGTAGTGATTCCTTGGGCAGCGGTTTTTCAATATTGCACTCACGGAGACTATTAATGAGGAGGCTAAAATTTACAACATATAAAAATTTTAACAAATTCGACATTGGAAAAGAGGTTTCCACTTTTCCATTAATATCCTAATATTTGGCCCTATATACTTAACATATTTTGCGTTTATTATCTCTTATTAATAATTTTTTTTAATCAGAAAATCTTCTACGGACATATAATCTTTATAGAACTAACTACATATTTTCCACAGTTTGCTTCACAATTCAAGTTTTTGTTTGTTTTTGCTGCTACGTTAGTTTAAACAAAATCTAGACTTAATAGTAACTGAAATCAACGAAATTATAACAATAAATCTCTCGCAGTGTTTGATTTCCATCCGTCCGTACTACACTGGCGTTCATTCTCGCCATCCCCGCTTTTTTTCTTCCCTCTGGAATGCAGATTTTTGATTAAATATTTTCGCACCGCAGTCTTGTCTCTCATACTGACAATAATCCACCTAGTTAAGGAATATAAATGGAATTTGAGTCAAAAATTGGATTATGTTCTTAGGTAATTAACTGCGCTACATTGCTAAATCCCAAATAAATTAAAAAATGAAACTCTGCGACAAGGAGTCAAGCAATTATAAATAAAGATTATAAAGTCAGATAAAATCAAGTTATATTTTGTTAGAATGAGATAGATTTTTGATAAAGGACGTTTATTTTTAGACGATATTAATCGATATAACAAAAAAATTGGGCATGTATCTTAATAAAAGGCGAAAATATTGATAAATAATTGTGTTTTTCATTTTCTTACGCACTTACATGGCAGAAACCTTAAAACTTGGACTAGCAAGTCTTTACAATATAATATTGCGTTTAATAAAAATGGCATTAAGAATCCCACAGGGAGAAAAATAAATTCGTATACTTACATATAGTCTAAGATCCGGCATAAGGAATTAATACCCTCATCGGTTATTCAGATAAGAAATAGTTTATATAAAAGATAACATGAAGGCTAATAGATCGCGACTAGGTTGCCTAGCTATATCTTGACCCGATGCCATTTAATTTGAAAATTGTTGTCAGGCGAAATCGAAATTTTGTCTTTAAACGTATATAGCGAAACCATTAATCCTACAGGAATTTTTCAATTTTTCATCATTTTATAATCTTTCTAATAGATCCCTACCAGTTTTTTCCTAGAACCAATGTTTATCTAGATATTCGCAAGAGATGAGAAAAAAACACGTTTCCTTGGAGAATGTAAATTTCCAGTTGTATTGCTCCTAGCTTCCTTATTTTTTTGTCGTAGGGCAAAAAAATAAAAGATAGCTCGACTGTTGTAACGGGTTTTTGAAGTAAAATTCTACACGTCTGTATCCTTTGCGAATTTGCATTAATAAAGGCTTTGTTTAAACATATCTGACGGGATCGGGACAGGTGCAGGTCGATTTAGAATTAAATTCTACGTCTGTCAGGTTATCTTTCGTTGTATTATTTATGGTTTCACAGCCCCACAAAAAAAAGTGGTTTGTCCGGCGGACCAGACCAGTGTACCCTTAAATATTTAAGCCCGCTGAAACCGAATCCGATGTCAGAATTGTCAGATTGGCTCGCTTTTTACCCCCAACCCCAAAAAATAGTCTGTCCGGCAGACCAGACCAGTGTATCTTTATGTATTCGGACCTACTGAAACTGAATCCGAAGTCAGAATTGACAGATTGGCTCATTTTTCACCCCCAACCCCAAAAAAACACCCCCCCTAAAAAAAATGGCCTGTCCGGCGAACTAAACCAGTGTATCTTTATGTATGTAGATCTGCTGAAACCGACTCAAAAGTCAGAATTGTCAGATTGGCTCGTTTTTCACCCCTGACCCCAAAAAACACCTCCCAAGACACAAAAAGTGGTCTGTTCGGCGGGCCATATCCAGTATATCCTTATGTACTTTGACCTGCTGAATCCGAATTCGAAGTCAGAATTGACAAATTGGCTCGTTTTTCACGAAACGCATGTACACTGTACTATGCACAAAATAAATAATCTGTTTGTGAAAATATATATTTGTCTAGTTATTTTCCCATCATTTTAATACCTCACTCATTACCTGAAAAGTTTTATTATTTTTTTTTCTGTTTAACATGTAAATTATATATAGGTCTGTAAATATATTTTATTTCAACTGTAAATTGGACTTTTAAACATAATTTACATTATACCTATGATATATTTCGTATTAATACTTATTATATTCACTTTAAAAAGAATCAAAAGATAAAAAAATAGCATTGTTCTTTCGTCTGTAGCTTTTAAACGAAAACATTTCTGGGAAAATGTCAAGAATAATGAAATGTTCCAATCAATTTTTTCAACTTTTCTATCTCTTGATATATTTTCCAACAATGCTTCATTTATGAGTAATATTGCAAATAATGCGAAAAATGGCAAAAAATTGAAGATTTTTGAATTTTAAAGTGTATTGCCCCACCTGTCACGCGTGCGGATAGTTGGCATAGTTGGCTATACTTAAAAAAAAAATTGCGGATAAACATTTCGCACAAAGAAACTATTCCTACTGGTCTAATATATCAATTACATGGGTTATCGACTTCTTAAAAATTTTTGATTTTTGTCATTTGGCCCTATCAGTCAAAAGTTATACCACTTTTTGGATAGCGCGAGCGCACCCGCTTTTTATATAAAACTATTTTCTGTTTCTTTTCCTCTTATCGTTTTCCGACAAAAATTAATTTACAAAAATCTGTATTTGTGCACCCAATTTGTGAAATTAAAGAAATTCCACAAGGGTTAACTAGGCAAACTTTTCAGATTATTATTTCTACCATTTTTGAGAGTATCCTCTGAAATCTTCAGCGAGTTCAGAGAATTTTCGAAATAAAAATCTAAATGCATTGTAGTAGAGGGCATATTAATACGCTTATTGTGTCTTCCGTGGGGGTTTCGTTGTTACAAGCTGAATTTGATATAAAATTAATGATGATATACTGATGTTTCAAAATCTCAAAGCCGTCAAAAAATGTCCCACTAATCAAAAAACGAGTTATTTCTTAGTGAATTAGGTGTTTTGATATTTCTACTTTTGAGTAATAGCAAATCCTTGTAACCATGAATAGAATTAGTCAAAATAAGTAGATTTTCGAACAGACACACCCCGAGAAATCATGCCTGCTACCCCTGCCCCCCTCCAAGAAGCTACCTGTATCTGCCTATATATATTTTTTTTTTCTCAAAAATGGTAGGAGTTAGAGGAATGATCTTGGCGCCATTTGATAGAGTGTAAAATTTTGCATAAGACCCTCCATTTGTTTTTTGCTATTTTCTTTTTTTTTAAGGCCCCACAGCAAAAAAAGGGTGAGGTGCCTTCCAACAACGACACATGTGTGACTATACCTCTAAAATGGCCCAATAAATCAAAATTCTACAAGATATAAAAAATAAAGACCATTATTTTTTCTATTGATTGGTATATTATTTGTATATGTTATTTGTTTATATAAAGCCGTCAGTGGCGTACAAAGAGGAAGCTGCACATGTGCATAATGAATTTATCTAAAATAATTTATTATTGTTGTTACAAACAATAATAATGTAATGATTTTGACCAGGTACAATCAATATTTTCGCAGTTTCGCCTAATTCACTAAGAAATAACTCGTTTTTTGATTATAATGACCTTTTGAGTAGAACATTTTTTGACGGCTTTGAGATTTTGAAACATCAGTACCTATATCATCATTAATTTTATATCAAATTCAGCTTGTAACAACGAACTTATTTTTATGCGTATATAGTCCAATATTGTTTTTAGTTGATTTAATAAAATCATTATTCCTCAAAATAAATCTATTATTGTTTTGTGTCTTAAAAAGCTACAATATTTCTGCAAATACACATCCCCAGGCAAGGTATATCTTTTATCCATTACGGAAATAACCAAAACTAGAAAAAACCAACCCCTTCACTTACGCCCCTGACGAGCCAAGCCGAGCCAGCAGATGAATGCCGTTTAACTGATAAAAAAGGAATTAAAGAACGAACGCGAAAAAATGAATTTCTCTGTTTTTGACAGGCCCTTAATCGCGCACACGAGATATGCCGCATTAAAGGGGCACTCGTTTCCCTTTAATTAAAGCCCGGTGGCATCCTGCGGAGCTGTGTGCCATACCAGCCTCTCTGCTGTGCAGATTTCCACATGCAACTTATCATAAACTGTTTCCAAAAGCATGTGGCGTTTGTTTGAAATGCATTCCCGGAATATAACGAAAATAAACCATCCATAGCTAATAGCGTATACATTTATATACTTTTCCTGCAATTGTTTCCTTTGAATCGTTTTAATTGGATTGCATAATTATATTTTTATACCAGTTTATTGAAGGGCCATTTGGGATATTTTCGTGGTATTCTGTGTTCGTGTTTGTCTCTGAAATAGTTTTTACAAATGCCAAAATACACTTTGCTCGAAGTATTTTATTTATTTTATTTTATTTTATTTATTAAAGATCATGTTAATACACAAATCGTTTACATTCGTCAACAATAACAGAGACATTACTTAATATTTATATTTAAAATTATTAGTTAGAACTACACAATATGTTGATTAAAACTCTAAATGGAAAATATATTAACAATACTAAACACATAGAACAAACTACAGTTTAAAAAATCTACAGACATAAAGTATATAAAATAAAATAAGTGCGTTAATCAACGTGGAAATCATCATTTAATATATCATTCAAAGAATAGAATGCTCTTTTGGTAAGGTATGTTTGTATTCTCTCTTTGTATTGATTAGCGGGTAAGTACTTAATATGGTTTGGAAGTTTATTATATAGTTTTGGTGCATAATAGTTTGTAGAGAATTTGCTTTTGTTTACTCGATGAAACTGTATTTCAATCATTGTATTATTTCTCGTATCGTGGTGGTGAATATCATTATGATAGTTGAATAGATGAATATTGTCTCTTATCTATAGTAAACATTTCAGCACATACACACAAGAGAAAGGGGGAATTTTTAGTTCGATAAATTTTTGTTTTATATCTACACGATATCCTGATCATGTGATAGCTCTAATTGCACGCCGTTGAAGTTTACAAATTTGCTCGGCATGGGGTGAATGTCCCCAAGCTAATATTGCATAACACATATTGGAGTGGAATAGACCGTAGTAAGCAGTTAGTATAACTGAATTGTCTACAACAGGGTATAAATTTCTCAAAACGTAAATATTTTTGGAGAGTTTTTTTGACAGTTGATCTATATGGGTTTCCCAAGAAAGCCTAGAGTCTAGGTGTATTCCAAGAAACTTAACTGTTGCCGGGTTATCAAAATCACAGTGTTTTAGTGTAAATATGCATTTCATAGTTTTACTTTCATTGAGGTGTAGTTGATTTACTGTAAACCATGTGGAGGCCTTTGATTGTGTTTTATTCATTAAATTTAAAAGCTGTTCTAAGTTGTTATGTTCATCCAGAGTAGTTGTATCATCTGCGTATAAAACTAGATCACTATTTGGAAGGGAGTTAGTTATATCGTTTACGTAGATGAGAAACAGCAACGGCCCCAGGTATTGACCCTTGTGGCACTCTATATTTGATAGAACATAAGCTAGAATTCATGTCATTATAGTGGACCATTTGTTGTCTGTTGGTTAGATATGATTGAATAATTTTAGTACTTAAGAGATTAAATCCATAAAAATGTAGTCTTTGAATTAATTTATCATGTGCTACACAATCAAAAGCCTTACTCAGGTCACAGAATGTTCCACCTATATATGTTGCCTCATCAAATCCCTTGGAGATCTTATCTACAAGTGATAAAATTGCCATTTCCGTATTACGATTTTGTCTGAAACCAAATTGTTCATTAATAAATAAACTATTACTTTCGAAATACTCTGCTATTTGCTTGGCTAAAAGCCCTTCCACTATCTTGGCAATGATAGGAACTAAAGATATCGGTCTATAGTTACCTGGGTCATTGCGGTTTCCTCCTTTAAAGATTGGGATCACTTTAGCAATTTTTAGAGAGTCTGGAAATTCACCTGTCTTTATGGATAAATTTACTAAGTGCGTTAAAGGTGATATTATCATGTTTTTTATTTGTTTTATGATTTTTACATTTATACCATAAATATCCAGAGAGTTTTTATTCTTTAAATTATTAATTGCCTCCCTTACTTCATTGAATGTTACTTCAAGAAATTTAAATGTTTTATTAATGTTTTTGTTCAAGAATTCGTCAGGTGGATGCCTTACTGTTTGTAGTTTTGATACTAGTACTTCTGCTTGATTAACGAAGTAATTGTTAAAATCAGAGGGATTTATTGCGTCGTCTAGAGAAGCATGAACTTTTGGCCTACAATTATTAATTACCTCCCACATTGATTTAGAAGAGTTGTTTTTGGAATTTATGTATCCACTATTTATTCTTTTTTTTTGTATTTAGAATTTCAACTCTATATTGTCTTTTTTGTTCCACATACATGTTTTTATTTTCATTAGTGGGGGACTGTTTACGCACCTCATGCAAGAACCCAAGCATATCTCTCATATTTTTTAGATGTTCATTAAACCACAATACTGTATGGTTTTTTAATGTGTTAGTAGTAATTACTATTACTGGAAAAGCACGTTTTGTATTTATTACAATCTTGTCGATGAACATGTCCCATTTATCATTAATTGTAAGGCTACTAGATTTAACAAAGGAAAAGTCAACTGTTTGCATTATGTTGTGAAATTTAAATAAACCCTGTTCGGTTATTGGTCTAACCGTTTTTTGTGTATTTACAATTTTTGGATCTAGGAGGTCTATATAAATTGTAACTGAATTATGATCAGAAATATGTAAATCTCTTACTGCAGTACTGTACTCTCCTGAAAAATTTATTAATATGTTGTCTAAGCAGTTGTTTTCTCTAGTTGCCTCTGTTATGCAAGTGCTAAAATTAAAAGAAGTCAGTAGATAATTAAATTCTTTGTCATATTTATCTTGAGTATGAAAATGTATGTTAAAGTCACGTCAAGTATGTTTCGCCAACAAAGTGTTTATCGTCGGTAAATTATTTGAAAAGTTTTTAACACGGTACAATTGGTTGTCGTGATGAGTGTATAATATTCAGAACTTTGATGTTTAAGAAAACTGGTTCTGTTGTCATAAGTGTTTATTAAGTGTTCAGTAGGTGCCGCCTATCTTGGACGTAGTCAAGCACCAACTGTACCGAGTTGAAAACTATGCATCATACCTTTACTTTGTTTCATTTGAACATTTAATGAAGCCGTATGGTGAAGATCGGCTGCGGATTTACCAGTAGGCTGAAGCCCATGGCAAATTCCTTAGTTCTTAATAATATTTTTATTGTTTGGGAATGTTTCATTTGGTGTTTACAGTTTATCTATTTATCAGAAGTCAAAAAGTGAACACGCGTGGGGTAACAAGCATATGGTCAAATGAAATACTGTGACATTCTGAATAAAGACAGCAACGGAACAAAAAGAAAACTTGAGGAGTCCGCTATTATTTTGTTAAATAAGGATAAATGTGTGATATGGTATAGTTTTTGTACCAGCTGGTTGCAAATAAAAATAAAATAAATATAATTTAATGTCTTACATGGCTATGAAAATATTTAAACAACAAACTGTCATGTTTGAAGTGCTAAAAAGTCAAAGTTATAAAATAGTCGGGAGCCCTCCCTAGCTCCTAGCTGTACGTTCACCCCCCACCCGATCCTTGGGGACAATGTTTTTCATAAATATTAAAGCTTAAAGAACAATTTAAGACATGTTCTAAAAAAAAAACTGGCTGTAGTTTCAAAATGGCGGCCATATGTTAAAAAAAACTGTTGCCAATGTTGTTTTTGTCAGTTAACACAAAGACTAAAAAGATGGACAAAAACTTCTTAACAAAAAACAACGTGCATAAAATTTTCTACAATTTTTTTCTTATATAATATTTGGATAGGAGTTACCATTTTCCAGATAAATAAGTCCGAAATTAAGAAAACATGGAAATTCACATATCGGTAAATCACTTAGAGGAAATAACTGAAAATTTCACACCACATTTTTTAACTAATCAGAGGCTTATTTTTTGTTAAGTTATCATGGCAACCCAAAAAATTTCCGGAAATTTTTTACATTTTGTCAAATTAATAAGTGAAAATTTTTCTGTCATTTAAAATGTCAAAGTAAAGACGCGAGAGTTGGAAGTGCTTTTAGAATTAAATTTATTTGGCGACGCAAAGAAGGATATTCACGAGGATATTATAAGTACACAAATTAATAAAGTTGTGGGTATCACAATAATATATGTTAAACTAACAAATTTTATTAACACATGTAAGTAACTAAATTTAAGTGGACTTGGAAGTCTAGCAAGAATTCTTCTCGTCTAAATAGGACTGAAGACTGAACTTTGTAAATGTTTAATAAAATATATGAAATATTTCGACACAATTTTATTTACTTTTAATTTAGATAGTCTATTACATTTGCTTGAAGATTTTAGTTATTTATAAAAAGTTCATGTAACTAAACTTGGAGAATGGTATGTTATTTCACTAAAAAATTTTATATTTTATTAAACATATAAATCTTGAAGTAGGTGGGTACTTCAGAATAATTATCAAAAATAAATGATGTTCCACCAATTTTAGTAGACCAAGTTAATAAAAGACGGAAATATAATATGTTTTAAGTTATTTATAAAAAGTTCATGTAACTAAACTTGAAGAATGGTATGTTATTTCACTAAGAAATTTCGTATTTTATTAACCACCCGTTGTTATTCGATGGCTCACTATGATGAATGAATTTTTGATATTCGTAATAAAAATGTTCAATTTTGGCATAATATTTATAAAATAATGGTGTGAAATTTTCTTACCGAATATCCCACGAGCTTAAATTAATATCCGGAAATTTTTCCTCGTTCATGAATATTTTAAGAAAATTCATGACCTCGAAAAAATTTCCGGAAATAATTTAAGCTCTAGGGATATTATAAGTGACAATTATTGTAAGCCGTATAATATAACTTTATATTATTGACATAACAAAAAATAAAATAAACTGAAAAAAATTAATAATAATAATAATGATATAATTTGCATACATTTATCTTGAAAACGGTAACAATGGTATCTGGAAAATGGTAATCCAAATATTGTATAGGAACAAAATTGTAGAAAATTTTATGCACTTTGTTTTTGTGCAGAAAGTTTTTCTCCATCTTTTTTAGTTTTTGTGTTAAATGACAAAAAAATACTTGCAATTTTTTTTAAACGGACGCTATTTTGAAAGTACAGCCAGTGTTTTTTTTTTGGGGACATGTCTTAAATTGTTCCTTAGGCTTTAATCTTTATGAAAAACATTGTCCCCAGGGATCGGGGGAGTGCACGGACAATTAGGGTGGGCTCCCGTAGTATTACATTTTATATTTTATTTTAAGAGCTGAATCATTTATCTGGAAAATGGTAACTCATATTCAAATTTAGTATAGGAACAAAATTGTAGAAAATTGTATGCACTTTGTTTTTTGTGCAGAAAGTTTTTCTCCATCTTTTTTAGTTTTTGTGTTAAATGATAAAAGAATATTTGCAATTTTTTTTTAAATGGACGCCATTTTGAAAGTGCAGCGAATTTTTTTGGGGACATGTCTAAAATTGTTCCTTAGACTTTAATCTTTATGAAAAACATTGCCCCCAAGGATCGGGGTGGGACACTTAGGGTGGGCTCCCGTAGTAAAAAGGAAATAGAACGAATTTTTCCGAAACGTTAATAGCTGTCTTTTTAGTTCTTAGTTATATTTTTAGTGAGACATTTTGTACTAATCAGAAGTATTAGAGAACTACCTGACTGATCCATTCGGCGCAGAGATTTCTTTGCGCAAAATACTAGTTTTGCCCGAGCCCGAATTTTATCTAGAAACGGGACTGCGCTCGTTTTATTCATATTTAGGATAAACTATTTTTGTTTCAGTGAATATCTGTGTCATCATGGAGAGACTTGTTATTCTCATTTTAGGTGACGGCAACTGCTTATATAATAATGAAGGTTGTTGGTTGCCCACCTTATTGACTATCCATTAATAGTTCAACTGAATAGGATAATTTGTTATCAACGGCACAGCTAGAAGGGCTATTGGAGCACACTTTTTGGCCAAAAGTCCAATTTTCGTCCAAAAATCTGGAAAGTGGGCAGGCCGAAAATGTTGGCATATGGTTTTCTAGCAATGAGCAATGCAACGAAAGTGTTATACTATTAGTACGTTCCAATTTTGGCCATAATTGATGTCGCTGGTGCTGCCAATTGCACGGAGAAAAAATGTTCGCATATATCGAATGATGATAGGCAATATACCCTCTTCAACTAGCACCAAGCCGCAAAGTGTTAGACTCTCTTTCACAATTGAATATTTTATGGGGCGGCTAGCGCTAAAACTGGCAGGGGGCGGGGTCTGACTCGCATAAGATAAAATACTCAGAAAAATATTTGCTGAAATATAACAGCAATACCAACATGTTATATCCCAGGCTCCATATATCGAGCTATCTCCTAGATTATAATAGTCAAGAAATTTTGTTGAATCTGAAAAATTATTTAAAAATTTTTACTTTAAGTTATTTTAAAATATATTAATGAAATGGAATGTTTTTTAGAAGCAAAATTTTTTCATTTAGTAAATAAATAAAACAACTTCAAAAAAACTGTATCATTATTTAAATATACCCTAAATATAAAAAATATGTCAATGTATAGAAATATTTTTACATAAAGATTGGTTTAGATAAAAATAAAAATTTTTAAGTACTTGAAGTAGTTGAATGTACTTGTTTGTAAGTGTTTTACTTTTAAACAGTACTTGATACTTGATACAACAAGAAAATACTTAAAGTATTTAAATGTACTTTTTAGAATTAAATGACTAATTGAAGTAGTACAAGTAGTACTTACACCCAAAATTGCAAGTACTACCTCGAAGTACTTGATACTACTGCTTTTTGAAAAGTAATTGATACTTGATGCAACAAGTACCCTAACTAACTATTTGGTACTTGATACTTCAAGTAGTTTAAATGAGTACTTTGCTCAGCTCTGTTTGCTGATGCCAATCAAGTTAATTTTGAAAATGTTGCAAATAGCTCCTTGAGAACAGACCCTTTTATCATTTCGTTAATCTTACATAAGGTGTTGTTAACATATATTTGTGTCTTGTATTAAAATGATTCGCATTCTCTGGTTGCTCTTTCTTTGAGCATACAAACCCTAGTATACAAAAGCAATTCGTAGATATATTGATGGTAATGTAAGTATATTTAGCTTACGAAGCTACTCTCTACAGTCACCCTTATAATTTAAGGCAAATATTACGCTTATTAAGCTATCACGCATTGGTATAAGGGGAAATTTATTGAAATGGGTAAGTTCTTATATGTTGGGACGAACACTGGTTGTAAAATGTAATAATAGCGAGTCAGAAACTTATGATGTAAATTTGGGAGTTCCGCAAGGCTCGATACTGGGGCCACTGTTATTCATGATATATATAAATGACCTGCCAGCTCATATAAGAGATGGCTTCACTACAATGTATGCAGATGATACAACAATAACTGTATCTGCTATGTCGCCTGATGAGCTTCAATGCAAAATAGACTCTGTCATCAATGATATGAAGGTATGGTGTGACCGTAATAAACTCATATTAAATTACACTAAGACGTGTTCGTAAACTTTAATATAAGAAGATCCATATCCTTAGAAAATCGTCTGCTTTCTGATACCACTAAATTTTTAAGAACCCATATTGAGAATAGGTTGACTTGGGAGTATCAAGTTGACCATGTTTGTAAGTTACTAAATAAATCCTATTATCCACTGCTACAAATGAAGGATGCTCTCAACGAATCTGGGCTACTAAATATATACTATGCAATGGCCTTATCGCATGTATCTTTCAATATAATGACATGGGGTAAATATTATAAAAGAGTTTTTATTATTCAAAAACGAATACTACGTTTAATGTTCAATATGAATTATAGAGAGAGCTGTCGAGATATTTTCATTGACAAAGGAATTCTCACCACACCCTGCATTTATATATACAAGTGTTTAGTATTTGTTAAAAGCAATCCTTTAATATTCACTTGTTTAAATGAGAGACATATATATAATACAAGGCAAGGTAACAAATTGTTAATTCCCGCTCATAGGAAAACGACTTTTAAAGATTCTCCTGAATATAACTGTGTCATATTATTTAATAGCTTACGACAAGCTTTACGAGACCTCCTAAGCAAATTTAAAATTAAAGTTAGAGAAATTTTACTGAAAAATGGTTTCTACTCAGTAAAGGAGTTCCTAGACAAATATAATTAACAACAGTCTGTAAACTTTAACCTACACTGCAACATGTCTACATTTTTTTATTTTGTTATTTTATTTATCTATTTATTACCCATGTGTGTATGTATATATGTGTATATATATATTTATATGTGTATATATGTGTGTCTTATGTAATTATATATTATTGTAATAATATGTTTTTTATACACCATTATATTTGAAAATGTTAAATTTTATATGTATGTATCCTGACCTGCCAAATGTACACTAACCTGTATCTTATATTGGTAAATAAATATCTATCTATCTATCTATTGCTCCTCTTTATTAAGCAAAACTTTTAGAAAAGCTTGACACTTGTCCCCTTGCTAGAACAGTATAGGAAAGCAAAGAGCGTATAGTACAAAGAGAGCAGAGCATCTTTACCTACTTCATTTGCTAGATTTCTCAAGATAAATGTATTTTTGTATCATTTTTTTGATAAATTTTCTTTAACTACTAGTCAGGCCAATTTGTCATCTAAATAAACTCCCAAGAACTTTGTTGCATACATACGTTTACGGAAAAGACGAAGAAAGTGTATTACAAATACTTAACCACTTTAAATAGCTTTATCAGAATAGGTATTCCTGAAAAACTTTATTTATATGTGTAACGTTAAAATTATGAAATACCAGTCTAAATCGTTTTATTCATTTACAGCTTAATGACATAAAATCACTGTATTGTGAAAAATCTGATTAGCTTTAATCGTTTGCGTTGTTTATGACAACAGTCTGTTACGGATACGATTGATAGCATATAAATTAAATTATGATTAACTAGATGAAACGTATCATTCAACACCTGATGCCAAGAATTGTTGATATACCTCACATGCGGGTACATCGTTTAGAAAAGCACGTAGCAACTCATGCCAACATATATTATAATGTCCAAAAAAGAAAGAAAATAAGTACCTATCGATATATATATGATGTATAATATATTATTACAAAAATTCATCTGAATAATCAATTTCATAAATTCTACTACTATGCATTTTTTTCTCTGTGTATTTGTTTCTAGCGAAATGTAAGAAAAAGAGGTTCTCAGTAGGGAATTTGCCCATTTTAAAAAAATTTCATTAAAGTGTGTGTTTATGTATAAAAACACGCTACACCGAATATCAGCTCTTAAATCGCAGTACTTACTTTACAATAAACAATTGAAGTTGAAATCCTCGCGAAAAGCGCTGTGACGTTGTTGCAGAACCCTCCAGAATCGACCTTGGTCGAAGACAGAATCAAAATTCGACTTAGGCAAAAATTTCATTTAAGGACATTTTTAAGAGTCTGCAGAGGCTCAAACCAGTCCATAAGGACCGTTATGAGTTCTATAAGGCGTTAGAAATGACCAGGTAAAAATTCGAAGAAACACCGAATTTTTCACTTAGGAAAATATGTTTTGGTTCAGGATATGAGAGCGAAAGTATATAATAACAAGGATTTAAGAAAAATATACTTTTTCAGAGGTGCAACAAAGTTGAACTTAGAAAGAATAATAATATTTTTTAAAAGTACGCCAAAATTTCACTTGCAGATTATTTTATCAAAACTGCGTCGAAATTTGGCTTGAAAATCGATTTATCAAAAGTACGCCAAAATTTCACTTGAAGATTAATTTTTCAAAAGGTATCCCAAAGCCAGTTTAAAAGGTACTCCGAAAATATAGGTACTTTAAAAATTATTGAAATATTTTCCATTTTTATTCCTCCACCAAAGACATTGACCATTCAGGTGCGGTCATTGATTGCCCTGTTCTAAAGTATGAGCATAAAATTTTAACGATGCAATGCATCTAAGAAGCGAAACCGACGATTTTGACAAAGACGGCGTAGCGCCGATAAGCAAAATTTGATAAAAATCGATTCACATGCACAAGGCCGGTTTCTCGCATAGAAAGAGGCACTCAGCGGCTCGCAATTTGGTCGAGCGCGTTGTGTAGTCCATACAAAGAGATGGTAGGAAAGCCAATAGCAGGGCTTTCCAAATAATAAAGTTATAGAGGAAAACGCCTTGTGCATAAAAAAACAAAAATTCAATTTTGCCTAAAAGTCACTCGGAGGTAGACCGATTTTGCTAATATTGAACAACTGCATAGGGGCAAGTAAGACTAATCGAACTCCAAACAAACTTATGCAGTCATAAGTCCTCATGAATGTGTTTGAGTACGTGAACAGCTACGATACAAGAACTTTAAAGCTAAGTAGTCTCTAGCGAAACTAAATTTATTTAGTAAAACTTTAAGTCAGCCGTAATTATAAAATTACAAAGAGTCTAAGACTTCTCTAAAAAACTCGCATTTTGATTCTGAGAAGGTCTGCATGAATCTTTTCTACCTAATCGATCGTTAGCGTAAGCGCTCTCGCTTGTATGGTCTGAAAGCCGTTTGTCTTAATTGGGGAAGGCGCGATTCTTACAATAAGAATTTTGTATAACCATATCTGTTAAATAAACGGATTCTTTGAACTATTGCATCTTAATTGATCTTGAGACTTGTTGCTAGTCTATAATCCCTGGAATTTTCGTACCGAAAACCAGATGTGTCGAGTTACTGCACCACACTCGACCTTCCAGTTGTTGTACGGAGGTATGATAGGTATTTTTTATGCATTTTTCTCAGAAATCCTCGGGTGTAGAGTCCGTTATTAGCAGACAAAAGCGTGATCAGCACGACAAAAATTAATCCCACCGGAGAGAAATTCTTCGATCGGGATTTTTTTATGCAAAAATTTAGCTTTTCAAAAGGTACAAAAACCTAAATCCAGGAATTCACGGCCACAGAGAGCGCCGTTAAAGATCTGAGGTAGTGCAGCCTTCGTCCATTATTCGGCTATCGAAGTGCATCTTATCTCGAACCCGCCTGGGAGGTGAAAGAACGGGGTAGCACGCGACTGGCGCCCCCTGAGAAATAAATTGGTGTCGCGTCATTTTGACGCCCGGTAGTGCGTCCTTTTACAACGTTACTACGAGTGAAAACGAGTCTAGGTAACACCCTATAACAATTGATTCCGCCAAGGCGCAAGCGTTGCAATAGAAGTTCTGGGTGTTGTGACGTTTATAGTTTGTAGGTTAGAACAGACGATTTTAGCTTGTTGGGTTGCAGTGATTATCATGTTAATGCTCTAACTGTTTATACACATAAACCTATGAAGCTAACAAGCTTTTATTAAAATGCACTTAAAAGGTAATCACAACATTTTTTTATAAACAATGTTGCAATGATGTAACCCACCTAAAAGCTTGTCGCGAGTTTATATGTATTTAATTCCAAAGAAATATCATTATTTTGATATATATTTGCGATAAGCTTTTAGGTCAATTAAGTAGCATTGATAAACTGACGTTAATTACGTAATATTTATTTTATTCGTTTTAGTGTATTTTAATAAAAACTTGTTAGCTTCGTAGATTTATATATATATATACACAGTTAGAACATTAACGTGAGAAATAGTCACTAAAACCTAAAGCTTGTGATAAAAAAAGAAGTTTGTGCGGATAGATATTGAGTATAATATTGTACAATTTATATTGTTAACATAATAACTTGAAAGAAACCACAGTTGATGACACTCTTGGCAGCAATTAATTAGAATTAAAAAAAAAAATCTCTTCCAGAAATATAAGCGATTAAAATCTGCGTGATTTTATCTAATCTTGAAACGTGACGTCAGACCAGCGTGTCGGATGTCACTAGCGTCTAGGTATCACCCTATAACAATTGATCCTTAAGTGGAGAGGGTACTGAATGTAATAGAGAAAGACGGCGCTTTATTTAAATATGATTCTTTCGGAAAGTTAACATGACTTTGTCACCAAAAAAGCCCAAAAACGGCATATTCAAAGAGCTTTACGATATAAGCTCTTTGAATATGCCGATTTATAATTTATTTATTTATATATTTATATAGATTTTTTCCGAATTTACTAAAAATTGGTGGGTGATGGAGCTAAGCGGACACCTGAATCGTATTCAGTACGTCGAAATACATAGTGGTTGCCCAATGGAGTCCCAGAAACACACCACTTTTCACTTTTTTTTCTGTCTGTTTTGCATACGCGGTTTTCTAGAAAATGCCGGAGAATCCGGTGATGTTCATATATTACACAGGCACACACAAAAAAATGGTCTGTTTCTGCGGAATACGAATCAGGTGTCCGTTTAGCTCCATCACCCACCATTTTTTTTGTAAATCCGGAAAATAACCTAAATTATGAGATTTTTAGGTTATTTTCGCGCAGTACAAAAAAAGGTGAGTGATGGAACCATTTTGACTCCGGATTCGAATTCAGCGCGTAAAAATATAGAAAGATAAGTTCGTCTAGTCAGAAGAAAAATCACTTTTTTTATTTTGTGTACCTGTGTAATTTTCTTTTTGTTGTAATTTTCACTTAGACCATAATCAGAGCTTATTGTCTGAAGCCTATTCAACAGCTATATGAACTCATCCTCGCTCGTTGCAACTAAGGTGATATTATCTGCAAATCTTAAGCTATAAATCCTGGTCCTGTTCATGATCACTCCACCGTGCCAGTCCTCCAACACACTCCCGCATCATATACTCACTATAGATTTTAAAGAGGTTGGTGACAGAACACGCCTTTGCCGATTTTCCATTTATCTTAGTTAATGTTGTCTACTTTCACCAAAGCAGAGTTTTCTTCATACAGTCGGCGGATAACAAATACCAGATGTTCGGATGTCCCCATCTCCCATAATACAGTCCACAGTTTGTTCCATTCCCCATTGCTAAAAGCCTTACGGTAGTCTACAAAACAAAGATATATAGGGTGTAATGCAACTTATCCGAAAAATTTTAACCATAGATGCACCTTTAAATAAGAAGTTCCTAAAAAAAATTAAAAAAATTAAAAAAAAAATTTAGTTAAAAATTTTAATTTTAAATAGGTAGTAGGTTATTTTAAAATTTCCATAAATTTGTAACTTTAACAATATGTATCTTTTTCTGTGTTGGACTTTTATTAAAAAAATTTTTAAGAAGTCGACTTCTTATTTAAAGTTGCATGTATGGTTAAAATTTTTCGGGTAAGTTGCGTTACACCCTGTCAACGTCAAATAGAAAATAGAAAATGAAAAAAATAATTTTTAAATATTCAAAGAGCTGATGAAAATCATCAATAAAGAGTTAGTGATTCTGGCGTAGCTCTCTAATCTTTCAATCGATATCGATGCGGTTTTCTTTTAGTATGGCTGCAAACACAGTAGAAACTCTTAGAAAACGGCTAATAGTGAAACAATTTTGTAATTTGGTATACTGATTTCTGTTATTAAAATGACTTCCTGTTTTAGAAAATTTGAAAAATCGACATTTCTAGCTAAACTATTGATTATTATGAAAAAAAATTATTAAGAAAAATTTTTCCGCATTAAATTTTGAATAAGAAAGTTCTTTTCTAGAACTAAAAATTAAGACTCTACGGGGTAAAATATCACAGTCCGTTTCTTCTGATATTTTACAAAATACGCAAAGTAATGTCCTATACTTGTCATAATAATTATCCCTTGACCATAAAGAAACATAGTATGGGATATGTACAAAAAGGACAGTTTAAAAAGTCATACGAGAGAAACTAGAGGAGTCGGAATATGGAGGCAAGTCCGTAGTAACAATATACTACCAAAGAATTGGTCAGAATTTCTGAAAAATACTGAAAATAAAACAAAATTATTTTGTTTATTGGCAAATGATATAACATCTAATAACTTTAATTCTGTCGAAGTTGTGTTAACCGTTGAGGAAGAAACTGCGAAAAATAGTTATTGCATTACTGTTGCAAAATCCTGCAACCAAGAAGAAGCAGATACAAAACTAATATTGCATATTAAAGATTGTGTTCAACAAGGTTGGAAGGACATTTACATTAGAACTGTCGATAATGTCGTAGTAGTACTGGCGGTTTCAATTTTTTACAGTTTGTATAAAGAAGGGCTGAATAGTTTAAATATACAGTATGGGGGTAATAAAAATTTTAGAGTATTAAAGGTGCAGGAGATACCACAAAAACTAGGAGAAAGCACTTGTGATGCTTACGAGGTTTCCACTCCCTAACGGGATGTGACCGTTTCCTTTTTTTTCTGGAAAAGGAAAAGTGACTGCTTGGAAGACATGGACGATATATTCAGAAGTAACAGAAGTTCAAGAGAATATTCCTGATAAAATTTTAAACTTATTCCAACGGTTTCTTGTTTTAATGTACTACAATACTTCTGCTTGCACTGAAGTAAATCAGGTACGAAAGGGACTCTTTACTTCCAAGAACAGGACAACGTGTAACATTCCCTCTTCAAAGGATGCTTTGGAGCAACACATTTTACGGGCTAGCTTCGAAAGTGGGCACATTTGGGGACCGTCTCTGACATCAAATTTGATTTAGCATAATCTTGAAAAACGGGGATGGTGCCTGCCGGGTTTGGGTGCCAATATGTCAACACTTCCGAAGGTATCTAAAGCTCTTAGTAGTTGCAAAAAAGAATGCATTGAAACCAAATGTGGTTGCAATGCACGTTACTTTGCACAAATTATAAAGAAAAATGCTAAGTAACTTAAAAAAGGTATGTAAGTCTAACTAAAAAAATCTTTACCTATTTTTATTAAATTATTTATAGGTTGAAAAATAATATATCTTCAGTATATCGTAAAAGAATACTTAACAAGAACATTATAATTATTGCTTTAGTTTCTTTCTGGGTTGTTGTTCTACTATTTACACAATAGTACATTACGTAATGATTATAGATAGCACATGGTCGGGGGTTGATTGACTGATTGATTTACCAGCACACGGCCGGCTCGCCGGTTGGGCCGGCTATATCTACATTGGGTTGGATCTGGGGCATGCTTGTTGTTAGTAGCGGGAGGCACATGAATTTTATAATTGTTTTTCTGTTATTAATGTTGACATTTTATGCTCAGGCTTCTTCAGTTAGATTTTGATGTTGCCGCTCCGTATGTCATCGTTGACAGTGTGATGGCTATGCATATCCTCTTGAGAACCTGACTCCATGGTGGTTTATTTTTCTGCATAAAGATAGAATGTCCTTCTTTCCTTGCACATGGTCGGGAGTTTTTAAAGGTTTTCAATTTTACTTGTATTTTATTTGACCGATTTGAAATTCAAGTAATCTTTGTGGAAATCAGAGACATGGTCTTAAAACAATTTCCGGTGCATGCATTTTTGGTTTTACTAACGATTTTTTTCTTTAATCCTGGTTTAACGTTTTTATTTTACTTTCTGCCATTTATATTCATTTTATTACGAAAATAATCATTTTCATTAATTTTTTAAGAAGCACTAGATGACTAATATAACTAATACTCGAAAGTAGCTTTTATTTGTTTGATAATTTTTTTTTTTTTAGTATGTTTTCTTTATTTTTTGAAATATTCATTTTATTACAAGAAGAAATATTTTTACTGTTTGGATATATTTTTTAAAAGACTTTTTGGTAATGATTAACCCTGGAGCCGTGTAACTTCAACTTCAGTTAATTTTTATTACAAAATGCATCATATTTTAACTATTCTATCTCTCTGGCGTTGTGTCCATATTTATCTAATTTCTGCACTAGTACATCTACATCATAACGCAAAGTGACCAAGTATTATATTGCATTAGATAGTATTAAATTTACAGGGTTCTCCCTCATCCTTTTCATGTAGGAGTTTCCATTCGAGCCCGGGAACCGTATACATATTCATATAATTGTAATCGCATCATGCATGTGTCATTTGAGCACTGTAACTACATTTCCTGGGCATTGTTGGTGGGTTATCGCAACCCCTCGCCCACCCCTCTCGACTTATATATTAATTCACCCCCTATTTTTAATGTATGTATCATTATCAGCTAAGCGCGAAATATGATGAGAATAAAAACTGACAACCAAAAGGAATGCTTCAATTTAAATATTTTCATTTTCTATTAAAGTAAACAAAGAAATTTTATTTGGAAATTGCTCACGTATAATAAATGAAAATAATTACATTTATAGTATTACATTTTATCTTTTTTCTTGTATTAAATATTTATATCCGTAAGTAATCCGGTGCATTTAGATGAAAAAAGGTGAGTTATTATGGAAACTAAAATTTATGGTATTAAATCAAACCTTTCACAATGCGCTTGAAAAATAACCAATTAAGTGTGCAAATCAATTTTTTTAAACCTAAAAAAATTAATATCAATGAGTGTTTAAAACTGTTACAGCTGGCCTAGACTTGAACATTATGCAAAAACGCATAAAAATAGATAACTTTGAGGTTTTTTAGGTTGGTGAATGCGCATTTAAACACACAAAATATTTGTTGTAATTTCTAATTGTTGCAGTAGATGATTACAGGTCTACAAAAAAAAAGTCTTATCCTAAGGTTATCATTTAGCTTTCCTGGAGTATTTTGACGCGCTGAAGCCAATTTAGGACAAAAAAAAATTCTACGGTGTCACGGTGGTGGAAGGAAAATGACACGATAAAAAAATATTGTCCAAAATTGGTAGTCCGGTTGCCAAATTGTATATTTTATGTAAACCAAAATTATTGTATTAAGTTTTTTTTATTTCTGAATTAGTACAAGGACATATTGAGCTGCAAGAAAATTGATGATGACATTCTGTCACCCTTGAGCAACTCGACATATTCAATATAGCGGCTATAAATTACCTTAATTTGAAAATCATCTTCATCTTCATGCCAGTTTGGTATGTCAAACTAAGTATATGTTTTTTAGGATGCGGAGTTCAAAAACACATCTAATGTTATTTTTATTTTTAGTTCTCTCCCATGAACAACATACCAACGTCAATATTTACAGACTCTGGAGAAATGAGGATCTGCAAATCTAAATCCAGCTTAAAAAACTTCTCCAGGTTTCTTGCTCAACAAGAAATAAAGTTGTTGAGAACACATCTATCATTATGGTGTGTACAGTGACCAGAAAACGGAACTGCGGAGGGCTTCGTAAAGACACTCAAAACATCTATAACCATACATTTGCAGCATGGAAATGTACACCTTGATCGGTACAAGTAGTATAGTACTAAAGACTGCACGAGATCAGGTAGATCTACAGGAGTAACCAGAGTTCGCGTACTTATATATACAACATCTCTGCCTTCACGTTTTGAGCTCAAATGAAAACAAGAAGCAGTTGATTGAACTAATTTGCAGTAGCATTGTTGGTGACGAATCGTTTAAAAAAAAACAAAACTAGTAAATACAGGCTAATTTTGACAGGTCCACAAGAAGAACCTTACGACATTTATCATGCAGAAGTAAAACGAAGGCACGACCTAAGAGATACTCATGAAGAAGCAGATACGATTCTTGTACAGCAAGCTATCCTGACTGCTGATGATGCAGACAAGCAGGTTGTCGTCATATCAGATGACACAGATGTTTTTCTGCTTCCTTTGTACTTCTACAACCTTAAGAAGATATCTGCAACAATTCTGATGGAATCACCTGTTTAGGGTCGTACACTAATTGACATCAGAGCATCTGCTATTAAACAAGAGAAAATAATACCTGATGTGCTAGCACTTCATGCTATCACTGGATGTGATACCACTGCCATGTGTTATGGCATTGGGAAGAATAAAGCCATTAATATTTTGAAAAGAGGATACTTCTTGTCATTAGTTGGAGATCTACATGCTGATCTGTCTGACATGAAGTGGCAAGCATCGAAGTTTATCGCTGCATGTTACGCAGCAAGTAAGTGTAACACAACTTCAGAAGCTCGTGTCAAACTGTGGGCTGACAAATTTGGAAGTGCGAAATCACAACTACCGAAACTGTGCTCACTGCCACCAACAAATTCAGCGTTTGAAGAGAACATTAAGCGAGCTCACTTACAAACCTGCATTTGGAAAAACTCCATGGAATTTGACCCACCAGATTTGGATCCACTGCTTCACGGGTTCTACAAGAGATGTCTGCTACCCACAACTTTGCCAGAGAATATTGAAGTTGCACCACCGGAAATTCTGAAATTGGTTAAGTGCTCGTGTGAAAGTGTATTGCCATGCAAGAGCAATCGATGTAGTTGCAGAAGTGCCAGCCTACCATGCACCATGTTTTGTTCATGCACAAATACTTTCTGTTCCAATCATTTCACATGGTTTGCTGAAGTAGAGGTGGAACGGGATGAACACTTAATTGATGGTGATCTTGAAGAGACTGCACCTGATTCCATATCTTAAAAAAGGGCCGATCTCTATCTAGACAACATTTTGTTAGCCTTTTGATTCATAAATGTTTTCTTTTTATACCATATTATAATCGTCATCAATATTACACAAATTACATTGTTTATGTTTGAGAAATGAATTTTTTTTGTAATCTCCTAATACAATTGATGTTTTTGAACTCTGCATCCTAATAAACATATAGTTTGATATAACAAACTTGCATGAAAAGATCCTTTTCAAATTAAGGTAATTTATAGCCGCCATATTGGTCGCCATATTGAATATATCGAGTTGCCCAAGGGTAACAGAATGTCATCATCCATTTCATTGTTGCTTAATATGTTCTTGTACTTATTCAGCAGTAAAAAAAAACTTAATACAAAATTTTATGGTATTGGTTTTGGCAACCGGACTATGGCTTCAGCGCGTCAAAATACTTTTAGAAAATGAGAACTTAGGACAAGCAAGATCTGTTCTTTGTTTTTTTAAGGGATAAAAGGGGGTTGGTAGAGAAGATGGCGGATTGATCTGTACATATCGGACACATCTATATTTTTTAAGAATTTTATTTCAAATGAGCCAATATTTTTAAAATTTTCATTCAATTGCTAGTACAAAATATATTAAGCAGATAAGTAGAAAATCCATGAAAGCGCGTCAAAAAGTGCATATAACTTTTGATGCACCAGGAATTTTTGGGTACAAATATTTTTTTCGTAATCCGGAGGTCATAATATAAAAGAATCAACAAAAAATTTCTAGGGAAATGTTATCGCTGTAAAGAATTGAATTAATTCAATTCGACTGTACTATTACCCCAAATATATTACTAATAAAAGATAGAACTTTGTCTTATCATACTTGGAGTACCTCCAGATGAGAAAAAGATACCACTGTAAAGCTCTGGGAGCTTATCATCAACTGTAGCTAAAAATGTCTCAGATAGCACTGAAAATGCTCCAAGCACACTTGAAGTATCTTGAACCTGAAACGATTTGTATTATTTTCGAATTTCGGTTGAAACAAAAAGAAACACAATTTAAACAGTGGGTCATTTACCATTTTTTTTTTATTTCATTATTCAAATGCACTCCATTAAAAAAGCCAATAAAACAGATTTTTACGATTAAATTCGCCCTTAAACAGTCGTTAAACATCAATTTCTTTAAAACGGGGCGTGACCCGCTGTGACGTCATAATCACTTGTGCGTCTGTCGCACTGTCGAAATTTCGCATATGAGTTGGATAATAATGGGTTTTAACCAGTGCTTCCTGGATAGTTGAGCTGAGCTTTAAAGTGCGGAAATAAATCGATGAAAACCCCCAATTTCCCCGCCATCAAACGTGAAAGTGAGAAAATTGTAATAAAAATTTATTTATTATATTAATCTTATTTGAAGTTAGCATCAAAATACTATTGTGAGGATTATTTTAAAGTGCATAGATTTCAAATTGTTTTGTTAGTTTTATTAATTAAAAATTTATTTAAAAAATTGGGGAGAGATATATACATAATTTCTGCTCTGCAGTTTAGTTCATCCATGGATATACTCTGCAACAAAGGATGATAAAAGTCTGTGGTCTAGAAAATTCCTCAAAGAGACGTGTATCTTGTGGACGCTGGCAAAAATATTATATATATTTTTCATAGAGAAATATCAGAAGGGCTCCTGTATTAGTTTTGTGGAATACGGCTCTCGATGGCAGCTAAAATCGTGCAATTTTTACTTTTGGTTATACTGATGAAAAGTTACCATTGATACAATTCATTCCAATGAGCCGATTTGCGCTACAAAGCCTCATTTTGAAGAACTTAGTTAATGGCTTTTAAGCATACGTAAATTAATATACTGGCTGCACGTCATTCTATTTCGAAAGTAAAAGTAAAGTGTTGGAAAATAGAAGGGATCTCCAAGAAGCTGATCAACCATTTAAAGAAAAATATGTTGATTCTGGGAAGATTATTGAAAATGGATTGAAGTGCATCTTTTAATCCATATGTTACGTTTAATTCTGAATTAAATTTAAATTTAAACAGATGTAAATGTTTTGTTAAAGCTGCAGAGAAAACCGATCTAGTCAAGTTAGTTTAGTAACCGAAACGATAACTCAATCGGCTAAAGTGTATTGTGTGGCGAATATGCTAGTTACAGTCTCTCCTAGTTGATGCTGGATATCAAAGATGTTAATTAAACAGTAATTTAAAATGGAATCTTTAGTTTAATTAATCTTTCCGCTAATAGGTAATCCTAGATGTAGTATTTGAGTATTATAAAATTGTTCATCTTTCGATAGAAAGCATGGCAATGTTGGCTTTTTTGTAGTTTTCTTTTATGTTAAGAGATAAAAGATAGAGTATAGATCGGCCGCCATAGATATAGAATATATTACACCGCCTATATAGAAAACTAACTCTAAACTCCACACTTCTAAAATGATTATTAGTTGAATTCATATTGTATATTATTTAGTGCATAATTAGTGCAACAACAGTGCATCGTTGCAGCCAATATTTTGTCGATTTTCCAAATTTGTAACCTCCTTCCAGCCTTGACCTGGAATTTGGATTGTCTACTATATGTGATGTGTTTATATGTCTATTTATGTTTATATGGGATGCAACCATGCAACATTTGAAAAGTGTGTACTTCTAGTTTAGCTTTGGATGGATAATTGTATGCCACCGGATTTATGGATACTTTAAAGCAAATATGACGAATCAGCAGCCTACTCCAGAAAATTTAATGAAGATGATTTTTGCGGATGTAGAAAGAGATGTGGCTTTAGAAAAGCTGGTTCATATTGTCCGCTAGTTTGTTCTGGTTGTAAAGATCATAGTTGTTTAAGATTGTTTGAGGGGTCGCTTAGTCCTGGGTTGGCCTTTCTTCACCTAGACCTAAAAGGTCTTTTGTGAAAAGATCATAGGTACATAAATTGCTCTCATGAACAGATTAATGAAGACCATGAAAATAATGAAGATTCATCAGATACTGAATGTCATGAAAGTTGTAACCGAACAAAAAAATTTGAAATGTTTCTAATTATATGATAGAATATCAACATTTGTTTTAATAACACAGGTCTACAAAAATAAAGGTATTATGCTAACATTACTATCTAACTCTTCTGAAGTATTTTGACGCGCTGAAGTCAATTTTGGAGAAAAAAATTCTATCGTGTCAGGGGATAAAAAGGGTTGGTGGAGGGAAGCTGACACAATAAAAAAATTTTCTCCAAAATTCAGCGCGTCAAAATACTTTTAGAAGAGTTAAATCAGAACCTTAGGACAAGCAAGATATGTTTTTTGCCTTTTATAGGGGATAAAAGGGAATTGGTAGAGGGAAACTGACACGAAATATTAATTAAACTAAAGATCCATTTTAAATTACCATTTAATTAAATCTTTTGATATCCAGTATCAAGCAGGAGAGAGTGCAACCAGCATATTCGTCACACAATACACTTTAGCTGACTGAGCTATCGTGTCGGTCACTCAAAGAAGCTACTTTTACTCGATCGGTTTTCCCTACAGCTTTAACAAAACATTTACATATGTATACATTTAAATTTAATTCAGAATTAAGCGTGCCATATAAATTAAAAGATGTCTATAACTAGGCACTTTAAAATGGTTCTAAGGCTTTGTAGAGCAAAATCGGCTCGTTGAAATGAATTGTGTCAATGGTAACTTTTCATCGGCATAACCAAAAGTACAAAATTCCACGATTTCAGCTGCCACCGAAAGCTATATTCCACAAAACTAGTACGGGGCCCTTTCTAACATTTCTTTACGAAACATATTTTTCTAGTTGTCACCGACCACGAGATATACGTATCTTCGATGTTTCCGCAAGACTACAGAATTTTATCGCCCTTTGTTCAGTGTATATCCATGGGTGAACTAAACTGCAGAGCAGAAATTATATCTATATATCTCTCTCCCCAATTTTTTATATAATTTTTTAATTAATAAAAGTAACAAAACAATTTGAAATTTAAAATAATGTTCACAGCAGTATTTGGATGCTAAATTTCAAATAAAAATGGTGCGTCGCATACATTTTTATCAAATTTTCTGGCTTTAACGTTTGATGGCAGGTAAATAAAAAGCTTATTAGGGGTTTTCATCTACGTAGTTCCACACTTTAAAGAACTGCTCAACTATCCAGGAAGCACTATTTAAAACCCATTATTATCCAACTCATACACGAGAAAATTCGACGGTGCAACAGACGTACAAGTGATATGATGTTACAGCGTGCCACCCCGTTTTAAAGAAAGTGATGTTTATTACGCATTATGCACTAATTTGTACTTAAATAATATTCATCATCAGTATAGTATATTATGTAACAAGTTTTATAAACGTCATTTTAGTCACGAGTTTTATTAATCGCGAGCGACGCGTAGCGGAGCGAGTGTTTAATAACATGAGTGACTAACAAGTTTATAAAACGTGTTGCATACTATACTTTTTCTACGACAGCAAATATCTAAATAAAAAATTTGGAAGTTATTTTAATATTTCATTTATTAACGTATCAATAACATGGTAACAGTAAAAAATTACTAAACTATTGTTCTACTTATTGTGTATATTAATGGTTACATTGGAAACATTTTAGCAATTGCTAAAAAAACTAAGTGATTTTCCTAAATGCGTTCCATCGAACTGTGTTAAATTTGCTTCATGATTTGAATTGAAGCTAATACTTGGTCCACTTTCATTTTTATCAATGCTTGAACTTTGAGCAATTGCAATATCAATATTCTCTTTATTTTTTTGCATTGCATTATTTTGAACAGTGTTCATGATTTTAGTAGCGGTCTCAATTTTATTGTTTAACGAGTGGTCAATATAACTCTCTGCAACAGCTGTGGATCGCCACCCTCCATGACGCTTTAATGCTGTGATGTCCGCACCCGAGTCCACCAAAATCGTCGCTGAAGACCTTCTTAGGCAATGACCAGTATAAGCAGCAGGGTCAGGTAATTTTAAGAATTTTGCTACTACGCTAGAGAGGCTGCCAAATTTATTAATTCCAATTGGCTGTTTTCTACATTTTCCTCGCTGGTAGTTTAAGAAAAATCGGGTAGTACTTGTCAGGTTTGGAGGTCGAAGTTCCATGTATTTCTTGCATGTATGATAGAAATTACCTCCAATAACAAACTGACGTTCCGTTTTTGTTTTCGTGTCAGGAATGGGAACTAAAAGGGCCGTGTTAAGGTCTTCAACATCACTTGTTTGAATTTTCGTCAATTCTTCCCGCCGACAAGCTCCCATTATTCCAAAAAGTAATCCTACTTAAAATATTTATAATTTTGTTTATTACTTCCACGTCCAGTGGAAGTATAGTAACGACAAAAAAATTTTTAAAAATTTTTATTGTCCAAATAGGCTTAAAATGTTATGAAACGTCGAGATTTCAAGTTTGAGCGAAAAAAAAATTTCTGTCTGTCTGTCGGTCTGTCTGTCGGTCTGTCTGTCTGTAACTTTTTTGTGCGCACGTTTACTCTGGAACCGTTTAAGATATTGACTTGAAATTTGGTACACTTATGTACTTTAACGAGATCTAGAACTAGATTATATTTTCATCTTGTTCCGTCGGAGGGTTGGGGGGTAAATTGGGGTAAATTTGGGGTAAATGGGTAAATCAAGCAGGTAAGAGTCCATGAAATTGGTATTTAGTACATACAAGAGAAGCCAAGGTCTCAAAAAAATTTTTGGCATTAGCCACCTCTATTACCACCCCCACCTCCTTATTAAAGGGGATGAAAAAAAAATGTGATTTAGTGTATGTACAGGAACCAGAAACCTCAAAATATTTTTTTTACTTCATCCACCCCCCACTACCACCCCCCTATCACCACCCCCACCCCACTACCGATGTGGGGTATCGTTTTATGGGTTTTTGGGGTAGATGATTTCAAATATTATATTATTAAAGTTCCATAAACAATTATTTTCACATACAACGTTTTTTCGTTGTGAGTGACTTGGATAGAGAATCTGGATGTGGAAGTAGTGATTCCTTGGGCAGCGGTTTTTTTATTTAATTTGGTTTTATACTATTACCTTTGTAAATAGGTATTCTTCGTCTGGAGCCAGAGCTGCCAAACTACTTTTGAAAAAGTAGTTAACTACCAACTACAGAGTATTATTAAAAATGCATTGAAGTTGAAAAGTACTCGAGTACTTTTATTTTGAAAGAGTAGTTTAACTACGCGTCTTCAATTACATTTGCAACTACTTTTGTAGGTACACTTTGGAGCCATCCATAAATGACGTCATGCCAATTTTTGAGATTTTAGAACCCCTCTCCTCCATTCTCACGTTCTGTCACACTGAGTTAGGCACCCCCCCCCCCCCCAAAAAAAAAAAATTACGTCACACTTATAGAGACTCTCCCTTATGTTTTTTTCGATTCCGTTATTTATTATCCGCGATATTTTTCGCCTCATGGAGGGGTGTGCTAGTAAAAATCCAAAAAATTTTTTGTCACCTTATGGGAGCAATGCTACTAAAAATCAAAATTACAATATTTTTCTTTTCTTGATTCGTTCTTCATTCGTTACGTCACACTGAGTCCCCCCCTCCCCCTTATCATACTTAGTCACGTAATTACGAACCCCCTCCCCCCCTGGAGCGTGACGTCATTTATGGATGGCCCCTTTAGACTTACACAGCATGAAATTTTTTTCATGATGAAAGAAATTAGGTCACTAAACTGTGTACTTAAGACACTGAAACCTTTCTTTGTCACATGTCATTACCGGAAAGTCTAATATACTTATATAATTTGTAAAATGATTGTGCCAATATGCGACAAGAAGTCACAAAATGCTTTTATACGTCTGTGTGCAAGCAAAGTGTACCTACGTAATGCCCCGACAACCTACCCTACAGTTTACTTACATGTTGTTCCATTGTTGCCACTTGCAACCTTTTTAATTTCTTTAATAAATATTTAATATTATTAAAGTTTATTATTGGGGATTATATCTGAAACTGTTTTTGTCACTGAACAACTGGGCTGGATATTTATTAAGCACATTTATGAGAAAAACATATAAAAACAGATTCTATGAAAACACATGAACAGTAGTTGCAACTACTTTAGTAGTTCAAATTACATTAGTAGTTTTAACTACTTTTAAAAAGTAGTTTGAGTAGTGAATACTCAATACAATACCAATGTATTCACAACTACCTATAAGTACTCGTAGTTAGTAGTTAAAATGTAGTTTAACTACAATTGTAGTTAACTACTAGGCAGCTCTGTCTGGAGCAGATGATAAGAATTCTCTAATTTGCTGGGGTGTCAATATTTTCGACTTTTTAGGTCTGTAACAGTCTGATTTACGCTTCAGAAATGCGCACAATTTGAGGTACTTGCTAATATCAACATTGTTTTTTAGATTAATTGTCGTCCGCAGCATTGAATAGATTGCCCACAAAGAGGACGGTTTCATCTTTTTCGACAAATTTTGGAAATAAGCAAGTAATACATTCTCAGAAAATGAATTTGTTTGGTTTTCTTGACGCCAATCTTGGAAAAGTTTATATGCATGTTCGTATTGACTTTTAGATTTTTCTGGCAGCAAACTAGCAGTTGCCGATGCCGCTGCTTGAGTAATTTCGGGCGGAGTACCAATGAAAACATCTTCTTCACTTTCACTGTCGTTTAGGCTCATTTTTTTCCAAAAAATACAAAATTACTTGTCTCTTGTCACAACGCGTCGATTTATTTTGACAGATTGATGACAAGAATTACGGAAAACTAACTTGATTTTTGCCATTAAAATATCTAGAATTAACCTCAGCCGTGACTAATATCTCGTTGCTAAGTTCAACCTGTGACTAAAATGCACGAAGTCACGGTTTGTCGAAAGCGTGTTTAAAGGATTATTTAGCGTCATGGAAACGTATACGATAAACGCCATTTTAAAGATGGAAGTAGAAAAAGTATATTACATACTTATTATTACCATGATTTTATTTAGGTTAGAAAAAAATCTGAAGTTCTCGAATAACTTAAAATAAAGTATCAATTATGAATTTTGTTTAACATATTTTATCTTCAGCTTAAATAGGAATAATAAAATGCAGTATACACTCAGAAATAGAAAAAAAATATGGAAATTTAAATAATTCTGAGATAAATGTGGGAAATTCTAGTGCAGACTTGTGCTGTATATGAAATTCGTTTATAAATTGAGAGTCGTCACGTTTTGTGGCCACCCTGTATTTCTTAATATTAACATTTGAATTGGCCACCAGTTATATGAACACGAAACCAACAAATGTCTTTTGGCCATGTTTATGATGTTGTTTTTCACAACAGCACAATCTCTCACGACCATTCGGATTTCAATGCGAATAAAAGATCTCTCAATATTTTATGTAATCCTGTCGCTAATGGCATTTTCGGGATGAAATTAACATATCGTCATCAGGGAGAGTTTTAGGTCGATGATTTTCAGTAAGCTGAGCGGGGCTAGCTTTTCAACCGGCCATTCATCTCCGGTTTTCAGCCATTAGCCGCTATCGCTTAGCCCTGCGTAATGGACCGTGCTTTGACTGATGCTCAACCCGGTCCAAAAGCACCTAATTCAACCCCCAGCTCAAAAACTTCCTTGTGTATTACTCTTACCTTCACCTCATCAAATATACTAAATGAATTCTGAAATTTTTCATAGGAAAATTTTATTTACGTACAAATCTGCGGAACCTGCTTAAGAAGTGCTATTGGAGGAACTTATATGCTACAATTAAATATTAAATTAAAACGATTTATTAGGTTCCTTTATCTCTTTACAGTGTTATTTAGAGAGGGGAATTCTATTTAGAAATTATAAGCATGAAATTATGAACCATGTAAGTGAAAACATTTTAGTTTGGAGTTTTTTTTTTTTACTTCCCTCGTTTACCGAAGGGAAGTATTGTAATAGTTACAAAATCACCCTCCGAGATTTCTTATTTTCACGTTTCAGACTATGTAGATTACGAAGATTAGTCATTCAATTCCGTCAGTCTGTCTGTTTGTGTGTCTGGTGTCTGTATGTCTGTTGGCGCTATGTCTACAAAACTACTTGACGGAGAAAAGTAATATTTGCTATTGCTAACGAGGAACTGATAATAAAAATATACAAAGTGGACAACTAAAAAAATAATTATTGAGAAAAATTATGACGGAGGACAATCATATTTAACATGTAGTTAACAAAAATGTCAAAAAGGAAACCTGTTATATATTTATTGAAAAGTATAGAGGATGAACACCCATTAAGAAATAATTCATGAGAAAAGTATGATGGAAGGCAATAATATTTGACAAGTAGTTAACACAACAGTCAAGGAAGAAACCCGCTATACTTTTAGTGAAAAACGTGGGGGGGGGTCACCTAAAAAATTAATTAAGTACCACTGGCGGAAAATAATATCTGGAATGTAATTGACACTATGTTCGACGAGGAAACCTGATATACTTTTAGTATAATATGTGGAATACAGTTGTCACTATTGTCAGGAAGAAAAACTGATATACCTTTAGTTAAAAAAAATGTACGGGTGCTCAACTTAAACAAAAATAATTTAGACACGATGGTGGAAATAATATTTGGAATATAATTGACACTATTACCGAGGAGGAAACCTAACATATTTTCAGTAAAAAATATAAAATAATTTAAAAACGACCTAGGAAATAATGTTTGAATTGCAGTTGTCACTAGTGTCAGGAAGAAAAATGATATACCTTTAGTTAAGAAATATACAGGGTGGTCATCCTAAAAAATATATTTAGAAACAATGGTGGAAAATAATATTTGTTGACATTATTGACAAGGGGTAAACCAAATGTACTTTTAGTGAAAATATACAAAGTGGTTATTCTAAAAAAATACTTCATCAAGAAACGACGAAGGAAAATATTTGGAATACAATTGAATGTCAGAAAGAAAACCTGATATACTTTCAGTTAAAATATATACAGGGTAGTAATCCTACAGAAAAGATAGTGAATAAATATATATCCAGCGAGTGGTTTACAGCTAATTGGGCCGTTTCTCGCATCCTAAGCGCCATATTCTCTTATTCATCCATTCATTTGCATCCAAGTCTCTTCTTTGCATAGCCTACATCACTCCCTCCATCCACTCTCTCGCAGATCTACCTTTTTTTTCTTCTTTCTGGAGAATACCACTGCCACACTCGTTGAAGCCACCTATCTTGCTCCATACGCCTTAAATGTCGATACCACAGCAGTATATTCTTCTTTATGTCATCTATAATTGTTTCTTCGGTGTTCATTCTTCCTCTTATTTCGGTGTTTCTTATATTTCTAGTCTAGACACCCCCTAGCTTCTTCTCAACGCGTCCATTTTTTTCGTTTGTTATTTCCCACGTTTCTGCATGCTTTGAACCCCGCTTTTATAAATTATTTTTTTTGTCGGATTCTTTATTTGTTCTGACCACCAAATCGAGTTTAGCTTCTGAATAGCCTGTTTATCCTGAATAAATAAAAGGTGCTAAATAGAGAGCTAAGTTTTGTGTAAATCTTCACAGATTTTTATAACTAGTTATAAAATGAACGTCACTTTTTATTACTATAGTAAAAAAATGATTGTAAAGTAATATATCAGTGACTTAACTATGCCTGCTCGAGGCATACATAGATATATATTGGGGGTGGAATGAGTGTTGCTTCGCAAATAATTTAATTCATTTATTAAAAAAATCACTAATTATTCTGTTTAAATTCCATTATTATCAAACAAACACTATAAATAATAAATTTAAATATTTTATTTAGATCATATAAGTGTTTATGCAAAATAAACACAGTACCTAAATTTCAAGTCCAGTACATTATAAGAACGAATACATGATCTTCTCGCAAATAACTTGGTGGGGCACGAAATTCGCTAAAAACTTTGCGGTTTTGCTAAATTATTTTAACATAAAATTATTGAAAATGTCAAAGATATAATAATTTTCATTATGTATTATTCATTATTCAATATATAATATTTATATGGGCATATAAATTACATGCTACAAATCTATCATATTTATATAATGTTTAAACTAAAAAATAAAATCGGCGAAATTGGTCATACAATGGTTATTTTATTTCAGTTCATGAGCTATCACAACATCTATACAGGTATCATCATGTCCAATTTTATCCAATAATAAATTATCTTCTACCTCTAGCTCTTTAAAATTTGCACTTGTCTGTTAAAAGTGCTAACTGGGACGAATTTCCCTTTGAATCCTTGTGTTAGTCGCACAAAAGCACATTTTTTATATTGATAGTATAAATACACATGTTTGCTTTTGTTATTAAAGAAAGTATTTTTTTTATAAAACGCTCGCTTGTAGGAGAGTGTATACTTTTTAATTTTGTGCCCAATGTTATTGAATAAAAATCCATTATTCTCATATCTCAAATCTTCTTTAACGCTGTTTGCACTCAAGAGTACAACATTAAATGTGTTACTAACTTTGGACTCTCTAATGATATTAATAGTGTGGAAATATTTCAAATTTCATATCTAGTTGTCAGAAGTGGTCGCAATTAGGAAGTTTCCATTTTTCTCATTTTCTCGTAATAAATAGTCGTAAAAATTTAAAAAATATCTGAAATTTTTTTTTAAATTATCTCTATAAATAAAAAACCGCTGCCCAAGGAATCACTATTTCCACATCCAGATTTTCTATCCAAGTCACTCACAACGAAAAAATTTTGTATGTGGAAATAATTGTTTATGGAACTTTAATAATATAATATTTGAAATGCTCTACCCCAAAAACCCATAAAACGATACCCCACATCGGTAGTGGGGTGGGGGCGGTGATAGGGGGTGGTAGTGGGGGTGGATGAAGTAAAAAAAATATTTTGAGGTTTCTGGTTCTTGTACACACACTAAATCACAAATTTTTTTCATCCCCTTTAATAAAGGGGTGGGGGTGGTAATGGGGGTGGCTAATGCCAAAATTTTTTTTGACACCTTAGCTTCTCTTGTATATACTAAATACCAATTTTATGGACTCTTACCTGCTTGATTTACCTATTTACCCCAAATTTACCCCCATTTACCCCTCATCCTTTCGACGGAACAAGATGAAAATATAATCTAGTTCTAGATCTCATTAAAGCACATATGTGTACCAAATTTCTCAAACGGTTCCAGAGTAAACGTGCGCACAAAAAAAAGTTACAGACCGACAGACAGACAGAAATTTTTTTCCGCTCAGACTTAAAATCTCGACGTTTCATGACAGTCTAAGCCTATTTGAACAATAAAAATTTTTATAAATTTTTTTGTCGTTACTATACTTCCACCGGATGTGGAAATAAAAGTTACGGTCCTTCCAAGTTTAAAATGCTGCGATCATCTGGGCTGAGGTCGATTACGTCACAATACATGATTCCGCCAACAGCGAGCGGGCGCGGGCACCTTTATACTCGCTGGCAGGCACCGGCACTTTATAGCCAGATTGCATTTGAGAGCCGAAAAAATTGCTAAAACATGCAATTTTGGCACCTTCATATTTTTCGAAAAACACTATTGAGACGGCCGTATGATGTCGCGACGTAAAGAGAAAGTCTTCCAGATAAACTTGATCGTAAATTGCACGGCGAAATTCGAAAATTCGGCTCGGCACGAACGAATCAAAAGTGACATTTTGTGACATTTCAGAAAATCGAGCACATACACTAAATAAAGGAAACATACGGCGCGCCGCCGGCATGGTAAGTCAGCGCGTTGTGTATTGTGACGTCACGGTGGACTTCAGCCAAGGCGAAGTATTCAAATAAGAAATTGAATAAGTTTGTGAGTTTTTCAGATATCGAGATAATTTTTGTTTTGTTTGACTAGTTATATGAAAGACTACTAAATGATGTTGAATGTACATGATATTTCTAAAATAGGAAACTTCCTAATTATCAAGCTACGGGTCATTTTAAGGGTGGTGGAGCACTAATTGCAGTTTAAAACAATTATTGTGTTTTAAAGTTAAATTTGGAGGCAATTGCAAATGTTGTTCCTAATATTGACACTGTTGGATGTAAGGTAACTATTAATAACACCGACTTACTGATTTTTATCTAGATCTAGGCGGCATTTATGTGTAGAATAAAGTAGTCTTATGGGGTTGTATGGTTAATAAAAATTTCAAATGATTTGGGCCACAAATAAAAAAGATGCTGGGGTATCTTCACGAGAAGTGAAACACACTTTATATACCACCATCAACAACCGTCAATGAATACGAATCGTTTCTTGATGCATTTGAAAGACTCTCAGAATTTGAAAAAGACTAGAAAGTCAATTTGTGGTGATTGTAATATAAACAAGTTTAATATTGATCCAAATGATGTTGATGTTAAACTGGTTGATAATTAATTTTAAGGATTTCTTAGATATAAGGCAATACATCACAAAAACAAATACAAATGATAGACTTATGGACCTAGTTTTTGGAAATTTCAATTGCCCAATTAGTAGAGATCATGTGCCTTTAATACCAGAGGAGATACACCATCCTTCTTTAATTATTGACTTTAAGTTAGGTAAATACAAAAGTCGCAAATAATTTTTCGGTCAATAATAAAAATGTAAATTACAATTTTAGAAGAGCAAACTTTATTCAACTCTACGACAAACTTCAACGAACAGGTTGGCCTTGCTTAGAATTCTATAGCAACGTTGACGAAACATGCTATGCTTTTTATGCAATTTTAAATCATATTTTTAATAAATGTGTATCAAAATTTAAAAACACTAATCGAAACTTTCCACCATGGTACAATGCCGCAATTAAAATCAATATTCGATGCAAGGAATTGGCACACAAAAGCTACAAAAAAATATAAAAACGATTACTAGCTAAATCAATTTAAATCTCTTGGGGCCACTATAAAATGACAAATTAATTCTGCTTACAGAGAGTATGTTTTTAACACTGAAAGTGAAATCGGGCGTGATCCCGCTAAATTTTGGTCTTTTGTTCAATGCAAAAGAGGTAAACCTAGAATTCCTGGAACTGTCCCTTATAACGACAAAACAATTGACTCGCCCCAAGAGATAGTAGACAGTTTTGCAAACTTCTTTTCGAGTGTATACTCTGATTCCGACCCTACTCATACAGACGATTCCATCTTACACTTATCCGAAGCAATAAACATTGACAATATTACTGAAAATGACATCATGCAAGCAATTAAATACATTAAGAAACAAAATAACCGCTGATATAGATGGCGTTTCCAGATTTTTGGTTAGAGACTGTGCTGCTGTGTTTGTAACTCCACTATATACCATTTTTAACATAATCTTTACTGCGTCTAAGTTTCCTGATATCTGAAAAATTTCTAAAATATGTCCCATATTAAAAACTGGTGATCCATCTTCCATGATCAATTACAAAGCCATCGCCATTTTGTGCAATTTCGTCAAATATATTAATAATTTTGTATACCAATATTTACAGTGCAGTTAAACTATTCTTATCGCATGTTCAGCTTGGCTTCATGACGCAAAGATCAACAGTAGCTAATCTTGCCTACAGTACTCCGTTCATATCCCGAAAACCTGGACGCTGGTGAACAAGAAGATGCTATACATTCAGATATCCAAAAAGCATTTGATCTGATAAATCACTATTTGTTATTATGCAAGCTAAAAGCCTTCGAATTATCAGGTACCCTGATCTTGCTCTTCACGTCCTACTTGTTTTCCGGGGAATAAATCGAACAGCACCGTGGTCACAGGTATCGAAATTACTTTTTTATAAATGATATAACGTCAACAATTAATTGCCACCAGCTACTTTTTGCAGATGATCTCAAAATCTATGCAAGCGTAAACAGTTAAAACGACTAAGCTAATTTACAAATTGAAATCAATAACGTTTCCGTGTGGTGTTCCAACAATTTCCTAAAGCTAAATATTGCTAAATAATAACGTTTACTCGTAGGCAAAACTACATAAAATTTGACGATCATATTAACAACTATCGAACAACTTTCCCCTCGGTGTTATTTTGACTGTAAGCTAAATTTCTCTAACCTCTCAAATGACCAAATCAGCTTCTAAGTTACTCAGGTCCTTTGTTAGAAATTGGAGATTTTTCTCAAATGTTGAAAGCTTAAAATTATTATATTTTACATATATTAGACCGAAACTAGAATGTGTGGCACTCGTATGGTTTCTTAAGTTTGTGTCTTTTAAACTAAATGGTTTTTATCCTCCGCAAGATATTGACAATGCGGTTTTATCAGATATGTTTCAAATAATCTCACTAAGCAAAAGAAGGAACAGTATTGCTCTTTCTTTTATGTACAACAATACAAATAATATTACTGATTATCCGTCCCTTGTTAATAAGCTTTGTTTTCTGGTTCCTCGCATTAACTCACGTGAAAATTACTGTTTTTACTGTCCACTTGGTAATACCAATCTCACGGGCAAATCACCAATTCTTAATGCCTGTAATACATATATTTATTTCTATATCTGCCATCTGTGACATCAATTATGATAGCTTAGACAGGTAATGTATTTATATCTTATAAGAAATCCTTAAAAATGGATCATGTTAAATATGTTCCATCATGTTATGTTTTTTTCTTCACACTTTTGTATTTTTTTAATTTTTAATTTGCGTATTTTTTCTCTTTTAATACATGTATACTATGTTTCCTGTAATTGGATATTTATACCTCTTGGAAATTAATGTGAATTTATTAGATGCCTCTTTTAAAAAATCAAAAGCCTCCCTCGTTACATCCTGTAATATCTCGTCACTGTCTTTTTGACACATAAATGCATTGTCTGTAATTTATTTCTGGATCTACAAATATTCGAGTCAAATAATAGGTATACAATAACAACAATTATTTAAAAAACCGCTGCCCAAGGAATCACTACTTCCACATCCAGATTTTCTATCCAAGTCTCTAACAACGAAAAAATTTTGTATGTGGCAATAATTGTTTATGGAACTTTAATAATATAATATTTGAAATCCTCTACCCCAAAAACCCATAAAACGATACCCCACTCGGTAGTGGGGTGGGGGTGGTGATAGGGGGTAGTGGGGGTTGGATGAAGTAAAAAAAATATTTTGAGGTTTTTGGTTCTTGTACACAGTACACACACTAAATCATAATCTTTTCTCACCCCCTTTAATAATGGGATGGGAGTGGTAATGGGAGTGGCTAATGCCAAAAATTTTTTTGAGACCTTAGCTTCTCTTGTATATACTAAATACCAATTTTATGAACTCTTACCTGCTTCATTTACTTATTTACCCCAATTTACCCCCCAACCCTTCGACGGAACAAGTTGAAAATATAATCTGGTTCCAGATCTCATTAAAATACATAAGTGTACCAAATTTCAAGTCCATATCTTAAACGGTTCCAGAGTAAACGTGCGCACAAAAAAAATACAGACAGACCGACAGACAGACAGACAGACAGGAATTTTATTTTACTCAAACTTAAAATCTCGACGTTTCATGACATTCTAAGCCTATTTGAACAATAAAAATTTTTAATGTTTTTCATTAAGATTAAAGCCTAAGGAACAATTTTAGACATGTCCCCAAAAAAAATTGGCTCTACTTTCAAAATGGCGTCCGTTTATAAAAAAAAATTGGCAAATATTGTTTTTGTCATTTAAAACAAAAACTAAAAAAATGGAGAAAAACTGTCTGCACAAAAAGCAAAGTGCATACAATTTTCTACAATTTTGTTCCTATACAATATTTGGATAGGAGTTACCATTTTCCAGATAAATGACTCAGCTCTTAAAATAAAATATAAAATTAAATACAAAACGTAAGTAACAACTCATTCGCTTTCAGATTCACAATCGCTGTCTCCCGATACATCGAATATTTCTTCCAAGTCTTCTTCCTCTATTGCTTCATTTATGATATCGTTATCATCCTCACATTCATCTATTATGATTTGATTTAGAATCATCTCCTGAAGAATTTCAGTAAGAGATTGAGGCAGTATTTTATCTGCTGAACACCAAAGAGGTTCTCCATTTTCTTGCCATCCATAATCATTCCAAGGCTTTGGAATATTGTGAGTACCTTCGTCGGCTAATCGCCAAATATGCGTTGGTAAACACTCCTTTCAATATGCTCGATAAGGCAAGCTCTTGATGGTGGAATCGAAGAAAAATCAACTTTAGTGTCAATTGATAAAGACAAATCTTTGTCACCACATTTCCGTCCAATGGAAATTAGACGAAGCTCATCCACGCTAGCGCATTTCTTTGATCCATATATGGCACATGTAAACTCCTCTAATGATGCGACTAATTTATCATCAATATTCAATATTCAAGCTGCTCCCCAAATCTTGAATTGTATTTGGTATATTTGGGAGAAAGTAACATTTTTAGGGGTTTTATTCTTCCTTTTCCCTTTAAGGCTGACGGAGTCGCATTCAGTAAATTAATGAAGGCCCAGCAACGCCGAACATTGTTAATAATAAGCCTTCTTTTGTTGCCAAATCCGGTATTAAATAGTAATTTACATTTAATGTTATTGGAGTGAGCCAGCAGAATCCAAAAGATGTCACTTTTAACCCTAATCTGTTCATTGTTACCGTTTTCGAAATTAGTGCAAAATATAATATTATTATTATTATTAATTTTTTCAGTTTATTTTATTTTTTGTTATGTTAATAATATAAAGTTATATTATACTCCTTAACAATAATTGTCAAAGTTATTTCTTCTAAATGATTTACCGATATATGAATGTCCATGTTTTCTTAATTTTGGACTCATTTATCTGGAAAATGGTAACTCCCATCAAAATATTGGATAGAAACAAAATTGTAGAAAATTTTATGCACGTTGTTTTGTGTGGAAAAAGATTTTGTCCATCTTTTTTAGTTTTTGTGTTAAATAACAAAAACAACATTGGCAACAGTTTTTTTTAACATATGGCCGCCATTTTGAAGTACAGCCAATTTTTTTTAGGACATGTCTAAAATTGTTCCTTAGGCTTAAATCTTTATGAAATATATTGTCCCCAAGGATCGGGGAGCTCCCCAACTAATATGGATTTTTACATTTTTTGTAAAAAATATATTGCGCCAAAAGAACTTTTCGTTTGACTTTAGCTAAGAAAAAGATTGATAAAATATTTTGTTAAAATTTAAATTAGATATCTCTAATAGCAAGCGGCATTTTGAGTGAGAAATAATAAAATACATATTTTCATGTTTTTCGCGGTTTTTACAAATACATGTAATACAATACAAATACAATAATTTCGCAGTTTCGAATGAATTGACGAACTCGAAATTAGAATCCGATAGAAAGTTTTACATAAGAATCTGATTTTCGTTTTTGTATACCCTTTACTCTACGCCCTTTGTCGATTTCGAGACCGTAAATCCACAACTAATTCGAGATTTTAAAAATACACAAAAATTGGAATTCATCACTTTATTTAAAAAAAATATATTTTGTTGCATTTTTTTTTTTTGTTTTAACCTATTTTTTTTTTATTTTGAATAATAATAAAATAAAACCGAATTATATCCTCACAAAAAATTGAAAAAAAATCCCTTCATGTAATGAAATATCCCCCTGAAGTTTCGCACCGAAAATTAGCCATCAAGAATGGCAGTTTTACTCCATCGAAGAGTGGCTCTCAGGCTAGATTTAGGTAAATAAATAACTCTTCCTTTTCACATCAGTTTGATGCAAAGTGAGCTTTAGATGAGAGTATGACGATGCCGTCAACGGTCGTGTGCGTGTTTCCATGACTACGTGTGCCGCCCCCAGCGCTCGGACAGTGACAAATGACAGACAAAGGGTGACTGGGCTCCTCGTTTTACATATGCAGCGACACCCATTTGTCTACCCACCCCAGATATCCTCTTGGAAGCTTTTTTTATACGCTCCTGTTTGCCCGCGCGGACCGATTTAACCCTTGTTGTTCGTGCCAACTTTGAGCGCCGTTTGTTTTATTTTTATCTATCTGTTCATAGCCATCTACACATCTTCCCGTTTTATGTCAACTAAGATTGGATTTCCCTACTAAATGTGCCTTTAAATGATACTTGTGAATTAAGATAGCATTTTATACACATACACAGGGTGTTCGGAAATTTTTGTCGTTAACTTTAGGTGATGAAGTTTTTGCAAAAATATGAAAAAAATTCTTATAAACATTCTATTTAAACCCAAACAATTATTGTAGTGTGATTTTGTGACCCCATTTCAATTAATAATCTACACATTTGACAGTCAAAATAGTATAAAGTGCACAAAGAAGCGTCTTAATGAAGAATTATATGCATTTTTGTGATTAAGTCTAAAAAAAGTTTGAAAATTATAAAAAAGTAGGACTGTGCTTTTAATTTCTTGAAAAATGACCGATATAGAGAATTTCAAGATTAGTGGCACCAAATTGTTTGAGCACATGATTCGCGTGACGTCATAATACATCACAAGGAGAAATAGAAAACTATTAGAATTTTCTAACTATTATAACTTCAAAATTATTACTTGTAATTAAATAAAATAAAAAGTAATGTATTCTTCGGGATCTTTACCCTCATTAAGTTTCAAATGATTATATTGATTGATGATTAAAATTGTTAGATTACACTTTTGAATAAAACTATTTTATTTAAATTGATGTTAAGATTTTAAATATCCTCAAACAATTATATCCAACGGATTTAAGTCGGGTAATCGAGGGGGTCACGCTGTCGGATTACCTCGTAGTATCCACCTGTTGGGATAGATTGCGTCTAAAGTCTCAACTAAAATACTGAAATGAGGTGGAGCACCATCATACATGCATCACCTCTTGTTTAATAAGGTACGTCGTCCATCAAATCTGGAAGTACATTTTGTAAAAAATATGTAGTTAGGGCCATTTAAGTGGTTTGATAAAGGTATGACCTTATCAACCTATCCCCCAATAAAGCATACCCATATATTAATGGTAATGTTTTCTTGATTTCTAGATTAAAAATATGCGTGTAATATTTTCCACGCAGTACTTCTTTTACAGCTATTTTTCTAGTGCTGGATCCGGGATTAGCAGCATTTCAGTTCCGCACTCTTTCATCCACTTCAGGCTTCCTAGTTGGTCTCTCCCTTCCATCATTAACCGTTCTAACTTTGAAAGTACCCAACCGCTGATTCAAACGAAAGAAGATTCTCTCTCATGGATGTCACGTGGTCACGAGAGGCCTTCTCATACATTCAACGCGCCTCAACAGCCACACCAATAGTTATGCCATAGAAGAAATGCATGTCAAAGTTGAAATCTTCCATTTTTGTGATTTTTCAGAATTAAGACCAGCTTACTTAGATTATTGTAATATGTTGCAACCCCTTAAGATTTAAGGTTATGTTAGTTGCACTGAAAAGTAGGCACAGAATTCAGTAGTTCGGATGTCTGAATGTGGAAAGAACTTACTAGAAGGTCTAGAATGATGACATATCTGTTCTGGAACTGTCTAGAGTATGGTGACGTCATCAGAGAAGCTACTAGATCTGTCATCTTTGGTATATAAGGCATGGAGTAAACCAAAAGGGAAGAAGTTAGTGCAGTACTAATTGTCAGTTGAGAAGTTCAGTTTAGATAGCAAGAGTAGTAAGATCAGAAGAAGAGAGTAAAGTGATCAAGTAGTACACAGTGTGTTAAGTAAATTATTGTTGTAATTAAATAAGTTAATAAATTAGTGTTTAGTGTTACCCTGCTATCATAATTTCCGAACCCACGATACAGGGTGTTTACAAAAAGGGTGTAAGCACGTCACAATTGGTGTCAGAAGTGGGATTATAACAGAAGATTTCTGGACTGTTCGAGAAGGTTTCTACAGTGTTCTTCTCGGGAATTAGTGGTGACACGGAGGATTAACTTACGGGACATTGTTTAAGGACTATTTTTGGACTCAGAACTGTGAAAAAGTGCGTTTTCGGGAAAGTGACAGAGACACTGAAAAAGACTCATTTGTGCTAGTGCGTGAAAATTACTAGAACTTTTCTATTTGGACATTAGTGGAGATTAGTAAATTCTCTGAACTGGATAGTGACAAAAGACTCTGGATAAGACTTTTTCGTGCTGTTTTGAGATTTTTCTGGAAAGTTCCATTGACGTGATAGTTTTATTTTGCAAAAAGCATGGCAGCTGAGAAATAAATACAGGACCTATTTGCGAAGTTAATGAGGACGATGGCCCAGCAACGTCAAGAAGAAAAAGAAGAGTATGAAAGAAAACGACAAAAAGAAAAAGAAGAGTATGAAAGAAAACGACAAGAGGAAGAAAAACGGCGTCAAGAAGAAAGAGAAGAGCAAGAAAGAAGACGACAAGAGGAAAAAAAGCGTCGTCAAGAAGAGCAAGAAAAAAGACGACAAGAGGAAGAGACGCTTCGTCAAATAGAAAAAGAAGAACAAGAGAGAAGACATCAAGAAGAAAAAGAAGAGAAAGAACGACAAGAAAGACAACGTCAAGAGGAAGAGAAGCGGCGTCGAGAAGAAAAAGAACAAGAAAGAAGACGGCAAGAAGAAGAAGAAAAGCGTCGTCAAAAAGAAAAAGAAGAACAAGAAAGAAGACGTCAAAAAGAAAAAGAAGAGCAAGAAAGAAGACGTCAAAAAGAAAAAGAAGAACAAGAAAGAAGACGTCAAAAAGAAAAAGAACAGCAAGAAAGAAGACGTCAAGAGGAGAAAGAAGAACAAGAAAGACGCCAGGAAGAACTGAGGAAAATCCTGAACGAACAAATGAAAATCCAACATGATGCTATGAATTCAATCATTAACAAAATCAAGGAGGATATAAAGGCTGAAGTCAGTCAAATCAAAAGAAAGATGAGTGAGGTCGAAGGAGAAGTAGAGCGACTTAAGCGACAATTGGTTGAGAAAGGAGGCCAGCTAGTAACATTGTCAGGCCCTCGGTTAAAACCTCCCTCCTTTGACGGCCTAAGCTCATGGACAACCTACAAGACAATTTGAGGCGGCTGCAAGTGCAAATAACTGGGATAACGAGGAAAAGGCTATGGCATTAGTTCTGGCGTTAAGGGGCCAAGCCTCAGAGTTGCTTCAGACCATCCCGGTGGAGAAACAAAGAGACTTCAAAGTTTTAGAAGCTGCATTGGACTTGAGATATGGCGACCAACATCTCGCCCAAGTATACCAGGCCCAGCTAAAACCACGGACACAAAAGGCTGGAGAAAGTTTACAAGAATTCGAGGCTGCCATAGAGAGACTGGCACACCTGGCATATCCAAGTGCTCCAAGGGAATTCCAAGAACAATTAGCTGTCGGGGCCTTTTTGGATGGAATAAGAGACGAGGAAGTCAGGCGAGTACTAAGATTATCGCGGCACCAAAGTAGCAGCGAAGCTCTGATCCGTGCCCTTGAAGTAGAGGCTGCCTATAATGACACCCCACGGTCAGAAGTGCATGCTGTGACAGTAGAAAAAACACATTCAGACAAGAAGAACCCTGACATGGACATGCATGAAATGCTAAGTAAAGTATTGGCCAAATTGGATTCCCTGGGGAGACAAGGCAAACAACAAGGTGAAGCGAAACCAAACGGACGTATCCGATGCTATCAGTGCGGCAAATTAGGGCATATTAAGAGAGATTGTCGACAGTGGAGCCCTGAGAGAGTGAAGGCCACTGGGGCGGTGCTGGCTGAAGAAAAAAATGCGCCCAGAGAAATAAAGGTTTGCCAGCTTCGAAGAATCTCGAGTAGTCTACCATTACCAGGACGTGTAAATGGAAGTAAAGAAATTCCAGAGAATTGGACAAAGGAAGTTTTAAGACAAGAGCAACTGGACGATACAGAAATTGGACCTATATTGCGAACAAAGGAAAAAGGAACCCGACCAGACTGGAAGGATGTTTCAAACCAAGTAGTAGGAGTGAAGGCTTTGTGGTCGCAATGGGATTCACTGAGAGTCTTAGATGGGCTGTTGAGGAGAGCATGGGAAAGCCCGGATTGGATGCAGGTTGCCTTGCGTTTAGTGATTCCCAGGTGTCGTGTACCAGAAGTACTCCAGAAAGCGCACAATGAAACATCCGGCGGACACCTTGGAGTAAACAAGACGTTGAGTAAAGTACGAGAACGATTCTATTGGGTCAATAGTCGCCAGGATGTGGAGGCTTGGTGTCGAAAATGCAAGAATTGTGCTGCCAATAAGGAACCACTATCCGATAGCAACTATGTGAATGAAAGTCGAAAACAGCCAAAGAATGACCGAGAACAGATTACCAAAACTGGTAACCGAATGAAGGCTCGTTATGATCGGAATGCCAGTACAGGAGGATTCAAGGTGGGAGATCGGGTCTGGCTGTACAACCCACAGCGGAAAGAATGGAAGTCCCCGAAGCTTCAACCACCTTGGGAAGGACCGTATTCAGTCATTACCCGAATTAATGATGTCGTCTATCGGATTCAACGAAGTAAAAAGTCCAAGATGAAGATCGTACACTTGGATAGACTGGCGAAGTATGTGAAGGAAACTGAGTTGCCTGACCGGGACGTTCAGGCTTAAGGAGGGGGCAGTGTAATATGTTGCAACCCCTTACGATTTAAGGTTATGTTAGTTGCACTGAAAAGTAGGCACAGAATTCAGTAGTTCGGATGTCTGAATGTGGAAAGAACTTACTAGAAGGTCTAGAATGATGACATATCTGTTCTGGAACTGTCTAGAGTATGGTGACGTCATCAGAGAAGCTACTAGATCTGTCATCTTTGGTATATAAGGCATGGAGTAAACCAAAAGGGAAGAAGTTAGTGCAGTACTAATTGTCAGTTGAAAAGTTCAGTTTAGATAGCAAGAGTAGTAAGATCAGAAGAAGAGAGTAAAGTGATCAAGTAGTACACAGTGTGTTAAGTAAATTATTGTTGTAATTAAGTAAGTTAATAAATTAGTGTTTAGTGTTACCCTGGTTGTTATAATTTCCGAATCCACGATACAGGGTGTTTACAAAAAGGGTGTAAGCACGTCACATTATATTAGTTGAAATCGGGCCACAAAATGATACTGCAACAGCTATTATAAACTAGTTCTTATAAAGAACCGGTTGGTTCTACGATATTTAGCGAAGAGGATTTTTTTGTGCAAAGGGCAGAGCAGGATCAGCATGTATTAGTTGCCCCCGCACCAATCGGGTCGAGATTTTGAGCAGAAGTTGACAGTAGTGTTAGATGAAATTTCCCAAAATATTATTTTTGGAAAATCATTTTTACGGGAGTTATGGGGGTGTAAAGAAAAATGGAAAAAAAATTGTTTCTCAAGAACGCATAAACCGATTTTCATGAAAAAAATATATGTTATGGCTTTTGATGGCATTAGGAAAAAATTATTGAGTCCATTTGTCGGAAAAAAAGGGTATAAAAATAATTTTTTTTTAAGGGAGGCACCTCTCATTTCCTTACAAATAAATGCTTATATCCCCCCCTTTAAAACACATCCAATTTTCGATAGGAAAAGTTGCAAATAAAAAAAAGTCTTGCATTTCGATGATACATTCACCTGAATTTTTTCAGATTTTTTGTCAACTTTTATATTTCCCCTCCCCCACTTTCATGAATTTTCGAATGGCCATATCTCGAAAAATATGCATTCTTCGAAAAAATTAACAAGAGTAAAAACATCTTATTTTGGGCCAAAAATGTAAATAAATTGTTTTTTTTTTTTCATTTTCAACCTAATTCTACAAGTTAGGAAACCCGTGATAAAAAGGGTGTTTACTACCTCTTCCGATCATTTCCTACTCTAATCTTTTTTTCAACTTTCTTATTAACGTCATTACAAACACATTGCACAAGATTTCATCAAAATCCATTTATTAGCACTCGAATTAGAGGTGAAACCCCTCGTTGACTGGACAATAAACTAACTTCTATTAATGCAGAGTAATTTTTATCAAAAATGCTCGTGAGGGAGCGTTTAGAAATAAAAAAAAAATTATTTGTATTGGTCAACTTTGATAGGCTCTAGGCGTTTTTGGGACTACTAACTACGAAAAACCCCAATGTACGTACGTCCGCAGTACGCCAGTGATTATCAATTTTGAATACGTTGTATCCTTCCGATCGGTTTGAAAATTAGATATGTTCTAAAGGGGCATATAATCATTTATTTGTAAGGAAATGAACATCCCATAAAAAAAATTATTTTTATTTTGAAAAAATTCTTTCACCACTTTTTTCCGACAAATGAACTCAATAATTTTTTCCTACGTTTGTGCCATCAAAAGCCATAACATATTTTTTTCATGAAAACCGGTTTATGTGTTCTTGAGAAAATGTTTTTTTTTCCATTTTTCTTTTCACCCCATAACTCCCGTAAAAAAAAGATTTTCCAAAAATAATATTTTGGGAAATTTCATCTAACACTACTGTCAGCTTGTGCTCAAAATCTCGACCCGATTAGTGCGGAGGCAGCTAACACACGCTTATCCTGCTATGCCCTTTGATAAAAACAACATAATTAGATACCAAAATTTAAAAAAAAATGACGGGTCGAAAAATTTTGGATTATAAAAGACTACCAACTCAACGTTGGGTTATTCGTTAATCAGTAAAATTGGTACTAGATGTGCCCCATCATGCTGAAGTCAAACAATTTTTCGCAATGCCAGTTGGCAAATCGGCTGGATGGCTCACGTGTTAGGCTTGAGATCAGTGGATCCCGAGTTTGAATATTTAGTGGTGTTTTTCATGTGTTACTGAGAAGGTAGTAGATGGCTAGATCGGGATTGAGTGAGACAGCACGGGCTAGTTATCACTACTGAGTCCGAGTCTCAGCTGAGGCAGATAGCAACGTCACAGGGAATTTGGGTTGTGATGTTGACAATTTTATTGGATAAGAAACGGTCAAGATCTTCTGACAAGAGTTGTCACTTGCCAAATAGTTAAAACCGAATTATTCCTGCACCGAACAGTTACATAGAATGTGATTTGCCTTTTCATCTTCCCCAAAACGCAGATGACATTCAGTGTTTTTCACTAATTTAATTCTGTATAGATGATGATTTAGTGTGCAATCAATTATAAATCTTAGATAACCTGTTTAATAATTTTTTGGCTCCTGATTTAAAAGGGATATGTAGTAAACTCCTTTGAGTAAACTAATTTTGGTGGTTTCTGCTAGTACTGGAGTATTTTTCTCTCAACCCAGGCTAAGATAGTTGTTTTGGCAGTATGCCAATAAATCTCGTTGCCTTCCCCGCTAGAGTAGCTAAGTATCCAAGTATTCAGACCTGCCCAATTGGGTTAGAGCTTTGTTGCAGTTCCAAATTATTTTAGAATGATATGGATCTATGTCTGAGATGCGTCTGTTTTAGCCTCCATACACACAGTTCAATGATATAGATTTCAGCCTGAAAATTAGTAACATTACTACCAAGCTCGAAGTTATTCTTACCTTTGGATTGCTGGTATATACCCCGGCACCAGTTCCTTCAGAGGTTTTGGAGCCATCTGTGAACCAACAACTGTCTGTCATTTGTAGGTCGGTCCTTTTCCGATCTCATTCATCTCTTGCAGGAAACAAAATGTTCATGGTCAGTTCGTGATTGATCATGGTATTGTGATTGTCTATGTCATTTAACAGCCTCTTGCGCTAATGATACTAGTTTCTGGCATATTAACTGCTGCTTGGCCTCCCTCTCCAGGTAAATGTGGAGGGGGGGGGGGGGGGTAAATCCAGGTGAATTTTCAATATTTTTATTCCCACCAACATTCCGAGTTGGACTGACTTCTTCTTTTTCCTCTTGTCGGGACGACGAAATGCCGGTACCCTACAAAATCAAGGAATTTCTCCATCCGGGCCGGATTCTAACCTAAAGGCTTGAATCTTTCCAGCTGGGACATTCTTTATTTCCTCCAGCACAGGAAAATTATTACCGAAGTATCTGTGACTCTGGGTCATAAGATCGGAATAGGAGGTTATGATGTGGATGGGAATTTCCTCCGTTTCCCCACAAAACCTACAGTCAGCATTATCTATCCCGTTTCTATGCAGATGCTTCCTGAAAGCACCACGTCTACTCAAAAGATTTATTTCGATTCTGACGTGCTTTCTGCTTAAGCACAGCGATCGCTTTGACAAAAGCTGAAATGAGGAGTTAGCTTGCCGAAGTCCTAGATGGGAGGCCCACAAGTCAACAAAGTGGGAACTACTCCTATTCTTGATTGATTTCTTAGGATTTGATCCAGGATAACCAAGAGTTGGCTTCAGACTCAGAAAGAGCTGCTGAGAGCCATCGCCCTGGCCAGATCATCTGCCTGCTCATTACCATTAATGTTAGGTAGTTCGACCCATTTGGATAAGCCACGTTCGTAAATAGCATGTTTATAGCCCTGAGCCAATATCGAGTTAGTCTTAATAGACTGAACGCACAGAAATTATTGTGAGCTCTTAATGAAAACACGATGGTCAGGATGTCTGCGATATCAATATTCGATTTTCTTCAGCTGCAGCTAGGGCATTTCTATATCACATATAAAATATGTTTCAACATATTCATGACTGCCAGATTCCATTACTACAAGAAACAATAAAACTATTTGAAAATGAAACTCAATTGCAGATAGCTCACAGGAAGCAATCTATTAGATTTATTATTGTTTTTAACGGTGTCTAGATATAACTATTAATCATTTCAAATACAATTTTTTCTTCATAATTGGTACCTCTTGAAAATCGGACAGGATCCTGAACATGTTTTACTCCAAATTGAATAATTATATATCCCCTAAACTTATTACCACATTATTTCCCTATATATACTGGAAGGTGTAATAATGAAGAAGTGATAGGTATGAATATATTTGAATAGTTTATCTTTCTTACATCGCAAATCTGTTAATCCCCTTCAGCTAACAAGAGCAATAAAAAAAATGTAACCGTGCCACTAGGTACACTTTTTTCTTTTTTTGTCACCCTGTTGTTCAATCCCCTGATTAGTGAAATAAACTGCAAAAAAATTAATACAAATCGGAGCAGGAAAAGATGGAAAGCAAACAACTGAATAAGTATAAAACTATAAAATGAACTTCATCATAACGTTTGATTCGAGTTTATGGTATCGTCGGCATAAATGTGATCACCTCGTTTACTTTACGATCTGTATCTGTTCAGTGCTGCCAGTTTACTGTGGCTACTATATTTGCACTAGATGAGTACTTCCCATGATACTTTTATAGTACAATAACAACCACCAAAGTGGTTATTAAATTGTTTTATAGCCGTGAAGCGGGCCAACCTCCAAATGGATACTCGTGGAGTCATCTGGCAGAGGGTAGTTGAACTACTTGTGTTTACGGACGGTCCAGGATGTGGAATTAGACCAGCGTACTATCCGAAATCAGTGTAAAATATTGAACTAGCTAAAAAAAAAGCGCGCTACATTTCGTAATATACAGCGTATCTCTGCAGAATAAACTGTAGTAATCCCAGTACATCAAGCGGTGTACGTCATAACTAGTGATATTCTGATGTCATAAAATACTAAAATACCAACTCAACATGAAAATTCCGTATGCATATGTAGTCCTGTCAATGAAGGGTTCTAGAAGGAAATGCCGAGATCCCAATTTTTAACTTCAGGGCTGCTTGGACTAGTTAGGAGGTAAACATACCAATAGTCCCCGAATATAGGAGGTGCGGTGGGTGCAGGGGGGCACGAAGAACGTCCCTTTTTTGCTTTTTCGCCAAAAAGGCTATATGCAAAATTAAAGCTGACAAAATTTTCTACAAAAATGTTCCTATTCATTTTTTTCGTATCTATTATAGTCTTCGAGGTACACACTCGTCAAATTCGCAAATTTCGCAAATTTTAAAAAAAAAATTTTTACCTCACGTTTTTTGATAATCTTTGGCACCGTAATACCTGTGTAGAAAGAAGTCATATAATAATCACAACCATTCATTGAAATTAAATTTAATTTAAAAAAAAATTTAAAAATAAAATGAGCAAGGTCCCTATCAGTTACAGGTGTGGCAGTTGGATTTTCTTGACTTCCGATGTTTAAATAGCAAGCGTGTGGTTTTCCAGATAAGTGCGATTATAGTCTAATTTTACGTTATGAGCTTCCGTTCCAATATAGGAATTCAAAACTTTCACAGGTTGAAGATGGTATGGATGAAGTAATTTTTATTTTATAACTCTGAGAAAGCCATCTCCTAATAGCTTTATTCTGGGATTTCTGCAAATGTTTTCAAAATCCGTTCGTCACGGTCGGAGGCATAATCATATGCTGACGTTCGCAATCAGCGGAAGGGGAACGGGGAACTCCTGTTTGCGAAGATGTCTTTCAGCAAGACTTGGTGAGTGAACTTTGCAAATATTTAGGTAGGAAGTAGGCAATAAATTACTTTTGCAGTATGAGCATTTTTATTTCTTCAGCCTTGTAACATTTGAGTTTGAAAATTAGGTGCCTCATTTTAACTTATATCTATGTATACATACAATATAATCAATGGAACAATTTTTCTAACAATCTGCTGTATATGGCAAACTGAAATCCAAAACTCATACCGATGTAATAAATATCATTTTATAGAATTATAGAAAGTATTTAGTCAGTAACTACCTTGGCTCCTTTTAATACAGTTTTTACAAATCTGTCTTAATATATGGAAGTATCAATGCCACTTTGTTTAAGGGTGACTTTCATCCATCTGCTTTATGGTTTGAACAGTGGCAGGGCGCCAAGGACTTTTGTGCGTTAAAATGAGTTTATTTATCCTCCCCATGGCACCTTAAGTGTCTGGTTTTACTTCCACGTCCAGTGGAAGTATAGTAACGACAAAAAAATTTTAAAAAATTTTTATTGTCCAAATAGGCTTAAAATGTCATGAAACGTCGAGATTTTAAGTTTGAACGAAAAAAAATTTCTGTCTGTCTGTCGGTCTGTCTGTCTGTCTGTAACTTTTTTTTGTGCGCACGTTTACTCTGGAACCGTTTAAGATAGTGACTTGAAATTTGGTACACATATGTACTTTAACGAGATCTAGAACTAGATTATATTTTCATCTTGTTCCGTCGAAGGGTTGGGGTGTAAATTGGGGTAAATTTGGGGTAAATGGGTAAATCAAGCAGGTAAGAGTCCACGAAATTGGTATTTGGTATATATAAGAGAAGCTAAGGTCTCAAAAAAAAATTTTGACATTAGCCACCCCCATTACCACCCCCACCCCCTTATTAAAGGGGATGAAAAAAAAATGTGATTCAGTGTATGTACAGGAACCAGAAACCTCAAAATATTTTTTACTTCATCCACCCCCCACTACCACCCCCCTATCACCACCCCCACCCCACTACCGATGTGGGATATCGTTTTATGGGTTTTTGGGGTAGAAGATTTCAAATATTATATTATTAAAGTTCCATAAACAATTATTTTCACATATAAAGTTTTTTCGTTGTGAGTGACTTGGATAGAGAATCTGGATGTGGAAGTAGTGATTCCTTGGGCAGCGGTTTTTTTTTTGTTTTTTTTTAGTATAATGTTGTATAACTGAAGCTGGCTGGATACAGTGTTGGTTCTTCCAAGAGGAAAGGGATAATTATAATGGATTGCACATTTGTTCGGCTTGAGGTTTTTAGTTTGTCAGTTATCATTATCTCGATCATTTCCGTAAATGATTTGATGTTGATTATTTTTGTAAGAGTTTGCACTCTGTGTGCCGATATTAGTACTAGTAGAACTAGCTCTAGTGCTCTATTTTAACATTAACATTAACTCGTGAAGAGATAATTTTTCTGTTGGACATTGAGCCTCTAGAAACTTTAGAACTGGCAGGGGATCCTAGAGGTAGGAGTACTTTTGGGTCTCGATGGATTTTTATTATATATGCCAAGAATTCCTGGTATCTTTATTAATGAAACATTCATGTTTCTTATCCACTGATAAGTGCTAGTGCAGATTTATAGATATTGATAAGAGAATATGAGCTTCCGTTTTCATATATTGAGTTTAAAAACTATATTAAACTTTCCAAATTATATTCTAAACTGAACAGTCTGTGGTAACAGCAGTTGTATTGTTTTAAGATGCTTGTTGATACCGAATTCAAAATAGCATGAATTCCTATCTCTGGAAAACCTCTTCGCTGATATGATGTCCTGATAATAGATCGGCAATCAATGTAAGATTTCTCCACAGGGACGTGAGGGTCCCTGAGAGGAGAAAGCAAAAGTTTTTTATTTGGCTTGAAATAGATGGAGGTGTTGAATCAATAATCTACTGAATAGTGGGTACCAGGGTTAACCCTCCCACTTTGGTACAATCACAATTCCTCGAGCCTTCTCTTGTTTTATTAGACAGAAAGTATTTGCCTTTCCACAGTGCTGTAAAAGCATCAGTGCATACTGAGCCTGGGTCTGCTTTCCAAGCCTATATTGTTTACATTTTGTATTTAAGCTTGTTGCAAACAAATCTATTTCAGGACTACCAAATTTATTGCAAATTTATTGAAAGCAGTTTTGTGAAAGATCATATTCGGTGTCAATTGATAATACTCTGGATTTCATATTCGCATTTATGTTAGACTTTGAATTTAATGTAATTTTATATATTTTAATTCACAATATTGCGAAAAGTCTCTGGCCAATGAGTTAAACTTCTTAAGTCTTATTCCCCCCCCCCCCCATCTTGTTTATGTAAGCCATTGCCGTCGTGTTATCAGTCCTTAATAATTTTTCTCTGTTCGTTAAGTCTTTTGTGAAGCATTTTATTGCATTAAAGACTGCCTTAAGTTCAAGGTAGTTTATATGCTGTTTAGAGTCTATGTCACTCCAAAAACCATGAGTCCTTTGTCCATATCTGTGTAAGTCCTCCAGCCAGTTTTACTAGCATCGGAAAAAATAACTATATCAAATTTAAGTAGTTTTATTGCTGTTTTAGATTTTGCTATGTTGTTTGACCACCAGCAAAAGTCCTCCTTTTTGCAGGCATGGTGCAACCAGCATTCCAATAAGTTTTGCAAATTCTCTAATTGTGCACTATGACTTTTTTGATATATTCTCAATAAAATTTCTGATGGTCTGGGCTTTGGCTTGTGCTAACCTCATTGTCATGTCTATGGTGTTATAAATGAAACCTAAGAATTCACAATTCTGTTTAGGAATTCACACGGTTTTTTCCCAGTTTATTTATTATAAAGCCTAGGGTGGTCAATAAACACACCACAGGTAGTAGACAATCCCCAAATTCAAAGCCAAGGCTGTCCGGAAGGGGGTTACACATTTGAAAAAAACGCATACATCCACACCCACCGGTGTTGTCAATACCGGGGCTGGGGGTCGAACCCAGAGCGCGACAGGCAGTCGGTCAGCATATTCGCCACTCAATACGCCTTAACCAATTGAGCTACCGTGCCGGTAGCTTTAAGCTTTAATTGTTTCTGAGGTATTGATATGACATTCCTTCTCGGTCCTAACGATGATTAAAAAATCATTAAGGTGTGCCACACAGGTTGTACCCAGCATCCGTAAAAGTTTTAACACTGGCCTCAATAATTTCGTAAACACGTAGGGAGCAGTATTCAAACCGAATGGTAAGTATTTAAATTCAAACAGCTTATTGTTATAGATAAACCTTAAAAACTCCCTGTGGTCCTTGTCAATGGGACAAGGAAGTATGCATATTTTAGATCAATTGTTGTTAAGTGAAGTGTATTAAATTATTAACTTCTTAACTGACCTAGAATCCTCCAATTTAAAGTGTGGTATGATGTATTTATTAAGTCCCCATTAGGTTTAATATAAACCTGAAGTCTCCGTTAGGTTTCCTATGTAGGAAATAGGGTGAAATACATTCACCGCTTATATGGCGGCATTCAGCTATGGCGCCAATGTTTAGAAGTTTATCAATCGCCCTTTGGTATTGGGCTAGCTCAGCATGTCCTATACTTTGATATTGTTTGTTGATTAGGAACCCTTGTAAAGTTAATTTTATAACCTTGGACCCAACTCAAAATTAGAGGATTACTAGAGATATTTTTCCATTTGGAGATAAACTGTTTCAATCGGCCTGAGTATTCTGTGCTTACCTCCGACGTTGATGTGGATAAGTTTTCTTTCTGATTTTTTTCTCGCTTCGGATCGTAATTCTCTTTCTGTTATCCCCCTCCTCTCTCTGTTTCAAAGAGTTTAAAAAACTTTTCGAAGTACCTACTTGCTGATCCCTAAAATTTTCTTCTATTCATTTGACTGCTTTAAGTTGTATGAAAATTCTCCAAACAGATAGTATCGATGGGGAATTCTTCCACGGTCTTTCTTAGCGCCGGGTTGAGACTGGGTCCTATTAAGAACCACCTATGTAATGAGTTGGAATATTGAAGGTCACAAAACAGTTGGCTTGCATCGGCTAGGTTTGCCAGCAGAGGATTTGTTTCATCCTTCGGGTTCGAGAAAAGTTGATTCGTTGGAACTGCTAATGCACACAGTCCTGTCGATAGTTGTTCCTGGATCTTAATTAGGAAGGTCTTCCTTCATATCTGAAGTCGAACTGTCCGTAAGGTTCGAACCTATGATGAGAAAAAAATAATGCATTATTTAAAATGAATGTATGCTTGTCTGCTAAGATGCCTTTTTGATAAAAGTGAACAGGTTATCCCTATATGTGTACAAGTGTTTTATTTTGTTTAGATAATACAACCTGAATTGTGTATTACCGGTTTTGGTAACTCATATGAGCACCTATTTATTTGCCTATGCTACATACATGTGTAAAAGCTTGGCGTGAGGAGTACATAACCATGGTAATTAAACTGTGGCAGCACATGTGTGCGCCTGTATAATCACTCGGTAGCTCATATGTGCACCTTTTAGCCTCAACTTCATACATGTGTAAAAGCTTAGCGTGAGGAGTACATAACCATGGTAATTAAACTGTGGCAACACATGTGTGTATAATCACTCAGTTGGTAGCTCAAACGAGCACCTTTTATTTGCCTATATGCTTCATACATGCGTAAAAGCTTGGCGTGAGGAGTACATAACCATGGTAATTAAACTGTGGCAACACATGTGTGTATAATCACTCAGTTGGTAGCTTAAACGAGCACCTTTTATTTGCCTATATGCTTCATACATGCGTAAAAGCTTGGCGTGAGGAGTACATAACCATGGTAATTAAACTGTGGCAACACATGTGTGTGCCTATATAAGCACTCAGTTGGCAACTCAATTTAACGTTCTTTTTTAGAATTCATACAATTTTTATGGTCGCCATATTGGACGCCGTTCTAAGATCCTCGAAATTATTTTGACCAATTTTATGGCAAAGGTACTATTTGACTTACTTGAGCTGCTTTCGTACTCCTCTATTAGTCGTTTTAGTTTCTTTTTAAGTTTCATAACGTTCCTCTTCTTATTTTTTTTGCTTGATTTTCCCATTTTTAACAGAAGTAATTTTTGCGTTGCACGTTCTTTGGTACAAAAAAACACAGTGACGTAACAGATGACCAGCTCCATAGTGGGCCAGATGGCTCTGGCACAATGGTTGACAGAGACAGGATGGGGCACAGGACCGGACTTTTCTTTTCTTTAAACATTGTACAAATCTGGGACAAAAGGACACTACTACATAGTTGAAATAATTTCAGACAGAGCTGCGAAGTACAACTAGCCTATTTATTAATTATAGTTTTTCGCCGAACTACAACAGACGACAACACTTTATCGCAGGCAAAAAAACGTAGACGAGATTATCTCAAGGTATCAACACTGCATTGGAATTGGAAGAATATAACATATTGACGTGGAGAATTCAGACTCTTTTTTGAAGAGACAATAATTCTTATCTACAAGACGTCTGTAAAAAACGAAGGTCGCATGCTGATTACAACAATAGCAAAGACCTTTTGCGAACAGTAAGAGTGATCACACGCATTAAGCCCAAAACCTGGGACAATTAAGGACTCCACTGGTATGCTAAGAACTGACCGGGATTAGATTATTGAGATAGACACCAATATTGCAAAAATGGCCATCCTGAGGCAGAAGATGACTGACAACAGGACTACGAACGCCAACCTTTAATACTGAAATCGAGCAACGCAGGTGAGTATCAAAGCGGGTGAACATTACAAAAAAGCTCCAGGTTGCGCCAGGACAGACCAACTTTTTTTTGAGTTACTAAAGATCTATTTTTCTTATATTCATGTTGTCGATTAGGTACGCATTTTTTTGCAGTCATTTTCCGCCTATATTGACTATTGGAGTACATATTTCCTAACCAGTATAAAATTTTAGGAAAATAATGTTGCATACATTCTAATCCTGCTTCGATATGACTAGGAAGTGTAGTTAGAACGGATTTGGATTAGGTCGGAAAACCGGAATCAAATATTGGACCTGGTCTTGACCCGGTCCGGCCGGATTCAGCCCGCATTTTTTTTTATTTTAAATTATAAAATTTCGTAGCAAATACAACTATTTTTTAGTTTCTCTTACTGTTTAAACTTAAAATATTCGTGGTGCTTCTAACGATATCGTAAAATCCAAGCATTTTCATTGTTGCTATCTGTCTCCGAAAGTAAATACTGCAAACTGTTCAATGTTGAAAATAAAAACTTTGTCATTTAATATTTTTTATGATAGTGCAATCATTATGCATTACAACTGAGGTCATTTAAAAAATTTTTCATAGTCTGTAGCCTTCTGATTGAAATTCTATAAATTTCAAAGAAAAAAAAGTTTTGCTCAAGCGGCCATCTTGAAAAATCGCCGGCAAAATACGCTTTTTGATTTTTTTTTAAATAATTCATGTCACAAAAAAAAGTTCAAATAAAAATTGTTAAGTAAGTAATTATATACAACTTTTGTTATTATCATTTTTTTGCTGGATCAACTCTGGAGTTTTCTCGAACACGAGGGTGGGAAGAGATATTTTCAAAACGAAATATGCATACATGCTTCACCAGACTGTTCCGTCATAATTTTAACTTAAATATTGGTTCAGTAAATTTTAATTTGAGTTTCTGTTAATGAGCATTTTATAATACTTGAAATTTTGTTTTCTACAACATTGTTACTTAAGGCTGCGTTTGCACGCCACAGTTATTTCTTATATAGAAATAGCGAACTAATGTTTCTGCAGATAAAACAGGAACCATACAATCGCCTAGTTATGAGTTGTGATTTGCTTATCTGTCGTTGGCAACAGAAGTGTTGCAGGGCCGTACCACAGCCATACGGACAGTATCGCGAAGTGATCAATTCACTATTCTCTTATTAATAATAATAATAAAAATAAGACAAGCTTTTAAGACAGAGCTAAACGTCAAAAACAAAATAACAGCAATAAATATTATTGGTGTTCCCGTAGTTAACCTACAGTTTTGGAATTGTCGATTGGCTTCGAAGTGATATCACGAAAATGGTCGGGTAGACCAAGAAAATTCTAACAATGGGCGCAATTCATCACCCAAAAGTAGATGTGTACAGTAGGGTGGGCTGAAAAACACGAAAATTTGAATTTGCAGATGGCCTACTCACTAACTTATTACTATGTATCTAAAACTAATTCGGGTAGATTTTTAGCCAAATCGGTGAATATCTAGCTGGCCCCCCAGGGCCTTGAAAATGAAAGAAATTGCCAATTTTTCGATTTTTAACATTTTTTAAATTGACATTTGAAATTTTTTTTGACTCTTTATTAATGCCTAAATGCGTGTAGCAAAAGTTTTCCGAATAAAATATTTTTCAGTTCCAGGGAAATTAGAAATTTTATACAGAAAACCTTATTTTCGTCGAATTCTACGTTTTAGTGACAAATTTCTAATTTCCCTGGAACTGAGAAATATTTTATTCGAAAAACTTTTGCTACACGCATTTAGGCATTAATAAAGAGTCAAAAAAAATTTCAAATGTCAATTTACAAAATGATAAAAATCGAAAAATTGGCCCTTTCTTTCATTTTCAAGGTCCTGGGGGGCCAGCTAGAAATTCACCGATTTGGCTAAAAATCTACCCGAATTAGTTTTAGATACATAGTAATAAATTAGAAACTAGGCCACCTGCAAATTCAAATTTTCGTGTTTTTCAGCCCACCCTAATGTACAGGTTACGTGTTAAGAGGAAGAATGGCGGCCGTGGATTAATAAAGCTAGAATTTGCTTATAATTCATCTATCGTGAAGAAAAAAATTAAAACCAGCATCGAAAAGAGGAAACAGTTAAGTGTAAAAAAACTTTTTTTAAAAACAAGCTTTTATTAAAAAAAATTAAATTAATTGTCTTAAAAGCTTTATTATTGGTATTTTTTAGTATTTTTTTTTCTGTTCATGCGGCAAGCTTTAAGACAATTCATTTTATTTTTTTATTTTTTTTTTTCGTTTTAGAAAGTACACCTAAATAGTAATAAAAGCTTGTTTTTTTTAAAAAGTTTTTTTTTCACATTTAATTTCATTTTAAAATTTTTAGATATGTCTTAATTATTTTATTTCATATTCATACCTAATGAAATAGTACTCAATCCTTCGTTGCACGCGTCCGTATCGCTTTCGCCATTTCTTAGAATATCTTAGAGTTCATCACCTGAGTGAATGCACTATGCGATCAAAAAAAAACTAAAAACTATAGTGTTGAAACTAAAAAACAAATACATTGTTGTATTGTCACCAGAACCACGTGTATGTAAAATATCAGTTCAATTGGACGTCGTCGTTAAGCGACTCAAAATTTACTTGCAAGATTTGACCTATAATATTTGAACTAAACATCCTAACATACATGCACACACCATACAAAGCAAGTTAAACAAAAGCTTGTAAAATAGACATACTCTGCGCAAATCTGATGCATGGAAAATTCTTCCGCGATCTCGACCAACCAACACTGGACAAAAAGGCGTCTATGCAGTGGTTGAACGGCTCGGACTTGAAGAGGGAAAGGAAATCTTAATAATAGCAGCACAGGACGAAGCACTAAACACCAGATACCACCAAAGGATGATCTTGAAACAACTTGTTGACAGCAAGTGTAGGATGTGTGCCCTAGTAGAAGAACATGTCAGCCACGTGGTGGCGGGATGTACTATGCTGGCATCATCAGAGTGAACTCACCGCCACAACAGAGGGGCCAGATATCTCCATTGGGTCATGTACAAGCACTTCGATATACCAATAGCTCCAAAATATTAATAATATACCCCTGAGGAGGTTGTCAGTACCAACGACGTCACAATTATTTTGGAACTTGCCGATTATAACTGACAGAGAAATTCGCGCGAATCGACCAGACATCGTCGTACGTAATAAAAAAGAGAAATTTTGTTTGCTGATCGATGCATCCATCCCGAATGACATCAAAGTGATGCTCAAGGAAACGGAGAAGTTGAGCAAGTACAAAGACCTCCAAATAGAAGTTAGCCGAATGTGGAATGCAAAGACCACAGTCGTGCCAGTAATTATTGTACAGCCCTTGGAACTGTCAAGAAAGGACATCTACAGCAACTGCCGACCAACCAAGCGCACAAGAAGTGCAGAAGATCGCACTATTGGGAACAGCGCATATTTTAAGGAAAGTCTCTGTGATCCCTTGTTGGGATCTGGACAGGAGCTGTGGGAGCAAGCATCACCAACGTCGCCCAAAAGGGAACAATAACCTGAAACGGGCTCCAACAAAGCCGAATCGCAAACGCGCACGAGGGTTCGGTGAATAGTTACCAACTATGGCTGACAAAGTGGGCCGATAGTAAAGCCCTTTATCTACTATCTTATTACTACTGTTTAAATCATCTGCGATACCAATCTCAAAATGGCGAGGTTTACGACGCCATCCGTGTGGAAGAAACGTTCTATGCCATTTTGTATGTTCAAGGCACTGAACTCTACTATGTAAATGGAAATTGAACCTCGCGCAAATTTAGCGACCGTAAGAAGGAGCGCAATCGCACTACGAAATACCCCAGAGCCGGTCTTATTGTTATTGCAACTGTTTAAAACCCAGGACTTTGCCCCGATTCTTGCAAAACTACTACTATACAAGATTGCACAATATTTTCTCAATTAAGCTGGAATTACACACTGTTTATAAAAGTCACAAAATATTACACAAAATAACCAACTTATAACAACTTTACACCAACGACAGAAATAAACAAAGAATAAAATGAGTGACACTGACTCTGGAAATTGCATCTGATCCAAGAATTACGCTACGGGATTTATGGGAAACAAATAAAACACAGAATTGCGTCAGCACATAACTCCCGTAGACAGCCGTTTGGTTCAAGCACAGACATCAATTTCTCTACTGCGTTGGCGCATGCATATACCCCGATGAACATTCCCATTCAGTTAGCTTTCCAGTAAGAAAACCACAACCCTTTCAGTGTTACACCTTTTGAATCCGTAATTACCGTAACAAAAGTTGCAGACAATTACTTGCTTAACAACTTTTTTTTGAAAAATGGACAGTATTTAAATAAAAAAGTTAAAACCGCATTTTGCAAGATGGTGGTTTGAACACATTTTTTTTTACAAAGAGATTTAGAGAATTTCAATCAGAAGGCTATGAGACTATGTCTACAAATTTCCTTATTTGTATGAGCATTTTTTCCTGAAATATGTATAATTTATTAGACTATGATAGCATCTGTACAATTTAGATCGATTTTTAATTTTTTGCTGAATTTTATTTCAGGCGGATTTAAGGCCAGATTTTTTGTTTTAATCCGGTTATGGCCAGATGCAGTAACCGGACCTTACGTCGATTCCAACCCTGTTAGGATACATACCACAATAAACTGCAGTTATTGGCCTCTCATAGCATAATACAAATTTTAGAAAAACATTTTAAGAAGCTTACAGTTGGAAAAAGCGACTAATTTTTCCAATCAGCTAATCAGCTCCTCGCCTATAAAAGTTTATATGCTCGGTTTATATACCGCGATACGATTGATCGTAAAACACATAAAACCTTTTTATAATTTCATGTTAATGCATTTTACATACTATAAAATATTTACTGCAATTGCATAGCCGAGTTAAAATAGTTTTTTATTTATGATGTGGCTTATACTACCGATAAAAGAGTATTAAAATCAATGCAAAAATATACTAACTATAAAAGATGCCTTTTTATCAATACAGGTATTGGTCACGAGAAAAACTTTATCTGCAATTACTTGTTACATCGTTTCAATTTTTATACTTATGTAAATTATTTTTGAGGAATGTAAATCAGTGTAGAAATGCAGGATGGTTTATAATTAAGTGCAGATCCACTGATAACCCACAATGTATTATGAATGTTAATGTGTATACGTCTTGCTGCAGGATTCTCTAAGGAGGTTGAACAAGAAACTCACCTGCACAAATACATATACAATGTTATGGCCTATGTGTCAATCTGCAAAGTAGATTCTAAAAGCGAAATTATGGCAAATTAATCCTAAATCCAAAATATTACCAGTGCCTGAACCAGACCATACTCATAGAGTTTTAAAATTTTTATTATGCAGTATATTAACACGTTCGCGGACGGTAGACAAATTTGAGTGCTACTGAGAAACACACATGCATAACTTTTAAATTAGGAATCGCAAAGTATTTTTAAGGGTAGCTATTTGTTTGTTTTGACCTAAGTAGCTTATTTTTTTAATAAAAAAGTGTGACGTCTTATAACGTCCTGTCCCTGAATTTTCATATTTTTTATCTTCAAGGACAAGACGTCAGATGACGTCGTTTCATTTTTTTAGAAACATTTAATGAAAAAGCTTATAAATCAGTATGTAACAAACAAAACACAAACAGGAAGCGAGTTTATTATAAAATATATAAAAAAAAATAAATTTTACATATTTTTATGAAAAATTTCGAAACATGGTATCACGCACAAGGGTGGCATTTCGGGGCAATTTTTACATCTATATTTAGTTTCTCTGCGCAGTCCTTGCTGTGAGCAAACTCTACATCTAAGAAATGACGATTTCTTTTTAGTATCCTGGCCTAGGTAATTCTTCCAAAAAATGCATGGTATTTCCGTTTCGAGAAGTTGTAGCTTCATCTCGAGCTTCATTTTCTATTTTTCGTTTTTTACCTCCATGCATAGGTCCATCCTTTACAATCGATATCGATCTTCCATCTTTAATATCTCCTCTAATTTCAAGGAACTCTTTTACCAGCATTTCACGAAACTCTAAGAGTGTCAGACGGTTTTGTTTTGTTTTTTTTTTCATTATGAAATACGAATTCCAAATTGCAACATCTAATAAACGGAATAATACTTTTTTGTACCACCGAACACTTTTTCTTGGAGATGAATAGTAGCTGGTCATTTGATCATTTCTGTCTACCCCCGACATATTTTCATTATACTTTGCAACTTCTATAGGTTTTTGTTTACTTTTTCCATACCTGTTTTGTACTTTCATCATAGTAGGATGATATTTTGTAGTCAAGCACAGTACTTCTCTCCGATCTCTCCACTTTGATACATATATTTTGCCTTGCCTCTTCCATTTATATTGTCCTTTCTTCAACTTGGTCTTTGTGATTGCGGTGGGATTTCTGCGCCTATTTGATCTGAGAGTACCAGTCGAATGGGTTTTCCTGGAAAGTAATTTGTTGGACAAACTTACGCTGTTGTAATAATTGTCCATAAAGAGGTGGTGTCCTTGGTCCAAATATGGTTTCGTCAGGTCCAAAACAAGCGTCTCTAACTTTGAAGTGCCCTCTATTTGATCTGAGTTTCCACTATATATTTGAATATTCAAAACATATCCATCCGTGGAGCATAACTCATAAAATTTTATGCCATAACGGGCTCGCTTTCCTTTGTTGTATTGACGAAAAGACAACCTACCTCGAAAGAGAAGTAGGGATTGATCAAGAGACAAATTTTCTGGAGGTATATATGCTTTTCTAAAATTTTGCAACAAAATATTCAGTAGGGGGCTGACTTTCTTCAGTCTATCACTGATGTTGACATTTTGACCATAGCAACAACTGAAACAGCGTAGAAGCTGCTCAAACCTCCTACCGGACATAGAAACATGAAAAGTGGGATGATAATATAAGGGGTCATAGCTAAACATCTTCCTTAGTGATGGAACTTTAATCTGCCCTTGCAGTATACAAAATGCTAAAAATACTTTCAATTCATTCATGTCAATTGGCTTTATGGAAGCTGTTCTGCAATGTTTAGCATGGGGTCGCGAAGTAGTTTGAAGAATTTCTGCGCATCGATTCATAGATTTAAGAATCATGTTCATTATATCATCGTTCCATAATGCTCCAAAAAAGTCAGGGGCAGTTTGTAAATTGTCTAAATTTTCATCGATTCCAACTCTTGATGAATCAAAATCAAAATCTGGAATGCTGGAAGTGTCATCATACCATTCCTCATCGTCGGATATTATATTTTGATTGGTACCGCTAGTTGATGGCCCATCAGGCCTGCAGTCAGTGCCTACCTGCTCGTCAATATCGTTCTCTGAAGAACTGGCTGTACCTTCACTTGAAGAAGAATAATTCGGGTCAAGAATATCATCATCACTGCTAAAAGGTTCCTCCTCAAACTCAGTTATTCCACTGCTAATTTCGTCCATAAGTTGGCGAAGTCTGCCCTCCTCTTGTGAATCCATTTCCTAAAAATTATGCATTCTAATTTATTTGTAAATTTTTCTGAGAGTCCGTGTTCTTGTTATTAGACAGTATCGAAGTGTAAAATTAAAACAATGAATTAATTCCGTATTCTAATCTCGCATCGCGAATATTTCCGAAAAAGCTTCATACAGCCGTAAAAGAGATGTCGCGTCTAATCTCTAAAAGAGTCCCATTTTTAGACAACCAGCAAATCAATTTACATTTATGTGGTAATATAACCTAATTTTGTAATTTTATACAATAAATATAATTTTTGTGTGAATATGTGACATGAAAAGATGAAAAAACGTTTATCTGTGCCCTACGTATATTTAGATTATAAAACTTACCTTAAAAAATAAATAACCACTGGTAATTTAAAAAAACTATGTAAATAATTTATTGCATACATGCACTAAGCACGGTCCAGACAACACTGTTATATGTTATGCTATCGGCATGTGGTGACTAATTTACAGGGACAAATCACAAAATATTATATTTTCTTCTGGGACAGTATTCATCATTCAGTAGCCTTTAGCATGCATTTGTCGACGTCTATCGACGTTGTGCGTTTTATGGAGGTTTAAAATAGGACGGAATACGACGTCCTGTCCCTACAGGTCTGACGTCGTACGACGTTATGTCCGCGAACGTGTTAAAATGAGGAAAATAAAGTATGGAGTGCCACAAGGAACATAATTATGCCCAGTGGCGGCTGGTGAAATTTCAATTTTTTTTTCTCATCTGTGCCGCATGGGACCCATACGAAATATGGGAAATAATATCTAGAGAAGCACTTCTCTAATGACCCCTAAAAATTTTTGAAAAAGTTTGCGAAAAAATTTTTGAAAATTCGTTAGCCTCCCCTGGGTCTTGGGACTCCTGTTTATTTTTATTTTTTTTTTGTCATATGCATTTGACTTTTCATAAAAATACAACAATAGATTTTGCAGTTTATGAAAATGTTTTCATTACTAACTGAGATACAACAAATTGAAATATTGTACTTTGTTAAATTGTGAATTACAAAATTTCAGTTCATTGTATTTCAGTTAGTAATGAAAATATTTCCGCAAACTCCAAAATCTATTGTTGTATTTTTATGAAAAGTCAAATGCATATGACAAAAAAAAAAATAAAAATAAACAGGAGTCCCTAGGGCCCAGGGGAGGTTAACGAATTTTCAAAAATTTTTTCGCAAACTGCTTTTTCAAAATTTTTTAGGGGTCATTAGAGAAGTGCTTCTCTAGATGTTATTTCCCAAATTTCGTATGGGTCCATGCGCCACAGACGAGAAAAAAAATATTGAAATTTCACCAGCCGCCACTGATTAGACCCTATAATTCTTAACTTCTATATTAAAGACTTGTTTAAAGTACCTTCTGCAAAAAAGAAAATCAAGAAATATTGAAATTGTTTTTCAAAGTCGCAAGTTGGAAAAAATTTTGATTTTGACTTATATATAATACATTTTCGTGATAAATGTTTCACTATTAATTTTATAAAACCATTATTTTTGCCACTCAGTTATTGCAAAGGTATTTTTCAAGGTACAATACATTTTTAAATAATGAAAGCAGTTGTGCTAACTTTCTAAAACTTATTTATGGGCTGTGGAAGTTTAGGATTTGTGAGCTTATTTCAATATTACATATACAGGGTCTGCCTATCTTTGATAATTAACAAGTAGATATCATTTTATCATTTTTCGTATTTGACAGAAACTAAACGACTAAAATAATTATGCTGTATGACACGCCTGACAGCATCACATCATCTCTCGTGGTTGCCTGTTAGGCGTATGGTATCACCAAAACTCTTTCTTATCAACTCCTTAGTGATGTCAGCTCAACATTTAAGAGGGCCTCCTCTTCGCCTCTTTCCAACTGGTTTTCCTTGATCTACTAACCGCTCTATATTGTCCTCTTTCTAGTTGTGGTCAAAATAAAAGGATTCGGGAGAATAGAATGCTGAAGATTTGCAGGCAGACAGCAAAGAGAGGTCAAAAAAAAATTCATGTATCACGAGACGTTTGCAAGACGCTGTGAATAAAATGAAGATGTCATTACACACCATCACACATACACCAACGGTATGATTAATTAAAGTTACTGTATTAGTTTCTTATTAATTATTTCTAATTTATTTAAGATTCTATCTGCAGCTCGGTTTTCCCAAGACTCGGCGCCGATGGATCAAGATAAGCACTGTTTCTACTTTTTTAAAAGAGTCATAATTGTATTGATTTTATTGCTGTCCATAATAAACAGGAAAGTGCGTTTTGAAGTTAACTTATTTATTTTACAGGCTTTTTCACGGGGAGACGGACATGCTTCAATGACAGATAGAAGACAATGGGGGTAATCAAAATCAACCATAAAAGAAGCTAGTTTGGACCTCGTTGCTGAAATGCAGGTGTCCTCTAACATTTATTTTTTTATTTATTTTCACCCCCTCCATAATGGTAATTAAAACATAATTATTATTGCTGAAAAAAAAGTAAATGCCCAGTTTAATAGTGGAAGCATTTTTTGTGTGCATCATTCATCGATACTTTCTAAAGTCTCATATAGCATTATTTATTGGAATTTATTTTGAAAATGGCAAAAAAATTAATGAAGCCATTTTGTTTAGTTTGTATGTACTTTTCGAATTTAATATTGAAATTTAAAAAAAAAACATATACAGGGTATTCTTTTCTTGAAGAACAACAAAAACATTTTTTTCTCAAGTCCGGGCCCGGATTTTTTGTATGCATGATATATTATTATTCAGGATCACTAGCGTATTTTAAGTGCCAAATATGAACTTATTATTCCATTCCTTTACAAAGTAACAACCAAAAGAAATTTTGGCAAAAATACATAAAACACCCTGTATTTTAGCAACGAGGGCCCAACTAGCTTTTTCTATGGACGATTATAATTACTCTCGGGGTCGTCTATCTGCCATTAAAGCATGTCCGTTTGCTCGTGAAACACCCTGTATATATTATATTTACGGCCCTAATAATAAATGTGCAATAAGTAAAATAGACTATAAATTTCAGAATTTTGATTGAACATTTGGTGATATATTCTTGCTTATCAGAAAAGTAGTTTTAAATTTATTTCTTTTAAATATGTAAAATATGGCAGTTGAACAAAAATTACTTTCTTGTAAGATCAAGTAACTTTCTGTAAAAAATACAGCAAAATATCACTTAGGAACGTTATTCAGATTGAAGTTATGCTCCTATACAAAATTTCAAGATCATTCGCCAACTTTTATAATCTTTCTTCACAATATCTGCATGTTACATAATAGGTTTCTATTTTGGCTTCTTCTATCAAAAATGTAATTTTTCGTTATATTAATAATAAATAAATAACTAAGTAAATTTCTTTGGGTACGTGATGGATTCAACACCTTCGAAATCGACATTCCAATGTTTTTTTTTTATATAAAATGCAGATATAGTGAAAAAATATTAAAATCATGAAAGTAGGTAGATCTTATTCAAATTCTGCATAGAAGTATAACTTTTTCAATCTGAATAACTTTCCTTACTGATATTTTGCTGAATTTTTTAAAGAGAAGGCCTAGGCGATTTAAAAAAAATAAAATTACATTTCAGATAAACAGACGATCTCCCAAATATATAGAATTTTTGATACCTCTAAGCGTTCTTGAGTTACAGTCAAGAAACCGTTTTGGAGCACTTTTCCCACTGCCCCCCCCCCCCCTGGGACAACCACCACGATCCCGAAAATCTAATATTTTATTGGGGCTGTCAAAATGAACATCTCCCTAAATTTTCAAAATTCTCCCAGTTTTTTCCGCCATCTCGTCATATAACGTCTAATTTTACTGAACTATGTATAATTTTATGGATTTTCCAGAAATTTCAATTTTGAACACAATGTATGTAATATACCGGACGGATAAAAAATTCTATGAAATTTTAGAGGTAACGTCTCCAATAAACACATTAACACATTGTAGTGTTCCAATTAACTTCGTCTTAGTATCAATTAAGCTTTTTATAAAGCTAAGGAGGATTGTACAATTTAGCCACGTTATCGTGGCTAAGTTGTATACAGATTTGGACCTTATAATCTGCAAGTTATATAGTTTTCTAAAAAAAAATCAAAATATATCTCTTAGGTTAATCAGCTTTATTCCAACTTGACTTGTACTCAATTACTCTTATTCCACTTATTTACAAGACACTCTGTATGTATCTGGATATATGAATAAATAAATAATTTTCTACGAGTAATTGTATTGAAAAACGTATTGTGGGTGATAAATCTATTGAGTCTTACTTCTTAAACATTCAAAATCGCGATAGCAATAAAATACAGCTTTGATATTTATCTATTTCCTTATATATTCGTCCAATACCATTTTCATGTAATAATATCCCCAAGAAAGAATACCATCGGCCGGCAATATCAATATTTCACTAATTGGATAAAAGAGGAGAAAACAGAAATGAATGTTTGATTGCTTCATAGATGATGTTTCTTTCCGATTGTGTCTCCACATAACTGCACCGATTCCGCCTTTGGATACACTAATAAATCTCGGCATTTCGCTAATGAATTGCTGCGGCTCGGAATTGTTCTGATGTGGGTCTTTTTTGTAGAAACTTTCATAAAGATTCCATCGTTATATGTGAATGTCCACATGCTTTTTTATCCAAGCCTCCTCTGGTTAAGGAAGGCTGTAAAATTATAATAGAGATCTTATAGTTTTTGCTTGGTCGTGGATACTACCAATACTCGCTGACTTATGTAGCTCCAGCAAAAGTTTATTGTCGGTAATTCTTTTTATACTACAATAATATCTATGCACCGTGTCGCATGTCAGAGAATACTAATGCCTGATACTGTACTGGGTGAGACTAGAAAATCCACTTCTTATTGCAGGACTGAGATTTTCTGAGATGTTAGTTCAGGACTTTTATTTCATACTAAATAACCTCCAGTAAACTCAATTTCTAATATATATGTATTAGAACGCAATGCGTTTTCTTTCTTCAATTTGCGACTCTCAGGAAAGTGACTGTCATGATTTTCTCTCTAATAAAGCTACTGACTAACAAATTTGTCATCACCAACCTTTAATCTTTTTTTTAATATTATTTCCATATATAAAGGGAAAAGAAAAAATGGGGGGAGAATATTATTTAGGTATTATGCAAATCACAACTTACACACTTTTTATTTATTATGAAAATACCTACTTTCTGTATATTGTTGCCCTAATCTGGGCACGCTAATATACTAGTATATTAGCGTGCCCAGATTAGGGCAACAATATACAGAAAGTAGGTATTTTTATAATAAATAAAAAGTGTGTAAGTTGTGATTTGCATAATACCTAAATAATATTCTCTAATCATGACAAAAGCAAATAAATAAAAAATAATTAATTGTAAAAAAATGCCTAAATTTGCCTAAATTCAGTGTTTGCAGCGACATCTGCTTTAAATTCGCTGGCAGGTTTCGGAACTAAGTCCTCAGGGTGTGCTCATTATCATTTATATGAATCTTGCATTGTACTCATTACAGTCGAAACTAAACACGTGAAAAGGAACAGGGATGTTTTGGACGTTATATTTTCTGTCGATGCGTTTAAGCTCAGCCTTATTAACGGGGGTGTCGGTATGTAGGGGATGGAGGGCGTTGCTCTCAATCGAGTTGGTAAACTCAGATTTCGAGATTTTGAGAAAATATTCTTCTCAAAATATCGTCGGTAAAACCAAAAGTGCACACCCAATAAGTTTGTTTCATCTAATAAGACCTATGAGTATAATAGCTCGTCAAATCATCAAAACTGCTAATGATAAAGAAAAATCTTAAAATAAAACGTTGTCCCACTATTTATTTCTTCCCGTCCCCACTATACTTGTATATATTTCGAAAGATAACAAAGTTTCCCGCTTAATATACTTACCGCTGCAAATTCTTGCATTTTATCAACCTCAGAAAGAAATTCATATTTTCTACACAAAAATTGCACTTTCATATTAACAAATTAATTAAACAAAAAAATATATGACTTTATTTTATTTTTATTATTCATTCAATAGATGTCGGACGAGAATAATGGTTTTTATTTGTTATTACATGTTACATGTAACATATGACACGGTTTCTTCAAGTACGCACAAAATGAAATTTGCAAAACAGTAGTGATATAGAATTATTAGTCCAGTCGATAAAGTAAAAAATACACCAGAAGCTCGCAAAAAATATTATCTGAGATTTTCCTTCAGTAACTGTTAGTGAAGGAGTTATACATCACAAAACCACAAAAATCCGTTCTGGTGGGGTGTCGCCTCAAAAAAACACCCATTCGGTGAAAAAAGCCTTTTTTACTGATAACTCGTTAACCGTTGAAGATATAAAAAACTGCTCATTATAAAAAAAAATCTTGGCAAATTTCCTAAAAAAAATTCTTTCTGTAATTTTGTTGCATATGTCATAGTTTTCGAGAAAATCGATATTGAAAATATAAGAAAAATTGAATTTTTAGAAAATGCGTTATATAATCGTTAATATCTTCGCCAATTGTTGACATATCTAAGAAAATAAGTAAGCAAATAAAAGATATTTTTATAACCTTCAATTTTTCACCATAGAAAATTATAAAAGTAACTAGATTTCTAAGGTTTTTAAGGTCGTGTTAGTAAAAATTGATTTTTTCCTGATTTTTTTTTTAATATATATTTGCCAATTGTTAACATATTATAAAAAATAGAATCAGATATGAAATACATTCATTTAATAACTTTATTTTATAACCATGAAAAATAATAAATGTCCCTATATATTTTGTAATTTGGAGATTGTGTAAGTAAAAATTTTTTTTTCAAATTTTTGTAAGGAGATCTTTATACTGTACAAAATTATAAAAGTCACTATATTTTTACTAATTTTGAGATTATTTTCCCCAATTTACACCCTCACCCCTTCAACGGAAACATCTCAATCAGATGTCATTATAATAGATATTTGCCAATTGTTAACATATTATAAAAAATAGAATCAGATATTAAATACATTAATTTAATAACTTTATTTTATAACCATAAAAAATAATAAATGTCCCTATATATTTTGTAATTTGGAGATTGTGTAAGTAAAAAATTTTTTTCAAATTTTTTTAAGTAGATCTTTGCCAATTGTTGACATGTTATGGAAAAAGAAGCAAATGAAAGATTTAATAACTTTATATCATACAAAATTATAAAAGTCACTATATTTTTACTAATTTTGAGATTATTTTCCCCAATTTACTCCCTTCAACGGAAACATCTCAATCAGATGTCATTATAATACATACTTGTACCAAATTTCAAGCGAATATCTCAATTCTATTTTACCATCCCCTTTAATAATGGAGTCGAGGTGGTAGGGGGGGGGGGGGGGGTGAAAAATATTATTAAAAAAAATTAAGGTCTTGGCTTCTAGTATATACACCAAATCCCAAGTTACTATACTCTTACTAGCTTGCTTTACTTATTTTCTCATATTTACCCCCATTTAACCCCCAAACCTTCACTGGAATTAGTGCAAAATATAATCTAGTCTAGTATAAATTAGTCAAGCTTTCTTTTTTATGATGATCAATTTTTTTATATCTTCAACGGTTAACGAGTTATCAGTAAAATAAGGAAGGAGTGATTTTTTGGGGGGGTTGCGCGGCACCCCCAGAACGCATTTTTGTAATTTTGTGATGTATAACCTCTCCACTAACAGTTACTGAAGGGAAATCTCAGATAACATTTTTTTGTGATGGAAATTTTTATAATTATTGGACTATATGTATATATAAGACTATATATACTATAGACTATATATACTAAGTTCTCCTAATTTTCTGTATCTCAATATTACAATATAGTCATAGAAACACTCTGTAAATGTGCTGTATAAAATTATAGCGTAAAAATTGTTCCCTTTATACAGGTAGTTTTACTATAAAATGGTTTTGTTGTTCAGTTGGAAAGAATATTTCAGTCTTTCTCTCGATAATCAGAAAAGTTTGCTAAATTACTGGATCAAATAAAATCTTTAACACCGATATTTGTGCTTGATCCAAACATTTTCTAGAAATTTTTAAGGTTAATAAAATAATTGTGACAGATAGTGACAACGATATTTTACAAATATTGCACACAGAATGTCTACTTTATATTGTAGTAAAGAACTGCGATATTGCTAAAAATTAGGGTAATTGTCAATTGTCTTGCAAAATTTAGACAAGATTAATCGTGAAACTGCTTATATTGGGAAGTCATAAATAGGCAAGACATAAGTAGAATAAAAGTATTATTAACATAACAGCTTCCACGAACACCAAAACACTTAAACACAACAGTCGATGTGCGTTCCGCCATCTGGAGATTAATTAAAACTAAAGCACAGCTAAAAATGTTCTTATATTTATACTAAAATAGCGTCACGGTAGAACGCACTCAAACAATTCTGTCATTCCTACCTCAACTCTGTCCCGGCTCGACGAACCGTAACCTAATAACCCATAACATGGTCTATTTGTCTTCGTCACTAATCATATTATTTTTACATTTTGCAATTTCTAAGCTCATAAAAACATCCAGCTACAGCAGCAACACTAGCCTTTTCAGTTTTTTCACTTTTGAGATGAGCCACATGTTTTTCAATCAATTGAAAGTTTTGTTTATCCAACATACTTCAAATTACAATCCTTACAACTTATTTCTTAAATACCGATCCTTTCGTTTGATTCCATATTATCCTTTTGGTTGCAATTTATTTTTCAGTAGATGAACGACTGGCATACTTAAGTTTTAAAAAATCCTGCTTAGACCACGGGTAAACCTTTGTTCATGTGTTCAAAGGGTTCCGTTCGGTTTAAAAGGACGAGGAGTTCAGGAGGTTTTTCTCAAATCTGTGTTATTTTAATTTCAACCAAACTTACAGGGTATTCATTGTTCTTAAATAAATATATCCTTAATTAAATCTTTCTCCTTTACAAATCTCTGTTCATTCAGAGGGAAACTTAATAGATGATGATGAAACAAGGATTGTTACCAGCCATTTTGCGCTGCGAATAATGATGTGAATCATTAGGGATATACCTTAGATTGCTAGTTTCTTATTTTCACTATTCATAATTATTAATATACCTAATCTGTCAGTCTTAGATACCATCAAGCTGTTTTTCTGATATTATGTTCCATTTTTTTTTAGAAAACTGCATATTTTTTTTGTATAATGTTCCATATATTTAAACTTTTGTTATAAATGATAACGGTTGATAATTAATCAGTTTTCTTTATCACCCGATTTATACAGTGGTTTTGATAAGTGCTGTTTTAAGTGAATCTGGGAAGGTACCAGTTTGCATTGATTTATTTATTATGTAAGTTATGTACCATATAATATAATAATAATAATAATGCCTATAGTTTGCTACAAAAGTAGTTAGTGAATCATTAAAAATTACAACATATAATACATATAGCAGAAATAATAAATTACAAAACACTACATATTATTAAAATGTTAAACGATACATATAATACAACTCTATATCTATAATTTATACATCATTCATTGCCATCATTATTAAAAACCTCTTACAGGAAATAATTATTTATTTATTAGTGTTTCCTTAGTTTATTTTTAAAAACTGAAAAACTCAACAGGAAGTGCACTAAAAGTGCTGGCGCAACAGACATACGGACTTTTTCTAAACAGTGAGAAATATATAATTATAATTGTTGATTGATATCTGGTTGACTACGCGGGTGTTATATGCATGTTTATCTGAATTTAATGTATTTTTATTTTATTTTGGTAGACAAACACAGCTGCCTCGAATGCAAAAATTGAAGTTAAAGTTATAATATTATTTTCTATGAATACTGGTCGACATGAGTCTAGTGGCATGAGCGAAAATATGAGGCGAATGATTTTCTTCTGCGAAATAAAGACATGTTGTATTTCTAAACCTACGCCCCAGAGTGTAATGGAATATATGAGATGAGAATGCACGGTAGGTATAGATTGTTAGAGAATCAAGTTGGGGTGATGAGCTATCCAAGAAATTCGTAACAAATATCTTCAAACCTTTATCACGAAAGTATTAATACGCCACCTGTCTGCTTCTGTAACAGTCCATGTCTCAGAAGCACAAGGGAAGCTGGATGATCTTTGTACGTTTCGTGATATTTCTCTTAAGTCAAATTTTGCTCAACTAGGAGTAACCGATCTTTCAATCTGTATTCTACGTCGAATTTCATAATTTCATATTTACAGTTATTGTCAACAAGGGCTTCAAGGTATGCCATCTTGATTACTACCTCACACTCACGTGCTTGGTAGGTTTTCATTTGCTCGGTCTACAATTATAATTCCTATTTTATTGTAATTTACACATAAACAGTACTGTTTGAAAGGCGTCAACTCATTTTCACTTGCTGCAACTAAGGTGGTATCATCTGCAAATTTCAAGTCAAATAAAACTATTCCACCCTGCCAGCCCTCCAATGCATATCGCATTACAAACATTTAATATAATGATTAAAATAAGTTGAAATTTAAATTTATACAGGAATATATTCTCGACATTTCTTAGTTTCTAAATGTAGAATTAAATTTTAACATTATTTTAAGCATTAGAACCACCACTGCCATTTCACCATCAATATTCTTCTTATACTATTTTTACTGTACCACCCTGTAGAATGAATAATTCCCCGTGCAACCGTTATAAGACAGGTTTAGGCTTGTTTTCTTTATTTTTCATTTGTTGTTTGTAATAACCATTTCGAATGATATTTATTACGATTGTATTAACAATTTTGATGCTTTTATCAGGTTACTATATCTGGGAGAATATATGGTAAGACTTTAATTGAATATTAATTAAATGCTACTAAAAATATTTCGTAATTATAAAATCCCTTTTACGGGTAAATTATGCCGGCTCGGTTTAGGGTTTACGAACGTCTAATTAAGTTCTGAGGCCGTCCTTTTGTATTTTGATTAATTGATGTTCGTATTCTATAGTTGGAATTTGTTCGGGAGATTTTATCCCAGATACATATTTTATTGGTGATCCTACATAAATGGTCTTTTTGCACGATTCCTCGGTAATTCCGTGCTCAAAATCAAAGCAGTGAACTTGTGGGGATCTCCATAACTCCTATAACGCATTGTGTAATTGTAAAATATATAAGGCGTAATAGTTACCACATAAGACTACTATAAATAAATAACCATGGAGTATAGTTTTCTTTACAAAACATAAATAACCGTTTCTCTCTAACTCTATATTTATCCTAATTTGCTCAAATACATGGTATACATTCTATTACAACATTTTTTTTTTAATATTACGAACTTTATGACACCCAAAAAAGACTAATAGTAAAATTAGGGTAATAGTTTAAACAATATGAAATCATTAAAAATCATTTGCTGATCCAATACACACGAGATGTTAAGAAGTTAATTAATCCAGTAATACGGTTGGGGTAAAATGATTCGAATTGTATTGATTTGACTTAATTTACCAGCGTATGGTAGGCATTGATGCTACCCAAGGGGAAACATACCTCCGGGTCAGTTAAGTCTACACTGGGTTGGATGTGGATCATGCTTGTTGTCAGCAGCGAGAGCTACACGACGCTGGGTACAGGGAGTAGGATGAGAAGTTGGCAAGTTGTCAATTGTTCTTACTCACATGCAACACAGTTTCTCTATTTTAAGTTTGTTGCTGTTTAGTATTAGCGCCTTCTTCAGTAAATATGTTAGACATGTCCCCAGTACTTCATTGCGAACGTTTCTCTCCTTCTTCTAATTGTTTTTCTTCTTACTAATGTTGATGTTTAATGTTGTTGTTTTTGCGAATAGTTGGATGATGTCGCTTTCAGCTCTTCTCAAGCTTCTTCTGTTGGCTTTTGTCGTTGCCGCGTTTTTAACTCCTTATGTCATCGTTTGCAGTATGATGGCTATGTATATTCTCTTGATCAGGCCCTATGGTGGTTTATTTTTCTCGATAAATGATTTAATTGCCCTTATAACTGTGTATGCCGTTTTAATTCTCTGCATCATTTCAGTTGGATCGTCAGATATGTTTATAAGTATTTCAATTTGGTCGTCGCTGTTTTGTATACGGGGTGCGCCACTTTAAACTCCCCAGGCTTGTAACTTTCTTATTTTTTAAGCGACGACCATGTTGGGCACATCAAATTGTAGATATTTTTAAGGCATTTAAACATGTGTACAGAGTGATTTAAAAAAAAATTTTTTTTAAAAAATTGTTAAGAAAGAAAACTTAGTTTCCTTGAATATTTTTATACCTCTTCCTGTATATGAACTGCGTTAATGTTTTCTTATAAAGGTTTTAATTGGCTCAATTTATGTTATTACGTCATATTCGAAATTCTTTTTTTTATTGTCGCTGATGTGCTGGAAAAAAAATAATTTTGGCGCGATATACTATTATTATGTCAATGATTAGTTCGAGTTTAATTTTCAATATTCAATATTTACTTGACGGTTGACGTATGAAAAAAAATTATTACCCCACGTTTAAGAATTTATTACTTAACTTATAATTAGTCCTGCCGAGGTCCTTTAGAGACTTGAGCTGTTGATATAATCACATCAAAGTTTATTTGTCTAAGAAATTTGTTACACAGTGTAGAGAAAAAGATTCTCTAGCAACTAGTAAGGTAAAAATTATTAACAAATGATTAGCACGTAAATAACCAAAATCTGCGTTTGTTATGAATACGAATAAAATGGTTAAACTTTATCTTCTCTCTGATGTTTATGTTTGCCTTTTTATATATTCAGGAGCGGCTTAAGGGCCGGGCAAACCGGGCGACTGCCCGGGGCGCCGGCTCGGAGGGGCGCCAAAGTGAGGGCGAAAATTGTTTAATTTTTCTTTAATGTACCCTTTTTATTAGTTTTCGGAAAATAATATCAAATATCAGTATCTATATTAGTTAAAATGGCAATAATGCAGAACAGTCGAATAACGTTAAAACCGCCGAAATAATTCAAAAATGTATCACAAACGTTTTCATTTAGCTATGAGATACCTCACTACTCATACTTCAAGCTTTCCGCCCTATTATTGACTGACACGAAGTCGATCATTAAAGATTTTGCATAAATGAAGGCAGGCAACATGCACTTTCATTCAGAAAAAAAAAAGAATCAGAACATTCAGAAAATTGTTATACCAACATTAGCTGTTTTTATTTCATATCTTACGTAGTTTACTGTATATAAATAAATAAATGGCAATTTGTTTTGTATGAAATATTAAAACAATAAAGAGGAACCTTCCTCTAAGTAAACTTGTGTCGGTGGTTCTCTCATTATAATAACGTTCAAATGGTGTAGACAAAAAAATGCTGTATTACAAATTAATAATTATTAATAAAATGTTATAAACGCACATTGATGTGTAAACATAAATTACTTGAGAATTGTTTATCGAAATGAAGTAAGAATATCTTGTTTTGCTTCTAATGATCTGAAAATTATTTTTTTGTAAGAATTTTTAGAAATATGTAAAAAATAAAAAAGTTTGGGGTAAAATGCCTAAAACTACACCTTAAGCAGAAGAGATACTATGATACTATGATTGACACTATGTAAAGTGATGTTCATACGGGCTATACCTAAATTTAAAATATGAATTTTATATTGTAAGACGGTCGGAAGATATTGCAGAAGAATTTATTATTCCCTTTTAAAGGGGTATAATTTTCTTTTATTATCTAGGGTACCTTTATTTTTGGATGCACTGTCAGCCTCATAAATAACGAGAGACAGTTTTGTGTTAATTTAAAAAGTAGTGATCGGAGGGACATCCTTGCACTTTAGTACGTCTTTTTTCTATTTCTGTGGTTTCCGTGATTATCTTGGAGGGAGGGGCGCCAAAAAGTGCTCCCGCCCGGGTGAAAAATTTATCTTGAGCCGCCTCTGTATATATTTGTACTGATTTCTTCTTGTCTTTCTTTTTGCCAGCAAGTAGATGATGTCACTACACTACACTATAATTTTCTGCGTTAAACATAAACATTTCTTATGTTTCACAGTTTAAATTACCAAATGCTACTATCCCTTCGATATTGTGGAATTCGAGATACTTGTCTGTAAACATTTGTTGACTACCCGTTTATGAAAACGAAAGCTTTTAAGTGATTATATCTGATATTTCATAGATATTATTTAAATATACACTATGAAACATAATTCGTGATATTTTAATTTAACAAAGTTTTAACCGAATTTATTCATCAGCCCACAGGAACGTCACGAGGCATGTCTGTCTTCTGAGGGTTGTACAACTAAACTCCTTCAATGATACGAATAGAATACGCATTGATTAAAAATTCAATTTGTATAAATAAGCGAAACGATTCATTTTCTAATTAATTCATGTATAAAACAAATCAGATCTGTTTACCACACATGACAAGTCAGAGATTCATCCCCAGAGGATGTTTAATCTCAACTACATACACTGGTAAGACTGATGGGATCAGCCGACTGACAGAAAAAGACTCAAATAATATCTCTACAGTATATGTTTAACAATTTTGTTTTTGGGTGCTGAAAGAATTAGGATTGATAGTAATATATATTTATGAAAACTGTTGGTTCGCTTGTGGTCAGTTTTAGAGTTTTCCTGCTTTGCAATCGTACTAACACCATATAACCCAATAAAGGTTACAGGATTTCGATCCGCTTTCAAGCTACACTTATGAAAACGTCCGTATACTATGCCTTATTTCATTTTGTATAAATTATGATTAGAGTTAAAAATTGGTTAGTCAGATTTTAGTACAGTTTTGAAAAAATTCGTCGTATTTCGACGAACTTTCCAAAATTCGTGCTATCAAGCGTCATGTCGTTGGGCACCATGAAGAATAACTATTCCAATTTTTGATTATTTTCCCTCATTGGGCGACATAACGACTTATGAGATTGAGACTTTGTCTAAATTTTATGGTAGTTGGGAAGAAAATTTTCATTTTATCATTTTTAATGCATTTTGCCAAGTTCTATAACAATATATCTAGGTATTGTTAGATTGTATGCATATAACTGATATTTTAGTTGTGAGGTAGTAAGGTTATTGCAACTTTTAAGCACATTCCTTACAGTGAACTCGACTAGTCGTGACGAGCAGCGGGAAAGCTGTGCGCCAATGGTAATTAATAGTCTGTACTCACTACAGTTCAGATTTTGCATTGCACCATTAAGTATTGAATAAGTATTACCTTAGTCTGTCCTAAATTTTTTTCCGCTCGTTCACTATACTTCATTGATCATTGTTGGAAATTTATTTCTAACAAAGTTTACCTTTAATTAGATGCCCTTTTATCTAAAATAACAACCTTATTACCTTTACGAGCTTTTAGATAAAACAAATCTTAAATATATAAATTTTGCTCTTGTTTTTTGTAAATCTAGCTCTAAAATGTTGACCTCTAAATTAATGAACAAAAGTCTTTAGACTTCAGGTAAGTTCATTGGTTAGATAAGTTCCTTCGGTTTTATGTTCATTACATTTAACCAAATTTATTCATATCCGCTGAAGCAGTAAAATATATAATGCAACTCAAGCGCTACGAATAATCTCGCAATCTTTATTGTAGCAATTTCCTACGCCAGTGGTCACAATTATTACATTTTTTCACTAAGCTCTAAACCTATTTCTGACGACATTACCAAGGATAAGATCAATAATTGCATACTTTATTATTTATGAAAACTCCTCGGTCACTATCACGATGTTTGCAAAGTGTATTTCTTTTTCAGTTATTTTATCGTTATAAGCAATTGGTGCGGTTGTGTTGAAGGTATATATTAGGGCGGGCAGAGCCGGGGGCCAGGGAGGCCAAGTTCATTTTACTACCATCCATTTTAGCCGCGAATATAATTGTTTCCGATCACGGTATATCCTGGCAACCAACTATTCGCTCTGTTCTTGGGCCAATCGTCATTAGTCGCTCCGCAACCCATTAAAATTAAACGGTGGGCAGGTAGGACCCCAGACCAGATTCTAATTTAACGTTACATGTCTACTTTTATATCGTGCTATAGTATTATATGGTAGATCATAATTACATTTACCACCCCTCCAATTACTTTAATTCCTGGCTACGTTCTCTATAATGTTGTACGATGAGTTAAGGTTGAATTTATTAAATGATATGTTTTACAGATATGCATATTATACTGTAAAAAAATAACACTCTATAAGGATAACGCTGGGTGGGACAAAAAACATGTTTTAAGACTAATAACTCTTCAAACACTGACATGAAATTTCAGGTGATCTTAAGATGAAATCAAAGGTCGATGATATTTGACATAGTGTTTCGTAAAATATTACCTTCACTTTGGAGTGCTGAATGGGATGTTAAGTTCTACTTTTATGGTATTTTTCTTTGTCTATTTGCCTACAACTTCGTGTTACACATAAACTAAGTAATATATATTCTGCATTCCCTTATATAAATAAATTTCTTAATTTTTCCTTACACCCAGGGGCGTAGCGAGCCAACTTTTTGGGGGTGTTATTTTTCAAATTTGCCAACTTCATAAGACTTAAAAAGCCAACACTGTAAATAATTAAACAATAATTCCTTCAAAAAAAAATTGATGAGCGGGGGAGGAGGAATTCTAAAAAAAAATTTTCAATAAAAATTGCATCTCGAATTTCCAACTTTTTTTTTCGATAAAAATTGACAACTTGCGTCTCAAATTTCCAACTTTTGCCAACTCTGACGCCACGCCCCTGTTTACACCTTTTAACCTCACCAGCCATAAAAGTGGGGAATTTACTGCAATTAGTCCAAAATCTAAAAGGGTCTAGCAGGATAAGGTAGGGTCAGTGGCCCCAGAGAGGTATTTTCAAAATAATTTGTGTTATGACATCGGTGAGTAAAAAAGTTAACATTGACACAAATTTAGCCTCTGATCTTCCTGCGTTCTTGAGATAATTGATCATTATAGGCTAGAGCGGGTATTATTGAAAATTATTTTATTCAAAAACTATTGCAGCTAAACTAATAAATTTAAAACTCTTTGTTAAATAATACATTGTTCTATATTATATATTTTTTGTAGAATTTTTCAACTATATTTACTATATAAAAAAAGTTCATACAGAGGTACAATCACAGAAAAAATATATGATGTAGCTTTCTATGTCTACTATTATCACTAAAAAGTGCATTCAAATAAAATGGGTGCAACACTTCTAAAAAAAATAAAAACTCGTTATGACCGCCCTGGAGTACTTACTACTTTACATCTCTCTTTAATGTAAACTTGCTCATAAATGTATATACAAGTAATTATGTGTTTGTAATTTAAATAAATAAAGTAAATGCTCTGAATTACAGTTATTATTTAGGTTAAGAATTAGAAAGACGCAGTATAGATAAAAATAAATTCCAAGAAAATATTATTTATTGGGATACGAATTATTAATTATTACAATATAATTAATCTTCGTCGTTGTCCTCATGAATAACTACGTGAATATTTTCTGATATTAGATAAAACTTCTGCTAGACGTCCTATGCGAGAAAGATATCGGGCATGAGATAAGTAATATACGGCTGCGGCTATATGTGAACAGAATTCTACCGTTCTTATATCATTGGGACAGTCGCAGCAATATCGGCGTATGCTTTGAATTATTATCGTTCCATTAGGTATGTAATTAATGTAAATGTAGTAAGTTTTACTTTTGATATGCCTTGATCTTACTTCCAGTTTTAATATGTTGGGCGCTGCTTTTCTATAAATATTAAATGTGTTTTGATTACACATTAAATGCACTGTGAGCTACAATTAAAAAAAATAGAATGGATTTTTAGCGTATCTTTTTGTGGGAAATTTGCGGATTAAGGGTTGAAGGCAATTTCCGATTTTTATACGCCCTTCGGATTCGGATTCAGCAGAAAATTTTACATCAAATACGACACTTTTCAACTTTATGCCTGGCGGGTACTTAGAACTGAAAGATAAACGTCTCCAGAATCTGGACTATTAATTTTGTTTGACAGAGACTGTAAGTGCACTTGATTTCAAACAAAGGTAGTACAACTCTTAGATAGGAAAATGGACTTTTTTAGTTGTCTAATTGTTCTTTTGACAGTAAATTATAGAAATTAACTTAATAATAGAAATATTAATGTCAGTCAGTTGTAATTACGTAAGTTGATACTGATATGTTGATAAAATTTAAAACAATTCTGGGAATAGACTAAAAATAGAACAAACATAAGTTCAATGATATCAAAAGGTCATTAGATGAGATTACTTTTGTTAAAGTAGCGCCCAACATATTAAAACTGGAAGTAAGATCAAGGCATATCAACAGTAAAACTTACAACAATTACATTGGTTATATAACGAGAATTCAAAGCATACGCTGCGACTGTCCCAATGGCATAAGAATGGTAGGATGCTATTCACATATAGCCGCAACCGTATATTACTTGTCTCATGCCGGATATCTTTCCCACATAGTACGTCCAGCAGAAGTTTTATCTAATGTATTTACATCAGATAATATTCGCGTAGTTATTCATGAGGACAGCGACGAAGATTAATTATATTGTAATGATTAATAATTTGTATCATAATAAATAATATTTTATTAGACTTTATTTTTTTCTATAGTGCACCTCTCTTATTCAGAGCATTTACTTTATTTATTTAAATTACAAACACATAACTACTTGTTTATAGATTTATGTCATAGTAAGCTACATTATATATTTTTTTCTATGATTGTACCTCTGTGTGTACTATGAAAAGAAAAATAACAATTTTTTATTTTTTTATTTTTTTAAATAGTAAATACAGTTGAAAAATTCTTCAAAAAATATATAATATAGAACAGTATATTATGTAACAAAGAGTTTTAATTTTATTAGTTTAGCTGCAATAGTTTTTGAATAAAATAAATTTCAATAATACCCGCTCTAGCATATATATGGTCAATTATCTCAACGCAGGAAGATCAGAGGCTGAATTTGTTATCCTGCTAGACCCTTTAGATTACTTTATATTTTGAGATTCCCGGAACATGAAAAAGCGTTTTTTTATGTCTGTACGTATGTATGTACCTATGTATGTGGACACGATGTGTCGAAACTAGCGAACCGACTTTAACGAAATTTAGCACCTAATATTGATACCCTCTGCATTGAAAAGGTTTTTGTGCAGATCGTATGTTGTTATTCTGTTTTTAACGATATCACACTTAATTTTTTTTCATTTATTTTTAGTCAAAAAAAAAAAAATGTGCGAGTCTCGGGACGGTAGTGGGTCGTTAAGTATAAATTCTCGCACCCGCGGAATGAAGGCCTGTATCTCATAGATCAGCGGGAATGAGTTCGGATACTTACTAAATTAAAGAATTTTTGCAAATATTTGATAGGGATATTCTAGCCGCTTCCAATAGCTCCTCATATTTTTACATTACTTTTTAAAAGTAAGCAAGGATTTGAAGCCCTCCGGTAGGATAGAGTACATTTTTGGAGTTAAGTATGCATAACTTTCTTTGTCCTAATGATTTTTCCATGAAATGAACGGTAAACTGTTCTCGATTTTTCTTGTTAAATAGCTGTGAAAGAATAGTTTAATTTTTATATTGTATGAAAACCGCGTAACAAAACAATTCACTAGCGTAAAATAAATGGCTTACTGTAAATAAATCGTTTATTGGATACTTTATATCTTTGTTAAATAGTATCTTCAGAATTATATTTAAATTGTTCATAATTGTATTATTAACTCTTCCCTAGCCACGCATTAAATGTGATTCGATTATTCGACTAGTGCTTATTGACTATACAGGGAACAATACAATCTCAGCTTTTTACCAAAAAATTTTCATGGGCTTCCCACTTTAAATGTTGCTCAATGTATATGCTACGATATTTTATTCTATTAGTCTAATTATTTTTGTAACGATGCTTATTTTTGAGATTAGTAAACTATTATAATTAGGTAAATCAGGTTGGTACGAAGCAACAGGTAGGAAATTTTTTGTTTTGCAAAATTAAATATTTTTCTATTAAACTTTTCTGTAGAGTTGAGAAATCAGATTCAACTCTTTCTTTTAGCTGATTCCATGTCTTATCTTCAGAGTACATTGTCGGCAAACGTGATTATTTTACCCAACCTGCTTTGAAGAATAAGACGTTTATGTACATGATAAACAGTAGCAGTCCCAGAACTGTACCTTGCAGTACTCCATATTCCGGCGTTTTAAAATTACTTCTTATTACATTACACTGCATCTATCATATACATAACTCTCTAATAGTTTTAGTTCCCTTTCTCTTGTACCTATGCATTCAAGTGTTTCCATTAACACTTAACAATGCACAATTAACAGTATAGACTGCTCTTGCTATGTTGAGGAAATATCTATAGTGGTGTAGGCTTTATTTGTTAAATAAGACAGGTCTACAAAAAAAAAAAAAAAGGTCTTGTCCTAAGGTTCTGATCTAACTTTTCTGAAGTATTTTGATTCACTGAAACCAATTTTGGACAGAACAAAAATTTTCTACCGTGTCACTTTTTCGCTACCACTCTTCTTCTCTAAAAATGGCAAAAAAATGGTCTTGGCCTAAGGTTCTAATCTAACTTTTCTGAAGTATTTTGAAGCGCTGAAGCCAATTTTGGACAAAAAAAAATTTCTATCGTGTCAGTTTACCCTCTATCACCCCCTTTTATCCCCATAAAAAGGCAAAAATGAGGTTTTGCTTATCCTAAGGTTCTGATCTATTTTGACGCGCTGAAGCCAATTTTAGGCAAACAAATGTTTTCTACTATGTCATTTTCCCTGTAACACCACCTCTTTTACCCCCCCCCCCCCCAAAAAAAAAGGGCAAAAAACATGTTTTGTCTGAAGGTTCTGACCTAACTTTTTTAAGTATTTTGATGCGTTGAAGCCAATTTTGGTTAAAAAAAAATTTCTATCGTGTCACTATTTCTCTACCACCCGCTTTTATCTCCATAAAAAAAGCAAAAATGAGGACTTGCTTGTCCTAAGGTTCTGATCTAACAGCGCGTCAAATTACTTCTGAAAGGTTAGGTAAGATTTTGCCTTTTTAGGGGATGAAAGGGGTCGCAGAGGAAAACTGGCACGGTAGAAAAGTGTTTTTATCCAAAATTGGCTTCAGCGCATCAAACTACTTCAGAAAAGTTAGGGTGTACAATACCTTTTTTGTACACCCGTGTAATCGAGCATATAGAATGGATGCACTTTTCTGTAATCCATATTTATTCTTAGTAATTTGGTGTTTTCAATATAATTATCTTAACTTATTTTCAAAATTTCCTTAAGGATCTTTAAGAAATAATTTATACATATTTACACATGCAATTTCAACATTGGGTCATTTAAAACCAACGAACGAAAGTTGCAGTCAGGCATTGTTGACTGCGGCGCCATATGAACAATAAAAATAAAAAAGATATCGGCTTGTACTTAATCTCAGTGGCAACACTAAAAGTTAATTGTGCCGTATTCGAACAAAATGTTAGTCAAATAGAGATTCGCAGTCATCCAAATGATTCTATATAAAGAATTTCATAGTCCCACAAAAAAAAGTGGTCTGTCCGGTCAAAGTTTTCATATTGGTTCGTTTTTCATTCCTAACTCAGAAAAACACTCCAAAAACGAAAAAAAGAGTGGTCTGTCCGGCGGATCAGATCAATCTATCCTTATATATATTGACCCGCTGAATCCGAAGTCAGAATTATCAAGTTGGCCCGCTTTTTATCCCTAATCCCAAAAAACACCAAGACAAAAAAAATGATCTGTTCAGCGAATCAGATCAGTGTATCCTTATGTATTTTGATCCTCTGAATCCGAATCCGAAGTCAGAATTGTCACATTGGTTCGGTTTTTAGGTCTAACCTCAAAAAACACCCCCAAAAAGCCGTATTTTCGCCTTTCACACTCAAATGAGTCGTTAGAATTTTTTTAAATATGTTTATTTCATAACCCCATAAAGCCATAACCTCATATCACTGTAACCCCATAACAACATGAAAGGCGAAAGCCAATCTGACAATTATCAACATTATCATTATTTTATGAGATTTCTCAAAAGTAAACTGCAGTGTGTACGTACATTATATAAGACGATAATGGTTTAAAACCTGATATAAAATTGAATTTTGACGACGTTAAATGAAATTGATAAAATATTTTCGAAATGTCGAGTCAGAGGACCTAACGATGATTAAACTGGACATTTCAAGCAAATTTAAGAAATTATCTGATGATGGCTAAAAATTTTATTGTTTTCTTCAGAATCAATAAGTTATTTAGTCGTAATCTATGACGAAATAAAATCATTGGTAATTATTAAAAATATATGCATAAAAGAGAAACTTTTCACGTGTTTCCTTCTCTTAACAGCGATTATTTTAAATGATAAAACAAATTCAGGTAAAGATCTTTATTTATTTACAAATATACAGTAAATAACAGGGCGAGATTCAGAAAATTGAGCAGAACGCTCAAACTCGGTTCTTCCACAAATCGTTATTGAAAATTTCCTAACTCATTTTGGTTAGGAAAAGTTTTACTTTTCCTAACTAGTGGTGAAAAATAAAACAAATGAATATCACCTATAAATCTATTATTACAGCTGCCTAAGGAATTACCACTTCCACATCCAAGACTCTTCTTATCTAAGTCCCATACTGCCACCTCCACCACACTATTAAAGTGGGAGGTAGTGGGGAAGGCTGACGCAAAATAATGTCTTGAGGCCTTTGGTTTTTGTACATGCACTAAATCACAATTTTTATAGGTATACCAATTTTCAAGTCAATATCATAAAAACAGTAATCGCGCGTACAAGTTTTACAGAGACAGACCAACAGATAGAATTTTTTCTTGCTGAAATTTAAAATCTCGCCGTTTCTTGATATTGAATTATTATTATTACGTTATTTAAATAAAACAAATTTCAACATTTTCACCGTTACTATACGCCACTACGTGGATGTGAAAATAAAATTAGGGTGGAATTCATTAAGGAAAATTTTTCCATTGGGACGTGTTTTTGAAATGTGTAGAGTGGAAAAATTTCACTTTTCCCAACTTAATGCACAAATAACTATTGGCTCATTTTCAACTTTATTGTCATTTGTTTACATTTACAGAATAATTAAAATGAAAAATAAATTGACATAAAATTGGAATTAATTTTCTGGACCAGTAGATGATGACTGAACTACATATTTTAAGCCCTCGTGATATTGGTGATAACTTTAAGGCAATTCAAATTGATTTTATCTGCGTTCGGCTTTGTAATACAGGCATAATAACAGATTTAAATATGCACGTTTATGTAACCATTATTATATCGGGCTAACTAATGACAACAATGCGGAGTAAATTATTCCCTCTATTTCGACCTCTAGGCAGATTAAAATCGATTTAAGCGAGCAACAAAAGCTCGAGTCTTATCAGGCTGTCGTGTTCCTACATCTGTTAATTAAAATTCAATGGTTTTAGAGACGGCCAGGTCGTTCATTAACTGCCGGTCACTTCACGGCTCTGCCCGAGGAATTCATGTAAAAACATCTTGTCATCCGTTTATTTAGTACACCATTCAAACTAACCTGAGACTATTTAACACATCAACGATCAACGCAGAAGAAAAAAATTCATATTGTGGGATTAACATTCACATCATGATCTTTATCAGTACTCATCCAAATGAGAGCCTCATGTAGATTTCTCCTCATATTCCTTTTTTAGTAATTTGTTGTAGGTAGATATTTGATGGTTATTAGGTTTCCTGGTGGAAACAACTAACACATTTTAAGGGAAATTGTAAAATGTCTCTCTTAAAATGAACATACCACTTACAAAATGGACAATTCAAAAAAGTGTACAAACTACTCATAATAATTACTGGTTTGTAGCGTGAATTTATAATTTTAAGCTGATATTGTTGCTAGAAAGTTCAATTTCGAATTTTCACTATATAATTTATGGTATTAAATATTTAGCACAGTCGATGAAGGTATTTACCCACAAAAAGTTGCAAACTGTGTAAACTTTTTTTTAAAATATACTTTTATATATTATCACGCCCGAACTCAATTGTCGCAATAAAAAATATAGAAAAAAATAAAAGCCCTTCAAAAAAATTCTTTCTTCATTGAGAACTGTTAAAAATAATGTACACTTCATGATTATTATGGTTTATTAAGTTGTAGTAACGTGGATTAAAAAAAAATTCACAGATCTCGCACCTACGCAAGCATCCTATGTATTGAAAATACCTGACACAACTTCTTACATTTTAATGTTTTCCTTTTTGATGATTATAGGATTAGGTTATGAAATCGGAGCGCGTTTGTTTTGTTGTTGTTGCTCTCGGCTCTATCTCACAAGCCACTGTTCGTAAATTATCTGAGGTAACTCTTAACTGAACACCCTGTATAAAAGAAATGATTAAAATCCATATAAATAAAAGAGGCGATCTAAAACCTAAAAGCTTGGTTAAAAAATATTGTCATACAAATTCAATAAACTGCTTTATATTTGATATTATACAGGGTGCCCAGCTAAGGGTGGCTCGATCTCACAAACCACTGTTTGTAAATTATCTGAAGTAACTTTTAACTAAACACCCTGTAGGTATAAGAGATAATTACAATCCATATAAAAAAACTAGGAGCTTCGCATATAAAATACCTATGTGGGCATTGCTTTAGCAACGACTCATACAGAGTGTTCATGGTGTTTCTTGCCAAATGGAAATTTTTTAATTTTTCTTAAAGCATTCTTTTCTGTTTTTCGTGTTTGAAAAAAGGACCAACTAAATGATCGCCAAAGACCAGCCCAAACATTTAATTTTTGTGAGTGTTGGGTGTGTACCTCATCCAGTGATTTTGAGCATTTTCGACAAAAAAATTAGTAACCCCTTATCTAAAAATTTCGACCCGCCACTGGTCCCCCCCTCACAACAAATATCGGACCGTCACTGACCAGCCCCCCCCTTAACTAAAATATCCGCCCGCCACTGATTCCCCCCTTTACTAAAAACTTCGAGCCGCCACTGATCCCCCCCTTATCACAAACTTCCGGGCCGCCACTGATGCTCCCTCCTGTGTATAATAAATTTCCGGCCGCCACTGATGTCCCCCCCTTATCTGAAATTTTGTTATTCGACAAAAACAAATAGTAACCCCTCATCTAAAAAAAATAGTAACCCCTTCTCTAAAAATTTCGACCCGCCACTGATTCTCCCCCTTACAACAAATATCGGACCGCCACTGATCCGCCCCTAACTAAAACATCAACCCGTCAAGTAACCTCTCATCTAAAAATTCGACCCGCCACTGGTCCCCCCTTACAACAAATAGCGGACCGTCACTGATCTCCCCCCTCTAACTAAAATATCTGCCCGCCACTGATACCCCCTTAACTAAAAATTTCGAGCCGCCACTGATTCCCCCCCGTATCACAAATTTACGGGCCGCCACTGATGCTCCCTCCTGTGTATAATAAATTTCCGGCCGCCACTGAAATTTTGTTATTCTACAAAAACAAATAGTAACCCCGTATCTAAAAAAATTAGTAACCCCTTATCTAAAAACTGTGTATAATAAATTTCCGGCCGCCACTGAAGTCCCACCCTTATCTGAAATTTTGTTATTCGACAAAAACAAATAGTAACCCTAAAAATTTCGACCCGCCACTGTCGAGCCGCCACTGATCCCCCCCCCCCTCTTCGCATAATAGACCATTTTAATCTCTGCTGTACCCCCAGTGTAAACATTGAATAAGGTTTTTCATTCTACCTAATTAAATTTAGATTCTAGATAAAATAACACTAACTTACCTTATTCAACAAAAGATTATTTAGTTGTAAAACATTAAACGTTTATATATACATAAAACCTTGTTTTGAGCCGCCACATTAAAGCAGTATAAACATTGAATAAATGTCTTAGATTACAAAGAACTATTCATGTGCCTCAACTTGCTCCGTCGACACTTTAACACTGGCTTTTTGCCGGTCGAGGTCACGACATCCAATGTTACGTTTGCATAAAAATGATCCCAGTAGTATTTTCAATACTAAAAGTACATCTCAAATCATTTTAATTTAATTGCTTGATGATTTTCCTGATAAATATATATATTGGAGGCTGTAACTTGCCGAGAAATTGACCCATTGGAAAAAATAAAATATCACTATTTCGGAAAAAATTTATACTTTTCGAATGTTCAAACAAAAATTCGTATACTTTTATGCACTTTTTCGAAAATATGATTAATCATATCATGATAATAAATTGCGATTGTCACGATCTTATCCTTATAACTACACTGACAGTCATAAAAAGTGGGGCACTCGAAATTTTACTCAAATTTAATGTGTTATAATTTTTAAACTACTTGATTGATTTCCACGAACCTTTTTTTATTTTGAAGAATGATTCCTTAAGGTCATCATACAGGTCCAAACATTTTTATTGATTGAACTTTTATAATTGATACAGGAAAAAATAAAAGTGACTGTTATATTCAGGAACTTTAAAACACCCTATAGATTTAGTCGGCACTTGCAATAAGCTCAAAATACCTTCGGCGTTTTAAGCGGAATTCAGATTGAATTTTGTTTTTTGATTTACCTCTTTATCACGCTTTGTTTAGAAAATACACTTGTTTAAGCAAAGTAATGTCAAATGCGTATTAACAAAATTGATATTTTGCTTTGTTTAAGAAGGCCATGAACAGATTAAACATTGTTCTAAAAGATGACAGATGTCAAAATGTTTTTAAAATCACAGGCATTCACTCGCTAATGATTACGATTTTTAATTCGTTTTTGTAGAAAACATTGAAAACGTTTTTCTACACGTCGGATCGAAAGTCGTGTTTGTGATTTTTAAGTAATGCCTCAGCAAATAACATCGGAGCAAGTAGCCGGAATTATGGCTTTAGTAGGAGAGGGAAGAAGTAAAAGATATGCTGGTTGGTGTTCCCGAATCGACTGCATGTCGGGCAATTGCAAGATATGAAGAGACGAGCCATTGTCGTAGAAGAGCTGGATCAGGTCGTCATTGATGATCGGTTTATTCGGCTTCAAACTTTACGAAATCACTTTCATAAAGCAGTGCAAACAAATATTCATTTAAGGCAAGTAAGAGGAAGAGTTGTAAGTGATCGTACAGCAATTCGAAGATTGAAGGAAGTTAATTTAAAGTCTAAAAGACCAGCAACTGCATCAAAATTACTTGCAAGACATCGAAGAGCACGCCACAACTTCGCTAGAGAACACTCAGATTGGAATGAACAAAACTGGTCCCGGATCTTGTTCGCTGATGAATCTCAATTCTGTTTATTTTCATCCGATGGCCATCAAAGGGTATGGAGGAGAGTTGGAGAAAGATATGAGCAGAGCACAGCACAAAAAAAAGCTTTGGCGGAGGTTCCGTTATGGTCTAAGGAGGAATTTCATTAGAAGCACGCACAAAACGTTTACGTGCTTCCAAGGAATTCCCTCACTGCCAACAAGTATATCGAAAACATTTTACAAAACTATGTAATTCCATTTGCACCCTTTATAGGGAACGATTTTATACTGGTTTATGACAATGCTTACATCGTAAATGAATATTTCGATGAAGTTGGCATAGACCGTAAGATTTGGTCGGCAAAAGTCCAGATATGAACCCCATAGAACACCTTTGGGATGAAATGGGGCGAAGAATTAGGTCTCGCAATAGGGTTCCTTCCACTCTGGATACTTTAGGAGAAGCGCTTATAGAGGAGTGGAATAATATTCCACAGATCAATATTTCAAATTTAATTAGAAGCATGCCAAGAAGAATAGAGACTTTAGTCAGGGCACGAGGAGGTAACACACGCTACTGATCTTTTTCTCTGTTGAGAAAGTTCCAGCTTTATTTTAGGTAAGTTTGATTTCGTGTTGGTAATTGTAAAATGTAATCTTATTCTAATAAAATGTTTCTAATTGTACCTGTTTCACTTACAATCGTGTGTTTTCTAAACAAAGCAAGATAAAGAGGTGAATCAAAGAACAAAATTTAATCTGAATTCCGCTTAAAACGCCGAAGGTATTTTGAGCTTATTCCAAGTGCCGAATAAATCTACAGGGTCTTTTAAAGTTTCTGAATAAAACAGTCACTTTTATCTTTCCCTTATCAATTATAAAAGTTTAATCAATAAAAATGTTTGGGCCTGTATGATGATCTTAAAGAATCATTCTTCAAAATAAAAAAAGGTTCGTGGCAATCAATCAAGTAGTTTAGAAATTATGACACATTAAACCCGAGTAAAATTTCTGTCAGTGTATGAAAATATCTTTGATTGTTTTGAATATAAATTCTGGACCTTTTCCAATACATTAACAAATGTATAAGGAATTCAATGGATATAGCTGAAATGTGGATAGGTGTATCTGTAATAAATACAATACAGTAAAGGCACGTAAAAATTCATGCGAGCGATTCAGCGGCTATGTGTGTCTGTGTATGCGTTCATAATTATATATTTTCCCTCCAGACTCACTATTTATCCTCTTAGTCACTAAGAAAAATATTAAAAATGTGTAATCAGAAAGAGAAAAAAGCTTTATTTTACTTGTTAGAACTGCTAAGAATTTTTAGAGGTTCCGTAGTATGCATTTAACCGTGCGCTTGGTCGAGCAGAGTGACAAAGTTAATTCACCATTTTTTTTCCGGGAAAACCGTGGCTTTAGCGATAAATTTTATTAGAACATTTTTTGTTCAGAAACACGTGGTCTACCTACCTGTATTTTTTGTTTTTTCTAGCCTGACTTATTTTAAAATTTTTTTAAAAATTGATAATTTTTTTTTTTTTTTATGTTCTGCATCCGAGCGGAACGTAAACTGTTCAGGATATTATTCTATACATTTTCACGAACTCATTAAAAAAGAATTATTCAGTTTGCAGTTCACTATAAAATGATCTCTGTCGTCTGGGCTAATTGTAACAATTCTATTAAAATGATTTTGTTTAGGGAGATTATTATACCTATTTGACTTAATCATTTTCTTCTTCAAGTGCATTTTTAAATAATTGCAACTGTTTTCTGTAATTTACATATTTATAATCTTATTGAAATAAATGATACATAAATAAATACATTGAAAATAAATGTGCCACGATCGTGTCTGTGATGTTAACACAATTTTTATTTACAAAAATAATTGCTAATTAGAAATATATAGAAAATGGCGAATGCGCCAGTTATAAACCTGCACCTGTCTAACCAAGGAGATATTTTAAGTCTACATATTTTCCTCAATACAAATATAGGTTCTCCTAAAAGATTCAGAACTTATTTGTTATTCATTTCAGAGCCAAAAGTCAATTTTCAGTCAATGTATTCTAAAAGCTTTTTGATGGTAAACTTTAATTATGTTTACTTCTTCTTAGGAACGCTGTTAAAAGTTCGCTCATTGTTGAATTCTATTAAAGGCCATGGCAGGTTAAGATAAGTATCCGTGCCTTTGCAACCTTTTTTGCGTGTGGTTCCTTCCTGTGATGTATCTTTGCGTAAGATACTACCATAAAAAGTTTTGACCTCAAAAACTTCATAATATCTGGGAATTTTTTTTTCGAAAATCCGAAAAAAAAATTTTTTTCTTAATCAAGTGAACCAATTTGTTTGTATTTCCCATATATTGTAAATCTACTAAAGATAATTTATTAATAACATTTTCAGGAAATCTTTTCATGAAGAAAACAAAAATTGATGCTTTTGAATTTTTTGAAAAATTTAAATACGTACTTACACGTTAGCGACCACCACCATTTTTTTACTAATTATACACCATACAATAAGCTATAGCATATATTTTTGACAAAACTCTATCGAAGCGGTAACGTAGTCAAATTGGCAAAGATAATGTTACGTGCTTACGCCCTCCTTAGTAAACACCCTGTATCGTGGGTTCAGAAATTATAACACCAGGGTAACACTAAGCAATAATGTATTTGCTTACGTACTGATTACAGCAAATAAAGAAAAAAAATATAAATTGATTTGAAACTCGATATGTTAATAAATATACCGGGTGGTATAAAAGTATGGGAACAGCAGGATAACTTGAAAAATACGAATCCTAGAAAAAAACTTTAAATACAAAAGTTATAGGAAATTTCTCTGGCTATCTGACCGTGACCTCGTATTTGACCTTGATCGTGACCTTCAAGGTCATTTGAAGGTCAAGTCAGTTTTTTTGAATGGAACCCCCTACTTTTAACCCCGAAAATGAAACGAGCAGAAAATTTTACGTTCGAATATGGCCTTCGGCACTTACAAAATTGACCTCTAAGGTCCATTGAACAGCAGGATAACTTGAAAAATTCGAAACCTAGAAAGAAGCTTTAAATACAAAAGTTGTAGGAAATTTTCCTAGCTATCTAACACCGGCACGGTAGCTCAATCGGTTAAGGCGTATTGAGTGGCGAATACGCTGATCGACTCGCTACCGCGCTCTGGGTTCGACCCCCAGCCCCGGTATTGACAACACCGGTGGGTGTGAATGTATGTCTGCGTTTTCCGAATGTGTAATCCCCTTCCGGACAGCCTTGGCTTTGGATTTGGGGGTTGTCTACTATCTGTGGTGGTGTGTTTATCTGACCGTGATCTCGGATTTGACCTTGATCATGACCTTCAATGCCATTTGAAGGTCAAGTCGATTTTTTTAAATGGAACCCTTACTTTTAACCCCGGAAATGAAACGAGCGGAAAATTTTACGTTCGAGTATGACCTTCGGCACTTACGTTCGTTTTGAATTTGGTGTTACATTCAGATCAAGGGAGGAACTCTGAATCAGGGCTCATCAAATGTCATCAATATTAATTATTCCTATTCGCCAATTTACGTGTTTATTGACAATGTATACAGAATTTTCAACAGAAGTCCATTCTAATTTTTTCTTTAACAAAATCCAGTCAAATTATTGAATGGCTGCAAAGTTTGTTTTCCACAAATCTAAGTAATTTACGCAATCTTCATAAAAAATATCTACAATTCTATAGAATTTGTTCTCGTCTAATCCTTCTTGATTTTTAAGTCTGTTTAACAGTTGTTTAGCACCAGAAGGAATAAACCTTTGCCTTTTTCGATCATCAAGTTTTAAATCTAATTCAGAAAACCATACAAATATTTCTATAGCAGTCGTCCCATTTGATTACATTTTTAAAATAGTTTTATTAAAAAAAATAAGGCAGCTACTGGAAGCGGCTGGAACCTCCCCACACGGTGGATCCTTATCAGCTGTATTTGGATATTATATCGAAAATCAGAGCACTGAGCAAACAGATAAATTACACGTGACTTTGGAGCCATTTATTTCATGAACAAGTATCGAACGAACTGAAGTGGACTACAAGCAGTCTGTTAAAACATAACCTCTCATGTTTGTTTATGTTGCATGTTAATCAATGGCCGGATATTATAAGGGTATTAACAGATAACGTTTCGAAGATTTTGTAGAATATCGGATAGCGAAAAAATAATAATAACACAAAATGACACTCTAACCTCAACAAGTCAATAGATCATTTTCGGTTGACGTTACACTGTCACCGTGGAGGGCACACAATTAATTATTTTGTTTTCTAGAGATGGGTACAAGCTGTTATTTTTTAATAACAGCTTCTGCTGTTTTGAAATATCAGTTTAAAAATAACAGATCGCTGAGAAGTGATGGCATTCGCATACCGCAGTGCGCAGTTTGTAGTATGCAAATTTTTCGGTCACGTGAATTTAACGCAGCTGTCTGAAGGGTATACAAAACCTCATTTACTGTTTGTTTATCATTGTATGCCCAAGATTTTCAGAGTGTGTTTCGGGTTTACTTTAGTGTTTCAAGTAAAGTGTTTATTTTGCAAAATGGCGCCAACGACAGCGTGACGTCAACCGAAAATAGTATCTTGGTATCTTGGCTACTGCTGTCTGTTATTTTCAGAAATAACAGTCTGTTAATGCTATTTACAAATAACAGTTATAAAATAATAGTGTGACTTGTTTCCACCCCTAGGAAACCACCCTTGCAAATTGCGTGGGTTCCAAAAATTATAACAAGAGATAACGGCCTTATATACCCCTAGCGATTGCTTCCTGAATTATTCTAGAAACGGCGCGGCGTTATCTAGAAGTCTCTTTTCTCTAATGTTCCAGAACGTTTCTATTGTTTCTACTGTCTCACAGATGGCATAACGTACACCATGTATTTTGTACATGTATTTAGTGCTGCCTATCCCCAAGGGAAGGATATTTGTAACACTGCCCCCTCCTTAAACCTGAACGTCCCGGTCAGGCAATTCAGCCTCTTTCACATACTTCGCCAGCCTATCCAAGTGTACGATCTTCATCTTGGACTTTTTGCTTCGTTGAATCCGATAGACCTCCCAAGGAGGTTGAAGTTTCCGAGGGGGGTCTCCTTCCGCTGTGGGTTATACAGCCAAACCAGATCCCCCCACCTTGAATCCCCTGTACTGGCATTCTGATCATATCGAGCCTTCAATCGGTTACTAACTATGGTCATCTGCTCTCGGTCATTCTTCGGCTGTTCTCGACTTCCTGTAGATGCTCATGGAAAATGGTTCCCCACTGGCAGCACAATTTTTACACTTGCGACACCAGGCCTCCACATCCTGGCGACTATTAACCCAATAGAACCGTTCCCGTGCTCTACTCAATATCTTGTTTATGCTGAGGTGTCTGCTGGACGTTTCATTATGCGCTTCCTGGAGTACTTCTGGTACACGACACCTGGGAATCACTAGACGCATTGCAACCTGCTTCCCATCTGGGCTTTCCCATGCTCTCCTCAAAAGCTCGTTTACGACCGTAAGTGAATCCCATTGTGACCATAAAGTCTTCAGCCCCACTTCCTTGTTGGAAACATTATTTTGCTCTCAACATGGGTCCGATTTCTACATCGCACAATTGCTCTTGCCTCAGAGTTTTCTTTGACCAACTGTCTGGAGGATTGACCTTGACAGTGTTGACTTCAACCATGTTCGGCAATTTTCCCACCTGAGGGTAGCGCTTGCAATCTTCCTTGTCTGGTTTTCTGGATAATGCAGGAGTTTTGACTGCCTGCGTTGTCAACAGCCCTGTTTTCTCGCATTGGTCGTTCACTTTTGACAGAATAAATTGTTCGTTCCCAATCCTTAAGACTCGCTTTCCTACGTCAACAATAAATCAATACTGTTCCATGATGTCCAGTCCCAAAATGAAGTCATCCGTGATGTCAGCCACGATGACCCTGTGGTCGAACCTTAATTGTCCAATCTACAAACCCAGGTCTACTTCTCCATGAACCGTAGTCCTGTCCCTCGTAGCTGTCCGGACGATCACTTCATTTTGCCTCTTGGTAATATTTATACCCGATATAAATCCTGGCCGTACTATTGATGACGTAGTACCTGTGTCGATGGTAAACAAACATTTTCTTCCATTCATATAGCCTCGTAACAGTAGACTATTCGAAATTCCTCGAAGCTGGTAAATCTTTATTTCTCTGGGGGCACTGCATTCCCTAGCCAACACAACCCCCCTGGTACTGTTTCCCTGCTTCTCTTCAAGATTCACAGCATTTATTCGACTCTCCGAGTTCTGCTGTCGACAGTCTCGTTTGATATGTCCTACCTTGCCGCAGTTGTAACATTTAATACCACCACTCGGCTTTCCTTTGTTTTGCTGTTTTTCCTGCTTTCCGAGGTTATCCAGTTTATCGAATAATTTGGTAAACATTTTCTGCATCTCGGTCAACATAGGTTCGTTTCTGGTTGTGATTCTTCGAGAGTCACAGCTCGCACTCTCGACCTTGGAGTATCTCTGTAGGCGGCTTCTACTTCAAGTGCACGCACCAAAGCTTCGCTACTACTTTGGTGTCTCGTCAGCCTCAGAACTCGCCTGACCTCTTCGTCCCTTAGGCCATCTAAAAAGGCCCCCAACGGCTAATTGTTCCTGAAATTCTCTAGGTGCACTCGGATACGCCAGGTGTGCCAGTCTCTCTATCGCAGCTTCGAATTCTTGTAAACTTTCTCCAGCCTTTTGTGTCCGTGATTTTAGCTGGGCCTAGTATACTTGGGCGAGATGTTGGTCGCCATATCTCAAGTCCAATGCAGCTTCCAAGACTTTGGAGTCCCTTTGTTTCTCCACTGGGATAGTCTGAAGTAATTCTGAGGAATGGCCTCTTAACGCCAGAACTAATGCCATAGCCTTTTCCTCGTTATCCCAGTTATTCGCAGACGCAGCTGCCTCAAATTGTCTTTTGTAGATTGTCCATGAGCTTTGGCCATCAAAGGAGGGAGGTTTTAATCGAGGACCCGATGACGCTACCAGCTGTCCTCCTTTCTCTCTCAGCTGTCGTTTGAGGCGCTCTACTTCTACTTCAAACTCATTTACTTTTCCTTCAACCTTACCTACTTTTTCTTCTACCTTGTTTATCTCTTCTTTGACTTCACTCTTTAGTTCTTCCTTGGCGAAAATGATTGCGTCCTGTTGTATTTTTATTTGATCGCCCAAAATTTTCCTTAATTCTTCCTGGCGTCTTTCTTGTTCTTCCATCATTTTCCGCATTTCAGCTTTTTCTTCTTCACGTCTTGTTTCTTGCTCTTCTTTTTCTTCTTGACGCCGCTTTTCTTGTTCTTCTTTCTCCTCTTGCTGTCGTATCTTCAGGTCTTCCATAATTTGTCTCAGTTCGGTTTTTTCATCTTGACGTTGTCTTTCTTGTTGTTCTTTCTCTTCTCGATGTCTTCTTTCTTGTTCTTCTTTTTCTTCTTGGCGTCTTATTTCCAGGTCTTCCATAATTTTCTTCAATTCGTCTCTTTCTTCTCGACGCCGTTTTTCCTCCTCTTGACGTCTTCTTTCTCGGTATTCTTTTTCTTCTTGACGTCGCTTTTCCTGCTCTTCTTTTTCTTCTCGTTGCTGCGCCATCATCCTCGTAAACTCCGCAAGCAAGTCCTGTATTTGTTTCTCTGCTGCCATTCTTCTTGTTTCTATGGGCATAAGATTATGTTAAAATAAAATAAATTTAACTGTCACGTCAATATTGGTAATGGAACTTTCCAGAAAAATCTCGAAACAGCATGAAAAAGTCTTATTCAGAATCTTTTGTCACTATCCAGTTCAGAGAATTTAATAATCTCCACTAATATCCAAATAGAAAAGTTCTAGAAATTTTCACGCACTAACACAAATGAGTCTTTTTCAGTGTCTCTATCACTTCTCAGTTTAAAGGATTTAATTGTCACACTAATGTCCTAATAAAATGTTCCATAATGTCTAAAAAAATGCACTTAACACTATTTTCCTGTTCGAAAATAACCCTCGAACAATGTCCAGTAAATTAGTCCTCTGTGTTAGCACTGACCCTCGAGAATACTTCTCGAACACTTCAGATCTCCTTTTGTCATAAAATTCCGCTTCTGACACCAATTTGTAACGTGTTTCCACCCCTACCACCCTTGCAAATTGCGTGGGTTCCAAAAATTATAACTAGAGATAACCACTAACACACTTTATTAAATAATTTACTGGATACTTCACAAAACTATTATTAACTTAAATGTACTTTACTGACTAAAAATAACAATGTTTATCACTTTGTTTCCACTTTGGAGTCTTAACCTCACTTGTCAAATCCAAATTTCTAAACTCTTCTCCCGCCGAGAACACGGCCTTATATACCCCCTAGCGATTGCTTCCTGAATTATTCTAGAAACGGCGCGACGTTACCTAAAAGTCTCTTTTCTCTAATGTTCCAGAACGTTTCTACTGTTCCTACTGTCTCACAGATGGCATAACGTACACCATGTATTTTGTACATATATTAAGTGCTGCCTATCCCCAAGAAGTGTGCCCTCTAGACAGCTGCGTCAAAATCACGTGACTGAAAATGATCTATAACATTATGGACAGTTCAAACAGACTACGCATGCGTCAAATTAAAATCTTCCTTCTCGATCAAAAAGCTTCGAGTCGAGCTTCGTCCGAGGCCTTTATTTTGTAATATTCGAACCTTTAAGATTTAACTCAGTTAGCTCGATTAGCATTAAATGAACGATTGTGACGCGTCCCATCAATCAGACGTAATATCCGAACCACAGAATAAGGAACTACAGGAACTACCAGAAGCGGCACTCTCAGCACCGCCTTTGATGTTTTTTTGTGACCTTCGCCATTTTGTTGTTGGTAATTTTGGCGGGAAATTGAAACAGAATGTTTATTAACAAACTTTACACAGGCTGAATACAATTACGTTATTCGAATAAGAATTCTATTTATAATGGGTATTAAAACTATTAAAGTAAACTGGATAAAATTATCTCTAGGAACAATAGTATTCTTAATGTAAAGTCACAAAATATATTAAAATCAATACAATATCTCGCTTGAGAAAATCTGTAATTTCTTACTGGGAGGTCGTTCTGGGGAAATTTTTTTTTTCTGTTTAAACTACCAAATTGAGGAAAAATAGTAGGTAGTGCTGTTAGTAGCAATCTATTTTGTTACATATTTGTCGTGCGCACAACTTAAAATTGTTATAAAGTTCGGCTGAACTTTTACTTGCCAAATCCTCACGATCGCATGCTTCCAACCACAATACGGATCTTAAAAGAAGAAAGGTTCACAATTACTTGGAAATATCTTATAATTTACATCAATAATAAAATATCTTTGAGAGGGAATCCTTAGGAAAAGTAAATAAACTAATGTCTTTTCCTGTCGTACTACTTGTACATCCCTTAATCGTTTACTCATATCGCTATTAAAAATTACTATTAGCTCAGCACAATAACACTCGAACCTTTTAAGAATTCATTTCGGTATTATGCCACAGACTGTCATTTACGGCACTTTATTGTTTTAACCTAAAACAATAAATGAACTGACGGATGTACCAACAACAAAATGGCGGCAATGGAATTTTGGCGGGAAGCCCAAGTGTCGTTTCTGGTCGTTCTCTTTTCTGTGTCCGAACAGGGCTATAAACAATTATTACCTTTAAAAAAACCAACTAAAATAAGTTTTGACATTGTCAAAAATATTTGGGTTGGTAACCTTTACGAATTTTTATTTTTAGGTTATGAAATATATTTAGGGACAACATGTTTAAGTTTTTTAAGTTTATTCTAATTTTTAATGTTTGTATACGCATTTTTAGCTTGAAGCCAAGGTGGCTCCAAGCAAATATTTAAAAATTCACGCAAATAATTTTTCTATATTGTTGATTAATAAAAATACACTGCTAATTAGAGGTTAGATTTCCAACCTACAAAAAGAGTCCTATTTTATTAGGACAAAGTATTTAGAACTTCATAAACATTACACAGTACTAAGTTTTAGTCGAAAGTACGGACACCATAGAGAAATTTTAATAATAGCTACGTAATATTCTTAAATCTTAAGAAATATATATTTTTGAGGTTAGTTGGGACGTCACCAGTGGCGGATCCAGAGAGGGGCGCTGGGAGCCATCACCCCCCCCCCCCACCCCCGGACGTTCGGAGAACTTTACCCGTCACCACACGTAAATAATAATTAATAACACCGGTCTACAAGAAAAGATTTTGTCCTAAGGTGCTAATCTAACTTTTCTGAAGTATTTTGAGCCGCTGAAGCCAATTTTGGACAAAAAATATTTCTATCGCGTCAATTTTTCATCCCCTAAAAAGGGCAAAAAGAAAATATTGTCCTAAAGGTCACATTTAATTTTTCTGAAGTATTTTCACGCGCTGAAGCTAATTTTGGACCTCTACCACTCCCTTTATCCCCTAAGAAACTGACATGATAGAAATTTTTTAAAATTTTTTGTACGTATTAAATAAAGGTTATTTCTACAAATTTTACGTATTGTTAATTAACGCCCCCCCCCCCCAGAATCCTACTCTGGATGGATCAGCCTCTGGACGTCACGTACCATAACCTATAAGTCAACATTCACAAAGGTTACCAACCCAAATATTTTTGACAGATGGCAAAATACATTTTCCCCTAACAATAATACCAATAATATTTTTTGGATGCCGTCATATGTGCACTATAACGAATTCTTTTTAAATTTTTTAACGGAAACCAAATGGAAAGGGTGCAAGTGTGATATATCGTTGAAATTGGAATTTTCACTGCTTTTCAATGGTTCGATTACAAATTGCAAGTAGTCATAAAATAAACAACTTGTTGTGCCAAAACGGCACTAAACGTAATACGATCTGAACCAAAACCTTTTCAGATCTTCTGGAGCACTAAAGAAACTCTCATGCAAAGTTTCATCCAAATCCTTTTAGCAGTTTTGCCGCTATCGTGTTCACACACACACATACACAGAGACATTTTTCAAAAACCACTTTTTTGGGTTCTTGGAACCTCAAAACGTAAAGATTTAGTGTTATCTCAATTTTCGATTTTGGACTAATTGTAGTAACCTCCCACAATTTTATTGTGGGGAGGTCAAAAATTGTTTCTGTCCATATTAAACTGAAAATCATGTGCTAGTTTTGCCTCCTACCGCCACATGGGATAAAATTAGGAGTTCTTTAGTATTTGGAATTTTTTAATATAACTACTAATAATTTAAAAGGGACACTTGTAAAAAAAACGGGCCAGACGCATGGACACGTTTTCAATAAGGGACAGCCTTTTACAAAAACGGACGTATGGCAACCCTATTATACTGTAAATATTTGTTGCTGTGTCCACCGTAATCCTATACAGAAGGTTGTTCATTTCGACTTATCGGGATTCGTACCTTTGGAAGTCTGGCATTAAAAACTGCAAAATATTTGAAACTTACAAAACCAAAGGCCTATCTATACTGGCCATTGTCTACGCAGCACTTCAGCCACCCTATTTGTAGAAGGAGGTGGAGACATAACCAACTTAAAGAGACAAGGATGTTGGGTTGGAGATCTACAAGTGTGCAAAATCCTATCCTTAAAGGAGATTGGAAAGGGACCGCGAATACCAACAACAGCACTTTTCCAGAATTATGTTAAAGATATTCATACTAACTAATATTTGGGTGATTACTGATTGACATGTAATTAAGGACAAAATTTGAGACGTAATAGGCTCATTTAATAATATTTCTTAAATAAGTGTTTTTTCACGGTTTCCATAAAGAACCTTTCACTTGGAACACCTAAAAAAAATTAGCTCAATCGGACAAGAATTGGCGAAAATATTGCAGTCAGAAAACGTCAGACTCCCTCGCGCCAAATTCACCGACGTGACGTCACCGGCCCCGTCGAACGCAGTGATAGCCAGCAAGGCCATTGCATTGCAATATTATTACGTTTAAAGACGTTCTGAAATTCGGACGCTGAGAGCAGATAATTACAACATACTTTGTTTAATATTTTACGTTTTTCGTTTCCATTAAATTAATCGGATTTTTGTTGTGTATTAACAGTTATACTTCAAATTAATAATGTGTGATAGTGGTTATATTAAAGCTGATTCATCGAATATGCCAGAGTAGTCTGGAGATATTAAGAAAAGGTTTCGGAAAGTTTTGGGACTAGCCAAGAATTAGTCTACCCCCTACAGAATTTCCTCAAGAATCCGAAAAAACTAGTGTTGACCACTCAAAACGGCGGCTTTAATTGTTATTTAACTTTTTTTAAAGAAAATGAATTTTGCACCTTAGTTTTTTGCTTATATCTTCGCTTCTAAAGGTCGTAGAAAAACATTCTACCCGTCAATTTCTTCGTCATGAGATCCTCTATAAGGTGGGTATATGCAAAGAACGAATTTTTGATTGGATTCGAAAATCTCGAAAAGTAGATGTGAGGAATATTTATTTATCCAGAATTTATTTGTTAAGTCAGGTGTATTAAGGATAGAAATATTATGTAAAGTGGTTGATGTAACCTAATTAGTACACTAAAGAGATAACGATTATTAATTTTAGTTTATATCTACTTCAAAAGACAGCCGCGAATCGCCGTTACCTGCACCTGTAGAATTTTAAGTAATTTGCCTATGAATAACACACACTTATCTTGTATTTAAAAGCACGATACCCATTAGCATTATCATTATTTATTATCATTTATGTACCTATGTGACCAAACCGACGACCAAACAAATACTTTTGACATCAACATTTATTATGTTGATTTAGTTGTCTTTCCACAACGGCTTTAAAATATCCACACCGTTTTACAAATTAGCGGAATAATACCCCATTAGTCCATTACCACACCCCATGAGAGCACATTTCAAACTTTATATTTTATGAATTTGAGTGATCGTTTCGTGCCTGGTACCAGAGTAATTGAAACTATGTTTTAACTAAGTAAAAAACTACATTGCTCATGTTTCAATTAGTCATTAACATGTAACAATGCATCTCGCAATACATGCATTATGATTCTACTAACAGACAGTTAAAGTGCTTATTGATTATTGAAGAACTTAAAGGTTGGTAAAATTCGAAAATAATGTAATTAGGCTACACTAGATGTTTCCATTTTCGTTGGAAAACACGATTTCTATTCAACCGAGTCAAATTAAGTTTCATATGCCATAAAATTCATAAAGTTTTGAAATTCGGAAAAACTATTAGGAAATGTGCCAGAATCACAATTAAAAAAAGTTCCCAACCCTACCGTGGTTGCCCTTATTAAAATTGTGAAAACGACCCCCAGTTCAATTTAACTCGTTTATCTGCTAAACCGTTAATTTTTTGGTAAAAATAATTCTGCACACACAAAGTTGAAGCGCTGCACTTAATATATACCTATTGCAAATTACTCAGAAACTAATATTAGTAATTTTACACAAAAAGTCCAAAGGACATAATCTGTAGAACAAGAAATGGGGTATAGAATACGCCTATTACGGATTTCTTCTTTAAGTGTTTTGCTCTTTTTATAATATTTTTAAGAAAACTGCTCTTTGTTTTAGAAATTATACTATCGATCAAAGAGTAAGCATTGTGTTCCACGGTTACTCTCAGCTATCTTCGAAACTCAATAGAGGTTCCTAAGTAACTTCATCAACAAGGAGTATTTGCTTTCACTATTGGAGAAAAAATTTTAGAGTAAAAGTCACTGTTACCGCGGATGATGCCATTTTTATGACATTCAAAATCACGAGAGCTCTTAACAGCCAGAATAGGATGATGTTAAATGTACAAACTGCTGATGCTATGAAGAGCTGTTTTCAGTACCAAACAGCTGTCATTGTGGGAGAAGACATCGACCTGTTAATTCTTCTCATCGCTTTTTCTTTATTACAAAAACATTGTATTTTTAAAACAACAGAAGAACACCAACAATACAATTTGCAGTTCTAATGATTTACAGTCGTCAACGCTTTTGAAAAACTGTAAAGAAGCAATGCTATTTGCCCACGCCATTAGAGGTGGCAACACTACCTCAGCATTTTTTTCCAAAGGAAAAATTTTTCACTCGGAAATGAAAATTGATGAGCGGAGAGGAGAGAAAATCACAAAAAAAGAATCCCATTCATAAATGAAAAATCACAAATTTTCCGTGCTCCGGCCTCTTTACCAAAATAAACGACGGTGGGCATGTTGTAGAAGTCGCCAAAATCGTCCTAAGTTGAAGACAGAATCAAAATTCGACCGTTTTGGGTTCTATAAGGCGTTGGAAATGACCAGGTGAAAACACCGAATTTTCACTTAGGAAAAATGTTTTTGGTTCAGAATATGAGAGCAGAAGTATATAATGACAAAGATTTATGAATAATATACTTTTTCAAAGGTACCACAAATTGGACTTTGAAAAATAATATTTTTGGAAGGGCGTCAAAATTTGGCTCAGGAATCGATTTATCGAAAGTACGCCAAAATTTCACTTGCAGACTAATTTTTCAAAACTGCGTTGAAATTTGGCTTGAAGATCGATTTTTCAAAAGTACGCCAAAATTTCACCCGCGGATTAGCTTTTCAAAAGTACCCTGAAATTTGGCTTGAAAATCGATTTTTCAAAAGTACGCCAAAATTTCACCCGCAGATTAGTTTTTCAAAAGTACCTTGAAATTTGGCTTGAAAATCGATTTTTCAAAAGGACGCCAAAATTTCACCCGCAGATTAGTTTTTCAAAAGTACCTTGAAATTTGGCTTGAAAATCGATTTTTCAAAAGTACGCCAAAATTTCACCCGCAGATTAGTTTTTCAAAAGTACCTTGAAATTTGGCTTGAGAGTTGATTTTTCAAAAGTACGCCGAAATTGGTCTTAAAATAGAATTTTCAAAAGTACCATAAAGTCAGTTTAAAAAGTACCACGAAAATATACTTTAAATTATTTTTTATTTTTTATTCCTCAACCAAAGACATTGACCTTTGAGATACGGTCATTGAAAGCCCAATTCTAAAGTATGAACATAAAATTTTAACGATGCACTGCATCCAAAAGGCAAAATAGAAGATTTTGTCAAAGCCGGCGTAGTGCCGATAAGCAAAAATTGATAAAAATCAATGCACATGCACAAGGCCGGTTTCTCGCATAAAAAGAGTTCGGATTGACTCAGCGCCTCGCAATTTGGTCGAGCGCGTTGAGTGGTCCCGACAAAGCAATGGTAGAAAAACCAATAACAGGGCTTTTCAAATGACAAAGTTATAGAGGAAAACGTCTTGTGCTTAAAAATCCAAAAATTCAATTTTGCCTAAAAGTCGCTCGAAGGTGAGTAGCTGCCATATCGATAATATTGAACTGTGATAAGGGCTAGTAAGTCGTGGACTGATCGAACGCCACTCAACTTATGCAGTAATAAGTCCTCTGAATGTGTTCAAGTACGTGGCTCTTCACGATACAAGAACTTTAAAGCTAAGTAGTCTCTAGCGAACCTAAATTCAATGAGTAAAACTTTTTAAAGTTACTTTAGTCAGTCATAATTATTTTTTTACCCAGAGTCTGAGACAACTCTAAAAATGCTCGCATTTTGATTCTGAGAAGGTATGTATGAATCTTTTCTACCTAATCGATCGTTAGCGTGAGCGCTCTCGCTTGTATGGTCTGAAAGTCATTACCTTGATCGGGGAAGGCACGATTCTTATCTTGAGAATTTTGTAAAACCAATTTTGTTAAATAAACGGATTCTTTGAACTAATGTTTCTTAATTGATCTTGAGGCCTGTTGACGGTCCATAATCCCTGGAACTTTCGTATAGAAAGCCGGATGTGTCGAGGTAATTCACATTAACGTTCGACCTTCTGGTTGCTTTACGGAAGTTTGAGAGGGATTTTTTTATGCGTTTTTTGAGAAATAGATTCCGTCATTAACGGACCAAAACGTGGTTTCCACGTACAAAATTAATCCCTCCGCAAAGAAATTCTTCGGTTGGGATTTTTTTATGCAAAATTTCAGGAAATTAAGAGGTGCCTAAACTCCTAACGGGGGAATTCAGGTCCAGAAAGAGCGCCATTTCCGATCTGTGGTAGTGCAGCCTTGGTCCATTACTCGGCTATCGAAGTGCATCTTATCTCGAACCCGCCTGGGAGGTAGAAGGACGGGATAATACGCGACTGGCGCCCCCTGAGAAATAAATTGGTGTCGCGTCATTTTGACGCCCGGTAGTGCGTTCTTCTACAGGCACAGGAGCACGTGCCCCCCCTGGATCCACCACTGAATACAAAGAAAACGGTTTAAGTAGTTAAAAAAATGCCCACGACCCTTGTATTTTGAACTCAAGCTTTACTACTATGTAGACGGGGACATAATAGCGAAGCCGTCAAAGTAGGGAATTGCTATCACTACCCACACCCCATTACCGATGTGGAATATCATTTTATGGGATTTGGGGTAGGCGATTTCGAATATTATATTATTAATGTTCCATAAACAATCATTTCCACATACAAACATTTTTTCGTTGAGAGACTTGGGTAGCAAATCTGGATGTGGAAGCAGTGATTCCTTGGGCAGCGGTTTTTAATTTTTTATCGCCTCACGGAACAGTGAAATTGGGGACATAGTCATTGTGGACATATTTCAAAAGAATAACCATCAAATTTAGGCTAAGCGACGCGACGTACTGGAAGATGAAAACCGAAAAATGTGGCAAAGGCGCGTAGAGACTGTAAGCGATAATTAGACAGAAATTAGAAAAAAAAAGGCAAAAAGCAGGTTTCTCGAATAAAACAAATTGGGATTCATCCAGCAAGTTGTCACTTGAACGAGAGCGTTGGAGAATCCGCAGAAGGCGATAGTAGGAAAACCAAATGTAGATGTTTCCAAATGACAAAATTTAAGAGAAAATCGCCTTGTGCATAAACGGTCAAAGGGTAATTTTCATAAGGGGCACTCGAAAGGGACATCCCTTATAGTGAACCTATATGAGGCCAATACATCGCCATAAAGGAGGCAGGAAAGCAAAATAAAACCATATATAGTTGAACTTCGTTCTTGTGAATGATATAATCACTAAAAGGAACCTTGAAGCTAGCCACTAGTGTCCCAACATTTTTTAAAGTAAAATATTCTTATATTATTTTCGGTCAGTAATCCCTAAACCAAAGTGCCTTCATAAACATCTGAGGAATTTGTATGAATATTTTTACCTAATCGATTGCTATTTCACGCTCTCCATTATATAGTAGTTGTAATATAAACGTCCTCTATAGAAATTATACAATTATAGTGAACCTATATGGGGCCAGTCCGTCGCCGTATAGGACAGGAAAGCAAAATAAACCCATATATAGTTAAACTTCGTTTTTGTGAATGATATAATCACTAAAAAGAACCTTAAAGCTAACCACTAGTGTCCCAAAATTTTTAAAGTAAAATATTTTTATATTATTTTCAGACGGTAATCCCTAAACCAAAATGCCTTCATAAACATCTGAGGAAGTTGTATGAATATTTTTACCTAATCGATTGCTATTGCACGCTCTCCATTGTATGGTAGTTGCGATATAAACGTCCTCTATAAGAAGTCCTTGCCCTGTTTGCGGAGGCGATTATTTCAATAAAATATATTTTCTTAGACAGGCTATTGCATAAACATAATTGTATTTGGATCAACCAATAAATGGTATTGTTTGCACTGTTGCATTTTACTGATTGAATGATTAACTTTAAGTCTTTTCGCTCAAGGGCTTTCGTGTGTTATATCGAAGTTGAATATCGTGCGTGTCCTGACCCCAAGTTTGTAATTCAATACACCGATCGGATCGTGAAAGATCAAGAGGGACTATGTATGAAGGTGACACACCATTAAGGGAGAACGCGACTGGCGCCCATAATAAATAATTTAGTGTCACCTCCATCAGACGCTGTGTGTAAGGTTCTTCTACACTACCACTGCCATGGCCACTGGTCAGGCTTGCCTAAATTTTGAAAGTGTGTAGATACTGTCGAAGACGATGACGACGTCGAGTCGACGACGTACCATGATTTTCAATACACGTGGATTTACCTTTAGTGGATTAGGCCTACAGAAGAAACCACTTAAATAAAACTCGCCAAGAAATTTCACCTCAGGGTGGTGTGGAAATGAGGCTAATTAATTGTTATTCCTTTAAATAGTAGATTTCCGATAAAAATAAGTTACGTATATTAACATTTCAAAATGAAATAAAATTCACTTTATGACGTTGTGTACATTTGTAATGCACACGGTATAAGGCAGTTTTATGCCATTAATCCTTAACTTTGTTATGTATGATTTAATATGTCCCACTTTTCACGGTAACACCTACGTAGCTCAGTTAGTAATAAATCGATTTATTTTAAACTTGGTTAAGGTATACACCTCTTGAAAGTAACTAAAAGCGCATATACCTATTTAATTTATTCCGCAGACGTGCGGACTAAGGGGGTGAAAATGGGATAAATTTTCAGGTAAATTGTATTAGGGATTTTTTATTTTTAAAAAGATTATGACCATCTCATAGGGCATCCTTTAAAACCCCTTAGTGCCAAATTTTGTTAAAATATCTCTAATAGTTTTAGAGGTGTCAAGAATTAATGGCCTTTAACTCGGAACGAGGTGAATTTAGAAACAAAGTTATTTCACATTTTTTGCTACAATTTGAACTAATAATCAAAAATATCTTCGTACTCGCCAAAAACGCTAAGAAAATTCTGCCCATTTATACGGGCCCTATACAGTTTACTTGTTTTAAATCTAGTCACCTTTGAAATCGTAAACAAAATTATTAACTTGACAGTAATGGCAGCTTAAGGCTTTGTAGTTTACTTGGGTCATTATTTGTTGTTTAAATTATTATTCAGTTTCTTATTTAAAATGGAATATCTTGCTGTAGCTGATAAAGTCGAATTAATTCGGATAGCGGGTGAAAATAGAATTTCATATTGGAGAGCGGCCAGAATTTTCAATGCAAGACATCCAGATCGAAGAAATCCCGTAGCAGCAAAAACTATATGTAGTATTAATAGACTTTTTAATGAGACTGGTTGTCTTAAGAAGCATAGACAAAAAAAAATATCAAATATTAAATAATAGATATGCTGACGATCCACGAATCATAGCGGCATTCAGAAATGACCGAACATCTAGTATTCGCTCAGTTGCTCGCATTTTAAACGTTAGTAAAAATAAAGTTTGGCGTTGTCTAAGAAGAAACAGACTAAAAGCTTTCAAGCCGAAATTTTTACACACTCTAAAAGATGGTGATGAGGAAAGAAGGTTAGAATATTGTTTGTGGTTACAAGGGGAATATTTGAATGATCAGAATTTTATTACTTCACTGACGAAGCCACACTCGTTGTTGGGCAGCTGAAAACCCGCATTGGGTAATAAATTGTAAGGACCAATACGTAGCCAGAGTCAATGTCTGGTGTGGCATATTGAATAATAAAATTTTGGGTCCCGTTTTCTTGGAAAATTTAAATGCCGAAACTTTTCTCAACCTCTTAAATAATTATCTTGATGGATTTTGAATGTACCTTCCACTGTTCTAAATGGTAAATTTAATTTTCCAGTTAGATGGGGCGCCGGCTCACAATTCAATTGTTGTTAGAAATTGGCTAAACCTTAATTTTCCTCAAATGTGGATTGGAAGGAACAGTCCATTACATGAGTGGCCCCCGCGGTCCCCAGATATCACGCCAATGGACTTTTATTTTTGGGGAGTATTTAAAAACCATGTTTACAAAACCCGTCCGAGAGCATAAAAGAAATATAGTAGAAAAGTGTATTAGATTAAATGGTGGCTTAGTAGAAATAACAAAAATTTAATGTTATGAAATATTTATTTAAATCATTTTGCTATTAACAATTTTATGTATTTTTTTGTTTAGTTTGTGTATTACATATGATATTGATTAACTAAATAATAGAACACTTAATTAAAAACACATCTTTAGTGCTATAAATTTTAGAAGTTTTATTTTATGTTAATTTAAAACCGTTCTGATCAATTTCTTAATGCGCTGCCCCACTTTGTTGGAATTAGCGTAATCCGTTGCATAACCTAAAGGCCATTCATATGTACCTGTTTATACCTCTAAAACTACTAGAGATATTTTAACAAAATTTGGCACAAAGGGGTTTTAAAGGATGTCCTACGAGATGGTGATAATCTTTAAAAAAGAAAATCCCTAATACAATTTACCTGAAAATTTACCTCATTTTCACCCCCTTAATCCGCACGTCTATGGAATGAATTAAATAGGTATATGCGCTTTTAGTTACCTTCAAGAGGTGTATACCTTAACCAAGTTTAAAATAAATCGATTTATTAATAACTGAGCTAAGTAGGTGTTACCGTGAAAAGTGGGACACACTGTATACAGGGTGCATCACGGTTAGTAGCCTATTAGACGTTTCAGAAAAACTACAAATAATTTGAAGCTGAAAATTTAAGAAGAGGGGTTTTCAGAAGTGCTCTGTTTTATGAAAATAACGTCACGTATGTGACACTTCCGGTTACACCGGAAGTTGACATTTTAAATGGCATGCCTATTTTTTTATGCCGGATTCCAATTCTATTTATTATTTTAAGGTTATTCAAAATTATTTAGAAAAATAGTTAAATTAACATCAATATCGTCCAGATCTTACCCCGCTTGATTTCTATCTTTGGTGAAAGATGAAAAGCAAAGTGTATGAGACACCTGTAAATACAGGATAAGAACTGGAAATCAGAGTAAGAATAGCGTTTGAAGAACTAGACTAGATTAGGATATAAAAGCTAGGATATAGCAACATCCTGAGGACATCCCAAGATATCCGAGAGATATCTTGGGATCCAGAAGTGGCACTACTTTCCGTATCCTCAGGATATCCCACGGACGTACTTTCGTATACGCAAGCGAAGTTCGACGAACAATCACTAGCAGTGTTATGACCCGAATATTAAACTGTTTACCCGTTAATGGACAGCACGTCGATGTAACATAATGCTTTCAAGTGGTAAAAATAATATTTCGGAGTGAAATGCTAACAGTTTGCTATGCAATAATGGAGAATATATCGTAGCAAGTTGCTACCATTGTTTGAAAGCAACTTGCAGTCTGACTATTTAGGTAAACACTACGATCCTAAAAGCCTCCACTGATATCCTAAGGATAGCATAAAACAAATCCTGTAAGAGTCCCAGCGATATCCTAAGGATATACAAAAGTATAGTTGAAGCAGTCTTAATTATGCGGGGCGAGAGGAATGAATAGTCGGCAAATAGATCTCCCGTCTTTACTCGACTTTTACATTAATTGAGAGAGAAGATACGCCGACTCCATGTTAACTATCTGATGTGGCGTGTGGGCGTAAACTTGTGAATGTGTTGTTTAACCCAGGGCCGCAATTAGAGACAACGCAGTAGAGCTTATACCAAAGATTAGAGAATTAACTCTAATCTTTGCTTATACTGTCGGGATGAAGATATAATTCGATAATTATTTTATAATTCTTTATTTGGTAATGCGTTTTTGAAAATAATTTTAATAAGTTTTGTTACCAATTCATAGCAGTGCTTTGGGGGATATTTTAAGTGTAATATTATAAAAAGTAAATGAGCGAACACTATAGTTAAATCCGGCTCTGCGTTCTACAACACCGCCTAGATAGGCGGTACGTCTATCACTATTCCGATTGCGATAACTATACGTCCGCAGGATATCCTGGGGATACGAAAAGTACTGCCACTTCTGGATTGCAAGGATATCCCTCTTCTCATCTTGGGATATCCTCAGGATATTGCTATATCCTAGCTATATCCCTAGGATATCCGGAGGATAACCAGGGGTGTCGCTAAGGGGGGGGGGGCTCCACCCCAATGTCGTGGTCGAGTTGGGAAATTCAAGCTTCAAGTTGGGAATATCACCCCCCCCCCCGCTCATCAATTTTCATGTTAGAGAAAATATTTTTGAGGAGTTGGGAAAATTCCTGTAATGAGAGTTGGGAATTATTAACCTTCTCCCCCCCCAAAAAAAATCCTAGCGACACCCCCGAGGATAACCTTGTGCTGTCTGGGAAATGATGTTTAACATCCCTGAAGAACTTTAAGCAACTTGAATGAATCTACTATGATTATTTCACAAAATTATTGTAAATTACTATGTTCTCCACGGCACACTATTGTCGATATTAATGTTACTTTAACCGTTTTTCAAAATAACTTTAAATTACCTAATACCCGTACATTTTAGCTATAGGGAATACACATAGTAAAAGTGGGAAGCAAATAGGATTATAAAATAGAGTATGTTCCATTTGAAATAAGCGATTTAATGGAGTTCGAAGTTGATGAAGTTGGACCTCATTTTCTGGCCACCCTGTATATTTTGGGGCATTAGTAGCATGGGCCCATATATATCTCTTATGAGACATATGGGAGAAAAATTGATTATCGAAATTTACCATAGCGAAGGTTATTAATTTCCAACTCTGGGTTAGTTTTCGTATCAGATTTCATTAAAATCGAAATATCTCAAAAACTATTAGTTTCCTAGATAGGAAATGATATTTAAAGTTACTTTAAAATAATGAATCGAGTTTGAATTCGGCATAAAAAATAAGGAAGTTGATGTCAACTTCCGGTATAACCGGAAGTGTCACATACGTTACGTTATTTTCATTAAATAGAGGACCTCTGAAAATCCTCCTAAATTTTCCGCTTCAAATTATTTGTGGTTTTTCTGAAACGTCTAATAGGACACTAACCGTGCTACACCCTGTATAATGCTTACCTTAATGGAGGGTTAAATCGGGAATCTGACAATATTAAAATAATATAAGTAATAGAAATTAGATAAAATAAACGTTAATATGAACACATCCCTGTCAAAAAAATCTCATCAATCCGTATTGAAAATTATCAAAAATTAATAAGTATCTATGAGAACCTATATGGTCAATAAGTTTCTATAAGAGTTAGGTAAAGTTGCTGTTGAAATTGTTATCAGTTTATATCCGAATTGACCAGCAAAATGAGTCAAGCCATATCCATTTGTAAATCCAAACATTTACTTATACCACATCAATGAGAATTTATGAGCACAGTATCTAATGTAATTCGTGCGGCTTTCCGTGATTAAAAGACAAGTGTTTCTTTAAGAAACGAGCTGCATTAGGTTAGAACAGTTTTGATTTGCAATTGAAGATTACAAATTATAATGTTTGAATAGGGATTTATGAGATCAGTTTCTATGAGTATTAATATTTTTTTTCAGTAATATATTAAATGTGTTTTCATTTGTTTGAATGGGTAAAAAGAAAGGTCAGTTTTCAACTGCAATTACAAATACAAGTTTAATCGCTTCGAAGGGGTTATATGCGATCGATTTCTAAAAGTATTTATGCTGTTTTCCGAATATAGTTATGATGAGGTTTAATCAGTAACAAATTGTTAACTACTTGTTATGATATGGTCGGAAATTCCAAGTACACATTTAGTATTCCTTCAAGAGTATTGATGAGAGCAGTTTCTACGAGTATCTATTTGTTGTTCCTATAGTAAATTATATAAGTCTTTATCAGTACAGATTCGGATCTAATTTAAATATGAAAATTATATCAGAATAAAGCAACCAAATATTTTAAACAGTATCTATTTGTAAATCCACACATTTACTTATACTATCTCAATGAGAATTTATGAGAACAGTATCTAATGTAAAACGTGCGCCTTTCCGTGGTTAAATGGCAAGAGTTTCTATAAGAAACGAGCTGCATTAGGTTAGAACAGTTTTGATTTGCAATTAAAGATTCAAAATTATAATGTTTGAATAGGGATTTATGAGATCAGTTTCTATGAGTATTAATGTTTTTTTTCAGTAATATATTAAATGTGTTTTCATTTGTTTGAATGGGTAAAAAGAGTTTTCAACTGCAATTACAAATATAAGTTTAATCACTTCGAATGGGGTTATATGCGATCAATTTCTAAAAGTATTTATGCTGTTTTCCGGATATAATTGTGATGAGGTTTAATCAGTAACAAATTGTTCACTACATGTTATGATATGGTCGGAAATTCCAAGTACACATTTGGTATTCCTTCAAGAGGACTGATGAGAGCAGTTTCTACGAGTATCTATTTGTTGTTCCTCTAGTAAATTATATAAGTCTTTATCAGTAAAGATTCGGATCTAATTTAAATATGAAAATTATATCAGAATAAAGCTACCAAATATTTTAAACAGTATCTATTTGTAAATTCAGACATTTACTTATACTATCTCAATGAGAATTTGTGAGAACAGTATCTGATGTAAAACGTGCGGCTTTTCGTGGTTAAAGGGCAAGTGTTTCTATAAGAAACGAGATGCATTAAGTTAGAACAGTTTTGATTTGCAATTGCAGATTACAAATTATAATGTTTAAATAGGGATTTATGAGATCAGTTTCTATGAGTATTAATGTTTTTTTTCGGTAATATATTAAATGTGTTTGCATTTGTTTGAATGGGTAAAAAGGAAGGTCAGTTTTCAACTGCAATTACAAATACAAGTTTAATCACTTCGAATGGGGTTATATGCGATCAATTTCTAACATTATTTATGCTGTTTTCCGAATATAATTGTGATGAGGTTTAATCCGTAACAAATTGTTCACTACATGTTACGATATGGCCGGAAATTCCAGGTACATATTTAGTATTCCTTAAAAAGGATTGATGAGAGCAGTTTCTACGAGTATTTATTTGTTGATCCTACAGTAAATTATATAAGTCTTTATCAGTATGCATTCGGATCTAATTTAAATACAAAAATCATATCAGAATGAAACTCCAAATATTTTAAACAGTGTCCACCTGTAAATCCAAACATTCAAAGATAATATTATAATGAGGATCCATCAGAACAGTATCTAATGTAACGTGTGCGGTTTTCCGTGGCTAAATTTTAAAATTATTTGCAATAAATAAGCTTTAACGGATTCGAACAGTTTTCATTTGCATTTCCAGATGAATAGTTTTAATTGTTAGGGATCTATGAGGTCAGTGTAACGTTTTTTTTTTTTTTTTTCAATAAAATGTGTTTTTATTGGAAAAAAAAACATTACACAAAGATACTGATCTCATAGATCCCTATTTAACAATTAAAATTATTCATCTGGAATTGCAAATTAAAACTGTTCAAATCCGTTAAAGCTATTTATTAAAAATACTTTTAAAATTTAGCCACGGAAAGCCGCACGCGTTACATTAGATACTGTTCTGATTGGTTCTCATTAAAATATATCTTTAAATGTTTAGATTTACAAGTGGATACTGTTTAAAATATTTGGTTGTGTCATTCTGATATAATTTTTGTATTTAAAGTAGATCCGAATGCATACTGATAAAGACAAATTTTCTATTGGAACAACAAATACATACTCATAGAAACTGCTATCATCAATCCTTTCGAAGGAATACTAAATATGTACCTGGCATTTTCAACCATATCGTAACATGTGGTGAACAATTTGTTACTGATCAAACCTCATCACAATTATATTCGGAAAACAGCATAAATACTGTTAGAAACTGATCGCATATAACCCCATTCGAAGTGATTAAACTTGTATTTGTAACTGCAGTTGAAAACTGACCTTTCTTTTTACCCATTCAAACAAATGAAAACACATTTAATATATTTATTACTGAAAAAAAAAACATTAATACTCATAGAAACTGATCTCATAAATCCCTATTCAAACATTATAATTTGTAATCTTTAATTGCAAATCAAAACTGTTCTAACCTAATGCAGCTCGTTTCTTATAGAAACTCTTGCCATTTAACCACGGAAAGCCGCACGTTTTACATTAGATACTGTCCTCATAAATTCTCATTGATGTGGTATAAGTAAATGTCTGGATTTACAAATAGATACTGTTTAAAATATTTAGTTGCTTTATTCTGATATAATTTTCATATTTAAATTAGATCCGAATGCATACTGATAAAGACTTATATAATTTACTATTGGCACAACAAATACATACTCGTAGAAACTGCTATTATCAATCCTTTCGAAGTAATACTAAATATGTACCTGGAATTTCCACACGTAACATGTAGTGAACAATTTGTTACTGATCAAACCTCATCACAATTATATTCGGAAAACAGCATAAATACTGTTAGAAATTGATCGCATATAACCCCATTCGAACTGATTAAATTTGTATTTGTAATTTCAGTTGAAAACTGACCTTTCTTTTTACCCATTCAAACATATGAAAACACATTTAGTATATTACTGAAAAAAAAACATTAATACTCATAGAAACTGATCTCATAAATCCCCATTCAAACATTATAATTTGTAATCTTCAATTGCAAATCAAAACTGTTCTAACCTAATGCAGCTCGTTTCTTATAGAAACACTTGACATTTAACCACGGAAAGCCGTACGTTTTACATTAGATACTGTTCTCATAAATTCTCATTGAGATAGTATAAGTAAATATAAAGACTTATATAATTTACTAGAGAAACAACAAATAGATACTCGTAGAAACTGCTCTCATCAATACTTTTGAAGGAATACTAAATGTGTACTTGGAATTTCCGACCATATCATAACAAGTAGTGAACAATTTGTTACTGATTAAACCTCATCACAATTATATTCGGAAAACAGCATAAATACTTTTAGAAATTAATCGCATATAACCCCATTCAAAGTGATTAAACTTGTATTTGTAATTGCAGTTGAAAACTGACCTTTCTTTTTACCCATTCAAACAAATGAAAACACATTTAATATATTACTGAAAAAAAACATTAATACTCATAGAAACTGATCTCATAAATCCCTATTCAAACATTATAATTAGTAATCTTCAATTGCAAGTCAAAACTGTCCTAACCTAATGCAGCTCGTTTCTTATAGAAACACTTGCCATTTAACCACGGAAAGCCGCACGTTTTACCTTAGATACTGTTCTCATAAATTCTCATTGATGTGGTATAAGTAAATGTTTGCTGCTCCATTCTGGTAGAAACTGATAGAAATTTCAGCAGCAACTTTAACTCCAGGCTCCAGTAGAGGGAGCTGTATACGTGTCGCTAATTCATATCTAATCTAATGTGACCTAAGGAACTGACGTGTGTTTGTTAAATTAAAAGTAAAGCAGTCTCTTTCACTGCTAACTCATTCATTGCTTCTAGGTTAGAACAAGAACACCCGAGGAAATAAGGACTTGCAGTATTTTGTGTTTACCACAATATTAGTATTTCTATTTGAAATATGCAATTCAAACTGTACATTTGTCGGCATGCATATCCAAATTAATACTAATAAAAAAGCAAAATGGAAGTTTACAATAAAAATACATCTGTAAAATATACAATTGAAACTGTACATTTGTTGACATGTATATCCACATTAATACTAATAAAAAGACAATGTTGAAATTTACAATAAAAACATGTTGATAAATGGTGTGTTACATACGATAGATACTGGAGAAAGACGGACTGGAACTCTTATGATATTACTTATAGAAAAGTTTAGAATCTCTTTAAAGTTGTATCTGTAATTCCATATGTTTACAGATATAAGGGCAAGGGTGCATTTGCAGACACTAAACTGTAGATTTGTTGATGCATATTTCATATAAGTACTCATGAAAGGGCAACATGATAATTCCAAATAGCTCATTCGGAATTACTGTTTCATAACCGATTTAAAACTTAATAAAACAGATAAAATCCTGTCTGTATAATACTAATATAACTTATAGGAACGATAAAACCGCATCACTTTTTTTTTATAAGTTTCTATGTGGAATTTTTGGCAGGGATATCCCTGCTCGTTTCAACTGCTTCGTCTCTCCATGTAACCGTCAAACAGCAAACAACTGTTGTTTGCCTCTCACTACAGCACACCCAAAGAACATAATATATATTATTACTGATTGATTTCCAAATAGCCGTAATCTTTTTTAAAATAACAAGGGAGAAAATTAAACTATATAGGTAACACATTCACAGTGGCTGAAGTTAAAACAGATAGACCGCATTGCACAACACAACGGTTAATTCCATTTGACAGCTAAAAGTTTAACCACCTAAACAGTCTTATTAATGTTAATATGATTTATATGGTGGAGTTATTTCATCACAAAACTCGTAATGACGTTTTATTGTTTTATAGAAATACTGATAAATGATGGACCGCGTCAACTCTTATGTGGCCAACTCAATGTTTTGTAACTATTAACAAAAATGCCGAACAGATTTGTGCCCTAATAACTGGGTAAATCTAATAAACCATGGATAATAATTTGAGGAATCACCGAATGACTCATTCTTCATAAAGGCGGAGTGAAGTGCTTATAAACTCTTTACCACAAACCATTGAACTATAGTCCAGTGAAAGTAGTCAAAAAAATTCTGAAATTTATTGTAATTCGATTCAGGATGCCACGTGGATTAAACGATAGTTTTATTGATTATGAACATGACCCTGAATTTGGTCCACTTTTGCCCACCGGAACATTGTTTATTTAACGATTTATTGTTGAAAAATTCCAAGAAATCGACTTTTTTAATGATAACTCAAAGACCTTTAACAATAGGTTTTTCAATTTTGAAAAACGGTTGATATAAGAGGTATTTCATTTAAAACGCTTGAAAATTTGTTTAAATAATTGCAAAAAACCGCCAAAATTTTGGCAATTTGCAAATATTTTTCATTCATTAACAAAAACACTTTAGTGCTTGAAACTTTGACAAAATATGTCTTTTATTACCCCAAAGTTACCCCTAAAATTTCATCAAAAAATTTTAATTAGTTTAAGAAATATTTAATTTGTTTATTAAAAACATAAATAATGTAAAAATACAAATTCACCCAGTTCCCGTTGTCGTAGAGTGTTGATCCGGACCATTTTTTTTTGTTGAGACTTAAATTTTATGTTTTCATTAATGTAAATCAAATTTGCATTATTTTCAACTTCGAAATGGCGTTTGAAAAAGTGTCACATTTTGAGGGTACGTTGTTTGCTAATAACTTGTAAACAAATGAAGATATATTGCAATATCGTTCTCATATCTTTATAGCGCAGGAATTTTAGTCAAAATAGCGCTTCTACCCGGAATTAATTATTGTAAAGCTGAAAATTTCCAGAATTGTAGTTTTGGTCCAAGGCAACACGTAGCAAAAAGTCCCCTACTCTCCCCTGTCGGCTTCCCTGTTTTTTCGGAACAACAAAGGCCTAAGTCGCAAAAATTGCAGAGCTAGCTATAAAGTGCAACAGGAAGGTTGTTACTGGTCAGATTTGGGTCTAAATGATCATAAAAGCTTTATCCGCATTGCGGATAAATGAAGACTCGGAGAATAAACATTTCTCTTCATACTTTGGGCTTTCCATTAGTATATCTACCTTCTCTGTAGCGTCACCCGTTACGGAGTTACACCACTCTGAGTGTCGCAGCGGCGACACTCGGACATTTAAGTGCGTTCATTGTAGCGTCTATCACGTCTAGTCTAAACAATTAAAAAGGCGCAAAACGAGCTATACCCTGAGTTTTTTAACTTTGACAATTCTCTAAGTGTATGCATTGGTTCATTGGTGCGGCAAAATTGAATGATCTTAGTTAAGCCATGTAACATAGGAATTTTAGTTTTTGACCCGGAATTAATTATTGTAAAGCTGAAAATTTGCAGGATTGTAGTTTTGGTCCAGGACAATACGCACCAAAAAGTCCTCTACTCTCCCCTGTCGGCTTCCCTGTTTTTGCGGAACAACGAGAGCCTAAGTCGCAGAAATTGCAGAGCTGGCTATAAAGTGCAGCAAAACGGTTGTTACTGGTCCGATTTGGGTCGAAATGATCATAAAAGCTTCGCAGAAGCATATCCGTTCGTATTTCACATGTTCCATGAAGATTTCGTTCATAGTTTTCCGTTCTAGTGCTGTCAAAACTTCAAAAATTGAAAAAAATCGAAATTAGCCGTAGCAGGCTATCGGGAGCTGGCTACCTTGACGTCTAGCCATTGTTGGATCTGCAAAAAGCACATTCACATTAGTTGAGTGCTGCAAGCTTTTCGAGAGATTAAATCCTCACAATATTCTCCCTGACTCCTCTCCTCTTCTCACCTGGAGGACTGGGGGTGGAAATCAGGACTCCAGGGCCTGGTTCCGATTCCTGTTTCTACCACAAGGCAGCCAGCTCCCGATAGCCTGCTACGGCTAATTTCTTGTGCCTACAAGAGCGACTGTGGTGCCCGGTGCGAGTGCAGGAACTCTGGTCAGAACTGCAGCATCATGTGCCGAATCTGTAGAGAATCCAGCTGCATAAATAGCCAGTCGTGTATATGGATAATGATCCGGACGACCCTACTTTCCAGTAGATCAATAATGTCAATTGTCTAGTCGAATAAAGTCATTTTCTGAGTCTGACAAGTTAAATTTCATTCAATAAATCTTATAAAACACCAATAATATATAAACAGGAATTCGCAACTGGTCTCATCAGCGCAGCCAGGGCAGTTCCACCGGGCATATGGCGGGCGCGGCCGCCGCGCGCTGACTCTCAAAGTTGCGTAGCTCCGTGACGGGTGACGCTACAGAGAAGGTAGACATACCAATGGAAATCCCAAAGTATGAAGAGAAATGTTTATTCGGGTACGTTTTCCCCTCCGAGTCTTCATTTATCCGCAATGGAGCCATTTCGATTTTTTTTCAATTGAAGTTTTAACAGCACTAGAACAGAAAATTACGAACGGATATGCTTCTCCGAAGCGTCTATGATCATTTCGACCCAAATCGGACCAGTAACAACCTTTTTGCTGCACTTTATAGCCAGCTCTGCAATTTCTGCGACTTAGGCCCTTGTTGCTCCGCAAAAACAGGGAAGCCGACAGGGGAGACTTTTTGGTACATGTTATTCTGGACCAAAACTACAATCCTGGAAATTTTCAGCTTTACAATAATTAATTCCGGGTCAAAAACTAAAATTCCTGTGCTATATGGCTTAACTAAGAGCACTCAATTTTGCCGCACCAATTCACCAATGCATACACTTAGAGAAATGTCAAAGTTAAAAAACTAAGGGTATAGCTCGTCTTGAGCCTTCTTAGTTGTTTAGACTAGACGTGATAGACGCAACAATGAATGCACTTAAATGTCCGAGTGTCGCCGCTGCGACACTCAGAGTGGCGTAACTCCGTAACGGGTGACGCTACAGAGAAGGTAGATATATCAATGGAAAGCCCAAAGTATGAAGAGAAATGTTTATTGGAGTACGTTTCCCCCCCGAGTCTTCATTTACCCGCAATGGCGCCATTTCGGAATTTTTCTAATTTTTTTTAAAGTTTTTAAAATTTTTGAAATGTTGACAGAACTAGAACGGAAAATTATGAACAAAAATATGCATGGAACATCTGAAATATGAACGGATATGCTTTTCCTAATCTTTTATGATCATTTCGGCCCAAATCGGACCAGTAACAACCTTCCTGTTGCACTTTATAGTCGGCTCTGCAATTTTTGCGACTTAGGCCCTTGTTGCTCTGAAAAAACAGAGAAGCCGACGGGGGAGAGTAGGGGACTTTTTGCTACGTGTTGTCCTGGACCAAAACTACAATCCTGGAAATTTTCAGCATTACAATAATTAATTCCGGGTAAAAAACTAAAATTCCTGGGCTATTATTGTTGGGGGTTTTTCACACATTTTAAAAAAAAAAAGTGACTCTGTAGCCTTACTAGAAGCAGAGATGATTTTTTAAAATAAATTCGTAATTTGTTTAATAATAAAATTAACAGCTGAAACTTGCTGAAATGTTTGCTAATGTATGAATAAAAATGTATAAATATTGAATGATCATTTAATATTCTTTAATTTAGTTAAGATGTTGAAAAACGATATTGTCGAGATAACTGTTTAATAGAAAATTGTTTCGTTTTTTTTGTTAGAAACAATTATTGTCTGAAAAATGGCTAGCAAAAAAAAATATTTTTCTAGATAGGTAAGTAATAAAGAAAAAAAAATGTTTTTAACAAAAATAATTGTTTATAGCAAATTATTGTTTAATTAGGAAGAAATCGACATGACAGATATTATTTCATCACGTCAAAATCGGTCCATAATCGACGGAGAAACGGTAAATTTTTTATTGACGCACGGATTTGAACTCGTCTTGATCATTTTATGAACGTGTTACAGATATGACTCATGCTTCTGTCTCCTATTCTGACGCCGGTTTAAAATTGTTATCGTCGCAAAATGCATTTTTCCCCCAAACTCAGCTCTATTACAAAGATAGACTATTAAACTAGTTGTTCGCCAAGTTTCAGCTGTTAATGTTTATTAATCAACGAATTACGAATTTATTTAAAAAAAAAACCATCTCGGCTTCTATAGTAAGGCTAGTCACTTTTTTTGAAAATGTGTGAAAAAAACCCAGCAACAAAAATATAAGAACGATATTGCATTTGTTAAAAGTTATTAGCAAAAAACGTGCCCACAAAATGTGACACTTTTTCAAACGCCATTTTAAAGTTGAAAATAATGCAAATTTAATTTACCATTATTATTAATGAAAACATAAAATTTAAGTCTCAACAAAAAAATGATATCCGGATCAACCCTCTACGACAAAGAGAACTGGACGAATTAGTATTTTGCATTATTTATGTTTTTAATAAACAAGTTAAATATTTCTTAAACTAATTAAAATTTTTGATGAAATTTTAGGGGTAACTTTGGGATAATAAAAGACATATTTTGTCAAAGTTTCAAGCACTAAAGTGCTTTTGTTAAAGAATGAAAAATATTTGCAAATTGCGAAAATTTTCGTGGTTTTTTGCAATTATTTAAACACATTTTCAAGCGTTTCAAATGTAACGTTTCAAATTAACCGTTTTTAAAAGTTCTATCTTTAAAAAAGTCGATTTTTTTGAATTTTTCAACAATAAATCGTTAAATAAACAATGTTCCAGCGGACGAAAAGTGGATCAAATTCAGGGTCATGTTCGTAATCAATAAAACTATCGTGGCATCCTGAATCGAATTACAATATGCATTTTTGCTAATTCCACTGGACTACTATATACTACATAATGGTTTTTTTTTTTGCAAAAATAGCGTCCAGTGGAAGTATAGTAACGACAAAAAAATTTTTAAAAATTTTTATTGTCCAAATAGGCTTAAAATGTCATGAAACGTCGATTTTAAGTTTGAGCGAAAAAAAAATTTCTGTCTGTCGGTCTGTCTGTCTGTAACTTTTTTTTGTGCGCACGTTTACTCTGGAACCGTTTAAGATATTGACATTAAATTTGGTACACATATGTACTTTAACGAGATCTAGAACTAGATTATATTTTCATCTTGTTCCGTCGTAGGGTTGGGGGGTAAATTGGGGTAAATTTGGGGTAAATAGGTCAATCAAGCAGGTAAGAGTCCATAAAATTGGTATTTAGTACATACAAGAGAAACTAAGGTCTCAAAAAAATTTTTGGCAATAGCCATCCACATTACCACTCCCACCCCCTTATTAAAGGGGATGAAAAAAAATGTGATTTAGTGTATGTACGGGAACCAGAAACCTCAAAATATTTTTTTACTTCATCCACCCCCCACTATCACCCCCCATCACCACCCCCCACCCCACTACCGATGTGGGGTATCGTTTTATGGGTTTTTGGGGTAGAGGATTTCAAATATTATATTATTAAAGTTCCATAAACAATTATTTTCACATATAAAGTTTTTTCGTTGTGAGTGACTTGGATAGAGAATCTGGATGTGGAAGTAGTGATTCCTTGGGCAGCGGTTTTTTCCTTTTGTAAAGTGTTCAAGGGTTCTTTCTGAGTATTTTGTTAAGTCGGCGAGGTCGGCGGGAGTTGGCGTTATAGCCGCCGCCATATTTGAGAAAAGTTCAAACGTAAATATCTCGCGAACCGTTAAAGCCACGATAAAACTGGTAAGAACTTGAATGTTTAGCAGTAAATTCTCTATATATCTCTTAACAGGCTCATGTTCGTAGAACTAATCGTTTTCGAGCTACAGGGGCCCTATTTTCAGGTATTCGCAATGCCCAAGGAAGGTTATTCGCAAATTTCGCGAGTCGAACAAATTCCGACATTTTGCCATTCTCGTGCACTCGCTATTCACTCGTATGTACACGCCTTTAGCACTTGCAATAACAGTGACCGGACTTTAGATAGTCGTGACGAATTCACGTAAAATTCTGATAGTTGACTTGTAGGTTAAGGTAGGGTGACTAAATTTTTGTTAAGTGAATGCTGGACACTTCTGCTGGGAAAAAATTAATGAGCAGGGGGGGGACAGAAATCCGAAAAATCATTTCTTGATCCCAACATTTTTTGGTGACCGGGGGGGGGGGGGGGGATTTTTTTTGAACACAATATTTTTTGAGGAGCGGGTGGGAAGTATCCGAAAAAAAAAATATTTTCCAAGCAAAACGTAATGCTGTAACTTCACTATAACCTGAATGCTGGAGTTTTGCTGGACACTTGTAAGACTTTCCAACGAAATTCCAGACGTTTGGTCTGAACGCTGGACTTTTGCTGGACACTTGTAAATGCTGGACTTTCCAGCGAAATTCCGGACGTATGGTCACCCTAGGTTAAGGTCGTGTCATTGAAATTTTGGTTGTCATATATTCTATCAGAGTTCTTTTCTGTCTCTCGGCCATTTTTCTCGCCACTACTTTTTTTCAGGGAGAACTTTTGTAGGCTCTACTACTCTATTCATTGTTATTAGGCGAATGCTATGTTTTGTAGCCAGGAGCGTAGCGAAGGGGGTACGTTTAGGTACGTTCACCCCCCACCAACTTTGTCAGACTTGGCAAAAGTTAGGCAATAATTAAAAATTTGAGATATAAGTTGACCATTTTTTTTATTTTCTACCCCACTCTCCCCGCTCATCAATTTTTTGGAGGAATTATTATTTATTTATTTACATAGTTGACTTCTTCAGTTTATGAAGTTGGCAAATTTGAGAAATAACCCCCCAAAAAAGTTGGCTCGCTACGCCTGTTTGTGACGTTAAAAAAACAAATTATATGTGAATCACACCTTGGACAGCGTTGTCTTATCGACCATTCGCATCTCTCACACAATGCACGAAGAACTTTCGTAACAGTGCCCCCCCCCCCCCGGGGTTTATTTTGCTGTATTCAATATTAATTGTTATTGTATTATGTATATCTATGTACTGTACGTGCACTCCCTGCCGTTTATTTTGGCAAAAAAGCCGAATTTTTGATTCGTGAACGGCAAAATTTTTGGTGATTTTCTTCCACCCGCTCATTACATTAATTTTCAATGGTGAGTGGGAAATTTTGTGATTCCCCCTGCTCATCAATTTTCAATGCTGAGTAAAAAAAAATTAATTTTTTGTGCAGCCGTACGTGAAATGAGTATTTCGCGTTCCCAAAACAGTCCGAGAAATTCAATTTCACGTCTGTTACCCTTAGTAACGGCCGAAAAACTAAAAGTCACTTTCATAATAATTGACGTTTAAGTCGCTTCAAAATTGACATTTGTAAAATATGACTAATAATCGCTCTCAAACATTTTTACGATTATTCGAGTCCGAGAACTGCCAAGTTTACATTCAAAATATACCGTTTCCATAGAAACGCTCTGGCGTTAAGGCCACCGCGTTTATTTAGCAAAATATAGCATAAACGGTGGTGTCATTTTCACCATCTATACTAACTATAATTTACGGTTGCACAAAAAAATAGTGTTTATACCATGGCCGCGAAATTTTTTAGCGCCCTCGAGATTATCTTGCCTCGGGCCTCGGCGATAATTTTTCTCTCGGTACGTAAAAAGGAATTTCGCGGCCTTGGTATAAAAATAGCTATTTTCATTTCCGAGTGAAAAAATAGTTATTTGTTTAACTAGGCAGCAAAATAGTAGATTGGCTGCCGCGGCTGATAAAGGAACTCAGCCAAGGCAGTCAATCTATTTTGCTGCTGAGTTGAACATATAATTTTTTCGCCGATTGTTTAAATATATTCTAAAATAATTAAATTATTACAATTCTCAATATCTTTATTTTTGTTGTAATATATTCAATAAAAATTCATTAAAAATCGCAGTTGTTGCTAGTTGGTTGGTTACCATGGAAACTTTATGTCAAACTTTGACAAGTTACAAACGTCTTTGCTAGTTTACAGAAAGATATTTGTGTTATAGTACGAGAGACAGCCTGCATTTTTTCGAGGAATTTTATACCGAATAAATTTCATTTTTATCAGTTGATTAATATTCAATAATCAGCAAAATGAGCGTCAGTCGCCGCACCTGCGGTGGAGCTAGAGGTGACAGCATGTTAAAGTTGAAAAAAAAAATTATGCTACGAGTATTTTCATACTCGAAAAACCTACCTAACTTGAACAACTACCCTTATGTTCATATATACAGCTTTGTAAAACTTTTAATATCACTAATACAATAAAAAAAAATATTTCGAGCAGGATTTGAACCCGAGACGTCCCTGAAAAAATAGTGTCAGTCGCAACAACAAACAACAACAATAATATTTCATATATGTGCCTCACCGGATCCTAGCCCGGAGCCAGCCAGACAACCACGGCGAACATCGCCGAGGTGGGTGTGAGGCTGGGTGGGGTAGGTCCGATTCGGCTTAGAGATAAATTCGAGGGGGGGGTGCTAGAAGCTCATGTCTGCCACGGGCAGACTTAAAAACTAGATTAAAATTTTTGATGTGTCCACATGGACCTAAAAGTAACTTAAAAATAAACACAACACTGAGAACACTAAAATCGTAGGCGAGCGCACTTCGTAATTTTGATTGTTGATACGGGGAACACAACTAAACGAAAAAACCCGTTCGAACAAATGACGACCTTGTGGTCTGATCGCCGACAAGGAAGGTAGGGTGGAAATAAAATTGTGGTTTAAAAAATTAGGATTACGTAAGTTTTCGGCCTAGAGGGGATTTAGAGAGACAAAAAAGAAATGAAAATGACAAAAAGGATAAAAGAACAAAATTGTACAAACATAAATGGGAAGAAAGAGGGATTGGAAAGATGTAAAGTTGAGGAAAGATAAGGGTAAGGGTATGGGTAAGTTATCGTAGAAGGAAGTGTGGCTAGGGGAGCTGCCGAAAGATAGGCAACGCCTGGTATGGTAGGGGGTGTCTTATATCGAAAAGTATGGCATTATGCTGTCTGATTCGGGTAATGTTGCGGGTAAGCGGGCTACCGTCCAGTTTAAACTGGTAGAATTTTTGCGAAGTTTCTTGGACGTAGTCCGCTAGTGGGGTTATGTCGTGGCAACGTGCATAGAGATTTCTGAGGAAGGTGTACCTACCAGAGTCTGAAATGAGGCGCATACATTTGTGTTCTAATACTCTTAACTTCCGCATTGTCGTGGCCGGGATGCTGCACCACACCGGCGCCGCGTATGTGATGGCCGGCCTGATTACCATCGTGTACAACAACTTTTTATTAGTCCCGTTGAGTCCGCTACCCCGTGCCAGGAGCGGATACAGACTGACATGGAGTAGACCTTGCGTATCGTCTCATTAATGTGTGTATTAAACGTCAGTCTTTTGTCTAGGTTCACCCCCAAATACTTCACGCACCGCTTAATTGGAATTTCTCTACCCCCGATCGAAAGTGGCGTTAGAATCCGGTTTTGTGTGAAGCGGCGCGTGAACAGAATCGACTCTGAGTTAGAGTTGGGCGATTCGACTCTTTTTAAGGATTCGTACCAAATGAATCAGTATCAAGAAAAGATTCGTATCGAGAGATTCGTACGATTCGTATCACTGATTCCATGATACTAAATAGTATCATGTACTGATTCGTACCATTCGTACTATTCGTATGTTTCGTACCACTGATTCCATGATACGAAACAGTATCATGTACTGATTCGTACCATTCGTACCCGTACCCACATTTCCACTCCACAGTGTTCAGCATAGATTATAGAATATTATATGTGGTGTTAGTTAGGGCCAGAGTATTATAATGTTATATTAACCGTACAGTTTAAACTTTTAGGACTTCGAGCACCTTTCATTACATTAATAATTTCGTCGTCGTCATTAGACATCAGTACAAAGATAGATAGATAGCGTTTATTTAACCATATTATATACATATTTGTACATTTGTAGAAAGTCAACTAAACAAAAAACAATAACAAAAAAGTAAAAAAATGGTAATATATCACAGATTGTGTAATCAATACGTTGCGTATAAAATGAATGCTATCTTGCAGTAGGTACATTGATAATAATCAAATATTTCGAATATATTCATCATATTACGTATAAAAGCAGGGAATTCTTTCAATTATGAGATTATGAGTATTTTAAAATCTGAAATCTCCAGTTTAAACGCGCGGTCCCCATTTGAAGTTTAACCTTATACAGCTGGCCCAGTATCGCATCGCAATACCGGTACCGAAATTGCATATTCGTACCAATCGTATCGGTGATACGAAATGTACGAATCTTTTATTTTTGTGGGATTCGTACTATTTGTACCACTGCAAGGATTCGTACCAATGATACGAATCATACGAGTACTACCCACCTCTACTCTGAGTGTCAGTCGCCTTACCTACTCCGCTATCTGGCGACTGAGGCCTGATTTGTAAGAACATAATATGACATGTAGACATGCTTGGTGATTTATTTATTTTATTTTTTTTAAATAATAAAAACAATTGGAATGATTTATGTACTTTTATGGTATAGCTCATAACGAACATTTTCTTTCTTTTTGTTGTTTTCCATAGAACTTATAGATTTCGAGATATTCAAAGAAACGATGAAAAACGATTTTTTAACAACTTTAACATGCTCTCACCATTAGCTCCACCGCTATCAGAGTAGCTGACGTTCAGATTGCTGATGTATTAGGGGAAAACTATTATTGTTATGATTTTCAGTCGGTATGAAATGACTTGTTCAAATCAGCGCTGTCCCAGGTAGCAAGGTGACGTCATTATGACGTCTTTTAAAGGTGATTTTTCGTCGCCGACGTCATTGTCCCAATTAATGACGTACCAGAGACGTGATATTTATAACGTACTTCTGACGTCATCATGAAGACGTCAAATACACGTTTCTTTTAGGTCATTATTTTGACGTCATTAATAAATGACGTACCAGAGACGTGATATTTAATACGTACTTCTGACGTCATCATGAAGACGTCAAATACACGTTTCTTTTAGGTCATTATTTTGACGTCATTAAAATGACGTGAAATAAATCATTATAAAATAAAAATAAATAGAAGTATTTAGTGACTAGTTCAATTTTTGCCACATAGTAATAATAATTTTGTTTTACTATTTCTAACTAGATATTTAAATAAAGATGTTCAACAACTAGCAAAGCTTATCAGGACTTTACCAAACAATAAAGCGCCTGGGAAGGACTGTATTGAAAACAAACTTCTTAAATATCTTCCAAGGAAAGGTGTTGTTCAACTCATGTACATTGTTAACGCGATCTTACGACTGCAACACTGGCCTAACCACCCTGTCAAAAAAATCTCATCAATCCGAATTGAAAATTATCAAAAATTAATAAGTATCTATGAGAACCTATATGGTCAATAAGTTTCTATAAGAGTTAGGTAAAGTTGCTGTTGAAATTGTTATCAGTTTATATCCGCATTGACCAGCAAAATGAGTCAAGCCATATCCATTTGTTAATCCAAACATTTACTTATACCATATCAATGAGAATTTATGAGCACAGTATCTAATGTAATTCGTGCGGCTTTCCGTGATTAAAAGACAAGTGTTTCTTTAAGAAACGAGCTGCATTAGGTTAGAACAGTTTGGATTTGCAATTGAAGATTACAAATTATAATGTTTGAATAGGGATTTATGAGATGAGTTTCTATGAGTATTAATGTTTTTTTTCAGTAATATATTAAATGTGTTTTCATTTGTTTGAATGGGTAAAAAGAAAGGTCAGTTATTTATGCTGTTTTCCGAATATAGTTCTGATGAGGTTTAATCAGTAACAAATTGTTAACTACTTGTTATGATATGGTCGGAAATTCCAAGTACACATTTAGTATTCCTTCAAGAGGATTGATGAGAGCAATTTCTACGAGTATCTATTTGTTGTTCCTATAGTAAATTATATAAGTCTTTATCAGTACAGATTCGGATTTAATTTAAATATGAAAATTATATCAGAATAAAGCAACCAAATATTTTAAACAGTATCTATTTGTAAATCCAAACATTTACTTATACTATCTCAATGATAATTTATGAGAACAGTATCTAATGTAAAACGTGCGGCTTTCCGTGCTTAAATGGCAAGAGTTTCTATAAGAAACGAGATGCATTAGGTTAGAACAGTTTTGACTTGCAATTGAAGATTCAAAATTATAATGTTTGAATAGGGATTTATGAGATCAGTTTCTATGAGTATTAATGTTTTTTTTTCAGTAATATATTAAATGTGTTTTCATTTGTTTGAATAGGTAAAAAGAAAGGTCAGTTTTCAACTGCAATTACAAATACAAGTTTAATCACTTCGAATGGGGTTAGATGCGATCAATTTCTCAAAGTATTTATGCTGTTTTCCGGATATAATTGTGAAGAGGTTTAATTAGTAACAAATTGTTCACTACATGTTATGATATGGTCGAAAATTCCAAGTACACATTTGGTATTCCTTCAAAAGGATTGATGAGAGCAGTTTCTACGAGTATCTATTTGTTGTTCCTCTAGTAAATTATATAAGTCTTTATCAGTAAAGATTCGGATCTAATTTAAATATGAAAATTATATCAGAATAAAGCAACCAAATATTTTAAACAGTATCTATTTGTAAATCCAAACATTTACTTATACTATCTCAATGGGAATTTATGAGAACAGTATCTAATGTAAAACGTGCGGCTTTCCGTGGTTAAATGGCAAGAGTTTCTATAAGAAACGAGCTGCATTAGGTTAGAACAGTTTTGATTTGCAATTGAAGATTCAAAATTATAATGTTTGAATAGGGATTTATAAGATCAGTTTCTATGAGTATTAATGTTTTTTTTTTTTCAGTAATATATTAAATGTGTTTTCATTTGTTTGAATAGGTAAAAAGAAAGGTCAGTTTTCAACTGCAATTACAAATACACTTCGAATGGGGTTAGATGCGATCAATTTCTCAAAGTATTTATGCTGTTTTCCGGATATAATTGTGAAGAGGTTTAATCAGTAACAAATTGTTCACTACATGTTATGATATGGTCGGAAATTCCAAGTACACATTTGGTATTCCTTCAAGAGGATTGATGAGAGCAGTTTCTGCGAATATCTATTTGTTGTTCCTCTAGTAAATTATATAAGTCTTTATCAGTAAAGATTCGGATCTAATTTAAATATGAAAATTATGTCAGAATAAAGCAACTAAATATTTTAAATAGTATCTATATGTAAATCCAGACATTTACTTATACTATCTCAATGAGAATTTATGAGAACAGTATCTAATGTAAAACGTGCGGCTTTCCGTGGTTAAATGGCAAGAGTTTCTATAAGAAACGAGCTGCATTAGGTTAGAACAGTTTTGATTTGCAATTGAAGATTACAAATTATAATGTTTGAATAGGGATTTATGAGATCAGTTTCTATGAGTATTAATGTTTTTTTTTTCAGTAATAAGTATAATTTACTATTGGCACAACAAATACATACTCGTAGAAATTGCTATCATCAATCCTTTCGAAGTAATACTAAATATGTACCTGGAATTTCCACACGTAACATGTAGTGAACAATTTGTTACTGATCAAACCTCATCACAATTATATTCGGAAAACAGCATAAATACTGTTAGAAATTGATCGCATATAATCCAATTCGAAGTGGTTAAACTTGTATTTGTAATTGCAGTTGAAAACTGACCTTTCTTTTTACCCATTCAAACAAATGAAAACCCATTTAATATATTACTGAAAAAAAAAACATTAATACTCATAGAAACTGATCTCATAAATACCCATTCAAACATTACAATTTGTAATCTTCAATTGCAAATCAAAACTGTTCTAATCAAATGCAGCTCGTTTCATATAGAAACTCTTGCCATTTAACCACGGAATGCCGCACGTTTTACATTAGATACTGTCCTCATAAATTCTCATTGAGATAGTATAAGTAAATGTCTGGATTTAAAAATAGATTCCGTTTAAAATATTTGGTTGCTTTATTCTGATATAATTTTCATATTTAAATTAGATCCGAATGCATACTGATAAAGACTTATATAATTTACTATTGGTACAACAAATACATACTCGTAGAAGCTGCTATCATCAATCCTTTCGAAGTAATACTAAATATGTACCTGGAATTTCCGACCATATCGTAACATAGAGTGAACAATTTGTTATTGATCAAACCTCATCACAATTATATTCGGAAAACAGTATAAATACTGTTAGAAATTGATCGCATATAACCCCATTCGAAGTGATTAAATTTGTATTTGTAATTTATTCAGTTGAAAACTGACCTTTCTTTTTACCCATTCAAACATATGAAAACACATTTAATATATTACTGAAAAAAAAACATTAATACTCATAGAAACTGATCTCATAAATCCCTATTCAAACATTATAATTTGTAATCTTCAATTGCAAATCAATACTGTTCTAACCTAATGCAGCTCGTTTCTTATAGAAACACTTGCCATTTAACCACGGAAAGCCGTACGTTTTACATTAGATACTGTTCTCATAAATTCTTATTGAGATAGTATAAGTAAATGTAAAGACTTATATAATTTACTAGAGGAACAACAAATAGATACTCGTAGAAACTGCTCTCATCAATCCTTTTGAAGGAATACTAAATGTGTACTTGGAATTTCCGACCATATCATAACAAGTAGTGAACAATTTGTTACTGATTAAACCTCATCACAATTATATTCGGAAAACAGCATAAATACTTTTAGAAATTAATCGCATATAACCCCATTCAAAGTGATTAAACTTGTATTTGTAATTGCAGTTGAAAACTGACCTTTCTTTTTACCCATTCAAACAAATGAAAACACATTTAATATATTACTGAAAAAAAACATTAATACTCATAGAAACTGATCTCATAAATCCCTATTCAAACATTATAATTAGTAATCTTCAATTGCAAGTCAACCTAATGCAGATCGTTTCTTATAGAAACACTTGCCATTTAATCACGGAATGCCGCACGTTTTACCTTAGATACTATTCTCATAAATTCTCATTGATGTGGTATAAGTAAATGTTTGGTGCTCCATTCTGGTAGAAACTGATAGAAATTTCAGCAGCAACTTTACTCCAGGCTCCAGTAGAGGGAGCTGTATACGTGTAGCTAGTTCATATGTAATCTAATGTGACCTAAGAAACTGAAGTGTGTTTGTTAAATTAAAAACAAAGCAGTCTCTTTCACTGCTAACTCATTCATTGCTTCTAGGCTAGAACAAGAACACCCGAGGAAATAAGGACTTTGCAGAATTTTGTGTTTACCACAATATTAGTATTTCTATTTGAAATATGCAATTTAAACTGTACATTTGTCGGCATGCATATCCAAATTAATACTAATAAAAAAGCAAAATGGAAGTTTACAATAAAAATACATCTGTAAAATATACAATTGAAACTGTACATTTGTTGACATGTATATCCACATTAATACTAATAAAAAACAATGTTGAAATTTACAATAAAAACATGTTGATAAATGGTGTGTTACATACGATAGATACTGGAGAAAGGACGGACTGGAACTCTTATGATATTACTTATAGAAAAGTTTAGAATCTCTTTAAAGTTGTATCTGTAATTCCATATGTTTACAGATATAAGGGCAAGGGTGTATTTGCAGACACTAAACTGTAGATTTGTTGATGTATATTTCATATAAGTACTCATGAAAGGGCAACATGATAATTCCAAATAGCTCATTCGGAATTACTGTTTCATAACCGATTTAAAACTTAATAAAGCAGATAAAATCCTCTCTGTATAATACTAATATAACTTATAGGAACGATAAAACCGCATCACTTTTTTTTTATAAGTTTCTATGTGGAATTTTTGGCAGGGCAGTGGAAGTGTGCTGTGGTCGTACCCATCCTGAAATCAGGCAAAAATGCCAAGTACGCAGGCAGTTATCGACCTATATCGCTGTTGTCGGCAGTCTCAAAATTGGTAGAAAAGGTCATCCTGGACAGATTTAACTTTGCCCAGGAGGAACTTCATATTGACGATGAACACCAGTTTGGCTTCAGGAGGGGTCGGAGCACAGTGCAACAGGTCGTACGAATCGTTAACGATGTGAAAGTGCAATACAATCTTGGAAAAAACACCACCATGGTGCTCTTAGATGTTGAGAAGGCTTTCGACACGGTCTGGATTCCGGGTCTACTATATAAAATGCACACATATAATTTTCCGCGATATATAACGAAACTGATTCACTCGTATCTGACGGGCAGATCGCTACAAGTGCGAGTGAACAACAAACTGTCAACACTGCGGGACATTCGGGCGGGCGTCCCGCAAGGGTCGGTTCTCGCGCCTAAATTGTATAACCTGTACGTTTCTGACTTTCCAGTTTTCCCTAATACCAAACTGGCCAAATACGCTGATGACACTGCCATGTATGCACATAGTCACAACGCTCAAGCGGCAAATATGTTACTGAAAGCCCACATGGTCCGTGCCGCGGCGTTCTATGACCGGTGGAAGATTCGGGTAAACGTTGAAAAGTCGGAAGCGATAGTCTTCACGCGCAGGTTCATTGAAAATAAAATTTTAACACCTATTTCGGTCAGGGGAAACCAAATTCCAACTAGAAACTGCGTGAAGTATTTGGGAGTACATCTGGACCAACGACTGACATTCAACAAACATATGAACGACACTATACGAAAAGTCTATTCTATGTCCAGGAGTCTGTACCCGCTCCTGGCCAAAAATAGCAGACTAAGTCGACAAAATAAAAAATTGGTTTACACTGTTGTAGTGAGGCCGGCCCTAACATACGCGGCACCGGTGTGGTGCAGTGCATCGGTCACGACTCTAAAGAAACTAAAAGTGCTGGAGCACAAGTTTATGCGCCTCATTTCAAATTCTTCAAGATATACCTCCCTCAGAGAATTATATGCACGTTGCCACGACATAACACCACTAGCGGATTACATCCAACAAATCTCTCAAAAATTCTATACTTTTAAACTGGGTGATAGTCCGCTAACAAACAACATTACCCAGATCAGAGAACATAATGCCCCCTTTAGAATAAAACACACCTTGCCATACCAGGCGTTGCCTATTTTTAGGCAACCTATCTAGCCCTATATTCTCTTTTTAATCCTTCATTAACGATAACATTCATTCCTTATAGACTGGCGGTACATGACCAGTCAGGTGCAACGTTTTTAAAATGCATGCCAATCATATATATGAATGAAATTACCATGAATATGCCAGAAATGCAAATTTTAGGCAGTCGTCGCATGCACAAGGGGGTGCAAATCGGTTTTTTTCGTGTCTTTTTTTTGGGTTTTATTTTTTTTATTTTTTTTAATGGATGCCAATAGTGCCAAACGAAAAGCCTTCAAAAAAAATCCAAAATCAAAATCATCCAAAATCAAGAACACCAAAAAATTTTACGATTTAATGTGCACATTAACAGTTGTTTTGAGCGCGGAAACTGCATGCCAATGAATTTCTGCTGGATTTTTTTTCACGGCTTTTCGTTTGGCACTATTGGCATCCATTAAAAAAAATAAAAAAATAAAACCCAAAAAAAAAGACACAAAAAAAACCGATTTGCACCCCCTTGTGCACGCGACGACTGCCTAAAATTTGCATTTCTGGCATATTGATGGTAATTTCATTAATATATATGATTGGCATGCATTTTAAAAACGTTGCACCTGACTGGTCATGTACCGCCAGTCTATTATTTTCTGTTCTGTCCTCTTTTCGTTTCTTTACCATTGGGGTAAATTATTCTTCCTAATTATAATCTTTATTTTATCTTAACCTCCAGATTTGTTAACATTTTAAACTATGCATTAAGCGGCTTGGCATCCGCTTCGTTCAGTAACCACCATTATCTGAAGCGGGTTTTTTGGTTTGGTTCTTTTTCCCGTATTAGCATAGGTATCATAATGTAAAACAGTGCGCTTTACTTCCAGTTAATATTAAGTTTTATAATCCTTTTTTTTTGGAAATTTATCTGTTAATACCTTTTTTAATTTGCCCCATGGTGAAAGGAGTTCAGGTCAAAGTTTTATTTTTTGAAGTTGACCAGAGTCCGTTCCGTCCTGTCATTCAACTGTCACGGAGCTGCGCTCCGTGAATGTCTGACAGTATTCGGACACGGGTGTCTGGGATATATTGTAATATATAATAATAATAAAGTTTGATTGTTGTTGTTAAGTTGCCAGGCAAGAGGTTCGCGGTTCGATCCCTGCACATTCCGATTTTTTTTTCGTCAAAAACTTTATTAATAATTGTGGAAAAATATTATAATGAGAGGTTTGCATCCCTAATAGCAAAATTCACGGATTACCAATACGTCATATTGGCGTCATATATATGACGTCATTGGGCTGTGACATTGTGCCGTCTTTTTCACGTCATTTTTACGTCATGCTGAAGGTGAAATTGACGTAATTAATGCCGAAAAAACGACGTCATAATGACGGCACCTTGCTGCCTGGGTGTCTTCCGTACTATTAGTCTAGGTGCCCGTCGACATAATTGTAATTTATACATATCCTCGTATAACTTCTTGTACGGCATAATTGCGCCTAGTCTATCACTTTTTTCCTCTGCGAAAATTTTCGAAAAGGCGGCGTTCCTCCTCGGCATGAAAAAGACGATTTCCACGCGTCGGACTGAAAAATCGGCAAAAATGTCCGACAATTCGAAAATTGGATTCTACATATTTTTATTAAGCAATCTTGAAAAAACCAGGTGGTTATCAATAAATGTTTTAAAATTATGTTATGTTATGTTTAGGGTTTAGGTTAACGTTCCCAAATTTTGGTCGGAAAGTTTGTAAAAATATATGAAATATATATTATTATTATTATTATTATTATTATTATTATTATTAAGATTTATTGTATTGTAAGTTCAGGCATAAGGTACAATTCATTATTACATACTTACAATTATAATTACAATTTGCATAACTTACAATTACGGTTACGTGGCGCCTAAGTCACAAGGACTTGTTTTGCGCTTTAAATGTCATTACGTTTATTTAACCTCATTTAGCTATAAACTATAAACTAAAAACTATTTCTATTCTTATGTAACTAGTAATGTTAATAACAGTAGAACTGCTTAAATTTGGTTGTTTGTACTAATTGCAAGTAAGGATTTAAACATTTTATTGCTGTATATACAGGGTGTCCCGCAAATAATGGACAATCCTGAAAATGGTAATGTATTGAACAATTCTCAAATTGTCCGACGAGAATAGCACCCAGTACCCCAGCGCGACTAACGATTTCGACACCCAAAAGTCTCTTTTTAAAAAATTATTAAATTCAAAAATTTATTTTTTATAAAAATGTTTTAAGTACAATGTATGTATTTAATCTAAGAAAGCTAGTTACAGACTGAATCTAAAACAATGCAAAATAGGAAAGAAGGCACAGCGCCTTATCTTCTAAGTATCAGGTTACAACTGCTGATGCTGGGAAACATAGTCGTCCCCTTATAATTTAAATGGGGGGTCGATACATAATTCCTCCCCTCGAAGATTCAACTACGGAGTGCAGCGAGGAAGTTGAACGTTTGGTGGGATGGCTTCTGGTCGATTTCCCTCGATGTCTTCATTATGTTTACTTCGTCTGGCTAATATACATTTTTTATATGAAAAATATGAGATGATTAAAATAACCATAACATAGAGGAGTACTGTCCATGTACTGGGAATATTGGAGATTCCAATTTCGTCATAAGATATTTGGGGTTGATTTTCAATTATTTGTTTTTGAATATCCTGTAGTTCGTTTAGGTTGATATTCTCTAAGTGGATGGTAAAGTTTTGGTTCGGTGTAGGATTTTCCTCTTGGTCTAGTTCTGGGAAAAATATCGGCTCGTTTTGATTTATGGCTTGCTGTTTATTGCTGATCTTCTCTCGGGTGCTAATTATTTCGCACCCTATTGGGATGTTGATTAAATAGGTACCAATTAACTTTTGGACCTCTTCTTGTTGTTTACATTTCATGGTGATTGCCTGCTTGCTGGGAAATATACCAATCCATTGTGTCGATTCTTCTAGTTGCTTGATTACGGCTCTTGTAGTTTTGATCTGGGTTCTTTGACAGCTTGCGGTGTTCTTCATATCCAGGAGTTGTATTTCACAAGGGCTGTCTTCGTCGATTTCTTTTATGTCAAGTTTCTTACAAGCATAATATTGTGGTGCCATTTTGGTGCATATGTCACTTTCGAATGTAAAGTACAATTTGTCTTTTAGCAAATATCTATTATTTGGAATTATTGCCTTGAATTGACTCTGACTATACACAGGAATTGGGTACAGGTGATAATAATTAAAGGTTTCAGGGTACATGATTGGTAAACGAAGTAAGTAGGTGATTTTATTATTAAGGATATAACATTCAATTTCTATTAATTTTTCTATTAGTAGGGTATTTTCTAGTGTTATTTCAAAGGGCAATTGTCCCGGTTGTATATTTTTTCCAATTTTAATAGTTCTTTGAACAGATCGGCAGTTTTTATTATACTTGGGTGCATGATATTTAATCTGGTGAACGTAATTGAATTTTCTATATCTTGGAGAATAGAGTTAATTATTTCATACATATTTATAATTTGATTTAAAATGTCTTTCATGAAGTTAGTAGTTTTGCGTTTTAAGTCTCGTTCAGCAATGGCGGCAATCCGTTCGATTTCTGATTGTAATACTTTTTCATTATGAGATATTTGTTGAATGGTTAAATTAAATTTATTAATTATGTCTATAGAGATTGAGTTTTGTTTTGTAATGCTTGTAGCCAATTTATTTTGATTATTTTGAATTTGCCTAATGAGATTGTCATACCGATCTCCGTTGGTGGCATCCAAATTACCAGATATTGATTTAAAAATAGAACCTAGACCGTTTATTAAACCTTTTTTGGTTCTTTGGGGATGCGGAAGAATTTCTTTTAACTTGATTTCGACCTTTTCTTCCGTCAACTTTAATATTTTAACATAGTTTGATGTATCTTGGGAGTAATTTTTATTCAAATTAATGCTATGCATAAGATTTTCTGATTGTTCATGTAGCTTATTAATTTCGGTGATAATTAGGTTTAAATCATAGTAATGGATCAAGGTGTGACTATATTCTTGTACCTTTGCCAGTCCTAGTTTAAGTGGTATTAATCCGGGGTTGTTTTCTAAGCTTTTGATTGTTATTCTCTCTTGTAATCCGAGTACAAGGGGAAATCTGAAATATAACAGTTTAGTTATTTAAAATCGTAAGTTTCCTTTAGTGGTCTTTTTAAGTTATCCGTGTGGATTTTGTTTTCGGTCGATACGGTTTTTGAATTTTTGTCTACCGTTTTTATTACCGTTGGTTTATGAAATTTATTCGCGGTCTTTTGCCTTTTATGTTTTTTAATATAAGTGGTTGATTTAGACTGAAATAATTTTGGATCATCGCGATTTTGATTTAGTTTCTCTATAGTTTTTTCTTTATTTTCTATAAGGCTTTCATTTATTTTTGAGTACATTAATTTAGTCCTTTCTTTATGTTCGTTAATATAATCGTTAACGAGTATCTTTTCAATGTCCATATCGAATGGATTTTCATTATTTATGTGTCCTTTAATGATGTCTATTGGTTTTAACTTTGTTGTCGAATGAATCGAGTGGTTATACGCTAGTATTGCATAAATCATTTTCATGTGTACTGGAGTTTTTAAAAATCCTCTAGTATTTAGTAACCGTACATGCTCTATTAATGTTGAGTGTAATCTCTCTATGGGACCATTAGATTGAGGGTGATTGGGTGAACAAAAATGCAATTTTATTTTGTGCAAGTTAAGAAGTTCGGTAATAACTGAATTCTTAAATTCTGAGCCGTTATCAACGATAATTTGTTTTGGAACGCCATGATGGGAGAAAAATGTTATTAAATTGTTTACGATTTCGGTAGAACATAGTGACATTAATTTGTATGCCTGTGCATATTTCGAAAATGTATCTATGATAGTCAAAAATTTGGTTTGTTCTAAGGTAAAAGCGTCTATATGAATAATTTCAAAAGGTTGAACCGGGGTTGGTGTAATATTCATTTTCATTCTTACGGGATGCCTTTCGTATTTTCCTTGTTGACAAATTTCACAGTCGTTTATATATGTTTGAATTGAATTTTTCATTTCGGGCCAATAATATCGCTTCCTGATTTGTTGCTCGGTTTCATTTATACCACGATGGTTGCTTTTGCTTTCGTGATAATTTTTTATTATTTCCTGAACATCGTCCTTATTACTGACATCGATTAATTTTAGTTTACAATTTTTTAATTTTAGGTACGGCCATTTAAAGTTCTTACGTATAACTTCACAAAATGGTTCATACATATCAGGGTCTTCAAAATATAAATGATAAGGTGTTTTTGGCACTACATAGTTTTTGAAAAAGTTGATTATATCTTGCTCGAATTGATTTTGAGATATTTGACAATCTAGGCGTTGCTTTTTATTGAATAATATCGTCAGTTTTGGTCTAGCAGGGGAATGTAGAACCGATTTAATAATTATTTGATTTTGTCCGTAATTAACGGGTGTTTCCACGATGGGAATTTCTGCTATGGGATGGTGCTCGGCATTTGTGTGTACAGTAATATTATCATTATCGTTATCGTCCTCGGGGTTATCAGTCTCTAATCTGTGTTCATCTGGTAGTACCCGAGTGGAAATATTGTCGATTTCCGGATCTGGAGGTTCCGCGGGTTCTGGGGATTCCGAGGGTTGAGCTGAAGTGCTAGCGCCGATTTGCTCATTAAACTTGTCAATATATTCAAATATATCACTCGTCTCTTTCGCGTGTAATTCTATGCGGGATAACGCGTCTGCGTTCGTATTTAATTTACCCTTTTTATATATGATATTGTAGTCGAATTCTTCCAACTTGAAACGCCGTCTTATTAATTTAGAATTTGGCTCTTTTAACGAGAATAGCCACTGTAGGGGTTTATGGTCAGTTATTATGTTAAATTTCCGTCCAAAAAGGTATGGCCGGAAGTATTTAGTAGCCCAAACGATAGCCAAAAGTTCCCTTTCTATCACGCTATAATTTTGTTCGGAATCATTCAAAGTTCGAGACGCGTACGCGACGGGTAAGTCTTTCCCAATTTGGCCCTGGGACAAAATGGCGCCAACGGCCACATTGCTCGCATCAGTGGTTAAATTGAACGGTTTTGTGAAATCGGGGTATTGTAGGATACGCTCGTTAATCAACAAATTTTTACAAACTTCAAAACAAGATAAGAATTCTTCGTCGTGGGTGATTTTTGCATTTTTCTTTAAGCATTTCGTCATCGGTTTGGTAATTTTGGCGAAATTATTTATAAATCTCCTATAATAACCCAATAGTCCCAAAAAGCCTTTAATTTGTTTAGTTGTCTTAGGGACTGGGTAATTTTTTATAGCATTTATTTTGTCCGGGTTTGGCTTAACCCCGGCAGGTGTAACAATGTGGCCTAGGTAGGCCACTTCCTTGCGTAAAAATTCTGACTTGTCTAACTGAATTTTGAAATTTGATTGTCTAAGTCTATCAAAAACTGATCTTAACCTTTCTATATGTTCCTGAAGTGACGTAGAAAAAATTATTATGTCGTCTAAGTAAACTAAGCATTTTTCGTTTTGTATACCACGAAGAATATTGTCCATAATTCGCTGAAACGTCGCGGGCGCATTTTTTAGGCCAAAAGGCATTCTTAAATACTCGTAATGCCCGTTTTCTGTGTTAAAAGCTGTTTTGGCTATGTCGCTTTCGTCCATCTCTATCTGGTGAAAACCACTAGCCAAATCCAAGGTGGTAAAGTATTGACATTTACCTAACTTGTCCAATAAATCGGTAATATTGGGAAGTGGGTAACTGTCGTCGACCGTCTTTTCATTTAGTTTGCGGTAGTCCACCACTACACGCCACTTCTGTATTCCCGAAGCATCGGGTTTTTTGGGCACCACCCAAATAGGTGATGACCACGGTGAATTGCTAGGCCTTATTATATTTTGATCTAACATTTTTTTCATTTGGTTTTCTACTTCCTTTTTGTGGATGAACGGGTAACGATATGTTTTCGTATATATCGGTACTTCGTCCGTCGTATTAATTTTATGTTTAATTTGATTAGCAAAAGTTAATTTAGTGTTTTCTTGATAGAAAATGTCTGAATATTCTTTACATAAATTTTCAATTTTACTTTTTTCTTCCGGGTTTAGATGGTCGGTACGAATGTTAGATAGGCTTAAGTATGATTTTGGTGTTTCATCAAAATTGTTTAAGTTTATTTCATGAATTGATTTTTTTTCGAATCTCTCAACTACTATAGGTTCGGAAAAGTCTAGAGTGATGGGATTGACCGTATTATTTAATATTGTAGTAATAGCTTCGCCATTGTTGGCGGTGGCTAAACATTCTGGTATCTCACAATTGTGTTTTTATTTTTATTACTTGTTCGCTACGAGGTGCGATTGATATTAAATTTAATTCGTTTTTTGTTTTATGGTAAGATAAGGTAATTTTTGTATACGGCGTTATCAATAATCCTTTGTCGAAGTTTAAGCTAGCCTGAAGTATTTTTAAATTATCCAATCCGATTAATCCGTGAAAACTATTATGAAATCTAAATAAAAAGAATTTTAAACTTGTTGGTTGTGGTAAATTAAATAGTTTTGAAGATGGTATTAATGCACTTTCTTTGTGAGCGGATTTTTGAAAAACGGTAGAGACTATAAATGGATCATTTTGAATACAATTAGGATATAATTTATGAGCAAGATTAGGGTCGATAAATGATTTTGTTGAACCCGAGTCGATTAAAAATTTTAGGTTATGTTCAGGTAGTATAATATAGGGTAATTCATTAGAATTGGTGGCATTGACTGAGATGATTTCAGGGTTTACGTTTGATCGTCGACCGGTGGGTCTTTCTGAAAATTTACATTTTCCTGCTGAAAATTTATATTATCTTGCTGAAAATTTATATTATCTTGCTGAAAATTTATATTATCTTGCTGAAAATTTATATTATCCTAATAATATGCCTCGTTTACGTCTCCGTAAGTTTCAGAAATGTTTTGGTTGTCGTACTCGTAAACACCGCTAGAGGTTGGTTCAATTTCGTTTACTTCAGTGTTATGAAGTTCATGGGAAGCGAAATTTCTTTGAGGGGGGCGATATTGATTTGAGGTCGATGGTCCCGGTTGAGGTCGGAAATTATTCGAAGTTTGCCTCGTTGATATACTCATAGGAGTGGGGTTAGGCAGATTTTTGTATGGATTTGGCCTGAAAACGTTTTGGTTTTGGTTCCTAAATATTTGCGAATTTGTGAAAAATCTTTGCTGTGGTGAAATTGAATCGGTTGAGATGGGAAACTATTTTGTTGACGAAATTGATTACTCTGAGTTTGATAATTGAATGAGGGCATTTGGCCATTGAAAGGGTTTCTGGGGAAGTGGTTCATTGGTCTGCTGAAATTATTTACTGGTCTATTAAAGTTATGCATTGAATTTTGTTGATGAATGGTTGGGAATATTGGTCTTGGTTGTACAGGAGCCTGTTGTACGAAATTTTTGTTAGTCATATTTTGATAATAGTGCGTATTATCTTCTTGAGTAATAAATTGCATCGCCTCTTTCATGTCTTTGGGGCGCATGCAACGAATAGTTGTGCCTAGAGGTTCTTTTAGCCCTGACAAGAATGTTTTTAGAGTAAGATTGTTATAGAGATCGCGTTTTAATACTTTGGCTTCTGCTTCTTTTTCATGAATGTCTACATGTGAACATATTAAATTTAATAATTGTAAGCAACGGTCGTAAAATTGTTGCGGTTTTTCGCTTGGAAGCTGTTTTAGCAAAACTAAATCTCTATTTAGCTTCGTCGCGTTGATCTGCAAAGTTTCTATATAAAGTGTCTTTTAGTTCTTGCCAAGTAGTAACACTTTGTATATTAACAACTAATTTAGCGTTATCTGTTAATTTGCCTATTAGCGAGTTTAATAAAAACACGTTATGAAAACTATCAGGGTGAGCTGTGTCGTAAAATTCTGATATAATGCTATCACAAATACTTAAATATCTATTTAATTCGTTCGGATTTCCGTCAAATTGCGGAACGCATTTTAAATACTCTGGTTTGAACAGTCATTTTCGTATTATTTAAGGTTAAATTAACTTCTAAATTACTTATTTCACTAGAATATTGAATGTTATTTTCTGGTTTATGTGAGGAACTAGAAGGCAAAAGAGAATTGTTATCTTCTACGTCTGAGTCAGTTAAAGGTGATAAGCTTAAGTTTTCAAAAAGTTTTTCGAGTGACATCAAACTGTACTTACATTAATATTATTGTGACTTTGAGCATCGTTTTTCACTAACTATAAGGAGCCCTCAAATGGATGAGCGATTTTGTCTTCTCCAAATTACGAGTTCCTTGCAGAATGGGACAATGTAGTTCCAATTCTCGTGAATTATTGTTGAAAGAGTCTTGCACAGGTTTGCGATAAACTAGGTTTCCTAATGTTCGAGGAGCCACTCTGTTTTAGGCACTTTCGCGAATTTTTTCACTTTTTTGTCCGATAATCGATTAATCGTTGAAACGAAAATTATCTGTTCGATACACGATAATTTCGATAATCCTTAGACCGACTGCGCCACTAACGATTTAGACACCCAAAAGTCTCTTTTTAAAAAATTATTAAATTCAAAAATTTATTTTTTATAAAAATGTTTTAAGTACAATGTATGTATTTAATCTAAGAAAGCTAGTTACAGACTGAATCTAAAACAATGCAAAATAGGAAAGAAGGCACAGCGCCTTATCTTCTAAGTATCAGGTTACAACTGCTGATGCTGGGAAACATAGTCGTCCCCTTATAATTTAAATGGGGGGTCGATACATAATTCGCGTCAAAGCTTGTAAACAGTAGTTTTTGCGAATTACAAGTATGCAATTATATACATGTTTTTATATCCGCTAAATAATTAACGAGATAAGTATTTTGAAATAAATGTTTTTTATAACTTTCTCAAAGAAGTTTTAAATAAAAATTGTACATAATTTGATGCTCTACAAGGAATCAAATTTAGATTTTTATTTGACACTAGCTGATGCCCGCGACTTCGTTCGCCTGAAATTTTAACCCCCTTTTTTACCCTCTTGGGGGGTCGAATTTCGAAAAATCCCTTCTTAGTGGTTGCCTACGTCATTCGAGGAACCTCTATGCAAAATTTGAAGTTTCTAGCAGTTTGAGCTGTGCGTTGATAGGTGAGTCAGTCAGTTAGGGTGTTCTTTTATATATATAGATTTTATAATGTACGATCAACAGTTTACGAGATAATCCGCAAAAACTACTGTTTGAAAACTGACACGCTGTAACTCGTAAACGGGTATAGTTTTACGAAAATAAGGTAAATTAGGTAATTAGGTGTTTTCACTGTATGCAAATTTGCTCTTTTGATATTATTAAAATGAAGTACTCCATACATTAAAGCACTTACCAATATTTAAACACCATTCTTTCATCTATCAATTTAAAATTTCAACAAATAAATATCAGAACTGAATAACTGAACGGGTATTATACAAAACGTGACGTGTGACGTCATCGGCTGTATTAACATAACCTCAACTTTTAGGTTTTTTAAATTTATTATCATTTTTAATGTGGCTCCAAGCAAACATTTAAAAATTGAAGCATATGATGTTTCAATATTGTTGATTACTAAAAATGGGGTTGGACTTCCAACCTACAAAGATCGCCTTATTTTATTGGGAGAATATATTTAAAACTTTATGAACATTACATTGAACAAGATTTTAGTTGAAAATACGAGAACCAAGCGGAAATTTTCATTATAGTGACATATTACTCGGAAATTTTTAAACGATATGTATTTTTGAGGTTAGGTGTTTATGACCGATGACGTCAACAATATAGCTTAGTGTTTTGGGCGGTAAAATTTTAATTCAAATTTAAAAATACTTTTTCTTGGATATTACTCAACTGGTTGTGGAAATTCAAATGTTTTTAGTTATAATTAAGTATTACCTTCACAGTTAATGAGATTTTAAAATTTGTGAAAACACCGAATTTGTACAGAATTTAGTGCTAAACAGAAAAGGTTCTTACCATTCTTGCCCTAGCATCAATAATTCTCGAGATATTTTCGTTTCACTTTTAGCAAAGATGGCGGCTAACACCCCGGTAAGTTGGCAAAATACTTGGAAGGCATCCCCGAAGCCCATTTTTTAAAAATTCAAAATAATAATACACCACAGATCATACAACCCCCTTTATCCCCTGAAAGCCTTAAGTAACCTCCCAGGCAACACACATTGGTATATTTATGGTGTATTATACAGGGTCATTCACGGAAAGCGGGTATTAGACGTTTCTTGGGATCTGTCGAGTTTAGAAATTTGAAAATTGGTATGAGGGGGTTTTTAGATATGGCGGATCCAACGAGAATACTTTCATGCTTGTGCTACTTCCGCTTATACCGGATGTAGCACCTAACTTTGTTATTTTAAATGGAATACCCTGTATTTTATTGCATATTTCGATTCCTCATAAAATTTTAACTAAAAGTTCTCTTATGTTTTCACAATATCATACAGAGTATTTTATTTTTACAGTCGAACATTGTTTTAGTTCAAACGTCAAAAAGTCATTTTTTTTCAAATGGAACCCCCCTGTATATTTTCACAGAATCTAATAGAGGATTGAATTCTGCATCGATTGATATTGCCATTCCCTATACCTACCTCTCTTTGTTTTCTTATTATGGACGAATATTTGTAAAACGTACAAACAAAATCAGCACTGTTTGTTAGTAGGCAATACAAGTCATAACTCGGTTCCTTTTTTATCATAAACGAGAATAATCATGTAGATAATTGATAATCATTTGTTTTTGACAGCTTCAAAAACGAGAGATTACATTTATAATAAATACTTTGGCACAAAAATTTACAAAATTAATGAACACTGAATATAAATATTTAATGCAGCAACTGTTCAAAATGCTCTCCATTCTGCTCCAAACAAGCCAATATCCTGGAATTTACGGCACTTACAATGGCTCGGCGAATTTCGTGGGTATTTATTTACTGAAATGCAGTCCGTATTCTCTTCTTTGGATCTTCTTTGGTAGTAGCCGTGGTGGCATAAACAATATTTTTGATAGTATCATATCTACGAGGAGAATTTAAATAGCAATAAATATGCGAAGATTTTGCGAACAGTAACTTTTATTGATAATTTGCCCCTAAATATTTATAATTCTATGTATTGTCAAATGAATGGTTGCGGTCCACGGGAAGTTTATGACGAATTAGTAGCGACATTCGAAGATAGGTGGTTTGGCTACCGAGGACCTTGGAGATGGCCAGCAAGGTCCCCTGATTTGACCCCCTTAGACTTTGGACCTTTGGGGTATTAAAAATATTGTTTATGCCACCCCTGCTACTACCAAAGAAGATCCAAAGAACAGAGAACGGGCTACATTTTAACAAATCCCCATGAATTAGCCAAGCCACTGTAAGTGCAAGTGGAGAGCATTTTGAACAGTTGCTGTATTAAATATTTATATTCAAAGTGTTCATTAATTTTGTAAATTTTTGTCCCAAAGTATTTGTTATAAATCTAATCTCTCATTTTTGAAGCTGTCATCTTGATAATAAACAAATGATTATCAATTATCTACATGATTATTCTCGTTTATGATAAAAAAGGAACCAAGTTATGACTTGTATTGCCTACTAACAAACAGTGCTGATTTTGTTTTTACATTTAACAAATATTCGTCCATAATAAGAAAACAAAGAGAGATAGGTATAGGGAATGATAACATCAATCGATGCAGAATTCAATCCTCTATTAGATTCTGTGAAAATATACAGGGGGTTCCATTTGAAAAAAATGACTTTTTGACGTTTAAACTAAAACAATATTCGACTGTGAAAATAAAATACTCTGTATGATATTGTGAAAACATAAGAGAACTTTTAGTTAGGTCATAGGATACTTGTAAGAGTTTGAAAAGAAAATTTCCTAATCGGCTACATGATAGAAGATATTGATTTTTCTTCCGAAGGGTGGGAACCGTCAAAAATCTCCAAAAATATTAATTATCTCGAAAACCGGTATGTTTAAGAGTATGTTATGGTACATAAACCTAAGCTAAAATTTTATGAGGAATCGAAATATGCAATAAAATACAGGGTGTTCCATTTAAAATAACAAGCATGAAAATATTTTCGTTGGATCCGCCATATCCAAAAACCCCCTCATACCAACTTTCAAATTTCTAAACTCGACAGATCCCAAGAAACGTCTAATACCCGCTTTCCTTGAATGGCCCTGTATATATTGGGTATATTTTTTGGTATAAATATATACATGGTATATATAATAAGCATTTTTATACGTAATGTTTATCACGTTCTTACACCTTAAAAATTACAACATTTTGCTGATTTTAAATAATGAAACATACAGTTCTGGTATTTCAATCATTTACGTTTATGGCGCGGACATTTTCACGTATATCTAACGTATACAAATTGTCTGTGGCGATTTCAATGTAAAGTTTAATACTGAGGACCCTCGAAATGTAATACTAATTGATCTTTTAAAAACCTTCGGTCTAGAGCAAACTATCAAAGAAAATACTAGGGAAAGTAATTGAATTGACAACATTTTTATAAATTTTTCATTAGATAATTACAACTCCTATAATTCGGAGAGCCTTCTATCTGATCATAAATGTCAAATACTAGAAGTAACCACTTACAATAAAGAAACATTGTATCAAAAAATATGTCGTCCTATTACTTTAATAGGCAAAAATAAATTCTACGAACAAATATCAAGATCCTCATGGGACTTTATTGATGCCGCTAATCTATACGTAAATGCAAAATTAACAAAGTTCTTAGACATAATCCTAGTTGCATATCATCAATCATTCCCTAAAAAAAAATTAACTTTTAAAAACAATGATCTATCACAACCTAAATGGTTCACAAAAGAAATTAAAAAAATGAGAGAACACTTAAATTTTCTAAATGATGTTTGTAAACTAAACAATACTGATGAAAATAAAAATATAAGAAACCGATTCAGATCTAGATATAAACAGGCCATTAAGACAGCAAAAATTAAAGTAAATGATGACAGCATATTACAATCAGGCAATTCTACTAAAACAATATGGGGCATAATAAATGCACATAAAAATAGTATACCAACAGAGAAACCAAATATCAATCCCAACGAATTTAATAAATTTTTTGTGAACATCGCTGATGATATTGTCAGTAAGCTTCCAGATACAAACATGAACCCATTGCAATATATAAAATCAGTTAATAATCCCGAGAAATTTAGTTTTCGCGAAGTCACCTATACTGAGGTCAGAGATATAATCAATTCCTTGAAAAATAATAACAGCAGAGATATCTATGGATTAAATGTCACTCTCATAAAAACTATACAAAATTTCATAATAATTTCCCTCACTAAATTGATAAATGAATGCCTAAAAACTGGGATATTCCCTGATGCTTAAGGTAGCATGTGTAATACCAGTTTTTAAAAAAAGGTAGTAAAGACGATCTTAATAACTATAGGCCTATTTCACTTTTGCCAATAATATCCAAAATTTTTGAAAGAGTAATAAAGATGCAACTAGTAGAATATTTAGAAAATCATAACTTGTTAAATAAATTTCAATATGGCTTCAAGGAAAATTTATCTACAACAGATGCAATCGTGAGATTTACAGAACACACATTGGAGTGTTTTGAGCATGGTATGTATTCAGCCTCACTGTTTTGCGGCCTCAGTAAAGCTTTTGACTGTGTTTCACATGTTATAATGATAAACAAGCTAGAAAAGTATAACTTCAGTCCAACAAGTATAAACCTGCTTAGATCTTATTTAGAAAATCGAAAACAATCAGTTAGATTGAATGGTGAGATGTCGAGAGAGCTATGCGTCACAGCAGGAGTCCCCCAGGGCTCAATATTGGGTCCTGTACTCATCTTAATATACATTAATGACTTGCCAAATGCTTTTGAAAACTTTTTTGGCTTATTTTATGCCGATGACACAACTCTCTTGATGTCTCATTGTAATCTGGAACAACTAGAAACTCAGTGCAGTGAAGCTGTCAACCGCTAAAACATGGTTTCCTTCTAACAAGCTTTCCTTAAATGAAACAAAAACAACAAAAATGATCTCAACTTTACGGGATATTAGTAATGTTGGCAACCCTACCAGTGCCAAATTTCTTGGCGTTCATCTTGACCCCACTTTGAAATGGGATGCTCATATTGATTATGTTTCTGGTAATATATCAAAAAATATTTATGCCTTGAGACAACTCTCTTGTTCGGTCTCAAAGACGGTTTTAAGATCAGCATATTTTGCCTTGTGCCATTCTAGACAGTCATATGCAATTCTTGCTTGGGGACATGCTACCGGAAAACGTAGACTCTTTGGTCTACAAAGAAGGGCTGTCCGAATTGTGGGAGGGGCAGGTTATCGTGGCCAAACTAAAGACTTATTTATAAACTTAAAAATATTAACACTACTATGTATATATGCTTTGCAATGTTTGCTCTATGTACATAATCATATAAATGAATTCCACACACATGCAGATAATCACCAATACAATACTAGGAATAGAAATAATGTGTGTACAGATTATACTTGTTTAACGAGAGGTCAAACAGGTACCAGCTACTATGGCATTAAACTTTACAACGAGATTCCTCCCTATATAAAAACCCTCCCCCCCAACAAAATTTAAATATAAAATAAAATAATTTCTTTTAAACACAGCATACTCATCATTAGATGAAATAATTAGTAATCTAAGACACATTTAGCTTATCAGCTAATTTTTAATTTGTGATTTTAACGTGTAAAACTGTCATTATTAATGTTATTTATATCAACTAAACTGTGTGTATAGCTACATTAATTGTCTGTTAAATTTTTTGACTTGTGTATGTATTTTAACTTTAACACTAATAAATTACTTTACTTTACTTACTTTACTATATTGAGAGAATCGGACCGATTTTAATACGTTTGTTACATCAAACTGTGTTGCTTGGGCTTGTGCAGGAATGGGTATACACATTTCTAGACAAAGGTCATACAGTCCTGGAGGGACTAGACGGTATGACACTGCCTGAAGTAGTTTCCACAAATACCAAAACCCTTGAATATTGTTACTTGACGCGCGTTTCCTCAACCATGTTGGCATTATCTGGAGACGAATAAAACCCCTTTAAGTGTCTCCAGATGATGCTCCAACATGGTTGAAGAAACACAAATCAAATCGAATCAAATATGCTTTATTGTCTAAAAAATACAAAGATTTTTATTGACAAAGCCAGTCGCTATGTATAAAAACATCCTAGTATAAAATACAAACACAATGACACAAAACAAACGTTTATTTTTGTATAAAACAGTGACTTAGTCTAAAGAAACAAACAGTAAAATCAAATAAAGTCAATCAAATGTGTCCCGAAAGTATTCATCGACTGAAGTCAAGTAATAGTATTCAAGGATTTTGGTGTTTTGTAGAAGCTACTTCAGGGGAAGGGACATACACCCAGATTATTCGAGTGTACTGGTATTACTTTTCTTTTCCGAAAAAATCCCAGTGCCATGACAGGGAAATAAGGGATTCGGGACCCCAGGGTGAGAGATAAGTGTGCTTTGTCTCTCGAGGCACACAGTGATACAAAATGAAATAAATGTCAATTAGAGGTTGTCATCTATTATTGTATATGTATTCCAAACAGTCTTCTTAATGAAGAGTGGGGCAAGTAATATGAAAAGGGTGGCAAGATTTATGCTACGTTGAGTATTGCAAAGAGACAATTTTTTAATCAATTTCTGGTTCGATACTGTGATTTTTCGGGATGAACGTAGAAAAAATATATACATTTTCAAACAAATCAAACAATCAAACAAAACAAACAATCTTTCATGTAATATTTTATATAATAATCACGATAATCCCTATAAGATTGTAAATTATCTTGCAATTGCATTCAATGAATCACATGATAACATGGTGAATACATAACATGATTAATGTCGAGTACAGCAAACTGTTAAATGAAGATTCCTTTACTTAACGAGTAAAGTACTTTATCTACTCTTATTAGGTTATATACTAATTAATGAACTGCTTTTGAACAATTAATATAAACAAATAACGTGAGTTATAATGAGTGAGTTATTATAAATCACTAGGTACAGAGCCAATCACCTTTATCTTCATGCCTAGCCTATCCAATCGACGTAATGCGCGACACAAGAAGGTGGCTCTGTCCGAGAGAAATTCTTTTCCGATTCAGATACGGTGAAATAGAACGGTCCATTATTATTATTATCATTATTATAGATAGATAGATAGATAGATAGATAGATAGTTTTATTGGTGTCAGATACACATAGTGTTTACACACGTCAAAAAAGTTAATGTGATATACAATAAAATAATATGACTGAATAATATAAAATTAGACAATATATGTAAATATAAAAATGAAATTTAAAAACGAGGACAAATGAATACATTACGAACAAACTTAATTAATGACATATTAAAATAAATAAATATATGTACAATATAGAGTTATAAAGCACTGCACAAAGTAATTTTTTGAACAGTGCACCCGAATATACGAGGCAAGACTTAATTAATAATGTGGTGGGTAATGTCTAAAAATTCTTTTGTGCTATAGAAAGCATTATCGAGCAAGTATTTTTTTACTTTCCATTTAAAATGGTTAACATTCAGTGATCTTACTTCAGGCGGCAGGGCATTGAAAAACTGAATTCCTAAGTAACCAGTGCCGTCTCTAGTTTTAGTTAATCTTAGGAAGTTGGTATCAAGATTATCTCTATTTCTGGTGTTATGAGAATGAATTTGACTTCTTGTGTTAAATACACCTTCATTATTTTTTACATATAAAAGACACTGGAATATGTAAGTGCACGGAACTGTCATAATTTTTAATTTTTTGAACTGTTCTTTACAATCATCCCTATATCTTAATCCCGAAATTATGCGTAATTATTGAGGGGAGGAAGGTGATTTATCATGTTTGAATAGTTTCGACGTTTTCAAATCAAGTTAAGTAATAATTGTGCCAAAAATGATGAATTCGGTTAATGAAGATGAACTAATAGGTACACCATCAGAATGAAGACAAGTAGCTAATGATACAATATATAATTTATTATCCGAAAAATCGAAGAACAAATATAAATGTGTGTACAAAAATTAAATTTTACAGTTAATATTATTAATAAACAAAAAATTTAAACAAAATTTCTTTAATTCAATATTTGAAGCGTGCCATATGCAAAAGGTCGGAAGTGCCAATTTTTGGGAGATACGTTTTATATGCGGAATAGGGTGTAAGTGCCATGCTCTACTTGCAGAATTTATGTGATGTCGATAGTGCTTCCACTAGCGCAGTAATAGCAAACCAATGATCAAAAGGTTCTAAGTACCTACCACATTAATGTCTTCAAACTGGGATTTAATCAGCAGTATTTTGAGACATTGATAGTCGAACCAACCGAGGAGGATATGAAACCTTGGAATAAGGGGAAAATCAAGCAAATTAAAGACATGATCCCTGAAAACCAGAACTTTTATAAAACCATAATCAATCATCAGGAGGCCTTGTCTCATGAATAATAAGCACAGTTTATTATATTTCTTTATGATAAGTTAAAATAATATAACTCAATTCTTTATATTCTTAACTTGTTCCATGTTTAATAATAAAATTTTATAAAAAATTTCATATTACCATTATTATTTTATCAAGATGTAACAATTTAATAAAGTGCAAGTAGATTGGCACTTATGACGTTTTGATATGTGGAGGTGTAATACAGCCATAAATATTTTGAATTTATGCAATTTTACTCTGAAACTATCAGGCGCCTCATAAGGTATTCTAACAGAGAAACACAGCAAGGTTAAGCAAGTTGCTGCAGTTTAAATTACATTTTACTGTAAAATTTTCCATTTGGCACTTACGACCTTTTGCAGATAGCAAATTTTAGCTTATTACTAATCATCATTAGCAAGGCTCGGGAATTTCATCTCGGTGCCAGAAGCGGCTCTCGTATAGACAGAATATTATATTGCAAACACTCTGAAACTATCAGAAAAACGATGAAGTGGTGAAATATTCAAATTCATTATTGCCAGCTACAATATATTTTTGGTAAATTTAACCAAAAAACGAGAACGGTTGTTACAAAAACATGTAATGCATATTTAGCAAATAAAAAGACAATCTTGAATCAAACACATACTTTCCTGTTCTATTTAATATGTGTGACGTGTTTATTTTGTTTATTTTCATAATAATTAAATATAAAAACCCAATTAACTGCAGGCAACATAAAACATTTTTCCCAATAAAATGAACCATTTTTATATAATATTAAATCATACATAACAAACAAAGTTAAGGATTAATGGCATAAAACTGCCATGTACCTTGATGAACTGAATTTTATTTCATTTTAAAATGTTATTGCATTCGACTCTGACTGAGTGTCAACATTAGATTCCAGCGTATGGCGGGACTTTTATATGTCTTTTGCTAATGGGGTTTTATTATCTCCTTTAATTAGACGACGCCGCCGAAATTGTGAAACATTGCTTTTACAACATCCCTTTTTACCTAGATATACTGTGGCAATTTTTGCATTTACGTCAACATTTAATAAAAGGAAAGGGTAGAGCATCCGGGGTCGGAGTTATGCAGTTTCGTAGTGTAAATCTAGCCATATGTATGTCCATATGTATCTACAAACCTAGAGTGAAATTATACAGAGTCGGCGGTATACAAAAATGTCTAGTGCTTCTCAGGCTGCAGTATACTTTATACTTGCGGATTCGCTATTTTCCAGAACTGCAATTTGATGGAACAGATCTTTATTATAGTAGTTACAACAAAACAATTTCTTGGACATCTAAAACAAATGTTAATACACATACTTCCTCACAAAAGCATATGAGTGCTAGTGGCTCCACTGATAATGACAGTCAACGTAATTCTAATTTAGATCTAGTTGAAGTAATAGTGGGATGTAACAAACCGTGGTTGAAACTAGATAATGTTAATTTAATGTTACATTTCTCAATATCTCCTCTTCGAGTGAGTCTTTATAATAAACTGATCATACTAACTTTGGATATCATGGAATTCCCTATAAAAAGTACAAGGTAAGATATATTTTGTCATACTTGCATAAAAATCTTTCCACGTTGGCAGAGCCAAACCCTAACTTTCACGTCATCGAGATAAAATTCCCGAGCTCTGACCATTAGGCATGAGGTGTGTCGCATCCCGATATGAGAAATATTTTGATCTCTCGAATGTATATTACAGTGCAATGAAAAGTGCGAATGATAAACTAGATATACAATTCACCTGAATAATTATTTTGTTAACATACCCAATGAAATTCTGGAAAATTTTAATTGCAGTAAGTCTGATTATGTAAATCTATGTATAGTCCAGTACATTTAGATAAAAAAAAAACGTGCGTCATTACGGAAATACTTTGAACTTAATGAAACCTTTTGCAACGTACTCTAAAAATGACCAATTTAAAAGTTTGCCCCTTAAAAAAGTGTGCGAATAATTTCTTTTTTTTTTAATCCAAAAGCTCAATACTTTACTACAAAATATTTCATAATTGATATAACTCACACAACTTAAATGATAAAATTACGAAAAAATTCATACAAGGGTTTTCGAGACCATTGATTATGATTTGACATTATAATTGCAAGACTGAAAATGATGGATTCAAAATGGCCGACTTAAACTTGAAAATCACGCAAATATTGCAAAAAAATACATAAATATATTGTACTTCTTATAATATTCACATTAAAATGGGAGCGCTGCCAAAATGGTAAGAGATATGAAAAAAATGTAAAATCAAAGTTGTAGAGAATTAAATTCTCCACAAAAAAATTCAGTAAGAGCGTATGTCTACCTTTTATAGAATGTGCAAAGGAAGAGTGAAAAGTGTGGTATCGTACAGATTCATCGAATTTAAACGCATATATTCCCAAAATAATAAAAGGTACATATATGGCGCCGCTCACTTTTTTATGTCAAATTTAATTCTCTACAACTTCGTCCCTAAAGTTTTTTTACAGCTTCTACCATTTTAGCAGCATATTCATTTTAATATAGGTATTATTTTCTAAGTATATTATATATCTACATATTGGTAGCCATAATGGAGCCGCCATTTTGAATTTTGCAATTTTTTAAAATTTTCTGGAGGTCAGAAAGGTACGTCCTACCTCCATGCCAAATTTCAAGTTCCTGGCTCATCAGGAAGTACCCAAACAATTCACTGGTCACCGGACAGATAAATATAGGTAAAAACTTTGTTTAATAAGCAATACTTATACATACTTATGTCTATGAATTTTCCGATGAGTTAGGAACTTGAAATTTGATATAAACTTAGGGAATACCTTAATTTGAAAAATATAAAATGGCGGCTCCAATATGGCATCCAAAATTTGAGTCAACTTATAATTTATAACGATCCCTGTAGTGGAGCACCGGTATCTTCAGGCGGAAGGGGTGAAACAGCGAAGCAGATGTTTCAGGCGGCATTTTAAGACCTGATTATTATCTGTTTATAAATTTCAGAAGTTCAAAATTGCACAAAAATCTCAAAAAAATATTTGTTGACCCTGAATGCGTGTTTTATTGTGGAGCGTTATATATTCTAATCCGCACTCCGTACTTATTCGTTTACTCGTACTAAACATGTCAATGCCGCACAGTGGCCCAAATTCAGTTTTTTTGTTCAAAAATGGCTAGAGAGCGAAAATCTTATAGGAAATGAACAATTTTTTTTTTTTAAATTAAAGCTTGCCGCAATTCCAGCAAATCCGAATTTTGAAAAAAAAAATTTTATTATATTAAGTTAAAGGCCAAAAAAAAATGGCTAGAGAGAGCACAAAAAAAATTGTTTTGCCTTTAACTTAATATAATAAAAAGGGATTTTTTTTTTTTTACAAAATTCGTGCTCCGAGGATTTGTTGGATTTTTGGTAAGTTGTAATTTAAAAAACAAAAATTGTTCATTTCCGACAAAATTTGTACTCTAGCCATTTTTTTGGCCTTTAACTTAATATAATAAAAAAGGATTTTTTTTTTCAAAATTCGGGCTCCGAGGATTTGTTGGAATTTTACCTTTCATTTAAAAAAAAAATTGTTCATTTCCGACAAGGTTTGTACTCTCTAGTCATTTTTTAAAAAACTCAACTTGGGACCACTGTGCGTCGGCCACTTTTGTCTCAGGGGCAAGGAACAATTGCAATTTCGAGATAAATGCTACAGCGCACAACATGGCGACTTAAAAGACGAAATGCGACAATTACTACATGTAAGCGTATTATGTTATTAGATTATTTCCCTCATAAATTATAGGCTAATTACATTTCGTGAATTTTTAAATTTCAACCGATTACAACAGTTACACTGAATAAACGCAAGCTAGCTTTAAAATTTACCAGCGAATAAATCATGTCTAGCTTTTAACTGCACATAATTGATTTAATTTACTTTCAGTTGGACTAAAAAGAAAATAAAACTTATTACAAATTCAAGAATTATTATTTTATTTATAATTACTATGTACCAACGGTGTATTTATGCAATTTTACAAAAGTATTTTTAATATCAAACTGACAAACTGTCAGATTTACAATCACGATCGCGTAACAAAAGTCAAATAAGCATCTACCACATCCGTTTCCAAGGCTACGAGATAAAAGTAGTTTACAGAATGCGTAGCCGTCAATAAATATAATAAAATAATAATGATTGTTACTTAACTTATACAAAAAAAGTGTATGTATCTATAAATAAAAATTTCAGTGTAAAAGTACGCAAGGAATTTGTTTATTTGGGAAATAATCTTGATATATACCCATCGAGCTCTAAATCTTATCGCACAAATTGCAGGTAGCTACATTTTTTGCAAAATTTTGCTTTTGACCAAATGTTCTCGACTTAATAATTTTCACAAAAAGCCCTCGACCTTCGGTCTCGGCCTTTTAAGGTAAATTATTAAGTCTTGAACATATTCTAAGCAAAATTTTACAAAAAAAAGCAGTTTATCCGATAAAATTCAGGACTCTCGGGATATATGTTTTTTCTTAGGGCAGCAAGCAAATATTTGCTTCAGGTGCCAAATACCCTGGCGCCGGCACTGGGTATCTTATTAGTCCCACTTAAAGAATAAAAAATCATAACAACAAATAATATAAAGATTGAAAGAGGAGACCTTCAGTAATAAGATACTTGTATTGAAAATATTTAAAAAAAATTTTGTTGCGGAAAGATTGTTAAATTTAGCGCATATAATTTTCGACACCGACCTTTTTCTCGAACTTCGTGAAAAGAATAAGTAAATTGTTATTATTATAAAGAATCCGACATAACATCTGAAAATACATCATTCAAACTTTAATGTCCGCTCAACAAAATGTTGATATTTATAGACTGGAGGTACATGACCAGTCAGGTGCAACGTTTTTAAAATGCATGCCAATCATATATATGAAAGAAATTACCATGAATATGCCAGAAACGCAAATTTTAGGCAGTCGTCGCGTGCAGAAGGGTGTGCAAATCGATTTTTTTGTTTTTTTTTATTTCATTTTAAAATGGATGCCAATAGTGGTTGTATTTGGAAAAATCCCAGTCAATATGGTTACCGTAAAAGCACTTCTACTATTAGGCATTAACTGATATGATTGTATTTACAACAGATATATTTGAAGATGGACATATAGTAGCTCCTTCTTTCTTGGATTTGTCTAAAGATTTCTCGTGATATATTATTAATAAAAAATTAGAGTTTCGGTATAAGAGGATCTACACATTCTTTAAAAGTTATATGTTAGACAGACGTCAGTGTGTTTGCAGTAATGGTGAAACCTCTTCACTCAAGTTTGATGTTCCTTAGGGATCGATATTAGGGCCAACGTTATTTATTGTTTATATCAATGACATGTCAGATCACGTCTGCATATGCTGATGATAGTACTCTACTTTCAGCCCGTAATCAGGCATCAGATCATTTTCGGCCCGGGCGGGAGCACTTTTTGGACGTACTTCAGTCTAAGGTACAAGGATATCCCTTCGGACTCCGCGATCACTACTTTTTATCGCCTCATGGGGAGGGGGGGGGGGATGCTATTAGAAATCCGAAAATGCCCGGCCCTTAAGCCGCCCCTGGCGGGCCCCGCGCTTAATAATTGATGAGTGGAAGGAATAAATTAAAAAAAAATTGCCAAAATCTCTGGCGGGACCCTGCTACGGGCCCCTAAACTCAGTACCCAATAGACCCCGCCCCCCATACGGGGGGGGCCAGCCCATAATAATATGGATAATATCACAAATATGTCAGCAGATGGATAACAAGCCAAGCAATACTTTTCTTATGTAAAACTAAGTCTAAACACAACAAATTTTATTGGTAACATTCTAAAACTTAGTGCCAAATAACTGGAAAACACTTGATGATATTGTATGTCAAGAAAATAAAAAATTTTCTGAAAGAAAATGTCTTTTATGACACTGACAAATTTTTCACATACTTTAATTATCTTTTTCTACTCCCATACTTTAATACGTTTATTACACATTCCCTACCTGTACTTTAATGAGATTCATTAAGATACAAATTTTCCATTAAGATATAAACTTATAACCAATAGAAACGTGACACAAAGCAATATTCTGTCAATATGCCTTGAACATGCGACAGATCTAAAATTTATCAATTTTGACAATTCATACTTAGTGTTTACCTAGGAAATTTTCAAACTTTGTGCTTCTTGCAATTAAAATCAGGGAACAATGTGTGATAGTGAAAGTGAAATTGAAATAACACTCCATAATATTTCCTAAGTTTAGTTTTCATAATATTTCATAAATTGTAATCTATAATTAATAAATTTCAGAAATCAAGTGTTAATTTTCTATTTTATTATGACAGGTCGTAGAAAAAATAGTGTATGCAACTCACATTTAATGGCTATTAAGACACGAGCGTGAGAATTATGACATGAGCCGTAGGCGAATGTCATAATGAATGCGAGTTAATGGCCATCATTAAATAGTCGTTGCATAATATACTATTAAATGTAATTGTTTGTATTGTTGATCTTACTTGTTTTATTTTAATATCATTATATAGCAGTTTATAATTATTATTGTACTTGTATATTGATGTTCCTATGTCACTGTTTTTATTTTATCTTTTTTAAGTGTCTATATATCATCATAAACAATAATGTATTGTCGTACACAATAAATATAAACAACTATTACTACTACTACTATATACACAACAAACTAGATAGTCAAAATTCTTTATTCTCAAAGACAAACATCTGTATAAGAAATGTCACAATTTTAGACTAACTGCGAAAACAAAACAAACAAACAAAAAAGAGAGGTATATGAAAAACATATGGAGGGAGGTGCTATATGTTTGTACATACATATATGGGCAGATTTCTAAATTCACCGGTGGATCGCACCGGTAAGTAATAACATTATTTGATTGGCTATTTTGAAAAGCATAGCCAATCAGCTTTGTATTTTGTTCACCCGGTGCGTCCACCGGTGAATTTAGAAAAGTGCGGTATATGTCTCAGATACATTATACCAAACAAGATGCTGGTGAAGTATTCAATCAATCAAAATACTCCGCAGTATTGTATAGCAGGCATTTATCAAGCAAAAACGTCTCATGTTTTTTTTTAATTATATTTTCCTTGTGTATAGATTATATGGTATTTGAAAGACAATTAAATATTTTGGCACCTGTACGGCTGGGAGCTTTAAAGGTGATTTTTACTCTAGATAATGGTATATTTATTTTATTTTTTTAGCGAGTATTTACCTGATAAGTATTATTAGTCAAAAACAAGAAATAAAAACAAATTTCGAAAATATATATTGAATAGTAGTCCCTAGTGCCCTTATATCAGCTCAATTTAGGACAGTTCTAGTTGCCTTGATCATTCTTAAGCTTTAAATACGTCAAAAAGTCAGTTTTTTAAAAAATGATAATGTAATCAAACTGAACTTAACTTTGTAATAAAGTTAAAACATAAGCTTCTCTTAGTAAAGTCGAATATAAAAAATATATTTATTACCTAAATTTATACATTTAACTTACATTTAGAGACTTTTTAAAAAATACAAAAACATTTTTGCTCTCTTCCCTACTTAAGTGCAATGCTTCTTCAAACTGTTCTTTGCTAAAGCAACCTTTTGTGTGAGATGCCAAAATTCTTCCTTTGGTGTTGTCGAATACAAAAACAAACGAAGCTTTGATATCCTTTTCATTTATTGGTGGTTTCAAACATAATTCTTCTTGTTTTGTTAAGAAACATGTTACAGATCCAAACATAAATTTCATGTCAATTCCTGCATCCAGACATGCCAGGCAAGCTGCATTTATAGCGCAGGATATTAACTAAAAATCAGAATTATGTATTAGGTATTGGTATTTCTTTTAAATAAGTTTAACAATATATTAATCGAAAAAAATAAAGGAATTAAATAAAATAACATTGTTTTAAACATTGCTTAGGAGAAGTTTCAAAATATTATTCAGGGCCGGATTATCCCATTAGGCTAACTACCCAATAAACAATTTAAAAGTCATTTGGTCTTCAGGAGGTTTTAAGAAATTTTTGTCAGGGTTATAAAATAGTCTTTTGCTTTATTGATGCTGTGATTCGGATCTTTTAGGCTTCAAGTATATTTGCTCTTATAAGGTAAGTTTTAAGACGTTCTGTAAAACCTAATTATAAAGCTAATTTGCTGCTAGGATTATTTGTATTTGTAATGGGTTTATCATATCTATATAAAAAAGTCTCCATAAAGCTAAATGGCTTTATTATTTTCTTAAATTAAGATTTAAAAAAGCTTTAAATTATTCTTATGGTTTAACAAGTATGCAGTAAATCCATTTCAAGTTATTTTTAAACTAGACATTTTCAATGGCTATTAGTACTAATTAGTACTTATTAAAACAACCTTGTTATTGTCTTTTCTGGAAATGTGGACGAAAATAAAGAGTGGCCATACATTAAAGGAACTGTTAAAAAGCAGAGAGCTGTGCAATGCTTCCATTTTGATGCATTTCGCGAGCTGAGAATTATACTGTTCTATCTGCATTTTTTTTCAAAAATGAGATAAACTGCAATATCATTTCTCCATAGCCGTATTGTTCTATCTGAATAAGACTTGCAATATTGTAGTCATTTCTAGAGACAAAATGCAGTCACACAGTCACATACATTTTTGCAAAATTGTTCTATATGAATTTTTCAAAATATCAGTTTTAGTCTTTGTAATTAAGAAACTTGCATAATAACATGCTGCACTTATTTCTGATAGGAATCTAAATCACTTGTGTAGGTTATTAATAAAAAGAGTCTACTTGTTGCTTGTCTTACAAAACATCAAACTTTTAAATGGCCGTCCTGAAAATTTATGGAAATGTCGGATAGAACACTATAATATTCGGCTCGAGGTTTGTATATTTAAAAAAAATAAAACGTAGTTTCTCTGAACGTATATTTCTCTATGTGATGAGAGTGAATTAAGTGAGTTTTAAAAAAAAAAACATTTGCTACTAGACGAATAACACAAAATGGAAAAAATTTCACTTAATCTTTTTTAAATGGCACTTGTGATTAATATGGGAAATAGAAAGGTTAAAATGTTGTTTTTGTTAAAATCTGCTTGATACTACTGTACAATTAAACACTTCTAGGTTCTTAAAGCACCAAATAAAAACATCAAAAGAAAATGATACGTTATAAAAATGTGTTAGTTTTTGTTTTGCTATTATTTAACAAAATTTAAATGCTATTTTAATTAACTAAGTACCTCTATTTTATTTTAATATTTCATTTTTCTTGACCTTAGTTTAAAATTTGACACCTTTTGGGTTTGTAGAGTATTTCGACTTCTTAACTATAAGTTCGAAATGAACTTACGTCACTGTGAAAATTATTAGGAGACGAAAATTTATAGGTTAAGTTCTCAAGCGGATTCGTCTTGGTGGCGGCTCTCTTAAATCCTAAAGGTTTTATTACGATTTTGGCACAGGCTTAGGAAACCCATGTGATCTTCGCTAAATGTATTTGCACTTATTTAAAGAAGGAATTATTTGTGATAGTCTACAAAAAGACTAAATGGACTTCATCTAGACTACAATGATCTAGGCCATTACCATTATTAGAATATATAGTTTAATGAGAGGGCTGCAAATGACAATTAGGTTTTATTTAATTGACCGGCCATATTCTCTTGTTATAAAAGTATTCAAGGTCAATTCATACAATCATAATTATTTATAATTTTTAATTTTGCTTTAGCAAATTCAGGTACAATCACAAAAAACGACTGAAAATGGCCCTGACAACCGACAAGCAGTCTATTTTTTTTATTTGCTGATTATCACGTGTATGCAAATTTTGTTTAATTTTGTATGGATATTAATCATTATTATTTCCGACGCGCGCTTCTTTTTTCAGCCTATCTTTTGTTTTAACGGTAAACTAACTTTGGCTTGAATTTTTTTGTCACAATAGATGTCTTTTTTCGTTTTTTGTCACTAAATTTATTTTACCTTCGTATTGGTCTGATGTCTGCTTCAGTCAATTTAGAAGAAATGAACACAATAATAAAATTATTTAGATTCCTTTGTGGATATTCATATCATATAACTCCTAACTCCTGATATGGACTTAAAGGTTTTAAAACTAGTTTTAAGGTAACCTTCTATGTGTTCTCTAGAAATGCAGAGAGCTTATAAAAATGTCAACTTGGCTTTAAAATAGGTTTTAAAATAGGTCTTAAGACAGTCTGGGCAAGGTTTCCAAGAGCGACACTATGCCACTCTACGGAGTTTTAGAAGTGAATTTAAAAAAAAACCTTCATAAAGGTGGGTTTTTTTGATCTACAAGCTGCTTTATTTTACAAATAATTTTATAGCATTCCTGTAGATATTTAAGAAACTAAAAATTGTTTAGTGCGTGAAGGGGCGCCACGAGAATTTTTTTTTCAGTCTTGCTCTCCCCCCACTCGTCAAGTAATGTTTTTTTTTTTTTCATTTTCTCCCCTCCGCTCATCAGTGGATCACCTCGGATCGCCTCTGGATTACATTGCCTCAAATTGCCCCATGACTTACCCCTCGGAAATTATCCATAATCAAATCAAGCTTTTTAGCTATCTCTCAAGGATCTGTTAACCAAGAAGATAGTTTGTGGTGAAGCAGACTTTTTCAACAAGAATTACTTTTTTTCGTAAAATCAAGAATTAAGTTTTTCCTCATCCTGACTCCATCCATGGACACATGGTATATACAAAACAAACATAAACTTTTGCGCCACATTTGATGCAAATCAGAAGATTTAAAGTGATTTTTTTGTTTTTTGGCCATTTTGGATTTCGAATAGGCACTCGAGGTCTTATATGACGACTATTATAAAAACAAACGTTTGTATCAACTTTCTGCTTTCTATTACCTACAAAGTGAACGATTTTGCAGTCAACAGCTATACAGTGTTGATTGCTTCCTTTCAGCCAAAAGCATAACATTTGAAACCACATCTGCAAATATGTTTTACTGTGGGTTGCAATATAGCTCAGTATGTTCAATCCTCATTTTCTCGAAAATTAAAAACGATGAAGACGAAATATATTTTCATATTCATAACCAGTACATCCGTAAGTGTCATAACAGAAAAATTCGTCATTCTAAAAAATTACTCCACATTGTACCTAAATGAAATAGTTAAAATGTGCACAAATTAAAAAAGTAATTCTACACACACCTGTCCATTATTGTGCATTTCTTGCAGAGTCACCAATACGGCTGATCTTGGATATAATGCTGCCATTAAAGCCGTTTCACATATATTTCTAATCAACGATTCATACAATCTGTCTTCAACGCCTTAAAATAAACAATGATGAACAAAATATACTTCATGAAAAATAACAACAAATAAAAAAAAAGAAGTCCTTACCGGGTAGTCCACTTTTAGGTCTATAACAGCATTCTACAGATGCTTTATCGATTAACACTTTTTGCATTTTTACTTCCACAGGTCCATAAATGCCTGCAATAACTATTGTTTCTCCTAAAAATGATTAATTTTACTTTCGTAAAATGCTAACGCCTTTAACATTTTAAATTTACCTTCACAAAACATTGCTGATCCATCAGGCCGACTAAGAACACCTAATTTACAAGCAAAATTTAGTTTCTCCATTATTTAGCAGTCCGATTGAGTGGTTGTCCCTTCAAGTTCCGTTATAGGTTATGTTCACAAATCATGTAAACAGGTTGCAGGTTATGTTATCAATGAATTTCTTATTCTTCTTCTACATAATGTTTTTTTTTTTTTAAGAGACAAGAGGTCCTTTCCTTTGCACTAAAAGTGTGGCACTGAGCTGCACTGGTGCAAATTTGTCTCTTTTTAACTTATGATATCCATATTGATACCATCTCTGTCATTCAAAATTAGTCACACAGTCGCACTACTTCTTGTGCAAAGGAAAGAACCTATTGTGTGAAAAAATTTACAATAAAAAGTAAAAATTACAAAGGTAGGTACTGATTTTAGTATTACACATTCCTTTTCAAACGACAAAGCTTTAGTACATAACTTTCTTAAAGTACAAGGGGCCATCCATAAATGACGTCACGCTTCAGGGGGAGAGGGGGTTCGTAATTACGTCACAGATCAAACAAATCAGATGTTTCACTTCCCTGTCAAAAAAATCTCATCAATCCGTATTGAAAATTATCAAAAATTAATAAGTATCTATGAGAACCTATATGGTCAATAAGTTTTTATAAGAGTTAGGTAAAGTTGCTGTTGAAATTGTTATCAGTTTATATCCGCATTGACCAGCAAAATGAGTCAAGCCATATCCATTTGTTAATCCAAACATTTACTTATACCATATCAATGAGAATTTATGAGCACAGTATCTAATGTAATTCGTGTGGCTTTCCGTGATTAAAAGACAAGTGTTTCTTTAAGAAACGAGCTGCATTAGGTTAGAACAGTTTGGATTTGCAATTGAAGATTACAAATTATAATGTTTGAATAGGGATTTATGAGATCAGTTTCTATGAGTATTAATGTTTTTTTTCAGTAATATATTAAATGTGTTTTCATTTGTTTGAATGGGTAAAAAGAAAGGTCAGTTTTCAACTGCAATTACAAATACAAGTTTAATCGCTTCGAATGGGATTATATGCGATCAATTTCTAAAAGTATTTATGCTGTTTTCCGAATATAGTTATGATGAGGTTTAATCAGTAACAAATTGTTAACTACTTGTTAAGATATGGTCGGAAATTCCAAGTACACATTTAGTATTCCTTCAAGAGGATTGATGAGAGCAGTTTCTACGAGTATCTATTTGTTGTTCCTATAGTAAATTATATAAGTCTTTATCAGTACAGATTCGGATTTAATTTAAATATGAAAATTATATCAGAATAAAGCAACCAAATATTTTAAACAGTATCTATTTGTAAATCCAAACATTTACTTATACTATCTCAATGAGAATTTATGAGAACAGTATCTAATGTAAAACGTGCGGCTTTCCGTGGTTAAATGGCAAGAGTTTCTATAAGAAACAAGCTGCATTAGGTTAGAACAGTTTTGATTTGCAATTGAAGATTCAAAATTATAATGTTTGAATAGGGATTTATGAGATCAGTTTCTATGAGTATTAATGTTTTTTTTTTTCAGTAATATATTAAATGTGTTTTCATTTGTTTGAATAGGTAAAAAGAAAGGTCAGTTTTCAACTGCAATTACAAATACAAGTTTAATCACTTCGAATGGGGTTAGATGCGATCAATTTCTCAAAGTATTTATGCTGTTTTCCGGATATAATTGTGAAGAGGTTTAATCAGTAACAAATTGTTCACTACATGTTATGATATGGTCGGAAATTCCAAGTACACATTTGGTATTCCTTCAAGAGGATTGATGAGAGCAGTTTCTACGAGTATATATTTGTTGTTCCTATAGTAAATTATATAAGTCTTTATCAGTACAGATTCGGATCTAATTTAAATATGAAAATTATATCAGAATAAAGCAACCAAATATTTTAAACAGTATCTATTTGTAAATCCAAACATTTACTTATACTATCTCAATGAGAATTTATGAGAACAGTATCTAATGTAAAACGTGCGGCTTTCCGTGGTTAAATGGCAAGAGTTTCTATAAGAAACGAGCTGCATTAGGTTAGAACAGTTTTGATTTGCAATTGAAGATTCAAAATTATAATGTTTGAATAGGGATTTATGAGATCAGTTTCTATGAGTATTAATGTTTTTTTTCAGTAATATATTAAATGTGTTTTCATTTGTTTGAATGGGTAAAAAGAAAGGTCAGTTTTCAACTGCAATTACAAATACAAGTTTAATCACTTCGAATGGGGTTATATGCGATCAATTTCTAAAAGTATTTATGCTGTTTTCCGGATATAATTGTGAAGAGGTTTAATCAGTAACAAATTGTTCACTACATGTTATGATATGGTCGGAAATTCCAAGTACACATTTGGTATTCCTTCAGGAGGATTGATGAGAGCAGTTTCTACGAGTATCTATTTGTTGTTCCTCTAGTAAATTATATAAGTCTTTATCAGTAAAGATTCGGATCTAATTTAAATATGAAAATTTATATCAGAATAAAGCAACCAAATATTTTAAACAGTATCTATTTGTAAATCCAGACATTTACTTATACTATCTCAATGAGAATTTATGAGAACAGTATCTAATGTAAAACGTGCGGCTTTTCGTGGTTAAATGGCAAGTGTTTCTATAAGAAACGAGCTGCATTAGATTAGAACAGTTTTGATTTGCAATTGAAGATTACAAATTATAATGTTTAAATAGGAATTTATGAGACCAGTTTCTATGAGTATTAATGTTTTTTTTCAGTAATATATTAAATGTGTTTTCATTTGTTTGAATGGGTAAAAAGGAAGTTTTGAACCGCAATTACAAATATAAGAATAGGGTTATATGCGATCAATTTCTAACAGTATTTATGCTGTTTTCCGAATATAATTGTGATGAGGTTTGATCCGTAACAAATTGTTCACTACATGTTACGATATGGTCGGAAATTCCAGGTACATATTTAGTATTCCTTCAAGAGGATTAATGAGAGCAGTTTCTACGAGTATTTATTGGTTGTTCCTACAATAAATTATATAAGTGTTTATCAGTATGCATTCGGATCTAATTTAAATACAAAAATCATATCAGAATGAAACCTCAAATATTTTAAACAGTGTCCACCTGTAAATCCAAGATAATATTATAATGAGAATCTATCACAACAGTATCTAATGTAACGTGTGCGGTTTTCCGTGGCTAAATTTTAAAATTATTTGCAATAAATAAGCTTTAACGGATTCGAACAGTTTCGCATTTCCAGATGAATAGTTTTAATTGTTAGGGATCTATGAGGTCAGTGTAATGTTTTTTTTTTCAATAAAATGTGTTTTTATTGGAAAATAAACATTACACAAAGACACTGATCTCATAGATCCCTATTTAACAATTAAAACTATTCATCTGGAATTGCAAATTAAAACTGTTCAAATCCGTTAAAGCTATTTATTAAATATACTTTTAAAATTTAGCCACGGAAAGCCGCACGCGTTACATTAGATACTGTTCTGATTGGTTCTCATTAAAATATATCTTTAAATGTTTGGATTTACAAGTGGATACTGTTTAAAATATTTGGTTGTGTCATTCTGATATAATTTTTGTATTTAAAGTAGATCCGAATGCATACTGATAAAGACAAATTTTCTATTGGAACAACAAATACATACTCATAGAAACTGCTATCATCAATCCTTTCGAAGGAATACTAAATATGTACCTGGAATTTCCGACCATATCGTAACATGTGGTGAACAATTTGTTACTGATCAAACCTCATCACAATTATATTCGGAAAACAGCATAAATACTGTTAGAAACTGATCGCATATAACCCCATTCGAAGTGACTAAACTTGTATTTGTAATTGCAGTTGGAAACTGACCTTTCTTCTTTACCCATTCAAACAAATGAAAACACATTTAATATACTTATTACTGAAAAAAAAAACATTAATACTCATAGAAACTGATCTCATAAATCCCTATTCAAACATTATAATTTGTAATCTTCAATTGCAAATCAAAACTGTTCTAACCTAATGCAGCTCGTTTCTTATAGAAACTCTTGCCATTTAACCACGGAAAGCCGCACGTTTTACATTAGATACTGTTCTCATAAATTCTCATTGAGATAGTATAAGTAAATGTCTGGATTTACATATAGATACTATTTAAAATATTTAGTTGCTTTATTCTGATATAATTTTCATATTTAAATTAGATCCGAATGCATACTGATTAAAACTTATATAATTTACTATTGGCACAACAAATACATACTCGTAGAAACTGCTATCATCAATCCTTTCGAAGTAATACTAAATATGTACCTGGAATTTCCACACGTAACATGTAGTGAACAATTTGTTACTGATCAAACCTCATCACAATTATATTCGGAAAACAGCATAAATACTGTTAGAAATTGATCGCATATAATCCCATTTGAAGTGGTTAAACTTGTATTTGTAATTGCAGTTGAAAACTGACCTTTCTTTTTACCCATTCAAACAAATGAAAACCCATTTAATATATTACTGAAAAAAAAACATTAATACTCATAGAAATTGATCTCATAAATCCCTATTCAAACATTATAATTTGTAATCTTCAATTGCAAATCAAAACTGTTCTAACCAAATGCAGCTCGTTTCATATAGAAACTCTTGCCATTTAACCACGGAAACCCGCACGTTTTACATTAGATACTGTCCTCATAAATTCTCATTGAAATAGTATAAGTAAATGTCTGGATTTACAAATAGATACTGTTTAAAATATTTGGTTGCTTTATTCTGATATAATTTTCATATTTAAATTAGATTCGAATGCATACTGATAAAGACTTATATAATTTACTATTGGTACAACAAATACATACTCGTAGAAGCTGCATCAATCCTTTCGAAGTAATACTAAATATGTACCTGGAATATCCGACCATATCGTAACATGTAGTGAACAATTTGTTACTGATCAAACCTCATCACAATTATATTCGGAAAACAGTATAAATACTGTTAGAAATTGATCGCATATAACCCCATTCGAAGTGATTAAATTTGTATTTGTAATTTCAGTTGAAAACTGACCTTTCTTTTTACCCATTCAAACATATGAAAACACATTTAATATATTACTGAAAAAAAAAACATTAATACTCATAGAAACTGATCTCATAAATCCCTATTCAAACATTATAATTTGTAATCTTCAATTGCAAATCAAAACTGTTCTAACCTAATGCAGCTCGTTTCTTATAGAAACACTTGCCATTTAACCACGGAAAGCCGTACGTTTTACATTAGATACTGTTCTCATAAATTCTCATTGAGATAGTATAAGTAAATGTAAAGACTTATATAATTTACTAGAGGAACAACAAATAGATACTCGTAGAAACTGCTCTCATCAATCCTTTTGAAGGAATACTAAATGTGTACTTGGAATTTCCGACCATATCATAACAAGTAGTGAACAATTTGTTACTGATTAAACCTCATCACAATTATATTCGGAAAACAGCATAAATACTTTTAGAAATTAATCGCATATAACCCCATTCAAAGTGATTAAACTTGTATTTGTAATTGCAGTTGAAAACTGACCTTTCTTTTTACCCATTCAAACAAATGAAAACACATTTAATATATTACTGAAAAAAAACATTAATACTCATAGAAACTGATCTCATAAATCCCTATTCAAACATTATAATTAGTAATCTTCAATTGCAAGTCAACCTAATGCAGCTCGTTTCTTATAGAAACACTTGCCATTTAACCACGGAAAGCCGCACGTTTTACCTTAGATACTGTTCTCATAAATTCTCATTTATGTGGTATAAGTAAATGTTTGCTGCTCCATTCTGGTAGAAACTGATAGAAATTTCAGAAGCAACTTTACTCCAGGCTCCAGTAGAGGGAGCTGTATACGTGTAGCTAATTCATATCTAATCTAATGTGACCTAAGGAACTGAAGTGTGTTTGTTAAATTAAAAACAAAGCAGTCTCTTTCACTGCTAACTCATTCATTGCTTCTAGGCTAGAACAAGAACACCCGAGGAAATAAGGACTTTGCAGAATTTTGTGTTTACCACAATATTAGTATTTCTATTTGAAATATGCAATTTAAACTGTACATTTGTCAGCATGCATATCCAAATTAATACTAATAAAAAAGCAAAATGGAAGTTTACAATAAAAATACATCTGTAAAATATACAATTGAAACTGTACGTTTGTTGACATGTATATCCACATTAATACTAATAAAAAACAATGTTGAAATTTACAATAAAAACATGTTGATAAATGGTGTGTTACATACGATAGATACTGGAGAAAGGACGGACTGGAACTCTTATGATATTACTTATAGAAAAGTTTAGAATCTCTTTAAAGTTGTATCTGTAATTCCATATGTTTACAGATATAAGGGCAAGGGTGCATTTGCAGACACTAAACTGTAGATTTGTTGATGTATATTTCATATAAGTACTCATGAAAGGGCAACATGATAATTCCAAATAGCTCATTCGGAATTACTGTTTCATAACCGATTTAAAACTTAATAAAACAGATAAAATCCTGTCTGTATAATACTAATATAACTTATAGGAACGATAAAACCGCATCCCCTTTTTTTTTATAAGTTTCTATGTGGAATTTTTGGCAGGGTTATGACGTTTCATGGTTTAGATAATAAATCAACTCCTGGAAGGTACGAATTTGTGTAGTGATCTGCGCATATACCAAGCAGTCTTAACCACTTAAATGTATAACAATAAGAACTCTAAGCTTCAATAGAATACACTGCATTCCAAAATAATTAATATCACTGGTGTAGCTGATGACGACTTCCATCTCTGAGATTTCAGTACTAAACACTCTCTCCTGTGATATTGTACTCGCTGGTCTTAACTTCCATGTCAACCGCTAGGTTGCTCTGTTTATGACTTCTGCGCAGAATCCTGGAAGGTAAACGTCACACGACAAAAAATGAAACTGGTTACATAGGGAATACTATTAAGTGAAACATCTGGTTTGTTTGATCTGTGATTACGTGACTAAGTGTGATAAGGGGGAGGGAGGTGGTGTGACTCAGTATGACGTAACGACTGGTGAACGAATGAAGAAAAGAAAAACAATGGAATTTTTTTTATTTTTAGTAACATTGTGTCCATGAGGCGACAAAATTTTTTTTTTGGTTTTTCACTAGCACCCTCACCCTCTATGTGTATTTCTAGTAGCACCCCCACCCCCCCCCCTATGAGGCGGAATTTTATTTTTTTTTAGTTTTTACTAGCACCCCCCCATGAGGCAGAAATTTTTTTTTTGGAATTCTACTAGCACCCCCCATGAGCCTGTAAAAATTTTTTTTGGATTTTTACTAGGACCCCCCATGAGGCGAAAAATATCGTGAATAATAAATAACGGAATAGAAAAAAAACATGGGGGGGGGGGTTCTATAAGCGTGACGTAATTTTTTTGGGGGGGCCTAACTCAGCGTGACAATGGGGGGGAGGGGGTCTAAAATCTCAAAAATTGGCGTGACGTCATTTATGGATGGCCCCCAAAATATTAAATATTAATACAAAATAACAGCCTCAAGCTGTTAGCAAATTTACAAAGAATCAAAAACGACTAAATAACTTCCCACATTAAAACACATGAAGAGGTTTCTCACGACAAAACATCATCTCATGGTGATACATGTTACATGGCAAAATGGGACGGGAACACAGCAAATCTTTACTTAAAAAGTTTCTACTCACACTCTTGGAGGGAACCACAACATCTCGAAGTTTCATAGCACTCACTTTATTTAAGTGTCTCTACTTACTACTTGCAGGAACATTAATTAACTGACGGAAAATATAACTGTATCGACTTTAAAGCCCTACTTGACTCAAAATACAAATTCTATATTTGCCAGCTAGCATTTATGGTCTGTACACAGCAAACTCGAAGAAAATACACATTACTAACATTCTAACAAATAAACGGTGGCCAGGCTGCAGCCTGGCCACCGTTTATTTGTTAGAATGTTAGTAATGTGTATTTTCTTTCTGGGACCACTGCCCACTATAGAAAATCAAAGACACAGCACTCTCAAAAGTTCACTCGAGTCTGTTAAAATAATCATGCCCAGGGTTTTATACTGCTTGCGTGTTGCAAATTTGGTAGGGAGGCGTCCCTGCGGAACCAAACGAAGCTTAAAGTGTGGATTCTATGTCTACCTTATCTGAACTAATACCCTACATTAGGCCAACGCAAAAATGTACAGTAATAAACAAACTAAAGATTGGTACAAATTACCCTTACTAAAAAGTGAATCGTTACAAGGTAGGTAGGTAGGTAACTACATCACATTTTGTTCATTATGCCTAGACTGCTTTATAAGTACGCCCCACGCTTTTAAATTTAATTACCTAAAAATTATTTTTTAACTTGCGTGTTTTTTAGTTTATTAAACTATAATTTATTTTTAACTTTTTAGTGCACTACTCATAAAAGCACGTGTTAGTTTTTTAAATTATAATTTATTTTCTGTCGTGGAAAACTGGAGTTTATGGCGGAGTCGCCGGTGATATGCCATTAAGGAGTCCCTAAGACCGCCTCCTTCATCATCATATATTATTATAATTGTCACCAGAATTGCATAAGTTTGCAAAATTTCAAATTAGAAGTGAGTGGAAAGTGAGTTGTAAGATTTGCTTACAATGTTACAGATGAAGCTAATAGAAGCGTGTTAAAAAAGTAGTAAGGAAGAACCCATAGAGGTATATTAAATAACTATGAATATTTTAGATCATGATGATGATTATTTTAGATCCTAACAATTACCCACCAATATTAGGAGTTATTTAAATTAATAAAAGACTATAAAAAATAATTTTATTATTCCACTCGCATATAAAATTAAGTTACACATTACCTATAATATATAAAGTATATTTCAACATGCATATTAAATATTGTAAATAAGTTAACACAAAAAGTTCCAATAAAACGCCTTATAAAGCCTTGTTGGTGGAAGATGTCAGTTCTAATGGTAGCAGATGATACGACAACCACCAAGACAAGAATGGTTGTACAGCTGCTACAAATAAAAGAAAATATAGCCTCCTCTTATGACCTGAGCTAGGTTGCGCCCCATAATAACTAGTCTCCTGCACATTGCTTTCTGTTAACACTTGCACTTTAAGACTTCGTACCAAGAAAAATGCTAAAGCTAAATTAGTATATATTAAACAAGAATAATAACTGGTTTTGCCACCAACAAGACTAACTATAATACTCAGAATAGTACCAACAAATTTGTATCCTGCATAAGCTAACAGATCTAGAGTGCGCAAATTGGTTTCTATTTGAATTAAATACAGTGTGCAACTGTAAACAGCTAATTCTACTAAACACCATGCCAAAGCCGAAGATGCTAGTATTCCTATCTGTTCGGGGCTGAATCGTTGTTGCATTCCTAAAACTAAACCAGCAACGAGAACGTAAGTTACATAAGCCATAGTTGGGATATACAGATCGGGGGCGTTAATTTCAAACCTTGGCTGAACTGGTCCATCCTGCTCATATTTAACTGACCAGTCCTGAAAAACAAGGCACGTTAGCAAAATATCATAAATTTCTTACATGAACATCTGGCATAAGTAGAACTGAAAATCAATGGAAATTAATTTGAAAACAATAGTACTGCATATGCATCCATAATAAATTCTCAGTGACAGGCATTGCCAATTGTACTGTTTTTTTTTTAGAATCTATATTTTATTTTACTTTGTCAATAAATTATCATTTCAAAATGTTTTTTATTTGCTAAGTTTTTGATTTTTTTTCTATAATGTTGAAGGCCATCTTGGCAGCATTCTAATAAGCAGAGGTCGCATTCTCATGGACATTTCAGAGCCTGATTTCGTACACTATTGCTTCTATTGAATTTTACTTAACACAGCCCTACAAAAAAAAAGTGGTCTGTTCGGTGGACCAGACCAGTGTATCCTTATGTACTTGGACCTGCTGAAAGTAAATCTGAAGTCGGAATTATGAGATTGGCTCGTTTTTCACCCCTAACCTCAAAAAACACCCCCCAAAAAAATGGTCTGCATGGCAGACCAGATCAGTGTATCTTTACGTATTTGGACCTGCTGAAACCGAATCCAAAGCCAGAATTGTCAGATTGGCTCGTTTTTCACCCCCCAACCCCAAAAAGCACCCCCAAAACAACAAAAGTTATCTGTCCGGCAGACTGTACCAGTGTATCCTTATATATTTTGACCTGTTAGAAGTTAGTTAGAAGTTAGAATTGGCAGATTGGCTCGCTAACCCCCCCCCCCCCCCCCCAAAAAAAAAAAGTCTGCAGCGGACCATGCCAGTGTATCCTTATGTATTTGGATCCGCTGAAACCGAATCCGAAGTCAAAATTGTCAGATTGGCTGGTTTTTCATCCCTAACCCCAAGAAACAACTTCAAACAAAAAAAAAGTGGTCTGTCCGGCGGACCGACAGTGTTTCCTTATGTATTTTGACCTGCTGAATCCAAGTTCGAAGTAAGAATTGTCAGATTTTTGATTTTCTTCATATGTATAGTTTCGATTACTGGCATCCCGATTTAAGAATCAGCGAGTACCGAAGTTGAATATTTTTAAGGAAATCTTAGTTCATCGGCTTTATGCACATACTTTTTAGTTGTTTAATCATGATATGTTCAGGACTTTTTGATTTTCATCTCTATAAGTATATTTTCGATTACCCGCATCCTGATTCAAGGGCTGCCAAAGTTAAATATTTTTGTGGAAATCCGGAACCATTGGTTTCATATGCACATTTCTTTGTTTTTTTTAATCATAGTATATTGAACAATTTTTTTCTTCCCATTATTTATATTTTGAATACCTGCATCCCGTCCCAATTTTAAGAATCAAGGACTGCCGAAATTGAATATTTTTATAAGAATCTTAAATCCTCAACTTTATGGACATGTTTATTAATTTTTTTTTAACCATAATAAAAAATAATAAATGCTGAGGTCAAAGACTGTGGAAATTGAACACTTCTGTGGAAACCTGGAATCATCGACTTTATGTACACACTTTCTACTTGTCCACAGCATTTTGATTTTCTTTTCTATTCATACATTTTTATGCTTGATGCGAACTGAGTATATGTGTTTAGGAGTAAGTTTATGTGTTTTTATTTGTGTTTTACTTCTATAATCTTTGTAACGAACAAATCGATTTAGATATGGTTTTCACCATACAATTTAAGACTTCAACAAGAAGGTGTAAAATATTTAAACTCTTGGATTTCAGCCGTATTTTTACTTTAGTAAGTATGGTGCCAAAAAATCATTATTGATTTTTGTCCATCTTGTCATGTGGCATATGAGATAATCTCATTCCCTTCCTCATATGACATTTTCTGACACCTTCATGAACTCCCTGTCACCAGAGAATACCCAAAACTCTAAGAAAGAACAAAATTACAAAAATTCATATCCTTACAGATTTATTTATTTACATGTACTGTCTAACCTACGTATTAAATATAATGAATGTTTATTAAAAGGACACCGCAGGTTTTGTAGGTAAATTAGTGGCCTGTCAAATTTGATGAATTTTTGATATGTTGTAGTTCAACTGATTTTGAATAATAAATTCTTTTGGCAAAACTTCAAATTAAGGACAGTTTCTCCGATAGGTGGCTCCGAAGACTGGACCTACTCTCGATACAATACCACGATTTCTCAAAACTACCGCAGGTATTGAAATGATAACTGCTGGAAATGAATAACCAGATTATTTACCATTATTTGGTCTTAGATTAATGCGCCTGAACTTCCGGTTTTGCCAGAAGTGGCGTCAAATCACGTTCTTTTGCCCCTGGTGACCCCCCCCCCCCTGGATCTGCCTTTGCTCGCACCGTGCATGTGTGGCTGGCTCCAATGCGTGATGGGGGAGGAATGTTGTTCTTTGTTAATTAATTTGAAATAAAGTTTTTTTGGTTTGATTTCTATTAAGGAATGATTAAAATACGTAAATATTTAAAAAAATGAAAATAATCAGCTATGCAATTTTTTGCTAAAAATAATGAGGTTTAATGTATTATAAATAAACAAAAACTGCCTATTCTACTTCACAAAAAATTAGTTTTCATTAACTAGACACAACTACTGCAATTTTATATATTGAAAAATAAAATCAATTCTGTTTTGTACCAAGATTATGATGTACCCCGTATTAAGCTAGCATCAATGTTCGATCAGCTAATACACGTACTTACTTATTTACTAAGATAGTGAATTTTTATAAAGCTAGTTATATATATATGATTATTAAATTCAAGTAAACGGGTGTTGTGCATTCGAAAAAATGTGATTTGACATCACTTCCGGCAAAACCGGAAGTTCAGGCACATCAATCTAAGTCCAAATAATGGTAAATAGTCTGGTTATTCATTTCCAGCAGTTATCATTTAAATAAGTGCAATAGTTTTGAGAAATCGTGATATAGTATCGAGGAGTAGGTCCAGTCTTCGGAGCCATCTATCGGAGAAACTGTCCAAAATTTGAAGTTTTGCCAAAGGAATTTATTGTTCTGAATCAATTGAACTACAACATATCAAAAATTCATCAAATTTGACAGGCCACCAATTTACCTACAAAATGTGCGGTGTCCTTTATAAATGTAATTAAAATCATTGGACACACTATGCTGTTTCCTGTGTACAGAACAACGATTTAATAAGTTAATTGAATTTTAATAAATTTTACTAGGTAATGATAAAGTTATTCCAGCCCGCCCCTGAAATGTCTGTGGAAAATCCAACCTATGCTAATAAGGGTCTATGAAAACTGGTTGAAAATTTTAAATTTGTCCTTCAAAAGCTTCACTCAATTTTACCTTTTTAGAACAAATTTAAAATTTAACTAAAAATATTTCATTTGTAAAATTTTTCTATACATGTTTATATCGGTAATGAGACATAAAATAATTATTCTCCAATCAAGCTTAAAAAATATTCTTCAATCGACCTGAACATGTTTTCACTTCACTTTGAACATCTATCCCCTATGTATACGACAAACAATTTTTTAAAAATCACCCTAATGTACAGTGCATAGCAAGTAGCTTTGTACATAAAATATAAACAAAAGTTAGATTGTCGTTTGGCAGAGATGACAGGATTGTCATGTAGAATCTATGGCAGAATGAGTACAGATAACGTTATTCATAATTAAGCCAAAATTGACATTTTTCCAATTAAAATTTGGTCATTCGTATGCACTAGCCCGTTACAAGGCTACTTTCTGCGTACTGTATATTTAGTGAAATACTATCCTAGACTTTTACCAAAAGAACTTTTAATTACCTTATGAGTAAATGGAAAAAACAGCAACATCAATTTTGAAACAACATATTTAGTATCTACTGCAAAATAATATTTCAGTTTTGAAACAGGAACAAATCTTTCGACTTCTTTCTTGAGCATCGTCTTTCCAGCCCCTGCCAACTAGCATAAAAAAGAAATGATTAGTAAAAAATAACAGATACATTGCCATTATTTCTAAGATATATATATTGATATAAATTTGGAGGACAACTAGCTAAATTGACCTCTTTTAAGAATTAGATTTTTTTTAAATTCAACTACATGAAAAGGAGTAAATTTTCAAAGTACATTTCTTTATTTTTTTGTTATGACTGATATCAGTATATGTAGGTAAAAGTCAACGAAAAGGAAGAAATACTTTGAAAACATCAAGTTGTAACACTTTGTGTTTACAACAGGGTGTATTAAATAGGTGATGCGACGACAACCCTCACAGTGGCTTCATAAGTGCTTATTTTGTACATAATATAATAGATGGCAGGACCAATAAGTTCTCTCATTACTTACGCATAGATAGATAATTTTACAGGTTCTGTGCATACGTGCATACAGTGTTGCATACATTCCCAGCCTTTTGTTTTTTGTTTGGTGAAACAAGAGTCCAGTGACAATCTGGCATTAAGTAGCTAAATTAAAACATTGAAAGAATATATGCAACACTACATGCAGCATTGCATGTGTCGCCACAGCTAACCCCAAAAATATATGTTTCTTAAAATTTCTGCCTGGTTCCTGTACTTTCAACCAAAATCAAGTTCAACGTAATGTGTATGAAGTTTTAAATAGTTTGTCACAATAAAATAAGACACTTTTTGCAAGTTAGGAATCTAACCTATAATTAGCAGTCTATTTTTATCAATCAACAATATTGAAAAATTATTTGCGTGAATTTTTAAATATTTGCTTAACATTAAAAATGAGAATAAACGAAAAAACCTTAAAATTTGAGGTTATGTTAGTTATACGATGTACATGCCCAGGTAATTATTGTAGGACCTTATTGCTCGCGCCATCTACTAAAGTAAATAGAAACCATGCACTTATGAAGCCATTATTATAATAGGAAAGTGCCGTACGTCGGACCACCTATTTAATACACCGTGGTTTACATCCACAAAATAAATAAAATTGCACAGAATTTTTGCAATCACAGTTACAGGCAAGTAAAATCTCTCTCTATATTTCAATTATCAAAGAAAAGAGGTATCTACACTAGGGTGGGCCAAAAAAACTTGTATATTTTGCTATCGCTCTAAAGTTGCCTATCGCCTAGCTAAAATGAAAAAAAGAAAAAAATTCAAATAAAAAATGTTCCATTTGCGCATCGCTCTCAAAGTTTTGAAAATTAACATGATTTTGCTGTTTTTTGTCAATTCTTTATAATTACTAAACTCACTACTATCGAAACGGTCCTGATGTGAAGTTTGAGGCATGAATACGAAAAAATGTTAAACCAGTAATTTCAATACACTTATTATTCACGTAAAAAGCTCAAAAAGCACAATTTTTTGTAAAAATGACAATGTTTTGTAGTTTCTGCTAATTTTACTTTTTCATTTTTAGTACAAATGATGAATATATTTATCATTTCTAATTTTGTTATTCAAAAGAGTCCACTTTAAAGTCAGATTTTTGGGAAATTTCTGGCATTGTAGATCTTGATAGGAGAATCGCCCTAACGAGGCCGTGTCTTGCATCAGCGCCACACACTTTTTTAGGTGCTTCTATCACAAGTTTAACACATCATTCTACAGTCTTGGTGTGACAAGGGAAGCTTTGGAAATCCGGTGTATCCGCTGTGTCAGTCTGTATTAAATTTTTGATTTCCTCATCTGTGATGTTCCTTAATAGTGGAGGAGGAGAGATATTGCAACTATCCCACCAAATCACGTTGACATAGTCTCTTGTCTGGAAGTTGAATTTTGGCAACGTGAAGTTTCGAATAGTCTTTCCCTTGGATAGTGATCGAGCTTCCAACACTCGGCGTAGCCCCAATTTTCTGATATGTCTTCTTTCACCCACAATCATTGCAAGGATCAAATTTTCGGAGTGAGCAGAGAAAACGTTTCGCTCAATTACTGGCTGGGTTGACGATTTACAGTAAATTTTGAGTCAGGTACCGTGATGTTCTGATGGCTTCAAAAACTGTCTTTGGAGCAACTGTCAAATTTTTGCTAGTTTTAATTTTGGACCAGAGGTATGTAACATTTCAAAATAAAATGTATCAACTGCCTAATTCGGTTTGCTGTCGTCTACCATCTTGAGTGTGAAAGCGGACCAGGATCACAAGCCGCTAAATTTTCTAAAATAGTACTTGACTTTATGGCAGCAGAAATATCAAGTAGGGATAATTGATCCTTGCTCAGCACTTTTCTGTCAGCTTGAGGAATGGGGCATTCAAGACGTTCAAAGCGAACCAGTAGAAATTTTTCACAGCCAGTCAGTTTTTTCCCAATCAGTTCACTGAAGGATTTAGGCCCTATGGTGACACCATCCAAGTGATGAAATAGGTGACAGAACGGCAATTCACTGAAGTGTAGGAGTCATATCGCCCACTGAAGTGGTCTCCCAATGTGCAATGCGATCTGATGAATGACACCTTTTTTCCAATTTAATACAGACTGGCACACTGCCACAACTGGACTTCCAAAGCTTCCCTTGTCACACCCAGGCTATAGAACTGTGTGTCAACTTATGACCGAAGCATCTAAAAAAGCGCGCTGACGCATTAGGACGACCCTTCTATCAAGATCTATATTACACCAGAATTTTCCGAAAATCTGACTTTAAAGTGCACTCTTTTGAATAATAAAATTAGAAATGATAAATATATTCACCGTTTGTTTACTAAAATAAAAAAGTCAAATCAGCAGAAATTATGAAATATTGCGTCATTTTTACGAAAAATTGTTTTTTGAGCTTTTTGCGCGAACAATAAATATTGTAAAATTACAGGTTTTAAATTTTTTTTGTATTTCTCATGCCTCAAACCTCACATTAGGACCTATAGCGTTTTGATAGTACTGAGTTTAGTGATTATACTAATTGAAGAAAAACAGCAAAATTTCGCCATTTTTTAAAAATTTGAGTGCAATGTGCAAACGAAAGATATTTTTTTATTTGAAAAATTTTATTTTCATATTACTTAGCCAGACGATAGGCAATTTTTTCGGAGTATGATTTATATATATTTTAATCAGTATGGGATTTTATTCTCGGGTAAAATACTGGTAACAAGTCGGATTTCACAATGTTAGTATTGCACACTCCATACAACACTCTTTGCAATAGTAATACCACATATAATTTGCACTCTGGTACCTATACAGAAGTAATAGAATGATACATAAGTCGAGATATGTTCTACAATCGCGAAAGCCGAAACGTCACCATAAAACTAAATATTCTGCTCATATTTGATGAGTTTTTCTCAAATATATGTAAAACAGAAACATCAAAAAACACAAATCAATGACAGAATTTTAATGTTCAGTAATTAATATCATTGACAACTTTTTCAACCAACTTGATATATAATCAATATTGAAAGCTACGGTCTAAGTTGACCGGTATATGGAGTCACTTACAGCCGATTTTACAATCGCAAGTTAACTTTCATATTAGTTGACCCTTACTTGCAGGTTAACCACAACTTTACCGATACTTGCGTTTTTCAATATAAAGTTAAGTGATGATTTGTAAACGAGAGGTTGTGAATAAAATTTATAATGTTGGTACTAGAAAAATGGGTAATATACATAAAAAGTATGAATTTTTGTCAAAATCACATGTCACCTACTGTCTATAAAGTCAGAAGCGATTTATGAGTTAGTGTTTATTATTTAAGTATGTTATGTAGTATTTAATGTTTACAATTTTTTATAAATAATATCTTTATATAATTTATTCTATATTCTACTACAAAACATAGAAACGTTTATTTTAACAATAAAAATGTGTTTTATTTTAAGTATTACATCATGGATAATAAAAGGTGAGCAAATTTTTCTACCGATGAGGAGAATTTAATAGAAAAATATAGAAATATCATAAAGAATAAAAAATGTATTCTTCACAAAAGTTACGTCTATACCGGATTATCTTGTGCCTTCTTCACTGCTATATGCATTTACTTCGAACGGTTCCATTTTTAAAAGAAATATCAAAACATTATTTTGTGACAGTTATTTTATAGGTTATAAATGGCTAGTAAACTACAAACTTCTAGTTTACTTACACCTCATTTGCTAGTAAAGTTAACTACTAGATAACTACGACCTTGAAAATGTCCAGCTATTGTAAAACCCAATTCCTATAATAACCTGAAAGTTAACTCTGACTGGTAGTTAACCAACGATTGTAAAACCGGTGTTAGAGTTTTTTTATTTTAACATTCCCAAAACTCTACCATCCAACTTTGAAACACCAATGTTTTGACGAATCAGTTCAAAACGAACCTTATCCAAAGGTTTTGTTAGGATGTCAGCTAACTGCTGTTTCCCTTCAATATGCTTCATAATTATTTCCTCATCAAGGTACCGCTCTCCAACATAAAAATGACGTATCTCTATATGTTTAGAGCGTTTGTGGTATTCTGGGTTTTTTGCAAGCTTTACAGTACTGGCATTGTCGATGAAAAGTACTGCAGTTTCTTTAATATCGATTATCTCGAGGGGCAAACGTTTTAACCAGATAACTTCCTTTGTTTCTTCCCTAGCTGCCATTATTTCGGCTTCCGTTGTGGATAATGCAACGGATTTTTGCAATTGACTCATCCACGATACAGCGCCTCCTGATATCATTGCTACAACACCTGTTGTAGAACATCTGGTGTGTATATCTCCACCAAAATCAGCATCACTATATGCCTTCAGAGAATCTGCTTTATAGATGATTCCACACTTTAGAGTTCCTCTAAGGCAGGGATTCCCAACAGGGCCGGGTCCGCGGACGATGTCTTAGAGGTCCGCGAAATGTCACTGAGATATTCAATTGTTTTGTATTTTACTTGACTTGCAGTGGTAGATTCTACATAATCTTCATTTTAAGAAGAATTGTCAGTATAGCGACCGATGAGGGGGTCCTTGAAAAAATCTTGTTGGGAATCCCTGCTATAAGGTATCTAAATATGCGTTTGATGGCATTCCAGTCATTTCGAGTTGGTTTGTCTAGAACTCAAGCCACTCTGCTAACAGCAAATGCGATATCCGGTCAGGTTGCTATCATAAGATGCATAAGACACCCAACTGCTTCTCTGAATGGTACTTTATCTGTTACATCTTCGTTGGACTATGCTTCACGACCGATAGGAGTAGACACCGGATTACATTCGTTCATCTGAAATCTATTCAGGATATTTTGCGTGTATGCTTCTTGGCTAACCATGATGGCACCATCAGAACAATGCTGAATTTTCATTCCTAGGTAATTTTCAAGATTTCCAACCGTAATTTTAAATACTTCTTTTAATTGTTCAAGAAAATCTTTTATTTCATGGTTGCAGTCACCAAGAACGATACCATCGTCCACATAGATTGCTATATACAAAGATCCTTCGTCGCGCTATCGGTAGAAGAGGCATGGATCAGCACTGCTATTTTCTAGACCTGACTTTTCATAAACTGAAGAAATCGCTGGTTCCAACAACGTGGGGCTTGCTTCAACCCATATAAACTTCATTGCAAAAGACACACACGTCCCAAGTCATCTTGAAATCCTTCTGGTTGTTCAATGAAAACCTTCTCCTGAAGAGAACCATACAAGAATGCAGTTTTTACATCAAACTGTTTAAGTTTCATATGCTTTGCGGCTGCGATAGCAAGAAGTGTACAAATGGTGTCATATCTTGCCATGAGGCTGACTATCTTTTACGTCTGTTTCGTTTTCGCATAAATAGACACACTGTTCTCGTGTGATGCAATTTTAATCGCTTGATATAGACATCTGTTTATTCATAAAGAAAATATGTAACTAATAACTGGTGTATATTCACCATATTTGTTTTTTAGTTAAGTTTTATTGTACTATCTTTGGTTTCATCATTTGATAAATATTTTATTATTCATTCGAAAACGGTTTGTTTAAAATTTACTTTTAGTAAGCGAGTAAACAATTTTATAACTGTTTTTCCTTTGAATAATTACTGAATTGGCCAATATCCACTATATTGCTTTTAGTATTTTGTTACCTTTTAAATATGTATATAATTTATTTGTGTAGTTATGTCTGTCTCTCCGTACATCTATATATTTGTTTAATTATTTGTTTGTACTTTTTTATTCGTTAGCACAAATTTATTCGCCCATACCCTGTAGTGTTATTCTCATTTGCTCTACCACTTTGTCAATAAATTAGTTTATTGTTAATTTCATATTTTTATTTATTTAGAATTCATTTTAAATAACCCCAAGAGAGACAAGGCGTTATAATTTGGCTTCAACGCGGGGCTTTCTTTAAATAGCTTGTTTTTTTTTGTCTATATTAAATGTAGCAAAAAGGCTAAGTTATAATGAGTAAATGAACATTTATCTTATTGCAGTTATGGTCAATTGTGAATGACAGTTTATAATGTATGGTTGAGCAACGGACCTTCGTATGAGGACATACGACAAAAGAAGAAGAAGGTGGAGGACAGATTAGTTTAGGTTATGATAAGTTATGCATTAACCGTGCTTATATTGTTATATCTAGAACTTAATTAAATGTTAATTATCCAGATCAACAGGTGTGTTGTTATTTTGGAGACAAACTCTACATGATGGCAGCATACCGGATTTTTAGTGTTTTCTTCTTGTGTTGTTAGAAGAATTTTTCCTTCTTAAGCGTCAAAGCAAGTTTAAAAAGAAAACAAGGACCCACAAACTCAAACTGTTATTGCATCTGTGTATCAAAAGGCGTGTTTTATTGCTAGTTCGAATGTACTGCTACGAGTAGCAAATTTTAGGTGTCAATAAAACGCTTTGTCAATGTTGCCACAAGTGCTTCAGTGATTTAGCAAAATGTACCAAGTTACTGTAAATAGCCACGAATAAGAATAACCCTATGCCTACAGGTACAAGCTCTAACTTCTCTTTGGCTCTTACATTATGATTATGAATCGACATAATAAGCTACTGCTTATAGAGCTGCTGCTGCTGCTGGAATTGCTAATTTATCTAATCTATCTTATTATATAAATATATCTTGTCATCCAATTTGTGGATTTCCAAATCCAAATGATTACCTATTTTTTTAGAAACTTTACTACACTCATTTTGTATATATTTTAATAACTTCAATAAGTATATATAGTTTCAGTTTCTTATTATACTCTTCGCAAAAACGAAGAGTATATTGTATTTGATCGGCACATTTCTAAAATCGTAAATATCGCTCGTAGAGAAAAAATTTTCATATCATTGTGTTAGTGAACGAATTCTGAACAACTTTCAAAATGTCCGTCTGTCTGTCCGTCCGTCCGTCACGTTTCTTGTAAGCACGATAACTTAAGAAAGAAAAGTCCGATTGTATTGAAATTTAAAAAATAAGTTAGTGTTAACTAGAGGAAGAACCCTATTGTTTTTGAAGAAAATCGATCAGTAAATAAAAAAGTTATTAATTATTTAATTTTAAAAAAAAATTTTTTTATTAATTTTTGTGGCTTGTACTAAAATGGAAATCGCGAGATATTATTTCCATCACAAATTTTTTTTTGTGTATGAAGTTTACTAATATTTCTTAGAAGTGAAATATGTATGAATGTCGAAAGATATATATCACAGACAATCAATTTTCCTAGCAACAGGTGGTGGCGCAGCGGCTAAAGCTTTCCGTTGCAATCCAAGGGTCCCGTGTTCGAATCCCATAGGTTGGATTTTTTTTTTCATTTTTTTCACAACAAAGTTTATATCACAAAATTTAGGATGTCCAAAAACTAACATTATTTACAAGAAAACTGCGAAGAGTATCCTATAGAATGTGTAACAATTATATATAAAAAGCTCAGTAAATTGGCGAAGAGTACGTTTTTAGCTTGTTATTTATTTTGTATTTTAGTTACTTTTGGTTTTATGACCAGTGATTCTACTCTTTCCACGATCAAATTCGGTCGTAAGAAAAGTAGCAAACGTGGAAAACATAGTGATCAATAAAACGGCAGGATGCGTTCCTACTTCTACGAGTAGTAGATTTCCGGGGTCAATAAAACTCGCCTAAATTCCAGCTCCAGAACCTTTTTCATTCAAAGCTGAAGAGTGGGAACAATGGCAGTTGTGATTTATGAGATTTAGAAGTGCATCAGGCCTAGTTACAAAATCAAATGGAGATCAGGTAAATTCGCTAATTTATTTGATGGGTCTGCAGGTCGAAGCTGTATTTCAGTCTTTTAAGTTGACCGCTGATCAAGCCAGTGATTTTGAAATAGTATTAGGGAAGTTTAAAACACATTTTGTACCATCAAGAAATAAAATTTATGAGAGGTACTGTTTCCATACCCGTTATCAAGAGAAAGGAGAAAGTGTGGAGGACTTTGTGACTGCATTACACTCTCGTGTGCAGAATTGTGACTTTCCAGTGGGGTTTCTCGATGAAGCTATACATGATCAAGTAGTGGTGGGCATTAGAGATAAGAAACTTTCGGAAAAATTACAATTGGACTCTGTTTTGACTCTAGATAAAGCTGTAACAGCAGCACGACAATCTGAAGCTGTTAAGAAACAACAGGAAACGTTTCGTGGTGCATCTGGTTCAGTTGGTAGAGTGTTACAAAAAAATAATAAATGGACAAATAAAAAGTGGAAAAAGAACAAAGAGATGGACAGACAGTTTCATGTAGGTGGTGTGGACTTTCCCAAAAACATCAGAAATCTGTCTGTCCTGCTCACAATGCTGTATGCGGAAAATGCAAAAATAAAGGTCACTATGCCCGGGTCTGTTTGAGTAAATCTGATGCCAAAATGGTTAGTGCCATAGTGCCGGACGATTCCGATAGTGAAGCTTTTGTTGATGAAATATGCTCCAACCCCGATATTGTGAAATGGCAGACTAATGTAAACATTTTTAACAAAAGTTTACTTGTGAAAATTGACACTGGTGCCGATGTCAGCGTACTTCCCGTATCTGTATTTCGGACATGTTTCGCTCAGTATAAACTTTCACCTGCAGAAATGTTAATCACCGGACCTGGAGGGAACCAGTTAAATGTTGCTGAAGTCGTTGTCAGCAGAAGTAGGGGTTAAAAAATGAGTATTCCTGGTGTCTACCAAATCCGGACGTGGAAATTCCCGACTTTTTCCCCGATTTTCCTGGTTTTTTTCAAGCTTCAATATAACAGACTAGTACAAACAATAAAGAAAAAGTAATGAACGAGAAGCAGATTTATTTTTCTAATTATATCAGTCATAGCTCCAAAAGTACAAGAAAAGAGAAAGCATTAATTTCAATTCATGCTTTTTTCTTTTCCAATTAGTGCTGTGCACCGGAGGTCGCTAATTAACTGCTATTACGTTGTACAACTGTATTGACCATCTTTTCCATTATTATATGCCACTATCTCCCGACCCCATTTCGCTCCCAGAGGTCCCGTAACTTTCGTAATTTTTTTCTTAACACTTTATGGTTCATCCAAAAAAAAATTTTTTTTTCAACAATTTCTGGTTCATCTAAAAATTTTTTTTTCAAAATGTGCTCTATTAACCATGTTCTTTTCATAACTTATTGGAAAATTGTTAAAATCGGACGTACTTAAACCATACCAGACCCAGTTTCACATATGGTGCCGATTTAGTTGGACACACTGTGTATCCTCATATTGTTGGGTAATGTAAACAAACATATGGGGAAATACAACAGTATAAGCTACCCCATATCTTGCGAATGAAAATATACCTATAGTTATTAGCCGACGTTTGCAATTCCGATTACTTTTTGAAATTCCTGTTTTTTTCCCGGTTGGACTAAATCCCCGTCATTTTCCCGGTTTTCCCGATTTTCCCGGTTGGTAGACACCCTGGTATTACTGAAACCTTTTATGTTGTTGTGGGAGCAAGGCAAACTTTGTAAGCTATCGTGCATCTGAAAAACTAGGGCTGGTTCAACGTCTGTTTGAAGTTACTTCCTATGATAAAAACTTAGATCCTCGTAGAAAATATCCAAAACTGTTTCATGGTATTGGAGATATAAAACATCAATATAGAATTAGGATTAAAAAAGATGCTGTTCCGTTTTCTGTCAGCGTCCCTCGATGCGTTCCCTTACCCTTGAAGGAAAAATTTGAAACGGGAACTGGACCAAATGAGTATAAAAGGGGTTATCGAACCTGTTAATGAACCCACCGAATGGTTCTGGTTCCCAAGAAAAATGGTAGTATTCGCATCTTAACAAAAATGTTGAAAGGGATTTTTTCCAATTCCTGATGTCGACTTAACACTTGGTCAACTTGAAGGAGCTAGAGTTTTCAGTAAGATTGATGCTAACAATGGTTTTTGGCAAATGCCTCTGACACATGACTCTATGGTTTTAACTACATTTATTACCCCTTTTGGAAGATACAAATTTAAAAGACTTCCATTTGGCCTAACATCAGCTTCTGATGTGTTTCAAAAGCGTGTTTATCAAGATTTAGAAGGTCTAGATGGGGTTATATGTCATTTAGATGATGTCATAATTTATGGAAAGGACTTGGCTGAGCATGATAAACGTCTTGACGCTGTTCTCAAGCGACTTTCGGAGGCCGGTTGGACCCTCAATTCAGACAAGTGTGAATTCAGAAAATCGTCTATTGTCCTATTAGGTCATGTGTCATAAAATGGAATAGTCGCAGATGCCTGCAAAATTCAAGCTATTCTACGGTTGCCTAAACCTGAAAATGTAACTGATTTGAAGAGGTTTGTGGGAATGGTTAATTTCCTGGGTAAGTTTGTTCAAAATTTGTCAACGGTTGCTAGTCCTTTGTATGATAAAATAAAGCAAATTATTGCACACCCACCTTTACTGATGCTTTATGATAGTTCCAAGGAGACATTGTCATCTGGAGTTTCGGACTGGGCATGGTACTCTTGCAGCGGGATAAAAATGGGCTATTTATGCCGGTAGCTTATGCTTCACGAACTTTATTTGCAAGTGAAAGACGCTACGCCCAGATTGAAAAAGAAGTTGTTGCTATAGCCTGGGGGTGTGAAAAATATTCAAATTTTATAATTGGAAAGACCATAACCATTGAAACGGACCATAAGCCACTGGTTTCAATCCTTGACCAAAAAGATCTAGACAGTTTAACGCCAAGGTTGCAGCGAATTAAAATGCGTCTTATGAGGTATTCTTTTAAGATAAAATAAACTCCTGGAAAAGAGCTAGTTATAGTTGATACTCTGTCTCGAGGTCCCTTAAAAACCGTGGAATCACAAGAGCTAGCTGAGGAAATGACTGCTTACGTTCAATCCATATCCTCTACTGATGGAAGACTAGTCGAGATTATAAAAGGTCAACAGAAAGATCCAGTCTGCTGTGAACTATCCAAATACTGCAATGAAGGATGGCCGGCTCATTCCAAGCTATCACAAAAATGCATTCCTTACTGGGAGCACAGATACTTGATTACACTGCAGTCAGGTTTACTTATGAAAAGCAGTAGACTCATTCCTCAGTCCCTGCGAAAAGACATTCTCGATAAGTTACATTCCGGTCATCAAGGAATCAACAAGTGCCGAGCTTTGGCGAGACAATCTGTTTGGTGGCCTGGTTTATCGACTCAAATTGAACAGTTAGTAAAAAACTGTGTGTCGTGCATCAAACATGAACCTGATCCAATTGAACCGTTGATGCCTTCTGAGTTTCCTGAACGTCCTTGGCAAATTGTAGGAACTGATCTCCTTAAACTCAAAGGAAACGGTATGTCATAGTTACAGATTATTATTCTAGATATATGGAAGTAGCCAAGCATGAAAGGCAAACCTCTGAGAGCATTATCATGCATCATAAGTCCATATTTGCTCATCATGGGGTGCCAGAAGTTGTACGAAGTGATAATGGAAGTCAGTTTTCTCAAACCATAGATTCATCTTATCAAAAGTTTGCAAGAAGCTATGGATTTCAACTAGTGACTTCAAGTCCCAGATACCCAGAAAGCAATGGCTTTATTGAGTCCGAAGTTAAAAACTTCAAAAACCATTTCAAAGAGTAATGACCCCCTACAAAATGTTATTGGCTCTTCGTTCGACCCCATTACAATCAGGTTATAGCCCAGCAGAATTACTTATGGGACGTAAACTTCGTGGAATTGTGCCTCTCGCCTCAAGTCAGCTTAATCCTGTCCTTCCAAATCAGGAATTGGTATGTAAAAGAGAAATGTTAAGAAAAGAAAAACAAAGAGAGAATTTTGATAATCGCCATCGTCCACATGTACTGCCGGAGCTAAACGTTGGACAAAGGGTTTGGATTTCGGACCTCCGACAAGAAGGTCAGGTGGAAAGCAAACACAGTACGCCTCGATTGTATATTATCAAAAGCCTGAGAGGAACATATAGAAGAAATAGAAAGTTTCTGCACCCAATTCCGGGAGTACCAGAAGAAATTTATGAAGTGCCTACTATACCTGGAGTGGAGGCCGAAGCTTTACCCTGTCTAAATGAACCAAATGCAATTGTGGAAATGCAGATGGAGACTCCTCGAGCACAGTCTCCTGTTCCAGAAACTGTACGGCGTAGTAAGCGCCAAATGAGGGCCCCAGTACGGCTCGATCTTTAAAGGGGAGGTTAAGCAACCGACCTTCGTATGAGGACATACGGCAAAAGAAGAAGGTGGAGGAACAGATTAGTTTAGGTTATGATACGTTATGCATTAACCGTGCTTATATTGTTATATCTAGAACTTAATTAAATGTTAATTATTCAGATCAACAGGTGTGTTGTTATTTTGGAGACAAACTCTACATATAAGGACTCTATTTATTTTCCAGTGAATTACCACCGAGTGCACATCGTGCGCATGCAAATGATGCACTTAACGAATTTTACAGAAGTTATACCAGTGACAGTGCCACTGACTCATTGGAGCGTAGGTTATGTGCCATTTTACCGATAAAATTTTAAATTTTTTTGTACACTAACCTTCTCTTTCATTGTGCTCGTTACTATAAGCTCGTCATCACTACTATTCGAGGAACTCTTCAAAAATTCATCAGTAGTAGTAAATGTTCTTATTCTTTCTAGATCATACACATCATATTGCACTCCACTATTACACGAGCTGTCAGAGCTCGTGTTAAAAATCTACACCCAATGCACACTGCACGAAAATAACTTTGCCAAGAAACATAAGAAACTGCCAAATTGCAAACTCAGTTTCACTGACTGAGTGCAGCCACTGGAAAACGCTTGATATTAGCAGTGTTTAAGCTGGGGATCGAACCCAGTACATGACAGACAGTGTACTGGACTAAGAAGTGTTTGCCATACAAATGCTGTGCTATCGCACAGAAGTTAAATATTACCGGAGATTTGTGATTTTTTACATACCTGTTGACCATATTGCATGGCCATATCCTGCACCACAGGTTGCCCCAAAACTCCCAAATTTGGTAACGATTGCGTCATCGGGTTCATATTTGGATAAGGCGGCTGAGCATTATAGTTACTAAAACCTTGTACTTGTGGAGCTTTTGGAGTAGTTGCAAAATTTTGGCTATCATATGGAGGATTACTGGGATAACCTAAACATAAAGGGTAATTTTGTAACTATTCTAATGCACATATTAAGTTGAGTACTATTCCTTTATTATTGGCCTCACAGTTTAAAAACATTAACATTTATGGCCCTCTTACCTTGCTGGAATGAATTTACTTCCGCATCTAAATTTGGATACATATTTTGTTGAACATTAACATTTCCCTGGTCATATGGATTATATCCCATTGAATTTACATCACTAACTCTTTTTATTTTCCTTCCAAATGCTGAAAACAACAGTGTCCATTATTTTAGGTTATAAAATTTTAATATTTTATAAAATTACTCACGTTGTCTTCCGCCTGTATTTGCATTATAGTTCATCTTGACTAGTATATGTTAAAACTCATTTATAATAAAATTTATACCTTAGTATTTCAAATAAAGCAATTTAGACTTTCAGACACGTCACTGGAGCACCTGTCATCTTAGCAACTTCAAAATTTATTAGGCATGTTCATTTGCTTTGCAATGACAACAAATTAAGACGGAAATTACTATTTATATACGTGTCATGCAGTTTACGTTTTATAAATTTGATTATTCCTATTTACAAATATTTATTATTAGGAAAAACAAAAGACCCACAAAAATTTGGTTTGAAACTTGGTTTAAAATAGAGATGAGTTGCTAGTTGCTATTTAACAACCTGTTATTTTATAACCTATGTTTTATAACTGTTATTTGTAAATAGCATTTGTAACGATTGAGAGACATAGTGTAGATCAGGGTCCTGGTGTAGATGTAGTACCACAGAAGACCTATACCAGAAACGACTCTCTGCTTTCCCGCCAATATTGAATTTTTATGAAGACAGCCATCTTGCTGGTGGTATTGTCAAGCTGTGCTGACGTCACAGATTCTGAGACCTTAGGAAAACAAACAGCTGTCATCGAGTGACGTACCGATTGAACATGTTTTAAAGTATATTTTGCCGTTTTTGTAATATTTTACGACTTAATTTTGGATAACTCAACATCCACAACTATCCTTAATTATTTCGTATTGTGAATTTTGTTCGTTAATATGGAGATAAATTTATATTTTACGAAATCGTCTCATAATGGAAAAAGTTGGTGTCATCGAATTAAATCGCTTATATTTTGAAAAATGATGAGTTCACAACAAATATTGGTGTATTTCATAATATTTCATATAGAAATATTGTAAATTTCTTGGTTTTTGTGAGAAATGCATAGACAAAAGGATGAGTTCAAGACATTCAAAAATCTTGAAGCTATTTGTGGTTGGGTGAAAGAAGTAGGTACCTGCTATCCAAGAAATTTAAAGGATAAAAGCTTTTTGCAAAGGTAGGAATAAGTTGTCAATGATCAACACTTTTTTCGATATATGTTTACCTAATTAAATGTTGCTTAATGAATAATTGCTAACATACAAATTCATTTTTCAGGTTATGAACTCTTAGCTTCGCATCTTCAACAAAAGCCATCGACTTCTTGGACTATTGCTGATCTAGATGATCCCCTTCGGTACTCTTTATGATTGTGTTACTAGTCCAGACAAGATTCTTTCACTATCATGTCTTTCCTTTCAATTTTTTAACAGTAAACAATGGCTATGGCCGAAGGCTTAACTGTTACGAATTTTGTGAAAAATATCATATAAGTAAACTAAAGTACTGTGAACTACTTGAAATATGTAAAAAGGTGTACACAATTTCTTCCAGTGGTTGACCCATTACCTATGATACACCTATAGATTGAACTATACAAACCATTGTAATTTGCGCAAGAACTTTTTCTTATCGTGTGTTATTAATGTCATAAATATGTCTAACGTGTATTTTATTAAATACGTATATTCACTTTTTATTGTTTTATCACTCGTATTATTGCTGTTAGCAGTGAATTGAAATAGTCGATTATGTTGAACCTATATATACATGTTATATAATATTACACGCTATCTTATTGCGACTTAGCCATAATAAACCTTCACAGGTATATCGTATTTCACGATAACAGCTTCTCTTATTAATTGCTTATCTTCAAGATATCATATTACACCTTTGTTTCTCATAACTTGTGCAGACTGCAGAACTGCAATTCCTTTGTTATATATTTTGCTTACTCAGGATCTGTATGTTATAAATATGACTAAACACGCTTTGTTGAATCAGTTATTAAACTCAGTTAGAATGCAACACTTCTAATTTATTATTATATTCCTTCTTCAAGAGCCAACGTTGGCTCCATGTAACTAAATAAAAGTTTTTAAAAAGTCATTCGTGTGAACCGTGATCTAACATACATGCATCTTTGCATCTAACTGAAATTAAAACAAAATATACTTACTAAATAACAAATTATTTATTATCCAAGGTTCCATTAGTACTTATAAGATGAATCAACAAGAAACTTCAGGAGATACAAAGAAAGATCTATTATTGCAATAAAAAAAGAAATGATTATGTTATACATTTAAGTATACTAATATCTAAGTAGTAAGTAACATTTGTAATTACATAATTCAACGAAATTTACAGCTACAATTTGAGTTTCAAAGCCCATTCGAGCATTATTTATGTGCTCACTGACTTTAGATCACTTTCAGTCTTAGTTTCATAGTTTAATCCAACACTGGGTTATTTTTAAACACCACACAACATAACTACTTTAAAAGGACGTTTAGCTGCCAGATCAATCGCTAACGGCACTACTTTGAATTTCCTTAATTTATGCACTACATCAGATATCTGTGTATTTTCCTCTTGATGTGATTTAAAACAATGTTTGCTATTACATTTCTTTCTCCCTCGGCATCAACTCTACCCTCGCTCAACTAAAATTTAAACAAGAAATTGTTATTAAAAATGCTGACAAATCAATATAGTGTTATTTTTTTACCATGAATTGTTTATTGTTTGCTTTAGCAGTAGTTATTATCACAAGTACTTTTACTTTCACATTTGGGTTTTAAGTTGTATCTGATATTAACAAAGAATACCTAACTGGACGGATCATCGTAGTCTTGAATTACGGCCGTCTTTTCTATAACATAAATCCACACTAAAAATCGAATTCTTAAATCAACAAGCAACAATTTACCATTAAAAAAATGCTTGGAATATACCCAGTAAAATAATTTCTTTTAATTGCTTTATTCAAAGAGATTATTGTTCGTATTGACATTGGATATAACATAACCTCAACAGTGCGAACAACCCACATTCCAAGAAAGGCATGTGAAACAACCAGCGACATAATAAGGAGAGACTGGAAAAGTAGGCGTGGCACATGGTCAGAACATATTCAAGCAACTAGTCCGCATGGGCGTCACTTCAACTTAACGTTATGGAATTTGCGAATATTTTAAAAATGTATAGAGCAGCATTTACTCCGTTTTTAAATATGATATAATTTATTACTACTTCTACAGCAATTATACTTCACAGTCCTGTCCTCATTATTACCACTTGTAGTAGTGCTAACTTCTACCAATACCGTACAACGTTTAAAGAATTTTTCTTCGCCCGTAGTTATCCTGTCCCTGCGCCGGCCCTGTTGTGTCTTACTCGACGCGCCACCTATCGTGTTCATATCACATCCTCACTTTGTTAATTTGTACCATTCCGTAAACAACGAATTATATAACACAATGGAAAAAACTTCCAAAAAAGTCGAGAAATCGACCAGAAAATGAAAGAAAAATACGAAAATGTTAAAGGAAATTAAGAAGTTACAAAAGAAAATGGAGTTGACTTCGTCAAGCAAGTATCTCATTGAATTTTTAGGTTTTTTAGCTTCCGCAAAATGGCGAACACGGACTAGTTTAAGAGAACTTGAAAAGTGGTATGATCACATGAAGTACCTAAACTTTTCACATGGAAATAGTTCTAGTTAGTCGATTTTATTGCAATGTAAATCATAATAATAATTATACAAAGTGGTCTGATCACGTGAAGTACCAATACTTTGTTCACCAAGGAATCCAGGGGCGATTTTTAAGGGAGAGATATGAGCAATCACTCCCTAAACTAATATAATATACTGCTGGCATAGTATGAAACAATTATAGAAATCATTATCCTTCAGAAATCCATAGATGACAAATGTGTTACATTTTTCAGGGAAAGCCTGAAGCTGTTCGGCCATTGATAATAATTAGTGTTATCACACGAAGCACTATTTTCCCTTCTTTAAATAACGAGTTCTGCACCACAGATAATCCCTTAATTCAGGTTCTGACTCGGTTTCTAGTCTTGACTGACTCAAGAACCAGTGACTTATCAAATGAGGACGTAGTGCTTATCGAACAACATATTATCGAGCAGGTTAATGACAATATAATTTTTGGGTGAAGACCCACTAGGTAATATGCCTTAAGAACTCCTCACATTTCAGCTCGTTGGGCAGAAATAATTTAAACAGGCGCATTATTATGTGACTTACATTAAGCAATGTCAATACATATTAGGTTTGTAATGGCACCGCACAGTAATCCCAACATTAGAAAGAAACACAAAGAAGGGGGAAGGGGATCGTAAAAACCAGAACGCAGACTCAAGTACCGACACAAGAAGAAGACATCAGAAGGAAACCCAAACATCATTATTATTAGAGGGAACAGACAAATATGCTGGTTGACTTAAATCACTTAACGAATGGCAAATACTAACAGATAATTCAATTATCCTATATATGATAAAAGGTATAAAAATAAACTTTTACATCCATCCCAAACCAAAATTGTTTGCCGAAAGTGAATCTGGGCAATGATATATCAAATTTTGAAAAAAGCATCGGTCACCTATTAAATATTGGGGCCATAGAAAGTTGTGTTCACAGAAAGGGGGAATTTCTTTCCTCGTATTCTTTTAAACAAAAACCAAGGGTGATTACAGGTTTATTCTAAATTTAAAAAACCTAAACAAGTTCGCTAATCCACCTCATTTTAAAATTGAAGATTATCGTACAGTTTTTAAAGCTAATCTCACAGAATTCCCTCCTCACAGCCAGTGACGTGAAAGGGTGTAAAATACTGAGGCAATACTTAGTCAGTTATCCACACTTGGTTTCGCAATCAATAAGGAAAAGAGAGTATTAACACTAAAAGACATGCACATGACAATTTCTAGGCTTCGAATATAATTCGGTAGATATAACAATATCAGTGCCGAGAGAGAAATGCGTCAAAATTTTAAATTACTGAATAATTTTTTGAAATGTTCTAGTTGTAAAATTCGAAACCTGGCTGAAGTAATTAGTACATTAATAGCTATATGCCCAGGTGTACCCTATAGCTGGTTGTATACAAAAATATTAGAAAGGTAAAAAATGTTAGGTCTTAAAAGGAAGGGAAATTACAAGGGAATAATGATTATCAAACAACAGGTTAAGAAAGACCCACTACGGTGGTCAGTCACATACCAAATGCAAACAGTTCTATGAGATCTTTACATCATCAACTTATTACCTATACCAATGTTTTTACAACAGCTTGGGGTGCTTCCTGCGGAGACAAGATTATTCATGGTTTTTTGGCCTCCGTCATCAGTGATGAACTAAAGTATTTGCCGCATTATTTACGCAAACCTAAAATTGCCGCCTCTAATAATAATAAGAAAGTTGCTAATTTCATATTGAATATATAAAAAAAAGAAAAAAAAAAAAGTGTAACTTATTGTGACTTGTTTAATACCTAAATAATCATTTCCAAACATGATAAAAGCAAATAAATAAGAAATAATTAGGTAATTGTAAATATAATATGTATTAAAACAGTTTTCGCCATGATTTTCATGCGACAAAGTCATTAATGGTAGGCTGAAAGTCAATATCTACCGCCCCTAAATATCTGCCACTTTACGCATGTGCGTAATTGGCATATAGGGTAATCTAGCACTGGCCTCCGCAAGAAGCAGCATACCATATGAACTATTTGGAATTTTTGGCTGCTGAAAATGGTCTTAAAACATTCACAAAAAACATGTGAAACTGCGATATTCTTTCTGAGGGTAGTCAGCATAACGGCCATTTTTTCACATAAACAAGGAGTAAAAATTGAAAATCTAAATACAAAAGCAAGAAACATCTGGCAATATTGTGAATAAAAAGACTATGCTTCTTGCATAAACTTAAAACTCAATATAGAAACAGATACAGAATCAAGGAGTCCTCTGTAGATACTTAGTATGAGATCTCTACCTCTCACTTCAATATTATTTGTAAGAAATTTGGCATGCGAGATATATTTGTAATTCACCCAAATACAAAATGTAAATTATATGTCTCATGGCAACCAGATCCATACTCAATATGTACAGGTTTTACTATTTCTTGGGCCAAGATATTTTTTCTTGTGCTTTTCCTCCATTCTCCATGGTTCCCAAAGTTCTCAACAAGATTATTATTGAAGAGAAAGCTAGGGGGGCAGTGGTAATACCTAAATGGGAAAGCCAACCTTCGTTTCCCTTATTTTAAAACTGGTAGAAAAAGTCAACCCAAATCAGACACCTTTCAGAACATCACAGCCAATGTGGAGGAATATTTCACTGAAGACAGGTCTTTTATCTGACAGTCTTGTTTAAAACTGAACTTCCCGGAAGCTGGAATTCATGCAATAATTGCCTCTATATCTGCGGGACTCTTAAATAGTATGAATTCTCCTACACAAGATGGTGGGAATTTTGTAAAAACAAGCAATAAGTTAACCCATTCGCTTATAATTCAGAACATTTTATACAATTCTTGAACGCATTAAATATAAAGGGTAAGTCTTATTAAGCAATTAACAGCTGCAAATCGGCTCTTATACCTCAGTTTTCCGATCGCCAATAAAAACGAAGAATTAATAGATTCCTCAAAGGAATCTATAATATAAAACCTCAAAAAGCTAATCTTGTCCCGATATATTTGGAGAAAGCCCACATACAAATTGTTTTCTGAAAATACGAGTCGTAAGTCGGTGACACACTGCTAGCAATTATTTCAGCTCACCGGTTACAAACCTTTTCAAAATAAAATTTAAACATATAAAAAAGTTCGAGGACAGGTTTGAAATATATGTCCCTGATAGAGTTAAGACTACTGGAAAAGGAAGATACCAACCGCTAATCATTATACCCTTCAATGAAAGGACAAATTTGTGCCTTGCGAGTTTACTTACTGCCCACATAGAAAAGACAAAAGATTTCAGAACTAGTGATAATGACACATTAATTCTTACCTATAAGAAGCCTCCATAACCCAGCAGCAGTGCAATCAATAAGCAGCTAGGTCAAAAAGGTACTTTTTCAAAAGTGGTGTTGATACGTATTCAAGGGTTGGTATATATTCAAGCTGTACTACTAGACACGCTGCAACCTCAGCGCAGCCCGCAAAAGGTCTGGGTGGTCAAGTAAATTCAGCACTTTTTTAGATTTTTTATAATAAGCCTACCAATATGTTGATACAAACTCATTTCCTCAGGGGATTTTAAAAGACTCGGCTACCTCAGGCCGAGTAGTTATACGAAGTTTTTTATTTTTACTATCAGTATCATTTTGTTCAGCCTTAAATGATAAGACTGCTTGCAGACTTTCTCAAGTCTTGTTTCTAGGATAAACTTTTGTATTCTTATTTTCCAAGTAAGTTTACAGTTAAGTAACTGCGATAACAAGTGTTATCAATTCCTGTAAAACGAAAAACGTGTTTTATATCTACGATAGAAATACATTTATAAAACGTATTTTTTCAAAACAACCCTCCAGCTCTATAGATCGTTTATTTTTTCTCTAAACATCTACAAGTGGTAATAATGAGGACAGGACTGTGAAGTATAATTAACAGATCAAACGACTTACCTGTAAGGAAATTTGATCCTAATTATACGAACAGTCCTGTCCGAAATTATTACACCTCTCCCAAGTGCCCAAAAATGTATACGTATGTATGTATTACGTATAACGAAACCCCCATTGAGATATAAAAACGATCTACAGATACAGGATTCTTTAAACTACAGTGAGGATGTGATATGAACACGATAGGTGGCGCGTCGAGTAAGACACAACAGGGCCGGCGCAGGGACAGGATAACTACGGGCGAAGAAAAATTCTTTAAACGTTGTACGGTATTGGTAGAAGTTAGCACTACTACAAGTGGTAATAATTTCGGACAGGACTGTTCGTATAATTAGGATCAAATTTCCTTACAGGTAAGTCGTTTGATCTGTTAATTTTATTAATAGATTTGAGCTCAACTAATAATAGAACAGTGATAAAAAACAATATTCATTCATTAATTATATCCCTCAAAGCAAGTACTCCACTGCAAATCATAGCAACTAGGGCCAACAAATGACCCCCCACTGCGTCCCTCGAGCGTTTATTCTATGGCCAAACAAACTGTATGTATACTGAATTGGGATTGCCCCTCTATACTTTAGACCTCGTTGGAAACAACCGAATACGGCTGCTGCACTCTGGCGGAAATAATGAAACTATCTGTTCCCATTATGGGATATTTGAATTTCCCGCCTAATACCACCAACAAGATGGCCGAAGGTCACCCCAATTTACCAATGGAAGGGTGCATTTACACGCATCCAGTAATTTAGTCGAGTCGCTTAGTAATTTAGTACTCGACCAATGCGGACAGCGTGGTTTAGTCAAGTAATTTAGTGGAAAGCAATTACTAAATTACTGGACCGTCTCTCTACTCGACTAAATTACTGGATGCGTGCAAACGCACCCAAACATCGAACGTGCCTCCGACAGTGACGCTTCTGGTATAGGTCTTCTGTGGTAGTACTTTATATATACGAGTTTTGTATAAGTTCTGACAAGCTGTCAATAAAATATTGTAGAGACAATTTACAACTGATTTTTCGTGTATTAATTATAACCAGGTCATAGTAGTGATAAAGAGCCGTGTTCAGCACATTGTGGCGACCGTGACAGGACAAGGAATTGGTGTTTGGATACGGAAAAGTGATTTGGCTTGAGTACGAGTTTAGCAGTACACGAAATAATCTGAAAAAATGGCAGATGTATTATTGGAAAGACTCAAGAAAGCGAGGAAAACTATGCGCACTGGATTCACACGTGCTTATGCAACATTAAATCAGGATCTTGGGCGAGAAAATCCTGAAATTGATGACGTGCAAGTAAGTTTTCAACTGTTTGAGTCAAAAGCATTAGAACTACAGGCATTGAATAAGGAAGTAATGAATGCTATGCTAGATTGTGAAATCGAAGAGAAAGATCTAGATGCAGAGCATGATTTGACAACAGAATATTCTGCAAAGTACTTACGGGCGAAGATAGATGTCGCAAAAATTATCGACAAAATGAGTATACAGCAAAGGCCGTCGATAACAGATAGTACAGGAACTGCTCAGTTACAGAATTTCAAAAGAAGATATAAGTTACCGAAAATCGAGCTTAAGAAATTCAGCGGTGAATTGAAAGATTGGTTGCAATTTTGGAGCCAATTTAAAAAGATTCATGAAGATAAGGACATTGACGATGAAGATAAATTTCAATATTTGATGCAGTCAATGATCCCAAATTCTAGAGCAGCAGAATTAGTCAACAGCTTCCCGCCAACTAGTGATAATTATGAAAAGGTAATTACTAGTCTAAAAAGCCGTTTTGGAAAAGATGAACTGTTAGTTGAAGTCTATGTAAGAGAATTGTTAAAATTAGTGCTTAAGAATGCCATGAAGCCTAATGAAAAGATTCCTTTGTCTACTATTTATGATAAATTAGAGTCACAACTTCGTGTTTTAGAATCACTCGGTGTAACTAAAGATAAATGTGGAGCTATGCTGTATCCATTAGTAGAATCATCTCTACCGGAAGATTTGTTACGAGCCTGGCAAAGATACGCCAGCACTCTTAAGGCCGATGAGCTACAAGATAGACTAACAAAGCTTATGAAATTTCTACAAGCAGAGGTAGAAAATGAAGAGAAAATCACCATGGCTGTGAATGGGTTTAGTTTGAATAATGAGCAATCAGTTAATAAGCAAAAACCAAGAAAGAAGGGCAATTCTGAAATCAGTAACGATATTCCAACTGCAGCAGGACTGTTTACAGCAAAAGAGAACAAAACAACTCATAAATGTATATTCTGCAGTGAAGAACATCAAAGCACAAGATGTGAGAAAGCAAAGAAGATGTCATTAGAAGGGAGACAGAATAGAGTAAAAGAAAAGAAGGGTTGTTTTGGTTGTCTAATACCTGGACATAATGTTAATCGATGAAAGTTTCATCCAAAGTGTCCTTGGTGCAGTAGAAAACATGCTCTCTTATTATGTCGAGACATGCCTTCAAACGAGACGTCAGTGAAGAAAACAACAACGGATAGTAGCGAGAAAATAAGTAAAGAAGCGAATCTTGCTAACCTATCAGTAAATCCAGAGGTTTCTCTGCAAACACTACTCGTTAAGTTGAGAAATGAAGACAGAGAACACATAGTAAGAGCAGTATTAGATAGTGGATCACAGAGATCGTACATTCTTAAGCGAGCAATCGACTTCATAGAATATGAACCGATAGGCGAACAGCAGGTTGTGCATTTATTGTTTGGAGGTACTAGGACTAAACCTCAAGATCATAAAAGCTATCTCGTTCACCTGAGAAGTTTAGACGATAGCTATGCTTGTAACTTTGTAGCTCTCGATCAAGAGATAATTTGTCAGAGTATCTCTAGTGTTAACAACGGTCCATGGATTCAGGAATTACTGCAGAATGGTATTAAATTAACTGATATTGAACAGGGTGATAAACCAATTACAATGTTAATTGGAGCAGACATAATAGGTAAATTATTGACTGGAAAACTATACAATTTAGAGTGTGGAATGACAGCAGTTGAAACAAAATTAGGTTGGACACTAATGGGCAAGAAACCTTGCCAAGAAATCAGTCGACGTGACACAGCTTTGGTGGTAACGTCGATGTTTATGCAAGAGGCTGACATATCTGATCTGTGGCGTCTAGATGTACTGGGAATCACTGACCCAGTTCAATCCAAATCTGATAAAGTTTTACAAGAAGAAATTCGTGATAGTTTCCGTCAATCAGTAATAGTAAGTGATGATGGACGATATGAGGTACGTCTACCCTGGCGGGAAAATCATCCTTCTCTTTCTACTAATAAAGAGGCAGCCCAAAAGAGACTGCTAACTGCAACTAACAGATTAAAGGATCAAGGTTTATACCAAGACTATGATCAAGTGTTAGAAGAATGGCTTAAGGAAGGTATCATCGAGAAGGTGCCTGAATCAGAGATAGATAATTGGGGTCATTATCTCCCACATCGGCATATACTGAAAGAAAATAGCACAACAAGATTAAGACCAGTATTTGACGCTTCTGCTAGAGGGAGAAACGGATTGTCGTTGAATCAATGCCTAGAAACAGGTCCCAATCTAATCGAGCTCATACCTACAATGCTCTTACGCTTCAGAGAAAAAGAAATAGGCGTTATCTCTGACATACGTAAAGCATTTCTGCAGATCAGTATTTCACCTACAGATCGAGACGCACTGAGATTTCTTTGGTGGAATAACAAAAAGCCAGAAGTCATGCAAATCTATCGACACGTCAGAGTAGTAAGTGAAAAGGATGACTTCAAATTTATGAAGAATAGCATTGATAAGCTTTTAAAATCCTTTTATGTTGACAACTGCGTCACTAGTGTTGACACTGAGGAGCAGTTACAGCAGTTTAAAAATGAAGCTACCACGTTAATGGCAGCCGGATGTTTTGATTTGAGAGGGTGGGAGTTTTCAAAATGTTTAGAGCCTCATCACCTCACATCTGTTCTTGGCCTTACGTGGGATAAAATAGATGATACGTTAATGCTGAAACAATCATCGCTGGTGGAACCTCCAACTGAAAAGGTTACTAAAAGGGCGATCCTAGCTGCAAGCCATAAGATCTTCGACCCTATAGGCTTCACGTCTCCAGTACTATTACGTCCAAAGTTGTTACTGCAGACTATAGCCGACTTGGATTGGGACACTGAAGTTTGTTCTGAAGTAAAGCAGCAATTTATTGAGTGGCATCAGCAGCTAAGATTCTTAGTAAATTTACGAGTCCCTTGGTGGATGTTTGGTAGCCACAGGGAGAAAAAGAAATTGACCTTTCATGTGTTTGTCGATGCAAGTCAGGTTGCATATGCCGTTGTAATTTATGCAAGGACTCAATTTACAGACAGTGTAAAGGTACAATTGGTTGAAGCAAAGTCGAGAGTAGGTCCAACTAAGAAGACAACTATTCCACGGATGGAACTTCTTGCGGCGACAGTAGGAGCTCGACTTATGAAATTTATTAGTGAAGTCCTAGAATATGAGCAACCAGAAATACATTTCTGGAGTGATTCAACAACAGTGTTGTCATGGATTCATCGCCAAAATCAATGGGCCACATTTGTATGGAATCGGGTTCAAGAGATTCGTAGACTCACCGATTCTACACGCTGGAGACATGTTCCAGGTTCCATGAATCCAGCTGATCTTCCCTCAAGAGGATGTACTGCAAAACAGTTGCTAAAATCTAGTTGGTGGGAGGGTCCAGAGTGGCTGAAACACTGTCCTGAAGAATGGCCTGCGGTAAAATATTCAGCTGACGAGACAGAAGTTTACAGTGAGTTAAAAAAGTCGGCAATGAAGGTGAAAGCATCAATGGACATCCAGAGAGAGTACCATGAGGAAGATATCGCAATGAGTGTAAGCGAGAAAACTCGAAAAGGAGAATATTGTTGGTATATTCAATATTTTTCAAAATATATAAAGATTGTCCGCATGGTTGGATGGATCCAGCGGTTCAACTTCAATGCAAAATCGAATATCGAGACTCGAAGATGTGGAGAACTGTCAGCTAAAGAGTTTTCTGACGCAGAGATGACAGTTATGAGACTTGTGCAAAAGGAATGCTTCTTAGGAGAATGTGATCCAAAGATCAGCAGTTTGAAAGCTTTCACAGATAAAACCGGTCTGATTAGGCTGAAGACATTGGTATCCAATCGCAAGGACACGAATGATTTTCGTCGACCTGTCGTTCTAGATCCACATCATCCTCTAGTCACCCGATTGATACGACATCACCATGATAGATTGCAACACGCTGGAGTTCAAGCAGTGTTGAACCAGTTAAGAGAACGATTTTGGATTCTTACTGGTAGAAGAGCTGTAAGAGCGGTCATAAATGGATGTGTTGTGTGTAAGAGATTCAAAGTTACACATGTAGAAGCAGCGCCTGCAATTCTCCCCGAAGAAAGAGTACGAGATGCCACTACTTTTGAAGTGACAGGTATTGATTTTGCCGGTCCTTTGTATTTAAAGAATAATCAAAAGGCCTGGATTTGTCTATTTACTTGTGCAGTGTTTCGAGCACTTCATTTAGAGTTAGTCACTTCACTATCGACAGAGGCCTTCTTGGAAGCTCTACGACGTTTTATAGCAAGACGAGGAAGACCAGCTATTATTTACAGTGATAATGGTACGAATTTTACTGGAACTAAGAAGCTCTTCCTTAATATTAATTGGGACAAAATTAAGCAATATAGCGCAGCTGAAAAAATCGAATGGCGCTTTAATCCACCTTTAGCTGCCTGGTGGGGTGGATGGTGGGAGCGATTAGTACGTTTAGTGAAAGAGTTATTGCGTAAAGTACTTAAGAAGTCCTGTCTCTCGTACGAAGAGATGAGCACAACACTTTGTGATTGTGAAGCAGTAATAAACTCTCGGCCCATCACTTACCTCTCAGAAGATGCTGAAGAACCGATTCCATTGACGCCTAATATGTTTCTTCATGAAGCCAAAGAGAGTGGCGTTCCTGATCTCGATAATATTGATGCCACTAATTTACGAAAAAGACTCAGATACCGGCAAAGATTAAGAGATAACTTACGGCGGCGATTCCGCATTGAATATTTGGGTCAATTGTCGCGAAAACAATCAAAGAAGACTGGTGGCAATGCAGTGAGAGTAGGAGAAGTTGTTCTCGTAGGAAACGATAACCAAAAGAGGTTAGACTGGCCGCTTGCTCGAATAGTAGAAGTAATAGCTGGTAAAGATAACGAAGTACGCGTCGTTAGATTAAAAACTGCAACTGGAGAACTTGTACGACCGGTACAAAGAATATTTCCATTGGAGGTAAGTTCTCCAGTAGAAACTGAAGCAATTTGTGCACCAAAGAAACGTATTTCTAAGCCAAATACATCACCAAGAAGGACGCGAAGTCAAACTCCGATCCAAGATAAAACTGAAAGAGAAGTTCGTACACGTTCTGGTCGTAACGTACATCAACCTGATAGATTTGGTTTTGATGGTTAATGCACGATTGGAAATTATTTTGTAATGCAGATATATTTTATTTATGTTACTAATCGATCAATTTGATTTGGCGTTTAGTTGATGCTTAATCGCATATTCTGTATTTTTTTTGAGTTTATATTCAGATCACTTTTTTTGTAAATTGGTCTCTCTATTTAAACTAGATTGTTTATAAATGAGTTGAGTCCTTCTGACTCAAGGTAGGAGGATGTAACGATTGAGAGACATAGTGTAGATGTGGTACTTTATATATACGAGTTTTGTATAAGTTCTGACAAGCTGTCAATAAAATATTGTAGAGACAATTTACAACTGATTTTTCGTGTATTAATTATAACCAGGTCATAGTAGTGATAAAGAGCCGTGTTCAGCACAGCATTAAAAGACTGTTATTTCTGTTCGAAAATAACAGGTGAGAAAATAACAGAGAAAATAACAGATAAGCAGCTGCGGCAGCAGCATGATATATAAAATAACAGATTAAAAACTTATATATTTTATACTTTCTATTATGGCGTTTAGTTTCATTTGTTTACTTTCGTGTTCTATTGTGTTTTGTGGGTGTTTACTACAGTGTTTACTTCTCGAGTCCCTTGCCCATATATAAGTGTTGAGAACAAACATTCGCATTGTTGTAAAATAGAAAAGGTACCTCCATTTTGCCTTATATGCTCGAAGACATGATCCCAGATGCCTTCTATTCTACCTCCATTATTCCGATTTAGGGATGTTCGATACATATCGATACTTTAGAGTATCGATACTTTTGGTGTCGATATTCGATATTTTGTATCGATATTCGAGCCGGTATTGATACGGTGTATCGATACGACTAATGCAATATCGTATCGAAAATATTTATCCAATAGTTATGCAACACTTTTAGTTTTGCTACAATTTGTAAATTAATGTCAAATGTTACGGCCCCTGACGGTAAGTAAAAGTACTAAAAGATGAGTGAAATGGATCAGTTAACATATGAATTAAAATTATATTTGCATGAACCATTACCACAGAAGACCTATACGGTCTTCTGTGCCATTACTGCAACTGAGTGCCCGTTTCAATATTGGCTGACTTGTAATACCAATAGCAATATTGATAAGTTAGCTGTAAAATATTTATCGGTCGTGGTTACATCTGTGTGCCTTGTGAACGAATATTTTGCAAGGCTTGAAATATTATATCTGAAACTAGAACCCGACTAGAGAGTAAGAGGTTATTAAAATTATAATTCCTTAATTCACTTGAAATGGCAGATTGGCACCTGTAAAATACATAGTATATTTCAATAGAATACATGTGTATCATTTATTTTTATTTGTTATTTATTATTATTATAATTATTACTAATAATTAATAAATGTTTTGATTTACACAAATTGTTTCTAACCGGTGAACACGCTCCTCATTTTGCACTTTTGCAGTTTTCTTGGGTTTCAGATATTTTGTATCGATACATTAAGTATCGATACTTTAGGTAACGATATTTTGACGTATCGATACTAAACTTTTCGATCCGCATCGATACGTAGTATCGATACTTTACCAAGTATCGAACATCCCTATTCCGATTATTCGAGCATATAAGGGAAAATAGATATGGCTTTTCTATCCTTCAGTAATGTGAATGTTTGTTCTGAACACTTATGGGCAAGGGACGCGAGAGACAAGTGGTTACAGTAGTAAACACACAAAACACAATAATCAGGTAATCCAACAAACTGTCAAAATTATTTTGTTGTGGGCAAACACGGGGTTTATTTTAATTAACTCGCGGAAACGTAGCCAAGGCAACCGAAAAACAAACTCTCTTTAACAAACGTTTGACGAATGAAAACAAACGTTTGCCGGATGTTTGCCCACCACGCCAAGCATGTTAAAAGTCACGTGGTTTTTGGATTGCTTAATAGACTGGCGGTACATGACCAGTCAGGTGCAACGTTTTTAAAATGCATGCCAATCATATATATGAATGAAATTACCATGAATATGCCAGAAATGCAAATTTTAGGCAGTCGTCGCATGCACAAGGGGGTGCAAATCGGTTTTTTTTGTGTCTTTTTTTTGGGTTTTATTTTTTAATTTTTTTTAATGGATGCCAATAGTGCCAAACGAAAAGCCTTCAAAAAAAATCCAAAATCAAAATCATCCAAAATCAAGAACACCAAAAAATTTTACGATTTAATGTGCACATTAACAGTTGTTTTGAGCGCGGAAACTGCATGCCAATGAATTTCTGCTGGATTTTTTTTCACGGCTTTTCGTTTATTGGCACTATTGGCATCCATTAAAAAAAATAAAAAAATAAAACCCAAAAAAAAGACACAAAAAAAACCGATTTGCACCCCCTTGTACACGCGACGACTGCCTAAAATTTGCATTTCTGGCATATTCATGGTAATTTCATTAATATATATGATTGGCATGCATTTTAAAAACGTTGCACCTGACTGGTCATGTACCGCCAGTCTATAATAAAAATATAGACTGTTAATTACATGTTAGATCTCCAACTACAAAAAGAGTCCCATTTTATTGGGACAAAGTATTTAGAACTTTATAAACATTACACTGAACTAGATTTTAGTTGAAAATACGGGAACCAGGCAGAAATTTTAATAATATCTGCGTAATACTCTTTAAATCTTAAGAAACGCATCTTTTTGAGGTTAGCTGTGGCGTGTTTGGAGAAAAAACCGGTTTTATACCGGTTTCGAACCGGTTTTTTTGAAAACCGAACAGAACCACTTTTTTCAATAAAAAAAACCGGTTTTTTTAGTAAATTATACCGATCAACATAAAAATTACATTTTATAGTTATATCTGACGTCATTATACCGCAAATCAGGCCCGTGCCTAAGGATATGCGCGCGTCCCTGTGCAAGTCTTCATTCGGCGCCCCTTACACCTTAGTCCACGAACTATATTGTGGATGAATGGCGCCCCCAGAAGCATGCGCCCGCGTGCGGTGCACACATCGCACGCTCGTTAGGCGCGGGCCTGCCGCAAATTGATTGTAGGGTATAGAAATTCTGGCTATCTATTAATTACTCATTTTTAGTGCAAAAACTACGGTTTTTTATTGAAACTTATAAACGGTTTAAACAGGTTTAAAACCGGTTTTTTTCTAAATAGACCGGTTTTTTATTTTTCCGTTTTTTTCAAACACTAGTGGCGTCACGTACAAATGCCCTAACGCTCGAAAGACGCAGTGGGGGTGAATTTGTTGGCCCTAGTTGCAGTGGAGTACTGCTTTGAGGAATACAATTATAAAATGAATATTGTTTTTTATTGCTGTTCTATTATTAGTTGAGCTCAAATCTATTAGCCAAATTACTGTATAAAGTACTAATAAATTAAATTATATTTGAACACGGAGTAAATTCACTGAACTCTACTATTATAAATGGAAGGCCAATATATAGGTATATGCGCGTGAACAAAATACACGGCAATTACGCCACAGATTAAAACTCAAAATATAAAGCCACGCGCCGACGCAGTAGATAAATTGATGTCTGTGCTTGAACCAAACGGCTGTCTACGGGAGTTATGCGCCGACGCCAGGCTGACGCGATTCTGTAATCTGTGTTTTATTTGTTTCCCATAGATTCCGTAGCGTAAGTCTTGGATTAGATGTAATTTCCAGAATCGGTGTCACTCATTTTATTCTTTGTTTATTTCTGTCATTTATGTAAAGTTGTTATAAATTGATTATTTTGTGAAATATATTTTGTGACTGTTATAAACAGTTAATTGAGACAATATGGTGCAATCTTTTATGGTACTGTTATTGGCGCAACTAGAGGGGAGGCAGGGTGGGCCGGGCCCACCCCAAACCAGCCACGGCCCACCCCAGAGGAAAGAGTAAAAATTAGCAAAAAAAATTTAAATTTATCGACTAATGTATCACTAAATTATTCGGAATCCATAAATTTAAATATCTAAACGTTTTGTTTTAATGTTTTTGTTCATTAGTTCATTGATTTAGGATTTAGATTTCAGTTTCTTGTGAATTTTTTTAATAAAAATTGAAAATCTGATGCGTATGTGTTTCAATATGTTCCTAATATTAAATCTCTTACTTTTAAGCATCGTATGGTGTCAACATCATGATAAAACCATTCGAAACCAATAATATTTATATATTTGTATAGTTTTTTCATTTTATAATTTGACTGAAAGTGAAAAGTAGTTTTATGCATAATGTGTATGACCGTGTCGATGAAGTAGCTAAAATAGGATTTCCCATCTAAGTATAATGGTAATTCAGAGGCGGTTTCTTCATAAGTGCTGCAGAGGTGCAGAACTACCAAAAATTCTGACCATAATTATTATTCTCTTCACAAATAAGCAAAGTATATTGCATTTGATCGGCACATTTATAAAACCGTAAATATCGCACGCAGATAAAACATTTTCATATCATTGTGTTAGTGAACGAATTTTGAACAACTTTCAAAATGTCCGTCTGTCCGTCTGTCCGTCTGTCCGTCCGTCCGTCCGTCACGTTTCTGGTAAGCACGATAACTCAAGAAAGAAAAATCCGATTGTACTGAAATTCGGACAGTAAGTTAGTGTCAGCTAGAGGAAGAACCCTATTGTTTTTGAACAAAATCGATCGGTAAATAAAAATGTTATTAGGTAATGATTTAAATTTGAAAACAATTTTTTTTTTGATTTTTATGTTTTTGTAATTGAATAGAAATCTGGTGGAATGATAATTCATTTTAATACCTAAATATTTATATATTTTACAAATATACACTTCATAATAGTGTAGTTCTTATGCTTTTGACTCAGAATCCAGGGTCCCGGGTTCGAAACCCAATTAGGGTATGGTATAGTTTTTTTATTTTCACTTTATTTTACACTGAGTCTTTTACCAACTAAGTTCGTACTAGAAAATTAAAAATGTCCAAAACCAACATTATTTACAAAAAACTGCGAAGAGTAACCTATAGAATGTGTAACAATTATATAAAAAGTTCAATGAACAAGCGAAGAGTACGTTTTTAGCTTGTTAATAATTATGTTTCAATTGTTTTAATTTAAGGGGGGTGGCTCCGAGCATCGATTGTTCAATATAACATTGATTTCAAAATGTTACTATACACCAAAGGCGGCCGGCTCGCCTTTTGGCCAGCGTTGCCAGAGCACGATGACTTCTTTTGTCAAGGTCATTAAATGACCTTGAAATGACAAAAAAATTTCGCCTACGGGGCTATCACTAACCGCCCCGTGTACACATATATATCTACAGAACTCCCAAGTATCTTATGCACGAGCCGCCACTGAACTTTGCGTTTTAAACACAAGGGGCCTGGCCACCCCCAGAAAAATTCTCTAGTTGCGCCAATGGGTACCGTGTTGCAAGAACAAGAATCGTTGCAAAGTACCAAGTTTTAAACAGTTGCAGTAACAATAAGGCCGGCTCTGGCGTATTTTGTAGTGCGATTGCGCTCCGCTTTAAGGTCGCCATACTTGCGAGAGGTTCAATTTCACATAAAAATTGGTATAGATATTGACCTTCCATTTATATAGTAGAGTTTAGTGAGTAAATTCTGTTCTATACATCTAAGATTAAGTCTAAGTGACGCCCATGGTGGACTAGTTGCTTACCAAGGTCGAATATGTTGGGGCCATGTGTCACGCCCATTTTTCCAGTCGCTCCTTATTTTTGTATCAATCCAAGATTTGTAGAGTATAAGGTTCTCTCGTATTTAGCTTTTACGTGAGAAGTGAGTGCGGGGATGAAAAGTCAGACTATCCTTGTTCTTCGAACGCGTAGTAGCAGTGCAGTTATCTCTTTCTAGAAGGACGGTCCGTACTGGCCCGAAATATGACCAGAAGTATACTGACCTGTAGTGTTATATTTTAAAACTTATCCTGATTACCACCTTGCAAAACGGTGACTCAAAATACGAGGTAATTACTTCCTACCTCAGGCGGATCATTGCGAGCTCGTTCCAGTTACGAGTTCTTTGCTTAATTATTAACATTACACAAATTAAAATAACATTAAAATATTTTGAATCAGGCTCTGCATCTGGTATCTGATTTCACACCAGCTGCTTGACATTTTTTGGTGGGGATCGTGGTTACAAGGCCACCTTATACTCTACCAATCTTGCTATCAATCTGCTATCAATCATAGGTTATCCAAATAACAAACAGCTGTTTGACTTAGATAATATTTCTTTAATCTGTGTTTGACAACCTCCACTGTCCCCTACCCCCATTTGCTCGAAGGTTTTGTAGACTTTGGTTATGTCTCAAAGTCCAAATTTTGCAATTTAATATTATATTCGCCAATTATACCTACCTCAGTTATATAGTTCACTTTTTTGGATATTTTCTTTTAATTCAGTGACAAAGTCGTGGTTATAATTTGAAAATTAGAATGGCTCGCGTACTTGTGGGAGTTAAAAGAGTAATTGATTATGCAGTTAAGGTAAATACCCAAAAACTTTTTATAAAAAAAGTAGTTCAAGTTTAAGGTTCTTTTCCTGGAAAGTGTATGTGATTTATTCACGTTTTTCAGATACGTGTAAAGCCAGACAAAACTGGGGTTGTCACCGAAGGTGTAAAACACTCTATGAACCCATTTGACGAAATAGCCATAGAGGAAGCCGTTCGGTTAAAGGAAAAGAAAATAGCATCTGAAATTATTGCTGTATCATGTGGGCCAACACAAGCACAGGAGGTTTTACGAACAGCTTTAGCAATGGGAGCAGATAAGGGTATACATGTGGAAGTAACTGGTTCAGATTACGAAACTTTACAGCCCATTCATGTGTCAAAAATACTAGCAAAAATTGCTCAAAATGAAAAAGCGGACTTGATAATTGTTGGGAAACAGGTTGGTGTATATGAATGTGGAGATTTATCTATTTTTTTAATCTATGATCTGTAATTTTGGTGATCAGAACGCACCATGCCATACCTACCTACTTTATGATAATTTCTTTAGTGCCTTTATGTAGATAATATAAGTACCTACTGGGTGATTTTTTTAGTTGGTACAGCACCTTTTCCTTGCTTATTATTAAAGATAGAGTTTTGAAATTTTGCAGCCATACTTACTTGACATTTTTTGCATCTAATGCACTTTTTAAAATTTTTCTGCTGTTTCTCATCTAACCGGAAGTGACGTCAACTTTTGATTTTCAAATGAAACACTATAGTTTTTCTTTTGGATTTCAAAACTAGATTTAGAATATGTAAAAAAATTATTAGGTTAGAGAGGAAAGTTTTTGAGATAATGCGATTTTAAGGTTTCAGGTGTTGAGAAGCACTAAAAATTGAGTTACCTATGGAATGATTTTGTGGCAGATTAAAAATGCCATCAAAACGCGTAGTAGGCGCATGTCAAGTCAATAGAAGTTTGTGTTGTTGTCTTTGAATTTAGTATTTCAAACAATAAAAAACAAACAAAACAATAAACATTTTTATTTCAAACAGTGACAAAAATTTAAACATGAAGCTGCAACAACAAGGAAATTATCACAAATATTTTTCAAATAAGCCTCCATTTTGATCTAAACACTTTTCAACTCTTCTCTTGACACTTTCTGTTGTGTTTTCAATAAACTGGGAGGATTTCACGAACACGTGCTTCCAAAGCCGCTCTTGTTTCACATTCGAATTCATAAACATTATCTTTAATGTGACTCCATAAAAAAATCCACTGGATTGAGATCAGGGGACCTCGCTGGCCATCTAATCGGCCCAGAGGTTCCGATCCACCTGTCCTCAAAAATAACTGTTAGAAGACCGTCCACCACCCTTGCATTGTGAAGTGGGGCTCCGTCTTCCATAAAATAAATTTCTCTAAGTGCTGCCAAAGGTAAATTATCTAGATAATTTTCTTCCAAGAAAGGCAGTATGTTTTGGGAATAAAACGCTGCATTGAGAATTTGATCATAAACAACAGGTCCAATCAGTTGATTGTTAACAAGTCCAACCCAAACATTGAACTTCCAAACTAGGTATCTGAAAGTTACTGGATTTAGTTAAGTAAGTTAACCGTGGACCAGTAGTGTGCGTTATATCGACTGAAAATGCCGTTATTGGTAAAACTGGCCCCGTCACTCCAAATTACTTTGCGCCAAAACCCCGGATCTTCCTGATTTTTTGTCATGAACCATTCGCAGAACACAGTTCGTCTGGAAAAATCTCCAGGAAGTAACTTTTGATGTATCGAGTATTTGTAAGGATGCTGCCCATATCGTTTCAATATTTTCTGGATGGAAGAATATGATATGTCAAACTGCACTTCTAGTTGACAAATTGAAATACCTGAATTTTCCCTAACTGCCAATAGAATATTTAATTCATTATCCTTTTGCCTCGTCACATAGCAACTTCTGTTTCGTTTCACTTTAAATGGTCCTGAAGTTCTTAAATTTGTAATTATTTTTTTTTTTAATCGACAATCAAGTCTTCTGTTCTCGGGATATTTCACATTGAAACTACGACAAGTTGGTAAATATCTTTGACTATTTTGGTTAAAAATCGTTAAAGAAATTTTCATTTGTATAAAATCATTTTCCATTTTTTTCACTAATTTTTTGTGAACTGACGCCAGAAAACTTTGAAATGCTAAATTCAAAGAAGACAACGCAAACTTCTATTGACTTAGAGAATATTATTTAGGTATTATGCAAATCACAACTTACACACTTTTTTAATTATTATGAAAATACCTACTTTCTGTATATTGTTGCCCTAATCTGGGCACGCTAATATACTAGTTAGGTAAATACTTTAAAACACTTATTATTGGAGAACCAATCAAAACAACTACTCTCCTAGCTAATACTGACGAAGTATTGAATTACATGATAGGATTCTTAGCATTTTAAAGAAAAAAAAATATTGAAAATACTTAAATCATTTATTTACATTTAGTCATTCACACTTTTTTTTATTTAATATGAAATTATCTACTTTCTGTATATTGGTACCTTAACCGGTCACGCTAATATACTACTTAGGAAAACACTTTAAAACACTCATTATTGGAAAACCAATCAAAACAACTACTCTTCTAGCTAATACTGACGAAGTATTGAATTACATGATAGGATTCCTTTGCATTTTAAGGCAAAAAAATATATTGAAAACACTTAAATTATTTATTGAAATTCAGTCATTCACAACAATTATTATTGAACCTTACATTCTATTTCAACTCTAGAAAAGTTGTACAAGTTTTTTCGAACTCGTTAGTTCTCATCAGTAGAGTATAGAAACATTCATTCATTATTTACAAGCCTATTCTTGATTTATTTTTTGCAATTAATTATTTTTTATTTATTTGCTTTTATCATGATTAGAGAATATTATTTAGGTATTATGCAAATCAGGGGCGGCTGGTGAAATTTCAACAATTTTTTTCTCGTCTGTGGCGCATGGGACCCATACGAAATATGGGAAATAACATCTAGAGAAGCACTCCTCTAACGACCTCTAAAAAATTTTGAAAAAGCAGTTTGCAAAAAATTTTTTCAAAATTCGATTGACCCCTCTAGGTCCTGTTTAAAATTAATTTTTTTTTGTCATATACATTTTACTTTTCATAAAAATACAACAACAGGTTTTGAAGTTTATGAAAATATTTCCATTACTAACTGAGATACAACGAATTGAAATTTTATCATTTGTTAAATTGTAAATTACAAAATTTCAGTTCATTGTTGTATTTTTATGAAAAGTAAAATGTATATGACAAAAAAAATTAATTTTAAACAGGAGTCCCTAGACCTAGGGGGGGGTCAATAGAATTTTGAAAAAATTTTTCGCAAACTGCTTTTTCAAAATTTTTTAGGGGTCGTTAGAGGAGTGCTTCTCTAGATGTTATTTCCCATATTTCGTATGGGTCCCATGCGCCACAGACGAGAAAAAAATTATTGAAATTTCACCAGCTGCCCCTGATGCAAATCACAACTTACACACTTTTTTATTTATTATGAAAATACCTACTTTCTGTATATTGTTCTATTGACTTGACATGCGCCTACTACGCGTTTTGACGGCGATTTTAATGGGCCACAAAATCATTCCATAGGTAACTCAAGGTTTAGTGCTTCTCAACACCTGAAACCTTAAAATCGCATAATCTCAAAAACTTTCCTCTCTAACCTAATACTTTTTTTACATATTCTAACTCTGAAAAAAAATCTAGTTTTAAAATCCAAAAGAAAAACTATAGTGTTTTATTTGAAAATCGAAAGTTGACATCACTTCCGGTTAGACGTAAAAAAGAGCAGAAAAATCTTAAAATGTGCATTAGATGCAAAAAATGTCACTAAGTATGCTTGCAAAATTTCAGAACTAGGAAAAGGTGCTACTAACTAAACCAACTAAAAAAATCACCCGGTATAGTTACACTATAGGATATATAAATGGCAAATAAAATTGTAAATGCTTCTATTTGAAACAACACCAGTGATGATAAGAGTTTACACATCTTGTGTACGTCCATTTCTTACTGAATGGTTGTCCTGTACTTTAAGCGGTAGTATTTGATACCGACATTTTAAATTCATTTCATGGATGATGGTATCTTGAAAGTCTCATAATTTTTGATAATCACATGACTAATCATTATTGCATTATTCTTATAATTTTTTTATTGACAAATTGAGTCATTAAGTATATGTTTATTATATATCATCGTCATCAGATAAAAGCGGACATTAATTTTTGTATTTCCTTAAATAAATATACCTTTTTGTATTTTCCACTAAATTGACCACCTTTTCTGCAAAATTTGTTGCTTCCACTTGAAAGCAAGATTTTGGTTTTTCAAGCAAGGTTAATGTCAGAATTTTGAATAGAAACTTGTTAATTCCTAGTTATAGCACTGCAGGGTTCATAGCGATCTGGAGGACTTGGTGAAATTAGGGAATTTGAAGTTGCCTAAAGATATCAGGAAAGTCAGGGCATTTTTAAGTTTATTGAAAAACCAGTAAATTTTAGTAATTTTCATAAAAAGTCAGGGAATGTGAATATTTGTAACTCTCATAATCAAGACTCGGGAGATTTGTCTCTGTGGAGGTTAAAACCAGGGTTGGCTCTAGGTTAGCGCGGAAAGATTTCTATGCAAGTATGACACAATATATCTTACCTTGTACTTTTTTTAACGAATTTCATAATATTGTAAAGTTTATGACCATATAACTTTGGATATTACAGAATTCTCTCAAAAAAAGTATGAGGTAAGATATATTGTGTTATACTTGCATACAAATCGTTCTGCGCTGACCTAGAGCCAACCCTGATTTAACCGTCACAGAGGCAAATCTCCCAAGCCTTGCTCATATTATAAAACTGCGAATTATAGGTTCCAGCATTTTATTAAACAGTAAATAGTGTCTCTTTATTAGACCTGAAAAAAAAATTCAAGAGTCCTGGAGAACCTGGAAAGGGGAATTTAAGTTTGAAAAATTACTATGAACCCTGCACTGGAATATGCACTTAATATAACCAAATGTACATTTTTTTTAAAGGCAATCGATGATGATTGCAATCAGACAGCACAGATGACCGCAGCAGTTCTGGATTGGCCACAAGCAACATATGCTTCAAAGGTAAGTAAATTGTATCAACTTGGGCAAAAGTCAAATTAAAGAAGTACACTTTGCTTACTCTGACATCGATTATGATGTAAGGCAGTACTATAACCAGAGCTCGGAATGTAGGTATTTGTGACGTCCGAAGCAGAATTGACTGTATAGTGCGGGAGCTAGGCGGGTTTTTAGGCACGTCTTCGGTCATCGTTTTTTAAACTTTGTGATATTTTTATCATTTTAAGGATGATAAAGATTCACAAAATCGGCTTCTGGCGGGGCACCTCCTGTCAGGTAAGTCACGAACACTGTTTAAAAATCGGTGAAATTATGTCATCTTTACTAGGCTCATTTTTTGTGTACGTACACCTTTTATGCCTAAAATGAATATTTAGTCAGAAAGTGTGCGATGTCAGGGGGTGCAGCCAGAAAGGTCAAAGTTGTAAAAAAACGGAAGTATGATACATGATCGTTACAAGCTAGGTTGATTGATTGATTTACTAGCGTGCGGTAGGCATTGCTGCCACTCCCAGGTTATACAGTTGGGCCTGCTATGTCCACGCTGGATTGGACAGCAGCGAGAGCCACATGGCGCATGGTAAAGGAGTGTAGGATGGGAGGTGTAGGTATTTGTGAGATGTGTTACCCTATTGTGTTGTGAGGGAGCGTTTAAGCAGTTATTCCTTGGATGGTGGCTTATTGAAGGGCCTTCTTGTATTAATTTGATTCGTTCATTTTTTGCTTTCTCTTCTTCCTCCAGTTTATCTCCACTGTTGCCGTGGTATGCCTCTTCTCGTGTATGTGTTTTAATTTCTTCTGTATACCCCCGCGCTTTAACGCCCCTGACTCGTTCCCCCGTTTCTGTGCCTACCAGGATGTGATCTTTCGTTCCTACTTTTTGTATTTGATCCATCATTCCTGTGTATAGATAACATTTCCTGGGAAAATCTGTGCATTTCCATTGAACTGCAAGAGATTCAGCCCCCGGCGTATTATACCAATAGTACGCCACTGATCAGGTTGTCCATTTATTGCCCAAGTCAACGCTTGTTTATCTAAGAAACCCTGTTTTTCTTAAGGAATAACACACTTCAACAATCCGTTATTGCCTTGCCATAAATTTATGGTGACAGCGGTCGACATTTTCAAAGGTTTAGATGAAAAATCACTTCTCAGATTTTCTAAGAAAGTTGTTTGAATTAGTCTCTCAGCAGTTTATTACACCATTTATAATGCAAAAAATATGCAACACCACAAAGACACACTCTTTTTAATACAAATACAAATTATGTACGAAATTAATCACTACTCACAGAATCGCTAATCGCACGTCCCAAGATATGTGTTATTTCTCAAACCTATCACTCACTTGACACCTTCAAATTATATCTTTTACACTTTGTATTTAGCTAGGATTTAGACCTAAAAAAACACTGCAATGGTTTTATGCAGCAGACATTTGTTAATCATCAAGACATAAATAAACTTGGGTGGCTAATATTTATTCAGATATTTTAAATTCCCAGAAAGAAACTCCTGTCAGTATAGCTAGCCAGAAAGAAAATATTGAGAAATTTTAAAGAAAATATGATTTTTTTCTCATATTTTATATCAGAATGGTAAACTTATCGTTTAAGTTCTGGCTCTTTTTTAAAATGTGAATATAAAAGCTCCTTTAACAATAAAATAGCTTCCGCAGAAAGTTATGACAAAGTCAACAAAAGTACCATACACTCTTAAATACACAGAAATTTAACACTTTCAGTTAACTTGAGCTCCTACCATATCTCAAATGTATTGTATCATTATGAAAAGGTCATTTTTATATTTAAAAATGTATTATAAGTCTCCTGACTAAGAAATTATGCACCTTAAGACCAAATTCCGGTCAGAACAATTTTTACACGTATATATAAAAACAAAGAAGCGGACGATTTTACCCGAAATTGACGTTACCATCGCATTTCGGAGGTTATAAATCATTCTTAAAAGTTGTGTCATTTTTTTGACCTTTCTGACTGCTCCCCCTGAAGTCGCATACTTTCTGGTGCGCGTGATGTCACAGGTCCCAGACCTTAGGAAAAACAAACCGCTGTCATTAGCTGTCAAATGGCGACTTACTGAACCTCAGAATAAAATTTTTCGTAATCCTAGAGTTTTTATCGATATTATATCATACAAAATGGCTAGTTTTTATTGTATTATTAATTGTGGAAGTGTGGCAATCCGAGACAACATCAGTTTTTATAAAATAACGTCGATTTACAGCCAGAAGAGGTTAGGTTAAACAATTCCAGGCAATTAAAAGAAATGCTTTAAGTTGTTGCATGTTAATGCAAGAATGATTGTGATAGTAATAACTGCTGCTCAAACAAACAATAAACAATCCATGGTAAAGAAAATTAACATTTTTATTAGGTAGTTTGTATTTTTAACTATTTCTCATTTAAATTTTAGTTGAGCGAAGCATGAACTGCACGGAGGGAGAGTATATTTAATAGAATACAAGTCACAATTAACAATTGACCTATATAATATAGTAAAATACATGTTAGACATTTTATATAATATATTATAATAAAAAATTTACAAAAATTGCAATGGTTTGCGTAGTCCAATCTATAGGTATATAAGGTATAGAGGAGGGGTCAACCGCTGGAAGAAATTGTGTACATCTTATTACATACTTCAAATAGTTTACAGTAGGTACGTCAGTCTTTCATTGTTTATTTTATAAAATGTCTTTCACAAAATTTACAGTGGTTAATCTCCAACCCTAGCCATGTTCATTGCTAAAAAACTAAAAGGAAAGATTTCCTGTTAAGTGGTGAACATGTTTTGTATAGACTGGCAACACAATCCCAGTGAGCATTAAGGAACCATCTGAATCTGCAATAGTTCAAGGAGTCAATGGCTTTTATTCATGATGCTAAGAGTTCATATCCTGAAACATTAATTTCTGCATTAGTAATTATTGTGACGTGTTTCCACCCTTAGGAAACTACCCCTTGCAAAATCCGTGGGTTCCAAAAATTATAACAAGAGATTGTCCACTAACACACTTTATTAAATATTTACTGGATACTTCACAATACTATTGTTAATTTAAATACACTTTACTGACTAAAAATCACAATGTTTATCACTTTGTTTCTCTTTGAACTCTTAACCTCACTTTCTATACTTTCTGAACTTCTGAACTACTCGCTGAGAATGCGGTCGGTCTTTTATACCTAAAAATGACAGATCTCGATTTTTCCGTGATGACGCCACCATTCTCTAGATAATTCCAGATGTCACCAGAACTAACTTCTGGTAGGTTTCTCGAGTAGGTGCAAATACTACTACTTTTTAGTAACCAATATAACCTTAATTTTTAAGGGGTTGCAACATATTACACTGCCCCCTCCTTAAGCCTGAAAGTCCCGGTCAGGCAATTCAGCTTCTTTCACATACTTCGCCAGTCTATCCAAGTGTACGATCTTCATCTTGGACTTTTTGTTTCGTTGAATACGATAGACAACATCATTAATTCGGGTAATAACAGTATACGGTCCATCCCAAGGAGGTTGAAGTTTCGGGGATCTCCATTCCTTCCGCTGTGGGTTGTACAGCCAAACCAGATCCCCCACCTTGAATCCCCCTGTACTGGCATTCTGATCATAACGAGCCTTCAAGCGGTTACTAGTTCTGTTCATCTGCTCTTGATCATTCTTCGGCTGTTCTCGGCTTCCATTTCTGTAGTTGCTCATCGAAAATGGTTCTCCACGGGCAGCACAATTTTTACACTTGCGACACCAGGCCTCCACATCCTGGCGACTATTAACCCAATAGAACTGTTCCCGTGCTCTACTCAATGTCTTGTTTATGCCGAAGTGTCTGCTGGATGTTTCATTATGTGTTTCCTGGAGTACTTCTGGTACACGACACCTGGGAATCACTAGACGCATGGCAACCTGCTTCCCATCTGGGCTTTCCCATGCTCTCCTCAAAAGCCCATCTACGACCATAAGTGAATCCCATTGTGACCATAAAGCCTTCAGCCCCACTGCTTTGTTGGAAACATCCTTCCATGCTGGACGCGTTCCCTCTTCTTTTGCTCTCAACATGGGTCCGATTTCTACATCACGCAATTGCTCTTGCCTCAGAGTTTTCTTTGACCAACTCTCTGGAAGATCGACCTTGACAGTGTTGACTTCAACCATGTTCGACAATCTTTCCACCTGAGGGTAGCGCTTGCAATCTTCTTTATCTGGTTTTCTGGATAATGCAGGAGTCTTGACTGCCTGCGTTGTCAACAGCCTGGTTTTCTCGCATTGGTCGTTCACTTTTGACAAAATAAATTGTTCGTTCCCAATCCTTAAGACTCGCTTTCCTACGTCAACAATAAATCCATACTGTTCCATAATGTCCAGTCCCAAAATGAAGTCATCCGTAATGTCAGCCACGATGACCCTGTGGTCGAACCTTAATTGTCCAATCTGCAAACCCAGGTCTACTTCTCCATGAACCGTAGCCCTGTTCCCCATAGCTGTCCGGACGATCACTTCTTCATTTTGCCTCTTGGTAATCTTTATGTCCGATATAAATCCTGGCCGTACTATTGATGACGTAGTACCTGTGTCGATGGTAAACAAACATTTTCTTCCGTTCACATATCCATGCAACAACAGACTGCTTGCGATTCTTCGAAGCTGGGAAATCTTAATTTCTCTGGGGGCACTGCATTCCCTAGCCAGAACAACCCCCCTGGTACTGTTTTCCTGCTTCTCTTCAACATTCACAGCATTTACTCGACTCTCCGAGTTCTGCTGTCGACAGTCTCGTTTCATATGGCCCACCTTGCCACAGTTGTAACATTTAATACCACCACTCGGCTTTCCTTTATTTAGCTGTTTTTCCTGCTTTCCGAGGCCATCCAATTTATCGCATAATTTGGTGAATATTTTCTGCATCTCAGTCAGCAAGGGGTTCTGGTTCATTTCTGGTTGCGATTCTTCGAGAGTCACAGCTCGCACTCTCGACCTTGGAGTATCCCTGTAAGCGGCTTCTACTTCGAGTGCACGCACCAAATCTTCGCTACTACTTTGGTGTCTCGTCAGCCTCAGAACTCGCCTGACTTCTTCGTCCCTTATACCATCTAAAAAGGCCCCCACGGCTAATTGTTCCTGGAATTCTTTAGGTGCACTCGGATACGCCAGGTGTGCCAGTCTCTCTATCGCAGCTTCAAATTCTTGTAAACTTTCCCCAGCTTTTTGCATCCGGGATTTCAGCTGAGCCTGGTATAATTGGGCAAGGTGTTGATCGCCATACCTCAAGTCTAATGCAGCTTCCAAGACTTTAAAGTCCCTTTGTTTCTCAACTGGGATGGTTTGGAGTAACTCTGAAGCTTGGCCCCTTAGTGCTAGAACTAATGCCATGGCCTTTTCCTCATTATCCCAATTGTTCGCACACGCTGCTGCCTCAAACTGCCTCTTGTACGTCGTCCAGGAACTTTGGCCATCAAAAGAAGGAGGTTTTAGTCGCTGTCCTGATGATACCACCTGCTGGCTTCCTCTATCTGTCAACTGTCGTTTAAGCCGGTCTATTTCTCCTTTGACTTCTTCTTCGAACTTGTTTACTTTCTCTTTAACTTCAGTTACTTCTCCTTTTACTTGACTGACTTCTGTCTCGACTTCACCTACTTTTTCTTCTATCTTGTTTATCTCTTCTTTGACTTGACTCTTTAATTCTTCGTTGGCAGAAATGATCGCGTCCTGCTGCATTTTCATTTGTTCATTCAGAATTTTCCTTAATTCTTCTTGGCGTCTTTCTTGTTCCTCTTTTTCCTCTTGATGTCGTCTTTCTTGTTCCTCTTTCTCCTCTTGACGTCGTCTTTCTTGTTCCTCTTTTTCTTTCTGACGTCTTGTTTCTTCATCCTCTTTTTCTTTCTGACGTCTTCTTTCTTCATCCTCTTTTTCTTTCTGACGTCTTGTTTCCTGATCTTCCATCATTTTCTTTAATTCGTTCCTTTCTTCTTGACGTAGTTTTACTTGTTCTTCTTTTTCTTCCTGACGTCGCTTTTCTTGTTCGACTTTTTCTTCTTGACGCCGTTTTTCCTCCTCCTGGCACTGCTGTGCCATCATTTTTTGGAATTGTTCGAATAAGTCCTGTATTTGTTTATCGGATGCCATACTTCTTGTTGTTACGGGCATACGATGAAATTAAAATAAAATAAATTTAACTGTCACGTCAACATTGGTAATGGAACTTCCTAGACAAATCTCGAAATAGCACGAAAAAGTCTTATCTAGAGTCTTTTGTCACTATCCAGTTCAGAGAATTTAATAATCTCCACTAATGTCCAAATAGAAAAGTTCACGCACTAAATGAGTCTTTTTCAGTGTCTCTATCACTTCTCAGTTCAAAGGATTTAATTATCACACTAATGTCCTAATAAAATGTTCTACAATGTCTCAAAAATGCACTTAACACTATTTTCCTGTTCGAAAATAACCCTCGAACAATGTCCAGTAAATGAGTCCTCTGTGCTAACTCGAACACTCCAGCACAACTTCAGAGCTCCTCTTGTCATAAAATTCCGCTTCTGACACCAATTTGTGACGTGTTTCCACCCTTAGGAAACTACCCCTTGCAAAATCCGTGGGTTCCAAAAATTATAACAAGAGATTGTCCACTAACACACTTTATTAAATATTTACTGGATACTTCACAATACTATTGTTAATTTAAATACACTTTACTGACTAAAAATCACAATGTTTATCACTTTGTTTCTCTTTGAACTCTTAACCTCACTTTCTATACTTTCTGAACTTCTGAACTACTCGCTGAGAATGCGGTCGGTCTTTTATACCTAAAAATGACAGATCTCGATTTTTCCGTGATGACGCCACCATTCTCTAGTTAATTCCAGATGTCACCAGAACTAACTTCTGGTAGGTTTCTCGAGTAGGTGCAAATACTACTACTTTTTAGTAACCAACATAACCTTAATTTTTAAGGGGTTGCAACATATTACATTATTTATACAACATTTAATTCGGCAAGCATATATGAAAAAAATGGTTGATAACTAATTCTTACCGTTGTAACAACCTTTTATCCTGCAAATTTCTTGCAGAGTACTTCTTTCACCTAACCACAAACAGCTTCAAGACTTTTCAATGCCTTGAATTCGTCCTTCTGTCTACGTAATTCTTTCAAAAATCAAGTAATTCGCAACATCCCTATGTGTAACATTTGGAAATACATCAATATTTGTACTAAAATATTTTTTTTCTCAAAATATAAGGATTTAATTCGATGACAGCCGTATACCTAACCTCTACATCAGGAGACAATTCTGCAAAATACGAACTAACCGTCATCCTGACGAACAAAATTGTTTATATAACAGTATTAAGAATAGTTGTAGATGTTGAATAATCCAACAAGTTCTTAAATGGCACAAACACTGCAAAATTCACTTTAAAGAAACACGTTTAATCGGTGGATTTCTCAATGACAGCTGTTTGTTTTTCCTAAGGTCTCACAATCTGTGACGTCGGCGCACGCGACCCATTACAAGGACTGTTAACAGTCCTTGATCTTATTATACTCTTCACAAAAACGAAGAGTATATTGTATTTGATCGGCACATTCTCCGATTAAAGAACTTATATCTAAATACATAATGGCATGAATTTTATGATCCCAAAAGACTCCCAATCTAAGGCACTTCTTCCCATAAGTTGCTGATTGGCCCATCGGCGTATTCGCGGCCGCTCCTACACGGTCGGCTTCAGTTCGATTATCATAATATCAGTTTGACAGTTTTGACAGTATCAGTCATTAATGTTAATAAGTGTTTTTCGTGTTTTTCGATCAAAATGTGGTGAAGAAGTCTTTTTATTTTAAGTTGTGATTTGCCTAATACCTAAATAATATTCTCTGTTCATATTTAGACAATTTAGTGCAACATGCAACAGTGCTGTCACAGACTAAAACAAATCAGATATTTCACTTATGACGTATCATGGTTTAGATAATAAATCAACTCCCAGCAGGTACCAATTTGTGTCGTGATCTGCGCATTGTCCAATCAGTCTTAACCAGCGAGTATAGTCACAGGAGGGACATTATGATGCGTAAAGTAACCTAATAAATACTCAAAAAACCACTTAAATGTATAACAGTAACAACTCTAACCTTCAATACAATACACCACATTCCAAAATAATTAATATCACCGGTGGAGCTGTTGACTACTTCCGTCTCTGAGATTTCAGTACTAAATACTCGCTCCTGTGAGATTATACTCGCTGGTCTTAACTTCCATGTCAACCGCAAGATTTCTCTGTTTATGTCTTCTGCGCAGAATCCTGCCAGGTATACGTCACATCACAAAAAATGAAACTGGTAACATAGGGAATACTATTGAGTGAAACATCTGATTTGTTTTAGTCTGTGGTGCTGCGCCATTTGCAGAAATCGATCATTTCATAAGTAAGTAGGTCATAGTCGTAACATGATGAGGTTCGGTTTGTAGTTTTAATAATAATATAAATAATATCCTTCCAATGCATATTTCCCTTGAATAAAACATCTTTACCTATTGTATTTTTTCAATCTGCGTTAATATTCCTAGAAGTTAACCAAAATTATCAAATAAAATAGGTACAATATTTTACATTTTCCCTTCTACACATACCCGCCTCTGTTGCCTATGGGATGTGATGTTCATCTATCCATTTTAATGGACATATAATGTGACTATGTTAGGAGCAAATAAGGTATATGAAGAAAAGGTAGCCATTATGTATCTAGATATAAGTTCTTTAATCGGAGGGCACATTTCTAAAATAGTAAATATCGCTTGTAGAGAAAAAATTTTCATATCATTGTGTTAGTGAACGAATCACAAGATCATTTCCAGAGAGCCGGCAAGAGAATTTGGTATAGTAAAACGTCCAGATGGCTCATTTGCTGAATCTGGAAAGGAAACCCTTGAACTCCTTACACTGAACCACTTCCCAGGGAGTTCGATCCTGGATAACCAACAACCACCACCATCGGGAGGCCGAACCAAACGACCTCACAAAGACGACTGGTTGGTGGCCAAAAAGGTTATCACAGCACCAGCAATTGAATGGGCAATCAAATCTTTTCAACCATTCAAATCGCCTGGTGAGGATGGCATTTTTCCAGCGCTGCTACAAAACGGACTGGAAATACTGCTTCCTTTCCTCATCAGACTATACAGAGCTGGTCTGGTATGGAACTGCAATTCTGGGATATCATGGATCCGTAAATTTACTATAGCCTCTAAACGTTTAGACTCAGATACTTTAAAAGACCGATCAGTTCTATACATTCATGCTGCTGTTACATATGTTTTGACATTATGCAATTATCAACCAGTAGAGAATAGACTACCAATGTAACTAAGTAAATTACCATTGTCACAGAGTAGTGTGATAGTAAAAGAATCAGTTACGTTTTATTTTATATCATTTTTCTTCCGATTCAACTAGTTTACATGTATAAACATTTTAAAATGAAATAAAATTCATTTTATCATGTATAAATTTCTGTTTTTCTATTGGTTGGGAATGTGTTCTGTTTTTCTATTCGTTGGTGTTTATAATATAATATTATGTCTGCATGAAAGCCGTCCCTGAGACCGGATACCTACCGTCCAAGCTCTGCACATTTTTTGTTATCAGTATTTAATCGAAATACCTTTTGCATTAACCTACCTGAGATTTTGGAGGATAAAATATAAAATAATTTATTTGCAGATAGAAAAAGGAGATAAGGAGATCACAGTGACGAGAGAAATTGATGGAGGTCTGGAAACCATCAAATGTAAGCTTCCTGCAGTAATCAGTGCCGATCTACGATTAAATGAACCTCGCTATGCCACTCTGCCTAATATCATGGTAAGATCCTATAATCAGAAAGGCATTAGCAAAAACTATAACTTTTGAATTGTCCATTTTTGTTAATTTGTGCAATATAAAAGGTATTGGTATATTTTTTCAAAAACACTCCACAGACCAGATTGTGCTGAGGGTTTAAATTCTCAGTGAATGAAATGTCATATCACGTTTTCACCTGAAATTTGTTTGTTGTGCAATTCATTTTAATAATGCCTTGAAACAAAGATATAATTTGGACATATTTTGACCAAGCATCAGACATTAAGACCAAACATCAAACAGAATAATTTAATGTCTTTGTAATCTTCCTGATCCATTTTTGTGCATACAGCTCAAATTACGAAACTATGTCTAGGTTTAAACTTATTCTTTTCAAACGGTGTAAATCTTAAAAATAAAAAGATTTGCGATCCTTTTTAACTCTGCATCACACATATTATACAAGCCCCATATTCAAAGCCCCGACTGTCTGAAAGGAGTCTACACTTTTGAAAAAATGATATATGTGGTCGAAAGATGTGGGAGATGATGAGAGAAACGGTGCGGGAGCCATGTGAGCATAGCTATGGACATAGCTAGTTGTATTGTATAATATTTTCATTATAAAAGTTATGAGTTGTGAAAAGTTATTCATATTTTACTTTTTAGTACGTTTATACAAAGTTATTGTCAAATAATTATAACACTGAAAATTTGAAGTCAATCCGATAAGTAGTTACAGAAATATACTGCGTAAAACATGAACCAGTACTATCAATGTGCTGACATCATTCAATCCGAAAGTCTGTTTCAAAGTTGTGTTCACACAGTTAGAACCCGGCGATTTGCCTAATCTGCCAGAGATATGCTTGATTATGATGATTTGGAGACTATTTGAGTATTTTATCACAAGAGTATACAGCATATAAGTGCCGAAAAGAGGGGAATGAAAATAAAACTAGTAGTGAATGACGTCACGCAGCGTCGATGTTCTTGATTAATTTTAAAGCCTATAGACATCCTAGAATAATCTGTTTTTTTGCATTTCGCTCTAAAATTAAGGTATCTTTTGGAAAATTAATAAAAAAGAATATTCTAATGAGCCCATTGAGTGAGAAATAGTTATACCTGAGTTGAGGGTCATAACATTATAGGCCAGTCGGAATAGATGGAAAAAAGATTATTTTACGAAATGTCATTTACCCACAATTTTATTTTTTTAAAGTATAGTTTGGGATGTCCAGAAACATATGCCAACTGTCCGCATGCGTGACAGGTGGGGCAACACACTTTAAAATTAAAAAATCGTTCATTTTTTGGCATTTTTCGCTTTGTTTGCAATATAACTCGTAAATGAAGCATTGTTCGAAAATATATCAAGAGATAGAAAAGTTGAGAAAATTGATTTTGAACATTTTATTATTCTTGACATTTTCCCAGAAAATTCTTCGTTTAAGAGCTACGGACGAAAGAACAATGCTACTTTTTTATCTTTCGATTTTTTTTTAAGTGAATATAATAAATATCAATACGAAATATATCATCGGTATAATGTAAAAACCGCTGCCCAAGGAATCACTACTTCCACATCCAGATTTTCTATCCAAGTCACTCACAACGAAAAAATTTTGTATGTGGAAATAATTATTTATGGAACTTTAATAATATAAAATTTGAAATCCTCTACCCCAAAAACCCATAAAACGATACCCCACATCGGTAGTGGGGTGGGGGTGGTAGTGGGGGTGGATGAAGTAAAAAAATATTTTGAGGTTTCTGGTTCTTATACACACACTAAATCACAATTTTTTTTCATCCCCTTTAATAATGGGGTGGGGGTGGTAATGGGGGTGGCTACTGCCAAATTTTTTTTTAAGACCATAGCTTCTCTTGTACATACTAAATATCAATTTTATGGACTCTTACCTACTTGATTTACCTATTTACACCAAATTTACCCCAATTTACCCCCCAACCCTTCGACGGAACAAGATGAAAATATAATCTAGTTCTAGATCCCGTTAAAGTACATACGTGTACCAAATTTCAAGTCAATATCTCAAACGGTTCCAGAGTAAACGTGCGCACAAAAAAAAGTTACAGACAGACAGACAGACAGACCGACAGACAGACAGAAATTTTTTTTCGCTCAAACTTAAAATCTCGACGTTTCATGACATTTTAAGCCTATTTGGACAATAAAAATTTTTAAAAATTTTTTTGTCGTTACTTTACTTCCACTGGATGTGGAAGTAATTATGTTTAAATGTCCAATTTACAGTTGAAATAAAATATATTTGTAGACCTATATATAATTTACATGTTGAACAGAAAAAAAAAAATAAAACTTTTCAGGTATTGAGGTATTAAAATGATGGGAAAATAAATAAACAACTATATATTTTCACAAACATACTATTTATTTTATGCATAGTACAGTATACATTAGGGTTTGCAATCCCGGAGTTATAATACAATCCTGGGATTTCGGGATCAAATTTACGCGAACCCGGGATTTCGGGATCGGGATTAGGAATTTAAAAAATAATAACGTAAGAAGTAGATACATAATGAATACATGATTATATGAACAAAAATTGGCCGAATGTTTATTACTGAGAGTTGACTAAACCCGTAGCGTAGAAAAAGTAATTCGTTAAGACTCCGAATTGAGATCTAATTTTCGTACAAATGGTACCAGTTATGGGAAACGTATTTACAAGATTTTATTTAATTTTCCCTATTTGTATGTTAATATGTTTAGGTCAATCAAATCTTGCAGGTCAATTTCGAACCACTTAACGACGTCCAATTGAGCTGAAATTTTGCATACACGTGTAGTTCTGGTGACAATACAATAATATGGTACCAAAAAGTGTTTTTTAGTTTTTTAAATTATAATTTGATTGGATAGTGTATACACACAGACATTCAAACAAATGCCGGTGGATTCGAACTTTTAAGTAAGGATGACGAGATACAATGAATATAAAACTAATAGTTGACGTAATTAAAAATTTAAAAATAAAATTATATGTAAAAAAAAACTTTTTAAAAACAAGCTCTTATTATTATTTAGGTGTACTAAAACGAAAAAAATAAAATTAATTGTCTTAAAAGCTGGTCACGTGAATTGAAAAAAAAAATACTTAGTTGGTGCTTGCAATATCTGCCAAACAAAATTAATGCCTGTATGAACTTCTCGCGCGACAAGCTTTTAAGACGATTAATTTTATTTTTTTTTGGTTTTAGTGCACCTAAATAATAATAAAAGTTTGTTTTTGAAAAGTTTTTTTTACATATTATTTTTTTCAGATTCTACATTAGTTGGCGGTATCGTTATCAGATGATCATATAGGCCAGCTGAAGGTACATATCCATGTTGCCTTTATTTTTGAAAAGTGTTCAGTTCTTTTTTTTTATCTGATATCAAATCGGTTTCAGGGCGTATTCGAATTGGGTGGATTGAGTTTTCTAACATTTCATTAAAAATGTTTTCCAATGATTTTTCTGTGCTGTGAGGAGAATATTGTCTTCTTCATAGTCTTCTTCATCAATTACCTCTGGAATTTTTTGGAAACATTTTATAAGATTCTCTAATATTTCCCTAATGACATTTTTTTAGAAACCTGGAACAGTGCGCGTCTAATTCTTGCTCATTGAAATTGTGCAAGTAGGTTATAACTTGTATAATTTGCTTTAACATAAAATTTAAAGAAATATCTGATAAATAAATTTGCATCACGTTAGCACAGTGCCTTCACTGTGACTTTAAGTGGTTCCAATAGTTTAACCAAATCATCCAAGTTTATATTCCGAATCCACTATCAAAGTGGCATTTTTAAGCCGATCATTGCCTTTTGAACGCAATTCCAGAGGTAACTAAAACGTTGTAGAATTTAAAGACTGTTCCATCTTGTTTTACAATCCCGAAAATCCCGGGATCTAATCGACTACGATCCCGGGATTTGCGGTATCTAAATATTGCCGGGATTCCGGGATTTTCGGTTTCGGGATTTCGGGATTGCAAACCCTAGCGTACCTGCGTTACATGTATAACTTAATAGAATAGAAGAGAATAGAATAAAATAAGTTTATTTAACAAATTGTTCTACTACAATGTAATTGTTAAAAACTGAAACATTATGATAAATGAACTAAGTCCCCACATTAAGTGCATATTTATTTTTTTGTGTGCCCAATGCACGCTTCAGTGCTCTAAATAGCACTTAATGTGGGGGCTTAGTTCATTTATCATAATGTTTCAGTTTTTAACAATTACATTGTAGTAGGACAATTTGTTAAATAAACTTACTCTATTCTATTCTACTAAGTTATACATGAAAAAACGCATGTACTATACATAAAAGTCTGTTTGTGAAGATATATATTTGTTTATTTATTTTCCCATCATTTTAATACCTCAATACCTGAAAAGTTTTATTATTATACTCTTCGCAAAAACGAAGAGTATATTGTATTTGATCGGCACATTTCTAAAATCGTAAATATCGCTCGTAGAGAAAAAATTTTCATATCATTGTGTTAGTGAACGAATTCTGAACAACTTTCAAAATGTCCGTCTGTCCGTCCGTCCGTCACGTTTCTTGTAAGCACTTAAGAAAGAACTCCGATTGTATTGAAATTTAGAAAGTAAGTTAGTGTTAGCTAGAGGAAGAACCCTATTGTTTTTGAAGAAAATCGATCAGTAAATAAAAAAGTTATTAATTATTTAATTAAAAAAAAAAAATATTCTCTTAATTTTTGTCGCTTGTACTAAAATGGAAATCTTGCGAAATATTATTTCCATAATATATTTTTTTTTGTTTATGAATTTTACTAATATATATTTCATAGAAGTACGAGTTGAAATACCTGTATGATTGTCGAAAGATTTATATCACAGACAATCAGTTTTTCTAGCAATAGCTGGTGGCGCAACGTCTAAAGCTTTGCGTTGCAATCCAAAGGTCCCGTGTTCGAATCTCACACAGGTTGGATATTTTTTTTTTCATTTTTTTTTTTTTCATATAATTTTTTTCGCAACAAAGATGGTATCACAAAATTTAGGATGTCCAAAAACTAACATTATTTACAAGAAAACTGCGAAGAGTATCCTATAGAATGTGTAACAATTATATATAAAAAGCTCAGTAAATTGGCGAATAGTACGTTTTTAGCTTGTTATTTTTTTTTGTTTAACATGTAAATTATAGATAGGCCTGTAAATATATTTTATTTCAACAGTAAATTGGACATTTAAACATAATTTACATTATACCGATGACGTATTTCGTATTAATGTTTATTATATTCACTTTAAAAAAAAAATCAAAAGATAAAAAGTAGCATTGTTCTTTCATCTGTAGCTCTTAAACGAAGAATTTTCTGGGAAAATGTCAAGAATAATAAAATGTTCAAAATCAATTTTCTCAACTTTTCTATATCTTGATATATTTTCGAACAATGCTTCATTTACGAGTTATATTGCAAATAAAGCGAAAAATGGCAAAAAATAGACGATTTTTGAATTTTAAAGTTTGTTGCACCTGTCACGCGTGCAGATAGTTGGCATATGTTTATGGACATCCCAAACTATACTTTAAGAAAAAAAAATTGCAGGTAAACGTCATTTCGCACCAAAAAACTATTTCAACTAGTCTATTAGAGCGATGAATTAATAGTGATTAATAAATACCTCTTATAATCCACCAATAAAAATGCAACGTGATTCTCAGCAAAAATAAAGCTACTTCCGTTTATGTTTGAGTAAACGTTCATGTTCTTTTTTGAAATCGAAGAATAATATGTACTTCAAACTACTAAAACTTAAAATGAGTGAAACCTTAAAAAAACGTGACAAAACATACTCTATAGTTATGAATCTGGTATATTTTTCGGAAACAAAATGACAGTTTCAATATTATGAACTCTGTAACAATTTAAAAAACAAGCTTTAGTCTGTCCTGTGAATTCCTATAGATTTTTCACCATTTTTCTGGCAAAAACTACCTTGCTTCTTTATATATCATCGAAGTGGATATAATTACTTTCTAAAATTGAAAGAATTTATTTGTTTTTTCTTTTTTTCAGAAAGCAAAAAAGAAGCCGATTCAAAAGTTAACTCCAAAAGATCTTGGAGTTGACACGACTCCCAGAATTCAAATTGTAAGTGTGGAAGACCCACCATCTCGTCAAGCTGGTGTTATTCTTCCTGATGTTGATGCTCTGGTTGGCAAACTAAAGGAAGGGGGACATATTTAAACATGTGTAATTGTGGAATTCATTTTCTTATTTGAAATTACTTATGTACTTGTGTTTTCAAATAAGATGTAAGATGGCATATCAGCATAAAATAGAAAATGTGATTTCAATTCATAATGGAATCGGTAGAATGAAAATAAAATAAGTTTAGCATTGATGATGTCTTAAGCTTTAGGAAAAAGATAAGCCTTCCACTCACAGTCATTCTCAGTTTCTCATAATGTAGCTTTATGAGTGTCCCTGCTAAACTTATTTCAATCTACTTTGTCTCTAACGGTTCAAAAGACAGTTTATATTTTTATACTGTTATTGTCAATATGTTTTTGTTGTCTAATAAATTTATCTAATAAAGTTTTACCAACAAACTTACTGTGTTTTAATTGGAGTCTTTATAACTACTGTTTAAATGGCATCATATTTGTTTACTGTCTATTCGAAATGGCATATTTTTGTGGTTCTGTAAAACTTTTGAGTGGATGGCTTAGGGAAATGTATAAAAAGTAATAAAATTACTGGACAGTTGAGTTTAATATATTCCTGGGGCGTCAATTTGCTATGAAATTACGTTTAATTTGGTTTTATTTTCTGAAAAGTGCTAATAAAATGTTTATTTTTCTGTGGTTCCCATAAGAGAAAATAAAAATACTAATATATGATAGATTTAAGTGACATTATGCATCCAAAATGGAATACGTCAACTCTTTATCAAGCTCCACAATAACGCAGGTCAACAAAAAATTAAATGTAAAAAAATAACTTTTTAAAAACAACTAAAACGAAAAAAATAAAATTAACTTTTTTGAAGTATTCTGACTCGCGAAGCCAAATTTGAACAAAAAAAAAATTTCTAACATGTCAGTTTTTCTCTACCTTTTATCCCCTAAAAAGGGCAAAAAGTCTTGTCCTAGGGTTCTTATCTAACTTTTCTGTAGTATTTTGATGCGCTGAAGCCAATTTTGGACAAAAAAAAATTGGAGAAAAACTGACACGATAGAAAATTTTTTGTCTAAAATTGGGTTCAGCGTACGTCAAAATATATAGAAAGATAAATAGATTTATTTCATGTGAGATAATTACTATATACACTCGTCAATTTTAGAAACAAATAAAATACAATACAAAATAAAAAAGTACAATTTAAAAGAAATGACAGGAATAAAACTTATATTCTAAGAGATTGGAACATGAGATAAGATTAAGTTCATGAACAATAAAATGATATTAAAAAGAAAATAGTAAAATTTAAACAGAATGGGAGACAAAATAATCAAATAATTACTGAACAATATAGAAAACCTCCTCTTTCAGAAAACTTTTGATCTTTTTTTCAAATTTGGTACATTTAAATTTCCTCCAATCATTTGGTAAATGATTATATAGTTTTATCGATAAATATCTAAAGCAATTCATGTTCTTTGTTAATCGAAAATGTGGGGCGATGATTTGTTGGTGTCTGGTGTCATAGCTAGATTGAAATTGTTGCTCCTGTAGGTGGTTTTTAGCATATTTAATACATTCAAATATATATTGATTAGTACATGTAAGTATTCCTAATTTTTTAAAGATTGGTCTACAAGTGCCCCTAGGATACGAACTAGTTATTATTCTAATTGCCCTTTTCTGGAGTTTTAAAATTTTAGAGGCCTATGACGATCCACCCCAAAGCAATATCCCATAGCTCATTACACTGTGGAACAAAGCATGATATGCCATTAATATGTAATTTTGCTCAATAAAGTTAGTTAAATTTTTTAAGAGATATATAGTGCTGAATAGTTTTCTTTGATAGACAGTCGATATGAACTTTCCATGTTAATTTACTGTCTAGAAAGAGTCCAAGACATTTAACCGGATCATTGTTTTTCAAGAGGTTATGGCGGTTTAAATTAAAAATTAATGTTTGAGTTTTATCCAAGTTTAGTCTCAACTTAACATTGTTAAAATAAGTCATTGCTTCTGACTGCATTTCCTTAGTTGTGTTTGTAAGAAGTTTTGAGTAATTTCTAGTTGATAGTAGTACCATCGGCATATATAATGTTTTTGTAGTTTATTTGATTTGAAATATTTATATAGATGATGAACAGTATCGGTCCCAAGATGGATCCTTGCGGAACTCCATACTTCAGGGACCTTATGGATGACATATCGGTATTTTGAACTACACACTAAATCATTAACATTTTTCCAAATACCTTACTTATGACATTTCACAATCAATGTCACTTTTTATAACCTATATGATAATAAAACGTCTAAATTCCAAAAAGATTCACATCACTTAAACTGGATTACTTGATTTCTCCAGTGTACGGGATTTTATTGCACAGAAGTCTACATTAACACTTTTTTCTTTAAATTGTTCATTTCCATGTTCTATTCAAGAAATTCTATTGTAAGACATAATTTTTGTGGTCTTAACAGCTTAAGACAAAATTTTTTGTTAAGAGAGCCGAAATTTACGTCATATGGTACCTATATGAAAAAAATCAACAAAGTATTGCACAGAAACTCCGTCTTATTCGAGAACCAAACAGTGAGACAAAATATTCAGGGGCTTTTGGGCCGTAAGACAAGTGATATTTATAAAAAGGGCCAAAATTTACATCATAAGGTATATGAAAATGTTTTTCGACAACCTGTTCGTTTTCATATTCTATTCAGGGAACTTCCACGTAAGACATAATTTTTGTGGGTTTAACTGCTGTAAGACAATTTTTTTGTCAAAAGAATAAAATTTACTTTATACGGTAGGTACATGAAAAAACCAACCAGGTATTGTGTAGAAAATACCCTTAGCTGAAAACTGATTCGTCCAGCAATTTATTCGCGGGCCTGGGGGTCAAGACAAATTTTACATCTCCAAAATTTGGGTGCAAGGGTAAATGAAAATTTCTTTCCCCAACTTCGATACTTCATTAGGCGACCCGAGAGGAGACCCTCATAAGATAACATTTTTGTGGGCTTGACTCATGTGACAACTGAGTGATTTGGGTTATACAAATAATATATAACAATGGTTCCTAGAAATTATTTATACACCGGTTTGGGAAATAATCAATAATCAAGAATTTTTTCTGTTTAAATATAATAGCGATACCTAATAAGCTATGATAATAAAACAGCATTTTAAAAATCTAGTTTCTCAAAACAAGAAAATTTAACTTATAATTTGTTTAAGTGCTGTTCCACTTAGGGCAGCATCCCTTTTTAACCCCCGACCCACAAAGATAAGTTATAAGTTTGACGTGTATGTTTGTATGTCTGTCTGTCTGTCTGTGGCTTCATATCTCTTCAACGGGTGATCCGATTTGGATGCACTTTTTTTTTATTTGAGAGAGTATTTTGTCGAGAAGGTTTTTGCCATATTAGAATTTGATGTTTGGTCGCCATCTTGATTACAAGCTTTTATTTAACTTGCCTTGTTCTTGTGGGTCAAATCTTGCAACTGAAAGTTAAAATAGTTATCCCCGACCGATTGAGCTGAAATTTTGCATACACGTTTAGTTTGGATGACAATGCATGGTTAGCTAAGTGACGTCATTCCAAATCCAATATGGCGGACTCCCAAAGAAGGCGGACCAGTTATTTTTTGGGTGTTGGGTCCCTTATTATTTATTGCATTTTTTAATGATGTTGTTCCCTCCTTGCACGACACATTTATTTCTTTATTCGCAGATGATGCAGTTACCGCTGACTGTGACAGTAATATTGATCTATTATCTACAAAAACAAATACCACGGTTTCTCTGATGGAGAATTACTGCTCGACTAACGGTTTAGCTTTAAATAATTAAAAACCAATCTATAATGGTATTCTCTACAAAGCAGCTTGACATCAACTTGTTAGTAAGAGCTAATAATAAAACCATCTTACAAAATAATGCTGTAAAATATCTTGGTATACACATCGAATCTCATTTAACATGGAACGATCATATTATAAAAGTCTATGGTATGGAATGTGCTCCAGTAGATTGCTCCAGTAAACTGGCAGTTTTCTAGTGGCAAAAGTGTACAAAAATTTAGGTATTTTAGTGTAATCTTAAATAACAAGTAGAACTTCCCTTTGATGAAGTGTGTACTAAAATAATATTAAAGTTATAGTGAAATAATAATAAACAAAATTATAATACATATTAATAGACCAGTCCAAAAAAGGTCACAAAAAACTTTTAAACAGTGTGAAATAAAAACTGTAAAAGTTACAGCAAAAACTGTAAACCAATGCCAGGGGCGTAGATATGACTTAGTGAATGGGATGTAAATATTTTATGCAAAATAGAAAATAAATGCTTTAAATGTAAAACAGCAATTTCAGCTGATTCCAAAAAACCGATTATTTGTGGCACATGCAATGTAAAGGATGCTCACAACTATCATCTAGTGAAGTAAAGGTGATTGAATTAGCTCAGAGAAGGATGATTTATTTGTGTCCAGAATGTGTTATAAAACCGAATGAGAATGCAATTAGTAAAGAAATTAAAAAACTTTTGGAAGTGCTTAATGAAAAAATAATACAAATTGATGAGATTTACTTACAAAAATTGAACATCTTCAGACTCTGGTTGAACAGAAGGATATCCCAGGTAGCAAGGGTACGTTATAATGACGTCAAAATCTGGCGATTCTGGTCAAAAAGACGTCAGGGAACTAAAAATCAACGACAGAATGACGTCTTATAAATGACATTAAAATGACGTGCTACACATCACATCATATTGTCGTCTTTTTTCGGTGTTAAATTTATTTATATTTTATCGGATTACAAACTTTAAAACTCGCTAATGGCATTTTGTTATCGTAAGCAGAGTGTAAAGTTTAAAAAAAAATAAATCGTGTCGTGAGGGATAAGTATTGGCGTTTTTATTCGAGGATATAATGTTTTTTAACATTATCCAAAATAATTTATATTCGAAAGAGTTTGCAAAAGTTCGGCAGTTTATTTGTTTAAATTATAATCTATCCGTTGCGTGTTCCAACTATAAAGTCTTTAGGTAAGTAGCCTCAGAAAGGTTGGTGGCCGAGTGCTTAAGGCGTCGTCTTCCAAGTCATGAGGTCGGCAGTTCGGCCCCTGCTCATTCCGTTTTTTTTTATTGCGAAAAAAATTTTAGTTGTTTTTTTTTAAGGTAATAATTGCTTATTGGTTTTTTTCAATTTTAGGTCTGTTTTAGACCATTAAATATTCTATTTATGTTGTAGATGACGATATTACACCTTTACCGTTTTTTCTCCAACACGCTTCCCAGGTTTGTATAAGTACCTCAACTAAAAACTATAATTCTTAAAATAGTTGACTCCTGACTTCCCCTCCACCGCTCATCAAATTTGAGATAAAGAAAGTTTTTTTTCGGATTTCTCCCTCTCTGCTCTTCAATTTCGAGATCTGGGGAAAATATATTTTTTTTTAACACGAACCGCCACTAATACTAATTAATGCAATAATTACATTGTTCAACAACTACTCGTACTTCTCAGGTGACACTGGTGACAGTTTAATTAAATTAAATAAGTTCTTCTTAATAATTATAAATAAATAAAAATACTAGTAACTCGAGGCGAGAACCTGAAAGATTTTCATATATTTTAAATAAGGCAAGAAATTCAATTTCACATAATAAAGACTTCATTCACCACCATAAATACTGCTTTTAGCATCCGAAATAGTGGTCGCCAAGCTAGCTCAGTTGGTTGAAGCGTCAGTACTGTAATACGGACAACGGGAGACATGTAGGTTCGAACCCTACGGACCGCAATTGGTAAAGGTAAGTAAAAATGAATTTAATAACTCAATAAACATTATAATTTGTGAGAAAAAGTTGGAGTGATGGTAAACAATGTTAGATATGTTAATGTAAATAAAATTACGGATGGCTAACAAACAAATTCATTAGGACAAAATTTATTTATGCATTAATTATTTTATTTTTATCAGGTAGATTACTAACTAGTATGTAGTTTTATATGTTCCTATTACTAAAAACCTGTGGGGGGATTACCAAATATAACCTGAAAAAGACGTCATTCGTCTGAGACATTAGGACGTCATTTTCACGTTTCATTTACGTCATCTAACTCGTCATTTCTCGTCACTCCTGACCATTTTTTCACGTCATTTTCACATGCCTTTGCTACCTGGGATAGATATGCGTAAGAATATAAAAGAACAGTTGCAAATTTTTGAAAACGGTATTCTCTCTCACATTAATAATCTACATGGTTATTCAAAAGAAAATGCAATGGAGAAAAATAAAGAAGTACATAAAGATACTACAAATAAACTAATCATCCCGTCACAATTAAAAACACCTTATACGATAACGTCAAAGGCTAATATTCAGAAATTAAGTAAATTATCTGCGGCAATTAGAACTGATAAACCGAATACCTCTAAAAGTAGCTACGAAATTGAACAGGCACAAAGAGAATTAGCAAATAGAATAATAAATTTGGGACAAGTCGATAATTCCATTAGTACAAATGCAATTAATGTTTGTGAATCAGTAATGATGATAACTTTATTCATGTTAAGAACAAGAAAAAATGGAGAAGAAGAGGCAACATCGGTACAGGAGATGACAATCAAACCGAAGTGAATAATTTTGAAGGAAGTGCAGTAAGGAAAAAAAATAAAAAAACTGGTTAATCATAAAAAAAGTTAAAGACAATGCAGACTCTAAAAAAATAAAACTAATATCTAAAAAATAAGTTGAAAGTGGAGAATGAAGAAGATATTAGTGTTAAGTGGCTAGATACTTACTATAAAACCAACAATTGTTATTTAATAGGGTTCGTTAAGAAATTTTCAGACAGTATATGTGATTCAAAACTGTGGCCAAAAGGGGTAGTTTACGACAGGTTCGACTTCCAAAAAGGTGAGCGATTTCTGGATAAACCTAATCATCATAGAAAAGGAGTCGGAGACCATGAGGATGTGGCGGAGGATTTTCACATAGCATAAATGAAGAAAACACTGAAAAGTCTAATATAATTATTAAGAAGCATGATTGATTTGTCTCATGTAAATTGTCAAAAATCAGTTAACATTCCACCAAATAATTCTAATTCCTCAAAACATAGGCCTACCTCGTTTTTGTGTTATTATCAAAACTGCCGTAGTGTGCTAGGTAAAACTTCAGACATATTTGTAAATTGTGGATCATCAGACAACCCGTATAGCATCATTGCACTTACAGCAACATGGCTAAATGATACAGTACACGATTCCGAACTATTCAACTTAACTAAATATAACATATTTCGTAAAGATCGCGATTTCAGTTCCACTAATACAATCAGAGGTGGTGGAGTTCTCTTAGCTACTAAAATACACATACATGTTTCTGTAATTGACGTCTACTCAATATGTGATACTATCCGCGATATTAAGTTTATTGATATTTTGGGTGTCAAAATATGTCTTAGGAAATCTGTGATATACGTATTTGTATTATATGTTCCGCCTCAAACTTCTGCAACTGACTATGAAATTCTCTTTGATGCACTTGAATCATTTTATTATATTTATGAAAACTATTAGTTATTGGTGATTTTAACATACCTGAATATGTTGGCATGCATATGGGTACCTATGATAGAAAAGCTCTGTCGGTCCAAAATTTTTCAAGTTTTTACAATCTTACTCAGTATAACAACATAACAAATTGCAACGATAAGATTCTAGATCTAGTACTGGCCAATCTAAATTGCGAAGTTTCTAAAACTCCGGATTCTTTTGTATCTGAAGATGCTTATCACCCGACATTAATGATTAACATGTCTTGAAATGACAAACCCATAAATTTTCCTATAATTAGTGATAATGAGTATAATTTTAGGGAAGCAAATTTTCCCAACCTATATAACGATCTAACATTAACTGATTGGAGTTTTTTAAATAATATAGAGGATGTACATGACATGGTGAAGGGATTCTACTCTAGATTGTACTCTCTTTTTGAAAAACATGTGCCGAAAAAGAAAACATGCTCTCGTAAATACCCAGTTTGGTATAATAAACACTTAATAGTTAAATTGAAAGCTAAAAATAAAGCCTATGAGAATTATAAAAAATGTAAAAGTTCTGAAAATCATAATATCTTTCAAAAACTAAGAGCAGAGTTCAAAACTGAAAATCACTTAGCCTACAGGCAATACATTCACAAAATTGAAAATGAATTAAAAGTTAATCCAAACAAATTTTGGACATTTTTAAACTCTAAGAAATCTTCTCCGTCTATGCCACTAAACATGAAATACAATGGTAAAAATATAGACAATCCCTTTGAAATTGCTTCAGCATTTGCTGATTTGTTTTCCAAATCCTTTTCTGAATCCGCTTTAAACTTTCATCCAGATAATCTAGATGGTATTGCTCTAAACAGCGTTTTACATATAGCTGATATTTCTCCTAATGATGTTGAAAAAGCTATTAAAAGAATTCGACCGAATATGACCATGGGACCGGATAATATACCTGCGTTTCTTTTTCGCGACTGTGCCATAATACTTGCAATTCCACTCTGTATTATATATAATATGATTTTAAAGACCTGTTTCTCTCCGGCAGTATGGAAACTGCGTAGAATCACACCTATATTAAAAAAAGGCAGCATTAATAACATAACTAATTATAGACCAATTACAATAATCAGTAATTTGAGTAAAATTCTTGAAATTATTTTATATGATCATCTATATGCTCATGTTAACAACAGTTTAGTACCTGAGCAACATGGTTTTGTCTCAGGGAGATCAACAGTAACTAATCTGGTTATCAAAACGCAATTTATCAGTGAAGTCTTAGATCAGTCAAGTAGATGTTATCTACACCGACTTCTCTAAGGCTTTTGATAAATTGGATCATAACATTCTACTACATAAGCTCCAACATTTTAGCGTATCTTCAGATTTCTTACACCTAGTAATGTCATACTTAACTGATCGTTGGCAATATGTAGAAGTTAGAGGCCATAAGCCTGAAAAATTTTTGCAAACATCTGGTGTACCTCGGGGCTCCACTCTTGGACCCCCGTTTTTCAGTTTTTATTAATGATATTGCAACTAAAATTGATGTAAATTACCTTTTATATGCCGATGATTTAAAAATATTCAGTCAAATTAACACACTAGCAGACTACGAACATCTGCAAAGAAACCTACACCATATAAATAACTGGTGCATTGAAAATAAATCTATTTTTGAATATCAGTAAATGCCATGTTGTATCCTACTCGAGAAAGCATAATACTTGTCTATTTGACTACAAAATTTCTAATACGGCTCTAGAGAGACCTAATTGTATTAAAGACCTTGGTGTCCTTTTTGACCCACAGTTGACCTTCGTTGACCATATTGACTTAACTGTTACATCTTCCTTTAAAACACTAGGATTTATCTTAAGAAATATCAAGGACTTCAATAATATTGATTCATGCAAACTATTATTCAACTGTTTCGTACGATCAAAGTTGGAGTACGCATCAATTATATGGAATCCAATTTATAACTGTCACATTTCAGTACTCGAAAACATTCAATGGCGCTTCCTAAAATTATATATTTCTAAACACTTGGGCACTATCCTTCTCAAGGATTTCCCCAAGATATTCTTTTATCTACTTTTAACTTTGACAGTCTCCTAAAGAGAAGGACTACTCAGACAATAATTTTTTTGTACAAAATTATTCACAATCACATTAAGTGTGAAAATCTCCACAATAGCATTTTTTATGTTGTACCGCGTATTGCCTCAAGTCACAGTAATACATTTTTGCTTCCTACCCCCAGAACAAATGTACTAGTGCAATCACGACTCTTCCAGATGTTCTCAAACTATAATAGTGTAAATACTCAAATAGATATCTTTAATACTAACATCCAAGGAATTAAGCAACTATGATTTTTAAATTTATATAATTGCATATCTTATACGTATATGTGTATGTTTTTACCGTCTTCATGTTATTACAATAAGTTGTTTGTATTTTATTCATGTTTCACATGTCATTATTTTTGTATTTTGATCTATATTCGAATTTTACTAAGTTGTTTGTCTTCTATTTACTTGTTTTTTATATCATTGTTCTTGTAGTTATACATTTATGCATGTATCTACCCTTATCCTGTAATTGGACATTGGTCTGTTGGATATTGTAACAAAATAAATAAATATTGACTCGTTACTATCCAAATTATCTACACATTGCTTTCTTACATGGCAGATGAGAAAATTTGTCAATATAGATATATTAAAAATGTATTATTATGCCTATGTACAATCTGGCCTTGATTATTGTGTTATCTGTTAGGGTAACTGCAGTCGCATAAATGAAATCCTTATACTGCAGAGAAAGATTTTACATACTATGAACTTTAAAACTCTACGTCATTCCTGCAGAACTTTATTCAAAGAACTTAATATTTTAACGGTAACATCCCTTTACATACTCAGATGTGTGTCCTATGTCAAGTCTCATTATAACAACTATGTCCCTAGGGACAACTTTACTGATCATGACTTAAGGATTAGTCAAAATCTGACGATTCCCCAACACAAACTGTCAATAGTAGCCAAAGGGCCCTATGTCATGTCCATCAAGCTTTATAACAAACTCCCTAAAAATATAAAAAGTATTAACAACATTCACCTCTTTAAGAGCACAGTTCGCGCCACTTTAATTAGGCACAGCTTTTATTCTATAAGTGAATATTTAAGTTGTACTAGTTTTCATGAGTGTACTTAGTTTATATTAGCACTTCTCATCTTTATTTATTTATTTATTTATTTGTTCTGTATCATGTTTACAATATGACCTTGTCTAGACTTATGTGTTTTTAACATATTTTACGCAAATGCAAATTGGACTACATTTCAATACCTGTAACAGGGTCTTATGAAAATAAAGATATTATTATTATTATTATTTATGGACTCCCATAATATGGGTATCAAATGAAAGGGTTTGCTGAGAAGAATACGAAAAATTAAATGACGTTACACTAAATTCAATATGGCAGACGAAACTGTATTTTAAAACAGTTATCCCCAACCGATTGAGCTGAAATTTTGCATACACGTTTAGTTTGGATGACAATGCATGGTTAGCTAAGTGACGTCATTCCAAATCCAATATGGTGGACCAGTTATTTTTTATGCACCCCCATGATGTGGGTATCAAATGAAAGGGTTTGCTGAGAAGAATACAAAAATAAAATGACGTCACACCAAATTCAATATGGCGGACGTCCCAAGATGGCAGACAAAATTTTTTAGTTTTAGCACTATATTTTGATCGTATAGTGTATTCGCTCATACGTTGCATTCTAAGAAATGGTGAAGGATTCGCTTTAAACTATAAGTTTTATATCGGATAGGAACGACGCAATTAATACACAGTTCTCCAAGAAATAATGCACCACCAAAAAATAACCAAAAGTTTGAAGTTAATAAATTTTTAACCCCCAACCCAAGTTTGACGCGTATGTTTGTATGTTTGTCTGTCTGTCTGTGGCTTCATATCTCTTCAACGGGTGATCCGATTTTGATGCACTTTTTTTTTTATTTGAAAGAGTATTTTGTCGAGAAGGTTTTAGGCCATATTAGATTTTGATGTTTGGTCGCCATCTTGAATTCGCCATGTTGAACTTCTCTAGAAATTGTCCGATTGAAGTAAAATTGAAAATGTGCAGACAATTATGGTAGCCGAATATGACTTCGGCCTCATTTTGATTCAATCATATGAATCTGGTAATATTAGATACATTGATCGGGAGTTTTTAAAAATTTTCAATTTTTTAACCTCCGACTCAAAAAGTTTGACTCGTATATTTGTATGTTTGTTTGTCTGTCCGTCTGTGGCTTTATATCTCTTCAACGGGAGATTCGATTTTGATGCAGTTTTTATTAAAATTAAATATAACACATATATTTATAATAGAACCGGTCTTGTAGACCGTGTGCAACTATAGTAGAATACAAAATTGGACCGCGTCGGCTTAAAGTTAAAAAGTTCTGTGTTGGACTCCTGATATAATAATATACTATGTTGTATGTATATGTTTAGTTTAAAAAGTATAAAATGAAATTAAATTACAAATTAAAAAAAAAACCCGACACAAAAATATCGACTAAATATCTAATATAAAAAAAAATAAATTAACACAACTTTAAAAATTATGAAATAATTTTGATTCCATATACGAACTCTTATGATTTATTTAAATCCAGCTTACATTTTCTTTGTCCTCGAGATTTGCTTTCTTAATTTTTTCAAGTGAGCGACATTTATGTCACCCACTTCATTAGTTAAAAATGCACTGATACGTAATCATATACATACATATAAAATTGCCTTAACCTAATAACGCGCACACATGAAATACATTACATTTAGCTAGCATTTTCAAGATGATTAATTACTTCATTTTTAAGACTAGATAAACTAGTGCTGAAGGGGTAATTGACCAATGAACACATTCTACAGTGGACTGTTTTTGTACAAATTTGTCCTGGGAACATTTAAATAAAATAGGCTATTATTTCTTGTTATTATTGATGTACCTATTCTAAATGGAAGCTGAGCAAGAAAGTTTGTGTTGTCAATTAAACTTTTTATTAATTTGAATACAAACATTATACACGCTACAAATCTTCTAAATTCCAAGCTTTTACAATTAAAAATGTTTCTCAACTCTTCCTGATCATAGCCTCTGGGTGGATAACTGTAGGGATTGCAATTTACCGGAACTTTTAATAACCGGTAAATCGGTAAATAAAAATGTAAATAACCGGTTAACCGGTATTTACAGGTAATTTTTAAAATGAATGATTAGGGTGGCGAAAATGGCAATTGTCTTTTTCCATGTACAAAATTATCTAAATTTAACAAAAAACATTTTTATATACGTATAATTAATATAATTAGGCTTTGAGAAACATATTTTTTCCAAATTGAAACTCGCTTTCAGTCGATTGAAAAAATTATACAGTTTTGCGAAAGACATATCTAGAGAGTGTAAATCAAAATTTTGTGATTCACTCGTATTATCTTTAGTTGATTATGGTGATGTATATGGAAAGTTATTATCGGCGACAGCAAAAGAGAAAATTCAAAAACTTCAAAATTCATGTATGCGGTATATTTACAGTATCCCATATAGACAACATATATCACCACATCTAAATAAACAAACATAGCATATTAAACATGGAAAACCGCAGACGTTTACGCATGCTCACACTTATTTGGCGAATAATTCATAATGACGAACCTCAGTACTTAAGAAATAAGTTAATTTCACGAGATCACTTGCATAATACAAGATACATACAAAATTTTTTGGTGCCTCAGCATGAAACTGCGATTTTTCAAAGATCATTTACGTATTTTGCATCTCATCTTTGGAATGAACTTCCAAATGAATATAAACAATATAAATCAAAAATTTTTTTTATTAAAGTTGTCAAAAATTACATTTGGGCTGATCAGAAGCAGGAGACTTGATGCTGCGTTGTGGATGCGCGTATATTTCTTTTTCTTTTTCCGATATAATTTTATTTACTTTTAATCTTTTTGCTTCGCTTTGCGGGGTCTGCCCGTTTCCCTTGTCTGCTCGATGTCTGAGTGCTGCTGTTGTTATTATTATTATAAAATATAACATTTGTCAGATTATTACAATTCATTACTGAATATTAACAAATAAAATAATAATTATTTTTTTCTTTAAATTTTAGATTTATATGTATTAATATTTTTTTCTTGAAATTTTAGATTTATATGTATTAATATTTTTTTATAATCTTTTTATAATCTTAGATTTAGGTTATTTGTATTTGGGCAAATGGAAGAAGAGCTCTACAGTTCAATTTGTACCATTTTTACTTTGAATAAAATAAATGTATTATTATTATTATTATTATAATGAACAAACAAAAGTTTTTTTTTATCAAAAGGAAAAAATATAAATGAAATAAATTTAAATAAATAATTAATCTGTAAATAACAAAAATTACACTCATAAACTCAAATGGGGCATTTACTGAATACCTAATCTAAAAATACAATATTCTTTAAAAATAGCTAAGCGGGCTAGTTTTTCAAAGTTGTATCTGTTGGTCGTCTGATATTTGTTCATAGAATACCACCAACTGAAAATGCCCTTCCTCTATCGATATTGGTAGGTCGATAAATTAATAAGAATTGGTAATAACATTCTTCTAAATGTTTTCCACGGATATTTTAGGCAGTGAAATATTCAATTTCCTGTCGCAAGATATTGTCAATGTCTCTCTTACTTGTATTTCTTGGGGCTTGGTGTTTGGGTTTTACTTTTTATAATATTATTTATTTATTGCTAAAAGTGCTCAGTGTTGGGACAGTCACTCTATATTTAGTGAATACTAGTCACTGACATAAATAAGAACGTTGAATACGTGACATATCGTAAGTTCAGAATTTACCGAAATAACCGGTAAAAAATTAAAATAACCGGTAATTATCGTCATGTGTTTTTTGTTCTGTTTACCGGTTAACCGGTAATGCAATCCCTAGATAACTGCCATATGCCTTAAAACATAGCATTGGAAATTTTTTTGTACATTTTCTAGTGCATTTATTTTTACTCCAAACTGGGGGAACCACACAATACAGGCATATTCCAATTTAGGAGTAATGGATGCACTGTATACCGCTTTTATTGCATCACTGTTATTGAAACCGCTAGAACTTCTTATTACAAAGCCTAACAACTTTATCAATGTGTTCTGTAAAGTTTAGTTTTTCATCCAGTACTACACTGAGATCCTTCTAAGACTTCTTTCTAGTAAGTGCATGATTATTCAGTACATAGTCAAATATAATCACTTCCTTTTTACAGGAAAAAGACATTACAAAACATTTTTGAATGTTAATAGTGAATTTATGATCTAAACACCATTGAGCTCTATTATTTAACTTAGTCTGTAGAGCACTACAATCATCAGTGTCATTTATACTTTGAAATAACTTGAAATCATCGGCATAGATCACCCCTTGTGCTTCTCCTAAGTTGCAACCTAAGCCATTTATTACTGCTAAGAATAACAAAGGACCCAGGTTAGATCCCCCAACGTTGGTGTACCAAAACGATCTATATCCTTTGATTTCAACATATTGCTCTCTATTTACTAAGTATGAAGTTGTTAATAATATAATATTCTTATCAACCTCAAGCTGGATTATTATTGCCTGAACTACTACAATCTCTGTCAAAAGTCTTTTACAGGTCTGTAAAGATAACATCCACCTGTTGACCATGTCTGAAAGCTTCATGCACATACTGAGTAAAGTTCAGAAGATTTGTAACCATGGAATGCTTGGGAAGGAAGCATTAAAATTTTTCCCGATATTTGTTCAAATATTCTTTCATAAATTATTATTTCAAACAACTTTGCTAAACTAGAGCCAATACATATTGTTCTATAATTTGTTATATCTGTCTTAGAACCAAACTTAAAAATTGGTATGACTTTACTCAGATTCCATTTATCTGGGAATTGGCAATTAACAAGACAACTGTTGAATATGTGCACTAGAAGACACAAATTATTATGTAAGAAGGAATACCATCTAGTGTAGCAGGCATATTGCCGCCCCATAAATTATAAAATATTTTAACTTAAGCGTGAATGTCCGCGGTAGATTTAAATATATTTCTTAAAATTGCTTTTTAATTAAACACAACTGTATGCAACCAGAGTTACGCCTAAAATCAGCTTATCTTTATGAGTGGAGAGGGTAACGAAGCGATGCGATTTATACGCATCGAAAAAGAAAGCAGAACGATATAGTTTTCCGTTACTAGAAGGTTAGAACTTCGATTGCTCGATGAACTTTTAAATAGTGATGTATTTTCATTAAATTTTTCCTTGAAGACTTCAACATTGAAAGGGTTGATAGTCCCTCTTCTTGATTATGAAGCAGGCCTAATTATCTTCACCGGTTTAATCCGTAAGTAATTTATAAAGAAATAATTTTTTTGGCAGCGGCCATTTTACAACTCACGCTTACACTTCATTTCTTTCCAGGGTTTCACTATTGGATAAATAATTTTATTAATGGATAAACCATTTTTATATTGAATCCAAATAATTTAGTTTTGGACGAAAAATGTTAGTATTGGACAAAGAATTTTTGTATTAGATGCAAGTTTTATTATAAAAATGCAAATCTTCTAAAATTGGAAGCAAGTTTTATCAATCTTGGGATGCACATCGTAGTTATGCATTGCTTATTAACGTCATATTAAATTTTGGGTTGGAAACAAATTTTGTATGGAGATCGCGACGATAGTATGGTAGGATAGTTGGGATTTGTCCTTATGGAATTTCTGGAAGCGTCGAATATGGTATTGGAAACTTCTAAACCTAATCCCGAGCTCTTCTAGAAACCAACAATTATATCACTGTGGGTTGGATTTCACCAACATCATCCCCTACTAAAGTCACCATTTTCATTCACAGAAAAATTCCAGATAAGTGTCACAAATAAGTTTTTTTATCTAACGTTTTTTATATAAATACTTCATATTTTTACCTTTTAACATTTTTAGAGTTTTTAAAGTATCATGTTCTATTTTTTTTAAAAACTATTTCTATTTTCAATTTTATTATTAACATGTTTCAATGAACAGTTGATATATACTATTTTTATTAAGGTATAAATTATCGACGTTACGTCTAATTAAAAACAAATTATATAAAAGGTTCTGTAAAGACTTTGTGATCACAATTTCTACGAAATATTTAGGTATAGTTATATAATAAAATTTGACTTTTAAACACCATATTGTCGGTTCATGTTTTAGACAATATTATAAATAATATCTGCATAACATTTTATCGTCCACTCGATATATTTTTTTTGTATATAATTTCACTTAATATTAAGGCCTCAGTTTAGTTGTTTTATAATAAAAACACACCAAGTTTGATTGATTTATAATAAAATCAATTTTATAATCACATTGTCCACTTATTTCAGGTATTTTGATACAAACCAAACTTTACAAACCAAACTTCACAAACTAAATATTTCGATAGTACTTACTGTATTAATTATTTAATCTTTGATAATAAATTGAACATCCTTTAGTAATATTCAGAGGTATTAATCTAATCTTGACTTGTGCTAAATTTGAATTATTAATTTACATTTTTTTTTATACAACTAGTACTTTCTCTAAATTTTGATTAGTTTATCTTTCTTATAATCAAACTTCAGTTTCAGTGTAAATTATAATTATAGAAAGATTGGCGCCCCGTTATTCTGGAAAATTTACCATTATCTAAGTGAAATTAACATCTCTTAAAAAAATTTTTATAAAAACATCTATCATTTATTAATCTTTATCTACCTAACACGTAAAACCATTCGTAAAGCATTTTCTTACCCATGACTCATCTGCCGAGTCTCTGAGCTACTGGGGTAGTAATATTTTTTCTTCAAATAACATAAAGTGCAGTAAGACTCTCAAACACTTGATGAAAATTAAATTTTATTGAACAGCGAAGAAATAATGATACACTAGTTCCACTGATCTGCCTACTTTAAGCTTTTTAATAGCAGCACTGACCTCTTCACCAGTTATTGGCTTAAAACAAAATGATCCATCATAAGCTTTAATGTTATTTTCAAAAGATGAATGGTCTGCATATATCGACTTGAAATATGTTGCAAAAGCATTACTAATGTTCTGTGGACTATGTATAATTATGCCATCAGCTAATATTGATTCTGGGATATCAACTGAACTTTTCTGGTGTCTAACATAGTCCCAAAAGAAATTGGGATTATCAGCTAATTTTCATTCTGAACATTGATTAAATATTCTTGTTTCTTTATGTGCTTTTTAACACATGCTAATAATTTTTATTTTTAGTCAAAATATCGATGAGAAAAGCGAATTTGTTAATGAAAAAGGAATTAAACAAATTAAGAAAAAATGGTTTAAAAATTAAAAAAAAATTATCACCATCCAAAAAATTTTGGGCTCCTCCCGGGGCCCATTATGTGCTGAGCGCACCCAGATTTGTATTTCTAATTTCCACTCAATCATGTGAATGTGAAATGAATGTGATCGCTAACGACTACTATGCACGACTCATCGTCCGTGCTCTCTACCTCCGCATCACCCGTCCCGCTCCCTCGTACTGGCCGGCCGGAAACATTTCGCTATCATTGCGCGTCAAAATACTTTCAAATTAATTGTATCAATATTAATATGAACTCCTCATTCATTAAGACGAAGTTGCAGGCTCCAGGGATCGCAAGATTTTTTTGAGTCATTTGGGGGTCGCGGTTTCAATAAGTTTGGAAGACACTAGTATATAGGATACTGTATAAAATTTTTCAAATCCATAATAAAACTTTATTATAAAAAATTAATGTAATTGATTATATATGTTACTTATAATTACACAGTGTACATTTACAAATCTAATAAAATTAATTGTATAGACTATATTTTAAAATCGTTCCCTACAAAAAGAGTTAAATCAGTTCTTATGTAAAATGTCAATCAATTTGTAGGGAAACACTTTGTCAACATTTAATGAATTAGTAATATAAGGTATATTTGCTACTTTTAATCAACAATGCAACAAATAGCAGAAACATTATAAGAAGCTTATTTTATTGCGCGCTGCTCTCTTTGGTAAATCACAATTATTGGAATGAGTATATTGGTATGGAAGGATGTAAGGTTTAATTCAGGAAAATTTTCCAGTCAAATCTCTGGTTAGCCGAATGTGTGATAGGATGACAAGGTGGCTCTACAATTTCCCATTTGTTTCCCTCATATTTTAACTGAAGTAGGCTGCAATAAGGTACTTTTTGTATAAGTTTTGTCATCTCATTCGCTAATCTTGCTTTTCGTCCGACTAATTCATGTGAGCATGTATCCAATGTAGCGGTATGGCCTACAAATAAAATATTTCCTGTAGGATTTGCAGATGTTGCACCTAAAACAAATATGTACTTAATTGAAGAAATATATCTTATACAGAAGTAATTGATATGTTTAAAACAAAGAATATTTTTCCCCAGGTAGTTTTAATTTTTCCAGAGGCTAAGAATAGAATTATTTCTGGTTCCCTTCTTTGAAAGAGTCCATGAAATAAGCCCCTGGTCATTGACATCAGTGCCAAAGACTTCTTACAGCATATGAGAAAAAACTGACCGCCCATAGAAAAAACAAATATAGCTGCCTCAGGAACCAGAGATGGGTTGAGGAAACTTTCCATATTTGATAAAAGTCTGTAGAAGTCATGTAAATAATATAATTGTATGCACTTATTTGGTATCAAAATGAAGCTTGCATCATTACGAATCAGATTTCATCATAAAATAGGGTATCAATATACCCAATGGAAAGTTGGAAGGAAAACTTCCTGGAAACTTTCGGAGTTATCAAAACGGAAAGTTTCCAGGAAGTTTTCCGATATTTCATTTTAATATCTAAATATTTATATATTTTACAAATATACATTTCATAATGTAATATACAACCGTGAAAATATGATTTTAGCTCGTGTCTTATAATGTAAAAATTTACATTTTTTTTTTTAATTGAAATTGACTCGGAATCCAAGGGATCCGGGTTCGAAACCCAAATGGGCATGTTTTTTTTTATTTTTACTTTATTTTACGCTGAGTCTTTTACCAACTAAGTTTGTACTATAAAATAAAACTAACATTATTTACAAAAAACTGCGAAGAGTATCCTATAGAATGTGTAACAATTATATAAAAAGTTCAGTGAACAGGCGAAGAGTACGTTTTTAGCTTGTTTCTCTTATAATCATAAAATCATAATCATCTAGTTTCTAAACTATTTTAAAAAATGTCACAAAATTCGTACATGTTTTCTGCCCAAAAGTCTGTGAGCAAATGTCCAAAAAACTGGTCCCGTGGGATTTTTAATGTTACAAGTATGGGACTGGTACCAATATCTTCATAAAGAAACCTAGATTATGAATTGGTTTGACAATAAGCTGTAACTCATGTGGGTAACGGCCGTATGCACCATTGTGTCTTAATCCCAATTAACCCTTTCATGACGGGAGCCGCAAAAACGCGCAAATCTCTGATTGACATATATGCGGGAGACGCATATTTTCGAACGCCGTGAATACTACTTAAAATCGGGAGGCGCAAGATTGTGGTCTGATATTTGCTTAAAAGCTTGTTAGTTGCAGAAAAGCTGTGGTCTGAAAAACAGTTGTCGCAGTTTATTCTTGAGTGTGTCAGGCAGTCTATTGTGTGTAAACAGCTGCAAATTTTTCTTAAAATAAATTGCATTTTTTACAAAATTAACAGGAAAAATAAATATTTAGCAAATAATGAGCTTGAAAAAATTTTTATTAGATGTAAAAAGGCTTGGATGTTATTATGGTGTGGGGAATATGTGGTGTTGAAATATTGATGCAACTTGCATTAGTTCTTCAGTATACAAATTCTGTATATACCAAATAAAAATGCACGTGAACAATAATAATAATTATTATATATATATATATATATATATATATATATATATATATATATATATACATATATAATTATGTTTCCCACTATTTTGTGTGTGGAAAATGATAATAAATTTTTATTTTATTTATTTAGCATGAGTGTCTGTTCTTGCAGACTCACTCCTCTCAGGGTTAAAGTAGGTTCAAAATATGCAAATCAGGAATTTTACGATCAATAAAACACTGTAGTTGAGAATTGATTTGATTTTATTAAATTTTCTGGAATATGGTTGTTTTGCAAGAATTTTTACAGTGATAAATTATACAAAAATGAATGTTGGGCGCCGTTAAAAACATATAATTATTTAAAAATCTGACATGAAATTAGTTTACAAAAAGAAAAAAGAAAACTCTGATGTGGTTTTATTCTTACGTACTAGTGAGACTTTTTACCTTACATCCGTTCGGTAGCTACCGCGCGACCACAAACACCAAGACGTGGCGAGAAATCCGCTTCTACTTGTCGTTGCTAACTTGGCTGCAGTGTTGACAATCGACAGTACAGCTGATGTGATATGGACGATCCTTCTGTTTCGTTCTTGTTTTGTTGCAAATAAAACTTCTCTGGATACTGGATTTTTGTTAAAACGATGCACTATTTCGTTGCACTTAAATTTGTGCCGAGGTGAGTACCAATTTATATTTTCGAAGACGACTTTTACATGTAGGGAAACTGCCCTTGTTTACAATTTTCAATTTTACTAAATTTAAGATTTATTTTCTCAATTCTCGTTTTCATATAACCAAGGAAACTATTTTTGAGTCATTACAATACTCTTACTTTGATTTGAATACTAAATACATTTACTTTACTTCAAAATCTCAATTTTCTTCTTTTAAATATTTTTAGGTTATGTCTTCCGCTAAAATTTTACGTGCGGTTAGTTTCGTTGTTGAGTAATGACTGAATTGTAAATTCTGGCTTTCTATTGGGCCAAAATGAAGTATCTGACAGGATTTTACGCCTTGATTTTTTTGAAAGAAAATTTTAATTTATGAATTTACTTTTTCTAGCTTTATGTTTTATTAAATGTTTATTTTACTACTTGAGTTTTATTTCTCATGCTTTTCTGAGTATTTTGATATGCAATACATATTGATTTGTGCCTCAATTGCAATTTTTCATGGTTATGTGAACTCGGACATATTTTAACAATTTCTAGCCTTAATACCTAATTTTAGCTACCAAACCATATTCCTGCTTATAATTTAAAGTACATTTAACATTTATTAACACAATTTCAAAACCTTACTCTATTATTTTTACTCATACTGAACTATGCATTTTAGCATGTCGTTTGAGGAGAAACTTGTCACCCCCTACAAAATACTACATGATGTGTTGGACAAAACTACACTAAATCTATGGACCTGGCCAAACTCTATAACAACAAAGTGAAATACTCTAAGAAAAAACCTTTTTACAAACTATTTTACACAATTTTAAGAAAAGTTCATCTGACAGCTATGTGATTTTCTCACTGTGGGCCCCATTTGAAGTTTAATTTAAGGGAACTTACGTCGTAGAGTAAGTATAAACCATATTGTTTCTGTTTTGACACATTTTATCCTATTACGATAGGTATTTTTATGAAATACCTGTGAAGTTTAGTTCCAAGCGTAACCTCCCGTTTAAACTTTTTGTTATTTTCTACCCTGCTTATGTAGTCCTTTTATTATAAGTTTGTGCTTGTTTAAGCTTACAAATTATCACCTTTTTAATTGTTTATTGTTAAATTTATGATTACACTTTTTATTTATTGATAAATTTTTATTGTTATTAGGTTCAAACCACCCTCTCATGTGTGTCAAGAGTTCCTGTTGGTTTGCCACCGTTTGGCTTTGTACAAAAGTTTATTTAAGCATCGTTGCACTTTATCGATACCTTGTTTTGGTCTTATTTACAAATAAAGTCTTCCAATGTACAGGTATGCACTATTTTCTTACTGCTAGCTATATTAATAAATTTATTTACAATTCAAACACTTATTACTAAATTCAACTGCAGTGCTTTATTCTAACGACATAAACCTGCCTTCAGCATGTGATTGGAGTGCCTCTGCAACTCACAAGCACTCGTGCATAAAGTAACCACCATCAGTGGCGTTTCTGAGTTTTATTTGATATAGATTACTAATTTTATTGTTTAAAGTGAATTGTTCCAATATATTATATTGTTTGGAGAGAATATTGCGACAATATATATATATATATATATATATATATATATATATATATATATAAAAAAAAAAAGAAAAAAAAAATTTAGATTATTAATGAAGTAAGAACGTTGGTATGCTTTTAACAATTATATATTATATGTTTGCATACCTATTAAATAAAACGTTTATCTTCTATCTTCGTTTATTTCAACTTGAGCATATAAGCGCGCGTATCTTTGGAGTCGGGAACCGCATTAATGCGCGAAACTAATAAACGGGAAACGCACGATTGCGCGAAGGGAAAAAATCCCCGTTTGTGAGGCCAGTCGCCTAAAAAAACGCCCGATGCGAAAGGGTTAAGAACTGATCGAGATTATTTCCTTATTTTTGTATGCACCGTCACCGGAGGGCGCGTTAAACGAGAATATTGTTAATTGGTTGGCGAAGTTGGTTTAAGCTTAAGATTAAAATTTTAAGCCATATTTCTAACCTTAAAACGTCAATGAGAATATTTTGATTAAAAAATTGTGAATGATTTCTTTCTTGCGGTGTGAAATTTGGGGTTCTTTTAGGTCCCCCATCGCCAGCTTCATCTTTTACAACTTGAAAATTGTCCATTTCACGTAAAAAGTGTAAAAACTCGGTACTCGGTAATAGCGGGAGAATTAATGCTGTATGTAGTGGTGGAAAACTATCGATAGTAAATTTCACTATCGATAAACTATCGGTACTTTTTATGGTTCGATTTTGTTTTTTTTATATTATGACCTGGCGACAATAATTTCGTTTAGAAATAAAACAGAACAATATAATATTACAACGGGATGCGTTGGCGGCGTTAGCCCTAGCGGTTGGCGTAACTGCAAATTTTGGTTTGGTAGCCCTGGCGATTACTACTTGGTTATTGTTGTTAAATAATGTTATAATGTTAAATTTTGAGGTTATTTTTAAAGAAACTATATTTTTTTGTTTGTTTTCATTTTCACGTGTATTGTTTTTTTTTGTATTTTCAATATAATATCACTAAGAAAAATATTTAAACACTCATTTGCAAATATTTTACGTCAGCACATCCTTACGTAAAAAATGCGATAGTACTATCGATATATCGATAGTTTTTCTTCAACTATCGATAGTTTTCCACCACTGGCTGTATGTACTAAAGAGTAAAAATTAGTCATTTGACAATTACATTTTGTTAGTTGAAACTACAAATATCCCTAGATATTTCGACGTTGTCAAATTACTGACGGGATTAAGTAATCCACAAATCTGTATCAACTCTCTAATTGTGATTAGTTAAACTCGTTTAAACGTAAAAACGGTGCATACAGCCGTAAAAATGGCGTCAAGAAATTAGAGCACGGGGTTGGTGGATTTGGGTTCCTAAGGCACCAACAACATTTTTGATAGATACTACAATTATTACCAGGGTTGGCCTCCTTTAAATCAAATAAATTGATTTAGCCCTTTTAGAATGGCAACGGTTTTAACATGCCAGGCTGCACAGACAGCAGCGGACTGCGTTTGCGGATTTGTCCGTCTCCCAAACTCAACATTTTAATGAATTTAGGGGAAAAAATGCTAATAATACAAATAAAACTTGTATTTACCAAATATAAAATAGCAAAAAAAAAAAAATTAACTAACACTGGGAGGCGTAAGAAAAGAGTTGAACCAATAATGTGTAATAGGCAGATACGTATATTTCCAGTAATTAAGTGCACCTCTTGTCGTGCGTAGATATCCGGTTCGCGGCTGACCATCACGAAAAATTTTTGCGGATTCGTCCGTTTCCCGCCGCAAAAGGGTTAAATCATGTTTTAAAACAACTGATGTTTTAAACATTAAATAATGGATAACTTGTAAACGACTTATTTTTCGAAAAAATGTCACTCTTCATTTTCTCTTTATATTCACTTTTTCTACCACCTTGTATCATCGATACTTTCAAATTTCGTAGGTCAAGAATTTTCATTGAAAAATTACAACAAATTTTGAACCATCAGCCCTGTAAATTATTCGGGCATTAAAGATTAACGAATTTGAATGTATCAATCATATGAGTTGGTAGAAAAAGTGAATTTAAAGAGAAAATGAGGAGTAACATTTTTTCGAAAAACAATTTGTTTCCAAGTTATTGGTTAGTTATAGATTAGTGTTTAAAAAGAATAATTTTAAGAGAGCCGTTAATTCGAAAAACGTAAATCAAAATGTTGTTAAATTTTGTATATATGGGTTATACAGCATGCTGATCAATAATGCTGCATTAGATTTTCAATAAAAAAATGCCTAATATGACTTCTAGAAAAATCGATCTCTTTTTTCATAATAAAAATGCACGCCAGTGACTGAAATAATTTCTGTTTTACTCAAAAAGAACCTAATAAAGGTCTTTGATACCTATCCAAATTTGGTTGAAATCGAATGACTAATAACTGAGATGGGGAGGGGGGCATTAAAAGTGGGACACGCTGTATATTGTAAATTTTACCCCTCCTGTCACCTCTCCTCCCTGCCTACGCTACCGGCGAGGAGTCTTAGAAGTCCTAGAAATGTAGTCAGTAGCATTGATATCAAATAAACATGTTGTTACCTTAAAGACAACTCCAATACCCTGTGCTTTAACTCCTTGATGCCATTTTGTTTTTAAGCCAACTTTTTCCCACACAATTTACAGCTTATCACCATGTTAATTCACAATCTACATTTCTTGACGAAGAGTTTGATACCAGGCTCATACCTATATCATTCAAAATCCCACGGAAGTACATTTGCTCACAAACTACAAAAACGAATTCAGATTTTTTAAATTTCAATTTGTTAGAAACTTTTTTACTTGGCCGGGTGATGCCACAGCAGTGCAAGAATTTTGTTCTCCGCCTCTGGATTTGCCAAAAGAAAAACTACACATACTGAGGAAATGCCTCTGAATATTAAGCAACAGCCATTCAGTTTTTTTACTTGATCTCAGCTTTTGAAAATTATATAAGAGAGGCAAATATTTTTGAATAATAATAATAATAATAATACTTAAAACTTTAAATTTGTGTAAATCATATCTTCAGGGATTTACTCAAAAAAATCAACTGTCAAATGGAAAAATTAGCTTTGCGTGCTGGTGTACCTCGGGGCTCAATTTTGGGGTCCATATTTTTTGTAATTTTCGCAAACGACCTGAATTTCCATCTAAGAAATATATCTACAATTATACAATATGCTGATGACACTAACATCCTGATAACATCTGAAAGTGTAGACTTTATTATGACAATTGCATGTAAAGTGTATGATATGACCACAACGTGGGCTCAGAAAAATTATTTACTTATAAATCAACAAAAAACTCAGTGTGTACTGTTTAAATCACAAAGATTCTTATATTCTTTGAGCAATAACTTCCCCTTGCAAACTTCAAATAACGTTCAGATGTTAGGTATCACCTTAGACTGTCATTTGTAGTGGAGTTTACACATTCGAAGTTACGTTCAGCATCGGATTGTGGGCGCAAGGGCCCACCGGGAAAAATATGTAGGGGAGGCCCCAGACCAGAGATGTGAAAAGTCTGGAGGTGTACCCCAAAAATCTGCCGTCAATAGATATATCAATCAATTTAAATAAAAAAAAAAATGGAAAATACCCTTAAGACATTGTACTTTAGAGTAGTACTGCGACAAAGTGGCTTTGGGTTAACCTAACCTAAAAATCGCAGATATTTCTCTTTATTCCGCGTTTACCTCCTTGGTCGAGAGTCACAAACAAATGAAGTATAGCGGAGTAAAACAGCCTGAAAAATACATCAATTTTTTTTTGAGCATAGAACAACAAGTGACTTAAATAATATTATTATATAGGATATTTGACATTCCATATGACTATTTACGACATCTTATCTTACAATTATTTTGAAAAAAAATACAAATTCGGTAATTTTAAAATATTGTACATTTTATTACTTAACTCATGATATCTCGTAAACCTTGTGGAATATTGAAACAATTTTTTTATTATTAAAAGCAGACAGATGAGCGCTAACAAGTACTATAGAATGGGCCTTTCCCACGTTTTTTTTTTATTGAATATTTGAGAAGTTCTCTTTAAAAAAACACCCGTATTTTTTCTTTTTCCGAAATTTGCTTCCTTATTACAGAAAAAATTATTATGTTATATGAATTTAAAATTGGCGGCAATATTTCTACACTGATGACACATTGAGAGGAATGACCAATCAGTTTATTCTAGCACCCTTGGTAGAGGCTACATATGACCAGATTGTCTAGGCATTTTTTCGCGAGCTTACCACAACTAACTGTAAGGTGTAAAAGAGATGGCTATATATAATTAAGATGTGGATTGGTTATGTATGTATAGCCATCTCTTTACACCTTACTATAGTTAGTAGTAAGAAAGTAGTCTCAGCAGCTAAGCGTCTATGTAATGACCAGTTTTATAATCGGGCTAGTAACAAATCGAAAGCAGCTTGGTCAATCATAAATGAATATTTGGGGAAAAAAAGAAAGGAGAATTTTATAAAAGAAATCGAAAGACAATAATATGGAAAGTGATGTAGATAAAATCGTTAATTCTTTTAACCAATACTTCATAAATTTACCAGTAAATTTAAGGCAAAACTTTGAAAATTCAAGCTTTACATCTTTTTCTATAAAACTGCATTACCCAACAATGTTTATTAGACCTGTTTCAGAAACTGAAATTTTTAACACAATAATGGATCTCAAGCAATCAAATTCTTCTGGAGTGGATAATATTAGTGCAAAGATGTTGAAGGTAGTTGCCAACTATATTGTAGAGCCTTTGACTTTCCTAATAAATCAATCTTTATCTGAGGGTATATTCCCTAATAACTTGAAGTTAGCTAAAGTAATACCTTTGCATAAGAAAGGGTGTACAACAATAATCGACAATTATCGTCCAGTTTTTTTACTGTCAACTATTTCAAAAATAATGGAAAGAGTAGTGTATTCTCGAATGATAAACTTTATTAAGAGGTTCCACATAATGCCTGTTGCTCAACATGGATTTCGAGTAAAAAGGTCCACTCAGACAGCTGTTATGCAATTCCTTGATAAGTTATATGATGCCATAAATAAAAATGAAAAATGTTTTGGAATCTTCATGGATTTAAGCAAGGCATTCGATCTGGTGGATCATGACTTGCTTATTAAAAAACTATCCAGATACGGATTTAGAGGAAAAATTAGCAGCTGGCTGCAGTCATATCTTTCAAACCGAAGTCAAATTGTTGAGCTAAATAACATAAAATCAGACGAACTAAATGTATTCTGTGGTGTTCCACAGGGTTCCGTTCTTGGACCACTGCTCTTTTTATTATTTATTAACGATTTACCAAGAACAGTTGATCATGATAATTTGATAATGTTTGCTGATGTCAATTCATATCTAAGTACTAGTTCGAATATGTCTAACCTAATAGATATTTCACAAAACAAAATAAAAACTTTTACATCCTGGTTTTATGAAAACAAATTACTTTTAAATGCATCTAAGACTGTATTTATCCATTTCACACCTAGATTATCAAATTACAACATAAGCAGTTTAATAAAAATTAATGGTAAATCACTTGAACAAGTTCAGCATACACGTTTTCTAGGTATTTATATTGATAATGCCCTAAACTGGAAAATACATATTGACCATTTGTGCAAAAAGCTCTCTTCAACATGCTTTGCCTTATATAGATTAAACAAATTTACTAGCACATCAGTTGTTCTTTCCTATTACTATGCTCAGTTTTACTCCCGGTGAAATACGGCATCATATTTTGGGGTTCATCTCATTTCTTAGAAAGAATATTCAAAATCCAAAAAATGGCAGTAAGAAACATAAAAGGATTAAATAAAACCGTATCTTGTAGAAATGTTTTCAGGGAACTGCATTTATTAACAATACCAAGTATATTTATATATGAAATAGTCATATTTGTTAAGCAGAATTTACATGAATTTTTATGTAATAATTATAATCATGCCTATGAAACCAGGAAGAAAAATGACTTATCAATACCAGTCCATACACTGTCTGTTTTCGAAAAAAGTCCACGTTATATGGGTATTAAACTGTATAATAAACTGCCTCAAACAATAAAAGAAATAAATAGCATAAGAACATTTAAAAAAGAAGTTAAAGAATTACTTTTAAATAATGTATATTACAACGTAAGGGAATATTTTGAAACACAGTTTTGAGATATGATGTATTTATTATGTATGTTTAATTATGTAGTTCCAGTAATTATGACCTGACTGTTTGATATTGTTTTATTTTTGTTTTATTTTTTGTCTTGCTATAGTTTGTGTACCTAACTTTTAGTATTTTATTACCTTCATTTATGTATGTATTTTATTCTTTGAAGTAATCATTTGACGAGTCCGATATCATTTACTGTAATGTGGTCTATGGATAATAAAGATTATTACTATTATTATTATTATTATTAGTTGTGGTAAGCTCGCGAAAAAATGCTTGATGTATAAGTGTTTGTCTCTTTCTACCTTTACCGAATTGACAGACATGTCATCAAGCTACACAGTACACACACACACACACACACTTTTAAATAATTAATAAGAACACAGTTATGAAGTCAAAATACTAGATCTGTACGATCACAACGTAAATCGTAAATAAGAGAGCATAACCTATCTATTTTAGGGTGACCAGATTTTTGTTAAGTGAATGCTGGACACTGCTGGGAAAAAAATTGATGAGCGGGGGGGATCCGAAAAATCATTTCTGATGACCGGGAGAAAAATTTTTTTGATCACAAAATTTTTTGATGAGCGGGAGGGGAAAAAAAAAATTTTCCAAGCAAAACGTAATGCTGTAACTTCACTATAACCTGAATGCTGAACTTTTGCTGGACACTTGTAATACTTTCCAGCGCATTGGCGGCTGGTGAAATTTCAATATTTTTTTTCCTGTCTGTGGCGCAGTGGCGCATGGGACCCATACGAAATATGGGAAATAACATGTAGAGAAGCACTTCTCTAATGACCTCTAAAAAATTTTGAAAAAGCAGTTTGCGAAAAATTTTTTAGGGGTCATTAGAGAAGTGCTTCTCTAGATTTTATTTCCCATAATTCGTATGGGTCCCATGCGCCACAGACGAGAAAAAAATATTGAAATTTCACCAGCCGCCACTGTTCCAGCGAAATTCCGAACGTATGGTCGGAATGCTGGACTTTTGCTGGACACTTGTAAATGCTGGACAATACTTCAAAATGCTGGACTTTCCAGCTAAATTCCCGATGTATGGTCACCCTAATCTATTTATTTTATTTCCATCAATGTTGCCAAGTGTCATTTATTTGTTGGGAGCCGACATGTAAGTGTCTTTCGTCTGTCAATTATTATCATTTTTATTATAGTAGGTGGTATTATTCAATGAAAATTCATTATTTTCAAAAGCGGAGATAAAAAGTAGGCATTCTAATGAAATAATTAAAGCATTTCCTCTAACGCTAAACATTCATATACATTAGGCAACATGGAAATAGTCTCATCGGCAGGTTTCCAGACGAGATGTACAATTCAGAAACGTCAACAGGTTCGTATAGGACATCTGCATCATGTAACCAACATAACCTTAAATTTTAAGTTTTTCAAGTTTATTCTCACGTTTAATGTTTGAATACGCATTTTTAGCTTGGAGCCGTACTGGCTCCAAGGAAATATTTAAAAATTCACGTAAATAATTTTTCAATATTGTTGATTAATAAAAATAGACTGCTAATTACAGGTTAGATTTCCAACCTACAAAAAGAGTCCTATTTTATTAGGACAAGGTATTTAAAACTTCATAAACATTACACTGAACTAGATTTTAGTTGAAAATACGGGAACCACGCAGAAATTTTAATAATAGCTGGGGTAATACTCTTAAATCTTAAGAAATACATGTTTTTGAGGTTAGCTGTGACGCTACGTGCAGATGCCCTATGAAGCCAGAAATTGTTTAATTTTGATTGGAGAATCCCTTCATGACGTAATTTGAGCGTGTTTACTTGTTTGAAATATGGAGTAAATAAGACAATATTTTTATTTTTAAAATATCCACAGTGACCATTGCGTGCTCTATTTTTACACCCGATTATCACGTGTCCTGTTAGTCGCAACTTACTACAATTTTTTTAAAAAACTTCTACGATCTTTTTACTTCAATTCATTTGCAGGACGAATGTGGAAATTCTCAAAAATAAAAAAGTTTTTCGATTGCTGAAAAAATCGGCGACAAAAAATAAATTTCCTCCTCTATATGTTTCCTTAAATATATAAGGAATAAGAAACCAGACTGCAACCAACAGCTATTCTCCGGACTAATGCCCCGCCAAGCGCTGAATTACGAGTTACAAAATAAATACGAATGTTTCCTTTCTCTTTTTGAAAAAAATAAGATGATTTTAAAAATTTCTGGTACACGTTTGCCAGCGCTAAAATGTCTACTTTTAAATTAAAAAAAGTTTACTTGAATCCGTTTAACACTTTTGGAGATATTATGAGTTATATCTTAAAAAACATATTTTTTTATTTTCCACATGTTGACACATTTTTCGCTATAAAAAGAGTCAGCCCCAGCTGAAGATGTCGTAAATATCGATATCTAATGGCCCATAAAATTCCTAATAACAAGACATACGTCACACTTTGTTTTACCTCAAATTTTTTTTTTCAAGTGCGTTTTTACTCCACTAGTAGTATTAATGTAGATTGGATACCAAATTCATTTTTATGGGATCATAAGTTAATTGCTTAAGTTTCTTGAATCATTTTCGACGTATGAACCATGACCCTTTTTTAAGGGGTTAAAATAGGTGTTGAAGGTTTAAGATGGTGAAAAATCGAGATTCAAGTGAAATAAAGTTTAAGTGATCAAAAGTTGTTCTTCAGATGATGTTGATCTCATCTTTAATCTTACTCCCATCCTATCGATCCTTTGAAGGAATGAAAGCAGGGTTGATCTAAAAATTACGATATTCCAAATATCTACTCGTCACTAGTTGCGTTTAGACTTGTAAATATTATTTTACTGGATAAAAAAACACTATCCTTATTTTTACCTGTCAGTAAAATATGGGGGGAATATGAAAAAAAATTTCATCTGAGTTTCAAAATTGATTGAGCAGGTGGCAGAAATCTAGAGAAAAATTTTTTAATTGATAAGCAGAGAGAAAGAATTGAAAAAGAAAAATTTTTATTCGAAGACGAAAATTGATTGCGCGCACCTCTTCACGCATTGTCACCCCTAGGCTGTAGCCTAGTTAGCCTTATGGATAATATGGCCCAGTGAGTGTTGCTCTTTGTCTTTTCGAAAAATCAACTAAACACTAAGCCAAGCGAGGCACGCATGTTAAACGCAATCTAGAAACAGGTAAATATACATTACCAAGCAAAGAAGTAAATACAAGTGTGAACTGAAGGCCCATCAAGAGACGGCGAAAATAGAGCTTATTGCCGAGTTGTGCGTGTCTTCAAAAATACGTTTTATCTGGGAAAATGGGTGCAAGTTTTATATATTTTCTACTTTAAACTTTAATATTATTTCTATTAAGAATAATAACAATATTATGGTCTCTCGACACCAGAGACCTCAGGGGCCCCAAAACTGGTAATTCGAGGACCCACCGTAAAATTTCCCGGTTTCCCGGTGGTACGGTCTGACGCTGATTACGTTGTCTAAAAAACATTTGTAGTATTCACGTTCTCAAACCAATGTACATTTCCTTGTTTCACTGTTATTTAAGAAACGCAGAAATGGTATTATAAACTGGGGAAGCAGATCCAGCAGAAAGTTGCGATAAGAATATTAGCAGATTTAGGGTTTCATGACTCTTGCAGGGATACATTTCGCCATTTCAAATACTAACAGTTGTTAGCACTTATATTTATGAAGTCTGTTCGTTTAATTTTACAAATACATCTATATTTGCACAAAATGCAATCCTTCACGACCATAACACTCAGCATAAATTGGATTTTCATCCATGCCATCTCCTTATACCAAAAAAGTATTCAATATAATGGCTGCAAATTAATTAATTACTTACCACCAGGGACCGTAACCGAACCAAAACCATAACCAAAAACCGGATTGGCGCTGCTTTGAAAACCGAAACCGAAAACCAAATTAACGCTGCTCTGAAAACCGAAACCGTAACCGAAAACCGAAATTGGTGTATGTTAGGTAACCGTAACCGAAACCGAGCCGAAATAAATTTTGTTTTCGGTCTCTGCAAGCATTTATTTGGCAACTATGTGCATTATGTCTATCTAATTTGTAAGATTCTCACTTTTTATTGTAACTTGTCCATGTGGCAAATTTGACGTGTATATACCAGTGTCTCATATGAATAAATTTCTCTCTCTCTCTCTCTCTCTCTCTCTTTCTCTAATTTAAATTTTAAACCGAAACCCGCATCGTAATTACGATATTTTCCTAACCGTAACCGTAAACTGAATTGGCGCTGCTTTGAAAACCGAAACCGAAAATCAAATTAACACTGCTCTGAAAATCGAAACCGTAAATGAAAGCCGAAAATGGTGTACGTCAGTTAACCGTAACTGATAACGAACCGAAATAAATTTCGGTTTCGGTCCATGCTTACCTTAACAAATAAGGGAATAACCAAACTACCATATTTAAAAAAAAAAAAAACTTAAAAAATATCTTTTAGAAAAAACTGCTATGCAATGGGCAAGGCACGTTTAGGAAATGTAACCGCTGAGAATAATCACTCAACCTGATTGATTCTAGACAACTGTTGTGGGTTCGCTAAATGGTGATGTTGCTAAATGTCACTACAGTTGAGGTTGTCAAAGAAAATCTTTATGTTATCTAGTGAATGTCATAATGTTAAAACGGCTAAATAAAGTTGTGTTTGGTGCTTGCGATTACGATTGATTAATTTATTTTGAAATACTTTTTGGAGGAATTTCCATATTGTGCACAAAAAAAGGTGTTAGACTTATGAGTCTTATGACAAATGTATCAATTTTTAATTTTATATACTCCACATATTTATCACATTTGTTTAAATCATTTTATTTATATTTAATTATCTCACGTAAATTATATAAGTATGTGCACTTATTTGGTATCAAAATGTAGCTTGCATCACCGCGAATCAGATTTCACTATAAAATAAGCTATCTATATATATTTTCAAACAGAAAGTTTCTAGGAAAACTTCCTGGAAACATTTGGAGTAATCAAAACTCCCGGAGTTTACCCATCTCTGTTTCGTGTTCTATCCTCGATAGGAGGTATTTGAACCAATTCATACAAAAGTGGATTAGGAGGGTTGCGTAATGGATTGCCGGGACGCTAAATCTTTATTTTTCTTAAGGTGGTTGTTTCAGCAGTTTTAAAATTTATCTTGGCTGGATTTCTACAGTTTTCGGACAAGTTTGGCAAATGTAGTTTTATATATATATCCTGAGATGAACGAGTGCAAGAAAGAAAACAGAGAGATTAGAAAAATAAAGACAGATATATTGCTCCCAGCACGCTCCACATCTCGTGAAATCATATATTTACCATCTTGTCATGTATCAAAGCCGGGCATTGGTAGCTATCGCTTTCAACCGTGGGTGGGTTGTAGTGGGAGTACTATGTTTTCACTCTTACACTCGTTATATCAGGATACATATATAAAACTACATTTGCCAAATCTGTATAATGTATGTTCATATTCCAGGGACCCAATTCTTGAAATTGTAGGAATTAATTCTCATGAGAAAATTATGTCATTTTCTCACGATATTGATGGAAAAAATTCCATTCCATTCCATTCCAATTTTGAATTTCCCTTGACGGGGAATTCGAAAATTCTCTTAATAAATTTTACTTTTAGGTTATGTATACAGACTGTGAGGTTAATTTATGGGAGATGAGGAATTAGATTTTGGCTTATTTAAAGATGATGGTAATGCTATACCAGCTGAAGTGTGTGTGTGCAAATCTAAATCCAGATTTAGATGGTGAAGATCTTGATTGCAACAACAAATTATAAATAATTTTAGAATTCACTCTAATATTCTTAATCACATTCAATTGCTCATTATTTCTTTCAATATTTTTGTTTATTTTAAACCACTATTACAAAAAGTGTTTTTATTAAAATAAATACTTTTGATAAGAAGTTGCGTGAAGTTAAATAAAGAAATGTAAATTTCATATCTATATTATTGATAAAAAATTAACTGAAAAACCATATATAAGTAACTCATTCTTATAACAAACTTAAATACAAAGAATATTAACCTGCAAACCAAAAAATAATAGTGTCTTCAGTGTTCCCAATAATAGATATAGGTACAAAGATTACTAAAAATTCAATCTATTCATTGGCTGTTGCAAATATTAGTATAAACATATAATTTGACACACATCCCACTGTCATTATCATAGGAATTTGTTTTCTATGAGATTCAAGAATAATAATTCTCTTGATTTGTTGATTCGCATGAGAAAATTTTCTCAGGATAATTGATTCCTACCATTTCAAATAGTTTTGTATACTTCGGCAACCGCTGTAGTTTTGATCCTCTTATTTTTAAATGTTAATATTCTAAACTTAGATATTAGGTGACTGAATAAAATTAATTGGAATTTCAGTGGATTAATTTGTAGTTTTCATTTGTTTGCCCATTCTAAAGTAATATTCAATAATATTTGAGATTTGTCCCTTGCCTTTGTAATAGAGCCTTCGTGTGTAATTAAAGTTATGATCAGCATATTGTAATACGTAAGACAGATGTTCAGGTTGTTCATTTGTGAATGTCATAACAATAAATGTTATGTAATAGTGAGGATAGCGAGGAATTTTGCGGGACCCCCTAAATCTTTTTAAATATAGAAACAAATTACTTACCTCTAGCGACAAAAGCACTTCGCAAATAAAATTGTTCACAGTTCTCTTTTGACTCCTTCAATTCCTTCTCATTAATAAATGGCTGGTAAGTCTCATCGATATTATATCCACCATTTTTCAACTCTTCTACGGTTAGCCAATCCGGTAAGCATTCTGGATACCAGACTAACCACTCAAAAAGCCCTGGTTCAATTTTTATTTTAACTTTGTCTTTTTTGTTTAAACCTTGTAAAAATGCATCACATGTTTGAATACATCGGAAGGACGGTGAGCAGTAGACGACATTTATGTCAATATTTTGCTCTTTCAGAGCATCACCAACCTAAAAATATATGAGTTCTAATTGAAACTTAATACTCAATTGAAAATTTTAAATATAGAACATATTTAAAACATAGCTTTCAAAATACATAAGAAGGGCGCCGGTGGAATTATTAAGTCAGAGTCCAACTTACATTTAATGCTTGTAATACTACTCAAGACGTTATAAGATTGATAAACCAAAAAGAGAAAGATAAGTGTTGTTAATTTTTAACACATTTTTATTTTGTATTAATAATAAGAGAATATTCTGCGGTATTGCATGTTCTTTTGCATTATTAATGTTACAAATATTGAAAAACTCTAGTTCAGATAACTTTCTTAGAAACACAAACCGAGACGTGTTTAGGTCCGTCAAACCACGATCGGCTTTAATGTAACAGGCCGGAGTGTACGATATGGCAACGCTGCAATCTTAAACTCTGTCAGTCCTATTAATAATCTATATAATGAAGGAAAAAATAGTGTAAATATTTCGTGTAAAGACGAGATTACCTTCGCCCCCCGTTTTCGAGGTTGCTGAACACGATGGAAGTGGTGGAGGAAGTTTTTGACCGCCGCAACCCCCTGAAACGGCCAAAAACCATCCTTTATGTTTTCATATATAAACTGGTCTGGGGAGTGATTTATCGACAGGTTATACTTGAAATTACAAAAAGTGATTTCAGGTGGAAGCGGTGCGATAGATACCCTATATTAATTAAAATGATAACTACTTACTTTATAAAACACAATTTGTGAAATTACACCAACAGAGAGGCACTTTTTATGTATTATAATGCCAATTTATTCGTGACAGATTACTGCACAACAATTTAGTTTTGCCAAGAACGGGGACTGAAGCACACGTTGCCACATTTCCATATACTGGCCTGTTCACATTAAAGCCGGTCGTGATCAAACCCTTGAAAAGTCGACAGCTGTCAACAAATTTATGGCAGGGAAATAAATTATTAAAGTATGGCCATAATATTTCTATGTAAACTTTCAAGTAAATTATTTTTCATAATTATTAAAAATATCCAAACGAATTTAATTAAACAAATTAAACCTGTAATAATCATTAAATTAAACCTATAAAAATCAATAACGCATTACTCTTAAAGTATAGATGATAACCGTGCCTGGGGGCCCTTATCAACAGACTCGAAGTCTAGGAAGACCATGTTTGGATGGGGAGCCCTGAGGCACACAAAAAAAAAGAAGTACTACAATAGACCTTATAGGTCACAGTGGGGGAAGGCCAATCGCCCGCTCCTTCAAAGTAATCTAAAAAAAAAAAAAAAAAAAATCTACTCTTAAAGTAATAATACAAATTTCTATGTAAATTTTCAAGTGGGGTTTCTCATAATTATTAAAAATATTCAAACAAATTTTATCACACTAAATCTCAGTAAAAGTTAATCTGATAAGAAAGTTTGCAAAATAGTTCTTCCGGTCTCCATTTCATCCTCATCTATTAATTCGTGCACAGTAAAGTTTGGCTGTGGGCTTGCACAAATAACAAGCCAAGAGAGAAGGCTCGTTGCCAAAGAATTACTTTAAATTTCCCTTATATTTGTTTACGTTACATTCACAACAATATGTTGGCATTCCATCGAAATTGGCAAAAAAAAACAGGTGCAATTGGATTACAAATTTAAGGCTAATTTTTGGTGTAGTGGTTATAAGAGAGACATATAGTGGAATATGATAATATGCTGTTGGTAGTTAACTTTAAATAAATTAAACAAAACATTTAAAATAGTTATATCTGAAATGTAAGGCTAATGGCGCCTTGGTATATAAATGTTTCACTCATCATCAGTACTGAAATAATAAAAATTTTCAATCAAATCTAACCTTAGATGTACAAGTCAACTATCCTAAGAGACAGAGACAAACAAGCTCTGTCCAACAGTGATGATATTTCTTCTCTCTCTGCGTGGCTACTTGCCAATTTAGGATGGTTGACTAGTGCACTGTATTTCAACTTTTAATCTCTTAAGTCGTAAAACTGTCAGGTCAATCTACGAAATACCATCAAGAATGGCTTCTCTTGTTTTATATACACAGGCAGGCAGCAGCGACAACCTCCTTTACTTAACTGTATTCATTAGATTAAGCACATTTCTCTTTTATGACTCTTCTGACTCTTTTATGAGAATATTAGTTTGGAATATAGTGCAGAAGAAAGGCCCTCGGGCTTCAGACTATGACCTTCATTTTGATGGTGTGAATATGTAATGAAACAAAGGCAAAATGGACACCCGGTTTTCTTTGTTTTTTTAAACTGTGAACACTTTTTCACTGACTTTCCTACTCTAGTCTAAAATCTCTCTGATTAACGACTGGTCAAAACTATGAAATTGGAGTCATGTTTCATTGTGTTTCCATCATTACAAGCTTACTTTACACACGATACCTCAGTGACTGCTTACTCTACCTCAAAACTGTGATTGGCAGCAGATCTTTGACAACCTTAAAAGGCTCATTGGAAGTCAATGTGCAGGGAGCAATATACTGAATATGAAATTCAGGAGATAGAAGAATCAATGGGAATGTATCACAGGACCCAAAGTGATTGTTGATCAATCAAGTGGTTAGGTTTCATATTAAGAATGTGTATTTCTTTTTTACACGCATTTTATGCACAAGTGGGAGTATAGTAACAGCAAAAAAAATTTTTTTTTGTTCAAATAAAATTAGAATGTCATGAAATGTTGAGATTTAAAGTTTGAGCAAAGAGACTTCTATCCGCTTGTAATTTTCTTTTGTGCACGTGATTACTTTAGAGCAGTTTATGATATCGACTTAATGGGGGTAAATAGGTATTGCTTTACCTATTGCTTGGTTGCAAGAGTCCATAAAATTTGGATTTAGTGTATGTACGAGAAGACAAAATATCAAAATTTTTTTGGCATCAGCCCCCATCCCATTGTTAACCTTTTCACTGTGGCTACATACGCCTTCCGCAAATTGGCCTAGCGAATCTCACATGTTACAGCTAGACAGTGGCGTATCATTCAAATTAATCTAGATTGAAATATATATATGAAATTTCTAATTTATCAAAAATCATTGAAATCTGCAATGGTATGTATAAATAAATAATAAATAATAACCGAATCTAACCTTACAAGGTACTGACATGTTTCCACGAGCTTGGACGTCTCCGGATATTTCCCGCAATTACAACATGTAAAATCTGCAAAACGTCCAACCACATCTAGCGGCTGGGAGAGGCACTAACATATAGACAGTAGGAAGTAGGAAGTAGGAAGAAGTAGGATAGTAGGATAGTAGGAAGTAGACATCTACTACCAAACGTACACATACGGGCCCCGCAGTTAACCCTTTTGGAAATCCTTACATTTATACATGGTTACCGCACGTCAATTGCCACTTTTTGCTGCAGCTCCGGACTGTTCCCGCAGTGAAGGGGTTAAAGGGGGTAAAAAAATTAAATTGTGAGTTAGTGTGTGCCAACATTATTGTTGGCATCAGCCACCCCCCTTTTAAAATGGGACGGGGATGGTAGTATGGGACTTGGACAGGAAATCTGGATGATTAAGTAGTGATTCCTTAGGCAGTAGTTTTCTACGGGTTTCTATTGCGAGTCTGAGAAAAATCATAAATATGCTTTCCTTGTTTTTTCATTAAATATCCAAATATGAAATCACCCAAATTTGTGGGAGTGCTCTGTTTATGTATAACCAACTGGCCTGTCCCAGAACAAAAAGAAGAAACCCATGTCTACGACCCTTATATACGAGGTGATATGTGTCATTTCGGTTTTAAAGATTTACTAACCATTTTGGCTTCAAACATTCCTATATTGGTGAGAGGTGAGTCTCTTAAATAACCTTTTGGACCATGAATCCTATAAGGTATACTCTTCGGCATGTTCAGATCTTTTCGAATATAGTTTCCTGTTTCATCAAAGCAGTACGGTATCCAACTACCAAATGTAAAATCTATTCTTTCACCATGCCTCATAATGAAGAGATTTCTGGTATAATTTTCAGCAGTGTATACAGCCATTACCTACAACACATCAAGTGGAAATAAGTAATTAAGCAATTTACTAATTATATAGAAAACGATAATTTACAGAGTAAACTTAAGGAATAATGCATCGTTTTAAATATTTGTCAACTGAAAAAATAGCTTAATAAAAGCTTTTTGGTTTATTATTTTTTTTTGTGACCTCAGAAATATTTTACATGATATAGTCTCGTTGATGTGGCAATCATAATAAGACATACCAATTAATAATTAACACAAATAAAACATTGTCTTATTCAAACAAAACGAAAATTAAATACCTACATTAGTACGTTAACTGTTCAAAATATTGCTAGTTATTTTGTAAATAAGCTTCAACTGTTTTTAAAATAATTGCTTTACATTTTCAAATATGTCACGGTTGATTTCCCGCATTTCACTAACAATAGGATAAATCTCAGTCGGTCGAGCGCTTGGGGCATCGGGTTAGGACCTGGTGAGTCACGTGCGCGGGGGTCTTTGTCTCATTCTACCACAATAAAACTTCCCCCACGTCAAGGTGGAATAGCATAAGCCGAGGACTGCGTAACTAAGGGAAATCTTAGTCGCAGCTCTCAAAGCTCTTGGCTTATATCGATTTTAAATTGGTCTGGAACTGCCAAAAGACTCTAACCCGATTGGGCAGAAATAACAAGGTAACTTTGGTCTGGATACCGGACCACTCTTGCATGGAGAGCAACGAAATAGCCGATTTCTTAGCCAGGGAAGGTGCGGTATCGAAATTTATCGGGCCAGAACCAGTGCTTGGCATATCGGCAAGCACTGAGAAAACAACCATCTTGGCCTGGACTGAGAGGAAAATTCTCCTGTACTGGCAAGAATTACCAGGATTAGTTAATTCAAAGGAGTTTATTACATATCCTTTGAAATCAAGAACTAAAAAACTATTAGAGTAAAACAAGTTACACCTAAGAACTCTAGTTGGCCTATATACCGGGCACTGCAGACTAAACCACCACCTACACAGACTCGAAATAGCGGGCAACCCTGAATGCCGACTGTTTGGAGGAGTCCGAAACGGCAGCGCACGTTCTATATACCTCTCCTCTGCTGCAGCAAGAACCAGGTTCTCACTTTTTGGCAAAGGGCAACTGCTGCCAGAGGACCTGGACAATCTCTCGCCCAATAATGTAGTCGGATTTCTTAAAAAGCTGAACCTGCAGTAAGAGAGCCAGCAATGGATTTACTTAAGTTATATTAGCAGTCATAAGAATGAGTAGGTATACCCTTCTTAACACACTAGACACAGAATGGAAGGTCTGGCACCCCGACACAGCCGCCGGATGTAATTACCAATTCAAATTCATTTTTTTCCATTCCCAACCTAAAAATTACTAGGTGATGCAGGCTGTCAAATTTAAACCTTTTCGTTTCAAAGATCTTTTTCCCGACCGGTTTGGTTGAAACCGGGTGAGGCCTGAAATTTTTCCGAAATTTTTATAAAAGACTATTAAAATATACGAGAGTGTAATGGAATAATACCAATATGGAGTGTCAATAGTCTTAGAATATTTTTTACTATTTTCATAACTACGTTATTTTTGTAGACTTTTTTTAATTTTCTAAAGCATTTTCAACAATTGAAACTTCCAATTTTTGAGTTTAAAATTTTACTAATTTTGACGTCACAACTCATAGTTTAAATCGTTTGTCTGACAATCTATAGTGTTGGAATATTCAACATACTCCGGGCATTGTTGAAGTATTCAACATAACCATTTTACAAAGACTATCTCGATTTCAGTTGTATGCAAATTGCGTAAGAGCGTATTTGCATTTGTTGTTCGACTTGAGAATAGTTCATTTTGTTATAGGTTATGAAGATGATGATGATATTTAAGAAACATTTTGCTTGTTTTTTTTAATAATTATGTAAGAGTCGTATGTATTTTTGTAGTGTTTTGCAAAGCAAATAATAAGTTATCATGTATAATATCCATTTTATAAGTATAGTTTTTGCAAGTACATATTTCATATATGCAATGTATAATAATATAATATTGCAAAATATTTTAATGCTTTTTGCTAGGTAGAATTAATGGATGCTCACTGAACATGTCAATATATAATAATGCATTATTGCACAGTGTCTTTTTGATACTTTTGCACAAAAGAAATAATGGATGCTTTGTATATGTATCAAATACATAGTACAAACAAGAACAGATGTTTTCTAACGATAAAATGAAAGCACGATTTAGGAAAAGCAAATTACTTTATTGTTTTTGGAAAAAAATCTGTTGTTAAAATAGGTAATGTAAATAAACTGAAGCTTGTCACTGTTCCCCCTCTTAATTTGACTTTAATGCATTGACAGTAAGTTATACCATCACCATCCACTAAGTTGTTTTTAAAAGAATAGCTTCAGATCTCTTCATGAAGAATAGCTTGTTACTCTGTTACTACTTTTCTGCTTTTTTAAGGAGTTCTGTAGGTAGTTGATTACTTTCTATATCATCTTCTTCCAAAGAGTCGTATTCTGATAGCACTGATACTTCTGAGCCAAGCCAACTAATATCCCAAAATGAGGGAAAACATTTAACCTCAATTAATTAAGAATAAAGAAATACTTACATGACCATTTGTTGAGTTCATCCTAATTATGCAGGTATCATTCAAAAACCAAAGGAAACAAGGTTTGGTCCAATTACAATCCGTATGTCACAGAAATCATTATATTATAAGACAGATACTCATTTGATGACAAACACAATATGTGAGGCGGAAAGCAAAAAGGGACCTCTTGTCGGCAATTTCCGGTTTTTAGTTATTGATATTAAATGAATTAAGCTCTAATTCTGAACAATTTGGTGCAAAAATCGTGTCTCTATGATTTTTTTTGTTTAAGTTACTAGTGCGTTTATGAAAAGGGACCTCTTGTCGGTCCCATGTTATTTCTCCATATTTCTCCATAAGCGACAAGAGGTACCTTTCCAGGGCTGAACATTGACTACTTTATCGATTATTTTAAGTGTTTCATCCAATTAGATCGGTTTTGTAATCGATTACAACTTGTAAAGGACAAAATCCGAAAATCGATAATTTTGACCCAAACCACTAATTTCAACTGTACTGGAAAATTGACATCGCTGACAAAAGGTCTCTTTCTGCTTTCCGCCTCACATATGGTATACTGATAATAAATTAAAAAATTCCGACAGTGCATTAAACTTACTGAACATCCATTATATCTACCTAGCAAGTATTTATGCTACTGTGCATCCATTATATTTACCGGGCGTCTAATATTTCTATCGAGCATTTTTAGTTCTATTACTTGGAGATATTAATATCAACTTAGCATAACATTAAGAAACATAGAAAAATAATATTTACTATGACTAATTCATTCCTATAAATTTCGTCCAATCAAAATCGATCATTTTAATCAAAAAATAGTTCCGCATCGAAAAAATTTAACATTTAAGATTTTGCCAGGGTTGCTCAACCAATAAAACGCCAGAATGAAGCAACCAACCTGTTTTTCAGTGGAAAATTTTCCTTTGTTTTTTTAAAACATAGTAACCGATTCAACAAGTCGGCGTCATTACAATAATTTTTGCAAATGTCAGTTGTAAAAAATATGCGAGAATAATGGTTCCAAATGTTCAAGATTTGGTGATTTATTTATTTATTTTTTTAAATTTACTTCCTATATCTAATAAATTTGTTTTCCTTTGCCTAAATTTTTATTCATGAAATAGTCATGACGAATACCATTCGTGATATAATTTCGTCTGGCAAAATTTAATGATTATTCAACTCGAGTTTGTTGCTTTGGCAATTTTGCACTTGACATTGACAAAAATAACTCGCCTGATGGCTCGTTATTTTATCTGTCAATGTCAATCGCGAAATTGCCAAGCAACAAACTCTCTTAATAATCACTAAATTTTGCCGACAAAATTATATCACTTATGATATTATATATGACAAATATTTAAATATATAGGAATGACGATTATTTAAAATAATAATTTCTACCAAGCACGTATATTTTTTAGAGAGCACAAAATATTCATATTTAGCAATGTAACTTGGCTAAAAATTATAATACTGTGCAAATAAATTGTTGCGAATTTATAATAAAATACTTGGTATACAAAATTAATAATTGTCTGAGATTGTTTTTTTTTAACAATACTATTGATAAAAACACTTACCTTTCAAATTAACAACATTGAACTGCATTAAACTCAAAAACTGGAAGTTGCAATTGCTGAAAATGCTTTAGAAAATTTAAAAAAATGTACAAAGATAACGCAAATAGTTATGAAAATAGTAATAAAAAATATTCTTCGACTATTGACACTCCATACTGGTATTGTTCCATTACACTCTCTTATATACTCTCTTTTATAAAAATTGGACTCGACCGGTTTCAACCAAACCGGTCGGGGAAAAGGTCTTTGAAACGAAAAGGTTTAAATACGACAGCCTGCGTCACTTAGTAATTTTTAGGTTGGGAATGGAAAAAAAAAATTTGAATTTGAACTGGTTACTACACCCAGCTGTATCGGGGTGACAGACGTTCCATTTCGTGTCTATTTCATTTTTATTTCTTATGACTGCTAATATAACTTAAGTAAATCCGTTGCTGGCTCTTAGTCTACCTTAGTCTAATATTGGGTGAAATATAATTGGGAGTGAGCCACAACAGACCAGATGGTCGCAGTGGAAGGTCTGTTACTAGCCCACTTACATATCAACCTAACCTAACCTGAATAATTTAAGATATTCTTGTTAAGTGTCTTCTTTGAATGTGACGTCAACCAGTGCGGTGACATATTGACATATGTCAGACTACTAGAACGTAATCGATATTCCTGTGTTTGCAAATATTGTGTGCTAATTTATGAACTATCTTTAAAAGTGTAAACATTATTTTAAAATAACCGATGAAGGTTTTCATAAGGACAACTGGACAATTTATCCACTGTAGAAGTTTTAGTGGCATCTTTTATAAAAACATGGAAAGTTTTTCTCTTGGTGAAGTTCGTGGTGTTAAAGCTAGCAAGTAGGTATCAGTTTATTTTATTATTGTTTTAAAATTTAGATAAATCCCCTGATAATCCAGATGATTAAATAACACAAAAAAATTATTGGTTTTAACCTACTAGTATAGTAATAAACACCTTCAAAATAGAAAAAATATTTAAGTTTTAAGTATAAACTATAAACTAAAAAACTAGAAGTATGTTTATTTTGGCAGACAACTATATCCTGCTATTGTAGAATGTGTCTTGGACAAGGCAAAACGGGGTGTATATTTTTTGTTACTTAGAATAAATAACGCTGCCTAAAGAATCACTACTTCCACATACAGATTTCCTATCCAAGTCTATTCAATGAGAAATTTATCGATACTATATTGGATATATATGGGAAAAATTGTTCATAAAGCTTACTAATATAATATTTGAAATTGTCTACTCCAAAAACCCATAATTGGTATAAAATTTCTATTAAATTTGATTAATATAAACGTATTTTATGTATAAAATTTTATATAGTGCTTATAAGTGTATAACTGTTTAATTTTTCATCAGGTACTGTCGTGACCAAAAAAAAATAGGAAAACTATTTTTTTCTAATATAAATGTGTCTCTATTTGAATATGTAATGAGTAGCCGAAATAAAACAGTTAGCACTTTTATTTATTTATTTTTTTATTGTAATACTGTAGTTATTGCAATAGCAAATGATGGATGGTCAATGAGACAAGTTGTGTTATAACATTAACAAAAATTTGGTGTTTAACATTTAAAAAAAGTGGAGAATAAACGGCACAATAAGTATAAATCCTGGATCAGGGGACAAAGGATATACAACTTAACAAGAAACTAACTATTAATATTTCGTTATTGCACCATTTCTATTTATAACTTCTATAAGTCTGTTTGGCATAGAATTAAATAACCTTAATATTCTTACTCGCCGGCGACCAGTACTACTCGATCCAGGAAAATTTGTTTCTTCAGCAGCCTGAAAAACTGAGTAAAATGGATTTTCTACTAATGTATTTACCAATTGCAAATCTTGTTGTTGAGTTGATATCCTTCATCGCCCTGATCCAGGATTTCTACTCATCTAATATTATTATTCTCCACTTAAAATGTTGCACACCGAATTTTTGTTAATATTATAATGCAATGCAATTTGTCTCATTGACCATCCATCTTCTGCTTTAGCAATAACTCCAGCTTTAACTAAATAGGGGCATATTAGTTTTTGCTCACTTGCAATGAATTTTGACAAATAACTGACAATGTCACAAGAATTAAAGTTAGATGTACACAACTAGATTTTAGCAAAAATATGTTAAGACATCTCATTTTTTTTGCGGACGACAGTACAAATACAGGGTGTCCCATAAGTCATGGATAAAACGAAGGGGGATGATAGATGAGGCCATTTCCAACCAAAATAACTATATATGTTGTTATCCAATCTTTGATGGTTCAAAAGTTATATCAACTTTTGTATTTTTGCCTAGTACGTTTAGTAAGAAAGTGGTACAAAAGAGGGTATTTTTTTTGCTCTTTTTTTTTCTTAAATAGGTTACTGAAGGATGTACCTTTCCGATAGAAGTATTTTTATAAAGTCTAGTTAGCAACTGTCAATTATAATAAAAGATGTTACGATCATTGTTATTGCTCGTGCCAGCTTAAATCTTCTTCGATATATAGTCCTAGAAATTTTACTATATTATTTCTTTCAATATCCTCATTGCCTACATGAATACTATAGTTATGATCAATACTTTTCTGATATGGATGGAAATTTACAAAATTTGTTTTTGTTGAATTAAAAAGTAGATTATTTCCGCAGTACCAGGCAAATGCATCACTTATGGCTGAATTTGCTTTTTGTTCTGTCTCCAATTCATCTCTCCCTTTTATCAGAAAATTATTATCATCTGCATACATTGTGACATGTGCATTTTGAATATGATATGGTAAATCATTTGTATATATAATGAATAGTATAGGTCCCAATATAGAACCTTGGGGAACTCCTATATCGGATCTTAAGACTGTTGATCTGGTTTTCTGATTTATCCCATTTATACATGAGGTAACTTCAACACATTGTTTACGGTTTGCAAGATAGGATGCAAACCATTTTAAAGGGATATTTTTCTAATTTATCTAATAATAGCTTATGATTTACACAATCGAAAGCTCGACTTAAATCACAAAAAACTCCTACTGGATATTGTTTCTTTTCAAAACATTCTATAATTTTATCATAAAAGGATAATATTGCACTAATTGTGGACTTGTTTTTACGGAAGCCATATTGTGTGTTGCTTAGAATATGGTTTTTTTCCAAAAATGGCAGTAAATGGCTTAGCATTGCATATTCAAAAAGTTTAGAAATTGACGATAAAAGTGACACAGACCTATAATTTGCCATATCTTTTATTATTATTATTATCTTTTTTGTGAATTGGAGTAACAATAGCAACTTTAAATACTTCAGGAAAGATACCGCCTGTCAGGGACTCATTTATAACATGACCTATTGGATCTACTAAAAACTGCCTGTATTCTTTCAAAATTACATTTGAAAAACCACAGATACCGAAAGATTTTTTGTTTTTTAAATTTACAAATAATTGTAAAAGCTCTGCTCTATCAAGTGGGCTTAAAAACATACTTTTATTGCTTATGAGTTGATGTGGAAAAGAGTAGTCCGTTTTAGATATATTTTTACAAACATTATATGGCTCGTTCTCAAAAAAAGTATTAAATTGTTCCGATATTTCATTTGGATCGGTTATGGTTTAACCGTTAATTGTGATTTCATTTATACAGTTATCTTTTTTCGTATTTTTAAGTTCATTTACCATACTCCACATAGTTTTGGATTTATTATTAGAATTTTCTATATTACTTGAAAAATAGTTTCTTTTTGTTGATTTAATTAAAGTGTTATATGCTTTTTTATATTGCTTGTAGAGCGGCTTTAATATCGGGTACTTTTTTTGTAGGCAATACCAATTTTTATCTTAACACCCTCAGCTTTTATCTGATCCGTTATCCACTTTTTATTTTGGTTATATGTAAATTTTTTAAGAGGAAAGCAAATATTATAGTAGTGATTTAAAATACTTATCAGTTTATTGGCTTTATTATTTATATCTGTTTCTTCATATACTTCAGCCCAAGTTTCCACGGATAAGTAATAGGTAAATAGCATTTTATTATCCTGATTAAAGGATCTTTTATAGTAATTATTATTTTTTGATATTTCTTCGTCGTGTTCTAGTAGTATATATTTGTGATCTGACAAGTGGGTATCCTGAGTCATTACAAAGTTACTATTAATATGTGTATTGGTGAATATATTATCAATTGTATTTGACGTGCTATTTGTGTAGGTTCTTTAACTAGGTGTTCTAAACCATATGATGACATTAAATCGGTTAACGCTTCTCGTTCCTTGCATTTTTTATTAAAATATACATTCCAGTCATCACATATAAATACCTTTTTTTTGCAGTCACAATATTTTTCTAATATCTCATCAAGAGCCCCTATAAAATTATTAAAATTCCCCAGTGGAGATCTATAAACATTGAAAACTAAAAAACACCTACCCTTGTTTTCACATGAGCATCCCGCTATTTCAAAATCTTTTTCTATATTGTGCTTGGCAAGGTTAAGTGGTTTTGCTGTAATGGATTTTTCAACCCACACTCCCACCCCTCCTTTCCTATATTCGGTTCTACAGAATGAATCTATAAGTTTATAATTTTCGATATATGCAGCATTTATTTGATCAGTTTTCATTCCCACTTCGCTAAGACCTACGATATCTGGACGGTGTGGTTCCATGAGCACCTGCAGTCCAGGTATCTTATTATTTAAGCTTTCTATATTAAGGTATATTATATTTAATTTGTGCATCTTATCGGCCGACTTCTGTGATCTCTTTGCTTCCTTCCCTCCAGTTATTTTCGTATCCCATTTTCTGGAAATATCTTCTTTTTTTACCTTTGCTCCTCTGTTATCTGTTCCTTCACTAAAAAAGAACTTGGTCGTGCATCCTTATTATTTTCCTTGATTTTATGTTTGTGAACGTCAAAATCGAAGCGTTTAAACCTAACACCACTTGGCCAGAAACTTGGGTTGTAGAAATCATCTTTCAGGGCAAAATCAGCAGCCACCATATATTCTTTATACTGTCCAATTCCTTTCAGCTCTTTAACAACGAGATCGTTGTCATTTTTTCCAGCCCTTTCTTTTAGATACTCTATTATGTCCTGCTCTGATACATCAGGCTCAACTTTGTACAAGTACATCCAGACTTTCGGTTTGGCGCCTCTAAACCCATTATTATATTCTGCTTGACCTGTTCTAGACTTCCGATAATGCCTACGATTTCTTCGTTGTATTTGCCATGCATCATTTTCCTCGTTATTATTAAAGTTGTTTTGTTCTTTGGGGTGTTCAATGGTCATCTGTTTATCAATTCTAGCCTGTGGTGTTTTGTCCCCGTTTTGACTTTCATTACAGCTTTCGACTCCGGTTATGCTATTTGTAGGTTTATTTAAATTTACTGCACTGTGGATATTCACCTCTTGTTTATTTCCCATATCACTTAGGGTATTTATATTTATATTTTTTGTCACATCAGTACATTGTGTCTGTTGTTGCTCTGCCTGTTTTTTGTGATGTTCTTTTTTTGAGTCAGCAATTATTTTATCATTGGTTTTTTGTTTTCTTTCTTTGTGTATATCAATTTGACTTGTCAAATTTTGTTTATTTTCATGACTATGATTTATATGAATGTTTTCTTGCAGATTTTCCCCATTGGTACAAATCTGGTATTTGTTAAAATACTTTTCTAGTTCTAGTCCTATTATATCTTTTATTTTCGCCATATTCATTTCTTGCCAGTTATTACTTTCAGATGATCTGCTTGTTTTTAATTCTGTGAGTGCTTAATTCCTCTTCAAGCATATAGATTTTTTCTTGTAATAATTTGTTATTTGATGCTAATTCCGAGTTTAATTGAGTTAAAAGTTTATTTTCACATGGCTTCAAACAAAGCATCACTTGTCAGGTCATCTTCAGCTTCTTCTCAAGTTATGTTTTCAGGTTCATAAATAATTTTTTGCTTGTTAAAGCAGGCTTTCCTACTTGAACAACTTTTATGATAAATACTTCCACAATTTCCGCATATCACTTTTTTAACTACTTTTTTATCACAGTAACAACAGAAGCTCACTGAAGCTCACTCAATCAGGTCCTATGCCTACTGTCAGGCCCTGCGCACTCCCACTATATTTCAAAACAGCGTGTTTAGTTTGAACTTCCGTCGAACTGTCGCTACTTGTACTTGAATCACGGCGGCTGCGCAAATCTGAGGCACGTTTTTGCGCATAAGACGCTACAAACCGCGATAAGCGGAGCCATCCGAGCGAATGAGCTGTGACGTCACGCTTAAAGCGGTATCGCGCGGTCTCACTAAGGCGCTAGAAAACGTGTAAGCGGAAAATAGTAGGGATATGACATAAGAACGTTAGAGATGGTTAGAACTAAACTGTTAAAAAAAGCTAAAAAGACATTCATTTTTGCGGAGAAATATATGATGACGTAGCGCTTCATGGCGCTTAAAGCATTGGGGTAAGACGCGAGATCGCAAAAATATGCCTTTGTCGCGCCATTATTGTCTACATGTCTGTGCTTTGTGTTTTGGATTTGGACATTCAACTAATAATTATTAAATCCATAGAGCAGGAGTCCATTTGCTTATTTGTAAATAATGTGAGATTCCAATGAAACTGATTACACACGACGCTGTTCTGTTAAATATTAAAAACTGTAATGGGTTATAAGTGTTGTATGTGTTTACGTCGTGTTGCGACTTCGAAAAATTCCAACATGCATATAGGTATTATTGATCTGCAAAGAACGTGACTCCCAAGAAATTGACTAAAAACGAAAGACTGACGGGTTGTACACTTCTGTGCAATGAAATCCCGTACACCTATTTTTCGCCTTATTAAATCATTATTTATTTGTCTATGTCATATTTTCGCAATGCCAAAATTAACTGAACATGAAAAATTTTTAATTCTCTTTAAAATTAAAGAGAGATGGTCTATCAGAGCAGTTGCTAACTATTATCAATTGAATAAAAGTACTGTTATGAGTGTGAAGAAAAGTGGGAAGAGGAAGGTAGCGTAAAGAGAAAAGACGGTTCAGGCCTATCGAGAAGTTCAAATCTCGTTCAAGATGAAGCACTCCTTGGCTATTTGAGGCAAAATCCGTTTTAAACAGCAGGAGACGCTGTGTTCATGACACATTTTCTAGTGTCGAGGTTAGCAGCTAGCCGAAGGATAGGAAAATCGAAAATAAAAAACTGTACAAGTGCCAAGAAGACAATATTAACAGGAGAACAAGCAAGCCCGCATTATGTTTTGTTTAAATTGTGTGTATCGCCCGTTGGAGTTTTGGACCAATGTTGTGTTTACCGATGAAAAAGTTTTTCAGTCTTGTAATGAAGGACATGTACAAAATATTAGGTTACATTATTTACATAATAAATACAATCTCAGCTATGTGCAGTTGCTGTGAATTTTTCAACGTCAGTTTTTACATTTGTTATAAATCGAAATCATTCCCATCGAATGGTGTAAAAAAGTAAAAAAAACAAAAATACGTATGTTTTTCTTCTGGATTAACATTATTCAAATACATAACTTATGACGTTTCACAATCAATGTCAGTTTTTTGTAACCTATATGATAATGAAAAATCTAAATTCCAAAAAGACTGATTCACACCACTTAATGTTAGTAAAGGACGTGAAAATGTATATTATAGCGGGTTTATATGTGCATGGATTTAGTGGCGCCAGTAGATATTGGCACTCTAGTAAAAAAATATTACACATATAAACAGTTACTGGCGAGCAAGCTTTTACCTTGCATGCATTGATGCATGCCTGCCAGTAACTGTTTATACGCGCAATATTTTTTTACTGGCATGCCAATATCTACTGGCGCCACTAAATCCATGCATGTATAAACCCGCTATTATTTAATTGTATTACAGGTATTTTGGTACATTAGTTACTTTAACATTTTACTTATTTCAAGGCAGTTTCAACATCTTAATACTTTTGTAATAATTTTATTTACGTTAGTTACTTTTTAAATGTATTTTTAAATATTATTGTATTTATTGTAATAATTTTCCGTTAAATTAATAAATGATCAATTTCTAGTTTTGAAATGACTTATTTAATTTTTAAGGCCACTGTTAGACTATAAAAGTTCTTTGACAAAGATATTTTATGAGTAATTTGATAGATATTTCATCTCATAAAATATCTTTTATAAAAAATCTTTGTTAAAGAACTTTTGTAGTCTAATGATGGCCTAAGCAATTTGTTTGAAAATCATTTAAAATTCCCGCCTATGACAATCCCGCCTATATAAAAAAGGCGGGAATACAGCGCCACTCTCGACGTAAGTTTTGCTGTTCAAAAAATCCTTGAGAGTTGCCTATCTATAACATATAATATTCTTTAATCTATGCCTACTGTTAATGCGGGAAAAAATATTATTCAGTAAACTCTTTAATTCGCTTTTAAAAAATTTTTGAACGCACCTTAGTACTTTTTTGGGGATTTTATAGTTTCTCTATTTGCATTGTCCGTATTTGGCAGACGTCAACTAGAAGTGTCATACTTCACATTTTGTGATTGAGTTTATTAATCTGCTAGTTTTAAATCATGAAAAATTTGGTTTTAACGAAAAAATTAAAAACGGGGTAAAAAGAGAATAAAGAGATCAAATGGGCAGACTGAAGCAGGCACATTTCAGCTTCCTAAATTAAGAGAAGCTATCCCTTCTGCAAGCCCCTTCTTGTTTAGTAAAAAATCTGAATAAATTATACCTAAAAGAAAAAACTCTCCTCTGTCTTATTTTTGCACTTCCATTTTAGCCTGATCAAATGGTGTTCTAAAGTGCCTGTCTCGTAACATGAGTCCGGTAGAACGTTTCTCAACAGAATTATATGTTTTTTTGGGTGCTGAACACGAATCTGAAGTTTGCTGCTAAATAACAGTACCGGCTCAGGTCTAAAAACGCAAAAAACCTCGAGTTTTTCCGGTTTTCTGCTCATATCTTGCTGTATTCAAAGTTGAAGATCATTAAATTCTGCGTCGAATGCCAAATTAGACCGATTTATAAGGTCGCTGACAATATAGTCAGCTGGAAAATAGAGCAAGTAAGTTGTAGTGTGAAGATGCGATGTATAGAAAATACCTGATAGCAGTGTCCATTTTATTTTATTCTACAGTAATATTTTCCTTATGACGCGTCATTTGCAAGATACGAGCGGAAAATCGGAAAAACTACGATAATTTCGAGGTTTTTTGCGTTTTTCGAGGCTACGAGGCAGCAAACTTCAGATTCGTGTTCAGCATCCCAAAAAACATATAATTCTGTTGAGAAACCTTCTACCAGACTCATGTTACGAGAGTGTTTTTTAATCTAATTTGATCAGGGCCTGATCAAATGGTGTTCAAAAGTACCTGTCTCGTAACATGAGTCCTTTAGAGGGCTTCTCAACGGAATTATATGTCTTTTTTGGGGTGCTGAACACGAATCTGAAGTTTGCTGCCTCATAGCAGTACCGGCTTAGGGCAAAAAACCTCGAAATTTTCGGAGTTTTTCCGGTTTTCTGCTCATATCTTGCAAACGACGCGTCGTACGAAAAATATTACTATAGAGTAAAATAAAATGGACATTGCCATCAGGTATTTTCTATACATTGCATCTTCACACTACAACTTGCTCTTTTTTCTGCTCTTTTTTCCAGTTAACTATATTGACAGCGACCTTATAAATCGGTCTAATTTGGAAGTTAGGGAGGTCATTCGATGCAGAATTTAATGCTCTTCAACTTTGAATACAGTAATATTTTCCGTACGACGCGTCATTTGCAAGATATGAGCGGAAAACCGGAAAACTCCCAAAATTTCGAGGTCTCTTGCGTTTTTCGACCTGAGCCGGTACTGCTACGAGGCAGCAAACTTCAGATTCGTGTCCAGCACCCCAAAAAACATTTAATTCCGTTGAGAAACCTTCTACCGGACGCATGTTACCGAAAAACTACCGTTTGATCAGGCTATTTGTACGGACGTCATTAAGAATGGGAATAAATCACGTGTCTTTCATTGCCCTCCACTGTCTTCTTTTTACCCCACTTGGAGGGTAAAAATGAGACACTGTTTATTTTTGTTTATCAATTAACGGTATTTTTTAGTAAAAAAATACATAGAAATATAATTTTTCCTGTCATTTTTACATATGATACCAATCTTTCATTAAATATGACTCGATTCTAAGCAACCTAAAAATTGAAAAATGTCATTTTGTCTCATTTTTACCCCACCTGACCTTGATGTTATTTATATAAGAGAGGGGCGGCACAATGAAACTGTGCCCGGGGCGGCAAAATACCTGGAGCCAGCCCTGTTGGTACCAATCAATAAAGAGTCGAATCGCCCATCTCTAACAGCCGTTCCTGCCCATATTGTCTCGTTTTAAATTATTAGGTGGCGGTTACAACTTTAATTATTTGTTACAAGTTAAATTTTGCGATTTAAGAGCTCATATTTGGCATAGCCTATTTTTCCATATAAATAAACGCTTTAATGAAATAAGGAAAAATATACAAGTTGTCCATTATCTGAAGTAAAAGGAACATCTATCTAAAGGTTTGATTTCATCAAATGCATTTCAATATAAGTGGTTTCATATCTACATCTTCGACTGCCTTAGTTTTAGTGTCATAATTAGTTGCCAGATCATTTCACTTGAACAGTCTATAGGAGATAACACAAATATTTTAATGAATCAACAATTGCATTGTGTATAATAATAATAGTTGGATCAAAATGCGAAGGCGAAGTCGGCAACAAAACATTAGATAGAGAAGGATGTATTTTATGCCTCACTTGCACCCACAGGCAAAGTAATAAAATATAGATCTTTAGGTAACTGGAGTGGGGCTTGGTATACCAGAATAACAGGATAGAGACAGGTACAAGAAATATTTTTCTCTCTATTTTATTGCTTACTTCATTTTCACATTTTGACCCAATAGTCTAGGAGATAGCTACATATATGGAACCTGGGGTATAACCTGTTAGCATTGCTGTTATGTTTTAGCAAATATTTTTCTGAGTATTTTATCTTATGTGAATTAGACCTCCCCTCCGATTAAAGAACTTATATCTAGATACATAATGGCATTGATTTATTTGTCGCTGAAAGACTCACAATCTAAGGCACTTCTTCCCATAAGTTGCTGATTGGCCCATCGGCGTATTCGCGGCCGCTCGTGCACGATCGGCTTCAGTTCGATTATCATAATGTCAGTTGACAGTTCGGCCATTAATGTCAATAAATGTTTTTCGTGTTCTCCGACCAAAAACTGGTGAAAAAGTAATTTTATTTTAAGTTGTGATTTGCTTAATACCTAAATAATATTCTCTATTCATATTTACACAGTTTAGTGACAATATATTTTGTGGAAATAAATAGTGTAGTGCTGTGCCGTTTGCAGAAAGCAGTTTAGAAAAGAAGAAAATCGATCGTTCCATAGTTGTAACATGATGAAGTTCAGTTTACAGTTATAAAGTAAATAGCAATTAAATTTTAATATCCTTTCAATACATATTTATCTTACTGTTTTATCTTAATGTAATATCGTATGCCTACATCACGTTATATAAAGAGCCGGTAATGCAGGAATTGCAATAATTCATTTTAATGAAAATATTTACCATTCTACACATTTTCTACACACACAATGCCACTGTTGCCTATGGGATGTGATGTTCATCTATCCATTTTAATGGACATATAATGTGACTAGGTTAGGAGCAAACAAGGTATATAGTGAAAAGATAGCCTGTTATGTATCTAGATATAAGTTCTTTAATCGGAGGACCTCCCCCTGACCGTTTTGGCGCTAGCCGCCCCCGAAAATATTCAATTGTGGAACAGAGTATAACACTTGATGGGGGCTTGATGTTAGTTGAAGAGGGTATCTTGGCGATCAACATTCGAAATATACCAACATTTTTTCTCCGTGCAATGGGGTGTTTTCCTATTTTTTTTTTATTGAATATTATAGAATATGTACAAACGAGCCTTCCAATACAGATTTCCGCGAAAATAATTATCAATTTTTTGAGAAAACAGAAGTTAAAATAAGTGGAGCAACAGGTGTTTTAAATTGGTGAAGTAGGTAGTTTGGCCGATGACGTAGCTGGACTGTATGGATTTGTTAATAGAATGGTTTTATACAAAACAGTGTGGTGTTGCAAAGTTGAAATTCCTTCTCTAGTTCTAGCAAAGATAACTGAAGAAAACAGGAGTATAAAGCTTATTTATTAAATCAATTTTAATATATTTATCCACGAAATTTAATTTTCTTATGTAAAAAATAATAATAGGCGTGAATTATTAAATATTTTAAATAATTTTTAATGTCGATTAGATTTTTAAAAACATATTTAGCAAAATATGACAACAATGTCAACGGCTAGTCAAATGACAGATGTGTTCTGTGTTTAGACGGGCATATTCTTATTTCTTATTTCTATTTAAGAAATTATTGTTTTGGTTTAAATTGATTACGCAGTAATTGTTAAAATAATAACTACTTGATATATATCACCAAAAACTGAATTTAAAAAAATGGAAAATACCCCATTGGCAGCACTGGCGACATCAATTATGGCCAAAATTGGAACGTAGTATAACCATTTCTGACCAGACGGGAAATTTTCGTTGTCAATGCTCATTGCTGGAAAACCGTATGCCAACATTTTCTGCTAGACCATTTACCAGATTTTTTGGCCAAAAATTGGACTTTTGGCCTAAAATGGGCTAAAACTGGTGCCTTTCAAAAAAAAATATTGGCACCTTCTCAAACTTGTAGTTTTTGTACCGAAGAATAGTCTCAGTGAGTGCCAACATTTTTTTCTCAATGTAACCCCCCCCCACCTTCTCAAATTTGTAGTTTTTGTACCAAAGAATAGTCTCTGTGAGTGGCAACATTTTTTTCTCAATGTAACCCCCCCCAAACCACCCCCAAAACCCCAAACATTCAAATACTTTGCTATGTTAAAAAGGATAATTTCTTGGTCTTTACTCGCTAAATGTGTTATTTTTGTATCCCTTTTGGCATAATAATTGGTATTATTATTTTGGCATAATAATCGGTATTGAGAAAAAAATGTTTACACTCACAGAGACTATTCTTTGGTACAAAATCTACAAGTTTGAGAAGGTGCCAACATTTTTTTTAGGCCAAAAGTCCAATTTTTGGCCAAAAAATCTGAAAAATGGTCAAGCAGATAATGTTGGCATATGGTTTTCCAGCAATGAGCATTGACAACGAAAATTTTCCGCTTGGTCAGAAAGGGTTATACTACGTTCCAATTTTGGGCATAATTGATGTTGCCAGTGCTGCCAATTGCACGGAGAAAAAATGTTGGCATATATCGCATGTTGATCGCCAAGATACCCTCTTCAACTAACACCAAGCCCCAAAGTGTTATACTCTGTTCCACAATTGAATATTTTTGGGGACGACTAGCGCCAAAGCGGTCAGGGAGGGAGGTCTGACTCACATAAGATAAATATTTGCTGAAACATAACAGCAATGCCAACATGTTATATCCCAGGCCCCATATATGTAGTCATCTCCTAGACTACAACTTTAGTTAATTATATAGGGAAAAGTTATTACCTCCTCTTCTTCTACACTATCTGTCTTTTTTAACTGTTCTAAGTTAGCATACAGATTTTCATCATTGATATTTGGTTTTTCAATTCCATTATAATTATGATCCTCTAGCAAACTGGTCGACTTTGTTTCATCGGTATTTATTTCAGAACTTTCTTTATTTATCACTTGTACTTGATCGCTTGTTTCAGAGCAAATTTTAATATCTGATGATGGTGATGACATATGATTTAAGGATACTTTTTTGTGTAAGGTCCATGCATCAGTCTCTGCTGTTCTCTGTGTGTAACTTTCAGGTAACAATCCGGAAAGGCCTGTTAGCCAAGAAGTTCCCTCAACCCATCCATCAGGTGAGTTAGACAAAGCCTCGCTACTTATATATACATAGTCGCCTGATCGCAAATCGAGCTCATCCGATTCCGTTGGGCTGTAAGTGTGAATTACCTAAAAGAAAAAAATGCGTTCACATATTCTAGTCCGAAGACAATTGGTTAAATTCACATAATTTGGTACTGCTGTATATAGAAATAATAGTAATGAGTAGAATCACTTGTCATTCTGGCAAGGCATATGCTCAAACCCTACAAGATTTAATCAGGCTTCAAATAACGGAGCACAGCATAAATGATCTGCCTGCAGTGCCAGATATCAATCCCCGCAGATGTCGAAGAAAGCATTGCCGACTGCGAAATTTATTAAACACGATTACTTCTGTTACTGCTGAAATTATCAACTTCATTTAAAAGTCGATTTAGTTAAACAGCCGTTTAGCTATAAGGCTCTTTAACTTTCCCATATGCATTATCAACCATGATTTAACTAAATCTCGGTTTTAGTAAGATTGGTAAAAAAATTACTGACAAAAGGAAATAGTCCCATTTGATTTAACCTAAAAATCGATGTCACTCGTCATTCAGATAATATTTGTGAAATTCAAATTTTAGGTTAATTTTTCAGGTTAAAGGGATTTTTAACATTTAAAATTCGGATATTTGACATTTAAGTTAAGTGACTGTTTAACGGCTATCTAGTATTTAAATTTTGTTGATAATACACTTTCTTTTCTTTAAAACCGCTTTTAAGTTAAATCTCTCTTTAAATGTTTTGATAATATCGGCCGTCATATTTTTCTCAAATTTGGAAAATGTGTAAAATAGCATCCCCTTTTGAAATTGAGTCATCTGCCATATAGGATGACTGCCAGGGACGTGTAAACTGCGTTATTTTATAAAAATTATAATTTATTACAATTTTAGAGCAGAATGTTACTAAGGTTTTTGATTAAGCACACAAAAATAAGAAAATATACAGGAATATATAGTGTCTCTCTCAGGTTCGAGCAAACTTTACGTAGATATATCAATTTTGCTTTAAAATGTATCTGTTTAATAAAACTATTAAGAAATGAATGAAAGGAAGAATCGGGCATTGTTGAATACCTATTTGAAAAATAAAAACGATATTGACTCTATGTTTAATCCGACTGGCACCACGTAAAAGCCATTTGTGCCGTCCTCGAGTAAAATATTAATCAAGAAGGTATTCACAGTCGGCTATATCCGAGCTCAACATCAACTTGTTTTTTCTTTTTCTTTTCTGACTATAGTTGTAACTAGAGAGGACCTGTTTATAGCCAGTACAAATAAATACATTTAAAAAGCAATTAATTTAGAAAACTTCAAGTCTTTACTAATTTCAATCATTACGATGCTAAATGATAAAACTGTTTTGTTCATTTATATGCTTACCCCAATTCGTTACACACCGTTTGTTTTAATTTCAATGTACAAAGAAGAATTAAGCGATTTGGTTAGTAATGAAGTAATCTTTCGGACATTTAAAACTTACTTCAACTAATTACCTAGAAAGCTCTACCAATAGAAAGCCGTTGTAGCTTATTGCCAACAACAATATCTAAACTAAAAGTTGACAAACTAAACTGGTGTATCAAAATGAATTTACCTTATGTACTTGTTTGCTGTTTATACGAGGATCTCTTGAATATAAACGAACCTCCCAACTACATGAGGCATTTGGATCTAACTCCTCCACTAAAGATTTTAAATTTGTAAACTGTGAATTCGGGAACTTATATGCCAAGGATAAATGTAATGATTTTACATGTGGCTCCACATTAATTGCTGCAAATATGATGATAATAATAATATTGTTTCAATGATTAATACTAGATTACTTAACATATTGTCGCACTTATTCTCTCTATATATGTAACAAGATTAATCACACCACACATCACAGACATACATTCAAAATATTAAATGGCAATGCAAGAATCAGCAATCTATTTTAGTGGACCTTGTTTTTATGATAGTCTAAAGGAACATATGATATTATTTGGAACCTGGAAAAGCAGGGCAGTTAGTAACTGTAGCCACTATATTAAATTCAATTGAACAATGACAAAATCATCTGTTACAGCTGTTATTAAAGACTAATAATATAATATAAATAAGACGCGACACTGCGAGCAATCCCATTCATAAATCTCTTTACAGAGATTCAACTTCGGACATTTAATCTGGAATCTCCAAATGGTAACAATTCAATGTAGACTTCGGATCACGGCAATGAAGGACGTCAAAACCAGAGTTGGCCATAAATGGCATTTAATTGAGCAAATATTTTCATGCATATATGTCCCAATATATTACCTCGTAGTTTTTTGTGAATTTCTTAACATACAAAATCAACACGATACAATTATTATAACACTTTCTCAACGAGGGTTGGAAGTTTTATTGGGTATTGACTAACACACATACGCAAATATATGAATTTTTAACTACCAATAACAAGTGTAAAAGTAGATAGTAGGTAGGCAATATTTGTTCTAAGTTTTAGAGTCAAACTTTGGTGCCTTTCATTAAAAAATCGATTATACCTGATGCAGTATTAATTTGGCACCTTCAAAATTGTGTAATATTACAATGCTGCCGGTAGTTTTTTTTCCTCACTGTGTTAAAATGAGCTCTGGGAGATAATGGAGTATTTAGAATAATTTCATGAAATAACTGTATTTGATCTGGTGTATTAATAGAGTTTCTCTCTTTAGTCTACACCAGATATCAATTTATTAAGATCAGGTGGCAGTCCCGATTAGTCTCAATAATTCTATATGCGATGCACATTCTGGTATGTTTCCTTTTAAAATTTTCCAGCAGCTCTCCCATCACATTGATAACAAATAATAACACTTGTCCCTATTTTCTATGCATTTGTCGCCCCATAATTCTTAAAGAGAGGGATTATCCAAAAAACGTGTAATGCATTTAATGGAGAGGGGGCTCAAAAATATATTACGAAATGTAAAATGAAGGTCATCATAAGTAACACGCTAAAATCAGCCGTGATATTTTGACTCCGTTTCATATTTGAGGTGTCAAAGTACAAATACGTTTTCAATTTTATCGTAATCTGATCATTTTAAGACATTTCAATAATGAGAAAAACCAAGACAGCGCATGGCGGTTGAAATTAAAAAATTTAAACATCTATAAGCTTTCTTGTAAAAATAACAAATCGCATGGTGAAAACCTTATATAAATCGATTCATTTGTTACAAAGGTAGAACAAAAGAGACAAACAAACACATCAATTTACTCCCAAAGGCATACCATAAAAATATATAAATAAAGAATGTGCAATGCTTCGAACAGATAATGTTTAAAATCAAGTAAAAAGGATGTACAGGGTTATTCATTATACATTGACCCCCCTTTATTTCTGTTATTATTGGCAATAAAAACAAAAGTTTCGCATAAAAGTTGTAGAGTTGTATATACAGGGGTGCCACGGGCTAGTGGCTCCCCCCTATATTTCCTTTATTTTTTAACTTATACATTTGAAATTTGGAGTGCATAAACTACCTGTAAAAATGGATTTTTGGACGGTATGAGACCATTTCCGGTTTACCAGGAAATGACTGCAACTTTCGATTTTTTAATGGAACACCCTGTATATTTTTACATATTTGGATTCAAGACAACATTCTGAGTATACCATGAGATTTTCGCGAATTTTTGAGTTGATGTTCAGTTTTTTTAAGCATTTTAAGAGATTCGTCTAGAGTGCTTTGGAATACCTACCTACGGCAGGTAAAGTCCAAGGGAAAAATATAATTTTTCGTTTAATTTCATTAATGACTATTTACGAAGCCTCCAAAATTGAACAAATCACTTTTTTATCGAAAACTTTTTTTTTCAAATGGGAAGGTGGTGGCTCATACTGCCCTCCTAACTTAGAAAGCAATATCTCCACCTTTACTAGTTTTGAGATAACGTCTTTTTTAATTTATTTAGCTAGGCCACCACAAAAAACTTAACTAAAAGCTTTGAAATTTGTTCTAAGTATTGCAAGACATTTGTTTTAAATTTGTTCTAACATAGTCAAAAAGGTGTAAAAATGCCCGAAAGATATTAAAAACGCAGAAACTCCAAATTGACAAAATCTGGAGTTACTGCTTTTTAGGTTAGGACGGAGCATACTGTTCAACAAACTATAGATTTTTTTCTGAATTCATTAAGATCCATTTCAAATTTATGCTATTTGTTTTTCTATTTTATTGAATTTATTTCAAAATAAAAAATCACTTTCAATATAATTTTTCTTGAACATCAACGTAGTTGCCTTTGCAAAAATCATGTCTAATAATGAAATGTGAATAACTACCTTTTTGTGAATAATAGCCTTTTGGTTCTCTCTTTTGTTTCTTAATAGGTATAAGAACTAGTGCAAAGTATAAGGATCAATAAAAATTATTTTGATTGGTGATTTTTTTTTCAAATGGATAAGTTAAAAAATAAAGGAAATATAGGGGGAGCCACTAGCCCGTGGCACCCGGTATATATATTTCTTAAATGCAAGTAAAAAAACCGCTGCCCAAAAGGAATCACTACTTTCACATCCGGATTTTCTGTCCAAGTCCCTCACAACGAAAAAATTTTGTATGTGGAAATAATTGTTTATGGAACTTTAATAAAAACCCATAAAACGATACCCCACATCGGTAGTGGGGTGGGGGTGGTGATAGGGGGATGGTAGTGGGGGAGGATGAAGTAAAAAATATTTTGAGGTTTCTGGTTCTTATACACATACTAAATCACAATTTTTTTTCATCCCCTTTAATAATGGGGTGGGGGTGGCAATGGCTAATGCTAAAATTTTTTTTGAGACCTTACCTTCTCTTGTATACACTAAATACCAATTTTATGGACTCTTACCTGCTTGATTTACTTATTTACCCCAAATTACCCCCCCAACCCTTCGACGGAACAAGATGAAAATATAATCTAGTTCCAGATCTCGTTAAAGTACATTGTGTACCAAATTTCAAGTCAATATCTTAAACGATTCCAGAGTAAACGTGCGCACAAAAAAAGTTAGACAGACAGACCAACAGACAGAAATTTTTTTTTCGCTTAAACTTAAAATCTCGACGTTTCACGACATTCTAAGCCTATTTGAACAATAAAAATTTTTAAAAATTTTTTTGTCGTTACTATACTTCCACTGAATGTGGAAGTAAAACAATAGGTCAACATGGGTCACGTGATATAACAATGAAAGTTGTTTTTTAAATAGAAAACTCTGCATATTCTTTTGACCTTTTTTGCGAACTATTTTTGAAATTAATAAAAAAAAATTAAATTTTAATGTTTAAAAATATTGTGCAAATATATTTTATTATAGCCAAATTCATTACAGATCCATTTAGTCCAAATTTTCCACTTTCGAACTGGAATATCCTCTAGATTGAATTTTTTTTTGGAAAAACGAACCAAGAATACTCTCTCATTTTCGAAAATTCTGCGAAAAATTTCATAGATAATATATTTTTTTCTATAATTCGTATAATGATAATTTTCAAAAAAATTATCAAGACATTTTTAGAATTTTTTTTTTTTAACAACCTATTAGTAATCAGCCACATCAAAAACCCCCACAATCTTTTTTTTTTCGTCGAAAATGCGAGTTTATCAGCTATAATATCCCTAGGACATTGATAATGTACGAGATAATTTTATGACAATCAAAAACACGTTGCTTGGTAATAGTTTGTTTTTGCGGAGCAACAAGGGCCTAAGTCGCAGAAATTGCAGAGCTGGTTATTAAGTGCACCAGAAATGTTGTTACTGATCCGATTTGGGTCGAAATGATCATAAAAGCTTCGGAGAAGCATATCCGTTCTTATTTCAGATGTTTCCATGCGTATTTTGTTCATAATTTTCTGTTCTAGTGCCGTCAAAATTTCAAAAATTGAAAAAATTCTGAAATGGCGTCATTGCGGATAAATGAAAACGTACCCGAATAAACATTTCTCTTCATACTTTGGGCTTTCCATTGGTATGTGTACTTTCTTTACGTCACCCATTACGGAGCTACGCCTCCCCGAGTCTCGCCGCACAGCGGCCGCGCCCGTCATGCACCTGTTGAAACTGGCCCTGGCTGCACTGGTAAGACCTGTTGCGAATTTCTGTTTATATATTATTGGTGTTTTATAAAATTCATTGAATGAAATTTAACTTGTCACTTGTCAGACTCAGAAAATGACTTTATTTGGCAAGACAATTGCCATTATTGACGAGACTGATTTTAGCAACGAAGCTAGCAGCGAAAAAAAAAAAAAATTGCATTTTTGAATGGTATTGATACTATCAACATTTTTACCTACAAATTATGACCCAAGAGCTAATAAGAAGGCTATTAGCCTCAAATTCTCAAAATAATTTTGATGACCAATGCGTATTTTTCAGGTAAAACTGTTTGTTTTGATATATTTTTTTAATATTTTAAATTTTAGTGTTGTACATGAAAATTTATTTAGTATATATACCCTTCATACCAAATTTGGTGCTTTTATCCGCCAAGTAATGGTAATCTTGAAATACAGCTTTAACCGACCCCACAATTGGTACTGTCGTGAGCAAAAAAAAAAATAGGACAACTATTTTTTTCTAATGTAAATCTATCTCTTGCACACTTGCAATGAATTTTGACAAATAACTGACAATGTCACAAAAATTAAAGTTAGATATACACAACTAGATTTTAGCAAAAATACGTTATAAGACTTGTCCCATTTTTTTGCGCACGACAGTACTGTTCCTGAGAATTCTGAAGTTTCGCTGATTTGTAAAGCTTCATTGACTCAACCATACTCGATTCTGTTAAAAACAATATCCTAAAGGATTTCAGAGGACAAGTTTTTCAATATATCTGCAATACAGATTTTCTTGATTTTTAATAACTATAACTATTTTTAAGTTTTATCTTCATTACTCTGTAAGTAATTTTATCTTTACAATAAGAACCTAAGTGTTATATGTCTACTTTTCATTGTTTACCACTTTTTTGCTGATTTGTTTTTTACATATTTTTTCTTGTAATATAAATGTCAAATAAAACTAAATAAATGAATAAAACTATCCGTCTACCTATCTTGTTATATCTACATAAAAACTGGCTCTGGATTTCTCATAGCGATTTGGGAATGCTATACGCTGATGCATGCGTAAAAGAACGACGAAATCTTTAAATTGGAATCTTGTCTGTCTCGTTTAGGAAATGAGGTTCTCTTTTCGAGTGTCGTGTCTTATATTACCTATATTTTTAGTCATTGCTGTTACCATGACTGACAATGCTAAATGCAACCTCTTTTTATAATTTAAAATTTTTGTCGCTATAATCTACATTAGAAGCAGTAATATTTTTCATAGAGACAATATATTTTATGTTGTGTGTTTAAGAAAATTCAACAGTTTATAAAAATAATAATGAAGAACCAACAGATAAAATTGACAACACTATAGTTGGTACAAGTGGACATCTAGAAAGTTGGAGACTTTAAACAATCATTAACTTATTAAATAAAAAAAAAACTTAAAACTAGTTTAGAATACAGCTATACATGTTTTAAACACTAATAAAAAAATAAATTATAATAAAAAGAAAATACACCAACCTATGACAGTTCAGTTAGGCCACCAAATAGTAAGCAAAGAAATAAATCAAAAACTACTCTAAGGCTACAGTTTGCTTACATCTACTTCCCCGAGGGATGCAACGAGCCGTGGTTGTAGTACACCAAGGAAAACAGGCGGTTAGAGCATCGAAATGCTCATAGGTATCGCTAATAACTGCAAACAACCATCACCATCAATGACACATTATTATATCAAGCATGCTATGTGGAGTTAGTGTAAAGCTTATCGGTAGGTATTAGAATAATTATATGCTTTTGTTAGTGGAAGAAAACGACGTTCATTTATTTAAAATATAAATTTAACAATAGACATTATTTTTGCTTAAAATTTCTACAAAATCAAGCTAAACTCTGACTGAAAAATATGTTTAAAATATAAACAAAATTTGATAATATGAGAAAGTATTTGTACATATAATTTTTGTCATAATAGTAAACATCTTGAAACTGGTGCACTTCTCATATATGGAAGTAAACACAGCATGGAATTATTCTTTACTGAAAATATTTATATTTACTTGAATCTCTATACCTTTCTCCTTTGAAATTTAACCCAAGGTACCTGTATACTGATAAAAGCGAATCTAGCGGTGGATTTAATAAATTACAATGTGAGAGAGACAAAGATAAATACGACTGTCAAACTAATCTGCTTGTCACTGCTTGTTAATTTTTGTATTTGTATTTTCAATTTAGATTAAGGGGAGACAACGCCAATCGCAAAGTTTCATTGGTAAAGCTAAAGCTGAAGTGGGGGAAGGGTAGGCAGTGTGGCTATTATAGGGCATCTACACGTGACGTCACAGCTAATCTCAAAAATATGTTCTTAAAATTTAAGAGTATTACGCAGCTATTATTAAAATTTCTGCCTGGTTCCCGTATTTTCAACTAAAATCTAGTTCAGCGTAATGTTTATGAAGTTCTAAATACTTTGTCCTAATAAAATAGGACTCTTTTTGTAGGTTAGAAATCTAACCTGTAATTAGCAGTCTATTTTTATTAATCAACAATATTGAAAAATTATTTATGTGAGTTTTTAAATATTTACTGGCTCCAAGCTAAAAATGTGTATACAAACATTAAAAATGAGAATAAACTTGAAAAACTTAAAATTTAAGGTTATGTTGGTTACATGATGCAGATGCCCTATTGTAGTGCTGTAGGTGGCACCATCTATTAAAAAGCATTGTACCAAAAATCTTGACTGGGAAAAAGCAGATTTTAGCCAAACAGCTGGCGTTATTAAACTGAAAAAAAGATATTCTTGTAAGTAAATGAATACTACACTTTTATTGAAGAAAGTTTTTAGCTAAAATTTATTTATTATGAAGATGTCTCTTCACATTGGCTCATTGCCGCCTGCTCCCCTCTTATTTGATCATCTTGCTCCCTCTTAAGTTAGAGTTAGTTAGTTAGTTAAGTTAGTTAACCTTAAATAATAATGCAACATAGTCATTTAAAAATGTCAGAACAACTACAATATAAAGGCAGGTTTATTAAAAAAGTGCCCTAAAAAAACAATTAAGACTTATTTGGAATATTTTTTGCAAAAATTGCTCATTTGTTTTGATTGTATATACAGGAATATAAACAAAATTCTGTAATTCCAAAATCCAGATTTTATAATTTATTTTTTTTTACACTTTTTAAAAATTTAAATATTCGTGCCATCTTCGAAATACACAACATTGCAAATCAATTCTGACAACTGCTTTATTTATACAAATTTAGGACTTGATTGAATAAACTTCTAATAACTTTTATGCTAGATCGACAATTTTTTCAGGGTTTAACAGACTGTTAATAAGAAACTATTTAATGTTATGCTAGTTTTTGAAGCATATTTCTAAAAAATTGAGGTATTAAGAGAGAAAATTAACTTAAGCCTAGCGTTCATCCAAGTTCTACTATGTCAAGTAAGGCATCACTTTATTTATTAGTATACCAAATTATATTTAAAACTGTAAAAGTTCATTTTAGTATACAAGAACTTTAATACCCTTGATATTTATTATTCATGTTTGAAAGGTGTCTGCATCTGCCAAATTTTTTTAAAAAATTCACCTAAACCGTAACTCAAGGGCTCATCAACATCATATTTGCAGAAATATGTTCTTATTTTGGATACTTCAATAAGATATTTCCTCTCAAAATAACACAGGTACATGCTGGAACGATTTCCGGTCCCGGGAAAATAACTTAGAGCCCTAATTTTTTTTTTTTACCTCGGAAATGAAAATTGATAAATGGGGAGAAAATCTCAAAAAAAAATTTTCTCCCTTACAAAATGGAAATTAATAAACGAGAAGGGCCCTTTATCGAGGGCCCACCGGGAAACATCCGGTATCCCGGTGGGCCAGCGCGTACCTGAAATAACATCTGCTGACTTCTTGACATCAGCTGCAGTATTTGTACCCATATTTTAAGATCAAACACTAATAAACTGATAAGTATATCAGTTCAATGCACTTAATGTACATATGAATTTTACAATTAATTTCTGTCCTGATGACTCTTAGATCTTAGATCTTTCTTAACAAATGTTAAGAATTCTTTTGATTATTTCTCAATAAAATTTGATACATTAATATTATCTTTTATAAGAGTTGAGTTACGATGTAATATTGTTACCGAATGTAACAATAAATATCAGTGACTTCATCAAATTTTGCTTATGTAATGATAGAAAAACGAGCACGAATAAAAAATAGTGTAATAATTTATTTATCCAATATAGTAATATTCAAGTGAGAATATTTTATGTCATCTATTTTTATATGCAACATTTTATCTAAGTTTAAAATATTAGAGATATTGTTTGATTTGGAAATTGAAATATAGAAATACATATATATCAAATTTAAAAAGTGGGTAATAATATTCAAAGAGTAGTATAACAAACAACATGATACAAATATCTTCTATATATACCAGGTAACTACCTACCAAATTTGGCACTATAACAAATGTTTTCCTAGGTATCCCGGATGACCACGAAATATACTGTCGCGTGTTTCCACCCTTAGGAAACTACCCCTTGCAAAATCCGTGGGTTCCAAAAATTATAACAAGAGATTGTCCACTAACACACTTTATTAAATATTTACTGGATACTTCACAATACTATTGTTAATTTAAATACACTTTACTGACTAAAAATCACAATGTTTATTACTTTGTTTATCTTTGAACTCTTAACCTCACTTTCTATACTTTCTCCACTTTCTGAACTCCTCGCCGACAATGGGATCGCTCTTTTATACCTAAAAATGACAGATCTCGATTGTTCTGTGATGACGCCACCATTCTCTCGATAATTCCAGATGTCACTTTGGAATCTTCTGGTAGGTTCTTTTTCGAGTAGGTGCAAATACACTACATTCATTCAGACATTCAATCTGTTGAAGTCTGCCTACTTTTTAGTAACATAACCTTAAATTTTAAGGGGTGCAACATATTACACTGCCCCCTCCTTAAGCCTGAACGTCCCGGTCAGGCAATTCAGCCTCTTTCACATACTTCGCCAGTCTATCCAAGTGTACGATCTTCATCTTGGACTTTTTGTTTTGTTGAATACGATAGACGACATCATTAATTCGGGTAATAACAGTGTACGGTCCATCCCAAGGAGGTTGAAATTTCGGGGGTCTCCATTCCTTCCGCTGTGGGTTGTACAGCCAAACCAGATCCCCCACCTTGAATCCCCCTGTACTGGCATTCTGATCATAACGGGCCTTCAAGCGGTTACTAGTTCTGTTCATCTGCTCTTGATCATTCTTTGGCTATTCTCGACTTCCATTCCTGTAGTTGCTCATCGAAAATGGTTCTCCACGGGCAGCACAATTTTTACACTTGTGACACCAGGCCTTCACATCCTGGCGACTATTAACCCAATAGAACTGTTCCCGTGCTCTACTCAATGTCTTGTTTATGCCGAAGTGTCTGCTGGACGTTTCATTATGTGCTTCCTGGAGTACTTCTGGTACACGACACCTGGGAATCACTAGACGCATGGCAACCTGCTTCCCATCTGGGCTTTCCCATGCTCTCCTCAAAAGCCCATCTACGACCGTAAGTGAATCCCATTGTGACCATAAAGCCTTCAGCCCCACTTCTTTGTTGGAAACATCCTTCCATGCTGGACGCGTTCCCTCTTCTTTTGCTCTCAACATGGGTCCGATTTCTACATCGCGCAATTGCTCTTGCCTCAGAGTTTTCTTTGACCAACTCTCTGGGAGATCAACCTTGACAGTGTTGACTTCAACCATGTTTGACAATCTTTCCACCTGAGGGTAGCGCATGCAATCTTCTTTGTCTGGTTTTCTGGATAATGCAGGAGTTTTGACTGCCTGCGTTGTCAACAGCCTGGTTTTCTCGCATTGGTCGTTCACTTTTGACAGAATAAATTGTTCGTTCCCAATCCTTAACATTCGCTTTCCTACGTCAACAATAAATCCATACTGTTCCATAATGTCCAGTCCCAAAATGAAGTCATCCGTAATGTCAGCCACGATGACCCTGTGGTCGAACCTCAAATGCCCAATCTGCAAACCCAGGTCTACTTCTCCATGAACCGTAGCCCTGTCCCCCGTAGCTGTCCGGACGATCACTTCTTCATTTTGCCTCTTGGTAATCTTTATGCCCGATATAAATCCTGGCCGTACTATTGATGACGTAGTACCTGTGTCGATGGTAAACAAACATTTTCTTCCGTTCACATATCCATGCAACAACAGACTGCTTGCGATTCTTCGAAGCTGGGAAATCTTTATTTCTCTGGGGTCACTGCATTCCCTAGCCAGAACAACCCCCTTGGTACTGTTTTCCTGCTTCTCTTCAAGATTCACAGCATTTACTCGACTCTCCGAATTCTGCTGTCGACAGTCTCGCTTCATGTGTCCTACCTTGCCGCAGTTGTAACATTTAATACCTCCACTCGGCTTTCCTTTATTTTGTTGTTTTTCCTGCTTTCCGAGGCCATCCAATTTATCGCATAATTTGGTGAATATTTTCTGCATCTCAGTCAGCAAGGGGTTCTGGTTCATTTCTGGTTGCGATTCTTCGAGAGTTACAGCTCGCACTCTCGACCTTGGAGTATCCCTGTAAGCGGCTTCTATTTCGAGTGCACGCACCAAAGCTTCGCTACTACTTTGGTGTCTCGTCAGCCTCAGAACTCGCCTGACCTCTTCGTCCCTTATACCATCTAAAAAGGCCCCCACGGCTAATTGTTCCTGGAATTCTTTAGGTGCATTTGGATACGCCAGGTGTGCCAGTCTCTCTATCGCAGCTTCAAATTCTTGTAAACTTTCCCCAGCTTTTTGCATCCGGGATTTCAGCTGAGCCTGGTATAATTGGGCAAGGTGTTGATCGCCATACCTCAAGTCTAATGCAGCTTCCAAGACTTTGAAGTCCCTTTGTTTCTCCACCGGGATAGTCTGAAGTAATTCTGAGGCCTGGCCCCTTAACGCCAGAACTAATGCCATGGCCTTTTCCTCGTTATCCCAGTTGTTCGCACATGCTGCTGCCTCAAACTGCCTCTTGTACGTTGTCCATGAGCTTTGGCCGTCAAAGGAGGGAGGTTTTAACCGGTGACCTGATGATACCACCTGCTGGCTTCCTCTATCTCTCAACTGTCGTTTAAGTCGCTCCACTTCTCCTTCGAACTCACTCATCTTTCCTTTGATCTGACTGACTTCGGTCTCAACTACATCTACTTTGTCTTCTACCTTATCTACTTTTTCTTCTACCTTGTTTATCTCATCTTTAACTTCACATTTTAGTACTTCATTGGCAGAAATGATAGTGTCTTGTTGTATTTTCATTTGTTCATTCAGAATTTTCCTTAATTCTTCTTGGCGTCTTTCTTGTTCCTCTTTCTCCTCTTGACGTCGTCTTTCTTGCTCTTCTTTCTCCTCTTGCTGTCGTATCTTCAGGTCCTCCATCATTTTCTTCAATTCATCTTTTTCTTCTTGACGTCTTCTTTCTTGCTCTTCCTTTTCTTCCTGGCGTCTTCTCTCTTCATCCTGACGTCGTTTTTCTTGCTCTTCCTTTTCTTCTTGGCGTCTTCTCTCTTCATCCTGACGTCGTTTTTCTTGCTCTTCCTTTTCTTCTTGGCGTCTTCTCTCTTCATCCTGACGTCGTTTTTCTCGCTCTTCCTTTTCTTCTTGGCGTCTTATTTCCTGGTCTTCCATAATTTTCTTTAATTCATCTCGCTCTTCTTGACGTTTTCTCTCCTGTTCTTCTTTGTCTTCCTGCCGTTGCTGCGCCATCATTTTTTGGAATTGTTCGAATAAGTCCTGTATTTGTTTATCGGATGCCATACTTCTTGTCGTTACGGGCATACGATGAAATTAAAATAAAATAAATTTAACTGTCACGTCAATATCAGAACTTTCCAGACAAATCTCGAAATAGCACGAAAAAGTCTTATCCAGAGTCTCTTGTCACTATCCAGTTCAGAGAATTTAATAATCTCCACTAATGTCCAAATAGAAAAGTTCTAGAAATTTTCACGCACTAAATGAGTCTTTTTCAGTGTCTCTATCACTTCTCAGTTCAAAGGATTTAATTATCACACTAATGTCCTAATAAAATGTTCTACAATGTCTCAAAAATGCACTTAAACACTATTTTCCTGTTCGAAAATAACCCTCGAACAATGTCCAGTAAATTAGTCCACTGTGTTAGCACTAAACCTCGAGAATACGTCTCGAACACTCCAGCACAACTTCAGAGTCCCTCTTGTCATAAAATCCCACTTCTGACACCAATTGTCGCGTGTTTCCACCCTTAGGAAACTACCCCTTGCAAAATCCGTGGGTTCCAAAAATTATAACAAGAGATTGTCCACTAACACACTTTATTAAATATTTACTGGATACTTCACAATACTATTGTTAATTTAAATACACTTTACTGACTAAAAATCACAATGTTTATTACTTTGTTTATCTTTGAACTCTTAACCTCACTTTCTATACTTTCTCCACTTTCTGAACTCCTCGCCGACAATGGGATCGCTCTTTTATACCTAAAAATGACAGATCTCGATTGTTCTGTGATGACGCCACCATTCTCTCGATAATTCCAGATGTCACTTTGGAATCTTCTGGTAGGTTCTTTTTCGAGTAGGTGCAAATACACTACATTCATTCAGACATTCAATCTGTTGAAGTCTGCCTACTTTTTAGTAACATAACCTTAAATTTTAAGGGGTGCAACATATTACAATACTTTGTTTTATTAATATTTGAGGCCTTCTAATTCACAATGTTTTTATAGACATTCTGGTTGACATTCCTTTGCCGTATGCTTATATCTATATGTTTTTACTATAGGAAAGATTTTTATAATATTAATTTCACAGATATGGCAACACACAAAAGTATAGGAAAAGGCTTTTCGATCAAGATTTTTTAAATTTTGGGAAAAAGTTCTCCTGGATATACTGAATAGTTCTCATGGGCACAATGCTCAAAATTCAATAGTTTGGCCGCCAGTGGCCTTTGAAGTCTAAAAACATAAAGTTCTTATATAGTTCCTTGAGGTAAAACTGACTACAAATGGTTCTGTGACTAGACCGCAAGACATCTACTCCTCCATTTTCGAGTGCGGGGAATACGATAGTGACAATATTTTCCGACATACCCCCTTCACCTTGCTTGAGAGCGTTGTTGGATCAGTTTTTTTTTTGTCAATTCGAATAAAATAAGTAATGATTGACCACGATTGAAACTACCGCCACTCCCAATAACGAAATGCTACGAAAACAACAAAAATCAGCTGGAAAACGGTATACCCCGTTTTCGAAGGTGGGGAACATGATGGTGACAATATTTCCCGACCTACCCTTTACCCAGTGGCCCTAAATCGGAAAACCCACCCCCTTTTCCAATTTTCCGGTGCTGGGCTTGCGAGGGCTTGTCGAATAGGATTTTTTCTCGTCAATTCGAACAAAATAAGTTAAATCTCGATTAGACGAGACCCAACCAACCCAGGGGTTCAAGCAGCCTTTACACAAAGTAAACTTTTCATTCAGTGGCTTGTAGGGAATTGATTAACACGGGTCATTGGTATATGTAGATATTTTTATTTTTCATTGATTATATATGTAAAAATATTCTCGTTTTTATACATTCAATGATCATTCGTTACATCTGGATGTCACAGTCACTGATGGAAAAGTTCACTTCGTGTAAAGACTGCTTGAACCTCCGGGTTGTTTGGGTCTCATCTGATCAAGGTATATTTATTTTATTCGAATTGATGAGAAAAAATCCTATCCTACAAGCCCTAGCAGCGGAAAATCGAAAAAGGGGGTGGTTTTCAGGTTCAGGGGTAGTGAGTGAAGGGTAGGCCGAAAATATTGTCACCAATATGTTCCCCGCTCTTGAAGACGTGTAATGAAGCATTCTTAAAATTCATGTTCCATTTCTAGTCTTTTAAAAAAATTTAAGCTTTTTAACTTAAAAATAAAATTCTTTTAAAAATTCATTCCGTCTATAAGCAAAGAAGCGCCTTCTTTGCTTACGACACCAGTTTTGCATACGGCACTACATCTCCGGCAAGGAGGGATTTCAGATATAAAAGCCCAGCCACAAATCAACAGAAACAGTGGGCGATAGAAATGTCATCCTGACAACCGTAAAAGATATGGACCTGTAAAATCAATACCCCATACTGAAATGTTTGTTATGTAACACTGCCATATTTTACCTGTTTTGAAGAAAATAAATCGTTTAATTTTACGGGGCTGTCTTATTAACTAAACTGGACCCTGTATTAATCTCCAAACCAGCTACCTGAGCAAGAAACCGTTACAGACTGGAGTATACTGTTTTCAAGCCGTTTTTCGTTGCTCTCGTGGTATTTCATTATTTGGGGTGGGAGTAGTTTCAACCTCCCATGGTGGGTTAGGTCACCTGTGGTCAATTTTTACTCAATTTGACAAAAAAAGCAGATACACCAAGCCCTCGCAAGCCTAGCACCGGAAAATCGTTAAAAGAGGTGGTTTTTTCGGTTTAGGAGTAGTGAGTAAAGGGTAGATCGAGCAATTCGAATGAAGGGTAGGTCGAAAATATTGTCATGATCATATTCCCCATCCTCGAAATGGGGGGGTAAATGTCTTGTGGTCCAGTCACAGAAATTTTGGGGTCACAGCTTTACCTCGAGGGACTATATAAGAAGTTTATATTTTTAGATTTCAAAGACCACTTACGGCCGAACTATTGAATTTTGAGCATTGTGCCCATGAGAACTTTTGTTCAGTATAACCAGGAGAACATTTACCCAAAATTTCAAAAATTTTGACCGAAAGGCCTTTTCCTATACTTTTGTGCGGGGTTCTTTGGTAATTTAGCAAGTTTAGATAGTATATAACTCATTGTATTAAGTAATATGATCTAATCTGTTTTCTTGATTTGTGTAAACTCTAGTTTCTTAGCACCAATAAATCATTTTTCTATCTTACTTCCCATGGCACATCTGACGACACCGTCATCTGCTGCACGTGCTTGTTAGACATACAGTCTCGCCAAGGTTCCTTCTGACCACCTCCGTGGTGGTATCATCAGTCCAACATTTTGAAGCATATCTACTTCACCACTACCATTTGGTTTCCCTGAATCATTACTTGTTCCACTCTGTCCTCTCTCTAGCTGATGTAGTCAAAAAATGCTGAGATGTGGTGGAATACAATGCTGGAAAGTTTCGGAGGGCAGGCGCGGAACTACGGTGGGGCCAGGGTGGACCATGGCATACCCAAAATTACGTTGGCCCACCCTGATCCCCAAATTAAAAATTTTGTTGCTTTGCACAAACTGAGTAAATTTAAAATATTTAAATAGGTTAGATCGTGTTAAGTTGTCTCGGTCTAAGCCTCGGTCTACTCAGTAGTACACAGCTAGTTCCGTGCTTGTGCCCATAGAATATTTTGAAATCCAGAAAAATTTTTTGGGCTCCTCCTCTCGAGGCCAGTTTCGGGCTGGGTTCACCCAGTTTTGTACTTCTAGTTCCATGCCTGTTGGAGTGTGATTGTTTCTCAAGTATTGAGCTATTTGTGCAATGGGTGTCCAAGGAATTAGTAACAAATATCTCCAGACCAACATCTCAAAGGCATCAGTGTATGCCGTCTGTTTGCCACTCTAATGGTCTATGTCTCAGAGGCCTAATGAAAAATGGAGAAAATTAGGATGTTAGCAAGTCTGATTTTTGTGTTAGGTAATATATCGCCAAATTTTGCAGGTATTGTCAACTAGAGCTTCAAGGCATGTCATCCTGTTTACTACTTCTGTCACCTATTCTTACGTGATTACGGATGTTTCTCAACTGTTGAGTCTTAATTATAATTTTCATTTTGTTTTAACAATATTATGTGTAATATAAATATTACGTGTAGGTTGTATGTGTTAAGTGAATGTAGAAATGTACATATGTCTGAGTGTTCCCATCTCCAATAATACAGTTCACAATGTGTTTCAGTCCATGTTGTAAAAAGATAAATAGTGGTTTACAAAATAAGAGTATATATATAGGCACATATATTCTTGTCTTCCCAATAAGTTGATGTAAATTCAGCAGAGATGGGAAAATTTCCATTTGAATGTTTCCAGAACGAGATTTTGATAAAAATGAAAGTTTCCAATAAAATATTTGAATATTTGAAAGTTTCCAAAATTCCAGCAGTTTACTTTGGAAACTTTCGGAATATTCAAATATTTTATTGCAAACTTTCATTTTTATCCAAACTTCGTTCCGGAAACTCCTGAAAATTTTCTGGGAACTTTCATTGGAAAGTTTCATTTAGCGATCTCTGAAATTCGGTATTTATTCTCTAGCACTAGGTTCTTTAACAGAGCTTGCTTCCTCAGCAGATAATTCTGCCAATTTGTAGTTGTCTTACAAATGTGCGTAGGCAAGTTCCACAATTTCAATAATTTAGAACATTTTGGTTTGCAATCTTTGCAAAGATCAGCTGTAGTGACTTTGTCGTTTATAATGCAATTGTACTAAATTCTCAAAATTGAAGTGGTAACTTTACGCACGTCGCAGAATGCTTTTAAAAAATTACTTCCAATTAGACCGAAATGGTATTCAAAAATTTTATAGTCAGAAAACATTCATGAATCAAAAGTTCAAGAATCTACCTCAAATACAAAAGAAATGGTTTCCATGTTTAGCAGTTACCCAGTATACATATTATAATAGAAACGTAATAATAATAATAATGCATAGTCAAAAATACTACACTCTAAAGAAATGAAAGAATTCTTACTGGCATTTGAAATTTCTTTCACATATTGCATAGCTATTCTTTTCAGATAATCTGCATGTTCTTCGGCAACAAAAAATCCCATAAAGTTAGGTGAAGTATAAGTCTCTAATTTAAGTGGTTCATTCAATGTTGCACCATGTCGATCCATTACCGACTTTAAACCCTGTGTCAACTGAAGAACATCTTCGTCTGGAGCCTAAAATCATATAACACATAAAACGATCTTGAATATATCACTACTCATACAAGGTCTTTCAATATGTTGCATAGATCTGTCAATAGTCTTAGTTGTCAAACTGTAGTGCAATACATGGTGTTTTATGTGCAATCAATAGATATTCAATTAATCAAAGAGTTTTATTACATATTGTATAAATTCAGAAATATTTTCAGGAGCACTTAACATAGCAATATACAGACAAACTACCCAAACATGTACCTTGAGATGGATGAGAGAATTTTATAAAAGAGTTGCAACATAATTAATTGGAAGAATAGTAAGTTATTGGAGGTTAAGCCAAAAGTCTTCAAAAGACGCCCACAAACAAATACAGATCACCAACTGTGAAGATATGTGCGATTTATCATGCAATGTTACAAAAAGTAATACATAATATAAGAAGGTTTGAACTGAAAGGTAAACCATTAGGAAAAACTCTGTACACTACATTACTTCCCAACCAGCAAAGGAGGAAGGTTGATTTGGGCGGTTTTTGCCCCAAATTATTTTTGGATGAAAAAATCAGAAAACATTTTTTTTTAATGTCTACTAACAATAATAAGTCGATTTTACTCTAAACGGACGATCCCCCACTCCCCTAGCCCCCTCTCAATCCTGAATATGCCATTACTTGCTAACAGCGTTCTTGGGGAGATATGTATATCATTTTCAAACTTATATTCGCTTGATAAAATACCACACTAACTCCCTTTTAACTGTATCCACTCTCATTTATCATTTTTCCCCTTTAAAATATCTTATAAAGCAGTTAAGAAATTATTTTAGAAATGCTTCCCTGACTAAGTTATAAAACATTTCAGCTTATAAAACTAAATAATTTTATAGTGCTTTTTTAGTAACGTTCAGCAGTACTTTCAGCACCGTTATAAATATATATTAAAATTATTTTCTTCTATCTATCTTATAAAACAATTATATTAAAGCACTATTTGGGACAGTTTTGTTATTGAAAGTAAATTGTTATTCCAGAGTTTGCTACATAATTATTATATAGCGTTGCAATCTACTGCAATATGGCAATAAAGTAGTTACAAAATAAAATTGTTTACGTGAACATAAAAATGCTGCTGCTAACTATGCAATAAAATATATTTGAAGCAACGCGCATATGCATGAAAAACAGCAAACAGCTGTTTTCTGAGATGAAGTGAGCTCTAACTAAATGGGCAGAATCGTATCGGAAGATTTTACTTTACGCGTATAATCTTTCAAATTTTAAATTTCGTTTTTACCTCTCTAATGTGTAACAGTAAAAATATTTGCCTGCCTGGCAGAAAGCATGCACCACATAAGAAACTTTTCTCATTAGTGAGTTATCAGAAACTTCTATCGTTTATAAAAAATTCTGCATGAAGAAAAAGTAATTCCAATACTATAAAAACCGTTACCGATCCGAAGGTTATCCGCCACATTGATCAACCATTAATCAAAATTCTACACGCATTTCTGTCGCTTCTTATTTGAACTGTCCTCCTTGCTTACCTCTATATTCAGAGGATCAACCCAGTATGTAGTACACAGCCTACTAACTAACCTAACCTAACCTAACCTAATCTAGCTGTCATTTTTATATTATTTATTTTTTCCTTTAATTTAGGAATGAAATTTTCTTACCAAATCCCCCACATGCTTTAATTATCAGAAATTTTTTAAGCACTAGGGAGATTACTAGTGAAAATTTTCATAAAATGAGCAAGGGTGTTAAAATGAAAACTTAATACCAATTTAACGATAATAGTTACAATAAATTAGTTTTTATCAAAATATTTGTTCCGGTTATTTTTAATATTTATAACAAAAATGCAAAATAAGACATTTGTGAAAAAAATTGTTATATTTTTCACCTAAGATACGGCCCTGTTACAAGACCGTCACCTCTGAGACACATTATTTTATAGATGTTTTGTAAGAATCGCTTGTATTTAACACAAAAGTAGTTTATAGAAGGAAGCCATTTCATGAAACCATCGTTCGAGGTCGTAAATATGACAAAGACAAAAAGTTTAAAAATCACATTTTTATTAATATTTAAGATAAGATAAGATAAGATAATTTATTGGTGTTTAATATACAACAGTATTTACACAATTATTATTATTATTTATGGCAATTAATACGTGCTAATTATAAAATTATTATGATTAAAACAAATTGGCATAAAATTTCATTACAAAAAAATTTTAAAATGTGAAATCGATTTTTATAAAATTCCAAAAATTACCAGAAACCTTCAGTAAACATGAGGGGCACTTAAAATTCATCAAAAACACATGGCATAATTCACATTAAAATTTCCTTGGCATCAAAAATTGCAAGCTGTATGGTTAACACGTCTCTAAAATAATTATTATTTTTTTTTAATCTATTTATTTAACGTCGGCCTATTTCCGCTACCAGGGCCTATCATCGACGCTAGGAGACGAGCTACCCCCAACCTGGAAATTTTGCCGAACCTCTTCCCTTAAGAAGAGTAGGGATCTTTTACTTGCCTAACATTTAATAGACAAGGGGCCGCCTGCTTTACATCCCCTCCGAAGGATGGTATATCCACTACGTAATCCTCGTCTGAAATTACGTAACTTCTGCGTATACACCGATATATAAGCCTCTAGAAGGTGGGACGAGAACGCTGTATTTCCCAAGATGGGTCACCCATCCAAGTAATAACCACGCTCGACGTTGCTTCAACAGAATATCGACTGATATTCACATTGAAGTCGCCTCTACGCTCGCCCCAAAATAATTCTTAAGTAAGTTCTTCTCCATTATCCAGTAAAATCACTGAAAGCTCGATATTATAGAGATCAGCATATTATATATTTGTAAGTATATTATGTATGCGACTTTTTGAACACATTTAGGAAATTGTTTTATTTTATTGGCGTTTTATAATAACAATGAAGTATGTGCTGTATAACGCAACTAAATTAAGTTTTAATAAAACTGTTTCATAGTGGCGGTACCGAATTTTTTTAGAGCCTGCGGAATTGTTTATACAATTATATTGTAGTGGTTGCAATAGCTGTTACAAAATATGACTAAACTATTTTATAAGATGGTGCCAATTTTGCATTTATAGCTGTCGTAATAACGTTTTTAAAGTGTTTCTGAGACTAATGTTGTTTTACAAAATTTATGTCGGAAACATTTTTGCAGCTTTTATAAAATACCAAATTGCTAGTTGGGTTTCCTCTATATCAGAGTACTTCAAGTTCTTCATTGTTTTTTCATTCGCTGTTGTTTTTCTTCTTCCTTTCTTTGTATTATACATGTATTTCATGCAATCCGCACATTATATTGTACAGCGGTTTACCCCTCGGCTTGAATAAGGCATTGAAGCTAATGGGGGCACTTGTCTAATTTATTTTTATGAATTAAAATTGCATGATGCAGTTCCTGTTTAAATAGATAATACTCATAAGAACTGTGCATATTAAAAACTGGAAAATTGTACCAAAATGCCAAAAATATTCGCTAAAAAGCAAAGGGTAATCCTATGAAATTTAGATACATGCTGTGTAAACAGATCTATTTTTTTATAATATAATATGATCACTAATTTTAGGCCTTATTTGCAATGGTGTTGCCTCTCTATTGGGGGTTACACTTTTCCAAGGGCTGACTTTTTTTATTTAAATATTTGTATTTTAAAATCCCTAAAAGTTGCTTGACGGAGTAAACTTAGTTTCTGTTACTTAGGATGCATTTAAAGATTTAACTCTTTTAAGAGCAAACAGCGGTAATGTAAGTCAAACGTTAAATGCTGAAATATTCAGTACAGAAACTGAGGGTGTAGAAGAACACACTACCAGGCGTCAAATTGACGCAACACCAATTTATATTCAGAAGGGCGCCAGTCGCGTTTTGCCCCATTCTTCCACTCTCAAGCGGGTTCGAGATAATGCTTCAATAGACGAGTAATGGGTCAAGGCCGCACTACCTCAGATTATTAATGACACTCTCTCAAGACGTGATTTCAATTATTCACTGAAAATAAGGGCCTTTACGTCTTTGGATTATTGAAATTTTTGCACAAAAAAAATCCATATCGAAGATTTATCTCCGATGGGATTGGAATTTGACGTGATTTGGATCTGTTTATACAGTAATAAGTGGTCTAACGTCTTTTGGTTTCTGCTATTTTTGCATAAAAAATCCCCATCTAAGATTTCTCTCCGACGGGATTGAAGATTGACGTGATTTGTATATATTTACCTACTAATAATGGTCTCTGCACTTAAAGATTTCTGGAGAAATCGCATGAAAAAATCCCTATCAAGCTCCCGTAAGGCGACAGAACACTGAGTATCAAACTAGGGAATCATGAGATCCCGATTAACTCAGTTGTTTAGGTCTTCCAAACGAAACTTCAGGGATTAAGAGTAGCAACAAGTCCTTACTTCGATAAAATGCAATTAGTTCAAAGAATACCATTTATTTAATAAGTGTAAAATAATACAGTATTATGTGAATGAATCACGCCTCCCCAACTAAGGCAACTGACTTTTTAACCATAGTGAGAGCGTACGCTAACAATCGATTTGGTAGAAAAGATTCATTTAACTTCCTCAGAATTTAATGCAAGCCTTTTAAAAAGATTTAAAAAAAAATTTGTATTTTGGTAATTATGACTGATATTTTACTTAAAAAATTTTGGTTCGCTTATGAATAGCTTAAAGATCCCTGATCGTGATTTTATCATTCGCGGGACGGAGTTTGACTAATACATGAGTTTAATAACTTTCGGCCAATCTTATGACGTACTTGTCCCCATGCAGGTTCAATATAGGAAAAATGACAGCGACTCGCATCCGAATGATTTTTAGGCAAAATGGACTTTTGAGGTTTTCTCTATAACTTTATTATTTGGAAAGCCCTGCTATTGGCTTCTCTACCATTGCTTTGTATTGACCACCCAACGCACTCGACCAAATTACGAGTCGCTAGGTGAATCCAAACTTGTTTTATGCGAGAAACCGGCCTTGTGCATTTTCATTGATTTTTTGCTAATTTTTGCTTACAGGCGCTACGCCGCTTTTGCCAAATTCGTCGGTTTCGCCTTTTTGATACATTACCTTGCTAAAATTTTATAGTCAGTCTTTAGAACAGGGTATATAATGACTGTACCTCCATGGTTAATGTCTTCGGCGGAGGAATTAAAGTTAAAAATATTTTAGATACTTTCAAAGTACCTTTTTGGCATACTTTTTAAAAAGTATGTGATTCATTTTTCCATAACCACCATATACTTTCACTCTCATATCCTGAACCAAAATATATTTTCCTAAGTAAAAATTCGGTGTTTCTTTGAATTTTTACCCAGTTGTGCCTAATGTCTTATCGAACTCATAACGGTCCTTTTGGACTAGTCTGTGGCTCTGAAGTCTCTCAGACTCTTGAAAATGTTCTTAAATGAAATTTTTGCCTAAGTGGATTTTTTATTTTGGCTTCGACTTAGGTCAATTCTGGAAGGTTCTACAACAAGGGCTCCAGTAATTTTTATAAGAACTGGTAGTACAGATGAAATCATTGGTAAAAGAGTCCTATCTGATATTCAAGGATAATGTAACTATAGTCTGTTTTTAAACCAGGAGGACCGTTTCAAATTTACCGTTCTAAATCATACATCTGTGATTGGATCCGCCTTCGCCAGTTTTACACAGGGCAATAGTCGTAAATTTTGACATATAATAAATTTTAATTACATGTCATAAATTATTTTGTTTAAATTTCTATTTTATCGTTTGCACATTATATATCAGTTTTATATAAATCTGAAGGTAAAAGTGGCTAATTACTTGGTGCCTTTATATTGCGCAAATGGTATGGATGGTGTATCAAATACATGGAGGTCAAATGGAGGTCGATGCATTATCTAATATAATAAAATGCACACAAATATACTGTAGTGGTGTATTGTTGGTTGCTCAAAATGCCAAAAAGGTTCTAATGTATTTTCTGGTAACTTTTATGGTGTGAATGGGACTTCTATATTCAGTCCTCCTGGTTTAAAAACAGACTATAGTACACTATCAGTTGAAAATGTATTGTTATATGCACTTAGAACAAACAATATAATACCTAATATCTATAACTAATAACCTCTTCCTACTATATATCACACATTTTAGATAAAAAAAGTGTAGAATATGACAAAAAATGTGAAAATCTAAAATTATCAATTTCTGTAGATAGGATGCTTTTCCTTAGGACGGCAGTAGTAGTGCAAGTATTAATATTTGAGAAAGAGAAGACTGTTGAATTGATGTTCTGATAAATATCATCTGAACCAACTGCAGAGCTTTTCACATTAGTTCTTTTTAAAAAAAAATCAAATAAAAAATTTATAAAATAAGTTTTGTCTTGGCATTATCTTTGTGCTTCCAGATCTCGTTACAGACATTTAACTTTAGCTGCTGCAATCACTTCTTTAAAATATTATCTTTAACACTTGTGTGTTTTTCGGCAGAGTAAATAAATGCACTAAACAAATTTCGCACATTATGACTGACTAAAGTGAACTCTCAATAGTTTATCTTTCTTAATAACATTGAAAATAATATTTAATTTTTTATCGTCTAGAGGTCTCGTAAGAATTAACACATTCGCGGACAGTAACTGCTATAGAAGTAAATTTTAAATGATGTTATAGGACACCACTGCTATAGCAGTACATATTTGAGAGGCCAGAAAAAACTACTGTAGTAGCAGTAGATTTATAGGTAAGAATAAGTAACGCTCCCTATTTACTGTCCCACAGCAGCATTATGAAATTTTGGGCACTGTCCTCTTAGGTCTTGTAAATGCCTCATTAGTAACAAGTCAGTTTTGAACTACGTGGATACATCGCAGAGCAGCTACTGCATATGCAGTAATATTGCCATTGTGATCTATGCAAGTGTAGCGGGTAGTATCCTCTCGTTTGTAATCACTTTATTTTTTATGCTTATAAGTTATTCAAATTTGCTAAGGTAACGTAGTTGAAATAGTATGGAGTTTTTGTAAACTTATGCTAATACACCTGTATTGAATAATTTGAAATATTGTACGTTAGTTTATGCAATTTATATTTAGCCAGGACCGTTCCTAGATATTTGTGAAAAATGATGTGAAAAAATTTTCATAAAAATCGCACCAGTACTTACTTCAAAAGTTATCGCACTGTGTTTTTGAGTTCATCCATAATTTCAGTACTGTCCGCGAATATGTTAACAATCAAATCGTACCTTAAAGAATGACACCAACGTTATATGCGGTGTATAATTATGTGCACCATTCCAACCACATGATGTTAAAGATTTTTCCCAAAACTTCTGCAGCTGCTGTAAAAATGGCCCTGTTGGGCATATATATAAAATATAGTCTCTGGGAGAGTTGTCATCTAGAAGTGGATCATTAACATGTGCCAATAGCCAATCTGAGGCCAACTGTACGCCTCTATTCCCGGTAGCTGCAAGAGCCTTCTCACTAAAGAATAAACAAATTAGAAAAATCTGTATTTTAATATATCTTTAAATATACCTACGCTCTATGTTTTGGAAATCCCATTTGTAATAAAATTTGCAATGGGGTTAAATGTTGTTTTGATATTTTTGTAGGGGTAGGATTCCTTCTAGGTGGTAGAGTGGCCATTTTCACAAATATAACTAATATTTGTTATTTAAGCCTATATTAGTTAAATTGCCCTTTGCGGTTTCTTACTCGATACTATCATTAGTCTGAAGATGACAACGATAACATTAAATACTAGAGAGCAAAACACAACTATGGAACTATGAGCTATTTTAGCGTTGATTATTTCTTTGGATTTTTAAAAGGCAAAAGATTAGATGACGACGATGACGTCTTGTTTATATTTATTGCATTGACATTTGACATTTGACCACATTTGACGTTTAATCTAGGGTTTTTCAGGCTATGCAGAAAGAATCGAAAAGCCTATCAAGTAGTGAATTTAAAATGTATTCTTGATCGATATTAAAAATTATAGACAATAATTATGTCTATGGTAAAATAGCTTAATTTGTTTCATTCTAGGGGTTAATTCATGAACTTAGCTGTTTTGTAACCATTTATATTCAGAGTTTTATTACACGACCGTACGTCAGAGCTAGCGTTTCCATTGGTCCAAAAATTACGAGACCACCTGCACACAGATAATCTTGGCCAATTGCGCATGACTGAAAGGTTTCAAGTTCTAATGAGACAGAACCAAAACATTTCAAACATTCTGTGAATTCTGTTCTGTCAAAATTTCGACTTTTGAACCGGGAAACGTGTATTATTTTTGCATTTTATTTAGTTTATTAAATTCGGTATGGCAGGTGTATTGTTTGAAGATATATTCAACGTTAAAGACATTGATCCAGAAGGAAAAAAGTTTGACAGGGGTAAGTAGGTTATTTCCTTTTAATGATAATATGTATTTATTTGTTTATTGTTTGAGGTTATGTTTCTCTACCTACACTAGTACACTATTGTTTTCTACCAATTTTTGTAAACATAATTAGCTGTATGGTACCTACTTTACTGGTATTGAAATATTGGTGGAGAGTCAGCTTCTATTTTTTTTTTTATTTCGTATTTTACAACTTACTAACGATTATTCTAAAGTTAGTTAATCATTTAGAATATTAAAATCAATACTTTAATACAATAGAATAAAGATAAAAAAATATGCAGTACTGATCAATGTGCAGTAAATGCAGATTACCTGTAGGTATTGATTTATTCATAAATTCTAGTAGGTATAACTTACACGACTTTTTTATTAGTGCCAGTAAAATTTATAACATTTGCTTGCGGCATACTGGGTTTGCTTTGACTGTTTCAAATATTGTCCACATTTAATCTATGTGTAGTATGCTTCATTGCAATTCTAAATAATTGATAACTAAAATATCATTTCCAGAATGCACATCTAATTTTTACTGAAAACTCTACCTAAGTTATTTTGATATCTTATGTTGTATTCTGTCAACAAAAACTTTCAAGGTATTGATTATTTATCTGCCTTGTTGAGAGATTCTCCGTTATGTAATATTTCATAATTACAGGAAATTTTTTGTGGTATTTGTAAATCTATGTTTTTCTTGAAAATAAAGTGCTATTAGCTACTACTGTATATTTCAAGTGTATACTCATTTTTTCACTAAAACGTTTAAGAAGGTAAGTACATTGATATAAATCTTTGATTATACCAAGCATTTTCATTATATCATCAAGAATAAATCTAAAAGTAAAAAACTAGATACCTACGTGGAAATTTAGATATTACTCCCCTCTATGTAGGATCAATCGTGGCCTATTATATACCTAAGGCTAGGTTAGATATGTATTAGTCAACATTTTTGTTCTCTGAATTACACAACAATAGAAATGTTGTTTTTCATGTTGAGAAAGGTTGCAAATTCTGTTAAGTAAGTATATCATTCTTCGCTTTTGGCACCATATCTTAATTTATGAATAATATTGCATCATAGTTAATTCTCAATACTGGTTTTTCTATAGTTTTTTTGGCAGAAGAATAAGAAGTAACCAGATCTCTCTTACAAGGTTGGCAAAAAAACACTTTTTTTAAGCCCTGGTCAGTAGACAAAACTGGAAATAACTACTAAAAGTTGAAAAACAGTGGTTACAAATAGACGCAGTTAAAATTAATATTGACATACCGGACCATTTGTAATTAAGCACCAATACTTCAGGAGCCGACGAGTAGATGAAAAGTAGAGTGTAGTTTGTTATGCAGGCCGTTTCATTGACGACGAATTAGCCGGCGCAAAGTTATAGAGGACCTAAATATGCATGGATTGAACCCCCTTGTAAGTTGTGCGAAATTTTTTACTTTAGGAGTTATAGGTTTTTGTGCATTTTTATCTAAATTCCAATTTTGCCCTCAAATTTCATCAGTCTGGCTTAACTATTGGTGTTTTTTTTAAGAATGTAGTCTAATACTGGGCTTATCAACCTGAAAAATAATTTTTTTCTACTCATATATATGAAAAAAACATTTTTTCCACTGTCTACTGTATATGAAAGTGACTTTTTTTACTCTAAAAATGAAAATATTTTCATATCTAGTGTAAAAAAATGTCACCTTCATATAGAGTAGACAGTGGAAAAAATTGATATTATATATGTATGAGTAGAAAAAACAGCATTTCCTACTCGAGATGAACTCCGTTTTTTTTGTTCGTGAGATTGCCTAACTCGCTTCGCTTGTGAGCAAATTCTTATCTCACGAAAAAGACATTATTTTCATCTCTTGTAAAATTTAGTATTTTCTACTCATATACCGGGCGACCCAGAAGTACCTACCCTCCACTTTTTTCTACAGTTTTAAAAATAAAATTTTGAAATTTGGGATATCAAATATAGATATCAATGGGCACATTTTGACCATTTGGTAAAAAAATCACGTCCGGTATGGCCGGAAATTACCATAACTTTCTTATTTTTTTCTCATAAAGCTGCAATGTCTCTTTCCAACGCTTTTTTCAGATTTAAAATCAGATGAAAAATAACCTTGAAAATGGAATTTATTTGCTATTTCTAGTTGGCTTTGGAATTCAGGAACAAATTTTAAAAATTTCGAAGTAGGCTTTGAATTTGAATAAAAGGGTATTTCTCAACAAATTAAATGTAAAATTGGCCTCTTTTGTTCATTTGCTTGGATTTAGAAATGTTTTTCCCATTTTTCCATTCATGGAAATTCAGTTTGTCATAACTCCAGTTTTTCAAATAGTACCCTGTATGCTCGCCTGTATGTTTTATCTTTTTAACAGATGGAGTGGTAAATTTGCTTTACACTGGTTTTTCCCGATTAAAAATTGAATATAACTTAAAATAAATATTAAACTTTTTCTAGAAGCGTTTTGAATTATGTGTCCATATCTTGCATGAAAAACATATAAAGAGATCTGAATCTCGGCTATCTGATGCACTACATAATTCGAAAATTTTGGATAACGCCCTTTTCCACTGGACAATCTTTGGACAACTTTTTTTGGATGTTTACCTATATACATGCTATCGATTTATCCAGTTATTAGCTTTTAGTATTTAAAGAATCATTTTTTAAAGCACTTTCGGACACATGAGCTCTACTAATTTTTCGTCTTGCACCCACTAGGACTTTTGATCAAGAGGTCATAAACTGACACCTATAAAAATTCAGACAAAAATCCTATCATTTTGTGCTGGGTCCTAGTTGTTTCTTTACAGCAGATTACTTCTTTTTTACACATTTATGAATACAGCGCAATGTTTTGACAAATTGGGATCAAGGATTCCTGTTGAAAAGTTATGAAAATTTGCAAATATATTATTGTCTGTACGGTTATATTGCGGATTTTAAACGCAAGAAGTACGATATCTCGACTTCCAATTAACATAAGAGGATATCAATTTTTCGAATTGTTATTTTGAAAAAACAATCGCAAAAATACAGGAATTTAAACAAATTAAAAAAAATTAAAATGCAAAATATTGTTACGTGTTTACACCCTTTTTGTAAACATTCTGTATCATGGATTCGGTAATTATAACACTAGGGTAACACTAAACACTGATTTATTAACCTACTAATTACAACCAATAATTTACTTTACTAATATTACACTAAGTACTGTCTCAATAATTCAGTCACTTTTGATCACTTTGTTTACTTCTTAATGTTTCTCCAATGACTGTCTATACTGAACTGAACTGCACAACTACTTACTCTTCTTTTATAGTCCTAGGTTATTGGTTCTAGATCTTTCTACTATATTCCAGCACATTCTACAATGTTCCACAGGATGTCTGTGATGTTCTAGATTTTTATATATGTTTCGAGAGGGTTGAAACACAACACTGCCCCCTCCTTAAGCCTGAACGTCTCGGTCAGGCAATTCAGTCTCTTTCACATACTTTTCATCTTTTCAATTTTTATCTTTGACTTTTTACTTCTTTGTATTCGATAAACAACGTCATTGATTCGGGTGGTGACGGAATATGGTCCTTCCCAAGGAGGCTGAAGCTTTGGGGACCTTCCCTTCTTCCGCTGTGGATTATAGAGCCAAACCAGATCTTCTACCTTGAATCTTCCTGAACTGGACTTGCGGTCATAACGAGCTTCATTCGGTCACTGGTTATGGTGATTTGGCCTCGAACCAACTCATGGACATTTCTTAACCGTAATTTCATCTGCATAATTGTTCACTGAGAGGGGTTCCCTGCCTGGTGTTCCAGACATCAAGTCACACGGCGGTCTGATTTCATGTCCAAATACCACACAAGCCGGTGTCTGTTTCGTAGTCTCATGAATGGCAGCCCTGGATGTCGTGAGGAAGAACGACAAGTGACGATCCCAATCTCGCTTTTTATGAACCACCTTAGAAAGATGTTCCTACATGGTTTTGTTATGCCGTTCCACCATTCCATTTGATTGGGGATGAAGAGCTGTCGTTCGTGTCTTGTGGATTCCCAATAATTTGCAGATTTCCCCCGATTCAAAGTTCCTCCCTTGATCTGAATGTAACTCCAAGGGTACACCAAATCGACATACCAGGTTATCCACCAACACCTTAGCTACAGTAACAACCTCCTAATTTGGATTGGCATAGGCTTCCGGCCACTTACTGAAGTAATCCATGGCAACCAGGATGTACTTATTGCCATCAGTGGTCACTGGAAACGGTCCAGCAATATCAATCGCAATTCTCTCAAAAGGAGCTCCAATATTATATTGCTGCAGTTGACCCCTTACTCCTAGTCTGTGGTCCCTTACTGACCGCACAAATCTTGCATTTACGACACCAAGCCTCCACATCCTGTCGACTATTAATCCAGTAAAATCGTTCCCGCACCTTATTCAGGGTCTTATTAACTCCGAAATGTCCGCCAGACATTCCATCATGCATCATCTCCTGAAGTACTTTTGGCACTCGACACCTGAGAATCACTAGACGCATAACAACTTCCTTGCCATCCTGGCTTTCCCACGCTCTCTTCAATAGCCCGTCTGTGACTCTAAGCGAGTCCCATTGCGCCCATAAACCCTTCAGCCCCACTCCTTTGTCTGAAACATCTTTCCACTCTGGACGAGTTCCACCTTCTTTTGCTCTCAACTTCGGCGTCGTTCAAATGCTCTTGCCTTAGAGCATTCTTTGTCCAGTCGTCTGGAAGGTCTATTTTGACAGTGTTGACTACTACCATACCCTGCAGTTTTTCTACACGTTGGCAGTGCTTGCAATCTTCCTTGCATGGTCTTCTAGATAGGGCATCTGCATTTTTATGAGATCTGCCAGGTCGATGTTCGATTTTGAAATCGTACAGTTGCAACCTCTCTATCCAGCGAGCCAGTTGACCTTCTGGGATTTTCATTTGTAATAGCCATTTTAACGCAGCATGGTGGGTCCAAATCTTGAAATGTTGTCCATACAGGTATTTATGGAAATGGTCCACGGATTTGACGATGGCTAATAGTTCTTTCCTTGTTGCACAATAATTCCTTTCCGGTTTAAACAGCACCTTGCTGAAGTACTCGATCACTTTCTCTTCTCCATTTTGGATTTGAGACAGTACACACCCGACCGAAGAGTTGCTAGCATCAGTATCCAGGATGTAAAGGCCATTTCGTTGTGGATATGCCAGCACAGGACTGGTGCATAATGCTGCCTTCAACTTCCTCCATGATGTTTCACATTCTGGTATCCACTGGTACTTCACTTTTTCCTCTGTTAACCGGTGCAGTGGCTTCGCAATAAGTGCATAGGTAGTCCAAGGAAGCTTCGTACTTCATGAACATTTGATGATCTCGGCCAGTCTCGTACTGCTGAAATTTTGTCCGGGTCTGTTTGTATTCCGTCTGATGATACAACGTGTCCAAGGAATTTGACTTCTTTCTGGAACAGTAAGCACTTTGGATTCAGCTTCAGGTGTGCGTTCCTAATTCTCCCAAATACTTCTTGAAGATTTCACAAATGTTCCTTGAAGTCCCGACCCATAACTAAAACGTCATCAAGCTAAACCAGGAACGTCTTCCAGGTTAATCCTCGTAGTACGATCATCAATCTCTCAAAAGTAGCTGGCGCATTGCAAAGTCCAAAAGACATCACTGTAAATTGGTAAAAACTACTGCCTGTTGAGAAAGCTGTCTTTTCTTTGTCATCAGGGTGTCCCACTTGCCAGTACCCACTCCTGAGGTCTAGGGTTGAAAACCACTGTGAACCTGCCAGCGTACTTAACGTGTCGTCAATTCGTGGAAATGGGTAGCTGTCTTTCTTTGTAACATCGTTCAGCTTTTTGTAGTCGACGCAAAATCTTAAAGTCCCATCCTTCTCGGCAACCAAAACTACTGGCGACGACCAGGGACTAGTTGACTCCTCAATTACTCCATCTTTTAGCATTTTCTGGATCATTGCGGAAGCTTCTTCTTGTTTCGCTAGAGGGGGCCTCTTCGGCTGTTGGCGAATGACGGGTGAGTCGCCAGTATTTATCCGATGCTGAACTATCTCAGTTTTTGTAAGGGCCTCTGTGTTTTTGGCAAATACCGTACTTTCTTTCTTCAAGAACTTAATTTCCTCCCTACGCTCGTCCTCAGATAAATGCTCAAACTGGGAACTCAACAAGGCCACAACTTCCCTGTCTAAATTTGTAGATGAACTTCCCTCTATTTGCTGCTCGCACTTTGCTATCCATAAGAGCCAATTGCTTCGCCTTCGTTGAGTATCACTGAGTGGGAGTTCAAGTTGACCACTCTAACTGGAATTTTGTCTGCAGTCCGGGTTAAAGTTCTTGCCAAGATAATGTTTTCGGCTTTAATCGAGTTATCTTCTTCAACGAGCCCAACGCAGTATCCTTCAGGGTTTCCCTCTAAAGCAGCCTCGATTATTTGTTCCGTGCGCGCAAGAATCTTGACTGCCTTTGTTGTCAATAGCCTTGTTTATCGGAATTGGTCATCTACTGTTGACAGAATAAATTCTTCATTCCCAATTTTTAAAACTTGTTCTCCTACGTCAACAATAAATCCATACTCTCCCATAACGCCCAGTCCCAAAATGAAGTCATCCGTAATGTCAGCCACAATGATTGTGATTAAACCTTAAACGTCCAAATCTGCGAATCCAGGTCGGCTTCTCCATGAACCGCCGCCCTGTCTCCTGTAGCTGTCCGAACGATTATTTCATTTTGCTTTTTGTCAATTTCTATCCCAGATATGAAACCTGGTCGCATTATTGATGACGTAGCACCTGTATCGATGATAAGGGTACATCTCTTTTTGTTTACATAACCTGCCAACAGCAGACTACTTGGGATCCTTCGCAGCTGGGAAATTTTGGTTTCTCTTGGGGCACCATGTTTTCCAGCCAGCACAGCCCCCGTGGTGCTGACCACCTCTAGTTTTCCCGCGGCTCTTCGACAACTGCGGCATTTACCTTCTCGGGGGCTTCGCTGTCGACAATTTCATTTAATATGCCCTAATTTGCCGCATTGATAACATCGGATACCTACGTTTGGTTTCGCTTCTCCTTGTTGTTTGTCTTGTTTCGTTGGAAAATCCGATTTGGCCAGTAATTGACTCATCATTTTTTGCATGTTCTTCAGTATAGTGCTCATGTTCTCTTGATCCAAATGTGCCTCTTCAACTGTCACTGCACGCACTCTTGAGCGTGGTGTGTCCTTATAGACGGCCTCCAGACTTCAAGGGCACGCACCAAAGCTTCGCTACTGCTTTGGTGTCGCGTCAACCTCAGAACTTGCCTGACCTCTTCGTCCCTTACGCCATCTAAAAAGGCCCTGACGACTAATTGTTCCTGGAATTCTCTTGGAACACTCGGATATGCCAGGTGTGCCGGTCTCTATCGCAGCTTCGAATTCTTGCAAGCTTTCCCCAGCCTTTTGCGCCCTTGATTTTAGCTGAGCCTGGTATACTTGGGCGAGGTGTTGGTCGCCATATCTCAAGTCTAATGCAACTTCCAAGACTTTGAAGTCCCTTTGTTTCTCCACCGAGATGGTCTGAAGTAACTCTGAGGCTTGGCCCCTTAGTGCCAGAACTAATGCCATAGCCTTTCCCTCGTTATCCCAGTTATTCGCACTTGCAGCTGCCTCAATTGTCTCTTGTACGTTGTCCATGAGCTTTGGTCGTCAAATGAGGTTTTAAACAAGGACCTGATGATGCTACTAGCTGGCCTCCTTTCTCTCTCAATTGTCGTTTAAGGCGCTCCACTTCTCCTTCGACCTTACTCATCTTTTCTTTAATGTCGCTTACTTCCCCTTTGACTTGACTGACTTCTGTTTTGACCACACCTACTTTTCCTTCAGCCTTATCTACTTTTTCTTCTACCTTGTTTATCTCTTCTTTGACTTCACTCTAGTTTTTCCTTGACAGAAATGATAGCGTCTTGTTGTATTCTCATTTGTTCGTTCCGAATTTTCCTTAATTCTTCCTGGCGTCTTTCTTGTTCTTCTTTTTCCTCTTGCTGTCGTATCTTCAGGTCTTCCATAATTTTTCTCAGTTCGGTTTTCTCTTCTTGACGTTGTCTTTCTTGTTTCTCTTTGTCCTCCCGACGTCGCGTTTCTTGCTCTTCTTTTTCTTCTTGACGCCGTTTTTCTTCCTCTTGACGTCTTCTTTCTTGCTCTTCTTTTTCTTCCTTACGTCGCTTTTCCTGTTCTTGTTTTTCTTCTTGGCGCCTTATTTCCTGATCATCCATCATTTTCTTCAATTCGTCTCTTTCTTCTTTACGTCTTCTTTCTTGCTCTTCTTTGACCTCCTGGCGTCGCTGCGCCATCATCCTCGTAAACTCCGCAAGTAGGTCCTTCATTTCTTTCTCTTCTGCCATACTTTTTGTTGTTACGGGCCATACGATGAAGTTAAACAAGTTTATTGCACAATAATGTTAAGAAAATCCAAATGTTTCGTCGATTTTTCCAATGGAACTTTCTAGAAAAATCTCGAAATGGCACGAAAGAGTCTTATTTAGAGTCTACGTCACTATTCAGTTGTTAGAATTTCATTATCTCCAGTGATTTTCAAATAGAATGTTCTAGAAAATTGGTTAAACTAACACAAATTGAGTCTTTTTCAGTGTCTCTGTCACTTTCCCGAAAACGCACTTTTTCACAGTTTTGAGTCCAAAAATAGCCCTTAAAAAATGTCCCGTAAGTCAATTCTCCATGTCACCACTAATTCCCGAGAAGAACACTGTAGAAACCTTCTCGAACAGTCCAGAAATCTTCTGTTATAATTCCTCTTCTGACACCAATTATTACGTGTTTACACCCTTTTTGTAAACACCCTGTATCGTGGATTCGGAAATTATTGTAACACTAAACACTACTTTATTAACCTACTAATTACAACCAATAATTTACTTTACTAATATTACACTGAGTACTGTAAGTCTCAATATTTCAGTCACTTTTGATCACTTTGTTTACTTCTTAATGTTTCTCCAATGACTGTCTATACTGAACTGAACTGCACAACCACTTACTCTTCTTTTATAGCCCTAGGTTATTGGATCTAGATCTTTCTACTATATTCCAGCACATTCTACAATGTTCCACAGGATGTCTGTAATGTTCTAGATTTTTCCATATGTTTCTAGAGGGCTGAAATACATAACAATATTTAGCAACTTTAATTTCGTATATAGAACTATTTTTGTTTTACGAAAAAAAGAAATCGGTGCGCGGTGCGAAAATCAAAAAACAATTTTTTTTTTACCATAGCTGCTCGAAGCTATAATTAATTATTGATTTTGAAAAGATAAGAGCATACCTCTCATCTATATTTCCTGAGGGAAAAATTACAAACAACTATGACTTATCGAAAATATTATTTATAATATTGATCTGGAGGTAGGTATAGGACGAATTTGAATGACCCAGATTCCTCATGCAGTCCATGTATTATCTGTATTAACCCAGTTGCAGGTTTCCTGGATTAGGTGCACAACCATTCCCATTGTTGGTTGGTTCAAAGCCGACTGCATTGGGGTCGTTTTGATGTCCAGCCTGGCGTACATTGTATTTGCCTGCGGCAACACGGACTGTTTCATTAAGTTGCATCAAGGTGCATGTTATTTTCAGACCCCGTTGCAGAAATAAATTTATGTATGTTATACATCAATTATTGTAAAATGGGACATAAAAATCAAAATGAATCGTTTTTCAGAGTATTCACTCAATTAAGAAAAACATTTGATTTTTGATTTTGATTTGTAAACTGTTTATGGATGGGGTATTAAAAACAATACATGGTCCTTTCAATGCTCTGTGTGTGTTACATATGGTGGTCCCGATATTTTTGTGGCTGATATAATAGTCTGTAGGGCGAAAAAACGGGGTGGGTACCACGAATGATTCCTGTAAGAGATTTTCTTCTTTTTATATAGTATAGAATCATTAATTGATGTTTTCCGTAAAAATATCGTGTCCGATACGGCCGCCATGTTGAAAAAATGACAGTCAAAATAGGTTTTTCTCAATTATCTCTATGGATCGACCAATATACATTTTTAGGCCGATACCGATATTTATATGGTCGATTATCGGCCTTAGATTTGCTATAAAAAATTCAAGTATATTTTGCTCAATGTCAATGTCATCAATTTTGTTTTTTATCCTCCATTGACAGAAGTATAACAGAGCAGACTTTTAATTATCTATTTCTAAAAAGTAATTCTTCCAGTATGACCTGGAAATAAATTTTTAGCTAGAGAGGTAATTTCTTTGGACAAATGACGGTTTTTATTTGTGAAACAGTTACGTTAGCCTCATAGCTGACAGATGACGACTTTAGAAAACAACAAACGTATAAACATTTCCATAAACACTGATATTTGGACCTGTACCCATAATAATAATAACCCATTTTTATCTTTCACTGCTCATTAGATAGACTTCAATAAAACCGAAAGAGTTCATTTGTATTGTCTTGCAAATATTTTCCAGGTACACATTCAGGTTTAACTATTGCTCAGAATATGAACAGTTTAATTCAAGAGTGGAAATTAAATTGCAATCAAATGCTCCTAGTTTTGGTCGACAATGCTTCCAACATGATAGAAGGTATCGAAAAAGCTAAACTAACACATCAACCTTGTTTTATACATACATTACAATTAGTGATACAGGATTCAATATTCAATTGTAAGTCAATTGTAAGCCATAATAGATTTACTGGCAAAAGCGAGGCGTATTAGTTTCACATTTCAATCATTCCTTGCGATAAATTAAAGAAAATTCAGAAGCAACTTAATATGCCAGAAAAAACTTTAGTTCAAGATATAGCAACACGATGAAACTCAAGTTATTAATTTCATGTTAGAACGCTTGGTCGACCAAAAAAATGCTTTACATTTGATCATGGTCGATGAAAATTCTGCAGTTAATGAAAAGACTGACATTTTACCAATGGGAACTAGCAAATAACTTACTAAACCTTTTAAAACCCTTTGAAGAGATTACTAAACTTGCCAATAAGTCGAATGCATCCATATCTGAAATAATACCACTAATTAAAACTCTTTCAAATTATCTAAGTAAAACTGATGTTAATTTTTCTGGAGTCCAAACAATGAAAGATGAGGTAAAAATTAATTTGCATAAGCGATTTGACGAATCATTTACTAAAAATGTTCTCGTTTTTTCAACATCATTGGATCCTAGATTTAAGAAATGTTTCTTTGAAGATGCTTTGTGGCAAAATACTTATAAAGAAATAAAACTAGAGATTATCAGGAACAATAGATATGATGATTCAGAGATTGTCAATGTTGGTAGTTCGGATAACAGTGATTTTCCACTGGCAAAAATTTCTAGACAATTTTCAAACAACGATAACCCCGATATAGTCGAGTAAACTCTAAGGGCGTTTTTTCACTGGCCGAAACGATACCGATTTTTCGTCAACGACGCCGATACAACGATATCGGGGCAGCACAAACGTATAAAATTATATGGAACTCTTTTTCACTTGCCGATACGATACCGTTTTGTCATATTTTGTCGGCGCTGTGTTATTATATGGTATTCATCAGTATCGGTACGATATTGTCGGTATCGTATCGGCCAGTGAAAAAACGCCCTAAGGGCGTTTTTTCACTGGCCGAAACGATACCGATTTGTCGTCAACGACACCGATACAACGATATCAGGGCAGCACAAACGCATAAAATTATATGGAACTCTTTTTCATTTGCCGATACGATACCGTTTTGTCGCATTTTGTCGGCCTCGTGTTATTATATACGATTCTTCAATATCGGTACGACATTGTCGGTATCGTATCGGTATCGTGTCGGCCAGTGAAAAAACGCCCTAAGCTGGCGCGTCCAAAGGTCGCTTCATCATATAAACTAACAGAATAAGGGCGTTTTTTCACTGGCCGACACGATACCGATACGATACCGACAATGTCGTACCGATACTGAAGAATAGCATATAATAACACAGGGCCGACAAAATGTGACAAAACGGTATCGTATCGGCAAGTGAAAAAGAGTTCCATATAATTTTATGCGTTTGTGCTGCCCCGATATCGTTGTATCGGTGTCGTTGACGACGAATCGGTATCGTTTCGGCCAGTGAAAAAACGCCCTAAGACATACGCAACTAGTTCATCTCTATGTCACTGCGATAGCTTTATGCGCATCGCATATCAAATCGTACGTCGTGTTACCAACTCATACATAAGCCACTTTAGAGTTTACCAGACTATACCCAGAGTAATAATAATGATGTTGCTCATGAAATGTTGTGGACCATTTATGAAAACTTTACGGGGATGGGAAATAAAATAAATAAATTAAGCCTAAGTAAAATTAGAAAGGTTTATTAATTAAAATTGAAAATGAAATATACATAGAAGTACCTCCAATTACTAGAACTGAAGAGTCTTTAGCTTGGTGGGCCAACAAGAAAAAAATGTTTCCCTTCCTGTATCAATTAGCCGTAATGTATTTAGTACTTCCACCAAATAGCGTTTACAGCGAAAAGTTATTTTCTTCAGCTGGTAACGTTTACGAATCTGTAAGAAGTCGATTAAATCCAGATTGAGCAGAAAGTCTGATTTTATTACATCATAATTTACCTAAACTTAACTTTAAATATTAATTTATTAATCAAATATTAATATCATTACGTTTTGACTTGTTTTTAACCTAAAAAATTAAAAAAGAAAAGTATTTTTTGACCGACACCGATATCGCGCCGATATTACAATACGATATCGGCCGATACCGATAATCGGCCACAACGTCGATATGCCGATATCAATATCGGTATCGGTCGATCCCTAATTATCTTCCTTCGGGCGTTTTTTCACTGGCCGAAACTATACCGATTCGTCGTCAACGACACCGATACAACGATATCGAGGCAGCACAAACGCATAAAATTATATGGAACTCTTTTTCATTTGCCGATACGATACCGTTTTGTCACATTTTGTTGGTCCCATGTTATTATATGCTATTCTTCAGTATCGGTACGACATTGTCGGTATCGTATCGGTATCGTGTCGGCCAGTGAAAAAACGCCCTTCCTGTTAGGGCGTTTTTTCACTGGCCGACACGATATCGACAATGTCGTACCGATACTGAAGAATAGCATATAATAACATGGCGCCGACAAAATGTGACAAAACGGTATCGTATCGGCAAGTAAAAAAGAGTTCCATATAATTTTATACGTTTGTGCTGCCCCGATATCATTGTATTGGTGTCGTTGACGACGAATCGGTATCGTATCAGTCAGTGAAAAAGCGTCCTTAGTTCTACCCCAAAATTAGGTATTACCAATATTGTAGAAAATGAAAAAAACAACAACTTTGTTGAAACAGTTTTTTTTCTGTTATTAATATTTTACGTTTTACAGCCGTCAGAATGGTGAGAATTTGTGCTTCGCTGCATATTTTTGCAATTATATCTGCCCTCGTTGCTCCTTTGTAGTAATTGGCTATCATCAATATTATAGATCATAAAATTTTCCAAAACTTTTGTTTATAGAATTTTCTTCCATGGTGAGCTGTTTTAAATTTACAGCAGTTCGAGATTTAAAAAATTGTGAAACTTTCGAGTTGCTATAACTTGTAAACAATTTATGGTGCAATAAAAATTTTTAAACAAACATTTGGGAAATTTTATAATCTACAATATTGGTAATAACAAATAATTACTACGTAAGAGCAATGGGGACAGAGATGATTGCAATAATCTACATTGAAGCATACATTTTCACGCTTTTGGGAGAGTGTAAATCAAAAAGCAATGGCAATAAATAAAACTGTTGTACTGGGAGATTAGTGAAAACTCGAAAAATTCGAATATAATTCATTCTTTTAAAGAAGTGACATTATCGTAAGCCAATTTTGACGATTATAGAAAATATGAAAAATTAATAATAAGTATGAACAAGCTAAAAACGTAAGTACTCTTCGCGCCAATTTACTGAGCTTTTTATATAATTGTTACACATTCTATAGGATACTCTTCGCAGTTTTTTTGTAAATAATGTTAGTTTTTGGACATCCTAAATTTTGTGGTACCAACTTTGTTGTGAAGAAAATATATGAAAAAAAAAAACATCCAACCTGTCGAGGATTCGAACACGGGATCTTTGGATTGCAAAGCAAAAGTTTAGCCACTGGATCTCCGATTAAAGAACTTATATCTGGATACATAATACCTTGTTTGCTCCTAACATAGTCACAATATATGACCATTAAAAAAGATAAATGAACATAACATCCCATAAGCAACAGTGCCGGGTATGTGTAGAAGGGAAAATGTTTTCATTAAAATGAATTATTGCAATTCCTGCATTACCGGCTCTTTATACAACGTGCACGGGCGACTCCAGTTAACAGGCCACGAAGTAATAGGTGGCAACACCGCACACAAGTAAAGATGTAGTCCGATGTCCGATGGTTGGTTTGCATTACAGCAGCTAAATTTAATAGGCCGCCGTGTTTTAATTGTATTTTATTTATTTATAATGCGTTTTGATTCATGATTCTATATGATACGTTTGTTTAGCTAGGATACAGATTATAAATCATTCATGTGGTTAATCAATTGAGGCTTCAATCGAAGTTTAAATCTCTGCTCGGTCAATTAAACATCACGATATTTTGTACAGAATTATGCCTAATTTTGCACAGAAAAAAAAATGATGTTTAATTGTTCAGCAAAACCAACGAGAAGAGTTAAATAATCCTTTTTTAATAATACGAAATACCATATTTTTATATTATAAAGGAAGTAATAAAATAATACAGATATCCCATAATATTAAATTAGGAAATGTAATTTTGCCAGGACGGGAAGAATAAAGGGAAAATGGAAGGGAATTTAGGATGATTCGGGAATGAGTAAATTAAAAATAACAGGACTGTAACAGGCTGTAAGTAAATTTAGAAACATAAACAAATATTTACTTATGATATAAATAAAATACGAATATGGAATTGAATTGATACACCTAGGTTTCTACTTCTTCTGCTGTTTTGAAAGTGTCTAATTTTCGTTTTTTCATTTTATTGACATCTTTTTCAGTAGTTCGTAACCGAGATTTTATCTACTTTGCTCAAGTGCCCGATTATTCTGCGTTTTTACATAATTATTTAGAAGTAAATTTGCAAATATTGAACAAAAAATTCGTAAAATATAGTCAATATTGTTCCCGCATATACACGTGTTTAAATAATCTAAATAAAAATTATCTGACTTTAAACTATGTAAAGTTAGACTGATAAGAAAATCTTTTTGATTTTCAATTTGTAGGAACTCCTTTTCTAAACTATTGTTGTTAATGATATGTTCTAATATGGCGTATATGTGAAATAAAATTATGGTCATATTATTCGTGGGTACTGATAGACCACCACGTTGTAGATAATCAAAATATTGATTTCCAGTAAAATTCCCTTTATTTTCAACAATATGTGAAAGGCAAATATTACAAGAAATTTTTTTAGCTAGTACATGAGGTGCATATCCAGATATATAAATTTTAACTGCTTCGTCTATATTAGGACAGTATTAATTGAAATTTGATTTTCAATACTAACAATATCAGCATCAGAATTTAACGTATAAAATACAACTTTAGACGTAAACATTTTTTCATTCCAGCTATTTTTCTTTTTTTTTTTTTTTGATAAAACGTTAATAAATTCCTCATAATTTTCAATAATATCCGACTTCTCAAAGTTTTGGATTAAAATTTCATGTTGATGAATTTGATTTTCGCGCCTACTTTCTGGATCTTGTCGACGGACTGATTTTTTTGTAGATAAGTATTTAGGCAAATTTGGGAAAATTGATGGGACAGTATTTTCTTTTAATTTTGGTTTATAAGGAATCATTTTAAATGTTCCATCTGGTAAAAGATATTTATCAAATTTAATAATCTCACCAGGATCAAAATGTATGTCGCATACAACAGCATGTTTTGATGGTATCCAATCTTTTCGGAGAATAGCTGTAAACCATTTTTCTCTTAATTCATCGTCCTTAGGGGAACTAAACTAAACTAAATGTGGTCTTTGGACCGTCTGTTTTCGTTGTGGAAGTATAATTATTTGTCTTACAGCCTGGTACGACACAATGTCTGGGCATTTTAGGTTAGGTCGGTTCACGCATTGTTAAACAGAGTATAAACTCGATTAAAACTATCGTAACGTCCTATAATTGATATCACACGATCTAAACTAAATGCACTTCAATTAGCAAGACACTTACACTATTGTTACAAAATAAAAATATGAATTTCCAGCAATTAAAACATGAGCCGTCCAAAAACAGCCGTAAACAGCTATGGCAATTTAGTGGAACTAAGCATAGATTAAAGAATATTATATATGATATAGATAGGCAACTCTCAGGGATTTTTTAAACAGCAAAACTTACGTCGTGGGTAGCGCTGTATTCCCGCCTTTTTGATACAGGCGGGATTGGCATAGGCGGGAATTTTAAATGATTTTAAAACAAATGCTTAGGCCATCATTAGACTACAAAAGTTCTTTGACAAAGATTTTTTATAAAAGATATTTTATGATATAAAATATCTATCAAATTACTCATAAAATATCTTTTATAAAAGATCTTTGTCAAAGAACTTTTATAGTCTAACAGTGGCCTTAAAATTAAATAAGTCATTTCAAAACTAGAAATTGATCATTTATTAATTTAACGGTAAATCATTACAATAAATACAATAATATTTAAAAATACATTTAAAAAGTAACTAACGTAACTAAAATTATTACAAAAGTATTAAGATGTTGAAACTGCGTTGAAATAAGTAAAATGTTAAAGTAACTAATGTACCAAAATACCTGTAATACAATTAAATAATAGAGGGTTTATACGTGCATGGATTTAGTGGCGCCAGTAGATATTGGCACGCCAGTAAAAAAATATTGCGCGTATAAACAGTTACTGGTGAGCATGCATCAATGCATGCAAGGTAAAAGCTTGCTCGCCAGTAACTGTTTATATGTGTAATATTTTTTTACTAGCGTGCCAATATCTACTGGCGCCACTAAATCCATGCACGTATAAACCCGCTATAATATACATTTTCACGTCCTTTACTAACATTAAGTGGTGTGAATCAGTCTTTTTGGAATTTAGATTTTTCATTATCATATAGGTTACAAAAAACTGACATTGATTGTGAAACGTCATAAGTAATGTATTTGAATAATGTTAATCTAGAAGAAAAACATATATATTTTTGTTTTTTTACTTTTTTACCCCATTCGATGGGAATGATTTCGATTTATAACCTCGTTTATAACAAATGTAAAAACTGACGTTGAAAAATTCACAGATACGATGCGACTGCACATAGCTGCGATTGTATTTATTATGTAAATAATGTAACCTAATATTTTGTATATGTCCGTCATTACAAGACTGAAAAACTTTTTCATTGGTAAACACAACATTGGTCCAAAACTCCAACGGGCGATAGACACAATTTAAACAAAACATAATGCGGGCTTGCTTCTGTTCTTCTGTTAATATGGTCTTCTTGGCACTTGTACAGTTTTTTATTTTCGATTTTCCTATCCTTCGGCTAGCTGCTGACCTCGACACTAGAAAATGTGTCATGAACACAGCGTCTCCTGCTGTTTGAAACGGATTTTTCCTCAAATAGCCAAGGAGTGCTTCACCTTGAACGAGATTTGAACTTCTCGATAGGCCTGAACCGTCTTTTCTATTTACGCTACCTTCCTCTTCCCACTTTTCTTCACACTCATAACAGTACTTTTATTCAATTGATAATGGTTAGCAACTGCTCTGATAGACCATCTCTCTTTAATTTTAGAGAGAATTAAAATTTTTTCATGTTCAGTTAATTTTGGCATTGCGAAAATATGACACTGACAAATAAATAATGATTTAATAAGGCGAAAAATAGGTGTACGGGATTTCATTGCACAGAAGTGTACAACCTATCAGTCTTTCGTTTTTAGTCAATTTCTTGGGGAGTCACGTTCTTTGCAAATCAATAATACCTATGCATGTTGGAATTTTTAGAAGTCGCAACACGACGTGAACACAACACTTATAACCCATTACAGTTTTTAATATTTAACAGAACAGCGTCGTTTCTAGTCAGTTTCATTGGAAACTCACATTATTTACAAATAAGCAAATGGACTCCTGCTCTATGGATTTAATAATTATTAGTTTAATGTCCAAAACACAAAGCACAGACATGTAAACAATAATGGCGCGACAACTGACAGTCGGGCAAGATCCAAAGGCATATTTTTGCGATCTCGCGTCTTACCCCAATGCTTTAAGCGCCTTGAAGCGCTACGTCATCATATATTTCTCCGCAAAAATGAATGTCTTTTTAGCTTTTTTTAACAGTTTAGTTCTAACCATCTCTAACGTTCTTATGTCATATCCCCCCGCTTACACATTTTCTAGCGCTCTAGTGAGACCGCGCGATACCGCTTTAAGCGTGAAGTCACAGCTTATTCGCTCGGATGGCTCCGCTTATCGCGGTTTGTAGCGTCTTATGCGCAAAAACATGCCTCAGATTTGCGCAGCCGCCGTGTGATTCAAGTACAAGTAGCGACAGATCGACGGAAGTTCAAACTAAACACACTGTTTTGAAATATAGTGGGAGTGCGCAGGGCCTGGAACTAAGGACCACATGCATTGTTGCCAGTTTTCCTTGTTCGCGACCTCTTACTAGAGTCGGCCGTGCAACGTGATGTAGACATGCAATATTACAGAAGATAATGCTTGGTATATTTCAAATTTGTAAACTTTAAAATATGTCTATTGTTACAAATCTGTAAAATGTCTCAACATTCATAAAAATTACATTTAATAGTAATGAAATTAACATAGTGGGTACATAATGTGTTAAAATGTAATAAACACATTTTTGTTTTTGTGTAATTTCCATGCATTGAAGTTTATGCAAGAAAATAAATATGAATTTATTAAAATAACAATATTGTACCTATTTTATGTAATAATTGTTGGTTAAATTTTCATAACCTCTAGTAACAACCGCGCCGATTTAAAAAATATAATAGGTGGAGATGTTTTATTCAAGGAAAATATGTATTGAAAGCATATTAAAATTTCATTGCTATTCACCTTATTGCAACTGACAACTGTAAACTGAAGCCCATCATGTCACGACTATGAAATGTACCTACTTACTTATGAAGCGATCGGTTTTCTTCTTTTCTAAACTGCTTTTTGCAAACGTCACAGCACTTAACCATTTTGCACTAAATATATTGTCACTAAACTGTGTAAATATGACTTCTTCACCACTTTTTGATCGGAAAACACGAAAAACATTTATTAACGTTAATGGCGGACACGTCAAACTGAGACGATGGTAAACGAACTGAACCGATCGTATCCGAAACGGCCGCGAATGCAACAATTGGCCAATGAGGGACTTATAGGGTGAAGTACCTTAGATTGTGAGTCTCTCAGCAACATACAAACCAATACCATTATGTATCTAGATATAAATTCTTTAATCGGAGCACTGGACCATCAGAGATCACTACAAAAACTGAATGTGTGTAATATATATCTTTCGAGAATCATATTTCAATGCATTAGACATAATATAAAATATATACCTATTAGTAAAATGCATAAACAAAAAAATATATATTATAGAGATAACATTTCGCAAGATTTCTATTTAAGTGCAAGCGACAAAAATTAAGAAAATAGTGTTTTTTAAATTAAATGATTAATAACTTCCTTATTTACTGATTGATTTTCTTCAAAAACAATAGGGTTCTTTCTCTAGCTAACACTAACTACTTTCCAAATTTAAGTATAATCGGACCTTTCTTTCTTAAGTTATCGTGCTTACAAGAAACGTGACAGATGGACAGACGGACATTTTGAAAGTTGTTCAGAATTCGTTCACTAACACAATGATATGAAAATTTTTTCTCTACGAGCGATATTTCCGGTTTTAGAAATGTGCCGATCAAATGCAATATACTCTTCGTTTTGCGAAGAGTATAATAACATCGAAAGAGCGGAGCAGACATTTTTCCGAAATTCGAGAATCTTTTTCAAACTTCGAGCTGCTGTAATTTTTTAAAAATTTACCGTTTAAGAAAATTGTTTAAACCAAAGATAATAGCCAATTACTTCATAGAAGCAACGACAAAGATAATTACTAGAATGTGCAGCGAAGCACTTTTCACCAATCTGAAGGCTGTAAATCGTAAAATATTAATAATAGAGAGAAATAGTTCAAACAAAAGTCGTAGCTTTTTCATTTTCTACAATACTGGTATAATTGACTACATTATGCGTGTCAAAAATGTCGGCGTCTTTGGCGGTGCGGTAAAGATAAAAGACGCTGACATTTTTTGAGTGCAGGGTAGATCTGAAGATACCGAATTTCAGAGTAACAGGAAAGGAGAAACCTATTTTGGCCGTCATTTTTTCAACATGGTGATCGTAGCTGACACGATATTTTTCTGGAAAACATCAATTAATGATTGGGCAAGCTCCTCTATAGTATATAAAAAAGAAAATTACTTGTAGGAATTACACAGCCCCACAAAAAAGAAAAAATTTTGGAACTGCTATCGAGACAACTGTATGTAATTTTCGACGCTGAATCCGAATCCGAATTCAAAAAAAATCGTACACTCCCAAAATCATTAGCTAGAGCCAAGAAACACCCCTAGAATGGGGTAAAAAGAAGATTAAGCTACGAGAATAGTTGTTACTTCTTAATCAATCGAATTATACAAATTAAGGTCAAACAGCAGCATACATACAATAGATATGAAACACACTCCCAGAGAGGGGGGAAAACTAGCCCCCATATATAAAGAAATCGATCCAAAACAGCAATGACTGCTGAAAAAGCTCGAAATGTCTAAGTTTTGTTAAAGTGATAAGATCAGATCCGACGTAATCTTCATAAACTGCCATTATGGGGTTGAGAACAACCACTCCTTTAAAGGACACGAGAAAAACAAGAAAAAACGTAAAATCCAACAGGATTTCTATTTTCATGATTGGCTGAAATTGCGTGGTTCTCAAAAATAGAACTAGAAACTTACGTACCATCAACGTCCTACAGTGTCAACCCTCAGAGGGTATGAAAACTACCCCCTATGTAAGATTTAACTATAAAAAGTTACAGTGTCTTCTATAAAAATTCGAGACACCTGCGTTGTGTGGAAGTGAGAAAAAACTAGACTATGTTCAACGCTGTGCTTGAAAGCCACCACCACGGGGTTGTGAGATGCCACCCCCATATCCGTGGGATGCTGGAAAAACAGAGAGAAACTAACCGGATTTACATTTTTATGGATGCTATAATTGGCAAAAATCGTGTTGTACACTTAGAGTTTGAAACTCATGTCCTATCAATGTTATTAAGTAACACCCCCAGAAAGGATATTAACTACCGCCATTCAAGATGCAACGAAAAAAATGTTGCAGTAACTACTGAAAAAGCTTGTTGCTTATTCGTTTCGAGTTTTTTCAGAAGTCATTGTATCTTTTTATAATAAATGTTCTGTTTTTATCTGTGAATGAAGGAAAATATGTGATTTTATAGTTTATTTGTTGAGCGCCAGGTGACTAAGTGTCTACCAAACTATTTACACAAATAAAAACCAAAAATTTTAATTTAGCATGAGTACCTGCCAAGTGCAGACACAACTCCTTTCAGGGATGAAGTAGGTTCAATATTGCTCAGATCAGAAATTAAGCAACGATCAATAAAACACTGTGATTAAAGAATATTTTTGAATTTATTCTATCCTTTGTCTTGGAATATGATTTACTGATTTTCAAAATGTTATTTACAATATTTCTTAGAACTACTTAAAATTATCGGCCTTGTATTGTTATTATAGAGATCTCAGATAAAAATAAATGTTATTTTTTAATTTAGTTGATAAAAGCTTTTACCTTTTAAGTGTAACCGGATGATTTTCGTACGCTACCGCACTACCAGTTCACATGCTTCCTTCACTCCTATCATAGACCTCTATCAGCTGGTCCGTTCTGGATATGGGAATATCTTCCTTGTGTTTCCTATGGATTTCGGTCGCTGAATACTCCTCAGGAACTGCCGAAACACTTTCTGACATTTTATTTTTTAAAATAGGCAAGTACCTATATTTAGGTTTTCGTTGCACTTTCTTTTTTAAATTCTCAGTTTACAATGTTATTTTATTATTTACTCTTATTAACTCTTCTATATATGTACATGATCAGGAAATCCTATTTAGTTATTAAGCTTTGCAAAATTTTCTTTACTTTTTTTTATTTCATGTCAACCTGACACAGGGGGTAGTTTTCACCCCCAAGGGGAGTGGAATTGAATAACGACAGTGGTATGTGGCTTTCTAAGTCTAACTTTGAGTACTACGCAATTTTAATCAATCATAGCATCCATAAAAATGGAACTACTTTTATATCAAATGTTTTTTTCTTGTTTTTTCTGTGTCATTTAAGATAAGAGGTGATTTCTGGTAGCGCTGTTGGGGTAGTTTTTAATAATTAAGCCAAAACTACTGCAGACTCTTCTCACATTTACAAACCTCCGGAGTTTCGAGCTTTTTCGAGGGTCACTGCAGCTTTTTTCAAGTTGAGTCTTGAATGTGGGTAGTTTTCACACTCTCTGAGGGTTGACACTGTAGGACGTTGATGGTACGTAAGTTTCTAGTTCTATTTTAGAGTACTACGCAATTTCAGCCAATCATAGCATCCATGAAAATAGAAATCCTGTTGAATTTAACGTTTTTATTGTTTTTCTTGTGTTATTTGAACTTAGGCGGGGGTGGTTGTTCTCGACCCTATAGAAGTAGATAATGAAGATTACGTTGGACCTGATGCAGTTTCTTATCACTTTGACAAAACTTAGACATTTCGAGCTTTATCAGCAGTCATTGCTGTTTTGGATCGATTTTTTTATATATGGGGGCTAGTTTTCGCCCCTCCCTGGGGGTCTGTTTCATATCTATTGTATGTATGCTGCTGTTTAACTTTAATTTGTATAATTCGATGGATTAAGATCTAACAACTATTCTCGTAGCTTAATCTTTTTTTTTCCCCATTCCAGGGGTGTTTTTTGGCTCTGGCTAATGATTTTGGAGGTGTACGATTTTTTTTTACCTCGGATTCGGATTCAGCGTCGAAAATTACATGGGGATACAGTTATCTCGATAGCAGTTTCAAAAATTTTTTTTTTGTGGGGCTGTGTTATTGATAGGTCAAATGACAGATTGACTGTACTAATAGTATATCCAAAAAGGCACTCTTTTATATAAAATAAATAATAATAATAAGGGATGTTCATGTACGGATCTTTTCAAATGAGGACACGAGGACACAACATTTCCGTTTTACCTTTCACGCACATGCTTGTAACTTCAATATAAGTTACACCTAAACCAATTTATTGTTACTCAGGAACATAGGAAGAATCGAGAAGAGCAAACAAAGTTCCAAGAAGTAGATGGGTGTCTCACGGCGCCGTCGTCCTGAAAATTATTATTATTATTATATTTTTTTGCATTTGCAGTGTTTTCGGCTGATTTATACCGTTAAACAAGGGAGTTATACCCTAAAAAATACTATGGAATATTAGCGTGACATTTCTCGAAACAATCAATTTTATTATTATCATCAAGTGACATTTATTTTAATTTATGGTAACTTATTAGACTTTGTTGCTATTTTTTGCAATATTTCATTTTAACTGATCGCGGCGAACCGCGACCGCCTAGTAAAGTCACATTGTTTTGTGTCTTTCGACTCTCGGAACTCCAAGAGATTATAGTTCCCATCTTCGACTAGAGAGGGCTTAAAGGCGTTCAAGCATAATCCCACGGATGGTAGCTTCGCACCACCGTCTGCTCGAGTGAGTGCGTGAACCAAATGTCCGAAACTGCGGTTTTCCTCTTACTGAGCAACGACGAGTCATCAGTAGGGTAAAACTAACCTATCTCACGTCACTAGGTGGACAAAAATAAAAGAATTATCATGTTTAATCTATTTCAATTTATTTGTATAAGATTCCACCTTCCGAATTACATCCTACGATTCAGTATACTTTTTTGCAATGTTTTGTAGAGCATAATTTTTTTCGACGGAAAGTTTCCAGGCAGTTTTCTTCTAATTTTCCATTGTGTATATTGATAGGCTATTTTATGGTGAAATCTGATTCGTGATGATGCAAGCTTCATTTTGATACCAAATAAGTGCACACAATTATATTATTTAATAACTTTTACAAACTTTTATCAAATATGGAAAGTTTCCTCGAAAAAATGTTAAAGTAATGTTGTTGCAGCTGTGAAACGATGTAAGGAAAAATTCCCGAATAGAAATATTCCTGATGCTAAAAGATAGGCAAGCGACTGAGGGAAACAGGAAGTCTTCGAATGAAAAACAGAGTTGGTGGCCGTCCAAGAACCGCAAGGACTGTTTACGGCGAAGAAGAAACAGAGGTTATTCTAAGGATTTTTTTCCACTGCACATAAAGAAATAAATGCTAATGATGAGGATAAGGCAAGTAGAGAGTTTGGAGATAATGCCGAGGGAAAAGCTAGCACAAAGAAATTTTGGTGTAGGTATTACCTACATGGGGCCTGATCCTCATATGTGCCATATAGTAACCTATATATTATTTTTAGTTTGTTTTGTTTCTGTTGGTTCTGTGTTCTGTCTGGTAACCTATATTTTAAGTTTAAGGTTGTTCTGTTTTTATGTTTTTTGTTCGTATTGTTTGTAAATAAATAAAAAAAATAACTACACAGATTTTAATTTCCCAGTGCACAATTTACTTTTTCTACTGCACATTTTGTGTCCAACTGCACGTTAGAATAACCCCTGAGAAGAAATATTAGATGCTGCAGTGGAAGATCCTACGATAAGTACTAAAAGATTATGTTTAGGAATGAATGTACCTCACCGAAGCACTTTAAGGGTATTACATGAGCAACAATTGCATCCATTCCATTATATAAAAACTCAGGAATTATTACCTGAAGATATGCCAGTAAGAGCTAATCAGCTCTTATTTCTGTAAATTGTTGCTTGAACGAGCGCAAAAAACTCCAATTTTTTTACGTAAAATTCCGTTTATTGACAAGGCTACATTCACACGACAAGATATGTTTAATTCTCGGAATATGCATTTCTGACGTGAGGAAAATCCTAATGCAACAATACAAATCCATTTTCAACATACTTTGCTTTATTAATATCTCATCAGTATGCTTGAATCCTCGGTCTGCCATAACATGTGCACAACTTTCCAAATATGATAAAAAAAAATTAGACTTTTACTATTAGTTCAGTAAAATAAATATTTTAATATATTGGACAAAATTCATAAAGTTTTGAAAATTGGTAGAAATGTTAAGGATAGCATAAGAATTACTAAACCGAAAAATTCCAGCACCTAAATTGATAGTGTGCTCCATCCCCTAGGAGGTCGTTTCCACTTCCATTTTCAGGTTTTCTAGATTATCTCGAGAACGGAGCACTTTTTCATAAAAATACCTACATACAAAATTGTTCCTTATAAAATTCTCTATCAAAAATGTCTCTAGAATTTTTTTCCTATAAATTAATAGTACCGTGCGAAATAAGGCGCACACATAAGGGTTTGTTCCAATTAACACAATAAATTGTAATCTTTACTATAATCTCGAGTATAATCTACTTTAAAGTTCAATGCTTAACGCTAAAGCAGTAGCTATTAAACTTCACTTAAAAATATAATAAACTTAGAAAATAATAATAATAATAATAATAATAACTAACACGGCAACTTTATACCAGATTATTAATACTGTTCCAAAACGAGACCATATTTTCGAAAATAGTGAGTATGTGATTGATGGAAGATACTTGCTTCGCCACGTAATATGGCCAAACAAAGGGAATTTAATAACGTTTTCAACGCTCATGTTAGTTACATAAGAAAACATAACGGTAATAGAGTAACTGTCGGGATCGATGGATCGAATGCAAACAGCACAAAGTGCCTAGGACGAAGGCGGTTACTTCAAAGAACCTGTCCTGAAATTATAATAATAATAATAATAATAATATTTATTTATTTCTTCCATTTAAAAGTACAAGTACAATAACAGAAGAAAGGGTCAAAAATAAAACAGATGAGTGTAAACGTAATCAACATGAACATATACACACATACATATACATACATATACACGCACATACACATGTATAGTCACAAACAGACGTGTAAGTCAGAAAATTAAACATATAGAGGTGTAAGTATAACAAATGTGTATAACAAACAACAAGAAAGAAAAATAAACAAAAATATATAGGAACACGTACCCGTGTATAAGTCAATATGCACATATAAATAAAATTCAAGTAGAAATAGAAGGTGGTAAGAAGAATTCTTGTAGTGTGTAACAGTTTTTTTATAGTAGTAATTCTTTCAGCCTATTTTTAAAGACATAAACATTGGGGGAACCTTTAATTTCTGCATTCAGTGCATTGTAAAGTTTACAGCCAATATAGTGAAAACTCTTTTGGTAAAAAGTTGTTCGAAAATTATTTGGTGCCAACAGCCCTCTCGATCTCGTATTATGATCGTGGTTCAGTTGGTTTGCCGAGAACGTGGTGAGGTTTTTGTAAACATAAGTACAAACCTCCAGTATGTATATTCCAGCAACGGTTAGTATCCTAAGATTTTGAAATGTATTACGACATGACTGACGATATTCGAGTGCTGCAATAATTCGGAGAAATACTCTACTTATTTGTGTACTCGTTCCCCAGTTAATTATTCCATATCTTAAATGAGAATGAAAGTTGGCGTAGTACAATGTTAATAGTACCTTAGGACTGCAATGTTTAGCCATATAATTTAAAGCATATAATTGATGAAAACCCTGTTGTTTCTGAAACTCAGCAGATGTTCCTTAGTCATTTGTTTAACAAAGAACGTTTGATTGCAGAACTAATGAAAACATTTAGGAAAGAAGGAATCGAGGTGTTCGTTGCTGCGGATGACGCCGATATATTAATAGTACAAACTGCTATCGAAAAATGTTATAAGTGCGACACAGCTGTTGTCGTAGGGCAAGATATTGACCTGCTAATCCTTCTTATTGCTCTTTCTCCCTCCAACGAACACATTAAATTTTTAAAATAAAGGTAATACCGGCAAAAGGATTTACAGTTCCCGAGATTTACAATTCTCAACTTAAAAAAAAAAAATGTAAAGAAACAATATTATTTGCACACGCAATTAGCGGTCAGCATTTTTTTCCAAAGGAACGGTTAATGCAATCAATGTTCTTAATAAAAGAGATGACTTACAAGACATCGTGCAAACTTTTAATACTGAAAAAGCTAGTCATGAAGAAATTGCAGATGTAGGAGAGCGGTTTGTTCTAGCTTTATACAACTCTTCCTCTGCAGAAAAAAGTCTAGATGTATACAGATTCATGTCTTTTAACAAACTTGTTAGTAAAGCGAATACTGTAATGTTATCAAAACTACCACCAACTTCTGCTGCTGGTCGGCAACACTCATGTAGTGTTTTTTACCAAATTCAAACCTGGAAAAACGTTACGCTAGAAGCTACTGATCGGCGATGGAAGAAAGTCGGCGGTATATTAACTATGGCAACAAAAGAACGAGCTCCCAAATCTGTTTTAACACTAATTTCTGCAGTTGCAGGAGAGCAGGCTTACGTTGCTTCACAATGTTACCATTGCCACGGACAAGCATGCATGAATGTCGAATCTATGAAAGACGACGAAGATTAATTAACGAAGGTATATAGGGGACATCACGAAAAAAAAAAAACGCGCCAATTACTTTACCTCTGGGGTGGCACGACGTGGCAACAAGTACAATATACAATATTCTCGCTTCTTGAAAAATTGGATGGAACCGCGACATTTATTATATTTTTAAGTGGAGTTTAATAGCTACTGCTTTAGCGTTAAGCATTGAACTTTAAAGTAGATTATAGTAAAGATTACAATTTATTATGTTAACTGGAATCAACCCTTATGTGTGCGCCTGATTTCCCACGATACTATTAATTTTAGGAAAAAAATTGTAGGCGTTTTTGACAGAGAATTTTATAAGAAATAATTTTGTATATAGGTATTTTTATCAAATAGTGCACCGTTCCCGGGAAAACCTGAAAATGGGGGTGGAAACGACCTCCTAGGGTATGAAGCACACTATTTAGAGGTGGGAATTTTTCGGTTTAGTAATTCTTATGCTATCCTTAACATTTCTACTAATTTTCAAAACTTTATGAATTTTGTCCGATATATATCGTTATATTACTGAACTATATCGCTGTTTCAGTCGTTCATCCCCCAAAACCGCTCGGAATACAAGAAATTAGTATTTCATGGTACTTGATTTTTTGTATTCTGATCAAGTTAAAGATTGCAAGAGAGGATCAGATGGTTTTTGGATCAAAACAGCCTATTATAGACTGCACATTTTTAAACCAAAAACTGAATGGTATGGACACTTTTAAGTTTCTGCAAGTGTTTTCCATTGAATAAACTTTTGAAAATATTGTGACAATGTTGGTGCAGAATTTTGAATGGCAATGCATACGGTGGATGTGGAAACGCAAAAGTCTTCGGCTAGTACACTATAAGGATAGTCAAGTTTTATTTTTTTAATGTAATATAAATTTCTATCTTTGATAAGTGACAGTTTGCGTAACTGGAACTGTTTCAAAACTTGTAATTTTTTTATTTTTAAAATTGCATTGCGTGAATTTCGACTTTCCCTTCGATTTTATATTGATTTGAACCCCCTTATCTTTATTCGTTGAAGTAACAATCTTTGCTAGTTCTATAATTTCTTCAGTAGTTTGCGATTCTGGGTTATCTATTTTTTCCTCCGGTTTAGCTTTTTTTTGACTGCTTAATAGATCTTCACTAATATGTTCATGCCGCTTCCTTTTTTCAAATGCTTCACGAGAATTTGTTGGCTGTTCGGCTTTGTCATTTTTTTGGCAATAAAAAATATGAGGTACCACACCAGGTTTAATTTTGACGTAAACGCTTTCTTTTTCCATAGTTTTATAATAGCGGTAGTTTGTCATATCTTCTTCCAACTGAAAAAAAAAAGGTTAGGTCAATGTTGGTACAGTTTATTTACACACACGCGCACACACATACGCTAAAGACATTATTGGGTATGTTCCATTTAAAACAACTTATGGCTGTAGGTAAATATAAAATAATATATAGTAGTTTGTGCAATAAGAGTGGATATGATATCTCGATAAAGAAGTTTGAGCACGACGCCGTAGGCGGAGTGCTTCAAATCTTTTGAGTGCGATATGGATAATCCACTCGAGTTGTACAGTATACTTTTTCTACGACCAGCTTAAAAAAACTACAAAATTTATTAAACATTAATATATTACACAAATACATGCTGACAGTACACACTGACAGTTACTTTGACAGCTTACGCACTAATTTAATTTTAAAACGAATAGTTGTCTATATACTTAATACACGAACTGTGATTGGTCGGTTTCATTTCATATCCATCCTAGAACTGATATGAAATATATCCATTCAGTTACTGGAATTGCCTACTTATCCATTCTACATACTGTACAGAAAACAGCAAATTTACATAAGGGAGTAGAAAAACATATAAGCTACACACTGAGGTACTGTAAGTATATGATTTTATAACAAGTAAACTTGAATTATACATCAGGGTGTCCCAGATTTAAACGGACATACTCTAATGGAAGGTAGGACACACTCAGCTGAGTTCAAAACATCCCCATACTTACCGTTGAATGTGAACCGTTTATGAGATACGGGGTGTTTTATGGTTTTTGACCAGAACTTCAGTCCGCCATATTTTTGAAATGACTGTACATATTTAGATAAAATTTGGTATACATATTTATACTCTTTTAGGTTAATGAATAGCTTAAGTGATTTTGGAAAAATTCCAGGACCGACCTCCATTTTTTTAATATGGCTCTTAGGGTCGTTAACATCACACTGTATATTATTTTTTGGTAAATGTTAGTAAACTTTTCAAAAGCCTCAGTTTATAAACTAATGTCATAATATTTGATGGCACATTTATGGTTATTCTTCAATACATTTTCAAAAGTATTGAAAGACCAAATTTGACATTCTACAAATAACACAATCCAGTTGCTAACATAATTATTTTATTAATTTTAGCTAGATACCCCGCAGAAGAGGTTGTTATTCGTTTTTGTTTTGACATTCAGTGTTTCTAAGCTTTTTTTAGTTTAAATTTCATCCAAAATAATACACATACCATTTCTTTCATGAAAGAAAAATAATGTTAGTGAAGAGGTTTGAATTAACAAGCACAATTTAAAAAAATATTAAATACCTTCTGAGAATAACTTGAAAATATTAAAGACGAAAGTTTGCAATTTTATTTTGACAAAATAAATTTATTTAGAACTTGAAATAATTGAACAAAAAAAAAATTAAAAACGGTGCAAATTATTAAAACTATAACTGGTTTTCAAAATGAATGCTCCCAGCGTCAATACATTTTCGACGTTTCAACGTTTTAATATGTTTTCCACTGACCTATCAATCACTTCCGGGTTATTTCTAAATGTTATCACATACAGTAATAATTCTTTCTAGAAGCTGTTCTCGTGTATTGAAGTCTTCATTGTACACCTCCGACATGAGATGACCCCATAAAAAATAATCTAGATGTGTAAGATCAGGAGACCTCGGTGGCCAGTGTTAACGACCCTAAGAGCCATATTAAATAAATGGGGGTCGGTCCTGGAATTTTTCCAAAATCATTTAAGCTATTCATTAACCTAAAAGAGTATAATATGTATACCAAATTTTATCTAAATATGTGCAGTCATTTCAAAAATATGGCGGACTACAGTTCTGGTCAAAAACCATAAAAAACGGTTCACATTCAACGGTAAGTATAGGGGTGTTTTGAACTCAGCTGAGTGTGCTATACCTTCCACTAGAGTATGTCCGTTTAAATCTGGGACACCCTGTATACAGTGTGTGTTTGGGATAGGTGTAAAATACCAAAAAAAAATTAGTACGGCTTTCAATTTCTGCAGTCTTGACGTAAAATGGATTTTTACCAAATTTCAGTTAAAATGGGATCTAACTCGCGGAGTTAATCTAATCTAAGAAGGAAGTTAAAGAAAATAAATCATTGTAGGTAAACTGGTCTTTCTGTTAATTCTATTTGTATTTTCAATTAAAATCTAGCTCAGTGTAATGTTTATGAAGTTCTAAATACTTGGCCCTAATAAAATAGGACTCTTTTTGTAGGTTGGAAATCTAACCTGTAATTAGCAGTCCTTTTTTATTAATCAACAATACTGAAAAATGATTTACGTGAATTTTTAAATATTTGTTTGGAGCTAGTACGGCTTCAAGATAAAAATGCGTATACAAACATTAAAAATGAGAATAAACCTGAAAAACTTGAAATTTAAGGTTATGTTGGGTACATGATGCAGATGCCCTATTGTGGTGCTGTAGGTGGCACCATCTATTAAATACAACTGTACTAAAAATCTTGACTGGGAAAAAGCAGTTTTTAGGCAAACGGCTGGCGTTATTAAACTAAAAAAAAGATATTCTTGCAAGTAAATGAAACTACACTTCTACTGAAACTAAAACTTGTTTATTAGGAAGATCTCTCTGCACATTGGCTAATAAACAAGTTTCAGCTAAAAATGTTCTTCAATAAAAATGTAGTATTCATTTACTTACAAGAATATCTTTTGATCAGTTTAAGAACATGAGACTGTTCGCTAAAAAATGCTTTTTGCTGGAATTTTTTTTTAGTACAATGCTGTTTTAGCAGATGGAGTCACTTCGATGTAATTAAAAATGATTGCAAAAATTGCATTTATAACCGATGCGCACTCATTTCGTGTATTTGAATCTTGGTCTTGACCTTTCAGGCGTGATTGTAAGTAGGTAGAGCAATAGTAAAGAAAGTACGAACGCCAAAACTAGACAACCAACACAACAGCTCTCTGTACTTTATTGGCTAATTTCCGCCCACTCCCCTCTGATTTGATCGCGTTGCTCCCACTGCTTCTTTGGGCCACTCTATAAAAAGTATGCAATCTCTACCAAAAAATAACAAAACGGTAGCATTTTATCTATCTGATGTCCTTTTTCATTTATAGTACAGTAACAAGAGGTTTTAACTTCGGAATAATGTCATATTGAACGGATTTCGTTCATTTTTGGCAGTATTATAGGAAATGCTTTACAGAAAAATTTCTATATTGTACGGGGGCTTGTTAATTTATAGGGGGAGACACTTAAAAAATATATATATTTATTGGAGCTGAAAAAGAATCAAATTTTAAGAAGAAAAGGTTCTATGCAATTTTTGACATAAATTGATAGTATTTAAATTATAACGACTTCAAAATTGCGATTTTAGCTTAAAAAAAGGTATTTCCAAACGGCTTTCGTCAATTATCTGGAAAAGTATTACTTTGTTGAAAAAATGTTACATGCCAATTACAGAAAGTACAAACTGGGAATTAATTATATTTTTTATTTATTGATGCAGGATTAATAATTTCGGAGATATTTAAGTTTATATTTTGCATCGAAGTGTTTCGAAATTACCTTTAAAGTTTAAAATCAGGGATCGAAAATATCATGATATTTATATAAATATCAGACAAACTGATATAATCACAAAAAACGTGATATATATCACTTTTTGATATTTATGATATTTATTTTTATTTTTTTAATTCATGTAACTTATTCGTGCAAATAAAACCACGATTGAATTTAAAAGAGTGCATATCATATTTTAAATCGTTTTTATTCAATGTTTTTTAAGCTTGTTATGTATTGGCTCTGAAAATGTAACAAACAAAACATAAATTCTAACAATTTAAAATAAAGTCAAATTCTGTTCAGCTGCCTCGGGTGCCCAAGGCACCCGCCCGAAAGTTCTTCTCACGGCCCAATGATGTATCACTTTACCCGGGTTACCTCCTCTATCCTCCCAGCTGCATTTGGGTATCATTGGGTTCGTACAAGTGGGAAGAGAATCATGAGTTTTGTTACATCAAAATTAAAATGACGATCTTGCCCCGTCCAACTGTAAAGCTAAGCAGCTGAAAAGAATTTGGCTTAAAAAAACATAACAAAATTGCTCTCATAGATGTTCAATATTGGTATTATGAGAACAATAAATAAGTACCTATAAGTATTAAAATGAAACTAATTTAAAAAATATACATGTATATTTTTCACCAATGGCGTAGGTGTTTAATCGCGCACCATAGGCGTAGGCGTTTTATTTTTATATTTGCGATATATATCATGATATTTATGGTGTGATATTTTCCATAAATATCATGATACATCTCATGATATATATCAAGTGATATATATCCTCGATCCCTGTTTAAAAGCAAGTGCTTTAAATGAGCAAAAAAATTTGAGCATCTAGGTAATGCTACATTTTAATGAAAAACTGTTTGAGATTATTTTTTAAAATTACTAGCTAATTAGAATAACAAAATGGCGACCTTTTTATATAAAAAAATATAAATACGCACATTTTTCCGTCATAACTTCTTTATCTCTTATGCTACAGAAACGCGTAAAAAATAATTTGAAAGCGCAATTAATTGTCTTTAATTTCATTTCTTAGCATGCGTGACGTAGGTATCACAATTTCTGAGATATTTAACATTTAAACTGCATTTTTCATCTCTATAAACGTTCGGACGCCATTTGTAAACTTTCATATCTCCGAAACTATTAAATCTATGTAAATAAATAAAAAATCGAAATTCATTATGAGTTTATGAGCTTTATTTTTGGTCTCTTTTGGTCATTTTTCAATAAAACTAATATTTATTGAGATATTTGGAAAAGGAAAAAAAAATACGTTTTATCGAAAATACCTTTATAGTTTAAACTGTAATTTTTTCTAAAGAAAACAATTTGAGCATCTACGTCATGCTATATATTAATGAGAAACAGTGTTTGAAATTCCTTTTTTTATTTACTGGCTAATTATAATAACAAAATGGCGACGTTGTTATTAAAAAAATGTGAAGAGGCACATTGCTTCGGTCATAACTTATTTGTTTTTTTATGCTACAGAAACAAATTAAAAAACAGTTGAAAGCTTAATTAATAACCTGTTATTCTATCTATTAGCATTCTTGACGTAGGTGTCACAGTTTCTGAGATATTTAACCCTCACTCTAAATAATTATGTTATGAACACTTGGATGCCAAATATAAACTTAAATATCTCCGAAATTATTAATCCTACATCAATAAACAAAAAATATAATTAATTCCCAGTTTGTACTTTCTGTAATTGATCTGTAACATTTTTTCGATAAAGCAATACGTTTCGAGATACTTGACGAAAGCCGTTTGGAAATACCTTTTTTTTAATAAAAAAATATTTTCAGGCTTTTGGTTCTTGTACACACACTAAATCACAATTTTTTTTTCATCCCCTTTAATAATGGGGGGTAGGGGTGGTAATGGGGGTGGCTAATGCCAAGAAATTTTTTGAAACCTTAACTTCCCTTGTATACACTAAATACCAATTTTATGGACTCTTACCTGCTTGATTTACCTATTTACCTCTCATTTACCCCATTTTACCCCCCAACCCTTCGACGGAATAAGATGAAAATATAATCTAGTTCCAGATCTCGTTAAAGTACATACGTGTACCAAATTTCAAGTTAATATCTTAAACGGTTCCAGAGTAAACGTGCACACAAAAAAGTTACAGACCGACAGACAGACAGAAATTTTTTTTCGCTCAAATTTAAAATATCGACTTTTCATGACATTCTAAGCCTATTTGAACAATAAAAATTTTCAAAAATTTTTTTGTCATTACTATACTTCCACTGGATGTGGAAGGAAAACTATCAATTTATGTGAAAAATTGACCTTTACTTCTTAAAATTTGATTCTTTTTCAGCTCCAATAAATATATATATTTTTTAAGTGCCACCCACTGAGAAGGAGTGGCATCCACCCCCTATAAATTAACAAGCCCCCGCACAATATAGAAACTTTTCTGTGAAGCATTTACTAATATACTGCCAAAAATGAACGAAATCCGTTCAATATGACATTATTCCGAAGTTTTGCATATTTTTTACCTCTAGGTACTGTATTATTAGTCATATAGATATTTTAATTTAAAATCAAGCGCATCCTGTATAATATGTAAACACATACATATATTTTTTGCATTACATTGTTTTTATAGAAAATACTACTTACATTAAAATGATCTTCACACACATATTTGTTTGTTTTATCTCCAAGATATATATCGCGTCTCATTGCTTTCTGCCACAATTTTCTCCTAACAGGATCCTGCGGTAGACTAATAAACAGTTTATTGGGAGTTTTTACTGTTGTGTTTGTACATTTGGGCACAATACAGTACTTACAAACTGAACGTTTAGCTTTATTTTTTCTATCACCTACGGTATTTGCATTGTTCATGATACAAACAGTACTTTTAATTCGTATGGTGCATCTGCGATAGAGGAATTGACGTCACGCAGTTGTAACACGAATGCGCCACGCGTTGATGTCCTTGATTAATCTTGAAGCCTTTTTTTTTTTTTTTTTCGTGAGAGGGGAAATCCTCATGGACACCCGTCGCTTAGAGTCTATCGCGAACGGGTAGTGCTGGACTCTAACCAGCTAAAACCCCTCCATCTCTTCAGTGTTTCCTGTTGGCCTGGGACTGCTTTCGCTTTTCATCGGACCCACAGGTCATTTAAGATTGTCGGTGTTAATTGGCGTTTCTCCATGGGTTCAAACCCATCTCTCTTTCCTCTTCCTTCTTTTTCATAATGCGGGTTATTGCCTCCTCCGCCCTTCTCCAGTTCTCTTCCGTTTCTAACATCCTCCCTACCATATCTTCTGGAGACAATAACGATGCCCCACCGTCTCGTCTCTCTTCTCTCCATCTGTTGCATGCGAACACGGTGTGCTCCACGTCATCGACCTCTCCACAGTATGCGCACTCCCTGCTGTCAGTCTTGCCAATATCGTATAAGTACTCCATGAAGCACCCATGTCCGCTCAGGGCTTGGGTGAGGTAATAGCCTACCTCACCATGCCTCCGTTCCATCCACGCTCTGATGTTCGGGATGAGGCGTCTTGTCCACCTTCCCTTGTCTACAGTGTCCCACCGCCTCTGCCATCTTTCAAACAGCCTGTCCCTGGCCTCTGCCTTCCCGGCTCCTTCGAAGATTTCCAGCCGTTCTTTGGCCATCAGATCCAAAGGGGGGATCCCCGCCACTACCAACGCCGCCTCGTACGAAATCGTTTTGTATGCACTGCATACCTTTAGTGCGGCACATCGCTGGATCCTAGCCATCCTCCCTCTCGTCCTATCCACCTTCATCGCACTTTCCCAGACCGGAGCTGCATACAAGAGGATAGAGTGCACGACACTGCACAGCAGTCTCCTCTTGCTCGCTCTTGGTCCGTGCGTATTGGCCATAAGCCTCCCAATGGCTGTGGCTGCTTTTCCCGCCATCTCGGCCGTCTTTGTGGCATGGACGCCGAAGTTCAGCTTGGAGTCCAGCCAAACCCCTAGGTATTTCAGGTGGTTCCCTGAGGATATCTCCACCTGGCCCACCCTAACTTTCATGGGTGGAAGATTTCTTTTCCTCGTGATAACCAGGAGCTCCGTTTTCCCGGCAGCTAGCTCGAGCTGCATTCTTCCTAGCCACCTCTCAATATTCCTGATGGCCTCGTTGGCTGCTTCCATTATTTGGACAGTCCACCTTCCAGTCACCGTTATGGCCAAGTCGTTGGCATACCCGATGACCTTTACACCCTCCTCCCAAGGTAATCGAAATATATCGTCAAACATCACATTCCACAAGGTCGGACCGAGCACCGACCCTTGTGGAACCCCACACGTGATGCTTTTCCAGGTTATCTCTCCCTCTGATTCGAATCCGATCATCCTGTCTTGGAAGTAGCTCATCATCACCCTGACGAGGTACGAAGCTACCTCTAAGCTCTGCATCTTCCCGACAATCATCTCCCATCCCGCTGTGTTAAACGCGTTTTTGACATCAAGGGTCACAACAGCACATATCTGTTTCGTGGCTAGGGCTTCCTCTGCCGTTTCCTTTAACAGCCTAATGGCCCCTACTGTTGATCGTCCTTTCCGAAAACCGAACTGGCTTTCAGATAAGCCACCCTTCTCGGCTATCTCCTTCTCTAATCTCCCCAGTATCAGATACTCGAGGAGCTTGCCCATCGCGTCAAGTAAACATAGCGGTCGGTGGGATGACGGGTCCTCCGGCGGCTTGTTCCCTTTCCGGATCAGGACGACTCTGGCCTTCCTCCATCTGCTCGGGAAATCCCCACTCTCTAGGGCACGATTCATTACTCTTAAGAGGTCTCCCGGGTATTATTCTGCAACTAGCTTGACTATTTCAGGCGGAATCTCGTCTAAACCTGAAGCTTTTCCACTTTTAAGTCTGGCACATGCTGCCTCCAGCTCCTCCTCCGTGAGTGGGGGGACCACATCCACTTCTACCGCCCTCCATCTGACTATATCCCTTTCTGGAAATACGGCAGCCACGACTTCCGCCACTTTCTCTGCCGGCAAGGCAGGGGGGGGATTTCTGATCTGTCGAGTCGCTATCTTGTAGCCATCTCCCCAGACATCTCCATCCACAGTGTCGCATAATTCCCTCCACCTCTCTCTCTTTGATCTTTTAATTGCCTCTCTAAGGTTTTTTCTGGCGTTCCGGTACTCCTGGAGAGATGGGTTCTCCCCAAGTCCTGCTCTCCTATTCTGCCTTATACCCTGCCGACGAATCGCGATACATTCCGTTCTGAGGGCTGCGATCTCCTCCGTCCACCAATAGACCTCCCTCCTGGTCTTTCTGCTTCCCTTCCTGGGCATTGACTCATTGCAAGCTCTAGTAACCGCATCGGTGAGGGCCTCCTCCGTTTCAACCATGCCTCCTCGGAAGGAGCCAGCCAGACTTCTTTTGAAGGTATCCTTGTTCAGCCTACCAAGCTTCCACCCTCTGCCTTTTACCACCTGGGTGGCGCGGTTCTGTCCAATCTCATATGTAATATAGCGGTGGTCGCTTAATGTCTCCTCCTCTGTTAGGACTCTCCATCCGCTGGTGTTCCTGGTTGCCCCTTCCGAGCCTAGAGTAAGGTCCGGGATGGAGCCAGTGGTCCCTCTTACGAACGTATAAGCTGCTCCCTCGTTCAGTATTTGCAGGTCTTCAGTGGCTATCCACTCGCTGATTACCCTTCCCCTCCTATTCATACGGTCCATTCCCCATTCTGGGGCGCTGCCATTGAGGTCGCCGGCTACTATCACCTCTCTTCCTCTGTTCCTACTTGCTCTAACGGCCCTTCCGAGCTCCTCCAGGGAAGCCTATAGAAAATTCTTTTTTTGCATTTCGCTCTAGATTAGTAGATCTTTCAGAAAATGTAATGAAAAAAAATGCTAAATGAGCCCATTAACTAAGAATATATATAATTTTAATTTTAAATTAAATATAATATATTTAATCTAAAAAATAGCTGGTCTCAATTATTTTTAAATTAATATTATAATTAATTCATTTTTGTATAATCTCTTGCAGTTTCAAATCAAAATTAATATTTATTTTAAATTGAAAATCACGATAATTTCCCTTTGAAATGAATTTTTCAAGTCACATTCACGTGGACAGCAAGAATTAACTTATTTAATTATTCGTCCATCATATGACCCCTGATGATTCCAGAAAGTCTGATGATATTGTGATGGAGCTAGAGATGTTACTGAAAAAACTAACCCAGTTCTTCTGAACAGGTATCAGTTGCCTGTTCAGTGAGCCTGTTCTTTTGGAAAGAACTGAACCAGTTCACTCGAAGAGCAGTAAGAGTAAAGAATTGTGTGGTTGATGGAGGTTGCGCTTATTTCCTAACTCGGAAACGATGAACTGTGAACAGAAAGGGAACATGAGTGATATAAGAACTAAAAATCTTTTTTTGCGTGCATCTTTAATAATACAGTTCACAGTTGGTCCCCTCCAACATTGTCAAAAACCTTACTGTAGTTTATGGACCAAAGGTATTAAGACACGTAATTCTGAAGTCTGGATTCTGTGCCAGTAATCTGTAGTTATCACAGATATCTGTTGCTCCTTTCTTAACCGATTTCATAAAATTTATAAAAGAAGGATGTTCTCAATTCGACCCGTATGAGTTTTTTAATATTTGTTCAATCATTACTTACAGTTGTCGCAATCGCATTAGTGATCGACGTACCGCCTATCTAGGCGGTGTTGTTGAGAGGCAAGAGGTGCAGAACGCAAAGCCGGGTTTAACTATATTGTTCTCTCGTTTACTTTTTATAATATTACACCTACAATATCCCCCAAAGCACTGCTATGAATTGGTAACAAAACTTACTAAAATTATTTTCAAAAACACATTCCCAAAAAGAGAAATATAAAGTAATTATCGAATTATATTTTCATCTCGACTATAAGCGCGACTACGGTGTCTCTAAATGCGGTCCTGGGTTAAACAATACGCTCACAGATAGACGGAGATCTATTCATTCTTCTCGCCCCTCATAACTAGGTAAGCTAAATAATGAGGCCACTAAAAAGGATACAAAAAAATTGAACTACCTTCAAAAAAGTTCGCTAAAAATTATGAAATATAATTTTACCGTGGTGTCACGTCGCCCAGTTAATTGAACCTTATTACCTAATATTGATATTGAGGTCGGTGTAAAAGTGAACAAATAACGAATTAAATGTATTTTGAACCGACTTCAATATCGATATTAGGTAATAAGGTTCAATTAACTGGGCAACGGTGAAATTTTATTTCATAATTTTTAGCTACCTTTTTTGAAAAATTTGTATGTAAAGGTACGAAGATTGAGATTTTCTAATCATCGGGCCAGATTTCTGTTTCCCTAATTTTTTGGCAAATTATATGAACGACTTTGATTCCATCTTCACCAAGTAACTTAAGCGCCTCGGCCGTGATATTATCAACCCCAGTTGCTTTGCCAGTCTTTACTTTTTGTATAGCTGCCTCCACTTCAGATTTAAGTATTGAAGGCTCGTGTTAATAGCCAGAGCCGTAGAAAAAAAGGGAAAATTGATGGGCGTGGGCGAAATCCGAAAACATTTGAGGCTACCAGCGCGAAAACGGCCTAACCCTAAAAAACGGCTTAACCCACAGGATTGTGGGCTAGACCGATTACGCGCATGACATGTTGCCCTAATTATTCAAAATAAAGTGAAACTAGTGGCACAATCTTTTTAATAGTGGGCAAAGGTCGCTTAGGCCGTTTCACATTAAATGTATATACTTAGGCAGCAAGTTGAGCCGGTAAACTCAAATGTCATAAAATGTGGCTTAGGCCGTTTTCGCGCTGGTAGCCTCATTTGATGAGCGGACGGAAAACAGTCCAAAAAAAAAAATACGAATTTTCAACATTTCAAAACCGGCCCAACCAAACAAGCTCCTTCAAAACGAGCCCTGTCTGGGGGAAGTCACTCATTTACTCCCACCACCCCTCTCGATAAGCCTGTTAGTAGCCCTATTGCCAGTCATTTTTTATCTCAGGATTGTCACTTTCGAAAAGTTTTTCGCAGTATGGGCGCCAAACCCCAATAATCTGATCTTTATCAGTTCTTAGAGTACCGGAATAGAAAGCAATTCTATCTAAGTACTAAAATAGTGGAAAATATTATATCGTTGGTGTTTTGGTAAAAGGGCGAACCGACCAATTTTGCGATTTTAGGTTTTATGCACTAGAATTTAGAGGACAATAATATACATCTTTTGGCAAAAGGCCGAACGTGTACCCTGAATGGTGACGCTTTACAGATAGACTATAATTTTTTTCGTGGGGCGAATGTGATTTTTTCATTTCTGCAAAAGAGCGAATGTGTATTCCATCTCGTAGTGTTGTGATGAAAACCACCAATTTATCACCATTTTTGTAGTTACACGGACGTCTGTTGGTAAGACTAAAAGATTTGCGATTTTTAGATTATAATAATTAGTTAATTGTTAATCATGTCAGAATGTTATCTACCGACTAATAGCAAAAATGTCCCGTAGTGGGAAGAAACTAGTAGACCTTGCTCTGCATTAAGCCGCTGTATTGAGGTTTAGGACAATATAAAACAAGACAGGCAGTCTCTCCCAAGAAATATCAGAGCCTTAAAAAGCTCTGTCTAAATAATACAATAGCTGAAAGATATCAACAGGAATATCTGTCAGTAGTTGTTTTGATTGGTTCTCCAATAATGAGTGTTTTAAAGTATTTACCTAACTAGTATATTAGCGTGCCCAGATTAGGGCAACAATATACAGAAAGTAGGTATTTTCATAATAAATAAAAAGTGTGTAAGTTGTGATTTGCATAATACCTAAATAATATTCTCTAATCATGATAAAAGCAAATAAATAAAAAATAATTAATTGTAAAAAATCAAGGTAGTTGTTTAAAAATCACAATTTCACCATCGCCAACATAATTTTAAATGAGGAAATAGTTTTCCTCATTTAAGAATATAAGTGAAACTTCAATATTATAAATAATTCAAGAATGATTGTTAAAAAACACTAAAATTTTATAATAATATACCCAGTGATAGTAAATAAATGGATTATACATGGAAATATAATAAGAAAACTTCATATAAATTTTTTTCCAAAAATGCTTCTTGAAGAAGCTACGGCCCTCTGAATATAGGGCCTAAATGTAGGTTTTATTGATTATCTCGGAAATACTTTCAGACAACTTTATGAAACTCTATTCACGATTTTGCATTATTTAGGCTTACATTTGTACAATATTGACCAAAATTTATTTCATCCATAGGTGGAGAAACGAGGGATAGTTTCCATTTCTTTTATTTTTTTTTTTTAGTTAATTTTTTTATTTTTTTAAGACTTTATTATGATTACCCAGATAATATTACGCAAAAAAGCTCTCTTTACAATTAACCGTACGACAAATCGTTGTCGTGGAAAAGAACTTCAAACGAAATATTGACGATTCCTTTCGTTAAGGCGCGTTATGATTTGTCGAAGTAGGCTTATGTCAAGTATTAAATAAAATGGCAGAGTACACGTGAATAGAGTTTCGTAAAGTTGTCTGAAAGTATTTCCGAGGTAATCAATAAAAACCTACATTTAAGTCCCATATTCAGAAGGCCGTAGCTCCTTTAGGAAGCATTTTCGGAAAAAATTTATATGAAGTTTTCTTATTATATTTGCATGTAGAATCACCACGTTAAAGGGAATGCGGGTATTTTGGGACACCCTGTATAAAATTTTAATATTACTTCTGGATTTTTGACCGTTAAGATATAATTACACAGGCACACAAAATAAAGAAAGTGGTCTCTTTCTGGTACTCCATTGCGTAACTCATATGTATTTCGACGTGTTGAACACGAATCAGGTGTCCCTTTAGCTTCATTGGCCACCATTTTTTTGTAAATCGTGTAAAATAACCAAAAAAGAACTCATAATTTAGGTTATTTAGGTAATTTTCACGATTTACTAAAAATTGGTGGATAATGGAGCTAAACGGATATCAGATTCGTGTTCAACACGTCGAAATACATAGAGGTTACCCAATCCCAGAAACAGATCACTTTTCACTTTTTTTGTGTGTCTGTGTAATATTTGCATACGCGATTTTCTATAAAATGGTGGAGGATCCGGTGATATTCATAAATTACACAGACACACATACAAAAAAAGGTCTATTTCTGGGATCAATTAGGAAGTTTCCATTTTTCTCATTTTCTCGTAATAAATAGTCGTAAAAATCTAAAAAATATCTGTAAATTTTTTTTTTAATTATCTCTATAAATAAAGAAGTTATGGTCCTTCCAAGTTTAAAATGCCGCGATCATCTGGGCTGAGCTCGATTACGTCACAATACATGATTCCGTCGACAGCGAGCGGGCGCGGGCACCTTTATACTCGCTGGCAGGCACCGGCATTTTATAGCCAGGGAGGTAGCGACAGTTTTCGTGAAATCATTTGCATAAAGCTAGATTTTTTCCCATGATAGCTTAGACAGTATCAATCATGAATTATAAAGACAAGGATTACGGACGCTAACGGGAATTCCGATGAAAACCGATCCGCAAAATGTGAAGAAAGAAGATGGCGCTAGTAACACTAGCAAAAATGTCAGTAGCCAATGAGCAGCTCGCGTTCTAGTGTGCTAATGTCATTAGCCAATGAGCAGCTCGCGCTCCAGTGTGTTCGTGAGCGCTGCGCCATCTATAACGCCTGTTTCTTCCAGTTTCACGGAAATGTTGAAAGCACGGCGTGCGTTATCCTTGTCTTTAGTACCTATTCATGGTATCAATGATGAAGGTGTAATTCTGCCAATCTATAAGTCCTGCAAAAATGAGTAAAAAATTAAATAACTTGTTGCAAAAAGAGATATCGATTTTCTGAAATGTCACAAAATGTCACTTTTGATTCATTCGTGCCGAGCTGAATTTTCGAATTTCGCCGTGCAATTTACGATCAGGTTTATCTGGAAGACTTTCTCTTTACGTCGCGACATCATGCGGCCGTCCCAATGGTGTTTTTCGAAAAATATGAACGTGCCAAGATTGCATGTTTTAGCAATTTTTTCGGCTCCCAAATGCAAGCTGTTTTTTCCGAAACGGTGGGAGTTAGCTCGAAATAAAAAATAAGGTCAAACGAGTATTTTCCACTACGAATCTATTACTTTCATCAGAATTTTGATATTTTTTTTTTCGTTTCGGAGATAACTACTGAAATGTCGGCCATGTACGGCAAAAAATCGCAAATTTTGAGCTTCTACAGTTGGCAACTTTTAATCTGGGCTCCTACGCCACAAACCAACTTATAGCTAATTTAATTAGAATTAAATTTGCTAAAACCATTTTTTTCTATTTTTTGAATTCCCACAAAAATGAAGGAATTAGAGTGGGCGGGATTTGGAACTTTTTTTTTTCAGTAAAATTTCTCTATTTTGTCACCGTAATTAATCGGTAATAAACTGAAATCGATCTCATATACGATGTTCATTTAATATCATGTACTACTTTGACGCTCCGTTAATTTCAGCCCTTCGAAACAAAGGAAAAATTATTTTTTTAAGTGGGGTTAAAATTTCATGAGTTTTTCAGATATCGAGATAATTTTTTTTTGTTTGACTAGTTATCTGAAAGACTACTAAATGAGGTTGAATGTACATGATATCTCTAAAATAGGAAACTTCCTAATTATGAGTTTTTCTAGGTTATTTTCGCAATTTACAAAAAAATGGTAGTCAATGGAGCTAAACGGACACCCGATTCGTGTTCAGCATGTCGAAATACATATGGGTTACTCAGTGGAGTACCAGAAAAAGACCCATTTTTTTAATTTTGTGTGCCTGTGTTATTATAGGCAATTTTTAACTTTTTTACTTTACGCCCTGGGGCGTAGATTATACCTTTATGCACTACACAACTTGTGTAAAGTATGTACTTTACGCATGGTAGTAGAAAATATCAGAGATGGGTAAAGCAAACTTTCCATTTGAAAGTATCCGGAACGAAATTTTGATAAAAATGAAAGTTTTCAATAAAATATTTGAATATTTGAAAGTTTCCAAAATTCGGGAAAATTTCTTTTGGGAACTTTCGGAATATTCAAATATTTTATTGAAAACTTTCATTTTTATCAAAACTTTGTTCCGGAAACTTGAAAATTTCTTGAAAACGTTTATTGGAAAGTTTCCTTTACCCGTCTCTGGAAAATACCTTTATAGTCTAAGGTGCATTTTTTTCTAATGCAAATGCTGTAAAGGAGCATCAAGGTAAAACATATATTAACGAAAAAGTATTTGAGAATTTTTTAAAAAATAATTGGCTAATTACAATAACGAAACGGCGACATTCTCATTAAGAAAATGCGAAGACGCACATCGTTTCGGTCATAAGTTCTTTGGTTTTTACGCCACAAAAGCCAAAGATATTATTTAAAAGCTTTCTTAATCTTTTATTTTGGTCGTTACAATTTTTAATGTAAGTGCCATAGTTTCTATTTAAACTAAATACTTTGTCTTATAAACGTTCGGTCGTCATCTTTAAACTATTAATCTTACTTGAATATAAATAAAATCAAATTCATAAGTTTATAAACTTTCTTATAGAGCGGGAGCTGGGTGACTTTTTCGGCAGCTCATCGTTTTATGAACTTTGAGATATTTTTATAGTTTAATGGATGATAACGATTCATAAAATCGACTTCTGGCTGGAGACCTCCTGTCAGGAGCGTCACGAACACTGTTTAAAAATCAGTGAAATCATGTCATCGTTACAAGGCTCATTTTTTTTGTGTGTACACATTTTATGTTTAGAATGAATAAAATATGATCGCCAGAAAGTGTGGGCCGTCAGGAATCGCAGCCAGAAAGGTAATAATGATACAATACATCTGAGGCACGGTACGGAGTCAAGTTAGCCGAAAGTGTTAAATTCCTGTATATTTAAGAGCCTATGGTACTTTTGTTGACACTAAGAACTTTACGGGGAGGCTATTCTACGAAGGCGTAGAAGGGTCACGGATGTTTTTTTCCAATTATTCCCAGATAAATTTGTAAATAATTTGATTATTCCCTGTTAAATCTGTAAATAATTGAATTATTCCCAGTTCAAACTGTAAATTTTATTATTCCCAGTTCAAACTGTAAATAATTCAATTGCTCCCAGTTGAATCTGTAAATAATTTAATTATTCCCACTTTAAACTGTAAATAATTCAATTATTCCCAGTTCAAACTGTAAATTTTTTTATTCCCAGTTCAAACTGTAAATAATTCAATTGCTCCCAGTTGAATCTGTAAATAATTTAATTATTCCCACTTTAAACTGTAAATAATTCAATTATTCCCAGTTCAAACTGTAAATTTTTTTATTCCCAGTTCAAACTGTAAATAATTCAATTGCTCCCAGTTGAATCTGTAAATAATTTAATTATTCCCACTTTAAACTGTAAATAATTCAATTATTCCCAGTTCAAACTGTAAATTTTTTAAATCCCACTTTAAACTGTAAACAAATATTATTCCCATTTTAAACAGTAAATAATTGAACTGGAACAGCTGGAACACTCAGTCATTTCCAGTTTAAAAAAAATGTAAATACCTAATATTCTGTTTTGTATGAATGCGCAGTGGCTTTCCTCGAGTAAATTGGATGCACAGTGGGTTACCTTGGATAGTATGGACGCGTAGTAGGTTTCCTCGAAGAAAATACTTAAAGTAGAGGCTTTACTCCTATCGTGTAGTTTACGGCGCACAACGATTTTTTATATCTTTGTCATGCCATTTTCCGCGTATTAGTTCCACATCTAGTTGAAGTATATTAACGCAAAAAAAATTTGGAAATTTTCATTGTTTAAATAGGCTCAGAATGTCATGAAACGTCAATATTTTAAGTTTGAACAAAATAAATTTGTCTGTCGCGTCGGTCTGTCTGTTAGTCTTTTATCTTTTTGGTGCTCACGATTACTCTGGAACTGTTTAACATATTGACTTAAAATAAGGCATATAAGTATTTTAACGAGATCTGGAACTAAATTGTATTTTGATTTTATTCTGTTGCAGAGTTAAACGGTAAATTGGGGTAAATGGGGGTAAATAGGTAAATCAAGCAAGTAATAGTCCATTCAGATCAAATAAATCCACAGAAACTGCCTCGTCTCATTTGTTAGAATATGTCTACACAAACTTAGACAAGAGTCAGTATGTCGTGGCGTTACTATTCGACCTATCGAAGGCATTTGATACCGTTGACAAGAACATATTAAAACAAAAAATGTATCATATTGGTTTGAGGGGAATTATCCTGTCATGGATATTAAGTTATATAGAAGGCAGAACGTTTAAAGTAAGAATAAGTGGGGTGGAGTCAGAATCACATGATGTAACTATGGGGGTACCCCAAGGCTCTGTTCTTGGGCCTCTATTATTTTTGTTATATGTGAACGATCTTCCTAACTATCTCACCAAGGGTCATCTGACTATGTTTGCTGACGACCTTACGGTAACCGTATCAGCAGAAACGCCTGAGACTCTACAAGAATTAGTTAACCTTATATTGGAAGAAGTTAGTTCATGGTCCCAAAGAGATAAACTGATACTTAATAATAAAAAAACTGTGTTTATTAATTTCTATTTACAGAGACCTTTGCCACATAATATAAAATTTATTGAAGACATTAGCTTATCGAGCAGCACTAAACTGCTCGGCATCATTTAGATAGTAAATTGTCATGGAATCTACATATTGAACATGTCTGTATCCCATACAGCATGAAATATTTTATAAATATTCAAAAAACAGTGCTTATATGTAAAAAATATTTTCAATATTTTATTAACATTTCATACACCTTACGGAAAAAATATTATTTTAGTAATATTTAGTAATCAGTTATTAAACAGTTTTTAAATGTTTTGAAAATTATTTTTTAGAACATTTTATAAACACTGTTTTCATATTATTAACATCGTTTTTGAATGTTCTTATTAACTTTTTTATCATAATTTAAGAAAATGTGTGGTACTATTTTAAATTTCCCGCGTCAAACCTAGCTAGCAGTGGGCCGCCAGTAGCGCCACTTTTACCATGACGCATGTTGAATGTCGGTCGATTTGGTGATTTTTATAAAGTTTCAGTTCAATCTTTGCATAATTTATTATCTGGGTAAGTAGAATTTTAATAATTAATAATGTTCTAAATCTTAGAATTATTACTGTACTTCTGTATTGAAACACAGCATGACTATGGTGTATTTTTTACAATACTGAGGATTTGATACCTACCTATATTAAACTAAAACATTGCACTAAAATTAATTCATATAAGTATGATACTATATGAGCTTCTTAACCTTATTTTTTAATGAGTACCTACATCGTAGTTTTTTGTTAGTTTTGATGATAAAATGATATTTACCTTGTTTAATAGGCAATGTAAAATGTGCTCTATTTAACCTCAATTTAATTTCACCGTAAAATAAACAACGTTTTGCTCATATTTCCATTTTGTGTAGATACTAATATAGTAGTGGAGTAAAACTAAGAGTCCAAATCATCTAAAAAGGAATCGTCTTACAATAGCAATTTTTTTATTGGAACTTGTCAGAAACATTATAATATCCCAGACAGCACTCGATAGCCTTAGGACAACCACTGGCCATCCTTGGAGGATACGCGGGACGTCCTGGGGACGTCCTAAACTGGGTTAATCCCGATTTCGGACCTCCTGTGGATATCCTTTTGGTGCAAATCGGGTTTGCCCATGGATGTCTTCAATGGGATAGCCCATGGTCGTCCATAGGAAGAAAAAGGGACCAATTTGGGTAAAAATCTGGACAACCTACAGACATCCACAATGGGATAGCCCATGGCCTGTCAATAGGAAGAAAAAGGGACCAATTTAGGTTAAAATATGGACAACCTACAGACACCCACAATGGTTGTCCCCATAGGAAGAAAAATGGGCCAATTTAGGTTAAAATCTAGACATCTACAAAAGTTGCATCCTCTTTCGAAAATATTGTGATTGCTGTAGACAACAATTTGAAATTCTGGGTATACTCACTCACCCTCCCTTGGGTAATAAATAAATCTCATATTGCAAAAAAATAATAAATAATAAAATATGCAATAATATGCATTTGCAATATGTGCATTTTTGATGTAGTGGATAGACTACACTTTAGTTTCTTGCTTTCTGGCAGTAAACACTGCTGACTAGGTGAGTATCGCAACAGAAGTAATTTGCAAATTGCAAGGAGAGCCATCTACCATGACTTATTAAAACTAGCGCTAAGAACAAGCTAGCCAATATATAAATATACAGGTATCCAATATACTTACCTATATTCAACTCAAACTTGAATCTCATTGTTAAATTAACGATAATTAATATTTTAATAGTTTTTATTATCAACTTCTTACAACGTGTTGATTACAATGAACTCGCTTAATAACTGAAGATTCATCCCTGACTCTGTATGCAACACATAACACACACACAAATATATTTTTGGTTATATACAACATAACTCATTGCAAAATCATGAATTGAAACTTATACATCTCTTTGTTTTTTTTTTGTTGAGGGCAAGTCTTTTCAAAAAAACGCCTGGATGAAAAGCATACGTAAATCCCAAAGTATTGGTCACTTGTATTTATATTTGCAATGAAGATATTTTGGTATTATTACTTTGTTTGAAGCCTTTCATGCAGATGTGTATTTATCGGAAAAATAGCGATATATATTACCATCCTATTTACATATTTTTATGCCACATAAAGAGTTACTATTTGTGCTGATAATATAAATTTTTTATTTTATGTATTTACTGTATCCAGTGGATATCCCTATGCTGGCTATTATTAGGGTCATATTTTATAAATAATGTCTTCCACTAATAAAGTTCATTCTGTCACGAAAATATAATGTAAATAAAAACTAAATAAAAATTTTTTTATTTGTAAGTACCTTACGTGAATTATGAGTTATCATGTATTTGGAACCTACATGAACCCTACAGGTTGACCTATGGATGGCCCTTGGGATAGCCTTTGGTTATCCCTATATAGGTTTTATATAGGACATTAACAACCCTAAAGGCTATCCTATAGATATCTGTATAGGTTATCCAGTGGATATCCCTATTCTGGCTGTTATTAGGACCATATTTAATAAGTAATGCCTTCCACTAATAAAATTCATTCTGTCACGATGAAAATATATTGGAAATAAAAACTAAATAAAGAATTTCTTATTTTTACCGTACGTGAATTATGAATTATCATGTATTTGGAACCTACATTAGCCCAACAGGTTGACCTATGGATGGCCCTTGGGATAGCCTTTGGTCATCCCTATATAGGTTTTATATAGGACATCATCAACCCTAAAGGTTATCCTATAGATATCCGCATAGGTTATCCAGTGGGTATCCCCATTCTGGCTGTTATTAGGACCGAAGGATAGCCATTGAACTTCCTATCGGCATCCCTAGTGAACAATCCATTTATCGGATATACGGGATCATTTTAGGATGTCCCGGGGTCATCCTGTGCTGTGTGGGTAAGGAGTGTAGCAAAACGTTTTTTAATAAATCCTATTCCCGCAAGGCATTTGTTTAAACAAAAGAATGTTCAAAATTGTGTTTTTTTACTGTTTTTCTTAAATATTTCTAGTTGAATAGCTCGTATCTCAATGAACAAATAATGAATTGTTCGTAATGAAATTGCGAAAAAAACTGGATTTGTCTGAACCTGCTTGAACATTTTTTTAAGTTGTAACAAATCAAAACAGTTGAAATTAAATAATTAATGATAACTTAAACAATAATCGATTATTTAACTAAACTTTAGGAGAGGTAAATCGTCATACCAAATTTCAAGTTGGTATGTTGAGAACAACGCCTAAAAAATAAAAGCAAAGTCGAAAATTGAATCGTCGATTGTTTAAGTGGATCAAGTCTTACGATAAATTCTTTTCAGATTGTAGTTTTTTTGTTCTTTTTAGTGATATTAACAAAAAAAATTAAGAAATTTTTAAACCAAATTTTTTAAATTTGTTTATTTTTTTTATAAACAAATGCATTTTACTCATCAATATTTTGCCCACAAATAAAAATTGTTAGCATGTATTAAAAGTATATAAAAGAAGAAATAATGTGGAAAAAAAAATGTTTTGTGTTCGCCAATTGTTGGGAGCTGAGATCAATTTTTATTTCTTTCCAGGAGCAGTTCGTAATTGTTTTAAAGAAGCCACAGAGGCAGACACTGTTGGCTGTGTTAAGGAGTGGCTGGTTAGAGCAAAATTCAGGGATATCATATCACATATAAAAAAACTGAAACATAATTACATATTACCAATTTTCATAATTTTACTTATTTTTTCCTATAGATACAGCTGTTTTTATAGTTTTAAAATTGTACGTTTGTTTAACAAATAACTATATATCGAGTGCGTCTCAAATTGACGCTACATGTATATTGCCATTTTATTAAAATTTAGAAAGTTTGTTAAATGAAGGTTTTAGATCATTTTTTGTACATTTAGTGTTGTTTAACAATTAAAAAAACTATGAAAAAACTAACGAATTTCTTTTCAGTATGAATGTTTCGCTTGAATAGTGGGGGTGGACCTTGGGGTGGACCATAGGCCATAGTTCAAGGGTAGATTCTCTGGACCAAAATATGAGGATATAACTAAACATGCTTTAGTAAATTGTTGCTGTGGAGAAAGATACAGGGTGTCAAAATTGTAATTTTTTTTCTTTTTTTTTTTGCAATATCTCATCCACGTCTTGACCAATCTTCTCCCGATTTGGTAAGGAAACATTTTTTAAGCTAAGAAACAATAATGTATGTATTACATCACGCTATCCTGTGGAGGGCGCCTCATGAGCTATACCTAATGATGAAATATTTTTTCTCTCTTTTTTTTTTTTTACGAAACGTAGTGGCACTTTTGACTAAAAAATCTCATGTAGGAGTCATTTCTACGTAAAAAAGATAAGTACACTTGATAGAACTTGATAAATCCAACCATTTTCGAGAAAACTGCTGCATAGGTCTCAAGAATTTTTTGAAAAGGACAAATTGTGTTTATTGAAAAGTGTGGTGAATTATCAAGTTCTATTAAGTGTACCTTTTTTTACGTAGGATTTACTCCTGCATGAGATTTCATAGTCAAAAGTGTCACTTTTCGTGACTGGATGGGCGCAGCTCAAAGCCAACTAATTGAAAAAAAAAGTGTCAACGTTTCGTAAAAAAAAGAGAAAATCAGGTATAACTCATGGGGCATACATTTCCTTACCAAATTGGGAGAAGATCGGTCAAGAGGTAGTTGAGATATTGCAGAAAAAAAAAATACAATTTTGACACCCTGCATCTTTTCCCACAGAAACAATTTACTAAAGCATGTTTGGTTATATCCTCATATTTTGATCCAAAGAATCTACCCTTGAACTGTGGTCTATTATTAATGGTCCACCCTGTATAAAATAAATATTTCAAAAATATTTTTAAATCGTGTTAAATAAGTTTTAAAAAACGTTTTAATAACATTTTATAATATTTTACTAACATTAAATAAATGTTTGTAAAATGTGACTGAAATATTCAATTTTCATTAGGAAAATATTTTTAAAATATTTTGAAAAATATTTTTACCATATATATTTCACATGCAAGTAGGTGATTTTTGCTGATTTATAAAATATTTATTAAATATTAAAAGGTAATATACAAATATTTTTAAAATATTAGAATATTAGTACTCAAATATTTATTTAATGTTTTAAAAACGTGAAAATGTTGTATGGGTAACCAGTTAAATAAAGCCTATTTTGCCATTCTGCAACTAAAAAGCACACTAAGTGAATCCGGACTTTTAAACGTTTACTATGCACTAGCTTATACACATATATCCTACAACATATTATGCTGGGGAAGTGCTAAAAATAGGGAGAGAGTCTTTATCTGTCAAAAGAGGATAATACGATTAATATTTAATATGGGTTATAATGAGAGTTGCAGAGTAACATACAAAAACAAAAAAATCCTCACGGCACCATGCATTTTTATGTTTAAATGCCTCTGTTACATAAAAAAAAATATGGGCCTCTTTGTCAAAAGAAATCAGTATCATCCATATAACACACGGCATGGTGATTTGTTGAGCATACCAAATCACTTGACGACAACATTTAAACACTCTCCACGTTACAACTGTATAGTATTGTTTAATAACCTACCACAGGAAATCAGAATGATTTCACAGTATAATAATTATAAAAACGCAGTAAAAGACATGCTTTTACAAGGTGGTTATTATAGTACAAATGAGTATTTTAATAAGTAAAATTAGGGACCGAAATTATCCTTGGATAAACTCATAATTGTTTGTGTATGATATAATTTGTGCTATGTTCTTTACTTACATGTTTTATGTTATCTTATACAATCTGACTAGTCATTACATAGTTTTTTGTTTTTGTTTAATTTTAATTTTATATTGTAGTATTATCTATTTAATTGTTTATTTTATAATATCCTACAAAACTGACTTGCCATATGTACATTTCTGTATCTCAGTGGTGAATAAAATTATTATTTTTTTTTTTTTTTTTTTGTTAAAAGCCAGTCACCCTTCTCTGTGGCTCCGACCCTCACAGAGGGGAGCTGGTAGTACCGGCAGCCACTCCCCACACCCGTGGGGTAAGTGACTACTGGGTCCGGGAATCGTGTGCCCTGAGCAGACGTAATGAGCCGAGGATGACGGCCTTCTGCATTCTGCCGGCTAAGACCTCTGCCGAATTTCGGCATGCCGGTATGATCTTGAGTTCCGAAAGCAGTGTGTGTCTCGTTCCACCGAGGGATCCTATAATCAGTACCACTATCTTAACAGTATGGTCTGGATACAGTCTCCGGAGTTCGAAGAGCAGATCTCGATATTTTGTCCGTTTTTCCTCCTCCTTCAAGACAATGTTGTTCTCCGCGGGAGCCGAGAACTCCACGACAAACATTGTCTTGAGTTGATGGTCGAGGAGTACTACGTCAGGCTTGTTGGCTTGTATTTGCCTGACGTGGGAAAAGAGTAGTTCCAATAAATTAGACACCTCTCATTTCCCACAACGGACTCAATATCCCCCGGAGCGTAAGGCAGCACTGGTGTTTCGTCTATCCCATACGAGTGCCTTAAATGGTAATAAAGCACCCGTAATGCTCCGTCGTGCCTTTGGATATAGGCCGAGACTGCATACTGCATATGCATATATAAAAATTATTATTATTATTATTATTATTATTATTATTATTATTATTATTATTATTATTATGAAATTGGTATTTAGTAAATATAAGAGGAGCTAAGGTCTGAAAAAAAATTTGGCATTAGCCACACCTATTACCACCCCCACCTAGTGTGATTTAGTGTGTGTACAAGAGCCAAAGTCATTAAGAATTTTTTTTCACTTCATTCATCCCCACCACCGATGTGGCATATAATTTTATGGGTTTTTTGGGTACATGATTTCAAATATTATAGTATTAAAGTTCCATAAACAATTATTTTCATATAGTGGAATGCAAATATAGTATTTTTGTTGTAAGAGACTTGGATGTGGAAGTAGTGATTCCTTGGGCAGCGGTTTTTTTTTAATCCCACTTTGAACTGTAAACAAATATTATTCCCATTTTAAGCAGTAAATAATTGAACTGGAACAGCTGGAACTGCAATTAACTCAGTCGTTTCCAGTTTTAAAAAGAATGTAAATACCTATATTGAATATTATTCCCATTTTAAACAGTAAATAATTGAACTGGAACAGCTGGAACTGCAATTAACTCGGTCGTTTCCAGTTAAAAAAAATGTAAATACCTATATTGAATATTATTCCCATTTTAAACAGTAACTAAATGAACTGGAACAGCTCGAACTGCAATTAACTCTGTCGTTTCCAGTTAAAAAAAAAATGTAAATACCTATATTGAATATTATTCCCATTTTAAACAGTAACTAAATGAACTGGAACAGCTGACTCTGCAATTAACTCTGTCGTTTCCAGTTAAAAAAATACCTATATTCAATATAGGTATTTATTAAATATAGGTATTTACATTTTTTTTAAATGTAAACGACAGAGTTAATTGCAGTTCCAGCTGTTCCAGCTCAATCATTTACTGTTTAAAATGGGAATAATATTCAATATAGGTATTTACATTTTTTTTTAACTGGAAACGACAGAGTTAATTACAGTTCCAGCTGTTCCAGTTCAATTATTTACTGTTTAAATGTAAATACCTATATTGAATATTATTCCCATTTTAAACAGTAAATAATTGAACTGGAACAGCTGGAACTGCAACTAACTCAGTCGTTTCCAGTTTAAAAAAAATGTAAATACCTATATTCAATAACTAAAAATACCTATATTGAATATAGGTATTTTTTAAACTGGAAACGACAGAGTTAATTGCAGTTCCAGCTGTTCCAGCTCAATCATTTACTATTTAAAATGGGAATAATATTCAATATAGGTATTTACATTTTTTTTAACTGGAAACGACAGAGTTAATTGCAGTTCCAGCTGTTCCAGTTCATTTAGTTACTGTTTAAAATGGGAATAATATTCAATATAGGTATTTACATTTTTTTTTAACTGGAAACGACCGAGTTAATTGCAGTTCCAGCTGTTCCAGTTCAATTATTTACTGTTTAAAATGGGAATAATATTCAATATAGGTATTTACATTTTTTTTAAAACTGGAAACGACTGAGTTAATTGCAGTTCCAGCTGTTCCAGTTCAATTATTTACTGCTTAAAATGGGAATAATATTTGTTTACAGTTCAAAGTGGGATTAAAAAAAAACCGCTGCCCAAGGAATCACTACTTCCACATCCAAGTCTCTTACAACAAAAATACTATATTTGCATTCCACTATATGAAAATAATTGTTTATGGAACTTTAATACTATAATATTTGAAATCATGTACCCAAAAAACCCATAAAAATATATGCCACATCGGTGGTGGGGATGAATGAAGTGAAAAAAAATTCTTAATGACTTTGGCTCTTGTACACACACTAAATCACACTATTTTTTCACCACCTTTAATAATGGGGTGGGGGTGGTAATAGGTGTGGCTAATGCCAAATTTTTTTTCAGACCTTAGCTCCTCTTATATTTACTAAATACCAATTTTATGGACTATTACTTGCTTGATTTACCTATTTACCCCCATTTACCCCAATTTACCGTTTAACTCTGCAACAGAATAAAATCAAAATACAATTTAGTTCCAGATCTCGTTAAAATATTTATATGCCTTATTTTAAGTCAATATGTTAAACAGTTCCAGAGTAATCGTGAGCACCAAAAAGATAAAAGACTAACAGACAGACCGACGCGACAGACAAATTTATTTTGTTCAAACTTAAAATATTGACGTTTCATGACATTCTGAGCCTATTTAAACAATGAAAATTTCCAAATTTTTTTTGCGTTAATATACTTCAACTAGATGTGGAACTAATACGCGGAAAATGGCATGACAAAGATATAAAAAATCGTTGTGCGCCGTAAACTACACGATAGGAGTAAAGCCTCTACTTTAAGTATTTTCTTCGAGGAAACCTACTACGCGTCCATACTATCCAAGGTAACCCACTGTGCATCCAATTTACTCGAGGAAAGCCACTGCGCATTCATACAAAACAGAATATTAGGTATTTACATTTTTTTTAAACTGGAAATGACTGAGTGTTCCAGCTGTTCCAGTTCAATTATTTACTGTTTAAAATGGGAATAATATTTGTTTACAGTTTAAAGTGGGATTTAAAAAATTTACAGTTTGAACTGGGAATAATTGAATTATTTACAGTTTAAAGTGGGAATAATTAAATTATTTACAGATTCAACTGGGAGCAATTGAATTATTAACAGTTTGAACTGGGAATAAAAAAATTTACAGTTTGAACTGGGAATAATTGAATTATTTACAGTTTAAAGTGGGAATAATTACATTATTTACAGATTCAACTGGGAGCAATTGAATTATTTACAGTTTGAACTGGAAATAAAAAAATTTACAGTTTGAACTGGGAATAATTGAATTATTTACAGTTTAAAGTGGGAATAATTACATTATTTACAGATTCAACTGGGAGCAATTGAATTATTTACAGTTTGAACTGGGAATAAAAAAAATTACAGTTTGAACTGGGAATAATTGAATTATTTACAGTTTAAAGTGGGAATAATTACATTATTTACAGATTCAACTGGGAGCAATTGAATTATTTACAGTTTGAACTGGAAATAAAAAAATTTACAGTTTGAACTGGGAATAATTGAATTATTTACAGTTTAAAGTGGGAATAATTAAATTATTTACAGATTCAACTGGGAGCAATTGAATTATTTACAGTTTGAACTGGGAATAATAAAATTTACAGTTTGAACTGGGAATAATTCAATTATTTACAGATTTAACAGGGAATAATCAAATTATTTACAAATTTATCTGGGAATAATTGGAAAAAAACATCCGTGACCCTTCTACGCCTTCGTACTATTCTATTGTTGAAGGAGCTTATATTTACGTTTTAAAAAGGAGCCAGAACTTGTAACGATGAGTTTAGAGTTCTGAGATGAAATATGCAAAAAAAATCCAATTTTCTTCAAAAATGCTAAACATTTTCTTTCTGGCTAGCCTTACTGACGGGAGTTTCTTTCTGGGAATTTTTTTCTGTGTTCAAATCATTTAAATAAACATGCTCAACCTTAAAAAAGTTTGTAACGATGATGTTATATAACTCCGTTTTTTTACCTCTTTGACCTTTCTGGTTGCGCCCCTGATGGCCCACACTTTCTAGCGATCTTATTTTATTCATTCTAAACAAAATGTGTACACACACAAAAAAATTGGCTTTGTAACGATAATATAATTTCACTGATTTTTAAATCTTGAACCATGGCCAACTCGACGGGCTGACATATGCCAGAAGTCTATTTTGTCGTTATTTAATTTCGATAGAATTAATCAGCGCATAGAAAATGCTTGTAACGATGAGTGTCTGAAAAAGCCACTTAGCTCCCGCACCATTAATAGTTTTTAGCAGTTCTCTAAAGGTACCTAATTGATACTTTTCTAGTTATACGACGAATGTCGTTTTGGAATACCTACCTGTTTTCTCAAGTCATCATTTTACAAGTCCTACTTAAAGACTATCAATTATATGAAAAACTGCTTGGAGCCTTTTTTATCAAAATTTGATTATATTTCACTTTTTTAGTGTCACCCCCTGAAAACAGTTGGCATCCACCCTCTGTAAATTAGCAAGCCCACGCATAATATAGAAACTGTATCTGTATCAAACATACTAATAAATTATAAAAACAAAAATAATTCTTATGACAATCTTTCTAAAATAAGAACCTCTAGTTACTGTACTATGAAAACAATATTTGAAATATTTTTAAAAAAACCCTCTTTTTTAAAGATGAACAAATGAGGCAAATGGGTTAACAACGTAAACTTTTCCGATAATTATTTCTTTTACTTCTAAGAATCGATTGAGGATTTTTTTTGCAGTCTACTAAAAGATAAATATTTCTTGGCACGATGTAAACTAAAAGAGTCTCTACAAAGTACGATGCTCTGTTAACCGATTTTAATTTTGTTATGGATTTATTTAATATTTTTGTCAATTATAGTTTTTTTCTAAAATAGGGGCGGCTGTGTAATTGAACTTGTGACGAACAGTGGTTATTAAACTCTAGCCATTTTTATTGCAAAGATCAATTTGGCGCTTCATTGAATTTTAGGACGTGATGCACTTTCCAATAAACATTTAGCGACTCGTTTTTAGCAATCATCGTTCTTTATTTCAAGACCTTATTATGCATTTTATCTCCGGTCTAAATAGAACGATTCTAGAAACTACATTAAAAATGAGAAGGTAATTCTTTTTTTGACATTTTTACTTTACTAAATCAACATGAGTATGCATGGGCAGGGGAGATTCGCTGGTGGAAACGCAGATTGGGATCCCCCAGATGGGTCAGTGTTATGGCAGGGAAATGCAAGTTCCTATTGGAACATCAGGAATAACATGGTAGCGAGCGCATGGCACTTCTATCTCACTTCGACCAAGTCGTCGATCGATCCAGCTGTAGCTGTGGCGACGACGGTCAAGGTTATCGGGTCTAGGTCACTAGTGTACCCCTTCTCGCTCTTCTTCCAAGAATGTTGGGGAAACGCGAATAATTGAGATACGAACGTTCTCTGCCACCCCTGCCAATAATAATTTCTTGATTGGTTTGTGTTATTGTGTTGCCATTGAAGGCTTCTTTCTTCAGGATGTTCAGGAGAAACGCTTATTATTGCAGGGTGTCTATATTTGACGGAAGTTAACAATTGTCGCGAAAATAGAAATTTGGTTCAAGCAATTCTGTATCGATTTTCTCAAAGGGTGTGTGCTTGTTTGTAAGCTTGAGTTAGGCACCATCTTGACTTTTGATGCGTATTATATTATATACAAGATATCTCGCCTTGGGGCAGTGCAGGGTAGATATATTGCAAACTCTTACTATTAATTTAAGGAATTAATCACGTGGTATAATAGACTCCACAAATATAAATGCTTTTATAAATAGCAATGTTATATTTATAGAATTTACTATTCGCGTTTCCAGCTGGCGTTAAGCTGAGAAACTGCAAAAGTGACGTCACGTTGGGTATAAAATGTGTTGTCTTTTAAAGAATATTATAAATGTAATACGCCTATTTGCGTCAGTCCAGCTTCGATTAATGGTGATATTGTAGAAGAATTTATTACCAATTCAATTCCAGTCTTTTAAAGTCATATTATTAATAAAATGCAAAAAGGTCAAAGAATACCATTTATTAACTAGGTTTAAAATAAGTACAATTAAATTGTGCAATATCTTATCCAATAAATTATATAATTTAAAGTGAATCTCCTCCCCAATTAAGGCAAGGTAAATTTTACCATACAAATGGTCGATTTGGTAGAAAAGATTCATAACTTCCCCAGAATTTAATGCAAGCATTTAGGTTTTTATTGTGACTAACTTAAAATAATATAAAAATATTTTACTTAAAAGAAAATTTGGTTGGCTTGTGTTAGCTTTAATGTTCCTATTTGTGATTATATCATTCACAAGAACAGAGTTCAAAAGTGCGTTCAATTTAATACATGAGTTAGATAACTTTCTATCAGTCTCGCGACGTTACTGGTCTCCATACAGGTTCAATAAAGGGGATTTGACACGACTTCGCCTTCTGGTGACTCTTTGGAAAAATGGTTTTTTGTCATATTTTGGCACAAGGCGGTTTTCTCTATAACTTTATCGTTTGGAAAGACCTGCATTTGGTTTTCCTACTATCGCTTTCTACTGATTATCCAACCCACTCGTCCAAATTGCGAGCCGTTGGATGAATCCAAATTTATTTTTTGCTAAGTAACTGCCTATAGACGCTACGCGCCTTTGTCACATTTGTCGGTTTCGCCCTTTTGGTACGTCGCATCGTTAAAACTTTATATTCATTCTTTTGAGTGATACCCATAATGACTGTATCTTCACTTTCATTGTCTTTTGTGAAGAGATTAAATGGTTAAAAATATTCATAAATATTTTTAAAGTACTTCGTAAAAGTATATCGTTTCTTTTTCCTTGACCAAAAATTATAGACTAAGAGCTGGCGGCCGCGGAGGTACTACGATATTACCTCTGGCTGGAATTTTGAGAAGTGGTTGGGGGGACCATCAGGAAGTGCCATCTGCAAGGATTTTGCTCAAAACCCCTGCAAAGGACACGTCAGACGACTCAAAAATGAAAAAAAATTTGCTCAAAAAATGATCATACCTCCAGCTGAAAATTTGCACATTACCTGTTTGAAGGTCACAGATAACGTATGTGAATCGTCAGACGCCTAGGTCGCTGCCAAAGGGGTGTCAGACGCCCTCAAAGTTGTCATTTTTTTTTTCAAAATTTTTTTTTTCCTTACCTCCGTCTGACGTAACATATTGCAACAGAGACCATTATAAGCATAAATTAAAATCGTCAGACGAAAATGCCGCTGCGAAGTCCCCCTACAACGTTCCAGCCCGCCCTGAGACTTTTTTTTCGAAAATTTATTTTCGTTGCCTCCGTCTGACGTTTTTACATATTATCTTAGAGACAATTTTAAATACATATGTGCTTGTTCCACTTATAACGCGATCGTGAAATGTAGTGTCTAGGAATCTACGTATCACTATCGCGTTATGAGCAGGACAACTAATCTGCTGGTACCAAATCTCTTCGAGGTCAATGCCCAAAGTTCGAACGGCTGGAATAATTTGTTCACGTAACAAATTCAAATATTTTTGTGCTGTAAGGTTGCCGTCGATAAAAAAGGGGCCAACTATTGAATTACCTAAAATTCCAGCCCACACATTGACTTTCTGTGGGTACTTAGTTCGGTGTGGCATACTTAAATATTTATTTTCCCGGGACCAGTATCTAGTAACGGATGAATTGTGACGACCATGCATCGAAAATGAACTTTCGTCAGTAAATAAAATATTTTTAATGAAAGTTTCATTTTCGTTCGCCTTTTCCAACATGGTCTCATAGAATTCCATACGTCGTATAAAGTCATCGGGAAAAATTTCTTGTGTGACGGCAACTTTATAACAATGATATTTATTACGTTTTAAAATTGCCCGAACCGTGCGGTCAGGTACATCGAGCTCGGCAGAGATTTGCCTGCTGGAACAGGGGGCATGTGCCTCCGCAAAACTACACACATTTATTTCCCTCTGTTCCCGTTCGTCGCTCATCTGTCTGCCATCGTTGTCACCACCTTCATTATTACATTTTCTGCAAGATTTTACACATCCAGACGATTCAAACTTATGAACAATGTTCAAAACTGTTTGTTCCGTCGGAACGGAATGGAATTTCGCGATATTTCAGGGGGATTTTGCAGCGGTATTTTCGTCTGACGATTTACATATGTATTTAAAATTGTCTCTAGGATAATATGTAAAAACGTCAGACGGAGGTAACGAAAATAAATTTTCGAAAAAAAAGTATACCTCAGGCGGGCTAGAACTTTGTGAACGTTGTAGGGGGACTTCGCAGCGGCATTTTCGTCTGACGATTTTAATTTGCGCTTAGAATGGTCTCTGTTGCAATATGTTAAAACGTCAGACGGAGGTAAGGAAAAAAAATTTTTGAAAAAAAATGACAACTTTGAGGGCGTCTGACACCTCTTTGGCAGCGACCTAGGCGTCTGACGATTTACATACGTTATCTGTGACCTTCAAACAGGTAATTGGCAAATTTTCAGCCGAAGGTATGATCATTTTTTGAGCAAAAATTTTTTCATTTTTGAATCGTCTGACGTGTCCTTTGCAGGGGTTTTGAGCAAAATCCTTGCAGATGGCACTTCCTGATGGTCCCCACAACCACTTCTCGAAATTCCAGCCGGAGGTAATATCGTAGTATCTCCGCGGCTGCCAGCTCTCCGTCTATTATACTTTTGTTTTTTTGTACATTTTTTTAAAGACACAATATATTTTCACTCCCATGGCCTGGACAAAAACATATTTTCCTAAGTGAAAATTCGGTGTTTTCTACGAATTGTCACCTGGTTGTGCCTTACTTACGTCTTATCGAACTTATACAAGTCCTTTTGTACTAGTTTTCGGCTCTGACGCCTTTCAAACCTGTATGTTATGCTCAAAAATGCCTTTGAATGAATTTTTTTACCTAAGTCGAAATTTCATTTTGTCTTCGACTTATGTCGATTCTGGGAGGTTCTATAACAATATTAACATATTCCCATTGTTTGTGAAGTGAATCGTGATCTATTTGCATCTGCTAGGGTTGTTACTGAAAGAACAACGAATTAAATTATTAATAATTGTAAATAATCAGCTGCCGGTGAATTTAGCGCTAATCATTCATAATATTTTTACTATTTCTTGTGCTTTTGTAAATCTGTCAAACACTATTTTCACAGATGATAATTTTCTTTTAATATATTTGTTGCAGATTCTATAGGCAAAATACTCATCACGATTTTTTTAAGACTTTGTTTTTGCCTAATAATTAAGATTCATTCCAATAATACCTAACAAGTAGTACAAATCAATCAGTCAGATATATAAGACAGTAGAGTATTATGATTTAATTTATAAATAGGCTACATTTTTCACTTTCAATTTCATAATCTCCCTAAGATGCCGACCTACAGTATTTTAGTGTGTGTAGAAATTGCTTCAGTCTTAGTATCACATACATTTGAATAAATGTTTTTCCTTCAGCTAACGCTACCTTACAGTCAAAATTTTAATATAATCAGATTTTTATTTCTTAAGTTAAACGTGGCAGATGGAAGGATTGACGAACGGACAGACGTTTTGAAAGTTGTTCACAATTCGATGACTAAAACAATATGATTTTTTTTCTCTATGTATATATGAACGATATTTACGTTTTAGAAATGTGCCGATTAAAGGCAACATGCTCTTCGTTTTCGTATTTCGAAGAATATAATAACTAAAAGAAACTAGTAACAAATTTTAAGTATTATTTAAATATGCAATATGTAGCATATGATTAAAATAATTATATTTTAGTGTACACAATGAATTTTTAACAAAATTCATATTTATTTCTACTATAATATTTTTAAAACTATTATCCTTGCTGGATTGTTAATAGTCTATGTACTGTAGAAAGGAACTAAAACGTTAAAGGTTTTTTATTGTTTCTTATGTTCAATTGACCCCAAAATATGAGAAAACCGCGGAGTGCTACCATTTAAAGAGGTGCGTTTTTGAGATCGAAGTAAAAAGTTCCACTTTTCACATTTTCGAGTTTTGCTCGAAAACTATGTATTTTTCCTATAAACACGTCAATAGAAAAGTTGTAGAGAATTAAATTTCCAATCGAAATGGCAGCTTCAAAAGTCAAAAAATACGTCCAAAAAACGAAACAAAAAAAAACGAAAAAATGCAGTTTTGATTTTTTTTTTATTTAAGCCTGTAACTTTTTTTTCGGGTACATTTAGGCATAGACATTGCTGCATAAAAAAAAGCTGTCATTTTATCCGTTAAAATGAGATTTTGTAAAAATTTTTACGATTAATAGTGACCGAAATATAGCGTTTCAAAGTTTGCAGCTTTTAACTTTTTTGCTCATTTTTACTATTTTTTTTTCAAATTTCGTCCTGTAACTTTTTTCTGAGTGAATATAGGTATAGACATTATTATATTAAAGTGAAAGCTGACTTTACGCCCGTTGAAATGGTTGGTAAAAGTCTCTACGACAAATAGAAACCTAGATACAGCGTTTCGAAGATTGTTTATTAATTTTTTTCTAATTTTTACGTTCTTTTTAAATTTCGGCCTATAACTTATTTGTCAAATACTTTAACTACAGATATTGCTACATTGAATGTACTCGCAGCATTCTTGTTTAAATGGTCTGCAATAGAAGTTTATGTGATCAATAGTACAAGATACAGTCTAGATATAGTAGATTATTGTACTTAAAAAATAACTGAATATCTTATAGGTGTCTTTATTACGTCTATCACGAAATGTGTTAAGCAAAAGTGCCAGTAATCTGATTTTCTGAGGCCGGAAATACGAAAAATGGATAAGGATAATAATAAAGGAGATAAAACAATACTTTAAGATGGGTTAAACTTCTATTGCAGACCATTTAAACAAGAATGCTACGAGTACATTCAATGTAGCAATATCTGTACTTAAAGTATTTGACAAATAAGTTATAAGCTGAAGTTTAAAAAAAGAACGTAAAAATTAGAAAATAGTTAATAAAAGTAACCAATATTCGAAACGCTGATCTAGGTTTCTATTTGTCGGGCCTAAAGTCAGCTTTAATATAATAATGTCTATACCTAAATTCACTCAGAAAAAAGTTACAGGACGAAATTTGAAAAAAATAGTAAAAATTAAATAAAAGTTAAAAGTTGCAAACTTTGAAACGCTATATCTCGGTCACTATTAATCGTAAAAATTTTTACAAAATCTCATTTTAACGGATAAAACGCCAGCTTTTTGATGCAGCAATGTCTATACCTAAATGTACCCGAAAAAAGTTACAGGCTAAAATAAAAAAATTAAAAACTGCATTTTTTCATTTTTTTTTTGTTTTGTTTTTTGGACGTATTTTTGTAAAAAAAAAAATTTTTTTGACTTCTGAAGGTGCCTTTTCGATTGGAAATTTAACAACTTTTCTATTGACGTATTTATAGGAAAAATGCATAGTTTTCGAGCAAAACTCAAAATTGTGAAAAGTGGACCTTTTTACTTCAATCTCAAAAACGCACCCCTTTAAATGGTAGCACTCCGCAATTTTCTCATATTTTGGACATAAGAAACAATAAAAACCCTTTAACGTTTTAGTTCCTTTCAACCCTTTTTTTTTTGGACATAGACAATAGCCTATGAGTAATATGGCAATATTACTTATCACCAAATAAGAAAACATACTAAAAATGTAATGTAAAACTGTTTAAAACGCGACGAGAACGGTCTATGTAATGAAGACAAATGCGAATATCTGACGCAGTCTCCCCATCGTGACGTCGCGTAGCACAAAGGCGGTAATATTAATTTGAATCGCCAGTAACTGGCGCAGTCATCATATTAATTTTACAATTTTTTAAAGATTATGAAACAAAATAGTCCAATTAAATAGGTCGACAAATCAAAATTTTGAGGTAAATGCTTGAATTTTTGATATAAGTTACTTTGAAGTATTTGAACACAATTAATGAAAGAAATTTTTTTTTTCAACCCCCGAAAAGGGGCGAAAAAAATATAATAAAGTGTTTTTTTCAAAATTACTCAAAATGTGTAAAAGCTAGTAAAAAATGTTTTAAATAAAAATTGTAAAGCATGAAATTTTACATAAAAATGATGTCTTGACTTTTTTATATTATTAAAATTAACAGAGTTAGAGTGGTTAGAAGTTAAAGGATGATATGTAAAACTTTAGAAAATCATAGCGTGCTGAAAAGTTAATTAATTTAATTTTTTTTTTCTATTTACTGAGAAAAATATAAACTTTCGTTTAAGAGAAATGGATTTTTTTAATTGTTAATAAAAAAGTTATAACAATTTTAATTTTTCTATTTTCAATTAAAACCACTTTAAACGGTAAAACGAATTTTTTTTATACCATTCTGTTCATCATTTAATATAAGTATTCAACATTTGCTTTTGAAATTTTTTTTACCCATCATTTTTAGGCAGGTATGAATCTATTTACCTATTTAAATTTTTTTCCAAACCTACGACACTGCTCTTGTGACGTCACGATAACTGAAACCATTTTATCTTTGTTGTTCGCATTCTTTATTATATTTTTTTTCACCAATTCTCGGGGGTTGAAAAAAAATGTCTTTCATTAATCGTGTTTAAATACTTCAAAGTAACTTAAATCAAAAATTCCAATGAAAATTCTCAGCGAACAGCATGCGGGACTTTGAGTGGTAGTAGTTGCAATAGCATTAGTTTAAACTCCTTTATTGTGAGAACATATCAAGACAAAAAAAAAAGAATTAGACAAACTGGTAGCCAGCGCCATTTTTCCAACAAATTGTTCCTTTAAGTCCATTGAACATAGAGAAATTCGGAAAGCGATTGATACCTTAAGACCAGGGTATATCCCGCCTTCTAGGTTTCAGTTATCATCAACCCTTTCAAATGAAATATTTGAAGAGGAGAAATCAAAGTGCTTTGAAAATTTATCAGGTCAATCAGTTTCTATGTCCCTTGATGGTTGGTCAAATGTTCATAATGAACCGATATGTGCACGTGCAGTTTTGATACTAGAAAATGGAAACAGTTTCCTTCTGGAAAGTATAGATAACTCAGGACATCCACACACTGGTGATTATCTTGCAAACTTGACCATTAATTTAATAACTAAGTGCAAAAAATGAGTGTAACTGCAAAATTACCACTTTGTTCACAGATAATGCGTGAACAATATGGGGAAAAAATTTGCCGAGGCCCTAGATTACCTCATTATAACATACGGATGTTCTGCCCATATACTGAATTTGCTTTCCAAAGATTTGGAAGTTACAAAAGTAAAATCACACTCAGTTCAAATTATAAAATATTTTCTCAATACACACTTGCCAAATGCTTGGTACAAAGAAAAAGAGGGCTAGAAACTAACATTACCACAAGATGTTTCCGACTGGCTTGAGGTCCCGCACATTCAAAGTGCTAATTAGTAGAAATAATTTTGTGTGCATACATATACATATATAGTACAGTAACAGTTAATATTTGTTCATTAATCATTATTATTTAATAAACAACAAACAAAACATAGACAAAAAAGTAAATATTAACAAAAAACCAAAGGTAATAGTCCAGACAACAGAGAACATTTTATAGTGAAACCCACAAAAATTTGCAAACTGATTAATTTTTTTTTTAATGAGTTCGTGAAAGTGTATAGAATAATATCCTGAAAAGTTTACATTTCTCTCGGATGCAGAACATTAAAAAGAAGTGGAAAAACATTTTTTTTACCAATTTTTTCAAAATTTTGAAATTAAGTCAGGGTAGGAAAAAATAAAACATACAGATGGATAGACCACGCGTTTCTGAACAAATAATATTCTAATAATATTGATCGCTAAAGCCACGGTTTTCCCGGAAAAAAATAGTGAAGTAGCTTTGTCACTCTGCGCGGCCAAGCGTACGGTTAAATGCATACTGCGGAACCTCTAAACATTCTTAGCAGTTCTAACGAGTAAAATAAAGCCTTTTTTCTTTCTGATTACACATTTTTAACATTTTTCTTAGTGAATAGGAGGATAAATAGTGAGTATGGAGGGAAAATATATAATTATCGACGCATACACAGACACCACACATAGCCGCTGAATCGCTCGCATGATTTTTACCTGCCTTTACTGTATTGTATTTATTACATTTCAGCTATATCCAATGGATTTCTTATACATTTGTTAATGTATTGGAAAATTTCCAGAATTTATATTCAAAACAATCAAAGATATTTTCATGGTTATAAGGATATGATCGTGAAAGTCGCAATTTCTTATCATGATCTGATTGATCATATTTTCGAAAAAATGCATACAAGTAAACGGTTTTGTGTTTGAACATTCGGTTACACGTGGAAAACAACAACCGCTAGGATCATGAACAAACTAAGAAAGGACCAAACATACTGGGAAAGAAAAGCGAGGAGAAAAAAGGAATTCCACCAAGAAATCACAACGATATATATCCTACCAGAACCAGAAACCGAGGAATCAGAATACATAGAAGAAGAAGATTTGTAGCAGAAATACAAAGAAACGAGCATAAACACTCCACCTCATGACATAATGCGGCCACGCATTTCACAAATACATGCAGATGTATACTCTACCAGAACCAGAAAAGGAGGAATCAGAAGGAGAAGAAAATCTGTAGAAGCAAAAACACAAAAAAGAGGAGCATAAACATTAAATATCACGGACACAATGCGGCAACGCATTTCAAAAACACCTACACTGCCCACCCCCCACTCATGTACCATGCGTCATGTGGCTCTCGCTGCTGACAACAAGCATGACCCAAATCCAACCTAGTATCGGAAACCGAGGAATCAGAAGACTCAGAAAAAGAAGACTCGAAGATGCAGAAACACAAAAAAAGGAGCATAAACACTCCATATCACGACACAACGCGGCAACATAGTTCACATGAAGACCAAGAAGAGGCAGAAGTCCAGAACCAAAACCACAAAAGGGAGCTTAAACGCTCCCTCACGACACAATGCGGTAACGCATCTCACAATCCCACATTCTTTTACCATGCGCCATGTGGCTCTCGCTGCTGGCAACAAGTATGACCTTAGTCTAACCCAGCGTGGACGTAGCAGGCCCAGCTGTATACCTGGGAGTGGCAGCAATGCCTACCGCACGCTGGTAAATCAATCAATCAATCGGTCATGAACATTCGAAAAATATACATTTTTTCCGAAATGGTAATATTTTATTTTTTCCAATGGGTCAATTTCTCGACAAGTTACAGCCTCCAATATATACATTTATCAAAAAAAATCATCAAGCAAGGAAATTAAACTGATTTGAGATGTATTTTTTTTAAATCCTCGTTACTACGACTTAATTTCTAGATTGTTTATTGCGACGATTGAGTTCGGGCGTGATAATATATATAAGTATATTTTTCCCATCCATCCTTTCTTGTATTGTTTAAAACAAAAAGCATCAGAAAGCTACAGTTTCCATCTTTTAAATGAACCAACACTCATATAGATTGAACAAATTATGATTTAGTGACAGGTAATTCAGTGCGTCGATGTCACAGTCATGCATATTCGCATGGATTTCGCTACGAGTTATAACGTTACACTTGACTATTTTTTACGAGGAAAACCGTGGGTTTAAAGATAAATTTTGTTAGGACATTTTTTTGTTCATAAATACGTGATCTATCCATGTGTATTTTTTATTTTTTTCTAGCTTGATTTAATTTCAAAATTTTGAAAAAATAGATTTTTTCACTTTTTTTTTATGTTCTGCATCCGAGCGAAATGTATAGTCCCCAGTACAGCGTCCTTTTTTGAAAATTATTACAAAAGTGGTAAAAATGGTCTTAGCGGGTTCATTTTAACGAGTCTACCACAGTGTAAAATTTTCAGAGTACGGGATGTGCGCTTTTCAGCACGCGCAGCACCTAAACCTGTCGTTCTAGCACGGTAACGATTTTTTTATTACAAAACTCAAATTTTTTATTTTAATTGAAAGATTATGCGTCAAATAAAAAGAAATTTTTTTGTCCGAAAAAACAGAGGGCGTGATTGTCGAGTCCGACACCTGCAACATATCACTCTAGCGCGGTACCGTATTGTTATTGCACAACACCTAATTTTCAATTGCAATTGCTCATAATTGCCTAAAAAAGATAGTCCATAACTTGTCCGACAATTTTTCAACCTCGTTTTTTCAGTCTGACAACCTCAATATGTCAGTTATGGCAGGTTACGTTTTGCGAATATAAAAGTTATAACCTTAATTTTTTTCACTTTCAAATAAAATATGTATATTAATAAAATAGGTGTACGACAAAAAAAATGACGCAAACTTATAAAAACTAATTAAAAAAATTAAAAAAAAAATTTTTAATACGCTTTGCTTTGCCGGCTTCGTTCACGTTTTACTTTATGTGACATTTATGAAAATCAAAGTGTTAATCAAAAGGTGTATTGGTGTATTTATTTTTTTTAATTATGGAGTGCTTCTTGTGTAAAAGTCGGTGTTAAGATGAAAATTTTCGCCCGAAACGAGAGAACATTAAAAATAACAAAACTTATTAAGAACAAAATATGGTTTGATTATATTTCATAATTAAAAAAAAAAATAACTAAAATTAACCAATATATAATAAGTATTTATTCATTTATTAGCATTTATTTACTACATTGCACAGTTTTGCTCTATAAGGGTATGCATTAAATAAAATATAAAAGTTGTAATGAACAAAATTTGGCCTGATTAATTTTCATAATTTTTTTCACATAGAAAACTAACATTTACTTCAACTGAAAGGCAGAGCTTTTTTAATATTTATTCATTCATTAATTAGTATTTATTTATTTATTTAGTTGCATAATTATCTTCTCTAGAGGTACGAATTTAATAAAAGATAAAAGTTGTTATGAACAAAATCAGGTCTGATCATTTTTCATAATTTTTTTCGCAAAAAAAAAACTAATTTTATTTATTAATTAATTTATTAGTACTTATTTATTTACAATACATTGCACAATTATCCTTTATCAGAGTATAAATTAAATAAAATCATAATACAAGATATGAACATTAATTTACATAATATTTGCAGCTAATTATACACGAAAATAATTTTTTTTTATTAAGGATGCATCGTATTAACCTTCTTTTTTGTCGGACTGGTAATATGATCCACTATTTTTGTCAGACAGGACTATATTTAGTTCAAAAACGTACCAATCCATCACGTGTGATTTTTGTCCAAAATTTTGCATTCGCGAAACATAACCTGCCATAACTGACATATTCAGGTTGTCGGACTGAAAAAACGAGGCTGAGAATTTGTCGGACAACTTATGAACTATCTTTTTTAGGCAATTATGAGCAATTACAATTGAAAAACCGCTGCCTAAGGAATCACCACTTCCACATCCAGACTTCCTATCTAAGTATCTTACAACGAAAATACTATAATTGCATTCCACTAAGTGGAGATAATTGTTTATGGAACTTTAATGGTATAATATTTGAAATCGTGTACCAGAAAAACCCATAAAAACCCATCAGTAGTAGTAGGGGTGGTGGTGGTGGTGGTGGTGGTGGTGGTGGTGGCGGTGGGGGTGAATGAAGTGAAAAAAATTCTTGATGACTGGCAAAGATATAAAACATCATTCTGTGTCGTGGACCACACGATAGAAGTAAAGCCTCTATTTCAAGCATTTTCATCAATGAAACCTAACTACGCGTGGGTTACTCGAGGTAACTAATTTACTAGAGGAAAGCCACTACGCATTCATACTTTTTGAAGAAATCCACTGCGCATCCATTTTACTTGAGGAAACCAACTGCGCATCCATATCACTTGAGGTAACATCTATACTACTCGTGGTAACCTTCTGCGCATCCATACTACTTGAAATAACCCACTGTGGATCCATTTTACTCGAAGAAACCCACTGCTCATCCAAATCATTTGAGGTAACCTCCTGCGCATCTATACTACTCGTGGTAACCTACTGCGCATTGTTTTAAGTAAGAAAAAAATTGAGGCTTACGTTCTTGTATACACGCTAAATTACAATTTTATTTTTTTCACCCCTTTAATAATGAGGTGGGGGTAGTAATGGGGGTGGCTAATGCCAAAAAATTTTTTTGAGACTTTAAGTTCTTTTATATATACTAAATACCAATTTTATGGACTCTTACCGGCTTGATTTACCTATTTACCCCCATTTACCCCCATTTACCCCAATTTACCCCCCTTCGACGGAACAAGATGAAAATATAATCTAGTCCCAGATCTCGCTAAAGTACATATGCGTACCAAATTTAAAGTCAATATCTTGAACGGTTCCAGAGTAAACGTGCGCACAAAAAAAGTTAGACAGACCGACAGACAAAAATTTTTTTTCGCTCAAACTTAAAATCTCGACGTTTCATGACATTTTAAGCCTATTTGGACAATTAAAATTTTTAAAATTTTTTTTGTCGTTGCTATACTTCCACTGGATGTGGAAGTAATTAGGTGTTGTGCAATAACAAAACGGTACCGCGCTAGAGTGATATGTTGCAGGTGTCGGACTCGATAATCACGCCTCTGTTTTTTCGGACAAAAAAAATTTATTTTTATTTGACGCATAATCTTTCAATTAAAATAGATAAATTGAGTTTTGTAATAAAAAAATCGTAACCGCGCTAGAACGACAAGTTTAGGTGCTGCGCGTGCGGAAAAGCGCCCATCCCGTACTCTGAAAATTTTACAGTGTGGTAGACTCGTTAAAATGAAGCTGCTAAGATCATTTTTACCACTTTTGTAATAATTTTCAAAAAAGGACGCTGTACTCGGGACTATAAACTTTTAAGCATATTATTCTACACACTTTCACGAACTCAATAAAAAAAAGTTTACTCAGTTTGCAAAATTTTGTGGGTAAATACCTTCATCGACTGGGCTATAAGGCAAACTAATTTATATAAATTCCAACTGAAGATTTCTCACATGTTTCTTCGGAAAATAATTTCACATCTTTATTGATGTTCATCAAACTCAAACCATTTAGTCTGCATTTCGTTAATATAAGCTTTTATTTAACTTGACCTGTTTATATGTTAGTTAGTTTGTTGGTTAGTATGTTTAGGTCATATCTTGCAAGTCAATTTTGAACCACTTAATGATGTCCAAATGAGCTGAAATTTTGCATACAAGTGTAGTTCTGGAGACAATACAATAATATACCAGAAAGTGCGTTTGTTAGTTTTTTTTTAAACTATAATTTGATCGGATAGTGTATTTACTCGGACGTTGCATTCTAACAAATGCCGGAGGATCCGGTGCTTTTAATAAGTAAGAACGACGCAATGAATATAAAACTAATAATAATAATTAACTAAAAATTTAAAAATTAAATTAAATGTAAAATAATTTTTTGAGACAAGTTTTTATTATTTAGATGTACTAAAACGAAAAAAATAAAATTAATTGTCTTAAAAGCTTATCGCATGAATAGAAAATAAAATACTTACTTAGGTACTCACAATCTGTGTCAAACAAAATTAATGCCTGCATGAACTTTCGCATGCGACAAGTTTTTGAGACAATTAATTTTATTTCCTTCGTTTTAGTACACCTAAATAATGATAAAAGCTTGTTTTTTATAAGTTTTTTTTTTTACATTTACTTAATTTTATTTATCTGTGAAATGTTAAAATGTATACGAGTTGCATACCGACTCTCACTTGCTTTATAAGTTCATTTTTTATTGTTCGATTTATTACCAACTGGTAACAAACTTTTACAATTTAATTGTTATATGAGCATCTAAGTATTCCTTAAATCTATGGTCATTGTGTCCTTTACTTTGTATACAGGGTATTTTACCTTCATATGAAACAATTGCAGAATATCGTTGAAACACAAAGTACTCTTAATTTAATAGAAAACATGTTTAAAAGTTATAAAGTTAAATGCTGAAACACTACGGGCCATATGACAACGCTATCTACAAATTAACTTTTCTAAACCATTTCTTTTTAGCAATAAAACGACAGTGGGGGGGGGGGCGTGCTCCTGTGCCTCCCCTGGATCCGCCACACTTGCGGAACACCATATTTATAAGAAGTGTTTAAAGGTTCTTATTTATAATTTTCTAACAGACAATAACTTTCATACAATTAATTAAAATGTTGCAATAAATTTACCGCTATATATATTTATATATAAATTGCTGTTATAGCCATTAATAGTTGGTAAATCCAACAACATTAATGCTTTGTAACTAATCTGACAATATTTGAGCAAAAAGTGAAGACTGTACAGTACGGCAGAACTATCAACGCTGACAATGCTTTTCCTAACGGGTCGTAAAAATTGAGTATTTTTTGTACTGATGCTCTCTTGTCCCGATTCTTATGAACTAGCACCTAATTTAAAAGGTTGAGTAATGGTCCAGAGCTAGCGACATTTTTGGTTGACTCATTGTAACTTTGTAAATTGTAAATTTGTTTTTCGTAGTGTACATGTCCTATTAATTGGTGAATAACGAGTCTGCCATGCGAGTTACGGGATAATGTTCGACAGGAGCGTTTCAACTATGTAAAAAAAAATAGTGTCACTGGAAGACTGGCAGATTACCTTTTTAATACAATAGGCTAGTGCCAATACCTTTTTGAAAAAAAAAAAATATTTACAGGCAAGGACCAGTTGGGGGATTTAGTTAAGGTTATAAAGAAGAGAAAAAACAAAAATTAAATACGAGATAATGTGAAATCGTGAAATGGGGATGCTGAAAGTGGTCTTTTGCGATTTTCGGCGAAACGTGACCTCCTGGCAGAAAATATCCTTCACAGAAGTTATGGATATTAAGAAAATCTAAAACTTTCATATGAGGCATTTTTCAACATAACCTCAAATTTTCCGAGAAAATGGCGGAAAACCGATTTTTCGGTTTTTTATTTTTCTCTCGTAAAAATAATTCAATTTCACATTATCTCATGTTTAATTTTTGTTTTTTTCTCTTCTTTGTAACCTTAACTAACAGACAGACAACCATTTATCACTATTTATAGCACAGAAATAGTAGAGTAATGTTAAAAAGAATGTTGATAAAATCGGCCGAAAATTTCTGTCGTTGTCTTCCGGGGCTTGGTAGCCCCGGAAGACATTAAATACAGTTTTGAAGGTTGATAGTAAGTATTAAATCTATAATTTTCTCGAGAACTGTTGTTAGAAAAGAGATCAGATTTAGGATATATTATATATTAAGTAGTGGGGTGCACTTAGATTTTGACTAGGGAATCGATACGACTCGAAATTTTATTGCAGAAAACTGTTGTTTGAGGGCTCATAAACGTGTAAAAAAAAGAGAGTAAAATCGGCCGCCGTCTGAAGTTTTGGGGAGCGTTTTTTGCAAATGTCTTGAAAACTACTAATATTATCAAAAAATGTATAAAAATAAACATACAACTTGAAGATTATAAATTTCCGTTGAAACTGTTCCGTTCAGTTTGGTCAAAAGTCGGCCAAAATATGTTTTTTTTAAATTTAGTGTTTTTTCACCCCCTTTAGGGCAATTCAGCAATGTATCGGATTATGAAAGTTACCACTCTAAGGGCAAAATCTAACCAATTGATTAAAGAAGATTATAACAATTATATTAAAAATGTTGAATCCGACATATCTAGTAATAAGAACATATTTTGGAAATTTATTTCAAATAAAAAGAAATGTGACAATAATATTCCAGTTGGTATGCTTTACAATGATGAGGCTGTTTATGGGCAGTCTGAATTTTTTTTTTTGATTATTTTAGTAGTGTACACGCCCTATCAGTAAATTGAGTATATTTGCCAAAATGTTAGAGTTATTTGTACATAAAGTGAAGTTAAGAATTTAATTATAAACGAACAACATGGGTTTTTTCCTAAACGTTCTGTTGAAAGTAATTTGATCTGTTATTCGGAATACATAAGTCATGCTATGGATAATCGCACGCAGGTTGACGCCGTATATACTGACTTCAGCAAGGCATCTGATAGAATTAACCACTCAAAACTAATGTTGTCGTTAGCTGAGGTTGGTATACGGAGCGACATCCTGCGCTGGATTTATTCATACATTTCTAATAGAACACAAATAGTTACGGTTCTTAGACATAACTCTGATCCTTTTAATGTACCTTCTGGCGTTCCTCAAGGAAGCCACCTTGGACCGCTCCTCTTTAATATCTATGTTAATGACATAAATAAATGCTTCATGTTTTTCAATTTTTTAATGTATGCTGATGATTTAAAGTTATTTCTTGCAATAAATTCAATTGAAGATTGCGGTAAGATTCAAAGTGATTTAAACAGACTAAGTGCTTATTGTACACAAAAAGATATTGTTAACATTGAAAAATGTTGCTCAATAACTTTTACAAAGAATCGTAATATTATAAATTGTAATTATAATATAAATGGCGAAAACCTCAAGACTTGGGTGTTATATTAGATAAAAAATGGTCTTTTCAACCACTTATAGATAAGATGATCAATGCGGCTAACAGAATGCTGGGATTTATTATCAGAAATTGTGGAAACTTCAAGAATCCGAATTCAATTATATCTGTCTATTATGCATTTGTACATAGTAAACTAAATTTTGTCTCATCGGTTTGGAACCCACAATACGTATGTTACATAAGAAGAATTCAAAATATCCAAAATAAATTATTAAAATTTTTGGCAAGTAGATTCAGTTTGCATGAAACTAATAATAGTTATAAAACTTTAAGACTACATTTTAAATTGGTATCTCTCTACGATAAGCGTATTATTGCTGATTTACTATTATTACACAACATTGTAAACAACTTGATAGACTGCTCAAATTTATTATCATCTATTCATTTGTACACCCCAACTAGGCATTTTAGAAATAATAATTTATTTATGCAGCCTTTTAGTCGCCCAAACTTGAGCCTTAATTTACCTTTGTATCGCATAGTAAGACATTTTAATAATTATTGTACTGAAATAAACATATTTGGAACAACGTCCTTTTCTCTAAAAAACCGCTTAAAAAAGACGTTTCTCAATGTTTCTTGAATATTTTTCGTTATTTGTTAATGTGTTTTGATGTATCGGTGTGTCAGTGGCTCGGGGGTGCGGGACCGTTTTCGGCGTTGAGGGGCTGGAGACACTATTGGATTCTCAAATTCCTGGTAGTGTCCTTGGCTCTGCTGCGCCGGGGATGGGGTTGTGTCCTTGTGCTTCTGAGACACTGTTATAACCGTTAATTGTAACAAATTTTATGTTATTCTTATTATTGTCATACTTTTGCTAGTCATTATAATAAGGTCTGTTCATTTAACTGTTATTTAAATATTTGTAATTTATCTATGACCTTTTTTTTTTATATATATTCTCTTTCTTATTTATTTTCCCACTAAATGCTTATTTATACCTACCTAGTAGGTACTTTTGTGGAATTTTTATTCCAAATTTTATTCCGTTTGTATCCCAAAGTTGATAAATAAATAAATAAATAGTAAAATGTTAACGTGAGTTTTCCTCAGGGTTGAGCTGATTTAAATCATTTTATTAAAATCTTGATTTTAATCAAGCGATTTTATTTTAAAAAACGTGATTTTTTTTCTTATATATTTTTCAAAACAGTACAAAACAAGATATATTAAGTATTATAACGTTTAAAGATAAATACCATTTAGATGCTTTTTCATTGCATTCAATCTATTCCTAATATCTGAATGAAGAAGTCCATATGAAGAAAACATTTTTTTTTTCGTCTGCAGAAGAACCAGGGGATTATCAATTCGGTAATAACCCTGTTCCAGAAAAATGGTGAGAAACTATATCTAAAGCAGCATTTTAATTTCTGACAGGATCCAGCAAATATGCCAAAAAGTGAAATGGCGCTAAAGTTGATCATATCTAACATTGCTTTTGTCCTCATCTTCAAATAAAAAAAGGCATTCAATTTTTTCCTTTTCTCAACTGCAAAGGACACACTGGCACCTTTCTGCTGAATTCTGTCAAGTGTCACAGAAATTGGTTTGAGCATTTCTAAAAAATCTTCGGCCATTCTTTTAATTTGAATATTCGACACTTTTTCAAAAATCAATAGATCAATGTCATCTTTATGTTCTTCACAGATTTGCAGCAACTTGGGCCATTGAGTGACATAAACCTCAAGGCAGTAGGAAACTGTTTTCCATCTAACATCTTGTGGTAATGTTAGTTTCTTGTCCCCTCTTTTGATCGTATAGTGTATTCACTCACGCATTGCATTCTAAGAAATGGCGAAGGATCCGGTTTGAACTATAATATAAAACTATATGAATATATAAAAATATAAAACTAATTAAGACGTAACTAAAAAGGAGGAGGGTCCATAAGGCCGGTTTTCGGCCTAATTTATTTTTGAAAAAGAAAAAAACTGAAAAACATCGATTCCACCCCAGAGTTCGTCTAGTGGTCTCAAAGACATCGGATGCTTTTAAGTTCGGTGCCGGTAATCTACCTTAAATCCCGATTAAAAGTCGGCACAATAGGACGAAATTACGCTGATGTGATAAGTGAAAAATTATACGCAAAGAGATATAATTAGAAACTATTATAATTATAAGTTTTCATCGGTACATTTATCTAAACACTTACAACCAATAATGCTCCGTACGGGGCCCCTTCAATCGCCCCTCCTTGAGGGGCAATTTCCCTGCTTCAGTCTTACATTTCTTACAGATCAACTTGCATCGCAGTGCGGCGGCAACCAGTCTAATTGGTCGTCAGCTGTCTGTGATGCAAACGGATGTCATTCTCATCCAGGAACCTTGGGCTCACCAGGGACTCATCAAGGGACTGGACTGAAGAACTGGGAATGTCTTTTATTGCACTACAGAAGACAGACCCAGAACCTGCGTGTACGTAAGTAAAAATTTTCATACATGTCTAATGCCAAATTTCTGTTCTAGGGATCTGGTTGCAGTTAGAGTGAGTCTGATAAAGGAAGGTAGGTCGGAGGACTTAATCGTCTGTTCGGCATACCTACCATATGACTCACCTACCCCACCTCCATCAGAGGAGTTCAAGAAATTAATACAATTTGCAAAGGAAAATCAGTTGCCGTTGGTTCTCGGATGTGATGCCAATGCCCACCACACAGTGTGGGGCAGTTCGGACATCAATCCGAGAGGCACGGCACTTCTTGAATTTCTATACGCTTCTGACCTGGAGATTGCAAACAGAGGCAGTGCCCCTACATTTGTAATCCAAGGAAGACAAGAAGTGATTGACTTAACCCTGGCGTCCACATCGCTGGAGAATAGAGTTAAGGACTGGAGGGTTCTGTCGGAACCCTCTCTATCGGACCATCGATACATAAGATTTGTCCTGGAAGGGAACCGACCGGAACCCGTCACGTACAGGAATCCCAGGTCTACTGACTGGATCTCTTATTCAAGGGACCTACAGGAGAACCTGAAGGACATATCCTGTAGACCAAGAAACGCGCGAGAGGTGGAAGTGGCAGCTCTACAGCTGCAGACTGCCATCAACTCCGCGTTTGAAAATAACTGTCCCTTGCAAATAAGCAAAGGAGAAAATAGCGCCCCATGGTGGAGTAGAGAACTAAGTGGGTTGCGTAAAGAAACGCGTAAGCTGCTCAACAGAGCAACACGCACTAAAGTACCGACTGATTGGGAGATCTACAGATCTGCCCAACGAAGGTATAAAAGCTTGATAAACAAGCAGAAGAGAGAGAGCTGGCGGGCCTTCTGTGGAACCATTGAAGACCTACCAGCAGCAGCTAGACTACACAAAACGCTCTCAAGAAGCCCATCATCACGGCTTGACTATATCAGGCTCCCAGATGGGTCTTACACAAATAATGACCGTGAGACAATTGAGTGTCTTCTCGACGCACATTTCCCAGGGTCAGAGATTTGTGAAACAAAGCCCCCGGCGACGGAATTCAGATCGGAGGCAACTGCCGCGGGCTGGAAGAAGGCGTCGGAGGTAATAACACACGAGAAATTGAGATGGGCCATATCGACATTTGACCCATTTAAATCGCCGGGACCTGATGGTATATATCCGGCTCTTATACAAAAGGGCGCGGAGGTACTATTGGGACACCTGTATCATCTACTTAGATCCTGCTTAGCTCTGGGATACATACCAGTGTCCTGGAGAGAAGTAAAAGTGGTCTTTATACCAAAGACAGGTCGTACCATATATAACCAGACTAAGGCATTTAGACCGATAAGCCTGACTTCCTTTCTTTTAAAGATATTGGAAAGGTTAATAGAAAGGTATATAAAGGATGGGGTACTGGTGTCATCACCAATTCATCCCAATCAACATGCATACCAAGCCGGTAAATCTGCAGAGACGGCCCTTCATCAGATCGTTGTTAGAGCTGAGAAGGCGCTAGAGCAGAAAGAACTGGCGTTGGTAGCATTCTTGGATATCGAAGGAGCATTCAACAACCCAACCTTCGATTCTCTCTGTCAAGCAGTTGCGGACCGCGGCGTGGACGGCACCATAATTAAGTGGATATCGTCCATGCTGAGCACCCGCAACATTGAAATCACGCTTCGCAATGATTCGGTTACGGCTAAGGCGGGCCGAGGTTGCCCTCAGGGTGGGGTACTGTCCCCGTTATTGTGGAGCCTCATGCTCGACGGGCTACTGGTCGAATTGAACGAAGCAGGTTACTATGCGCAAGCATATGCAGACGCTCTGGCTATCATGATAAGAGGCCGATTTGAAGTGACTATCGCAGGGCTCATGCAAAGGGCTCTTAACATAGTTCAGTTATGGTGTAACAGACACGGGCTCTCGGTCAACCCTGGCAAAACAGAGCTAATGCTGTTTACTAAAAGGAGAAAGACAAGCAATTTTCAGCTTCCTTCTCTCATGGGCACACGTTTGTGTCTTTCCCGTACAGTGAGGTACCTGGGAGTAACCCTAGATTCCAAACTGTCATGGAAGGACCACGTGGAAACTCAAGCGAGGAAAGCCTGCGCATCCCTATGGATGTGCAAGCGTATCCTCGGTCTTAAGTGGGGAATAAATCCAAGGACCACCCTCTGGATGTACACCGTTATGGTGAAACCCCTCATAACATATGCGGCTCTTGTGTGGTGGCGCTCCCAGGAGCGCTCCACAATTAGGGCTCGCCTGTGTCAAGTTCAAAGGCTAGCTTGCCTAGGAATAACAGGAGCAATCAGGACCACTCCAACGGCTGCAATGGAGACCATCCTTGGACTAACTTCCTTGCATGTCGAAGTGGAACTGGAAGCTAGGAAAGCAGCGAATAGACTGTTTAAAGGTGGAATGTGGAACGCGACGGGACAAGGGCTGGGGCACACAAAGGCTCTAGCTCTGCCTATAAGGGACCAGGTCGTTGCTCAGTCAGAGGACGACCGGTGTCTCCCCGTCTTTGAGTTCACTATTCCATATACAGTCGTGTTCCCTAGTCGAAACGACTGGGAACACGATAAAATGAATCTTCTGAGTCCCGGAGGTCTGGAATGGTACACAGACGGATCGAAGACTCAGGAGGGAACCGGTGCTGGTGTACACGGATGCAAGCCAAGGGCTCGTATATCGGCGCCACTTGGTAAGTATCCTAGTGTATTTCAGGCTGAGATATATGCCATTTTACTGTGTGCAAGCGAAAATCTCAAGAGAGGTTTCGTTAATAAGCATATTTATATATGTAGCGACAGTCAGGCAGCCTTGAGGGCTCTTGCATCAAACAAGGTGACCTCTAAGCTTGTGCTGAACTGTCGAAACATTCTGACTGAGCTGTGTGAACGCAACTCAGTTAAACTTATATGGGTGCCCGAACACAGCGGAGTCGAGGGCAACGAAGCAGCAGATCGTTTGGCGGGCGAAGGAGCAAAAACTCCTTTCCCTGGCCCCGAGCCAGCCTTCGGTCTGCCAAGAAGTCTGATACAATCAGATCTGCAAGACTGGGCTACGGCACAGTTTAACGACTATTGGGCTCAGGCCCCCGGAATGAGGCAGTCGAGGCTCCATATAAAGGGGCCCTCGACTGACTCCACCGTAGAGTGGCTGATTGGGCTCGATAGAGAACGATTGAGACGGATGGTAGGCCTGATAACAGGACACTGTCCTCTGAACAAGCACCTGCATACAATGCAGTTGAAAGATGATTCTATTTGTAGGATGTGTGGAGAGGAGGATGAAACTATCACTTATGTCCTGTGCCATTGTGCACCAATAGGAGTGTCAAGGTACAGGTATTTCGGAAGGCAGTTTCTACAGCCGGATGAACTACGGGACCTACCCTGGAAAGGGCTGCTCTCCTTCGTGGAGAGCACTGGTCTTTTCTAGGGGATCCTAAATGTCGCGAATGTACAATGGGCCGATAGGCCTGAGTACTGCGGATCTTCGGATCTGCTCGCGTTTTCTAATAATAACAACCAATAATGCAGGGCACTCCAGTTCCCTTGCAAATATTATTTTTACACTTGCAAACGACTACTTAGAAGTGACTGGCTTCGATGATTTCTTACATATGGTAGATATCAGTGCACCTTCTGTCAATGTCTAAACATACTGAAGAACATCTGGTAGTTTTCAAGATATGTTATCTATTTTCTTCCTAATAAAAAGTGTACAGACACATATCTTGGCATGTTCATAAAACGAATCTTCAGTCAGGTCCCCCCGTATGGAGGTGTCTATTGAATACAGAGTTTAGGGGGGCGGGCTTGCGAGGGGCCCGTAGAGATTGCTCGACTGACCCGCGGGCGCGTGTTAAATGATTTACAGTCCCCCCCCGCTCATCATTGAGTAGGTGGTAAAACTCTAATATCGCTCTTGCATCAGGGGCGGCTTAAGGGCCGGGCAACGCGGCAGAGGGGCGCCAAACTAAGGGAAAAAATGGTTTAATTTTTGTTTGTACCCTTTTTAGTAGTTTTCTTTGGAAGAATATATCAAATAATATCAGTATCTATGTCAGTTAAATGGTAATAATGCAGAACAGTCGAATAACATTAAAACTGCCTAAATAATTCAAAAATGCAACATAAACATTCTTGTTTAGGTATGAGATAACTCACTACTCAGCTCAAGCTTCCCGCCGTATTACTGACTGAGACGGAGTCGATCATTAAAGATATTGCATAAACAAAGGCCGGCCACATGTACTTTCATTCAGAAAAAAATCGGAATACTCAGAAAATTGTTATACCAACATCAGCTGTTTGTATTTCATATCTTACCTAATTTACTGTTTATAAATAAATAAAATAAATCAATGGCAATTTATTTTGTATGAAATATTAAAACAATAAAGAGGAACCTTCCTCTAAGTAAACTTATATCGGTAAACCTCTCATTATAATAGCATTCAGATAGTGTAGACAAAAAATTTTATATTACAAATTAATTACACAGGCCTACAAAAAAAAGGCCTTGCCCTAAAAGTTCTCATCTAACTTTTCTGTAGTATTTTGAGGCACTGATTTTGAACAAAAAAATTTCTTTCTGTCCGGGACAGTTTCCTTATACCACCCAATTTGTTTTTGTGCAAAACTGGTTTCAGCATGTCAAAATAAAATAAGTGTTATAGAGGGAACTGATGTGATAGAAAAAAATGTTGTGTCCAAAATTGCCTTCAGCGTCTCAAAACACGTCTCTCAGGGAGGGGCGCCAAAAAGTGCTCCCGCCCGGCTGGAAAATTTACCTTGAGCCGCCCCTGTCTTGCATTTTAAAAATAAATGTGCCCTTAGTTCGTTAAGGCTTATATGGAAATGTTAAGTGACCATACAGACATTTAAAGAATATGAAGGCAGTGTTCATAAATTTCATGACGTTGCAATCGTCCACGTCATTTATATATTGTGCCAGACGATTGAGTGTTTCCCAATTTTCAATTGCCATCTTAAATGCTGTCTTTTTTCCCTTCCTAAACGTGTAGCTTGTGTTATCCCACCGACTAAGTACATAGGTAAATATAAAAAAGGCCACTGTAAGGAGGACAGGTATGAGTTCCTGTTGCTGCGTCTTCAATTATTTTATTGCAGAACAAATACGAATCGAACTTTTGAAGCCACAACTTTACTTTCACATTGGTGCAAGCAAACAGTGAACAAAAAATTATCTGTGTCACTTGCCACTATTGCTGCTATCCAAACCACAAAATTCTAGTACAGAGAATATAACTGCATATTTGACTACACACTTATTACACAGCTCCACAAAATAAAAAAGCGGTCTGTTCCTGGAACACGAATCGGTCCGTTTAGCTCCATCACCCACCATTTTTTTGTAAATCGCGAAAATAACCTAAAAAAAACTCATAATTTAGGTTATTTTCGCGATTTACTAAAAATTGGTAGGTGATGGAGCTAAACGGACACCTGATTCGTATTCAGCATGTCGAAATACATGTGACTTGCCCAATGCAGTCCCAGAAACAGACCACTTTTCACATTTTTTGCGTGTGTTTGTGTAATATATTTGCATTCGCGGTATTCTATAAATTGGCGGAGGATCCAGTGATATTCATATACAGCGTGATCTACCAAGAAATGAGGAAAATAAAATGGTGTACTAGTCTTCAATGTGGGAAAGCCCCTGCAAAATTTTAGAGGATTCTGAGGTAATTTAGTATATTAAATTATTAGTAAATTTGCGAAGATACACTACTGATGTTGAGTAAGTCCTGACCTACTCCTGAATAGGTCGACGAACTTACTTGTGAAAGAACGTATTCGAGTTGTTTACATTTCCTTAATTGGCATAAAAAGTGAAGCCAGCCGGCGAGATCAAAAAAACACACACACGATTCAGCAGCAGGGAGCCAACATTGTCGGTACGCTTTGAAGATAATTGGAATTCCAGCGGACCAGTTCACTTTTACGAATGAGTTCAAAGCATGCCGACAAGGCTGGCTCCCTGCCGCTGCATCGTGTATAGACCCCTCGCGATCCGCTTTTTTGTTTTCCGTCGAACAATAAGGACACCGCCGTGTCATTAACCTGTTTAACTAAATATCTCGTATATCTGCTTGTCGTTCAGCATGGGGTCAATGTCTTCGATTTATTTCGCTATTTTTGTGGTGTGATTTGATTAAAACCAAAAAGTCATTTCTATCTTATCCAGCTTTGCTGTCAGTAGTGTCAATCCCAAATCTGATAAAGAGATATGGTTGTACCGCGTTACGTTAGATTAGTTAAAGTCATTGGCGGCGCATTTCTACAAAAAAATAAGGTAATTTTTTTGGTCATTTTTTTTTAATTTTTCATTTTTTTAACTCCTTTCGGTGGGGACAACCTACAGTTAAATTTTCCGCATGTCATGGTAGATCACGTTGTATTACACAGCACGCACAAGAGAAAAATTGTATGTTTCTGGAGGTCAATTATTCACCGTTCGCTTTGCTAGTTTTGCCACAAAACGAAGGTAATTTCTATTATCACTATTTTTGACTGTTCGACAGGAAGAGAATTCGTAATTTGGCGAAACATTTTGTTCGCCAAACAACAGGCGGGTACTGAGTGATAGAAATATCGGAAATCGATTTCGAAATGGTAATTGTAGATATTTAAGTGACTTAAATTTTCGAATTTTAATAATTTTGAAGTGTAAATTATCACTTAATTATTTTTTATGTTTAGTATGGATGATTTTTGTGTTAAATATATTAGAGAATGCACAAGAACAATTTCATAATAATGCAAGAAATCATCATGATCCTTTTGCTATATGTTAAGTGAAAAACAGTGTCTAAATATGTTCAGATTGTCCAAGCAGTTGTTTAATTAGTTAGTAGATACTTTGGAGCCTCTAATAAAGCCAAAGCTACGAAACACAGATTTAGATGTAAAAACTAGGTAGGTGCTTATTCAATGTCGTGTACTCTTAACTCAAAAAAAACTGAAAATATTTGATATACCATTTGCTATATATTAAATATATTTATCTGAATTATAGATATTAATCGCTGTGTGTCTTTCACCATACTTTATTTAACCTACGAATTGCTGCTGACATAAACCGAAACCATAAACCAAAGAGGGATACAAACGTAAAACCGGACACAAGTAGTAAGCGCGCATGTGCATTGCAACTGTGTTGCATAAATGCGCTATTGCCAAGTTCGTTAGTCGTTATATTTCGAATGATCGGAATCTGATAGCGAAGCCATTCAATAATACTAATCTTCGCTATCTGAACTTCGCCAGAAAACGAAATCGACAGTTTTCGAACGTTGTCAATAATTGACCTCCTGGGACTTCATTGGGCAACCTCTATGTATTTCGACGTGCTGAATACGAATGAGGTGTCCGTTTAGCTCCATCACCTACCAATTCCCAGTAAATCCCAAAAATAACCTAAATTATGAGGGTTTTCTTTAGGTTATTTTCGCCACTCACAGAAAAATGGTGGGCAATGGATTTCCAGGAACAGACCACTTTTTTTACTCTGTGGAGCTGTGATATGCGTGTAAAAAATGTCGGCGTCTTTGACGTCGATATTTTTGAGTGCAGAGTAGATCTCAACACAACAATATCGGCTTAATCGTGGTTATGGATCTTCGCATTTTTTCAAGATTATAAGATATTTAATTCTAACTATAGTAATTTCTAATTATTAATTGTAATGTATTTCGCTTAGCTGATATAATGATATAAATACATTTGCTTATATCTGTCATATTTAGAGACACTTTAATTTATACAGATGATGCAGATGCCTGCATACATAATAATCTAAGTGTTTCTAATAGTCCAATCAATGAGATTGTAGAGAACATTTTGGAGGGGAGAATGTTTCTCTTCAGGGATGTGTTGGGGGTAGTCAGGAGGTAAACTTACAAAAAGTCCCCGCCCCTAGCCCCGCCGCTTCAGGGGGGAGGGAGGTGGAAAAGTTCCTTTTTTCGATTCTTCGCTTATAACTCGGAAACGATGCGTCGTTTGGGAAAAGGTAATCTATGTAAAAATTAGGGGTAATTAAATTTTCCACAAGAATGTTTATATTCATTTTCTTCCTATGTGTTATAGTTTACGAGATGTTCGCCAGCGACAATCGATAATTAAAAAAAATCAATTATGTACCTTGTATATTTCTATCAAAGCGGTTTATCGGGGTCTGCTAATAAATCACAGTCACAAAACAATCTTTATTTTACAACACTGGATGTATTTACTAACATAATATTTTGTCGAAATCTATACATTTCCTTAAATATACAGTGTGATTCACTTAAAATGAAGATACCCCTATAATTTTTTCATTCTGTTTCCGATTTGAATCAAATTTTACTCAAGTATAGAACAAATTAGGATCTACTTATGACCAGAAAATCATTCACCTGTTATAAAGGCAAAGCCACCTGCGGTACCAAAATATGCTGAAAAAAATAAAAATAAAACATTTTGAATGTTAGAAATTCTAAAAAATGCATCCAATCGGCGCCACAAACGTACATACACCAAAATTTGATTTGATTATTGATCGGGGATATCTCATACATAAGCTCATCTAGCAAAGGGGGTCCTCAGTTTCAGCAATTTGTGGTGGCTACGTAAAATTCATCGTTCATAAGATTAAAAATCAATATGATTTTTAATCTTTTTCCTTATATTTTGGTACCGCAGGTAGCTTTACCTTTATAGCAGGTGAATGATTTTCTGGTCATAAGTAGATCCTAATTTGTTCTATACTTGAGTAAATTTGATTCAAATCGGAAACAAACTGAAAAAGTTATAAGGGTATCTTCATTTTAAGTGAGTCACACTGTTATTTAAGGAAATGTCTAGATTTCGACAAAATATTACGTTAGTAAATACGTCGAGTGTTGTAAAATAAAGATTGTTTTGTGACTGTGATTTATTAGCAGACCACGGTAAACCGCTTTGATAGAAATATTCAAGGTACACTATTGATTTTTTTTATTATTAATTATCGATTTTCGCTGGCGAATATCTCGTAAAATATAACACATAGGAAGAAAATGAATATAAACATTCTTGTGGGAAATTGAATTACGTTTAATTTTGCATAGATTACCTTTTTTCGTACGACACATCGTTTCCGAGTTATAAGCGAAGAATCGAAAAAAGGAACCTTTCCACTCCCCTCTCCTACTGAAGCGGCGGGGCTAGGGGCGGGGACTTTTAGTATGTCCTGACTACCCCCAACACATTCCTGAAGAGAAAAATTCTCCTCTCCAAAATGTTCTCTACAACTCTTTCATTGACTGGACTATAAAGTTAAGATAAAAATTAAAAATAAGGCATTTTAAACAATTATATTAATAACTACATATTTTAAACAAAATTTTATGTACCTACTAATATTACCATATAATTAAATATAACGCAAACAACAGCCCGAATCCGTCGACTTCGATTTGTAACGCGCTTGATCACATGACAGCCAAATTTAAAAAAATCATATCTTCCGTTTCACATTTTTCAATGCGCCGACTGCGTAGAGGTTCACGCGATATTTTTTTTCAAAATTTTTTATAAATATTAAATGTGTTTTGACTACACTGTTACATAAGTGCTGTAAACTACGATGTAGAAAAAAAGAATAGATTTTTAGCTTATGTTTTGTGGGAGAGAACGCAAGTTATATTTTAAAAATTCAATTTTTCAAAATTTCCGAGATGAGAATAAGTTCACGAATTAAGGGTTGAAGGCAATCCTCGGTTTTTGTGTGCCCTCCGGATTTGGATTGAATAGACAATTTTGTATCGAATACGGCACTTTTCAGTCGAATGTACTCAGGTGTGAAAGATAAACGTCTCCAGAATTTGGACTACTACAAACATTCCTTTGTCAGTTGTTTCAGTCAAGGCATACTCTTTTAAATACCCAATCCCGTGCAACGGTGGATTTTCATTGGCAATTTCCAAAAAGAGGCATCTTTCACGAAATTTGGGGTTGCCGAATCCAGTGGAGTATTCAGATTTGATATAAAAAAATCGCTAAAAATATTTCTTCATTATCCACCCCGAAAAAAGACCGCACTGCCGCAGTAGGCCGAGATATTACGTTTTATGAAATTTAATGTATCACAAGAATGCAGTTTCAGGTATCTACGTTTTTCTTAAACGTAGACATAAAATAAACTTTTTATGGGGGTGGTTCCAAGCAAAATGGGACACACTAGTGTGTTTCAAGAAAAATCCAAAAATATGATATTATATAATTATTATATAATATACATATTTGTAATATTTCCATGACCAATTTAAGAAGTTGTCGAATCCAGTGGAGTCTTCAAATAAAAAATAAAAAAATCGCTCTCTCGATTTCTTCATTTTCCGTGCCGAAGAAACATCGCAGGGCGTCGAGCTTTTATGTTTTATAAAATGTAATGTACCGCAAGAATGCAATTTTTTGAGGTCTACGTTAAATAAAAACCGATCCAAATCGGACTTAAAATAAATTTTTATGGGGGTGGTTCCAAGCAAAATGGGACGCACTGTATATTAATGGGCTATTTTTGAGACAAAAAAAATGTCGTTCATAGCTGTAATTTAGTCTAGAGACATTTATTCGAGACGGACCTAATTCATGGTAAGTTCGTCAACTTCATAATCTTCATTTCTAAAATGTGTATTTTTCAAAATATTTGCAATAAAATGGAAACATTGCAAAATCATCCAAAATGTTTCCAAAAAAAAAAGTGAAATTCAAACACGTATACCAAAAAACAAAGCTATAAATAAATGTAAAAAAAAATACTTCTAAAAAACAAGCTTTTATTATTATAATTTTCTTCAAAGCTTGTCCCGCACGAGAAGTTCATACAGCATTAATTTTATTTGGCAGGGATTTTAAGTAGTAAGTACCTAAGTAAGTATTTTTTATTTCTATTCACGCGACAAGCTTTCAAGACAATTATTTTTTTGCTTTAGAGCACCTAAATAATAATAAAAGCTTGTTTTTAAAAAGTTTTTTTTTTACATTTTATTTCATTTTTAAAGGAGGGTCTATAAGGCCGGTTTTCGGCCTAATTTATTTTTGAACAAAAAAAACTGAAAAACATTTTTTTATTATTTACTATCAATATCGAATCGATTCCACCCCAAACGAAATTTTTCCGGACCCTCCCTTCTACCCCCTGTCACCCCCTCCTCCCACCCTCCCGCCTCTTCCCAAATAACGAAAATTCACGTACAAAATCAAAATTGTTAAAATGTTTCAATAACCTGCAAAAAAATCATCTGAATGCTGGTTATTTAATAGTTTAGGGGAGGGGGGGTGAGCATGAGAAAGTTTCGTTTGGGGTGGAATCGATTCGATATTGATTGATTGATTGATTCACCAGCGTGCGGTACGCATTGCTGCCACTCCCATGTATACAGCTGGGCCTGCTACGTCCACGCTGGGCTGGACTAAGGTCATGCTTGTTGCCAGCAGCGAGTGCCACGATGTGCCATGGCGCATATGGGATGGGAGGTGTAGGTATTTGTGAGATGCGTTACCGCATTGTGTCGTGAGGGAGCGTTTAAGCTCCCTTTTTTGTAATTTTGGTTCTGGATATCTGCCTCTTCTGAATCTTCGTGTGAAATATGTGTTGTGTCTTGATATAGAGTGTTTATTACTATTTATGCTCCTCTTTTTTGTGTTTCTGCTTCTTCGAATCTTCTTTTTCTGAGCTTTCTGATTCCTCGATTTCCGATGCTGGGTTGGATTTGGGTCATGCTTATTGTCAGCAGCGAGAGCCACATAACGCATGGTTTTTTCATTTTTCCCCCTCGCTTTTCTTTCCCAGTTTGTTTATGATCCTCTCGATTGTTGTTTTCCACGTGTAACATGGTCTCCCTATTATTAGTTTGGTGCTGTTCAGTGTTACCGTTTTCTTCAGTAGGTTTTCTGCTGTCCTTTTTGCTTTAACCTTTTTGATCCTTTCCCTTATCTCTCTGCTTACCAGAATGTGGTCTATTTGTGTGATTGAGCTTCCATTACTCCAGTCATTACTGTCAATGCATGTGTGCTAGGTTTTTCAGAGCGTTTCCATTTTCATTAGAGCATGTGTGGAGTATATGTGCATTGAAGTCTCCAGGTACACGATTTCACTGCACTATATATATGCTATAATTTACTGCGTTAGAGGGAAGCACTGTGGAAAGTTTTGGTTTGTGTACCTAATTAAACACTAACTAATATTTCTTATCGAGCTGAAAATATTCCGAGGTATAAATTATTTTACAAACACATTCACTTATACAAACTTAAATATAACTTCTATACGTTGTCACTTTGTATTTAACTTTTTCAAGCTTTCATGGGTATCCATTGGTGAAAGAACACTATAAGTCATCTCCCTGCCTACCAGAATATGATCCATTTATTGAGTTGAGTTTCCGCTGCTCTAGGTATCAAGATTGCTCTTTTCTGTGCGTATTTTTTTGGAAACCATTTTCCTGAGAGAAACCTGTATCACGTATACCTACATTGAGGTGCCATAAGAATTCAGTCTGGACGCTACACACCGACAGTGCCCCATTGATTATTTCCGATCTAATCCAAATTAAACTCGTGTGAATATTTTTAGCAATTATGAGAACCTCACCTGTAGAGTAGTGCGCCACTGATCATTAGGTGTTCAATTTTGATTAAATTTGTTTGAATATTTTTAGTAATTATGAGAAAACACACTTGAAGGTTCACACAGGAAATCTGTATAATCACACTTTAATAGCGATTCATTACTGATTATTTCGGGTTATTATCACCATTATTATATCGTGCGTAATTCCCTTGATTGGCTGAAAGAAATTCGGTTTTGCTATTAATTATTATTTGTATTATTGACCTAATAGTATGCTTCTGGTTTACTCAATAGTTTGGTTTGTATATTTTTGCTGAAAGAAAAATATTTAGTGCCCTGATTTTAATTTATTGTCTAGGAACTATCACGCATTTAAAACATATAGTATAAATTTAAGTAAAGTGGTATAGTCAAGTGTAGACTTATCTTAGCCTGTTGTGTTGATTGTTTTATGGTTTCCTGGAGGGTCTCGGGTTATTCTCCACTTTTCACTTGTCATGCACTGAGATATTCTAATCACCCACATTAATTAAATATTAGCTATATAACTTAACTGTTTTAATGTTATTTTATTAATTGTAATGTATTTCGCTTAGCTGATATAAATACAAACCACTGCTTAAGAAATCACTACTTATACATTCAGATTTTCTATCCAAAACTCTTCCAAGTCCCATACTTCCTACCCCCACTCCAAATCCCCCCATCCCATTATTAAGGGAGGTGGTAGTGGGGTTGGCTGAAGTTAAAAAATGAGGCCTTTGTTGTACATAAACTAAATCACATTTTTTAATCCCATTTAATAATGATGTGGCAGTGGGGTCACTTATTTTTATTTTATTTTTTTAAACGCCTTATTTATATTTACGTCCTGGTGGAGTTTAGCCACAGGCTATTCCACCACTCAACCAGGACGCGTACATATAGACAACATTACAACATCCATTCCTTGCGACATTGTCTTTTAATATTTTTTTTAATGTATGTATATTGTTGAATTTTTGAATTGACCTTTTTTTTTCTGATTTCAAAAATATGACATACGATACTCCTATCTTTAACCGTTTTCAAGTTGTTGAACATTGAAAATCGTATTTAAGTTATTTTAGCCCACAGAAATTAGCATTTCACCTAGACAAAATTAGTAAAAATCTGAATTTTTGCACAGACGTTCTTTGAGGTATCCCAAACCCAAATCCACAAAAATCCCAACATGGCTACCCGAGATATTGAAGGTCAAAGTTTTTTGCAAATATCTCGCGTCCTTTGCATCGGATGCTCATGATGTCAATGTGAAAGTTGTAGAGAATTAAATTATCTACAAGTTGTCTTTTCAGATGTATCCCCGGCTTAATATTTATAGAAATTTTAGAAAAAAAACATCATGTGAACCCCTAGGCAGTTGAAAAATGTAGCCTACGAGTATTTTTATTTTAGGAAATTGACGAAAACTAAATCATACGAAATTATAAGAATATACCAAAATTATTTTTAGTGATTGATTCATACTGATATCTTGAGTGAAACGGAAGATATGCTTTTTTTTTGGCTATCCTGTAATCGAGCGCGCTACGAATCGAAACCGACGGACGGATGCACGCACTCGATTGCTTTATGTTTAGTTATTATACTCTTCGTAAAAACGAAGAGTATATTGTATTTGATCGGCACATTTCTAAATCAGTAAATGTCGCTCGTAGAGAAAAAATGTTTATATCGTTATGCTAGTGAACGAATTCTGAACAACTTTCAAAATGTCCGTCTGTGCGTAATTGCTTTACAACTCGAATTATGTACAATACTTTACCTACGATCATATTTATTCATTTAGTTAGTAAAATCTGGATTTAGTTTACTTGTCAACAATATTATTCAACAAATATTATGTCAGTTTTGACAGCGTTTGAAAATTACGTAGGCGCATTTGTTTTTTTAAACCCCGTATCAGCGATATAAGTCTCCTATAATTGCGTGTCCCGTGCGTTTTGTTTACCGTGCGATTTGTTTACAATATGTAAAATCCAACTTACATAGATGGCAGGTAATGTGTTTTTTACTATTTACAGCATTTATCGTAGGTAAACATAAATTACTTGACAATGGTTTATCGAAATGCAACAAGAACATCTTTTTATTTCTTTATCTAGTAATATGAAAATATTTTTTTTACAAGAATTTTTATAGTATATGTAAAAATTAAAAAGTTAGAGGTAAAATATTGATAGCCGCCCCCTAAAACTACCCCTCAAGTAGAGGACAGAGTTTGACTCTGGTACTATGTAAATTGATGCCCATATTTAAATTTAAAATATGGCATATATTTTAAAGCGATCGGAAGATATTGCCGAAAAATTGATATTTATAATCTCCCTTTTTAAAGAGGATAATTTGCTTATTATCTATTTAGATTACCTGTATTTTTTTTTGGAGGTACTATCAGCCACATAAATATCCAGAGACAATTTTGAACCACCGTGTATACACGGTTATGTTACTCCATGTGTTAAGTTAAAAACCGCTGCCCAGGGAATACTACTTCCACATCCAGATATTCTATCCAAGTCGCTCACAACGAAAAATTTTGTATGTGGAAATAATTGTTTATGGAACTTTAATAATATAATATTTGAATTCGTCTACCCTAAAAACCCATAAAACGATATCCCATATCGGTAGTGGGAGTGGTAATAGGGAGGGTGGTAGTGGGGGCGAATTAAGTAAAAAAATATTTTGTGGTTTTTTGTTCTTGTACATACATCGCATTTTTTTTCATCCCCTTTAATTACGGGGTGGGGGTGGTAATGGGGTGGCTGGTGCCAAAAAAATTGTTGAGACCTTAGCTCTCTTGTATATACTAAATATCAATTTTATAATTTTATCCTTGCACTTTAGTACGTGATTAACTCAGGGAGGGGCGCCAAAAAGTGCTCCCGCCAGGGTGGAAAATTTACCTTGAGCCGCCCCTGCCTTCTAACTGCGAGGGCATTGTAGTGGGATAATATTCGTTTTTCTTTTTCTAACGTCTCTGTTTTCTTTCTTGCACTCGTTGATCTTAGGATGCATATATATATAAAACTACATGTGCCGAATCTGTATAAGTAAATTTAACAGAAAATAAACTGTTAATTTGCAATTTTATTTTTAGATATCTGAAAACCCAAACGAGGTGGAGGTACTGATGTTGGTAAGATTAAAATCGAACACCCTGTATGCCAAAATATTGGAAATATGCCACTTTTTGTTGCCACTCGTATATTTATACATTAATTTAATTTTCAAGGTGCTTATAAAATTTTTTGCCTTTTTTTGCTAAGACTGCAGAGAACGGATCTTAACGATAGAAAAATATGATGAAGAGATCTAAACAAAATCTTTAAATAAAGACGGTATATTGATGCTAACTTCTTTGCACCAAGGCATTTTATAAAAGCCTTTTTATATTAAAAAAAAAATTCGTCCGACTATTTTTATGCAGACGCATAAACATCATTATTATGTTGGCGTACTATAATTATGCATAAGAATAATAATAATTTTGTTCTAATATAGCAATATTGCGCAACACGCCTATAGATTTTTCGTAGAGGAATCTCCACCAGCTAACTACAATGTGGTGGGGAAATTGCGCATTCGAAATACTCCCGCCTTCCCCCCCAAAACGGCCGGCAATTTGCCGTCATCGGTGAGCATTTCATCTCTTTCGGCACAAAGTTGAATCGTGTTTTCTTGTGCACTGTGCTTGTGTAATTTATTTGTTTAAAAAAAATCTGTTTTCATTTAGTTCCGATACACCGGCCGGATGGCGATCGCCCGACGAGAAATGAGAAGTATTTCTGAATTTATTGCAGCCATGAACTTGCCAAGGTGAGTCGCAGTGCTTTTCATATGGATTTGCCACACGTTTTGTTTACATGACTTGAATGCGCGCTTGTTTTCCTAGCATTTTAATTCGAAATATTTCGACTTGTTCTATGAATTTGTTTTATTGCAGCTTTGCACTTTTTATTTAAACCATTTGTGTGCATCACGGTGCGATAAAAACAACGTAGGTATAGTTCAGTATTTTTAATAAACACGTTGCACGGTGCGTAGTAGCGTAATTTTCCCCGCCTAAACTATGGAATCATTTATAGTGTTTCGGTTTGTTAATTATTAATTGTTTATACATTCATGACCTACTGATTAAGTGCATTTCTGTGAGATACCTAGTTCGCAAGTATGTACAATAAACATTAGGTACCCTACCTATTTATATTGAACAGCTGGTTCTGTTAAAAATATTCGAACTACGACACTAGATTTTTGTTGTGGTCGCAGTGCGCATGCCCGATTTCCGGTGTTTTTGTTTGGCTTCTAGATTATATCGGGCGTTTCTTTGTTGCTTTGTAATTTTTTGGTCTGTTAAGTGGGCCCATACAATTTCTTCGAAGAGTTTCGGTACATCATTTTATTGAGTGCTTAATTAATATCCTGCGCATATTAGATAATTGAATCTTCCGATTAGAGGGCAAGAGGTCACGCAGTTCCGTAATTGTTTCGCTTGATTGTTTGCTTTATTATTTTACTGTTGAGATCTAGACAATTACTTAGACTAAAAAGAAGAAACCCTAAGATTGGAGTTGTTTTCTTTGTATCCATTATTATGGAGTAGCCTAATACCCTTTTGGGCGGGGCGTTGCAGAAAGATACATCTGTTGACTGACTGACCTCTACTATATTATAATACCTAATAATTTGTTTAATAGCTTAAACTGGACAAACATTTTAGTATCAGGTTATTATTTTGTTAAATCATCAAAACAATTGTGGTGATGCACTTTAGACCAAGCGTGTTGCAGCTGGCTCTTTATGTCTTTATCAGTTATAACATGCAGTTTTGAATTAAAATAACAGATTAGGAAGAACAGATACGACCTCCCGTCGGCACCTTTTATCTTTTCCGCCCATTTTGGCGACCTCGCCCCGTTAACAGGATAACTAGTCCAGTCAACGGGGGGTTTCACCTCCAATTTGAGTGCTAATGAATGGATTTTGATGAAACCTTGTGCAATGCGTTTGTAATGACGTTAATAAAAAATCTGAAAAATGGTTAGAGTAGGAAATGATCGGAAGGGGTAGAAAACACTCCTTTTATCACGAGTTCCGTAACTTATAGAATTAGGTCAAAAATGAGAAAAAAACAATATATTTACCATTTTTGACCCAAAACTCTTGTGAATTTTTCCAAAAAATGCATATTTTTCAAGATATGGCCACTCTAAAATTAGTCAAAGTGGGGGAGAGGAAATGTAAAAGTTGAAAAAAAAATCTGAAAAAATTCAGGTGAATGTATCATCGAAATACAAGACTTTTTTTATTTGCAACTTTTCTGTAAAGTGCGTTTTCACCGTGTTTTTCCGAAAATACATGAAAAACTACCCCTTTCTTTGAAATTATAACGCTTTATAAATATGTAATTGAAAAATTCGAAAAAAATCAGACGTATGCATTGAGGCCTTCTAAATATTTTTTGCCTCTTGGAATTTTTGTATAACTTGCTAATTTTCCAAGTTACAGGCAGTTTTTCACGATAAATAATGTACTACATTTTTTTACATTACAAAATACATGAAAATTCGAAAATGAGCATGATTTATATATACTATTGTAAAAAAATATGAAACCTATATAGTCATACTATTTTTAAATTTTATTTTTAAATATAATTTTTAAATTGAAAATATTTAAATTGAAAATTTTTAAAAAGTTTTCAAAAAATGTATTATTTATCGTGAAAAACTGCCTGTAACTCTGAAAATTAGCAAGTTACATAAAAATTCCAAGAGACAAAAAATATTTAAGAGGCCTCAGTGCGTACGTTTGAATTTTTTCAAATTTTTAAATATTACATATTTTTAAAGGGCTACAATTTCAAAGAAAGGGGTAGTTTTTCATGTTTTTCATGGAGAACTCGGTGAAAACGCACTTTACAGAAAAATTGCATTTAAAAAAAGTCTTGTATTTCGATGATACATGCACATGAATTTTTTCATTTTTCGAAAAAATTCACAGGAGTAAAACATCTTATTTTGGGCAAAAAAGCTAAATATATTTGTTTTTTTTTCATTTTTGACATAATTACACAAGTTACGGAACCCATGATAAAAGTGATCATTTCCTACTCTAATCTTTTCTTCAACTTTTTTATTAACGTCATTACAAATACATTGCACAAGGTTGCATCAAAATCCATTCATTAGCACTCAAATTAGAGATTTTGGTCATTTTAGCGCAACCTTGACTGGACTAAACTTAGATGTTGCCACATTCAATCTAAATATGCCACATTTAAATATATGTGTTGTTGCCATTTAACATAAAAGAAAATTATTGTTTGAATAAACCAGTCCATATAAGGAAAACCCGAGGGGGCAACCGCTGGCGAAATTTTGTACACCTAATACCTATTCTAGAAAAATACCCTTTATTTCCCATTTAATTCCTTGTAATTCCCCTAATTCCTCAAATACCCTCGTTTCCTCCTAATACCTTAATATTTTCTAGTTTATCTCGGGAACGGTGCACTTTTTGATAAAAATACCTCTATATAAAATTATTCCTTATAAAATTCGCTATAAAAAACGTCTCTACACTTTTTTCCTAAAATTAATAGTACCGTGGGAAATAAGGCGCACATATAAGGATTGCTTCCGGTCAACACAATAAATTGTAATCTTTACTATAATCTACTTTAAAGTTCAATGCTTAACGCTAAAGCAGTAGCCTCTAAAGTCCGCCTAAAATTATAATAAATGTACCACTTCCACCTCCCTCACCCCTATAAAATAACGCGATTTTTGAAGAAGCGAGAATATTGTATACCGAGTGGCTCAGCCGATAGGGACACTGTTGTAACTTTTGAATGGGCGAATGGATTTTTTTCAAATTTGGTGTAGTGATATGGGATATAATTTCCAATGATATAATGTAAAGAACCAAAATGGCCGACTTCCGGTTTCGATTTTACCCGAAAGTGGGTTTAAAATACCCACTTTTTGCGTAAAATCCCGCACATTGGCAGCCCTGAACAGTAACAGCGTTTACAGCAAGCTCTAAAATAATGCAGTGACTTTGGGTCGTCTGAGATGCAGTAGGAGAATTTGAAATTTTTTACATTGTGGTGGTGTATAAATATTTATACTCTTTTCGCGTAAAGACAGCTTTGGGAATAGCCATACGGATATTCAGCGAATTATATGACTTGCGCTGATTACATTTGCACCTCATTTACCAAAGTGCTATTAATTTTAGGAAAAAAGTTGATCTGAATCTAGAAAACCTCAAAATGGGAGTGGAAACGACGTCCTCTAGGGAATGAAGCACACAATTTTTGAAACTTTATGAATTTTGTCCAATATATTACAATTTTAACTGTTATATTACTGAAGTATTACAAGACATCGTGCAAAGTTTTAATAATGAAAAAGCTAGTCATAGAAAAATTGTAGACGTACGAGAGCGATTTGTTCTAGCTTTATACAACTCTACCTCCGCAGAAAAAAGTCTAGATGTATACAGATTTATGACTTTTAACAAACTTGTTGGTAAAACGAACAATACTGTAATATTATCAAAACTACCAACAACTTCTGCTGCTGCTCGGCAACACTCATATCGCGTTTTTTACCAAAGCAAACATGGAAAAACGTTGCGCTAGAAGCTACTGATTGGGGATGGAAAAAAGTTGGCGGTATATTAACCCGAACTATGACAATAAAAGAACCGGCTCCCGAATCTGTTTTAAAACTAATTTCTTGTTCATGCAAATTAGGGTGCGAAAACAGGTGCAGTTGCAGAAGAGCAGGCTTACGTTGCTCCACAATGTGTTACCATTACCACGGACAAGCATGCATGAATGTCGAATCTATGGAAGACGATGAAGATTAATTAACGTAGGTAACCTTTTGATAATTAGTGGATTCGGCCTACAGGGGACACCACACGCCAAGTACTTCATCTCTAGAGTAGCGTGGAAACAAGTACAATATACAATATTCTCGCTTCTTTAAAAATCGCGTTATTTTAGATAGGTGAGAGGGTGGAAATGGTACATTTATTATAATTTTAGGTGGAGTTTAGTAGCTTTAGCGTTAAGCATTGAACTTTAAAGTAGATTATAGTAAAGATTAAATTTATTGTGTTGACCAAAACCAACCCTCATGTGTGCGCCTTATTTCCCACGGTACTATTAATTTTAGGAAAAAAAATGTAGAGACGTTTTTTATAGAGAATTTTATAAGGAATGTTTGATCAAAAAGTGGACCGTTCCCGAGATAATCTTGAAAACCTCAAAATGGGGGTGGAAACGACGTCCTAGGGGATGAAGCACACTATATTAAATTACTGAACTAGAAGTCCATAGTATCATCGGTAGTTTAATTAAGTTAAATATTTTTTTTACTAGATATTTTTAGCAATAATCTCGTCGCTAATGTTTTTACAACACTGACGTCCTTTCTATAAGAATTGGTATGTAATTCTTCAAGATAAACATTCCTTTTCAATATTTTTACGTTCTAATTCCCTCCTAATACCTTTTATTTCCTCTTAATTCCCTTCTAATATCTCGTAATAATATTTATTTCCTCCAAATTTCCCTGTAATTCCCTTAATACCTAATAATTCCTTCCGAAATACCTTCAATTCCTTCCTAATTCCTCCGATTTGTACACTATTTCCCCTCAGCGGTTGCCCCCTCGGGAAAACCTCATTTCCACGCCTGCAGAAGAAGCAACGGCACACAGAAAAAGAATTATCAGATCCAGTACATTGTTAATTTGTGGAATAACTTTTTGAGATTTCCACCACTGCACTACGTTAACATTTTGTAATATTTCTTCTGAAAACATTGTTTTTAGGAACGAATCGGATTTTGCTTCCATCTTAATTATTAATGGTAATAACCCTGTCCCCAAATATCTGACATTGTTTTAAATTTCTGCCGTCTCAAAACTGTAAAAAAAAGGCACTCAAATTTTTCCATTCCTCAGCTGCGAATGACAAACTGGCACCTTTCTTCTGAATTCTGTCAAGTGCCACAGAAATTGGTTTCAGCAATTTTAAAGTATTTTAATTTGAATATTCGACACTTTTTCAAAAATCAATGAATCAATATCATCATTGTGTTCTTCGCAGATTTGCAACAACTTGGGCCATTCAGTGACATAAACCTCAAGGCAGTCGGAAACTGTATTCCATCTAACATCTTGTGGTAATGTTAGTTTCTTGTCCCCTTTTTGTTTGTACCAAGCATTTGGCAATGTGTAGTGCGAAAATATTTTACAGTTTGAACTACGTGTGATTTTACTTTTTTTACTTTCAAATGTTTAAAACTGGGGCGAGCGTAGAGGCGACTTCAATGACATGATGAACTTCACATCGACGACGAGTGCCAGTTCGGCTTCAGGCGGAGCAGGGGCACTGTATAGCAGATCGTCAGGATCGTGAATGACGTCAAGGTACAATACAACCTCGGGAAGAGCACCGTCATGGTGCTCCTCGATGTTGAGAAAGCTTTCGATACCGTGTGGATCTCGGGGCTGTTCCACAAACTAAACGCACTGGGCTTTCCCATACACATAACCAAACTTATTCACTCTTTCCTGACAGATAGATCGCTGCAGGTCAAGGTGAATAATAAACTCGGTGGGACATTCGCGCGGGCGTTCCCCAGGGGTCGTGCCTGTCACCGAAACTGCATTGTGCATTCGCACAACGCACAAGCAGCTAACATGCTACTGAAGGCACACATAGCTCGTACCACGGCGTATTACGACAAATAGAAGATTCGGATCAACGCCGAGAAGTCCGAGTCGATACTCTTCACGCGCCGGTTCACAGAGAACCGAATTCTAACACCAATTTCGATCAGGGGTCAACAAATTCCAATCAAACGGTGCGTGAAATATTTGGGGGTTAACTTGGACAAACGACTGACGTTTAACACCCATATTAATGAGACTATACGTAAGGTCTACTTCATGTCCAGGAGTCTGTACCCACTTCTGGCCAGGGGTAGCGGACTTAACCGACAAAATAAAAAAATGTTGTACACAATGGTGATCAGGCCGGCAATCACATACGCGGCGCCGGTATGGTGCAGCATACCGGCCACGACAATGAGAAAACTGAAAGTGTTAGAACACAAATTTATGCGCCTCATCTCTGGTTCAGACAGGTTCACCTCCCTCAGAGATTTATATGCACGATGTCACGACATAACTCCACTAGCGGACTACGTCCAAGAAATCTCCCAGAAATTCTATCAATTCAAACTGGGCGATAGCCCGCTTAGCCGCAACATAACCCGAATTAGACAGCATTATGCAATTCTTTTCGATATAAGACACCCCCTACTATACCAGACGTTGCCTATTTTCCGGCAACTCTCTTAGCCACACTTTCCACTACTACAACTTATCACTATCCTAAACTGTCCATTCTCAACCTACATCTTTAATCCTTTTCTATTCCCTTCCTGTTTGTTTATTTTGTTCTCTTGTTTTTGTTCTTTTGTCCATTTTTGTCTCGAAATTCCATTTAGACCGATATATTTATAAAAATCCTAACTCTTTTAATCCTTAACTTTTATTTCACCGCATTTTCCTGGCAGGAAGACCACCAGGATGGAATTGCTTCGAACGGGTTTTTTCGTTGAGTTTTGTTTTCCCGTGCCAGCAACCAAAATTTCAAAGTGTTCGCGCTCGTGTTGTGTGCGAAATTGATAATTTTATTGTGTTATTTTAACTATCTTTAGATATTTTGATATATCATGTTTTTTAAAAGTTATTGTTAGTGTAAGTTTATGCCCTTTAAACAGGAACTCTAACCTCCTCATTAATTATTGTTTAGTCGAACCGGACCTGCCCCGCCCAGCCCTACACTCACCACGACGCTGCGCACCGTGGTTGTCTGGCTGGCTCCGGGACAATTTCCGGGGAGACACATATTTATAATTTATTTTAAATAAAGTATTGTTTGATTTGATTTTGATTTGTGAATGTCAGTCGATATTCCGTTGCAGCAACTTCGAGCGCGGTTAGTACTTGGTAAACACAGCGATCTCGTCCCACCTTCTAGCGGCTCAAAAAGGACGTCAAATCAGGTATCTATGCTTTTTTAATATGTTGTACACGATTAAAAAATAAAGTTAAATCCAAGTTTACGATCTCGGCAGACTTCCGGGTCTTGGTCAAAAATCCAAAAAACTGCGAAATTTTTTATTTTTTCTCGTTTTTTTTGTTGATTTTGACACCCAAGGCCTACTTTTTTGGTAAAAACAATTTAGTATTTTTTAAAAGTAGACTAAATTTGCTACAAATTGGTACTAGAGCGGACTCTGTAGATCAAATAGTGGTACACTTGGTGGTATGTCCGCAGGGAGTGAAATCGTGCATCTTGGGTTGGAGGCAATCTAGTAAGATTAAAATTAATTTTTGCTGCAAACAGCTGGAAGCGTAAATCATTTAGATTTTGGCTTGAATGTTTACCTCCATAGAGCGCAACCATGATAACCTCGTCTGGTTCGGGCATTTGATTTAAAAAATACAGCAGTCTTCTCTTTAGGTCTGGATGTTTTTTGACTATAGCAAGTAATTTCATTTTTCCTTGTCCGAACGGTGCCGATGTAGAGTCACATCCAGTGGAGGCATAAGAAATAGAAAGAGTTCAGGAGACTTGTATTTTGAGGAGGCGTCTGAATAAGTCGCGCCCGGTTTTTTCCACTCCCACATTTTTGGAAAAGGATTGTGTATTTCTTTGTAATGCCAGTGAGAATGACTAGAAAATCTATGTTTTCACCAGCTATCAACACAGTATCGTTTGTAGAATCCATAGAAATGGCTGTAGTGACAATCAGCCTGTCCACATCTTCTGCCTTGAAAAGAAAAGAAACCTGTTGATTGGGGCTGGATGCGCACGTCCCAAGGCCTTACTCCCAAAATAATGTCCAGAGATGCAGCACCGCAACAACTCTTGCAGTTGATATCATGCAGCTGCAAGAGGGGCTGTAGCAATGCGTGTATTTGCAAAATATCTGGATTAAAATGTTTGACTGTTTGCACGCATTGCAGTCGAGAGTCATGCGACAATGCTTCTGATTTAAGTATAAATATACATTCCCCAGACCTCGAAGAAGAATCATACGACGATGCGTTGGATAATCTTTTCTGGGCTCAAGAAAAAGAAGAAAAGGAGAAAAAGAGAACAGCAACACAGACGACACACCCGGACCGTCCAAAGGAGCTAAAGTTGTTTAGAAAATATAAGATCTGTTTATAATTGATTTTTTTTTAAAATAATATTCCTTCCTCTTTTTCGATCCATTCAATATAATACTACTATATATTGGAGGGGGCATTTTTTGAGCCCCCCTGTGACCCCAATTGGGGCTTGTGTTCGGGGTAAGACGAATTTTCTGAACCTAGTCATAGTAGTAGTACGTATTTCACAGATTGTCAAGTTAAAAATTGTTTAAAACGTCAAAATATGAAAACTTTGCAAAACTTTGAACAGCTGTATCTCGGATACTATTTGATCTACAGAGTCCTCTCTGGTACCAATTTGTAGCAAATTTAGTCTACTTTTAAAGAATACTAAATTGTTCTTACCTCAGATTAAAGAACTTATATCTAGATACATAATTGTACTGATTTGTATGTTGCTGAGATAGTTACAATCTAAGGCACTTCTTCCCATAAGTTCTTGATTGGCTAGTCGATCTATTCGCGGCCGATTCGGGCACGATCGGTAAGTTCGATTATCATAATCTCAATTTGACACTTTTGACGTTTTGACAGTGTCCGCCATTAATGTTAATAAGTGTTTTTCGTGTTTTTCGATCAAAATGTGGTGAAGAAGTCTTGTTATTTTAAGTTGTGATTTGCTTAATACCTAAATAATATTCTCTATTCTTTTTTACACTGTTTAGTGACAATATATTTAGTGCAAAATGGTTAAGTGCTGTGCCGTTTGCAGAAAGCAGTTTAGAAAAAAAGAAAATCGATCGTTCCATAGCCGTAACATGATGAAGTTCAGTTTACAGTTATAAAGTGAATAGCAATTAAATTGTAATATCCTTAAAATACATATTTATCTTACTGTATTATCTTACTGTAATATCGTATGCCTACATCACGTTGTATAAAGAGCCGGTAATGCAGGAATTGCAATAATTCATTTTAATGAAAATATTTACCATTCTACACACTTTCTATACACACAACGCCACTGTTGCCTATGGGATGTGATGTTCATCTATTCTTTTTAATGGACATATAATGTGACTATGTTAGGAGCAAACAAGAGTGAAAAGATAGCCTGTTATGTATCTAGATATAAGTTCTTTAATCGGAGGTTCTTACCAAGGAAGTAGGCCTTAGGTGCCAAAATCAACAAAAACTGAAAAAACAACAAAAATCTCGCAGTTTTTTGGATTTTTGACTAAGACCCGGAGGTCTACCGAGGTCGTAAACGTGGATTTAACATTAATTTTTAATCCTGTACAACGTATTAAAAAAGCATAGATACCTGATTTAACGTCAGGTGGGATGTATAAAGTTACTGTATTACAATGGAGACAGAGATAATTGCAATAATCTACAGTGAAGCATACATTTTTACTTTTTTAGGCCAATGTAAATCGAAAAGTATTAGCAATAAATAAAACTGTTGTACTGACAGATTAGTGAAAACTCAAAAAATTCGAATAAAATTCATTATTTTAAAGAAATAAAACTATTGTCAGTTTTATTGATTATAGAAAGTTAATAATATGGATAACATCGAAACAACGGAGGACCCATTTTTCCGAAATTCAAGCATCTTTTTCAAACTTTTGGCTTTATGATCTACAATATTGTTAATAGCCAATTATTACTACATAGGAACAACGAGGATATAGATAATTGCTAAAATGTGCTGCAAAGTACATATTTTCATCATTCTGAAGGTTGTAGATCGTAAAATATTGATAATAGAGAAAAATAATTCAAATAATAGTCGTATTTCATTTTATACAGAAAAGAGATTGAGAGAAACCTATTTTGACTGCTATTTTTTCAACATAACGGTCGTAGCGAACATAATATTTTTGTGGAAAACATCAATTTATAATTGGGGCAAGCCTCTCTATAGTATAAAAAAAAAGAAAATCTTTTTTGGGAATTACTCGTGGGTCAAATGATAGATTAACTGTACCAATGTGTCGAATTGAGAGCCTCCTCGTTTTGTAAATTTTTTGAAGTCGGTTTAAAAATAATATTGAGGGAAATATATTTTTCGTGTAGCTGTGATTATAGGAAACCAATATAAAATTGACAAATGACGGTTTTATAAGTCAAAGCACAAATACTACTCCGGAAGGCATCGACAGAAAATTTTGGCCGTTTTATTAACATTCTTTTTAACATTATTCCACTATTTCTGTGCCATAAATAGTGAAAATGGTTGTCTGTCAGAATACACGCGGGACAAGGCTCGTTAGGAGTGTTTCAGCTATTTAAAAAAAAAATAGTGTTGACTGAAACCATTAACGATCAAATTTTCTTTATCAATTATGTACATCATGAAATGCTCGAAAAAATCTTGCTCACCATCGTTTGTGGGACAAAATGTGTCTGCTACTTGAACAAGTATGTCAAAGAAACGAAGTAGTTAGACTTAAATCCTTAATGCTGAAACTTATTGTATTAATAGATTATGGTGTAGAATGCAAGAAGAACGTAATCTGCCAGTCTTCCAGTGACACTATTTTCTTTTACATAGTTGAGACGCTCCTGTCGAGCATTGTCCCACTACTCACATGGCAGTCTTGGCATTCTCCAATTAACCAGGACATGCACATTGTACAATACGAAAAACGAATTCACAAAGTTAATGAAATGAGTCAACCAAAACTGTCGCTAATTCCGGGCCATACTATTTGATAAACAGAAAATATGTAGTGTCAATGAATTTTAATGATTATAGTCTGCATACGTTTACTATGTAGATAATTTAAAACACCGAACAAAGAATATTTAGTATTATTATTTATGCAGTACTTAAGAGAGTAAAAAGAGCTATAAGAATATTAAAACAAGCTAAAAGCATTATACTCTTCACCAATTTATTGAACTTTTCATATAATTGTTACACATTTTATAGGATACTCTTCGTAGTTTTCTGTAAATAATGTTAGTTTTAGATATTTTTAATTTTGTAATACGAACTTAGTTGGTGAAACACCCAGTATAAAGAAAAGAAAAAGAAAAAAAAAATAGGAGAAATATTCGGTATTCGGCCATAGCAGAAAAACCCGCTTCGACGCATCCTAGTTTCCGAGATACAGCTCATAGCCCAGTCACTTTATACATGAACCTCTAAAAATAATCCCACTCAAAAGTCCATAAAGCCAACCGGATGGCTACAAAAGTTACACAATGTCAAAAGTCACGAAAATCGGGTTTTCTCAAATATCTCGTAAATTATGGGTTTTACGTAAATTTTAGTTGTTATAAAATTTGTTCGTGAGATAAATCTGCATAAAAAAGGTCCTATACAAAATTTACGTAGAACCAATAGTTTTTGAGATATAGGGCTGATAAAACTAGGACATTGCGCTGCATTCGTTTCCACACCACCTTTGAGGTAGAATGCAAGGAGCGTTTTTTTTACATGGTGTCCCCTGTAGGCCTAATCCATAGGTTACAAGTTATATTATAGTTTTGTTGATTATTGTTCGTCTTTGCTGACTTCTTCTTCTCCGTCTCTGTCTATCTCTTCTATTTCCACTTCTTCAATATAATGGATATTGTGAGTAATCGGAGTGCGTCCTATTAAAAGTATGAAGAGATCAATATCTTCTCCAACAACAACTGTAGTGCGCTCAATCGACCGCTTCAAAGCTATTCCTATGATTGAAACATCATCATCATCCGGGGCCTGTATGCTATTAATTTTAAACATTTCTAATTTGGTCATTAGTAAATCAATAAATCTATTTTTATTCAATTTATTGGACAAGAATTGTTCTTGATTAGAAGCTATTGGCATTGTCTCTTCGAAAAGCATGTCAGCGGATTTTTGAGTTATTTTTATACGTGGAAGTTGCTCCAGTGCTTTAATATTTTTACTATTGTCAGTATAGCCATCGAATGCGACGACTATATTAATCCCATAATGATTTAGGAGATAATTCATGTACTGATCAATAACACGACTGAAAGTTGAGTCTTTTTGCCAAATAACACGATGGAGAAGAAATCCTCCGTCAATAATCTACGTAATTTCACTACTATTTATTTCCGTACAAATTGGTTCGAAAAGGTCAAATAGAGACGACTTGTTTGTTTTGCGCATATTTTCATTTTCAAAAAGAGCCATTGGGTAAGGGCAATATCTCGAAAACTATTGGTTCTAACTGATTTTCGTGACCTTTGACCTTCTGTAACCTTTGTAGCCGTCCACAAGAGTAGATGAGGTCAGTCCACCAGCCCTGGCAATTTTAGGGAATCGGCAATCAAACACGGAACTAGAACCTCAAATTTGAGTGGGCCAAGGAAGAATTTGTTTTTTTTCGATCCAAGAGGAAAAAGGCGAAAATTTTATATTTTTCAAGGTCAAATGCTTTAAAATGAAAAGTTAGAAATTCGAGTAGCAAAAACAGTTTCTTCGAAAAATAGGTTTCGTTAAACGAATTTTCCTTTCTTTCATACAATTGCAAAAATTATTTAAAAGTTCAAAGTACTAACACGTAGTCTGACTCAACCACGGTCTAAAGCAGACTGCTACCGTCTTGGTAACATTTTTAAAAACGCCACTAAACATCCATACTCTTTATTAACCCATTACCTCCCATTATACTTATTTCAGTACACCGTGAATTTTTGCCTCCCGGCGACATCAATTAAAATATTTCCACAAACTAATGTCTTGGTAGGACTCTGCAATGTGTAGGAAACGCGTAATTTCAAGATTTTTTTATGGATGGGGCATTTGTAGTAAATGACAACTTAAGAGATTGAGTAAATAAGTTGTGCTAAATCCTGTGCTTTCAAGAATTAGTTTTTATAACGTGAAAGTTAAAATATTCCATATGAGGTGGTAAATTAGGTTTTGAGGTATGTATTTTAGTTGTTTATAATATGGGGACACACCATTTTGCATTATTTCTAAAAAAAAAAAATTCTGGATTCCGGCCAATCGCTTCAAAAAGCTTTTACGGCAAACGTTCCAAAACATTAGGGGAAGCAATGGAAAAAGTTTCTTCCGCAAAGCACGAGCCAGAAATAGTTATTATCCCGCCTGAGGTAAATATATAAACAGATGAGGAAGAATTCGACGATAACAATATGGGTATTTCCAACTTTCCCCGCGATATTCCTGGAGAAGTACAACTTCACTATTCCTCAGACGACGAATTTCCATTATCTGAAGTAGCTGCTAGAAATAGGGAACCTGCAGAAAGCGACTACGGTAGCGATGACGATCACTATGGTAACAAATCATAACACTATAGAGCCCCTGGGAGAAGTGGTCTCTGGCAGAAAAACAAAAAATTGAGTACCTCAGCTACATTTGTTTTCAAGTTATGGGTGGGGTCGACCTGGTCGACCAAGCAGTAAATAACTATAGAGTATCTAATCGCAGAAAGAAATGGTGGTTGCCTCTCTTTACTCATTCGTTAAACGTTGGAATCGTAAATGCATGGAAAGTACATCAACTGGCTCATAACGAAAAACTTGATTTACCTGGTTTTATGAGAGATGTTGCTCGCCATTACCTAAAAGCTTTTGATATGGCGACCTGCTTCTCTTCCAAGAAGTATCGCGGAAGACAGCGAAAAAAATCGAAAAACGACCAAGGTACCGTCAATGTCACTTGCGAGCAAGATGGAGTTGTCGAAAGTGTAACGTCACTTTATGTGTTGAGCTTGATTGTTTCATAGCATTTCATTCAAAGAAATAAATAATATTCATCTGTGATGCATTTTTAAAACAAATGAAAACTTTTTATGACTTTTAAAATTATGCATTCTTTTTTTATACATTCTCCCGTTGTACCCATTTGAGTACACCATTTTTTTTCAAAAACTTGCAAAAAAATTTTTTTGTTATAATTTTTCTAGTATAACCGTGCATAGACGTGGCCAACTAAACCAAAAAACTCAGAAGAATAAGGAAAAAATATTCGTGGGAGGTAATGGGTTAAAATTTATTGACATTGAAAAACAAAGAGCGAAATGAAAAATTTAAACATTTTGACAGTATAACAATAAATAATAAATTAATAGTAATTATGACTGATATTGTCTACATAAACATCTCGAAACATCAAAAAAAAAAAAAAATAATTCCAAAGTTTCAGAAGGTCAAAAGAAAAAGAAAGAAGACCCCTTATAGAGATCTTTCTTAAGCAAACTTGCAGAATTTGGGACGAACATGCAAAATTAGGTTATTAAGTTAATAACTTTTTATAAATGACATCTGGCATTGATGTCAGTGGCCGAGTTTTTAAGATAGCAGCCTGAAAATCACATCTGAGACTTCTTTCGTTTTAAGTAAGGATTAAGGAGGGAAAAGAGCTGCCGTTTAAATTTCTTTTGGCCGTCGGGTTTTTTATCAAATGCCTATTTACCTCGGACCGGCCCTGCTCGGCCCCGACGGGCATTTGCCCGTTTGCCCCCCCTTCCCATCCACCCCTGGCCGTCTATTTGACTTTATAGACTTTTGAGAAATTATTTGCGACGCCAAAATAAAGAGAATCCCGCTGGAAAATCTTCGGTTGGATTTTCTTAAAGGTTTGGCCTTTTTTGTATAAAGTGACTGGGTTATCTAGAAATGTATAAGAATGACCTCTTGTACAATTAAAAAAATTTCGAATTAATGATTTTTTTCATACATTTTATATTGTGATACGCTCTAATAGCCCTTTATAATATTTTGCGCTAAAAAAGATTTGTTGTTTTAATAAAAATAGCGTAGAGAAAGATTAAAGTTTGAAAAATGTTGGTGAAGGCGCCGGGAGATCTATATGAATAGACTAGTTCACAATTGTTAATTCTTGATAAAGCTCGTAAAAATATGAGTGAGGGCTCATTGGATTCGGAATGACGTCTAGAAAAATGTTCGAAATTTTCAAACCCGCACATAAACAATTGCAAAAGTTACAAACAAATGAAGATTGAAAAAATAACGAGTTTTGTTTTTTGTAAATAACTCGAAAACTATTGGTACCTATTTAAGAAATTTTAAAGACTGATTCTTGAAGAGGAAGAAATTTCCAATAAAAAAGTCCCGACTCCCGAAACTCTATCTCTATTATTAATAATTTTAATTCAATGTTGAAAATAGAGCTCCGCGCGGCGAACACTAAGCCGTTACGATGCTCTGAAACCGGCCGTAATAAGTAAAAATATTTTTATGTTATTAAATATTAATTTGATAATTTAAAAAAAATTATATTTATTTAGGCACTTAAAGGAACAATAGCCCGTTGTAAAAAAAATTTTTCACCGATATTTCATAAAATGGGCCTATTGTTAATTAACTAATTTTTTTAGAGTTTGCGTTTATATTAAGTCACAAAAATTATTTCGCTTCGTGGAGACCCTATATCAACTAATACTTTATGGGATTATGACATTGCAATGTTCTTAATTGTTATAGTTTATCGGTTATTAATTATTTAACCTAACGAAAACTAAAAAATGAGAGAGACCGCGTTAACCGTTTTCGTATGTGCATGTGCAAGGTAGTTTGTGTAGTTGTCATTATTTTATTATACAGACTGTCTATTTTACGAGGGCCACACCAAATATCTCGCTTAATATCTATTGTAGAAGAATAAAGTTTTAGAAACAGTTATCCCATTTTTTGTGAGCTATATTTCAGTAAAAAGAAATTTGAAATCCATAGCCTACTTTATGAGATATATTACAAAAACCTGAAAAATAGGAAAACCACAAACGGTTATAGCTTCCTTATTTGAGGAGATACGAAAAAAGTTAAAGGAATGAAAGTTGACGGCAAAGACAATAAGAATAATAACGTGTAACAGAAAAATCGAAAAATGCAGTTGGCTTTGACATACGCTCTTGTGCAAAAATGAAAAATACAAATCTCAAAGTAGGCCATGACGCCATTAATTCCGTTATTTTTTTCTCTTTCCAACGATATAAAACATGTCACAGAAATTTTAACCGATAGTGTCAATATTTAATATTTTACGAATACCACAATTCATATAATTGAATCGTAACAATCAGCTGTGCCATAATTAGTGAAAAACAATGTATACAGTTATTAACAAATTTGACAGATTGTCACTGTTGTATGTTGTATGTTGCGTTGTCGAGTTCTAAGACAAATTTTATATCAGTAATTATGGTGTACACCAATAATAACAAATTCGATATGATTAGCATTTATTGTCAGTGCAATTTTGACGCTGAGATGGCAGTCACGGTTTACGGAGATAGATTTCCAGATGCTCCGCAGCCAAATCGAACTATGTTTAGGAAGTTAGTTCAAAATCTAAAAACGCACGGTTCATTTTCAAAAAAAGTAGTAAGGCGAGCGCATGTTGCGGATAATGTAAGAAAAGTGAATAGAGTATTGAATTATGTTAACCAAAATGAGGAAACCTCTTTGAGACAAATTCAGAGAAACTGTCGCATAAAAAAAGACAGTGCAAGAAAAATATTGGAAAAAAACGGATTTCGATGCTACAAAATGAGGAAAGTTCAACATTTAAATGAGGGAGATAAGCCAAGGAGAGTAAGATTTTGTAGATGGTTATTAAATAAAAAAAGGAATGACGCGCTGATATGTAGCAAAATTCTTTGGTCGGACGAATCAAATTTTTCTAATAATGGATTTTTCAATAGAAATATGCATTATAAGTGGACACGAGAAAATACACATTGGTGCAGAGAGACTGCTTTCCAAGAAAGATTTTCTACGAATGTTTGGTTGGGTCTTTTAGGGACTAAAGTAATTGGACCTTATTTTTATGATGGCAAATTAACCGCTCGTAGATGCCTTAATTTCCTGCAAAACGAATTTCAAGATTTTCTTTATGAATTAACATTGGCAGAAAGATTAAATTATTCATATTTTCAACAAGATGGGGCTCCACCTCACACTGCTGTAATATGTACAAATTATTTAAATCAAGTTATGCCAGATAGCTGGATAGGCACCTATGGACCCATTCTATGGCCAGCTCAATCACCAGATATTACTCCCTTGGATTTTTTCGTCTGGGGTTACATTAAAGACAAGGTATTTCAAACTGCCCCTGAAAATATTGAGGACATCAAAACCAGAATTCGAAACGCATGTGAGGCAATTACTCCTGAAATGCTCCAAAATGTAATGCGTGACGTGTCTCGTAGAGCACGTTTATGTGTCAGAATGCATGGTGCACAATTTGAACATTTGTAGTTAGAAAAATAAATACACACAATTTCTTTTCAATATAGTAGTAGGTAGTACTGTTATACATAGTTTTTCGTTTTTTTCTTTGGATGTTCGTTTTGTACTTGTATTTTTATTTATGAGATATTTGTTGGTTTGTATTAAATTGTAATAAATAATTACGGAATTATAATTATTATAAAGTGAATTTTTACTATCATGGCACAGCTGATTGTTACGATTCAATTATATGAATTGTGGTATTCGTAAAATATTAAATATTGACACTATCGGTTAAAATTTCTGTGACATGTTTTATATCGTTGGAAAGAGAAAAAAATAACGGAATTAATGGCGTCATGGCCTACTTTGAGATTTGTATTTTTCATTTTTGCACAAGAGCGTATGTCAAAGCCAACTGCATTTTTCGATTTTTCTGTTACACGTTATTATTCTTATTGTCTTTGCCGTCAACTTTCATTCCTTTAACTTTTTTCGTATCTCCTCAAATAAGGAAGCTATAACCGTTTGTGGTTTTCCTATTTTTCAGGTTTTTGTAATATATCTCATAAAGTAGGCTATGGATTTCAAATTTCTTTTTACTGAAATATAGCTCACAAAAAATGGGATAACTGTTTCTAAAACTTTATTCTTCTACAATAGATATTAAGCGAGATATTTGGTGTGGCCCTCGTAAAATAGACAGTCTGTATATTATCATTATTATCAGAGCCGTAGCGAGCTAACTTTTTTGAGTGATTATTTTTCCAAATTTGCCAACTTCATAAACTGAAGAAGCCAACTCTGTAAATAATTAAATAATAATTCCTCCTAAAAATTGATCAGCGGAGGGGAGAAATTCTAAAAAAATGTTCAATAAAAATTGCCAACTTACGTCGGAACAAAACCCATGAAAATGTTGATTTGGTGGAATCTGCTGAAATTTTGGTATTGTGTAGTTCAAGTCATGCTGATCAAAAGTTCTTATCACATCGAGCCAATCCTATGATTAGTTTTTGAAATACAGCTTGTCAAAGTTAGGTAATTTGCGTCATTTTAGACATTCAAGAACTTTTTACTCCTAAACTGTTATCTTTAGCAAAAAATTGCAAGGATTGAAATATTTTTGTTCTAGTCCAATGAAGCTCAATAATTTTTTTTAGAATATTTTTATCAATTTTTAGGTTAGGTAAAATATATATATGTCATATTCCGGCATGCTCCGGTGGGATTGGCTGAAACTTTGCTATTTTGTAGTTAAAGTCGTGCTGATCAAAAATTCCCATTGCACTGAGTCTATCCTACGAGTGGTTTTCGCTCCAGGAGTCCCTCAAGGTCTTAACAACGAGGTAATGGGTAATATATATGTACTTGTTATGAATGGCTTCCAGCGTGTTTGTGTACTGTGCATGCGTTTGTGTATATGTATGTGCCAGTGTATACAGGGTTCTCCGGAAATATCGATGACAAACTTTTGGTGCAGATTCTATATGCAAAAATATGTTCGCAAATACCTTGAGCTACGGCCCTTTGGAAATGGCACCAAAAAATTGATTATTATTTTATATTTCAGAAACCTTTTGATTTACAGGGACGCGTCTTTATACATATATTGAACAATAATACAGGCTTATTTTTACATTATTTTTTAAAAATATGTTTTACCGTAAGTGGGTGATATTGAGAGGGGCTGGCGATATTTCCGTTAATGTCTTTTATTTTTTTTTTCACTTTGGTGCAAGAATGTCATTCACTAATTTAAAATACACAAAAACGTCCTCTTTCATTTTAGTCGTAGGACGGATCATTTGTGAGAAAAATCGTTCTAATGAGTTTGATGCCGAACCGCTGAAAACACAAGCGTTTTTGGGGTACGCACGACATGAAAATCACATAAAATATCCATCAATGATTCTTCTTCGAACGATACTTGATGCTGCTGTTGCTTAAAATTCTATGGATGTTCTCAATATTTAAAAATTAAAAAAACATATTAAAAACAACTAAAAGTAAAAATAAACAGATAGAAAATGAAACTAAAAAAATGGGATCACCCTGGTTGGCAATGAGAACGCTCTCATAGGAAACATAGTGCCGGTAAGAGCGGATTCTTTAATAAAAATAAATCACACACGCGTACGCACGCACACAGACACGCTGGAAGCCATTCATAAACACGTACATATAGATTACCCGTTATCTCGTTGTTAAGACCTTCAGGCACTCCTGGAGCGAAAACCACTCATAGGATAGATTCAGTGCAATAGGAATTTTTAATCAGCACGACTTTAACTACAAAATAGCAAAGTTTCAGCCAATCCCACCGAAGCATGCCGAAATATGACATATATATTTTACCTAACCTAAAAATTGATAAAAAAAATCTGAAAAATATTCTCCAGCTTTATTGGACTAGAACAAAAATATTTCGACCCTTGCAATTTTTTGCTAATGATAATAGTTTAGGAGTAAAAAGTTCTTGAATGTCTAAAATGACGCAAATTACCTAACTTTGACAAGCTGTATTTCAAAAACTAATCATAGGATTGGCTCGATGTGATAAGAACTTTTGATCAGCATGACTTGAACTACACAATACCAAAATTTCAGCCGATTCCACCGAATCAACATTTTCATGGTTTTTTTTCCGGGGTCCTTTCCAACTTTTACCCAACGTTTGCCAAGTTCATTTAATATGTGGTATAGTAACATATTATACTGAATTGCTTTCAGTGTACATCAAACTTTAAAGTTCTCTCAGTGTAAGAGGTTGTGTTTTACTCATGTTCAATGACATTAGAACCAGGCCATAAAATATCAAAGGAACCGCCGATATTATCGCTTCTCTGTGGTGTAAGTTCTCTGAGAATATCTCTAATAGCGCACAAGATACTGAGTGAGAAATAAAAAAATATTTATTTTCATGTTTTTCCCAACCTAAAAAAATGTTTTTTTCTCCAATTCCGCAATTACGAATTAATTGGGGAACTCGAAATTCAAATGGCGGAAAATTTTACGTATGAATCTGTTTTTCATTTTTGGATATTCTTTAGTCGACCCCCAAGTTTTCAATTATTTTACAAAATTTAGATAATTGTTAAATTTTAATTTTTTTGTGTTCGATAATTTACAAGTCACATTAACCTGTATATTAATTATTATTTTATCAATTTAATTTCTGAATATGTGGTACAAAATAATATGTATTGTATTGTGTTGAAACTACGCCACTTTCTGCTCATGTATGCATAGTTTCCCCCCTGCTAAACGCTATTATTATTTGAACTTGTTAAATTGCAAGGACATTAAAAAACACTGTTAGAATCCTATATTTAAACCTCTACTTTGTTGTATTCACCTCTCGGTGTAGAGTCTGATGCATAAACTCGGCCCCAAAAATTGTAATGTAATAATGACCTTGTGCAAATTTGCCGAAAAACCTCTTATGGGCTTGTTACATAATTAGTAACGCATTGTTGTGGAATCGAGCACCTAATAGCTGGTTTTAAACTTGACTTTGAGTTCAAGGATTTGCGAGGCAAAGTGAATGATGCCATTGGCGTGCCCACCACAATTCAATCAACTTGTTTTAATTGATTTACATGCCATGTCGGAGATCCACAACACTTAGAACTAGCGGAGGCGAGCCTTCTGTTGCTCGAACTAAGGCTACAGTTGATGTAACTCATTTAAAAAATTAACAACAGCGATATTCGATATAACTGGCCATATTATGAAATATACTGAACTAGGCACTGGACCACTCATGTTGGCAACAAGATGATGAAAACCAAATGCATTCATTACTCGTATTCTTCTGCATTCAATTAGTTAAGAAAATGCAGGTGAGCTGCCCTATGGTAAGTTAACACAAATATCCGGGCTATAATAATATAATAATAATAATATTTATTGGTCCATTTGATCATTACATAATAATATAGGACAAGTCAAGAATTAAGTATAAAATGAATAAGGAATAAAATATATATACATATATATATATGCATAACTAAATAGGTACAACTAACACTTTAAACATTAAACTAATGTACATTAAAATATAAAAATAATAAGAACATATATAATATAAATATATATTTACACATCTGATTAAATATTTACATTCATACATAGTATAATGTATACATCATAATATTCAATATTAAGTAAATACAAAAAAAGTATTGTATGTGTAATTGAAATTTAAAATACGTAAGGTTAAAATTATAAAAATAAAATTACAGCTTGTCATTAAGAAACTCGCTAACTCAGTAATACGCTTTACCAATGAGTAGTTCCTTGATATGTTTTTTTAAAAAATTTGAACTTAACAATTTGATTTCAACAGGTAGTTCATTGTAGGCCTTGATTGCTAAATACTTTGGACAGTGTTCATAAAGCGTTGTTTTATGTTGAGGTGCTAGTACAAAATAATAAGTTTCATATTGCATACTAATACAAAAATTCTACTAATTCTTTGTTAATATTGAAATGATATAATAATATTATTTAAAGTTATTGAAACCTAAATCAATAGGAACTTGAAATTAAATCCAAGAACAATATGCCAAAAAACGTCTTAAGCTGCGTAGTGACTTGGGCGTTAACTTTGCATTAACTTTGATATTATTCCATAAATTTTCCATTTAATAAAATTCCAAACATCAGTCACATTTTTCAAGAAATAAAGGGCATGGGAAATGCCTATAAAATGCCTATATCCTCTGGTTAAGACATAACATTTCTACTTTCAACAGTAGTCACGTACGTAATGCATAATTTTCAATAATTATCAAGCTTATAAACAATAATTTGTTGATTTTAATAAGGCAGCAGTGTGGGGAAGCGTGTATAATGCTATCCACGGGCCGGTTTCTGGCTACTAGCCTTCATCAGCACGGCACGGTGCTGACGAATGCACACTCAACACGATATTTCGAATTCCTTGAGTCAGTTTTACATAGATATAAGTTAATGACTTGTAAGTTAGAATATCAGCCCACTCTACTAAAGGTTTATTGCAATATATCTATTCTATCTATTTCTATATATATAAAAGAATACCCTGACTGACTGACTCACTGATCTATCAACGCACAGCTCAAACCGCTGGGTCTAGAAACTTCAAATTTTGCATAGAGGTTCCTCGAATGGCGTAGGCATCCACTAAGAAGGGATTTTTCGAAATTCGACCTCCAAGAGGGGGAAATAGGGGGTTGAAATTTTCGGTTTTTTCGGAAACGGTTATATGCGGTTAGATGCGTGAAATTTGCCAGAAATATTTTTTGTTGAAATCTATTAGATACGGGTAAGACGAAATTTCGATTTTCGCTTTTTGAAGGAGTCAAAACGGGGGTAGTAGGTGTTTTAAACACATACGGTGCAAACGGCAAAATATATCATTTTGACACTGAAAATGTCACGTCAGAAGATACAATATTATTATGTTTCATATATGGTGTTATCATTTCCAATGTCTCCAATGGTTGCAAGAATTGGGAAATTTGTGAAATTTTACTTTTTTTTAACGAAATGGCTAAAAAAAATCTAAGTTGTACAACATACTGTTGTCCCAATTGTAGGTGACGGAGCCTGTTTATTCCATTCCCTTTCATTCTTAATGTACGGCTCACAAGAAGGTTAGTAAACAAATAGTCAGCTTTGTGTTAGACAATTGGAACGAATTTTTAATTATGTCCCATAACAGTGAGGGCGACAATTACTCCACATGAGCTGAGGTCTCCGTATCTCTGAAATCGCGTAAGTCAGAGTGACGGGATCTTCCGAGGAAGTAAGGAGACACGTATTCGACGGCTTTCAAAAAGAGACCCCCTCCCGAACGGGTGAACAGGGAGAGGGATGTTTTTAAGCATGAAAAACACTAAAAGACCACCCATGTGCTCTATTGTCGATTAAAATAATTATTTTTTTCGATAGGAAGACGACTTCCTTAAATGCAATGAATGTGCAGTGGGTTAGTATCTCAGTGTTATTAATTCCACGCAGACGAAGTTCCACCCGAACAAAGTTCCATGCGGGCGAAGTCGCGGGCATCAGCTAGTGGGTGAAAAAGGGGGTTGAAATTTTAGGCTTTTTCGTTAGATCTAGAGGCATGAAATTTGGCTAAAATATTTTTTGTTGAAATCTATTGGATACGTATACTTACGTGTAAGACAAAATTTCGATTTTCACTTTTTGAAGGGGTGAAAACGGGGGTGGTAGATGGATTAAAGTTAAAGCGTATTTTTGAAATCGATTAAGTCAGAAACGTGATCATTCGAGCGATGGACTCTTCTGAAGAAATAAGAAGATACGTACTCGACGGTTTTCAAAAAGAAACCCCCGGGTGATAGGGGAGGGAGAGGTTTCCTCGGGTACTATGGATGCGCAGTGGGTTTCCCCAAGTACTAAGGATACGCAGTGGGCTTCCTCGAGTACTATGGATGCTCAGTGGGCTTCCTCGAGTTCTATGGATGCTCAGTGGGTTTCCTCGAGTACTATGGATGCGGGGTGGATTTTCCCGAGCACTATGGATATGCAGTGGGTTTCCTTAAATGCAATGAATGTGCAGTGGGTTACTATGTCAATGTTCCAATGTTCCACGAGGATGAAGTTCCACGCGGACGAAGTCGCGGGCATCAGCTAAGTATATACAAATTTAGCAGTATTTTTGGATTTTTATAGAGAGATGAGCTGTTTCAAAATATTAACGTTTGTCTACACTCGTGCACTTTCATCTTCAACATCGCTTTCAACTTACAATTCCATTTTCAACATGAGTAGTATACCGCATACCTTAAATTGAATGCGTTGGACGCAAGCCTTTAACTGTGACAGAAACAAAATCATGTTGACAAAAAAACAACCCTTATTTTTACCTGACAGTAAAATAATATTTACAAGTCTAAACGCAACTAGTGACGAGTATTTGGAATATCGTAAATTTTAGATCAACCTGTTTTCATTCCGTTGAAGGATTGATAGGATGCGAGTAAGATTAAAGATGGGATCAGCATCAAAAAACCCTGAAGAACAACTTTTTATCACTTAAACTTTATTTCACTTGAATCTCGAATTTTCACCACCTTAAACGTTATGGTTCATACGCTAAAAACGATTCAAGCCCATAAAAATGAATTTGGTATCCAATATACATGAACACTACTTCCCTTGTTTCTGACTCTCGACCAAGGAAGTAAACGTGGAGTAAAGAGAAATATCTGCGATTTTTAGGTTAGGTTAACCCAAAGCCACTTTGTCGCATCATTACTCTAAAGTACAATGTTTTAAGAGTATTTTCCATTTTTTTTTTTAATTTAAATTGATTGATATATCTACTGTCGGCAGATTTTTGTCCAAAAAGGACACATTTTTCCCACTGTGCGCCGCCCCCTCTAGGGAGTGCGTGAACCAACCTGCGGTTTCTTCCCGTGCTGATTAGTACAACCGCAACCGTATGGTAAAAGTGACCTGCCATAGATTTCCGATCTCGGTCGGCCGAGTGCATTAGTTTGTAAAATAATTACTTCTGCATCCACCTAGTGGAGTGGAAGTGTAGTAACGGTAAAAAAAACTGATTTTTTTTGTCAAATAGGCTTAGAATGTCATGAAACGACGAGGTTTTATGGGTTAGCAAAAGAAAAAAATGTCTGTCACTTTTTTTTTGTGCGCACTATTACTCTGGAACGGTTTATGATATTAACTTGAAATTTGGTACACGTATGTATTATAACGAGATCTGAAGGGTTGGGTGATAAGTGGAGGTAAGGAGGTAAAGCAAGCAAGAATCCATAAAATTGGGATTTAGTGTATGTACGAGAAGCCAAGGTCTCAGAAATTTTTTTTTGTGTTACAACCCATACAATTATTAAATGAAAAATAAAATAAAATTGTAATTTAGTGACTGAAGGCCTCAAAAGTTTTTTTCGCACCAGCCACCCCCACTACCAGTCTGGCATATAGTTTTATGGGTTTTTTGGGGTAGACTATTTTAATATTTCAAATATTATATTATTACTAGCTGACCCAGCAAACGTTGTTTTGCCATATAAATTATAAATTTTTGTCCAAAAAATAAAAATAAAATTTCTGGATAGGGCCACCCTTATCACCTAGGGGTATAAAAAATACCCTACGACCTACCAAATATACACCAAAAATTTCATAAAAATCGGTCAAGCCGTTTCGGAGGAGTTCGATAACAAACGCTGTGACACGAGATTTTTATATATTAGATCTATGAACAATTATTTCCACATAGTGGAATGCAAATATAGTATCAAAAATGTTTTCAGCTATAATGTCCCAAAGGACGTTGATAATACGAAATAATTTTATCACAGTTTTCGAAAACACGTTGTTTGGATATTACTTAGGATATTTCCTAAAATCAACGTGCTTGAGGAAGTTGTGATAGAATTATGAGCTATTTATCAACGTTGCGTTCGAGGGACATTCGCATAGAAAAAAAATTTGCAATTGATTCTATTGCAGATACAGGGTGTCCCATAAGTCATGGATAAAACGAAGGGGAATGATAGATGAGTTCATTTCCAACCAAAATAACTACATATGATGTTATCCAATTTTTGATGGTTCAAAAGTTATTTCAACTTTTGTATTTTTACCCGCAATGGCCTAGTACGTTTAATAAGAAAGTGGTACAAAATAGAGATTTTTTGCTCTTTTTTTTTTCTTAAATAGGTTACTGAAGGTTGTACCTTTCCGAACAATTGGATAACAACTATGTAGTTATTTTGGTTGGAAATGACCTCATCTATCATCCCTCTTCGTTTTATCCATAACTTATGGGACACCCCGTATACTTTTTACTTTTAATTATATTATTTGGCGTGTTTTCCTTTATCATTATATTTATCAAGTCGTTATTTGCAGTACCAAATCGTAATTGTGACGTTGTCAAAAAATGAATTTTATCTGCTCCCACTATGGTAAGTAGACTATTGTCACATTGTTTTCAAGCAGGTAAATTGATTTTACCGGGAAAGTGCTAGTTGCTATATTGAGGTAAGTGAGCTACTTACCTCCCTTGGGTAAAATAAATGTTTTCAAGGAGACTACGCGACATCCATTAATGTCAAAAAAATTAAATGTCAAAAAATTTACTTAGTATCACTGTCAAAATAAATGTAAAATCTGATTTTTTATATTGTGAACCGTAGCTGTGGGAGCAGATAAAACGTTATACACCACGCAGGAGGTAAGTAACTTTGAACGGTCTCGGACTCGGACTGTTGCCAGCTCTCGCTACACTCGGGCGCAAAATCGTCCTCAACTGGTAAAAACTACTTACCTCCCTTGTAGTGTAAATACTTATTAAATTATGGAACTGTCAAACTTGATGACATAAGTGATAATTAATTGTCCTAGGGAGATTATTAGTATGATGTTGTTCTGATTGGTTGTTTCCGTACACGTGATTATAAATAGGCGAATTTAATAGGATTTCTATTTGAGCAAAAAATGTTCATTGTAAGAGATTTCGATAGGAAATCTGCATGTGGAAGTAGCGATTCCTTGTTCAGCAGTTTTTTAGGGGCGCGCGCGATGGACTCTGTGCTCAGTCGGCCTATTAAGGACACTCGGGGCACACGTCTGTTTTAAGACCATGTTCAATGTTTATGTTATGAGGGATGAGACAATTGTACAGGGTTCATAGCGACCTGGAAAAATCAGAGAATATGAAGGTGCCTAAAAATGTCAGGGAAAAATCAGAAAATTTGAAAAGTGTATGAGAAATTTGAGAATTTTAGAAATTTTCCTAAAAAGTAAGAGAATGTGAACATTTTTAACGCCCATAAATTAAAACTGCGAATTATACGATTCCAGCATTTCAGTTTCTCTTTAATAGACCTGGAAAAAATCTCCAAGAATCCTGGAAAACCTGGAGAAGTCAGGGAATTTAAGCTTGAAAAATTGCCATGAACCCTGTTGTAAACAGTTTATCGAATCTTAATTTGCTTATTTGCGTATAATTGAAAAATATTTCAAGATGCAATCGCAAATCTTCATACATTTTATAAAATTGTCCTCCCTTTAAAGAATATTTATGCTTATCATTCATGCACTTTGGGTCAAATCGGCAGACCGCAAAATCGGTTCATGTGTGCGCACTTCGGTGATCTGACGATAATCATTCATTAACAGACTTCACAACCGACTATTGCTGTCAGAGTTTTGGAACTTATTGAGTTTCAAAATCTAAATATTATTTTAAATGAAAAAGATGATATGAATTTTCTAAGTTTAACAAGATAATATACGTAATATACATTATAAGTTTCGTACCTTCCTCTCTTTTCTTTTGCCTTGACAGTTTTCGCAAGTGTAATGCAAGGCATTCCAAAGTACATACATGTCTACATTTAATTTTATATTTGCAAAGTATTAGATGTAAAATGTGAGATAGAGTCACGTTTTATCTCATTCTATTGGGTGCAAGTCTTTCTTGGCGTAAAATCCATCCCTATTCTGTGACTGATAATTAAAATTTATCCGTAATATAAGCTTTTGATTGACAACCTTTGTCATATAATAAATAAGCCACGTAGCGCTTTAAGCTTGGTATGTATTTAACAATATTGCAATTGACACCTTTTACTACTAATTTTTCCGGATTGGGGTAATTTTGATCTAGATTTACCGAACTAAAAGGTGGATTAAAATATTTTGGATACACAATATACAGATATTTGTTTTGGATTATAAAAATTGGACGCAATTTACTAACTTTTAAAAAGTTATTTCAATTCACATGGATTGATATATTGGAGCTTTCTTTTTTTGTATCGTAAAAATTTAGTAAGTTATGGTTTCGATTCAAGCAAATGTTTTCTCTAAAGAGTCACTGCAGTTTCGAGCCTGATACTTCTTTCCAATGCCTTTATAATTTGTCAGCTATCGTAATCTCTTAGGTTTTGCTGTATTTCTAATGCGGTCGTTATTGACGATAATATTTCTTTTTTTTTTGTTAGTGGTTGGTGATTCTCTCAATTCTTTAGATTTAGAAGAAAATTTAATAGAATAAGTGGAATTGAGGTCACAATAATTGTATAATGAAAGTAGGGTAATTCATCAATACTCTTGAGTTCCTCAAATAGTAAATAAAATTTCCCCTGATCGGCCTTCATTTAATATCAAACTTTCATTTTATGCCATTAAAACATAATTTTTAAAAATTCGTGACTTTTCCACCCTCGTAATCTCGTAAAGTATTGATCCTACATAAAAAATGAATAGGAACTGAAAGACGTGAAAAGGGGAGTTTTAAACTACCCCCCACCGGTCAGGACTTTTAGTATGTTGTTCAGCCCCCCCCCCCCTGACAACTGTACAAAAATTGGCCACTACATGAAATATTTCCCCTCATCGGCCTTCATTTTCATTTAATATGAAACTTTCATTTTATACCAGTAAAACATAATTTTTAAAAATTCGTGACTTTTCCGCCCTCTATATCGTAAAGTATTGATCCTACATAAAAATGAATACGAACTTATTTGTAGAACATTTTATATAGTTTAATTTTGTATAAGAATACTTTTTCGTTAGAGGTCGTAGTTTTCGAGTTATTCAAGAAAGACGTGAAAAGGGGACTTTTAAACTACCCCCCATGCCCACCGCCCACTTTTAGTATGTTGTTCAGGACCCCCCCCCCCACGACAATTGTACAAAAATTGGCCACTACACGAATTATTTCCCCTAATCGGCCTTTTTTGAACTTCGTTGACTGGACTATATTACAGAAAAGATGAGGGAGAAGGCAGCATGAGAGTTATTTCTTAAATTAAAGAGTGAAACATTCCATAATTATTAAAGAAAAAAATGATGATTTTTGTATTTATTTTTAGATCCCCAGTTTTACTTCATTGCGCTATTATTACGGAAGGGCCATTAAATTTCATTGGAATACGATTTATTCAAATTCGATGTTTTGTTACTTACTACCTTTTGCCTTTGTTGGACAGAATAGCCCAGAGTTGTTTTAGTTTCATGGAGGGCAGATGTAGTATAATCGATTATATTATTTGTATATCGTTTGGGCTTAAATTAAAACTAAACGCACATTAAAAATTATACTTAATGTTATGAACAAAAGAAACATTTTCGAAGGCAACGCAAATTATTTCACTTCCTAGCCATAAAGGCTTTGTTGTCCAGTGTGATCCCTTGACATATGAATGAAACAATATATATAGAGAGAAGTATTAGAAGTGCATTTATTAATATCTCTTAGCCAGTGTGAAGGCGAACCAACCACATCATTTTTATCAATAAAACTAGTAAGCGTCAGTCGTGCGAGGGTAGTTTTCGAGGTCAACTCCAGGGGTATACGTTATTTATATTAATCGCGTGGGCGACGGATAGCGCCGATTGAACATCTTATAGGCTCGGGAAGGCCTGGGTCGCCATGTTACCGAGATGCCAGGGTAACAAAGGCCGTCGCTCATTGGTTGATAATGCGGGCTGACACACCCAAATGTTTTTTCACTGCTAACTCATCCTAGTTGGCCTAGGTCAAGCTATAGGATAATATCGAGATAATGGGGAAATATTCCGAATCATTTACTTCGTGTCTCACAGGAAATTTTATGATTCGCTGGATGCAGTTAATATTCAGTGTGCAGTTTGATTAACAAGAGGAACTATCAGAATTATTACTGTTGTTTTCCTCGGTTGCTTACAATTATAACGAAAACGACTTCGTCGTTTATTTGTAGCACATTTAAACACAGCAGGTCAGCTGAAACAGTGGAACGTAAAACTTTAAATTAGTAATGTAATAGTTTCTTATAATTCATATACCTACATACAGGGTGGCCACTTTCTGGAAAACCGGGAAAAGTCAGGAAATTTAATAGATCAGGAAAAAGTCTGGGAAATGTCAGGGAATTTTGGTGAAAGTCAGGGATTTTTGTGAAAATCCAGTCAATGCCGAATTAAACTCGAGTTGTTTGTTCTTTTTGATAATATAAGGTGCATATTATCAAAAAGAACAAACAAATCAAGTTTGATTCGGCATTGACTGGATTTTCTATTCATATATACTTACTTTTAAAATATGTAAAAAGGTAAAAAGTAAAAAGACTGATTTTCATTTAAAACTGCTGAAGTCAGTGGGTTAAATCATACAACTAATCACGTTCACTTAACTAGCAGTTGTAAAGAAAATAACATACGACAAAATGGAATGACAATAGTCAGGGAAAAAACTAAAAAATCGCCTGGAAAACCGGGAAAAGTCAGGGAAATTTGTTGTGGAGAAAGAGTGGCCACCCTGTACTTATCTCTTCTTGAAAGGCGTTTCTAAAATGTAGGGTGTGCACTCGAAGTTATAGTTTTGGAAAAAATACTTACAGTTTCTGAAATCGCCTCGTAGATCAAAATGTGTATGTGTAAATTTAAGAAATGTACGGGGAACAGTAGTTGTTAGCAAAGCTGGGTTGGAATGAGTATAGGTTGATATTGTGAGAGTAAATTATTAGGTGATAGTTTAGTTTTAGTATGCATAATGTAAATATGTAACTTCGATATTATTATTTTTGATGTGACGCCACGACTATTCGTCCAATTTTTATGCTATTCGGTTTTGGCCGAATACAACTGAATATTCGAATTTTTTTTTGTAATTGTATAAATAAAATAAAAACCGTTTAGTCCAACATAAAATATTTATTTTCCATATCAAAAATTACAAAATATCTATATACAAATAAATTGGAATACATAAAAAATTAAACAGCGCTTGTTTAAAAAAATAAACAAGTCTTTGGTTACAATTTGGAAACCTAACTAAGCTATATTACACTAAACAACAAATAACATACCTATAAAAATTTTAAAATATTAAAATAAACAACAGACTCCATGTCCAAAAAAATAAACTAACGCAATTCAACGCCTTATAACTTAATTAATTGTTCACTTATAATATGCAATATGCATTATGCAAAGGTAAACGAAGGTAACAAAAAACTATTTTCTTATTTTTTGGGATAAAAATTAAAGACTTATTATAGTCCAGTGTTTGACTCGACCGATTGTCTTGTTTGGACAGTAATTAGGGAATGGTTCAAGGAACAGAAGTTATATAGTGCCAATGTGTGATTTTACCCTGGGGTGGATGCCACCCCTCATTACATTCAAAATAATCGCAGAAATCGATAGAGGAATAAATTTTAAACAAAGAATGCTCTATGAAGTTTTTTCGATGAGTCGACACTTTTTGGGTTATTCGTGATTGAAAATGTTGATTTTTCATCTAAAAAATGCATGTTTCACAACGATTTCTCACGAATAATTCGAAAACCTTACGTTTTATCAAAAAGAAAAAAAATATCATAAGCAGAAATGAAGCTTATAAAATAATAAATCGATTGTTTTTCTTTTATTTATTTAGATGCAATACGAACCGAGTTATGGCACGTTGAAGGTGACTTTTTTGTTCGCCAAAAACTGAATTCGAACCTTTCAACGTTAAATAACGGAAAAACGGATAATTTTTGGAGAAAAGCGTGTAAGATATTTTTAAAAGTATGTTCTTGAAGTTTGACCGGCTTGGGATGCCTAGATTTGAAAAAAAGTTTGATTGAAATTTGGAATCATTTTTGAAATGTCTTAAAAAAATTTTCGTTTTTTCACAATAATTCAAAAAGTAAAGAAGATACGTACAAAATGCTAGAGTACAAAAATTTAGTGTTTTTTTTTTACTGAAAAATTTGTTTTTTCTTTTATTTCTCTAGGATAAAAATTAATTGCGACCCTTATAAGTTTGCATTTGAATGCGAGGACCACCTTCCCCGAGCCCTTTAAACTCAAATATATCAAAAACGAAGGGTTCAAAGAAGTTCAACTTTATGTGCCTTGTAGCTCTTAAAATTCCCTGCAAAATGGTTTTTGGAGCGATTGGGATAGCTTAAAAATTAAGGAAATTATCGTTGAAAAACCAATCGCACTTTTTCGGTGAAATTTTCGGAGCGTGTAAATTGTTTTATTCTCGACCATTTTAGAGCATTTATAAATATATGTAAATATATAATAGTACTTCAGAGCTGTAAGAAATTTTAGAAGCCGGTAGGTAATGCACAATATTACTGTACGGAGCTGCTAAAGAGATACAGTTAAAAAAATTGAACCACGTCGAAGACTTATCAGCGTTTCTCCAGCAGAGTTCTTTATTAAGGCTACCACTAAAAACAGTGCTGTAAAATTATCATCCCTTGTTCCGGTAGTTGATGCTCTGAATGAGCACGTTAAGAGGGTTCATTTACAAACCCAGATGTGGCTTGGCAACAAAAATATTCGTCCAACTGATTGGGGATGGTTTAATAATGAAGGATCTTTACTACCAATCAAAATGGTGAATACGCCTGCACCGGAAGAACTCCTTAAAATGATATTTTGTAATTGCAAAAAAGGATGCGGCGCAGCTTGTAGCTGCCGAAAAGTTGGACTTTTTATGTAACGCAACATGCGGAACATGCTCCTGTCAAAATTGTCCTCCAATTACAGACCAAGAGGAGGAGGTCGATAGTGATGATAGTTCTTCTAATGATCCATAGATTTTCAATAATAAAACATGCTATTATAATGTACATAAAATTTGTATTTCCCCCCTTTAAACTCAGTTTTTAATTTTAAGTAAACATGGTAGTTAATTTTATTACAAGGGCGGTTTGTAAGGGATGAAACGTTGCAATAAATCATAAATTATATTATAAACAGTCACGGGATTTTAATTCATTATAAATGCCATATTAAAACATTTCAAGCTGTGAAAAACTATTTTTTTTATTTCGTCATAAGGGGTGGATTTAAAGAGTTGAAACGTTGTAACACATCATAAATTATATTCCAGAACATGAAATAATGTTTATTCTATATATTTAAACATATAAGGGCGTTTAAATATAAACACTCGCAGTTGCTATTTTAAGGTTCGTTTATTCACTCGAAAATGATACAAAACTATGATATTAATATATGTACAGTGGTTACATCCGGAACACGGGGAGACGAGTGATAGGCGCCGCTAATCGGTTCAGATGAGGAGTCCCACAGGGAGCGCCCTAGGCAGAGCAACGATTAGGCGATGGACTATCACGGTTGTAAGCGCGGTCGGTCTTCGTATGGGTAGACGCCAATATTCTTGGCTAAAGATGTCGGTCTCGGATGATTGGGGCCGGGCAGGACTATTGCTCTTTACCCCAATGCATCGCTGTAGACCGGGGACCAGCCTCGTGCAGGGCGGGCGAACTTACTTTACGTCGGCCCCACTCACAAATGTGAGCGGTGCAGACGATTTCGGTTCACCTCCCTGGGTCCTGGCTCGTTGAACCTTGCTGGCTAAGACCTCTTCTGGCGTTCTTCTGTCTTCGTCTTCTGCTCTTCGCCAGCTTGTTTGCCCCCCGGGGGGTAGTCATCTGTCAGTTGGGTGTTTTGGGTTTTGTGGCGGGAGTGACTGCCGGTACACAAGATGCCAAGAGGCATCCTGTCATCCGGATCATCGGTAGGGTAAGGATGAGCTGTGTAGCTCGAGGAAGGGCAGACCTAACTGCTTTGGTAGCATTTTTGGTCTGCCCGGAGCCAGGGTGACTACGAGTACTGGACGGTCGTTTGTCCGGTACCCGCAGGGTCTTGGGTGGGTGGTTGGGTGATCGTCATGTCTCTTCCGTGGGGGTGGAACATCGGGTGGTGGTATGTCTCTCATACTCACCCGTTATCCAGAAGCTGCACCTTCGGCCGCTTGTGCCTCGGAGCATCTGCTGGGTCATATCAGTAGCCTCCCTGACTAGTGGGTTCCCATGCTCCTCGGCAAGGGCGTACATCTTTCTGGCTCTCTGCTTGATGATTTCAGTGACTGGGGTGTAGTCCAGGTCCCTGAAGATGTCCTCGTTGCGGACGAACCAGGGTGCGTCGACTGCTGTTCGGAGGGCGACGTTCTCCACTCTCTGGATCTGTTGGAGGTAGCTCTTTGCTTGGTAGCCCCAAGCTACCGAAGCATACGTCAGTTGGGGCGGGATGAGGGACCTGATAAGCGTGAGCTTGTTTCTCAGGTTGAGTCTGCTCTGTCTACCCGTCATCGGGTAGATTAGGGCTCTCGTCCTCCTGGCCTTCTTGACGATGGCCTCCGTGTTCAGTCTCCATGTTAGGCCTTTGTCCATGACCACGCCAAGGTAGTTGGCGGTGTCGTGCCATTTGATGTCCTCACCAAACATGGAAACGTGACCTGTGGGGTTTTGTTTTCTTACCTTCTTGAAGAGGACCGCCTGTCTCTTCTCGGCGTTGACGGCCACCTTCCTTCTGTTGCACCAGTCCTCTAGGAGGGTGGCCGCCTCCTGGAGGTTTCTGGTGGCTAGCCTGGCGTTCCAGTATCTGGCTGTCAGGGCTGTGTCATCGGCGTAGAGGGCCATGGAGGTCCTCTCCGTCCGAGGTAGATCGGATGTGAAGATGGAGAACAAGTGCGGGGAGAGCACTAAGCCTTGGGGGACTCCTGCCTCCATTGTTCTGTACGTGGACACCTTGTCCACGACCTTCACTCTCATCTGTCTCCTGTGGAGGTATGATCTCACTAGCCTGTCGAGTGCAATGGGGTAACCCATCATTTTGGCTAGGAGACCAGTATGGGTAGAGTCCCCAAGGGAGCTGCTGATCAGAGCGAAGGATCGAACTGGCTGTTCCTAGGTGGTGCTGGTGAATTTATGCAGCCTCTGCTTGAGCCGGGGATGCGCTGTAAGGGTGGGAGTGCGTGGAGGTGCGTAGCTGGGTTGCCGGTGGTGCTAGTCTGGTGGGCGCTCGGGGTACTAGGTAGGGTTGCTGCAAACATGGTTTCAATCTATGTAACGCTTAGATTTTGTTTTTAAATTTTTTGTCAGAAGAGATAGTTTCACCCCCCAAAAAACGAAAAGCACACATCAGGAACATATAACTTTTGAAGAGGAGGGTAAGATAAGCTTAATTGCACATTTTCATCAAATTCGAAAGAATTCAGAGGTAATACCGTATTTTTACCGTCAAACACTGGACTATTAACCTATAATCTAAATGCAAACATTGGAATATTCTTCTATATTCAGGTTGTGGTGTAAAAAAAGAAGGAAAATAGCGCAACCTGATATATTTCATATACAAACCATTCTATAATTCCCAGTAAATATTCGGCCGAATAGTCAATCTGCGTAGCCGAATATTCGGTATTCGGTATTTTCGGAAAATACTGCCCGTGGCACCACTAACAAGACGTAAATTTAAGTTTATTGAGTTGCTCGTTGTTTTCTGTATTTCATGAATATTTTAAAAATAAAGTCTTTCTCTGAAAATTGCTTCATTCTTTTTTGCAGGCTTCATATCATAGAAGTGTGCGTCTATCTGCAATAGTTTTAAACGTGCGTCTGAAATTTACACTGCATTTTTCGGGCACGCTTTATTTAAACAATTTTTGTAGTATTTGTTAACAGCAATTTCGAGAATAATTAAGCACCACCTATATGCAGGTTATAAGAGTAAGCCTTCCATTGGTTGGAAGATCGTTAAGGAATCTTAAATAAAATTAAATGAAAAAAAAAAAAAATTTTTAAAAACAAGCTTTTATTATTTAGGTGTACTAAAACGGAAAAAAAAATTGAGATTGTAAGTACCTAAGTAAGTTTTTTTTTTATTTCTATTCACGCGACAGGCTTTTAGGACAATTAATTTTTTTTTTTCGTTTTAGTTCACCTAAATAATAAAAGCTTGTTTTTGAAAAAGTTTTTTTCATTTAATTTTATTTTTAAATTTTTAGCTACGCCTTAATTAGTTTTATATATTCATTGCGTCGTTCTTATCCGATATAAAACTTATAGTTTAAACCGAATCCTTCACCATTTCTTAGAATGCAACGTATGAGCGAATACACTATACTATCAAATTATAGTGTTGAAACTAAAAAATTTTATCCGCCATCTTGGGGCGTCTGCCATATTGAATTTAGTGTGTGTATTCTTCTCAGCAAACCCCGTCATTTAATACCTATATCATGGGGATGCATAAAAAATAACTGGTCCGCCATCTTTGGGATTCCGCCATATTGGATTTGGAATGACGTCACTTAGCTAACCATGCATTGTCATCCAAACTAAACGTATATACAAAATTTCAGCTCAATCGGTTGGAGATAACTGTTCCAAAATTCAGTTGTAAGATTTGACCTAAACAAACAAAGTAACATACAAACATTGCAAGTTAAATAAAAGCTTGTAAAAATAGGCCGAGCCTGTAAATGGGGTGAGAACATAAAATTAATTAATTTTCAGTAACACAAAAATTTTCGAAAAAAAAAATGTTTACGGGTTTTTGTAATTGCGCCCAGAATGACGCCCTCCAGATTTAGATCCGCAAGGTTATTCCAGATAATGTACGTATTTTTTCAAAACTATATCTTCAAGTGCACACCCGACTATACCGGGTGTCAACGGAATCATTAGACAAGTCATAGTTTCCAGAGTTTTCAAGATATAAGTCTTAAATTTGGCAACCGGGTGTCAACGGAATCATTAGACAAATCATAGTTTCCAGAGTTTTCAAGATATAAGTCTTAAATTTGGCAGGGGAAATATATACCAAAAACGGCAAATTTTTCATAATTTGACGCTTTTCCATCACTTCCGGAAATGACCCAAACATTGAAATTTTAAATGTATCTCCCTGTATATTTTTACATTTTTGGATTCCTGAGACGTTTTAAAAAAATTTTGAGACTACTTTATTTTTTTAGGGCTATTTTTATTTTTGCATCTAGAGTACAGTGAATGCATTCAAATCAATCAAATGGACCAAAACAATAAGATAGAAATGTAAACCTGAGATTTTCCGAATTGGTTTAGTAGCTACGACAAATCAAAATTTCCGAAATCACTAATTTGTAATAGGGTTTTCCCACTAATTTTATTTTAACATTTTGTGTTATGAAAATGATATAATAAAGCATTCTATTAATTTACAATAATTTATTTTTCTAATAAGAAATACTTCTAAGAAAACATCGTTAAACAACTTGCTGATAATTTCAGGGCTTTTTAAAACGGGCCTTTTTACGCGCCAGAATTACGTATCTACCCGCAAAACCAATGAGATTATGGATATAATTAGTTGGTAATAGGTTCTAACTGTGTGTTGAAGGAAGCTTTCCTCTAAAATTCCTCAGAATTTCCTCTTTTATTGCTTGTACTGTGATTGGTCTAAAGCAGTGGACTTGCAAATATTGGCCAATCAGAATCCACATAAAAAATGCCACACAAGTTATTCGTAAAAGCGTCGGACGTTGATATTTTGTAGTTTACGAACCTTCACCCGCTTCTGCACTGATGGTACACACGATGACAGATGACTAACCTAAAACTTTATTCATATTTTTATATTTGGATTGTTTGGAGTGAAAATATCATCAGTTTCTGGTTTATATTTTATTAATTCTACGATCAAAATGTTAAAGGTGCCGCTGATAATTTACCTAAAGTAGACTTTGAAATGATGAATAATTTTTTTTATAACAAATCTTTTCCCAGATGAAATGTTTGTTTAGATTTTACATCAGAAAACCACTTTTTTCATCTTTCAATATTAAGTGGTACTGACAAAAATAATATTGAGGGAGCATTTTCACCTATAATACACCTAGAGCATTGATAATACCGAGATAATTTTGTCATAGAAACTGCTGAAAGCGTGTTGCTTGGTAATAGCCCGAGGCCGTAGGCCGGGGGGTATTACCTTTAAGCAACACGCTTGAAGCATTCTCTACGACAAAATTTTGAGAATTTATCAATGCTCGAGGTGATTCGGTAGGATAATTTTTTACTCTCCATTCAATTCGTATTTCCTGATCGAACAAACTTCTAAAAACATTTTCCACGTCTCCTTTTTACTTTTAATGGTGTTTTGGGTGTATTTTTTAATACAATTTGATTAATTGAATCGTTTACCAAACCTTTATGACATTTTTATAAATTTATTTTCAATTTGACATTTGTTGAATTTCAATCTGACATTTGAACATATCATATGTGTCTTGCCTGATAACACCACATGTAGTGGTGTTATCGCTGTAATCTTTTACTGATTGGATGAATTTTGACACATGACATGAAATGCAAAATTTTGATTGGTTAATACATTTAGTAAAAAATTATCACTGGTATTATTACACAAAGGTACAAAATACACTTTTTTCGGCATTTTGATAATCCATTACGACTCATAATATTAAAAAGTGCTGTCAATAAATAGAGGTTATGTTTTATATTTTTCACGGCTATCTTATGCAACAATATAACCGACTTTATTGGATTTCAGGGCGTTGACGTCATAACGCGCTAATTTATAGCTGTTTAAAATGAACTCAATATTTTTCAAACTAAATTTTTTTTTGTTACTAGTAGTAGAATTAAAAAGATAATAAATATGCCATAAATCATTTTTTTACGTGAATTAAGTACTTCAGCAATAATTTTTTTTTCTGGGGAAACCCTATTATGTCAACTTTTTCAAATGACATCATCTTACAGACACCCAGTAGTTAAATACTAATTTTCACGACAAATCCATTGATACCTTCAAATCGAAAATCGGTTTGATATCAACCCAAATACGCAAGTTCTTTGGTAGATAATAGTTTAAAACGTTTATTTAAAATGTAAATACATATTTTAATCCAGTAACCTTGTCATCAAAAAAGGGGTTACCTGGCGTTAAATGCTTTTTTAATAAATTGTATAGGATTAAAAATTAATATTAAATCCAAGTTTACGACCTCGGCAGACCTCCGGGCCTTGGTCAAAAATCCAAAAAACTGCGAGATTTTTTCAGTTTTTGTCGATTTTGACACCTACTTTTTTGGTAAAAATAATTTAGTATTTTTTAAAAGTAGACTAAATTTGCTTAATGGACGGTTTTTAATAAAGTCAGAAAACCGTATTTTTCCGGCCATTTTCCAAGATGACGGCTTGAGCTAAACTTTTTTTGGGGGGAATTTATAAAATTCCAATCAGAAAGCTACAGAGACAATTTCACTTGTTTGTGTAAGGTTTTTTCCTAAAAATGCATAATGATGAGACTAAAATGACACTGCATGCATTGAAACTGAAAATTATCTTTGAATTTCACTCTTTTACCTTGTAATGAATTATATAATCCAGTAGAATCTATTTTAAACTGTATTGACGTTTGACATGCATCACCGCTTTCTTTAATTATTATTGTGCATTTCATGCCAGTTAGTGTGCGGTTGGAGCTTGGAAACACCAATTGTGTGTAGTAATATTTAAATAAATCTATTGACGTCATTACGACGCTATTCTGCATGTTTGGGCTATTGCCACTCAAACATATATAAAATATACATTTTTATAAATGCTTCATTTTAGAAATAAAATCACTTATGTAAACGATATGGAACTGGTTTTTTCCGGAGTCTCTCTTTTTAACGGAATTCGCCCCGTTTATGTCATAACTATTATTATACAAACTTCCCCACAATAGACTATACACTTTACCACATTTGGTATCCCCACAAAACCTTAATATCTTGAGAAACATATTGTTTATTTGACTAAATTACAGGTAATTCTTTATCTTGTGTATGATTGGGTCATTTATGATTTTTTAAATTTCATTATTCAAGAATACTCCATTAATAAAACCTATTTAAGAAAAAACAGAATTTTTCCCATTATCTTCGTCGTTAACATAGCCTTTGAACATTGCTTTCTTTAAAGCGGGGCGTGGCGGCCTGTACGTCATAATACACGTCGACCGTCCTCGTTGTCGAATGTTCTAATGTGTGAGTTAGATAATATTTTGTGTTTTAACTAGTGCTTCGTGGACAGTTGAGCTGTTATTTTTGTGTTATTTACGGTCTGTGTGTGTGTCGTGTTTGTCTACGCAAAATTAGTGGGAATAAAAACTGCTTGTTTGTTCGTTCGCTGATTACGAATCTGTGGCCAGAATCGAACAAATCAAAACGACATTTGACGAGCTTTTTTCTACTTGTCTAAAAATTACACGTGCGCACGCATCCACAGAAACGCGCGCGCGGCATACACGCCCTTTATAATACATTCACGTCACCCAAACACTACAGTGAGTATGTAAGTTGAGCCGACATCACATGAAGCAACAACCCTTGGGCGATGAAGACTTTTCTTTAAAAAATTGCTAGAATTCTGATCTGACCAATATCTAAAATTCAGTTTATTAACATCATCCAAATGAAAATTAAGACATTCAAATGAAAATTAAGACCTTATCGGTCATTAACAGTAAGCCGCCCTCCTGCCCTAACGCTACATTCGTAACAGCAAGAGGGCAGCCTGGAAGGACTTCTGTGAAAAGCATAGAAGATCTTCCAGAAGCCGCAAGGCTCTGCAAAGCTCTCAAAAAAACAGCCCATCACAACTAGAGAACTTGAAGCTTCCCTCTGGTGGACTAACGACTACCACTGATGAGTGCCTCAAACATCTACTAGAAACTCATTTCCCCGAATCCGTAATGGAGACGGAGGACGACCTTAAGGAGAAGTGGAAAGAGTCAGTGGGCTATTTTCACCTTTGACCCGTACAAAAGTCCAGGACCGGATGGAGTGTTTCCGATATTTCTTCAGGAAAGGTCGGGAACACTCGTACATACTGTATATCACCTGCTAAAAATCTATCTGACCACGGGGTATATTTCCGTACCCTGAAGAGCCACCAGAGTGGTTATCATAGCAAAAGCAGGACGTACATCGTTTGTTAATGCCATATCCTACGCAATCAGCCTTACATCCATCGCTCAAGAGAGAGCTTGGTTGAAAGGTTTGTTAAAGACGGGGTACTGACCTCAGCGCCTCTGCATCGAGAAGACGCTGCACCACAAGGAACTTGCTGCTGGTGCTTTTCTGGACATCGAGTTATCGTTTAATAATACCTCCTTCGACTCAATCTGCGCCGCGGCTGCCTAGCAGATGGTTGAGGGATGTTGGCGGGAAGGCAAATTATAACTGCCAATGAGGAAACGGCAGTAAAAGTTCTCTCCCCCTCTGCTATGGAACCTCGTTCTCGATGGACAGGAACTCGAGAACGAGGATCTTTTTAAGCAAGGTTACGTAGATGACCTGGCAATTATCATCTCTGGAAAGTTCCCAAATAGGCTCTTGCAAAGGACCTTGCAGATCGTACGGAAATGGTGCAACGATCAGGACCTGTAAGGCAGAACTGGTAATTTTCACTAGGAGACGCAGGCTAGACGGTTTCATCAAACCAGTACTCTATGACACGCCTCTAACGATCTCCGGTGAAGTATCTGGGTGTCATCCTGAACCTGGAAAGATCACATAGAGAGACAAATACAAAGGGCCACAACCCTTTGCGTATGTAGGTAAAACATGGGGGTTAAACTCCAGAGTAACAATGTGGTACTATACTGCGATAGTAAGACCAATGATCGCTTATGCTTCTGTTGTGTGGTGGCCTGCGGTAACCAGGCTATTCATTCAACAGAAGCTAACACAACTTCAAAGACTCGCTTGTTTGGAAGTCACAGGAGCAATAGGCACGACTCTTTCTGGACCTTGTGCCCCTTCACTTGGCGATTGAGGCCGAGGCTCGGAAAGCGGCCTACAGGCTGAGGAGCGGTGGTCAGTGAAAGACCGGAGCAGAATAGGACCCTCCTACGTGATAGGGACTCACTTACTTCTGGAGGCCAGGAGTGATGACATGGTACCTTCCTTCTCCTTTTCAGAACCCTTTGAAGTTGTCATCCCCAAAACAGATGACTGGAACCCACTCGGAAGACTTACTCAGTGCACTTGATGACTAACTCAGGCCTGACGATATCGTTTGGTTCACAGACGGATCGAGGTATGAGGAAAGTGCTGGACCGGATGTGAAAGACCCAGGATTGAACTTTCTTATGCCCTGGGTAAATTCGCCACGAAGATCTTTGCTATTTTGGTCTGCGCACAAGAGAATGTCAGCAGAAATATTCTGACAAACATACATATATATGCAGCGATAGTCAAATGACCATCAAGGCACTTGCATCGGTCAGGACCAAGTCAATACTGGTTTAAAACTGTAAGCAGGCTCTCTGTGAACTTTGCTCATCCAACTGTGTCAAACTTCTCTGGGTGCCTGCACACAGTAACATTGACTGTAAGGAGCGGGCAGAAGCTCTGGCCAGAAGGGGCTCTCAGCGGCCCCTACTGGGCCTGGAGTCAGCTCTCGGCTACCTAGTCTCTTGAGGTAAAGCTTTGACCCCAAAAATTCTGTGACGGACCGTAAGACATCTACCCCCTCGGTTTAGAGGGCGGGGAACACGATGGTGACAATATTTTCCGACCTACCCCTTCACCCACTACCCCTAAATTGGAAAAACCACCCCTTTTCCCGGTGCTAGACATTTTTTAATCGGAAACTTTTATTAATGAAAGTAGTTTAAAATTGTCCAAAAACCTTATGTCCAAAATTTGAGCAAAATAAGAAAATTGAAAAATTTAAAATTTAGAAAATCGATACATTTAAAAAATATTAAAAAAAACTACAAATTACGCGTAACGTACAACTTTTTTTTCAGCCGACACTGCCTCACAAAATCAATTTTGTATTATTTTTTTAATAAATATTCTAAACACAATGACAAACAATAATAACTAATTAAATAAAATATTTTTACGACCGACACTATTATACAACTTCAATTTCTGCTTGTAACGCTTCACAATCTGAAACCATACTTTCCATAACTTGTGAATTGACTTTTAAAAATTCGTAAAAGTTAAGTGTATTTACCTATTTAACACTTATCTCAACAATTAACACAAATTCGTTTCCATAGCAACGAGAATAACAGGGATCGGAATTGTCGATCTCTAATGTCACTTTCCGGTCTAGCCCGGGAAAACGTTAATTTCTGGCGGATAATTTCTCCAGAAAGGGTGTACTTTCTGGTCGGCCCAAAAATAATGGTATTTTAAACAAGATTCGAAAACGAATCTTTTCACACGAGTGAGACAGTTTGGTGGAACGAGCCGAAAGCGAGTTCCATAAACCGAATGAGTGTGAAAAGATGTTTTTCTACTCCCTTATGTAAATTTGCTGTTTTCTGTACAGTCTGTAGAATGGATAAGTGGGCAATTCCAGCTAACTGAACGGATATATTTCATATCAGTTCTAGGATGGATATGAAATGAAACCGACCAATCACAGTTCGTGTATTAAGTACATAGACAACTATTCGTTTTAAAATCAAATTAGTGCGTAAGCTGTCAAAGTAACTGTCAATGTGTACTGTCAGTGTATATTTGTGTAGTATATTAATGTTTAATAAATTTTGTAGTTTTTTTAAGCTGGTCGTAGAAAAAGTATACTGTACAACTCGAGTGGATTATCCATATCTCACTCCGCCTACGGCGCGGCGTCGTGCTCAAACTTCTTTATCGTGCGATATGGATATAATATCTTACTCTTGTTGCACAAACTACTATTTCAACCGTGTTGTTTACACTACTTTTTTTACGACTGCAGAATCAACTATTTTTAGTAAACTTCTTTAAAAGTGGTGTGGTTTGAAGACCTCAAAACTGATGTTTAGTCATTAAATAAGTCGGTTGCCATGAAACTAAATAGGCTAGCCTACTTCAGAAAATACAAATAAAAGGTGTCAGTTCCGTTTTTGACGGGAGTGTATGAAAAACATGACAGGACTGTGCTTTTTGGATTTTTGCACACGATGTGTGAAAAATGACAGTTTCGAGTCATGGCTACTGTGCGTTATTTGTCGTTTTCGAAGGCAGTCTTAGAAACAACAATTTAACTGGTATTTTAAATACGTTTACCAAACCATTCAAATTGACAGGTTAGGTTAGGTACAGTTGAGCTGTCGATATGACGTTCATGTCAATAATCACCGTATGCGATAACCAGACGTTAAACTTGTAGCGTTTTAACTAAGAAAGAGGATCAAACACAGTTTCTGCTACAAGTGGTGAAGGACTACCGTAGGAAGTTTCCATAGAGTAGCTAAAAAACGAATGTTTTGTAAGTTTTTTGTCGTTTCTATTTATCCCTTATTTAATACCATGTATTTTGATTGTCCCATTTATTTAGAAGAATGGTATATACCATTTTCTGATATACTGATTATTTGTAAATGTTTCTTCAGCAACCTCATTGTGGTACGTCTTATGTTGTCCGATTGAAAAAGTCCTATAAATAAGGACCACCCTAACTGCCATGGATTGAAAGAGAAAGTGGAAAAAATGCTTGCGTAGCCTCAGTGTACATTTAGGACACCACTTTTGAGTTTTATGTCAAACGTCGTGAAATTTTCCTCTTGGTTTTCTCCGGTTTGTAAATACAATAACTTTATATATCCTACCTGACGTCAAATCAGGTATCTATGCTTCTTTAATATGTTGTATAGAATTAAAAAGTAATGTTAAATCCAAGTTTACGACCTCCTCAGAACTCCGAGTCTTTGTCAGAAATCAAAAAAACTGCCAGATTTTTTTTTCAGTTTTTGTCGATTTTGACACCTGAGGCCATCCATTTTGGTAAAAATAATTTAATATGTTTTAAAAGTAGACTAAATTTGCTACAGATTGATACAAGAGCGGACTTTGTGGATCAAATAGTATCCGAGATGTTCAAACTTTTTACAAACATTTTTAACAATTTTTAATTTAAAAATCTGTGAAATACGTAGTAGTACTACTATAACTAGGTTCAGAAAATTCATTTTCCCCGAATCCAAGCCCCAAATGGGGTCAGAGGGGGCCAAAAATATATAGTACTATTATAGTGAATGGATCGGAAAAGAGGAAGGTATATTTAAAAAAATATATATAAAAAAAATCAGTTATAAACAGATCTTATACTTTTTAAACGTTAGCTCTCTTGGACAGTCCGGGAGTGTCGTCCGTCTCGTCCGTCTCGTCCGTGTCGTCTGTGTCGCCGTTCTCTCTTATCTTCTTTTCTTCTTCTTCTTCTTGAGCCCAGAAGAGATTATCCAACGCCTCGTCGTCTGATTCTTCTTCGAGGTCTGGGGAGTGTACATTTATACTTAAATCAAAAGCATTATCGCATGACTGTCCACTGCAATGCGTGCAAACCGTCGAACATTTTAATCCAGACTTTTTGCTACTCCACGCATTGCTACAGCCCCTCTTGCAGCTGCATGATATCAACTGCAAGAGTTATTACAGTGCTGCATCCCTGGACATTATTTTGGGAGGGCCTTGGGACTTGCGCACCCACCCCCAAACAACAGGATTCTTTCCACACCCAGCCACTTCTGCACCTGAAAGGTATAGTAAAAATTGTAATATTTAAGAAGTAATATTTATAATTGTTATTTTTACCTGGTGGTATGTCCGCAGGGAGTGAAATCGTGCAACATCTTGGGTTGGAGGCAATCTAGCAAGATTGAAATTAATTTTTGCTGCAGCCCTCGCAAACAACTGGAAGCGTAAATCATTTAGATTTTGGGTCCATATAGCGCAACCATGATCACCTCACCTGCTTCGCTAATTTACTCATGTGTGGCATTTGATTTATAAAATACAGCAATCTTCTGATTTAAATATAAATATACACTCCCCAGACCTCGAAGAAGAATCAGACGACGAGGCGTTGGATAATCTCTTCTGGGCCCAAGAAGAAAAAGAAGAAAAGGAGATAAGACAGAACAGCGACACAGACGACACGGACGGGACGGACGACATTCCCGGATCGTTCAAAAGAGCTAAAGTTGTTTAAAATGTATAAGATCTGTTTGTAATTGATTTTTTAAAAATATTCCTTCCTCTTTTCCGATCCATTCACTATAATAGTACTATGTATTGGGGGAGGGGCATTTTTTGGCCTCCTTTGACCCCATTCGGGGCTTGGGTTCAGGGTAAAATGAATTTTCTGAACCTAGTTATAGTAGTAATAAGTATTTCACAGTTTTAAGTTAAAAATTGTTAAAATTGTCGAAAAATTAAAATTTTGCAAAACTTTGAACAGCTGTATCTCGGATACTATTTGAATTACAGTGTCCGCTCTTGTAAAGGGTGTTTTTTTTTAGAAGTTTGTTTTTTGAATGGGCGACCCTGTTTCTAGAGACAGTTAATTTAACAACTGACAGCTGATTTGTGCTCAGTATGTTTTGCCATTTCACCATAAATAGACTTACGGTAGAACAACGCTTGTGAATTTTGCAAATTTATTTTGAAAATCAGGGTTCAGTTTGCGAAACTTACCGTGCGCTACGTCCATTTTACGGTCGACATAATCGTCCATCCGAACAACTCATTCGAACAACCATTCGCACCACGCATACTCTGATTGATAATGTACATCCGCAGAGACATCGTACAGTGCGCACCCACCCAAGAAGTTGTTACTGCTGTAGAGCGTAGTGTTGAGGAGGATCCGAATGAGTCGATTCGCCGTCGTGCACAGCAATTGGAGCTGTGTCCATCCACCTTATGGAAGATTTTGAGGAAAGATCCTGGGTTACGAGTTTACAAGATTCAGCTCGTGCACGAAGTAAAGCCGCGTGACCATCACTTGCATCGGACGTTCGGTGAATGGGCCGTAAACAAGATTGTTCTTGATCCTCATTTTCACCAAAAAATTTTGCGTCGTAGACCTGTGAATCGGCCTCCACGGTCGTGTGATATCACGCCTTGGATTATTTTCTGTGGGGACATGTGAAGTCGCTAGTCTACGCCGATAATCCAGAGATATTGGAAGCCAACATTAGACGAGTTATTGCCGACATACAGCCCCAACTGTTCGAAAAAGAGATAAAAAATTGGGCTTCCAGTTTTTTGGATTTTTGACCAAGACCCGGAGGTCTGCCGAGGTCGTAAACTTGGAATTAACATTAATTTTTAATCCTATACAACATATTAAAAAAGCATAGATACCTGATTTAACGTCAACGTCTTTTTTTGATGACAAGATTACTGGATTATTGATTTTGAAAGTTAATTTGTACTTTGAAGGAACGTTTAAATTAATAAAAACCGTAGGATACGCCAATGAAAAATTCTTGCACAACTACCTCTTTTAAGATTAAGATCTCATGGATTGATTCTTTTAATAATTTTTGAGGGCTGTTCCTATGTATTGACTCACCCAGAAACAAAATCCTAGTTTCCACCTCTTGAGGGATTAAAACGTGAGAAGCTGTGACCTTTCTTTAAGCCCACTATATTGAAATTTCCGGATTAGGACTTTTCTCATCAGCCTTATGTCTCATCAACATTTTGAGTCGAGTTTTCTCGGTAGCGGTTGGCTTTACTCGAAAACTTTACAAAAGTCCGTTTAGCCTTAAAATGTCCTAACTAGAAATCGTTTACTTCATGTCAGGGAGTTTATATTACAGATTATTACGCTTACCTTTTTTCATATTTCAAACTAATAGCTTTTTATGGGGAACCCTGTAATATCCATGCTGCAACGCAAAAACCTATAGATTCTTACATGTTAACGTAAAGAAATAATTTGTAGCATTTTAGTGTTTATTTTTATGAAACAATTTATTATCATGAATTTTAGTCACGCGAGGTTTTTGTTTTTAAATAAAGTAAAATACCTATACCTAACCTAACCCCTTGACATTCACTTGATCGATTATGAAGAATAGAAATAACTTTAAGCCCTGCTGTACAACGGAGAGGAAGCGGAATTAATAAGACAGTATTAGCCTAGCGTGATCGCTTCACAAAGAACAAAATGTAAATTCTTTTTTTTCGTATAATAAATAGATTTATTATAAAACACGGTTTGTGCAGTTTTAACAGTTTGATTTACGTTGCAGTTTAATCGCGATTTAAAATCAAGGTGGTTTGTTACACGGTTAATAATTTGGCAAGAAAATAGTACAGTGCATCCATAATAAAATATGCGACTTGTAGTGAATTGCAATTGTACCTCAACAGTGTACTATATCCAAATAAATTCTCAGTCTATGTATTGGCTTGAAACCTTTTGAAATATGTTTTAAATGAAAGATTACTTATTACAAACTGGCTCCTTTTGGATTTTTTAGAAATAAAAAAAAATCTAAAATATTTTTAAAATCATATATAATCATCTCAGAAAATTTAGCCGATAAAATATATACTTTTTGAGGTGGCTAAATACATATGTCATCTAAAGGAGTCCATAAGCCCCTTATTTGACCCCAGCTGAGCACAAGCCAGTACCACTTTGATTCTTACATATGTCAATGATTTTACGTTTTCACACTTCATATTTAAAATATTTGCCGTACTCTCTTGCGCTCAGTGTAAAACAACCAACCAAAAGCACAAAAAATGGTGATTTTGACGTATTTTTGGATCTTTATCAGTGGTAAAAAATCGAACTACGTAAAATGTATATTGTTTGTCATATCTTCAAATGTTGAAGTTTGAAAAAATAGTAATATTTTTTACCTACGATCACTACTGTAAATAGTAAAAAACACACTACCTGCCATCTATGTAACTTGAATTTTACATATTGTAAACAAAACGCACTGTAAACAAATCGCACGGGACACGCAAATATAGCTGACGTGAGGTTTAAAAAAACAAATGCGCCTACGTAATTTTCAAACGCTGTCAAAACTGACATAATATTTGTTGAATAATATCGTTGACAAGTAAACTAAATTCAGATTTTACTAAATAAATAAATATGATCGTAGGTAAAGTATAGTACATAATTCGTGTTGTAAAGCAATTACGCACTCATGGAAATACGCACTCGCCGCTACGCGGCATCATGCGTAACTTTTCCATTCGTGCGTAATACGCTTCTTACAACACTCATTACGTAATATACTATTATTTTGCCTCGAATTTAAAAGAGCGTTATTGTTGGGACCAAAAAAGGGCCTTATGGACACCTTCCTTTCATAATTCAATAAGGTCGACTTAAAATGAAAAATCGCGCAAAATTCGTAGGAAAAGTATCCGAAATTCAATATGATGGATTTAATATAACCAACTTAATATGAAAAATCACGTAAAATTCCTAAAAAATTGCTTTGTATAAAAATCAGCTCAACGCGCAGTGACAAAATCAAGTAGAGAATGCAGGCCAAAACTCATAGAGTTGAATATATTCACACTTCCATCACTCTACATACATTGAGTACCAAAGAAAAGAAAATCAAGCAAACTTAAAAACTGCCGCATCAAATCATGATTACATACCGTGCGTGTAATTTCCCATTAGGCATGTACATTCACGTAGCGCGAGAGATTTGACAACACCGCAGCCGTAAATTCGTCCGTGTGGAGCATTCCAGCTTTGTTATTTCATTTCAGCCAGCTGGCACACGCGATGTTGTAATTCTTCTCCCCATGCCTAGCCCGCGACTACACACACGGTATAATGAGGAGGATACCTTCTCAACTTAAATCATAATTTATAAAAAAAATCTCCTATACATGTCTGTAATAGTTATTTACGTAACCAGTTATGAAAAGGCTAGTTTTATTTCACGAATGTAATATTTGCCAAAACGAGCGAGCGATGCGAACGAGTTTTGCAAATTACACGAGTCGAATAAAATTACTTTTTCTAATTTTGACATATTAAATGACACTTTTCAAAGCTGACGTACAATTCTTCATAACCAGTTATGAAAAGTTGTTGATTTTACCTGCTAGAGAGCTGGTGGCAATACTATTTTATTGTTTCAGCCATTGCTATAAAATTGTTTATTTATCAAAAATATAAGTAAAAAAATGGTTGATTAAAATGCACGACTCTGATTTTTTTTTATAAAACTAATTATTAACTTGCAAAAAAAGCGCTATTAGATCTTTTCATTGTACTTCGCATTGGTTTCAATTTGTTTGAATTTGTTAGTTTTTATATCCATAAGTAGAGAAAAACATTGGCTGACGTGTACGTTGCTGATTTTCAGAAATATTCTTAATTTACTCCAAATGCCAAACTAAGAAAATAGTCCATCCTCCTATCAAAATATTGTATAGGAACAAAATTGTAGAAAATTTTATGTACGCTGTTTTTTGTGAAGAGTTTTTGTCCATCTTTTTTAGTTTTTGTGTTAAATGACAAAAACAACATTGGCAACAGTTTTTTTTTGACATATGGCCGCCATTTTGAAAGTACAGCCAGTTTTTTTTTTAGAACATGTCTTAAATTGTTCCTTAGGCTCTAATCTTTATGAAAAATATTGTCCCCAAGGATCGGGCGGGGAGTGCACGTACAGCTAGGGAGGGTTCCCCGACTATATGTGTGTATATAAAAATATATATAGTAAGATTTGGAAAGTCAAGAAATTATTAGAAAATACTGTATTGAAACTTATTTTTTCATTATGAATTCATTTTTTTAAAAGTGACGTGTATGTGCGGTAAAAATCAACGTTCTCGGAAGTTCTGAAGTGGTTTGACAACTTTAGAGTGCACTTAAAAGGTGCTAAAGGCAATAAAGTTCTTAACTTTTGCAGTAGGTTAGACGACTTGATTAGAATTCTCTAATCAATCAACTAATGATTACTAAATTTAGAAACCTGCCGGTTTTTTTAAGTAAAATTTAACTTACATTTTAAGAATTTTTTTTTTTAGTTAAATTTCGTATATTTAGAAAAGCTATATAAATAATATATAAATAAACTAATTTTTACCTTTCCTTTGAAACATCCAGTGTTACAGTTGCTTTACATATAAAATATGCAGATAAATTCCAAAATTTTCGAAGGATGAGGCTTGAAGAAACAAATATTCATTTCTATTCGATACGTACTATTTATCATTATTATCCCCCGGCTCTTTGCTTCTTCTGTTGGACATAGGCCTTTCCTTATCTCCATATCCCCCTGTTTCGGGCCGTCTACATTGAGTTTATTACAATAGTCTAAGAGGTCGTGAGCTGCCGTCTTTCAGATAGACAAGATAAACACTTTTTTTATTAGACGACGCACAGTGGGGCAAATAGCTCATTTTTTGGACAAACGATAATTCCCAAGCCTGGAATTAATGAAACTTAATTTCTTTTTTTTTAAACTATTCGTTATAAAATTGCCTTTAATTCTATCGAGCCCGAATTTTGAAATTTCAAAATTAAAGATGGCTAATCCAATATCGTGGACATAAATTTTGAAAGTAAATTAAAATTTTATCAAAAGATTATTTAAAATTATAAAAAAATTGTTACTTGGGGGGTTTTTTTGGTTTCTAATCTCATTTCTGGTCCCCGAATTTTGCGATTCAAAAAACCAAGATAGCGGATCCAATATGGCGGCCATAATATTTTTTTAAATGAAATGGACATGCACAAACTGTTAAAAATTGTTACTTAGGACTTTTAAGGGTTTCTGATCGACAATCTGAAATTTAAATTACGTAATATCGTAATCCAAAATGGCGAATCCAATATGGCGGCCATAATATTTTTTTAATTGGCATGTAAATGCGCAAATTGTTAAAAATTGTTACTTAGAGGTTTTAGAGATTGCTGATCATGAATCTGAAGTCCAAATTACGTAATATCGAAATACAAGATGGCGGATCCAATATGGTGTCCGTAAGTTAAAAAAGAATGACAAGTCAAGAAGGAAACTGTTAAAATTTGTTTTTCGGGTGTTTCGCAGTTTGCTAATCTCGTTTCGGATATTAAAATTTCGATATTTTGCAAACCAAAAAATTAAATTCAGTATGGCTGCCATAAATTTTTTAAAAATTATGATGCACATGCGAAAATAGTTAAAAATTGTTACTTGCAGGTTTTTGCGATTGCTACGCATTGCTACGCATTCGTAATTTCGAATTCTAAGATGGCAGATTCGAATATGCCATCTTATAAAAAAATGAGATAACCAATCAAAAATGTTGACATCTTTAAACCTAATTTTTAATAATTTGCGTATGTACGTTTCATTTAAAAAATATTAAGGCCGCCATATAGGATCCGCCATATAGAATCCGCCATCTTGGACTACGATATTACGTAATTGAGACTTCATATTCATGGTCAGAAACCCCAAGTAAAATTTTTTATCAATTTGCGCATATACATTTCATTTAAAAAAATATTATGACCGCCATATTGGATCCGACATCTTGGATTTCGATATCACGTAATTTGGACTTCAGATTCATAATCAGCAATCTCTAAAACCCCTGAGTAACAATTTTTAACAATTTGCGCATTTAAAAAATATGGCCGCCATATTGGATTCGCCATTTTGGGTTACGTTATTACGTAATTTAGATTTCAGATTCTCGATCAGAAACCCTTAAAAGTCCTAAGTAACAATTTTTAACAGTTTGTGCATGTACATTTCATTTAAAAAAATATTATGGCCGCCATATTGGGTCCGCTATCTTGGTTTTTTGAATCGCAAAATTCGGGGATCAGAAATGAGATTAGAAACCAAAAAAATCCCCCAAGTGACATTTTTTTATAATTTTAAACAATCTTGATAAAATTTTAATTTATTTTCAAAATTTATGTCCGCGATATTGGATTAGCCATCTTTAATTTTGAAATTTCAAAATTCGGGCTCGATAGAATTAAAGGCAATTTTATAACGAATAGTTAAAAAAAAAAATAAGTTTCATTAATTCCAGGCTTGGGAATTATCATTTGTCCAAAAAATGAGCTATTTGCCCCACTGTGCGACGGCAGAGGCCGTAGAGAGCAAATGAATTTTTTTAACGAACTCCCTATCGAAATGGTCCGTAGCACTTACTATACGTATTTGACATAGCGAAAAAATAAATCGAAGACACCGCAAACCTGTGGCGTACTGCGCGCGAAGTTCAAAAAATGGGCAAAAAAAATTAGCGAGCTCCTTGAACAAACTTGGAGAAAATTGTTTATTTGGATGTCCTTTTTTTCAAAAACTACATGGCAAACAATTCTATAGAGCCATTTTAATGTTATTCGCATGATAATTTCCAAATTTGAGTACTCAAATTTAAAATGGGCAAAAATAGGTCTAAAAGACCGCACCAAATACATTAAAAAATGGGTCTCGGTGAAAATTTTTGTAACTTTGGGAAAAAGAAGTTCTCGCTTTGTCCCGATCAAACTTTCAAATGTAACCTAGGTCTGAAAACCTACCGTTTCCGAGTTACAGGCAGTCGAAAAATTTATAAAGTAGGTACTTTCGCTTCTCACGGATTGATCGACAGTGGATAATGATAATTATAAGAACAAGGTCTACTTTATATAGTATTTTCGTAAGGGATCTTGTCAGTTTTTCTCTACCATCCCTTTTATCCCTTAAAAATGGCACAAAAAAGTCTTGTTCTAAGGTTCTGTTTTAATTTTTCTGAAGTATTTTGTTGTTCTGATGCCAATTTTGGGCAAAAAAGATAGATTTTTTTTGCCCCAAGTTGGCTTCATCGCGTCAAAATACTTGGAACAGACTGACAACAGGAACACTGAAAAAAAAATTAACCTCTATAAAATTTCGGCACAATTACCAAATTTTTTTAGTAGAATCCTGGGATGGTTTTTTATCACGCATAATTTTTCTAAAGCGATCAAATGGGTACTTGATACTTAAAAAAAAGTTATTTTTTTTTTAAATTATGATATGCTAATGCTAAAGTTGTCATATTTTTTTGTAGCATCTTGGGATGGTATTCTATAATTTTTTTGAAATCAGTATTATCAGTAGAAAGTACTTAAAAAAATAGAATGTTCTTTTTTATGCCCACATTACTCAATTCGTGCTTTAAATGGAATCAATCTTCGTTGTTCCTAATTTTAGTGCCGCGAATAAAATAAAATGCATTCTTCTGCATTGCTGTGTTTTATCGGAGCATATTTTCCGAGTCGGTCAGATCGTAAAGTGAGTGAAACTTCAAGTGCACCGACGCAATAAGTCACATGATCTTCACATCCACGATCTTACTAATCAATCTTGACATTGAACTCATTACTCTTGCGATATATTATGAAATGTACAGAGTGAGTCAGGGCAGCATGATTATGCATTATTACGATTGATTGTACATTGAAGTTGTTAGAAATGATTACTGGTTTATTTTTGTATAGAGTTATATGGTAGAAGTTACGGTTGAAATAACAGTTACATTTTTTTGCCGAAGATCCATAACAGAGAGCAGACAATGATGTGGAAAGGAAAAAGTTGAGGATAGGAATAAATCAAATTTTAAGGTGTCATATATTTATTTTATTCTTTTCAACTGTTATATAATTTTGTATAAGAAATCCATTTTATGCACAAAATGCCGTCGAGAGAAAGGGTTTTTGTAGTGAAAAATAGAATTTAGAGAAAATTACCTTCGGAGAACCTGAAATTATGCAGTTCTCCGCGCACCGGCTTAGTGTTTCAGAAAAATCGTCACCTTTATTGAAGTATTATTAAGAACTTTTTTCACGATATCCACGTTATAACCGTTGCCAAACCGTCAATTTATCCACACTTTTCATATTCACAATGTCTTGATCGTGGTTTAGTTGGATTTTCTTTGTTGTATAACACATCACGCCATTTGTCGCGGCATTTTGCTAGGCGTATGACCCTTTACCTGTAAATTTTGAGCGCACCTGAAGAGTCCTTGGGAACAGCGATGAACACAGCCTGTGACAAATACTGAAAAATATTCGAGATCACTTGTTAATGTGAATGTGTAATATATTTAGTATAATAATAATAATATTTCTGTACAATGCATATTATTAAAGAATAAAATTATCCACGATAAATAAACCATTTTAACACCACCAGATATCTTGGTGACATCTTATAGCACGCGCTTTTCGTCGCTTAGCATCTTCCCAAGGAACAATTTAAAAGTTATTTGGACTTGAGGAGGTTTTAAGAAAGGTTTGTCAGGGTTAGGAAATAGTCATGTGCTTTATTGATGTTGTTGTTAAGGCGTTTTAGGCTTCAAGTATACTTGCTCTTAATAGTAAGTTTTAAAGCATTCTGTAAGACCTAATTATAAAGCTAATTTGCTTCTAGGATAATATGTATTTGTAATGGATTTATCATAACCTACATAAAACTCTCCATAAAGCTAATTAGTTTTATGAACGTCTTAAATTCCATTTAGATTTAAAGAGGCTTTAAATTATTCTTTATGGTTTTAACATATTTGCAATAAATGCATTTTAAATCCTTTTTAAAACTAGACATTTTCAATGCCTATTAGTACTTATTAAAGGCCATTACAAAACTAGACTCTTAAAACATCCTTGATAAATGTTGTGATGAAACCGTTATGAAGAAAAAAAGGCCTCTATAAATCTAAAAGGCAAATTTTAATTCCATAAAACACTTTCCAAAACCTCAATAAAACATTTATTTTAAAAATAATAAACAATATGTCTGCCTGAAGTGTCGTTGATGCATGTGTGTGTGTGTGTGTGTGTTAATTAAAAGCATTTCACGACTTACTGATGTGTAATTAAGTCTTTTTTGGAAAGGTGGAAGAAAATAAAAAAGAGTGGCCATTTTAAAAGGACTGTTAAACACACACACATACAAATTATTTTGAGGTTAAGTTTTAAGTTTTTTGTATCAAATGTCAACGTCCCAAACGTTTTATTACAGCTTTTATCAAGTCCATGTGATCTTCGCCAAGTGCATTTGCATTTTTGTAAGGAAGGGATTATTTGTGATGGTATACAAAAAGACTAAAAGGGCTTCATTTAGAGTAAATGTTCTAGTTCATTACCATTATTAGAATATATAGTTTAATGAGAGGACCAGTGTTGCCAGATCAAAATTTTAAAAGTTATCAGACGACGCTTTAAAAAGTTACTAAATTTCACTAGATTTGAAATTAAAGCTCTCATCTTTAATTTTCAAAAGTTGCAGTGTCTGTAGGACACGTAATTTTCTTGAGCTCTCTAAGCACAGCATAGCTTTGAGCGTCCTCTATCTGATTATTTCGTTGCCAGACTTCGATTGTAGCGATTCACTGTCAATAAACTATACGGTTACCTCAATTAACAGCTTTTAGAAGAGAGAGACGCGCGGAGCGGGGAATCGAATGAAAGATATTCTGTTGGGGTCTACAGCCTACGTTAGCTGTAGACACTACAGGCATCTTTGTCTGTGTCTTTTGCACGGAAATCAGATATGCCTGTCTCTTTCATTAGATTCCCCGCTCCGCGCGTCTCTCTCGTATAAGAGCTGCTGATCGAGGTAACCGTAGAGTTTACTGACCGTGGTAGCGATTAACGTGAACAGTTCTGTATTAAATGGATCACAACTCGAATTTAATGTTTGCCTACCAGTAGAGGGCAATAAATTGGATGGTTCAAAAATCATTAAAAATGGGCATTTTCGTAAAAGTTTTCACTAAATCACTAGATTTAAAAAAAATCACCAGATCTAGTGAAATTTCACTAGAACTGGCAACACTGGAGAGGACTGTAAAATGACAATTAGGTTTTTAGTTGGCTGGCCATGTTTTTCTTGTTATATAAAAATATTCAAGGTCAATCTCACAATTATAATTATCAATAATTATCACTTTTTCGTTAGCAAATTAAGGTAGAATTACAAGAAACGACTGAAAATTACCGTGGGAACCGAGAAGCAGCCCACTTTTTTAAATTTGCTGATTACGTGTGTCTATGCAAATTTTGTATGGATATTAAAATCATTATTATTTCTGAGGGGCTCTTGTTTTTTGGGGCTTTCTTGTGTAGTTTTAACGATAAACTGCCGTTGGTTTTAATTTTTTTGTCATATCTGATGGCTTTTTATTACGTTTTAAATCGGCCTTAGAGAGGTTATAGTGCTCTACGCTTTATACATTTCAAATTCCATTTTATCTTCAATAAGTCTGATGGTGTGTTTGCTTAAATCAGTTTAGAAAAAATAAATGCAATAATAAAATTATTTGGATTCCTTCGTGGACATTCTTATAGCTTCTCAGTTCTAATATGGTTTTAAAAAACAGTTTTAAGGTAGCCTTCCAGGTGTTTTCTAGAAATGCAGGAAGCTAATAGAAAAGCTTCTGACAGCTTTAAAATAGGTTTTAAAATAGGTTTAAAACGGCCCGAACAAGGTTTTCAAGAGCAGCACTATGCCTCACTAAGGAGTTTTATGATGGAATTTAAAAAGGCCTTAACAACCTTCATAAGGGTGGGCCCTTTTAGTCTACAAGTCGCTTTATGATGGTATTAAGGATATTGTTACAGCAAAATAGATTTTTCAAGTCATTTTATAAATAGTTTTATAGCACCCTTGTATACATTTAAGAAACTAAAATTGTTCCTTAGGTTCTTTTCCCAGAATCAACAACAGTGCTGTGTTCTCTCATCTGAGTTAATTCTGAAGAATCGTTTTAGATAGCGTATTTCCCTATATCCCAATAAACGCACATGCCCCTACAGAAGACAAAAGTGACGATTAAAAAAGACCTCTTCTACGAAAGTCTAGAATCAGCATATGAAAATTGTCCAGCTAACGATATAAAAATAGTTTTAGGGGATCTAAATACAAAATATGTAAAGAAGACTGTTCTCGACAACACATCAGATCCTAGAGCCTGCACGACGAAACCATCAACAACTGGAACCAAATAATCGATTTTGCTGCATCAAAGAACATGGTAGTTGGCAGCAGACAGAAGGCATTTCTCAAACCTTTTGGAGGTTAGAAGCTATAAGGGCGCAAATATAGACTCCCGTTCAGAATCTAGTTGACTGCGGCTACGTGCAAGACTGTCAAACATAAAGAAAGAAGGAGCCAGGCAAATCAGATATAATACACATCTACTAGAGTCCGAAGGAGCAGCTAAAAGATTTCAAGAACATATTAATGACAATCTTGACCGATAAGACGAAATATGGGATGTATGTAAAAACGTAATTAAGAGTACTGGGGAAAATGTGCTTGGCATAGCGAGACCATAGAGACGAGACAGTTGGTTTGATGACGATGCACCGACATCACAACCAAAGAGAATCAAGCCTACAAAGCAATGTAACAACGTAGGACACGTATAGCCGTGGATAGATATAAGGAACTAAGGAGACAAGAAAAACATGTACTTAAAAGGAAAAAGAAAATTCATGAAAATAAAATCTTAGCGGAAATAGATCAAAACAGGAAACAGTCAGAAACCAGGAAATTCTATCAAAAAGTCAAAGAAACAAGGAAGGAATTTTAGCCAAGAATTAACGTGTATATAGGGTAAGGGAGGACAAATATTTAGCACGAAAGAATATATAATGAAAAGATGGACAGAAACTTTAAACAACTCCTAGGAAAAGATGATGAAGAATCTCGGGAAGAATACTCCAATAACCAACATGAAACTTTGACCAGGTTGAACCTCCAACCCTAGAAGAAACAAAAAAAGCCATAGCAAGACTTAAAAACAACAAGTCCCCTGGCAACGACTGCACTTCAGCGGAGATGTTAAAAAAGGGTGAACCCAAACTAACCAACATAATCCACGAAATCCTGGTAAGAGTGTGGCAAAAAGAACACATACCAGAAGATTGGAGGGTCTGCTTATGTCCGCTCCACAAAAAAGGAGATCAACTTAAATGTGAAAACTATAGAGTCATAACACTGCTTAATACGATATACAAAATATTATCAAATATTTTGTATGACAGACTGAGTATTCACACAGAGAAGTTTCTGGAAGAATACCAAAGCAGTTTTAGACCAAGCCGGTCAACAACAGACCAAATATTAATCCTACGACAAATTATGGAAAAGACCAACGAATTTTTGACATCTTCCATCTAGTCATCGACTTTAAAGAGGCCTACGTCAATGTCATAAAACCAAAGTTATACGAAGCCATGAACCGACTGAAGGTGCCTGACAAAATCATAAAACTGGTAAAACTAACTATGTCAACAGTCATCTGCAAAGTGAAAATCCAAAATGAAACGCACCAATTTGAAACGTTTCGAGGACTAAGACAAGGTGATGGGCTGGCCTGCTTCATTTTTAATATCGCATTAGATAAAGCGATCCGAGACGCTGAACTTGATAAGAAAGGAACAGTCTTTTACACGGATACGCAAGTTCTAGCTTACGCAGATGATGTGGACATAATACTCCGAATACCCAGAAATATAATAAAGACCTTCACCAGCTTCGCCAACGCAGCCAAAAATATTGGGTTAACAGTTAACGAGGGCAAAACCAAAATCCCAACCCCTGTTAGGAAACGACAACTTTGAGATAGTAGACAGCTTCACATACTTGGGATCACTAGTGAACTGCAGTAACAACACTACAGAAAAATAGTTTTGACCAACAGATGCTTCGAACTAGGCAAACATCTCCGCAGCCGAGGCATTTCTTAGAAAACTAAAACCCAACTGTACAAAACATTAATTGTTCCAGTGTTAACTTATGGATCAGAAACTTTTACATTGACAAAGAGCAACGAACAGCTGTTGCACTCATTTGAAAGAAAGATCTTAAGAAGAATTTATGACGCAGTGTGCGACGTAGATACAACTTTGAGTAGTATGCAAAATACATGGAGTTATCCAGCGGACGAGACATTGTCACATTTATTAAAATTGCACGACTCCGATGGGTAGGACATATCATTAGATCAAAATAATCTAGGAAAATCCTGTTCTCACAACCTGGTGGAACCAGACGACGGGGAAAACCAAGATTAACATGGAAGGACGAGATAGATGAAGATGCAAGAAAAATTGGAGCAGCAAATGGCAAACAGCAGCACTAGATCGTGACGGCTGACGAAGTAAACTTGGAAAAGTCAAGGTCCCCTAGGGATGTAGTATTATTGATGTTGATGTTTCCTATTGAATCTGCTGTCCGAGAAATTCGTAATAAAGTTTCCAGATCGGAGGCATAAAAAAGATGGAGAACAGCATGTTAGATTGACTGATATTATGGTATTCGGAAGATTAATGAAGCCTTTTCTATGCTATGTCCCGGATGTTTATGTACATTTAATTATCTGCTATTCCAGAGTTTATCGTCTGTTTCTCGAGTTATTACTTTTGTTTTACTGATGTTCATGCGCAGCCTTGTGAACTGTGATCCTTGGTGGAATTGTTCTGTCATGACCAATTTTCGATGAATAAGCTGATTAGGACAGAGTTATCAGCGAAAAGCAGGTGGTTTAGGAATTATCGCGACCTCAAGAACAACGTATCACCTTCGCCATAATCATTGCAGTTGCATTGCAATTTTCTCCCATAAAACCTTTCTATACTTTGTTTTAAAACTACCCGTGACTAATTCGATGATATCTGGAATAACTTCTGGTCCTATATTTTGTATCTTTCTTGTTCTAATATCCCTCAGGTAATTGTTTGATTGTAGTTCTGAAGGATCCTTACTATTTTTGAAATAATATGCATACACCCAAACAAATGAACTAAAATCCTTAAAATAAGTGTAACGGCAATTACAGAACAGAGCACAAGTATTACAATAATGATTTTTATAACAATTACATTTCCAAACATTTTCTCTGTCTCATCAAAACTATAAATATTTTCTTTTTATCAACACTACATGGAGTTATACGCAAAATGTCATTTGAAGCATTAATAAACAGACTAGCCATTAATATATTATTGGCTCATAGCGTATAATAATTTTTATAATTTATGTCGCACGCAGGTCGTGGAATAATTAATTATGTTCCTCATTAATGAAAAAGTCTGTTGTAATTATACTTATAATCACTACTAGATACATGCAACTTAATTTTCATTGTAATGAATTAATTTAAACTTATATAAATTGCAGTGAATTAAACATAACATGTTACAGTGCTTCTTATCTGACAGAAAACAATTATTATTATTTTTTAAGGGGGCATCTTGTCATTTTTTGTTATTCATCAGAAAGTATAGTACGACTTGTATAAAAAAAGTGTAGTTTTTTTAGTCGAATGAAACTAAGTTTTTTTCAAAGATTGTTTGACAAATCCAATTTGTATGTTATCAGGATGCTACAGTAAAGTTTTGTCTAATTTGGGAGTGGGACGTTTTCTGCAAATTAAGTTTTAATTTTGAACAAAATGTTTTTGCCTCGTTTTTCTTTAATATGTCGGGTTGTGTTCATCTGATCAGACCAAACAAAAAATCAAGTAAATTATGAATAAAACTGCTCCAAATCCGATCTGCTGTTTTGGTTTTTTGTAAAAAAATAAAAACACGAAAATTTCTAATTTTACATAAACCGAAATTATTAAAGAAATAATTAATCCTTTTTAATGAAACTTGGTGAAATTATAGGTCCTGTAGGTGTAAACTATTATGGAAAATGACAAAAATATTTATTATTTTCGTTAAAAAACGAGAATTTAAAAAAAAAATTGAAGCTTCATAAAAAACTGCCATTTGGTCACACTAAGAATTTTTTTTCTTAAATTGTAGCTTTTTGTGCAAGCTTTGCAATTGTTATAAAAAATATTTTTTTATATTACTTTAAAGTTTAATTTCGTGTAAAATGCATTTTTTGTATCGAAAAAATCTATCCTGCCAAATACTTTTGTTATCTGTGAAAACTGCTTCAAAGAACGAACAACTAAAAAAAATTAGACCCTTCTACATTAATCAGAAGGTGAGATCTTTCGTGTCTGCTGTCACGACAAGAATACTTCCGCCACTCTCGTTACCAAGGCTTCGAGATTCTAGGAAACCGTGCGGAGATGATATTTATGCATTCTACTATTCATCTAGAGTGCTCAGACAAAGTCAAACGCTGTTTCGCGAAACATCAGAAAATGTCATTTTTTGTACGTTCCTGCTGGACTTAATTTTCGATTTGGAGTATGTAGTTTACGATAAGCTTAAAACGTCATTCGTGTTCTTTCGATATCGGTATCGTACGGCCTTCCCACTCATGTATTAGCGAAGATCTGATCATTTAAAAACTACGTGTTTTGCTTTCTCTGACATAATTCGTCGAATGCGCACGTTTCATGGCCACAGTGCATTTCTGGCCTCATTTCTGGCACGATGTCACGACATAACCCCACTAGCGGACTACGTGCAAGCAATCTCTCAAAAATTCTACCAATTCAAACTGAACGATAGTCCGCTAACCCGCAACATACCTTTTGATATAAAACACCCCCTACCATACCAGGCGGTGCCTATCTTCTGGCAACCTCTCTAGCCATACTTTCTTGCATCACAACCTATAATTTCCCCACCTTTCGATCGTTCCTCAACTTAAAAATCTTTCCAATTCTTTTCTTTATGTTTAATTTTGTTCTCGTTTTTTAATCTTTTTGTTCTTTTTGTCCTCCCTTTGTCATCATAAATTCCCTTTTGGCCGATAACCTTTTTAAAAATTCAAACATTTTAAATCATATCTATTATTCCACCACATTTTCCTAGCGTCGGCGTCGTGGAGACCACCAGGGCGGCAGTTCTCGTACGGGTTTTTTCGTTTAGCTTTTTACCCAAGCCAACAGCCAAAAGTTCAGTGTTTCAACCAGATTAGTTGTAAATATTCATATCCATTCGTTTTAGGCCCTTGTAGGCAGCATTTTCAAATGTTAATATTAGTCTTAAGTCTGCCTAATCTTAATTATAATTCAATTCTTGTTAAGCCAAACCGGACCCGCCCTATCTAGGCCCACATCCGCCCTGTGGTTGTCTGGCTGGCTCCGGGCATGGTTCCGGTGAGGTGCATAATGTACACCTTAATATTTAATAAACCTATTTTTATTGATTGATTGAGTTAAAGTCGGGATTCCCATGCGGAAGTCCGCGGTTCAAATCCTGGATATATAGATTTGTTTTTAATTTCTAAAATAATATAAATAATTGATATTTATCGCCATTGCAAATCTCGTTCAAAAAGCTGCAATTTAAGATAAAACAATTCTTAGTGTGACCAAATGGCAGTTTTTTAGGTAGCTTCAAAAATTTTCAAATATCTCGTTTTTAGGAAAACTAATAAATATTTTTATTTGTAATTTTCCATAACAGATTGCACATACAAGATCTACAATTTCGTCAAGGTTTCATTAAAAAAGATTAATTATTTTTTTAGTAATTTTAGTTTATGTAAAATTGAATTTCCATAGTTTTTCTTGTATTGTTCTGCAAAAAAACAAAATGGCAGATCGGATTTAGCTCCATGCAGTTTTATTCATAATTTATTTACAAACATTTTGATTTTTTGTTTGGCCTGATCCGATGAAGAGAACCCGAGAAGTTAAAGAAAAACGAGATAAAAACACGTTTTTAAAAATTAAAACTTAATTTACAAAAATCGCTCCACTGCCAGATTGGACAAAATTTTACTGGAACATCCTGATAATATACAGATTGCATTTCAAGAAAAAAATTCTCACTCCCGCCAAACAATCGTTGAAATCGTATTTTTAATGCCTAGTTTTATTCGACTATCTATATAAATTTTAGGTAAGTTTTAAATTGGTATTGCTGAAAAAAATTCACATTACTAATTTACCTCCATCTATTTTATTTTAAGCAGTTATTAACATGGAAAATTATATAAAAACTATTAGTAATATAACAATATTATAATAACAAAGTACTTGAAAAACCTGAAAAAGTTCAGGGAAAAGTCAGAGAATTTGGAAAATTTAATGAAAATTTTAGTAATTTTCATAAAAAGTCAGGGAATTTGAAAATAATTTTTCACTTCCCGCTCATCAAAAAAAGATTTGAGTTTTGTACTTCTAGTTTCGTGCCGATTATTCAGTGACGCTGCAGTGTCACTTGGAAACACCTGGAAAAAAGATCTTCCAATAGTCCTAGAAAACCTGGAAAATTCGGGGAATTTAAGTTTGAAAAATTGCCCTGTATTTGTATTAGAGAATTTTTATCTATATGCAGAATTCCCAACAACCTGGAAAAGTCATGAAATCCAAAAAGACACTTTTTAAACGAGGAATCCAAAAGTGACCTTGGAAGTCAAGGAATTAAGAGTGAAACCCTGAATTTTCAGGCATCATGTAAATTTTATTTTATTTTGTATTACAAAAATTATAATAAATTTAAAATTCTATTTTAGGATTTTGGTCAAAATTAAACTAATTCTGTCCATTGGTCCCTAAAGATAAATGATGACATTTCTTTGCAATGCTAACTGAATATGAAAAAAAAAACTGCAAACAGAATGTTTTTTCTATGTGTTTGTTCTGTTTTTCATTCGTGACATGTAAAAAGAAAATTAATGAAACGCCCTGAAAAACCTCTAATGATACCCAGATATGAAATCTTCCAGGTTTTCCTTATTGACTAAATCAGCATCTAAACTAATTTGACGTCAAAATAATCGACCGCAACTATCGCTTTAGAGGTGGCCAAAAATTTTCTTTTTGCAGTTTTGGACAACTCTAAAATTTAATGTTTCGTTCATTTTTTAAATCTGTAAGAAGCTGACAATCGTTTCTAAGTACACAAAATCCTAAAGCTGCTTATTGGAACCAGAATTTATATACTCGGCACGGGATAAAATGTGTTGTGGCGAGCACGCTTGGTCACAATGTCTATTGTGTACTGGGTGGGTTCAATTCCCAGCTCCGACACAGCAATGTCGGTGGGTAATGGGTGTTGTTTGCATTTTTTCTGATGTGTAACCCCCTTCCGGAAAGCCTTGGCTTGAATGTTTATGTTTTTGTTTTATATAAAATCTTTTGTATAAAATATGTAAATTAAAAAAAAAACGACTGCGAAAAAGAACATACGAACTAAAAGAATTAAACAAAATTACCGTTATTATAAACATTTGATGTTTAGTGACCTCTGTCGGAATCTCATTAACAGTACCACCACGAATAGTTTACTCACTGGTCTCTGAATTCTAAAAATACCGCGGCGTTCTCTAGGATAAATTGATGATTTGTGTGAGTTATTGGGCACCCAACTGCAGTTATTGATCACTGCAATTTATTGACCATGCAGTTATTTACTAACTTTGTTATATTAACGAAAAATTTAAATTATATACAACATATTTTTAACTGTTCAAGCTGGTTCAAAAACAGTAAATTATATATCTGCACTGCATTTATTCATATTATACCCAAAAGTGAAATTATGACCAGCAGCGATTTTGTAAGAATTAATAATAAGTCACTTCAACGGATCGACCAACGAAATTTTTAGGTATTAGACAATAGGCTTAACTGGAGACACATGTAAAGAATCTGTCCTAAACTTCAATCCAGTTTGTTATGCAATTTTACAGACTTAAAAACTAATAAGCCGATCTGTCCAGCTAATGTGCTATATGTCAAAAACAAAATATGAGGTTATGTTTTGACGTTGTCCATCTTGTCGAGAGACGCTTAAAGCTAATTAGCTACTAACATTAGGTACTGTTTTAAAGGACATCGCACGTTTTATAGGTAAATTGGTGACCTGTCAAATTTCATGAATTTTTGATATGTTGTTCATCTGATTCTAAAAAAATAAGTTCCTTTGGCAAAACTTCAAATTATGGACAGTTTCTCCGATAGATGGCTCCAAAGACTGGACTTACCACGATTTCTCAAAATGTACTGCAATTGAAATGATAACTGCTGGAAATGCAAAATCAGACTATTTACCATTATTATACTCTTCGCAAAAACGAAGAGTATATTGTATTTGATCGGCACATTTCTAAATCAGTAAATATCGCTCGTAGAGAAAAAAAATTTATATCGTTATGTTAGTGAACGAATTCTGAACAACTTTCAAAATGTCCGTCTGTCCGTCCGTCACGTTTCTTGTAAGCACGATAACTCAAGAAAGAAAAATCCGATTGTATTGAAATTTGGAGAGTAACTTAGTGTTAGCTAGAGGAAGAACCCTATTGTTTTTTAACAAAATAGATTGGTAAATAAAAAAGTTATTAGTAATTTAAAATTTAAAAAAAATATTTTTTACATTTTTTTATGGTTTGTAATAAATAGAAATCTTGCGAAATGTTATTTCCTATCACTATTTCTTTTTTAATACATTTTACTAATGTGTGTTTCCTAATAATCACAATAAATTTTCTAATGGTATATATTACACTCATTAACAATTTTAGTAATAAGAAATGGTGGTGTAGCGGCAAGAGTTTCGTCTCGTAATCCAAGGGTCCCGGGTTCGATCCCTCACATCGTGATTTTTTTTTCATATATTTTTTTTTTCACAACAAAGTTGGTATCACAAAATTTAGAATGTCCAAAAACTAGCAGTATTTACAAGAAATATGCGAAGAGTATCCTATAGAATGTGTAACAATTATATAAAAAGCTCAGTAAATCGGCGAAGAGTATAATGCTTCCTCTAGTTTGGTCTTAGATTGATGTGCCTGAACTTCCGGTTTTTCCGGAGGTGACGTCAAATCTCGAATGCACAACACTCATTGACTTCAATTTAATGCATCATATACATAAGTAGCTTTATTAAAATTCACTATTAGTAAATGTGCATTGATTGATAGAACATTGATGCTAGCTTGATACCGGGTACATCATAATCTTGGTACAAAACAAAGTTGATTTCATTTTTTAAGATATAAAATTGCAGTTGTACCTAGTCAATGAAAGTAATTATTTGTGAGACCTTTACGTAGAATTTATTTATAATACATTAATAGTTATTTATGTACCAAGGGTCGTAAGTGCCCTTTTTTTGGTCGAGAATACAGTTTGCAATCCAAGGCCCGTAGGGTCGGTTTGTAATTATTCGAGACCAAAAAAATTGCACTGTACGACCCGCGGTGCATATTATATTTTTCGTCATACCCATGAATCATTAAACTAGAAGAAAACTTGAGAAAATTAGTGGAAAACTATAACTATTTGAGTAAGATTTCATATTTGCTAATAATAAAGATAGCGATGCTTGGAATATCCATGGAACCGTCAACAAAATAAAAGGACTCGGCTTCTATTCAAATGACAACTACTGTCAAGATATATTAAATCATATTATTATAATAGCTCTGAAGATTTTTGAGAATAATGTCGGATATAGAAGATATAGCAAGTAAGGCATGTCTGGATTCACTTCCAATAAAGTTAAAACATTTACTAATTTATTACTACTAATTCTCCCAAATTCACTTTATTTCCCTAGGGACGTTATGAAAAATAACGACCCGTTTCCAATGGCTACAAGTATTTGGTACATAAAGCGCCACTTACTGTCGACAAAACACTGGAATTAGAGTATACTTTCAAGGGAGGTATGACGAAAACTTTATTATTTTTAGCAAAAATTACATAGCTGATTATTTTTTTTTTAAATATTTACTTATTTTAATCATTCATTAATAGAAATTAAATAAAAAAAACTTTACTTCAAGTTAATTAAACCTTATTCATGCAGAAAATAAATCTTACGTGCGACATGTTAGGTTTTATAAGAATGACTAACTGTGAAACTTAGAAAAACAATCGGAACGCATCTACAGATGACGATAGGCAAGTACTTACAGCTGACTGGATTTTAGCATGCGATACCCATCTCGATCGAACCCCCACTATTTAAATTTCTTTGTATCGTTGCGCATTAAATCTGCTATGTGTACGTAGGATTTGAATAGGGTATGCATAACAAGTGCATCGAAATTAACAACATACTGGAACGCGCACTCGACTAGAGAAAGTAAAGCAGAAAAAGAAACTCGCATGCACTATTCCCATCCCTTTTCTGCTTACGTACAGACGGTTAACGTTTCCTCCCACTGGTTTCCTTGTTTTTCGGGATTGGGGGAGCCAATCTGTCAATTCTAACTTTGAATCCGGATTCAGCAGGTCAAAATACATAAGGATACACTGGTATAGTTCGCCGAACAGACCACTTTGTTTTTGTTTTGGCGGTGTTTTTTGGGGTTGGAGGTGAAAAACGAGCCAATTCTGACCTCGAATTCGGTTTCAGCAGGTCCAAAGACATAAGAATATACTGGTCTGGTCCGCCGGATAGACCATTTTTTTAGGGGGGTGTTTTTTGGGGTTGGGGGTGAAAAGCGAGTCAATCTGACAATTCCGACTTCGGATTCGGTTTCGGCGGGTCCAAATACATACGGATACATTGGTCGGGTTTAGGGATTGCAATACCGGTTAACCGGTTATCAGGACAAAAAACACATGACTATAATTACCGGTTATTTTATTTTTTTACCGGTTATTTCGGTAAATTCTGAACTTACGATATGTCACGTATTCAACATTTCTATTTATGTCAGTGACCAGTATTCACTAAATACAGAGTGACTGTCTCAACACTGAGCACATTTAACAATAAATAAATAATTTTATAAAAAGTAAAATCCAAACACCAAGCCTTAATTAAGAAATACAATATCTTGCGACAGGAAATTGAATATTTCACTGCCGCAAATATCCGTGGAATACATTTAGAATTATGTTAATACCAATTCTTATTAACTTATCCACCCACCAATATCGATTGAGGAAGGGCATCTTCAGCTGGTCGTATTCTATGCACAAATATCAGACGACTAACAGATATAGAAAAACCGCTGCCCAAGAAATCACTACTTCCACATCCAGATTTTCTATCCAAGTCACTCACAACGAAAAAATTTTGTATGTGGAAATAATTGTTTATGGAACTTTAATAATATTATCTTTGAAATCCTCTACTCCAAAAACCCATAAAACGATACCCCACATCGGTAGTGGGGTGGGGGTGGTGATAGGTGGTGGTAGTGAGGTGGCTGAAGTAAAAAAATATTTTGAGGTTTCTGGTTCTTGTACACACACTAAATCACAATTTTTTTTCATCCCCTTTAATAACGGGGTGGGGGTGGTAATGGGGGTGGGTAATGCCAATTTTTTTTTTTTGAGACCTCATCTTCTCTAGTATATACTAAATACCAATTTTATGGACTCTTATCTGCTTGATTTATCTATTTTCCCCAAATTTACCCTCAACCCTTCGACGGAACAAGATGAAAATATAATCTAGTTCTAGATCTCGTTGAGGTACATATGTGTACCAAATTTCAAGTCAATATCTCAAACGGTTCCAGGGTAAACGTGCGCACAAAAAAGTTACAGTCAGACAGAAAATTTTTTTTCGCTCAAACTTAAAATCTCGACGTTTCATGACATTCTAAGCCTATTTGAACAATAAAAATTTTAAAAAAATTTTTTGTCGTTACTATACTTCCACTGGATGTGGAAGTAAAACTAACCCTTTTAACAGGCTATTTTTATAAAATATTGTATTTTTAGATTAGGTATTCAGTAAATGCCCTATTTGAGTTTATGTTTGTAATTTTTGTTATTTACAGAATAATTATTTATTTAAATTTATTTCATTTATATTTGTTCCTTTTGATAAAAACCTTTTGTCTGTTCATTATATTAAATATACGTATATAAAAATGTTTTTTGTTAAATTTAGATAATTCTGTACATGGAAAAAGACAATTGCATTTTCGCCACCCTAATCATTCATTTTAAAAATTACCGGTAAATACCGGTTAACCGGTTATTTCCATTTTTATTTACCGATTTACCGGTTATTAAAATTTCCGGTAAATTGCAATCCCTAGTCGGGTTTGCCGGACAGACCACTTTTTTTTGTGGGGCTGTGTTATTAGTAATTTTTGAACAGTAGAGCAATTTAAACAAAATTAAATGCAATTTTGCATCGCTAGCGATTTTTCCCTCACAGTCAATGATACTTTTTGTATATTATTTACAATAGCGCCTTTTGCATACATTAATTATGTTAAGTTACCTTTTCTATATATCTCCATCGCTTTGCTGCGAATGGAGCTTGTGTTCATTTTTTAAAATGTTTTTAATCTAATCTGGCCTCGTTTCATCCAGCCTTTCATTGCGCATAGCACCTTATATATCTGGCTGGCTCCGACACGTGCTGGGTGAGGAATGCTGTTTTTTTGTTAATTAATTTGAAATAATTTTTTTTAGTTTGATTTCTACTAATGAATGATTAAAATAATAGTCACGTCGCCAACTAAGGAAAAAAGCTTGGACCTTGAATGAGGGTACAACTTTTATTTTATGATTGATTCTAGTCTTGTTTGATATACTGAACCATAATCCGTGGGGTGCCAGAGTGGCACCCTTGGGCAATTTAAACTATTGAAGGTCGAAGGTGCTACTGCGATCCATGTGCATGCTTGCAAATGGCATCGTTTTACGTGAAGTTCAAATGCCTCTGTTGTCGGAGGGAGGTTCTTAATTTTAGGAGGGATTTTCTTAGACAACCACACTCTGTATCGAACATCTGCGATGTTGTGAACTTTCTTCTTGTATCCAGGGTTGGCATGTTTAAAACAAAATGTTTTAAACAAAGTGTTTAAAACATGTTTAAAACATCGCACTGTGTTTCAAACAAATGTTTAAAACATATTTAATACAAAATACTATGTTTTAAACAACTGTTTAAAACTCAGTGCGATATTTTAAATAAATGTATTATTTTGGAGTTTGTGGAAAAGCAAGAAAAGTGCTGATGATGGTCCATTCCGATAAATAATTCCGATATGGTGATCACGTGCGCTAAACTGAGCATTTTATTTGCAGAGCGCTGTAAAATCCGTTTAAGAGCGCCATCTAACATCAACTAGTAGTAGCAGTGTGCCTGACACCATTTAATTTTAGTTGAATATAGTTTTAAACCTGTTTTAAACATACCATTTAAAACTTAAAAAAAACCTGTTTTAAACAAAAAAAACTGTTCAAAACAAAAAAAGTGTTTTTTTTGTTTAAAATGAAAAAAAACTGTTTTTTTCCAACCCTGCTTGTATCCGTAGCAATGTGCAATAAATTTTGTGCATTCTGTTGTCATTGTTGCATTGAATATTCTACACAACCTAAATGCTTAAGTTCAACACCAGATCTCAGAACTTTTATGGCTTTATTCTTTCCAATGCCAAAAAGTTGTGAAGTAGTATCACAGCCAGTGAGACAATGTACTGCTAATAGTGAGTCTGCTTGGGTTCCTAGATTACTAACTGTTGCCGCTATATCTGAGAGCTTTTCTTTGTCAACAGACTCCATCCACATAGCGCATTCAAGTTTCAGCTTTCGGTAAAAGTGTACAAGCAGAACAAAAACGTCGGTGTCGTCTGATAAAATCTTTATATTGTTTGTTCCACATCTTGGCAAAAAAATGGCCTGTTGTACAATTATAACGTCTGCTTCTTCATGGTGTGTTTCTAAATCAGGGCGTGGAATCACAATTCCAGGATTTTGCAATTCAGTTGGGATTGTATCAATACCAGTAATGACCAACTTGTGTGGAAGAAAACCGCCCTTAGATCGCAATAAAATGAGTGGTTCAGCTTTTTTGACCTCCGTGACCCTTGACCTTCGATATTTTAAATTGCCCAAGGGTACCACTCTGGCACCCCACGGATTATGGTTAAGTATATCAAACAATACTAGAATCAATCATAAAATAAATGTTGTACCCTCATTCAAGGTTACATGGCTCGGCGACGTGACTATAAGTAAATATTTGAAAATTAAAAATAACCAGCTATGCAATTTTTGCTAAAAACAATAAAGTTTAATGTATTATAAATAAGCAAGAACTGCCTATTCTACCTAAAGGTGTTACAAATAATTATTTTTCATTGACACAACTGTAATTTTGTATCTTGAAAAATTAAATCTACTTTGTTTTGAACCAAAATTATGATATACCCGGTATCAACCTAGCATCAATGTTCTCTCAATCAATGCACGTACTTACTTATTTCAGGCACATCAATCTAAGACCAAAAATTGGTAAATAGTCTAGTTATTTACTTCCAGCAGTAGGTAGGTAGGTTCATTCTTTGAAGCCATCTGTCGGAGAAACTGTCCATAATTTGAAGTTATGCCAGAGGAACTTATTGATCAGAATCAATATAAAAAATTCATCAAATTTGACAGGCCACCAATTTACCTACGTGCGGTGTCCTTTATTAGTAAATATTATTTATCATGATGATGACGCTCGTAGGAAAATTATGTATACCTATGTACTGTATGTACTTGTTGAATTAATCACCAAGAAGATACTTGTTATGTTTTATACACCCTCTATATACCCATCGGTAAAAATAATCCGTTTATTGAACTTTATTCTTGACAACTTAAACTACATCAGCGAATCAACATCGCGATTACAATATTGTACAACACAATATATAGTAATTTTTATATGCCTTGTTATGAGACGTAATTAATCATTATTTGTGAGATTCTGATTACATAATAAAAATGTAAATATAAACGTTTCTTCGAATTGAACACACGATAGGTGTTCCCCAGTTATCATCATATTCCAAGTATATTGATAAATGCTGTCTTTTGTTTTCTGAGGCAAGAATTGCGTTGGTATATGGTTATGTCTTGTACGGATATATTATTATTAAATGTGCAAATATTACTAGTTCCTAAACTTGTAAAGATGATTTTTCATCCCCTTGTATTTCGAAAACTGTCCATTTTCAGACTTTGTGTCCATGAGAACTTTTTATGTACGGGTCAAGAGGAACAACATTTTAATTTCAGCCATTTTCACCAAGGGCCACTTTCCATAAGAAATGTGCGGGGTCCTTTATCAAGCTACATCTAGTGTAAGGCGAACAAAAATTGGAATTTTTTTTATATTAGGAGCATATAAGATTTGGCGGAGTCGACGGCGATATCAATTAAAAATTTAGTTCTCGATTTATAATAATAATTTTTCACACAGGGCATTATTATAACCTCCGATTAAAGAACTTATATCTAGATACATAATGGCATTGATTTATTTGTCGCTGAAAGACTCACAATCTAAGGCACTTCTTCCCATAAGTTGCTGATTGGCCCATCGGCGTATTCGCGGCCGCTCGTGCACGATCGGCTTCAGTTCGATTATCATAATCTCAGTTGACAGTTCGGCCATTAATGTCAATAAATGTTTTTCGTGTTCTCTGACCAAAAATTGGTGGAATTGTATATTGTGTATTTAGGTGTGAAAGCAATACATTCCCGGACGACGATGCAAATTGTTGGCCGAGGCGCTAGCCGAGGCCAACAAGCATCGAAGTCCGGGAATGTGCTTTCACACCGAAGTACACATACTATTTTTTCTGAAATCACAATCAATATTATTATAAATTAAGGAATTTGTATAATGCATAACATTTCTTCATTACAATCCAACTGCTTACTAATAAATGCAATTTTAATGTGAGTTGGTTTGTCTGCGTGTATTTATTTACTGTCTAAAATATACTTAAAAAACTGTACGGGAATGTTACTTTCCCGGCCTAGGCCAGGAAAGTAACATTCCCGTACGGTTTTGTTGATCGTTGCTTGGCTCCTGATCTTTTCAGGTCTGTTTTCTAATAGTTTCTTAGCAACGGACTAAAATACTGGAATTGTGCATTTTTCGATCTGAAATCGCGCCGAAAATGTAGACATTGCCGATCGATTTCAGAAAAAAGTAATTTTATTTTAAGTTGTGATTTGCTTAATACCTAAATAATATTCTCTATTCATATTTACACAGTTTAGTGACAATATATTTTGTGCAAATAAATAATGAAGTGCTGTGCCGTTTGCAGAAAGCAGTTTAGAAAAGAAGAAAATCGATCGTTCCATAGTCGTAACATGATGAAGTTCAGTTTACAGTTATAAAGTAAATAGCAATTAAATTTTAATATCCTTTCAATACATATTTATCTTACTGTTTTATCTTACTGTAATATCGTATGCCTACATCACGTTATATAGAGCGCCGGTAATGCAGGAATTGCAATAATTCATTTTAATGAAAATATTTACCATTCTACACATTTTCTACACACACAACGCCACTGTTGCCTATGGGATGTGATGTTCATCTATCCATTTTAATGGACATATAATGTGACTATGTTAGGAGCAAACAAGGTATATAGTGAAAAGATAGCCTGTTATGTATCTAGATATAAGTTCTTTAATCGGAGATTATAACTTCCTATCATGTCATGTACCATTTCGCAACGAAAGAGAGCCTTGCATGAAGGCGAATCAGCCGAAGAATGTTTTCTACAACAACAGTATGAACTGAGATTTTTATTGAGAAATACGCTCGTTGAACAATTTGGTTTTACAAATAAATTATACAGCATGCTCTCGCTCATTTCATTGTTTTCAATGCTGTTAATGATGAGGATTTCATGGCATGATAGTTTTTAATTGAGATGCGATAATGCCAGCAAATTTTTTGTAGATTTACGTGAAACCTGGTACAATGGCGGAAACTGTACTCTGGACTAAAAGTGTATTATTATAAGGAACTAAAGTGAGGGTATGATGTATTATTTGTTTATCCCCCAGGAAGGGACCTTGAAATATGTGAAGCTGCTAAACAGATTGATTTTTTTTTAATCGAACCGCCTTCAAAAAATATCTCTAAAAAGTAAGAAATAAAATTTCACTGTTTTACAAATACTGTCTGCCTATTAGTGGAAAGTAGCAAGGAACTGTACCTTATTACCAAATGTCAATTTGAGATCGGTGCAAAACATGTTTTTGAAATTAGTACTTTTTTTATATAGTAGAAATAAATAAAACCAGCTTGGAAGATTAATTAATATCTAGAATTTTAGTCTTTTTTGGCATTTTTGACGTAAGTGTAATAGTTTCTGAGATATTTAGCGTTTAAACTGAATAATATTTCTTCTTATAAACGTTCAAACGCCATTTTTAAACTCCTACATCATATCACTGAAATTGTTAATCCCACAGAAATAAAAAAAAATCAAATTCATTCTCAGTTTATAAGTTTTATTTTTGATTTCCACCATTTTTTCGCTAAAACCAATATTTATTGAGATATTTTCAAAAAAAAAAACGATGCAATTTTCATTTTCTCGAAAATATTTTTATAGTTTAAAGTTCAGTTTTTTCTTAAAATAATTGTTTTAAACCGGCATGCAAACTTTGGCATGTTGTATTATTTGGGATTTCTTTTTAATTACTGGCTAACTAGTAATAAAATGGTGACATTTTTTATTAAAAGAGTGGAAAGATGCACACTGTTTCTGTTACAACCTCTATGCTATAGAAATAAGCAGTTTTGACGTAAGTGCCACAGTTTCTGGGATATTGAATAATTAAACCAAATACTTCCTCTTATAAACGTTCGGACGCCATTTTTAAACCTGCATGACTCCGAAACTACTAATCCTACAGAAAAAGAAACTTTTTAAAAACAAGATTTTGTTATTATTTAAGTGTGCGTCGAAAAAATAAAATCAATTGTCTTAATACTGCAGGGAAATTAGATAAAAAAATGAGGAAACCTGGACAAAACTAGTAAAATCTGAATTTTTGCACAGACTTTCTTTGAAGTGTCCCAAACCCAAATCCACAAAAATCACAAAAATCCCAACATGGCTACTTAAGATATTGAAGGTCAAAGTTTTTTGCAAATATCTCGCGTCCTATGCATCAGCGCCATGTGGTCGCTGTGAAAGTTGTAGAGAATTAAATTATCTACAAGTTGTCTTTTTTATTTTTCCCTTTCGAGATATTCAAGGTCAAAGTTTTGAAAACATGGTTTTTCGCGATATGTCGCGCCAAAAAATCGGACAGCAATTAACATGAAAGTTGTAAAGAATTCAATTATCTACAAGATTGGTATTTTGCATTTTTGCCCAAAACCTCGCCCTTTTCAAGATATTCAAGGTCGAAGTTTAAAAAACGGTTTTTTGGCAATACTGCTTGTATGTAGACTTCGTCGCGGTCCAATGCATAGGGAGCGAGATATTCGTGGAAAACCGTTTTTTTTTTAACTTCGACCTTGAATATCTCGAAAAGGGCGAGGTTTTGGGTAAAATACCAATCTTGTAGATAATTGAATTCTCTACAACTTTCATGTTAAAATTATTGCTGTCCGATTTTCTTGACGCGAGATATTTGCGAAAAACATGTTTTTGAAACTTTGACCTTGAATATCTCGAAAGGGGGAGGGGGTGGTTGGTAAGAAAGAAAAAGGCAACTTGTAGATAATTTAATTCTCTACAACTTTCACATTGACCTCATAGGCATCCGATGCATAGGATGCGAGATATTTGCAAAAAACTTTGACTTTCAATATCTTGGGTAGCCATGTTGGGATTTTTGTGGATTTGCTTTGACACCTCAAAGAACGTCTGTGCAAAAATTCAGATTTTTACTAATTTTGTCCAGGTCAAATGCTAATTTCCGTGAGCTGTAAAGGCTTGTCGCGCGCAGGCATTAATTTTGTTTGACAGATATTGTAAGTACCTAAGTATTTTTTTCTATTCACGTGATGAGCTTTTAAGACAATTAATTTTATTTTTTTCGTTTTAGTACACGTAAATAATAATAAAAGCTTTTAAAAAGTTTTTTTACATGTAATTTTATTTTTAAATGTTTAGTTACGTCTTAATTATTAGTTTTATTGCGTTGTATTTACTTAAAAGTATCGGATCCTCCGCCATTTCTTAGAATGCAAGGTCTGAGTGAATACACACAAATTATAGTTTAAAAAACACTTTTTGGTACCGTATTATTATATTCAGGCCTATGATGGAACGTTTACGTTACTTAACATACACCCGTTATGTTGAGCGCTAACCAAAAAATATATAAGAGTGAGAGAGACAGATGACCGTAACATAGGCGATATGACTAACGTAAACGTTCCATCATAGGGCTGATTGTCACCAGAACTACACGTGTATGCAAAATTTCAGCTCAATTGGACGTCGTTAAGTAGTTCAAAATTGACTGGCAAGATTTGACCTAAACATACTAACCAACATACAAACAGGTGAAGTTAAATAATAGCTTGTAATAAAATAAAACATATTCACTCTCAATTTATTAACTTTCTTTTTGGTCTCTAGCATTTTTTCGCTAAATGTTATGCCTTTAAGCTTAAATGAAAATTTTCAGGTCGTTTAACGTAAAAACTAAGAATTTATATGAAAAATTTTTGTGTCAAACTCGGATGCTGTCTCAGTTCCAGTGATTTTTTTTTAGTGGGTAGCATCCACCCCTTATAAAATGGCAAGACCCGTATAATATAGAAGCGTTTGTTTGATGCATTATCAAAATTATCAAAATAAAAACGAAATGTAATCCATGGCAGTTTTTCTAAATTAAAATCTCTAGTTTGGTGCTGTACTATACAGCATCTTATATACCTATATATCTATATTACTCTCGTCATGCTTTCTAGGCCTTTGCATCAATGCACAATGCACATTTCTATAAATGTATACTTTTTCTGTTGCAGTCAGTCGGTTGCACTGCGAAAGCGAATCCTTCAAGATGGACTTGATCTTGGATATCAACTCATGGCTGTATCCAATGGAGCTAGGTGAGTAAGAGCACTATAATTTTGTACGTTGGAGGAAACAAGGCTGATGTTCAAACATGTGAGGAAAGAAAAATAAGTTTTGAATCAAAAGAGTCTTATATTCACAGAAATACACTTTCTATATAAAACGAATACTTTTGTTTCAAGAAATAATGAGTTTGTAATAATAATAAATAAAATTTACATTTTGTTTTGTTGACAAAATGAATGTGTTTAACCTAACCTGAGAAGGATATTTTCTCGATTTTTAATTATTATTCACCAAAGAACTTGTGTATTTGGGTATCACGTGGATTTTCGATTTGAAGTTATCAATGAATTTGTTGTGAAAATTAGTATTTAACTACTGGGTGTCTAAAATATGTTGCCATTTAGAAAGGACAATGTTACAAGTAGCTGATTTTTGTAAGTAATAAGTCTTCGTGGTATCAAAAGGCTGGGGAAAATTTAATTTCATCCCTAGATATATAAAAACAACCTCTAAAATTGCTTTGAATAATAGCTTACATTGAACGTGAAAATTATATTTATTTCATGATAACTATTAATTAGGTATCGATTCAATAGAGATAACAAAAGGGTAAAAACTACCCTTATTCACACCCTATTCAGGGAGTGGAACGCCATACACATAATATTAAAAAAATAGGTACCAAGGTGACTGAAAATGTACAAAATGTTTTTTTAATACTAGTTGAGCCAGACCTTCAACTGCTCCTGACCTCAGCATCCCTATTACTACGGGAGCCCACCCTAAGTGCCCGTGCACCCCCCCCGATCCTTTAGGACAATGTTTATAATAAAGATTAAAGCCTAAGGAACAATTTAAGACATGTCCTAAAAAAAAAATTGGCTGCACTTTCAAAATGGCGTCCTTTAAAAAAAAATTTTTGCAAATATGGTTTTTGTCATTTAACACAAAAACTAAAAAAGATGGAGAAAAACTTTCTGCACAGGAAACAAAGTGCATACAATTTTCTACAATTTTGTTTCTATACAATATTTGCATAGGAGTTACCATTTTCCAGATAAATGATTCATCTCTTAAAGTAAAATATAAAATTCAACATAAAACGTAACACTACGGAAGCCCACCCTAACTGCCCGTGCACCCCCCCGATCCTTGGGGACAATGTTTTTCATAAAGATTAAAGTCTAAGGAACAATTTAAGACATGTCCTAAAAAAAAACTGGCTGTACTTTCAAAATGGCGTCCGTTAAAAAAAAAAATGCAAATATTGTTTTTGTCATTTAACACAAAAACTAAAAAATATGGAGAAAAACTTTCTGCACAAAAAACAAAGTGCATATAATTTTCTACAATTTTGTTCCTATGCAATATTTACATAGGAGTTACCGTTTTCCAGATACCACTGTTACCGTTTTCGAGATAAATGTCTTCAAATTATAATATTATTATTATTATTAATTTTTTTCAGTTTATTTTATTTTATTTTTATGTTAATATAAAATTTTATTATACGCCTTACAATAATTGTCACAGTTATTTTGTCTAAGTGATTTACCGATATACGAATTTCCATGTTTTCTTAATTTTGGACTCATTTATCTTGAAAATGGTAACTCCTATCAAAATATTGTATAGGTACAAAATTGTAGACAATTTTATGTACGTTGTTTTTTGTGAAAAAAGTTTTTGTCCATCTTTTTCAGTTTTTGTGTTAAATGACAAAAACAACATTGGCAACAGTTTTTTTCAACATATGGCCGCCATTTTGAAAGTCCGGCCAGTTTTTTTTTTAGGGCGTGTCTTAAATTGTTCCTTAGTCTCTAATCTTTATGAAAAACATTGTCCCCAAGGATCGGGCGGGGGGTGCACGTACAGCTAGGGAGGGCTCCCCGACTATATTTGGTATGAAATAATATTCGCAACAAGTATTATTACAAAAAAGCGCTTTAGTTAGCGACCCTGGAAACCACCAAACTACCCTATTCGGAGGTGCAACTCTATTCACAGTCTCGAATACTAAAAAAATGCCACGGGACTTAGTAATGCACCAACTTATTTTCTACTAGTAAAAGGGACAGACGTCCACTTTATCTTGACGTGAGTATCCTTATTACGAAAAACTATCTCTATATGAATATGAAAGATACGTATGGCGTTCCACCCCCTGAATAGGGTGTGAATAGGGGTAGTTTTTACCTTTTTGTTATCTCTATTGAATCGATGCCTAATAGTTATCATAAAATAAATACAATTTTCCCATTGAGTATAAGCTATTATTCAAAGCACTTTTAGGGGTTGCTTTTATGTTTTTAGGGGTGAAATAGAATTTTCCCCAGTCTTTTGATACCACGAAGACGTATTTTACTTCCACATCCAGTGGAAGTATAGTAACGACAAAAAAAATTTTTAAAATTTTTATTGTTCAAATAGGCTTAAAGTGTTATGAAACGTCGAGATATAAAGTTTGAGCGAAAAAAATTTCTGTCTGTCGGTCTGTCTGTAACTTTTTTTTGTGCGCACGTTTACTCTGGAACCGTTTAAGATATTGACTTGAAATTTGGTACACATATGTACTTTAACGAGATCTGGAACTAGATTATTTTCATCTTGTTTCGTCGAAGGGTTGGGGGGTAAATTGGGGTAAATTTGGGGTAAATCAAGCAGGTAAGAGTCCATAAAATTGGTATTTAGTATATACAAGAGAATCTAAGGTCTCAAAAAAAATTTTGGCACTAGCCACCTCCATTACCACCCCCACCCCATTATTAAAGGGGATGAAAAAAAAATGTGATTTAGTGTGTGCACAAGAACCAAAAACCTCAATATTTGTTTTTACTTCATCCACCCCCACTACCACCCCCCTATCACCACCCCCACCCCACTACCGATGTGGGGTATCGTTTTATGGGTTTTTGGGGTAGAGGATTTCAAATATTATATTATTAAAGTTCCATAAACAATTATTTCCACATACAAAGTTTTTTCGTTGTGAGTGACTTGGATAGAGAATCTGGATGTGGAAGTAGTGATTCCTTGGACAGCGGTTTTTATTAATTTTGAGCATTTTCCAACCATTTCCTCTGGATCTTATGCGTTCCGCGATGGGGGTATTTTTAACATTGTCCTTTGACTTAACTATTTAAAAAATTGAATTACTAAAATGGATACTAAATAAAATGTCCAAAATGGCTTGAAAATCAATTAGCTTCAAAATTTTTTTTTAAATTGTGCAATTGTACTTAAAATTGTCTCCGGTATCCAAAAATGTAAAAAAATGTTTACAGAGTGTTCCATTTAAGATTTCAAAACTGGCGTTATTTCCGGGGAAGAGATGAAAAGTCAAATAATAAAAATTTTGCCACTTTTGATATATATATTACCCATGCTAAGTTTGAGTCTTGTAGCTTGAAATCTCTGGAAACTATGGCTTTTCTAATGATTCCGTTGACACCCGGTATATACAAACAGTATTTTTTTCTTCGCTACGTGTACAAGGGTGTCCCATAATGGATTTCACTTTTCAAATTGTAATAACTTGACAGCCGCGCCTCGGAGGGGGATTGGATTAGTCGAGTTCAGTCAGCGAAATCTTCGGATTGCTTAGTAACTAAACGATGCAGCGGTGCGATGGTCCAGTGAACGAACACCTTACCTTGCCTTCTTCATCGAGACATATTTTTAGGTCCAATGATTCGTACATAATTGCGAGGCGAGCGGTTTATGCAACCGCTTTAATGTTCGACGAGTAGCGGATGCCCCTGGACATAATTTGTTGAAGTCCTGTGTGAATAGATTTCGGCAGACATCATCAGACATAAATCAAAAACCACGCAGTCGAACAAGGACTGTAACACCAAGTCTTCAGTGGCAGCGATCGAGGCGGACATGAGCGAGTGCGGGCGGTCGCTAGCGGGAACGAGCGACTGATACAACTACGGTGTCTACAGTAAACGCGAGTTTGGGCGATGCGATATTATATAAATAATGTTTGTTAAATACAAATCAGTCATTGAGTCCATTATGAGGTTCAGAAGCAGACGACAAAAGTGGTTGCTTTTGGAAAATGTTTCCTTAAAATATCAGCTGTTCCTTCACAAGCAGTGTGGTAAACCTAAACGGTTGGCAGTTAATGAAATATATCAAAGTAGAGTCAAATATGGCGAATTTCATAATTTGTATTACCAACTGCGAAAGTATTCAGACTCGTTTAAAAACTACTGCTGCACGTATACCCGCTATAAATTGCACAAGAACTAGACAAAAACGCAACAAAACGCGTTGAGTTGCATGCAAAATCTCAAATATTTTGAAATCTCCGTTCACGCCCGCTCGCAATTTTTCGTTCCCACTAAACACGTTCCTATTCAATTACATGTGTTTGACTTGCACGCTTCAGTCCACGCTCGCTCGGCTCCGCCCGCGCCCGTTTCCGACAGCTTGCACTGAAGACAATGCGTAACTGTACCTGAAAATATTGGAACTGTGCGAGATGCCATAGTTCGAAATCCACGAAGATCAATTCTTAAAAACTCGCAGACTTTGCACATCTCTAAGTCGTCTACTTACCCATAATTTTGAAAAGGGACTACCCCTTTAAGGTCCAGTTGGTTCACGAAATTACAGAAAATTACCACAGAAAAAGACAACACTTTAGAATTAATGATCAACGACTTTTTTGAGAACAACCAAATCGATAGCATTATATTTAGCGATGAAGTTCGCTTTCATCTTTCTGGTGCCATAAACAAGAAAAAAATATTGCCGTTATTGGGCATCAGACAACCCGCGGCAGAAGTATGAAAGGTCATTACATAGCTCAATATTTATGATTTGGTGTGCAATGTCGGCCGAGGAGTTATTGATTCGTATTTTTTTTTAATGCACGCGGCATCGCAGTCACAGTTAATAGTGAGCGTTATTGTGCAATGCTCCAAGGTTTTTAATACCAAAGTTACAGAAATTTTGGGAATTTAATGGTGAAACATGATTTCAACAGGATGAGGCAACAGCACATACTGCCAGTGTATCTATGGAAGCCGTGAGAGCATTCTTCCCTGGAAAAAAAATCATATCCCTGTTTGAAAACACCAGTTGGTCAGCTAGATCACCTGACCGCAGTACTATGGATTTTTTTTTATTTATATGCCTCGAAGCAAAAGCATGCGTCAACACTCCTGCAACACTGAACGAATTAAAATAAAGAATCAGAGAGGAAATCACTGCACTGCCAGCAGACATATGTTTGGCAGTTTCCCACAAATTGAGGTCTCCATTTAAGGAACGAAACGGAAGACATCTGGAGAATATATTTTTTTAGAAATATTTCATGCCTTTATAATATGTATTCAAAGACTGAAATTCTTTATGGGACACCGTGTAGAAGAGGCCATTACAGGGTGGCCACTTTTCTGGAAAACAAGAAAAATCAGGGAATTTCATGTTGGGCAAGGAAATCAAGAGATTTGTACTAATTTAAACGTAAAATCAGGGAATTTTAAGAAATAGTCGGGGAAAATTGTGTAAAACGCATTTATTATAATATATTTCTATTCTTGCTTGCAGCCAAAAAATTTGTATTCATTGCGAATTGTACGAGTCAATCGAAGTTATTTTCCGTGAAAAATTGCACAACTGGGCAACATTGAATAATTTGTATGTTCTGTCACAATTTTTATTAATAAAATGTAAAAAGCAGTTGAAATTGGCGTTTAGGTTATCAAAAATTAGTCAGGAAAACTGAAGTTTATTAGTAAGGGAAGTCAGTGAAAAGTCAGGTGATTTGAAAAGCAGTTTAGGTAGTCACCCTGCAATAATAGTACACGCAAATTAGATTAAAAAACACTGAATAGGAGAAATAATTTATAAAGTAGTAATATTTGGGATGCGTACTCTAGATAGGGTTAGAAATAGATACCCGAAAAGTTCCCCCCAAATTTAGAGGTGGAACGTCCTTTTTTTTGCAAAGAACCACCCCCAACGGGGACTTAACGCTGGTTTTTCACTTTTATCTTGTAAACCGTTCGTCGGAAGAGAAACAAGCATAGGAAATAAAAAATTTGTCGTTAAATTCTGCATAAAAAATGTCGTATTAACCTTGTAGCTTGTCCTCACCTATTTCCTGCTAACAGCGTCCGAACAGAGAGGTAGTTTCACAGCGAATATCTTAAAACCAGTTACTTTGACGAGAAAAATGCTCAGGAATGAATTTATAGAGCGGAATTTTCTCTAGAAGATGCATATATAGTGGGTTTTGACGCAAGTGATTTTAATGTATTTTCCTCTTTTTTTCCACAAAGCTGTGTTTTTCGACTCCACGCAATTATATCAGAGGATAATCTGTACTATTCACTCAAACGAAGATTTGAAGTCATGTTTCAACTTTGAGCTTGCTTCCATTCCCCTCCCTCTCTTCGATGAGAAAGGGTTAATGAGAAAAACTAAGAAATCGTCTCTGTATGATATTTTCAATGCTGTATAAGAGGTCAATAGATTTTTCCGATTGCCAGTTCATTTTTATGGCGGAAATTTGATTCATCGTGTAGTATGGCCGAAGCAGGGTACCTTTGTCGACGTTTCTACAGCCTACGTTCGCTTTATTCGTAATCATTACGGCCAAAAAGTGACTGTAGTGTTTGACGGATATGCTGACAATACCTGCAGTACGAAGAACATCGAAAGACAGCAGCGACTTTTGAAGCGCATTTCACCGGAAATTATTTTCAATGAGAACACGCCACTGACTGAAACGTAAAATCGAATGATAAACAATCTCACAAACAAGGAATGGTTTATTTCGCAATTGGTGGAGAGATTTAAAAACGAGGGAATCAAAACAATTACTGCTGTAGACGACTTAGACGTACTCATAGTTCAAACCGCCTTAAATGAATCTCATGAAAACGATACAGTGGTCATCGTCGGACAAGATATTGATCTTCTCGCATTGATTATCGCTCTCGCACCTCAAGATAAAGATATCCGTTTCTTAAGAGAGACTCAGGGAAAAATAAAAAATAGAGCTTACAGTTCTCGTGACTTGCAGTTCTCGGAAGTTTTAAAAAGCTGTAAGGAGACAGTTTTGTTTCTCCACGCGTTCAGTGGATGCGATACCACTTCAGCTTTCTTTGGCAAAGGAAAAATGCAAACGGTGGAATGCGTCAATAAAAGAAAAGATCTCGAAGAGGTTGTCCTTATATTCAACAACCGTAGCTCAACGAAAAAAGAAATTACAAGTGCTGGAGAGCAATTCACGCCAGCAGTATACAAAGCCCCTAAAAAATCAAAGATTTATTATCTTTAAAAAGTTAGTCGGCCAATCTAGTACTGCCGGGATTCTACCAACACTGCCACCAACATCTGAGCATTACGTCAACATTCTTACAGGGTATTTCTCCAAATTCAGGCTTGGCGAGGAGAACAATTGGAACCAACGGAATGGGGTTGGAAAAAAGTAGGCAACATTTTAGCACCCATTTATACCACCGAGTTACCAGCACCAATTTCCACCCTAAAGCTAATATTCTGCAGCTGCAAAAACGGTTGCGGAAAACGATGCAGCTGTGTTGAGGTTGAATTGCGCTGTTCAACAATGTGCTCTAATTGCCATGGGCAAGGATGTTTAAATTCTTAATTCGAAGAAGAGTTCGTCGATGAGGAACCCCTTAATGAGTAAAGTTGGAAAGAATTTTAATGAAATAGGCCTACAGGGGAAACCACCTTCAAAAAAATTACACCGAGAGTTCTACCTCGTGGCTGGTGTGGAAACGAGCTCAAATTGAAAAACACAGCTTTGTGGAAAAAAAAGAGGAAAATGCATAAAAATCACTTCCATCAAAACCCGCTGTATATCCATCTTACAGAGATTCCGCTCTATAAATTCATTCCTAACCGATTTTAAGATATTCGCTGTGAAACTTGGAATTGGATCGATTTTTACCTCTGCGCCTCAAACTACCTCTCTGTTCGGACGCTGTTAGCGCGAAATAGGTGAGGATAAGCTGCAAGGTTAATAGGACATTTTTTATGCAGAATTTAACGGCAAATTTTTTATTTTCTATACTTTTTTCTCTTCTGACGAACCGTTTACAAGATAAAAGTGACAAACCAGCGTTAAGTCCTCGTTGGGGGTAGTTTTTTGCAAAAAAAAAGACGTTCCACCCCTGAATTGAGGGGGAACTTTTCGGGTATCTATTTCTAACTCTATCTAGAGTACGCATCCCAAATATTATTACTTTATAAATTATTTCTTCTAAACTATCTAATTTACGTGGACTATAAGTGGCCGTATTAATTTAATCCTAATCGCTGTAGGTCTGAGCCGGTACGCTTTTTATTAAAAAAAAAAAATCGCCTTTTTTAAGTAGCAACCATCAATGTATTCTTTTTTATCTCTGCTACAGTTTTTACATTTTAGTCTTTAGTCTATTGAAATGTTCCATTTAACCTTGTATTTTGGGTAGGGCAAGGTTTTTTCCGTTGGGGGGAGGGGTAAGTTTAAAATCGAGTTTTCGGGGTCGGCGGCCACCCCATTTGGCCGCCATTTTGAAAAAGGGAGTGCTGACAGTTTTTGCCATAATATATCTCCGTAATCTTACAAAAAATGCATAGAGGTTCATTGTTTAGAATCCAATTCTCTACAACATTACTAGAGAAACTTTTTGTCGGAAATTGAATAATTAAAAAGTTATAACCTTTGAAAGATAGAAATTTGTCACGAAATTTTCTTTTAAGCGCCAAAACTTGTTTTCTTCAATTCTAACAAGAAAATACATCACCTGTTTTTGAAGAGGATTTCACAACGAATAATTTTCATTTATACGTTTTTTAATTTCCTTAATTCTGAAGGGTTTTACAGCGCTGCGAAGGGATCAAAGTGACAGATCATGTCTTACTAATCAAAAGATCTGCGGTTCGATCCCTGCACACTTCGCATTTTTTTTGTTAAAAACTTTATTAATAGTTGCGGAAAAATATAAATATTGTTACAAGATTAAATTACATATATTAGGTGCTTATAATTATTCAGAATTTGAGGATTGGTCACTAGATGACGCTAGGAATGTCTCATCGGCTGTAGGAGAGAAATGGGTTGAAGGAGAGTGAGGTCACGTTCGCCTTACTTGAAAAGGGGCCTAAAGTGAAGACTAAAATAAGACCCGATAAGGGGGCGGCGAAAGTTTTTAACGACAAAAATACGGAGTGTGTAGGGATCGAACCGCCGTTGTCTCAATTTGTAAGCCATGATCTGTCACGTTAATTCCTTCGCAACGCTGTAAAACCCTTCGGAATTAAGGAAATTAAAAAAAGAATAAATGAAAATTACGTTACGAAAAAATTATTAGCACCCCCTTTTTCAAGATGGCGGCCAAGTGGGGTGGCCACCGACCCCGAAAACTCAATTTTAAACTTACACCAGCCCCTCCCCTACACAACAAAAAAAAAACCTTGTCCTACCCAAAATGCAATTTAAAATTTAACATTTCAATACTTCTTTTCAGCAGTGTCGTTTCGATAGGAAATATCTTAAGAAAATAATTAAAAATCGTTTTATTCATTTAATTAATTTCGTTTAATTTTGTTTAAAAAGCTTTAATAAGATTATGAGTAAAAGATTTGGGAGAACCTGGAAACAATGAAATTAGAAAAATAAAAAAGAGCTTGTAAAGCAACTGTTCAAGGTTTTCTCCGTTCACTACTTGCCTAAAATCATATTTACTGGTTCAAAAATACTTTACGTTAATATGCGTATCATTTTGGCGCCGTTTAATTGCACCATAGATAATGGCAAATATGGAGAATTAATACTTTAAATTGAAAGAGACGTTGATTTTACGGACAATTTAAATATTGATGGTATCCGCTCTTTTTACTCCAAGGTAAACGCACTATTGTCGTCAGGCTGCTTCCATTTTCACTTACACCGACTTGCACTCAAATATTCCACAGTCTGCACCTTATAAATATGATTCTTTATGTCCTTTTTGTTTTTATTACCAAAGAGTTAAAAAAAAAGTTTTTATTACCAAAGAATAGTGGCTGTTGGACGTTGATCGAATATTGTTTTTATAAAATATGATTATGACCAATATGGTGGATTTTGACTTGAAAACCGAATAGTCCTGTCAATTAATGGTTTCTAGATCACAATTTTTGACTTGCTGTGTTTAGACTATTTAGGAGGTAAACATACCAAAAGTCCCCGAACGTAGGAGGTGGGGGGGGGGGGCTGCAGAGGGACACGAAGATGGTCCCGGTTCTTGGTTTTTGCTCATATCTCGAAAACGGTTAGATTTTTGCGAATAGTATGAAAACTACGAATTTTGTCAAAACTTAAACCTTGTGAATTGCCTTGAATTTATGGCTAGTCTCGTCTAATTTTGTCGAAAATTGTCACGTGGTTTTTTAAAGTTTAGTGTTTTTTTGCCCCTTTCTAAAAGTAAAAAAAAGTTCATTACAAAGTTGAAAGGTTCTCTACAATTTCCTACAATTTGCTTCTTAAGGTAGTACTGTCGGTCTTAGAATTAATGTTCAGAATTTAATAAAATTCGACATAGTAGATTATGGTAAGATAATGATATAATTAAATTTTTGAAGAACTACAGAGAACTAGTAAAAAAATATTGACATTTGAAATTGTATGCTTTTATCATTGATCCTTATGAGAAATCGCAGGTTTTATCATATTTTACAAAAAGTACCGTTCAGATTTCCATAAAAAAGGAGAAAACGAGAGAAAATAATGTATAAAACATTTTACACACTTAAAACTACAGCTTTAAAGCATGTAATAGTAGTAATTAGCGAATAAATGTCAAAAGTCTACTTTTCGTAGTTCATTAGACGTGGCAACGTCGTAAAAGAGGTTACAATGTGTGCGAAATTTAAAAATGCATGGAATATGATAATGTAGGTTTCATAAAAATTCTTTATGAATAATAACATGAACGATGTTTTATTAGCACAGCCAGATTATTTATTAAATCTAATAAAATATAAATGACTAATAATGTTACAGATAATAATATTTCATTTTGTTAGTAATTAACCTTATAAAAACGATTTCTTGGTTATTTCTTTTCTTTATTTTTCTAAAAAATTGAAAATTCGGGAGAATGGAGGAAATTTCATATTTTCCCTGGAGAATCTTAAAATATCATTTTTCCCAGAAACCTTAGTTTCGAAGGGCGGAGATTGATGGAGCGTCTAATACATGATATTAAGTAGATATCGTGTATGAGATCGTTAATTACCAATTAATTACGGTGACAAAATGGCGAAATTTTACCGAAAAAAAAAAAAGTTCCCATTTCCGCTCCATCTAATTTCCTCATTTTTGTCGGAATTCAAAAAATAACAAAAAAAGAGTTTTAGCAAATTTAATCCTATTTAAATTAGCTGGAGTAGTCTTTTGGCGTAGGAGCCAAGATTAAGAAGTTGCCAACTTTTGAAGCACAAAATTTGCGATTTTTTGTCCTACATCGTCGACATTTCAGTAAATATCTCCGTAACGAAAAGAAAAATCAAAATTCCGATTGTAGCAAACAGGGTGTATACTTTCTGGAAAACAGGGAAAACATGGAAAAGTCAGGGAATTTGATTTTGGTCAGGGAAATCAGGGAAAAGTCAGGAAATTTATAAATTTATAAAAGAAGTCAGGGAAAATTTATTGAAAGTACTTATTTCAAAGTTGTTCCCATCTTACGCTCCCCCGCTCGTCAAAAAGTATTTTCCATTTTTCCTTCCCCGCTCATCAGTTTTCATTTTCGAGCAGAAAAAATTTCTGAAATTTTTGTTGAAGGGTCCTGGAAAATCTGTAAAAGTCAGGGAATTTCAAAATTGTGACTTGGTATACACCCTGATAGTGCAGTTGAATTGATTTTTTTCGGCGACAACATTCCACCTGAAATTTTATTGTTGTTTCTTATGTATTATGACCTGGTTACGAAAAAAATATTTGTGTCCAAAAATTCCTTGTGCGTCAAAAGTTATATACGCAGTTTTTGACGTGCTTTCACGGATTTTCAACTTATCTGCTTAATATATCTTGTACTAGTAATCGGATGGGAATTTTGAAAATACTGGTTTATTTGAAATAAAATTCTCAAAAAATATAGACCTATCCGATAAGTATTGGTCAATCCATCTTGGAAAAAAATAAAAAAACACCCAGAATAGACGAAAAAATCAAAATTGAATGTCTTTTCTATAAGGAGTAATTTCACCAAAGTGGACAAAAATAAAACTCATTTATGGTCAAATATAGCGCACCAATCCCGGACACCGTATGTCAAATAGAACGGTCAAAGATGGCAGACGAAATAAAATTTTTAATTCTTCGCCAATTATCAAGGAGGCATTGTACGTCACTTTTTTTTTCTTCTTAATTGTACGTTATTTTATGTACTTTTAGGGGATAGGGTTAATCTTTTTTTAATTTACAAAAAATATGCATGCATTTTTTTTTATTTTCGAAAAAAGTGCATTTTTTACAATTTTCAAAAATGTATTTTGTTTTACCCTCCTTTTTCTCATCCAATTTTCATCGAAACAAAATGAAATATACTATAGAAAGCCTCGTATAATTTCAAAAATTTAATAAAAAGTGAAACTTCATTAATTTGGAAAAGGAAATTTATTAAGCATACGCATGCATGGTAATAATAATAATATATGAATATATGATTAATAGTCAGAACCAAGCAGTCAAGACTAGAGTAGTATTATTTTTGGTGGATATGCCGATGAGCAGAATAGCACTAAGAATAACGAGCGCATTCGTCGTTTAGAAAAAAAATCACAAGTGACGTTATGAAATCATCGGTTAGTCAAAAAAAATTTCTAGCCAATAGTAAAAATAAGGATAAGTATATAAAATGATTGTGCAAAGAGTTAATATATAATGACTTTAACGTTAAAATATGCAGAGAAGACGCCGTTACTACAATCGTTAAAATTGCTATTGATTTAAAAATCGAAGACAATCAAGTTATAATAGTTGGTGAAGATATTATTCTTTTTGTTATAATGACTCGACTAACGTGGAGTCATCATAAATAAATCTATGTTTACAAATCTAATAAAGTAATTGACAAACATTATGATGAAAATAGAATTGTCTGCAATTCCACCTACTGAAGAGGTAATAGAAAAACACCGTTTAAGAGTCTATTTCCAAGTCCAAAAATGGTTGAGTTCTGAGAAAGATTCGTTACAATTTGGGTGGCTTAATGGCTGAGAATGGCTAATGCCTGATGTTATGAGTGAAAGTAATACTTTCCCTAAAAAAATTACTAAGTGATACTTCTTGTAAATGTAAGAAAGGCTGTGAAAATTATCAGTGTAGCTATAGAAAACTGAATATATAATGTTCTATTCTGTGTCTATTGTAATAGTATATTGTGTATTTAGGTCTGAAAGCAAAACATTCCCGGACGACGAAGTTTGGGAATGTGCTTTTACACCGAAGTACACATACTATTTTTTCTGAAATCACAATCAATATTATTAAAAATTAGGGAATTTGTATTAATACAAAACATTTCTTCGTTACAATCTAACTGCTTACCAATAAATGCAATTTTAATTTGAGTTGATTTGTCTGCGTGTATTTATTTACTGTCTGAAATATATATAAAAAACCGTACGGGAATGTTACTTTCCCGGCCTAGGCCGGGAAACTAATATAGTATATTTCATTTTGTTTCGATGAAAATTGGGTAAAAAAAAAGGAGAGTCAAAGAAAATACATTTTTGAAAATTGTAAAAATGCAATTTTTTTGAAAATAAAAAAATGCACTTTTTTGAAAATGGAAAAAAATTAATTTTTTCTTCAAGCGTATTAAAATGTTTAAATTATGTCACCAAAAACAGAAGTAGAAGTAGGACATTGTTTTACTAGTAACAAAATGTTAGTACCGAACGCCACCGTGGTGGACATTGTTTTACTAGTAACATAATGTTAGTTCCGAAAGCGCCACCGCAGTGGGTATTGTTTTACTAGTAACATAATGTTAATACCGAAAGCCACCGGTGGCGCGCTATCCACTAGCCACTTGTCATATTGTGTCAACATGTAAGACTGTAGTTTGAATATTTGTACATTTATGATAAATAAATGAATTTTTGCATTTTAATACGCTTGAAGAAAAAATAGTATATATTACACGGAGTAGAACGCCTTTTTTTGTGTTTCGCCCAGTTTGCGGCTTCGGCTTCGCCTCAGCCGCAAATCCTGAGCTCAACACAAAAAAAGAGTGCGTTCTACTCCTAGTAATATAATATACTAATATCCCCTAAAAGTACTTAAAGTAACGAACAATCGAAGAGAAAAAAAAGTGACGTACAATGCTGCCTTGATAATTGGCGAAGAATTAAATATTTTATTTCGTCCGCCATCTTTGACCGTTCTATTTGACATACGGTGTCCAGGATTAGTGCGCCATATTTGACCATAAATGAGTTTTATTTTTGCCAACTTTGGTAAAGTTACTCCTTCTTATAGAAAAGATATTCAATTTTGATTTTTTCGGCTATTCTTGGTGTTTTTTATTTTTTCCAAGATGGCGAATTGACCAATACATATCGGACAGGTCTATATTTTTTAAGAATTCTATTTCAAATAAGCCAGTATTTTTAAAATGCCCATTCGATTACTAGTTCAAGATACATTAAGCAGATAAGTTGAAAATCCGTGAAAGCGCGTCAAAAAGTACGTTTAACTTTTGACGCACAAGGAATTTTTGGGCACAATTTTTTTTTTGTAATTAGGAGATCATAATACATAAGAATCAACAATAAAATTTCAGATGGAATGTTGTCGCTAAAAAAAATTGAATTAAATCAATTTGACTGTACTATGAGCAAACGAGTCACACTGAAAAATACTCGTTTGATCTTATTTATTATTTCGAGGTAACTCTCGCCATTTCGGAGATATAAAAAATTACAAAAAGATGCGATCTTGACACGTTCATATTTTTCGAAAAACACGGCCGCACGATGTCGCGACATAAGAAGGAAGACTTCCAGTTAAAGCTGATCGTAAATTACACATCGAAATTGGAAAATTCGGCTCGTCACGAACGAATGGAAAATGTCATTTTTCGACGTTTAATGATTTTGAAGGCAGTTGAAGCAACGATTTTGATAAATCATTCAACGTTGCCTAGTCTAAATACTGCGTAGGTTAAACGAGGTATATTTTTGACTTTTGCAGTATCGACAGCACTACCTTAATACAACCCTCTACGATAAAAGATGGCCAGGTTATCGCTATTTGTTAAAAAAGTACGTTTTTATGAAAATTGAAATTGTAAATTTTCTCCTTTAAACTGAAACTTCACGCCAAAACTTAAAATTGTATGCATCCGCCATGTTTTTGGTAGTTAGTAAAGTAATCAACTTCAAAGGAAGCGCATTTTTCAGAGGCAACAGTCATATTAGTATAGTTTATTTTTGTGTAGTGCCGTGTGACTTATTTATTTTAAAGTTGGATGAAGAGATTTATTTCCCTGTTTTATACAGCGCTATTATACTCTTCGCAAAAACGAAGAGTATATTGTATTTGATCGGCACATTTCTAAAATCGGAAATATCGCTCCTAGAGAAAAAATTTTCATATCATTGTGTTAGTGAACGAATTCTGAACTGAACTTTCAAAATGTCCGTCCGTCCGCCACGTTTCTTGTAAGCACGATAACTTAAGAAAGAAAAGTCCGATTGTATTGAAATTTGGAAAGTAAGTTAGTGTTAGCTAGAGGAAGAACCCTATTTTGAAAAAGTAACTTTTATATATAAAAAAACAATCCAGGAAAATTACTTTCCAGCCCTAGGCCGGGAAAGTAGCTTTTTCTCAAATCGATCGGCAATGTTTACATTTTCGGCGCGATTTTAGATCGAAAAATGCACAATTCCAGTATTTTAGTCCGTTGCTAAGAAACTATCAGAAAACAGACCGGAAAAGATCAACAAAAGAGTACGGGAATGTTACTTTCCTGGCCTAGGCTGGGAAAGTAACATTCCCGTACGGTTTTTTAATTATATTTTAGACAGTAAATAAATACACCCAGACAAACCAACTCACATTAAAATTGCATTTATTAGTAAGCAGTTAGATTGTAATGAAGAAATGTTATGCATTAATACAAATTCCTTAATTTATAATAATATTGATTGTGATTTCAGAAAAAATAGTATATGTACTTCGGTGTGAAAGCACATTCCCGGACTTCGATGCTTGTTGGCCTCGGCTAGCGCCTCGGCCAATTTGCATCGGCTAGCGCCTCGGCCAATTTGCATCGTCGTCCGGGAATGTTATATACACAATATACTATTCCCGGACTGTTTTTTGTGATAGTTGCTTAACAACGGAATAAATACTAGAATAGCGTATTTTGGGATCGGGGGAGTTCCTCTAGAGACGTTACGGTAAATATACGCCTATTAGATAACGTTCCTTTTAAATCGGGAGAAAAACCGGTAATAAGTTGGCCCAAATAGGTCAAAAGTACATTCGTTGTGAAGTGAAAAATGCATGCGGTGGTAGTGTCCGAATAGCAACAATTAAGTGATAAGTGCTAATATTAAATTAATACGAGTGATTAAATCTTTCAGTGCAGCGTAAAAAAGTGAAAACAGTCGACAAATATCGAGTAGATACCCGACCCGAAGGAAGGAAAGGCCATAAATCAATCAAGATAAGTCCACTTTACCCTTAAAATATTTATGTCTAGTACCTACTCATAGACAACTTAAAGAATTTCCTAAACAGACCTGAAATGCAATAAATTAGAAATAAGTTAATAAACAATTCTCTTCCAGTAAATACTACCAGGGGCGTACCATTAGAGTAACAGTACACCGCGCCAAATTAAATCAATTCAAAAATAATAAAAACTTGGATAAAACTGTTGCCCATTATTAGCTTGGTTTCAGTGCCATTAAAATTTAAAAATCTCGTGCATGCTATAAGAACATACTGACTGTCTACACTTCACATCTGGTACGGCTCTGGTAAGGTTAAGGAATTTTATTAAAAACGTTTAGGTCCGTAAGAATACGCAAAAAGTAAACAAGAAATAATAACTCTGCAGAGAACACAAAAATAATGTATCCACTACAAAACGTAACAACGAAGACACATCAGCTACTGGTACAAAAATCGAGCACTAAGCCATCAGTTAGAAGGAGAAAACAGAACCCCGGCACACGCTAACACTATGAAAAGACCAGTAGAGGAGTTGCATAGGTAACCAGATGAGAGAGCTCCATCGAAATAAGGACGGAAAATATAAACGAAAACATAGCCACGGCAATCATACAAAATGATCAAGATCATTGATCATTGATCAATGAGACAAGACAGCAGGAAGGGTATTCATGCAACTGACTCAAGAAACCAAAAGAAACGAAAAAAGAAAAAAATGGGGAAACCGGGTTACACGTGGAAAACAACAACTAAGAGGATCATGAACAAACTGAGAAGCGACCAAATATACTGGAAAAGTAAGCGAGTGGAAAAAATGAACTCCACAAAGAAATCGCAGCGAAAAACCCTACCAGAACCAGAAACCGAGGCATCAGAAATCTCAGAAGGAGAAGAAGAAAATTTGTAGAACCAGAAACACAAAAAGAGGAGCATAAACATTAAATAACGAACCCAATGCGACAACACATTGGACTTGTCATCTTGCTGTCGAGGCGACCAGACCTACTTTCTAATGCTCTGTCACCAATGGATACCCATAAAAGTTTATAAAAGTTAAATAATGACAACGTGTAAAAAATATAGTTAAAAAAGTATAAGTGGATGTGTTTGTAAAATAATACATATCTCGGATCATTTTCAGTAATTGATAAGAAATATTAGTTAGTGTTTAATTAGATATACAAACTAAAACTTTACACAGTGCTTCCCCTCTAACGCAGTAAATAATGGTATATATAGTGCAGTGAAATCGTGCCCAGCGGCAAAGAGGAGAAAGAAATCAGTAATAACCGAAAAGAGGACTGTCTATATGGAGCACTAAGCCATCAATGCAAGGATCAAGAAGGTTAAAGCAAAAAGGACAGCAGAAGAAAGCGCTAACACTGAACAGCAGCAAACTAAAAATAGGGAGACCATGTTACACGTGGAAAACAACAATCGAGAGGATAAAAAAAACACTAGGAAAGAAAAGAGAGGAAAAAACATGCGTCATGTGACTCTCGCTGCTGACAACAAGCATGACCCAAATCCAACCCAGCATCGGAAACCGAGGAATCAGAAGACTCAGCAAAAGAAGATTTGAAGAAGCAGAAACACAAAAAGAGGAGCATAAACACTCCATATCAAGACACAGCACATATTTCACACGAAGATTCAGAAGAGGCAGATGCCCAGAACCAAAAACACAAAAAAGGGAGCTTAAACGCTCCCTCACGACACAATGCGATAACGCATCTCATAAATACCTACACCTCCCATCCCATGTTCCTTTACCATGCGCCATGTGGCTCTCGCTGCTGGCAACAAGCATGACCTTAGTCCAACCCAGCGTGGACGTAGCAGGCCCAGCTGTATAACCTTGGGAGTGGCAGGAATGCCTACCGCACGCTGGTAAATCAATCAGTCAATCAATCAATAGCGTATTTTGGGATCTGAAATTGCGCCAAGAAAGTAGACATTCTTGACCGATTTCAGAAAAAAATTATTTTTATTCAATACACACGACAATATATGGTTTTGGGCGCTGATACGTTTAAATTCGAACACAACGTCGACACCACTACGACTCCCGCGGAAACGAGATGTTTTTAATACATTGAAGCGCTTGATGAACCAATATAAATTAACCATTATTTAAAAGCTTAAATACTCAACAATTAAATAAGGTATAGATTTTCTTGGTTCACCGAGCGCATCTGTCTGAAATATACATTCAAGTTCAGAAAAACGTCAAAAATTACTAAAAAAACTGCAAGCATGCTTGCTTTGAAATGCTATTATTACGAATTACTGTTATTTTTCAAATGTAAAACGTATAGAAACCTAAAGATCATATGTTCAACTATAAATAAATAACGTTTAATGATTTTAAGTAGAACTTTTTATTTTTATGGAATTAGTGGGGGGAAATATATAGCTTATCTACCCTTGTCCTTTGCATTCGTTTTAATTTTGACGCTTAGGTTATAAATAGTACAAGTTTGCTTTCTAATAGTGCTCTTCTAGTATTTTATTGAGTTTCTGCGTTAGAGAAATGAACAGCTACGAAACTCCAATTTTAGTTTCATAATTTGCCTATTAACGGAAACCAAGGTGGTAATTCTTAACAGGCATTTAAATTCGATATTTAGAAGGACAAAAATGTATCTTTTTGAATTTTTAAAGTTGTACTTTTTGCCTTCAGTTTACAAGCTAAATTCATTTGAGCGAGTGAATATTATCAACGTCGACAATAATATCACAGAGAAATAGTTAGCAATGATGGCCGTGGTTAAGCATAAGCCTGACAAGGTCACGAATCAAGTGCCATAATACCGCTGAATATTTTATGTCATTTGTTCATTCATTAATAGCTTTATAAAAAGGTAAGATATTTGCATTTCTTACATGTTAATTGCAGCAAATGCATACGTTGGATATCCAATTACATAAATATTTATCATGTTTTAAAGTGAGATAACAGATATGGTTTTAAGATTTGTTTAATGTTTCCTTAGTATACCTGAAACTCCATTAAAGATAATAATTTCTTCTTTACTACAGAGGAGCTTTTGGGGAACTTGATAAATAGTCCGCTACAACTAGAAAAAAAAGGCGATATTTCGGAATGATTTGTCTTAAATCGATTTTAATAAAACCTTTTGCTATCTGTTCTAAAAATGATCAATTTGAGTCACCCATTACAAGTGCGGTCTTCAAAGTTTTTTGTGCAAAATTATTTATGCATTTACAAAACTCAAAGGTTATAAGTTATTTTACCACGAAAACATATACCTGAGGGTTTTGTTTTGAGGTCGCTGATTACGATTTGATCGTTTTTATATTCAAAATGACGGATTCAATATGGCCGCGCCCTAATTATTAAAAAATTATTACAACGTATTTTGGGATTTTACAGGCCCCTACTAACTAACTGAAACAGTACAATGTAGGAATTTAAATACTATGTTTTAATTATTACAATAAACATACATACAGAATCAAACTTTTTCGTCATCGGAATTGTTATTACCTTCTTTGGCGACGTGTGGCAGAGAATTTAGTCAGCTCTAATCTTTGCCACTAGTACAAACTGATGAACATTTTCTTGCATCCGCAAAATGATTTATAACATTTTATTTTTATGTTAAGTACTTTAGACTTTTCCAACTCCAATCTTCCGGTGATATATTTGCTATTTGCAAAAGTTAAAAATAAGACTCTTATAAAAAGGTCATTGTTTATTATAGACTGGGAGGTAGCGTCAATATTTTATACGCCATTTCAACACGACTTGTTTTTTTAATGTTAGTTTTCGTTCGAAAAACAACTAAAGTAGGTATCAGCTGACGCGACCGTGGAGGCTAAGAGCGTGGGAAGTTGCGCATTTGGTAAAATAATTTTATTTTTTGTGTCAATCCAACAAAGCTACAAAACTATAAATAGTTTATTTATGTAATATAAGTAAAAAAATGTGTCTGCTGCATAGGGTAGGGAGCGAGGGTTGTCAGCTGCCCTAGTCAATATGGATGAAAAACGTGAAAATTCGTTATTTCAACGAAGCTGAAATTCATTTATATGATAGATATAAAAACACAATTAAAAAGTGTCAGCTGATAATACCATGGGACAAAACCTGTCAGCTAGGCCTTTTAAGTGTACCGCAGCGTCCAGGTGCTCACCGCGCAAGGTATCTTTAATGCCACAGTTAACGTATGAGACTTGAAAGAAAATCATATTTGTATGAAATATTAGACATACATATTAGAGAATACTTAGAGATTGCAATCATTAATTGAGAATAGTGGGGATTAAATTTTTTTTTTTTTTTTTTTTTTTATTATCTTCCTCTTCGGAAGTGCTATCTACATGGTCTTCCAAATCTTCCTCAGATTCTCGAGCGTCATCGTTCTCATTTTCGTCTTCACAAATATCTGTCAAGAAATATTGAAAATCATTGAAGTGAATAAAAGAGAATTCATGTAGAAGTAAAAGATTATATGCATAGAATACCATTTATGATATTTTCAATTTTCGGTAATTGATCGCCTTGAAACCACTTGAAAATATACAATTCCCATCCATAATCATTTGGCAAAGACAAACTTGGCGTATGAAGATGTGCTAATCTGAGAAGTTTATTTTGTACGGTTTGTAGTTTTTTTCTGGTGGTATAGGTCTGTTAAGGGATACCAGACGGGAGGTGCGTATGTGAGAATCGGCCTAATATACGACTTGTATATCAGGTTGGCGATATTTGAGGGGGAGTTTTTCAATAGTGGATAAAGAGTCGAAGTGCGCGCCCAGCACTTCCCCCATACATTTTTGATATGGCTGTTGAAAAGTAATTTTTTATCCAATATGACACCCAGGTATGATATTTCATTTTTCCACTCTAGTGGCTGGCCTTGTATTGTAATTTTGGTGTCTATTACGCACCTGCGTTTCGTGAAATATATCGGCTGGGTTTTAGCCGTATTGGTTTTTAACCCCCAGTTGTTGTGGTATCATATGGTTCTATTTGTTTGCTGTTCGAGGATCTGGGTTAATGACGAGAGGAAGCTTGATATCAATTGGTGACTGGGGGTGCTTATAGTTTTCCGCCTACCACGGCGCATAGATTTTCGGTTATCTTTGAACCAAGTACGTTCGAGCTGGCTTTTAATTTAGGTTATGTTTTGGTGTTGGTAATAGAATGCTGGTTCTGACTATGGTCTTGCTTATTTTTTTGTTTGATTATTGTTGCTTGATTGTAGATTTGTTAAAATTTTAGGTACACGCGGATCACTTGCTTCTGAGTTGCATTTTACGATGACATGATATCTGGCTCCTTTGACGTAGTCAAAATGGCCGTATCATCAACAATTGGGGGTGGTAAGTCGTTGAAGATATTAAACAGGATAGGTCCAAGGGATGACGGAGAGGATATGTTGTAGGGAGGAGCATTCCTGGTTAACTGCAACTCGAAATTGTCGGTCTGAAATGTATGACTCGATCATTTTAATAATTCGAGTCGGAAAACCCGCGATATGGAGCTTATAAAGTAGCCCAGGATGCCAGACTTTGTCGAAAGCTTTTTCGAGGTCTAAGGCGACAAAACCTGTAAGTAGTAGATCTCGATTGAAGTTGGTCCTGACAACTTCTCCAACTCGGTAAAGCTGTGGGGTTGTGGAATGGCTGGTACGGAAACCGAACTGGAAATTACTCAAAACATCCGAGGTGTCCAAGTGCTCCTGAACACGATTTTAATAATAAGATGTCTAAAACTTTTGCCAAGGATGGCAGTAATAGCCGGAGAGCCGGCCGTCGAATATCCTATGTATAAGATACATGAAAAACTTTTTGTGAGTGATTAGTACTACCACAGACCTAAAGGGAGCCATCTTTTATACGAGCTAATTTTGCCCGCATCATGGATTTTTGACCTCACTTCCGGTTACGATTTTTAATGTTTTCTTAAGTCATCAATAGTCCCTTGGGGTAAAGCTTTTACCTTACCGGACCGCAAGACATGTACTCCCCCGTTTTTGAGGGCGCGGAACACGATGGTGACAATATTTTCCGACCCACTGTCCAACCGCTACCCCTAAATCGAAAAAACTACCCCCATTTCCAATTTTCCGGTGCTACGCTTGCGAGGGCTTGCCAGATCTGGTTTTTCTTGATCAGATTGAATGAAATAAGTAAATATTGACCACAGTTGACCTAACCCATTCCCGGGGGTTGAAACTACCCCGACCACCAATAACTAAATGCCACGAAAACAGCGAAAATCAGCTGGAAAATGGTGTATTCCCGTTTTTTAGGGCGAGAAATACGATGGTGATAATATTTCCTAACCTACCCTTTACCCACTACCCCTAAACCTGAATACCACCCCCTTTTCAAATTTTTCGGTGCTAGGCTTGCGAGGGCCTATCGTATCGTTTTTTTTTTGGTCAGTTAGAATAAAATAGTTAAATATTTACGACAAGTGACCTAACCCACCCCCGGGGGTTGAATCTACCCTCATCCCCAATACCTAAATGCCACGAAAACAATGAAAATCAGCTGGAAAGCAGTATACCCCCGTTTACAAAGGCGGGGAATACGATGGTGACAATATCTTTCGACCTAGAATCCAACTGCTACCCCTAAATCGAAAAACCACCCCTGTTTCCGATTTTTCGGTGCTACGCTTGCGAGGGCTTGTCGGATCGGGTTTTTTTTGGCCAATTTGAATAAAATAAATAAATATTGACCACGGGAGTGACAAAAAAAATTGAATTTTGATTTAGTGTGTGTACAAGAACCAAAATCGCAAAAGGGGATCGGTTTTTTTCGATTTGGGGGTAGTGGGTGAAGGGTAGGTCGAAAAATATTGTCACCATCGTATTCCCCGCCTTCGAAAACGGGGGTATACTGCTTTCCACCTGATTTTCGTTGTTTTCGTGGCATTTAGTCATTAGAGGTGAGGGTAGTTTCAACCCCCGGGGGTTGGTTAGGTCACCTGTGATAGATATTTAACTATTTTATTCTAACTGACCAAAGGAAAAAACGATACGAGAGGCCCTCGCAAGCCTAGCATCGGAAAATCGGAAAGGGAGTGGTATTCAGGTTTAGGGGTAGTGGGTGAAGGGTAAGTCGGAAAATATTATCACCATCGTATTCCTCGCCCTCGAAAACAGAGGTTTACCGTTTTCCAGCTAATTTTCGTTGTTTTCGTAGCATTTAGTTATTGGGCGTAAGGGTAGTTTCAACCCCCAGGAGTGGGTTAGGTCACCTGTGGTCAATATTTACTTATTTTATTCAATCTGACCAAGAAAAACCAGATCTGGCAAGCCCTCGCAAGCGTAGCACCGGAAAATAAAAAAAGGGGGTGGTTTTTTCGATTTAGGGGTAGCGGTTGGACGCTAGGTCGGAAAATATTGAAACCATCGTTTTCCCCGCCCTCGAAAACGAGGGAGTACATGTCTTGCGATCCGGTGGGGTAAAAGTTTTACCCCAAGGGACTATTGATGACTTAAAAAACATTAAAAGTCGTAACCGGAAGTGAGGTCAAAAAGCCATGACGCGGGCAAAATTAGCTCGTATAAAAGGTGGCTCCCTTTAGGACTGTGGTAGTACTAATCACTCACAAAAAGTTTTTCATGTAATCTTATTCATAGGATATTCGACGACCGGCTCTCCGTCTATAAGCTCACCGGCCTATAGCCTGAGGGATGAGTTTTTGGCTGTTTTGGTATATTTATAATTTTAGATATACGCCATTCAGTGGGATAATAAGTATACCTACCTCATACAAGAGTTGTATAATTTAGTAAGGAACATATAGGCCAGGATGGGGAGGTGTTTTGTGACGTATGAGGGTATATTATCGTGTCCAGGAGCTTTTCTGGGGTGAAGAGAAATTATCGCCGCCCTTATTTCTGATGGTTTGAAAAAGATCGGTTCCGTATCAGCACAGAAAAGAGAACTACCAGAAACGACACTTGGGCTTCCCGCCAAAATTCCATTGCCGCCATTTTGTTGTTAGTACATCCGGTTAAAACAATAAATGACAGTCTTTGACATAATACCAAAATAAATTCCTAAAAGGTTTTAGTTTTATTGTGCTGTGAATAGGTAAAAGATCATAGCGGGGAAGTGTAGTAATGTTTGTTACCGATATGAGTAAACGAGGTGGAACCGTTTGCACTATTAAGGAATACCCAAGTAGTACGGCAGGAAAAGATATTAGTTTATTTAGGTTTCCTAAGGATCCCCAAAGGTATTTTATTATTGATGTAAATTATAAAATATTTCCAAATAATTGTAAACCTTTCTTCTTTTAAGGTCCGTATTGTGGTTGGAAGCATGCAATCATGGGGATTTGGCAAGTAAAAGTTCAGCCGAACTTGATAACAATTTTAAATTGTGCGCACGACATTATGAGGCGAAAATGTATACAAATATGTATCAAAATACATTGCTACCAAGACCACTACCTACTATTTCACCTCAACTTGATAGTTTAAAAAGAACACTTTTTTAATATTTCCCCAGAACAACCCCCCCAGTAAGAAATTACAGATTTTCTCAGGCGAGACATTGCATTGATTTCAATACATTTTGTGACTTTATATTAAGAATACAATTGTTCGTACAGATAACTTTATCCAGTTTACTTTAATAGTTTTGATATCCATTATAAATAGAATTCTTCCAATAACGTAATTGTATTCAGCCTGTATAAAGTGTTTATAAACATGCTGTTTAAATTTCCCGCGAAAATTACCAACAACAAAATGGCGAAGGTCACAAAAAAACATCAAAGGCGGTGCTGAGAGTGCCGCTTCTGGTAGTTCCTTATTCTGTGGTATCAGCCTGGAGGGTGGCTTGGTTAAGAAGTTCAACGTAGGGTTGAACTTGGTTGAGGGTGGATTGAGGGATGGGATTGGGCTGAAAAATTGTGGTTAGGTATGTAGAAAAGGACTCAGCTTTATCCGAGTCAGCGACTGCCACGCCACCTCGGGTTGTGAGGGGGGTATTTGGGTGGACTTTCTTATAAATATTCGAGGGGAAAAATGGGGATCCTCGGGATGTGTAGCAATTAGCTTCTCTAGTGAGGTGTTCCTGTAAGCTTTAACCTCCGAATCAATTTGCCTTTTGAGCTCATTGCGATGTCATTTGTCGCTGTGATCCGGGCTCTAGCAGTAATATGACAGACATCTGTCAGCAACTTACAGATAAACACGGCGTTGCAATCTGGCCTGTATGTCCTTTATTGCAACATAAGTAAACATACCAAAATATTGAACAAAAAAAAAATGTTACTCTTGAACTGATTTAACAACTTAAAAACACATTTGCAAGTACAGCATGTTTTCCAGAAGAAAACTGATGCATCTTCGTAGAGTTGGTATTGCACTATTGTGAATGTTTATGTATCTACGTATTTATTTTGTCTCTGCTGGTAAGTGTCCGTCGTAGACATACAGTCTGGTCTGGAGTTTGTGGTGTGACTTAGTTTCCCGTTGAGTTTTTAAATCTTTATCGCCTCTCGTATACCTTTGTTTTAAAACGTGCATCAGCTCTAAGAATAAGCCACTGAAGGCAAATTTTTCTAGCTTTATTTTAAGAATATGACAAAAGCAGTCTGCAGGAGATGTAAAAATAAATAGGTACTAAAATCATGAATTGTGTGGAAAGTGTATTTATGTCTCATGAAGATTATAAATATCTCGTACTAAAATGAAGCCATCTATTGTAAATATTTACTTGAATTGCGTCCCCAGCTGACACATTAAATTATCTCAGCTGCAATTTAGTATTGTGGTATTTAAAATTCCATCAGTTTCGAGGAACATTTCATTTTCATCTTTGTAACCATTACCATAGCAACGGTGTAACAAATTATATTTTCCTGGGGGCGTACAGTTTCCTGCGGCAGGTAATTTCTTGCTGTTATTAGGTTAATTCCTTCGGTAGCGTTTACGGCGCGATATAAGCGTGTTAAGAGAAAAATACGTACATTTGAAAAATCAAGTAATCCAGTTTTTACTAATATTAAGTGATGTGAATCAGTCTTTTTGGAATTTAGATTTTATCATATGGGTTATAAAAAAGTAACATTGATTGTGAAATGTCATAAGTAAGGTATTTGGAAAAATGTTGATGATTTAATGATTTCGATGTATAACAAATGTGTATAACAAATGTAAAAATTGTGTCCGAGATAAGGCCAGATTCTGAAAGCTCAAAACATTAAAAAACAGTTTTCTGCTTGGCTGTTCTGCACATGTCTGCCTGTGATAAATTTACTTCCACATCCAGTGGAAATATATTAACAACAAAAAATAAATTGAACATTTTTATTGTGCAAATAAATAGCTTCAGAATGTCATGAAACGTCGAGATTTTAAGTTTGAGAAAAAAAAATTCTGTTTGTCGGTCTGTAACTTTTTTTTATAAAATTGAACATATTTTTGTTTAGGGGTGTTGGAAAAGGTGAAAAGATGTTTGCGTTTCGTTCCGTGGCTACCCTATGAACTCAGTCAGTAAAGCTGGGGTAGCCACTGCCTTACACGCCTCCGAACAGCTTAAGTTGATGGTAAATTTAATAATCTAATAATAAATTTAATACCTAATTAATAATATCGAATAAAAGACTAAAAGAGGTTAGAGCTGGCGAGGTTTAACTGTCAATAAAATTTTGTACCGTCTGCGCATGTTGGACAGTGCACGTATTTTTTTTTCTAGACCGACTAGACAGTACAGTAGTCACTTTCTTGTGTTTACTTTCTAAATAATAAAACCTAATATTTTGTCATGGCTCCGTTTCCATCCAAGACGTGATTAAATCTTGTTGAAACGGATTTTCCCTCAAATAGCCAAGGAGCGGTTCATCTTGAGCGAGATTTGAACTTCTCAGTCGGCCTGAACCGTCTTTTCTCTTTACGCCACCTTCCTCCTCCCACCTTTTCTTCACACTCATAACGGTACTTTTATTTAAGTGATAATGGTTAGCAACTGCTCTGATAGGCCATTTCTCTTCAATTTTAGAGAGAATTAGAATTTTTTCATGTTCATTTAATTTCGGCATTTCGAAAATATGACACTGACACTGACAAATAAATAATGATTTAATATAGCGAAAAATGGGTGTACGGGATTTATTGCGCAGAAGTGTACGTTATTTAAATTTTTAAAGATGTAGGTCGACAAATAAGAAAAATTATGTAATAAAAAATGGAATTTATTATTTTTACAGGTAAACTAGGAAATACTAATCGAAGTTAAATATCTCTAACAAATTGATTTAAATATATTATTTTGGACATGCAGGAAATATTTATTCACTACGTAGCCACAATGAATTAACCATTGTTTTATTATAAAAAAGCATACAATTTTCTGTTAAACACATGCCGTATGTGCTATTTAATACTGCAACACCCCGTTCTTTTAGATTTTTTTTGAGATATAGTACTCGATGAGCTCCATTTGACTCTTTTGAAAAATATGTAATTTTCCTATTTTCAAGGCCTACTAAGCTCCTCTAAATGGGTCGGGAAATTTCGAGATCGACTCTACACAAAATTTTAGCTCCATGCCTCATACAGGGTGTTTGTTATTCAATGGACTGTGTCTAGAAATTTAAAGAAACGGTGAAACGTTTTTTGCTCGGGCAAGCGTTCTATTCATTTGAGGAATTTCTGTGTGCAGATTTTAGTCACTTTGACGTGTGTTAGTTCTCACTTATGTACGCTGTTATGTATTTCGTTTGTTTTTTATCTGTGTTATAATAATTTTATGATTTTTACTTATAACATCTTATGTAATACTTTTTGATATTACTTCTTTTAATTTGTTCTCAAACTGTACCTTGACTTGTGTAAATACTTATTGTATACTAGCACCAATAAACTATTATTATTATTATTATTATTATTATTATTATTATTATTATTATTATTATTATTATTATTATTATTAATAGCCAGATTTAAAATTTCTCACTTTTCGACTGGCCCTGCATAAAAGTCGGTTAGGTTTACTAGAAAGGTAAAGCAGTCATTCGACTTAAGGAACATCAGATACTAAATGAGGAAGAAAAAAGGAAAGTTATTCTTTAAATAAATAGTGCTTCTTATACATTATTCGTTTGCTGTACGTAGGTGTTAATGAAAAATTTTCAAACAAACGGATTGGACGGAATAGCTTTTCTTTTCCTTCCTTATTTATTAACATCAACATCAGATACTAAATGAGGAAGAATCTCAACACAAAAACAAAAGGGTGAAAATGATTTTTTACCCCTCAGGAACAAAAATCCACCCCATTCCAATATGTAGTTTATTTTATAGAAATTTTGATGTTTTTTGACCACTCCTATCGCATACCTGGATCAAAAGTCACTCCACTTTCCGTAATTTGACTGAATTATGGATTGTCGATCAATAAATCATTAAATGAATAAATAAACTAGTTTTTTTATTAGCTTCTTAATTTTTTGTTAACACATCACAGGATAATAAAATGACGTGAGCCGCGGTAGAGCGACTACCTTAAATTAAAAAAAATAAGGATTAAATTAGTAAATAAATGTATGTCGATAAACACATCAATATAATAATTCTTTTATGTATCATTCACTGTGCTGCAATAATATTTCTGATAGCGGGACCAGGTTAGTATGGTCAAAGTTAAAGTGACCATTCGTTCCAGATTAGACGGGACAGTTGCGTTTTTCGAGGTACTGTCCCGCAAAAGTCTCGCATAAGTCTCGCATTTGCGCAAAAAAAATTTCCATATTTTTTCCTCCCCCTTCGTCAATTTTGAGAAGAAAGATTTAGCAAGATTCAAATATGGTCACTTTAATCAAAGTAGTAGTCTTTACTCTCCATGTAATTGATAGAAGCGTGCGCAGTAAAGTCAGCGGCCATGAGGCAGTCTATGTATTAAAATATCTATGGTTCCAACTTGCTATTTGGTTTCTTAGTTGTCATTTAAAATATGACGAATTCCGCGGACTATCGCAGTTGCCTTTGTTAAATATTTATTCCTGCATTATTTTTTACTAGATGAGTGGCTTTGGAAGCAACCCTTTATGTGGCATAAGTAATTAAATTAACAAAAAATGGTTGGAAAGTACCAAAAAGTACCAAGAAAGCGTCTGGAGGCAATTAACGACAAAACTTAATATTAAAGATATGTTTTATGTATTTGATTAATTTATTTCTGAAATATTCTCCGCAAATACCTCTGTGCTTTTAAATTGTATCTAAATTTTTCTCGAGCTGAGTTGCCAATAGTAATATGTTTCATGTAAATTAGCAGTTTATTATCAAAGCTCATAAACTGTCATTTTACACTCTTTATATTACTGGGAAATAACGCTCTTGAAAACATTTTACCGAAAAAATTCTAGGCTCTAGTGATATTATTTACCGACACGGTAGCACAACTATCCATCGTGTACTGGATTCGATTCTCAGCTCGGACACTGGCAATGTCGGTGGGTAATTAATGTTGTCTGCGTTTTCTTAAATATGTAACTTCATTTCGGTAGGTCTTGGATTTGAATTTGGGTGGAGTGTTTATTACATACGATAATTTTTTCACTCATGAAAGGTGAAGAAGAATGGAGCTCAACTTGAATTTCGACCTACTTCCCTAGAATCATCGATAATTTTCAATTCACTAGGTGGTACTACTGACAATTGCTCTTTTGACAATTGTTCTTTGTAATATTGTAGGTCATTTCTAAAAATTGTGAAATTTTACATTTTTAAAGTTATTTTTGAAGAAAAACATATTGTCGTTTTAATAAAGTTTTAGGTGTAAAATTAAAAAGTATGTGCATTTATTTATTAACGTCTTAAATTCATTTAGTAAATTAGCCCCCTCCCCACCGTGGAATATAATTCAAGCTCAAAATTTTTGATAACACCGGCACACAAAAAAATTCCGAACTGATGACCAGACCTATTATTTTATACAGGGTGTTCCTTAATAACGTGCCAATATTTCAGAGTGTGATTATTTAAATAATTTAAAGTTTATGTAATCTTGTAATCTTGTAGTACTTTTGAATATAAAAACAGTAATAATAATTAAAATTAAAAAAAAATTCGACCTCTTTTTTTCATTTTTTAGTTTTTTGTTAGGTCAAATAATTAATAACTACTAGACTATAACAATTAAAAACATCGCAATGTCAATTCCATAAAATATAGTTGACAAGGTTTCCACGAAGCGAAATAATTTTAATGGCTTTTGTTTAACAATTATCCGACTTGAAATACAAACGCAAGTTGTAAAAAAATTTGTTAACTAACAATAGGCTCATTTTATGAAAAATCGGTGAAAAAAATTTTTTTCAACGCGATATTGTTCTTTTAAGTGTCTAAATAATACTATAATTTTAAAAAATTTTAAATTAATATTTTATAACATAAAAAATATTTTTACTTATTACGGCCGGTTTCAGAACATCGTAACGGCTTAGTGTTCGCCGCGCGGAGCTCTATGGTAGAGTTTCGGGAGTCGGGACTTTTTTATCGGAAATTTATTCCTCTTTAAGATTTCTTAAATATTAATAGTTTTCGAGTTATTTGCAAAAAAACGAAACTCGTTATTTTTTCAATCTTCATTTGTTTATATCTTTGCAATTATTTATGTGCAGGTTTGAAACTTGTGCACATTTTTCTAGACGTCATTCCGAATCCAATGAGCCCTCACTCATATTTTTACGAACTTATCAAGAATTAACACGGCTTTGAACTACTTGTTAACTAGTGTACAGAACTGTGCGCGTCTGGCGAGAAAAACGCAAGAGACCGTTTTCATGCAGAATTGACCAGACTAATCAGAAAAAAATATCAACATGGAAAAATGTCAGTGGCGTACCACTTTTTTGGTAAAAAATATTAGAGAACGTGTTTGCAGGGATGGCACTGGTGGAGCGCTAAAATAACTTTTCTAACTAAAATATGTGGTTTTGTATCCTATTTACACATACCAAAATTAAAAATAGTAATATCTGAAGTACTTTCTGAGTTATTAAAACAGTAACGATTATTTATTCCAAATATACCATTATTTGAGGAATAAATTGACAGTAGGAAAAAATCTTGATGACTTGGTGCTTTTTTATCATCAGATTTGGATTCAGCGCACTGAAATACGTCGGGTGATCAGTTCAGAAATTTGTGCTGGTGCGCCGTAACCCAAAAAAAAAATGTCTGAACTGATGACGAAAAATATCATTTTATATGTATTTCGGTGCGCTGAATCCAAATCTGATGATAAAAAAGCTCTAAGTCATCAAGATTTTTTCCTACTGTCAATTTATTCCTCAAATATCCCATTATTTGAGGATTAAATTGAAAGTAAGAAAAAATCTTGATGACACTTTCTTATCATCAGCTTTGGATTCAGCGCACCAAAATAGATATAAAATGATTTGTCTGGTGATCAGTTCAGAATTGTATTTTTTTTGTGTTTGACGGTGTCGCTCATGTCCATTTTGATTGGAAATGGACACTCGAGATACTGATGCAAAAATAGTCAACTTAAATTTGAACTATTGTGGTATTTATGCGAACATTTTCCCAGATTTTCATTGATCCCCATTCTTACAACTGGTCTATGAAATAAAATTATTGACGATCTGGAAGTTTACCAAAGATAGCTTTTTCGGGGTGCAATCGGCCTTGAGAAATATCTCCATATTTGAAGTAGCAGTATTTGAAGAAAGGTGTTGCCAGGAGAATATCTATTATGAGAAGAATTCCAACACAAGTCAGTTCTAACCCAGGTGTCTCAATTGTTGTAGCTGCGCCAGTGTTTCCATCTTCTCCGCGCTATCGAGCCCTCTCCATTTGACCTATTTCCACAAGCTCTGTGACCTTTAACCTTTAGGCCGGTGAAAACTCGGCTCGGAGATTTTCCTCAGCATATGTGGGTGTAGTAACGAACGGTAACGATCTATTTTCCGCGCGCTCCCATATGGAGTAAATTGATGTTTGTTTTTTAGTGATGGTTGACATGGGAGTGTGTTTTCGAGCATCCCTTAACGTGCTGTATTGGCTGGACATCTGGATTTTCATCGATAATTCGAGTGTCAGGTATGTTCCTTGTTTATAGGTGGCTGACGTGGCCAAAGGGCATTCAATTAATTTGTGTCGATGTGGAGTTCGAGATCAATAAAGTTGATTTGCCCCAGTAATGAGTTTGAATTTGCGCAAATTATTTGAGAATATTTTATTAAGCGGTGCTGAATGTTTACACACACAGCAGCTACAGCTGCTTTATATGAGATTTCGGCTTGTTTCATGTCATGGCATTTTTTTAGTGAGTATTTTTGTAACTGTTGAATATTCTAATAATATAGGTTTGCATGTATATGTTTATAATATCAAATATTTTATATAAATTATGTAAATAAAACTATAAGTCAAAATTTCAGTTTTAAAAAGTTTTAGGCACTAAAGGTATCAGATTTAAAAGTATTTAAGTGTTAAAAACTTAAATATAATCTGGAAATTGTTTCTATTTAAAAAAGTTAGGCTCTAACGACACTTTTACATTTAAATACTTTCTACAGAATCAATTATTTAGCTTCAAAAGTGCGTGGCCATCTGCAAGGTGGAGTCCTTATTTATTTGACTTTAACGTACAGAAACTACTATACACAGGAGTAAATACATTATTTGCAATGTAAAATCCTCAAATCCTTCCCCTTTGCTTTCCCTTATTATTATATTTACCTTCTTGTTTGTCGAGGTCAAATATGCCACACCTTAATTTGAAAAGATACTATTGTACGCCTATCGTTAAAAATGTTAGAAATGATTCTGTATCTTCTGCTATCGACACACGTCTATGTAAGTAGTTTGTTCAATGAAACAAAAAGGTGTTTTGCTTGAAGGAGCTTTTATTACATTTTCTGTGATAAACAATAAAAGAGAAAACTATTTTATACGAGTGTGTTTATTAATAATATTACAAATAGGCATCAGAAAAGTAGAAAAGCATATCATAATCGTAAGGCTATGTTCAAAATAGAGGGTCGTGGGCTTGGAATGATGAATGGAAGCGATCTATTTAATCTGATAAAGGGTCTTACATACAACACTAAGTTACTTCTTGGCCACCCCAAATACGCATCATTCACCCCCCCCCCCCCCTTCGAAGACCGAGATAAGTAACTTGGTAACTCTCTGAGCTATCGGATTCATTCGGACATCAAAATTTTCGTAATATATAAGAGGAAAAAGTTTTATTATAAGGAACTTGCATAAAAATTAAATTTGGAAAATAATACTCACAAACGTAAACTAATGAAAAACCCGTATAGGCTATTGTCTATGTCCCAAAAAAAGAGGGTTGGAAAGAACTAAAACTTTAAAGGGTTTTTATTGTTTCTTATGTTCAATTGACGCCAAAATATGAGAAAATCGCGGAGTGCTACCATTTAGATCGAAGTAAAAAGGTCCACTTTTCACATTTTTGAGTTTTGCTCGAAAACTATGCATTTTTCCTATAAACACGTCAATAGAAAAGTTGTAGAGAATTAAATTTCCAATCGAAATGGCACCTTCAGAAGTGAAAAAAAAGAGATTCGTATTCAGCGGGGTCGAAATATCCTAAAAACGTTGTTTTCCCAATTGTTACATGAAATGCTTCTTGCACTTTATAGAGATGGATTTCCTACTTATGGGCCTAGTCTATTATCCATTTTTCATATTTCCGGCCTCCAGAATCAGCTTAGTGGCACTTTTGCTTAACACATTTCGTGATATCTTGTAGACGTAATAAAGATACATATAAGATATTCATGCGCACGCGCACATTTAAGAGTTGCTCTGTGTAACATTTAGTGTATCTAAGCCTTTATAAGCAACAGGTATTTTTTGTATGTGAGAGAATCTGATTTTAATTGTGTTAATATTACGAATATATCATACTCAGTTTATTTACAGTTTTAGTAAAATACAGTTGAATTTCATTCGTAAATGAGATATTAAAATGGAGAAGTGTATTTTAAAACTGTAATAAAAGTGCTGTAAATAATTTAAACTGTAATAAAAGTGCTGCTAAACATCATGGTTTAAGAACTTACTTGCAAATGCAACATTGGAAAGGAAATACTGTAAATCCGCTTATCTAGGGTTGAAAAAGTTCAAAAAATGGACTAGCACCAATTTTAACAAATAAATATCCTGCACCATAAATTTTGCTGGAAAAAATAGCCTGTAAATGCACCAAAGGATGCAGAGGAAACTGCGGTTGCAGGAAATTGGGAATGAATTGCTCCATTTTTTGCAAAGAATGTATGGGAATAAACTGTGAAAACGCTGATGTACCTGAAATAACGGAAGACGATGTTCACGTAGATATCGATGAAGAAATCGACTTTGATTTTGAAAATATGTTAAATCCAGCATTTGAATAATTTCATAAATAATGTAGAATTAGAAACATAAATAATGTATATAAATTATGAATAAATTAATTTAATCTACCTTTTCTAAGTTGTTATTTGAACAAAAAAAAATCACATGATATAAATTTCAGAAGTGGAAAAATGTAAAAAGTTATTTTTTAAGTACAATAATTAACACAGGCACACACAAAAAAAAAATTCAAACCCAGGAGACCGATATATCATTTCCGAAGGATTTTCGGGCGCTGAACATGATGCCGTAGTCAAAATATATGACTTAAGAGCAAATTTCGGAGATAATCGCAATTTTAAGGTTAAAACTTGCCAAACACACAGCCCCACTAAAAAAAAAAGTTGTCTGTCCGGCGGACCAGACCAGTGTATCCGTATGTATTTGGACCCGCTGAAACCGAATCCGAAGTCAGAATTGTCAGATTAGCTCGTTTTTCACCCTTAACCACAAAAAACACCCCTCCAAAAAAATAGTTTGTCCGGCGGACCAGACCAGTATATTCTTATGTATTTGGACCTTCTGAAACCGAATCCGAAGTCATAATTGTCAGATTGGCTCGTTTTTCACCCCCCTACCCCAAAAAACACCCCCAAAACAAAAACAAAGTGGTCTGTCCGGCGGACTATACCAGTGGATTCTTATGTAATTTGATCTGCTCAATACGAATTCGAAGTCAGAATTATCAGATTTGCTCGTATTTCACACCCAACCCTAAAAGACACCCCCAAAACAAAAAAGTGGTCTGTCCGACGGACCATACCAGTGTATCCTTATATATTTGGACCGCTGAAACCGAATCAAGTTAGAATTGTCAAATTGGCTCGTGTTTCACCCCCAACCCCCAAAAAACACCCCCCCCCCCCACAAAATGGTCTGCCCGGTGGACCATACCAGTGTATCCTTATGTATTTGGTAAGGATACACTGGTATAGTCCGCCGGACAGACCACTTTGTTTTTGTTTTGGGGGTGTTTTTTGGGGTTGGGGTTGAAAAACGAGTCAGTCTGACAATTCTGTCATCGGATTCGATTTCAGCAGGTCCAAATACATGAGAATACACTGGTCTAGTCCGTCGGACAAACCATTTTTTTGTGGGGTGTGTTTTTCGGGATATAGGGGTGAAAAACGAGCCAGTCTGGCAATTCTGTCATCGGATTCGATTTCAGCAGGTCCAAATACATGAGAATACACTGGTCTAGTCCGCCGGACAAACCATTTTTTTGCGGGGTGTGTTTTTCGGGGTTAGGGGTGAAAAACGAGCCAATCCGTCAATTCTAACTTCGAATCCGGATTCAGCAGGTCAAAATACATAAGGATACACTGGTACAGTCCGCCGGACAGCCAGTTTGTTTTTGTTTTGGTGGTGTTTTTCGGGGTTGGGGGTGAAAAACGAGCCAATCTGACAATTCTGACATCGGATTCTGTTTCAGCAGGTCTAAATACATAAAATATACTGGTCTGGTCCATCGGACAAATCATTTTTTTGACGGAGTTGAGGGTGAAAAACGAGCCAATTTGACAATTCTGACTTCGGATTCGGTTTCAGCACGTCCAAATACATACGGATACATTGGTCTGGTCTGCCGGACACTTTTTTTTTGTGTAGCTGTGTGTTTGGCCAGTTTTAACCTTAAAATTGCGATTATCTCCGAAATTTGCCCTTAAGTCATATATTTTGACTACGGCATCGTGTTCAGCACCCGAAAATCCTTCGGAAATTTATGTCGGTCTCCTGGGTTTGAACTTTTTTTTTGTGTGTGTGTGTCTGTGTAATCAATCTACTATATCTAGACTGTATCTTGGTTACTATTGATCACATAAACTTCTATTGCAGACCATTTAAACAAGAATGCTGCGAGTACATTCAATGTAGCAATATCTGTACTTGACAAATAAGTTATAGGCCGAAATTTAAAAATGAACGTAAAAATTAGAAAAAGTTAATAAAAGTAACAATGTTCGAAACGCTGTATCTAGGTTTCTATTTGACGTAGAAACTTTTACCAGCCACCATTTCAACGGGCGTAAAGTCAGCTTTCACTTTAATATAATAATATCTATACCTAAATTCACTCAGAAAAAAGTTACAGGACGAAATTTGAAAAAAACAGTAAAAATTAGCAAAAAAAGTTAAAAGTTGCAAACTTTGAAACGACGCTATATCACTCGGTCACTATTAATCGTAATTTTTTTTTACAAAATCTCATTTTAACGGGTAAAACGCCAGCTTTTTTTATGCAGCAATGGCTATGCCTAAATGTACCCGAAAAAAAGTTACAGGTTAGAATAAAAGATAAAAAATTGAATTTTTTTGTTTTTTTTTGTTTTTTGGACGTATTTTGGTAAACAAAAATTTTTTTGACTGAAGGTGCCATTTCGATTGGAAATTTAATTCTCTACAACTTTTCTATTGATGTGTTTCTAGGAAAAATGCATAGTTTTCGAGCAAAACTCAAAAATGTGAAAAGTGGACATTTTTACTTCGATCTCAAAAACACACCCCTTTACATTAAATGGTAGCACTCCGCGATTTTCTCATATTTTGGGGTCAATTAAACATAAGAAACAATAAAAACTCTTTAACGTTTTAGTTCTTTTACTTCCACATCCAGTGGAAGTATAGTAACGACAAAAATTTTTTTAAAAATTTTTATTGTTCAGATAGGCTTAGAATGTCATGAAACGTCGAAATTTTAAATTTGAGCGAAAAAAAATTTCTGTCTGTCGGTCTGTCTGTCTGTCTGTAACTTTTTTTTGTGCGCACGTTTACTCTGGAACCGTTTGAGATATTGACTTGAAATTTGATACACATATGTACTTTAACGAGATCTAGAACTAGATTATATTTTCATCTTGTTCCGTCGAAGGGTGGGGGGTAAATTGGGGTAAATTTGGGGTAAATAGGTAAATCAAGCAGGTAAGAGCCCATAAAATTGGTATTTAGTATATACAAAAGAAGCTAAGGTCTCAAAAAAAATTTTGGCATTAGCCACCCCCATTACCATCCCCACCTCATTATTAAAGGGGATGAAAAAAAAATGTGATTTAGTGTGTGTACAAGAACCAGAAATCTCAAAATATTTTTTACTTCATCCACCCCCGCTACCATCCCCTATCACCACCCCCACCCCACTACCGATGTGGGGTATCGTTTTATGGGTTTTTGGGGTAGAGGATTTCAAATATTATATTATTAAAGTTCCATAAACAATTATTTCCACATACAAAATTTTTTCGTTGTGAGTGACTTGGATAGAAAATCTGGATGTGGAAGTAGGGATTCCTTGGGCAGCGGTTTTTTACAGTGCATAGACAATAGACTAGTAGTTCACAAAAAAAATATATTTTTCAATTCCTTATGTTAAATATAAGCTATTAAAGTCTGCATGATTTACCGTGTCGTCAACCAGTGCGCTGACATTTTTGTCAGACTACTAGAACGTATTCGATATTCGTGTGTTTACAAAGATTGTGTGCTAATTTATTAATTATCAAGGCTTTAGAAGTATAAATATTGTTTCAAAAGGACCATCGCACAATTTAGCCACTGTGGATATGTTTATGGTGGCATCTTTTATAAAAAAACCCGGAAAGTTTTTCTCTTGGTTAAGTTCGCGGTGTTAAAATTAGTAAGTAGGTATATCGATTTATTTTATTATTGTTTTAAAATTTAAAATAAATTGAGGATAATTCAGATGAATAAATAACACAAAAATATTGTTTTAAACCTTATGGCATAGTAATAAATGTCTTAACTTTGTAAAGAGAAAACCATTGGGCGCTCATAAAGTATTGCTTCTATTAATTTTGATTTACATTTACATTTTGAGCGCTCAATGGTTTTCTATTTGCAAAGTTAAAAATTGTGTTCTACTTTTTATTGCAATTTGATTTTAAAATAAAACCATTGTTTAAAAAAAAAACAAAAATTATTTATTTATTTTTAACTTTTTAGTCTTCGTCACGTAGCTTCTCATTTTCTACTCGTCAAATCTTTTCATTTGATACCCATGAAGGACGAAAAAAAAGTAAGCCACCATCTTGGGTTTTGAATGACGTCGCGTAGCTTATCGTATAGTCAAGCGAGTTGTGAAGAAAAGGTAAGCCGCCATCTTGGGGCGTCCGCCATATTGGATTTAGAACGGTATTAAATATACTATATTGTATAGTCATCTGAACCAAAGCTGTGCGTAAAATTTTAGTTCGATCAGATAACTGGAAGTTGGTGAAATTTCAATAACTAGATTTGACATATACATACATACATATTTACAAATATGTTTTTTTGACCGAGAATTATATTATGCTATTTCCAGATAGAATGTTTCTAGCAAAGCGGAGTGCAAAACTTATGGTTTTTGTTATTTTGGATTAAATTAAATTAAGTTCGGTTAATAAAAATGTTTTTCTGAAATCGATCGGGAATGTCTACATTTTCGGCGCGATTTTAGAGCGAAAAATGCACAATTCCAATATTTTAGTCCGTTGCTAGGAAACTATCAGAAAACAGACCGGAAAAGATCCGTTGCCAAGCAACGATCAACAAAGCCGTACGGGAATATTACTTCCCGGCCTAGGCCGGGAAGTAACATTCCCGTACGCTTTTTTATATATATTTTAATATGTTAATATTTTTGATTTTTATACGTTTAAAATAGTATTGATTGTGATTTCAGAAAAAAAAATTTTTAAATGTTTATATTTTTGATTTTTATACGTTTAAAATAGTATTTTATTGTGATTTCAGAAAAAATAGTATGTGTACTTCCGACTACTTCGGTGTGAAAGCACATTCCCAGACTTCGATGCTTGTTGGCCTCGGCTAGCGCCTCGGCCAACAATTGCATCGTCGTCCGGGAATGTATCCCTTTCACACCTAGATACACAATATACTAATTATGTATATGACCTATATACAGGGTGATTCGCGAGCAATGTACCATAGCCTAATGGCAGATAGAGCACTTCAAGAAAAGTCAAGGAAAACAATTTTTGGCCACTGGTTAAGAAGATAGAGTATGTTTTATGCATTTGGTCTGAAAATTCAAAAAACTATATATTTGCAACGGTTGGATGTAGTTGAATGAAATTTACCAGTAACATTCCTCAACTGGGTTCCGAATGGCCTACTTGGTTTTGAAAAATGCAGGACCGGATTCGGAAAAAATCTGTCCTCGTCGTTTTTGACAAGAAAGTATATTTTTCTATCGTATTTTTGTAAAACTATTAGTGGATTCGGAAAGTTCAGAAAAAATGCTATCAATATACCGGTTCAATTTTGACGCCACACCCAAAAAAAAAATCACGAAACAATTTAGCGGATCACGACTAACACTTTTACCGGGCATTATTTATAGGACAGTTTGATAGAGTATATTCAAATGCTTCAGATTCATATACCTTCTAAGACTTATATAATACATAGCAAAAAGCATACCTAGCAAGAAAAATACAGGGTCGTACTCAGGGCCGTAGCGAGGGTGGTATGAGCGGGTACGTTACCCCCTAACTTTGTCAGACCTGGCAAAAGTTGGGTAAAAGTTGGAAATTTGAGACATAAGTTGGCAATTTTTATTTATTTATTTTTTTTCGGTGGAAATTTTTTTTTGAGATTCTCTCCCTCCCGCTCATCATTTTTTTTTTGAGGAATGAATATTCCTAGAGTTGGCTTCTTCAATTTATGAAGTTGGCAAAGGATCCCGCTCATTTTTTATGGAAAGTGGCCTCTGGTGAAATTGGCTGAATTTTTAATATATTGTAGATTTCGACTTTCTGATCAAAAGCTCTCATGGGCCCAACTCGATCCTTTGTCTATTTTCCGAGACGCAGATATAAATTGTTGTAAAATTCTGTATCATCTCGATCTTTTAATTTATTGATGAGGTATTGGAGGTCAAAGGAGCCATTTCCGAAAGTTTTTTAATTAAAGTTTGTTGATCAGCAAGACACATACTTTGTGTAAAAAAAGTTCCAGCGAATTTGATCGAATATTTTTTTCACTTGTTATTTTTATGTAGAATTCTCGGCACCTTCGCCAACGTTTTTCAATCTTTATTTTTTTTTGTACACTAGTTTTATTAAAAGAACAAGTCTTTTTTAGTGCCAAATATAAAGAGATATTAGAACGTATCACAATATAAAATATATGAAAAAAATCTTGAATTCGGAAACTTTTTAAATGTACAAGGGGTCATTCTTGTACATTTCACCGGGGGCCATTTTCCATAAGAAATGAGCGGGGTCCTTTGAAAAATAACCTCCCAAAAAAGTTGGCTCGCTACGGCCCTGGTCGTACTTGTGAAATTTTTTATTTGTTGTACATTATTTTAGGATTTAACGGCGGTTACCCACGTTATTCCTATTTTTCCGAAATTTAGTGAATTTGCAGCGGTCAAGAGTAAAATCTGCAAAGAACTCATTTTCATAGATTTGGCCATCTATTCTCGTTGAGTGTTAGTCAAGTCCAAGTACTAATTTCCAGACCTATTATAGTTGACACCGATTCTACATGTTATTCTCCATGGTGACTCCAATTTTCCATTTTTAAACTGTCATAACTCAATTTTTTCAAATGGAACACCCTGTATATTTTTATTACTGTTTCTGCAATTAGATACCTACATGCTGATTACATCAGTAATCTACCACCTACCCAGGATAACAATCTTTCGTCATCAAGGCTGGATTTCATTTGAAATACCGCATAAAAAATTAAATTTAGTTTTCCACAAAGTCAATATGGTTGACAGTCTAAATATGTACCTAAAAACCGCTGCCCAAGGAATCACTACTTCCACATCCAGACTCTCCATCCAAGTCACTCACAACGAAAAAAGTTTGCATGTGGAAATAATTGTTTATGGAACTTTAATACTATAATATTTGAAATCCTCTACCCCAAAAACCCATAAAACGATACCCCACATCGGTAGTGGGGTGGGGGTGGTGATAGGGGGGTGGTAGTGGGGGTGGATGAAGAAAAAAAATATTTTGAGGTTTCTGGTTCTTGTACATACACTAAATCACTTTTTTTTTCATCCCCTTTAATAAGGGGGTGGGGGTGGCTAATGCTAAAAATTTTTTTGAGACCCTAGCTTCTCTTGTATATACTAAATACCAATTTTATCGACTCTTACCTGTTTGATTTACCAATTTACCCCAAATTTACCCCAATTTACCCCCCAACCCTTCGTCGGAACAACATGAAAATATAATCTAGTTCCAGATCTCGTTAAAGTACATACGTGTACCAAATTTCAAGTCAATATCTTGAACGGTTCCAGAATAAACATGCGCACAAAAAAAAGTTACAGACAGACCGACAGACAGACAGACCGACAGACAGACAGAAATTTTTTTTCACTCAAACTTATAATCTCGACGTTTCATGACATTTTAAGCCTATTTGAACAATAAAAATTTTTAAGTTTTTTTCGTAGAAGTTTTAACATTATATATTTTACTAGAATTTTCCTGTTTTCCAAATTGGTCCGTATCCACATTAACGTTCTCCCCTTTATTCCTAGAATATAACTTATTGCATTGAAATTCCATATAAACAGTGTTAAAGACTGAAGCTGCTTCTGTTGGCATATTACGTTCTATGAAACCAAGGTGTTATGAGTTTATTTAAATACTCTTATTATATTGTAAATGAGTCTTTCTAAAAATTTGAATAATCCAAGCATTGTTAAAATGGTTCATAATGGAAAAATGAACATTAGAAAGGAGAAATATTATAGGAGAGTATTTTCATTTCTCGAAATAAAGTTAGGCGACTGGACATCTATTGTTGAGTTTTCAATTAAATCAAATAATCAGGATCAAGTAGTGTGCGTTTAGGCCCTACAGTCTGTAAATTGAAAGTATGGCAAGGAATATGATAAATCCGGCAAGGTTCGTGCCATACTGAGTGTTGCACAGTGTTGGTTTTTTTGACTTTTTAACACGAACGTAGTAGCTAGAATGTGTTAAAACTCTGCTCCCTTGTACTGTAGAATCTTGTGAGGTTAATTAGTATAATGAAGACAAAAAATAATAAAATAAAGATAGATGATAGATAATTTATTCCAATAGACTAAATTGCAATAGTAAAGGAAAAGTCAAAGGAGGTTCCTCTCATTGAAGTTACATAGTTTAGAGTAAAATAATAAATATTTGCAACTGATTTAAAATAACAAATAAATAAAACCAATTTAAGATATAAAATTTAAAACAATATATGACTGACAAATTTAAAAAGTGCCTAGGAATGATGCAAACACATACAATATATAACCTAAAACGATGAACAAGTATGCCGAAACGTCCGAAATTAATAGAAAGTATAATATACTAATATAGGGACATATTCAAATACATTATATAAACTACACATTGAAATTCATATATTCAGAAACACTAAAGTTATGTGAAGAGTTTCTGTTAAAGTATTTTGTATGTACTTTTTACCCCTTTAATATACCTTCAACCTTTTGGTCTCTTTTTTATCATGTTTTAGCGGCTCCTTAAAATTTATCCCTGATTAAAACTGTTTGATGATGCTGTTTATATTGGTACTGGTATCAGTTTTTATCCATTCGTGAGTAAAAAGTTTAGTTTACGATTGCAGGTTGGCAGTAAACAAGTACTTAAAGTACAAAAGTCGTAAAATATTAAGATAGTCTATTACTCCCTGGTAAATCGTGACTGCCACTATGATGGTTAAAACATGTCATGGAGTATTTCAAAAGATTTGGTATTTATATTGTTAATTGAAAGTGGTACACTTCTCTGTTTGTAAAATTTGTTTATATTTCATCAATTTACTAATAAAAAGTAAATGATATTGTCTATTTTATCTTTATTATAGGCCAAGCAATAGGGGGGGGGGGGCGGGGGGTCAGAAGTGTTTAACCTGGAGAAAAATACAGGAGTTTTGAAAACATTTGTATGAGCTACATACATTATTTGCGACCTTGGCAAGCCGCCGCCAGCGCAGCCATATTTGAAAGATGGCATCCAAAATCAGTCTTCTTGTACCTCCTAGGCAAAAAATCGTCATTATAAGAATTGTAGACAAGGAGATTGTCTACAAGTTTTGTATAAAAAATTTTTTTGTGGGATCAGTATTTTCAGAGTGATATATTAATATAAAAGAGGAGGTTTCAGTAACATTGTACAATGCTTCCTTAACAGCACGCATAATTCCTTGATATTGTTTACCTATTCAGTAATTATTACTTATACTTGTTTTCACATCACCTGAGGTTGAGTACTCGGTACGTTTTTTTTATTGTGATTTCCCCAGTAAGCCTACTCCACATTTGTAAGATTAATGAACGGAACATGTATTTTCTTCGTTTTGATTCTCTGGATGGACCAGGTTCGCTTACGTCTACAGTGACATCGGATGTCGGTAGTTGGATCATATCAGAGTCGCTTAAAATTTTAGCAACGTTATCACAAGAATCTGCGTTACAGTACATGCAAATGACCGAACAATTTAAACCCGCCTTTTTGCAGCCGCATGCTGAGGCGCATCCTTTTTTGCATTTACAAGAAATAAATTTCAGAAGCACTTCTAACAGATGTAAGTCCGGCCTTTTCCATCCCTATTCTTCCGGATATTTTTTTAACACCGTACCTGGTCTGAGCGTGGTGATAGGTTAGAAATGAATGTTGTTTTGCCGCTGTTGCTGTGGGTGGATTATTTTATTATTGCATATACTGTTCAACAACGAATATAGGTAATATGTACTAAATATGCGAAACAAGTGCAGTGGCGGGCCGCAAGCAAGTGTATTTTATCGACTTTAAATAATTTTCTCTAACTTATATCAGTGTGACTCTTAAACCATTGATCGCACAAAAAAATGTTATTTACCAAAGTTGTAGAGAATTTTCCCCTCTATAAGTTTTGTAATAACTTTTTTTTTTATCTAGGAAAGGAGATATGACTAACAAACTTATTTTGGCGCCATTTTTACAATATGGCGGCGCCAGCGGCGGCGTGCTGAGGTCCCAAATTTAATATTTTATTTAGGTCATAAACTTATGCCAATCTACAAATTTTCAAAACTATTTTTTTCCAGGTAAATCTAGCTGGGCCTATTATCCATATCCTCCGATTAAAGAACTTATATCTAGATACATAATGGCATGAATTTTATGATCCCGAAAGACTCCCATTCTAAGGCACTTCTTCCCATAAGTTGCTGATTGGCCCATCGGCGTATTCGCGGCCGCTCGTACACGATCGGTTTCAGTTCGATTATCATAATATCAGTTGACAGTTCGGCCATTAATGTCAATAAATGTTTTTCGTGTTCTCCGACCAAAAACTGGTGAAAAAGTAATTTTATTTTAAGTTGTGATTTGCTTAATACCTAAATAATATTCTCTATTTATATTTACACAGTTTAGTGACAATATATTTTGTGCAAATAAATAGTGAAGTGCTCTGCCGTTTGCAGAAAGCAGTTTAGAAAAGAAGAAAATCGATCGTTCCATAGTCGTAACATGATGAAGTTCAGTTTACAGTTAAAAAAGTAAATAGCAATTAAATTTTAATATCCATTCAATACATATTTATCTTACTGTTTTATCTTACTGTAATATCGTATGCCTACATCACGTTATATAAAGCGCCGGTAATGCAGGAATTGCAATAATTCATTTTAATGAAAATATTTACCATTCTACACATTTTCTACACATACAACGCCACTGTTGCCTATGGGATGTGATGTTCATCTATCCATTTTAATGGACATATAATGTGACTATGTTAGGAGCAAACAAGGTATATAGTGAAAAGATAGCCTGTTATGTATCTAGATATAAGTTCTTTAATCGGAGTCCATATCCGTAAAATAAATATGAAATATTAACTGGACGGTTTCTTAAAATTTTTCTGTAGTTTTTGTTATCTTGTTAGCAATATTAACAATGGTAATCTGCTTCCTGGAACCTACGATTTCCGTGAAAACGTCTAGGAAATCAATTTGATTCGATTCACCAGCGTACGGTATAGGTATTTTTTTTTACCCGCTACACCCCCGATGTCCCTCCAACACCAGTCCTTTTAGAAATAGGAAAAGGTAGAAATATATGTTTGCCAATGTTTTGAAAGATGTATAGAGGTGTGACGAATTTATAAGAACGTCTATTAGAACGTCGCACCGCCAAAAGTGTAAGTTCACGATTTTGAGCGAATGTTCTTTCCTTCAAGAAAGAAGATTCGCTCCGGAAAGAAGCTCCTGTTTTTCGTCTTATCCTCTCTCGTGCATGCCATGAAAATATGTTAATTAAATTATTGCTTTATGAATCGCCATTTAGCTAATAGTTTTATAAAGGTAGTAATATTAGAAATGTTATTTGTATTAGTACAGAAGTTGACTGAAAAATTTTTCATAAAAATAGAGATAGAATAGTCTATTAGTAATACACTAAACTGCTCAATTAAAACAACATGAAGACAATAGGAAGTGGGATTAGTAAATAGAAGCTTGGATAGGATTAAGGTATTACCCTGAAGCCTGTTCAGATACGAGAATACTCGATCTGCGGTATTAATTTATGTTTATTTTATTTTATATGTTGGTCTAAAGTCCCCGAAGTCAGGGTGGAAAAAACCATGATATTTTTTTAATTTAAAAAAAATCGTGAGTTTTTTAGGTGATTTAGATCCGATTTTTTTTTTGATTAATTTTTTTTTAATAAACTGTAAATATCATGAAAACTTCATTATAAATGGTAATAAGGAATATGGAAATATCGAAAACAAAATCAATTTCTACTAGACAGAACAGCTATAATAAATGTAACGTGAGTGAGTACAGTAGATAATACAACACCACAAAAATATTCAGAATATTAATTTCTATTCAATTGTTTCATTAAAAAGGTCATCTTCGCTGCGTTGTCCACCCCCAATTTATTTCTCAAGTCGCTGTGGACCAAGCCAAATGTCGAAAATATCCTAATTGTATACCCTCTTCTTTTATTATTAATTTTTCAGGATTTTGGACTTCGAAATGACAAATCCACCATGCAGAATCATTTTGCAGTCCTTCTACTGCGGACTTGGACATTAATGAGCCAACAAACGGCTGTTTGGAAAGAAACTTCAACATAGTGCTTTGCGTTTTTCTTCTGGAGTTAACATTATTTGCCCCATTTTCTGCTGGCTGTCGGGGTCGGGACTATCATTCATATATTTTGAACTGATCATAAATGGTACGGGGTAACACTTGTTTTGTAACGTTCTTTGATTTTAATTTGCAATTTTTCATGGGTTACAATATTCTCGAGCTTTTTTATCATTTTTTTCCAGGAAAATACTGCATTTGATGATTTGCAATTTTCCCTTTGCAGCTTATGCAAACACAGGGCTACTGATTTTAGTTCTTATATAAGCGATTCACAATTTCTTTTAAAATTGAGATCAGTTACTCGCCTTCTAATATCGACATCAATGTTATCTCGTTCATTTTCATCCTCGCATATGACTATTAAAATATTTCAATTTTTTTATATGTGATTCCAAGGAGTCACAAGTAGAATTCCAGAGAACTTCTGTTGGTAATGTCAAGGCAGAGCCATTTCTACAAGAAGACGCAGCTCCGGGGGGCGAGCGTAGAGGCGACTTCAATGTGAATATCAGTCGATATTCCGTTGAAGCAACGTCGAAAGCGGTTAGTACTTGGATGGGTGACCCATCTTGGGAAATACAGTTTATGCTTTTATTAAACACTTTAATATTGCAACTTTGGGGCGACCGTAGAGGCGACTTCAATGTGAATATCAGTCGATATTTCGTTGAAGCAACGTCGAGCGCGGTTAGTACTTGGATGGGCTCCCATCTTGGGAAATACAGCGTTCACGTCCCACCTTCTAGAGGCTTGTATATCAGTGTATACTCGGAAGTTACGTAATTTCAGACGAGGATTACGTAGTGGATATACCATCCTTCGGAGGGGATGTAAAGCAGGCGGTCCCTTGGCTATTAAATGTTAGGCAAGTAAAAGATCCCTACTCTTCTTAAGGGAAGAGGTTTGGCAAAATTTCCAGATTGGGGGTAGCTCGTCTCGTGGCGTCGGTGATAGGCCCTGGTAGCGGAAATAGGCCGACGTTAAACAGTTAAAAAAAATATATTGCAACTTCATATTCTAAACTTCTAGCTAATTTATTTGTAGGATAAAGTGCTTAACTTTGCATTGAAACACTGGGCCTCATGTTGCTATAAGTTTGAGATGAACTGTACAGCGTTCTCGTCCCACTTTCTAGCGGCTTGTATATCAGTGTATACGCGGAAGTTACATAATTTCAGACGAGGATTACGTAGTGGATATACCATCCTTCGGAGGGGATGTAAAGCAGGCGGTCCCTTGTCTATTAAATCTTAGCAAGTAAAAGATCCCTACTCTTCTTAAGGGAAGAGGTTCGGCAAAATTTCCAGGTTGGGGTAGCTCGTCTCCTGGCGTCGGTGATAGGCCCTGGTAGCGGAAATAGGCCGACGTTAAATAGTTAAAAGACGTAGCTCTTGCATGATGATTATTTCGAAAATATTTTATGACCGGGATAACTTGATTGGTAATATTTTCCATATTGAAAGATTGAGCCAATAATGACCCTGATGTGCACCACAGCAATAAGTGGTTATATCCATTTCCAAATCTTTCGAAATCATTGTTAAACGTTTTTTTTTTTTTCATATTAGCGGCGTTGTCAGTAACGATGCTTCTTATCTTGCGTCGCGGTCGGTACTATACTAAATCAAGTAGCGATTAATATAATGCTCGATATTAGTACCTTCTGAGGATTCTGAGATGCAGGCGGGCGAATCTTTGCGTCGCTACTGAAAGGGAGTCTACAGACGGCCTAACTTGTTGGTGCGAACTTAGGCAGTATACTTTGAAGTTTGTCAGGCCGATAAACTTCAAAGCATACCACCTAAGTTGATCCCAACAAGTTAGGTCGTCTTATTTTATTTCCCACTGCTTACACTTTAACGCACACGTTTTTTTATGATTTGTGGACAGTATAAACCATTTTTTTCTTATTTATGATTTTTTTTATTTAAATCAACATTGTGGGAATGATTTTTAAATCACTGATTTAAATCATATCCATCCTGCCCGAAGTACTCTTGAAAAGTGCCCTCCCAAAATCGACGTTAGGTGATAGCCTTTAGTGATCAGGCATCTAACATCAGCAAATCTGATACAAGAGAAAAGACGGATCATCCACAGCGTCACATTCAATGCAATTCTGATAATCGATTTTCCCGATTTTAAATAAGTACTCATACTAGTATTTGGAATATGTTCCGGATCTAGCCAATCGGTAATATTAGGTAAGAGGCTGCGTAAAAATCTTCCTTTAGTGGAACGCGTCCACTCGATCTGACAAGCCATAGCGACTATCAAAGTAACGTCTTTGATCACCAGACACCCAAAAGTGTGGTTGACCCACCGTATCACCGGATTCTCCGCAAACGCAGATGTAATAGTGATGTTTTAGCTAACACACAAAGACTGTCTATCGGAGTGGTTCAGTATGTTCTCAGAATGGTTAAACAAGCGTCCTGAGCCTGGCCGAGTTATCTGACGTTTCTAGTATTTGTTATTTTTTATCTCCAAATGTAGATGGCATGAGACATGGGAGTCGAGTTGGGCAGCCCTTAGAGTACAGATGTACTTCGAGACGCTCCTGTGAACTTGTGCATACATTCTGTTAAAACTGTACTAAAACAATCACAATTATTTTGAATTTAAACTCAAAATCTGCACAAATTGTTAACATGACACCAGTTATGTTATATATCTAGTCGATATTTAATTAATACCGGGTGAAGCATCAGATGTATTACCTAAGTGCTTTCAGGTAAGGGGGAAATGACCGAAGGGTAGTGTAGTGACATCATTCATCTACCTAACAAGATAAAAAGAAATCAGTGCAAACACCAGAAAAGGAAAACAGAAACATCAGAGATAAGTTTTATTGTAACCATTTATTTATGTTGATAAAACACAGATTTTGGTAATTTACACGCTGGTCATTTTTAATAATTTTTACTTTATTTTACTTTACTGGTTGCTATAGAAAAAGAGTCTAACAAACTGTGACCCGTTTACAACACTCATTACGTAATATACTATTTCACAAGTTTAATGCTACTTTCCTAATTCATTTGTTTTTCAATGTTTTCCAACATTAGTTCGTATTTCATATTTGCACACTACACTATTGCATAATATTTTAAATTGTTTCAATAAAAATTATAAAGTTTTTAGGTATATAGGATCATATCTTTTTTAAAATTATATATTGTGAAGAAAAATCCGCCCGGATTAATATTTTTGGTACGCGTACATACGTACGAATTATTTCTGTGGCTTGATGCTAAAGGGGCCAATGCCAAAAATTTACACTTTGAGGAAATGAGGTTTAAAGTTTTTATGGAAAATTATATTAGGTATTATTATTATTATTTGTGTAAGTTATTATGATAAAACGGCCAAAGTCTACTTTGGGCTTTCTAGAAACGAAAGGTACTTTATTAATACAGTCTATGTTCGAATTGGCCCTTTTATCTGTTTTACAAAATGTTTTTTACAAATTTACATTTTTCCTAAAAACTTAAAATTCTCAGTCATTTATGAGAGTTTGACATTGGCCCTTTTTTCAAGATATAATCTGAACGAATGTAGTTCGTTGGTGTCAACAAGTCATTTTAAAGAAAAAGTGACATTTTGGCCCTTTTAGCACCAAGCCACAGATTTATTCTCTGCAGGAAAAATGTAGTATAATGTGTGATGATAAATATAAACAATGATGAAGCAGCGCTATGTTGCCGGAACTAGATCGTACTATTTTAATGAAAGCAGAATCAAAGTACCAAATTTTTATGTATCTATTTACTACGTTATAAAAAAAAATAGAATTCCGAAATCCTACCTCTACTGTTATTAATTAAAAAATATTTAAATCATAGTTATGAGTTCACGATTAAATATATATGTTATTAGTACAAATGTTACGCAAAATTTATTCACAAGCTTTATAAAAAAATTAATAAATCACAGTCGAAACAATATAAACACGCTTATCATTACTAGGCATGTTTACATAAAAAAAGTACACTTAATATTAACTTTTGATCTATCCATAATACCTTACTGCATATTTTCGGCATTGTGTAAGGCGTAAGTCGATCGAGAACGAGAACGTTTTATCGACCGGCAGCCGTGAGTAAAGTTTCACCCCGGCCCCACTGTCAAGTTCATTGCCAAGGCTGGGCATGGAATGGCGCTTGCGCGCCTGCAATGCGGCCTGACCGTGCCTCACAGGGGCCTCCTAGGTGTTGCGTAACGTCGTCAGTCCCACAACATCTGCAAGCGTCTTCACCAGGAAGTCCACTCTTCATTCCGTCCACGGCGACACTCAGCCAGTGCATCGGATGTTGCGGCGAGACTCCCGGCCGTCTTCAGCCTCCATGCAGGCCAAGTGGACCGAGGCAACGGAAGAGCCACGGAGATGGTGTCCAAGTAGCCGGCGGTCGGACTGCTCTAGCTCACTGATGGCGAGCGAGAAGCACACAAGGTGACCCCCCAATTGCTTTTTTTTAACTTTTTCCAAGGTCGAGCGGTAATCCGTGTACGTAGTTGAATCGCATGGCAACAGACCTCGCGCAACCTGCTGCCTTAATTTATGTCCGTAAATATTTTTTGTTGTGCGATGCAGGGACATATTTTGTGTACATTCGTGTCGTTACTACGTCAAATGCGACTGTTTTTTTGTTATCCAACATGGCGGATTGTGTGTGTGACATGTTTTTGCGTTTCACAGTTTTTGACGAATTCGATGGCGTTTTAGTTAAATGTAAGAAATAAAACATGGCTGTTGTTTTACCGGTGAGCAGATCAATATTTCGTAGATGCCTCGCGAACAGGTAACTTTTTAATTTTCCGCTAATAATTTTGGGTGTTTTTATAACGAGTTAAAAATATAGTAGCGCATAATTTGTTTACAAAACAAGCCGTCTGTCATTTTATGTGACTAATATGAACATGAATTGTTATATTTATTATTAACGCGTTGGGATGGAACCAGTTGAATAATAAATAACAATATTTATTATGTAAAAATATTACATGGCTGTAATGAAATATTAAATACTCGGTAAAATTATTGATAATTTTTATACAGCCTACAAATCTGATTTTCTGTCACAAATTGTTTATTGGTATTATTAGTTATTTAAATTAAAGTGGATAATAAATTCTCGATAAGATAAAATGTTGAATAATAAACACAAATGCGAAAATGTTAATGCGACTTGGTTTTTCGCATAATGTTTTTATAAGTATTGATATTTTATTGCTAATGTATTTTAAGTAAGTACAGGGCGTACTCAATACGCAGGTCTCATTAAAATCAGAAACTGGGATCCTAGTTTTAATCCAATTCTGATTTGCTATTTACAGGTAAAATGCATATTTTAAAATTGTTCTAATCAAAAAATAAAATGTACACCATAAATTTATTTGAATATTCAGATATGTTTTCTACATTTTATAGATATATTTGCCATATTATGAAACTTTTACAGTTGGTAACAATATGTTTGCTCTGATTATTGTTTCTTTCAGTGAAATTATAAGTTGCGTAAGTTGTAAAAAGAACTGGGGCGCGGTCAGATCTAGAACTTCCCTTTCAGTTTACAAGTTCGCAGCTACTAAACCACCTCTCCCCAAAACAATACGTATTGACGTAGGTTTTTATTTTATTTTCTTACATGATGTAGGCAAGTAGGCATGAATATTGTATGTACAAGATTTACACATATTAACCACGAAACTAAAGTTATGTCCAAATAATGCCCGACAAGTGAGAGTTCCTTACAGTCAGAATCGCGGTAAAACCAAAGATAAACGTTATACTCCGCCGATTTATAGAAGTTGTGAAATAATTGTTTGGCATTGTATGGGATACTATTCGCAGTGTTTAGAAACTTATCAACTTATATCAAAGGTTACAACAAGCACCAGCTCCTTGATATAAGATATCCAGGCTACCAAACACCGAAGAAGAAATCTCAATCGAAAAACTGAAAAGCAACTATAATTTGACTTTTTATTTGATTAACTAATAATTTTACAAAAAACGCTAATAATGATAAAAATGCATAGCATCGCCATTTATAATGCAGGATTATTAGTGTTTGCATTTTTCACTTTTGTTAGAAAACCCAAGGAATCACTATTTCCACATCAATATTTCCTATCCAAGTCTCTTACAATAAAAAAAAATAATACTATATTTGCACTCCACCGAGTAGCACTCCTTTATGTGGAAATAATTATTCATAGAACTTTTTTGAACTAGATACCCCAGAAACCCATAAAACGATATGCCACATCGGTAGTGGATGTGGGAGAGGTAATGGTAGTGGAGGTGGCTGATAAAAAAATGAGTCATTTGATTCTCGTTCACACTAAATTACAATTTCATTTTTTACCCCTTTACCGTTTTTTTTATCTTTTTTTTTTTTTCGTTTTAGGAAAAAGATACCTAGAAATTCGGAAAGTACACAAAATTTGCAACAAAAAAGGTCCTTTGACATTTTAACGTTGAACGAATGGAGAACAGGCCTGTAGGTAGGGGTGGGCCAGGACGGGCGTAGCCCGTCCTGGAATAATTTTCGCCCGACCTACGGCGACCGCAGAAAATAATGAGGTAGCTATTTTTAAATGGAAAAAACGAATTTTTGGCCCACGGGCCCCCTCTGAAAAATTGTTTGCCCACCCTTAAAGCATTTTCTAGCTACAGGCCTGACGGAGAAGCGCTAAGACGCCTCGAAACATGAGCCTCGGCGCCGCGGGGCTGCATGCAGCGATGCCACATTTGGTAGATTTTTATTTCTTTTTAGTAGAATTTTAAGGATTTTTTGTAAAGTTTGGTAGGTGAAATTTGCTGGTAGATTTCTGATGGAATTATCAGAAATCTACCAGCAAATTTTACCTATCAAGCTTTACAAAAAATCCTTAAAATTCTACTAAAAAGAAATAAAAATCTACCAAATGTGGTAACGCTGGCTGCATGCGCTAAGTTACACGTCGGTTACGTTTTTCAGTCAGGAATATTCTCGCATGAATTGTTGCACTCGAGGCACATGCGGGAACATTTTAACCCGCTTTCCTTGCAGCTACGCGCGCCGCGGCTGCCTTTTTTACACCTGGCGGAGATAATCTTTAGAAGTTTTGCTAGAGAAGGAGGATTCAAAGTAGTGACAGGAGAAAGTCCGTAATTGTTTTTTTTTCCAGCCCAATTTTTCTGGCTCGATAACATTTCCTTGCCAAAGTTGGACTTGGTGGTACGATCTCAATGAGTGTTGCGCAGCAGCCGCTTCAGTTGGGGCCAAAGCACAGTGGGCCAGAATCCGAATAAGCTGGCCAAAAGTCGAAAAATGGAGTAATAGTTTTGAAAATTTTCACTTGGGGGTTTTTGAGGTCGCTGATTACGAATTTGGTAATAGTTCTTTCAAGAAAAAAATGGCGGCTCCAATATGGCGACAAACGTTTAAGAAAAGTTAGTCATTTCAATTGGAAATTGGTATTCGGGGGTTTTCGAGGTCGCTGATTACGAATTTGATAATAGTTTCTCCAAGAACAAAATGGCGGCTCCAATATGGCGACAAACGTTTGAGAAAAGTAAGGCATTTTAATTGGAAATTGGTATTCGGGGGTTTTCGAGGCCGCTGAATACGAATTTGGTAATAGTTTTTTCAAAACCAGAATGGCGACTCCAATATGGCGACAAACATTTGAGAAAAGTCAATCATTTTAATTGAAAATTGGTATTCGAGGGTTTTCGAGGTCGCTGATTACGAATTTCAATTCAAATTTAAAAAATTAAATTAGCTAATTAATTTAAATTCAATTTTACATACTTTTAGACATTTTATAAATTCCAACCAAAAAATAAATAATTTTTCAAAAATTGTTTATAACACAATGGAATTTTTATGCTAAAACAACACTATAAACCAAAGTTGTATTTTGCACCGTGTCAGAAAAACGATCACAAAAACAATAGTGGCTCCTAGAGGCAGCCAATTTTTACATTTTTTTACATTTTAAAATTAAAATAGTAATTCGAAGCAGTTACCGAGCGAGGGCCCGTCGTCGTGTTGTACGTATATTTTCAGTTTAAGACCTCGTACTTGACCAAATTATTACTCATTACTTCCAAACCGGGATGAACCGGGTTCTAAATTTTGTACTATAATTTGAAAAAACTATAAGAAATCGATCAGTAAAAGAATCATGCTTGAAACATGTTGCGCTTTTTTTGTAGTTCAAACAAGAGGTGCCCGTTAATTTTTATTTCTTTATCTTTGTAGAACTCCATTAACACAATTTTATGACAGAATGTATCACATTTCACAAGCAATAAATGTATGCAAAGTAAAATACTTACTTTATAGATTATCTTCCTAAAATTTTACTATGTTTTTGTTGAAATTACACAAATTACAGGAATATCGAATAGTACGTTCGAATGTGGCAAGCAACTATTCACAACTGTACGCTAACAGAACGTTGTGTTTCTTAGGGTGTATCAGGGGGCAACAATACGGTTGGAATTTGCGGTACGTAATGAACTTACAAAAATATTACTTTGAATACAATTAAACCTCTTTCGAATTTTGGACTTTTGGCCAGCTTTTTCGGATTCTGGCCCATTGTGCAAAGAGGCAATGTTGTGTTTACTGCTGTACGTGGTCTTGATGAAACACTGATGCCTAAAACCATTCAAAGTCATGTGTTTTCATCCTTGCAACCATACAAACGCGATAGCTTGTGGATCTGTATTTGGAGTCCCGAACAGCTGAGCGAGGGAATGCAAATCTGGGTTTTGATCAATAGAAACAATTTAAAGTCACATCAACCATGTTTAAAATATTATGAGAAAACAGTTCTCATGTGAAACAAAACGTTTTTTAAAACAATTAAAATAATAAACCATATAAGGTGAGGATAAAACGCCTAAGAAACTTCGATCGCGATCAATTATCTAGCAGCATACTGGTATCATGAATCAGGTGGGAAAGGGAAGAGCCTCTTGACAACAGTATGCTAGCTCGAGGGGCTTGGCCCAAGAAGATCGAAAGACGAGAAAGAGTAAAGCTGGGAATCGACGGAAAGTGGTAATATAATATAATATATTACATATTATATATTACGAAAATATCGCTCACCATATTAATGAACGGAACGCCGTGGATTTAAGCTGTAATATATATTTATAGTAAGTAGTAATGCAATGTCTCATTACAGAGCTATAACATATATTATATTATCGCTCTCCGTCGATTCCCAGCTTAACTGTGGAGTCGCCGTGATAACCTGAATGCACGCGCGGCGCATGTTTCGGGATGCACTCGCTCCCCTCCCGTTCGTCGTACGTCAAAACGTCAAAGGACTTTTTTTATTGTATATTTTGTTTACTTTTTGAATATCTGGGTATTTTTTTATCTCAAACGTAAAAGAGAAACGTTAAAAAAAGTCAAAAACCAATTTTTTTGGGTTTTCTTCTCTAAATTTGAAAGGATTGCGGGGGGAATTTTTGGTGGGAAGTTAAAAATTTGGATTCAGCGAGCCAAAAAAACAGTAACCTATTTCCAGAACTACCATGAATTTTTCCAGGTAAAATTCTCTAATGCCTGGAGTACTGGATTTGTTATTTATTTAATAATGTAATTAAAATAAATTCAATAAAATCAACTTATTAGAAAATTGCACAATAATTAAGACATGATGATTCTCTTGAAAACTGCTAATCCCAGAAAAAAGTTTCAAATCAAAAAAGTTGTATCCTTCCTTTGTCGTTACTTCTCCGTAATATACTTACCTACTTGGTAGTATCTATTTCGAAAGATAAAAAGTTAAGCTTAAGTATACTTACCCCTGTAAGTTTTCGCATTTTGTCGACATATCCTTAAAATAAATTCATATTTTCTACACTTGCTAAAATTTGGATTTTTTATTGATTGATTTACCAGCGTGCCGGTATGCATTGCTGCCACTTCCAGGATGTACCGCTGGACCGACTACATCCACGCTAGGTTGGATCTGTGTCATGCTTATTGCCTGCAACGAGAGCCACATGACGCATGGTACAAGAGTGGGGGATGTGCTGCGTAGGTGTGAAATGCGTTGCCGCATTGTGTCTTGATATTTAATGTTTATGCTCCTCTTTTTTATGTTTCAGCTTTTACAGGTTTTCTTCTTTTGAGTCTTTTAATTCTGGTAGATCATATATCGTTGCGATTTTATTTTTTCTCTCGATTTTCATTCCCAGTATGTTTGGTCCTTTCCTAGTTTGCTCATGTTTCTCTCGATTATTGTTCTCCACGTGTCTCTCTATTTTTGTTTTTTGCTCTTCAGTATTAGTGGTTTCTTCGGTAGATGTGGTGGATCTCTTCTTTGGATATGTCCCAGTACTTCCTTGCGTACATTTCTATCATTTTTGTAATTGTCTTCCCTCCAAGTAGTGTTGATGTTTTATGTCGCTGTTTTCGTCTTGTTGTTTTTGCGAGTAGTTGGATGATGTCCTTTTTAGCTCTTCTCAGAGTTCTTCTGTTAGCTTTTGTTGTTGCCACGTTTTTTACTCCATATGTCATCGTTGGCAGTATAATGGCTATCTACAGGCGTTTGGTCAGGCTAAATCTCGGGTCCATGATAGTTTGTTTTTCTCGATGAATAGTCTAATTGCCCTTGTGACTATATGCCGTTTTTATTCTCTCCTTTACAGTTTCTATCCTTTTCAGTTGGTTCGTCAGCTAAGTAAGTTCGTAGGTATTTCAATTCGTTCGTTGTTTTTATTTTGCATTCTTTTCCACTGGTCCGGCTCTCTTTTGTTGACAGGTCTCGCTCCATTATTAGACTTTTCTTGAAGTTTATTTTCAGCCCCGATGTGTCCAGATGCGGTTTCATGTTTTCTAAGAAGTTGAGAATGTGTGCGATTAGATCATCAGCATATGCTAGTATGATTGGTGTTCTCAGTGTTTCTGTGTCTTCGTTGAAAGGGTCTCGCCGGTTAAGTATATGGAATTGGGCCCAGCGGCTTATTGAGCTATTCATTCACGTGAATGTTGCTTATGACTAGGAATGCTCAATAAAATATATAATAAACCTCTATCCCCTATATTAGCAGTTATGGGGGTAACAACCCTCAACTTTAAAATTAATTTTTTTCAAAACTATTGAAGATAATTAATTGAAATTAATAGAAAACGTTGATATAAAATAGCTTTATATTTTACATTTTTTTACATTCGTATTACGTCATTTAGTATATAAAAAAATAATTTAATTTTTGAGGGTGCTGTTTTTATATCAACCCCTCAAGCAACACCTACCAAAAAAATATATATTATTTAACACTAACATAATTATCGTGTGTAAAAATTACTTCAAGGTCAAATTGGGAGAAGATTTTTAAAAATATAAGTCTAGGTAATGAGCACAGGCACACAAAAAAAATTAGGTGCGAAGCCACTTAATTCCTACTCATTTGAAAGCCAATAATCAAAAAAATATACTACTACTTTTAGCTTGGCTCTCAATTATTTTTTTTGCTTCAGAAGTATTGATTTTATTAGACAATATGGTTAGGCCATTTTAATTAATCCACAGAAATATCTCCTCAGGAAAGATTAGCGAAAAATGTTTCAGGCAAAAGTTGTTCCATTCAGAGGGGAACATCTTTTGGGCAGAACAATTTTCCACCCCCCACCCGTGATAAGCGGGGGGTGGGGGTAACTTTTGAATTTTTAATGGAACTCCATTTTTGATCGCGTATTCTAATTCTAAGAAAAAAATTGCATAACTTTTGTACCAAACATTTTTTTCTCCCCCCCTACTCTGATCAGCGGGGATGGCGGTATAACTTTCGATTTTTCAAAATCCTGCAGGCGAACATCTCTGAACTAGGGCATTTTTAGGAAAAATGTTTCAAGCAAAAGATGCCCCTCTCTGAACTAAACAATTTTTGTTTGAAACATTTTATCTAAAAATGCCCCAGTTCAGAGATGTTTCTCTGCAGGTTTTTGAAAATTCGAAAGTTACACCTCCATCCCCGCTCATCAGAGTGGGGGGGAGAAAAAAATGTTTGGTACAAAAGTTATGTAATTTTTTTTTGCAGAATCAGAATACGTGATCAAAAGTGGAGAGTGCCATTGAAAATTCAAAAGTTACCCCCACCCCAAGCTCATCAGGGGTGGGAGGTGGAAAATTATTCTACCCAAAGATGCCCCCCTCTAAGCGGAACAACTTTTGTCTGAAACATTTTTCGCTAGTGTCCCTTCCTGAAGAGATATTACTGTGAATTAATTAAAATGGACTAACCATATTGTCTAATAAAATCAATACTTCTGAAGCAAAAAAAAAATAATTGAGAGCCAAGCTAAAAGTAGTAGCATATTTTTTTGATTATTAGTTTCCAAATGAGTAGGAATTAAGTGGTCTAAGTCTTCGCATTTTAATTTTTTTGTGTGCCTGTGTTCATTATCTAGATTAATATTTTTAAGCATCTTCTTCCAATTTGACCTTGAAGTAATTTTTACACACGATAATTATGTTAGTGTTAAATAATATAGATTTTTTTGGTAGGTGTCACTCAAAAATTAAATTATTTTTTTTATATACTAAATGACGTAATGGGAATGTAAAAAAAAATGTAAAATATAAAGCTAGTCATAAGCAACATTCATGTGAATGAATAGTCCAATAAGCCGCTGGGCCCAATTCCATATACTTAACCGGCGAGACCCTTTGATGTTTCTCTTGTTGTGCTTTGTATCACTTGGTCTATGACTTTGGGTGAATAATCGGAGGGGATAGGGGGCATCCTTGCTTGACTCCTATGTGTTAAGAAATATGTAGATACTGAAAACACGGTAAAAATTTGAAACCAATTCATTGTTCCTTTTTGAGTAACAGTGAGCGAAAAGATAATTGTTTTATTTTATCTTTATTATTTATCAAATGACGCCGATCAAAGGGGTAATGGTCCGCGAAAACTCGCGATGGTGTTAAATAATGCTTTACTATTATTAAACTACTCGATAGATCATTATGAAATTCAATTGCAGACGAGGCGATTAAAAAAAAAATCAAGTGAATCCGTCAAGAATTGTGACCTGATATAGAGTGTTTCCATACGTAAGTACAGACCAACTGACTGAAATTAATAAAAGTCCAAGTCAGTGTAAAAATTCTACCATTTTTTTACATTAGAATCTTCTTTTCAAAAAGCAATAAAAATCGACTACTAGCAGAATTAATTAATCAATTACACAGCTCCACAAAATAAAAAAAGTGGTCTGTTCCTGGAACTCCATTAAATGACCGATGACCTCTTTGAATTTCGAGGTGCTGAACACGAATCAGGTGTCCGTTTAGCTCCATCGCCCACCATTTTTTTGTAAATCGTAAAAATAATCTAAAAAAAACTCATTTAGGTTATTTTCGGGTTTTACTAAAAATTGGTATGGAGCTAAACGAACACCTGATTCGTATTCAGCATGCCGAAATAGATAGGGCTTACCCAATGGAGTCCCAGAAACAGCTCACTTTCCATTTTTTTTGTGTGTTTTTTTCCGGGATGGAAATCCTTTATGGACACCTGAACGGTAGTGTGGGACTCACCTCTAGGCATACCCACTAAAACCACCCCTCTTCTGTGTATGATGTATCCTGGAACCGCTCTCGCTTCTCTTCAGGATACACGTCAATCGTTATTCAATGTATAGATGTTTTTTTTTCCCGCGTCTTTGTTCCCTGTATTCCCTCTAGTTGTGCAAAGGGTATAGGTCGGGATTCCTCTCATCTTCTCCTTTATGCACGACGATCCGTGTAATAGCTGTTTCGGCCTTTGCCCAATTGTCTTCAGATTGCAGCATGAATTCCACAAGCTCATCCAGCCCTAGACGATTTATGCCTCGTCTCTCCTCCACCCATCTGTTGCAGTGGAAGACTGTGTGCTCTGCATCGTCTATTTCGCCACAATATGCGCACTCTCGAGAGTCCAGCTTTCCTATTCTCAACAGGTAGTCGGCAAAACAGCCGTGACCTGTCACGGCCTGCGTGAGATGATACCCTACTTCTCCGTGTTTCATTTCCACCCACTCTTTGACTGTAGGGATCATACAGTGAGTCTATCTTCCTTTATGGGCGTTCTCCCATCTGTTCTGCCATCTTTCGAACAGTCTTTCCCTGGCGGTTCCTCTCTCGACTCCTTCGTACACTTCTACCCTTTCCTTGACCAGTAAATCCACTGGAGGGATCCCTGCTACCACCAGCACTGCCCCGTACGAGTATGTCCGATAGGCGCTACATACCCTCAGTGCCATCTGCCGTTGAATCCTTGCCAGGCTTACTTTGGCATTAGCCCTTTCTTCTAAGGCGTATCCCCAGACCGGGGCGGCATATAATATGACTGAATGCGCCACGCCACAAAGCACTCTTCTTTTGCTGGCCTTTGGCCCCTTCGTGTTGCACATCACTCTTCCCAGAGCGGTTGCCGATTTCCCCGCTTTTTCCGCCGTTTTTGTTATGTGACACCTGAATGTTGGTTTTGGGTCCAGCTAGATTCCGAGGTATTTAAGTCCATTCCCCGGTCTAATTTCCATCTGTCCAACCCTGATGGTGACAGGCTGAACAGTTCTTTTCCTTGTGATCATCACTGCTTCGGTTTTTTCCGGAGCAAGTTTTAATTTTACGCTCCGCAGCCATTCCTCTATTCTCTCAATAGTGGCATTCGCCTTCTCCTCGATTAGCCTTGTCCAGTTTCCAGTCACAGTTAGGGCAAGATCGTCGGCGTAGCCCGTAAGGGTGACCCCATTTGCGAGGGGAATCCGTAGGACATCGCAGGTCACGTTTCTCCATTCAAAGGTGTTATTTGCGTCCATCCCTATTTGCCTATCCCTGTAGTAACTCTTAATGATATTAATGATATAAGGTGCCACTTCCAATCTCTCTAGTTTGCTTATAGTCGCTCCTCATCCTGCAGTGTTAAATGCGTTCCTGATATCAAGGGTGACGATTAAGCACATTCTCTTTGCCTCCATGGGTTCTCTTGCTTTGCTCGTCGACGTTCCTCTGCGGAATCCGAACTGGTAGTTCGGGTCAATTTCTAGCTCTAGCCTTCCCAGGATTAAGTATTCCAGCACCTTTCCCAAGGCATCCAACAAGCAGATGGGCCTGTAGGAGGATGGTTCTTCAGGTTTTCCGTTCCCTTTAAAAATGAGAACGAGCCTTGCTTTCCTCCATCTGGATGGAAAGTCTCCTCTCTCCAACGCTCGATTCATGACCCCTAAAACCGCTTCGAGGGATTCTTCGACGACTATTTTGATCACCTCCGGGGGGATGTTATCCGGACCCGGGGATCGGCCGCTCTTTAGTCTTTCGATTGCCCCCTTCAGTTCATTTTCTGTGAATGGGGGGACATCCGCTACATCCATGTCATTGTGTGTGTTTGTGTAAATATATTTGATTTGCATACGCGGTTTTCTATAAAATGGCGGAGGATCTGGTGATATTCATATATTACACAGGCACACACACAAAAAAAATGTGTTTCTGGAACTCCATTGGAACGCCATTGGGCAATCCTCATGTATTTCGACGTGCTGAATACGAATCAGGTGTCCGTTTAGCTCCATCACCCACCAAATTTTAGTAAATCCCGAAAATAACCTAAATTATGAGGGTTTTTTTAGGTTATTTTCACGATTTATAAAAAATGGTGGGTGATGGAGCTAAACGGACACTCCTGATTCGTCTCAACAGCGGAACAGGGTGTGCAACTGTGCAATACTCTTCTGCGAAGAATGTAGTAAATTATTATTATTTTTCCTTATCTACTGCATTATTTTTTTGCCATAGTCAACATTATACCTACAGTAAATATCTAACTTATAAAAGTAAGGTTCTCTCTTTAATACTTGTCATAATTCTTTCAATGTTTGTTTAAATATTTTATGAGATATTTTAAGAACTAGGTATACTTTGTCATGTAGATAATGATTATGTTTGACGTAGCTAAATTTCGCAGCAAAATTTATAACCATTGTTATCAAATGCAATAATGCAAACATCAACCGAGCATCCAGCAGTCTAAACTAAAAAGCAAGATGTTTATATTAGTCACTTTTTTAAATAAGCTATAAAATTGCTTCAAATGAATGGCGAAGAATAATAAACAATACTTTTCTGAAAATTATAATATATGTAATTGAAATTTCACGTGTTTATCAAATACATTATGTGAATAGCAGCAAATCGGAATACAGTTTCCTCAGGCAAATGAGAAAAAATGGAAGAAAAGAAAATTAAATAATTTAGGATAATTTATATTTTGGGAATACGTTCTCGACAGCGGTAGGTGTAAATATCTTACTACGGGAGCCCACTCTAACTGTACCGATATATGAATTTCTATGTTTTCTTAATTTTGTACTCATTTATCTGGAAAATGGTAACTCCTATCAAAATATTGTATAGGAACAAAATTGTAGAAGATTTTATGCACGTTGTTTTTTGTCCATATTTTTTAGTTTTTGTGTTAAATGACTAAAACAACATTAGCAACAGTTTTTTTAACATATGGCCGCCGCATCATTTTGAAAGTACAGCTCTGGTACAGCCCTGAGGGCCGATTTTATAGGTACAGTTTAAGCCTAAGTTTAACTAGAAGATTCTGTTGAGGTCCGAAATAAAAGTAAATAGCGTATTTAGCAAAGTGTATATTAGGCACATTCATCAAATAGGAAATTATTAATTAAATTTGAATAAAGATGCTGTGTGGTATTGATAGTTGTTATTAAGTTATTAACGGTAGTTATCGAAAGATTTTTGTAGTAAAAAAGCTGCTGTGAGAAGCGTCTTTTTGAGTTCTTCTTAATATACACTTTGCTAAACACGCTATTTACTTTTATTTCGGACCTCAACAGAATCTTCTAGTTAAACTTAGGTTCAAACTGTATCTATAAAACCGGCCCTTAGGTTCCGTTTAACTTCGATCTGATAGTTAACTCTAAGTTTTGTCAAAAAGTACGTTTTATATCTGCCAGTAACTGCCAATCTTAAGTTTAAACGCCAAACTTAGGTTTATGTACGCTTACGTTGATTAATTAGCAATATTTTGAAGGATGTTGCACTCAATGCAAACTTCAAATTCCAACTTAACCTACAAATAATTACTTATTTTGTATTCTGTAAAGAAAAACTTATAGAAAATGGACATTTTCGATATGTTTGAGGACATTTTATCAAGCGATGAAGATTGTTATAAATATAATAGAAGCACCTCATCGTGCACGAAAATTCCGAGGGAGACCTGATCATTTATAGTCTAGGTGCCCGCGTACAAAAATGCAATTTATACATATCCTCGTATAACTTCTTGCATAATTGCGCCTAGTCTGACACTTTTTTCCTCTGCGAAAATTTTCGTAAACGCGGCGTTCCTCTTCGGCATGAAAAAGACGATTTCCACACGTCGGACTGGAAAATCGGCAAATATATTTTGTCCGACAATTCGAAAATTGGATTCTACATATTTTTATTAACTAATCTTGAAAAAATCAGCTGGTTATCAATAAATGTTTTAAAGTTATGTTATGTTATGTTTAGGGTGGTAGACACCCTTAACGTTCCAAAATTTTTGTCGGACAGTTTGTAGAAATATATAGAATATATATGTAGAATCCAATTCTCAAATTGTCCGACAAAATATATTTGCCGATTTTCCAGTACGACGCGCGACGTGTGGAAATCGTCTTTTTCATGCCGAGGAGGAACTCCGCGTTTACGAAAATTTTCGCAGAGGAAAAAAGTGATAGACTAGGCGCAATTATGCAAGAAGTTATACGAGGATATGTATAAATTGCATTTTTGTACGCGGGCACCTAGACGAACAGATACGGAATAATATCATCGACAAAAATTCAAAGTAACAGTAATGAAAATGACATCAATCACCAATTTGTCACTAAGCTACCAACTAAGAAAATGGCGATAGAATTAACGATCTTGACAAGCACCTATAAAACGGCGTTTTAGCGAATACTAAAATCTAAAGTTTAAACCTCCAGTAAAACTTCAGTTTAAACTTCTAGTTAAACTTTGGTTTTATAAAACCGGCCCTAAGTAAAATGTTACAGGGATGTGAAGATGCGAAGTGAAACACACTGTAATATTTCTGTCTCATGTCATAACAGTAGAGAGAGAAGCTGGATAGACATATTATGCGGCAAGTTCTGCATTATTGCAATAACTTTGTGCGCAAATGCACATCATTATATGCATATTAACAACTTGTACAGATCTTAAGTTAGATTTTAGTGGACTCAACTCATCATTTCTGCGAAGAAAATAACAAGATGGGAATTTAATGATTATACATAAAATTAGATAGAATCTGTATTTATTGCTACTAGTAAATTGATAAACAAACTAGTAGCAACTGTATTAATTTAATTAAGTATGCAAGTTCTATGAAATTATAAATTTAGATGTTTTGCAAACAGAACATCGTATGTCTAAGAGAACGGTTTAGGAATTGTAAATCTTTCTCAATAATTAGCGTTTTGTCATATCCGAGATACTTAATTTTTCATTAATTCAATTCATTAATGACAAATTTCCTGCCAGACACAACGAATGTAGCTAATAAATTAAAAAATATATATATTTTTATACGGCCCTATATATGCATATTTAAATTCGAGACGAATTTAATATGTTTTTAAATCTGATTGATATTCATATTTAATTGTTCAGCTTTATATTATGGAACTAGTTTGTAGACAAAACCTTGAATGATAATATCAGCAAAATTGCATTAAAGCTAGAATACTGTGACATATAGAAGGCAATCAACTAGATCCTGTCTAAGTTTTCGTCTAGTTATTTACTATACTAGTGGCCCGGTGAAACAGCTTACGTCATTGAGGGCATGAATGAAACTAATTTATAGGGAAAGTAGACCTTTAGTAGCCTAAAAAAAATTGGCCTGCCGAGGTATAACCTCGAGCGTTCTTTTCTTCATAGTGAAGGAAAATGTTCACCCTTTTTGACCCCCCTTGCTCACGTCATAGGTACACGAACTAAATTAATCTGTTAGGATACAGGTCAATTAGTGGAAAGTTGGTCTGCCGAGTTGTAGCTTGTCCGAACTTAAGAGTTTAGAGAATTTAAATATACTACTTTTAGCCAGGGTTCGAAAATATCATGATATTTTAGCAAAATATCGGATATTTTGATATATATATATCGGATATATTATATCAGATGTTTATATATATATTTTTTAGTTCTCTATTATATTTTTTTTTATTGGTACCCTGTTTTGCTTATTTAAAGTACGCCTCAGAGTGTTTAAATCCAAGTTTTAAAAACGCGCGTTTTTTAAAGTTACCATGGCAACATCAAAGGTAAGCAAGTACAACTCGTTCATCTGTATCTGTTACCTTTTGCTCTTCCATCCATTTGATGAACTTGTCGTATTCTTTTTTATAAGCGTCTTCCGATTTTTGAGGTATTAACCGCGATTCTGCTTTTGTATTTAAGTAATCAATGTTAGAACTCATTTTAAAGCAATATACAATCAGTGACAACTGTACTGACAATAATTAATCCTAGGTGACAGATTGCAAATTAATTTTTGTCATTTTCATGACACTGACAGGTATCCTGATGTCACATCACGAATTCAATCATTTTGCATTCTTAATTCTGTCTTATTTCCATTTTTTGTGGTAATAATACCAGTATTTATGATTTCAAAGTGTACCAATAAAAAAAAATAGCGTAAAGTATTCGTGGATAACTGGTCTTTAAAACACTTGCTCTATTTCGAGCACTCCGGCTGCGCCGTCGTGCTCGAAAAATCGCGCGTGTTTAGACCTTAATATCCACTTATACTTTAATATACTATATAAGTGCTCAGAACAATTGTTAAGTCTTAATATATTTCCTTCTATTCCATTTTGTTTTGAATGCCATTAAACCTTTTTTTAAAATTATCTACAAATTCGATATTTTGATATTTATATAATTGTTATATTTTCGAACTCTAAAACATGTACTGGTACCAAACCCTTTACAAGATAAGCTAGTTCCAGAAGAGCTTGCATCTGAGAGCTTGTAAATGTTCTAAAGGTTGTGTTTAAGTGACGCGGATTGTTTGGAACATTTAAACATAAATAACAGTTTTAAAGGGGATTCAGCAAGTGCATAGTGCTTTGGCAGAATATAATTCTAATCCTCAAGATGATCCAAACCCGATAAACATTTTGGTTCACAAATCTTCTAAACCCACAAAAACAGATCCGATTTTGATGATTTTTTTTTTTTTTTTAGATGTTATAGGTATTAAATTATTCAAAATCAGAAACATCAGTGATGTGGCAGATCATTTTTTGAATCCAAATTTTAAATTTCTTGAAAAAATTTTGTGAGGTTTTTATGGATTTATATTTATATTTTTCCGCAGTTATGAATCAAGTTTTTAACAAAAAATATCCGAAGTGTGTAGGGATCGAACCGTCGATCTCTTAATTTGTAAGCCATGATCTGTCACTTTGATCCTTTCCGAAAGCCTGAAATCAAATTCGGAGACGCCAAAAACGTATTTATCTATTTTTCTGGATTTCTTTGTCATTTTTTTTTTCAATTTGACCTTCAAATGACCTTAAACTTGATGTGATACAGGATAACAGACTTCGGGTTCGGCGGAATCAAACCCAAAAACCCCAGGATACCCTGGTCAAGTCTGGTGAGCAAGCTTGGATATTTTGCATTTATATTTCCCGCAAACGAATAAATAGTAAAACCACCCTTCCGTAAAAAGGAAAAACATGATAAATGAGAGCGGATACAGTTAAAAGGGAGTTAGTGTGGTATTTTATCAAGCAAGTATAAGTTTGAAAGCGATATATCTCCCCAAGAACGCTGTTAGCAAGTGATGGCTTATTCAGGATTGATGGGGACTAGGGAAGTGGGGGATCGTTCGTTTAGGGTAAAATCGACTTATTATTGTTAGTAGACATTAAAAAAAATGTTTTCTGATTTTTTCATCCAAAAATAATTTAGGGCAAAAACCGCCCAAATCGACCCTCCTCCTTTCCATCTTCCAACGCTTATAACTTTTTAATTATTCAATTTACGAGTGAAGTTGTTGAGAATTCGATTTCGAACAAAAACCTCTCTATATTTTTTTTTTGTAAGATGTCCCAATTTTAAAGTCGTTATAACTTAAAAGCATATCAATTTAAATGGAAAGTTGCATAGAGCCTTTTCTTCTCAAAATTGTCTTTCAGATCCAATATTTTTGCGTTTTTTTTTTTTTCTTTAGGTACCACCCCCCTGAAATATATTTATTGTTTAGAGTATGACTACTTGAGCGCCCTGGCTGGCATGTTTCTGATTTTGAATAATTAAATATAACAAACATTAAAAAAATATATCAAAATCGGTTCTGTTTTGGGAGATTAGAAGTAAAAACCTTCATTAACTCCGCTATATACGAACAACTTTAAATTTATGTTTAAACGAATATTTAACCTAGAACAACTTTTGCTCATTATAATCTTTCCATAAAATCGATAGAAAAATAGTTATTTAAAAAGGAGGAGTGGGAGAGGCGAGCACAGTGGTTGGACCTTGGGATGTTTTTGGACATTTTTTAAAACTAAATTAAGTACTATCATTTTCATGGAGAAAACTACTCTAATTAATATTTAATGGTATTGCCAATTCCACTAGTCTAAAATTACACATTTCATAGTTATTTAATTTAAGTGAGTCCTACAGTATTTTTATGCCAATTCAAATTGTGGTTTCTTATCAAAAAAAATACCATTCTCCGAACAAAAACCGTGTCCGAAGATTATTTTCATCAAAACTAGGTACCTGGACTGTACTAATAGCAGGAACTAAATTTTTGCAAAATTGCATAAGCACCGTCAACCTAAAGTGTAACACGTCTTATCAATATTTTGTAATGTTTTCATTAAGTACTTTCTTCCGGTTCATTAATGAATAATAATGATTCACTAACTACGTTAGGAATATCATCTTTATTTATGTGCTGATGTATGGCTACTGAGGAATTAAATGTCCTTGGTAGACATTGGGATAGGGTTTGCAATTTACCCGGAAGCGGTAAATAAAAAAGTAAATAACCGGTTAACCGGTAATATTTCGAATTAATAAAATTCGTAGTTGCAATTATATTTTTTCTGTTTTGAAAATTATCCAAAAATAATTAATAAACGTTTTCGTTTACGCAAAATTAATAAAATGAGCAAAAAAATCTCCTTTTTTTAAATAAAACCGAAAAAAAAAACATTAAAATAAATAAATATTCGGAAAATAATTAAAATATGAATTCATAATAACAAAAATTATAAACATAAATGCTTGATTAAAAAAAAAAAAAAAATATGTATCTATAGTATGTCCACGAATGGACACAACAAGAAAAAGACGTCTTTATTTGACGTTTTTCGAAAATAGAAATTTTGCGTTTCTTTAAAAGCAAGTTAATATGAAAAAAGCCCAAAAATACGTTCCAAAATACCTAGTGGGTGCTCAAAGCCATGGAAAGTGTAAAAGCAGCTCAAGAGTCATCTCTTGAGCTACTATCCTTACTTTTCACATTGGAGCAGAAGAGGTTTTGAAGTATTAAAATGAGCGTCTATACAAAATTTCAATAGTTCTCTCTTGAGCTACTTTTAAATTTTCCTACATGTTTTTTGATCATTTTACCATATCAGCTTACTTTTAAAGATTTCTTATGAATAATGACTTATACTCGAAAAATCGGGACACATTGTATAAGTTGGTTTTAAAACTTTCACGGGTGTAATATGAAGTGTTTTGAGGTGTAGTTCTACATGGGGGCAGAGGCTATCTAAGCGACATTTCAGTAAAATCGTCTGCCATCTTCACGTTCTTACTGATAGTTTCTCATTGCAACTACTCTGTACTTGGTGAATACTACTCACTGACATGAATAGAAACGTTAACCGACTAACTGATATTGCAAACCCAAATTCAGATCTTGATTTTCGAATGCTTTTATCCGAATTCGGATAAAGTTGAACGTTTTTTTAACTTTTTCCGATATCATATAGATCTTAACCTCACTTTTATTGACAAGACTCAGAAGAAGAAGAAGAGCGCTAGTAACAATCACAAAAAGAAGCAATGCGGAAACGTATCTAACAGAAACATACAACATCCTATATTCCTGCACTATGCTCCAAGTGATTCTCGCTGCTGGCAGTCCAACCCAGCGTAAATGTAACCGGCCCGGCGCCGGCGGTTTGTTTTCCGGAAGTCAAAAATAGAAAATTACAAGTTAATTATCACAATTTTCTTCACAAAATTCCAAAAACTTCAATGAACTGTTGAATATTGTGGAACCTAGTGTTCGAGAACGATGTCTTAAAGTTACTAAAATTGAGCTTAAATGTCTCAAGAATGCATGATTAACGGATACAAAATTTCGCATTTTGCGATTTGATGTTTTCCTTTGTTTATACGATAATATATAATTCCGATTCGGATTTCGTATACCGCATACATAAAACTCAGCTTAGCTTGCGGTGTGGGGTCTGGGGTTTGTTATCATATCAGAAATAAGGTGCAACACACAACGGAACCGGTTGCCTAGAATTTTCAGGCCTCCAAGACCAGAAGCATATAAAATTGAAGTATACCACGTTCATTTATTTCCTCTATAACTCATATGTTGCTTATCATTTGCGTACCTAAGTGATCTTGCACTACTGACTGACAAAAAGGTTGGTAATTCATCCGTTGCCTAGGGTTTTCAATTCATTTAAATCGGTTCGAAAACTTGCACAATAATAATAAGGCGGCGCTACGACCATGACTGTATCTCTTAAACTGGGAAAATTGCAAAATGAATGATAATAATTTTAGGTATAGTAAAGATCCCGCTAACTGAACTATATGAAGAATCTACATAAGTAAAATAAAGAAAATAATCAAACCGCCTGCAAGAAAAGTTATGAACTGAAACACTGATGCCGGGGAACTATCACAAAATTTTTAGCAAGTCAGTAAAGCCGCTAGAAGCCACATTTTCACTATTTCATTGACTATGTCAATTCTTAGTTACTTTTTACTACATTGTAATGTAAATCTCAAAATTTCCAATTGATTGGAATAAAGTAAATATTTAGTGGTAGGAATTTTCCAAATTCTTGTGAGAAATTGGCATTAAGGAACTGATACTCGGTAAAGATACTCCTTTATTGTGAGAACTTCAATATGTTCATAGGGCTTTATCAAAATGTACTGAGAAATGAGATTACCCCCATTAGTGTCATTTTTTTTTGAGTGCTTTTTACATTTTTATGTCGCGATCATCTGTGAACAAATTGGAAAAAAAACATTTGAGAGTTTTTATCTGTATTTCTAGATGAAATGTTTGTACTTTTTCACATGTCGATCTGTCACTTTTCTTAAACACCGTTTGAGCAACTCTGTTCAACATATTCGAAACTTGTAACTAGCACCCTGGAAATTTCGAGTGTTTTGGTTAAATCGAATTCGAGTAAAAAACCTCTCATTCGACTGCTCACTGTCCAGCAGTTTCATTAAACTAATGTGCTACTCATAAAAATACTTTTTCTAGCTCCGTTTGTTTGTTCTTATCTGTCAATTACTTAAAATGAATGGCATTACTGTTTTCCTGTATATTTCGAACAAATTAATTATTATAGATTATTTATTTTACTAAATGTATACATACCTACATTTAATTCGTTATTCTTTTATTTCAATTCATCATAGATACTGAAATAATTGTATGGAAAATGTTTATGGCTTTTATTCAGTATGCGTTCTAGTCTACTGTGCACCGACGCAACTTTCTATCTTGCCGGTTTCCAACGGTCGAGAAACTTCAAGATGATAAGGAGAAACCATAATCAGGAAATACTTGCAGCACTGATCTCAACAGCTAAATATAATAAACATAAAACTGGCATCAACTAAGATGTAATATTCTCCCCCCTGGTTGAAGGATTCAGATATCTTCTTCCAATTCGAGTTTGCATAACTGCGCTATATAGGTCGTCAAATACTGATATTACTGATGCGCTCGTTTTGACATTTACGTCACGAACACGTCCATCTGGTTCCGGGTATGTTGAAATTATTTTTCATATTGCCTAGTTATTCCTGAGGGCATTATCTTCCACTACAATGTCATTAATTCCACTTCTATTCTTTTGCCCAAGTCTCCAAAATTAATCTAAGCATCTGACATTTTCTCCATGCCTTTGGAAAAAAGTTCTAATTTACTTATACAGATACAGAAATAACGTCTTTCTCACCATATCATCATATGGGAAAATGATTTGGCGTGAGTGCTTATTTATTTCTCTGCTCAGTTAACTGATAATAGCCTTTGCTAAAGGTCGGTAGGTAAATATAAATCCAATATAAATACTTTGGCATTTCTTAAAGAATCTTTGTCAATTGTTTTCATATTGAACCCTTATTCGCTGATTTACCAAAATATTAGTCAAGCTCCAGTTGACTCCAAAATCAGTAAAAATATTTATCACCAACTTTTATTACTTAATCAATAACGACTTATAACTAACTATACTAGCTGACCCAGCAAACGTTGTTTTGCCATATAAATTATAAATTTTTGTCCAAAAAAATAAAAAGAAAATTTCTGGATAGGGCCACCCTTATCACCTAGGGGTTTAAAAAATAGCCTACGACCTATTCTCAGCCTACCAAAATATACACCAAAAATTTCATAAAAATCGGTCAAGCCGTTTCGAAGGAGTTCGATAACAAACACAATGAAACGAGATTTTTATATATTAGATATAGCAGTATAAAAATAATAGTACAGTAACTAGAGGTTTTAACTTCGGAATAATGTCATATTGAACGGATTTCGTTAATTTTTGGCAGTATAATAGTAAATGCTTCACAGAAAAGTTTCTATATTGTGCAGGGGCTTGCTAATTTATAGGGGGAGGATGCCACCCCCTCTCAGGGGATGGCACTTAAAAAATATATATATTTATTAGAGCTAAAGTAGAATCGAATTTTAAGAAGAAAAGGTTCTAGCAATTTTTCATACAAATTGATAGTTTTTAAGTTATAACGACTTCAAAATTGCGATTTTAGCTTAAAAAAAAAAGGTATTTCCAAACGGCTTTCGTCAAGTATCTCGAAAATTACTTTATCGAAAAAATGTTGCAGACCAATTACAGAAAGTACAAACTGGGAATTAATTATATTTTTTGTTTATTGATGAAGGAGATATTTAAGTTTATATTTGGTATCCAAGTGTTTCGAAATTACCTTTAAAGTTTAAAATCCATTTTTTTCTAAAGCAAGTGCTTTAAATTAGCAAAACAATTTGAGCATCTAGGTAATGCTGCATCTTAACGAAAAACTGTATTTGAGATAATTTTTTTCAATTACTGGCTAATTAGAATAACAAAATGGCGACCTTTCTATATAAAAAAATATAAATACGCACATTTTTCTGACATAACTTCTTTATTTCTTATGCTATAGGAACGAAAAAAAATAATTTGAAAGCGCAATTAATTGTCTTTAATTTCATTTCTTAGCATCCGCGACGTAAGTGTCACAATTTCTGAGATATTTAACATTTAAACTGCATTTTTCGCCTTATAAACCTTCGGGCGCCATTTGTAAACTTTCATATCTCCGAAACTATTATTAAATAAATAAACAAGCGAAATTCATTATCAGTTTATGAGCTTTATTTTTGGTCTCTATTTTTCAATAAAACTACCTACTCTTTATTGAGATACTTGGAAAAGGAAAAAAAAATACGTTTTATTGAAAATACCTTAATAGTTTAAATTGTATTTTTTTCTAAAGCAAGTGTTGTATACAAACCAAAAAATTTGAGCATCTACGTCATGCTATATGTTAATGAGAAACAGTGTTTGAAATTCCTTTTTTTTAATTACTGGCTAATTACAGTAACAAAATGGCGACGTTATTAAAAAAATGTGTAGACGCACATTGCTTCGATCATAACTTCTTTGTTTTTTATGCTACAGAAACAAATAAAAAAATGGTTGAAAGCTTAATAATAACCTATTATTCTATCTATTAGCATCCTTGACGTAGGTGTCACAGTTTCTGAGAGATTTAACTCTCACTCTAAATAATTATCTTATGAACACTTGGATGCCAAATGTAAACTTAAATATCTCCGAAATTATTAGGTACTCCTACATCAATAAACAAAAAACATAATTAATTCCCAATTTGTACTGTCTGTAATTGATCTGCAACATTTTTTTGATAAAGTAATACTTTTCGAGATACTCGACGAAAGGTGTTTGGAAATACCTTTTTTTTAAGCTAAAATCGCAATTTTGAAGTCGTTATAACTTAAAAACTATCAATTTGTGTGAAAAATTTCATAGAACCTTTTCTTCTTAAAATTTGGTTCTACTTCAGCTCCAATAAATATATATATTTTTTAAGTGCCAGCCCCTGAGAGGGGCTACTAAGATGCAACAAGAAAAAAATTAAAAGTTGGTTTAATTATTGCTTGACTTATAATTTTTAGCAATTTCCAGAAAGAAAAACCAGTGTATTTTGTTTCTGGAAATTGCTAAATCCTCTAAACAATTCATGCGAAAAGGCGGATAGTCGAAAATAAGATTTATTTCACGTACTTGTGTTAATAAGCGCATAGGCTACGTATAGCTGCATAAAAATAAATATTTAAAACAGTTGAGCTATAAATAGATGTTAATTCATTATCAGTGCAAATATCTGCCAATGCAGGAATACATCGTTAGACACCATCTTTTACTAGCGGAAAAAATACAGCTTATAATGAGACGTACACGGAGTTGTGAAACAGTACTTTTCTAAGTAACACAATTATGTAAAAATCAAGAACACATTTTTATAAACTGTTAACAGTGTTTTAAAGCGATGTTATGCATTTGAATGAATAGGTGTTTAATTCTAAGTTGAAATGGCATTTCCAAGGTTAATATAGGGAGACCAGATATTTACTGTTTGAATTCTGTACACTTTGGCTGTGGAGTGGGGTAGAACCTTTTTTGTATGTCAGTCGTTGAAATGATATATGTGATGAGTTATTTTTAGTGGTGATATTGTGTGGAAGAAGGAATTGGGGATAAAGGATCCGTAGATGGTCAGTCATCATTTTTTCTCTTGAAAATGTCTCCATAATAGGCACAGAATCGTCTATACTTCAACAGTCTCAAATTAAATTCAATTAGAGAATGTAGTAATTTTCATACTGACACCCGCGGAAATCTCTCATTCTTCATTCGCTTCTACGGGTGAAAATTAATTCTCTGACTAAATCACTTCTCCGCAAAACCTGATTTCTTTGTCCTTCTTTGCTGAAAACTTGTCGTGTTCATCAAGTTATTCCAAAATCTCTACAACTCAAACATTACTGGTGGTCTCAAGAATTCTAGACAGTGTAGATTTGTCATACTTAGAAACTCCATCCAGAACATAAAACGCAATCTCAACACTAGCTACAACCGTATGTATGTACGAAACCTATTCGCAGCTCCACACTTCTGGCATTTATCAGATACTCTGGAACACCCTTGACCAATTAATTATCCAATGCCAAAGTCCAATACATCGTAGAATAAAAAAACATCTTTCAGAAAAACAAACTCCGAGTTAAAAATGATATATGATTTCAAGCAATACACGTACATTTGCGTTTTGCTGTACAGTCCATTAAAATTCCGGACAATACAGCGAAATTCCGTACGTATAGTCACCCTAGGTTAATATAATTTAGAAAATAACCTAAATATAAACAGCCACGAATCATTACACCATTATAATTATGTCATAATCTGGCGATAAAGTTTTTATTTTGTGATACCTAACAATTATAAAGAAGAAAAGACAAAAATTCTGAGTACATCCTCCACTTAAGGAACTCAGTTGTTATGGCGTAAGTGTATCTGAGGAGGACCTTTAAGTACATTAAAGTTTCAAAAATATTATGAATAGCTCTGACAATTTTCGAGCTTTTCTAAATTCTGACGTTATATTAGGGAACTCCATGGGAAATACGCGAAGAATTCATCGTTTTCTTTCCACCTGGACGAAAATCCCTTCGAACAGCCATGTACTAAACTGTACACCAGGGTACAAAATTCCTTTTTAGTGTCAAGCCTGCAAAAAAGCATTTCCCAGGGGGTCATAAATCCTCTGCTCTTACTGCTGGTATAAAAGACTTAGTTGCAATAGGTGTGGTCATAGTGAAGGCAGGCCATTCTCTGTAAACATCCTCAGTTTTCGAAATGAAAACCAGATGTTTAAGCCCGTCTTTCAACATTACGCACAGAAGCGGAGCAAGAGAACATCTACATTTGTGATCGGAGTATAATTATATGTTAAATTATTGACGTAGAGAAGCAATAAATGTCACTTTTCAACATGCATGTATTAAGTGCCTGCAACACATATTGCCGACAAAGAGCCGCTATTTCTTAGAGGCAATGTCATGTTCCAAGCTCCAATCATTAACTGTATGTAAACTGACCAGTAGCAAGAAGTGTTGTATATTGCACATTGTCTAATACTTCTATCTGACGATCTTATCAGTTTATTAATAACTAGGTTCATTGTTTGAAAATCTAACACATGCGATAATGCTTTAATTTAATTCGCATTGTACGACAAAAAACCAGTTCGCCTAATTTTCAATATTATAGGACTTCAAGTCTTCATTGAAACAAATAAGGTGTACTCATATAGGTACAACGGAATAAAGAGTAGGTAATTTATGTTAAACCCAGATGGCACTAAAAGCGGTTGTTTTCACCAAGTTAACACTTTTTAGATTCAGGTTACATTATATTTGAGGCAACTTCATCTAGACCTCCGATGACACTGTCTACTAAGGTAGCGTGAAAAAAGACACTTTTTCACTTTTTTTGGAAATCAAAAATGCTTGGGGCTGCAAAAGTTACTACACCAGATAAGCAATACCAGGATAAAACATTATTAAAATCTAATGTTATTTTGAGGTACCACAAAGACCTTAAAGTTTTGGAAAAACCCGCTTGCAAATAATCTTCATATCTTTTTATTTTTGTGTGTAAAAATTTAGCTTGGGTATAAAAAGCCATTCAAATACTTTTGTCAATCCCTAAAAAAAACCTCAGTTTTGTATTAAAAGGCTATGAGTTGCTGCAAGGCTGCTAAATATTCAAATTTTTAGCATTTTAACCTATTAATGTAACACCTCTGGGTTTTGTTTTAGAAAGCAACCTACGCTTGTGCCGTGGGCATCAGTATGTCAGTACAGTGTGCTGTGCAGTTTATATACAGTGGCCACAAAAAAAAATGGCGTCATTCTTGAAAATTAAAAAAATGATGACCCTTGTGGCAGCTTAAAAAATAAATTAAATTAAAAAAAAAATTGATGTGTTTACGTATGCTAAGTGGCAACTTTTGCACACCCAAGCTTTTTGAAAACAAAAAATTTTTTTTTTCATTCCACCCTACAGTGTCTACGTCTTAGGGCTTCGGTCCATAGACGCATATTAGATGCGACATCATAAGCTTTACGCTTATATGCAGTGCCCAGTATTTTCAAATGCATATCTTCTCACGAAGCAGCAGCGTAGCGTATTCGTCTCGACATGCAAGCTTCATGACGCTGGCCGTACGACTAGATTTATTTAGTGCAATCTTTTATTTTTTTTATAGCGAAATGAGTGAAAATGCAACTATTACATTTGTGGAAATAGTGGAAAAACATGAACTATTCGTTATCTGAATATTCACGCAAGCAATATATAACCTATTAATATTTTTATTATTTCTTTCAATATAAGGATGCATCCAAAACCTTCGTCTGCGATGACGAATAAAATTATAAAACAATCAGGGGTCCCAGTTGTCATAAAATCATAAAAAATCATACAATTAAGAAATCTGTCATAAAATGTCATAAATTATTTATTTTGTCATAAAAATCATAAAAAATAGAGAGAGCACAAGTTTTTCATACTTACAATTAATTAGATTTTTTATTAAAGTTTTTTAATCAAAGTTCGCGCTTAAAATTGAATTGAATTGGTGCTTCTCATTTTTATTCTGTTGCGCAGGCGTCATAACCTAACCTGCAATATGCGCGATATCCACATACCTAAAAAGATATACTGCGAATAGTCGACTACGCATCGATACTGCGCTTGTAACAAAAGGAGATAGAGCGCGACGCCATTTTGATGTATAAAAGCTTATTGTCAAAAAGCCTAAGAAATAAGGAAACTTTGCCTCGATTTATTTGTATTGTTACGTTTACATTTATTACCATTTTTATTTAGTGTTTATTTAATTACTTATGTTTCAGTTTCAGAAAATGTATTTTTTGTTATAATAATATATTTCAAAAATTATTTATATATTTATGTACCAGTACCTAAGAATATTGTACTCTTTTCTTTGTATATAATTAAATATATATTAAAAAATATTGTTCTATGAAGTTAATTAAACAATAAAAAACAGTAAATGGGTGTTATAAGATTTGTGATAAAATTTTGGAAAAACTGTCATAAAATCATAAAAAAAAAACTAAAAAGTGTGCTGAGACCCCTGAACCGACGACATCGTCTAAACTAAACAAAGAGGCTGCACTTCGAATTCAATCCGCTTGTTGTAAGCTTCGTGTATAGCTAGTGTACTTGTCTATGACGAGACGCCTCGTGGACCGGAGGCCTTAAGGTAGGATTATCCTAGCAGTGTTGAGACACATGCGTCAGACGCAATTCTGGCACCAACGAAGCACATGCATTTTTGGCTGCCTCTTCAATGTTGATACTTTCATCATAATCCATATTTTTATTACAAAAACCCACGTAAATAACATGAATGACGGAAATTATTACGAAATCATCAATTTGACAACTTATTGACCGTAACCATAGCAGAAAGCAAACACACTCCAATTAGAGTCTAAGCCAACTAATAAATGAGTTCAACAAATCTTGAAATATAATAATTTTGAATGAATTTTCCTAAAAATTGTAATATATTGCTAGTAGTACGAAAAACGTCGTATGCACCTCTGCTTGTATCGTGTATTTACAGGTTTCGAACATAGTAAACCTCAGCCCTACGGGATTCGGTTTACACTGTGTTCTCGATCTGTAAAATACACTTACAAGCCTTGGTACATAAATAACTATTGTTTGCTTAAAATTACTCAAGGAACAACCTCAAAATTTGTCAAATTCCTCTCTGAATACCCTGTATATTTATGCTAGTATCTTTAATTTCACGCTATTTGCAGTTATGTTTTATATTGGGATCTTTTCTCCTTAGCGTGATGTGGAAACAGAACTATTATGTTTTAATGTATTAAAATAGAACTGGGTGACATTGAAAAGTTAAAAGGTATAATTTGTAGCATACTCACAAAGGAACTAAGGCTTATAAAACATTCGGTAAACAACGTGCGCGTGTATCGCATATGTGTATTTTCAAGTTAAGTTTGACAAAATGATTCTTATCCATTTACATAAGTATTGTTTTGCAAGTACTAAATTTGTGCAATAACATATTTTCAAATGTATTCAAATTTCCTAATGTAAATATAAAAGGAAATACTCCCTGATATATTTTTTTTTAATATCCAGCAACTTCCTTGAAACTGACAATCGGGAGGGCTAATAAATCCGTAAAATAATTTTCCGATTGGTGTTTGAGCAATGGCTTGGTTCTAAATGCTGACAAAACATTTTTGTCATTCTAAGAAAAATGACTGTCATAATTCTAGTGTTTTAATTAAAGCTAGCCACTAATCAATTGTACAGACAGACGAAATAGAATTCCAGGGACTAAAGCTGGATTACAAATTGACATGAGGTACACTGATGATTTATCAAAGAAATTAAAGTAAATCCTGCTTCATTATTGGATATTTAAAATCTTAATGTGTTGAAGTTAGCTTACTTTGGTTTGGGCCAGTCTAACTTATCGTATGTATTAATGTTTTGGGAAAACTCCTGATATGCTTCTGAAGTGTTATAGCACAAAAGAAAATACGGTGTATGGTTGGTTTACCTGCACACCAAGCTGCACATATTCATTGTAAAGATGTAAATATAAAGAAACAAGAAAATATCTTTTTAAGAAATAATAATGTTCACAATTGATCATACTCGCAGCAGCAATGAGCTTTGGATGCCTTTTTCGCATCGCAGTGTGGGCTAAAATGTCCACATTTTCAAGGCAATTAGTTGTTATAAAATCCAACTGGGAATCATTTGACGATTTTATTGTACTTCAAAATTCTTTGTTAAAATTTTTAATTAGTAGAGGTTTTTATTACATAGACGCGAATTTAGAATGTTAATTTTAACTCATATTTGGATAGGTCATATAATGTACCTACAATCTGTTATTATATGTCTGTATTTTTATGTTATGTTATTATTTGGCTAGTCTGATAAGTTATACTTTATACTGTGTGTAACTTGTTAAGATGAATAAAATACATTATTATTATCATAGTTTTCAATTGCCTTAAAATTTCTAAAACATTAACATTTTTTTTTTGTTCCAGGTTAGTTTACTTATATCCTGCGTCTACCTTAGACCAGACCAGACTGGTAAGCAGTAAGTTTGAATCACGAGATTGATTGTTTTATTCTCTGTATTAGGGAATTTTAGAGCTGGAGCCGGCGTTAGACTTTCACTTTCACACATTAATTATCGATAATGTTTTATGTTAAGTCAAGTATGTTTTTCATTTTTTTTTTGTTCGTTATTACTTTAAAAAATGTGCCACAATGTCTGTTCAGTTATCTTTGGAGATAAGGCGAAAGTGGGACATGCTCCAAATAGCACAATTAGTTTCTGAAATGTAGCGACGACTATTGTAGGCACTTTGAAGTGTTTTTTTACTAGTCATAAGATCATAATAGTAATGTTCCCATTACTAGTGGAGGTCACTGAGGTCAGGTATGCATATTTTCCGTTTTTGGTCGACTATTTGCTACCCCCCTTTGCTAGTCGACTATTTGGTACCCGTTTTCAAAGGTACTGAATCCAAAAAAATGTGGGAGAAGTTTTTAACCACACCCACTCCTTTGAACGGCCAATAACCACCCCCTTTTGCCGTTTTTCGATGGTGGGATGATTATACGTGTTTGTGAAGGAAATAGTTAAAGTTTTTATGAAGGTTTATTGACAAGGGAAGGTCGGAGGCAGAGTGAAGAGCGGTAGCAGCCCCTAAGGATTGGTACAACCCTTCCAAGAGATGGGAAATTGACTTTTTCTCTTTTAGTTTTAATACTTATCCCCCCCTCCCCGTTTTCGAGGGCGCTGAACTTGAAAAAACTAATCGATTACGTTTTCAACTCTTCCACCTATCTCAAACGGACAGAAACCAAAAAAGTTTATAATTCGTAAAAAAAAAACAGAAATACAAGAGGAAGGTAATTTCGAATTTACGCGGGTCCTCGGTAACCGAATGGAGACACGATATCTCCGCGCATGTACCGAGAAGCGAGGCAGGAAGTGAAGGCGCGTGCTAGTCCACGCGGAAAATTTCTCCCTGTTTATACTTTGACCGTTGTCGGCTTCATTACACTGCAATAGATTTCTAATGTCAGAAAACTTGTTGCTTTAGAAAATAGATTATTTTCATGCTTTTATTCATCTATTGTTCGATAAGAAGGCTTGTTACTGCCCTCCCCTGACATAACCCTTCCCTTGTCACCAAACCGTAATAAAAAACCAATTGGTTTTCTTCAAAACACGCATAATCAACGCTACTACGATAAAAACCAAGAAAAGGGTGGTTTTTGCTCGTTTGAGAGGTTGGAACGGGCTGAAGACATAATCGACTATCTTTTTCGAGTTCAGCGCCCTCGAAACTGAGGGTAATAGTATTAACTCTAAAAGAGAAAAAAGTCAATTTACCACCCCTTGGAAGGGTTGTAATAACCCCCAGGGGGCTGCTACCGCCCTTCAGCCTGCCTCATCAGAGCTTCCCTTGTCAATAAACCTTCATAAAATCTTAAATAATTTCCTTCCCAAACACATACAATCATCCTACCATCGAATAGCGGTGGAAAGGGGTGGTGTTTAAAGAAGAGATAGGTGTGGTTAAAAACCTCTCCCACTATTTTTTTGGATTCAGCATTCTCTAAAAGGGGGGTAAGTGGGTTTCGTCGCTGCAGCAAAGGAAACTTTCCCGGCATTTTGCAAACTTTCAAATATTCAGATATTTTATTGGAAACTTTCTTTTTTATCAACATTTCATTTCGAAAACTTTCAAGTGGAAAGTTTCCTTTACCCATCTCTGATATTTTGTACCTAAAGGTAAGATCAGTAGTAATGGTTTTTCATTTTTTTTTAGTATCTGTTTTCACGTGTAGTAGCGAATTAGCATTCGTCTAAAGTCTATTCATTTCAACAATTATCCTAAAAAATTAACTTATTTTCAAGACGTTGCCAAGAAGTATTTTCTAAAGACTGTTCAGTAATTATATAAAAACTTCAATAAAGATATTTCGTGTAAGGATACTAGAATACATTCACAGCGCATCCTGTGAATGTACTCGATATTTGATTGATATAGAACGAGGCGAAGCTCCATACCTATTATTACAACATTAATAATTGGCTGAGTACGGCATGCCTTTCCGTTAACATTGTCCATTCGATCCATTATTACGAGGTACATATTAGTATTATTACAAATAAACCGTTCGCTTCCAGATACGTTTTTAATGGTGTTCGCTGAACATAATCCACCTCCGAATGATTAATTCATCTTAATTAGCCATCGTTTCCTTTGTACCATCAGAGAGGAGAAGGCATACAAATTACAAAATAGTTAAGTGCAATTAGTCTTCTTTAGAGGCTGCTGTCAATGAAGTTAATGTTAAGTAAGGTCTTTCTGTCGAACGTACCTACATAGGTAGAGTAACGGTTAATGTGTGTTAGTCAGTGCTGCAGACGTCTGACTTGAAGAAGAATAGAAATTCGAAAAACAAAAAAAAAACTGTAATTTTTTGACACGGAGTACCTAACAAAGAAAAGTCAACATGTCCAAAAAAAGATATTAGATCCATCAGAAAAATCTTCAGGGTTTTTTGTTTTGGGTTCAGTTTTCTGAAGACAATTGGCGGAGACGAAAATATTAAATTGTCCATTTTTAACGTGGGAGGTCGCGACGAAAGTCGCGCGAATCCCTACCCTAACCTGGCTCATTTTTGTAAATGTTTCACAAGCACAGTATATTGTGGTGCAAGTCACTGGTCGCCTAGAGCACGCCAGACGTGCACTTAACAGGATGTATACTTTCTGGAAAACGGAAAATCTGGAAAAGTCAGGACATTTGAAAATCAGAAAAAGTCAGGGAAATTATAAATTTATAAAACAAAGTCAGGGAAAACTTATTAAAACTACTTATAAGCAAATTTGTTCCTATCTTGTGACCCCCCCCCCCACACACCCCGCTCGTCTTGAAGTGTTTTCCGCCCCCCCCCCCCCCGGCCATCAATTGTCATATTTTCAAGCAGAAAAATGTTCTGGAATTTTTATTGAGAAGTCCTGGAAAACCTGAAAAAGTCAGGAAATTTCAAAATTTCAGAATTGTGAATTGGTAAACACCCCAGTAAACACCTTGACTTATAAATTCAAAATGGTAGCCGAAACAATGAACCGCTGTACAAAGATAATCAAAAAAATGCAGATAATTCTTTCATTAAAAATTTCTGTATTCTTTTCTGCAGATTTCATATCGTAGAAGTATGGATTTATCTGCAATAGTTTTAAAAATGCCTCGATGCTGACATTTTCACTGCTGCACTTTCGGGTATGTTTTTTTTAAAACAATTTCTGTAGCATTTATTACCAACAATTTCGAGAATAATTGGACAGCATCTAAATCTAAAAAGAATAAGCTTTCCACTGGTGTGAAAATCATTAAGAAATGTTAACAAATAAGCCTGTAAATGCGATGGAAACATGAATTTTAATTAATTTTCAAAATACAAAAATTACGCCCTTTTGCAATCGCGACCAGAATGACGCCCGCAAGGTAATTCCAGATAATGTACGTATTTTTTCAAAACTATACCTTCCATTGCACACCCCATGATCGAATTCTGCACTCCTGATTCCCGACTAATATTTGGATACTTCATAAAAAGCCAAGGACACATGTTTTTAAATGTTTCTCAAATACGTAGTAGAGGTCCGTAAAGAATTAAAAGAAATTCAAATTCTTAATATGACGAACCGACTTATCTATGCCATTTCATTGGTCAACCATCACTTTGATTACTGTGATAAATTCCCCTTGATTCCACCATTTCACTATGCCTATGAGCAAAGTCATCCAATTACACAACAATCCGAAGAAAGTATCACAGAGAGATGGAAACCTCACGCTGAAAGCGCCTACTAATCAGCATTCACTATTGGCAGGCAAGATGTGCGGTTAGCATATTTCGTTTGTCATTTATTTATACTCGAAGTGCATACCCATGATTGATGATGATGATTTATTTACTCTTTGAACGTGGTCTTTAGTAGACTGATTTAGCCTTGTGTGCTACCATTAGTACAGTAACTAAAGATTTTAATTTGGAAATAATGTAATATGAATTAAATTTCAATTTTTTAAATATAATTTAATAGTAAGTAAATGCATCAACGACACGTTTCTCTATTATACGGAGGCTTGCAAATTTATAGGGGGGGGGGGGGGGTGGATGCCACCAATTAATTTTTCAGATAATTTTTAGCTGTTTCTGTAGCATATAAAATAAAGAAATTATGGCCGAAACAAGTTGCGTCTTCACAGTTTTTTTTATGTCGTGGCCATTTTGTAACTATAATTAAGTAGCCAGTAATTAAAAAATAATACTAATACTATTTTTTGTTAACATATAGCATGGCAAGACGCCCAATTTTTTTCACGTTTACAGCACTTGTTTTAGAAAAAATTACATTTTAAACTACATAATATAAATAAAAAGTATGCCTATTAACATTGTTTCGGCGAAAAATGGTGGAAACTAAAAATAAAGCTTGTAGAGGATTAATTTGTTTTTTTTTTGTTTGTTTAAATTTATATGGGATTTATAATTTCGTAGATATGGAAGTTTAAAAATGGCGTCCTAACGTTTATAGGACGCAGTATTTAGTTTAAATGTTGAATATCTCAGAAACTATGACACTTGCGTCAAAATGCTAAGGATAATTAAGCTGTCAAATGATTCCTGGTTTGTTTCTCTATCACAAAGATAATGAAGTTTTGACTAGAACAATGTGCGTCTTCACGTTTTCAATAAAATTGTCGCATTTTGTTACTGTAATTACCCAGAAATGAAAAAAAAAATCCGCAAAACTATTTTTCGTTGATTGCATCACCTGCCTGTTTAAAACACTTGCTTTAGAAAAAATTTCAGCTACCCTAAAAACATAAATATACTTCGTTTCAAATATAAATCAGCAGTACTTTTTCAAATGTTAAATTTTTTGATTTAAGGTCGTTTTAATTCTTTGGGGGTAAGAGGAAGTGTCGGGACAATATAGAAACTGATACCTTTTACTAAAAAAATCACCCATTATAATTAGATACATGTAATATTATTTCGAAAGTTTGTATATTTTTTATATTTTGTTGGTGTTAATATGATTAATATGTTACCACAGGGTTCTGCCTCACCTGGAAAACCTGGAAAAGTCCGGGATTTTAGTCTTCAATTTTAGACGAATTTAATTAACAGATTTATTTATGCCACCTAACCCGAGGCTATATAGTATCGAAACTAACAAGCAGATTAGTAATTGGCGCGCTTAGCGCGCAATGTTACTTGGAAATTAATTAAAAAAGTCATGGAAAACCTGGAAAAGTCAGGGAATGTTGTGGCCTATTAAGATTCCGAACCCTGTACCAAATCATCTACATATTTATTCATTTGAATTGACCTCTTATCTACCATAATTTTTTCCTCTATCTATCAAATTCCCTATATTTGTTTCCCTTATTTTCTGATTGATCAGAGGTATTAGTATATTATAAAGTTTTTGTAAATTTCCTCAATGATCCTAAAATTAGTGAATATTGACGGTTTCAGGAAATAAATTTGATCAGTAGATATGCTTTTAGAATATTTACTAGTGTAATATTTTGTCGAATTGCTCTATACGTTTACTTAAATATATATGGAATAAAAACCAGATTGCAACCAACAGCTAATATTTGGACTAATGCCCCGCCGAACGCTAATTTACTAATTAAAAGCCTGGCCAGTTAAGTGCAATGACTATGTATTGCCACAAAATGCTAAAGTTTCGATTGCAACAGACACCAGCCGAAAGACTTGTTGCAATCGAAGCTTCAGCGTTTTGTGGCAATACATAGTTATTGCATTTAACGCGGCCAGGCTTGTAATTAGTAATTCTGCGCTCGACGAGGCATTAGTCCGGAGATTAGCTGTTGGTTGCAGTCCGGTGTTTCCAGCCCCATTCTTTCGGATTTTTATGGATTCCATACCATTTTTGGACTAAACGCATGATACCGTGCTTCGTCTATTGTAGGTGGCACAGAAGCAAGATGACATTTGTTTTTTGTTGTGGATTTTATGAAACGCTGTTAGCGGACTTCTTCCAAAGTTTTCTTATTCATGCTGCCACCATACAAAGCAACGAGAAAGCATGCTCAAGCGTCTGCGATGTCTTCAGGTTTGGCATCCTGATATTTGAAAATGCTAATAATATCATTGAGCCTTCTTGTTTCTGACCAAGCGAACAAAATTTTTGTTTCCCTTGGCTTAAAAGTGACGATGTTGTGTCGCGGCCACTAAACCCATGGAGAAACAGAATGTTCTCAGCGGCTTCTTTATGCTTTAAACGATTCGCGGAATACAGTCTTTCAGCAGTTTTGCCTCTCCCAGGTTTACGAAGATAGATGTTGCTTTGCGATGGTGCTAATACTGTTAGCAGCCAATGATAAAAACAGCATCAAATGTTGAGCACAAGGAAATCAACACAACCGTATCCTCTTCATCCTAAAAGCAGCCTGTTCGAATTTAGTTTTCAGCAGAGAAATAAGACGGATTTTACTGTTTTCATTGACTAAAAATCGTTCATTGAAAACTTGAACTGGCATTGTTTTATCAAAAAGATCATCCGCGGATGTCTTCTTAGATCGGCTGTCTTTCTTTGGCCCTTGTATTTTTTTCTATCATCTAACGAATGTCCGTCAAAAACAACGATTGCATGTGAACCGTAGTGATCGTATTTCTCGCAAATGGACCCAAAAATCATTAGGGTGCCATACAACTCTGGGTAAAAGGTATCCGAGTTCCATACCGTCTGGTAGTTGTTCGAAAACAGTATACAACGATGATATACCTGCTCTAGGAAACATCTACTATAAAAAAACATGGAATGAAACATGAAATTTACTCCACCGTGGTTGTAAGAAAATGTATATATAACAAGAAAAATCACCGAAATTTGAAATAGTGCCCCTATATAATCTCATTGTGATGTAGAAAAACGTTAAAAACAATAACATGTAATTTGTTCATAGATAATTTACGAAAATGGAGTTTGACCATTGAAAAAAAACACGAGGGGCAAACCGCGAAGAAAATCTGGTGTCCACACAAAAGGAAATCCGAGGAAATCGTCGTCAAAGAGGATATCTGATGTACAAAATTTTGGGCGCGGTTGACCTCTCGAAAATACACTTCGTTAAACTTTATTTTCTCACCGCCGCGCACCGCTGTATCTCGTTACATATTAGACTTACAATAAAAATGTACATATATACAAAAAGGACATTTTGTCTTCAACTTTGTCTAGAACATTTATCTCGTAGGATCGAACGTTGGGGAATTATTTTGCAAAAAAACAATTCGATCGAGATGGTGGCTCGCGCCTTCCCCCACCGCCCCCTAAGATCGAAAACTTGTATTTTTCATCAGGACCTCGAGTTAAACAACATAATATATCAAAATCATTTCTACTCCACCTTCTTTGTAAAACAGAGGCCATTTTTTGTCCCTACTGACTGGATTATAAATAAAGAGGCGACCAAAAAGGGCCAACAAAAATGTTAAAAAAAAACAACCGCCTCCACGTCACTAAAAATTATGAAATCAAACACCGTCGTCCAGTTAATTGAACCTTATTACCTAATATTCATATTAAGATCGGTGTAAAAATGAACAAACACCAAATTCAAACGTATTAGAACTCGGTCAAACCAAAAAAGTTAGGTTAAGTTTTCAAAAAGCAGTGTGATTTTCAGTGGTGGGCACAGGATTTCATCCATACCTATCGTCAATCATGCGGCAATAATATGAAACCAAAAAGATATATATTATTTTTGTAAAATAAAGGCAATTATTTTCAAATTCAAGTTAAGGCATTGCCATTTTTGTATTCTATTTTCATAATCAATTTGTCTCTTTAATTATAAATAATCTCATACATAGTAATATGAAGTTTGCTTACGTACTCCTAACTAAGGCATGTCTTTTGTATGTAAATTCTGTTTGGGCGTGGTGAGTTGGATGTTTACTCATACATGATCGATTCCACCAGCGCCACATCACCGTTCCTTACCTACAATTTGGACCTCTTCCAAAACAATCCAGGGCGGGCCTAACCCGGTGCTAGTTGTGGTAGGCCATCGGGTGGACTAACGGCTCTGGCTTTGGTGGAGGCGACGGGACCATATTATATTGATCGCCGCATCAGCTGGCCGGCTCTGCCAAGGGTGCGGCGCGGCGTTTGCCATGGTTTCTTGCACGTACGCCAATTGCGTCGTTCCTATTGGATATTTGGAGTTCTAATCTTGTAAATATTTAACGCCGAATGTAATAAGTTTGATCGGAGATCGTGATGTTCTTGGTTCTTCTTTTTATTTTTCATGCCGGCTTTAAGAAATAATGAAGGATGTAATGAAAACCTTATTTTTATGGAAAGCTGACCACTCACAAAAATATTCCTGTCGGGTTCTAAATTATTAAATACCGCATCCTGTAAAAATATATTGTTCATGTTAAATTGTCCTTGACAGGGTTCGGTCTTGTATGGAAAACCTGAAGAACCTGTAAAATTCAGGGAATTTTACAAACCTTAAAACATCTTGGAAATCTCAGGGAATTTAAAAACATCATTAAAACCAGGGAATTTCGTCACAATATGAAAAACAATAAACAAATCACTTTTAAATTGCGACTTTAAGTTTAAAAAAATATGTACTTATTACAAAAAGTCGGCTACGCCACTAAAAATTATTTGATTATTTAAAACCGCATTTAATACTAAATAATTATTGTTATATGCCATTGAAACACATTTTTTTGTCATGGAAAATCTGAAAAATTCAGGGAATTTTTCTAGCTATATAGTCTGAACCCAGTTGAAAAAAATTTTATAACCCTGGAACCCCAGTTGAAACTGGGAAAAATTATATACTATTTTATTTCATAAAATAGTTACAATGAAAAAAAATTTACTGAACATCAATATAAAAAAATTACTAACAAGTACGCACCGAACTTGTAATTCATGTACAATTGCATGATACGCCTTTGTAAGTCTGAATTCAAATATGTAAGCGGAATTTTTTTATCATATCAGATTTTCTAGTTACTGCTTCATGTATTATTATATGTATGACGTACTTCAAGGTAGCAATAAAAAAAGCAATTTCATATATTATGAAAATTAACATTTGTTATATTTCCTTTTATTTGTTAACCAAAGTAGGCAATAAAAATAACATAATTTAAATGACGTACTTCTGTATTAACAAAAAAATATTTTAATCTTTGATAAAAAATTAATAGTATATTATTCAGCTGGCATATAATGATAGCTTTTATTCGCCAGGGTGATGTTTACGGTACGAGCCGCAGGCGAGTGTCGTAAATCATCCAGCAGAATACTATACTTTATCCTCGACTCAATTGTTTAAATCGTTTAAAGTTGAAAAAATAGTTAGTTGGTTAAATCACAGTAAAACTTTATTTTGACGTCTAAGACGTCAAACACGAAAACATGCGGATTCTCCCTTGGAAATAATGGACTCGCCCGTTGATTATGAAAATTGCTAGTTTCTAATTGGTCAAAGGTGCGTTATAATCGGATTATGTTCATTATACGTTAGTTTGGAATTATGACTATCATTATTCGTCAATTGTTACATGTATTATGCCCAAGGATTATACGATAGTCGTGGATAAAAATATGTATCTCTCTATCGTTTTCTTTTGTATCTATTTCCGTCAGTTTCTCTCTGAAGAAATGAACAGTAACCTCCCATCATGTTGGCGTTCCATTTACCCTGATATCGTTGCTCCATGTCAACCATATCTCGGTAGAATCTTTCACCTTGTTCATCACTGACAAACCCAGGATTCGACGGAAAAATGTCTAGATGTGAATTCGCAAAATGTATTTTAAGCTCCCATTTCTTTGTAACGCTTCAGGAGCCGTTTTACCAATGTGTCATAGTTATCACTTTTTTGTTCCCAAAAAAATCCTTCTACATCTCTAAACGATTTCCGGGCGTTTAATTGAACTCACCTGTGTTAAATGTTGAAAGAAATGAAACAGCCGTAAGTTATACCATACGTGTTAACAATTACTTGCAGTCATATTTGTAACTAAAAAAAAAATTTTAATCACAAGCTTAAACCGTAGTTACAAAAAAAAAATGTTATTTTTGTGCATTAGTGAAATTATCAACAACATAATTTATTGGCTTTTTCTTGATAGCGTGTGAACGGAAAAGGCTACATCAAAAGTATATGAATATACTTTTTTTGTCTTTTTTGTTACGCAAGTACAAAATTCTGCTTAAAATTAAGATACATAGAACTGGAGATACAGCAGTACAAATATAATACAAATAATGATTAAAAGTTGCAGAAAATGCACATCAATATGCATAATATTTTGATGTACACCAAATAATGAGAAAAATGAATTATAGAAAGCCTTTCTACGACTAATAATTCATTATGATACTCCTCATACTACATAGAAAAAAAATTGTGACAGAGGAGCTACAAATTCGATCAAGGGTCCTTTTGAAAATTGTATTATTTTAAAATAATTTAATAATAAAAATTTACCAAATAATTAATACATTCCATTCACAGAACATCCATTACAAAATTTACTAAATATTTTATTTTCAGTTTTAAAGTAAATTAGAAATATTCCCGTTTTCTGCTCATGCTTCCATTCGAACCGCGAAAGTTCCAGAATCGCTAAATTTTAATATAAATATCGACAGTTAAAGGCGCACTAAAAGTTCTCAAAAAGTTGTCTCTGAGTTCTCTCCGAATCATCAAATCGTAACAAGCAAACATTGGACAACAAAAAGGCAAATTTACAAGTGTAATTAAATTAATAAAATATTTTTAAGTGTTCTTACGTTAGAAAGTTAACGAAAATAAAGTCATCTCTCTTCCGAAATTAATTCTTTCAAGGAAACGCGAGTGGTTTAGTCCCAAACCCTTACAGGGTGGTCTAAAATTGAGTGGCTCTTCTGTCAGCAAGCCGGGAAGGTTGTGCGGTGTTTTTTAAAGTGTGGGATTGCCCAATCAGCGTAAAAGGCGTCGTGTTCATGCACTCAAAGATATAGTTTTAAAAAAATGCGTACATTATCTGAAATGACCTAATGGAGGTAAATATGGAGGACGTCATTTTACCCGTGATTGCAACAACGATAATTTTTTTATTACTGAAAATTAGTTTATGTTTACACCACATTTACGGGATTGTTTTTTAACATTTCTTAATGGTTTTTAAACCAATGGAAAGCTTATTCTTTCAGGTACTGCCCTATTATTCTCAAAATTGTTAACAAATGCTACAGAAATTGTTAAAGCAAAGCGTGCCCGAAAATTGCAGTATAAATTTCGAGGCATTTTTAAAACTATTGCAGATAGATCTTATACTTCTCTGATTTGAAATCTGTATAAAATAATGGGACAATTTTTAGCTAAATAATTTTCTGCATTGCTTTATTGTTCTAAAAGATATGATTATTTTTGTACAGCGCCCCATTTTGAGTTTATAACCGCACGTCTCGCACGCGCTTTGGCCGATCAGTGACTTGCATCACAATATACTGTGTTGCAAAACATTTACAAAACGTTTGTATTGTGCTTATAAGGTAAATATTATCATTTTTTATCATAAAAAAACAGAAATTTAAAGATTAATTTATTTGCGAATAAAAATCATTGCATTATAAATTATAACTATAATATTTATCAAATGCAAAAAACAACGTCCAACTTAATGAACTTAAAACTTCTTGTGCATGATAGATGTAATATAACTATATTGTGCATGCTTAAATTAAATTAACACTGTTAAGGTCTGTAAGATTTTTTTCTTTAAAATAGGTGTTATTCAAATCCTTAAAGCGTAAGAAGAAAAAAAAGTACCCTCGTGAACAGTTTTCGTGAAAATTATAGTTGAGCTTTAAGAAGTAATTTTTATTTCATTAAAAAAATTAAAACAAGGTTCAACATGAGCTTCACGTACTCTAGTACACTCCCGAGCCCAACAAATTGAAGATTGCTGTAAACTCCACAGTATCTTGTCATTATTTCATATTTCATTACAATTAAACGTCATTCGTTGTAGCAGTTCCTCTCTGGTCTCTACTGGAGTTGATCCACATCCAGTGAAAGTATAGTAACGACAAAAAAATTTTTAAAAATTTTTATTGTTCAAATGGGCTTAGAATGTCACGAAACGTCGAGATTTTAAGTTTGAGCGAAAAAAAAATTTCTGTCTGTCGGTCTGTCTGTAACTTTTTTTGTGCGCACGTTTACTCTGGAACCGTTTGAGATATTGACTTGAAATTTGGTACACACATGTACTTTAACGAGATCTAGAACTAGATTACATTTTCACCTTGTTCCGTCGAAGGGTTGGGGGGTAAATTGGGGTAAATTTGGGAAAAATAGGTAAATCAAGCAGGTAAGAGTCCATAAAATTGGTATTTAGTATATACAAAAGAAGCTGAGGTCTCAAAAAAAATGTTGGCATTAGCCACCCCCATTACCACCCACACCCCATTCTTAAAGGGGATGAAAAAAAATGTGATTTAGGGTGTGTACAAGAACCAGAATCCTCAAAATGTTTTTTTACTTCATACACCCCCACTACCACCCCCACCCGCTACCGATGTGGGGTATCGTTTTATGGGTTTTTGGGGTAGAGGATTTCAAATATTATATTATTAAAGTTCCATAAACAATTATTTCCACATACAAAATTTTTTCGTTGTGAGTGACTTAGATAAAAAATCGGATGTGGAAGTAGTGATTCCTTGGGCAGCGGTTTTTACCTAAATTTTATGCTCCCGAGGGATTGCCACATGTTCTGGGACACCCTGTATGGATTTCTAGAAATAATCCAGTGAAATTAGACTTTTCTGATCTAACAAAATATATCCTTCATTTTTTTTAAATCGATTTATGTTGGTGTTTTAAAGAAAATATTAGAAATCGACGAGATCATTATGGCATAAAAAAATTATTCAAGGTCAAAGTTCACAAAAAACGGTTTTTTGAGAATATCTCGCTTTCTGTGGCTGAGAGGCCAATTGAGGTTATTATGAAAACGAAAGATGAAATTCCGCACAAAAATTATCTCCATTTTTTATGTACAATGAACGGTTTAGGCAAAAATGTGCTTCGAAGTTTCCGCGCAAGGCATAATATGCTCCATTTCATATAGTCTATGCATAGACTAAGTGCTTGTTCTATGTATAATATTTATTAGCTGATCGATATATAAAATAAAATAAATAAATATATACAGTGTGTTTCACTTGAAATGGTAACACCCCAATAACTTTTTTATTTTTCTTCCGATTTGAATCAAATTTTACTTAGGTATAGAACAAATTAGGATCTACTTATGACCAGAAAAACACTAGCCTCCTACAAATGAAAAGCCACCTGCGGTACCAAAATACGCGGAGAAAATCAAAAAATCATATTAGGCATTTTTGTATTGGAAAATTTTGTTAATGAAACTTGCTCAGAATTGTCCAAAAACCTTAAGACCAAAATTTGATCAAAATAAAAAAAATATTTTAAATTTTGATTAAAATAATGTCCAAGTCCGAAAATATAATTTTAATGGTGTTTTTTGTTTGGAAAAATGCACTATGACAATTTTGTTTGAAGTTAAATCCAAGCTGCCAGGAAGTTGTCAAGCAATTTACAGTTTTTTTTTAAATAGTTATGAAATGGAGCATATTATGCCTTGCGCGGAAACTTCGATGCACATTTTTGCCTAAACCATTCGTTGTACATAAAAAATGGAAGAGATCATTTTTGTGCGGAATTTCATTATCTTTCATTTTTATAATAACCTCAATTGGCCTCCGAGCCACAGAAAGCGCGATATTCGCAAAAAAAACGTTTTTTGTGAACTTTGACCTTGAATAATTTTTTATGCCATAATGATCTCGTCGATTTTTAATATGTCCTCTTAAAACACCAAAATAAATCGATTAAAATAAATTAAGGATATAGTTTGTTAGATCAGAAGCCATATTTTTGTCTAAAATGACGAGTATAAATGAAACGCGCTATTTTGCATCGGCTGAATCCTGTAATTGTCAAGGAAATCAAATGTTCTCCACCCACCGTCAGGACTATTATTGTACTCTAATAGTTTCATTATAAAAAGCTTCCTAAAGCAAAATATGAATCTTATATTCTGTAGAATATTCCTAAATCAATAAATCGATTATAGAATTATAACAATGCAAGCCTGAATGGTAAGTATGGAATGTCCTGCCCTGACAGTTATTAGAGCAATTGCAATCATTCTTACTGTTCGGAAAAGACTCTTATTATCATTATTGTTGCCAGCATTTGACTCCAGTTAAATGGGTTGACTCAACGAGAAGCTAGAACATGAGCAACTAATGATGGTCTGAACACACAAATAAAACTGAAATACAGCATACTAATTGTTTTCCAGCTAAATTCAGATGCATTCCTCTTAACAAATCTTTAATTTCTCCTCTTACCTACATTCAATTTCTAATATATTCGATAAAATTTAAGTTGCTATTAAACATAATAGCGCAGGAGTTTTAGTCAATATATCGCTTCTACCCGGAATTAATTATTGTAAAGCTGAAAATTTCCAGGATTGTAGTTTTGGTCTAGACTACACGTACCAGAAAGTCCCCTACTCTCCCCCGTCGGCTTTCCTGTTTTTTCTGAGTAACAAGGGCCTAAGTCGTAAAAATTGCAGAACAGGCTATAAAGTGCAACAGAAAGGTTGTTATTAGTCCGATTTGGGTCGAAATGATCATAAAAGATTAGGAGAAGCATATCCGTTTATATTTCAGATGTTCCTTGCACATTTTCGTTCATAATTTTCCGTTCTAGTTCTATCAACATTTCAGAAATTTAAAAATTTTTGAAAAATTCCGAAATGGCGCCTGTTCGGGCCAAGTATAATTAATTTCAAATTATATCTAAGTAGTTAAGTTCTATTCAAATGATATTTGGGTAGCTCAAAAATAGATGTCACTACATGTGTTAAAATTTAATTTATTCTGTTCGAATTTTTATATATTTTTTTTAGTCAGGTAGATAGTTTTCTCTAGAAGCAGAGTAATTTGCTTTCTGAATATATAGCCAGTTTTACCAAATTGAGTGTGTTTGTGTATTTTGCGTATATGCGATATATTTCCCATTATTCCTTTTAACCCATCCTATTTTCAATTGCAACGCAAGTGAAAGCGCATCAAGCCAACCGCTAGATTTGGTAAGATTTTCTTTAGTTATAGCATATATTTCTTCAGATTTATTTAGTATTATTTTACAAATACAGTCTGCTTAAAAACAATACAGGCTCCATTGCGGATAAATGAATACTCGGAGGGGAAAACGTACCCCAATAAACATTTCAATTCATACTTTGGGCTTTCCATTGTTATATCTTCTTCTTCTCTGTAGCGTCACCCGTTACGGAGTTACGCCACGCTGAGTGTCGCAGTGGCGACACTCGGTCAATTAAGTGTAGGGATTGCAATTTACCGGAAGTTTTAATAACCGGTAAATCGGTAAATAAAAATGGAAATAACCGGTTAACCGGTATTTACCGGTAATTTTTAGAATGAATGATTAGGGTGGCGAAAATGGCAATTATCTTTTTCCATGTACAAAATTATCTAAATTTGACAAAAAAAAATTTGCCCACGACTATTAAATAATGTACTCATTATGTATGTGTTTCCTCAAGGATAATGCTATCCATTATTCCCTGCAGTGAATAATGATTTCAGTATTCACTAGTGAATAATAAGGACAGTCAGTAGTTTTTTAGAAGAAGTCACAGGCAGGTATTTTTTCAATTCGAGTGCAATCTCGCAACTTTTTAGTAGAATTTAAGGCTAGTTTCTGAAACCTTAAATATAATTATTCGTTAACTGTCATAGCTACAATTGTGTGAACAATTTTACTGTTATTATCAAATTTATGAATAGATAACTATTTAGCGTTTCAGAAACAAACCCTCTTTTATCATACAATTTCGTTTTTAAATTTGATTGAGTAGGCCGTTATGTGTCAAATTAAATTTAAACGTCAACGTTATTTACAATAATTTTACATATTACTCAAAAAGAATAATATAAATAATTCATTAATTAATTTCTTCAGTAAACAATTTAACAAAAATATCTAATAGTCGTGGACAAAGTATAGTATTCTACTCGCATATAATGGCTACTCTGGTGATTTACGACATTCGCCTACGGCTCGTGTCTTAAACTTCACCCTCGTGAATAATATCCATCATTATATGTTCGTTGAATAATATACTATTATATTCGTATATTTAATATAATTAACAAACCAAAGGTTTTTTATCAAAAGGAAAAAATATAAATGAAATAAATTTAAATAAATAATTATTCTGTAAATAACAAAAATATCAACTTAAATAACAAAAATTATAAGCATACACTCAAATAGGGCATTTACTGAATACCTAATCTAAAAATACAATATTTTTTAAAAACGGCCTGTTAAAGTTTTTCAAAGCTATATCTGTTAGTCGTCTGATATTTGTGCATAGAATACCACCAGCTGAAGATGTCCTTCCTCAATCGATATTGGTGGGTCCATAAGTTAAAAAGAATTGGTAATAACATACTTCTAAATGTATTCCACGGATATTTGCGGCAGTGAAATATTCAATTTCCTATCGCACGATATTGTCAATGTCTCTCTTGTATTTCTTAGAGCTTGGTGTCTGGATTTTACCTTTTATAATATTATTCGACAGTCACTCTGTATTTAGTGAATACTAGTCACTGACATAAATAGAAACGTTGAATACGAGACATATCGTAAGTTTAGAATTTACCGAAATAACCGGTAAAAAATTAAAATAACCGGTAATTATCATCATGTGTTTTTTGTCCTAATAACCGGTTAACCGGTATTGCAATCCCTACTTAAGTGCGTTCATTGTTGCGTCTATCACGTCTAGTCTAAACAATCAAGAAGGCGCTATACTCTTAGTTCATTAGCTTTGACAGTTCTCTAAGTCTCTCATTGGTTCATTGGTGCGGCAAAATTGAGTGATCTTAGTTATGCCATGTAGCACAGGAATCTTCGTTTTTGACTTTGAATTAATTATTGTAAAGCTGAAAATTTGCAGGATTGTAGTTTTGGTCCAGGACAACACGTACCAAAAAGTCTCCTATTTTCCCCCGTCGGCTTCCCTGTTTTTGTGGAGCAACAAGGGCCCAAATCGCAGAAATTGCAGAGCTGGCTATAAAGTGCAGCAAAAAGGTTGTTACTGGCTAGATTTAAGTCGAAATGATCATAAAAGCTTCGGAGAAGCATATGCGTTCGTATTTCACATGTTCCATGCATATTTCGTTCATAATTTTCCGTTCTATTGCTGTCAAAACTTCAAAAATTAAAAAAAAAATCGAAATGGCTCCATTATGGATAAATGAAGACTCGGAGGGGAAAACGTACCCCAATAAACATTTCTTTTCATACTTTGCGCTTTCCATTGGTGTGCCTACCTTCTCTGTAGCGTCACCAAAGATGTTTTAACTCCTAGATCGCTCAACCCTATCTCAATTCTGTGTAAAACATTTCAAGCAAAGAACCGCCCATTATCTCTCCCACTTTGTTCCACTCCGGGCCCAACTCCAAATACGCGTGTTGTCTATGCGCATGCCCCACTTCTAGTTGGTATCCTGTAGCAAACCTTCGCGACGTTGTCAAAGATCAGAAACAAAAGCCGCTTAAAGCGGGGAATTTTGAAGTGGTCTAACGTAATAACGTTGAGCGATCAGAAAATGTAGAGAAAATGGTGACAGTCTGGCAACACCACTGGTTGCTCGGTCAGTTGTTAGTGTCGGTTGAGATTTGATTGCGTTTGCGCTTTAAGAGCATAAAATCTTGTTGACAAACTCGAAGTGACCCGACACTAGCAACGGTAAAGTTCGGCAGTTCCAGCATTTCTGTCTCGCTTTTTGAGGCGTGTTAATATTGCTTTCTCCGTTGAGATGTTTGCAGCTTTGTCATATACGAATTCCTTATGGGTTAAACCATCTAGTAGTTAAAGATCTTTGAGCGTCACCCGTCACAGAGCTACGCAACTTTGAGAGTCAGCGCGCGGCGGGCGCCCGGTGGAACTGCCCGGATATGCCCGGTGGAACTGCCCTGGCTACGCTGATGAGACCAGTTGCGAATTCCTGTTTATGTATTATTGGTGTTTTATAAGATTTATTGAATGAAATTTAACTTGTCAGACTCAGAAAATGACTTTATGCTGCTAGACAATTGACATTATTGATCTACTGGGAAGTAGGGTCGTCCGGATCATCATCCATATCCACGACTGGCTGTTTGTGCAGCTGGATCCTCTACAGCTTCGGCATATGATGCTGCAGTTCAGACCAAATTTCCTGCACTCCGGGTACCGCCTTGTAGGCACAGGAAATTAGCCGTAGCTGGCTATCAGGATCTGGCTGCCTTGTGGTAGGAACCGGAACCAGGCCCTGGAGTCCTGATTTCCACCCCCAGTCCTCCAGGTGAGGAGAGGAGAGGAGTTACGGAGAATATTGTGAGGATTTAATCTCCCGAAAAACTTGCAGCACTCAACTAATGTGCATGTTCCTACCACAAAGCAGCCAGCTACGGCTAATTTCCTGTGCCTGCAAGGTGGACTGCGGTGCCCGGTGCGAGTGCAGGAACTGCAGCATCATGTGCCGAAGCTGTAGAGGATTCAACTGCACAAACAGCCAGTCGTGGATATGGATGATGATCTGGACGACCCTACTTCGCAGTAAATCAATTATGTCAATTTTCTAGGCGAATAAAGTCATTTTCTGAGTCTGACGAGTTAAATTTCAGTCAATAAATCTTATAAAACACCAATACTATATAAATAGAAATTCGCAGCTGGTTTCATCAGCGCAGCCAGGGCAGTTCCACCGGGCACATGTGATGGGCGCGGCCGCCGCGCGGTGACACTCAAAGTGGCGTAGCTCCGTAACGGGTGACGCTACAGAGAAGGTAGACACACCAACGGAAAGCCCAAAGTATGAAGAGAAATGCTTATTCGGGTACGTTTTCCCCTCCGAGTCTTCATTAATCCGCAATGGAGTCATTTCGAAATTTTTTCAATTTTTGAAGTTTTGACAGCACTAGAACGGAAAATTATGAACGAAATATGCGTGGAATATGTGAAATACGAACGGATATGCTTCCCTGAAGCTTTTATGATCATTTCGACTCAAATCGGACCTAGGGTGTATTAAATAGGTGATGCGACGACAACCCTCACAGTGGCTTCATAAGTGCTTACTTTGTACATAATGTAATAGATGGTAGGACCAATAAGTTCTCTCATTACTTACGCATAGATAGATAATTTTACAGGTTCTGTGCATACGTGCATACAGTGTTGCATACATTCCCGGCCTTTTGTTTTTTGTTTAGTGGAACAAGAGTCCAGTGACATCTGACATTAAGTAGCTAAATTAAAACATTGAAAGAATATATGCAACACTACATGCAGCATTGCACGTGTCGCCACAGCTAACCTCAAAAATATATATTTCTTAAGATTTACAAGTATTACGTAGCTATTATTAAAATGTCTGCCTGGTTCCTGTACTTTCAACCAAAATCAAGTTCAACGTAATGTGTAGAAGTTTTAAATAGTTTGCCACAATAAAATAAGACACTTTTTGCAGGTTAGGAATCTAACCTATAATTAGCAGTCTATTTTTATCAATAATATTGAAAAATTATTTGCGTGAATTTTTTAATATTTGCTTGGAGCCAGTATGGCTCCAAGCTAAAAATGCCTATACAAACATTAAAAATGAGGTTATGTTAGTTATACGATGCCCATGCCCAGGTAATTGTAGGACCTTATTGCTCGCGCCATCTACTAAAGTAAATAGAAACCATGCACTTATGAAGCCATTATTATAATAGGAAAGTGCCGTACGTCGGACCACCTATTTAATACACTGTGATCGGACCAGTAACAACTTTTTTGCTGCACTTTATAGCCAGCTCTGCAATTTCTGCGACTTAGGCCCTTGCTGCTCCATAAAAACAGGGAAGCCGACGGTGGAGAGTAGGGGACTTTTTGGTACGTGTTGTCCTGAACTAATACCACAATCCTGCAAATTTTGAGCTTTACAATAATTAATTCAAAGTCAGAAACTAAAATTCCTGTGCTACAATAGCTTAACTACGATCACTCAAGTTTGTCGCCCCAATGAACCAATGCATACACTTAGAGAACTGTCAAAGTTAATGAACTAAGGATATAGCTCGTCTTGCGCCTTCTTGATTGTTTAGACTAGACGTGATAGACGCAAAAATGAAGGCACTTAAATATCCGAGTGTCGCCGATGCGACACTTAGAATGGCGTAACTCTGTAACGGCTGACGCTATAGAGAAGGTAGACATACCAATGGAAAGCCCAAAGTATGAAGAGAAATATTTATTGAGGTTTGTTTTCCCCTCCGAGTCTTCATTTATCCGCAATGGCGCCATTTCGGAATTTTTTTAGATTTTTTAAAAAATTTAAAATGTTGACAGAATTAGAACGGAAAATTATGAACAAACATATGCATGGAACATCTGAAATATTAACGGATATGCTTCTCCTAATCTTTTATGAGCATTTCGACCAAAATCGGACCAGTAATGACCTTTCTGTTGCTCATTATAGCCAGCTCTGCAATTTTTGAGACTTAGGCCCTTGTTGCTCCGAAAAAACAGGGAAGCCGACGGGGGAGATTAGGGTAGGAACAGGGACCTGGACCAAAACTACAATCCTGCAAATTTTCAGCTTTACAATAATTAATTCCGGGTCAAAAACTAAAATTCCGGGGCTATAACTCCCAAATTTTTTTGTTTACAAACGTGCCTCATAAAGTTATTAATTTTGTGCATATGCTGAAAATAGTTTGCCCTTCTTGTATGTAACGCTTCTTTGTCACTTGTTATATTACGTAAAGTCTTAAATCATTTGCGTACACTTAGAGTAAATTGGTCACGAATATCATTCATTCAAATTAAAAAAAAAAGTAAAGGACTGAGATTACCGCCTTGTGGAACTCCGGATTTTGCTAAAAAGACTCTGTCAGGATGCTGATAAATTTTATTTTATTTTTATAAGATAGTTTATAAACATAAAAAGATTAATAGAGAAATCACAGTTTGATATTTTTTTACCAAGGTGTCATGATCGACCCTGTCGAAGGCCTTCGCAAAATTTGTATAAATTATATCTACTTGTTGATAATTATCGATTGCCGTACTGTCAATTGTTATCAACAAATTCATGCTGACATTCAGTAATATTATTTACCTACGATCACTACTGTAAATAGTAAAAAATACACTACCTGGGATCTATGTAAGTTGAACTTTACATACTGTAAACAAATCGCACTGTAAACAAATCGCACGGTAAACAAAACGCACAGGACACGCAATTATAGGTGGCTTATATCGCTGACACGGGGTTTAAAAAAACAAATGCGCCTACGTAATTTTCAAACGCTGTCAAAACTGACAATATTTGTTGGATAATATTGTTGACAAGTAGACTAAATCCAGATTTTACTAAATAAATAAATAAATATGATCGTAGGTAAAGTATAGTACATAATTCGAGTTGTAAAGCAATTACGCACTCATGGAAATACGCACTCGCCGCTACGCGGCATCGTGCGTAACTTTTCCATTCGTGCGTAATATGCTTGTTACAACACTCATAACATAATATACTATTACCTACGATCACTACTGTAAATAGTAAAAGACACACTACCTGCCATCTACGTGAGTTGAATTTTACATATCGTAAACAAAACGCACTGTAAACAAATCGCACGGTAAACAAAACGCACGGGACACGCAATTATAGGTGGCTTATATCGCTAACACGGGGTTTAAAAAACATGCGCCTACTTAATTTTCAAACGCTGTCAAAACTGACATACTATTTGTTGAATAATATTGTTGACTAGTAAACTAAATCCAGATTTTACTAAATAAATAAATATGATCGTAGGTAAAATATAGTACATAATTCGAGTTGTAAAGCAATTACGCACTCATGGAAATACGCACTCGCCGCTACGCGGCATCGTGCGTAACTTTTCCATTCGTGCGTAATATGCTTCTTGCAACACTCATTACGTAATATATTATTTTAACATGAGTATATAGTATGTAAATAACCACTACTTATTGCGTGCATGCAGATATATGAAATCACATAAATGATGTTACACGGTAATCGTTGTAATCTTAACGGTGTAATAACAATACGAGTACACTTAACGGCTTGTTCTTTTTAAACAACAATTTATCACAGAACTCTTTGAATGGCTGTCGAGGCAAAGTTTGTAGTTATTTTACTTTTGTTTTCGTTGATGTTCTCGACCATAACAACTCTTGTGAGAGTGAAAGTCTTTAACTTCTGTTTCTGTCGTTAATTTTTATTCTTGTTAAAAATACTGTTCTTCATTTAAAACTTAAATACATGCTCATGTAATATACAAGGTGTAACATAGTGAAATGTCAGAAATGAAAAAACGTATTCCTTCTCCTTTGAGAATATTTTGTCACATAAACATTTGTATTTGAGCCTCTCCAGAAGCTAGAGTTTTCCAATAGAAATTATTTCTTTTAATAAAACAACATAAATCCACTACCGGCAATATTCGCTTAGAAAATTCAAAATAAATAAATTATGTTACCTATTATAAAGAAATTGTTATTTCATCAAATACAAATTATATATTTACAAACCTCTGACTATATATAATTTGATGATTGACCTTATGCTGTCTTGTTTAAAATTATGAGTAATAATTATAATTAGTATTTATATTTGCTTTGTTGCTTTTATGACACCACAAAGATAAATGATACATTCAATTGACTTTTATCTAATTTTGTAATAAAATTTTAATCATATTCGATGGTTTTTCGTATGTATTATACCACATTTGCTGTACTATTTTAATAGTTGAATGTTAATGAATACATTTGGGCAGATGGTATTATTCATTTACCACATTTATCAAAATGTGTCAGATTCCTAATTTTTAAATTAATCATCGTGTCAATTTGCAAGACCAAGGACAAGGATTTGAATAAATAATAGCGAGGTTATAAACCCAAAAAAACTGAATGAATCATAACATTAGTAGAGTAAAATTAAGGGTCCAAATCACATACCAGTTTTTTTTGCTGTGTAAACATTACACAATTTGTACATTTTTGCTACATTTAATGTAGCAAAAAGTTTTGGAACTAATCCGACACCCAGAAGACATTCGTTTAAAATAATTTCCAAAATATGTTTGTTTTCGCCGTTTTTCGTAAATATATCTGATTGAATAGTTCGTACATAGGAGTTGCCAGGCGTCCGGCTTTAGCCGGACATGTTTGGGTTTCGGGTTATGGTTTCGTCCGGCTAAAAATTCATGTTTATTTTTAAATTAATCACGTTTAATAAACATATTAAAAAATTGATTTTGTGTTTTAATAATTTTTTTATGGCGAACGGCTTTTTGTACCAAATGTCCAGCCAAATTTATAAGTATTCCTAGCAACCCTATAATCGTACTGCAATAAAAAACAAATTGTTTATTATAAAATTGCGAAATTCCGGACATTTGTATTCAATTTGTTTTTATTCACAGGTCATTGCAGACGTTTTGTCATCCATGCAATATTCTAATGCAGTTGGCCTCCCTTTGGGAGCCATCACACCATCTGTCGTGGCTGCTTCTTAGGCGCACGGCTTCACCAAATTCTTTCTTAGTTTGTTGTCACATAACTAGTTTTAAAAAATCGAACTGCCTTAAAAACCTCTAAAAAATAAGATATAAAATTTCACTCAGTTTTATAAATACCTGTCTACCTATTAGTGGAAAGTAGCGAGGAACTGTACCTTATTATCAAATATCAATTTGAAGTCGGTGCAAAAAAATTATTAATTTCAAAAATACGTTTTGCACCGACTTCAAATTGATATTTTGTAATAAGGTACAGTCCCTTGCTACTTTCCACTAATAAGTAGACAGGTATTTGTAAAACTGAGTGAAATTTTATTTTTTACTTTTTAGGGGTATTTTTTGAAGGCGGTTCAATTAAGAAAAATTTTTTTTCCACCTTTTTAGTAGCTTCACATTTTTCAAGGTCCCTACCTGGAGGATAAACAAATAATACATCATTACCCCACTTTAGTTCCTTTACTCCACAGTATATAATAACAAATAGTCGTTTACTTTTCGGTTTCTGCCATTGTATCCGGTTTCACGTAAATCTACAAAAAATTTGCTGGCATTATCGCATCTCAATTAAAAACCATCATGCAATGAAATCGTCACCATTAACAGCATTGAAAACAACATGAGCGAGAGCATGCTGGATAATTTGTTTGTAAAAGCAAATTGTGCAACGGGCGCGTTTCTCAATAAGTCTCAGTTTATACTGTTGTAGAAAACATTCTTCTGCTGATTCGCCTCCATGCAAAGCTCTCTTTCGTAGCGAAATGGTATATGTCATGATAAGAAGTTATATTAATGCCCTGTTGTTTGTGAAAAATTATCATTACTATAAATCGAGAACTAAATTTTAATTGATATCACCGGCGTCTCCGCCAAATCTTCGAATATGCTCAATATAAAAAATTGTTTCCAATTTTTGTTCACCTTACACTACATGTAGCTTGATAAATTTAGTGTGGGACCACCGTCGGGTCATAGCCTACAGTTTGCAGCAGGTTTGACAGAAATTGCTTAAGCTACACCAGAGGCCCTAGACGTGCTCGCACAAAACAATAGTGTCCAGCTCCGTTGGGTGAAAGGACATGACGGAATTCAAGGTCACGAAGAAGCGGACGCTTTAGCCCTGAGAGCGCCCTGCATGGTCCAGAACCTGCAATAGCGCTCTCAGATTCAGTCCACAGTTCCCTGCTAAAGAACTATACACTCAAACGCCATGCGGACTGTTAGGGTGGTCTGAGCAGCTGCAGACATAGCAGAATGGCTTTGGCCACACCCAGTCGTAAGCAAGGCAAACACTGTCTCCAGATGTCCAGGAGTAATCTGCGCATTTATGTAGGATTACTAACAGGACACTGCAGACTAAACAAACACCTCCATACACTGGGAGTTATAGACAACTCCAAGTGTAGAGGGTGTAATCTGGATGACGAGACTGCCGAGCATGAGCTCTGTCACTGCCCTGCTCTCTTAACGAAAAGAGGATCCATTCTGGGGGACTTCTGGCCCAGTATGGCCAGCATAGGTGGCGCCTCAGATGGTCTCCTCCTCAAATACATCACAAGTGTTGGTTGGCTTGAGGAATGAGAGGCTCGGTGGACATGCCACCACATACGGGGGCAGCACAATGAGGTCTGATTGCACGTGAGTGTAAGCTCACCCCCCGCCAAACAATCCAGATCCAGCTACGCCAGGGTAATCATTGAACAAATATATAAAAAAAGAACGGGCCGAATTGAGAACATCCTCCTTTTTTAAATTTCACGAAGTCGGTTAAAAATTGTGCTAATACATTCATTTAATAAGTTACTGGTTACTTGCGTTGCATAAATCAAAATTTAAACGTGTTGAAAGTGAAGGAAACACATTTTTATTACTATTAGCTTCACGGTGATACAAATTAAGAGATATCGAATTATAAGCAAAATCAACTAACTAAGAAAAGGATATTAAAGGAAAACGTATTTTAAGATAATTCACGTTACAAAAAGTTAAATTTGCATTCATACTGTTTAAAAAAAAATCTCCAATTAATACACAGTAACATTTGAAAATTTAAATTTAAAAACGGCGTTTTACTATCAAATCCAGAGGTCGTGTAAATATCTCAATTTGCATTAACTCTCAAACTGGCAGCTGGTGCTATCTAGTTACCTCGATGCAAGAATAAGGTATTTCCATTCTTAAGCAACACTGTTAAGTTTGTATTAGGGAAGAATATCTTATTTTATTTTTCTTTATTCACGTCCCACATTCCATGGAATAACCCACACAAAGTTGTACTGTATGCAGAATGAGGTGTACAGCTTGGATATTTCAAATTAATAAATTGTGAAAAACTGACCTCAGTTAATGTATTGCCCAATAACAGCTTCTTTGAATTAAGTATGCATACATATTATGCAAAACGATTTACAAAGTTAACAAAGAATGTGCAATTTGTGGATTTCACATTCAGAATCTATTCCAAAATTTCACACAAATTATAGAAACTAACTTATCTGTTCGGACATTTGTTGTACAAGTAAAGTAAGAATACTGCATTTTTGTGCTATCGTAATCCAAATTAGCAAAGAATTCAATGTATGTGATTTCTAAGATTTCATTTTTATTTTTGTTTTTGTAATTGAATAGAAGAAATCTGGTGAAATGATATTTTGAATTGTTTTAATATCTATTATATATTTTACTAATATACATTTCATAATAAAATAACCATGGAAATATGATATCAACTCATCGCTTATAATGTAAAAATTTGGGGCGAGCGTAGAGGCGACCTCAATGTGAATGTCAGTCGATATTTCGTTGAAGCAACGTCGAGCGCGGTTAGTACTTGGATGGGTGACCATCTTGGGAAACACAGCGATCTCGTCCCACATTCTAGCGGCTTGTATATCAGTGTATACGCGGAAGCTACGTAATTTGAAGACAAGGATTACGTAGTGGATATACCATCCTTCGGAGGGGATGTAAAGCAGGCGGTCCCTTGTCTATTAAATGTTAGGCAAGTAAAAGATCCCTACTCTTCTTACGAGAAGAGGTTCGGCAAAATTTCCAGGTTGGGGGTAGCTCGTCTCCTGGGGTCGGTGATATACCATGGTGGCGGAAATAGGCCGACGTTAAATAAATAGATAAAAAAAAATGTAAAAATTTTTCAATTTTTCAAGTGACAAGTGGTGATGTAGGTAGTTCTTACGTTTTGGACTCGGAACCCCTCTTCGAAATCTATACACCCACCTAATAATTTGCGAATAGCAAATAATTGTTTTTAAACATTGACAAACTAGAGCAGGGTTTTTAGCAGCATTTTCCCTGCATTCATAAAAATATCACTCAAAACTCCATTCTTAAATTACGAAATCAAGACTGAAATCTCCAGATATTCACGCAAGTAAACACGTTATACTAAAGGAGACCGTTTCATTTAAAATTACATAATCTGAAAGTCGTTAGCCGTAACACCCGGCCGTTACGTTACCTTGCGTCCTCAGTCGCGTTATTGTCACGTAGCGTTGTTATTAAATATTGTTAAATCACTTAAATGAAATACGACAAAAATGATATGTAGCCAATAGCTAAATAAAATAAAAAATGTGTAATTTGGTAATTTGGACTCGGAACTCAAAGGTACCGGGTTCGAAACCCACGTAGGTTTTGGATGTAATTTTTTTCCCTTTATTTTATGCTGAGTATTTCACCAAGTTCGTATGATAAAATTAAAAGTGTCTAAAACTAACATTTACAAAAAACTGCGAAGAGTATCCTATAGAATGTGTAACAATTATATAAAAAGTCCAGTTAATCGGCGAAGAGTATAATGCTTCCGCTAGTTTATTTGCACAAATTGCCACTTTTTTAGAGCTAATTTGTAGTGTAATTTTTTACAAGCTTTTATTTAACTTGGTTCATATGTTAGTATGTTTCGGCGGATTCTTGCAAGTCAATTTGGAACCACTTAACGACGTCCAATTGAGCTGAAATTTTGCATATACGTGTAGTTTTGGTGACAATACAATAACATAACCAAACTGTGTTTTTTTAGTTTTAACACTATAATTTGATCGAATAGTGTATTCACTCAGACGTTGTATTCTAAGAAATGGCGAAGGATCCTGTATTATTTTAAGTAAGGACGCAATGAATATAAAACTAATTAAGACAACTAAAAATCTAAAAATAAAATTAAATGTAAAAAAAAACTTTAAAAACAAGCTCTTATGATTATTTAGGTACTAATAGGTGCTAAAACGAAAAAAATAACAATAAAAAAAATTAAATGTCTTAAAACTTGTCGCGTCAATAGAAATAAAAAAATACTTAGTCTGTCAAATAAAATTAGTTCCTGTATAAACTTCTCGCGCGCGACAAGCTGTTAAGCTGTTTTTTGCGTTTTAGTACACCCGAATAATAATGAAAGCTTGTTTTAAAAAAGTTTTTTTACATTTAATTTACAACTATATTACCGAGAAAAATGAATAATGGCATATTGTACAGTTATAATACATCGATTTATGAAATATTAACAAAATTGTTAAAGTCGTTTTTGAAAAAATGGCAACTCTCGATTTTTGTTAATTGGTTAACTACCTATAAAAAATTATGAGGAGCTCCAAATGTAAAATTTAGTTTTAATTCGTTGAACGGTCTGTTGTCAGGTCTCTGCCATACGAACGAACAAACAGACATCTAAAACTCTTTTTCGGTATGTTGGAACCATGAAACGTCCAAATCTCTCGAAATCTCGAATTCGATTTGTTCTTCATTTCAAATTTTTGTATGGTCGCTAGAAAGAAAAATGAAACATCAAAAACATTTAACTAAACAACCATAAGTAAGAAGATAATTGCAATTTCAGAATAATAAAAATAGACAGGCTTATATTAAATATAGACAATTATTTGATTTTTTTTCCATCGAATGCATGGCTAGAGCAATGGTAGCTATTAGCACAATTATTTGATTTATGTTGTATTCTGTTAATTAGAGCTATTCTTCTTAAAATATATGCCATTTTGTGTTTATAAACTGATTTTATTTTTTTTTTCTCTCAAAAATTATGCAGGCATTTAATTTTGGGTCGCGCAAAAATCAATTCTGTGTTTTATTTGGAAATGATGAGTCTAATAAAAGCTCTTTACAGATGCAAATCCTTAAAAGACGTGGTCAGAGTCCATGCCATAAGAAACTTTAAAGATTCCTGTGTCTTTTATATTGGTTATCTATATTTTTAGAAAAAAAATCACTCGAAATACCTGTACTGTGACAGTATTTGGGTAAATACCTGCTGTGCTCGATGCTAGAAGAGCTGCCCTTGTCTCTGTCGCTCTGAACTGTATTTTTATCTCTCTCATGTACCTGCCTAAAAAGTGTTCACAAACATAAGAACCGCCGTGTAACGAGGAGACTATGAATTGAAAATAATTCGATGTTTGACAGATGTTTATTTCATATAAAATGAATTTATTTAGATATTATCGGTATGATTTCTATGAATGTTAAGAGGAAAAGTAGTAGTACTTGTGCTTGAGTGATTTATTGTCTTTGTTTTTACCAAATAGAGTATAGTAAAATGCATGATTATATTTTAGATCAAAATGTATCATACGTTTGTTTAGTGGAAATGTTTATTTAGCCCTTAATTTATCCATAGGAACAAGACAATATATGCTTTGAAAACTATAAAAGTAAAAATAAGGCAGATTTCGCTATCGACTGCATGTAAGTTCTTCTAGAACGCCGAATCGCAATGTTCCTGACGAACGTATCGATCCGACAACGGCGCAGTGCGATACAAGGGCATGGTCACGAATCCAACATGAATGAGACATCGAAGGGCAGGGTCGGATTTCAGGAAAAGTTATCCCTTATGATGCAAGGTTGTGGTTGTCGAAGGTCGATGTTGGTGTGCGCGGATGTTATTGCTTGGTCGCCATGTGTTTTCGGTGGCTCGGTGGCGTAGTGCTCTGTGATGTTGGTACCAGAAGGAATGCGCTTAATCTCGGTTAGCATGCCGTATTGATTTTCCGGGAAGTTTATCTGATTCTGACGGCATTTGTTTATAATCTCTTTATTGGTTTAAAGTGCTGCAGTTGAAATTTACTGCTTGTTTCGTGCTATTTTGAATTACTATTGTGGTAGCTGGGATCAATAATTTTGATTAATGTGAGTTCTGTCATTTTTACTTTCCATTAATTTCTATCATAATGGAGTGAAACTAAAATGAGTAGGGAATTTGTCTTGCAATTGAAATTTTTTTTCTGAAACTTGTAAACATTACTAGGAGTGTAGCAAAAAGTTTTATACCTAATATTGTTAAAACAAATTAATTTTCCTCGTTTTTCTCAAATATATCTGGTTATATAGCTCTTTTCGCAATAAAAAAAGCAGATGGTGCATCATGAAATTACGTTGAAAACCAGACATGTTCGAACCTTTTTCATCAATTTGTTAATTTGTAAAAAAATTAAAATAATTAAGATCGCCATTTTTAAACATTTGACGATAACTAAGTAATATATATCGCAGTTGAACCATTTTTGTTACTCTGCTACTCTCTATATCTAGTTTGTAGTATTCGACGAGTTTTTCCTACATAAACTTACTTACTTAATGGCCAGTTGGAGCATTATTATAGCTTTCTTTTAAGTCTTTAAAGCATAATCTCATTAGCAAAACCTTCAGTGATAGACACTGTTATCGTTATTTATTTTAATACTATTGTTTGCTTTTGTAATTTTATTTAAATTTAGATAATGCGCGAGGTAAGTACATTTTTTAAATTAAGAAACTTCTTATAAATGTTTCTATTTTTATAAATAATCCATCTCCAGAGGACAGTCTTGAGACCCTGAATTTTTTCTTATAACGCTTCACGAATGATTTCATTGTAAATCTCGTTGTAAATATTGCATTGCTGAAAGAACTCGTGCCAAACTATCATGCCTTATAAAATAACCAATGGTGGAAATTTTTTCGCAGTTTTCTATATTTTTTTGTATAGTTGTGAAAGTCGTGAAAAATGTTTTGAAAAAAAACGTCGCCTAAGAACCATCCTTTACGCTTATAATTTCACCCACTCTTTTCCGTATTATAAACGCTATTCTAGAACAATTAAATGCACAATCGGAATTTTGGTATTTTTTTTCATTTTCTAATCCATTGCATAATCTAATAATTTCTACTTTTATAATGATACTGGCATAACATTTTTTAATCCAAATCGAGCACTACACTTTATAGCCCTGTGCCTAGTAATATTAGGTACATAAAAATATCAGGTGATTATCAAAAAATTAACACTTAAAGTAACGAGTCTCGTGAAAAATAGGTCCAAAGTGCGAAGATCCAGACCACTGAATTCCTACTCATTTGGATGGTAATAACCGAAAAAATAAATTACTTTTGGCTTGACTCTCAATTTTTTACGAAGAAAATCGTAACAAGTATTGATCTTATTAGACAATATGGGTTGGTCATTTTAATCGATCGACAGGAATGTCTCCTCAGGAAGAGACACTAGCGAAAAATGTTTCAAAGAGGGGGACATCTTTTTGGCAGAACATTTTTCCTCTCCCCACCTCTGATAAGCGGGGCACAGTGGAAAATTATGGACTTTTTTGGACAATATTCGCCCGACAACTGAATAATAATATCCCACTGTGCGGGGGTGGGACTAACTTTTGAATTTTTAACGGAACCCTCCATTTTTTATCGCGTATTCTGATTCAACGGAAAAACCGCTGCCCAAGGAATCACTACTTCTACATCCAGATTTTCTATCCAAGTCACTCAGAACAAAAACATTTTGTATGTGGAAATAATTGTTTATGGAACTTTAATAATATCATATTTGAAATCCTCTACCCCAAAAACCTATAAAACGATACCCCACATCGGTAGTGGGGTGGGGGTGGTAGTGGAGGTGGATGAACTAAAAAAATATTTTGATGTTTCTGGTTCTTGTACACACACTAAATCACAATTTTTTTCATCCTCTTTAATAATGGGGTGGGGGTGGTAATTTTTTTGAGACCTTAGCTTCTTTTGTATATACTAAATACTGATTTTATGGATTCTGCCTGATTTACCTATTTACCCCAAATTTACCCCAATTTACGGAACAAGATGAAAATATAATCTAGTTCCAGATCTCGTTAAAGTACATATGTGTACCTTTGAAGTAAATATCTTAAACGGTTCCAGAGTAAACGTGCGCACAAAAAAAAGTTAGACCGACAGACACAGAATTTTTTTTTCGCTCAAACTTAAAATCTCGACGTTTTCTCCATTTTTTTTCCCTCACCCTGAGCAGGATTTTTCGCTAGTGTCCCTTTCTGAGGAGATATTACTGTGGATTGATTAAAATGGCCTACCCATATTGTCTAACAAGATCAATACTTGTTAAAAAAAATTGAGAGCCAAGTTAAAAGTAGCAGTAATATATTTTTTCTGGAATCGATCAAGAATGTCTACTTTTCGGCGCAATTTCAGATCCCAAAATATGCGATTCTAGTATTTTAGTCCGTTGCAAAGTAACTATCAGAAAACATTCCAGGAAAGTAACTTTTTCTGAAATCGATCGGGAATGTCTACATTTTCGGCGCGATTTTAGAGCGAAAAATGCACAATTCCAGTATTTTAGTCCGTTGCTAGGAAACTATCAGAAAACAGACCGGAAAAGATCCGTTGCCAAGCAACGATCAACAAAGCCGTACGGTTTTTTATATATATTTTATTTTAATATGTTAATATTTTTGATTTTTATACGTTTAAAATAGTATTGATTGTGATTTCAGAAATTTTTTTTTTTTTATGTTTATATTTTTGATTTTTATACGTTTAAAATAGTATTTATTGTGATTTCAGAAAAAATAGTATGTGTACTTCGGTGTGAAAGCACATTCCCAGACTTCGATGCTTGTTGGCCTCGGCTAGCGCCTCGGCCAACAATTGCATCGTCGTCCGGGAATGTATCGCTTTCACACCTAGATACACAATATACTATTCCCGGACTGTTTTTTTCTATATATAACAGTCCAGGAAAGATAGTTTCCCGGACTGTTTTTTATATACATTTTAATATACATATATTTTTTATTTTTATATGTTTTTAATAATATTGATTGCGATTTCAGAAAAAATGGTATGTGTACCTCGAAATAAAGGAATGTACCTTTACCCGGACTTCAATGCTTGTTGGCCGCAAGGGCGGATCAAGATTTCGTAAACCATCAACTTTCGTTTTAAAATTTCAAAATTTTTATTATTTTATTTTATATTTGTGAATATATATCCTATTTAGTTGTGTATATAATTTTTTTTTGAGATTTTCTCCCCCCGCTCATCAGTTTTAATTTTCGAGGAAAAACATTTTTGTTATTTTCAGCACGCGGCTATGTTACTCCCCCCCCCAAGCTCAAGGCCCCCCCAGATCCGCCCTTGGTTGGCCGAGCCATTTACAAAATTTGTATTGTTCAAATAGGCTTAGAATGTCATGGAACGTCGAGCTTTAAGTTTGAGCAAAAAAAAATTTCTGTTTGTCTGTCGGCCTGTAACTTTTTTTGTGCGCACGATTACTCGTAACCGTTTAAGATACTGGCTTGAAATTTGGTACAAGTATGTATTTTAACGAGATCTTTTCGATTATTGGCATCCAAATGAGTAGGAATTCAGTGGTCTAGGTCTTCGCACATAATTTTTTTTTTTTTGTGGGTGCCTGTCTGCCTGTGTAACAGGAACCGTAACCGAACCAAAACCGTAACCGAAAATGGTGTACGTTAGGTAACCGTAACCGAAACCGTGCGGAAATAAATTTCCTTTTCGGTGCCTGCAAGCATTAATTTAATTCTAACCGTAATTACGAATTTTTCTTAACCGTAACCGAAACCGAGAACCAGAATGTGAGATTGTGGAAAACCGAAACCGTAACCTAAAACCGAATTGACGCTGCTTTGAAAACCGAAACCGTAACCGAAAACCGAAAATGGTGTACGTCGGTTAACCGTAATCGAAACCGAACCGAAATAAATTTCGGTTTCGGTCCCTGCTGTGGTAATCGTTTAGGTACACATAAATTTTTAATTTTTTTCCACTCCTCAGTTTTTGAGATTTTCCCGTTTATTGTGACGACTCAATACATGTGAATCACATATTAGTGATATCTTTTTAATACTGAGCTTATATTATTGTGTACGAGTGAATAAATAATAATGGAATAAAAATAAAATTAAAGCAGATGTATATGTTATATAAAAAATCATTTGGCAATGTGAATGATATAGCGTGCTAGTACTATTGGTCATTTTTTCGCGTATGCGTAAATTTGATCTGACCTTGACATTTGTTGTTATGAATAAATATTCCGAATGTTGTGATAATAAATAAAATTATTTATAGAATTGACAAGTTTTTTTACTGGACCTCAAAACAATAATAGACATCTTAAATTAAACTTAATTTCCTGGTTGATCTATCAAAAATAGGAAAATTATAAAAACCTCTGTGGGTTCTAATTTGAATATAATAAAGTTTAAAAAAGATTGCATATGCGTGTATTGAGATATACATAATAATAATTATAGCCCAAGAAGATCAGTGCCTCTTCAAGGTCAGCTCGACCGGCAATCGGGAATAAAAACGAATGCATCGGTGTCCCTACTATTCTACTTCGCGCTGTTTGTTTTCCTTACACTAAAAGACAAATAGTTTTCAACTGATCGTACACCGGGGTCTCCTCAAGGAAGATGTTTCTCTGAAATGGCACTAAATCGGGATGCACTGAAAACTTAGGAATTGCTTCAGGTGTCCAAAAAAACATGACCGAAAATCGGGACAGATCATCTGCGTAGTCACAGTCTCTTCGGTAAAATCATGATCCAAGATCACTCATCGCTTTTCAAGATCTTGAAGAATGCAGTATATTTTTAAAACACACTTTTTATCTACCAAGTCATCGAATCGGACAAAAATAAAAATGCACTCACCTCACTTGTTTTATATAACTGCTATGCGTATAAGTAAACGAACCAATAGAATAGAAGGATCCGTTAACGAATGTAGCGTTTCCGTCGAGGGGTCAACTGCGCCCAAAACTTTGTACATCAGATTTCCTCTTTGGCGAAGATTACACGGATTTCCTGGGATTTCCTCGAATTTTTTACAAAAACATTTTTGAAGAGTGGTGGGGGGGGGGGGGGGAGACATCCGAAAAGCAAAAGATTTCTTCGGATTTTTTTTTTAATTTGAAGAGCGGGGGGGGCAGAAATCCGAAAAGCAAAAGATTTCCTGGGATTGCGTAAAATTTCTTCGGATTCCCTAAGATTTCCTCGGATTACCTAAGATAGACCACCAACCGATGTAGACGTATGGCAATGTTCAGTAGCAATATTAGAACTATTAATAAAAATTCAAATCTAAAAATGGTACACATTTTTTTTAATAGAGTCTCCTTTGCAAAAAGTTATAATTAAAATCGATTCCTTGCAGAGTTAACTAATTAAAAATGACTTTTATCAGTGAAACCAGAGCACACACCCAGCGAGGTGTGCAAATCTTCAACAGCTTGTAACAGTACAAGAATTTCATCTTATAAAGACATAAATAAATACCCTTCATATTTTAGCTTTTTGAATTAATTGGAATTTAATATATCATTATTTAGTAATGTAGACTTTTGTAGATACTACAATAGTTGTTGTTAAAGACGAACTGTGGTATAAAAAAAAGACAATAATACATTTAATTTGATTTTTGCAAACTCATCTTTTTTTTTTCATATCTTCAATACAAATTCAAGTGATTTGTAGACGAAAATTAAAAGGTATATTACACGTTTTGTATTATATGTCTATATAGAAAAAAGTAATTGGATTTTTATAGAGTGAGAAAGAGTAGTTATCGCCTTTCTTGCAAGAGGCACATTTTCATCGTTTAACTGGTACATATCGAAATAACGCATCTGACTGCAAGGCATTGCGATTAATTACTCTGCTGGCTTCAGTACTTTGCCAGAATCTGTCGTATTTTTCTAATTTATGGAGCATTAGTACAGTAAGTGAAGCTTTTAAATCCCAGCCCGAAAACGATGTAATGAATTTCCAAATTTCTTTCTTCAACATGCTTCATAAAGTATATGGAGTCCCTCTAGAGACGTTACGGTGAATAGACGCCTATTCGTGTCCCTTTAAATCGGAAGAAAAACCGGTAATAAGCTGGCCCAAGTAGGTCAAAAGTACATTCGTTGTGAAGTAAAAAATTGTGCATGCGGTGGTAGTGTCCGAATAGCAACAATTAAGTGATAAATGCTAATGTTTAATTAATACGAGTGATTAAATCTTTCAGTGCAGCGTAAAAAAGTGAAAACAGTCGACAAATATCGAGTAGGTACCCGACCCGAAGGAAGGAAAGGCCATAAATCAATCAAGATAAGTCCACTTTACCCTTAAAATATTTATGTCTTAAGTACTTGTAGACAACTTAAAGAATTTCATAAACCGATCTGAAATGCAATAAATTAGAAATAAGTTAATAAACAATTCTCTTCCAGCAAATACTACCAGGGGAGTACTAATAGAGTAACAGTACACCGCGCCAAATTAAATCAATTCAAAAATAATGAAAACTTGGATAAAATTGTTGCCCATTATTAGCTTGGTTTCAGTGCCATTAAAATTTTAAAAAATCTCATGCATGCTATAAGAATATATTGACTGTCTACACTTCACATCTGGTACGGCTCTGGTAAGGTTAAGGAATTTTATTTAAAAATTTTAGGTCCGTAAGAATACGCAAAAAGTAAGCAAGAAATAATAACTCTGCAGAGAACACAAAAATAATGTATCCACTACAAAACGTAACAACGAAGACACATCAGCTACTGGTACAAAAATCGACGGCGACGGGAACTGTCTATATGGAGCACTAAGCCATCAGTTAGAAGGAGAAAACATAACAACCCCGGCACACACGCCAACACTATGAAAAGACCAGTAGAGGAGTTGCATAGGTAACCAGACGAGAGAGCTCCATCGAAATAAGGACTGAAAATATAAACGAAAACATAGCCACGGCAATCATACAAAATGATCAAGATCATTGATCAATCAGACAAGACAGCAGGAAGGGTATTCATGCAACTGACTCAAGAATCCAGAAGAAACGAAAAAAGAAAAAAATGGGGAAACCGGGTTACACGTGGAAAACAACAACTAAGAGGATCGTGAACAAACTGAGAAGCGACCAAACATACTGGAAAAGAAAGCGGGTGGGAAAAATGAACTCCACAAAGAAATCGCAGCGATATACCCTACCAGAACCAGAAACCGAGGCATCAGAAGAAGAAAATTTGTAGAAACAGAAACACAAGAAGAGGAGCATAAACATTAAATAACGAACACAATGCGACAACACATTGGACTTGTCATCTTGCTGACGAGGCGACCAGACCTGCTTTATAATGCTCTATCACCAATGAATACCCATAAAAGTTTATAAAAGTTAAATAGTGACAGTGACAACGTGTAAAAAATATAGTTAAAAAAAGTATAAGTGGATGTGTTTGTAAAATAATACAAATCTCGGAACATTTCCAGTAATTGATAAGAAATATTAGATAGTGTTTAATTAGGTATACAAACCAAAACTTTACACAGTGTTTCCCCTCTAATGCAGTAAATAATGGTATATATAGTGCAGTGAAATCGTGCCAGGTGGCAAAGAGGAGAAAGAAATCAGTAATAACCGAAGAGGAGGACTGTCTATATGGAGCACTAAGCCATCAATTAGAAAAAGAAAACCGGCACACACTAACGCTATGAAAAATCAAGAAAAATGTCCATTATACTATTAGGAGACTTCAATGCACATATACTCCACACATGGCCTAACGAAAATGGAAACGCGCTGAAAAACCTAGCACACATGTTTGACTTAACAATAAGAAATACATGGAGCAAAAGTCAAACCTGCATTGACACCTGGAGTAATGGAAGCTCAATCACACAAATAGACCATACCCTGGTAAGCAGAGAGATAAGGGCAAGGATCAAGAAGGTTAAAGCAAAAAGGACAGCAGAAGAAAGCGCTAACACTGAACAGCAGCAAACTAAAAATAGGGAGACCATGTTACACGTGCAAAACAACAATTGAGAGGATAAAAAAAAAGTAGGAAAGAAAAGCGAGGAAAAAACATGCGTCATGTGGCTCTCACTGCTGACAACAAGCATGACTCAAATCCAACCCAGCATCGGAAACCGAGGAATCAGAAGACTCAGCAAAAGAAGATTTGAAGAAACAGAAACACAAAAAGAGGAGCATAAACACTCCAGACACAGCACATATTTCACACGAAGATTCAGAAGAGGCAAATGCCCAGAACCAAAAACACAAAAAAGGGAACTTAAACGCTCCCTCACGACACAATGCGGTAACGCATCTCATAAATACCTACACCTCCCATCCCATGTTCCTTTACCATGCGCCATGTGGCTCTCGCTGCTGGCAACAAGCATGACCTTAGTCCAACCCAGCGTGGACGTAGCAGGCCCAGCTGTATAACCCTGGGAGTGGCAGCAATGCCTACCGCTCGCTGGTAAATCAATCAATCAAATCAATCAACATGCTTCATAAAGTATATTGTCATTTTTCCGGCTTTTTGGTTAAGGGTTGTTCCCACCTCTCCTTAGGGGCTGTCGCAAAAAAAAAACAAAAAACACCCATAATCTGATAAAGGAACGGATTATAAAAAAGAAAGGTCTTATACACTTTTTTGCTAAAATGCATATTTTTCGAGATACTGCTAACTGAAAATTGCAATTTTCACCCCCTAAAATCAGTATTATTCCTAGACGTTTTTTTTTTTAAATTACTCAAAAAATGTGGACTTTAATAAAAAAAAAGCAAGGGAACAAAATTAAAGTTTTTACGAAAACAAATCGAATGCATTTGTCTTTTTTTTTCTCTGATTAGTATTACGACGTTAAAATAAATCTAAAATTACTTAAAATCTACAGTATGAGAAAAATTATAACATTGTAAAAATTAAAGGTATTGAAATTTTCTTTCGATTGAGACGTATTACGACCTTTTATAAGGAAAACTAAAAGAGTTACAAAAAAATAGCGCATTTAAAAATTTATGCGCCATTTTTTTTTAGTCTTATTGCTCTAATTTCTTATTAATTCGAATTTTTTAAAAATCCTTCTAGATGTTGTTAATGCATATTATTACTAACATACTCAATTTTTTTTAAATTTCTAAAATAATTATTTTTCATTCTGTACCCATTTTCAATAATGAAAATTTTCATAATTTAAAAATAAATCGGATTTTTGGAAATTGCTCAGAAAATATTTGTTTATAAAAAATGGTAAGAGTACAAAAATGAAGCTTATAAAAAAAAGAAAAGTTTTTTTCTACGAAAAACTGTTCCAGATATATAAAGGTTTAAAGATGGCGCTTGAGCGCATACGCAAGAAAATGATGTATTTACAATTGAAATATCTCAAAAACTAGAAGACTGATAAAAACATGATATTAGAATGAAATGAAGCTTATAAAAAAATGAAGAGTTTATAGGCGCATATTAAATGTTTATAATAGGTAGAGAAACGAGCAATAGCCGTCTCTTTTTTTGAAGACTACGCAGAAAAAGCGGGTTGCATTGCATTTTAGCATATTTAGAGTGCAGATTAAAAATATTATTTAATTAGTTTACTTAATTGTATTAATTTGATTTATTAATAACAATGTATTTTTAATAAAATTAGACATATTAAGTACTATACTCTTTTGTGAACATTTTTAATCCACCATTTTTTAAATAAATTTAGACCTCGTAATCACATTCAGCGACCTAAAAAACATAAGTATATGGATTTTCGTCAATTTATTTGTAACATGAAAGGCAGTGGCTGGTCCAGGAGACCCGGGAACCTCGGGCTATTGCACCGCCTTGAAAGATGGTGGGTGGACCAGAGTGGCTCAAAGTTGGTGGTCGAGGACCGTGGTTTGGAGTCAACGCTAAACTGTAGATCCCTAGGGAAAAATGGGCCATCCCGGCCTGATTGTTTAGTAAACTAGCAGTGCTAATACAACATTAGAATAATTATTAGTTTTTTAGTATTTGAGGGTGGTTTTAACCCTTAATATTTTCGTCTTTCCTATGTTTTGATCTCATAATCATATTCAAAAACATAAGTACATGAATTTTCGAGATTTTACTCGTAAAATTAGAAGACATTAATTTTTCAGTATTTAAGGGTGATTTCAACCCTTAATATTTTCGTCTCATAAGTTTCGACCTCGAAAACATAAGCATATGGATTTTTGTTAATTTATTCGTAAAATCAGAAGAGTTATTAATTTTTCAGTTTCTAGGGGTAGTTTCCACCCTTAAAAATAAAAAGCAGGTAATGCGATAATATAGATTTTGATGTACGTATTTTATAAAGCATATTGCAAAAAAAATTAAGGAAATTCCTTTCATCGTTTTCGGGCCGGGTATTTTACCATTTTTACTGCTTCGCTTACTGTACTACATAGTTCAACAAAAATTACGGAGAATACGCTAATTTGACGAGGCGTGCATTCTAGTACTCGCAATACTTTGATGCCTCTGAAGTAGTTTCCACGAACACCAAAACACTTGAATACTATTACTCGACGCGCGTTTCGCCAACCATGTTGGCATCATCGTCGAGTAATAACATTCAAGTGTTTTGACGTTTCTGGAAACTACTTCAGAGGCAGCTTCACACCGAAGGTTCCAGCCCCCAGGAATACGTTGATGGTTTATTGGGACAGTAAGATCCTACCTTATATTTGATTTGGCATTGATTGTTCGTTCGTCTGCTAATGCTGTTTTGACGAGCTACATTATGTCAAAGTTAACTAGTAGAATAAGAAAGATGAAGCTAATTATGATCCATTTGAAAGATGTAAACTATTTACTACTACGAATTTCGACACATCAGTTAATTCATGGCATTTAAAAGTATTTCTATGCTTGGTTTTGACCCTTTTCAAAGGTTCCAATATTCAAAAGATTTAAAGTCGATTGAAACTAAAGACAGCTAATTAATACTGATCCTTTAAATTATTTGCATATTCAACTGTGACAACCTGAAATAATGTTATTGGGAACATAAAAGATGATTATAGAAATCTCATTGAACTATGTCAAGTTCACTTCTAATGCTTCGTTGTAAGACCACACCCATAATGAAAGATGTAAAGGAGAAGCAGTATCTGCTTCAAGTAATAGGAGCAAACTAAAAGACTATACCACCAGATAACAAAGAAATATATTGATGAAGTTTTTCAAAAATTGTAGTTAAAAACTAATATTCCAAGAGCTAGTGCATTTTTTCGAGCATATTTGATAGATAACTTTCTTTCACTATGATATACTCTCGCCTCGCTCGTCCCGCAAACAATCATTCGTTACACAAAATAAAGTATTTCGTAACTGGTTGCATAAATAGCTGTTATCGATTGAAGTAGTGATACGTCAGTTGTGACAGGTCGATAAAATGGGTGAAATAGCGCCGGGAAGGTAATTGTCGATCAGGTTTTATGTTAATCTATTTAAAACAGGGACCACTCTAACTAGCCAACACAGGCATTGAATAGTTCTGTGAGAGGCAGAGCCAAAATTCCAATTGTTTTGTGGCTAATATCATAAATATTAAATATCAAGCGAGCTAGTACTACTATCTAAAAGACAAAATTATTCTTTCCACCTCGGTAACTAGAATAGTCGCAAAAAATGTTTTTAGTCTTCAGGCAGTGTCGGACTGGGCAATTGGGCAAATACCCGGTGAGCCAAAGTACCCTCACATGATTGGGCCAGCATTGAGCCGATGAAAAATTTATATAACCTACAATGCTACATTCAATGTGCCATATTGTGTCGATCGATTCGAATTAGGTACTTGCAAATTTGTACTATTTTTACGTACAAAAATTAGTAGAACGCCACTGCATCCAAACGTACATTGAATTTACGCGGCCCGTTCCACATTCCTCTTCCACACATTGGCTTACATAGTGGCACATGACGCTGGCGAAGACACGAGGGGCAAACCGCGAAGGAAATCTGGTGTACACTCGGAAGGAAATCTTAAGAAAATCCTAGGAAATCTTAGGCAATCCTAGGAAATCCGAAGAAATCTTAGCCAGGAAATCTTTTGCTTTTCGGATTTCCCTCCCGCTCTTCAAAAATGTTTTTGAACAAAATCTATTTCTCGAAGGCAATATAATTTTAAGTCTTTCTAACTTCTAATTTGAGGTTGTTTGGTTTTTGAAAAATTCAAAAATTTTACCTGCGGCGCATTTTGGATTCCCTTACCCCCACCTACAAATAAGAGAACGCAAATATTTCATTTGCTGAAAATTATGGTATGTTTTTATGGCCTTTTCTATGTGTATTAATAATATGGAGACCACTATACATTATTATTTTCTTATTATTTTTGTTGTGTAAATAGGTACTGTATAGATACAGAATTTGTATTTACTATTATTTTATTGCTTTATGTTTAATAAATTGATTATCTCTGTGGTGCAATAGATATTTTTTGACGTCATATGTGTTTGAGTAAAAATCCCTTAGACAACAGATAGATATTCATTCACTCAATTTTCGTATAGAAAAAAACCAAATACAAATTAAGAAGAAGGCCACATATGAGATTTACCGGGGGGGGGGCATTTGAATCTGGTCTGTCTTAAGAGGTTCAAGTTATTTTTAGGCAAATTCATTATCTTCTGCTGTTGGGGTAAATACTTGATAGTTAGTTATCTCATTCTGTATAGTTTTAGTATGATTATGCTCGTAATTTACAAGTTTCTTTTGTTTTATTGTTCGAGTTAACGAGAACATTTGATGCTTTATACTTCTTGTGTAGTGGACCCATGACTGTCTTATAATCATTTAATAAATTTTTATATACTGAATAGTCAGATGAATTCTGATATTTTGTTTGTAAAATGGACAGTTAAAAAATTGCCGTAGTGAAACCAGCAGCCAAAGATAGCAGCTAAAATATACGAAAACACCCGAAGACACATAGACGTTCGTCACAATGATAACTGGGTACATTCCTAAAAAAATTAGTAAAAAATAGAGCATTAAATTACAAATTCAAATTGTAGGGCGCATAACAGTAAGAAATATAATTATACGTGTATGATATAAATGTTTCATATATTACTTGTTTGCAGAGAATTCTAAGGCTAAAAAACTTTTTGAATCAATGCAAAATAATAAAAACTACATATCAAGTAAATCTTAAACCAAGCTATTGATAAATATTTTAAATTTTTCTGCCAAATGGCATCGATTTTTCTTTGGTCCCCGGGGGTGAAACAACCCTTTATATAGTAAAAAATTAACAATTGCACAACCATTTGAGTGTCCAAGATTTGCGCTTGGGAGAACTTATAATTAGCTATTCTGAATATTCCTGTAAAACGGCATCGATTTATCTTTGGTCCCCGGGGGTGAAACAACCCTTTATATAGTAAAAAATTAATAACTGCACAAGCATTTGAGTGTCCAAGATTTGCGCTTGGAAGGACGTATAATAAGCTATTCTGAATATTTCTGTAAAACGGAATCGATTTGTCTTTAGTCCCCGGGGGTGAAACAACCCTTTATATAGTAAAAAATTAATAACTGCACAACCATTTGAGTGTCCAAGATTTGCGCTTGGGAGAAATTGTAGTAAGCTATTCTGAATATTCCTGTAAAACGACATCGATTTGTCTTTGGTCCTCGGGGTTGGAACAACCCTTTATAAGTAAAAAATTAATAACTGCACAACCACTTGGGTGTCCAAGATTTGGGTTTGGGAGAACTTATAATAAGCCATTCTGAATATTTCTGTAAAACGGCATCAATTTGTCTTTGGTCCCCGGGGGTGAAACAACCCTTTATATAGTAAAAAATTAATAACTGCACAACCATTTGAGTGTCCAAGATTTGCGCTTGGGAGAACTTATAATTAGCTATTCTGAATATTCCTGTAAAACGACATCGATTTGTCTTTGGTCCCCGGGGGTGAAACAACCCTTTATATAGTAAAAAATTAATAACTGCACAAGCACTTGAGTGTCCAAGATTTGCACTTGGGAGAACTTATAATAAGCTATTCTGAATATTCCTGTAAAACGGCATCGATTTGTCTTTGGTCCCCGGGGGTGAAACAACTCATTACAAAGTAAAAAATTAATAACTGCACAACCATTTGAGTGTCCAAGATTTGCGCTTGGGAGAATTTGTAGTAAGCTATTCTGAATATTCCTGTAAAACGACATCGATTTGTCTTTGGTCCTCGGGGTTGGAACAACCCTTTATATAGTAAAAAATTAATAACTGCACAACCACTTGAGTGTCCAAGATTTGGGCTTGGGAGAACTTATAATAAGCCATTCTGAATATTTCTGTAAAACGGCATCAATTTGTCTTTGGTCCCCTGGGGTGAAACAACCCTTTATATAGTAAAAAATTAATAACTGCACAACCATTTGAGTGCCCAAGATTTGCGCTTGGGAAAACTTATAATAAGCTATTCTGAATATTTCTGTAAAACGGCATCGATTTGTCTTTGGTCCCCGGGGGTGAAATAAACCTTTATATAGTAAAAAATTAATAACTGTACAACCATTTGAGTGTCCAAGATTTGCGCTTGGGAGAACTTATAATAAGCTATTCTGAATGTTCCTGTAAAACGGCATCGATTTGTCTTTGGTCCTCGGGGGTGAAACAACCCTTTACATAGTAAAAAATTAATAACTGCGCAACCATTTGAGTGTCCAAGATTTGCGCTTGCGAGAATTTGTAGTAAGCTATTCTGAATATTCCTGTAAAACGACATCGATTTGTCTTTGGTCCTCGGGGTTGAAACAACCCTTTATATAGTAAAAAATTAATAACTGCACAACCACTTGAGTGTCCAAGATTTGCGCTTGGGAGAACTTATAATAAGCCATTGTGAATATTTCTGTAAAACGGCATCAATTTGTCTTTGGTCCTCGGGGGTGAAACAACCCTTTATATAGTAAAAAATTAATAACTGCACAACCATTTGAGTGTCCAAGATTTGCGCTTGGGAGAACTTATAATAAGCTATTCTGAATATTTCTGTAAAACGGCATCAATTTCTCTTTGGTCCCCGGGGGTGAAACAACCCTTTACATAGTAAAATATTAATAACTGCGCAACCATTCGAGTGTCCAAGATTTGCGCTTGCGAGAATTTGTAGTAAGCTATTCTGAATATTCCTGTAGAACGACATCAATTTGTCTTTGGTCCTCGGGGGTGAAACAACCCTTTATATAGTAAAAAATTAATAACTGCACAAGCATTTGAGTGTCCAAGATTTACGCTTGGGAAAACTTATAATAAGCCATTGTGAATATTTCTGTAAAACGGCATCAATTTGTCTTTGGTCCCCGGGGGTGAAATAACCCTTTACATAGTAAAAAATTAATAACTGCACAACCATTTGAGTGTCCAAGATTTGCGCTGGGGAGAATTTGTAGTAAGCTATTCTGAATATTCCTGTATAAGGACATCGATTTGTCTTTGGTCCTCGGGGTTGAAGCAACCCTTTATATAGTAAAAAATTAATAACTGCACAACCATTTCAGTGTCCAAGATTTGCGCTTGGGAGAACTTATAATTAGCTATTTTGAATATTCCTGTAAAACGGCATCGATTTGTCTTTGGTCCCCGGGGGTGAAACAACCCTTTATATAGTAAAAAATTAATAACTGCACAACCATTTGAGTGTCCAAAATTTGCGCTTGGGAGAACTTATAATTAGCTATTTTGAATATTCCTGTAAAACGGCATCGATTTGTCTTTGGTCTCCGGGGGTGAACAACCCTTTATATAGTAAAAAATTAATAACTGCACAACCATTTGAGTGTCCAAAATTTGCGCTGGGGAGAATTTGTAGTAAGCTATTCTGAATATTCCTGTAAAAGGACATCGATTTGTCTTCGGTCTTCGGGGTTAAAACAACCCTTTATATAGTAAAAAATTAATAACTGCACAATCACTTGAGTGTCCAAGATTTGCGTTTGGGTGAATTTGTAATAAGCTATTCTGAATATTCTTGTAAAACGACATCGATTTGTCTTTGGTCCTCGGGGTTGAAACAACCCTTTATATAGTAAAAAATTAATAACTGCACAACCACTTGAGTGTCCAAGATTTACGCTTGGGAGAACTTATAATAAGCCATTCTGAATATTTCTGTAAAACGGCATCAATTTGTCTTTGGTCCCCGAGGATGAAACAACCCTTTATATAGTAAAAAATTAATAACTGCACAACCATTTGAGTGTCCAAGATTTGCGCTTGGGAGAACTTATAATTAGCTATTCTGAATATTCCTGTAAAACGACATCGATTTGTCTTTGGTCCCCGGGGGTGAAACAGCCCTTTATAGAGTAAAAAATTAATAACTGCACAACCATTTGAGTGTCCAAGATTTGCGCTTGGGAGAACTTATAATTAGCTATTCTGAATATTCCTGTAAAACGACATCGATTTGTCTTTGGTCCCCGGGGGTGAAACAACCCTTTATATAGTAAAAAATTAATAACTGCACAAGCACATGAGTGTCCAAGATTTGCGCTTGGGAGAACTTATAATAAGCTATTTTGAATATTCCTGTAAAACGGCATCGATTTGTCTTTGGTCCCCGGGGGTGAAACAACCCTTTATATAGTAAAAAATTAATAACTGCACAACCACTTGAGTGTCCAAGATTTACGCTTGGGAGAACTTATAATAAGCCATTCTGAATATTTCTGTAAAACGGCATCGATTTGTCTTTGGTCCCCGAGGGTGAAACAACCCTTTATATAGTAAAAAATTAATAACTGCACAAGCATTTGATTGTCCAAGATTTGCGCTGGGGAGAACTTATAATAAGCTATTCTGAATATTTCTGTAAAACGGCATCGATTTGTCTTTGGTCCCCGGGGGTGAAACAACCCTTTACATAGTAAAAAATTACTAACTGCACAACCATTTGAGTGTCCAAAATTTGCGCTGGGGAGAATTTGTAGTAATCTATTCTGAATATTCCTGTAGAACGACATCAATTTGTCTTTGGTCCTCGGGGGTGAAACAACCCTTTATATAGTAAAAAATTAATAACTGCACAAGCATTTGAGTGTCCAAGATTTGCGCTTGGTAAAACTTATAATAAGCCATTGTGAATATTTCTGTAAAACGGCATCAATTTGTCTTTGGTCCCCGGGGGTGAAACAACCCTTTACATAGTAAAAAATTAATAACTGCACAACCATTTGAGTGTCCAAAATTTGCGCTGGGGAGAATTTGTAGTAAGCTATTCTGAATATTCCTGTAAAAGGACATCGATTTGTCTTTGGTCTTCGGGGTTAAAACAACCCTTTATATAGTAAAAAATAATAACTGCACAACCACTTGAGTGTCCAAGATTTGCGTTTAGGTGAATTTTGTAATAAGCTATTCTGAATATTCCTGTAAAACGGCATCGATTTGTCTTTGGTCCCCGGGGGTGAAACAACCCTTTATATAGTAAAAAATTAATAACTGCACAAGCATTTGAGTGTCCAAGATTTGCGCTTGGGAAAACTTATAATTAGCTATTTTGAATATTCCTGTAAAACGGCATCGATTTGTTTTTGGTCCCCGGGGGAATATTCAGAATAGCTTATTACAAATTCACTCAAACGCAAATCTTGGACACTCAAGTGGTTGTGCAGTTATTAATTTTTTACCACATAAAGGGTTGTTTCAACCCCGAGGACCAAAGACAAATCGATGTCCTTTCACAGGAGTATTCAGAATAGCTTATAAGTTATCCCAAGCGCAAATTTTGGACACTCAAATGGTTGTGCAGTTATTAATTTTTTACTATATAAAGGGTTGTTTCACCCCCGGGGACCAAAGACAAATCGATGCCGTTTTACCGGAATATTCAGAATAGCTTATTACAAATTCACCCAAACGCAAATCTTGGACACTCAAGTGGTTGTGCAGTTATTATTTTTTATTATATAAAGGGTTGTTTCAACCCCGAGGACCAAAGACAAATCGATGTCCTTATACAGGAATATTCAGAATGGCTTACTACAAATTCTCCCCAGCGCAAATCTTGGACACTCAAATGGTTGTGCAGTTATTAATTTTTTACTATGTAAAGGGTTGTTTCACCCCCGGGGACCAAAGACAAATTGATGCCGTTTTACAGAAATATTCACAATGGCTTATTATAAGTTCTCCCAAGCGCAAATCTTGGACACTCAAGTGGTTGTGCAGTTATTAATTTTTTACTAAATTAAGGGGTTGTTTCAACCCCGAGGACCGAAGACAAATCGATGTCGTTTTACAGGAATATTCAGAATAGCTTACTACAAATTCTCGCAAGCGCAAATCTTGGACACTCAAATGGTTGTGCAGTTATTAATTTTTTACTATATAAAGGGTTGTTTCAACCCCGAGGACCAAAGACAAATCGATGTCCTTATACAGAACTATTCAGAATAGCTTACTACAAATTCTCCCCAGCGCAAATCTTGGACACTCAAGTGGTTGTGCAGTTATTAATTTTTTACTATATAAAGGGTTGTTTCAACCCCGAGGACCAAAGACAAATCGATGTCGTTTTACGAGAATATTCAGAATAGCTTACTACAAATTCTCGCAAGCGCAAATCTTGGACACTCAAGTGGTTGTGCAGTTATTAATTTTTTACTATGTAAAGGGTTGTTTCACCCCCGAGGACCAAAGACAAATCGATGCCGTTTTACAGGAACATTCAGAATAGCTTATTATAAGTTCTCCCAAGCGCAAATCTTGGACACTCAAATGGTTGTGCAGTTATTAATTTTTTACTATATAAAGGGTTGTTTCACCCCGGGGACCAAAGACAAATTGATGCCGTTTTACAGAAATATTCAGAATGGCTTATTATAAGTTCTCCCAAGCCCAAATCTTGGACACTCAAGTGGTTGTGCAGTTATTATTTTTTTACTTATAAAGGGTTGTTCCAACCCCGAGGACCAAAGACAAATCGATGTCGTTTTACAGGAATATTCAGAATAGCTTACTACAATTTCTCCCAAGCGCAAATCTTGGACACTCAAATGGTTGCGCAGTTACTAATTTTTTACTATGTAAAGGGTTGTTTCACCCCCGAGGACCAAAGACAAATCGATGCCGTTTTACAGGATCATTCAGAATAGCTTATTATAAGTTCTCCCAAGCGCAAATCTTGGACACTCAAATGGTTGTGCAGTTATTAATTTTTTACTATATAAAGGGTTGTTTCACCCCCGGGGACCAAAGACAAATCGATTCCGCTTACAGAAATATTCAGAATAGCTTATTATAAGTTCCTCCAAGCGCAAATCTTGGACACTCAAATGCTTGTGCAGTTATTAATTTTTTACTATATAAAGGGTTGTTTCACCCCCGGGGACCAAAGGCAAATCGATGCCGTTGTACAGGAATATTCAGAATAGCTAATTATAAGTTCTCCCAAGCGCAAATCTTGGACACTCAAATGGTTGCGCAGTTATTAATTTTTTAGTATGTAAAGGGTTGTTTCACCCCCGGGGACCAAAGAGAAATCGATGCCATTTGGCAGAAAAATTTAAAATATTTATCAATAGCTTGGTTTAAGATTTACTTGATATGTAGTTTTTATTATTTTGCATTGATTCAAAAAGTTTTTTAGCCTTAGAATTCTCTGCAAACAAGTAATATATGAAATATTTATATCGTACACGTATAATTATATTTCTTACTGTTATGCGCCCTACAATTTGAATTTGTAATTTAATGCTCTATTTTTTACTAATTTTTTTAGGAATGTAGCCAGTTATCATTGTGACGAACGTCTATGTGTCTTCGGGTGCTTTCGTATATTTTAGCTGCTATCTTTGGCTGCTGGTTTCACTACGGCTAAAAAATTTACAAAACGATTTCCGGCCGTCAATTTCCAAGATGGTGTTTTTTGGGGATTTACAAAATTTCAATCATATCTACTAATTCCCTTGCTTATATGAAATATCTTAAATAACTTGCTCTATAATGAATGAAGACATCAACCATCAGACTTTCAGTAATCCAGTTTAGGAATGCATTTCTAGCGGAGCTTCGCGGTTATACTGCGGGCACCTCCCCCGTGTCATTCTCAACACAAATAGATATTGTGGTCTGAAGGCCTTGACTAGTGTTGGGTGAATTCGAATTAAAATACTCGGTTAATCCGAGTATCAAAATACTCGCTTGATTCCGAGTATTAAAATTTCATCCGAATAAAATATACTCGGATTAATTTTAACTACAAAACAAAAAACAACTGTCAATCGTGCACTTGGATAATAAAATGTTTTCTTAGATTTCTCCCCCCCGCTCATCGATTCTGAGATCTGGAGAAAAAAATTACTATCAGTGCCACTAGCATTCGCTTTAACCACGATCGCAATTACTGTTGACAGAATGATTGAAAAATCGTGATATCACATTACTAATACCTATAGAGAAAATTTAATTCGACATCGGATGATTAATCCGAATATTCTTGTCATCCGATTCCGTGTAATCCGAGTACCGAAATCATCCGAATATCTGCATCACTAGCCTTGACTGTGGTAATGTAATATTATATTATATAAGGCGTATAGAGGACACCGGTGTTGCCAAGTTTTTGTAAAGAACGTTAAACGACCTGTGCAAGTTAACAAAATGAAGAAAGCGAAACGTTTGTGGACATTTTAGTTTTATGATTTAATGGGTCAGTCAAGATTACCTGCAAATATATTGCATAAAAGATAATTCCTGCCACGATTTATTCCTTGGCCAATTAATAATAAAATCTTGTTTCTGTGCTCTATCCTCAGTGGTGTTGGCTGTTCTAACTTTGGTGACTGCTTGTGAATTCGGCCGAGTTCGCACTAGTTTTGATTTCTTATAAAATAATGGTACCAGACATCCTCTCTGTTTTATCCAGAACACTCACAGTTCCTTATTTCAGACAGTAGTCTCTTGTTGGGTTGGTATTTACAGCAGCTTTGTGAGCTAACAATCCCTCGAGATTAGATAAAGACATTTTTATTTATTTTATTTATTTATTTTTATATTCATGTCAGATCTTGCAAAAGTCCTGTTCTATACTTTAACCCGAATGTGTATTTGAAAAAATGTGGTGGATAGGTAACTGGTAGATATATTGCCAAAAGCTAGCTCCACAGGAAGCTACTGTGAATGGTAAAATATAATTTATCTTGTATCGAATTTTATAATTGAAGCAATACGATTTTATCCGGTAAAATACTATAGCTTTTACTATAATTATAAAATAACTACAAAATATTCGATCAATACCTCAAATTCTAGTAAATCTCGAATATTCCATAATTACCTTATAATTATTTATTTATTATCAAAACTGAAAAATAAAAGGTTCAAAGAAGAAAACGCGATAATCTAAATAAACGAATATATTACAATATTTATTTATATACAAAAAGAGAGCAATGAGATTTCAGGTGTGGGCAACAGAGTTGTTGCTTTTGACCAATTAATAAAATGCACAAGAGATAAAATGCATAAAACAAAATACTCTAAAAATATACCAAATACAGAAAGGATCAAAAAGCTAAAATGTTATTTTTAATAACCCGAAAAACTAAAGTGTTTGTCAACCAATTAAACTATTAAAAATTGCTTAAAACGAAAAGACTACTTTAAACTTAATGCAAAAATACAAAATCTTAACAGTAATTACAACAAATTACTTTACACCAAAAATAACAGCATCCGCTGTTAGCAACATTTACAATTACTCAAATATGACAAAATTGCATTACAACAAACCAAAAACAACAAAAGTGCATTACAATTAACCAAAAACAACGTACATAAAACGAAAAATATTGCGATCGCGCACTAAACACATCGGAGATGTTTATAAACAAAAATACATCACCTCCTGGTAACGAGGGAATTAAATGTCCGGGATGGACACAGGAACACAGCAAATCTTTATAAGAAAGAGTACTTACAGTCTCATAAAAATCAGGTTCGTCGAAATCTTCTTCAAAGCACCCACTCACGAAGTTAAACTAATTAATTATTACTATTATACAAAAATACGTTATGAAAGTGATAACAAATATTTAGAGCTGCACAACATCCAACTGTAATTACGACGATTTATTTACAAGAAGCTGGGTAGTATAGCAGAATTATTATTGTCGATGCAAATTACTATCTAATAATCCCTACGTAAACTTATTTTCGACCGGGCAAGGCCCAGCCTGCTTGGGGCAGATTCCCCCTCGCCGTAGCTTTAACTATTTACATCTTCGTTCGCGATGTCACCAAAAGAAAAGCCAATTCGCTCAATCTGCTCCTCAAACGAGCGCACCCTAGGCTTAAATACTGCCCGCGCAATGCCAATTTAGTGGGGGAAGCGTCCCCGCGGAACCAATAAAAGTCGAAAGAAGGCTATTATACCTACCATATTTTTAATCTACCCGCCTTTTTAGACTGAATCTAAGAAAAGTAAAGTAATAGACCAACTAAATTATACGAAAATTGTCAAAATACGGTACAAATTACCCTCAATAAAAAATGGATCATTATATAATATACAAGCGAGGCAAGAACTATGATGCAGAAAATCCACGTAGATATCTGGAAAGTATTGTAAAAATAATATAGTTAATTTGTTTTTTTTATTAAATATTTAAGTGGAATAATATACTATACCATTTTAGAAATGCTCTTCTAACTTTAGACTAACAAACTATAAAATGGCAGATTCGCACTTTGATATTGTCAAAATGTTGGTTGTAGCATTTTCTTAATGTTACTGTTTTTCTTAAGGGGATTATCTTCCACATGTACTTTCTTCTAAAAGTAGTGTCCGTGAAATCTACGAAATAATACAATTATCTAGTATTTTACTGGAAAATAACCTCCACGCCTGTGACTTTCACGTCAGAGGAGAAGTTCGAAGATGTTTTTTTGACAAATAATGAATAAGAACAAAAATATAAAAGCTATGTGTTTTGCTGACGTTTCGGAAACCGAAAATGTTTCCTTTCTCAAAGCTTTATTACAAAATATTTTATGTGCTTTGTATATTAAATACAGCTTTAAGAATACATTTGTTATATTTAATATCCATAAATACCTACTACTTACACATATCTGTTGATTCAGTTGATGGTTTTATTTTACACAATGTTTAGTTTGTTAAGTTCTTCTTTTAACATTGGTAATCGGTTATGGAGACATTTGTAACGGGAGCTGTAAAGGGATGTGGTGAAATTGCTGGCTTTGTGATTGTCAAGGGTAAATTTTACTAGGTGAGAATGACGCCTATAAGTCCATGTATCTTCAGAGCACAAAATGACAATTCTTTTATTCGTCGTCTATTAAGTTTCCCTCTAAATGAACACAGATTTGCAAACAATAAAGCTCTAATTAAGGATATACAGAGAAGAGCAATGAATAGTTGATGAATTAATTAGGAAACGCAGATTTTCCTTCAGACCGAACGGGAGAATTAAAAACCTGTATCAGCTCTGCATAAACCCCGGGTAGTCCGTGGTCTAAGTAGGTTTTTTAAAAACTTAGATATGACAAGTGTTCATCGATCGGGAAATAAATTATAACTTTTAGGCAAGAATAAGATTTAATCAAACCAATTATAACAAGAATCGAGGAGTCTACAGCCCATCTTCAATATGGAAGACTCGAAAAGTCTGATGTTGCCTAACATGCTTTTGAAAATACTCATAGAATAAATATCAATAACTTAATGGTAAATTAGAAATGTAACAAGTAGTAGACAACTGTATTATAAAACGTAAAAAATCGTATAAATAGTGACAAAAGGTATATCCTAAATAGTCCGCTGTGTTGGTAGTAGGTCATGGTTCGTCGAGCCAAGACAGAGTTTAGATAGGAATGACAGGATCGGTTGAATTCGTCCCACCATGACATTATAAATATAAACATTCTGAGCTATACTCTAATTTTAATCATCTCCAGATGATGTCAACATGGTTGGCGAATCGCGCGTTGAGTGGCAGTATTCGGTTGCGGTGTTTCGGCGTTTGTTAAACTATTTCAGAAGCAGAGACATTTTTATTCCATAAACAGTGTGTCCTTCGATTGAATTCGCGATAGGTGAAATGAGCAAAAAAATTTCGATTTATTTTTTTCATATTTGCTGCTTATCTGAAAAGTAATTTTGGGAGTACTTTTGTTTTTTTTTTAATCATATAGGCCATGACAGTTAAGCAAAAACGAATTTCTTGTTAGGTAAAGTACCTTTTCTGTAAAAGATGCAGCAAAATGTCATTATTATACATACTTGCAAATGCAACGCTGGAATGGAAATATGAAGGATGTGCTGATTCCTGTGATTCCCTCTAAACAGCCTGCAGCACCATAATACAACTAGTGTACTGTGACGGTTGTTAATGTGTGCAACGTGTCAAAGGCTGTTTAGTGAAAACTGTACAGAGATTTTTTATGATGATTTTGAAGATTACATAGATGAGACCATCTAAAAAATCATTTGCCAATAAATAACTGCCTTCAGTTTAATCCATGAAAAAAACGTTGATGCGCAAATGTCGTACAAACATGGTCTTCGTAATTTTAATTTTATTTTCTTCTTTTATTTTGAGTTTATTTTCTACTAATAAAGAACTTGCTATAATACTGAAGAAATGGCAATGACAAACAGTGTAGATAACTGGATGCTTAGCAGTTTTTATTTAAAAAATTTTCTGTTACAGTTTTCGTAAAAATATAGGTAGGTATACTCCAATTAGTAAATACAAAGAGTAATAAATCATTCAAGCACAGACCAGCCATGGGTGGTGTAGTACTAGTTCGCTTAACATTCATAGAAATTTTATCGAAAAATATAAATAATTTTATGTGAAATAAATGTCTGTGTTGAATTACCCAATTATTTCCAGTTCTTAGTCTCTCCCTCGTTACGCGGCGGTTGTGGTGCCTTATATCGAGCATATAAGTAGGTAGTAATTCACCATAAAGCTATCAGAGTATTGGTATTTCGAGATATTTAAAAAAAAAAACAAGATGACCCATATAAAATATATATTCAAAATTTCTAGATGTGCCTCTATAATGGAGCTTTTATTTAGTTTCCTCATTTTCAAATAATATAATAACCAAATTTTGGCCGTCATTTTTCAGAATGACGTATTGAGCACAAATTTCAATCAGAAGGCAAAACAGAATATATCTGCAGATTTCCTTGCTTGTATGAATTTTTTTCTGAAATGTCTGTTTTATTGTGGGTTAGTAGATCACCACCTAATCTTCAAAATAATGCACGCGAAGTAAAATTCTCCCACGTTTCCGAAAACCGACTTCCAATCTTACAAACAGATCAGCAGACTAAAATATATGTTTTTTAATCTAATGAATTTGGCAACACCGGTGAGATGAGGTAACTTAACGCGTCTCGTCGAGACCTGATTGCTCATAAGTTAGAGTAGTAACCGTAACCAGTCGGTGGCAATGCAACATGACGAGTTCTGTAATGCAGACGTTATTATAGTCCTGCAAATCTGATGCTTCATCACGACCATTAAATTTTATCTGATTTAATATAAAGCATCATTAAAGCTCAGTAAAAGTCATGATTTGGTCATGTGAAACGTCGGACGTTATTTGAGATAGGACCTTTTCATTTAGGAACTCTTTATGAACAAAATAAACTGCACTTTTGTTTTATGTGCTCCATACAATGTTTCACTTTTACAAAATCGAGATGATCCATCGTTTCAAGTGTTCACATTTCGAAATTGATCGACGCACTTACACAAAATTATCTGAATTTTAACCAGGATCTAAAACAAATTTGGGACAAGCTAATTTTAACTGGATTGTATTCCTAAATGGCTCCTTCTTAGCTGACTAAAAATTCCATATAGTCCTAATAGACTAACTACCCTGAAGGTACAATTTCTCAGTTTTTTACATTTTCTCGAATATTTTCTCAAAAATCTGGGATTTCTCGGTAAATATATTAGATACCTATTTTATAGGGAATACAATTTCCAATCGTTTTTGTTAGCAACAGATGAACATTGCGGCACAACAGTTATACGGCATGTACTTTAAATAACACAAAAAAAAAAATAAAACAGCAAACGAGAATGACAGAAATTAAAGAATTTGTGAGGTTATGGTTGATACCTAACGTTGGCTGCATCGACTACATGCAAATGCTCTATTGTGTTCCTAAAGTGTATTAGTTCAAACTTAATGCCTCATTAGACAATGTTGACGATGATAAATCGAAATCAAAGATTTAGAATCAAAGGTATCATAAGGTCACAATGTATCACTGGATTTCTTAAAAATTGAAGGAAAGAGATGCAAACATTATAAAGCACCCATTACTTTGCGTTTCAGTTTACGTTTTGTATTGCACTTAAACTACAATACAAATATTACAACTAATAAGTAACATAAATATAATACAAACATCATATTCTTATTTATACTCAATTTCATGTCAAAAACATGGAATTATCCACATTATACACATATATAGAAGAGCGGGTTACTACCATTTAATCTGTTTTTTTTTTTCACAGAAAACATAATTATAACCTCACAAATCTTCTCTCACGTCCCCGTTTCACCTTAATTAGTGACCAACAGCAGAATATCCAACTGCGTGGATTATCCTGATCTAGAAATACTGCCATTTTTCCTACAATATTAAACCCATTTTAAAAATGAAATTCTTACATTAACATGAAATAACTTACCACTAATAAAATGGTGAAATAATTTCTTTTAATTGTTTCCAATTGCGTGTGTGTATGCGCGCATTCGAACGTTCCCGCGTCCGATTCGACAGATGGCGCTGTTGACCGTGTATGCGCGAATATTCCGCTTTATATAATCCTCTTTGGTGGAGATAAATTTAAAAAAATAACTTATGCATATTCATTCGTCTTTGTCCGAGTTTTGTCTTCGATAATTTAAATATTCCACCAAATTTTTACTAATTTCAAATTTTAAAAATTAGTTGCATTTGAAAAATTCTGAAAATTATAAAAATTTTCAAAATATGTAATAATATAAGAAGTATGGAATATAATAAGATAAAAGTTCTAAATAATTGGTGTTCTAAAATGATAAACAGAAAAGTTACAGAAGTTTTCAAAATTTACAGAGACAAAAAAAATGAGAAAAAAATTCATGTAGCTCCAAAACGGCTGGTATTTACAAAATTTTTTCCATAATCAAAATTATTCACAATTTATTCATTAATCGTATGAATCGTGTTTCAAGGTTCCAGCCATCGAAAAATAATTTCTCACCGCAGCGCTATCTCTGTGCACTGCGAAGGAACAATTCTAACTGCAGTTATTTAAGATCTTTTTTGGTGTCAATTATCCGCGATTTACAAATTTTAAGTATCTTTATTATTTTACGAGATAATGACCCGGGGACTTTTAGCTGAAACACCCTGTATACTGTATATACGTTTTTAAATTATTAGCAAATTTTATAGTTTTTTAAGTCAAAATGACGCCATGGTTTCTTGCTTACCTGTGAAATTTTGGGTTAGGATTGCCCATGTATTATTTTTACGAAGTAAGCGGGATCTCTCCATTTTCACAAAGTTGAGTTAAACAAATATAATTAAAAAAAAGTGTGTAATATTCGCACAAAAACACTGACTTCAATTAAAAACGCATTAACAATTTTTGAACTGACAGTTAACAGAAAAACAACTAATCGAATTGTTACAGCCAAGAACCACGCTCACATATCTAGTTTATTGTTTTTTAAGTTTAACATTTAACCTACAAAAGGATGTCAAAAAATATGTTTGGGACGTCGACTCGTTGCTTGGGAAACCCGGACTCTTAACTACATTTCATGTTTCTAACAGCTTTGAAGATGTACCAGATGAACGAACAGATGGAGAGACAAAAGATTCCTCCTGTGAGGCTTCCGTTTTTCACTTTTGATTACGGAACCATAAAGGCTAACGGACGACCGCCGCGCCGTATTTAAATTTATATGATGTCGGCATGTTAGCACAGTACCATTGATTTTCTCTTGACAAGAAAAAGATCCATTAATTTACTACATTTTGTACGTTATAGTATCCGGATTTATCTGTATGGGTTGTAAAAGCAATCCTTTATGGGGCCTCTAATCTGCTTCGTGCTACAATTTGTTCATTGATAGTTGCATGTTAAACTGTACTTACCGCCTTGTGTATACGTATAGTGTAGTCCACGTTGGAATAATTTACACTATTAAAAAACATTCACGTCAATTCACTCCTTTAAAAAACAGTTTATTCTATATATCCGTTTTTTCTTAAGTCGATGAGTAAGATGAGAACACTATTTTATACACTCAGGGCCGGTTTATCAGTGCACGGTTAAGCACTTTATCCTACAGCTAAATTAACTAGAAGTTTAGAATGTGAAGTTGCAATATTGAAATGTTTATTAGAAGACCATTCTAAACTTCTAGTTAATTTAGCTGTAGGATAAAGTGCTTAACCGCGCACTGATAAACCGGCCCTCAGAGAAATATATATAGCCTGCGGTTAGAATTCCTATGGCCTTTTTTGCTACTGTGAATATAAATGAAGGAAACATTAACTCTTTTAACAATGAAATCACTCAAATTCCTAAAGAGATACCTAGGATCTCTATACTGTAAATAATTAAAAGAATTTATTAATGTTGTACGAGTATATTGTCATGCGATTGTGTAAAAATATTACCTTACTGAATCGAAAAACACCTGTGCCTGTGAGCCTTACTTTAATTATTTATTAGGAACTCGAGCAGGTTCTAACATCCGCAACACTCAGATCTGTCAATCCATTGTACATTCGTGACATATAGAATCTCCTAGAAAAGACCAGTGCTGTTCACGAAGGACAGCAGTCTATTCCAGGGTAGATCCCGTAGTTCCTCCGGCGGCTGTAAAAATTGCCTTTGGAGATACCTGTGCCTTGACGCCTTGAGTAGTGGTTCCATTCTCTACTACTCATTTAGGATCGTCTTTCAACCTCATTGTATGTAAGGTGCTTATTCAGAGGACAGTGTCCTGTTATCAGGCCTGCCATTCGTCTCATCCTTTCTTTATCGAGCCCAAAATGTCAAAATACGAGGTAATTACCCCCTACCTCAGGCGGGTCATTGCGAGCTCGTTCTAGTTACGAGTTCTTTGCTTAATTGTTAACATTACACAAATTCTTACAATATTTTGAATCAGGCTCTGTATCTGGTTGTGATTTCACACCAGCTGCTTATTGGCTAATGACATTTTTGGTGGGAATCGAGAGTTACGAAGCAACCTTATACTCTAAAAATTTTGCCTTTCGGGAGCTTGAACCCAATGGTTGTTGAACTGTGCTATGACCCAGTCTCGTAACTCTGAATGAGTCAGACTTCTTGGCAAACCGCAGGGCCATCTAAAGGAATTTTTATCTGCTCCTTTATTGCCCCTCAGATCACTGTCTGGGCACCCCCATATGAGTTTGATTGAGTCGTGTTCATACAACACCAGCTTAGGGATCACTTTACTTTATTTGATGCGAGCCGCCTGGTTGTTGCTGCATGTATAAATATGTTTTCAACGACACCTCTTCTGAGATTTTCGCTTGCACACAGTAAAGACGGATCCACACCAAACGCACTTTTAACAAACAAAACACAAACTCGGTTTTTTTGGAAATTGACCACGAATAGTTCGTGAACTCTATGCAAACAATGCTACTGTATTGGATATAATCAAGCATATTTTTGCATAGCGTGAAAGTCATTACCATGCATTTATTAATACTATAGGGCAGCTGATTCTGATCAGACCAGTTATACAGTGTGTTTCACTTCTCGTGAAGACACCCCTGTATCTTTTTTATTTGTTGCCGAATTAATTTCAAATTTTTATCAGCCATACAAGTCCATAAGGTGACTTTATTCAATATATAAATGCCGTCTAAATCTAAAACGCCGGCCTACTGCGATAAAAAGAAAATGTCAATTTTCGAGAAATCATAGTAGGCTTAGAGATAGACAAAAATTTTGTTAACAAAAGTTGTTCAGAATCACTTGATATGCCCCCCTGTAAAATTTTGTGAAAATCGGAATATTTTCAAAAAATAATTTTTTGTTTCACTTCTCGAGAAGACACCTCTGTATCTTTTTTATTTGTGGCCGAATTAATTTCAAATTTTTATCAGCCATACAAGTCCATAAAGTGACTTTATTCAATACATAAATGCCGTTTAAATCTAAAACGCCGGCCTACTGCGATAAAAAGAAAATGTCAATTTTCGAGAAATCATAGTAGGCTTACAGATAGACAAAAATTTTGTTAACAAAAGTTGTTCGGAATCACTTGATATGCCCCCCTGTAAAATTTTGTGAAAATTGGAATATTTTCAAAAAAAAAATTTTTGTTTCACTTCTCGTGAAGACACCCCCTGTATCTTTTTTATTTGTGGCCGAATTAATTTCAAATTTTTATCAGCCATACAAGTCCATAAAGTGACTTTATTCAATACATAAATGCCGTTTAAATCTAAAACGCCGGCCTACTGCGATAAAAAGAAAATGTCAATTTTCGAGAAATCATAGTAGGCTTAGAGATAGACAAAAATTTCGTTAACAAAAGTTGTTCGGAATCACTTGATATGCCCCCCTGTAAAATTTTGTGAAAATCGGAATATTTTCAAAAAAAAAATTTTTGTTTCACTTCTCGGGAAGACACCCCTGTATCTTTTTTATTTGTGGCCGGATTAATTTCAAATTTTTGTCAGCCATACAACTCCATAAGGTGACTTTATTCAACACATAAGTGCCGTCTAAATCTAAAACGCCTGCCTACTGCGATAAAAAGAAAATGTTAATTTTCGAGAAATCATAGTAGGCTTAGAGATAGACAAAAATTTTGTTAATGAAAGTTGTTCAGGATCACTTCATACGCCCCATGTCGTCTAAATCTAAAATGCCGGCCTTAGAATAATTAAAATTAAAATCTAATTACTTTAATGAGTTTTAACATCTGTCAACAATATGTAGGTTGGTAGGATGCTGTCATATAACGAATTCTTTTTGAATTAAATTGGTGGCCCTGAAAAGGGCCGTTGTTTTTACAGAGAAGACTACTAATAATGAATGATAATATTGTCGGAAAAAAAAATACAGATAAAGCAAAAGCCGCAGTGTTAGAATAGTTCAAAAATAAAAGAAGTTAATGGTTTTTTTTACTTATTTATTATATTGCGCCCCTTTCCACTAACCCACCCTCAAGTGTAATACACTTCTCAATCCGTTTTCTGTTATTTTTTACAACTCTTCGCAGTTCTTGAGCTGTAACTTCTAAACATGCTTGCCTTATCCTCTCACAAAGCTGCTCTATATTTTGAGGTCTGGTCATATAAACTTTGTTTTTAATGTGGCCCCAAAAATAAAAATCCATTGGAGTGAGATCAGGTGATCTGGGTGGCCAATGTATTAAAGGGCTATTTCGTCCTATCCATCTTTGGGGAAAATGTTCATTCATCCATGCTCTCACTACTACGGAATTGTGGATAGATGCTCCGTCGAGTTGAAAATACAATTGTTCCAAAGGAAAATCAACAATTGCATTCCAAAGATCATTATTTAAAAATTCTAGCAAATTTAACGCATTTATATTTTGAAAAAAGAAAAACGGCCCTATTATTGTTTCGTTAAAAATTCCGCACCACACATTTACTTTCTGGGAATATTGCCTTTTACAATTTATTATCCAATCAGGATTTTCTACTGCCCAGAACCTAGAGTTTTGTGATGACACTACCCCGTTGGTGGAGAAAGTTGCCTCGTCCGTGAAAATTACTTTCTTCAAGAAGTCTCTATTGTTTAAATAATTACCTTGGATCCATAAACAATATTCTAATCTTCTCTCTTCATCACCTTCCTCCAAGGTATGTAAAAATTTTGGTTTAAACGGTTGTAGCTTATGGCGTTTTAAACATCTCCAAATTTTTGATGCCGACAAATTAAGGTCACGAGCCATATTTCGAAGACTGGTAGTGGGATTGGCGTTAAACGCCGCTAATATAACATTATCATCTCCGTGATTTCGATTAAGATGTACTCTCGGTTTAAGCACATTGCCAGTTGTATTGAACAAGTGACATATTCTTGCTACGGTACCATGGTGTATTGGTTGTCTTAGAGGATGTCTTAAATTAAATTCTTCTGCTGCTTCTCTTGAAGACCGTACATTTTCACCGACTATCTTTATTATTTCAATTTTTTCATCAGTAGTTAAAAGTATTCTAACCATTATGAGAAAAGATATGAAATAAGGAAACTTTAGTATGAATAAAATTATTAAAACAAGAAAAACTAACAAACTCCACAGAAAATAACAACAATCACTTCTGTCATGAAAGCAATGACGAAATAAATAAAACAATACATATTGACAGTTAATTTCACGGCACTCTTTACATTCAACGCAATAAAACCGTCCATGTTCCTAAATTTCTGAGCAGATAAGGAGGAAGGATATGATGGAGAGTTACTCCTCCAGAAGAGAGATAACAAAAAGAAAAAAAGAAAAGATATTACATTCAACTTGATATGTAAAAATAAAAAGCCCTTTTAGTGTTTTATTGAATGCTGATTTTTGTTCACAACTTTCATTTGTTGGAAAAAGTTCTATGTGTTCTCTTTTTTTGAAAATATTCCGATTTTCATAAAATTTTACAGAGGGGCATATGAAGTGATCCTGAACAACTTTTATTAACAAAATTTTTGTCTATCTCTAAGCCTACTATGATTTCTCGAAAATTAACATTTTATTTTTATCGCAGTAGGCAGGGGTTTTAGATTTAGACGGCATTTATGTATTGAATAAAGTCACCTTATGGATTTGTTTGGCTGATAAAAATTTGAAATTAATTCGGCCACAAATAAAAAAGATACAGGGGTGTCTTCATGAGAAGTGAAACAAAATTTTTTTTTTTTGAAAATATTCCGATTTTCACAAAATTTTACAGGGGGACATATCAAGTGATTCCGAACTACTTTTATTAACAAAATTTTTGTCTATCTCTAAGCCTACTATGATTTCTCGAAAATTGATATTTTCTTTTTATCGCAGTAGGCCGGCGTTTTAGATTTAGACGGCATTTATATGTTGAATAAAGTCACCTTATGGACTTGTATGGCTGATAAAAATTTGAAATTAATCCGGCCACAAATAAAAAAGATACAGGGGTGTCTTCACGAGAAGTGAAACAAAAAATTTTTTTTTGAAAATATTCCGATTTTCACAAAATTTTACAGGGGGACATATCAAGTGATTCCGAACAACTTTTGTTAACAAAATTTTTGTCTATCTCTAAGCCTACTATGATTTCTCGAAAATTGATATTTTCTTTTTATCGCAGTAGGCCGGCGTTTTAGATTTAGACGGCATTTATATGTTGAATAAAGTCACCTTATGGACTTGTATGGCTGATAAAAATTTTAAATTAATCCGGCCACAAATAAAAAAGATACAGGGGTGTCTTCACGAGAAGTGAAACAAAAATTTTTTTTTTGAAAATATTCCGATTTTCACAAAATTTTACAGGGGGACATATCAAGTGATTCCGAACAACTTTTGTTAACAAAATTTTTGTCTATCTCTAAGCCTACTATGATTTCTCGAAAATTGACATTTTCTTTTTATCGCAGTAGGCCGGCGTTTTAGATTTAGACGGCATTTATATGTTGAATAAAGTCACCTTATGGACTTGCATGGCTGATAAAAATTTGAAATTAATTCGGCAACAAATAAAAAAGATACAGGGGTGTCTTCACGAGAAGTGAAACACACTGTATATTTCCCTTATGCCATCTTGTAAAAGCAAGCAATTCTGATAGTCACCTAAAATATTTTCATATCATCAGCGAAAAGGCTTACTGATGAATGTTTAACGTAATCTACAATATCATTAATGAAAATTGAAAATAAAAGTGGGCCTAGATTTGAGCCCTGCAAATTTGATAATATAGCAATAGGGTGCTAATTTATAATTTCTATTCGATCCTCGCTTTTAAAAACAGGAGCAATTCGTGCTATTTTCAATTTATCAGAATTTTTTTTATTTCTAAGAGTTATATTGAATATTGTTGCCAGTGGCTTAACAAATGCTTCCTTGCAACCGTTCTTGACACAACTAGGTACACTATCATGCCCTATCGCTTTCTTTGGTTTTAGTTTATCTATTGCCTTAATGACATCAGCATCAGTAATTTCCGAAATATTTAATCATTCCAAATCAATTACACCATTGACACTTGTTGAATTTATTTTTTTAGGTATTTGAAATACAGACTAAAAATTATTGGAGAAGCCTTGAGCAATAGACCTCCCACCTGATAGAACCTCATTATTTAGAATCATTTCTCTGGATATTCCAGATTTGCTATTATTTTTAGTTTTAACAAAATTTCAAAATTGCTTGACGTCTTCTTTAATATTATTCTCAACGTTTGTAATGTATTCTTAACGTTTGTAATTTTTGTACGCTTTTGATGTCTTTTTTAATTTTGATTTTCAAATTATTATAATCAATTTTACATTGTTCCAATTTTGTTTTTCTTTATATGTATAACTTCTCCAATTTCTTTATTTGGCCTTTATATCTCGTCTAATTTCAGGCGTGTACCAGAGAGGAAATTTATTATTCTTAGTCTTTACTTTTGGAACACAATTGTCAAATGCATTGTACAGTAACTCATAAAATGTGTCCAATGCCTTATCTACATCAGGTATTGATTTTAATACATTCTACTTGGTGTAATTGATAATACATATATTGTGTCATAATGCAATCGTTTGTTTTATTCTTAATTTTTTATTGGGCGATAAAGATTTAAAATACAGTAAACGTATTTTTATTTATTACTTATGCTACCTACGCCTGTTGTAGGTGTTTAACTAAAAATAATGTCGCAAACAATATTTTATTAGTACTGTATTAATCAAATTTAAATTAATTATTATAAGTAAATTATAATTGGAAAGTTACATTAATTTAGGAGAATGTTTCCTAAAGGCGGATTCACACCAAACGGACACAGAAACAAAACGCAAGATATACTAGTTAAAACAAAACACGAACTTTTAAAAGACGGATGTCTGCGAAAACCAAATAGGAACTCTAGTCCACACCTGTTCGGTTGTTTTTCAGTGTTCGCCAGAAGTTAAATACGGAGACAATGTCGTCGGCTGAGGTGCAAAACCGTGTATGTCAGATGCCTTATTTCAGGAGTTACACAGTTTTGCACCTCAGCCGACGATTTGGCAAATTGAAAGAAACCGTGAAGAATAAGGCAACGTTCATTTTTTTTCTGAATGAGCCGTGTCCTTGTCGTTTTGGATAAAACTCAGTTTGCGGAGAAAAAAAAAAAACCTCCACATGGGATTTAAAAAAAAACTAACATTGGAATGATCGGATTAAATGGAATCTTGAGATCCAGTTTTCAAAACTTTTTAAGACTCTACAGTACAGATTTTGAAGAGTTTTTTTTATTTGTGTAACTAGCTTTTATCGCTACATAGAAAATTGGAGTAAAATGGGTGTATATATTTAAGAACCACGAGGTACCTTCCAGGCTAGAATATGGCAACCCTATGCTTTTTAGAGCTCCTATCATGCTATTTTCGCTACAAGCTGGTTTCATTCATGTATCTTATGAGGTAGGATTTTATGCAGCTGCCGGGCCGGCGCCGCCCAGTATATGAAGTATTATATTTTGAAAGAAAAATGTTTTCTATTTTTATAATGTACCTATGTATCTTATTGAAGACTGTAGCATTGTTTCCCATTTATCAATAACTAGTAATAGTCCAGTAGAATTAGTAAAAAAAAAAGACTGAAATTTATTGTAATTCGTTTCAGGATGCCACGTGGATTAAACGATAGTTTTGTTGATTACGAACATGATCCTGAATTTGGTGAACTTTTTGACCGCCGGAACATTGTTTATTTAACGATTTATTGTTGAAAAATTCAAAAAAATCGACTTTTTTAAAGATAACTCAAAGACCTTTGACGATAGGTTTTTCAATTTGTAGATACTATTAGAACTTTGAAAAACGGTTAATTTGAGAGATGTTTTGTTTGAAGCGCTTGAAAATTTGTTTAAATAATTGCAAAAAATCACGAACATTTTAGCAATTTGCAAATATTTTTCATTCTTTAACAAAAGCACTTTATATGTCTTTTATTACCCCAATGTTATCCCTAAAATTTCATCAAAAAATTTTAATTAGTTTAAGAGATATTCAATTTGTTTATTAAAAACATAAATAATGTAAAATGCAAATTCACCCAGTTCCCGTTGTCGAGGGTTGATGTGGACATCCTTTTTTTTGTTGAGACTTAAACTTTATGTTTTCATTAATGGAAAATCAAATTTGCATTATTTTCAACTTCAAAATGGCGTTTGAAAAAGTGTCACATTTTGAGGTTAGGTTCTTTGCTAATAACTTTTAAACAAATGAAGATTTTGCAATATCGTTCTCATATCTTTGTTGCTGGGGTCTTTTCACACTTTTTGAAAAAAAAAAAAAATTACTCTGTAGCCTTATTAGAAGCCGAGATGATTTTTTTTTAATAAATTCGTAAAAAAAATTTTAACAAAAAATAATTGTTTATAACAAATTATTGTTTAATTAGGAAAAAATCGACATGACAGATATTATTATTTCATCACGCTACCCCAAATTAAAAAAAAAGTCAAAATCGGAGAAACGGTAAATTTTTGGTTGACGGATTTGAACTCGTCTCGACCATTTTATGAACGTGTTACAGATATGACTCATGCTTCTCACTCCTGTTCTGACGCTGATTTAAAATTAATTATTGTTATCGTTGCAAATTGAATTTTTCCCCCCAAACTCAGCTCTATTACAAAGATAGACTATTAAACTAGTTGTTCGCCAAGTTTCAGCTGTTAATGTTTATTAATAAACAAATTACGAATTTATTAAAAAAGAAAATCATCTCGGCTTCTAGTAAGGCTACAGTCATTTTTTTTTTTTGAAAATGTGTGAAAAAACCCCAGCAACAAAGTTTGATTTACCATTAATGAAAACATAAAGTTTAAGTCTCAACAAAAAAAATGATGTCCAGATCAACCCTCTACGATACTGGGTGAATTTGCATTTTACATTATTCATGTTTTCAATAAACAAACTGAATATCTCTTAAACTAAGGTAACTTTGGGGTGATAAAAGACATATTTTGTCAAAGTTTCAAGTACTAAAGTGCTTTTGTTAAAGAATGAAAAATATTTGCAAATTGCGAAAATTTTCGCGGTTTTTTGCAATTATTTAAACAAATTTTCAAGCGTTTTAAACGAAACACCTCTCAAATTAACCATTTTTCAAAGTTCTAACAGCATCTACAAATTGAAAAACCTATCGTCAAAGGTCTTTGAGTTATCTTTAAAAAAGTCGATTTTTTGGAATTTTTCAACAATAAATCGTTAAATAAACAATGTTCCGGCGGTCAAAAAGTGGACCAAATTCAAGGTCAAGTTCGTAATCAATAAAACTATCGTTTAATCCATGTGGCATCCTGAAACGAATTACAATATGCATATTTGCTAATTCCACTGGCCTATAAGTGATCTTAGAGCCAGCTCATAAAGCTGAGTTTTCAAAATTACCCGCTTCTAGCAGATGCCCGTGGTGGCGCTAGTGTCAGTGGTCCAAAATATTAACGTATTTAGCCGTCTTATTAAAATGGACAGTGAATGGACAGTACATTTGAAGTTTCATGCTGGTCAGCTCTGTAAAACAACGGGCAAAAAATTTGAAGTTTTAAAATGCAGCTAAGATTATAATTAAACCTATGTTAGACATTATAGACTAGGAGCCCGCCGACCACTAATTGTGTCTCATAGGTTTACTCCCAAAATGTGTGAATTGTTAATTTGGGGTAGTAGAGCACAGAAATGTCCATGCCTTTTTTGGTACAGGGGCGTACGGCCCCCAAATATGTAGGAAATATAACTTGTAAAAGTAAAAAAAACAGCCACAAATAAGTCATAAGTTTACGCAGGGGGTTGGAGGGATTTCTTAATTTACCCCCAAAAATCATGAATCCAGACTCCCATTCATTTTGGGTGTACAAGGAGGCGCTACGCACAGTCAATTTTGAAAAAAAAACAGGTAAAAAAAAAAATGATAAGTTTATGAATGGCAATCGGGAACTTGATAAGTATGAACGTCCTGAGTGCGAAAAAACATTCGCCATCTTTGAAAAGTGGTGCGAACGTCTTGCCTTTCACGATAATTGACGGCGTATAGGCTCTTCCTACCGCATGTACTGATTATCCGTGTAATTCGATGAATATTATAACGACTGGTAAGTATGAACTTCCTGAGTGAGAAAATACGTGCGCCATCTTTCGCACTCTGGGGGGTGATATTTACCAAGTATCTGATTGCCAGTCGTAAATTTATGATATTCATCAAATTACAAGTGTAACTAATGCATGCGGTAGGAAGAACCGATACGCCGTCAATTATCGTGAAAGGCAAGACGTCGCACCACTTTTCAAAGATAGCGAATGTTTTTTCGCACTCAGGAGATTCATACTTACCAAGTATCTGATTGCCATTCATAAACTTATCGTTTTTTTTTTACCTGGCTTTTTTTTCAAAATTGGACGAGCGTAGCGCCTCCTTGTACCACCCAAAATGAATGGGAGTCTGGATTAATGATTTTTGGGGGTAAATTAAGAAATCCCTCCAACCCCCATGCGTAAGCCTATGACTTATTTGTGGCTGTTTGTTTTACTTTTACAAGTCTTATTTCTTACACATTTGAGGGCCTGCCGTACGCCACTGTACCAAAAAATGGGGCTGGCATGGACATTTCTGTCCTCTACTATCCCAAATTAAGAACAATTCACACATTCACACCTATGACACACAATTAGTGGTCGGCGGGCTCCTGGTCTATTAAGGAAGTTTTTGTAGTAAAATAAAATATGACAATTCCTGTGATCGTACAGTGTGTAAACTATCTAAAAGAAAATAAATGTATTATAGAAAATTAAATAGAATTGATTGACATTGTATTTGTTATGTTAGTCATATGATTTGCAGCAGTCGATAACGTATAGATGCGTTTAATTAGTACTTATTTAACAAGCTGATTTCTATATTTTTTTTCGAGAGGCACATAACCACTACTCGGAACGGAATAGAAATTTAACTCGATGAAATGACCAATAATTTGAAAATTACAGCGGTATCCGACCACCTCATTGTAATTCACAGTGACCTTCAGCAATTAACGTCATTTTGTTTGTACAGCTGTGGAATTAATTCAATAAATTGTACCAAGCACAAATAAACCTCATAAAATTATGAATAATTAGGAATATTGTGATTTTATGTGAGGGGAAAAATTTATTTATATACAAATATTGTCAAATAGAGAAACAGACGAAGAGAGCGTTCTGGAAGGGTTTTTTTGCAGCATTGCACATAAAAAGATTACATTACATTACAAATATACCTTGGTCTAATAGGCACAAAAGAGGTATTCTTGTTGATTTAAAGTAGAATAAGCAGTTTTCGAGTTATTTGATTTTTTCCGGTGGTCATTTCAAAAATTTGCATTTTTTGCATCACAAAAATTAAGTGTCACGACTTCTCATGTCTGAATTTAGCATATACAGTGTGTCTCAGGATAGATGTAACAAGAGGTGTAATGGACCAAAAATTTTGGAATTTTAGAATGGTATTTGGGGATTGAGTCCTGCTTGTTGTAAAACTAAAGTATACCAAAAATGACTTGATTTGGTGTTCTACAGGGTGTTTTATAAGCAAAGTTGTAAAAATCACCACTAATAAAGTACCTTTATTTTTCAAGATTTGAAAAGAATCCACTAAGAAAAGTTATTTAGAATGCAATTTTATACCTCTATACCAAAGTTCAGGAATATAAAATTGTTTTTTTGAAACTTCCCATTTTTTCAATAAGTTAGTATTTTATTTTGAACCATTCAATTAAAACTGCATAGAAATTATTTTTTGTGAATTAATATTTAAAGTTATGTAGAAGCTAAAAGTAGGCTATGAGAAAAGCAGTGGATACACATTTATCATTTATTATTGACATATCTGTCAAACGTAGTCAATATTATCCTTAATTTCTGTTTCAAATTAACGAACCAAGCATAAAAAGGTGAAAATGGTACTCACAGTGCGTGAAAAAATTTATATTGTGCAATGCTACGGAATTGACGGTGAAAATTCGCTAAGATAAGTGGTAAGCCAATTTAATTTGAAATTTCCAAACACTGCTTTGTCACGTACTCAGGCTATGAGAATAATTAAAAGGTTTCTGGCTACTGGTAGTATGTTTCTGGCTACATGAAAAGAAAAATAAAAGCATATGATGAAGACAATGTTGGGGCTATTATAGCTCATGCCTCAGTTATAGAAAATCCTAGAATGCCACTAAGAGAGAGATCAGCTCTTACTAATATTAGCAAGTCTGAACTCCAAAGAATTTACAAGGCAAAGAAAATTAGGGCATATAAAGCAAATTGCAAAACATACGCTTGAAGAGGAAGATGACAGCCGTAGGTTGGATCTTTGTTTGACCATTGTAGAAAAAATCATGGAAGAGAGATTTTTTCATCATTTCATAATTTTCTCAGATGAATCCACATTCACAACCAATGGTGTTGTTTCATCTCAAAATTGTTGGTTTTGGGCTTCTGAAAATCCAAATTTTAGAATTCATTGTAGAAGACAATATTATAAAAAAAGTGAATGTGTGGTGTGCCGTTTCTTATCACGTTGGAGTTATTGGACCTTATTTCATTAAGGGAAGGTTAAACCAGCACACTTATTTACAGCTTCTTGAAAGATTTTCTGAAGAACATTTAAATATTTTAAGAGATATGCCTCTAGTTCATTTTCAACATGATGGTTGCCCTGGCCACTCCACAGAAATGGTTAATCGGTGGTTGAATTTAAATTTTGGAGAAAATTGGATTGCCAGGAATGGACCGATCAAGTGACCAGCGAGATCCCCAGACCTATCAATATTGGATTTCTTTTTATGGGGTCGCCTCAAGCAGTTGGTTTACGCTGAACCACTTCCTGACGATGTAGCAGTATTGAAGCAGAGAATTACAAATGCCGTAAACTTCATACCGTTAGATCATATTCGAAACAGTTTTAAGGACTTCAGGCGAAGGATCGAAATGTGTGTGGATGTGGGTGGTAGCTACGTCGAATAATAAAAAAATTGTAAACATTGTTTTGTATTGGTCAATAATTAATTTGTTTGTGAATCTGTTATGTTTTTGACATTTATTACTTGTTATAATTTTTAAACCTCATTAATCTTCTGTTAGTAATTGTTTCTTGTTTTACAATTAGTTCGATTAACATTATACCTTCTTACATCTCGTATATTCAATTTTTTATTTACCAATAGCCTACTTTTTGAGATGATTAATATTTGCTCCTACACAACTTTAAATATGAATTCAACTCTTAATTCGCAAAAAATGGGAAGTTTCAAAAAAATAATTTTATATTCCTGAAATTTGGTATAGAGGTATAAAATTGCATTCTAAATAACTTTTCTTAGTGGAATTTTTTCATATCTTGAAAAATAAAGGTACTTAATTAGTGGTGATTTTTACAACTTTGCTTATAAAACACCCTGTAGAACACCAAATCAAGAGTCATTTTTGGTATACTTTAGTTTTACAACAAGCAGGACTCAATCCCCAAATGCCATTCCAAAATTCCAAAATTTTTGGTCCATTACACCTCTTGTTACATCTATCCTGAGACACACTGTATATTGTTAATTGTTAATATAGTTTCAGAAATTTTATAGCGCTAGTAAATTATTTCTGGGGGATAACTCTAATAACACTTCTCGGATCGCTTCAGATCGCCTGTATATTATCTCGGATTGACCCAGATCGCCCGTGGATCACCTCCTATTACCTTATTATAATTCGCCCCGCATCGCCTCCGTAAGGGACGAAAAATCGCCCCGTGACTTACCCCTCGATTGTTTCATTTTCCGAATCCAACAATTTGTTTGAGCAAAAAAATGAAAAAATGATTACTTGAGTACTGAAATGAACAACGGCATAAAACATCAAATAACTCGAGAATAACTCATTTTACCGTATTTCAGGAGCGACGTAAAAAATGTTATCTACATGAAGTAGACTTTTTTGCTCGCATTTGACAATCGCAAAGTTGACGTTTGCCGAGGAGCTATGTATAATGTAATTTTTACGCTCGTATCCCATGGCAACCAGCGGCAAAGTAGTTTTACGCACGCTTGAGTGCATCTGCCTTACACAAATTTGGCAGATATTTGACAATGTAATTTTATGAAATAATAAAACTGTTGTTAATATAATGAAAATTGATGTAAGAGTAGTAATTAATTACCTAGTATATTTATAAGAAAAATACAAACTTTCTAGTAGTTAATAAAACTGAAATAAACGGCCGGGTTAATGTTTTGTTCATCTGTTTATTTTGATCACATATGCAAGGTATACTCAAAAAAATGTTGATAAAAACTGATGTCCAGCCAAAATTCAATTTAATTATTCCTTTTATTTCGATATTTCCAAATGATTGTAGATAAAATCATGTGTGAAATTCGAGCGCAAAGTGTCATTGTCACTGCACTATCGAGCGACAATGAGGCATTTTGCGCCCTTAATACACAAATAGCTATCGTGGGAGAAAGGCGAAACCCGATATAAAAAAAATCCTGTGAAATTCAAAAAATGAGTTTTATTAATTACTCTTTTATTTCTGTCTAAAATTACCATTTAGTATTTATTTCAGACCGCTTAGAAGTAATCGCCAAAAAGTGACGTGTTGCTGTTTTTTGTGTATCATTTTGATTGAGTTTTAGTATAAAAATTGTTCTCAAACATAATTTGAATCTGAATTTATCACTAAAATGTCTTAATGTGGAAAAAAACACTTATTCTGATTTTGACCAGTTCACAAAAGATCGGTTAAAACCACCTGTTTTTTTCCAATGTGGGTTTTTCCAACCAACCCTGGTAATAATGATTGTTGGTAATTTCGAAAACAGTGCAGACATAATTTATGGCACAATGAAGAGGGTGAGGAATGCTCGAACGAGTGCGCCTCTCTATTTCTTTGTTTTCACAATCAAAATGGATATGTTTCTGTTTATCAGCAATCGTCTAACAAATTGATTATTGGGCCTCTTAACAAATGAACAACTTTGATTCTACAGCAGAAATTACGTAAACAGGTCTGTTTGCACTTATTTCTTTATTTATTCACTTCTGGGATAGTATGAAAGTAGTATGAAGTATGAAAATCAGATTATACTGGATTAGTTTTGTTCTCGGGTGTAATGATTATTAAAAAGGGCTACTACTTGGAGCTAAGTATTTCCAAATTTTTTGTTGTACATTTTTGTACAGTACAGTACAAGTCTTTCTATGGAAACAATAGGAGCAGATATTTTCGAAAAACCCATTTTTACAACTTCTGCTTCCTTCGTTGATCGATGTAAAAAACCAAAAATGTCAAAACGTCTTTAATCAATGCATGATTTGATCTTTTATTGATCTAAGTTACCCGAATTATTGTAGTTCAGATTCAATGCGTATATAGCGTGGGAGCTAGGTGGCTTTTTATAAACTCATCGTTATAAAAGTATTTTCTGCGATAATGTTGTAGAACCTTCCAGAATTGCCCTAAGTCGAAGCCAAAATAAAAATTTCATTTAAGGACATTTTCAAGAGTCTGAGAGACTTCAGAGCTACAAACTAGTCCAAAAGGACCGTCATGAGTTCAATAAGACATTAGGCACAACCGGGTAAAAATTCGTAGAAACACCGAATTTTTACTTAGGGAAATATATTTTGGTCCATGATATGAGAGTGAAAGTATATGGTGGTCATTAAAAAATGAATCACATACTTTTTAAAAAAGTACTTTGAAAATATTCAAAATATTTTCAACTCTAATTCCTCCGCCGAAGACATTGACTATGGAGGACCATGGATACAGTCATTATATACCCTATTCTAAAGACTGACTATAAAATTTTAAAAAGGCAATGTATAAAAAAGGCGAAACCGACTAATTTGGCAAAAGCGGCGTAGCGCCTATAAGCAAACATTGGCAAAAAATCAATGAAAATGCACAAGGCCAGTTTCTCGCATAAAACAAGTTTGGATTCACCCAACGACTCGTAAATTGGTCGAGTGCATTGGGTCATCAATACAAAGCGATGGTAGGAAAGCCAATAGCAGGGCTTTCTTAATAATAAAGTTATAGAGAAAACCACCTTGTGCACAAAGGACTCAAAAGTCCACTTTGCCCAAAAGTCCTTCGGAGGCGAGTCGATGTCATTTTTCCTATATTGAACCTGCATGAGGACAAGTACGTCGTAAGACTGGCCGAAAGTTAGTAAACTCGGGTATTAGTCGAACTCCGTCCCGTGAATGATATAATCACGATCTGGGACCTTTAAGCTATTCATAAGCGATCCAAAATTTTTTAAGTAAAATATTTTTATATTACTTTCAGTCAGCCATAATTACCGAAATACAAAATTTTTAAATTCTTTTCAAAAAGGCATTCATTAAACCTGAGGAGGTTAAATGAATCTTTTCTACCAAATCGATTGTTAACGCACGCTCTCACTTGTATGGTTAAAAAGTAATTTGCCTTAGTTGGAGAGGCGTGATTCTTTCACATTATATCATTTTGCGGAAAATCACTGTATTATTTCATACTTATTAAATAAATGGTATTCTTTGAACTAATTGCATTTTATTGATGACTTGTTGCTAGTCAGGATCCCTGGAGTTTTCGTTTGGAAGACCTCAACATCTGAGTTAATCGGAATCTCATGATTCCGCAAGTTTGATACTCAATGTTCTGGTCGTCTTACGTCGGAGTTTCATAGGGATTTTTCCAGAAATCATTAAGTGCAGGGACCATTATTATTAGGTAAATATATACAGATCACGTTAAATTCCAATCCCGTCGGAGAGAAATCTTCGATAGGGATTTTTTTTATGTAAAAATAGCAGAAACCAAAAGACGTCAGACTACTTATTATTGTATAAACACCAAAATCACGTCAAATTCCAATCCCGTCGGAGAGAAATCTTCGATCGGGATTTTTTTACGCAAAAATCACAATAATCTAAGGACGCAAAAACCCTTATTGTCAATGAAAAATTGAAATAACGTCTTGAGAGAGCGTCGTTAATGATCTGAGGTAGTGCAGCCTTGACCCATTACTCGTCTATCGAAGTATATCTTATCTCGAACCCGCTTGGGAGTGGAAGAGCAGAACGCAACTGGCGCCCTTCTAAATATAAATTAGTGTCACGTCAATTTGACGCGATTCGTGTTCTTCTACATTAACACGACAAAATAGATCTCTGGCCTATGTATCCCCATCAGTTTGGCCTTAGTTTAAGATATAAAACGCAAAGAAACTATGTCATCGTAAGGCTCACTTTTCGTGAAACTCATATTTGGCAAGAACATAACATTAGAAAAAAATAAAAGTTGATAAATATGGCCTCTAATACCCCATCAATAAAATAAAAGATCGAGAAGATACAGAATTGTACAAGAATTTATAGTTATATATCTGAAACTAGATATAGGATCGAGCTGGGCTCATGAGAGCTTTTGATCAGAAAGTCGAAATCTACAACATATTAAAAATTCAGGCCAATTTAACCGGAGGTCAATTTCCATAAAATCTGTGCGGATCCTTTCTTAAGAAAATATTTACCATGAGCGTCACAATTAAAACATAATTAATTCGACTAAAAAATTGAGCTCATAGGACACAAGCCGTCTTCAGAGCTAGATAAAGGATGTTTTCTTTACAACTTTGACCGTTCAGGCTGCGCTCCCTGACGTGTCAAAAAAGCCATCTAGCTCCCACGCTAACAGATTACTCAGTATATATTAAGAAAAAAGTCAGCCACTCCCTATATTACATGTATTATTTTAAATACTAATTAGGTCATTTCGCTATATGTTCATTAACTGCAGGAACACAAATAATTTATTTATCTATTATAATACATTTATAAATATACGGATGTTTGTTTGATAAAAAACCCATCTCTATATCTGTCCTTATACAATATGCACGGAATTTCCATACTTTCAATTCTGAGTATAATGAAATTATATGTTCGAGGATATATATAATTAAACTAAACTAGCGAAAATTTTTGCACAAATTAACCATAATCGCGGACTACCCCATTTTATAAATAAAAGAAATAGTTCAAGAAATTAAATATATATTTATTACATACTAGGAGCAATAATAAATAATTATTTTTATATAGTACATGTCAAGATACTCGAATAAGGGACATACAGCTACGAATTTTGAATTGCAACAATTCATATTGCATTCGTCGTATTAGTCGGGGAGCCCTCCCTAGCTGTACGTGCACCCCCCGCCCGATCCTTGGGGACAATGTTTTTCATAAAGATTGAAGCCTAAGGAACAATTTAAGAAATATTCTAAAATAAATGGCGGCCATATGTTAAAAAAAAAACTGTTGCCAATGTGGTTTTTGTCATTTAACACAAAAACTAAACAAGATGGACAAAAACTTTCTTCACAAAAAACAATGTGCATAAAATTTTCTACAATTTTGTACCTATACAATATTTTGATAGGAGTTACCATTTTCCAGATAAATGAGTCCAAAATTAAGAAAACATGGAAATTCATATATCGGTAAATCATTTAAAAGAAATAACTGTGACAATTATTGTAAGGCGTATAATATAACTTTATATTATTAACATAAAAATAAAATAAAATAAACTGAAAAAAATTAATAATAATAATAATATTATAATTTGCAGACATTTATCTCGAAAACGGTAACAATGATATCAGGAAAACGATAACTCCTATCCAAATATTGTATAGGAACAAAATTGTAGAAAATTTCATGCACTTTGTTTTTGTGCAGAAAGTTTTTCTCCATCTTTTTTAGTTTTTGTGTTAAATGACAAAAACAATATTTGCAAATTTTTTTTTTTAACGGACGCCATTTTGAAAGTGCAGTCAATTTTTTTTTTTTAGGACATGTCTTAAATTGTTCCTTAGGCTTTAATCTTTCTGAAAAACATTGTCCTGAAGGATCGGGGGGGGGGCACAGGCACTTAGGGTGGGCTCCCGTAGTATATGCATACTTAGTTTTGAATTGAATTCAATTTTCTGTGACTGAAAATGAGCTCTAGCTAGCTTAGCTTTAAGCATTGCGACTACAATCGGTTAATTCGTTTGTTTTTAAACCTCCAATACCTTGCAGTCTAGAAGTCTAGAGTTGAACAAACATTTCTGTGCACGGCGTATACTTTCTGGAAAACAGGGAAAACCTGAATAAGTCAGGGAATTTATAAATTTATAAAAAAAGTCAGAAGAATTTATTAAAACTACTTATATTCAAAGTTGTTCCCATCTTACACGCCCCCTCCCCCCCGCTCATAAATTTTCATTTTCGATGAGAAAAATTTTCAGAAATTTTTAATTGAAAAGTCCTGGAAAACCTGGAAAAGTCAGGGAATTTCAAAACTGTGAATTGGTATACAGCCTGTGTAAGTTATCCTCGTAGACATAACAAAAACTACAATTAAGTCTATTAGACGTAACACTGCGTGTTTGTAAAGTTTTTGAACAGAACGCTGTTGATGTTACGTTAGATAGGGTTTTTTGACGCGCTGAAACCAATTTTGGAGACAAAAAAAATTTTTATCGTGTTGTAACGCATCAAAATACTTCAGAAAAGTTAGGTCAGAACCTTAGGACAAGACTTTCTTGCTCTTTTTAGGGGGTGAAAGAGGGTGGTGGAGGGAAACTGACACGATTGAAATTTTTTGTATCCAAAATCAGTTTCAGCGCGTCAAAATACTTCAGAAAAGTTAGATGAGAACCTTACGACAAGACCTTTTTTTTTTGGGGGGACCTGTGTTATTACTGTTATTTTAGGCAGTATAAAAAGTTGTTGGCTGTAAATATTTTATTTTTTGAAATTAGCTAAATTTTGTTTTTATGTTTATACAATCATTATTTATATCGCTTAAGCGATTTCTATGAATTCTTCTCAAACTGTAAGGTATGGCTCGGCGGTGGTCCCATATTAATTTCATCAAGCTACTTTTAGTATTAGGTGAGCAAAAATTATTTTTTTGTCGGGAATATTCGAGAATATGGCGAAGTCGCCAGTGATAAATTTAATTTTGTGATTAAAAAATTCAAATTCTGTCGGAATTCCATTAAAATTGGTAGAGTTATGTATTTTAGAAGTAGCTGATAACGAATCTGATGACAAAAGTTGAGAAATCAAAATGACGAAAACAATATATCTTGCGATAAATTCAATGTTTTTGCAGATTTACATGAAATTTGATATATTAGTACAGTAACTAGAGGTTTTAACTTCGGAATAATGTCATATTGAACAGATTTCGTTCATTTTTGGCAGTATAATAGTAAATGCTTCACAGAAAAGTTTCTATATTGTGCGAGGGCTTGCTAATTTATAGGGGGTGGATGCCACCCCCTCCCCGAGGGTGGCACTTAAAAAATATATGTATTTATTAGAGCTAAAAGAGAATCAAATTTTAAGAAGAAAAGGTTCTATACAATTTTTCACATAAATTGATAGTTTTTAAGTTATAACGACTTAAAAATTGCGATTTTAGCTTAAAAAAAAAGTATTCCAAATGGTTTTCGTTAAGTATCTCCAAAAAGTATCACATTATCGAAAAAATGTTACAGACCAATTACAGAAAGTACAAACTGGGAATTAATTATGTTTTTTGTTTATTGATGTAGGATTAATAATTTCGGAGATGTTTAAGTTTATATTTGGGATCCAAGTGTTTCGAAATTACCTTTAAAGTTTAAAATGGATTTTTTTCTAAAGCAAGTGCTTTAAATGAGCAAAAAAATTTGAGCATTTACGTAATGCTACATCTTAACGAATAACTGTATTTGAGATAATTTTTTTAAATTACTGGCTAATTAGAGTAACAAAATGGCGACCTTTTTATATAAGAAAATATAAATACGCACTTTTTTCCGCCATAACTTCTTTATTTCTTATGCTACAGGAACGAGCAAAAAATAATTTGAGAGCGCAATTAATTGTCTTTAATTTTATTTCTTAGCATGCGTGACGTAGGTGTCACAGTTTCTGAGATATTTAACATTTAAACTGCATTTTTGTCTTATAAACGTTCGGACGCCATTTGTAAACTTTCATATCTTCTAAAATATTAATTCTATGTAAATAAATAAGCGAAATTCATTATCAGTTTATGAGCTTTATTTTTGGTCTCTACCCATTTTTCAATAAATATGTTTATTGAGAGATTTGGAAAAGGAAAAAAAAATTACGTTTTATCGAAAATACCTTTATAAAGTTTAAACTGTATTTTTTTCTAAAGCAAGTGCTGTATACAAACCAAAAAATTTGAGCATCTACGTCATGCTATATATTAATGAGAAACAGTGTTTGAAATTCGACCAAACTATATGGATTTAGTGTATTTTTCGACGCTGAATCCAAATCCGTAGACCAAAAAAGGATCTATCGTGTCAATTTTGTTTTTAGTCAAGAACACCATGGTGTAAAATCATAGAAATAATGTAATAACTCTTAATGAAGTGTGAAAAATGGTAGATGTTTTGTAGTCGAGAGTAGAGAATATAAATTCGAGCCACAGTAAGCTATTTCTATAAATTAAACCGAAATCCGCCCTTATGGGGGGTGAAAACTACCGCTAAAACTCAAAAGATTCAGGTCAGTGTGAACAACATGTACAAAGGCCAAATTTTTGCATCTCTGAGTGCAACATATTTGACTCTGGCGCGACAACCAGCAATTACTCTCAAAGGGTAGAGACTCAAGGCTTAACTCTATGGAGCGTTAAAACTACCCCCACCCCTCATAGGGAAAAAAATTGAGGCTTTTGTAGTTTTAGGCAGGGTGAACAAATATGGAGTGAATTCGTTCCAACTACCAATACATGACTAGAGTCTACCCTTGGTAAGAGCTACCCTTATGCTTAACTGATGCATAGGAAAGGGTCAAATACTTATAGCTCATCATGCCAAATATTCAAATCCGGTACGACAACCACCCGCTCTTAATAAGGTTGAAAATTACCTCTAGGGGGGGGGGGTAAAAACTACCCCCACAGACCGACGGATTTCATTACTTTTAATATACTGGAACAAAAATGTAGGCATTCGTAGTTTTAGGCAGGGTAGATAAATATGCAGCAAATTCATACACTAAGCATTAACCAATTGTCTTATTTATTATACCATACCTGCTTATTCAACTGTTTATCTTAACATTTATCACCGTATCTATCTTTTAATCTGTGTTTGTAAAGCTATTCTTTTTCCTATTCATATCATACTTTCGACCATCAATCCAAATACTTTCTTTTCTTATGATTTTTCTCTCTTATCTTCAAAATATCTTCTCCGTGGTTTTCTTTTTCTTTTTTTTTTAGTCATAGATATATCTCTTCAGTGACTATTTATTTCTATCTATGTAAGCTATATACCTAAATTAACTAAATTTCCGTCTATCTATTTCCGTCCGTATGTGGCGGTAGACGAAATTTCAGGATGAAAATGAAAAGTTGCTTTATTACAAAAAATAGTCTGTTTATTAAGTATAAGTATTAACGATCATTTTGCGATCTAAAACATTAAAAAATTTCAGTAGAAGCCGAGATGTGAATTTTTGAACTTGTCGACTTGTGGCCATTTTCGGACCTTAAATCGCCTATAACTCAAAAACCGTGCATTTTTCGAAAACATTACAAGAGACAAACAGTGTTTATTTTTGATCAATTAACTTTTTACATTTTTTTTTTACTTTGCAATTTCATTGTTAATAACAAATTACCTGCCACCCGGACAAAAAAATGTTATTTAGGTTTTTTGTTCCCTAAAACGTAACTAATCGATTCCAATGTTTCAATGCGGCAACTTTATTTGGGAGGTTCTGTGACTTTTTTATATATCTGTTGAGTTTTAGCGGTACGAAACCCGCCCATGAGGGCGGGTTTCGGTTTAATTTATAGAAATAGCTTACTCTGCCTCGAATTTATATTCTCTACTCTCAACTACAAAACATGTACCATTTTTCTCGCTTCATTAATAACAGTATTTTTATAATTTTACACCATTTTAAGGGATGTTTTTGACTAAAAAACAAAACTGACACGATAGATCCTTTTTTGACTACGGATTCGGATTCAGCGTCAAAAAATACACAAGCTCCATATAATTTGGTCCGCTGCACAGAACTTTTTTTTGTGTGTGTGGCTGTGTAATTTGTAAGAATATATTATGTTTAGTTTAAAGACCGCCGCGCCAACCTGACCTGTGAAAGTAAGGCGGCAAATTGCTTTGCTTTGATTATTTCTATTCTAGTACAGATGACGCGGCAAGTAACAATGCTCGATAAAATTACAAAAATCCAAAACCCGCAGAAACCCACTACCCAAGGGTTTTACTACAAAAACTCGGATTTTTGCCAACCTTGCCTAATATCGATATTGAAGAATTACCAAAAACGAGATCAAACGTATTTTTAACCAACTTCAGTATCAATATTAGGTAATAAGGCGACGCCGACGGTGAAATTTTATTTCGTAATTTTACTTCCACATCCAGTGGAAGTATAGTAACGACAAAAAAATTTTAAAAAATTTTTTTGTTCAAATAGGCTTAGAATGTCACGAAACGTCGAGATTTTAAGTTTGAGAGAAAAAAAAATTTGTCTGTCGGTCTGTCTGTCTGTAACTTTTTTTGTGCCCACGTTTACTCTGGAACCGTTTGAGATATTGACTTGAAATTTGGTACACGTATGTACTTTAACGAGATCTAGAACTAGATTATATTTTCATCTTGTTCCGTCGAAGGGTTGGGGGGTAAATTTGGGGAAAATAGGTAAATCAAGCAGGTAAGAGTCCATAAAATTGGTATTTAGTATATACAAGAGAAGCTGAGGTCTCAAAAAAAATTTTGGCATTAGCCACCCCCATTACCACCCCCACCCCATTATTAAAGGGGATGACAAAAAATTGTGAATTATGGTGTGTACAAGAACCAGAAACCTCAAAATGTTTTTTACTTCATCCACCTCCACTACCACCCCCTATCACCACCCCCACCCCGCTACCGATGTGGGGTATCATTTTATGGGTTTTTGGGGTAGAGGATTTCAGATATTATATTATTAATGTTCCATAAACAATTAATTCCACATATAGAATTTTTTCTTTGTGAGAGACTTGGATGGAAAATCTGGATGTGGAAGTAGTGATTCCTTGGGCAGCGGTTTTTGGGTATCTTTTGTTGTGCCTAGTTAATAAGGCATGTACGTTTTGTATTAATGTACCCTTAATGTGCTAACGCAATTATTTTTTAAACAGTTGCATTGATTCGATTAGTTTCAAGTATGAGTTTAGAGAATTAGGCATGGTAAATATTACCTTAAATTGGCGCAAACTTGTACTGAAAATTTTAACAACCAATCACCTTTATTACCAGAATAAAATAATATATGAGCCCTGAAATGCCCCGAAGTTGAGTATCTTGTGGATATGTATGACGATAATTGAAATCACTTGGTGTACTTGTTTCGGTTTTGAGAGTTTCCATTAATATAAATCTATCGAAAAAATAATGTACTAACATATAGATAACGCTTCCATGACAAATATTATGCACCGATGGGCTAGAGTATAAATTATAATAACTTGAAGCACGTCATTAGTTATTTATATACCAAGGGTCGTGAGTGCACTTTTTTGGACGAGAATACAGTTGGTATTACGAGGCCCGTAGGGCCGAAGTTTGCAAGAATTCGAGACCAAAAAATTGCATTGTACGACCCGCGGTGCATATTATATGTTTCGTCATACCCATGAATCTTTAGACTAGAAAAAAAACTTGAGAAAAACTAATGTAAATATATAATTATCTGAGTAAGATTTTATATTTGCTAAGCAAATAGTAAAGGTAGCTTGGAATATCCATGGCAACCGTCATTAAAATAAATTTTTCGTCATACCTCCCTCGTGAGTATACTCTAATTCCATTGTTTTGTCGATCGTGACGCTTTATGTACCAAATACTTGTTGCCATTGGTAACGGGTCGGTATTTTTCATAATGTCCCTAGGGAAGTAAAGTAAATTTGGGAAAATTTTCTCTTATATAAGAAGTATTAAATGTTTTAACTTTTTTGGAAGTAAATCCATACAAGCCTTACTTACTACATCTTTTATATCCGACATTATTTTCAAAAATGTTCAAAGCTATTATAGTCTAGGTGCCAAATAAGGATTTTTACTCTAACCTGGAAGTGGGGTATAGTAAATGTTTTTTGACTGTTTTTGGTTCTTCAAAGGGTCAACATTACGATTCCGATTGATGCCACTGTGACACCCTTGGGCATTTTGAGATATTCAAGAAGGCGACTGGCTTAGAGGGAAAAAACAGGTTTTTCGAAATATTTCATTATATGGGTGTGTGGCACGTCGTTTTATATGTTTTTTAGGTCTGTGAATTAGTATTTGTAGGAAGTAATCTTTAAGTGTTGCTAATTTACTTTAAGAGGGCGGCTGATTCGGAGAATAAATTAATTTTTGAAGCAAAAAAACTACTACCTTTTTGTTGTATAACCAAATTAGGCTTTATGAATACGGATAACACCATATCCAAAAGTGGTATGCGTAAGGGCCTACCTAAAATGCGTGATCAAGTTGAATGATCTTTTAAAAACATTGGTTAAAGGACCTGCTAGCTCAAAACAAGTAACGTAAACTTAATATTCTGTATTTTTTTAGGATGAAAAGGCTTGATCATCCTTTTTTTTATTTTATATTTTTTTTATGATTCACTTACTTTTTGTTTTTTTTAATTTTCATTTATTTTCTTTTTGCTTTTTTTAATTTTTATTATAAAAACTGTAAACAGTGAAATGTCAAAACCAACATTTAATCTTCTTCGGAATCTTTACTGTCAGAAGTTATATTTTCAGAAATTCTCGTATGAGGATTCTGGCAAGAATGTTCTGTGCTTAGTTGCAGACAATTGCACATTAAACTGCATGAGAAGCCATTAGCCACGCAGCTGCATCGTGTTGTGTTACACGGATTTATTGACTTGCATGAGCATTTTGCTAATGCCAAAATGTAATCTGGGGCAATTTGAATCCTTTTTGGCAAGGAGATCGGATGTAGTTCCATTTTATCCTCGTCAGCCGGCCACCCGTATTGAGAGGCATCTATATTTGGCCAAGAGAAATCCATTACAGACAACCACAAAAATGTTTGGAAATGTGCCCTTTTTACGTTTTCTTGAAAACATTCAGTAATTGGTGAAAGAGCAGAGAATGGCGGTGCTTTTAGTTGGGCTTGTCCGACTTTTTTATCCCATAGAGAAGTTCTAACATCAGTCATTTTGCTAGCATTGTTTACTCCATAACACGAAGCTACAAAAATTGTACATATCATCTTCAATATTGCTGCTTAATTGACTTAAATGAGTTAAAACCAGACCATCCGTTAAACATTTAAAATGACCTTTTTTTTCCAATCCCATGGTACTGAGCAACCGTGTCGCAACCAGATAAAGAATGTGCGGCTGGTAAATATAATATAATATAATATGATTTTTTTGTGTTTTTAAAACCGTGACCCTAATATCTGTGGTGGCTCGCAGTGACTTAAAAGAAGCCATAGAAATGTCGTTTTTCAAATCTAATAAATTATAATAATATACAAGTAAAACAAAAACATCGGTGCATATACTGACATAAAAGATTAATCAGTTGTTTTTTGTTATCAAAGCTGGTTAATATTACCTTTTGTGGGGAAGTAATGTTTGTTCTGATAAAACAAAAAAATAAAAAACATAAACCTAAATTATGTTCTAACTTTCTTCCTTAAGAAATTAAAAATAATTTTTTAATTCATTACGGAAGAAAATTTAATATTAAATTTTTAAATAAAGGAAAAATTATTTGTTGTAAAACATAATTGCATCTTATTTCTGAGGTATGTTTCTTTTTGTATCGAATTTGTTTTTAACACCCACAATCGACACCTATTTTATATTCTGATAGGGCAACACAGAAGGAATTGCCCCTAAGTCTTTTTAAACCTCACATTTGTGGTCTCGAATTTGAAAAGCATAGAAAATGATGTATCACTTGCCAACATTTGGTAAATTAAATTTTTTTAAAAATTACACCTTAGATAAGCCGCCATATTGAATATCTCAAAATGCCCAAGGGTGCCAGAGTGGCATCAACCGAATTCTTAAACTAGACCTACTAAAGTGCCGATAACCGTAAAAAAACCTCTACTATACCTTACTTCCACCTTTTTTGATTGGGACCTTGACTATATAATAATATGATTTAATTTATCTTTATCTAACAAGTAGTGAGTTAAAGACAATGATGGCCCGAAAATTTCACCAATAAGAAAACATATCATCGAATATCGGATTCATAAAAACTCAGCTTTTATTTAATCACTTTTTTCTCTTATGACTAGTTTTAACATAGATGACAATGAGGCAGAGTTACATTTCACAAACCCACGTTTTTTCTTGACGTCAACATAAGAAGTTTAAGCAAAAAAATCCCTTTCACAACTTCTATTTTTGCGACGTGATGACTGGACTATATGTGGATAAATCTATAAATTAATTATGAAACCGGTTATATTGAATCAGACTATTTAAAAAGCATTGTTATTTACCTAATAGAATGTGACTCACGCTTCAAAATCACGAACCATGATTATAATCTTGTTATCTTGGTCCAATTCCAAACTAATCGTATTAAAAATTATTTAGTTTTAACATATATTTTTCGTTTCAGGTGACAAGTTCCGTCTGGTTTTAGCTACTACTTTGCGTGAAGATGGCTACCCTGACGGAGGCGACTGGAATCCCCAGGGCTTGGAAAGCGAGGGCTCCAGGGCGGACAGTTTCGAGTATGTGATGTCTGGCAAAGTCTACCGTATCGAAGGAGATGAAGCGGCTATGGAACCGTCCAGTAGATTGTAAGTACACGTTTTAAAAATATTTTTTACGTTATATTGATAAATTCCAAAATGTAATTTAATACCAGAATATTTAAATAACTTTCTTAAATTAAAGTTATATTCTTGTCAGTGTGTCCCATTCTTAAGTAGTCGGCGATGATTTTAATCAGAAACTTAATAAATCTGCGTCTTCTTTATTTCACAGATGGTATTTCACAAAAGAAAAGATGCTTTTTGATTTAGTTGCACACAATATTTTTCTACTACCACTTCAAAAATGATAAAAAATAGATGAAAATACTCAAGTTTTCCTATTTTGTGTGTAACCTTTTGCTAATCTCTAATGAATAGAACAACATAGATTCATGACCAAAAGCATGTGTCCTTCGCAAACCATTAGTAATGCCATAAACAATTACTCTTAGACTATTACTATTTTGCGGTCCTGGCTGATGGACCTTGCTGGCCCAGGCGCTCTCTTTTGTCTTGATGTTCTTTCTTCGCCAGCTTATCACCCCGGGTCTGTTAGGAACTGGGTGGGTATCTTTGACGGGGATTGACTGCCGGCACACAGAATGTCAATTGACATCCTGTCGTCCGGATTATCGAAGGAATAAGGATGAGCTGTGTAGCTCGAAGAAATGCAGGCCTAAATGCTTTCGTAGCACTTTCGACCTGCGCGGAGCTTACGGGACTACAGGTACTAGGCGGTTCTTGTCTAGTACCTGCAGGGTAGTAGTTGGGTGGTTGGGCGGTGTATTTTCTGGTGGTTTCTTCATCGGGGTGAGTTCTTCATTATCCATGATTTGAATCTTCGGTCTCTTGTGCCTCGGAGCGTCGACTGGATCGTAGTCAGTTGCCTCCCTGATCAACGGATTCCCGTACTCCTCGGCAAGGGTGTAAAGTTTCTTCGCTCCCTCCCGGATGATTTCAGTGATTGGGCTGTAGTCCAGGTCCCTGATAATGTCTGCGGTGCGTACGAACTATGGTGCGTATACTGCCGTCTTGAGGGCGACGTTCTCCGCGGCTTGGATCTTCTTGGGGTAGGTGGTCGCTTGGTAGCCCATGCTACGAAGGCCTGATGCGTATCCTGGGAAGTGTGAGCTTATTCTTCAGATTGAGTCTGCTCTGGTTGCCCACCATCGGGTAGATGAGAGCTCTCGTTCGCTTGGCCTTCCTGACGATGGCTTCGGTATTCTATCTCCATGTTAGGCCTTTGTCCATGATCACGCCAAGGTAGTTGAAGTTATCGTGCCATTGGATATCTTCACCATACATGGAAACGTGACTTGTGGGCATTTCTTTTCTTATCTTAAAGAGTGTCGCCTTACTCTTCTCGGCGTCGACTGCTACCTTCCGCTTGATGCATCAGTCCTCCATGAGGGAGGCTGCCTCTTAGAGTTTTCTGGTGACGATTCTCGCTTTTCAGGATCTGGCAATAAGGATCGTGTCGTCAGCGTAGAGAGCCATGTAGGTTCTCTCGGTCCTTGGGAGGTCAAAAGTGAAGATGGAGAACAGGTGCGGGGAGAGCACTGAGCCTTGGGGGACTCCTGCTTCCATTGTTCTGTAAGTGGAGAGCTTCATCTTTCTTCGGTGCAGGTATGATCTTACTAGCTTAATAAGTCCAATGGGATAACCCATACTCATCACTTTTGTTAGAGCCAAACCCCGTCAAAGGCTTTCGCGATATTCAGGAATAACGCTGCTGTAACCTGCCTTTGATTGAACCTCTTCGTGACTTCCTCGGTGAGACGAAGCACTTGGAAACGCAAACTGTTCGTCCAGCATGATCTGTCTTATCGGCTATTCTCTTCAGGATGACTCTGCTATCTTGCTCATCGCTGGGAGGAGGCCGATTGGCCTGTAAGAGGAGGAAAAAATTAGTTTCTTACCTGTTTCCGTATGACTATACTATGACATCGGCCTTCATCCCCCTGGATAGGAAGTATCTCAATCTCAAGATCGCGTTGATGATATTAACCAGCCCTGCTACTCCTTTCCTAGGTAGCTTCTTGAGGGCTAGGTTTCCTATCCTGTTACATCCTGGAGCCTTCCTCGGTTTTAGACTCGTTAGGATTTCCTTAACCTGTTAGTGGATCGTCGGGAGGATGTGCTCGTCATCTGACAGGCGGTGCATCCTACGTACTCGACTCTCCACATCGTCTACCCAGTCCTTGTCCTCGTCGTCGATCTGGTTTTCTCTATACTGCAGTTCCAAGCTGACAGCGAACGCCTCCGGAGGCAAAAGCTGGGTTGTTTACATTCAAATAAGTGCCTGTTAGCTAGGCAGTAAATTCAATGTATTTGAGCACGTACTGTGTCAGAAATCTCCTCGCTTAGCTAGCTCTGACGTCACACTATTTAATTGAGAGGTTTCAGAGGAATGAGCATATCATTTATGTCTAGATTATTTATAGATCAGCGCAACTAAACGTCCCTCGTTCCAGTAGCTGAAAAGAATTTTGTTTTTATCCTCTCATTCCTAAAAATAATATAATGACCAAATCTCCAATGTACTTAATGTGCAAACATTTAACCAATTTTGTAGTTCCACTAATATTGACCACCGTACAGTTATTAGCACATTGTGAAGCCAATTAGAAATCTTGTAATGCCAGACCAAGGCTCTTTAATCTACTTATACTTTCCTTTTTAATTTTTGTTTAGTTTTGTTGTTCTAATCTTATCATGGTGTTTAGGAACACTTTCACAAACAATTATAAATCTGTATACAGGGTGTCCCAGAACATGTGAGCGATTTCCCTGGAGCTTAAAAAGGTAAAAATAACACCATATGTTACATAACTTTTTTCGATAGGAGACACCCCCCCACCGAGATAGTGTGGGCAAAGCGGTTTTTCAGTAATAACCCTGCATGTCGGTAATAGTTTGCTCTATAATGAGCGTGTAGCCTATCAAAATAAAAGGCGGGATACTAAATAACATCGTTCATCAAGTCTTTTTAAGGTTATTAAGAGAAAACCGGTTGCCTAGTGCCCACTTTAAAAGGCTCGCTTAGAGAACTCCCTGGAAAGAACTATTATTATAGAAATGTTTATTTATCGGACCCCCCCAATCTACAGTATTTTTTTTTCTTTTATAATAACATCCTGTATGTAGATCTTCGTAAATGTGCTCGAACTTGTAAACACTCGCTCACATACATGCATTATTTTAAAAATTCTCACATCCATAACATAAGTTCACTTAATTCTATCTTTGGAGAGCTATTCTTCTCGCATCTCCCACATAATAAGTTCTTTATTAGAAATGAGAAGTTATCCATTCGCGATTGTTTATTCAGATAATATTGTTATTGTTTAAGAGATAAATATTGCTACATTATTAGCCAAAGCATGGCATTTTACTAAATAATAATGCGTTAGGTCAAACCATTTAGAAATAATGGCGAAACTGAACAAAATACGAGATTACCCAAAATTGGTGGTATCCTCGTGTCATTTTTATTTGTAAACGCACTTATCAACAGTAATCAGCTTTATCGTTTCTTGAACAAATAGAAATCCGTTTCGAATCAGGTGTATGAAAATAACTAATCAAAATGGCATCAAGCTGATAAACCACCCTAGGTAATGTCATCGGACTGTTGAAAAAGCATATACTAATTTTATTTCATAGAAAAGTTTATTTATGTATAAAATGAAAAAAAATATATTGAACTGTTCAATAATGTAGTTTGTGCGTTTAAGAAAATGGTACGTTTTAGTTTATCTCTTAGAACGATAGAAGCTACAAATTACATTATTTTATTCAATGAAAAATGTTTACCCTGTTAACTGTTTTGCGGTGAGAACTCTAGTCGTTTATGAAACAATTACACCTACTTGTATTGTTTTCATTCAAATAAAATTCGTGGTTGTTTAGAATACTTTTATTCCGTTTACTGTTCTGTTCTACTGACGATGAAAAAAAGAATTGACACATGTTAACATAATAATGTAAATAAGTGATAAGTATCCCTTGGAGAACTAAATAAATATATTTGAATTTATAATTATACAGATCTACAAAAAAAAGGTCTTGTCCTAAGGTTCTGATTTAACGTTTCTGAAGTATTTTGGCGCATTGGGACTAATTTTCGAAAATTTATATTGTGTCAGTTGTCCGCTACCGCTCCCTTTTATTCCCTAAAAAGAGCAAAAAAGTCTTGTCCTAAGGTTCTGATCTAACTTTTCTGAAGTATTTTGACGCGGTGAAGCCAATTTTGGCAAATTTTCTATTGTGTCAGTTTCCCTCTATTCAAAATTGGCTTTCGCATCAAAATACTTCAGAAAAGTTAGATCAGATCCTTAGGACAAGACCTTTTTTTTTATCTTTTTAAGGGAAAAAAGAGGAAGGAGATAGAGGGAATCTGACACGATAGAATTTTTTTTTTTTTTCAAAATTGGTTTCAGCGTATCAATTAACTCTTAACATTTTGAAGTATTTACTTCGAAGCTAGAGTGCGTACCTAATTTATTGTTACTGCTAGATCAGTATTTGACTGTTGCTCATGAATTTAAAATGCATATACAAACAATATGTCTCTCAATCATCATAACTGCGTAATTTATGATATATGGGCGATTAACCTTTTTATGTTTTTTATTTTGAAGCAGTAGGCGAATCATCCATCATTATGAAAAAACCTATGATAAATAGAGTATGTGATTGTTTGGATTATGTTGTTCCAACTCAATGGATACGAATGCGTCACTAAATCGAAAGCAGGATTTCCAATAAAATTCACTTATCACAATTTTACTATTAACTAGCGTAATTTACAGGAGCCAAATAAAAACTGACCTTAAAATTCCATTCCCATTAAATCTGTGTTTGGAAATATGCAGTGTAGAGTTGCATTGAGCAACTAATAGATCCGTGTCGTAGATGCATATTGTATATGAATATGAAAATACAAAATGTATATAGACAAGTCGGAATAGCTTTTTTGTGCGAAATTTCGTTTACCCGAAATTTTTTAAAGTATAGTTGGGATGTCCAGAAACATGCCAACTATCCGCACGCGTGGCAACACACTGTAAAATTCCAAAATTGACCATTTTTTGGCATTTTTCGCTTTATTTGCAATATAACTCGTAAATGAAGCATTGTTCAAAATCAATGTTCTCAACTTTTCTCTCTTGATATATTTTCGAACAATGCTTCATTTACGAGTTATATTGCAAATTAAGCGAAAAATGGCAAAAATTGGAATTATTTGAATTTTAAAGTGTGTTCCCCACCTGTCAAGCGTGCGGATAGTTGGCATATGTTTCTGAACATCCCAAACTATACTCGAGCGAGCAAAAGAAAACACCTCTTTAATAAAAATAGACAAATCCACAACTTTTCTTTCTTCATCTATGTAGTAGACTGCAAAAATATTTCCATAATTATAGTAAGAACTGTGACTATAGTGAAAGTGACATAAACTGCAAAAATCGACAATTTTTAATAACCTCAAGGTATAGGCTAGTATTAAAATAAGTAAACAAAATGAAATAAATAAATACCGACACTATTATGTAAGGTAATCGTTTTATTATAAAATCTTATACGAGAAATATTTACATTTTTTTCACGAAATCTACCAACCTATCTAAATAACTAAGTGCGAGTGACAGTGAACATGGAAATTGGAAATAATAAGTTATAATTAGAATATAATATATAATCTTTAAACATAATTAGTTTCTTGCCAGTTAAAAAAAAATGGGCAGCTACTCACCAAATGATTGCGAAAGTTCGTTAATTTAGTTAATAAACGGGCTCAAGTGACGTACTGAAACCAGAGTAATATTTACTTCGAATGGTACAATAAAAATGAACATTCCATCGAAAAATAAGAAAGTCTCTGTGAAAAGGGCACCAAACATCATTCGATCTGCACCAAAATCTATTCAGCTCTTATATGATGCCAAGTACCCTCCTGCCAAGTTTCTTTAAAATCGGTTCGTCGGTTTCGACATCAATTTCGGCGCTTCTGTGTCCACACAAAAAGACATTATTTTAAAACCACTTTTTCGTGTTTCTAGGGCAGTGGTTCCCAACAAGATTTTTTCAAGGACCCCCTCATTGGTCGCTATACTAACAAGGACCCTTAAAAGCTTAAATTCTTAAAATGAATATTATGTAGAATCTACCACTGCAAGTCAAGTAAAATACAAAACAATTGCATATCTCAGTGACATTTCGCGGACCCCCAAGACATCGTCCGCGGACCCCGGTCCGCGGACCACCTGTTGGGAATCCCTGTTCTAGGGCATGGAAACGTAAAGATCTGATCTTATCTCAATTTTCGATTTTGGACTAATTACAGTAACCTTCCCATTTTTATGAGTGGGTAGGTTCAAATACTTAATTATTTGTTATTGTATATATTCTTAATGTTGCTTAATGTTGATACCGTCGAAGCTTTTAAAAACGAGGAGTTTTGCAACAAATTACTTTTGTTTTATCACCCCCTCGTTTCAGATTTTAGAAAAGATAAACACATTTAAAATTTTTCGAGTTCGTCATAGAAAATCGCAATAGGCTTCAAGGGAATAATTTTATAATCTGTATCATAAAAGCAATAAACAACACAGCTGATTGATAACTAATTTAATTAAATCGTTAAGCGTAGACGTCAAAAGTCAAACTGAGCATGCGCAACGTTTTATTTCATTGAAGGTTTCCTGTGATTTTCCGTGATTTCCTCTGATTTCCCCCGATTTCCTCTTGATTTCCTCATGGTTTCCCGTAACGTGTACACAAGATTTCTCCTGCAGTTTGCCCCTCGGATTAATTATATTTTATGAATTAAAATTTCTACAATATTGAGTTGTATTTCTAAGGTTCAACACAAAATTAAAAATCTGTCGACACTCGACATCGTCAAATTCGTATAACGGAATAAATTAGTATTTAAATTTTTAGTTACAAACTGAGACGAAAAAGAACAAGGCACCTGTCAAAATTGCAAGGATATTTAATTGAGAACACAACGACTGTAGAAGATATTTTTTGCAAACATCCTATTGTGGTGCGTACTTGTAAATGCTTGCAAGTAGCTTTTACTAATAAACTGCTGCCTGTATATTAGAGATTTTCACTTCGGAAAAATTCCGGGAAGCGGTAACTTTTGAGAATACATCCCTGAACATGTCAGGAACAACATACCAAAAGTTACCAACAATAGTCCTTGAGCGTAATTTTTTATTAAACAAAATATTTGCAGAATACCAGTCTTTGTCAAATATATCTTAAATATGTTTTTTCTTTCAAAAAGTAATTGCGCCATTCGAAAGTACGGGAAATTTCACATCAAAAATGTATATGAAGTTTTTTTGTACGATCAAAAATGTAGGCTCCAGATTTTTTTGTTTAACGCACGAAAATGGAACGCGGAGACACGAAAGTACGGTACGCGAACCGCGCGCGGCCTCGGACCCGCTACACTAAATTTGTTGTAACTTTTGAACTAATTAATGAAATTTACCTCATAAAAGCTTAAATGAAAGAAGAAACATGTAGCTATTGGATCAATATATTTTCAAATATAAAGATGAGTGTATGTAGGAATAGTACATATATGAAGTAGGAACATAAAGAGATTGGCGATGAAATAGGTTAAAGCTCTACCATTTCTAAAAATATAAAGATAAAAATTTGGGTCTTTCACATTTTACTCTTAAAATAAAAATCTCAAAAGTTTATTTTTGAAGATGTTCACCTCCAAAATTTCAAAATTTTGAGATGATAAAATTTTGTATATATAACTAACTTTAACCACCTATTTCTCTGGTTTAAATTGCGCTATTAAATCTTTGTAGGTGCGATTTTTAAAGCTTGAAATGTGTAATTTAAGATGCTTCAAGGGGATTTACCTTAAAAATTAAATTAACTTTTTTTTACGAAAATAAACAATTTTTTTTTGCTGTAAAATTCGTGAAATTATGAGTAAAATAAACGTTAATAACTTTTATAAAAAATTTATTTAGCCTACCTGTGCAGCATATGTTTATAGTAGGACCTCAAAATAATTAAATCTGATGTTGAAAAAATTTTGGAATATATATAAGCCCATACTTTTCACGAAATATTGAAAAACTAAAGTTTTTTCGGTAAATCGACTTAATGTTGATTGTTTCTACAATTTTTATCCTGTTTAAAATATCGAAAACATATTAAAAATATTCACGTAGTACAGGGCTATGAGTCAAATTGTAATGCTTGAATAATAGAAAGAGATTGAAAGTAAAACAGCATTTTCGCGGTAAGCAGTACGTATCACCTGCCCCACACGCTGCGCTGTGTGTGCCCGCAGAGCAATTTAAAAGTATTTTAGGCACTTTTTCACAGATCATCTTGTAATGCTATGTACAATATCACTTTTCTTAGCTTCTTTTTAAGTTTTTATGTGAAAATTTAAATTGTGTTTGTAATTGAAAGTGTATTGAAGTATTTTATTGCTTGATAGAAGTCGGCCATATTGGATCAGCCAATTTGAATTACAATTTTTTGACATCATAATCTGTTTCAGCGACCTCGAAAACCCCCTTATATGTCAATTTGAATTAAATTGCTTTAAAAATTTTCAACTTATAATAATTTTGTTTAAATGATTAATAAACAATTTCCTCACGATTATATGTTTATAACTTTTTACTTTAAGCTATGTAAAAATGATATCAAAAGGTTTTAGGAAAATCGACGCTTCCCGTATAATTATTCCGAAATAATGCATATTTTCAGCCTCTATTGACTCCACTAATATATTTAAACTTAATATACACGTTGCATTTCCAGACGGCATAATATGTCGAACAGATTTGAAACACGTATTTACCATTTCCATTACATGAGAGAAATTTTCAAACACCGTCCTCCGCTCTTGACGGTTCCACCGCCACTGAATGTGAATACTGGTTGTGGTTTTATGTATGCAAATGCCATCAGTTGCACTATAAAACTGACTGCAACTGGTCAGAAACGTTGCATTAGATACACTGCATGTGGTGTTTTTAATTTGCTTATATATATTTATATTGCACGTGTATTGCTTCTATTTAGACGCAATTTCCGGTATAGTACAGTAAGCGAAGCAGTAAAAATGGTAAAATTCCCGGCTCGAAAACGATGAAAGGAATTTCCTAAAATGAATGTCTTCTAATTTTACGAATAGTCACGAAAAACCATATACTTATGTTTTTGAGGTCGCTGAATATGATCATGAGGTCAAAACATAGGAAAGACGAAAATATTAAAGGTTGAAACCACCCTTAAATACTGAAAAATTAATAATTCTTCTAATGTTACAAATAAATTGACGAAAATCCATATACTTATGTTTTTAGGTCGCTGAATATGATTACGAGGTCTAAATTTATTTAAAAAATGGTGGATTAAAAATGGTCACAAAAGAGTACAGTAATATGTCTAATTTTATTAAAAATACAGATTGTTATAAATAAATCAAATTAATACAATTGAGTAAACTAATTAAATAATATTTTTAATCTGCACTCTAAACATGCTAAAATGCTATGCAACCCACTTTTCTGCGTACTCCTCGAACAAATAAACGGCTATTGCTCGTTTCTCTACCTACTATAGACATTTAGGGCCAGTATTATAATGTTAGTTAGATTAAACTGTGCAGTTTAAACTTAGAACTTCGAACACCTTCTATTACATTAATATAATTTCTTCGTCGTCATTAGACAGTAAATAATAATAAATAAATAATAACTAATCAAATATTTCGATTATATCCATCATATTACATATAAAAACAAAAGTAACGACATTCTAAAACAGACGTTTTTTCAAGGCCGTAGTTTAATCCGCACTCCGCGGTTTAATCCGATATTGTAAAACTGGCCCTTAATATGCGCGTACAAACCACTGACCTCTATATATTAAATGGATAGCCGATGTGTGAGCTGAAAAATGGTACAAATACAATTTGCGCATGGGGCTGCCGAGTTTGCGCAGTAGAAAGAGTGAACTCAGCCACTCGTTGCTGGAAACACGTTGCCAACTTCACGTTGTCAATTAATTTTTGGCAACGGAAATAAGTTTTGAGGCAATCATGTATTTATCATAGATTTATTTTTCCAATAATGTCTCAAAACTTATTTCCGACCTGATCGTTGCCGGACTGCTTTGTTAGCAACGCGTTGCCATCGACGTGTTGCTAACTTCAGAACTAAAAACAGGCATACTGCGCAAGACGTAAAGCCCCGTAGCAGACGACTTTCGCCTTTATTGAATTCTTCAATTTTGGCTAAAATTTCACGCGCATCCCTATGGTATAGGCTATCCATTTAATATATAGAGGTCAGTGGTACAAACTGAAAAGTTTCAACATTATTTCAAACTGTCGTATCTCTAGAAGAGTTTGTCGGAAAAACAAAACAAAAACCCAAACTCCTCGTTTCTTATAAGCTTCATTCCATTCTTGTAGGTATCATGTTTGTATCAATCTTCTAGTTTTTGAGATATTTCAATTTTAAATACATAATTTTCTTGCGTATGCGCTCAAGCGCCATCTTTAAGCCTTTTTATCTTTGGAACAGTTTATCGTAGGAAAATAAAATAAACAAACTTTTCTTTTTTACTTCCACATCCAGTGGTATAGTAACGACAAAAAATTTTTAAAAATTTTTATTGTTCAAATAGGCTTAGAATGTCACGAAACGTCGTTGAGATTTTAAGTTTGAGCGAAAAAAAATTTCTGTCTGTCGCTCTGTTTGTCTAACGTTTTTGTGCGCACGTTTACTCTGGAACCGTTTGAGATATTTACTTGAAATTTGGTACAAATATGAACTTTAACGAAATCTAGAAATAGATTATATTTTCATCTTGTTCCGTCGAAGGGTTGGGGGGTAAATTGGGGTAAATTTGAGGAAAATAAGTAAATCAAGCAGGTAAGAGTCCATAAAATTGGTATTTATTATAAGAGAAGCTAAGATCTCAAAAGAAATGTTGGCATTAGCCACCCCCATTACCACCCCCACCATTATTAAAGGGGATGAAAAAAAATTGTGATTTAGTGTGTGTACAAGAACCAGAAACCTCAAAATGTTTTTTTACTTCATCCAACCCCACTACCACCCCCTATCACTACCCCCACCCCGCTACCGATGTGGGGTATCGTTTTATGGGTTTTTTGGGTAGAGGATTTCAAATATTATATTATTAAAGTTCCATAAACAATTATTTCCACATACAGAATTTTTTCGTTTTAAGTGACTGATAAAAATCTGGATGTGGAAGTAGTGATTCCTTGGGCAGCGGTTTTTATTATAAGCTTTATTTCTATACTCTTACCATTTTTTTTATAAAAAAATATTTTCGGAGCAATTTCCAAAAACCCGATTTTTTCAAAAAATTATGAAAATTTTCATTATTGAAAATGGGTACAGAATGAAAAATAATTATTTTAGAAATTCTAAAAAATTTGAGCTTGTTAGTAATAAAAACCCCACTAGCGGACTACGTCCAAGAAATCTCACAAAAATTCTATAAGTTCAAACTTTGCGATAGTCCGCTAACCCGCAGCATAACCCGAATCAGACAGCATAATGCCCTACTTCTCGACAAATAATCCAGGGAAATGAGGTTTTGGCCGGGACTGTGACTCATCCAGGCAGAGACCACGATTTTTAGGTAGTATAGGTGTCAATAAATGAAACCTATATAAAATCTGCGGTCGATTTTCTGCATATGTTTATTTACAGCCATTTTAATGCAAAAAATGGAAAAACGTGTTTTTTCACACTTTTTCACCTGCCAGTAAAAAGTAAACTATCTTACAGATAAATCAAATGAATCACCTTGTAGGAAATTAAAAAAGCTTTAAAATGGCGGTTGTTAAATGTCGATATAGTTAATTGTTGCTAAGATAATTGCAAAATGCGGAATTTTATTCAATAAACAATATCTTGTGTAAAAAACAATCTACTGTTTTGTCCTTGCGTAAATAGTTGACTCTCATAGTGCTTAATATCTGGTAAAAATTTCAAATCGATTCGTCAAATAGTTTTTGCAAAATTGCATTAATTTATCCCAGAGACCTTTTTTTTGCAACCCCACCACGTCCAGAAAAATCAAAATACAATGATTCTACGGCCTCCACCTGAAAGGGAAAGACTTGATTTACCAAAATGCTTTGTTAGATATCGAAAAAATTAATTTTCAGACCTGCAAAATGACGTTGCAAAAGAACTCAGATTTTTAACTTATAAACAAATAGAATAATTTTTTAACAATTGATTGTAGAGCTTCGGTTTTTCGATATTTGAAAAGCTGATATTTTTACACGAATTTTGAAAAAAAAAAAGAAGGTCCTAGGTCAATTTGGGGCAAAGTTAGCAATTTTTTTTCAAAAATTCATAGCTCCTTTGTTAATAATTAAGAAACGTAACAAGCGCCATTTTAAAGGGGAAGAGTTCAACTTTTAGTGTAAAAAATTTGAAAATGATTGCACTTTCTCAAAACTGTTGGCAAAGCTTCTAAAATGAGGCTCGAATCAACTTAGCTCAGTGGTTGTGGAGGGGGAACCCTCAAATCCGCGCATTCAAAAATTGAAACAGCATCTTCAAACTGACCACGTAAGTCATAACTTTGGTGTTTGTTAACCGATTTTGATGTTTCTTTTTTCAATTTGGGGTACCTTTTTGCGTACGTTAATAATATTTAATCTGTTAAACTATTAACATTAATATTAACAATGTAATTTGTATAAACATTTAAAAAATTTTTTTTTTTTTGCAAAATATCAAAATTTTTTGTTTTGTTCTTGTTGAAAGTTGTAGAAAAGGCTTATGTACACGTAAATATATATCTTATGATAAACAATTGAATTTTTCAAATTTATAAAATAAAAACACTCTATTCGATATAATTTACATTTTTAAGATATTTTTCAAATGCAAAATTACCATACAATTTATGAAAAGTGCTCTTATTAATTTGCGTATTATTAATTATTAATAAATAATAAAACAAACCATTACTTCCTTCGTAGAAGTATACAACACGCGTGTGAATGTACATGTAGTGACAGCGTTTGTCATGTATAATGGTTTGTATGATACAGTAGAAACTTTCTATGGTTCAACACATCTGCTCCAAAATAATAAGAGAGTAATAATTACCTGTAATTTGTTTAAACATTTTACAAAAAAATATTTTTATACATTATCAAAATTTTTGTATTATTCTTATTGAAAATTATAGGAAAGGTTTGTGTACAATTAAATATATAAATTACTGTTATATTAAGTTATAAACAATAGAATTTGTAAAGTGTGAAAAGAAACACATTGTTCGATATAAATAACGCTGTAATTTACTTATAACAATACAGAATATTTGTCGATTCACATACACACTAAAAGTTGAACTCTTCCCCTTTAAAATGGCACTTGTTACGTTTCTTAATTATTATAAACAAAGGAGCTATGAATTTTTGAAAAAAAATTGCTAACTTTGCCCCAAATTGATCTAGGACCTTCTTTTTTTTTTCAAAATTCGTGTAAAAATATCAGCTTTTCAAATATCGAAAAACCGATGCTCTACAATCAATTGTTAAAAAATTATTCTATTTGTTTATGAGGTAAAAATCTGAGTTCTTTTGCAACGTCATTTTGCAGGTCTGAAAATTAAGTTTTTCGATATCTAACAAAGCATTTTGGTAAATCAAGTCTTTCCCTTTCAGGTGGAGGCCGTAGAATCATTGTATTTTGATTTCTCTGGACGTGGTGGGGTTGCAAAAAAAAGGTCTCTGGGATAAATTAATGCAATTTTGCAAAAATTATTTGACGAATCGATTTGAAATTTTTACCAGATATTAAGCACTATGAGAGTCAACTATTTACGCAAGGACAAAACAGTAGATTGTTTTTTACACAAGATATTGTTTATTGAATAAAATTCCGCATTTTGCAATTATCTTAGCAACAATTAACTATATCGACATTTAACAACCGCCATTTTAAAGCTTTTTTAATTTCCTACAAGGTGATTCATTTGATTTATCTGTAAGATAATTTACTTTTTACTGGCAGGTGAAAAAGTGTGAAAACACACGTTTTTTCCATTTTTTTGCATTAAAATGGCTGTAAATAAACATATGCAGAAAATCGACCGCAAATTTTATATAGGTTTCATTTATTGACACCTATACTACCTAAAAATCGTGATCTCTGCTTGGATGAGTCACAGTCCCGAACATGGTACTTTTTTTACTCATTTCCCTGGACCAAAAGTAAATATCACCACAAGCTACCGGTGCCACTGAATAGGACGCAATATCTCATTGGCTTAGAATAATGGATGCATACAAACCCCTTTCCGCGCATTTTTTTGCAAGCATCTTCTCATAGTAATACTACCCTATGCATCTATCTGCAATAGTTTTAAAAATGCCTCGATGCTGAAATTTACAACTGCACTTTGCGGGTACGTTTTGTTTAAACAATTTCTGTAGCATTTGTTAACAACAATTTCGCGAATAAATGGCACCTGAATCTAAAAAGATATGTTTTCCATTGGTTTAAAGATCATTAAGAAAAGTTAAATAATAAGCCTGTAAATGCGGTGGGAACATAAATCAATTTTCAGTAAAAAATAGTAGATTGTAATACAAGTGTGGCAAGGGCTTCATTGCAAAACGATGTATATGAAAGTAGGAACACGAGCGCAGCGAGTGTTCCTATCATACGAGTTTTGCCATGAAGCTTGCCACATGTATTAATTAACATACTATTTTTTCTACGGTTGTGAAGTTATTTCCCTTTTTTAAAGTCTTTCCAAAATTTTAAATTTGCTGCCTGTCAGGTTTTATTTAAAGTGGCATTTTCCGCAGTCATTCTGAAGTTAGACAATTTCACTTTGTAATGGGCCTTTCCCGCATGACTGAATTTTACTATTTCACCACGACCAAACCATATAATAAACTGTAATATAATTTTATATTAATTTAGTTTCTTGCAATTTTGTATGTTCTACCAAATATTTATTTTACAAAATCAGTTTTATTTCACTTAATTTGAAACATGAGTTCTAAGGCGCGAGCTTGCAACGTCAGTCTGATTAGACCAATAAAAAGTCGTATTTTTAAAGGGAGTTGTCTATTGCCAGGTGTATGTCTTTTTATGTGAACATTGTATTTCCGATATCAACTGTCTACTTTGAATAGTACATTTTTTTTCATTACAACGTACTCTTCGTTAACCTGATGCTAAATAAAAGCAAAGATTCTGTCAACCTTTCACTGACTGAGTCTAAAATCCATATATCATGTTTATATTGTCTAATTTTGATCGTTTTGGTTCACATATGGTATAATATCAGTATCATCTGGCAACGCTGTACTGAAATGCTCAAATCCATCGACCTACTATAAATAGACTGCGCGTCCCAAAAAATTGTGTTGTCAGCATCTTAGGCAACCAGCAATACAGATTAAGGGCAGTAAGGGAATGTTTATTATTCACACAACCCTCACAAATAACTTATTTATGTTTAATTTCAGGGACTAACTACAAAATATGCCATAAATTTAAAATTACAATTTGGAATTAGTAGGTATCTTTATTTTATTTTTAAATGTACTTAATTTTTTGTAATTTGAACAATTGTTGTATTTCTTCTATATTTGTGATAAACAATTATAACTAATATTGTTTTCAATTAAAAACCAGTCAAAAATCGTATTTGTAACAATTTGTAGTATTCTCTTTAACAACACCTTATGTTTTTAATGGAATTACGCAGCTTTTTGCCCTTAATGCGTAATGTGGGTTGCCTAAAATGACTCTATTATGTTGACAACATTCCACTTGCATTCTAACATAAGGAACGCGCAGTCCATTGTGTAGTATGTCAATGCTCAAATCATATTCGATAACCTCACTTTCTATTATTTATGTTTGATACGATATTTACCTAATTTTATTTTATAATTAGAAAATGCCGCTTACAAGGGTTTGTTTTGTACCAGTGTGTCCAATCACTAGTGAAAATACTACCAAGTTATTTTTACGCGTCCCAACAAATTTGAAAATTCGAAAATTGTGGTGGAAAGTTGCAAAAGTTCCTGGTGTTGTTTATACTGCTCCTGGATTTTTCTGTTGTGAAGATCATTTTAACGTATGTGTATATTGTTACTAACTCCCTTATAGTGGGCTTGATTTTATACTTTGTTTGTCTCTTTAGATTGAAATCACAACATTTACGTTTACGCAATGTCAATCGGGATTATAAACGGACGTTCTCAATTAAACGTTAGCACTTTACGAGATTCTATTGGTGGTTCCTCATAAATGTACTTCAGGCACCAATAGAATTGCAAGATATGGAAAACAGAACGCAAGTGAGATTGTTTGGGAACTTGGTTTGAGAATGCACCTTTATAGCTAATTCTGGCAGCGGTTTAAGATCATATTTGATTGGTGTGGTTATGATGACGTCACATTGCCGCCCGAATGCTATCGTTTAAATCTGCTGTTGATTTAGGTAATATTGGAATATTTTCTGTAGTATTTTATGCGTTCAGAAAAAAAATTAAAATTCATTTTTAGTAATATTATGATAGGATCTTTCCCATAACACAATAAAAAAAAATAGCGGGAAAGGCCCATTGCAATTCATGTGCAATTAATGTACATTTATAGAATTTAATTGTTATTACCAGAAAGTAATATAAAATTCTTTAAGGGAGACACACTATTTTATTCCGGTGTGTGAAGATGTAATCAAGGCGTGCGGCAAACTGATATTTTCTGCAGTCATTTTGAAGTTAGAAAATTTGACTTTCAGCACAATCGTAGAAAAAAATCTTTGCAATCACGATCAGAATGGCATCCTTCACATTTAGATCCTCAAGGCCATTCCAGATAATGTACGTATTTTTTCCAAACGATAATCTGCGAATGCATCACACCGTATGATTGAATTTGGCACTCCTGATTCCCGACTATCTGCTCCGGGACGGGTGTCGATATTGCGTTGTATAGAAACGAACAATAAATTTGTATTAAATTGAATTGGTGCAACTGATCAAAAATTTGTTAAAAATAAGCTATTGGCATAAGTAGTTGAAATAAGACAATGTATTTAGTTATATTTAGTATTGCATTAGATTGTAAGTTTCAAGTTCGCGGCTTAAGCTGCATGCACGTGTAATCCGTGTGGCCTTTAGCTTGTACTGCCAACAAACTCCATCATAGACTGGTATTTATTTAGCGCTTGCTAATTTAGACTTCGCTATTATATAAAACTTGGTTTTGTGCATCTTTTACCTCGTTACTGTATTTAAATATTTAGTCCATGTTTGCAAGGTCGAACTTTGTTTGCCTATTCACTGTAAACTAAATTTACATTTACGGTAGTTGTCGGTACCGTTTCGAAAGTGTTCAATTAGTTTGTCAAAAAAAATTGACGGTTTATACTCCATCGTAGTTTTCATGTAGTATGGGAATAGCAAATTGATGGAATCTATGGCATTTTGTTATGTAACGTTGATTAAATTTGTTTTTCCATTGTATTGGTTATTAATATACTAATATGCATATTTCATTATTATGCTCTTCACAAATACGAAGGCGAAAAGTATGTTGCATTTGATCGGAACATTTCTAAAACCATAAATGTAAAAAAAATCAAATCATTGTTAGTGAGCGAATTCTGAACGGCGTTCAAAATACCCCTCTGTCCATCCGTCACGTTTCTTGTAAGCACCATAACTTAAAAAGTCTAAATTGTATTGAAATTATGTGTCCAGTGTGACGGTAAAAATAGAGTATTACCTCTGAATTCTTTCGGACAACATCGATTTTGATGAAAATTTGTAATTAAGCTTATCTCACCCTCCTTTTCAAAAGTTATATGTTCCTGATGTGTGCTTTTTTTTGGGGAGAACTACCCCTTCTGACAAAAAATTTAAAAAACAAATCTAAGCATTACATAGATTGAAATCATGTTTAAATATGTAGAATAAACATTATTTCATGTTCTGGAATATAATTTATTTTCAACCCTTTAAAATCATCTCTTGTGACGACATTAAAAAAAATAGTTTTTAACAGCTTGAAATGTTTCTTTAATAGGGTATTTATAATGAATTAAAATCCCACTGTTTATAATATAATTTATGATTTATTGCAACGTTTCATCCCTTACAAATCGCCCTCGTGATAAAATTAACTACCGTGTTTACTTAAAATTAAAAACTGAAGTTATTAAATGAGTTTAGAGGGGAAAAATAAAAATTTTATGTACATTATAATAACATGTTTTATTATTGAAAATCTATGGATCATTAGAACTATCATCACTATCGATCTCCTCCTCTTGGTCCAAATGCAAACTTATAACGGTGGTATCTCAATTAATTTTTATCCTAGAGAAATAAAAAAAAAAAAGAAAATTTTCAGTAAAAAAAAAACCTAAATTTTTGTACTCTAGCATTTTTTTCATATCTTTAGTTTTTGAATTATTGTGATTATTTCACTCATTAACGCTATAGCCAATGAGAGCCCGTTTTTTCACAACATTGCACCAATCAAACGTCATTATTAGTGGTAATTCAAGCTAGATCTGCTTTTGACAGGACCAACATGCAAAATTTATCGCTCTAATTTTTTAGGTCGCTGCAGCGGCAAATATTGCGAAAATTTTTTGACGTTTTGTGTCGTGACATGTTTTCGGCAAGTAGGACAAATCGTGCTTTTAAATGTTATCTATAAATATCTTCTCTAGCTTATTACTAATTGTTAACGTAAATTGTAAATTGTAGTATTGTATTAATAACCTAAAAAGCCAATGCTGTGGTTCGGGACAAGTTATAGGTACACAGCTTTCAATGGCTTAATACCTAACATAATTACAAAATAATTTTCACAACTAAAATTAAATATGAATATCTACGAAGCAGACCAATCAGTTATTTCCTGATAAATACACAAATGTAGGTACTTACATATGGTAATTCATCAATCATTACAAAGCAGCTAACACTTATTTGGAAAATCAAAACTCTGCAGTATCACTATACATTATAATTCGTTGTACTTAAAGTCTGTCTACTTAAACAAGTAAACCTTAATTAACTATCAAACTTCTCAAATTAGAAACAAGGATTAAATTCATAAATATATATTAATAAACACTTTAATATAATAATTCAATTCATTGTTTAGGGTAGTAACTAAGTTAAGCTAGCGTTACTAGATGGCGGTACCATACCATCTGAGCCGGCAGCCTTAGAACGTAAAAGGGATAGATTGGTAATATGCAATTTGTGTGATTTCACCGGTGATGTGATTGGTCGAAGCGTGCTTTGTTGTGATGACTAGTCTTATAAGTTACAGTACCTATGGTTTAACGTATATTGTTTTTCTTGATTGTCATAATTTAAACCTACTTTGTTTTTTATTAGATGAGTCGCTTTGGAAATACATTTTTATGTGACGTAAATGATGAAATTGAAGATAAAGGTGAGTAATCTTTAAAAAGCAACAAGGAAACGTCTGAAGGCAATTAATTACTGAACATAATATTGAAGATATACTTAGTGAATTATTTATTCGTAAAATATTCTCCACAAATTCCACTCGTGCTTTAAATTTTATCTAAAAAATGTTTCTCAAGCTAAGTTGCCCCTAGTTAATATAACTCGTGCAAATTGGCAGTTTATTATCAAAGATTAAATCCCTCCCGCTAAAGCGGTCGGGATTTAATCAGATAATAAACTGCCAATTTGCACTCTTTATATTACCAGGCAAAACGCTTTCGAAAAAATTTTCGATAAAATTTTAAGCACTAGTGATATTACATACGAAAAAATGAAAATTTTTTAAGAAATTTCAAAAATCATTACAAATTTCAGTCAAACTTTTTTCAAAACCAAAACCGGCCAAACTTCTAGAACATATTATTAGTACTTAAATAAAGTAAATTGTAAATGGATTACGTTCAATTTCAATTCTTGCGGTGAAGCCATTGGTTTCATTGCTGATTCTTTCTCCGAAAAAACAAGACAACCATTTTATTTTCATCATAACTCCGTTAGTTTTTATACTAATTACTTTTATTAAAGCTCATTTTAAAGTCCTTTTCAATTACTTTTAAAAGTATCTTATACAGTGTGTCCCACTTCGTAATAAGCCACCCGTATAACTTGGCTATTTGTATTTGGATTTGTATATATTTTTTATAGCACATAATACCCATAATGAACTACCTTTGGAAGGTAGAACTGTTACTCAATCTCTATTTCAAAGCCAACTGTGATGTTTTTAAAATGGGGAATTTTGCAAAAGTTACATTAGCGATTGAGATAGAGGAAAAATGTATTTGGAAAAGTCGTTCAGAAAAATTAAGTAAGTTCAAATATGAATTTTCATTTAAAAATTTTTTTTTTTTAAATATTGCAAGTCAGAAAAATTCGAGGTTTGGGTTAGTTTAGAGCATCCAGATTGCTATGAATTCCAGAAAATAGTTGGAAATTTTGAATTTAATAAACCATTTTACATAATGTTGATAATTTATTTAATTAAAAGAAAAACATTTTCTGACTTATTATATTATTATATTTTTTCAAAAAGAAAAATCAATATTTTTAAATGAAAATTCATATTTGAACTTACTGAATTTTTCTGAACGACTTTTCCAAATACATTTTCCCTCTATCTCAATCGCTGTTACTTTTGCAAAATTCCCATTTTAAAAATATCACAGTTGGCTTTGAAATAGAGATTGAGTAACAGTTCTACCTTCCAAAGATAGTTCATTATGGGTATTATGTGCTATAAAAAATATATACAAATCCAAATACAAATAGCAAGTTATTGGGGTGGCTTAGTACGAAGTGGGACACACTGTATGTTTTTCTCCAAAATTTTTTTTGTTTTTCCGTTATTTATAAGCTTTATTTCTGCTTATGATAATTTTTTTGATAAAACGTAAGGTTTTCGAGTTATTCGTGAAAAATCATTCTAAAACATGCATTTTTAGATGAAAAATCAACATTTTCAATCATGAATAACTCAAAAAGTGTTGACTCATCGAAAAATCTTCATAGAACAATCTTTGCTTAAAATATATTCCTCTATCGATTTCCGCGATTATTTTGAATGTAATGATTTCCACCCCGAGAAGAGGTAAAAGCACACATCGGCACTGTATAACTTTTGTTCCTTGAGCCATTCCCTAATTACTGTCCAAATTTCACGACAATCGGTTTTATTCGAAAAAATTCTGAGCGAAAAACCATCAAACACTGGACCATTAGGACAGTAAGGTAGTGTTAGCTAGAAGAACATTTAGAACAAAATCGAGCATTAAATGAAAAGTTATTAATCATTTGAATTTAAAAAAATTGCCTTCTTAATTTTTGTGTTTTGTAATTGAATATAAATCTTGTAAATGTAATTTCCTTTCATTTATTTATATACCTCTATAGCTTATATACATTTCATAATAATTTAATATCCAAACGTCAAAACGTGATTTTCACATAGGTGCATTTTATAATAGACACTTCTAAAAGTAACGGTCGGTGGTTTAGTTTACTAGAAATCCAAGGGTCGAGGGTTCAAGACACACATTATTCTTAAATCGAGAAAATATGTGCTATGATTCCAAAAGCTTCATGTTGAGACGAAATCAATCAATTGGAACAACATATCCATTTCTAGCACATCAAAATGGTCTGATTGTTGGTACAGAGTATTTTTTTCTTTTTGTGTGATTATTATTCAGATACATTATTATACACCTATCTGTATTCTATTTTTTCTCAATATATTTCAGTATTTTTATATGTATACTTATTAAAATGACACTACCATTTTTTCTGAATTAAAAGGAGACAACGCCAATCACAACGTTTCATCGGTAAAGCTAAAGCTGAAGTGGGGCGAAGGGTGGGCAGTGTGGCTATTATAGGGCATCTGCATGTGACGTCACAACTAACCTCAAAAATATGCGTTTCTTAAGATTTAAGAGATTACGCTACCGATACGATAACCTGTAATTAGCAGTCCATTTTTATTAATCAACAATATTGAAAAATTATTTACGTGAATTTTTAAATATTTGCTTGGAGCCAGTACGGCTCCAAGCTAAAAATGCATATACAAACATTAAAGAATAAACTTGAAAAACTTAAAATTTAAGGTTATGTTGGTTATATGATGCAGATGCCCTATTATAGTGCTGTAGATGGTGCCATCTATTAAAAAGCACTATAATGCAAATCTTGGCTGGGGAAAAGCAGTTTTTAGCCAAACGGCTGGCGTTATTAAACTGAAAATAATATATTCTTGTAAATAAATGAATACGATCTCTCTTTACATTGGCTCATTGCCGCCTGCTCCCCTATTTGATCGCCTTGCTCCCTCTTAACGGTAATAAAGATTTATTACCGTTATTATTATTAGATGATCAGTCAATAAGCAAGAGCAAACGTTCGCTTATCGCAAATTATACATAATTAATCGACAGTTCTAAGGTTCGCTTGTTCTTGCTCGTTGTTTTTTTTTTGTCTGTAAGCATATAATTATCCGATTAAATTGTTATAATACTGATTTTAAATGTAATGCTATTTTTTAAACCAATTTAATTATAGTTACAGCAGTTTATTAGGCAGTAAGTATGAACATGTGACTTTTTTCGGGTAATAAAACTGTTTAAAAAACAGGAAGTTATAAATATGGATTTAGCGATTTCTGGAAATAAATCGTGTGAAATTATGGAACAATATTACGTGTATACTGTACTTGGGCATATGCGAACAGTACGCCTTCTTTTTTTTTTCAGAAGTTTTTTAACAACTTGTATACTTGTCATTGGTAGCCTGTTCGGATACGCAAATTTTTTTTAAATTAAAATACAAGCTCACGTGACCGTAACAGCCCTTTGAACCTATACAAACGGTATGCCGATGGTTTTCCGAAGATTTTTTACTTTGAACTTCATTTTAAAACACATGGCAGTCTGACTAAAATCGTACCAAAACGCATAGTTTGCGAATAAATGAAAACTCACTTTTCTATATGAAGAACAAATCTCTTATTAATTCCTTGTCATAAGAATATACGCATCACAATGCCCTCTCAAAGGCATACTGAGTAAAATCACAACCAAAAATCTGTCACCAACTGCCCCGCCGGTCCTATACTGGCAGCGGAACGAATGATTAATATGATCTGTTTCGCTGTCAGCCTGCAGAGTACCAATTTGTAATAAAATTGTTTAAACATTTTTATTTAAAATCCAAAAATCGCTATGTCGATATTTATATGCACCTATTTTTTTATTTTTAAGTCGTACCTAAAAAATTAAATATTAATTAGGACAGTAATGATATTACATTGGCACGTTAAGAAACTAGTTTTTCGGTTATAAGAGCTATTTCCTAATAAACAACTACTCCAACTAATTTTATTTATCTTCTAAAGAAATCGTAAATATTAAAGAAATATGTTACAAAATTATGTACCTCTGTTTATGATTCAAGTTATATTTATTATTTTTATTATTATTATTTTGTTTGGTATGTTCTATTTCTGTTACCTTATTTTAATTTTTCTGTACTACATCAAAGCATGTTAAAGAAGATTATTTCCTGCATCATGGGGATCGTAGCCGTATTTGGAAGTACCTGTGCCATATTATTTGGTGACGAGGTGCTGGGGACCACCCTGTGTTTTCTGGAATTATAAATTAGTGAACACAGCTGGTGGTATCTCAGTTCCTTTTCATCACCACATCAGAGAAAATAAAGACGAAAACGTACGGTACCCTAGCTTTGGACCTTTTGTAGAAGCAAATCCATGGTAGTTTTACCACGTATCATAATATCAGCCACTGATATGTTGTTTTACAAACACTTTTTATGTACAAGTCTTGTAATCAACATCTGATAAAAGTTACGATGTGGCGAGACGTTTATTATGGAAACAATGGGTGCCTAATTTCAATTTGTAGTTTGTAATTTCAATTCCTAAGAAACTATTATGTTTTTAAATACTCCGTCATTCAACAATATATATAATTTGTCAAAATCAAATAAATATGCGTTAGCAAGTTAGCTTACAGTTATATAACATGGAATTGCATCCAGTAAAGGTTGAAGCAGTTCAAGTTCAAGAATACCAAACGGAAAAATAGTTTGAAAAAGGTAAACCCTTAAAAAAAAAGGTTGCCCAGTTAATTCAATCTTATTACTTTATAATGTCGATATGGAAGTCGGTTTAAAATAGGTTAGTTGTTAATTTTAGACCGACATTAATATCGATATTAGGTAATAAATTTCGATTAACTGGGCGCGCTCGGCGGTGTTTTTTTCATAATTTTTAGTAACTTGAAGGAGCTTCAATTTTTTTTCCAAACGTTTTTTTCTTCCTTTTTACACCGAAAGTGTAAAACTAACGCAGAAAAATTGAACAATATTAATGATTTTCTCTGACGATGGTTAACAAGCCGAAATGTAAGAAAATATTATTTTCATTTAAACTGTCTGAAAATTCCCAGGATGCACAATGCACATCGAGTTAATAATTGTTCCTTGTCCATTTAAGTGTATTTGGAGCAAATTAAAATTGGATGCAATTGCCATGTTATATACCGCGTGTAAGCAGGATCATGGTACCCCTCCCTTTTTCCCTTAGTTTTAAAAATAAACGATTGAAACTTGGAACATTATATTATACTTAATAAATGTCACTTTTTGACATAAATAATTTTTCTAAACAACTTTCATTAAAACAATTTTCCGATAAAAAAATGCCTAATACGATTTATTGATTTTTTCGGCTTATTTTGGTACCGCAGGTGGCTTTGAATTTGTAGGAAGTGAATGTTTTTTTGTTCATAAATAGATACTAATTTGTTTTATACTTCAGTAAAAGGGTATAGCCGGATAAGCATAGTGAAAAATGCCCCTGAGCCAAATTGGACTTTGCATACATGGCTTGTTAGCTCTCTATTAATGAATAATTTTTGCCTAGTTTTAAATCCGTACCCCTACGGTTGGGCCCGTTATAGAGGAAGACGTGATTTTCAGTTTCTATTTAATTTCGCTTTTCCTGTTGCATTGAAAATTCTGAAAAAAATCAGGGTCCATACAGTCTTAATGGTGCATGTCAGGATTGTTTTTCAGATTTTTTGGCTTAAAATTCGGCTTGCTAAAAATTTTTGAAATTTTGAAAAAAAATTTTTTTTAGGATTTTATCAAGTGACTACCTTTATTTTTTTACAGTAATAACTACGTCATATGCTTGTTGGTTTGTAATTTTTTCAGATTTTTTAATGTGGTGGGCCATGGTGTAAAAAATTAAATTTCGATTTTGAGATATTTGGGCTCTTAATCTTTATTCTTGAATATATTGTAATTTGTAACATCAAAAAGTTTACTTAGCATTTCTGCAGGTTTTACAATTTTGGAAATATATCGAGCGTGAGATAAATAATAAATTATTGCAGCTATGTGTGAACAGCACCCGACTGTGCGTCTACCATTTGCACACTCACAATAATATCGCCTTACTCCTCGGAAACCAACGGAATTTGGCTCATAATCAATAAAATACTTATAAGTTCTGCTGCTAACATGTTGCGACCTCACTTCTACTTTAATTATATCATTATTGTCTGTAACATAAGCCATAATAACTGATACGATCCAGTGAATAAAATTTTCAAGTCGTTCTGTGTCATTTCTGGGAAATCAAGGAGGTATGAGGATTTCAACTGTTGAAATGGAGCCTTTCGCCTAGTTAAATGTTTCGTCTCGATCTCTAAAGTTAAAGTATTCTCCACAATTTGCTGCGATGTCATTTGGAAAAGAATTTCTGCGGAAAGACTGACATCTGAAAGGCGTTTTGTTTTCCAAATCTATTAATTAAAAAACAAGCTATCCGAATGTATGCACGGATTCTAAGAACCAATTTGTTATCCAACTGCTGATGAAGTAGTCCGTACTTCTGTCCGATTACACCGTGAATTGCTTCAGCGACCCAGCGAACTTTTGTTACTCAGCGTGAGTTATTGGATTCGGCTGTGGTCAGCTGACTACGTTTGCCTATAAGAGCAGGCATAAGTACTTTACATTTTCATCCGCATCAATCTGCGTTGGATGAAAAGGTCCGAGCATTTCGACAATGATTTGCACCACAAACGGCTATATTGTCGAAATGCTCGGACCTTTTCACGCAACGCAGAATAATGCGGATATCATGAAAATTGTCTTGCAAGATCCGAAAGAGTTGCAAAATCTTCTGAAGGAAGGTGATATTTGTATCGTCGATCGAGGCATTCGCGATGTAAAGGACCATTTGGAACAACAAGGTTATAAAGTACTTATGCCTGCTCTTAAAGGCAAAAGTAGTCAGCTGTCCACTGCTGAATCCAATGACTCACGTCGAGTAAGAAAGGTTCGCTGGGTCGCTGAAGCAATTCACGGTGTAATTGGACAGAAGTACCGACTACTTCATCAGCAGTTGGATAACAAATTGCTTCCTAGAGTCCGTGCATACTTTCGGATAGCTTGTTTTTTAATTAATAGATTTGGAAAACAAAACGCCTTTCAAATGTTAGTCTTTCCGAAAACATTATTTTCCAAATGACATCACACTGTGAAGAATACTTTAACTTTAGAGATCGACATGGATCGTATCAGTTATTATGGCTTATATTAAAGACAATAATAATATAATTAAAGTAGAAGTGAGGTCGCAACATGTTAGTAGCAGAACTTATAAGTGTTTTATTGATTATGAGCCAAATTCCGTTGATTTCCGAGGAGTTAGGCGATATTACTGCGAGTGTGCAAATGGTAGACGTCCAGTCGGGTGCTGCTCTCACATAGCTGCAATAATTTATTATTTATCTCACGCTCGATATATTTCCAAAATTGTAAGACCTGCAGAAATACTAAGTAAACTTCTTAATGTTACAAATTACAATATATTTAAGAATAAAAATTAAGGGCCCAAACATCTCAAAATCGAAATTTAATTTTTTACACCATGGCCCACCACTTTAAAAAATCTGAAAAAATTACAAACCAACAAGCATATGAAGTAGTTATTACTGTAAAAAAATAAAGGTAGTCACTTGATAAAATCCTAAACAAATTTTTTTTTCAAAATTTCAAAAATTTTTAGCAAGCCCAATTTTAAGCCAAAAAATCTGAAAAAAAATCCTGATATGCACCCTTAAGTCTATATGGACTCACGTCTCTCTCTATAACTGGCCCAACCGAAGAGGAACGGATTTAAAACTCGGCAGGAATTGTTTATTAATAGAGAGCTAACAAGCCATGTATGCAAAGTCCAATTTGGCTCAGGGGCATTTTTCACTATGCTTATCTGGCTATACCCTTTGGTTCATATCGGAAAAAAAAATTATAAGAGTGTCTTCATCTTAAGTGAGTCACACTGTTTATATGTCAAAAAGTGACGTTTATTAAGTATATAGGATAGGAATTTCAGTCGTTTGTCTTTAAAACTAAAGGAAAAAAAAAGTGGGGGGGCATGATCCTGTTACAAGCAGTATTATGGTGAAGTCAAATTATTTTATTTAAGAAATTATTGTGGAATAGCAGTTTCAACCTGGAATTTTATTCAAGCTGCCTCAAGAAATAAGAAAAAAAGTTTAAAAAACTGAAAATGAAAAGAAAGCAATTTATATTGCAAAATTCGATTATTGCTGCTTTCTGTAAATATCAGTGGAAAATCAAAATCACTTACTGAATACTCATGTGCAATGCAACTTTTGTGGTGTTACAAGATGTCCTAGAAACCCGATCCAAAGTCGCCATCATCAGAGTTCTGATATGTTTAATTTCTTTTCTTATGATTTAAATATAATTTAAGTTTGATAATTTATTGTATTAATAGTTTAAAGTCTGTAGAAAGGTGTAGATATAAATACTGAAATTAAGAACTTTATTTGGTAATGACAAATAGTAATAAATCACTCATGCAAAGAGCGACCATGGGCGTACTACTTTTTCTCTTGACATTGATAGAGATTATATCGAAAAATCTAAATTAGTAAATTCATTTTGCAGAAAACCTATATAAAAAATATAAGGCAATATTTAAAATTTCTTATAGTACCCTGACCACGTTTTTAGAGGATTTATAAACATATATCTAGAATGAGTTTTTTTGCCAAATGGAGTAAATGCTTAAATTTGACATTTTTAAAAACCGACTTCATAACATTTTAAAAAGGAGGAGGTTCTCAATTCGACCCGTATGTTTTTTTTTTATTTGTGCAATAATTTCTTATAGATTCGCTTAAGCCATTTCTATGAAATCTTAATCTCGGCGGTGGCCTCATATGAATTCCAGTAAGCTACGTCTAGTGCAAGGTGAACAAAAATTGGAAACAAGACTTTCTTTAGTCGAGAATATTCGAGATTATGGCGAAGTCGCCATTGTTAATTTCATTAAATTAACAATGGCGACTTCGCCATAATCTCGAATATTCTCGACTAATAGTGGAGTAAAATCGGACCTCAAAATTATGCCGTTTTTTTTAAATTAAGGTATAACTATATGGGACCTTCACCATCTTGTAGGCGTTGAATTTGGCTATTCGAAATGGATATCTACAACTTTTTTTAGTAGGGACGAATTTTGTAAAATCGTTTTTTCTCCGCCGGAGAACTAATTCAAAAAATGTGCTTTTCAAAACATACGTGTTATTAAATCATGGATTTAAGCTACGATTTTGAAATTTGTGTCAGCTACATAGAAAAGTACAGCGCTTCTAATAGAACCCACGACATTTCCAAAACTTAAAGCCTTTTTGAGAAAATGTGCCCCAAATTCTCCATAAGCAAATCCGTGCATTGAAAACTTCACCATGCGAGGAACTTAACATAAATATAACATAAACACACCACAGATAGTAGACAACCCCCAAATCCAAAGCCAAGGCTGTCCGGAAGGGGGTTACACATTCGGAAAAACGCAGACATACATCCACTCCCACCGGTGTTGTCAATACCGGGGCTGGGGGTCGAACCCAGAGCGCGGTAGCGAGTCGATCAGCGTATTCGCCACTCAATACCCCTTAACCGATTGAGCTACCGTGCCGTGCCAACTATGTTGATTATTAAAAATTTATGTATATACATCCGAAGTCAAATGTAGATAAAACTATAGAAAAGTTTTTAGAAAAAAATTCAGCTCGCTAAGTCTCATAGTTTTCGAGAAATCGAATTTTTAACGCAGCTCATTTTCACAGTGACAATTGCGCTCGGATTCCTGGAGTCGTAATGCGACCAGCTTGCCTATTATATTATGTGCCGCGGCAGGGTTTATAATATTGTAATAATGTATTTTCACAAGATTGTACGTATTTTATTAGTTACTGCTACCTTTTGTAAATTGAATTTCTTACATGATTATACGTTTTCATAGAAACAAAAAATTCATGATGTCACGATGCATTTGCGGCAGATAAAATAATAATTTAATAACCGCATTCAAAGCATTGGGGATAGAATTAAAATTCGTACATGATAGCTAACGTCAAAATTATTTTATATATCTTTAATTCAATTCATATAGTATTATTTAATCATGCGAAAAATAGTGTAATCTTTCGGTTGTTAAGTATTTTATAACAGAATCTGCTTCGACTCGTTTTTTCAAACTTTTCCTCGATACCGCACTGACCAACCTTACAGTTTAAAATACTATTACCGCGCACCTAATTAACGAGCTAATTAAAAATAACAGTAAACAATAAAACTCTAGGCCTATGTGTATAAAAAAAATTATAAAAACGAACACAAATTTTAAATAAATATACATAATGAATAATGAACAATTAAATGTCGTCTTCATCGGTTTCATCTGTCTCTAGAATTTTCTGCAGGTTATTACAGTCTCTACATGAGCAGTCCAAACAACATTTTAACCCTTCTTTTATGCAAACACATTTTGATGTATTGCATAATTTGTCCGAGCAAAATATTGACAACAGCGTTCTAACTTCAACTGGAACGGGATCATTCGTACAGAGAACAGGCTCTAACCTTCCAGCTTCGCTGGTTGTCCAGCCGAAATTGGTGGCATTAATCGATGGCATATTTGGTACATGACTGAACATCCAAATTTTAAGTTGATACACACATCTGAAGTTACATGAATTAATTTTTAAACGATCAAGTTCGTGAAATTTACCTTAAAATATATTGCTGAAACGAGTCATCAGTTGGTGGCAATTCTGATGCTATTTTCTGAGTAGTCATACTAAGATGATATCTTAACTCATTCAAAGTTTTTATTGATATATTTTTGTTTCTAAATAGAGCTAATACAAATTTTGTTCCAATTTCAAATGATTCTATTATAGGAGCAGTGGCTAGTTTTTCTAAATCACCAAATGTTTTGGGGTTCTTCATAAACACATCAAAGGCAGTCTTTTTACCAATTTTAAAAAATGAGCCTGTAGTATCGCACCCTGTTATGACATGTAGAGGTAGTAAACATTTACAGATTTGGTCATCAAGCCCTTGAACTATGTTTGACACCGAAAGAATTCTGTTTTTACTACCATGTCCCAATTCTATGTAAAGAGAACATTGTTTTTCTGGATATTGATTTTTTAGATAGCCATTACAATAATGTATAAGTAGAATCAGTACATCCGTATCTACAGACTTTACTAAAATGCTATTGTGATGGTGAACTTGATATTCATATAACATGTGTAAAATCAAACGCGTGTCGGCTTCCTCGTGGTTAGATTTTAAGTCTTGCAATTCAATTAAACCATTTTTTCTGCTGATTGAATAACACAAATCGGGATTTTCAAATCCGCCAGCTATAGTAAGTTTCTCGTTCTGTGTCATATTCTCCATTGAATTTTCTAATATATAACTTTATTTTCAAATTTCACAAAAGATTTTGTAAATAATAAAGCAATACATTAGTAAAACAACTTAACTGTACAAGATCCTACTTGCATCTATCCGGTGTGTGTACCACCGATCGTTTTACATTCAGTGTTACAATACAAACACTCCGGCGCCGACGGTCTGAGCGCATTATGTTTACTGTGAAAATGAGCTGCGTTAAAAATTCGATTTCTCGAAAACTATGAGACCTAGCGAGCTGAATTTTTTTCTAAAAACTTTTCTATAGTTTTATCTACATTTGACTTCACATATATATATACATAAATTTTTAATAATGAACATAGTTCCTCACACGGTGAAGTTTTCAATGCACGGATTTGGTTATGGCGAATTTGGGGGTCATTTTCTCTCGAAAAGGCTTTAGGTTTTAGAAATTTCGTGGGTTCTATTAAAAGCTCTGTAGTTTTTTATGTAACTGACAAAAATTTCAAAATCGTAACTTAAATCCTTGATTTAATAACACGATGTGTGTTTTGAAAAACATATTTTTTTAATTAGTCCTCCGGCTGAGAAAAAACGATTTTATAAAATTCGTCCCTACTAAAAAAAATTGTAGATATCCATTTCAAATAGCCAAATTCAACCCCTACAAGATAGTGAAGGTCCCATTTAGTTATACCTTAAAAAAAAAACTACCAGAAATAAGCGAGATAGAGATTTTACTCCACTATAAAGAAAATCTTGTGACATTTCATAATAATTTTATTTTATGAGAAAAAATTCAAATTCCTTCGGAATTTTATTAAAATTAGTAGTTAGGTATTTTACGTGTAGCTAATAACGAAACTGATGTCAAAAGTTAGGAATTCAAAATGGCGACTCCAATGTGGCTGCGATAATTGCAGTATTTTTGCAGAATTACCTAAATTTTATACATAGTAATTCTCTGATAACGAGTCTAATGTTAAAGCTGAAAAAGTCACAACTGATTTTTAGTGTTCATGAGCTAAATAATAAGGCCACAACATTTCTGAAGTATTTTGACTCGCTGAAACCAATTTCACATACAAAAAATTTAGGAGATAAAAGGGGGTGGTATAGAGAAACTGACCCTGACAAGACCTTTCTTTTGCCGTTTTTAGAGGATGAAAGGGATGGTACAGGAAAACTGAGAGGATAGAAATTTTTTTTCCCCAAAATAGGCTTCAGCGCGTCAGTATACTTCAGAAAAGATAGATCGAAACCTTAGGACAAGACCTTTTTTAGGGGATAAAAGGGGTGGTATGCAAGAACTGACGCGATAGAATTTTTTTTTGTCCAAAATTGACTTCAGCGCGTCAAAATACTTCAAAAGTTAGATGAGAACCTTAGGACAAGACCTTTTTTTTTCTGTAAACTTGTGTTAAGTGACATTTTCATTAAGTTGACAGAAATTTTAACAGCTGATGGAACTAGAAAGTTTTAAAACGCTTTATATCTCTTCTTCTATGAAAACTCACATTATTTTCAAAATTACGAGACACACAATTTTAAAATTTGGCAGCTGTCAAGAATAAAAAGAAAGGAAATATAAAATTACTTTGGCAAATCGATTATGTATTTGTAAAGTAAAAATTTAAAACAAAAATTCATAAATTCATTCAAAAAATCTATATATTTGTGTCCTGTAGACTGATTTTAATTGAAAAAATAGTATATTGTTTTATTAGGAGTAAGAGTTATACTTTTGTGACGAGTCTGTAGGTTTGCAATTACAGACGAGTCACAATAAGTGGGTTTTACTCCAAATAAAACATTATTTTTTCTTCAAACATCGATTAGCTATAAAAATATAAAAAAAATAAAGATCTAGAATTTCACCACCAAAAATGCATTATGTTAATATCGCATGGACGGCGTATTAAATAAAATACGCGTTGCTATGATATTACTTTTTATGCCGCTCACAGCGTCAGAGATAGTACTTTTACCTCCATTGTTAATGGCAACGCATAGCCGTCTAAAAAGTCAAACTTTAATGTGAAATGAGTTAAGAAAATGTCATGTTTTTCTGATGTTTGGAGAAAATAGTATATTGTGTATTTAGGTGTGAAAGCAATACATTCCCGGACGACGATGCAAATTGTTGGCCGAGGCGCTAGCCGAGGCCAACAAGCATCGAAGTCCGGGAATGTGCTTTCACGCCGAAGTACACATACTATTTTTTCTGAAATCACAATCAATATCACTATAAATTAAGGAATTTGTATTAATGCATAACATTTCTTCATTACAATCTAACTACTTACTAATAAATGCAATTTTAATGTGAGTTGGTTTGTCTGCGTGTATTTATTTACTGTTAAAATATACATAAAAAACCGTACGGGAATGTTACTTTCCCGGCCTAGGCCGGGAAAGTAATATTCCCGTACAGTTTTGTTGATCGTTGCTTGGTAACAGATCTTTTCCGGTCTGTTTTGTGATAGTTTCTTAGCAACGGACTAAAATACTGGAATTGTATATTTTTCGATCTGAAATCGCGCCGAAAATGTAGACATTGCAGATCGATTTCAGAAAAACTATATTTTATAGCTAAAATTCAATTTTAGATCAAAATTATAAAAAATTATATAAAAATCAAAAATCCGGCTCGATTATTAAACAATTTCAAAACGAACATTTAAAAAAAAGTTTCTGATAACTTTAACTTGACAATTTTTTTAAAACAAATTTTTTAATTATAAATTCACCATATTTTTTAGCTATTTTCTTTTACATGACGGTCTTCATTAATTTTTTTAATATTTTTCACAATACTCACAATATTTAATTTTTTGCTGCCAAAATTGTTTTATATGACAATTGTAAAATTATATATATTTGTATAAAATATATTTATAGTCCTAATTTCTGTAATATACTAATAGGCCGAAGTCAGTAGAAAAGGATATTCTTTCTACTGACTTCGGTCTATTAGTATATTGAATTCTTGTACCAATTGAAGTTGTACGTTATGCCATCTGCGAGACAGTAGAAACAGTAGAAACAGAAACAGTAGAAACGTTCTGGAACATTAGAGAAAAGAGACTTCTAGATAACGCCGCGCCGTTAGCAATCGCTAACATTGATTTAAATAAAAAAAAAAAAATTAAACGTACCAGAATCCATATGGTGGCAACTTTGAATGGGTTTTATGGGACATCTTGTAGTCCCAAATTGCATTGCATATGAGTATTCCTTGTACATAAAGATTTCAGAAAAATCCTCGGGCCCAAGATCCTTTACGTTCGGGCGTCATATCCTTTGAAGACTGAAATTTCTATTCCAAGACACCTTGTTTATATAATTAGGACATTAGACAATATACACTATTACACGATTATATCTTCAGGTATTCTTCGTTATAAACTAATTTAATTAATTATTAAATCGCATTATAGTGTAGATTGTGGATTAGATTTGGCAGATATACAAATTAGATATACGATAAAAATAAATGAAATATTCAATTTTTTAGAACATAAAAAATTTAAACTCAATGTATTAAGCTCCCTAATATTTTAAAATAACGTGTAAATTAATTTCGTAACACTTTTTATTAAATTTATTAGCAAAGCGTTTGTTCTAAACTTTCCGCGACCTACCACCATACAATGAAGGTCAACACTTTGTTATGCTTGACGCTAATTGTATTTTATTGTTTTATATCAGCTGGTTCAATTTCCTTTAATTTTTTTAATGAGTTTGCATAAATTCACGAATTAGTTGTTACGACATGCAAATTTACCTGTTTGAATAATTAACAGGTATTCAAGTAATATTAGTATTACACAATGAAAGGACAGTCTCTAAGGTCATTGATGAATTTTTTATTTATTTCTTAACATTTTTGTGTAATAATACTAAAATTTTGTGCACACGGGCCCTAGCTTTGTGTCACTAGCGACGATTGTAGTTATCGAGAGCAGACGAACCACTGCACTGTTACATATGTTACAATTTTTAAGTAAAATAAGCTATTGTGTTTACAAGATGCGGTCTACACACATACATACAGAAATTTTTTTATTCGACATTGAATTCAACATGGCATGAAACGGCATTGCGTAATACATTTTTTTTTGTCCGGTTATAATACACCTATTTGCTTAAATTGGTCTCATAAGTGTCATAACAAATGTACTTCGAATGTACGGGGAACGTTTATACTTATTTACATTCGCCGAATTGTTATTTTTTCTGATACTACTACTACTTACTAATACTAGCTCTTTCTATTATAATTTCTTCAAATGATTGTTTACCTTTTAATTACAATAGGGTCGTTGACCATTTTTTAAAAATTTTATGTTCAAATACTTTATTAAATTTTATTTGACCCGTATTTTTTTATTTTACAATCTAAAGTCATTTTAATAGTGAAATTAATTATTTAAATTAAGAAATTTTGAATTCGCGCTCATCGCCACGTCAGATGTGAGCGCATGCGCAGTTAGATAAAGGAATAATCGACGGGCGTCGTTTGCTTTGCTTATTTGCTGTTAGCATATAGTCCAGTCAACTTTCCCCTCTAATTTGAGTGCTAATGAATGGATTTTGACGAAACCTTGTGCACTGTGTTTGTAATGACGTTAATAAAAGAGTTAAAAAAAGATCAGAGTAGGAAATGGTCGGAAGAGGTAGAAAACCTTTTATTATGGGTTCCGTGACTTGTAGAATTAGGTCAAAAATAAAAGAGAAACAATGAATTTACCTTTTCTTGCCAAAAATAAGATGTTTTTACTCTTGTGAATTTTTTCGAAAAATGCAGATTCGAAAATTCCTAAAAGTGGAGGAGGGGAAATGTAGAAGTTGAAAAAAAAATCTGAAACAATTCAGGTGAATATGTTATCGAAATTCAAGACTTTTTTTTATTTGCAACTTGTCTGTAAAGTGCGTTTCCACCGAGTTATTCCAGAAAAACATGAAACACTACCTCTTTCTTTAAAATTGTAGCACTTTAAAAATATGTAATTTATAAATTTGAAAATTCAGACGTATGCATTGAGGCCTTCTAAACATTTTTTGTAACTTGCTAATTTTCCGAGTTACAGGCAGTTTTTCACAAAACAGATAATGTACCATATTTTTTGCACAAAAAATACATGAAAATTCGAAAAATGAACGTCATTTATGTATATTATTATAAAAAAGTATGAAACCTATATAGTTATACCATTTTTAAAAGTTCAATATGATTTTTAAATTTTCAAGTATTTTTTAATGTGCAAAAAATGTAGTACATTAGTTATCGTGAAAAACTGCCTGTAACTCGGAAAATTAGCAAGTTACAAAAAAATTCCAAGAGACAAAAAATGTTTAGAAGCCCTCAATGCATACATCTGATTTTTAAAATTTTTAAATTACATATTTTTAAAGTGCTACAATTTCAAAGAAAGTGGTAGTTTTTAATGTTTTTCCGGAATAACTCGGTAAAAACGCGCTTTACAGAAAAGTTGCAAATAAAAAAGTCTTGTATTTCGATGATACATTCACCTGAATTTTTTCAGATTTTTTTCAACTTTTACATTTCCCCTCCCCCACTTTTAGGAATTTTCGACTGGCCTTATCTCCAAAAATATGCATTTCTCGAAAAAATTCGCAGGAGTAAAAACATCTTATTTTGAGTCAAAAAAGGTAAATTTATTGTTTCTTTTCCATTTTTGACCTAATCCTACAAGTTACGGAACCCGTGATAAAAGGAGTGTTTTCTACCCATTTCTTACTCTAATCATTTTTTCAACTTTGTTATTAACGTCATTACAAACACATTGCACAAAATTTTATCAAAATCCATTGATTAGCACTCAAATTAGAGATTTTGGTCATTTTAGCGCTCTGTTGACTGGACTCATAGATCAAAGTTAGTATCGACGTGAGTCATATAGTATGTATTTTAAAGAATTACTAACCTCAAATGTTTAACATTTCGGGATTCGGCACTTAAATAGTTCAAATTGTCCACATAAAACTCGTGTACCATATAAAAATCCACTACAGGTAAATTCTCTGAAGTACCTTTCACAAAATTAGGTTCCATTATAAACAAATATTAAATATTAAACACACAATGTAAATGTAAACAAATATTGAATGTAAACAACAAATCAACAGAGCACCACTACCAACATGAAAATTCTCTAGAATTGAATGATCATCAGATACGTCACCGTTTACCGCCTTTTTATTTTCAAAACCAATTTGTTCTTGCATGTGATGATTAGAACTTTTTTTAATATGATATATGCAATGTATATTTAATATACTTTTTGATCATGTAACAATATTTTGTAAACTTTGTTGAAGGAAACGACCCTATTATGCCATAAATTTAGTAATCCAAATTAGATAAAAATAGAGAAGTTGAACTACGCAATACTAATTAATTTTTTTTCTCCAATATTGTTTCAATAAAAAACATTTAAAATCCTAGAGAGCCTCAAAAAATAACAGGCTCTTTTCCAAAACTTCGGCACGGCCCACAGTGATAGAAAATGGAAACAATTCGACCCTCGGGGCAATTTTAATCGTACAGCCGTAATTTTTTTTTATTCTCTTTGGAATTTGATGCATTTTATTGTACAAGTGCGAAAAGTTAGATATTTAATTAGGTGTTTCCATAAATGGGCAAATTAGTCGACTATTGCAGCATGGAGCCTAGAAAATTATACACCTTGGAAATTCTTAAATTAGAATTTATGGGTTGCTGATTCCAAAAATTAGTGTCCCGAACCCTTAAAATACGAATGGAATCCCGAAATTAGGAAAATTATTTTTGCAACTATCTGAATAAGAATCTTGAATAACCATAAGTTTATCTCCAGATTTATTATTTTGTAGGTTTATTGGGTCGTTGATTTCAAAAATTTCAGTCTTGAACTCCTTTAATATGGGGGACGGAACCGCCGAAACTCGGAAAAACCACCCCTTTCAGGGGTTTTGCAATAGTCGGCTAAGTTGCCCATTTATGAAAACACCTAATTAAATATCTAACTTTTCGCACTTCTACAATAAAATACATCAAATTTCAAAGAGAATAAAAAAAAAATTATGGCTGTACGATTAAAATTGCCCCAAGGGTCGAATTGTTTCCATTTTCCATCACTGTGCGGCCCATAACTTTTACTTTTTACTTTTAATTTTTTTGAACTAGGGATAATTTTTTTCGCACAGTTTTTGTATTCATAATTTTTCATTTATAATTCAACATCAATAATAATGCACGCTCACATTTTTTACCACCCTTTTTGGACCACATCTCCAGAAGCTACTTCAGCTTGTCAGGAGCTGGTTTCTTGTAAATGTCGAGTTATATGTAGTAAAAAATGTTCATGCGCTGGGCAGAGTTAAAATGTACGATACTGTGTTTGTGATGGAGACTGCTGTGAAGCCGACAGTGACTGAAAATTTTAACTTTTAGGCATTCGTTTCTTTGCGATTTTATAAAAAATCACTAGAGTAGAAATATTTAGTTACAATAAAGCTTACAAAAAAATTTATTTAGGTACTTTTTATTAAAAATAGAATTATATTACAGCTATACTTAAATATGTGATTTCCCCGCCACTGAGAAAACTATTGGAGTCACAAAAAAACTCATTACACAATTTTTGCAGAAAACTTAGTTTACTGTAATGTGTGTAATCACAAACGTATTTTTCTGACGATTTTGAGGTTATAACGGCCGAACCAATATTTTTCTGAGTGGCACTATATCCCATTTTGTTCATCTCAAAAACTGTCTATGCTTACCCAATTTCAGGTTAGTATCACAATCTGAACGATTCTTAAGAAAATTCGAATTAAGCAACTCCACAGCCCCATAAAAAAAAAAATAGAAGTTCTGTACCAGAGACGTGAATACATAGATTTTGTGTATTTTTTTATGCTGAATCCGAATTTGCAGCCAAAAATATGGGTTACCCAGGTAGTTTTTTAGTAAAACGCAAAAACATCATCATCATCAACCTAAAATAGAGTGATACGGTAAAGCTTTATAATGAAATGCAACAGTTTGTAAAAATACTTTGAGAAAACATTTTAAAATAAGATTTTGAGCATTAGAAAGAAATATATGCAAATTAAATCCATACCCACCCCTACGAGGGGGTTAATTCCATCCTTAAGATCAAATAACGAATATTATAGTGCAAAACAATGTGAAAAGCCATAACCTCGTAGTTTGTAATTCCAAATATACAAATGTAGGTTGACAGACAATATACCTAAAAAATATAATATAATCTTATTTTTAAGGGGCTTGAAACCACCTCTGCAGACCTGGGTATTTCTTACCCCTTTGAAGGCCCTTTGAGTCACATATTTTTCTATTCAATGGTTTGGTCTAAATTTTGTTACCGCAGCTTTTTGTGGTCGCTGATTACGAATCTGAAGTCCGAATCAGAAAATTCCTGAATAAAAGATGGCGGATCCAATATGGTGGATGTAAAAAATCGGAAAAGCATTCAAAATTTGAAGATTATGGCTGAAACTTGTTACTCGGGGGTTTTTGGAGTCGCTGATCACGATTCTCTGTAGACGCCTATTTGGTAAAAATTATAAAAAAAATTGTCTGTCAATCTTACAGATGTCAAACTGACAGATGTCACACTGACAGATGCCAAACTGACAGGTTTCAAAAGAGATAAACGTCATTTTTACAGATGTCAAACTGGCAGGTGTCAAAGGGAGTAAACGTCACTTTGACAGATGTCAAACTGACAGCTACCCCGACGTGGTCATAAGATTAATAATAATAATGTACTATTCGCCATTCCAATTTTCCACCCAGCTCATGTAACTCGTTAGGAAAGAGGTACTTTCAAGCTCTAAATTATAATTTCCCACGATATTGCCACGATGATCAGTTTTATATATTTGGCTCCAAATCGTCCCTATTTCCTTCACTTTCACATTTAAGCGAGACTGTAACACTGCAAGTCGAATTTATATTCCTTGTTTCTCATTTTTAGACATTTGCCTATATTTTTACTCAAATGCCTCAATTATTTTAAACATTCATAATATATTTCTTTGGGTGGTAAATACCAATTTCTATGGTACTTTTTAATCCGCCATAATGGGTCCGCTGTTTTGGATTTAAGAATTTGCAAATTAAGACCCCAGAATCGTGGTCAGCGACTCCAAAAACCCCCGAGTAACAAGTTTCAGCCATAATCTTCAAATTTTGAATACTTTTCCGATTTTTACATCCGCCATATAGGATACGCCATCATTTCGGATTCGGACTTCACATTCATAATCAGCGACCCCAAAAACCCGCGGTAACAAAATTTAGACCAAACCATTGAATAGAAAAATATGTGACTCAAAGAGGTAAGAAATATCTAGGCTTGCAGAGGTGGTTTCAAGCCCCTTAAAAATAAGATTATATAATATTTTTTAGGTATATTGTCTATCAACCTACATTTGTATATTTGGAATTACAAACTACGAGGCTATGGCTTTTCACATTGTTTTGCACTATAACATTCGTTATTTGATCTTAGAGGTGGAATTAACCCCCTCGTAGTGGTGGATATGGATTTAATTTGCATATATTTCTTTATAAAGCTTTACCGTATCACTCTATTTTAGGGGATGTTTTTGCGGTTTACTCAAAAACTACCTGGGTAACCCATATTTTTGGCTGCGGATTCGGATTCAGCATAAAAAAATACACAAAATCTATGTATTCACGTCTCTGGTACAAAACATTTATTTTTTTTGTAGGGCTGTGTTATCATATGAAAAAATTCCGAAATTTTACATATTTTTTGCCTCTAGGTTCTATACTATTAGTCGTATCTAACCATTTGAGCTTTATTGCTCTTTTCTTAATAAATTCTCTAACATCGCACACAACATGCATATATTCGTCTTTGAAGGAATTTTAACATTTAAATGCATTCTGTGTATGGTACAGATGTGTGAATAATACTTAACTAGTAATCATTATGCCAGTTAAACGTATTATGCCTTGTTCGTGACTACTGTTATTAGAATAATAAATAGATATATGGACGTACTCATATATTGATATTTATTTTTAAACAGAAAAGTTCGATACATTTTCTTATTTTTGTGCTATGACGCACGGTTATGCGTTATACTTTATAACGTGTTTATTTTTGTTTAATTGTTGGGAGAGATACGAGTCGTAATTTTTATTACAAATTGTATATTTATATAATTAAACATACCTCGAATTATTTCAAGTCCAACTTTTAGTGAAAAAAATGCAGATTATTTTTAACTATCGATCGTAATTTTTTATTTTATATTATCCCAGCGTATAAGACGTATTTTTTATTTTTCCCAGCACGTCAGAAGTGTTAAAGAAGAATGGGGTAATATTTCAGGAGCTATACGTTTTGGGTCAAAGTCACATTAAACATGCCTGTAATATTTTCCCTGAAACGCCACACTCGGGGTTATTTGCTCTTGACGGTTAAATCTTGAAAATGTTTTTTACTTCTAAACGACTGTATCAATTTTAATAAAATTTGGACAGTATGCACAGTAAGTATCTGTGATTGAGAAATATGACACCTTTCGTATCGTTTCTTTATGCTACCGGGAGTGCCGGACTCCTACCTGGCTAAAACCCCTCCTTTCTTCTCCTCGGTCCTCTCAGGAACCGCTCACGCATTACTTCAGAGAGGGGGAGGGGGCGATTCGGTATCTTTGAAATTCAATTTCCTCTTCCTCCTTCGCTCTGATGATATTATTGATCATCCCGTTTATGCGTTCCCATTTTGTCTCCTATTCTAGCATCAGGTTTATCATGTTCTCCACCTGTATAACCCCTCCTATGTCTTCGTGGCATTTCTGCCTTTATGCTACCCATCTCGGGCAGTGGAAGATGGTATGTTCTGGTGTATCACATTCGCCACCATAAATACACTCATCGTCATCGATACGGCCTATTACGCGTACGTATGTGCGGAAGCTGCCATGTCCTAATAATGCCTGCATTTGATGATATCGCACTTCTCCATGCTGCCTCTCTACCCATGGTCTAATCTGAGGTAAGAGCCTTCTAGTTCACCGTCCTTTGTTGGTTGTCTCCCACTTGTTTTGCCAGCTGTCTACAAACCTTTCCCTTGCCTCCCTCTTGTCGGTGCCTTCATGTATTTCTTGTCTCTCTTTCACAAGGAGTGCTCTTGGAGGTACGCTTGCGATAACCATCGCTTTCTAATATGACTGCATATCCTTATTGCGATATGTCTTTGGTGTTTTTCTACCTTGGCCATCAGAGTTTGTGTTCTCGCCACTGCCATCGCCCCCCCCCCCCCATATTGGCTTCGCATATTGCATTATTGAGTGTGCGGCGCTGCAGAGGACACTTCTCTTACTAACCCTCGAGCTCCCACATTCGATATCAGCCTACCAAGGGATGCGGTTAGCCAGTCCACTTAACATGTTCTTTGAATGTCAATCCCTTATGTACCCAGACTCCTAGGTATTTAATCGATTTCTTTTGAGGTCACAATCACGTCGGAAGATTCCTCTTTTTTTGGTGATCACCACCATCTCCATCTTTTCGGGTGCCAGTCTCAGTTTCTTTCTCCTCAACCACCTACCTACCCACCTGTTCTGTGGCTTCGTTGGCGTTGTTGGTTATTTCCTGTAGTATTCGAGACCTTACTACCACAGCCAGGTCGTCTGCGTATCCCAGCATCTTTTTGCCCTCCGGCAGCCGCATAGCGATCGTGTCGAACATGATGTTCCACAGGATTGTCTCCAGTACTGAACCCTGTGGAACCCCACTGGTTACCGCCCTACTTATTTTTAGGAATAAAAAATGGCAAAAGAGGTCGTTTTTTTTTCACTTTTTGTTAACTCGAAAATAATGTAATATTTCGTAATATTTCTCTATTTTATAACGAATAAAATAAACGCACGCTGCACTTTCTACAACTAATACAACCTGAGATATTGTGGTTCAAAGTTAGGGTAAAAAGTGCAGAAAATGCCAAAAAAAACTTCTTTTTATAAATTGACGCTGAAAATTTAAGCAAATTAAGACAGAGAAAAAGTTGGTGTCCCTTAAACTACATTAAATAGGGGGTTTGGTATTTCGATATAAAATTTTAAGGGGGTGATATAGGGGGTAATTTAGAATCTATATGACCATATACCGAGTGGCCACGAGTCAATATACACCCCCAATTTTTTTATTGTTTTTGAATTTAAAATTTTGTTTTCGGTACACATACATTAGACCAAAGTGAGCTACTTTTAGACTAAGAGGAACGAAAATTTTAAGTAGGTACAACAGTTTTTTCCGATTTAAAACATTCCAAAAAAAGTAAACTGTAAACTGGTTATATTTTTTATTTTGGAACAAAATGTAAAATAAAAAAGTTGTTTCAAATTATATGGTCTGTCCAAATTCAAAATTTCACTTGAATATTGCAATGTTTCGAAATAAGTGAATTTTTATTAAAATACTTTTTTGGTTTTGTCAATTTTTTTTTACTTTTATTTTATTTTGACAAATACTACAAGCTGTAGAAATTTGTAATCCTATTTTAGGAACATCCTGTAATGTTCTATTTGATTGTTAGGTGCGTTGTTATCTAGTTACGTCTACATATCATGACATATCTGCATTAAAAAATTATTTTTAAAATGTTCACTATTGAGCAAAGAATTTTTTAGTTAGAGTACTATGGAGACGGTGGAAGTTCATACCGTTACGTTCTTCAACAATTTAGTGAGAAATTTCCCAGTGTGTATGTTTCGAGAATGGCTGTTCATAAATTGGCCAAAAAAATTTAAAAAACTGATTTCAGTGGTTGACATAAAGAGTCTGATGAATAAAAGGTAAAAAATGCTTCTACTACATATTTTTGCAGCAAAACCTTCTATATACATTATTAATATTTTCGGAGCATTTACTTCATCCTTAAAGTAAAAGCATTTGCTTTGTTAGAAGCAAAAGCTACAGCAAATATGAATAAAAACCACCGTGTTTACCATTAGTTTAGCATTTGCTTTAATAAAACTGAAGGTACCTCAATAGTAGACTTCGTTTGTGCGTTGAAGCAGCATCTAAATTGTGAATTATGTTTTTAAATCAAATTAGAGCAGAAAAATATTACAAAAAACGAGTAGAAACATTATCAGATGATTATAGAAAGCTGTTCCGTTTTAATGAAGAAAATGTACATTGGTTAGCCAACCATTTTATTGGGGAACAGTATGAAAAACGAGGAGGTGCTCTGACACCCGCCCAAAAAATGAAAATTTTCTTAAGGTACATTTCTGACCCTGGTTGCCAAAATAGTGTTGGTGAAGTCATTGGAGTAAGACAACACACTGTGTCAAAAACAATTACTGAAGTGAGAAATAAAACAATGGTCAAGTCAAATTTATGGATTAAATTTCCTTGTTCCGAGGAAGAAATTAGAGATGCGAAGCAACTTTGGCAAGAAAAATATAATTTTCCTACTGCAATAGGAGCAGTGGATTGTACACTTGTGCGAATTCCGAAACCTTTAAACTATGGAGACGAATATATAAACAGAAAAGGCTTTGCAAGTTTAAATGTCCAGGCAACTTGTGATGCATTGGATAGATTTACAAGTGTAGATATGCAGTGGCCTGGATCCACTCATGACAGCAGAATATGGAAAAATTCCATCATATGTTCAATCATGCGCCGCAATACACAAAATGCTGTACTTCTAGCAGATGGGGCTTATAACCATGTTTAATGACTATTTACAAAAATCCCAATACACCACAAAAAATTCCATACAATAATGTACATATTGAATGTTGTTTTGGGCAAATAAAACAACGATTTCCAATGTTACAATACAAAGTTCGTCTAAGACTTCAGAAAGTCCCCGAAATAATAGTGTCTTGTATTGTTCTACATAATACAGCTAAATTCTTGCAAGATCCCGATTTTGATTTGGAGCAAGTGAATTTTGAAAACAATTATGAAATGGTGGATGAAAATATAATTAACAATATGGATAACTACAGAAGACTAGGCATGCAGTGGAGAGACGAGATTTCTCAATTAATTTTCGAACGGGCTTTATGAGGTAGGTGTATCTTTCTAATAGGTATTCTATTATTTTTTCCATGACAATATGAAAAAATTATCAATATGTTTCAAATCTGATGAAAAAATATAGTTACGCAATAAATTTTTATTTCAGATCCCTCCCCCTGACAGTAAGTATCGCAAGTAGTCGGTGGTATCTATTTCGATTATTTATTTTAAATTGCAAGCAACCTTTTTAAAGAACAAATATGTATTTTTTTCTAGAACTATATCTAAAACTCACCGTGTATACATATACACAAAAGTCAACGGTAAACTTTCAATACAAAATAAACTTTTATTAAACTAAAAGCATTTGCTGCGGAGCGTGAAGGATCTGCTACGGAGCAAAAGCAAAACATTTTTAATTTAAAACGAAGCAAATGCTTTTGCTACTACCTTGTACTTCGCAGCATTTGCTTTTGCTTTTACTTTTTACTTCAAGCAAATGCTTCTGTTTTGTTCATCAGACTCAAAGTAAAAGAAAAAAAATGCATGATCAAAATGACGCTGCCACAATATTAGTGTTGGCGTCTGTTGCTGAAAATCCCCAAACTTTCGTTAAAAAATCGAGCCCAGCATTTGGAGGAAGTTTAAAAAACTTGCATCCAAAAAAGAGGATAAAATATTTCCATACAAACCTCATTTTAACCATACCTTAGAAGCAAAACGACCAGATTTCTGTTTATGGAAATGAAATTTTGAGTGGCAACACGAATTTTTATAAATGTATCTCCAACGAGTCAACGTTTTCAACAAATGCTTCACATGGTTAGGTATTGGAGTGAGACCAACCTATAATTTAAAATTTTTACTGAAAGGCAATTTAAAAAAAGTTAATGTCTGATGCATTTGCATTTATAAATTCAGAATTGTTTATCTGATATTTACTCGCCTTGTTCGAATGCAATTAGCTAAATAAAAATTTGACAAAAACCGACAAGTATTTTACTAACAATGCACTTATTTCGAAACATTTCAATATTCAAATGAAATTTTGAATTTGGACAACTTTTTTATTTTACATTTTGTTTCAAAATAAAAAATATAACCAGTTTACTCTTACGGAATTTTAAGTTTTTGTAATTTTTGAGCACCCCGTTAAAAAAATATAATTTTTCTCAACATCATTACTATTTTTTAGGCAAGCAAAAACTTTTATAAAGAATAACATTTTCTCGGAAAGTTAAAAATTTTGGCTATTACACCTATTGTAAACTTCACCCGCGGACATACTGTATAATGACTTCCTGATTACGGAAAAATTCCTGGTACGTCAAAAGTTATAAGCACTTATAAAGTAAAAAAATATTTTGAGGTTTCTGGTTCTTGTACACACACTAAATCACATTTTTTTCATCCCCTTTAATAATGGGGTGGAGGTGGTAAGGGGGGTGGCTAATACCAAATTTTTTTTTGAGACCTTAGCTTCTCTTGTCTATACTAAATATCAATTTTATGAACTCTTACCTGCTTGATTTACCTATTTACTCCAAATTTACCCCAATTTACCCCCCAACCCTTCGACGGAACAAAATGAAAATATAATCTAGTTCTAGATCTCGTTAAAGTACATATGTGTACCAAATTTCAAGTCAATGTCTCAAACGGTTCCAGAGTAAACGTGCGCACAAAAAAAGTTACAGACCGACAGACAGAAATTTTTTTTTCGCTCAAACTTGAAATCTCGACGTTTCATGACATTCTAAGCCTATTTGAACAATAAAAATTTTTAAAAATTTTTTTTGTCGTTACTATACTTTCACTGGATGTGGAAGTAAAAATACGCACGGTCCGATCGCTTCTCTATACACCCTTCCTCTACGCTGATGAAACGACGACTAGGCTAATATGAATACTAGTGCACTTCATGTTCATTATGTATTAAGAACTTTAATAAATATGAAATTATCTTTAATAATATAAATTTTATTGTTAATCAGTTTAAATAATCTAATATTTCCATTCGATTTTCGTGGAATAACTGCAGTACCTCGCCATCTGGCGTCCAAGCGTTAAAACGGTCTAACTAGTCATCGCGATTCCTGCTACGCTAATTTCGACGGTTTCCTGCTGGGTTGCGCATTGCGTTACTTATGTAATGGAAAATAATTCAATTTGTGCTGCCATTTTCCAAGTACGTAATAATAATTTAGGAGTTTAGAAGTAGAGTAAAACGGAAATGTGTGTGCTATAATAGTAGAGTTGTCTTTTTTTAATATAATTTGTAGGTATACATAATTACATACGTTTTGCTCTCTCGATCTCGTTTGGCTTTTGCTAAAAAAAGGATGTGTTTAACACAGCTGATGTTTTGCGGTGTGTTCCAATTATGAGTTGTTTAAATATTTTTTTATTATTTCGTCTTAGATTATAAATACTATTGTTTTGATGAAAAACATGGAATTCTCGCTTCTTTAAACACATTAAATATTTAATCGTCGTTTCATGATTTAACTTTTTGCGTTTCTATTTTTAATTTAAAATTATTCCTCGTTTTTTTCTTTCATTCATTTAAAACAAATTTAGAATCAGTTGCATTGAAACGTTAGCAATTTTTAAATTATTATTATTAACTATTATTTCTATAATCATGTTCTTAAATATTTATCTATATTAATTAATATCAGAGTCTTACAGCGTGACTAAAATTGAATTTAATTTCTTTGCGTGAATGAATGGAATCATTTATAGTCGGGAAGCAGAAATGTGCCTCGAAGAGATAGTTTTGAAAAATACATACGTTATCTGAAAGTACTGCTTAAAATTGCTTAATTTTATATTCCCACCATATGTACAGTACAGTACATGTACATTATTTTTTTAACATTTTTTAATGATTTTCAAACCAATTGAAAGCTCATTCTTTCTAGATTCAGGTGCTGTCCAATTTTTCTCGAAATTGTTGTTAACAAATGCTACAGAAATTGTTTAAACAAAGCGCACCCGAAAAGTGCAGTGTAAATTTCAGCATCGAGGTATTTTTAAAACTGTTGCAGATAAATGCATTCTATGACATGAAATCTGCAGAAAAGAATGAAAACTTTTTGGTGAAATAATTATCGGCACTGCTTTATTGTTGTTAAAGATATGATTATTTTTATACAGCGCTTCGTTGTTTCCGCTACCGTTTTGAGTTAAAAAGTTCATGTGCTCTAGCCGATCAGAGACTTGCACCATGATATACTGTGATGGCAAAACATTAACATTATGCTTATTACTTATACGTGAATATTATCATTCGTTATAATAAAAAAAAGAACAGAAAAATTGTACCCGTCAATATTAATTGCTCAAAGTGTGTCATATGTCAATCCGGTAATACAACTGACCTTGGATACCCTGCAACAAATCCTGTAGTGTCACAGAGAAATTTGGGCTATAAAACACTTGATGAAAATTTAGAAAGTCTTGAACCTACCAACCAAGGTTGCCTTCTGGTTATCTTGTTCCGCTCCTGACCGTCGGGAGTGGCATTTACGAAACATTCAAGAATTCAAAGGCCAAGTACATCATGCCATCCCGATTTACGAAACTAATTGAAGATGAAAATATAACTTTTAACAGTCCTTTACCAGTTAGACTTGTTGTGCCGTAATGGTGCGGGAGCTAAGTGGCTTTTTCGGAAACTAATCGTTACAAGCATTTTCTATGCGTTGATTAATTCTATCGAACTTAAATAATGACAAAATAGACTTCTGGCATATGTCCGCCCGTCGAGTTGGCCATGGCCATGGCCATGGTTCAAGATATAAAAATCAGTGAAATTATATCATCGTTACAAAGTACACATTTTTTGTTTAGAATGAATAAAATAAGATCGCCAGAAATTGTGGGCCATCAGGGGCGCGGCTAGAAAGGTCAAAGATGTAAAAAAACCGAGTTATATAAAATTATCGTTACAAGCTTTTTTTAGGCTGAGCATGTTTATTTAAATGTTCTGAATACAGAAAAAAATTCCCAGAAAGAAACTCCCGTCAGTAAGGCTAGCCAGAAAGAAAATGTTTACGATTTTTGAAGAAAATTGGATTTTTTTCGTATTTTTCATCTCAGAACTCTAAACTCATCGTTACAAGTTATGGCTCCTTTTTAAAACGTAAATATAAGCTCCTTCAACAATAGAATAGCCTTCTGTAAAGTTCTTAGTGTCAACAAAAGTACCATAGGCTCTTAAATATACAGGAATTTAACACTTTCGACTAACTTGACTTCCTACCATGTCTCAGATGTATTGTATCATTATTATCTTTCTGGCTGCGCCTCCTGACAACCCACACTTTCTGGCGATCTTATTTTATTGATTCTAAACATAAAATGTGTACACACGAAAAAAAATGAGCCTTGTAACGATGACATAATTTCACTGATTTTTAGACAGTGTTCGTGAGGCACCTGACAGGAGGTGGCCCGCCAGAAGTCGATTTTATGAATCGTTATCATCCATTAAACCATACAAATATCTCAAAGTTCATAAAACGATGATGTGCCGAAAAAGCCACCTAGCTCCAGCTCTATAAGATGTACTCCCTCCTTGCAAGAAAAATGTTGCAATGTCGATAAAAATAACGCTTAATTTATAGAAAAAAATTACCTTCCAAAAAGAATCGCGATTAGCTGCGGGAATTGAGCGAGAATCTTTTCCCTGAACCTAGTTGTGTGTGGGATGAATGTGACACATCATGAAGTTGGGCAAGATGTAAGTGATATTTGCGCAAATCTGCCATTCTGAACACGACATTCACCCCGAGAGTCTCAAGTTTCTCCTGTATGTATAGCACGAGTTCGACGAATGCTATTCCTTCACAGGACAGCATCCTCACCCTCTTCACCGGACTTCGTCGCCTCGGCTCTTCTGCACCGGTTATACAAGCGGACGAGACAAATTAGATGCTACTTTGCCATTGCTACTAGGTCGCCGTCAGTTTGAAGAGTTGCTAACAAAAGGGTAATGTCTCAAATTTTTGTTGCTGCTGCCACCTATATGTTCGTTGCACAGGTAACATAAGTCATCTTTCAAATTTACTTTGGGGCCCTGGATCTTTTTAAGCGCTGGTCAGAAACAGTAATAGCTTAAGACTCAACTTCCTTTGATGAACTCGTAGCTTCGGGACTGTTAAAAGTTTTATTTTCATCTTCAATTAGTTTCATAAATCGGAATGACATGATGTATGGATTTGTGGAACTTAGCCTTTGAATTCTTGAATGTTTGGTAAATGCTACTCCCGACGTCCAGGTGCGGAACAAGGTAACCAGAAAGCAACCTATGGTTGGTAGGTTTAAGACTTTCTAAATTTTCAGCAAGTGTTTTATAGCCCAAATTTCTCTGTGACGCTACAGGATTTGTTGCAGGGCATCTAAGGTCAGTTGTATTACCGGACTGACATATGACGCACTTTGACCAATTAATATTGAAGGGTACAGTTTCAAGGGGAATAGTAACCGCCATCCGTACACCTTTACCTCTCATCGCCATGTCCTCCTGGACTAAATTAACTTTTTCATGAATATCGGGAGAAAAGAACATAAAAAAATAGATTTTTCCTGTAAAAGTTATTATTGTTCAAACAATAATTAATTATCAACCTCGACTGTGAGAAACATTTTTGAACTTAAATTTTCAATAAAATCAACTCAATGTTTTATAAATACCGCGAAAAAAAATGTTTTAAATATATTTTTTTGTAAATATTGTTATTATTGTTTAAAAAATATAAATAATTATTTGCGCCACTTGGGATGTTTGTGATTTTGAATAATATTAAAAAACACATTTTTAAAAAAGAATGATCAAAATCGGAGCTGTTGCTGAGAATCAAGAGGTTTTGACGATTTTTAGGCTTCATTTACTCGACTATATATGGGAACAGGTGAGCGGTCAACCACCGAATGGTGTGACGTCACACTGCATTTTCGCGCGCTCTATATTAATTATTTATTTTGAGGGAGGAGTTGAAAAAAAAACCTAATATTTTGCACATTTACTAACTACAAGGTACACTTTCGAAATATAAATTAGAAAAAAAATGCTAAATGAATCCATTTAGTTGCACATAAAAGTGGTTTTTTGTCTAGTAGTACGTCAAGTATGATGTCTTGAAATCGTCAATAGTGCTTGTTGTGTCAAACATTGTGTACAAAAAATAAGACACAAAATACGAATACACTTTTTTACTGTACCACCCTGTATCTTGAAAACCAAAGTTCATTTTAAAGCTCTTTTCAAGTACTTTTAAAAATGTCGTTTTCCTCCAAAAATTTTCCGTTTTTTCATAATTATTTAACGTTGAAAGGATCAAATTCAGTTTTCGGCGAACAAAAAGTCACCTTCAACGAGCCATAACTTGGTTCGTATTGCATCTAAGAAATTAAATCAATCGATTTGTTATTTTATAGGCTTTATTTTTGCGTATAATAAATTTTTTTGGTAAAGTTTTCGAGTTATTAGTGAAAAATTGTTCTAAAACATGCATTTTTTTAGATGAAAAAATCAACATTTTTTTTTCAACCACGAACAACTCAAAAAGTATTGAAAAAACTTAATAGAACATTTTTTGCTTAGAATGTATTCCTCTATCGACGTCTGCGGTTATTTTGAATGTAATCATTTCCACCCCGTCACTTGGAATGTTTCTGATTTTGAATAGTATTAAAAAGACACATTTAAAAAAATGGTCAAAGTCGGAGCTGTTGCTGAGAATTAAGAAGTGAAAACCTTCATTGACTCGACTGATAATGCGAAACAATTCTGACAGTCTTCACTATTTTAATTTCGCAATAATTATTGACTTAATTTTTTTATTTTAAACATTTTGTAATCGCCAATGTTGGAAATGTCGCCTCAAATTTTTAACATATATTTTATCACGTAACCTAAAACTATACATATTTTTAAAAATAAATTTGCTTATTTACGTATTATTATAGTAAGGTCTCACTCTGGACGCTGAAATTTAAGTTATAGAATAATATTTAGGTACATTATACATACAAATTGTTACCCAATAATTTGCCCTATAGTCCAATCAACGAAGGAGTTGTAGAGGACATGGATAATCCACTTTCGATACCAAAGATGAGTTTGCCTTTGCAGCAGGCGAATATTTTTCTGATTATAAGTAAAACCTAATTTGTTCTATACTTGAGTAAAATTTGATTCAAATCGGAAACAAAATAAAAAAGTTGTAAGGGTGTCTTCATTTTAAGTAAGTCACACTGTATATTTAAGGAAATGTATAGATTTCGAGAAAATTATATGTTAGTAAATACATCGAGTGTTGTAGAATAAAGATTATTTTGTGACTGATTTATTAGTAGACCACGGTAAACAGTGGCGGCTGGTGAAATTTCAATATTTTTTTTCTCGTCTGTGGCGCATGGGACCCATACGAAACTTGGGAAATAACATCTAGAGAAGCACTTCTCTAATGACCCCTAAAAAATTTTGAAAAAGCAGTTTGCGAAAAAATTTTTGAAAATTCGCTAGCCTCCCCTGGGTCTAGGGACCCCTGTTTACTTTTATTTTTTTTTGTCATATGCATTTGACTTTTCATAAAAATGCATCGACAGATTTTGGAGTTTGTGAAAATATTTTCATTACTAACTGAGATACAACGAATTGAAATATTGTAATTTGTTAAATTGTAAATTACAAAATTTCAGTTCATTGTATTTCAGTTAGTAATGAAAATATTTTCACAAACTCTAAAATCTGTCGATGCATTTTTATGAAAAGTCAAATGCATATGACAAAAAAAAATAAAAGTAAACTAGACCCCAGGGGAGGCTAGCAAATTTTCAAAAATTTTTTCGCAAACTGCTTTTTCAAAATTTTTTAGGGGTCATTAGAAAAGTGCTTCTCTAGATGTTATTTCCCAAATTTCGTATGGGTCCCATGCGCCACAGACGAGAAAAAAAATATTGAAATTTCACCAGCCGCCGCTGACGGTAAACCGTTTTGATAGAGAAATGTCAAATACGTAATTGATTTATTTATTAATTATCGATTTTCGCTGGCGAATATCTCGGAAACTGTAACACATAGGAAGAAAATGAATATAGACATTCTTGTAGAAAATTTAATTATGTTTAATTTTGCGTGGATTACTTTTTTCCCTACGACGCATGTTTTCCGAGTTATAAGCCAAGAATCGAAAAAAGGGACCTCCCCCCACCCAGAAGTGGCAGCTAGGGGCGGGTACTTTTAGTATGTTTACCTCCCAACTACCCCCAACACATTCCTGAAGAGGAAAATCCCCCCCCCCCCTCCATGTTTTCTGCAATCCCCTTTTGGGCATTCATTGATTGGACTACTAACAATATCAACCTATATACATTCCAACCCAGCTTTGCTACAACTACAGTGTACTTATAAACTCAAAACGGTAGCGGAAATAGAGCGCTGTACAAAAATATTCATACCGTGTGTGTAGCGGCTCGCTAGGCATAGGTAGTAAGAATTACAACATCGCGTGTGCCAGCTGGCTGAAATGAAATAACAGAGCTGGGATACTCCCCTAACGGACGAATTCACAGCGCTGTGTTGTCATATCTCTCGCGCTACGTGAATATACATGCCTAATGGACAATTACACGCACGGTATCTTTTACAACAATAATGCATTGCAGATAATTCTTTCACTAAAAATTGCTCCATTTTCTGCAGATTTCATATCACAGAGATATGCATATATCTGCAACAGTTCTAAAAATGCCTCGATAATAATTGGTTGAAAATGAGCATAATATATTTTATCATTTACAATTTAAACTAGTTATGTTACAAAGCATTTTAGCTCAAATACAAAATTGTGGATCTTCACTTTCTTGTTCAGGCCAAAGAAATCTTCCCACTACTTCGTCAATAAATACGCCGACCTTCACTCAGCATTGTTCCTGTGAACTTCTCTATCCGTTTACTCGAAGCTTGCGCCAGTGATCCAAATATCCTTCTAAATTTAAATTGTCGGTATCTATTTTATATGCGTTATTGCATTTAAGCCCGTGATGCATTGGCAGCGAGCAAATGCGCATCCATCGGACACAAAAACATTATTTGGCATGATAGCCGCTTGCATAATGCCGCGCGGCGTCCTTCACCGCAGGTCCGGACATAAAACTAAATGAACGAATCTTGATAAAATGCAAAAGACAGGCGATAAACCGTTAGTGTTTCTTATTGCATAATTGCTTATTTTACAGATTTGTTTCTCTTGGCCAGGTCTTAATGTAGTTATATATAAAGGGTGTTCTAAATTCCAGGACCATCATGTTACATGAAATTAACGCTGAGCAAATACAATAAAATTGTATAAAATTATGAAATATACAAAAAAGTTACTTATGAATCAAATAAAATTGTCCTTAAACCAAGTATATCGTCTGATCCAAAAGGCTGCTTTCTGCAAGATATTAGAATTTGCAAGAATCAATATTGCGGAAAAATTGACATCCCAATTTTAAACTTTTTCCGCTTCTCTGACATTAACATTACATAAATAGTTGAGGATATGAGTTACACTTTGTTTAGATTGAAATATCTTATTCTTTACGGGTTTTATACAGTATCGGAAAGTTCTGGATTAGGTATTGCATACTTTTAACGACTTAACCGACCGCCCACAATAAAGGCGTCTACCAGTACTCTAGAAGAGGGGCAAATAGTGCCACGCGCATCAAGAAAATCATATGTACATCATTGACCATTTAAGTATCTGAACCTTTTCAGCAGGCGCATAAACTGACATTTTGAGTAGCTACTAAATAAAAACAAATCAAACTTTTGCTTATTAGGCCAAACGAGAAATGAAGACGGAAACAAACTGAAATTCCGCAGACAGAGCTGGCCACGCACATGTGGTGGGGAAAGCAAGTGGCACGAGTAGGAGGTGTTATACGATAAAAAGAACAGCCTAGTTGCTTCGCTCTCGCTTGCTCTTATTGCCATACCTAATCAAACGCTTGCCAATACTGTATACAATTTTATGTCTATATTAATTAATGACTGCATTGAACTACAATTACATTAGTTTCAATTTATGAATCAACGATAAAATTTTATAAAAACGTAATGTATCTAAACGCAGAATATTTTAAGTTATTGGAGTTTCTTAATGTGGAATTAGGTGTTTTCACTGTATGCAAATTTGCTTTTTTGATATTATTAAAATGAAGTACTCCATACATTAAAGCACTTACCAATATTTAAACACCATTCTTTTATCTATCAATTTAAAATTTCAAAAAATAAATAAATAAAACAAATAAGTTTCATATCAAAACTGAATAACTGAACGGGTATTATACAAAACGGGTTGTGACGTCATCGGTTGCATTAACATAACCTCAACTTTTAGGTTTTTTAAGTTTATTGTCATTTTTTATGATTATATCCGCAATTCTCATTTGAAACCAGTATGGCTCCAAGCAAAAAATTGACGCATATGATCTCTCAATATTGTTGATTACTAAAAATGAGCTGCTAATTATAGGTTAGATTTCCAACCTACAAAAATCGACTTATTTTATTGGGAGAAGATATTTAAAACTTTATGAACATTGCAATGAACAAGATTTTAGTTGAAAATACGACAACCAAGCGGAAATTTTCATAATAGTGACATATTACTCGGAAATTTTTAAAAGATATGTATTTTTGAGGTTAGGTGTTTATGACCGATGGCGTCAACAATATAGCTTAGTGTTTTTGGCGGTAAAATTTTAATTCAAATTTAAAAATACTTTTTCTTGGATATTACTCAACTGGTTGTGGAACTTCAAATGTTTTTAGTTATAATTAAGTATACCTTAATGAGATTTTAAAATTTGTGAAGGCACCGAATTCTTGCTATACCTAAAACTTTTCAAAACTGTTTAAAAGTTTTTTAAATTATCACTAAACCAAAAATATTCATATTTTCAATACCATTTTATTATGAAAAGTTCATATTTTCAACACTTGCTCCCTAGATCTGAATGGTCTGGCATGAAGAATTTATGTTCTTGTGCATTAATTAAAAGTATAAATATTTACGAATTTGAGACTTTCTTAATTAAATGTAAAATATGGTCAAAAAATCCATAAATATCTGTCTTAACCTCACGGGAGAAGTCTGTCACCCGTAATTAGTATTAGTGATGTTGAAAGGAATCCATTAAAACAAGTTTTAGGCAACGATAAAAATTTATATTAACTTTCATTAAGAAAAAAATAGATCAGGGGAATTTACTTAGTCGATAACTTGTCTGGCACCGGCCCAGACCCCTTGGAGGAGTTTGCCACTTTTTTACCGCCGCAACTGGCATGAAATTTTTTCCGACGTGTTTCATTTAACCATTCAAGCCAAAATGTTTTTTAATTTAAATTAGGCCGTATGTGATAAGGCTTCATCTCCAATTATATAGCTTGCACTATATCGTCGGTATCGTTTTAAAGAGTTAAGTTTCATTATACGATTTATTTCGGTACTGGTTTATGCACTGGCTCTTACACTGAGAGGTAGGTGAAGCTGGCAGCGGAGAACCGTGGTTTGTGTCGACGCTAAACTGTAGCTCCCCCAGGTCCAAAAGACCAATTCTAAAACGTATTTTTGAAATAATTTTTACCGAAATTCATTTCGCAATCTCTGGACTCAAATATCTAAGAGCAGAATGCCGCATCGTGAAATTTTCTCAACTAAATTGACACGTGCCTTTGACGAATATGACATAGCGCTGGACGAATTAATTGCAGTACGCGTTCCTGGAATTTTCTCTACTAAATTGACGCATGTTCTCTAATTCATATGACAGAGCACTAGACAAATTGCAGTACGCGTTAAAAGTAAAGTGTTATGCACTTCATGTCTGTTTCGACCTTTTTGGTTTTCATCAGTACAACAAAAAACTAAAATTAGCCTCTTGAAATAACTGTAATGTCTGTTACGAACGTATTAGTGTTTACCATTGCAAAAAAAACCTTTCGCATTTATCGGATTTCGTGAAAATTAAAGAAAACAGCAAAATTCAGTTTTTTTTACGAATACACTCATTTCATCGAAGTCCTTTTTTAATATGAAAATTCCTCTCGAATTTAGGATAGATACCCGTATGTATTCCATTTTACGTATTCAAGCATCGAGTTATTTTCCTTGCTATGAAGCAACAATAATTGTTGATGATTCTACTCCCCTATAAACTGATTTGGCTGCAATCCGTCCTGTTACCGAAGGACACATTGCATATGCACGCGAAGTCATATCGAGGAAGGTGTTTTATTTTAAGAGCACAGCCTCCTGGATGAGACATTTGTTGGACGCAAAACGCTCAGCTGTTTTAACATGTCCGGCCATAGCCACTTTGATACCAGAGTGAGTCGGGCACAGCAACCTTTCAACGAGCATGGCTAATAAAAGTGTTTTAATAGTGTTTTGAAAACTAATCCGTAAAGTGGTGATTAAAAACTCTGTGATTATTTTGTTTTTGCTGTGGTGTTGAATATGCGCTTGCCACTGCTTGGAATTATTATTGATGTGCGTTATTTTTGGCATTTTTTTGGAATCATTTCAATTTTTTACTTGGTAATATTAGACTTTAGAACCCAGCAAGCATAAAAACGTAAAATCGCAAGAAATGGAGGCATGTGGTGTTTTCACATAATTGATGCTATCCACGTGTGGCAGTTGAGATAATGACTTAATTATATAATTCGTTAACTTACTATTAATGCTTAACTACACATTCTCGTTATAATATATTTTGCTGGAAGCAAAATATATGATTAGCGACAATTTTCAAGTCTAAATTATTTTTCATATATTATTTCGTAAGTCGCACCTTAACATAACCTCGAAATATCTATTTCAAATGATTTATAATCATCCAATTTTATTTCAAACTGTAAAGTTGAAAATTCCATTAGCGAAATTTACATCTTCAAGGAAAAAAGCTTATTAAAAAAAGTATTATGTTGTTTTATTGTTATGTAGTATTAAAAATTTAAAGGAATGTTTTAATTATAAACGGATTTTTAAAATTAAAATAGTGTGATACTTTGACCTTGACGAGGAAATATATTGTATATACGATTGGATTCAAATGATTCGATGCTGCTAAAATATAGCACAAAATGGAATTATTGTGTATTGAAACCAAAATTATAGGTGGTAACAAAACAATAACCGGAATGTTGGTGACGATTCCTGCTATTGTAATAGGTTAATTTTCTCTCTGTATTGAGAACGACTGATGTTCTGTTGACTTTGGTTGAGTTGCGAGTACCAATTTAATTTACAACGTAATTTTAATAGAATGTCATTTTGAACTATGCATTACACGTGTAAGCTTTTATCTAATAGAGTGACGATCTGTGTTTTATATTTGTTTACCGTCTATAATTACTCAAGTGATTGCATATTATATTTAAACATTTTATAGGTACAACAGTAAATTAATATCCAAAATTTTTTTTAATAGTTATAAATTAAGCATCTTTTTCTTCAAGTTGTATATACTTTTTAAGTATATATTTAACTTATCGTTCTTCTTCTTCTACAAGTTACTCAACCTTCACTACGAAGCACCAAATTTTAAAGAATTCCTGGAAACAAATATAAATTAAAATACTCGGTTTTATATTTTTTAGAAATAGATTTATTTCAGTGTTTATAGTTTTTTAAATTGTCTCTTTTCAGTATTTCAAGTAATGAAAAATAAATCTGTGTTCAAAGTTCAAATTTCAATAAAAGTAAACATTCTATAATTAGCCACATTGATCAATCAGGTGTTGTGTATGGGTCAAATCGGTGGTAATATTACTTGTCCAACTAAATTTGCAATTCTGTACTATAGTTCAGTTTTCTGCAAATAATCAAATTTTGGAATGTACCTATAAAATTAAATCAGCTTAACAGCCGATTTTAATAATGTTTATTATATACTTAGTCATCACTAAATTGTCACATAAACCGTTATACCTATATGAATATAAACACAACACAAAGCCTTTACAGAAAGAGATTACCCTTTAAGAAAAACCCAAAAGTTCAACTGTCCCTTACCGCCATTGCCATTTGCCTAACTCGAACTCAGAACACGACAGAGAGTGATGTGACATTTTTGTCACAGCGCCTTTAACCGACCATCCTGCCGTAGCCGGTGGTGATACAGAAGAAAAATACTTTTTTCACTTCCAACGTAAATAAAATCACTCGGTAGCTACGCAATATGACAGCAACGAGGCGAGGAGTAAGCCACCACTACCAAATTTCGTCATAATTTTACATAAAAATCACCTAGTCTAAAAGTAATGTAATTCGATTTTTTGTCATTCTGTCACAATGTCCGGTGAAAAATTAAACTCTGAATCAAGTTTCGGTCACTTGGAACAGTGCCGTGGAAACGGAACGCTCTGTATAGTCGATGTTTTATATGGTTTGTTATAATCGTCGAGTTAAAAGTGTAAAAAATTTAGACGAAATTCCGCAAGAAAATAGGCGTTCCTTAGTGGTATTTGTATTTTTTGGACATTGCACAGTTTTTAGGAAACGTCCGGTATAATCGCTGATTTTATTTTATTTTCCTCCTCGACGAGTGTAACTAGGGATAACCTACTACTTCTTGAAGAGGTCTACTCACGACCTAACTTGCTGGAGCCAACATTGTCGGTACGCTTTGAAGATTGCTGAAATTCCAGCAGACTAGCTCATTTTTACGAGTTGGCATGGCTATTTTCAAAGTATACCGAGAAGGTTGGTTAGTTGGTTGGATCGTCTGTCTGCCTTAATATTTGATGGCATACTGTGAAAGAGTGAAAGAGTAAACATGTAATGTTTGTAATGCAACATTAATTTGGTCTTGCTGGCTCCGTGGCGGCTTGGCCCGCAAGACCAAGTGAATGTTGCTAACATTCATAAAATTCTTAAAATATTTGTTTTTATGATTTTTTTTTCGTTGAGAGACTTGGATAGAAAATCTGGATGTGGAAGTAGTGAATTCCTTGGGCAGCGGTTTTTTAATTTTTGTAGCAAATTTTCGTCGAGGTTTTGTGCCTGTCTATTTTACATCTTGACCACTATACAGGGTGTCCCACGACGAACTGCGACGATCGATATCTCGAAAAATAGACATTGTAAAATTTTGAAAATTTGGTAGTAAACTAATGTCGATGAGGGCAGCTCGGCTAAAATATTCTCCAGATGATGGCTCTTCCGCTTTTACCGGAAGTAGATGTCAACTTGCTTATTTTAAATGGGACACCCTATATATTATTGCATTTTTGGATTCTACGCAAAATTCTAGGCCGATTTTGTGTATCATGTATTTTACCTAAGTCTCTCCGTTTTTGACATTGCAATTTTTATGTCAAAAATGACGTTTGCAGGCCCTAAAAGAATTATCAATTTTTCCTATAAGGAAGCCTTTATTATCTAATTTGGGTTGGATTCTTTGTTGAGAAAGACCTACTTTAATAGTGTTTTTATAATATTTTGATAAGTATTAATACAGAGTGTTCAAAAAATAAGAATAAAAATGAAATTGAGAACTGTCAAAAATCAATTTTTTTCAAATGGAAATACCCAATTTTTATAATCTTATCTTATTTACCATTAAAAATAAGGGTAAGTTTGTGTATGAATGTCTATTCCGAAAATTTTTAGTTTTCGAAATATTGCCAATTAAATATTTTTATATGGGGATTTTGCTATGGAAAGATTTTTAAAATTCTCCATTATTCGTTTAATACTGTTAGGAGACGGTTTTCGTTTCTCTGGATATCTATTACCAAATATTTCACATGTTCTTGATAAAACTTTGTTACATTCTCCATAGATTACAACAAATTTAAATAATCTTCATTTAAGCGCCCCGGCATGTAATTAATACTTGTCAAATGGTAAGTGACATACATTTGTTTAGCACCCAACGCCGTCATAGCCAACTAAGAGTATTTGAACTTAAAATCCATAGCAAAATCCCCATATAAAAATATTGAATTGGCAATATTTCAAAAACTAAAAATTTTTGGAATAGACATCCATACACAAACTTACCCTTATTTTTAATGGTAAATAAGATAAGATTATAAAAATTGGGGGTTTCTATTTGAAAAAATTGATTTTTGACAGTTTTCTCAATTTCATTTTTATTCTTATTTTTTGAACACTCTGTATTAATACTTATCAAAATATTATAAAAACACTATTAAAGTAGATAATTCTTTTAGGGCCTGCAAACGTAATTTTTGACATAGAAATTGAATATATCAAAAACGGAGAGACTTAGGTAAAATACATGATACACAAAATCGGCCTAGAATTTTGCGTAGAATCCAAAAATGTAAAAATATATAGGATGTCCCATTTAAAATAAACAAGTTGACACATCTACTTCCGGTATAACCGGAAGTGCCATCATCTAGAGAATATTTTAGCCGAGTTGCCCTCATCGACATTAGTTTACTACCAAATTTTCAAAATTTTACAATGTCTACTTTTCGAGATATCGATCGCCCAGTTCATCGTGGGGCACCCTGTATACAATTGAAAGTAGGTCATAATTGAAAAAACGTGAGAATTCAATACCGGAAATAGGTACATTTATAAAAAAAACTCCAATTTTGAGATACATGTAGTCTATCGCGAATTCCTGTTGAATGCGAATTATAATAAAAAAAATGGACAAAAAGTAGATACCTCTAGCTTTACTTTGTATTTTTTTATGTGCCAATGTTATTACTTCCACATCTACTGGTATAGTAACGCAAAAAAAAATTAAAATTTTTATTGTTCAACTCGATACCTTAAACGGATCTAAAATAATCGCACAAAAAAAGTTACAGACAGAATTTTTTTTCGCTTAAACTTGAAATCTCGACGTTTCATGACATTCTAGCCTATTTGACCAATACAAATTTTCAAATTTTTTTTTTTTTTTGCGTTATAAAAACTTCCACAGGATGTGGAAGTAAACAAGTGTGTTCGTAATGCAAAAATAGCGTAAGTCCGTTTTCAGTGTGTTCAGGAGTTCATTGTGAGTATTTTGTCAAGTTGACGGGGTCGGCGGTGGTTGGGGTTAGCCGCCATCTTTGCGAAAGTCAAAGGGAAATATCTCGAACCATTGATGTTACGACAAAAAATGATAAGCACCTTTTTTGTTCAGCACTAAATTCTCTATAAAATTCTTAACAGGATTTTTTTTGGTAGAACGAAACATTTACGATTTACAACGCGCCAAAATTTTCAAAATTGTGAATTGGAATACACCCTGATTTCTATTTGAGACATTATTTTGTACAACTAATAGTTCACAAGCTACAGCCCGTGAAAAGATTTAAAAAAGTAGTCTTTCCAAAATATTTCACTAGATTATCGAGAATTTAGTGCCTACAAAATTGATAATAACATATTCGAGTGTACTATGGATAGTTTAAGAGATATTTTCGAAAAACAATTTTTTTATAACTATTTACGGATTGTGGTCCGTAAAATATCAGACCTGGCGTCTGTCGCATAAAATGTAGAGAATTTAATACTCTTCATGATTGCCATTTGACATTTTACGATCAATATTTTACGAAATAGTCCACAAAAATTACGTTGAAAACTTTGACGCGGTAACTCGTAAATGGTTTGTTCTATGAAAATTAGCATGTTAGGAATCTATAGAAAATTTAGGGCCGAACAAAAAAGGTGTTTACCATTTTTGTCGTAGCATTAATGGTGGGCGAGATATTTGCGTTTGACTTTTCCCAAAGATGGCGGCCAACCACCGCTGACCTCGCCAACATTACAATACTTAGAATGGACCTCCGAACACTATAAAAAAGAAAAATCGAGGAGCGAACCGCGAGGGAAATCTGGTGTACCTGAAGAAAATCCGAGGAAATCTTCGTCAAAGAGGAAATCTTCGTCAAAGAGGAAATCTGGTGTACAAAATTTTGGGCCTCGAGAAAAACTGACTTACCTCATTTTTACAAGAACCTATTGATTGGACTAATAATGTTGATTCTTATTTTACGTGAAAACGGTGGCATGTAGGAAATTCTTACTAAAGACATTTTTTGTGTAAAATTTTCTGCCCTTTAACTTTCACCTCTACGATTTTTTTGTATTATGCGTGTTTAAGAGCTATTTCCCAAAAAAAAAAACAACAATTTTTGGTAGTTTCAAGTCATTTTTTTTTTGTTACAACCACGGTAGCCTTGAGAACTTTTCATATTTTTCTACGACCCAAAGCCTACTTCTATGTAAAAATTCACATTATTTTTTTCTCTAGGGCTGGAGTTGTGATTGTACGAAGGTCAAAGCTACAAAATATTATGCAATAAAAAGCTCTAATGGCATTCTTTTTAGAAAACAAAAGGTCAAAATCCTCGGCCAAATCTACAACGCATAGTCAGTTCTCTTAATGCATAGGTACAGCTAATCGGCTGCCGCTGTCGGCCATTCACTGCAAAATTAATCAGTTTTTGTTAAACTATTATCTCTATTACTATTGCTCGTTTGTTTGACGGTTACGTGAATGTTAAAATGTTTGAACCGGGGAGGGAATCTCTTGCAGTGGAAAGGAAGCCAGGTTTGAACTAATTGACCGTTTGATTTTTTTTTTTATATTGTAACCTGTGAACGTCATTATATTTATTTGCACCTATAGTCACATATCCATCTATCAATAGAACGTGTTTTGTGTTGAACTGTTCAAAATGTTGAAAAAATGTACATCTCTATATTGCCATTACAAATTCCTTTTGATTGAATTGTTTTATGGTCTGATGGAACGATTAATAATACAAACACTGCGATTTTACGTTTATATCTTGTTAGAAATATGTTAGTTATTTTATCAAAACGTTAGCGCGGTAATTTCTCAGTCTCACAGAGTTTTTAACACATTATCATTGATTTTTTATTATACTTTAATGTATTTAATGTAAGTAAGCGTGTGTATGTAGCTAGCATGTTTTTTGCTTTTGATGCTAAAGTGATAAAAGAAATAATAATTATATTCTGACATTAATGGTCCATGTTTTAAGTATAAAACTGGTAATATAGAAATAATTTCAAAGCCATAACAATTTAATATGCCGTGTAGTTAGTTATATCTTAAAATTTTGTTTTATAGCGTGATATTTGTTATCTTCGTGTACCTAGCTTCCCAAGTCGTTAGTCAATTTTGGCAAATTATGACTGAATTAATAACATGAAATAATAGATTATATAGCTTACACTAGAAATGTACGAGGAGTATATCAAAATAATAAGCTAATGATATGTAAAATTCGAGAAAATATTCTGAATATATAAATTGTGTTGTATTAACTTAAGTGGCTCATTTCTATTTTCTGATTGATTTACGTTGGGCAAAAAAAGAAATAAAAAAACTAAAGTTTTGGATTTCGCACAGATAAATTCGAATGTGTAAACATTTCTCTACTAATTTTATATCATTGATTTATAAAAAATATACCCATTTTTGTCACCAAAATATTAATTATTCATTTGTGTTCTTTCTAATCAGTTTTTAATTTTGTATGTTTTTTATCTCATCGCTTGGTCTGAAACGGAAATAAATATATATTGTTCTCATTTAATTTTAAAGCATTTAAAATTAATTAGAAAAATGTCATAACCGGAGTAGTTTTTAAAACCGTCGATCACACTTAGAAATTTATTCAGTTTGACTATACTTTACACTCTGAATTGATGCAAAATATGAGTGTGATTGATAAAGATGTAACCGAGATAGCCAGGGACGTAGTGACAGATTTTTCGCGTTAATATCTATAAAGCTAGATTTTTTTCCCATGATAGCTTAGACAGTATCAATGATGAAGGTGCAATTCTGGCAATCTATAAGGTCTGCAAAAATGAATAAAAAATTAAACATGTTGCAAAAAGAGATATCGATTTTCTGAAATGTCACAAAATGCCACTTTTGATTCGTTCGTGCCGAGCCGAATTTTCGAATTTCGCCGTGCAATTTACGATCAGGTTTATCTGGAAGACTTCCTCTTTACGTCGCGACATCATACGGCCGTCCCAATGGTGTTTTTCGAAAAATATGAACGTGTCAAGATTGCATATTTTTGCAATTTTTTCGGCTCCGAAAAGCAAGCTGTTTTTTGCAATTTTTCGCAGATATCTTCGAAACGGTGGGAGTTAGCTCGAAATAAAAAATAAGGTCAAAGAATATTTTCCACTACAAATCTTTTGCTTTCATCAGAATTTTGATTACTCTATAGGAAAACGTGTAATTTCCTACATTTCCTCGAATATCTCGATAATTATCGTTTTTTTTTTCAAAAAATTTGTAGAGAGCTTATGTAAAGAGGATTGATTGAGCTTTCCGACACTTTTCTTATTTTTTCTCTAACATAAAAAACAAAAGACATAACCGAATATACATATATTTGATCTCAACCTCTCGTACAATTTACTAACGTTTATACACCTTAATGAAGTTCCAACGCCAACTCCCATCCTCACCTTCACTTCAGGATGCACAAATTTCGTATTATTTAACATTATTATCAACATAAGATGATCGGTAGACTATTTTTTGGATGTCTCATTAAATAAACTATTCCAGAATAAAATTTCAGCTTTAAATAGATATAAGTAAAAAATGTTTGTTTTTCCACACTTTGTGGGTGGTAGAACTGACATGGCAACGCTTCGGACGCGGTAGAATATTATTTTCTGGTATGTTTTTATATCCTTTGTGACGATGTAAAATTTCAATCTTGTAAATATAATACATTTATGCAACTTTTTGTAACATGTTTAATTTTTTACTCATTTTTGCAACACTAAAAGTTTCCCTAGACTTGCACTTTCATCATTAATACTTTTTATGTTAGAGAAAAAATAAGAAAAGTGCCGGAAAGCCCAATCAAGTCTCTTTACATAAGCTGTCTACAAATTTTTCGGAAAAAACGATAATTATCGAGATATTCGAGGAAATGTAGGAAATTACACGTTTTTCTATAGAATATGTAAATCTTAAAAAAATAATTTCTCAGAAACCTTTGTTTCGAAGACCGAGATAAACGGAGCGTCAGAGTAGTGCATGATATTAAGTGAACATCGTATATGAGATCGATTTCAGTTAATTACCGATTAATTACGGTGACAAAATGGAGAAATTTTACCGAAAAAAAAAAGTCCCAAATCCCGCCCCCTCTAATTCCTTCATTTTTGTTGGAATTAAAAAAATTTAAAAAAGGAGTTTAGTAAATTTAATTCTATTTAAATTAGCTAGAGTAGTCTTTTGGCGTAGGAGAAAAGATTAAAAAGTTGCCAACTGTAGAAGCTCAAAATTTGCGATTTTTTGCCGCACACGGCCGACATTTCAGTAGTTATCTCCGAAACGAAAAAAAGAAAATCAAAATTCTGATGAAAGCGAAAGATTCGTAGTGGAAAATACTCTTTGACCTTATTTTTTATTTCGAGCCAACTCCCACCGTTTCGGAGATATCTGCGAAAAATAGCAAAAAACAGCTTGCATTTCGGAGCCGAAAAATTTGCAAAAAAATATTAAACATTGTCACGTTCATATTTTTCGAAAAGCACCATTGGGACGGCCGTACGATGTCGCGACGTAAAGAGGAAGTCTTCCTCGAAAATTCGGCTCGGCACGAACGAATCAAAAGTGGCATTTTGTGACATTTCAGAAAATCGATATTTCTTTTTGCAACATGTTTAATTTTTTATTCATTTTTGCAGAACTTATAGATTGGCAGAATTGCACCTTCATCATTGATACTGCCTAAGCTAACATGGGAAAAAATCTAACTTTATAGAAATGATTTCACGAAAAATGTCGCTACCTCCTTGGCTAAGAGTACTAAGAGGTGATTTTCAGAAGCTAGTTTTTGAGACACCACTGTATACATTTGTTTTCTTGTCTCAAATCGAATTTACGAAGTAGTTTTTATAGAACTATTGTTTCGATATTTTTTTAGAGCAATTTTTTTTCTATAGGTTTCAGAAAAGTAGAAAATGTACGTTTAGACGAAAAACTATTGCAAAAAATGTTACATCAAAAAACATAAATTTTGTTTTTTTCCCACTCGGTATATTTCCCTTAATAATAAAGATAAAAGGTTAAAAAAAGACGAATCTATAATTGGGTCTAAACTATATTTTAATTTGGCTGCTGATGATTCCCACAGGATTTCCGAAACGGTTAAAAAAAATTAAATTTTGGGTTATGCCTCCTTAATTTTGGTCCTCAGTGTATAAACCTGAACATAGTTTCTATTTCTTAATAAATTTTTTATAAAAGCGTTGTTTTAAAAAGTTTTTTGCATACAGTGGTGTCGTTTTGGTGATGATGACTTTGCAAAAATATGAAAAAAGTTAGTTCCTATACACATGTGTCGGAAAATACTTCCTAAGGGAGATAAAGCCCTTTGAAGGTGGTACTCAAGAGTAGAGATTCGCTACGTTATTTAGTATTAGGAACGGCCATTATTCCATGGCATTGGTCAAAATGAATGATTTTCATATCCAATTTTTTTCTTATTTTGGTGGCAGGATATGATCAAATTTACATAAAAAAGGTTACCAGCGTGTGGTAGGCATTGCTGCCACTCCCAGGGTTATACAGCTGGGCCTGCTATGTCCACGCTGAGTTGGACTAAGGTCATGCTTGTTGCCAGCAGCGAGAGCCACATGGCGCATGGTAAATGAATATGGGACGGGAGGTGTAGGTATTTGTGAGATGCGTTACCGCATTGTGTCATGCATTTAAGCTCCCTTTTTTTGTGTTTTTGATTCTTGTGAAATATGTGCTATGTCTTGATATGGAGTGTTTATGCTCCTCTTTTTGTGTTTCTGCTTCTTCGAATTTTCTTTTTCTGAGTCTTCTGATTCCGATGCTGGGTTCGATTTGTGTCGTGCTTGTTGTCAGCAGCGAGAGCCACATGACGCATGGTACAGGAGTGTAGATAGGCAGTGTAGGTGTAGGTGTGTTTCTGCTGTTCGTGTTCTTCTTTTTGTATTTCTGCTTATACAGATTTTCTTCTTTTCTGAGTCTTCTAATTCCTCCAATTTGATTCTGGTAGACTATATATCGCTGCTATTTTTTTGTGGAATTCATTTTTCCCCTCGCTTTTCTTTCCCAGTTTGTTCATGATCCTCTCGATTGTTGTTTTCCGCGTGTAACATGGTCTCCCTATTTTTAGTTTGCTGCTGTTGAGTGTTAGCGCTTTCTTCAGTAGTATTTCTGCTGTCCTTTTTGCTTTAACGTTCTTGATCCTACCTTTATCTCTCTGCTTAGCAGGATATGGTCTATTTGTGAAATTGAGCTTTCATTACTCTAGGTGTCAATGCAGGTTTGACTTTTGCTCCATGTATTTCTTATTGTTAAATCAAACATGTGTGCTAGGTTACAGCGCGTTTCCATTTTCGTTAGACCATGTGTGGTGTAAAATTTTTCCTATGATGTTTTTGTCCACCTCCATCTGATCGTCTTTTCCTATATGTGCATTGAAGTGTCCTAATAGTATAATGGACATTTTTTTTTGATTTTTCATAGCGTTGGTGTGTGCCGGGGTTGTTGTTTTCTCCTTCTAACTGATTGCTTGGAGCTCCATATAGACAGTTTCCGTCGCCGTCAGTTTTTTGTATCAGTAGTTGATGTGCCTTCATTCCTACGTTCTGTAGTGGATACATTATTTTTGTGTTTTCTGGAGAGTTATTATTTCTTGTTTCTTTTTTGCTTGTTATTATTACGGTTCTAAACTTTTTAATAAAATTCCTCACCTTCCCAGAGCCTCACCAGATGTGAAGTAAAAACAGTCAGTAAAAAAAGAAATTTTTTATAGGATTTTTTTTAAGCATGCATGAGGCTTTTTAAGTACTTCATTGCATATATTTCTATCCTTTTTGTAACTGTCTTCTCTTCTAGTAGTGTTGATGTTTTATGTCGCTGTTTTCGTCTTGTTGTTCGGACTCTTAATAGGCCATAAAATTCTCAGACTTTTCCAGGTTTTCCATGACGTTTTTAATTAATTTCCAGGTAACATTGCGCGCTGAGCGCGCCAATTACTAATTTGCTTGCTAGTTTCGATACTATATAGTAGGGTGGGCCGAAAATAATGAAAATTTGAATTTGCAATTGGTATAGTTTATAATTTGTTGCTATGTATCTAACATTTTAGCCAAATCGGTTAATATTTAGCCGCGCCCCCATGGCCTTGAAAATGAAGATTTTTAACATTTTTCAAATTGACGTTTGAAATTTTTTTATGACTCTTTATTAATGTCTAAACGTATATGGCAAAAATTTAATTAAATATTCGCCAGTTTCAGTTACAAATGTAGAAAAAAAACCTTATTTTCGTCAAATTCTACTTTTTAGTGACAAATTTCTAATTAAATTATTTTATTTGGAAAACTCTTGCGACACACGTTTGGATATTAATAAAGAGTCATAAAAAAATTTCAAACGTCAATTTGAAAAATGTTAAAAATCGAAAAATTGGCCTTTTCCTTCATTTTAAAGGCCATGGGGGCGCGGCTAAATATTGACCAATTTGGCTAAAAATTTTTCCGAATTAGTTTTAGATACATAGCAACAAATTATATGCTATACCACATAAATAAATCTGCTAATCAAATTCGTTTAAAATTAAAGACATTGACCTTGAAATAACCCTTTTTAATACTAAGTAACGTACCGAATCTCAGAAATATTAAATAGAAAATTTGTATTCCAATTTTTAATGTAGGAAGAACTGGAATACCTATAACAATCCACAATTTTACCTTTAAAAAAATTCTCGGTTTCCGATCGTGTTGAAATTCACTTTAGTCTTTTTTTTTTTGGACGCCCAAATAAAATTGATTTAAGCGAAGTAAGATAAACAATTATAATACAAGTTAAATTAGAACCCACCCTTTTTTGGAGTATGTTAATATAAGTAGAAATGTGCCCCTCTGATGTAAAATACAACAGTTTTCGAATATTAGTAGTGTTACTCGAGATTTTATCCAGGGTCTAGGACATCGTGTAGAATATGTGCTCGATAGAACAAATCGTGTAAAGTAGCTGTCAAATTAAACTCAATCTTCATAATATATTATTTTTTAATAATGAATAAACAATAAATCAACATTGAGTTTAATTAACAGCACAAACTCATAACATTGTGATTGCACTTTAATATATTCATCAAAATCAACTGAAGACACTGTAAAATATCAAAAAAATTGTCGTATATTAGGTTTTGCACCATTAATGTACCAGAATATACTTCTTAACATATGCTTTGTTTTGTATTTATTTTATTTAAATAACACCAATAACAGCAGCAAAGAATGGTAAGATTTGAGATTTGAAAGTTACAATAATAACACCAGAGTTTATTGACATGAGGAACTAACATCAAATTTGACCTTGCATAACAATATTAATAGTGGTTACTGCGACTATTTGCTTTTTTAGACATCTTAATTATCTTGAAAACGTTTTGAATACAAACAAAATGGAAAAACCCGGCCAGATTAAACTTAGATTTAAAATAGGATAACAGTTCCTAGTTGAATAAAGAGAATTACAGTATTTTAAATATTCTCTGGAGGATATAACTACTTATGTTTAAAAAATGCATTGCAAAAATGTCTTGTTTGTATGAAGTTTGCATTTTAGATAAGCAAAAATTGAACAATCATAATTATTTTAAGTAATTATTATTATTTGATGTTTTATTAGTAGTAGTTACTTCTAGAAGAATCAGTTTCCCTCTTATAGTTTTAACAAAGATATCTACTAAATATGTTTTTTAAATTTCTTTTTGACCCCTTAAGGCATAAAAATTTAGTTCCACACGTTTAATGATTATTAAAAAATAATTGTAACATTTTACATTTCGTTGAAAGATTCATAACAATTGTTTTTTCAATTATCATTTACAATAAGGCATTATCTTGCTACTGTATTATTTGCATTACCTCAGCATTAAAGTTCAGTTGTGTACTGGAATTTGTCTTTAAGTTTATCTGTTTTTGTTCAGAGGTAGCTTCACTAACCCAGAACCTAAATTAAAAAGTTTATTTAGGTTGTAAAAACATTGACAGGACCAATTTCCATTTAGTTTTTATTCAAAATAACTCGCTTTCCTGCATGTAACGGCATATATTAATTTAGCTCTCTCTATACTTCGTCTCGATTATCGACTGTATTTCTAATAAAATCCTGCATTCAAATACGCTTTGAAATTGCAGCATCTTCTGTGATTCACCGCAAACTGGATCCAATGAATCGTTTATATCACAAATTCAAATTTGGTAACATAAAAAGTTTTAACATTTGATGTATTTGCATTGATCTCACTTTGTTTATTTAAATTATGTGCAGCTCTTGCTTGGAGGCGTGGCCTAAATTGTCTCGTTTTCAGAAAGTTTCGAAATGGGAGCTTATTAGTCTTGAATGAAATCGAAAATTTAATTTATAGCAAAATATATAAATTATATAACAAAAAAAAGTTGTTATAAAGAATCATACAAATTAGCGTAAAACACATTAAAAACTGAAGGAAAGAATCTACTGTAGTCTAATAAATTGAAGAAATTGAAAAATTGAAAATCTGTATGTTTACTCAGAAAACATTTATTTGTTCTCTTTGCAAAATTACCTACTTGCAACTTTCATTTCTTGTCGTAGACTACGACAATGCTTGTAATGATGCTTCAGCCTACTACGACTCGTAGTGGACTGAAACATCATTACAACCATCTTCATTTATCTTTTGTTAATTTGTTTATGTGGAAATTTGCTCAGCAAGTTTCGCGCATAGTACAGCATGTTAAAGCTACGAATATGTAACCTTCTTCTTATTCACGTCTTGGCAGACGTTTCGTGATCCATGAATTACTCTTCCTCGCCAAGACTTTTTTCCATCAGCTCCTTGGTGACATCAGCCCAACGTTTAGGATGTTGTCCTCTTCTCATTTTACCATTTGATCTTCCCTACACTATCAACCGTTCTATACTGCCCTCTCTCCGGTTCATGTGACCAAAAAATTCGGAAGAGTACGATGTTGGAGTCGCTTTGTGGTACGTATTTCTTGGAGAATCGAGATGCTGGTACGATGAACTGTAACGTCAAATTTTGCTCAACTGTCAACTTGCTATTCGTCGAATTTTATATTAACAGTTGCCGGTATTGTCCACAAGGGCTCAAAGGTAGACCATTTTGTTTACTACCTCGCAATCGCTTATCCTCAAAGTGTCTAGGTTGTTTTCATATTCCGTAAATCAATTCATTTTTGTCTATGCCTTACGTTGATCGCTTTATCGTTTTAAGTTTACTTTCCAACCTTTTTCAGTTCAGTTTTCGTTTTCGCCAGAATGAAGGGCCAGGCACTCTTCTGTTGTTTTGTTGAGATTTGAAGGCGCCTAAAACTGGCTCACATCCTTTTTCTTTCTGAAGTTCGCTGGCAAAGCTGATCTTTGGACAATTAGTAGGCTATTTCTTGGGATTTGGTGAGGTATACCATCGCCAGTGGATCTTGGACTTTCTAACACCAGCCACGTAAACACATTTTCGACCAAGAATTTTTCATAAATTCGTTTTATTATTGAATCTAATCCTACTTTTAGTGGGGCGATTGGAAATTTGAAAAAGAGGTATTTCCACGCTGAGGACGACAATATCTAGTACGATTTCCCTCGGGGGTTCGTGTTGTTATTTTGATATCAAGGCATCGGAAAATTTGAAAAACCTGCTCTTCTACACTATTTTTCTGAACTCAGGTTACTTCAGAAATGTTTACTGTTATCCTGTTACGATTTAACGGACTCGTATCACTTTATCATAATTTAAGGTTCTTGGAGTGTTGCAAATAAAATACGTAAACTATAGAAGACATTTCTGAATTTTGTACGAATAATCAATAGACTGTGACAGAATTTAATTGGTATTTGATGAAACTTTTATTAATATTCATTGATGCAAGCAAAGATGATATCTTGAGATCGGTAATGCACCAGTTTTTTTTATTAATATAAGAAAACGGAATAATGATCAACACCCTGCGTCCAGGAGTAGATTTTTGATTAATTAAGTAAAATGTCGATGTTTCAGACATAGATTTAGAGATTATATTGGGATGTCAAATACCTTATCCGTGTTATTTAATATGAACGAGATCAAAAATAACTAATACGAACTTTAGATAAACTTGTACAATAGTACTGTTACGGCTATGCAAAGACCGATTTTTCTTTAAGGATAGGATTTTGCAGAGTGAGAGGGAAATATGCGTTTACTTTCGTTTATTATAAATATTGAAAAAATTATGAATGATATAATCTTTAAAATAGTTTCAGACACTTCTTATTGCTCTAAGGAATACAACCATAAACAGTTTTTATCATAAATTTTTTATATAGTTAAATGCCGCGCTCTAATAATGAAATTAGGAACTATTTTCATTGACAAATTACAATATTCAAGTACAAAAGAAATTTACAATAAGAAATATATATATAGTTGTATTCGTTAGAACAACAGCAAGTATCTTAAACATTATATTGTGTTTGGTTTTCAAATATTTCTAATAACTCGAAAATAAACGCATATTTCCCTCTCACTCTGCAAAATCATATCCCTATTTACACTTGACTCGCTGACATTTCAGTCACTTCTGATGGGGTAGATTCCTTTGATAAGGATCAACAAATTACGGAAATTCATTGATCTGGTCATCACATCGAAGGTACGGTTAATTGAGTGACTAGGACTAGCAGGGCCAAAAGTCATCCATGCAATTTATAAAATCAGAAAGTTCTTGGATCATGTTATTTGGAGTAATAGAAAGTTTCCTAAATATCAACATTTTTTATTTATATCGAGAAAACGATTTTGAAATTTATGTAGTAACGAAATTATGCAAAAATATATATATTTGTGTCGTACATATTTGACATAAGACAAGATATAATTTAAAGCTTACAAATAATCGAGACGGGTTTAGAAAGTGATTTTCTAGCACAATCTGCATGTTTGCTGAAATTGGTCGTTATAGTTTTAGGTAGCTTTCAATGGGAAATGGCTGAATATGTTGTAGAGCGGCCCATCATTCTCTTCCGGTCCCGATCGTCGTTTCCGGCCCTCCGGAACGTGGCGGACTTCGTGCCAGGAGCGCGTTTACACAGGCACTATCTCATATGAATTCTGTAAATGCACTATCTGGTACGACAGTCCGCCATGTGCACGCCTCGATGCACACGCAATCTTTATGCAACACACCCTAGATGTTTTGTCGTTGGTGTTTAGTCGACTTTGCTTTAAGTTTATTAATATATGGCTTTCATGATAGTTGTTTAATTAATTTGATGACATACATACCTACACGTATATAAAATTTTATTACAATTTCGATTATCTTTTGAAATATATATCTAATACAGTCTCCAGAGCAAAAATACTTGGGGTATCCGTGAATAATTCCTACAAAGATTTTGTTTAATAATGTAACATTTTTTGCAAAAATGTCGTGGCCCATATTGGCTGCAAAAATGTTAAAATTTTTACTAAAAAATGAATTGCAGATTTGTATCACATTCTAATAAAATTTACTTCATTACAACTATTTTATAGTTTAAACAATATATCTAGTCAGTTATATTCATTACTTAAGTTTATATAAGAATTCCAATTGTATTTTGTTTTTACCGGTTTTTTTTATATGTAATATTTCCTCATAAGATCCTTTTTTCTTCCACCAGTCATTTTTAATTGTTATCGTTTTATTATTTTTTTATAACCAATAAAACACTTAGCGAAAACATCAGACGATGCTAGAAAAGAAACTGGAACAAAAAAGGCACTGCCACTCCTATATATGCGTGCGTCAGTTTTTCCTTTTTGATACTCATCTCAAATCCAATAGCGGATGTTTTTCGAATCAAAATTTATTGCTATCAAGCATGGTAAACGCAGCCAATCTTATAGAATTGTATTTTCCTAATAAATTATAATTATTTCATGTTTAATTGAAAAAATCTTTTTTTTATTTATGATTTTTTTTTTCTGAAATCGATCGGGAATTTTCGGCGATTTCAGATCGAAAAATGCAAAATTCCAGTGTTTTAGTCCGTTGCTAAAAAAATATCAGACTGGAAAAGATCCGTTGCCAAGCAACGATCAACAAAACCGTATGGGAATGTTATTTTTTTTTAAATCGATCGGCAATGTCCACATTTTCGGCGCGATTTCAGATCGAAAATGCACAATTCCAGTATTTTAGTCCGTTGCTAAGAAACTATCACAAAACAGACCGGAAAAGATCCGTTGCCAAGCAACGATCAACAAAACCATACGGGAATGTTACTTTTTCTGAAATCGATCGGCAATGTCTACATTTTCGGCGTGATTTCAAATCGAAAAATGCACAATTCCAGTATTTTAGTCCGTTGCTAAGAAACTATCAGAAAACAGACCGGAAAAGATCCGTTGCCAAGCAACGATCAATAAAACTGTACGGGAATGTTACTTTCCCGGCCTAGACCGGGAAAGTAACATTCCCGTACGGTTTTTTATGTATATTTTAGACAGTAAATAAATACACGCAGACAAACCAACTCACATTAAAATTGTATTTATTAGTAAGCAGTTAGATTGTAATGAAGAAATGTTATGCATTAATACAAATTCCTTAATTGATAATAGTATTGATTGTGATTTCAGAAAAAATAGTATGTGTATTTCGGTGTGAAAGCACATTCCCGGACTTCGATGCTTGTTGGCCTCGGCTAGCGCCTCGGCCAACAATTTGCATCGTCGTCCGGGAATGTATCGCTTTCACACCTAGATACACAATATACTATTCTCGGCCTAGGCCGGGAAAGTAACATTCCCGTACGGTTTTTTATGTATATTTTAGACAGTGAATAAATACACGCAGATAAACCAACTCACATTAAAATTGCATTTATTAGTAAGCAGTTAGATTGTAATGAAGAAATGTTATGGATTAATACAAATTCCTTAATTTATAATAATATTAATGTGATTTCAAAAAAAATAGTATGTATACTTCGGTGTGAAAGCACATTCCCGGACTTCGATGCTTGTTACCTCGCTAGCGCCTCGGCCAACAATTTGCATCGTTGTCCGGGAATGTATTGCTTTCACACCTAAATACACAATATACTATTCCCGAGTTCTTTCCGAGCCTGATTTTTGAATGGTATTAACAAATTATAATAGTTTTTTAATAAAACTATTTTTTTTTATTTGTTTAGATTTTTTTCATCAATGTTTTATTGGAAAATAAAATTTTGTAAACCTAGAATAGGTTTATTTTTAACATAAAAAAATTACTTCCTTTAATCACACCTCATTATATAATTTGACAGTAAAACTAAAATCTATAAAACAATTGTTTAAAAAAAAACATCGTGATATGATGGAAATGAAAAGAAAAGAAGCATTTTTAAGAAGTCGTGAGAATATTCGGATTACCTGAGTGGGCCGCGCGCGACCCTGCTTCTTCGGCGCGCTGGGCAGTCGGGTAACTTCAGAGATGCGCAGAGGAAACTTTCCATATTTGATAAAAGGCTGTAAAAGTCATGTAAATAATATAATTGTGTGCACTTATTTGGTATCAAAATGAAGCTTGCATCATCACGAATCAGATTTCACCATAAAATAGGCTATCAATATACCCAGTGGAAAGTTAGAAGGAAAACTTCCTGGAAACTTTCGGAGTTTTCGAAACGGAAAATTTCCAGGAAGTTTTCCTTCTAACTTTCCATTGGGTATATTGATAGGTTATTTTATGGTGAAATCTGATTCGTGATGATGCAAGCTTCATTGTGATACCAAATAAGTGCACACAATTAATTATATTATTTACATGACTTTTACAGACTTTTATCAAATATGGAAAGTTTCCTCTGCACATCTATGGGTAACTTCAATTCTATATTTTTCCAACAATGTATGTGATTAAATAAAAAAATGTAGTATGTTCCGTGGAGAATTTTAAACATTACGAAATGTTCAGTGCAAAATCATCATATCACTTTGTTTATAAACGGAGAAAACGCAAAAGAATCATACCTCGACTCGCAATTTGCGTTTTCAAATGTTTTCTCCTTTTATTTTAAAATCACTACTGTGTAATTAAACAAACATAAATATACATGAAATAGCACCACACATTTAAGGTTCATGGGTTCATGCTAAGTACAAAAATTAGGCTTTTGATAAATCCCCAAGGGTTCGTTACGACGAATCCGTATGTTATATGTACATCAGAAGTAAAATTTAAAGAAAGGCGTTGTTTGAAATACCAACAATGTAATATGTAAAAATGTCCCCATCAAAATGTAACCGTTTAAAGATATCTATCTAGTAGACTTATTTAAAACTTGTTTTTCATTAACAAACCTAAGTAGTTTTAAAATAAATCTATTCGCCTGAAAATATAGGAAGTTTGGCACACTATTTATTATTTTAATTATTTTTACACAAGAAAAAAGGTTACAGAAAAATTTCTCTGTTTATTTCAAAATAATCCTGCTTGGCCCTGACCCTGTTTACAATATCTCAACAGATTACAACACAAAATGCCTTGTTCTCATTTGCGAAAATATTTTTCATTATTTTTTTTATATCTTCATTAAATCTAGATTTGTGACTTGCAAGATGTACGAGGTAGATTTTCTGGAGGAACCAAAATTTGCCTCCTTCTCTCAAGAGGGAACTTTTTTTACTAGTTATGCGATATAAGCTTCTATTTTACAAAAAATAAATATTTCAACAAGTGTTATAGGTATAGGCATATTGACCACTCACCTAAAGAAACACAGAGATATATTTCCAATTTTATTTGGTCTCTAGTATTTGATTAAAAGTTCTTTGTATTAACAATACATTTGTGATTATAGAAAAGTTTTATATTGTTATTTTATGTGTTACCACAAAATAATAAAATAATATTTTAAATGCATCATTTAATCAATATCATTAAATTACAAATTCCATACAGTCTCAAAAATACATTCGCCAGAATTGAGTAAAAAACCTTATATTAACTTATACAGTCGATGTAAAATAACTTTTTAACAGATACGGGGTGTATACGTACATATACATATTTTGCCCAATGAGATGTTCTCCCAAAAGAAGTAAAAAATTCTTATAATTTTTTTAAATAAAGTTATTGAGAAATACGCAATGTTTTCAGGTTAGACAGTACAATTATAAACGAAAATGAAAGAATATGGCGCGCACCTGCGGGTTTTACAGTATTACATTCTCGTCCATTTTGAATTAATAAAACAGTTTTACTAATGCAAATTTATTCAGTATTCAACGTCAGTAGTTAAATTAGTAATAAATTGATCTAATTTCAATAACAATTAATTCATCACCTCGTTCATCTCATGTAGTTTTATTATTCTTTACTAAAACTTTAAAATGTGATAAATCAAACACACAACACAACAACAACACTATATGATGTGTAAGCGATGCCACAGTTTATGGCTAAAAACAATATAACGCCGTAAGACAAATGAAATGTCTGTTTGAGCCGCCGCACACTGGGCAGAAATTCAGATTTTTGGCCAAAAATCTGTCTACGAGTCAAATCTCAACCGATTTGAATGACATTTTTATTTGTATATGGGTCGCGTGCGCGTGACGTCACAGGTCCCAGACCTTAGGAAAAACAAACCGCTGTCATTAGCTGTCAAATGGCGACTGACTGAATCTCAGAATTAAATTTTTCGTAATTCTAGAGTTTTTATCGATATTATATCATACAAAATGGCTAGTTTTTATTGTATTATTAATTGTGGAAGTGTGGCAATCCGAGACAACATCAGTTTTTATAAAATAACGTCGATTTACAGCCAGAAGAGGATAGGTTAAACGGGTTAAACAATTCCAAGCAATTAAAAGAAATGCTTTAAGTTGTTGCATGTTAATGCAAGAATGATTGTGATAGTAATAACTGCTGCTCAAACAAGCAATAAACAATCTATGGTAAAGAAAATTAACATTTTATATTGGTTTGTCTCTATTTTTAATAACTATTTCTTATTTAAATTGTAGTTGAGAGAAGGATGAACTGCACGGAGGGAGAGTATATTTAAGAGAATACAAGTCATAATTAACAATTGACCCACATAAAATAGTAAAATACATTTTAGACATTTTATATAATATATTATAATAAAAAATGTACAAAAATTATAACGGTTTGCGTAGTCCAATCTATAGGTATATAAGGTATAGACGAGGGGTTAACCGCTGGAAGAAATTGTGTACATCTTATTACATACTTCAAATAGTTTACAGTAGGTATGTCAGTCTTTCATTGTTTATTTTATAAAGGGTCTTTTTCACAAAATTTACAGCGGTTAATCTCCAACCATAGCCATGTTCATTGCTAAAAAACTAAAAGGAAAGATTTCCTGTTAAGTGCGGTGAACATGTTTTGTCTAGGCTGGCAACACAATCCCAGTGAGCATTAAGGAACCATCTGAATCTGCAATAGTCCAAGGAGTCAATGGCTTTTATTCATAATGCTAAGAGTTCATATCCTGAAAAATTTATTTCTGCATTAGTAATTATTTATAAAACAACATTTAATTAGCCAAGCATATATGAAAAAAATGGTTGATAACTAATTCTTACCGTTATAACAAGCTTTTATCCTGCAAAATTCTTGCAGAGTACTTCTTTCACCTAACCACAAACAGCTTCAAGACTTTTCAATGCCTTGAATTCGTCCTTCTGTCTACGTAATTCTTTCAAAAATCAAGTAATTCACAACATCCTTATGTGTAACATTTGGAAATACATCAATATTTGTACTAACGTATTATTTTCTCAAAATATAAGGATTTAATTCGATGGCAGCCGTATACCTAACCTCTACATCAGGAGACAATTCTGCAAAATATGAACTAACCATCATCCTGACGAACAAAATTGTTTATATAACAGTATTAAGAATAGTTGTAGATGTTAAATAATCCAACAAGTTCTTAAATGGCACAAACAATGCAAAATTCACTTTAAAGAAACACGTTTAATCGGCGGATTTCTCAATGACAGCTGTTTGTTTTTCCTAAGGTCTCAAAATCTGTGACGTCAGCGCACGCGACCCATTGCTCGAAAATGACAAGGATTACATAACCACACACAAAAAAAATTCTAAATCCAAGATGAAACATATAATCATTTCCGACGTTTTTTTGGTTGCTGATCACGAATCCGAAGTTTTTCTCCCTACACGTCGGGTTTTCCGGAAAATACTTTTTTCAGAAAAAAAATCGGTTGAGATTTGACTTACATGCAGATATTTTATAAAAAATCTGAATTTCTGCCCACTGTGCGCCGAGGCCGGCAGCGTGGCATTCTTATGAAAGACGACGGCAATATTCCAATCAGTCAGGCGGCGATTTATCTAACTTTTCTTGTTTTTGATCCCTTATTATAGTTTGAATCAAGACAATAAGCAGACAAGTATGTAGTTCCCAAAAAGACCTCGTTTAAGGACCATTCAATAGATACAGTTCATCTCAAACTTATAGCAGCATGAGGGCCAGTGTTTCAATGCAAAGTTAAGCACTTTAACCTACAAATAAATTAGCCAGAAGGTTAGAATATGAAGTTGCAATATTAAAGTGTTTAATAGAAACATATTCTAAACTTCTAGCTAATTTATTTGTAGGATAAAGTGCTTAACTTTGCATTGAAACACTGGGCCTCATGTTGCTATAAGTTTGAGATGAACTGTACGTTCTCTTTTAGGGGTTACTGAAAATATGACAAAATGAACGATGGAATGAACGTTCTGACAAAAAAAATTTTTATTAGAAAATAGCTATAAGTTAATAAATGGCAAACTAATCAACATAATACATATTTTTTAAAGTATGATAGGGAGGGAGGAGTTTCAAGGTAGTTTCAGAAATGTTACAATGTGTTACAAAGGGGAGGAGGGGATTAAAAATAGCCTATTTCGCACGCATATTTGTTGAATGGCCCCTTAATTTAAGTTTGTTGTTACTAACCCAATCAATATTCTAGGTACTGATCGGCCTGAAAATATTGTATTATTAGAAAATATTTCATTTAATCGTTGGAACAAGACAAAAAATTTATAACACATTCTTGATTCTTTTGGACCAACACATTATCTTATAAAATATTTGTATGTATACTCCAGACACCCGTATAATACGAGAAATCGTATAGATACTCAAATTTGTTCCTGCTGCTTATTTATACACTGTTCATAAATTAATAGAAAAAACCTAAAAGGTAACTCAGGTAACTAACTGGTAAATCTCTTATTCATACTTCATTGAGTTTTGACTAATATCCATTAATTTTATTAACAAGAGATTGAAAACTGCACCTACCCGTACGATTATACAATATGTTGTAGGATATGACTGACACACGGTATTGACAGAGTTGTTTTTTAAACGATCCCATTTAACATACGTACAAACAACAAATCTTAAATTCTTCGACCACATCCAGATATCTATATGGCTACATCTGACTGGCGTGGTCATGTTGTGATTCAAAATTACAGTGACAATCTTGGTTTAAAGATTATATGAACTGTTTAGGAATTACTCAGGTAAAACCTAATCCCATTTGAGATCCTGTATATGTTGGGAAGCATTTTGGCATATTATTCGAACTATTTCTACTATTTTTATTTTAAATTCCTGAAATTTAAGTGATTCTATACAGGGTGTTTCAGTGATGTCACGACAAACTCGTCACAAGAAGCCAAAAAAAAAGAAACAAGTAAATTGAAAATCGCATAGAAATGAAAAAAAAAACAGGTTGTAGGGAATTTTCTTTTTTTAATAATGAAAATTGGTCTGTCTAAGAGCTGGAATTAATTTGGTAAAGTAGTGAGCTCCCGTCTGTCGCTTGGTAGCCTGAAAGTATAAGCAAAAAGAAAATAGGGCCAAAAATTATTCATTTAGATGTCCTTTTTCTCAAAAACAACATGGCGACAATTCTATACAGCCATTTGAATGTTATTCGCATGAAAATTTCCAAATTTGAGTATATGTCTAATAACAATATAAATTAATGGAAGACAATGTTCTTTTTGTTTAACAAAATTAAATCAAAATTTTTGCATTTCGAGCATTGGGACTTTATTTCTGAACGTAATTTCTCAAGATTTTGCCTCCTTAACGGGTGGTTTGAAAGTAATCAATATATATTGTTATTAGACATTAGATTGGAAGACAGAAATTGGAAATGTTCATGCGAATAACATTAAAATGGCTGCATAGAATTGTCACCATTGTTGTTTTTTTTAAAAGGACATTCGAGTAAACAATTTCCGCCAAGTTTGGTCAAGGAGCTCGGTATTTTTTTTGTCTTTTCTGGAACTTTTCGCGCGCTACAGGTCTGCGGTGCCTTCCGAGCGGAAGACGGGAGCTCACTACCTTACCAAATTAATGCCAGCTCATAGGTTATTTTGATATATTTCCGAAATTTTCACAGAATCATAAAATATTTAATTCTCGTTTTTTGGCTTTAACTCGAAAATGAAATTAACACTAGATTGTAGGGTACTTGCTAAACTAAGCTAAACCTTTGTTACTGGTTTTGAAAAAAGCGAATGTTAAATAAGGAAGTTATTAAACATTTTAAAAAAGAATATGCACGTGAAGAAGGTTGCAGAATTTGATAAGATTCTACGAATGCAGAAACACGCGTGGTGCACAAAAATTGCGAAGAGTATCCTGTAAAATGCTCAGGAATATCGTGTATGGGATCCAGAGGACAAGGGCCTGGTTTTATCAATAATCGGAGTCGCTCCTATTTTCACGTGTATACACTAGTGGCACCTAGAAATCTTGGGTCGATCCCTATAATAAGATAGAGTGAAATATAAATAGCAAAATAATGTACGTGATGGAAAGCGATATATTAACATTGATGCCAGGCACTTCAGCATGTTAAGAGTTCCGCCGACGACTAAAAGTAGCTAAAGAGAAAAATGGGAACAGCGTAGGTTAAATCTGTTTCCTTTCAGCATATTATTTGTCCATTTCTCTTCTCTTCTACCTTACATTGGCATCGTCTCAATATTTAAAAATGCCACTGCTGTATATGCACCAACAGTCTTTAATGAAAAATGTTAACACCTATCTGTATCTATAGAACTGAAGCTTATTAAATATATTTATTTGTTTTTTATTTAAATATGTTTATAAACTATAAAATAAATTAATACCTAGGCACCTACTATTCTTTGTAAGTTATTTATTTTAAGATGTTTTGGCTTCCACAAAGATTGGTAGTAATTAATTATATAGCTGTAAGAATTTATTATAAACGCCTATTACCAAAGTTGATTTTAACTTGTAATCAAATAATCTTTGCCCTTATTTTGATTGTTCACATTTTTTAATTTTTTAAAATAAAATCTTTAAATATTTAATTTTGTTTTATTTTGAAATTAATGTCTGTAATGGAGTATTTGTCATCGGATTCTAGGACACATGGAGATCTAACCGATCTTAAGGAAAATTAACATTATAGTACTGATGGTACGGGAGCCAGCGACACTTTTTTTCCAAAGATCTGCTTAAAATTAATTTCTTATTTTTTGTGTTACATTTAAGCTGTGTTTTCACAAAATCGACTTCTGCAGGCGCACCAGCGCCAGCGGGCCAATGCCTGACAGGACCTGCCAAAGTCATGTTCCGTCCAGTGGCTGGCAGCCCAAATTTTTTGACAATTTTAAGCAATAAACTACGAAAAAAAAATTTAGCCTTAAACACTTCTGTCAGTTGACTTTATTTTAATTAGGTACATATTTATGTTAATGATAGGGTCAGGCCGGTCTACAATGAAGGTGGCAGGAAATCATTTTCCATCATACTGTAATGTCAATGAAGAACACAAAAAATCTCGGCCTTAAACACGTGTAGCATTGACACTTTCTTTTAGCATAATTGAAATGCTGCTGCCAAGCGTTGTTCAGCTAACGAGGTGACAGGAGTTTGTTTTGTGGATAAGTTATATTAATATGATAGAAAAAAGATAAACCAAAGGATCCCGCGCTAAACCTATGCGAAAATGGGTCCCAGTTCCCAGTCGAATTGGATGAAAATTTGGTATAATGTAGTTTAAGATGTCCTGATCAAAAGTCCTAAAGAAGCGAGATAGAAAAATGAACAGTTTTCGAGTTACAGGGGGTCAAACATGCGGAAGACGGGTTCATCGGATTATTAAATATCACAAATCAGTGGCGGTGCTATTACGGGCCGGGTTCGAATGGTTTTCCGCGGGTCCCCAATCAAACTTTTCTTGCAAGCCTTTTGAGGAGCCCCTGTAAAACATGTTTTTTACTTGTTTGACTATTAAAAATATGTATTTTATGGAACTTTGAACAAAAACACACTTGTCGAATGGTATTCATTTAATATCAGTTGACATATACACCCATACACATTACATATTCCCCAGCATACAACAAAAAAGTTTCAGCAAACCTTCTCTTATCAAGCACCACATATATACAATACAATCGGTGATCACCTAAAACTGCTCTCTATAAATTCATTTAAACTAAACTTTAAACAAATTCTTCTAGTCAAACAAAGTGAAGACATTAATTATCGTTAGCCTTTTTTTCTCTCCCTTTTTTTCTTTCTCCTTTTATTTATCCCTCTCAGTTTTTTAACTTATGGCAATATTATAAAATATATAATCCTCTTGTTATTGTGATTCATCTATCATTATTTAGGTTAAAGTGTAAGAATAGTTTGTAACTAAACTTTCGCCTAATAAAGTCCATTTATTATTATTATTATTATTATTATATAAAAAACAGAATATAAATATTCACATACAAAGTTAACGACATACAGAAATAAACCAAAACAACATTCTTCATAGACAAAAAGAACTTAACTAAGACAAGGATTTTTTTCTTGCACGTAAACTGAATAATAAATTAAGACCAGGACAGTGCTTTGATCTAAGCGACTCGGCAATCGGCATTAGATGTATTCGAGTACGAACATGCAATAACACTACGCGGCCCATATCAAAGTATAACTAAACAGGGTAGTACTAAAAATTGCATAAATGTGTTAACTAAGGTTTAATTACGTTTTTCTTTATTTTGTGATTAATTTGACTTGACTTTCATTTTGTAAAGTGTGAGGTGTTGAAGTATCTGGGCTGGTCCGTTCCGTGCCCCTAAAGCTCCCGGGCCCGGGTTCCGCGGAACCCGCAGAACCCCTGTAGATCCGCCACTGTCACAAATATTATAGTTATATAGTGCGCAGTTTGGATAGTTTGTGTGTAAGGTGCGGCATTTAACTTGAGGCACCCATATATCTCGAAAACGATGCATTCTACATGGTGGGGCAATAGTGTGTCGGACTTCGATATCTCGAGAAATTAAACAAAAATACAAGTAAACCATATAAAAAAGACTATAACCGGAAATTATTTTCAGATATACAGGACGAGCCAAGACGAAATTACAGGATCAAGTGCCTTTTTTTTTAAATGGAGTGCTAAGTATATCTACATTTTTTGAAACCCCCTTTCTAGACTCCATTCATTCCTATATTATTATTGACTATCTCTCAACCACTTGGATGTAATGAATTTTTTTGTTAAAATAATGCATTTAGATGCATATTGAAAAAATCACAGTTATAGGTTTTAAGAAAAACTTATGCGAATGCTAGTTACGAGACATCTAATTAATGTTTTTGAAACATATTTACTTCCTAAAAATGTATAAGGTGGCCAAACATTATTTTTCAATTAAGAACTTTTAAATTTAATTTTCTCAATTTTTTCAAATGAAACACCCTGTACATTTTTCGACGATGTGACGTAGAAATAAAAAACTAACATTCTTTATAAGTATTTCCCTAAGACTAATTGTAACCATTTTCGTTTTATTCAAATAATTCATTGAAAAAATTATAATAAATGCTCTACATGTTGCCGATTTTGATTGACACACATCTCTATGCGCTTTTGAAATGTTTTTACTGTTCCTAAAATTGCCGGTGTGATAGATCTAAAGGCAGTTATTATCCTTTCCTTCATATCTTGTACTGTTGTTGGTGTGTCTTTATAAACAATTTCCTTCACGTATCCCCATAAAAAGAAATCAATTTTTGTAAGATCTGGGGATCTAGCAGGCCATTTAGTGGATCAATTTCTTCCAATCCATTGAAGTGGGTAGGTATCATTTAAGTGCATTTAAATAATGTGATGAAGCACCATCTTGCTGAAACCACATCCTATTTCGAATACTTTCAGGAAGATTCACCAATAATTGTGGCAGATAGTTTTCCAGAAAATGAAGATAAATAGCTCCAGTCAATGTACCATCAAAGAAATGTGGCCCTATTACATGTTCTGGCCTCATTTCAAAATTGCATAAAGACGTGTGTCAATCAAAATGGGCAACATGTGGAGCACTTATTATATTTTTTTCTAATGAATTATTTTTTAAGTTTATTCTTGAATTTTGTGCTTATTCTCTCGATAAAACGAAAATGGTTGCAATTAATCATAGGAAAGTACTTACAGAAAATGTTCGTTTTTCATTTCTACATTACATCGTCGAAAGATATACAGGGTGTACCATTTGAAAAAATTGAGAAAATTAAATTAAAAAAGTTCTTAATTGGAAAATAATTTTTTTGGCCACCCTGTACATTTTTAGGAAGTGAAAATGATTCAAAAACATTAAATAGATGTCTCGTAACTAGTACTCACATAAGTTTTTCTTAAAACCCATCATTGTGACTTTGGTAATTTTTTCAAAATGCATCTGCAGATATTATTTCAACAAAAAAATTCATTACATTCAAGTACTTAGGAGATAGTCAATAATAATATAGGAATAAATAGAGTCTAGAAAGAGGCTTCAAAAAATGTACTGATATACATAGCATTGCATTTAAAGAAAATGCACTTGATCATGTAATTTCGTCTTGGCTCGCCCTGTATTTCGAAAATAATTTCCAGTTACAGACTTTTTTACCTAGTTTACTTGTATTTTTTTTAATTTCTAGCTATCGTAGAACTTAAGATTTCGAACTCCGACGCACTATTGCCCCACTTGGTTCGAAACAACTGTTGTTTAAAACATTCTGTTATAGAATGCATCGTTTTCGAGGTATATGGCTGCCTCAAGTTAAATATTCAAACTGCGCACAATATAACTATAATATTTGTGATATTTAACTATGTGAAAACAATAATCCGATGAACCGCATGTTTGACCCCCCTGTAACTCGAAAACTGTTCATTTTTCTATCTCGCTTCTTTAAGACTCTTGATCAGGACATCATAAACTACATTATACCAAATTTTCATCCAATTCGGCTGGAACCCATTTTCCCTTACGTTTAGTGCGGGGTCCTTTAAACAAATCTTGCATCTAAAACTGTCGCTGGCTCCCGTACTATTAGGTAAATTTCTTACACTTACAAATGTTGTATGTACAATGGCGGATTCTTTGAGTAGATTTGAATATTTTTGAGTAGCGTGCATTGGGATTTATCCAGTGGAGTAACCATGTGAAATTATTGTTACAGTAAATCACATAATGCGAGTAATACTAAGAAACTGATTTAATAAGAAACTTTAATAAGGAAAATATTATTCTTACAAGGAAAACAAATAATAATTTATATTCCACAAATGTTCCAGGCACAGTTCGTACATACAACACGCATGAGAAAAGATTTACCAATATTTTGTCGCAGCACCATCTGCTGCAGTAACATCTTCTAATCGTCTTCTCATTGAAAAAATTAACGGTCTAAAATCGTAGTTGTTTAAAAGAAAAATTCCTTGTGCGTCAAAAGTTATATGCACCTTTTGACGGGCTTTCACGGATTTTCTACTTATCTGCTTAATATATCTTGTACAAGTAATCGAAAGGGAATTTTAAAATACTGGCTTATTTGAAATAAAATCCTTAAAAATATAGACCTGTCCGATATGTATACTATGTATAAGTCAATCAGTCATCTTGGAAAAAAATACAAAACACCAAAAAATCCGAAAAAATCAAAACTGAATATATTTTCGATGAGAGGAGTAATTTCATCAAAGTTGGCAAAAGTAAAACTCATCTATGGTCAATAGTCCAATCAATGAATGCCCAAAGGGGAATTGTAGAGAACATGGAGGAGGGGAGAATTTTCCTCCTCAGGAATGTGTTGAGGTAGTTAGGAGGTAAACATACTAGCCCCTAGCCCCGCCGCTTCAGGGGGAGAGGGAGGTGGAAAGGTTCCTTATAACTCGGAAACGATGCATCATACGGAAAAGGGTAATCTATACAAAATTAAACATAAATAAATTTCCTACAAGAATGTCTATATTCATTTTCTTCCTATGTTATAGTTTACGAGATATTCGCCAGCCAAAATAGATAATTAATAAATAAATTAATTAGGTACCTTGAATATTTCTATCAAAGTGGTTTACCGTGGTCTGCTAATAAATCACAGTCACAAAACAGTCTATTTTTACAAAACTCGACGTATTTACTAACGCAATATTTTGTCGAAATCTATACATTTCCTTAAATATACAGTGTGACTCACTTAAAATGAGGACACACTTACAACTTTTTTATTGTGTTTTCGATTTGAATCAAATTTTACTCAAGTATAGAACAAATTAGGATCTACTTATGACCAGAAAAACATTCGCCTGCTGCAAAGGCAAAGCCATCTGCGGTACCAAAATATGCTGAAAGTAATTTGACTAAGGTTTTTATTTCTCTCGCTTACAGAAAGAAAGTATTGTAATCATGAGAAAAGCACTATCTGAGGTTTCTTTGGATTCTCGAGTTTCTGACCATGTAGATGACGAAAATTAAGGTCTCCCAATTTCATCAGTCCGTCTGTTGACGCTATATATCTGCAAAACTATTTATAGAAGAACAATAATATTGTCAACTAAGAAATGGTATACAAGGTGTCACACGTAAAACTCCCGGGGCCAATTTCTCGATAACTGAAAGAGATATTTGAATTTTATAAAAGATATCCCTTAGAAAATATAAAAAACTTAAATTTTGAGTTAAAAAGATCATTTTACAAATTGAGGTATAGATGGCACTGCGATGCAAAGAAATTATTCGATCCTAGGAATCTTTAAAAAAAGGCGCAGGTGGGGATGGGGAATTACATTCTAAGCAACTTTTATAATATGAAGAATTTTCGAAAAGTCTCTAGTTTTCGAGATATTTGAACGTATAGTACACATCATAATATTTTAAGTAATAAACATCGCATTTTTTTTAATGTAACCATATGTCTACAATTTTCAGTCGAACATACAACATAAATATAACACAGAAATTAACCTAAATCAGTCTGAGTCGCTATGAAAAATGTCCCTAAAGACTTGAAGTTCAAATATCTCGAAAACCCATGATTTTTCGAAACTTGTTCGTATCGTAATATAACAGTTGCTTCCTTCTACATGCACCTCATTTTAAGGTTCCTGGGATCGGACAGTTTCTTTGAATCGCAACGCCATCTATACCTAAATAAGTAAAATGACCGTTGGGTTGTTGCATCAAGTTAAAATTTTGATAGAATCTGTGTTTGACAATAACATTTCTTCATAAAAAATCATTGGAAACATGTAAAAGTTGAAAATAAAGTCTTATAATATTGCAATATCAATTTTAAAAATACATGCATTTAAAACGGAGGTGACAACATAACGGTAGTCTGCAGAGAAGTTAGTTATTAAACCACGAAAAAAGGATACGAAGTTATAAACTGTTGATAGCGGCGCGGCGGAGAAAAAAAGAGACGTCAATTGAATTTGACACTACATTTAATTAGTTTGTTCAAAAACCCCACACTATATGCCCCAGTGCTCTTCAACTTATGTATAGTCTCACTCTATCTCCTTCTATTATCTACCCTGGTGCAGTAGTTCAGACTGTGTGAACAAACCTAGCGTCAAATTTAATTGACGTTTCTAGGTTATTTTCAGTGTTCCAGTAATGAATGGTGAATGTAAAAATGAACGGTTAACCGTTTTTCTAATATTTATAATCAAAACTATTAGTACACGCAAATTAGATTAAAAAACACTGAATAGGAGAAATAATTTATAAAGTAATATTTGGGATGCGTACTCTAGATACGGTTAGAAATAGATACCCGAAAAGTCCCCCCCCCCCCCCATTTACAAGGGGAACGTCCTTTTTTTTTTGTAAAAAACCACCCCCATCGGGGACTTAACGCTGGTTTTTCACTTTTATCTTGTAAACCGTTCGTATTTTCCCTTTTTTTTCCACAAAGCTGTGTTTTTCGACTCCACGCAATTATATCAGAGGATAATCTGTACTGTTTACTTAAAAGAAGATTTGGAGTCATGTTTCAACTTTGAACTTGCTTCAAATCCTCTGCCTCTCTTCGATGAGAAAGGGTTAATGAGAAAAACTAAGACATCGTCTCTGTATGATATTTTCAAAGCTGTACGAGAGGCCAATAGATTTTTCCGATTGCCAGTTCATTGTTATGGCAGCAATTTGATTTATCGTATAGTATGGCCGAAGCAGGGTACCTTTGACGACGTTTATACAGCCTATAGTCGGAGAGCAGCCAATCTGTAGGAAGCATTTTAAAAGTAGTCTATACAACTCGCGAACACCCACCTAAAAAACAGATGATATTATGTAAAATGACCTTCTGGATTTGATTTTTGAGTTCGCCCGTTAATTTGAGATTGCCAAATCGGTCAATTCGTAAATTTTTTGAAAAATTTTAAAATTATGTGTTAATTTTTGTTTTGCACATAACACATCATATCTTTTTTATTTTAATTCCGATTTAGACCAATAATTTACACATTATCGTTCAAATATTCTTGGACAGTCTGACGGCAAAGAATATAGTGTAACTAATAATATAGTGCCTAAAAAAAATATAATTACCCTCTATTGTCGCGGTTTTTTAAAATTTGCATTGAAAAATACCCGATCGAGGTAACTTTTTTATTTTTAAAGAGAGAGTTATAGTATAAACGAGAAAAATGTTCCATATACTTTAAACAAACTTTTTTATAAAGAGATTTTTTTGAAATTCGGCTCATGTAACGAGATGACGCTGTTGAATGCGGCCGCGCAACTCGTCCGCATTAATTTAAAGCATAACTTCTGTCAACGTCGCCCATCTGTGGTGTCGTTTAAGCGATCAAGTGAGTCTACGGATTATTTAGTTTCTATTTGCAATTAAATGTTATAAAATTATGTAGATAATCTCGAAACATACACATTAAAAAATATATTTTCATTAATTATAACAGCAAGTGGGTACCAAAGATTACATTTTCCTTCGCATAAACAACTTATGTTACATTGCACGTTTGCTTTGCTACACTTGCAGCTTGTAGTACAGTTATATAATTTACATTTACAAAATGGAGTTAACTCAATAAAATTGGGTTTTGGGCTTTTTGAAATCATCTTTGAAAATAAGACTTCCTCCTTTAAGTACCATCCAAAATCTAAAACATTTGGAATTCTGGGCTTAATTTGGTAGGCTGTCTTGTAAATAGCACATTGCAGAAATGCCCTTTTTACTTGTATTCTCTGTACTAGGATTTACAATTTCTGATTTTCTTTTATAAGCAATTCGGGTATACGATCTTCTACATTGTGCATGGTAAACTGGATTTAGTGATAAAAATAAATTTTTCTGTTCTAAATATTGCTTTAGAGCCACAGAAATGTCATCGGATTTTGCATTTGATCGGTACATTTCTAAAACCGTAAATATCGCTCGCAGACAAAAAATTTTCATACCATTGTGTTAGTGAACGAATTCTGAACAACTTTCAAAATGTCCGTCTGTCCGTCTGTCTGTCCGTCCGTCACGTTTCTTGTAAGCACGATAACTGAAGAAAGAAAATTCCGATTGTACTGAAATTTGGACAGTAAATTAGTGTTAGCTATTTGAACAAAATCGATCGGTAAATAAAAATGTTATTACTTAATGATTTCAATTTGAACAAAAAAATTAATTTTTATATTTTACTTCCACGTCGTGGAAGTATAGTAACGACAAAAAAATTTTTTAAAATTTTTATTGTCCAAATAGGCTTAAAATGTCATGAAACGTCGAGATTTTAAGTTTGAGCGAAAAAAAAATTTCTGTCTGTAACTTTTTTTTGTGCGCACGTTTACTCTGAAACCGTTTAAGATATTGACTTGAAATTTGGTACACATATGTACTTTAACGAGATCTGGAACGAGATTATATTTTCATCTTGTTCCGTCGAAGGGTTGGGGGGTAAATTGGGGTAAATTTGGGGTAAATGGGTAAATCAAGCAGGTAGGAGTCCATGAAATTGGCATTTAGTATATACAAGAGAAGCTGAGGTCTCAAAAGAATTTTTGGCATTATTACCACCATTATTACCACCCCCACCTCCTTATTAAAGGGGATGAAAAAAAAAATGTGATTTAGTGCATGTACAGGAACCAGAAACCTCAAAATATTTTTTTACTTCATCCACCCCCCACTACCACCCCCCTATCACCACCCCCACCCCACTACCGATGTGGGGTATCGTTTTATGGGTTTCTGAGGTAGAGGATTTCAAATATTATATTATTAAAGTTCCATAAACAATTATTTTCACATACAAAGTTTTTTCGTTGTGAGTGACTCGGATAGAGAATCTGGATGTGGAAGTAGTGATTCCTTGGGCAGCGGTTTTTGTAATTGAATAGAAAGAAATCTGGTGAAATGATATTTCATTTTAATATCTAGATATTTATATATTTTACAAATATACATTTCATAATGTAATATACAACCGTGAAAATATGATTTTAGCTCGTGTCTTATAATGTAAAAATTTACATTTTTACGTGTAAGGTGGTGGTGTAGTTCTTTTGACTCGGAATCGAAACCCAAATGAGGTTTGGTATAGTTTTTTTACCAAGTCTTTTACCAACCAAGATCGTACTATAAAATAAAAAAATGTCTAAAAGTAACATTATTTACAAAAAAACTGCGAAAAGTATCCTATTGAATGTATAACAATTATATAAAAATCCAGTGAACAGGCGAAGAGTACGTTTTTAGCTTGTTTCCTTTGATTTCCTATCCGAGTAATTATAATTTATTATGTCAAACTATGTGTTTATAACGCACTAAATATAAGGACTGAGACAAAAAGCACTTTCAACTTAACATAAATGAACACTGGAAAATAATAATCACCCGGCACGTGTCTGCGTTTAGCTTTAGATGCGATTGCGGCCGATTCACAGTAGCGCGCATTCGTTCGGACGCTGAAACAATCAATGAATATTTCGACAAGGGAGCAAAATTTCAAAAAAAACTTCTTGTAAAAGATTTTATTTAGTTCATTCGGAACATTTTCTTCGATTATAGTAGGCACCTAACTTTAAAAATAAAAAAGATACCTCGATCGGACATTTTACTCTGCAAATTTTAAAGATTTTGCGTCAAAGAAAAGTTGTTATTGTTTTTTGCCAACTAATTATTTTTTAGGTAAAGTTTTTTACTTTCAACATATCAAAGAATAGTTAGAGAATATTACATAAAAAAATAAAAAAATTCTGAAGTAAAATAAAAAATATATGACGTGTTATATGAAAAACAAAAAATAACACATAATTTTTATTTTTTTTAGAAAATTGCCAATTTGGTCATTTTGGCAATCTCAAATCAATGGGCGAATTCAAAAATCAAGTTTAGCAGGTTATTTTATATCAGATTACCTATTTTTTAGGTGGGTGTTCGCGAGTTGTATAGAGGGTGTCGAATTCAGAGGGTCTGGTCTTCCACTACTACGTTCGCTTTATTCGTAATCATTACGGCCAAAAAGTGACAGTAGTGTTTGACGGATATGCTGACAATGGCTGCAGTGAAGAGCATCGAAAGAGCCACTTTTAAAACGCATTTCACCGGAAATTATTTTCAATAAGAACACGCCACTGACTGAAACGCAAAATAAAATGATAAACAATCTCACAAACAAGGAATGGTTTATTTCGCAATTGGTGGAGAGATTTAAAAACGAGGGAATCAAAACAATTACTGCTGTAGACGACGCAGACGTACTCATAGTCCAAACTGCCTTAATGAATCTCATGAAAACGATACAGTGGTCATCGTCGGACAAGATATTGATCTTCTCGCATTGATTATCGCTCTCGCACCTGAAGATAAAGTGATAAAGATAACCGTTTCTTAAGAAAGGGTCGGGGAAAAATAAAAAATAAAGCGGAAGTTTTAAAAAGCTATATGGGGATAGTTTTGCCTATCCACGCGTTCAGTGGATGCGATACCACTTCAACTTTCTTTGGTAAAGGAAAAGTGCAAACGGTGGAATGCGTCAATAAAAGAAAAGATCTCGAAGAGGTTGTCCGTATATTCAACAACCGTAGCTCAACGAAAAAAGAAATTACAAGTGCTGGAGAGCAATTCGCGCTAGCAGTATTCAAAGCCCTCAAAAATCAAAGACTTACTGTCTTCAATAAGTTAGTCGGTCAATCTAGTACTGCCGGGATTCTACCAAGACTGCCACCAACATCTGAGGCATTACGTCAACATTCTTACAGAGTATTTCTCCAAATTCATGCTTGGCGAGAATGGGGTTGGAAAAAAGTAGGCAACATTTTAGCACCCATTTATACTACCGAGTTACCAGCACCAATTTCCACCCGAAAGCTAATATCCTACAGCTGCAAAAAGGGTTGCGGAAAACGATGCAGCTGTGTTAAGGTTGGATTGCGCTGTTCAAGAATGTGCTCTAATTGCCATGGGCAAGGATGTTTAAATTCTGAATTCGAAGAAGAGTTCGTCGATGAGGAACCTCTTAATGAGTAAAATTGGAAAGAATTTTAGTGGAATAGGCCTACACCGAGAGCTCTACCTCGTGGGTGGTGTCGAAACGAGCTCAAATTGAAAAATCACAGCTTTTTGGAAAAGAGGGGAAAATACATAAAAATCACTTGCGTCAAAACCCGCTATATATGCATCTACAGAGAAAATTCCGCTCTATAAATTCATTCCTGAGAATTTTTCTCGTTAAAGTAACCGGTTTTAAGATATTCGCTGTGAAACTTAGAATAGGATCGATTTTTACCTCTGCGCCCCAAACTACCTTTCTGTTCGGGCGCTGTTAGCGCGAAAAAGGTGAGGATAAGCTACAAGGTTAATAAGACATTTTTTATGCAGAATTTAACCACAATTTTTTTAGTTCCTATACTTTTTCTCTTCCGACAAATGGTTTACAAGATAAAAGTGAAAAACCAGCGTTAAGTCCCCGTTGGGGGTGGTTTTTTGCAAAATAAAGGACGTTCCTAAATTGGGGGGGGAACTTTTCGGGTATCTATTTCTAACTCTATCTAGAGTACGTATCCCAAATATTATTACTTTATAAATTATTTCTTCCAAAATATCTAATTTACGTGGACTATATAGCTGTAAGGTACCTCGTGGCTTTTGCACCTCTAACTTCTGCAATGTTAAACGATCATCTCTTTTTAAAAATTTGCTGACATAAATATATCTATAGAAGGTAAAATATCAGAATTGGCTTTTATAAATCCTGCCTCAGTCATTTTGAAAGAAAATAAATACCAAACGCTAAAAACTTCTAATTAAATGTCAAATTCAATTTTGACATTTGAGGTTATTTTCTTTATTGCCAACAATGTCAACTTGTTCCTCTTCTTCTGTTCTGTATATAACTTCACATCTAACTGCCGTTATGATGTCACTTCCGTTTTCGTGGTACATTCAAATAGTCGAACTTTAATAATTTTTTTAAATATGAGGCACTTAGAATTTTTCTTTCAAATTAAACATATAACTAAATTAACGCCCCCACTACCATATTTCACCATTTTTGAAAATTCGTCAACAACCCAATAGTGATTTATATATTCTAGTGAATACCTTTTACCTAACTCAAATATCTGTTTCGAGAAAATGATTTCAGGAATTTTAAGTGAGATACCTTGTATATTTTTAGTGAAAGACTCCTAAACACAACCTAAAAAAAATATGAAAAAAATGTGATGAAGAATAATGTTTGACGTGTAGCTAACACAATTTAGAAAGAAGAAATCTGATATACTTTTAATGGGTGATCACCTTAAATAAGTAATTTAACAAAGAAAACGGACGAATATTTAGTGTTCTTGACAATATTGCCAATGAAGGAAATCTTATATACTTTCAGGGAATAGAAAAATATATCGTGGTCAACCAAAAGAAAATACGAGGATGTACAAGATACCGAAACTGCAAAATATATACTATCTCTCATACGAATGAACTTTACATAGATATATCAGTTTTATTTTAAAATTTTGTTAGAAGGTGTTTTAATAAGACTATTACGAACGAAATAAGAGTTGCAGTAGGGCGTTGCCGACTGCAGGTACCGAACAATAAAAATAAAAAATATTGGCTGTACACTTAATCTTAGTGGTACCACGTAAAAGTGAATTGGGTCGTATCCGAGCAAAATGTTATTCGATCGCAGCTTTAACTGGAGACTCATCACTGATGAGTTTTCTGGAGAAGAAATATTCTTAAACATATCTTCATTAACATCGCAATTATTTCCTTATTGTTGCTATATTAAAACTTTTTGTACCCACATCTCTTCTATTTTTCTTAATTTACCCCACCCGTATACCTACCTACTAACTACAGAATTACGTCCTGCGCTCAGCATTATTCATTGCGATGATATTTGAATTGAAAACAATTGTGTTTCGATATAAAGATAGAAATACACCGATCATGTGCATCTATTAAAATACTGGTACAAGTAATAAGTATAATGATATAATGGACAATTTTACTCCTACAGTTTTACGTGTCTAATAAAGTATAAGATTCATTGATGAACCTAATTTAATGTTGTGTTTTTTTGTAGCAGCAATCAGAATCAATACGTAATATTTGTAAACCGTAAATACAAAAAACGTGCCATCCAAAATTTACTGGTGAATAATTCACAAATAAATTAGCGGCATTTATAAATAAAACCTTACATAAATCTCACGTACAACCAGCTAAAATTGCTTTACCTGCGCTACTTGCCAAATTCAAGTTCAAACTTATATTTAGTAAAGTGGGTTTTTCGGTGTTAGTACACTATATTCATTCGTTCAGTAACAAAGTCTAATATGATATAGAAAATTTCGTATAATTTGAAATACAAGAGTCGCAAAAAGAGTTAGTTATAAGTAGGATTACGACATTGCATCACATGTTTTACAAGCTGCGTAAATATTTAATCTTCCCCCCAGAAAAATAGTTTGGACGCCTCAGCATAACACGTAAGTTTTTGGCAGCTTCCCCGATAAAAATTGGCATTTGTCACCGAGTCTTTTTCTGTTTTGTATCTGCTAGCACTAGACCATTCGGTTTCTACTGATGCCAACTTAGTCATCTGTAAAACTAATATTTAGGGATTTTTTTAATATTCCATGAAAACATTGTACATCAATTCAGTGGTTTCCGTTAAGTGGTGATTTAGTAATAAAACTAGAAGTCAAAAAATTACACCGTATTTATTATAGATTCTTGAGCAAAGTGAGGCGTACTGTAATGTTATATTGTTGCGAGAAAAACCTTCAAATTATTTTATGAAATGTAAAGAAATGTAAAATTTGAAATAATATTTTCCTTACAGAATGTTTATCAAAATAATTTTATATAGATTTACAAAAATAAATTAAAAGTGTAAGCCAATCAATGTGAACATCCGAATACAGAAACTGTAAAAAATGTGGGATCAAGACAGTTAAATATTGAGAAAAGTAATCAACAATGTTACGTTATCACTATTAATGATTCTACGAGAGTACGTAATGCGCCTCATTTAATGAATTACAGCTTTTTACTTTAGGAAAATTTTCAGGCGTTGGAATTTTTAGAGAATATTCTTAAAAGTAAAGAAATAATTATTCGAGAAATTTACCTTCTTAAGCCATTTGCTCCATTTGTTTATTTAACAAATGAACATCAAAAGAACAGGTATTTTAAAAATACTGCAAATATGCTGCTTTTAGTGAAAGTGCCAAGAGACTATTAATGTCAGGGTTATGAAAAGAACAAAAAAACATTTTTTATTATAAAACAGTAATTTTTGTTTTAACACAGTTTTTTTTTACTACGAAAAAAACGGTGTTTTAAAAGATAACAAAACAAATATTTCATGGACTTCTGCGTCGACCTTTAGCAGAATCGAATGAAAATGTTAAACAGTTAATGAAACATTTTAGAAATACACATGTTCCTGTTGCAAAATATCGTCAAACAAGGGGTAAAGTGCTAGTGCTTCCTTCATAAGTCGGGGTTCATAGCGATCTGGAAAAGTCAGGAAATTTAAAGTTGGGGAAGTCCGGGACTTTGAACCCCCCGGTTAACAATTATTAGACCTGGAAAAAACTTCCAATAGTCATGTCAAAAGTTGAAAATTGAAATATAAAGATTATCTCGCAAAGCTGAAAGTTATTGCAGTAGCTTTGGATAAATGCCAAAGAAATACTTGCACTGTCGCTGATGCAACAGACATCTGGAAAGTCTTATTAAACATTTTTTAGAAATGAAGCACAACCTACAGGTTGCAGTAATCAGCAGGAAGTTGAGAAGGTAGAAGCACATTTCCAAATGGCTATGACAGATGCCTATTATTTAGCTTATTTGTTAGATCCTCAATACACTGGTCAGAAATGGACTGATGAGGAGCTTGACAGAGGCTATGCTATATATTTGAGATTTTTTACTCAAATGTAATGTCGGTAGTTCTGTCATTTCGTGCCCTAGCACCATCCTTCAAACAATATTTATTTGCTAAAACTACCATAGAAAATATTAGTTCTTTAACGTAGTGGCAATATTAGAAGCAATTCGTTATCAAGCCAATTGTTTTCAGCAGTTGCATCCATTGCCGGAGTGGAGAGACTATTTTCTTCGTTTGGTTTAGTACACTCAAAATTAAGGAACAGGTTCGGTGGGGAGAAAATTGTAAAACTTCTGGCAATTTTTCTGTATTTAAACAAAAATGTCGAATCTTAAGTTGAAGTTGTTAAATCATTATATTTACTATATCGTCTGTAGTGGTGTCTAGAAATGTTTCAGTTAATTTTTTCTGTTCTCCTTTTTATTTTCGCTTCTTTTATTAGAAAAAGGAAACACTGTCTATACTTTGTTTATTATTATTTGTTACATACCTTCAGTTTGTACCTGAAGAAGAATACAATTTTTTTTTACTAGATTTGTTTTGGGTTTTATTACTCTTAACATAAAATTAACCGCCCTTGTTTTTTTTTCAAATAAAACATCAATATAAAAAATAATATTTTAAACAGTTGTTTTGAAACACTAATGTTTTTTTCACTGTTTTAAACACTTTTTAAAACATTGTTTTGAAACGAGTGTTTTAAAACAACCCAACTCTTATTGTTGTTCATAATCGGTCCAGGAACCCCACTTCACAAATAGTAGAAGATAGCAAGTGCGGCAAGCAAAAATCCCGCAGCAGGTGAAAAAGGGACGTGGTGAAATTATTTGTTGACGCCTTAAGGGTGGCGGTGCCATGCTTAAGAAAATGATTTCGTAATTCGACAATCTCTCTGAACCGATTGAAAAATTTTTTTAATAGGCTGTTAGAGAAAACTTGATAGAATGATACCAGACTATTGAAATCAACAAAAAAACATTTTTGAATCGGTTTAGGGATGCAGCAGAAATTGTCGAATTACGTTCACCGAACCGCCCATTAAAGAGTTTTTAAGAAGCTCTTCTGTGAGACTATTGATAGGGAGGAGACTCAGCTGAATATAATTGAAAGTAAAACTCATTTAAGTACAGCAATTAATTATTGTTTTTAAAGTTTAAGTCATCACTATTATGTGATTCGACTGATGCCTTCAAGCAAGCAATACGAATGGCACAGTGGCACAGAGCTGATGTAGAAATGCTGATAAGCACTGTACTTCAGTAAAAATAGCTAAAATAATGGCCTACGACAAAATTAAAATATAGCTGAAAATTCCAGAATAGGAAGGAGGGGGGGCGATTTGGGCGGTTTTTGCCCCAAATTATTTTTTGATGAAAAAATCAGAAAACATTTTTTTAGTCTACTAACAATAATAAGTCGATTTTACCCTAAACGGACGATCCCCCACCTCCCTAGCCCCCCTCAATCCTGAATATGCCATCACTTGCTAACAGCGTTCTTGGGGAGATATATCGCTTTCAAACTTATATTTTCTTGATAAAATACCACACTACCACACTAACCCCCTTTTAACTGTATTCGCTCTCATTTATCATTTTTCCCTTTTTAAGGGGAGAGGGAGGTTTTACTATTTATTCGTTGGCGGGAAATATAAATGCAAAATATCCAAGCTTGCTCACCAGACTTGACCAGCGTATCCTGGGGTTTTTGGTATCGCTGATTCCGAACCAAAGTCCGTTAACCTGTATCACATCAGGGGAAAAAATGATAAATGAGAGCGGAATGAGGGAGTTAGTGTGGTAGTGTGGTATTTTATCAAGCAAATATAAGTTTGAAAGCGATATATCTCCCCAAGGACGCTGTTAGCAAGTGATGGCATATTCATGATTGGGGGGGGGCTAGGGGGGTCATCCATTTAGGGTAAAATCGAGTTATTATTGTTAGTAGACATTAAAAAAAATGTTTTCTGATTTTTTCATCCAAAAATAATTTGGTGTAAAAACCTCCCAAATCGACTCTCCTCATTTGAAATGAAAATATTGAGACCAAAATACCTAGATGACTATTGATGCAGAATAAAGTGCTCTTTCGAATGATGTATAATATGATATATTTACTCCAATTACCACATGGGAAGTTCACCCCAGTAATGCCACTAAAGTTTTTCAGATTTTAGCATATTTAGTTTCAAAATTAGAATTTGTACAAGAAATACCATAGCACTCTATGTACACTGCTGTACAAAGAATTTGCTGCTTTTATACGACTACACTGCAATTCACAGCGCACTTACAATCGTAAAATATTAATTGAAGTATTTTTTCTGGAGCTGCGTTTTTGTCATCATAACTGGAAATGATGCAGAATAAAAACCAAAACGCAGAGCCTACACCTCACCTTGGCAGCTGTGAACTTAGAGGCAACTAATTCGGGGATACATCTCAAATCATGAGCTTAAAATGAATGTTTTCTACTACAGTGCGCAAAATACATACTTTACACACGCTGTGTAATGTGTAATCCTTACACACTAGGGCGTAAAGTAGATTGTTTATATTTTAGTTTATACATATACTTTTTAGTGACCATTTCGTAGCTTCTTCTAAGAAATCCGTAGAATCTACGTCTTCTGCCATATTGTTTTGCTCCTCCATTCAAGTATAGAATGTTGACAAGATTGGCCGTAGCAGTTATTGCAGACAATGCAATCCAATTTTCCTGCAACCACATGTTGATCCACAGACTTTGGAGCCATTTGAAAAACATGCTATTTAATAAAATATCCGGAGCAGGTCGTAACAACGTTTGAATTGGCTCCAAAACGCCATTTACCACAACTATAATTTTCTGGATGAGGTTTATACTTGGTGGTACACTCGATACAAATGCTGCTGAGCTGCAGTGGATGTTGGTAGAAATGTAGCTCAGTTCACCACTTTATTGCGTTACATAGACTAGCAGATAAGAGATATCTCAATGAAATTCTCATTCTGATGAGCGCCGTACATTGCCAAATGCATTCGAACTCCACTATTAAAGATTAATCCAGGCGAACATTCTGAAATTTTAAAAAACTCTGCCACATTTTCAAGCCGGCACTTTTCTCCAATATTCTCCAATAATTTTAATGCTTCAGATTTACTTTTTAAACAAATATATTGTATCACATCTGGTAATTACGTGCATAAATAAAATGTGATCTTTACTATATTTATGAGAATCAAAACTTTTTGAGGAATAAATTTTTGTTTCTATTTTTGCTTTCCAGGCTTTAAATAATAAATCTGCCTATCAGAAGGAGTTCGTGCAACCAACATAACAGTACTAATAAATCAACATCCTCACCTACAACTATGCTAAAATTGGTATCGGACTCCTCGAGTGCAATTTCAATAATGAGAACGTCAGCTTCGCCTTGTGCTTGTCTAACATTGGTATTAACAGCTTCAAACTGTCTATACAACATTGAAATAAATCGACTTTTATTTTTTATTAGAAAAACATTCTTTATCTATTGGAACTTTCATTGATACATCAAATAAAATTTCTTTCGATTTAAGGTGTTTCAAGGTCGACCAAGATGTTCAGCAGCTTTTGCATTTTAACTATTATTATTATACCTATCGAATATAATAATTGCATTATGACTGTAATGCCTTCGGACATAATCACAATATGTATCGAAGATGAATTCAAGTGTAACTTGACGGTCCCATATAACACGATGTAAAAGAAAACTTCCATCGACGACATAAGTAACATTTGTAGAGGGAAATTATATTACTAGAGGTTCAAGAGAATCGTACAAGGACGATTTTTTGGCTTTCCGCATTCCTACATCATGAAAAAGAGCCAGTGTATTGGCGCTAATTCATATTGTAGGTATTCCTGGAGTTGGTTTTCAATTTTTTTAAAATACTTTATATAGTTGTAGACTTGCTCCCCAATTTCTTTTTTGGGGTATATTGGAGTATATTACGAAGCATTTTAGGGCATGCCTTAATTAGAACTTTTATGCTTGAAATAGGCCATATAATCACCTCCTGAATTTTCTTACGTACCCTGTACACTTGGTGGAAACGTACTGCCCATGCCAGCTGCATTTTTCAAATTTTATACTTAACTATCTTGGAAACTCTTGACTTTAGGGGGTTGGGCCCATTGAAACTTTTTTCAATCAGAATGGTTTGAAGTACAACATACTCCAGTTTTATGACATTTGACTGAAACAACTTTTTACATAGGTTTGGATACGGGGTCGTTTAGTGATTGAAATTGGACCCGCGTCCCGTTATTCAATCGAGCTGAAATTGTGCACACAGCTTTGGTTCTGAGAACAATACAATATAGTATATCTAATATCGTTCTAAATCCAATATGGCGGACGCCCCAAGATGGTGATTTATCTTAATATGGATATCAAATGAAAGGAGTTGATGAGTAAAATACGATAAGCTGCGTGACGTCCTTCTAAATCCAAGATGGCGGCTTACCTCTTTTCTTCATAACCCCCTTGACGTGGGTATCAAATGTAAGGGTTTGACGATTAGAACGCGATAAGCTACGTGACGAAGACTAAAAAGTAGAAAATCTTTTTTTTCAGTGATTATAAGCTGATCAGAATAATTTTTAACTTTGTAAATAGAAAGTCATTGGGCGCTCTGATTTGACGAAATAATATTTTATGAGCGCAGCGCGCCTAATGGTTTTCTATTTAAAAAGTTGTAACAGTTCAGAATTAACAATTAAAAATATAGTATGAAAGCAGATATATTTCAATAAGGATACAGCAGGTAAACAGTGTTATCGTTGCTTAGTTTCATTGACATACAGCATACAGGTCTCAGCACAGTAGCGACCACCCTTGCCTCACCATTTGTCAGGCCCACTATGTCTGGTTACCTCTTACAACTCCATGCATTACATTAAATTAAATGTTATCTCCACTGGCACCTTATAAAATTTCTGGGTCCCAATTGTTTACATTACTGCCTATAACAAGTACAAGGTTATGTTGTAATCACATTATCAAGTAATTAATTAAATAAAGGGCTGATAGATTACCTGGATATTATAAGGTACAATAAATATTTGTTAAATTAAATTCGTAAATGTTATTCAGATTTGTTTTGATTTTGATTGGCAAATGTCAAAATTTAAGTTAGGGATTTTAAGATTGGTATCAATGGACGGCCTGATTTGCAAATTGGCGCAAAATCACCCTTTTTTGCTTTCAAAAAGACAAAAAAGCAGGAGACATTTTTGATTTGGCTGGTTGCTGAACAGGGAGGTGTTCTCCAAATGTGAATTTAAATTCTCTAATAAAATAAATCAACCTAATAAGAGCTAAGGTTTTTTTGTATGCCCTAAAATACTACCCTTCAGCCTCTCTGCTCTTATGTTGTGCCTACTGGACATGTGAGCCATTTAAAACTTCAAAACAAATATATGCATAGCAAATTAATTACTTGGTGCCAGGAGGCCTGATGAAAATTCCTTGCCTTGGGCGCAGAGCTTATTTTTTTAGAATCGCAATCACTCGTAGAGGGTCTGCATGTGGTAAGCGGAATGCTGGCTATTATTTCACCACAGACGGGTGAGTGTTTTTCTTCTTTTTGAACCTGCCAGATCGCAGTGCCATTACTTTCGAAAGAAGCAAGTAGTCTTCAGCGACACAAAGGCGTGAGCCATCGTATATTTGTCCATTTGCCTGTATATTGGTGATCATTTACTATTCATTATTTGATCTAGTGTATACTTATGCCATTTTATGTTTCTTATACTTAATTCTGATATAACTTCCTATTTTTTATTTTGTCATCGCATGTAAGCCAAAAACAGCTGTTTGCGGTCCTGAAAGCTATCGACATATGCCTAGATGATATATTCTGCAAATAATTTTTATACTAATTGTATCATATTCTATATAATTTATATAATTACTTACCTATATACATAAGTATATTTCTCTGCTATTATTATCTGTGATAACCTCCACTTGCATCGTGATACTTTTCTTTATACTAGCATATATTAATATTATACTTTTTCTTTGAAGTTTGTGTTTTGTCTGCTCTTTCCCTACCTCTGCCAATTAACCTTGGCTGGCGCCCGAAGTTTACAATCAATTTCCATCTGTTCATTTAATATACACAAGTTATCTTTTGAAACTTTATAGTTGACATAAGAGACCTTGCCCACGACCCGCTGTCGACATATGAGCTGCCGAGTAGCCGAATTTTTAATGATCACTTTGGACCATTTAAATTTGGTCGTGACTGTTTACGTCACAAAGTTGAAAATTATTCTGATCAGCTTATAATCACTGAAAAAAATTATTTTCTACTTTTTAGTCCAATTTGGTTTTAAAAGAAAACCATTGTTTAAAAAAAAATTTTTTTTTTAATTTATTTACTTGTAAGCACACGGTATAAAAATAATCGTGATTTCTAAAATTAGATGCCAACAACATTGGTCTCGATCAAAGAAAAAAGTCAACTAGAAATATAGTGCATTATTTACTCTATACAAAATGGTCTAGGTCCCATAATTTTCTTCTTAACCCTTTGAGGACTGATAAAAAACGACGAGAGATACGATTACAGCCCTTATGAACCTTATGATTGTCATTAATATACGAAAGAATGTCTACTCCTAGAGACTTTCGGATAGAGATGCCGCAAGACCAAGAGAGGACCCCGCACTAATCTTATGGAAATTTGTTCATATTACAGGATTTTGTAGGCCTTGAGGTCCTGATTAAAAGTCTTCATGAGCACATTGTTCCAAATGCCTTACTTTTGGAGTTACAGATGCTTGAATGTTAATAACACAGGTCTACAAAAAAGGAAAGAGTCTAGTCCTAAGGTTCTCATCTAACTTTTCTAAAGTATTCTTACCACCCAAGGTCTTGTCCCAAGGTTCTCATCCAACTTTTCTGAAGTATTTTGACGTCCTGACGCCAATTTTGACCACCCTCTTTATCCCCTAATATTTTTGTTTTGTCCAAAATTGGTTTCAGCGCGTCAAAATACTTCAGAAAAATTAGGTCAGAATCTTTTTTAGGGGATAAAAGGTATGGTGGAGGAAAAATTTTCTTGTCCAAAATTGGCTTTAACGCGTCAAAATACTTGTACAGAAAATAAATTAAAGTTAGATGAGAACCGTGGGACAAGACCTCGTGTCTGCCCTTTTTAGGGGATGAAAGGGGTGGTAAGAATAGAAAAGTTAGATGAGAACGTTAGGACTAGACTTTTTCCTTTTTTGTAGACCTGTGTTATTAACATTCAAGCATCTGTAACTCCTAGAGACTTTTAATCAGGACCTCAAGGCCTACAAAATCCTGCAATATGAACAAATTTGACCGAAACCCAATTTCCATAAGATTAGTGCGGGGTCCTTTACAAATAAAAACACTACTTGTGTACCTAAGACTAAGCAAGTCTTGTCTTGGTCTCGAGATAGTCTTGGCTTAACTAGTCTTGTCTTGGCCTTGAACTAGCGAGTCTCGTCTTGTCTTGAATCTTGACATAATTCAGAGACAAGGTCATTGTTTAAAAATAAAAATTTAAAAATTATTATAGGAAGACAAAACCAAGACTCTTGACAAGACTCTCGACAAGAGTCTTGGTCTTGAATGTTCAGGTCTTGTCTTGGTCTCGAAATTTCAGAGATGGTCTTGTCTTGGTCTTGTCTTGAAATTCAAGACAAGACCGAGACTAGTCTCGATCTTGCGGCATCTCTACTTTCGGAATTCTTATCTGAGCTGGAAAATATTTTCGTGGTGAAGGTATTGTCTGCCAGTTCTACTAATATCGTTATCCAATTTTTTTTCCAATGGACAGTTTGCGATTCAATTATGTTTTACTCGCGGATCTTCAATGCTACATAGTGCATACCATACCTCTAGACATGGGACACTGAGACATCATTATTCTACCAAATACATGAAATCAAACAACTCTTGACAAACGAGTCTCAATATTATCTCAGATAATAAAAGAGAAAAATAAAAAGATCATACTTTTTTTTTTGTCACAAAATTCACTTCAATTTCATTATTTCATTAATTCATTTTTGTCAAAGTTCATTTTTGGGTACATAAGGTGGTTCCACAGGATAACCACTAGTCCTGAAAGGGTTTTAAAGAAGCGTCCAATGCTCAAAATTCCGTTTCGGTATAGTGTTTTTATTTGTAAATTTCTTAAATATTTTAATGTTGGTATATGTCCATCCTATCTATAGTTCCGAAAATCCACTGTATTAATATGAACTGCTGCGTATTGGAAAAAATTGATTTCCATTTTTAAAAGAAAAAGATAAAGGTAATGTACATTTTAATTTTGAATATATAATCCAAAATTATCGTAAAATGTTTAATGCCAACATTAAAAGATAATCCAGGTTAAATAATATTACACAAAAACGTTCATATGATAGATAGAATTTAAGGTTGTAGAAAAATATGCACGTTTTTAAACAAGTAATAGCTAACATGTCCACTTGTTACGATAAAAAGTAAATTCCACGCACGCGTTATCTTCTTAAAACAATTATTAATTGTCTGGCAGTCTAATAAGCGCTTAGTAATGAACTATTATCATTATCAGTAGGTATCAGATGACTGGGCTCGATATGTTAGGTAAATTATTTGTTTTGTTTATTTTTATGTGGTTATGTGAGTTATATATTGTAGGCGTTTGCTTCAAAGTCGTTTCATGTTTCGCGCATTTGATGACAGCCGGAGTATTGATTAACACTGGAAATAGAACGTATTAAAATCCTGCAATTACCCGGAATATATGCTAAGAAGAACCGGACCACGTTCCAGAATGGAAGCTGCCAGTAACGGTGTACACGGTGGCAGTGTGGTTAGCTGGTTGTGATTTTTGAACCACGACCACTATCCATACTTCCTTCGTGAATATCGTTAAAACAACGCACGCACACATCAACGAAGAATCAAGAATGTATCCGCACGAAGATAGTAACCAAAGATCATCACGCGAGAACAATACCAAATTTTACACACGAAAGATTCGTCATGTTGACGAAATAACCGCATTTATCCACAGGACCAACACATAAATCGATTGTTTTAACTCAGATTTGAATTTTAACACCTTGTTTATCTACAGATCTGATTGTGATTACGGTAAATAACTTTAATCATCCGATCGTATTGTAACATTTTTATTATCCAATCCATGATCTTTTTGTATGTTATTTTTCGACAAAGTAGGTCATGTTTCTACGTTGTATAAATGGACTTCATTAGTTGTGACATCAATGAGATTTAAAACAAAGAGTAAAGAATTAACAAAAGACAGCCGGCGAAATCCCTTTGATCTTTTAGTAATGGCACTCATGACCTCGTCGGTTTAATTTGGAGTTTTCGCTGTTGTCGAATGTAACTCAGTTTCATACATCAGATCAGATCAGATGTTATAGACATGGATCAGAGATTAAAGGTGCTTAATTTCAATACAAGCAAAGTTACCATTTCTTGTTTTATAGTATTGCGAGTTTAAAAGTTCTTATACCATATGACGTGTAGCAAGGAAATTTGCAAAATAAAGTAAATATTATTTTTAAAAATAAATGTATTCCAAAGCTAAATAATATACATTGGGACAGAACACAGATCTCAGGGAAATGAGTGGGTGAACAAAGTATGATATAATTTATGGAATTAATTATTTAACAAGCTAAAAACGTACCCTTCGTCGGCTTAATGAACTTTTTATATAATTGTTACACATTCTATAGGATACTCAGTTTTTTATAAATAATGCCAGTTTTAATTTTATAGCACGAACTTAGCTGGTGAAAGACTCAGTGTAAAATAAAGTCGAAATTTAAAAAATTTACCAAAGCCTATGTGGGTTTCGAACCTGGGACCCTTGGATTCCGAGTCATTAACCATTAAATTCATTTTATTCAATATTTATATTTTACATGTCATGTATATACAGATTTGGTAAATGTAGTTTTATATATCCTGTGATAAACGAGAGCAAGAAAGAAAACGGTGAAATTAGGAAAAGAAATACGTCGTGTGTCAAAGTAGGGCATCGGTACCTACCTAACCTTCTAACCGCATATCCATTGCAGTGGAAAATGATACGTCTTTTTTTAAAATATTTATTTAACGTCGGCCTATTTCCGCTACCAGGGCCTATCACCGACGCCAGGATATGAGCTACCCCCACCTGGAAATTTTTGCCGAACCTCATCTCTTCAGAAGACAGGGGCGGACTAAAGGGGGGGCTTTAGGGGCTTAAGCTCAGGGCCCCGGATACTGAAGGGGCCCCCGAATGATGAAAACGAAAAATCAAATACGATATGATTATGACTATGCTCTGTGATATGATTGACAGTATACATAATAAATCAGAGATGGGTCGAGGAAACTTTCCATATTTGATAAAAGTCTGTAAAAGTCATAAAAAAGTCATAAGTAATATAATTGTATGCACTTATTTGGTATCAAAATGAAGCTTGCATCATCACGAATCAGATTTCACCATAAAATAGCCTATCAATATACCCAATGGAAAGTTAGAAGGAAAATTTCCTGGAAACTTTCGGAGTTTTCAAAACGGAAAATTTCCAGGAAGTTTTCCTTCTAACTTTCCATTGGGTATATTGATAGGCTATTTTATGGTAAAACCTTATTCGTGATGATGCAAGACTCATTTTGATATCAAATACGTGCATACAATTATATTATTTACATGACTTTTACAAACTTTTATCATATATGGAATGTTTCCTAGACCCATTTCTGTAATAAATATAAAAATATAACATTTTTTGCTCTTGTCTGCTTCCGCATCGCAATCCACAGTCATTGCGCCACTGTGTGCATCTGGATTTGACTAGTCGCAACCAAGGCCCAGTGTAATGAAGCTACTTGCTATTATTATTATTATAGTTTTGTTCAGTATTTAGCCAAAACAAAGTGACACGTGTTTTGGTGGTGCGTGATCTGGTCTGATCTTATCTTATGAGATGGGAAGGGCCCCAAAGCATTAATAGCCCAGGGCCCCGCACCCGGTTAGTCCGCCTCTGTCAGAAGAGTAGGGATCTTTTACTTGCCTAACATTTAATAGACAAGGGACCGTCTGCTTTACATCTCCTCCGAAGGATGGTATATCCACCTCGTCTTGAAATTACATAGCTTCCGCGTATACGCTGATATACAAGCCGCTAGAAGGTGGGACGAGATCGCTGTTTCTCAAGATGGACTTCACCCATCCAAGTACTAATCGTGCTGAGTATCGAAATACAGCACAGTGAAGACGCCTCTACACTCGCCGTACACGTCATTCTTTTACTAATTTATCTGTTTTCTTTCTTGGGCTCGTTTATCTCAGGACTCATATATAAAACTACCCACAAACCACAGTTTGTACTTAGTAAGTACTACTAGAGTAGTATGTACTTGTACATACTAAGTACTACTAGAGTAGTATGTGCTTGTACATATGTACATACTAAGTACAAACTGTGTTATGTTAGTTTTAATAGATAGGGGAGATCTCATTAAAACAAAAACCAAAGCGTACTTTCGTGAAAAAATAATAAGGTCTGTCAGATGTTAATTAACAAAAATTGTGAGGCAGACAAATTTTTTAAAATATGATATATTATTTATCATACATTGTGTGAATTTCAAGCAGGTATTTTGAAAAGTAAATTCATTTTTTTTAGCTAATTTCAAAAATTCATTAAAAATAGAAATTAACAAATTTTTACTAGTCTGACGGGCGCAACATGTTTTTTACTGGTTTTCCAGGGGAGCTGAGACTATTTTAGTTATCGAGAAAATGGTCGTTGTAAACTTGTACCAACCAAATCAAAAATATTTCATTTCGTTAATGTATATTATGAAAATTTTAACCGGTATTTTCTTTTTCAGGGCAGCTTATGTATCATTCGGAGGCCTTCTGATGAGACTGCAAGGCGACGCCAACAACTTGCACAGTTTTGAGGTCGATCAACACATGTACTTACTAATGAAGAAGATTTTTATGTAATATTGTATATGTTTTAAGTTAAAAGTGGGTATTTTGTTCTATGTGTATTTTTCTAAATATTTTATGATTTGAAGAACTATGAAAATGTGTTCAAATTAAGGTTTTTAAGAATAAAAGTTAGTAAATATACATAATTTGTATTATTTCCCATGTAAATATTGCCATCCCATTAAAAAATATTGGACAAATTCCTTAGAACTGGAGAAAAGTGTTTTTTGCAAAAGTTCTTCGACCGCTGGATTTTTAGATGTGTAGATTCCGGGAAAAAGTAAAATTCTGCCGTTTTTCCACGGGTATATCCAGACCGTGTAAGGAAAAGTTAGACTTAACCTGAAATAAAAATGTATAGGACGCCACGAGGCATATGCTATAAAATATATAGGAATCCATATTGTCTTTAATTATTATTAGATCTTGTTCAGATTTGAAGTTTCATGAAATGTCTTTGAATTTGTAGAAAGATAAACTAACAGTAATAACTGTAAATGTTATAAACCTTCCTTACAATGTGCATATTCCCGTTATAGTAAAGAATATCTGTATAGGATTTTGCAAACAGCAGAGAAAAGTAAGCTATGAAAAATCAAAAAAGAGTATCTATTAAGATGTTAATTTTAAATCTCTGCATTTTGATAACCTACTTCTGGTTACACTAGAAATTAATAAACTCACATACCTGTCTATCTATTTTATCAAAAAGAAAATATAATCGTAGAAGAGACCACGACCAAAACCATGTCTCAGTATCCCGGATACAGCCGCATGAAATCGATAGATTAGACGACCCTAGACCCGAATAGGTGGGCAGTAACGATCAGAAACCCAGCAGCTTCGTGAGGGGCCATTTCTGTTATGTAAAAAAAAATTGGTTGACTGTATTACCCGTTTGATATTGAAAATGTGCATAGATTTTGTTATTTTATTACTAAAATTTTTGTTTCCAAATATTTTTCGCACAGAATCTGACCTGAGCGCATTTTCAAAAATGTACAAATTTGACTTAACTGTATCATAGCATCCCAGTTCAATTTTCATTTTCAATACTGTCTATTATTCCCAATAGGAAAAAAACGTTCCGGAGTCTCCCGGCAAACGCCCCGGCACACAGTGAAACAGAATGCAATTCTAATTGGACAAAAGTCAACAAATTGAATAACAAATAAGTTCAAAGCCAGTTTGCTGTACGAGCATATTTACCGAATTTGAGTACATTCAAGTCATAATATTGCTTTGTCGGTCGTGATTGCCACGTGCGCGTTACTACACCTCTCACTCCAGAATCAGCGTAAAACTTAATGTTGTGTTGTTGGGTCCAGCCGCACCGGGTGCTTGTTAAACACCCAGTATTTTATATTATGGCTTATTTTTTTCTGAAAATGGGATATATGGATTATACAGGTAATTTTCTATATTTCAATTGCTTAGATTGAAATTCAAAATGACTTATATTTCCACTAATTTTTAACGGTTTTTAATCGAAAAGAAAAACCTTTTAATAGCTTGTGCCGACGAGCTGCCTCCGCATTTTGAAAGTTTGAAGGTATGCCGGCTGGCTCAGCCGATAGGGACACTCTTGTAACTTTTGAATAGGCGAATGGATTTTTTCAAATTTGGTGTGATATGGGATGAAATTTCCAATTATATGATGTAAAGAACCAACATCAGATTTTTAAATAGGATCTGTATATTTTTGCATATTTGGATACTGCCGGCCAAAATACGTATGATCTGACCTTCAAATATTATTTTGATTTTCAAAAATCTAGGTTCTTTATTTTTTAGTTTATTATCTCAAAATCAATTACACAAGCCCACAAAAAGAAAAGTGGTCTGCGCGGGGGTACTGACCATAACTATCCCTTGTATTTTGAGCTGCTGAACATGAATCTGACCTTAGTTTTTCCTCAGCACGTCAGGTTTTTTTTAACAGCAAATAAATATATAAATATTACGATTCAAAACATTTTTGCTGTTAGAAAAAACCGGACGTGACGGGGAAAAACTAAGGTCAGATGTCGTGCTCAACACTTTTTTTTTGTGGGACTGTGCCACACTGATTGTGGCACAGGCCCACAAAAAAAGGAAAGTGGTCTGCGCGGGAGTACTGACCATACGTACCCCTTGTACTTTGAGCCGCTGAACACGAATCTGACCTTAGTTCTTCCCCAGCACGTCAGGTTTTTTTTTAACGGCAAATAAATACATAAATATCACGATGCATTTTGCTGCTGTTATTTAATTAGATCTTTAAATTACGGAAAAAATGATATGCATAATGTCTACATTCTCTTTGTGCTAAAGGACCCCGCACTTTTTAAAAGTATTTTGGTGATCAATAGATTTTTCTGATTTTTTTATATGTTAATTCTTGAGGTATTTTTACCAACCCTGCAAAAGCACAATGATATGGGGTTCTTACTCTAGACAGGAGAAGGCGTTGAAGTTGTCTTTGTAAGTTTTATATTTGCTTCCATTCCGGTAAAACCGTTAAGTAAAACTCACCGGGAACGATACGTGTATAAGTACGTGTCATTTATATCATAAAACGATTATTGTGTTACATCCGTTTGACCCGGAAATGACGTAAATTGCAGATTTCGCACCAGAATTGGAGGTACGGCATATAAGTATCTATCTATAAAACAGTGGCGGCTCGTGATATTATTTGCAGAGGAGGTTTGATATTTTGAAAGACAATTAGAGAAATTTCTACAAGATTCTACAATTTGGAAGATTGGAAGATATCCTGCTTCTTCCAAAGGGAGGCTCAGCCTTCCCTGCTTCCCCTGACGAGCCGCCACTGCTATCAAAGGTATGTCTGAATTAATAAAAAGCGTAATGATATATTTTTGCCACATCTATACAGCGTGATTCATTTTTAGCATATGCAGTTACACCCATTCGTAAACCAAATAAATTGAGAAAGAGAGTAGACACAATAACGCAATCATTTTTTAGAAGAGGTAGTACACATTAACAATAAAACTATAGCAAATATGGTAGTAGTATGTACATATTAGAACTAAAACAATACTTGCATCAAATACTTTGCTTAATAAATACTGGGCATACTATCAGGTTCAAAAAAAGGCAGATAGTCAAGCATCATACTCTATATCCACATGTCCAGGTAAAGCTCTGTCGACGGCATCGTTAATTTTTCTTAGCAACTAAGAGACCTGCTTTAAGTAAGGTATACTTTTTATGCATTGAGTATGACTGTCTAGCAACATGGAAATTAGAACTTTTGGGCACTTTTAAATACGTACAATCGTAAAGTATAACTTGCGCGATTTCGGGGTCGGGGTTATAAAGATGATTGGCGAATTCTATCATGTGAGTCGGTATGAACCGCTCTCAGTCTCGAGCCTCTATTGATTGGACACCAGTATTTACAAATCTTTGCATGAGGCTTAATCTTACTTTTTGAAAAATTAAACTTACTGTTTGCCGCGATGAATAGCCTAAAATTGCCTGTATAAATATATCCGACAAACCTTGACGCAATTTCATTAAGAATGTTATTAAATCTTTTTTTGACACATTCCGGTTGCTCCCATATATTTGTACTGGATCACAACATTCAAATAGTCTTAGAAACTGTGCCTTGGTCAAAGATGTGATGCACTTGAAATATTCATCTTCAAAATTATCTTCACTGCATCATCCTATATATGCTAAAAATGAATCACGCTGTATAGATGTGGCAAAAATATGTCATTACGCCTTTTATTAATTCAGACATAGGTATGTATCCAGATACTTATCAAAGATATTTTGTAGTTAAAGATCTTTGATACTTATACGCCGTACCACTGATTCTGATGCGAAATCTGCAATTTACGTCATTTCCGGTACAAACGGTTGCGACACAATAATCGTTTTATGATATAAATGACTTCAACGGTTTTACCGGAATGGAAGCAAATATAAAACTTACAAAAACAACTTCAACGCCCTCTCCTGTCTAAACTATGAACACCATATGATTGTGCTTTTGCAGGGTTTTGGTAAACATACCTCAAGAATTAACATATAAAAAAATCAGAAAAATCTATTGATCACCAAAATACCTTTAAAAAGTGTAGGGTCGGTCCATAATTAAAAAAAAAATGCTTTGATAACACAAGCCCACAAAAAAAAGTGGTCTGCGCGGGGGTACTGACCATACGTACCCCTTGTACTTTGAGCCGCTGAACACGAATCTGACCTTAGTTCTTCCCCAGCACGTCAGGTTTTTTTTTAACAGCAAATAAATATAAATATCACGATCCAACAGAATTTTTTGCTTTAAAAAAAATTGACGTGCTGGGGAAAACTAAGGTCAGATTCGTGTTCAGCGGCTCAAAGTACGAGGGATAGGTATGGTCAGTACCCCCGCGCAGACCACTTTTTTTTGTGGGCTTGTGTTATCAAAGCATTTTTTTTTTTTTTTTAATTATAAATTTAGTACAAAGAGAAGGTAGATATTATGCATATCATTTTTTCCGTAAATTAAAGATCTAATTAAACAACAGGTTGTCCCATATAGCAGTTCCATTTAAAAAAATAGTTTTCGTTGAAAAACCAATATCGTTCAACTTAATGATAGAGCTCGGGAATTTTATCTCTATGACGTCAAAATTAGGGCTGGCTCTTAGTCGGCGCGGAAAGATTTTTATGCAAGTATGACACAATATTATAAAATATTATTTTGGGTATTCAGCAGATAACTTTCAAAGAACATTCGTTCCTTTCATATACCATTGATCTAAATCTGATCAAGCTAGAATATTTTATAACGATGTAAGCAGAAATACAAAGATATTTATTTTTAAAAAAGACAATATATCTTACCTTGTACTTTTTTAGAGAATTCCGTAATATCCAAAGTTAATATGGTCAATTTATTATAAACACTCACTATCGGTAGAGCCACTAGCACTCATATGCTTTTGTGAGGGAATATGTCTATTAAAATTTGTTTTAGATGTCCAAGAAATTGTTGTAACTACTACAATAAAGATCTGTTCCATCAAATAGCAGTTCTGGAAAATCGCGAGTCCACAAGTATACTGTAGCCTGAGAAACACGAAACATTTTTGTATACCGTCGACTCTGTATAATTTTACGCTAGGTTTGTAGATACCAGGGACCGAAACCGAAATTTATTTCGGTTCGGTTACGGTTAACTGACGTACACCATTTTCGGTTACGGTTTCGGTTTTCAGAACAGCGTTAATTTGGTTTTCGGTTTCGGTTTTCAAAGCAGCATCAATTCGGTTTTTTAGAATCTCACATTCCGGTTTTCAGTTTCGGTTACGGTTAGGAAAAATTCGTAATTACGGTGCGGTTTTCGGTTAAGGTTTCGGTTAAAATTAAATTAATGCTTGCAGGGACTCAAACCGAAATTTTTTCGGCTCGGTTTCCGTTACGGTTATCAACGTACACCATTTTCGGTTTTCTGTTACGGTTTCGGTTTTCAGAGCAGTGTTAATTTGGTTTTCGGTTTCGGCTTTCAAAGCAGCGCCAATCCAGTTTTCGGTTACGGTTTCGGTTTTCCAGAATCTGCCATTTCGGTTTCGGTTAAAAAAAAATCTTAATTACGGTGCGGTTTTCGGTTCGGTTGCGGTCCCTTGTAGTTACATATGGCTAGATTTGTACTACGGATTGCGAAACTGTGATCTCGGATGGTCTACCCTTTTCCTTTACTAAATCTTGACGTAAATGCGCAGGATTGCCACAGTGTAGGTCTAGTAAAAGGGATTTTGGCAAAGCAATGTTTCACAATTTCGGCTGTGTCGCCTAATTAAAGAAGATAATAAAACCGCATTAGTAAAAAAAAACATAAAAGTCACGTAGTACACTGGACTCTAATATTGACACTCGGTCAGGATCGAATTCCTTCAGAATCAACTACGTCTTTAGGTAATTGTCAGTACGTTTCACAAATGTACTAGATTTTCGATAAAAGTAGGTTACCTACGTATTAACATTTTAAGGTAGTACTGTCGATACTGCAGAAGTCAAAAGTATACACTGTCTCGTTTGACTTGCGCAGTATTTAGACTAGGCAACGTCGAGATGGAGTGAGAGAGAATTGACAATGATTTATCAAAATAGTCGCTTCAACTGCCTTCGAAATCACTAAACGTCAAAAAATCCCACTTTCGATTCGTTCGTGCCGAACCGAATTTTCCAATTACGATGTGCGATTTACGATCAGGTTTTACTGGAAGTCTTCCTCTTTACGTCGCGACATCGTTCGGCCGTCCCGCTGACGTTTTTCCAAAAATATGAACGTGTCAAGATCGCATGTTTGCAATTTTTCCGGTTCCGAAATGCGAGCTATTGTTCATTGCTATTTTTCTTTTGCGCATGTTTTTTTCTATTCTATTCTATTTTTCGCAGATATCTCCGGAACCATGAGAGCTAGCTCGAAATTAAAAATAAGGTTAAATAACTATTTTCCACTACAAATCTTTTGCTACCATCAGCATTTGGGCGGAATTGGAAACTTTTCATTTTCCTGTAAAATTATTTTGTCACCGTAATTAATCGGTAATTCAAATCATGTATGAACTAGATTTAATAATGTGTGCTAATCAAACATCGTTCATGTTATTTTTAATAAAGAACTTTTATGAAACCTACATTCTCATATTCCATGCATTTTTAAATTTCGGGAGCATTGTAACTTCTTTTACGACTTCTTTTACGACGTTGCCACGTCTAATAAACTACGATATAAAAAGTAGGCTTTTAACATTTATTCGCTAATTACTACTATCACATGCTCTGAAGCTGTACTTTTAAGAGTCGAAAATGTTTTGAATATTATTTTCTCTCGTTTTCTCCTTTCTAATGGGCCTTTCCCAGGTAATGGAACTTGATGATTATTTTTTCATAAATCATTTATTAACACCTAATAAATATTGTACGTACACGTCATATCGTATAATATTTTAATTTTAAATGGATATTTTAAAAATAAAAATATTGTCTTATTTACTCCATATTTCAAACAAGTAAACGCGCTCAAATTACGTCATGAAGGGATTCTCCAATCAAAATTAAACAATTTCTGGCTTCATAGGGCATTTGCACGTGGCGTCACTGCTAACCTCAAAAATATGTATTTCTTAAGATTTAAGAGTATTACCCCAGCTATAATTAAAATGTCTGCCTGTTTCCCGTATTTTCAACTAAAATCTAGTTCAGTGTAATGTTTATGAAGTTCCAAATACCTTGTCCTAATAAAATATGACTCTTTTTGTAGGTTGGAAATCTAACCTGTAATTAACAGTCTATTTTTATTAATCAACAAATTGAAAATTATTTACGTGAATTTTTAAATATTTCCTTGGAGCCAGTATGGCTCCAAGCTAAAAATGCGTATACAAACATTAAACGTGAGAATAAACTTGAAAAACTTAAAATTTAAGGTTATGTTGGTTACATGATGCAGATGTCCTGTACGAACCTGTTGACGTTTCTGAATTGTACATCTCGTCTGAAAACCTGCCGATGAGACTATTTCCATGTTGCCTAATGTATATGAATGTTTAGCGTTAGAGGAAATGCTTTAATTATTTCATTAAAGAATGCCTACTTTTTATGTCCATTTTTGAAAATAATGAATTTTCATTGAATAATGCCACCTACTGTAATAAAAATGATTAATAATTAACAGACGAAAGACACTTACATGTCGGCTCCCAACAAATAAATGACACTTCCAACATTGATGGAAATAAAATAAATAGATAGGTTATGCTCTCTTATTTACGATTTACGTTGCGATCGTACAGATCTAGTATTTTGACTTCATAACTGTGTTCTTATTAATTATTTAAAAGTGTGTGTGTGTGTGTGTGTACTGTGTAGCTTGATGACATGTCTGTCAATACGGTAAAAGTAGAAAGAAACAAACACTTATACATCAAGCATTTTTTCGCGAGCTTACCACAACTAACTATAGTAAGGTGTAAAAGAGATGACTATATATACATACCCAATCCACATCTTAATTATATATAGCCATCTCTTTTACACCTTACCACAGTTAGTTGTGGTAAGCTCGCGAAAAAATGCCTAGACAATCTGGTCATATGTAGCCTCTACCAAGGGTGCTAGAATAAACTGATTGGTCATTCCTCTCAATGTGTCATCAGTGTAGAAATATTGCCGCCAATTTTAAATTCATATAATATAATAATTTTTTCCGTAGTAAAGAAGCAAATTTCGCAAAAAAGAAAAAATGCGGGTGAGTTTTTTTAAAGAGAACTTCTCAAATATTCAATAAAAAAAAACGTGGGAAAGGTCCATTGAAATCTGAACGGTACTTTTTGTAAAATATGATGAAACCTGTGATTTCTCATAAGGATTAATGTTTATTCGCAAATAATTACTACTATCACATGCTTTAAAGCTGTACTTTTAAGTGTCTAAAATGTTTTGTATATTATTTTCTCTTGTTTTCTCCTTTTTAATTGAAGTCTGAACGGTACTTTTTGTAAAATATAAAACCTGTGATTTCTCAATGTTAAAGCATAAAATTTCAAATGTCAATATTTTTTTACTGGTTCTCTGTAGCTCTTCAAAAATTTAATTGGATCTTTATCTTACCATAATCTACCAATATGCCGAATTTTATTAAATTCTGAACATTAATTCTAAGATCGACAGTACTACCTTAAAATGAAATAAAATTCACTTTATCACATTGTGTGTCATGCACACGGTACATGGCAGTTTTATGTCATTAATCCTTAACTTTGTTTGTTATGTATGATTCAATATTATATAAAAAGGGTTTATTTTATTGGGAAAAAAATGTTTTATGTTGCCAACAGCTTATTGGGTTTTTATATTTAAATATTATGAAAATAAACATAGTAAACACGCCACATATATTAAACAGAAGAGGAAAGTACGCATTTGATTCAAAATTGTTTTTTTATTTGCTAGATATGTATTACAGGTTTGTGTAAGAACCATTACCGTTTTTAGGTTAAATTTATTTCCAAAACTATATTGTAGTTGGCAATGATGAATATTTCACCATTTCGTCGTTTTTCTGAATGTTTCAGTATGTGTTTGCAGTATAATATTTTATGTCTATATGAGAGCCGAGGTAAAATTCCCGAGCACTATTAATGAAAAATAAATCATGTTTAATGTCAGTATCTGAAGAGATATTTTAAAGGTGCTTGCAGACCAATTTTTAACAGATTTGGCAAAATCCCCAGCAGACATTTAGGTATTATTTGACGTCAGAACTACCTAAATTATGTATAATAAATTTAGTCGCAAAATTAAAATTAGCCATGTTTTGGTAAAATTTACGTTGACGCTACGTGGAATCGACATAAGTGGAGAATAAGACGACGTCGAAATTAGGTTATATCGACTAAGACAGGTAAAATGACACATAAATCGTACTTGTAGTCGCACAATATATTTGGTTAGTATACCTGTTTAGGTAAATTTTACTTAAATTCGATGTCAATTCGACATCGAGTTGACTAGCTTTAGGTAGAACTTACGTATTTAAGTATGTGTTTTTGTACCTATTTGGTAATTTTCTCTATAATATTGTTGTCAGTCACCTACAAATTTGAAGAGATACCTAACTCACAATGACGATACAAGATGAATGTCGGTAACTAAAATAAATCCAATTTATAAGTGAAGTATTTGCAGTACTCCCTTGTTGAAATCAATGCGACGAAATATTTTTTGTGTATAATAACAGCTGTACTTCGTAAAATAACAATGCGCCTCAAAAATATTCATCTATAAGGAAATTCTTATTGCCAAGTAAAAAAATTATAGTAATAATTTGAGCCGAAAAGTATGCTATACTTGTTAAATATGAGTTTACAGGTATAATTATGTATTTTTTTTTAGCTTTTCGTCAGTTTGTTTCAATTTTTAAAATTCTAATTTGGAATCATATTTCAACTCTGCTAAGAAAATATGGCGTCTTGAGATAATTTAACCTTAAAGTTAACTGCCTTTGTAAATGCAACTACAAAAGATAATTGACTTAATGATTGAAATCAGGTAGATAAGCCAGGTAGAATTTATTTATTTTGTCGACCTAATATTACTTCAAAGGTGTATAATAATAGTGACCAAATAGGTTGCTATTTAGGTATACATTACGTAGGATTTAGAACAAAATCTACCTAGTAAGATATTCGACTATTAGGAATATTTTTAGTCGCTAAAAAGGTAAATACTACCTAATTATATTACCTATTTCTACCCTATTGTAAATTTATCCTTCAGGTCATTTTTGGTAGATTTTTTTAGTAGTTTTTCACTCGCAGTTTTCGTTAAATTTACTTTCAAGGAAAATTGTGTATGAGGTAGATTAATTGGTATTATTTACTTAAACTGAAATCTAAAGTAAGACCAATTGGTAAATTTTTATCGGAAGTGTATTTTTCTAGTCAATTTTACGTCATAATTACCTTAACAAGTAAATTCCTCTTTTACCAAGTCGAATTGGAGCTAATTTTAACAAAAATATTTGCTGGGTCGCGCCCTTCTATGATTAAAACCAAAAATTAAAAAAAATCTGTATTTTTTGAAAATCAAAATAATATTTGAGGGTCAGAACATATGTATTTTGGCCAGCAGGATCCAAATATGCAAAAGTATACAGGTTGTCCCATTTAAAAATTTTTAGATCTTTACACGATATAATTGGAAATTTCATCACATATCAACTATATCAAATTTGAGAAAAAATCATTCCCCCATTTAAAAGTTACAGCCTATCGGCCGAGCCATCTGGCATTCAAATATGAGATCACATTTCAGAGCCGGAAAAGAAACATAAATTGGTAATGAATCTGGAAAATGTTGAAAAAATCGTTAATATTATCAATCAATAGTTGATAAAGCTAAGTAAATATCTGAATAAGTGAAATTCATAGAATTTTTTATATTCGAAATAATAATCGAGAATTACTTTTATTATACAGCGTGTCCTCCGATTGAGTTCGCTATAGGTGAAATGGACAAAAAATTTTCGAATTTTTTTTTTTCATATTTGGAGGTTCACCCCTGCTTAACTAAAAAGTAATTTTGGGTGTACTTTTGTTTTTTTAAATCATGTAGGCCATGACAGTTAAGCAAAAACGAATTTCATGTTAGGTAAAGTACCTTCTCTGTAAAACATACAGCAAAATATCATTAAGGAAAGTTATTCAGATTAAAAATGTATAGTCCTATGCAAAATTTCAAGAACATACGCCTACTTTGATGATTTTAATTTTTTTAATATAATTGCATTTGAGGCGCTCGCGCGCAAACCCCGATAAATCCACACACACAAAGTTGTGGGAAATTACAAAAAACTTCTCAAGCAAAAACCAATAAGTCTTTTTTTGTTCTTTTTAAGTCAAAAAATATCTTCTAGGCTGTAGAATATAAGACCAAAAAATAAGAACAATGATACTTTATTTTTTTTTTAACTTTTCTTGCTGGATTTATCGGATTTTGCTATGTAAATACGAATTTATCGATTTTTGCTTTAAAATAAAACATTAAAGATGCAGAAAAATAAATTTTAACAACATCAATAATTTATTAAAAATAAATAAAAACATTCATTGTTAACAAAAATTAATTCTCAATATCTGTTAAAATTTCAGATAAAACCATTATAATATATTGGTAATAAAATGTCTTGCAGTTGTCTTCTTTATTTCTAGAAGAGAAGTAGGTTTTTACAGTAAATAGTCATATTACAGAGAACTTTTTCAAACGTCAATCAATATTAACTTTTCTACCTCACAATGGATGACAGTGTATTGTATAAAAATGGATTTATCTGCTTTTGATCCCGATATTGGATTTATCTAGTTTTGTTCGAAACGGTCAACTTTAACATTAGATTTATATGGGATTTATGGCGTTTTGGTTACCAAAGATTATATAGGCTTGTAGAGTTTAGTCTAACATACATGAAACTATTACAAACTCAAAATTGACTTTTTGTGGATTTATCAGGGTTTGCGCGCGAGCGCCTCATTTTACCTCGCATTTTACGAAAAAGAAATGTTGCCGATTTACTAAAGTGTTTACTTCATTATGTACTAAATCAAACACGTTAGTAAACTGGCATACTATTTTCTTTTTTCGTAAAATGCAATTATATTGAAAAAATCAAAATCATCAGTCATATTCTTGAAATTTTGTATAGGACTATAACTTTTTAATCTGAATAACTTTCCTTAATGACATTTTCCTGTATCTTTTACAAAAAAGGTACTTTACCTAACATGAAATTCGTTTTTGCTTAACTGTCATGGCCTACATGATTTTAAAAAACAAAAGTACACTTAAAATTACTTTTTAGGTAAGCGGAGGTGAACCTCCAAATATGAAAAAAAAAAAATTAGAAAATTTTTTGTCCATTTCACCTATATAGGGAACTCAATCGGAGGACAGGCTGTAGATAAACTATGTTAGGGGGTCATTGCAGTTTAGAGGCGTCAAAATAATTTTTATATTTTTTTAAAGCATGATTTGAAATCTGTTGAGTAAATGTTTAAAAACAAAAAAAAGAAAATTTGTTATGGTTTACATAATTATTGTTATGTTATCACTAGCCTATAATTTTCATAAATTAAGAGTGTACATATCAATTATAAATGCTTTATTATAAGTTCTCAAAAATCCAAATTGTCAATTATTGTCAATCCAAGCATAGCAGGGAAGAAATAATTTATCAGAACAAAACGGCAAACCAAATATCTTATTTTAAAGTTTTTAAACTAAATTTTAATTTTGAAGAATATATACCGAAACATTTATCACCAAAGATTTGAATCATCTTTTTTTTTCAAATGTTCAAAAACTAACGAAAATGTAATAAAATTTCCAAAAAATTAGAAAAAGAAAAAAGTTGTCTGATTAGTTAGGTGCTGCAGTCAATTTGTCTGATATCAATTTTTTCTACATCTGGGCAACTATTTTATCATGTCCAACAGTTTTCAGACAGATGCTATGATACCGTTGAGTGAGATTTGCTAACATATTCGAAATGCTCTCACAATGTAAGACGGTGAGACTTTTTTCTGAAAATTGATTTTTTTCGCATCAACTGACCCAAATTTACTTATAAAACTGATTTTCAGACGGAATGCTATAACATATTTTTTTTGCCTCATTTTTTTTTCAAAACGCCAAATTAGGTACGGGCTACTCTTTCGGCATCTGAAAAATGCATTCTTGGTATCTCAGGACTATCATTTAACTACATTCCGGAAATCAGACGGGATAATACAATTTGGTCAAAGGGTCTCGCCGGTTAAGTATATGAAATTGGGCCCAGCGGCCTATTGGGCTATTCATTCACATGAATGTTGCTTATGCCCAACAAACACATTTACATTGGGCCGCTGTCGGGGGAATAACCCCTTGCCGGAAAACGAAACATTGGTACGATGCTGGCTTCTAATGCATCTCCAGAATCAAAATGCGCCGGCGGCCACTATTTTTACGACTTAAGCGGCCCGACGTTAAATTCCGACTTAAACCCATCAAACTTAATGGTCCCCTTCCGGCAAGATGCAGTTGTTATGTACTTTTCGAAGAAGTAACAATTGACTACCAATGCTGGACTTACGTACTACCACATAATGTTTAAATAAGGTTCGCCTACAGTGAAATGTCGTTGGTCACACAAATGATGTACATTGGCATTACATCGGTCTATGCTTAAATAACTGAATCGTCCAGATTACTTTTGAAAGTCAGACCTGCATTGCACCATGGACCACCTAGGAAGCTCCTATAGCAGTTTATCCCTGGAGCAGGGGACATGGTTGCTTAAGCAATGTTTCGACAGAATTACAAATGCCATCTTTAGGTTCTCACTGATATATCAGTGAGAACCTAAAGATGGCATATGTAAAAACGTTGTTTAAGCAACCATGTCCCCTGCTCCAGGGGTAAACAGCCATATAGGAGCTTCCTAGGTAGTGCATGGTGCAATGCAGGTTTGACTTTCAAAAGTAATCTGGACGATTCAGTTATTTAAGTATAGACCGATGTAATGCCAATGTACATCAATTGCGTAACCAAAGACATTTAGCTGTTTACTCTACTGAGGTTTCTCTTTATTTGAACTGACTTAGTTCAGAAATTCTCAGTTCATGTCACGATGGTCCGTAGTAAGCAGCTACCAGCGAGAACCTAAAGATGACCGATGATTCTGTCGAAATGTTGTTCAAGCAACCATGGCTCCTCTAGAAGCCTATTAGAGTCGAGAGACTAGATCCTCCATAGACAGAGACACACACACACACGTATGTATATTTATACATAACACAAATCAGCTAAAGTTAGAAATTAACTAATATTTAAAATGAAATGCCTCGTATATTTTCAAATATTTCGGAAGATTAAAATCGGAACAAAAATAAGGTGTTCATTTTGACACACTGAAAATTATATTTCTAAATTTAAAAAACTGTCATAATGTTTCTATTGTTCGAGTAGTTGATTTACCCGGGTGCTAGGCTACCCCCCACCACTTTTCGGTGACGTCACAGGGTGGGAGGAGCCACAGGTGGGGTGCGGGGTAAAGGGGGTGAGAGGGGGTGAGCGGCAAGGGGAAAGCGGTGAGTCACACACCGGAAGAAGGGTGAGGGTGGGACCCTTCAACACGTCACACATGAATTATGGCTATTCGTCACGCATGAGTTTTAACGAGGGGTTGTTGCACCTCTCTAGTTTAAGCGGGTGCTAGGGATCCCTCCACCAATTATCGGTGATTCATACCGGAAACACGAGGGCTGGACCCCATTGATGTGTCATACATGTCTCAACACGTCACGCATGAATTATAACCCCTCTAGTTTAAGCCGGAGCTCGGGATTCCCCCACCACTTTTCTATTACGTCATTCCCGGTGAGTCACACACCTGAGGGGTCGGACCCTATTCGTCACGCATGAATTATGCACCCTTCAAGTTTAAGCGGGTGCTCGGGATCCCTCCACCACTTTTCGATGCGTCATGCACGCATTATAGCGTTAGGGTGAAAATATCCTATGGTGACTAATACCTGAGGTACGGGGAAAGGTTTGAAGGAGCTAGACAATCACTTCCGGTGTGTCATGCATGATTCACATATTTTGACCCCTTGCTATCGACCACTCACTACCAACAATTAAATTTAATGATTGCTTTATTTTACGTGGAGCCACTATAGAAAATATAAATAGCTTTTTACATATAAAAAGATATTGCGGCAATAAATAGTACATATGTTGTTATCCCACAATAGTACAGGGGCCAACGACACTTTCAATTGCAATGTTTATTTAAATTAGGTTTATGTTTTTCGATAATATTAATGCAACTTATTCACAAAACAAATTCCACCGCTTCGTTAACCAATCAACGATTTAGAAGCAAAATTATTAATTATTTACAAATGACATTCTATTTTTTGTTCCCATAAGCCCCCGAACTATACGTATTGATTATTTCAGTCCACTCAATAAAAGAACACATCACTTTACATTTTTCAAGTGTGATTTAATTGACCAGAACGAGGGCGTTGGGTTAGAAATATGAAGGGTTTTATTATTCATTTTAGTCAAACGTCTCATTTATTCAAAACCAATTAATTTGTTACATGCAAGTTTTTTCATATTTGAAAACATAAAACATAATACATTGTTTCATGCAAAATAGATTATTTTCTGTAATTTTTAAAGTCCTTTTCAAACAGGTACAAGTAAGACTAATTAAGCGTAACGAACCCAAACAAATAGGGCATATTCGCTGACACCCATGGAATTGTCTATTTACGAGGGTGATTATGTATTGATTTTTGTCTAACAAAAAATTTATTTAATTACCGTAATCTACTGCAGACAAATAAAGTGTAAGAAAGTCAAATTGGTCTACAATTGTTTTTGAACCCTTGCATTAAATAATAAAAGTGCTATAATATTTAAATCCATGAAGTTCCAACATCTGGTGCAGGTAGATTTTATTGCTTGAGGTCGAATAGATTGAAATAAGGAAGAAACTTAAAATGCTTTAAAATAATCCATTAACATATATTTACCGAATACAGGGTGTTTTGTTGAATTTGATTGCGTGACTTTATGCCATTATGAAATTTGGTATTTTCATGGCAGAGATATATGAATCATGCATGTAGGTGGGTGGGGGTCGACTTTACTATAAATATAACGAAAAAGCAGTAAACGCTCATTACTATTTTAGCTTTCATACAGTAAAGATAAACGTGTACGTGGTGAATTATTTCAAGTGATTTTTTTCTCAGTACTGTTTGGACTACAGTGAAGAACTAAAAGTCAGTGTTGTGAATTATTTTACAATTCTTTCGCAGTGTTGCTGAGCTATTGAATTATAAAAATGTTTTCGTGTACAGATTGCGGCAAAAATTTCGCACAGAGTAGCAGCTTACGACGCCATCAAAGGCAATCATGTCCAAAGTCGCAAGATGCCGCCGGGCCTTCTTCAAAGCGGCCTAGATTGGATCCAACTCCTTCAACAAATATGCAGACCTGCAACTGCTGTAATGTGACATTAAACGCAGCTCAGATGACGGCTCATAAACGAACGTTACAGCATAGAACAAATTCATGCATTCCTCTAATTGATGGTGTAGAAATTGTCCAAAGTGCTTTCAAAAGTCGCATCGTAACATACAGGGTGCGCAGCGAAAGTAACCATATAGATTATACGACATTTTTTAATGAAATCAGGCCAAAAATTTTAAATCTTCTTCAAGAAGCATTGAGGATTCATAAAGCTGTAAAAGTGAACATGGAAACTTTTGCAAGATACATTCTTCCAAGTCAGGATGTGGGAGATTTAAAGTGTTTTAATACCAGCAATGCAATTTTGACCGAGTCTATGGACTTAAACGATGTCTTGAATAGTTTTGTGGAGGCCATCATTACACAAGCTACCGAGTTTCAAGAACGTGATTCTGGTATGTTAATATTTTTTAAAACAATATGGAGAGAGTTATTAATTATTATTTATTTTTAGGATGGACTATTGAAAGAATTGAAGTTGTAGAAATTAATGTAAACAAGTACAGTCCTCTTGGTGGTTCATCATATGTTAAATTACCGAAGTACATTAGCAATAAGAAAGCTGTGGTAAATGTGGAAAATCAGGACCAGTGTTGCTTTGCTTGGGCTGTAACATCGGCGCTGTATCCCGCAAATGGCCGTACATCGGAAATCATCTCATATCCTCATTATTCAACAGTGCTAAATTTAACAGGTATGAGTTTTCCAGTAAAATTGCGAGATATTTCAAAATTTGAAGAAATGAACAATATTTCAATTAATGTATACGGGTTAGAGGAGAAATTTGAAAATAACAAGATAAAATATGAAGTTGTTGGACCTTTGCGTTATCGTGAAAAGCGGTTGAATTATCATGTAAATTTGTTATTACTTTCTGGAGACTGTGGTGAAACTGACGAAAATCATCGCTGTAGTAACGATTGTGTTAATAGCCATTATTGTTGGATAAAAGATTTGTCAAAATTAGTTTCCAGTCAAATTAATCATAGTAAGCAAAAAAATTATTTATGTGATGGTTGTTTAGTGTACTATAGTAAGGAAAGTCAGCTTCTTGAACACCAGAGAAACGATTGCAATCATATTTACACAACTATGCCAACGACAAAATTCCGTATTGATAAATTTGGTAAAGAAGTACCTGAAAATATATTGAAATTTGAAAATATCGAGAAACAAATGGAAGTACCTTTCGTGGTATATGCGGATTTTGAATCGATTTTGAAACCTATCCTTACGTGTGATTTAAACCCCGAGCAATCCTTTACAAATAAAACTTTTAAACATGCATATTTTATAAAGTGTTCGTATGACAATTCCCTATCTAAATTCGAGTTGTACCGGGGGTCTGATGCAGCTTCAGTTTTTGTAAGTCGTATAGAGGCTGATTTACGAAACATATATCATCAACACATGAAAGATATAGTGCCAATGGCAAAATTGACGGTACAAGAAAAGCAAGATTTTGAGAATGCGACCGTATGTGGCATTTCGGTAAAGATGATGTAAAAGTTAAAGATCATTGCCACTTGTCTGGCAAGGTAAGATTTGCTGCTGCACATTCTATCTGCAACCTGAATTACAAATTACCAAATTTTGTACCTATTATATTCCACAATTTGAGCGGTTATGATTATCACATGTTCATCAAAGAGTTGTGTAAATATAAAGATAGGGTCGGTGTAATAGCACAAAATAAAGAAAAATATATATCCTTTACAAAACATCTTTACATGCACGACTATGTTGACAAAAAGGGGGTTACAAAAAAGAAATTTTTACAGTTACGGTTTATCGATAGTTTTAAGTTTTTAGCTGCATCATTGGAAAATTTAAGTGCAAATTTAGATGACGCTCAGTTGGAGGTAACAAGGAGTTTTTATAATGATAATAATAAATTCAATTTAATGAGGCAGAAGGGTGTATTCCCTTATAGTTTTATGGATAATTTAGATAAGTTAAATAAAACAGAGTTACCATCGAAGGAGGAATTTTACGATAATTTAAACAACGAACACATATCAGATGCGGACTATCAGCGGGCTAAAGACGTGTGGGACTTGTTTCAATGTCAGACTTTGGGTGATTACTCAGATCTATACTTGAAGTCAGATGTACTTCTGTTATGCGATGTGTTTGAAAATTTTCGTAGAATTTCTTTAGATAAATATAAATTGGATCCGGCTCAGTACTATACGGCTCCTGGATTATCATGGGACGCCATGTTGAGATTGACTAGAGTAAAGTTAGAATTGTTAACTGATATCGATATGATTCATTTCTTTAAAAAGGGTATAAGGGGCGGAATAAGCCAATGTTCAGAAAGGAAACATATTGCGAACAATAAGTTTCTACCTAATTATAATCCCAATGAACCAGCATCGTTCGTTACATACCTAGACGCCACGAACTTATATGGACACAGTATCGTTCAGGTATTACCTACAGACAACTTCTCGTGGATGTCTGATAGGGAAATCGGTGATTTAGATATTATGAGTATCTCGAATAATGGTCCTATTGGGTACGTTTTTGAGGTAGACATTCATTATCCACAGCATTTACATAATTTGCACTCAGACCTTCCCTTTTTAGTTGTAAATATCGCACCCCCCGATTCAAAATCGAAATTAACAAAGTTGATACCAAATTTGAATGATAAGAAAAAGTATGTAGTACACTATATAAATTTAAAGCAGGCTATTACTAACGGTCTGGTTGTTACGAAAATACATAGGGTTCTTAAATTTAATCAATCACCGTGGTTAAAGAAATATATCGACTTGAACACCGACATGAGAAACAAGGCGAAAAATAAATTTGAAAAAGATCAATACAAATTAATGAATAATGCAACATTTGGCAAGACGATGGAAAATGTCGACAATAGATCAGATATAAAATTAGTCACACATTGGGAGAGTATAAGGCGCAGTATGGGAGCAAACAAATTAATATCTCGACCAAATTTTAAAACATGCTCGATATTTACCGATGATTTTGTAGCAATTCACATTGGTAGGCAAAAGGTTCTTTATAATAGACCAATTTACATCGGATTCTGTGTCTTGGAATTATCAAAGACGGTATTGTACAATTTTTTCTATAACGTAATTAAAAGAGAGTTTGGAGATAATGCGAGTTTATTATATTGCGATACCGATAGTCTGATTCTCAAAATTCTGACGGACAACTTTTATAACTTTATAATAGATAACCGAGAGAAATTTGATACTTCAAACTATCAGGATGGAAATATATTTAATATCCCGAAGGGTCCATCGATTTTGGGAAACTTTAAAGATGAATTTCCCTCGGATCCCATAATTAGTTTCTATGGTACGGGAGCAAAAGCATATTCCGTGCAATCTGTTGGTAGCGACTTAAAAAAAGCTAAAGGCGTAAAGAGATCCGTAATTAAAAAAGAATTGTCAATAGATGACTATAAACATATTGTCGAACAAGGCGGTTTGATATATAGAAAAATGAATACATTTAGAAGCTACCTACATGACGTTTATACAGAAGTAAAAAATAAAGTCGCATTATCTCACCATGACGATAAACGATTTATAATACCAAATTCAACAAAGACTTTACCGTGGGGACACTCTGATATACAATTTTATCAGAGTGATCCAGAACAAAATATACAGTGGGCAGTATCCGCCATAAACGATATCGAACATAGTTCTGTACAAAACCATGTCGAACCTAGTTCTACACGAAATGATAAGTTGAATGAATTGCTTGCGGCAATTGCAGAATTAAGCCAAGAATAAAGAACTTTATGCCTATTTAACGCAAAGGTCCAAAAACAATTTAGGTTACTATTTTTTGTACTTTGACCATATTATCATCTTAAAATATGTATAGCTGGATAACTCATTTAACTGTATTTTTATTACACCATAGAAAATTACTTGTAAATAAATAATATTTTTCAATGTGTTAAAGATGTAACTTAAGTTAATTTTGTAATTATTAATAAAGTATATTCATATTGATGTCTGTCGTGGTTGCATGTTGTGAATGCATGTGTACATGACATATTGTCATAATATTGTAATTGTAGCTGTATTTATAGTAGTTGTTAATAAAATATATGAAAAGATAATATTTTGTTTTACGCTATTTACTACATTCAAAAATAGAATAAGAGGTGAATTTACAAGACAGTGGTACCTGTTGGGGGTATTGGAGGTCTCTGTTATAATTAAACAACATTCATGTGATAGATACATTTATTATTAATTTTTTGTACTTAAACAATTTTACATATTTTACACGATAGAAGTATTATCAATCCAAGAGTTGTGTTCATTAGAGAGCCCTAACCATTTTACATACATCTTCTTCCGTCTCCTTCTTAAAACCTTCTCCACCAGGTACACATCTGGGTGTTTAGTTTTTTGCAGCTCCATTTCATAAAAACAGCCCTTTATTGGTTGACCCTGCATGTCTTCAAGTAGATACGTTCTAGGATTCGTTACGTTTATTTTGACGACTTTGAAGAGTTCAGTAGAAAAGTTTGGTGTATATCCTTTATCAAACACAGCTTTGTATTTACTTATTCGAACTATGTCACCAAGATGAAATTTAGGCTTTAAAGCAATACTAATATTATCATAAGCACTCAATTTTGTGGTTGGTTTTACATCAGCAGGTTTCATACCAATTGTACGATGTACTTTGTTGTTGTACATTTTTGTAATGTTGGATAGAATGTCAACCCATTTGTACTTTCCTCTGGCTGAGAATTCCTTATACATCCAATTTTTTATTGTTCGTATTACTCTCTCTGCAATTGCAGCTTTTTTTGTACTATACGTAGAGTAATGATTAATGTTGTGTCTTTTCATTAAAGCGGAAAAGTTCCTATTGTAAAATTCCGTACCCTGATCGCTTTGAAGATTTTTAGGCGAATAATTTGATTCTTCCAAAATGCTTTTCATACCCTTCGTAATTTCTATACCAGTCTTATTTTTTAAGGGTCTAGTCCACAGATATTTGGAATAACAATCAATCACTACGAGAATATAGTGGCATCCCTTATTGTCATGGGCATATGGCCTCATCTCAATCAAATCCATTTGCCATAAATCACCATAGCCTCTTATTATTGTTCTCCTTCTACGGAAATTTCTTCTACAACCCCTATGCAATTCTTTAACAACTTGTAATTTAACATTACTAGCCATCGTATTTAGGATTTGGTTCTAGCCGCTTCAAGTATTTCAGCCTTCGTTTTAAACGCTCTCAAAACAGATGGATCCGTAACTGTATCAAATATTTCAGACTCCACCTGACGTATTTCATCAGTCCTTTTAGCATCTACCGTAGCTTTCTGAAGTGTTTTTGACGTTAGGATGGGATTGATTGAAGTCTTGCTTGCTTGAGTTTCTTGGATAATATGATGATACATGTTGTTTATTGCAACATATAAAGTATTATAATTATCATCGGATAATTTCTTAATCCCAGAAATTTCTTTGTCAATATATCTTCGCATTTCATCAATTATTTGGGTATTTTTATTGTGCATAAACGTATTATAATCAGACATCTGCTTCTCAAAAAATGCAGTGTATGATTTTTTAATGTCTTCCATGGACTTGATAATATTTTCATCGACATAGTTACGAGTTACACCATCTCTTTGATCCAACGGATCACCAATATTCTTTAAACGCTTATTCTGAATATCAAACTGTTTATCTGCGGTGAGGACAAAACCAATGCCTGGGGGTCCTCGCACAACTATTGATTTATTAATAGCACTTCTTCGTCGTCCAAACTTGTCGATTGTGTTGTTTACAGCAGCCATTTCAGTTTATATCTGATATGATTTAAGCTTGTCAAAGTATTTTATATGGAATAGTGAATTAAGTTATTTCTTGATGATGCTATCAATATTTTCTTCTTTAAATTTCTCGAGTTTGTCATTAGTATATTTTTTCATTGCTTCTATTATTAAATCGGTCACATCATTCATAGCTTTATGTATGTCATGGAGGAATGTGTCGAAGCGATGATCAACATAATTACGGGTCACACCATCTTGGCCATCTACTGGTTCTCCAATGTTCTTTAAACGTTTACTCTGAATATCAAAGTGATTATCGGGTGTAAGGTTAAAGCCAATCCCCGGTGGTCCACGTGAAACTAGGGATTTATCAGCGCTACCAGTTCTGCGTCCAAACTTGTCAATTGTGGTCTTTACACTAGCCATTTTTATTTACTTCTGATAGGATTTAAGCATTTCAGAATATTTTATACTGAATAGAGAGGGAGTCAAAATAATTGTAATTTCGCTAGTAGATTATTCCTTCTTTTCTCAATTCATCCAATATACTATCAATTTCGTTACTTACATTGTTGTTACCTGCCATTTTTAAACTATGGAGTAAACGTAAACGATTCACCAATTCTTTTGGTTTATTCCAATATTCACTCCTTTGTGACAAATATTTTCCGTTTTTTCTATTAAAGTTTTCCATTTGATCTTCTTGTTCCAATACCTTAGACTCTCGTTCGCTGTGTACTCTTTGTATGTGGCATTTTAAATTATCTTTCCTTTTAAATGTTTTAGTACACAAACCACACTGAAAAGAGATGGTTTTATGAACATTGGTATGTCGACTTAGACCACTAAACCAAGAGAATGTAGCACCACAAGTATTACATATATACATGTTTACGTCTCTGTTGTTTGATATTAAATGGTTAATATATGGCGGATTATTCTAGTTTTATTAGCTTACAGTTATCCTAGTCATTTTTTCGTTCTTAGTTATCCCCATTTATCCCTGTTTTATCACTATTTACCCTGTTTCATTCCTGTTTATTCCTGTTTTATCCCCGTTTTATCCTCGTTTATTCCTGTTTTATCCTTATTTATCCCCGTTTTATCCATGTTTATCCCCGTTTTGTCCTTATTTATCCCCGTTTTATCCATGTTTATCCCCGTTTTATCCATGTTTATCCCCGTTTTATCCTTATTTACCCCCGTTTTATCCTCATTTACCCCCGTTTCATCACTATTTATCCTTGTTTTATCCTTATTTATCCCCGTTTTATGCTTATTTTGCTGTGGTATGAAATTTTAAAAATAATGCACATGTATAATTTTAATTCTTTATTAAGCATTTCCTATACAAAGCTAAAAATTACTTATAACTTATTTTAAACAAAAATATTCACAATAACATATTTATGTTTCGCTAATAGATTATTCCTTCTTCTCTTAATTCCTCCAATATACTGACTATTTCGTTCCTTACATTGTTATTACCAGCCATTTCTGAACTATACAGCAGACGTAGACGATCTACCAACTCTTTCGGTTTATTCCAATAGACATAATCCACACCCCCATTATTGTATAATTTCTTAATATGCATACCCGAACCTCTTCTAGATCTCGTTATTACTGTAGAAGATAACAGTGGTTTTATAATTTCACCGAATTTCTTCCATTTCTTTACATTCAAACCCATACTTATATCATAATGGTTATATGGTGCTTTTGTCTTATTTAATATTTGCCGATATATTTCACGCTCATCGTCTCCCATAAAGGTCTCATCACTACGTAGTGCTGATGGATATTTCATAAATATTACATCATACAACTCTGAACTGCCAGGATACTTTCCCACTCGTTTATTCCCATGCCACAATGTGATATTTTCACCAGAAAAGCGTATTTCGCTATTACCCATTAGTAGTTTATCTGTGTTGGGATCTAGACGCACACCGTATACAGTATCATATTTATGATTGCCAGACTTTAACTTTTCTATATGTTGTTTGATCACATCATCCTTTTTTGCTGCACTGCCAAGGGTACTTTCCGAACCTGGGGTGCTCATTAACGATGATCTCGGTGGTGTTTCCATAAAATATGCTTGACTTGCATTATTCTCGTCATCTTCATCACTAGTGTCAGATGTTGCCTTAAATGTACTAGTACTAGCTCTTGCACTCCCTGGAGTTTGTGTTGGCTTTTGCGTTTGTGTTGGCACATTGTTTTGTGATTTTGCCTTTGAAGCGGATGATAAAACTTTTAAAGGTGTGGTTATGGGTTCATATAACTTTTCCAACGTTAGTTTATCCTCAACATCCCTATTCTTGAGAGAATTAAATTTCTTACGTACGGACTCGGTAGCCTCAACTAATTGACGTTTCAAACTTATTTCAGCACCCACATCTCTATCCATATTGTCTTTCTATTTAATTTCACCGATGTATTCCCGATGCTGTCTGCAGATCGATTGAAGTTCTAATTACAATTATTTATGGATATATGAAACTGTCAAGACCTTTTCTATATCTCCCTGCATTTACTTCTCTGTCCTTGTCAATTACGAGAAACCCATATCTTTCTTTCCAACATTCTACACACATTTCTTGAAATTTTTTAAAAGATACATCTGGTGAGACATGATCAGAGAAAATGTGATGTAAATTCATGTCATCCTGCTTGAACAATGCTATAAAATTTGCGTTATCCCTCACTAACTGCTTTGGCACGCGAGAATATGTTTGTGCCAGATAAAAACAATCCACATTTCTATGGCGACCCATTGAGAAAAACGCACGAATTACATCTTGTTTTTCACATATAACATCGTCAAATATAAATATAGAATCAGGTTTAGCGTCAGATGGTTGCACTATTTTCGCATTATTACTGAAGGTGTAAAATCCTAGTCCCTTAATAGGTTCCAATACCTTGCGCAAATACTCATACTTGGGTTAATATAGAGATTTTGAATATAGGTATATATTTGCAAAACGAAGCCCAAGAGGATGAGTAAGCAGAGATATAAGTAAATTTGTTTTTCCGCATGCGCTTGGGCCGATTAATAGTCCACGAATAGTTGAGGGAAGTAACGGTCCATGGCGCGATTTGACTTGTAACCCACATCCAACTTTTTCATCTAGATTGTCTATAGCAAATTTTTGTCTCTGCTTCACAATGCGCATCGTAGCACGGTTCACGACTATATAAACAGACACATGCATTACAATTGTTATTTAAATGTTGTCAGTCAAACAGCAAACAACTAAAAACCGCCATTTAAAGGCTGGTAAGGGGATAGTGAATTCCCTAATAAATAAGCTACCATTTGAACTGCATTTACCTGGAGGTTATCAGTACTGTGGTCCCGGCACTAAATTACAAAAAAGATTAGCGCGAGGTGATCCAGGCATAAACAAGTTAGATTCTGCATGCAAGCAGCACGATATTGCATACGATCAAAACACAAGTGATTTAGCTGCCCGACACAAAGCAGACTATCAGCTTGAACAAGCTGCTTGGAAACGAGTTAAATCAAAAGACGCAGGTATTAAAGAAAAGGCAGCCGCGTGGTTAGTTACAACCATAATGAAGGGGAAACAACGTCTCGGTATGGGTTGTAAGTCAGCAACATCTTGTAAAACAAAAGGAAAAACTATAATGAAAAACAAAAAGAAAAGTGGGCAGAGTCTTAGAAAGATAGCTTTTGGTGCAGGAATAGTGCGCAAAGTGCGTGACGAGTTACGTAAGACCAGTGGTAAGCGATCTATTGCCAAGGATACAAGAATAATGGCGCAAATGGCGCTTCAAGCAGCACGACGTCACATGATGGCGGCTGGTGGAAAACGCAATATTCGTACACCTAGGATTATACCAGTTCCGAAAGTTGGTGGAATTCTACCCTTAATACCTATTTTCGCTGGATTATCGGCTTTAGGTAGTTTGGCTGGAGGTGCAGTTGGTATAGCCAAAGCTGTAAATGATATTAAAACAAGAAGAGAGGAATTGGCCGAAAAAAATCGTCACAATAGACACATGGAAGAGATTGCTCTAGGAAAAAGTGGTAAAGGATTATATTTGAAACCGTATCGTAAAGGATTGTCCACAAAGTTCAAAAAACTACTAGACACCCTACCTCGGAAACCTCCGAGTGACATCAATCTTAAATATTATGTTGAGAAGATGAAGATACCATATTTCCGAGGTATATTTATGCGTGACAATCTACCAAATTCTGGACCAAATCATAATGAATCCGCAATCATAAATTTGGATAGTATAGATGGGCCTGGAACACATTGGGTGGCATATAAAAAACGTGGCAGTCTAGTCACATATTTTGATAGTTTTGGTGATTTACCCCCTCCTAAAGACTTGATCCTGTACTTGCGCAAAGGTTCAAATTCTACCGATAAGATATATTATAATTATGAACGCCAACAAAATTTCAACACAGTGTGGTGTGGACATTTGTGCTTAAAGTTTCTTTCTTCAAGAATTAAATAAAACTTTATAATGGCTTCTGTGACACCATCAATGGATCGAGATGCTATTAAACGGATGGGCCACTCATTAATTGCATTCTCTAGACTACGCAGCTTGCTGAAGATGACGAAACAACAACTTTCGGATATGCCTAAAGAAGTAATGATTGGATGTGCCTCCCATGAAATTGCATTAGTGTGGGACAAATTGCCTAAACATCTTCAGGAAGATATCGATATTTTAAAATATCAGTACTGTCAAGAACATTATTCTAATGATGACGTTAGTGGTATTGATGTTAATGATGGTTCACCACCTCGAAAAATATTTTGTTGTTACTGTAAAGTACGTGATTTGAATGTAGCATCAAATAATAATGACATATATGTATCTCCATCGCCTCCCAAGAAAAGAAAGTTATATCACAATGATTGCTGTAAATCACAATAAATTCATACAACAATATCCAAAAAACATCAGTCATGTCGTACACCTTCACCTTGTCTAGCCGCTCAAGCGAGCTCAGTGCAGAATTTTATCCACCCATTGAACTAGATATGGGTAGTCGATATGGGCTGGGATTAACTGGATTTTATTCATACAACTCTATATTTAATGTAGACGAGACAAACAATCGGTTTTGTTATAGACCTGGTCCAAAACTACCCCTCGTATACAAGCATATACCATATAGAGCCTATGAAATTGATGAAATATATCGAGCGATACTGAAAGCTATACCAGCTGATACAGAGGAAGAAAAAGAAAAATTATTCCAGCTACGAGCAAACAACAATACGTTGAAGTGTGAAATTTGGTCAAAATATGGAATTGACTTTTCACAAGCAAACTCTATTGGCAGTCTGTTGGGATTTGAACCAACATACTTACATCCAAACCAGAGCCATGAATCAACACTCCCTGTTGATATTATGAAAGTAAGGATGGTACGTGTGGATTGCAACATTATTTCTGGAGCGTACCTGAATGCCCTAAAATCCCGTAGACTCTTCGAGTTTGACATAGATGTTGAACCTGGATACAAACTTACCAGGGAGCCAGCGAACATAATATATTTGCCTGTTAGACCTGAAGGGCGTCAGTTTATCGATAACATTACGCTACGCATATTGGATGACAACGGAGATTTAATTAATTTTCGCGGCGAGAAGATTATTGTAAAACTAGAACTGAAACAAATTTAATATAAAAATGGGTTTCCGGTATAACCAGCAACGATTAATACAACACCGACAAAATATGATCAATGATAAAAAGAAGAGTAGTTGTGGAAAGCGGTTCATTCAACCTGTGCATCTTAAACAGTCAAGACCTAGATTGTCAGCTAAAGACCGCGCATTTCTCCAATCCATAGGTCAAAAATTAATAGAAAATTAAACAATGGAGACTATAACATCTAGTGAGAAGCTCGAGGTGTTTGACGAACCTGTGTTTGACAAGTCACTTGCTAGTTTACATGAGCATACATATAAACCATATGGATCACCGTATTATAATAATTCGGATGAAATACGCATTCCTATCAATTTTCAAGACCTTATACTCGACGTTGCAGAGAGTTATATTTATATTGAAGGAAAATTTACCCCAAGTGATGCTACCAAGCGGTGTTATCTATCCAATAATGCACTAGCTTTTCTCTTTGAGGAAATCAGATATGAAATGGGTGGTGAGCAAGTAGCTGTCATTAGAAAGCCCGGTATCACTTCTACAATGAAGACTATGGTATCATATGGACAAACACATCTCCGATCACTTTTAACCACAGGTTGGGGTCTGACCGAAGAAAAGCAAGATATTTTAGATACTACCAGTCACGTATTCAGTGGTAGGCTGCCTCTTAAATACATCATGGGTTTTGCTGAAGATTACATAAGAGGTGTTTTAAATACAAAGCAGGAATTAATTTTAATCATAGCTCGATCATTTAAAGATTGTTACATTGGTGAAGTTGATGCGGATCTAGAAATTAGCAAAATTGAGTGGAAGATAAAACACATTGTGCCTGAAGATAAACAAAAGCTTAAACTATTAAATAGAATTAACAAGGGCGGTAATTATGCTATAGTAAAGGTGGCTTACCGCATGTGGGATCTCTATGAGCTACCTACTTTGCGTGATACATCATCTGACATATGGGCTGTTAAAACCACTAACAGTCTTGAGAGACCTCGATATATCATCATCGGATTTCAAAACAATGGCAATTCCAATGATAGAACCAAAGACGCAACAAAGTTTATAACTGCAGATGTTAATAATATTCGACTATATCTGAACTCTGAAGTATTTCCATATGAACGTTGGAATTTGGATTTCGATAAGAAACTCGACTCGGCAGCCTACTATGCATATGAGAACTTTCAGCGAAGTTACTATGACAAAGATATGGGCGAACCCATGATGGATCTTGGAGAATTCAGAAAATCTCCATTATTTGTCATAGATTGTTCCCGCCAACCAGATGCAATTAAATCGTCCACTGTAGACATAAAAATTGAATTTGAAACACGAAAGACAAAGTTTCCCGGACAGACTCGAGTATATGCTCTTATACTTCATGATGCTTATTTAAGCTATAATGCATTGGATGGTTCAGTCCAGAGCGGTTTTGCTGCTGCCAAATAAAACTCTAATATGAAATATTATATTGATAAATGTACTCTAGCAACTATTCATTCACAAATGTATTATTAAATTGAAATAAATATTAGAATAAAACTTTTTTTTTTAAGTGCACTTAGTGATGTAATCAGAAATAGGTAATAAAAATGAATGTATTATTTTAATGTGTGTTTTAATTGCCCCTAATTAGTCTTAATTACATATAATCTCTCAAGTATTGGTTAACTTTATTACCCTGAAATAGTAAATTAGTGAAAAAAAAACAGTGTATTTCAGTAATTTCTTTATATATATTTAACACTTTTTACATATTTTTCAATAGAATACAATGAAAATAGGTAAATACAATTAAAAGAATAATATTTGTAATGACGACACAAGCAGTCTCTATTGTGATATGGGGAACTTGGAGACTAGCCTTCCATCCCTCCATTCTCCAGCCGCTCAGCCGATAGCAAAAATCTATGTTCGGTATTTTCAATTTGTAATGCCACCATCTGGAATAGAGTCTCCATACAGTTCTTGCATAAACTGACATCTCGATACGCATATAATTGCATAAGTTCATGAATGAAAATGTCATCACACACCTGCTCCAATTTCCATGTTAACTCATTCTCTGGACAATAGTCTGTTGTCTCACCACGTTCTCTCTTGCGTACTGCATCAATAACACTATCGTTGTATAGGTAATTAATACACTCAATACCTATCAACCTAAGATTAGCTGGTAAAGATTGTGTAATCCAATGTCTAAACACATGATGACAATGTAGACATTTATTCCATTCGATAGACATGATTAGACTGCTCACTTGAATTAAGATGCTTGTTCAACACTCGCTGTTTAACTCTCGAGTTCTCTACTATGTGAGAATAGTTCGGGCAGTATGTTAATGGCAATATTCTCCCACTATTATTTCAACTGTATTCCATTTATTATCTAATTAAAAAATTAATATAAATATCATTCATCAATTATAATCGAATCGTAACATGGCACTGGTTCTTGTACCGGTATGCATTGGACCTAAATATGTCAGGGTGTATTTACCACCAGATGAATTCATTTTATTGATAAGATCATCAGTTATAATTTCTACAACTCGTTTTGGTAAAAATGATTTAAATATTGTAATTGTGCTTTCCTCAAACAGATGTACCACGATTGATTTTCCAAACCGCGTATTGACCAATGACATTTTCTTTATGATGTATGGTTTATTTAAGTTTAATGATGATAGAGGCCTTTGCTCTAAAACCTCAGTATTCTCATTGATCATTGCATTAAGTGCCAATAAGTCATAATCAGAAATGGCCATGATAATAAATAAATATACAGTTGAATAATAAATGCAGAAAATATTGCTCACCTGAAGATGACTGCACAACACTCACTTTTCAGCTCTAGAGTTCTTTACTGAATAGAGATAGTCCAGATAGCACCGAAAAAGAATTGCGGAGATTAATAATCACTTGGAATAATCCAGGCGTTTGCACAACACTAACTTTTAGTTCTCGAGTTCTTTACTATATGACAGCCCAGAAAATACTGAATGTTAACTATTCTTCCACTTCTGTTGCAATACATTTATAATAGTAGAGTCAACCCCACTACCTTCCCCACCTCTCATGCTCGCGCAGCAGCTTGTTAAACTATCGATCGCCTCGATATGACTCATGCATGACACACCGGAAGTGATTGTCTGGCTCCTTCAAACCTTCCCCGCACCTCAGGTATTAGTCACCATTTCCACCCTTCTTATTTGTCCCCCAAGGTCATAATTCATGCGTGACGAATAGGGTCCGACCCCTTATATATGACTCATCGGAAGTGATTGTCTGGCTCCCTCAAACCTTCCCCGCACCTCAGGTATTAGTCCCATAGGATTCCACCCTTTCTTATTTGTCCCCCTTATAATTCATGCGTGACGAATAGGGTCCGACCTCTCAGGTGTGTGACTCACCGGGAATGACGTAATAGAAAAGTGGTGGGGGGAGCCCGAGCTCCGGCTTAAACTAGAGGGGTTATAATTCATGCGTGACGTGTTGAGACATGTATGACACATCAATGGAGTCCAGCCCTCGTGTTTCCGGTATGAATCACCGAAAATTGGTGGAGGGATCCCTAGCACCCGCTTAAACTAGAGGGGTGCAACAACCCCTCGTTAAAACTCATGCGTGACGAATAGCCATAATTCATGTGTGACGTGTTGAAGGGTCCCACCCTCACCCTTCTTCCGGTGTGTGACTCACCGCTTTCCCCTTGCCGCTCACCCCCTCTCACCCCCTTTACCCCGCACCCCACCTGTGGCTCCTCCCACCCTGTGACGTCACCGAAAAGTGGTGGGGGGTAGCCTAGCACCCGGTTAAATCAACTACTTGTTCGGATTATTATACTCTTTTTGTTCAGTATTTAAAACAATTTTTTTTGGAAATATCTGAAAACATAGAGGGTGACCCATGCAAAAGAAATATGCTACATTTAAATTTTTTGTTTTCAACATTATAATCTGCAAACCAATCTACAATACTTGTGAATCAACCAATGCAACTAAAAATAACAAGTTAATAATAGTGCACATACAGAGGACGACATTAAAATCTTACTCATTTTTAAAATTTTTATTTTTCATCATAGCAATGTTTTCGAGACATGGAAGTTATAGGACTATAACATTTTTGACCAGTAAATACAAAAAAAGCATTTGTCATCCGTGGTCAAATGGTTCGTTTTTTGTCATTTATTTCCACGATTAAGTTTTTTTTAATTTATTTACTGTTCATAAATTGAATAGGCCTGTAACTTCGAAACGAATAAAAATCTCACCACCACTTTTGTTTTTTAATCTTACAATTAAGTCTATGCTCCCAAAATTTGAACATAACGATATGAGACACCTGCAACTTAATTAGGCCATAAGTAACGACCCATTACCTTCAAGATAGAATTTTTCTGTTTAAAATTTTTTTGCTAGTTTAAAAATTAAGTTACCACCATATGCATATTTATATTCAAAACTTCTTTTACATATTACCCATGTACGTTAATAACCACATACATCACATAACACATACTGCTTGATTAGAATTGTCAACTGACATATTTGGGAACGTCTAAATGAAATTTTGATTAAATAAATATAACGTGGTTTTTAAATTTGCCCCTTCTAAAAAAATGAAAACCAGTACATTCCTATGAAGTCTTGACACATTATTTCTTAAGAACTGAGTCCACTAGTCCAAATTACTAAGAAAAAATTAAAATTTATTCAATACGTTAACATTCAAAATCATCAAAATGCAGTTCTCTGAACATAATAAAATACATTTCATATTCCTTCTCCTGGTCTCATTTCTGTTCTCCTTTGCTTTTAATTATATTCTTCCTCTTCTCGATTAGCAAAAGATCGTACCAAACCTATTATGGTAGTTCCTATTTCCCATTGGATTTCCTCGTATTACAGCTGAAACAAGTTTTCTTATATAATATTTCCGGATTTATTTATTTTTTGACCTGATAGAAAACAAACCATATTTTTATTCTCCAGGACTTAAATCCTTAAAATTTAAAAAACGTGAACATGTTCATTTAAACCTAATAGGTAGTCTATATTACAGGTTCAAAGCAGTACGATTCAGAATATTTGTTTTAATGTTATGCAACAAAATTTCAGACAATTAGGAATTGTTTAATATGCACATTGTGATTTTAATATATTTTGTACCGTATACATACATTCGTACTGTCCGTGTTGTACCTTTTTATAATATTTACAATTTATATGACCTATACTTATAATATGTTACCCACATTTACTACTTTTGTATTAGTTTTGACTTACCAAATATGCATGTAATGTATCACATAATGGGTAATAAAGAATTTAATTTAATATACAATACACAAGTGTAGATCCGGCCATTGTATAAACCGAAATTAAAAAAAAACACCTCGAAAACAACACTTGGAGGGACTAAATTAAAGTACCTACTTGTATATTCGTGCATATTATACCCTCATTTTGGAATTTTGGTAACCAACATCTCAAAAAAATATAGGGTAATGGTCATTAATTTTCAATGGCATGATAAAAGAGTAATGTTTGAAAATTTTTCACGTGTGTTTTGTAAACATAATAAAAATTGTTAATCAAATGTGGGAAAGCTACAGCAAGTAATTCTAATGTTATGTAATATATATACTCACTTGTCCATAATAAAAATAGATGTTTGTTGACTTCAGTTTTCTTTTTAATTTGAAAAACTATCTCATCTGTCTGCTGAAAATTCCAACAAATCAATCACCACTATCAACGTATAGATATAACCTGCCAAACCTAGAAAAACAGTATAATCAACACCATCTGTAGGATATATATTCCCGATGGATATTATTTGGCTTCGACATATACTGAACACAATTTGAAAACTGACTAGGTACCGCACATGATAGAAAGAAAATTAACTAAAAAGAAGTTAAGTATTAATTAGTATAGCAAACCTTCTATCAAACGGGGGTGACGTAATGGAGCCGTGAGTCTTTTCCCTTCCTGTGTACACACGCTTGTCTCAATTTCAATTTTATCCTGCCGAAAGTGTAATTGACAGACCTTAAAATAAAAATAATTTCGGGCCAACGTTTACCATAAACGTGAATTTTTGCCACCGTTAGAAAAACGTTGTTACTTAATTGGCATTTGATGCCACCGATTCCCCATCATTTCCATCATTAAACCGCATTTCGGCCGATGCTTGTGTGTTTGCTGGGTGACTAGGAATGCTCAATAAAATATATAATAAACCTCTATCTCCTATATTACCAGAGTTATGGGGGTAAAGTAGTATTACTATGAGAAGATGCCAGCAAAAAATATGCGCAGAAACGAGTTTGTGCGCTCCATCATTCTAAGCCAATGAGAAAGAATTACGTGACATTCAATGTCAACACCAGTGGCGGCGGTGCCCTGCAGTAGAGCGGCGGCGACGGTAATAATAATAATAAAACAACTTTATTAGGCAAAGTTTAGTAGAACTTACTATCCTTACACTTCTCCTGAACAAAGGTTACTCGTAACAGTTGGCAAGTTTTAATCTACTCCATTTTCACAGTTCCTTGACCGCGAAACTTTTATTGCAATTACACATCCCTATACCCCAGATAAAGCTATGCCACTGGTAAAAATATTCGCGCATTTTGGCTCAGCCCTGGCATCTTCTCATAGTAATACTAGTCTACTACTCAACTTATTTCAAAACTATTGAAGATAATTAAATAAAATTAATGGGGTTGATATAAAACAGCTTTATATTTTACATTTTTTTTACATTCCTATTACGTCATTTAGTATATTAAAAAAATAATTTAATTTTTGAGGGTGCTGTTTTTATGTCAACCCCTCGAGTGGCACCTACCAAATAAATCTATATTATTTAACACTAACATAATTACCGTGTGTAAAAATTATTGCAAGGTCAGATGGTGGAAGGTGCTTAAAAAAATATAAACCTAGGTAATGAACAATAACACAAGCACAAAGAAAAAACCACTGCCCAAGGAATCACTACTTCCACATCCAGATTCTCTATCCAAGTCACTCACAACGAAAAAACTTTGTATGTGAAAATAATTGTTTATGGAACTTTAATAATATAATATTTGAAATCCTCTACCCCCCCAAAAACCCATAAAACGATACCCCCGCATCGGTAGTGGGGTGGGGGTGGTGGTAGTGGGAGGTGGATGAAGTAAAAAAATATTTTGAGGTTTCTGGTTCCTGTACATATACTAAATCACAATTTTTTTTCATCCCCTTTAATAAGGAGGTGGGGGTGGTAATGGGGGTGGCTAATGCCAAAATTTTTTTTGAGACCTTAGCTTCTCTTGTATATACTAAATACCAATTTCATGAACTCTTTACCTGCTTGATTTACCCATTTACCCCAAATTTACCTCAATTTACCCCTCAACCCTTCGACGGAACAAGATGAAAATATAATCTAGTTCTAGATCTCGTTAAAGTACATATGTGTAGCAAATTTCAAGTCAATATCTTAAACGGTTCCAGAGTAAACGTGCGCACAAAAAAAAGTTACAGACAGACAGACCGACAGACAGACAGAAATTTTTTTTTTCGCTCAAACTTAAAATCTCGACGTTTCATGACATTTTAAGCCTATTTGGACAATAAAAATGTTTAAAAATTTTTTTGTTGTTACTATACTTCCACTGGACGTGGAAGTAATTAAGTGCGAAGACCTGACCACTGAATTCCTACTCATTTGGATGCTAATAATCAAAAAATATACTACCCTTTTAGTTTGGCTTTCAATTTTTTTTTTTTGCTTGACAAGTATTGATTTTATTAGACAATATAGTTAGGCCATTTTAATCAATTCACAGTAATATCTCCTCAGGAAGGGACACTAGCGAAGAATGTTTCAGACAAACGTTGTTTCGCTCAGAGGGAGACTTCTTTTGGGCAGAACAGTTTTCCACACCCCCACCCCTGAGCGGGGGGTGGGGCTAACTTTTGAATTTTTAATGGCACCCTATATATATTTTTTATCGCACAGTCTGATTCTACGAAAGAAATTAGATAATTTTTGTATCAAACATTTTTTTCTCCCTCCTACCCTGATGAGCGGGGACTGGGGGTAACTTTTGAATTTTCAAAAACCCTGCATCTCTGAAGTAGGACATTTTTTAGAAAAAATATTTCAAACAAAAGTTGTTTAGTTCAGAGAGGGACATCTTTTGTTTCAAACATTTTTCCTAAAAATTCCCTAGTTCAGAGTTGGTCGCCTGCAGGTTTTCGAAAATTAAAAATTTACACCCCCATCCCCGCTGATCAGGGTGGAGGGAGAAAAAAATGTTTGGTATAAAAGTTATGTAATTTTTTTCGTAGAATCAGAATGCGCAAAAAAAATGGAGAGTGCTATTAAAAATTAAAAGTGAGCCCCACCCCCGCTCATCAGGGGTGAAGGATGGAAAACTGTTCTGCCCAAAAGATGTCTCCCTCTGAACAGAACAACTTTTGTCTGAAACATTTTTCGCTAGTGCCCCTTCCTGATGAGACATTACTGTGGATTCATTAAAATGGCCTAACCATATTGTCTAATAAAATCAATACTTCTTAAGCAATAAAAAAAATTGATAGCCAAGCTAAAAGTAGTATATTTTTTCGATTATTAGCTTCCAAATGAGTAGGAATTAAGTGGTCTAAGACTTCGCATTTAATTTTTTTTTTGTGTGCCTGTGTTTATTACCTAGGTTTATATTCTTAAGCAAGTTCCACCAATCTGACCCTGAAGTAATTTTTACACACGATAATAGGCGTCTGAATTTAAGATGCCAGCGCCAAAGTGGAGAACTTGTGAACTAATTATAGGCTTTTTGTTTGTTAATGTGGCGAATACTTATATTGATTTTTTTCTGTTTATTATTATTTTTGGCGTTAAAAATAATAACATTAATAATATATGACCTAAAGGTTTCCAAGATTTTGCTGTAAGTGAATTGCAAGATGTTAATGGCATTATTCAGCAAAATTCGTATTTTTTTAGGTTATCTAGTTTTTCCCTTGAAAAGTACAGTTTCTTCGACATAAACGGTGTCTGACTAGTTAAATATTAATAAACTTAAATATTTCTTTAAATTTATGTAGGTACAGTTGTAGTTTAAATCACTTTTTTTTTCAGGAAACATGAGTGGCATTTAGGTTAAGCATATTGCAATGTATGGAACATTTGTGAAGCATTAAAAATGTAAAAATTCTAAGTGTGTGTATGAAGGGAAATGTTTTAAATGCAGGACATATTATTTTGTGTGGTACAACCCATATTCAACAAAAAACTTAACAAATGTGTATGCTCTATGTTTACAAACAAGTGTCTCAGATTCAAATACCCATGAAATTAGTGGTACATTGAATATAACTGAAAAGATATTTATTAATTCTTTAAGTAAGATAAATGAAACAGTATTTTGTAAAATATGAAATAGAAACATTCAGGGGTAAAATAATAGTGCATGGTGCAATAGTATACATTACTTTTAAATATACTGGAATTACATATATTTACTTATTTCAAAAATTTCGCTTACAATGTGTTGATTGTCTAGGATATAATTATTGCTACTCGGGCCACGGTTATTTGCACCAGCTTTTTCCCTCTCAATTAGTGATGTGTCGTTCATGAACGACCCGTTCACAATGAACGGATCTTCCAAAAGACCCGTGAACGATTCGATCACTCCCCGTGACCCTATCGTTCATATGACCTGACCGAACACGGAACTTCGGATATAGTATTTTCTACTAAGATATTCACGATCGGTGCGCGACGAACGAGAACTAACAGAATAAACTCAATTCAAATCAACTTGTCTAAACATAATTAAGTATTGATTATTAAACATTCACATTCGGTCTCGTGTTTGGGTTTTGAATTTGTAGAAAATATATTATTTTCAAAATGTTTCATAATTCAGGGAGATGAAATGCAGTCATAATTTATTAACTTGGAAATTGTTAATGTTGACTTTAAATAGTGTCGGTACCTTTTATTGATTTATTCAAAAAAATATAAGAGTTCCGCGCTACTTACACTAAATTATTTTCGGCGGAAAGTGCTTAATACAAAAGAAAAGACATCAGAGGACCCGCCGTTGCACGGGAATGAACGATTAAAGGCTCTTTTTCATAGTCGCGAAATTCGCAAGTTTTTAGCGAATTTCGCTATTTAACATATTTTTTATTTTGTCTCATACTCACACAATGCGAAATTCGCTTTAACGCATTTGCGATGTCGCAAAAAAGTTGAACTATTTTCAACTTTTTCGCGAGAAAATCTAACATTCTAACCTAACAACTTGAATTTTGTCCTCTTTGTGATATATTTTAGTCCCACTTTTTGCAAAAGTATTTAAAAATGACATGAAGTCATTCTCATATAATTTAGATATTTGGGTGCATCACTCACACGCATTTCTATTATTAAATTGTGGAAGTGCCCTTGTCCATTTCTTTGCAAAAATATTTTTGTCACTCAAAATGCTTTTTTCTTATACACTTTCACTCTTTTTTTGTGGCGTAAATGCCAAATATATAACATGCAGAGCTTTATATATAAGGAATATGAATAATTTTATATTTCAAAGCAATATACCTTTGATCAACATCCATCTTTTTTTAATTTATGAATCTCCAAGCTTCTCGCCGCAATAAAGTTAAGATTTCCCGCCGCGAATATATTTGAATTAGTTTTTATAACATTTCGCTTAAAAGTAGCGAATTTCGCGACTATGAAAAAGAACCTTAAGTTGTTTCGAAACAGATCTCATCACGAGCTGCGTCTCTCTCTAATTCATGATCATGTACCCACCGGGTCATATGAACGAATCTTCGTGAACGGGTCATTTGAGTGATTGACCTGGTAAGACCCGGTTCACTCAAATGAGCCGGGTCTTACCATCACTACTCTCAATGCCTGGTTAAAGGTGTCTACATGAAAGAGGGTATGCTTTGAACATTGCCGTGCCAACTCAACTTTCACGAGTTGTCCCTGCAATCTACAAAGGATACCGACTAAGTTGGCTCCAGCAAATTGCAGCCCCTTTAAACGCTATCATATTTTTAATAACTTAGCAATCTTAGCATCTCAGTTTATCATTTACTTATTGTTGATATCATCGTACACTAAAGAGACAATGTAACATAATTAGTTTGACTATAGACCACCAGGTGGCGTACTCCTTATTTTCAGACGCCTGGGAACTTGCCCAAAAAATAAAATTGAATTAAAATACTCAAAATCGTAAACTAACATCATTAAAAACCCCATAGACAACAAAAAATTAAAAAAAAAAATCCTCCAGAAATAAAAGCGATTAAAATCTGCCGGATTTTACCCAATCCTGAAACGTGACGTCAGTGGGTGAAAGTTGGATGACGGCGTCAAGCGACACCGATTCTGCGTTCGCATGCTCATTTGTCAGAAACAACTAGCAGTGAACACAATCTTAACCTAAAATTCCTTGGAAAAACATCTTCAATATTCTGAAATGTCACAAAATGTGACTTTTGGTTCGTTCGTGCCTAGCCGAATTTTCGAATTTCGCCGTGCAATTTACGATCAGGTTTATCTGGAAGACTTCCTCTTTACGTCGCGACATCGTACGGCCGTCCCAATGGTGTTTTTCGAAAAATATAAACGTGTCAAGATTGCATGTTTTTGCAATTTTTTCGGCTCCGAAATGTAAGCTGTTTTTTGCTATTTTTCGCAGATATCTCCGAAACGGTGGGAGTTAGCTCGAAATAAAAAATAAGGTCAAAAGACTATTTTCCACTACAAATCTTTTGCTATCACCAGACTTTTGATTTTTTTTTTTTTCGTTTCGGAGATATCTACAGAAATGTCGGCCATGTACGGCAAAAAATCGCAAATTTTGAGCTTCTACAGTTGGCAACTTTTTAATCTTGGCTCCTACGCCAAAACACTACTCTAGCTTATTTAAATAAAATTAAATTTGCTAAAACTATTTTTTTTATTTTTTGAATTCCGGCAAAAATTAAGGAATTAGAGGGGGCGGGATTTGGGACTTTTTTTTTTTTTCGGTAAAATTTCTCCATTTTGTCACCGTAATTAATCGGTAATTAACTGAAATCGATCTCATTTACGATGTTCACTTAAAATCATGTCCTATTTTGACGCTCCGTTAATCTCGGCCCTTCGAAACAAAGGCTTCTGAGAAAAAATATTTTTTTAAGATTTACATACACTCTATAGGGAAACGTGTAATTTCCTACATTTCCTCGAATATCTCGATAATTATCGGTTTTTTCGAAAAATTTGTAGACAGCTTATGTAAAGACAATTAATTGAGCTTTCCGACACTTTTTTTTATTTTTTCTCTAACATAAAAAACAAAAGACTTATGACCGAATATGCGGACGTCTCAAAGCCAACCGCCGCCCGGTCTATTAATTAGGGTGAATGGCTAAAGTGCGCCATCTGTTAATACCACGCGAGACTAGTTTTCACCCGGTGACGTCACAGTGCTTTTCGAGAGGAGTGGTGAGGATTTCAACTTTAATTATTTATTGCAAAGTAAGTACTACGATTTAAGAGCTGATATTCGGTGTGGCGTGTTTGTATGCACAAATACACACTTTAATGAAATAAAAAAAAAATGGGAAAGTTCCCCGTGTTAGTGTTAAATAATATAGATTTATTTGGTAGGTGTCACTCGAGGGGTTGATATAAAAACAGCACCCTCAAAAATTAAATTATTTTTTTTTATATATATTAAATGACGTAATAGGAATGTAAAAAATGTAAAATATAAAGCTGTTTTATATCAGTCTCCTATTAGTTTCATTTAATTATCTTCAATAGTTTTGAAAAAAATTAATTTCAAAGTTGGTAACTCTGGTAATATAGGGAATAGAGGTTTATTATATATTTTATTGAGCATTCCTAGTCATAAGCAACATTCATGTAAATGAATAGCCCAATAAGCCGCTGGGCCCAATTCCATATACTTAACCGGCGAGACCCTTCGTTGACATTGTAGAGAATAAAAAAGGTTACAATTTCTATTTAAACTATTTTCTCTTTTCTAAATATTTTACTATTTACAGCAGTCAAAATGGTGCACTTATCTCTGCCCCCGTTGCTCTTATGTAGCAATTAGTTATTATCAGTATCGTAAATTATAAAATTTTACATAACTTTTGTTGAAACAATTTTCTTCCACTTCAACTGTTAAAATTGCAGCAGTTTTAATTTGAAAAAGTTTCTTGAATTTCGAAAAAATGCCCGTTCCGTTGTTCCGATGTTATCAATACTGTTACTGTTATTAGCTTTCAGTCCGTAAATATCGTTTTCCAGATTTTTTCTGCTAATCAATAGAGTAGTGTCAGAGAAAAATGAAACAACGAAAATGTTTTTAGAGTTATAAATTATTTCCATTGGAGTACCCATCTAAAGTGTTTGGGTTCTGAGTTCTAGATGAGACTATTTGATCCTTGTAAAATTCACAAAAATAAACACTGAAAATACAATAATTTAAAAATGGAGACATTTTTTGCGTTGTCTTTATAGTGGCAACGATCGAAATCTTTAACCAATTGCGGTACGAATTGATTGTCTAGGCGAAAATTCAAACTTGCAAGTTTTCCAATGACCATAGGAAATATGCATGAATAAGATGAAGAAAATTATCCTGAAAACGAAAGAGTGATGTCGATTGTTTAGAACTTTCAAACCTAGATAACAGTTTTGAAGACAATGATTCTGAGAGAGTTCTCAAGATGATCCAAGAGACGAAACCTAATAAACATTTTAGACAACAAATGTAATTAAATAATTACAAAATTGTATTAAATTTGCTTTAATAATACTGCAAAAATTTTGAAAGAAAAACTTGACCATTTACAAAATATTCTACATCATACAATAATATAAACTAATTACAAAATGACATGTTTTACAGAATATTTAATCTATTTTCAATAAAGACAACACCCAAAAGAAGGGTTGGGAAGGCGAGCACAGGGGTTGGGCCTCGGGATATTTTTGACCCAAATCACTGTCATTTTAAATTGAGAAAACTACACTGTTTAATGGTATTGCCAATTCTAATAGCTTATTGTGAAAATGCACGACTTGCAGTAGTTGTGGAAATCCCAAACAAATCACGAATTGTTACTTTTAATTTTATAGTGTGAATAGATTTTGTTTTTCAAGCCAGTGCGTTTTGCCAGCTTGTGTATTCATTCCATATGAATATTACATATGGAATGAATACATACGCAACTTTCTTTCTATTATTTTCATAAATGCATTTCTGAACCATTAGTGTTCATCCTTTTGACTGCTTTCGCTGCAAGTACTATTAATTCCATATCAATATTACATATGGAATGAATACATACGCAACTTTCTTTCTATTATTTTCATAAATGCATTTCTGAACCATTAGTGTTCATCCTTTTGACTGCTTTCGCTGCAAGTACTAACACTGACTAGAAGAACATCAAGTTTCTTCTACCGAGTAGATTTTTTTCCAGTTTCGACGGGTGTAGGTCTCTCCAATCGCAAACGTTTGTTGGAGGGTTCTATCGGCCGCTTAAAAATTGTAATTTTCGTGGGAGAAGTAGCTGCATGTTTTGTAATCGTTCTCACTTTCACCTGTACTGCTTTATTTCGAAAAATTACTGGCGGTGTTTGGCAACCAACCTCCACTTTATTGCTACTACTACTTGTTGTTATCGATTCATCGCGTTTTTGATTTTCCGATTGATCCATGATTTCTTCTGTCTCACTGGGATTACTATGTACTACTTCAGTCACTTCTCTTTTCTCACTGCTTGAGCCAGAACGATTTTTTGACGAGTCTCGTTTGTGTGCCTGACAATTAAAAATGTGTGGTATAGCGTCCTTTTTCATTCGGGCTCTTACGTTACTTAATTTATATTCTACGTAATTTTCCATGTCTTGTTCCAGCTGTAATAATAACCAAGTATGAAAAGGAAATATATATAAAACTTAGACTAGGAGAGACTAATGACTCGTAACAAAGCATATTCGCTACGCTGCCGAATTGTGACCAAAATCGGTGTGGAGGTTATTAGTTTACTTGCGAACAAATCAAAAACACCAAAGTGAATTTTTGCAAAATACAAAATACAAGTGGTGCAAAAGTTATTTAATACAACTTATATTGTGTAATGTTTTCAGCACACCGACCGTTGTAAAAATCGCAGCGCAAAAAAAGACAGAAATAATATTCCACGGGTAATAAAATAAATGCAATTTTCAATTACCTAACTAATTAGCTGTATACTTTTTATTTACCTTACAATTATGTCCGTATGCATGCAGTAATAACAAAAAGCATAGCCTAACGTTTTATCGTACGCAACTTAACGCATTTAAGTTTTCATTCATGTTTTCTTCGCTGAATATAAAAGCAGCGCATTTTTTTTAACTACTTATTTAACGTCGGCCTATTTCCGCTACCAGGGCCTATCACCGACGCCAGGAGACGAGCTACCCCCACCTGGAAATTTTTGCCGAACCTCTTCCCTTAAGAAGAGTAGGGATCTTTTACTTGCCTAGCATTTAATAGACAAGGGACCGCCTGCTTTACATCCCCTCCGAAGGATGATCTATCCACTACTTAATTCTCGTCTGAAATTACATAGCTTCCTCGTATACACTGATATACAAGCCGCTAGAAGGTGGGACGAGATCGCTGTGTTTCCCTAGACGGGTCACCCATCTAAGTACTAACAAGCATCGCGTTCATATCGCCATTCTTTCATAGGTGTACAAGTAGACATGTAGTGTATAGTATTGCTAATATCAATTAGGAAGTTTCCTATTTTAAAAATATCATATACATTCAACATCATTTAGTAGTCTTTCAGTTAACTAGTCAAACAAAAAATCATCTCGATATCTGAAAAACTCACGAACTTATTTGAATACTTCGCGCTCGACTGAAGTCCACTCGTGATGTCACAGTACACAACTCGCTGAACTTCAAGATTTGTAGAGTATGAGGTTCCTTGATATGCAGCTTTTGGGCGAGACGTTGAGTGCGGAGATGAAACGTCAGACTATCCTTGTTCTTCGAATGTGCAGTAGCGGCGCAGTTATCTCACTGTAGAAGAACTGTCCGTACTGGCCCGAACTATGGTCTGAAGTGTACTCTGGTAGTGTTACATTACATTCTGCAACTTATCCTGATTACCATCATGCAGAACAGTGACTCAAAATGCGGAATAATTACCCCCGACCTCAAAAGCGGGTAATTGCGAGCCCGTTCCAGTTACGAGTTCTTTGCTTAATTAACAGTACACAAATTCTTACAATATATTTTGAATAAGGCCCTGCATCTGGTATGATTTCACACCAGCTGCTCATTGGCTAATGGCATTTTTTGGTGGGGATCGTGAGTTATTAGGCCACCTCATACTCTACCAATCTTGGCTGAACTCGTCATGCCGGCGGCGCGCAGTATACCGTATATTCCCTTTATTTACTGTATGTGTGCTCACCCATGTTAATTTAGTGAGGTACAAACAAATCCTCATGTTTATTAATATTTCAAAATTTTGTATTAAACTTAGCAACCCTGTATATTTAAAACCTATAAAGAATACCTATCATAATATATGTTCAGTACTTACGTTAAAGTGATCTTCACAGCAATATAAGGTAGATCTAAAGGAAAGTGGTATTTTATCACACCGCTTCATTGCGGTACACCATTTTTTTCTTAATTTATCGTCTTTTGGCACAGGTAAAAAATGTTTAGTGGGACTAGTTACACTGGTGTTAGTGCATTTGGGAACAATACAGTACTTATAACAACCTGTTATTTTAGGCATAACTTATTTCTTTAAATGATTAAAACGCTAAACAAGCCCAACTACAAAAATATCTTACGCTATGTCCGGTAACACTGTATGAACTAAACTACCGATGCCCACGCCCGCTCGCTGTTGACGGAGTCATGTACTGTGACGTAAGCCCAGATGAGCGCGGCATTTTAAACTTTGAAGGACGATAACTTTTTCATTTATAGAGACAATTAAGAAAAAAATTACAGATACTTTTTAACTTTTTACGACTATTTATTACGAGAAAATGAGAAAAATGTAAACTTCCTAAATGCTATTGTAATTACACAGATGACGCTTGTCACTGGTAAAAATATTCACGCATGTTGACTCCGCCCCGAGCATCTTTAATGATACTAGGTACTTCTACCTAGTGTTACGAGTATACAAATATATATATATATATATATCTTTCCTATTCTAAGACAATGATATAAAATAAGATGATAACTTTACCTTAAAATAAAAACAATAGAACACGGTGTTTTTGGAAACATCCGACAATGAACGCCTTGCAGCCTCAAACCATTTTTCCTTCGTATTCTTGTCTTTTGGAATAGACACAAATATTTTTTCAGGTGCTGTATAGGTTGTATTTTTACAGCCTTTCACAAAACACCACTTTCTTGAAGGCATTATAATAAGCAGGTAAAATAAAACGACACGTTGTGAAGGATATCTACCTTATAGCATAATAAACAAACGCAAACGCAAAATACCCGACGATGGCCTCGAAACTGAGCGCTTGCCTGGGTCGCCCCTCCAAACGCGCACTACTGGCGTCATTGCTGCTAGCCTCGCTGTAAAGAAAGTACTAAAATCCTTATAGTACAGTCACTTGGTGTCAAAACTTTGAACTAATTCTATAGCGGCTTCGAACTTTTTTTGCGGATTCTTAAACTTTAGGGTATCAACTTCAAATATTATAAAGGAATAGATTTGTTTTACCCCCAAGAGAGTGAAAACCACCTTAAATTAAAAAAAAAACAATTAACGAAGTACTGAAAATAAATTAATGTTTTTGGGGTCGCTGATCACGAATGTGAAGTCAGAAATTAAAAATTTTATGTTTCACCCTCAATATGGCCGATATAAAAGGGGTAAAAGGGATGAATTAATTATATTTTGTTTATTTTTAGAAAGTAGGTCTTTCTTAGCAGATTTGCTAAATTTTGTGACATAAAACTTATCCCCTTATAAAAAATATTGCTCTTACCCCCAAGGGGGTTAAAACCTCCCCTAAAGTTAAAAAATAAATATAAAGAAAGAACTGGGAATTTATTAATGAAACTAATATTATTATTCGCTGATTATGAATTTGGATTGGGTTTTTATGTTAAGGTGTAGCAAATTAATAAAACAATAATTAATATTTTCCAATTTTATTAACTATATAGAGATTTAACCTAAATTTAATATAATTATTCATCTTCATCAATGTTTGAGTCATTTTCTTCTTTAAACATATTTACACAAATACATACATGCATGCGATGTCCAACGACTTGAGAAATGTGCGGAAATATCAAAAAATATAAAAACTATGATTATTCCTCTATAATTACAAATATTGCAAGATTTTACTGCCAAATGAGCAATATCGTAATTTGCTAAAACGAGGCGTGCCCCTTGGTCATATCTTCTTTGCAATTAACGCTAAAAATCATCAAAAAAAAAGCATTTTGAAGGTCTCTTAATCCTCTTTAAGGGTTAGGTAGGTCAAAATAGTACAGAGGTTGACAGTTTCTCTACATTCTTCTTAATTGGGTCAATTAAAAAAAAAAGGCGTTAAATTCAAACACTTCTATCTTAGCCCAGTGGATGAAGGTATTTACCCACAAAACTTTGCAAACTGAGTAAACTTTTTTTTAATGAGTTAGTGAAAGTGTATAGAATAGTATCCTGAAAAGTTTACATTTCGCTCGGATGCAGAACAAAAAAAAATGTTTCATCCATGTTTTCAAAATTTTGAAATTAAATCAAGCTAGAAATAGATCACATATTTATGAACAAAAAATGTCCTAACAAAATTTATCGCCACGGTTTTCCCTGAAAAAATAGTCAAGTGTAACGTTATAACTCGGAGCGAGATCCATGCGTGCACGCGCTTGAACACGATGTTTATCGATGTCTGTTAAACATCGATATTCTGCTTTCGATGTTCGGTATTTATATCGATTTTATTTTTTTCGATAGAATCGGACACTGTTTTCTTACGATATTTTATTCGATTGTTTATTTTCCATTTTGTCCCGCATTAGCAAGATCTCGCAAGATTCAAATATGGTCACTTTATTTTAAGGGAAACATCAATGTTTAAGAAAATCGAAATGTTTTATCCGATATTTTTAACACATCGATGTTTTGATTTCGATGTATCAAATGATGTCAACATCGATGTTTCAGGAACATCGCGCATCCCTACTGTGACTCTAACGCACTGAATTACATGTCACTAAATCAGAATCAGGCCCTGCGCACTCCCACTATATTTCAAAATGGCGTGTTTAGTTTGAACTTCCGTCGATCTGTCCGATCTGTCGCTACTTGTACTTGAATCACACGGCGGCTGCGCAAATCTGAGGCATGTTTTTGCGCATAAGACGCTACAAACCGCGATAAGCAGAGCCATCCGAGCGAATAAGCTGAGACGTCACGCTTAAAGACGCTTAAAGTGGTATCGCGCGGTCTCACTAGGGCGCTAGAAAATGTGTAAGCGGAAAATAGTGGGGATATGACATAAGAACGTTATAGATGGTTAGAACTAAACTGTTAAAAAAAGCTAAAAAGACATTCATTTTTGCGGAGAAATATATGATGACGTAGCGCTTCAAGGCGCTTAAAGCATTGGGGTAAGACGCGAGATCGCAAAAATATGCCTCTCTGGATCTTGCCCGACTGTCGGTACTGTCAGTTGTCGCGCCATTATTGTTTACATGTCTGTGCTTTGTGTTTTGGACATTAAACTAATAAATTATTAAATCCATAGAGCAGCAGTCCATTTGCTTATTTGTAAATAATGTGAGTTTCCAATGAAACTGATTAGAAGCGACGCTGTTCTGTTAAATATTAAAAACTGTAATGGGTTGTAAGTGTTGTTTGTGTTCACGCCGTGTTGCGACTTCGAAAAATTCCAACATGCATAGGTATTATTGATTTGCAAAGAACGTGACTCCCAAGAAATTGACTAAAAACGAAAGACTGACGGGTTGTACACTTCTGTGCAATGAAATCCCGTACACCTTATTAAATCATTTATTTGTCAGTGTCATATTTTCGCAATGCCAAAATTAACTGAACATGAAAAAATTTTAATTCTCTCTAAAATTAAAGAGAGATGGTCTATCAGAGCAGTTGCTAACTATTATCAATTGAATAAAAGTACTGTGTGAAGAAAAGTGGGAAGAGGAAGGTAGCGTAAAGAGAAAAGACGGTTCAGGCCTATCGAGAAGTTCAAATCTCGTTCAAGATGAAGCACTCCTTGGCTATTTGAGGAAAAATCCGTTTCAAACAGCAGGAGACGCTGTGTTCATGACACATTTTCTAGTGTCGAGGTCAGCAGCTAGCGGAAGGATAGGAAAATCGAAAATAAAAAAACTGTACAAGTGCCAAGAAGACCATATTAACAGAAGAACAAGCAAGCCCGCATTATGTTTTGTTTAAATTGTGTCTATCACCCGTTGGAGTTTTGGACCAATGTTGTGTTTACCGATGAAAAAGTTTTTCAGTCTTGTAATGACGGACATGTACAAAATATTAGGTTACATTATTTACATAATAAATACAATCGCAGCTATGTGCAGTCGCATCGTATCTGTGAATTTTTCAACGTCAGTTTTTACATTTGTTATAAATCGAAATCATTCCCATCGAATGGTGTAAAAAAGTAAAAAAAACAAAAATACGTATGTTTTTCTTCTGGATTAACATTATTCAAATACATTACTTATGACGTTTCACAATCAATGTCAGTTTTTTGTAACCTATATGATAATGAAAAATCTAAATTCCAAAAAGACTGATTCACACCACTTAATGTTAGTAAAGGACGTGAAAATGTATATTATAGTGAGTTTATACGTGCATGGATTTAGTGATGGATTTAGTGGCGCCAGTAGATATTGGCACGCTAGTAAAAAAATATTACACATATAAACAGTTACTGGCGAGTAAGCTTTTACCTTGCATGCATTGATGCATGCTCGTCAGTAACTGTTTATACGCGCAATATTTTTTTACTGGCGTGCCAATATCTACTGGCGCCACTAAATCCATGCACGTATAAACCCGCTATTATTTAATTGTATTACAGGTATTTTGGTACATTAGTTACTTTAACATTTTACTTATTTCAACGCAGTTTCAACATCTTAATACTTTTGTAATAATTTTACTTACGTTAGTTACTTTTTAAGTGTATTTTTAAATATTATTGTATTTATTGTAATGATTTTCCGTTAAATTAATAAATGATCAATTTCTAGTTTTGAAATTACTTATTTAATTTTAAGGCCACTGTTAGACTATAAAAGTTCTTTGACAAAGACCTTTTATAAAAGATATTTTATGAGTAATTTGATAGATATTTCATCTCATAAAATATCTTTTATAAAAAATCTTTGTTAAAGAACTTTTGTAGTCTAATGATGGCCTAAGCAATTTGTTTGAAAATCATTTAAAATTCCCGCTTATGACAATCCCGCCTGTATCAAAAAGGCGGGAATACAGCGCCACCCGCGACGTAAGTTTTCCTGTTTAAAAAATCCCTGAGAGTTGCCTATCTATATCATATATAATATTCTTTAATCTATGATCAGAATTTGTTCAATCTTCAATCTATACGAGTGTTGGCTGATTTAAAAGATGAAAATTGTAGCTTTCTGATGCTTTTTTGTTTTAAACAATACAAGCAAAGGATGGATGAGAAAAATATACTTATATATATTATCAAGCCCGAACTCAATCGTCGCAATAAACAATATGGAAAAAAATAAAAGCCCTTCAAAAAATTCTTTCTTTATTGAGAACTGTTAAAAAGTATGTACACTTCATGATTATTATGATTTATTAAGTTGTAGTAACGAGGATTAAAAAAAAAGTACATCTCAAATAATTTTAATTTCCTTCCTTGATGATTTTTTTTGATAAATATATATATTGGAGGCTGTAACTTGTCGAGAAATTGACCCATTGGAAAAAATGAAATATCACTATTTCCGAAAAAAATGTATACTTTTCGAATGTTCACACAAAATCGTTTGTTTGTATGCCTTTTTTCGAAAATATAATCAATCAGGTCATGATAAGAAATTGCGATTTTCACGATTTTATCCTTATAACTATGAAAATATCTTTGATTGTTTTGAATATAAATTCTGGAACTTTTCCAATACATTAACAAATGTATAAGGAATCCATTGGATATAGCTGAAATGTGTAAATACAATACAGTAAAGGTACGTAAAAATTCATGCGAGCGATTCAGCGACTATGTGTGGTGTCTCTGTATGCGTCCATAATTATATATTTTCCCTCCATACTCACTATTTATCCTCCTATTCACTAATAAAAATGTTTAAAACGTGTAATCAGAAAGAGAAAAAAGCTTTATTTTACTCGATAGAACAGCTAAGAATTTTTAGAGGTTTCGTAGTATGTATTTAACCGTGCTGGCCGCGCAGAGTGACAAAGTTACTTCACTATTTTTTTCCAGGAATACCGTAGCTTTAGCGATAAATTTTATTAGGATGTTTTTTGTTTAGAAACACGTGGTCTATCCACCTATATTTTTTATTTGTTCCTACCCTGACTTATTTCAAAATTTTGAAAAAATGGATAAAAAAATTTTTTTTTTCACTTTTTTTTTATGTTCTGCATCCGAGCGAAACGTAAACTTTTCAAGATAATATTCTATACACTTTCACGAACTCATTAAAAAAAAATTATCCAGTTTGCAAATTTTTGTGGGTTTCACTATAAAATGTTCTCTGTCGTCTGGGCTATTTCCTAAGCTATTATCTTTACCAAAAAAAATACATTTTCCTTAGTTTATTGCCATCATTTTTTGCCTCTAGCAATATTCAGCTAAGATGCTTTCCTGCTAAGTTATTTAACTTTAAAGCCAAGAAAATTCATTTTTTCAAAAATTCTCAAAATACATTAAGGCTCGGTACTTTCATCTTCCATCACCAAATTTAACGGGAGATGAAGTACCGGGCCTAAGAGTAAAATCTTTTAGATAATGCATCCATCACACGGTCAAAAAAATTTGAGCGTATACATAATAGTTAGGACTAACAAAAAACACGATTTTTTCAATTCGAAATTTACTGGAAACCAAAAAAACGGGCACTTTTTCTGTAAAAAATCAAAATTTTGCCATTATTTTTCTTGTACAATTTTTGATTTAGCAGATATCAAAATTTGACAAAAGAAAATTTTATGCTACTGTAATAACCTTAATTTGGTTCAAGGCACATGTTAAAAGGTTTTTTTTTTAAACCAGAGTTATGACATTTGAAGAGCGTGACCTTTTCAGGGATATGTTCAAATGCACCTAACACCTGTATCTCGGCAACGATGAGCCTAAACAAATTTTTATTTCATGGATTATTTTTGTTGTTTCATAAGCTAACTTTTTTGTTATGACAAACTTTTTCGAAAATATGATCCTGTTTGAGTAATTTGTTTAAAACCTTTTAGTCCGGTCGAATTATCACGAATAGTATTAAAATGTAGCGAAAATACATAACCACGAGTTTATTATTTTAAGTTCATGGGTTGGACATCCAAAACAAGCCCTTATAGTTTGCCAACTGATGTCATACCGGATAAAGGGAGTGGGGGTCGTAAAGTTGAAAAGTCGATTTTTCGCGTTTAAATAGAAGGCTAATAATCTGAGAAGAAAGTTCAAATGGGAAAGTTATAGGTATTAAAAAAAAACTATAAAATGAGCCCCCGAACATTAAGATAGCTTTATTAGGTCAGGAGTGAATTCAAAAAAACGGAAATTTTGGAAAAAATTTGAAATTCGACAATATTTTAGAAAAATTTTGGAAATTTTACTAAAGTTGTGCTATATAGGAGGGAATATCTGATACAAATTTCAGATCGACATCTGCATTATTATAGTCTTCGCAAAAACGAAGAGTATATTGTATTTGATCGGCACATTTCTAAAATCGTAAATATCGCTCGTAGAGAAAAAATTTTCATATCATTGTGTTAGTGAACGAATTCTGAACAACTTTCAAAATGTCCGTCTGTCTGTCCGTCCGTCTGTCCGTCTGTCCGTCTGTCCGTCTGTCCGTCTGTCCGTCCGTCACGTTTCTTGTGAGCACGATAACTTAAAAAAGAAAAATCCGATTGTATTGAAATTTAGAAAGTAAGTTAGTGTTAGCTAGAGGAAGAACCCTATTGTTTTTGAAGAAAATCGATCAGTAAATAAAAAAGTTATTAATTATTTAATTGAAAAAAAAAATATTCTCTTAATTTTTGTCGCTTGTACTAAAATGGAAATCTTGCGAAATATTATTTCCATAATATATATTTTTTTTGTTTATGAATTTTACTAATATATATTTCATAGAAGTACGAGTTGAAATACCTATGTATGATTGTCGAAGGATATAAATCACAGACAATCAGTTTTTCTAGCAATAGCTGGTGGCGCGGCGGCTAAAGCTTTGATAACATTCATTCCTTATTTTCTGTTCTGTCCTCTTTTCGTTTCTTTACCATTGTTCCAAATTATTCTTCCTAATTATAATCTTTATTTTATCTTAACCTCCAGATTTGTTAACATTTTAAACTATACATTAAGCGGCTTGGCATCCGCTTCGTTCAGTAACCACCATTATCTGAAGCGGGTTTTTTGGTTTATTCGGACACGGGTGTCTGGGATATATTGTAATATATAATAATAATAAAGTTTGATTGTATTGTATTGTATTTGCTTTGAGTTGCAATCCAAAGGTCCCGTGTTCGAATCTCGCACAGGTTGGACATTTTTTTAAAATTTTTTTTTCCATATAATTTTTTCACAACAAAGATGGTATCACAAAATTTAGGATGTCCAAAAACTAACATTATTTACAAGAAACTGCGAAGAGTATCCTATAGAATGTGTAACAATTATATATAAAAAGCTCAGTAAATTGGCGAAGAGTACGTTTTTAGCTTGTTTTTTGATATATTCAATTTTAAAAAAAAAAAGGTCTTCGAAAAATGGCCATAACTACTACTTCATTTTCTGTCAAAATTTGCTATGAGAAAAATTATATTCTTCGAGAGTTGTTCAATTTTTACAATTTTTTTCTATATGGTCATTATTCAGAAAAAGGTGATGAAAATTTAATTTGAAAAAATACAAATTTTTTTTTGCATAAAAAATCCAATTAAAGTTAAATATCTTTTGAATGGAATGCAGTGTCGAAAAATCATGTCTACCATTTTTAAGAGCTGTTTTTTTTGGTTCACTTAAAAAAAAACACTGCATTCCATTCAAAGGATATTTAACTTTAATTGGATTTTTTTATGCAAAAAAATTTTCTATTTTTTCAAATTAAATTTTCACTACTTGTTTCTGAATAATGACCATATAGAAAAAAATTGTACACATATTGAACAACTCTCGAAGAATAGAATTTTTCTTCTCATGGCAAAATCTGACAGAAAATGAAGTACTTATAGCCATTTTTCGAAGACCCTTTTTTTTTCGAAAAAATTGAATATATCAAAAAATAATGCAGATATCGATCTGAAATTTTTATCAGATGTTCCCTCCTAAATAGCACATACTTTATTAAAATTTCAAAAATTTTTCTAAAATATTGCTGAAATTAAAAAATTTTTTCAAAATTTCGGTTTTATTTTAATTCTTTTAATTCCCTCCTGACCTAATAAAGCTATCTTAATGTTCAGGGACTCATTTTATAGGTTTTTTTAATACCTATAACTTTCCCATTTGAACTTTTCTCTCAGATCATTAGCCTTCTATTTAAACGCGAAAAACCGACTTTTCAACTTTACGACCGCCCACGGCCATTATCCGGTATGACATCAGTTGGCAAACTATAAGGGCTTGTTTTGGATGTCCAACCCATCAACTTAAAACAATAAAATCGTGGTTATGTATTTTCGCCGTGTCAAATTACAATTCAACTGGACTATTTGAGAAATCAGTGTTTCCTGCTTAAAAATCACGGTGTATTAAATAGGTGGTCCGACGTACGGCACTTTCCTATTATAATGGCTTCATAAGTGCATGGTTTCTATTTACTTTAGTAGATGGTGCGAGCAATAAGGTCTTACAATTACCTGGGCATGTGCATCGTATAACTAACATAACCTCAAATTTTAAGGTTTTTCATTTATTCTCATTTTTAGTGTTTGTATAGGCATTTTTAGCTTGGAGCCATACTGGCTCCAAGCGAATATTTAAAAATTCACGCAAATAATTTTTCAATATTGTTGATTGATAAAAATAGACTGCTAATTATAGGTTAGATTCCTAACCTGCAAAAAGTATCTTATTTTATTGTCACAAACTATTTAAAACTTCATACAGATTATGTTGAACTTGATTTTGGTTGAAAGTACAGGAACCAGGCTACTTAATGTCACTGGACACTTGTTTCACTAAACAAAAAACAAAAGGCCGGGAATGTATCCAACACTGTATGCATGTGTGCACAGAACCTGTAAAATTATCTATCTATGCGTAAGTAATGAGAGAACTTATTGGTCTTGCCATCTATTACATTATGTACAAAGTAAGCACTTATGAAGCCACTGTGAGGGTTGTCGTCGCATCACCTATTTAACACACCCTGTTAAAAATCAACGTTTTCAACCCCCTGTAACTCGGCAGATATTGAAGCAAAAATATAAAAGGGGGTTTTATGGTGTAGAATTCGACGATCTACATGTTCCAATACTCACTTTTTTTTTCAAAATCCCCGAGTTGGGGTGAAACTCACCCTCAACGAAAAAGCACCCTTTTTCCTTTTTATTGTTTCATATTTGATCAATTTTGAATGAAACTATCCAAAAATATTTGAATTTAAAACCGCTAACTGAACTGTACTCCCTTTACGCGGCCACTCTCTCTGCTTTTATACTCTTGGATAAGTAGTTCTAGATCTTTCTAGCAGTTTTCTAGATGTTTCTAGATGCCGCGCCATCTCACAGATGATTGCCGAACTAACTAACTTAATTGTTCTTTGTTACTTCTACAGAGAACGCTCATAGATGGCTCTGGGGGTAGAACACGTAACAATACTTTAAAGTTAAAAAAATGCGATTTAACAGCTAAACTATATTTTTCATATTTGTGCCTGCGGATTGGCATTTACAGCTGCATTTAGCAGCCAGTTTACTGTCAGCCATTATGTAAATTAGTAATCAAAACAATTTAGCTTTAAAAATTTCATTATGTCATTGGCCTCTTTCGTTTACACAATTTCAAATATTAATTCACAAAGCGAACGGGTATAGTCACTTAACAGTTATTTTGATTTTTTTTTACCCATATCGACTCTTTGTATTTAGCAGTTCTATTTCCTGTAAACGACTTGAACTGAGAAAGGCAGGCTTTTTGCCATTTTTTTACATTTATTACCATTTACTTTCATTTTTGTAATAAAAAAGGTGTGCTGTAATATTATCTAGTGGACATAACATTAAATTATATTTATCATATATAGTTCCAAAAATATAGTGCTTAATGGCTGTAATCTGGTTGTACCACCAGCAAGATAGCAGAGCTGGGCAAATACGTTGAAAAAGTATTTAAATATTAAATAATAAATACTTTCAGAAAATTGAAAGTATTTAAATATTAAGTATTTTCAAAAGATAAAAGTATTTAAATAATAAATAACAAAAGTAATTACATAGTTTAAACTTAGTATTTAAATACTTTCTGAATATTTAAATATTTTGATAACATTGAAATATTTTAAAGCACAGTTAAGTGTAACAATAGCCCTTAATGGCTAAACTTCACCAAATTGTATTTTCTATTTTTGTAGAAATCAATAGACTTATTATTATCATTATCATTATTATTATTATATTAAATATTATTTGACTATTTGAGGTGTCAAAATTTTAGGTTTCGTGACTTTCATGAACTTCTACAACACTAATTTAATACCTCTATACTTCAAGGGCGGATCCAGGGGGGGGGGCAGTAGGGGCAATTGCCCCGAGAAAAGTATTTGTTACGTTTTCAAGGCCATTAATTTTTTTTCCGCATGAGGTGGGGGAAAAAAATTGTTCATGAGTCGAAAATTTTTTTTTTCTGATCTCTAAAATTTTTTGTAGATGTTAGTGCCCCCCCAGTAATCTTTCTGGATCCGCCCTTGCTATACTTAATCAGTTCTAGTTGGGTATTGGACTTTTACTTATCCGTCGAGCTAGTAGACCTTTGCGTCTTCTGCAAATACCCAAATAAAGCACAGAGACTATGGCACTAGAATACTACTATTCTATTCAACTGTTCTGTCACAATCACAAAACATATACATTAAGAGTTAACACTTATACTGTCTATGTCTGTTCTCAACCAACTTTCTGGGAATTAAGAGGCGAATGACTGAAAACTGAATGATGCAATGTATTTATTAACTACATAGTATAGTACACGTCTTGATTCTTGACGAGTATCTGCCTGTCTCCCTGATATATTTGATTATATTTGTTGTACTTATTTAAATACTTTTGAGATTCAAATACTTATTCAAATTCCTGAAAGTATTTAAATACTGTCAAAGAAGAATTTAAATACTTTTTTAAAAGTATTTAAATACTTCCCAGTTATTTAAATAGTTTAAGTATTATAAATACGTTTAGGATTATTTTTAAATACTAAGTAGTAAATACTTCAGATAAAGTATTTGCAAGTATAAATACAAATACTTGCTGCAAGAAGTATTTAAATACTCGGTATTTAAATACTTTCTAGTATTTAAATAATTATGAGATATTTGTAAGTACATATTTGCCCAGCTCTGCCAGATAGCTACAGCTAAAAGGCCTTAGCAACATTTTCAAACCAAGAAAATGTTGTACCGCTGTTACAGCGCTGTCGCAACCTTATTATAAGGTTTCCGTGGTAGCTGCAAGAGAAATAACTGCCAGTTCTTGCTGCCGCAATGTTGGCGCAGCTTTATTACAGCTTCTTGTGCTACTTGGGATTACTTCTATACACTTCGTCTAATAAGTTATTTTAACGACTTTTTTAAACCCGCAGGCGGTTCAATTTTTTTTTACCCTTTTTAATGGCCTCTTGATTTTAGCTTCTACATAGTAAAATAAAATATTCGCCGTTCTGAATTTTTAAGCTTTACCTTCAGATCCGTTATCAGAGGATCCTGAAATTTCCATTTATCTTTTGAATTCTTAACTTTTGACATGAGATTTGGTATCAGCTACTCTTTAATACCCATACCTAACTACCAATTTTAAGTTCGGTTAAAAGAAACCATGTTTCATTTAACAAGTACATATTTATTTCGAATAATAGTCTCAAAATAAAATAAACTACTTATTTTTGCACAATATAGGCGTCTAAAGTAAATAATAACACTAGGTAACATTAACATTAACATTTTGTGTCATGACAATACAGCGAATTAAATATAACAAAGTGATGATATGTTTATATTTTATGGAACTTCCTCATTATAAAATAATTGGGATTTACTTCAGGGCGCACGTCGCAAGAAAGTTCAATCAAATCCAGGATTAGCTGGAAAGAAACAAAACTGTGTAAGTATGTATTTCAAGACGTGTCATATTTATTTTGCTTAGAAGCATTTACATAAAAATTTAATCTTCTTTAAACGTAAAATGCAAATAAGAATACTGAAGAGTATTCCTAAATACTAGCGCTAAGAGAAATTGGTTTTTATCCATCCTCCCCATTTCATTTCAATACAACTCGAAGTAAATTTAAATGAGCAAATAAAGTTATACATTGATTGGAAATTATTGATTGTGTTATCCTATATAAGCACATCCAATAATTTTTTTACTGCCATTTTGCTAGACTGGTTAGCTTAACAATATATAACTAAAAATGAGTTTTGTTGCCTAAAAATGAGTTATTTTTGGAAAAATCTTGTTTTGAACCTAATTACACATTTTTCTAATAAAACGTAAATTAAAATTTGGAAAAAGTAATTTCTATTTTCAATCGATTCCTAGTCCAAGCATATTAGTCTATGTAATGAAGAAAAAAATAGTGTAAATATTTCGTGAAGAGACGAGATTACCTCCCCCCTCCGTTTTAGAGGGTGCTGAACACGATGGAAGTGGTTTGAGAAATGTTTGGCCACCGCAACCTCCTGAAACGGCCAAAAACCACCCACTTTATGGGGATCCCTTTATGTTTTGATATATAAACGGGTCTAGGGAGTGATTTATCGACGGGTTATATATATTTGAAATAACGTGGAAGGGGGTTATAGAGTAAATTGAATCCAGACAGCAGGCCTAGGGTGGAAAATTCAAACGCGTATCCCCCCGTTTTCGGTGTCGCTGATCACGGGAAAAATATTTATTTTTAGCTCCAACCCCTCCTCATCCCTCAAACGGGCAGAAACCACCCCTCACTCACCAGAAAGCATGCTATCCAGGATTTACAGGTTTTCCGACACATGATCCTTATTCCTCTGCATATCCCTTTATTTTTCACGGAAGAGACGGTGGTAGCGACCTCGGAGGTTGCTTTAACCCTTCCAAGGAGTGTAAAATTCATTAATTACACTTTGGATCGTCAATACACCTTCCCGCGTTTTCGCAGGCGCTGATCATGGTATAAATACCGTCGATAAATCACTCCCCAGATCTGTTTATATATGAAAACATAAAGGGGATCCCCATAGAGGGGGTGGTTTTTTGCCGTTTCAGGGGGTCGCGGCGGTCAAAAACCTCCCCCACCACTTCCGTCGTGTTCAGACGGGTTGGGAGGTAGTCAGGTAGTCTCGTCTTTGCACGAAATATTTACAAAAAACTCGTCAAATAATGCTTCATTACATAGACTATATGATGAAAAATCAATTGAAAATTAGGTGAAAACATTTGTAAAGGAATTTAAACAAAACTTCCTCCTTGTATTTATTAATTACTTTGTCTGTTGACCACATACTTCTTTAACTAAAAAGTAGAGTCAGTAGAACATAGAGCGGGCACAAAGAAACATTCCGTTTGAAAAGCCGTTAGGACTCATTCCGGTTGATGATTTACGTTCAGAAACATGTAAAAAATGAAATTCTGAAGGTTGCTAAACAAAATTTTCCAGATTTTTTTTTTCACGTAAATCATAATGATAATTTCAGGTGTGCAATTCCAGCTTCTTAAAACCATTATGTTTTTAAGGCATGTCTTTATTATTTTCTTATACATTAAGTTTGCCAATTAGATTCATTTTTTGAGACCCTGCAGTAATAAATAGAAATGCGGACTAGTAGATGGGGCATCTGGTCGTTTTCTTTCTTTCCCCCTCCGTAGTATTTTCTACACTCGCTCCAAAGTATTAGACCGGGCTACACTGTTGTCGAGTCGTTTTGGACCACAGTTACAGTTGAGTTTGTTGAGTGTTTGAAATCGTCAATTTCTCGTTATTCTCGTCATGTTTTAACTATGAGTGCAACGTTGATACACTTTTATATTTACATATTTTATTAATCTCTTAATAACATATATCAATAAAAAAGTGTTGGCATGTTTAGGGGAATTTTTCTTATGTTATCCTTTTAAGAACGGGTAATAGAATTTAATCTGAATATTTATTGTTTTGCAAAATTTCAAGATGGTAGGGTGATCAACAATAACAAGATTCTGTAAACCATCAACTTTCGTTTTAAAATTTCATAATTTTTGTTATTTTATTTTGTATTTTTGAATATATATTCTATATAGTTGTTTATAATTTTTTTTCCATACTAGAAGTTTTTTTTGTGATTTTCTCCCCCCCGCTCATCAATTTTAATTTCAGAGGAAAAACATTTTTGTTATTTTCAGCACGCGGCCATCAATTTACCATTACAGCACGGGAGCTATAATGGTTAAACAGTACTTTGTATCAGCTTTTTTGGTATTAACAAAAGAGTGCTTTTATATATTTAACGTACCAATGATGGTGAAATAATTCCAAGTATGGAATAACAAAAGGGCGTATTAAACACATAAGACCATCAACTTACCATTACAGGACAGATAATATAATGTTAAACAGTACTTTGTATTCGCTTCTCAGGTATTAGCAAAAGTTGCCAACACTTTACCAGTCATAAATCTAATAGCCCATTGCTTTGCCACCTATAGTGTGTTTGCTGGGTTCGTCATATTTTCACGATATGTTTTTTTTAGAGTATCCACCCTGTATATTTTTCATTATACTGTATATCCCGTTTCTTCGTTGTCAATAGCATCAGTTACCTACCAAATATTTTTCTTCGTTGAATAATTTCATACGCCAACAGACGGACACAAACCCACAGACAGAGGGACGGAATGCTGCAGTATCTGTATGGTTAAATATAAATTTGAAGAAGACTAAGTAGATGGTGATAACAAAATTCTAGCAAAGAGCAGAGCAAATTTGTCATTGCTGACACCCCTGTAGAAAAAATAAAAAATATCTTGCTACAAATGCCTAGGTGCATGGGTTGAATAGGCGGGAGATCAAGCAAAGGAAAGACATTAAAAAAATAGCAAGATCCGTAATCTCTGTAGTCAGGACATCAATTTAGCTCTTCTCGACTCTACTGTATGATGTTGAAGCCTGGATATTGAAACAAAATCTTCTCGAGAGCATAGAAGCATTCGAAATGTGATGCTGCAAAAGAATGCTAGAATATCTTGAGTGAACGGTGTAACAAAATAAAGAAGTCCTACGAAGAACGGAATGCGAATTCACTCAACTCATTAAAATAATGAAACTTGAACATCTGTGGCATATCATGGGCGGAAATACTTGGAGATGCAAGGCAAAATTAGTTTTCAACGTTTATTAGATTCGAATTTCTTCGTTAGTATTAGTTTTAGACTACATATAATTACTCACAAGAAAAACTGAGATTTTAGGTAAGTATCCAGAGATTAACAGATAAGTATCACCTTAGTACATAGAGGTCATTTTTCGGAAAACGAAAATTATTCCTGTACTTCTGTCCCATTATTTTTGTACGGCATTCCCTTTTTAAGAGTCACAGATATAAATACAGTCCAAATAAACGTAAGCCGTACAGGATCGTTTAAAAAAATGCAACCCCCGTGTGTTACGATTTTCACTTTTCCGCGGCTTTCCCATGTCCCACCTAAAATGTACGGCATGGGGCTCAAAGTGATTTATTTCTGTAGGACTACAAAAATTATACCTTTTCAAGCAGTATCATATGAACCCCTAAAAATTTAGCATGGGCTTGTGGTCTATTAATGAAGAGTAAATCGTGTTTAATCTTAGTATTTGCAAACCGACTTTTAACGATTATTTTTAACAAGTCACGCACTTCTGTAAGTTCTATAATTACAGCTAAAAATTAAAAAACATATATTTGGAGTTGGATCTTATGTATTTTGGCAAGCAGGTTCAAATATGCAAAAATATACAGGTCTCATTTAAAAATTTGGTTTTCATGGAAATTTTATCTCATATCACTACACCAAATTTGAAAATAATGCATTCTCCCATACCGTTTTATGATGGTTTTATGTTTGTCTTTTTTTGTTTTATTTTGTATTTCTACGCTTGCTGAAAGATGGTATAGTAATCGTTAAAAAATCACTCTCCGAGATCTATTAGAATTTTCACATTTCAAACAATGATTGCGAAAATTAAGATCTTTAAATTCCATCTGTCGGTCTGTTGTCAATTGGCGCTACATCTACCAAAAAAAATTGTCGGAGAAACATAATATTTGGTAGGTAATTGACGCTATTGCCAATGAAAAAATGAGATGTACATTCACTGAAAAATATAGTTGAACACTCTAAAAAAAGTAATGAAAAAAAAATGTGACGGGGGAGAATAATAGTTGACATATAACTACTAACTAACACGCAAGGGAGAAACTAGCTGTACTTTTAGTGAAAATATACAGGGTGGTCACTCTAAAAAATAGTTAATTAAGAAAACGTTGGATGAAAATAATATTTAGAATGTAGTTGACAGTAATGATATACTTTTAGTATAAAGTATAAATACTTTTGCAAATTTTTTTTTGGACATTTATGTTTGTCGTTCAGATGCTTTTTTTCTTTTATAACGTCTGGTATTAGCCAGCAGATCGAGTAGCCCAAGCCCTACCTGGACTAATTGTAATTTAAAAATTGATTATAATATAGTCCTGAACATGTTTCCTACAAAGTGGGCAGTTAATTATTAGCTATTTTTTCAACTATCGAAACTGGAATTATTTAAAAATGTTAATGATAATTTTTTTAAAAGTTTTTGGGCTCCTGACAAGCCAAAATTCTGACTCGTCACTGCATTGAAATGCTTCCTATTTCTTTTATTTGTATTGTCATTAGACCAATAGCAGTCCTTGTACTTGATTTTGTACTGAAACTGCGAACGACACGGAAATAAACGAAACGATGTTAAAGCTATAACCTACATTTTCCTTGCTATCTAGAACATTTTGCTCCAATCTTTTCAGAAGAATTTCAGTATCTTTGTCTATTTTTGCGGCTACATCCTCACGAGAACCCATGTACTTTGCTTCGTATTCCCTAAACTGACGCTCCCTCTCGTTCCGGTACGCTTCAATTTCAGCTGCTGCTTCTTGTCTAGCTTGTTTAATTCTCCTTGCTTTGCCTGAGAAACAATAAATATTAAAGTTTAGTGTGAACGTTTTAATTAAAATTTATATACAGGGTGTTCGGCAGAAAGTGTGCCAAACGAGAATGATGGATAGGTAGGGCCATTTAGAAGTTGGTTAGCCCTAATGACCTCTATCCAAAGTATCACCGTTTTTGAGATATTATTTTTTTTTTTTTTAATTTTCCTCCAATCAGCATGTTAGCATGTATAACAATATTTTTTATAGTTATAACAGTTCAAAATAATTTTTATTGTTTTCTGCAATATACAGTGTGTCCCACTTTTCACGGTAACACGTAGCTCAGTTATTAATAAATCGATTTATTTTAAACTTGGTTGAGGTATAACACCTCTTGAAGGTAACTAAAAGCGGATATACCCATTTAATTTATTCCATAGACGTGCGGACTAAGGAGGTGAAAATGGGGTAAATTTTCAGGTTAATTGTATTAGGGATTTTTTTTTTAAAGATTACCACCATCTCATAGAGCATCTTTTAAAACCTCTTTGTGCCAAATTTTGTTAAAATATCTCTAGTAGTTTTAGAGGTATAAACAGGTACATATGAATGGCCTTTAGGTTGTGCAACGTACGCTAATTCCAACAAAGTGGGGCAGCGCATTAGGAAATTGATCAGAATATTAAAACGGTTTTGAATTAACATAAAATAAAACTTCTAAAATTTTTAGCACTAAAGATATGTTTTTAATTGAGTGCTCTATTATTTAGCTAATCAATATCATATGTAATACACAAACTAAACAAAAAAATACATAAAATTGTTAATAGCAAAATGATTTAAATAAATATTGTAGCGTTGATTTAAATAAATATTTAATTCCCCTATGTAAAGCGGGCTTAACGCTTGCACAGTGTCTCGTAACCGATCAGCTGTCAACGGCAGAAGAAGAGAAGTGACTAGACGCGCGGGACAATGTAATACGTGCTTGAGATGTTTTCCTAATTTTACCTATGTTTTTCTTGTGTTCATTACGCGAATTAATTAAAGTATGTTTGGGTGTAATTAGTGTTTTATTAATTATCATCCTACATTAAAAGTGGCGCTCACGTGGGACTCTTTCTAACAAAAATGCTGTGTCAGAGTGTTTCGTGTCGAGAGTTAGGTTAAAACTTTTAGCGGTACTAATGCAGGTTTTTGCGAAAGTGATCAAAATCCAGTGTTTTGGGCCAAGAAATCCAAGCAGTTGTTGTGCAAGAACTTCCACTTCTGTAAGGTAAAAGACAGGATTTGAAACTGTAAGTAGAGCTTCTAGTTTCTGATTGCTGCAAGTTTTGAATAACTCACACGTCGTGTGCATTCAATAATTTCAAAGACATTAACTCACAGATTTTGTGCTCATTTCGACTAGGAAAAGACATTCTACGTCGCCGGTTTCACATTTAAATGAACTTTATTGTGCTGTACCCCGTTCGTTCGAGTAAAATAGACATTTTACATTGCTTTCATGAACATTTCGTGCTGTATTTCGACTAAGGACATTTTCGTCGCTGGTTACATGTTTCATGAACTCTCATGCATATTTCGGTTTTTGAAAAACATTCTACCTCAGATAAACAAATTCTGTGTGCTATCCACGAACATTTTGTGCGCGTTTCAAGTATTTGAACATTTAACAGACAATTGCAAGATTTATTTCATTTCACTAGACTTTTAGTGTTTCTGCGGATTTGTATGCAGTCAAATTTGAAAGCGGATTTTCATGCAATCAAAATTCTACAAAATTTTGCGAATTAATGAGTTACAATCTCAGGAGTCAACGTAACGTTTGTAATACATCAACTTCTGTCGATTCATCAACTGTAACAATGCCTGACCCAATTGTAATGACGGAAGAACAGTTGCAAAACCTATTAAAGGGCGTGACTCAAGCTTTGATTACTAGTCAACAAGCACAAGCTTCAATTTCTAGCGGCAACTTTTCGAAATGTGCTTCGCGGTTTGCCGGAAACAAAGATGAGGACGTGAAAGCCTTTATTAGCGCTATTAATGTTTACAGAGACTGTGTAAATATTACAGAGGAAAATGCAATCAAGGGATTGCCGATGTTGCTTGACCACAATGCTGCAACCTGGTGGCGAGGAATCAAATCTACAATTTCCACTTGGGATGAAGCAGTAAAAGCATTACGACATTCATTCGGTTACAATAAGCCGCCACACAAGATTTTCAAGGAATTATTCTCCAAGGAACAAGGGGATAAAGAACCAACAGATCTTTTTGTAAATTCTGCTCGTGCTCTTTTAGCTCGCTTACCGAAAACTCCAGAATTGCACGCAAGGCATCAGCTGGACATGATTTACGGTCTTTTAACCCGAAGAATTCGATTTAGGTTACCTAGAGAACAAGTGACCTCTTTCTCTGAACTAATTGAGAAGGCCAGATCTATCGAGGATAGTTTTACCGAGAACAAGTCAACGCCACCTACTACATTGAAACAGAGTAGTGCAAATGATGACAAAACGGTACGTCTTCGCCCCAAATGCCAATTCTGCAAGAATTTTGGCCATCTTCAGGCAGAATGCCGCAAGTATGCTGCTAATCAAGGAAACGTTAGTCAGCCGAGTACCAGTCAAAACTCGCCTACCACTTCTGCTGGTATTAGTTGCTTTGGATGTGGAACACCAGGTTACATACGTTCCCAGTGCCCCAATTGTCGTACTCAGAGTACTTCCAGCACGAGACCTCAAGGTAACAACAGTATTGGCTCTGCTACGATACAGGCCTCAAGTATCGACATTTTCCTCACTGAAATTAACCCAGTTTCTACAATGTCTAGACCATTGGTACATGTTGAGATTGTAGGAAGACAGGGACTTGCCTACATAGATTCCGGTGCTAGAAACAGCATCGCAGGACACGTTCTTTACACACATTTCTGTGAATCAAACTTACCTTACAAAGAAGAGCTCCTACAGATGGTCCTAGCGGATGGACAACTACGTCGAGTAGTGGCACGAATTTTCGAAACTCAAGTTATCTTGCAAGGAAAAATATACCAACTACATTCATAGCAATTCCTGAGCATTTAGACAGCAAAACCCTCCTAGGAATCGATTTCATTACGAGTGGACAAATGGTTTTGAACATACCCTGGGGTCAATGGTATTTCGATGGACACCCTTCGGTTGCTTTTGAATTTTTCAAGGAGCCTACTACAACAGCCCCACCTTGTCCTATAGTTAGTGCTTACCAAACCGAATTTCAGCTCACTGAAAATGATGGCAAAAACCTAACTATAAGTCAGAAGGCACAGTTGGAACAACTACTACAGTCACATAAAGCAGTTTTTGAGAAAAGCAAAGAGCTTACTCCTTATGCTGAGCATACCATCAAGTTAACGGATGAGACTCCCATTTTTCAACCTCCGTATCGACTTGCCCCTGCGCAGAAAGAAATTCTTCGTCAGGAACGTGACAAATTACTCGAAGATGAAATCATCGAAGAATGCGAAACAGCTTTACTCCAGGGGGAGGGAGCAGACGAGAAACCAATCGAATACGCAAGTTGTTTACTGACGCCTGCGCAGAGAAACCTGAACATAGAATATGTTCCTGCACGTCAGAACGTTCTAGCCGACACATTGTCGCGCCCTATCTGCCATGACAGCAGCCAAGCCGAAACATGCGATGTCTGCTTCGTTACCATCAACCTTCCCGTTGATGATGCTAGAGCTGTGAGAGAAGAACAACTAACCGACCCAGACAGAGCTCGAATAATCAACTGTTTTGAGTCTCCAGACCCTAACCCGGTAGACACTCACAGATGGAGTGACCGCGGTTACCTGATGATGAACGGTATTTTATATCGTTATTCCCCAGATCATGATGGAGAAGAAGCGCAGCAAGTCGTACCAAAGAGTCAGATTCAAAAGGTACTCAAAGAAACTCACGATTCTCCACTGGCTGGTCACTATGGTGTGGAACGCACCCTACAAAGAATCATTCCTCGTTATTATTGGACAGGCATGCGAAGAGACGTTATCGCACATGTTTCTCAGTGTATAGACTGCCAACGGTATAAATCTTCTAACATGAAGCCATCTGGCTTACTTCAGACCCCCGTGCAAGCACAAAGATTTGAAGTCATTGCAATTGACCTTTTTGGACCTCTTCCAGAGACTCCTACTGGAGAGCGATGGATTTTTATCATCGAAGATACATCTACTCGCTGGACAGAAATGTTTCCACTTAAGATAGCCACAGCCGAAGCCTGTGCCAAATGCCTAATTGATGAAATCATACTTCGTTACGGAACTCCTCGAAAAGTTATCAGCGATAACGGAAGCCAATTTGTTAGCGGAGTCATGCAGCATGTAGCCCAAGCTCTGGGGTTCACCCAAAGTCTTATCCCTGCTTACCATCCTGCCGCCAATCCGGTAGAACGTAAGAACCGAGATCAAAAAACGCAACTTGCAATCCTCACGGCAGATGACCACACCAGCTGGAAGGATAAAATTTCCTCAGTGCGATTTGCCATGAACACATCCGTGTGCCAGTCTACAGGATTCACTCCAGCCTACCTAACTTTCGGTAGAGAGTTACGCACCCCCGATGATACGCGAAGAGACTTCAGAGCCATCATCGAAAGCGACAATTTTGTACCTCAGATTACTCCTTATCTGCGTACCATGGCGAACACTCTCAGCCAGGCCCGAGAGACTCACGAACGCCAACAAGACAGCCGAAAAAGAACTGCTGATAGTAAACGCCGTGATGTGACCTACAAAGTATCAGACCTCGTACTTGTCAATACTCATGTGCTAAGCAAAGCCAAAGCTGGAATCACTTCCAAATTTGTACCACGTAGAGATGGCCCCTACCAGGTCTCTAGAATTGTGAGCCCTACCTCCTACGAAATAAAGGATCCAACGAATCCCACAGTACCTCTCGGTACCTATCATGTGTCGGCATTGACCAAATATGTGCCGCCTACCCAGGACACCCCGAATCCGGTTCCAGTTCACCCCATACGTCGTAGAGGACGCCCTCGACGTCAGTTGCCCCAGCAACCTGCTTCAGCAACGCCTATTCCAGGTCCACCTCCGGATCCAGGTTCCAGGACCTCAACTACGCCTAGTCAACGTTCCAGGCCTTTACCGGCAGCTCCTCGTCCGCAGTGCAACAGTGACGTGCCGCGCCGTTCTTCGCGAGTGCGCCGCGCCAAAAGTGTCGTGGACGTTTGACCCCCTTCCTTCGTTTTGTATCACACCCGGGGCGGTAGTGTGATCCAAAGGGGGAGTGTGTAGCGACCCCTTATTTAATTCCCCTATGTAAAGCGGGCTTAACGCTTGCACAGTGTCTCGTAACCGATCAGCTGTCAACGGCAAAAGAAGAGAAGTGACTAGACGCGCGGGACAATGTAATACGTGCTTGAGATGTTTTCCTAATTTTACCTATGTTTTTCTTGTGTTCATTACGCGAATTAATTAAAGTATGTTTGGGTGTAATTAGTGTTTTATTAATTATCATCCTACAATATTTAATAACATAACTAAATTTTTGTTATTTCTACTAAGCCACCATTTAATCTAATACACTTTTCTACTATTTTTCTTTTGATTTAAAACTCGTAATTCTATTGGTGTCACCTCTCGACAAGCTTCTGTAATCTTCTCACATAATTCTTGTCTGTCTCTCGGGCGGGTTTTGTAAACGCGGTTTTTAATTACTCCTTAAAAATAAAAGTCCATTGGCGTGATATCTGGAATTGTGAGCCGGCGCCCCATCTAACTGGAAAATTAAATTTACCATTTTCAACAGTGGAAGGTCCATTAAAAATCAATCAAGACAATTATTTAAGAGGTTGAGAAAAGTTTTGGCATTTAAATTTTCCAAAAAAACGGGACTCAAAATTTTATTATTCAATATGCCACACCAGACATTGACTTTGGCTACGTATTGGTCCTTACAATTTATTACCCACTGCGGGTTTTCAGCTGCCCAATAAGGAGTGTTCTGTGACGACACAACCCCATTAGTTGAAAATGTGGCTTCGTCAGTGAAGATGATGTTTTTAATAAAATTCTGATCATTCAAATATTCCCCTTGTAACCACAATAGTAGTTTGTGCAACAAGAGTGGATATGATATCCATATCGCACGATAAAGAAGTTTGAGCACGACGCCGTAGGCGGAGTACTTCAAATCTTTTGAGTGCGATATGGATAATCCACTCGAGTTGTACAGTATACTTTTTCTACGACCAGCTTAAAAAAACTGCAAAATTTATTAAACATTAATATATTATACAAATACACACTGACAGTTACTTTGACAGCTTACGCACTAATTTGATTTTAAAACGAATAGTTGTCTATGTACTTAATACACGAACTGTGATTGGTCGGTTTCATTTCATATCCATCCTAGAACTGATATGAAATATATTCGTTCAGTGGACAACTGGGCAACTGAAATTGCTTACTTATCCATTCTACAGACTGTACAGAAAACAGCAAATTTACATAAGGGAGTAGAAAAACAATATTCTAGCCTTCTTTCCTCATCACCATCTTTTAGAGCAGTGGTTCCCAACAAGATTTTTTCAAGGACCCCCTCATCGGTCGCTATACTGACAAGGACTCCTTAAAAGCTTAAATTCAAGATTATGTAGAATCTACCACTGCAAGTCTAGTATAATACAAAACAATTGAATATCTCAGTGACATTTCGCGGACCCCCAAGACATCGTCTGCGGACCACCTGTTGGGAATCCCTGTTTTAGAATGTGTAAAAATTTCAGCTTGAAAGCTTTTAGTCTGTTTTTTCTTGGACAACGCCAAACTTTATTTTTACTAACGTTTAAAATGCGAGCAACTGAGCGAATACTAGATGTTGGGTCATATCTGAATGCCGAATATCAGAAAGATATTCCATTTTAAATAAGAAACTGAATAATAATTTAAACAACAAATAATGACACAAGTAAACTACAAAGCCTTAAGCTGCCATTACTGTCAAGTTAATAATTTTGTTTACGATTTCAAGGGTGGCTAGATTTAAAACAAGTAAACTGTATAGGGTCCGTATAAATGGTCAGAATTTTCTTAGCGTTTTTGGCGAGTATATTTTTGATTATTACTTCAAATTTGTAGCAAAAAATGTGAAATAACTTTGTTTCTAAATTCACCTCGTTCCGAGTTAAAGGCCATTAATTCTTGACAAAACGTCATATGTACCTGTTTATACCTCTAAAACTACCAGAGATATTTTAACAAAATTTGGCACAAAGGGGTTTTAAAGGATGCTATGAGATGGTGGTAATTAAAAAAAAATCCCTAATACAATTTACCTGAAACTTTACCTTATTTTCACCCCCCTAGTTCGCACATCTATGGAATAAATTAAATAAGTATATGCGCTTTTAGTTACTTTCAAGAGGTGTATACCTTAACCAAGTTTAAAATAAATCGATTTATTAATAACTGAGCTACGTAGGTGTTACCGTGGATGGAGAGTCCTAACAGAGGAGGAGACATTAAGCGACCACCGCTATATTACATATGAGATTGGACAGAACCGCGCCACCCAGGTGGTAAAAGGCAGAGGGTGGAAGCTTGGTAGGCTGAACAAGGATACCTTCAAAAGAAGTCTGGCTGGCTCCTTCCGAGGAGGCATGATTGAAACGGAGGAGGCCCTCACCGATGCGGTTACTAGAGCTTGCAATGAGTCAATGCCCAGGAAGGGAAGCAGAAAGACCAGGAGGGAGGTCTATTGGTGGACGGAGGAGATCGCAGCCCTCAGAACGGAATGTATCGCAATTCGTCGGCAGGGTATAAGACAGAATAGGAGAGCAGGACTTGGGGAGAACCCATCTCTCCAGGAGTACCGGAACGCCAGAAAAAACCTTAGAGAGGCAATTAAAAGATCAAAGAGAGAGAGGTGGAGGGAATTATGCGACACTGTGGATGGAGATGTCTGGGGAGATGGCTACAAGATAGCGACTCGACAGATCAGAAATCCCCCCTCTGCCTTGCCGGCAGAGAAAGTGGCGGAAGTCGTGGCTGCTCTATTTCCAGAAAGGGATATAGTCAGATGGAGAGCGGTAGAAGTGGATGTGGTCCCCCCACTCACGGAGGAGGAGCTGGAGGCAGCATGTGCCAGACTTAAAAGTGGAAAAGCTTCAGGTTTAGACGAGATTCCGCCTGAAATAGTCAAGCTAGTTGCAGAAGAATACCCGGGAGACATCTTAAGAGTAATGAATCGTGCCCTAGAGAGTGGGGATTTCCCGAGCAGATGGAGGAAGGCCAGAGTCGTCCTGATCCGGAAAGGGAACAAGCCGCCGGAGGACCCGTCATCCCACCGACCGCTATGTTTACTTGACGCGATGGGCAAGCTCCTCGAGTATCTGATACTGGGGAGATTAGAGAAGGAGATAGCCGAGAAGGGTGGCTTATCTGAAAGCCAGTTCGGTTTTCGGAAAGGACGATCAACGGTAGGAGCCATTAGGCTGTTAAAGGAAACGGCAGAGGAAGCTCTAGCCACGAAACAGATATGTGGTGTTGTGACCCTTGATGTCAAAAACGCGTTTAACACAGCGGGATGGGAGATGATTGTCGGGAAGATGCAGAGCTTGGGGGTAGCTCCGTACCTCGTCAGGGTGATGATGAGCTACTTCCAAGACAGGATGATCGGATTCGAATCAGAGGGAGAGATAACCTGGAAAAGCATCACGTGTGGGGTTCCACAAGGGTCGGTGCTCGGTCCGACCTTGTGGAATGTGATGTTTGACGATATATTTCGATTACCTTGGGAGGAGGGTGTAAAGGTCATCGGGTATGCCGACGACTTGGCTATAACGGTGACTGGAAGGTGGACTGTCCAAATAATGGAAGCAGCCAACGAGGCCATCAGGAATATTGAGAGGTGGCTAGGAAGAATGCAGCTCGAGCTAGCTGCCGGGAAAACGGAGCTCCTGGTTATCACAAGGAAAAGAAATCTTCCACCCATGAAAGTTAGGGTGGGCCAGGTGGAGATATCCTCAGGAAACCACCTGAAACACCTAGGGGTTTGGCTGGACTCCAAGCTGAACTTTGGTGTCCATGCCACAAAGACGGCCGAGAAGGCGGGAAAAGCAGCCACAGCCATTGGGAGGCTTATGGCCAATACGCACGGACCAAGAGCGAGCAAGAGGAGACTGCTGTGCAGTGTCGTGCACTCTATCCTCTTGTATGCAGCTCCGGTCTGGGAAAGTGGGATGAAGGTGGATAGGACGAGAGGGAGGATGGCTAGGATCCAGCGATGTGCCGCACTAAAGGTATGCAGTGCATACAAAACGATTTCGTACGAGGCGGCGTTGGTAGTGGCGGGGATCCCCCCTTTGGATCTGATGGCCAAAGAACTGCTGGAAATCTTTGAAGGAGCCGGGAAGGCAGAGGCCAGGGACAGGCTGTTTGAAAGATGGCAGAGGCGGTGGGACACTGTAGACAAGGGAAGGTGAACGAGACGCCTCATCCCGAACATCAGAGCGTGGATGGAACGGAGGCATGGTGAGGTAGGCTATTACCTCACCCAAGCCCTGAGCGGACATGGGTGCTTCATGGAGTACTTATACGATATTGGCAAGACTGACAGCAGAGAGTGCGCATACTGTGGAGAGGTCGAGCACACCGTGTTCGCATGCAACAGATGGAGAGGAAAGAGACGAGACGGTGGGGCATCGTTATTGTCTCCAGAAGATATGGTAGGGAGGATGTTAGAAACGGAAGAGAACTGGAGAAGGGCGGAGGAGGCAATAACCCGCATTATGAAAAAGAAGGAAGAGGAGGAAAGAGAGATGGGTTTGAACCCATGGAGAAACGTCAATTAACACCGACAATCTTAAATGACCTGTGGGTCCGATGAAAAGCGAAAGCAGTCCCAGGCCAACAGGAAACACTGAAGAGATGGAGGGGTTTTAGCTGGTTAGAGTCCAGCACTACCCGTTCGCGATAGACTCTAAGCGACGGGTGTCCATGAGGATTTCCCCTCTCACGAAAAAAAAAAAAAAAAAAAAAAAAAGGTGTTACCGTGAAAAGTGGGACACACTGTATATGTGTTCTAACAAAATCATATGGGATGCTGATATAAAAAAAATGTTATGAGCTAACAGAATTGGTAGAAATGATCAAGTTCAACTTTCCCTTGCATTTGCAAAAAAACGAAAAGCTATCAAGATGTTCAAATACTTTCAAAAACTTCCCTTTATAGTTATTAAGGTACCAAGGGTGTTATAAGGGTAATAACGCACCGAGGTCGGCAGTGTACAATCCCGAGGGCCTTTGGCCCGAGGGAATGTACGTCGACCGAGGGCGTCATTATCCTATAACACCCGTGGTGCCTTCAACGTTTAATGTCCTGCAAGTCCGTTATTTAATTCGAATTTTTTTTTGGACATTTACGATTTATTAATTTGACATCTATTATGTTCAGGACGATTTGATTTAAAAGAGAGTAAAAATCAAAATTGTTTGTAAACGCCGCCGTTGCATACCAACGCATTTTGTTTGTCAATAACGCTATCATAATTTGCTTGTTTTGGGTTGTATTATAATTTTATAATGCCCTAGGGCGTTATAGATATTCATAACGCCCTAGGGCGTTATTTTTCATTTAATGTATCTCAAAATAGGGTGGTTATTGTAAAATAACAGACTTGTAGGACATCAATGCCATTTTTAACCGTATGCCACATGCAATAAAAACTTTTTAAATAACATGAGAAAATTGGTGGTAATTTGTTTAAAAGGATATCCGTCTGAGTTACATTAGGGGAAAATAAACTAAAAACAAACAAGAAGACCGCTGCTCAAGGAATCACTACTTCCACATCCAGATTCTCTGTCCAAGTCACTCACAACGAAAAAATTTTGTATGTAAAACGAGTTTTGTGTTATAATCTTCGCTTTAGAAACGTCAAATTATGAGTTTGTTTTGACATTTAAGTTAATTTTGAAATTTATTTGTATAAATATGGAAATTAAGCAGTCGTAGAAAAAATATTGCACGAAACTCATGCATAAAGTGCCTATTTTCACTCATGGGATTTCCGCACTCACCTACGGCTCATCTGTCCAACTTCCTATCAGGTACCCCGCATCAAATCATGGGCCCCGGTAGCAAATTCACTGGCGGGCCTTCGCTACGGATCCCTCGGAAGCCAACGCGCCTTCGCGCTTAATACTTGATGAGCGGGGCGGACAAATTTGAAAAAAAAAATTGCCAAAATCACTGGCGGGCCCCCGCTACGGGCCCCTCGAAAGCCAACGGGCCCTCGCGCTTAATGTAATTGATGAGCGGGGGTAGAAATTTGAAAAATAAAAAATTTGCCAAAATCTTTGACGGGTCCCTCGGAAGCCCGGGCCCCTAAACTTAGTATCCAATAGATCCCCCATACAGGGGGCATGCTTCCCATTTGTGAAAAAAGTACCACTTTATGCACTTGTTGCATAAATTACTATTTCGTTTAATGGGGTGTGTTTGTTGTTCCTATAACTTATTTTGCCATACGTTATACAGCTTTAATTACTTCCACATCCACGATATATAGTAATTTTTTTTGCTCAAATAGCAGTAAAATGTCATGAAACGTCGATATTCTAAGTTTGAGAAGGAAATGTCTGTCGATCTCTCTGTCGGTCTGTCCGCCTGTCTGTATTTTTTTTTGTGCGATTACTCTGGAACGGTTTATAATAGTATGTCTTGAAATTTAGGACTTCAATATGTTATAACGGGACCTGGAACTAGATAATATTTTGATCTTATTTTACTGGAGGGTTTGGGGGGTATATGAGAGTAAATAGGTAAAGCAAGCAAGTAAGAGTCCATAAAATTGAGATTTAGTGAATGTACGAGAAGCAAAAGTCTCAAAATTCAGCCGACTATCACCCCCATTATCACCTCTACCCCGCTATTAAAGGGGGAAAAAATAAAATTGTAATTTAGTGTGTGTAAAAGAACCAAAGTCCTCAGGCATAAGCCCCCTCCTCTACCACCTCACTACTGTGTGACATATCGTTTTATGGGTTTCTGGGGAGACGATTTTGATAAAGATTATTTTAATACAGTTCTACGAACAATTATTTCCACATAGTGGAGTGCAAATATAGTGTCCAAATTGTTTCCTTGTAAGAGACCTGGATAGAATATCTGGATGTAGTGATTCTTTAGGCAGCGGTTTTTTCTTTTAATTTCGATTTCTCTATTTTAAAATAATTTTTTTTTATTTCTTAAATTCTCACAGACAGTGTAAACAATAGTAGATAAAATAAAACGAGATGTTCCTAACGTAGAATGTGGCGCTTTGTAGATGCCAAAGATATAATAAGAAGAAATTATCTAACTTTTTTCCTAGTTGCATCTGTAAAAGCCTCATTTATTTTCCGAAATTAATAATGCGGCACATCGTTTCTAATAATAGACTAGGAGCCCGGAGCACGCCGACCACTAATTGTGTGTCATAGGTTTACTCCCAAAATGTGTGAATTGTTGTTAATTTGGAGTAGTAGAGCACATAAATAGCACATACCAGCCCTTATTTTGGTACTGGGGCATACAGCAGGCCCCCATATGTGTGAGAAATATAAGAAAAGTAAAACAAACAGCCACAAATAACTCATGGGCTTACGCATGGGGGTTGGAGGGATTTCTTAATTTACCCCCAAAAATCATGAATCCAGACTCCCATTCATTTTGGGTGGTACAATGAGGCGCTCCGCTCCGCTCACCCCATTTTGGAAAAAATACCAGGTAAAAAAATACCATACGTTATACAGCTTTAATTACTTCCACATCCACGATATATAGTAATTTTTTTTGCTCAAATAGCAGTAAAATGTCATGAAACGTCGATATTCTAAGTTTGAGAAGGAAATGTCTGTCGATCTCTCTGTCGGTCTGTCCGCCTGTCTGTATTTTTTTTTGTGCGATTACTCTGGAACGGTTTATAATAGTATGTCTTGAAATTTAGGACTTCAATATGTTATAACGGGACCTGGAACTAGATAATATTTTGATCTTATTTTACTGGAGGGTTTGGGGGGTATATGAGAGTAAATAGGTAAAGCAAGCAAGTAAGAGTCCATAAAATTGAGATTTAGTGAATGTACGAGAAGCAAAAGTCTCAAAATTCAGCCGACTATCACCCCCATTATCACCTCTACCCCGCTATTAAAGGGGGAAAAAATAAAATTGTAATTTAGTGTGTGTAAAAGAACCAAAGTCCTCAGGCATAAGCCCCCTCCTCTACCACCTCACTACTGTGTGACATATCGTTTTATGGGTTTCTGGGGAGACGATTTTGATAAAGATTATTTTAATACAGTTCTACGAACAATTATTTCCACATAGTGGAGTGCAAATATAGTGTCCAAATTGTTTCCTTGTAAGAGACCTGGATAGAATATCTGGATGTAGTGATTCTTTAGGCAGCGGTTTTTTCTTTTAATTTCGATTTCTCTATTTTAAAATAATTTTTTTTTATTTCTTAAATTCTCACAGACAGTGTAAACAATAGTAGATAAAATAAAACGAGATGTTCCTAACGTAGAATGTGGCGCTTTGTAGATGCCAAAGATATAATAAGAAGAAATTATCTAACTTTTTTCCTAGTTGCATCTGTAAAAGCCTCATTTATTTTCCGAAATTAATAATGCGGCACATCGTTTCTAATAATAGACTAGGAGCCCGGAGCACGCCGACCACTAATTGTGTGTCATAGGTTTACTCCCAAAATGTGTGAATTGTTGTTAATTTGGAGTAGTAGAGCACATAAATAGCACATACCAGCCCTTATTTTGGTACTGGGGCATACAGCAGGCCCCCATATGTGTGAGAAATATAAGAAAAGTAAAACAAACAGCCACAAATAACTCATGGGCTTACGCATGGGGGTTGGAGGGATTTCTTAATTTACCCCCAAAAATCATGAATCCAGACTCCCATTCATTTTGGGTGGTACAATGAGGCGCTCCGCTCCGCTCACCCCATTTTGGAAAAAATACCAGGTAAAAAAATAATAAGTTTATGAATGGCAATCAGGAACTTGGTAAATATGAACCTCCTGCGTGCGAAAATACATTCGCTATCTTTGAAAAATGGTGCGAAGATCTTGCCTTTCACGATAATTAGGAAGTTTCCTATTTTAGAAATATCATGTACATTCAACCTCATTTAGTAGTCTTTCAGATAACTAGTCAAACAAAACAAAAATTATCTCAATATCTGAAAAACTCACGAACTTATTCAATTTCTTATTTGAATACTTCGCCTCGGCTGAAGTCCACCGTGACGTCACAATACACAACGCGCTGACTTGCCATGCCGGCGGCGCGCTGTATGTTCCCTTTATTTAGTGTATGTGCTCGATTTTCTAAAATGTCACAAAATGTCACTTTTGATTCGTTCGTGCCGAGCCGAATTTTCGAATTTCGCCGTGCAATTTACGATCAGGTTTATCTGGAAGACTTCCTCTTTACGTCGCGACATCATACGGCCGTTCCAATGGTGTTTTTCGAAAAATATAAACGTGCCAAAATTGCATGTTTTAGCAATTTTTTCGGCTCTCAAATTCAAGCTGACTATAAACTGCCGGTGCCTGCCAGCGAGTATAAACAACACCACCTAGAGATTAAAGCCACACAACCAGCTGGTGACGTCACTGAAGGAAGGCCCAGCATATACGGCGTAATGCATTAAAGCAATGCTATTATACTACATGTGACTACTCCCAAATAAGAAATATTTATTACCTGCGGTAATGTTTGCTGTTTTTAAGTTTAGAGTGATGTTTTACTTATACTATAATAAAAAATATGCATATATTGGTTTTAGATATTGAGATACATAATACACTTGGACGTAATTAGAACAATAAAAATCACTTCTAATTTGCTTCTACTAATTCTTATAAAGTAAAACGATTTTTTTTAATAAAAAAGGTTCCTAATTAAATTCTGAGGCAAAACTAACTAACGAAAAGCGTATTTAGTCACTCAAATAAGATAAGTGAAAACCTAGCCTCAATTTTAGTTTCGTTCGATTTAGATTACGAGACTTAAAAATAATAACTCACCAGAGTGCATAGAAATTTTAAAGTTTTCTCGATGAATAGCTTTAATCCATTTGTTTCTCAGTTTCTCATCTTTGAGAAATTTAAAAACGTGTACCTTTTCCCCGGTGGCATAATTACCGGTACAGCGAGGAACGCAGCATTTGATTACCATTTTGCACGACAATTAAGTATTTTATAACTATTACTGAAATGTATTATTTGTTGACTGTTTTATTAAAGTGGGTTTTAGATCACATTTACACGTTTAAAACACAGAATAAACAATAAGATACATTTGACACTACACTTGACAGCCGTTGAAGCGTGATGTCAGCTGGTTGTCTGGCTTTAATCTCTAGGTGGTGTTGGTATAAAGGTGCCCGCGTCCGCTCGCTGTTGGCGGAATCATGTATTGTGACGTAATCGAGCTCAGCCCAGATGATCGCGACATTTTAAACTTGAAAGGACCATAACTTTTTTATTTATAGAGATAATTTAAAAAAAAAATACAGATATTTTTTAGATTTTTACGACTATTTATTACGAGAAAATGAGAAAAATGGAAACTTCCTAATTGACGGCGTATCGGCTCTTCCTACCGCTCGTATTAGTTACCCTTGTAATTCGACAAAAATCACAAATTTACGACTGGCAATCAGATACTTGGCAATTATGAACCTCCTGAGTGCGAAAAAACATTCGCCATCTTTGAAAAGTGGTGCGAACGTCTTGCCTTTCACGATAATGACGGCGTATCGGCTCTTCCTACCACATGTACTGGTTATCCGTGTAATTCGATGAATATTATAAATTTTCGACTGGCAATCAGATACTTGGCAAATATGAATCTCCTGAGTGCGAAAATACGTACGCCCTCTTTAAAAAGTGGCACAAGGGCCAGCCAGAGACGTAGTACATGCGGTAGGAAGGCTCCGATACGCCGTCAATTATCGTGAAAGGCAAGACCTTCTTCGCATCACTTTTCAAAGATGGCGAATGTATTTTCGCACTCAGGAGGTCCATACTTATCAAGTTTCTGATTGCCAATCGTAAATTTATGATATTCATTGAATTAAAGGTAATCAGTACATGCGGTAGGAAATTCCAGTACGCCACCAATTACCGTGAATGGCAAGACCTTCACACCACTTTTCAAAGATGACGAATATACTTTCGCACTTAGGAGGTTGATAGTTACCAAGTATCTGCCAGTCGTAAATTTATGATATTCATCAAATTACAAGTGTAACTAGTGCATGCGGTAGGAAGAGCCTATACGCCGTCAATTATCGTGAAAGGCAAGACGTTCGCATCACTTTTCAAAGATGGCGAATGAATTTTCGCACTCAGGAGGTTCATACTTACCAAGTTCCCGATTGCCATTCATAAACTTATCATTTTTTTTTACCTAGCTTTTTTTTCAAAATTGGGTGAGCGTAGCGCCTCCTTGTACCACTCAAAATGAATGGGAATCTGGATTCATGATTTTTGGGGGTAAATTAAGAAATCTCTTCAACCCCCATGCGTAAGCCTATGACTTATTTGTGGCTGTTTGTTTTAGTTTTATAAGTCATATTTCTTACACATTTCGGGGCCTGCCGGATGCCCCTGTACAAAAAAGGACATTTCTGTGCTCTACTACCCCAAATTAACAACAATTCACACATTTTGGGAGTAAACCTATGACACCCAATTAGTGGCCTGCGGGCTCCTGGTATATAAGGAATAAGACTATGCGTCAAGCGAATTTAAATATCTATCTTAATAAGCTTATACACTCAGAGAAAAAACATTGTAAAATTAAAAAAATCACTAATGATTGAAAATAAATCAAATATATTTTTTCCTCATTAGTGTTTATAGTTAATTCAAAAAGACAACATATTGTTTGGTGAAGGGTTTTCAAAACAAAAGTGCCTAATGATGATTTAAATATTTGACCCTTTTAAAATAACTGCATAATGTTCAATTGAATTTATCAGAAAAAATAATACAACTTTGTTTCAACTCTGCTGTTCTTTAAAAATGTTAACTATCGTATATAAAAAACCAATGAGTTTCTTTAAAATGTAAATGTTCAACTTTTGTTTATATGGATGAGTTATTGATATAATAAGGCAAGTGAAATAGTCATTTTAAATATTAAAGGAAATGAAATTCCCTATATTTTGAAGGGTATATAGCAATGATTTGTTCAATAATCAATATAAAAGTAAAAATATACAACTTGATATGTTGAGTTTTGACGACTTGAATTCAATACATCAATATATTTATATTCAAGTGATTTCTTGTGCTTTTTAAAACGCCAAAGTGTATAAATCTGTTTCAAAATAAAATCCAACTTATGGTGTTAGGGAACTAGAAGGGGTATTCGTTTTCCTTAAAAAATATCGCGAAACGAGATTTTAATTGCAAATTGGCCATGTTTTAATAAAGAAGTGATTTGGTAGTGTTCGTTCAACTGTAATTCGTTTTTAAGAGTCTTTTCAGGAATAAGTAGCTCACCTACTAGAGTAGTAGTTTTTCCAGAAATATGTGACGGACTACGTCACAACTGTTGTTTTATTTTCATGGACACATCGCCGTACTAAAAATAATATATTGTTACACAATAAAATATATAATATGCGAAAAAAACTATTAAAGTATTACTTCATATGCCTCCTACGCTATGACCTAATCCAATTAATCCGAAGCAGTCAACTTGCCCATTTCTGATTTCTGAGTCGTAATTTACGGAATAAATGCATTTTATGATACGAAGTAAACCACATACATATCTAACGAATGCAGTGAATTTAAAGTTTAATCGCCAAACTTAATGAATATGATGATGCGAGTTAACTGCATTAATTAACACAACATAAAAAAAAACTTGACAAGCAAAAATTATCACAAAAGTCAAACGGATATATTTATCAGTAAATTTGAAAAATAAAAATAAACAACCTGTTTAGAATGTGACAAAATGGTTAAAATGCTTTGCCAGAAATAATACATGCAATCTATATTTATCTAGACTTCTCAAATTTAAAAATGATCTACTTACGTTTTCTAGCCTCGGCAACTTTTTCGGCGGCCCTTTTTTCCGCTGTCAACAATTGTTGAATGCCTTGGGTCTGATGACTTGCCATTGTTGTTTTGAATTGAGCCCTTCTAAGCTCTGGGAAGGTTAAATTAATGTAAAATGTCTTCAATTACTAAATTGTCCACAAAAACTGGTAGAGGGGAAACGGGCAATTTAATTTTAAAATAGAATTATCGGACTCGTATGTCGGGTTGCATATGTGGTCTCAGCCAGCCTAGCCTAAATAAATAAACTTAAAAACCTAACTAGTAATTACCTAATAGAAATTGCTGTGATTCTAAAAATTAAGATAATGAATACAATCATTGAGGACTGCATTCAGCATTAAAAAATAAACAAACATATAATTATTATAACTTAACAGCACTAGCTTTTATATTGTTTTATTTATTAAAAAAAATAATAATAAAGGACACCGCACGTTTTATAGGTAAATTGGTGGTGTGTCAAATTTGATGAATTTTTGATATGTTTTAGTTCAACTGATTCCGAACAATAAGTTCCTCTGGCAAAACTTCAAATTATGGACAGTTTCTCCGATAGATTGCTCCAAAGACTGGACCTACCGCTCGATACTGTATCATCAATGATTTCTCAAAACGCACTACATGTATTGAAATGATACTGCTAATAATGAACAATTAACAACCAATCTATTTACCATTATTTGGTCTTAGATTGATGTACCTGAACTTCCGGTTTTGCCAGAAGTGTCGTCAAGTTACATTTTTCGAATGCACAACATCCATTTACTTCAGTTTAATAAGTCATGTATATAAGTAGCTTTATTAAAATTCTTAGTAAATAAGTAAGTACGTGCATTGATTGGTAGAACATTGATGCTAGCTTGATACCGGGTACATCATACTCTTGGTACAAAACAAAGTTGATTTAATTTTTTAAGATATAAAATTGCAGTTGTGTCTAGTCAATGAAAACTAATTATTTGTCAGATTTTTAAGTGGAATAAGCAGTTTTTCATATTTGTAATACATTAAACTTTATTATTTTTAGCGAGAGGTCAACCGCGCCCAAAATTTTGTACACCAGGTTTCCTCTTTGACGAAGATTACGCAGATTTCCTTGGATTTCCTTAAGATTTCTTCGGATTTCCTTAAGATTTCCTCAGATTTCTTTAAGATTTCCTCGAATTTTTGAAGAACGGGGGGGAAATCCGAAAAGCAAAAGATTTCCTGAGATTTCCTGGGATTTCCTAAGATTTCTTCGGATTTCCTAAGATTTCCTCGGATTTCCTAAAGATTTCTTCGAACTTCCTTAAGATTTCTTCGGATTTCTGTAAGATTCCCTCAAATTTTTTTTAAAGAGATTTCCTCGGATTTCTTAAGATTTTCTCGGATTGCCTAAGATTTACCCGGATTTCCCTAAGATTTCCTCGGATTTCCTTCTGAGTGTACACCAGATTTCCTTCACGATTTGCCCCTTGCAAAAAAATTGCATAGCTGATTATTTTTTTTTTTTTTAATATTTACCTACTTATTTTAATCATTCATTAATATAAATCAAACCAAAACTATTTCAAATTAATTAAACCTTACTAATAAAGCCTACCCCAACATTCCAGCAGTTCTCAAACAATATTACTAAAAATTTTATGTTATATAAGGTTTTTTTTGTTTGTCTAGTCGTTCCCCACCACCAATTTTTTAATGACATGAAACTAATTACATCCTGTATATAACAATGATGTATTAAATTGAAGTAAACGGATGTGCATTCGAAAAATGTGACTTGACGTCATTTCCGGCAAAACCGGAAGCTCAGGCACATCAATCTAAGACCAAATAATGGTAAATGGTCTGGTTATTCATTTCAAGAAGTTATTATTTCAATACCTGCGGTACGTTTTGAGGAATCGTTGATATAGTATCGAGGGGTAGATCCAGTCTTTGGAGTCTATCGGAGAAACCGTCCATAATTTGAAGTTTTGCCAAGGGAACTTATTGCTTAGAATCAGTCGAACTACAACATATCAAAAATTCATCAAATTTGACAGGACACCAATTTACCTATAAAACATGCGGTGTCCTCTCCAGTGCATTCAAAATATTAAAATACTTTTTGAAAAAATTGAACCTACTTCAGCAAAAAAGGTAACTAATAATTATGAAATTAAATTTCACCCAGTGACTGCTTGGACTTTATTACCCAATATCGATAATGAGATCAGTTACAAGTACGTTTGTTTTCGTTATCTGTTCGTTAACCGGACGATAGGAGAAATTTTATTTATTACTTCCACGTCCAGTGGAAGTATAGTAACGACAAAAAAAATTTTAAAATTTTTTATTGTTCAAATAGGCTTAGAATGTCGCGAAACGTCGAGATTTTAAGTTTGAGCGAAAAAAAAATTTCTGTCTGACCGACAGACAGATTTTTTCTGTCGGTCTGTCTGTAACTTTTTTTGTGTCTAGAACCGTTTGAGATATTGACTTGAAATTTGGTACACATATGTACTTTAACGAAATCTAGAACTAGGTTATATTTTTATCTTGTTCCGTCTAAGGATTGGGGGGTAAATTGGGGTAAATTTGGGGAAAATAGGTAAATCAAGCAGGTAAGAGTCCATAAAATTTGTATTTAGTATATACAAGAGAAGCTAAGGTCTCAAAAAAAATTTTGGCATTAGCCACCCCCATTACCACCCCCACCTCATTATTAAAGGGGATAAAAAAAATGTGATTTAGGGTGTGTACAAGAACCAGAAACCTCAAAATGTTTTTTTACTTCATCCACCCCCACTACCACCCCCTATCACCACCCCCACCTCGCTACCGATGTGGGGTATCGTTTTATGAGTTTTTGGGGTAGAGGATTTCAAATATTATATTATTAAAGTTCCATAAACAATTATTTCCACATACAAAATTTTTTCGTTGTGAGTGACTTAGATAAAAAATCTGGATGTGGAAGTAGTGATTCCTTGGGCAGCGGTTTTTTTTTTTTAGGCAGTTCAGTTTTTTTTAACTACCTTTATAGTGGAGTCAAATTAAGGATCAAAATAGGTTAATAAGGAATTCTCTGGCTACAGCAATTTTATTGTTTTAATTTGTTGTAGGTATAATAACAAGTGCTCTGAGCAATCTTTTGTTAAATCCGTCCATTGCTTCTCGTAGAATTTTAACAATTTATTTTTCAACACAGAAATTTTCTGCAATTTTACTTCCACATCCAGTGGAAGTATAGTAACGACAAAAAAATTTTTAAAAATTTTTATTGCTCAGATAGGCTTAGAATGTCATGAAACGTCGAGATTTTAAGTTTGAGCGAAAAAAAATTTCTGTCTGTCGGTCTGTCTGTAACTTTTTTTTGTGCGCACGTTTACTCTGGAACCGTTTGAGACATTGACTTGAAATTTGGGACATATATGTATTTTAATGAGATCTAGAACTAGATTATATTTTCATCTTGTTCCGTCGAAGGTTGGGGGGTAAATTGGGGTAAATTTGGGGTAAATAGGTAAATCAAGCAGGTAAGAGTTCATAAAATTGGTATTTAGTATATAAAAGAGAGGCTAAGGTTTCAAAAAAAATTTTGGCATTAGCCACCCCCATTACCACCCCCACCCCATTATTAAAGGGGATGAAAAAAAATTGTAATTTAGTGTGTGTACAAGAACCAGAAACCTCAAAATATTTTTTTATTTTATCCACCCCCACTACCACCCCCCATCACCACCCCCACCCCACTACCGATGTGGGGTATCGTTTTATGGGTTTTTGGGATAGAGGATTTCAAATATTATGTGACGTATGCTTTCCGGTGAGGCCGGAAAGCGGTCACTTTTGGCACCTTAGCAACGGTTCGGTTGCTCGGGCGCCACCTTTACAATTTTTACGTGGGGCAAAGGTCCCACACTAGCCTCTGAATACAGCCTGTTAGAGTAGGGCTGGGAGAGCTACAGTGGAGAAAACAGTAACTTCCAGTGGGTCAATTGGGAAAATTGGACTGTCACAAACAGCAGTAAAACACTGTAATGAAGCATTCTTTAAATTCCTGCTCCATTACTAAGATTCCGGATTTACACACGACACCAATGTGCACACGGCCCGCAAATCTACCAGCTCCCGTCTAGAGGCGCGGATTTGCACACGACACTAAACTATACGCAGTACTGCGTCACCAGTAAGCGAGGATTCTCGGATATAAAAGCCCGGCCGCAAGTCAACATAATTCAGGTTGGATAATTCTGACAATCTGTCTACAGCGTGCTGAGCTGGACATATTGCAGTTTTGTGCATCTCTCGACGCAAACACGACGGAGCGAATGCAATCTGACCCTGGGTATCCTACAGCGTGTTGAACTGGGACCCCTCGAGTCGTTAGTCATTCCCCGGCGCCGTTTCGCCGCCAAAACCAGAGCGAATGAGCCTAACCTGGAGACCTCCTACAGCGCGTTGAACTGGGAAACTTCTTGAGTCGACGATATTCACCCGACGCCCGATGCCACAACAAACGTCGCATCGCAATCGTTACACTCTCTCTTTCTCTCTCTCTCTCTCTCTCAGATAATAGAAAATGTTGTACTAAGAACCGTAAAAGATACGGACATGTAACCTGTACCTGTATGTTATGTAACACTGCCACACATTACCTGTTTGGAAAAGTAAATAAATTGTTTATATTTTTATTGGGCTGTCTTATTAACTAATCTGGACCCTGATTAATCTCCGAACCAGCTACCCGACAACAAACCGTTACAATACAGAATTCAGTAAAACAAAATATCTATTTATTTCCTGTACTCTACAATACTATCTTATTTTTTATTATTATTTACGCTAAAATATACCAGTATATACAAGACAAAAACCCAGGCTATGATATTATGGTTAAGGTTATGCTACGGTGACGTTACGGTGATGTTACAGTGATGTTACCTAGAGCAGGCAGAAGCAAAGCAGCGGTATGAAGTCGCAGTAATGTGGTGATGGACGGTTAACGCCGCGAAAATGGCAAGGTGATAGGTCACAGTGCAGGGACGGTACAGTCGTTAGATACCAGGAAGGAGCAAGCAATACACCAAACAATGCAACAATCAAAACAAGTATTGTAAGACTTGGCTAATATGAGAAACCCTAAAGCTGAAAAGAGATAGCATTAGTTATAAAGCGGCTCGCAGCTCCTGGCCTGAAAACAAGTTATGATTAAAGCGACTCGTACACCAATCGATCCAGGTGAAATGGATGACGCCTGGGAAATTAGTGTACCCGTTTCCCTGTCCACAAGATACCTTCAGCGAAGTGGATAACACTGGGTATCCTGAGGGCAGCGAAAGTGACAATGACAGCAACAGCACTCCAACCCGAAACAAGGTATGAATACAGTAATGTGTATACACTGATCGTGCCAGGTGAAATGGATAACGCCTGGGAAATCAGGGTACCTTTTCTGGGCCCACGAGATACTTTCAGCGAAGTGGATAAACACTGGGTATCTCGAGGGTACCAAAAGTAACAACAGCGTCCGGTGGCACGTCCTCTCGTACTCCTAACCTGCAATTTTTGGGCGTCTAGAGAGGCATTCACATCCACTACGTTGGGTGGATTGGATAACGCCCAGAATAGTGGTGTGTTGATCTTATGCTCACGAGATACCTCCAGCAAAATGGATAACACTGGGTATCTCGAGGGCACAGAACTTAGCTAACAGTGACAAAAGATGAGATAAGGCAGATGATTAATAGGTCCCTAATACCAGCCAAGTCATTACTTTTACTTTAGTCACTTTCCTCCTGGTCCCACGTCTGGTCCGGTTGCGGTCTTGAGCAGCACTGTTCGGTCCGGTCTTCTCAGCGGTGACTATAACAGAAGATTCACGGTTAGAGTGGGGGACTCTATATTTGCTGCGTGCGGTAATGACGTAGTCGCGGTAGGAGCAATCTTCAAGGATCGGTCTTGGCACGGTTGGCGGGGCTCCTGTTTACTGCTGGATACGTCTAGAATCGTGGAGCGGCCGACCACGACTGTTTGATATCACGAGTTTTAATAAAGACTTTCCTCTTTCAACAAGCCGGCAGAGTGGGAGAATGTGCAGACACGGTGCGTAGCGGTAAATGAATATTTGTATTATTTTCAGGTGAAACGGTTAAAGAAAAATATTTTACAAGTCAGAAATCGCGGACTTTACCATTATTTTCTGTCTCCCGGTCTTAGAAAAATTTCACTTATCTTATTTCCGGAGCTCGCTGCAGTACGTCCAGTCAGTTGGGTGGCTCGTGAGGAACTGAGCTGTCGGCGCGTCGGGTATCTAGTCCACTATCCCCTCTATTCACGGTGCTGACGGGGAGACGGTGCGCGTGGATATTGATTGACGTAGGCGTAACTTAGTACAGTGTCGCGAAAATATAATTTAAATATTGTAACTTACGTCTACTGGCGGGTTCCCTGGAGAAGGCACTTCTGCTCGCTGTCGTTCACTGGTAGCAACTGAATGCTTTCTGCAGAGATCACGGTTTAGTATGCATTTTCAGAACGGTTGGGCCTGGTGGCATAGTTGCCAACCCTACTGTTTTTTCAGTAGATCTACCGTTTTTTGGTTTTCTTCCCAGTTTTTAGTCAGATCTGCTAAATCTACAGTTTTTTTTTTGCATAATGGATCAATTATTTTAGTCCACCAAAAAGGAAAAATGCCGCACCCACTAAAATATAATTGTAGATACATCCCTGACGATTTCTAAGTAGGTTTCGTAATAGTCGCTAGATGCCACTAGCGCTATAGCTACTTGTAAAATCCACACTCTAGTTTGGAAACCCATTACGATGATTACGCAGTCTCATGATACAAAGAATAGAAGATATGATAGATAGTGCGCCATATTCGGTCCGGTTGGCGCAAGACATCACGCGGTGATAGCGGGATTTTAAATTACATAGGATTTTCCTCATGATACAAAGAATTTGTATCATGGATTTGCCTGAATTCACTGGAATTTTGAATAAATAGGGATTCTTAGTGTTCTTAGTAAGCATCGTTCTTTATAAATGAGCTTTATCTTCGCATAAATACGTTTTAAACATATTGTCCCTTTTACATGATGCCAATGCACAACGCATTTTTATAACTAAAGGTTATTGCAAGAACACTAAAATAAGTAAAATAATCCAAAAACCAACTTCCACAGACGTCGGCAAACTCACTTTTACGAAGGAAGCGGTTAGAAAATTATCACCGAGTGACGAAGCAACTGTCGATTTGGCTCCGCCCACATGCGCAATGTCATACCCAACAAACACTAAAGGTCGGGCCATCAACGGGCCATCATTAGGCCGGAAATCAAACTTCTGGCCCCGTGATGGCCCACAAGTTATTTATGGCCAGTGAAACCCAGGCCGACATACTGACGAAAGATTTAGTGGATGGTTAAAAAAGAGTGGGAAAGGTACAGACTCGTAACTTCCTTATTTTTTAAGCTACGACCATGTTCGGCACATCAAATTGTAGATATTTTTAAGGCCTTTAAATATGCATACAGAGTGATTTAAAAAGAAATTGAAAAAATTATTACGAAAAAAAAATAATTTCCTTGATCCAGTTCATGTACAGGGTGAGGAAAAAACCTCACCCTGTACATGAACTGTATCAATGTTTTCTTATAAAGGTTCTAATTAGCTTCAATTTATGTTATCACGTCATATTCGATATTCTCTTTCGTTTTAGATAAAAAAAATTAAAAACACTCCTACCGTTTCCAAACCGATTTTTTTTAAATAACTCAATCCCCAAATACCATTCCAAAATTCCAAAATTTTTGCTCCATTACACCTCTTGTTACATCTATCCTGGGACACACTGTAGACGAACTGACCTCGGATCCGGAATCAGCGACCCAAAAAACCTATATATATATATATATTAAATCGAAGTCCCAGAGTAAGCCTATTCATTCCGAAAAGGCGAGTTTATTTCACGGCTTTTTCATAATTTGACCTTGAAATGACCCTAAGAGGGGGGGGTGGAGTTGGTTCCGTTTGTGGTCGAATCGACTCTAAATTGACCCCAGACTGTTAAAAAACATTTTCTTTTTTCTTTTTGCCAAATTTGAGGGGGGCCGAAAACCGGCCTTATTGACCCTCCCCCTTTCTGAAGTAGGTCGATTTTTAATTTTATTACAGTAATGATGTCATCGGTACTTTTTTGGTAGGAACACTATATATTATTCAATTTGTAGAATCTATATAAATATAAAGCTAATTCTAAAAAGGTGTCACACGTAACGCCTAAATTTATAAAGGTTGGCCAAAAATGCATTAATTCATGTGTAATTCTTGTGATTTTGCATTAAATTATGTGTTTAGCTTATGAAGGACGATCATGAATTATTGCATTTTTGGCCAACCTTTATAAATTTAAGGTCTATGTGTTATGCACTTTTGGAATTAGTTTTTATGTAGATTCTAAAAATGAATAATATATAGGGTGGTGTTCCATTATAAAAAAATGTCGATAATGTCATTACTCCAATGCGAATTGTCCTGTTTATTGAAATGTCATTTGAAAATACCTCAATTTAAAATACAAAATCTACCTACTTCAGGAATTTTCAAGAAAGTCATGCGTTTGGCTGAAAATGAATTTATGCTTTTATGGACGCATTGTATACGTTAACCATACTTAATAATTATCTAAAATTAAAAATATTCTTACCTTCGAATGCACCAACATATGAGTCCAAGCCCCACTCAACTAAACGTAATTTATAGGTCATAATAATAATGTTGATAATTATTAACAGACACATTATTAGGCGATTTAATTATATTAATTAAATAGTTTAATAACTAATTCTATGATTTAGGTAAATTAATGAAGCTATCTAATACAAACTGCAAGGTCATCTTGTAATGCTTATAAGACGCCCTATTAAATTGATTATATAAGATAATAGTGACTAGTTGTTAAATTTGCAATGGTAGATAAAGTATTTAATAACTATAACAAAAATACACAACTAGTGGTAATACAAACATCAGCATAGGAATGTCATTGGTCTTTAATAACGATTATTAAAGCATTTTAGCAAGATGACTTTAATAACTGTACCAAATGACTTTGCTGCCCCCTATTTAATTGAAGTTTTGTGCAAGGGTTATTAAATTTTTAATAACGGCTAATAGATTTTTCTCTCACTGTACCACACATCCCGCACATTTCCACACATGTAATCATGTTCTTGAAATAAAAATGTATTCTATTCTGTTCTAATTTAAGTTATTTTCGCGATTCAGTAACAATTGGTGGGTAACGGTACCTGATTCGTATTTAGCATGTCGAAATACATAAGAGTCCCAGAAAAGATCACTTTTCACTTTTTTTTTGTCTGTGTAATATATTTGTATACGCGATTTTCTAGAAAATGGCGGAGGATCCGGTGACAGGATGGGAAGGGGGGCAAACGGGCAAATGTCCATCGGGCCGGTAGCTCTGGGATCGGGCAGGGCTGGTCCGAGGTAAATAGGCGTTTGTTCCGGCGGATAAAAAAAACGACGGCCAAAAGAAATTTAAACGGCAGTTCTTTTCACTCCTTAATCCTTACTTAGAACGAAAGAAGTCTCAGGTGTGATTTTCAGACTGCTATCTTAAACGCTCGGCCACTGACATAAATAGATGTCATTTATAAAAAGTTATTAACTTAATAACTGGTACAGTAAGTGAAGCTTTTAAATCCCAGCCCGAAAACGATGTAATGAATTTGCAACTTTTTTTCTTCAACATGCTTCATAAAGTATGTAACAGAAGAATCTATATTGTCATTTTTCCTGCTTTTTAGTTATGGGTGGTTCCCACCCCTTCCTAGGGGTTGTCGCAAAAAAAAAACAAAAAATACACATAATCTGAATAATCTGATAGAAAATCAAATTATAAGACATAAAAGTACAGAAATGAAGCTTATAAAAAAACGAATAGTTTTTTTTATTTTTATTTTCCTACGGCGAACTGTTCCAGAGATATAAAGGTTTAAACTGTTCCAGAGATATAAAGGTTTAAAGATAGCGCTTGAGCACATACCCAAGAAACTATGTATTTAAAACTGAAATATTTCAAAAACTATAAAAGTGATAAAAACATGATATAAGAATGAAATGAAGCTTATAAGAAAACGAGCAGTTTGGGTTATTATTTTATCTCTACGACAAACTGTTCCAGAGATATAAAACAATTTGGTTTGAAATAATGTTGAAACTTTTCAGTTTGTACGCGCATTTTATGTCTAATATTAGGTAGAGAAACGAGCAATAGCCGTCTATTTTTCGAAGAATACGCAGAAAAGGAGAGTTGCATTGCACTTTGGCATGTTTTAGAGTGCAGATTAAAAATGTTATTTAATTAGTAAAATTTATTCTAACAATCTGTAGTTTTAATAAAATTAGACATACTCTTTTGTGACCATTTTTAATCCTATATTTTTTTTATAAGATATCATAATCATATTCAGCGACCTAAAAAACAAGTGTATGGATTTTCGTGAATTTATTTGTAACATTAGAAGAATTATTAATTTTTCAGTATTTAATGGTGGTTCAGGAGGTCGTTTCAGCCCTTAACATTTTTGACTTTCGTATGTTGTCATTAATTTTTCAGCATTTAAGGGTGATTTCAACCCTTAATATTTTAGCCTCATAAGTTTTGACATTACAGTCATATTCAGCGACTTCAAAAACATAAGTATATGAATTTTCGTTAATTTATTCGTAAAATTAGAAGTTATTAATTTTTCAGATTTTAGAGGTGGTCTCCACCCTTAAAAATAAAAAACAGATAATGCGACAATATAGATTTTGATGTACGTATTTCATAAAGCATATTGCAAAAAAAGTTTTTACCATTTTTACTGCTTCGCTTACTGTACCAAACCTAATTTTGCATATTCGTCCCAAATTCTGCAAGTTTGCTTAAGAAAGTTCCGAAGTTCTTTCTTTTTCTTTTGACCTCTGAAACTGTAGAATAATGTGATGTGTTGCAACCCCTTCAATTAAATCAGATGTATTTGCACCTACTCGAGAAAGAACCTACCAGAAGTTCTAGAGTGATGACATTCGGAATTATCTAGAGAATGGTGGCGTCATCACAGAAAAATCGAGATCTATCATTTTTAGGTATAAAAGTCCGTATTCTCGGCGGGTAGTTCAGAAAGTATAGAAAGGAGTAGTTTTGATTGACAAGTGAGGTTAAGCCTCCAAAGTGAAAACAAAGTGATAAACATTGTTATTTTTAGTCAGTAAAGTTCATTCAAGTTAATAATCAGTATTGTGAAGTATCCAGTAAATTATTTAATAAAGTGTGTTAGTGGACAATCTCTTGTTATAATTTTTGGAACCCACGGAATTTGCGAGGGTGGTTTCCTAGGGGTGGAAACACGTTACAAATTGGTGTCAGGAAGCGGAATTTTATGACAAGAGGAGCTCTGAAGTGTGCTGAAGTGTTCGAGAAGTATTCTCGAGGGTTAGTGCTAACACAGAGGGCTAATTTACTGGACATTGTTCGAGGGTTATTTTCGAACAGGAAAATAGTGCTTGCATTTTTGAGACATTGTAGAACATTTTATTAGGACATTAGTGTGATAATTGAATCCTTTAAACTGAGAAGTGATAGAGACACTGAAAAAGACTCATTTGTGTTAGTGCGTGAAAATTATTAGAACTTTTCTATTTGGACATTAGTGGAGATTATTAAATTCTCTGAACTGGATAGTGACAAAAGACTCTGGATAAGACTTTTTTTCGTGCTATTTCGAGATTTTTCTGGAAAGTCCCATTACCGATATTGACGTGACAGTTAAATTTATTTCATTTTAACTCCATCGTATGCCCGTAACAACAAGAAGTATGGCAGGAGAGAAACAAATGCAGGACCTACTTGCAGAGTTTACGAGGATGATGGCGCAGCAACGCCAGAAAGATAAAGAAGAGCAAGAGAAAAGACGTCAAGAGGAAAAAGAGGAACAAGAAAGACGACGTCAAGAAGAAAAAACCGAAGTGAGAAAAAAATTATAGAAGACCAAGAAAAGCGACGTCAGAAAGAAGAAGAGGATGAAGAAAGAAGACGTCAAGAAGAAAAAGAAGAACAAGAAACAAGACGTCAAGAAGAAAAAGAGGAACAAGAAACAAGACGTCAAGAAGAAAGAGACGAATTGAAGAAAATGATGGAGGACTTGAAGATACGACAGCAAGAGGAGAAAGAAAAATAATGGAAGACTTACAAGAAAGACGCCAGGAGGAGTTAAGGAAAATTCTGAATGAACAAATGAAAATAAAACAAGACGCTATCATTTCTGCCAATGAAGTACTAAAATGTGAAGTCAAAGAAGAGATAAACAAGTTCGAAGAAGAAGTCAAAGGAGAAATAGACCAGCTTAAACGACAGTTGAGAGATAGAGGAAGCCAGCAGGTGGTATCATCAGGACAGCGACTAAAACCTCCTTCTTTTGACGGCCAAAGTTCCTGGACGACGTACAAGAGGCAGCTTGAGGCAGCAGCGTGTGCGAACAACTGGGATAATGAGGAAAAGGCCATGGCATCAGTTCTGGCGTTAAGGGGCCAGGCATCAGAGTTACTTCAGACTATCCCGGTGGAGAAACAAAGGGACTTCAAAGTCTTGGAAGCTGCCTTGGACTTGAGATATGGCGACCAACACCTTGCCCAAGTATACCAGGCTCAGCTTAAATCACGGACACAAAAAGCTGGGGAAGTTTACAGGAATTCGAAGCTGCCATAGAGAGACTGGCACACCTAGCGTATCCGAGTGCACCTAGAGAATTTCAGGAACAATTAGCCGTAGGGGCCTTTTTAGATGGCATAAGGGACGAAGAGGTCAGGCGAGTTCTGAGGCTGACGAGACACCAAAGTAGTAGCGAAGCTTTGGTGCGTGCACTTGAAGTAGAAGCCGCTTCAGGGATACTCCAAGGTCGAGAGTGCGAGCTGTGACTCTCGAAAAATCGCAACCAGAAATGAACCAGCACCCTATGTTGACAGAGATGCAGAAAATGTTTACCAAATTATGTGATAAATTGGATGGCCTCGGAAAGCAGGAAAAACAGTTAAATAAAGGAAAGCCGAGTGGTGGTATTAAATATTACAACTGCGGCAAAGTGGGACATATGAAACGAGACTGTCGACAGCAGAACTCGGAAAGTCGAGTAAATGCTGTGAATCTTGAAGAGAAGCAGGAAAACAGTACCAAGGGGGTTGTGCTGGCTATTGAATGCAGTGCCCCCAGAGAAATAAAGATTTCCCAGCTTCGAGAAATTTCGAATAGTCTGCTGTTACAAGACTATGTGAATGGAAGAAAATGTTTGTTTACCATCAACACAGGTACTACGTCATTAATAGTACGGCCAGGATTTATATCGGGCATAAAGATTACCAAGAGGCAAAATGAAGTGATCGTCCGGACAGCTACGGGGGGCAGGGCTACGGTTCATGGAGAAGTAGACCTGGGTTTGCAGATTGGACAATTAAGGTTCGACCACAGGATCATCGTGGCTGACATCACGGATGACTTCATTTTGGGACTAGACATCATGGAACAGTATGGATTTATTGTTGACGTAGGAAAGCGAGTCTTAAGGATTGGGAACGAACAAATTATTCTGTCAAAAGTGAACGATCAATGTCAGAAAACAAGGCTATTGACAACGCAGGCAGTCAAGAGTCCTGCATTATCCAGAAAACCAGACAAGGAAGATTGCAAGCGCTACCCTCAGGTGAGAAAATTGCCGAACATGGTTGAAGCTAACACTGTCAAGGTCGATCTTCCAGACAGTTGGTCAAAGAAAACTCTGAGGTAAGAGCAATTGCGCGATGTAGAAATCGGACCCATGTTGAGAGCAAAAGAAGAGGGAACGCGTCCAGTATGGAAGGATGTTTCCAACAAAGAAGTGGGGCTGAAGGCTTTATGGTCACAATGGGATTCACTTACGGTCGTAGATGGGCTTTTGAGGAGAGCATGGGAAAGCCCAGATGGGAAGCAGGTTGCCATGCGTCTAGTGATTCCCAGGTGTCGTGTACCAGAAGTACTCCAGGAAGCGCATAATGAAACGTCCAGCAGACACTTCGGCGTAAACAATACATTGAGTAGAGCACGGGAACAGTTCTATTGGGTTAATAGTCGCCAGGATGTGGAGGCCTGGTGTCGCAAGTGTAAGAATTGTGCTGCCCGTGGGGAATCATTTTCCATGAGCAACTACAGAAATGAAAGTCGAGAACAGCCGAAGAATGATCGAGAGCAGATGAACAAAACTAGTAACCGATTGAAGGCTCGTTATGATCAGAATGCCAGTACAGGGAGGGGAGATTCAAGGTGGGGGATCTGGTTTGGCTGTACAACCCACAGCGAAAGGAATGGAGACCCCCGAAACTTCAACCTCCTTGGGATAGACCGTATACTGTTATTACACGAATTAATGATGTTTATCGGATTCAACGAAGCAAAAAGTCCAAGATGAAGATCGTATATTTGGATAGACTGGCAAAATTCACCGATGATTCCAAATTGCCTGACCGGGACGTTCAAGCTTAAGGAGGGGGCAGTGTGATGTGTTGCAACCCCTTCAATTAATTCAGATGTATTTGCACCTATTCGAGAAAGAACCTACCAGAAGTTCTAGAGTGATGACATTCGGAATTATCTGGAGAATGGTGGTCATCACAGAAAAATCGAGATCTGTAATTTTTAGGTATAAAAGACCGTATTCTCGGCGGATAGTTCAGAAAGTATAGAAAGGAGTAGTTTTGATTGACAAGTGAGGTTAAGACTCCAAAGTGAAAACAAAGTGATAAACATTGTTATTTTTAGTCAGTAAAGTTCATTCAAGTTAATAATCAGTATTGTGAAGTATCCAGTAAATTATTTAATAAAGTGTGTTAGTGGACAATCTCTTGTTATAATTTTTGAAACCCACGGAATTTGCAAGGGTGGTTTCCTAGGAAACACGTTACAATAATTTTTTTGTTTTTTTTTTTGATATTCGAGATGTTTATGTAGACAATATTAGTCATAATTATTATTGATTTATCATTTATTGTTATACTGTTAAAATGTTAAAAAATTTTATTTCGTTCTTTGTTTTCCAATGTCAATAAATTTTAATAAAGAGCATGGATGTTTAGTGGCGTTTTTAAAAATGTTACCAAGCCGGTAGCAGTCTGCTTTAGACCGAGGTTAAGTCAGACTACGTGTTAGTACGTTGAACCTTTAAATAATGTTTGCAATTGCATGAAAAAAAAAGAAAATTCGTTAGACGAAACCTATTTTCCGAAGAAAATGTTTTTGCCATTTGAATTTCTAACTTTTCATTTTAAAGCGTCTGACCTTGAAAAAAACAACATTTTCGGCAGCGGCGCATTTTTCCCCTTAGGCCTTGACCCACAAAAAAAAAAATTCTTCCCTGGCCCACTCAAATTTGAGGTTCTAGTTCCGTGCTTGATTGGGCCAATTCCCTAAAATTGCCAGGGCCGGTTGGACTGACCCCATCCACCCCTGTTCGGTGATATTCATATATTACACAGACACACACAGAAAAAAGAGCTGTTTCTGGGACTCCATTGAGCAATGTATTTCGACATGTTGAATAAGAATCAAGTATCCGTATATATAATTATCAATGCATACACAGACACCACACATACCCGCTGAATCGCTCGCATGAATTTTTACGTGCCTTTACGGTATTGTATTTATTACAGGTACACCTATCCACATTTCAGCTATATCCAATGGATTCCTTATACATTTGTTAATGTATTGGAAAAGTTCCAGAATTTGTATTCAAAACAAAGATATTTTCATAGTTATAAGGATAAGATCGTGAAAATCGCAATTTGTTATCATGATCTGATTGATCATACTTTCAAAAAAACAAATAAACGATTTTGTATTTGAACATTCGAAAAATATACATTTTTTCCGAAATAGTGATATTTTATTTTTTCCAATGGGTCAATTTCTCGACAGCCTCCAATACATATATTTATCAAAAAAAATCATCAAGCAAGGAGATTAAAATGATTTGAGAAGTACTTTTTTTTTAATCCTCGTTACTACAACGTAATAAACCATAATAATCATGATGTGTACATACTTTTCAATAGTTCTCAATGAAGACAGATTTTTTTTGAAGGGCTTTTATTTTTTTTCTATATTGTTTATTGCGACGATTGTTCAGGCGTGATAATATATATTGTAACGTGTTTCCACCCCTAGGAAACCACCCTCGCAAATTCCGTGGGTTCCAAAAATTATAACAAGAGATGTCCACTAACACACTTTATTAATTATTAACTTACTGGATACTTCACAATAGAGGTGGGTAGTACTCGTATGATTCGTATCATTGGTACGAATCCTTGCAGTGGTACGAATGGTACGAATCCCACAAAAATAAAAGATTCGTACATTTCGTATCGCCGATACGATTGGTACGAATATGGAATTTCGGTACCGGTATTGCGATGCGATACTGGGCTAGCTGTATAAGGTTAAACTTCAAACGGTGGATGGGGACCGCGCGTTTAAACTGGAGATTTCAGATTTTAAAATGCTCATAATCTCATAATTGAAAAAATTCCCTGTTTTTATATGTAATATGATGGATATATTCGAAACATTTGATTATTACTATTTGATTATTATCAATGTACCTACTGCAAGATAGCATTCATTTTATACAACGTACTAATTACAAAATCTGTGATATTTGCTTTTTGTTATTGTTTTTTGTTTAGTTGACTTGCTACAAATGTACAAATATGTATACTTATAATATGGTTAAATAAACGCTATATCTATCTATCTTTTTACTGATGTCTAATGACAACGACGAAATTATTAATGTAATAGAAGGTGCTTGAAGTCCTAAGTTTAAACTGTACGGTTAATATAACATTATAATACTCTGGCCCTAACTAACACCACATATAATATTCTATAATGTATGCTGAACACTGTGGAGTGGAAGTGTGGGTACGAATAGTACAAATGGTACGAATGGTACGAATTAGTACATGATACTGTTTCGTATCATGGAATCAGTGGTACGAAACATACGAATAGTACGAATGGTACGAATCAGTACATGATACTGTTTAGTATCATGGAATCAGTGATACGAAGTGGTACGAATCTCTCGATACGAATCTTTTCTTGATACGGATTCATTTGGTACGAATCCTTAAAAAGAGTCGAATCGCCCAACTCTACTTCACAATTCTATTATTAATTTAAATGCACTTTAATGACTAAAAATAACAATGTTTATCACTTTGTTTTCACTTTGTATTCTTAACCTCACTTTTCGAAACTTCAAAACTTTCTTGTACTTTCTGAACTACCGGTCTTTTATACCTAAAAATGATAGATCTCGATTTTTCTGTGATGACGCCACCATTCTCTAGATAATTCCAGATGTCACTTTAGAACTAACTTCTGGTAGGTTCTTTCTCGAGTAGGTGCAAACACATCTGAATTAATTGAATTCATTCTAGGGGTGGCAACACATCACAATATATAAGTATATTTTTCCCATCCATCCTTTGCTTGTATTGTTTACAACAACAAAGCATCAGAAAGCTACAATTTCCATCTTTTAAATGAATCAACACTCATATAGATTGAACAAATTCTCATTTAGTGACATGTAATTTAGTGCGTCAGTGTCACAGTCATGCGTATTCAAGCGCGTGCACGCATGGATCTCGCTCCGAGTTATAACGTTACACTTGACTATTTTTTCCGGGAAAACCGTGGCTTTTGCTATAAATTTTGTTAGGACATATTTTGTTCATAAATACGTGATCTATCCATATGTATTTTTTATTTTTTTTTCTAGCTTGATTTAATTCAAAAATTTTGAAAAAATGGATGAAAAAAAATTTTTTTTTTCAATTTTTTTTTATGTTCTGCACCCGAGCGAAATGTAAACTTTTCAGGATATTATTCTACACACTCTCACCAACTCATTAAAAAAAAGTTTACACAGTTTGCAATTTTTTGTGGGTAAATACCTACGTCGACTGGGCTAATAGCTCTAATACTCATTTTGCAAAACCACCTCTATACATAAAAACGAAGGACATGAGTGCCAATTCATTGTGGAAGATGTAAATTTTTAGTATGCTGAAGTCCAGAATATAAACCTGCAGTGTCACCGGCTTGGTCGAACTCTACATTTGAGAACACCTCATCAGATGTATTTGACATATTAGGCCAGGTGCGCAGATGCGATTGCGACAATCGCGTCGCTTGAAAAATAGAACAGGTTGCACAGGCCTGTAGCTAGGGGGCAGGACGGGCGCCGCCCGTCCTGGAATAAGTTTCGCCCGATCTACGGTGATCGTAATATTCTGAAAGAGAGTAATATTTTGAAAGAGATTGGGTAAAAATTCTTTAATTTATTCGGAGTAAAAAGTTTTTTTTGGATTTCTCCTCCCGCGCTTATCAAAAAATTTTTCGGACAAAAAATTTTTCGGGTTTTTTTACGAGCCCCCGTCCTGAAAAATTGTTTGCCCGCCCTGAAAGCACTTTCTAGCTACAGGCCTGAGGTTGCATCTTATTTAGTCGCATATGCGCCCATATCCATTAAAACGTTGCTATTTCATTTCTGCGATTCAGCAATCGCACAACTACAAATCGCTTGTGCGCGCCTGGTCTTATATAGTCCAGAATTCGTGCGGTATTGAGCGGCCCGTTTACAGGTGCACCTCCGGGATTCCTTCCCATGGCAGTTCCTCGATGCCCAGCCTGAGTCATCTAAATGTTATTTCTTCTACAGGTGACATTGCCATACATGATTTTGATGTTGTTGCACGTTGTTTTTTATTCTCCATATTCTTCCACTTTTGAATCTAACGATTGATGCTCTTTCATCCGTGTGTGTTGTGTTCATGCCGTAGTGTTGTATCTGTTCCATCTTGATTTTTTCCAGAGAATTTAGGTGACCACAGTGAAGAACAAGCCAAGATATCGAAGATGGAATGCGCTATCAAGGAAGGTGATGGGAGACTACTTACTGTTGGTCCATAAAAAGGGACACAACCAAAGAATACCACAGACACCCAGTGAGATCATTTGAATACAAGACAAAGAGGTATTTCAAGAAAAGTGATTGAGAAATATATTCTGTGCTCAAGAATACAAAAAAAGTCTTTCAATTTATTGCCATTTCTGTACTCTGTGCTATGAATATACGTCAGTGTTTTACACTCCATTCTAGAGTGTTTGTGGGTAACTAGCGGAACAAACAGGTAGGCGTCGTTCTGAATTCATACACTTTACTCCAATCTATAAAATCTTTAATATTGTTCACGATTTATGGGCATTTGTGGACTTTATATTGATATGGGGGTTTCCAACCCATTAAGGGGCCGATTTCGGGTCAGGAATGAGAGTAGCTCTTGAAGTCTCTCCAGATTCATGTACCAGACTCTAACACTATGAAAACTTCAACATTCCCCACGATTTATTGGCATTTATGTACTTTATTTTTGTATAGTAGTTTCTACCCCATTATGGGGGTGGCTCTCATTTAGTATTTGGGAAATTGACCGCTGAATATAGAAATTGTACGTTTTTCACGTTTTCCACAATGTATCCATTCACTTTATCCTGATGAATAAGGTGGTTTTGCCCCATTTTGGGGGTTATTTTTGGCTGTAGCGCAAAAATTTGGGGGTGTACGCTTTTTTTTTCTTATCAGATTCGGATTCAGCGTCGGGAGTATTATGGGCGGGTTCAGGGATCACAACTTTTTTTTGTGGGGTTGTGTTATCGATGTTAGAATACATTTTTTGTTTACCTAAGTTCTCATTTATAATTTTCATGATTCTTTTATTTTCTTGTAGGCCGAATTAATTATCTAATTGTAGTATTTTAGTTTAGCTATTCTAAAAATGAGGCATAAATGTATAATTTCATGTATGTTTATTTTTTTAACCCCTTTCTACATATTATAATTTTATAGTAATAAATGTTTTTTTCTTTAAAATACACTTTCACACTTATTAATAAACCCTCGTATTATAATACTTTAACTGTATTACCTGAATATTTATAATTACTTATGTTTCACAAGATTTTTTTCTTAATCTAGCGAATAACTTATGATTTTCTTGGTGCTAAGGCTTTCGCAGAGCTGGTGATCTGGCTGCTGGTTTCCGGGTCTCCTTCCGCGTAGACTTGATTGAGTGCTTGACGTTTTGACCATCTTGTCGTAGTCTTCTTCTAGAAGTCTACGCGGAAGAAGACCCGGAAACCAGCAGCCAGAATTTATGATGTTGGTCTTTATATAATCTGCTGTTCTTATTCGCCATCTTGTATTTTTATTTGTCAACGTCACTTATTTAGTTATTGTAAATAATTAATTAATTATTATTAATATTTAATATTATTTTTGCGAGGGCGGGGAATACGATGGTGACAATATTTCCCGACCTACCTTTCACTCACCTAAACCTGAAAAACCACCTCCTTCTCTGATTTTTCGGTACTAGACTTGCGAGGGCTTGTCAGATCGGTTTTTTTTTGTCAATTTAAATAAAATAAGTAAATATTGACCACAGGTGACCTAACCCCACCTCCGGGGGTTAAAACTGCTCCTGTCCCCAATAACGAAATGCCACGAAAACAACGAAACTAAGGACTCCGAAAAAAAAATGCCTAATATGATTTTTGGATTTTTTCTGAATATTTTGGTACCGCAGGAGGCTTTGTATTTGTAGGAGGCGAATGTTTTTCTGGTCATAATTAGATCCTAATTTGTTCTATACTTGAGTAAAATTTGATTCAAATCGCACAATAAATAAAAATTTTAGAGAGGTGTTCCGCTTTTAAGTGAGACACTCTGTATATATAAGAGAAGCTATAAGGTCTCAAAAAATGACATTAGCCACCCCCTTTACCACCCACACTCCATTGTTAAAGGGGGGTGAAAAAAATAAAATTGAGATTTAGTGTGTGTACAACAATCAAAGGCCACAACAATTTTTTTTACTTCCCACCCTCACTACCATCCCCTACCCCTACTCTCATTTCCGATATGTGACATGTTGTTTTATATAAGGGGTAGGTTTTTGGGGTAGACGATTTCAAATATTAGATTATTGAAGTTCCATATACAATTATTTCCACATAGTGGAGTGCAAATATAGTACCTTATAGTACCAAAATTTGTTTCGTTGTGAGAAACTTTTCGACCCCCACCCTCGCTGCCGATGTGACATACCGTTTTATGGGTTTTTAGGGTCGACGATTTCAAATATTATATTATTAAAGTTCCATAAACAATTATTTCCACCTAGTGGAGTGCAAATATATAGTACCCCGGATGTACCATGATTTTTTTCGTTGCAAGAAACTTCGATAGAAAATCTGGATGTGGAAGTAGTGATTCCTTCGGCAGCGGTTTTTAATAAAATATAAGAGCTTATTATCCTTGTTGGCGTGGTATTTCGTTATTGGCGGTGGGGATAGTTTCAACCCCGGGGGTGGGTTCGGTCACCTGACGTGGTCAATCTTTACTTATTCCATTCGAATTGATAAAAAAATCGATCCAACAAGCGGCAAGCCTAGCACCGGAAAATCGAAAAAGGTAGCGGTTTTTCAGGTTTAGGTGGTGAAGAATAGGTCGCGAAATATTGTCAGCATCGTATTCCCCGCTTTTCAGCTTCTCTAAGTTGTTTTCGTGGCATTTCATTATTGGGGGTGGGGGTAGTTTCAACCCCCGGGGGTGGGTAAGGTCACCTGTGGTCAATATTTACCTATTTTATTCGAACTGACAAAAAGAAACATACGACAAGCCCTCGCAAGCCTAGCACCGGGTGGTTTTTCAGATTTGGGGGTAGTAGGAGGTTAGGTCGGAAAATATTGTCATCTTCGTATTCCACACTCGGAAATGCGGGGTATACCGCTTTACAGCTGATTCTCTTTGTTTTCGTGGCATTTCGTTATTGGGCGTGGGGGTAGGTTCAACCCCCGAGGGTGGGTTAGGTCACATGTGGTTAATATTTACTTGTTTTATTCAAATTTACCGAAAAGAATCCGATCCGACAAGCTCGTTGCAAGCCTAGCCCGGAAGAATCGAAAAAAGGAGTGGTTTTTCAGTTTAGAGGTAGGTTGGAGGGTACGTCGGTGGTCGGAAAATATTGTCACCACCGTATTCCCCGCCCTCGAAAACGGGGGGGGGGGAGATGTCTTGTGATCCAGATACAGAACTTTTGGTTTTTTTGCCCTTTTTTTTTATTTACCTCAAGGGACACTTAATCGGAGATGAATTTCTTATTTTTCTAATTTCTGCAAAAATTAATGGTTTCGGAGATATGGGCGTATAAAGATGACGTCCGAACATTTATAAAACGAAGTATTTAGTTAAAGTGTTAAATGTTAAATATTTAAGAAATAGAGCATAAAATAAGGTATAAAGTGGGCAGCACTAGTGCCGCCTAGTGACGAGTTTGTGCTGCATAGTACAACTCGGTTGTGTCGCAGGCACAAAATCGGATTAAAAATTTTCTACATTTATACTCTCTGAGCACCACAGTATGAGGACTAGATGCGCTTGTTGATAATAGATTTGTGTTACTTATTATATTTTTATAAACTTTTTGCAGTTTCATATTTTTTGTTTCTCTATAGTTTTTTTTGTGAATTATTTTTATAGCTTGAAATTCTAACTTTTCTTTATATTATTCAGGGACGTCTTAAGGTATGGCCAAACTGGGCCATAGCCGGGGGCCTCGGCTTCCGAGGGGCCTCGTCGTACATGCCCATTTAAACATATTAGTGATACTATACAGGGTGTAATCAGTTTCATGTCATTAAAAAAACCGGTGGTGGGGAACGACTAAATGAACAAAAAAACCTTATAAAACATGAGGTCTAAAACCCATAGTTTTAGAAAAAAATAAATAAACAAAAATTTCGAAAATTTTCAATAATATTGTTTGAGAACTGCTGGAATGTTGGGATAGGCTTTTATCTTCGCGTGTGTCGACGCCTCTAACCATCAAATACGCTAATACGGCTCTTTCAAAGTATCGCGCTCCTTTGTTAGAGACCGCGCGTCGGCGAGGACACAAAGTTGATAATCACACTTTTTTATGGCTTTTTAAAAGTAGGTAAGGTAAGGTCTTTAGCGGTGAAAGGTGAAAGACGTCGGCGTTTTCTGAGTGCTTAGTAGAAGAAAACTATACTCTCCCTTGTGCAATATTTTAGTTTCTGTGGGCACTTCGTTAAGTACACACGTCGAACCCGTTCGTTGTTTTTGTATGTACTTTTGTTCTTTTTGAATTTTGGGCCACGTATTTACAGTTAACATTTATTTTATTGACTTACCGTTCAAGTCGTTAAGTTCTTGATTACGTACAGACACTACTTTTGTGTTGCTTTTTGGATTTTGGACCAAGTTTTTATTTTTATTTTCTTTATTGACCATGTTAGTTGATAGTTTAGTGTGGTATTTTAATATGCATAGAAACCATAAAAATGATCCTAATTTACCAAATGTGTTGAACGGAGTGTGTATGTCCTTAGTTCAACGTACCGAAAAGTGTATTGATGCAGATGGAAGCCATTTCGAACAATTTATGTAAATCAACAATAAATAATTTATTGGTAAGTTTTCGATACCTGATCGGCAATTCGTTAAATAAATCAGATTTTTTCCTAACTTAAAATACACATAATTGTTTTCTGTTATCGTATCTCTAAAGCCTAACTCTTTATTTCCCAATGTCATGCAATCATTTCTCAGTTTTTAAACTTTTAACCTAGAAACTCATTTAGGTTACAAATGTTAATAAATCACATTTAAATCTGAAAAATTATAAATAACAATAAAAGCTCCAATATTCTGTTCTAAATTAAAAAACACACATGTAAAGAAATGCTGTGTTTAAACCTCTGCGCCCATCATTTGCTTGCAGTTCTGCAAAAAGAGATAACGAATTATTTACATTTTTATAATTGGCTCCGTTGAGGCGGTCATTAAAGGTGCCGCTCTTCTTTGCTTTGAAACCGCGGGCCGCCGCCTGCCGGCGAGAACGAGTCGGTCGGTAATCTTTGCACTTTTTTATGATAATTTAGAAGTTGTATAATTGGGAAGGATACGTCCATTGACCCAGAAAGGCAGTGGTTCTCAAATGCTTGCTTCCCTAATACTCAAATTGTTGACCAGGTCAGTTTTTCAAAGTGCCCCTAGATGAAAAAGTCATTTTTTCTTTGTATAGTCGGTCCCCATTAACAGTTTTTTTTAATGACATGAAACTAATTACACCCTGTATAAGCTAATTTTTTTATTGCAAACAAAATTATAAAAGGGGGGGGGCCTACATTTGCATATGGGGCCAGGGCCTCAAGAATGCTTAAGACGTCCCTGATATTATTGATTGACCATGAAAATTTTCGCCTGCGGGGCATTTCCAATTTTACTCTCATTATTGTTATTATGTATGAGCAGGGCCGCGCTGTCCATAAGGGCAAGTCGTGCGGCGCACGACGGCGCCACGTAACTAAAGGCGCCGTAAGGCGCCGCGAGTTTTGAAATTTAAAATTAAAAAATATATATATAAACGTTTAGTTACAATATAGGATGAATCAGGGCCGGATTATCCAATAGACAAACTAGGCAATTGCCTAGGTAGTGTGGTAGCTTAGAGTAAATACTAGGCAGAATCGAGACCTGCTGGATTAAAGCGCCAAATTTTGCAGATTTTATATACCCTCAGTACTATCAATTCAGGGGGGATTTCGATTTCACGATTCGATTTCCGATTTCACTGTCCGCCATCTTGAAATACGACGCTATCTTTGTTTTCTTTGGACTGTAACTGTAAATTTTCGACTTTTATTTGGTTTTTACTAAATATCTCCCCAACTTCTGGGTTTGTAGCAAAAAGGATTTAATTTAAACTAAATATGCTACAATTTGAGTCCAGCCGCTTTTTGTAACTTTAATATTTTGCGAGATTCAAGCTTCCAAAATTTTGGACTTTTTTCAGGTTATAACGACAGCAATACTATTCCAATCAATTTTAATCTAGACTAAATTTGCTACAACTTTAGACTAGATCTGCTTTTATAACTTAACTAATATTTTGCTAGATACAAGCATCCAGACTTTCTAAACGCTTGGCCTCCGTCTTTGAGTAATCACGGGGATTTACGACTGACTGACGATAAATCAGATTTACTGTCCTGCCTATATTCAATTAAAGACCACGATGTACCAAACTTTGATGCCAAAATATTTGATGGACCTGCCATGGTACATGCACTTCTAAATATGATACATGTACATTTGAAGAATGTAGTGATATGGTCTTCTTACCATGGATCAAGAGACAACTTCAGGATTGCCTAATAATCGATGTTTTATGGGACATATACAAGCCAGACAGTCTGAAGGCAACTACACGTGTGAAGAGAGGGAAGGGAGAAAGAAGAAAAGTCACAAGGGAAACCACACCCACCAAAAATTTTGTTACATTCCTGAAGAATTCAGAGAACAAGACAGAACTATTTACTCTACTAAGTGATGCAGTCGCAGGCATTTCAGCCAGTAGGTGCTAAAACAAAGGTATTTGAACTTATAGAACGATTCACATGCATCCTGTACGATGGCACAACAGAACTTGACAGCATCAACAAGCTCAGAGAGGATCTCACACAAGGAGGAAAAAAAGTAAAGATGATGCAAAGTCTACCGCCCACACAGGATGCCCCCATTCAACACACTAATCGCTGCATCTACCGATCTAGCATCTGGTTAACCAGTTTGAAATCACTCCAAAATGCACCTACTCCATCTAACTTTAGATGGAAAAGAAACGAAGAGACATAGCAACCAATTTGGATGTCTATTCCGGAAGCAAGCGAAAGCTGTAGGGAATTAATCAAGTGCGGATGTCAGGCTGTGCTCTAAGAAATGTGTTTGTAACAAGGCTGCACTTGCCTGCACAACTTTTTGTCATTGCAAAGGCCATTGTGAACAGTAAATAACAACATTACAAATATCATTTTTATGATTATTTTCTTAATAGTTATTCTGTAATTTTTTTCTATTGAAATGTTTGTAACATGGTCAAATACATTATCTCAGCAAATTGTGATTGTATCGACGTCTTTCTTTACTCACATTGTAGCCTATTTATTCTTCATAAAAATTAATAAAATAATGTTTGCTGTAAAACTGACTGCATTGGAAATATTTAGCAAAACAAAAAATATAGATTTTCGTAATAACCTGAAAAAAGTCCAAAACTTTGGAAGCTTGTATCTCGCAAAATATTATAAAGTTACAAAAGCGGTTCTGGTCTCAAATTGTAGCAAATTTAGTTTAAATTAAATCCTTTTTGCTACAAACCCAGAAGTTGGGAAGATATTTAGTAAAAACCAAATAAAAGTCGAAAATGTACAGGTACAGTAAAAAGAAAACAAAGATGGCGTTTTATTTCAAGATGGCAGACACTGAAATCGGGCCCCCCCCCCACTGAAGTGATAGTACTGAGAGTATATAAGTGTGCAAAATTTGGAGCTTTAAAATCCAGCAGGTCACGATCTTTTTGCTAACCTACCACACTAAGGGGACCCAACAAGCGAGGTGGGAGCTCCAGCAGTTCAAAAGTAACTAATTTTATCTTCCGATGGCCGACGTTTATCGTTTACCATTGATCTGTTGGAAAATAAAATGTACAAGGAAATTATTTATTCGTTATTTGATTACTTTATTTTGATAGAATTGTCGCATTTATTACCTCTGTTCTGTAGTAACATTTTACAAACTTATTTATAAAATTATATTATAGCGGAGTTCACAAGTAAGAAGTCACGAAAAAGGATATGTTTTTCAATATATTATTTTTATATTTAATGTTTATATTTAATTTTAGTTCAGGGGAAAATATAAATACTGCATTTTTTTTGTAATAAAACATTTTTTATTGGTATTTTACATTTTCTGCGCCCACGAAATCTACTTTTCGAAGACAATATAATTTTAAGTCAAATTTCTAGCTTTTAATTTGAGGCTGTTTGACCTTGAAAAATTCGAAAATTTCGCCAGTGACGCATTTTACAATAAGCCTGTAAATAAGAGAACGCAAATACTTCATTTGCCTAAAGGCGCGCCTATCCTTAATCCGGCCCTGGCATGAATTGAAAAATTTTGAATTTTTATATTCAATTGTTTAGCGTGATTTATTTGAGACACTTTTTTCCTCAACCTTCCTTTTCAGCTGAATTCTGGATGCTACTGAAGGGCGCTTGTTCGTATTTGCACGACCGCGCTTAAAAGGCTTGGCACGGCCCTGTGTATGAGTCAGCACAAACCTCTTCCGATAAAATCCTGCAACAGGCCTGGGGCCTGGGTAAACATATTTCCTAAGCTCTAGTGCCGCCCAGTGAAAATTGTTTAAAGCAGTGGCGGCTGGTGAAATTTCAATATTTTTTTTCTCGTCTGTGGCGCATGGGACCTATACGACCTTTGGGAAATAACATCTAGAGAAGCACTTCTCTAATGACTCCTAAAAAATTTTGAAAAAGCAGTTTGCGAAAAAAATTTTGAAAATTCGTTAGCCTCCCCTGGGTCTAGGGACTCCTATTTATTTATTTTTTTTTTTGTCATATGCATTTGACTTTCCATAAAAATACAACAATAGATTTTTTTTTTAACAAAATGTAATGCTATGCTATGCTATGAATCAATCTTAATGAAACTTTTTGCATTGTGTTGCTAAAATGTTTAGGGATTAGAAATTGATGTTTTTCTTTTTTATTTAAAAGTTTATCGAGATCTACAAATTCTTTGAAAAAATACTCAATTCACATAAGTTTAATAGTTTTTGTTCTGTGGACAAAAAAATTGTACCTGAATAGTATTGTAGGTTTGTGATTCAAAATTTAAGGTAAAAAATTACAAATTCAAAATGTGGGACCCAAAATGGCGGCAAAAAAACTTTAAAATAAGATATAATTAATACAAAAAACATTAGAATTTCTGTAGAAATAGACTTATTGTTAAATTACATAATTCATAATAGTTTTAACAAAATATACTATTTACCTTTCATAGCTTCTTTTTCAACTTCGCTTATTTCTATAATAGGAGAAAGGTTCAAGCAACTATCATCATTGCATTCGGAACAAGCTACAGCTCCGCATCCTGTATTATATGTACAAAAAATAATTTTAAGTAGATTTTCAGGGGTTGGTGGCTTATTCATTGTTATTGGTCTCAACATCCCACGATACTGTTTCCATCCCCATTTTATTGGCAAAATGTCATGTCAGACTCGGATGGAATCTTCTCCAAACGTTTGATTGGTTTTTTAGGCTTAATACTATCACCAGGAGTAACAAAAGGGATAGAACCAAATTATGGAAGGTCCCTCTTCAATCAAGTGTGTTAACATTAAAATCTACATTGTCAAGTACAAACTGAACAAAAGCACCTATTTTTATTTCAATTGGACTTCCAAAAGCTGCTGAAGCTTCATACAATTTTGCTTCTTTCTATGAACTACAGAAACCTAAGGCGTTACATATTATATCTATAATTTTTTTGAGCTAAATTTTCAATGAAGTGTAACTGATAATGCAACATGTAAAGGTGATATAAATGATCGTGGTCGTATTGCTGAAATAATGACATGGCACTTTGTTTTATAAAAAGTCATATTTTCTGGTTTACTCTTTTTATCATTTATAGTTATTTCAGATAGAATAAATAAAACTTAATGACTTTAGGATGGATGTATGAATGCTTTCAAACATTTTATCGCTAGCTGGGTAACTATCATTACAATAAACTTCCGTTCGAATAATTCTTCGAAGAATCTCACCAGCAGCGTTTAAGATTCAATATTCTTCTTCATTATCATTGTCTAATCTTTCTCTGTACCAAGTTTTTGATAATATTTCATGGTGTTTTTCCGAAAGCCATATTATTGTTTGACCCAAATTTACTGGACAATACAATATCATCCTTAAAGTGTGACAATAATCGGGACTTAATCGTTTCATCATCGAGAATGTATGGTGTTGTTAAGATTGTTTTCAGTGTTGTTATAGTTTCGGAGGATATAGATGTCCTGGTATTATTAACAGCACTAACCCCAAATGATCGAGAAAACCAGCAAAGGGTAAAGTTCTGCAAAAAGTTTTTTCTTCTATGAGCTTAGAAAAAGCATCACCTCTGTATAAAAAGTATAATTTGTTTTTACATGCTTTTACAGGATGTCACACTACATCAGGTAAAAATAAGTTTGTAGAAATTATTGAAAAAAATAATGATCTTCTAGGCGCTGCTGAAGCGTTTGGAAATGCCAATGAAGATTTGAATAATATTTGTGAAGCTGGGGTGAAATGCGTCCTCGCATTATACAGCACGCCCAAAAAAATAAAAGATTTAAATACTTTAAGATACAATTTCATTAGTGCCTACACCTGATGCAGTCTCTGAGCATTTGAAAAGAGTGTACTAACAAGTACAATTATGGTTGGGAAATGACATTTCTCCAATATAATGAGGATGGAAACATTATCGTGGGATGTTGAGATCGATAACATTGAATATTCCACCAGCCCCTGAAAATCTACTTAAAATTATTTTTTGTACATGTAAGACAGAATGCGGAGCTGCAGCTTATTCCGAATGCAATAGTGATAGTTGCTCTAACCCTTCTCCTATTAAAATAGGCGAAGTTGAAAACGAAGATAAATAGTATATTTTGTTAAAATTATTATGAATTATGTGATTTAACAATAAGTTTATTTCTACAGAAATTCTAATGTTTTTTGTATTAATTATGTCTTATTATAAAGTTTTTTTGCCGCCATTTCCTACATTTTGAATTTGTAACTTTTTACCTTAAATTTGTAATCACAAACCTACAACACTATGCGATTTTTTGTCTACAGAATAAAAACTATTAAAACTTATGTCAATTGAGTATTTTTTCAAAGAATTTATAGAAGATTTTGATACTTTTAAATAAAAAAAAACATCAATTTCTAATCCATAAACATTTGAGTATTAGGTTTTAGCAACACAATGCAAAAAGTTTCATTAAAGTTGATTCATAGGAACCGGGTTCCTAGGTATAATGGCACTCCATTATTTACATTGGATTAATAGTTTCGGAGATATTTAAGTTTATAGATGGCATGCGAAAGAATATAAGATGAAGTAAGATTTAGTTTAAATGTTGAATATCTTAAAACTATAAAATTTCCATCAACATTTCTAGGAAACAGAATTAAAGATGATTTTTTGTGAGAAAAAACATTCCTTTTATTGTAATGGTGAACAATTTGAAATAACCTTAAGAAAAACTGAACAATTCAGTAAATGATAATAACGATATAAATATGAAAGACAATGCCATGTTATGAATTTAATATATAGTCTATTTATAATATACACATCTTTTTTTATAGTTATGCATATTTTCCATACAATCATCTTTATTCATAAACAGAAATAAGCTCGTTACAGCGCAATTTTGACGCCAAATGCTTTTGATTTTTTACTTCTTCGTGTTGTATATTTCTGCGCCGAAAGATTCTTTTTTTTCCCTAACAGTCGCTAAGTGTAACTGCTCTCATGGCACATGGTTTTCAGTATCCAATATCCGAATCATCCTCGTAATAATATTCAGTTATCGCGCAAAAGTCCTCATAATCTTCGAAATGAAGCGATAATTTTCTCTCGAATCGCAGTTTAAAATAAATGACATTCGTTTAAATTCAGGATACAGTTCATCAAAGCTTATGTAATCTTCTCCGACCTAATAATGTCTTTTAAATGATTTTTTGTTTGTTTCTATATCATACAAAATAAAGATGTTATGGCAGGAAGCAATGCACGTTTTCACATTTTTTTTTTACAAAATGTCGCCATTTTGTTTTTGTAGTTGTTCAGCGATTAAATTTTTTTTCAAAAATGCTATTTTTTGTTAATATATTCGGGCAAATCAGACAAAAGAACCCCGTGAGGGTTTTCCTTGGATACATACAAATTCACGCATGGAGAAAACTTGAATTCGTATTGTTGACAGTAGCCTATAATTTTCACAGTAATAGTTTTCACTTATCGATGAATTTGTTTGTACCCTCATGGGGTTCATTTGTCTGATTTGTCCCAATAGCATCACCTAGATGCTGATTTTTTTTGTCCTTTTAAAATATTTGCTTTAGAAAAAATTTAAATCTTCCATATTTTAGCCGCCATTTTGAAAAATGTTCGGAAAATTCGGAGAAAATTTCAAAAAAAACTTTTTTTTTAACAACGTATTAGTAATCAGCGACCCCAAAAAACATTTTTTTTTCGTCGAAAATGCGAGATTATGAAATTTATGGATCATTCAAAGCATAAAGAAAGATTTCACCATTTTCAAAATTAGAATTAAAAAATTTTATTCAGCTCGCCGGAATGTTTCTGATTTCAAGTAATATGGTATAAGCGTTGAGTGAAATAGAACTGTAACTAAATGGTATAAGGGATATTTTTTTAAAAGTTTCGTCATAATTATTGATACTGTTCCTAAGAATTCCGAAGATTCGTCTATTTGTAGGCTTCATCGACTCGACTACTAATATTTTCATACTAAGCGTAAATATTTCAAATTTCAATATCAAATGACCACATCAGAAATTTTTTTAAATAAAATTGAACTTTATATAGAAACTATTAAATTATGGGTGTAAAAATAAATAAATAATTACTAGGTATCTATATTTTTATTTCATGATGTAAGTATAAACAAATATTAAATATATTCTACTATGACTATAACCTGAAAATTAAATATGAATATTTAGTTCGCAGTTATCAAAAGCACAGCTAACTTACACTGCAAAATTTACTTCTTGAGAAGTTGATGCCTTAAGATAAGGAAAGGTGCTCCAAATCCAGAACCAAAGAATGCAATGAACATAGCAGTCAACTTAAATCTGTTATTAATGGAGAAGGGTAAATTCTAAAAAAGAAGTAAAAATAACATATTATTAAAAGCCACGTTAAGTGTTATACCTATAGTTGTTATCCAATGTTTTATCTAACTTCATAAATACAATATTAGAGGTACAATTGATTTGTAAGTGAAAAAAAAAATCAGTTCAAATATCTTTACTCGATTGTTTCCGATTATTTTAATTTTAATATAAAAATACGGCCACCCTTAATTTGACAGGATATGTTTAAAATTTTGGTAAGCAGTCTTGATTTGAAGCATATACAGTGTGTCCCGCTTTTCATAAATCCACCTTAATATCTCAGTTATTAATAATGCGATTTTCTTCAAATTTGGGTGGTAATTATATGCAGGAAAAATGAATTATTTGGCATAGTAAAAATTTTCATTCTTCATTGGCGTGCGGTTTTAGGGGGTAAAATAGGGTAGGATTTTTGGCAAAAGGATATTAGGGCTTATTTTAGACAAATTTTTCTATCATATTTGGATTCAGCATGTCCAAAAACCCCTCCATCCATATTCTCCATGATCTCAAAAACGGATTATGGCAGAAACGAAATATTAATTAATTCCTTAAAAAACACTTTTTTAATTTTTTATAACTTTATTTAATTGCTATAACAAACCTAAAAACAACTTTTTTTTTAATTCTGGTCTCTTCAACATAGCCACCTTCCAATAAAATACACTTTTCAACAACCCTTCTTAATCGTTCAATCACTTTTCTTAAAGTTTGAGGAGCAATTTCTTGACACGCTTGCCTAATCCTACGGCAAAGCTCTTGTCTGTTACGCGGCCGAGTAGCATACACTTCATTTTTCAAGTACCCCCATAGAATAAAGTCACAAGGGGTAATATCAGGCGATCTAGGGAGCCACGGTTCTAAAGGGCTATTTCTACCTATCCACTTCATAGGGAAATTTGCATTTAAAAAATTTCTAACTATCAGAGAATCGTGCGTCGGGGCACCATCTAACTGAAAGTATACATTTTCTCTCTGTGCTAAAGGCATTTCCATAAAAAAATAATCTAAATCATTTTATAAAAAATTTAGAAAATTTTCTGCGTTGAGGTCATCCAGGAAAAAGGGGCCAACAATTTCTTCATTTAATATGCCACACCACACGTTAACTTTTTCACAGTTAATTACAAAGTTGGGATTTTCGGCTGCCCAATATCTACAATTTTGACTAGATATCACACCGTTTGTCGTAAATGTTGCCTCATCCCTAAACAGTATGTTCTTTAAAAAAAAATCTGTCGTTAAGATAGTTAGTTACCTTGCAACCATAGGCAAAATTCAAACCGCCGTTCAAAATCACCTTCTAAGAGAGTATGCACAAATTCTGGTTTAAATGCCCCAATCCTACTGTGTTTCAAACACCTCCATATTTTATTTTTGGTTAAATTTAGTGTTCTCGCAACTGCCCTTATACTACCATTTGGATTGTTCCGAAATTCTGTTAAAATGCGTTCGTCGTCTGGATATTGTCGTAAATTTAAATTGTACCTTCTTCGTCTTGTCTTGAAAATGGCTCCGGTTCTTCCAAACAGTTTGTTGATGTCACCAACGGTTTTGTGTCAAATTGGTGCTTGATCACGATAACGTTGATTAAATATTCGAGCAATCTGATGCGTAGATCTTTCATTATCACCAATTAAGCGGATAATTTCAACGTTTTCTTCAATTGTAAGAACTACTCACCGATTTTCTGCCATTATCAGTAAGATTGATAAATTAAATAACACTATTTAACTTTTGACAATTCTTATGAATCGCCAAATATCAAATAAAAACTTGTTTTTCAAAGCACTTTTGATTAATGCCTATGGTTGCAAGGTAACTATCTTAACGACAGATTTTTTTTTTAGAACATAATGTTTAGTGACGAGGCAACATTTACGACAAACGGTATGGTATCATTGGAAGGTGGTTATGTTGAAGAGACCCGAATTTATAAAAAAAATTGTTTTTAGGTTTGTTATAGCAAAAAATTAAAAAGTGTTTTTTAAGAAATTAATTAATATTTGGTTTTTGCCATAATCCATTTATGAGATCATGAAGAATATGGATTAAAAGGTTTTTGGACATGCTGAATCCAAATGTGATAGAAAAATTTGTCTAAAATAAGCTCTAATATCCTTTTGACAAAAAACCTACCCGATTTTACCCGCTAAAACCGCACGCCAATGAAGAATGAAAATTTTTACTATGCCAAATAATTCATTTTTCCAACATATAATTACCACCCAAATATGAAGAAAATCGCATTATTAATAACATATATTAAGAAATTAATTAATTTTTCGTTTCTGCCATAATCCGTTTTTGAGATCATGGAGAATATGGATTAAGGGGTTTTGGACACGCTAAATCCAAATATGATAGAAAAATTTGTCTAAAATAAGCCCTAATATCCTTTTGCCGAAAAATCCACCTTTTTTTTACCTCCTAAAACCGCACGCCAATGAAAAATGAAAATGTTTACTATGCCAAATAATTCATTTTTCCAACATATAATTACCACCCAAATTTGAAGAAAATCGCATTATTAATAACTGAGATATTGGGGTGGATTTATGAAAAGCGGGACACACTGTATACTGAATATAATGTTTACCCTTATTTGTTCAAACCAGTTACCTATTTTTAATATTTTCAAATGTTTTGTTAACTTCATGCATTTTTCCTTGTAATTGGTAAATTGCTCTTCTTTTGTTTCAAACAAGACTGCTATTTATATTTACAAAGCACTTCGGTATTAATACTAGGTACTCTTAAAAAGTGAACATGTGAACTCGGTTAAATTTTTCACAATTTTGTTTTTCTCGATCCACATTCATTATGTAACAAAAAATATGTAGGTACATACCGCACCAGGAACACCACCATGGTCATGATATCTAGCTAAATTCCTAACTGCATTTTTAACAAACAAATTACTTTTTCCAATCATTTTTAATACTAGAATTTAATAAAATAGAATATACGGATAACCTCCCGAAAAATGGCAGCAATGTACAACGAAAGTACGACCAAAAAGCGAAGGTGGCGCTGGACAATGGACATGCGATAACTTCATTCAGTATTGCCAAATGTAGAAAATGACATCAAAATTCAAAATGAATTAAAATACCTTATTTTAAATATATATAGATGAAAATCAGACAGGGAGACCAAAATCCAGTTCCGAAGAATAACAGAAAAATCGTAGTCATTCTTCCTGGCTTGCCGATTGAGTAACGACATGGCAAATTCTAAAAATGAACCAACAATCAATAATTTGTTTCTTATTACTTATTCAAATATTTACCGCTCCTGCAATTCCTCCCTGATTATCTTGGTGACAGTATCGCTTTATACTGTTATTCACTACTATATTTCTTAACAATTTGCCCGTTTTGAGCAACATTTTTTAAAGTTTTACTGCTGATAAAACTTTGTTTACCTTTTCGGAACTTGAAAACAATGTCACCAATACCTACTAGGATCTCCAGAAAAAATTAAAAAAAAATACTAAATTACCATGCAAAGCAAGGTCAAAGATTAAGTGATAATCATAAATTAGTTATTTTATCATTCGGTATTGATGACTGAAACTACGTATAATAGAAAAAAATGTTTCAGAAATCAATTTTATCGTATAATTCTCGGTTAATAAAAATTTTTCGTAATATATCTTCCGCCAATGTTATAAAATCTCAAGTAGATGTTCATACACCACAATTTATTGTAAATTGACTTCTTTTTCAAAATATTAACCTGTCAAATTATACCTATTACCTAGTTGCTTTATTATATAAAATGCACTATACATTTAAGTTAAATACTTTTTAGGATAATCGTTGCCAAATGGTAGAACTTGTTAATCAATTAAAGTACAAAACTGGAAATATTCTAAAAGGTGGGGGTGAAAAAGCTATAAAAAGACATACATCAAAAGGAAAATTACTAGCTAGAGAGAGAATAAACTTATTGTTAGATAAAAATACAGCCTTTTTGGAACTCTCAGCATTAGCGGCAAATGATATGTATGATGGGTCTATCAATTCTGCTGGTATTATTACAGGAATTGGAAAAGTATATGGGTGAGATGCTAGTTTTAAACAAATTTTAAATTACCACTTACATTAAAAAATTCCTCCTCTTCTAGACAAGATTGTATGATCGTTGCAAATGATGCCACGATCAAAGGTGGTACTTATTATCCAGAAACTGTAAAAAAGCATTTAAGAGCCCAGGAAATTGCGCAAGAAAATAGTTTGCCATGTATTTACTTAGTTGACAGTGGAGGTGCAAACTTACCCTATCAGTCCGAAATATTCCCCGATAAAAACCATTTTGGTAGGATATTTTTTAACCAAGCAAATATGTCTTCACAGGGGATATCTCAGGTAAAAATACTAAATAATTTATTATTTATCGTATGGTTTGCACGGTCTAGCATAATACATTACAATAAAATATTAAATTTGGTGTTCGGCAAATGTAGTTTTATCTATCCTAAACGAGTGCAAGAGAAAAAAAACAGAGAAATTAGGAAAAGAAAGACGGATATACTGCTCCCAGCACATTCCACGCTTCGTGAAATCCTATTTTTATGACTTTGTCGTGAATCAGCAGAGGACATCGGTACTTATCGCTTCTAACCATGAGCGTATTGTAGTGAGATAATATCTGTCTTTTCTTTTTTTTAATTTCTCTGTTTTCTTTCTTGTACTCATTGAACTCAGGATGCATATATAAAACTATACATTTTCCGAATCTATATATATAAGAGTAAATAACATGTCTACACATATGAAATAGAGAAACACATCACAGCGATTCTATGTGATAAGGAACACCACATAGATTAAAAATTTTAAAGCTGGATGTCGAGATCTCTCAGCCACTGGATTGTTCTTGGCGTTAATTTGTGTAATTCTTCCGAACCCCAGGAAGATTTTAAATTGCACAGTCTTCAACTAGGTGTCACATAGTCTCTTAAGTAACCCTACAATCGCACCATCAGCAAATTTCCATGTGTATAAGAATGAGATAAATCTTTCATGTTGGGCGCAGAAGCGATTAAGGGTTGTCCATAGCTTCCGAGGAATATTGAATCTGTCCACATGGGCAGTTGGATTAGTGATAAGATAGAAACTACCTCCTGTTCTCCATCATCTCATCCTTCATCTCATACTTCGGGGATGTGACACATAAGCTGTGCATCGCGGTCTGGCCAGGGTGGCTTTCTTGATTTGAGTCTATTTGATGGCATAGCCTGCAGTTGGTTGTATAAAAGTGATTTTTGGTATGATATACACTTTTGAAACTCCCTGGTCACGACTTCTACTTGTCTAATGGTTGGTGGTGCGATATACACTTTTGAAACTCCCTGGCTACGACTTCTACTTGTCTAACGGTTGGTGGTGCTATGTTAGCCAGAATAGATAACCGTGGAAGTGGTGTTGATTTTGTGATATCACTAATAATTCTCATCGCTTGATCTATTTTGACGTCCGTTTTGTAAATATGCTCTCTGTTTTTCCGCACTGGTGCCCGCAGTATTTTGCTGTGGAGTGCATTAGCGTTAGTGTGGCTGTTCACAGGGTGTTGGCATTATTTTCCAAGTGTCTCTTGAATCAGTGGCGGCTGGTGAAATTTCAATATTTTTTTTCTCGTCTGTGGCGCATGGGACCCATACGAAATATGGGAAATAACATCTAGAGAAGCACTTCTCTAATAATTTTTTTCACAAACTGCTTTTTCAAAATTTTTTAGGGATCATTAGAGAAGTACTTCTCTAGATGTTATTTCCCATATTTCGTATGAGTCCCATGCGCAAGACGAGAAAAAAAATATTGAAATTTTACCAGCCGCCACTGTCTTGAATGTAAGAGTCCGGTGTAGTGTGACGCTAAGGTATTTCGGAGAGGGAATGTGTTCCACTGGGACGTTCTTAAAAATTATATTTATTCTATGATGAGCCTCATGGCTGTTGGCATTTACCTCCAGTTTTTGCAGCAGAATTTGGATCGAATCTCCAGTTTTGAAAATACTTACCGGTTCTATTGAGGTCTGCAGTTAGAGCACCTTCACTCTTTGTCAGACTTTCCACTTGGTATGCTAGTGCTAGATTGTCAGCAAACTGGAACTTTTTTTCGGTTGTGTTGGGCATATCACTGATATACAGTTTAAAATGGGTTGGTGTCAGGAGGAAGCTCTGTGCTCCATCTATTGCACTTTTCTCCAACGAGTATTTGGAGGCGTTTGTTACTTAACATGTTATGCAATAAGTTAAACAGGTTGACGGTATTATTTATGCAAATTTTAGCAGAAGCCCATGATGCCATGCAGTGTCAAATGCAGCTGTAAGGTCTACAAATGCTATCTCTGTTTTTACTACGATTCTTACGAAAACACGTTAGACTAGTGTTACTGTGTAATATAGGTCGGCAGTGAGCAGCATCATTTCGATCCTTATCAGGTTTCTCAATGGCAATAACTTTTGCAGCCCTAAATTTTTTGGGCAGTTTCCCAGTATTTAGAATGACATTACTACTCCTAAGTAAACTCGTTTTATTCTATAGACTGTCAAATTAGTGAGAATTATACATTTTATTTTTATTGATTAATTATCGATGCTGATATGGAATATCTTTTATGTTACTTCGCCGTGGAAAAAGTTGTGAAAATTCTCTATCTTATTATGAGTGAAAACTGCAGATTAGAGTAGTGTAGTCTAAATAAATCTACATAAAAATAGGAGTCAACCTGGAACTAAATGCAAAAGAAATAAAACTTCAATGGTAAAAATATGATATGGAAAACACCTTCAAAATGACATATTCAATATTAATAGCAACGCCCGAAATTACTCCAACATGTTTAACTAAACAACTTAATATCAGTCACTCTGATCACAAAATTTGTAATATTCTTTTGTATTTGCATTGGTATTTCTTTTGAAATGTTGCAGAGAAATCCAAATTTTTTAAAAAGGAGAAAAACTTGTATTTTTCAGTAATAAATATTAAAAATTCATATCAAATAATGTTATACGTATTGTATATCCTATTCAACAACATTTATTTCTCAGTTTGTGCAGTATAAGCTTTTTAACCATAAATATAAAATATGCAGAATTATCGAACATAAAATTAATTTCAATTTCTCGGGACCATTTTAAAGGCGTTCCCCTACTAACATTTTTTTCTACATTTTTAATATGTTAATCCCAAAGGTAAAAATATTCTGAATATCAGTGCTGCTGAATAGTGTGCACTAAAAACAGCATTAACCAATCTATTTTAATTCATAGATTTGATTGAATCTATAAGTATCCCACACAAATTTCAATACTTCTTAAGTGTTTCCTAATATTTTTTTTAGATAGCAGTTGTAATGGGTTCATGTACTGCTGGAGGAGCTTATGTACCTGCAATGGCTGATGAATCAGTTATTGTCAAACATCAGGGAACTATATTTTTAGCAGGTCCACCATTAGTTAAAGCTGCCACTGGAGAAGAGGTAGGTATATATTATTAGACATATTGCAATTCGATAGATATTTAGAATTCTATCAAGATCACAAAATATAAATTCAAATTGTTAGTGAAAAGTTCTTAGATCTAAATGCCTATTTATTAAACTTCATTGACATGACACATAAAAATATGAACCTTTGAGGTATTTCATAGCATCACATAATTTAATCATTTTACGCCCCTAAATTACATATTACTTCGACCACAATATGCGAGTTTTAGGTATATTTTTCAGTGTTACGCGTTAGCCCACACACAATACTCTAGATATAAACTGAATATTATGTTAGGTTACTATGTGAGTGGGCTCACATTGTATAAAAAATGTCCACAAATGAAATTAAAAACTGAATATTATGTTAGGTTACTATGTGAGTGGGCTCACATTGTATAAAAAATGTCCACAAATGAAATTAAAAACTACATACTACTAGTCAACTATCGTAGGTTAGCATCTGAAATTTGAATGTGCAGTAGACAAGTTTCTGCACACGGGCAAGAACTCATTTATAATAATAATAATCATTTACTGTCCAAAATGTCAAATACACTTGCACAAGAGGATTAGATACAGAGACTGATATTAAATCTAACCCTAAAACAAAAAAGATAATGCGACGAAATTAACAAGCGCTTTATTTTAATCTCATTTCATGTATGTTTTGTAATAGTATATTACGTAATGAGTGATGTAAGAAGTATATTACGCACGAATGGAAAAGTTACGCACGATGCCGCGTAGCGGCGAGTGCGTATTTCCATAAGTGCGTAATTGCCTTATAACTCGAATTATGTACTATACTTTACCTACGATCATATTTATTTAGTTATTTAGTAAAATCTGGATTTAGTTCACTAGTCAACAATATTGTTCAACAAATATGTCAGTTTTGACAGCGTTTGAAAATTAAGTAGGCGCATTTGTCCTTTGAAACCCCGCGTCAGCGATATAAGCCACCTATAATTGCGTGTCCCGTGCGTTTTGTTTACCGTGCGATTTGTTTACAGTGTGTTTTGTTTACAATACGTAAAATTCAACTTACATATATGGCAGGTAGTGTGTTTTTTACTATTTGCAGTAGTGATCGTAGGTAAAGCTTTATTACAAACATACATGAAATGAGATTAAAATAGAGTGCAGCACACGGGGCGAGTCTGTAGTCATTAAAACAATTGGTGATTTAAAAATGACAGTTCCTCATGTAGGAGTAGGGACTTCAGAATAGGTTTCAATTTAGGGGGATTAATACTGCTAAGTTCAACTGGTAGATTTATGCAGCACTATTGTGTTGAGGAATTGAGATAGAAGTACAGGTTTGTCTTATTCTCTTGCAGGAGCATCACTTTTTCTTTCTATGTCAGCAAACAGGTGTTTAGGAGATTTATAAAGTATAATATTGTTGACAAATATGACTGATGTGTGAAGTAAACGGCAATGCTCAAGTTTAAGTATTCATAAATCTTTTAAGAAAAGAGTTATATGATGAAATCTTGGGATGTCTGTATTAATCTAATGGTATGATTTTGCATTTTTTGAAGTCGATATTTATCTTCCCGACTAACTACACGTATTTTGGTATAGTTAAAGTGGGACTGGACTAAGCCCCCTATAACATTGTTTTAGTTTTTGGACCTAGAAAGCTTTTTTAAGTTAATGTAAGCTTTTTGAGAGACATAACTGATGTGGTCTGTAAATTTCAAATTATTACTCATGACAAGTCCTAGGTTCTGTATGATATGAGGAATTGTTTTACCATCTATTGACTGTTCAAAGTTGGCAGTTTCCTGCAAGCAGCTACTAGTGCCAAAAGTAATGCATTTACTTTGTGAAAGTGTATGTGTGCTATTCACATGGGTCTCGAAAAAAGCGATATTATTTTGTTCACCTCTATGTTTAGTGTATTTTTTTAAACATGCCATTTACGAGTAAAGTGAAATATAAAGTGTTGTCTGGACAAAGTTGAGAAATCATGAACAATGTAATATTAATTACTTTTTTACTTTCATTAGCTGTAATTATTTTTGTTAGCGATTTTATAAGTAGCACTGCATAGTAATACCTATTCAAATGAGACAAAATTTCCGAAAATAATTAAACTTAATGCTAGACCTGTTGATACAGGTCTAGCAATATTGCATTCAATTCCTAACCATTTGTAAATTCATTTGTATAATCCTAAAGTGTTTATATTTATTGCAGCATAACATTCATTGTAAAATGTATTTCTAAACATTTAGCAGCATTGAACTGGCATCGCCTGTAATATTTAAATCAATTGTTTGAAAATAGCACGTTAATATGCCAAAACTGCAGTAACAATTAGTAGTGACGTCAAATATTTGGCAACCAACAATAGAAGTGGAATAACGAAATTTACAGTTATTATTTTCGTTCTTATGCACCTTGCTATTGCCAAAAATTGACGTTAACAACTTTGTGTTCGGAGTCTCGCTCGAGTTATACTAGTGTATACACGTGACAGAGTTTTCTTAGTTACTTGTGATTAAATAATTGATTATCGGATTCCGGTTAATTACCTGTGCATGAAACAGTGATCATTGCATATTCTGAGTTTCCCCCCTACAGGGGTGGGCAATGCGAAATGGACGCAATTAAGTGATAATAACGTTATAATTTCATCAGATGAGGATGATTTAAATGGTGAATGTCGTAGTAGCCTAGTGGCACATACTAATATGGAAGTGTTAGAAGAGTCGACTAGCGAACCTCAGAATACTGACCGCTCTGCAGCGATGCCAGCTAGCGATACTCAGTCACAAAAAATTAAATTCTTCAATATAAACTCAGATAAGTATTATTGTGATTCTGTTTATGTATATATTGAGAAAACAAATAGTCAAAATATAGGCAGGTTGGTATTATAGTTTCAATTAAAAGTATCGGATTAAATAGAGTTAAAGTACAATTAATGTCCATTTTGGATGCAAATAATTTGGTAAATAATAAACGTTTAGACTCTGAAAATTTGAAAGCCTTCATACCTAATCACTTGCTCGAGAAAAGAGGCATTGTAAGAAATGTTGACACCTTTTTCGACGTAGAATATCTAAAGTTATATATAGAATCCCCTACTCTCGTAATTGATATTAAAAGAACCCATAGAAAAATTGATAAAGACGGCAAAACACAGTTTACTCCTAAGCAGACTCTCATTATTACCTTTGAAGGCAATATTCTACCCGTTTATATTATTATCAATTTTTTGGGAAGAGTCACACAATGTTTTAAATGTTTAAAATATGGGCATGTTGCCAAACAGTGTCGTTGTACTAATACTATGTGTATTTCGTGTGGTAAAATTAAAGATGAGAGTCAACGAAGGTGACATATATTGGATTTACTGTAAAACTGGAAATCACAATTCTATTTCTAAAAAATGCTCTAACTATGAAAACCAAAAAAAAATTAAAAAATTATGATTGATTATAACATGCCTTTTACAGAGGCCAAAAGTTTTTCCGAAATATCTTACGTGAATTTTACCACCAGAAATAAATTTGACGTACTGTCCAATGATATTGATACTAATTTTCCACCCATACAAACAGACAAATATGGACAGAATCCTGTTAAACCTTCAAATAAGCAGCAAACTATTAGAAAACACATAAGTCTGTTTCAGCCAAATTACAGCCAGCCAGGGCCCTCAGGAGAACACAATAGAAATAAAAAACGAAAAACCTCCTCCCCCTTGCCCATTTCGCCACCAGCACCAATGTTTCTATTCAGATTTAGCGCCCCTGCACCTTTACCACCCGATGTCAACAACCCAAATTTCGAAAAAAAAATGAAATTAATAAAGTCAATCAACTTATGAATTCTCTTACTGAATATTTCAGCCTTTTTGGGAAAAATCAACTTAATAGAAGATTTTAAAAAAATTGATAACGAATTTGTTAAAAATGATACCAAATTGGTACTGGAGGATACCTTAAAAACGGCTTCAAATTCAATCGAACAACAAAAACAATAACTTGTTTTGCGGTCTCTAATAAAAATATAGTTTTTTAAATAGTTTAGTACAGTTTTTGTCTTCCAATAATATAGATGTCGCTTTAATCAGTGAAACGTGGTTTAAACCTGAGGTTAACGTTAATTTGAGTAACTATAACCTAGTCCGTAAAGATAGAATGGACGGAAAAACTGGAGTAGCGATTCTAATAAACAAACAATTACTATTTACAGAAATACAATTCCTAGATAATTTTAACAGTGATATATTAGTGTGCGGTGCAAATATTACTTTTAATAAATCAGTAATATCATTTTTGTCTGTATACAGACCCCCTAGGGTGCAATCATGTAGTAATGGACTGGATTAATATTTTCAAACACACTACCTAACTTTCCGTCGATAATTGATGGAGACTTTAATGCTCATAATAGTTTATGGGGTTCTGAAAAAAACGACCAATTTGGAAATCAGATAATCAACTCTGTGGATGAACTTGAATAGTTTTAAACAATGGCGAAAACACCCGTATACAGTATCCAGGTACTCAAAAATCTGTAGTTGATATTACACTTGTTTCCCCTAATATCGTAGACAAAATAACTTGGGAAATTACTGGCGATACCCTTGGCTCAGATCATTTTCCAATCTATATAGAACTGAATTTAGAATATAGGTACAAAGACATGGTTTACCCAAAAAGTAAGTGGAATATTAGGAAAGCTAACTTGCCACTCTACTCTCAAATAATTAAAGAACGTTGCAAGACCGCACCATAATTTTCTGACAGCAATAAAAAATGGCAATTCCTCCTTGACTCTATTAACTTGGCTGCAGATCAATCAATACCCAAATTCAAACCTTTTAAACTGAAAACCGGCCCTCCTCCCCCTTGGTGGGATGCAGAATCTGATATCGCTATATCTGAAAGAAAAACGGCTCTAAACGCATAAACGGTTTTCGTCCGAGGAAAATTTCCTAGTATGTAAAAAAATTAATGCTCAAACCAAAAAATTTTTAAAACAAAAAGCTAAAAAAAGCTGGATTAACTAGTGTGTGAATTTAAATAAAAACACTCCTCAAACTGTACTATGGCAACAAGCAAAAAGAATGCAAAGAATTTCAAACAATAACAGTAAACCATCGGATACACAATGGAGAGAAGAATTCTTTAATAAAGTAATCCCGCAGTCTGCAGAAAACTACCCTAGCCGTTTACCAGAACAAGTAAATACAACTCACTTCCTATCTAGACCTTTTATTGAAATGAATTAAACGCTACCATAAAACAAACTTCAGGTACTGCCCCTGGCTATGATGATATTAAATAACCCATGATTTTTTACTTACCAGAAAATGTCAAAATGTTGTTATTAGAGATTTTTAACGAAATTTTACTATCAGGTGAAACCATTGCAGATTTTAAAAAATACATAATTGCTCCTATCCTTAAACCTGGCAAGGACCCAAATTTGGCTGAGTCTTATCGACCGATTTTATTATCATCTTGTATACTCAAAACCTTGGAGAGAATGATTAAAGTTAGACTTGTATGGTGGCTTCAAACTGAAAAATTATTTCCAAATAATCAGTTCGGTTTTGGAACTGTTGATGCGGTTTCTACATTGGTAGTGGATATACAAAATAATTTTTCACATAATTCGTATCTATCAGCCTTGTTCTTAGACGTTAAGGGTGCATATGATACAGTAAATTTAGATACTGAATGACAAAATGATTACGAGCTTTGGTATACCATGTCACATCGCAAGGGCAATAATTAGTTTATTCTCTAATTGGCAAATCTACATCAGAGACGAGAACAATAATAAAATTGGCCCTTGCATTAATAATTTGGGATTACCACAGGGTTCTGCACCTAGCCCGTTGCTTTTTAATTTATATTCAGCAGATATCCATGTCATTAACAATCTAGACTACAATATTGTGCAATATGCTGACGATTTTTGTGTTTATATTGTAAACAAAGACTACAAAAAATCATTGGAACATCTGCATAAGATATCACATAAATTAGGTGACTGGTTCGACAGAAATGGATTTGAACTTGCAAACAATAAATCTAATATCTGTATCTTTAGTAGGCATAATACACCTAATATTGAGTCTATTAGTCTTAGGAAATATGCCTTTCCCATTCAACGGCACGTTAAATACTTGGGAGTAATACTAGACAATAAATTAAGTTGAAAGCCTTTTATAGACAAAACAGTAAACAGGTGCAATAAAAGTATAAATTTCTTAAAGATGACTACTAGAACATGGTGGGGGGCTGATGTTAAAACGGCACTTCTTTTTTATAAGGCTTACATAAGATCAATAATTGATTATGACTGTATTTTTTATGGGTCGGCTAGCCAGTCACTCCTTAAACGTATTGACACAGTACAAAATAATGCCCTTCGGCTTTGTCGTGGTGCTATGAGGTCGACTCCTGTTGATGCCCTGCATGTAGAAGCTCTAGAACCTCCACTAAAACTCAGAAGAGATTTACTGAGCGAAAAACTACTTTCGAAGATTTATATTAACAATCCTCCACTTTTAAAAAAAATATCATCACTCAATACCTTTGATCAGACTAATAAATATTGGATTAAAAAAAGCTCTCCACCCCTCGCTTCTGCATTCCATGAATGTTCTCATTTACTCCCAGTCACTGAAAATGATGATAACTGTCTTAGCAACTATAATTATTTTTCCTTATTTACAGACTTGACGGTATCTATACCACATTACAGTGAAAATTTAAGGATGAGCATGAATTCCTTAAATGTAACACTCAAAAAATACCCAAGTTCAGAGCTGGTATACACAGATGGTTCTAAGTCCTTAAGTGGAACAGGATGCGCATTATATTAAATGGTCTAGCCACATACAAGATATCAGTACTAAATTATCTAAGGCATGCTATGCATTAGCTTTAACATCAAAGCAGTGCAGTTCATCTATTATAAGGCAATTATACTTTTGCGTCATTTCACTCCAGCATTAAATATGCCATAGTCCATTGGGGTCTATCACCGGATGCACACAGCATTTTTCTTTTACAAAAGCGAGCAGTACGTATTATGGCAAATTTAGGTTATAATGAATCTTGCAGAGATTCCTTTAAATCATTAAATATTCTAACCCTGATATCGGTTTATATTTATGAAACTTCCTGTTTTGTATACAAAAATAAAGCAGCCTTTGTTGAAAATAAAGCTCAACGTCTTCATAACACCAGGAAAAAAAAACCTGCTGATACCACATAAGCACGAAACAGCACTTTATCAAAGAAGTCCCTTTTTTAATGGATGTAAGCTTTTCAATGCAATTTATAAATTCAAAACAGCTGTAAAATCGTTATTATTATATAAAAATTGCTGCACCATAGATGAATTCTTATCAAACACTTAAGAGTTTTTTCTTTTTCTGCAAGTCAAACCTAAACCATTAAATGTATATGACTTATTTATATGTATGTATATTTATGTGTTTTATGTATTAGTCTTTATCAATTATTGTTATTTTTATATAATTGTTTTTAATTATATAAGTATCTAAAAAGTTTCTTATTAGATAAGCTACTTGTGACAAAATTTCTTAAACTTACACCTTTGTAGTTTTCTGAAATGAATAAATATTTTTTTTTTGTTTTTTTGTTTTTTTTTTTTTTTTTTGTTAAAAACCAGTCACCCTTCTCTGTGGCTCCGACCTTCACAGAGGGGAGCTGGTAGTACCGGCAGCCACTCCCCACACCCGTGGGGTAAGTGACTACTGGGTCCGGGAATCGTGTGCCCTGAGCAGACGTAATGAACCGAGGATGACGGCATTCTGCCGACTAAGACCTCTGCCGAGTTTCGGCATGCCGGTATGATCTTAAGTTCCGAAAGCAGTGTGTGTCTCGTTCCACCGAGGGCTCCTATAATCAGTACCACTATCTTAACAGTATGGTCTGGATACAGTCTGCGGAGTTCGAAGAGCAGATCTCGATATTTTGTCCGTTTTTCCTCCTCCTAAAAAATTGGAAAACTTGTTAACAACTTACGGTATTAGTCAATCAATCACTGAACCTACTAGAATAGTAAATGATAGTGCCACTTTAATTGACTATGTCTTATCAAACCATAATAATTTTGTAGCAACAGTACACTCTTGTCCAAAAATTACTGATCACTCAATAATTTCAGTTAAAGTTAGCAATATTAATTACGAGGATAATAAATTAAATAAAAAACTGGTCATTTAATTCCATAGATGTTAATTTTCTCTATGATGAAATTGTAAATAATATTAGTGGAGTAGTAAACAGTATTTCCCCAATTCAAGTTTGTAGTTATAAAAGTCATTTACCATGGTTTGATAATGAGGTGTATTTTAAAATAAAACAGCGTGATAGATCCTATAAAGAATTTATTAAGTGTACTGAAGTTGAGCTAAAACAAAATAAATGGGAAACCTTTAAAAAGCTAAGAAATGATGTTGTTAATTTATTAAATAAAAAAAAAGGTCAATATTATTATGAAAAAATTGATAGGTATAGAAATAACCCCCAGCTAATGTGGAAAACCCTTAAAAAAATTGTAAATGTAAATATTCAAGACTTTCCGAACTGTATACAATTTAATAATAACAATGAGCACGTAATAATAAGAGATGACTTAGAAATTGCTAATAATTTTAATTATTATTTTGTTAGTAGTATTAATCAAATTATTGAGAGTATTGATTGTACAGAATCTTGGTTTAACAGTAATTATAATCTGTATCCCAGCTTTTCTAAATTTACTTTGTTGACGATGGCAGAACTACGTATAATTACGTCCACATTAGATAACAAATGCACTCTATCTGAAATTCTCAATGCCAAGATTTTAAAACAGGCATTCGAAGTTATAGGTAATGTTATATTAAATCTTATTAACACTTCTCTTGAAAGTGCCAAAGTTCCTGAGTTATTAAAAATTAGTACAGTCATTCCAGTTCCCAAAATTGCGAATACGATAAATTCAAGTGAATTTAGACCAATCAACACGTTACCCCCTATTGAAAAAATTCTAGAATCTGCTGTTTATAATCAAATTTTGGAACATGTCGAAAGACATGATATTTTAATCAGTAATCAATCAGGGTTTCGTAAAAAACACTCTTGTGAGTCATCGTTACAGCTTTCTCTTAAATAAATTTAAACTTGATTTAGATAATAACAAATATGTTATAGCCGTTTTCCTTGATTTGAAAAGGGCCTTTGAAACTATTGACCGAGATATACTACTAGCTAAATTGAATCAGTTTGGGGTAGAGGGTGATGTGTATAAATGGTTATCTGATTACTTAGCAGGGAGAAAACAGAGAGTTAAGGTAAGGGATTCAGTATCTAGTGAAATTGTTAACAATTTTGGTGTTCCACAAGGGAGTGTCTTAGGTCCACTTCTTTTTATATTGTATCTAAACGATATAAATTTATTTGTCGATTGTGTATTCATAAACTTATTTGCTGATGATACATTATTGGCATGTAGTGATACAAACTTGGAATTAGCAGTACAAAAAATGAATATAATATTGACTAATGTGGAGAATTATTTGGAAATGAACAAACTCAAATTAAATATATCAAAAACTAAAGGAATGATATTAACCACCAAATATAAAGACAATAATATAAACTTAAACAATGTAAATCTATTAATTTATAACGAAAGAATTGAAATTGTTGAATCAATTAAATATCTTGGATTTCAATTGGATACTACTCTAGCCTTCGATGCTCATTTTGAATACATTTATAAAAAAATTTCAAAAAAACTATATTTCTTCTCTAGAATTGCCAATAACCTATCATATGAGACTAGGATTACAGTTTACAGATCTATTATCCAACCACACTTTGATTACTGTGCAACTGTACTGTATCAGTTTAACTCAAACAAACTGTCACAACTACAAAAACTCCAAAATCGTGGAATGAGGATTATATTAAGAAGCAACCGTTATACACCGATTAATTTAATGTTGAATGCTTTACAGTGGCTCTCTGTTTCTCAAAGATTATTTTACTTTACTATGATTTTGATATACAAAATGTTAAATAATCTATCACCTTCCTATTTTCAAAACTATATTATTCTCCATTCTGACATACATTACCACTTTACCCGTAATAATAACAACCTATACATACCTAGAACTAATTATAAAAGTACCATGAATTTCTTGCTATTTAAAGGTTTTGATAAGTTTAATAAATTGCCAAATTATATTAAAACAAGTTCTTCTATCACTGTTTTCTAAAATAAACTAATGATATATATCAAAAATGTTTTTACATCACAATGAGGTCCGTCAGTTGTTAAACTGTTAAATGTAGTCCCTATTTAAGTTAGTAGTGCAAATATAAAGATATTACATCGAATAGTACATATATACCTATAATGTAAATGTTAATTTTAATTTATTGTATTTGTTATTTCTCGCTGTTCTTATTGTATACGTGTGTGTGTATATATATATATATATATTTTTATTTTTTTTTGTATATTTTGTATTAGAAATTTCTACTTAATAAACAATGTATCTATCTATCTATACCTCCTTCAAGACAATGTTGTTCTCCGCGGGAGCCGAGAACTCCACGACAAACATTGTCTTGAGTTGATGGTCGAGGAGTACTACGTCAGGCTTGTTGGCTTGTATTTGCCTGACGGTGGGAAAATGGTAATAAAGCACTCGTAATGCTCCGTCGTGCCTTTGGATATAGGCCGAGACTGCATATGTCGGGCAAGCCGACAGCAAGTGCATAAGAGTCTCTGGCGCCCTGCGGCAGGCTCTGCAGCTGACATCGGGGACCTCTATACCCATGACACGACTACGATAGACGAGGGTGTTAAATACACCATCCTGGTAAGCCATTATGAATCCCTCGGTCTCAGACTTCAGCCCGGCTGACCTTAAGAAGGCAAAGGTCAGCCTTTCGGATAAGCCAAGGTTCTCTATATTTTTATAGAAAACTCCATGCATTGGCTTGTCCATGTGAAGCTGCAGAAAGATGTTGTGTTCTGCAGCTTTAATTTGGGCTTTTCGTCGAGCAGGTTCCAACTCGGTGACAGAGTCGGGATTTACCCGCTCGACGTCGAAGGAGAGACCAAGTTCATCGGCTGCTCTCTGTGAAAACGTTGAACAGCGGCATACACGGCACAGTTTATGTGCCAGATGTCAGCCCGTTCTGGTAGCGCATCACGAAGTTCTTCATCCACTCTGGCCAGATCTTGTGGCCCGGGGGCTTTTATATGGTGTAGCCCCCGTCTGGTACTGAGGCCCTCTGGTACTGGTGGAACAAGGAGAGCAACTTCCTCAACCGGTGAATGCGGCGGTCTCTCGGCCACCTCATTCACCGGTCCAGGAGCAGCCCTCACGTAGCCCCTTCTACGAAGATGGGATACATAGTCACGCAGATTTTGTGGCGTGAAGGCGCCATGTTCTGGATGCCTGTCACACCACAGAGCATGCATCCGCCCCATGTATCCCCTTCGTGCGGGCTCACTGCTTTCATAGCATTGACTTACATGATTTTACTCAACTTTAACTGTGTGTATGTGTATGTGTATAGTGCTCTCAGTTTTATGGAATTTTATAGTGATTGTATCAGCATTTAATTTTTATCTTTTTGTCGTTGTGTTCCAATGTGATTTTTGGAGGCATTGAACATATATGTATTGGTGTAAAAGCAATAATAAGTTTACAACAACATTAAAGTTTAGTATGAAAAATTAAATCAATCAATACAAATAGTCAGAATTTATTATCAGTGGATTTTTTGTTGGACTATTGTAAAAACCAACAAAAACATTTATCTGGACTTAGACAGGTCAGGCTCAGCCCACAGCATATACTTTATGTACGAGTCTTAAAAATCATGACAGAGTGCAGTAACATAAAGTGCAAGAAGAAGCCTGGCAGCAAATTGGTAAAATGTAAAACATGTTCTCAGGAGTTCTGTAAAGAATGTAGTAAATTATCAGAGACAGAAATGCGCTGTTTAGCATTACGTCAGCCTAGACTACTGATTGAATTTTTATGTGATAGCTGCAACCCTAAACAGAATTTTGATGATTCTATCATGGAAACAAATAAAATTGAGTATTCAGAGGACATCTCAGATAAGTTAGATGGTCAAGGAAATAAAGTGGATAAGGAGATAGTTAAGTACGTTTCGATCAATATTTTCCTTGCTGAGATTAAAAAATTAACTGATAAAATACTTGAACTTCACACAGAAGTTAATAATTTGAAAGAAACCAATATAGATCTGGTAAGAACTTTAACTTCAGATGAATATAAAAGAAAACTACATGGACCAAAAAAAGATGGTGAAGTCAATGAACAAGCTAAATCTGTTGATTATAAAGGGACTGCACAGGCGAATAAGAATATGGTTGGTAAAAAACCAACTACCTCAACTGCGTCAGCTTTTATTAGGAAAAATATAGATAATCATATAAGCAACAGTGAGTCGAATTACCCACAGCTCCAAAAGCCAGCAAGTGGGAGTCTAGTAAGGGATTTCAATAACAGGTCAGCTCATATTAGTAGTGAAAAGGATGAGGATGGGTTTACAGTGGTAAATAACAGAAGAAATAAACTTAGAAAAAGAACAAATTCAGCAATAGTTGGTTCAGGCTCTAGACAGCTTGCCACAGTACCTATGAAGTTATGGTATTTTGTATCGAGGATAGACCTCTCCATCACAGCAGATTTGTTACTGCAATATTTTAATGAATATAAGGAAGCAGACTATGTAGTCAAATGGATGGAACCTAGAGGTACTTTGCATACCTACAATTCTTTTAAGGTTGGAATTCCAATCACAATGGAGAATGAATGCACAAATTCAGATTTTTGGCCGCCAGGTAGTTTAGTAAGCACATTCTTATTCCCAAGAAGAAATCCAGATATCAATTCAAGTGAAAAAAATTTTTTAGAAAGGAAATAACTATGAAACCAAAAACTGATAAGAAATTGTACAGCCTCTATTATCAAAACATGCGTGGAATCAAAACTAAGTTAGATAAGTTAAAAATTTCTCTCCTCGCCAGTGATTATGATTTTATTGCAGTGACCGAAACTTGGTTGAATGCATCAATTTTTACATCTGAATTTTGTTCTAATTATAACATATTCCGCAAGGACAGGGATTTTGAATTAACACATAAATCTGATGGAGGGGGTGTTTTCCTAGCTATTAGTAAACAGTTTCATGCAGTACAGGAAAATATATTTGAAGAAGTAGTTGACTGTCTGTGTGTAAAAGTAAATTTTGGTGATAATACTGTTAATTTTGTTGTGATCTACGTTCCTCCTGGTGATAATAAAGAGGATCTCAGGAATATATTTGAATCAATTGAAGACCAGTTGATTGGTCAGCAGTGTGTTATTGTAGGGGATTTTAATATTCCAAGATACATTAATAGCTTCACTGATTGTGTTGTTGATGAATCTGTCTCAAACTTATTAAATTTTTTAGCTTTTAATGATTTTACTCAATGTAATTATGTAGTCAACAGTAAAAATGTTTTATTAGATTTAGTTTTAACTAATTTGGAATCAACTACAGTTAATAGAGAATATGACCCATTATTACCAGAAGATGAATATCATCCTTCTCTAAGTATCTCCTTCAAGCTCAACAATTCAATGAGAGAGTCAAATTTTGTTGAGTCTGAGCATTACAACTTTAAGAAAGCTAATTTTCCATTATTGTACAATCATATGCATGACATTAATTGGCAGGAAATTTTTGAAAATTGTGACAGCAGCAATAATAACAGTTGTGATGTAAATTTAGTAGTTGATAGATTGTATAGTGAAATTTATAACGTGTTTGACATTTGTGTACCAATAGCAAAGCATTCTAAAGAGAAATATCCTGTATGGTATAATATTGAAATTATTAAGAATATTAAAAAGAAACATCAGTATAGAGTTAAGTACAACAAATCAGGTGATACTGAATGGAAGCGGAAATATGTTGACATTAGAAAAATTGTAAAAAATCAGATTCAATGTGCATATCAAGAATATTTAATCAATGTTCAGAATGAATTAGCTGATAATCCCAATTTCTTTTGGGACTATGTTAAACACCAGAAAAGTTCAGTTGATATCCCAGAATCAATATTAGCTGATGACATAATTATACATGGTCCACAGAACATTAGTAACGCTTTCGCAACATATTTCAAGTCGATATATGCAGACCGTTCATCTTTTGAAAATAACATTAAAGCTTATAATGGATCATTTTGTTTTAAGCCAATAACTGGTGAAGAGGTCAGTGCTGCTATTAAAAAGCTTAAAGTAGGAAGATCAGTGGGACCAGATGGTATTAATTCTTACATAATAAAAGGGTGTGCTTATGCTTTATTGTGTCCTCTAGTATACTTATTCAACACTTGTCTTGTTAATTGCCAGTTCCCAGATAAATGGAAGCTGAGTAAAGTCATTCCAATTTTTAAGTCTGGTTCTAAGACAGATATAACAAATTATAGAACAATATGTATTGGCTCTAGTTTAGCAAAGTTGTTTGAAATAATAATTTATGAAAGAATATTTGAACAAATATCGGGAAAAATTTTAATGCAACAGCATGGCTTCCTTCCCAAGCGTTCTACAGTTACAAATCTTTTGAACTTCACTCAGTATGTGCATGAAGCTTTCAGACATGGTCAACAGGTGGATGTTATCTTTACAGACCTGGAAAAAGCTTTTGACAGAGTTTGTCATAATGAAGTAGTTCAGGCATTAATTCAGCTTGAGGTTGATGAGAATATTATATTATTAATAACTTCATACTTACTAAATAGAGAGCAATATGTTGAAATCAAAGGATATAGATCTTTTCGATACACACCAACGTCGGGGGTCCCTCAGGGATCCAACCTGGGTCCTTTGTTATTCTTAGCAGTAATAAATGGCTTAGGTTGCAACTTAGGAGAAGCACAAGGGCTGATCTATGCCGATGATTTCAAATTATTTCAAAGTATAAATGACACTGATGATTGTAGTACTTTACAGACTAAGTTAAATAATAGAGCCCAATGGTGTTCAGATCATAAATTCACTATTAATATTCAAAAATGTTTTGTAATGTCTTTTTCCTGTAAGAAGGAAGTGATTACATTTGACTATGTACTGAACAATCATGCACTTACTAGAAAGAAGTCTCAGAAGGATCTAGGTGTAGTACTGGATGAAAAACTAAACTTTACAGAACACATTGATAAAGTTGTCAGTGAGTCATATAAGATGTTAGGCTTTGTAATAAGAAGTTCTAGAGGTTTCAATAGCATTGATGCAATAAAAGCGCTATACAATGCATTCATTATTCCTAAACTGGAATATGCCTGTATTGTGTGGTGCCCCCAGTATGGAGTAAAAATAAATGCACTAGAAAATGTACAAAGAAAATTTTTAAAGTTTCTATATTTTAAGGTATATGGCAGTTATCCACCCAGAGGTTATGATCAGGAAGAGTTGAGAAACATTTTTAATTATAAAAGCTTGGAATTTAGAAGATATGTAGCGTGTATAATGTTTGTATTCAAATTAATAAAAGGTTTAATTGACAACACAAATTTCCTTGCTCAGCTTCCATTTAGAATAGGTACATCAATAATAACAAGAAATAATAGCCTATTTTATTTAAATGTTCCCAGGACAAATTTGTACAAAAACAGTCCACTGTTTAGAATGTGTTCATTGGTCAATACGTATACAAGCAATGTTGACCCCTTCAGCACTAGTTTATCTAGTCTTAAACATGATGTAATTAATCATCTTGAAAATGCTAGCTAAATGTAATGTATTTCATGTGTGTGCGTTATTAGGTTAAGGCAATTTTATATGTATGTTTATATGATTATGTATGTGTGTAGGTGTGTCTGCATACATATGCTTTCATGTAGTCTTTTTTTTAAGTGTATCTGTAATTGGTCATATGTACTGTTGATACAAACGAATAAATAAATAAATAAATAAATAAATAAATTGCAGAAGGTCGTCCCTTAGCTCATCCGTCCACTCAAAGCGTCCTTGTCCATAGCGTTCGTCAACGGGCGCTCCATCCGGTTGGGCCCCACCACCTTGCCCTTGACCCCTATCCGGACGGAGTCGATTGTGGGGGCCCTGTCTTCTGTTGTCAGGAACCAGAAGTTAAGGCTTGTGGGTGGTTAGCCCAGCAAGCCCACGACCGACACCAGAGGAGAATGAGCTTTCCTCTCCCGGGTGCACTAGGGCTGCCGGTTCGGTTTTGTACCCCAGCTGGAGTAAGTGGTGGCGCTACTCACCAAAGGCTTGATAGATCGAAGTCAGCCTCTCCTGCTTATTATTATTATTATTATATACCCTCAAAAAATATCGAGAGAAAAATAAATCTTAAAATAGAGGGCTCTATTTTTACAGTGGAGGCGGCAGCGATCTATGAAGCCCTTAAGTTCGTATCTACCTCGAAATATCAGAAAACAGTTATTCTTTCTTATCAGTTCTTCTTCCTTATCAGTTCTCATGGCTTTAAAAAATACTACTACCTTTAACATTAAAACCAATCCCCTTATAATATGCATTAAAAGCTTGGTACAAAATATCTTTGACGAAGGGAGAGAGGTATATTTTGTGTGGGTAAAGTCTCATATAGGATTGAAGGATAATGAACACGCGGACGATCTAGCTAAGGACAGTATTGACGTAGGAAATAATTATAATTATAAACTATCCCTACAAACACCAAAGGTTGGCCCTTCAGCGGGCCATCACTGGGCCAGAAATGAAACTTCTGGCCCAGTGATGGCCCACTGATGGGCCGATCTTTGGTGTTTGTTGGGATGTATGACGGATGCAACGATAATACTTAGATCTAAACTAAGGAATAATTGGGATTACATGTGGAAAGAATCAGCTTTCATAAAACCGACTCGATATTCTCTCATTCACCCTGACTTGCCATTTAAGTTTTGGCATGAAAACTATACAGGGCTGTAGCTAGAAAATGCTTTAAGGGTGGGCAAACAATTTTTCAGAGGGGGCCCGTGGGTCAAAAATTCGTTTTTTCCATTTAAAAATATCTACCCCATTATTTTCTGCGGTCGCTGTAGGTTGGGCGAAAATTATTCCAGAACGGGCTAGGCCCATCCTGGCCCACCCCTAGCTACAGGCCTGAAACTATAACTGCTCAAGAAAGTACATCACAACGATTATCGGCTTGAAATTTGGACATACATGTTATCCTGCACACTTGTTTAAAATAAAGATTTTCAGCTCTGATATCTGCGAATATTGCAATGTCACAGGTGACTTGGACCATATATTTTTTGAATGTATAAGACACGTAGAACCAGTTGATACATTATATAACAATATAATAAAATATGGCAACATTCCTACACCGTTCAGTATACTGTATCTATTGTCCTTAAACAAAAAGAATATTCTTGATTATCTTATGGATTTCTTGGAAGAGACAAAAATTAAGTTATAGGTTAGCTTTGTTCCCTATGTTCTACACCTCTGTGTTATATATACCCTCCTAACCGTGGTCTTATTTTGTATGTTTGAAAAATGCCCTGAAAGACCCCTGGGCGAGAAGTTTGTGACCATGTACATCCTTTGCTTTGTTCTGACAGTATGTCATGTAATTTATTGTTTAGATTAGATGTAGGTTTGTAATTCCTCTGCTGTGGCTGGCTGTATGGCTTCGGCCTTTATGCAAAAAAAAAACTTTGTGTTATTACTCTATTATAAGATATATTTAAGACAATCTAATTCATGGGCCATATACCTAAGATACCTTAGATTAGTTCTACATATAATTTACTCAATTACATTAATTATGTGTTTTAACCAAATAAAATTAGAGGCCCTGATCAACGGCCATATTTTTCGCCCTTAAATGTATAGTACATAAGGCTCAAAATCTTTAGCAACACACACTTGTATTATTGGTTGCCTAGAATCTGAAGTCACACTAAACGGCTCCATTTAAGTTAAAATAAATTGGTGATAAACCGATAAATAACAAAGTAATGTTTTCTTATATCAATCATGCTAGACTTCTACCTCCGATTGTACTTTACACGGATAGCCGCTAGTCTGTCCTCGTTACACAATGACGTTCTTTGTTCATCTTGTGCTCATCTCATCTCAACCTGTGACTAGTACAATAGTTGATAAATAAGTTCATTAATCTATAAACGGTATGTTGTATCAATAAAAGTGTGTTGAATGAAAACAATGATCAAGTTTGTTGATTTGATAAACATTCTTTACTGAATCAAAGATGTTAGTACATTATTTCAATGTTTTTATTTATTAATATAATACAGATCAGTGATATTTATACAGGGTGTCTCATCAAATACTTTATTAGATAAGAACGCTGTTAGCATGTCGAAATATTGTTGCCAATTCGTTAGAAACCCATCTCCATTCTCAAAAACCACGTTGAAATCCATGTAGATCTGGAAGAATGAATATTATTAAAGTTAACATAATAAAGAAGTAAAATATATGTACCTTATAAAATGGCCATTTCTCCATGAAAGCTACAGTGTTTCAAGACTGGTTGAATCTTAGAGGCGATACTGGCTGCATGCTTTCCATGTGCAATTATCATCATCATAAAAAAAAACTACTAAAAAACTAGATTTTGAAGCAAAATAATGCAAAAAAAATAGTGGTCTGCCCCTTACAACATTCCCACTAAAAGGTTATCGATGAGTAAATATCGGCCAATAATGCATTAAATAAGCATCAGACATTAAGAAAAATTGTTAGATGCCTCCTCTAGAACAGTTGGTAATGAAAGTAGTTCAGTTTGTTAGATCAGAGCAGTTGCATTAAGGTAGACTTTCGCAACACGTGACAGCGACGGGAGACCAAGAAAGCGACACCACCGGTACAATGGAATTCATTGCGACCTCGTTCAAAGCTTGCGACACTGGGCTGTGTGTCGCTGTCGCAAGCTTTGAACGAGGTTGCTTTGAATTACATTGTACCGGTGGTGTCGCTGTCGCCCGTCTCGGTCTCCCGTCGCTGTTGTGAAAGTCTACCTAGAAACCTAAGAATGAACTTTACACAGTTTTATTTAGTTACCTAAAACATTTTCAGTTCTATAATTTTTTAACTGTTTTTTTCTTTGATATTGTACGCAACACATGTTTAGATTCACGCAGTTCAATGCTGCTTTTAAATTGCAAAATTTATTTCTGCCGTTTCCGATAATATGAAATATGAAAGATTCGCATTTGGGTCCATTGGGAATCTTGATAAGTGATATCAATTCATATTCTATCTTTCATAGAATGCCACAGAAAGATTCACGCTTTGAATATGCCCAATATCATGTCCATTTGAAAACAAAAATATCATATCTAAGAAAATAATTTACTGTCGAAATAGATCCAAAATCTGAATAGTTACTCATTTTAGGTATCTGCAGAAGACCTTGGTGGTGCTGATCTCCATTGTTCAACTTCCGGTGTAACAGATCATTACGCCTTAGATGATGAACATGCTTTATATTTAGCTAGACAAATTGTAAAGAATCTCAATCGTAAATCATCCAATCCTTTTAACAAACCTATCCTGTCTCCTTTATATGATAGTAAAGAGTTATATGGAATTATAGATCATGATTTACAAAAGCCCTTTGACGTGAGAGAGATAATTGCAAGGATATTTGATGGCTCAGAGTTTGATGAGTTCAAAAAAAAATATGGAGAAACTTTGGTGTGTGGATTTTCAAAATTGTATGGAAAAACTGTGGGAATTGTAGGAAATAATGGTGTTTTGTTTTCGGAAAGCGCTATGAAGGGAGCCCATTTCGTACAACTATGTACTCAAAGGAAAATACCTATTATATTTTTGCAAAATATTACAGGTATGTACAAGTATACTTCAGTTACAAAAATTAGCTTGTGACTTTCAAGTTAGCATCATGCCAAAGTACTTCTTTAAAATGATATATGCTGACAATTATCTGTGATAAGTTTTTTGTAAACGTTAAAATAGTTACTAGTAATTTCTGGCAATATATATCGTAATATGTTTATTTTAGAAAATTCAGCTTTTTCCTAATTAGTTTAGCTCAGTAGCCTTTTATGTAATACTCCTTCTGTTAATAAGAGACTAAAATGTGACGTTTTTTATACATTTTCTTTTCTAGTTAAATTAAAAAACGTATACAAAATTTATACATTAATTGATTAATTTATGTTAAAAGGTTTTATGGTTGGTCGCCAAGCTGAAACTGGTGGAATTGCCAAACACGGCGCTAAACTAGTAACAGCAGTGGCATGCGCGAAGGTTCCAAAAATTACTGTTATAATTGGAGGATCTTACGGAGCTGGAAATTATGGTAAGAGAATTTTCTGTTGCATATTAGCTTTTCGATGGGATAATCATAACACAAGTATAATTTAAAAACAGACAAAGTATATTTGACAATTATTGTCTGTTCACCAAGCTCAGAGAATAATTATCATGCCACTGTTGTCAAATGTTACCAATGAGGAGGCGTTACGGCATGGTCACATGATAACGCACATATATTTGTTTGTTTACGTACGCTCTCAGAGCTTGCATCAATTATAGTAACTATAAAAATTAATAATTACATTAACATGTGCCATCTTATATTATTTTTAACAGTGTATCATCTCCAACACCCCTTGTCACTGTTATTAACTAACATAGATGTGCCGATTCAGAAAATTTGTAAAGTAAATCTTTGGATAGTGGCTTTGTCAACATATCATGCTTTCCGTCGGACAATATGACACATTGACAATTAGTTGTTTAATATCAATTTGTTTGGTTGTTGCTCAACTGTTCAGAAGTAATGAGTTTGATATGTCCCTGGTTTTGAGCATGTGCTGTTTGCGGATGACATAACTATTATGGATCGAAATACGAATTACGAAGCTCTTAGCAGTAATCTGGAGAACGCTCGGTCGATGGCCTTCGACTGGTTTGCAGCTAATAACTTAAGTCTAAATGAGTCTAAAACAGAAACCATGATCTTCACTTTAAAAACCTCAATTAAATTGCAAAATCCCAAATCAGTCTGTTTCCTTGGCATATTTTTGGATGATAAGTTAACTTGGGATGATCACATTAATCACTTGGCCAAAAATATTTCTAAATATACTTACATGTTAAGAAATATCAAAAATTTAGTGTCTGGCGAAGTAATGAGGTCGGTCTATTTCGCATTAATTCATAGTCGCCTGAGCTATGGAATAACAGTATGGGGGCATGCGTCCTCAGCAAGACGAATATTTGATTTACAAAGAAGGGCAATACGTATCATAAATCACTTAAAATATAGGGAGGATTGCAGAGAGGCTTTTAAAGAACTGGGCATCCTAACATTACCTAGTATTTATATTTTGGATTGTATAATGCATACAAAAAATAATTTAAGTAATACAATCAACTTTGAAAATATTCCTAATCATGATACTAGACATAGTAATAATATTTGCTCAGATTTTCATAGAGTTAACAGATCAAGAAATGGTTTAAACTATTATGGTCCAAAAGCCTACAATTGTCTACCGATCCAAGTAAGGAATCTGACTCCAAACCAACTTAAAGCTGTGGAAATGCCTTTTACACAATTGATGAGATTTTGTCCAATATCAAAAATATTTAGTTGTTATATGTGTCCCTCACGTAATCACTTCAAAATCATGTACTGATTTCTGAACTGTAATCATGTATCCAAGTCCCCTACAAGTTTTTAAAATTTTTTAAATTGTTTCTTTTTTATCTTACTCGACTTTTTAACTGTAAATGTGTTACACTTTAGTTGTTTTATATTGTAATTTTATTTCTAATGTTTCTGTTCATTGTATTGTATGTATTGACCTGTGTAAAATGTAATTTATAGCACCAATAAAGCTATCTATATTCTTGGTTGTCCTCATGAAGTATAGTAGGACCATGAGTAGGAAACCCCATGTATTTTAATAACCACAACGAATCTCAGCACACTTCTGCAACTACTACAAATTCTGCTTCTGTTGAGGAAAGTGTACTTGTCTTGTGTTCTTGTTTTCTAATTGTCCATGTTCTGTTTCCAAATTGGAATTGTTGATTTTCTGTCACCACCTTAATTAGCGTCAATGAATCCAGAAAGTTCAGACTTGGCTATAGAAGGTAGGCACGGCCTCTTGAATTTTGTGTTAACCTTTCGTCAAAGTATTCATACAGTAAAAGCTATGTCTGGTCTAGACATAGCTTCAGACACATTTCATATTGTTCAGACCAGGGGCAGAAACTGAAATTAATTTTGGTTAGCGTTAAATAACTTATACCATTTTCAGTTTTCACAGCAGCTACAACTTGGTTTTTATTTACGGTTTCGGTTGTCAAGGCAGCAACAATTCGATTCTCTGTTACGGTTTCGGTTTATAGATTCGTGGTAATTCGGCTTTTGTTAGAAAAAATTAGTAATTACAGTTTCAGTTTTGATTTCGGTTTTTGGCTTTCTACTTGCCTTTTACCTTATATAATCTTTATAATGGACGAATCGACTTAGATATGGTTTTCACCATACAATTTGGTATTTCTACATCATGGTTTAAAGATTTGAATTTTTGATTTCAACCATATTTTTTGAACTTTAAAGTCGTAAGTATGGTGAGGATTTCGGTTTCGGTCCCTGGTTCAGACACATTTCATATTGTATCGGCAACTGATTAATCTTAATTTCTTGGTGCAACAAGAATCTTCCTTCCGCTCAACCTGAATACCAATATAATGTGACACCTAGCTACTTCATTCTGGGTATAAATTATTATTGGCAAACCAGAAGAGATCATCTGTACTAGAAACAGGTCACTTACAAGATCCCCTATTGTTCCTCCTATAAGTAGGTCATCCTCGTATAATAGAATGTATGTCATTTTTCCCTTCTGGTAAATAAACTGGGGTGTGATTTACTTTGTGTGAATTCTAATTTCATAAGAGTGTCAGATGCTTTGTTATTACAAAAATGTGCTGTGACGATTGTCAGTCGGTCAGAAAAGAAAAACCTTATCCAGAAATAGTCGATTGAATGTTTGAAATTATTTTATGTTAAGAAGAGGTAAACCAACAAGTGAAACTACACGAAATTGTTCCCTCTGAATCTCTGAGTTCAGAGACTGGCGCCCAAGAGAGATTATAGTAGAACGTAAGCAGTTTCAAAACAAGGATGACAATAGAGTAGATATTCTAAGACAACAAAAATTGAGTTCCATCAAGATTATCTTATAAAGTAGTTGCAACTAATTTGAAAGGGCCATTTTCTTGGGAAGGGGTAAAATCTCTTTCAGCTTGTGAGTAAAGAATATGGATTGCCACAGCTGAGGAGGAAATCAAATCACTACTGGATGTACGGGAATGCTGCGCACTTCTCATCACTTTTGCCCCTTTAAAATGGATAATTATAGTATTAGATATAGCAACTTTCACATTGGGAATGATATTGTTTACTACAAATGTTGGCTTTTAAGTGTTACTCTATCGTTATTTAATAACCGTAGCTATTGTAATATTTTTGCTTCAAAAGTAGACATCTTCCCAACGATTTTTAGGTTGAAAAGTGACACTTTACAGTACCAGACCGGAAAATAACGATTTTGTGATCCTAGGACAGAAAGTAATAATTTCCCAGCCTAGGCTAGTAAAAATTATAACAAGTCCATAATGTAATTCTTTATTGTTTATGGTCAAGCGAGCATAGGGAATATAGCCATAAAGAGAATGAGTTCAGTAAAGTCTTATTATGAAGGCGTACGCAAAGCTTTATGTTTGACTGTGAACAGCCAATGGTCCATTAATAAGTAACTTCCCATGTCGATTTCCGGAATATGTCTCTCCAGTGATAGTTGTGTTTACTCTTGACCCAATATTTGATCACCCTTCTGATTGAGCCGTTTGTGATGCCCATAGTGGGTTCTAGGACATAGAATATATTATAGCTACTCCTTGTCTGGCAAGTTCATCAGCTTTTTCGTTGTCATCTATACTGGTATGTCCTGGCACCCAGTGTAGTCTAACGTTCCGCTAACCCAGAATTTTAAGCTTTTTGTAACAATCCCAAACCAGCCTGAAAGACACCTTATTAGAGGCCAATGCCTTTAGTGCCGTCTGACTGTCTGATGCAATGGGGATCTGATGCTGGTTCAGATATGATGATGCTGGTTCACATATTGTTGTTTGATATTCTCACGTACGTAGGAACCCACACACAATACATGGGTTTTGCGGCTCCGGTCAAATTTCGTGAAACTCTGGGAAATAGTAGTTTTCAGTGAGTAGAAAAAAAGTCTAAATGGGCGCGAAGCTCCAAACCCCATTGGTTCCGAGATAAGACCAGCTGAATTTGGACCAATCGATATGTATATTTTTTTCATAGAAGCCTTTAAAGTAGCAACTTTATGCCCGGGGCGGGTATAGAAAGTTGCTATTTTAAAGGCTACTGTGAAAAAAAATAGTATACAACCCTCGGGAATAAAGGAATAAAGAGAGACAGTCTTTCTCTTTATTGCCCTAGAGCGTAAACATACTATTATATGAAATGTAGCATATGCAGACACTTGAACACATGAAGTGTAGGTTATGTAGACATTTCTGTTATTATGCGAACATCCGTAATAGTATATTACGTAATGAGTGTTGTAAGAAGCATATTACGCACGAATAGAAAAGTTACGCACGATGCCGCGTAGCTGCGAGTGCGTATTTCCATGAGTGTGTAATTGCTTTACAACTCGAATTATGTACTATACTTTACCTACGATCATATTTATTTATTTATTTAGTAAAATCTGAATTTGGTTTATCTGTCAATAATATTATTCAACAAATATTATGTCAGTTTTGACAGCGTTTGAAAATTACGTAGGCGCATTTGTCTTTTTAAACCCCGCGTCAGCGAACTAAGCTACCTATATTTGCGTGTCCCGTGCGTTTTGTTTACCGTGCGATTTGTTTACAGTGCGTTTTGTTTACAATATGTAAAATCCAACTTATATAGATGGCAGGTAGTGTGTTTTTTTACTATTTACAGTAGTGATCGTAGGTAAAATATTTTTATAATATTCCAAAGTATTATGACACAATAGGGGGTGGGGTTGGGGGTAGGTTGGTTTTTTGATAACAAATGATTGTAAATAACAAGAGCAATCGAACTACTCCACTGCCAGGGTGTCCGGAGGGTGGGATCTGACTCCAGATTTCTGATCACTATAATTCGAAAACCCTCTAATACGAGCTTCGGCTGTTTCTTAGAGATATCGGAAAATTGATCCATTTTGGGAGATCCTTGATTCATTTTAGGAAACAAATGACCAATTATGGGTCACCATATCGATAATCTGACCCCAGATTCGTGATCAGCGTCTTCAAAAATTCTTGGTACGAGTATAGGCGGATTTTGAACCATGAAAATGATATTTGAATATTCGCGATTTTTAGCGAACAGAATATTGGCTGGTCGCAGCGTTCAAGCAGCTCTAGCTCAAAACCAGTATATTTTTGAGCTTGGCCCCCATTCAGACTTTTGTACTACTATTCCGAGAGTCATGGGGGTGGAGTCTCAGTGAAATGCTGTCCAAGAGAGAGGCTTATACTCGCTCTTGGCCTTTCACCATTTATTCCTGCTTCAGCTGCTGTTTCCATCCTGGACCCGCCAGTGTACCAGGCCAGGCCTTTGCATAATGTATCAGTAGCTCTTGTCACCCAGTCCTTCTCCAATGGTGGTAGTGACTTGATACATAAAATAGTATTACATTTACAACTAAGTAAATCTTAGTTAAAATTAAAAACTATTTAAATATGCATCATGTTTTTGACAATTTTTTCATCCACAGCCGGGCTAAGATGTATTTTGAAATTTTAAATACTTTGAAAACATATTTTTATACTCTATTTATACTCTCTATAAAAAAAGTGCTGGGAAGAACTATTTAAATATATTTCACTCTTTCCTGCAACCTCTGTAAGTTTGAGTAATTATAATCAGTCTAGAAAAATGTTAAGTTTTCTATGACACTCACCAAGAATATAGTTTTGGTAGAATAAATATTGAAAATTGAATACTGCAAAGGCCCACATAATTTACTTACACTAAAACTTTATGTTTGTGTCTAAGTGTTTTTATTTTAGTTGTAGCAGTTTGTTAATAAATGCTAATAATTAAAACCAATATTGTTTATTATTTATAAAAACATAAAATCTACAGGTTGACAGAATTAGAATAATTTATTAACATCATTATAACTTCCCATTGCATTGGTTATATTTTATTAAATCAATAAAAATTCTAGATGTACAGCAGGGATTCCCAACAAGATTCTTTCAAGGACCCCCTCATCGGTCGCTATACTGACAAGGACCACTTAAAAGCTTAAATTCTTCTTAAAATGAAGATTATGTAGCATCTACCACTGCAAGTCAAGTAAAATACAAAACAATTGAATATCTCAGTGACATTTCGCGGACCCCCAAGACATCGTCCGCGGACCCCATGGGGTTCGCGGACCACCTGTTGGGAATCCCTGAAATAGAGTGTTGTTTAAGTTATCTGAGCTACATTTTGTCTTTTCTTGTTTTAGGTATGTGTGGACGAGCATACTCACCCAGATTTTTGTATATGTGGCCGAACGCTAAAATTTCAGTAATGGGTGGGGCACAAGCTGCAGGAGTTCTTTCAGAAGTAGCTAGTAAAGGCAAAGAATGGACTGAGAAAGAAAAAAAAGATTTTGAAAATACAATTATTGATCAGTTTAATAAGGAAGGATCTCCATATTTTAGCAGTGCTAGGTATGTTTGAAAATAAAAACTTTTACATTTCGAATTAATCCAAGCATCTAAATAAAATTATTTTAGACTTTGGGATGATGGGATTATTGATCCTCAAGATACAAGAAAGGTACTGGGTTTAAGTTTGGCTGCTGCGTTAAATGGTGAAGTGGAAGAAACTGATTTTGGAATTTTTAGAATGTAACTAGAAATTTGAGTGATATTTAAAACATGGAAATAAATATATCTTTATCTTAGGCTTTTATATCAATATTATTCAATATTATCTCATTTTGCAATTGTCCCTTATTTGCACAGATGGTGTTACATAGTATACTTCTTTATATAAAAGAAATGTTCTCGATGGTGGGCTTGCAATTGGGTTTTTGAAAGATGGAATATGTTTCATCACATATTTTTTAGTGAAAATATAAGCTTCATTGCGCTTTGTAACAAGGCTTATTGTTTTGAAACTTCCTATTCTTGAAAAGTAATGCGCACTTAATTTTTGGGAATCTCCATCTCAATGACAATAGCTTACAGCCAAAAAAAGAGAACAATACGACAAATTATACAAAAGCACTAAAAGCCATACTATAAGCGTTGACTATTAGATTATAAGCTTTGCAGAAAAAAAAATTACAGAAATTTGTGAAAAGAAAATAAATATGAAGTACACTAAAATAAGCTCTTCTCAGAAATAGGAGAATACTTGATCGAGCAGATTTCAAATTTCATTAAAAATTTGAAATGTGCGTATCAAAAAACTGTTTTACGAGAATTTAACAAGTATTCTATGTGACAAGCAACCAAACAACCTTCTCCGACCGATTTAGTGAAAAATCGGACGAGGCCAGAAGATAAAAATAATATTTAACAGCTCAAATTAAAACGATCCACTATGAACACTTCACCAGCCACAGCTGGCAGAGAAATTGCCCACAAGGAATTATATGGTTTTTAAAAATAAATAAAATATGATTAAATGAGATCGTTCATATTTTTTAGTGCTCTTTTCGGCTTCAAGTGGGGAGGTTCCAGCCGCTTTCTGTAGCTGCCGATTCTTTTTACTTTGAATTTGATTTTGTTTTTTATCTTTATCAAGAAGCAATAATTATTTTGTAACTGTACAATGTTATTAGTGATTAAAAAGGAAGAAAACATTTATGTTTAATAGATATTTAGAGGACAATATATTGTTCATTTTTTTTAAATAAAAAAATCATTTAGTTCCTTTATTAAGGGGTCTACAGGTGTTCCAAAACCAACGAACCTACCTTCTCAGTACACTTTAAAGATTGCCATGTTAACTTCGTAAAAGTGAGCTGGTCTGCTTCAAAGATCGCTGGAATTCCAGCGGACCAGCTCACTTTTACGAGTTGGCATGGCAATTTTCAAAGTGTGAGAATGTCGGTTGGTTGGTTGGTTCGTCTTATTTATCTTAACCGAACCTAATCCATAATAATAATAATAATAATAATAATAACCTTTATTCAATAATACCATAAAACGGTGTAGAACAAGTCAAAAAGAACATGAAGTCTTGGTAAGTAAAAATTGGTATAAACATTACATTACTTTACATACAAAAAAAAAGTGTATAAAAAATAGTACATTTAAATTATATAAAATAATAGTTACATTTAAATAAAAACATTACTTTACAATGACGGATCAAAATGATGGGTAAAATATTCTGAAACACAGTAAAATGACTTTTCACATAAATAAGTTTTCAGCTTTACTTTAAAATTTTTTCTTGATAGGTTCTGATATTCTTGTGGTATTTTGTTGTAAACCTTTATCACCTGCGTTACTACATTACGCTGTACTTGGGTGAAATTCGTTTGGGGCTGACGTAACACTGATCTTGCACAACCTCTAGTATTAAACATATGGCTGGTTTCATATCTGCTAAAGAATTCTTGGTAATGTTCTTTGACGAAGCATGCACATTCATATATATACAAACATGGTACGGTAAGTATGTTTTTCTCTTTAAATATTTGACTACAGGTCTCTCTTCTTTTTAGGTGGAAAATACTTCTAACGCAAGATTTTTGGAGTTTGAAAATTCTAGATGAGTCAACAGAGTTTCCCCAAAAAATGATTCCATATTTTATTCTGGAGTTTACATACGAATAATATGCCGATAATGCTGCTGCCTGATTTACGGAATTTGCTATGACACGTAACGCATATGTAAATGAACTTACTTTGCTAGCGAGATAAGGTACGTGTTCTTTCCAATTTAATTGTGAGTCAATTTCAATACCTAGGAACTTATTGTGCTGAGTGGTCGTAAGGGTTTGGTTGTCATAAGTTAATGTAAAAGGATCTTCTGCCCTTAAGGTAAATTTCATTAGGTGCATTTTTTCAATATTGTTCTTCAGGTTATTCCCTATGTACCAATTATCCATTGTCTTAATTGTACTATTGATTTCTGTTTTTAACTCTTCCTCAGTTTTAGCCCTTATGATGAGCGAGTTATCATCTGCAAAGAGATTTATTACATGACTAACAATATTAGGTAAATCGTTTGTATATAATAAAAATAAAATTGGACCCAGAATGGAACCTTGTGGGACTCCTTTTCTTGGTATTTCCCAATCAGATTTAATTTCCATCCCCGCATCCATTACCATTACACACTGCCTTCTGTTGTTTAGATACGATTCAAGAATATGGTAAATAGTCTTAGGTTTAACAGACGTATGTCACATACACAAAAAATTTTCTGTCTCACAAATGGTCGTAATTCATTCTTTTTTTTTTAATCGCAGTGGCTATATGTCCGACTAGTCGGATAAATATTCCAATATCCGACTAGTTGGGCAAATATGTTCATACCCGGCTAGTCGGATATTTCCGTTTGAATACGACTACACTGTTTACTTTCTGCCTCTCCCATTGGCTCATTGAATATTTCGTGTGATGTGCAGAAAAAGTAACCTAATGTAATAATGGGAAATGAAAATGTAGGAATTTTTAACAATTTCCGAACACAGCTAGTATGTATTAGAGCTGTGCACATTAAAGTAAAATATGACAAGCAGCCATCATAATATTTGGGGGAACATCAAACAAATAATTTCAATGGCGCTATAAAAAATCTATTTTTAGCTTATAAAACTTTTATTAAATGAATAGTTTTCAGTACATACATTGCGAAACCAATTTTTTTTTACTCTTTTTTGCACTTGTACATTTTAAATGGTTCCAATTCAAACATCTGATGCAAATGACATATTTTGATTTTACCTCAATTGCACAAATTTCGCATATATAAAGCTTTTGTTCTTTCTTGAATTTAATAATTTCTTCTATTTTAACCCAACCTTCCAAATCAAAATATTTTCTAAGTAGCAAAATAGACACTCTGTCATCAGTAACGACACACCCACTTGGTTGAAATTTTTCTGTGTCAGAACTTTTAATGAAGTATCCATTTTCTACAACTATTTGGATCAAGGTTTCTAACACAAACCATGCAAGCATTACTTAATCTTGTTCTTTTTCTGGCAGCTTGTTGATTGGGAGCAGCATGGTTCATATTGTTTTTTCTTTGGTAAACCAATTATACAGTTAAAGCAGTGCCTACTTCTTTTTGGAATTTTTGGCGTAAGATAAACTAAAAATCAAAAAAATAAATAAATTAGTAAAATAAAGTTACCCGCTACTATCTATCACCTTGCCTTTTGTCTCTGGTGGTTGTTTAGGTGGAACATTTTCTATTTCTGACAGCGTATTAAAATCTTCAACCCAGTGAATCTCGGAGGATATAATAGAGATTTCACTTGGCTGTAAAACTTCGTTGTCATATTCTGAAAATAATCCAAATAAATAAACTTCTGTCAAATTTTTAAAATACACAAATTCACGAATATTCTGGTTGCATTTTGAAGTTTCTACCACATAACAGTTACTAACGTCTTCTATTATTATGTTTTCTTTAACTTGTAATTGGTCCTCCATAAAATAAAAAGGAATCTCATTTTCTTGTATTACCTCTTACTCTATTTGTGGTTCGTTTCGCACTTTTATCACTTCTTCACCATGTCTACATAATCCGCATTAGGTATGTTTTCATATTCTGAAAATAATATAAATAAATAGAATTCAGTCTTTTTAAAATATATATACAAACTTATGATTATTTTGGTTGCACTTTAAAGTTTCTACCACGTAACAGTTATTAACGTCTTCTGTTATTATGTTTTCTTCAACTTGTGGTTGGTCCTCTACAAAATAATAGGGAATCTCATTTTCTTGTAGTAGCTCTTGCTCTCATTCTAGCTCTAGTTGTGGTTCGTTTCATACTTCCACCTCTTCCTTGATCTCTTCTATATACTTTGCATTAGTTAACCAATTTTCTTTAAATTTCATTCAAGTTCATTTTTTCGTGATTCAAAATAATCACCAGTAGCTTCTGCTAATAGTGATGCAATTTCATCAGTTAGTCTTTTAGCAATCCTGAAGCGTTCGTGAAAACAAAGGATTTTTTTCTTAACAACTTTTCTTGTTTCAACTTGAAGTCCACATTTCAATAGTTCATTGTGTGACAGACCAGCATGAGTATCTGAATCTTGATCAAAGGGAATGACACGATAATATTGACGGTAATAATCCTTTTCCATCTTTGTGAGCAAAAATCTTCAGAATATAAAGTAATATTCCTACTTTCTTGAAATCTGAACACATGTCGACAAGGTAAATTAAAACTTAAAAACGTAAAAATGAACATTCACAACATAAATCTCCTTGGGATGATTTTATTGTCGCTGACATATTGTCTTCGGGAGATAATGGACTAGTTATTATGTCTTCTAGCTTTAATTGATTTGAAATCAAGTTGTACGCATACGGTGTCAGTAATTTACTATATTACTTTTGATGAGATTCTAAGTCATTATAAGTAACATTAATCTTCGTAAACACATTAACTACTAGGGATTGCAATACCGGTTAACCGGTAAACCGGTTAACCGGTTATTAGGACAAAAAACGCATGATGATAATTACCGGTTATTTTAATTTTTTACCGGTTATTTCGGTAAATTCTAAACTTACGATATGTCACGTATTCAACGTTTCTATTTATGTCAGTGATTAATATTCACTAAATACAGAGTGACTGTCCCAACACTGAGCACTTTTAACAATAAATAAATAATATTATAAAAAGTAAAACCCAGACACCAAGTTCTAAGAAATACAAGTAAGAGAGACATTGACAATATCGTGCGATAGGAAATTGAATATTTCACTGCCGCAAATATCCGTGGAATACATTTAGAAGTATGTTATTACCAATTCTTAATAACTTATCGACCCACCAATATCGATTGAAGAAGGACATCTTCAGCTGGTGGTATTCTATGCACAAATATCAGACGACTAACAGATATAGCTTTGAAAAACTAACCCTTTTAACAGGCCGTTTTTAAAAAATATTGTATTTTTAGATTAGGTATTCAGTAAATGCCCTATTTGAGTTTATATTTATAATTTTTGTTATTTAAGTTGATATTTTTGTTATTTACAGAATAATTATTTATTTAAATTTATTTCATTTATATTTTTTCCTTTTGATAAAAAACCTTTGGTTTGTTCATTATATTAAATATACGTATATAATAGTATATTATTGAACGAACATATAATGATGGCTATTATTCACGAGGGTGAAGTTTAAGACACGAGCCGTAGGCGAATGTCGTAAATCACCAGAGTAGCCATTATATGCGAGTAGAATACTATACTTTGTCCATGACTATTAGATATTTTTGTTAAATTGTTTACTGAAGAAATTAATTAATGAATTATTTAGATTATCTTTTTGAGTAATATGCAAAATTATTGTAAATAACGTTGACGTTTAAATTTAATTTGACACATAACGGCCTACTTAATCAAATTTAAAAACGAAATTGTATGATAAAAGATGGTTTGTTTCTGAAACGCTAAATAGTTATCTATTCATAAATTTGATAATAACAGTAAAATTGTTTACACAATTGTAGCTATGACAGTTAACGAATAATTATATTTAAGGTTTCAGAAACTAGCCATAAATTCTACTAAACAGTTGTGAGATTGCACTCGAATTGAAAAAATACCTGCCCGTGACTTCTTATAAACAACTGACTGTCCTTATTATTCACTAGTGAATACTGAAATCATTATTCACTGCAGGGAAAAATGGCTAGCATTATCCTTGAGGAAACACATACATAATGAGTACATTATTTAATAGTCGTGGGCAAAAATTTTTTTTGTCAAATTTAGATAATTTTGTACATGGAGAAAGATAATTGCCATTTTCTCCACCCTAATCATTCATTCTAAAAATTACCGGTAAATACCGGTTAACCGGTTATTTCCATTTTTATTTACCGATTTACCGGTTATTAAAACTTCCGGTAAATTGCAATCCCTATTAACTACACATTGATCTCTTTCTGTACGGAGCGAAACTAAAAGATTTTCTAACCCCTCAAACAGTTCATCTAATCTTGAAAAACGAGAAACAACCTGTGTGATTTTCTGGTTTGTTGATTCTAATCGATTATTTGTTCTATTACCAAAAGAAAGTCCTTTTTCTTGGAAACAGCTAACCCATTCTTTCCTAATTGGATGCCAATTCGTCTCAAAATAATTCAACACATTCACTACAAGTGTGCTTTTTAAATCTTCGTATAATTTCATATACTCAGCTTCGTTTTTACTATAAACCATTTTTTGAAGTATGTGAAGACACATATCCCGTTCGCCTCAAGTAATCTTCATATTTTCGGTAGACAGTTCTCTATTAAAAGATTGCATACAATGAAAAATACATGTTAAAATATTTACACTTATAATGAATGTCAAAGTATTATAATTTGGGATTGATATATCGCTTAATTCTTATTTTTCGAGCCATATTTATTGTATGTGCTGCGCACCGTGGTTGCCTGGTTGGCTCCGGGCCAGGTTCCGGCTAGGCGCACCTGTGTATTTTTAATTATAAATATAGTCTTGTTGAATTGAATTAGACCTAAACCTGTTGCAGAATGATGACAATTCATATTGCTGTTTCTAGCTCTTGTGACGACGAAAATTCATCACTTTCTTTCATGTTTGCCTCGGTTTATTGTTACGAATATTATTATCAGTAAAACACTCACAAATTAGGTACTATTTGGAAATTATCCGTAAAAATACAGGTCTTATAAGCAGTTGGCATTACACGAAAGACACTAATGTGTAGTCGTATACAAACGGAAATATCCGACTAGCCGGGTATGAACATATTTACCCGACTAGTCGGATATTGAAATATTTACCTGACTAGTCAGACATATAGCCACTGCGTTTTTAAATCTCAAAATCGCTGATCCATATTTCACTATTTTCGTGGAAAATAAGAAAAAGATAGTTTGTACTATTGTATATACCAATAACCACATTAACTTACTGTGTTTATAGTACCATATTGTTAACTCAAATATTGCATTGAACTTTAATCTGCTCTCCTGTAAAATAAAAGAAAATGAGATACGTCACTTTGTCAGATTGACGACGATATGTGAATACATATTTTATTTTTTAGACTTTTTCTTTTGTTTGTGTATTTTATACATTTAAATGGAACAAATAAAATATATTATTACCTCTGAGTTAGAAAGATGTTTACAAAATTTTATAAAAATATTTTGGCGAGTTTTCAAGTTATGGTGGTAACATTCAGAGAAACAATAATACTCAAAATACGATTTCTGTCTTTGGTACAATAACACAAACCGGTGAATACCAATATCGAAAATTCTAAGGTAAAATTAGAAAAATATCTTTACAGAATTATTTATATACAACCGCTCCCAAAGGAATCACTACTTTCACATCCAAATTTCCTATCCAAATCTATTCAAAAAAAAAAAAATTGATACTCTATTTGCACTCCACTATTTATGTGGAAAAAATTTAATAATATAATATTTGAAATTGTCTACCTCAAAAGCTCATATATTTAGAGCAATGGCACGTAGTGGGTCCATCAATTGTAGTTGAAATTTGGTGTTTGGTTTACTGAGTTGATTTCGAAACTCTTTTTCCTCTACGAAAAGTCTGGTAAATGGATCCCGAGCGGAGGTACAGAGGGGAGGTAAAAGTCCACATCCCCCCATCAAAATTTCAGACGAAAACTATGGGACGTTTTTTGGCGGGAATTTTTTAAAAATAAAAAATATATATATTTTGTAGTTATGGACAAAACTTTGGGTACTTGTTCTATTCAAAGTCAATAATGTCGGAAAAATAATTTCAGACGTTTTCCATGAGAATTTATGAATCTGTTTATTGATATAATGTATACGCTCATTAATACAATGTACACATTTATTAATACAATGTAAACGTACATTATATTAATAAACGGATTCATCACTTTTCGGTCGATGAACGGATTCGTTAATATTACGAACGTACTTTTTTCAGTGTAATACAATAGTAAATAAAGATTGAAAAACGAATTTTCATGTGAAAGAAAAGATTGGATTACTTAAAAACACGATAAACACAAACAGTAAATTCCTATAGACTTCTACATTGAAATATGAAAAAATTCGGAATCGAAAGGAAAAATTATATAATGATTTCAAATTCAGATGACATAAAATGACAACGCACATGAACACAGAGCCACATTAAGAACCATATACAACTCAACGTATTATGTTATGTTACTTACTTACATTCAATTATTATTTTGTTATTTTTGTTGCAAATTGAAATCTGATACGGAAGAAATGTATTTTTCTTCGAGCGTATTAAAATGTTTAAATTATGTCACCAAAAACAGAAGTAGAAGTAGGACATTGTTTTACTAGTAACATAATGTTAGTTCCGAAAGCGCCACCGCAGTGGGTATTGTTTTACTAGTAACATAATGTTAATACCGAAAGCCACCGGTGGCGCGCTATCCACTAGCCACTTGTCATATTGTGTCAACATGTAAGACTGTAGTTTGAATATTTGTACATTTATGATAAATAAATGAATTTTTGCATTTTAATACGCTTGAAGAAAAAATAGTATATATTACATGGAGTAGAACGCCTTTTTTTGTGTTTCGCCCAGTTTGCAAATCCTGAGCTCAACACAAAAAAAGAGTGCGTTCTACTCCTGGTAATATAATATACTATTCATGATAATTATAATTATTATTGCTATGGGTAAGGCGAAAATAAATAACGACATAACAAATAAATATAATGTTTACCTCAATAAACCGGAAAATGGGGGCCCCTGAAAAAGTGGGGCCCTAGGCGCGCGCCTAGGCCTAAACTCGCCTTTGTAAAAAGCTGAATTGTCTATCAAGTATGAAAATTTATCTATTAAAACATAATTTCTAACCACTATTTTAAATATTGAGGAGATCTTATTGTATAATAAACAACGTTCTTGTAAATAATCTTAATTTAGTATGCAGCATATGTTTCCTAGAATAATCTGATATTTAGGATTTTTTAAATACATAAACACTAATTAGTTCGTAAAAGGAATTATTAAAAAATTGTCAATTTGTAATCAAGAACCTATCGATGCATTCGTGATAATAATTATAACTTTTTATTGATAATACCAAAAATAAATTGCCATAGGGCAAGGTTCTTTGGTCAATGTTTTACAGTAAAATATTTCTTTGTATGTACAAAAATTGTAAATAAAAGTAACCAAAATACTAATAATGTTTTAATTAGGTGTTTTCACTGTATGCAAATTTGTTTTTTGATATTATTAAAATGAAGTACTCCATACATTAAAGCACTTATCAATATGTAAACACCATTCTTTCATCTAACAATTTAAAATTTCAAAAAATAAATATCAAAACTGAATAACTGAACGGGTATTATACAAAACGGGCTGTGACGTCATCGGTTGCATTAACATAACCTCAACTTTTAGGTTTTTTAAGTTTATTGTCATTTTTAATGGTTATATCCGCACTTCTCATTTGAAACCAGTATGGCTCCAAGCAAACATTTAAAAATTGACGCATATGATGTCTCAATATTGTTGATTACTAAAAATGGGCTGCTAATTATAGGTTGGATTTCCAACCTACAAAAATCGCCTTATTTAATTGGGAGAAGATATTTAAAACTTTATGAACATTACATTGAACAAGATTTTAGTTGAAAATACGAGAACCAAGCGGAAATTTTCATAATAGTGACATATTACTCGGAAATTTTTAAATAGATATGTATTTTTGAGGTTAGGTGTTTATGACCGATGATGTCAACAATATAGCTTAGTGTTTTGGGCGGTAAAATTTTAATTCAAATTTAAAAATACTTTTTCTTGGATATTATTCAACTGGTTGTGGAAATTCAAATGTTTTTAGTTATAATTAAGTATTACCTTCACAGTCAATGAGATTTTAAAATTTGTGAAAACACCGAATTATATTATTTTCAAGTTATATGTTTAAGCAGTGTTTTTCGGTATTCTTATAGAGGCTTTTCTCAATATCACATAAATCATAAATGATAACGTGGTCAGTGAATACACATTGGTATTACTGTTAAATGCATTTGTCAGGTCAAAATTAGAATTATTATTTTATATAGAACAGTAACTTTTAACTTCGGAATAATGTCATATTGAACGGATTTCGTTCATTTTTGGCAGTATAATAGTAAATGCTTCACAGAAAAGTTTCTGTTTTGTGCGGGGGCTTGCTAATTTATAGGGGGTGGATGCCATCCCCTCTCAGGGGGTGGCAATTAAAAAATATATATATTTACTGGAGCTGAAATATAATGAAATTTTAAGAAGAAAAGGTACTATGCAATTTTTCACATAAATTGATAGTTTTAAGTTATAACGACTTCAAAATTGCGATTTTAGCTTAAAAAAAAAAGGTATTTCCAAACGGCTTTCGTCAAGTATCTCAAAAAGTATTACTTTATCGAAAAAGTGTTACAAACCAATTACAGAAAGTACAAACTGAAAATTAATTATATTTTTTGTTTATTGATGTAGGATTAATAATTTCGGAGATATTTAAGTTTTTATTTGGTATCCAAGTGTTTCGAAATTACCTTTAAAGTTTAAAATGCATTATTTTCTAAAACAAGTGCTTTAAATGAACAAAAAAATTTGATCATCTAGGTACCTAATGCTACATCTTAACAAAAAACTGTATTTGAAATAATTTTTTTAAATTACTGGCTAATTAGAGTAACAAAATGGCGACCTTTTTATATAAAGAAATATAAATACGCACATTTTTCCGTCATAACTTCTTTATTTCTTATGCTACAGGAACGAGTAAAAAATAATTTGAAAGCACAATTAATTATCGTTAATTTCATTTCTTACCATGCATTAAATCTATGTAAATAAATAAACAAGCGAAATTCATTATCAGTTTATGAGCTTAATTTTTCAATAAAACTAATATTTATTGAGATATTTGGAAAAGGAAAAAAAATTACGTTTTATCGAAAATACCTTTATAGTTTAAACTATTTTTTTCTAAAGCAGGTGCTGTATACAAATCAAAAAATTTGAGCATCTACCTCATGCTATATATTAATGAGAAATAGTGTTTGAAATTCCTTTTTTTAATTACTAGCTAAGTACAGTAACAAAATGGCGACGTTGTTATTAAAAAAATGTGTAAACGCACATTGCTTCGGTCATAACTTCTTTGTTTTTTATGCTACAGAAACAAATAAAAAAAATAGTTGAAAGCTTAATTAATAACCTATTATTTTACCTATTAGCATCCTTGATGTAGGTGTCACAGTTTCTGAGATATTTAACTCTCACTCTAAATAATTATCTTATGAACACTTGGATGCCAAATGTAAACTTAAATATCTCCGCAATTATTAATCCTACATCAATAAACAAAAAATATAATTAATTCCCAGTTTGTACTTTCTGTAACTAGTCCGTAACATTTTTTCGATAAAGTAATACTTTTCGAGACACTTGACGAAAGCCATTTGAAAATACCTTTTTTTAAAGCTAAAATCGGAATTTTGAAGTCATAACTTAAAAACTATCAATTTATGAGAAAAATTGTATAGAACCTTTTCTTCTTAAAATTTGATTCTACTTCAGCTCCAATATATATATTTTTTAAGTGCCACCCCTTGAGAGGGGGTGGCATCCACCCCCTATAAATTAGCAAGCCGCCGCACAATATAGAAATTTTTCTGTGAAGCATTTACTATTATATTGCCAAAAATGAACGAAATCCGTTCAATATGACATTATTCCGAAGTTTTGCATATTTTTTACCTCTAGTAGTCCAGTCAATGAAAGAGTTGTAGAGAACATTTTGGAGGGGAGAATTTTTCTCTTCAGGAATGTGTTGGGGGTAGTCAGGAGGTAAACATACTAAAAGTCCCCGCCCCTAGCCCCGCCGCTTCAGCAGGAGAGGGGGGTGGAAAGGTTCCTTTTTTCGATTCTTCGCTTATAACTCGGAAACGATGCGTCGTACGAAAAAAGGTAATCTATGCAAAATTAAACGTAATTAAATTTCCCACAAGAACGTTTATATTCATTTTCTTCCTATGTGTTATATTTTACGAGATATTCGCCAGCGAAAATTGATAATTAATAAAAAAAAATCAATTGTGTACCTTGAATATTTCTATCAAAGCGGTTTACCGTGGTCTGCTAATAAATCACAGTCACAAAACAATCTTTATTTTACAATACTCGACGTATTTACTAACGTAATATTTTGTCGAAGTCTGGACATTTCCTTAAATATACAGTGTCAGTGTCACTTAAAATGAAGATACCCTTATAACTTTTTCATTTTGTTTCCGATTTGAATCAAATTTTACTCAAGTATAGAACAAATTAGGATCTTCTTATGACCAGAAAATCATTCACCTGCTATAAAGGCAAAACTACCTGCGGTACCAAAATATGAGGAAAAAGATTAAAAATCATATTGATTTTTAATCTTACGAACGATGAATTTTACGTAGCCATCACAAATTGCGGAAGCTGAGGACCCCCTTTGCCAGATGAGCTTATGTATGAAATATCCCCCATCAATAATCAAATCAAATTTTGGTGTATGTACGTTTGTGGCGCCGATTGGATGCATTTTTTAGAATTTCTAACATTCAAAATGTTTTATTTTTTTCAGCATATTTTGGTACCGCAGGTGGCTTTGCCTTTATAGCAGGTGAATGATTTTCTGGTCATAAGTAGATCCTAATTTGTTCTATACTTAAGTAAAATTTGATTCAAATCGGAAACAAAATGAAAAAGTTATAAGTGTATCTTCATTTTAAGTGAGTCACACTGTATATTTAACGAAATGTCCAGACTTCGACAAAATATTACGTTAGTAAATACGTCGATTGTTGTAAAATAAATATTGTTTTGTGACTGTGATTTATTAGCAGACCACGGTAAACCGCTTTGATAGAAATATTCAAGGTACACAATTGATTTTTTTTTTATTAATTATCGATTTTCGCTGGCGAATATCTCGTAAAATATAACACATAGGAAGAAAATGAATATAAACATTCTTGTGGGAAATTTAATTACGTTTAATTTTGCACAGATTACCTTTTACCATACGACGCATCGTTTCCGAGTTATAAGCGAAGAATCGAAAAAAGGAACCTTTCCACCCCCCTCCCCCCTGAAGTGGCGGGGCTAGGGGCGGGGACTTTTAGTATGTTTACCTCCTGACTACCCCAAACACATCCCTGAAGAGAAAAATTCTCCCCTCCAAAATGTTCTCTACAATCCCTTTTTGGGCATTCATTGATTGGACTATAGGTACTGTACTAATAGGACACTTTCATTTTTAGCAAAGCTTCGTTCTGGAAATTTCCTGGAAAATTTCATAGGTAACTCTGCATATGACTGTTATTTCATGACTCTTTCCACCATTTTGAAATTTTTCAGCCAATTTTAATTTTCAGTCTAATGCCCTGTGACCAACCCGAAATTGACCCACCAGGATGTTGTTATACATCGTTAAATTGGTATTAAAAACTACATTTAGCTATACTTAGTATGAAAGTGATATACTTTCATTTGAAAAATTTGAGTACCTTATTTTGAAAAAGTGATTTTATCAACTTTCAACCTCTCTGTGGCACAAGTTAACAACAAAAAAATTCAATGTGTATTTTTCTTCAATTATTTATGAATATTTTAGAACAATTTTTGGTGGGTCACAACACGTTAAATTGAAAATTAAAATTGACTGCAAAAATTTCAAAATGGCGAAATGAGCCATCTAGATTCCAAAAATGCAAAAATATACAGGGTGTTCGTTTTAAAAATCACTTACGGTGAAACCAGCAGTTGTAGAAACTTCACAGATTGGATAAAAAAAACCATTGTTTTGATAACATGTGTTACATAACCTAATTTCATGTTGATCCGTTAAAAAATACAAAAATGGCGGCCGGAAAGTGATCTCGTTGACACTCGGTATATGTATCTCAACTGTCAATAGGCGACCAAAAGATGGCCGGGTCTAAAAATCTCTCCCCATATCTTGTTAAAAACTATAACTGGTTCATGGAGAGTCAGCATGTTGAATTTCATCTACAATTGGATCGTAAAAGTAAAAGTCGTGGCGCATCTTATCTTCTTTCAAGTAATGGTACATCCATTTGTAAATGCTTACGTAATGTAAAAAGAGAAAGCATTAGAGCTTTCAGGAGCCTGCCTGTTTCTAAAAGAATTTAAGTTTTCTGTTCCCACAGAGCTTATAAGAGCAGATCCAAATTCTAACCATAAAAAGGGTAGATTTCAGATACTTGAAATGGAAATATCATATCGAATATTTAAACAGTCTTATTAGGAAATGTGTCTATCTTTTTTATAAACTGAGAGAATACCTTAATACCGAAACACTAAAAATAGTTTATAAAGCCTTAGTCGAATCCGTAATAAAGTACGGAATAATTGTATGGGGACGTTTGTATGAGTCTTCGCTAACTCTGTTAAATCTCACACAAAACACGATAATAAAAGTTATGTTAAAAAAAAAGCGATATCCTACAAATCAATTATATTTCGAAAATAACATTTTCAATATTTGATGATTATATATACATTCCTCAATTATATTTATATATACACATAAAAATAAATTTCAACAAACGCCACAATCATATATCATACGTGCGAAGTCTTGAAAATTTAAGCACTAAAAAATTTGAAAAAACACTCAACATTTTATTATCTATCTCAGGCCCAAACTTTATATGTAGTAGTGAAGGAAAATAACGCCTTACACTCTACGGACACATGTTTCGGAACTATTGTTCCTCATCAGCGTAGAGTAGCAACAAAAAGGATCTGGAAAGGACAGATAGGAACAATAATTGAAGGTTGAAAGCACAGTACACAGTACTCTTATTTGTGCATTCATATCTAGATCGGTCTATTTAAGACTTTCACCAACAGTCGGCACATAGAGCTCTATGTGAACTGCCCAATTTCAACCTGGCAAGTCAAATAAAATAGGAAGGAATTAATAGGGTCAAAAACAAATAGTACACCCCAAAGAGGAAACACGAAGCAGCTATGGACACGTTTCGGAATTATTGTTCCTCATCAGCGTAGCGTAGCAACAAAAAGGATCTGGAAAGGACAGATAGGAACAATAATTGAAGGTTGAAAGCACAGTACACAGTACTCTTATTTGTGCGATCATATCTAGATCGGTCTATTTAAGACCTTCACCGGCAGTCGGCACATAGAGTCCTATGTGGACTGCCCAATTTCAGCCTGGCGAGTCAAATAGGAAGGAATTAATAGGGTCAAAAACAAATAGTGAGGAAAATAACGCCTTACACCCTAATAATTCCGAAACATGTGTCCGTAGCTGCTTCATATTTCCTCTATGGGGTGTAAGGCGTTATTTTCCTCACTATTTGTTTTTGACCCTATTAATTCCTTCCTATTTTATTTGACTCGCCAGGTTGAAATTGGGCAGTCCATATAGGGCTCTATGTGCCGACTGTCGGTGAAGGTCTTAAATAGACCGATCTAGATATGAATGCACAAATAAGAGTACTGTGTACTGTGCTTTCAACCTTCAATTATTGTTTCTATCTGTCCTTTTTGTTGCTACGCTATGCTGATGAGGAATAATAATTCCGAAACATGTGTCCGTAGCTGCTTCGCGTGTTTCCTTTTTGGGGTGTAAGGCGTTATTTTCCTCACTATTTGTTTTTGACCCTATTAATTCCTACCTATTTTATATTTAGTACCTATAGATGTTAAGATATATTAAGCGAATACCACATTTTAAAAGAAAAGCTACTGAATTTATATCAAAGAATAGAAATTGTTTTAGCTGTTTCTCTGTTTAATAACTTGAAGTTCACCAACTACAACTACAAGTCTTTTGTGTGATTTTCTTCTCTCCAATTGATTTCTGTTTCACACATTTTAAATTTAATATATGTATATACACTGAAACACAACAAAACTGGTTGCAATTTAGCTTATTCCAGATTATTTCTTGTATACACTTAATATTCTGTTTATTCTGTAATACTTATGGATTGCAATAAACTTTACTTTACTTTACTGAAACATTTGTGAACATTTTTAGCATTTTTAAGCCGTATACTCACTCACTCTGCTCTATATAATGACAGGGTACCCACACATATACCAGAAAGAACAGAACAACATCAAAAACGTGCACTATTGCAGTTCCAAACTCCAAGTCCAAGTCAAAACGGTTAGGCATAGACCTGCAAAGTTGAACTCTGTCTAAACGATATCCATAATTGTTTTTGGAGTATCAAATTTATAAATTTAATTTTTAGACCGTTAAAGATTTACATTCTAATAATGTTTCGCTGTGAGATTTTTGTTTTGTATGGTCTAGTGGTTCCACTAACTAACCACCTTTTTTGATTTTTATTAAAATTGTTGATTTCATATCGCGACTATAAGTAGGAGGTATGTTCTGATGCATATTCGCATTCATGCAGAGACGTTAGCGCATGTCTAATTACAGGGTCTTGTAGACCATCATAATCTCTTAGAAAAATTGGAAATTATGGGTTACCGAGGCAATATACATAATATCTTAAAGTCATATTTAGAGAACAGGAAGCAGTGTGTTGTAGCGATGGAGGATGGAAAATCCATTAGTTCAGACTGGAAATTGGTCAAAAAAGGTGTCCCTCAGGGGTCCATTTTAGGCCCAATTTTATTTCTCCTCTATATAAATGATCTACCAAAAATCATTAAACACCTTGTAAACCTATTTGCTGATGATAATTCATTAGTTATTAGAGCAGAAACTAATGAGGAGTTAGAAACTGAGATCTCAATATCAATTGACATTCTAAACGATTGGTATGCAACAAATAACCTACAACTTAATATAGACAAGACTAACCTGTTAAAATTCAGCCTCAGGAAAGAGCCCCCACTAGCCGTAAACTACAAGGATGAATTGTTACTGACATCAACTGACTGTACAAAATTTTTAGGGATTGTGATTGATTCTCAGTTGAGCTGGAAACATCACATAGAGTATCTTGCCACAAAAATTAGTTCCTTTACATATGCGTTACGAACAATATCAAGAACTGTAAGTGAAGAAGCAGCCATGACCTCCTACTATGCCTATGTCAAATCCAGAATAACATATGGGATTATATTCTGGGGAAACGCTGTTGAAGCTGACAGAATCTTCAGGTTACAAAAGGCCTGTTTAAGAAGCATTTTTCATATAAAGAAAAGGGAAACATGTAGTGTGGTCTTTAAGGAAAAACATATACTTACACTTCCGAGTGTGCATGTCTTGTCAAGTGCAATTACAGTGATTTTTTTTTAACAAGTACAAAGTGGATCACATGTATGATATGCGAAATAATATGTTACGATTGCCAAAGACAACCTCTTCTTGTGTTCAAAGAAATGTTGAGTCGCAATTGATAAAAATTTACAACAATTTACCCAACGATTACAAAGACTTATCTGCTAAAGACTTTAAAAGAAAGCTTCACAATTTTTTAACCACTAAGGCATTTTACTCGATTGCTGAGTTTTTAAATTACAAATGTTAGTTCTCTAACTCTTATTTATCTGTACGTTTGTTCCTACTTATTGGTATTATAATTGTTTGTACTGTACTTAATTTGACGTGTGTTTGATTTTTTTATATAGAATGACGATTACTATTCTGCCCTCCTAAGCCAAAAAGACGTATCTCAAGGTTTCACTGTTTTGAGATATAAGGCATGTTTTGAATTTCCGAAATCGCGTCAATATTTTCAAATATTTACTAATATTTTTTTTTGTAGTTGTACTTATGTAGAGGTTAATAGTGGTGTAGTTATGAATTTATATTAATTAGGTTACTAGTTTTTTTTTACAATGAGATAACATCTAATTGGCTAAATCGCTTAGGTTTTCTCATATATTTTTAGATACGTCAAACTTTGTTAGCACTTTAAAAATACTTAACGATTGAAATACGTTTATTTCGCTATGGAAATATATAGAAAATAGCTCCAGCTATCCTAAGGTATAAAAATATGCATTTCGGCCAAAACTTGAGATACGTCTTTTTGGCTTAGGACGGCAGTATTGTTATTATTAGGTCCTTTAAAAACGTGAAATAATTCCTAATCTTCGTATATATTCTGATTATGTTGTTTGAACTGTGTTTCTCATATTTAAATTGTTAATTTTAACCGCGATAATTTTATCATAACCTGTTTCATTGTCAGCTTTTGCTAATGTTGTTTATTTATTTATACTTTACATATTTATATACACTTAGATGTAATCAAATTTTTCGTAAACACTATTTTTTATATCTCGTAATATTGCATTAACTTTCTATTTCTATTGACCTGTGTACATGCTGTAAAGTGTTTTAGCACCAATAAAAATTCTATTCTATTCTAATTCTGCAGTAAACTACATTAAAATATGGATTATTTTATTTTATTTTATGGTTTTGTGAAATTGAACGTCTTCCGAGTTTCATTACTTGCGGAAATGATTCTTCAATAAATTGCATACACTCTTTATCAGAAAACAGTTTTATTAAACCTCATAAGCAGATTTTCTTGATAAATGTAGTGAATTTAATATTCGTGAAAACAGGAACAATCACTTTGAAAATTTCACCTAATTATTTGAAACAACACTTACAATTTGCAAATCATGTTGAGCACAATGAAAATGTCACATTTATTCAGGGCCGGATCTTGAGTCCTGCGAACTACGCGGTTGCGGAAGGCACCAACTGAAAGGGAAAGGTAAAGGCGCCAAACACTGTATCCTTGTACCCTTTCCCCACTAAAATAGACTTGGAGAAACTATGGATATTGAAGAAAACTGCAATTGTCATTGAGATGGGGGGCGCCAAAATATCGTCCCTTTACACTTGAAAAATGTCTAGAACCGGCCCTGCATTTGTTTTTTAAATATAAAATATGGTTTAAAATTTATCATCGATTAAATAAAAATATCAGAGTACCTAGCGAAAAGGGATGCTGGGTGAGGTAATAACAGTGGATTGTAAATCATTTAAATGAAAATAAGTAGTACTACAATGAAGTACTGCAATTGACTCGTAACCTATGTTTTTTCAGTAAAAATAAAAAAAATATATAACAACACAACCTTAACCTAATCGGTCATTCTTAAGAACACCCACTTCTGGAATTTTTCGATTACTAGAACGTGTATAAATACATTTATGCAAAAAATTTGGAAAAATTGCAGAAGTGGATGTTCTTAAGAATGACCCCTAACCTAACCTCAAATGTAGGATAGGAGGGCAGATATTAGCCGCTCGTCAAAACAGTGGGTAATAGTAAATAAATGCATAATTTTACATCATCTTATTGTTAATTTCATGTTACATTAATTCGTAAGTACATTTTAAGTACTACTTACTTTCATTTGCATGATTTACAATCCACTGTTATCCCACCCAGCACCTCTAAATTGTTCATCCGCAATTTTTTTTCCATAAATGTGCCCAAATTATCATATACTATTCATTACTTTTTTAGAAAATTAGCAAAATCCGAGATACCTAAACTTTACCACACCCAGAGTACCAAACACGCAACACAGGAAAGTTGTTAAAGTTGTCTGATGAAAATTTTTATTAAATGTAATTTTTTTGGGCTATAAAATTACAACAAAAAAATATTCCTTTCACGTTTTCTCTCGCAAGGCTAGACTAACCTTAATAAAGGTCGTATATTCATAATAATTTAAACAATAATTTTTAATAAAAGCAAATAATTGGAGGTCAATTAAAATAATTTCTTATCTTCAGTCCCAAAGGTGGTCGTTACTTCTGCAACGTTATATTGTTGTGGTTCACGAGTGGAACAACTTTTTTCATCTTTACTTAGGCATGATCCGACATCATAAGCATTACACTACAGAACTGATAATGTAAGTGAGAATATTTCCTCTATGTCTTAGTACTATGATCTCATATATTCAAAAGTAATAATTATATGTGACTCGGAGTCCACACTATATTGAAAATCAGATAGATGGCAATTCTAGAAGAGCAATCTGCATAGTTTGTTAGACATATCCATACATTGCGATGATTATAGCCGCTTTTTTAGGGGAAAAAGTACTGTGATACTTTTAGAAAATTACCTTGCAAATTAACAAACAATTCAAATAAAAGTTTAAATGTTTATTGAAATATATACCTATTTAGAAACAACAGTTATATCTCTTTTTTCTATTGTCCTCAAATGTTTCCTTTTGATTTTCTTTAATTTTTTTGTATTTGTAATAGGTTGGACTACTTCAGACTTTTTCCTATTTTCTTCCTGTCTTTTGAGGTTTTCCCTTCGTCGTTGTTTTTTTAATTGCTTCTCTTCCTCCTTGGCTGATTTGATTGCATTAGAAGCTTCCTTGACCCGCTTTAATGTTTCCTTTAGCGCTAATTTTCTTTCAAATGAACTACGAATACCTCTCGTCTTAATAGTTGAGGAAAATTTAGTTCTCTCACTTTTCCAAATCCTACCTGATTTTGGCTTTCCTCTTGGAATAACTAACTTGGTATCCTTCGGTTTTTGTCTAAAAGAAAAAATGATAGGTAACTATTTGACCAAATTCTAATAAAAATTATTTAAGTAGGTACTTACTTTTCTTTAGTAAGTTTTAAAGATTTTTTTTTACTTTCTTCGTCTATGCTATTACTTAAAATATCTTCCATTTTCACTGCTTCAGATGTAGGCATATTGGCAATATTTATTTATTTATTATTTTAACGATTTCAACTTTCAACGTTCAACTTCAACACGTGTTTACAGAAATATAACTTGTCACTTGTCAAGTTGTCATTTAAAAATTCAAAGCAAAGATGATTTACAGAAAGAGAGGAAGGTCAGGTAACAAGGAGTTAGAGCGCTTGCTGCGAGTCGGATGAGTAACTAAATTCTTAACCGAAAAACTCATTGTCTTCGAGCCGGCTAATTGGATAATCTAGCCATGTTCTTCGAGTTGTAAATAAAGGACATTTTATTAAATTGACGTTGTTTCGGATCAAGAAGGAATGTTCTAGTAAGGTGAGAGCCAATCAAAGCAAAATTCGCAAAAATGGCTTCAAAATAGACATGTTTAAGTTTCAAATAAAAATATTTAATATTACGGTCTACAGTTACTAAAATAAATACTATGAACGTAAACTACAAAGTCCCCCAAAAAAACACAATAAGTATAAAATAAATTAAATATCTCACTATACCTCCAGCGAAAAGTATTGACCAGGGTGTATACACCCTCTGGTATTGACAGTAGAGAGATGCGAGTTGGGGATGATCCTAAAAGTGGAGCGGCACGTGCTTTAGGATATGAATGACACTGCGCTCGGTCACCGGGCAGGCGTGCCGCTACACTTTAGAGATCTGTCAAACGTTGTGACGTCATCTAATGCAGGTGCACAGTAAATAATGAATGTAAAAATACATTATGGATGTAAAAATATTTTGAAAGTGGATGTAAAAATACATTATGGAGGTAAAAATTATTTGAAAGTTAAGGTAAAATTAGTTCAATTTTCTATGAGATTATACATAATTTATTTATTTTTACCGGGACTTTCAGGGCAAAGTTAAACATTTGCAACAAACGGACCATCGATTTTCCATATAGTCGCGATTACATGGATAATCGATGGTCCATTTGTTGCCAGCGATTATTCTGGTAATGGTACCCAAATGTATATGAAATGTTTCGCGCTTTCCTGTAAAAATTCCATATGCACTTGCGCAGGCGCGTTACTGATGTAATTCACCGGATTAACTATGTACTTATACATTTTATTACGTAACTTATACAGAATCATATCGCAAATTACATAAATTGAAGTAAAGATACATGAATGTGTGTAGTTTTAATTTACTTTATGTAATAAGCCATAAATATGCTTAACTTTGCCCTGAAAGTTCTGGTAAAAATAAATAAATTATGTATAATTTCATAGAAAATTGAACTAACTTTCAAAGTATTTTTACATCCATAAATGCAATTTTACATACGTTTTTTACAGTGTACATTTTTAAAGTGTATGTGTCGAGGATTATATAATGATTTATTATCTTTGGTGTTTGTGTGTACATGCGAACGTTACGCATTCAGTCCGAACGATGACGCCATGTGAACTTTCTCTCTATTTAATTAATTCTCTTTGATACAGAACTGGTATTTTCTTTAGACATTTTGTGTTCTATTCTTGTGGCAACACTGGCAACCAAAACTTTTTGGTGGCAACATTTATAAGTATTCGTTGTTGACAGAAATGACAGAATACAGAATGTCACGTCATATGCTTCAAAATTATATATTTAATAAATATGTTATCCTTATATATGTTGCTTCTTAGTATACCCTACACAAGTCTGTATTCACAAACAAGAGATAAAACTTATCTGTACATGTGCCTTAATTAGATAATTGCGTTGCAGGTCATGACAATTTAAATAAAAACAGAGATGAGTTGTGTATCCCGCGTTGCCGCAGTGGTGCGCTCTTCTGCAAGAACTAGATTATTGAAAAAAGTAGACTTTCACATAATTAACCACAATATCCGTTCTCTGACCTTGAGTAGTTTAGATCTGAGTGCTGTTAAATCAAAAGGCAAAATGGTAAACTATTTTATTAATAAGCATATTGATTTTTACCCAACAAGTAGGGGCACCGCCATTTATATGCGCCTAATAAATACTTGCATCTTTTCAGCATGCTAAATTAACTCCAGAAGAAAGGACTACTACTCTGAGAGTAATTTTAAACCAAGGGTGGGCCCTTGTTGAAAACCGAGATGCCATTTACAAAGAGTTTCTTTTCAAGGATTTTAATCAGGTGATGATTTTTGTTTTCATCCGTAATAGCCAAGTTTTTTCTTTGCAATGGACAGCTCCTGTTAATATGCTAATTTGTGGTTCTAATTATTGTAAACGAGTTTTGCTCCATTATTTTCTACATTCATCACTTTTAGGTACTTGTATTTTATTACCAAGCTTTTCACCGAGATTATAAGTAAAATTCTATACAAATAATAAATGCAAATATGAATGAAATAATCATCCTTGAATCCAACCCCGGCAAGAAACATAAAATAAATTTGAGAAAAACTGAACACAGCATTGAAAAATCAAAATTTACATGGAGAAAAAGAAATTATGTAATAAAAAAACGGATTTAAACGGCTTTAAATTGTTTCAATTCTAGATATGAAAATATAATAAGTGTACTATTATTGCCGAGGGGTAAGTCACGGGCTATTTTTTGTCCCTTACCGAGGCGATCCGGGGCGAGGTGGTCCATGGGCGATCCATGGTGCATTATTTCGTCCCTCAGTTTTCGCATGAGTTACCTCTTGGTTATTGCGGTACTTGTGTAAATAAATATATTGAAAGAATCCTCACTCATTGCTTGTTAAAATCACTTAAAATAGAATTTCATCTAACATTAGGTCTGTTTCTGCACAACAATCACGGATTAGTTGAAAACAATTCGTGATTGGTCAACTGACCACGTTAGGTAAAGTTTATTGGCTCTGACTAATTTGTGATTTCTTGCTGATCTTAAAGTAATTGCTATTGTCTTTTAAATTACTTACCTAATGCTTTTCAAATTTCTGTGTTAAAAATTCCCATTAGATTCAATAGCAATATAATACCCAATTTTTGATTGTATGATTCGAATGTAGACGTTATTCTGATTTCAATGATGTATCACACTTCAGTCTTTTCCGTTCATTTTCCGCCAAAAAAGAATTATCCAACTCCTGCGACAGTGGGTTGCTCAGTATAAATTGTAGCACCCGCGTACTGAAGTTCTGCATCGCATAGTTTAGAGGTAACGAGTCAGTTATTAACTAAATTAACAAATTTTCACAAACATTTGGTGGGGAGGTTCTAACGATTCCAATAACTGCTCATTTTTTTTGCGAATCCACTAATATGCAAATAATGCGATAAAATCACTATGAACACTCTCTCAAAGAGAGTTGGAAGTATTCACTTATGAGAGACCATTCAATAACAGGTGTAACTGGCGCATAGTTAAAATATATAAACTTTTGCAGAGAGGCCCCAATTATGTCTCATGTGGAAAAGTCTAGTTCTTCGCCGTTTCAAAGGCTCATTATACCTGACACCACGAGAAATCAGCAATTGTTATTTAAAATAGTTTTGAATTACTGTTTTACCAGAGACTATACGATAAGACTGCTCACTGGCTGTATTAAATGTATTAATAAGTTTAAACCCAGTCAAATCTGAGAATGATGTAGTGTATACCAGTCAATACGAGATGGCGCATCAAAATTTCTAGAAACCTATCTTCCTAGCTACCGAAATCAAACCAAGTGTACCGCGATGTTGCCGTGATTTAGAATTTCTGGTCTGCCTGTTCTTATTTAATTAAAATGTATAAATATCTGAATATACACACCGACACATATCAGAAGTGTGTACAATAGGTTTGACAAAACATTATGCAGGTGTTAATCAAATTAAGTTCTTTTTTACTTTCGTAAATAAGAAATATTTAATGATATATAATAAGTACCTACAGTATTAAAGAAATTCGACTGGAACATCAGTCCTACTCCTAAATATGTTTTTAACTAGACTGAATAACCAGGCATTATCTGTAAAAAAATGTTTTTCAAACAGTTGTATAAAAAAAAATTAAACCCTGTCGGTGGTTTGAACCTGGGTTCTCTCGGATGCTAGTTCCTAATTTTATTTACAATTTTTTTTTCTAGAAATGTATAGATTTTAAAAACAAAAGTTATTATGATGTTCATATTTTGTTCTCTACAATGTATTTACATTGTTTTACCAATATTAATATGTGACCTTAGGAACATTTATTTAAATAGCTCAATATCCGCTACACAGATTTTGCTAAAAATCTAATCAGGTTTAAATTAAATGTTGACAAATAGAACAAAAAAACTGCATGACCGTAAGTTCTTCCGTTTTTATGATACCGAAGCGGAGAAATTTGACCACATATACAGGTTTATGGAGCCACCCTCAATACCCTCATATCTCGCTCATCGCTCATCTGATATCCGAATATTTTGAAATTTTTATGGTTAGTATATATCTATAAAGTGACTATAGACGTAACCACATTTGATTTTAGTCAGAGGCGTCCTATCCTATTCTCAAAAAAAATGTATTAGCGATTTTTTTAGAAAAAACCAGTGGCTGGTGAAATTTCAATAATTTTTTTCTCGTCTCTGGCGCATGGGACCCATACGAAATATGGGAACTAACATCTAGAGAAGCACTCCTCTAACGACCCGTAAAAAATTTTGAAAAAGCAATTTGCGAAAATTTTTTTCAAAATTCGGTTGACCTCCCTAGGTCTAGGGACTCCTGTTGAAAATTATTATTTTTTTTGTCATATACATTTTACTTTTCATAAAAGTAAACAATAGGTTTTGGAGTTTATGAAAATATTTTCATTATTAACTGAAATACAATGAACTGAAATTTTGTAATTTACAATTTAACAAATTATAAAATTTCAATTCGTTGTATTTCAGTTAGTAATGAAAATATTTTCATAAACTCCAAAACCTATTATTGTATTTTTATGAAAAGTAAAATGTATATGACAAAAAAAAATAATTTTCAACAGGAGTCCCGAATTTTGAAAAAATTTTTCGCAAATTGCTTTTTCAAAATTTTTTACGGGTCGTTAGAGGAGTGCTTCTCTAGATGTTAGTTCCCATATTTTGTATGGGTCCCATGCGCCAGAGACGAGAAAAAAATTATTGAAATTTCACCAGCCGCCACTGGAAAAAACTAGTAAGATATTTTTAATCAGTACTTTTAGAAACCCCTTTGTATACAATTGCATCGTAGTGGGTTCAAATGTGTTTGAGATAGGGGACGTCAAAAAAACAATTTTTTCAACTAAAAATTTTTATCTGTAAAACGGATCCTCAAATGAAAATAATGTATTCTTCTTTTTTGTTCAGAATAATATAGCTTGAATTGATTTTACAACAAAATAATTATTTATTTAATAAGGCAAAAATTCTAATTCGTACATAGTTGTCTTCAGATTTACTCTGCACTCAAAAAATATCGACGCCTTTGATCTTTACCGTACCATAAAACACGCCGACATTTTTTATACGCAGAATAAGTGTGTAGTCATCTATACCTACCATTTTTCTAACAATTAATCTTTAGTCTATATATATACAAAAGAATACCCTGACTGACTGACTGATCTATCAACGCACAGCTCAAACCGCAGGGTCTAAAAACTTCAAATTTTGCATAGAGGTTCCTCGAATGACGTAGGCAACCACTAAAAAGGGATTCTTCGAAAATCGACCCTAAAGAGGGGATTGAAATTTTAGGCTTTTTCAGAAACGGTTATACCTAGAAGCGTGAAATTTGACAAAAATACTCTTTACTGGAATCTATTAGACACGAGTAAGACGAAATTTCGAATTTCACTTTTTGAAGGGGGAAGACGGGGGGTGGTAGATGGTTTAAAGCGCACTTGTAGTTTTGAAATCGGGTGAGTCATAAACGTGATTATTCGAGCGATGGACTCTTCTGAGGAAATAAGGAGACGCGTATTCGACGGTTTTCAAAAAGAGACCCCCCGAACGAGTGAACGGGGAGGGGGGGTTAAGCTTTTTGTAAACGGTTAGACCTAGAAGCATGAAATTTGGCAGAAATACTCTTTATTGGAATCTATTAAACACAAGACGAAATTTCAATTTTCACTTTTTGAAGGGGTGACAACGGATGTGATAGATGGTTTAAAGCGCACCCGTATTTTTGAAATCGCGTAAGTCAGAAACGTGATTATTCGACCGATGAGCTCTTCTGAGAAAATAAGGAGACACGTATTCGGCGGTTTTCATCCCCGAAAGGGTGAACAGGGAGAGGGATGTTTTTAAGCAAGAAATTTGACACACCCATGTGCTCTATTGTCGATTAAAATAATTATCCTTTCGTTTAACTCGCTCTAACACAAAACTAGAATAATGAATTGTTATCAAAGTGCGATGCGCAGTGGGTTTCCTCGACTGCAATGGATGGGCAGTGGGTTTCCTTGAATGCAATGAATGTGCAGTGGGTTTCCTCGAGTACAATGGATGCGCATTGGGTTTCCCCGAGTATAATGGATGCGCAGAAGATTTACTTAAGTGCAATGAATGCACAGTGAATTTTCCCGGGTACCATGGATGCGCGGCGAGTTTCCCCAAGTACTATGAATGCGCAGTGGGATTCCCCGAGAACTATGGATGCACAGAAGTTTTCCTTGAGTGCAATGAATCCTCAATGGGTTTCCCCGGATACCATGGATTCGCAGTGGGTTCCCTCGAGTGTACTTACTGAGTACTATATGAGTACTCAGTGAGTATGTAGTACTTCTTTATCGGAATAGTATGTCAATGTTCTTAATTCCAACGCGGACGAAGTCTTTCACGTGAACGAAGTCGCGGACATCAGCTAGTAAATAATAAATAATAATAAGGTGGCTGTAATAGGAATCCTACAGCAAGGTTGTTTAGATCTATATTTAGAAGCAACGCAATAAATAACGTTATGACACCATCCAAATATTCAAATTGCCAATTCGATGATGATAATTTTATTTTTGAGAACTATCCTACAGAAATTATTGAAGATGATAAGGAAAATATTTGCCCGCATATCAGCTTTTCTTCACAGATAGAAAACGTTTCAGAAAATTCATCAAGTTCAAGTGGAAATGACAAAGACCTAGTTTCTAAAGATACTTTGGCAATTGAACACTATTTAGTAGTTTATTTTGCAGGATATTTAGCTCTCAAGGCTATTAAAAAAATTAAATGTAATACCTACAAATAATATTTTGCAAAGGAAGGCTCGTTTCTAACCAGGGCCCCCACAAGGGGTGGGGGGTGAGTAGGTACCGCGGCACCCGGGCCCGGTTAGACCAGTAAACGCAATATTCGCTCGTTAATTATGAGACCTGGACAAATTTTTTTTTTTTCACATTTCTCCCCACCACTCATCAATTATTAGACGCGGAGGCCCGCCAGTGAATTTGGTACCGGGGCCCATGATTTGATGTGGGGGGCCTGTTTCTAACCAATAAACATAAATTACTTATATTGCGCAATACGACACAATAAAGACTGTAAATTGTCATTTTGTTGATGTATGCATAAATGTTTTTGAAAAAAATGTATATGTATATTCTAAAAAAAAATTAAAAATCAGATAATGAAAAAGATTTAAAGGAAAATTAAAAAACTTCATTTATTGTCAAATGTTTGCTAAATACATTATCAACAAGTAATTGACATACTTTTAAATTGTAAATTAGATAAATACGAAAAATAAAATTCTCAAAAAAATAAAAGTAGTCGAACTGATTTAATTCAATTTTTTCAGTGTAAAAAAATATGTGTCTTAAATAACTTCAACAACGTAAGTTATCCTGAAATTATAAAAAAAAAATAGCGACATTAATCATGACCTTTAACCCTTTCACTGCTCAAAGCGTATATACGCGCGAAAAATAAATGGGCCCACTGTGCTCCAAGCGTGTTAACTCGCCTGTCGTTTTTAAATTGGTTCAGACTGCTCAAAGCGATTTAACACGCGTATATGTTCTATTAATACATTTTTATATACTTACACAAGTTTCTGTTGTACCTTAATACTTTTGATAAGAATGTTGTTTTGTTTTTATGTTTATGTTTACTTGTACTGTTTTTAACCATTTTTTAAAAATAAATTATTATTATTGAAACTAGAGCACTTGGTTTTTGTTTTTCTTTCAGTTTTATATATAATAATAGACCATGCATACAATAAACCAAATCAAATAGTAACGTAATATTGGATCTGCGTGCTCCAAGCGCGTATACTCGCAAGCGGTCAATTTATTGCGCACTACACGAGAATTACGTGAAACCGCTCTGCGCAGCGAAAGGGTTAAAAAGAAATTAATAGATATCTGATGGTAATAATAAAAAAATTACAAATATTTAAAAAATGTAGGGTTCTTTGTGGGCGCGTGGCCAGTATAATTATATGATTGACCTGACTAAAACAAAATATGATGAAAGTCATGATTACTGCAAAAACCTCTATAAATACTCTACACCCATTTTTTAAATTTATTTACAAAATTTTTGTACAATACGAACAACCTCTAATCTCTAAATTAGTATCAGTAGTTCTCTTTAAAATTCAAAAAAGGTGACATAATCAGTGGCTGAGCGTTGTTGTTACCGACCTGGGTTCGAATGGTTTTCCGCGGGCCCCCAATCAAACTTTTCTTGCAGGTCTTTTGAGGAGCCCCTGTAGATCCGCCACTGGACATAATTACAGATTATTCTTCAATAAAAGTAAATTACTAGGATTAAACATTTTTATATTTCTATTTTCTTAAATTTTTTTAGTGTGTAGGACCTCCCTCTTTATACATTCACACAAATTTAGGTCACCTGGATTTCAGAGGGCTATTTCATTGCTGACGTGGATGGTTAAAGTTATAAAATAAATGAAATGCGATACTTATTTGTTACCTAATAAATAAAACACCGCTGCCTAAGGAATCACTACTTCCACATCCAAACTTTCTATCCAAGTCTCTTACACCCAAAATACTATATTTGCACTCCACTATGTAGAAATGATTGTTTATGGAAGTTTAATAATCTAATATTTGAAATCATGTACCCCAAAAACCCATAAAATGATATGCCACATCGGTAGTGAAGGTGGTGGTGGGGCTGAATGAACTGAAAAAATGACTTTGGTTCTTGTACACACACTAAATCACAATATTTTTTCACCCCCTTTAATAATGGCGGGGTGGGAGTAGTAACAGAGGTGGCTAATGCCAAAAATTTTTTTGATACCTTGACTTTTGACTTATATTTACTAAATACCAATTTCATGGACTTTTACTTGGTTGATTTACTTATTTACCCACATTTACCCCAATTTACCAATCAACTCTTCAACGCAAAAAGATCAAAATATGGTCTAGTGCCAGATATCGTTAAAATACAAACGTGTACCAAATTTCAAATCTTAAACAGTTCCAGAGTAAACGTGCGCACAAAAAAGTTACAGACAGACGGAAATTTGTTTTTGCGCAAACTTAAAATCTCGACGTTTCATGACATTCTAAGCCTATTTGAATAAAAATTTTCAAAAAAAAATTTTGCATTACCCAACTTCCACTGGATATAGAAGTATATATAATAAATTTGTATTGTCAAACTTATACAAGAAATACTTTGAATTTATTAGGTACATCACTCATATGGTCGTGCAAAATAATATAGTGTACTACTGCCTGTGTATAAAGTGCATTTTCAACCCTCATGTGATCAGGGGCGGACTAAAGGGGGGGCTTTAGGGGCTTAAGCCCAGGGCCCCGGATAGTAAAGGGGCCCCCGAATGCTGAAAACAGACTTTAAAATCAAATATGGGTCCAGGAAACTTTCCATAAAAGTTTGTAAAACTTATGTAAATAATATAATTGTATGCGCTTATTTGGTATCAAAATTAAGCTTGCATCATCACGAATAAGAGTTCACCATAAAATAGGCTATCAATATACCAAATGGAAATTTTTCCTTCTAACTTTCCATTGGGTATATTGAGAGGCTATTTTATGGTGAAATCTGATTCGTGATGATGCAAGCTTCATTCTAATACCAAATAAGTGCATACAATAAGTGCATAAGTGCATACATGACTTTTACAAATATGGAAAGTTTCCTCTGTAATAAATATAAAAATATAACATTTTTTGCTCTTGTCTGCTTCCGTATCGCAATCCACAGTCTTTGCGCCACTGTATGCATCTGGATTTGACCAGTCACAACCAAGGCCCAGTGTAATGCAGCTACTCGCTATTATTATTATAGTTTTGTTCAGTATTTAGCCAAAACAAAGTGAAACGTGTCTTGGTGATGCGTGATCTGATCTGATCTCAAAAAAATGCTATCTTATGAGGTGGGAGGGGCCCCAAACCATTAATAGCCCAGGGCCCCGCACCCGGTTAGTCCGCCCCTGCATGTGATTGTTGTTCTCGAATTTGTTTCACACTCGGGCTATTTTATACTTACTTCATACATAAATAATTATAATAATATTTATTGTTATGAAATCCAGAAATGAAAAAGTTTCAAATCGACCTATAATTTGAATAATAAATGCTAATAAAGACGTATTATTATTATTATTATTATTAATATCTTGAAAGTAGTAACGATCTATGTATTTTCACTAAGCATAGATACTTCCAATATACAATTAAAAATTGCATTTATTTACTTTACAAAAGTCACTAATAGTCGAAATATAGGCATATTTATCTCTATTCCGACATCAGAATGAAATAATCGACTATACCTATATTATAATATAATTCTTTAATCTATGAATCGACTAATTCACCTGCGTCGCTTGCCAGAATAAACGAAACTGCTATTCTATAATGCTACAATACCGTTTTACATGTACTTGTTCCCAGTTGAGATTCGGCAACAATGTGAAAATGTACAATACGTTTTGGTAGATCACAGGCTGCTGGACGCAAATAAGTGAACACCAATGACATCTATGTGGTATCAGCAGTGTTAATATTTTATTAATACTTTTCCCTATTCATTTGGCTGGTCTATACGTATAGTCTCTGGTTTTACTGTCTCAGTAATGTCTTCCAGTAATTAAAAATGTATTATCGAATATCGAATACAACATTCATCACATCAACAGTAAATTTTGATGTTACCGACTTATGTTGAACTTGCATATGGCGGAGGAATTTATGAAATTTTTTTTACAGATTTGTTGGATCCATGAATGTCTGTTGGGTCTGTGAAATAGCAACTGCATGATTTGGATTTAACTAAAGCCAAGTTTGCTATCTTGTTAAAATGGGTACGCAAACACATGTATTTCCTACTCAGATCAGAGGAAAGTTTCTGTGTAATATTACTACAGGTTGGAAACCTAACTATAATTAGAAGTCTCTTTTCAATAATCAACACTATTAAAAAATTATGTGTACTACCTGAGAGAATTTTTAAATGTTATACTGGTTTCAATCCAAACAAGCGAATAAAAAATATAAAAAATGAAAGTAAACACAAAAACTTGCACCTTGCTGCACCTGCCCTATAACAATTGCCTCTTGGCCGAGCTTAATTCTCAGCCGACAAAAAAAAAAAACATCCACTAGATTCAATTTTTGATTGATGTCTTCAAATGTACATACGTTCAAATGTACAACCTCCTTTTCCACTAAAGTAACTGCATAGTGTGATCTTATCGGTGAGGTTTAATTTTTATTTTATTCCAGGCCTTTGGTTTTATGTCTCGTGTAGCTCTGCTGGCAGAAAAAATGGATCATCACCCAGAATGGTTCAATGTTTATAATAAAGTACAGATAACTCTTTCATCTCACGATGTTGATGGTTTAAGCGGAAGAGATCTTAAACTGGCCAACTTTATGGAAGATGTAGCCCAAGGCATTAAAAAATAAGTACCTATGTATATTATTTTCCATTAATTTGGAAATCCTGTCTGCACAAGTGACACAGTGAATAATCGAATTAGGGTTTATTTTACTATTCTAAGAATACTCTATTTTTATTTTTTATTAAAAAAAATTGTTACTTAAAAAATTAAAAACTTTATTTAAAAAAATTATACAAATGTTTCTTTAAACACAAACATACAATATATTGTATAAAATATAAAATGTAATATAAAAATATGTTATCACTTTTGAGTATTTATTAGCTATACAGCATACATTATCAGTCAGTTGTTGATGTAACACCAGTTATTGAAGGAAGATTATCAAAACGCACCCTCTTGTATCTAGAGAATAATAAATCTCTTAATTCCATGCTGTGGAAATAATCTCTCGTTTCACACACAACTTTTACCTAAAAAATTGATACGTTTATAATAGTAAGTAAGTAAGTAAGTATTGATGCTTTCATGTCGTTTGGCATTTACATAAATTACGTAAAGAAATCGTCATTTTATAATAATAATGAATATAGTAGAGTTTACAACAAGATCCTTGTTGATTTTCGTGGAACATTAAAAGGTAAAATTGTGCTGATTACTCCAATACATAGTACTTGACATGTATATATACCTAAATTCGTTTGGCGATATCAGTGTCCAAACAACCCCAGGAGTGAAAAACCGAAAAAAACGCAAAATTAGATATCTGAAAATTGACATTTTTATTGCATAATATTAAAAAAACAGGACAAATTCACATCACGTTGCTATAGTAATAAAAATAGAGCATAATAATATTATTTAATTTATATATTTATTTACATAAGTACACAATATATTATTCATGCAACTGCTTCATATAAATCAATACATAAGTCCGTTTCGATAAAAAATACGTTTCGCGTTTTTAAAATTTTAAATTTTGGAGCTTCAACATGCTGTATTTTTAAAATAAAGACATTTTGAAACTTTATCTATAACAGTTTTCATTGAGAATGACCTAAGGACTTTATGCTTTGAATTTGCAACGATTTCATCGATAACAAATTACCTGTGCATTTGGTGCGGGGTCCTTTATAAGAGAATCGTGAAAATGTAGCGAAATAAAAATTGCACACTCCCCTCTCCTCAAAATTGCTCAGAAAATAGAAATTAATAGTCCCTCTTCAAATTTAACTCATAAAACTCCGTTATGTCCACAAATAAAGTATCGCGAATTTCCTGGTTGAGTGGTGGAGTAGCTATGCTAAACTCCGTCAGGACTTAAATATAAATAAAATTATTATTATTTTTGAGGTATACTATTATTTATTTGTGATTCTATTGTTCAAATTATTATTAATTAATCATATTCTAATTTCTGGTAATATTTTAATGTTTATGATTTTGTTCAAACAATTTATTTAAACAATTTGAAATTCCTAAAATGTTAAGAAAAACTCAAATTTCACCAATTAATAATAGGTTGTACAAAAAAATCACAAATAAACAAAGATAAAAATAAAAAATATGCGATACTCTATTTTTATGGTCATTTCTAGAACCCTATAAAAGGGTCTTATGGAGGTTCATACAGGGAAAAAAATTGATGGTCTCGGAACCACGTTTTCAGCCGATTTTGCTCAAATTTGTCTTCTATTCACTACAATTTGCACATCCTGAAATGACATTTATTTAACAAATATACTTGACTCGATTTACGATATTTTTACCTAGTTTACAATAATTCCGTCATTTTTTCCCCTGGTTCTGATTTCAGTCTCTCTAATATAAAATAATAATAGGAAGGTGCTCCACCTTCCTATTATTTCAAAGAGAAATGTTTTTTCTTGTGAAAGATGAGTTTTATGCCACATTACCTTTGAGTTTTCAATGGCAAATATTTTGCACTGTCCACATTGTTTACTAAAATTATTATTTTGAAACACTTTTATCCAGTACTTTCACATAATTTACCAGTTTAGTTACAAATTATACAATTTGATTTATAAACTTTTTGACGTTTAATCCGTATTGCTATATGAAGACTACATATTTTACAATAGGTGTATAAATATATAAGAGTTCTTAATAAAAAAAAACATTAAAAACATGTAAGTAACAATTTTCTACATGACAGTATGCATTCATGCGTGAGTGAGCTTCGCAGGCCGGGTGATGAGCATCTTAGAGTGTGACGGGAAACATAAAAGCTGAGACAGGTGCATAATTTTGACAACAACCTTCTATTTAATACATAATTCGCTTATTTATGATCAAAATTTAAAACTGAAAATAGTACTAGAATCGTGATAGTATACACTACAACTTTTATTTTTATCAAATTTTGAAAATTTTCGTTGTCCGTCTTCAGTCACGAATGCAATAAATTTGCGAAAATAACAAAATAAATATTCACATAATAAGAGAGCCACGCAGGGTTTTAGGAAATATTTTACGTTTTAAATAATACAGTTCTTTTGCATATAAATAGCCTTGACTTTGTTATTTTGGATAATTCATCAAAAATTGAATTAAAAGGTGCTAGAAAGATGAGGCAAATATCTAATTTCCAGGTTTTTTTCGGTTTTTCACCCCTGGAGGTTGTTTGGACACCGATATCGCCAGACGAATTTAGGAGATGTATATATGTCAAGTACTAGTTTTATAATAGCGAAATCAGTACATTTTTACATTCCCCGTTCCACCGGACACGTTTCTAGGCGACTTTTTCAAATTCTGAACCTAATAGTACAAACATTGAATTGGAAATTTAACAATAAAATTTACAAATGAAACAAAATAAAAATGTTACAAGTAAAATTTGTAATATTTGTTTATATTAGTCAGTGCACTGTGCAATAGTGACTCAGGAAAATTATTAATGAAAATGAGAAGTAGCAGTAGGTCCCAGTTGCTTTCTTTGTTGTAAGCCAGAACTAATAAAAAAGCAAGAATATCGATAAGCATCTAATGTGATATAAACTTTCGCCTATGGAGATAAGAACTCATTAGTAGATTAATGAGGTTTATTCCATAATATTTTAATTTATAAATCAAAATCAGGTGGCCCAATCTTCTAAAAGCTTATTTAACTAATGGCTGTAAATAACATCCAGCTGCATATTATTCTCTATTGTAGTTTTCATCAATGGACCCGTTTAGTGTGACGTCAGATTCTAGGCAACCAACAATACAAGTGTGCGTTGCTAAAGATTTTGAGCCTTATGTACTATACATTTAGGGGCGAAAAATATGGCTGTTGATCAGGGCCTCTAATTTTATTTGGTTAAAACACGTATTAATTTAATTGAGTAAATTATATGTAGAACGAATCTAATGTATTTTAGGTATATAGCCTATGAATTGAATTGTCTTAGATATATCATATAATTGAGTAATAACACAAAGTTGTTAACGGCAATTTTTTTCATCCTTAATAGCAAGGTACATAAGAGCGAAAATAATAACTCTAAATTTCGTTATCCCACTTGTATTGTTGGTTGCCTAATATTTGACGTCACTACTAAACGGGTCCATAGATTGGTAGTAATTTTTGTAAGTAGGTAAGAAATCACCTCAAGAAACAGAGATGACGTTTAACTGAATTATAGTAAGTTGAAAAAAAAATAGATTAAAACATTTAAAAAAGCACATAACACAACAATAGGTGGGCAGTTTATGTCAGTTTTAATTTTAGTTCAAGTTGTATATGTTTTACCAAATATTTGAGGTGCGATATTATTCATTATTCAAAAAGCACTAAACACACTTTGATGGTAACCAAAACAAAACTACATGACAGATGATATTGATACTTCATCGTTCACGTTAAACATGAAAGCTAGAATGTCAGAAACATTTAGGTGAATCAAGTGCCATTACATATTTAAACAATGCTAAGAGACTTAGGCTTTTTCTTCACTGTTAAATATACTCTGATACTAATGTATCAATAATGTGAATGGGGTTTTCTACCAGGTAAAATTAACAGGAGATTAAAAACCAACTCAACATTTATTAAAACTTACCTCTACACTAAAGACATCTTCTGCTACCCAGGCTCTTTCGTGAATTACATCCTTAATTGAAACTCCTATTGATCCTATCAGTTTACATAACTCAGAAATACCTCCAGGTCGGTCACTAACTGTTACTTTACATTTTACCAAACGACCATCAGCCGCAAGTCCCCTCTCTAAACAACGACCAAGTATTGTTGTATCAATATTCCCTCCACTCAGTATTAAAACTACTCTGTAAAATAATAAGTACTTTTTCAAGTTTTTTTTATACTTAACTGTAGATTTTAATATGTGAAATACATTATTGTTCTAAAATGAGATAGGTAAGAAAATGGGAGGATGAACAAAAATCGTCCTTGTCTTTATCATTTATCCAAAAAAAATTGTTTAATTAGTACAGTAAGAGAATCAGTAAAAATGGTAAAATTCCCGGCCCGAAAACGATGGAAGGAACTTTCTTAATCTTTTTTGCAATATGCTTTATAAAATACGTACATCAAAATCCATATTGTTGCATTACCTGCTTTTTATTTTTAAGAGTGGAGACCACCCTTAAAAACTGGAAAATGAATAACTCTTCTAATTTTACGAATAAATTAACAAAAATCCATATACTTATGTTTTTGAAGTCGCTGAATATGACTGTGAGGTCAAAACTTATGAGACGAATATATTAAGGGTTGAAATACTAAAAAATTAATGTCTTCTAATTTTACAAATAAAATCACGAAAATCCATATTTATTTTTTGTGGTCACTGAATACCTATGATTATGAAAACATAGGAAAGACGAAAATATTAAGGGTTGAAACCACCCTTAAATACTGAAAAATTAATAATTCTAATGTTACAAATAAATTCACGAAAATCCATATACTTATGTTTTTTAGGTCACTTAATATGATTATGAGGGGTCTAAATTTATAAAAAGAAATGGTGGATTAAAAATGGTCACAAAAGTAATACGTCTAATTTCATTAAAAATACAGATTGTTTTTGATTGATTGATTGATTGATTTACCAACGTGCGGTAGGCATTGCTGCCACTCCCAGGTGACGTGGCAGCAATGGGCCTGCTACGTCCACGCTGGGTTGGACTAAGGTCATGCTTGTTGCCAGCAGCGAGTGCCACATGGCGCATGGTAAAGGAATATGGGATAGGACGTGTAGGTATTTTTAAGATGCGTTACTGTGTCGTGAGGGAGCGTTTAAGCTCCCTTTTTGTGCTTTTGGTTCTGGGTATCTGCCTCTTCTGAATCTTTGTGTGAAATATGTGTTGTGTCTTATTATGGAGTGTTTATTACTATTTATGCTCCTCTTTTTTTGTTTCTGCTTCTTCGAATCTTCTTTTTCTGCGTCTTCTCGATTTCCGATGCTGGGTTGGATTTGAGTCATGCTGTCATGTTGTCAGCAGCGAGAGCCACATGACGCATGGTTTTTTTCATTTTTCCCCTCGCTTTTCTTTCCCAGTTTGTTTATGATCCTCTCGATTGTTGTTTTCCACGTGTAACATGGTCTCCCTATTTTTAATTTGGTGCTGTTCAGTGTTAGCTTTTTCTTCAGTAGGTTTTCTGCTGTCCTTTTTGCTTTAACCTTCTTGATCCTTTCCTTTATCTTTCTGCTTACCAGAATATGGTCTATTTGTGTGATTGAGCTTCCATTAGTCCAGGTGTTAATGTTTGACTCTTACTCCATGTATTTCTTATTGTTAAGTCAAACATGTGTGCTAGGTTTTTCAGCGCGTTTCCATTTTCGTTAGACCATGTGTGGAGTATATGTGCATTAAAGTCTCCAGGTACACGATTTCACTGCACTATGTATATGCTATGATTTACTGTGTTAGAGGGAAGCACTGTGGAAAGTTTTGGTTTCTGTACCTAATTAAACACTAACTAATATTTCTTATCAGGCTGAAAATATTCCGAGGTATAAATTATTTTACACATTCACTTATACAAACTTAAATATAACTTCTATAAGTTGTCACTTTGTATTTAACTTTTTCAAGCTTTTATGGGTATCCATTGGTGACAGAACACTATAAGTCATCTCCCTGCCTACCAGAATATGATCTATTTATTGAGTTGAGTTTCCGCTGCTCTAGGTATCAAGATTGCTCTTTTCTGTGCGTATTTTCTTGGAAACCATTTTTCTGAGAGAACCCTGGTATCGCGTATACATACATACATTGAAGTGCCATAAGAATTCAGTCTGGACGCTACACACCGACAGTGCCCCATTGATTATTTCTGATCTAATCCAAACTAAACTCGTTTGAATATTTTTAGCAATTATGAGAACCTCACCTGAAAGGTATACTTTAAGAGTAGTGTGCCACTGATCATTACGTATTCAATTTTGTTTAAATTTTTTGAATATTTTTAGTAATTATGAGAAAACACACTTGAAGGTTCACACAGGAAATCTGTATAATCACACTTTAATAGCGATGCATTAATAATTATTTCGGGTTATTATTATCACCATTATTATATCGGGCGTAATTCTCTTGATTGGCTGAAAGAAATTCGGTTTTGGCTATTAATTATTATTTGTATTTTTGTAACAGTTTATTTTGTATATTTTTGCTGAATGAAAAATATTTAGTGCCCTTATTTTAATTTATTGTCTAGTCTGTCTATCAAGCATTTAAAGCATATAGGTATAAATTTAAGTAAAGTGGTATAGTCGAGTGTACACTTATCTTTAGCCTTAGTGTTGATTGATTTATGGTTTCCTAGAGGCTCTCGGGTTATTCTCCACTTTTTATGCACTGAGATATTCTAATCACCCACATTAATTAAATATTAGCTATATAACTTAACTGTTGTAAGGTTATTTTACATATCACTTTGCGTATTATTTTTCACTTATCACAACAGCGTAATTTCGTCCTATTGTGCCGGCTTTTAATCAGGATTTAAGCCAGATTACTGGCACCGAACTTAAACGTGTCCGATGTCTTTGAGATCACTGTTATTAAAAATACAGATTGTTATAAATAAATCAAATTAATACAATTAAGTAAACTACTTAACATTTTTAATATGCACTTTAAACACGCTAAAGTGCAATGCAACCGGCTTTTTTTACGTATTCTTCGAAAAATAGACGGCTATTGTTCGTTTCTCTACTACTATAGACATTTAAAATGCGCGTACAAACTGAAAAGTTTCAACATTATTTCAAACTGTCATATCTCTGGAACAGTTTCTCGTAGGAAAAAAAATAAAACTCAAACTCCTCGTTTTTTGATAAGCTTCATTTCATTCTAATATCATGTTTTTATCAATCTTATAGTTTTTGAGATATTTCAATTTTAAATACATAATTTTCTTTCGTGTGCGCTCAAGCGCCTTCATATCCCTGGAACAGTTTGTCGTAAGAATATTAAAAAAAAAACAAACTATTCGTTTTTTTATAAGCTTCATTCTTGTACTCTTACAATTTTTTTATATAAAAAAAATATTTTCTGAGCAATTTCCAAAAACCCGATTTTTTCAAAAAATTACGAACATTTTCATTATTGAAAATGGGTATAGAATGAAAAATAATCATCCTAAAAATTCTAAAAAATTTCAGCATGTTAGTAATAATATGCATTAACAATATCTAGAAGGATTTTTAAAAATTTTGAATTAATTAGAAATTAGAGTAATAAGACTTAAAAAAATGGCGCCTAAATTTTTAAATGCGCTACTTTTTTGTTTGTAACTTTTTTAGTTTTTATTATAAAAGGTCGTAATGGTTTCAATACAATAAAATACAATTTTAATACCTTTAATTTTTACAAGAATAGTTGTAGATTTTCAGTAATTTTAGATGTCTTAAGGGTCCGCGAAATGTGAGATATTCAATTGTTTTGTATTTTACTTGACTTGCAGTGGTAGATTCTACATAATCTTCATTTTAAGAAGAATTTAAGCTTTAAGGGGTCCAAGCGCGGATTTATGGGAGGGAGGTAACGGGGTAATTACCCCCCCCCAAGAACATGGACCAAATAGAATATAAATATTTACGTATGGGTTTTCCTATTTTATGACTTAGCACATTTAGGGCCAGTTGTATAAGAGCAGTTTAATTTTTCTGTTGTACCAAATTCGATTAATAAATAAACTTTAAAGTAACGGTTCAGGTATTCAATATATGCATAGGGTTGTGCGCTTTGCTGCAAAACTTAGCAGTGTGTTATTTACTGAATATTTATTTACTAGCGAAATATTTTATCGAACTCCTCTCTATACGTTTCCTTAAATACATATAAGGAATAAAAAATCAGACTGCAACCAACAACTATTCTACAGACTAATGCCTTGCTGGCTCTCGTCAGTCAAGGTAGTGATGGGGTACTCGAGTATAAGAATCGGAAAAGAACTCGATTCCTGAAAGTAGTGGTAATTGAGTACTTGAATACTTCATCAACACCTCATTTCAATTTTGCAACTTTAAAACAGCAGAGTTGTGAATGTTATTGTAGTCGATTCTCGACCCTCAATCAGCATACTATGGCGCTAACTCGATTCACGATCATTCGGAACGGAATCGGTGTTAATGTAGATCTGAGGCCATAGACTTTCAACATAATGGCGATTTGCCCATTGACTTATTAAATGGTTTTCTCGTCATTCTCGGACTTTTGTTTTGTGTGAAAGCATGGGGAACAGGTGTATTTATATTAATTATAAAAGAAATTAATTCCAAATTATATTTAATTTCTTTACATAATGATAAATAAAACTAACAAAAATAATAATAAACTACATAAATACGACGCATGTGCGTCGTCTATTCAATGAAAAAATTAATTATAAATTAATGTCCAGCACACATAGGTTGCACTCGAGAGACCGCACATGCACGTCAATCGCAGTGAACGTGTTAAAAATAAGACTGCATTTGAGAGTAGGTAAAAAATCGAATTGTTGTACATCGCAGTTTCTATAATTTTTTATATGGATAGTAAAATTAAGAAACGTCCATACTGTATGCCACATATATCTTAATTTGTAATCTAAAGTTATAAAGATCAAATACAAGTTTATTACGAATGAAGAAATTTTAGTCAAAAATTTGACTTTCAGAAGTTTTACTGTACGTCAAAATATAAGAACTAATCTTACCTTTTACCTTTGAACTCGTCCAGCTGTCCAGCTAAAATAGCAGCTAATCCACAAGCTCCAGCACCTTCAACAACACATTTTTCATTTTCAATAAACCTCAAAATGGCCACTGCTATCCATTCTTCTTTTACAGTGACCTGAAAAGAAGAAAATTTGATTAAACCCTTTTATTGATTACACCAGCACACACAAAAAAAGTCGAATTCAGCGCACAAAAATATACACATTTTGATAGGTTTTGTTTCAGGTTCACAACTATCTTTTTTGCACCGGCACACACACAAAAAAAATTTGTGAATCTGAAACAAAACCTGTCAAAATATATGTATTTTTGTGCGCTGAATCCAAATCTGTCATCAGATTTGGCCTATGTCAATAGAATTTTTTTTTTACATTTGATGAAAGTTAAACATCCTCAGTTTTCAAGAGAAATTTTGACTTTCATCGAATGTAGACAAAAATTGATTAAACCATTTTATTGATTACACTGGCAAAAAAAGTCGTGAACCTGAAACAAAACCTGTCAAAATATATGTATTTTTGTGCACTGAATCAGAATTTGCCATCAGATTTGGTCTATGTCATTGGAATTTTTTTTCTACAGTCGAAGAAAGTCCAACGTTTTTCTTGAAAACACATTTTAAAGAAAAACTTATTCCTACAAAATAATTTACCCTGTAAGTCAGATATTGAGAAGTATTTTGATTCAGCCAGATTTATTACTTCTGCTTTGTCATATCTCCAATTCACTGTATGAAAATCCCATTTCAGTTGGACAACCTAGGCTTTGAATTTTGGGGTTGTCTAATCTGCCCAAAAATGGCAAAAGGCAGTAAGTGACAAAACATCGAATTTGATTAAATCGAACTTTAATGAAATTTATGACCCTTCTGTAAAAATAGAGCAATGAAGTAAAATTAGGGATTAAAATAATGTAATATGTTGAAACCCCTTAAAATTTAAGGTTATGTTGGTTACTAAAAAGTAGGCAGACTTCAACAGATCGAATGTCTGAATGTAGTGTATTTGCACCTACTCGAGAAACCTACCAGAAGTTAGTTCTGGTGACATCTGGAATTATCTAGAGAATGGTGGCGTCCAAGATTGGTAGACTATGAGGTTCCTTAATATACAGCTTTTGGGCGAAGAAGTCAGTGCGGGGGTGAAAGGTCAGACTATCTTTGTTCTTCGAACACACAGTAGCGGCGCAATTATCTCACTCTAGAAGAACCGTCCGTACTGGCCCGAAATATGGAATGACGTTACTATGATCTGTAGTGTTACATTCTACAACTTATCCTCATTACCAACATGCAGAACAGTGACTCAAAATGCAAGGATAATTACCACCGACCTTAAAAGCGGGTTATTGCGAGCCCGTTCCAGTTACGAGTTCTTTGCTTAATTAACATTACACAAATTCTTACAATATTTTGAATAAGGCTCTGCATCTGGTGTAATCTCACACCAGCTGTTCATTGGCTAATGCCATTTTTTGGTGGGGATTGTAAGTTATTAGGCCACCTTAAAGTCTACCAACCTTGGGTGGCGTCATCACAGAAAAATCGAAATCTGTCATTTTTAGGTATAAAAAAGACCGACCGCATTCTCAGCGAGTAGTTCAGAAAGTATAGAAAGTGAGGTTAAGAGTTCAAAGATAAACAAAGTGATAAACATTGTGATTTTTAGTCAGTAAAGTGTATTTAAATTAATAATAGTATTGTGAAGTATCCAGTAAATATTTAATAAAGTGTGTTAGTGGACAATCTCGTTATAATTTTTGGAACCCACGGAATTTGCAAGGGGTAGTTTCCTAAGGGTGGAAACACGTGACAATAAATACAAAACTCACTATTTTTTTTTAATATTAATGGAATGTGAAGTTTTTCTGAAAATAGTTTGATCGAAAAAGTCAGCAAGTAAGTAATGAAATTTCAAGTGTTGATCTTGAATGACACAATAGTCATATTCTTCGCTCTCCAGTTTGGTAAAGCTGATTTTTAATGCTAGATGATTAATTCTGAACATTTTGAAGTGAAACGAAAAATCTTTTATCTGCGAAAGTTCATGCACATACTGCTGTTCGGCCAAGTATAACATTTTAAAATGTTAATATTATACTAAGGTAAATCGCAGTAATTGTTTTTCATGCACATATTGCTTTTCTCATTTTTTTAAAATAATGCCACATACTGCCATTCCATTTGATTCGGTTATACGTAGGAATTTTTAAAACATTATTAATTCAGAAGCTGGGTCACTTACTGCTCTTTCATAATCAAAAAAAATGTAATTTTTCAACATTTGTAACTTACTGCCTTTTACCTTTTTTTTGGGCAGTAATATGTGTGGTGGGTTTATGTTATTCTTGTATTATGTATGCTTCTACTAGGACACTAAAACCCAGAGAGGATTGCTTGTATATACAGGGTGTTCTAAAATTATGCAGCCAAACTCTCACAGAAGGTAACTACAGAGTGGATGGGAAAACATTTTTTTGGAGTGATACTGAAACCAATAAAGGTTACCTCAAAATATTTTTTTCTATATAAGAACTCGTTCGTTTTCACCTTAACTTCTAGGGAAAGTGCTCATTATTATAAAAAAAAATGTATATTGCCTATATTCGATAGACAAATGGAGACAAATTTTAATACCACTAACAGTCTCAAAAATATTTAATAACAATACACCATTAATTTTATTTTCAATATCTGAGTTACAGAACATCAAAAAAAAACTAAAGATTTAAATTAAATAACAAAAATCCACCACACATTTATTAGCCCAATCAATGAAGGCATTTACCCACAAAATTTTGCAAACTTTTTTTTAATGAGTTCGTGAAAGTGTATAGAATAATATTCTAAAAAGTTTACATTTCGCTCGGATGCAGAACATAAAAAAAACGTGAAAATAAAATTTTTTTCATCCATTTTTCAAAATTTTAAAATTAAATCAAGCTAGAAAAAAAATGCAGATAGATAGATCACATATTTATGAACAAAAAATGTTCTAACAAAATTTATCGTTAAAGCCACGGTTTTCCCAGAAAAAAATAGTCAAGTGTAACGTTATAACTCAGAGCGAGATCCATGCGTGCACGTGCTTGAATACGCATGACTGTAACACCGATGCACTGAATTACATGTCACTAAATCAGAATTTGTTCAATCTATATGAGAGTTGGCTCATTTAAAAGATGGAAATTGTAGCTTTCTGAAGCTTTTTTTGTTTTAAACAACACAAGCAAAGGATGGATGGTAAAATATCATGCCTGAACTCGTTGCAATAAACAATATAGAAAAAAATAAAAGCCCTTCAAAAAAATTCTTTCTTCATTGAGAACTGTTAAAAAGTATGTACACTTCATGATTATTACAGTTTATTAAGTTGTAGTAACGAGGATTAAAAAAAAAGTACATCTCAAATAATTTTAATTTCCTTGCTTGATGATTTTTTTGATAAATATATACAGCGTGTCGCACTTTTCATGGAGCCACCCTCATATCTCGCTCATCTGATATCCGAATATTTTGAAATTTTGGTGGTGAATATATACCTATAAAATGAGTCTTTATACGTAACCACATTTGATTTTAGTCAGAGGCGTTCGATTCTAGAATGGAAAAAGGGGGTCGATTTTCGAAAAAATATATTAGCGATTTTTTCAGTAAAAAACTAGTGAGATATTCTTAATCAGCACCTTTAGAAACCCCTTTGTACAAGAATACACCATAGTGGGTTCAAAAGTGTTTGAGATAGGGGCCGTCAAAAAAACAATTTTTTCAACTAAAAATAATTTTTACCTGTAAAACGGATTCTCAAATGAAAAAATGTATTCATAATTTTTTGTTCAGAATAATGTATTGTACTAGTCTGAATTGACTTTACAATAAAATAATTATTTATTTAATAAGGAAATAATAATAATAATAATAATATATTTATTCATCCTTATTACAGATCATTTCAAATACACATGATATATAGGATATGTCAGATTACGAGTCCGAGTTTAAGTTAATAAACTGGTGGTCAGGAACACTTACACAGTACAGATAAAATAATTAAAATAATTAAAAAGAATATACTTTACAATAGGTTTACCTAGAATTAGATATAAAATGTTTACATGTATATGTAATAGTTAAAACCTGTCATTAAAAAATTCATGCATTGAATAATAACACTTAGATACAAGGAATCTTTTAATGTCATTTTTAAATTTACTTGCAGATGGACAGATTTTAAATTCATTTGGTAGATGATTGTAAATTTGTATACACTTGTAGTGTGCAGATCTTTCATAAGCTGCTGTCCTATGCATTTCATTTTGAAGAGCGTTTCGAAACCTGGTTGAGTAATTATGGTTTGAGCCATTTTCCGCAAAAAGGTTAAGATTGTTTTTGACATAGAGTGAACACTTGAGAATGTATATGCAATAGAATGTGAGAATTCCGTTGTTTATAAAAGAAAGAATTTTAATTAGTACATGCTTAACATTTTTCTAACGAATAAGCTTCAATAAAGACCTAAGTAAGCCATGAAAACAAAAGTTATTGCGAGTGTCAATTGGTTTTATTTATTTATTTATTTATTTTTGTTTCATATATTTTATTTTTTAATTCTTGCCTTATTTAAATAAATAATTATTTTGTTGTAAAATCACCTCAAACTAGTACAATACATTATTCTGAACAAAAAATGAAGAATAGTTTTTTTTCATTTGAGAATCCGTTTTGCAGATAAAAAATATTTTTAATTCAAAAAATTGCTTTTTTAGCGGCCCCTATCTCAAACATCTTTGAACCCACTACGATGTAATCTTGTACAAATGGGTTTCTAAAGGTGCTGATTAAGAATATCTTACTAGTTTTTTTCTAAAAAAATCGCTAATACTTTTTTTTTGAAAATCGACCCCCTGTCTACATCCTAGAATCGGACGCCTCTGACTAAAATCAAATGCGGTTACGTCTAAAGACTCGCTTTATAGTTATATATTCACCACCAAAATTTCAAAAAATTCGGATATCAGATAAGCTAGATATAAGGGGTGGCTCCATGAAAAGTGCGACACGCTGTATATTGGAGGCTGTAACTTGTCAGGAAATTGACCCTTTGGAAAAAAAATATCACTATTTCGGAAAATATTTATACTTTTCGAATGTTCAAACACAACATCGTTTATTTGTATGCATTTTTTCGAAAATATGATCAAGAAATTGTGATTTTCACGATCTTATCCTTAGAACTTTGAAAATATCTTTGATTGTTTTGAATATAAATTCTGGAACTTTTCCAATACATTAACAAATGTATAAGGAATCCATTGGATATAGCTGAAATGTGGATAATAAATAAAATACAGTAAAGGTACGTAAAAATTCATGCGAGCGATTCAGCGGCTGTGTGTGGTGTCTGTGTATGCATCCATAATTATATATTTTCCCTCCATACTCACTATTTATCCTCCTATTCACTAATAAAAATGTTTAAAACGTGTAATCAGAAAGAGAAAAATGCTTTATTTTACTCGATAGAACAGCTAAGAATTTTTAGAGGTTCCATAGTATGCATTTAACCGTGCGCTGGCCGCGCAGAGTGACAAAGTTACTTCACTATTTTTTTCCAGGAATACCATGGCTTTAGCGATAAATTTTATTAGGATATTTTTTGCTCAGAAACACGTGGTCTATCCACCTGTATTTTTTATTTTTCCTACCCCGACTTAATTTCAAAATGAATAAAAAAAATTTTTTCACTTTTTTTTTATGTTCTGCATCCGAGCAAAATGTAAACTTTTCAGGATATTATTCTATACACTTTCATGAACTCAAAAAAAAAAAAATATTCAGTTTGCAAATTTTTGTGGGTTCACTATAAAATGTTCTCTGTCGTCTGGCCTATATATTGTATACAAATTCGGCAAATATAGTTCTTGATATAGGGAATAAACTTCGATGTGCTATTGGCTATTGAAAGCAGAATGTGTGGGGTCGTCGACGCAGTTAGCGGTGATGGTATGAACGATTGCCGAATCTGTATATTATGCAATGAGACTGATATTTTTCTTTATTCTAAAAAACCTAAAGGTTAAAGTTTAAACCGTTTCCAGCTGAAGACCACATGTAAATTATGATAACATGTCTGTGTTTATATTTATTACTAATATAAATTACATGCAAATTAAGTTAATAAATTATGTGATAGCAATTAATTTAAATCACATAATAATCTTAGAAAATAGAAAATATCGCTAATAAACAAAATTGTCAGTTTAAACTGTACACGTTATTTAAGTAATGCACGATAAAGTAAATGTTCTGTTGTTTTTGTCCTGTTCTGATTTTTAACAGGTGTGTCAAAATTATCGTTCGTTGAGTTAAATTCCGTGAGCTACATTATCACCAATATAAATAATAAAGTCAGGCCTAAAATGGATTCTTAGCACTAAGGATCCATGTCCTTTCAATAGATTATTTTATTATACATGTTCAAAATCAGTTTAAAACTAACATATTATTATTTAAAAACTACAGTACCTATATTGGTATTGGTACATTGAAAATATGGTCGAAATTATTAAAAAAAAAAAAAGTTTATTACCATTCTATCGATTAAGTTTTTAGATGTTTCCCAAGCGTTGTATCCTATCATAGGTACGGCTAAACCATCTGCCAAAGTACCTTCTATAGCTGTAAAAGCTGGCTTTTCATTTACTATTGCATTTGCATAACTAGCGCACCTCTCAGACTCCACTCCCTGAAAATTTAGAGCGATTTATTATATAATGTACAATTTTAAATTACTATATTTAGCTTTCTCAGCTTCAATATGTATACCCAGATCTATACTTAATCACTGAAAGTATAAATTTTATTTAATTAGTGTATTTGCATGTGAATTTTCCATAGACTGACAACAGAAACTTTTGTTCTTTGAGAACAGAACAGAATAAGAACAAAAACACAAAGAATAAAACCGAGAGCAAAAAGTCGGTAATAAAATGAAAACAAAGAAAAGCTTGCACCATGTGTCTTCGAGAGAGCCCATAATGTAGGCTTCTGATGATTGTCGCCAGTCAAACACTTCTTGCAGCAGCGGCATATGAGAAAAAAAACCTGGTCTTTTACAGAAAAAAACATGCCAAATATACACTATAAGCGAAGACATGTTGAGTAAAACGCTAGTTCTTTAAGCCTAACTAAAATATAACAAAATTATCCATAACATGTTTTGTTTCTCTAGATTACTTTTCATGGGTAAAAATAGAGTAAAAAGTAATTAATAAGTAACTTTTTAAACACTTTTATACTTTTTAAACCACATTCCATTGAATAACCCTGTGTATAAATAAAAAGTATAAAAAATATTTATAATGTAATAATGTTCTGTAAAATAAATAAAAGATAACCAACTTAGTGTGTAACATGCTCATTTTTCAGGGTCTATTACTATTAATTAAATTAGTATATTGTATCAGAAATTGTCTTTTATAGTCAGTTTATTATTTATACTTCTTACCGCTACTTTAGTCTTACGCCTGAAGCCATCCCTGGCTCCTTCTGGATATTGGTTACCGCGTTAGGTAAGATAAGACGTTACGTGGGGGACCGTAAGATACCGATATATGAGAATTTGAATTTGATTGGTCACGCGAAAGCGCGTCTCTTGTTTGGTCACCTTACGGGGGAAGTGGATAAATATTGAGGAGAAAGGCGACCATTTTAGATTCCGGAGAGAGACGGCGGAGAGAGAAGTTATGTGACTGGCGTATTAATTTGTTGAGTTATATTTTAGAACCATACTGTTTGGTTAGATTCGAGTAGAGTAATAAGTGAATTTGGAATGGCACAAGTAGTTAGTGCTAGTTCTCTGAGAAAATAGTGAGTAAATCTGGCCTAGACAAAGGCAAATTAAATATCAAGAATTAATGGAAAGTTCTATTTTTGGGAAAAGGGTAATAAAAGTTATCTTTTATGCTGCCTAGAAGGAATGCCGATAAGTGTAAATAGTTGTACGGGGTGGTACTAATCTTAGTGGATGATCAACCGTAAGTACATCTTTAATCTGTTGTCCTCGGCTACTTCAATCTGTCCTGCAATTTACCCAGAAGCCATCTACAAAGTGCTAGTGTCGCGCGTTGTAGAGTTTTTAACGTTCAGTGAACGCGAATTGAAATTCAGCTTGACAATTTTGATTGTAATAATTTTAGTTCATATCTTGGTTCCTATACTATGTTTTTGTATAGCCAAACCTTTTTGACGAACTTCTAAGAAGTCATTTGTAATTACTTAATAAGTTAAGTGTGTCAACTAGACCGTAATTATTAACAATGTTAATGTTAAATGATTTTATGTGGAGTATGTGCATATCTTGCACATCATTTTTGAGTTAACTTTTTACCAACCTTTTGAGAGTCATTTTTATATTTTTTGTAACATTTTTAGTAGTAAAGTTCAATGAAAATATTAATGATTAACCATTTCGAGTCGGCCGACCTATTAGTGCACTAATAACTAATTTAAGATTGTTTTGTAAGATATTTGAAATTTCCTAAGTTATCACTTTTGTTTGAGACACTGATCATAACGAATGATAGTATGTAAGTGTATTGTTTTATTTGGCTTTGAAAACGATATAATTTATTTCTCTCTACCGACTTATTGGAGTTAATATATCAATATTATTTACTTTTGAAGTTTTATTTTGTTTGGTCAAAATTTATCTGGACAAGAATTTTTAGTACATTTTTTTAAGTTAGCTAGGTAAACATTTTTGTTGTATCTTCCATTGTGATAAAAGTAAACGTCACAAGTGGTAGGGAGGAAAAATATAATTTAAATTATCTGAGTCTTCATCTTCATATCTTCATTTGCACATGATTAAAATACAATAATGACAATGATGCACTATCTTACTGACAGTCAACAAAATTGTGATTTCGTGAGTATTTCCCATTTCTTAAGATTTCACTTTAGAAATGACAGGAAATATTCAACAATTTTCCTAGGGAAATTCGAGGTCTACTAAGAACTCAAAAAATTTCGGCGCCTTTGGCTATGAAATACGCTGTATCGCACCGCCAAAGACGCCAACATTTTTTACATGGTTATCGAGTCTGTAGTCAACTTTACCTATAGATTACAATTTTTTTGTGAAAAAACAACAATCTAAACAAGCTTGTTTAATTTATCAGAACAACGATACATGTGAAAACTGGCCTGTCAAAATAAATATTAAAACCATATCTAGACAATTTCAATTTTGTAATATTTTTTTGGGAAATTCTCTCACCAGAAACAACATGGGGACAGGATACCTTCAGAAAATTTTCCTCGCAACCTTATACGCATTCTCGATGACGAGGAAACCTATCCACACCCTTTGCGCTTGAAAAGTTTTCATGCCAATTTTAATATTTCAGAACTAACAATTCTAATGCATAAACTTCATAATCACTTTTCAATTGACTAATAGTAACAACATTTAAAATTGAAATATAACCAGATATGTGAATAAACTTGACACTCAACTGATTCAAATTATAGAAAAATTGATTTTTCCTATAAAAAAATTAATAATGTAATAACTACATACTATAACTTTAATACTTGGATTTAATGTTTTAATTGCAACGGCAACTCCAGCAAGTAGACCTCCACCTCCTGTAGGTACTACAACAGCGTCAATGTCTTGAACTTGTTCAAGAATCTCTAATGCTATTGTGCCTTGTCCTGCTATTATTTGAGGATGATCGTACCTAAAATAATTACAAAAAATAAGTACTCTTCTCTAAAGCTTGGTTAAATCATAACAGAATCAACTGCTATTTTCTTAATTTGCTAGTTAACTGTAGGAGTAATATATAATAAGCAGAGATAGATAAAAACCGGGTTTTTATTTTTTGGGGTTTTTACCCGGGAAAGAAACCAGTTTTTTCCCCGGAAAAATATTTTTTTTATCAAAATGAATTGGTCATTAAAAGACCAAATATGTTGGATATATTTGATTGTATTCATAATATAATGCTTATGCTATTTTTCTTTGATTTAGTTCTAACCTAACTTTTAGTCTAAAAGTTAAAATTGGCGGCAAATTCAAAAATGGGAAAAAACGCGTTTTTTTTTCATTTTAACCCTCCCAGGAAAAAAAACATTTTTGGGAAAATTTCTAACCTAACCTAGATTACTCTGAAGGAGCGGGCGATTGGCCTTCCCCCACTGCAACCTATACGGTCTATTGTAGTACTCCTTTTTGTGTGCCTCAGGGCTCCCCATTCAAACATGTTTTAACCTAACCTAACTTAGTCTAAAAGTTAGGTTAGGTTAGAAACTTTCAGTCTAAAAGTTGGGTTAAAATTGGCGGCAAATTCAAAAATGGGAAGAAAAACGTTTTTTAAATTTTATTGGAATTGGAGATTTAGAGTAGAATAGAATAGAATAATGTTTATTGTGTAAAAAATTATAAAATTATTTACACAAAAGGTAAGAGTTCGGCATCGCCATTCTTCCACTCTCCCTAAAAATATACAAAACATATACTACTCATTGAAAATACACATTTGTGAAATATACACTAATAAAATACACACTAATTTAGTGGAGTAAACGAAGATTTTCACTTCGGAAAAATTTGTAACTAGGTAGACTTTGGCAAACAATATTCTTCAAGTATGCTAGAATAACGTAGTGAAAAGTCTACCGCAAAAAAGTGTAAGCGTCCTATTTTTATTCAACAATTTAAGTGCAAAAATACGGTCTCTTGCGAATAACTTTTTAAATTTTATTTGTACGAAAAAACTGATAGTGCCATTCAAAAGAACGGGAAATTTTACGAAAGAAACATATATGACATGTATTTTGCGCATTAAATTGGAGCGAGTAGAAATTTGTTAACTAAGGTCCGAAGTAACGCTGCGCCGACCGCCCGTTGACGCTGGAATAGGCTTGCGGTAGCGCGCGCGCTGTACGTAAGTGGCTATAACTTTTGATTGCAAAAAAGCAAATGATATGAAACCAACTGGAGATGAAAAAGTATCATTTCCTCGAAGTATTACATGTTTTTAAACAATTTTTTAAGTACTTTAATTATTACATATGTAGCTTGAAAGCGGACCATTGTATGAATTAACGATTATTTAGTAAAAATCATTGTAAAATTAATAATCTATTTAAAAAAAAAAAATACTTGGATAGCACATTTAAAGGGATTATCTAAAATATATGTATTCAGCCAAAAAAATTTAAAAAAAGTATTTTAGAAAATTCAGACCTTTAAACTTAGTACTTTTCCAAAAAAGACGTTTTCCGCTGTTGACACCAAATTTCAATCGTCAATATCAAAGCTTAATATTGTGATATCGGCACTTCATAAGTGATCAATTTGAAGGTAAAGATGTGTACAATGATTTATTTTATGATACATATGCGTTTTTATATTAATTTTTTACGAATAAGTCGAACTATAAGTTTTAGAAGAAAAAAATTCGAAAATTTAACACTATTAAAAGTGTAATAACTTTAAAAAAAATTAAATTTTTATTTGAATGCATAGAGGTGTTAGCTAAGGTACTAATCTTGAAAAATATTTCTTGGCTTTATTTCTTTTTTAACGTAATAACAATTAAACAGTAAAAAAGGCGAAAAAAACACGATTTTTGGAAGATTGTGAAGGTTTTAAATAAAAAATTAAGTTTACCACAACTAATAATTCTACTAAATATTACACGTGCATAAATAGTGACTACTATGGCATGTTTAAATTAATAAACAATAGTGTGAAATTAATGTATTTGATTAAATCAATATTTTTAAAAAAATTCGTAAATTATTGAAAAATTCAAGAAGAATACAAGATATAATAACAACTACCACAACTACCAAATTCGAACCGAAATTTAATATATTTTTTTAATTCATCAGTGTGTACATAGAGGGCGTTAACGTATTCCTGACTACTACTAACAAGTTCACCATCTAGCTCTTAACTAGATTCGTGAAAGTGGCTCCTTCGCTATGTTTGCTTGGCTGTACTTTGCCGTGCATTTTATCGCCTCGTAAAATTAACGTGCATGTGGTGGTGTTCTTTATTTAAAATATAGCTGACTTAAACTCATTTCGGTATCACTGCTTTATGAAAGGTACTTCCGGAAAAATAAACAGTGTAAAGCTGTCTTCATTACCACCCACAGAAGATGCCTTGGAGCAGCGCTGTAAAAGAGTGTATTTGCAGATGCAAACGTGGATGGGTAAGCATTTACTTACATGCAGAGAGCTGGGGTTGGAAGAAAGTCAATGGTAATTTAGTACCTATACCAATGAGTCGACGACCTGCATCAGACGACATACTTAACATGATATTCTGTAGCTGCAAGAAAGGTTGTGATCAGCATGTGGGTGCAGAAAATCTGGTCTTTATTGCACTATGGCATGCTCCGCATGTAGTCGCAACAGTTGTACAAATTGTTCTCCCTGCCAAGACATCGACAACACACGAAGAAAGCGACGAACTGGAGCAAGTACAATCAGAAGATTTGGAATGCTAAAAAGTTTTATCTGCCCTTTTCATTCAACGTGTTTGTATTTAAAAATCAATTATCGGACAATCACTGTATGTTCATAAATAAAGTCTTTTTTTTATTACATTCTTGATTGAAAAACCGTATGTATCATATATTATAGTTAAAATACTTCCTTTCATTGTAGTTAAAATAAAAGTATTTTTATAGTACATTGTATTTATTTATATTAAACATTTTACATTTATCTACACAATTCTTATGAATTTGACATCAGATTCATCACCTGCATACCCGAAAACCCATTAATGCTCATTTTTATGGCGAATTTCGCACTGTTAATACGTTTCGGTCGGCCATTTTGTATCCGCCATTTTGAACTTTGCAAATCTGACATCAAATTCGTAATCAGCATGCCCAAAAACCCCTAGTACCTGATTTTCATGATTTCTCCTCGATTAATTTTCGAGATATTTCATTTAACAACTAATTTTGCAGTTTTTTTGTTATTAATAAACAAATAGAGGTTTAGCGTACAATACCAACCGGTAGACTTTGAACTTAAACTTATTTAGAACGCATTTAAAAAGTTTTTATGAATTTTTATGCAGTTACAAATTATTCCGAAACAATGCATCTTTTTTGACTACGTTTACTCCACTAATTATCTACTATCCCAGGAAAAACCCATTTTTGGGAAAATTTCTAACCTAAAATAACTTCTAGTCTAAAAGTTAGATTAAAATTGGCGGTAAATTCAAAAGTGGGAAAAACGGGTTTTTTCATTTTAACCCTCCCAGGAAAAAAACCATTTTTGAGAAAATTCCCGATGAGGGAAAAAACCCATTGCCATCTCTGATAATAAGCATTCATTTAACTGAAGTCTTGTGTTCTTGATTTTAACAGAGGAAAAATAAGAGGAATTCGACCGGGAAAGGAGCATAGTGATGAATTGAGTTGTCAATAGTGTCAAGCAGCACATGTCATTAGCGATGTTGATTTGATAAGCATTTGTAATTAAATTATTTTGAATTATACCCCCTCCAAATTTAAACGCCAATAGGAACTTGCCGCACACACTGAAAAAGTACTCACATTACTATCCTCTTTTCACGGCTACTGTATAGTAATGATTATATGAAAATTAATCAGAAACATTTTCTACATAGCCTACCCATTGATATAAGTCCAACCTTTTTCTTTAGCCAATGCTACAGCAATTCTTTTGGCTTCGTCCATGTTTTTCCCTTCCATAATAACATTAGCATTGAACTCCCTGCACTTTTGTATTTTCATGATGGGTGCAATTATAGGCATTACCACTGTCACGGGTATACCCAGCTGATATCCATGGTAACATACGGCCTGTGCATGATTTCCCAGAGATGCCGCCACAACGCCTTTCTGTCTCTGTTCTTGATTCAACATTAACATAGCATAACGTGCGCCTCTTTCCTTAAAACTAAAAATTATTTAGAGTTTGCTCATGAAATAAAACTAGTAAAATGTGAGTTGGGCTCTTCCGTCTAGGGTTTCATACTATAAATAATATACAGGGTGGCCCATTAGTGCGACAAAGTCCAATACCTGTCTTATTAGAAAAAATAGAAAAAACATTTCTTAACGAAAATTGTAGGTATCCTTGACAGTCACCTCTTAAAATGGTTACGAAGAATACAGGGTGTGACATAATTGTAGGATGAACCAAACATACATTTTTTTAAATGAAACACCCTGTATATTTTTAGATATTTGGAATCAGCTCGTTTTTTGCAATCTGCCAATATAGGGTATTTCTATACAAGAGATATGACATTTTCATATCGAAATCGTCATGATATGAACGCCCTGTATCTTTTTGAAAATAAGAAGTTACATTATTTTGTCATTATTAAAAGTTGTACTATATTGTCTAATTTAGTAGCAATAAATTATTTTCTTAATTTGACATTATTTGTAAACAGGGTGAGGCAAAACTCAGATCTACGAATTTCTCAAATTTTTTAAATGGAACACCCTATATTTTATACCAGCATTATAAAGGTTTTTTATTCTTTTTTAAGTTTTATTAAGCATTTCCTATACCTAAAACAATTTTCTGAGATATTATGGGTTTAGTAGGAAAAACTGCATTTCATTAAACTTATTCCAAATTATCACGTTAGCTATGGAAAAACACAATTTTTTTCGTCTGTTTAACTAATTGTAATTAAATTTATAATATTACTACTCAAATTGTGTAAATGCAGTTTTAAATTAAAAAATAATAAGTTAAGAATCGGAATAAGTTATTTGTTTTCCAAATAAATAATGCAATTTAATAATATCCATGAAGAGAATTCATTGAGATAATTTTTCTACTAAATTAAAAAGTCGAAATAAATCATCTATCTATTATAAAAATCAGTAATTTAAAAATAGAAAATAAAATTTAGTAAATTCGATATTAAAGGTAGACTTTTCATATAATTAACAAGAAGGCTGTGATTCTAACATAAACAAACAATTCATATAATTTGACATTTCTTTAGAAGCTTTTCGCTCTGTTATAATTAAATGTTACTTATTTCTGATAAAATTAGATTTATATCACCAATATGAATTTCTCCCCAGAAGAAAAGGTAGATATGATTTTTGTACTAGGTGAGAGTGACACAAATTGTTTACTTGCTACCTGAATATATAAACAGAAATTCCCAGAAAGGAGGCAGCCAAACAAGAGGGCATTTCCATTTTAAAAAAAATGTATGTTTGGTTCGTCCTGCAATTATGTGACACCCTGTATTCTTTGTAATAACTTTAACAAATTGTCTTAAAAATATTTGAATGGACCATTTTATTATATTTTTGAGACATCGACTCCCGAGTTGGCTGCTGAGCATTAAACTTGAAAAAAATGTTTTTTAATTGCATTTCAGGCCTCCTCAATGATTCTCTGAAGTCTAGTAAATCTGATTTAACTCAGCAAAGGAGACAGGGCCCTATTATAATTTACAATGGAATCCGAATCACTTTTTGGGGATAATTTACGATCGAAAATTACATAACTGTACATGGGACCCTGAACCCACTTCGTTAGGTACACCCAAAGTGCAAGCTAGACATGCAAACTACTGAATTACTGATTGGAAAACTCTAACTTCATGTGAAAATTCATGTTTATTATAGCTATATAATAAATAATAATAAATAAAAAATAAATAAAAAAGTTACCTTCCCGTTTGTTGTAAAAAATCCTTTTTCAAATAAATGTCCATTCCTGTTAATGCTGACATATGCGATCTCTGAAAGAAAAAGAGACAAGTTGATGTATATATACATTTGATAATATCTCATATCATTATATTTTAATGAATCTCTCAGAAATGATATGAAATGAAAAGGACGTTTTTTCGCCCTTCAGCCATGTCATACGAAATTATATTTTTTGAGAAGTATATGTCTTGACAAGTAATAAAAAAATTCTTTGAAAAAAATATTGGTTCATCGAATGCACTTAACTGAAATATACATTAAAAGTTCAGAAAAACATCAAAAATTACAAAAAAAAGTGGAAACATGGTTACTTGGAAATGCTATTATTATGACTTATAGTCCGGTCGAATTATCACGAATAGTATTAAAATGTGGCGAAAATATATAACCACGATTTTATTGTTTGAAATTGATGGGTTGGACATCCACAACAAGCCCTTATAGTTTGCCAACTGATGTCATACCGGATAAGGGGGTGGGGGGGTCGTAAATTTGTGAAGTTGGTTTTTAGCGTTTAAATAGAAGGCTAATAATCTGATAGGAAAGTTCAAATGGGAAAGCCATAGGTATTAAAAAAACCTATAAATGAGCCCTCGAACGTTAAGATAGCTTTAATAGGTCAGGAGTAAATTCAAAAGAACCGAAATTTTGAAAAAAAAATTTAATTTCAGCAATATTTTAGAGAAATTTTTGAGATGTGCTATATATGAGGGTACATCTGATAAAAATTTCAGATCGATATCTGCATTATTTTTTGATATATTCAATTTTTTTAAAAAAAAAGGGTCTTCGAAAGATGGCTATAAGTACTTCACTTTCTGTCAGATTTTGCTATGAGAAGAAAAATTCTATTCTTCGAGAGTTGGTCAATTTTTACACGTTTTTTTCTATATGGTCATCATTCAAAAAAATGTGGTGAAAATTTAATTTGAAAAAATAGAAAATTTTTTTGCATAAAAAAATCCAATTAGTTAAATATCTTTTGAATGGAATGCAGCGTCGAAAAATCATGTGTACCATTTTGAAGTGCTATTTATTTAATATACATTACTCTATTATAATTGGTTTTCGAAAAATATGAAAAAGCAGTGTGAGCGAGCGTAGCGGTGCGCGGATTGGGCAGTCATAAAATGCATTCAGGCATAATAATTGAGACAAAATATTAGCTACTTAGTTTATATTTTTTATATTTTTAAAATGTGACGGCAGTTGTAATTATATACACAATTATTTAAGAATAAATATTTTTATTTAATACAGAATTTTTTAAAATTAAATTAATTTCATACACTCGTCAAATAAATCGCTTACATATATAATAATAATAATACACCTCATTCAGTAATGACATGAAAGGGCGAAGTTCAGCTCAGTACAGCACAGACGCTGTAAAAGCTGTTCTTCAACAACAAGGCAACAAATTTTAAAAATAGAAATATACGTAACAATATACATACTATTATTTATATATGTATATATTTTTTACACACTTATCTAAACAACAGAAATACACACGCAATTTTCTTTCTTTTTTTCCTTTCCCAAGGTGGCAACACTTTGTGATAGGCAAATGCGTTAGAGATTTTTGGGTTTGAAATATGTAGCTTGTCGTGGCGAAACTTGTGGTAACGTTGAACTTTCCTATCAGATTATTAGCCTTTTATTTAAACGCGAAAAACCAACTTTTCAACTTTACAACCCCCCACCCCCCTTATCCCGTATGACATCAGTTGGCAAACTATAAGGGCTTGTTGTGGATGTCCAATATCAACTTTAAACAATAAAATCGTGGTTATGTATTTTCACCATGGAAAATTACAATTCGACTGTACTATTACTGTTGTTTTTCAAATGTAAAACGTATAGAAATATAAAGATCATATGTTCAACTATAAATAAATAACATTTAATGATTTTAAGAGGAGACAACACCAATCACAAAGTTTCACCGGTAAAGCGAAAGCTGAAGTGGGGCGAAGGGTAGGCAGTGTAGCTCTTATAGGGCCTAATAAAATAGGACTCTTTTTGTAGGTTGAAAATCTAACCTGTAATTAGCAGTCTATTTTTATTAATTAATAATATTGAAAAATCATTTACGTGAATTTTTAAATATTTGCTTGGAGTCAGTACGGCTCCAAGCTAAAAATACGTATACAAACATTAAAAATGAGAATAAACTTGAAAAACTTAAAATTTAAGGTTATGTTGGTTACCCGATGCAGATGCTGCTGTAGGTGGCACCATCTATTATAAAGCACTGTACTAAAAGTCTTGACTGGGAAAAAGCAGTTTTTAGCCAAACGGCTGGCATTATTATACTGAAAAAAAGATATTCTTGTAAGTAAATCAATAGTACACTTCTATTGAAGAAAGTTTTTAGCTAAAATTTGTTTATTACGAAGATTTTTCTTCACACTTCGTAATAAACAAATTTTAGCTAAAAACTTTCTTCAATAGAAGTGTATTCATTTACTTACAAGAGTATCTTTTTTTCAGTTTAATAACACCAGGCTAAAAACTGCTTTTTCCCAGTCAAGACTTTTAGTACAGTGCTTTTTAATAGATGGTGCCACCTACAGCAGCATCTGCATCATGTTACCAACACAGCGGCGGCTGGTGAAATTTCAATATTTTTTTTCTCGTCTATGGCGCATGGGACCCATACGAAATTTGGGAAATAACATCTAGAGAAGCACTTCTCTAATGACCTCTAAAAAATTTTGAAAAAGCAGTTTGCGAAAAAAATTTTAAAAATTCGTTAGCCTCCCCTGGGTCTAGGAGCTCCTGTTTATTTTTATTTTTTTTTGTCATATGCATTTGACTTTTCATAAAAATACAACAACAGATTTTGGAGTTTATGAAAATATTTTCATTACTAACTGAAATACAATGAACTGAAATTTTGTAATTTACAATTTAACAAATTACAGCCGCCACTGTACCAACATAACCTTTAATTTTCAGTTTTTCAAGTTTATTCTCATTTTTAATAATATTTATTCTCGACTACTATAAAATAAAATCCAATTTTCGATTTCTTTTTTGTGGCGAATTGATCAATCACAATCGGATCGAACCGTCGACCATCGTGCGTCGTGTCGTCGCTCTACTACACCGCTTAGCTCACATGGAATTACCCCCTCCCAGAAAAACGTCCTGGAAACGCCCTTGTGTGTTAATGTGTTCAGGCATTCTTTGGTACCGAAACTACAAGTTTGAGAATGCACCAGTTTTGGCCCGTTTTGGCTAAAAGTCCAATTTTTGGCCAATAATCTGGAAAATGGGCAAGCAGAAAATGTTGGCATATGGTTTTCCAGCAATGAGCATTGACAACGAAAATTTTTCGATTGGTCAGAAAGTGTTATACTATTACTACGTTCCAATTTTGGCTTTAATTACCGGTGCTGCCAATTGCACGGAGAAAAAATGTTGACATATATCGAATGTTGATAGGCAATATACCCTCTTCAACTAGCACCAAGCCCCAAAGTGTTATACTCTGTTTCACAATTGAATATTTTCTGGGGCAGCTAGCCCCAAAACGGGCAGGGGGGGAGGTCTGACTCACATAAGATAAAATACTCAGAAAAATATTTGCTAAAACATAACAGCAATGTTATATCCCAGGCCCTATATATCGAGCTATCTCCTAGACTATAATATTCAAGAAATTTTGTCAAATCTGAAAAATTATTTAAAATTTTTTACTTTTAGTTATTTTAGAATACATTAATGAAATGGAATGTTAGAAAATTGTCTCATTTAGCAAGTAAATAGAACAACTTCAAAAAACTGTATCATTATTTAAATATACCCTAAATATAAAAAAATATGTCGATGTACAGAAATATTTACACATAAAGACTGGTTTAGATAAAAATAAAAAATTTAAAGTACTTGAAGTAGTTGAATGTACTTGTATTTTACTTTTAAACAGTACTTGATACTTGATACAACAAGAAAATACTTGAAGTATTTAGATGTACTTGTTAGAATTAAATGACTAATTGAAGTATTACAAGTACTACTTACACCCAAAATTGCGCAAGTACTACCTCGAAGTACTTGATACTTGAAGTATTCTGTTTATTCAAAAGTAATTGATACTTGATGCAACAAGTACTCTAACTATTTGGTACTTGATACTTGAAATACTTTAAATGAATACTTTGCCCAGCTCTGTATATAATTCATCATTAAGCATATGATTTTAGATAAAATTAGATCTCTCTATTGAGTTTTAAACAATTAAGTACTCCTACTGTCCTCATATATTTCTTTAATTTCAGGTGTAAGTGGTTCTTTAGCGTTACATGAAAATCAAACAATTTAATCAATTAAACAAACTTTCTACTTTCAAGAACAAACGATGTGTATATACCATTGTAACTTTTTTTATAAGATATACTTACTATACATGGTGTATTCAATACACCACTTCTTATTTTATAGGCAGCTGATGTGATTTCTTCAAAAGTGACTTTAACAGGCCTATTAGGATTACATAATGGGTCTTCTATCATGGTATCTTCCGTTTCCTAAAATATTAATGTTATTCACTTCATATGTAATAATAATGATAATATATATTTTATTCATCTTATCCAGTTATACATATAACTTATTAGACTAGACAAATAATAATAAAACATAAAACTAATAAGTCATTAATAATATTTCGTATTAGGTACATTAAAATTTAAGTTAAAATTAAAACTGTAACTCATCTTTAGAATAGAAATTAAAATTACTAAAAATTTTAACAAAGCACTTCTAAATAAATTAAAATTGTGCATTTGGTACAAACAGTTGGGTAAATTTATCTTGGTGCTTTCGCGGAGCTGGTGATCTGGCTGCTGGTTTCCAGATCTTCTTCCGCGGTGACTTTGTTGAATGCTTGACTCAACCATCTTGTCATGGATTTCTTCTGAAGTGAAGTGAACTCTGCTGGACTGAGCTTCTCTATTTATACAGGTTATCAGGAGGCGTGTTCTGGATCATCACTCATGCTGAACATTAATTTCCATGTTATTGATAATTGTAGTCCGGTGTCACGATTAAAATTATTTAGATGTTTATTTATTTCAATGACTTCTCTATATCCTACTGGCCAATAATTCTTGGTGTTGGCTAATTTCATTGTCTTGTTGAATTTTATCAAATAGCCAGTTTCTTCTTAGTGTTTGGCAACCGCTGATTTTGTAGAATTTCCTTTCTTTGCATAGCTAATGTGATCTTTGAGTCTGGTGTTGACCAGGGACCGAAACCGAAATTTATTTCGGTTCGGTTTCGGTTAAATGACGTACACCTTTTTCGGTTTTCGGTTAGGTTTAGGTTTTCAGAGCAGCGTTAATTTGGTTTTCAGTTTCGGTTTTCAAAGCAGCATCAATTCGGTTTTCGGTTACGGTTTCGGTTTTCCAGAATCTCACATTCCGGTTTTGGTTATGGTTACGAATAATTCGTAATTATGGTGCGGTTTTCAGTTAAAATTAAATTAATGCTTGCCGGGACCGAAAACGATTTTTTTTTTCGTTACGGTTACCTAATATACACCATTTTCGGTTACGGTTTCAGTTTCCAGAGCAGCATTAATTTGGTTTTCAGTTTCGGTTTTCAAAGCAGCGCTAATCCGGTTTTCGGTTACCGTTTCGGTTTTCCAGAATCTCTCATTCAAAACTTCAACTTCCCGCCGAAAATACAACCTTTTATAATCTCTATCGACTGCTTCCAGAACTTTCTAGAAACGACGCGTTATCTAGAAGTTTCTATCCTTTTCTCCAATGTTCCAAAACATTTCTACCAGTGTTTCACAGATGTATTTAGTGTTGCCTACCCTCAAGGGGTATATTTGTAACATTATTATAAATAGATAGGAAAATTATTTGAAAAAATTATAAGAAACAAATTATATGATGACACTAGGAACATAATTTCTAATCACCAGTTTGATTTCAAAGAAAAATGTGCAACCATTCATCCACTGACCATTCACGCTTCAGATGTCCAGACTGTCAAGTACGAAAATTTAAAACCGGCAGCAATATTTCTTAATATCAAAAAAGCGTTTGATAGCGGTTGGCACAAGGGATTACTATAAAAATTTTAAAAAGTAGATACGCCTGATTATCTGATACACCTATTAAGAAACTACCTAGAAAATAGAACACTACATGTAAAGGTTGACGGCGCAACATTGGAAGAATTTATTATTGAGCAACACAACACTGGTGGGATATGATAAATTATTGCTTGAAAATCCATCTGAAGTCACAAAATACATAATATGCTGATGACACATTACTGGTGGGACATGATAAATTATTGCAGAGTTTAATTCCTAAATTGCAGGCAAAGATGAATGAGGTTCAAGTGTGGTTCAACAAATGGCGTCTTCCTCCAAATCCTAACAAATCACAATTCGCTCCCTCTCTGTCCTCCCCTACAATAAGCATTGCAAACGAACATGTAGACCTTCGGTCAAATATTTAGGAATTACCATGGATCAAAAACTGAATTGTAACCAACACCCAGCAATTATTAAATCTTGAATAAAAAACCGAGTAAAACACTTCAAATCACTTACATACAAAAATGAAGGAATATCTACAAAAACAGCCACAAAAATCTACACATCTATATGTCGACCTATATGTCAACTGCCAAGGGGTGGTACTAAACAACTTAAAAGTTGCCGCTACTCATCATAACTAAAATTCGACATCCAGTCAACAACCTCCACAATTCCCCGAATAATTTACTATACAAAAAAAAACTAGGATAACCCCAATCTTGAGCAGACTTCAAATATTAACAACCATTTGCAAGTCGGCCACATCATATGCAACTGTTATGACCTCTCTTCCGAACAAGAAACCGCAACAGAAGATCAAAATTCAAACACCCAGAGATGCCACTAATTGAAAAAATATCTTCATTAATTCAAAACTAATTAATATAAAATTTTTAGATGTATACTTACATAAAAATTTGTTTGTTGCTTTTGTGACAACAGTAACAAAATAGGAAAAATAGGCTGAAGGTCTCCGGTCGATAGCCGTTTGAATATGTATTTTTTATGTATTCAATAAAGAATTTTTATTATTATTATAGATAGATCTTTATGGGCCATATATACACAAATTATGCTTTGACATGTTAAAAGGATACAAAATGTAGTAAAAAATAAACAAAATAGTGATTTAGGCCAGTCGCCAAGTCATAAAAATTTCAGAAATTCAGAAAAAATTCAAACAAGAAGTTTGTAAATGTCAGTTAGCTCATTTGGTTGCCAGTAAGACGTACTTAATTTTTCCCACACCAACGAGGCCAAGAAAGTCACAAAAATATGGTTTTTCGCGATTTCCATCTTTTCCGTTGAATTTACGACAAAAAATGGCTGTGTATAAAACAATCATTATCATAACACATTATTATCTTGAAAAATGTGGAAATATTGGCCCACACTTAGTCACGAAAAGGGTATTAAAAAGCTTATTATTGCTGCGAGTATAATAATTGTGAGCATTATTATTTTTTAAATATATATTCTCTATAAATACGTAGGTCTACTTTTGAACTTCGAGAAATAAAGTACAAACCTGAATTATATTTTCGTCATAAGTTTATACCACATAAAACAATTAAAGGTAAATTCCTGCCCCAATAAAATATAATAGAGAATCATCACAATGAATCCTCCAGTACGTGTACATTTAGTCTTCATTTATTTCCTATTTTATATATAATTGATACAATGTTGCTTTCCTACACAATGCGCTTCCTCTCATTACTACTTAAATCATATTATATTTATTTATTTATACTGCATATAAACAGGTATTCCCTAGTTACATATATACAGTGAAATACAAAAGAAAAAATAAATACAGGCTTGAGTACAACATACTGTAAATAATAATGAATAACAATCAACAATAATAACAATAATAAAAACATTCAGTATAAGAATATGATAATAAAAAGAAAACTAAATATTTATGTTATCTTATAGCTTCGACTTTAATTTGTTCCTGTTAATATTAAACATATCTGTATCACAAATTAGCTGTTCTCTTTTGTGCTGAATGAACTGATTGCAATCATTAAACAGCCAATCAAATCGAGGTATTTTTGAAATCTTGGATCTCTATTGGTTGCTTACTGATTGTGTTCAGTTTGTTCAGCACGAAAGAAAATAGCTATTATATCATTGACTGCAGATGAACATCTTTCAATAGGTGAGTTTGTATTTGCAGAGGTGTTAAAAATACAATCTCTCCTCCTCAGTCTGGCGTCTGGTATAAGAAAGCTTAAGGCACCTAGAATGTCAGGTGCATCTTTTTCGTTATATAAAATATTGAATACAAATAATATTTGAATGTTTTTACAGCGTTTAGTAAGAGAAGTTACGTTAAATTCTGCTAGCTGACTGGTAAGATATTAAGAAAGGCCATATTTTAAGTCTCTTAAAAAACATAGATTGTAAAAACATTTTTTGAATTTTTTCCAGCACGTCAGTGTAAAGAAATGCTCTTGGAGACCATGTAATGCAAGAATATTCAAGTTTAGAGCGTACATATGAATTAAACAACATAATGCAGATGCGATAACTAAAATCTTTACTCGATCTAAGAATATACCTAATTTCCTATAGCATTTCAGAGCTATTATGTGATTGTTACAATGAAAAATGATTGGTGAACAAGACGCCAAGATGCCAAATATTACAATAAATTTTGAAAAAGTCATAAAACACTAATAAAAAAATAAGGGTTAAGAAGAAATACTGTAATTTCCATTGCTTGTGGGGGTTGAACCAATGTTAGATCAACGAGATCTGATATCATATTACAGGGATATCATCGTCCTTTGTAAAAGACCTACCTGACATAACTTTCTGCCACATAAATTTAACTTTGGTTAGATATTATGTAATGTTGTTATCTAGGAATATATTGACTGAAAACTAATTTGTACGTTGTAGTAGATAGTAGTAGTAGATGGGTAATCAAATAGATTTTTACCACGTATTGCCACATGATGTCTCAAATAAACACTTGTCATTTCAGAGTACTTTTTAAATGGATAAAATTAAACAGTACAGAGAGGAAGTTTTTGATCAAAGAAGATTTAATGTCGTAAATTGTTTACGAGATAAAAAATACCTTGGGTGAAATGTGAATGAAACTGTTTTAGAGGATCAATGATTAAAGGTATCTGTCATTATTAAGACTTTGGACATCTCAGATGAACTAACATTTCATATATTACTGAAGATTTAGGGGTCGACAAGATGAGTGCTGTGTTTAACTAATAGTTGCAAACAAAAATACGGTCAACTGCAAATTTCTCCTAAATGTTGGGATTTTCTTCATTGCAATTTAGTCTACCATGACACACCAGAAATAAAATGGGAATCAAAACAATGCAAGCGTAGTGATTCTAAATACGTTTTTCTGCAGCTTCCACTTTCTGGTATGCTAAAGAAATATTGCTAATCGATTATCCTCCGAGGGTTTAAATAATGAAGGTAGAGTACTATGCTGACATTTGGGATCAACTGAACATAAAAAATTATGAAAAAGTCCATGTTTATCAAAGAAAAAAAAATGTATTCATCATGTGTATGCCAACTGCATAAATCAATTAACTGAAATATGACGTGCTGCTGCATCTACCTAATTCACCTGATTTAGCTTCCTGTGATGTTCATCTATTCCCAAATCTTAAAAAATAAGTCAATAGCAAGCCATTCTCCTTAAATGATGAGCTGGAGACAGCAGTAAATGGTTATTTTGCAGGCCTTAAGCCTTAACTAATTGGACATCTGCGGTGGGATAAAGGCACTGGAGAGTAAAGCTGAAGTTTCGGAAAAAAAAATAATTTGAAAGAGGAAAATACACACTTTCATTATCAGGTTGAAAACTTTTCAAATTGCTCTCATAAAAAGAAAAACGATAGATGAAACAATTTTAAAAATTTTTTATACTTTTATTTTAAATAATATTGAAAATTACATTTACTAGGGGATTTAAACATTAAGCTTATGGCTGGAAGGACTTCAGTAAACTTCCTAAACCACTTATTGCTCCAACACAATTGTAAACAATTAATTAATTCACCTACCAGAGTTTCTAACGAAAGTGAATCTCTCTTTGACATAATTATTGTTAATTACGGTTTAAATAGCTTCAAATCTGATGTAATCGATATCTTCAGTTTCCCTGATCATAATACAATCTATCCACCGCGAAGTTGCTCTGGAGGTTAATAAAGTTAAAAAACGAATTTTACATTCGGGATTTTTATCTGGATTCATTTAATTGATTGAAACTTAATTTATTTACTCCTCGATGTATCAACAAAAGTAGAAAATTTTAATTCATGCCTGTTATACCTCTTTGACATGCATGCTCAAAACCATCACCTCTTCTACCAACAAACATAAGCCCTGGTTCACTGATAACTGAACTGATTAGGAAACTAAAGGCAGAGTCATGGTTGAGATACAAAAAATCCAAACTACCGGAACATAGACGTTTCTATTGTCAGCTAAGAAATTTATATAACAACTCCCTAAAATTCGAAAAACGGGCTTATTTTAAGCATAATATTGATACTTGTAGGAAAAGTAATTAAACAGCTATGGGATAACTTGAAATCTTGGGACATTGTCAACAATAAAGGTAAAACTACTTTCTCTAATGACCTTAATTTTGATCTTGATGCCAATACTGTTAATGACTTTTTTCTTGATTCTGTCCCAAATAATATCAGCGATCCTGACTATACAAAATTCTTATTTTGAATTTAACCTTGTTGGCACCGACATTGTTGAAAATCTAATTCTGAAACAGAAACAGAACAGAAACGACTGGCTCTGGCGGAATTTCAGGAAAAATATTGCAATTATGTCTTGAGTGGGTTAGAGATCCATTAACTGATAATATTAACTATTTCTTTGAAACTGGTAGCGTTCCTGAGCAATGGAAAATCAGACTTGTGAAGCCAATACCTAAATGCAAAAATCCCGAAAGTCTGAGCGGCGTTCGTCCTATATTTCTGTTGCCTGTTCCCCTAAAAATTGCAGAAGGTGCCCTGCATTCTCAATTAACTGAATATCTAACTGACAATGATATCATCCCGGATACACAATCAGGCTTTAGAAAGGGATTTGATACTTCAATGACCTTATGTTCAGTAGTAGACAACATTCTCCGCGCCTCTGACAAATCTATGGTTACATGTTTAACACTCCTAGACATGTCAAAAGCCTTTGACAGTATAGATCTATGCTCATGCTTATTAGCAAAACTTCAAACACTATGGTGTGATTGGTAACACACTGGAGTAGTGTAAGAATTACTTACAGGGCCGCTCGCAATATGTCTGTATAAACTGTATGTTCATCTAACAAAACCGATACCTCTAAAAGAAGAGTGTACCTCGGGGGTCCATCCTTTTTTATCACTTTCATTGCTGATTTACAGTTTATTGCAAATTCCTGTCAAATTCACATGTATGCTGGTGATGTTCAGTTATACCTTCATTTTAATCCAAAAAACTCTCCTGAAGCAGCCAGAAAGATTAATAATGATCTTTCCTTAATTAACAACTGGACCAGGCAAAACTCATTGGTACTCAATCTTAAAAAGAGTAAATGCATTACTTTTGGCACTTGTAGTAGCTTGCAGGGAACAGCCAACTTTGAATTGTCAAGAGATGGCGAAACAATTCCTCTGGTTACTACTATACAGAACCTGGGACTTGTCATGAGTAATAATTTGAATATTACAGATCACATTATATCTGCCAAAAAGCTTACATTAACTTAAAAAGACTTTTTCCATATAGAAACCTACTAAATCCAAAGACTAAAATAATTTTACCAGAGGCATTAGTCCTGTCCCACTTTAATTATGCCGACGTAGTATACGGGCCATGTCTTAGTCAGGTAGATAAATATTGTGTGCAAAAAATGCAAAATCATACTGTTAGATTCATAACAGATGTCCCAAGATTTCATCATATTACTTCCTTTTTAAAAGATTTACAAATACTTAAACTTGAGGATCGCTGTTTACTTCACAGTCATATTTGTTAACAATATTATACTTTATAAATCTCCTAAATACCTTACTAAAATAGAAAGAAGAAGTGATGTTCATGCAAGGGAATTAAGACAAACTGACACATCTCTCTCAATTCCTCCACACAATAGTGCTGCATTCCACAAATCATTTACTTTTCTGGCCTCTTACTGCTATAATAACCTACCAGTTGAACTTCGCAGTGTTAATCCCGCTAAATTGGAACCTATTCTGAAGTCCCTACTCCTAAATGAGGAACTATCATTTTTAAATCACCAATTGTTTTAACGACTGTACTCGCTACGTGTGCTGCGCTCTATTTTAATTTTATTTCATGTATGTTTTGTAATAACTTAATCTTGTTAATGTATCTATCTAATCCCTTTATGCAAATGTATTTGACATTTTGGACGACAAATTATTACTATTATCATTAAATTTATAAAACGCTAGCTTATATGTTCACATTATTCGGTGGATTTTGTAATAAATTTATATAAAAATTGAAAAAATTTAAGCTGTTAATACATTTTTCGGAACAAATTTTAAAGTTATGCATCAACTATATTGATTAAAAATGCATAAGAATTTAATAGTAAAATAATTTCTAGTGGTATTAAAACACCTAAATATATTTTTAACAATTATACTCACAGAAAATGGAAGTTTCATCTGAATGTTAAAATAACGATGTTGACAAAGTTAAAACTAATAAGCACCTACATTAAAGTAGAAATATTTTGCCTAAGGATACATATCTTGGATAATACTGAAACGGGTCACCCATATAGGTCATGCTTAATCTCCAATAAAAAATTAAAATGGATATTTTGTTTACCAATATGATATAATTAATTTATGGCTCTTATGGTAAAGGAAAATAAAATAATATACACAATCAAAACGGTTTTGAAGGCAGAGAAAAATTTTTGTTCAAAGTGCAAACATTGTCATACATATATTAAAATGTATGATTTAGATATTCTTCGTAAAAATAAAAACTGTAGGTTCTTTACTAGCAAAGATAAACAATATACGCATTGGAGAACGACCAGTCCAAATTTCAAGAAAAAATATCAGTTTGTTTATTATAAGCAAGTGAAATGCAAATAGTAACGTATCTCGGTTCCAAATGCAAGTACAGTATTATTATTTTTTTACATGTTGGTTTTTTCATCTACATTTACCTTTTTGGTTTGATAAAAAATAGTTATTTGAATTTGTTCATAACTACAATTTTTAAAAATGTAAACAAAATCCAGAAAATGGTTTAAAAGAAGATACAATTCATTTTCTTAATACCATAGTAAAATCCATGCAAAAACCGACATTTTGGAAAAAAAATGGCTCTTCTACGAGTTGATGTACTTAAACACAAACATTTGAAATTTCGATATCTTTTTTGGATTTAACAGTTCAAATAAATATTTTGCGCTATTTGGCAGGAATAGAGAATATTATTTAGGTATTATGCAAATCACCACTTACACACTTTTTTATTTATTATGAAAATACCTACTTTCTGTATATTGTTGCCCTAATCTGGGCACGCTAATATACTAGTTAGGTAAATAAAAAAGTGTGTAAGTGGTGATTTGCATAATACCTAAATAATATTCTCTAATCATGATAAAAGCAAATAAATAAAAATAATTATTGGCAGGAATGTTTCTAATGATTTCTAATTTAAAAAGTAATTTAGACCAAAAAGGACAATGTTAAAAATAGCTGATTTTTTGCCCCTATCCCGGAATGCATAAAACCCAGAGAAAATGGTTGGAAAAGGCTCAAGATTAATAAAAATACATCTTCGTGGTACCAAAAGCCTGGGGAAATTTTATTTCACCCCTAAAAACATAAAAACAACCACTAAAATGCTATAAATAATAGCTTATACTGAATGTGAAAATTATATTTGTTTTATGATAACTATTAGGTATCAATTCAATAGAGATAACAAAAAGGTTAAAACTACCCCTATCCACACCTTATTCGGGGGATGGAACGTTATACCCAGCATGTAATATTAAAAAATAGGTACCAAGGTGATTAAAAATGTACAAAATGATTTTTTAATATTAGTTGAGTTAGACAGACCTTCAACTGATCTGAAAATAGGAATGCTGAGTTCTATTTTCAAATAACAATCAATAGAGTGAAATTAAATAGAAAAGATAACATACGTCACGGGTTCGCGCACAGTGTACAACAGTTGGCATAATATCAGTGCCGTGCCATCCATTTTTTATTTAAATATTAATGATAATAGGCAGTGCGACGCCCATGCGGCCGTAAAAATAGGATCGTTACCTAGGTAACGAGCACGTGGTAACGATTTCGGTTTCTGCGCATTCTATGACGATGTTATCTTTTCTATTTAATTTCACTCTACTAGGTAATCAGTATAAGTGTTGCTGTAATATTTTCATATGATTCTATATATTTCATAAATTGATCATCTTTTTTTTCTAACATTAGTTATCTATAGTGCCTGTCATCCCTAAACTGGAGTTGGTGTTCATTCATTTTAATCACCTTGTTTCTTTTTTTAGTATTTGTGGCAATGAATACGATTCTACCACCCGAATAGGGTAGTAAGGTTGTTTTAGAGGTTGCTAAATAACTCGCTATTTGTTCTTTATTAAAAAAATGTGTTGACTAAAACCACAAAGATCTATTGTAATATTACGTGCGGTAAATATTTTTCATATTGATATAGAGGTAGTTTTTTGTATTAAGGATACTCACGTCATGACAAAGTGAATGTCTGTCCCTTTTACTAGTAGAAAATAATTTGGTGCATTACTAAGTGCCGCGGCATTTTTTTAGTATCCGATACTGTGAATAGAATTGTATCCCGAATAGGGTAGTTTGGTGGTTTCCAGGGTTGCTAACTAAAGCGCTTTTTTGTTATAATACTTGCCGCGAATATTATTTCATACCGTTATAGGGTTGTTTTTGAAAACAGAGATGCTGAGGTCAGGAACAGTTGAAGGTCTGGCTCAACTAATACTAAAAAATCATTTTGTACATTTTTAATCACCTTGGTACCTATTTTCTTAATATTAGATGCTGTGTATCTCGTTCCATCCCCCGAATAGGGTGTGGATGGGGGTAGTTTTTACCTTTTTGTTATCTCTATTGAATCGATACCTAATAGTTATCATAAAATAAATATAATTTTCACATTCAGTGTAAGCTACTATTTATAGCATTTTATGGTTGTTTTTATGTTATTGGTGAAATAAAATTTTCCCCAGGCTTTTGGTACCACAAAGATGTATTTTCATTAATCTTGAGGCTTTTCCAACCATTTTCTCTTGGTTTTATGCGTTCCGGGATAGGGGCCAAAAATCAGCTATTTTTAGCATTGTCCTTTCTACTCTTGGTCTACTAATGCCTAGTTTACCTAAAGTTATTTTACAACATAATAGTGTGGGGTCAAAGTGTAGATATTCAGTGAATATTCATACTACAAAAGAGAATTTTAAGAATTAAATTTTGTTGAATTATTGATTTGTATTGTATTGAATATTTTTCTTGATCAACTTCACTTTGGTTGCTTATCAATATATTTTGTTAAACTTGAATGATTCTTCTTAAAAAAAAAACAAGAATTATAACTACTTTATTATTAAACCAAACAACATGTTATGGGCCCAGGAAGCTCCTGAGTGATTTGTTAAGTTTGAATTGAAAAAGTTTGAAGTTATTTTATGGTAAACTCCAGCCTTGTGCAATAGTGAAACAAACCAAAAAGGAAACAATGGATAATGATGTAAAAGTAACAAAGCTGAAAGATATGGATAATTGAGCTATGGGGAAGTTCAATTATCAAAGGGGGAGGGTCAATAAGGCCGGTTTTCGGCCCCCCTTAAATTTGGCAAAAAGAAAAAAGAAAATGTTTTTAAACAGTCTAGGGTCAATTTAGAGTCGATTCGACCACAAACGGAACCAACCCCACCCCCTCTTAAGGTTATTAAAAGGTCAAATTATGAAAAAGCCGTGAAATAAACTCGCCTTTTCGGAATGAGTAGGCTTATTCTGGGACTTCGATTTAATATATATATAGGTTTTTGGGTCGCTGATTCCGGATCCGAGGTCAGTTTGTCTACAGTGTGTCCCAGAATAGATGTAACAAGAGGTGTAATGGACCAAAAATGTTGGAATTTTGGAATGGTATTTGGGGATTGAGTCCTGCTTGTTGTAAAACTAAAGTATACCAAAAATGACTTGATTTGGTATTCTACAGCAAAGTTGTAAAAATCACCACTAATAAAGTACCTTTATTTTTCAAAATATGAAAAAATTCCACTAAGAAAAGTTATTTAGAATGCAATTTTATACCTCTATACCTTTCAGGAATATAAAATTATTTTTTTGAAACTTCCCGTTTTTTCAATAAATTATTTTATGTTGAACCATTCAATTAAAACTGCATAGAAATTATTTTTTGCGAATTAATATTTAAAGTTATGTAGAAGCTAAAAGTAGGCTATGAGAAAAGCAGATGATTAACATTTGCTCCTAGACAACTTTAAATATGAATTCAACTCTTAATTCGCAAAAATGGGAAGATTCAAAAAAATAATTTTATATTCCTGAAAGGTATAGAGGTATAAAATTGCATTCTAAATAACTTTTCTTAGTGGAATTTTTTCATATTTTGAAAAATAAAGGTACTTTATTAGTGGTGATTTTTACAACTTTGCTTATAAACACCCTGTAGAACACCAAATCAAGTCATTTTTGGTATACTTTAGTTTTACAACAAGCAGGACTCAATCCCCAAATACCATTCCAAAATTCCAACATTTTTGGTCCATTACACCTCTTGTTACATCTATCCTGGGACACACTGTAGACAAACTGACCTCGGATCCGGAATCAGCGACCCAAAAAACCTATATATATATATATATATATATTAAATCGAAGTCCCAGAATAGGCCTACTCATTACGAAAAGGCGAGTTTATTTCACGGCTTTTTCATAATTTGACCTTTTAATGACCCTAAGAGGGGGTGGTTCCGTTTGTGGTTGAATCGACTCTAAATTGACCCTAGACTGTTAAAAAACATTTTCTTTTTTCTTTTTGCCAAATTTGAGGGGGGCCGAAAACCGGCCTTATTGACCCTCCCCCTTTAATATAAACTTCCGAGAATCCTCAACTTACACTCTATTATGTGTATTCTTTGCAGTACTATGTATGAGTTTGTAAATACATGTATATATAATAATAATAATAATAATAATAATAATAATAATAATAATAATAGCAAATTCCTTCTTGGGTTGTCGAGGGGCGGACAGTGCTGATCCCGAAGAACGGAGATTTGTTTAACCCAAAGAACTACCGGCCGATAACCTGTTTAAGCGCATGTTACAAGGTGTTTACGCGCATCTTGTACATGCGAGTGCTCCACGCAGTTGAACCGGTTTACGAGCGGATATATGAGCAACGAGGGTCAAAGAGAGGTGTCGCTGGCTGTAAGGAGAACCTGCTGATTGACAGGTGTGTCACGCAGGACTCCATGCAGTATAAGCGTAACCTCTCCATGGCCTGGATCGACTACCGCAAGGCATTTGACATGACATCGCACGAGCTTATTGTACACTTGCTCCGATGTCTTGCGGTACTTGGTCCCGTAGTGAGATGCATCGAAGAACTGATGCCGCTCTGGAGGACTCGCTTTACCATTACATCGGGTAATGATAGAGTCCAGACGGAGTCGGTAACATTCAGAAGGGGAGTATTTCAGGGAGACTCCCTCAGCCCCCTTCTATTTTGCATCTCATTACTGCCATTATCCGTTTCGCTCCGGAAAACCCGTGGATACAACTGCGGTACCCCTGGCGATAGGATGCATAAGGTCACCCATCTGTTTTATATGGATGACCTTAAACTTTATGCCTCCGGAGAGAGGGACCTACACCAGTCCCTCAGGGTGGTACAGGAGTACACGCAGGCTGTCGGCATGGAGTTCGGATTAGACAAATGTGCACTGGTCCATCTCAAGAGAGGACGATGCGGGAACTACGGAGAGGACGCGCAGCTCGTGGACGGAAGCATCTTACATCATCTAGATGCCGGAGAGTCGTACACTTACTTGGGTGTCGAGCAACGCTCCACCCAAGAAGTGAGTGTAGTGAAAAACGCTCTCCGCGGCAAGTATCAGCACCGACTCCGACAGATCTGGTCTTCAGGTCTTCAGAGCTGTTGGGGAAGAACAAGGTGTCTGCTACCAACATGCTTGCCATTCCGATCCTTCTCTACTCCTTTGGAGTAGTGAAATGGACTCAAGAAGAGTTGCGTCAACTCGACGTAGGAACCCGCAAGAAGATGCATCTCAATAGGAGTTTGCATCCTAAATCGTCTGTTCCACGGCTATACCTCCCACGACATCGGGGAGGCCGTGGACTCTTGAGTTTGGAGAGTCTCCATAATAGGATGGTTCTGGATGGAGCCTGTAAGGTCATCAGGAGTTCGGATCCCCTCCTCTGCATGGTCCGAGACCATGAAAATGCAGGGGTAGGAGCCTTTCTGTTTAAGGCAGCACAGAGAGCAGCCGATGAACTTGGTCTCTCCTTCGACGTCGAGCGGGTAAATCGCGACTCTGTCACCGAGTTGGAACCTGCTCGGCGAAAAGCCCAAATTAAAGCTGCAGAACACAACAACTTTCTGCAGCTTCACACGGATAAGCCAATGTATGGAGTTTTCTATAAAAATATAGAAAACCTTGGCTTATCCGAAAGGCTGACCTTTGCCTTCTTAAGGTCAGCCGGGCTGAAGTCTGAGACCGAGGGATTCATAATGGCTTGCCAGGATGGTGTATTTAACACCCTCGTCTATCGTAGTCGTGTCATGGGTATAGAGGTCCCTGATGTCAGCTGCAGGGCCTGCTGCAGGGCGCCAGAGACTCTTATGCACTTGCTGTCGGCTTGCCCGACATATGCAGTCTCGGCCTATATCCAAAGGCACGACGGAGCATTACGAGTGCTTTACTACCGTTTAAGGCACTCGTATGGGATAGACGAAACACCAGTGCTGCCTTACGCTATGGGGGATATTGAGTCCGTTGTGGGAAATGAGAAGTGTCTAATTTATTGGAACTACTCCTTTCCCACCGTCAGGCAAATACAAGCCAACAAGCCTGACGTAGTACTCTTCGACCATCAACTCAAGACAATGTTCGTCGTGGAGTTCTCGGCTCCCGCGGAGAACAACATTGTCTTGAAGGAGGAGGAAAAAACGGACAAAATATCGAGATCTGCTCTTCGAACTCCGCAGACTGTATCCAGACCATACTGTTAAGATAGTGGTACTGATTATAGGAGCCCTCGGTGGAACGAGACACACACTGCTTTCGGAACTTAAGATCATACCGGCATGCCGAAACTCGGCAGAGGTCTTAGCCGGCAGAATGCAGAAGGCCGTCATTCTCGGTTCATTACGTCTGCTCAGAGCACACGATTCACGGACCCAGTAGTCACTCACCCCACGGGCGTGGGGAGTAGCTACCGGTACTACCAGCTCCCCTCTGTGAGGGTCGGAGCCACAGAGAAGGGTGACTGGTTTTTAGCTCGCTAAAAAAAAAAAAAATAATAATAATAACAGGTCTTTATTTGGGCGAAGTTCGCTTGTAATGCGCTCTTCCACTTAACCCCATCCATATTTCTTTTTCTAATTTCACTATTTTCTCTCTTGAACTCATTTATCTTAGGATACATAAAACTACATATGCTGAATCTGTATGTATTATCAATGGAATGAATACATTTATTATTATTATTATTATTATTTTTATCCAAAAAGGTAAATTATTTAGTTTTATTATTTTACAATCTAACAAATTTTTAGAAAGTTTATTCCTGTAGTTTTATTTGAAAATTGTGAACAATTTGGAATTTTTAATTTTGCAACACAAACTGTTTTATATGAAGCAATGGGTCAATGGGCAGATTTAATTCAAAACTTCTCATTACATTGTTGTCATGCCCAAAACAAATTAAAACAATAAAATCGCTGCAGCATAATAATTCCATTTAAAATTTATTTTGAGTCCACTAGTAAAGTACTTAGATAATAATTGTGATTAATAACTCGGTATTTTTTTTTGCTAGTTCATATAAATTTGCTCAAAACAACTTATTTGTACCTAATGATCTAATTTTATGAGAAATGCAGAACCATATTATAATTCATGAACTCACGCAATTGCTAAGTAAATCTTTCAAATACCCTTGGACCATAAAACTAGTTTTATAGTCGAAAGTCATATTTCATATTTAGGTTTCAAATAAAATTTTACTATATAATATTTCTGGAGGAAAACGTACAAGTAATGAAAATAATGTGATTTTGTTTCTTACCAATATTTCAAAACACAACATAGTATTGGGCAAATTAATAAGCAGTATTAAAAGTCAGTTCTGTTTTTTGATTTCTTTCTGCAAATGACAGTAATCTCAGCAGATGGCTAATGGGAAATATCCTCTGATCAATGAACTCATTCTATTATAAGTGGAAATATCTCTCTCCCCCACTTTATTTTAAATAAATGTAGTTCCTTCCATTATATGTTTCAGTGAAAAATAAGTACATTAATATATTATATTCTGTATTGAAAATGCTCTCCACAAACAGACTAACAATTTACACAACAATGGTGCAAAAGTGTGGCACGATTCTGTACTATAAAAGGTTAAGAAAAGGTTTTATCGTGATAGTGATCGATATTCATGGTACCATAAGAGGTTGGCGCATCTTAATTTTAATAAACGTTATATTGAAAGAATTTGAAAAGTGTAGAATTTGAGACAGCAACACATAATAATGAAAAGTCACACCTACAATTAATGTAGGATATCAATAATATAATAAATCACCTAAATAATAAAATGAGTGGTAATGATGAAATACCGAGTAGTCTAATAAAATACTGTTCGCATGAATTATGTATTTTTTTATCTTATATTATAAACAACTACTTCAAATTTGGAATTATTCTAGATCAACTTAAGCTAACTGTAGTAAAGCTCATATAAGAAAGGTGATCTGCTTGCCTCTTTTTCAAACATTTTTGAAATAACTACCTGTAAATAAAACTTAAGCTTTTTTAACTCATATTTTTTAATAACCATCAAAATGATATCTGAAATGTAGGAGTGTGGGAACTGCAGCATGAAATATCTCAGAAAAAATATAAAATTTGAAAAACAAACATTTAACATTAGGCATAATCCTAGATTTATCAAACGCATATGATTGCATAGATCAATCAATTGCGAAATTATGACATTTAAAGAAAACAATAAATTCCTGGGTGTTTACATAGATCATAATTTGTATTGGGCCACACAACTTCAATATGTCTGCAACAAGCTTAGTACGCTCAGCTATACAATATAAATAATGAAAAACTATTTAGACAAAAATAATCCAAAACCATTATATTTCACAAAACAAACTATCATGACATACGGTATAATATTCTGGGGAAACCGTACAGATGTCAAACTTATTTTTACCACGGTTGGCTTGATTTGAATCAATGGATTCAAATCACAATTTAAATCAAACTTGAATATTTTTCAAAGCATTTTAACACGTTCACTGCGACCTGACCTGACCTGACTGTACCCTGGTGCTAACCCGGTATTTTACTTTCTTAAATGATGATATTCCAGAAAATGCTTCTATAGCTGACAGATAACAAGTTCCTATACAAATAAGGGTTCAAATGGCCATGACGCATATATGTCACGCACACTGAGCACTATATAAAAATAAAAAAAATAAAAAAACAGTGCTGAGCTATGACTGAACGTTCACCTGCATACTGTTCAAATGACGCATCTATAAGTCACGTGCACATGACGGCTATAGCTCATGACTCATTAATGAGTCATGCGCAGTGAACGTGTTAAATAAGTAATGAAAATAAATCGAATGGATGTGGAACAAAAATGGGCAACTACTGGAAGCGGCTGAAACGTCCCCACTAAATAATAGTGGAAGTTCGATAATTTAGTTAATATTACCGGACTTGTTACTGCTGAATTTTGTGATGCAGGAACTTTGTGATGCAGACAATTCTTTTCTGAAAGAAATGAGTGAAGTGTGATATATTGTTACTGATATTGTTATTGTTACCATTGCGCTAAATTTCATCAATATCGGTTCTGTAGTTTCAGTGCTATATATCGTATACGCATACACATATACGCAGACATTTTTAAAAAATCACTTTTTCGTGTTCCTGGAACCTCAAAACCAAAAGATATGGTCTTATCTCAATTTTCAGTTTTGGACCTATTGCAAAAAATTTTTGTTTTTATGGGTGGGAAGACGATAAAAAAATAACTAAATCGTAAGAAAACTAAAAACTAGTATAAATTTCGAAAACATTTTCCAAAAAAATAAGCTAATAATTTATTATGCTTATAATAGACAAGATAGAAACTGATGACTTTAAAACAATAAGTGAATCATTAAGTAGAAAAATCAACAAAATAGCTGTATCAGAATGTAAAAAGGGATATACCCGAATTTCCTTTAAAAATCATGATTTATTAAATTTTTCTATTTAAATCAATGTTTTTTTTTATTTTTCTAAAATTTATTTTTCTATTTTTTTTTTAAATCAGATTTTACCCAACCCTGATTTTTACTATACAAATAAGGTCAATTTGTCTGCTACTAGGCCTGTTAGATAGAGACATATAAGGGAAATCTCAATAAGTTAAATATTCTAACCAAGGCTGGTTTATACATATATGAGTGCTTGATGTTTCTGTAGAAAAACAAAGAAATATTTAAATAATATAATACAATACACCATGATACTAAGAAATAGAAGATACGCTCAGCACGAGTACCAGCTGTGCGCATAGCGTCACTCTTTAGTTACTTTCAAATCGAGCCCGCGCCCGCGGCAGCTGTGCGTCCAATGTCTACCTAAAAATACATCCAAAACCTTAATATAAGACCTATAAAGCTGAAATTTGCAGGCAATTTTTTAATTAATATAGAATAATTAATTTTGCAACAAGGCCGTTGTGGGTTTAAATGTTGGTGAAAACACCTCCAAAATAATTAATGCAAGCACGTATGATCTTTTGCTATGTTAATTTTTCGACGGGTTATAAGCTATTTATTTTGCTTTTATTTAATATCAAATTTTAATTCATTTATTTATTTATTTATTTATTTTGTTACAATATCCAACAGACCAATGTCCAATTACACGATAAGGGTAGATACATGCATAAATGTATAACTACAAGAACAATGATATAAAAAACAAGTAAATAGAAGACAAACAACTTAGTAAAATTCGAATATAGATCAAAATACAAAAATAATGACATGTGAAACATGAATAAAATACAAACAACTTATTGTAATAACATGAAGACGATAAAAACATACACATATACGTATAAAATATGCAATTATATAAATTTAAAAATCATAGTTGCTTAATTCCTTGGATGTTAGTATTAAAGATATCTATTTGAGTATTTACACTATTATAGTTTGAGAACATCTGGAAGAGTGGTGATTGCACTAGTACATTTGTTCTGGGGGTAGGAAGCAAAAATGTATCACTGTGCCTTGAGGCGATACGCGGTACACATAGAAAATGCTATTGTGGAGATTTTCACACTTAATGTCATTGTGAATAATTTTGTACAAAAAAATTATTGACTGAGTAGTCCTTTTCTTTAGGAGACTGTCAAAGTTAAAAGTAGATAAAAGAATGACTTGGGGAAATCCTTGAGAAGGATAGTGCCCAAGTGTTTTGAAATATAGATTTTTTAGGAAGCGCCGTTGAATGTTTTCGAGTACTGAAATGTGGCAGTTATAAATTGGATTCCATATAATTGATGCGTACTCCAACTTTGATCGTACGAAAGAGTTGAATAATAGTTTGCATAAATCAATATTATTGAAGTCCTTGATATTTCTTAAGACAAATCCCAGTGTTTTAAAGGAAGATGTAACAGTTAAGTCAATATGGTCAACGAAGGTCAACTGTGGGTCAAAAAGGACACCAAGGTCTTTAATACAATTAGGTCTCTCTAGAGCCGTATTAGAAATTTTGTAGTCAAATAGACAAGTATTATGCTTTCTCGAGTAGGATACAACATGGCATTTACTGATATTCAAAAATAGATTATTTTCAATGCACCAGTTATTTATATGGTGTAGGTTTCTTTGCAAATGTTCGCAGTCTGCTAGTGTGTTAATTTGACTGAATATTTTTAAATCATCGGCATATAAAAGGTAATTTACATCAATTTTAGTTGCAATATCATTAATTAAAACTATGAAAAACAGGGGTCCAAGAGTGGAGCCCTGAGGTACACCAGATGTTTGCAAACATTTTTCAGACTTATGGCCTCTAACTTGTACATATTGCCAACGATCAGTTAAGTATGACGTTACTAGGTTTAAGAAATCTGAAGATACGCTAAAATGTTGGAGCTTATGTAGTAGAATGTTATGATCCAATTTATCAAAAGCCTTAGAGAAGTCGGTGTAGATAACATCTACTTGACCTCTCTGATCTAAGACTTCACTGATAAATTATGGTCATATTCGGTCGAATTCTTTTAAACGCTTTTTCAACATCATTAGGAGAAATATCAGCTATATGTAAAACGCTGTTTGGAGCAATACCGTTTAGATTATCTGGATGAAAGTTTAAAGCGGATTCAGAAAAGGATTTGGAAAACAAATCAGCAAATGCTGAAGCAATTTCAAAGGGATTGTCTATATCTTTACCATTGTATTTCATGTTTAGTGGCATTGACGGAGAAGATTTCTTAGAGTTTAAAAATGTCCAAAATTTGTTTGGATTAACTTTTAATTCATTTTCAATTTTGTGAATGTATTGCCTGTAGGCTAAGTGATTTTCAGTTTTGAACTCTGCTCTTAGTTTTTGAAAGATATTATAATTTTCAGAACTTTTACATTTTTTGTAATTCTCATATGCTTTATTTTTAGCTTTCAATTTAACTATTAAGTGTTTATTATACCAAACTGGGTATTTACGAGAGCATGTTTTCTTTTTCGGCACATGTTTTTCAAAAAGAGAGTACAATCTAGAGTAGAATCCCTCCACCATGTCATTTACATCCTCTATATTATTTAAAAAACTCCAATCAGTTAATGTTAGATCGTTATATAGGTTGGGAAAATTTGCTTTCCTAAAATTATACTCATTATCACTAATTACAGGAAAATTTATGGGTTTGTCGTTGCAAGACATGTTAATCATTAATGTTGGGTGATAAGCATCTTCAGATACAAAAGAATCCGCAGTTTTAGATACTTCGCAATTTAGATTGGCCAGTACTAGATCTAGAATCTTATCGTTGCAATTTGTTATATTGTTATACTGAGTAAGATTGTAAAAACTTGAAAAATTTTGGACCGACAGAGCTTTTCTATCATAGGTACCTCTATGCATGCCAACATATTCAGGTATGTTAAAATCACCAATAACTAATAGGTAGTTTTCATAAATATAATAGAATGATTCAAGTGCATCAAAGAGAATTTCATAGTCAGTTGCAGAAGTTTGAGGCGGAACATATAATAGAAATACGTATATCACAGATTTCCTAAGACATATTTTGACACCCAAAATATCAATAAGCTTAATATTCATTCATATTCATTTAATTAAACACATATAGTATAGTACTTTAATTAGTTTAATTATGAAACAGTACATATATCTAACGTTATTCAGAAAAATACACAAACAGTCAAGAATATTATTTTGAGATAAATTGACAGATTATTTAATGTTTCTATTATGAAAGAAAATACATTTTGCATCTGCAAAATAGCGTTGTCGCAGTATGACTTAATTCAATAGCGCGAGACATATCAATGTGTTCTCTGATGGTAATTATTACAAATATATAATGACTCCCCATTGATTTGCTCAAAAATCTCATTTATTTTTTGACCCTGCAAGAAAATCTGAATTCGATTTCATTAAACAACACTAACATAGGTACATTAGTTTTTACACCCCATTCTCTGCGCTGTATCGTCCGCGAAGGCGTTCCGTATACTTAATTGCAATTTTCTCGAAAACTGTTAATCCTAGAAAAAAAGTTTCAAATAAAAAAGTTAGCTCCATCCTTTACCTCTATACGACCTCGATATACTTGGCATCTATTTCGAAAGATAAAAAAGTTTCTCGCTCGTCATATTCGCACCTGAAAAATTTCACAGTTTACCGACATGGTCTTTGAGTTAGGGCGAGTTAAGTGAGAAAATAATTATATCTATTATTTTACAATTTTCTCACATTTTTGGCTCCATTTTTTGTCTCGACCATCCAAAAGAGTCATAATTTCTTATTTCATCGAAGGAAGGAAGTTTCTAAACACTTCGGTTAAGGTAATTTTAGTTTACATCTAAATTAAGAATTGACCGCTGAACTAGTTGACTTTTACGTGGCGTAACAGCGGAGACTGCGGTAAGGGGAGGTATGCGTGAGAGCGTATCTTGTATTTCATAGTATCGTGACGATACACGATACCAAATCATTATTAGAACATAAGTTTCCACAACATAAACTAATGGTACTTGAAAAAAGTACTGCTTATTTGTGTATATAGCAAACTATCCAACAATATTAAGGGGTTAAACTGTTTTAAAAAATATAATCAATTTTTAATTATGTTTTAAATAGAGTGAAGCATAAGTAGAGTTTATGTCCAAGTAATGTAAAATTTTAATATGTTTTAGTTTTTAGAATTGTGAAATTGTTGTAGTATTACTACAGGCACCCCTGTACAGGACACCCTGTTAGGTACAAAGTTTAGGGACCCGAGCCTGCGAGGGGCTTGTAGGGCTCGTTTGGCCTGTGCCTGTGAAGAACAAACTTAAAAAAACATTTCTTCCACGTATATCCCATTATAGTTATTGTTTATTGTTCCACTTTATGGGAGTCTGTCAAGCTCAATGGTTATGAATCCAGCAATTTGACGCGGGTGGTCTGCATTATTAACGTTCTTACAAACTAATGATAGTAACAAAGATTACTCTGTTTCATTCTATTAGCTCTATTAGCAATGCTTGTAACTAATACAGAATTTGTTTTTAATTAATTACAACTTACATTTATAAAAGTTAAGGGGCACATATTACATGAAGTATTTTTATATCAAAATAATATCTATGGAACGTGCATACATACTGAAAATTAAAATAACCTTTTACAATTAGTTTTGTTAAAAAACTCAAAATGAATGCAATTATTACAACATGAAAAAATTATGGGTACTTACATTTGTATCGGAATCCTCAGAGTTATCAGAATAAGTGTACTTTTCCATGTTTCTTTAAAAATTCACTGCAAAAATATATTCTCATATAATAACTATAATTAGCTTGGAAGCCTATGAGAGTGACATACAGTAATGAACTAATAACCTTTTTTACCTTATCACAGAGTTTACTGATAACAAGAAATTCTTTAACTTATTAAGTCATTAGTGAATTCAAATTATTATAAAACAATACGAACTTTCCATACTTGAATTAATAGTTATTAATCATTAATCCAACAGCTGAAATTCATGCAGACTTTTGTTTGAGAAATATTTAATAAGTTTTGACATGGCATTACTATATTTAATAATAAACACATATGTATAAATAATGTTCAATTATTCAAAATAAGATAAAGAATAGATAAATCATTTATCCATGGTAGTTCTTGAATTAATTTAAATAAGTAAATATTAAAATTTTGTATAAATCTGTCATTGACTCGAGAATAATTCCTACTAGAAATTTTCGTTTTTTTTTTATATGTAGGACACTTAAAATTATTCATTCAAGTTTTCCGAAAATATTGTTGCCGTTACAGCCCCCATGTTGGAAAAAAGATCGATTATCTCCTTTTCTGTTAGTTCAACCCTATTACTATCAATGTTGTAGGAAATAGAGAAAAAACTACAACTTTTATATAAACAATTTTTCTCTATCATTACTACTTTACAATTTATAGTGCCAGAGAGGAGAAAATTTGTTGTTCACTGTAATTTTTTGCAATTATCTCTATCCCCATGGCTTTTACTTAGTAATTAGTTATTATCAATATCGTAGAGTATCCCCTAAAACATTTTTAAACAATATTCTGCCACATTCAATTGTTTAAAAAGTACAGCAGCTCGAAGTTCGAAAAATTCTATTGAGTTTCGGAAACATGTCTGTCTCTGTTACCCCGACATCATTAATACACATGATTAATTTTGCAATCAATAAAATTGACTTAAAGTATAGCATTAATTGTTTAAAACAATTATGTTTAAACAACCCACAAATCTAAAGCCGCGACTATCTGGAAGGGGATCTATTGAGAAAAATGCAGAAAACATCTACTACCCATCAACATTGCCAGTGTCAAAGCTGGGGCTTGAACCCAGTACCTGATAGACAGCCTGACTAAGCGTACTTGCCACACAACACGTTTTAGCCCGCTACCACGTCTATTATACCTATACCTTCCTTAAAGGCGAATGTACGGTCGATGGGAGCTTTGGCTGTCTCTTCCAGTGTCGCAAATAGTCCCTCTAAGTGACAAAGCCTTCTAGTCATCATTGATTGACAGCCAAGACGCCTTGGCCATCAGTGTGTTATTAAATGATTTTCTAAAAATTTCTACAAAAGGAAATTTTAATTTTTTAAATTCATTTATTTTACGTCGGCCTATTTCCGCTACCAAGGCCTATCGCCGACGCCAGGAAATGAGCTACCCACAACCTGGAAATTTCGCCGAATCTCTTAGGGATTTTTTACTTGTCTAACACTTAATAGATAAGGGACCGAACCTGCTTTACATCATCTCTGAAGGATGGTGTATCCACTACATAATCATTGTCTTAAGTTGCATAGCTTCTGCGTATACGTTGATATACAAACTTCTAGAAGGTGGGACGATCGTTGATTTTCCTCTGGCGGTCACTCATGTAAATACAAACCTTCGATGATCATTGCTTAACTGTACGTTCGAAATACCTGTACAGTCCAGATGCCTATACACTCGTCCTGAAAAGGAGGAGTGGCAATAAGCCCCCTTATTTGGCCCTAGCGAGTACCACTAAGTTTGAAATGTTTTTATCTTGCTTCGTATTTAAAAAAAAAAAGTTGTTGGTGCCAAAAAAGGGCCTTATCGCCACCCCTCCTTTTCACTTAAAATTTCATAAACGTTCAAGAGCCTTCGCTCGATCTTTGATTACAAATGAAAATTTGATTGAGAAGTAATAATTATTAATTTTTATAAACTCAAGCTTTTGAGTGAAAATCAAGATAATGATGACAGATAGAATGTCAAGCCTAGAGATGTATTTTATTACTATATTAGTATATTATTGAGTTAGATGTCAATTTTATCAGATAAGACGTTTGTTAATTATTGGTATAGATGAAGCAATGGAAATAGTGATCGACGTATCTCCTATCTGGGCGGTGTTGTAGAGACGCAATGGTTGCAGAATGCAGAGTTGAATTTAACTATATTGTTCGCTCGTTTACTTTTCAATGTATAATAGGTATTTGTCAGCCGCGGCTTGTGAAATTTAGATTGGTCATATCTTAGTATTGAGTCATGGGACCCAGGCCATATTTTGTGACATGAGTACCAAGATAAAAAAAAAGCAGTTTTGCGAAAAAAAAAAAAATTATATCGAAATTTGCGAAAGAAAGTTTTAAAAATGAGCTGAACACCCTGGGTTTTTGTAAAAAGACTCATTTGAATGATTGAATTTTTTTTCGGAAAAAGGAGGAAAACAATATTTAATAGAATTTAAATAAGTCTTTTTACAAAAACCCATTTGTTGTGTGGTGTTCAATTCATTTTTAAAACTTTTCTTTTTGCAAAATTCGATGAAATTTTTTTTTTGCAAAACTGCTTCAATGTACAAAAACGTATTAACTTGAAATAAAAGTAGTGACTACACCTATAGTAGTTACAGTATCTACAGTTCGCTTAATATAAACTGTTACTACTCAGCAAGAACCGCGAGGAGGTATGAGCATTTCTCGCCAAGAAAGGATGGGTATGGAATATTAATATTTATTTATTTATCAAAAATTCCACAAAGATCATTATGTAATGACATGAGTTCGTCGGTAATCAAATTAATGTAAAGGTAAAATAAGAACATATAAGATCATATAAAACTTACAACTACACATAATAATAATAATAATAATAACAGAATAAAAAAAAAACACACAAAACAAAACCTGTACCGTGCCAGCACAGAGCAACCCTGAGAATCGCGAATAGTGAATAGTGACAGGCCAACAGGGAGAATAAAAAGAAGTACAATTCAAATCAGATCGCTGGTAAAATATTCATTTAAGCTGTAAGAACTATGTTTTAAGAGAAGGGTTTTGATTTCCTTTTTAAATGTATTAATCGAATTTATGGATTTACAATTTTCAGGTAAATGATTGAAAATTTTTATAGGCATTATATAGCTACTTTTAGCCGTCGAGGCAAGTCTATGTTGGGGTAAACTTAGGTTGTCATTAGAGCGTAGCGTATAGTTGCTAACTATATCTGCAGTTGATGTATAATGATTAATGTTATTCTTGACGTAAATTGCACACTGAAGGATATATATAGAGATAACAGTAAGAATTCTTAAGTATCTAAACAGATCCCGACAGGAGTGTCTAGCGCCTTTAAATTTCATTGTACGAACTACTTTTTTTTGCGCAGTTAGTACCTCATTTATCCGATTTGCATTGCCCCAGCTGTCAATGCCGTAACACAATACTGAATTTACATACGAAAAATAGTATGAAAGCAGAATTTTTAAATTCACATACGACCTAAGTCTCCAGATGATAAAACAATTGAGTGAAAGTTTTTTTAGAACACTATTAATTTGAGAGTTCCATGATAACCTGCTGTCAATCTGGATACCCAAGAATTTTGTGTTATCAGTCTGATTAATGCTAGGAGCACCCGTCATAGTTCTGACCAGAAGACTATAGTTGGGAGCTGTAGTATTAAACATCACAAGTTCAGTTTTATCGAAGTTTAATAATAGATTGTTCGTAAGGCTGTAGTCAAGGACAGTATTTGTACAATCAATAGCTGCTGTACTAAGCATATTTACATTGTCGGCTGAGACAATTGCTGACATATCGTCTGCAAATAAAGTTATTGAGCTGTGGAAATGTGTATCGAATGATTCAGCTATATCGTTTATAAAGATTAAGAATAGTAGGGGGCCTAGGATACTCCCTTGAGGCACCCCCATCTTGATAGGTTGCAAGTCGGATTTATGCTCCTTACCACCTGCCTGTAGTACAACCATCTGTGAAAGTTCAGACAAATAGGAAGAGATCCAACTATAGGACAGTCCCCTTACTCCGTAGTAATAGAGTTTCTGTTTAAGTAAGTCATGGTTTACCATGTCAAAGGCACGCTTATAGTCAAAATATAAACCGGCAACGTATTTTTTGTCATCAAGACTTTTAATATAGGATAAAGAGATATTTAAAAAGTAACAAGAAACCTTTAAAAACAAAACAAAAACAAAAAAATATACTCTAAAAATAGTAACAAACGAATATTTGTCTCAATTAATAAACTAAAAATAAACTGTAATAGTAAAGTTATTACTACAATAAAAACAGAAAGATGAATCATTGCAAAAATAAAAAACAATCATACCAAGTTTCATCTAGATAATAAATGGGTCTATTTTCCCTGAGCTGTTTTATCTCTTCTAGATATGAATTTCGCCAATCTACTATTCTTCTGCTTTCCATAATCATTCGTTTATTAATAGTTCGATATTTAAATCCAATTTTTTTCATTCAATTTCCTACAATTCTTTTGGTATATTTTAGAGGATAATCCATTTCCTTTAATTTTCTGTCTATCACGTCAAGGGTTGGAATTTCATTTTTCTGATACGGGTCGTAAACTACACATTTTAAAAGTTTTGCTAAAGATAGGTCCAGAGTTTTTGATTTACCGGCGTCGGATCGTTGCTTTCTTGGGAGGGCACTTTTTTCACCAGTTTGTGTATTGTCGAACGGGGAACTTTTGTCGGAGATGCTATTACATCTAAATCATCCAAATTAGGGTCATTAGCTTTTCGTTCCAAAATACTATCGTAAACATTTAAGCAAATTTGTTTTCCGTCCACGTCCAAATGTACTTGTTTTTTTCTTACTGAACACACTGATGGATTTTGATTTTCTTTATCACTGTAATCACTATCACTTTCATTTTCACAAACACGATTAGATATAAAATAATAATAATTTATTATATTACACTTACAATATCCCCCAAAGCACTGCTTTGAATTAGTAACAAAACTTACTAAAATTATTTTCAAAAACACATTACCAAATAAAGAAATATAAAGTAATCATAGAATTATATCTTCACTCCGACAGTATAAGCTCGACTGCGGTATCTCAAGTGCGATCCTGAATTAAAAATAACAGTCTAACGGTTTACGCCTACATGCCTCGTCAGATACCGACATCGATATCATCTCTCTCATATTAATGCAAGTGGAGTAATGACGGGAGATCTACTTGCCCGGCCTATTCATTCCTCTCATAACGTTACACAATTAAGACTACTTCAACTATACCTCAAATAAGCCATTTCATTTGTTAATTTACGAATAAAATTGCCGCCAATAATAGGTATAACACAAATAAAAGGGCAAATAAAAGGGCAAATAAAAGGGTTCATAGCAATTTTTCAAACTTAAATTCCTTGACTTTTCCAGGACTATTGGAAGGTGTTTTCCAGGTCTAATAATAGATGGGCGAGGTGGCACTGCGGCGTCACTAAATAATCAACACGAAACTAGAAGTACAAAACTCAAACTCTGAAATGACAGTAATACATTAAATTCAGGATATGGGCTAAATTATCTGAAAACACAAATTTGTACATTCAACATTTAGCGATCATAGATGCAGGTTTTTCACAATTAGTAAGAGGCTCGAGCTTTCTTGGAAATAGCGAGGTATAAAAATATTCAACTGGCAATAAATTAATAACAAAATACTCCAGTCAATGAATTTTCAATATGGGGGGGTGTAGACTATGGAGGGCGGCAGAATTTTTGACTTCAGGGATGGGTTTGGGGTAATTAGGAGGTAAACATACTAAAAGTCCCCGACCCTAGGAGGTCATACTTATTGTGGGGGGCTTCCGGAAGGCCCTAAATTTTTACTTCTTTTGTTTTTTCGCTTATAACTCGACAACTATTGGTCCTAGAGAAAAAAATATTCTTACCTTTTTGAAAGCTGACAAAATTTTCTATATTTTTTATTTCAACAAAAAGTTTCTATCTTTAACCGCTCTCAAGCTATCCGCTTCTGAAAATCGCCGATTTCCGGAAAACGCTGTTTCGGACAGGGACCGTAACCGAACCGAAACCGTAACCGAAAACCGGATTGTACAGAACCTGCAAAATTATCTTTTTATGCGTAAATAATGACGGACGCTATTGCTCCTGCCATCTATTACATTATGTACAAAGTAAGCACTTATGAAGCCACTCAACGGGTCCTTGTCGCACCACCTATTTAATACACCCTGGATCAGACCATATCTAACAATCAAAATGTTTGTAAACAAATGATGAACAAAATCACATAAGTTTAAGTCCTATCAGCCATTTAGTTTTTTTTACAAAAAAATAAAAACCACGATAATTTCTAATTTTACATTAACCGAAATTACTAAAAAAATAATGAATCTTTTTTAAAAAACTTGGTTATAGGTCTTCACATCTAGTAAACTATTATGGAAAATTACAAATAAAAATATTTTTTTTTTCCCCTAAAGAACGAAATTTTTTAATAATTTATGAAGCTTTATAAAAAAACTGCCATTTGGCCATACTACAACCTTTTCTTTTTTAAATTGTAGCTTTTGAACATGCTTTACAACAGATATAAAAATAAATTTTGTGTATTATTTTAAAATATATTTTTTTTTATATACATTCAGGAAATTCTCACTTTATTCATTGAGCTATGGCCATGAAACATTTACGGATTCGATAAATTATGGCAGAGAAATCAAAACATGAAATTTTTAAACGATCAGATCTTCGTTAATACATGATAGACTAGTTCCCAAGTTAGAAAAATGTGCAAAAGTTTCAAACCCGCACATAAGCAATTGCAAAAGTTATAAACCTATGAAGACTGAAAAAATAACAAGTTTCGTTCTTTGCAAATAACTCGAAAACGATTAACATTTAAGAAATGTTAATGAATGATTCTTAAAGAGGAAGAAATTTCCAATAAAAAAGTCCCAACTTGCGAAACCCCTATATCTATTATTAATAATTTTAATTTAATGTTGAAAATAGAGCTCGGCCCGGCGAACACTAAGCCGTTACGATGCTCTGAAACCGGCCGTAATAAGTAAAAATATCGTTTTATGTTATTAAATATTAATTTAAACATTTTAAAAAATTATGATATTATTTAGACACTTAAAGGAACAATATTAGGTTGGAAAAAAATTTTTCACCGATTTTTCATAAAATGAGCCCATTGTCAATTAACAATTTTTTTTAGAGTTTGCGTTTATATTTCAAGTAGGATAATTGTTAAATACAAGCCATTAAAATTATTTCGCTTCGTGGAGACTTATGTCAACTATACTTTACGGGATTATGACATTGCGATGTTTTTAATTGTTATAGTATATAGACCATTTTAGGATGACGTCACGCTGTCGGCTTGGAGGGCACACAACTCATTATTTTATTTTCTAGAGATGAGTACAAGCTGTTATTTTTTAATAACAGGTTTAAACTGCTTCTGTTGTTTTGAAATATCAGTTTAAAAATAACAGATCGCTGAGAAGTACTGGCATTCGCATATCGCAATGCGCAGTTTGTAGTATTCAATTTTTTCGGTCACGTGAATTTGCCACAATTCACTACTGAACAGAACAAAGGCATTTTCGTAACTATTTCAAAGGAAAACAGAGGGTATTATAACAATCATACTTTAATAACAAGGGAATCCAAATAAAAAGAATGAGTTGTCTGCCCTCCACGTAAAATGGCGCCGACGACAGCGTGACGTCAACCGAAAATAGTATCTTTGTATCTTGGCTACTGCTATCTGTTATTTTCGAACAGAAATAACAGTCTGTTAATGCTATTTACAAAGAACAGTAATAAAATAATAGGTTTTGTTAAATAACAACTCATCTCTAATTGTTTTCATTTACATTGCCTATTATTGGATGAGGTTTTGTGTGCCCTCCAGACTAGTTTGGTGCGTTATATTTGATCATGAATGAGTTTTATTTTTGCCAACTTTAGTGAAAGTACTCCTTCTTATCGAAAGAATATTCAATTTTGATTTTTTCTGACATTTTTGGGGTTTTATATTTTTTCCAAAATGGCGGATTGACATATACACCGGGGATACGTCTATCATTTTTAATAATTTTATTTTAAATAAGTCAATAACTTTAAAATTCCCATTCGATTACTAGTACAAGATATATTAAGCAGATAAGTAGAGAAACCGCGAAAGTGCGTCAAAAAGTGTATATAACTTTTGACGCATTAAGAATTTTTGGGCGCAAATATTTTTTTCGTAATCAGAAGGTCATAATACATAAGAATCAACAATAAAATTTCTAGGGGAATGTTGTCGCTGAAAGAAATTGAATGAGCAAATGTACAATTTTTTTTAATAATTTTAATAACATCTACACATAAAAACAGTTGACCCGTACTTTTTTATTTTATTTTATATTTAAAAAAATCATGAAAGTTAAACTGTGTTTAAACAGTTAGATATTGCCGTCAACTTTCGTGCTATTCTATTGGCTATGACGTAATAGCGTAATCACCATTCTAATTTATGCTTGTACAGAGAAACGAGTTCTACGTTGCCATATTTCGATAAATAATGTAAGATATTCTGTACTGCTATACGGAATCCTCTGTAATATTACAATTCTGTATTAGCAAGTTATCAATCAGCCTTAAAAATATATAAGATATTTACTTGTTGGGTATTTGAAACAGTGTTAAAAATTAATATTAAAATTTATTTCAGACAGTGCAGTAGTTCACATTCCTTTTTAGAAATGTGGCAAGGTAGCTAGTTACTGTCAAATGTAAAATGTCCCTGTTTTGGAGGTTATTACGCTATTACGTCACGAGATATCCGGAAAACTACCTTATTTTAAATCCACTCTGATTTTTAGCATATTCATTTTACAATAAAAACAATAATAGTCAGTAAAATGAACGCTGCTCTGAAAACAGAAACCGAAACCAAAAACCGAAAATAGTGTACTTTAGATAACCATAAGGGAAACTGAGCTGAACAAACTTTCGTTTTCGGTGCCTGCAAGCATTAATTTAATTTTAAGCGAAAACCGCACCATAATTACGAATTTTTCCCAACTGTAACCGAAACCGAAAACAGGAATGTGAGATTCTGGAAAACCGAAACCGTAACCGAAAACCAAATTGATGCTGCTTTAAAAACCGAAAACCAAATTAACCCTGCTCTGAAAACCGAAACCAAAAACCGAAAATGGTGTACGTCAGTTAACCGTAACCGAAACCGAACCGAAATAAATTTCACCTCAAATCTTCTTTGTAAAATAAATTGGAATTTGCACACTATATTCTTGTTAGGCACCTACTAAGTACAAAACAACTAACGTTTTGCAGTTAAGTAAAAATGGATTTCAATTTTGGTACTTCATTTCATTTCAGGATGTGCAATGGGTGCGCTGAGGGAATGCAATGGTTGGCGACAGTTGTGAGCAGCGGTTCTTTAAACGACAGCGCTGAAAATGTGCCAATTGTCAAGTGTTGGATGTTTTAGTCAGCGGCAAAATTCACACTGAGTGTAGTCAACAGTGAAACTTAACCTCACTTTCTTTCATCAAGTTCCCGCCCCTAGCCCTGCCGCTTCAGAGGGGAGGTGGAGTAAACATTGGTTTGAACTTTTCCTCTGCCAGGTTTTATGAATAAAATATTGCAGTAAACATCACTGCAATGAGAAAATGCCTAATATTTTCCGCATATTTTGGTACCGCAGGTGGCTTTGCATTTGTAGCAGGGGGATGTTTTTCTGATCATAAGTAGATCCTAATTTGTTCTACACTTGAGTAAAATATGATTCAAATCGGAAACAAAATAAAAAAGTTATAAGGGTGTCCTCATTTTAAGTGAGTCACACTGTATATTTAAGGAAATGTATAGATTTCGACAAAATATTACGTTAGTAAATACGTCGAGTGTTGTAAAATAAAGATTGTTTTGTGATTGTGATTTATTAGTAGACCACGGTAAACCGTTTTGATAGAAACATTTCAGATACATAATTAATTTATTTATTAATTTTATCGATTTTTGCTTGCGAAGATCTCACAAACTATAACACATAGGAAGAAAATGTATATAGACATTCTTGTAGGAAATTTAATATAATTTAATTTTGCATAGAAAAATTTATCTCGTACGATGCATCGTTTCCGAGTTATAAGAGAAGAATCGAAAATAGGGACCTTTCCACCCCCCTCCCCCCTGAAGCAGCAGGGTTAGGGGCGGGGATTTTTAGTATGTTTACCTCCTAACTACCCCCAACACATTCCTAAAGAGGAAAGTTCTGCCCCTCTTTATGTCCTCTATACTCATTCGTTGACTGGACTAAAAAGATCCTTAAAAATTAATCAACAAAAAAACGTCAAATATTTTTAGCTCTAATATAAATATAAATACATCTTCATTACATTAATAAGTAGATATTTTACAAATAAAAATAAATAGTCGTTTTACTTTTACTTTTATTTAATATTCTATATAAAGGTGCGTATCGACTATCAGAGGCTGCTTCTCAAAGTCGATACCTGCACTGATTATGTGGCTGCACAATTTAGGGTGGTCTGAAAGCCTAGAGGACATCAGTAAGTGATCGATTTCTGGCAATGCTCAAAGGCGTCTCAGTGCAAGCAGCTCACCTTGTATAGATGCATACAAAATAAATTTGCCTCGCATTCGCATTTGGTTTCATTCGATTCAGCTCAATGGTATAGTATTTTGAGAGTACCTTTAAGGCATTCCAATTTCTTTAAACAATTGGGAAAGTTCGAGAGAACATATTTTTATCTATCATAGTTTACGAGCTGTAAGCACGCGCACACAAGCGTAAGAATTGTTTTTCGCATTACTCTCCACTATTCGCGATTCTAAATCGTAACGCATGTGTGATTTTTTGTCGAAAATTGGATTGATCTCCGTCAATTTCTGAATTTTGGAGATGGTAAACGCAAAGCTTTTATCGTCCTTCATCTTTAAACATTACTATTAAATATTAGGTGCCCTGTGGAAATTTAAAAACTGCAATTTATTTTACTTATGTATTTTTGGTTGCTCTCACGATGATTTCTTTTATTTTTCTTAGATACATACTTCTCAATGCAAAAGAATATAAAAACGGAAATCTGGACTTTTTCACTCCTTTTTGAGGGTAAAAAATGTAATCGATTTATTTAAAAAAATTACTGCTCTTAGAATTTGACAGTGAAGAAATCTTAAAAGAAAAATGTTGCATTTTCAAATAATTGTTTACTTATTTCATTTTTTTTTTTAAATTCATAACAAATGTGTTTTTCAAGAATGTTTGCTCAACACTCGATGGTGCTTAAAAATACAAAATCATAAACCTCAATTTAGATTTAGATTTAGAAAATATATAAAATGTTATTTTCAATTACTGTAAATTCAGAACAGAATTTTCATATTTGGAGAGTGGATTGAAAATTTGATCTTTTGGTTTGTTTATAATTTTACATTTGTATGTATAGAAAATTTAGATTTCAGCAGGGAGGCTCAACCTCTATGCTAAGTTGAGCAAGGAAGCTCGGGGCTCCGCAGCTCCCGTGGTTCCAGCACCTATGCTAGCGATTCCACCTTTTAGAAATTAAAACGCAATTTTAAATGGAAACCGCTTGTAATACATTGATCTAATGAGAACAGTGAGAACTTTAGACAAATTTGAATATGCAAAATTATATACAGGTTAGTAGTTAATAATTAAATATTGAAATAATTTTTTGGTAAAACCAAAAATTTTTTGAGCAATAAGTGGAATTTGCCAATGGTACCTCGCAATCTCTGTCACTTCTTCTGACACAAGCACATCTTTAGGAAGTCAAAGTTTGAAAAATTAATTTTTATTATCATTACTAAAAAATTTATATCAAGTACTAGTCGGGGAGCCCTCCCTAGCTGTACGTGCACCCCCCGCCCGATCCTTGGGGACAATGTTTTTTATAAAGATTGAAGCCTAAGGAACAATTTAAGACATATTCTAAAAAAAAAAAACTGGCTGTACTTTCAAAATGGCGGCCATATGTTAAAAAAAAACTGTTGCCAATGTGGTTTTTGTCATTTAACACAAAAACTAAACAAGATGGACAAAAACTTTCTTCACAAAAAAAAACGTGCATAAAATTTTCTACAATTTTGTACCTATACAATATTTTGATAGGAGTTACCATTTTCCAGATAAATGAGTCCAAAATTAAGAAAACATGGAAATTCATATATCGATAAATCATTTATAAGAAATAACTGTGACAATTATTGTAAGGCGTATAATATAACTTTATATTATTAACATAAAAATAAAATAAAATAAACTGAAAAAAATTAATAATACTAATATTAAAATTTGCAGACATTTATCTCGAAAACGGTAACAATGATATCTGGAAAACGGTAACTCCTATCCAAATATTGTATAGGAACAAAATTGTAGAAAATTTCATGCACTTTGTTTTTTGTGCAGAAAGTTTTTCTCCATCTTTTTTAGTTTTTGTGTTAAATGACAAAAACAATATTTGCATTTTTTTTTAACGGACGCCATTTTGAAAGTACAGCCAGCTGATTTTTTTTTTAGGACATGTCTTAAATTGTTCCTCAGGCTTTAATCTTTATGAAAAACATTGTCCTAAAGGATCGGGGGGGGGGGGGGGGGTGCACGGGCACTTAGAGTGGGCTCCCGTAGTATACGCAAAATCTTGCAACCAAATTGATTAATAAATGACAACTAAAGTTCATTTAAGTAGCTACTTACACAGAAACGGAATTGGCACTAGATTAATTTTCTCTCGAAACATAGCAACAGCTCTGTTACTTCAGTTAGTCGAAATATGTCCATTATCTATGCACTTATAAAATACAAAATAAGTAACTTATCTAACCATTATTATAATGCAATTAATTAACACATGCAATAACAAAAATCGCTGTATACTAATACAGAAAATACTAAAGAGAAGTCAATTAATGATTGACCCTATTAGGCTGTTTACTGATCAACATGATAATTTTAACAGGTAGTACTTACTTAGATTATGACTCATTGTAGGCAGTATAAAATAATGTAAATAAGTAGATTCTTTAGTGGTCATAACATAATTATGATTAAATATAAAAGGACATAATTCATTTGTGGTAACTGTGATGAATTTCAGCTTCAGGAACATATCCTGATTTTACTGACAACTGATTAAAACTGAGGGAGTTTCATTTACACCCTAATAGTCACATAATAACAATGGTTGTACAACATAAATACGAAATAAATATGGATGAAACTAAATATATGGTCAATATATAAAGCAAGGTAAAAGAAATGAATATGAATGCCTGTCTGTGATGGAATAACATCGAAATAGTCCTTGAATATTTCGAGCGAAGGAACGTCTGTATAAGGGAAAATTCTAGCACCACAGTGAGCCTCTGAAGATATTAAGTAATGCTTGTATGAACCTACACATTGGAGCCCAGCTCAGGTGTAAAATCTGAAGCTTCAAGGTTACAGGTGGCGGTGTGGTACATTTAGTGCAGTAATATTTGATAAACAGAATTATTTTCTCTCAATAGCTTCTCACAATTTAAATTTTCTCAGGCGGTTTTAGTAATATTTACTTTAATATTGCACTCAAAGAAATAGTATGGGTAAATTCAACTAAAAAAATGGTTAACTAACAATAGCGTTAATTTTGTTAAACCAAACTATATTGATGGTATTTTTAAACAAGAGGTGATTGTTATTTTAATTAATAAAAAGTTGTCGGACAACAAAACAAACATTAACTTAAAAAATAGATGAATAAGACTATTATGGAGAGGTACTCCATTAAATCTATTAACATCATATTTAAAAGGAAGAACCCAAATTGTACAAATAAATAATGTTACAAGTACTAGTTGTAACATTAAACAGAGTGTACCGCAAGGGTCAATTTTAGGACCTTTGCTATTTATAGTTTTTGCCAATGACATAATTAAACTCCTGAACAGCAATTACCCAACAACTCATACTGTATGCTATGCCGATGACACTAATGTCTTAGTAGTGGAAAATGATGTCGACAGCCTTAGAACAACAGCTGAACAAGTATATCAAGATCTAATTTTATGGTCAGAAAAAAATTGTTTACAGTTAAACAAAGACAAAACGAACTCAATTTTGTTTAGAATACGTGGAAATTCTAATGAACTGTGTCTTTTTAAGAATGAAGATCTTGAAATAGCTTGTACTGAATCAGTCAAGATATTAGGTATTGTTTTTGACAGCAATTTAGGGTGGTCACCACATCTTGACGCATTATGTTCAAAACTGCGTAAAAGTTGCTACGCTCTGAACTACTTGGCGAAACATTGTAGCCAACAAGTTCTTTTAACATTATATTATGCGAATTTTCATTCTCATTTAAAATATGGGATTGTTAATTGGGGAACAAGCGCCCACGTTAATAGAGTATTTGTACTTCAGAAGTATGCCATTAGGATAATCACTGGTCTAAATTACCGTCAGTCTTGTCGTAATGCTTTTAAAGATCTAAAGATTCTAACAGTAGTCGGAACATACATTCTAGAAGTATGTACATATGTATATAAAAATATTTCACTGTTTTTGGCCAATCAACAGGACCATGGTCATGATACCAGATCAAGAGGCTTACTAATGCCAAACAACTTTAGGACTACATTTTACCAGAAAAGTTTCCATTACACTGGATGTAAATTTTATAATGCATTGAACCCAGAAATAAAAAACTCCCCTAATGCTCATATATTTAAATCGAAATTAAAACAACATTTTGACTTTTTCTTTTGTTAGTGTATTTTATACATTTGAATGAAAGAAATAAAATATATTATTATTATTATTATTATTATTATTATTATTTTGTTCGTCTGACTATTATTTTGTTGAATTCTGTCAAATTAAACTAGATAATAGTATATTTTATTTTTAACTATTATCGAATTGTAATTCTAACCCAGTATTAGTTCGCTGTATTATTATACTTGGTAGACAAACCAATATTATTGTCATCTTCTAGAAGTTCTAAAAGAATTACCATAAAATTTGCTTGCTTACCACGTAGTTTATTACAGAAATTATTCCCAGATAACGCCACATACAAATCACTGACAATAATCAATCATGCATTATCTTATACTCTTATGAATTTATAGAAAATTAATAACATGATTGCAATGTTCAAATTCTCTCAGGGATCATCGATATATTTGGATGGATCTTATAAACGATCTCTAATCTTTGGTTTGGGTGGTCTGATGCCTCAATACTGAGATTTTGACCAACCAATACAATAAATCATACAATAAAGTGTAGATCAACCTAAAAATTAGTTGGTGAACAAAAAACAAAGTCGTTGTACTATTTAATTGTAGACCAAATTGAAAATGGTTAGTGAACTAGAGTTGGGCGATTCGACTCTTTTTAAGGATTCGTACCAAATGAATCAGCATCAAGAAAAGATTCGTATCGAGAGATTCGTACGATTCGTACCATTCGTACTATTCGTATGTTTCATACTACGGATTCCATGATACGAAATAGTATCATGTACTGATTTCGTACCATTCGTACTCACACTTCCACTCTACAGTGTTCAGCATAAATTATAGAATATTATATGTGGTGTTAGTTAGGGCCAGAGTATTATAATGTCGTACAGTTTAAACTTAGGACTTCGAGCACCTTCTATTACATTAATAATTTCGTCGTCGTCATTAGACATCAGTAAAAAGATATATAGATAGCGTTTATTTAACCATATTATATACATATTTGTACATTTGTAGCAAGTCAACTAAACAAAAAACAATAACAAAAAAGCAAAAAAAGGGTAATATATCACAGATTTTGTAATCAGTATGTTGTATAAAATGAATGCTATCTTGCAGTAGGTATATTGATAATAATCATATAGTAATAATCAAATATTTCGAATATATAATAATAATAATAATATCCATCATATTACATATAAAAACAGGGAATTTTTTCAATTATGAGATTATGAGTATTTTAAAATCTGAAATCTCCAGTTTAAATGCGCGGTCCCCATCTACCGATAGAAGTTTAACCTTATACAGCTGGTCCAGTATCGCATTGCAATACCGGTACCGAAATTCCATATTCGTACCAATCGTATCGGTGATACGAAATGTATCAATCGTATCGGCGATACGAAATGTACGAATCTTTTATTTTTGTGGGATTCGTACCATTCGTACCACTGCAAGGATTCGTACCAATGATACGAATCATACGAGTACTACCCACCTCTATAGTGAACATAAAAAAATGTCATTGTACTATTTAATTTGTTATAAGAAGATATGATTATTAAACTACTATTTGTTTACGAAAACAAATAAAGTTGTATGACTATTCTTTTCTGATTGATTTAACTATGAAACTAGATAGGCGCGATTTCATATGCTCTTTTTGGTTGAATTTACCTATCATTTTCTATGAGTGTGGGACTTTCCCACGTTTTTTTTTTTTTTTATTGAATATTTGAGAAGTTTTCTTTAAAACAGCTCACCCGTATTTTTTCTTTTTTGCGAAATTTGCTTCTTTTCTACAGAAAAAATTATTATGTTATATGAATTTAAAATTGGCAGTATTATTTCTCCACTAATGACGCATTCGTAGGACAGATCAATCAGTATACCCTAGCACCCTTGGTAGAGGCTACATATGAGCAGATTGTACGTATACAAGATTGGTAGAGTTTTTAGCTAAAATTGTTTATTACGAAGATCTCTTCACACTTCGTAATAAACAAATTTTAGCTAACAACTTTCTTCAATAGAAGTGTAGTATTCATTTACTTACAAGAATATCTTTTTTTTCAGTTTAATAACGCCAGCTGTTTGGCTAAAAACTGCTTTTTCCCAGTCAACACTTTTAGTACAGTGCTTTTTAATAGATGGTGCCACCTACAGCAGCATCTGCATCATGTAACCAACATAACCCTAATTTTAATTTTTTCAAGTTTATTCTCATTTTTAATGTTTGTATACACATTTTTAGCTTGGAGCCATACTGGCTCCAAGCAAATATTTAAAAATTCACGTAAATAATTTTTCAATATCGTTGACTAATAAAAATAGACTGCTAATTACAGGTTAGATTTCTAACCTACAAAAAGAGTCCTATCTTATTAGGACAAAGTATTTAGAACTTCATAAGCATTACACTGAATTAAATTTTAGTTGAAAATACCGGAACCAGGCAGAAATTTTAATAATAGCTGCATAATACTCTTAAATCTTAAGACACACATATTTTTGAGGTTAGTTGTGACGTCACGTGCAGATGCCCTATAATAGCCACACTGCCTACCCTTCGCTCCACTTCAGCTTTATCTTTACCGATGAAACTTCGTGATTGGCGTTGTCTCCTCTTAAGTAAGAGCGCATTATGCATGGTCATTCCGATATCGGTATCATTAACAAACATGGCGTATCGACGTATGCCCTCTCACAGAACCATTTATAGAGACAACACAATATCATTAGGAAACTCAGCTTCAATAAGGGCTTTGGCGAGAGTTGACTGATTTTTATCTCCTTGTGGAGGAGGTAACGATTTCCATGACTCTTGAGTAGGGTGTACATTGTGGCATGATGCCAAAACAATCGATAGGCAGCCTTGTTGTATCATTATACTTATTTTCATGATATAGTGCTTATATTTTATTTATTACTTCCACACCCACGTAGTGGAGTAGAAGTATAATCATACATTTTTTTTGTTCAAATGGGCTTAGAATGCCATACTCCAGATAATAAAGAATATTACCTGGAAAAATAGGAGGATTTAGTTTTATAAGCTTACCTTATGTTTTTTGGGCCGCTGATTCAGAATGTTCATCTTCCCACCAAAAATTCCCTCCAGAACCCCCTCAAATTTAGAAAAAAAATTAAAAAATTGGTTTTTTATTTTTTTTATCTTTTTTGTTGAAAATTTTGTTTGCTTTCCGAATTTTTCCTAAAACGAAGGAAAAAAAAGATGAAAAAAAAAAAAAATTTTTTTTTTGCTTTTTTTTCTATAATTTTGAGCGGGTTCCGGAGGGAATTTTTGGTGAGAAGTTAAAAATTCGGGTTCAGCACTCCAAAAAACGTAAAGTAAGCCTATCTCCAGGACTACCATGAATTTTTCCAGGTAAGGGGGCCTATACGATCTCTAATGCCTGGAGTACTCCAGGCATTAGAGAATTTTACCTAGAAAAATTCATGGTAGTTCTGGAAATTTATGTTCTTTTGCTCGCTGAATCCGAATTTTTTACTTCCCTCCAAAAATTCCCTCCGTAACCCCCTCAAATTTACAGAAAAAAAGCAAAAAAAAAATGTTTTTTTTTAAATCTTTTTTTTCTTCGTTTTAGGAAAAATTCGGAAAGCAAATAAAATAATTTACAACAAAAAGGATCCTATGACATTTTAACGCTGAACGAACGGGGAAGCGCTAGCTAGCACACCTCGAAACAATAAGAGCCTCGGCGCACGTTTCAGGACCCACTCGCTCCCCTCCCGTTCGTCGTACGTCAAAATGTCAAAGGACCTTTTTTGTTGTAAATTTTGTTTGCTTTCTGAATATCTGGGTATTTTTTATCTAAAACGAAAAAACAAGATAAAAAAAAACAATTTTCTTGTTTTTTTTCTAAATTTGAGTGGGAGGGAATTTTTGGTGGGAAGTGAAAAATTCGGAATCAGCGACCCAAAAAACATAAGGTAAGCTTATAAAACTAAATCCTCGTATTTTTTCCAGGTGAGCCTTTTATTTAGTCTCTATTGCCTGGAGTACCATGGAACATCGAGATTTTAAGTTTGAGAAAAAATAAAATTCTTTCTGTTGGTCTGTCAGTCTGTCTGTCTGTCTGTAACTTTTTTTTTATGGGCACGATTTCTCTGGAACGGTTTATGATATTGACTTGAAATTTGGTACACCTATGCATCATAATGAGATCTGGAACTAACTTGTATTTTTATTTCTCATTCCAATGAAGGGTTAAGGGGTAAATGAGTTAAATAGGTAAAGTAAGCGAGTAAAAGTCCATAAAATTAGGATTTAGTGTATGCACAAGAAGTCAAGGTCTCAAAATTTTTTTAGCGGCCACAACATTATCAACATTATCACCTCCATTACCACCCCCACCTCATTATTAAAGGAGGTATAAAAATAAAATTGTGATTTAGTGTGTACAAGACCTCAATTTTTTTTTTGGCGTCAGCTACCCCCTCTACCACCCTTACTCCTTTATTAAAGGGGGTAACATAATAAAATTGTGATTTAGTTGTGTACAAGGCCTCAAACTTTCTTTGGCACCAGTCACCTCCTCTACCGTCTTTTACTACTCCCACCCATGATACTATGAACAAGAGATATGCTGTTATACAGAAATTCCCCTGACCGCAGTCTCCGCCATTACTTCACTTGAGGGTCAACTAGTTCGAGGTTTAATTACGTTAACCTAAGTGTTTAGAAACTTATCCTTCGACAAAATAAAATGATATATTTCTTTACCAGACAGAAATAGAAGACCTTCTTACTTGACTTGGTACGTTTATTATCTTCAACTCTTATAATATACTGGTTATGAATATTAATACAATGTGCGATGAACATGGATAACAATAATAAATAAATAAATATAGATGTATTGCAACAAAAAATACATGTCACAAAAGGTATACAGTACTGCTTCGCATATTTTCATGTATACCTAATTACTGAAATATTTATATATATATATATATATATATATATATATATATATATAAAAAATAGGAGATGTTAGTGCGGACCAAAGCTTTATGGCAAACAGGAAAAAATCATGGGTAAGACCGCAAAGAAAAAGAGCAACCGTGGACACGTGTTTCGGACTCATTGGTCCTCATCAGCACGGTGTAGCTAAGTTGAAAGGATAGGCACAACTTAGGAATTGACACAAACGGTGACCACTGACAGGCAGCCAGTCGCACATTTGTGGCAAGAGTTAGAAGACCCCGGGTTTCCGGAGCGACAACTAACACACCACGGAGGCAACTATAGCTACCTGCGTGGAATCACTGGACCCAAGGAAGAATAAAAAATAGGAGATGTTAGTGCGGACCAAAGCTTTATGGCAAACAGGAAAAAATCATGGGTAAGACCGCAAAGAAAAAGAGCAACCGTGGACACGTGTTTCGGACTCATTGGTCCTCATCAGCACGGTGTAGCTAAGTTGAAAGGATAGGCACAACTTAGGAATTGACACAAACGGTGACCACTGACAGGCAGCCAGTCGCACATTTGTGGCAAGAGTTAGAAGACCCCGGGTTTCCGGAGCGACAACTAACACACCACGGAGGCAACTATAGCTACCTGCGTGGAATCACTGGACCCAAGGAAGAATAAAAAATAGGAGATGTTAGTGCGGACCAAAGCTTTATGGCAAACAGGAAAAAATCATGGGTAAGACCGCAAAGAAAAAGAGCAACCGTGGACACGTGTTTCGGACTCATTGGTCCTCATCAGCACGGTGTAGCTAAGTTGAAAGGATAGGCACAACTTAGGAATTGACACAAACGGTGACCACTGACAGGCAGCCAGTCGCACATTTGTGGCAAGAGTTAGAAGACCCCGGGTTTCCGGAGCGACAACTAACACACCACGGAGGCAACTATAGCTACCTGCGTGGAATCACTGGACCCAAGGAAGAATAAAAAATAGGAGATGTTAGTGCGGACCAAAGCTTTATGGCAAACAGGAAAAAATCATGGGTAAGACCGCAAAGAAAAAGAGCAACCTATATATATATATATATTGTCAAGGGCCAGAAAATAATAGTAAATTATTTTTAAAATAAATTTAAAGAAAATTCAATTCTAGTTTGGTAAAAATATATTTTATATAAAATTAATTCATTATTAATCTAAATTTAAATTAAAGCATTACAAAATTAAACAATATAAATTTAAACAACAAAATGCTGCACTTGCTATTTATTTGGAAGAGTACAAAGTCATATTTTAATTTCGTAATTGAGGTCAAGTAGTTTTTTAGCAATACTGCAAAGACTGCAGTATTGCAATTTTGGTTATTCCACGTTTGGGTTTTGAAGAAGGTGGTTGTGCTTGGTGGCTGACATATCTCCTCAGGATGAATGACCTGATAATAATGTAAGTAGAAATAATTGTTAATTAGATAAGGATTTAGGGACCCCTATATATTGTTTTTATGGATAAAAATAAATGTTCTATTTTAAAAAAAAAAAAAAAAAAAAAAAAAATATGTCAAGGGCCAGAAAATAATAGTAAATTATTTTTAAAATAAATTTAAAGAAAATTCAATTCTAGTTTGGTAAAAATATATTTTATATAAAATTAATTCATTATTAATCTAAATTTAAATTAAAGCATTACAAAATTAAACAATATAAATTTAAACAACAAAATGCTGCACTTGCTATTTATTTGGAAGAGTACAAAGTCATATTTTAATTTCGTAATTGAGGTCAAGTAGTTTTTTAGCAATACTGCAAAGACTGCAGTATTGCAATTTTGGTTATTCCACGTTTGGGTTTTGAAGAAGGTGGTTGTGCTTGGTGGCTGACATATCTCCTCAGGATGAATGACCTGATAATAATGTAAGTAGAAATAATTGTTAATTAGATAAGGATTTAGGGACCCCTATATATTGTTTTTATGGATAAAAATAAATGTTCTATTTTTTTTAAACTCTTGTTTCATCTACCATAGCTACCCCCTTGTGCGTATATGGCTTAGGGAAAGTGTATACGTAACATATGGTGGAGGCGCCGAATTATGCTGTTAATTTGCGCCGAATTTTCTTAGTTTTTTTTTAGAGAATTTTGGAATGAATCTTTGCTTTAAATTTTAGTGGGTGCATGGGGTTATTGTAATTTTTTTTCGTGAACAAGTAAAGTTTGTTATATTGCTCTAAGTTTATATAACAAAACAAGCACGTTCTCAAAATAGAGTCTAAGGACCTATTGAAAAGATTGTACCATAACCCAGTTGAATTGATGAATGTGAAACAAAATTTAAGGTCAATTTAGCTTCATTGAAATAGAACATAACTGTCTGCTTTCATTTTAATTTTTTTTCATAGAAAATGTGTGGTATAATTTCATTGCTAAACAATATAAAAACAGTATAGAGAGGGTTCCACTAATTATTTTTTTTCGATTGTTAAATTTAGTACAGGACAGGATCGTGTAAATTTTCTAGGTCCAGATGGAAGTTTTGGCAGAATTTTACTAATTCCAGATTTATATTTTCTTTCATCATATCATTATTTTTTAATCGTACAGAGGGGCACATAAAATATATAGACATTTTTCTTTCCTACAGCTACTCACAAATTTTATTGCAGCAGTTAGTATTTTATATTTATACATTTTGTGGGGGTTTCAAAAAATAATAATAATTTTAAAATCTTGGGCATATGAGTGGTTCCGAGAAAAAGCCAACTCCAGTCACTAGGTCTGCACTAAAGCTGCAATTAAAGGAGAAAAAGATTTTGGCAAATTTCAGACCACAGCACAGAAGCACCGAGAGATTTGGCAGCCCCACCCCAGAATCTGACCCATTTGCACGTTCTCCCAAAGTCGGAAGATCACCGGAACGACACAGACAACCGGTGGACACAACTGACAGCGACAGCGAAGACAATAGGTACACCAGTTTGGCAAAAGTAGTGAGTGGTGAGAAGGAGGAAAAGGGTGACAGTTCTGAAAGCTTAGAAAGGCAGCAGAACAATCAAAACATTGAGATACTTACAGTGGAAGATAACGTTACAGCCCCAACGAGAAACCAAATAATTGGCACAATGGACGTCACAATCTCTGAAAGTTTAACAAAAGCAAAAACACCAGTGGTTCCAAAATTCCTGTGCCCACCAACTTTTGACCCGTGCTCTGGAAATGCTGTCAACTTTATGAAAAATTATGAACGAACTGCAGTGGCGAATAGCTGGGACAACAATCTGAAAATCACATATCTGGGCACATTTTTAGAAGGAGCGGCACACCTATGGTTTAACCGCTATACGTCGGATGCCTCTAATCAGGACAAAAAATGGGCAAACGTCAAGGACGATTTCATAAAAGAATTTGGCGGTAACGACATGGTCAGGCTTCTGGAGAAAAAACTGTATGAGACAAAACAACGTCCAAACCAGTCCATCAAAGCGTACTACTTTGAACTCCAGACTATCTTTTCGGATTACGATCCCACGTTCAAGGTAGAAGAATTTAGGAAATTCTTCGAAAACGGAATGAATAAAGAATTATATAGGAGTTACAGGCTAATCCTTGAAGATGACCTCGACTGGGATAAGTTCAAAAAGATAGTCCAAAAGCTTGAAGACATCTCCACACCCGGCGAAGAGGGTATATCACTGCATACCCTTAAAATCAGTGAGGATACTAAATGTCATCACTGCCACCACATGTGCGGCCAGGGAAATCAAGGCCCACAAAGAGGTGAGAGCGAGAGAAAGCGAGCGGATGCCCAAAACAAAAATAGAAATTATGGATACTCTCGAAACAGAAATAACTATCAGAGACCCAGCGCCAACAGGAATCAGGTTAATTGGGGCAGAGCAGGACCAAGTATAGGTCAAGGATTCGAACCAGGTCCACGAAACCAGGGTTTTAACAGAGGTGGAAACAACCCACGCCAACAAAGATTTCCCCCAAATAGCAGAACCAACGATGGCAGACCACGTTGCTTCCAGTGCAACAGAGTGGGGCATTTTGTAGTTTCGTGTCCTGAAAATAGACGTCAACACCCAAACACCAGCGGACGACGAGAATAAGCCCCGGCGTCGTCCTTGCCAATAAGGGGGCCCATCCTAGTAGGCACAATTACGAGATAATAACGGTTCCTTGCTACATAAATGGGTACAAGGTAAGAGCCATCCTAGATACAGGGGCTGAGAAAAACGTTATTACAACCGGTATTCTAAGGTACTTTAAAAGGACCCAGAATAGAAATTTAATTGTGGCTGGGGGAGGAAGAATCCCTATACTAGGAGATACTAAATTCAACCTTGGCATTGGGGGACTCGTCATGAATTGTAGAGCCAATGTCATCGACGGTCTACCGTACCCGCTACTACTTGGAATGGAATTTCTCAAAAGCTGCAGAGCAGTGATAGATCTTAGGGAAGAAATGGTGACATTATCTGTAGGTAACAAGTCCACCATAGTTTACCTAAACAACACTCGAATAACAAAAGAACAACAACCCTACGAAAATAACATCCTAACGAAGGAAAAGAGTACAAGCGAAGAGCCCTTAACTAAAAGTTTAAAAGAGAAATCAAGTCAAAAGTTAAGAGATACCAAGCAGTCCAGCTCAGGATCGAAGCAGAATAGAGGAAAAATAAAAAATTATAGGCCCATATCTCCTCAGAGTGTGACAGGGGAAACAAGAAAACAGAAAATTTTCAGAAAAAAGGGCAAAAGAGCCAGACACAGAAGCAATGAGGAACAGAGAATAATGATAGAATTCAATAAGTTCTTGAGGTCGAAAAAAGACCACGAAAATGATATTTCGAAAGCGAAGATAGAGGAAAAGACGCAAGATTTGTTTGTCACTGACAATTCTTACGCCTTAGCTCACTGTGTGTCGGCTGACATGAAGATGAGTAAGGGCATCGCAAAAGAATTCAAGAAAAAATTTGGGTGCAGGGAGATTTTAGTTCGGCAAAAACAGAAACCAGGAGGGCTAGCAGTGTTAAATGAAAGTGGTCGATCATTACTGTACTTGGTAACAAAACGACACTTCTGGGAGAAGCCATCGCTGAAAACAATGTGGAAGTGTCTATACAAAATGAGAAATTACATTGTTGCCAATCAAATATGTAGACTAGCGATGCCAAGATTGGGCTGTGGGCTTGACAAACTTGACTGGAATTTGGTGAAAAACATGATTTGTTGTCTGTTTAAAGATGTGGAAGTCGACATTCTGATTTGTAACTGGAGCACACCTAAGGAGGTGTTGTGCCAGGTGTCCGATTTGCCAATAGTCCATGTAGAAAACAAAGACATGCTACAAGCAAATGAGACGGAGCCTGAGCAAAAAATTTTAGTTAAGGTCATACTGCAGGAAGACTATATCCTAGATGCAGGAAAAACGTATGACCTTAAAGTAGGAATTTCGGAAAAACAAGAAACCGTGGACTTACATCAATGGGAATTCCAAGCCAATGAAGACTTTTATTCCTCTAGAGGGCTAATTTTATTAAATTCTCCAGCACCTCTAGACAAAAAGTTGTGTATAAAAGTGGAGAATAAATGTTGGAGGAAGATCAAAGTTCTAAAAGGTTCCACCATAGGATATTTCGCCCACCCAGAAATCGACCTGCCAACGCAAGGGATTGTCTTGTTTCTAGAAGAAGAAACAAACGACATAGTGACGCTGAAAGATCACCAGTTAGATCACGTCACGGACACCTCACAAAAAGAGGAACTTGCAGACCTACTACAAGACTATCAAGATGTTTTCTCGAAATCTACGCGACAGATGGGCTTAACAACATTAACAAAGCACAAAATAGATGTTGGCGATGCTGCTCCGATAAGGTGCCGACCCTATAGAGTCTCCCAAAAGGAGAGACAAATTATAGACGAGCAGATCAAGGAAATGCTTGAAAGCAATATAATAAGGCCCTGTCATTCACCATGGGCAAGCCCTGTAGTGCTTGTTAAAAAGAAAGATGGTTCTACAAGGTTCTGCGTAGATTATAGAAAACTAAATAACGTTACAAAAAAGTCTACCTATCCAATCCCGAACATCGAAGACATTCTTACATACTTAGGTGACTCAAGATACTTCACAACATTAGATATGTTCAGTGGCTACTGGCAGGTTGAACTCGAGGAGGAATCCAAGGAGTATACAGCGTTCGTCGCACAGGGACATGGCCTCTATGAATTCAATGTCTTGAGTTTCGGTCTATGTAATGCTCCTGCAACATTCCAGCACTTAGCCGACAAAGTTTTCGAAGGGATGAAGTGGAAAGATGTCCTGATATATCTTGATGATATTGTTGTCTTCTCCAGAACATGGGAGGAACACCTGAAAAAATTAGAAAAAGTTTTTCAGCGTTTGCGAGAAGCAGGTCTCACACTCAAGCCTAGCAAATGCATATATGCGAAGCCCGAGGTGAAATTATTGGGCCATGTTGTGAGCAAGGAAGGGATAGCCCCAGACGAGGACAAGTTAAAGGCGATAAAAAATTTCCCAGAACCCAAAAATATAAAAGGTGTTCAGAGTTTCGTGGGTTTATGTAATTACTATCGGAAATTCATAAATAATTTTTCTATAATTGCCAGACCTCTACACATGGCAATAAAAAAGGATACTGGCTTTGTTTGGGGTTCTGAACAGAAAAAGTCATTCGAGGCCCTAAAGGAAAAATTGACCACAGCCCCAGTTCTGCAGCACTTCAATCCAAATAAGGGTTGCGAGCTGAGGGTGGACGCGTGCACCCTAGGGATCGGAAGTATTTTATTACAGGAGGGGGAGGATGGACAGCCCCACCCTGTTGCCTATGTCAGTAGAAGCCTCTCAAAAGCCGAGAGAAATTATACAATCACCGAGCTGGAAGGACTAGCCGCAATTTGGGCCCTGGGTTATTTGAGACATTTGATTTACGGAAGACCCGTAAAAATTGTCAGCGATCACCACGCCTTGTGTTGGATTAGGTCATTGAAGGATCCAACAGGTAGGCTAGCAAGGTGGTCACTAAGGTTGTCGGAGTTCGACTACACCATCGTGCATAAAAATGGTGCTGCACATGCAGACGCGGACTCACTGTCACGGAATCCGGTTTTTAAAGCCGGTGAAAGTACAGAAAATATAGATGACATACCTACTTTCCTTCTTCTCCCTGAAGATGTGTCCAAAGAACAACAGTCAGACCCTTCATTGAAAGAGTTGATGGCTGCGGTGGAAAATCCCAAGGCAGCTCCGATAGGCATAGCCAGACGAGCCAAGAATTTTCGAATCGTCGATGGGGTACTGTACAAGGTTAACCCATCAGCGGAAGGGCGTGAGAATTTACTGGTCATTCCTGCACACCTGCGAGGAGAAATCCTGTATTCTCATCATTCGGAGCCACTGGCAGGCCATTTGGGAATAGCTAAAACATTAAACAAAGTTAAAACTAGGTACTATTGGGAGAATTTGCAAAAGGATGTCGAAAAATTTATAAAGGGTTGTGCAGACTGCCAAGCAAGGAAGGGGCAACAGAACAAAAAACCTGTTGGGCTTTTACAGCCAATACAAGTGGGGACGCCGTTTGAGAGGGTAGGAATTGACATCCTAGGACCATTTCGGCATAGTCGAAATGGGAAAACGGTGATTGTAGTGGCGACCGACTATGCTACCCGTTGGGTAGAAACAGAGGCTTTACCCTCAGGGAAGGCCAAGCCGGTAGCAAAATTTATTTTAGAGAAAATTATTGCACGCCATGGATCCCCACGATACTTATTGAGTGATCGAGGAAAGACTTTCCGGTCCGAGCTAGTGAGGGAACTGCTAAAGTGTATGGGGACCTACAATCAATATACGACAGCGTACCACCCCAGTTGCAATGGGTTGACCGAGAGGTTCAACAAGACGTTGGCAAATATGTTGTCAATGTACACAAACACACAACACACAGACTGGGATGAGTACCTCCCCCATGTAACTTTTGCATACAACACTACGCGACAGGACACTACAAAATTTTCCCCGTTTATGCTAGTCTATGCTAGGGAGGCTATACAGCCTACCGAGGCCAACTTGCTGGAGTCATGCAACACCGCAGACGCTTGTCAGATAAGGGAGAAAGCTCTGGCCGTAAGGAGTCAGGCTGTGGCAAACATCAAAAAACGACAGGGGGTGGACAAGGTGCGCTATGACAGTAAACATAGGCACCTGGAATTTAAAAAAGGGGATCAGGTCAAGGTTTTTACGCCGGTACGGAAAGTAGGGAGAAGCGAGAAACTGCTACTTCGTTGGTTTGGGCCCTATTACATACTAAAGAAGAAAAGTGATGTGGACTACCTCGTCAAAAAGGGCCAAACCAAGAAGTCCAAGTCCGAAGTAGTGCATGTGAGTCGTATTCTGCCCTACCATGACCCCTGGACCCCAATTCCAGCACCGAAGGGTGCTAAGCTGAAGTAAAAAGTTTTTTTTTGTTCTGTAATCATGATTAACCCTAATTTAATTTAAGTTAGATATATGGATGAACTAGGTACTAATAGTTTTTTTTTGTAAAAACAGGTTGATCGTGCTAGTAATGTTCAATTTCCATGAGGGAAGCCCACACCACATGGAGGTTACGGCTGGAGGGTTTTGGAGGACACTGCCCTCTACGGTGACCTACGAAGCCACTATCCCAATGGTCTATGAAACCACATGGAGAGAGAAGGAGGTAAGAGGTGGTTCACCGTTCAAGGGGGCTTGCGAGCACTTGAAGAGTAAAAGCCCACAGTGTATTATTCTAAATGGCCTCAACCAACTGAAAGAAAATTTTAAAAGTGAATTTAATTCTCTTACTCGTAGCTGGAGCCCAGCATATTTGAAAAACTGCTCTGAACCAACTAAACGTAGTAGGGAGGTTAGAGCATTAGATTTTCTGGGGGAAGGCTTATCCTGGTGTTGTGGGGTGGCTACTCAGCATAAACTAGACTCTTTGACGATGAGCGAGCAAAATTTAAAATCACAATTAGCCAAATTAACAAATGGAATTTCAGAGACTTTTTCGACAATTTCCCAAAATTCGAGAAAATTTGTAGAATTTCAAAATTCAATTTCAGATACATTTAAAACCACGGAGGACAGAATTCACAAATTAGAATCATATACCGAACAAGTAACTAATAACGTCAAAGAATTTGAAAAAGAGGAGAGTTTTTTCCTGTTGTCGGTACTCAACAATCAATTTGAAAATTTACGTCATATCATTGAAATTACCCGGGCAATCAAACGTCAAGGAGTCATAAATTCATGCAGGCAACACCAAATCCCCATTTCGATTTTAGACCCAGCCGTTTTACGTCATGACTTGGAAAAATTAGAGGGTGAATTATTGAAATTAGGTCAAAATTTAGCCATCCCTGTTCGTGATTTATCTAAATTATACCAAGTCCCTATATGTGACTGTGGTTTTAATGGAGATAAACTTTTTATCAACATCCGGGTTCCTGTCACGCAACAACAACAAACGTGGGAGCTATTTGAGCTTATAACAACCCCATTTGCTTGGCAAAACCAAACTTGTTTAATTAAGCATGAACCCTTATTTTTAGCCGTCTCAAAGTCCCCTCTAAATTCCAAATCACAAGTAAGGCAAATTTCAGGGTCAGGGTTGCGGCATTGTCAGCCATTTAATGATCGACTGTGTTACTTACCACGGTTTTCTGCAGACATGACGCAGGGACCAGCTTGTGCAAAAAAGTTGTACAATGGGGCCTCTGTTGAGGAAATTAGTCATCACTGTCCAATGAGTTGCCATAGGTCAACCACCACTGTTGTTTCTGAGATTGCTGAGGAAACTTATGTCATTACTCACCCTAAAAATGTTACAAAATTAGTGTGTCACAATTCAACTCAATTCTTAGACGAATCAGCCTATGTAATGCCAGGCTCAATTAAGTTATACTTACCATGCGATTGTGAATTAACCATGGATGGGGAAGTTCTGATTCCAAGGAGATTTCCATGTCTCGAGTCGCTTCCATTAGAATCTGCTGTGACCCATATAATCCCCGCGGCCTGGTCCACATTAAAGTCATTCGTGCTGAAACCATACAATCAAGATAACTTACCAAAATTTCTAAGGCCAGAAGACGGCCTTAATAAGAATTGGTCACTAGAAATTCCCCATTTCAATTTAACATCACCAAAGTCAAATATAAAAGAGATTATAGATAGCGTTGATGCCGCGGTAAAATTTTCATATGCGGACACATATGGGCAACATGGAGATACATTATTTTTTGTGTGGAATTGCATTTTATCATTAGGCCTATGTTATATATTTTTTGGCGGCCGGCATAACCTAGCGGTTATACCAGCCCTGGCAGCTCCAGCACGAGGCGAGAACAAGAGTAACGTCAACCATGACATTTATTTTGTATTTTTATGCATTGGATTTATTCTATTTGTTATATATTTTGCCATAAAAATTTGTTTACTAATAAGACGTGGAAAAGAAACGAGAAGAAAAAGTCCACAACCAAAAAAGAAACAAGCACCCCCCTTGAACGAACCCCTCTCCTCTGGGAGAAAATTTATTCTCCAAATGGGGAGTAACTTGGACCTCAATAAACTTGAAGCTGGGCACAGTCTAGAATGTGTCCTGCAGGGAATTGAGGATTCCTCAGCTGAAGGCCACAGTGCCGAATCGGGTGTCTAAAAAAAAAAAAAAAATTTTTTTTTCTCGGACAATTCCAATTGGACCAGAGCAGTTGGTTGAGCTGCGAAGCAATTTTGCTAGGCGATTTAAGCTAGTGGCTATGCGCGGTGACTAGATAAATGGCAGAGTAAATAGCTGACCACTCAACACTGCCCTTGTTCAAGCAAAATTAACGTTGATCACACAATAACCATAACAAACTGACATTTAAACACCCGCGGTATACTGAAAGTATAAAAAATTTATTTTTTTGCTTGGAGCCTGTGATAAATAATCAATTATTTATTTATTAATTCCCATAGTTCAAATTCGCGATATAGGACAAGTCAAATATAGTAAAAGTGAATGTTTGAAAAGTCAAAACCGAAGTTAAAACTTTGACTAGTAGAAGATAGAGACTAAAATTAAATAAAGGGCAAAATAATAAGGGCACTAACTGAAAGTTAGATAATTTTAAAGTACCTAAAAGATTACCTAGAGTTGGAAAAGTTAGTGGATTTTTTTTATTTAATTGATTTTCTTCGTTTTTTTTTTAATTAATTAGTCATTGTCCTCCTCACAAAAGTAATATTGAATGGAAACAATTTAGGGCATTTTGCGTATATGACACAAGCAGTCATTTTTCTGTTTCTAGGTAACACATCTAGACTACATGTACAGTGTGTGTATGTACCCACTGATGGCGGTATCAGTAAATATTAGTGAATTCATATTGATATATATTATATCCATGCACAGAATATTATGGTCCATTAGAATAGATTTATAGGAAGGATGCTAGTAGAAAAATTTTTTTTACTAAAATTTTTTTTTGCATAGTTTTTCAAAGAATAAGATTAGATTATGCATCGCAATACAGTCTGTCACTAAATAAATAGGAATCATAATGAAGGGTAAAATAGAATAGTAAGATATAGAAGCAATAGGCAACGAACAGTTAGGGTCAACTCTTACGCTTAGAATAGGAATTAGAGGCCAGATATTTTAAAGGGGATCTCGTTGTGCGACACTACATTTAAGAGTTGTAGTTTAATCAGAAGAATTAAATGTTAAAATCATAAAAGTGTCATTTATATATCACTATTTTTATGCTCATGCGTTACCATAACCTAACAATATATCGGACCTCTAATAATAAATTTAAAAAATTAGTTAATAAGTAGATACTTACAGTATTCTGTTTCGCTTTTTATTTTTTCCATGTACCCCGAGCACACCTATGGAGGGCGAATGGCACAAGTCGGTTCCTGGAAGAAGAACAATATTAAAAATGACATCCATACAAAATGAAGTACTGCGACTTACCAAGACAGATTCAGTACACATGATGAAAACCAAATTTAACCATTCTGAGCCACTGAGACGCCTGCCTTTCCTATGCAATCACCCTTGAAACACGCCTGTGTGAAAGTCCCCTATAAACTGCAACTACCATTCGAAAGGGTGCTGCATATCATTGGACAAGCTGTTATCATTGTCTACAAACACTTTCTCTTTCCCAGATCTAAAAAATAGAGGACAAAATTTAGTACTTAAACGACAGAATGCCAGTAACAAGAACTTACCTTAACTAATAAAATGAAGCAAAGCAGTTCTCCCACTGGTCAGAGCACCAACACTTACAAAAATGCTGGAAACGTTGGCGTCCCCTGAAAATCTGTCTCGTCAACAGGAAAGAGAATGGTGTGGGCCCAAGGCTAAAAGGCTCAAATGGCAGACAGTCATCAATAACAAACACTTATCACAAAAAACGCGAACCAAGTAAAACGGAAATGGAGGTTATGTGTTTATGGTTGACAGCTCCAAAGCCGATAGACGACGACAGCGGACCGATGAGTTTAGCCAGTGCCGGACCTAGCCCAAAGACTCAATTTTGTGTGTGCTCAAGTTTTATTTGTAATTTATTGTAATCGTTGCAACAATTTACTAGTTATAAATTAATTTTACATCAGTTAGAATTAGGTAATTCTCGAAACAGGAAATTTTTTTTTTTTGAGGTCAATTAAATCTAGATTGATAGGTATAAGTTTTTTTCTCCTGCATTGGTTATCAAGTTTGAGTTTCAATTTTTTTTAAGTAGAGATTATTAATAAAGCTGGGGGCCAGCTTTCACGAGGCCGGGGAGATATGTCAAGGGCCAGAAAATAATAGTAAATTATTTTTAAAATAAATTTAAAGAAAATTCAATTCTAGTTTGGTAAAAATATATTTTATATAAAATTAATTCATTATTAATCTAAATTTAAATTAAAGCATTACAAAATTAAACAATATAAATTTAAACAACAAAATGCTGCACTTGCTATTTATTTGGAAGAGTACAAAGTCATATTTTAATTTCGTAATTGAGGTCAAGTAGTTTTTTAGCAATACTGCAAAGACTGCAGTATTGCAATTTTGGTTATTCCACGTTTGGGTTTTGAAGAAGGTGGTTGTGCTTGGTGGCTGACATATCTCCTCAGGATGAATGACCTGATAATAATGTAAGTAGAAATAATTGTTAATTAGATAAGGATTTAGGGACCCCTATATATTGTTTTTATGGATAAAAATAAATGTTCTATTTTTTTTAAACTCTTGTTTCATCTACCATAGCTACCCCCTTGTGCGTATATGGCTTAGGGAAAGTGTATACGTAACAATATATATATATATATATATATATATATATGTATATATATATATATGTATATATATATATATATATATGTATATATATATATATATATATATATATATATATATATATATATATATATATATATATATATATATATATATATATATCAAGTGTAAAAATAGGTCAAGGATTTAACATTACACAGTTGTATAAAATATAAAATATATAACTATCATACACACATGTTTTTACATAAAGAATTATATCAACAAATTAAAATAATAATTATATACCTAACCCTAAATATAATATAAACTTTTTTATTTTGTCTTTAAAACTTCTAGTATTAGTCGATGAGCGAACCGGTAACATGTTATATATATGAGCTGCTTGATAGCAGAAAGAACTCTTAAAACCTTCTGATTCATGTCGTGGTTTACTTAGATTATTTCTGTGCCTTGTATTTAAATCGTGTATATTGCCATGTCTACATAATAGATTATTTAAATATTCCGGACAATTAGTGTTTAAAACTGTATTAACTAGGCAACTCATATGCATAAACCTTCTTTCGCTCATATTTAATATATTTGCACCACGTAGATGCGGAGTTATATGATGATACCTACTTAGTTGACAAACAAATCTAATGCATGCATTTTGAATTTTTTGAATACGATATTTATTAAAAGCTGTTAAAAATATCAAAAGCTGTTAAAAAAATAAAAATATAATAATAATAATGCTTATACTTCAGGTTACTCGATGAGATTGGCTTCGGTGTACGTCCTGGAACTGGAAACGTTTTACTGGTTACACTGTGCATGTGCGCGCAATATTCAAAACATTGATGCATTACATGAAAAATGACTACTCTTTTGGTTGGTTGAGACAAAAGATAAAGCCAAAAATGTGAGAAAATTGTAAAATAATAAAAACAATAATTTTTTTGTTTAACTCGCTCTAACTCAAAAACAGGACAACAAATTAATCTCAAATTTTTACCGTGTTATCACTCCATATTTGTTAACAAAATGAAACTTTGATAAGGGGAGAAAATATGATTTTTTTTTCTAAGCCTATGTCTATAAACTGTGAAAATTTACAGGTGTGAATATAACAAGCGAGAAACTTGCTTATTTTTCGAAATAGATACCAAGTATATATGGAAAAGAAATAAAGATAAAGGATGGACGTAACTTTTTTTATTTGAAACCTTTCTTCTGAGACTAACAGTTTTTGACAAAATTGCAATTAAGTATACAGAACGTCCTCGCAGACAAAACAGCGTAGAGAATGGTGTAAAAACTATGTGCGTTAGAGTGTTGTTTAAAAAAATCGAATTCAGATTTTCTTGCAGTGTCAAAAAATGAATGAGATTTTTGAGAAAATCAATAGAGAGTCATTGAAGATTTGTAATAATTACATGAGAGAATACATTGATATGTCCTGCGGAATTGAATTAAGTCATACTACGAAAACGCTATTTTACAGATGCAAAATTCATTTTCTTAATAGAAACATTAAAGAAACCAGCAATCTATTTTGAAGAAAAATTGTGACGATTACTAAATAATAGAATACATATTTTTCATTCTTGACTGTTTGCCTATTTTCCCGAACAGGGTTAGATAAATGCACTGTTTCATAATTAAATTAATTAATGTGGTATATTATTTACTACTATTATTTATTGTTTAATTAAATGAATTAAAATTTTATATTAAATAAAAACAAATTAAACTAGTGGAAACATTATACTCTTCGCCGATTTACTGAGCTTTTTATATAATTGTTACACATTCTATAGGATACTCTTCGCATTTTTCTTGTAAATAATGTTTTTGGACATTCTAAATTTTGTGACACCAACTTTGTTGTGAAAAAAAAAATATATGAAAAAAAAAAATCACCATGTGAGGGATCGAACACGAGACCTTGGGATTAATGCTTTAACCATTTTCTGGTAAGGTGAGATGGCCCTCACCTTACCAGAAAACTTGAATGAATATCGTTCAAGAATTATATTTCAACGGATTAGATACATTATTATGAAATATATATATATTGGTAAAATGTAAAAACAAAAATAAATTATAGAGAATAACATTTCGCAAGATTTCTATTTAAGTACAAATGACAGAAATTTTGAAAAAAATTTTTTTTTATTTGAATGATTAATAACTTTTTTATTTACTGATTAATTTTTTTCAAAAACAATAGGGTTCTTCCTCTAGGTAACGCTAACTTACTTTTCAAATTTCAATACAATCGGACTTTTCTCTCTTAAGTTATCGTGCTTACAAGAAACATGACGGATGGACGGACAGACGGACATTTTGAAAGTTGTTCAGAATTCGTTCACTAACATAATGATATGAAAATTTTTTCTCTATGAGTGATATTTACTACAATATACTCTTCGTTTCTGCGAAGAGTATAATAACTAATATATTAATAACTTATAACCGGTTGAAAAATCAACGGCGCAAAAGATCATATTATGTCATCAATCATTTTGGAGGTGTTTTCACCAACATTTAAACCCACAGCGGCCTTATTGTAAAATTAAAAAAATGCTGACAAATGCAGTCTTTGAATTCTATGGTATTAAAAAGTAAAAATCTGCCTACAAAATTTCAACTTTCTAGGTCTTATGGTTTTCAATGTATTTTCAGGCAGACATCGGACACGCGCTTGTCACGAGCTTGAGTGACGCTATACGCACAGTAGGTTAAAAGTTGGTACCGAGTGTGTCTCCTCTATTTCAAAGCATCATGACTCCCACCCAATTATTAAACGGAGTAAAAAAATAAAATTATGATTTTGTATGTGTACGAGAACCAAAGGCCTTAAAAAAATTTTTTTCATCGGCCACCCCCTCTACCAACCAGATTATTAAAAGGGGTAAAAAAATAAAAATGTGCATTAGTGTATGTACAAGAACCAAAGGCCTCAACATTTTTTTTGGGACTATCACGTGGCATACTGTTTTATGGGTTTTTGGGGTAGACAATTTCAAATATTATGTTATTAAAGGTCTATGAACAATTATTTATACATTGCGAAGCACAAATATAGTATTAAAATTTTGTTTGCTGTAATAGACTTGGATAGAAAATCTGGATGTGGAAGTAGTGATTCCTTAGGCAGCGTTTTTTTTTATTTAATAACAACATATCAACAGAACTGAACAAAGCATTCGTTATATATATTTTAAAATATTGTTATATAATTTTAAAATATTGCATCTGAATATACAGAGTATTAGAAATAAAACAAATGAATTGGAAATTTTTCTAAATGGACGCAACTACAACTTTTTGCTAATAAATGAACACTGGTGTACTAACGATGAAATGAATTATGTAAGTATTAATAACTACAATTTCATCTCTAAATTCTGTAGATCCAATTCCACACATGGAGGGGTGGCTGTGTATGCATCTGATAATTACATGAATTGTATAAATTTAGAACATATAAATAAACTCTCAGTTGAACTTCAATGTGAGATAGCTGCTACTGAATTTGGTAATACTAGATTAATGACGGTATACAGACCTCCAAATGGTGATTATGATTTATTTCTGGAAATACTTAATCTTGCTCTTGAAATTTTCTCCAAGGGTGATAAAATAATGTTTGTATCAGGTGATTTCAATGTATATTTACATAAAGAAAAAGAACAGCGTACAATACTACTTATAAACACATTTAAATCATTTGGGTTTACCTCTAGTTATACTGGATTTACCAGAAACAATCACTGTTTGGATAGTATTTTTACCAATATCAATTCTAATAACCTGTATACTCAATCAGTAGACACCAAACTGTCAGATCATTTAGGAATACATTTAGAGACGAATATTGAATCTAAAATATTTTCTAAGAGAATAACATATAGGCCCATAAATGAGCGCGGCCTGTTAGACTTAAATAACCACATTGAAAAATTAAATTGGGATTTTATTTTCGATCTGAATCTGGACATAAATGATCGTTTCATAAAATTTATCAGTCTTATCACAGAATCTATAGATACAGTTTTTCCAACTAAATCTCGTATAGTAAATAACTCCAAGCAAATAAAAATTTATTGGTTTAACGACAATCTTCGACGCATGCGAGAACATCTAAATTTTCTTTATGAATATTATAAGAGAAATCCCACTAACAATAATAGGGTCATACTACACAATTTCCGGTCGGATTATCGTCGAGAAATAAACCTATCCAAAAAAGCATCTTATGACAACTTTATAAAAAGCCATAATAATCAGCAATAAGCAATATGGAAAATTATTAACAGCCACAAAGCAGTCCCAAATAATGTGTCCTGTAATATTAGCAGCGAACAATTTAATAATCACTTTGTTAATGTAACTGAAAAAATAATAAACGAATTACCACCACATAATTCACACTATACTGATTATTTGGATGAATTCAGCCAACCGAACCAGTTTTACTTTACTCAAGTATCTTATCAAGAAATTGCCGAGATAATTACAAATCTTAAAAACAAAAAAAGTAAAGATGCCTATGATATTTCAATAGGAATTATAAAGGGTATAATGCATTCTATCTTAATTCCCCTTACTATTCTAATAAACATATGCATATCTATGAACGTGTTCCCTGATTGCCTAAAGATATCCAAAGTAGTGCCTGTTTATAAGAAAAATAACATCGATGATCGTCAAACCACAGACCAATATTTGTTATACCATGTGTAGCTAAAATATATGAGGTTGTACTAAAAAATCAGTTGACGATATATCTAGAATCAAATAACCTTCTCAATTCTAATCAATATGGCTTTCGAAATAAATATTCTACTACGCTAGCTATTGACAAATTAACATCTATGATAAACACTGGATTTGAGGATAGAAAATATATATCTTCTCAATTTTTAGATCTCACTAAGGCATTTGATTGCGTCTCCCATGATAAACTTATCCATAAATTAAATTATTACGGCTTTACTGAGGAAAGTAGATCTCTTCTAAGTTCCTACTTGAATAATAGACAACAATTTGTTGTATACGACGGTATTAAGTCTCAGTCGCTAAAATTACAACATGGTGTTCCTCAAGGATCCGTCCTAGGGCCTATACTTTTCTTAATTTATATAAATGATTTCCCTAAGGCACTTACAGATAATATTCTGGCCATATTGTTTGCTGATGACACAAATCTAACTATTTCCAACACCGATATTGAGATTTTACTAAATGATATGCCAAACATCGAACTAGATGCCCAAAACTGGTTTGCCTCAAATAATTTATGCTTAAATGCATCAAAGACCGAGACCATGGTATTTAGTTTGCGCAACCTAACAGAAATAAACAACCCAGACTTCATAAAATTCCTTGGAGTTAATTTAGACCCCAAATTGTCATGGGAAAATCACACCATGTATATCTGTAATAAAATCTCAAAATATTCATATCTGCTTCGAAATCTAGTTGGTATCTCAAAATATCCTAACAACTGCATACCATAGCCTCATCCACTCCACTATATCATATGCCATCCTAGTCTGGGGGCATGCTACATCATCCACTGACGTGTTTTCTGCCCAACGAAAAGCGATACGCATAATTTCCGGTCTAAGATTTAGAGATGATTGTAAAGAACAATTTATTAAATTAAAAATTATGACAGTACCATGTACTTACATATTTCAGTGCCTCTTATATATAAAAAATAATGAGGACTCATTTTGCCTTAGAAGCCAAATACATTCATATAACACCAGAATAAAAGATAATTTAAACAACAATTTCTTACGCCTAAGCAAAACTAGAAATGGAACGGGCTATTTACGAATTCAATTCTTCAATATATTACCACCTGAAGTAAAGTCTCTTAATATCAAACAGTTCAAGACGAAAATAAAACAATACTTACTTGATAAAGCTTTTTATAGTATACGTGAATTTATGAATCTACAACATCATTTTTAGATAATGTACTTTGTATGTACTGATGCATTATTCTTAAATAACTCCGACTCATAATTTCCATAGTACATAAAATATGTGGAATAAACCCTTAAATGTGTATTAATTATTTAAGTATGTTCATATTGTATTTGATTCTCTGTCCCAGAGTTTTACATCATATTGTCATGTTATTTTTATGTATTTTACTAATCTATTGATATATTTTACCTTATTACTACTTATTTTATCCAAGTTGTACACTTTGTTTTTAATAATCGATTTTAACTATAATGTTTAGTCTTATATATTTTAACCATACTTACTATTGTTACATTACTTAGCTTATTTAGCAAATGTTTTGACGTGTGTAAACACTTTTGTGAATTTTAACACTAATAAAGTATCTATCTATCTATCTATCTATCTATATAAACGTGACATCTACCAAAATTATAACTAATTTAAAAGTATATGGTATGACTGAAAGATGTCAGCACATTCTTATGACTATGTGTAAGTGAGCTATTATTGGACATGACTTCAATAATGACGGTGCGTTTGTTATCGATATCAATATCGGGAATGACCAAGAGTAAAGCACTATAAATTAACCTTAAGGCTAGTGCCCCTCCACTGTCAATAATGTGGCTTACAGTACAGTTGAAATCTTGGTTATTGTATTTTCGATTACAATACAGAGCTGGGTAACAGCCTGGAGGATAAACAAATAATACCTCATAACCTCACTTTAGTACGCACTTTTAGTATACATTACATTATTAACAATATCTGGGATATACTGTCTTAGGAAAATGTTCTATAATACTGCTGCATTGTTTGATATCTATTAAGTACGGGTCTATACTAATTATGGCCATTTTTTTCTCTATATCTAGTAACACTTTCAGCATCCAAGGCGTAATAGTAATCAGTATACATAATGATAGTCAAATTTTCTTAAAGCACAGCAAAAAACACAAATAATCCAGATAAGTATATCAATCACAATAAAGCAAAGTATTACAATTTATATATCAGGCTCACTAAATGTTTTGAGGTTATGATTTTTGTTTTGTTTCACCTCCACGCAGATGCTCTTGTCTATAATTATCAACATTTTTCTAGTCAAAGGCATCATTTCTACTAAGAGTTGTAGCATTTCTTTTGCTAATAAAGATTACTTATAAAGTTCTTAATATATAGGAATAAATGAAGTATCAGGTATTTTTTTTTTATTGGGGTCGGGAAACCTTCAATGGGTTCCCATCGCTGGTATGGGAAGTGCCAGATTGACTGACTCCTCCCAGGGATTGCACAGAGGTCCTGCCAACACGACAAAAATAAAAAATCGCATGGTGATATTTTTCATAATTGCCTATTCGTGTGCTATCTACTAGGTCCGAGGTTTACGCAACTACAAATATATTACAATAAAAACATTGCATATTTCTAATTTCATTGTCGAAAGTGTGCACATCATGCGCCCGTATCAACGTCTTATTAGTGCAGTCTGTTGTTATTTAGCATTTCTCTGAAATTTCTTGGTTGTGTGAATTTGTTTAAAATATGGGAGTTCAAGAACAGAGTATGTAGAATATTTTAATATTTTTTTTATGTACTTTCATGTTATATTTTGTATTTTAAGGGACTGCTTTGCAATTGTCTTTTTTTAAGTTAACTCACATTTTATTTTAGTCAGATAGTTCCATTTGATTCTACTCGAATAAAAATTATGTTATTTAAAAGCTGCCAATGTAATTTTAACGCATTGGTAAAAATTTGGTTCCCGTTTTTCAATGATTTTAAGTAATTTGTGTGCTACGTCAGCGTCGATTTTGAGTAGCAACTGCCTAGACCCACCCGCATTTAGGCAAAATAACGGTAACTTTTTTGAATATCTGAAATTTGACTTAGTTATAGAGCTAATAAGCTTACTTTTACTGGCAGATCTAAACACGCTTGCATGCGTAATAGTAAATAATGTTAATGTACTAGCTTTTATGCTTAGTCAATGTCAATAAGTGTTTCTATCTTTAGGATATTTAAGTTATTTTGATTTGATTTAATGTTTATTTTTTAAAAATTTTATCTGATATTTTAAATGCGGTAAATATTATTTTTATTGTCATTACATGCATATCTTCTTATTTTTTTTATAAATATAAGCAATTTTTATTTAAACTGCATCAGTTTATCTCAATGAATTTTGATTTTTGACGCATCTTTACATATAGGCGGGACCACTGTGGATTGCCTGTAAAGTACTCTGAGGACAATGCAGCCTCCTGAGCTTACTGTGCTCTCTCTGTCTTAATTTACTCTGCCCATTTTAGTACTCCTGCGCTAATGACAAGATAATACAGGCTGAGAATGGGCGAGTTTTGAAAGTTTCCGGATCTGTTTGTGTTTGTCCGAAGATATTATATCTTCAGCGGTCCAGCGCCTCGCAGTTGTATATAATATGCTCCACAGTTTCTAGTGCGTTGCAGCACAATTTGCAATTAAGATCGCTGGCAAACTTTCCGAATGTGTACAGGTCGAGGTACAGGTGCTTCATAACAGGAAAGTGTCTTGTTATAATTTTCCACCGCATTCTGTTCTTTGTGAGCAGTCCTTCAGTTTGTTTTGGGCATGGTCCATTAATAAGTGTCTTCCCATGTCAATTTCCTGGAACCTCTCCTCAGTGATGGTTATGTTTATTCTTGACCCAATCTTTGATCACCCTTCTGCTAGTGCTGCTACTGCATGCGTGTGGTTCATAGACATAGTCGACATAGATAGACAAATAGTAGTAAGTTAGTGTGTGGTTACATCACATCACAGCAGTTTCTCATCTGTTGTGACTGTTGACTGCTGCATTTAGTCTAGTGCATTTGAGACCTGAGCAAGTTGCTGAGCAAGAGCAGTGAGCTTTAGCATTGCACTATATTACCGAATCGAGTGATTGTTAAGTGAACAGCGAACGATTAACGATTAAATAATAATGGTAAGTATCAGTAATTAGTAAAGTAAATGTATTTTTATTATTTTATTTATGGTTATTTTTTATTTTTTTGTGAGCATGAATACAAGCCATTACCGCCAATCTATTGTAATATGTTGCACCCCTTAAAATTTAAGGTTATGTTACTAAAAAGTAGGCAAACTTCAACAGATCGAATGTCTGAATGAATGTAGTGTATTTGCACCTACTCGAAAAAGAACCTACCAGAAGATTCCAAAGTGACATCTGGAATTATCGAGAGAATGGTGGCGTCATCACAGAACAATCGAGATCTGTCATTTTTAGGTATAAAAGACCGATCGCATTCTCGGCGAGTAGTGCAGAAAGTTCAGAAAGTATAGAAAGTGAGGTTAAGACTTCAAACAAAGTGATAAACATTGTGATTTTTAGTCAGTAAAGTGTATTTAAATTAAAAAATAGTATTGTGAAGTATCCAGTAAATATTTAATAAAGTGTGTTAGTGGACATCTCTTGTTATAATTTTTGGAACCCACGGAATTTGCAAGGGGTAGTTTCCTAAGGGTGGAAACACGTTACAAATTGGTGTCAGAAAGCGGAATTTTATGACAAGAGGAGCTCTGTAGTTGTGTTGGAGTGTTCGAGAAGTATTCTCGGGAGTTAGTGCTAACACAGGACTAATTTACTGGACATTTGTGTTGTTATTTTCGAACAGGAAAATAGTGTTTAAGTGCATTTTTGAGACATTGTAGAACATTTTATTAGGATATTAGTGTGATAATTAAATCCTTTGAACTGAGAAGTGATAGAGACACTGAAAAAGACTCATTTAGTGCGTGAAAATTTCTAGAACTTTTCTATTTGGACATTAGTGGAGATTATTAAATTCTCTGAACTGGATAGTGACAAGAGACTCTGGATAAGACTTTTTCGTGCTATTTCGAGATTTGTCTGGAAAGTTCTGATATTGACGTGACAGTTAAATTTATTTTATTTTAATTTCATCGTATGCCCGTAACAACAAGAAGTATGGCATCCGATAAACAAATACAGGACTTATTCGAACAATTCCAAAAAATGATGGCGCAGCAACGGCAGGAAGACAAAGAAGAACAGGAGAGAAAACGTCAAGAAGAGCGAGATGAATTAAAGAAAATTATGGAAGACCAGGAAATAAGACGCCAAGAAGAAAAGGAAGAGCGAGAAAAACGATGTCAGGATGAAGAGAGAAGACGCCAGGAAGAAAAGGAAGAGCAAGAAAGAAGACGTCAAGAAGAAAAAGATGAATTGAAGAAAATGATGGAGGACCTGAAGATACGACAGCAAGAGGAGAAAGAAGAGCAAGAAAGACGACGTCAAGAGGAGAAAGAGGAACAAGAAAGACGCCAAGAAGAATTAAGGAAAATTCTGAATGAACAAATGAAAATACAACAAGACACTATCATTTCTGCCAATGAAGTACTAAAATGTGAAGTTAAAGAAGAGATAAACAAGGTAGAAGAAAAAGTAGATAAGGTAGAAGACAAAGTAGATGTAGTTGAGACCGAAGTCAGTCAGATCAAAGGAAAGATGAGTGAGTTCGAAGGAGAAGTGGAGCGACTTAAACGACAGTTGAGAGATAGAGGAAGCCAGCAGGTGGTATCATCAGGTCACCGGTTAAAACCTCCCTCCTTTGACGGCCAAAGCTCATGGACAACGTACAAGAGGCAGTTTGAGGCAGCAGCATGTGCGAACAACTGGGATAACAAGGAAAAGGCCATGGCATTAGTTCTGGCGTTAAGGGGCCAGGCCTCAGAATTACTTCAGACTATCCCGGTGGAGAAACAAAGGGACTTCAAAGTCTTGGAAGCTGCATTAGACTTGAGGTATGGCGATCAACACCTTGCCCAATTATACCAGGCTCAGCTGAAATCCCGGATGCAAAAAGCTGGGGAAAGTTTACAAGAATTTGAAGCCGCGATAGAGAGACTGGCACACCTGGCGTATCCAAATGCACCTAAAGAATTCCAGGAACAATTAGCCGTGGGGGCCTTTTTAGATGGTATAAGGGACGAAGAGGTCAGGCGAGTTCTGAGGCTGACGAGACACCAAAGTAGTAGCGAAGCTTTGGTGCGTGCACTCGAAATAGAAGCCGCTTACAGGGATACTCCAAGGTCGAGAGTGCGAGCTGTGACTCTCGAAGAATCGCAACCAGAAATGAACCAGAACCCCTTGCTGACTGAGATGCAGAAAATATTCACCAAATTATGCGATAATTTTAACGAACTACAGTTCCAGTTAGATTTAATGGACATGGAATGGCCAGCAGATTCCACCAATACAGAAGTATTGGCAAACAGTTTTGTTAGTGCACTAACAGAAATTTTAAACAAACATGTGCCAGAAAAACAAATTATGATAAATAGTAAATGGGGTAACAAGAAATGGTGGACAAATGATATTAAACAAGAAATGGAAGAAAGGGATAGATTGTATAAAAGGGCAGTCTTAACGGATGAGGACCAGGATTGGACAATGTTTAAACATCAAAGAAATCATGTAGTATCCTTAATTAGAATAAGAAAACAAGAATATTACACAGATAAAATTGATGAGGTTAAGAATGACCCAACGGAAATGTGGAAAACTCTAAAGAGCCTACTAAAGGGAGATACAAAAAATAAGAAAGATAGTTTAATATTTAACAACAGATTGGTTAGAGGTGATATACAAATTGCAGAGGAATTTAATACATTTTTCATTGATAGTATCGAAAAAATTACTAGAGGCCTGAATGTAAGTAAAAATTATGATGACATCTTAAACAAAATGGAAAAGCAAAATTGTACCCTAGAAAAATTTAAGTTATTAGAATTAAGTGAGTTAAGAAAAATTATTAATAAAATGAAGAATAAAAAAAGTAGCACAGATGGAATAAATACAAAAATTATAAAATTATCTTTTGAAACAATTGGTGATAAATTTCTTCAAGTTATAAACAACTCTTTGGAGTCAGGAACTTTTCCCAACCAATGGAAAACATCAACTATAGTACCGATAGAAAAGAAAATCAATACTGATAAATGTGAAGAATTTCGGCCTGTTAATATGGTTCCCGCTTATGAAAAAGTATTAGAGCTAGCAGCTAATGAACAAATAGTGGAGTACGTACAATCTAATAATATTTTAGCGAAGAATCAAGCTGGTTTTCGGAAAAATAATTCTTGCGAGAGTGCACTGCAAACAATCCTAGCTCAGTGGAAAAGTGCCTTTAATGACAAATTTATAATAGGTGTTGTATTCCTTGACCTGCGTAGGGCTTTTGAAACAATAAATAGAGAATTGTTGCTGTTAAAACTAAAAAATATGGGATTCACTGATATAGTACTAAAATGGATAGAAGATTATCTTAATAATAGACATCAAAAGACCAAATATGGAGATATCACTTCTTCAGAAAAACTTACAGAATTCGGTGTGCCGCAGGGAACCGTCCTCGGTCCAAATTTATTTATACTGTATATAAATGACATTGTAAAATCAATTACTCATTGCAACATACAGCTTTTTGCAGATGATACCTTAATATATACAGTAGGCAACAATGTAGATGAAATATTAGAAATACTAAACAGAGATATGGAAAATTTAAATAAATGGCTGAGCGACAACAATTTAAAGTTAAATGTAGACAAAACCAAGTATATGATCATAAAAAACAAATATAATGTAATAAATACAAATTACAATGGAGGAGTGATAATTGGTGGTGAAACTATTGAACAAGTCAATGAATTTAAATATCTAGGTGTAATAATTGATGAAGAATTGAGCTTTTCAAATCATGCAGTGTATGTGAGTAAAAAAATTGCAAGAAAAGTAAACCTTTTGGGTAGGCTAGGTAATGACCTCAGTGAGTGGACTAAAACAACAATTTATAAGACTATTATACATCCACATTTTAACTACTGTTCAACAGTTCTGTTCCTACTTAATGTTACACAAATTTCCATGTTACAAAAAAAACAAAATCAAGCGCTTCGAGTGATACTTAAATGTGATAGATATACTAGTGTAAAATATATGTTGGATAATTTAAAAATATTTAGCGTCAGGCAAACTATTATTTTTAACACTTTAGTATTTATATATAAGATGTTACATCAATTACTTCCTCGGCATCTAATAGAAAATTGCTTGTTTGTTAGAGATATACATGACCATTACACAAGAAACCAAAATAATTTTTATATTACCACTGTCACCACATCATATGGTCAAAACAACCTGTTTCATAAGGGTTTGAAAGAATATAATGGTCTGACAGATGAAATAAAACTTAGTCCAAATTTGTGGACATTTAAGAAAAAATGTAGGGAATATGTAAAAAATAATGTAGAGATATAATATAATGTGTATATATTTCAGATTTCCGAATTTATGTATGGATAATTTTTTTTTGCTATATTGTGTATTGTGTATAGATATATTGAATATTGCCATTGTTTGTTTGTTTGTATTTTTAGCTTTTGCTAATAAATAAATATTATTATTATTATTATATATAAATTGGATGGCCTCGGAAAGCAGGAAAAACAACAAAATAAAGGAAAGCCGAGCGGAGGTATTAAATGTTTCAACTGCGGCAAGGTGGGGCATATGAAACGAGACTGTCGACAGCAGAACTCGGAGAGTCGAGTAAATGCTGTGAATGTTGAAGAGAAGCAGGAAAACTAAGGATAGCCAGCACCAAGGGGGCTGTGCTGGCTAGGGAATGCGGTGCCCCCAGAGAAATAAAGATTTCCCAGCTCCAAAGAATTCCAAGCAGTCTGTTGTTGCAAGGATATGTGAATGGAAGAAAATGCGTGTTTACTATTGACACCGGTGCTACGTCATCAATAGTGCGGCCAGGGTTTATATCAGGCTTGCAGATTGACAAGAAGCAAAATGGAGTAATCATTCGGACAGCCACGGGGGACAGGGCTGCGGTCCATGGAGAAATCAACTTGGAACTGCAGGTTGGACGGTTGAGGTTCAATTACAAGGTCATTGTGGCTGACATTATAGATGATTTCATTTTGGGTCTGGACATCATGGGAGAGCAGGGATTTATTGTTGACGTAGGGGAGCGAGTCTTAAAAATTGGAAATGAGGAATTTATTCTGGCAACCGCAGACGACCAATTCCATAAAGCGAGATTGTTAACAACACAGACGATCAAGATTCCTGCTCATTCAGAACAAATGATCGATGCTGCCTTAGAAGGAAATCCTGGAGGGTACCGTATTGGCCTAGTTGAAGAAGACGGATCGATTAAGTCCCTAGCCAATATTATTGTGGCGAGAACTTTAACCCGGACTAAAGACAAAATCCCAATTAGAGTCGTTAATTTAAATTCCCACTCGGTGACAATTAAGGAAGGCAAACCGATTGGCTCCTATGAACCGGTCACATGGGTAGCGAGGTGCGAGGAACAAACAGAGGGAAGTTCGTCTACGAAAATAGACCAGGAAGTTTTGACCTTGCTGAGTACCCAGTTGGAGTATTTATCTGAGGATGAACGAAGGGAGGCAATCAAGTTTCTAGAAAAGGAAAGTTCAGTATTTGCCAAGAATACAGAGGCCCTTACAAAAACAGACATAGTCCAGCATCGGATAAATACTGGCAACTCACCCGCTATTCGACAACCACCTAGGAGGCTTCCATTAGCAAAACAAGAAGATGCCTCGGCAATGATAGACAAGATGCTACAAGATGGAGTCATTGAGGAGTCGACGAGTCCCTGGTCATCGCCAGTAGTTTTGGTTGCCAAGAAGGACGGAACATTAAGATTTTGTGTCGATTATCGAAAATTAAACGATGTCACGAAGAAAGACAGTTACCCATTACCACGAATTGATGACACATTAAGCACGTTGGCAGGCTCACGATGGTTTTCTACGTTAGACCTTAGGAGTGGATACTGGCAAGTGGGGCTTCATCCGGATGATAAGGAAAAGACAGCGTTTTCAGCAGGCAGTGGTCTTTATCAATTTACCGTCATGCCTTTTGGACTTTGCAATGCGCCAGCTACCTTTGAAAGATTGATGGAATTCGTACTGCGAGGGCTAACCTGGAGGACGTGCCTGGTTTACCTTGACGACGTGCTTGTTATGGGACAGGACTTTACAGAACATTTGAAAAATCTTCAAGAAGTATTTGGGCGAGTCAGGAATGCCCATCTGAAGTTGAACCCGAAGAAGTGCCTGCTATTCCAGAAAGAAGTCAAATTTCTTGGTCACGTGGTGTCTTCGGATGGAATACAAACAGACCCCGACAAAATTTCTGCTGTACGAGATTGGCCAAGACCATGTAACGTTCATGAAGTACGGAGCTTCCTTGGCCTCTGCACTTATTATAGGCGCTTTGTGGAAGGGTTTGCCGAAATTGCGAAGCCATTACACCGGCTGACAGAAGAGAAAGTACAGTACCAATGGACACCGGAATGTGAAACGGCATGGAGAAAATTGAAGGCAGCTCTATGTACTGGTCCTGTGCTAGCATACCCACAACGGGAAGGACTTTTTATTTTAGACACGGATGCCAGCAATTCTTCGGTCGGTTGTGTACTGTCCCAAATCCAGAATGGGCAGGAAAGAGTGATCGAGTACTTCAGCAAGGTGCTGTCCAAACCGGAAAGAAATTATTGTGTAACTCGGAAAGAGTTACTGGCCATCGTTAAATCAGTGGACCATTTTCATAAATATCTTTATGGACGACATTTCAAGATCCGGACCGACCATGCTGCATTAAAATGGCTGTTGCAGTTGAAAACCCCTGAGGGTCAACTGGCTCGTTGGATAGAACGGCTGCAACAGTATGATTTCAAAATAGAACATCGACCTGGAAGATCTCATAAGAACGCAGACGCTTTATCTAGAAGACCATGCAAGGAAGATTGCAAGCACTGCCGCCACGTTGAGAAATTGCAGGGTACGGTGGCCGTCAACACTATTAAAATAGAGGTTCCGGACGATTGGACGACCGAAGCCCTGAGACAAGAACAACTGAATGACACAGAAATTGGGGCTATATTGAGAGCAAAGGAGAAAGGAATTCGACCAGCGTGGAAGGATGTTTCGGATAAGGCAGTTGGATTGAAGGCTTTGTGGGCCCAATGGGATTCACTTAAAGTCATGAACGGGCTGCTAAAGAGAGCTTGGGAAAGCCCGGATGGCAGGGAAGTTGTTATGCGTCTAGTGATTCCCAGGTGTCGAGTACCGAAAGTACTTCAGGAAGTGCATAATGGGGCATCCGGTGGGCACTTCGGCGTTAATAAGACCCTGAATAAAGTACGAGAACGATTTTATTGGGTAAATAGTCGTCAAGATGTGGAAGCTTGTTGTCGCAATTGCAAAATTTGTGCAGCCAGTAAGGGACCACAGACTAGAAGTAGGGGTGCAATGAAGCAATATAACGTCGGAGCTCCTTTCGAGAGGATCGCGATCGATATAGCCGGCCCATTCCCAGTAACCAAGGATGGGAACAAGTACATACTGGTTGCCATGGACTATTTTAGTAAGTGGCCAGAGGCCTATGCAATTCCAAACCAAGAAGCAGTCACTGTAGCCAAAGTCTTGGTAGATAATTTGATATGTCGGTTTGGTGTACCCCTGGAGCTGCACTCAGATCAAGGGAGGAACTTTGAGTCAGGGGTGTTTCAGCAAATCTGCAAGTTATTGGGGATACACAAAACACGGACAACAGCCCTTCACCCGCAATCAGATGGAATGGTGGAACGACATAACAAGACCATGAAAGAACATCTCTCTAAAGTGGTTCATAAGAATCAACGTGATTGGGATCTCCACATACCGTTCTTCCTCATGGCATACAGAGCTGCTATCCACGAGTCTACGAAACAAACACCAGCCCGAGTAGTATTTGGACATGAGATCAGACTGCCGTGTGATTTGATTTTCGGAACACCAGGCGGAGAACAGCTTCCTGTGAACAGCTATGTGGATGAAATGAGTGAACGGCTAAGAAATGTTCATGAGCTGGTTAGAGACCAAATCACCATAGCCAGTGACCGAATGAAGGCTCGATACGACCGTAAGGGTAGTTCAGAAGGGTTCAAGGCAGGAGATCTGGTTTGGCTGTACAACCCACAGCGGAAGAAAGGGAAGTCACCGAAACTTCAACCTCCTTGGGAAGGACCTTATACTGTTATTACCCGAATTAATGATGTCGTCTATCGTATTCAACGAAACAAAAAGTCCAAGATGAAGATCGTACACTTGGATAGACTGGCGAAGTATGTGAAAGAGGCTGAATTGCCTGACCGGGACGTTCAGGCTTAAGGAGGGGGCAGTGTAATATGTTGCACCCCTTAAAATTTAAGGTTATGTTACTAAAAAGTAGGCAAACTTCAACAGATCGAATGTCTGAATGAATGTAGTGTATTTGCACCTACTCGAAAAAGAACCTACCAGAAGATTCCAAAGTGACATCTGGAATTATCGAGAGAATGGTGGCGTCATCACAGAACAATCGAGATCTGTCATTTTTAGGTATAAAAGACCGATCGCATTCTCGGCGAGTAGTGCAGAAAGTTCAGAAAGTATAGAAAGTGAGGTTAAGACTTCAAACAAAGTGATAAACATTGTGATTTTTAGTCAGTAAAGTGTATTTAAATTAAAAAATAGTATTGTGAAGTATCCAGTAAATATTTAATAAAGTGTGTTAGTGGACATCTCTTGTTATAATTTTTGGAACCCACGGAATTTGCAAGGGGTAGTTTCCTAAGGGTGGAAACACGTTACACTATCATAACCACTAATGATCTAATGGTCATAACAAAAAGTAAATTTTGCGTAATAATAATACAAGTATGAAAAATATGTGCACGAGAGTATAGTTTGTTATATGTATTTTGATTATGATAATTTGACAAATCGCAGCCACACAGCCCGGTAAGATAAGGTTGATCTAGTGTCTGTTAGACCATTTTCCTTGGTCTGAATTGTATTTTTAACTTTTGCCTTTTACTATTTACTAAGGAACTCGCAATCAAATGCTCTTGCTAGTAGTTTGTAGACTAGTTTATAGTTTGGGTTAGCGTGTCTTCAAAATTAAAAAAAAAAGATAAGTCAGAGTAACATTATCTGCCGTATTCACTAAAGATGTTTAAAATTTAGTACTGATTCAAATATAAAACCAAAAATCCATATTGTTGGCCATATTAAATAATGTTATTATGTATGTTATGGTATTATTGGTATTGTTGGAATGTGTATTATGACTATCATCATATAATCCTTCATGTTCATTTGGAGACAATCAGGATCAAAAACGAAACCTAAAGTATTGGAAAGGATATTCGACATTTTTCTCTGTATTTATAGTTGCAGTAATAATATAAAAAAATTTAAAAAATTATTCAATGTGGTATGTTTTGAGTAATCACGATTACGGATTAACTATTAACTGCATGATTTCTTTGGTGCAGGGGGATTCGGTGAAAAAAGGTGGTGGTTCATACTCAAAGCGCAGTAGAGGGTCTGTTAGGATGATAGATACTTTTTTTATTAAAAGGCCAAAATTGAAGGATGTGGAACTTGTGGAAGATTCGGAATCCAAGAAAGTTTCTAATGAAGATAATTCAGTTGCAGTTCCTATTCAGTGTACAATATCCGCTCCTGAATTTGATCAAAAAAGTCACCATTCTCTTCAAATTGATTTTTCATCAGATATTGTGTTATATAGGAAGACATGAAATAGACGATTCTACTAAAGCTATGTTGCTTGAGAAACACTGGGCACCACCCTCAAATTACAATTTTCCTTTTTGCGTTGTTACAAAGAAAGAAAAACAAACTAAAAAGTACGCATAAAGGTCGCATCTTGATAAATTTACAGGCTTGTGTTATCACATAAAGATCAAGGGCTATATTGTAAATATTGTGCCCTATTCTCAGTAGGTTTAGGTGGTGGAGACCAAACAAATGCAACCCTAAAAAGATTGGTGAAAGAGCTCTTAAAAGCTTTTGATGATCTTCTGAACGAAACCAATATCGCCGTTGAAGCTGGAAAAAATTTTTTGTTAACTTTTCATAAACCTGAACTTGACGTTGTGAACCAGGTTTCTAGGCAAAGAATGGCACAAGTTAAAGCAAACAGAGATCATTTACGGCCAATAATTAGTACAATTATTTTATGTGGCCGTCAGAATATTCCTCTGCGTGGCCACAGAGACGATGGAAATGTTGGAATTGCTAGTCTAAAAAAGACAGAGTCAGATTCAGACAGTCTAGTAGTGAAACATGAGAGGATCTTAAAATTTCGTGTAGAATCCGGTGACACAGCATTACGTCAACATTTAGAAACAGCTAACGCCAACGCAACCTACATAGGCAAAACAGTGCAGAATGAATTAATCAATATATGCAAAGAAATAATTCAGGAAAATATTTTAGCCGAAGTAAGAGAAGCCAAATTGTTTTCAATCATGTTCGGCGAAACAACTGACATCTCTCATACTGAGCAGCTGAGCCTGTCCTTTCGATATTTTTTTAAAGGTAAATAAAAGAATGTTTCGTTACCTTCTGTGATGCTTACGAGATGATTAGATGTGAGGACGTAAATACCAGTAATAGTAATGAGCATCGTTTGACAGGCTTTGCATTGGCTCATATAGTAGAAAATCTTTGCCACAAATTTAATATCGATTTAACATGGTGCATTGGAATTGGCACAGACAGTTGTTCAGTGATGGCATCTGACACTGAGGGTGCTGTATACGAACTCTTTAAGAAAGCTACTCATGCTAAACGTTGTCCATGTAACAACCATATTTTAAATAATTCATTAGGCAGATCTTCCAAAGTCTCAAGTTGTCGCAATACTTCAGCAACAATGAAGGAGATATGTGAAACTCGTTGGGTAGAAAGACACAATGGTCACTTGCAATTTCAGGGCGATAATTTAGTTTTTTTTTTTTACGGCATCGACTGCTGTGGTCATTAGCCGTGATAATTTAGTTAAGATTTGTAATCCTCTCGAAAACATTTCCTCATGGGAAGATAGCAAAACCGCTAGCGATGCACAGTGTCTTTTAAAAGCATTAAGCAGTCCTGAATTCATCATGTCATCCATTTGTTTAAATGATATTTTAGGTAAGTGATGCCAATTTATATGGATACAATACAAATGACTTTAATTGTATTATTTTTTTTAGGTACAACTGTTTCACTAAGTCGTTTTCTTCAGACATCGTCGACTGATTTAAAAAGGGCAATGGATTCAATGAATGATACTGTCAGTATTTTGAATACAAGTAAATTCCATTTTTCAACAATTATTTTCTGAAGCAAAAGAAGTTGCCGAACAGTTGGATGTAGAGCTAAAGTTACCGAGAATCATATCTAGACAGACACATAGGCAAAATAAAGTGCCAGATCAATCAGCAGAAGAATATTTTCGTAGAGCTGTATATATCCCTCTGTTAGATTCAATAATTTCTGATTTGAAAGAAAGACTCTCTCCAGACGTTCTGACTTTATTTCGATTAAAAGTTTTTTTGCCGAGAACATCTTACACGGACGAGGACATATTAGCTGTGAAAGAAGCTGTGAAAACATATAGCCAACTTTTAAATAATTCAGCGCTAACTACAGTAGTTGCAGAATTTCAATTGTGGGTTACTAAATGGAAACGCGAAGTAGAAAATGGTACTATAATTCCTGAATCGCTCCCACCTATAATTGATAATTGTGATTCTGATTTATACCCTAATATGCGAATTTTTCTCCAGATACTAGCTACACTACCTGTTAGCGTAGCAACAGCGGAAAGATCCTTTTCTACTCTTCGCCTCCTTAAAACTTGGCTTAGAGCAAACATGGGTGAGGATCGCCTCACTGGGTTGGCGTTGTTGAATATCCACAGAGATAACGTCGTCGACATTGATGAAGTTATTAACAGATTCGGAAAAACAAAACAGAGAAAACTAGGATTTGTGATTTAACTTCAATATGTTTTTTTTGTAATAATTTGTAATTTGTATTATCTTTATGAAAATTATATTTAAAACCTGCTCGATGGCCTGGTCTGCCACTGCACTGTGCAGTTGTCAGACCAAGACCAGGACCAGGGGCCAGGGCCAGGCCATCGGGCAGATTTTAAATCTAATTTTCTACTATTCTACTAAGGCACTAACCTATGTGCAATATGAATTAATGAATTTGTTATTCTGTTTTATATTTTTTTATACTTTTTTGTATTCTGTTTTCTGTTGTTTTCTTAAATGACAATATGAATTTGTTTATTTGTTATTCGGTTATGTTTTTTATTTATATATTTTTTTGTATTCTTTTATTTTGTTTTATTAAATGATTTCTTCTTAATTTAAAAAGTACATTTATTTTGTTTTTGTTTTACTTTAACAAAATCCTGCTATTGATCTGAAAAATTAAATTTGTTTTGACGAAACTCAGTTTCCAATTTTCGCCTGTGATACATTTTTCCTGTGGGGGCAGAGCTCTGTTCATGACAAAAAAAAAATAAAAAACAATACCTAATTTTTGCAATTACATGAAAAAAGGAAAAGGAAAATTCCATTGTTGAAGAAACTGTTTTTGCAACTCATGTTTGTTTTAGGTTTTAGAGCGTTTGACCTTGAAATATACCGAATTTTCGCCTGCGGCGCATTTTTAAATATTATCCCCTTTTGATGTTATAATTCATTAATTCATAGGATGACCCCCCCCAAAATAGAGATCTGAATCCACGCCTGGATATGTTTCAGTTAAACGATCCACTCCCATTATGTTGAATCATGTGTCTGTGGTCAGAACAATTCTCTTCCTCAGAAACATGCATGCCACTTACTAACTATACTTCGAGCATAAAGTGTTGACAGTGGAATAATGTGAGTTGGGGTTACAAGAATGTAGTGGCATGCCCACTCGATGCCTACTCGACCGTGTGCAGTGCCATGCACATCCTAAAACACGTACCACTCCATTTTTAACATCCTCAACTCACATTCCTTCACTGTTAACATTCCAATCGAAGTATAGATTACAAGCATAGGTTGTTCCTATCATTATATTTAACACTTCTTGCCTTTGTGTAGTTACAAAGGTCGAAGTATTTGCTATGTCTCAATTGAATTCCATAATAAATTCGAAAAGTGGCTCACCTCTTGGAATGATGTGGGTGCGTGGTGAGTGTTTGCATCGCACCCTGTGATCCTCTTCCTCAACAACTCATCACCAGTTCCTCCACGGCCTTGGTTGGTGGAGGTTCAAGGTCATCATATGGAAGATACACAGATGTCAGGATTAACTCTCTCAGCATACCCCCCACACGAAGCCCCAATGCCAGTAAATTCCTAGAACAGAAGTTAGTTAATGAATGACATTGTTATAAAGTTACTATTAACAACTACACACGCTCTATAGTCTGTTTTTAAATCAGGAGGACTGAATATTGAAGTCCCATTCACACCATAGAAGTTACCAGAAAATACACTAGAACCCTTTTGGCATTTGAGCCACCAACAATACACCACTACAGTATATTTGGGCATGTTCTTTATTTCAACAGTTGAGGCCATCAGGTGGCACCAGACATGTTGCTATCTCTTTATCACTTGTGTTGTAAGAAAGAGAAGCATACTGTGGTGGAACTCAACTGTTGAAATAAAGAATACGCCCTTTGTGTACATTTTATTGCATTATATAATGCATCGACCTCTATGTATTTGATACACCATCCATACCATTTATGCAATATAAAGGCACCAAGTAATTAGCCACTTTTACCTTCAGATTTATACAAAAGGGATTAAAAACTGATATATAATGTGCAAACAATTAAATAGAAATTTAAGCAATATAATTTATGACGTGAAATTAAAATTTATTATGTCAAAATTTACTATTACCCTGTGTAAAACTGGCGAAGGCAGATCCAATCACAGACGGGGTTCATAGCAATTTTTCAAACTTAAATTCCCTGACATTTCCAGGTTTTCCAGGACTATTGGAAAGTTTTTTCCAGGTCTAATAATTGATGAGCGGAGTAGGAACACTGTGGCGTCACAAAATAATCGGAACGAAACTAGAAGTACAAAACTCAAAATATTTCTTGTGATGAGCGGGGGGCTGAAAAATTCTTTTCAAATTCCCCTTTTTTAGGTTTTCCAGGTCGCTATGAACTCTGACAGATGTACCTATGATTTAGCGCAGTAAATTTGAAACGGTCCTCCTGGTTTAAAAACAGACTATAGGAGTCTCGGTGGTTCTGCTATAAATCAGTTCTCCACCAACATTTCTCACGCCACTTACCTGTCCCTTAAGATTCCAGAATCAGTGCCATATCACACACCTGCATACTTTAGCAAGGACCGCCGTGGCTGCCTTGCTATGATGCAGGTTTATCTGCACCACTTTCAACATCTGGAATGAGTCTACTGCTTTCCCTTTCCTTTAGTTTTCTGAAGGTTACCCTCCCCAGGCTGTAGTATGGCTTGAAGTCCAATCCTTCAAGCACATTTGATGATTTTTTGTCCATGGAGTAGGCCAGCGTTTGCCCCTTCGCCTTGACTTTGCGGCTCGCCAGTAGCCAACTGTCTGAGATCAATCCTGCATTCTGCTTCTTGAGCCGTTCCCTAACTACTGACTCTTCAACTGGCTCAGGAATCCAGACAAGAAACTTGGGACGCTTTGGGAGGTCTTTGGTTTTGACCACGGTCACAGACACACCCTCCCCCAGCTCCTTCATCCCCCGTACTGTGCTCACAAGCCAGTTTTCTGTAGGGGGATCTGCACAGGTAATACGGAGGATTCCCTCCTCTAATTTTGGGAACCGCTGAAACCGCGGAGATACCCCCCCAAAGGGGATGGCATCTATCGCGGCCACCAGTTTGTTCTGGATCAGGTCCGCCTGCTCCTGATTCAACACAGTATCTGGATACCCGACGTTAATTACAGCCATCCTGACACCTGTCATACCATCCCTGTAGGAGCCAGTCGGTGCTGTTGCACTTCTGGCCCCTTTGGGATTTGGTTTTGAAGGGAAGTCTGACATTATCTGTTAGAGGAGACCGAAACTGCCCCGGTGCCCTTTTCTGGCTGTGGTCGTGGTCTTTCTACCGTCAGGTATTTACGTATTGATAACAATAACTTAATATTATCTTCCGTACTATCCGTTTTTAAGATCCTGTAGTTGGTGCTAGCGTCATTTAAGACTCTTACGTCTTGGTGTTAGTCAAATAATAACAGAATTTCTAATAATATATAATAATCGCAACGCACAGCTAAAACTAAAACCATAAATTTAAGTCAATAGCAGCTAACGTTAGGTTATGTGTTAAGTGTCATGTGTCATTTACTGTCATTCTTCTTCTTCTGTAATGCGATGCTTAACAAGAGCTGTTTTCTTTTGTGCTGAAAGAACTGATTGCAATCACTAAACAGCCAATCAAATCGAGGTATTTTTGAAATTCTTGATCCCTATTGGTTGTTTACTGATCGTGTTCACTTTGCTCAGCACGAAAGAAAATAACTTACCTTATTAGCTATTTTCTTTCGTGCTAAACAAAGTGAACAACACAATCAGTTAGCAACCAATAAAGATCAAGAATTTCAAAAATACCTCGATTTGATTGGTTGTTTGGTAATTGCAATCAGTTCGTTCAGCACGAAAGAAAATAGCTATTATCCACGCACGGTCAATAAACGATACGGTTACATCAATCAGCAACTTTAGGACGAGAGGGTCGCGGGGGGCGGGAAATCGAATGAAAGAGACAGACATATCTGATTTCCGTGCAGAAGACAGAGACAAAGATTCCGGTAGGGTCTACAGCCTACGTCACCTGTAGCACAGTTTAAAAATATTCCTCTACTGTGCCTGTAGACACTACAAGCATCTTTGTCTCTGTCTTTTGCACGGAAATCAGATATGTCTCTCTCTTTCATTCGATTTCTCGCCCCCCGCGTCTCTCGTCATAAAGCTGCTGATTGATGTAACCGTAACCGTATCGTTTATTGACCGTGTAATCACAGTTTAAAAATATACAGTTGGGTCACTTCCCCTCATTTTTGTCCAAGACCCCCCACTCAAGCTATCGACGCGTGGACTACACCACAGAAGAAGGAACTACCAGAAGCGGCACTCTCAGCACCGCCTTTGATCTTTTTTTGTGACCTTCGCCATTTTGTTGTTGGTAATTTTGGCGGGAAATTTAAACAGCATGTTTATAAACAAACTTTACACAAGCTGAATACAATCACCTTTTCGAAGAAATCTACTTATAATGGACATTAAAACTATTAAAGTAAACTGGATAAATTTGTCTCTATGAACAATTGTATTCTCAATATAAATAAAGTCACAAAATGTATTATAATCAATACAATATCTCGAGAAAATCTGTAATTTCTTACTGGGAGGTTGTTCTGAGGGAATATTAATTTTTTTTCTGTTTAAACTACCAAATTGAGGAAAAATAGTAGGCAAGTGCTATTGGTAGCAATCTATTCTGATACATATTTGTCGTGCGCACAACTTAAAATTGTTATAAAGTTCGGTTGAACTTTTACTTGCCAAATCCCCACGATCGCATGCTTCCAACCACAATACGGACCTTAAAAGAAGAAAGGTTCACAACTACTTGGAAATATCTTATAATTTACATCAATAATAAAATACCTTTGGGAATCCTTAGGAAACCCAAATAAACTAATGTCTTTTCCTGTCGTACTACTTGCACATTCCTTAACAGCGCAAACGGTTCCACCTCGTTTACTCATATCGCTAATAAAAATTACTATTAACACAGCACAATAATACTAAAACCTTTTAAGAATTTATTTCGGTATTATGTCACAGTCTGTCATTTACCGCACTTTATTGTTTTAACCTAAAACAATAAATGAACTGACGGATGTACTAACAACAAAATGGCGGCAATGGAATTTTGGCGGGTAGCTCAAGTGTCGTTTCTGGTAGTTCTCTTTTCTGTGACTACACTCAGTAGCAACGGTGGTTTGTTGATACCGTGTTTCTAACCTAAACGCAAAATTATGTTATTATTTTATTTTGAATGCAAATAGTTAGAAACAGTTGTAAAAACCAATACCAACCAAATATCATTCTGCTCCCTGGTTGTTCAAGAAGTACCTGTGCTAGAGTGATCGTTTAATTTTTTCCCGTTTTCCTAAAGTTGAACCAAGGTAAGTTAAAGTCACCAATAATAATTTTTTTCGTGTTCTTTATCGAATTTTGTATTGAATGGACACTTTTTCAATAATTGTGCCCAGTACTCGTGTCAGCATTGATAATTTTTGTATCGATTTCTTCTAATTTAGTTAATAAGAGCCAAATAATAACAGCTACACGTTTTGCTATTTAAAGACCCGTAGGTAAATAGAAAAGCAAATGTTTTTCATATCATTTTGTAGCCACACTTTTTAGTATTAAAAGAAGAAGTTTTTTACTTTGAACAGAAAATTTTATTTATGTAGTTTAAATTCATCGATCATATTCAATGATCATGTCGTGAAGTGCATGGTTTGATGTAAATACTTTGACACATTTGAAAGCAGTAGTTGTTTGTTGGATAAACTGTGTTACATATATGTACTTATAATTTTATTAATATAATTTAATATTTGCCAGGTTACTTGTGGGAACAATTCGTAGATAAATCTGAAGATAATAAATACAGTTCAGAAAAATGCTGTGTTCAACAATTTGGGTATGCAGTGTGCATTTCAAAAACAAGTATGCAAGACGATTCATATAAAAATGATGCATTACCCTCATTGTTTCGTCTTGGTGAGTATACCTATTAAATAAATATAAAAATATGATTTGATGTTTTTGATGAGCACGATTATTTATTTCATAAGTGTAAAAAATAGAAAAAAATCATTGTTCAGTTTGTAAAATAAGGTTGTTATAATTTTCGTTTTTAGAGAATTCATTTGTTCAAAATTTGCAATATAAATAAAAAAAAAAGGTGAACTACAATAATGTTTAGATGAAAGATCATTTCGCTTTGTATTCTCATTTTCTATTTGTTAGTTACCTACTTAGGAACATATTTTTATTAAAAATAATGTTTTATTTTACAGAATAATCCATACAAAGTAAGGATGACCATCGTCTAATAACTTCAACGTCTCGTTTAGAAGATATAAGCCATCAAGTGTTGTTTTACTTTAGTAATAGGTACCAACTTGCTTTATCATCACTTACAATTTGTACTCTCGTCTTTTTTATTGCATTTGTCACATATGTAGGTAAATATAAATAGAAATATTTTTAAAATGTGTTATATTCTTAATTTTAATAAAATAGTCGTAATATTTAATTGAAAAAAAAATACAAACTCCTGATTGTTAAGTTTCATAATACTTTATATACTTTATGTTTATATTTATTGATGGTTTCTCACTGTATTATATTATTATATATCCATCTATTATATTTTTCTTACTTATTTGTTAATCATTAGCAAATATAGAATTAATCTGTTATTAAATAATGTTTATAATATATTTATTGTAAATTTATATGTGATTATAGTTTTCAATAGTTATTTATCTAACCCCGCTATGAAATATCAAATTTTAAATGCATTTTTGATGTTACGAAATGTCACATTTTTCATAACTGTCAGTTTCCAGTTTCATTACATAACTAGGGATGTAATGAATTTTTTTTTCCTATTTTAAAGCGGGATTAGATAAAATTTTGTAACGTTATGCAAAAGTAATTTTGTTTGGCTCATGGAATTTGCAAAACTCGCTCTCTTCGCTCGCTTGTTTTGGCAAATATTACATTCATCAAATAAAATTAGTCTTTTTATAACTGGTTACGTAAATAACTATTATGTAACCAGTTATGAAAATTAATTTTTCATAACGTGTTAAGTACAAAATTTTATCTAATCGCACTTTAAAATAGAAAGGAAATTACAGAAATCAATACGTAAAAATTCATTACATCATTAGTTCAGTAATGAAATTGGAAACTGACAATTATGAAAAATGTGACGTTTCATAACATCAAAAATGCATTTAAAATTTGACATTTCATAACGGGGGAGGAAATACAAATATTTTGAATAAAAATTTATTTACTTATTTAAAAGATGTTTTCTTAACAAATTTTTTAGGTCCTACTCTTAAAAAAAAAAAACACTCAGATTTTACTTACTTTATTTTATAAATTATTTTGTTAACAGATAATTAATAAAATAACATACCAGCATAAATTTACTTAAATCTCAAAATACATAATTTTTTCCGTGCAAATTATTAAATAAAAAAAAATAAGTCTAAAACATTATACATTTATGTTTGTTTGTTTAAAAAGCAAATTCTTATTTAATTTTAATTAACTAGCTATAAATCTACAATGTTTTATGTATAACCTACCATTAAACAAATTTGTGCGATTAAGGTATATTAGGAAAGTAACACAAGGTATCATTACTGTAAGAAGTTACAACTAGAAACTAATACAACATCAGTAAATTTGCTTAATTTTTTTTTTTCAAAAGATACCTATAACATTTTGTTATTGCTATAAGTACAAAACATGTATTTAAAATCATAGATATGTCTCATCTTTCTCTTCGATTGCAGGCAGTATGTTCGTTTCTGAATATTTATTTTCTGAGGAATTTTTTGTCGAAACAGCATGATTTAATGATATGTTAATTGCTTCTATTATTTTAGTTGAGAAGCATAAAGAATGGGCGAGCGTAGAGGCGACTTCAATGTGAATATCAGTCGATATTCCGTTGAAGCAACGTCGGGCGCGGTTAGTACTTGGATGGGCGACCCACCTATCTTGGGAAATACAGCGTTCTCGTCCCACCTTCCTGAGGCTTGTATATCAGTGTATACTCGGAAGTTACGTAATTTCAGACGAGGATTACGTAGCGGATATACCATCCTTCGGAGGGGATGTAAAGCAGGCAGTCCCTTGTCTATTAAATGTTAGGCAAGTAAAAGATCCCTACTCTTCTTAAGGGAAGAGGTTCGGCAAAATTTCCAGGTTGGGGGTAGCTCGTCTCCTGGCGTCGGTGATAGGCCTTGGTAGCAGAAATAGGCCGACGTTAAATAGTTAAAAAAAAAAAAAGCATAAAGAATCCTTCTCAATTGAAATATTACTTAAATTGTTCACAATATTCCTATGTACTGTACCATTTAATTCAACATTGCAATTTCTTCTATAGGCATATTTTTCCCTAATAAATTATTCTAGATTTATTTTTGTGATCTGAAATATAGTTGCCCTTCCATCTTTCGCACTTTGCCTATGCTCTCATCTTCATAAAAATTTTCTTCATGTCCTCCGATTCCATTCATCATGAACCCAAAATGTCCCAACGTGCTGATAAATCTGTAATATATTCCAACAGTAGTAAGGAAAAATGAACAATTATATAATTATAATGTTACATAACTAACTAAAAATAGATCTGTTTTGAATTTGACAAAATACACGAAGGATTATTTAGAGTTTAACAATGAATTTTTGTGAATGTTGCAAATTACCCTCAACTGATTGTTAATTTTGAAATGAAGCACCCAAAGCGAAAGGTTTATCCCTATGCAATATGGTGTACAGACCTCGTCAATTAAGTACTTAAGAGGAAACATGTCCACATAAATTAGACCATGAATATCTTGTAGTACAGATATGAAATATCGGTATTGTAGTGCAGTGGGCCAAAGCGCATAGGAGAAGAGCACACTTGGTCACACGGTTTATCGTGTACTGGGTTTGATTCCCAGTTCCGATGCTTGCAATGTCGGTGGGTAATGGCTTTGGACTTGAGAGTTGTGTATATATGTATGTATGTTTTATGCTTAATACTCAAAAAAATAGGAAGAAAATATAAAAAACACTAGACAAATTCGACTATGAAGCACCGAAATACCTGGAGAATGAGATACCATAAAAAAAATTCCAGCGGTTGACTCTTTACCAAAGATGATTTTATGCTACTCCTAATATCTACCAAATGATAGCATAAGTCCATGAGATACTATTCAAAATAAAGACCAGGGATAAATAATTTTTAAAAACGTGATGAATTTTGTTGAGCTGCGATTTATCCTATATATTATAGAAAGGGCAAAACATCAATATTTTTTTGGTCAATTTTAATATTAATATATAAAATACTCCCATTACCAGATATTTTTGTACAATACACATACCTGGTCCACATTTCTTATTACTTCCATTACTCTTTAAGTAAGAATTTAGCCTTCGACATTATATCATGATTTAAACTTCTGTAACAAAAAAAATATTAAGATACGATTTTTTATGTCAAAATAGTGGTTTATTTATTTATCCATTAATAATAAAACTACAAGTTCTTAAATTATTTAAGAATAAATTTAATGACATACCTGGTATAAGCTCAGTTTCCAATACAATTTTTAGAGTCCTACGAATTTCATTAATATTGTTTGATTCTTGCCTTTATAGTGTACGTTATGTAGCAACATGAGAATGTTTATTGTTTTAAATATTCAAATTATTTGCATTTTGTATTCTGATTATTTACAACATAACCAACAAATTTAACAAGCCATAGTGACATTTCACCACAGGTCTACACCTCTAGTTGTTCGATTTTAAAATTGGCGCGTTCCCCTACATGCGCGTGGACTACACTCACTCGTCCTGGACTAGACATAAAAAACCAAACTAAGGTCCACTGAAGTCCATAATGAAAAAATAGAGTGGGTATACTGTATATTCCTCTACTGTGGTGTAATCCACGGTCCATAGTCATTATCAATGTTGCCAACTGTGGATAAATTTTCATCTCGCATCAGCTGAGCATTCCAGATAAAAAAAAATATTGTGATTGTTTTAATCAAAAGTTTTAATTTTTGCGTACTTGTGAGGACGGTTTTAGACCAGCATGAAACGATATAATTGCTTCAATTAGTATAACATATTTAGCAAATTTACTGTATCATGGTGTTAGTAATACATATTTTTTTCAAAATTTTCAAATCTATTCACAGTATTTAACTTGATGTGAAACGGTTTTAAAAATATTAAAAATATACCTATTTTTCATATTCCCCTTTGGTTGGTTTTAACAGGGCTACCATCTGGTTTTAAAAAACTAGGGTGTTCTTTGTGCTCTTCTTGAATTTTAAGAATAAAAATGGAACAGAAACTGTGTTTGAGAAAGATTTTAGATATAAGAAAAAGTAAATGTAGAACCGAAAGTTATCCAACAAAATCGTCAGAGGAACAAGTAAATTATACACATAACCTAAAATTTTGTAATAATTTTAACCCTATTTGTTCTAGAGTGATGTAGAAGATTCTGTATTAAAAAAGTACGAAGATCTACATATAAAATTAAAAATTAACCCCAATTTGCCAGAACTTCTTAAAGAACAACATAAGAAATATTTGCTAGATACTATCGTGTACCTTCCAGCTGCATATGAGGTATTCGTTACATTTATTTTAATAATACTAGATAACAAGTAATGATTATGCCTTAGCCGGGAAAGCAAGACACTGATGAATTGAACTGTCGATAGTGTCAAGTCAAATGTGAGCGACATTGATTTGATAAGCCTTTATAAAAATTATTTTGAATTACACACCATCCAAATTTAAAGGCCACAATAGGGATCTGTTGCATCCACTGTTTTGGTGCATTTAGTATTATCCTCATTTCCTGGTTAACATATAGTAATAAGATTGAGTTAAATTAATATTAGAATATTATTATTTTGAACATACCTATACTGCCGTCCTAAGCCAAAAAGACGTATCTCAAGTTTTGGCCGAAATGCATATTTTTATGCCTTAGGATAGCTGGAGCTATTTTCTATATATTTCCATAGTGAAATAAACGTATTTCAATCGTTAAGTATTTTTAAAGTGCTAACAAAGTTTGACGTATCTAAAAAAATATGAGAAAACCTAAGCGATTTAGCCAATTAGACGTATCTCATTGTAAAAAAAACTAGTAACCTAATTAATATAAATTCATAACTACACCACTATTAACCTCTACATGAGTACAACTACAAAAAAAAATATTAGTAAATATTTGAAAATATTGACGCGATTTCGAAAATTCAAAACATGCCTTATATCTCAAAACAGTGAAACCTTGAGATACGTCTTTTTGGCTTAGGAGGGCAGTATAATTGATATAAACGTTATTTGTAATGCAGTACCTTATTGCATATGAGAAGTAATATCAAATTAAGCTTAGAATTAATATGTATGCTAGTACGTCATATATTATAAACTGACTAGATCTAAACCAAAACATTTATAAAAAAAATTCTAGTAGTTAAATTGTTTGCTAAGTTTTTAAAGGATTTTTAATTTTTGGCAGAGCGGTATGAATTCAATATTGAGAGCAGCATAAGTTTTATACCTTTGAGTGTACCATCTTAATCAAGTAGTCCAGGTACAGAATACGGGAGCTCGGGAACTTGATAACTAGTCTTTTCTGTCCCATAACTCAACTAGCACCAAAGTAACAGTAACTGAGATGGGAACTTTGAATGAGTAACCACTATGAATCCGTCACTAAATTTACGACTTTGATGTGTAAATAACTTCATTTGACATATCCATAGTCACTCCCTCATAGTTTTTACCACTAGCGGTTACTTTAAAGTTATGTGACTTCTACGTAGTTTTTCTGGTGCATGGGGACGCCTTAGTTACCAGTGGGACAACCTTCGAAGTTACAACCACTTTCAAGTAGCTTTGATAGTGGCCGCGACTGGGGACCTTTACTATCCGTTTAAAGTCGTGGACTTTGTTAGTAACATTTATTAGTGTTAATGACGTTACCGCTACCTGCAGAACTGATCTTCACCGTGCACAGTTACTACAAAGTGCGTATCACCTGTTAAATTCACCATCTAGTTCCCATTGTTAACCATATATAGGAAAGGAGGGGCGATAACGAGAGGAATGAAATACCTAACCTATATAGTTTATGCTTGTCTTGTGGCCTTTATCTTTTCCAAATTTATCATACATTTATCTTTTCTGTTCAACAACATAATTCGTTAAGTGAGGAAAACAACTAGGTGTTTCTCGGATTGTTTACCTGTTAATGTTTTTCAAAAGATAATAAATGTTCTATATAGGTAATATATAAGAGTACGAAGTTGCTCCATAATATTAATTAATGTTCTAAAATAACTGGTAAGAGTAAAAGTTATTAATCAGTGCCTAAAGACAAAAAAACTTCACAGTAATTGGATAATAGCTTTAAGAAATTGGAAAACCACCTGCAAATGTATGTGTGTATATAGTCAACATGTTCTACAGGATGATTTTTTCACTAAAGTAAGTTATTCATATTTGTATCTGTATTTATAGATATGTTGCAAAATACCCATAATAATCTCTTGGGTTGGAATTTGTTTCACTTAACATAATTTGCTAGATGGTTTTCCAATTTTTAAAGCTATTGGCCACTTAGTGCGAAGTTTTCTATCTATTTGGAAAACTGTGCATTGACACGACTTTTAAACTATATGCACTGTTACTGAACATTGTCTTTTACACTTACTAGTCATTTCAGAAATTTAATTGGTGTTGTGAAGTAATTTTGCACTTTTACCTATGTTGAACTTGTATTGTTTTTTGAGAAACATAAACAGGTAAACAAATACAATAGTACTGAAATAAAACATAATTAAAAAAAAAATCATTTATTCAAATTTCTCATCTTTTTCACAATATACATGTAGCATATGGTTAAAATAATTCCTAGTTTGCTTATAATATCCAGATTGGCCTGCTGTACAACTACGCATACATTTTCATTTATCAACATCACCTTATAAATTCATGGGAGCAAACAAAAGGCAAAGATTTGTTTTTTTCACAGCGCCTTCGACTTAGCAGAGAATTACATGTCTAGCTCTAAATACCACTACAGACGTAACGTTATGACAACTACATGTTTTCGTCACCATTTCCGATATTGAAAATATTGAAATTCTCTGATACCATCTGCTGATGTGATTTTCCCCTATAGAAAAAAGTCAAAATTAGGGGCAAAAAATGGAACTATGAAGTGGCAGCGGGAACCTTGCTGCAACTTTAAAGTGATGCTACAGTCCCATTCGGTACTTTGTAATAAATGTAACTTTAAAGTAACCTCAAGTAACAATTATTTTCAAGTCGCATTTCTTAGTAAAAACGACTTCAAAGTGACCCTTTCTGAAATACGCCATCTTGATGGCCAAGACTTATGATGCCATTATTACAAGACATGAACCACTTCATAAACAACTTAAAATTTTAATTTATCATTATTTCTGCACCAAATATAATAAATTAATTTCAAGTTTCAAAGAACAATAAAAAATAGCTTTCAGCATTTCAGCATCCAGGTTGACACATTCTCGCATGACGTTAAGTATTTTAAAGACAATATTTGAATTAAAAAATACAAATTATAAAGGCGCGTGCCAGATGCGGACCTTTTATCATGTTTGACAATAAACTTGTATTCCTTTTTAATTTTGATGCTTAGCCATTGGGAAATTGTACGAGTTTTGTCTTCTAGTATTATACTATTCTAGTATTCTATTAAGTTTCTGAGTTAGGGAAATGGATAGCAATAATCATGTAGAAATGAAACACAAGTATAATAAAATCAGTTGCAAGACCAAGCAGGTAACATTCATTTGATAGAGTGGGGAGTGGTAAAGTTCCCCGAAAGTCGCGGTTTACACTTCGCGACGCCACCGCTTCATAACCACAACGCCATTGGAACGTAATCGGACTAGTTCCGGGAACGTAGCCGGAACGTTGCGGTAACCGAAAAAATATTCCTCATTTTGGTCGTACTCACGTAATGGGAACGTTCCTGTTATGCTCTCGTGACTATTGACAGAACACTTTAAAGTACCTACAATAGTCGTTGCTACGTTCTAGCAACTAATTGTGCTAGTTGGAAATGGTCTTCATATTTTATTGTTTTTTTTTTTTAGTTTCTTTGTTAGGTTCTTTTTGTGAAGAAATCAGTTTTCTTCAATTCTCGGGATTAAAGGGTATAGCCGGATAAGTTAGGGAAATGTGCCCCCGCACTTACTTAGTTAAAATGGCTTCCAGATGATGCAGTTTATAGAGTATATTACATGGTAAAAATTTTAACCCTCTACTAAGGTGGAAAAAAAAATAATATGTCTTTAACTATTATATATTTTTTTCGGCTTCTATGCAACTGATCGATTTGAAATTTGGCACGAGTATTGCTTGCGTGGAGATAACTTACTACAAAAAATAAGGTCATTTTACGACCATTTTAACCATCGGAAAAAATATATAAATTTTTTTTAGAGAACAAAAGGTGGCTACCCTTTGTGGTACAATCACCATTCTATGATATATTATGTTTTGACACTTCTTGATTATCATACTAAATTGTCAGATTTTTTGCTGTGGTGGAACAATATAGAAAAAAAATAAAATTGGGTAAAATAAAATATTTACACATGCCTCTTAGTTGTAACAGTTAATACTTATAGCCTTACAAGGTATTGTTGCATATCTACACCGACCGTGGGTGCCAGTGCGATGTTGCCAAGTCTACTTTTTCCCCAGACGTAGGGAAATTCAGCACAATCTGACAATACCACTTCTGGAGGTCCCAGGGTTAAACCCCCCAGGGGCGAAGTATTAACTTTCTAGGACCTTAGGGAAAATTTAGCAACGAATGATGTTCATTGTAATTACTGTCGCATTACGACATCTAAAAAACGACGTACTGAACCAGATGAAGAAACGGAGGGAACGATCGAAGAAGACCAGCCTTTTGTGCCTTCGACCTCTTCTAGCACTACGACTAGTGACTCTGACGAAATAATGGAACTACCATTGCGAAGACTCGTTGCTACACATAAATACTGTTGCATATGTGGTGATGATAAAGAACTGACCGTAATACCCACTGTGAGACTACTGTGCTATTGAAACAAACAAATATACATCCCCGAGGCAATCGTTGCTGTAAAATACATTGGATTAAACATCGCTTTTATGAAGACGATATTGCACATCTGGAACCATATGCCAATTGTAGCTCGATTCCTAGATCGGATTTATGCATTCTATTAAATTCCTTAACCCCAATAACAACTCCAAAAGGCTCTACAGACCACTGCGGTTTATCAGAAAAGCAATTATTAACGTTTACAGGCTTAACGGTAGATGCCATTTACGAATTAAAGTCACTGTTGGAAAATTCCAGTACAAGAACTTCTTCTGTCCTCGTTTTTCTATTAAAGCTGAAAACAGGTAGTAATAATGATAATAAAATGACCTCCTACATTACCAAATTGTTCGATATGGTGCCAAAGTGCAGCGCACTTGCTAGGAAGCTGAACAAATTGACCATCCTCAGAATGGTATCATTGGTATATTATTAAGGTTGTAATTAATAACCCTAATAAGATCTGATAAACCGCAGTGGTCTGTAGAGCCTCTTAGAGTTGTTATGTTATTGGGGTTAAGGAATTTAATAGAATGCATAAATGCGATCAAAGAATCGAGCTACAATTGGCATATGGTTCCAGATGTGCAACGTCTTCATAAAAGCGATGTTTAATCAAGCGTAGACACATTTCACGCGCAGGTATCCATCAGGGCGACTTAAGTTTACACATAGACTGGACCATGGATAGTAGGTTAAACCACAAAGGTTATAAAAACAAAAACATATTAGGAATCAATATCACAAGTCAGGATAAGTATTGACAAACGACAACTAATGTTAAACAACTGTACCATACTGAGATAAAAAATTATCCATCTGCGTAGCTGGCTGATGGAACCCATCCAAGGCCAAAAATGAGGGGAAAAAAATCAAATGTATTTTACAGCAACGATTGCCTCGAGGGATGTATATTTGTTTGTTTCGATAGCACTGTAGTCTCGCATTAGTGGGTATTACGGTCAATTCTTTACCATCACCACATATGCAACAGTATTTATATGTAGCAACGAGTCTTTACAATGGTAGTTCCATTATTTTATCAGAGCTAGAAGATGTCGAAGGCACAAAAGGCTGGTCTTCGTCAATCGTTCCCTCACTTTCTTCATCTGGTTCAGTACGTCGTTTTTCAGATGTTGCAATGCGATAGTAATTTACAAAGAACATCATTCGTCGCTAAACTTTTCCTCAAGGTCCTAGAGAGTTAATACTTCGACCCTGGGAGGTGAACCTCCAGAAGTGGTATTGCCAGATTGTGCCAAATTTCCCTACGTCTGGGGTAAAAGTAGACTTGGCAACATCGCACTGGCACCCACAGCCGGTTGTAGATATGCAACAATACCTTGCAAGGCTATAAGTATTAACTGTTACAACTAAGAGGCATGTGTAAATATTTTATTTTACCCATTTTTATTTTTTTCCATAATGTTCCGCCACAGCAAAAAATCTGACAATTTAGTATGATAATCAAGAAGTGTCAAGACATAATATATCATAGAATTGTGATTGTACCACGAAGGGTGGCCACCCTTTTGTCCTCTAAAAAAAGTTTATATTTCTTTTCTGGTGGTTAAAGTGGTCATAAAATGACCTTATTTTTTGGAGTAAGTTATCTCCATGCAAGCAATACTCATACCAAATTTTGAATCGATCGGTTGCGGGGGCACATTTCCCTAACTTTTCCGGCTATACCCTTTATATATCTGGTTTTTAGTTAAAGCTCTGAAGTAACGTTATAGGTGTATTTAAAATTTCAAATAAGAAAGCATATTTTGATTATTTTGAAATATGTAATCTCGTATGTAAGTCATAGTTTATAAAGGACACGATGCTTAAAATACAATTAAGAAATTATCCCAAAATTTGCGTATTTAAAATCATGTACCTGCTTTTAATATCTGCTCAAAATAACCTCTTCTATGCACTTTCTAACTTAATTGAACTTTTTTGATTATTATTATCATAGAAATATGTTGCACCTGGCATAAATTGAATTTGAAATAAGTAGTGTAATTTTACATGCAAGGTAAAACCAGTCTAAAGTCATGACATGTAGTGTTGCCAGATTATTTACTCCTGTCAGCGGCATTATAAAATTGGTGTTTTCAGTGTTTATTTATTCGTAAATTTCTCTTAAAATTTGATTTAACATGGATAAATCTGTAATTAAATATTCCAATATTGTTTAGTAACGTAGTTTGGTATCCCACAGGGAACTGTATTGGAACAGAAACTTTATTATGCATATTACTGATATAGTTGTACATGTTAAAACATGTGAAATTCAATTATTTGCAGATGATACCCTATTGTTTTGTGTAGGTGACAGTGTAAAATCGGAAATAGAAGATTTAAATTATGATTTGCAAAATTTGTATAGTTGGTTAACCAGCATAATAACAAAAATAAATACAGATGAAGCAAAATTTATGATAATAAAAAATTAATATCTTTTGGCACATACCAACACTCATGATGCTGTAAAATAGAACAGGTAAAAGAAATAAAATATTTAGGTGTTATAATAGATGAGCATTTGAACTTTTCAAATCATGCAAAATATATTATAAATAAAGTAGCGAAAAATGTAAACTTATTAAGGCGAATAGGAAATAATTTGACACGATGAACCAAACAAACTATATATCAATCATTATTCACCGCCCATTTTCAATATTGTGTAACAATTCTGTTTCTGCTCTTAATGCTGAGATAAATGTCTTACAAAAAAAAAAAACAAAATCGGGCTTTACACCCAAGCAGCAGTTTTAGTAGTTTCTATGTAGTAGTTATCATTAGTGGAACTTTAAAGGTTTCCACAACTAAGGATTGTTACGTAATGGGAACCATCCTTCTACTAAGCATTCACCAAAATGGGGAATAACAATTACGTAGCAAGTTACTATTCCGGTACTTCTACCGGTACCGTATCAAGGACTAGGTTATTACGTAAACGGAATGCAACCAGGTAGTAGAAATTACTAACTTTTGGAACAGCTCAGGTGACCGGAATGAGAGCGCAAACTATATATTTGGCTCTCTGTTATTCGAATAGCGAATTAATGACTTATTGAGTTTGAGCACATAATATGTCCAAGTTCCAATAAGGTGATTATATACAACATGCATAAGCATATATTATAAATCATGATGCATTTACTCGGTGTGGATATTAAAACCACCACTTGTTTTCTGTTAAATGTTATCATGATGCTTCGATAAAAAAAGACGCCCCCTCGAGAAAATGGTTTTTTCAGAAAAAAAATTTTTTGCAAAAATTATGCGTACAAGCAAAACTGCAAAATTTTTTATAGAAAACGTTTTTTTTTTTTTAATTTTATATATTAAAGTAATAATCTATTTATAAAACATATTTGCAAATGACCATAATAATAAAAAAAAATTTATTGAATTATATTTTTATTTGTCTTCATTCAACAACAGAAAAATGGCGATTTTAATTGCAGTCACTTTGTAGTCGTATATAAGTCAGCAAAGTATTTGTCACATATTAGAAGTGGTAAAAACCAAAATTATTTCCCTACAAGTTACATTTCCCATAAAGTAGCAGATGCCACCAACGTTATAGTTGTTGCTACTTTAAAAGTGGTGATGGGAACTACAACAATTTCACTGTGTAGTTATATTTACCTAGATGTAGCAAATGGGACCAATGACGCTATAAGATCTTGGTAACTATTGCTACCAACTTATTTTCATGTTGGTACAATTGGCAGATACGAGATACACTGTAAAAAATGTTGTAAATTTACCAGAGATAGGAAAATTTCCATTGACCATGGAGGATTACCCCAAAATATAAGGTAAGGTAAAGTGGGGTAAGTGCGACCCAAAATTTTATTAGTTCACCTTTAACAGCAAATGTGTCAGGTATTGTTAATGTTTTAGATTTGAATTTTTAATACCTTTATTCTTACAGTATTTGATAAATGTTCTTACAATTTTAAAAGTATATCTTTATTTTTCTAAGGCTGACATATATTTTTTTAAAATGATGTTTATGGTACACACTTCTCCGGCCACTTGGGGTAAAAGTGTCGTCCGATGTACATTTTGCTTGTGTTAATATTAAGTTAAGATACGAGATAAGTGTGTCTAGTTTAAGCATGTAGCAGCACATTACTTTTGAAATTTTTAAAATATTGTACAAAATATCTGACTTATGAACTTTTTAGTGTAACAAAATCTAGCGAACAACAAAATACATATTTTCAATTTAATAAAAGTACATTTTTATCCACATCTGAATCAATTTTAAAATGTTTGGTAATAAAACAAAGTGATAAGTAACTAATATTTTTTTATTAGAAGTAATATATATTATTGTATATTCTAGCTGGCATTTTGGAGATATTATACTTTTTAGATGCACCATACAAAGTTATGAAGCCAGTCTTTACTTAATTTATGACAAGTTCTAGTGTTTCCCTTTGAATCTCTTTTTCCTCTGTCACTTTTTCTAATGTATGTCCTTACCAACTTACTAAAAATAATATAAGTATATAAGTATAATATAAGTATAATATAAGTAACAAGTGTTAGTGGGCAACTCGTTAAAAGAATTAAAATTCAATTATATCACGGATATCAGTTAAGATCTACAGAATATAATATCTCTCGCGCTCTACGGGGCAAGTGTGTACTATAAGACACTCTTACCTCCTATTTTATAGTACACAATTTCCCGGTATACTTTATTTCTGGGGCAAGAAGAACCCATGCATAAAAGTGCCTTTTGAAATGTTATTGAATAGAAATACCATTTGTGTAGTAAACTTAATTAATAATCTTACCTGCTAGCAAAATATCACGTTAAAAACTTTTAAAATATAGGAGATGTTTCTGGATAATCTAATACACATGCACTCTCTACTCAAGCTAAATGGCAACTACTAGAATGTGTGCAATATTTTGGTTAGTAATAATGGCGGTTTTGCAACCCTACATACGCAGGTGTGTAGATTGGATATGTTTCAACATACTTCTCATAGATTGTAGCACCTATTCATAATTTTAGTGAAATTACAATTTGTGGACACTCTTACCCCGTATATACACTTACCCCACTTTACCTTAAATAGAAATTTTCCACTTTCTTTGCGGGTAAAATTCCATTACTATTGGGGGTAAATTTACTATGTCTGGATAAGGGGCAATTTTATTACATGTTTAAAACATGTAATAAAATTGTCCCTTATCCAGGCAGGATTTTTTAAGTCATTTTTCAAGTCGAGTTTTTAATCGACAAATTCATTTCAGAACAGAACTATGTTAACATTTCCCATACGATGTACAATGTATGTCTTGTAAACATCTGTGTTTTAAAGACAAGTTGTAACTTTCGTGCAGTAACAGTATCACTAATATCACTGCAAACTGTTATAGTTTTCGATTACTTTTCTCCTTGTGTTGATGGGAACACTTTTGCACTTGTTGCCAAAGATTATGGTTTTGCTGTGGCGAAATAATCTTTCATGTTTGCATCATATTCTGAAGAATCACTATTTCTACTACTGTTTAACTGTTTCTTCAGTTTTCTATAAAACGTGGATGAGTGCCGATAAACATTATTTCGCTTTTGCTGAGCATTTCAGATGCCGCCATTTTATTCAATGCCAATAATTATATAAATTGTCTTAAAAGTTAATATTACTTTATAGTAGATTTCCAAGGTATATGTAACTTTGTAGTCATTTTCAATTAGTGGGGAGTAGTAAAAATAACTTCAAAGCCCTTATGTTCGTAGAAATAACCTAATTTTTACTCGAGATGTCACTAATAAGTTAGACAACTTTGAAGTCCCAGAAAATTTCCCAACAACGTACCGGGGGCTTAAAATTGCACATTTGAAGTTATCGTTACTTTGAAGTGGTCCTTTGGTATCGCTGTGCGGTCGGCATTACTACCAATTTTCACTTTGCAGTTGAGCATGCTTCAAAGTAATGCAGAGTAGTATCCGCGACGTTGCAGATTCTGCAGCAGTTACTTGAAAGCATTATAACTATACAGTGCCTGAATTTAGTAGAATCTACATAATTGTCACTACAAATGCATACCACAAAGTGAATATTACCCTAAAGTCGCAAATTTAGTAACAGTTATGTCATTCCCACTATATTAAAGTTCTGATGCCTCAGATGCCAGTTCCCATCACTTTGAATGCTGCTTGGGCAGTCTAATCGATATACAAGTATAAAATCAATGTTAGATAAATTAAAAATGCTCTGTGTAAAACAAATTTTGATACTATATACATTAATTTTAATTTTTAAAATTTTGCATGGGTATTACGAATATTAGATCATTGTACCTTTGTTAATGAAATTCAGCAACATTTTATAAGAACCAGTAATAATCTATATGTACCAACTGTTAGGACTAATTATGCACAAAATAATATTTTTTATAAAGATCTTCTATTATGTAATAAGTTACCAAGTGAAATTATTAACTGTGAAAACATAAACTGATTTAAAAAACCATGTTTGTTACCAATGTATACAGGAACATGTAAATGTTGTATGGTGTTATTTGCATTTAAGTACGCATTTTTATTGCCTTCTTCAAATGTTTGTGAAATTTTATATTTATACTTATTTATTTGTATTTTATTGTATTAATGTGTATTATCTTTAGCTGTGGTTAATAATAAATATTATTATTAGTGTCGAAATGTGAATCAATATCTCATTTTATTCTGCCGCTGACAAGAGTAAATAAATTATCTGACGTTACTTCACGTTAAACATGTTTTACAGCATATGTAAAATTGCACTCTTTCAGGTTCAATTTTATGTCAAATGCAACATATTTCAATGAAAATTATAATCAAAACTATTTTCATAATAAAGAGCAAATCAAATTTAATCGATATGAAAATTTGTTCCTGTTCCCTATTCTGCAGTTGTGCTTTGTCATTGTTTACTGCAACAATTATGAATCTCCATTGTTGTGAAGTTACTTTATATTAGAGAGCAAATTAAATAAATGTGGTGATATTGTTATTAGTGAAATTGGTAATGTTTAGTTACGACGATGAGAAAACTGAATACAATATAGCTTGAGAATACTACTGAAGTTGCATCGTATACGAATTATTTAGAAGCTATATCAATTTAATTCTTTACAGAGTCTAGATGCCAGTCGTCCATGGCTATGTTATTGGATTTTACATCCATTGTCTTTAATGGGGATTCGATTAGATGAAACAAGAAAAAGCCATATAGCAAAATTTTTGGGAAAGTAAGTATAAGTAAGTGAGTTAATAGTAATACAAATAAAGAATTAGTCCTTATTTGTTTAATAATCAAGGTTAGTAATTATTTTAGTAGCTAATACATAAGAGGTTACAATTTTATCAGATAAATTTTTATTTATGCGAAGACTTGCTTGTCATGATAATATAGGTACTGTGCGCAAACTGTGCGACAAAAAGATGAGACCAGAGGTCGAATGTTTTTCACAGTTTCCTTGAGTTATATTATCAAAATGCTGACCAAAATGTTTAAGTGTAAATAAACAAACACAAACATAAATACACCACAAATATTAGACAAATAAAATTTTATCCTATTTAAAATCGAAACCTCGAGTGGTGTTTGGATGACTATTTATTTTGCCGTGAAAACACAAGTTTTTAAAAAATTTTTCTGGTAAACATTTGTTGATGTTTAGACTTAATGTTTTTGGGCAATTCTGAACAACTTTCGTTGATAAAATTTTCTGACAAAAAAATGCCTAAAATGATTTTTATTTTTTCCGTTTATTTTGATATGCAGGTGGCTTTGTATTTATAGGAGGCGGATGTTTTTTTGGTCATAAGTAGATCCTAAATTGTTTATATTTGAGCAAAATCTGGTTGATTTTGGAAAAAAAAGTTATAAGGGTGCTTCCATTTTAAGTAGGTTTATTTTTTAAGAGTAGTTTTTGGATCACAGGTATAAAACTTATGGCTTATTTATAGCAGTAAGGTTGACATACTGGTAGGTTAAAAAAATTTAATTACTTCAAAAACAAAAGCACTAAAAACAATAAAATTTAAAAATTAAACTAGATCAATACTGAACATAGTCATGTTAATAATTAGTCTTTATTGGTCAGTTGTTGGCCTTAAATATTTTTTTATCAATTCAAACACATTTGCTATGCTGCTCTCTAGAGACGTTACGGTGAATAGACCCCTATTAGATAACGTTCCTTTAAATCGAAAGAAAAACCGGTAAGCTGGCCCAAATAGGTCAAAAGTATATTCGTTGTGAAGTGAAAAATCGTGCGGGCGGTGGTAGTATCCGAATAGCAACAATTAAGTGATAAGTGATAATATTTAATTAATACGAGTGATTAAATCTTTCAGTGCAGCGTAAAAAAGCAAAAACAGTCGACAAATATCGAGTAGGTACCCGACCCGAAGGAAGGAAAGGCCATAAATCAATCAAGATAAGTCTACATTACCCTTAAAATATTTATGTCTTAAGTACTCGTGGACAACTTAAAGAATTTCATAAACAGACCTGAAATGCAATAAATTAGAAATAAGTTAATAAACAATTCTCTTCCAGCAAATACTACCAGGGGCATACCATTAGAGTAACAGTACACCGCGCCAAATTAAATCAATTCAAAAATAATAAAAATTTGAATAAAATTGTTGCCAATTATTAGCTTGGTTTCAGTGCCATTAAAATTTAAAAAATCTCATGCATGCTATAAGAACATACTGACTGTCTACACTTCACATCTGGTACGGCTCTGGTAAGGTTAAGGGATTTTATTAAAAACGTTTAAGTCCGTAAGAATACGCAAAAAGTAAGCAGGAAATAATAACTCTGTGGAGAACACAAAAATAATGTATCCACTACAAAACGTAACAACGAAGACACATCAGCTACTGGTACAAAAATCGAGCACTAAGCCATCAGTTAGAAGGAGAAAACATAACAACCCCGGCACACGCCAACACTATGAAAAGACCAGTAGAAGAGTTGCATAGGTAACCAGACGAGAGAGCTCCATCGAAATAAGGACGGAAAATATAAACGAAAACATAGCCATGGCAATCATACAAAATGATCAAGATCATTGATCATTGATCAATCAGACAAGGCAGCAGGAAGGGTATTCATGCAACTGACTCAAGAAACCAGAAGAAACGACAAAAGAAAAAAATGGGGAAACCAGGTTACACGTGGAAAACAACAACTAAGAGGATCATGAACAAACTGAGAAGCGACCAAACATACTGGAAAAGAAATCGCAGCGATATACCCTACCAGAACCAGAAACCGAGGATCAGAAATCTCAGAAGGAGAAGAAGAAAATTTGTAGAAACAGAAACACAAAAAGAGGAGCATAAACATTAAATAACGAACACAATGCGACAACACATTGGACTTGTCATCTTTCTGTCGAGGCGACCAGACCTGCTTTATAATGCTCTGTCACCAATGGATACCCATAAAAGTTTATAAAAGTTAAATAGTGACAACGTGTAAAAAATATAGTTAAAAAAAAGTATAAGTGGATGTGTTTGTAAAATAATACATATCTCGGAACATTTTCAGTAATTGATAAGAAATATTAGATAGTGTTTAATTAGGTATACAAACCAAAACTTTACACAGTGCTTCCCCTCTAACGCATTAAATAATGGTATATATAGTGCAGTGAAATCGTGCCAGGCGGCAAAGAGGAGAAAGAAATCAGTAATAACCGAAGAGAGAACTGTCTATATGGAGCACTAAGCCATCAATTAGAAAAAGAAAACCGGCACACACTAACGCTATGAAAAATCAAGAAAAATGTCCATTATACTATTAGGAGACTTCAATGCACATATACTCCACACATGGCCTAACGAAAATGGAAACGCGCTGAAAAACAATAAGAAATACATGGAACAAAAGTCAAACCTGCATTGACACCTGGAGTAATGAAAGCTCAATCACACAAATAGACCATACCCTGGTAAGCAGAGAGATAAGGGCAAGAATCAAGAAGGTTAAAGAAAAAAGGACAGCAGAAGAAAGCGCTAACACTCAACAGCAGCAAACTAAAAATAGGGAGACCACGTGGAAAACAACAATCGAAAGGAAAAAAAAGCGAGGAAAAAATAAAGTCATGTGGCTCTCGCTGCTGACAACAAGCATGACCCAAATCCAACCCAGCATCGAAAACCGAGGAATCAGAAGACTCAGCAAAAGAAGATTTGAAGAAGCAGAAACACAAAAAGAGGAGCATAAACACTCCATATTAAGACACAGCACATATTTCACACGAAGATTCAGAAGAGGCAGATGCCCAGAACCAAAAACACAAAAAAGAGATCTTAAACGCTCCCTCATGACACAATGCGGTAATGCATCTCATAAATACCTACACCTCCCATCACATGTTCCTTTACCATGCGCCATGTGGCTCTCGCTGCTGGCAACAAGCAGTCGCAGCAATGCCTACCGCGCGCTGGTAAATCAATCAATCAATCAATTCATACACATTTGCTATGCTTTAAATATGGCTCTATATGCTTAGGTTAATTTCTTTAGAAAATACCTAGCGCCATGGCCAACAATTGAACCTAGATCCACAAGGTGGTTAAAAGAAATAGAATCCTTTAATATCCTGATATGTAATAATCTATTACATCACACTAATAGATATTTATATTTTTGTAGATGTCAAAGTCCCGATGGGGGATTTGGAGGGGGACCAGGTCAATTTCCCCATTTGGCAGCTACTTATGCGGCAGTGAATGCCTTAGTCATTATAGGAACAGAAGAAGCATATAATATAATCAATAGGTAATATTTCATCACTAAAGCCAATAAAATATTCATTACTCAAAAAAGAATAATGGCTTTTTAAATATTAGCGTTAGAACTTCTTTTAAGACTTTTTTCACTGATCTCGGATTTTTAACTGCGCCTTCACTGTATATTTTGCTCCTAGTAATGTTTGTAGAAAAGAATCTATCCTCATTTCCAGCAAACAGTAAATTCTATTCATAGTCCAATGACATTAGACCTAAAACTGGTGAATAGAGGAAATGAATTATAATGTTTTGCTCTTTGGAGATTATACACGCTAAAGGGGTACTTTTAAAAATGAAAGAGCTCCCAAGGCACAGCGTGAGCTTTGCCCTTAAAGAGCACCCCATCGCGGTTTTTCGCATTTTTCTCGAAATAGTTGATCCTTCAGAAAATTTTATACTTATTGACAATATTCTACATAAAATTTACTACAAATAATACATATTTTCGATAGGCGCAATAGTTTTGTTTTATTTGGTAAATTGTATTTCATTGTAACATTGCTGTGTCTTGTAGATCTTTTGACAAAAAGAAAATGTTTAATTTTTTGATTCATTTGCCTATATATATATTTATATTTATACAAATTTTTCTAATGATTAAAACAAACAGTTTTATAACAAATCTGATTAGTTAATTTTTAAGGAAAAAGTTATTAGAATTTCTAATGAGTGTTCATCAGCCAGATGGGTCCTTTGCAATGCACGTAGGTGGAGAAATTGATATTAGAGGGGCTTATTGTGCCTTATCGGTAGCTAGTCTTACAGGTGTCTTAACTATGGACTTGTGCAAAGGTACAGCCGAATGGATTGTAAGGTAATTTAAATTTAATTAGCTATTATATTTTGATTTCATTATGCAAGTATTCAACAATTAGATAAATAAATCACATCAGGATTTTGAAATTAGTCAGTTTTTTTTTTTTAATCTGACATAATAGAGAAAAACATCATGATTCGAATTCACTGATCAAAAATGCATGGGAAAAGGTTATTCACATTCCAGATGCAGAATACTCTTTTTTTTGTGAACCTACCACAGATTTCCAAAGAAAAAAGTATTAGTACCTTAACAGGGGAGGATTCCACTTGGGAATTCCCGTGTGGCTGTGTAAACTGAGCTCCGCTCATAAAGTAAATAACTGCATTCTTAAATGAGACAGACTTTAGATGCATTCATATTAATTATATCATCATATTTAAATAAATGTTTACTAAATAATATTACTCGAAATTCAAAATATTAAAGGAATATTAATTTCCACTAGTCCAGTCAACGAAAGAGTTGTAGAGAACATGGAGGAATGGAGAATTTTCCTGTTCAGGAATGTGTTGGGGGTGGGGGTAGTTAGGAGGTACACATACTAAAAGTCCCCGCCCCTAACCCCGCCGCTTCAGGGGCGGAGGGGGGTGGAAAGGTTCGTTTTTTCGATTCTTAACTTATAACTTGGAAATGATGCGTCGTATGGAACAAGGTAATCAGTTAATTAATAAGTAAATTAATTAGGTATCTTGAATATTCCTATTAAAGCGGTTTACCGTGGTCTGCTAATAAGTCACAGTCACAAAACAATCTTTATTTTACAACACTCGAAGTATTTACTAACGTTATATTTTGTCGAAATCTATACATTACCTTAAATATACAGTGTGACTCACTTAAAATGAAGACACCCTTATAACTTTTTTATTTTGTTTCTGATTTGAATCTTACTTTACTCAAGTATAAAACAAATTGACCAGAAAAACATTAGCCTGCTACAAAGGCAAAGCCACCTGCGGTACCGAAATATCCTGAAAAAAATTGGAGATTATATTAGTGGGTCCTGACGAATTTCACCAAAAATCCACCACAAATTGCAGAAACTGAGGATCCCCTTTGACAGATGTGCTTGTGTATGAGAAGTGCCCCATCAATAACCAAATCAAATTTTTATGTACGTTTGTGGTGCCAATCCGATGCATTTTTTAGAATTCTTTACGTTCAAAATGTTTTTATTTTTCTCCATATATTTTGTTACCGTAAGTGGCTTTGCCGTTGTAGCAGGCGAATGGTTTTTTGGTCATAAGTAGATCCTAATTTGTTCTATACTTGAGTAAAATTTGATTCAAATCGGAAACAAAATAAAAAAGTTATAAGGGTGTCTTCATTTTAAGTGAATCACAGTGCATATTTAAGGAAATTAATAGATTTCGACAAAATATTACGTTAGTAAATACATCGAGTGTTGTAAAATAAAGATTTTTTTTGTGTCTGTGATTCATTAGCAGACCACGGTAAACTGGTTTGATAGAAAAATTTCAGGTACCTAATCAATTAATTTATTAATTATCTATTTTAGCTGGCGAATATCTCGTAAACTATAGCACATAGAAAGAAAACGAATATAAACATTCTTGTAGGAAATTTAATTATGTTTAATTTTGCATAGATCACCTTTTCCCGTACAAAGCATCGTTTCCGAGTTATAAGCAAAGAATCGAGAAAAGGAACTTTCAACCCCCCCTAAAGTGGCGGGATTAGGTGCTTTTAGTATGTGTACCTTCTAACTACCCCCAACACATTCCTGAAGAGGAAAATTCTCCCCTCCTGAATATTCTCTACAATCCCCTTTTGGGCATTCATTAATTGGACTACACCTTATTGGTTGTGTTGTACTATCTTATATAAATGACAGATTGTTTACAGCTTATGTTAATGTGATTGGGTGTATTATTTGAATTATTTATATTACTTTATCTAAAAATAATGTTTAGTCATCTTTTTTGAAATTTTAGAAAATTTTAAAGTTTTTTTTTTAATCTTTTTATTTAACGTCGGCCTATTTCCGCTATCAGGGCCTATCACTGACGCCAGGAGACGAGCCACTCCCAACCAACCTGGAAATTTTGCCGAACTTCATAAGAAGAGTAGGGATCTTTTACTTGCCTAATATTTAATAGACAAGGGACCACCTGCTTTACATCCCCTCCAAAGGATGGTATATCCACTGCATAATCCTCATCTTGAAATTACATAGCTTCCGCGTATACACTGATATACAAGCCGCTAGAAGGTGGGACGAGATCGCTGTGTTTAATTTTAAAGTTAAAGCTACCAATATACGGCATATAAACAAACATTGATTTGACATATATACATATATAAATTGTGATGTCACTAAATTTTGTCGGCAGTATATACAGGGTGTAATTAGTTTCATGTCATTAAAAAAAACTGGTGGTGGGGAACGGCTAAACATACAAAAAGACCTTATATAACATGGGGTCTTAAGCCCAAAATTCAGAAAATTTTTAATAATATTGTTTGAGAATGCTGGAATATTGGGGTAGGCTTTATTATCATCAGGTCTGGTCACGCATGATACTCTGACATTTGTGCACATAGCACCGGGTATACTGTCAAAGGAATAAGCTGGCGCGTGACTTTGTACACGCTGCATGGATGGCTTCCGGGGTTTAGGCCAACCCAACCCAACCACTGCAGCCATCCTGTGCTTGCGGTTGTGCAGAAAGAGATAACGAATTATTTACATTTTCATAATTGGTATAAAAACTTGGGTTCAGGCGTTCCCATCAAAGTGCTATGCTTCTTTCTTTGACACCGTGCTGCGGCGATGACATAAGTTGGTAAACTGCAGTCAGAAAAAACGTCAATGTGTTCACATTCCTTTTTTACTAAAATGGAGGTGAGAAAACCTCATCCTTCAAACCTTCATCTTCCTGCAGTGAATAACTCGTCTGCAGGCTATTTATTTCATATGTATCGTATTTAATTGTATCTCAGCTTTATTTCTTGAATGTAATTTTAACAAACGTAAGAAATATAACATAAATTCTTAGTATATTTTTTAATGGCAATTTGCTTGCAACATTATCACATTTCTTTGTCTTATTATGAAAGGCAAAGTAATAAATTTAGAAAATTATAACATTAATTTATGGCCAATATATTTTTAGTTGTCAAACATATGAGGGTGGATTTGCTGGATGTCCAGGAATGGAAGCGCATGGTGGATATGCATTCTGTGGCCTATCTGCATTAGTTATTTTACAAAAAGGTCATTTGATTGATCAACAAGCTTTATTGGTAAGATATAATATACAGTACGGGGAACCCAACTAGATGTATAGGGAAATCATTATACTTATGTACTTGTGCTATACAGAGTGTTTCAGTTAAAAGTCCCCGGGCCATTATCTCGGAAAATAATAAAAATACTTGAAATTTGTAATTGACGAATGATATCAAAAAGACAGTAAATAACTGCAGTTAGAATATTTCCTTTGCAGTATACCGATATGGTTAATTTTAAGTTTTAGAGACAGTTAGTTGCATTTGAAGAATTATTGAAATATATTATATATTATTCGCGTTTGTCAACTTAAATGCCCCACCCGGTATACATACAGTGTGTTTCACTTCTCATGAAGTATCTTTTTTATTTGTGGCCGAATTCATTTCAAATTTTTATCAGCCATACAACTACATAAGACGATTTTATTCAACACACAAATGCCACCTAGATCTGAAACGCCAGCCTACTGCGATAAAAAGAAAATAGCAATTTTCGAGAAATCATAGTAGGCTTAGAGATAGACAAAAATTTTGTTGATAAAAGTTGTTCGGAATCACTTGATATGCCCTCCTGTAAAATTTTGTGAAAATCGGAATATTTAAAAAAAAAATTTTTTTGTTTCACTTCTCGTGAAGACACCCCTGTATCTTTTTTATTTGTGACCGAATTCATTTCAAATTTTTATCAGCCATACAACTCCATAAGACGACTTTATTCAACACACAAATGCCGCCTAGATCTAAAACGCCGGCCTACTGCGATAAAAAGAATATCGCTATTTTTGAGAAATCATAGTAGGCTTAGAAATAAGACAAAAATTTTGTTAATAAAAGTTGTTCGGAATCACTTGATATGCCCCCCTATAAAATTTTGTAAAAATCGGAATATTTCCAAAAAAAAAATGTTTGTTTCACTTCTCGTGAAGACACCCCTCCTGTATCTTCTTTATTTGTGACCGAATTCATTTCAAATTTTTATCAGCCATCATTTCAAGTATTAATTATTTAATTAAAAAAAATATATTCTCTTAATTTTTTTCGCTTGTACTAAAATCGAAATCTTGCGAAATATTATTTCCATTATATATTTTTTTTTGTTTATGAATTTTACTAATATATATTTCATAGAAGTACGAGTTGAAATATGTATGATTGTCGAAAGATATAGGTATATCACAGACAATCAATTTTCGTAGCAATATGTGGTGGCGCAGCGGCTAAAGCTTTGCGTTTTGCAATCCAAAGGTCCCGTGTTCGAATCCCACACAGGTTGGAAATTTTTTAAAATTTTATTTCATATAATTTTATTCACAGCAAAGATGGTATCACAAAATTTAGGATGTCCAAAAACTAACATTATTTACAAGAAAACTGCGAAGAGTATCCTATAGAATGTGTAACAATTATATATAAAAAACTGAGTAAATTGGTGAAGAGTACGTTTTTAGCTTGTTTACTGTCTTTTTTTTGTTTCAATCACACGTCATTTACAAATTTAAATATGTTCATTATTTTTTGAGATAATAGCCTGGGAACTTTTAATTAAAACATTCTGTATAGGTCAATTTACTAACCTAGAGAACCGCAAATCGGCTAGCAAGCAGCTAGCTGGCATTCCTCGCTATCTGTTTTATATCGCCCCTTGATCCTAACCCATACTGCACATGCACAAGGTGGTCGCGCGAATGTTAGAACCCCATTTCGTTATTATTGGAGTTATGTAAAAAAGTTTGAAAATGAAAGTTATAGAAAATCACACGTATTTTTCAAAAGTCATTTGAGAAAATAATTGAAAGTTGCATTTGGGAGATATGAACTTTACTTTGGTTTTACACCATCTGAAAGGCAATAAAAAAAGCTATTTATTGATATGGGTTGCGTGCAGTGACGTCACAGATTTTGAAACCTTAGGAAAAATAGACAGCTCTCATAAGTCATTCACCAATTAAACGTGTTTTCTTAAAGTGAATTTTGCTGTGTTTTTACCATTTAAAAACTTAATGTTGAATTACTTAAATCTACAAATGTTCTTAATACTATTATATCAACAATTTTGTTCGTCAGGATGACGTATTTTGCAGTATTGTCTCGTGATGTGGAGGTTAGGTATGCTGCTGCCATCGAATTAAATCCTTATATTTTGAGAAAAAAATACTTTAGTACGAATATTACACATAGAGATATTCTGAATGACTTAGTTTTTGAGAGAATTGCTTAGACAGAAGGATGAATTCAAGCCATTCAAAAGTCTTGAAGCTGTTTGTGGTTAAGCGAAAGCAGTGTTCTGCAAGAAATTTACAGAATAAAAGCTTGTTGCAAAGGTAAGAATTTTTTTCATGTATGCTTGGCTAATTAAATGTTGCTTTATAAATAATTGCACACGTACAAATTCATTTTTCAGGTCATGAATACTTAGCATCATGAAGAAAACCCCTTGATTCCTTGACCTATTACAGATTCAGATGGTTCCTTAGTACTCTCTGTGATTGTGTTGCTACTCTAGACAAAATACGTTCATCATTTGTGAGGCGGAAAGCAAAAAGAGACCTCTTGTTGGCGATATCAATTTTTCAGTACAGTCGAATTAGTGGTTTGGGTCAAAATAATCGATTTTCGGATTTTTGCGATTTATTACCTTTACAAGTTGTAATCGATTACAAAACTGATATAATTGGATGAGACACTTAAAATAATCGATAAAGCAGTCGATGTTCAGCCCTGGAAAAGGTACCTCTTGTCGCTTATGGAGAAATAACATGGGACGCACTAGTAACTTAAACAAAAAAAAAACATAGAGATATGATTTTTGCACCAAATTGTTCGGAATTAAAGCTTAATTCATTTAATATCAATAACTAAAAACTGGAATTTGCCGACAAGAGGTCCCTTTTTGCTTTCCGCCTCACATTTAGTGTTAGGAAATCTTTTCTTTTAGTTGTTTAGCAATAAACATGGCTATGGTTGAGGGGTTAACCGCTATAAATTTTGTAAAAAAGACACCATATGAATCAAACAATGAAGGATTGACGTACTGAGAACTATTTGAAGTATGTAATAAAACATACACAATTTCTTTCAGCTGTTAACCCCTCGCCTATAATATATCTGTAGATAGGTAACAACTTTGTTTTTTTATCATATTGTTATATAATATGTCTAACATGTATTATTTTATTATTTCATCTAGGTCAATTGTTCACTATGCCTTGTATTTTATAAAATTTTCCATTTTTATTGTTTTAGTTTTATTTATCACTACTATCATTAGCAGCAAATTGAAATATTCAATTATGTTGAACTTGTATATATTTGTATATTTGTATTTAACTGAAAGTAAAACTCTACTAATAAAATTATTTATTATCCAATATTCATAAAAAGAATCGACAAGAAACTCAAGAGATATAAAGATAGGTTTATTGTAACAAAATATTAATTATTATAACATAATATCCTTTATATTAATATCTATCTAAGTAACAAGTAACGTTTATAAAATATATTACTCAAAGGGTATTTCTAGCTAGAATTCAACACTTTCATAGCCCGTTCGGATATTGTTTATGTGTTCACCCAATGAACAATTTTTGTTTTGTAAAGGTATTCTCCATATCACCATCACCAAATTATAAAAGCTTTAGTAAAGTAGATTGTTGATGACCACTTTTCAATTACCACTTTATATTACTTATAGAACTTAAATGGCCCTATAAGAGTTACCATTACCGTTGTTTACTAACCTCTAAGCCTTATAGCAAAAACTAATAGAAATATAACTATTACTCCTATATAACTTCCTTATGTACTTTTCAAAACCTTCATAAAGTAATGGAACTATTTTCGCAACCATTATAAACAATTTTTACAATAGTAACGATGAAGTTTAGGAGACCTTAATACTTTATTGGACTTCTCGCTTGCTCTTTCTTTCAACACAAATCTCTTTTTCTTTCTATTAAGTGATGGTGTTGAGTTTATTATTTCTTCTCTTCTTACAGTATGGAAGCATGATACAAAGAATACAAGGTATAACATTGCGTATGTGGGCGGAGCCAAATCGACAGTTGCTTCGTCACACGGTGATAATTTTCTACCCGTTTCCTTCATAAAAGTGCGTTTGCCGACATCTGTGGAAGTTGTTTTTTAGATTATTTTACTTATTTTAGTGTTCTTGCAATAACCTTCAGTTATAAAAATGCGTTGTGCATTGGCATCATGTAAAAGTGACAATATGTTTAAAACGTATTTATGCGGAGATAAAGCTCATTTATAAAGAACGATGCTTACTAAGAACACTAGAATCCCTATTTATTCAAAATTCCAATGAGTTCAGACAAATCCACGATACAAATTCTTTGTATCATGAGGAAAATCCTATGTAATTTAAAATCCCGCTATCACCGTGTGACGTCTTGCGCCAACTGGACCGAATTTGGCGCACTATCTAGCATACCTTCTATTCTTTGTATCATGGTATGGAAGCTTTTCTTTTGCATATGTAGTAAATATGAACATCAATTAAACATATGTATGTGTAAAGACTTTAGTGACAAATTTATCTGTTGAAATTTTACTGCCATGGTCTCTGGACTGTAAAATTGACATTTGTACCTCGAGAAAATAGACGCGCCACCGAAATAACAGATATTAAACATTTTGAACTAATAATCGGTGGCGTGTCTATTAGTAAGTAAGTAAGTATAATTATTATACTTTAAGTATAATTATTAACTTTTTTTAATTTTTGACAAAATTTAGTTCTTCGTAAAAAACATCGCACTTTTTAATTTGTATTACATATTTATATTTACCTATTTTTAAAAAGGTATGGGCATATTGAATTTGAATATTGATATTGAATATTGAATTTTAGACTGGTTTTTTATTAATTCTCTCACGAATCTTAATATATCAATATGGCGTCTAATGAAGGCATAAAAATATGGCGTCCTAATTGAAAATACTAAAAGGCTGTTATACAACTGATAAGTAACTCCTGGTATTTTTATTTATTTATTTGTTTACTGACAAACCAACAGGCATAGCCCACTTACAGGTTGCGAATCTGTACAACAAAATATGTTAAAATACAATAAACTAATAATAAAACAATACAATATAAAATCAATAATAAAACAATACAATACAATATAATATCTACTTATGTAACATTTTATAAAAACTTACACGACCGAGGTCAGTTTGGGGAATATAAATAGTTTTCTCAAACCTGTCCAAACTCTGCCTTTAATGAGTTCGCGGATACTCTAAGTTATTATTTTGAGATTTGCTTTCCTCTTCAACGTGTCAAACAAAACAGCCTGTGTGGGTTTCGGAGGAGCTTCTAGAGTTAAGACAAAGAGTGTGTTTGATCTCAGACCTTGCTCAAAAATATCCTCAACTAAAGCCTATTTGCAGAAATGTAAATAATGAGTATAAAAATAAACTAAAAGAAAGCAAAACAGCTTATAATGATAATAAAATTTCAGAATCAACAAACAAGGTTAAAACGATGTGGAATATAATAAACGAGGTGGTAGGAAAATCTTCTGCTTCACAGACAAAAATAGTTGTTCACGAGGATGGTTCCCTTTTGCCAGATAATGTTATCGCAGATAATTTCAATGCCTATTTTACTACAGGTCATATAAATCCCCAAGTTGACCCCATCGATTTAAATTTCTTAAATACAAACATACCACTTTTTCGTCAATCATTTTTTCTTCAACCAGTAACTGAAATAGATACGTTATCATTTATTAGTGAAAAGAAAGAAGAAATGTAAAAATAATTTCGCTTCACCGTTAACTTACATAATTAATCTATGCTTTGTAAATGGAGTTTTTCCTGACGACTTAAAAATTAGTAAAGTAATCCCACTCTTTAAAAAAGGAGACAAAAACTCTTATAATAATTATCGTGCGATTAGCATAATTTCAAGTATGTCGAAGGTTATAGAACTTGCATTTTTAGAACAGTTAAGTGGATTCTTTCATAAAAATAACCTCTTATTGCCAGTTCAGCACGGTTTCCTAAAAAATAGAAGTGTTGACACTGCATTAGTAAACTCACAGCTCAGTAGTAGACGCCCTAGATAAAGGATTATATGCATTTGGTCTTTTTATAGATTACTCACGAGCCTTTGATTGTGTTGATTATGACGTACTTATTGCCAAGTTGTTCAGATATGGTATCAGGGGTCCTGCTTTAGATTTTTTATCCAGCTATATTAAAGACCGTGCGCAAGTAGTCTATGTGAATAGAACAGAGAGCAACAAATATCTAATAAATGCCGGTGTACCACAAGGCTCCATACTGGGGCCATTTATTTACCTTGTTTTTGCCAACGATCTTGCATTATACATTCAAAGCAAATACAACGTTTGCATTACTTGTTACGCTGATGATACTAACTTTTTAATTGTTCAAAAAAGTCCCGACGCAGTAAAAAATATATCGAAAGATCTATACAGGTATGTTATAATTTGGTCAGAGAAAAACCGGCTTACACTAAATAAAGAAAAAACAACTACTGTATCATTTAGGTACAACATCGAGCAAAACCCTAACGACGAATTTTTAGTAACAGATTCTGCTAAAATCTTGGGTGTTATGTTCGACAGAAATTTGACGTGGGCTGCTCACATAGATAGTTTGTGTGTGAAGCTCGGTAAAGGTTGTTACGGTATGCGTAACTTAAAAAATCACTGCGGTAAAGGTTCTCTATTGACATTTTATTACTCTAACATACATTCCCATCTACGGTATGGAATTATGTTGTGGGGTTTGAGTACTACCTATGTTCGTCGGGCATTTATTCTGCAAAAGCGTATCATTAGGACTATGGAGAGTTTACATCCCCGAGAATCGTGCAGAGAATCCTTTAAAGCCCTCAAAATATTAACTCTGCCTAGTATATATATTTATGAAATATGTTGTTATGTTTTTAAAAACAAATCAACTTTCCTTACCAACCAAACACACCACAATTATCAAACTAGATTCAAAGATCAGCTAATTCCTCATCAGCATACAACAGCAATATATCAAAAAAGTGTGTTTTACAACGGATGTAAAATTTATAATCATTTGCCCATTGATTTAAAAAATTGTAAAAGCCTATTTACTTTTAAAAAGAGGATAAAGAATTTACTAGTTGAAAAGTGCTTGTATGATGTTAATGAATTTTACTCAGTCTGACTATTTATATATTTATGTGTTTATTTATTTATTGTGTTTTATACTTTTGTAGTTTGTTATTATGTACGTGTTGTCGCTTATACAATTTTACATGTATTTTATTCTATATTTTGTATTGTATTATGCTTATGCATATTAGCTCAGATTTTTGACGCACTCCTGAGTTACTTGTATGGTTATTAACTAATTGTACTTGTGATTGGGAAATAAAGGTTATTATTATTATTATTATTATTTAGTTAGAGGTTGAAATCTCACGGACATTCCATGGTTGGGTTTCGTATACTATTGCTTTTAAATTAAATTAAATTTTGAAGGAAATTTAATTATCGATATAAAGTGTAAGGATGGAATATTATATGCATATAACAAAAATAAATAATATCTAAAATAAATAGGTACATGTTCCAATATAAAAGCTGCGATTTGAAATTGTCTGCCAACTGTTTTTTTAACTACATAAATGTAAATAAGAAACCTCTGCAGTATGAATACATACTTTAATAGCATTTGAAATTGTAGCATATATGATAGCATACTTCAAGTTTCTTGATTTTCTCCACCATATACAACTTAAACTTCTGGGGCTATATTTTCGACAACTAAAAGATATTTACATTCTGTAAAAAGTGTATTCAGAGTGTATGCAGAGAACACTCGCTGTCTGTTAATCCCAGGAAGACGGAGATGGTTCTCTTCACAAGAAAAAGGAAACCAGGGGCACTGAGAGCACCAGTTCTTCTGAATACAACACTAAGTTTCGCATCAGAAGTGAAATACGTTGGGGTAACCTTTGACGCCACTAACATGGAATCTTCACTTAGACAGAACACTAAAAAAGGCTTACATGTCTTATGAGCAGTGTCGCAGGACCGTGGGGAAAACCTGGGGAATGAAACCCAAAGTGGTCATGTGGATATACACTGCCATCATAAGACCAATGATAACCTATGGAGCTGTGGTCTGGTGGCCTAAGAGTAAACAGGCTACAGCGAGAGCCAAGCTCAGCCAAGTGCAGAGAGTTGCCTGCCTAAGCATAACAGGAGCTATGCGAACAACGCCAACGAGAGCAATGGAGGTAATGCTGTGTCTGCCACCACTGGATCTATATCCAAGAGAAGTAGCTTTAATAACAATGGCACGCCTCAAGTCCGTTGGCTTACAACCAAATGTAGGCTGTGGAGAGACCAGAAGTCGCCTGTGGAATGAGGCTGTCAGGAAGACGCCTCTTCTACAGGCATGCACAGATGGTATCTCTCCCCGATTTGCCTTTGATAGACCCTACACAATACAGACAAACAGTGAAAACGAGACCGCCGGTGAAGATGTGATTAACATTTTCACAGACAAGAAAGAAGGAGGGGATAGGATGTGGAATATACTCCAGAAGCCTGCAAATCCAATATAAATGGACTATGGATAAGCGAGCCAGCATAGTACAAACTGAACTGGCGGGCATAACCATAGCCGCAAAAGAGATTGTCCGCAGACAAACTACGGGCAAAACAATCAGGATCTACACAGACTGTAGACAATCACTACTAGCCCTGAGAAGTTACAAAATAACCACAGGAGCAGTATGGGAATGTCATCAAGCACTTGTGGGTGCCTCCAGCACGAACAACATCTCAGTATGCTGGGTGAAAGGACACGCACAGTGCAGTGGCAACAAAAAAGCCGACAAACTGGCCAAGAAGGCAGCAGGCCAACCTATCTTTGGACCAGGCCCGGCCAGTCTGTTACCAATTACGGCGACAATACAATTAATTAAGGAGAACACCCACAACGAATTTAAGAAGCTGTGGGATGAAACAAGCAGCTGTCAGCTTGCTAGGGAACTACTCATGTATCCCAACAAGAAAACAGCAATGGACTACCTGGCAATGACCAGAAGGAATCTACGTTCTATAACAGAAATCCAGACTAGACACTGTCCGCAAAGGAAACATCTATACAATATGAGATTAAGCGAAACACCTCTTTGCAGAGGTTGTGAACAAGAAGATGAGACGGTTCAACACGTTCTCTGTGACTGTTCAGCCGTCTCATCAACCAGAGAATCCACTTTGGGAGAGCGTTGGCCTACCTTGGCCAATGTAAGGGAGATGCCCCTAGGCAACATTACCACCTACTTCGAAAGATTAGGTTGGTTGAAGGCCTAGGTGAGTGTCTGCCTAGAGGGAGGACGTACAAGGGGTCCAATGGGGCCTAAGTGCTGTGGTTTTTTTTTTTGACCACCCTCCTGCTAATTCCATACTCCAAGTGTATTCACTAGAATATATAGAAAATGACTTCAGTTTTGAGTAAAAGCAATTTCTCCACGAATTGAGATATAAATGGCATTGTGACACAAAGAAATTTTTCGTTGTAGGAGCTTTGAGAAGTGGTGCATAAGTTGTGGTATAACATAATATATATTTATTATACAAGAAATTTTCAAAATCTCATTAGTACGAAAAAATGGCCCCGGGAGAATTAAATGGAACACCCTGCATATATATTTTTGAACACCTGTGGAAATCTTGAATCATCTGCTTTATATACACACTTTTTAGTTAACCTCAAAATTTCGTTTTATTTGGAGTGTAAATATTCTAAATTCTGGTGTTTCCATTTAAAGTTTAAAGTTATTAAAACGGTGTCTTTTTAAAATAGTACAGGACATAAATTACCTATACTCACTGTTGTTCCAGCTGCATGGGAAAACAATGGTTCATTATATTGGCACAAATTTGTTTCTTGTACATTATTATCATTCTCAATGACATTCTATTGCATTATTGTTAACTGCTGCAAATTTATTGAGGGCATGGAATATAAGATTTTACCCAATTTTCTTTTGATTTTTCGACGGAAAGTGCCACTGGATTTAACTTTTTTCCAGTTTAATTTTTCCATTTTACACAGAAAGCAATAAATCTCAGATTTTTTGACACTGGCTATATTTATGTATATGCCATACCCCATATTTACAGCAAAGTACCAAATAATAATAAAGTGTTTCGAAAATTTCTAATGGTTTTGTAAAAGCAACTGTAGTTACAAGTTACAGACAAAATTGAAATTGATGTTTTATTGTAGTGTTTTTAAGTTCTATTTCTCTTAAAGTTATGTAAAAGTTTCTGCCGTGATTGTAGGATCAGGAAGTTTTATAATCATTGTAGCAATTGCCTATATAGGAACTGAACACTATTAGTTTTATAAATTTGTTACTGCAACTTTTATAAAAACCTCTTTATATAAACCAGAGTAACAGTTACTAAAAGTTATATAAGTCTGTGGTGGAAATATTTCTGTTGCTACTTTATAAAACCTAAGGTCCTAACATCTTTTAGTAATTTTAAATACCTCCTATAGAACTTGGCAACCATTTAGTAATCTTATGAAAATAGTCAGTTACTTCAGGTGAGGAGAATTGTTCATTGGGCACTGACCCTAGACCACTTTCAAAGATTTAATTTCATAGTTTTTGAATGGTAAACAATCCAACATTGAGTTTTAAAACACCACTCCCAGTTTCCAGATACAACTTACATGAAATGATATCAGCAGTGCTGTGTAATGTCGGTCCAATTTGATTTTATTGCAAGTAATTTTGAAGGGATAAAAAGAAATATAACAAAAACGAATTAACAGTTTTGGAACATCTAACGATGCACCCTTCAGAAAGTTGAACATCGGACTGATGAGTGAAAGTAAAGTATGCAACTCGATTTATGCTTTTTGCATAAATTAATTAATTGTAATATGAACTGTCCAGAGATACTTCAGTTGATTAGCTTTAATTTAAACGATCGTAGAACAAGAAATTCAGAACTCTTTAAAATACCTTTTCATCCAACAAATTATGGTCAAAATGAGCCCATAAGCAGATTACTCCGAACAGCAAACTCATTCCATAAAGATATAGAACTCTTTGGCTCATCACTACATTCATTTAAAAACCAAGTTAAATCTTGTATAAGTAATTTAAATTAGGACTAAAACATGATGTAGGTGAATTTCATTGTATTTGTAAAACATTTGATTTCACTTGCTTTATTTATTATTCCATAACTATTACTTCCGCATCCAGTGGAAGTATAGTAATGACAAAAAAATTTTTAAAAATTTTTATTGTTCAGATAGGCTTAGAATGTTACGAAACGTCGAGATTTTAAGTTTGAGCGAAAAAAAAATTTCTGTCTGTCGGTCTGTCTGTAACTTTTTTTGTGCGCACGTTTACTTTGGAACCGTTTGAGATATTGACTTGAAATTTGGTACACATATGTACTTTAACGAGATCTAGAACTAGATTATATTTTCATCTTGTTCCGTCGAAGGGGTGGGGGGTAAATTGGTGTAAATTTGGGGAAAATAGGTAAATCAAGCAGGTAAGAGTCTATAAAATTGATATTTAGTATATACAAGAGAGGCTAAGGTCTCAAAAAAAATTTTGGCATTAGCCACCCCCCATTACCACCCCCACTCCATTATTAAAGGAAATGAAAAAAAATGTGATTTAGTGTGTGTACAAGAACCAGACACCTCAAACGTTTTCTTACTTCATCCACCCCCACTACCACCCCCTATCACCACCCCGCTGCCGATGTGGGGTATCGTTTTATGGGTTTTTGGGGCAGAGGATTTCAAATATTATATTATTAAAGTTCCATAAACAATTATTTCCACATACAAAATTTTTTCGTTGTGAGTGACTTGGATAAAAAATGTGGATGTGGAAGTAGTGATTCCTTGGGCAGCGGTTTTTTTATGTAATTATACTCTCATTATTGAATTGTAAAATTAAAATGGCTCAGCCGTATAATAAATAAATAAATAAATAATGTGCGCACATGTATAGAATACATATTACAGTCCTTTGTGAGACAAGCTGTATACTGTTGTCATAAGGTGAAAAGGCGCATCTACATATTTGTCATAAATAAGACTCTAACAATATATGAGCACCCAAGAGTTCTGCAGATAAAAATATTATTGAAAAATTCTAAAGTACAAAAACATAAAAAGCCGCAGCTACATGATTTTTTTAATTAATATTTACTAGTTGGGAACAGTACAAACGCGTTACGTGTTACTTTCCTCGACAATCGACAGTTTACAGATGCGGCTATTCTCCTTATGACGGCAGTATATCTTCTTGTACAAAATGATCTCCAAAAATCACTCCTCTCCTGAGTTCGAGTCTCAGCTGCGGCAGATGGCAATGGCGCAGGGAATGAATGTTGTATTGCTGTCAATGTGTACGTGCCCTGGTTGAGTGGTGGAATAGCTTGCATTGCAGCTAAACTCTGCTAGGACGTAGAAATAAATAAGGTGCTAAAAAAAAATTGGCGAAATTACAAATTATAGATATAGAGTGTGATAGTGATAGTCAAGTACATCATTTAGGTTACCAGCTCTAAGAACGGGACATAACTTTACTACTTTCCACATTGTTGGGAAAATGGATGTCTCTAATACTAAATTGTACAATATATCTGTAGATCTGTTATTTGCATTGTGGAGCTGGTCAGTTACAGGTCATTAATATCCTGTAAAATTTAAGTGTTGCTCTCAAAATAATGACCTGTTAAAATAAATAATTATCGACCAGAGGGGAAAGTACAAATAATTAAATGGTACTACAGTGGATATTTAATGCACGACAAAATCGCATACAGAATCGGAAAGTTATGGTTTTGGTATGGCAATAAGAGCAAAGCAAGCAATGATGTACACGATACTGATAAACGCCTTTATTGTGGGCAGTCAGTTAAGTCGTTGAAACTAATGCAATACCAAAACCAACACTTTCCGAATCTGTATAGGGTTTCCTTATGCATCCATTTTGATTCCCCGTATTGTATATCGTGAAATGGGGCACATTACTATAGAGAACATTTGTTATAGAGATGGCTGGTGTTTAGACAAATGAAACTGGAAGGTGGTTTCCAGGGCAGACCAAATAAATTAGTTGATGGATGCTATTCATTTTGGCAAGGCGGTGCCTTTCCATTATTGTATTCATTATTAGCTAAAGGTATGTTGTAACAACTTAATGTGCTGTAACTTGTAATGATATCATAATATTTAGGTGGTAGTACACCACAAGACCATCTCTTTGACGAGAGAGCGCTACAGGAGTATTTATTAATTTGTTGTCAAAACCCTTATGGGGGGTTGTTGGATAAGCCAGGCAAAGTGAGAGACGTTTTCCATACCTGTTATACTTTAAGTGGCTTATCAGTAGCTCAACATTTCCTCGAAGAACTACATATTTTGGGACCATCGAAGAATGAAATTGTAAGTATCTTAAATAAAATTAATAGAGTTGAATGTAAAATATTTAATTCTATTATATCATATTAGCCATAAAATAGCTAAAATCTCGGAAAATGGTTTATCAATATTGATTTTGATTAAACCTTTTTTAATGGGTTCTAAATGACATTCATATAAATATTTACCCATTACAATAATTGTGCCTTTGCCTCATTAATTGTTTAAAATATGTCCAAATATGGCGTAGTTTCTAATTTTCACTTTTGGCGCTCTACATCTATGCAAACGTGTTTAAGTCTTTTTGTGATAATTTTTGGCGCTGATGCCTTAAATATGGTTAGTGCCTTTTTAATAATTTCTTCTTGAGTCGAATTTTTACCTATTTTTGATCTAGGTCGATTCTCCATTCTAATGCCAAAGTAAGCCTGGCAAGGATTCAACGGCAGATGGCACTGAGGGTATGTAGCGCCTATCGGACAGTCTCGTACGAGGCAGTGCTGGTGGTAGCAGGGAACCCTCCAGTGGATTTACTGGTCAAGGAAAGGGTAGAAGTGTACGAAGGAGTCGAGAGAGGAACCGCCAGGGAAAGACTGTTCGAAAGATGGCAGAACAGATGGGAGAACGCCCATAAAGGAAGATGGACTCACCGTATGATCCCTACAGTCAAAGAGTGGGTGGAAAGGAAATACGGAGAAGTAGGGTATCATCTCATGCAGGCCCTGACAGGTCACGGCTGTTTTGCCGACTGCCTGTTGAGAATAGGAAAGCTGGACTCTCGAGAGTGCGCATATTGTGGCAAAATAGACGATGCAGAGCACACAGTCTTCCACTGCAACAGATGGGTGGAGGAGAGACGAGGCATAAATCGTCTAGGGCCGGATGAGCTTGTGGAATTCATGCTGCAATCTGAAGACAATTGGGCAAAGGCCGAAACAGCTATTACACGGATCGTCGTGCATAAAGGAGAAGATGAGAGGAATCCCGACCTGTACCCTTTGCACAACTAGAGGGAATACAGGGAACAAAGACACGGGGGAAAAAAAAACATCTATACATTGAATAACGATTGACGTGTATCCTGAAGAGAAGTGAGAGCGGTTCCAGGATACATCATACACAGAAGAGGGGTGGTTTTAGTGGGTATGCCTAGAGGTGAGTCCCACACTACCGTTCAGGTGTCCATAAAGGATTTCCATCCCGGAAAAAAAAAAAAAAAGGTCGATTCTCCAAGGTTTACAACAACCACAGGTACTAACATAAATTTTGAAAACCGGGTCAGAGGACATTGACGTTTTAACGTAATTCTAAATGCTCTTGCAAGTGGCAGTAAAGAAATTCTCTTTTTAAAAAGTATACTCATCAAAAAGTTTAGAAAAAAATTTCCTGTATGAAGAGATCACTACTCACTTTTTAACATGGGTCCACCTGTTTCTAACTATCTATCTATGTAATAAGGTCTAAGGAACTGAATTTCACCCACTTCTAATTGTTGTATCATCATGAAATTTGGTAATTGTGTGTAGCTCTGATGACAATTACAATATAATATACTCAATATTATAATATGTTTAAAATGGCCGCCACCCCAAGATGTCATTTGGATTGTCATTTTCTTTGCAACCCCCCTTGATATGGATATCAAAAGAAAGTAGAAAACAAATATGTGATCAAAACTTAAAAATTCAAAATGGCGGTGTCAACATGGCGTATAGGTTTTATCAATTATCGTCGGCTTCCCTTGATATGGGTATCAAAAGAAAGGGCTTGATAAGTAGAAAACAAGTATGTGATCAAAACTTAAAAATTCAAAATGGCGGCGTCAACATGGCGGATAGGTTTTATCAATTATCCTCGGATTCCCTTGATATGGGTATCAAAAGAAAGGGCTTGATAAGTAGAAAACAAATATGTGATCAAGACTTAAGAATTCAAAATGGCGGCGTCAACATTGCGGATATGTTTCATTAATTATTGTCGGAATCGACTGAAAATCGTTATCTGTGGATTATCTAGGTTGCAGATTACAATTATCCGGTCCAAATTTAACAAAGTGTTTGTTTTTTCGAACATGCCAAAATTTTCTCCTTAAATATGAGACTAAAAAGTAAAAAAAAAAATTAATAGTTTAAAATACTAAAAAACGTGCTTTTATAAATACTGCACTAAAAAGCAAAAAATAATCATCGAACCTACTCTCTCTGTCTACCCCGTAAGGGCCTTAGTGTAAGCCGTGTTTGTAATTAAGTATAAAATTTGAGTAGAAAAGCATAGTTCGCTTTTTATTTAATCTAATGAAGTCTTCAGCGTTTTAATTATCGAACCTGCTCAAATATTATACTTAATTACAAACAGGCCTACATTAAGGCCCTTACGGGGTAGACAGAGAGAACAGGTTCGATGATTATTTTTTGCTTTTTAGTGCAGTATTTATAAAAGCATGTTTTTTTAATTTTTTTAAACTATTATTACTGATACTACTACGTCCTTCTTTTATCCCAAAGGCAAGAACAGATTTGCTAAAATTTTTGGAGATGAAAAGAATTTGCAAGATGCTGTTGTATTATTTAAAATGGAAAACTAAGATGAAAAAAAAAACATTATTGAAGCTGGTTATAAATGCATTATTGGATTGTATTGTGCACCTAAAAATACTGATATTAAAATATTAAATATTAAAATTACAATTTTATAAGAATACTATTTGTTAAAATTAATTTTCAGTACAATTGACATTTATATTTTATTTACTTAAATAGTTTTGTCAAAGCTACGACAAAGAATAGCTGTGTACAACTCTCATTTTTTGTGCGTACAGCTGATGTAGCTGCACAGCAACAAAAAGAGTGTATCTACGGGTCCTGTTATGGCTAGGAAATGACATATTACCGCAGGAATGGAGATGGAAGTACAATAATAAGCAGCTACTAACTTCCATTACAATGGAACAACAGCCTGCTCTAGAAAATGTTTTAAAAGTTTTACAACTGTAAGGCTGGATCTGGATCTGCTTGCAGTTGTGGAAAAGTGGCTTGCATTAAATAGTTTGCGGTTAATGCAATTGTAGTACTTGCTTCTTCACCAATTTTAGAAATAAAAGATGTAGAATATGAAATTAATATTGACATTTAAATAAACATTTTATAATAATAATGAGATTAACTTATATCATATTTTTTAATGATTGAAACTGCCATTCTGAGTCCGCCATATAATTATTTTTATTTTTGCCTTAAATTTGAAATAAGCGAACAAAGAAAATCCTGAGTAACAATTTTTACTGATATTCATAAAAAAGAACAAAACTTTTAAATTGTCTATACTAGTTTATTTAAAGCATTTTTGATTATTTCTTTGTGATAACAAAAATATAAGCATTTGCATCAATAATTAAGAACAGAAAATAAAATTACCTCATTTTTAAGATTTTGTTAATTTTATTAACAATAATTTGTTCACACAATTAATGAGGCAAAAGCACACTTTTTTTAATAGGTACACATTTTTATGTCATCAAAATCTGTTCTTGGTTAACCGTTTTCTGAGGTGTAAACCACTAATTATGTAATGTAGTTTTTATATTAGCTTATGAAAATATTAGGATTAATCCTTGCTAAATGTTACCTGTGTTTATTGCATTTTAGCCTCTGCAAGTATAGGCAATTTGAAGTACATGCCTCTTATTAAGACCGCTTTACAGCCAGCAATTTCTGCTTTCGACAATTATTTTATTGCCAGAACTTATCGCAGCTCCAGCGATTTTATTTTACACGTAGGCTGGTACTTCCATCTCCAGTTAAGTGTATTCTGTAGATAGATCCCATGGAAACAATTATTGACACAATTGAATCCAAAGAAATTTTCCGGATAATAGATTTAACGGGAGATGAAAGCACCGGGCCTTAGCAATCTTTAATGAAATATTTTGTTTACTAACATAGATCATCTAAAAAAAATAGATTATTTGTTATAACTAACAATCAATATTCTAAAAGTTATGGTCATGTTCAAAATTTCCTAAACATGCAAAGAAAAACTTCTTGTTCACAACATGTTGTCAGACGTTTTATGATTTATGAACTATTTTAGTACTAGTTGACCTCTTCTTGGTGTATAGCACATCTGAAGGTAACATGCCATCTGCCCCAGTTACCTGCTAATTGCACAGCTCCTTCCCATCAGATCCTTGGTGATAGACAGTAAAAAATAGTACATTGCCCAGCAGGCGTTGAACAAATCAAAAATCATAGAAAAGAAAACACCAAAAATACATGGAATTAATACTGTTACATGTTTGTAATCACCCTGTATCATGGATCCGGAAATTATAACACCAGGGTAACACTAAACACTAAATTGTTAACTTACGTACTAATTACGACAATTAATTACTTTACTAATATTACACTAAGTACTATAATTCACTACTTTAGTCACTTGATCACTTTACTATCTTTCTGATCTTACTGAACTTGCTATCAGAACTAAAGACTGCCCGTACGTTCTGAGCTTCTCCATGCCTTTATAATCCCAAACATGAATAGTATGTCATGATGTCATCACTTTCTAGATATTTCCAGAAGTCCATATTATAACACCGCTCGCGCCATCTCTGGGATGATTGCCGAATCAACCAACTGAATTGTTCTTTGTTTACTGTCTACCTTTTGAACTTAAAGGGAACGCTCATAGATGTCTCTGGGGGTATAAACATCTAACAATACGAATGAAACTAGTATACTAGCAAAAATATTGATAGAACTAAGACTAACAAGTATACTGTACTTTTACTAACATATAAAGCAAAAATATAGAAAAACAGTAAAATTTATAAAAAATGTTAAAGCTAGTTCTCATTGAAATATTCGTCAGTATTTTAATAGGTCTTGCTTATTAGAAGGGTTTTCAGTTAGTTTTTTAATACTTTTATTGGCTGAGTCTTAATATCATATGGTTACTTATTATTAGTACATTATGCAACGATCGTTTATTTTAATGATAGCTATTAAGACACGAGTATGAGAATTGTGATATGAGCCGTTGGCGAATTTAATAGCTATTAAATGTAAGTTACATTCACTATTTTTTCTATGACCAGTCATAATGAAATAAAAAATTAAAATTTTATTTCTGAAATTGCTAGGTAAACATGACAGATGATTTGTCAAAATTTATAAATTTTAGATCTGTCAGATGTTCAAGGAGGCAGTAGTTGATATTGACAGAATATTGCTGTTTGTCGCGTTTCTATAGGCGTCTGAAAATAAGGAGTACGCCACCTGGTGGTCTATAGTCAAACTAATTATGGGCTTTTCTGTCATTGTCTCTTTAGTGTACGATAATATCAACAATAAGTAAATGATAAACTGAGATGCTAAGTTATTAAAAATATGATAGCGTTTAAAGGGGCTACAATTTGCTCGAGCCAACCTAGTCGGTATCCCTTGTAGATTGCAGGGACAACTCGTGAAAGTTGAATTGGCACGACAATGTTCAAAGCATACCCTCTTTGATGTAGACACCTTCAACCAGGCATTGAGAGGGAAAAAGCTGGTGCAAATAACCGTGGCCCGAGTAGCAATAATAATGTCCTAGACAATCACACATTGTAAGTGAAATTTTTGAAATAAGTAATATGTAATTCCAGTATATTTAAAAGTAATATATACTATTGCACCATGCACTATTATGTTTTCCCTGAATATTTGTATTTCATATTTTACAAAATACTGTTTCATTTATTTTACTTAAAGAATTAATAAATGTCTTTTCAGTTATATTCAATGTACCACTAATTTCATAGGTATTTGAATCTGAGACACTTTGTTTGTAAACATAGAGCATACACATTTATTTATTAAGTTTTGTGTTGAATATGGGTTGTACCACACAAAATAATATGTCCTGCATTTAAAACATATTCCCCTTCATACACACACTTAGAATTTTTACATTTTTAGTGCTTGACAAATGTTCCATACATTGCAATATGCTTAACCTAAATGTCACTCATGTTTCCTGAAAAAAAAAAAGTGATTTAAACTACAACTGTACATAAATTTAAAGAAATATTTAAGTTTATTAATATTTAACTAGCCAGACACCGTTTATGTCGAAGAAACTGTACTTTTCAAGGGAAAAACTAGATAACCTAAAAAAATATGAATTTTGCTGAATAAGGCCATTAACATCTTGCAAATCACTTACAACAAAATATTACAAACCTTTAGATCATATATTATTAATGTTATTATTTTTGACGCCAAAAATAACAATAAACAGAAAAAAATCAATATAAGTATTCGCCACATAAAGAAACAAAAAGCCTATAATTAGTTCACGAGTTCTCCACTTCGGCGCTGGCATCCTAAATTGAGACGCCTATTGGTTATAAACTTGTATCGTAATGAAAAATCTGTATGGTAATGAATATCATTAGAGTACAGTATTGAGGTATATATAATAAGGTATGATCCCCTCCAGTCAGACTACTGCTGCCATATTACAATAATTCAGAAACTTCTAGATATCAAATAACTAGATTTACAAATCTAGGGGGGAGATGCTTCTATGCAACCCACTATACTACCCAATGTATTGTGTGTAAGATAGACTCAATCAGCGAAAACACAAATCAAACGTGGATGTTTGTCCCGCGTTATTCGTAGAATATAAATGTAGCCCTGGTGTTAATGTACCGTCGACAAAAACTGCTAACATAGATAACAAATAATGGTTCAAATTGAAGTTTTACAAAAAGATGTTGATCTTAAATCTAAACATATTGTGCAGGATAATAATATGTCTGGGCATAAATAACTCTAAGATGGTAAATACTTGTACAGTATTTCTCACTTATTAGGTGCGATATATAGGAATTTAATAAAAATACGTAAAGTTCCCATGTGAACGTAACAACAGGAGGGAATGACTAATAAACAAATTAAAGCATGCGAGTAGAAAAACACTTTTATAATAGAATAGGGCACATTTTTTTGATATCAGCTCAACGTGTTGGAGAGCATGCTCTTCTCTTGCCATCTGGATTTCCCTAAACTATCAACCGTTCTATGTTTTCTTCTCTCTGGTTGAAATTGACATCAAATCAAAGTTAAGAATACAAAAAAGTGACTATAAAATAGACACAAAAACAAAATACTACAAGAAAAAAATTGATTCAGCGTATAAAAATTTTTATATAACAAATTTTTCAAGTTTTGAAACTTTGAAAATGTAATGGTTGGGTGATTTCCTGATTTTTGAGATGTGATTGAATAAATTGCAGCCATTGTAATAAATGTTTCTTGGTATAAAGAAGTAGGGCAAGTTTAATTTAGTTCTGTAATTTTTGCCATTTTGATTCTACATATTGTGCCTTCTATCAGGCCTTGTAGATTGTTAATTGGGGCAATACGCAATTAAAATGTGCAAAGCGGTATTTCAAACTTTTGGAAACATTATTTCTTTATTTAACATGACATGAACTGTTAGATTTCATCATTTAATTTGAATATATCTAATTAGGTAATCTTCACTAATATATATTTTTTTAATTTCCAGGCATGTACACATCCACTGTATAATATAAGACCAGATATAGTCCGAAAAGCTGTACTGCATTTCAATAATATAGGGACACCTAAACAAGAAAATAGCACGTGACACGGATTTGTTGAAGTTTTATTCAGTAAAATGAGCCTGTACAATTTTAACGTAATTATTAGCTGTATTTTAAAGACAGATTAGATATATCTATTGATTTTAAAACTATCTTTGATAACTTGGGCATTTGAAAATATTGTTTTAATTTTAAATATTATTCATGCATATGTTTTTTGTTCATACTATACACACTTATATATATATAAGCTTCATGTTCACTCTCTCATTTACTGAAAATTTTTATCTTATGCTAAGTATATAATATACAAACATTTTGAAATTTATTTAGGACTTGACTGAATCAGTACCCTACAGTACAATTTGTTGTTTTTTTATTACTTAAAAAATAAAATGAATAGCAGTATATTATTTTTGTACGTATTTCAACTTAAATCTTCAGTATTGTAAGCAATACCGGCATTTAAAATTTATTTGTTTATTAGTGTAGTGGTAAATGTATATACCGATAAATGAAACATGATATCAAGCAGCTATATTAGACTTTATTCATCTTTAAGAGAAGACTACCAAGATCCTTATAGGGAGTGGCCTGTAGGAGGATAAGCGCTTGTGGATTGAACTAGACTTTGAACTGATTAGTATGCACCTAATTTGAGTTCCATAGGATGATAGGAACATGGTTGAAATTGGATTCCAAGTTCAGTGAGAATCTTTTCGACTTTTTCGATCAAAACAGGTTGAAGATAAGTCAAATGTTAAAACCACTCATGGTTTTAGATGGATCATCCAGACAGCTTCCAAGGGATATAAAGCCAAAAAAAATAATTTTTTCAAAAATTCTCAAAATACATTAAGTGTAAAATCTTTTAGATAATGCATCCATCATGGTCAAAAAAATTTGAGCGTATACATAATAGTACGAAGGCGTATAACGGGCCAACAACTTTATTTTTATATAATTATGCAGAATTGTCACTTCGAATCGACTTGGAATCGACAATTGTTACTTGGAATCGACAATTGTCACTTCAAAGTGACAATTCCATATGTAATGGTAAATGACATACTCAGTTTAGGCCCTACCACGCCACAACCTCTCTTCGCATCTTCTTGATACTTCGGATGTATGTGGGGATAAGGCGTGGTGAGTATTTGGCGATGCATTCTTCGCCCCACCCCCTTTCAAATTGGGGGGACATCCTCTAACTCGGTCCGGGTGCGGTTTTCGGATGTTCTGACTGGAGATATCGAAGGGGGAGATGACTAGATGAACTTTTGAAGTGGCACCCACTATCTCCCTTTCTACATCGCCTCCGACCCACTGCGTACCAACACGTCGGATCTTCTTGAGGTATGTATGTTGGGATGAGGCGTGGGGAATATTTGGCGATGCCCCCTTCCCCCCACCCACTTCAAAATTTTGGGGACACCGTCCAACTCGGTCCGGGTGTGGTTTTCGGACGTTCTGACTGGGGGCATCGACGGTGGGATGACTCGATGGACTTTTGAAGTGGCAGCCACTACTCCCTCTCCACCTACTCCGGCCCGCTGTGCACCAGCAAGTGCTTGGATCTTCTTGATACCTGGTATGTATGTTGGCATGAGGCGGGGGGAATAATTGGCGATGCCTCCTTCCTTCCCGTACCCCCAAAATGTGGGAGCTACCCTCCAACTCGCCCATGGAGCGGAATTTGGATTTTCTGACTCAAGGTATCCACTTCAAAAGGCCATCGAGTCATCTCCTCCTTTGATGCCCCCCAGTCAGAGTGTCCAAAAACCGCACCCGGACCGAGTTGGAGGGTTCCCCACAATTTAGAAGGGGGTGTGGGAGGAGGCATCGCCAAATATTCCCCACAGTTTATATCTCAACATACATACCAGGTATCAAGATCCGACGAGCGCGTGTTGGTGCACAGTGGGCCAGAGGAGGTGAAGAGAGGGAGAGGGGGGGTAGTGAGTGCCACTTCAAAAGTCCATCGAGTCATCTTCCCCTTTGAAACACCCAATCAGAACGTCCGAAAACTGCATCCGGTAAGAGTTGGAGGTTATCCCCCCTATTTGGAAGGTGGGGGGAGGAGGCACGCCAAATATTCGCCACGCCTTATCCCCACATACATCGCAGGTATCAAGAAGATGCGACGAGAGGCTGTGGGTAACTGAGTATGTCGTTTACCATTACATATGGAATTGTCACTTTGAAGTGAAGTTACTTTTACGTCCATCATCAAAAATCCTAATCTAGTTTTAAGTCTGCCTGCCGTGACGTCACTTGATAGGAACCCGCTAGCCGAAACGGTTAGCTGCAGCGTGTTATTATAGTTTCACAATATTACAAATAGTTAACTTAAGCAGTGTGTATTAAAATTTATGCGTGTTTGTGAAGAATTTCAGTTTATCAACTATTTTCACCGATTTAAATTACCATCCTCTGACGTCACGATATTGGTCGCACCGTCCTCTTTAAAAGTCGTATATTTCGAAAACCACATATCAGATTCATCTGAAATTTTCAACATCGTCTAATTTTAAGTAATACTTTATCCACAAGAAGTAACAACTACTAAATGAAATTCATTAAATAAGCCCATTATATAAAAAGCTTAGTAAATCGGCGAAGAGTATAATGCTTCCACTAGTTATATTAAATTATTAGTCTTTGGTCTGGGCGTATCTTCCAGCCTCCATACATATAGTTCAATGACAAATTTCAGCCTTAAAAATAGTGGCCAGACTTGAAGTTATTCTTACCTTTGAGTTGCAACTAATCAACAGATATCTTCCCTTTGTAGACCAGTCTCATTCGGATTTCATTCATTTTTTCCAAGAAACAGAATGTTAAAAGGCAACTCGTAGTTGGTCGCGGTAGGCATTACATCTGAAAGCATTCCTGGGATGTCAACTATCTATGTCATCTAACAGCCTATTGAATTCCATGATGCTAGCCTGCGGCATATTAACAACTAGGGATGCGCGATTTTTATCGATGTCTGTTAAACATCGATATTCTGCTTTCGATGTTCGATATTTATATCGATTTTATTTTTTTTTATAGTATCGGACAGCATCGATGTTTTCTTACAATGTTTTATTCGATTGTTTACGTCTTGTGTGCTCATCTGACGAATATTGGCAGAACTAATTTTTTCAGATTTCTATACCACCCGTTCATCAATTTTGAAACTTGTATTTTTTTCTATTTTCCATTTCGTCCCGCATTAGCAAGATTCAAATATGGTCACTTTATCTTATGGAAAACATCGATGTTTAAGAAAATCGATATGTTTTATCCGATACTTTTAACACATCGATGTTTTGATTTCGATGTATCAAATGTCAACATCGATGTTTCAGGAACACCGCGCATCCCCATTAACAACTGCTTGTGTGTTGCCCACCTAACTTCTCATCTCTCCAGATAGATATGGGGTGGGGGGTATATCCAGAAGGATTTCCAGAGCAGCTGGGCAGTGTGGTAATTATTACCAGGCTTGCTTATCTATGTAAGCCAACGAGTTTGCTTTTGGTCGTCTGTTGTAGTCCCTTCACAGATAAAAATAATGTTTTGAATCAAGAATCCATTGTTTCAGATATACCCCATGAAATTAAATTCTTCATATAAAACAAATACTTTTGTGGCAAGAAATAAAAACCCTGTCATAAACAAATTATTCTTGAAACAAAAGTATTTGTTTTATATGAAGAATTTATTTATTTGCGTGTATATGAAACAATGGATTCTTGATCCAAAACATAATTTTTATCTGTATTCGACCCTCAATCGAAGGGACTACACCTCAAACTGTAGGCCACACGCTACCATTGGTCTGATGACCATAACATATATCCAATATAAAGGTCCCAGATTATTCGATATGTCTATAAGGACAGTTAATTCAATTTCACTATTGCCGTGGGGCGAGCGTAGATGCGTCTTCACTGTGTAAGTATCTCGATTCTCCAAGTGAAGCAACGTGCAGCGAGGTCAGTACTTAGATGGTGGCCCGTCTAGGGAAACACAGCGATCTCATCCCACCTTCTAGCGGCTTGTATATCAGTGTATACGCGGAAGCTATGTAATTTCAGACAAGGATTACGTAGCGGATATACCATCCTTCGGAGGGGATATAAAGCAGGCGGTCCCTTGTCTATTAAATGTTAGGCAAGTAAAAGATCCCTACTCTTCTTAAGGGAAGACGTTCGGCAACATTTCTAGGTTGTCTCCTGGCGTCGCTGATAGTTAAAAAAGAAAAACTATTGCCTTTTGGTGGGGGTTGACTCTCTCTCACATCAGATGTATACTTCTTGAAGGGTATGAGAAGCACCTCTTTTGAATTTTTTCAAACCGGTCGTCGCATATGCTTGAATCTCAAATTCCATTCACCAGTTCATCTCAATAATGAGAGGTCTCGAAATATTCAATCCGGTTCTAATTTAAACTCAATAGGGAAGATGCATGAAATTTTAAAATGCTTCAAAAAGTGATTTGCTCTTAATTTCCATTACGCAGAAAATGATTATAACAAAAGAAATTCAAAATAAAATTTATTTTCCGTAAAATTAATATTTAGATTCTGTAATTTGTAAACAAAACCACGTGACTGCAAACGGTTTTTTATTGGTGTGAAGTCAATGACGACATCCGTTAGTCGGATAATTTGTCCAAAGTAGACGCAGTCTCCTAACCTCTCGCTGACGTCTGTCTACGAACTAATTTTGGAGAATCTTGAATGTAAAATTACCATATTTGTTTTACATTTAGGCACAATGCAATATTTGTAATTCATGAGTCATAATAATGTTGTTCACTAGCTCATTAACCAAATAATAACAATAACACCACAAACAAGAACTTGGTAAACTGACTGTAAACAATAAACAGTATACTGACATTTGACAAACCCATCGAAATTGCTTTAGATATACGAAACTACAGAAGCATGTTTCTACGGAAAAAGAAACTTCCGTTCACTATTCCGTCCTTGTCTGGCAAGATCTGATTGGTTGAAGAAAGCGTCCGATTGGCTTAACCGTCTGTACACAGACCGAGAAAAAGGATGGAATATAGTGCACGCAAGTTTCTCTCTCTGTGTCACATTCTCTAGTCGAGTGAACCTTCCAGTTTGTTATTAATTTCTATGGACAAATCATAACGGGAAACATCACAGTGAATGGCGCCAAATAACTGCCGTTTTGAAATATCCAAATTCCTCACCGATGAAATTATTTATTTTCTCACTGTATTAACATTCAAAAAATCGTAAATTTTACATTTTTATAACTTTTTTTGCTGCTGTATCGATTTTCATTATAAAAAAAATCATGCAACTTCTCTATTACGGACCTGTAAGAATCTCCGCGCAAACTCAAAGTTTCCGCACGCGCATAACCTATTTATGGTTAGATACTCTTCTTCTTCCCCCTTCTCCTTTTTTTGTTATTATGTTACTGGGTGTGTTGTCGGGAGGTCGTTCGTCAGTTTGTCTCGTCTGTTATCTTACGTGTTTGTTGCTGGTGCTTTTTAACAATATGTGATTTTTATTATAGTGTACAAATAGACGTTTTTATATTATTGTGATAGTGAAGTGCTTCTAAAAACGTTCAAGATGATTGCAAATGGACACGTTGTAGGCGACGGATCATGGGATCTACGTGTTTTTGTCACAGATTTGCAGACGGAGCGGCAAATCCGCGTGAAAGGAGATGTACACATTGGTGGAGTTATGCTGAGGCTCGTCGAAGACTTAGGTTAGTAAGTACGTGAGATGCACAAGTTAATTTAAGGTTTATGATGCACCTGTTGCAAGTCGAGGAATATTATCAACATTGACAATTTAATAAAATATTCAGAAACAATGCTAGAAAAGTTGACCAACTTTTAAAAGAACTTGAAGAAGTTGGCCATGGTCAGTTTTGTCAAAATAAAAGAGTATTTACTTGCGTCGACCTCATAATAATTAAAGACACTGGAGTGACGTGTATTTAAATTAAAAAACATGTTATTAAATAATCGGCAATTCAAAATAGACCGGTTATTGAAGAACGTAAATTGACTGAAGTGTGAATCGATCATAACCTCAAAAGGCAATGTAAAATGATCTTGTAGGCGTGTAGCTTGGGCGTTTTTATTGGGAGACTTTTGCATGACGTAAAAACAATAACAATAAAGTTTTTTAAAGCCCACTTCAAAAGTATACACATTTATTTATAAATATTTGGAATTATTTATAAACATGATTACCTACTCAAAACTACGTATTTCCATTTTCCATGGCATACAATCTTTGGGTCTCCTCCCCTCCCAAAATATTTTATCTTTACCGAGGATAGTAGCAGTGGCGCAGCCAGAAAATTCATGTGGGGGGGGGGGGGCAATAGAACCGGCCTCCCCAGAGGTTGAGAAAAACTTTTCAGAAAATGGTTGAAAACGGATGTGTGCAGGTTCCTCTACTAGACAATATTGGCATTACCTAATTACAAAATATTAATTTCAAGAGATAATTTGGATACTGCTTTTAGTCCCTTCAAATTAGTCAAAAAAAACGCTGTTTTATGGAAAATCTTCCCACAATTATGACACCTGTAAGAAGTGAAGTATTTTGGTTGTCTAATCATGATTTTCACCCCCCACAGTGCTAAAAAAAGGGTGGATTTTGAGAAATATATACATATTATACATATATATGAATTTTAGCGTTTTTTCGTCTTTTTCTCTATTTTGAGGAAAAACTATACATTTTGGTGGGGTTTTTTTGTTTAAAATAAAAAAAAACTGTTTTTTTTCTAACCCTGAAACCATATGCCAACATTTACTGCTTGCCCATTTTCCAGATTTTTTGACCAAAAATTGGACTTTTGGCCTAAAACGGGTTAAAGCTGATGCTTTTCAAAAAAAAAATGTTGTCACCTTCTCAAACTTGTAGTTTTTGTACCAAAGAATAATCTCTGTGAGAGCCAACATTTTTTTCTCAATTTTTTTTTTTTCGGTAAAATTGAAAAAAAAATGATACCTAATTGGTCATGTTCTTAATTGAAGACAATATAGGTAATAATTTATAATATAATAATTTAAAGTGTCAAATCCGACCGACTCGAGTCAGGAAAAAATAAATAAAAAACAGAAAAAGGTGAATACATATTAAAGAGGATTTGACAACATATTCATAATATCCACATCAATGCTGTCAAAACTGTGAACTCTAGGGTTATGTTCCATTCTATTTATATCATCGGGCTCAATACTAAACTGGAATGCTTACTCGAGTGGAGAAGACGTCACAGAAAGAGATAGTTTAGCGGACCATCTTCGTCTTCTTTTCATAGAGTTTTATTGGAGTGTATAAATAGGCGGCTAACATTTTCTTCAACCAATCAAATCTTGTCTGATAAGTAGATAAGAGTAAGCGGACATTATTTTGGCGCCTGCGCCCTCCCATCTCAATGACAATTGTAATTTTCTTCAATATCCATAGTTTCCCCAAGTCTGTTTTAGTGGGAAGAAGGGGTGTTCGTTCAGTATTTGGCGCCTTTCTCTTTCCCTGTTTGGCGCCTCTTTCAGTTGGCGCCTTCTGCGACCGCGTAGTTCGCAGTATTCAAAATCCGCCCCTGATAACCTGTTTCTTTCTAAAAACGTGACACTTTTTCCGTCTATCGTAAGCATTGAGTGAACGTTCCGGTTTGGTATTGAGTTCGATGATTTACATCATTGCAAACTCATTCCACTCACAATGCTTCAGTGCCTGCTTACTCTGCTGCTTCACGACGCGTGATTGGCAACAGATCTTTGACATCCTTAAAAGATCAATCAAAAGTCGTCGTGCGGAACGCGATGTCTTAAAAATGAGCCTAATTCATCAAATGGAGGGATCGAGGGGAACATATAACGGGACTCGTTAACCATAATATTGCCGTCATACGGAGAATAGCCGCATCTGTAAATTGTCGGTTGTCGAGGAAAGTAACAAACGCGTTTGTACTTTTCCCAACTAGTAAATATTAATTCTGAAAGTCAATTTCAATGAATCTTAGGTACTTTAAATATTCAAATTCTAATTTTTTAACTGCAGAACTAGGTTAAGTACTCTTGGGTGCTCATATTATTATTAGAATCTCATTTATGGCAAATATGTAGATGCGGCTTTTCACCTTATGACGGCAGAATAGGGAACGTGAGCTGGGTTTAGACCGTCGTGAGACAGGTTAGTTTTACCCTACTGGGTGGCTATTCTTGAACTTGAGGGAGTAGAATGTGTAAGAGAAAACAATCGTTTTCTACTCCCTCATGTAAAGTTTGTATTCTTGAATTTATTTTCCCCAGCCAGGTAGACGAAAACACTCCCTACTTATTCCCTTACTTTTAGCAAGAGAAAGTCGAGGGACAGCAGAAAAGAATCATTTTTTAAGTACTTTGTAGGTTATGATCGTGCGTGTGGAGACTTGTCATATTAATTCGGTTTTATTTAAGTAATGGATATCGAAGATTTAGTAGCTAGACAAGTTTTGGATGATTCAGAAGATGCGAAGGAACAGTTTGAAAATGCGAAAAATATTCGAATTTTAGGAAAAACGGATCAAATTTTTGTTCGTTTATTTTTATATCCGCAATTTTGTTATCAGGATGAGGGTTAGTTCGTATTTTGCAAAATTATCGCATGATGTAGAGGTTAGGTTACTGTTGCCATCGAATTAATCCTATTTTGAGAAAAAAATGCTTTAGTATAAATATTGATGTATTTCCAAATATTACACATGGATACTGCGAATTACTTGGTTTGCATAGACGGAAGGATGAGTTCAAACCATTCAAGTCTTGAAGCTGTTTGTGGTTATATAAAAGAAGTACTCTGCAAGAAATTTACAGAATAAAAGCTTGTTGCAAAGGTAAGAATTGTTATCAGTGATCAACCATTCTTTCCATATATATACTTGCCTAATTAAATGTTGCTTTATAAATAATTGCTAACGTACAAATTAATTTTTCAGGTTATAAACTCGTAGCATCGTGAACAAAAGCAATTGATTCCTTGGACTATTGCAGATTCAGATGGTTCCTTAGTACTTACTATGAATATGTTGCTAGTCCAGACAAAACATGTTCACTACTTAGCGACAAGAAGTATTTCCTGTTAGTTTTTTAACAGTAAATATTGCTATGGTCGAGGTATTAACCGCTGTAATTTTTTTTAAGAAGACACCATATAAATTAAGCAATGAAGATTGAGGTGCTATAAACTATTTGAGGTACCTATGTAATAAGACGTACATAATTTCTTCCATCAGTTAACCCTTCGTTTATAATGTATCTATAGTTTGGACTATCTAATCCATTGTAATTTCTGTAAGAATTTTATTTTCATATATTGTTGTTTATTTTATTAAATATTGCCTTTTTATTATGTTTTATTTATCACTCTACTACTATATATTGTTATAGTAAATCGGAATAGTTAATTACTTGTATTACTAATTGTACTTAGGTACGTGCATGTAACTGAAAGCAAAACAAAATATCTTTACTAATTAAATAATTTATTATCCAAGGTCTATTAGTACTTCTAAGGAGAATCGAGAAGAAAGTTGTAATTTATATTGTAAGAAAAAAATAAATGATTGTAACATAACGTGTATACTTTATATTAATATCTATCTAAGCAATAAAAGTAACATTCATAGTTTATATAACAAAAAGGGCTTTTTTAGCTACAATTAGTCCAACATTCAGTTTTTAAACACTACACGATATACTTTAAAAGGGCACATTGTATCACTTGTTGACAGCGGGTAGGTACTCTGGAATTTCCTTTCTTAATTTATGTACTTCATCAAATATCTTTATGAAGCCTGCAAATTTTCTTCTTTAAAACAATTTCTGCCATTGCACTTTTCTCTCTCTTGGTACAGCTCCACACCTTCGCTCAACTAAAATTTAAACAATAATTATTAAAAATACTGACAAAACCAATATAAAATGGTAATTTTCTTTACCCTGAATTGTTTATTGCTTGTTTGAGCAGCAGTAATTATTATCATAAGCAGTTTCAGTTTCACATATGGGTTTTAAATTATATCCCTTATTGAGAAAGGATGCTCAATTGGATATATCATCAAGGTCTTGTAATACGGCTGTTTTTCCTACAACATACACCCACGTTAAAAATGTTTTTGATCTGTCAACTCAACTGTCACGCCACCACCAAACAATTTTTGGCCACCACAGCTGATAAATATCAGATATAGGAGAGTTCTGATTGGTTATATTGTGAAGAACAATATGACAACACTGTAGACTTCTCCCTCAAACTTTCACCGGTCTCTCGTTATTCCTTTTGTTCAAGAATATATGTTTTTCGAGTGAGGGAATTTCAAGTGAAAGGCGAGGGAATAAATTCGCCGGGGAGTAACAATTTCTCTCGCGCTCAAGAATAGCCACCCTGATGACTCGTCGTTGCGATAGTAATCATAGACAAAATAGGAATAGATAGGACACTGTAATACAAATGAGCAAAACCGTTTTTTAACGCCACCTAGCGGACTGGAAGAAACTATATCAGAATCTGGCGCGAATTTGAAATTAGGTAAATCAATATTCTCAAATAATTTTGCAGCGTGTATACACTACCCACCAAAAAGTTGGTACCATATAAGAATTTTTTTTGGTGATACGAAACTATATCTTTCATAGATACTGGTGTTTCATTTCAAACTAGATATTAATAGTTGTTACAATCTAAAATTGCATTTTCATAAATTTAGAATTTTACTATTACACAGGGTGTTTCAAGTATGCGGTCATTAATTTCTAGTGGTGATTCTACATAAAAAAATATGAAAAAAAGTTCATATAAAAATGGAAATCCCTGCTAAGGGCGCTGCGGGCCTCTGAAGGGGGCACACAAAATTAACATTTAATTTAATATCTCAGGAACCCTTTGAGCTACAGTGAGTATTTGCATGTGATTCGATAACAATAAAGGTCATTATGTGATGTTATCCACCAAGGGTAAATTCAATCAGGGGTGAACAAAATTGGAAAGGGGGACACTTACTTCTCCCCCCAAATTTTTTAATGTGAATTTTCTGTGATTGTCTCATCGGAATATGATTCCTTGGCTATAAATACACAAAAAAGGTTATCTTGTTGTAACTCCGTACGACCAACCGGTTTCGAGAAATTTGAACCTAAAGGAATTTTTTCAGTCTTCTTGCGTAAACTGAATTTTTTCAATGAATTCATCATTTCTTTAGGTTTAAATTTCTAAAAACCGGTTGGTAAGAGTCCATAAAATTGGTATTTAGTATATACAAGAGAAGCTATATACAAGAGAAGCTAAGGTCTCAAAAAAAAATGTTGGCATTAGCCACCCCCTACCCCTTTATTAAAGGGGATGAAAAAAATTGTGATTTAGTGTGTGTACAAGAACCAGAAACCTCAAAATATTTTTTTACTTCATCCACCCCCACTACCACCCCCTATCACCTATCCTACTACGGATGTGGAGTATCGTTTTATGGGTTTTTGGGGTAGAGGATTTCAAATATTATATTATTAAAGTTCCTTAAACAATTATTTCCACATACAAAATTTTTTCGTTGTGAGTGACTTTGATAGAAAATCTGGACGTGGAAGTGGTGATTCTCCTTGGGCAGCGGTTTTTTATGTAGAATCACCACTAGAAATTAATGACTGCATACTTGATTCACTTTGTATATGTTAGAATTATTTATTATGAATTATTATTAAACATAAAAATTCATGTCACATTACCATATTCTTAAAGTCATTTTGTGGTTTTGACTGAGCTATTTCGTAATAATAATTTCATAATTATTTGATACTTAAAATTGATGATAACAAATAATTGAATAAAAATATTAGCCATATAAGATGTATTGTATCGGTTGGAATTAAAAATAGTGAATTAGGGATTGTTGCATCAAGATAAAATTCTAAATTCTGCACATCGACTTTCACAACGAAAACTGTAGTAACTCATAAAATTCGTGTTTGAGTTACAATAGTCGAAAAATCGATTATGAAGGTAAGTTTTCCCTAGAAAACTATCGTAATTTTCTGTGAACTGTAGAGAATCTATAATACATCGTGAACTGTATAGTAAGTTGTTACAATTCTTCGATTCTTAAGGACACCATTTAAACAATTAATCACATTTTTCTCAGAATTGAAATTGAGTTGCTATAGTTTTCTTTGGGAGAGTTGATATTAGAAATTTAAATGTTGAGGTGCTGGAGCACCTTGCAGCGCCTCAAAGTGCCCGACCCCCAAGAGCACTGTCCGTTCTACCCCATAGGATGGCACGGCCCTGGTGATTTTTATGAAATCTTTCTCAAACTGACTAGGCTTAGCAGTGGTCCCATAATAATTTCATTTCATCAAAAATATGTCTAGTGTAGGCAGCTGAGCAAAAATTTGACACAAGATTTTTTTTAGTAGCAAAATTATTAAATACGCTACTGACAAAAAGTTCAAATTTTGTCGAAATTGCATTAAAATTGGTTGATAGGTATTTTAGGAGTAGCTAATACCAAATCTAATGTCAAAAGTTAAGGATTCAAAATAGTCAATCCAATATGGTTGCGATAATGATTTCAAGTGTAGAAGCTAAATACAGGCTAGTAAAAAGGGTGAAACAAAATTTTGGAAAAAAAATTGAACTGGCTTCAAAAAAGGTCACTAAAGTATGAAATAAAATTTCCTCGTCGTCCAGTAAACTGACCGTTGTTATTACCTAATATCGATATCGAGGTTGGTGTAAAGAAATAACGAATCCAAACATATTTTATGGATTTGAATATCAGTATCAGGTAATAAAGTTCAATTAACTGCAGGTCGGTGAAATTTTATTTAATAATTTTTAACCTTTTTTGTGAATGTAGTCAATATTTTACTTTTTCAGTATAAATATGTAGAAATATATTGTCATAGTACCAGTTTTGTTATAATACATTTTATAAGTCAATGGCAATCAAAAGAACTGATTACTATAATATAGGTTTTGACAAATTGATAAAAAATATCCTCAGCAATCAAAGGTTTATGACAGATTATGAAATAAATAAACTGAGTAGTTCTTGTGGACTTTTATTACCCTCTGTAGGTTTCTTTCTTATTAAAATATTTTAATTAAACTGAACTTCTCGAACATTATTATATAATATATATAAACCGACAGAAAAAAAAAAAAAACGAATAATTATATATTTATTGACATACAAGTAATGTTAGTAATATATGCATATTATGTAAATAAATTATTTCTTTTTATAAGTTTTTTTAAATATGTCCCTGCACTGAATAAAAACATTGGGAGCATTTCCAGGAATAGGTCGTCCATCCTGACCATGCAATATTCTATTAAATTGTTTTAGATAATTATGTCCCATTGTTTTTATAAAATACTTAAATACTGTTTTTTCAATACTACCATTATGTGCGCAGTTTGTGAAAGTGATTTTCTCATATATCTTATATATATATATAAGCAAATACTTTTTCCTTATGTAATTCTCTATTTAAAATAAATTTAATTATATGTAAAGCTTTCCGTCATTTTAAACAAAAAATAATTGCTTACATATTTTAACTTTGAATTTGTATACTGTTTCATATTTATGAAATAATCAGAAACAGCAGTTCCTTGTCCATCAGCCTCCAAAATTATTCTTGCACATTCACAGTCCTTATAAGAAATTTGTGCTTTTTTTAACAAATATCCACAGACATATTTTAAAACTTGCAATTCTGTCTGGCTCAGTTTATTCTAGAAATTGGAAGGTATGTTACCAATATCAACGACAATGTCTTCTTCATCCTCTTCACAGAAACCCTGTAAATAGAATAAGTATTAAACAGATTAAGGCAAGATATAACTCCTTTCAATTTACCTGTGAAACAAATCTTTGCAAAGTAATAAAAATCTCTGATTCATCATCCTCGCAATTTGCTCCTATAGAATGGCTTGATGTCAGATCTTTCACCAAAAGACTTTTATAAAAAGGTAAATGATGCACACGTTGGGTTATTGTACCCTGCTCCCCTTTGCTTTATTTTTCCAAAGAAATTTTCAGTTGGATCCTGGTTGAACATTCTTAAGGACATCATTTGTTAGCATATCATTGTTGTCAAAATGTTTGTGGCATACTCTACAACTGTTATAAATTTGTTCTGGTGTGCTCGGTTTGTAACCGTTCATTATTACATAGTGTGACCCATTTTTTGAACAGATCCAGATTTTTGCCCGGATTTGGGAAACGATGTTTCTTAGCTGAACCTCCATGGGGTTCCCAGCAACCATTCACGGAACAATATATTCCTACCATCTTATAACCTAAAAAATTATTACAATTACCGGTAAATATGCGCAAAAATATTAATTTGAAAAGAAAGCACTGCAATGATAAAAAATAACTTAGTTACTCACCTTATTTCGTTAGAAATTTTCAGGGATGAATAAACGCTTTTACAGATATTTTGAAATACAGGCAAAAAGTGACAAACATCAACCACAATCTGCAACTAAATTAAATGATCACCAGTCGCTGTTGCCAACATGATAAACATACACGCATATTTTATTAGAATGTTCAGCAAAAATTGACGAAAATCGTTAATAAAAGCGACAATCAACTTTCCATGTTTTCTTATGAGTATTAATAAATTATGTTAACTGCCACTAACTGAATTACTTATTTTATATCTGCAGTATTTTGAAAATAATTATCATTTGGCAACGTTGTTTTTCAACAGTAGCGACCTCAAACGGATAGGAAGAAACTAAACGCGGTTTGACCTTCGTAACTAAAGTGCACATACCCTGATAGTAATCCTGCTCAGTACGAGAGGAACCGCAGGTTCGGACATTTGGTTCACGCACTCGCTCGAGCGGGCGCTGGTGCGAAGTTACCATCCGTGAGATTATGCCTCTAAGGCCGTATCCTTTCTAGTCGAAGGTGGCAACGATATCTCTTGTAGTTCCGAAAGGTGTTAAATTGTGTCAGACTTGGTTAGTACGCCATATTAAGGATTTAAATTTTTAATTGTTTCCAAGGAGCTGCTACGTGCTTGAGAACAATTAAGTTAAAAAAAAATACATGTCCTTTGTTTTTTTCATTCAGTATCCAAATATATCACCCAATGTGTGGGAATACTGAGAATATGGGACAATTGATTACTAAGTAATATTTAATTATGTTCTATTTAGGATTTCTCAAACGGCTGAGAAAATAAATCTGTGGAGAATCAAAGATTAATAATTTTTGTCAATTTATGCTACGGAGGAAACACCCCGTTGTGAGCTTCCCAATTACTGCGAGAAGTGTTAAGGCTATCAAAGTCTGGAAATTAATTATTATTAGAGTTATTATGTACTTTGTATACGGGCGAATTGGTATCGTATACACGTCAGAAATATATTTCTGCTTATTTATTGACTGGGTGGGCAAATAATCACAAATGACTGAACCAGGCCTGTAGCTAGAAAGTGCTTTAAGGGCGGGTAAACAATTTTTCAGGGGGGCCGTAAAAAAAAACTTTTTTTAGTTCAAAAAAATTTTTTGATGGGCAGGGGGGGAGAAATCCTAAAAAAAAATTTTGATGAGCAGGGGGGAGAAATCCTAAAAAAATTTGGATGAGCAGGGGGGGGGGGGAATTATTTTAAAAAATTTTGATAAGCGGGAGGGGCGAAATCCAAAAAATCTTTTTAGTCCGAAAAAATTTTTAATGAGCGGGGGCGACAAACAAAAAAAAAATATTTACCCAATCTCTTTCAAAATATTGAAAAGGCAGTTGAAATTGCCCCCCCTTGCGATCGCCATAGGTCGGGAGAAACTTATTCCAGGACGGGCGTCGCCCGTCCTGCCCCCCCCCTAGCTACAGGCCTGGACTGAATATATCACAAACGAATGAATTTTGTATAATTATATGCGTGGTGTTGTAATTCAAGTTTTTATCCACTCATTATTTAAACATTTTTATTGACAGACTGGCTGCAAGGTGATATTACAAATATGATTTCATGGAAACGATTAATTTTTAAGATTGTAAATATAAGGTGACTTAGAGTAAATTTCAGTTTTCAAACGTACCAAGGTAAACATCATAATAGGTAGTTGGAATAGCCCAGACGACAGAGAACATTTTATAGTGAAACCCACAAAAATTTGCAAACTGAATATTTTTTTTTTAATGAGTTCGTGAAAGTGTATAGAATAATATCCTGAAAAGTTTACATTTCGCTCGGATGCAGAACATAAAAAAAGTAAAAAAAAAATTTTTTATCCATTTTTTTGAAAATTTTGAAATTAAGTCAGGGTAGGAAAAAGTTAAAAATACAGGTGGATAGACCACGTGTTTCTGAACAAAAAATATCCTAATAAAATTTATCGCCAAAGCCCAAAAAAATAGTGAAGTTTGTTACTCTGCGCGGCCAGCGTACGGTCTCGCGCACGGTTAAATGCATACTATGGAACCTCTAAAAATTCTTCTATCTAGTAAAATAAAGCTTGTTTTTCTCTTTCTGATTACACGATTTAAATATTTTTATTAGTGAATAGGAGGATAAATAGTGAGTATGGAGGGAAAATATATAATTATGGACGCATACACAGACACCACACATAGCCGCTGAATCGTTCGTATGAATTTTTACGTGCCTTTACTGTATTGTATTTATTACAGGTACACCTATCCACATTTCAGCTATATTCAATGGATTCCTTATACATTTGTTAATGTATTGGAAAAGTTCCAGAATTTATATTCAAAACAATCAAAGATATTTTCATAGTTATTAGGATAAGATCGTGAAAATCGCAATTTCTTATATGATTTGATTGATCATATTTTCGAAAAAAAATGCATACAAATAAACGATTTTGTTTGAACATTCGAAAAGTATACATTTTTTTCCGAAATAGTAATATTTTATTTTTTCCAATGGGTCAATTTCTCGACAAGTTACAGCCTCCAATATATATATTTATCAAAAAAATCATCAAGCAAGGAAATTAAAATTATTTGAGATGTACTTTTTTTTTAATCCTCGTTACTACAACTTAATAAACCATAATAATCATGAAGTGTACATACTTTTTAACAGTTCTCAACGAAGAAAGAATTTTTTTGAAGGGCTTTTATTTTTTTCTATATTGTTTATTGCGACGATTGAGTTCGCGCGTGATAATATATATAAGTATATTTTTCCCATCCATCCTTTACTTATATTGTTTAAAACAAAAAAGCATCAGAAGCTACAATTTCCATCTTTTAAATGGGCCAACACTCATGTGGATTGAACTAATTCTGATTTAGTGACATGTAATTCAGTGCGTCGGTGTCACAGTCATGCGTATTCAAGCGCGTGCACGCATGGATCTCGCTCCGAGTTATAACGTTACACTTGACTATTTTTTTTTTTTTCGGGAAAACCGTGGCTTTAACGATAAATTTTGTTAGGACATTTTTTGTTCATAAGTATGTGATCTATTCATCTGTATTTTTTATTTTTTTCTAGCTTGATTTAATTTCAAAATTTTGAAGTAATGGATGAAAAAAAATTTTTTTTCACTTTTTTTTTTGTTCTGCATCCGAGCGAAATGTAAACTTTTCAAGATATTATTCTATACACTTTCACGAACTCATTAAAAACAAGTTTGCAAAATTTTGTGGTAATACCTTCATCGACTGGGCTAGAAGTTGGAAGTGACTTCTTATGTTTTTCACCTAAAAACCACAAAATTAAATCAGTCATCAAAATCAGTTTGTTTTGTATCGCACATTTTGAAATAGACGTGCAATGTTCAATGAATTTTGCAGTAATATATTTAAATGTGTTCTTAAACGGCAGATTTCTAAATTCACCGGTGGAGCGCACCGGTAAGCAATAACATTATCTGAATGGCTATTTTGAAAAACATAGCCAATCAGCTTCGTATTTTATCTACCGGTGCGTCCACCTGTGAATTTAGAAAAGTGCGGAAATACTAGGTACTAGCACTATTTACTGCGAAACAGATGGATGATGGCGAGTAGTGGGTGTTGCACAGAAGCTCATTTGGTGTCCTCAATAAAATCCCTTGCACTAATGTTTCCCAACAGCGGCGTAGGTTAAGTGCATTCGCCTTGTGCGGGGAAGATCGGTTTTATTTGCAAAAATGGCACGCATTGACAGGCGTTACTCTGAAGGCGTCCGACAGCGATATCGTGCCATTTCTGTCACAGTAGACTAAGGGCATTTTACTCAGCCTCTAAAACAATTACCTTATATCTATTGAGCCTACGATAGATCATAAAACTACATTTAATTTTGTATCTCAAATTGAGAAAGATGTTGGATTGTAATTAGTGAACGGAAAAGTGTTTTACGTAGCCAAGCATGAGAAATAAATAGTGTATCATGTAGGTATCGCACTTCGCTTTTAAACTAGTTAATTTTGAAAACTGCGGGTTAGGTATTTTAGAAATTGTGACAAATAAGACGTCTGATGCTATGGAGAACACGGGGGTGTTTGTTAGAAGTAGAAAGGACTGTTCGCAACTAAGTATATCCCAAAGGTAAAAGACTGGTCGGCAAATAAGAAAGTATTTGTCAGTTTTATAACATTTTGTTGAAAACAATGCTTCATGTACAAAAAATTACCAGATATTTTTATTGACAGAAATAAAATGATGTATCTAGTGTCCCAAAAAAAAAAAAAAAATTGTAAGTAAAAGGTTTTATGAAAAAAAGTTACCTACAGGCAGGCTATTAACTAGTTCCATCTAAGTAGTTCAAATTTTTTCCTTGACTAACACATTGCCTTGCTAGTTCTTTGAACACGATATCAAGATCGGTCGACGGGCTAAAATATTCGGAAAATACAAATTTCTGATGCCCCATGAAAGTCAGACTAGAAAAACAAACATGAGCGGGCCTTTTATTTTTTGGTGAGTAACATATTTTCGAAACACCCTGTATATTGAGAAAAATATTAAGACATTGAAAAAACCTCAATATATTGAGTTTTCAAAGATAAAGTTATTACTGACACCAGGGTGTTTTCTTCATTCCATCAAAATCTGCGCTATTATTTCATATGAATAGTGTATATTCGTTCATCATGACATGTTTTACTGCTTGACAACTAGGCCCTGCCCATGGAAGATAGGGTGGATTTCCGCGATGTGTTGCAGTGTCACGCTGTCACGGTCATATCTAGATGGCCTAGGTAACCGTTCGCGACCTTGTCGTGATGCCCTTACGTCTCTGCGTCCCGCACATTTCGTCTTCGAACAAGAACACACCTTTTATGGTGGTATGCCACTCGTTTTAAACGCGGTTTATGTTCATGAAATATGAGCGTTAACGTAGAAACCATTATTTATTTGGTTGTTGCATGTTAGTTTTAACTTATTTGAAGTACCTAGGACATGAAAGCACCAGGTGGACTGTAGTTAATTATAATTTACATTTTTCCACAGAGATTGTTTCAGAAAAGACAATCAATCATTATTCAACAAACGCGCCACCGCTGGAGGAGTACCTGATGTCCAAATGAACCGATCTGATTAGATATTCAAAAAAAAATTGAAAACAAAATTAAATTGCCTTCAAAAAAGGTCGCTATGAAATAAAATTTCACCGTCGCACAATGAGGCGAAGACCAGGTTGGCAAAATGTCAAAATATCAAAAATCAAAAATGGCTACAAATGTTATATTTCTTTTGAAGACTATAGTTTAAAGTCTTCTACATTATATTCCGTTAAGCAGTAGCGTAACTTCCGAGGTAACCTTAGATTGGGCCCCCGCAAGATTTTACGAGGGACCTTCCCCCAACCTTTTAACAAGAAACACGAGATGAAATAAATAAATAAATGTAAAATAATAACTATGTATACACTGTATATAATGTGTACGTGTTATTTAATACCGCAACACCCCGTTATTTTGGAACGCTTTGCCAGATGTTATTTTATTTATTTATTTATTTATTTTATAGTGCTCGATGAGGTCTATTTGACTGTTTTGAAAAATTTGTAATTTTCATATTTTCCTCAAATGTATTAGGCAATTTTTTATCGGCAAATTGGATAGTATTCGATTCGCAGTTGTCTGAAATACCTCTATACAAAATTTTAGCTCGATACCTCATATAGGGTGTTTGTTATTCAATAGCCAAATTTAAACTCTCTCACTTTTCGACTGGCCCTGCATAAAAGTCTGTTAGGTTTACTAAAAAAGTAAAGTAGTCCTTCGATTTAAGGAATGTCAGATACTAAATGAGGAAGAAAAAAGAAAAGTTGTTCTTTAAATAAATACTTAGTGCTTCTATACACTTTTCGGTTTCTGTACGTAGCTTAGGTGCCAAATTTTTCAAACAAATGGATTGGGCGTATCTGATGTTGTAAATATTCGGCCGAATAGTCACTCTCACACTCACTAGATGGAAACCAACCAAAAGAACATAGGAGTCAAGTAAGGATGCCCCTCCCTCCGATTATTCACCACGGTCCTAGACCAAGTGATACAAAGCACAATAAGAGAAACACGAATTTTAACGAAGACACAGAAACACTGAGAACCCCAATCGTACTAGCATACACCGATGATGTCCTAATTGTCACAGAAGAAGAGCAAGACATTCTCAACTTCCTAGAAAAAATGAAACCGCATCTGGACACATGTGGGCTGATAATAAACTTAATGAAAAGTCTAATAATGGTGCGAGATCCGTCAACAAAGAGAGTCGGACAGCTGAGAAGAATACAAAATAGGCGACTACTTCCTAAGAACAACAAACAAATTAAAATACCCTAGGAACATATCTGACGAACCAACTGAAAAGGAAGGAATTAAAACGGCATACAGAGAGCCTCAAGGGCAATTATACCGTTCATCGAGAAAAACGAACTATCATGGGGCCTGGCCAAACGACTGAACATAGCCATCATACTGCCAACGATCGCATATGGAGTTAAAAACGCGGCGACGACAAAAGCCAACAGAAGAAGTTTGAGAAGAGCCGAAAGGGACACCATCCAACTACTAGCAAAAACAAGACGAAAACAGCGACATAAACACCTACACTGCCCATTAGGGTGCATCGATTTTCTTTTTTTTTTTTTAACTAATCCAAAATGGCGGGCGCCCAAAAGTTGTGTGATAGGGTTGTAAATAATACGTTAAAATTTCAAATTAAAATATTAACCCTTAGGGGTAGCGGGTTGGGGTCAAAGATAAACATTTTTGATATTATATATATTCAAAATGGCGGGTGCGCAAAAGTTGTGTTTTAGGGTTATAAGCAACAGGTAGAAATTTTAGTGAAAAATATTTAGGTTTAGGGTTAAAAGTCCATTTTTTTTATTTTGTGCATATCTAAAACGGCGGGCGCGGATAAGTTTGGTCTTGGGGTTGAAATTGGCTGGTAAAAATTTTAAACCAAAATATTAAGACTCAGGGGTAGCGGGTTAGCATCAAAGACCAAAAAGATAGTATGTACCCTTACAAATATTATCGATACTTCTCAATTAGTAATATTTTTAAACTACACTTTAATTACGATATTAAATTTAAATTACTTATTACTACCTACGTATTTGTTATCTAATGTAGGCATGCCCATAATACAGCATGCGCTGTGTTCTGTATGTATGAAAGCTCGGTGAACAGTGAACACTGTCAGTTTTAGCCGAAACTTTAGATAGGTGCGGTATTTTCCATAGAGCTGGAGCACTGATTGCTTCTTCAGTACTCCAAGATTTTGGTTTAATTAATGAATTTTACACAACGCATGTAATTGATAAAAACAAAATTAGAAGAGCTATAAGCAAAAAGAGAGGTGAATTATCATCATGTGGTACGCCAATATCATTACGTGGACTTTATTTCGATGGGCGTAAAGACAAGGCCATGAAATTAATAGATAACTGTCGAAAGATAACAACCGTAGAACATATAGTTTTAATTGGAGAGCCCGGATCATCATATTTGGGACATGTCACACCTTTTACAGGTTCAGCTGTAAACATCATTAACGCCATTATCAGTTATTTTGAAAACTCTCGAATTCCAACTAACACCTTAAAAGTCGTCGGATGTGATGGAACGGCTACAAATACTGGTCCTAAAGGTGGTGTTATAGCTCTACTTGAAAAACATTTTAAGAGACCACTTCAGTGGTTCATTTGCCAACTGCATGCAAATGAACTTCCACTAAAAGGCACTTGATCGAACATATTGACGGAACTGTACTTCAGGATTTTCAGGTATAATAGGAAAGTCGTTAGTCAAATGCGAGCAGATGCCAGTAGCTGCATTTAAGATTATTAAATCCGAAATTCCTATAGTTAAGGTGAAAGATCTTAACATATATCAGTTATATTTTTATGAAATATGCCAAGCAGTAATAACGGGATATGTTTCTATTAATCTTTCAAAACGAGAACCTGGCAAAATAGTCCACTCGCAATGGCTGACGACAGCAAATAGAATACTTCGCTTATAAGTTGCTCTGCAGATTTGGTTATATCAGCAACGTATGTTGTCAAAGTGTATGCGCCAATGTGGTTCAAAATAGAAGCACATCCATCATGCCTGCAAGGTGCTTCAAATGTATGGAAGACCATACAGTTATCCAGATATTTATCAGAAGAGTTGAAAGGAGTAGATAGTTGATCCCGTCGAAATACGAAATGGATATTTTGCACACCCTGAGAACATACTACTGGGAATGCTGGGCGATGAAAACCGGTGTATTAGGGAGTTGGCCGTTCGCAGAATATTAAAAGCTAGAAAAGGCAACAATACCGACTTAAGAAAGTTTACACTTGCTCCGTTGAAACTAAATGCTACAAATTAGTATGAGATGATTGGCAAGAATGTGAATATAATGAGCCACCATTAACAGTTGATTTATCCGAAGAGGACCTAAATCAATTTATAAATAATACCATAATGTTTATAGTATTTTTATTTTTACTTCTTATTCTTTAATAAAATCAAGTTTATTTTCACATAAGTACCTTTGTTATCAAACTTCCAATAAAGAAATTAAAATAAAAATAAAGTGTATTGTTTCACACTATAATTTCCCTTAAAAAAAAAAATGGGACCTTCGAGCTTGTAGGGAATAGAAATGGATCCGATGCAGAACAAAGAAAATATCAAGTTGACTTTTAACCCTAACCCACTACCCTTAAATCTTAATATTTTTGTCTTAAGTTTTTACTTCTTATATATATAACTGTAAAGCACAACTTTTTCACACCCGCCATTTTGAATATATAGAATATCAAAAATTGTTACCTTTGACCCCAACCCGCTACCCCTAAGGGTTAATATTTTAATTTGAAATTTTAACGTATTATTTACAACCCTATCACACAACTTTTGGGCGCCCCACCATTTTGGATTAGGTAAAAAAAAAGAAAATCGATGCACCCTACTGCCCATCCCACACTCCCATACCCTGCGTCATGTTGTTCTTGCTGCTGACAACAAGCATGCTCCAAATCCAACCCAGCCCGTCGGTATATCCTGGAAGTGACAGCAATGCCTAGCGTACGCTGGTAAATCAATCAATCAATCAATATAAAATATGTCCATTTTCACATTGTTTTTGTAGGATTACTATTTCTAAATTACAGATAATCTGAGACCATTTTCTGTTTTATTTTTTTGAGTTTTCATGTATTGTCATGTAAGACAATTTCATCTTGAAAAAGTAATCGTATAAAATGAACGTTAATAGTAGGTTCGATGTAGACAACAAAATGTTCTTGAATAGAGTGAGTCGTTGACCATTTTTTAAAATTTTTATATTTATGTACTTTATTAAATTTTATTTGACCCGTATTTTTTTATTATACAGTCATTTTAATAGTGAAATTAATTATTCAAATTTAGAAATTTTGAATTCGGTCCCATCGCCACGTCAGATGTGAGAGCATGCGAAGTTAGATAAAGGAGAATAATCGAGGGCGTCGTTTGCTTTGCTTATTTGCTGTTAGTGTTAGTATCGATGTGAGTCATTGTCATATTATTTTAAAGAAATACTAACCTCAAATTTTTAACATTTCGGGATAAATAGTTCAAATTGTCTACATAAAACTCGTGAACCATATAAAAATCCACTATGGGTAAATTCTCTGAAGTGCCTTTCACAAAATTGGGTTCCATTATAAACAAATGTTAAACACAATGTGAACGTAAACAACAAATCAACAGAGCTCTAACCAACATGATAAATGAAAACATGAAAATTCTCTAGAATTGAATTTTCATTAGATACGTCATTAGTTACCGCCTTTTTATTTTCAAAACCAATTTGTTCTTGCATGTGATGATTAGAACTTTTTTAAATACCGTGTGTGTAGTCGCGGGCTAGGCATGGAGAGAAGAATTACATCGCGCGTGCCAGCTGGCTGAAATGAAATAACAGAGCTGGAATACTCCACCGACGGACGAATTTACGGCTGCCGGTGTTGTCAAATCTCTCGCGCTACGTGAATGTACATGCCTAATGGGAAATTACACGCACGGTATGATATATACAATGTATATTTAATATACTCTCTGATCATATAACAATATTTTGTAAATTTTGTTGAAGGGAACTACCCTATTCATGGGGATAAAAGAGTCGATGATTTGTACTATGTATAGTCCAATCAATAGGTAAAAACAAGTGTCTTCGTACTTAATGCAAAGAGAGAGAGAGAGAGAAAATTTTATTAGCATTTGTTGCTATACAAAGACAATCAAATCTTACAGATTACAATTATATAAAATACAATACATACATAAATAATAAATAAAACAAAATAAACAAAACTTTTAAAAACAAGACTTAACATAATTTGAGCAATTTTTTTATTTTAAGTGTTCCGGGGTGTCTCCTGAATATTTTGCTAAGTTGGTGGGTTCGGCGGTGGTTGACGTTAGCCACCATCTTTGTAAGAAGTCAAACGCTATAGTATATTCCGAACCATTGATGCTACGGCAAAAATGGTAAGGAACTTTTTTGTTCGTCCCTAAATTCTCTACAAACCCCATTCACAGACTCATTTTCGTAAAACTAACCGTTTACGAGTTAGAGCGCGTCAAACTTTTCAAAAAGTAGTTTTTGTGGATTATTTTGTGAACTGTTGATCGCACATTAAAATGTCAACTGGAAATTTTGAAGAGCAGTAATTTTTCTACAATTTTTGTCACAGACACCATTTTGTAGAACTAATAGTTTACGAACCACAGTGCGTGAAAAGTTATAAAATAGTATATTGTGTATTTAGGTGTGAAAGCAATACATTCCCGCACGACGATGCAAATTGTTGGCCGAGGCCAACAAGCATCGAAGTCCGGGAATGTGCTTTCACACAGAAATACACATACGATTTTTTCTGAAATCACAATCAGTATTATTATAAATTAAGGAATTTGTATTAATGCATAACATTTCTTCATTACAATCTAACTGCTTACTAATAAATGCAATTTTAATGTGAGTTGGTTTGCCTGCGTGTATTTATTTACTATTTAAAATATACATAGAAAACCGTACGGGAATGTTACTTTTTCTGAAATCGATCTGCAATGTCTACATTTTCGGCGCGATTTCAGATCGAAAAATGCACAATTCCAGTATTTTAGTCTGTTGCTAAGAAACTATCAGAAAACAGACCGGAAAAGATTCGTTGCCAAGCAACGATCAACAAAACCGTACGGGAATGTTACTTCCCGACCTAGGCCGGGAAAGTAACATTCCCGTACGGGTTTTTTATGTATATTTTAGACAGTAAATAAATAGACGCAAAGAAACCAACTCACATTAAAATTTCATTTATTAGTAAGCAGTTAGATTGTAATGAAGAAATGTTATGCATTAATACAAATTCTTTAATTTATAATAATATTGATTGTGATTGCAGAAAAAATAGTATGTGTACTTCGGTGTGAAAGCACATTCCCGTACTTCGATGCTTGTTGACCTCGGCTAGCGCCTCGGCCAACAATTTGCATCGTCGTCCGGGAATGTATTGCTTTCACACCTAAATACACAATATACTATTCTCGGCCCAGGCCGGGAAAGTAACATTCCCGTACGGTTTTGTTGATCGTTGCTTGGCAACGCATCTTTTTCGGTCTGTTTTCTGATAGTTTCTTAGCAACGGACTAAAATACTGGAATTGTGCATTTTTCGATCTGAAATTGCGCCGACAATGTAGACATTGCCGATTGATTTCAGAAAAGCAGTTTTTTTCAAAACATTTCGTTAATTATTGATCTCATAAAAATATGTACTTAGTTGCAAACTTTAGAGCATTAAGTTGTCTACAATTTTTATTTAAAACTTTTTCCAAAAGTTATAAAAAATATCTGTTTCAAAACGTCTCGGCAGTTATTAGGTAATTGAATATAAAAATATGTAATTGCAAACGTGTAGGTTCAGTGTGAAAATTTAGTGCTCTACAAAATTGATAGTAACATTTGAGTGTACGATGAATATTTTAGGAGATATTTTGAAAAAACTATTTTTATAACTTTATGGGCTATAGCCCGTCAACAACTGTTAGTTCTGCAAAATGGCGTCTGTCGCATGTAAATAATTTAGATTGCCATTTGTTATTTTAATGGACATTCCACAGTTTACGAAATAATTCGCAAAAAACACTTTTTACAAAGTTTGACGCTCTGTAACTTGTAAACAGTTAGTTCTACGAAAATGACCCTGTTAAAAAATTTATTGAGAATTTAGTGCTAAACAAAAAAGGTGCTTGCCAGCTTGCATTTGAACTTTTCACAAAGATGGCGGCTAACGTCAACCCGCCGCCCTGCCAACTTGACAAAATATTCAGAATAAATCCCCGAACCGAGGAAACGAAGGAAATCTGGTGTACACCCAGAAGGAAATCTGGGTGCGGTCGACCCCCCGCCCCGAACACTGTAAAAAGAAAAATTTATTTATTTTTGCAAAAAAAGTACCCATTGACTGTACTAATATGTAAGAAAATTAGTAATTAGCGTCAGTATTACTTATTTATCAGTCAGATTGCGATATTCAAATTTCGTATAAATATATTATTCGGTGTTTAACCCAGAAAGTATTACAGTTTACATATTGCGTCGTTAAGCTGCTAAACCTAAATATAACGATTTTCTTGTCATGCTTTTTTTTCGGGATGAATCATTCACAGACTGTGTCCTTTTAAGGGGTTTCCCCATGTAAACAGTGTCTAGCAAAATTTGTATGACAGTAATAAAATAATAAAATCGGTAAATATTTCGCCACTACGCCGCGCCGTTTGTTTATAAAAATGAGCTATTAATTATTAACATATATCATACTTATTACATTAGCTAATGCTGAAACTTTATAAAAGTTTTCAATACGTTCCGGTCTCCGTTTTGTTGTTTCTTTTCTTTATTGAGCATCACAGCGGTTGATTTATGTAATTTAAAAAAAAATTAGTACATTTAACTGATTTCAAGGAGATATAAACATTCAAATGATATAGAGCAGGCAAATGAGGAAACTGCTCAGGGTTTGTGCTGGTTCCTATACATCGATGGAAAGCTCTTTTCCTCTATCCCATCTACAAGTTCCCACCTAATCCCGTGTACACATAACTCGCCGTCTTGAGAAAATGGCGGAAATCGGCCATCTAGATAATGGGCTACATCTCAAGATTCGCTTAACCATTGCAATTGGAAGTTAGTAGGCAACAAGGATAAAGAAATAAGGTTGAACGCCATAAACAAAATATAATAATTCAAAATTTGATTCTTCTACAAAATTAGAACATATTTTTGACACCCATTTGGATACTTGCAATATATTAGTTGTAAGAGTACGAACATGCTTCGCTAAAACTGCGTCCTGAACGCCTGAACTTCTAGCTGCGACTGCTGCGAGGCATCTTCAGCAAGTCCGTACCCAAACAATTCTTGTAAGACCGGATTTTAGGTCATAGCGGCAGGAAATAATTTAGTGCCAATCATTTTCCACCCAACTCTGTAGCAGGTAAATTGTTTCCCAGCATTGAAGTCTTTAGTCTTTGTCTTTCTCGAGTGTTTGTTTCGTTAGAGTTTTGCTGTATAACAAATATCTTTGGTGATTAATTTTTGCTTTCAATTTCATATCATACAGGCAAAAAGCAAAAATCTCGACCTGCTTCAAGCAACTCTTCTTTGTTTGCATTGGGCTGATTGAAGATTCTCAACTTCTCTTAGTACAATAAAATTAGACAAAAAAACACCCAAACCGGGAAATCCAAAAAAAAAAACGAAAGGTTTGAGTCCCAAATTGTTTATTACCCTTTATTCTAAATGCGGTAAAAAGTCACCGCAGCCAGACTGTCGGATTTGGGAGAGGAGGAGGGGAGAAGAACAGTATGTTTTCTGTTTTTCGCAAATACAATACAAAACTAATGTACATTAAATTTCCCACAAAAATGGTCTAATACATTTTTTTTGTTGCACCCGCCATTTCTTTATCTTTTAACTGATCGAGATGAAAATAGCCACGTGTCACCAAAGGGTGCATTTATTCATCGCGTTACCAGAATAACATTTTTTTATCCATCTGTCAAGTTTCTACGACTTCCGGTTTCACCGGATGTGACTTCTACTTTTGATTTTTAAATGGGACATCCTGTATATTTTGCATTTTTTGAAACTAGACTAGACTACATACGACTGTGTTATGCAGCCAATTTTTGTTATCAACCTAGTGTGCCGTGGTCAACCAGAAATTGTTCTAGTATTCATAAATAATTGAAGAAAAATACGTATTGAATTTTTTTTTGTCGTTCATTTGTGCCACAGAGAGGTCGAAATTTGATAAAATTACTTATTCGAAATTTTTCAGGTGAGAGTAATAGGTGATGATACTGGTTTTGTTAATTACTCTTGCTCCCCCAAATTGCAGCTTAAAGATGATTGTGCTGGTAAAAGCAACCAGTCAAATAAAATTCATAATATTCAAGCAATGCAGCATGAAATAGGGGATATGAAACGTTTCATTGTGTGTTTATGCATTTACAGGCTGTGATTCTGTGTCCTCAATATAGTATAGGAAAGGTAAAACGGCCCCATTTAAAAAAGTTAAATGTGATGGTGAACTAAGAAAAAAAATGACTTATTTTCAATGCACACGCAGATGATATTGTTGATTCTGACCACGATTTTCTCTGTCTCTGCATGAATGCAAAAACACGCAATTTTTTTTCTCGAAAATGAAAATTAATAAGCGGGAGGGAAGTACAAAAACATTTTTTAACGAGCGTGGAGGGACGCAAAATGGACTCGCGGCCTCTGATGGTAGGGCATTTGCCTGATGTCCCGCCATGCAATCCGCCACTGTTGCACACTATTCTTTTTCTACGACTGTCCCCCAGCCCCCAGGTTCCATATATAATAAATTTATTTCAGAATTAACTTTAACATCAAAATATATCTATAATTTGACGTTTCTAAAGCGAAGATCACGAAACAACTTCAATTGTTTTCAATGCACTCTTATAATACAAGCATATAAGAAATGTGTAAAAAGTTACTTTTTCTACTACAATGTGTCATAGTACTTATATTATTCAGCGAGCGTATAATGATGGCTATTACTCGCCTTCGGCTCGTGCCGTAACTCGTAAATTATCCGAGAGTGTAATAGCCATTATACGCGAGCAAAATACTATACTTTATCCACGACTACTTTAACTTTTTTAATCGCTTAAATGTGAAAAAATAAAGTTAGTCCGCAATAAAACTTGGGTCCTGATTGACCAAAAGTGCGGTATAATGAGATTATGTTCATAATACGTTAGGTTGGAATTATGACTGCCATTATTCGTCAGCTGTTACATGGATTATACATTTTGGTCATTGGCGTGGATGTGAATTTTTGAAAAAACTAAAAATAAAATGTTAAGCTTCACAAATCATCACATCCTACTCTACGGCCTATAAGTTAACAAATATCCTTTTTTCAAAATTTTTCAAAACTCTTTTTTCCTTTTAAATTGTGGTATCCCAAATTGCTCCTATTGTAAGAATAACCCATTTGTCACACGCAATGTGAAATCAATAATTTTCAAGCGTAGTTAGCAGTGCGCTTTTTCGCCCTTTTCAGAGTAGTCGTAGAAAAAATATACGGTGTATTTTCATTATCTCGGGCATCGCCTTGATAAAAAAATCCTACGCCTAATACGAAAAAATTCACTTTTCCGAGCTTAGGCAGAAATAGCTATTGCATTTGATATACATATATATATATATATTAATTTCCAGCCAAATTACCTACCTAAATCGACCACGGTGCGCTGTTGTGGTTTAAAGTGTTATAAATATCTTCAATGTCTTTTTTATGATAGTAAAAAAAATTATGCTGTTCTTCGGCAGGCGGGAAACCTCAAATTAAGTACACTCAAAGAAAATAATAGGTAAATTCAACCAAAAAGAGCATATGAAATCGCGCCTATCTAGTTTCATAGTTAAATCAATCAGAAAAGAATAGTCATACAACTTTATTTGTTTTCGTAAACAAATAGTAGTTTAATAATCATATCTTCTTGTAACAAATTAAATAGTACAATGACATTTTTTTATGTTCACTAACCATTTTCAATTTGGTCTACAATTAAATAGTACAACGACTTTGTTTTTTGTTCACCAACTAATTTTTAGGTTGATCTACACTTTATTGTATGATGAAGTTTTTTTTGGTTAACCAAAATCTCAATATTGAGACATCAGACCACCCAAACCAAAGATTAGAGATCGTTTATAAGATCCATCCAAATATATCGATGATCCCTGAGAGAATTTGAACATTGCAATCATGTTATTAATTTTCTACAAATTCATAAGAGTATAAGATAATGCATGATTGATTATTGTCAGTGATTTGTATGTGGCGTCATCTGGGAATAATTTCTGTAATAGACTACGTGGTAAGCAAGCAAATTTATGGTAATTCTTTTAGAACTTCTAGAAGACGACAATAATATTGGTTTGTCTACCAAGTACAATAATACAGCGAACTAACACTGAGTTAGAATTACAATTCGATAATAGTTAAAAATAAAATATACTATTATCTAGTTTAATTTGACAAAATAATAGTCAGACGAAAAAAATAATAGTCTTATTCATCTATTTTTTAAGTTAATGTTTGTTTTGTTGTACGACAACTTTTTATTAATTAAAATAACAATCACCCCTTGTTTAAAAATACCATCAATATAATTTAGTTTAACAAAATTAACGATATTGATAGTTAACCATTTTTTTTTTGTTGAATTTACCCATACTATTTCTTTGAGTGTAATAATATTCTTATGCATATTTCATTACTTAGGAACTTCCGATAAATGAAAATGCTAATATTAGGAACAGAACTAAAAATAACCTGGTATTTATTTGTACGTCACATTCCTGATCTTGACATGTAATACTAGTAACTAAACAGAACACTATCTTAATTTTTTTTTGGTTCTATCGAAAATATACACAGCTTTACTGACGTTATTTCGACAACGGAGAAAAATATTACACAGTGTCCGACATCTCTACAAAAATAGAAATTTTGGCTTTCACGTAGATTGCTTACTAGACTAGTCATCAAATTGTTTTTTAATTAAATCAGCAGGTGTATATGTACCGGGTGTCCAAAAAGTCTGGAAACGGTCAAATATCTCGAGAAATACACATTGGATCCAAAAAAGAAAAAACACGTATTTAATAATTTTAAAAGGGCTATCCAATGATACCAAACCCCCCCACAGTGGGTCAGGTTTAACGTTTTTTGGCCAAAACTCTGAAACTCCTGGAAACGCCCCAAAATCAGCTGGCGTTGAAAGGAAAAATATTGAAAAAAATCCCATCGATAAATAGGGGTGGGTTTCAGGGGTGGAAATTAAAATAATTGAAAAAAATTGTGAAACTTTAGATTTGAATAGAATATTGCCTCCAAATTCTAGGAAAAATAGTTAAAAAATTCCACCGATATATAAGGGTGGGTTTCAGGGGGTGGAAACTGAAATAATTGGATAAAATTGTGAAATTTTGTTTCTTGACTAGAAATTGCTTCCAAATTCTAGGAAAAATGGTGAAAAAATTCCATTGAACGATTTCATGAATTGAAATAAATCAGTCATTGCAATATCAGTAATTATATTACTCCTAAAATTGGGTATTTTTAACCTGCATTAACGTATTCAAAACGCCTTTACTCAAAAAACGGCAGTTAGGGGCACCTGCAATTCACAGAACATGTAGAGAACACTGTATTCAATATCGTAAAAAAAATTATAGGGGTAAAGTTTGCGAAAGTGAAGTGTAACAAAAATGAAGAGATTCATTTTAATCAAAATTTACGGCTGAAACCTCTCACTCGCTAAATGGCTATAATTCGGATACCAAGTAGCAAATAAAGTCAACTAACTGCCTACAATAAAGCTCTTGCCTTGTTCTATGCCAGACATGGCCGATTCGTTCAATTGAAGAGAAAAAAAACAAAAATTCACAGTCGTATAAACGCTGAATTTTCACTGCACAATTTTAAAGTTGAACACGTGTTCCGTTCTCGAGCTGTAGAACGCAAATGGGGCAGATATAGAGATTAAGGCCTTTTGTTCCCCCAAGAATAACGTCCACCCTTACCAAAAAGCATGTTTATTACTCATTTCTCGGAAGTTGGTGAAATTTGGTTCATATGAGTTTTGGCCAGAAATCTCTTAAAATGACCCACTGTGCCCCCCCATTCCTACCCCGTGGAGTGGGGCAGGGGGCAACTTTAAAATCTTATCTTTTTTATTGCAGAATCGGATTCTACGACAAAAATTACGTCAAGTTTGTCTGAAACGTTTTTTTCGATTCGTGACAGATGGCGCGTAATCGCAAAAATATTTCTTTTCGTAATTTCTAAAAAATTCTACGGAAGAATGAAAAATAATAAAGTACGAGTTCATTTTCTTGAAAAAGCCATTCAGTGGTGTTAAATTTAATTTGGTATCATTGGATAGCGCTTTTAAAATTAAGGACGTGTTTTTACTTCCACATCCAGTGGAAGTAATAGTAACGACAAAAAAAAAATTAAAATTTTTATTGTTCAAATAGGCTTAGATTGTCACGAAACGTCGAGATTTTAAGTTTGAGCGAAAAAAAATTTGTCTGTCGGTCTGTCTGTAACTTTTTTTGCGCGCACGTTTACTCTGGAACCGTTTAAGATATTGACTTGAAATTTGGTACACATATGTACTTTAACGAGATCTGGAACTAGATTATATTTTCATCTTGTTCCGTCGAAGGGTTGGGGGGTAAATTGGGGTAAATTTGAGGTAAATAGGTAAATCAAGCAGGTAAGAGTCCATAAAATTAGTTTAGTATACAGGGTGTCCCACGACGAACTGCGGCGATCGATATCTCGAAAAATAGACATTGTACGACTTAGTCGAGTTGCCCTCATCGACATTAGTTTACTACCAAATTTTCAAAATTTTACAATGTCTACTTTTCGAGATATCGATCGCCGTAGTTCGTCGTGGGACACCCTGTACATATACAAGCGAAGCTAAGGTCTCAAAAACATTTTTGGCATGAAAAAAAATTATGATTTAGTGTGTGTACAAGAACCAGAAACCTCAAAATATTTTTCTACTTCATCCACCCCCACCCCCACCCCACTACCGATGTGGGGTATCGTTTTATGGGTTTTTGGGGTAGAGGATTTCAAATATTATATTATTAAAGTTCCATAAAACAATTATTTCCACATACAAATTTTTTTCGTTGTGAGTGATTTGGATAGAAAATCTGGATGTGGAAGTAGTGATTCCTTGAGCAGCGGTTTTTTGACAGACTATCTTGTCATTACTGGTTAAGTCCGTCCCAAGAGAAATCACCAACACCTAGTGTATTACAAATTATTATTATTATTTGGAATAAAAAAAAGGTGTCTCAGATATCTTGATGTTTGCAGTGCCTATGTACATTACTTGAGGAATAATTTTAGAGAATTGTAATAGTGTTTGATTGTTATTATGATCAAAACAGTAACACAGAAAGTGAACACCAACACACAGTTTATGGCAAGGAAGAACAGTTTCTTGCTAATTCAGAAAACAAGAAGCAACTGATAAAAATTCTAACTGCCGTACTTGAGAGCCATCATTTTGAAGTCAAGCAGTCTGTTTGTTGATGATGCAGATGTTCTAATAGTGCAAACAGCGGTAGAAAAATCTGAACACTGCCTACCTACTATTGTTACTCAAGATGTTGATGTGATGGTATAGTCGAGTAAACTCTAAGCTGGCGCGTCCAAAGGTCGCTTCATCATATAAACTAAGACAATAAGACATACGCAACTAGTTCATCTCTATGTCACTGCGATAGCTTTGTGCGCATCGCATATCAAATCGTACGTCGTGTTATCAACCCATACATACGCCACCTTAGAGTTTACCAGACTATAGTTATGATAGTACGTGCTTCACTTCAAAGGCCAGTTCTACTGAAGCCAAAAATGGGATGAATAAAGAAGAAAGTATCCTCGTCTTTCAATCATGCATTTCGACGATTTAGATCTTCCAGCCGCTGCTGGTGAAAATGCCGACCTTCTTCACTTTGAGAATCTTGACGGCGAATCAGAAGGTGAAGATGATCCAAATAATGCCGACGATTAATATCCTTGTGTTTTATTATGCTATTAAATATGTTCGTTTATTAGAAGTACAATTTCTGCATTTTATCCTACAAAACCAATCATATCTTATTAGGGAGTAATTCAATTATTCTGAACAATATTTCAATCGATTTAACACGGAAGAACCCGTAGGAAATGAGACCTTACTCAACTCATTTCAGTGGAAATTTCTTTTCTTTTTATTTGCGTATTTTTCCTACAGGAGGCTTTGAATTTGTAGGGGGCGAATGTTTCTTGTCCATAAGTAGATATAATAATATATAATATTAATTTGTTCTATGATTCAGTAAAATTTGGTTCAAATCTGATAAAAAAATTAAAAAGTTATAAGTGTGTCCACACTGTAGACATTTTTGTAAAAACCAACCGATTTGAAGTTTTTTCCCCGTTTTTAGTATATTGTATTGATCTCGATTTTGATAAATTCCTGTTTAAAAAAAAAAACAAAATGATGGGTGAATCAATAAAAAAATAAATTATGGAACAAAAATTGATGGTTTTTATTCATGTTATAAAATTTATGAAAGCTATTATCGTGTGCTATATTCTAAACAAAGATTACTTATTATAGAACATGACATGTTGATAGTAAAAAATATTATTATAAGAGACGTGTTTATTTAATAATATAATATAAATAAGGGTGACAAAATATTTCACAAACAGGAAGTGTGAAAATAAATTGTAAAATAAACGATAACTATTCTATTATTACCCTAGCTCAATATATCCAACTTATATCTACATAATTACAACAAAATCAATGATATTGCAGTATCTTTCGCGCAAGGTTTTTCTGTTCGTAAAAATATGTCAAAATGATAAAAAATAATATGCTTATGTAAATAGTCCAGGGTTGGAAAAAAAACAGTTTTTTTCATTTTAAACAAAAAAACAGTTTTTTTTTGTTTAAAACAGGTTTTTTTAAGTTTTAAATTGTTGTTTAAAACATGTTTAAAACAGGTTTAAAACGTTTAATTCAACTAAAATTAAATGGTACCAGACACACTATGTATGCTACTACTACTTGATGTCAGATGGCGCTCTTAAACGGATTTTACAGCACTCTGCAAATAAAATGCTCAGTTTAGTGCACGTGGCCACTATATCGGAATTATTTATCGGAATGGACCATCATTGGCACTTTTCCTGCTTTTCCACAAACTCCAAAATAATACATTTATTTAAAACATCGGACTGTGTTGTAAACTGTGTTTTAAACAGTTGTTTAAAACATCGCATTGCGTATTAAATGTGTTTTAAACATTTGTTTAAAACCTAATGCGATGTTTTAAATATGTTTTAAACATGTTTTAAACACTTTGTTTAAAACATTTTGTTTTAAACATGCCAACCCTGGAATAGTCAGATTCTTTATGTTAATTAATATCGTACATTTTGTTCTGTTCCACGCACAGTTTTCTCCATCTTTCTTTGCTTTACAGGCAACTGCGATAGATGAAGGTTGGTTGGATCATCTGTAGACCCCTTAAAACTCAGTCAAGAAACGACGAGATAAAGAGGTCTACAGACGATCCAACCAACCTTCTCGGTACACTTTGCAGATTGCCATGCGTAAAAGTGAGCTGGTCTGCTGAAGCCAACATTGTCGGTACGCTTTGAAGACGCTGGAATTCCAGCAAACCAGCTCACTTTTACGAGTTGCCATGTCAATTTTCAAAGTGTACCGATCAGGTTGGTTGGTTGGGTGGTTGGATCGTCTGTAGACCCTTAAAGTTGATTTCGGATTTATTCTTCAAGTAAAAAAATGTCAGCGTGTGTGATGGTGCGGTAAAAATGAAAGGCGTTGACATTTTTTGAGTTCAGAATAAATCTGAAGACAACTATACTGGTGTGTTGACATACGCAATAGGAATTAGGTATTTCGATTCCCAACACTTATTTACGTTCCATCAACACACCCATTGGGTGTACAAATTCAAATTCCAATAAAGAAGTCGATTTTTTTTACTTTTGTCCATTGGACGACGCACTGTGCGACGGTGGGTTTCACAATTTTTAGCGATCTGTCTTGAAGGCAGTTCAATTTTTTTTTCAAAAATATGTATGATCACTACTTTTATTTATCACAATATTTAAATCCTTATCTAATGTTGAAATATCCATCTATATTTTTTTAGTTCTATTTTTATAATTTTGATTCGTGGTGAACATTTGAATATATTATTTATTTTGGAGATTGGATTGGATATTGTACACCAATCGACCAATTACAGGATATTGTAGTGTTATTGAACATTAATTAGAAATTGCTGAAATTATGTGTATGATGTGCGAAATGTTTCTTTTATTGGTGCTTAAGTTAGATCTGATGAATTGATAAATAAACAACTACAGCTAAAATAAACAAATTATTCATAACTCTTTCAGTTTAAGTAAATTCTGTTTCCTTTCATCAGCCGTGCATTTTCAAAATCCACAATCAGTGCCTTGTTATTAAATTGCATATTGACAACTCATGCGTATAGATTACAGAAATTCAAATCTACAGATTTTGCAAATTTAGGAGGTATTGCAGTATTTCAATATCTTTCCTGGTATTTAAATCCATTATTTATTTAGAATGCAAGCTAAAATATGTAAACAGAAATACTATAAATAATGTGTTAAAATATTTATAGTTCAAATATAAATACACAATGTATCTATGCAAGTATTTAGATTAAAAATGTTACTTAGTTGCTCTGTATAGTACATACTTATATGCGTTTTTTTTTTTTAGATTCTAGTATTAAATATGTAGTTTTTTTACTTTTACGAAAAACACGCAGTTTTGCAAATTATGAAAAAATATAAAAAGTGGTTCAATTTCAGCTTTCTACTTGTCAATATTTTAATAGTATTTCATATAACAAGTGGCTAAACTGTGGGGCGTTTATAGTACGAGCCGAAGGCGAGTGCTATAAACCACACGAGTAAAAAAAACACATTTTAGTCTCGAGTTGTATACAAAATTTTTTTGTATCGCCATTCGAAATCAGAAAACAATATAATTTTGTAAAAGTAGACTAAATTTTATTGCTGTTTCCATAGAAACCAATAAGTTTTATATCACGCTGTGAAATAAAATGTCTTTTTCTTCAAGCGTATTAAAATGTTTAAATTATGTCACCAAAAACAGAAGTAGAAGTAGGACATTGTTTTACTAGTAACAAAATGTTAGTACCGAACGCCACCGTAGTGGACATTGTTTTACTAGTAACATAATGTTAGTTCCGAAAGCGCCACCGCAGTGGGTATTGTTTTACTAGTAACATAATGTTAATACAGAAAGCCACCGGTGGCGCGCTATCCACTAGCCACTTGTCATATTGTGTCAACATGTAAGACTGTAGTTTGAATATTTGTACATTTATGATAAATAAATGAATTTTTGCATTTTAATACGCTTGAAGAAAAAATAGTATATATTACACGGAGTAGAACGCCTTTTTTTGTGTTTCGCCCAGTTTGCGGCTTCGGCTTCGCCTCAGCCGCAAATCCTGGGCTCAACACAAAAAAAGAGTGCGTTCTACTCCTAGTAATATAATATACTATTATTTCACTCTTTTTTCTTTATTTTACACTTGGCAATAATGACATTGTTTTAATTCATGGAAAGTGTCAAATAAATGCCATTTTAGGATATGGCGTTGCAAAAATATTTTTAAAATATAATAGGAAGATTTCACAATTTTGCGTTTTAACAAAATTTGTTACTATTCATATGTGGGAACACGGGGGGGGCTCTCGTAAAAATAAAAAATATAGGGCAACAATTTGTTTTATTTTACCTACTCATTTAAAAACCTTCAAGAAAGTGGTGTTTTGTGCCAAGGTGTAAAATACAATACAACTTATACATCACCCGATAAAATATTTGTTTCAATTCCAAAATACTAGAAAACGGCTACAAGATATTCCTTGTCGGATGTTTCTGGAAAAGTTGTGGTCTTTTGTGATGAAGAATATTTTAGGTAGGATATTTTTATAACCTATTTTTACTCTGTGGATATGCGTGTTTGAAATTAGCTTATTTTTTACAATTTTCAAGAAATAACGCAACATTTTTACTTTATTACGAATATCTCGTAAAATACCGATTAAGGGAAAAAGGTCAAGAAATAAATATTAAAAGGCATTCATCTTCAATCCGCTTATTTTTGTTTTTGTATTTTGCCCGCTTTGGCTCGACCTGGCGAAAGATACTGCATCGGTCAGATAGTGAACGGAAATTTCGATTTTGTTTCTGTAAAGTTGGGTTTAATTTTTTGTATTTTTTTTGTGCAAAAATTCGATGAGAAAGAACTAAAAAGTAGTTTTTGTTAGTAAATTTTCTCAGCGTTAAGATGGTATGTTCATTATGTGCACACTGTCTTAAAGATACATTTTATTCGAAGCTTTAAAAAAAAAAATTATGAGTAAAAATGTAAATTTACTGCCATTTTGAAAGTTCCTAATTTCCACACAACCATCATACAAGTGCACACCGCCTTTCTCGCGTGACCCTTATATGAAAACCAATAATGGCATATTAGGTTTATAATTGTATACAAAATTTGAGCAAATTTTTTTAGGAACATTTTTGAGAAAATCGTTTTTTCTTTATCTATGTGAAACTACCGGTAAATGAAACATTTAAAAAAGTCTGGAGATATTTGTAAAATGACTCTAGATTTCGAATTTCTAGTCTAAGGTGAGCTATTTGTTCAAAATGTTCATATCCACTGAAATTTTGTAGAAAGATATTGTCATACCTGAAAAAGGTATCAACCACTGCCCGAAGTGCACTCGCAAATTTTTTTAAATAAAGCTGAAGAAAAAAGTACACCTCTTGAAATTTTGATATAACAAAAAAAAGTTACCAGGCGTCCTGGTTAGGTCTGAATTATAGACATGTGATGACCTGTAATTTTTGCAGCAGATTTCTAATGCTTTGAAAGTAATTAATGTTGAAAGCCAGGCTTAAAAGAGTGAAAGATATCTTTCAAATTTGTGATGCAAAGTTTGAATAACCAAAATCGCGCCTACGTGATTACAACATAAAATATACTTTAAAATACTCCTACCTTGGCGCCTGTAAAGTTCAGACTTTTTGAAAGAAACTCCCACATCCTTTGCATGTCTACATGTGGTAGATTCTGCGTATCAGCGTTTTGAAAACTTGGTTCCTTTATTATTTAAAAATCACAGACTACGCCGAGGGTAATGGATGGCTGTGGGCGGAGCTATGGGCGAACTACCGACGTCAATCCAATCGGATCGGTTTTGACGGCGGTATTGAATTTTAATTTCTATTGAATTTTCTCGCCATACTATTATAGACTAGTTCACAAGTTTAAAGCCGTGTTAATTCTTGATAAAGCTCGCAAAAATATGAGTGGATTCGGAATGACGTCTAGAAAAATGTGTAAAAGTTTCAAACTCGCACATAAACAATTGCAAAAGTTATAAACAAATGAAGATTGAAAAAATAACGAGTTTCGTTTTTTGCAAGTAACTCGAAAACTGTTAATATTTAAGAAATTTTAAAGACAGATCCTTAAAGAGAAAGAAATTTCCAATAAAAAATCCCCTACACCCGAAACTCTATCTCTTTTATTAATAATTTTAATTTGATGTTGAAAATAGAGCTCCGAGCGGCGAACTCGAAGCCGTTACGATGCTCTGAAACCGGCCGTAATAAGTAAAAATATTTTTTTATGTTAATATTAATTTAAAAATTTTAAAAAACTATGGTACTGTTTAGACACTTAAAGGAACAATATCCCCTAGGAAAAAAAAACTTTCACCGATTTTTCATAAAATGAGCATATTGTTAATTAACAATTTTTTTAGAGTTTGCATTTATATTTCAAGTCGAATAATTGTTAAATAAAAGCCACTAAAATTATTTCTCTTCGTGGAGACCTTATGTCGACTATACTTATAGTCTATTAGTTATTAATTTATTTAACCTAACAGAAAACTAATAATATTTTCTACTTATGACAAGTAAAATTGAAAATTTTTAAAAACATCCGATCAATGTATCTAATCGTACCAGTTTCATATGACCGAATCAAAATGAGGCCTAAATCATGTTCGGCTACCATAATTGTCTGTACATTTTCAATTTTACTTCAATCGGACAATTTCTAGAGAAGTTGAACATGGCGAATTCAAGATGGCGACCAAACATCAAAATCTAATATTGCCTATAACCTTCTCGACAAAATACTCTTTCAAATAAAAAAAAAACTACATCAAAATCGGATCAACCGTTGAAGAGATATGAAGCCACAGCCAGACAGACAAACATACGCGTCAAACTTATAACACCTCTTTTGGGGTCGGGGGTTAAAAAATGAAAAAAAGAGGTTGAAATTTTTTATTTTACTTCCACATCCAGTGGAAGTATAGTAACGACAAAAAATTTTAAAAAATTTTTATTGGTCAGATAGGCTTAGAATGTCATGAAACGTCGAGATTTCAAGTTTGAGCGAAAAAAATTTCTGTCGGTCTGTAACTTTTTTCGTGCGCACGTTTACTCTGGAACCGTTTGAGATATTGACTTAAAATTTGGTACACATATGTACTTTAACGAGATCTAGAACTAGATTATATTTTCATCTTGTTTCGTCGAAGGGTTGGGGGGTAAATTGGGGTAAATTTGGAGTAAATAGGTAAATCAAGCAGGTAAGAGCTCATAAAATTGATATTTAGTATAGACAAGAGAAGCTAAGGTCTCAAAAAAAATTTTGGCATTAGCCACCCCCATTACCACCCCCAACCCATTATTAAAGGTGAAGAAAAAAAAATGTGATTTAGTGTGTGTACAAGAACCAGAAACCTCAAAATATTTTTTTACTTTATCCACCCCCCACTCCCACCCCCTGTCACCACCCCCACCCCACTACCGATGTGGGGTATCGTTTTATGGGTTTTTGCGGTAGAGGATTTCAAATATTATATTATTAAAGTTCCATAAACAATTATTTCCAGATACAAAATTTTTTCGTTGTGTGACTTGGATAGAAAATTCGGATGTGGAAGTAGTGATTGCTTGGGCAGCGGTTTTTTTATTAATTTTAATTATTATTACTGTTTTTATATTCAAAAATACTATAAGATTACATAAACTTAAAATTTTTATTGCTATATGTTTAAGCAAACTTTATAAACAAATGAATAAATTACGTATTTGTGAAAAATTTCTTTCGCCATTTTATTTGTTATAAAATATGATTTTAAAAAAAATAAATTTTCTTAAAATAGTTTTTTAATTATTTATAATCATTTTTTCCTTTTTTCATTATTTAAACAAATTATTAAGAAGAAAATTTTTATTAAAATTTATTATTTGGAATTCTCTACAAGGTGGACAAAAGAAAAAGTTTTTTTGTTGTTAATTTATTCGTTTATTTAATAAACAATTTGTTATTAACAATCGCCGAATGTGTTTGTTTATATTTTTTTTTAGATAAAAAAAAAAATAGCAAAAACAACCGTATACATAAACATATCGAAACAAATTTTTTTATGTTTTTTGTAGAATTTTAAATTAAATTTTTTTTTGACACGTTTATGTATGCGGTTGTTTTTGTTATTTTTTTTCTATCTAAAAAAATATAATATATTTGGCGTTTGTTAATAACAAATTGTTTATTAAATAAACGAATAAATTAACATTTTTTTTTCTTTTTTTTACTTTGTAGAGAATTGCAAATAATTAATTTTAAGAATAAATTTTTTTCTTAATAATTTGTTTAAATAATGAAAAAAGAAAAAAAAATGATTATAGACAATTAAAAAAATATTTTAAGAAAATTTCTTTTTTTTAATCATAATATTTTATAGCAAATAAAATGGTAAAAAGAATTTTTCAAAAATACGTAATTTATCTATTTGTTTATAAAATTTGTTTAAACAAATAGCAATAATAATTTAATGTTTATGTAATCTTATAGCATTTTTTTTAATATAAAAACAGTAATAATAATTAAAATTAATAAAAAAATGTTTTCAACCTCTTTCATTTTTTAGTTTTTTGTTAAGTTAAATAATTAATAACTAATAGACTATAACAATTAAAAACATCGCAATGTCATAATCCCATAAAGTATAGGTCTTTATAAGGACTCCACGAAGCCAAATAATTTTAGTGGCTTTTGTAACGATGTACATTTACAAGAGAAAATGTAGGATATGAAATGGACATTAGTTTTTATCATTATTACCATTAATATTTAAATAAAAAATGGATGGCACGGCACTGATATTATGCCAACTGTTGTACGCTGTGCGCGAAGCCGTGACGTATGTTATCTTTTCAGCTATAATATCCCAAGGACGTTGATAATACGAAATAATTTTATCACAGTTTCCGAAAGCACTTGCTTGGTAATATCTCGACGCCGCGCGCCGTAGGCGGAGGATATTACCTAAAAGCAACGTGCTTGAAGAAGTTGTGATAAAATTATGAGCTATTTATCAACGTTCGAGGGGTATTCGCATAGAAAATTTTTTGCAATTTATTTTATTTATTTGTTCAAAACTATTTATTAAAAATACAATTATTAAAAGAGCAATTTGTAAAATTAAATGTAGATTATGTATTATGTATTATTTTATGTGTTTTCCTCCATTATTATATTCATTAAATCGTTATTTGCAGTTCCAAATCGACATTGTCAAAAAATTAATTTTAAATTATTGAACTGTCATTACTGTCAAACTGGATGACATAAGTAAAAGATCCCTAAGGGATCTTATCAGTGTAATTCTGTTCTGATTGGTTGTTTCAGCACACGTGATTAGAAATGGACGAATTTAATAGGATTGATATTTGAGCTAAAAATTTTCTAAGTAATTTCTCTCTATCTATTCTCATATGTAAAACAACGCTTTTTATAATGATTGTTTATCTCATAGAGTTAGACATGGGTGATAGGCAGGGTTCAAATTGCATCCACCACGTTGGATCCGCCATATTGATTAGGTTAGGCCCGGTTCACTTTTAAACTTTGAATGAAATTATTCACATGCATTTGTGATCCTTAAAATACTTGCTGTTTTGCAGCCCATATTGTCGGTGGAAATAGAGAGTCACTTTCGATATAATTTTCCACTAAAAAATGTATAAACCGATCCACTTGACTGTCTTATGGTTTTTCGCTCATAAAATCTTCGTTTGTTAGTTTGTTAGCTTGTTAGCTTGTTAGTTTGTTAGATTGTTAGTTTGTTAATTATTCCTTAATTTTTCTGTATCCCAATAAGAAACAGAAAAATTAAGAAAATGTTATAAGTCTACACACGATCCAGCGGCAGGGAGCCAGCCTTGTCGGCATGCTTTGAAGATAATTGGAATTCTAGCGGACTAGTTCACTTTTACGAATGAGTTCAAAGCATGCCGACACGGCTGGCTCCCTGTCGCTGGATCGTGTGTAGACATATAGACAATATTTAGTTATTCCTACTTTTAGAACCTGGAAGCAGTGAGCGCAGTTCAGTATGGGAATAAAGTACCTGATTTTAATGTGAGCGCAATTCGAGTGTCCCCGTTTTTATAATAATAATAATATAAGTCCAAGGTCACCGGAAATGAATTTATATCGCAATAAACTTCAGAAGAGTTAATGATGCGTTTATGTTTTTCGGTGTATATACTAAATTGAACAATATCGATAACGTTTAATTTCCTGTTTGGATACCTTTCTGCTGTCATTTAATACGAAATTATATGAGCGAAATAAATGTTGACACGTACGAGGATAGAATAGATCTATAAATCATTCGTAATTGGAATGCGAACTTCTGTTCTGATTTTATGATTCACTCCTATGCCATATCAAATTTTTATTACAACGAAGTTGCATATATTAGAATAATATATGAAATGTTCATAATGCATAAACCATCACGTAAGTACGTTTAAAAAACATGTCCATATTTTTTGATGTCAACAAATTGTTGAGTAAAGTGGTCTTTTTTTAAATTAAAAACAATTATTGATAACTGGAATATCAAATTGATATAAATAAAAATATAAATATGGGTGTTAGATAAAAGACATAACATAACAATAAGAAGCTAATTTGAAAATGAGAGTTGCTAACATTTTATTTTGATTTTCAAGACCTTTTTATAGATAACTGAATATCCAGTTAATACCGTGCGTGTAATTTCCCATTAGGCATGTACACTCACGTAGCGCGATAGATATGACAACACAGCTGCCGTAAATTCCTCCGTCGAGCGGAGCACTGAGCTCTGTTATTTCATTTCAGCCAGCTGGCACGCGCGATGTTGTAATTTTACTCCCTATGCCTAGCGCTCCGCTACACGCACGGTATCAGTAAAAGTATTATAAATATGGGTGGTAGATAAATGACAACATAGCCTAATAAGAAGTTAATTTGAAAATAAGAGTTGCTAACATCTTATTTTGACTTTTAAGAAGATTTAAAAAATCTGGTCTTTTTTAACATATATCCTTAACTAGAATATCCAGTTGATATCAGTAAAAATATAAATATGGATGGTAGATAAAAGACAACATAATAATAAGAAGCTAATTTGAACATGGGAGTAGCTCACAATACATCTTATCTTGACTTTTAAGACATGGTCTTTTTTAACATTAAAGACAATTATCGATAACTAGAATATCCAATTGATATAAGTAAAAATATTATAAATATGGGTGGTAGATAAAAGACAACATAATAATAAGGAGCTAATTTGAAAATGTCAGTAGCTAACATCTTATTTTGACTTTTAAGACCTTTTTAAGATAGAAAATCACATAGAAAAGATTTTAAAAAATTCACCCAAAAACAAAACTGACCACTCAAACTATACAGTAAATTAAAAGAACGTTCTATAACCCGACAACTAAAAATTTATTTGGCTTTGTAAATTGATTTTAGTTGAATTACCAGCGTACGGATACGAACATGCCAGATATACATCGCGGTGGATGTCGTGGTCGTGGTGAAGGTCGCGGACGACACATCGCACCATCGATGCCACGAGGCTGTGTGGACCAAAGAAGTTTTATAACTATAAGCAGATATCCATCTACAACTGTGTTGTCAACATCTCGATTCAGTCTCAGACATTACATTTTGTAACTATCTCTTTCTTTATAACGAAATTGTCATACATTTCTTTCTAGAGCTGTACAATCGCTACCACGCAGGGTCCGGCTGAAACGGAGAGCGATATAGACAATAGTGCATCTTAGAAAGAAAGGGTTAAAGAAGGTACGTTGGACATGTTGACAACAGTGTCGTATGTATCTTTCATCTGTGCTTCTAGTTATAAAACTTCTTTGGAGTGGACATGCCAGGGAGATTTCAATGTTGGAAGTTTGGAAAGCATGCAGTCGAGAGGAAGGATACCACGTGACCCAACCAGGTGCAAGCTAACACAATGCCTTCCTTTCTACGACAATGTAAAAAGAAACTATTTTGTATCGACTTGGACGTCGCGATAGAACTCGATGTAACCGGCTAGGGTGAACTGCTGCTAGTATCTCCAGTATGTACGGTCACATTTAAATATACATGTTTGTTTTACAAACAAATGGCATCGATGCAGCGATTGCGACCTAGACCTCTAGCAGCGAGGCATCTTCGGCATGTACGTACTCTAGATCTCGATCGCGATCGCCACATCGATGTTGTAAAACAAACATATATATTTAAATGTGACCGCACATACTGGGGATGCTAGTTCACTCTGGCCATTTACATGGTCTACTGCGATGTCCAGGAAAGTTCGATTGACATGTTAAGGCCAGTGTGCTTTGAAAATTTATCAGATCAATCAGTTTGTATATCTGTTGTGTTGTATATCTGTTGGTTAAATGTTCACAATGGACCGAATATGTGCAGTTTTGATACTAGAAAAAGGAAACAGTTTTCTTCTGAAAGTATAGATACACCAGGACATCCTCACGGGTGATTGTCTTTCAAACTTAGCCATCGATTTAATAAATAAGTGCAAAAATGAGTATAACTGCAAAATAACTAGTTTGGTCACCGATAATATGGTAAACATGAACAATTTTGGGATGGGGGGGGGGGGGAATTGCTGGGCCCTGGATTACCTTATTATAACATACGGGTGTTCTGGTCATATAATAAATTTGCTCATCATCAATCACACGTAGTTCAAATTGTAAAATATTTTCGCAATTTTCGCAATACACACTTGCCAAATGCTTGGTATAAAGAAAAAGGAGACAAGAAACTAATATTACTGCAAGATGTTAGATGGAATACGGCACGGTAGCTCAGTCGGTTAAGGCGTATTGAGTGGCGAATATGCTGACCGACTGTCTATCGCGTTCTGGGTTCGAGCCCCAGCCCCGGTGCTGACAACACCGGTGGGTTGTATGTATGCGTTTTTCCAAATTTTCCTACAGCCTTGGCTTTGGATTTGGGGGTTGTCTACTATATGTGTGGTGTGTTTAGGACAGGCGTTTATATCACTGAATGGACCACGTTGTTGCAAATCTGTGAAGAACACAAAGATGACATTCATTGGTTCATTGGCAGAATATAAATGTACAGCGACAAATAAGTGCCGAAGCAGTAAAACAAGCCGTCTCGTTAGCACAACATACAATTACAGTTGACAAAACAACGTCGAACACTGCCAAAATCATAGGTTTAAATGCGGAGGGTAAAAAACATGTGGCAACAAAGAAAAACTGGTATTTTGTATCAAAATATAATACCTCTTACACAGCAGACAATCTTAAAAACTATTTAGAATCAATGTTCAACGGAAAATCATTTGTAGTGGAACCAGTGCAAAATTGGGGGACCTACAATTCATTCAAGTTGGCGGCGGATGAAGATATGGAGACCAATATTTTAGATCCAAATCTATGGCCTGAGGGAGTAGAGGTATCTAACTATATTTTTAAAAAGAAGCCATTTCGTTCCCAACAACGAAGTCCACCAAATAGAGTCAACCCCCGATACAGGTACCAACAGCAATATACATAGCAAGATTGAGAAAAGCACTCACATCTTGCATTTAAACGTACAATCTGCAAGAAATAAGTTAACAGAAATCGAAGCATTTCTACAGGACTGTGATAAGGTTTACGATGTTTTATGTTTTACTGAACATTTTTTTAACGAGGATGAAATTGATCATCTTATTCTAGCTAATTATAAAGTAACTGCATACTTTTGTAGAAGTAATTCAGTTCATGGTGGGGTTGCTATTCTCACTAGAAGTGAGCTTGACTTTACGCCTAAAAATGACTTAAACAAAATGTCCTTAGAGATTGACTGTGAACTTTCTGTTGTTGAATCTAAATCACTAAATATTTTAATTGTTACTGTCTATAGGTCTCCTTTGGGAAACTTTGATATTTTTTTAAGGAATTTTAATAAACTGTTACACAAGCTAAAAAACTGTAAGCAAAAAGTTATCATAAATGGCGATTTTAATATCAAATTTAATAATACAAACGACCCAAATTACTTATCGTTTAGTGACTTAATCAATTCTTTTTCTTACAGACCTACCATTTTCGAAAATACCCGTCATAATAATTGTATTGATAACATATTAGTTAACTTCTATGATAATCTACATACGGAAGTGTTCGATCCCGGTTTGTCCGATCATAGGGCAGTTGTAATTTCGGTGAATTCATTGAGGCAAGTCCAAAATAAAGAGACAATCAAATACAGAAAATATACTGAGGAAGGTATGTGTATCTTGTACCATAACTTGGAAAATACTGACTGGGAGTTTGTTAACGATCAGGAGGTAGACGTTAATGTAAAATTTGATAAATTTATAAACATACTAACTTCAAATATTGAGGAAGCTTTTCCGAAAATTGAAAAAACAGTTAATAAAATGACTGGCAAACCTATAAATAAATGGTTTACCCAGGAATTACATGTAATGCGTAACCATCTATGCATGTTATCTGAACTGAACCAAAATTTTCCTGACTCACAATTTAATCAACAGTTGAAAGCTTTTAGAAAGGTTTATAAGAGACAAATTAAGATAGCAAAAGGCAACTATTATTCTGAATATATTAACAATAAAGGGAATTACCCAAAAACATATTGGAATATCATAAATAATCATAGACCTAATAAAAAAGAAAATGTTGACATAGAAATTGATCTTGATGTAATGAATTACTTTTTTGTAAATACTGCTGATAGAATAACTCAAACTCTCCCCATAACAAATGGTATAGTCATAAACAATCCATTGCAATCAAATCCAACGTTTCATTTCAGAACCATCAGCTTTAATGATCTCCGATCGGTAATAAATAATTTAGAAAATAAAAATAGTCTGGATCCTTATGATATAGGGGTAAAAATCATAAAAAAGATGAAAAATATCATTTTAATACCTCTTACTAAATTAATAAACCACGCAATATCCAGTGGAATATATCCTGATGTACTAAAAATTTCCAAAGTTATCCCCATCCACAAAGGTGGGTCGCTGACGGACGTAAACAACTTCAGACCAATTTCTCTAGTACCAGTTATTTCTAAATTGCTGGAAACTGTGTTAAAAATTCAAATAGTAACCCATCTTGAAGAAAACAACTTATTTTATTGTAACCAATATGGATTTCGTACCAAAAAAAGTACGAATGATGCAATCATGCATCTACTTCGCAAAATTATTGAAGGTCAGGAAAATGGTGACTATGTAGGGGTTACGTTTTGTGACCTACAGAAAGCCTTTGACTGTGTGTCACATTCGGTTCTTTTGGAGAAGCTTAACGCCTTAAATTTCGATCGTGTTAGTTGCAATATAATCAAATCATATTTATTAAACAGACAACAGTTTATTCAAGTTAAAAATAAAAGTTCGCAGCTAAGCGAAATAAACTCCGGAGTACCACAAGGCTCTGTGTTAGGTCCTGTTCTGTTCTTGATTTACGTAAATGATCTTAGTGTGGCGGTACGCAGGGCCGAACTCGTGTTATTCGCAGATGATACCACACTTATCAATTCTAATAAAGACATAAAGCGAATCCTACAATCTATGAATGATTCTTGCGCCCAAGCTACCGACTGGTTTTCAACAAACAGGCTATCACTTAATCGTACAAAAACAGTCAATATGATTTTCACTCATAGACCGGTACAAGATTTTACAAACCCTGATGTGGTAAAGTTTTTAGGTGTCTACATGGACCCAAAATTGAATTGGTGCCACCATGTTCAACATGTAGCTAAAAAAATTTCCAAAAACACATTTGTCATTAGGAAGCTAGTTACGTTAGTGCCTACTAATATATTATTAACGGCCTATTATTCACTGATATTATCACATATGTCTTATGCTTTGATAAACTGGGGTCATGCACCTAGTGCAAAAAGGATTTTTGGGTTACAACGGAGGGTAATAAGAATAATTACTAATTTGGGCTATAGAGATGATGTCAGACACAAGTTTATTGAACTCAACGTATTAACTTTTCCGTCATTATACATATTTACCTGCTTAAAATATACACACGAAAATATTCATTTATTTAATACTCATGAAAGCTTACACTCGCATGACACTAGAGATAATTATAATTTAAGAACCGATTTTATCAGACTAAGCTCGAGTAGGAATGGATTCAATTTTTTCGGACCAAAATTCTTTAATAAATTACCTGTACACGTCAGAAGTCTCCCAAAGAACACTTTCAATAATACAATAAGAACTTTCCTATCAAAGAAAGCTTTTTATGATGCGAACGAATATTTAAATTGCAACCTTGACAATGAACTTTTCTAGCCAAATTGTGGATGTATAAATGTTTTTAAAATATCTAAATATAGACGCATCGCAATGTGTTATGTGATATTTCATGTACTGTGTTTCTTATTTTAATGTTTATTTATTTTTTGCATATTATTGTCTTGCCAAATTTTTATAAACTATATGTTTTTATAAATTATATTTATCCAAAGCTCTGTGCTATGTATTGACCTGTGTAAAACATGTATTATGTTAATGACACCAATAAATAATTTGAATTTGAATTTGAATTTGAATTTGAAGAAGTGTCGAATATTCAAATTAAAAGAATGGCTGAAAACTTTTTAAAATTGCCTAAACGAATTTCTGTGGCACTTGACAAAATTTAGCAGAAATATGCCAGTTTGTCCCTTGCAGTTGAGGAATAGAAGAAATTGAGTGACGTTTTTTATAGTTTTGAAGATGAGGACAGAAATTTAAAGCAATGTAAAATATTTGAAAGGAGATAGTCTTTTAGTATGTTTTATTAAACTTAATTTAAAAATGAATATTTGTTACATGGAAATAGAAAATTCATCGCAAAACAATAAAATATATATATCTATAAAAAAGCGACTAAAAACGGAAAAAAAAAACGAAAAAATCACGTATGAAACTAATTCATACAATATCAAATGAAACTTTGATAAATGTATCACATAAAAAAAACTGAATAATTCAGTTTAATCATATAAAATAAAATAACTTTTATTAATAAAAAAAATGTCTTTTTAAAACTTAAAAGCACAGAAATTATGTACATTTATCATTTGAGCCTATTTTATCAAGTAAGTTTTTTTCTTCACGGATCATATGGTAGAATTCTTGGCAACTTATTAGTCCATATAAAACGCGGGGATTGACGCTCCGAATGCCCCCTCATAGAGACCATTTGCATTGTGTGTTTCTTGGGTCGCTAATCACGAAAGTCTTGTAGCTCTAAAAGTAGTGCGTCACCTCTAAAAATGCCATAAACCACCCCTTTTGAGGTTTTTTCCGGTAATGTGAATAATAATGCTAAATAATGTTATAAATGTGCTAATTGTAATGATATTTTGCCAGTTCAGTATATTCATCTAAAATAAGGACAAATTTTAAACTAAAGGTTAACCAGAATCCTATCATGTAATTCAATACTTCGTCAGTATTAGCTAGAAGAGTAGTTGTTTTGATTGGTTCTCCAATAATGATGGTTTTAAAGTATTTACCTAACTAGTATATTAGCGTGACCAGATTAGGGCAACAATATACAGAAAGTAGGTATTTTCATAATAAATAAAACAGTGTGTAAGTTGTGATTTGCATAATACCTAAATAATATTCTCTAATCATGATAAAAGCAAATAAATAAAGAATAATCTATTGTAAAAATAAATCAAGAATAGGCTTGTAGTAATGAATGCATGTTTCTATACTCTACTGATGAGAACTAACGAGTTCGAAAAAACTTTTCTAGAGCTGAAATAGAATGTAAGGTTTAATAATTGTTGTGAATGACTGAATCTCAATAAACAATTTAAGTATTTTCAATATATATTTTTTTTTGCCTCAAAATGCCAGGAATCCTATCATGTAATTCAATACTTCTTCAGTATCAGCTAGAAGAGTAGTTGTTTTGATTGGTTCTCCAATAATGTTTTAACTATTTACCTAACTAGTATATTAGTGTGCCCAGATTGCGGCAACAATATACAGAAAGTAGGTATTTTCATAATAAATAAAACAGTGTGTGTGATTTGCATAATACCTAAATAATATTCTCTAATCATGATAAAAGCAAATAAATAAAGAATAATCTATTGTAAAAATAAATCAAGAATAGGCTTGTAGTAATGAATGCATGTTTCTATACTCTACTGATGAGAACTAACGAGTTCGAAAAAACTTTTCTAGAGCTGAAATAGAATGTAAGGTTTAATAATTGTTGTGAATGACTGAATTTCAATAAACAATTTAAGTATTTTCAATATATATTTTTTTTGCCTCAAAATGCCAGAAATCCTATCATGTAATTCAATACTTCTTCAGTATCAGCTAGAAGAGTAGTTGTTTTGATTGGTTCTCCAATAATGTTTTAACTATTTACCTAACTAGTATATTAGTGTGCCCAGATTGCGGCAACAATATACAGAAAGTAGGTATTTTCATAATAAATAAAACAGTGTGTAAGTTGTGATTTGCATAATACCTAAATAATATTCTCTAATCATGATAAAAGCAAATAAATAAAAAATAATCTATTATAAAAATATGTCTGTGGTCAACTATACTAGATCTGATAATTCCCTTTCTGTGTGTCATTGCTTCTTCTGCAGACGTGGAAAGAATGCTTTCTTCCAGTGGCGGCTGGTCAGGGGAGGCAGGGGAGGCTGAGCCTCCCTTTAGAAGAAGCAGCATATCTTCCAATCTTCCAAATTAATATCTTTTACTTGTAGAAATTTCTCTAATTGTCTTTCAAAATATCAAGCCTCCTCTGCAGACAATATCACGAGCCGCCACTGTTTTCTTCATGTGGGCTTGTGGAATAAATTGGGCAATGAAGGGCGTCTAAATTAGTATTTCTCATTAATGTCATAATACTTAATGTCTTATATTGTATTGTGTCGAAACATTGTATATTTTTATTTTTATATGTTCGTATGTTTGTTAAATTAATGTTTTAAGCCTTTGAAGTAAGTACTCTTTAAAGTTTTATTTTTGCAAATAATTTGTATTTTTTTCTTTATAACATTTAAACTTCAGAAGAAAAATCATGATTTTTTAAAATAAAAATCCCTTGATTAAATCATGATTTTAATCGTAGTAAGCGACTCTTAGGGACAAGAATAACGTGGAAGTATATGTTCGTTAAAAATACATAAATACATAAATTATGAAATGAAAATTTTTTGGAGTATAAAGAAATTATTTAGCATGTAGATTAAAGATCTTGTGTCCTGGGACATAGTCTATCTATATAGAGGGAGAACTCAAAAATGATCGAGTTACGGCTTTGTTATATCTGAATAGCAAATGTTCAGAAAATCATAGTAAAAAAAATACCGCCTACCCGTGTAATATTTAGCTGTTCCACAATATATTAAACTGCAATATAATTATTTTACTTCATATTTCAAGCGTTTATATTAGGATTGTTTTTCCTCGGGAACTTGAATCACTGCAACGAAAAGTAGAACACTCGGAAGTAGTCACTGACTAGTATAGTATTTTTTTGCAAACTCTAATTACATTTGAATAATTATTACAGTAAACTATTGAAATTTGACATATAATGCTACAAAGCAAAAAATTGAAGTTCTCTGTAGATTCTTGTAGGCTGATGATTTTTTTCAAAAGTAAATGCAAGTTAAGTCAAGCACTTAAATTTAGTTACGTGTCGAAGTGTCTTTTGTAGCAAATCTTCTACTCGTGAATTTGAACGGATTTCTAGAGCTAAGCGTAGAAACGATCATTTTGGATTAAAACTTGGATCGATCCTTTTAAACACAAACAGCTGACTTTCATCCCAATATTTATGTTGCAAAACGAGCTGTGTTACCTGAAGATCATACATTCTGAGTGTTTCTTGCAAACTATCATTATTCAAATATTTGCTTTTGCAAAATATTAGTTTTATTTACGTAAATAAGTGACAATGTATTTATGCAATTTTTTTATCTTCCTTTCGTAATGATATATGAATGAAATAATATCGCTATATATATTTACTTTTATTATTTTTTTATATTAAGTACTAATGGTTATAAATACAGTTTCAACTAAAAAAAATTAAACACCGTTCTATTGATTAATTAGTAAAAAGTTGACATGTAGGATATTGGAATAATGTAATGGTTCAAATCGATTAGGTGTTTTTAATTATGTCAAGTTATTTACCTGTCACTTGACCAAGAAGCTCAGACCAAAGAGTGGATCTTTGCCAAGACACTACATAATAAGTTAAATAAACATAAATAAATTAAGATGATATCACAAACAGCAAACATGATTTTTTCGTTGTTTCCAAGGTTTGTTTATTTATGAATTATTTTACTAAGAAGCCTCACTTTCTTTGTAAATAAAGAGGATAAAGCTAAGACGAAGTGATGATAATGTAATACTGTGTTTGAGTACTGCAACAATGTGTCATTTTTGTTTCGAGACTAAATATTCAATTTAAAGAGTAGACCCTCAATAAATATCATAGACAAAAACAAATTTTATACATTTGATATTTGATAATGGGCTCATTTAATGAATTTCATTTAGAGGTTGTTACATCTTGTGGATAAAGTATTAATTAAAATTAGACGATATTGAAAATTTCATATGAATCCGATACTTATGTGGTTTTCGAAATATACGACTTTTAAAGAGCACGGTGCGACCAACATCGTGACGTCAGAGGATAGTAATATAAATTGGTGAAAATGGTTGATAAACTGACATTTTCCGCAAACACGCATAAGTTTCAAAACACACTGCTTAAGTTAACGATTTGTAATATTGTGAAACTATAATAACGCGCTGTAGCTAGTCGCTTCGGCTAGCGGGTTCCTATCAAATGACGTCACGGCCGATACTCGACCGCGGGTGCGGTCCATTTTTATGATTTTTTTAAGACGAATTATAGGTCTCACAAAATTCTAGTTTTTTGCACAGGGTCTTAAAATGATAAGATCTTTCAGATAATCAAATAAAAAAAGTGCTAAATGAGCCCATGTTGGTATCCATTGTAAGACGAAGAAAAGGAATTAGTGATGCCTAGCAATAAGGGTTGGAAAAAAAACAGTTCTTTTTTAATTTTAAACAAAAATTGTTTTTGTCAACTTACGATGTCTACTACTACTACTTGATGCCAGATGGCGCTCTTAAACGGATTTTACAGTACTCTACAAATAAAATGCTCAGGTTACTGCATGTGACTGTTGTAGAACCTTCCAGAATGGACCTAAATCGAAGCCAAAATAAAAATTCGACTTAGGCAAAAATTTCATTTAAGGACATTCTCAAGAGTCTGAGAGACTTCAGAGCCACAGACTAGTCGAAAAGGACCGTTATGCGTTCGATAAGACATTAGGCACAACCGGGTAAAAATTCGAAGAAACACCGAAGTTTTACTTAGGAAAATATATTTTGGTCCAGGATATGAGAGTGAAAGTATATGGAGGTCATGGAAAAATGAATCACATACTTTTTAAAAAGTACGCCAAAAAGTACTTAGAAAATATTCAAAATATTTTCAACTTCAATTCCTCCACCGAAGACATTGACCATGGAGGTACAGTCACTATATACCTTGCTCTAAAAATTAACTATAAACTTTCAACAAGGCAATGTATAAAAAAGGCGAAACGGACGAATTTGGCAAAAGCGGCGTAGCGCCTATAAGCAAAAATTGGAAAAAAATCAATGAAAATGCACAAGACCGGTTTCTCGCATAAAAAAAGTTTGAATTCACCCAGCGCCAGCGACTCGTAATTTGGTCGAGTGGTTTTACCACTGGGCACACTGGGCGGGTGCCCAGGGCGGCAAAATTTCAAGGGCGGCAATTTTTTTTTCTTTTGAATATTCCTTTAGTCGTTTTTATGAATTCGCTGATACGACGATTCCATTGAAGCCAAAACAACGCATCGAGTGATATGGATGGCAGCCAGAAGCGACTTTCTTTCATACCTAATTTATGGTGATTGTCCTTAGAAGATAATACTTTTTTATTCATTGTTTCATTGAAGCTATTAAACCGTAAACCGTTAACGAAATACACAATAAATTATTTCGGGTTTGATAATTGATAAATAATAGTACAACTCGCTTAATTTCTTATCATCTAAATGAACTAAAGAAAATTGTAGTAAATAAGCCATTAAACAAAATAAGTAAAATAACTCTCTGTAGTACTTAGTACAGTAGTTAGAATTTACAACAAATATTATTTATTATCAGTGTCGGACTGGATTTATATGCCCCCCGGGCAAATCCTATCTGTGGCCCCTCTTTGTAATTTGTATTTAGTTTTTGTCGATACGAAAATTGAGAAAGTGAATATCTGTTGCCTAAAGGATTTTTACTCGAACTCGTGTGACGTCAAAAAATATCTATTGCACCACAGAGAAAATCACTTTATTAAAGATAAAGCAAAAAAATTACTTAATAGTAAATACAAATTCTGTATCTATACAGTACCTAGTTACACAACAACAATAATAAGAAAATAATATTGTATAGTAGTCTCCATATATTATTAATACACATAGAAAAGGCCCTAAAAACATCCCATAAGTAGCCAGGGCTGCGCCAAGCATATTGAGCGAAAGTATCTAAAATAAATCATGCTAAACAATTGAATATCAAAATTCATAATTTTTCAGGTCCGATTAAGGATTGGCGCGCCTTAGGCAAATAAAATATTTGCGCTCTCTTATTTGTAGGTGGGGCTACAGGATTGTGAATTGCGCCGCAGGCGAAATTTTTTTATCTTTCAAGGTCAGACAACCTGAAATTAAGAATTAGAAATTTAACTTAAAATTATATTGTCTTCGAGAAGTAGGTTTCGTGGGCACAAGACATAAAAATATAAAATACCAATAAAAAATGTTTTATTATAAAAAAATTGCAGTAACTATATTTTCTCCCGAACTAAATATGGATATTAAATATAATAATAATAGATGGAAAAACAAGACTGATATCCTTTGTCGCGACTTCTTGCTTGCCAACTTCGCTATAATATAATCTTATAAATAATTCTGTAAAATGTTACTACAGTACAGAGGTAATAAATTCGATGATTCTATCAAAATAAAACAATCAAATAACAAATAAATAATTTTCTTGTACATTTTATTTTCCAATAGATCAATGGTCAACGGTAAACGTCGCCCGTAGGCCGTCGGGAGATAAAATTAATTATTTTTGCACAGCTGAAGCGCCCCCTTGCACATTGGCGCCCCTAGGTAATTGCCTAGTTCGCCTATTGGTTGCCTAGTTCGCCTATGGTTCATGCTATATTGTAATTGTAATTAAACACCTATATGTCGGTGTTGATTTTGCTAACTATTAAAGTAACTATTCTGTCTAACTACTACTGCTATTTTCGTCAGCATCATATGTCACTATGTAAGATAATCTGTGGAAGGAGAATCCAACGGGATGCGTAAATACAATGTTCGTTTGGATATAGTGGCGTTCTACAAAAACATAAAAATAGTATAAATCCGCAAGTACCTAATTCGTTTATTCGATTCGATCGACACAGTATGGCATATTGAATGTTGCATTGCATAAAAGTCGTTCGGAGGCGAGTCGCTGTCATTTTTCCTATATTGAACCTGCATGGGGACAAGTACGTCGTAAGACTGACCGAAAGTTAGTACAGGCCTGTAGCTAGAAAGTGCTTTAAGTGGCGGGCAAACAATTTGTCAGGGGGTGGGGGGATGGGGGATCGTAAAAAAACTTTTTTTAGTCCGAAACAATTTTCGATGGAGGGGGGAATCCAAAAAAACTTTTTTTAGTCCGAAAAAATTTTTATGAGCGGGGGCGAGAAACAAAAAAAATTATTTACCCAATCTCTTTCAAAATATTGAAAAGGCAGTTGAAATTGCCCCCCTTGCGATCGCCGTAGGTCGGGCGAAATTTATTCCAGGACGGGCGTCGCCCGTTCTGGCCCCCGTAGCTACAGGCCTGAGTTAGTAAACTCATGTATTAGTCGAACTCCGTCCCGTGAATGATAAAATCACAATCTGGGACCTTTAAGCTATTCATAAGCGATCCAAAATTTTTTTTAAGTATTATTTTCAGTCAGCCATAATTACCAAAATACAAAATGTTTAAATTCTTTTTAAAAGGCTTGCATTAAATTCTGAGGAAGTTAAATGAATCTTTTCTACCAAATCGATTGTTAGCGTACGCTCTCAATTGTATGGTTAAAAACTTATTTGCCTTAGTTGAGGAGGCGTGATTCTTTCACATAATACTATTATTTTACACTTATTAAATAAATGGTATTCTTTGAACTAATTGCATTTTATTGATGTAAGGACTTGTTGCTAGTCTTAATGCCTGAAGTTTTCGTTTGGAAGACCTAAACAACTGAGTTAATCGGGATCTCATGATTCCCTAAGTTTGATACTTAGTGTCCTGGTCACCTTACGGGAACTTGATAGGGATTTTTTTTTCGATTTCTCCAGAAATCTTTAAGTGCAGAGACCATTATTAGTAAGTAAATATATACAAATGATGTCAAATTCCAATCCCGTCGGAGAGAAATCTTCGATAGGGATTTTTTTATGCAAAAATCGCAATAATCCAAAGACGTAAAAGCCCTTATTGTCAGTGCATAATTGAAATCACGTCTTGAGAGAGCATCGTTAATGATCTGAGGTAGTGCAGCCTTGACCCATTACTCGTCTGTCGAAACATATCTTATCTCGAACCCGCTTGGAAGTGGGAGAACGGAGCAGAACGCGACTGGCGCCCTTCTAAATATAAAATGGTGTCGCGTCAATTTGACGCCTGCTTTTCCACAAACTCCAAAATAATACATTTGTTTAAAACATCGCTCTGCGTTTTAAACTTGTTTTAAACTGTTGTTTAAAACATCGCATTGTGTATTAAATATGTTTTAAACATTCGTTTAAAACACGGTGCGATGTTTTAAACATGTTAAACATCTTGTTTAGGACATTTTGTTTTAAACATGCCAACCCTGCTAGCAATTAGTTAACTCTGTGATATATGTAATTAAAATCTTTATGATTGTTGATTATATGACTAGCCTCTATACAGAGTTTTGGAAAATATAATGATCTACTAGTATTAATAAAAATAGTGATGTCCTCTGCTTGTTCATTGTTTATCGTAAACACTTCCTGTGGTAAGGATAACTTCCGAAGGGGTTGAGTTATCAGCGTACGTGACTTGTATCTCATGTTGTAGAATATTATTCGAAACTAGATATAAAGATTCAACAAATCTAGTTTTACATATGCATCCTGAGTTCAACGAGTGCAAGAAAGAAAACAGATAAATTAGAAAAAGAAAAACGAATATTATCCCAGTACAATGCGCTCGCGGTTAGAAGCGATATATCACATTCTTCCGATATATCTGTTGATACATTTAGCCTTTTGGTTTTTCCTGGCTTGTATTTCAGTTAGAATTTCGGCAGTTATCCAAGGTTTTTACATGTTTCTATGTATCTTGCTCCTGTTGCTGCCCGTGTGATGTTCTCTTCTAGATAATCCCACAACACTACCTATGTGCGATAGTGCTTAAATGAATAAAATATTTACTCTTCCTGTGGTCTCGATCAACGGAAAAGGTCGGAAATATATTACATTATTTATTTCTATTTTAGATAGTTTAGGTTCCATATCTTTCTACTCTGAAATAATTTTCTCCGTCGAACGCTTTAAATGGTCCATTGCGAAAGTAACCTCTTCATCAGCTTATTTTTATATTTGTTTCGTTCGCAGGTAATTTCTATTGCTGTATATTGTAATACAAACAAACGATCAAAGATTTGCGGTAACAATTAAGTTTACATAACATGTTATTTATAACTTAATGACACCAGTCTTTATTTTCTGTCAAGAAGCCAGAAGCCAGTATACATTATAATGCCAGTAGTAAAATTACGTCCTATGTTGCATGGCATGACTGAATATTCAATATTTTATAGGCAGCAATTAAAAACATTAAAATAAATCTGCGTTAAGTAACTAAATACTAGATATATAAGTACGCCCAGAAAATGCAGAAAAAATAAATTAGTATCTTCCGGAAACACAAACCAAATGGTTTTTCACGTTGAATGTATTTAAAAAGGGGTTAATTTTACTACATCAAAAAGCTGTCTCGCTAACGCCATTTTGAAGTTGTGGCCCAACGGATTTTTCGCAATATCTTAAATATCAGAATTGTTGACTCGGTGAGCATTGCAGGCCAAAGTTTACTTTATATATCAAAAAATAAGCTAGGCCTAAAATAACCGATTATTTTTGTGACATAATCACTTATCACTTTTTTCTAACTTTTGTAACTTTTATTCATGGAATTTGTCTCAAAATATACAGTTATTTTCCACTATTTGAATAAAATGACTATAACGTTGCAATATTTGGTAATGTAGGCGTTGTAGATAGAAAGCTATCGATATAAATTCCATATATGGATTGACATAGTAATCGGCTCATTGAGCAAGATGCAAATGGTCAAACAGTGACGTAGTCGATATGGATCTTAAGACCAAATCTTGACCTAAATGAAGAGTACTTAAAACGAAATCAAAATGTTTAAGTAAATAATATTAAACAAGATCATATCGTCTCTAAAATACGTTTCAGTAACTACATTCGAGGCCAAGGTGAGCATTTATATTATCTATGCAAATAGTAGGAATTTATATGTATATTTCATTCACATTCATCTTGTGATTAGAGTTTTGTTATGAGTACTAATAGGAAATTTTAAGAGATATAAAAGATAAAGAACGACAAATTTTATAGAGCAACATTTTTATTATGGTAAGTATATAGTGATCAGATATTCCCCATCTTAAAGACGTATGTTGGCATCTAAAAACAATATCTTATCTTATTCGTGTTAGTCATTAATGTCCAATCTCACGTAACACAATTCACAAATAGTAAAGATTAAAATTTTCTATAAAAATAGGTTAATGTGTTTTTCGTAGATAGGTACGCCAACGCACATAAGTGAAAACTCACTGCTTTTATTATAAGGAGATCCCATCAACGATTTAAACAAACGATGTTTATTTCCATTAATGGAATTAGTACCTACTCCAATGTCGAACTTAGTACAAGTACAAAAGAGACCTTACTGATATTTATCTCATACGCACAAATTGTCTAAAATTCTGTGATATCCGCAGGTCGCGGTCGGTTCAAGTCCCAAAACAAGACTGTTTTCAGTGTTTTTACATGATACAACTTTGTATCATGGTGTTTTTACATCTTCTGTGGTGAATGACAAAACTCCTTCTGAATACTGAAGATTTTTTGACACATACTGGCGCTCATACAGATCGGGACGACACGCAACGTGGACACAGATAAAGCCGTCGTAGTAGCTACCTACTTACAAACTCGACACCACCTAACGCTACCCTATTTCACACCCAGATAACAACAGACTTGCAACAGATTCCATCCTATAACTCTATCCCGCCGACAAATTACCTAAACTACTGGGTTGGAGAATATCAAAATATAATATCGGATATGGATATTGAACGAAATTTTAATATTTTTCCATTATCAGGGTTGGAAAAAAACAGTTTTTTTTTCATTTTAAATAAAAAAACTTTTTTTCTTATTTTAAACAGTTTTCTTTGTTTTAAACAATTTTTTTCAATGTTTTAAATGGTATGTTTAAAACGTTTAACATTCTATTAAACTAAAATTAAATGGTGCCAAATTACTGTGTCTGCTACTACTACTTCATGCCAGATGACGCTCTTAAACGGATTTTACAGCACTCTACAAATAAAACGTTCAGTTTAGTGCAAGTGACCACTGACCATTTGACTCATAAGAGTAAGACTACAGAGGTTATTTTTTTTTGTGAGTGTGTTTACTGTTTATATTGAAATTATTTATCGGAATGGACCATCATCGGCACTTTTCCTGCTTTTCCACAATCTCCAAAATAATAAATTTGTTTAAAACATACCACTATGTTTTAAACTGTGTTTTAAATAGTTGTTTAAAATATTTTGTTTTAAACATGCCAACCCTGTCCTTTATAGGTTAAAAATGTAAAAAATAAATAAATAAAGCAAAACCATGGAATGTGATTGTCGTATAATATCACTAAACGAAAATGGGCGAATGTTAAAAAAGTTTTAAATAAATACATTAAGTATGTATGTTTATGTAATAAAAAATGAATTTACTTACTAAACTTAAAAAAACTCTTAGATCAAAATAAGGAGGGGTACATAAATTCCAAATAGGTCTAAGAGAACTTACTAAAGGAGACTAAAGTACAAAAAATTCAGGCACACACTTTGCATTTTATTTTTTAGCAATAAAGTGAGGAAAGAGAGGGTATATCTTCATCGTCAGACGACAATTCGCCACTTGTAATAATTGATGCATCAACAAACCTATAGATTTAATGTGACCGCACATACCGAGATGCTAGCAGGGTGAACTGCTAGTATTCAGTTGAGGCATCGAAACCATCAATTTGTAAAACAAACCTATACATTAAAATTTGACCGCACATACCGAGGATACTAGCAGCAGTTCACCCTGCTAGCATCCTCGGTATGTGCGGTCAAATTTTAATGTACAGGTTTGTTTTACAAATTGATGGCTTCGATACTTCAACTGAAACTGCGGCCTGAACTTCTAGCTGCGTAGCATCTTCGTTCCCTTAGGGTACGGGCATGCCAAAGATGCTACGCCACTAGGGTTGTAGATCTCAGTCTCAATTTGTAAAATAAACCTGTGTGACTACACATACCGAGGATGCTAGCAGCAGTTCACCCTGCTAGCATCCTCGGTATGTGCGGTCACATTTAAATGTACAAGTTTGTTTTTCAAACTTACGAAGTGATGGAATCGAGGAGAATGTATCACGGTACTCAAAATGATGGTTGACCAATGAAATGGTATAGACAATTAGGGTGGGCGGTAACCGGTGAACGTAATTCGACAATTTCTCCTACATCCCTGAACCGACTCAAAAAATTTTTGATGGGATTTTAGAGACAACTTTACAGAATGGTACTAGGCTATTGAAAAATAAAGAAGGGAAAACGTTTTTTCTTGTGCGAAAATCAAAAAAAAAAAATTGTTGATTTCAATAGTTTTATATAAGGTGGAGTGGGGCAAGTGGGTATTTTTATTATAATTTGTGAGAAAAATCCTATTTGTAAATTTAACTCACAGTAGATTGTTCTTCATATCTCCATGCAGCTGCAACGTATTGCGTATAGATTTTGGAACATTTTTAAGGCATCAATTTGTTCATTTGGAAATTGTCTACATTTGATCGAGATTTTCAAGTTGTCTTCAAAAAATTCAAAATTTTTTATCTATGAAAGCAGACTATAATATGTCAAACTTTCAAGACTGCTGATGTTGTATGTCACTAATGTTACTTCTTGCAATTTTTAAAAAATTTTATTACCTTGTTTCCCAAGTTTAGCCCTATACCCACTTGCCCCGCTATTTTTGTTGGCGGGGCAAGTGGGGACTAGTCCTTAAGGGAAAGTGGGGATTAGTCCCCACTTGCCCCTTTTCCAATTTTTTATTTTTATTTTGTTATAAAATGGATACGTTTAGGGAACGCAACGGTTCCCTAAACGACAATGCTGAAAATGTGCTAATCGTCAACTGTTGAGTGTTTTATGCCACAACAAAAATTCACGCTAAGTTTAGTCATCGATAACTAATAGCAAAAATTATTTTTTCTATTTCACACGAATTAGACAATTCGGCAATCTGTCAAATTATTTTGGCAATATATTTTTCATTCGTTAAAGAGTTTGTTTTTCGATTGCCTTGGTTACGTTTGCGCGAGTTAATTATAATAAGCCTCGGGTTTGTCCACAACAACATAATTTGACAGGTTGTCGAATTGTCTAATTCGTGTGAAATAGAAAAAATAATTTTTGCTATTAGCTACCACTACCGAGAATTTTCGCAGAGAGAAAAGTTGGACGTCTCGTCAAAACGAAGCTACTTACGAAAATTCAGCCTGTTACTAATCATTAAAAAAAAAAGGGCGATGTACTATGGACTATCAGGTTGCATTCCTTAAACGTGCCCAATGAATTTTTTCTTTGTACAAAACTTTAATTTAAATCATGTCGTTCTGTTTTTGCAATAAAATAGTTTAATAGCATTTTACTATTTTACTCCATAAAAATACCTTAACTTAACTTAAGTTCGAAACTCCCATAATTTTGGGAATATTTTAGATTTGAAAAAAACGTTTTGTAGCTAAAATCGTGCAGATTAATTCACTTGCCCCAATTGAGAATATAACTATTCATATGAAAAGTAGAGATGAAATACCCACTTGCCCCAGTCACCGGGGCAAGTGGGTACTACAGGTGAACTTACAGAACTGATTTTTTTTTTTTTAGAACACCGTTAAATTAATAAAAATAATATATGGGTATTTTGTGAGTATAACATACTATTTCTTGTTCAAAGCACACCAATGTATCTCAATTTTCCATAAAGTTACGTGACTTCAAAGTCAACCTTTTAAATTTTTAGTCCCCACTTACCCCACTCCACCTTAATTCTTTCAAGTTTTCTTTAAAATCCTATCAAAGAATTTTTTCAATCGGTTCAGGGATATAGGAGAAATTGTGGAATTACGAAGTCATTTTCTTAAGCATTAAGCACGACATCGCCACCCTTAAGTACGTCATATTAATAATTTGAGTTTCTTTTAATTTTTTACTGGCTTCTACTGCGTGTTTGAGAAAAATAAAAACACGTTCCTTTGTTTTTTCATTAAAACAGTACCCACAAGAGAAAATACATACCAATGCAACATTGGTCCAAGAAGTTGGAGGAAGAAGAGAAGGCAACTAAAGAAAGAACAAAACTAATAAAAGAAACGAACCACTGGCCCTTGGACAAGCCACCATCAAAAGACCAACTGCTAGAAATAATAGCCAGAGCTAGAAGAAACACCGCACCTGGAGTAGACAAAATAAACAACGAGCTAATACACTACGGTACGGAAAAGCTAAAAGAGCAAACCCTAGAAATCATCACCAGAGTATGGACAGAAACCACACCTCTACCTACGGAATGGACTACGACTGTTACACAAATACCCCTCCCAAAAACCAACTCGCCCCAGAATATAGATGACTACAGAAGTGGAAGAGTGTCGTATAGACAAACTTCGCCCTCAACAAATAAAGGCGTTTTTTATTATTATTATTATTATTATTATTATTATTATTATTATTATTATTAATAACACTCTTCAGCATAGGATACAAATACTACGCGCAGTTCCTGCTCTAGCAATTAGAGAAGTACATTGGAAGACCGCCAGACTACCAGACAGCATTCATCAAAGGCAAATCAACGGACGACCACATGTACACCACCAGAAGAATACTGGAAGAAAAAGACAAAAGACAAAACTGCACATAGTCGCTATAGATCTCCAAAAGGCATTCGATACCACCAGTCACGAGGCCATAGTCAACACCTTATATAACAAAGGAGTACCGCACTATCTAATAAACAAGGTAATGAAGGCTTGCCTTCATGAAACCACTGCCATACAATGGTTCGGACAAATGACGGAAACCAGACAAAAGAACAGAGGAGTCAAACAAGGATGCCCCCTATCCTCGGTCCTAGACCAAGTAATACAAAGTACCAAGTAATACAAAAGTAATACAAAACACAATAAGGGAAACATCAAATTTCAACGAAGACACAGAAACACTGAGAACACCAATCGTACTAGCATACGCCGATGACCTCCTAATCGTTGCAGAAGAAGAGCAACAAATCTCAACTTCCTAGAAAACATGAAACCGCATCTCGGCACATCTGGGCTGAAAATAAACTTCAAGAAAAGTCTAATAATGGAGCGAAACCCATCAACAAGAGAGAGTCGGATCAGTGGAGAAGAATACAAGATAGGTGACAACGAACAAACTGAAATACCTAGAAACATATCTGACGAACCAACTGAAAAGGAGAGAATAAAAACGGCATACAGAGTCAAGGGTAATTATATCGTTCATCGAGAAAAACAAACTATCATGGGGCCTGACCAAGCGGCTGTACATAGCCATCATACTGCCAACGATGACATATGGAGTTAAAAACGCGGCAACAACAAAAGCCAACAGAAGAAGTTTGAGAAGAGCTGAATGAGACATCATCCAACTACTCAGAAAAACAACAGGACAAAAAGAGCGACATAAAACATCAACACTACTAGAAGAGAAGACAATCACAAATAGAATAGAAATGTACGCAATGAAGTACTGAGGACACGTCCAAAGAAGGGAACCGACACATCTACTGAAGAAAGCACTAACACTGAACAGCAGCAAACTAAAAATAGGGAGACCATGTTATACTTGGAAAACAACAATCGAGAGGATCATGAACAAACTGGGAAAGGACCAAACATACTGGGAAAGAAAAGCGAGGGGAAAAATGAATTCCACAAAGAAATCGGAGCGATATATACTCTACCAGAATCAGAAACGGAGGAATCAGAAGAAGAAGATTTGTAGAAGCAGAAATACAAAAATAGAAGCACAAACAGCGGCGACACAACGCGGCAACATATACCACAAGAAGATCCAGAAGAGGCAAGTCCAGAACCAAAAATACAAAAAAGGGAGCTTAAACAGTCCCTCATGACACAATGCGGTAACGCATCTCACAAATACCTACACCTCCCATGACACATTCATTTACCATGCGCCATGTGGCTCTCGCTGCTGGCAACAAGCATGACCCTAGTCCAACCCAGCGTGGACGTAGCAGGCCCAGCTGTAATCCTTGGGAGTGGCAGAAATGCCTACCGTACGCTAGTAAATCAATCAATCAATCAAATATATATCACCCAGATTTGTGTGAATACCCTATTATGAACAACGTTATCTATAGAACTTCTTCCACAGGTTGTACACGTGCGCGACGTAACAGTCTGCTTATTTCTTTCTAACAGCAGTCTAATTTATGCTCTTTATGCATTTCATCCTCAAAGCTACTTTCTGTACACTACATTGTGTACGGTATGAGTACAGCAAGGACCAAAATGGAATTTTACGTGAAATAAACAGTTAAAAAATAAACCCACAATATTAAAATTCCTTGTTGCGCCACTGCTAGGCTAGGGTCTTTTTAAAGATGCGCTATTGCTATTACAGTTAGTCAAATACGGTCTATGCTACATAAGTAATGAATTGCGTTTGTTTAAAACATTCCTGTTTGCAGTCAATTAACAGTTTGTGGAAGAACAAAATCGCTTTAAAGCGTCTATTCATAGCTGTGATCTGTACTAATAAACATACACGCTATTCTAAACAGTAGAACGTAGTATATAAAAGGAGTGGAGTGGAGTTCCTCCTGCACTCCTACGGTTATTTATAATAAATATATCCATTAGATTTATTGTCACGTATCCTTAGTTGGTATGTTTATTGTGCGCAATTTGTAGATTTCTATTAGAAAACATTTTTTTAATTTAAAATTGATTCTACCATTGTTGGAAGGTTGGTTGTTCAAACGGAGAATCTCACATTTCCCCCACAACTAACCAACATCAGGGATGGTTCATTGATTTTTACAAAATAAATGTTATTCTTCTAGACATTCTCTAGTTGAGGACATACATATAGTAGAGCGCAAGAGCAAGAAGAGTAGCGGTAGCCCTTGTCGATCGCTTTTGTCGGCCTGGCTTCTTTGTCGACAAGGTTTTCTATGATTCGCAGTTCCCCGCTGGTCCCTCCACAATATTTCTTGCCTCTACTATACCTATTATTGAAAAATTTTTAACGCAATATCAGTGTTTATCTCAATTTTTCAAATAGTTATATTTCAAAGGTACATTAAGGAAAAGCTTGTTCCAATCATCTAATCAAACCCTTTTGACAGACGTTTTGTGACCTATGCATTATTCTGTCCGCCTCCCTTTGGTGCATGGCACGTCTGACAGAAGTTGTTTTCGCATTAGTCCTTTGGTGACTTCCGCCCAATGTTTTGGAATGCGTCCTCTTACCCGCTTGCTATCTGACTTTCTTTGAATTATTAACCGTTCGATATTAACATCTCATTGCATTTAGTAACGTAGTCAATTAATACTAAGTAGAGATGGGCGCGTGAGTCGATTTTGACTCACGCTCACGCACGCTCATGGCTTTAAACCTTTAGCTCACGCACACTCACGCACGACTGATATATGTTAAGGCAAACTCACGCACGGGATCTTTTGACTCACGCACACTCACGAAATCTTCCGTGATTTGGTACCTTAAAAGTACACGCTCACGCCGTGACACGGTGAAATTCACGTCACGTGCCCATCTCTGGACCAGAGTGACCAGACCAGGCCAGGAGGGCTAGACGACTGGCGAATGCAGTAGAGAGAGATTGCAATTACCGCAGTTTGATTTGAATGTTGCGTCATTCATCCTGTCTCCTGTCCTTTTCCCTCCCTTCTCGTGCTCGTGTTCCGTCTTCCGTCTATCGCTTCGCTTCTTATTCTTGTCACGACACGACAGGTTGAAGTTTTAAAGCAGAGATGGGGCGTCGTGTCACGGCGTGAATATTATCTCACGCACGGGATCTTTTGACTCACGCACACTCACGAAATCTTCCGTGATTTGGTACCTTAAATGTACACGCTCACGCCGTGACACGCCGTGACACGGCGTGACACGGTGAAATTCACGTCACGTGCCCATCTCTAATACTAAGTTTAAATACAACAAAGTAAATATAATTTCTACCCAGTTATATTTTTCAACGAACTTAAGACAGACATTGTTAAAATATCATGTAAGCAACGTGATCATTTCCATAGAAACCAGCTGATCTGAGAACCTTTGCTTTCTATTGGTCACAAGTCTTATATGTAAAGGAACATGTGTCAGTTGTTTATATGTCCCTAATCGCTAAAAAGCGTGCCGGTCAAGTCCCGCGTTTTTTGCGCTAAGACAAAAAAAATTAGGCTGGTAGGTGTGCAGGTATAATATGGCATGGTGACAAGAATAAAAGTCAGTGTACTTCACACTTTTTTATAAATAAATAATAAATTCCTATTTATAAAGAGGCTACAGATGACCGAACCAACCAACCAACCAAGCTTCTCGGTACACTTTGAAAATTGCCATGACAACTTGTAAAAGTGTGCTGGTCTGTTGAAATTCCAGCGACTTCAAAGCATACCGCGAATGTTGGCTCCAGCAGACCAGCTCACTTTTACGAGTTCGCATGGCAATCTTCAAAGGGTACCGAGAAGGTCGGTTGGTTGGTTGGATCGTCTGTAGACCCCTCAAAAAACGGCGCCAGTTTTTTTAATAACATGAAAATTACATCCTATATACTAAAACAGCCCCTGTATTATGTATCTCTCTTTTCTGATTGATAGCAAATCAGGGATCGAAAATATCATGATATTTATATAAATATCAGACAAACTGATATATATCACAAAAAACGTGATATATCACTTTTTGATATTTATGATATTTATTTTTATTTTTTTAATTCATGTAACTTATTCGTGCAAATAAAACCACGATTGAATTTAAAAGAGTGCATATCATATTTTAAATCGTTTTTATTCAATGTTTTTTAAGCTTATTATGTCTTGGCTCTGAAAATGTAACAAACAAAACATAAATTCTAACAATTTAAAATAAAGTCAAATTCTGTTCAGCTGCCTCGGGTGCCCAAGGCACCCGCCCGAAAGTTCTTATCACGGCCCAATGATGTATCACTTTACCCGGGTTACCTCCTCTATCCTCCCAGCTGCATTTGGGTGGGTTCGTACAAGTGGGAAGAGAATCATGAGTTTTGTTACATCAAAATTAAAATGACGATCTTGCCCCGTCCAACTGTAAAGCTAAGCAGCTGAAAAGAATTTGGCTTAAAAAAACATAACAAAATTGCTCTCATAGATGTTCAATATTAGTATTATAATTACAATAAAGAAGTACCTATAAGTATTAAAATGAAACTAATTTAAAAAATATACATATATATTTTTCACCAATGGCGTAGGTGTTTAATGGCGCACCATAGGCGTAGGCGTTTTATTTTTATATTTGCTATATATATCATGATATTTATGGTGATATTTATGGTGTGATATTTTCCATAAATATCATGATATATATCAAGTGATATATATCCTCGATCCCTGTAGCAAATAGCAAAGTTTGCAGTTTACGTGATCGTCTACATTTTTAAAGTGGTGGTGTGAGTTGTGATAGTAATTTTATTAAACAGATTCTTTTATAAAGTTTCATATTACTTATTACATTACATATTATGTATTAAATGTATTTGCCTTAATTTTGAAAAACACTTACTTGATAATAATTATTTCTACTTTTGGTACTCTTACTGGTATGTCCTTTATTGATTTGACTGTGATTAGTGATTACTTTACTACTACTGTTACTTTATATTATTTCATCTTACTTATTCCTGAAAAAGTAACATATTGAAGAGAAACACAAAAAACGTTTTAATGGTTTATTTTATGACAATTATTGTCATATTCACTTGTACAAATTAAGTATTCGTTGCGGCAATTACCACATAGTAAAATAATGGAAAGCATTCGTTGGGACAAATCGTCACATTTACTTCTGTAGAAAAATCAGGTCATCTATGCAAACAACAAAAATAGTTGTTTACAAATGACAATAGACCGAATGCATGTAGGCGGCGTCAGAGTCGCGTTTGGGTACTGCAACATAACCTCATTTTCTGTGCATCTTTGTTTACTACTTCTTTAAAAATACCAAGCAATTGTGTGCCTCAATGCACTTCCTATTATAGAAAAAATAAAAATTTAAAGTTTCACCAGTTTCCAGTATGCAGCAGTTTTAGAAGAAAGTGGATAGTTGCTCTCAAATTACAAAAAAGCCCATCTAGTGTGTTCAAAACATTTCACAGACCGAATGCATGTAGGCGGCGTCAGAGTCGCGTTTGGGTACTGCAACATAACCTCATTTTCTGTGCATCTTTGTGTACTGCTTCTTTAAAAATGCCAAGCTTTTCTTTTAGTTCAACTAAACTATCCATTTTCCGTATAATAAATAAACTTATTTCAACACATCAAAACTACAAAGCACAGAACACAATGAATAGAGTACCCAAAGGCGATCGGTAACCGCCTGGCGGCGAAATATTTTACTAAACCTATGCATTCCTCCTATAGTCATTTATCTTGAAATATTGATAGTAGTTGACGTCGACATACGTAATTCTGACACAAGCTCTGGGACACTTCTCTGTGGTAGTATGATGCAGTCACTAAAGTTTATATGATTGTCACGACGACTGTCGTAGGTTTTGCTCCATTCAATAAGTCAAACTAGAATCCCAGTTGGGAGACCTACTGACCTCGGTGTTTTGATGATTTGATGAATTGCTAGTTACAATTGCAACTTAGCAGAGATCAACGGATCGCAATTAAACACCTGATAAATCTTATTTGTATAGATGAAGTGACAAGCAACAAAATCTCGTGTCTGCTTTTCAAAAATCTTCGAAAACATGACTGGTAGCAAAAAGGGCTGTGTTCTAATCTTATCATGTGTAAGTAATAAATATTTGTCAGTTGTAACTACAGTGCTACAGAGATGGCAATTAAGAACCATTTAGCGCAAATCCTGCAAAAATAAAGAACTGCCAAATCTGAAATCAGCCGGTCGCGGGTGTCATAAATATGGTTGCATAACTAAGCTGAATAGTACTCGATTATAACATTCATGGTAATAAAATTTTAAAACCCAAAGGAAACTTAATCCATTAACAAATAAAAAAAAAATAGTTGAAAAAACCGCTGCCCAAGGAATCACTACTTCCACATCCAGATTTTCTATCCAAGTCACTCACAACGAAAAAATGTTTTATGCGGAAATAATTTTTTATGGAACTTTAATAATATAATATTTGAAATTCTCTACCCCAAAAACCCATAAAACGATACCCCACATCGGTAGTGGGGTGGAGGTGGTGATAGGGGGTGGTAGTGGGACTGGATGAAGTAAAAAAAATATTTTGAGGTTTCTGGTTCTTGTACACGCACTAAATCACAATTTTTTTTCATCCCCTTTAATAATGGGGTGGGGTGGTAATGGGGGTGGCTAATGCCAAATTTTTTTTTTGAGATCTCAGCTTCTCTTGTATATACTAAATACCAATTTTATGAACTCTTATCTGCTTGATTTACCTATTTACCCCAAATTTACCCCAATTTACCCCCCAACCCAAGATGAAAATATAATCTAGTTCTAGATCTCGTTAAGGTACATACGTGTACCAAATTTCAAGTCAATATATCAAACGGTTCCAGAGTAAACGTGCGCACAAAAAAAAGTTACAGACAAACCGACAGACAGACAGAATTTTTTTTCGCTCAAACTTAAAATCTCGACGTTTCATGACATTCTAAGCCTATTTGAACAATAAAAATTTTTAAAAATTTTTTTGTCGTTACTATACCTACTTCCACTGGATGTGGAAGTAATTATATAGCGAGTTAATTTTGAATATGATCAGTTGTAATAATAAAATAAAACAATATAATATAATTTCCAATAAATTAGCTAATCAGTAAGATAGCACAGTAATTGTTTCAATCGCGTTTTGAACCGAAGATAAAGTCGTTTGCATTACCATTTTTTTAAATTAATTATTACTGTAAAAATGATGAAAGTAAAATTTTTCAACTTTCGCTAAATATAGATTGTACAAAAATATGACAATATGAAAATATTGTGACATTAAAAAATATGTTTTTTGTTTCAGGTACAGGACTAGCTTTAGGATACGAGTAAGCGAATCGTTTAGAAGTTTCCAGAAGTAGCGGTAAATAAAAAAATGCTAATTTTTAGACCAATAATAACAATTTCTTGATAAAAAAATTTACATAAAATTGACAAAAATAATAGCCATCTGTGGCCGAGTGAATAAATAATGATAATTTGATTGAATTAAATACACTCTACATAACAATTATTATTATTATTTTGTAAAATACCTGTGGCCAAGTACAGCGAAATATTATTTCGCCGTATCTACAGCTTGGAACCACCAGGTGTACCTAGAGTGAAAGCTAAACACGTTAACCACTAAGCTATCAACCTCCCCAAAACTTTAGCTCTAAAATTATAATAAAACATTTGATAAAAAACATACCTAATAGTGTACACGTCTCTGGCGGTCAGCCTGTACGACGGATATGACCCAGACTGTTTAGAGCATGTACACACACTATTTTTGTGTGCATAATCAAACACTTTAGTAACATTTTCCTCTGAAATTGTAATAAAATATAATGGTTGAAAAGTAACTATTGACGGTGCCATTGAGATAAAAAGCGCCTTTATTTACTCACAAAATTCGCTTGCTCGATCGATATCGTTCCCCGATAGCTCATGTACTAATTCAACCTCGTATGGTGGTATACCTATTTTACTTTATGAATGTTTAAAACTGGTGTCTACAGATCAGCCATATAAAAAAAATATAAAGGATCATTTAAAATTATATATTTATAGCAACCTGACCATATTTTTAGAGGATTTGGATTTATAGTGAGCTTTTATTACTTTCTGTATTTACTAAATAGACTATATAAACAACTCCACATGGTATTGTGTTAAATGCTATTATGTGTAATGGAAAAGCGTAAATTAATAGTACTAATATACTATCAAATAACAACAAAACAATTTAGTATTTAACTTTAATGAAATTGAATTTCCAAACAATATCCAAATTCGACGCATTTAGTCGTATGAAGGAAACAAACGCGTTCTATTTCAACAGCAATATTAAGGTATTTTATATTTATTTAGTTTAATGCTATAATTAAAATGAATTATTTGCAAAATAATAATAGGAAAATAACTGTTATTTCTGTTTCTTAATTACAATGTTAGTTACAAACTATGGCTTAAGAAACACGTTTAACCCATTATTTGTTCGTGTCGAAATTTCTGTAACCAAACAGTTTGATATACTTAATGGAGCTAAGAATTAATGTGCTTATGTTTCTTTGACATTTACTCAAATGTATAACATAGCCAATAATAAGATAAACGAGACAACAAATTATTGTGACATAGGTACTCGAACTTCTAGTACCAAACTTTTTTTTAAATGGTTAGTTTTAGGACGATCCAACTTGCTGAAGCCAACCCTGCTTTGCAGATTGCTGGAATTCCAGCAGATAACCTCACTTTTATGAATTAACATGGCAATCTTCAAAGTAGGCCGACAATGTTGGCTCCAGCAAGTTGGATCGTCTTTAAGGTTATCAGTTCTGTAAGATTTTAAAGAAAAAGTCTAACACTTAATGAAAATTGTATTAATAACAAAATTAGAAAATAGTACATGTTCAATAAAAGTTATTATAATATGAGTCCTATCTGAGAATTGGTAACCGAGTGTCCCGCACCCCTTGTCAGGTTTGCTTGGCTGTGTTGATGTCACCGAACGTGCCTTTTACTCAAACATCTCCCATTGCTCTGGGCACCATTCGGATCCTGCCAATTTCTAACACGGCCTTTCCTGACCTAAGAGTGTCCTCACTCTTCAAGTCCAGGGGAACTGAAACTCGAATTGTTTGCGTTAGAATTATTTTGGAAAATACTCCATTTTCCAAAGTAATTTGAACCTCTAATTTATTTGGATAGTCATTATACGTTTAACAATTGACATTTTCAGCTGGTACTGAAAAGGATGACAATAGACATTCTAAATGAGCATGAGCGAGCGTTTTTTATAGAAAAGGTAATTAAGATATAACTGCGATTTTTTTTTTATTTGAACGTTGAGTGTTGAGCGAAAACATGAGGCTAGGCTCTCCGAAATTGGGGTTTGGAAAAAAAATCGTCCGCTACAATATGACGGAAACAAAACTTATAACTTCCCATTGTTTTTCTAGTTTCAAATGGTTTTAAGCTTTTTGCTTAGAATATAATAAAATTATATAAAAAAAAATATTTTTAAGAAAAAGCTTTTATTTGAAAAAACTACTAAAAAGTAAAAATAATTTTTTTAAAAATTCATACACCTAGAAACCAAAAGCTTTGGGGGCGGTCATATAGCGCTATTGCATAGTTAATTTGCTCAATTGACCGCCCTCAAAGCTTTTGGTTTCCAGGTGTATGAATTTAAAAAATATATTTTTACTTTTTAGTAGTTTTTTCAAATAAAAGCTTTTTCTTAAAAATATTTTTTTTATATAATTTTATTTTTTACTTTTTAGTCTACTTATTTTACAGACAAAACCCTTTCATTTGCCGCCGCCATCCACCCCTTCCCTCCCCCGTCTTCTCACCTATCTAACACAAGTTCCCACCGCTTCCCCTGCCTTTTCCCATCGCTCCCCACCTCTTTCCACTCCATTCCCACCTCTTTCCACCCCTTTCCCACCTCTCCTCATTCTTTCCCACCCCATTCCCACCTCTCCTCATTCTTTCCCACCCCATTCCCACCTCTACCCACCTCTTTCCCACCTCTTCACCACTTCTTCCCACCTCTTCACCACTTCTTCCCACCCCTTTCGCACCTCTTCCCCATTTTTTCCCACTCCTTCCCCACCTCTCCCACATACTTTATCGTATTTTACTCATTTGATTTTGATACCCATATCAAGGAGGTTGTGACTAAAAAGCCGATCCGCCATCTTGGGACGTCCGCCATATTGGATTTACAATGACGTCACATTGTTTATCGTATTTTACTCGTCAAACTCTTTTATTTGATATCCATATCAAGGGGGTTGTGACTAAAGAGCGGATCCGCCATATTGGATTTAGAATGACGTCACATTGTTTATCGTATTTTACTCGTCAAACTCTTTCATTTGATACCCATATCAAGGGGGTTGTGACTAAAAAGCCGATCCACCATCTTGGGACATCCGCCATATTGGATTTAGAATGACGTCACATTGTTTATCGTATTTTACTCGTTAAACCCTTTCATTTGAGACCCATATCAAGAGAGTTGTGACTAAAAATCCTATCCGCCATCTTGGGACGTCCACCATATTGGATTTACAATGACGTCACATTGTTTATCGTATTTTACTCGTCAAACCCTTTCATTTGATATCCATATCAAGGGGGTTGTGACTAAAAAGCCGATCCGCCATCTTGGGACGTCCGCCATATTGGATTTAGAATAACGTCACATTATTTATCGTATTTTACTCGTCAAACCCTTTCATTTGATACCCATATCAAGGGGGTTGTGACTAAAAAGCCGATCCGCCATCTTGGGACGTCCGCCATATTGGATTTAGACCGATCATGGCTATACTATGTTGCATTGTCACCGGATTTATACGCGTGTGCCAAATTTCAAAGCTCTAGCTTAATTAGAACTAGTCGAAATTCAGCTTGCAAGATTTGACCTAAACTAACAAACAAACACACATACAAACATTGCAAGTTAAATAAAAGCTTTTAAAAATAAAAGCTTTTAAAAATGTATGAAAATGTGCATGACAACGCAGCAGAGTACGCGAAGTTGCTTTTCCATCGCTTCTTAGCAGAATTGGTACACAAATGGGATCGGATCACAACTGAAAACAATGTAGTCGCATTTTTTTTTTTCGAAATTTCAATTTTGGGACGCTGGTATATATTATTATCTTACATTGTTGTTGAGGAATCGAGGCATCACAAATCAATCGCAAAAAGAATTATATTTCGACATTCTCATTTTGGGACGCTCTGGGATGTTGATGTTGTATACATTGTTACTGAAGAACTGCGGCACACAGTGTGACAAAATGGTCAGAAATCGCTCTTAGAGTCAACCTCTGGGCTATCAAATCGTTTTTTCTTTTTTTTTTTAATACCTGCAAACAGTCTGGAATAGTGATATGAGTCCCTGCTGCTGTGACGAATTTTGCTTCCACATAGAAGTACCTATAGTAACGCAAACATTTTTTTTCCTTTTCTTGAAATGGGCTCGCTCAGAATGTCATGAAATGTCGAGATTTTAAGTTTGAGCAAAAAATTTCTGTCTGTCTGTAACTTTTTTTGTGCGCACGTTTACTCTGGAACTTTATTATATTGACCTGAAATTTGGTACACTATTTTGATCTATTTCCGTTGAAGCGTTCGGGGGTAAATGAGGGTAAATAGATAAAGCAAGCAAATAGGAGACTATAAAATTGGGATTTAGGGCATGTACGAGAAGCTAAGGTCTCAAAAAATTTTTTGGCATCAGCCACCCCCACTATCACCTCTTTTTATCACCCTCACACTATTATTAAAAAAACATAAAACTTGTCAAAGCGGCAGTGACACTATTCCAGACTCATTTGCAAGTATTTATAAAAAAACGTTGATAGCTCAAAAGTTGACCTTCAGAGCGATTTTGGGCCGTTTTGCCACACTGTGCGGCATCGCTAATGAAAAGAGTGTAAGGGCAATTCACCCTGCTAGCATCCTCGGTATGTACGGTCACATTTAAATGTATAGGTTTGTTTTACAAATTGATCGCTTCGTTGCATCGACGGAAACTGCGGCCTGAACTTCCAACTGCGTAGCATTTTCGGCATGTTCGTACCCTAATCGCAAACGATCACAAACCAAATTATTCTAAAAGTCATTGGGTTTCTTTACAAAACCAAATGTTACTAACCCTACAACTGTATCCTATAGCTGTATAGCTCAAATATTCTCTAGTTTGGAATACTGAATGATATCTTTATTGGACTATATGGTGAAAATGATTTCCCAGATTTCCAAATGATTCACATTGTATGGAACGTTAAAACCAAACATCTTTCACTATTTGCCCCATACAATTTGTGTGACTACATTTTCAACAAATCATAAAAGATTTTCTGGTCACTGAAGGATCATTTTATTGCTCTGCACGAACTGTCATAACAGTTTACTAATCCAATGCCATCAGTTTAATTCTTATAAATATTTAATTAAAGATATAATTTTAGCATGCTCTTCGATAAGAAAATGTAAAATATTTAATTTACATAATGTATATGTTAAAAGTGAACTCTCGTTTATTTTAAAGCGCTTCAGATATTCCAATATTTTACGCTTATTAATAATTGGTGGCTTATTTAAAACAAAACAATTGTTCAAGTTTATTATTGGAACAACACACATTTCAACTAACTCCACAGTTGCATGTTTATAGCTTTGATTGTTATTATTTATATTTTTCTATTTGAGGTTAGTATTATATTTTCTAACTGACTTCAAGAATTTTAAAAAAGGAGGTTTTCAATTCGATATAGGATGACAAATTTTCCGTCAGTCTATCTACCACAGCGCTTCATCTCAAAAAACCGCTGCCCAAGGAATCACTACTTCCACATCCGGATTTTCTATCCAAGTCACACAACGAAAAAATTTTGTATCTGGAAATAATTGTTTATGGAACTTTAATAATATAATATTTGAAATCCTCTACCCCAAGAACCCATAAAACGATACCCCACATCGGTAGTGGGGTGGGGGTGGGAGTGGGGGGTGGATAAAGTAAAAAAATATTTTGAGGTTTCTGGTTCTTGTACACACACTAAATCACATTTTTTTTTCATCCCCTTTAATAATGGGGTGGGGGTGGTAATGGGGGTGGCTAATGGCTAATGGCTTCTGGCAGGTAATGCGACAATATAGATTTTGATGTACGTATTTTATAAAGTATATTGCAAAAATTAAGGAAATTCCTTTCATCGTTTTCTGGCCGGGAATTTTACCATTTTTACTGCTTCGCTTACTGTACTAAAATATACGAATGTATAATGAGACATTTCATTATACATGCGTATATTTCGAGTCTAAAGTTTGTAGTTTTATTTTATATTTAATCTGTTAAAGATTTTTTAATTCCCCGACTTTTTATGAAAATCACTAGTTTCCTAATTTCTAAATAAATTTTCCATATTTCCTGACTTTTTAAACAAGATTATATTTCCTGACTTCTCCAGGTTTTCCAGGTGTTCAGGAACCTTGTAATTAGAAAGTTAGTTAGTTTTCTTTGAATTTCCTTATTGTCTCTGATATTTCAGATTTTCTGGTCCAATACTTTTGAAAATAAAGGAGGAGGAACAAGTTTAAAAAATATATTTTTGGAATCTCTACATTTATACCTTTCAAACCATACCCCACTTGCCCCTGCGGCATTTTTTTTGTCTCACATTTTTTTCCCACAAAAGGGCGTCAGAAAATATTTTTGGGGCATCGAATCCTGCGCTACCTGCGGAACACCAAACTCTAAAACAAGTGAAATTTCATATTTCCAGCTATAATAATTACTTCCACATCCAGTGGAAGTATAGTAACGATAAAATTTTTTTTTTAAATTTTTATTGTTCAAATAGGCTTAGAATGTCATGAAACGTTGAGATTTCAAGTTTGAGCGAAAAAAAAATTCTGTCTGTCTGTCGGTCTGTAACTTATTTTGTGCGCACGTTTACTCTGGAACCGTTTGAGATATTGACTTGAAATTTGGTACACATATGTACTTTAACGAGATCTAGAACTAAATTATATTTTCATCTTGTTCCGTCTAAGGGTTGGGGGGTAAATTGGGGTAAATTTGGAGTAAATAGGTAAATCAAGCAGATAAGAGTTCATTAAAAATTGATATTTAGTATAGACAAGAGAAGCTAAGGTCTCAAAAAAAATTTTGGCATTAGCCACCCTCATTACCACCCCCACCCCCTTATTAAAGGGGATGAAAAAAATTGTGATTTAGTGTGTGTACAAGAACCAGAAACCTCAAAATATTTTTTTTACTTAATTTTTTCAAAAAATTATAAAAATTTTCATTATTGGAAATGGGTATAGAATGAAAAATAATTATTTTAAATTTAGGCGTGTTAGTAATAATATGCATTAACAATTTCTAGAAGGATTTAAAAAAAAATTGAATTAGGTAATAAGAAATTAGAGCAATAAGACTAAAAAAAAATGGCGCATAAATTTTTAAATGCGCTACTTTTTTGGTTGTAACTTATTCAGTTTTCATTATAAAATGTCATAATATTACGTCTCAATCGAAAGAAAATTTCAATACTTTTAATTTTTACAATTTTACAATTTTTCTCATAGTGTAGGTTTTGAGTAATTTTAGATTTTAACGTCGTATATTTTTCTGAACGTTTCGGCGCCATTTTGAAAATGCCATATTTTCAATACTAAACATCGGAGAGAAAAAAAAAGAAACCATTCGATTTGTTTTCGTAAAAGCTTTAATTTCGTACCCTTGCATTTTTTTAAGTTCATATTTTTCAAATAATTAAAAAAAAAGCGTCTAGAAATACTGATTTTAGGGGGTGAAAATTGCAATTTTCAGTTCGCAATATCTCGAAAAATATGCATTTTAGCAAAAAAGTGTATAAGACATCACTTTCTTATAATTTGATTTTCTATCAGATTATGAGTATTTTTTGTTTTTTTTTGCTACAACCGGGTGGGAAGCACCCCTAACCAAAAAGCAGGAAAAATGACAATATAGATTCTTATCTACATACTTTATGAAGCACGTTGAAAAAAAAAAATTTGGAAATTCATTACATCGTTTTCGGGCTGGGATTTAAAAGCTTCACTTACTGTACTATTTCGTAGTTTCGAATTTCCTCCAATCTAATCGCGAATTGAACACAATTTCTGCGATCGAAAGTGAGCTGTATTTTGAACATTGTGATTACAACCATTTGTTTGGTTAAAAGTTACAAACTTTGCATTGAAAAAGTTGAACAAAATATGAATGGAAATGATGTTACGTTACATAGTATGTATCTCTTTAACAGACCTGTAAAAACTTTCTCAGGGAAAACCTATAAAAGTTAGGGAATTTAATTTTAAAGAGTTGCTATGAACTTTACTGATTAACAGTCATCTGCCCGCCAAAGTAAAAAATATGAGTGTCAACCCCATACACTATTTCTTGTTCAATATGGTAGAGTATATAAATATATATAGATCATAAGAGGCCTTTACAGAAGCAAAGCACCTGAGTGTTGCTATTTTGGTACCACATATGTAATAAACCCCCTCCCCTGTGTACTCTTCCACAACTAACACATCAATTTCAGACGTCACGGTTTGAGATAAAACGTATGCCGCCGAAACGATAATATTAACACATTCCGACCATGTAATGAGTTGACATTAGTACACCGCAACTAGTACAGACTTACTGAAAGTTCAGTTATATTTTTTTCGTTTTTCATTGAACAATTTTGCTATAGGTATGCGTACGAAAATCTTTTAAAAAGATTTGTTCTCCGGTTACCAATAAGGAAGTTCAGTTTTCAAGTTCCAATTTAGATCAGGAAAATTAGAACATATTTAATCTTACATGTAATACATTAAGTATCAGGATATTTTTCATGATAAATAGTAGCATCTCAAGTGATATACCGGGTGTTTTAGGTATTCAGTTATTATTTTGAAGGTGTGATTCTATATAAAAAAATATTTAAAATATTTCCTATAAACATTAGTCCGGAAATTCCTATTAAGGGAGCTAGGGCCTTCTGAAGTAAACTAAGAAAAAAAAATCAAGATCAGATATCAACAATTAAAAAAAATTACAATCAGTTTCGTAATAAAAAGCAAAGGAGGAAGGTCGATAAGGCCGGTTTTCGGTCTAATTTATTTTTGAATAAAAAAAAAACTGAAAAATATTTTTTTATTATTTATTATCAATATCGAATCGATTCCACCCCAAACGAAACTCCCGCACTAAACTCTCCTATTTATACCCCCGAAACTATTAAATAATCAGCATTCAGTAGATGATTTTCTTGCAGGTCATTGAAACATTTTAACATGACTGTTGCTGAATAAGGATATTTTTGATTTTGTACGTGTATTTTCCGAGGGGCAAACCGCGAAGGAAATCTGGTGTACACTCAGAAGGAAATTCGAGAAAATCTTAAAGAAATCTTAGGAAATCCCAGGAAATCTGGAGGAGATTTCAGGAAATCTTTTACTTTTCGGATTTCCCCCTCTCGCTCTTCAAAAAATTTTTTGAAAAAAATCCGAGGAAATCTTAAAGAAATCCGAGGAAATCCCAAGAAATTCGAGGAAATCTTAAGAAATCCCAGGAAATCCGTAGAAATCTTAGGAAATCTCAGGAAATCTTTTGCTTTTCGGATATCTACCACCCGCTCTTCAAAAATTTTTTTGAAAAAATTTGAGGAAATCCGAGGGCATCTGTGTAATCTTCGTCAAAGAGGAAATCTGGTGTACAAAATTTTGGGCGGTATTTTCGTTGTTTCGTAAGAGATGGGAAGGGAGAGGAAGGGGTGACGGGGTAAAAAGGGAAGGTGGGGGAAAGTTTCGTTTGGGGTGTAATCAATTAAATATTATTAGTAGATACTAAAAAAATTTTTGTCGAATTCTTTCCTCAAGAAATAAATTAGGCCGAAAACCGGCCTTGAGACTCCTTTCATTGGTTGATCAGTATTGAAATAAGAATTTTTCCAAATTATACAGGATAGCAAGATATCTTTATTATATTTTAGAAACCTGGGATGCATATATTTCTGTAGGTTCATATTTCTTGAAAACGGTTGGTCCTACGGTGTTACAAGATAAGATTTCTTCTGTATTATTGACCAAGGAATCATATTTCGATAAGACAATCGCAGAAAATACACATAAAAAAAGTGTCGGGACCATATAGAAACTGAAGATGATGCCTTTTGCTATAATAATTACCACTAAAAAGAAATTATCATTACATATGAAATTTTTCCTAAATTACTTCCACATCCAGTGGAAGTAGGTATAGTGACGACAAAAAAAATTTTGAAAATTTTTATTGTTCAGTTAGGCTTAGAATGTCATGAAACGTCAAGATTTTAAATTTGAGCGAAAAAAAAAAATGTCTGTCGGTCTGTAACTTTTTTTGTACGCACGTTTATTCTGGAACCGTTTAAGATATTGACTTGAAATTTGGTACACGTATGTATTTTAACGGGATCTGGAACTAGATTATATTTTCATCTTATTCCGTCGAAATGTTGGGGGGGTAAAATGGAGTAAATGGAGGTAAATAGGTAAATCAAGCAGGTAAGAGTCCATAAAGTTGATATTTAGTGTATACAAGAGAAGCTAAGGTTTCAAAAAAATTTTTGGCGTTAGCCACCCCCCGTTGCAACCTACCCCATTATTAAAGGGGATGAAAAAAAATGTGGTTTAGTGTATGTACAAGAATAGGGTGACCATACGTCCGGAATTTCGCTGGAAAGTCCAGCATTTTGGAGTACTGTCCAGCATTTACAAGTGTCCAGCAAAAGTCCAGCATTCAGACCATACTTTCGGAATTTCGCTGAAAAGTGTCCAGCCATTTAGGCTATAGTGAAGTTACAGCATTACGGTTTTTCTTGGAAACATTTTTTTTTTCGGATACTTCCCCCCCGCTCATCAAAACATTTTGTGATCAAAAAAATTTTTCCCTCCGGTCATTAAAAACTGTTGGTATCTTTTGGGATTTCTGCCCCCCGCTCATCAATTTTTTTCCCAGCAAAAGTGTCCAGCATTCACTTAACAAAAATCTGGTCACCCTATACAAGAACCAAAAGCCTCAAAATAATTTTTTTACTTCATCCACCCCCACTACCACACCCCTATCACCACTACCGGGATATTGCTTTATAAGTTTTTGAGGTAGACGTAAATATTATATTATTAAAGTTCTATAAACAGTTATTTCCACATACAAATTTTTTTCGTTATGGATAGAAAATCTGGATGTGGAAGTAGTGATTCCTTGGGCAGCGGTTTTTTACATATTTTGTACCTCTAGGTATTGTATTATTATATGCATGTAACTTATTCATAAAACCTATATTTTATATTTGTTCGCCCGATTATAATGAGCCACCCGTCGCGTCGCGCCACTCGCAGATGTTGAGGCAAAACAAAGCAACTACCGTTAAACCCTTCGAAAACTAATTTTACACCCCCTTAACCAGATGATTGCTATTACTTTTTACGACAAACAATGAAAAATATGGAGTGTTTTATAGGGTTTGTTATTGTCATACCTTTGCTGGTTTTCAACGACCGACCTGACCTATTTGCCAACTTCTAAATTAGATCCAGGACACGTGCTAGCAAAGAAAATGGTCGCAATGCGATGAATGTGTGGTTCGTCGAACTTGATATGAAACAGTCTGTGTTCTATTATGTTCTTCATGACTTCATGAGTATACAAACACTATCGTTGGTGTCTTGACTATACAGTATACATTCGAATTTTTATATAAATTTTCTTAACATTTATAACAAAATTAATTATATTATTGATAAGGTTATTCGAATATTGTCTCAGATTTTTCATCAAGAAATTCAGCCTTTATATTTGATTGTATCCCTATGGGTAAAGCGCCAGCAACATACCATAGTCATTTCTTATCAACTTTAAGGCCGTTGTTTTATATGATGATTCGTTAAAAAAAATTGTGTTAAGTACATTTTGTACAAAAAAAAGTTTTTTTTATATATGTATATGAATTTGTAATTTTAGTACATCTAAAACCTAATTTAAGACTTAAACTATTGCAAAAGTTTGCTTGGAAATGATGTTAGATGTCATGTCTACCCAAATTAACAAAAACCTGCCTTTTAACATCTTTCTAAGGGAGTAAATGTAGAAGAACGCACCACCATTCGTATGAAAGGCGTGATAATATTTATTTACTAAAGGCATTAGTCGTGCCTCCTTCAACATATGACAGTTTATTTCTACTCTCAGTGGGGTTCGTATAACTCTAGAAGGCAACTTAGGACCGAAGTTCTGTAATAGACGAAAAAGATATAATAATGCAGTGACTTGCTATTCGAAAATGCCCCGATACTTCCATTTTTCAGTAAAAGCAAATCCTTTTAACCATGCATAGAATAAGTTAAAATAAGTAGATGTTCGAACAGACCCACCTCGAGAAATCATGCCTGCTTACCAAACATGGCATCCTTCCTTTAGAGGATGTTTAATCACAACTACGTACATGAGTAGTAGTATCAATCGACTGGCATAAAAATATTGAATCATTCCTAGAAAAATATGTTTTGCAGTTTGACTTTAGGCTGACGGTAACAATATTTTACAATAATTTTGGTTCGCTCGTGACTAGATTTATAGCTCCTAAAATTAAGAACTATGATATAAATAAATTGTTAAAGTTGACTACACACTTGTTATGCGTGTTGTCGGCTTCTCTGGCGGTGCGGTACGGCGTGTTTGATGATCAAAGGCGCCGACATTTTTTGAATGCTTAGTAGACCTGAAGACAACCATACCGTCTGCCCAAAGTCAAATTGCAAAACATATTTTTCTAGGAATGATTTCATTTTATTGTGCCAATCGATTGATACTATTACTCTCCATTGGATGTAGTTTTGATTAAACATTCTCAAGGGGATGAGTCCATCCTTGCCCTGTTGGGTAAGCAGATTATTTCTTGAATATAATAGATAGGCGAATTACCAGTGTTTATATGTATATTTTTGAACTTTAATACAATAAATGGTATTATTTGAGTCCTTGCATTTTCTTGATTTAATAATTTTATCATTTATATTTATCAGAACTGAACATTTGAAAGGCTTTTTGCAGCAATATATTAAGTTATATGAGGCTTTCCAGCTTTTTGCAAAACGTACCGGCGACATATATCCCAATAAGGGTAGTGCGATTCAGCTTCGTTTTCGAAGCTCCTAATGGAGTTATCGCGTATTAATTTTAGTGGGCTTTTTATATTTTCCATAATTCTATTAAAAATCAACAGTTGACCATCCAGCATGTAATAATATTTAATATAACACCTAGACGAAAAAACACGTCAATTTTTTGTTTATTTTGGAAAAATTTCATATTTATAATTTTGATCGATTTTACTGCGTTCTACAACATAAACAGCTGCATCTTCAAGTCTAAGGATACATGCAACTGTATTTCAAAATGGAACACATCGTGAATGTCACGGGTTTATATGTATTAGTGTTAAACAAGATTTGAATGCCAATAAATTATATATACTTTATCAAAACTTGGCCAAAGAACATTGCATTGAATAACAAAAAGTCATTTCGTTCGCTTTTTTGGCACCCTTCTCAAGCTCGTGAGTAGTGATGTTTATAACGAAAAACAGCATTATGTCTTACTACCTATGACAGCGCCAGGAGTCGAGTTGTTTATTGATTTGATTTGATTTGATTTGGTTTACTGCGCATGATAGGCATAGCTGCCTTACAGGAGAACACACCGCCAGGCCAACTACGCAGCGAGAGCCACATGACGCATGGGACAGGAATATTATTAATAAAAAAAAAACATTTCCGTCCTATAACATTAAAAAAAATATGTGATGCACTATAGTACGTCGGGTACATGGCTAGAAAAGCCAAAGAGCTGTACTTTTTGATTGGAATGTGCCACGTTCTGTGGTCATAGTAGATGGCAAAAGGTAACTTTTCATCCGTGCAGAACACCAAAATGGCGGCCATTAAAGATGGCCGCCATTAGCCACACTAAATTTTTTTTGTATCTCAGCTATTAATGGTCCGATTTCGATTTTTTGTTTGTTTGAAAGCTCTTATTAAAAGGACACTTTTGTCCCTATACATCTATCACTACACCCAATTTTCAAAAATCTAAAAATTTCACTTTTCTCACGAATTTTATTGATAAGTAAGTTTTTAATTGTGCTCAATATCCCTTTCTTTCTTTACAAAAAAGATTTATGTTTATGGGGTTCCAAATATGTCAAGCAAGATTTGTTTTCAAGTTTCATACGCAGCAGTGATTTTAATTGTTTTGAAAACATTTATTACATTAAGGAAACAAATTTTTATAAACAAAAAACGACTAAATACTAAGAAATACTCAGGTAAAGGAACTGCTTCTATACAGCTCTAGTGACTCTAGATCACGCAATCATCTTCTTCTGTTCCAGTTCATCCTTGGAACAAAATAATTATACCTATATTATTATTATATTTAAGGCTAAGGCATTGCATCAACAAAGCAATATTATGATCTTGAAACTGTGAAACGAATTTAAAAATAATTTAAACGCATAATTTTTATTGTATTTACTGCTGTATTGTCGACCCTCAATCCAATTCGTGAAAAGTAGCGTGCATGGAACGTTGGTCTTTGAACAGAAGCATCGTGTACGGCATCCGGAGCAACTTCACTTAACCAATTCTCTGCAGGCTGCCTTAGCAGAAGGAAGAGAAAACCAGACTGGCGTCCACTCTCCAATAACCATTTTCCATCCCCATCCTTCTGGCCGTAGAATGTTGTCCATCACTGAGCACGCACGACCCCAAACTTGTCATGCCTGGTATGTTGATCGAAGACAATGCTGCCTTAGTGCCTCTTTTGTTGGGGGCAGGCTTTGTAGACTGCGACTTTTTGAAGTAAAGAGGAGCATTCTAACATGATTGACTGAGAAGTCTTCTTTGTAGAAAAGCAAAACAGTAAACATCTCTAGAACTTGAAAAGTCTCGTCAGCAATATACGGTTGTAGTAGAAGGCTTCAGCAGTTTCAGGAAATGATTTCCACACTTTCCATGCAGTCTGTTTCCCTTTCATTGCAAATGATGACGTTACATCAGATTCAGTGAACGCATGGACTCCTCTCAATCCAACAGCTTTTTGTTCACTACTTTCAAACATTGCATTAATGCTTATGTATCTCTGACCCTTTCCAACACCAAAGAGAATCCACATCTCCTGAATTCCCGCAATTTTGAGAATGTGAAAGAAGCTTTCCAAAACAACTACATCAGTATCTACTGTGCAAATAATTTTTTTTTGCTCCATGTTCAACACTATCCTTAACGTGGAGAAAAATCCTGCCATATGCTTCTTCCTGTTGCCTGCATTGTACTCCATCAATTGAAGTTTCATCCGACCGACATGAATAAATTATGCCATCAATCTCAGTACTGATGTGAGCCCAATCAAACTTCCAAAATGCATGTCCTCCAAGTAACTTTGAAGAGTTCTATATTAGTCTGATTCCAGCAGAGGTAGTCATTCCAATTTTTTGGTAGCATATTTTCTTGTGCTATTTGGCGACGAAGACCAACACCTCTCTTATCACACGGTTCTTCAGACAGGTATCCCAAGAAATGTGTATTCTGTTTACATGGAACCTCTCAGCACCATTAAAAATTCTGTTTTTGAATTCCGTATCACAGTATTCTCCAAAAGTCCGTGAAAATTAAAAAATTATTTGTTTTTCTGAAAATTGCGCAGAACCCTTAAGGTGTAGTGATAAATGTATAGGGACAAAAAGTAACCTCTTCACAAGAGCTTTTAAACAAAAAAGAAAATCGAAATCGGACCATTAGGAGCTGAGATACAAAAAAAAATAGTGTGGGTAATGGCCGCCATTTTGGTGTCCTGCACAGATTTTCAAGTGGCTCCCTACCTGAAAAGTTACCTTTTGGCATCAACTATGACCACAAAAAATTGCACATTCCAATCAAATAGTGCAGCTTTCTTTGGTGTACCCGACGTACTACTAGTACAGTTCGTCTCATCGCTCTTTCATCAATTTATGTAGACGCTCAAATGTGATCACCGAATTCATTGTCGGCTCGTTTGAAACGCCGCGCCGTGCCGGTTATATGTAAATGTCGAAATGGAGATGAGACAAACTATACTGTTTTAACCCTATCTACACGCTTTTGAATTATTGACATGGGCTCCAGGTTAAAAATGTAAAGAAAACATGTATTTTAATTGTACACGTTCGAAAATAAATATGGGTCATGGACAATATTTTAGTTATTTTAGTATTTTTTTCGTGTCACTATTATCTTTATTTTTAAGAACTCATCTTAGTTATTGCTACGAATTATAAAACATAACATGTGCTTGTTCTTTGAAGAAAACACGGCTAAAGAAATTACATTGCTTTGATATGCTATTTATAATATACGAATATTTTCTTGGAAACAGATTTTTGTGTCATGCTCGAGCCAAAAACACAAAAACAATTACTATCAATTAATTATATTAGTCAGTCCCACGTGTAGTAAATTTATTTGCAGTGTTTACATCATTATTGTGTTGAGTGCAGTTTGTAAGGAAAGATTATCAAGAGGGAAATCTTTTTTTTTTTTTGCCAAGAATTTAACGTCAACTTCGGGGTGTTCGGGGATCTTGATTTCTGACTAAATCTTATATATAGTTAATCATACTTGATAAATTGACTCATCTAATTTTACGAATAATGCTCTACTTACGTTTGGACCAGTCAGATGATTGTTTCAAATATATTTGCCGAAAATTTCCAGGTATGCAAAAAAAAATTCTAACTTTTTTTCGTTATTATACTTCCACTATGTTGATGTGGAAGTAATTAAAGGCAGAAATCTTTTAAGATCCACAAAGTCCAAAACTCGTAGGATCAAAATTTTACATGTATGACCGAAATTGAAACTAATACTCGGTTGACCTATGTATCTGACAGGAAAAACTTTTTGGCAGTTACAAAGCAGAAAATTATCAGGAATTAATCAACAAGATGTTGAACATTTTTGAAAAGTCGGGAGCCAATATGAGTATTAAAGTACATTTTCTGCACAGCCTCTTAGGTTACCATTAGACTATAAAAGTTCTTTGACAAAGATCTTTTATAAAAGATAGTGTAATCAACCATATTTTATAAAATATCGATTACATTTTATGAAATATGATTATTACACTATCACATTTCTCATAAAATATTTCTTATAAAAGATCTTTGTCAAAGAACTTTTATAGTGTAATGCGGGCCTAGACAAATTCCAGTCTAATCAAGACACTTACAGCGAACAACAGGGACTACATCTAGTATATAAAGGTGATGGAAGAAAGGTATTAAGGAAGATGGGATAAGGATTTCTACTTTTTGGTTTATCGAAATCGGAACAAGCGTGTCTAACCCATAAAAGAGGGCTTAGATTTTTTTTTCCATAATTTGGGCCCCTCATAACCGAATTCTCCGATAATTTTTTTTTGGAAAGTTCAAGGTTATTGAATGTTTTTTATGTACCGCAAAACAATAAGCAATGTGTAAACAAAATACCTAAATAAGCAATAACTTTTCTTTGACAAATATAAACATTTTTATTTAAACTTTGGCTGTGAACCAAAGGCAATACACCTAATATACTAACGCAATTTTAAATTTCTATTAGTATATTTGCTGATCGTTCCCGAAGTTCTTTTCCGTCGACCACCCTTCATTATTTCGCCTTGAGGAACGACCTATTAAATTCCCAGAAATATTTGGTAATAAAAATTTATCGTGTTTAAATTTTTCGGTAAACTAGACTGGACATAGGTTGTAATCATATTCATAGTTATTTGTACGTCTGCCTTGATCATTTCCACAGAGCATCACCTATTCCTTACGCTCCACAGTGGGCCGAAAATTTCAAAAAGTGGCCAAAAATCTAATTTTCTCATAGGCCGATTAACAATCACATATATAATGAGGGAAAAATAATTTAAAAAATAAATGTCCCCAGGGGTGGTTTTTAGGGGTTGTTTTTCTGAAAAATTGTGTATTTCAGCTTTTTTCGGTTGGAAGTTATAGCAAGTCATTTGAATAAGACAAAAACTAATTGTAAATATATTTACCATCGGGGGTTGCTTTTAGGGGTTGTTACTGTATATATTGGTATATTAACTTATTTTCCAGTTTAACGTTATCGAAAACCGCTTAATTAACCCATAGAAAAATATGAAAAAATATTTACTCCCAGGGGCGACTCTCTCAGGGATTGTAAAATAGAATGAAACTGAACTGAATTTTTTCTTAAACATTCCTTGAACAGGTCAAATGTTATTGATAATAAATACTAGTTATAACTTCAAAGGATATTATAAAGATAAAAAGTTATTTAACAGTTGGCTCCGCAACCCCTTGCATCAAGTGAGCGATACTACAAAACTTTGAATTGATATTCTTCAATTTTAACATGGCGTCTTCATCACTCTCGATTTTATAGTATACCACCAAATAACTGAATAGATACTCCGTTCGATTTGAACGACCTAAACCATTATTTTCATGCAAGACGTCAAAAAATTGCCTTTTGGTCACCATTTTCACTCTAAAAAAATTTGGTACCACTACAGAAGGGAATAAATGTAAATTTGAAGACAAAACTAAAGTAAAGACCAGAATAGGCATTAGTTATCGGCTAACTTGATTCTCTGTCAAGTCAAATAAAATATCGCAAATATAGAATAGAAATCAGTAGATTTTACATCTTAAATTATAAAATAAAATGCGCAGTTACGGTTTTAGAATGCATGCATTCGTTGCGGTTGGTGCATATTCATGAACAAGACCTAAGCGAAATCGAAATATCTTAAAAAGGCACTTGAACGCGCCTATCAAATTTTAATATGTTATTAGGGAATGTTCAAGCTATCTTTTAGTTTTTTAGTTCAAGCCGGATCTGGCCTGGAAATTTTTGTGGCTCAACATAAATTTAAATTATAACATAAAATATTCAATAAAATCAACTACATACTTATTTTATCTATATGTAGACTCTTTTTAGTTTGTCTCATATGTATATATAACATGAAAATACATACCTTGAGGAAGTTTTCTGTACAATTAAACTTTTGATTCAAACGCTTTATAACACACAATCACTGGTTGAGAGTTGGCAATATAATAAACGAACGCTTGTATCTTTACGGACATTACAAGAAAGTCTGTGTTTGGGAGCAAATAGCTGAACCAAAATACCTTCTACCTGCTCAGAATTTCGGGAAAACATGCATTATCTATTTTTCTAAGTACCTGCAAATTCTGTTAACGGTGCTATTACTTTTATAAATATCGATTTTTGGCCGCTTTTCGAATTTTCTGGCCCACTGTGCGCTCTTCCACTTCATGGACAAATGGGAAAACACTTGTTCTATATAAGAATTAGGACATCTTTCGCCCGTAAACAAATAACAATTGACAAATAACAAGGAAATAAGTTGATTCTCGATTCTCAGAACCTCGATCATGGTACCTTGATACATCGATCGGTACTCTTCTACCTCACAAAATAATATGCTAAAAATGTGGACATAAGCTCAACCAGTCCCCCGGATATAAATCAAGACGGGTGACAACGCTGGATGGGACCATCATATATGATGGTCGACTACTGTTGGAGCCTGCAGAGGGACTGAGGGACTGCCCAAATCAACAGTACAAAAAACGGTTTCATAATTTTCAGTTACATCTCTCTAATTTATCAGGAAGCGTTGTAAACAAAAAGAAATTAATATATTTACTTCTCTAATATTTATTATCGCGTTTGAACATTTAAGGATTAAACATATCTCAAAAACTAGAGCCAACTGAGCAAAACTGATGGCGTCAGGAGCATAAAATTACTCAAAAACGATTCCTAAATCCGTGGCAACAGAGTGACTCTTTCCCTGTGTTGCTTTTGTTGCAATATTACGATGAGTGGCGCGTTGTGGCATTTCTGCTAAAGTGTGTCGCATTTAAGGTCAGATTTTAAGAATTGACGATTTGCACGAAAGAAAGTTTGGTAAAAAGTGTCTAGATTGGTATCACTGTAATTCACTGCACATGTTGACCAACTCGTCTAATTTACAAACTTTGCAACAATTAAATACCTATAATATAATAACCATAACATTGTCTTCATTATTTTTAATGTTGAACCTACTCCCATTGAATATAAATCATCTTTATTAGGTTGTTTCCTAGTCCACAATATTTAAAAATGTCGAATTATGCAATTTGTCAAACACTGTTTCCAACTCTCAGTTTAGAAGATGAGTTGGCAGCAGTGATTGACAAAATGGATAATTCGACATTTTTTAAATATTGTAGACTGCGAAACAACCTAATAAAGATGATTTATATTCAATGGAAGTAGGTTTAACATTAAAGATAATGAAGACAATGTTATGATTATTATATTATAGGTATTTAATTGTTGCAAAGTTTGGAAATTAAACGAGTTGGTCAACATGTTTATACTGTGCGCCATGACACTTTTTACCAAACTTTCTTTCGTGCAAATCGTCAATTGCAAACAGATAATATTATCAACTTTTCCAATTATACGTTATCATTAAAATGTTAACAGAGCACAAATACTGGGGAATGAATAATAATGCCTGGAAGACTGGACAGGGGAAACCGTTGTGCAATACAGCCTATAGATAATAGTCAGAAATCTAGCTTTTCGAGAGACGCTCCTAACATGTCAGTTTTGAAAAAATACGTACATTATCTGGAATGACCTTACAGATCTAAATGTGGAGAGCGCCATTCGCCCAGAATGGCGCTCTCCACATTTAGATCTGTAATTGTGATTGTGATTGCAAAAAATCGTAATTTTTTTTTCAGAAAAATTTTGTTACTGAAAATTGATTCATTTTATTTTCCTGTCCATCTCTTAATGATTATTATCAAACCAATGAAAAGATTTCTTTCTAGATTCAGATGCTGTCAAATTATTGTCGAAATTGTTTAAACAAAGTGTACCCGAAAAGTTCATTGTGGGATAGATGTGTACTTCCAGATATGAAATCTGCAGACTAGACTGGAGCAATTTTTAAGAGTAATTTACCTCCGAACAAAAAAACCGCTGCCCAAGGAATCACTACTTCCACATCCGGATTTTCTATCCAAGTCACACAACGAAAAAATTTTGTATTTGGAAATAATTGTTTATGGAACATTAATAATATATTTGAAATCCTCTACCCCAAAAACCCATAAAACGATACCCCACATCGGTAGTGAGGTGGGGGTGGTGACAGGGGGTGGGAGTGGGGTGTGGATAAAGTAAAAAAATATTTTGAGGTTTCTGGTTCTTGTACACACACTAAATCACTTTTTTTTCATTCCCTTTAATAATGGGGTGGGGGTGGTAATGGGGGTGGCCAATGCCAAAATTTTTTTTGAGACCTTAGCTTCTCTTGTATATACTAAATACCAATTTTATGGACTCTTACCTGCTTGATTTACCTATTTTCCCCAAATTTACCCCAATTTACCCCCCAACCCTTCGACGGAACAAGATGAAAATATAATCTAGTTCTAGATCTCGTTAAAGTACATATGTGTACCAAATTTCAAGTCAATATCTCAAACGGTTCCAGAGTAAACGTGCGCACAAAAAAAGTTACAGACCGACAGACAGAAATTTTTTTTCGCTCAAACTTGAAATCTCGACTTTCATGACATTCTAAGCCTATTTGAACAATAAAAATTTTCTAAAATTTTTTTGTCGTTACTATACTTCCACTGGATGTGGAAGTAATTATTACATAAATTATTTAGTGCAGCCGTATTCTCGTATACGCACAACGAAGGTCAACAAACTAGACTTAAATATTTATAACAAATTTGTTAATCACATTAGTGTAGGAAGAAACTTACACTATAATCAATTTGTCAATCGGGCTAAGAGCTTTTTGAAGCAACAATGTTTTTACACTGTACAAGAGTACATGGACTGACATTTCTTAGCAGTGAAAATAGAATTGTAATTTATTTGTGACATCAAGTGTATCTGTGCATATATGTTGGCAATAAATAAATGGTATGGTATGGTATAATTGAAAATATTCATGAAATATAGAAATCAATGTGCAACTAAATAAACTTAAATTTACTTCTTGTGCATGGAAAATGACAATATCGAAGTTATATATTTACACAAACTAAATAAATTATCACCTAATAATTTACTATCATATTATATAATATCAACCTATTATGCATCCCAATGTTCTGATAAAAAAAATAAATTTCACTGGAAAATAGTGATATTTTGTATTATTTTAAGTTTTTCATGGCAAAATAATTTAAAAATAAGAGTATAATGGGGAGGAGGAATTCACAAATGTTACAAAGTGTTACAAGCGAGATGGTAGGGAGTTACAAATAGTCCATCCTATAGCGATTCATCGTGCTATGTGAAAATTAATAATGAAAAAAACAACAAGAGCTGAAATGAATTTGGGTGGTAATATATTTTGGGTATTTGTGCTTTGACCAGCTGTGGTGGGCTTGTATTAGAGATGGGCGCGTGAGTCGATTTTGACTCACGCACGCTCACGACTTTAAACCTTTAGCTCACGCACACTCACGCACGACTGATATATGTTAAGGCAAACTCACGCACGCTCACGCACGGGATCTTTTGACTCACGCACACTCACGAAATCTTCCGTGATTTGGTACCTTAAATGTACATGCTCACGCCGTGACACGGTGAAATTCACGTCACGTGCCCATCTCTGGACCAGAGTGACCAGACTAGGCCAGGAGGGCTAGGCGACTGGCGAATGCAGTAGAGAGAGATTGCAATTACGCAGTGATTTCAATGTTGTGTCATTCATCCTGTCTCCTGTCCTTTTCCCTCCCTTCTTGCGCTCGTCTTCCGTCTATCGCTTCGCTTCTTATTCTTGTCACGACACGACAGGTTGAAGTTTTAAAGCAGAGATGGGGCGTCGTGTCACGGCGTGAATATTATCTCACGCACGCTCACGCACGGGATCTTTTGACTCACGCACACTCACGAAATCTTCCGTGATTTGTTACCTTAAATGTACACGCTCACGCCGTGACACGGTGAAATTCACGTCACAGGATATAAAGAACTACAACATACCAAATTACCGTCAATATGGCATCAGTGAATTAATTCCTTTTAAAAATTCGGCTTGATATTTTGTCAGAATTCTGTATCGTCGTCATCGTCGGCCATCATTTACAAGAAATTTGAATAAATTACGCACACAGTTGTTTCACACTTGTGTCTGTTATGTTATAAAGATCCAATCATCCAACTTAGGTTGCCAGGCCTAAAATTTGAAAAGCCGGACTTTACTTATAAATTTGGCCGGACATTTGGTACAAACAACAGCCATTCGTTCGCCATAAAAAAAAACCTAAAACACAAAATCAGTCTTTTTAAATTTTTTTTAAACTTGATTAATTTAATAATAAACATTTATTACATAGGAACAGAAAAAGTAATCGCAAAACAATTAAATGTATCTATAGAAAAGCGATTAAAAACGAAAAAAAAAAACGAAAAATCACGTTTTAGAGCCTTAGACAAAAAGCCAAACAACCTGGCAACCCTACTACACTAAACCATTCAACCTTCTCGGTTCACTTTGAAAATTGCCAGAACAACTCGTAAAAGTGGGCTGGTCTGCTGGAATTCCAGCGTCTTCAAAGCATACCGACAATGTTGGCCCCCAGCAGACCAGCTCACTTTTACGAGTTCGCATGGCAATCTTCAAAGTGTACCCAGAAGGTCGTGTACCCCCTACTGAGGCATTTTTTATTAACATATTTGAGAGCTGCGTATTAAAATAATTCCTTGGAACTGTGATAATTGATAAATCCAGAAATTCTCAATCCAGTTGATTTTGGTTGGGACTCTAGGAATGATACGGTTATCCCAATGTTGGTAACGATGAATGTTCTACTTAATGTAACTTTCGAAAATATATTTTAGTGTAAACTTAAAAAATATAGCAGCAGGAACTCTAGTTGGGTTGAAATATATAAGGTTGGACATTGTCAGAGTAAATTATTAGGTAATAATTTAGTTTGCGAAGTATACATACATAACGTAAATATATAACTTCGATATTGTTATTTTTCGTGCACAAGAAGTAAATAAGTTATAATATAATAATTTTTGTTGGCAAGTAAATTACTCTTTAAATGTTTCTGTTTTTTTTTTCATGATTACAAATGATAATATTTACATATAAATAAGAAGCATATTAAGAACGTTTTGTACATGTTTTGCAACCAATGGTGCAAGTCACTGATCGGCTTGATAATTCTTTCACTAAAAAGTGCTCCATTCTTTTCCGCAGATTTCATATCATAGAAGTATCCATCTATCTGCAATAGTTGTTAAAATGCCTCGATGCTGAAATTTACACTGCACTTTTCGGGTATGCTTTTTTTTTTTAAACAATTTCTGTAACATTTGTTAATAACAATTTCTAAAATAATTGGGCTGCACTTGAATCTAGAAAGAATACGCTTTCCATTTATTTCAAAATCATTAAGAAATGTTAAAAAATAAACCTGAAAATGCGGTGGGAACATAATGGCGCCCTCCACGTTTAGATCCGCAGAGTCATTTCAGATAATGTACGAATTTTTTCAAAACTATGTCTTCGAATTGTTTGGAGTAACAAAAATTTATTAACATCAACCAAGAAATTGCTTTGTATATACGCAACAAAATTTTTGTTTGCTCCAAACAATTTTTTTTAGCGTGTATACCTACTTGTGAGGATACTTATGAAACAAAAGAAAATCATAAAACCACAAATTCTGCAACCCGTTCTTGAATCAACGATATGATATACACATTATACACAATTTTTCCCAGGTTGACCTCGATTGAATATGACATCGTAAATAGCCATTTATGCAGTAAAAGTGCTACTTTGTACCACTAGGCGGACAACAACGCCGCGCGATAAAATTTTTTTTTAAAAATATTGAACCGCCCTCAAAAAAGGTCGTTAAAAATTTTGAAATACAATTTCATCATTGCCCAGTTAATTGAACCTTATTATCTAATATCGATATTGAAGTGGGTTAAAAATACGATATTAAGTAATAAGGTAAAATAAGGGCGATGCGACAGTGAAATTTTATTTCATAATTCTTAACCCTTTTTGAAGGCGATACATTTTTTAAATTTTCTCACCCTTTTTAGTGGTCTCTAGCTGCTCTACAGAGTAGTATTGCCACTCGTCTCGTCGAGAAATCGGTTTTTCTCGTCTCGTCTCGACATTGTCGGGACGAGATCTTTCAGCCATCTCGTCTCGACATATTCTCGTCTCGAGGTCGAGATCTCGTCTCGTCTCGACAAATGTGAAATTTTCTTATTTTTTCCTTTTCTTCACAAGCGAAACCTCCATTTATTTAATTTATAAAGTTACACTTCAATTTATATGAATATTTGACTTTTATTTAATTTTTAAACGTACCTCTAACTAAAAGAATTATTTGAAATATTGTGAATTTTAATTTTCTCCATATTTAATTTTTTTTTCCTTTATACCGTATAATCTAAGAAGATATAAGATTTAATAATTTAAGTTAATCGAGTTCGTATTATACTGAAAATATACTGGGTGTCCAAAAAGTCTGGAAACAGTCAAATATCTCGAGAAATACACATTGGAGCCAAAAAAGAAAAAGCATATCCTTAATAATTTTGAAAGAGCTATCCAATGATACTAAAAGCGACCCCCCACCCCCACCCCTGGGAGTGGGGCGGGGGGCAACTTTAAAACACTTTATTTTTTATTGCAGAATCGAATTCTACGGCAAAAATTACGTCAAATTTGTCTGAAAAGTTTTTTTCGATTCGTGACAGATGGCGCTGTAATCGCAAAAATATTTCTTATCGTAATTTCTAAAAAATTCTACGGAAGAATGAAAAATAATAAAGTACAAGTTCATTTTCTTGAAAAAGTCATTGAATGGTGTTAAATTTAATAACCCCACGCCCCCCACCACCACCACCGTGGGGGAGGGAAAATGGAGGGCACCTTTCAAATGCTAAATGATATTATTCGTGAAAAATGTTTAATGTTTAAGAAATTTTTTTTTGCCAAAACGTAGATTTTTTTTTTTTTTTAATGAAATTGAATTGTTTGTTCACCAGACTACATCCGCCAATAAAAAATATGGGATTCCGTTTAAGATTTTAAGGTTGCCCACCACTTCCCCCCTCATGCTGGTGGTGGAGGGGGAAGGGGGGTATTAAATTTAACACCATTGAATGGCTTTTTCAAGAAAATGAACTCGTACTTTATTATTTTTCATTCTTCTGTAGAATTTTTTAGAAATTACGAAAAGAAATATCTTTGCGATTACAGCGCCATCTATTACGAATCGAAAAAAACGTTTTAGACAAACTTGACGTAGTTTTTGCCGTAGAATCCAATTCTGCAATAAAAAATGGGGGTACCCATTTAAGATTTTAAAGTTGCCCCCCGCCCCACTCCAAGGGGTGGGGGTGGGAGGTCGCGTTTGGTATCATTAGATAGTCCTTTCAAAATTATTAAGGATGTGTTTTTTATTTTTTGGATCCAATGTGTATTTCTCGAGATATTTGACCGTTTCCAGACTTTTTGGACACCCGGTATACGTTGTTGATAGTTTCTATAGTAAGTAAATATATAAAATTAATTACAAAAATTTCGAACAACCATTTCTAAGAAATACGGAAGTCGGCAACAATACACTTGCCTAAATTATATTCATTTCCAAGACGTAGTAGTACCAGTAAAAAATGACAGGGCGTAATACGATACACACGTGATTGACGAGTCTGCATTATTAATTTTTGTAAATATTTATATTATCAATTTAATTCAAGTTTATATTATTCATTCGAAGGTCAAATGTAGAACAATTTTACAATAAAAAAAGTCGAGAAATTCTCGATCTCGTCTCGTCTCGGCGAGATCTCGACTTTAAAAGTCTCGTCTCGATTTTTCGAGACGAGAAAAAAAATTGCCCTCGTCTCGACAAGTTGAGACGAGACGAGACCGAGAAATGTCTCGTCTCGGCGGCATCACTACTACAGAGTAAAGAAAATATCCGTCCTTTTGAAGTTTTAAGCTTCACCATCAGATTCGCTTTCACAGAATCCTGAAATTTTCGTTTTATCAAATTCATGTAAATCTGCAAAAATATTGCAATTATGTTTGATTTGCCATTTTACATTCTTAACTTTTGATTGATTGATTGATTGATTTACCAGCGTGGGGTAGGCATTACTGCCACTCCCAAGTTATACAGCTGGGCCTGCTACGTCCACGCTGGGTTGGACTAAGGTCATGCTTGTTGCCAGCAGCGAGAGCCACATGGCGCATGGTAAAGGAATGTGGGATGGGAGGTGTAGGTATTTGTGAGATGCGTTACCGCATTATGTCATGAGGGAGCGTTTAAGCCCCCTTTTTTTGGATTTTTGGTTCTGGGCTTCTGCCTATTCTGGGTCTTCTTGTGAGATATGTTGCCGCGTTGTGTCGCTGCTATCTGTGCTCCTATTTTTGTACTTCTATTTCTACAAGTCTTCTTCTTCTTCTGAGGCTTCTGATTCCTCCGTTTCTGATTCTGGTAGAGTATATATCGCTCCGATTTCTTTGTGAAATTCATTCTTTCCTCGCTTTTCTTTTCCAGTATGTTTGGTCCTTTCCCAGTTTGTTCATGATCCTCTCGATTGTTGTTTTCCGCGTGTAACATGGTCTCCCCATTTTAAGTTTGCTGCTGTTCAGTGTTAGTGCTTTCTTCAGTAGGTGTGTTGGTTCCCTTCTTTGGACGTGTCCCCAGTACTTCATTGCGTACATCTCTATCCTTTTTGTGATTCCCACGTGTAATCTGGTCTCCCTGTTTTTAGTGTAGAATTTAATGTAGAACTTTTCACTTATCAACGAGCGTAATTTTGACCTGAAAACCTCATTTGATAATTTACTTGAGAAAAATATGTAATCAGATTCACAACACTATATTGTAACACCCACAACGTCAAAAAATATGCAATACCACAAAACACACTCCTATTAAACTAGACACCAACAAAAAGTCAGGATCAACAACACTTCTCTGTGATACCTCTCCTCCCCTCCATTCCCCTCTCCTTTTGATCCGCTCTACCGCACCACACCAAAAACATTGCACCTAGCTCTGGATCATATACAAAACCAATCACCACTCACAAAATCGTCAATCGCACGTCCCGAGGTATGCATCACCCCTCAAACACTCATCCCCCACCTAACTCAAAACTGTATCCTTCGCACTCTGTATCCAGACCAAGTGATGGCACACAAAAAGGAATGTGTTTTCTATGTTTTCTCCTTCCAACGATGGCCCAGCGCTCCACACAGACAATTCCCGTCGCCGTCGATCCCTCGCACCAGTAGCCAATGTGTCCTCGCTCCCGCGCTCCGCAGTAGATACATCATTCTTGTGTTTTCCGGAGAGCTACTACCTCCCGTTTACCCCCTGCTTGTCACTATTACGGTCCTAACCTTTTTAAACTTTTTAATAAACTTTCTCAGTCCCACCCTAGCCGCACCAGAAACATAAACAATTTGTATGTTTCCATAGCATGGATAAGGCTTTCCAAATTCCAATGGCACCGAAACCAAGCCAATGGCCTCCAATTCCATCCAAATTCCCATTATATTCTTAAATTGCTTCAATTCCACACGGTGCACTGTCACCCTGATGGGGCACGCCCCTGGCCAGACTCATATGTAAATTTGCTAGAAAGGATTGTTTATTGACTTATTTTTAAGTTATTACACTTGACAATGAGCGTAATTTCGACCTGAAAACCCTCACTTGATATTTTACCTAAGAGAATATTATGACCATATACGTTTGATTATTACGGGTTCAGTTTATATTAAATTCGCCTGAGTATTTTTAATAATTATGAAAAAAGATCATTTGAAGGTTAACAAAAGAAATTTATATGACCATACTTTACAGACAGATCAAATTCATTTGAATATTTTTATAATGGTTAAAAAAATAATTTACAGGTTTACAAAGGAATATGCCATGCTTTAATTTATTGCCATAAACTTGTCGACAATGTCGACCCTTCAAGGGTGATGGGCCTAAACCTTTCAATTGTATATAAATATACTTGTCTGGGAAGGTACTTAAAAATGAAAAAGGAGGTACTTATCTTGCTTTTGCCTGTCTTGGGTTGTTTGTTTAATTACGCTCTTTTCGTTTCTTAATACACAATACTGGTCACAAAACTGTATTAGTTGTTTTCAAATATTAATTCTATTTCAACTTTGTTCTTTTGATATGAGGATTTGCGCGTAAATTCTTGGGCTATAATTTACATAATTTTTATCAAATTTGATGGAGTTTTTCACGGCAATTTTGCGTTTATAGTGGGAGTGTTTCAGGCACCCAACCGTTCGCTTCGAAGGCACAACCGACTCTCCAATTTTTACATTCTTAACTTTTGACATCAAATTCGGTATCGGCTACTCCTAAAATATCTTTCTACCAATTTTAAAGCAATTTCGAAGAAAGAATTATCACTAGCACATTCACCAAATTTGACGCAAAAAAACTGGTTTCTAATCTTTCCTCACCTTACACTAGACGTAGCTTGATGAAAGTATTATGAGACCAGCGCCCATACCTTGAAACATATTGAAAAAGATTTGGTAGAAATCGCTGAAGCCAATCCAGGGTACCCAATAATGATTGTACAAACAAAAAAATAACAATCCGGTAGTAATTGTATTGGCATGCTTAAGTTTTTGTGGCGCATTATAGTTATTTTCGCCTATATATACCATAAAATTTAAATCAAAGAGTAAGAAGTATCGACTATACAAAGTGATTTACCATGATATGCGGAAAATAAAATAGCGTACTAGTCTTCAATGTGGAAAAGCCCCTGCAAAATTTTAGAGTGCTCCGAGGTAATTTAGTACATTAAAAATGGTTCAAATTTACGAAGATACACTATTGTTATTGTCTAGGTCAGTAATAGGGCTACGAACTTACTTGTGAAAGAACATATTGGAGATGTTTACATTTCGGCAGGTACAAAGCACCGCCGAAGTTGGTGTTTTTGTGTTATTGACGAGTTTAAGTAAATATCTCTTATATCTACTTGTTGTAGAGTTCACAAGCATAGGGTCAATGTCTTTTCAATTTATTTCGCTATTTTTGTAGTGTGATTTGATTAAAACCAAGAAGTCACTTCTACCCTCCCCAGCTTTGCTGTCAATATTGTCAATCCTAAGTCTGATAAAGTGATATGGTTGTACCGCGTTACGTCAGATTGGTGTCATTATCGGCGCATTTCAACAAAAAATAAAGTATTTTTTTTGGTCACTTTAAAAAAAATCATTTTTTAACTCCTTTCGGTGGGGACAACCTACTGATAAATTTTCCGCAAGTCATGGTAGATCACCCTATATATTACTGTGTGAAAAGGCAGAACCACTAAACCATATCCTCGTAATTTTTAATGGTTCTCTGTAAGCTTCTATACAACGTAGTTCGTGTTCGCCATGCTGAAATTAAATTACTAACAGCTGAACATAAGTTAAATCAATTCACTTCCAACAACCCATATAAACAACAATAAAATAATCATTAACAGCACGTGTTACCAACATAATAATAAAAACATCAATTGCATCGAAATGACCCGTACGCGCACATTCTTCGGCTTTGTATAGAGGAACATAAATTTTAGGAAGTGACACATCTAATTTTAGTTATTCTGGTCTGATCAGATACCAGACTTGCCAGCGGGCATGCGACCCCACTTTATTCGGATAGAAAAATAACTACAGATTTTCAAAACTTATATTTTAATAATCGTTTTTCTACTCCCATACTTTTCTAATTAATTTATTAGACATTCCCTACCTGTACTTTAATGAGATTCATTAAGATACAAGTTTATAACCAATAGAAACGCGACACGGCAATATTCTGTCAATATTCAACTATTGCCTTGAACATCTGACAGATCTAAAATTTATCAATTTTGACAAGTCATACTTACTCTTTACCTAGCAAATTTTCAAACTTTGCTTCTTGCAATTAAAATCAGTGAACATGTGTGATAGTGAAAGTGAAATTGAAATAATAATCCATAATATTTCCTAAGTTTAGTGTTTATAATATTTCCTAGATTGTAATCTATAATTAATAAATTTCAGAAATAAAGTGTTCATTTTCTATTTTATTATGACTAGTCTTAGAAAAATTAGTGTATGCAACTTACATTCATTGGCTATTAAGACACTCGCATTCATTATGATATTCGCCTACGGCTCATGTCATAATTCTCATGCTTAATAGCCATCATTTAATAGTCGTTGCATAATATAGTATCAAATCTACCATATTTTCTTTATGTACATTTTATTATATCTACGTAGATAATAATCCTACTTGTTTTACTATACTGTGAAGTGGAACAATTTACCTTTTCTTTTGAATCGTTATAGTACCGGAAAAGATTGAAAAAAAAAAAACGTAACTCGAAAAAAAATTGTGGAGGCTTTAAACTTTGGTTAAGTTTAAAATAGGCCAAAGTTCACGAAACAACAAAGTTTAGTAATTTTACGGCACAAGCACAGTATAGGAATATTTTAGACTGTGGTACATGTTACAGTAGGTATGTCCATTGTCTCATTCCACATTGTCAGAATTCTTACGGTAGTCTACGAAACAAGGAATATAATTATGAGTATGGAAAGCAATCTTAAAATAGGTATTCTTTTAATAAAACTAACGTAATAGAAATACACATACACGATGAACTATAAATATGGCACAGTTTTTACATAAATCTCCAGAGCTTTTGTGAACGTATCTCCAACGTAATAAAGTAAGCGATGAAAATCTCAGATTGGTGGCCCCGTATCACAGTAATAAAATTGTCATGGTATCATCTTGTTTACATTTCAACGATTAATTATGAAGGTCATAAAGGAGAATTAACATAAATCATTCTGAGGTCTCTTAGTTACTCACAGAAACACGTTAAATACATTTTGTGTACTTTTTTATTTATTTTGCCACACTGGTTTTTATCAATGGTAAAATAATAGTTTTAAAATAAAATTCACGTTTAGCTACTTCCAAAAATACATTTGGCATTTGGTGTGGTAGTCTGCGTCTAATGCTTTATCGTTTCCTTTGACTACACCAAGTTATATTTTGTAAAAGTAAAATATTGCATATAAAAGCTCTGAGGATTATTATCTCCAATTCCAACATGAAATATTGCCAAAAGTAATTAATCGCGTTGTTAAAATTGAGCTAATTCATCTCGGTTTATTATACTTTTCGTAAATATGAAAATGAAAAGTATATTACATTTGATCGGCGCATTTCTAAAAGCTTAAATATCGCTCGTAGAGAAAAAAAAATCTCGTCATTGTGCGATTGAATTCTAAACAAACACTCAAAATGTTTATCTGTATATCTCCATCCGTCCGCGCGTCCATCACGCTTGTACGCACGACAACTGAAGAATGAGAAAGTCCGATCGTATTGAAATTTGGATAATAAGTTAGTGGTTGACTGTTAATTTTAATTCTTCCAGATCAACATTTAACTTATTTTTTTTTTATTACAATTTCCAAAAGATCTCTTAATTTTAGAACAAAATGCAAAAAATCTGATTATTCTAGGATCTCTATAGGTTTTAAAATTAATCAAGAACATCGACGCTGCGTGACGCCATTCAATCCGTCATTTCCCTCTTTTCGGCACTCCAATAGTCTCCAAACCACCATACTCAAGTACAAAACTGCTTTTAAATAGACGTAAACGCAACTTCGAGATAGACTTTCGGATTGAATGACGTCAGCACTTTGAGCGTGTCGGTTCAAGTTTAAAGCAGTATATATATTTCTGAAACTACGTAAGGGCAGGCCCGGATTGAGCCGGCGAGTTACCGAATAGAACTTACTGGGCCGGTCAACTCCGGTGGACCGTGGACCTCCCCCCGCTTATCACTTTTCATTTTCGAGGAGTGAATGCCTTAAGTGGGCCGATATAAGAAATCAAATTCAGGCCGAAGAAGCTCCCCAATCCGGCCCTGCTTAAGTGGTCTATAGGCGATACAACTTGCTGGAGCCAACTTTATCGGTTCGCTTTGAAGATTGCTGGAATTCCAGCAGATTAGCTCACTTTTACGAATTAGCATGACAATTTCAAAGCCTGCCGACAATATTGGCTCCAGCAATTTGGATCGTCTGTAGACCCCTTTATCGGGTTGACCGCAAATTTTCAGTGTTCTGATTATTCGACGCATACACATATAGTTGGACAAAAAGATATAAGAGATATTTACAAGAAATAAGATATTTACATGAAATATTTACTTAAACTCCTTAAACAAAAAACACCAAACTTCGGCTGTACTTTCTACCTGCCGCGGGGGCCTGATTGTTCGACCGAAAGCAAAAAACTCGGCACTTTGATTGGCACGCACCAGCTTAACTTTTTGTGCCAATTAAGGAAATGTAAACATGTTCTGTCCCAACTATACTAAAAAGCAGTATTGCCAATGGTTAAGAACAAAATTATAAAGTTGACTACTCGCTTTTTACACGCTTAAGCGTGTAAATAATGTCGGCATCTTGGCGGTGCGGTGCGGCGTGTTTGATGGTCAAAGGCGCCGACATTTTTTGAGTGCTTAGTAGACCTGAAGATAACTAACTATACACATCTCGGTCATATTTATGCGATTTTGTGCAACATTGTGCAATTTAATAAAAAACTTTAAAAACGGTTATTCATTTACTAAGCACGCGTAATGAACGAGTGTATTTGTCTTTATTTAACTATGAAAGAGATGATATAGAAATGCGTTAATTTTTCACCAGTCTTATCAAAAGAAAACGCCATGTTCTAGCTTTCTTCGTCAGATGACGTATTATTAGGCGCGGTTTTTAAATCGCTCGATGGAACCTGTAAAAACGTTGCCAAGCCCATTCGTAAAAAACTAAAAGAAAAAAAAATAACTTTTTCGCAAAATATTTGTAGAAATCTAGGGATGTGCAATTATTCGTTTTTTATACGATTTTTTATGCCTCCTCGTCAGAGGAGGCAGGGGAGGCTGAGCCTCCTCTAGCAGCATATCCAGGGGTGATGAGGAAATGTACAAATTGTAATCATATTGCAAGTTAATTGTCTTTTAAATATCAAGCCTCCTCTGCACAAAATATCACAAGCCGCCACTGAACACTGCAAAAGGTGAAATATGAAATCAGACTAAATGACCCCATTTCAATGTGGTTTTTGAGAATGGAGATATGCTTCTAACGAATTGGCAACAATGTTTCGAGAAACTAATAACGTTCTTATCGAATAGAGTATTTGATTAGACACCCTGTAGACGTATTACTGAATCATTACCGCGTCGTATTACTTTATCGAATAAAATCATTGGCTCAATTTTAATGAACAAATTCATGATATTAATATACTTCCTGATTATTTTTATGGACATTTTTAGTTCAGTGCGCTTAAGTAAGAAATAAAAATTCAATTAAAAAAAAGTTTGACGTTTGAAATATCGCTTATGTTCTATCATTGTATTCAGAAAATCATGTAGAGTCCAAAAATGTAATAATATGGTGTTCCATTTGAAAATCAAAAGTTGGTACCCATTCCGCTGAAACCGGAAGGAAAAAAAGTGTATCAAAAAGTGACGTTTATCAAGTAGAGGCGATGTACCAGTAATTTATCTGCAAAAAATAAAGAAAAAGTTGTGGTATCCATGTTCGTATCACACCTAGTATATCAGTAATTGAGAACGCGCTGTTATTGGTATGACGTCATTTAGCAGCATATCTTCGCCATCCCAACTTTGGCCATTCATATTAGCTTAAAAAAACTGCTGCCCAAGGAATCATTACTTCCACATCCAGATTTTCTATCCAAGTCACTCACAACGAAAAAAATTTTGTATGTGGAAATAATTGTTTATGGAACTTTAATAATATAATATATGAAATCCTCTTCCCTAAAAACCCATAAAACGATACCTCACATCGGTAGTGGGGTGGGGGTGGGGATAGGGAGTGGTAGGGATGAAGTAAAAAAATATTTTGGTTTCTGGTTCTTAAACACACACTAAATCACATTTTTTTTTTTTCAAAGAATACGCCCTGTCGGTGGGTATGAATGTATGTCTGCGTTTTTCCAAATGTGTAATCTCAATCTCGTACCGGACAGCCTTGGCTTTGAATTTGGTTATTGTCTACTATACAGTATCGGAAAGTGTTTGTTTTGGTACGGCAATAAGAGCAAGCAAGCATTCTCTTGAGGGGGCGTGTCACTGTTTACCTCTGCTAGAGTACTGGTAGACGTCTTTATTGTGGGAGGTCGGTTAATAGCGCAATGCCAAACGCATGACTTTCCGATTCTGTATATCGTGTGTTTATGTATGTTAATATTGTTAATCAATATAAAAGTATTAAGAGCGAATTAAAATTTTATGTCGAATGTCTTTTGAAAATGCCGCCATAAACATTATATTTTGACACATTAATTATATCGGCACTGTAAATTAACTTTGAATTATTAATCGCATATATTATATTATCATTATCATTAAATTTAGAACTAATGCTAGTAATAGGCAATAAAAAGACTATAAATTGCTATCAGAAAAACAAGTTGCTATAAATATTTATCTATTATTTTGAGACTACACAAAAATTAATTACTTTGTTTATTCTCTCTCTATACATGAATGGTTGCTTACAATGGGCGAAAAATAAAAATATGTTATTAGTTATTAACGGAATTATTAGCGGAGTTACAGATTATATTGTTTAAAAATTCATGTAACGAGTATGCAAATAAACATCTATAAGCTATAATTAAACTTTTATAAAAAAATATGTAGATAAGATAAAGTAATGAAAACGTATTTATTCATGAAGGATATTAGACTTTTTATGTTTTGTGTTGAGTGATGATAATTGAACAAAAGAAAATATAGGGATTTTATGAGATCAGGTTTCACCGGATTATCAAGAATTAAATAAAGTAGCTTCTGCACTGTCGCAGAGATTAAAATAAGTATGCTCTTTGGCGCAGGCGGTTTCTTATTCTGGTTTGTGCAAATCCTGTTTTCTCATGTATAGTCCAGCAGAGGCTAAATATTCAGTGTAAGTATGCAATTCTGCCGTGCTAAGCAAGAAAGTCGTAACTGACATTTTCATGAAAATTGAGTTATTGACATTTTTCGCATCTACATCCACCCAAGCAACTTCTGGTATATTTTCAAGGTCGTATCTTCATAATAAACGATACAAATTCAATTTAAAATTTGTCATATCTGCAAAGTATACTGATTTTACTAAGCGAAATTGCCCTATCTGATATTACCAAGCATAAATGTCGTATGTATACGGTAGATACGACAAATTAGCTTGGCAATACAAAATAAAAATGTGCAGTTACGACTACCAATTTGAAGTTATGTGGGATTGTTTACATCTGACGATTCAGTGTGGTCCTGAAAAAAGTGTATTTTATCTTAATTAATGAACTCCTTAACGACCGACTCTTTAATAAATGACATTCTTTTAACTTAATCAGAGCAATTTTTGTTGTAATATTTTTTAGAAATATACTTTTTTATTCACTTACGACTTTTATTTATTGTATTTTCTCAATTTTTTTCTTAAAAAATGTCGTATCTGCATTTTTTTGAAAAACGTTTAATATTTCATATAGAAACTTAGACAATAGAAATTGTTCTAATAAAAAAAGCTCTCATTCAAAAAATTAAGAATTTCCCATTGAAAATGTAGATAGCATTGTAAATAATCGAAAAATGCGATTATCCCAAAAGCAACAAAATGTCAGTTACGACCTTCTTGCTTAGCAGGGCAGAATTAGCATCGCGAATCTAAGTAAATTACTAACCGCGAAATACGTAAGAAAAAAGAAGAAAAACATATTTATTCAATATTAATGAAAAAAATAATGCCTTCCCGGATCCTGGCTCGGAGCCAGCCAGTCAACCTCGGCGCTTAGCGCTGTGGTGGTTGAAGGGCTGGACGGGATAGGTCCGGTTCGGTTAACACTTTCGCTACGGCCGTTCAGGCTGTGGGTCACCCCAAACGCTGACTGGTTTTTATTGCATAATATATATTGTATAATTAGAAATCGAGTAGTGTCAATAAAAATTGTATATACAGAGTATTCCATGTTTTTTGGATTGATTCTCAGGAGAGCTATGCATACCTGGCCAAGAATTTCTTGTTAAGTGCTGACTGGCATAATAAAAATAATAATAATATGTTCTGGCTCACATGAGAGTCGTGCGCATTGCGCTAAGAACGGGACCGATTCTCATGAGAGTCATGCGCAGCGAAAGTGTTAAACGATAATTAATGGGAAGTTAGTAACTCCTGTCTATAACAATATAGACACAGAAGACCTATACCAGAAGCGTCACTATCGGCGGAACGTTTGATGTTTCATTGGTAAATTGGGGTGACCTTCGGCCATCTTGTCGCTGGTATTATTGTCAACATATAATTCTGTACTTTTCTAAATTCACCGCTGGGCGCACCGGTAGATAAAATTCGAAGCTGATTGGCTATGTTTTTCAGAATATCCAATCATATAATGTTATTGCTTACCAGTGCGCTCTAACGGTGAATTTAGAAATCTGCGGAATTATAGGTTGACAATAATACCACCAACAAGATGGCTATCTTCGATATTGGCGGGAAGGCAGAGAGTCGTTTCTGGTATAGGTCTTCTGTGATATATACTTAATACTAACAATAGATTTTGAACTTGATACATAGAAATATCTAAAACTAAGTAATATTGACACTAAAACTTGCGTTGTTGCGCGCGGACAAACACTACGAAATTTTGATTGCTGGCACGGGAAAAAGCTCAATGAAAAAACCCGTTCAAAGCAATTCCACCCTGGTGGTCTTCCTTTCTTCAGGAAAATGTTGTGAAACGAAGCAGTCTTATAAATATTTGAAAAATCTAAGAAATATCTGTAATTTTTTTAAATTATCTCTATAAATAAAAAAGTTAGCGTTCATTTGGGCTGAGGCTCGATGACGTCACAGTACATAATTCCGTCAACAGCAAGCGGGCGCGGGCACCGGAAGTTTAGTTCATTCAGTGTTATTCTTACCGGACACACCGTAAGATATTTTTGTAGTTGGACTTGTTTAACGTTTTAATCGTTTGAAGAAGTAATTATGTCTAAAATAAAAGCGAGTTGTGTACTGTGACGTCACAGTCTAGCGCGAAGTATTCAAATAAGAAATTAAATAAGTTCGTGAGTTTTTCTGATATCGAGATGACTTTTTGTTTGTTTGACTAGTTAACTGAAAAACTACTAAATGAGGTTGAATGTACATGATATTTCTAAAATAGGAAACTTCCTGATTGCCGATTTTTCACAAAAAATAAGCCAAATACAACTTCATAGGGAGTGTCACGCCAACTCAGGATCCATTTATTAAAGTGTGACTAGATTTTTTGTCGGGATTTTGAAAAATATATATGTGCTTGTAATAATCTAATTGGCCTATTTCACGTTAGAAAGTTTTGGTAAAAAGTATCATAGTGGAAACTAGATTAACATCACTGCATAAGTTGACCAACTCGTCTAATTTATAAACTTTGCAAAAATTAAATACCTAACTTCTAAATTGATAACTCTCATAAAGTGATAAATTATTTAATTTGAATTATTTAAATTATTGTAGACTATAATAAAACAATGTAATGAAGATAATTTCTAGTCAATCAAAGTAGACACAATATTAATGATAATGAAAACAACGGTATGATTATTATATGATAGGTATTTATTTCGTTTTTACAAAGTTTGGAAATAGACGAGTTGGTAAACATGTGCCAGTGAGTTTTAATGATACCAATCTAGTTTTCATAACTCTTTTTACCAATAGTCCAGGGGTTTCACCTTTAACTTGAGTGCTAATATATTGATTTTGATGAAACCTTGTGAATTAATAAAAAAGTTAAAAAAAAGATTAAAGTAGGAAATGATCGGAAGGGGTAGAAAATACCTCTTCACGGGTTCCGTAACTCGTAGAATTAGGTCAAAAATGAAAAAAAAAACAATGTATTTACCTTTTTTGGCCTAAAATAAGATAAGTTTTTACTCTTGTGAATTATTTCGAAAAATGCATATTAAAAAAATACATGAAAATTTGAAAAATGAGCGTGATTTATATACCTTATTATAAAAAAGTGTGAAACCTATATGGTTATACCATTTTTAAAGGTTCAATGTAATTTTTAAATTGAAAATGTGAAAAAATTTTCCGGGAAAATTTTTTTTTTCACAATTTTTATTTGTTAATGATAAAAGTGGGTGAACTGATTCAAAGGGTTGAAATAAGTTTATATAGTTACAAATATAACTCTTGTGTTATTTTTTCTATTTATACATGATTTAAATTGATAAAAAAATGTTGATATAGTTACAAGTATAGCACTTATTTTATTTAAAGTATAAATAATGTAACTATATTTACAATTAGTACAATCTACACCATTGCATTTTTTACAAGCTGAGGTGCAATGAAGTCCAGCTTTGCGACAACCACAGTTTGCTCGGCAACCTTTTTCGCATCCGCAGAAGATCATTTTTAAAAGAATTTCTGGCGCTGGGTTTATTCATTGAAATAGGCATTAAAAATTTTTTCATAGCCCATCCATAATGTATTGGGTTTAGGTCATTCTCATACCATAATTGGATTTGATAATAAACTCTTTTTATATGTTCTGTTGCAGCATCTTCTGTGCATGGTAGGTTTAATAAAATGTCTTTACAGTTTTTTGTAATAAGTCTCAGAAAGGTTTGGTACCGATACTCATTTAATTTTACTGCATTACTTGTACCATTATTCTTCCCTATAATGCATTTGATTCCGTTAACTTTTAATTGGTTTAAATCAGCACTTTTTCCTTTAAATAACTCTGCTGCTTCATGCAAGTTTCCTCTTTTCTTTTTTCCTCTTGTATAAAACGTCGCATCCTGTGAATGCATACAGAAAAAGTATGTGTTCCTTGCATGCGGGTAAGTGGTTCAAACTTTTTGAAGAGTATATCTCTTCTTTATCTTTATCTGAGAATGTTGTTAAAAGAACCAGAACGTCGATATCTTCAACAACGACCACTACCTTATCGGCTGATTGCTCTTAATTATTGTTACGAAACAAATGGTTTTTTGAAAAAAGTTATTGATTAAAAAAGTCTTATTTCAACCCTTTGAATCAGTTCTCCCACTTTTATCATTAAGATGGAGCAACGCGATCAAATCAGAGGGGAGTGGGCGGAAATGAGCCAATAAAGTATAGAGAGCTGTTGTGTTGGTTGTCTAGTTTTGGCGTTCGTACTTTCTTTACTCTTGCTCTATCTACATACAATCACGCCTGAAAGGTCAAGAACACATCGAGACCAAGCTTCAAATACACGAAATGAGTGCGCGTTGGTTATAAATGTAATTATTTTTGCAATCATTTTTAATTATATCGAAATGACTCCATATACTAAAACAGCAATGCTGTTTTGCTGCTGTACTAAAAAAATTTCCAGCAAAAAGCATTTTTTAGCGAACTGGCTCATGCTATTAAACTGATCAAAACATATTCTTGTAAGTAAATAAATACTACACTTCCCAAGCAGCATTCAAAGTGATGGGAACTGGCATCTGAGGCATCGGAACTTTAATATAGTAGGAATAACATAACTGTTACTAATTTTGCGACTTCAGGGTAATATTCACTTTGTGGTATGCATTTGTAGTGACAATTAAGTAGATTCTACTGAATTTAGGCACTGTATAGTTATAACACTTTCAAGTAACTGCTGGAGAATCTGCAACGTCGCGGATACTACTCTGCATTACTTTGAAGCATCCTCAACTGCAAAGTGAAAATTGGTAGTAATGCCGACTGCACAGCTTTACCAAAGGACCACTTGAAAGTAGTCTAACTTATTAGTGACATCTCGAGTAAAAATGAGGTTATTTCTACGAACATAGGGGCTTTGAAGTTATCTTTACTACTCCCCACTAATTGAAAATGACTTAAAAGTTACATATACCTTGAAAATCTACTATAGAGTAATATTAACTTTTAAGACAATTTATATAATTATTGGCATTGAATAAAATGGCGGCATCTGAAATGCTCAGTGAAAGCGAAACAAAGTTTATCAGCACTCATTCACGTTTTATAGAAAACTGAAGAAACAGTTAAACAGTAGTAGAGAAATAGTGATTCTTCAGAATATGATGCAAACATAGATTATTTCGCCACAGCAAAACCATCATCTTTGGCAACAAGTGCAAAAGTGCTCCCATCAACACAAGAAGAGTAATCGAAAACTATAACAGTTGTAGTGATTAATGATACTGTGTACTGCTCGAAAATTACAACTTGTCTTTAACACACAGATTAACCCATAGTTCAGTTAGTGATCCACTGAGCATATTAAATGAATTTGCCGATTAAAAACTCCAAATTTTTTATTTAATAAATATTGTGTCGATGGGGAACGGACAATGTCGGTATAACGGCATAAGACATTATTTATGTACAATAAATTGAATTGAATGAAATTAAATGTAAACTGATCACTAAATAAATATGAAAACTGTTATGTATTTTTTCCATTATTACACACCTTACGTTAATAAATATATTTATCCAACACTTTCATATAAAGTGATCTTTATTGATAAGACTTTGAAGGTATAAAGTGACCCATAAGTCACTAGTGAGATAAAGTAGTAAGCTAAAGTGAGGTAAAGTGAAAGGAATTTATTTATTGTCTCCATTATATGGAAAATTAACAAAACAAAGAATCCATGCACTAACACTTATTTATATTTATGTTAACATTTATTGTCATCATATTCGATTTTTCACAAAGAAAACTGCTCTTCTGTACACAATTTTTCTCTATACTAGTAACGACGTCTGTATTGCCTGACTCGTTGTGCTGTTCTCCCTGAATTTTTTTAGCAATAACAATCTTGTTGAGACTGAATCTTCCAAATAACCCTCCGCCACGGTGGATGATTTCCACACACCGTGACGTTTAAGGGTGGTAATGTCACCCCCAGCATTGGCCAAGAGTTGATGAGGAATGGCGCATGCTATGGCCAGTATACAAATCTGCATCGGGCAATTGCAAATAATCAGCTACAATTCTTGGAATTTTTGAGAGCTTATTTAATCCAACGCATTGGACAGTGCACTTTCCGAAAAATCTTGTGAGACACATTTTGCGGTCTTAAAACATATTTCCTAATCGAATCAAGTGGGTTCACCGAAAATCCTTCATTTAAAACTGTGAAACTTCTTGATTTATTCGTCTTGGTATCTGGTATGGATATATATAGATATTATTCTTTATCTCATATCTTCGACACTTAAGAAGGTCAGTTCACCGCAACGGCAGGCACCGCAAACTCCTAATATCAATGCAACCTAAAAAACCCAAACATTTAAATGGGTATAGAAAAGCAAGATCATAAAAAACACCTACCTCTGACATAAGATGCTCACCGTCAGGGGTATCCATCAAATATTGTTCGATATGTGCTCTTTCCAAATAATATCAGATAATAAAAAGTACTTAAAAAGTATAATAATTGTTATTTTTAATAATCCACATATTCCCATCGCACACGGTGACAGTGACACTTTAACTTTAACAGTTATTACCGAGTTGCCAATTCTACCAACAAGAAAATCAGTTGGTTGCAACAGTTACTAAGATCTTATAGCGTCATTGGTCCCATTTGCTACATCTAGGTAAATATAACTACACAGTGAAATTGTTGCAGTTGCCGTCACCACTTTTAAAGTAACAACAACTATAACGTTGGTGGCATCTGCTACTTTATAGTAAATGTAACTTGTAGGGAAATAATTTTGGTTTTTTCAACCTCTAAGTTACTGCAATTAAAATCGTCATTTTTCTGTTGTTGAATGAAGACGCCATATTGACACGGATAAAAATATAATTCAATAAAAAATTTCTTTTTATTATAGTCATTTACAAATATGTTTTCTAAATAGATTATTACTTTATAATATATAAAATTTAAAAAAAAACGTTTTCCATAAAAAATTTTGCAGTTTTGCTTGTACACATAATTTTTGTAAAAAAATATTTTTCTGAAAAAACCATTTTCTCGAGGGGGCGTCTTTTTTATCGAAGCATCATGATAACATTTTACAGAAAACAAGTGGTGGTTTTAATATCCACACCCAGGGTAAATGCAAAACATCATGATTTATAATATATGCTTATGCATGTTGTATATAATCACCTTAACTTGGACCTTGGACATATCATGTGCTTAAACTCAGTAAGTCATTAATTTGCTATTCGAATAACAGAGAGCCAAATATATAGTTTGCGCTCTTATTTCGGTCAGCTGAGCTGTTCCAAAAGTTAGTCATTTCTACTACTTGGTTACGTCCCGTTTACGTAATAACCTAGTCTTCAACACGGTAATGGTAGAAGTACCGGAATAGTAATTTGCTACGTAATTATTATTCCCCATTTTGGTGAATACTTGGTAAAAGGATGGTTCCCATTACGTAACAGTCCTTAGTTGCGGAAACCTTTAAAGTTCCCCTAATGGCAACTATTACGTAGAAACTACTAAAATTGCTGCTTGGGTTCTATTGAAGAGCATTTTTAGCTAAAACTTGTTTATTAGCCAATAGGAAGAGAGATCTTCCTATTAAACAAGTTTTAGCTAAAAATGTTCTTCGATAGAAGTGTAGTATTCATTTACTTACAAGAATATCTTTTTTCCAGTTTAATAACGCCAGCCGTTTGGCTAAAAACTGCTTTTTCCCAGTCAAGATTTTTAGTACAGTGCTTTTTAATAGATGGTGCCACCTACAGCACTACCAACATAACCTTAAATGTTACGTTTTTCAAGTTTATTCTCATTTTTAATGTTTGTGTATGCATTTTTAACTTGAAGCCATACTGGCTCCAAGCAAATATTTAAAAATTCACGTAAATAATTTTTCAATATTGTTGATTAATAATAATAGACTGCTAATTACAGGTTAGATTTCCAACCTACAAAAACAGTAATATTTTATTAGGACCACAGTATTTAGAACTTCATAAACATTACACTGAACTAGATTTTAGTTGAAAATACGGGAACCAGGCAGAAATTTTAATAACAGCTGCGTAATACTCTTAAATCTTAAGAAACACATATTTTTGAGGTTAGCTGTGACGTCACGTGCAGATGACCTATAATAGCCACACTGCCTACCCCTCGCCCCACTTCAGCTTTAGCTTTACCCATGAAACTTTGTGATTGGCGTTGTCTCCCTTTAACGAATAAAAATTGTAAAAAAAACATTTTCCCGGAAATTTTTTTCAAATTTTCAATTTAAAAATTATATTGAACCTTTAAAAATGGTATAACCATATTCACATATTTTTTAATATGCAAGAAATGTAGTACAATATTTATCGTGAAAAACTGCCTGTAACTCGGAAAATTAGTTACAAAAAAATTCCAAGAGACAAAAATGTTCAGAAGGCCTCAATCCATACGTCTGAATTTTTTCAAATTTTTAAATAACATATTTTTAAAGCGCTACAATGTCAAAGATGTCATGTTTTTCCGGAAAAACTCTGTGAAAACGCACTTTACAGAAAAGTTGCAAATAAAAAAGTCTTGTATTTAGATGATACATAATGTACATTCACCTGAATTTTTTCAGATTTTTAGAAATTTTCGAGTGGCCGTATCTCGAAAAATAAGCATTTTTCGAAAAAATTCACAAGAGTAAAAACATCTTATTTTGGGCTAAAAAAGGTAAATTTTTTTTCATTTGGGCTAATTCTTACAAGTTAAGGAACCCGTGATAAAAGGGGTGTTTTCTACCTCTTCCGATCATTTCCTACTCTAATCCTTAACTTTTTTATTAACGTCATTACAAACACATTGTACAAGGTTTCATCAAAATCCATTCATTGGCACTCAAGTTAGAGATTTTGGTCATTTTAGCGCTCCGTTGAGTGGACTACAAACTTTCTAACGTGAAATAGGTCAATTTAATGTTTCTTTAGTGTGCTAACTAACAACATATAATGACTCTTATAAAACTAAATACAATTAATACTTTGCCTATTTACAATTGTAATATATTTTTACCTTAAAACTTTTCAACTTTAAATCCAACAAAGTGATAATTTAGAAATAATTTTTTTTAATGCAGTTCTTTCCTGTAGTAACACGTCTTATTTATATTCGCTTTACGATTAACCTATTTCCTAAAGTTTTGCACTTGTAAAAGATTATCTAGGACAACAGCTGCACACCAAGGTATTTATAGGTCACTAAAATGATGAAGTAAATAGTGACTCAATCGATAAATCCCGTTGAAATGACGCCTTTAAATTTGCCATCGACTCTTCCACTTTATTGAAATGACCTTGGGTATCTGTTTAATGTGAATGTGGTTTCAGTGAAAATATATCAATATGTGTTCGATTTCGATGACCCCAAAAGAAAAATATTTGTTAGCATATAAGGAGGTGTAGCCGAGCGCTATCTACGCATCGTCATGCTCTAAATTAAAAATGTATATTATTATGATCTCTAATTATTTCACATTAGGCCTGTCACCAAGTCACGAAAACGTCAGAAATTCAGAAATGATTCGAACAAAAAAGGTTTCTTTCCTTAAATGGGTTCGTTGGATTGTCATTGAGGAATCTTTACTTTATCCCACTCGAACTCTGGGGGGGGGAATATGATTTTTCACGATTTCGAGCTTTTTCGTTGAATTTACGACAAAATGGTTATGTACAAAATTAAAGCTTATAAAATTCTCTATGAAACAATATTATATACACATATGTATAATATATTTATATACAATTTTATGTCCAGATACATATTGTGACGTGTTTCCACCCCTAGGAAACCATCCTTGCAAATTCCGTGGGTTCCAAAAATTATAACAAGAGATGACCACTAACACACTTTATTTAATAATTTACTGGATACTTCACAATACTGTTAATAACTTAAATGTACTTTATTGACTAAAAATAACAATGTTTATCACTTTGTTTTCACTTTGGAGTCTTAACCTCACTTGTCAAATCCAAACTTCTCTACTTTCTATACTTTCTGAACTACCCGCCGAGAGTGCGGTCTTTTATACTTAAAAATGACAGATCTCGATTTTTCTGTGATGACGCCACCATTCTCTAGATAATTCCGGATGTCATCACTCTAGAACTACTGGTAGGTTCTTTCTCGAGTAGGTGCAAATACATCTGAATTAATTGAAGGGGTTGCAACACATCACAATATTTATACCAGTAATTAGCATCCAAAGTTAAGCTAACTTGCGCTACCTTCAAATTTTCCAAGTTTCGTCCATAAAATTAAGTTTAATAGCCCAGACGACAGAGAACATTTTATAGTGAAACCTACAAAAACTTGCAAAATGAATAATTTTTTTTTAATGAAAGTATACAGAATAATATCCTGAAAAGTTTACATTCCGCTCGGATGCAGAACATAAAAAAAAAGTGAAAAAATAATTTTTTTTTCCTTCAATTTTTCCAAAATTTTTTAATTATGTCAGGGTAGGAAAAAACAAAAAATACAGGTGGATAAGATCACGTGTTCTGAACAAAAAATGTCCTAATAAAATTTATCGCTAAAGCCACGGTATTCCTGAAAAAAATAGTGAAGTAACTTTGTCACTCTGCGCGGCCAACGCACGGTGAAATGCATACTATGGAACCTCTAAAAATTCTTAGCAGCTCTAACGAGTAAAATAAAGCTTTTTTCTCTTTCTGATTACACATTTTTAACATTTTTCTTAGTGAATAGGATAAATAGTGAGTATCGAGGAAAAATATATAATTATGGACGCATACACAGACACCACACAGCCGTTGAATCACTCGCATGAATTTTTACGTGCCTTTACCGTATTGTATTTATTACAGGTCCACATTTCAGCTATATCTAATGGATTCCTACATTTGTTAATGTATTGGAAAAATTCCAGAATTTATATTCAAAACAATCAAAGATATTTTCATAGTTATAAGAATAAGTCGCTGAAAATCGCGATTTCTTATCATGATCTGATTAATTATATTTTCGAAAAAATGCATACACAAGTAAACGAATTTGTGTTTGAACATTCGAAAAGTATAATTTTTTTCCGAAATAGTGATATTTTATTTTTTCCAATGGTCCAATTTCTCGGCAAGTTACAGCCTCCAATATATATACAAGAAAATCATCAAGCAAGGAAAGTAAAATTATTTGAGATGATATGAGATATTTTTACCATCCATCCTTTGCTTGTATTGTTTAAAACAAAAAAGCATCAGAAAGCTACAATTCCCATATTTTAAATGAATCAACGCTCGTATAGATTGCACAAATTCTGATTCAGTGACATGTAATCAGGGTTGCCAATAGGTTAACATAAAATTACTGGCAAATGTTTTTTGTATTCATGGCAAACATAAAAATAACATTCTTACTCAACTATAGGGTATACTGTAAAAAAAAATTTCATCCCAACATTTTTTTTGATGAGCGGGGGGGGGGGCAATTTTGATTTTGGTTTGTATAATAATAATATCGAGTATATTTGTCATTCCTGGCATAATTACTGGCAAGACACATAATTCCTGGCAATTTGGCAACCCTGCATGTAATTCAGTGCGTCGGTGTCACAGTCATGCGTATTCAAGCGCGCGCACGCATGTATCTCGCTCCGAGTTATAACGCTACATTTGCCAATTTTTTTTTCTGGGAAAACCGTGGGTTTAGTGATAAAGGCAGGTTAAGAAAAGTGACCGTGCCTTTGCAACCTTTTTGCGTGTGGTTTCTTCCAGGGATGTATCTTTGCGAAAGATACTACCACAAAAAGTTTTGACCTCAAAAACTTCATAATATCTGGGAAAAATTTTTTTTTCGAAAATCCGAAAAAAAAATTTTTTTCTTAATCAAGAGAACCAATTCGTTTGTATTTCATATATATTGTAAATATACTCAAGACAATTTATTGTTGATATTTTCCTGAAATCTTTTCATGAAGAAAACAAAAATTGATGCTTTTGAATTTTTTGAAAAATGTATATACGTACTTACACGTTAGCGACCACCTCTATTTTTTTTACTAATTATACACCATACAATAAGCTATAACATATATTTTTTACAAAACTCTGTCGAGGAGGTGGCTTACGCCCCCCCCCCCCGTAGTAAACACCCGTATCGTGGGTTCGGAAATTATAACACTAAACAATAATGTATTTACTTATGTACTAATTATAACAAATAAAAAAAATAGTATAAATTGGTTAGAAACTCGATGTATTAATAAATATATAAATGAACAACTGCTTGGATTATACGTATTGAAAATTTTTTGGAGCAGCCTATGTATTTTTTTGAAATAATGTATTTTTCACAATACATACATTTTCTACAAAGCTCCATCGAAATGGTAATACATAAAAAAATTATGTATTTAATAATAAGAATACATAATAAAAAAACATGTTATGCTAATGATATATGATAATATTAGTCGTCTTCATCACTGTCCTCATTTATTGTAACACTGATATCTTCTGCGAATAATTCAGACAGTTTTATTGATGATTTCGGAATATCGTCGACCTTGCATATGATAAATCCATCTCTAAGTAACAGAAAACTAATTTATTTTTTTTAACTTAAACACAATTTTTTGTACGTGGAATCCACGTTTTGGTCTGTTAATAACAAACTCTATTTCTCAAAAAACGCATAAAAAAATCCCTATCAAACTTCCGTAGGGCAACCAGAAGATCAAGTGTTAATGTGAGTTAACTCAACACATCCGGTTTTCGATACGAAAGTTCCAGGGATTATAGACCGTCAACAGGCCTCAAGATCAATTAAGAAACAATAGTTCAAAGAATCCGTTTATTTATCAGAAGTGGTTATATAAAATTCTCAAGATAAGAATCGTGCCTTCCCCAATCAAGGTAATGGCTTTCAGACCATACAAGCGAGAGCGCTTACGCTAACGATCGATTAGGTAGAAAAGATTCATGCATACCTTCTCAGCGAGCTTTTTAGAGAAGTTTGAGACTATTTGTAATTCATAATTACGGCTGACTGATATTAACTTAAAAAAGTTTTACTAAATGAATTTAGTTTCGCTAGAGACTACTTAGCTTTAAAGTTCTTGTATCGTGGAGATTCACGTACTCAAACACATTCGTGAGGACTTATAACTGCATAAGTTTAATGGCGTTCGATCAGTCCACGATTTACTTGCTCCTATGCAGTTGTTCAATATTATCGATATGGCAGCAACCCACCTTCGAGCGACTTTTAGGCAAAATTGAATTTTTGGTTTTTTATGCACAAGGCGTTTTCCTCTGTAACTTTGTCATTTGGAAAGCCCTGCTATTGGCTTTCCTACCATTGCTTTGTCTGGACCACTCAACGCGCTCGACCAAATTGCGAGCCGCTGAGTCAATCCAAACTCTTTCTATGTGAGAAACCGGCCTTGTACATGTGCATTGATTTTTATCAATTTTTGCTTGTCGGCACTACGCCGGCTTTGTCAAAATCTTCTATTTTGCCTTTTTGATGCAGTGCATCGCTAAAATTTTACGCTCATACTTTAGAATTGGGCTTTCAATGACCGTACATCAAAGGTCAATGTCTTTGGTGGAGGAATAAAAAATAAAAAATATTTCAAAGTATATTTTCGTGGTACTTTTTAAACTGACTTTGTGGTACTTTTGAAAGAGACCAGTTTCGCCGTACTTTTGAAAAATCAATTTTCAAGCCAAATTTCAACGCAGTTTTGAAAAATTAATCTGCGGGTGAAATTTTGGCGTACTTTTTTTTGATAAATCGATTCTTGAGCCAAATTTCGACGCCCTTTCAAAAATATTATTTTTCAAAGTTCAATTTGTGGTACCTTTGAAAAAGTATATTATTCATAAATCTTTGTCATTATATACTTTTCCTCTCATATCCTGAACCAAAAACATTTTTCCTAAGTGAAAATTCGGTGTTTCTTCGAATTTTCACCTGGTCATTTCCAACGCCTTATAGAACCCAAAACGGTCCTTATGGACTGATCTGTGCCTCTGCAGACTCTTAAAAATGTCTTTAAACGAAATTTTTGCCTAAGTCTAATTTTGATTCTGTCTTCGATTTAGGACGATTTTGGAGAGTTCTACAACAACAGCACGTAACATTATCTTTGGCAATTTGACTACGTTACCCCTTCGATAGAATTTTGTAAAAAATATTTGTTATAACTTATTGTATGGTGTATAATTAGTAAAAAAAATAGAGGTGGTCGCTAACGGGTAAGTACGTATATAAATTTTTCGAAAAATTCAAAAGCATCAATTTTTGTTTTCTTCATGAAAATATTTTATGAAAATATCAATAATAAATTGTCTCGAGTATATTTACAATATATGTGAAATACAAACAAATTGGTTCACTTGATTAAGAGTAAAATTTTTTTTTTTTTAATTTTCAAAAAAAAAATTTTTCCCAGATATTATGAAGTTTTTGAGGTCAAAACTTTTTGTGGTAGTATCTTACGCAAAGATACATCACTGGAAGGAACCACATTAAAAAAAAAGTTACAAAGGCACGGACACTTATCTTAACGTGCCATGGCCTTTTGTGAAGACATTTTTTGTTCATAAATACATGATCTATCCATCTATATTTTTTATTTTTTCCTAGCTTGACTTAATATCAAAATTTTGAAAAAAATAAGTAGACCAGATTCAGATTATATTTATGACTATTTTATTTATTTATTTTTTAATCAAATCTTCGCGTTATACGATGTTGTGTACATGATTCATTTGAAGTTGTCGGTTGTATATGTATATTTCCGGAGTTATGTTCAACTTCTGGTTCCTCAGTATCAACAGTTCTACTACTATTATCATCATTATCTTCACCATCATCATTATGAAAATGTGAAAGTTCAATTTCAATTGGCTCGCCATAGTCAAGCGAGTCGACAATAATATTAGTACACGATTGTCGACAATTTCCGCAGATTATTGAGCAGTAAAATCCAGCATTCCGATAATTGCAAGCTTTTCGATAGCCATTTGTGCATCTTCAGGAAATTTGAAGTAAAAAACTCATGTGATGCAGAATCATTATTTGATGTTGTTACATGTGTCAAATCCTGAGGATTGGGTTTCTAATCCCATACCAATGGAATTTTTTAAGTTACCATACCACTCCTGTTTGCAAGCAATGTTGAAACTCTGCTGCTCAGTTGGCGGCAGTGATGCGAGCTCGCAAGGCTTCCTCTTCAGAGACTTTGAAACATTTCTGACCTGCTATCATTAAGTTAAATGTTATCGGATGTCACTCCATACACAGCTTTCACGAAAGATTTTCCTGATGCAGAAATTAAGTCTGGTCATGTCAAGCATTTCGGTTCTTTACATCTTTAGGTTCTAGCGATCAGTTCTGCGTCGGCCATTGTAAGGCCAATGTGTGGATGGCATATTTGTTGTAAAATGTTTTTACTAGCGTTTCGACAATTGTTTTGTCCAAAGCGTGGAGTCGGCATTAGTAAATGTTATGGACGAAACTTGGAAAATTTGAGGGCCGCGCAACTTAGCTCAACTTTGAACACTAATTACTGATAGATATATGCATCTGAAGAAAAAAATGTATACGACTTGTTTCGTAAAGAATTTTATAAGCTTAAATTTTGTACATAACCATTTTTGTTGTAAATTCGACGGGAGAGCCGAAAAGTCATATTCTCGTGACCTGATTTAGAATACTGCAGAGTTGCATTGTGCGCTGTAAGTAAAACACATTCATCAGGAGAAAGATAAATTAAGTTATTGACATAAGTAATGAATAACCGCATCGAACCTTGGGGCACACTGTGGATATTTAATTCTGTATTAGATTGTGTATTCTCTACACATTGCCTTCTGTCTTCAAGGTAGTATTTTACTAGTAATAAGAGCATATCTCTTATACAATAGTGTTGTAGCTTCTCCATAAGCAGATTGGGATTGAGATGGTAGATCGGATAAGGTCACATAACGTTACGCCTTATTCACGCCTCCACGATGTCACTCCCGATTTTAGATACTAGCAGTTTTTACGAAAACCATATTGATAGCAGGTCATTCTTTTTAAATGAGTGATTTAATTTAAATTATTTTTCCCAAGCCAAGTAAAAGAAAACTGAGATAGATCGAAAATTGCCCTTCTTATTGGCACCACGTGAGGGGGCAATCACTTGAAATTATGTGTCTCATAATTGCAATATTGCACACATATTACACACATATTCCACGATATTACACACCATTGCACATATACCTGTCCCACATATTGCATAAGTGATTACCCCCTCGGCACCACGCGTGATACTTCGAATACAGATCCTGAGTCCTACTAATACACGCATTGAAAAATATCGTGAGAGGAGGGGGCATCGTAGTATTAATATAGTGACAACATAAACAAAAGAAAGGTCTAAAAAATGTGTTGCGCTACGAAAAATGTTTTTGGGGACCACAGATGACGTATGATTGTTCAAATTTTTAATTGCATTTTAAATGAGCGACAAAAATCGTAAGGTTATTATTAAAAAATTACGCAAAATAAGCACTTCGGAACCCCATTTTAGTAGATTTAATTGACTACGAAATTTAAAAAAAGGTGGAAGTTCTCGATTCGACCCCTACGCTTAGTGAAAGGCGAACAAAATAAGGAAAATAAGATTTTTTTAGTCGAGAATATGCCGGATGCGCCAGTGATAAGAAAATTTGTAATGTTGCGATGAAAAAATCAAATTTCGTGGGAATTGCATTAAAACTGGTAGTTGGGTATTTTAAGAGTAGCTGATACCGAGTCAGATGCCAAAAGTTAAAAATTCGAAATTGCTAATTTAATGTGGTTGCAATAATTGCAATATTTTTGCATATTTACATGAACTTTGTGATGCGTGGTGATTTAAATATTTTCTGATAACGAACCTGACGTTAAATTTTAAAAATTTAAAACGACTAATATTTACTTTTACTGTGTAGAAGATAAATAAAGAGGCCACTAAAAAGGTTGAATTTTTTTTACATTAATTAACTTTTTAACCCTGAAGAAAGATAGTCCATGCATCATAATAAGTAGAGTATTCTAAAACAATTCCATTTTAATGTCGGCGACCTATGTGAAGAACAATGTGAAACAAATATTTTCGGTTTGCCCTATTGGACACTATCACTTGTGATTATTTGACTAGTTTGGGGGATGTACTGCCCCTTCTGCCCTGATGCCCGCAATAGAAAAATTCAAAATTTTACTCGTGAAATCCACATGCCTGTAAAAAACAATAAAAGACGTTTGACACTATCACGTGTTGTGATTATTTGACTAGTTTGGGGATTTACTGCCCCTTACTGCCCTGATGCCCGCAATAGAAAAACTCAAAATTTTACTCGTGAAATCCACATGCCTGTAAAAAACAATAAAAGACGTAAGTAAGTAACATTTTGTTGACGAAATAATTAAAAAAAAAAACACTAACTCTTAAGCTATAAATTAGAATGAACACGTGAGAAATAAGAAATAAGTGCATTAATTAACGCGAACCATATTTGATCTGCTTCCAGTTATAATTGTTGTTATTTATCGCCACATGTTTGCCTACGTCAGAAGCATAGGCGGATATATCACATAATATTCTTAAAACAGAACACAAACCAGCTCCATAAATAACATTTTATTTTTGAAAACCTTTTAAGGATAAATATGTCAATGTCTTAGACATTTTGAGTGTTTATTAATGTTTAATAGTAATAAAATACCATATTTAGCATAGTCTAAAATAGTCTAAAGTAACTCTTTTCGTGAGACATTTGCACAATAAAAGCTGCAATAGTACCACTTGTAGTTCCTGTAAAATTTTCTTTTTTTCGCCCGTAGGAATCTGAATATAGTGAATAGAGTTGAACGAAACCTTTTGTTCTTGCTCAGATATGAAAGTTAAAAAAGTTAAGTGAGCTGTTTTTATTTTCTAATTGTTTCAATAAACAATTTAAAAAAAAATTATAAATTTACACTTCTATAATTCGGAAACTATAATAGATTTAAAAACTCCCAAGGAGTTATGATTGTTTAAAGTTGAAGACATTAGCTTATTTTTCGCTTTTGCCTTAAAAACATTTAGACTAAAAAATATCTATAACACAAGCCATTTATTTTCTTTTCCGGTTTCGCCAACGGCTCCTACTGGACCGATTATGATGATTCTTTTCTTAAAATAAAGCTCTTTATCCACCGATGTGCCATCACTAATTTCTATCTTCTTAAGAGGATAATCTGCGTTAAGACAAAACATATTTTCATTGATATATATGAAAAAGTTATATACGGGTGGGCGTGCACCTTTGATCAATGAAATATGCCGACCAAGTAAAAAGGCGGAGAATAACATATTGTGTAATATATAAGAGAAATAGTTCAAACATATTTCTGTCGTACAGAGTCGAATTTCGCGTTGGGTGCACAAGAATTTTTATTTAAAGTAATTTAAGTAGGAAAACTGAATGCGGTTGTAGTGATTCCTTAGGCAGTGGTTTTTAATTAAAAGAAAAAACTATCTGTAGGTACATAATGTATATTTACAGTGTACAGGGTGTCCTAGTGTTATGTCCGATTTTCTCGGTAGTTTTTGAGATAAGTATTTTTTTTTTTTTTTTTCGGGGAATCTATGCCGCTAAGAAACATATAATTGAACATCAAAGAAGAATTGATCGGATTATTTATGTTCTTAATTGACTATTAAAGCATTAAAGGAAAGTAAAAAAAGGCATGTAAATTTTAAATATCACTTCCGGTTTACATGGCAATGGCGTTCTTTTTCTTGAAAATAGAATATTGATTACTTCCACATCCAGTGGTAGTATAGTAACAAAAAAATTTTTGAAAATTTTTATTGTTCAAATAGGCTTAGACTGTCATGAAAGGTCGACATTTTAAGTTTGAGCGAAAAAAAAATGTCTAACTTTTTTGTGCGCACGATTACTCTGGAACCGTTTAAGATATTGACTTGAAATTTGGTACACTTATGTACTTTAACGGGATCTGGAACTAGATTATATTTTCATCTTATTCCATCGAAGGGTTGGGTTGTAAATTGGGGTAAATGGGGAGGTAAACAGGTAATTCAAGCAGGTAAGAGTCCGTAAAATTGGTATTTAGTATATATAAGAGAAGCTAGGGTCTCGAAAAAATTTTTGACATTAGCTACCCCCATTACCACCCCTACCCCACTTTTTAAGGGGACGAAAAAAAGTGTGATTTAGTGTATGTACAAGAACCAAAAACCTCAAAATATTTTTTTACTTCATAGGCCAAGAATTTTTATTGAAAAATTACCAAAAATCCTCGTTATGTTGGGGTGATGCCTATTACGAATAACTGGCAAAATAAGGATACATATATTACTTCAACATCCAGTGGAAGTATAGTAACGACAAAAAAATTTTTTAAAAATTTTTATTGTTCAAATAGGCTTAGAATGTCATGAAACGTCGAGATTTTAAGTTTGAGCAAAAAAAATTCTGTCTGTCTGTCGGTCTAACTTTTTTTTTGTGCGCACGTTTACTCTGGAACCGTTTGAGATACTGACTTGAAATTTAGTACACTTATGTACTTTAACGAGATCTAGAACTAGATTATATTTTCATCTTGTTCCGTCGAAGAGTTGGGGGTAAATTGGGGTAAATTTGGGGTAAATAGGTAAATCAAGCAGGTAAGAGTTCATAAAATTGGTATTTACTATATACAAGAGAAGCTAGGGTCTCAAAAAAAATTTTGGCATTAGCCCCCACCCCATTATTAAAGGGGATGAAAAAAAATTTAATTTAGTGTGTGTACAAGAACTAGAAACCTCAAAATATGTTTTTACCTTATCCACCCCCACTACCACCTTCTATCACCACCCTCACCCTATTACCGATGTGGGGTATCGTTTTATGGGTTTTTGAGGTAGAGAATTTCAAATATTATATTATTAAACAATTATTTCCACATACAACATTTTTTCGTTGTGAGTGACTTGGATAGAAAATCTGGATGTGGAAGTTGGGCAGCGGTTTTTTTTATTGTTAAATTAGTGTACAATATCGATAATTCTACCATTCCCAATTGAAATTAAAATTTTGAAAGTCGCATTTCGGAGATATGAACTTTACTTTGCTTTTTTTTAAAGGAACACTCCATATATGTACCATTTGAAACGCCATAAAAAAAGCTTTGTATTTATAATATAATACATGGTACTTATCTTAAACAAATTTTGTCTAATTTACTATAAATTTACAATTTATCCAATTAGCCATGGAAAACAAAAGTATGTAAATTAAAATAAGCAATATGTTAGTTCTGTCTAATTTCACTTTATTTTAAATAAAATGGAGAATTTCAATAATTGATACAGTGTGTTTCACTTGAAATGGTAACACCCCAATAACTTTATTTTTTTTTCCGATTTGAATCGCATTTTACTTAAGTATAGAACAAACTAGTATCTACTTATGATCAGAAAAACATTCGCCTCCTACGGTACCAAAGCCACCTGCGGTACCAAAATATGTGGAGAAAATCGGAAAATCATGTTAGGCATTTTTTTATCGGAAAATTTTGTTAATAAAACTTGTTCAGAATTGTCCAAAATGGCCAAAATTTAATCAAAATTAAAAAATGAAAAACTTGAAATTTAAAAAATTTTGAAAATAATTAGGTATTTAAAAAAACAACTGTTTTACAACTACCTGGCAGCTTGGGTTTAATTTCAAACAAAATTGTCATAGTACAGTTTTCTAAACGAAAAAACCCATTCAAATGATATTTTCGGACTTGGACATTATTTTAATAAAAATTTATATATTTTTTTTGATTAAATTTTGGACTTAAGGTTTCTGAACAATTCTTTCATTAACAAAATTTTCCAATAAAAATATGCCTAATATGATTTTTTGATTTTATCCGCATATTTTGGTACCGCAGGTGGCTTTGCATTTGTAGGACGTGAATTTTTTTCTGGTAATAAGTAGATCCTAATTTGTTCCATAAGTAAAATTAGATTCAAATCGGAAAAAAAATTTAAAAAGTGAAACAGACTGTATATATTTTTCGGACTACCATGACTTAATGTAAGAAAATATAAAACTTAATATCTACTATAGTTTTTAAGAAAAATACTGGGTCATATATCATTGAAAAGATTTTTCTATGGCCTTTCAAATGGTGTAAAAATATATGGGGGTGTTCTATTTAAAAAAACCGCTGCCCAAGGAATCACTACTTCTGCATCCAGATTTTCGATCCAACTCATTCACAACGAAAAAATTTAGTAATGGGGTGGGGGTGGCTAATGCCAAACATTTTTTGAGACCTTAGCTTCTCTTGTATATACTAAATACTAATTTTCTGGACTCTTAGCTGCTTGATTTAGCTGGTTACCTCAAATTTACCTCAATTTACCCCCCAACCCTCTGACGGAACAAAATGAAAATATAATCTAGTTCCAGATCTCGTTAAAGTACATTTGTGTACCAAATTTCAAGTCAATATCTTAAACGGTTACAGAGTAAACGTGCGCACAAAAAAGTTACAGACCGACAGACAGAAATTTTTTTTTCGCTCAAACTTAAAATCTCGACGTTTCATGACATTCTGAGCCTATTTGAACAATAAAAATTTTAAAAAATTTTTTTTGGCGTTACTATACTTCCACTGGATGTGGAAGTAAAACCAAGGTAAAGCTCATATCTCCGAAATTCGACTTGTTTGAATTGTTTTGCTGAAATGATGTTTGGAAAATACATGTGATATCTCATAACTTTTATTTTTGAACGTATTTACGTAACTCCAAAAATAAAGAAGTTAAATGAGGTTCTAACGTTTGCACACCCACCCTGTACTGTTGACTATAATAAGGAACTTTAGTCTAGTTATTATAAAAAACACGTTCTCAAATAAATTAAACATGTTCTGATAGAACATATTAATAATAATAATTTTTTGTTTTTATGTCTTTGGTGTTTTTCAAAAAAATTGCCGCGCTTGGATTTTACCCTATAGCCCCCCCCCCCCCCTAAATCCGCCATTGACTGCGCTCCGTCAGAAACCCTAAAATACCTATATGCATGTTTGGAGCATATTTAATGTCCGATATATCAAAAAATATTACAGCTAGATCCTTATGTTTGAAATCGGGGATAAAGGATCTAAAAGAATATGTAAAAATATACAGGGTTTTTCATTTAAAAAGCAACCTTCATTGTTATATCACGTGACATATCCAAGCAATTGTTTTTTAATTGCATTTAAAAAAATATGTATACAACCTTACAACTCTTATACGAAACTTTTTTTGTCTCCAATAATAACATAAATAAAGGGGGGTCAAAATATAGTTATAATTCGTCCGCTGTCTTGGATTCCTAAATTTTTACCAAAAATTCGTAACCCGCATCCCGAAAATCCCCAGATATCGATTTTCATTCGAATAGGATCACAGATGACAAAATTCATCCGCCATCTTGGTTTAGTAAATTTTGACCAAAAATTCGTAACCCGCATCCCCGAAAACCCCCAGACATCGATTTTCAGCCAAATAGGACCATAGATGACGAAATTCGTCCGCCATCTTGGAGTCCTAAATTTTGATCAAAAATTCGTAACCCGCATCCCCGAAAACCCCCAGATATCGATTTTCAGCCAAATAGGACCATAGATGACGAAATTCGTCCGCCATCTTGGAGTCCTAAATTTTGATCAAAAATTCGTAACCCGCATCCCCGAAAACCCCTAGATATCGATTTTCAGCCAAATAGGACCATAGATGACGAAATTCGTCCGCCATCTTGGAGTCCTAAATTTTGATCAAAAATTCGTAACCCGCATCCCCGAAAACCCCCAGATATCGATTTTCAGTCGAATAGGACTATAGATCGCGAAATTCGTCCGCCATCTTAGATTCCTAAATTTTGACCAAAAATTCGTAACCCGCATCCCCGAAAACCCTCCGATATCGATTTTTAGTCAAATAGGACCATAGATGACGAAATTCGTCCGCCATCTTGGAGTCCTAAATTTTGATCAAAAATTCATAACCCGCATCCCCGAAAACCCCCAGATATCGATTTTCAGTCGAATAGGTCCATAGATGACGAAATTCGTCCGCCATCTTGGATTCCTAAATTTTGACCAAAAATTCGTAAACCGCATCCCCGAAAACCCCCAGATATCGATTTTCAGTCGAATAGGATCGTAGATGACGAAATTCGTCCGTCATTTTGGATTCCTAAATATCTTAGCAGTATGAGATTCCTCGGAAAACCTACGTCAGATTGGATTTTGAACCATAAACTTATCTCAGAAACTACCGAGAAAACCCAGCATAGCGCGTTGACTGGGACACCCTGTACATTTTGCTTGGTAATAATTTCGAATAAATTGATTTCTGACCTAACTAAAAACCGCATTCAAATTTTCATAATAAAATTTGTAGGAGTGTTTATACAAAACGGTCCTCTCTATTTGGCACCTTTTATTTATGTATTAACATTTTCAAGAATTTCATCTATTAAGTCATTCCTGTAAGATAAAATAATTTATAAATAAATTTAAGATATTACCAGAACTCCTAAATGCTTCCCTGGCAAGCATTCATTCGCGTCAGGTCTCCATGACAACAAGTTCCTCCCTAAAGTCTGAGAGCGTGTAAAGCTATGCGAATGCCGAGGCGAGTGCCATCTATTGACGGCAAAATTGGAAACTATTTATTGAATCTATGTTTGAAAAACAAGAGGTTATATTTTATCCACGTAATTAATTATGGACTATCTAGGTCGTCACGATTTCGTTTTTTGTAAATTCCAATTTTTCGACGTCCATTTTTTCGTTGATCACGTGTTTTTGACTAAAACAAAAAAATAAAAACGTGACGAACTAGAATATATATTTTAATACATACGTACAAAATTTGAAGTTTCTATCTTCAAAAATAAGCCGAATAATTCGTTTCTTCATTTCACTGACCGCAGATTATACTCTTAAATTGTTATTTTCATACACAAAAACTCAATAAAAGTTGAAATAAATAATTGAACCTGAGCGCTCGAACTATAAACGTACCAATGTTATAAACAAACACGCCGCATCGCAATGCCAAAGATGCCGACATTTTTTGAGTGCCTGTTAAATCGGCGGTTTACTATACATAATTATTATCAAACTGCGCATGTAGATACCGCAGTTGACCGAAGAGATCCAAGTAAATCAGTTAGTTTTCATCATGAAGCGACATGTTTTTCCCATTTTAGGTGACGGCAATTGCCTATTTGTTAATTTGCTTATTTTTTAATATTATGAAGGTGTTTTGTTATTTGTGACCCATCTTATACACAGCCCATTAATAATTTAACTGCATATGAAAAATTGTTATCGTTATCGTTATATGGTGCATACGTTGGTCATGTTGAATTGCATTGCGTTAGTCAATTATTTTCTAATTATTTATTTAGGGTATGGAGACGATAACAACGAAGAAAGTTTTGACTAGGATTCGGAAAATATTATTTATAGCTAATTATAATCGTGAAAAAATCACTTTCAGAAATGTTGATGGATAAAAATAATATTTGGACAGGTAGTTCACGTTATTGCCAGGCTGGATATACTCCAGGTATTAGAGAATTTTACCTGGAAAAGTTCATGGTAGTTCTGGAAATAGGTTTACTTTATGTTTTTTGGCTCGCTGCTCGCTGAATCCAAATTTGTAACTTCCCACCAAAAATTCCCCCGCAACCCCCTCAAAGTGCATAGCAGGATAAGCATGTAAAATCTGCCCCAAACAAAATGTTGTTTGTTATCAACTATTTGAAATATGATTTTTCCAAAATTTCAAGCCTGCAGCCGCCATATTGGAGGAGTGGTGGAGGGTTTTTGATTTTCGATTTTTAAAATTTTCTCGGATACTGTTGTACGAAGAAATCCGAACAAATTCTCAGTTGTTACTTACATGTTGGACTATTTACCCAATTTTTTTTCATAATTTTTAAATGCAAATTTCGTATGCAAAAAAAAATTTGCAAATTTTTGCATACAATTTTTTGGCACTTTAAGAAAGAAGGCCACTCTGAATTTTTCATCGTAAATTACTCATTCATCCAGGCCTATTCTCAAATTATTTTCATATTTTAAAAAAATGTGGAAGATAGTTAAAAAAACGAAAAACTGCATTACCGACCATTCTCTTATACGCGCCTCACTATCATTTGGACGCATGTCTTGTTAACAAATATACAGGATGTTTCATTAATAATTGGACATACGCTAACTCTAGAATCCTTGTCGAAATTGTGAAGATTTAACCTGAAACACTTAGATAAAATGTGCCTCCTTACTGACATACAGGGTGTCAAAGTTTTTTCTTTTTTTTGCAATATCTCAACTACCTCTTGACCGATCTTCTCCCAATTTGGTAAGGAAACATTTTTTAAGCTAAGAAACAATAATTTATGTATTACATCACGCTAGCCCGTGGAGGTCGCCTCATGAGCCATACCTGATGAGGAATATTTTGTCTCTTTCTTTTTACGAAACGTAGTGGAACTTTTGACTAGAAAATCTCATGCAGGAGTCATTTCTACGTAAAAAAAGGTATATACTTGATAGAACTTGATAATTCCAACCATTTTCGAGAAAACTGCCGCATAGATCTCAAAAATTCTTTGAAAACAAACCCAATTTGAAAGGGAAAAATTGTATTTATTGAAAAGTGTGTTTTGGTGACGTCTTAGTTCTGTCAAAATGTCAAACTAATGAAATTATACGTAAATGACAGTAAGTGTTTTAAATCTTCATATTTTGGACTAAGGATTCTCCAGTTAGCGTACGTCCAATTATTAATGAAACATCCTGTATATTTGTTAACAAGACATGCGTCCAAATGATAGTGAGGCGCGTAAAAGAGAATGGTCGGTAATGCAGTCTTTCTTTTTTTAAACTATCTTCTACACTTTTTAAAAATATGAAAATAATTTGAGAATAGGCCTTGATAAATGAGTAATTTACGATGAAAAATTCAGAGTGGCTTTCTTTCTTAAAGTGCCAAAAAATTGTATGCAAAAATTTGCAATTTTTTTGCATACGAAATTTGCATTTAAAAATTATGAAAAAATTGTGTAATTAGTCAAACATGTAAGTAACAACTGTGAATTTTTTCGAATTTTTTCATACAACGGTGTCCGAGAAAATTTTTCAAAATGAAAATCAAAAACCCCCCACCACTCCACCAATATGGCGGCTGCAGGCTGGAAATTTTGGGAAAATCATATTTAGGGTAAGCCCCTTCAAATAGTTTTTAACAAACAAAATTTTGTTATCCTGCTTTAGAGAAGAAAACCCCAAAAAATGGTTTTTGACTTTTTTTTATCGTTTTTTTTTTTCGTTTTAAAGAAAAAATACCCAGATATTCAAAAAGTAAACAAAACTCACAACAAAAAAAGTCCTTCGACATTTTGACATACCACGAACGGGAGGGGAGCGAGTAGATCCCGAGACATGCGCCGCGCGTGCATTTAGGTATTACGGCAACACCACAGTTACTCTCTCGTCTTGCGATCTTCTTGAGGTACCCCCTCCCCTGCCACGCCCCTCGAGCTAGCATACTGATGTCAAGAGTAGTGATGGGTGATATCGTGATTTTTCAATCACAACGTAAATCGTTACTGTGATTTTCTTATATCAGTGAATTGAAAACGTGATGTGATCACGACTTTCATAATACGATGTACGGGACAAATTGTTAATTGTTCCCTATTAAATAAGCGCCGACAGACGGTGAATGGTGAATTAGCTACTTTGGTAATCTGTGCTGCCGCAGATAGGCATAATATGTATAATATCCTTCCAGACTTAGAGCCCGACCAGTTATGTTCCAAGTGTAGGTATTATAAAACTAATGTAAGAAAAAACTCGCCAATTGTTCGAATGTGTGTGTATTGATGTCTGTCATGAATCAAATTTTAGCATATTTAATCTTAGAAAAAACGTTCTTAGGTATTCAATAGAAGCTCCGTGCATTTTAATTTTAAAATAAAATAAAAACGATAATAATAAATGAATACATAAATAATTTTCTTTTTTGCGATGGTACGTGATACATTGCGTATAACATTAAATTCAGTCATTTGTATCGTATAGGTTATTTCATTATTCTGTATAGCTAATTTAATTTAGTATTAGTAATGTGATGTAATTGTAAATGTAGACATTTTTGTCTGTATTACATCAGTAAATAAATAAATAAATAAAATATATATTATGATTTGTTTATACAAGTAACTTGTTGTATGAATTACTAATAAAGCAAAAGCACTAGGTTTTGAATGGAACTTGATAATAAGATATTTTTGTAAAGTTGTACAAACATTAACATTTCGGAAGAATCAATAAATTTCTTGTTTATATTTATGTTTATGTTTATTCTACACGAATTTTTGTTAATTTAAAATGGTAAATTTATTTTTTAACGTTATTTTTTGTTGTTTTATATTATAATACCTAGGTTTTTTTAAAATGTTTTCATTTGCTTATTGTCGAATTCCATATTTTTATTCATATTTCATGCCGAAATGTAAATGCTCAATATTTGCAATAAAATTGCTAGTATATTTAATCATACAAAATATTTTCACGCATGGTTTTAGTAATTAGGTACTTCTGGTGTTATAACAAAAATGTTCCGTCACGACCCTGCCTCGAATCGCCACATCGCATCGCCCGTCAATAAAAGACAAAGATATTTATATAAATATCTAAATAGTGTGAAATGCAGCGCTAAGGCACGGAATCGCTTGCTTTACGTGTTAATACATACGGCCGCAAACAATAATCGACTCCAAGTAAATATCGTGAAAGATATATTGGTCTTATCTTAATAGACCATGGCAAGGGGTCCAAATACGGAAAGTCGTGATCACGTCACGCTTTTCTGCCAACTTTACTAACAGTCGTTACCTGTGATTTCTTAATATCAGTGATTAAATCACAGTTCGTGATATATCGCCCATCACTAGCCAAGAGGCACTTCCCTTTTCCCCCCGACCAGTATGCTGCTCGAGAATTGATAGGCAACCCGTTGATCGCGATCGAAGTTTCTTAAGCCTAGTCCTCATAACGGCGAATTGCGAAAAGCGAAATTTTGCACGGGACTATAATTCCACAAAATAATTTGCCCTTACTTACTTCAGCGGATTTCGCGTTTTTAAGTGTCCTTTATTTAGTAACTTTTTAAAATATCCCCAAAGGAATTTTAGGTGCCCGCGTACTTTATAAAAGCAATTTATACATATCCTCGTATAATTTCTTGTACGGCATAATTGCGCTTAGTCTATCACTTTTTTCCTCTGCGAAAATTTTCGTAAACGCGGCGTTCCTCCTCGGCATGAAAAAGATGATTTCCACACGTCGGATTGGAAAATCGGCAAATATATTTTGTCTGACAATTCGAAAATTGGATTCTACATATTTTTATTAAGCAATCTTGAAAAAATCAGCTGGTTTTCAATAAATGTTTTAAAGTTATGTTATGTTATGTTTAAGGTGGTAGACACCCTTAACGTTCCAAAATTTGTGTCGGATAGTTTGTAGAAATATATAGAATATGTAGAATCCAATTCTCAAATTGTCCGGCAAAATACATATATTTGCCGATTTTTCAGTCCGACGCGTGGAAATCGCCTTTTTCATGCCGAGGAGGAACGCCGCGTTTACGAAAATTTTCGCAGAGGAAAAAAGTGATAGACTAGGCGCAATTATGCCGTAAAAGAAGTTATACGAGGATATGTATAAATTGCATTTATGTACGCGGGTACCTACACTCTATGCTTATTTGCATTACATACGAATAACATACAAATAATATTTTCATACTTGACATTCTTCATGCAACATTTTAAACCATAACCTACAAAACTAAAAAGACAAAGACAGAAACACGAAATCCGCTGAAAAGTTAAAACAAGTTGAACTTTTCAGCGTCATCGCAGAAAGTTAAAATATTCGCGGAATTTCGCGGCATCTGACTTTTCGAATAATTTCCACCAATCACATTAATTCCGCAGAAATAAATCCGCAATTCGCCGTTATGAGAACTGTTTTCTCATATTTTAAACATGACTTTAAATTGTTTCAATCGATCAAAGTCCTCGTCCAAAACCCAGATTTGCATTCCCTCGGTCAGCTGTTCCGGACTCCAAATACAGATCCACAAGCTGTCGCAAAAGCTGGCAATCATTTTTTCTTCGTTTGTATGGTTGCAAGGATAAAAACACTACTGAACGGTTTTAGACATCAGTGTTTCATCAAGACCGCGTATAGCAGTAAACACAACATTGCCTCTTTGATCCCAACTGAAGCTGCTGCTGCGCAACTTTGAATCCTGCTCTACCAAAATTTCTAAAGATTATCGAAAAAAAGAGTTTTTTTTGGTTTTATTTTCAATTTTTTTATGAGGTTGCAGGGGGAATTTTTTTTTTTTAATGCCTTATATATATTAACGTCCTGGAGAAGTTTAGCTAATGCTACTCTACCACTTAACCAGGACGTCGAGATGAGTTACGGTCACCCATCCAAGTGATGGACTCGCCCGGCCGTGCTTAACTTCGCCGATCGAGTCCAGTCACTGAAACCGGTACCGTACCTCACCTCACTTTTTGGTGGGAAGTTAAAAATTCGGATTCGGCGCTCAAAAAAACGTAAAGTAAGCCTATTTCCAGAACTACCATTAATTTTTACAATTAATTATTTTTTATTTATTTGCTTTCATCATGATTAGAGAATATTATTTAGTTAGGTATATTAAGCAAATTACAACTTACACATTTTAATATTCATTATGAAATTACCTATTTTCTGTATATTGTTGCCCTAATCTGGGCACGCTAATATACTAGATTAGGGCAACAATATATGAATGAATGTTTCTATACTCTACTGATGATGAGAACTAACGAGTTCGAAAAAACTTGTATAACTTTTCTAGAGTTGAAATAGAATGTAAGGTTTAATAATTGTTGTGAATGACCGAATTTTAATAAATGATTTAAGTATTTTCAATATATTTTTTTGCTTTAAAATGCTAAGAATACTATCATGTAATTCAATACTTCCTCAGTATTAGCTAGAAGAGTAGTTGTTTTGATTGGTTCTCCAATAATGAGTGTTTTGAAGTATTTACCTAACTAGTATATTAGCGTGCCCAGATTAGGGCAACAATATACAGAAAGTAGGTAATTTCATAATGAATATTAAAATGTGTAAGTTGTAATTTACTTAATATACCTAAATAATATTCTCTTACCATTAATTTTTCCAGGTAAGGGCTCTATATAATCTCTAATGCCTGGGGTAATACTTTAAAAAAATAAAACGCTAGGAAAATAATATCTGGAATGTGGTTGACAAGGATGAAAATCTGATACAATTTTGGAAAAAAAAATTAACAAAGTGATTACTGAAAGGAATAAGATAATTAATGAATGGAAGGTGTCAAATAGAGAGGGAAGATTTTTGCAAATAATTTTACAAATTCTTTATATTTCTCTCTTATCGAAGATATATATTGTAATAGTGAAAATCACTATTCCAGATTACTTAGGATTTTCACATTTTAGATTTATGTTATGAAAATTTAGGTATTTCAATTCAGTCATTCAGTCCGTCTAGTCTGTCGGCCGATCTTTGTATCTAAAAATGTATTTGACTGAGAAAAATTATATTCGGCAGGTAGATAAGACTTATTACCATGGAAAAAATCGAAAAATATAGAGGCTGAACACCTCAAAAAAATAATTAAGGGAAACATTTTACGGTATGTTACAACACAAAAAGTGAAAAAAAATGACTTTTTTTGCCATTTTTAATTGTTTTTTAAGAAAAAAAAATTAATATTTTAAACCCTACCTCACACAACAGCCCTTACTGCTTTTTCTAGGTGCATGCGATGTCATATTAGTACTAAAGGAGTATCCACGTGTTAAATTTAATTAAAAATTATTAGAGCCGTTTTCGAGAAAAAAATCATTGTTTAAACTCTACCACAGCCTTTCTTTTTCTATATTTCCTAAGAGCAATTAGTCATGCCAATTTATACTATTGCTAAGGAAGTATCCACTTGTTAACGTTGAACAAAATTTTCATAGCCGTTTTGGATTTTCAATGAGCATTCCATTTCATATTTATACTGATACTAAGGGAGCATCCACGGATTAAATTTAATCAAAGTTATTAGAGTCGTTTTAGGAAGAAACTTTTTTATTGATTTTTAAGAGGTTACTCCCTCCACATTTAAGATGATACGATAACAATTTCTTCTCGAGACTTGACCGTCCTGAACACATATGCAAAATTTGAGTAAAATCGATCCAGTGATTTGGGCTCTAGGTGTAATCACCAACAGACAGACATTTTGTTAAAAACTAATCTTTTTGGATTCAGGGATTTGAACCCGTGCAAATTAATTAAAAAAAAAAAAACGCGAAATCGAATTTCTGTATAATCACAATAATTTCCGTGTATACTTCGTATACGGGAAAATTAAAACAAAAAAACCGCTGCCCAAGGAATACTACTTCCACATCCAGATTCTCTATCCAAGTCACCCACAACGAAAAACTTTGTATATGGAAATAATTGTTTATGGAACTTTAATAATATAATATTTGAAATCCTCTACCCCAAAAACCCATAAAACGATACCCCACATCGGTAGTGGGGTGGGGGTGGTGATAGGGGGGTGGTAGTGGGTAGTGGGGGTGGATGAAGTAAAAAAAATATTTTGAGGTTTCTGGTTCTTGTACATACACTAAATCACAATTTTTTTCATCCCCTTTAATAAGGGAGTGGGGGGGGGGGGTGGTAATGGGGGTGGCTAATGCCAAAAATTTTTTTGAGACCTTAGCTTCGTCGGAACAACATGAAAATATAATCTAGTTCCAGATCTCGTTAAAGTACATACGTGTACTAAATTTCAAGTCAATATCTTAAACGGTTCCAGAGTAAACGTGCGCACAAAAAAAAAGTTACAGACGGACATACAGACCGACAGACAGAAATTTTTTTTCGCTCAAACTTAAAATCTCGACGTTTCATGACACTGAACAATAAAAAAATTTTAAAATTTTTTTGTCGTTACTATAATTCGACTGGATGTGGAAGTAATTACTTTTATTTTCATGTCATCGACATACTGTTAATTTGTCAAAAGGATTATTATTATATCAATTATTATTTTATAATATTGCACAGAATCGGTTCAAAAAGAAAGTCCCTCTTTGTATTTACAAAGTACCTAGTATTTAATAAATACCGTGGATCGATTTCCTGGAAGTGATTAATGTACAAATTTGAGGTCGTTTATGACAAATTAATTTCTCCATTCACCAATGTATTCATTCAAGAATATGTTTCAGATTTTCAGTATCACGTATGCATATTTAGTGGGCGTAACCCTAACAGGTGTTAGTTTTTTATTTATTGTGTCTAATTAAAGGCTTGTAGTGGGTAGCAGTTATGCATTATTTCGATATCTCTTCAGCCCACCAAGAGATTTGCGCCAAAATCTCGTGGGCGATATCATAGCGTTCTCGCTAGGCGTATAAATAAAATAACCTTAATTGTAATGAAAATATTTATAAAAATGAAGCTTTCCCCAGGTTTGTAGATCGCCCCCTAAATTTTTTCTGTGCTTTCACACTCTCATTATCATTTCCAGTCGAGAGTTTCATAAAACACGATTGCAGAGTTGTAAAAACTAGTAGGTAATCTTTATTGAAATTTATGTGAATGTGACAATTCATGAAGTCGCATTATATAATTTAAAACACAAAGTGTCCTAAAAGTATGGATACGCCTGAATAACTCGACAGGATAGCGAGATATGAGGAAAATGACCTCTATAAAAGTTGTTGAGGTCATCGGGGGGTCACCACTACTTGAAGGTCAACTGTTGTTTTTTAAATAGGAACCCCGAATTCTGAAAAAGTGAAAAATTTTGCATTAGAGTTGTAAGGAGTCAAATTTACCCTAGGGGTCGTTTAAAGGTCAAATGTCTCTTGAAATTTTCAGGCTGGTTTCTCGACAGGATAGCGAGATATGAAGAAAATGACCTCTATAAAAGTTGTTGAGGTCATCGCAGACACCACTTGGTGACCTTGGATTTGACTTTCAAGATCAACTTTCGTTTTTTAAATAGAAACAGCTGTTTTTGACCGGATTCTGAAAGAGCGAAAATTTTGCACTAGAGTTGTAAGGGGTCAAATTGACCATGGGGTCTGGTGACAGAAGGCAGGCAATGGTGATCATGATGACCTTGCAATTAGATTTCTAAGGTCAAATCGAGGTCATTTCATGATCGACTTGGGTGACTAGGTGAGTCCCCATTTGATTAACGAAAGTTGTCTTTCAAATTACCTTGAAAAATATCATTTAATGTCAAATCCAAGGTCACCAAGTGGTGCCCCCCCGATGACTTAAACGACCTTTATAGATGTCATTTTCTTCATATCTCGGTATCCTGGCGAGATATCAGCCTGAAAATTTCGAGACATTTGACCTTTAGATGACTCCACCTTACAACCCTAATGTAAATTTTTTCGCACTTTCAGAATCCAGGGTCAAAAATGGAGGTTAATATGTAAAAAACGAAAGTTGACCTTCAAATGACCTTGGAATTGCCTTCAAGGTGAAATCCAAGGTCACCAAGTGGTGCCCCTGATAACCTCAACAAGAGGTTATTTTCTTCATGTCTCGCTATCCTGAAGAAGTTATTCAGGCGTATTCGTACTTTTGGGACACTCTGACTATAATTTACCAGATTAGTGATTAGTGTATCCTTATGTATTTTGATCCGCTGAATCCGAAGTCAGAAGTTTCAGATTGGCCCGTTTTCATCCCTAACCCCAAAAAACAACCCTAAAAAAAGTGGTCTGTCCGGCGGATGAGACCAATGTATCCTTACTTATTTTGAGCCGCTGAATCCGAAGTCAGAATTGTCAGTAGGGATTGCATTACCGGTTATTAGGACAAAAAACACATGACGATAATTACCGGTTATTTTAAATTTTTACCGGTTATTTCGGTAATTTCTGAACTTACGATATGTCACGTATTCAACGTTTCTATTTATGTCACTGACTAGTATTCACTAAATACAGAGTGACTGTCCCAACACCGAGCACTTTTAACAATAAATAAATAATATTATAAAAAGTAAACTCCAAACACCAGGCCCTAAGAAATACAAGAGAGACATTGACAATATCTTACGACAGAAAATTGAATATTTCACTGCCGCAAATATCCGTGGAATACATTTAGAAGTATGTTATTACCAATTCTTATTAACTTATCGACCCACCAATATCGATTGAGGAAGGGCATCTTCAGCTGGTGGTATTCTATGCACAAATATCAGACGACTAACAGATATAGCTTTGAAAAACTGACAGGCTATTTTTAAAAAATATTGTATTTTTAGATTAGGTATTCAGTAAATGCCCTATCTGAGTTTATGTTTATAATTTTTTGTTATTTAAGTGGATATTTTTGTTATTTACAGAATAATTATTTATTTAAACTTATTTCATTTATATTTTTTCCTTTTGATAAATTAACTCCTATATAAAAAAGTCTATTTGACAGTCACATTTTTGTCACTTTGACAGCGATGAAAAAGGTGCATGGTTTTTTATCAACAGTAAAATCACAAGAGTTTTTTTTTTATCGGATAAATTTCTCTTTGTAACGAAATAATTTTGCCAATCAGTGATTTTATGAGAAAAACTGACATGAAAAAATCGCGAGACCGAAGGTCGAGCGATTTTGTCAAATGTCAGTTTTTCGAGCAAAATTACTGATTGGCAAAATATTGAGTTAAAAAGAAATTTATCCATAAAAGAAAAGCTCGAGTGATTTTTGGCAAGATAAATTAACGACAGAATATGTGAACGAACAACAATTAAAAATAATTATAATTTTCTCAAAACGACTCATATCGTACAGTATAGTTTCCATAAGACTTAAAAATTATAGCCGACAGTACAGATTTTAAAATGACGTGCGACTACTAGATATACTCTGCTTTTGAGGAACAGGCATTTTTATCGTGATAAAAAACGATGCACCTTTTTTATCGCTGTCAAAGTGACAAAATGTGACTGTCAAATAAACTTTTTTATATAGGAGTTAATTTATCACCGATAAAAATGCCTGTTCCTCAAAAGCAGAGTACACCTAATAGTCGCACGTCAGCTATAATTTTTAAGTATTGTGGAAACTATACTGTACGATATGAGTCGTTTTGGGAAAATTATAATTATTTTTAATAAATTATTGTTGTTCGTTCACATTCATATTCTGTCGTTAATTTATCTTGCCAAAAAACACTCGAGCTTTTCTTTTATGGATAAATTTCTTTTTTACTCAAAATTTTGCCAATCAGTAATTTTGCTCGAAAAACTGACATTTGACAAAATCGCTCGACCTCCGGTCTCGCGATTTTTTCATGTCAGTTTTTCTTATAAAATCACTGATTGGCAAAATTATTTCGTTAAAAAGAAAAATTTATCCGATAAAAAAAAAGATCTTGTAATTTTACTGTTGATAAAAAAACCTTTGGTTTGTTCATTATATCAAATATACGTATATAAAAATGTTTTTTTGTTAAATTTAGATAATTTTGTACATGGAAAAAGACAATTGCCATTTTCGCCACCCTAATCATCCATTCTAAACATTACCGGTAAATACCGGTTAACCGGTTTTTATACTCTTATTTGATCGGCACATTTCTAAAACCGTAAATATCGCTCGCAGACAAAAAAATTTCCATATCATTGTGTTAGTGAACGAATTCTTTCAAAATGTCCGCCCGTCTATCCGTCCGTCCGTCCGTCTATCCGTCCGTCCGTCCGTCACGTTTCTTGTAAGCACGATAACTCAAGAAAGAAAAATCCGATTGTACTGAAATTTGGTCAGTAAGTTAGTGTTATTTAGGGGAAGAACCTTATTATTTTTTAACAAAATCGATAGGTAAATAAAAATGTTATTAATGATTTAAATTTGAAAAAAAAAAATTTTATTTTTATGTTTTTGTCATTGAATAGAAATCTGGTGGAATGATATTTCATTTTGATATCAAAATATTTATATATTTTACAAATATACATTTCATAATGAATATACAACCGTAAAAATATGATTTTAGCTCGTGTCTTATAATGTAAAAATTTACATTTTTTTACTTGTAAGGTGGTGGTGTAGTTCTTACGCTTTTGACTCGGAATCCAAGGGTCCCAGGTTCGAAACCCAAATGGGGTTTGGTATGTTTTTTTTATTTTTACTTTATTTTACACTCCGTTTACCAAGTTCGTACTATAAAATTAAAAATGTCTAAAACTAATATTATTTACAAAAAACTGCGGAGAGTATCCTATGGAATGTATAACAATTATATAAAAAGTTCAGTGAACAGGCGAAGAGTACGTTTTTAGCTTGTTTACATTTTTATTTACCGATTTACCGGATATTAAAACTTCCGGTAAATTGCAATCCCTAATTGTCAGATTGGTCCACAAACACACCCAAAACAAACAAAAAATGGTCTGTTCGGCGAATCAGATCAGTGTATCTTTGTGTATTTTGATCCGCTGAATCCGAAGTCAGAACTGTCAGATTGGCCCGGTTTTCATGTCTAACCTCAAAAAACATCCCCAAAAAGCCGGTTTTTCGCCTTTCACACAATGAGAAGTTAAAATTTTTTTTAATGTGTTTATTTCATAACCTCAATGTCGTAACTTTATATCACTAACTCGATGACCCTACAACTCCATAGCATTGTGAAAGGCGAAAAACCTGTTTTTACGGGTGTTTCTTGAGGTTAGAGATAAAAACCGAGCCAATCTGACATTTCTCACTTCAAATTCGGATCCAGCGGGTCAAAATACATATGGATACAGGTCTGATCCGCCGGACAGACCACTTTTTTTTCTCTCCGCCTGTGTATAATCAGTGAAAATTCGTAATATATTGAAAATTTATAAAAGTTTTACAAAACTCAAAGGCTCCCATTAGCCTATAAAAGTTTTTTGACAAAGATGTTTTATAAAAGATATTTTATGATGGTGTAATCGACCTTATTTTTATAAAATATGGTCGATTACACTATAAAATTTTTCATAAAATATTTTTTATAAAAGATCTTCAAAGAACTTTTATAGTGTAATGGAGGACTTAGATTTAGAAAGTTCTATAAACTTATAAAAACCAATGTAGTGGTTCTGAGTTGCCCTAATCATTCTCTCGCTTGGCATAATTACATTGAGTTTGTGCAGCTGATGCTGGCTCTCGCATCCTGACTTCCAGATGGTACAATATCTTCAATCTTCCTGTTTGTTTCCTTACTAGTTGCGGTACTGAAAATCCGCTGTACTGAAGCTTGAGTTACTGTATCCCATAATTTCGTTAACTCTTAGTCCCCTTCCAAGATGAAAGTTATGTTTATCTCTTCCTGGGTCACAAGTGATCCCTCGAAGTGTGAAAGCCTCATAGCCATTAAGACTGGGCATTCACATAATATGTGGTGAGGAGTTTCCTCATCCTCATCACACATCCTACATTCTGGAGATTGTTAAAAATTTGGTCTTTTGTGTCAGCGCATCACTATTCTCCAATACTTGTGCTTTCGGTACTGCCAACTTGCATTCGCACATCGTTTTTACCTTCGAGCATATAAGGGAAAACAGAGGTTCCTTTTCTATTTTACAACAATGCGAATGGTTGTTCTCAACACATTTGGGCAAGGGACGCGAGAGGCGTAGTAAACACCAACGAAACACAATAGAACACGAAAGTAAACAATACGCAAATGAAACCAAACGCCATATTAGAAAGCATCCCCTACGGAACATGTCATTATTTTGTACCAGCCAAGAAAATCGGGGATTAGTAATTTGCTTGTTTACAGTTGTGGGTCGAACAAACAAACAGCTGTTTGGCGATCTCTATTTTCCAATATGCCCCAAGGTTTTTACATGCAGGAACCCTTTAGAACCGGAATTTGTAGATAAGCATTCACCGCAGCCTGACACAGACGATGGCCTTATATGAGTATATTTTCTATTTTCGGGCCCCAAAATGTCGATTTTCACCAGTCTGGAATTTCATGCCAAAATAATATAATGCAAAAACAGAATAAAATCATGCAACTTTGGACAAATCCTCCTTAGTAATTTATGCTCGCCATTTCAATTCAGCTAAATCACTCAAACTTTTGTTTTTACGAGATTGCAAAAATAAACTGGGCCACGTGTAGGTGCTTTCTCAAATAAAAGTTATATGTGGAAGCAAACATTTAAAGTTTTGTCTGGTTATTTTGAAATTTGCAAAATTCATGGTTCCCAGTTTAGGCCAAGGTCTCCATCTCGTATCATCGGAGAACAGTAATTCAAAGATTAGTTGATTTTATAACGTAACTTTTGTCAACAAAACTTGGCATTCGCGTAAAATCTAATTTTAGCAGATTTGCTAGATAAACAACTTTATTTTAATTTTACATTAACATAATTAACGAGTTATATAAAATGAAAGTTTAAGTTTACAAAACGACTCGTTTGTGTACTGCATTAATATTATTTATTTCATAATAGTTTTTATTGTTTATTTCATAATAATAGAGACCAATCTTCAGAGGATTTATATAGAACATGTTTTCGAGCCGCTTTTCTTGGATTTTCGTGGATGTTTGGACGTCAAATAGAGATGATCTCATTTGGGAATATAGCAAAAAGGTAAATTTTTTCGCCTTTCGCGCCATTGCTCCAAAACTATACAAAATATCATAAACGTACACTTTTTTTCAATAGCGTTATATTTCTATGAATGGTATTGTGAGATTACAATAATAATATTAATGAAATAAACTTTATTGATGTGTTATACACGGAGTATTTATACGTCAGATATAGTACAATATATTATACATTGCCATTAATACAAAACAAAATTAAGGTTAAAACTATTACAAAAACCGCTGCCCAAGGAATATCACTACTTCCACATCCAGATTTTTTATACAAGTTTATCACAACGAAAAAAAATGTGTATGTGCAAATAATTGTTTATGGAACTTTAGTAATATATTTGAAATTCATATTCAAAAACCCATAAAACAATATGCCACTTTGGTAGTTGGGGTGGTAGTGGAGGTGGATGAAGTAAAAACAATTTTGAGGCCTTTGGTTCTCGTACACACGCTAAATTTCAATTTTATTTTTTTCACCTCCTTTAATAACGTAGTGGGGGTGGTCATGGAGGGTGGCTATTGCCAACAAATTTTTTGAGACCTTAGCTTCTCTTATACAGTGTGTCCCACTTTTCACGGTAACACCTTTGTAGCTCAGTTATTAGTCACCCAATTTTAACCAAGTTTGGAAGGGTATCAGAGACCTGTAACTTTTTTTTAAGTAAAACAAAACTTATTTCAGTCATTGGCGTGCATTTTTATTAAGAAAAAAGGGTCGATTTTTCGAGAAATCATATTAGGCATTTTTTTATTGAAAAACTAATGCAATATTATTGATCAGCATGCTGTAAAACTCCCATATTCAGAATTTAACAACATTTTGATTTTTGGTTTTCAAATTACAGCCCACTTAAAATTGCCTATTTTAAACATTAAATAATCAATAAATTGGTAACGAATCTTTTTTCGCAAGAAAGTCATTCTTTATTTTCTCTTTAAATTCATTTTTTCTACCACCTCATATCATCGATACTTTCAAGTTCGGTAATCCTTACTGCCCGAATAATTTACAGGTCTGATGACCCAAAATTTTTCAGTGAAAATTCTTGGCCTTCGAAATTTGAAAGTTTAGATGATATGTGATAGTAGAAAAAGTGAATTTAAAGAGAAAATGAAGAATGACTTTTTTTCGAAAAAAATTTCGTTATCAATTTATTGTTTAAAATAGGTAATTTTAAGGGGACCGTAATTCGAAAACCAAAAATCAGAATGTTGTTAAATTTTGGATATAGTAGTTCTACAGCATGCTGATCAATAATATTGCATTAGTTTTTCAACAAAAAAATGCCTAATATGATTTCTCGAAAAATCTTAATCTTAATAAAAATGCACGCCAATGACTGAAATAAATTTTGTTTTACTCAAAAAAGATATAAATAAAGGTCTTTGATACCGGTCTAAACTTGATTGAAATTGGATGACTAATAACTGAGCTACGAAGGTGTTACCGTGAAATGTGGGACACACTGTATATATACTAAATACCAATTTTATGGACTCTTACCTGCTTGATTTACCTATTGAGCTCTATTTACCCCAATTTACCCCCCAACCCTTCAACGTAATAAGATCAAAATATAATCTAGTTCCAGATCTCGTTAAAATATATACGTGTACCAAATTTCAAGTCAATATCTTAAACGGTTCCAGAGTAATCGTGCGCACAAAAAAAAGTTACAGACCGACAGACAGACAGAATTTTTTTTTTGCTCAAACTTAAAATCACGACGTGTCATGACATTCTAAGCCTATTAGAACAATACAAATTTTTAAAATTTTTTTGTCGTTACCGAGGTTCTTACTATACTTCCACTGGATGTAATTGATGCATTATTACATTATATTTCTTAAATTATCAAAAAATGGCAATTTGTATGGTTTTTATTTTTCTACGAAGTAACAAATTATCAAAAAAGTTTTTCATAGATCTAGTTTTGTTCAGAATTTTATTGCGAAAAAGTTGGTATTTTTATTTCTGGATGCGATTACTAGGACCGGAGATTATAAGGAAAATAGTAGAAAATTTCAATGTTGAAAGAAAAATTGTTGATATTTTACATGAAGCAATAGGCCGAGAACCGATTTAATCCAAAACTTCTCATAGCACTTGCTGTACCTACAACGAATTAGAACAATAAAATTGCTGCAGCAAAACAACTCAAAACAACTCCATTCTAAATTTATTTTGACTTTACTATTATAAATGGAATTTTTTCCATGTCATAAATTGACTAACAGTAAAATAACAAAAACAATTAATTTGTTAGCTACAATGAGCAGAAAACGCCCTGTACCTGACGTTGAATATTAAACGAGAAAGATTATAATACAACATTAACTTCAATTGTATTTTATTTCGGTATACACCTCTCCATCATCGGATATCCGGTGAATAATTTGCGTATGAAACATCAGGCTGACGTCAACCCATTAACCTCAAGTTTCCTTTCGATATCTACGATTTGAGGAATTTTTCTGTAATAGTCTGGGAATGTAAGTAAGCGTGTTGTTTAAATGCAAATGTAAACCCAATATGTAAATAAACAAGTTTGTTAACTAGGAGGTACTTGATTGATTATTTGATATTAATGGTACTTCATTCTTTTTGTATGCCTCATTGATTACACCAGGTAAATTAAACCAAAACCAGTCAAAGAGTGTAGTAGGATAAGGGGCAGATGCAAACTGGGCACCGTACTGCCTCCAATTTTAATCCTTCATGTAATCTGGGCACCAGCCAAATCTGTACCTGAAAAAGGTGCAGATAATCTGGTCACGCACCGTGATGTTTTTTTGAAGTATAAAAATCGCTAAAAAACAAATACCAGCCTACTAGATAAATTAAAATGAAAAATATTAGTGAAATTTGTTGTTGTAATCGTTTCTGGCAATTCCTTAGCCAGCTCACACCGTATAATTTTTGCTGGTTTTTCGGAAATATCAACGGCTGTACGCCTACATGCACTTGAAATCACTTTACGTTTAACTCTCATTCTGTAGATGATTATGTTTTAGCTGGTTTCTGCTCCCTAAATTTTCAGCTCCAAGCGTAAACACTTCAACAGTTTCTGTCCTGAAAAGGTTTATTTGTTAACAACTAACAAACGTTTCCCGTTGCCACTGACCACGAAAGAGATCTCCGTAATTATACTCTTCGTAAATACGAAAACGAAGAGTATAATATTGCATTTGATCTGCCAGGCGCGCAGCCGGGCAAGCCGTCTTCCATGAACCAAAAAATAACGCAGCATAATCCTATCAGTAAAAAGCTGTATCCAAATTATCCCTTGAAATAAATATTTTGTAATTAATGCCAATATTATCTAGTAGAGGAATCTATACACATCTGTTTTCAACCATTTTCTGAAAAGTTTTCCTCATCTGGGGAAGTCGGTTCTATTGCCCCCCCCCCCCCCCAGATTCTGGCTGCGTCACTGTGATCGGCACATTTCTAAAAGAGTAAATCATATCTCTCGCAGACAAAAAATGTTCATATCATCGTGTTAATGAACGAATTCTGAACAACTTTTAAAATGTCTGTTTGTCTGTCCGTCCGTCACATTTCTTGTAAGCACGATGACTTAAGAAAGAAAAGTCAGATTGTATTGAAATTTGGACAGTAAGTTAGTGTAACTTTTTTGTGCGCACGATTACTTTGGAACCGTTTAAGATATTGTAATATGTTGCAACCCCTTAAAATTTAAGGTTATGTTGGTTACTAAAAAGTAGTAGTATTTGCACCTACTCGAGAAACCTACCAGAAGTTAGTTCTGGTGACATCTGGAATTATCTAGAGAATGGTGGCGTCATCACAGAAAAATCGAGATCTGTCATTTTTAGGTATAAAAGACCGACCGCATTCTCAGCGAGTAGTTCAGAAGTTCAGAAAGTATAGAAAGTGAGGTTAAGAGTTCAAAGAGAAACAAAGTGATAAACATTGTGATTTTTAGTCAGTAAAGTGTATTTAAATTAACAATAGTATTGTGAAGGATCCAGTAAATATTTAATAAAGTGTGTTAGTGGACAATCTCTTGTTATAATTTTTGGAACCCACGGATTTTGCAAGGGGTAGTTTCCTAAGGGTGGAAACACGTCACAAATTGGTGTCAGAAGCGGAATTTTATGACAAGAGGAGCTCTGAAGTTGTGCTGGAGTGTTCGAGCTAGCACGGAGGACTAATTTACTGGGCATTGTTTGAGGGTTATTTTCGAACAGGAAAATAGTGTTAAGTGCATTTTTGAGACATTGAAGAACATTTTATTAGGACATTAGTGTGATAATTAAATCCTTTGAACTGAGAAGTGATAGAGACACTGAAAAAGACTCATTTAGTGCGTGAACATTTCTAGAACTTTTCTATTTGGACATTAGTGGAGATTATTAAATTCTCTGAACTGGATACTGACAAAAGACTGGATAAGACTTTTTCGTGCTATTTCGAGATTTGTCTGGAAAGTTCCATTACTGATATTGACGTGACAGTTAAATTTATTTTATTTTAATTTCATCGTATGCCCGTAACAACAAGAAGTATGGCATCCGATAAACAAATACAGGACTTATTCGAACAATTCCAAAAAATGTTGGCACAGCAGCGCCAGGAGGAGGAAAAACGGCGTCAGGAAGAAAAAGTCGAACAAGAAAAGCGACGTCAGGAAGAAAAAGAAGAACAAGTAAAACTACGTCAAGAAGAAAGGAACGAATTAAAAAAAAAGATGGAAGATCAGGAAATAAGACGTCAGAAAGAAAAAGAGGATGAAGAAACAAGACGTCAGAAAGAAAAAGAGGATGAAGAAACAAGACGCCAAGAAGAAAAAGCCGAATTGAGAGAAATTATGGAAGACCTGAAGATACGACAGCAAGAGGAGAAAGAAGAACAAGAAAAACGCCAGGAAGAATTAAGGAAAATTCTGAATGAACAAATGAAAATACAACAGGACGCTATCATTTCCACTACTGAGGAACTAAAGAAAGAAATCAAAGATGATATGGGTAGCGTAAAGTCTGAAGTTTCTAAAGTCAAGACGGAAGTCAGTCATGTAAAAGAGGAAGTGAGTGACATCAGAGGAAAAATGAGCGAGTTCGAAGGAGAAGTGGAGCGACTTAAACGACAATTAAGAGAGAAAGGAGGCCAGCTAGTAACATCATCGGGTCCTCGATTAAAACCTCCCTCCTTTGACGGCCAAAGCTCATGGACGACGTACAAGAGACAATTCGAGGCAGCAGCATCGGCGAATAACTGGGATAACGAGGAAAAGGCTATGGCATTAGTTCTGGCGTTAAGGGGCCAGGCCTCAGAATTACTTCAGACTATCCCAGTGGAGAAACAAAGGGACTTCAAAGTCTTGGAAGCTGCATTGGACTTGAGGTATGGCGATCAACACCTTGCCCAATTATACCAGGCTCAGCTGAAATCCCGGATGCAAAAAGCTGGGGAAAGTTTACAAGAATTTGAAGCTGCGATAGAGAGACTGGCACACCTGGCGTATCCAAGTGCACCTAAAGAATTCCAGGAACAATTAGCCGTGGGGGCCTTTTTAGATGGTATAAGGGACGAAGAGGTCAGGCGAGTCCTGAGACTGACGAGACACCAAAGTAGTAGCGAAGCTTTGGTGCGTGCACTCGAAGTAGAAGCCGCTTACAGGGATACTCCAAGGTCGAGAGTGCGAGCTGTGACTCTCGAAGAATCGCAACCAGAAATGAACCAGAACCCCTTGTTGACGGAGATGCAGAAAATGTTTACCAAATTATTGAACAAAGTGGATGATCTTAGGGAGCAGAGAAAACAACAAAATAAAGGGAAGCCGAGCGGAGGTATTAAATGTTACAACTGCGGCAAGGTAGGACACATGAAGCGAGACTGTCGACAACAGAATTCGGAGAGTCAAGTAAATGCTGTGAATGTTGAAGAGAAGCAGGAAAACAGTACCAGGGAGGTTGTTCTGGCTAGGGAATGCAGTGCCCCCAGAGAAATTAAGATTTCCCAGCTTCGAAGAATCGCAAGCAGTCTGTTGTTGCATGGATATGTGAACGGAAGAAAATGTTTGTTTACCATCGACACAGGTACTACGTCATCAATAGTACGGCCAGGATTTATATCGGGCATAAAGATTACCAAGAGGCAAAATGAAGAAGTGATCGTCCGGACAGCTACGGGGGACAGGGCTACGGTTCATGGAGAAGTAGACCTGGGTTTGCAGATTGGGCATTTGAGGTTCGACCACAGGGTCATCGTGGCTGACATCACGGATGACTTCATTTTGGGGCTAGACATCATGGAACAGTATGGATTTATTGTTGACGTAGGAAAGCGAGTCCTAAGGATTGGAAACGAACAATTTATTCTGTCAAAAGAGAACGACCAATGCGAGAAAACCAGGCTGTTGACAACGCAGGCAGGCAAAACTCCTGCTTTATCTAGAAGACCATGCAAGGAAGATTGCAAGCACTGCCGCCACGTTGAGAAATTGCAGGGTACGGTGGCCGTCAACACTATTAAAATAGAGGTTCCGGACGATTGGACAACCGAAGCCCTGAGACAAGAACAACTGAATGACACAGAAATTGGGGCTATATTGAGAGCAAAGGAGAAAGGAATTCGACCAGCGTGGAAGGATGTTTCGGATAAGGCAGTTGGATTGAAGGCTTTGTGGGCCCAATGGGATTCACTTAAAGTCATGAACGGGCTGCTAAAGAGAGCTTGGGAAAGCCCGGATGGCAGGGAAGTTATGCGTCTAGTGATTCCCAGGTGTCGAGTACCGAAAGTACTTCAGGAAGTGCATAATGGAGCATCCGGTGGGCACTTCGGCGTTAATAAGACCCTGAATAAAGTACGAGAACGATTTTATTGAGTAAATAGTCGTCAAGATGTGGAAGCTTGGTGTCGCAATTGCAAAATTTGTGCAGCCAGTAAGGGACCACAGACTAGAAGTAAGGGTGCAATGAAGCAATATAACGTCGGAGCTCCTTTCGAGAGGATCGCGATCGATATAGCCGGCCCATTCCCAGTAACCAAGGATGGGAACAAGTACATACTGGTTGCCATGGACTATTTTAGTAAGTGGCCAGAGGCCTATGCAATTCCAAACCAAGAAGCAGTCACTCTTGCCAAAGTCTTGGTAGATAATTTGATATGTCGGTTTGGTGTACCCCTGGAGCTGCACTCAGATCAAGGGAGGAACTTTGAGTCAGGGGTGTTTCAGCAAATCTGCAAGTTATTGGGGATACACAAAACACGGACAACAGCCCTCCACCCGCAATCAGATGGAATGGTGGAACGACATAACAAGACCATGAAAGAACATCTCTCTAAAGTGGTTCATAAGAATCAACGCGATTGGGATCTCCACATACCGTTCTTCCTCATGGCATACAGAGCTGCTATCCACGAGTCTACGAAACAAACACCAGCCCGTGTAGTATTTGGTCATGAGATCAGACTGCCGTGTGATTTGATTTTCGGAACACCAGGCGGAGAACAGCTTCCTGTGAACAGCTATGTGGATGAAATGAGTGAACGGCTAAGAAATGTTCATGAGGTGGTTAGAGACCAAATCACCATAGCCAGTGACCGAATTAAGGCTCCATACGACCGTAAGGGTAGTTCAGAAGGGTTCAAGGCAGGAGATCTGGTTTGGCTGTACAACCCACAGCGGAAGAAAGGGAAGTCACCGAAACTTCAACCTCCTTGGGAAGGACCTTATACTGTTATTACCCGAATTAATGATGTCGTCTATCGTATTCAACGAAACAAAAAGTCCAAGATGAAGATCGTACACTTGGATAGACTGGCGAAGTATGTGAAAGAGGCTGAATTGCCTGACCGGGACGTTCAGGCTTAAGGAGGGGGCAGTGTAATATGTTGCAACCCCTTAAAATTTAAGGTTATGTTGGTTACTAAAAAGTAGTAGTATTTGCACCTACTCGAGAAACCTACCAGAAGTTAGTTCTGGTGACATCTGGAATTATCTAGAGAATGGTGGCGTCATCACAGAAAAATCGAGATCTGTCATTTTTAGGTATAAAAGACCGACCGCATTCTCAGCGAGTAGTTCAGAAGTTCAGAAAGTATAGAAAGTGAGGTTAAGAGTTCAAAGAGAAACAAAGTGATAAACATTGTGATTTTTAGTCAGTAAAGTGTATTTAAATTAACAATAGTATTGTGAAGGATCCAGTAAATATTTAATAAAGTGTGTTAGTGGACATCTCTTTTGCAAGGGGTAGTTTCCTAAGGGTGGAAACACGTCACAATATTGACTTGAAATTTGGTACACATGTATTTTAATGAGATCTGGAGCAAGATTATATTTTAATCATATTCCGTTGAGGGGTAAATGGGGGTAAATAGGTAAATCAAGCAAGTAAGAGTCCATAAAATTGGTATTTAGTATATATATAAGAAAATATTTTGGCATTCGCTACCCCCATTACCAACTCCACCTCATTATTAAAAGGGGTAAAAAAATTAAATGATTTAGTGTGTGTACAAGTCCCACAAGCCTCAACATTTTTTTTTTACTTCATCCACCCCCTACCACCCCCACCCCCACTACCGATGTGGCATATCGTTTTATGGGTTTTTGTTTTGGGGTCGGCGAGTTCAAATATATATATTAAAGTTCCATAAACAATTATTTCCACAGAGTGGAGTGCAAATATAGTATCAATATTTTTTTCGTTGTGAGACTTGGATAGAAAATCTGGATGTGGGCAGCTGTTTTTAAATTCAATGTTCCATCGTCTATATTGAATGTTCCTTTAGAATTGAACGACGATGGAGCATTAAATCAAACAATTAGAATTTTTATCGTCACTTGCAGCAGCCCTGATTACATCTGTTTGATAAAATCAAATAGGTATAATGAGAGCATTTCCAATGATTTTAATTCTGTTTTAGTTCTATTATAAAGGATATATCTTATAGATACTTTTATATTGATAGTTTGTCCTACCAGTGATGCAAAATTTCATGAAACTTAAAGTTTATGAAATTTCGTTTTTGTGAAAGTTTCGAAATTCATCTGAACTTTATGAAATTTCTGAAATATAAAATTAAACATAAGTATCATGAAACTTTCATTTTACGAAATTTAAATGAATAATTTCCTAATATTATGAAAGTTAAGTGAAATTTTATTAAAATATTTCATGAAATGGCGGCCGTGGCGACGGTTTTTCAAAATGGCCACCGTAATTGTAAAAATTTTGATATCTTCATCAGTTTTAGCTCTATTCATGCAGGATTTTCACAGAATCCTACTAAATTAACATGAAGGACGCCGACTTTGCAATAAAAAGTGGAATTTTCTTTAAGGAAATATCACTTACAGTATGTTGACTATTTATGGGGATAACTACATTTTTAAATCAAATCACAATTCAGGTGTAAAATCAAACTATATTTCAAATACTGCAGTTTTATACTTAGTCTAATTAATTTATGAACTGTTCGCCTCGCATCCACCACAAAAGCAAAGTTCACTGCAGAGCAAATTAGCTTTTCTGCATCTGCAGCTTCTTGATGAGCAGCCTTTCTTGCACCCGCACTTCAACACTTCTCTGCATGCCTCTGATGCTGGAGGCAGTGTCATCCATTTGATCTGATAAAAGACGAGACATATAAGGTAAATTAAATGTCAAGGGAATAAATTTTAAAATTGCAATGTAGGTACATTAGATTGAAATTGGATGCGCCTATACGAATAACGTATACTCACTTTCCAGGTTCCGTCCGATGACTTTTCCCATCCAAAGTCCGCAGGTGAGGGTAAAACTGGACTTTGCAGTAAAGCTTGCCCCCATATATGCTCATCCTGATATGCCACACGTAGGGTATGTTGGCGCAATGCGTCCTGAGTAGGTGGTATGTTTTCAATCTGCCAGTTTTTGCGCACGAACATGGTGTGCCGTGCGACGTTCACTTAATCTTCTGAACTTGTTCTGTCATACATGAGTACCACAAATCGTTCTATAGTTCTAAAGTGCCTTCAAAGCCGTTGTTACTGCGGGAAAGCTAGACCACGTCGTCGTCCAGGCTGTTTGTTTTCCTTTGCCCAGAAAAGAGGACGTTGTGTCATAGCCTGATAGCACAGGAAATGCCATCAGGGCTTCACATTTCTCAACTCCTAAATTAGCAGCAATAACTGTTGCATTAATATACCTGGAGAATTAAAGTACCAAAAGACAATTATTACTTCACAAGAAATAAAAACGATCGCACTCACCCGAATGATTTCCCTACAGAGAAAGCGATGTCAAGGTGATCTCAATTCAGTTTTTTCGCGAGACTAACCAGTACCACAACATCTGAGTCTACGGACCTGATCAGCAAATTGCGGGCTCCGAGACTGACTCCATGATTGGCGTGTAGGAAGATGCGCGTGTCAGCTTCCTCTTGGTTGCATGGGTAGTCCTGAAATGTCTATTTCATTGCAGTTGCTTGTGATGCCTTGTCCATTTGTGACTATTACTATTCCGGGAATCTAATTTTTGGGAGATGTGTAGCCAAGAGTTGAAACAGTTCTTCTTTGTTTTGATTCATCGTAGCCATGGACAAAATCATCATAATTTTGCATTTCCTCTTCTTCTGTGGTGCGTTGTAATTTTGCAAAGCAATCCAGTATATCTATATTTTTGGCCTAATCTGATTCGATTGTAATCCGAAAGTGACACTAGATATGAATGATTCTCATGCCTAAAGAAGTCTTCAAGATCGCCTCCATGGACTTGACATCCAATGTACAGTCGTAAGAAAAGGCTTCTGTCTTCTTTAAGAGAATCGATTTCAAGTTTCTCACCATTTCTTTGGTTTGTTTTCTCAATTTACCATCTTACCGTACTTATACCGTGTATTTAAGACATTTTTACCTAAACTACCGCACAAGCATCATTGCTTAAAATGCGTTAAAAATTTCTCTCACCTGCCACTTCTCTTCTCAATTTAATTGAAATAAATAGGCAAGATGCTAACTAAGTACGGGTTTTGAACAACTAAAAATGTATTTTTATTGCAAAAATCGGCAATCTTCATGTCAATTTACTTAGATTATGTGAAAACCCTACATTAATACGGCGAAAACTGCCAGAGATTTGAAGTACATATACACTATTATCCACAAATGTACCAAGTTTCATGATTTTTGCTTCAAGTGCATGATTACCTCTGATATTGCAATAATCGGCCGGACTATTAAGTTCTGTATAACATTCGTAATCAGTGATGCAAAATTTCATAGAACTTAAAATTTGCGAAATTTCAATGATATTTTTGTGAAAGTTTCGAAATTCATCTGAAATTTATGAAATTTTTGAAATATAACATTAAACATAAGTATCATGAAACTTTCGTGGAATTTCAATGAAACTTTCATTTTATTAAATTTAAATGAATAATTTCCTAATATTGTAAAAGTTTTAGCTAACCTAAAATAAATGTCAAAACCAGACTTTAATCCTTATCGGTTGAAAACAAGCTAAAAAGGCGCGCGAAATTCATATTTCGTTTGACAACGGAAATACAGAGTTTGAGGCTGAAACTTTCACGAAAGTTTCAAAAACATTGTAATTTTCAGATTAATCTGAAACTTTCATAAAATTCAGATATTTCAGAAATTTATGAGGGTACGGTGAAACTTTCAGAAATTTCAAATTGAAATTGAAACATTACAAATGAAATTTGAAATTTTGCATCACTGTGTCCTACATATAATTCTCTTGTATGATTTTCATCGAATTCATATTAGATTTATCATCTTCTATGTTTTCTTTTGTCACAGGCCACATGTTAATAACAATTATAAGATTTGATGTAATGTGAAGAAAATAAAAATGTCTTCCGTGATACTATTTCTGAGAAAAAGAACATTTATTTTTAACGTTCCTTCCTGTATTTAAGAATGCATTAAAAAAAAACATTTAAAATTAATGATTCATTAATGTACGTAATTAAATATTTATTTACCGCACAGCTAATTTAAAAAATATGCATTAATATAAGTTACATTTTATATTTATGATGTGTTTAGTTAAGTCAATATATTTTACGTGTAAGCTATATTTAACCTTTTCTGAAGTAAAAATATAAACGTGTATCATATACAAGAAGTTTTATTGTGAAAAATTTCACGGAGTATTTTTATCATTCATCTACTGCGTTATTAATATTTAAGAAATTTTAAAGTAAGATTTTTAAAGAGGAAGAAATTTCCAATAAAAAACTCTGGACTTCCGAAACTCTATCCTATTATTAATAATTTTAATTTAATGTTGAAAATAGAGCTCCGCGCAGCGAATACTAAGCCGTTACGATGCTCTGAAACCATCCGTAACAAGTAAAAATATTTTTTTATATTATTAAAAATTAATTTAAAAATTTTAAAAAATTATTATATTATTTAGACACTTAAAGGAACAGTATCCCGTTGGAAAAAATGTTTTCACCGATTTTTCATAAAATGAGCCTATTGTTAATTAACAAATTTTTTTAGTTTGCGTTTATATTTCAAGACGGATAATTGTTAAACAAAAGCCATTCAAATTATTTCGCTTCGTGGAGACTTTATGGGATTACGACATTGCGATGTTTTTAATTGTTATAATCTATTAGTTATTAATTATTTAACCTAACAAAAAACTAACATTTTTTAGTTTTACTTCCACGTCCAGTGGAAGTATAGTAACGACAAAAAAATTTTTAAAAATTTTTATTGTCCAAATAGGCTTAAAATGTCATGAAACGTCGAGATTTTAAGTTTGAGCGAAAAAAATTTTCTGTCTGTCTGTCGGTCTGTCTGTCTGTAACTTTTTTTTTGTGCGCACGTTTACTCTGGAACCGTTTAAGATATTGACTTGAAATTTGGTACACATATGTACTTTAACGAGATCTAGAACTAGATTATATTTTCATCTTGTTCCGTCGAAGGGTTGGGGTGTAAATGGGGATAAATTTGGGGTAGATGGGTAAATCAAGCAGGTAAGAGTCCACGAAATTGATATTTAGTATATACAAGAGAAGCTAAGGTCTCAAAAAAAAATGGCATTAGCCACCCCCATTACCACCCCCACCCCCTTATTAAAGGAGATGAAAAGAAATTGGGATTTACTGTATGTACAGGAACCAGAAACCTCAAAATATTTTTTTACTTCGTCCTCCCCCCACTACCACCACCACCCCCACCCCACTACCGATGTGGGGTATCGTTTTATGGGTTTTTGGGGTAGAAGATTTCAAATATTATATTATTAAAGTTCCATAAACAATTATTTTCACATACAAAGTTTTTTCGTTGTGAGTGACTTGGATAGAGAATCTGGATGTGGAAGTAGTGATTCCTTGGGCAGCGGTTTTTTGTTAGCTTAAATAATTAATAACTAATACACTATAACAGTTAAAAGCATCGCAATGTCATAATCCCATAAAGTATAGTTGTCATAAGGTGTCCATGAAGCGAAATAATTTTAGTGGCTTTTATTTAACAATTATCCGACTTGAAATATAAACTCAAACTCTAAAAAAAATTGTTAATTAACAATAGGCTCATTTTATGAAAAATCCGTTAAAAAATTTTTCCCAACTAGATATTGTTTCTTTAAGTGTCTAAATAATACCATAATTTTTAAAAAAATTTAAATTAATAATTGATAACATAAAAAAATATTTTTACTTGTAACGGCCGGCCTCAGAGCATCGCAACGGCTTAGTGATCGCCCTATTTTCAACATTAAATTAAAATTGTTAATAATATAGATAGAGTTTCGGGAGTCCGGACTTTTTTATTGGAAATTTCTTCCTCTTTAAGAATCTTTCTTTAAAATTTCTTAAATATTAATAGTTTTCGAGTTATTTGCAAAAAATGAAACTCGTTATTTTTTTCAATCTTCATTTGTTCATAACTTTTGCATTTGTTTATGTGCGGGTTTGAAGCTTTTGCACATTTCTCTAGACATCATTTCGAATCCAATGAGCCCTCACTCATATTTTTACGAGCTTTATCAAGAATTAACACGGCCTTGAACTTGTGAACTAGTCTATAACGTGTAAAAAACGCCTTTCCGGTTTTTCAAAAAAAAGTTATTAATAATAGAATAATACTAATAATAATAAATGAAAATGCAACGGATATTGATGCTATAAAAACATAACGTAAAAAAACGTTCAAAATTAGATCCATTTTGTTGAACATTATATGTATATGGTTTTAAAATGGTTTGATTCATTCTTAAATTTTTTCTTACTTTTCCTTAATATCTTACGGTATCAATATTTTCTGTGCTTCTATATTATCTGTAATCGGTAAATACGTTTAGAAATTTTTTCAATTCAACGGAATTTTGTTTCTAGTAGTTTTTATTAACAATTATTTCACTATGAAGTGCTTATAATAATTTCTAAGCTTTGTACCATTTTCCTTACGACAGATCTATAGAGACTGTGGCCCCATATATTAAAAGAGCATTATATTAAAAGGGTGATTAGTAATAAGCTGTTTTTGGCAATGGTATTTAACTGGGAAGAAACTAAACATTTTTGTTAGAAAGATCTCCTTTCATCTGCCTCATTTTCCCTGCTCCCCACTAATCTAGTCGCCTTGCTTATTCTTAAAAATTCAGTTATGTTGCTTTTCCACTTTTGCACAAAGGTGATTCTGTAAATGAATAAATTATGCTATTAGAAAAACTATTAATATATGTCAAATTAACTTTATCATTTTATTTACAGAAATTTCTATGGACTGGTCTGACCATGCCTTGTGGTGGCCCGAGCAGAACGTGTGGTTGACAAGGACCCGATCAACCCTTGACCAATGCGGTGTTCACGCGGATGCCCTCCTTCATTTTACACCGATGCACAAAAATCTCCGAGTACAACTACCTGATCTTAGATATCTCGATATGAGGGTGGACTTCTCCATAAAAACTTTCTCAGCTGTAGCGCAAGTGTGCAAAGATCTAGGTTTAAGACATCCTGAAGAATTATCATTTTGTAAGCCATTGGAATACAATCATTTAAAATATAATTATAAAGATATGCCAAAGAAGAAATTCGATCAGAATGGAACACAGAAAAATGGACATTTGCCAGCAGACACAAACACGTTTATTGCCAATAGTAGTCCTGTAGGTAGTACAGGAAGTCTGGATAAATCTCCATTTATGTGTGCACCAGTAACACCCTCTAGAGTACCTCCATCTTCCACGCCTGTTAGCAGTCCCGCTGGAAATGTAAGTTCTTTAATTTAATTTTATAGTCAAAGCAAATAAAATGTCATGGGTACAATAAGCTTAAGCTTCAGTACAGCGGGGCTTCGGCACCGCAATCCATAAGGAAAAAAAATAAAATAAACTGTCATTGAAAGACAAAGTGTAAGTAAATAGTTTGCGAAAAATTTTGCACATGCTTTGGTCCTTTGGTAATGACTAATTTACATATATCGATAGAAAACCACATTAGTCGAATAAAACTGGTTTTTTCAACGATTATTTTGGTAGGGGAGGGGTAGGGCAATTTTTTGTGAAAATTTTGTTAGGATGTTATAGTAAAGTCGAATCTGGAAGGTGAGCATTTTTTGAAAATAATAATAATTTATTTTCCAGAAGTAAGAAATAATATACAAAATAAAGATTGGAAATAAATAAAGAAAACCCACTGAAGTCCGAGGACTAGTTCGTGGAAATAAAGTTTTAATTTTGAAAAATGCGTTTCTTCTTCAAACGTCAGAAAAACATGACATTTATTAACTCATTTCACGACATTAAATTTAACTTTTTAGACGGTGTGCGTTGCCAATAACAACAGAAGTAAAAGCACTTTTTCTGTCACTGTGAGCGACAGAAAAAGTAATATCAATAGCAACGCGTATTTTATTTAATACACCGTCCATGCGATATTTAACACAATGCGTTTTTGGTGGTGAAATTAGAGATTTTTTATCTTTATTTTTTTTTATAACTAATCGACGTTTGAAGAAAAATTAGCATATTTTATTCAGAGTAAAAATCACTTATTATGACTCGTCTGTAATTGCCAGACTCATTTCGTTCGTCCGGCAAACTTACAGACTTGTCAGAAAATTATCACTTTTACTCCTAATAAAACAATATACTATTTGTCTCTTTCTTTTTTTAATACCTAGAAGTTCTGTTCATCGGATCAAGCCAAACAAAAAATAAAAAATGTCTGTAAATATGCCATTTTGTTTTTGCAAAAAAGTAATAATTCGTGTGGCAAAAAATTTGCCACGCGCCTTGATTACATCTTCACACACCGGAATAAAATAGTGTGTTTACCTTAAAGAATTTTGGAAAGACTTTAAAAAAGGAAAATAACTTAACAACCGTAGAAAAAATAGTATGTAACACACATGTGGCAAGCTTCATTGCAAAACTCGAATGATAGGAACACTCGCTGCGCTCGTATTCCTACTTTCATACATCGTTTTGCAATGAAGCCCTTGCCACACTTGTATTACAATCTACTATTTTTTAATGCTTTTTACTTTTTTACACTATTGCCGGAAATAGTACATTGTATAATATCTAATAGTAAAAGCAATACATTCCTTGACGACAATGTAAATTTTGAAGTCCGGGAATGTGCTTTTACTAGGAGGTACACATACTATTTTTTCTGAAATCGCAATCAATATTATGTAAAAATAAAAAAATATTTATTAAAATATATATAAAAAACAGTCCGGGAAAGTTACTTTCCCCGCTTAGGGCAGGAAAGTTACTTTCCCGGCGTGTTTGCTGATAGTTGCTTAGCAATGGATTAGAATACTAGAATAGCGTATTTTGGGATTTTCAGAAAAAGTATGTTTTACGCACTAAAACTAATAAAAAAAAGTAGTTTTTTCTAACAGTCGTAGAAAAAAATATTTAATTTTTTTCTAGAAAAAGAGATTTTCGAAATATTTTTGGAGCCTCAAAAACTGCCATTTGGTCACACTTAGACTTTCCTTTTATTAAATTGAAAGTGCTGTACAATGGTGATGAAAATCAATTTTTTAAATTTTGAGCATTTTCGTAAAATGCATTTTTTTTGTAGACAATGCATTTTGTTTTGAATGAATCGATTTAGATAAGATTTTGAAGAAATATGCTCTTTATGGCACGGTAGGCAGGAAGCATCGATAGGTTGCACAAAAATGTCGACAAAAACTGCAAGCTGGGATGTATTTGTTGATGATTATAGGTGCAAAATCCGTTGGAATTGAAATCCTACCTGCTCCTTTTCAAAAGTTATTCATATTTTTATATTTCAGATCGGGACAATTTGAAATAAATATCAAAAGTATAATCTCGTTTGAATTTTTATTATGCAAGAGAATAATAAAGAATCTTACGTAAGTTTTTAGCCGATTTTAATCGTTTCCAAGATACACCACGTGGAGGCAACTTACTTTGTACCTCTTTTTTCTATTTTTTTGTATGTTTTTTTTTTAGTTTTTTTGTTTTTTTTATATTTTTTTGTTTTTTTAGATTTTCTTGTTTTTTTTATATTTTTTATTTTTTTATTTTTAGATTTTAAGATGTGTTACTATTTCTGTAAATATTATTTAGAGTTTTGTAAACTTAAGTTTGTAAATTTAAACATGCTGTGATGAAAATGTAACGACAGCTTTCTTTAAGCGACTTATAAAAGATGGTTCATCTAGCAAATTTATTTTAAATCTATCCCAATATTTATTGAACTCGCTATGAACTGACTCTCCAGCTTGCTCGGACCATAAACCTAAGCCATCATTATTCAAGAATATGATTGCTTCCTCCAAATGCTCCAGGATAATATGAATTTTGAGTGTTTGAGAAATTTCAGTACTTTTTAAGGCTACACGGAGTTCTTTTAAATTTTTGTTAAAGTCAGTAAGATCAGCTTTTTTGGCAGCAAAGCACTTTTCAACAATTTTATTCATAGCTTTAAATGCAGCAATATAAGGCTGTAAACGAAATGGTTTTGCAAGCTCGTAAAATTCAGGATCCTGCAATTTATCGGCCTCTTTAAGTAATTTCCGACATTGGTTGCCTTCAAAAATATCTCCTTGATAGCTCTTATGAGATATACCTAATTTATTCGGATACAATAACGCTCTATCTTTTCCAATTTCCCCAATTTTAACTACACCGTCCCAGAAAAGATGGTTGACAAACCCTTGTAATAGGTGTAGTTTAGGAGGAATACACTTCTGAAGTACGTACAAGTTATCATCTTCAGTAGTGCCGTCTTCAATGAATAAAGGGTGATTAACTGTACTGCGACATTCTTTAGCCTTTTTTTTGTCATTACCCAAGCTCTTGAATTTAAAGTAGTCATCTTTTAAATGCTTGTATGTCTTTAAATCAAGATTTTTGTCATCACTGCTTATATAATTTTCCTCAATCATTTTATCATAACTTTTTAATTCATTTAATGTGACGAAGCAATAAGGGCAAGGGTAGAAAGCCGTTGCAGTTTGCTGCCCATTGACCAATAGAACGAGCTTTAAATCTCCAACAAATTTAAAGGGTATCTCATTGAGTTTCGTCAATTCAACCAAAATTTTAAAATTATCATAGGTCTCTTTAATCCGAGGCACTATGTCTAATAAAAGCAATTTAAATACACTAGTCAACTTACGTTTATTTGCCATACTTCCACCAGTAGAGTAAGTTGAAACATTTTTACTTTTATCCAAGTCATTTTCTTTCAAGTCGTCTTCTGGAATTGATATTGAAAGAGAAATTTTGAAGAAATCTTGTCCTCCATCTGCCATTACTTTTATTTTTGATTGTTCAATATGTTCAATGTTTCGATTTTCAAAGACAAAGTCTACGAGTTCTGATGCAGTAGCATACACAACTGGTCTCTGTTTAATACCATCTTTGGATGTTTCGAATTCGTAGAAACCTTCTTTATAAATGTGTTCCAGCATATTAGATTTTTCATACAAATGTTGATTGTAATTCTTGGGAACTGATTTTCTACCAGCAGAACTACGAATGAAGTTAGCCAATTTTTTCATGTCATTTGTAGACGATCCAGTATTAGCTTGGAAATTGTCTAATCTTTCGGCAGAAAATCTTAATTCTTTTTCTTTTTTTTTATTTACGGTTACCCGAACCTTCGATCCCAGAGTATTTAACACGAGCTCATCTTCATCTTTGTTATCATTGTTGGATATTTTTTTTTTCAAAATTTTAGTTATTATTTGGTTCTGCTGTTTCTCGGGTAACTTTTGTACTATATTCAAAACATTCTCACGAGCATTAGAAGTAGAAAGACCTCTGATGCAAGAATGGGATATGCCTTTACCTATTTGTTGAAAACAACTGTTACATAACTCAGTAGAAGTTCTCGGTTTAGTTGCCTTTGCCTCATTTTTAGAAAGTAAATCTTTTTGTTGCGAAGTATCGTCAAAACACTTGTTTACGTCAATATTTGTAGAGAAATCCCTAATTTGACCTCTACCTTTTTTTTGTTTTTTATGACTCGTAACTCGTGCTGTTAGACAGATGTAACAATTACAACCCATCGTTCTTGTTTCTTTTGATAATTTAAGATCCTCGTAATTGGGCATAGTTGGACGAGGTCTTTTGAAAATATCATTTCCATATTCATTTATAGTTAGTCGGCAAGAGCTACATAAACTTTTTGGGAATTTACTATTATAAATATTAAATTCATCATTGATATGCTTTTTTATAACTTCAATATGTTTTTCAGATAGCAAGAAATGATGGGAAGGTTTATTTTGGAAAATAATTTTTTTCCCACAAAGAGCGCATACTTTTGTGCGATTTTCTTCATGATCGCATTTATAAAGCGGATGCTGACTATTCACCCGACTATTCAGCTGACTATTCATCATTACTTACTCTTACTTCTGATATGAGAATTTCTAAAACTAGAAAATACATTGGCCAGAAAACACTAATATTAATAGTTTAAACTTGACTTTTTTATTGCGGGAAACACTCGACTGCCCTCTGCCACCTAGTGGCATTTATCGTAATTATTATATACATATATATAATATAGCTATATAATATTGATATACATATAATATACCATGTATTGAGGATAAAAAACTTTTAAATATCTATTTAGAAAAGAACTTTTGATATTTATTCCAAATTGTCCCAATCTGAAATATAAAAATATGAATAAAGGAGCAGGTAGGATTTCAATTTCAACGGATTTTGCACCTATAATCATCAACAAATACAACCCAGCTTGCAGTTTTTGTCGACATTTTTGTGCAACCTATCGATGCTTCCTGCCTACCGTGATGGATGTTAACAACCACAGAAAATTTCAAGTCAAAATATTTGTTTAAGCGATCAAAAAACCATAATTTGTTTAAAATTTTTTGGCCTCAAAATTAGCCCATTATGTAGTAAAAATTTTTTAAAACAAACTCTAGGTTTTTAAAGATATTTTTGTAAATTTGGGAAAGTAATTTTTTCTTTTATTTCAAATATTGTATAATATTCACGGAAACATAATAAAGTCATTTTTAATTTGCTAGTCTGTGGTGTATTGCTTTCTTAAATAGTTACTTAATACATTATTTGTTAAAGTATCTTTATTTATTCTGGTAGAATTATATTATATTTTAGAAATCATGAAATAATTTTTTTTACATAGGGATTTAAACATGATTTGATAAAAATTTGGTATTACGTCAGAAATAATAATAGTCTATTCAAGTAATTCCAGTTTGTACTTAATAATAATCTAATAGAAACAGTTAGGCAACCGTAAATTCACAATTGTTCGTTGATGGTTGCCTACCCAAGACTTAATATTAAAGCTTCTATGTACAGAGCCGTCCTAAGAAATTATACTAAAATATTTTGTTGTCGCATCGTTCCTTATTAATTGAAAATATTTATATAAATGTAAATAAATTATATTATATGCTGGAATAGAAATGTTATAAATCGTAGCTGAGTTCAGAGGTTATGGCTGTTTGTGAAAGGATCAAACATGGTCATTTCAACATATTGGGATCTAATATGTGAGACTAAAGAAGCATTCACCTGCATACAATATCCGACATCCAAATTGGATATCAGACGTTTTCCATCAGATAAATAAAAATGTCAATTCACATGGATCCGAAATATTTTATCCGATAATTAACAGATCAAACGACTTACCTGTAAGGAAATTTGATCCTAATTATACGAAGAGTCCTGTCCGAAATTATTACAACTTATAGTAGTGCTAACTTCTACCAATACCGTACAACGTTTAAAGAATTTTTCTTCGCCCGTAGTTATCCTGTCCCTGCGCCGGCCCTGTTGTGTCTTACTCGACGCGCCACCTATCGTGTTCATATCACATCCTCACTGTAGTTTAAAGAATCCTGTATCTGTAGATCGTTTTTATATCTCAATGGGGGTTTCGTTATACGTTATACATATGTATACATTTTTGGGCACTTGGGAGGGGTGTAATAATTTCGGACAGGACTGTTCGTATAATTAGGATCAAATTTCCTTACAGGTAAGTCGTTTGATCTGTTAATTATACTTCACAGTCCTGTCCTCATTATTATAACTTGTAGATGTTTAGAGAAAAAATAAACGATCTATAGAGCTGGAGGGTTGTTTTGAAAAAATACGTTTTATAAATGTGTTTCTATCATAGATATAAAACACGTTTTTCGTTTTACAGGAATTGATAACACTTGTTATCGCAGTTACTTAACTGTAAACTTACTTGGAAAATAAGAATACAAAAGTTTATCCTAGAAACAAGACTTGATAAATTTTGAAACTTGACTTCTCCGATTTTGATAATTTTTGGTGAAAATGTTGTACCTGTCAACAACATGAAAATTTCAATTTTTCGATTTTTTTTTATTATTGGTTCTTGAGTAATAAGTCTTTGAAAATTGAAAGAAAGTCAGTAATTTTGGAAAATAGGGATTTTTAAATCACAATATCTCCAAAACGATAAGAGATATAAGGGTGGGACAAACGTCAATTTATAGTGATTAAGCAATATTTTTCTATTTGAAGTTAAAAAATGTTGTAACCTGAAATTTAAAGGTCGAGGTCAAGGTCACAAATATAAAAGTAATTTTTCTCAAAAAGTATATTTTTGAAAATTATTTAAAAAATTGTATTTGTCCCTGGTGGTCATATCTACCATTGCATACAATTTCAAAGTGGGGCAACAACGGGAACATTGTACAAAAAATATTATTTTAGGACAATGTGTACTTTCAAGACACTAATCGCAAAGTTTAGTATTTTATTTTGCAACTTATAATTTTGAATTTACATAATCAAAAGAGTTGTTATTATTAATCTTGGAAATAGGTTTGTGTAACCACCCCCCACCCCCGCGATTCCCTGCCACAACCACTTTTGTCATGCATGATAACATGATTGCGATAATAAGCATAATTAAATACTAAATGGGTAATGTAGAATGAAATATGTTGTACGCAAAAAAAAACATTGATTGGTGGTACCCATGGGCGCAGCCAGGGGGGAGCCATGGGGCCCAGCCGCCCCCCCCCCCAAGCCGTCTTCCATGAGCCAAAAAATAAAGAAGCATTACAAAGCAGTATCTAAATTATCCCTTGAAATAAATATTTTGTAATTAATGCCAATATTATCTAATAGAGGAATCTACATACACATCCGTTTTCAACCATTTTCTGAAAAATTTTCCCCTTCCTCTGGGGAGGCCGGTTCTATTGCCCCCCCCCCCCAGATGAATTTTTTGGCTGCGCCACTGGTGGTACCTAATACAAAAATTTGTTTGTTTAATAATTGTTATTTATACAATTTTGAAGTCGTATCAGATAATGCCATTTCAGCTTCACTAAACTTGTAGACCCTTCCAGTTTCAGTGACAGCATCCACTTTAAGTAGTATTGTTTTTGGGTTGACATTTAAAACCTCAGGTTTATTTGGATACAGAAATGATCGGGAAGGGTCACTTGGATGTGGTGGTTGTCACCTCCTCAGTTTCGTCATTTTTACCTAGTACCCACAAGGCAGGAGCCAGGATTTTGTTTCGTTCGGGGGGGGGGGGCGCTAACAAAAAATGTTTGTAAATGTAAATATACACTTTTTTTTAACAATTTCCACCAAAGGTTAGCTTTTGAATATGAAAAGTATATATTTTCTGGGGGGGTTCGAACCCCGCTGACCCCCCCCCCCCCCCCCTGAGTACAGCCTTGAGTACACATTCTAGCCACCAGAAATCATCATACATGGCAGTGACAAAGCCAGAAATTTCCTCAAATTCAATATTAGGTAAGCCATCTCCAAAGTTAAATTCAGTACTCTTACTGCTATTTAAATAGAGTTTTCCTCTCAAAACCATATCTTTCTTAGGTATGAAACAATGGTATTGTTGAATTCCAAGAACAGATTTCACTTTGTCAAATCTGCTTTCAAGAGATAAAGTATAAAGTATTCTGCTGATGGTCATCATCTGTGCAATAAATAATATTAAAATTTTTTATGCTCTCAGTCACAAAGTTGTATAGCTGTCGAGGTGTTAAAATTTGATCAGAGTAAAATCGTTATAGACTTGCTTTCGCCGCAAGTCGTTTTACAGTTCCACCTAGTCCATCACATACATTTTTGCCATGACGTAGCTAAAAATGCCATTCTGCGTTTACGTTATAATAATCAGACTCGCGAAAACACATATTTAACATATTTTGTCGGTTCTTATCCATTGCTCTATTGATAATATTAAGTAATATAATTTAATTTGATTTAATATATACAAAACCTGATAAATATACACCTAATTATGCACTATCCGCGGCAAACGACGGGTCTAGGCTAGTCGCGCGCCAGGTCTGAGCGACGCGGTTAGGCGATATTTTATGCAGCGCATGTACCAACACTTTTATCACAGATCAAACAAACCAGATGTTTCACTTATGACGTTTCATGGTTTAGATAATAAATCAACTCCTGGAAGGTACGAATTTGTGAAGTGATCTGCGCATATACCAAGCAGTCTTAACCAGCGAGTATAGACACAGGAGGGAGGGATGACACCTAACAATAATTAAAAGTCACCTAATAAATACTCAAAAAAACCACTTAAATGTATAACAATAAGAACTCTAAGCTTCAATAGAATACATCGCATTCCAAAATAATTAATATCAATGGTGTAGCTGATGACGATTTCCATCTCTGAGATTTCAGTACTAAACACTATCTCCTGTGATATTGTACTCGCTGGTCTTAACTTCCATGTCAACCGCTAGGTTGCTCTGTTTATGACTTCTGCGCAGAATCCTGGAAGGTAAACGTCACACGACAAAAAATGAAACTGGATACATAGGGAATACTATTAAGTGAAACATCTGGTTTGTTTGATCTGTGCTTTTATTATTTATTTACTTACTTATTTGTCGTCGCCCCACTTTCAATATTGGCACAGAGGTACAGGAAAGTTCAGTTAATATTACTTAATTTTTTGAGTTGAAAAAAAAAATTACTTTTTTAGATAATACCATTTGAGTATTTATGATCTTGAGAGTGACCTTGAGACAAAGAAATTATGTCAATTTTTTAAATAGAAATAAACTTTAGTCCATAAGCTACAAAACGAGTGCTTACACAAAAAATTTCTTCTTCAGCATCCTGAGATAATAATTATTAAAAATACCCCCGTTGTAATAAAATGTGTTAATTTTTTATTCTTCTGAGTCCTATAGAAAAAAAACTACTCGTCAGAAAAATTTGAAATTATGGATTTTTAATACCTTCGAGGGGTTAAACATGTGTACCAAAATTCGTTAAAATCTGAGTGGTAAATTTTTTTTGCTTGGTTGATTTGATATGGAATGACCCTTTTTTTTTTCTTTTTTTTTTATATATTCAATATGAAATTAGCAACTTTCTTATTATTATTAGAGGCGGCAATTTTAGGTTTGCGTAAATAAAGCGGCAAATACTTTAGTCCGTCACTGATGACGGAGGCCAAAAAACCATGAATAATCTTGTCTCCGCAGGAAGCACCCCAAGCTGTTGTAAAAACGTTGGTATAGATAATAAGTTGATGATGTAAAGATCTCATAGAACTGTTTGCATTTGGTATGTGACTGACCACCGTAGTGGGTCTTTCTTAACCTGTTGTTTGATAATCATTATTCCCTTACAATTTCCCTTCCTTTTAAGACCTAACATTTTTTACCTTTCTAATATTTTTGTATACAACCAGCTATAGGGTACACCTGGGCATATAGCTATTAATGTACTAATTACTTCAGCCAGGTTTCGAATTTTACAACTAGAACATTTCAAAAAATTATTCAGTAATTTTAAAATTTTGACGCATTTCTCTCTCGGCACTGATATTGTTATATCTACCGAATTATATTCGAAGCCTAGAAATTGTCATGTGCATGTCTTTTAGTGTTAATACTCTCTTTTCCTTATTGATTGCGAAACCAAGTGTGGATAACTGACTAAGTACTGCCTCAGTATTTTACACCCTTTCACGTCACTGGCTGTGAGGAGGGAATTCTGTGAGGTTAGCTTTAAAAACTGTACGATAATCTTCAATTTTAAAATGAGGTGGATTAGCGAACTTGTTTAGGTTTTTTAAATTTAGAATAAACCTGTAATCACCCTCGGTTTTTGTTTAAAAGAATACGAGGAAAGAAATTCCCCCTTTCTGTGAACACAACTTTCTTTGTGTTTCTTTCTAATGTTGGGATTACTGTGCGGTGCCATTACAAACCTAATATGTATTGACATTGCTTAATGTAAGTCACATAATAATGCGCCTGTTTAAATTATTTCTGCCCAACGAGCTGAAATGTGAGGAGTTCTTAAGGCATATTACCTAGTGGGTCTTCACCCAAAAATTATATTGTCATTAACCTGCTCGATAATATGTTGTTCGATAAGCACTACGTCCTCATTTGATAAGTCACTGGTTCTTGAGTCAGTCAAGACTAGAAACCGAGTCAGAACCTGAATTTAGGGATTACCTGTGGTGCAGAACTCGTTATTTAAAGAAGGGAAAATAGTGCTTCGTGTGATAACACTAATTATTATCAATGGCCGAACAGCTTCAGGCTTTCCCTGAAAAATGCAACACATTTGTCATCTATGGATTTCTGAAGGATAATGATTTCTATAATTGTTTCATACTATGCCAGCAGTATATTATATTAGTTTAGGGAGTGATTGCTCATATCTCCCCCTTAAAAATCGCCCCTGGATTCCTTGGTGAACAAAGTATTGGTACTTCACGTGATCAGACCACTTTGTATAATTATTATTATGATTTACCATTGCAATAAAATCGACTAACTAGAACTATTTCCATATGAAAAGTTTAGGTACTTCATGTGATCATACCACTTTTCAAGTTCTCTTAAACTAGTCCGTGTTCGCCATTTTGCGGAAGCTAAAAAACCTAAAAATTCAATGAGATACTTGCTTGACGAAGTCAACTCCATTTTCTCTTGTAACTTCTTAATTTCCTTTAACATTTTCGTATTTTTCTTTCATTTTCTGGTCGATTTCTCGACTTTCTTGGAAGTTTTTTCCATTGTGTTATATAATTCGTTGTTTACGGAATGGTACAAATTAACAAAGTGAGGATGTGATATGAACACGATAGGTGGCGCGTCGAGTAAGATACAACAGGGCCGGCGCAGGGACAGGATAACTACGGGCGAAGACAAATTCTTTAAACGTTGTACGGTATTGGTAGAAGTTAGCACTACTATAAGTTGTAATAATGAGGACAGGACTGTGAAGTATAATCATATATTTTAGTAACATTTAAGTTTGATTTTAGTAACTTTAAGAATAGTATTCAAAAGTTTATTGAAATTATGAAATAATTAAAATGTTTTTTATTATTTTCTAGATAAATGATTTAGCTCTTAAAATAAAATATAAAATTCAATATAAAACGTAATACTACGGGAGCCCACCCTATCAAAATATTGTATAGGAACAAAATTGTAGAAAATTTTATGCACGTTGTTTTTTGTGAAAAAAGTTTTTGTTCATCTTTTTTAGTTTTTGTGTTAAATGACAAAATCAACATTGGCAACAGTTTTTTTTAACATATGGCCGCCATTTTGAAAGTACAGCCAGTTTTTTTTTTGGGGGACATGTCTTAAATTGTTCCTTAGGCTTTAATCTTTATGAAAAACATTGTCCCCAAGAATCGGTGGGGGGGTGCACGTACAGATAGGGAGGGCTCCCCGACTAACACAATTAAAATGTATAAAACTGTATGACATTTTGCTTTGAAATTTTATTATGTTTAAAAAAATGAAAAAGAACTTGTTCCGCAACATTGTGCAAATCTTGCCAAAATGATTTCTCTATGAATGGGATGTGCACTTCTAAAATTTTATATTCGTTCATTTTAAAATTTCAGACTGGTACGTGGAAAAGAAATGGCTTCGGTAATGATTTAAATGGAAGTCTAAATTACACTGGAAATGTAACGAATAGCACAAGTACGGAACAATTAAATGGAACATTCGATAGCTCGCTGGCCCAGAGTCCCCCTTCTCCTTACCCAGAAGCCCGAAGACATCTTCTTAGACCGAAATCTCTTGTAGAAAAAGCTAGAATGAACGTAGCGTAAGTATATTTTTAACATAAAACTTTTAATAAGACTTATAAAACACATTTTTGAAATTATCTGTTGTATGTGGCAAAGGGAATACGATGTGTTTGTTTTACATAATGAACTTGGAAAGGTTAAAAGTGGAAAATACGAATTTATATGAAATTATTTTCTTTTTTTTTTGTAAGAACTTTAAATTATTCCATGCTCTTACTCTCACTACACTCAGAAAGTACAACTAACATGCCCCATTGAATAAAGTATGCTTTTACTTGCAATTGAAGAAAAATAACATTTTTGTGATTATGCCTATGAAAAGTTTGAAAATTATAAAAAATACTGTTTTTAATTTTTAATCTTTACCGCTAACGGCGTTTTAAGAAGAGGCATGTCCAGAGCTAACGAAAATTGATATGGCGGATATGTTTGTTGTGAGCTGTTTAACAGTCTTTTTGTGTTCACCAAAATAATAATTTTTAATATTTAAGCATTGCATATTTTTTTGCAAGAATACACAAGGAAATTAGTGTTATTAAAATAAGATTAATGTTAGATTAAGTTATTTATTTTATGAAAAATTTAAAAATAAAAACTGGTATAAAGAACAAGTGCACAATCAAAACACTGCACATCAAAATATCATACAGTTCCTTCTCGGAATAATATTTATTTGTCATTATTTTATAAAATGTATATCCACTTTGGTTACCAGTCTTATTTATTGAATAAACTTGGAAAAATAAGAAAAAACTAGGAAATAACCTGTGTGGGTGAAGAGGAACGGGAAAACACTTTTTTGATTGGATGGGCCAGTGTTTTGCAATACATAAACATGTAATTTATGATCAATATACCATACAACGAATGCGGTCAACTTGAGCTGTAAAGTATTTAACTTGCCCCGCGTAAATATCCGTTTTGAGTGCAGGAGATGCAATTTGTTTTTATGTATATATCTGGTTTGAGCGGTCAGAAGGTTATTTTGAAAAATGGCCAGTGTTGGCATGTTTAAAACATCGCACTGTGTTTTAAACAACTGTTTAAAACATATTTAATACACAATGCAATGTTTTAAACAACTGTTTAAAACACAGTGCGATGTTTTAAATAAATGTATTATTTTGGAGTTTGTGGAAAAGCAGGAAAAGTGCCAACGATGGTCTATTCTGATAAATAATTCCGATATAGTGGGCATGTGCACTAACTAACTGAGCATTTTATTGGCGGAGTGCTGTAAAATCCGTTTAAGAGCGCCATCTGACATCAAGTAGTAGTAGCAGACAGAGTGTGCCTGGCACCCTGAAAATGGCCAAGATAAAGAATTTCAAAGTTGAGGGCAAAAAATTGTTTGAGTGCAGACTACATGATTCGCGTGGCATCATAGTACAACATGTACGTGAATGTACATGCCTAATCGCACTATATATTAAAAACTCCCAAATCCAAAACCTGGGCTATCCAGAAGAGGGTTACACATTTGAAGAAACGCAAACAACATTCATTACCCACTGACATTGCCCAGTGTCAGAGCTGTCTATCGTACACGATAGACAGTATAACTAATCATGTTCACCACATAACATGACCGTGCTTCTGTGCCGTCTTCGAATGATCTTATTAAATACATTATATTGAAACAAAGGATTTATTGCTACAAATGCTAATAATACAATTGTTTTGCAGATGGCTGGATTCATCCCTTTCGATAATGGAGCAAGGTGTAAGGGAACACGACACATTGTGCCTGAGGTTTAAATTTTATGTGTTCTACGATCTTAACCCCAAATATGATGCTATTCGCATAAATCAAATTTATGAACAGGCCAAATGGCAATTATTAAATGAGGAAATCGACTGTACAGAAGAAGAAATGTTGATGTTTGCTGCCTTGCAGGTAAGAATAACGGCACTAATAAAGGCCATGGCAGGTTAAGATAAGTGTCCGTGCCTTTGCAACCTTTTTGCGTGTGGTTCCTTCCAGTGATGTATCTTTGTGTAAGATACTACCACAAAAAGTTTTTCCCTCAAAAACTTCATAATATCTGGGACATTTTTTTTTTGAAAATCTGAAAAAAAAAATTTTTTCTTATCAAGTGAACCAATTTGTTTGTATTTCACATATATTGTGAAAATACTCAAGACAATTTATTATTGATATTTTCATAAAATCTTTTCATGAAGAAAACAAAAATTGATGCTTTTGAACTTTTTGAAAAATTTATATACGTACTTACACGTTAGCGACCACCTCTATTTTTTAACTAATTATACACCATACAATAAGCTATAACATATATTTTTTACAAAACTCTATCGAAGGGGTAACGTAGTCAAATTGGCAAAGATAATGTTACATGCTTACACCCTCTTTAGTAAACACCCTGTATCGTGGGTTCGGAAATTATAACACCAGGGTAACACTAAACAATAATGTATTTACTTACGTACTAATTACAGCAAATAAAGAAAAAGAGTATAAATTGGTTAGAAACTTGATATATTAATAAATATATAAATGAACAACTGCTTGGATTACATGTATTTTTTTTTGAAATAACGAGAAGTATTTTTCACAATATATACATTTTCTACAAAGCTCCATCACAACGGTTATACGTAAAAAAATTATGTGTTTAATAATAAGAATACATAATAAAAAAACATATGCTAATGATAATGATAATATTAGTCATCTTCATCACTGTCCTCAATTATTCTGCGAATAATTCAGACAGTTTTACTGATGATTTCGGAATATCGTCGAAAAACCTTGCAATAATAAATGCATCTATAAGTAACAGAAAACTAATTTATTTTTTTTTAACTTAAGCATGAATTTATCATATGCAAGGTTTCTCGACGATATTCCAAAACCATCAGTAAAACTGTTCGCAGAAGATATCAGTGATACAATAAATGAGGACAATGATGAAGACAATATTATCATATATCATTAGCATACCATGTTTTTTATTATGTATCCTTATTATTAAACACATAATTTTTTTATGTATTACCGTTTCGATGGAGCTTTGTAGAAAATATGTATTGTGAAAAATACATCTCGTTATTTAAAAAAAATACATAGGCTGCTCCAAAAAATTTTCAGTACGCGTAATCCAAGCAGTTGTTCATTTATACAATGTGATCTACCAGGACATGCGGAAAATTTAACAGTAGGTTGTCCCCACCGAAAGGAGTAAAAAAAATGAAAAATTTTTAAAAAATGACGAAAAAAATTACCTTATTTTTTTGTAGGAATGCGCCGCCAATGACTTCAACTAATCTAACCAGGGTTCCCTCTCACCTGGAAAACCTTGAAAACCTGGAAAAGTCAGGGAATTCGTTTTAAGCGCAATAAAGTCAGGGAATTGTCAGGGAATTTTTGAATATATTCACAACAGTCAGGGAATTTTTAAATTAATGGAAATTAACAAATAATTTTTTGAATTTACTTCCGTTTTATATCTATTTTACAAATGTTTTAACTCGACCGCTGGCGCAAACCATTAGCGGTCGAGGATTGTTGATGACGTCACAACTGGTTCATATTAGCTATTTTCGCGTGCACTTATGAGTGTTCTGAACTAATTCGGCGAGATCACATCTACAAACATAAGTTCGTGCATAATCGGAATCGGTCATGATGGTACCATCTTAACTTGTAATAATCGGCGTCCCGCCACGTTTATCATAGCCGTGTTCAGTCCGTACAGACGCTCTGCTTAGATGTGTTTTGTCTTTTTCTAATTACATCGCTTAAAAAAAGAAAAGAACTCGATACATCCAGAGCGTCTAGATGCATGTGTGTCGAACACTGCTACTGTTTTCAGTGTTTTCGTTCCCGGTACCTATTATAACCTAAATGAAAATGTATGTACCGATCGTTATTGTTTAAAGCATTCTATAGAGGTTTAGACCACATCACAAGCAAAGATTAATTATATGCAGACAAGTAGGTAAATGTGGTTTATAATAATGTAACTATGAAAATAAAACAATTCCGATTTTTAGACATGGCATGCAAGGCCAAGAAAACTGTTTTTAACGATAGTTGGAGAAATCCGGCAGCAAATCCACAGTGGTCATCTGTCTTCGAAAAAATTCAGAAAGATCCATTTTCATGTTTCTGTAAGATATGCGGCAGAGCATTTCAGTTGAGTAACATGGGACGGCAAGCATTAGTAAGCCATGAAAAGGGTATAGGGCATCAGAAAAATATAAAGAATAAAACATCCTCAGATACAATTCGTAACTTCCTAAATGCCAGTGGTAGTTCTTCAAAATCTGCAAATGATTTTAGCGATTAAATTGTTAAAACTATCCCAGAACAAGTACCGACAGAGAAACAATTTCCAAAAAATAGTTTGATTGTGCTTAATGATGTACATGAAGCGGAAATTTATTTAGCACTGCATTGTGTTGAAACTGCAAGTTCTGTAAATTCTATTGACAAAACGGTTCCGCTCTTAAAGAAAATATTTAAAGACAGCAATATTGCATCAAATGTAAAGCTGGCGTCAAATAAACTTGCCTATTTAATTAGCTTTGGGCTTGCACCATACTTTAGTGAGAAGCTTGAAGAAGATCTGGTGAAGTGTGAGTTTCTCGTAGTATGTTTTGATGAATCGTTGAATAGAGTTACGCAATGTGGACAAATGGACATAGTTATTAGATACTGGGATGATATGAAGAACTCTGTTGAAACAAGGTAGACAAATTTTCGTATTTTTTTTTCTTTAAAAAACCAATTTACATTTCATAATTGTTTAAATAATAAGTAATTGATATATTCTTGAAGATAATGATAGTTTTTATCACTTGCAGATATCTTCGATCAGTATTCATGAATGATCTACAGCTGATGATATTCTCAATTGTTTTAAGGAAGGAATCAGCCCTACTGCGGCCAAGAGGGCTCTGGAGGTGTTTGACAGCATTGTTAAATATGTTGAGTGTTCTGATACTAAATTGCCACATGTAGCTACTGTTATAAATGTAAAAAAGGCTTGTAAAGATGGTTTGATGAAATGCAAGTTGGCCTTTTTTGCAACAATAGCTGGTGTGCTGGAAAAATTTCTTACAGAATTTCAAAGTCCATCCCCCATGGCTCCCTTTTTATTCAGGGAACTGCAGAATGTTTGCGAATCTTTACTAAAGAGTTTATACAAAATAAAACTACCCAACAGTTAATGAAAATAGATTTCAATAACAAAGCTATATACATTAAGATTAAAAATATTGATATCAGATTTTCTGTGAGAAAATATTTCAATGAATGTAAAAGTTCCGAAAAGTGTAAATTGGTTTTTCTTCATGACTGTCAACATTTTCTTATATCTGCTGTAAAAAAGATTTTTGAAAGATGCTCTTTAAAATATTCCATGTGTGAAGCTATTTCCTGTTTCGATTCTTATATTATACTAGCTAATGAAGATTTGGCCACAAAAAGACTTCATAAATTATTACAAATATTAAGCGATCGTAGTATAATATCAACTGACATGGCAGAAGACTGTCAAAATCAGTTTTATGAGTTCCTTAGAACCTCTAAAGTAAATCTTGCTTTAAAGGAATTTGACCAAAAAGAGCAGAGGCTTGATGACTTCTATAATAAACTGTTGGATGCCCAAACACAATTTAAAGACATATTTAAGCTAATAAAAATGGTACTTATAATGTCTCAGGGCAACGCGTCGGTTGAGGGTGGATTTTCGATAAACAAAAACCTCTTAGTCGAAAATCTATTAGAAACGACTGTTATAGCAAAGAGGCAAGTTTATGATGCCATAAAAACGACCGGAGGGACCATTAATATGGTTATTGATAAAAAAATGTTGCAATCATGTAAGCTAGCTCATAATAGATATGTAACAGCTTGCGAAGACAAAAAAAAAAGGTAATTTAAAGGAAAACCAAAGGAAAGATGAACACAAACGAGTCATGGCCGAGATGAAGCAGCTGGAAAGTAAAAAAATTAAATTAACAGAAATAACCAGATACGAAAGTCAAAATATTGATAAAAGATTAGACGAGTTGAGGCGAAAGATGTAAATAAATTTGAAAAAAATATATTTTGTTCATTAATACTTATCCACATACTATGATTCATGCCAAAAAATGGTTATTTTGTTATAATTTTGAGTTATTTTTTTATAATGTGTATTTTATTTTATTACGAAATAAATATTTTAAAACTGTTTTTGCTTAATTATTTTAAATAATTAAGTAAAGTTAAGTAAATTTTACTTTCATCGACCTGGAATTTGATAAGCTTTGGTCAGGAAAAACCTGGAAAAGTCAAGGAATTTAACATGTATTTAAAAGAGGGAACCCTGCTAACGTAACGCGGTACAACCATATCACTTTATCAGACTTGGGATTGACACTACTGACAGCAAAGCTGGATAATAAGATAGAAGTGACTTTTTGGTTTTAATCAAATCACACTACAAAAATACCGAAATAAATCGAAGACATTAATCTCATGCTGAAATGACAAGCAGATATACGAAATATTTAGTTAAACCAGTCAATGACACGGCCGTGTAACTGTTGTTCGACTGGAAGCAAAAACGCGGGTTCTACACACGATCCAGCGGCACGGAGCCGTATTATGAAGTCTTTGAGGGAAAAACTTTTTGTGGTAGTCTCTTACACAAAGATACATCACTGGAAGGAACCACATGCAAAAATGTTGCAAAGGCACAGACACTTATCTTAACCTGCCATGGCCGCCTTTGGTGCAATGTACAATACGTACTTTCATTTCATTGATAAGTAAATAAAATGAGATAAGAAATATAAAAAATCTTAAAGCGTACTTTTCCATTATGCTTCTATCAGCTAATTTAATTAGTTTTATCACAAAATTGATCAAAAATGGAGCAAACGTGGTAAAACGGACGGGCACCAAGTTCTCTCTCGCAGATCCTGAAAGTTATGGTTTTGTAAGTTTCATTAGAGCTTGAAATCAAAGAATATATTCGCCTTTTTTTTTTTCTATGAGTAACCTTGTGATATACTATTGACGATGTCGGCATCCATGACAACTTCTGTATTGTTAGTTGACTTGACAATTTTGAAGGACTAACACAGTGAATGTTGTTCTAATGCATTTTCGAATACCCAACTCATAGCGGGGCTGGCGGATGAGTTGGGTATGGTGTAGAGATGGGCGCGTGAGTCGATTTTGACTCACGCTCACGACTTTAAACCTTTAGCTCACGCACACTCACGCACGACTGATATATGTTAAAGCAAACTCACGCTCACGCCGTGACACGGTGAAATTCACGTCACGTGCCCATCTCTAGTATGGTGGGTAGTACACCTGAAAAATCTGTAGGTGGGGAATTACCCACCTAAAAATTTGAGCGAAAACGATTTTTTAACGTTTTTCTTAAAAATTCCTGACCATAATTAATAATGACAGGACACCCCCTCTGCACTACTCACCTGGATTGATCACGTTTTGCCATGCCTGACTCATAGCAATTGTGTACCAGCCTATTACTATTGTATTTTTCTGATATATTAAACCTTGTTTTATTACTTTATTTCACTGGAGAACCATTGAGTATTCAAAAAATAAATTATAAAAAAATGTAAATAGAAATACATTTGAAAAAATACCTATATAGATTTTATGTGAAGATATTATATCATACTTTCAAAATAATATTCACTCAAACAGTGAAACCAAATATATATTTAAAGTAACAGAAGATGACATATATAAAGCGTTTGGCATGTTCGCTACCGCCGGCCACTTATGTAGACGACCGGCTCTGCACCTGTGTCACCGACCACGTACGTGGCCAGTTCTGTGGGATATATTTTCCCAAATTAAATAAAAAATGTATGATGGCTTCTGGGGCCGAACATATGTTTTTAAATGAATGTGTTAAACAAGAAAAGTGAAAACACAAATGACGATTTTTTATAAATGCTGCCGTACAAAATAATATGCTCATAAATGAAGCAGGAGGCAGTATCGATGATACAAAGTTAATGCTATATTTAAATATTCAGAGCAAGTAGAAATTCACAAATGAAACAATCCCCTATTTATTTCTGTTACAGAGTCACGGCTTCGTGAAGGTGAAGTAGGTTACAATATAGTTAGTCATTTTAGTCGTTCCATATACCGAGGTGTGGGTTCTGCAATATGGGCAAAGGAAGGCCTTGAAACATATCCTATTAACTTATTTATTTATTTATTTATTCATACACGGGACAAGCCCTTTTTACAAGAATATAAAATATTTCTTACTTAAAGAATACTACATATACACAATAAATATAGATTGTACAAATATTACAACTAGCTGTAATTGTTTAATGGACTTCTTAAAAGACAAAGCTGAAGATCCAAAAAGTTCAACATTATTTTGAATTGAATTCGCAGTTCTCAAAATCCTGGTCATTGTCTCATTTTGTCCATAGTTAGTGTGATGAAATGGTACATAAAAAACATCAGAAAATCGATTTCTTCTGTAATTAATATTAAAACTTATCAGGTTAATCAGGTCAGGACACTGAATATAACCATTAATTATTTTATGCAGAAAGCACATATCAGCCTCCAACCTTCTATGTTCCAATGTATTAATATTAAGCCTAGCAAGAATATCATTATAATCATATTCATCTCTCAAGTATCCCATCTTAAATGCACAGAATCTTAGAAATCTCTTTTGGACAGCTTCAATATTGTTAATGTGGATATTATAACTGGGACACCAGATTATAGAGCAATATTCTAATATTGAACGTACCAATGAGCAGTATAATAATTTTAGACTGTCGTCGGAAAAATCTGATCCAGATCTTTGAATGAACCTTAACATTTTCAATTACTTTGATATTATTTCATGTATATAAATGTTACAGGACAATTTATTGTCAAGATTAATTCCCAGATCTTTTACATGATTAGTCTCTCGCAACACTTCATTATTAATCTAGTAAGGATAAATGTAAGGTGAGTTTATTCTTGCAAATGTAATCTTGTAACATTTATTCACATTTAAGTGCAGGACATTAACGTCACACCAACAGGGCAAACCATCCAAATCACTTTGCAACAATGCAGCATCAGAAGGATTTTCGATTACTCTGAACACTTTTGAGTAATCTGCAAACATTAAGAAATTACTATTTTTTATTACAGAAGCTATATCGTTCACAAAGAGATTAAATAAAAGGGGACCAATATGAGAGCCTTGAGGAACCCCTGATGTTACAGTAATTGACGATGACAGAAAACTACCATATTTTATACACTGTGACCGACCAGTCGGAAAACTGCTAATCCATTTCAATACATTGCCACTGACACCTAACCTTTCTAATTTTGCGATAAGAATATCATGGTTGACTCTGTTAAACGCTTTAGAGAAGTCAGTATAGACAGAGTCAACCTGAACTTTATGTTCCAAGGAGTTAATAATAAAATTATTGTATATAACTAAGTTAGTGCCTGCAGATTTCCCTGCGAAAAACCATGTTGTTGGTTTACAATTATGTTTTTACAATCCCATGATAAATGTTTTGTTACTAAGTGATCTAACAATTTTGGAATATCCGACTGTATGCAAACTGTTCTATAGTTTTCAATGTTTTCTTTTGATCCAGCAATGAACTAAATATAGAAAAAGACTTTGAATTTTGTGCGTGCGAATGAAAAATTAACACCACCCCTCATAAATTAGTATCTATATATGATCACCTACAGGTAATTTCCAAGTATTTTTAGAAAAATTTCAACAGTTGCTTAACAACATTTTTACAGTAGATTCACGTATATGGGAGTCTTCAACATAAATTTTAACGTTTCCTCCTCTCAAAGAGAGGAGATCACTGATATAACCACTCAGTATTAGGGATTGCAATACCGGTTAACCGGTTATCAGGACAAAAAACACATGACGATAATTACCGGTTATTTTAATTTTTTACCGGTTATTTCGGTAAATTCTGAACTTACGATATGTCAAGTATTCACTAAATACAGAGTGACTGTCCCAACACTGTGCACTTTTAACAATAAATAAATAATATTACAAAAAGTAAAATCCAAACACCAAGCCTTAAGAAATACAATATCTTGCGACAGGAAATTGAATAGGTCACTGCCGCAAATATCCGTGGAATACATTTAGAAGTATGTTAATACCAATTCTTATTAACTTATCGACCCACCAATATCGATTGAGGAAGGGCATCTTCAGCTGGTGGTATTCTATGCACAAATATCAGACGACTAATAGATATAGAAAAACCGCTGGAATCACTACCTCCACATCCAGATTTTCTATCCAAGTCACTCACAACGAAAAAATGTTGTATGTGGAAATAATTGTTTATGAAACTTTAATAATATAATATTTGAAATCCTCTACCCCAAAAACCCATAAAACGATACCCCACACCGGTAGTGGGGTGGGGGTGGTCATAAGTGGTGGTAATGGAGTGGCTGAAGTAAAAAAATATTTTGAGGTTTCTGGTTCTTGTACACACACTAAATCACATTTTTTTATATCCTTTAATAATGAGGTGGGGGTGGTAATGGGGGTTGCTAATGCCAATTTTTTTTTTTGAGACCTTAGCTTCTCTTGTATATACTAAATACCAATTTTATGGACTCTTACCTGCTTGATTTACTTATTTTCCCCAAATTTACCCCCCAACCCTTCAACGGAACAAGATGAAAATATAATCTAGTTCTAGATCTCGTTGAAGTACATATGTGTACCAAATTGACTTATCTCAAACAGTTCCAAAGTAAACGTACGCACAAAAAAGTTAGACAGACAGAAATTTTTTTTTCGCTCAAACTTAAAATCTCGACGTTTCATGTCATTCTAAGCCTATTTGAACAATAAAAATTTTTAAAAATTTTTTTTGTCGTTACTATACTTCCACTGGATGTGGAAGTAAAACTAACCCTTTTAACAGGCTATTTTTATAAAATATTGTATTTTTAAATTAGGTATTTGAGTTTATGTTTGTAATTTTTGTTATTTAAGTTGATATTTTTGTTATTTACAGAATAATTATTTATTTAAATTTATTTCATTTATATTTTTTCCTTTTGATAAAAAACCTTTTATCTGTTATATTAAATATACGTATATAAAAATGTTTTTTGTTAAATTTAGATAATTTTGTACATGGAGAAAGACAATTGCCATTTTCGCCACCCTAATCATTCGTTTTAAAAATTACCGGTAAATACCGGTTAACCAGTTATTTCCATTTTTATTTACCGATTTACCGGTTATTAAAACTTCCGGTAAATTGCAATCCCTACTCAGTATGGGCTACATAGTATTATACATGCCAATACATGAGTTACAACTCACAGCAACACTAGAATCGATAATATTTTTGCAAATATAGATGCTACAACATGTGTATCAGACACTCCTCTATCTGACCACAAAATGGTTGTCATGTCAGCCGAGTCAGTTTGCGATCAACTAGATTCGACGAAAGTACACTTCAGGTCTCATAGAATATATAACAAAAAAAAAACAAAACACTTTTTGAAAACAGATTTAAAATAGAAACGTGGGAAAAAGTTTACGATGCTGATAACATAACCAACAAATTTGAGGAGTTTATGAGTACTCTATTGGCTCATCTTAACAGCTCATTTCCAATTACAAAAACTTCAATAAAAATCTAAAGAAAAATCTTGGGTTTCTCCTGAAGTAAGTTTATCAAGCACTCGACTAAGGGACCTATACATAATTCAAAAGCAGTGTCCAAATCTCCATCCTCTATATAAGAGAAGAAAATTTGAACATAAAAATCTGGTAGAAAATGTCACTTTAATAACATTATCCAAAATTCATCAAATAAAAGCAAATCATCCTGGTCAATAATTAACAAACTTCAAAACAAAAAGAGTTCTAATTCATCAAATTTAGAAATAATACATAATAATAAGGTAATAAAGTCACCAAATAAAATGGCGAATATTTTCAATAATTTTTTTATCAATGCACCAAAGGCTGTTATATAAAATATTAGAGGTAAGACAAGAGAAAGTGCCCAGTAGGTATATTGTGATTTGAGCAAATCATTTGACTGTGTTCCTCATGCCCAATTACTTCACAAGCTCTGGACGCTAGGCATTAGAGGCAATGCACACCACTGGTTCACATCTTATCGTAAAAATAGAAAACAATATATCGAAATATCTCACAGTGAAGGAGGGAGCTCCAGCAAACACTGCTCTACCTGTGCAAGTGTGGATGTAGGAGTACCTCAGGGAAGTGTTCTTGCGCCCATGTTATTTTCTCTTTATGTGGCCGATATCGCAAAATATTTATCAGAATATAAAATAACTATGTTTGCTGATGACTTATCAATATTAATTTCTAGGGAATCTCCTGAACTTAATCAGTCAGCCTGTAAACACCTAATGGATAAAATAGCACAATGGTTCTCCAAAAATATGTTATATTTGAACTCTAGTAAAACTGAATATCTATTGTTTCATACTAAACAGAAAAAGGTAGAAAACATAACTGTAAGTCTAGGTGATATGGATATAAACAGAAATAATACCATAAAATTTTTGGGGTAACACTAAGTGATACCCTTGAATCGGATAGTTAAATATGCGGAAAAATAAAAAAATTAAATAGCAAAATATACCAAATAAGATGTATGCGGAATCTACTTGATATAGAAGTAATGAAAAAATTTTATTTCGCAGATATACAATCTCGCCTTCTATATGGATTGTGGGGTACATCCCCAGCAGAAAAAAAATTATTCTTAATTCCAAAAAGATGCATACGTGCTATTTTAAATAACGCCAAAGAGAATCATGTCGAAACTTATTTGTACAGCTAAATATACTTCCGCTATGCTGCCTCTACATTCAAGAAGTTGCCTGTTATATATTCAAATGTAAATGTAACATTTCTCGTCAAAGTGATATACATAATTACAAAACAAGAAACCGGGACCTACTCTGTACACCCCAAAATAGTTTAAACTCAACTGTAAGAGGGCCACTAAGTACTGGCATCAGAATCTACAACAAAATTCCAACATCTATAAAGGAATAGCCTACCTACTTCACTTTCAAAAAGTCACTGAAAAAATACCTTCCTCAAGGCATGTATTATACTTTAGATGAATTTTTCTCAATTTGACCTCTTTCCCTTTGTAAAATGTTTTATGTATTTGATAGACATGTTAATGTATCTTTTCTTTTATAATTTTTTTTTATGTAGTTTATGTAAAAATTCTCTGTCGACTTGTTTTATACCTGTATTGGTCTTTTAAATCAATAAATTTATTATTATTATTATTATTATTATTATTATTATTATTATTAAAAAATAAAGTGGCATGGGATACGATATGTTGAGTTTGCCATTCATCTCAGGCTTTCTTAAAGATCTGGTCAATAAATCATTATAGAATGGAGAATTTCCAACTACTTTGAAAACATCCATTATAAGATCATTGCCAAAAGTACCAAATGTAACTTCATTTAACGAACTGCGACCAATAAATATTCTTCCCATTCTAGCAAAAATGTTCGAAAAGATAATCTGTAATATGATGATCGACTTTATAAGTAGTAATAACATATTACCAGATGTTCAGTCTGGTTTTTGAACTAATTTTAGTACCATTACTGCACTGACTCGAGTGGCAATGGATATTACACGTGGAATAGACGAGTCAAAAGCAACATGCTGGTACTATTGCACTACCAAGGCCGTACGCAGGATTTTGTTTCGGGGGGGTTCGACTAACAAAAAATGTTTGTAAATATAAATATACACTTTTCTTTTAACAATTTCCACCAACGGTTAGTTTTTGGATATGAAAAGTATATATTTTTGGGGGGTTCGACCCCCGTATACAGCCTTGTGCACTACAGCAAAGCTTTTGATTTGATAAATCATGATCTACTACTTGCTAAAATAAGATTTTATAACTATTCTGATGGCATCTGTGTGGTTTAGTAACTATTTATTAAATAGATTGCAGTGTGTTGAAGTCGATGGAATTAAGTCAGACCCTATTGTAGTGAAACAAGGTGTTCCGCAGTGCAGCATATTAGGGCCAATTTTGTTTAATACTTTCACATCTGATTTACCATCAGTAATACATAATTGTAATAGTTACATGTATGCAGACGATAGTCACTTATTGAAAGCGTTACAGTTAAATACTTACTGATGTAAACTCTGATGAGGATAACAATTATTGGTCTTTTGAGAATGGTCTTAAAATTAATGCTAGTAAAAGTTGCTTTTTACTAATAGGTTCTGCAAATGTTAAAAATAAAGTCATGAAGTTTAACTTCACTACAGTGCATATCGACAATATAGAGATTCTACAAAAAGAATATGCGAAAACCTAGGAGTAATATTTGACATGATTTAAATTTTGAAAGGCATGCGACAAAAAGGGCGAGTTGTACCAACGCGTTATGTTAAAAGAGAGTTAAGAGCAATGTCACGTTGTACCAAAACGCTAACCTTAAATTTTAAGGTTATCAGTCGTGCTTAACCCCATAAAACTTAAACTAGGTCATGGGGTTGTTTAAGACGAGGTTAGTAAAAATGTCATTTCAAATTTTGACATTTCCGTCTACAGTGTACATTGTAATTACTAATAATAGTTTTATCAGCCACTATTTCTTCCTCCAACTCAAAATTGTCTATTTTCAATATAGCTAGGTATAACCTACGACCTCAAAAATTGGTCCTATTTTTCGGTTATCAGACCCATGGTTACCTACGCATCATGTGTATGGTAGTAAAAAACAGACGAGAAAATAGCACAAGGAAAGTTGCAGAAATTGCAACGCCTTGCCTGTCTAGGGACTACAGGAGCAATGCGCTCGTGTCCCACAGCAGCTATGGAGGCAATGCTGAACTTACTTCCTCTGCATTTGCATATAAGGAAGGAGGCAGCACTTAGTGCTTTAAGGCTGCATCAGGCACTTAAATTCAGACTAGGCGACCTAGTTGGTCACTTAAGGATTCTGGAGCTAATCCAATTCGAATCTATGACCAAACCCACTGATTCAATGCCAGTCAAGCATGACTTTGACTGCCCTTGATGTGCTGATTGAAAGCCATCAGGCGAGCAGGGTCGAAGTACTGCGGTTGGAGAAAGAGTCACATTTGGTACACAGATAGATCCAAGATGGACGAAGCAGGGCCTAAATGCAAGCTATCTTGGTAACACCCCAACCATCTTCCAGGCAGAAATCTATGTTCTAGATCAATGTGCCCAGGAATGCCTAAATAGATGCACTTTAAGGGCAAAGATCGATACACTTTCAGATAGCCAGACAGCATTAAAGGCTTTCAGGTCCTATACCTTTGAGTTAAAAATTACCTGGGAACGCAGACAATCCCTGAAGCAACTGGCAAAAAACAACAGGGTTACCTTGATGTGGGTGCCAGAGCATGAGGGAATAGAAGGCAACGAATTGATTGATAGCCTCGCAGGAAAAGGAGCTGAAGCCCCATTTTTTGGACCCGAACCGTTCTGTGGCTTATCTAAGGTACACCTAACCGAAGAGGTCCTAAAATGGGAAAAGGAATAAAAGAAGTCCTACTGGAGGAATACTCCAGGCCAAAAACAAGTGAAAAGGTTTATAACCTATTCAACAAAGCATGCCATAAGGCTTCTTGAACTTGAAAAGTCCGACCTAAGACTGATCACAGGCCTTCTAACTGGCCATTGCCCCTCGAGATATTATCTCAAGAACATGGACATGGCAAAAGATGACAAATGCACACGCTGTGACGCTGCAACTGAAACTGCGGAGCATATACTTTGTAAATGTAAGGTACTAATCAACATAGGCTAAAGTACCTAGAACAGGCGGAATTAATACCTGAAGACATAGGAAAATTAGCTCCCAGGAAAATCGCAAGCTTTGCATAAAGTCTTTGAATCCTGGGCAACAACTAGTTGCAGGGTAATTCACAAAAGACCTTTTAGGTCGAGATGCAGGAAGGCCAACCCAGGGTCAAACAATCTACAATATACAACCTACGATTTGTGTGATATTAATATTTATAATGCATTTGACACATCTTGTACCTAATTATACAATATATATTATGCAATAAAAACCAGTCAGCTCGTAGGGTGACCCACAGCCTGAACGGCAGCAAAGAAAGTGTTAAAATAAGACACATTATCGCATTTTTGTTTATTACTTACGAATATTTTGGACCACTCGCTACTTTATGATCGTAATTCAAATTCAATATCCCTCATCAGACGTATAGTCGTGTCTTGCAAAGTCATTTTGTCAGTTACTCCACCATTATGTACGGTTTGGGCTTGCCTTTAATCACAAGCAAATAAGAGTAAGTGAAGCCCATAAAAATAAAAATTGGACACAGTTTGTAGAAATTATGTTTAAATAGACTTCTCCGAAAGAACTTCTTTTTAAGAATAAACATGCCAAAAATGAGTACAATCCTATTTCTTTAAAATGCCTCAACATCAGTTTGGCATGCTTAAAGCTTTTACCATTAATAATAATAATAATAATAAACGGCTTTATTAGAAAAATGTAGGTGTACAAATACAAACACATTACATTTAGCAATTTACAAGGCGAAGTTTAGCGGTATGGCTATATTCTTACACTTAACCAGTGAATCGAGAACCAAATAAAATACCAATTAAAAAGTATCAGCCTTTCATTATTTTCCACATCAGGAGACACACTTGTTGTGCGAATTCCGATTTTCAAAAATTTTTTTGAATCACTACCTGACGAAGAAGAAGGAAAATGATATTAAAAACCTGCAGATATCCCTTTCTTAGTTTTTAGTTATTTCTATTTTCCTTTAATAAATAACATAAATAGAAACATTCTAACAGAAACGTGTGTCTTTTATGAATACTCAAGTATTTTTAATGCTACTTTTCTAGAAATATTCAATGTTTAATATTATCTCCTTTAACACGTTCCCTGTGTAAGAGATATTAAAACCTTTATGCCTGTGCAGGATGTGTCTTTAAACACAAAGGTTTTTGGGGCTGTAGATGTTTTTTAATGTGCGCCATAAGGCATCACCCGCACATAGTGGGAGAGTCGGATGCCGCCATTTGGCGTCGTACAGAGTGAACATGTTAAACATCTTATCTCACATTTCGATAGAAGTTATTCTTACGAAAATCGTAAATGATTTTTTTTTCTAAACTATTGAGTTTTTTTCATCCTAGATAGATGTACTTAGAAGCTTTAATATTACGAATCTCTTACCAAGAAATTTTAGTATTGTTGCTCTACTATTAAATTATTCATTTTCAGTTGTAACTTTACGTCTGATGAGGGACAATATGTAACAGAAATAGCTGAATATCTACATTTTTCTCACTTTGACTGACCAAATAAAGCAGAAAAATAGTTACTATAAAGAAAAACCGTTTACGCTTTCCTATCTCAATACTGAGAATTATATTTTATATAATATATATGATTGGTATGAAGCCTGCGACGCTGAAAAAACTACATGCTTGGTGGATTTATTTAACAAAATTTTTCGAAAGTATTTACAATACTTTCTAGGTAAAGTATTGGGAGTATAAGTGCCAGTGCATAAATTTTAAAAGTACTTAAGTAAAATACGTAAAGTAAAAAACTACTGTTTACTTCATTTGTGGTAGGCATATTTGATGATGATTCTTAGCACATCCTGAATAACATCATTCAGAAAGCAAAAGCCTGGTTTGCACCTAATCAACTGGTATTAAATGATCAGAAAACTGTAAATCTACTATTCAAGTCCAGAATAAGCAACAACTCAAATCAAAATGTCAAATTCTTGGGTGTTAATATAGATGTAAATCTAATATGGAATGAACATATTAAAGTTCTTAGTGGTAAACTAAATAAATCTATATATGTTATCAGTAAAATAAGGAACACCATAAATTAACAAGCAGCCTTAACTCATTTTTTCATCCACTTCTCACTTATGGGATATTGTCTTGGGGGGATGCAGTCACTTACAAAAATTATTTGTGATCCAAAAGTCAGCAGTAAGAAGTATAGTCAATGTAAATTGGGACGAAACTTGTAAACCAATATTTATAAAGCTAAAAATGATGTCACTGTTTTCTGTTATCGTATATCAGAACTTGCTTTATGTGAAACAGAACTTACAAAGTTATGTTGCACATAATGAGATCCACGAACATGATACAAGAAATAAGTTCATAGAGTTCATAGAAATAATAACTTGGAATCAGTTTGTTCAACTCCTTGCCACAACATTACGCAACCTCACAATGATCAAATTCAAAAAGAAACTCAAAAACATATTAAGACACAACTGCCTTTACAACATACACGAGTTCTCTCAACTTATCGCTGAAAATGGAAACGTTATTTTTGCCTCTGTGAACTGATTTTATTTTATTATTTTTTTTTTTTTATTATTAGCGAGCTAAAAACCAGTCACCCTTCTCTGTGGCTCCGACCCTCACAGAGGGGAGCTGGTAGTACCGGTAGCCACTCCCCACGCCCGTGGGGTAAGTGACTACTGGGTCCGGGAATCGTGTGCCCTGAGCAGACATAATGAACCGAGAATGACGGCCTTCTGCATTCTGCCGGCTAAGATCTCTGCCGAATTTCGGCATGCCGGTATGATCTTGAGTTCCGAAAGCAGTGTGTGTCTCGTTCCACCGAGGGCTCCTATAATCAGTACCACTATCTTAACAGTATGGTCTGGATAGAGTCTGCGGAGTTCGAAGAGCAGATCTCGATATTTTGTCCGTTTTTCCTCCTCCTTCAAGACAATGTGAATAGCCCCAATGAATTAAACATTACTTGGTTTAATGATGACCTTAAGCGTATGCGTGAACACTTAAATTTTTTATACGAATTTTACAAAAGAAGTCCTACCGATAATAACAAGGCTATTTTAAACAATTTCAGGCTCAACTACCGCCGTGAAATAAATAAAGCTAAAAAGTCATCCCACGACAACTTTATCAAAAATCACAATAACCCACAACAAGCAATATGGAAAATTGTTAACAGCTACAGAAAAACATCTAGTACTCGGCCAAATAATATTTCTAGTGATCAGTTTAACAACTATTTTACGAATGTAACTGATACTATCATAAACGAACTACCTCCTTGTAATTCTCACTATACCGATTATTTACATGACTTTACCCTGTCCAATCAATTTTACTTTAATCAGGTAATTTATTTTGAAGTATCCGAGATAATTAACAATCTCAAAAATAAAAAAAGCAAAGATGCTTATGGTATATCTGTTGGAATCATTAAGGGTATCACACAATCCATTTTAATTCCTCTTACCTATTTAATTAATGCATGTATATATAATAATATATTTCCAGAATGTTTGAAAATCACAGACCAATATCTGTAATACCATGTCTCGCCAAAATTTATGAAGTGATATTAAAAAATCAATTGACATTATATTTAGAACATAATAAGCTTCTCAGTCCCTATCAGTACGGTTTCCGAAACAAATTATCAACAACTCTTGCCATTGATAAATTAACTGATTTAATAAACGCTGGTTTTGAAGATGGCAAATATGTATGCTCTCTCTTCCTAAATCTCACTAAGGCATTTGATTGCGTGTCCCACGAAATACTTATCAATAAATTAAGTTTCTACGGCTTTACTGAAGAAAGCATTTCACTTTTACAGTCATATCTGACTGACAGACAGCAATTTGTTCTCAATAATGGCCTCATATCGAGTACTTTGAAACTACGGCATGGCGTACCACAAGGGTCCGTACTGGGTCCCATACTTTTTTTACTTTATATCAATGACTTTCCTCAGTCAATTAAAGATAATATTAGTGCCATATTATTTGCCGATGATACAAATTTGACAATGTCTAATGGTAACCTCGATCTGTTGCTAAACGAGGTTCCGCATACTGAGTTAAATTCACAGAACTGGTTTTTATCTAACAAGCTAAGTCTAAATGTGTCTAAGACTGAAACAATGATATTTAGTTTGCGCAGTTTGGAAGAGGTTAATAATCCAGAGACTGTTAAATTCCTAGGAGTCAACTTAGACTCCAAGTTATCCTGGGAAAGTCATACCATCTGCATCTGCAGCAAAATCTCCAAGTATACTTACCTGCTACGAAACCTTGTTGATAAAGTCTCACTGAATACTCTAACCATGACTTACCATAATCTCATCCACTCCACTTTATCATATGTGATTTTAGTCTGGGGACATGCCCCATCTTGTGCTACTGTATTTTCTGCTCAGCGTAAAGCAATACGAGTCATTTCTGGATTAAAATTTAGAGATGATTGCAGACAACACTTTATTACTTTGAAAATTATGACTGTGCCTTGTACCTATATCTACCAGTGTCTTACTTATGTAAAGAGAAATGTGGAATCATTCAAAACCAGAAGCCAAGTACATTGTCATAAAACCAGAAATAACAATAAGCTAAATATAAATTTCCATAGATTAGATAAAACCAGGGATGGCACTGGATACTTGGGTTTGCAGTTTTATAATGTTCTACCACCAGAAATAAAATCGTTAAATGAAACCCAGTTCAAAAATAAGATAAAAACATATTTACTTAATAATGATTTTTATAGTACTAACGAATTTTTAGCCAGTAACTTTGCCTCGATTAAAATCTAATGTGTGTATCATTGTGCAGTGTTCTGTAAATAAGCAATGACAAATCACCATACCATACCGACTATATATTTATTGCTTATAAATTTTTTTTTTTTCTGTTAGTTTGTCATTTGTATTCTGTGCCGTTAGTCTTATACCTTATATCTATATTTTATAAATTTAATATCATGTACTTTGTATTTTATCTTCCTTATTGTATTTTATCTTTCTTATTGTATGTTGACGTGTGTAAACACTCTGTGTATTTTACCACCAATAAAGAATTGAATTGAATTGAATGTTGTTCTCCGCGGGAGCCGAGAACTCCACGACGAACATTGTCTTGAGTTGATGGTCGAGGAGTACTACGTCAGGTTTGTTGGCTTGTATTTGCCTGGCGGTGGGAAAAGAGTAGTTCCAATAAATTAGACACTTCTCATTTCCCACAACGGACTCAATATCCCCCGGAGCATAAGGCAGCACTGGTGTTTCGTCTATCCCATACGAGTGCCTTAAATGGTAATAAAGCACTCGTAATGCTCCGTCGTGCCTTTGGATATAAGCCGAGACTGCATATGTCGGGCAAGCCGACAGCAAGTGCATAAGAGTCTCTGGCGCCCTACGGCAGGCCCTGCAGCTGACATCAGGGACCTCTATACCCATGACACGACTACGATAGACGAGGGTGTTAAATACACCATCCTGGCAAGCCATTATGAATCCCTCGGTCTCAGACTTCAGCCCGGCTGACCTTAAGAAAGCAAAGGTCAACCTTTCGGATAAGCCAAGGTTTTCTATATTTTTATAGAAAACTCCATGCATTGCCTTATCCGTGTGCAGCTGCAGAAAGTTGTTGTGTTCTGCAGCTTTAATTTCGGCTTTTCGCCGAGCAGGTTCCAACTCGGTGACAGAGTCGCGATTTACCCGCTCGACGTCGAAGGAGAGACCAAGTTCATCGGCTGCTCTCTGTGCTGCCTTAAACAGAGAGGCTCCTACCCCTGCATTTTCATGGTCTCGGACCATGCAGAGGAGGGGATCCGAACTCCTGATGACCTTACAGGCTCCATCCAGAACCATCCTATTATGGAGACTCTCCAAACTCAAGAGTCCACGGCCTCCCCGATGTAGTGGAAGGTATAGCCGTGGAACGGACGATTTAGGATGCAAACTCCTATTGAGATGCATCTTCTTGCGGGTTCCTACGTCGAGTTGACGCAACTCTTCTTGAGTCCATTTCACTACTCCAAAGGAGTAGAGAAGGATCGGAACGGCAAGCATGTTGGTCGCAGACACCTTGTTCTTCCCCGACAGCTCTGAAGACCAGATTTGTCGGAGTCGGTGCTGATACTTGCCTCGGAGAGCGTTTTTCACAACACTCACTTCTTGGGTGGAGCGTTGCTCGACACCCAAGTAAGTGTACGACTCTCCGGCATCTAGATGATGTAAGATGCTTCCGTCCACGAGCTGCACGTCCTCTCCGTAGTTCCCGCATCGTCCTCTCTTGAGATGGACCAGTGCACATTTGTCTAACACGAACTCCATGCCGACAGCCTGCATGTACTCCTGTACCACCCTGAGGGACTGGTGTAGGTCCCTCTCTCCGGAGGCATAAAGTTTAAGTTATTATTATTTTTTTTTTTTTTTTTTTTTTTGTGTAGCCAGTCGCCCTTCTCTCTGTCTCCGATGCCAGAGAGGGTACGCTGGTAATACCAGAGACCACTCCCTATGCCGTAGGGTCAGTGGTCACTGGGTCCGCGAATCGTGTGCTCTGAGCAGGCGTAACGAGCCAAGGATAACGGCCTTCTGCATTCTTCCGGCTAAGATTTCTGCCGAGTTTCGGCATGCCGGTATCGTCTTCAATTCCGAAAGCAGTGTGCGCCTCACCCCACCTAGGCATCCTATGATAAGAACCACTAGTTTAACAGTGTGGTCCGGATAGAGTCTACGGAGTTCGAAGAGAAGATCTCGATATTTAGTCCGTTTTTCCTCCTCTTTCAGAACAATGTTTGTTTCCCCTGGGGCGGAGAATTCAATGACAAACATTGTCCTAAGTTGGTGGTCGAGGAGGACTAAATCAGGTTTATTGGCCTGTATTTGCCTGAGGGTGGGAAACGAGTAGTTCCAATAAATTAGGCACCGCTCATTCCTCACTACGGACTCAATATCCCCCGGAGCGTAAGGCAGCACTGGTGTCTCGTCTATCCCATACGTATGCCGCAGATGATAGTACAGCACACGTAATGCTCCATCATGTCTGTGGATATAGGCCGAGACAGCGTATGTCGGACAAGCCGACAACAGGTGCATAAGTGTCTCCGGCGCCCTTCGGCAGGCCCTACAGTTTACATCAAGGACCTCTATACCCAGGACATGACTTCGATAGACGATTGTGTTAAAGACACCATCCTGGCAAGCCATAATGAACCCTTCGGTCTCAGACTTCAGCCCAGCTGACCTTAGCAAAGCAAAGGTCAGCTTCTCAGATAAGCTTATTATTATTATTATTATTATTATTATTATTATTATTATTATTATTATTATTATTATTATTTCATTTTAAGTTTTCTCACGTTTAGAGTGGAATTAGCTTATAATCGGCCCCCCATGAGGCAAGATAATAAGCTTCTATTGCATATTTATGTAACTGGTATATTTAAGAACTTTCGGACTATATTACAGGTGCTGAGTATTGTAGCTTTCTGGATCAGACCAATAATGTGTTGGTTAATGCCGATTGTGTCCAGACTCTTCTTCACAGTTGTCGGGATAACACCAGTTGATGACAGAATGATGGGAGCGATAAACACCTTATCTTGTTGCCACACTTTTTTTACCTATTATTATTATTATTATTATTTGATAGTGATTGCTTCAGCTTTGCTTCAGCTTTGCATAATATAAATAATTCAAATTCTGGACATCAGTGTATCCGTTTTGAGAAAATAACAAATGCTTTTCATTATAAAGTTATATATTTATAAAACCATTTTGTCAATATCGTAAGATACATTGTAAAAAAAAGAATTAATCAGTCACCAATCACATTGCGAGGATTTTCATCACAACCTTGATAATATATTATGTAAGCAGGATAAAAGTCACTGTCTTCATATTTTACAAAAACATGTTCTTTTCGATTTGTTGTAGTGTCATATGATGTTGGAGGTAAATCCCAGTTCGTTTGACCTAGACAATGATTATTTACAATAACATTAACAACAAACATTGTCTTATTATAAGTTGTGTCGCCGTAATGTGTTGCATAATATGATATGGGTGTGAAACATACTCCTTTTCCAAATTTATGACCCTGGGATTTTCCGTTTAATCTCCAATCAAAATTATAATTACAAATGTTCTCTATATTGGCTTTCCTTGTGCCGTGATACAGCTGCTTCTCATTTACAAATCCATATCTGAATTTATATTGCATTTTTTTAAGTTTGTATTGTAATAATAAATATGGGTTAAAAATTTTTTCAATTTGATAACATTTTTTGTTTGTACTTGTAAATTTCCATCGTAGATTTTGATATTCCAATGAAAAGCGATCTAGTGCCACTCTGATGCATGATCTCTTGTACTCGTCACTTAATGGACATGAAACTGAATAATCTTCTTCTTCCAGTAAATTTTTTATAAGCATTTTATTTATGGAAACATGCTTAGGTGGAGTGATTTTTTTTACTGTTAGCTGGGGTTGGTTATGTAAATTTAAATCATGCCTTAAAGCTTCTTGCTTACACAGTTCATTCTGTTCTTGTGCTGTCTTTCGAAGCCAATTTTCCACTCTGGTGCGTGATCTCTCATACTTTTCATGTGATGAAAATGAAGATAAATGGTCACCTTCTTTAGGTTTCAAGTTTTTTACAAGCTTTTCATTATTGGGGACATATTTAGGTTGAGCGATATTTATTACTGTTGGTTGGGTATGGTTATGTACATTCAATTCAGCCTGTTGCTTACGCAGTTCTTCTTTTCTCAGTTCTTGTAGTTTTTGCGCTAACATTTTTCGTTTTGTTTCCTCTAAAGCTTTTAGTGCCGTTTGTCTCAACAATTCTTCTTTTTGTTTCCTTATTTCCTCATTAAGTGTCTTATTTCTAAAATCCCTTTGTTGATCTGTAGATTTATTGTTACATTGCTTTTGTTCTTCCACACATTTTCTTGTTCTCTGTGTTTTCCCCAGGCAGCAACCCATTTTGTAAATATGTTAATAAACTTACAGGTGCACAAATCTCGATGTAAAGATTAATTTTAACAATACAGCCAGCAACAGGTATGTTCAAAAACCCTACATTAGCTACACCAGAGTAAAGAGCTTAACAGATAGAGTAGTCCCACTGTACAGCAAGAATATATAACCTCGTGGGTCCAAGTTTTATTTTTTTCCTCTTCTGCGCACATATCATAGGGTACCACGCGCATATAGGGGAATAATTGTATACGAGGGTTATTCAATAAAAACATACGAGGGTATTCCGAAAATTACTGTCATTAAAACTTGGATATGCAAATGAATAATAAAATTTTTAGGTGATAATCTATTAGCAAAAACATACATAATGGAAAAGATACTTAATGAAACATAATAACTGGACTAATTGTTATTAAATTTTAACGAAACGAATACTTCAATAACAAACAATTTATGATTGAGGCACACAATAATGTTATAGATGATGGCATCATATTACTTATTATGGTTTATTTACATATCATCAAGGGCGGATCTGGACCTTGAGCTTGGGGGGGTAACACAGCCGCGTACTGAAAATAACAAAAATAATTTTCCTCGAAAATTAAAATTGATAAGCGGGGGTAAATCACAAAAAATTTTCTAGCATAGAAAACAAATTATAAACACAACTAAATATATTCAAAAATATAAAATTAAATAATAAATATGAAATTTTAAAAAGAAATTTGATGCTTTACCTCGTTACCCCCCCTAAAAACACCGAAAGTTGGCCCTTCATTGGGCCATCACTGGACCAGAAATGAAACTTCTGGCCCAGTGATGGGCCGATCTTCGGTGTTTGTTGGGCCCCCCATAAATCCGCGCTTGCATATATATCAAATCATTGAATATTTTTAATACGGCTACAGATGCAAAGAAGTAATATAGGTATCTTCAGTTTCAATATAATTACTGTTGTTTTTGTCCTTTACCGAGTTAATGATACAAAAGACATACCTATGTGCTTAATGATTTTGGACAATGGACAGGTCCAAACGTATATATTATAATTATCATTTTCTCGATTAATTGTTATTTTGCATAATTATAAATGAAGGATTCAACCAAATCGAGGTTACGTCACTGTACAGACATTTGGCTCTTCACAAACTAGTGTTGGGGAGAATCGGACATTTTTAAAAATCTATTACTCTGTATGCGAAAACAATCAAAAATCGAGTACTTATCCAAGAAACGGACTTTGCTAATTTAGATAAAATTATTTTTTCTGAAATCGATTGGAAATGTCTACATTTTCGGCGCGATTTCAGATCGAAAAATGCACAATTCCAGTATTTTAGTCCATTGCTAAGAAACTATCAGAAAACAGATCTGAAAAGATCCGTTGCCAAGCAATGATCAACGGCCTAGGCCGGGAAAGTAACATTCCCGTACGGTTTCTTATGTATATTTTAGACAATAAATAAACACACGCAGACAAACCAACTCACATTAAAATTGCATTTATTAGTAAGCAGTTAGATTGTAATGAAGAAATGTTATGCATTAATACAAATTCCTTAATTTATAATAATATTAATTGTGATTTCAGAAAAAACAGTATGTGTACTTCGATGTGAAAGCACATTCCCGGACTTCGATGCTTGTTGGCCTCGGCTAGCGCCTCGGCCAACAATTTGCATCGTCGTCCGGGAATGTATTGCTTTCACACCTAAATACACAATATACTATTCCTAAACACCTGATTTGTTTATTTTTTTGGTAATTTATTATATTTCTATTCTATGTAGTTTATTATTTATGTTTTGTTTTTGTAATACAAGAATTTAAAATATTTTATTATTATTTTTGTTCGTTTTATTTGTTATTATAACCCAAGTAACACAAGATGCTCTATAATTGGTCTAAAACACATCTATGACATCTAATATCCATCTACGTCAATTTTCATCTAGGCAATACTCATTATAGACGTTTTTTAGATCTCTGTTTATTTACCGAAAGAACCAGTAGTATATATACGTCTATTAGCTGTCTAATTTACATCTAACTATGCATTAGATTAAATATAGACATTTATTTCGGGGACATTCAGACATATATATGATATCTAGACATTTGATATAGATGAAAAATAAACGTATATTTGATTAACGTGTGTTGCTTGGGAATTTGGAATTAATTTCTTTAATAAATATTATAGATACACATGTGTCCCCATACTTTCACACAAAACAAAAGACAGAGCAGGACAACAAACTATTAAATAAGTCAGTGAGCCGGTTGCCATATGTTGAATTAGCCTGACACCTACATCGATGCTGATTCGGTTTAGAATTATCGTGAAATGAGTTAGCGTCATAGTACGCTGGTAGGGTCGAGTACATAATGACTATAACGTTCACAACTCTGCAGGCTTAAAATTGGAAAATCGAAACAAGGTGTTAAAGTATTCGAGTCGATTACCACTACTCGGGTAGAGTGAAATTACTTAGAAAAGATAACATACGTCACGGCTTGGCATATAACCCGCCGTGTGATTCAAGTACAAGTAGCGACAGATCGACGGAAGTTCAAACTAAACACGCTGTTTTGAAATATAGCGGAAGTGCGCAGGGCCTTGAACCAAAAAGGATCACTGAACACATAACCACAATTTATACAATATGGCTACGGCTGCGGTGGGGAATGGGGACTGGTTTTGTGCGCAGGGTACCACGCGTTCATTAGTATAGTGGGGGGTCCAGAACAAAATTGTAGGGGAAGTGCAACTACTCTATCTGTTAAGCTCTTTACTCTGGCTGCACTAGTGCAGATAATAGAAGGAGATAGAGTGAGACTCTAAGTTGAATAGAGAGATGCATTTGCACTGGTGTAGAGAGTGGAGGATTTTTGAACAAAGCTAACAACAAGCAAGTTACTAGTGTTACTACCAAATGTCTCCTTGTTGATATGTAATTCCCCTATATCTCCTCTCCTTTGAATGTATAGACAGGGGCGGACTAGAATGTAAAGGCCCTGGTTGAAAAATATGAGAAACTATTAAATAATTATTGCCTCTATACAGACCAAAGAAGTCTTATACAAAAAGTTAATTATCTCTTAATTATGCTCGATCAGCTTAGATTACATAAATTGCAGATGGTGCTTTGTCATATGACAGCCTACTTTTACCTCTACTTAAGAAGATGTTTTGTGAGTACCCTTCTTATAAGTTCTAGGCTTTTGAGGAAATCTAAAATCTTTCATTTTTCTCACTTTTGAAGGTGTTAAATATTCCTGTTCTGAATGTTTTAGCCATTGGTGGCCAGTGAATTTCAGGTTAGCTATATATTAACATTGATGCATGAGACCAAACCCATACTTTAATGCATGACTAACAACACTAAATGAAGAAGTTTTATGAAAGAAATTAAAATTAAAAATTAAAAGTAGCAAACCAAATTTCAAAAATGAGCTACCGACTCAAGTATTTCGTGAAAATATTTGTGAAATATTTGTAAAACATTTTGTTCATAAACAGTTCCAAAATTGATTGACAGATTTCAAATTTTATTAAGAACTTTCTGTTTTTTACACCTTTTTGAAATTTTATTTTATACAGTGTGACACAGTTAAGATGAAGACACTCTTATAACTTTGTTTCCGATTTGAACCAAATTTTACTGTAGTATAGAACGAGTTAGTATGGACAAAAAAAACATTCGTCTCCTACAAAGAAGGTACAAAAATAAGCCAAAAAAATCAATAAATCGTATTAGGCACTTTTTTTACTGATGAAAGTTGTTCAGAATGGGGTAGTTTCCATTTTTTTTAGATTCAGTTTTGGTGATATATATCGATTAATGTTATTATTTTAACAATTACTGCATAATCAATTTAAACCAAAACAGTAATTTCTTAAATAAAAATAAGAAATAAGAATACGCCCGTCTAGACGCAGATTTCAAACAATTTTATTTGGCGGGAAATAATTTAACCAATAACAGACAACTTTCGCTTAGACTGTAACTATCTTATTTGAATGCCAAATTGTGTATTTTCTTTACATTATTTTGCCTATAACACTTCTATTTTGCTCAATATCTTGGAAACCAATAAATATTATATACATGTATTTAGAAGGAATTTAAAGTTATTTATCTTTGTTATTATTTAGAAGTTATCTTGAAAAGGTAAACAAAATTCGCGGCGAGTATTATGTCGCAACATTGTATAAAAACGGTTCTCTTCCAACTTCAACTTTGCTTGCTTGCTGTCAGTTGTCAATTCTTGTCATAGTATAAGTGAAAGAAACAGAGGTTAGATTTACTTGTTGTTTGTTTATGTAGCGTTATTTTTTTAGGGCTTGAAATTGCAGTAAATTTGCCCGTGGTCGTACACAGTTTTGCACTATCAACATGTCCACTCGTACTTGGTTCACTTTCAGAATACAATTTCCTGCGAATGGACTTCTTTCTAGTACCTCTACTTAACTGTGATTCAGATACCGTTGGTTTATGTACAAAGGATAAATTTTTATGTAGTACAACTCCAGGTCTTAAGAATATTCTCTGGCCCATTGTTTTATAATAGTGCCACTTTTCAGCGTCATTTTTTAACTAAAATATATGTTGTTAGAACAAAAATCTGTAAAATTGGTTTAAACTTACTTCAAAATGATCTTCACAACAAAATATAAACGAACCTGAAGGGATGGGATCAGAATTATTTGAAGCTTGCCACCAAGTTCTTTGAATATCCATATTTCTTAGAACAGTTACAAAAAATTTTTCCGGCGCACTTATACTTGCGTTTCTACAACTTTTTACTTTTTATAAAACATCTTTTCGACAACATTATCTATTATTTTTAAATAACAGCAAATACCTCGATAAAATAAATTGAAATGTTTTAAATCAACACGAACCGTTAGAACACATCTGTCATTTGACTAGCGTTGACATTGTTGCCATATATTGCTAAATATGTTTTTATAAATCTAATCGGTATTAAAAAATATTTAAAATATGTAATAAGTCACGCCTATTATTATTTTTTACATCACAAAATTAAATTTCGTGGATAAATAGAGTAGCTTCGAAAAGACTTCGCCCTAGGTATTGTATTAATGTATAATACTGAAATAAAGGCAATTTATTATTATTATTATTATTATTAAATATATTAAAATTGATTTAATAAATAAGCTTTATTCTCCAGTTTTCTTAAATTATCTTTTAGTAGAACTAGAGAAGGAATTTCAACTTGGCAACATCACACTATTTTGTATAAAACCATTCTATCAAGAAATCCACCCAGTTCAACTACGTCATCGGCAAGTTTAACGACGTCACGAATTTAAAACACCTGTTGTTCTACTTATTATAACTTCTGTTTCCTCAAAAAATTGATAATTATTTTCGCGGAAATCTGTATTGGAAGGCTTGTTTGTACATATTCTATGATATTATTCAATAAAAAAAAATAGGAAAATACCCCATTGTCCAAAAACCGTAAGTCTAAAATTTCATCAAAATAAAAAATATTGAAATTTTGTTTAAAATAATGTCCAAAAATATCATTTTAATGGGTTTTTTGTTTAAAAGTTCATGAAAAGTTGTCAAGTAATTTGCAGTTTTTTTTTTTTAATATTTTTTAAAGAACCGCGGAACAAAACCGATGAAAATGGTATTTCACTGGAATTAGCTGAAGCTCTGCTATTTTATAGTTCAAGTCATGCTGATCAAAAGTTCTTATCACATCGAGCCGATCTTATGAACAGTTTTTGAGATACAGCTTATCAAAGCTGGGTAATTTGCGTAATTTTAGAAGTTCAAGAAATTTCTTTCTTGAACTATTGACTTTAGCAAAAAATTGCAAGTGTCGAAATATTTTTGTTCAAGTCCAATAAAGCTCAAGAAATTTTCTCAGAATTTTTTATCAACTTTTAGGTTAAGTAAAATATATACAGTGTGACCCAAGTGGAAACACCTTCGTAACTCAGTTATTGGTTATCCAATTTCAACCAAAGTTAGATCGGTATCATAGATCTTTGATATTTCTTTTTTGAGTAAAACAAAACTTATCTCAGTCAGTGGCGTGCATTTTTATTAAGAAAAAAAGGGTCGGTTTTTCGAGAAATCATATTAGGGATTTTTTTTGTTGAAAAATGAATGCAATGTTATTGATCAGCATGCTGTAGAACCTCTATATTCAGAATTTAACAACATTTTGATTTTTGTTTTTCGAATTACGGCCCACTTAAAATTGCCTTATTTTAAACATATTTAATGTTTAAAATAGGCAATTTTAATAATAATTTAATAAAGACGTGCATTGCTTCCTCGTGCGATGAAGATGACATGGAGGCCATGCTCTCTTCGTCACCTGATGAAATTACTCTGACCATGTATGTGCAGTCTACTTGTTTTTCGTGATTTAGTATTGTAACTAAATTCCTTACTAAAAACATACTTTTCACCGATTTACTGAACTTTTTATATAATTGTTACACATCCTATAGTGTTCGTGTTCGCGAAATAGATATTTAAATAGTAGTCAACACTGTGGACTGCTAGTTCAGCAAGTTTATGTCCATCCATCCAGTTTAGCTCCCTATAACTAAATCTATGGTGTGGGACACAATTATCCGTCCAATTAAACGAGAACATGGCTCTAGAGCTCCTCGACCTGCGGACAATTTGCCGCCGACAGAACCCTTGGCGTCCGGGACACTTTCATGCAAAAAGTAAGGGATTGCAAGGTACGTCACACATGCTTTCCTGTTAGGTCAAATAGGTGGTCCTTCTTTATTGTTATACTTTAGAAATTGAAGATAATTCATATAGGATACTCTTGGCAGTTTTCTTGTAAATAATTTTAGGTTTTGGACATTCTAAACTTTGTTGGTGAAATACTCGTTAGTATAAAAAAGTTGGGGGTAGGTCTGGTATGGTTTGAACGCCAATGGGTGTAAGGATTAGAGTTGGATTGCAAGACAAAACTTTAGCCACTGGACCATCATACATTAATACAAAAATTAGAAATATGCCGATCAAATGCAACATACTCTTTGTTTTCGTATTTGGAACAAATAAGGAGACAATTAGTGTGTAGTTTGTAGTGTAGTGAATACATAGTTCTAAAATTAAATTAATAATATCAGGACAGCACAGAGTTGTGGTGATTCTTACTGAGCGAACCAAACCTCTGACTTCTCTATTAATTTGCAAATAAAATAAAAACTGTTGTTTTTACGAAATAATTGCGTATTAACTTTTTTGTAGAATATTCAATTATCTTTAAGATGAGAATTTGCACATTCAAATCAGTTGATTAGTTCTTGAGATATTTGAACCTAAAGAAATTAGTACGGTGGCCATTTTGATGACGTCATCACAGCTAACTTAATCACTTCTGAGGGTGTCTCCCGACGGATTTACAAAGTAAAATATGTCTACAACTCGAAATTTTGGCATCCAGGAGTGAAATATTTTCACGCAAATTGCTGTCTATTCCACGCACTACCATAGGATCGGCTCGATGTGATAAGAACTTTTGATCAGCATGACTTGAACTACAAAATAACAAAGTTTCAGCCAATCCCACCGAAACACCATTTTCATCGGTTTTGTTCTGGGGTCCTTTATCAATTTTTAAAATTTGTAATCTCACATACAGAATTATTATCTAAGCAAGCAATCATTCATGAATGATTATTTCCATTGTTTATTCAAATAATCTTTTTATTTCTTGTCCAATTAATTGTAAATACTATGGTCTAATAACATAACAATATATATTAACATACACTGGTGGCATGTTAAAATATTGAGTCGATGCCAATGTAAGGTAGAAGAGAAGAGAAATGGACAAATAATATGCTGAAAAGAAAGAGATTTAACCTACGCTGTTGCCACTTGTCTCTCTAGCTACTTTTAGTCGTCAAGATAATCCTTCCTCTTTTACTGAATTTTCTTTGTGACACATTTGCGTCAACTCATTCTGTTTCTGTCATTTCTTCATAATTAGACAAAGATTATGTTTTGAGGACATGGGTGAACTATGGATAAAAAAAACGGCACGCCCATATTTGCCTGCCTGTTTAATTTAGACATCCCAATGGGAGGTGCGCACGTGTAGACTGTGGGAGGAGCTTCTTACCTGTTGCCGGCAAAGGATAAGATTTGACATTGGGGGAGATTGGGGAACGTAAATTATTTTACGCCATGTTAAAATACGCAGCATAAATCTAAATAAGGATAACAAATCATGATGTTTCTATGAACTACTGTTAATTAAATTATTTTAACAAGAAACCAATTGCAAATAAAGTCGTATTAATCAATAATTGGATTTCATCCGATTTCGCATTTTCTTTTTACCCCACTTTATCCCATCACTGCAGAGTATTCGCTTAGACATCCCCACCTAAAATGACTGTGATCTGGGAGAAATCCTATTTATTTAAAGAATTTTTATTTATTTTATTTATGTACCTAGGGAATGCTAGTTTAATTTTCACGTCACATGGCTAAAAATGTGCAAAAATAAAACAGTATTTTAGTTATTTGAGCATTAAAAAATGCATCAAATAACTACCAACCAGCAAACTCCAATACGCGTAACATCATTTTTGACAAGAGTAGTACATCCCAACTCTTCTTGAAATGTACTAAACAATTGCTGTTTTCATCATAAACGTCTCAAGCTGTAGGAGGGACAATAAGAGGGGTTAGAGGGCGGAACTCTTAACATACACAAGTGCTGGCATCGTTGTTGTTATATCGCTCTCTTTCGTGTACATTATTTTGCTCTTTATATTTCACTCTATCTTATTATGAGGATCGACCCAAGAATTTTGGCTGCCACTACTGTATATTGTTACTATTATATTATATTATAACACAGCATCGGTAATTATTTAGTTCTTTCTTGTAACAATTAAATCTCATCCATTTTACAATGAAGTCCGGTCCTGGTCAGGTCATAAAAAGGAAGTTATAGTTGGTGATAAGTAGGTACAGAACTGATAAGTTTTTATTGCCTCAATATTGTTTCAACAATGCTTATTTAAGTAACCAATCCACTGCAGAATAATACAAGTCGAACACTGACACTAACTTTTTAGGACAATTTTTAATACTTTTTCTGACACTATAAGTTAAAGAATAAAGCCACTTCTTCAAGAGACTTGTACTACTCTTATCTAGTATTTGATCCTTTACTTCCATGTTTATACTCTTGGTAGTCGCGCATATGGCCATGCCACAAAATTAGTAGGTAACAACCCAGTAAATATTCTTTTGTTTCGAAGATGTTTCAGAAATATACGCAATGAAACTTGAAACGTTCTCGGAAATGTGACAGAAACGTTTCTTGCACATTGCAGGAACTAGAGATGTCCTACCTAGGAAATATTTCAAAGAAACATTTTAAAAATCAGATATTTGAAGCATTTATGAATAATTATAAAAATATTTCTGACACATTTTAGATACTAGAGATAACCAACCCACCCATGAAGCATCTCAAGAAACTAGAAATATTCTTCCTAAGAAACATTTCAATAGACATATCTGACAAATTTGTTAATTGAAGTCATGGCCCACTAACTGCAAGGCTGACAAAATAGCGAGGCTGACAAAATATTTAAAGTTTTATAGTCAGAAGCTCATTACATATAAAGCACTCTCAATCGTAAAGCTGTGGCTTGACTTTGCTGATACAAATTTATTCCCTATACTACTGTCAAATTGCTTTTAATTTGTGTTTTCAATGAGCTGTCGATCTCATCAATCCTTCCTTAGCTTATAGGTTTCTATAAATAAATAAAATTAGTAGTAGATGTAGAACAAAACATGTATTAGAAACACTTAAATATTTATAAACTGTAAATATCTAAAAAAAAACATAACATATAAATAAATATAAAAAGTATAACATAAGTATCTTATTCTTTCATAAAATAAAATATCAACTTCATAAAATCAACTTGGCAGTTGTCCTCAAGAGGTTAACCATTATATTGTGGTTTGGTCTTCTTTTTGATGAACCTCAACTGGGCTTGATGATACCATACCGATACCAGTGTTTCAAATGTTTTATCTGTGCTGATACTAAACCTTCGCCAATGGCTGAAAAAATTATAAAAACAATCAGAATTGGAAAATACAAAACAAAAATAAGTATTTTTAATAATTATACCACGATTATTTTTGAAAAAATACAACTAATTTAAAATTATGTGGAAACAAATATATAACGAGTATACGCTATGACTTTAAGACTATTCTATTTGTCATTATTGTTTATTGTTATCAATATTAACCAGATGTGACTACATTATTCTCGGTTCTTACATAGTTACACCGTTTTTTTATTTTTTGTTCTCTACAATAACTTTTCTTTACTTATTTCCATCAGACTAATAATTCTGCGTAAATGTCTTCTAATTTTAAATACATACCTACTTCTTTCCATTATGATCACACACCAATGCATACTGAAGCATTATGTTGATTAACTGACCACTGTACTGACACCAAAATGCAAGCATAACAGTGTAATCCAATGCAAATGGAGTCACCATTGGGGCACCACACAGATGAAGTTGCTTATTATAATCGTGAACGATCGTATGTTTTCGCGTCCTATTTTTTGAGACATGTTTCCACAATTTGCCATATTAATTGGTATATTTTGTATGTGTCAATGACACGATTACCTTTTTTCTCATTTGAAATAATTAATATCTCGATACTTGTGTTGAGTTTTCCAATAGATAATTATTACTAATTTTTATAAAACAAGAGAGAATCATATCGATTGTGAACAATCATATGCTTTCTCTTCGTGTTCTTCTAAGAATGTTTCCACAATTTGCCATTTGACGTAGTCAATGCTGTGCTTGGTTTTTAATCCTAATCATTATATTCGACATCATTCATTAATAACATCTGGGATTTGTAATGAATATTTTAGTAATTATATTAAATGCGCTATAGGTTAGGCCTGTAGGGAACAGAACTCGAGAATAAAGTTAATTTTACAATAAAAGGCAACCTAAAAATCCTAAAGAAATGGATATCTTATTGATATCATCTAAATTCATAATCATATAAAAATATACCTACCAGCGAAACAATACAATACTTAGATGTGAAATATTTCTGCAACATTGCAAAAATTATGGAATTTTGATGTGTCAGAAATGTAATAGAGACTTTTCTGGAAAATGTTTCATGTTTAGTGGGAAATCTTATTTATTCTGTGTATATATCATGTATTAAAGTATCGCTAACCTATATTCGATAACAAAACCTAATGTTTATATAACACAAAGAAAGAAACATTTCTTTCAGATTAAAAGATTGCGACGATTTATAAGTATGTAGGTTGGATCATGGATTATCTGTGTGTATCACTTTAAACATGAAATCTGGGCAACTAACATCTAAGTATTTGAATAAGGAAGTTTCCTATTTTAGAAATATCATGTACATTCAACCTCATTTGGTTAACTAGTGAAACAAAAAAAATCATCTCGATATCTTAAAAACTCACGAACTTATTTAATTTCTTATTTGAATACTTCGCCCTCGACTGAAGTCCACTCGTGATCCACCCGTGACGTCACAGTACACAGCGCACCGTATATTCCCTTTATTTAATGTGGGCGCTCGCTCACGTTCATTTAGTGAGGTTAAAATTTCTCGTCCATAAGAATAACACTAAATGTACTAAACTAAAGGTGTCCGTGCCCGCTCGCTGTTAATGAAAATATGTACTGTGACGTAATCCAGCCTCAGACCAGATGAGCGTGGCATTTTAAACTTTGAAGGACGATAACTTTTTTATTTATAGAGATAGGTATGTAAAAAAAAAGTTTACAGATATTTTTTAGATTTTTACGACTATTTATTATGAGAAAATGAGAAAAATGGAAACTTCATCATTACATTTTGTTACTTTTATAAATTTATTATCGAGGTAATGGGTAATCTATATGTACGTGTTTATGAATGGCTTCCAGTATATTTGTGTACTGAGTGCATGCGTTTGTGTGTATGTATGTGTCAGTATATACAGGGTTTTCTGGAAATATCGATGACAAACTTCTGGTGCAGATTCTACATGCAAAAATATATCCGCAAATACCTTGAGCTACGGCCCTTTGAAATGCTCCCAAAAACTGATTATTATTTTATATTTCAGAAACCTTTTGATTTACAGGGATGTGACTTTATAAACATATTGACAATAATACAAGCTTATTTTAACATTACATTACATTACATTTTTTGTGCACGTACACAAACACACTGGAAGCCATTCATAAACACGTACATATAGTATAGATTACCTGTTACCTACCTCATTGTTAGGACCTTCAAGCACTCCTGGAGTGAAAACCACTCATAGGATCGACTCAGTGCAATAGAAATTTTTGATCAGCATGACCTTAACTACAAAATAGCAAAGTTTCAGCCAATCTCACCAAAGCATGCCAAAATATGACATATATATATTTTACCTAACCTAAAAATGAATTGAAAAAATCTGAAAAAAATTCTTGACCTTTATTGGACTTGAACAAAAATATTTCGACCCTTGCAATTTTTTGCTAAAGTTAATAGTTTAAGAGTAAAAAGTACTTGAATGTCTAAAATGACGCAAATTACCTAACTTTGATAAGCTGTATCTCAAAAACTGTCCATAGGATTGGCTCGATGTGATGAGAACATTTGATCAGCATGACTTGAACTACAAAATACCAAAATTTCAGCCGATTCCACCGAATCAACATTTTTATGGGTTTTGTTCCGGGGTCCTTAATTATGCAACTTATTATCCAGATAATTTATGTATGTTTATTTCAATATATGCTTTTTAAATATATATTTTATTTATTGTTTTTAATACATATTACGGAGATCGGTTTTATTTTAAGTTTATATTTACAAAAACTGCATTTTTTTATTGTACGAGTTGATAATTTGCAATTGATTTCATGTGCAAAAATATTTTCATATAATTATAAGACACACTATTCCAATTCACTAATGCTCAACCAATTTATCGTGAAATGGCCGGCCATGAATTCAGTCTTTATATTTTCAGGCAAATCATTAGTCATTTGCAGTAAGTACAGCGGAGCGTATTTTGAATAATTCATACGATTACAGGTATCATCTCGACAGTAGCAGCCAAATGCTGTTCCCAATTACTTTCACGCTCTGCTCTTATATGACAAAGTAATATTTATATGCTCTGTACACAAGTGCTCCAAAAGAAAAATGTCGGTGATGCAGATTTCCATTTTCTTTGGATTTTTGAAAAGCTGGTCATTCGGAAAGTCCTTATATTCATTGTTAGAAAATCATCGTTCCTTGTAAGCATAATAAATGAATTAAATTTTGAAATTAAATTGGGAAAAACGTCTGCGTCATCTTCTAAGTTTTCGAAAAAATTATTGATCATCAACTACATCAAAGCTTCATAAACAGTTGTCAAGGCTCTTGCAGCCTGTTGAAATTGTTTCCCTTCCATCATCTTGAGGCATAAACGCCAGAATCGACGATCATTTCTAATAAAGCTTACCAATGCAGGTGATGAATGTATACAAAGTGTGAAATCCACCCAAGAGCACAACTGTATCATTAAATTCATCTTTGGAATTATGAACTTCTTGTGCTACTGTATACGTGATCTACCATGATATGCGTAAAATTTAACAGTAAGTTGTCCCCACTGAAAGGAGTTAGAATAATGAAAAATTTAAAAAAATATGACCAAAAAAATTACCTTATTTTTTTTTGTAGTAATGCGCCGCCTATGACTTGACGTTGACTGTCCGTATTATAACATAACGGGAACCGTGTGATGTCCACTGCAACTAAATAAACACCTGTAATTGTATTTTCCATCAATCGATTTTTTTGCATGGTGAGTCACGGGACAGTCACCATGTTAACTAATCTGACGTAACACGGTCCAACCATATCACTTCCCCTACACTTTTATCAGACTTGGGACTGACAGCAAAGCTGGAGAGGGTAGAAATGACTTTTTGGTTTTAATCACACTACAAAAATAGCAAAAATTAGAATAATTTATGTAGAACACAGCATAACAAAAAACTTAAAAGTAATGCAAAGTCACAAAGAAAATGTTACATTAAATGCACTGTTCTAAGCGACGAATGGTGTATTGAGCATCGATCTAAGAATACAATTTATAATTTAATTTTAATAGGGTCGATGTCTTTTCAACACATTGACCCTATGCCAGTGAACTCTACACAACAAGTAGAATATTTAGTTAAACCCGTCGATAACAAAAACACCAAATTTCAGCCTTGCTTTATACCTGCCGTGGGGTTCGACCTAAAGCAAAAAACGCGGTACTTTGATCGCACTCGCCGGCTTAACTTTTTATGCCAATTAAGGAAATGTAAACATCTCCGATATGATCTTTCTCAAGTAATTTACTACTTTACTATTACTGACCTCCGACAACTAAAAATAGCATATAAACAATTGAAAGCATTAAAGGTAGCCAAACTCCATGGTTCAGTATCTTTGCAAATTTTAATGCAACTATAATTACTAAATTACCTTGGATCACTCTAAAACTTTACAGGGGCTTTCCCACATTGAAGACTAGTACACCATTTTATTTTCCGCATGTCATGGTAGATCTCGTATAGCTGTTGATCAAATATGTGGATATTATAATTTTGACCACAAGCTTTAGCAATTTTGCAGCCACGTTTTAAAACATTGTATGCTGTTTTGAGATCAGATGGTTTTTCATCTATTGATGGTAAATATGGCACGAACGTTTTCATATTTATGCGCATTTTCAGCTTCAACTGAATATTGTTGTAATTTTTGAACCATTGCATATTTTGTTTTCAAACTTTCCAGAGAACTTCAAGCATTTGACTACAATGTGGAATAGAAAAAAATGCGAATTTTAAAAATTCATTACACAACTTTTTAATCCGAAAAAAAATTCGTTGGAGAATTTAAAAAAATTCGCCATTTTGTTTCTAACAGTTCGGATAAAGTTTAATATTTCGAGACTCTCTTAACCCTTTCAGAACTGATAAAAAGCGACAAGGGATATGATTTTAGCCCTTATGAACCTTATAATTATCATCAATATACGTAAGGACGTCTACCCTTGGAGACTTCTTATCTGAATTGGAAAAAAAATGCATGGTGAAGGTATTGTTTACCAGTACTACTATCATTATCCAATTTTTTTTTTTTTTTCAATGGACAGTTCGGGATTCAAATATGTTTTACTAGTGAATCTTCAGTGCTGCGTACCTCTACACGTGGAACCCTGAGAAAGAATTGTTCTACCGCATACATAAGATCAAACAATTTTTGGTAAATGATTCTCAACATTATTTCAAATAATGAAAAAGAAGATAGGTAAATTTTTTTTGTCACAAAATTCACATAATTTCATTATTTCATTAATTCATTATTTTTCATAAGTTCATTTTTGCATAGATAAGGTGGTTCCACAGGATAACCACAAGTCCAGAAAGGGTTAGACTTAATTGTATTAAAATTTCAAATTGATACCTTCAAAATCAGCTAGGATATGGCGAGATAAAATGTAAATTCCGTTTAAACAGTGCACCGAAAAAAAAATGCTTTTTTATGGTTTTATGTGTGTTGGCATTGTCCAAACTTCGGCCAAAGTCAACTGTAGGTGCATTTTTGCATCTACTAGCGATTGAGATTGGTTTGAACCGGTTATCTCAACCTAATCACTTTTTTCATTGCTAGAGCAGTTTTCGGGGCGGGCTGCAGTCCTGTAATAGGTAGACACGTATTTGTAAAACTGAGTGAAATTTATTTCTTACTTTTTAGAGATATTTTTTGAAGACTTTTTGAAGGCAGTACCTATTAAAAAAAATGTGTGAACATTTTTAGTAGCTTCTTTTATTTATTTACACGTTAACGACAGGGGTTATTTTTCAGAAACATTAATTTGGTACGTTTCTTGTCCTTGGGGTCAAGTACTAAGACATTATTTAATAACGTTACTTGACTCTGGCGTCAAGAATGAGTTCTAAGACTAAAATTATAGTAACTCTAAAATGGAAAACTGTAATCTCGGTTTCATTACGGTAAATAATTATTAATACTCTCCAAGAGTTGTCGCTAGCGCCGCACTTGACTTCGGAAACAAGGACCATCATTGAGAAATGGAAACATTTTGAAATGAAATGTATGTATGCTCCCTTGGTTATATATTCCCGTCCATAACTAATGTACTATGAAATTGATCGCCGTGTATAGAATGACCTGTTACTTGACCCCGGGGGTAGGTACCGTAGTTAACATGTTAACTTCTACATAGTGAATTAAACTATTGTGAAATTCTCTTTATGTTGGATACTATGTAAATGTTACTAGGAAAATAATACCCTGTTTGTGAATTAACTGAAATTACCGGCGATTCCGCCAAATCTTCGAATATTCTCGTAAAGTGAAGTCAATAGGCCTGTCCAACACGCTGTCACTTTGCTTTGTTTGTACTACAGCAGCCATCTTTTGTTGTGGTTGGCCAGCCTAAAGGGCACCTTACACTTCAGTAATAATGTTATTCCAGTAGATCATTACAGAAAGATCATTACTAAAAATTTCCCCGTCATTCCCTGTCATTATTACTTCCACATCTGGTGGAAGTATAGTGACAAAAAAAAATTTTAAAATTATTATTGTTCAAATATGCCTAGAATGCCGTGAAACGTCGAGATTTTAAGTTTGCGCGAAAAAAAAATTTCTGTCTGTCGGTCTGTCTGTAACTTTTTTTGTGCGCACGTTTACTCTGTAACCGTTTGAGATATTGACTTCAAATTTGGTACACATATGTATTTTAACGAGATCTGGAACTAGATTATATTTTCATCTTGTTCCGTCGAAGGGTTGGGGGGTAAATTTGGGGTAAATAGGTAAATCAAGCAGGTAAGAGTCCATAAAATTGGTATTTAGTATATACAAGAGAAGCTAAGGTTAAAAAAAAATTTTTGGCATTAGCCACCCCCACCCCATTATTAAAGGGGATGAAAAAAAAATGTGATTTAGTGTGTGTACAAGAACCTTAAACCTCAAAATATTTTTTTACTGCATCCACCCCCACTACCGATGTGGGGTATCGCTTTATGGGTTTTTGGGGTAGGGGATTTCAAATATTGTATTAATAAAGTCCATAAACAATTATTTGAACATACAAAATTTTTTCGTTCTGAGTGACTTGGATAGAAAATCTGGATGTGGAAGTAGTGATTCCTTGGGCAGCGGTTTTTTTCACACCTTACATGTTTATTATCACTGACATTATTTTTTAGTCATTATGTTTCAAGTGGCGATACAAAGTACACCGATTTTGTTTTATCAGAGAATGGATTTTAAGAAAAAAGCATGTCTAGCTGTAATTATTGCATTAAGTATGAAAAGTAACATGACGGGGAAATTTTTAGTAATGATGTTTTTGTAATGATCTGCTGGAATGGTATTATTACGCGTAAGGTGCCCTTTAAGCCGGCCAAGTCGCTAACTTACCATAACAAAAATGGCTGCTGTAGTACAATACAGGAAAGTGACAGCGTGTTGGACAGGCCTATTAAAAAAAAAATGTTTCCAATTTTTGTTCACCATACACTAGATGTAGCTTTATAAATTTAGTAGGGGACCACCGCCGGACCATAGCCTACAGTTTACAACAGGTTTGACAGGAATCGCTTGAGCTACATCAGAGTAATCATTGAACAGATATAAAAACATGGTCCAACTGAAAGCCTCCTGCTTTCTTAAATTTTTTGAAGTCTGTTAATGAGAAATTTTTTTTTTTCTCAAAACAATTCGTTTCCAATTATCTAAAAAATACAATTTTAAGGGGGCCGTAATTCAAAAACCACAAATCAAAATATTGTTAAATTTGGATAAGGCATTTCTAGAGCATGCTGATCAATAATATTGCATTCATTTTTCAATTAAAAAAAAATACCTAATGGGGCTTCTCAAAAAATTGACCCTTTTTTCTTAATAAAAATATACGTCAATGACTGAAATAAGTTTTATTTTACTCATAAAAGACAATAAATGTATTTGATACAGATCCAAATTTGGTTGAAATCAGATGAATAACTGAGATATGGGGGGGGGGGATTTAAAATTGGAACACACTGTATTTGAAATTAAATCGTTAAGTATACTTTTTTAGATCAAAAAATAAAATTAGAATTATCTAGACATTTTTGAAAAATTTCTATTATCTAAATGATAAATTATATTGCCTCTTCAATTATTTAAATTGCCTTATTACATATTATTATATATCTAACTAATACAGTAATACAGATGATAAACATTTTAAATTATGTAAATAAAGAACACAGTGGTGTATATGGGATTTTTTTTGGGAGGGGAGAGGGCTCGTTTTGAAAAATTATGTACATAATATTAAGATGGAAGCTGTATGCGCATGGTGAAATGTAGATGTAATTGTAATAAGTTGTTTCCAATAATTATATAAATATATTATGTTCAAGAAAGTATCAGTGACCGTTGCTTAACGAGTGAGACCTTATGATAATCATTTATAAGCAGGTCTAATAAAATGAGGCTTTAGTTAAAATGGTATTTGAATTTTTAATTATTGAATATTAAATAGTTTCAATGAGAAGAAAGTTAGTATTTTTCTAAAGTAGGTAGTCCATTAGTGTTAATAAATTGTTTCTCGAAATCATGTTGTATACATGATTTCAAGGGTGGAGGTGCTGACCAAAAAATTCGAATCGAAGATGTCTCCAAATTGTTTCCTGTTTGTTTTCAGTTTTCATTTTTGAGATTTAATAAATACCTACTAATACATTTCGTCTACCAGAAACTTTTGACTACACAGAGTAATAAAATAAACAATAACATGTTAAACTTAATTACTTCCACATCCAGTGGAAGTATAGTAACGACAAAAAAATTTTAAAAAATTTTTATTGTCCAAATAGGCTTAAAATGTCATGAAACGTCGAGATTTTAAGTTTGAGCGAAAAAAAAATTTCTGTCTGTCTGTCTGTAACTTTTTTTGTGCGCACGTTTACTCTGAAACCGTTTAAGATATTTACTTGAAATTTGGTACACGTATGTACTTTAACGAGATCTGGAACTAGATTATATTTTCATGTTGTTCCGACGAAGGGTTGGGGGGTAAATTGGGGTAAATTTGGTATTTAGTATATACAAGAGAAGCTAAGGTCTCAAAAAAAATTTTGGCATTAGCCACCCCCACCCCCTTATTAAAGGGGATTAAAAAAATTGTGATTTAGTGTATGTACAAGAACCAGAAACCTCAAAATATTTTTTTACTTCATCCACCCCCACTACCACCTCCCTATCACCACCCCCACCCCACTATCGATGTGGGGTATCGTTTTATGGGTTTTTGGGGTAGAGGATTTCAAATATTATATTATTAAAGTTCCATAAACAATTATTTCCACATACAAAGTTTTTTCGTTGTGAGTGACTTGGATAGAGAATCTGGATGTGGAAGTAGTGATTCCTTGGGCAGCGGTTTTTTTATTAGCACCTAAAATAATCGTTAAAATAATTTTACTTAAAAAAAAAACAAAATGTACAACTGATTTTTAACCAATCTCTCTCGTCAAACTTCGAACCTCTAGTGAAGGTCAGAATATCTTTTCATTTAAAAGACTTTCATGAGCATGCTACTATATACCGCATGTAAAATATATAAACAATTTTTCCGACAACATATAATTTACTTTACTGTTTTTTTTTTTAATTTTTGAGGAAGTGATAATCCCCAGAATTGACATATTACCACGGAAAAGTAGATGGATTATACCTTCACTACAGCACGAAGGTATAATTTATATTACAAGTTTAGTTTGGCATTTAGTGAACATAGTACTTATCGTTAACGTAAACATAACAATAAAGAAAAATAAATAAACAGTATTTAAATATTGCTATTATTTCAGTATACTAAATGTTCTAACAACTAAAAGAAATAGAGTTTAAATCATTTTTTATTTTTTGACTGCATTACATCTGTGTGTACATTTTATAGTAATACCCTGTATTTGATATTTTTTGGCATGTTCAGAAATGAAGAGTACATTTATCATTTCTGTGCAGGAATATATCAATATTTTGCACCTAAATTATCAAAAACTAAAATCGAAAAATGTTTAACAAAAGCCTCATTCCCTTTAGTCATTACAAAATATATACCTCCGTACATTTGACAGTCTTTCTAACAGCTCCTCTATAATAAAACTAAAATTCAGCCCATACAGAAGAAATTTTACAAAATCACAAATTTTACAACCTGCAAATACTTATATTAATTCTAAATTAGTATTATTTATTTAAGATACAATTAGGCATCCAGAAAGATAAGAAATCCAAATATAAGACAAGAAAATACAAACATTATTACAGAAATGTACAATAAGTACTTATTGAAAACTTAAGATAAGATATTTGTACATAGAAATTAATAACTTCTAGTATAAATGCAGTAGATTAAAACTCTATTATAATCTACAAGAATTCTTTGACCATACATTTTAACATTAATATATATGTTTGTAAAATGTTTGTTTGAAAATGTGTATGTATATTATTGTATTCTGTTTTTTCTACACTATTCTTGTTTATCTACAACTTTTATATCACTTATTTTTTTTTTAAACTTTTCCAACAAGAAATTCTATTTTTCTAGACAATATTGTATATTAAGTATCAGGAATGGTAAGGGACGTTTATCGGTCGACGTCCAATTTTGCCTGAGACAAATTGGAGGCTTTGCTATCGTTCAGCCTTCAATTTTGTCGAAGACCGGTACAACCCTTAACTTTTGTGATGATTATACTGTTTTTTGCATGATCGTTCAAATTACAGTTCAAATATAATAATTTAATTTCTACGAAATAAACGAAAAGTCAATAATGACATTTATATTTCTTAACAAAAAAGCTAGAGACCGCAACTGAAACAAATGAAACGATATTAAAAAATGCAAACATCTGGTTCACTAGCAACAAACTGCTGTTAAATGAAGAGAAGACCAAAGTAATGACAATATCTACGAAGAACAATTCTGAAGTAGACAATGTAAAATTTCTTGGAATGAATATGGATAGTAAATTGAACTGGAATGTGCACCTGGAAGAGTTAAGCAAAAAATTATCCAAGGCAATTTACACAATAAGAACAATAAAAAAAGTATCGACACCTTTCAGCAAAAACAGCATACTACGCAAATTTCCACAGTGTTGCAGCATATGGAGTTCTATTCTGGGGCACTGCCACAGAAGCTCATCGGATATTAATATTACAAAAGAAGGCGATTAGAATACTATGCCAATTAGGGACAGCTGCAAAGAAGCCTTCAAAGAACAAGTGATACTAACGATACCATCTTTATACATACTGAACTGTGTAAAATATGTACATTTCAATAAACAGAAATATCTCTTAAATTCGGAGCATCACAAATATAATACAAGAAATAAAAATGATCTTAAAATTCCACATCATCGAATCAACAAAACACAACAAGGTATAGACTACTGGGGAGCCAAACTCTACAATAAAATCCCTAGCGAATTAAAAACAAAAAGTGATAGAGCCTTCATAAATGGGGTAAAAAAGCTTCTTCTTGGGAAAGCTTACTATTCGCTATATGAATTCCTCGATGACGACGTGCATGTGATATAAACTGTGATATTATAGATACTGTGCTCAATATTTCCCAAATTTAGACTGATGTATGTGATAATAGGACTTTATTTTACATTTACGACTCTTTTAAACTTTCTTATATATATGTATATATATATATATATATATATATATAATTATATAAATGTTATATTTGTTTTGTATGTTCCTGTACTGTATGGATTGTTTTGACGTTTCAGTGTAACGAATGTGAATTTACATTGAATAAATCTTATCTATCTATCTATCTATTTTGTTATACAATTAGCGTTATTTACAAACAAACACATATTAATATATTAATTTTACTTACCCTCCAGACTTACCGACGTGCTAGCCCTAGCAATCAGTAAACATAACCTACTGTCTTGGCAACAGATATTGTAAATAAACAAGCTAAAACCTACATTTTGATATGCTTTTTATCCCTGTTGGGCTGATTCAGTACCTTTTTTTTCTTTTTGCATTGACTAAAGTAAAGGCTAACTACATTTTCAAATACAGAAAGGGCATCGGTTATATTGTGGTCATGCATCTTTGTAAATAACTCGTTTTTTTGTCCGAAAAAGTCCGTGCCTTATACCGGTTATAGAGATTGATCGACGGAATACTTCATTTTCGATTTTCATTAGGAAACTGTTGGGTATTTGTAGAATCTATCAAAAAAAAATAAGTTTTCCAGGATTTGTAGATTTGCTTTTGTTTTGTCAAATTTCTCACAAACGTCACCTAATAGACTTAATCAAGCCCTACAATTGCCATTTTTGAAAATCAAAATCGGACCTTCGGTTCGGGAGTTATCAATATCATTGGAAAATCAAACTCTGCCTTGGAAAAAAATACTTGCGGTCAACGGATTCGGGTCACCAGCAATAGGCTTCATTTGCGGCCGTGTACCTTTGATCCCAAGAAGTCTCATCGAAATCGATCAATATCCTGGACAGTTATCGTGCTTCCTAGCCCGATTTCGAGAAAACCAGTTTTTTGCAAAAAAATTAAATTTCCATTTGTTTTTCGACATTGTCTCCGGTATACTTATCTGTAGATCGTTGCCATCTCGATCCGACCGCCCGTTACCGAGTTATTCAATTATTCCCGAAAAACTTGAAACGTCTATATCGGGTACTTCCAGTTTCCAAACGGAGCCGAACTTCCAGCGTTAAGGTTTTCTAAAGGCATCCTGTTAACCACCCAAGTTTCATCGAAATCTGAAAACGGATTAGGGGGGCTGAGCGTGACAGACAGACCGACTGACCGACGGACGGAATTTTCTAAATTCGTTCTCGAGTCCATAGATATGACTTTCATTTCGATACGACGTTTTTTTCGGATTTCGATGGTCCACGGGAAAAATGCAAAACCTATACTACATTTTTTTCAAAATGTAGTAACAAGAAAGTTCGATCATGCAAAAAAGTAGATTTTGGTTAATTGATTAATTGTTACAACTTAAAAGTTGCCGAAACCTCTTCGCTACGCATTATAACTAAAATTCGGCATCCACTCAACAACCTCCACAATCCGCCGAATAATTTACTATATGAAAAAACTAGGATAACCCCAATCTTGAGCAGACTTCAAATATTAACAACCAAATTTGCAAATCGGCCACATAATATGCAACTGTTACGACCTCTCTGCCGTACAAGAAACCGCAACAGAAGATCAAAATTCAAACACCCAGAGATGTCTCTTATTGAAAAAATATCTTCATTAATTCAAAACTAATTAATATAAAATTTTTTAGATGTATACTTGCACAAAAATTTGTTTGCTTTTTTTTTCTTTTTTATTTTTTTTTCCATAAAATGTATTCATTTTTAAATATTTCACATAAAATAATGTATCAACAGTAACAATGTAGGAAAAACAGGCTGATGGACTCCGGTCGATAGCCGTTTGAATATGTATTTTTTATGTATTCAATAAAGAACTTTTTTTATTATTATTATTATTATTGATTAATTGTTAATTGTATGAGTACAAGCACAGAAAAGAGAACTACCAGAAACGACACTTGGGCTTCCCGCCAAGATTTCATTGCCGCCATTTTGGTACATCCGTCAGTTCATTTATTGTTTTAGGTTAAAACAATGGGTCGCGAGCGCCGACGTCACAGATTTTGAGACCTTAGGAAAAACAAACAGCTGTCATTGAGAAATCCGCCGATTAAACGTGTTTCTTTAAAGTGAATTTTGCAGTGTTTGTACCATTTAAGAACTTATTGTTGTATTATTTAATATCTACAACTATTCTTAATACTGTTATATAAACAATTTTGTTCGTCAGGATGACGGTTAGTTCGTATTTTGCAGAATTGTCTCCTGATGTAGGGGTTAGGTATACGGCTGCCATCGAATTGAATCCTTATATTTTGAGAAAAAATACTTTAGTACAAATATTGATGTATTTCCAAATGTTACACATAGGGATGTTGCAAATTACTTGATTTTTGAAAGAATTACCTAGACAGAAGGACGAATTCAAGGCATTGAGAAGTCTTGAAGCTCATTGTGGTTAGGTGAAAGAAGTACTCTGCAAGAAATTTGCAGGATAAAAGCTTGTTACAACGGTAAGAATTAGTTATCAACCATTTTTTTCATATATGCTTGCCTAATTAAATGTTGTTTTATAAATAATTACTAATGCAGAAATTAATTTTTCAGGATATGAACTCTTAGGCATCATGAATAAAAGCCATCGACTCCTTGGACTATTGCAGATTCAGATGGTTCCTTAATGCTCACTGGAATTGTGTTGCCAGTCTAGACAAAACATGTTCACCACTTAACAGGAAATCTTTCCTTTTAGTTTTTTAGCGATGAACATGGCTATGGTTGGAGATTAACCGCTGTAAATTTTGTGAAAAAGACATTTTATAAAATAAACAATGAAAGACTGACGTACCTACTGTAAACTGTTTGAAGTATGTAATAAGATGTACACAATTTCTTCCAGCGGTTAACCCCTCGTCTATACCTTATATACCTATAGATTGGACTACGCAAACCGTTGTAATTTTTGTAAATTTTTATTATAATATATTATATAAAATGTTTAACATGTATTTTACTATTTTATGTAGGTCAATTGTTAATTATGACTTGTATTCTCTTAAATATACTCTCCCTCCGTGCAGTTCATGCTTCGCTCAACTAAAATTTAAATAAGAAATAGTTATTAAAAATAGAGACAAACCAATATAAAATGTTAATTTTCTTTACCATGGATTGTTTATTGCTTGTTTGAGCAGCAGTTATTACTATCACAATCATTCTTATGCATTAACTTAAAGCATTTCTTTTAAATGCCTGGAATTGTTTAACCTAACCTCTTCTGGCTGTAAATCGACGTTATTTTACAAAAACTGATGTTGTCTCGGATTGCCACACTTCCACAATTAATAATACAATGAAAACTAGCCATTTTGTATGATATAATATCGATAAAAACTCTAGGATTACGAAAAATTTAATTCTGAGGTTCAGTCAGTCGCCATTTGACAGCTAATGACAGCGGTTTGTTTTTCCTAAGGTCTGGGACCTGTGACGTCACGCGCACGCGACCCATAAAGTGCGGTAAATGACAGTTTGATGTGACATAATACCGAAATAAATTCTTAAAAGGCTTTAGTGTTATTGTGCTGTGTTAATAGTAATTTTTATTAGCGATATGAGTAAACGAGATGGAACCGTTTGCGCTGTTAAGGAATGTACAAGTACTACGACAGGAAAAGACATTTAGGCGAGGAAATATAGCAGTCAACCTTCAATTTTTTGGGCAGTAAGTCGGATTGAGATGGGGTTTTTTGCATTCGCTTCGTTAACTCGTCTAGAAACTTTGTCCCATATTTTGGTCTTGTACTTTTTTGAAATTGCATTTCTGCATCAAAAAGTGCATTCTTATAAGTGCATCTTTTCAAGTGATGAAGAAAAAATTCCAGAAAAAACTCCCGAATCATACGAATTTCAGCACTCGGGGGTTTTTTGAGTCGCTGGACCTGAATGTGATGTCCAAGTGAGTCCCCTGTGCACCTGGGGGTCAGGACGGCAACAGGAACGTCATCACCTGGAGTTCCCTGTAAACTCATGGAAAATTGACCGAAATTCGTTACCCGGGGGTTTTTCGGGTCGCTCGTCCCGAATCTGGCATCGGCAACCTCCTCCGGAGGACCTGGTGCGCGCGACCTGGCTAATAACGTCATCTCCTGGAGTTTTACTGAAATTACTTATCAAATCGGTAGAAACTCGTTACCCGGGGGTTTTTCGGGTAGCTCGTCCCGAATCTGACATCGGCAACCTCCTGCGGGGGACCTGGTGCGCGCGACCTGGCTAATAACGTCATCTCCTGGAGTTTTACTGAAATTACTTATTAAATCGATCGAAATTCGTTACCCGGGGGTTTTTCGGGTCGCTCGTCCCGAATCTGACATCGGCAACCTCCTCCGGGGGACCTGGTGCGCGCGACCTGGCTAATAACGTCATCTCCTGGAGTTTTACTGAAATTACTTATCAAATCGATCGAAACTCGTTACCCGGGGGTAACTTTTATGTCCTCTCTTTTTCAATGAACTTACTTTATCACCAGAGTTGGAATAGTTGATTCAATTGAAACTATTCGAGGGATAAATGAAAGGTATGGGTACAAATATATGCAGGCACAATTTCGAAAATATCTGAACTTTATATTTTAAGATGAAATGGTTGAAGATGCAAATAAAACAAATAAATATAATGGGTTTATTAAACATTTTAGGGAAAGTTGAGAACGGTGTTGTTAAAGTTACCAAATACAAAAAATATTACAGAGAATTTTTTAGAAAATAAAGAAAAAAAACAAATCGTTATTATAAGATTAATTACATTATTAGTCATTTATATTTTATTAGATTTAATAAATATGGCTGTGCTAATCAAACATCGTTCATGTTATTTTTAATAAAGTACTTTTATGAAACCTACATTCTCATATTCCATGCATTTTTAAATTTCGCGAGCATTGTAACTTCTTTTACGACGTTGCAAGGTCTAATAAACTACGATATAAAAAGTAGACTTTTAACATTTAATCGCTAATTCCTACTATCACATGTTCTGAAGCTGTACTTTTAAGAGTCGAAAATGTTTTGTATATTATTTTCTATTGTTTTCTCCTTTTTAATTGAAATCTGAACGGTACTTTTTGTAAAATATGATAAAACCTGTGATTTCTCAATGTTAACAGCATAAAATTTCAAATGTCAATATTTTTTACTGGTTCTCTGTAGCTCTTCAAAAATTTAATTGGATCATTATCTTACCATAATCTACTAATATGCCGAATTTTATTAAATTCTGAACATTAATTCTAAGACCGACAGTACTACCTTAAGTTATCAAAAAAACTTTTCTTAATTTTACAGTTTATTCTAAATATCGTCCGCCTCATCAACTGATACGTTAGTACTTTCTTCATCGAAAGTGTCATTTTCGGCGGCAATTAATTGTTCTGTGGAATATTTCTCGACGTTGGTGCAATTTGAGCCGGCACAATTTTTGCAAGCGATATTGCAAATCAGTCCATTCTTCCTACACCCACAGGAATAACCGCAGTCGGTTTTACATCCACAGAATATCGACTTCATTATATTCGGTGGGCCAGGTGGTTGTGTCATCCTTATGGGGATCAGCTTATCGTTCTCGTTCTCTTGTTGCGTCATAGATATTTACGTCGAAATGATGAAGAAGGTTGCAGTGGAAAACTTGTTCTACCATAATAATATACTAACTAGCATTCATTAAAGCATTAGAAAGTTTGACGACAAAATTTCAGTAAAACTCCAGGAGATGACGTTATTAGCCAGGTCGCGCGCACCAGGTCCTCCGGAGGAGGTTGCCGATGCCAGATTCGGGACGAGCGACCCGAAAAAACCCCCGGGTAACGAATTTCGGTCAATTTTCCATGAGTTTACAGGGAACTCCAGGTGATGACGTTCCTGTTGCCGTCCTGACCCCCAGGTGCACAGGGGACTCACTTGGACATCACATTCAGGTCCAGCGACTCAAAAAACCCCCGAGTGCTGAAATTCGTATGATTCGGGAGTTTTTTCTGGAATTTTTTCTTCATCACTTGAAAAGATGCACTTATAAGAATGCACTTTTTGATGCAGCAATGCAATTTCAAAAAAGTACAAGACCAAAATATGGGACAAAGTTTCTAGACGAGTTAACGAAGCGAATGCAAAAAACCCCATCTC